>JARZZO010000008.1:33413613-38931113 GCA_030544215.1 Zantedeschia hybrid cultivar
TATGCTAATTTACATTTATTCTATGTGAACAGGACATGCCGATGATGTAGTGCAGTTGGTGGAGTTTCTGAAAATTTGTGGGAGGTCCAGTGTTCGAATCTCAACAAACTTCGACTTCATTTTGGCTAAAAGGCTAAAGCAGGGGCGAAATGGTCTTTTAAAACTCTAAAAAAGTTGCCCTAATCTTTGCTCAAGAAAATACCTTAGAGCAGCCGCCGCCTTCTTTTTTTCCCCCCCTTCTTCTTTTTGAAAACACTCCCCCTGTTTAAATGTCCTTTCTTCCCTTCTTCGGGGCGAACTAGAAAAATCCTCCCTCTCTCTCTCTCTCACCCGCAGCAACCCTCTCTACCTTTTCTCTTTCTCTCTCTCATCCCTTTTCCCTCTCTCTCACGCACCTCCCTCCTCCTCTTCGTTGTTTCGTCTTCTTCTTCTTTGTCCTTTTCTTCCTCCCTCTCTACCTTTTCTCTTTCTCTCTCCCATCCCTTTTCCCTCTCTCTCTCACGCATCTCCCTCCTCTTCTTTTTATGTTTTGTCCTTTTCTCCTTTGTCTTTTTCTTCCTCCCTCCTTTTTCCCCTCTCTGTCTCGCTCTCTCACTTTCTATCTCTCTCTCCTCTCACGTCCCTCTTTCTTTTCTCTCTCCCAGCTCCTCTCATTTCCAAAGCCGCAGCGGGCCCGCCACAACAGCACGTGGCGCCCCTATGAAACACGCAGGAGAGCCACATCGTCGTTCGCGCCGGGGCGGGCGAGCCTCCAGCCGCCTAAGTCCACGCGCCAGCGCCTCGCTACGCTAGCCACTGTCCTGGCCCCTGCCACACGCCACGCGGCGAAGCCACATCGTTCACGCAAACGGGCATCGTCGCCCGTGCCGCGCCTTCCCACCCTGCGCCGCCGAGTTGCCTCATCTGCCGCGCTATCACCACGCCTGCAGCGCCCGCGTGCGTCTGCCACACACCCAAGAAGTCGACGCACTGCACCGCATCCCGCACGCCCTCCTCACCAGCCACGTATCCGAGGAGCCCGGTCCACTGCACCGCGCCCTTTAGACACTGGACTAGTTCACCCAGCGCCCACAAGAGCTTCCTTTGTTGCTTTGTTCTAGTTTGTTTATTTATTCTTAGTTTTTGTTTAGGATTGAGTTATTAGAATAGGTTTAGTTTAGTTATTTAATTCTGTTGGAAATGTCAAATTCAACACATTGTGTACTTTTGTTTCTTGCTTCTTAAATTAGTGACAATATTATTAAACTAGCTTTCTATCCTCTAATGGTGTTGTTTGTTTTGTTTTTAACTAGTTATTTAGTTAGATTTTCAATTCTTAGCCATTTTAGTTAATTAAGTCGTAGTTTAAATAGGTAATTAATTAGTTCACTCAAATTCTCACCTATTTTTAGATAATTAAGAATCACAAAGTTTTCAAAATTAAAATCTTATTTCCTTGTGGATCGACTTGGTTCCTATCATTTACTATTTTCAAATTAACTTGAATGAGCCGATTAAAAATAAGGTTCTTAGTGGTGCATGTTTAACGACACATGGTTTCAAGCTATCAATATGTTTATGTCGTCTTCTTAGTAGCGAGTGCTGGGTTGGAACCTTTCCAATCCAGTCCATACTGTTCTATTAACAGTATCAACTGTAATCATGTTAGCAGTGGTTTCTAGTTTGGAATTTTTTTAATCCATTGTTGTCTCATTAAAAGGCTAAACCTATGTCTGATTTGAAATTTGACTCAATGTGACCTCATAATTTCAAATCATCCTCTCTATCAGCCAGGAGGGGACCCTTAGCACTTCTTAAGTACATTGTGATGTGTTTTACTCCTACTATTAAGGGTCTCCTATATCTTTCAAGGAATCTTTCTTTAAAGAAATAAATTACATCTCTCAACAATTGAGACCTTTTATGGAATTTGTCATGTCAAACATTTTGACAACAGGTTAATATAACTTATGGCAATATCATCATCGATCTATCTTAATAGATTTGTATTCCCAATACGCAAGATGTTGCATCCAAGCCCATTATGGAGAAGTACATGGATAATAATGTTTTTACTAATTGTAACATCCTGATGTCATTCTCAATGACTTTGATGTTACTATCACAAAGCATTAACAATGGGATAATACTCCCATTGTCCTCTTTGTACACACACAATCCATGGTCTTAATAATCACTTAGTGTTTGACCATTAGGTCAAAACTCTTATTCCAACTTTACGAAACTTCAGTTTAATTCAAAATTAATCTTTGAAATCATAATATACTTCCTGGATATTCTAAAAGTTTTAAAGTTGTATCATATACACATTTTCCTCAATCACATTGAGGGAATGCTTTTTAACATCTAACTGCCTTCTCATCATCATGATAGGCAGTTTTGGCAAGTAGACTTGTAATAAACTTATTCATGGTAACCGCAAAGGAAAAACTTGTCAAACTCAACACTTTGATCTTGACCATTTTCTTTAGTTTGCCATATAAGTCTTAAATAGTTTATCTGTACTAATCTTCATTCCGAAGATTTACTTGCTTCTGACATGTATAATATCCTCAAGCAATACTATCAAGTTCCGAACATAATAGGTGTTATGGACTATGGTTTAGAATTCTTAACTTCTTACCAATCTCAAAGTTGTAATAATAATAGAGAGTTTCCTCATAGATTTTTTATCATAATCTACATCTTTAAGCTCCTCTCATTCTGCTATCTCTGATTTGTCAAACATATCTTTCTAGCCATTGAGAAAATCTCAAAATCTATGATGCTCTCCTATGTGTGTCATGAATAGTTCTAAACAATTAAAGATTATCTTATAATCTCGTGTTAATTTGTGGGTCTATAACACCTTCCAGTTTCATCAGCTCCCACTGTCTTCTTTAAGGATTTATTCCTCTTAATAGACAACTTTCTAGATGATAATCAATCTTTTATCGCCTGGCTAATAAAATGTCTAAACACTTTGGACATCTCACAAATTCACACGGCATCCTGTCCTTTTGGATCCAACTTCTTTGGATCACGCCTTTTCCACAAGACCAAAACATTCCTTGATATTAATACTCTTAAAATCAAGTTTCCTTATAATTCATATCTCATATGAATTATCTTATCTCTATATCTTATATGGACACACTGACTTATTTGGAACCATATGTAAAGTATGGACATCTAATGTTCATACTCATATTTACAAGGATATAATAAATTAGGCAAATCTTATTATGTATCGCACCATATCCAATAAGGTACAATTCCTCATTCTATCACATTGCTATGATGTACTCAAGTATTAATTTCATTGATCAAAACAAAGAATTCTAATACTCTTTCCAATTAGTCACATCATCTTGATCTTCTATTCTTTAATCTCTCAGATACATTCGACTGGTACTTCAGCAAGTACACACAGCCGAATCTTTCTAAGAGGTAACTTTTAAGGTAAGTCAATATAAGTGATTATCTTTGACCTTAAGGAGATATTGGGCTATTTACATCAATATGTATAAGTCCCAATAATTCCTTATTGCACAACCTAAATGTACAGTGCCATAGATCATCAGGATTCACACTGTCCTTTTCTATAGGAGACTTGTGAATATTCATCTCATGATATGTCACATCAAGAATTTATAGTGCATTGACTGGTTTTAAAATCTTTCATTTTATTTATTAAACCATATGGAACAACACTTATTCCTTCTCAGTTAATATTTTTCACTTATACAATTTTTGATATCTAATGGAACTAAATAATAATTATTTAGTTTCACATAGTCTCCTGAAGACATACAAAGATTTACTGTCTCATAGTAACTTGTGCAACTCTTGCACTGTTGTTGAGTCTAACTCAACACTTTCATTCTCTCGATTACCTTTTACTTGTCTAAGTTTGCATACTATAGCGGATCTGAGAATCATTTCCAATATCTCATATTGGAGACGTTGATTCTTCAATAGACATGAAAAAGTTGATAATTAGAATATCCGAAACTTCTTACAAGTTTCTTATTCTTGTTGCCATTTTCAATATCCTTATGGTTGTAGTGGAAGAACTGCTTTTTCTCTCTTTCAGCATACTTGCTTTTATCCTTTTCAGATGTCGGTTCGGCCATTTAAGATCTTACATCTTGCCTTACTCAAAGGCATACCATGAATACCTCTTCTCCTTAGTCTATCCAAGTAAGAGATTATATGATATCCACTGCCTTTTTCTCAAAGGCATACCATGAGTACCTCTTCTCCTTGGACTATCCAAGTAAGAGATTTCATGATATCTAATTAGGATAGCAGCTATCACTTGGCCGTGAAGACATTCTTCAGAGTCCTCTAGCCAATCTGAATTTGAGAAGCATATCATAGTATTGGCATCGAATATGTCAAATTTCGAATTAATAGATGACATTTCAGTTAATAGAGAAAATAAAGAGATTTAAGCAGATAGTTCTTATAATTCAAATATGATCTTTTATCTTGAATTATTTTTCACTATTTTTCGACGGACTGTATAACTCTCAGGTATATAGAACGGGAGACGTCGACAGTCTTCTAATAGAGATCAGAATCTCAATAACTTGTAGTATAGCTTTGTGGATAGCACAACAAACTGTAATACAATCAAAGAGCACCCATCTCATGGGACTTGCAACTCCTTGCAATATCTAATCATAGCTTTAATCTTCAGAGATTTAATGACCTTGTGGATAGCACCACAAACTATTAATTCTGATATAAGCATTACCATCGTTACGAGACGGACATAGATTTGCATGCAACCCTTGTGGATAGCGCAATAAGGCTACATGGTTCTTCTACCCCGATCAATAGGCATCTCATATTATAGCCAGAGTCTCTCCTTACAATTAGACAGGCCTTGTGGATAGCCCAACAAAATTGTCTAAAGTAATTTGCGTCCTATCACTATAACGATGGAGGACCACGTAGTAAGTTCTCAACTATTCACGTTACGGCTTAGGCTTTAGCGAGGGTTTTAGATAACTTTTATCTTGGTCGCTTCTTAGGTAATAGTTTATAAATATATTGTATATATTTAACTATACCTAGATAATAGCAATTGATTTATAATCAAAAATTAAAAACATGCATTAACCATATATGTTTATTATGTGGTCATAGACAGCACGGTGATTAATTGAAGCCAAATAATTAATCACCACAAGAATATAACAATTATATTATCAATACATATAAACACACAGGCTCTGATGATCTCATCTCCTGACCCCTTCCAGGTTGCAATTGTGAATCATCATCACCTCTCCTCAGCCAGCGCGATCAATTACAAAGAATATTAAATTTTGAAACATATTTCAAACACATATTAATTTTAAGAGAAAGTCTTATGGCCAACTACAATAATGGAGGGAGATAGAATTACATCAGAATGAGATAGAGAGGGAGGCATGCAGGCCTCATTAATTAACAATTAATTAACCCATATCACATTCAAAATTGATCCACATAATCACACACCATCACATGATATCAAATTAACTAAGTGTATGTCCATGACCACCTCAAATTTTAACCATCCACACATGATCATACACATCATATGAAGGCTAAAATTTTGAAAATAATAAATTTGATTTTCTTAAAACCTGGGTACCAATCAAAATTAGATATTTTGAATTTCGAAAATCTTATTTTCTAACATGCATTAAATCTAATTTAAAGCATCAAACACATCAACATATGCATACAAGACTAAAATTAAAATTTAAAATATTCTATGTTGAATTTAGAACACTTCTAAATTAATCAATCTAACACTTAGATTAATCTCCGATCACACCAACAATGTTTATTAATGTGAAATAATCTAACATTTAGATAGAATTAAACAATCCCTTGATAACTCATATAAAAGAATTTTAATTCTAATTTTAATTCTTTAATTACATTTGTTAAGAAATCCTTTATTAAATAATATTTCTCAACAACAATTGATAAGAAATATTAATTTAGAACATTTCTAAATAATGACAATCTAACCATCAGACTTTGTCCAATCTCTTAATAACACTTATTAAAAGGTCCTTTTTAAGTAGATTAGATCTTCAAATACTTTAATTAAGAGATCCATGAGAATATTAATTAACTCTCTTAATAACTGTTATAAAGAGTTAATTAATAAGTCTGTAATAACTTTTATTAAGGTTAATTCTCAAGAAATAATTAACTCTTTCAATACCTATTATTAAGAATTAACTAAACACTTAAAAACCTTTTATTAAGTGTCTCTTAATTAAAAATAATTTCACAACAACAATTGTTAAGAAATTAAATATATCTAGTCACTTTATTAAAATAAAATTAACAACATTTGTTAATTATAATTAAGATCATATCTTAAAGAACCCATTTAACTAAAAATAATAAATTTAAATTTAAAACATATTTTAAGTAAAAATTAATTACATTTTCAGGTTAAAAAGGTGGGGTTTATGTTTAATAAAGGGTTTATGGGGTTAAAGTGGACTAAATGGGCTAGCCCTATTGAGCCCTGGGCCTAGCCTGGCTCGGCTAGGCAGGACCTGGCCCAGGTTGCCGGGTCCGAGCCAGGCAGGCCTCAATTGGAGCGCCTGGGCTCAGCCCAGTGTGGTCGAACCAGGCCGGCTCGCCTAGGTCGAACACAGGCCCCGATCGGGCCGGGCCGAGGTCGTGCGGCCAGCGGTTCGTTCCCTGCGCACCTGGGCACATGGCTAGGAGAAACCCTAGTCGCCACCAGGCAGTGCCGCCCCCTCCTTCTCCAGCGCCGGCGGGAGGCAGCAAGGGCAGCTGGAAGTAGCAAGGTGGTGTCCCCTTTCGTCCCTGACGCCGGCGATGGCCGACCAGCGAGGCTTGTGCTGTCGGTAGCCCCCAAAAATCGACGATTGGACTGCTTTCTTAGATTCGTGGCCCTTTCCTCCCCCATTTCTCGTCCAACTTTTGAAAAGCAAGGGAAGAAAAATACCGTCGGCCGCCGACGACGACAGGGATTCTCCAGGCACTGGGAGGCACAACTGGTCACACCAGCATGCTCAACAATGGTGATCGATCACCATCAAAGCCTCATCCAAGCCCATTATTCTAGTTCTTCATCTCTATGAAGAATGCAACAACACCCCCCCTCCCAGAAAATCAATTTTTCTCCACAGAAAATTAAATTGAACATCATATGTTCATCCCATGAACGATTTTCGTTGAGAGAAAAGAAATATGAGCATGCAATTAATTTTAGCGTTCTGAAATGGATCAGAGCGGAACCTAGATCTGATACCACTGTTAGGATCCGGACAGGACGCAAAGAACGCAACGGAATAAAACAATAAAATATATCCCGCCCGACGCCCGCTGATCCATTTTGAAATGAAAACCGAAAAATCCGAATGTGATCATATCACCATGCGTGGATTCGAATCCGCATCTGTATCGATTCCGTCGAGGCAATGCCGCTAGCCGTACAAGCGTCCGGCCTCCAGCGTATCCACGCGATCCTCCGCAATGGTTCGTCCTCGCTCCCTCGTCCATATCAGCATGCATGTTGAACATCCCTCGCCACAACGATGTCCGAAACCTATGGACAATGAATTCCCGACGTTCGGGAATTGCGTGCAGTGGAGATAGGAGGCACCCGGCACCGTGAGAGGGGGGGGCCAGAGGAGGAGGAGGAGAGAGAGAGGGGGGGGCAGCATTGAGAGCTCCTAGAGCTTGGCCCAGGGTTAATATTAAGTTGGCGCGAGTTTTCATAAAAGTCTCCGAGTTAATATAAAACCCACTAAAACACCACCGACTGAGAATCCATTTGCGTGTGACCCTCTAGGCCCATTTACTAGTTCGGTTTTCAGCCTGTTAAGTCCAATAACATTTTATTGACTTATAGTAATTAATTAATATCTCATATTTAATTAAGTACTTAACCGAATTAACATCTCATTTAAATTTGGCCGGACTTCCGATCAAGTTGGGTGCCAAGCAACACCACATGATCTCGGAAGGTAATGGGGTTCAACAACCCACTCATAGAACCTGTCCATCCACAATTACCGCGTGGCTATAATTCTTCATTCGCACAATGCTCTCGAATCGACCTTGGATATGGTCAACTATCAAATCCTAGATTGTCAACTAACTTGGATCAGACTCCGCTGTACAATATTAGAAAACTCCTTTTCTGATGTTGTGTCCACTCTAGCCAGAAACTCCTACAAATCTATCCTAGAGCATTATCTCTCCAATTACCTGAGAGCGGATGATCCTATATTGAACACACAATCACCTTCGAAGGTCTTCCGCTAGACCCGATCCTTAACTATTAGAGATCCCGTGGATAGGGATTCGTAAGCCAAGGTCAAAGCCCAGAAGTCCACCGACAAGATGTCTTTGGTGTCTCAAGTCTAAGGATCAACCAAGCCATTGTGATGATGAATCAAGCCGGCTGACCATCAGGTAAAATTACCATCCGGAGATTCATGTCGGATCAATTTAGTGAACTCATTCCCTAATGAACACCTACAGGTTCACCATAGTGTCTCGACACAAGTGACTAACGAGATCAGTCACCCTCTTCATATGAGTTGGAATAACCCGTACTAGTCTTATCGGCTATTTGATGTCATTCTCAAATATCCTACAACTAGGAACAATTAAGAACGTGTGTTTATAAGTCATCAATCTCATTATTATGATCTTATAATAATCCGATGACTATTGCACACATTCAAGGACTTCATTATGCGCAATAATAAATACGTCAATCTTCATAATGAAATTAATGTCATTTATCAGTGAACCAGATTGTAATAGGTGCCTAATGATCGGCTTTGAGGACACCTATATTCAACAGTTAGGGACCAGTGAAATAACTCTCTGGTGGCCAGGGTGAATCGGATTGCCTGGTATTTCACCCTTCTTGCTTTTATATGATCAGTCGTTAGTTGCCCATCCCCTAGGAAGGCCACGATCGGGTCAATCCAATAAGGCTCTCAGTCGATCTGGGCCACCTCTATGGGTTGGATGGATGGTGCTGCCACATTTTCGATGAAGACTGATCGAGAGGCTAGTAATGCGGCGGAGCCAAGCTTGGCCAGCTCATCCGCTCTTTGATTTCCTCCGTAGGGACATGCATGATCTCGAACCCCTCGAGGATAAAGATCACCTTCATGACTAGCTCTTTATATTGTTTCATGTTGGGATCTTTGGCTTTGTACTCACCTTTAAGTTGTCGGACAATAAGCTGGGAGTCAGAGAATGCCTTGATCTGAGCTGCACCCAACCGACGGGCAACCTGGATCCCTGTGAGCAATGCTTCATATTCCGCTACATTGTTGGCTGTCTGAAATTGGAATTGGAGAGAGAATTGCAAGCCTTCACTGTCTGAAGAATAAGACTGGCTCCGCATCTGGACGTCCGTCAAATTCTGAGAGCTCGATCGCCCACTTTATCGTTTATCCTGAAGCATTTGGTCACTGGAAGAGTTGTCGTAAGGGACGATCAGTGATGACTTCAATCGGATGGGCCTGAATGTAAGGCCGCAACTTCCTGTGTCTAGCACAAAGGCCAGCCCGAACTTTTCTACAGCCGGATAGTGTTTTTCGGCTCCTTGAAGGACCCGACTCAAATAATAAACTGCTATCTAAATTCCCGTATCTTCCCTAACCAATACAAAGCCAATAGTATAAGGAGTTACAAAACTCTTGAAATGCCTGCTGGCATTCTGGCAGCCAGTTGATGCACCACAGGGCGTTAGGTGGGTCATCCTTAACCCACAATAACTTGAAGATAGGGAGACATCGCTCAACGGCCCTTGTGAGGAATCGGCTCAAGGGTGCCAGGTGCCCTATTAGCCTCTAGAAATCATTCAGTCAAGTCGGCTGCTCCATAGACAATGTCGCGCTGATCTTGTCAAGGTTAGCTTCGATTTCTCGGTAGGTTACCAAGAAACTCAAGAATTTTCGTGCAGTTACCCCAAAGGCACATTTGGCGGGGTTAAGCTTCATGTTGTATCGCCTCAAGGTGTCGAACATCTCAAAAGGTCATCGAAGTGATCACTGAAATGTCTGGATGTCACCGGCATGTCATGACATAGACTTCCATGTTTTGCCCTATCTGCCAGTCGAACATTATATTGACAAGCCTTTGGTACGTTGCACCAACATTTTTTAATCAAAACGGCATCTAGGTATAATAATATAATCCCATGTCAGGGACGAAGGCAGTATGCTCCTCGTCCACATGGTTCATTCGGATCTAGTGATACCTTAAAAAGGCATCAAGAAAGTTAAATTACTCATGGTCGACTATGGCATCGATCAGTTGGTCAACAATCGGTAAAGGAAAGTAGTCTTTAGGAGTGACTTTATTGAGGTCGATGAAGTCAACACATGTGCGCCACTTTTCGGAGGCCTTTTCACCAGAACGATATTGGCTACCCAGACCGAGTAGCAGACATCCTAGATCACTCCTGCATTTAGTAGAGAAGTGACTTTCTCTCTGATGGCGTCTTGCCGTGTTGGGTTCGCTGTGTCGGATCCGAATAAAAACGCAGCGGAAAAATCAGTCAGATCCTTGCCATTTTGGATACAAAAACTAAAACGGTAAAATCAAATTTTACCTTGCGTGGATTCGAATCCACGTTCGTCCAGTTCCGTGGGTGTGATGCCGCAAGCCATACAGGTGTCCGACCTCTAGCAGTATCCACGCGGTCTTCCTCTCGATGGATCATCCTCGCTTCCTCGCTCGGTGCAGTGTCTGCGGATCCCATCTGGCTACGCATAATTCTCCGCAACATGCGGTTTCGAATTTTCCATTGGATGGGAAGTGGAGCGGGCAGCAGTCGGAGCGGAGCCTCCGGGGGGGGGGGGGGGCGGCCTCTAAGAGGGGCATGCAGGAGAGAGAGAGGAGAGAGAGGGGAGGCGGCTAGGTTAGCACTAGGTTGCCGGACCTAGTGCGCAAAGCGGTTCTTTTATAATAAGTGATTTCGCGGTTTTTCGGAAAAAATCCACACTTATCCAAAACCGCGTCAAAATATCCATCGACTTGAAAACCTTTTGCGAGTGACCCTCTAGGCCCAAATACCAGTCCAGTTAATGGCCATTAAGTCCAATAACTCTTGACAGATCCACTGAATTAATTAATATCAGTATATCAATTAATCAACTGAATTTAATGTCCCACAATAAATTTGGACGGGCTTCCGATCACGTTAGGTGCCGAGCAGCACCGCGTGATCTTGGAAGGCATTGGGGTTTATACAACCTACTATTGGAACCTTTTTGTCATCGATTACCATGCGAATATAATCCTTCATCCGTGCAATATTCCCGAATCGACCTAGGGTATGGTTTACCGTTAAACCTTAACCGGTCGATTCACTTGAATCAGATGCCACTATTTTATATCATATAACTCTTTCTCTGCTACAGAATCCGCCCTAGCCAGGGATCTAAGCGAATCATTTCCAGAACATTCTCTCTCCTATTACTGAGAGCGGATGATCCCGTATTGATCAAACAATTACCTTCGAGGGTATCTCCATGAACCCGATCACTTGACTTATTGATATCCCATGGTTAGGAATCGTTAGTCAAGGTCAAAGCTCATAGACCTACTAACAAGGTATCCTTGGTGTCTAAGGTCTAAGGACCATCCATGTAACCATGACAAAAGAATCTAGCTGATTAATAGTTACGTAGCTATCATCCAGCTATTCATGGTTGGATCAGTTCAGTGAACTCATTCACTAATGAGCACCTACAGTTCTAACATAGTGTCTCCACACAAGTGACTTATAAGATCAGTTATCCTCATCATATGAGCTGAAGAAACCTATACTAGTCTATCTGGATGTTTGATGTCCTTCTCAAACATCCTCCGACTAGGAAAAATTAAGAACATGTATTTATAAGTCTTTAGTCCCGTAATTATGATCTCATCATAATCCAAATACCATTGCACATGTTCATGGAGTTCATCGTGATACAATAAACAAGGATCGAATTAAATACACAATGAAATTATACCATTTTATTAATAAATTGAATAATACATACCATCCGATTGTCTTATAGGCCACCTAATACTAACATGCCATTCTACAACAAAACGATGCTTCCTTTGTTGGATATGTGGAAACCTTAGGTTGAGGTTGAGCGAGTGCAAGGCGATATGCTCGGATACTTCCAGAAGGGGGTTGTCCGCCCAGGTGAACACGTCTAGATGGTCGACTAGAAATTTTTCATACTCTTCCCTTTGCTGTTGAGTTAGAAGAGCCCCCACCTTAAGCTCTTGATAAAGAAGCAGGGCTGACCTTCATGGTGGTCAACTCTTCGGATGGTTCAACTGTCTCCCTCGATTGTCTGGTAGCTCATAAGGGGCTCGATAGTCCTCCATACTTTCTCCTCGATTGCAGCCAAGTATGTCTACCTCAAGATATTTTGGATCCTGTGAACTTCTCCGACCCCTGTCTCGGTCAAAATTTGAGCTTCTGATGCAAACTAGATGGGATGGCCCCGAACTATCCCAGGGATTCTCTCCCCAGGATTGCGTCGTATGGCAAGGAGGCGTCTGTTATTTCGAACGTGGCTATTTGAGTGGAAGTCAGAGGAGGGGTGCCTATTGTCACTGGGAGGACAACATGGCTTTTGATAGACTGGTTGCTTTCTCCCCATGTATTCGCTCGGTAGAATGGTTGGAAGTTGTCAACGAAGAGAATACTCACGAGACTCCCAATGTCGACAAGGACCTTCCTTGCTCGTCATCTTACGAAGTCAGCTTTTATTACCAATGCATCATTATAAGGGAGATCTATACCTTAGATGTCCTCATCTAAGAAGGTTATTGTTCATCGGCCACTGGAGGACTGTCCTTCATTTTCCCAAGACGGATGATAGATTCTGGAGTCATAGGCGTATTTTCACTTCCCACTGTTTGTAACGACCCGCCACCCTATAATCGGGGATCCGATTACTAAATGGGTACTGAATCATTAATTTGGAGCCAAACCAGGATCTTGATAAGTCTGGAAATAAATAGTAAACTAAGCTAAACATTCACAGCGCATTGAATTAAAAAGGAAGTGCAAGAATTAAAAATTATTACAATGTGACTCGACTCAGCAATTAATTACATACTCCAACTGAAAGGAAATAATTAAGCATACAGGCCAGAAAATAAAATAACAACTACATCGGGGCATACCCCGGAACAGTGGCTACTGGCGCGCGACCCAAAGCAACACTCTCCCCGCTACGCCTGCCTGGAACCCTCACCTGAAAACCGCAGGGGTGAGTCTCATTGAAAAGACTCAGTAGGGATCCTTCGATCCCCACCGCCCACCCACGCACCCACAAGTGCAGCAACACAAATATAGATAATTTAAGCAAGTAAAGCAGTAAACACAATTTCTAAATTTTGATATAAAATACATGCATTCGAAATATAACATGCACAATTATGAAATCATTCTACCATGGAGCCCACAACCAGCGTCTCGGCAAAACACGTCAACCACACGACCGAACGCGGGAAACACCGACCAGATGAGACCAAACAGCAACCCCTCGGATTGCGTGCTAGCTACTCCGGCCTGATAGGCTCCAGGTGGTTCTGCTTCCCCCAGCACGAGTGACACTCCCACACCGGCGCCGTGTCACTCCCACACCGACATAGGGTGCCTAAGCGCTAACAACTGTCACTCTAGGCCCACGATCGCACAAAACACAACACGGTGCTTTCCGATCACATAGAATCCATCGTCATCGAGTACATTTCTAAGCATGCAATTAACGAAACTATCTAATAATGTAAACACGTGTTAATTGCAGGGATTAATGGAATTCTGGCTTGAATCGCGTCGCCCAAGGCCGACGTCATTCAAGCTTCCTAAACTGGTTCATGTGAAATCTGGCCTCGGAAAAAGACCTAAGAGGCGTCGTTCAACAAGGTCGCCGTTTAAAAGGCGTCGTTGTCCCTAGTCGCCTGATAACAACAGAAACAGAGACAAACCTCGGGGTGATCTAACTTAAAACGCATCGAGCATGGAAGTCACCGTTCAAAAGGCGTCGCTATCCCTGGACGCTCATCTGTCTAGAGACAGAGTCTGTTATTTGGGCTAAATCGCGTCGCGGGTGGAAGCCGCCTTTCTAAAAGGCGTCGCTGTCCCCCGACGCCATTTAACCCTCACAGACAGGTTCTTCCTCTGCCATCTCCCAATCTACGGGGTGGGATTTCCTCCCCTAAATCGTGTAAAAACACAATAAAAGTGGAGAAGGAGGAGAAGAACCTAAATACCTATTAAAACATCCAAATTCTCATTACATGCAATTAGTATTTTCACCCCAAGAAAACCCCTAAACATACTCCAAAACGGAAAAAAACATGGTTTTTAAACAAAATACAACGGGGATCGTCACCCAACTGGTTACTCCAACTCCTCCTAGCTCCAAGCCGCTGACCCGCCTCGCCATACGCCACCGCCAATACTGCCGTGGACGTCGTTACTCCACCAGGACGTCGGCCGCCGTCCGGAGAGAAAAGTGCCGCAGAGGAGATGGTGGTGGTAGTAGTGGGAGTTAGGAGGTTGATGGAGTGGAGGGAGAGATGGAATGGAGGGAGGAAAGCAAGGAGAGGGGGAAGGGGTTCGCCAGAGATCCGAGGGAAGAGAGGAGAGAGAAGAGAAATGAGAGAATGAGGGAAAGGAGGGAGGGTTCGCGGGGTCAAACAGAAACTGGAGAAAACGCGTCGTCCAAGACCGACGTCATTCAGATAACAAGACCGGGCCGTACTCTGACAAATCAAGGTCGTACTCTAAATGGCGTCGTCCATACAAGACGTCATTCAGACGATAAGACCGGGGTCGTACTCTCGCTCCCCAAGGCCAGCCCATGTGGCGCCCACGTGGCATAGCCTAAAACACGTCCACATTGATGGACACCGTTCAAACCGCGTCGAGCTTAACTAACTCTCAGCCCCACCAGGGCCCAAACTAAGGGATCCGAACCCGAAAACTATCTCGATAACCGGATCCGAAATCTCAATCCTTACATTCTCCCCCCCTTAAAAGAATTTTGTTCCCGAAATTGCTGCTAAAAGTAACAAGATCGAAAAATAATGGTATAAGCTCACCAGAAAACTTACGGGAAAAGGTAGGGAAACTACTCCCGCATTTCTTGCTCCCAGGTAGCCTCGCCCCCGAAGCGATGCTGCCAAATCACCTTAACCAGAGGAACAACCTTGTTCCGCAGGACCTGTTCCCTGCGATCCTCAATACGTACTGGAAATGCTGGAAAGGACAAATCCTCAGCGACCTCCAACTCTGAAAAGTCCAACACATGAGATGGATCCTGAACATATTTCCTCAGCAAAGAAACATGGAACACATCGTGCACTCCTGCAAGACTGGGCGGCAAGGTTAGCTGGTACACCGTTTCCCCAATTCGAGCAAGAATGGGAAAAGGCCCAACATATCGCGGACTCAGCTTACCTCGCTTCCCGAATCTCATCACACCCTTGGAGGGTGAGACTCGGAGAAACACGTGGTCCCCAACCTCAAACTCAAGCGGTCTCCTACGGACGTCTCCATAACTCTTCTGTCTGCTCTAAGCTGTAATCAACCTTTGTTGCACCACTCTGGCAACCTCAGCACACTGTTGTACCAACTCAGGCCCTGCTATCTGCCTCTCGCCAATCTCAGACCAATTCACAGGAGATCGACACGGCCGCCTGTACAATGCCTCATAAGGCGTCATGCCGATACTGGAATGATAACTGTTGTTGTAGGCAAACTCCAATGCAGACAAGTGCTGCTCACAAGAACCTCCCCAGTCTAGGCAACATGTCCTGAGCATATCCTCCAATATCTGAATGGTCCTCTCTGACTGTCCATCAGTCTCGAGATGGTAAGCCGAGCTGAAGGCTAACTGTGTGTCCAAGGCCTTCTAAAAACTCTTCCAGAATCTAGAAGTAAATCTCGGATCCTGGTCTGACACAATGGATAAGGGCACCCCGTGCAGAGAGATGATCTGGTCCACAAACAACTTAGCCAACTTACCGACTGACCAGTCTTTCCTAATAGCCAGAAAGTGTGCCGACTTGGTCAATCGATCAACAATGACGCAGATCACGTCTCTTCTGCCACGGGACACAGGTAATCTCATCACAAAGTCCATAGTCACGTGTTCCCATTTCCATTCTGGGATCGGCAAAGGCTGCAACAATCCTCCTGGTCTCTGGTGTTCTGCCTTAACCTGCTGGCAAGTCAGGCACCTTGCCACATAATCAGCCACATCCTTCTTCATACCAGGCCATCAAAAGTGCCTCCTCAAACAAAGATACATCTTAGTCGTTCCGGGATGCACTGCATATCTAGAACGGTGCGCCTCATCTAGGACACTCCTGCGCACGTCTTCCTCGGCTGGGACATAGAGTCTGCCTCTAAATCTGACTGTACCATCATCCCACAAATCCACCTCTAGTGTCTGGAGAACCTGCGGTAACTCTGCATCTGCCCTCTGAGCCTCGATTACAGCATGGTATACTGCTGGCCTCACAGTTAAGCTGGCCAACACGGCTCTATCAGCCTCTCACGGAACCCTAAAAAAAGATTCCACAACCTACTCAAATAACCTCTATTCTTGAACCATAAGATATGATACGACCATCTTCCGACTCAAGGCGTCTGCCACCACATTTGCCTTGCCCAGATGATACGAAAGGTCAAGATCATAATCTTTGATGAACTCCATCCACCTGCGCTGCCTTAACTTCAGATCCCTCTGCGTGAATACATATTTCAGGCTCTTGTGATCGGTAAAAACCTGAAATTTCTCTTCATACAAATAGTGCCGCCAGATCTTTAGTGCGAACACTAAGCTGCCAACTCCAAGTCATGGGTGGGATAATTCTCCTCATGCTTCTTCAGCTGCCTAGAAGCATAGGCCACGACCTTACCATGCTGCATCAGAACCGCACTCAAACCTCGACGAGATGCATCTGAATAAATCACAAATCCACTGGAACCTGATGGAAGCACCAGTACTAGAGCTGAAGTGAGGCGAGTCTTCAACTCAATGAAACTCCACTCACATTCCTCGGCCCACACGAAACGAACTCCCTTACGAGTCAACCTCGACAAGGGGGTCGCTATCGAAGAAAAATCCTGGACAAACCGTCTGTAATATCTTGCTAACCCCAAGAAGCTCCTGATCTCAGTTACTGTTGTCGATCTGCTCCAGTCCATCGCTGCCTCAATCTTGGTTGGATCCACTGTAATGCCATCTCCAGAAATGACATTCCCTAGGAAGTGCACCTTATCTAGTCAAAATTCACACTTACTAAACATGGCATAGAGTTGGTGCTCTCTCAGAACCTGCAATACCACCTAAAGATGTGTGGCATGCTCTTCCTCAGAAGAAGAGTATACCAAAATATCATCTACGAATACGACCACAAACTGATCCAGGTAGGCCCTAAAGACCCAGTTCATCAAATCCATAAAAGCCGCCGGAGCATTGGTCAAGCCAAAAGGCATAACCAAAAACTTATAATGTCCATACCGAGTCCTAAAGGCCGTCTTACTAACATCAATCTCACGGATCCTCATCTGATAATATCCTGATCTCAAGTCAATCTTTAAAAACACCTTCGCAGACTGCAACGGATCCATTAGATTATCAATCCTCGGAAGTGGGTACTTGTTCTTTATCGTCACCTGGTTCAGTTGTCTATAATCAATACACAACCTCAAAGAACCATCCTTCTTTCTGACAAATAGAACTGGAGCACCCCACGGAGAAGTATTGGGACGAATAAAACCCTTATCCAGCAATTCCTGTAACTACGCCTTCAACTAAGCGAGTTCGGCCGGAGCCATCTGATACGGGGCCTTAGACAAGGGCGCCGTACCGGGCGCAAGCTCGATAGTAAACTCAACCTCTCGCTGAGGAGGAAGGCCAGGCAACTCCTCAGGAAACACATCAACAAAATCACAAACTACATGCACCTCCCAAGGACCAGAACTACTACTAACGTCAGCTAAAACAACAGAGGCCAAGAAAGCCTCACAGCCACCAACAAGCAATCTCTGGGCCTTAAAGGCAAAAATAAGAATACCACGAGAAGAGAGCCTAATACCTTGAAAGTAGAAGGTCGGGATGTCCAGAATAGAGAAACGCACCCTCTTCTTATGGCAGTCCACCTCGGCATAATAAGCCTCCAACCAGTCTATGCCCAAGATGACATCAAAGTCGCGAATGGCAAGCACAACTAACTAGGCAGGTAACTCATGGCCCTCAATGGTCAAGGGAACCTCTACCATCAGTCCATCAGACATCTCATCAACAGGTGCAGAAAGAATATTTACGAACTGCTCAAAAATAAAAGAATGCGAAGCACCCGAATCAATTAACACATACGCAGAGTTCCCAAGGACAGAAAGTGTACCTTCCACCAAGTTGGACGCACGAGCCTCCTTCCTGGCGATAGCTAGAACTCTCCCCTGGGTCCTCGGCTTCTTCTGATCACCTGGTCCCTACCCCTGACCATGCCCCTGCGGGCAATACTTTGCCAAATTGCCCTACTGGCCACAAGTGTAACACCTCCCAGAAAATGTAGGATACTGAGTCCCACCATGAGTACCACCGCAATGTCGACAAGCTGCCGGAAGCCTCTGAGTTGCCGCCTGCTGAGCACTGGACACTGATTGACTCTGCTGGCTCTGCCTGGGTCTGCTACTACCGCTGCTGCCGCTGCTGCTGCTACCCGCCTCGAAAGAACCTCCTGAATATGGAGCCAAGTGAAGACGATCCTGATCCGGACGAAGGAGTGGCTACTGCTGCTGTCTTTCCTCGGCCATGAACTGGCCCCTGAGTAGTCAGTCCCCTCTCTCGAGCTGACCGATCATGCTGTGCCTCAACTGCCGCGGCACACCTAACCGCCGATGCCAAATCTGTACAACAGTGGGATGCCACAAAACTCCTCAAATTGGACCTCAGTCCATCCACAAACCTCTCAGTCCGCCGCTCCTCGTCTCCTGAAATAAAAGGCACGAACCTCCCAAGCGAAACAAACTTCATCTGGTACTCAAGCACTGTCATGCTTCCTTGGGTCAACTCCATAAATTCCCTCTCCTTGGCCCTCTAGACATGTCTAGGGAAGTACTACGCGTTGAATTCCTTCACAAAAGTCTCCCATGGGATCTCCCTGAGATTTCTATCCGCATATGACAAACTCTTCAAAGTGGTCCACCAGTTGTAGGCATCATCCTTCAACATGAAGGTAGCCAACGGAGTCCTCTCAACCGCCGCACAATACATGATATCAAAAGTCTTCCCCAACTCCCTCAACCAATGAACAGCCTCATCAGGATCGGGACGACCGGTAAAATGAGGCGGCTTCAACTTCAGGAATCTCTCTAGAGCAGCTGAAGGCCCCCCCCCCCCCCCCCCCCCCAAGCACTAGAACTCTCACTAGGGTTTCGGGTTTGGTATCTAGCCATCATGTCCATCATAGCCTCCATAAAACGCTCCATACTCGGCCTACCACTACCAACCTCAGATCCACTAGGGACATCTCCCCGCTCTCTAATGACTGGCATCCTCTTCCTAGGAGCCATCTAATCGCCTACAATCACAGAAATCGAAAAGTTCTAATTAGAATCCTAAAACCTACACTACCGTCGTGCCTGTACGGGATAATGTAATTATTTGCCGAAATTACAATATTTAACCTAGTTATTCATTTATTTGCTAGACCAAATACTCTGATACCAACTATAACGACCCGCCACCCTATAATTGGGAATCCGATTACTAAATGGGTACCAAATCATTAATTTGGAGCCAAACTAGGATCTTAATAAGTCTGGAAATAAATAGTAAACTAAGCTAAACATTCACATCGCATTGAATTAAAAAGGAAGTGCAAGAATTAAAAATTATTACAATGCAACTCGACTCAGCAATTAATTACATACTCCAACTGAAAGGAAATAATTAAGCGTACAGGCCAGAAAATAAAATAACAACTACATCGAGACATACCCCGGAACAGCGGCTGTTGGCGCGCGACCCAAAGCAACACTCTCCTCGCTACGCTTGCCTAGAACCCACACCTGAAAACCGCAGGGGTGAGTCTCATTGAAAAGACTCAGTAGGGATCCTTCAATCCCCACCGCCCACTCACGCACCCACAAGTGCAGCAACACAAATATAGATAATTTAAGCAAGTAAAACAGTAAACACAATTTCTAGATTTCGATATAAAACACATGCATTCGAAATATAACATGCACAATTATGAAATCATTCTACCATGGAGCCCACAACCAGCGTCTCGGCAAAACACGCCAACCACACGACCGAACGTGGGAAACACCGACCCGCTGAGACCAAACAGCAGCCCCTCGGATAGCGCACTGGCTACTCTGGCCTAACAGGCTCCACGTGGTTCTGCTTCCCCCAGCACAAGTGACACTCCGAATGTACCACTCCCACACCGGTACTAGCTATACACCGGTACACCAGGTGACCCTCTCTCTAGGCGTCACCCCGCCACTCCCACATCGGCGCCATGTCACTCTCACACCGACACAGGGTGCCTAAGCGCTAACAACTGTCACTCTAGGCCCACAATCGCACAAAACACAACACGGTGTGATCCGATCACATAGAATCCATCGTCATCGAGTACATTTCTGAGCATGCAATTAACTAAATTATCTAACAATGTAAACACGTGTTAATTGCAGCGATTAATGGAAATCTTGCTTGAATCGTGTCGCCCAAGGCCGACGTCATTCAAGCTTCCTAAACTAGTTCATGTGAAATATGCCCTCGGAAAAAGGCCTAAAAGGCGTCATTCAACAAGGTCGCCGTTTAAAAGGCGTCGCTGTCCCTAGTCGCCTGATAACGACAGAAACAGAGACAGACCTCGGGATGATCTGACTTAAAACGCGTCGAGCATGGAAGTCGCCGTTCAAAAGGCGTCGTTGTCCTTGGACGCTCATCAGTCCAAAGACAGAATCTGTTATTTGGGCTAAATCGCGTCGCGGGTGGAAGCCGCCTTTCTAAAAGGCGTCGTTGTCCCCCGATGCCATTTAACCCTCATAGACAGGTTCTTCCTCCGCCGTCTCCCAATCCACGGGATGGGATTTCCTCCCCCAAATCGTGTAAAAACACAATAAAAGTGGAGAAGGAGGAGAAGAACCTAAATACACCATTAAAATACTCAAATTCTCATTACATGCAATTAGTATTTTCACCCCAAGAAAACCCCTAAACATACTCCAAAGCGGGAAAAAACATGGTTTTTAAACGAAATACTACAGGGATCGTCAGCCTACCAGTTACTCGAACTCCTCCTTGCTCCAAGCCGCCGACCCGCCTTGCCACCGCCGTCGGTACCACCGTGGACGCCTTTACTCCACCGGGACGTCGGCCGATGTCCGAAGAGAAAAACGTCGCGGAAGAGATGGTGGTGGTAGTGGTGGGAGTTAGGAGGTTGATGGAGTGGAGGGAGAGATGGAATGGAGGGAGGAAAGCAAGGAGAGGGGGAAGGGGTTCGCCGGAGATCAGAGGGAAGAGAGGAGAGAGAAGAGAAAGGAGAAAATGAGGGAAAGGAGGGAGGGTTCGCAGAGTCAAACAGAAACTGAGGAAAACGCGTCGTCCAAGACCGATGTCATTCAGATGACAAGACCGGACCGTACACTGACAAAGTAGGGTCGTACTCTAAATGGCGTCGTCCATACAAGACGCCATTCAGACGATAAGACCGGGGCCGTACTCTCACGCCCCAAGGCCAGCCCACGTGGCACAACCTAAAACACGTTCACATTGATGGACGCCGTTTAAACCGCGTCGAGAAGCTAAGTCTCAACCCCACTAGGGCCCAAACTAAGGGATTCAACCCCGAAAACTGACCCGATAACTGGATCCGAAACCTCAATCCTTACACTATTTCCATGGGTCGACTGAGTATTGTCCTCGCCTGAATCATGTAAGTCATATCTTCTCTGGCTGACCTACCTATGATTTTTCACGATCATGGCTCTTTGTAGTGCATTCCTACAGACGGTACCAAAAGATGATGGACCAAAATTTAGTCCACCTCGATCAGGGCCTTCAATCTTCGATCAGAGGGATGTCCCTAGGTAGTCCTTGTAAAAGAAAACACCTTTAGAAGAGCCCCTAGTGGTAGCCTGGGGACCCCCCCCCCCCCCGATGCCTAAGTTAGAAAGCTAAGTGTGCTGGAGAGAAGGCTACAGAAGCTTGGGTGTTCGGGAGAATACATGTCCCCGTAGGGGTATGGGGCCTTATATAGTAATCGGGTAAGGAGCCCTTCCAAGGGGCAGTTCCTAGTCCTACCAGGGGGAGTAGACCCCGGAGAATTTAGTAGCCATACCCTGTGTGTAGGGATAACTCTTGGCCGAGAAAGTCATGTTCGAAGTGTATTCTGAGATTTGATTCCATTCCCGAACTCGTGCAGTTAAAGACCTCGGGTTCCTAGTCGGAACAAGGGGTCATGCATGAGTTGAAGAATGCTTATAAGGATTCGATTCCGACTTCTTCCCCGATGTTTCTTTCTTAGGACCATCCTTCATAGGCGGTGGGGTCTAGTGTATCCACGGGCTTAGAGGGAGAAAATTTTCATGGGCCGGCCCAACTGTGCATTTGGGCGAGGCAAATTTTCCCTCCTTCAGGTCCCTTTCAAATTTGAAGTTGCATGGGCTTTATAGAGTTTTAAGGAGAACATCACTGCCATATAGAATCCTACTCCTTCACTGGCTGACAATTATGGAAGGAAGATCAGGCAGATTCAATACATATTGATGGTGGCGAGGAAGGGACTTACATTTCCATCACCCTAAAGATCTTATTGCTACATTATCTACATAGCTTGATATCATTGACTCCCTTCTTATCACCAATGAAAATTTGGAGCAAGGGAAAGAGATTTGTATGAAGTACAGACATGCCTTCAAAGAAGAAGATGAAATGTGGAGAGAGGGCCAAAGCCCACTGGTAGAAGAAGGCAACAAGAACACTAGATTTTATCTTGTCAAAGTTTTGTGCAGGAGAAGACTTAACATACTTACATGCCTCCAGCTCCATAATGTAACATGGATCAAGGATCTAGAGTCCATCAAGATTATCTTCACCATCTACTTCCAGGAGCTCTACCAAACCATCTACAATGATAACTCCATCAAGCTCTAGGAGTTGGATATGGAGTCTAACAGGATGGTCACAAATTTGGAAAATCAAATATGAGTTCCATTCCAACTAGTGATGAAATTGAGGATACAATTTTCATTATGAAGCCCCGAAAATCAACAGGCCTAGATGGTCTCCCCTCATCTTCTGCTAGGAAGTTTGAGACAGTGTCAAAAACGAGATGATTGAAATTATGCAACATGTTTTCAAGACTAGGCCTATGCCTTGAGGACTAAGCCACATTAATATTAGCTTCATCCTTTAAAAAGTTTCCTATTTCTCCCATAGAGTTCAGACCAATCAGCCTCTCCAATTTGCTTTACAAAATTTGCTCCAAAATTGTAGTAAAGAGGCTCAAGACTCTTACTTCCTAAGTTTGTATCTCACAATAAAGTGGCCTTCGTCCCACAAAGACCTTTGGTTGATAGCATCCTTGTTACCTAGGAGATCATGCACCCTATGAAGTAAAACGTAAATCTAGATGGTTCTATCTTTAGTCTTCCAACGCTTTTGATAAGTTAGAATGGAACTATATATACACCATGCTTCATAAATGGGTATTTTTTAGGCAATCTCTTTACTTAAGCTTTGGACGTAGCATTCATTATTTAAATTTAAAATTTAAAATTTAAATTTTCATGTTTGTTCGGCCTTGAGAATTTTAGGATATTTAACATTAAATATTTATCATTTACATTATCATGAGATGATAACTATGAAGTGTTCATTATTAGATTTAATGTTTTGCCGTTTCACACATTTAATTAATCTAAGAGTTAGATTAATATTATTAGACATTGTTCCATCATGCATAGAACACAGCGAATAATTTTTAGATTATTTTGTGTAAACATGTTGATGTGTTCCTACTTTAAAATTAGATTTAAAAGCATGCTAAAATAAAAGATTTTTTAAAATTTTAAATATTAAATTTTGATTGGAACCCAGATTTTGAGAAAATCAAACTATCATATTTTCGAAAAATTTAGCCATCATGTGATGCGCTTTATCATGTGTGGATGCTTAAGAGATGTAGTGGTCATGGACAGGAATTTTATCTTACATATCATGTGATGATGTGTGTGTTTATTGTGGATCATTATTTATGGAATGGTTTGGTTAATTAAGTGTTAATTAATGAGGTCTACGTGCTTTCCTCTCTCTCTCTATCCCTTTCCAATGTACTTCAACATCCCTCCATCATCGTACTCCGCGATAAGGCTTTCATCTACAATTATGTAAATTTGAAAATATATCATTTTTATAACTTGTAATTGATTGTGATGGCTGAGAAGGAGCGAGGATGATCCATAACTGCAACTAGGAAGGCCAAGGAGATGAGATTGCCAGCCTATATGTTTGCATGTGTAATTAGTAAATGTTATATTAATTAACTTGGGATTGACTATATGGCTCTAGTTTAATCATCGTGTTGTCCATGACCACATAATCATATGTATGGTTGATGCATGTGTTTATATTTTGATTTACAAATGCTAATATCTAGGTAAGTTAAATATATGAGATATATTTATATTCTATCATCTAGGATGAGACCAAGATTAAATTAATTGAATCCCTTGTTGTTAAAGTTTAAACCATAGCGCAAGTTGTTGAGAATGTATCGTATGGCCCTCAATCATTATAGTTTTAGGACTAGAATTAGATCGGATAAGTATGTTGTGCTATCCACAAGACCTATTAGATTATGAAAACAGACTAAAGCCATGGCATGAAGATGCCTTAAATGGGGTAGAGGCACGGGGTAGCTTTGTTGTTCTATCCACAATGGCTACATCCTAATCTATACCCATTATGTAATAATGGTGATGCTTAAACTAGACATTATTAGTTTATTGTGATATCCACGAGGCCTTTATTGATCTGGAAGCTAAAGCATGATCAAATATTATAAGGAGTTACAAGTATCAAGATTTGACTGCTCTCTGATTATAGTGTGATTCGTTGTGCTATCCATAAAGTCATATTATGAGCTAGTGAGATTCTAACCCCCATTAGGAGACTATCGGCGTCTCCCGTTTTGTATATCTAAGGGTTATATAGTCCATCGAAAAAATAGTGGGAGCTAATTCAAGATAAAAGACCATATCTGAATTAATTGAGCAATATGCTAAATCTCTTTATTTACTCTTAAAGTAGTAAATGTCATCAAATAATCCAATACATAACATACTGGATGCCAACAAACTGACATGCTCCACTTATTCAGATTGGCTAAACGAATATGAAGAATGTCCTCAAATCTAGGAAATGGTCTATGTCCTTAAGGAGCAATCTCCACCTAAGCTTACTGACAATGTCAGTAAGGGTAAATTTTGTGACTTCTTGCTTGTTGAGACCAAGATGAAGAGAATGTCAGGGTAAGCCTTTGAGAAGGGTAAGGGGAAGAAGCCTCAAAGGGTTGAATCAGTTGCTAAAAAGGATAAAGGCAAGCCAACTGAAAGAGATGAATAATCATATTGCCACCAAAAATGACACTAGAAGAGAAACTGCAAGTCCTACCTTGCAGAGAAGGCAAACGATAAGAATATGAAGCTTGGAGAAGTTTTGAGTATTCTTTTAATTAACTTTTACTTGTCCATTAAAGAATATGCATCATTGATATAAGATATTGTATGTACTTCTCATATCTAATGATGTATAGATTTTGATAAGTAAAAGGGTACTGAGAGCTGGAGAGATTGACTAGAGACTTGTGAATGATGCAAAAGTTGCAACCATTGCTATTGGGAACAACAAACTTGTCCATTGAAGAATTTGGATCACCAATATGAGATATTGTATGTGCTTCTCATATGTGTAATGATGTATAAATTTTGATAAGTAAAAGGGAATTGAGAGCTGGAGAGATTGACTTGAGACTTGGGAATGATGCAAAAGTTGCAACCATTACTATTGGGAACAGCAAACCTCAGAATGCCCTCAGGAGACTTAATAGAACTCAATAATTATTATTTTGTTCCATCTGTCATCAAGATCACAATCTCATATTCTTTCTAAGATGGAGCTGATTATCCATTGATTAATGGGAATAAAAAATGTTCCATTAATTTCAGAAATAAAATGATTGCATCTATAAACCCAGTCAATAGTTTATACCTACTTGATGTGACATATCATATAATGAATATTTATAAGTCTCCTAAAATAAAAGGTATAGTGTGAATCTAGAATATCTATAGCACTGTACGTTCTGTCATATAGATGAGGACAAAGTTCAAAAGTTGCATAAAATGGATAATTTTGAACCATGTGCTTATGAATCATATGCAATAAATGAATCCCGTCTCATAGGAAAATTGACCAGTTCTCCATTTCCTAGACATGGAGAAAGAGTCGAGAACTTATTGGAACTTGTACATGTTGATGTATATGGTCCAATGTCCACTCAAGCTACAGAAAGTTACTCCTACTTAATCTTCCTTAATGATGACTTCTCTGGAGTTTTGACTATGTGTATTTGATGAAGTACAGGTCGAAAGTATTTGAGAAGTTTAAGATATTTAAGAATAAAATAAAGCGACAAATTAAAAGGACCATTAAAACTCTTCGATTTAATTGAAGAGGTGAATACTGGAGCATAGAATTCACACAATTCCTTGAAGATGATGGTATCTTATGTCCATTGATTTCTCTTTATATGTCACAGCTGAATGGTGTATTTTAAAGGAAGAATTGCACTTTATTAGATATAGTGCAATCTTTAATTAGTTTTGCCTAATTTTCTATTCTCTTATGGGCTTATGTATTGGTATTAGATGTCTATCCTTTGGATAAGGTTCTAAGTAGGATAGTGTGTACCACTCCATATAGGATATGGGGAGGAAAGAGACATGACTTTAAGTATGTTAAAGTCAGGGGATTTTTAGCCTGTGTGTTGAGACATGATCTAAGGAAGTTGGAATCAAGGATAGAGAATGAAGATTTGTGAGATATCCAAAGAAAACATTCGGATATTATTTCCATCAGCCTAGCGATCAAATAATGTTTGTCACTGAGAGAGCTATCTCATTTGAAGAGGAATATGCCTTTAGAGAAGACAATGGGAGCTACATAAGATGGGAAGAAGTTCTAGATGCACAAGTCAATATTGAGTCATCAATTGATCTTTTTTTGTAGGACCTATCGAGATACACATTAAAAAGCGACATAGGTCTTTTAGAGTTCTCCAAATAGCCGGATAGATATGTATGACATATCAAAAATGGGAAGAAAGGGAGAAACTCTACAATGAAGATAATGGTCCAGAGACCTATAAGTAGGCTCTTAGTAGCTCTGACTCTGAGAAATGGCAAGAGGCCATAGATTCTGACAAGAAGTTCTTGTGTACCAACCAAGTTTGAAACTTGGTAGACTTGCTTGAGGGTACAATACCCATCTATTACAAGTAGATCTTCAAAGGAAGATCGGTGAATATGGATTGTTAGATACGTATATGGCAAGGTTAATAGCCAAGGGATATCATCAAAGACAAGATGGTGACTATGACGAGACCTTATCAACAATTTCCATAATTAAGTCAATCAAAATTCTTCTTGTCAGAGTTGCTTATTATATTACCGCCAAATCTTCAGTTCAAATACTACAGCTGCCAACTCCAAATAATGAGTAGGGTAATTCTCCTCATTCTGCTTCAAGTGCCTAGAAGCATAGGCTACAACCCTCCTGTGTTGCATCAGGACCACACCTAAATCACGACGAGAAGCATTTGAGTAGACCACGAACCCACCCGAACGGGATGGAAGCAACATAATTGGAGCCGAAGTAAGACGAGCCTTTTAACTCAACAAAGCTAGGCTCACACTCCTCAGTCCACACAAAACAAACTCCCTTACGAGTCATCCTCGATAGGGGCGCTGCTAAGGAAGAAAAATCCTGAATAAACCATTTGTAATATCTTGCCAATCTCAAGAAGCTTCTGATCACAGTCACAGTCGTCATTCTCCCCCATTCCATCACTACCTCAACCTTGGCCGAATCCACAGAAACACCATCACCAAAAATGACATGCCCCAAAAAGTACACCTTATCTAACCATAATTCACACTTGCTGAATTTGACGTAAAGTTGGTGCTCCCTCAAGGCCTGCAACACTACCTGAAGATGTGTAGTATGCTTTTCCTCAGAAGAAAAATATACTAAGATATCATCCACAAACACCACCACAAACTGATCCAGATAAGCCTTGAAAACACTATTCATCAGATCTATAAAAGTTGTCGGAGCATTGGTTAAGCCAAAAGGCATAACCAGAAACTAATAATGCACATACCGAGTCCTAAAAGCTGTCTTACTCACATCTGACTCATGGATCCTCAATTGATAATATCATGACCTCAGGTCAATCTTTGAAAACACCTTGGTGGACTGCAACTGATCCATCCGATCATCAATCCTCAAAAGTGGGTACTTGTTCTTCACCATCACCTGGTTCAACTGTCTATAATCAATACACCGTCTTAAAGAACCATCTTTCTTTCTAACAAATAGAATAAGAGCACCTCACAGAGAAGTACTGGGGCGGATAAAACCCTTATCAAGTAAATCCTATAACTGCGCCTTCAACTCAACGAGTTCGGCCAGAGCCATTCGATACGGAGCCTTGGACAAAGGTGTCGTACCCAGTGTGAGCTCAATAGTGAACTCAACCTCTCACTGAGGAGGAAGCCAGGCAACTCGTCAGGAAATACATCGAGAAAATCACATATTACAAGCACCTCTATAGGACTGGAAATACTATCATCACGAGCAACAACCATTGAAGCAAAGAAAGCCTCACAACCACCAACGAGCAAGCTATGAGCCTTAAAAGCAGAAATGAGAATGCCATAAGAGGAGAGCCTAATACCTTGGAAGTAGAGGTCGGAACATCCGGAATAGAGAAGTGCACTCTCTTCTTGTGGCAATCCACCTCAGCATAATAGGACTCCAACCAGTCCATACCCAAGATGACATCAAAGTCTAAAATGGCAAGCACATACAACTGGGTTGGTAGCTGATGACCCTCAATGGCTAAGGGAACCTCACTCAAACAACTATAAGTCAACAGAAAATCTCTAGAAGGAACCTCAACCATCAGTCTACCAGAAATCTCTTTGACAGGTACAGAAAGAACATTCATGAACTGCTCGGAAAGAATGCGATGCACCATAATCAATCAACACATGAGCGGAGTTTCCAAGGACAGAAAGTGTACCTTCCACCAAGTTAGACGCATGAACCTCCTTCTTGGTGATAGCAAGAACTCACACCTGGGTCCTCTGCTTCTTCTGATCTCCTTAGCCCTGCCCCTGACTATACCTCTGAGGGCAACTCCTCGCCAAATGCCCATGCTGACTACAAGTATAATAGTTGCCTGAGAGTGTGAGACACTGAGTCCCACCGTGTGCATTGCCGCAATAACGACAAGTCACTAGAACCCTCTGGGTTGCCTCCTGCTGTGCACTGACCGCTGACTGACTCTGCTGGGTCTACTGTTGTCGCTACTACCACTGCCACCTCAAAAGAACCTCTTGAATCTTGATCCAAGCGAAAATGATCTTGAACCGGACGAAGGAGCTGCTATTGCAATCTTGCCTCTATTGTACCCTAATCCCTAAACTGTCAATCCTCGCTCTCGAGCCATCTGATCTTACTGCGCCTCTATTGCTGTTGCACGCCTCCCTGCTGAAGCTAGATCTGAATAGCAATGGGATGCCACCAAACTTCTCAAATCGAACCTCAACCCGTCAACGAACCTCTTGGTACAACGCTCCTCATCCTCTGATATGAAAGGTACAAACCTCCCCAAGGAAACAAACTTCATCTGATACTCAAGTACCGTCATGCCCCCCTGAGTCAACTCCATGAACTCTCTCTCCTTAGCTTTCTAGATATGCCTGGGAAAATACGACCTGTTGAATTTCCTCACAAACGTCTCTCATTGTAAGGACTAAGGTTTCGGATTCAGTTATCGGGTCGATTTCGATGTCGAGGCCCCTAGTCTGGGTCCTCGTAAGCTTGGTGCATGGGTTCTTTATCGCGTCGAGCGGGCTCGACGCGCTTTTGAAAGGCCTCGGCTGTGGGGGACGCGATTTAGGAGCCATGCTGGTGTGCCATGTCGTCGGGTGTCGGGGCACATGTGTACGGCCTCGGTCTTGTCGTCTGAATAGTGTCTTGCATGGTTGACGTGAATCAGATATCCGTCAGTGTACGACCCCTGTCTCGTTGCCTAAACCACGTCGTCTGGGGAAGATGCGATACAGCTCGGTCGGGGTTGACGCCCTGAGCCATCCCTCCTTTCTCTCATTTTCTCCTTTCCTCTCTCTCTCTTCTTCCTCTCCGCCTCTCCGTCGCCTTCTCTTCCTCTTCCCCTTCCTCCACTCCGGCTCTCCTCTACCACCTCTCACCACTTCCACCACCATCTCCATCGCGGCACTTCACTCTCCGAATGGCGGCCGACGTCTCAGTGGGGTGACAGGCTCCACGGTGGTACCGGCAGCAACTTGCAGTGTAGCAAATCGGCGGCAAGGAGCTAGGAGGAGTTCAAGTAACTGATAGGGTGACAATCTTCACGTGTATTTAGAATGTTTTAATCCATGATTTCCCGCTTGAAGTATGTTATGGGTGTATGGGGGACTTTTGGGTAGAATTGAGCATGTTGTAGGGAGTTTTTAATTAAAATGGACATTTTTTAAATGGGAATAGTATATTTATTTCGGTTCGTAGATTTCCCCTTATCTCCATTACATGTTTTTCATGCGTTTCAGGGGGGAGGGGGACCCCGTGTTGTAGCTCGGTGGAGGCCAGAGGGGAGCTTGATTTCGGGCATGAAAGGCGTCCACTCATGCCGATGTGATTTGAGAACGGCATCAACCTGAGTCGACGCAATTTACGACCAATGTATCCCCAGTTCCCAAGGCCAGAGTGGGATAGGGAGCTGAATGACGTCGGCCATGGGCGACGCGATTCAGGCCAGTATCCCCGGGTCCCAGCACCTGAGAGTAAGGAAAATCAGTTTCAAGGCCATTAAATGACGTCAATCTGAGTCGACACGATTCAAGACAAAGCCCCATATTTCCTACATTTAACATGTGTGATGTTGATTAAATTCTTGCATATTGTTAAAAGACCCTATTAAATCCATGGTTGAAATTATACGTTGGGGCGGAGATTTTTCATATGACCGGAATCGTATTGTGTTGTGTTTATGTGATCATGGACATAGAGTGACAGCTGTTAGCGCTTTACATCCTGTGTCGGTGTGGGAGTGACGCAGTGTCAGTGTGGGAGTGACAAGGTGGTGCCTAGAAGGAGAGGGTCGCCTGGTATACCCCGGGGTAATAGCTAGTACCGGTGTGGGAGTGGTACACTTCGGAGTGGCACTCGTGGCTGGGAGGAGGCAGGACCACCTAGAGCTAGACAAGCCGGAGTAGCCAGCGCGCTATCCGAAGGGTTGCTATTCCGTCCCAGTGGGTTGGCGATTTCCTGGTTGACTTGGCAGTTTCTTGTGTGTTCCTTTCGGTGGTCGTGTGATTTATTTATCACTTTACTTGCACATATCTTGCCTATATATCCTTGTTAAGTTGCGATTGTGTGTGCGTGCATGGGAGGAGGGGATCAAGGGATCCCTACTGAGTCCATTCTACTGTGACTCACTCCCTGCGGTTTCAGGTGAGGGTTCTCGGCAGGCATAGCGGTTGTAGGGTTTCGTCTTGGGTTGTGCGCCAACAACCACCATTCCGAGATATGCCCTGACGTAGTTGTACTTTCATTTTCAGTCATGTACGCATAATTATTTCATTTCAGTTATGGACTATGTAATTATTTACTGAGTCGAGTCAGACTATAATAATATTTAATTCATGTACTTTCTTTATAGTTTGATGCTCTGTAGAATGTTTAACTTAGTTTATCATTTATTTTTCAGACTTATTTGAGATCCTAGTTTGGCTCCTAATTTTAATGATTCGGTACCTATTTAGTAATCGGTTCCCTGATTATAGGGTGGCGGGTCGTTACACCCATAGAATCTCCCTGAGGTTCTTATCTACATAGGTCATTCTGTTCAAGGTGGTCCACCAATCATATGCATCATCCTTCAACATACAGGTGGCTAACGAGGTCTTCTTAGTTGTCGTACAGTTTAAGGTGTCGAAGGTCTTCTCAATCTCTTTCAGCCAATGTGCTGCCTCATTAGGGTTAGGACGACTAGTGAAATAAGGCGGCCTCAACTTTATGAACCTCTCCAAAATAGCTGAAGACCCACCTCGAGAACTCGAACCCTTACTAGGATCTCAAGCCTGATACCTAGTCATAGTCTCGATCATTGCCTCTACAAAGCACTCCATATTTTGCCTATCAGCCTCAGATCCACTAGCTCCTTGATCATGAATAATGGGTACCCTCTTTCTAGGAGCCATCTATCGCCTACACTCATAAAGATCGGAAATTTCTAATTAAAACCCATAATCTAAACTATCTGCCATGCCTATAAGGGGTAATGTACTCATTTGTTGAAATACGATGTTTAACTTAGTTATTCACATATTTGCCAGACCAAGTGCTCTGATACCAACCATAACGACTCGCTATCCTATAATTGGGGATCCGATCACTAAATGGGTATCGAATTATTATAATTAAGAGCCAAAACAAGATCTCAAATAAGTCTGAGAAATAAATGATAAACTGAGCTAAAAATTCCACACAAGCATCGAACTGTAAAGTTAAAGTGCAGGAAATAAAATTATTACAGTCCGACTCGATTTAGCAAATAAATACATAATCCACAACTAAAAGGAAATAATAGTACGTATAGGCCAAAAATAAAAGTACAACTACATTGAGGCATACCCTAGAATAGTGGTCGTAGGCGCGCAACCCGAGACAAAAGTTAGAACTCCTACGCCCGTCGGAAACCCTCACCTAAAAATGCAGGGAGTGAGTCACACTAGAATGGACTCAGTAGGGATCCCGCGATCCCCACCTCCCACACACACACAACCGCAACGAAACAAAGAGATATAGGCAAGATATGTACAAATTAAGCGATAAATAAATCATATGTCCACAGTAAGAAACGCACAAGAAATGGCCAAGTCAAATAGGAAAACACTGACCCGCTGCAACGGAACAACCCCTCAAATGGCGCGTTGGCTACTCCGGCCTGTCTAACTCTAGGTGGTTCTACCTCCACCCAGCCACGAGTGACAAGCTCCAAAATGCACCACTCCCACACCGACACTAGCTATTACCCCGAGGTAAGCCCGGTGACCCTCGCCTCCTATGGGCCACCGTGTCACTCTCACACTGACATTGTGTCACTCCCACACTGACACAGGGTGTAAAATACTAATTGAACAGTCACTCTAGGTCCACAATCACATAACCACGAAGTAATGCGGTTCCAATTCACGTAGAAAATCCGCGTCCCAATGTATGATTTTCAAGCATGCATTAATAAACTTATTTAACAATATACAAGAATCTAATTTACATAATATATAGGGAAATTAACTCAATATATATATATATATATATATATATATATATATATATATATATATATATATATATATATATATATATATATATATATATATATATATATATGTATGTGTGTGTGTGTGTGTGTGTGTATATTAATCACATTTCATGGATGCAAGAACTAAAGGGCTCGAGCTTGAATCGCATCGATTCAGGTCAACGCCATTCAACCTCAAAACAGGTTGCCTCACTCTCTAGCCTCCGGGACTCAGGGTCTTGCACTTGAATCGCGTCGACTCAGGCTGATACGATTTGCAAATCGCATCAACCTGTGTAGACGCGATTTAGCTCCCGAGACCAATCTCCCACTTGGTCTCTCCGAGCCACCACACAAAAACCCCCTTCCACAAGCCGAAATATAAACGCCAAAAATGGAGAGACAAGAAGATCATTCACCATAATAAAACACACCACTCCCAATTTCATAAAACTCATGCTCATTTCAATCAAAATTCTCCCTAAACATGCTCATTTTCTACCCGAAAATCCCAACGCATCCATGGCATTCTCAATAGCAAGAAATCACTCAAAATTCACGAGTTTAATTGATCGAAACACGCGTGAAGATCGTCACCCTACCGGTCACTTAAACTCCTCTTGACCCCTCACGGAGTCCCCTCTCCGCGAAAGCACCATCGCAACACTAACGAATCACCGAACTCCGTCTCCTCGTCGACGAACAGCCATACCGCGAGCTGCCGCCAGTATTGCCGTGGACGCCGTCACTCTACCAAGACGTCGACAGCTGTCCGGAAAGTGAAGAGCCGCGGTGGAGGTGGTGGTGGAAGTGGTAAGAGGTGGTTGTAGGGAGATGGAGTGATGGAGGAGGAAGAGGAAGGGGAAGAGAAAGAGGGGAGGTAGAAGAGAGAGAACGAGAGGGAGAGAAAGGTGAGAAAGGAGGGAGAAAGGAGGGTGGTTCGGGAGTGTCAACCCCGACGAGCTAAATTGTGTCGTCCTAGAACGACGCCGTTCAGACGACAAGACGGAGATCGTATACGGGTAGTTGGCAGAACCGCGTCGACCCTGCGCGACGCCATTCAAGCGATAAGATTGGGGTCATACACACATGCCCCGACGTCCGACCACGGGTCACGCATGCATGGTTTCTAAATTGCGTTGCCCATGGCCGACGCCTTTTATTAGCACGTCTTGCCTACAGGATGCAGTTCAAAATCCATGCACCAAGCTTACAAAGACCCAAACCAGGGAATTTAATACCGAAACTAACCCGATAACTTAACCAAAACCTCAGTCCTTACAGTATTATTCCATAGGATATTCTCTCTCCGATTACATACTGAAAGTGAATGATTTACTGTTGTCAACTCAATTGCCTTCGCGAGAATCTCACTAAGCTCGAATAACTGAACATACAGAATCACAAACTTCATATCATTAAGTCAACACTCAAATACTCAGTGTCACTCAAACAAGACATCCTTAGTGACTCAGGTCTAGGATCCAACTATGCTATTATGACTGTAGAATATCCCGAATGATAGCCAATATGATGACCATTTGGGAATTCTAGGTCATCAGTTCAGTGAACTAATTTTAAGAATAAGCACCTGCACATATACCTTAGTGTCATCACAATAGTGACTATGAAACTAGTCGCCCTCATTATATATGTAAGTATCATGTGCACTGATCTATTTGGATCTTCAATGTCCCGCCATAGAGATCCTATAACCAAGAACAATTTGAACATAAGCATCTTGATGACTGATCTCATTATCATAATCTCATTATGATTCAATCATCATTGCATGTGTTATGGGATTTCATCATATCAAACGGTAAATGCACATAAAACGATAAAATGTAATGAAGAGTTGTCATTTGATTATTAATAAGAATGAGATAATTATATGAAATGGAATCATTACATCTCATGTGATTGACTTGTAGGGCATATATTTCTATTAGATTGGTTCTTAGACCTAAAGTCTCAAAGGATACCTTGCTTGTGGACTCCTGGGTCTTGACTTTTCACTCAAAGATTTTTAACCATAAAGTCAAAAATAGTCAGTTGTTCAGACTCAGTGGGATACTTGCGAAGGTAATTTGATATCATTTACTCTCAAGTATAACTATATATGAGAGAATGCCCTATAGATCAGTACTCATCCCTGGCTAGGGTTCAGAAGTTCATTAAAAAATAAGTTTTCTTATGGAACTTAAAACACAAGATATATCTGATTTAGGTACATAAGAGTTTGACAATTAAACCATACTCTTATCTAAATAAGAGGTATTATATGAATGAAGGATTATATCTATATGGCATCTATTGACGGACAGGTTTCTGAGCGGGATTAATTATCTCTAATATCTTTTGGGATCATACGGCATTTCTTAGAGTCCAACATGATCAAAGAAGCTATGTTAATAATCATGAGATGATTATTAATGTGATTATGTGATAATCAAGTTGATTGACTTAAATCATGAGATGATTAGTTAATTAACTTAAAAGGTTAAGTTGTTAACAAATAAACATGTATGTGAGTTACAGGACTTAATGGGCTTGTAACCAAATTGACATCTGGACCTAGAGGGTCACACACATAATAGTTCTAAACTGTCTGATAGACTTAATAATTTATGTGATGTCGTTAGAATTTTTGTGAAAAACTTTAAAAGAAGTCTATATATATATATATATATATATATATATATATATATATATATATATATAAAATTGAGATGGAAGCCCCAAAGTACCCTGCTAACCCTAGTGGCCGTCCCTCTCTCTCTTCCTCTCTCCTCTAGGCATCCCCTTCTGTGGTGGCCGACCCTCTCGTCTGCTCTCTCCAACATTCGGGCTAGCAAGAAGGGAGGAGAAGAAGAAGAAGAAAAAGTGTTATCTCCACTGGAATCTTCTGAAGAGGATCCCAACAGTAAGGAATTAGTGTAGATATGTCTAAAAGGTATACACTTGTATGTCTCCTCTCCCTCTGTGTGGAACCACAATTCTTACGATTGTGCTATCGCAAGAAGATGAGAATTCACACCTTTTCTTTGTGGTTTAATTGCTGCATCAAAAAACAATACGATGGAGTAGAATTTTTGTATGTTTTTTTCACTATGTTCTCCCTCCTCTCCAGTGATCCTTACACTCCCACCAAGCTTGCCATCTCCGGCCAAGCTCACCACCCCCCTGCTGATCTCGGTACCACCTCATTGGTCTCACTGACTAACTGCCGAAATTACCACCATTGCCTACCCTACTCACCTACTGCTAGACGCTGCAAGGGAGAAAGAGTAGATGGTTGTGGTGGCAGTGCAAGAAAGCAAGAGGGTGAGATGGGAAGGAGGAGAGAGGGAGGGCACTGTAGCAGAGAAGATTGTGTGGAAGGTGAACAGGCCAAGGAGGTGTACACCTCATGCCCAGGCAGATTGAACACGAAGGAACTGAATTATATCTGCTCACTAGTCTAGAATATCCCAATAACTGCTAAGGCTTTCTGCATGACAAATAACGTATTTGGAATAGAACATAAAGGAAAGTTGATTTTCACACTTTAAAACCGCACCTCACCTAAAAGCCATACATATGACATTCATTGAACATTCCATCACTTTGCTATTCATTCTATTTGACATTCAATATTAATATTGGCTCAAATTTTGAGCTACACGAGGAAGCCTACAAAATGAAAGGGGAAAAGAAAACATAAGATGGAAATACACCACAAACTCTCATACAGAAAACCGGAAGCTTCTCATCATGGTACACATGAGAACTTGTGCATTATCAACGCAACTGTTTCTTTCCTCGAGCAGCCAGAAATTTAAATGCCCACTGTGAGAATTTAGTTATTGTGAAAACAACTCCTAAGATTGCACGCCCTCTAACAATTCCCTCTCTCAAGTTCCTAGCTGCTTGGGCTATCACCGGCCCCCCTCGGTTCCTTTGAGATTTTGGCACCTGCACAGTTGCTAACAAAGTGAAGATAGTGTAAAACCCATCATCAGATCCTAATCAGACATCCTGATAGGAGACTAAGAGAAGTAGAATAACCTGTTGGAGCCATTGTTGTGAGACGACGAAGCCTGTCCTCAGCTAGACAAACTGCTCGTGTGGAGCTTCTAACTCCCTGGCTTATCTCCTGGCTGGACAACAGATCAATATCTAATTAAATAGTCTGCGACTAGGACAAGAAATTGAAAGGATAACCTACAGGCTTAAAGAATAGTTGTCCAAACAAGTCACTCAAGAGGGGAAAAATAAGTTCAGTCCAAGGGAATCAACAGCATCTAGCACCATTGACTAGATGACCGGTAATGATCAAACACAAAAAATAGGTACAAGTGCATTTGCATCCTGCAGTATTAGACAGTCTAGGTTGCTCCAAAGCTCACTCATAGCAGTTTCCCTTTCTTCACCCATGTGAAATGCCAGATCCGTTGATGAAGTTCCAAATATTTAAGCAAAGGGTCCTTCATCCCATGTTTAACCATTCCTTCACAGGAGTCATTGACATTATCCAATGCACATACTATGATCTGTACTATGTTATCACAACACCAAACTTGTCCTACCAACATTTAACGACATAGCATCTAAACTTTATAACAACCAAATTTCATATCTTGCAACACTTTCTAATGCATATATTATGACAAAAATTCTTTAGAATAGAAGGAAAAGAAATATTTTTCCTCACATGCATCATAATAAGTTTGTAAGAACTCAGCATAAGTTTCTTCTGATTGAGCTAGCAATTGTCAGGATTGTCATTCTACTCAAAATTCCTCATTGTAGAACAGAGGTGATGCTTTGCGTGGAACAAACCTCTGAAGAACAAGGATGCAGTGGCATTCCTTGAGCAATATTCCTCATATCATGAACTTGACTAGAATGAGGACGACTCAATATTTCACAACACTTGCCTCACGAGGATGTATTTGCTCAACTGCCTGATGCTGAAACAGTTAGCGGTTGATCACAAGGTACTCTAACCACCTTGGAACTCATCCAGCATTAGAGATATGTGTTACCTTTTTGTGAGGTGTGGTGTTCTTTGCAGGGGATTGTTGTGAATCACTTCCAGGGGATTGTTGTTATGCACACTTTGGTTGATATAGCTCTAGCAAAGAGCACATAACACATCAAAGTTGATATTGTTCTAGAGAAAAGCGCATATCCCCATATCAAACTTTCATCTTTCCCCCTTCGTTTAAACACTTTCCAAAGTCTAGAATAAGCTTTGTGGGTTGCACCCTGAGCGGGCCCAGTTTCGTTGGCCCATTTACTAAGTGGGTCGGCCCGCACAAGGACGCCCTGGCCTTTTGCCATGAACAGATGGGCCTTTCAACTGGCGGCCCCATGCATCCAGGCTCCAACGGGGTGCACCTTAATCGAAAGCGGACTTAGACACCCCGCAGGTGCCGGAAGACTTCTGCGAACAGCAAATTTTCTTAAAAGAGGGCAACTACCAAAATCTAAAACAAAGGAGGGTCTCCCACCAAAAATTCCTCCAAAAGCCCCTTGAAAAATAAAAAACCAGACCCAAAAAACAAAATCAGAAAAATGTAGGGGATGAAAAAACAAAAACAAGAAAACTTTTTGCGCTGCCCAGCGGCAAGCCCGAAGAGGCCTGCCGCCCATAGGGTCCTGCCACCCCCTATGGGTGGCAGGATCCCATGATGCTGCCCCCAGTCATGCCGCCCGCCCATGGTGGTGTGCCCCCGAGCTTCGGCCATAAAAAATAATTTTTTTTAGAAAAAAATTGAATCCATGTGGACCCCACACATGCCCACATGGTCCAATGGAAGAATGCCATATAGATCTTCATCGCCTCGTCATCGCCACCATGTCATTGCCACCTCGCGCTCCGCCGTCACCAAGTGGACCAATCAAGTGGAAAGGAGGCTTAGACCAACGACACTCTACCACCTAAGCATGGCCCACCTCCAAGAGCCAATCATAAGTCACCACTTGGCGGCCTCTTATTGGGTGAAGATTTCTATAAATATCCCCCCCCCCTCCTTGTATAATGATGGTTGGTGAATAAGAGAAGATCAACAAGAAGACTTGAGATTTTCATCATCCTTCCTTCTCCAAGGTAAAAGCCATGCTGCCTAGGCATAGGCGGCATGGTTACTAACCATGCCGCCAAGCCTTGGCGGCATGGTCAAAGTCATTAGCTACGCCGCCAAGTCTTGGCGGCATGACCAAAAACCATGCCGCCCTATGCCAATGATCTATTTACTTAAGTTTCAGTCGCCGAAGCCTCGTCGGCCCGTTGCCGCCTCAGTGTGCAACGCCGAGCTATCGAGTGTCGCCGAAGCCTCGTTGGCCCGTTGCGTATGTCAACCCGTTGCCGCCTCAAGGCGCAACAGCGAGCTGTCGAGCGCCGCCGAAGCCTCATCGGCATGTTGCCGCCTCAATGCGCAACGGCAAGCTGTCGAGTGACACCGAAGCCTCGTCGGCTCGTTGCCGCCTTATACGCAACGGCAAGCTGTCGAGTGTCGCTGAAGCCTCGTCAACCCGTTGCTGCCTCAATGCGCGACGGCAAGTTGTCGAGTGCCGCTGAAACCTCGTCGGCCCATTGCCCCTCAATGCACAATGGCGAGCTGTCGAGTGTCGCCGAAGCTTCGTCGACCCATCGCCGCCTCAATGCGTAAAAGCAAGCTACCAAGTATCGTTGAAGCCTCATCGGCCCATTGCCGCCTCAATGCGGAACGGCGAGCTGTCGAGTGTCATTACAACATCTCCGGCATGTTGCCACCTAAACGTGATAACGGCAAGCTGTTGAGTGGACCAATGCCTCGTCGACCCGTTGCCACCTCAGCACAACGATAATGAGCTGTCGAACGCAACTAGAGTCTCATCGATTCATCGTCACCTCAATGCGACGATCGCAAACTGTCGAATCGATATGAGACCTTTTGCCACGTTATGGACAAACAATGGTTAGTGGACTGCGGGTTCGAGGGAGACGTCATGAGGACAATACATATAGAGAAGAGTCGTAACCCTGACCCACCTTCACATAGTTCCAAGGTTACTGGGTCCTTCCGTTATAAGCTCCAAACCATTGAACGTAAAGTGTGTTAATGACTCGCCCCGTAGATGATGCCACGCCATGTACGAGCAGTTACAATACCGCTCCAAACAGTATAATGCCGACAATGCCTTGCACTTCAAACTAATCAAGAGCACTGCCCAAAGTAGGTACCACTAGGGATGAATAATGTACCCCGATAATTGCGCCGCGTTCCTCTCCACCTCATCATACAATCCCATCAACTCACCATATCTCAGGTCCATTCAAGGATTAACCAGATGTTTAGCGAAACCCACCCTATGAATAGTACCTATGAACAGTGCCCGTGAATAGTACCTGTGAACAGTATAATGAATAGTGGACCAATGCCTCGTCGGCCCGTTGCCACCTCGGCACAGCGATAATGAGTTGTCAAATGCAACTAGAGTCTCATCGGTTCATCGTCACCTCAATGTGACGATGGCAAACTGTCAAATCGATATGAGACCTTTTGCCACGTTATGGACAATCAATGGTCAGTGGACCGCGGGTTCGAAGGAGACGTCGCTAGGACAATACATATAAAGAAGAGTCGTAACCCTGATCCACCTTCACATAGTCCCAGGGTTACTGGGTCCTTCCGCTATTAGCTCTAGACCATTGAACGTAAAGTACGTTAATGACTCGCCCCATAAATGATGCCATGTCATGCACGGGCAATTACAATACCGCTCCAAACAGTATAATGCCAGCAATGCCTTGCACTTCAAACTGATTATAAACACTGCCCAAGGTAGGCACCGCCAGGGATGAATAATGTACCCCAATAATTGTGCCACGTTCCTCTCCACCTCATCATACAGTCCCATCAACTCACCATATCTCAGGTCCATTTAAGGATTAACCCGATGTTTAGCAGGACCCACCCTATAGACAGTACTTATGAACATTGCCTATAAACAGTACCCGTGAATAGTACCTATGAACAATATAATGAATAGTGATGAAGATACTGTAAAGAGAAACCATAATTAAAAGAAGGAAGAAAGTTGATCCTCCCATGAACAATATGTAAGCAAATGAAGTAAAACGAGCGAGATCTTAACACTACAAGGAGCCATCTTGAAAGTAAACTTTTTTTAAGAAATCAAAGGATTTTCCTGTCACAATATGATGTAATCATCGTTAGTCTACTGACTGACAGGAAAGGTCCATCCGAACCTTTATGATCTATTTCTATGGACGAGTCAATACCACATAATTACCAATTCAACTAGCGGGCAATCATGATTCCAGTCGACAAAATAAAATCCGAAACAAATCGATCGGAACAAAAACGATTGTCAACAAATGGCGAATCCACTAGGGACCTTTCCCCCTTTCATCTTCTTTTTCGCCATTGTGTGGCATTCTTGATGGCTTACATTGGATTATTTTATTTGCAGTGTTCTCGTCTCGTTCTCTACTCGTTCGTCATTCTCAATGGCGATCGAACAAGCCCAGGTAACCTTCGGACCATTGGTGGCCAAGAGCCATTTGAAGTTCGGTTACCTTAATACACCAATCAGCTTCGATGATTTCTCACCCGTGGTTGGCTCTCCCTTCTTTCTTGGTGTTGTACCAGCTTTACCGCCAGCTATGGTAATTTTCGGCGACTGTGTTAATTGGCATCAATAATCCTGAGGGTCCAACTACAATCAAACCCCAGACATTCCTCACTCAGCCAACGACCACGACAGCTTGTGCGGCATATGCTTGAGTACGTATGGTCATCTGGCAAGAATGTCTATTGTCACAGGAATAGTCGGACTCCCCCAAACAATCACTTCTGCAACAAGAGAGGGATATTCTCATTCCATACTTGGCCGTTAATGTGATTAGTATGGTGTTGGTTTTAGGACCTGACCTAGCGTGTCTCTCCTATCGGATTTGAGGGATCCGGTCGTATTTTAGGGTTTTTTGTTTTATCTGGAGAAAATATAGGTCGGTTTTATATATTTTATTTATTGGACTATGAGAGCTTGGGATTAGCCCTCAGGGAGTTCGGGACTTCGGATCAGGCGAAGATCCGAGTATATGACCTCTCTCCACTGACCTCAACCAGTATTAATTACGTCGAGCAACCATTCGACAACTCTTGATTAACTATCCGTATGATGCCCTTATGACATGCAACACTACTACTACAAGCAGCACATGCATATGAAGATGTATTTTAGGTTAAGCTCTTGGCCTCACCCAAGTTTAAGGTAGGTTTATATGGTTTTGGATTGACTCCAAGTTATCTGGATTGATTCCAAGTATTTTAAACCCATAAGGGTATTTTTGTAATTATGCCAAGTTGGAAGGTATAGGGGTATTATGATTTTAAGTTTTTAAGCATTTTAAGAAAACTTAAAAACCCTTAGAATGTATTTTAGGATCATTTTAAACATATTTAAGTTATAGGGGTATTTTGGTAATTTTACCTGAAATCGGGTTTATTAGACTTAGAGTCTATTTTTTTCTATTTATTTTTCGCATATTAAGGGTATTTTGGGTATAAGAGATATTTTGACATTTTTTAAGAATTTCATGTGATTTTTACAAATTTTATTGTTGATGAGGGTATTTTTGGTAATTTCATTAAGTTTTTAGGGGTATTTTAGATATTTCGAAAATTTTATATGTTTTCAGGATAGTTTTCTGATTTTTACTATTTTTTTACTGTACTTTACTGATTAATTTACTGATTTTTATTAATTAATTGAATAGATTAAGGGTATTTATTATTTTTTTGGTTTTATATGATTTTCAAATTAGGTTTCTGATTTTTACTGATTATTACTGATTTTTACAGGAATTTTCTGATATTTATGCTCATTTTATCAATTTTAAATCATTTTTTTATAAATTTTATTAATTAATTAACCATGAAGGGTATTTAAGTCATTTTTAACTTAAGTATATATTTTTTTATGAATCTATGCTTATTTATGTATGGGGTGAGGCCAAGATTAGGTTAAGAGGATGCACAGATTTTTAGTTCATTTTTTTAGAGTAATTAAAAAATTAAATATATATATATATATATATATATATATAAAAGTATTAAAACATGATATTAATTATTTAATTTGAGGACACACATGCACACATTATGAAAATAGCCAATTTTATTTCAGCAGAACTTCGCCTTATGAAGAAGGCTTTTACAAGAGACAATTCGGCAGAGCTTCTCCTTAGGAATAAACCTTAGGAAGAGAGCTCTCCGGGACGAGAAGATCCTCCAAAACGCAGCAAACTCGGGTGAGAAACACTGAGTTTGGTCTTGAACGCAGCAAAATCTCTCCTTAGAAATTTCCCACCCTTTGAATATGTAAAGTAGTGTATGCCCTTGTGTGTGTTGAATTGAGGACCATAGAGTCCTATTTATAGGCCCCAAATTAGGCCCGGTGAGAGGTGCCACCGGAGAGGCCCACGGTGGGGGCGTGCCACCGTTTTTCTTCTCTCCCCTCCCCTTCTTCTTTTTTTTATTATTTGAGAGAATGAGAGTTGGGGGGGGGGGGGGGTCCGGTGGGGGGTGCCACCGGTTTGGACCCCCCACCAGTTGAGAACCGGTGGGGGGGACGGTTTGGAGAGCCAACCGGTGGGGGGTCTTCCTCCTTTTCCCTCTTCTTTTGTGTTATTTGAATGGGACTTAGCCCATTAATCCCCTCCTTGGCCAAGTGTGAAAGGGGTTGGAATTAAATGGGGTTCCCTTAGTGGGATTCTTAGCCAAGTATGAAAAGGGTTAAGGTGGAGGATTAAATGGGGGTCTTTTGTGGGATTCTTAACCAAATGTGGGTTTAAAAACCCATTAAACCCCCCTCCTTTAATTAATCTCCCCCCCCCCATTTATTTTGAATTTCAAAAAGGGAGAGAGGGAGGGAACTCCCACCCCCCACCGGTTCCTCTCTTGGAACCGGTGGGGGTTTCCCGAACCGGTGGGGGTACCCCCCACCGGTTCCTCCTCTCTCTCTCCTCCCTCCTTCTTTCCTATTTAAATAAAGGGGAGAGAGAGAGAGGGGGCCACTTGGCTCTTTCTTCTTTTAGGCATATTTCCACTTTGGGAGTTTGGAGATTTTTCCTTTTTGGGCTGCAGGTTTTGGTGCCCTGTGGACTGATTTTGTTTTTTTGGCCCATTTGGTCTCCTTATTGGGCCTTATATTGGGTCCCTTATCGGGCCACTTATTGGGCCCATTACCCTTGCTATTGGGCCTCCATTTGAGGCCATTTTGGCCAAGTTTTTGGACTATTTTAGGTCCATCTCGGGACTGATTTAGGCCCATTTTGGGACTAATTTGAGCCCTTATTTTGCAGCATTAGGGGTATTTTGTTGCTGCGTTTTTGGGGCTCCATATTGGGCCTATTCCTCAGAGCCATAAAAGGGATTTAAGGGCTGCGCTTGGACAGCATATAGGGGCGATTCGGGGCTGTTTTTAGGCCTTTGCAAGATCCTCGATTAAGGCCTTTTGGCCTAGGTATATTTCTTGCCCCATTGCCTTCCTAATATGTGCATATAAGTTTATGTATTCACATGCATATTTCCACATCGACCTTCATATCATAGGTGCATGTGCATTTATTTTTTGTTTTGCACAACATAGCCTCATGCGAACATGAACATGTGTCATGCATATTAGCTCACATTAATGTGGGCATATGCCATGTAGGTATTTTTTCGCACAATCATGTGCATATGTATACTTGAATAATATTATTTCGCATAAAAAACTTTCGGATCAACAAATGCCCACCACGGGATGCGCGCCGGAGAGAAAGTCGGAGGCGGGTGTCCCGTGCATCATTTCATATATGTATATATTTCTGGCCATGTGTATATTTTTTGTATATCCCGAAGGATTATTTTCACGCCATATATTGATGCAATCTTGCTAATTTCTCCATCTTGCTCAATGTGGTTTGAGTATATATGAGCTCTTAAGAAAATAGCAATGCTGCCCCATGTTCTTTGTGCAATCAATTGCACGATTTGCCATATATATCTGCTCCTACAGAGCTTGTGGATTCGGACACCCTTTATTTTTTTGGTACTTGAATATTCCAGAATCGCTCCCGCAAACCTCGTCTTCGTGACTTTGCCGTTTCTTGGGGGCGTTTGGAGTTATTCGATTCCCTCTATATTTGGATCCTCTTGGCCCTTGTGACTTGGAGGGTCCTATAGGGTTAGTGCCATCTGAATTGTTCGACACATTGCTCGGTTCCGGGTATCTCTTGGCCTTCGCGACCTAGAGATTAGTTGGGAACATAGAGCGGGTCACTCAATTCTGATGGCGTCATTCCTATTAAAGAGATATTAGTACCTTATTTTGGCATTTCCGGGAGCTTAATGCGAGACATTCCGGATTGGCCAAGTGTCCGCCACTTCGGCAATATATACATATATAAGGGATTTATGGGCATGATATAGACACTGTGCAAGCATTAGCACTTCATTCTTATTCAGGCATTTCCAGGAGCTCAATATGAGACATTCTAGGTTGGCCATGTTTTCACCATATATAGGCAATATTCAAGTATCTCTGTGTTGTCCCGACTTTCTATCGAGATTTAGCTATCTTGTTGTTTTGTGCATCATTCTGATATGTGTTTTTGTTGATGTATCCTTTGCTGGTTGATATTTCTTGATTTGCATCATTATGGCCGCTATTGGTGATATCCCCTCCGAAGGATTTCAGGAGGAGATTGTTGTGTACCCGGATGCGAGGTTTCGCTGGGTGGCTCAACCACACCTGCGGATCACTATCGAGGATATTGTCCCCATCTGCCGGGAGAGCATTTATAGAGACGGAGAATTCTTCTATTTCCTGCGAGGCGAGACAGCTTAGCATCTTCCCTCAGACGCCTCTATATATAAGCTGCTTCAATCATATGTTCACATTGAAGATGGGGTCGAAAGACCATTATCCCCTTTAGAGTGTCGTGATTTGGAGTGCGCCATTTTGCTGGATCGCGATAATATGGAGGGACTTCTCCCTTTCTCATATCTAACCTTTCCTTTTTCCATTGATCGGTTGTGGGAATTTCCTACCCTTGAGCAGGTGGGACCTATTCAGACTATACTTCGGGTCCAGGACATCAGTAGGACCTATCAGCCAGCCATGTGGACACGAGCAGGTAGTTGTCCTTGTGAGGCTACTCGGCGCCTACAAGGGCTATTTTTGACTGAGGCAGAAGAAGGCTTAATTCATGATTCCTCTAACTTCCGTATACTGTTATCAGACATATGTCGGGGCGTTCGCCCTACCTGGGATGCTCGTCTGCAAGTCAGAAGCTCGCATGTTTTCCGCCTTGAGACTACAGAATGGCTTTTGTATATCCTGAAGAACTATCGGCCGATTCTTGATAGGGCCGGTATTTATAAGGCCGTCGCAGCGGCCCAATATGATTATCCTTGCCATCATGGCTTCATTCAGGCAATCGATGAACGCTACATTCGCGACACCAATACTATCGCGACTTCAAAGGGTGAGACCGCTATTGACCTTTGGTCTCTACATCGGATTTCAGGTCTACCAATTGTGGGAGAACCTTATGAAAAAGGAGTGTTAGACGAATTTCATCGCAGCACTACCGATGGCGCGGGGAGCTACACCACCTCTTATTGCTATAGATATTTATTGAAGATATGGCGTGATTTATCCAAGGCGAAGCGTACTCCCTCCTCCTCTAATGAGAGGAGTTCTTCTGGCCCGGGCAAAGTATCCCCAACAGCTTGGGTCAGATTCTTCTTTGGAGGACCCTTCCGTTATCACCGAGGCTTTGCCAGCATGTTCGATGAACGGGTCCCGTCGATATTGTCATATAGGGATATTTCTCGCCGAGGTATCATCGTCGCACCTGAGCATCAGTCTGAAAATCCCTGGGGCCTTGATGACACGACATATGTAGCTGCTTATCTAGCTTATTGGCTAGTGACTTTTGCCGTCCCATATGGGGACGAGGGGGCTTTGCGGCCCGAAGTTTTGTTGGTGGCCTCGAGACTTGAAGTGGGGACACGCCTTGCCATCGCGCCAGCGGCGCTTGCTAGAATTTATCATTCTTTTGGGGCCCTTTGCAGCTCAGGCACCCCAAATACTTGTTCAGTAGTTATGGCCACCCATTATGTCAGTGCCTAGGCGAGGCTCCTGCTTCCAAGTTATTCTCCCATCGGCAGAGAAATGGCTTCATCATTGCCCACTATTCTTCGACTGGCCAGTCAGCCAGCCAGCCAGGGGACGGGTCAACTCTCTTATGCCCATTCCGCTCTGAGCTTCATTCCTTTCGGCTCTTGCCGAAAGCTGGATTTCGACCACTCCTCGCGGAATTTCCGGCCATATTTTGACAGAGGAAGAGCTGCCGATCGTCCTTGGTTTGACCCATGGACAAGTTGTATGGGTTATAATGGTGTTGTACTAGATAGGTGGATTTTGAGTACTCACCCATGCTTGCTTATATTGCAAAAAGGCAGGGATGTAATCTTGGAGCCCTATTATCCAAACCGTTTCGCGCGAAATTTTGGGTATGATCAGATGATCCCTTCTAGCCTCACTTTTACTGAGCTACCTCGAGTATATCAGAAGCGGAAGAGTCACCTAGTCGCTCGATTATAGTGGAATTATTTTCAGCATCAGAATACATCTGGCCAAGTGGCAGTGCCTCTCCCTACTCATGAAGGGGGCATGACCGTTTCCTTTGCTGCTTGGTGGTATAAGAACCAAGGAGAGTTGCGACTAAGACCAGACCCTGAGCAAGCACGGGGTTCCTCCCAGGCTAAGTCTGCTAAAGGATTTGGCCGACATACATATAAGGGTCGAGCTGGCCCGCCCGTGCCAAAGGCGAAGAAGAAGAAGGGCAGTGAGGATGATGGCTTCTACGGGCTTGCCGCCCCCGGATATATATGAACGCGTCACTTCTTGGCAGATTGCAAGCTTCCGAAAAAGTTTGAGCATAATGTCCGGCTGCCCATTGGTAGTTTCAACGGGGACCCTGCCAGAGACTGGCTACGAAATCTCAGCCATATGCTTTTCTGTTTCGGCCCTCGCCGCGAAGCCTTTTTAATATTGAGGGCCGAGACTGTCGGCGACGTATGGCGGGTGATGGGACAGGCGGCGACCCAATTATGGATGTCTTTTGACTCTCTTATCCCTGAACCGCCGAGGTCTTTTGCCGCAGAAGGTATTTATATTTTCATATCTCTCATTATATTCATGCATCATCATCAGTTGCCTTAATTCGGCTCTTTCTTAATTTTATAGGAGATGTCTCCCCGTCGCCTGTGGTCCTTAGAGGACCTTCTATGAGCCATATTTCTGAGGGGGAGCCTCATATTTCAGCCACCGTAGCCATAGTGCCTTCTGCAAGCACTGGCCCACTTTCAGATATGCAACTCTTAGTGGCTGCAGCAAAGCAAGTGGCTCGAAAGAAGTGGTCAACTGAAGGGGAGGCAGGATGTCGATCAGTTCGACCCCGACTGGCTCTTCCCCCTTCACCGGATCCGGCGATCATTCAGAGGCCACCTTCGCCTATGGGTAACAACCTTGTCAGTTTTCTTTGTCTGAGGATTAATTCCTCTTTGAAATATGGCTCTTCGTTGTTCTTGCTTCTTTTTAACAGAGGAAGGCGAGCTTATCGGCGAAGACATTCCTCCGACCATCCTCCAACCTGCTGTTAGTGAACTCCCCCTCATGACAGGTGGGACTGACTAACTGAATTCCTTTTTTTTTTATTTTTCTTTTTTGCTTTATTCCTGAGGTCCTCACCTTTCGTTATTTTTACCTTTTAAGGACTTATGTTCCTGAGCCACCTGCTCAAGATCCCATTCAAGTAGTATTGCCGGCCGTCGCCGAGGTATATATATTCCTTTGGCAAATTCCTTTTCATCCCTTGCTGGGAGTGATCGCGATTTCAATCATTTTTCTTTGCTTCACGCAGGAGAATGTTGACGCGACTACTAAGGTTGCCTTAGGCAACGAAGAAGAGCTTGGAGATCTTAACTGGGCCGATTATGAACCTTACCGTTCAGACGTCCCTTTGGTCGATCAGTTATATCATGAACTTTTGGACGACCATGGCCGTTTTGGTAAAAAAATTTACTAGCATATTGCAACTCCTTTTCCTCTTTTCTTGCTTAGGACCTAACCCTCTGTCCCTTTTCTTGTATAGATTTTACTTTTGAAGAACTGATGCGGTCAGCATCCAGTCATTCAGGCTCCTCATTCATAAAGGGCCTTGTAGGGGATTCGACATCTGCCCCTGCAGTGGATAGTCCTCCAACTGAGGGTAAGTCGCGCATGCTTTAATTCTTGTGACTACCATATCTTCTTTGGTAGCCGATATCGAGCTTTTTACAGGGATTGTCGAAGCGACACCGGCGGCGGCTGCCTCCCCTTCCGTTGTCCTTCCTTCGGAGGACAACTTGGCTATGCCTCCTGCAGCTATCTTAATAGAGGGTGACCCTAGAGAAATTGAGGTCATCTAAGAAAAGCATGTCGTTTTGACACCGGATAGAATTATTTCTTTTTCTTATGCTCAGGGCTGTACATATTACATTCTCATGTCTTCTGACTATGTCTTGTGTTTTTGTTGCCCTCCTTTATTTCTCGACTAGAAGTCGTCTTTGTGTCCACTCAAAGGTGGGAACGCCGGGAGGGGATCAAATCAGCTCCTTGGATCCTCCTGGGGAGGATTGAAAGATTGGTGGCTTCAACGGCATGTGCTAGGGCAATGTCGACTCCCATCCGCTTTAGCCAAATTTCTGCTCTCGAAAGCATTGATATATTGGAAGGTATGAGGCTTCCTCCTTCTTGTGTTTTTTGTTAAGTATTACTGGATGTTGACTTGATTTTTTTGTATTCCGTAACTCGGAGGAACTTGTGTCCCGACTCTTCGGCTCATTCAGGAGATACAGTCCGCCTTTCTTATTCGGGAGAGACTCCCAAAGCATCAAGAACTGAGGAGCTGGCTTATACCCCCACTGAGCTATTAGTCTTCTTCGAAGATGAGGGTGAGCCTGAAGTTGCTTGCCCACCGTTTACAGTTGGAAGAATTGGAAAAGGGCTTAGAGGAAGACGTTGAGCAAGTGGCGACCCTTGACCGTCGTTTAGACGAGTTTACCCGAGAGCGGGACGAGTCGGTCGACAGGGTTGAGGCCCTTCGCCTGCTGTTGGATGCCTAACAGGCTTTGGTAGTTTGGGAGTCGGGTCCGACTCGAGATTAGCTTTCGGGAATTCCTCCCTTCTTTTTGATCTTGTGATATTGCTTCACTTTGAAGCCTATTTTTAAGTCACCCCGAGGACTTGTCTCGGGCTCCTCCTTCGCGACTATTTATACAAAACGAGCTTTGATTAAATAGTGTTTATTCTTCACCATCTTCCATCGCTCCCCCTTTTTCTTTTTCTTTTATTATAAACTAATGTTAGCACCCTCTCGGGTTTTCACTGACATTAGCCCCCTCCTACTTTTGCCTGCACGCTCTTGCGGGTTTTCATGCAGCGGGGTTACCCGGTTTTGCTTAAGGTACCCTTTCGGGTTTTCACCTTAGCTGAGTATAAGACCTTTTTACCTTTAACCGATCCTTAAGTCCGTCGGGACACCTCGTTTTTTTTTTTTTTTAAGCCCCATTTTTCTTCTGTTTCTTTTCTCTCTCTTTTTTTTTTACAAAATAACTCTAACTGTCGTTAAGTATACGATATGACCGGACCAACAAATATTAGGTAAATATGAAACATGAAAATTTGATTTGATATGAGTGTATGAAAGGATTTTTCGGGATTTAACGCCCCCTGTGGGCGAAACATGAATTTCAGGATTTAATGCCTCCCGTAGGCGAAATATGAATTTCAAGATTTAACGCCTCCCGTGGGCGAATATGAATTTTAGGATTTAAAACCTCCCGTGGGCGAAATATGAATTTCAGGATTTAATGCCTCCCGTAGGCGAAGTATGAATTTCAGGATTTAAAGCCTCCCGTGGGCGAAATATGGATTTCAAGATTTAACGCCTCCCGTGGGCGAAATATGAATTTCAGGATTTAAAGCCTCCCGTGGGCGAATATGAATTTCAGGATTTAAAACCTTCCGTGGGCGAATATGAATTTCAGGATTTAATGCCTCCCGTAGGCAAAATATGAATTTCAAGATTTAATGCCTCCCGTAGGCGAAATATGAATTTCAGGATTTAACGCCCTCCCGTGGGCGAATATGAATTTCAGGATTTAAAACCTCCCGTGAGCGAAATATGAATTTCAGGATTTAACGCCTCCCGTGGGCGAAATATGAATTTCAGGATTTAATGCCTCCCATGGGCGAAAATGAATTTCAGGATTTAATGCCTCCCATAGGCGAATATGAATTTCAGGATTTAACGCCTCCCGCGGGCGAAATATGAATTTCAGGATTTAACGCTTCCCACGGGCAAAATATGAATTTTAAGATTTAACGCCTCCCGTGGGCGAAAATGAAATTCAGGATTTAATGCCTCCCGTGGGCGAATATGAATTTCAGGATTTAATGCCTCCCGTGGACGAAATATGAATTTCAGGATTTAACGCCTCCCGTGGGCGAAAATGAATTTCAGGATTTAACGCCTCCCGTGGGCGAATATGAATTTCAGGATTTAACGCCTCCCGTGGGCGAAATATGAATTTTGGGATTTAACGCCTCCCGTGGGCGAATATGAATTTCGGGATTTAACGCCTCCCGTGGGCGAAAATGAATTTCAGGATTTAACGCCTCCCGTGGGGGAATATGAATTCCAGGATTTAACGCCTCCCGTGGGCGAAATATGAATTTCAGGATTTAACGTCTCCCGTGGGCGAATATGAATTTCACGATTTAACGCCTCCCGTAGGCGAAATATGAATTTCAAGATTTAACGCCTCCCGTGGGCGAAATATAAATTTCAAGATTTAAAGCTTCCCGTGGGCGAATATGAATTTCAACCCATCACGGCACACCAGTGAGACTAGTGTATACCAGGGGCAATTTTGGGATATAACGCCTCCTCGAGGCGGATTCAATCCGTTATAGCACGCCGATGGGACTACATAATATATGGGGAGATTTTGGGATGTAACGTTCCCAGGGATGTAAGGAAGTTTCTCATATCGCCTCCCAGGGGCGAATGAGAAAGTTTTAGAATACAACACCTCCTCTGGGCAAAGAAAATTTCAACCCTTTACGGCATGCCAGTGGGACTAGTGTATGCCAAAGGAAAATTCAGGATACAACGCCTCCCTGGGGCGGAAAATGGGATTTTATGATACAACGCCTCCCCGGATGGAATTTCAAGATACAACGCCTCCTTGGGGCGGAAAATGGAATTTCATGATATAACGCCTCCTTGGGACGGAAAATGAAATTTCAGGATACAACGCCTCCTCGGGGCGAAAATGGAATTTAAGGATACAACGCCTCCCCGGGGCGGAAAATGGGATTTTAGGATACAACGCCTCTCCGGGGCGGAAAATGAGATTTCAGGATACAACGCCTCCCCGGGGCGGAAATGGGATTTTAAGATACAACGCCTCCCTAGGATGGCTATAGAGATTTTGGGGATACAACGCCTCTTCGGGGCGAAAATCGAAGATTTCAGGATACAACGCCTCCCTGGGGCAGAATATGGGATTTTAGGATACAGTGCCTCCCTGGGGCGGTAATGGGATTTTTAGGAAATTTCTGGTAGAATTTTCTTTTGAGGTGAATCTCTTCCAATCGCATAACATCTTTCAAGAATATGTCTGTATATTTACATTTGGTATAGTAGGAATAGGGATTACTCTCTCATACTGCGTCGAACAGAAGAGCAAGTTTTTTCCACTTACCGAGTCGGGAGGACATCGTCATCATCACCTCGGTCATAGCCCTTGATGGGGATATTATTGTACCACTAGTGTGATACTAAGGGTTTATTCGTCATTGGCGACTCCGATATCCTCCCTAGGTAAGGATGTGAGAAAACTCAATCTCTGCCTTCAGCAGGCCGAGAGAGTCTTCCCCTCGCCGGGGAACAAATATGTGGCTTTATGAGCCTATGCGCTTACATACGAGCATTATTGACTTTTCTCGGCACAAATGGCCTTCGCACATTATCCCCCGACGGGTTGCCGGATCATCATATTTGTCTTCAAGATATATATTGGGTTTCACGGCACTGGTTTGTGTTGCTGCTGTCGCTCAAGCTGATCATATACCGAAACGTAATACAACTTTATATGTCGGTCGTTCAATGGTGGGAAGGCCAGATTCCCTCTTTCATCCACCAGCCTATAAGCACCGCCCTCGTAGACTCTGCTTACTATGAATGGTCCAACCTACTTTGGCTTGAATTTATTTTTAGGCCGAGAAGCCATGACATCTTTATGCTTGACCATTACTAGATCTCCCTTCTTGAAGGTTCTTTCTTTCACCAATTTGTCGAATGCACGAGACATTCAGGCTTGGTATATTTGCAGGCATTGATATGCTTGCAGTCTTTCGCCTTCGAGGTCTGATAATTCCTCATAACGCCTTTGAATCTCGCTCATGTCGCCCTCATGCACTCCATAATGCAAAGCGAGCATATAAGATGCGAATTCTACCTCTATTGGGATTACGGCTTCCGCTCCATAAACTAAAGAGTATAGGGAACATCTCGTTGGGGTTTTATAGACGGTGCGGTAGGCCCATAATGCTTCATGCATCTTCTCATCCAAATTCCGCTTTCGCCCTCCACTGATCTTCTCCAGGAGTTTGCACAGGGTTTACTTGAAAACTTCTGCCATCCCATTGGCTTGGGGATAATATACTGAAGACGCATTCCAATCTATATGAAATTTAGCCGCCATCTTGTATATCGTCTGATTTTTGAATGGCGTGCCATTGTCTGATGTGATCCGGCTAGGAGTCCAGATCCGATATATAATATTGTGTCTGACGAAGCGTGATACCGTCTCGCCGGTCACTTCTCTTAAAGAAATGGTTTCTGCCCAACGAGTAAAGTATTCTGTTGCGGCAAGAATATATTTACACCCTCGAGATGACGGTGTCAATGGACCCACAACATCCATTCCCCAATGAGCGAAAGGCCATGTCGGGGTCGTTGGGTGCAAATAATTGGGGGGTCGCCTAGGAATGGGCCCATAGGCTTGATATTGGGGACACATTTTTGCCATTTTCTCGCAATTTACGAACATAGTTGGCCAATAAAAGCCTTTAGTTTTGATGTTGATTTTCATTTTTGTGCCGGATTGATGGGGCCCACACATCCCGGCATGAACTTCTTTCATTATTTTGCGGGACTCCTTCGGGGAAAGACACCGGAGCAAAACCGCATTTTTGTCTTGAGGGACAAGGCGATACAGTACGCCATCTATCAGCTGGTATGAAGTTGCCCTTCGCAGCAGCTGGATTCTTTCGGCCTTGTTATCAAGGAGCCAACCATTCTTTATCTTGATGATAGGGATACGCCAATCATCTTCTTCTTGGATATTATGGTCGGGCGTATTGATCTCAAACACTGTCAGACCATCTTCTTCATTTATCGAGGTGGGGAAGAATCTCCTATCCCTCACAATTATTTCTGCTTCTCCTTTAGGAGACAATTTCAGAGCTGCAGCTAATTTAGCTAATGCATCGGCCTGAGCATTCTGGCCTCTTCTGATATGTTCTATTGTGAAGATATAAAACTTTTCACTTAGCCAGACGACCGTTGCATGATAAGCTATCAATTCTGTCTTTCTGACCTCGAATATGCCGAGAATTTGCCGGACGACCAACAGAGAATCCCCATATACCTGGATGCATCTAACACCTATTTCCAAGGCAATTTTCAGCCCCACAATCAGAGCTTCGTATTCCGCCTCATTATTCGTTAGGGATTCCATCAGGGCACATGAGTGATGCAATATCCCTCCTTCTGGAGTGACTAGGACCAACCCAACTCTTGCTTTTGTGGTTGATGTGCCATTCGGCTTTATAACGGTTCTCGAGGCCCCATTGAAATATAACTGCCATGTTTTTACTTCCGCCTACTGCACATCCAATATTTTCTGTGCAGGCAAGACCTCTTCATCAGGCAATTCATTATTCAGAGGGGAAGTTTCAAGAATCGGGTGCGCTGCCAGAAACTTGGCCATACCCTGTCCTTTTATCGCCCTCTGAGGGACAAAAGTAATATCAAACTCCATAAGGAGTAATACCCATTTTCCTAGCCTCCCAAACAACACAGGTTGGCGAAGCAGGAATTTCAGTGGATCAAACCGCGATATAAGTTTGATTTCGTGTGCTAGCAAATAATGCATCAGCTTCTTTGTGGCAAATACAAGTGCTAAGCACATCTTCTCTGTTGGAGTATACCGATGTTCAGGACCCACCAACATCCTGCTGAGGTAATAGAGCGGCTGCTCTTTTCCGTCCTCATTTTCTTGTGCCAATAAAGCTCCCAAAGAAGCATCTAAGGCTGCAATATAGAGGATGAGTGGTTTACCCTTTATGGTGCCCTCAGTACTGGCGGTCTGAGGAGATATTCTTTTATGTCATCAAGAGCCTTTTGGCACTCTTCGTCCCAAATAAATGGGGCTCCTTTCTTTGTTAATTTTGAAAAGGGCCTACACCTTCCAGATAGATTGGAGATAAATCTCCTAATATAGGCTAATCTGCCTTGCAAGGATCTAAGCTCAGTTAAAGTTCTAGAAGGAGGCAGCTCCCTGATTGCCTTGATTTTGTCGGGGTCAATCTCGATTCCCCTGTATCTGACTGTGTAGCCCAAAAATTTCCCGCTAGAGACGCCAAAAGCGCACTTCATAGGATTCATTTTGAGTTGATATTGACAAAGCCTTTCGAACACCTTATGTAAGTCTCCGAGATGGTCGTCTTTCTTTGCAGATTTTACGACGAGGTCATCAACATAACATTCGACCAAATTATGCAGCATTTCATTGAATATTTTGGTCATAGTCCTTTGGTAGGTAACACCGGCATTTTTCAGACCGAAGGACATCCTTTTGTAATTGAATATTCCTTTCGGAGAACGAAAGGCTGTATGATTTTTATCTTTGAGGGCCATCCTAATCTGATTATAGTCCGATGACCCGTCCATGAAAGACAAGGCTTCATATCCTGTGGTGACATCCACTATAGTCTCAGTTATCGGCAATGGAAAGTCATCTTTTGGACATGCCTTATTTAGGTCGCGAAAGTCGAAGCAGACTCGGACCTGGCCATTCTTTTTCTTTACCGGCACAATATTTGCCAACCATATTGGATACATACATTCTTCAATGAAGCCGACTTCTCGCATTTTGTCAACTTCAGCATTCACCATGATTTCCAATTCAGGGCGCATTCGCCTCTGAGTTTGTTTTATCGGCTTGACTTCAGGGAGAATTGATAATTCATGCTCTGCCACCGAAGGATCCAGGCCAAGCATCTCTTTATAATTCCAGGCGAAACAATCTTTAAACTCTATCAAGAGTTCGGTGTACGCCTGTCTTTCCTTATTGCTCAGGAGGGCACTGAGGAAAACCGGACGAGAGTCTTCTGGTTTGCCGAGATCAATCTCTACCAGTTCGTCAACCGTAGCCTGTCCTGCATCCTCTATCTTACGGGGAGCTGGTTGAAAATCGACGAAATCCTCTTCTTCGTCCATATTGGCTGAGTAGGCTTTATGCCATTCATCTGCATTTCCATGCGGGTCTTGAGAGGTTGCATCAGTATCTCCCGAAGGTCCTTTTTGCTCTTCCATATTGACGTCATGACTTTTATTTGTGTTTTAGGAAGGCCCTGCCGGACATTGTTCCCGTTCACAAATAGAGTTTATTTCAGTTAAGGCTATCTTGACAGATTGAGGGATATCTTCATTTTCATCTCATGTACTGTCAAGCCTGATATGACCAATTGGCTCCTCTACCCCTGATGGTAGACTCACCATATGGACTGCATATAAGGTGGGAGATCCATGGCATCGCCTATACCCGAGGCCTCTTCTATCTTGATTGGATGATGATTGCCCCCTGGCTTCTGCAGGATACCATAATTCTCGAAAGAATTTGTTTCTAGCTGCACTTTGCCTTTTCGGAATGTTTTGATATTTGCACATCTGTTTTATGTATTGGGGCATATCGTCCATTTCTTGAACTACTTCTTCAACTTCCGATCGGACATTTTCATGCCCAAAACCGTCCTCGGGAGGACTCTCTGACACAAGATCTCCCTTATAAAATGTGATGCACCGCCCATCTTTGTGACGGACTGTCAGGGTCTTTAATTCTTCCACCGTATGGACTTCCCTCGGGAATATAGGCTTTATAAGGCCGGGAGGTAGGCATATGCTAGCCTCTATTTCTTTGTTAATAGTATTAGCTTCTAAATTGACGGCTGGCCTACCAAATTTAGCCGACTTTCGATAACACTAGCCGGGTTTCATTCCTTGCCGGATTCTGGCAGCTTTGGCTTCATTAATTGTAATTCCGCCTTCCTCATCGGAAGACTCATCGGCTATCTTCTTCCCCTTACGACGACTTTCGCCAGTCGTTGGGTCTGAGGCCTTATCAAAGTATACCTAAGCATCCGCCAGAAGACAGTCATATGCTTTAAACGGCTCCAAATCAGCAAATATTCGATGTTGCTCGCCGTCTTTTGTATATTTAAGGCATTGGTAAAGAGTTGAAGGCACCACCTAATTTCTATGTAACCAAAGCCTCCCTGGTAATGCCTTGAAGGAGGTATTGGAGTCAACTATGAGAAATGACACTTGGGTCACCCAGTCGTCCAAACATAACTCCACATCAACCCGCCCAAGGGCTTCTTCTGCCTCTTGGTTGAATCTTGATATCGTTATGCCTTGCATCTTCTTCATATATGGTGTGAGGTACAACGCTTGAAATGTTTTGAGGAGCAATTTGTTTACTGCGGATCCCGAGTCTACCAGTATTCGATTGACCTCTCGACCATTGATTTTGCCCCGCATATATAGCGGTTTGCTATGGCATGGTAACGATAGCATATCATCATTGGTAAAAGTCACCGTGGCCTAATATGCCTAAGCTCTTATTTCGGCCATATGGACCTCATATGTTTCGGGATCTTGTAGGGCAGCAATCAAGGCCTCCCTCAGTTCCTTGCTCAAGGCTACTGCTTCCCATATGCTGAGGGATGCTGGCGTTCTTTTCATATTTTGTAGCACCTTTCGATCCGCCCTGACTCGAGCCTGCTCAATAGGGGGCATTATCTCTGCCATGCTATGAAGGGTCTCCTTCAAGGCTTTTGATTGCTCCCCAGAAGTCGGGGATTCTCCTGTTTGCATTTGCCCTTCTACGGGATTAATTTGTGCTTCAACAAATAATTCTACCAAGGTCTCGACTCCTTCTGCAGGATCAGGTTGAGCCGAAGGGTTTATCTCTTCTTGTTCTTTGGTGAGTTGAGCATTTCCTGTTTGCTGAGAATACTCCTCTTCATCGGAAGAAGGACAGAAGCGAATATTACCCCGGATTTCTGGCTCCGGAATTGGTCTTGGGGTTTCTCCCCTGAGGTAGATAATTCTCTTTTGATTCGCCTGGCTTTTGCTTTGACCATTATTGCAGTCTCGACCTCGGCCTCGGCCTCTATTTTGATTCATCCGGTTCCCCTTTCTTTGGTAAGTAGCTAAAGGAGTTCTGGCTTCTAGTGAAGTGTGCCTCACTTCGCCATCCGGAATATCTTGAAATTGAGCCGACACTACATGACAGGCTCGATATTGTTGTTCCACTTTTTCCATTATTAGACGATCATCCCAGAATATACTAGCATCGTCTGGGATTGAGAGCTCATCCTCACTAGCTTTCCGTATGCGACCACGGAGGTCCAACAGCCATGCTCTGAGGCGGGCTCGCCGGCTGAGCTCTTCCCATGGAATATATCGACTCAGAGGGACATCCTCTGTTGACTGATTTTGCCGATATTCATCCAATTCATCAATGATCTTCTGAAGTCTCTGAAGTGGCGAGATTTTGTCCTCAGACATATTTATGGCATTAGCCAGCATTTCTTGCTACTTTAGCCTTCTATTCTCACTTCTTTTTCTATTCTTTTCTTGTTTCTTTCTTCTTGTTGCTTCTTGAATGAAGCTGGGCTGGACCGGCATTTCTGAAAATGGGTCGAAATGGACCACAGCTTTTCCTTTTGCCGGCTGTGTTTGCGAGGATTTAGCCGGTTTAGGTTTCTATTTCTTCTTTGCCTTAGTCCACAGACTTTCTGGCTGATTGCGGTTAAGAGTAGCTTTAACAGCTTGCTTGACCACTGAATCTGGCAACATTTGATATTCGCTGAATATTTTCTTTTCGGACTTTCTGGAGGAACTTAGCTCCAAATTTTCTTGCCGCCATTTGATGCCCAACATTTGCATCTCTCGGCCTACTGCTGCCACAGTATCAATGGCGGCTTTGGTACGAGGAGTGGGCGGCCTATCAAGTGTCATTCCCCCATATTGATATGGGGGCTCTTCTTGCGGAATATCATATAAATCCGCTTCTGTAATTTCTATGGCGTCCTCCAGATTGAAGGAGAATTTATGGACCATATTCACATAATAGTTAGTCACATGAGGGTGTGGGGGATCAACCATATATTTTCTCATATTTATTTGTCCTTCTTGAATTAATTTTTCTATTTCATCCTTGAGGACGAAGCAATGCTCCGTTCGATGCCCAAGAGCACGATGGTAGTGACAGAAGTTAGGGTCATCTGTCATATGCATCTCTTCCTCCCTTCTTGGCTTTGGAAGAGCGATGACTTTCTTTTTCATACAGAGTCGGAAGGGTTCCCGAACTTTGTCTTTGGAGAAAGAATAAGGCTTTGCACACCTTTCCCTCAAAGTCAAAGAATTTCTGAAGCGTATGCCAGCCCCTTTATCGGCTATTCGCCTAGCCTGACGACCTTTTTCAGCTGTTTTTACGCTTTCATAACTCCTATAAGAGGTTGTTTCTTCTTGGCGACATGTTTCTATATCCTCTCTAGGAAATATAGTTTGCTTGCCTCTTTTTCTCGAAGGACGATCGAGATCTGACCCTAACCCTTCAAAAGAGAAGAATCTGTCGACTTTGTTGAACGACAAAGTTCCTGAAAATTGCCTGGAGAATCCCTCCATCATCTGGGTGAGCACTTCCTGTTGGCATGAAAGTCGTGTCAGGCTTGTCTGGATTTCTTCCAATGCCGCCATAACTGAGTCCCCAGGGGGAGGAGTTGCTGGAGTATATATTGGTGTTGCCTCACGCTTTGGAGAGGCCTTTACCGCTTCTTCTTCAGGGTGATACCCAGATGAGCTCTCACTCATATAAATGACATTAACAGCAAATGTTTGCTTATTCCTTTGGTGAGGTTGAGGAGGACTTATCAAATGTTTGTCCATCTCCACAGCACCTTCACGGATAAGCTTTTCTATTTCATCCTTGCAAACATAGCAGTCTTCTATTACATGCCCCAGCATGCGATGATATGGGCAATAATTTGGCTCATTAACCCTGCCTACCTCAGCCGGCTTTTTGGGCTCAAGGAGCGAAAGAAGTTTTGCCCGCATACATGTTTCGAACAATTTCTTTATATGCTCACGGGTAAGAGAGTATGGCTTCTTCATTCTTTCAACAAGAGAAGAGGCTGGCGCCTTCCCTTCTCCTTTTTTATTGGCCACTGGAGCGCTGGGGCCTCCCCTGCCATCATTCTTTTCCACAGCTGGAGAGAAGTCAACCGTATTCACTTCTTTAACCGGAACGCCTCGCTCCCTTGGGGCTTTCCCTTTATTTGGAAGTGTAGCGGGATAGTCGACGAAGAACATTTCGATCTCCGTCACGATATTATTGAGTTGATCGAAGTTTCTGACATTAGCTCCAATCAGTTTCTCATTTATTTCGGGTTTCAAACTCCTTTTGCACAATCTCACTGCGTCCTCATGGACCAGAGGATTGTCGCATTTCATACTAAGGTTCCGCCATTTCTTAATATAATCTACGGCGGACTCATTCTTCCCTTGTTTAAGTGTCACTAATTCAGTAATAGTGACCTTTCGCTCTAATACTTTGAAACGATCAAGGAACTTTTTCTGCATTTCTTCCCAACTACCTATAGAGTTGAGCTTCAGCTTGGCATACCACTGGAATGCCGTGCCGGTGAGGGAAGTTGAGAATAACCTTAAAAGGTATGCTTCTTCCGTTGCCAACTCTCCCAGGTCACTCATATAATGAGCTATATGCTCCTGGGTTGAGCCTTCCCCATCGTATCTTGTGACTTTAGGGCGCTTATTGTGATCTGCTGGAAGCTTTTTGAACATATGACGAACCGGAAAGGGCACTTTATATAAGTCAAATGTGCTTATTCCTTCGTCCTGTTCGGCCATCTTGGCCTCGACAATTTGCTCAATCAAGTGCTTTTGCGAGGCTGTTGCATCATCTGCTGATGCACGTGATTGTTGAGCATTATAATTGGGTTCTTCAGCCCTGTCTTCCTGAATCTCTTCAAGGCTGAAATTTACCTCAACAACCGGAGGCCCTATTGGTGCAAGAATAGCCCTAGGCGGAGGTAGATTCACTGGAAGAGCGGGGGCCACCCTTTGCTGCTCCTCCATTTTCTGTATCAGGCCATATAGCAAAGCCTTTAATTGTTGATTTTCCTGCCTTATTTCCTCAATAGTCTGAGGTTGTGCTTGTTCTTGTGGCAGCTGTGCAATTCTAGGCTCTCGGGCATTAGTCGCACCTTCATCGGTTCCTCTAATAGTGTCACCGAGATTGGCTCGAGATGGCTCTGCCCCCTGGCCTACTTGGCCCAACAGGCGCATAGCTTGCTCCATTTGGCGGGTAATTGGCCCACCCCTTTGCGTCATTCCAGCGACATTGCTCAGCTCTTTAGACTGAGAAGGTTGCCGATTTGTTGTACTAGAAGTATAGCAAGTATATATCCGGATGCCATCATTTGTCATCCGTATGGTTCTTTTCTTTCTCTGCGCTGGTCGTACCAGGACGTCGAGTCTTTCAAAGATGGAAACCCGCTTTTTGGCAGGTTCTTGTGCTTTGCAAACATTCTTCCTTCCTTGGCTCTGCTTGGGACGAGGCCAAGTTGTCGGATGGATTATTTTCCTCACTGGCTCTGCGGGTTGGGGAGGTTGTTGTTCTGCTAAGGTGGCCCTAGCCTTGCGTATTTCGCGGGCTTCCTTTTTGGTCACCCATATTTTCTTAAGGCGGAGCGCATGCCCCTCCTTGTGATTGCCCCCATTTTGGAGAATAGTATCGTCCCGTGCTCGGGATGGGGTGTTGCCCCCAGCATATTGGGGTGCAGCAGGCGTATACTGGCGAACAGCGGCCTTTTGTGTTCTTCTCTTCTTCTTAAAGGTTGCCACATCTTGGCAAACCTTTGGCAAAATCCTAAACCGATTGCAGACTGGAAAATCATCGAGACATGCCGAGTTTTGAGAACAATCGGCTCTCCGCCATCTAGGCGGATACGTATATCCCCAATCAATATTGTCTTCCCAGTCTGGGACGGACTCGGTGGAGTACTCTTTCGTTTCTACCTCCTGCTGGATGAGGAAGCGAGAGATGTGCTGATAGTATTGGTGGTGTAGACTATCTGTCGTTGCCCACCTTCGTTGACTTTCTTTGCGCGGGAGGCGCGCTTCTTCTTCTGTACCGGAGCAGGCTCCGGTGCAGGGATCACCCCTAAGAAATATGGTGACTCCACAACTGTGGGGAAATCGCCAAAACAAGTTGGAGTAGTGAGATACCCACATTGAGCGTGGGTTGTCACCACCAGTGGGCCATACATGACCCTTGTTGCCATCGATGTCTATTGAGCAGAAGACTCGATCACTTGCATAAGACATGGCAAGGTTAGTAGTAGAGTGATGGTAAGGACATCACCGGACGGAGAGATGAAGGGAAAGAGAGGTCGCACCGGACGTGCCATCTGTTGGTTTCGGGACCTGACCTAGCGTGTCTCTCCTATCGGATTTGAGGGATCCGGTCGTATTTTAGGGTTTTTTGTTTTATCTGGAGAAAATATAGGTCGGTTTTATATATTTTATTTATTGGACTATGAGAGCTTGGGATTAGCCCTCAGGGAGTTCGGGACTTCGGATCAGGCGAAGATCCGAGTATATGACCTCTCTCCACTGACCTCAACCAGTATTAATTACGTCGAGCAACCATTCGACAACTCTTGATTAACTATCCGTATGATGCCCTTATGACATGCAACACCACTACTACAAGCAGCACATGCATATGAAGATGTATTTTAGGTTAAGCTCTTGGCCTCACCCAAGTTTAAGGTAGGTTTATATGGTTTTGGATTGACTCCAAGTTATCTGGATTGATTCCAAGTATTTTAGACCCATAAGGGTATTTTTGTAATTATGCCAAGTTGGAAGGTATAGGAGTATTATGATTTTAAGTTTTTAAGCATTTTAGGAAAACTTGAAAACCCTTAGAATGTATTTTAGGATCATTTTAAACATATTTAAGTTATAGGGGTATTTTGATAATTTTACCTGAAATCGGGTTTATTAGACTTAGAGTCTATTTTTTTCTATTTATTTTTAGCATATTGAGGGTATTTTGGGCATAAGAGATATTTTGACATTTTTTAAGAATTTTATGTGATTTTTACAAATTTTATTGTTGATGAGGGTATTTTTGGTAATTTCATTAAGTTTTAGGGGTATTTTAGATATTTTGAAAATTGTATATGTTTTCAGGTTTAGTTTTCTGATTTTTACTATTTTTTTACTGAATTTTACTAATTAATTTACTGATTTTTATTAATTAATTGAATATATGAAGGGTATTTATTATTTTTTTGGTTTTATATGATCTTTAAATTAGGTTTCTGATTTTTACTGATTATTACTGATTTTTACAGGAATTTTCTGACATTTATGCTCATTTTATCAATTTTAAATCATTTTTTTACATGTTTTATTAATTAATTAACCATAAAGGGTATTTAAGTCATTTTTTACTTAAGTATATATTTTTTTATGAATCTATGCTTATTTATGTATGGGGTGAGACCAAGATTAGGTTAAGAGGATGCACAGATTTTTGGTTCATTTTTTTAGAGTAATTAGAAAATTAAATATATATATATATATATATATATATATATATATATATATTAAAGTAATAAAACATAGTATTAATTATTTAATTTGATGACACACAGGCACACATTATGAAAATAGCCAATTTTATTTCAGCAGAACTTCGCCTTATGAAGAAGGCTTTTACAAGAGACAATTCTGCAGAGCTTCCCCTTAGGAATAAACCTTAGGAAGAGAGCTCTCCAGGACGAGAAGATCCTCCAAAACGCAGCAAACTCGGGTGAGAAATACCAAGTTTGGTCTTGAACGTAGCAGAATCTCTCCTTTGAAATTTCCCACCCTTTGAATATGTAGAGTGGTGTATGCCCTTGTGTGTGTTGAATTGAGGACCATGGGGTCCTATTTATAGGCCCCAAATTGGGTCCAGTGGGGGGTGCCACCGTTTTCCTTCTCTCCCCTCCCCTTCTTCTTTTTTTTATTATTTAAGAGGGGTGAGAGAAAAGAGAGAATGAGAGTGGGGGGGGGTGGGGTCCGGTGGGCACCCCCACCAGTTCCAACCGGTGGGGGGTGCCACCGGTTTGGACCCCCCACCGGTTCTGTCTTCCTCCTTTTCCCTCCCCTTTTGTGTTATTTTAATGGGACTTAGCCAATTAATCCCCTCCTTGGCCAAGTGTGAAAGGGGTTGGAATTAAATGGGGTTCCCTTAGTGGGATTCTTAGCCAAGTATGAAAAGGGTTAAGGTGGAGGATTAAATGGGGGTCTTTTGTGGGATTCTTAACCAAATGTGGGTTTAAGAACCCATTAAATCCCCCTCCCTTAATTAATCTCCCCCCCCCCCCATTTATTTTGAATTTCAAAAAGGGAGAGAGGGAGGGAACTCCCACCCCCCCACCGGTTCCTCTCTTGGAACCGGTGGGGGTTTCCCCAACCGATGGGGGTACCCCCCACCGGTTCCTCCTCTCTCTCTCCTCCCTCCTTCTTTCCTATTTAAATAAAGGGGAGAGAGAGAGAAGGGGCCACTTGGCTCTTTCTTCTTTTAGGCATATTTCCACATTGGGAGTTTGGAGATTTTTCCTTTTTGGGCTGCAGGTTTTGATGCCCTGTGGACTGAATTTTTTTTTTTGGCCCATTTGGTCTCCTTATTGGGCCTTATATTGGGTCCCTTATCGGGCCACTTATTGGGCCCATTACCCTTGCTATTTGGCCAAGTTTTGGGACTGTTTTAGGTCCATTTCGGGACTGATTTAGGCCCATTTCGGGACTGATTTGAACCCTTATTTTGCAGCATTAGGGGTATTTTGTTGCTACATTTTTGGGGCTCCATATTGAGCCTATTCTTCGGAGCCATCAAGGGGATTTAAGGGCTGCGCTTGGACAGCATATAGGGGTGATTCAGAGCTGTTTTTAGGCCTTTGCAAGATCCTCGATTAAGGCCTCTTGGCCTAGGTATATTTCTTGCCCCATTGCCTTCCTAATATGTGCATATAAGTTTATGTATTCACATGCATATTTTCACATCGACCTTCATATCATAGGTGCATGTGCATTCATTTTTTGTTTTGCACAACATAGCCTCATGCGAACATGAACATGTGTCATGCATATTAGCTCACATTAATGTGGGCATATGCCATATAGGTATTTTTTCGCACAATCACGTGCATATGTATACTTGAATAATATTATTTCGCATGAAAATTTTTCGGGTCAACATATGGAAACTCAAGAATCATCTACCACGCGGCCACGACATCGTTCGATATCGCGCCGTACCGTAATAGTTGGCGATCTGCGAGTTCACCTCGATGAAAGCCGCACTACTATTCCCAGAGGACCTATCGTGTCTAACATCCCTATTCGCAACAGGTTCGATGTTCTAACAAAATTACCTCAAGATGAGCCAAAGCATCAACGTCATAACTCTCACAGAAAACCCTACTTTGTATGGAGGAAAAAGAAAAATAAAGACAATGAAGATCCAAAGCGGTCCGGCCGATACCAGAAGGCAACACCATATATAACACAAGTGAAACAGGTATGGATGACAAAAGAAGAGGCTTGTCAGCTAAAGCAAAATAGGGTAAGTCCTTGTCAATTGGCCGCTCCAGTCCAAGTGGCAGTACCACTAAAGAATTTGAAAAGGAAAGGTTTTTATAAAGAAACTAGATACAATGCTCACTATTCTTCACATAAAGAGTCCGTCAAGACTGCATCAAGTTTGCATCATTCATCCTCCAAGGTCCAGGGGCGCCTTACTCTTTCAGCTCGTCCACCCTTGAAGAAGGGGAGAACTATTCGAGTAATGGGGAATGTGCTCAAGATATTTACATGCAATTCCACTGGATCAAACACGTCAAATGTACCAGGGAATCCAGAAGAAACTACGGCCATCCTAGGCCAAATGGGCCCTGTCACTCGACTTATGCGGAGGACTTTAGACATTAGATGAGAGATTGTTCCAGCACTTGAGCAAACTCCAGCACAACCACAACAAGAAATGCGAGGTATGCAACCTGCGGAACCTTTGCAAGAACCAGAGGAAGAATTTAGTGTTATCAGAGGAGTCAAAGATAACGGCCATCAAGACAACCCACAAACCTCCAGACAAGTTCTCGAAGATGAAGTCGCTTACCTTCACTCAATGATTCAAGCTATGATGCAAAGCTGGCCAGGGGCAGTGTCGACTGCTCCACCCGCCCCGCCCATTCCTGCTACTTCAACCTTGCAACTGCAGCAACCTGAGATGACACCGACTCTCAATCCCCCGCTGGCCCAACCAGTGCATGCACCTATCGCGCCAACATCAAGCCAAATTCAGCCAGAGCTACTGACATCCTCCTCGGTAGGGGGTACAATCGCACCACAAAAAGACTTGATTGAACAAGTCGTGGAGGCTAAACTTGCCCAACTTGGAGGCGAGACGCCGACAGTCTTTAGCGAATACTAGGTGATGTATCCAATTCATCATATGTCTAAGCGACTTCCCCTAGATGCTAAAATTCCTAAGTTCTAGAAGTATGGTGGAAAAGAGTCGCCTCACCAACACTTAGCATAGTATTATACAGTTATGGGAGAGTTGGCCACAGATGAAACATATATGCTCCGATATTTCACCATGTCCCTCACAGACGTGGCTTTTCAATGGTACTCTCGTCTTAAACTTAGATCTATTACAAATTGGTGTGATCTGCGGGAGAAGTTTGTGGAAAGGTTTCAAGTTGTGGAAAGACAAGTTCCGTTGATAGAACTCTTTTCTACACGACAAAACCGAGGTGAGCCCGCCTTGGAATTCATAAAGAGATGGCGTGATCTTAGCATGAGGTGTGAAAATCCGCCCAGCCAAGAGGAAGCTGTCAGAATTTGCAAAAAGAACATTCGGACTGAAATTAGCGAGTAATTAGTCAGTTCGAATGTTAAATCTTTTAAGCATCTCAACAATGCGGTTGCAGAAGTGGAGATGTTCTTCACAGAAAATCCAAGCTTATTGGCTGAATCTAAATTCCCTGAAAGGAAGGGCAGCAGTGGAAGCCAGCAAACCAAAGAAGTCAATACTCTTAATATAGTCCCAGATACAGGGAAGAAGAAAAAGGGAATTACCTCTGATTCATTAAAGACACCCCGCCAGTCAAGAGTTTGTCTGAAAGACTTCAAAGACCCTATTCTTTCCCAAGAAATATGACTCGACGAATATTCGATCGATGTATGGAAGAAGATCTTATCAAATTGCCAAAGCCCAAGAAGGCTAATGAAATTGACAAAAAGGATGAACCTAATTATTACCCGTATCATCGAATGCTAGGACATGTAATCGAAGATTGCTTCCTCTTCAAGGATATGGTTGAAGACTTCATACCGAAGGGTACTATGAATTTGGGAAAGAGCCAGGTTGATCCACTCCAATCTTATGTTCAGGTTGGGCAAAATTTCGCCGCTAATGTCATACATGTTTATCAGGAAGTAACCCCGTGTCAACAATTACCACCGTAAATGATAGAACAAGTCATACAAATAGTCAAGACAATGTCCGAGGAAGCAGCTGAATAAGCAAAAAATCCTTGGGTCGAAATAAATAACAAGAAAAGCATTCTCTGTCTTATTATAAAGACGTGGACACTTCTCGACCTCGTGAAGTTATAGACACAAGCACTCATTCTAAAAAGCCTTGCTTGCGTCCTCAAGAAGCTTCGATAAAGAGCCAACTCACACAAGTCAGTAAAGGTATCTTTCAGAAAAAACAAGAGAGAAATAGGAAGAGGAATGAAAGAAGGAGACACAAGAAACATGTGGGTACTCCAGAAATCGTAGAAACACCACAACAAAGATTACAGAAAGTCATTGACAACTTGGATGAATATAGGCCTCCTCCCCTCCCGAAGCCTCTCACTTTGCATCATTATATGCCATGGAAGCAACTGGAATCCCTGCAGCAGGTCGATGAGTGGTTTGCCGGAATACAGGCAGAAGAAGAACACCATCCCAATGCCTGCAATAAATATTGGCAGGATCCTCCTGAATATGAGGAACCATTCTGGGAGGTGGCTCCCTTTTCAGAAGCCTTCGACAGCTCAATACGTTCTCATGTAACGTTATATCATCTTCAAAGAAGGCGTCGAACGACAAAAGAGTTGAAGCCAATCCTTCCAAATCAGGACGGGAAATACTTACCTATCAAAGGAGGAAGTCCACCCCGGACAACTATGGCCGCGAAAGAGATCATGGCCAAGTCCGCAGTAAAGTAAAAACATTCCAGAAGAGAAGATTATCCATTTTCACGGAGAGGAATCCAGGCCTATCCCTCCACCCGAAATAAAGGGGACTGTATATTTCTTTGATAACTCATCAAGTGAAGATGAAGCACTGTCAATTGCCCCAAACACATAAATCAATCCATCCGTGAAACAACATACTCTCCCTCGGGACGAATCGGAGAGAGCATATCTAAAACAGTTATTTGAAGAAGATGCCACCACGGGCGATCAAGAAAAACTATATGTGCCTACCTATACTCCCGCAGATCACAAGAGTGGAAATGCTGAAGAAAATTCCATCTACTCTCAGCATTTGGGATGCTCTGTCACTGAATAAAAGACTCAGAGATGCCTTAATCATGGCTCTCGCGAATCCTGAGTTTTATGAAACCCACCTGATTGATCTACAAAGAAAAGTATATGAAGCATATGCGGCTGACATCTCATTCAATAATGATGACATGTTATTGCCTGGGGTATCTCATAATCACCCCCTTTATATGAAAGGACTGCTCCATAGGGTATCAGTCAACAGGATCCTTGTGGATGCAGGGTCAGCTTTGCATATCTTGCTCTATAAGACATTCCAGAATCTTCAGCCTCTGGCCTATATGAACAAGGCAGATGGAATAGTAATATCTGGATTTAATCAAGACGTCGAAGAGCCTATGGGAGCTGTACATATTGAATTGGCCATTGATGATTTTGTGACTATGGTCACCTTCGATGTTATTGATGCCCGCACATCTTACAAGGCCTTGTTGGGAAGACCATGGATTCATGAGAATTGGATAGTGCCTTCTACCCTACACCAATGTTTGAAGTATACTTTGAACGGTAAAGAATATCATCTCTTTGCAGACAAAGAGCCGTTTACTCTGCAGGAGTGTTATCTGGTAGATGCAAGACTCTACTTAGATCCTGACATCTATGTATCTCAAGATGCTTCTTCCACAAATAAGCAAGGTAAAGGAAAAAAGACTACAAAAATGTTTATTCAGAAGCAAGATGATATTATTATCAATAAAGCAATTAGGGGAGATGATAGAACCCCCTCCTCCAATTCTAGTGGGAATTACAAACAAATCCAAAGGCAGAAAGATAATGCAGGAGTATGTTCTTCTTTTACTATGGCACTTCCGTTGGAATATATGTATATCTCCCCTCAAAGAGAGGTAAATACTATAGAAGAACTCAACACATTTATTGTCCCTCGGAAACATGGGAGTCGCACTATTCTTCATAAAGGGATATCCACACTAGCTAAATATCACGAAGATCTTGTTGATTTGGCACAACAAAACCAGCCTTCATTAGCAATCAAGGAGTTGCCAGGCATGTCAGTAATGTTAGAAGAATGTTTGACAATCTGCAGATGCCCAGTACTCAAACTCCTCATACTGCTAAGCTCTTTCAAGATCTATGGTATCTGAAAGACGATCGTCATATGCCTAATGATAGAAGGGGATTGGGATATGAACGATGTAGTGAGCCTTCTGCATATTTTGCCATCAATACAACCGGCTACACATAAAATATAAGTCACACCAGAATCCAATTTGATAGTTCTTGTGATGAATCAGAGGAAAATATTTTCACTCCATTAATATATGGACAGGAGGCTGAATGCCTAGTCCCACATACCAACCTATTCTTGAGGCTTCATCCAACATTGATGAGGAATTATTGCCCCTGCAGACTGAGTCATCTTATACACAACCACTGAAGGATAATCTCCATCAATCCCAAAGGAAATGTCAATTTGAAAAGATGTTACCAGATCGAGCAGGAAATTGAGCAAGGGCTAAAATGGATACAAGTCTGTGAAATTACTTCTGATGAAGAACAAGACTTTGAAGAGCTAGAGTCGGCTCCAAAAGAATTTGAAGAAGGTGGTCAACCAACAGTTGATGATCTCCTAGAAATAAAATTAGGCTCTGAAACAGAGCCGAGGCCAATTTTCATCAATGCCTTGATGCCCGAAGAGGATAGGGCTGCAAACAAAGAATTGTTAAGCACATATAAAGATTGTTTTGCTTGGACATACAAGGAAATGCCTGGTTTCGATTCATCCGTGGCGGAACATCAATTCTCTATTTTGCCAGATGCAAGGCCTATCAAATAATTGCAGCGACGCATGCGTCCTGAACTACAAGTAAGCGTCCTGAACTACAAGTAAAAGTCAATACTGAGGTTGATAAACTCTTTGATGTGGACTTCATCGAAGAATGCCTTTACCCAACCTGGTTGGCTAGCATCGTACCTGTAAAAAAGAAAAATGGGCAGATACACGTGTATTGATTACCGGGACCTTAACAAAGCTTGTCCCAATGATGACTTTCCAATCCCAATCACAGAAACAATGGTTGATATCACCTCAGGACACGAGGCCTTATCCTTTATGGATGGGTCATCTGGTTACAATCAAATTCGCATGGCCGACAAAGACAAAATCCATACTGCATTCAGATCACCGAAGGGAATCTTCAATTACAAAAGAATGTTTATTGGGTTGAAAAAGGCCGGTGCAACATACAAACGCGCCATGCCAAAGATATTCGATGAAATGCTTCATCATGAAGTAGAATGCTATGTTGACGACTTAGTTGTTGAAACTAAAAGGAAGGTTGACCATTTCACTGATCTGCAAAAAGTCTTTGACAGACTTCGTCGATATAAATTGAAAATGAACCCTTTGAAATGTGCCTTTGGAGTCACTAGCGAAAAATTCCCCAATTTTATTGTCAGATACAGAGGGATAGAAATTGACCAAGAGAAGATCAAGGCAATTAGGGAAATGCCTCCCCCAAGGAATATAACAGAATTGAAATCACCGCAAGGAAAACATGTGTATATCAGAAGGTTTATTTCTAATCTTGCCGGAAGATGCCAACCGTTCTCAAGACTGATGAAGAAAGACGTCCATTTTCATTGGGATGAACAATGTCAAAATGCTTTCGATAAAATCAAAGAATATCTACTTAACCCTCCTATTTTGGGGGCACCTATTAAAGGAAGACCTCTGATCCTCTATATCGCTGCCCAAGATGCCTCAATGGGGGCAATGCTGGCCCAGGTAAATTATGATGGAAGCGAGTAACCTCTGTATTATCTCACCAGGATGTTAGTTGGTCCAGAACATCAATATGCCCCAATTGCAAAGATATGTCTGGCATTAGTGTTTGCGGCTAAAAAGCTTCTCATTATTTACTATCTCATAAAATCTAGATCATTTCACGGGTAGATCCTTTAAAATATCTCCTATGTCAACCAGTACTATCTGGAAGGCTTGGCAAATAGGCACACTTATTGATGGAGTTCGATATCACCCATATCTCTCAAAAGGCTGTAAAGGGTCAAGCTATAGCTGATTTTCTAGCAGCTCATCTCATTCCAGAAGATTCCCCATTGAATATAGAACTTCCAGATGAGGAGGTGCTGCCCGTTCAGGAGGTCAATCAAATCGAGATCAAACAATTGAAGCTATATTTCGATGGTGCTTCTAGGGCAACAAAGAATGCAAATGGTATACCCACGGCAAAAGCCGGCATTGGTATTGTCTTAATAACCCCTGAAAGAGGAGTATTGCCCTTATCTTGCACTCTAACAGAGCCACTCACAAATAATCAAGCTGAATATGAGGCACTTCTTGCTGGTCTCGAAATGACTCTTGATATGGGCATCCAACACTTGCAAATTTTTGGGATTCTCTACTAATGATATATTAAATCAAAGGAATCTATGAAATACGAAAAACAGAGCTGGTACCATATTATGATGCAGCCATCTGCCTGATGAATAAGTTTTCTCATTGTGCAATAAGTCACATAGTTCGTGGTGAAAATTCACAGGCTGACGCCTTGGCAAAATTGGTTGCGGCTCTGGCATTGCCTCCATCAGGTCAAGTAAACATTCCAGCTATAGCTAGAAAGTTATTGACAAAGACTCTGGATTCAGAAAATGGTCTGACTATATATGAAATCAATACTGCTGATTGCGCCAATGATCAAGAAGAAAAAGATTGGCGTCACCTCTCTTATATACGTTCAAAACAAGACGAATACCAGACAATAAAGCTGAACACGTTTAACTTATGGCCAGGCATGTTTCTTATAGATTGATAAATGATATCCTATACCGGATTTCTACAGAAAAAAGACAAAATGGTTTATCTCAGATGCCTAGCACCAAAAGAAGCGCCTGCCGGTCTTTGCGGAGCTCATCAATCCGGACCCAAAATGAGCATACGCATTAAGACTATGGACTACTATTGGCCAACTATGTTTCGAGATTGCCAAAATTATGCAAAATCATGTCTTCAGTGCCAGGTTTTTGGCCCTATACTAAGAAAAGCCCCGAACGCTCTGCACCCCAGTGTAGAAACATGGCCTTTTGCTAGATGGGGCATGGATATCGTGGGACCACTGCTGCCATCCTCTTGGAGTTGCAAATACATATTAGCAGCAACATATTATTTTCCTAGATGGGCAGAAAAGAAGGAAGTTACTGCAGAAATGGTTGCTCGCTTCGTCAAACAAAATATTATTTACAGATCTGGGGTGCCGCACCAGATCATCTCTGATAATGGCACGCCATTCAAAAATAAAACTATATACAGACTGGCCGAGAAATTTCATATTAACTAGAGGGCTTCCATTATATATTATCCTCAGGCTAACGGTCTAGCAGAAGCCTTCAATAATACATTATGTAAACTCCTTGCCAAGATAGTTGAAGGGAATAAAAAAAATTGGGACGAAAAAATGTATGAAGCACTCTAGGCATATCATGTGGTGTATAAAACTCCCACAAGGTGTTCCCCATTTTCCTTCAGTATATGGGGCAGAAGCAGTCATCCCAATTGAAATTGAGCTCTCGTCTTATCGAGTAGTAGTACCATATGAACTCACATCTCAACATGATACTTCCATGCAAAGACGATTAGAAGAATTGGCCAACCTGGAAGGTGATCGTTTGCATGCTTACCAAAGTCTTTGTCTTTATCAAGCACATATGGCTCGCGTGTATGATAAATTAGTCAGAGAAAGGACATTAAAAAAGGGTGATCTAGTCATGGTTAAGCAAAAGGACGCTATAGCTTCTAAAGCAAAGAGTAAATTTACCCCGAATTGGCTCGGACCTTACGTGGTTCACAAAGTATATGAAGGTGGCGCATACACTGTGCTAGACCATGAAGGTAACGTGGCATTCCCTCCCCTAAATGGGAGACATATGAAGCTTTTTTATGCTCCTCATGCTGAATTCATGGAGGCTCTGTCTAAAGAAGGAAAAGCATCTGAACAATAAGAGGGATGACCACTTTGTGTCTGCATAAGAATTAGTCCTCACATTCCTAAAGACCAAAAGCAATAAAGCACTTAATAATGTATACGCGATAGCTTTTGATGATGTAGTCCCCTCTTCTTGTATATACTAAGTAGGAATGGCTAAACACTTAAGCTCTCGATGATAAATGATGATGGACGACTTTTATGGATAAAAATTCAAGTTGCCGAATTCCTAGAGTTGATTACGACTAGGATTGATGCATCATATACATTTTGATTGAAGATCACCGTGCCAAAGCCAAAGGATAAGTATCCTCTGAACACATCAACCAAAGCCATACAACTCATGGCCCTGTGGAGCCTCAATCCACCATACAACTCATGCCCTGGAGAGCCTCAGTCCACCATACATATCTATGGCCCTGTGGAGCCTCAATCCACCATACAAATCATGGCCCCGTGGAGCCTCAATCCACCATACATATCTATGGCCTTGTAGAGCCCCAATCCACCATACCGTTCATATCCATGGCCCTGTGGAGCCTCAATCCACCATACAAATCATGGCCCCATGGAGCCTCAACCCACCATACATATATATGGCCCTGTGGAGCCTCAATCCACTATACCATTCATATCCATGGCCTTGTAGAGCCTCAATCCACCATACAAATCATGGCCCCGTGGAGCCTCAATCTACCATACAAATCATGGCCTCGTGGAGTAATCCACCCTCAAATCTTCATACCCACGGCCCTGTAGAGCCCCTAATCTACTCCAAACTCAAAATATGACCTTGTGGAGCCCCCAATCCACTCCAAAACCCTCATGTCTATGGCCTCGTGGAGCCTTAATCCACCCTCAAATCTTCATACCTATGGCCCTGTGGAGCCTCTAATCCACTCCAAACCCAAAATATGGCCTTGTGGAGCCCCTAATCCACTCCAAAACCCTCATGTCCATCGCCTCGTGAAGCCTTAACCCACCCTCAAATCTTCATACAAATCATGGCCTCGTGGAGCCTTAATCCACCCTCAAATCGTCATATCCGTGGCCCTGTGGAGCCCCCAATGCACTCCAAACCCAAACTATGGCTTTATGGATCCCCCAATCCACTCCAGAACCTTCATGTCCATGGCCTCGTGAAGCCTTAATCCACCCTCAAATCTTCATACCCATGGCCCTATAGAGCCCCCAATCCACTCCAAATTAAAATTCATAACCATGTAGAGCCTCAATCCACTACATACCCATATTCTCGAATGCACCTTGTAGAGCCTTAACCCGTAAAATTTCAAATGTTACATTTCAAAAAAAAAAGGAAAAAAGAAGAGGAAATGGGACTTAAAATCGAGGTGCCTCGACGGACTCAGCCGAAAGGCTGGGGGCAAAAAGGTATAATATCCAGTCGAAGTGAAAACCCGAAAGGGCGCTTCAGACAAAATTGGAAATCCCGCTGTGTGAAAATCCAAAAGGGCGCACAGGAAAAAATAAGGGAAAGTTAGCCCGGGGAAAACCCAAAGATGGGTGTTGCGGTGGAAAAGAAAGGAAAAGGACAAAGAGAGCATGGAATTATGGTACATCAGATGGTTTATAACATAACAGATGAGTGATATACTGGTAAACAACAGACATCTAGAACAGATCTCTGGAATGAACTGTGAAAAGGGACTCTTATTACAACGAGAAGATCATAGCATAGCTCACACACCTATTAAACAGTTTGTACAACTCTACTACTTATGATTGAGATATACTTCTCCGAAGCCGCTTGACCTCTGAACGAACACAACGGGCTTCAAAAGATAATGCTTGTCGTTGGGATTTCAATGCTTGATAATCTTCAGTCCAAGTCTTATATAAACACTCACCTTCGGCCAGCTCATTGGTAACCCTTTGCATTCTTGCGGAGATTTCATTGATCTACTGACGATAGCCAGACAGTGTCAGCTTGAGATCAGTCAGGTGTTCTGCCACTTCTACGTGACTATCATAAGCAAATTTTACAGCTCCGTCACACATTGTCTTCTCATTATTTATCTCTGCTAAGAGAGCCTCATCTTCTTCAATCTGACGGAATATTTGGGCCCGTTCTTGTGCTCAATGACTCTCGGCTTAGCGCCATTTTTCATTCTCTTCTTCGTGTAGTCAAAGCATGGTAGGCGGGTCTGTCCGGGTCGGATCGGATCGGATCGCCCGGTCTGCTCGGAAACCGAGCGGTCCGAACCGACCCCGAGCCCCGACCCAACGACCCCAGCCCGGGATCACTGGGATTGGGTTGGGTCGGCCAGGTCAGCCGACCCGGTCCCAGGTCAGACTGGTCAGGCCGACCCGGGCCCCCAACGGCTAGTTCCGAACTAGCCGTTGGGAACCCATTCAAATGGGTTCCCAACAGTTAGAAGGGGCTTCTAAGCCCCTCCAAGTCCCTATAAAACCCCCTCCTACCCTTCTCTCCCTCATTTACACAAATTCTCATTTCTCTCTCTCTAAGCTCTCGTACTCTCTCAAAGACTCAAAGCTCTCTTAACTTCTTTCTCTCCAAACTTTCAAAGCTCTCTAGAGTTCTAAACTCTAAAAGACGGACGGACGGACTACATCAAATTTTTTTCATCATATTATTTTTATTGCATTTTAATTTTTCTCTCTAACCTCTTTTTGTCTTTGTAGCTTTCTTTCTCATTGTCTCTCACTCTCCCTCGATGTATGATATGAAATCTCACTCTCTTTCTCTATGTTTTTTCTTATTTCTCACCATTTCTCTTTATGTAATTACTAATTATCTCTTTCCCTATTAATATATTTTTTATTTTTAAAGATGTCGACTTCTGAGCATAATGAGGCCACATCTATCACCTCTCGTGGTGACCCGGGATGGAACCACTGCACCGTCGTGGACATGGCTTCACGCAAGGTCAAATGCAACTACTGCAGTCGGATTATTTCGGGTGGAGTTTTTCGTCTAAAGCAACATATTGGGGGTGTCAAAGGAGAAGTGAAGGCTTGTACTGCTGCTCCACTAGAGGTAAAAAATCAATTCAAAAATTACCTACGATAAAGAGAGTTGGAAAAAGGAGCAGCATCAACGATGAGAGGCCAAATTATGGAGGAAATGACACGGCCCTCAGGTCAAGGTATTCATATTCACCCTCCGGGAGATAGATCTCGGGAGGTAGACATAGACCCTACCAGAAGGATATCCATTGCATTTGAAGACTTTTCTCGAGGTATTCTTTGATTTAAAATTTTCAATTAATTATTTACTTGTTTATACTTCATCTCGGTTAAATTAGTCTAATCATCTATTTTAATTTAAAGATGATATATGTCGAGCCATGGACGAAAGTAGAAGATCTTTTACTGATGAGGATGTGTATAGACGCACCGGTCGACACGTTGGGCAAGGGAGTGGATCCGGACATGGATCCAACGAGGAGGAAATTCATGACTTGACTAGGGACAATGATCCTAGAGTGGGTCCTATAGATGTTTTCCTAACAAGACGGAGAGATAGACAACCATCAATCACAGATGCTATGAAGAACCTGAAGGTATGCAAGGAGAAGATTGGCCGTGCTGTTTCGAGATGGTTTGTTTATAATAGTGTACCTGCCAATGCTGCAAAGGGTCCTTATTGAGAGGACATGATTGAGACTATTGGAGATGTGGGTAAGAGTATTCTTGGACCAACCCCCAAGGAGATATACAACACTTATCTTCCTCAAGAGGTAAGTGATCTCCAAGAGTATATCAAGTCATTCGAGCGAATTTGGGATGAAAGAGGCTACACAATAATGACAGATGGCTGGACAGGTGAGTACGTTGAATTAGTTTAACATATTTAGAATCTTAGATTAACAGATTATATTTTTTAGTTAATTTAGACATTCGCTAATATCTATAACATTATTTGAATAGGAATTGCGAGAAGAAGTATGATTAATTTCCTTATATACTGTCAAGCTGGGACTGTATTTTGGAAGTCCGTAGATGCTAGTAGAAAGATAAAGAATGTTGAATATCCTTTCAAGTTAATTGATGACATTATGGAGCAGGTGGGAGAAGATCGGGTTGTACAAGTTGTAACAGATAATGCAGCTTCATATAAAGCTGCTGGCCATATGTTAATGGAGAAGAGGTCACATCTATATTGGCTTCCTTGCTCTGCTCATTCCCTAGATTTGATGCTAGAAGATATTAAGAAAGATGTAAAAATTACTGAAACAGTAAAGTCAGTCAAATTCATCACATCCTATATCTACAACCATAACTATATGCTCACGTTGATGCGTGAACACACTGGACAGAGGGAGTTACTACGTCCTAGGGTAACTCGTTTCGCCTCCACATACATTTCCTTGGAGAGTATACAGTCACAAAAACGCCCCTTGAAGCAGATGATTTCAAGTAAAGGATAGGAGGATTGGATGACAAGGCACGCGAAGCGTGATGTTAGAGATAAGGGGAAACAGGTTGAGGACTTAATTGAGAGCCGGGAGTATTGGAAGGATATAAAGATGATCTTGAGCGTAGTTGAACCTCTTGTGTGGGTTCTGAGGATGGTGGATGGAGATAAGAAGGCCACAATGAGATATTTATATGAAGCTATGGACCGTGCAAAGGAAGACATTAAATAAAAATACATACAAAAAGTGGTGGGATATCATAGATGCAAGATGGGATAGGACACTCCACCATGACTTGCATACAGCATATAACAAAATAAGTCAATCCATATTGGTTGCCATTTTATTTCCTATAAGTTTTATTTCCTTTTTAATTTTTTTTTCAATTCTTTAGGTCATTTCTTCAACCCAAGATACGAATATAGCTCTGCTACTCAAAATGCGCCCAATGATGAAGAAGTACTCCGCGGGACTCAAGATGTAATTCGGCGTTTGTTACATGATGAGGATCGAACTATCATAACATGCAACAAAATGCATCACTATAGGCTCCAGACATTACATTTTGGTACTCATCGTGCTCAACGGACAGTCATGTTGCTTTCACCAGGTATTTAGAATTTTACACAACTAATACTTTCACGAAATTGTTATCATGCCTAGGCTTTACAAATTACAATACTAATTGTTAGTTGGATCATTATGGAATTACAGCTGATTGGTGGATGGATCATGGGAAGACTCCAGGTTATGAGGATCTTGCTTATGTTGCTATCCGTGTATTGAGCCAAACCACCTCCTTTTCTGGCTGTGAGAGGAACTGGTCTACATTTAGCTTGATACACACCAAGCAAAGAAACCGATGAAGCTCAGCGAGATTGGAGCAATTGGTCTTTTGCCACTACAACATGCGCTTGAAATTAAAGAATCTTCACAAAATTCAAGAGAACCAAAGAGAAGAAGAACGATGGAGAGATGAAGTTACTGGAAGACCATTGCAAGCAGAACAACAAGTTGAAGAACCAATCGATCTGGACGAGATATTTGAGAAGCAGAACCCACTAAATGCATAGGTGGATGCAAGGAATGTTTTGGGTCTATCAGAATTTGATCTAAACGATCGGTCATGGGCAGAAGAACAATTAGATGGTGTCCCCTTGTCCGTTGAGTTTCAACTTCCACCTCCTTCAAAACGGCAAAAGAAATCCACCCCACAAAGTTCAGGTAAGGATAAAGGTAAAAGAACTCATGTTGATATTGCATATTTAGAAACTATACAAGAAGATGAGTCAGACGAGACACCAGAGCCGAGCGACAAAGTCGTTTACCAAACTTCATACGACTCTACTTCGGCAATGACTACTCCTGACGATGACGATGATGATCCACATGGAAGTCAAGGTGGATCCTTGCAACAACGGTCATCTCGAGGACGTGGATCAAGTCAACATGGTGAAGCTCCTCCAATGATTTTCACAAGAGAGCAAGAATTTACGCATGCTACGTAGGATGATGACCACTCCAGTAGGTTGGCTAAAGACACATCAGCAACAGATAAAGGCAAAGGGAAACAACAACAAAAGTTCCTAAAGAGAACATCCTCTCAAGAGCATTCGTCTGATGCATCCTCTCAAGTTTCATTAGAGGGTTATAGTCCTTATCGATATCCAGGTACATATTATCAACATCCACCACCCTATGATGCATTGAGTTACTTAGGAGGATATCCCACTTATCCTCTAACCTCATATGCTTCCTCTTATCAATCCTCAACCTCAGAAGGATCTTATCATGGGCCAAAGACACAAGGATGGATACCGGTGACAATAATCTACCCATTCACAGATGAGTATAACCGGTTTGTACAGGAATATGAACAATGCTATCAAGCTTATATGTCTTGGGCCGATTATGTGCAACATTTGTATAGCACCTACAATGTAAGGCTAGAATAAATGTATGTCTACTTGTTCTGTCACTTTGTGTGTGTGTGTGTTTTTTTTTACTATCATATAATACTTTGGGGTAAGGTTTTATATCCCCCCCATGTATTGTATTCAAGTTTTTTTCAAAGTTAATAAAAATTCAAGGGCTTCCCAAGGTCCTAGATAAGTTTTGGGTAAATATAATTTTTTTCTGATTTTTTAAAATTTTTTCTTATTTTTTGGACTTGTTTTTCTATTTTTTCCCTATTTTCTTCTATTTTTTCCCTTTTTTAAAATTGGATCGGCCAAACCGGTCCGGCTCGGTCCGGACCGGTCCGGGATCAGGTCGGATCAGCCGATCCACTCGGTCAGGACCGGACCAATCCGAGTCCGACCCACGAGTTGGCCTACCTTGAGTCAAAGCAATGTATCCCAAGTCGATTGCACCACTTCCATCCACGGGTCTCGAGGGTACCCGAATTCGTGATAAAGATTAGTCAATGATTGTAGTTCTTTGATACAGGTATCTAATTCTGGCAACGGTTGGCACTTAGGCAAGGCCTACATCTCTTCAATCAAACCCATGCAGGTGCTGCTAAAAGGACGCCGGAAACAAGGCAGTTCATCGAGCCATGTTACACTTAATGGAGTGATAGGGGCAAGAGAGCTTGACCCCAGCAAAATCTCAGATTCCACAAGTTCACTCGCAGGTTTGGAAGTCTCTGTGGAAGGATGGCCGACAGTCCCCGCTATTTACTCATTCGGGACTTCCACATATCTGTCAGGCTGATAAGCGACAGGATAATCAATAATAGAATCATCTGGATCATACACAGCATATGAAGTCTCTGCCATGATAGTGTCCTGTCCCTCGGCGGCATGCAACAAATCGGGCATATCAGTATAAGATCCCCCGATGATGTATGGAGATTCCATAATGTTAGGATTGATTCCTGCATCGGCATAACAACCCCCGCCATGTCAATGGAGGCTACCGGGCTAGTGTAAATAGCTCTTGCTATGCCGGTTAAGGCACCCTCAGCATCACACAGAGGAGCTGACAATCCTAATATAGAAGGGGGCGCATGCAAAGCAGCAGGTGTGTCTGCCCATAACCCCGAGTGTTGATATTGCAGGTTATGGATATTGGGGTCGTCCTCTGCCACAACATCCAGCACATCCCTTGTGCAGGGGGGACGTAATATCCTCCATGGCGATCTCCCCTTCCTCGCATCCGTTGTTTCCTGATAATCCAGTCGGTACACTTCCGACGTGCGAGGAGTCGGTTGTATGAATATCTGCAAGGTCCAAAAATAAACGAGGGTGAAAATGAAGTGTGCATTAATAAACAGCCAAAACCATTCGTAACTAGCAAATCTTACTCATATGGTCTTCAAGTTTATGGGTTAATCCCCCTGAAGAGCTAGGTAAAGAAGAAGACGTTGATTGTCCAGTGGAACCACACACTGAAGATGGCCCTTCATGTTCTCTGAATAACCCAGACAATATTTTCTGGGCACCTTGTACTATGCGCAAGGCGACATTCCCAACTTTCTTTCATGAAGCCTATGCCCCGGAGGAACCTTTTGATTTCAGACGAATCACCGGTTTACTCGGCTCCTTGGAAGATCGGGAACTTTGTTATCCAGAAGGTCCCGCCCTGATCAAAGTTGGTAATGATACCCTGGGGGGGAAAAAAGGTGGAAGATGGAGGCATATTGTTGGTAACATCCCAGGCAGCACGTTGAGGAGTTGTAGGCCACTTATAATGTTCAGTTGGCCCTAAACAGATAGAAGACAGAAATCAATAAACAAGAATGGCAATACGAAGCCCTCAAAGAGAGAGAGAGAGAGAGAGAGAGAGAGAAGAAAGAGGACTGGTGCTTACTCTCATATGGAAGAGGGACTACAGGTCGAGAAATCAGAGTGAGATAATAATAAACCCAACCTTACTCCAGCTCCCAATATAATGTCAGTTACTTCCCCGTAAAGACTGGCACAGACGATAGCGTCGGCTTCATCTGGACAACGAAGAATCTTGAGTTGTTCACACAGATACCTGAGCCAGTCTCCGGCCGGATCAGACATAGGGGTTGTAGTTGGGAGAAGAGTGGTCGGATCCATCTTCCCTCCAAATTTACAAGTAGTATTGAAATATTCTAACCAATAATATGGTTTCTTAGGATGCAGCCAAACTTGAACTCTCTTCTTTATTTCTCCTATATATGAAGACCATTGTGCTATGTCTCGAGAGATAAGAGATTTATCCGTCTCAGAAGTAACAATCATGAATTTTAACTCCAACTGCTCCCGTCTCTTCTGAGCATACGCTAGGGCTTCATTAACCTCTTCTTGAGAAAAGGGAGGATATTTATAATGTTGTAAGGCTGTCGATTCCTTACTTTTCACAGAAAAGGGGCGTCCCTCACATACAAACCCTGAAGCCTTGGCTTCCTCCAGTTCTGCCCTTTTTCTTTTGATATTCTCTTGGAAAGTTGGAAAGTCTCTCTGCAACACGTTATCATGAATATTAAATATCAAGCGATGCGAGGAAGCATACAAAAATCCTATTCGCTCGCTCAGAAACTAGAACACAAAAGGTCTTCTCAGGCTCTATATGTTAGAAATAATTCCACCATATCATGGTCTTATAGGCAACATCACCAAGACTATACTCTTTTGTCAAGAGCAAACTCCACATCATGTGGTGGAATCTTCTGGTCAAAGCCAAAATTTATGGCAACCCTATATGGATAATAAGGCTACAAATAAGCCACTCTGCCTTTTCTGAATACCAAAACACTCCGTCGAATACTTTCCAGCTAGCCACGGAGCTCCTCGGACAAACCAGAAATGGTGCGCCCTACTCTAGAAATCGGATGAATCACTTGTATAGTAGATTCATAATGAGAAGTAAATGCATCTTCACTAGAAGGACGCCGCCTAAAAGTTGAATGATCAAAACAAAGTCATCGCGTCCGATGTTTTGGGCAGGAAGATAATGTGTTTCTGACATATTTCAGCTGAACAAGATAATCACCTTCCAATTTCTCACTAGCAAATTGTAATAAAAGAGGCCAGACTTTCCTATTAGAGCTATGGAAAGAAACAAGTTTGGGCATTAGAAGACCAGCCCATGCACTAATATAGTGAGTGGTTGTGGTTGGGCGACTATCCCTGGGAAACTCCTTGCTGCTCCATGATTCGAAAGCATAAAAAATATTAGCGAGAGCTCTAGGAGCAATAGCTAATTGCACATGGCAAGCCAATTGACATGCAGGCCATAATACATGCGAGCGCAATTTTGTATTGTCGCTCACGGGAAGTGCAAAGCAAGCAAGCCAGTATGCAAGATAAGCTGTCAAATCGACCACATCAGCTAGCTCTTCAGGATAACTAGGATCTCCGGGCACGAGAGGATCACAATCCGGCAGGCTTGTAGGGCCTATTTGTCGTCGATCATGTGCAAAAACACCATACAGAGGGAATCGGCAATCATAATAATATGGACTCTTATAGAAATATCTGACCCAAGAAGTCAAGGCAACTTTGTGTGAGGCCTCAGGCTCTGTAGACTTTAAATAACTCAAGTCTCTCTAAACTTTGGCCAAATAACGACAACAGAATGGGAGCAGATAAGAGCCTTTCCCATCACTCATATCCCTTCGCATGTCACATAAGCTGACTTCTTCATAAGGATACCCCACAATAGGTAGACCAGAGATATTATGGAAGGACCAAAGGTCTACAGTAGTTTCTCCTTCTACTGTCATAAAGGTGTTCCAACGTGCATTATATTGTTCTATCAAAGCTTCAACCAAACCTGAATAACAGGGATAAGCATATCTAGCAGCCTTCACGGCGTCATAGATATTCACATGACGCAGTAATACTTCATGCCTTTCTAAAGTCCATTCTAGCCATTCAGTTGCCCTGATACAAGGTGTGTGAGTAGACTTTATAGTTAGCGGACCGTACCAGCTTGGCCTTCGTTCTAATATGATATCTCTCAAATAACATCTGGAATCAAATGGATCTAAAACATTGCCATCGCCCGAAGGCATCAAAAAGAGGCCATTATGAGAATGACGCATTAGTTCCAATCCACCGACGTTCCCCCATTTTGTAGGTGTCAAAGCTTTAAAAGAATACCACTTGTCAATTGTCAAAGGAATTTGCATTTCGGCCGGCGGCAAAATATCCAGACGAGAATCAAAGATATCAAAAGCACGGATAGTATATGCTACTATCCCCGTTAAGCTATCCCAATTCTTTAAAACAGATCTTTCCAAATTTCGGCGTTGTGCAGCAGGGCCGCCTACGAGGACCGATTACTATCAAAATGGGCAATTTTAGACAGCAAAAATTGGTCCACTAGATAATGGCCAGGGTATTGCTTTGCAGGAATATAAGTATATTGCTCAGCAGAGTATTTTATATATTTCATCTCAAGATGACTTTCATTTTTTGGAGGCGACTCTAATCAACTTCGAGCTACAGAAGTGTAACCCAAATTCAAATGCTCTATTTCCTCCGATGCAATTGGTTGAGCCATAGAGGGTGGCATATAGGACCTTAGCCAACGCACTTTACATCGTGTCCGCCGTCTAGGATTTGGAGGGGAAATACTTCTATCATCTCTCCTGACTTCTTCTGTACTAAGTTGCCGGCCGGCAGACTTTGCCCTATTGCGTTCATGATAATCAACTGAATGTCACTTTCGTTCATGCGAGGGTCCCACTTCATCAGGATCGAGAGTCCGAGAACGAGGCATGATGTCGGAAAAAGAGAAAGCAAAGTGAAGAAACCCGTATCAAGAGATAAACCGTCAGTCTACATTTTCAAAGCTTGGGAATCTATAGCAATACATTAAAACAAAGACACCCCCAAGCCTTGGCCGCATGCCATCAAGCTCGCCTCCAAGACTTAGCGACATGGCATCAAATCCCCGCCTCCAAGCCTTGGTGGCATGGCATTAAGCTCACCTCCAACGCTTGGCAACATAGCGTCAGATTTCCGCCTCCAAGTTTTGGCGATATAGCATCAAGCTCGCCTCCAACACTTGGCAGCATGGCATCAAGTTTTCGCCTTCAAGCCTTTGCGGCATGGTATCAAGCTCGCCTCCAGCACTTGGCGACATGGCACCAAATCTCCGCTTCCAAGTCTTGGCGGCATGGCATCAAGCTCGCCTCCAACACTTGGCGGCATGACGTCAAATTTTCGCCTCCAAGTCATGGCGGCATGCCATCAAGCTCGCTTCCAACACTTGGCGGCATGGTGTCAAATTTTCGCCTCCAAGTCTTGGTGGCATGGCATCAAACTCGTCTCCAGCACTTGGCAGCATGGCACCAAATTTCCGCCTCCAAGTCTTGACGGCATGGCATCAAGCTCGCCTCCAATATTTGACAGTATGGCACCAAATTTTCGCCTCCAGCACTTGACATCATGGAACCAAATTTCTACCTTCAACAAGCTCACCTCCGACACTTGGCGGCATGACATCAAGCTCACCTCCAACACTTGATGGCATGGTGTCAAGTTTCTGCCTCCAAGTCTCGGTTGTATGGCATCAAGCTCACCTCCAAGACGTAACGGCATGATATTAAGCTCGCCTCCAACATGTGGTTGCATGACTTCGAGCCCCGCCTCCAACACTTGGCGGCATGACCGCGAACCACTGCAGGCCTTAGCGGCATCATTTACAAAGGCACTCACCGGAGAAAATTCAAACGGCGGCCTAGTAAATTCCAAACAAGTAGTGGTGAACTATCCCTTCCTGCCGTATTTATAGAACTCTCCAATGGCAATAACGTAATTATGCTAAAGTTTGAGGGCGGGATATTGAATGCCCGAACCACTTCCCTCTACTTCCGCTCTTGGCAACTGGCTCGTGGGGGGCACTTTGTGGACAGCAAATTTTCTTAGAAGAGGGCAACTACCAAAATCCAAAACAAAGGAGGTCCTCCCACCAAAAATTCCTCCAAAAGCCCCTTGAAAAATAAAAAACCAGACCCAAAAAACAAAATCAGAAAAATGTAGGGGCTGAAAAAAAAAAAAACCCTTTTGCGCTGCCCAGCGGCAAGCCCGAAGAGGCCTGCCTCCCATAGTGGGCGGTAGACCCCTTTGGGCCTGCTGCCCATAGGGGGCAACAGAGCCCCATGAAGGGGCTGCTGCCACCAGTCATGCCGCCCGCCCATGGCAGCATGCCCCCAGGCTTTGGCCCATAAAAAACAATTTTTTTTAGAAAAAAAAAATGAATCCATGTGGACCCCCGCACATGCCCACATGGTCCAATAGAAGAATGACAAATAGATCTTCATCGCCACCTCGCGCTCTGTCGTCGCCAAGTGGACCAATCGAGTGGAAAGGAGGCTTGGACCAATGACACTCTGCCACCTAAGCATGGCCCACCTCCAAGAGCCAATCATAAGTCGCCACTTCGCAGCCTCTCATTGGGTGTAGATTTCTATAAATACCCCCACCCCTCCTTGTATAATGATGGTTGGTGAATAAGAGAAGATCAGCAAGAAGACTTGAGATTTTCAACCTCAAGCCTTCGCGGCGTGGTCAAGGTCATTAGCCACGCCGCCAAGTCTTGGCAGCATGACTAAAAACCATGCCGCCCAATGCTAATGATCTATTTACTTAAGTTTCAGTCGTCGAAGCCTCGTCGGCCCGTTGCCGCCTTAATGTGCAATAGCGAGCTGTCAAGTGTCGTTGAAGTCTCGTCAACCCGTTGTCGTCTCAATGCGCAACGGCGAGCTGTCGGGTGTCGCCGAAGCCTCGTCAGCCCATTGCCGCCTCAATACGCAACGGCGAGCTGTCGGGTGTCGCCGAAGCGCCCGCTGTCGCCTCAGTGCGCAACGGCAAGCTATCAGGTGTCATCGAAGCCTCGTCGGCCCGTTGCCGCCTCAGTGCGCAACTGTGAGCTGTCGAGTATCACCGAAGCCTTGTCGGCCCATTGTCGTCTCAATGCGTTACGGCGAGCTGTCGAGTATCGTTGAAGCCTCGTTGGCCCGTTGCTGCCTTAATGCGCAACGGCCAACTATCGAGTGTCATTACAACATCTTCATCTTGTTGCCGCCTAAACGTGATAACGACAAGCTGTTGAGTGGACCAATGCCTCGTCGGCCCGTTGCCACCTCGGCACAGCGATAATGAGTTGTCAAATGCAACTAGAGTCTCATCGGTTCATCGTCACCTCAATGTGACGATGGCAAACTGTCAAATCGATATGAGACCTTTTGCCACGTTATGGACAATCAATGGTCAGTGGACCGCGGGTTCGAAGGAGACGTCGCTAGGACAATACATATAAAGAAGAGTCGTAACCCTGATCCACCTTCACATAGTCCCAGGGTTACTGGGTCCTTCCGCTATTAGCTCTAGACCATTGAACGTAAAGTACGTTAATGACTCGCCCCATAAATGATGCCATGTCATGCACGGGCAATTACAATACCGCTCCAAACAGTATAATGCCAGCAATGCCTTGCACTTCAAACTGATTATAAACACTGCCCAAGGTAGGCACCGCCAGGGATGAATAATGTACCCCAATAATTGTGCCACGTTCCTCTCCACCTCATCATACAGTCCCATCAACTCACCATATCTCAGGTCCATTTAAGGATTAACCCGATGTTTAGCAGGACCCACCCTATAGACAGTACTTATGAACATTGCCTATAAACAGTACCCGTGAATAGTACCTATGAACAATATAATGAGTAGAGAGAAGCCACAATAAAAAAGAGAGAGGAAGAAAGTCAATCCTCCCCTGAACAATATGTGAGCGAATAAAGTAAAACGAGCGAGATCTTAACACTGCAAGGAGCTATCTCGAAAGCAAACTTTTTTTAAGAAATCAAAGGGTTTTCCTGTCATAGCAAGATGTAATCATCGTCAGTCTACTGACTGACAGGAAAGGTCCATCCAACCCTTTATGATCCCTTTCTATGAGCGAGTCAATACTACATAATTATCCATTTAAATGGTGGGCTATCATGAATCCAATCGACAAAATAAAATCCAAAACAAATCGGTCAGATCAAAAATGACTGTCAACAACTTCCTACCGAAGGAACCCTCCTTCGGATCAACTTCAGAGTCCCAAATAAAGGAAGCCAGAGTCCCGTCCCACCTGGGGATTGGACCAAGCTTCCCTCGGTACGTTCTCCGATCAGACTCAGTTACTACATCAGACTTGCCCTTATAAAAGGGACCCCTCGCTACCCTCAGAAGGTATGTTCTACATCCCGAGTCTCTACTTTCTCTTCGTTCCTACACACTATGACTTAGACATCGAAGGGGTTCCCCCGGATTACAATCGGGGTCTCCTCTAACCTGGTGTCTATTTTGTAGGACCGCGAGGAGTCTTATGTGATGCGCAGAGTCTCAACTGTTCGATTCAGATCGGACGAATCTCCGACCCAACACGCCCTATTTGCATGAGATTAAAGTGCATAATCATGAGAGTCATATTCTACATGACATGTGGTCTCATAGGCCTTTTGAGTTTTGATAGACACTCTCATGTCTAAAAGTATCTTGGCCAAGTACTTGACACCCTTAGTGAGAGTGAAGTCAAACAAACAACTGGTCAGAATACTTTGTCCACTCTTGGATACTTCACTGGAATTATCTGATGCAAAATTAATTAAATAGCACTTATGAGGATGTGGATGACATTGTCAATAGATTATCTCAACTAAACAATATAAGAGGAAGGATCACAGAACGAATGCTACAAGAAAATTAGTATGATTCCTTTCTTTCCACGGGTGACAAGGTGACACCAGTCTGACACAAGGTACGAAGGGCACCATTAAATTCATAGTATAAAATTATAACAACCCAAGAACCAAAAAGAACCATGGGAATAAGCATGGACATTATGATATGCACCACACATTCAATGAAAGTATTGCGGAGCTTTCATCTTCCAATCCAATAGACAATGAACGAATCATCAGCGAACCCCTCCTATCCTCTAAATACCCATGCGCATCATATACAAACTTCACAAATGTTTGACAACTGACGACCATCAATAATTCAATAAACCCATAAAGATGCAATCATTTCAGACACTCTTCACTCGATTAAATAAAAACTGGACCCACATCGCCAAACACAAATTTTTCATTTCCACAAATGGGTTTTCTTGGTGCAGAGCACTCTTGTGGTGACAGACACTAAGTTGGAGTATTGATGCATTCAGTTTCCTAATCCAAAAGGGGAGACACATTTGCTTTTCTTGTGAACAACACAATTGAGTGGAATAATGCATTTTTCCACGAAACCTGCTTATCGGCATCAATCCTCACAAGAAAAGAATGCTCGCAGAAACTGTTCATACAGATTTCTCCATGCTACTTTTTGGGGAAGTCGAGTGTCAATGGAAAAGAGTGAGGAAGGCAAGCAATAGACAAAAGCAACATAATACACTCAAACAACCCGCCCCCACCCCCTAAAACCAAAAACAAAAACAAAAAAACACTATTTACATAATTTATGTAAGCAAAGTGCCAAGAAGCTAACCCCAAATCGCTGAGCTCCATGGTTAAGTCGCTGATCTCCATGCCAGACAGTCTCACTACGGCCATCGTATCAGGAAGCTCCTCTCTCGTCACATCCAGCAACTTCTCAAGCGACTCCGCCGCTCTCTTGAAAGCCTTTCATTCGACAAATCAAGAGAAGAAGGGAAAAAAGAGGTGAATACCCGGCTCCACCAAAAGTTGCCACAAATGCTACGTCATACATGATACACAAACTGAGCAGTTCCACGGATCACAGACCAGAAGGGTCGGAATCGCCGAGAAAAACAACCACGACGCCGAGATTGCCACCTGAGAAAGTAGTACACCAAGGGATCAGAGGTGCTGCTACACAAGATCTTACCTTTTTCACTACCCTCAAGTGCCCCAGAAGATTTTTTTTTTTCTTTTCTACAACCGATTCCTTTGCAATCCTTCTTCAAAATTGTGACTTTCCTTCACAATTGCTATTCCAACAGAATAAGAAAAACAACTAGGTTGACCGAGATAGAAAGATTGTGAAATTTTATTCTTGATTTCTGCACCATTATTCTTCTTCACAATTGCGACTTTTCCTTCAAAAAGTTACCCATTCCAACAGACAAAAGCAACTACAAAAGTGAACTCCGCACGCAATCACACTCATCAAGCTACTCTGCATGCGCGAACAAGATCACAGCGCAATTTCCAGGAAAACACCTGCCCACCAGACAAGGAAGGATCTCCCCTCCGCGCCCCCGCGCCCCCTTCTTAGAATAAACGATAGAATTAACCTACGGCGCAAGCCACGACGTTAAGCGCGAGGAGGTGCCGTCCATCGAGGCTCCACTGCAGCTGCGGCGCTGGTGGTGGAGATCCCACGGACGCCGTGAGAGGGTCAGCCGCCGAAGAGGTGGAGGTGGCGAACGGGCGGCGGACCGAGGGAGGGTACAAGAGAGAGGGAAATGGCCGGTAGGACGGCCTGGGCCTCCCCACTACCGCCAGTGCCACGAGGCCCTCCCTGGTTCCCAGCTTGGTAGACGGTGGCGGCGACAGAGGAAGAGGGGGAGTAGAAGCCATGGCGGAGAGGCGCCTGCCTCTTCTGCTGCGCCGCCCCTACGTTACCATCGAGGGGACGAGCACTTGTACGCTGAAGGAAGTCCGAGAGGCATCCGAGACCCGTTTAGCAGATGATAGGCCCATGGTTTCGGACGAAAGGTGCGCCCACGAGCTGGATTTGTTTTCGTTTTTTGACATCACGAGCCGGATTTCTGAGCTGGCCATTGGGAGGAGAGGAACGAGTATTATTTAACTTGTGTTGAACTTTGTATCCATGACAATGTCTTGTAAGCGTTCTAAATAAGTCGTATGCAGTGGTATGTTGGTTGGCCTCTTTTCTCTTTTGTGTGGGAAGAAGATTCAGATTGAAATGCGCGTGTGGTCGCAGGTTTAACATCTTCTGTGCTAATTTCAACTTCTGTTAAGATTTGAATGTAAATTTCTTTCTTTTATGTTTTTCTTAAGTTACCTGTTCAAAAAAATAAGTGCTCTAAATGTCAAAACATTGATTGATTTATCTTTTTTTTCTTTAAAATCTCTTTGGAATACAAGTCAAGAAGTAGCGTGCCCCCACCCCATCTGCTCGCACGAAAGAAGTCAACTGGCATCTTGACTTGCCTTGACTTGCGCAAAAGGCAATGTTGACAGTGTTGGATTTTTTCGGTTTCTTCGGATCGCTCACGCAGCGGAAACTAAAAAAATTACAGCGATCCATTCCCGTTTCGAAAAACTAAAACAACGATAATCGGATTATCGAAGTTCTCACCGTGTGCGGATTCGAATCCGCAGCCGTTCGGTTCCGTCGGTGCGACACCGCAAGCCGCGCAAGCGTCCGGCCTCTAGTGAAGTCCACGCGATCCTCCCTGTGACGGATATCCTCGAGTTCCTCGTTCTTCGCAGCCCACGAAGTCTCCGCTGGTCACCTGGTCGCCGCAATGATCGCCGCAACGCGCGGACGATTTACCGTCGAACGGGATTCGGAGAAGTGGCGGAGTCAAGTTGAATTATAATAATTTTTAATTTCTGCACTTCCTTTATAATTCGATGTGATGTGGATGTTTAGCTTAGTTTATCATTTATTTCCCAACTTATCGAGATCCTGGTTTGGCTCCAAATTTAATGATTCGGTACCCATTTAGTAATCGGATCTCCGATTATAGGGTGGCGGGTCGTTACAGAAAGCATACATAGATAGAGTTCCTTATGATTCGGCAATAGGATCTATCATGTATGCAATACTATGTACTAGGCTTGATGTGGCACACCCACTAAGTGTCACAAGTAGATATCAGGCTGATCCAGGTGAGGAACACTTAAAGGCGGTGAAATGTATCCTTAGATACTTGAGAAGGACTAAGGATCTATTTCTCGTTTATGGAGGAAATGACTTGGAACTTCGAGGGTTTACTGAGTCGAGTTTCCAGTCGGATATGGATGATAGAAAATCCATGTCTGGATTTGTATTCATGTTAAATGGAGGTGCAGTGAGTTGGAAAAGTTTCAAACAAGAAACAACTGCAGATTCGACGATCGAAGCAAAATATATTGCTGCAGCTGAAGCGGCTAAGGAGGCGGTTTAGATGAAGAAGTTCATCTCTGCACTTGGAGTAGTCCCAAGCATTTCAGATCCTGTTCCATTATTGTGTGACAATAATGGGACAATAGCTCAAGCAAAAGAGCCTAGATCGCATTAGAAGTCAAATCACATTCTGAGACGATTTCATCTGATTCGTAAGATTATCGCCAGAAGAGATATAATAGTTGAGAAAGTCTCATCCGATGATAATGTAGCAGATCCCTTGACTAAGCCGTTATCTCAAAACAATTTAGTAAGTCGCCTTAAGTCTATGGGACTTAGACATATGGGTGATTGGCTATAGTCCAAGTGGGAGAATGATAGAATTAGGTGGCCTCAAAGCCAATCTTTGTACATTCTAGTTTAGAATAAAGGTAATTATTTCTTCATTTATAGTTCTCACAAATTAACTATCGTATTGAAGGTCCGTAGACAAATATATGGGATATTGAATCATGATGAGATCATGATAGTGAGATCAATGTCCTTAGTTACTTGTCTTAAACAGTTCTCGATCATAGGATATTTGAAATGGACGTTAAATATCCGATAAGATCAACACAAATTATTTCTGCTCATGCGATGAGGGTGAATGATCTCACATTCATTCGTGTGGTGACACTAAGACAAACTTGTAGGTGCTCATTAGAGAATGAGTTCACTGAACAGATCCGAATAAGAATTCATGGATAGTCATTATACATAATTGTTAACTACGGAATTCAATCGTTGCAGTAGCGCAGTTGGTCCTTTGACCTGAGTCACCAATGATACCTTGCTTGTAAACTATTGTATGTTGATTCTTTGGCTTGTGGATTTTAACCATTAAGTCCACGATAGTCAGTCTCTAAGACACAGTGGAAAGCTTGCGAAGGTAATTGAGTGAACAACAGGGGATCACTCACTCTTGGTATATGACTGGAGAGAGAATGTCCTTTTCAGCTCGTGAAAACTATGCTCATAATCAGCAGTCTACATAAACTTTACTCCTTTCTTAGTCAATTTAGTCATAGGGCTAGCTAAAATAGAAAATTCTTCAATAAACCTTCTATAGTATCTAGCTAATCCCAGAAACCTCTAATCTCAGCCACAATCTTAGGCGCTTCCCAATTCAGAATATCTTCTACCTTTGCAGGATGAACATATACTTCCTTACTCGACATGAAATGACCAAGATACTAAACTTGTTTCAGCCAAAATTCACACCCACTGAACTTAGTATAGAGCTGATAACTTCTCAGCTCCTCCAAAACCATCCTTAAGTGTTCTTTGTGAACCTTCTCACTAGGTGAGTAAATCAGCATATTATCAATGAAAATAACTAGAAATTGATTCAGATAAGATCTGAAAACCTTGTTCATTAAATCCATAATTGCAGCTGGGGCATTAGTCAATCCAAATGACATAACCAAAAACTCATAATGCCCATATCTTGTTCTGAATGTTGTCTTCAGTACAACTTTAGCCGTGATTCTCAACTAATAGTAACTGGACCTTAAATCAATCTTGAAAAATACTCTTCCTTTACTTAATTGATCATACTAATCATCAATTCTTGATAATGGATACTTATTTTTCATTATAACTTGATTCAATTGCCTATAGTCAATACATAATCTCATGGATCCATCCTTCTTCCTTACAAACAAAACTGGTGCACCCCATGGTTACACATTGGATCTAATGAATCATTTGTCTAGTAGTTCCTATAACTATTTTTCTAATTCAGCTAATTCAACAGGAGCCATTCTATATGGTGCCTTAGATATAGGTGAACTACTAGGTACTAATTCTATGGTGAAATCAATTTCTCTTGTAGGTGGTAAACTTGGTAGATAATTAGGAACATATTTGGAAATTCTCCAACTACATATATATTTGAAATTGAACTCTTAGCTCCACCACTCAGTACTACACTAGCTAGATAAGCATCCAAGCCTTGGTGAATCAATTTCCTGGCCTTCAATGCTGATACTAAAGCTTTCTCATAATTCTTTTTAAGACAATGGAAAAAAATTCTTCTTCACCAGGTATTTAGTACATCACCCTCTTTCTATGACGATCCAATATAACAAAATTTCCTTCTAACCAATCCATACCCAAAATAATATCAAAGTCTGCTATCTCAATTATGTAAGCAGTAAGAGGCATAAGCTCACCCTCTATCTGAATAAGTAGACCAGAAAGTGTAAGGCATGTGATCAATTCTTCACCAGTAGCAATTGTAATAGTAAGAGGCCTAGTGTTCTGAGTTAAACAATCATTTAAATGCTCAACAAATCCAACAGAAACAAAATAGTATGTAGTGCAAAAATCAAAACTCTAGTAAATAGTCCAGAGATCAAAATAGTACTTGTCAGCACATTATCCAAAACTTCCACAGCTTCCTTTACTAATGCATAAACTCTAGCTTTTACTTTAACTTGCACTGCAGCAGTCGGATTAACTTTCTTCTTTGGACAGTCCCTGAGCATATGGCTTGTCACTCCATAACCAAAACATTTGCTTGTAGCCTTCAAGCACTCCTGTCCTCCATTCTCGGCACCACATTTGTCACAGACTGGATGTTCCCTTCCTTTCATGCCAACTTTCCATCCTCTTTGATGCCTCTTAAATTCCATTCCTTGGGGAGGCATAAAGGACCTCTTCTTGTTTCTCAATTTTTGTCCTTCAACAAACACATTCTATTCCCTCTCGACCATATAAGTGGTCTCAAGAGTTTCAGCTATGGTTTTCAGTCTAAATGGGGCCACCCTTGCCCTAATAGTAGCTATGAGTCCATTTATAAATTTTCTTGACTCTTTTTTCTTTATCAGCAAAGAATTGAGGAGCGTATCTTTCCAACTCCACAAACTTAGCTTCATATTTTGCTACTAACATTTCCCCTTAGATTAAATAAATTCCAATGCCTTAGCATCCCTAACATGAGAAGGAAAATACTTCCTCTACTCTCAACTGCGCATCCCATCACATCAAAGATTTTATCCATCTGCACTAGCCAATTCTCTACTACTTATGGCCTGCTCTCCCCCTTAAATAATAGAGGTCATAACTTCATGAATATGTCCAAAATTAGTTCTTCAAAGAAAAATCGAATCTTACGCATGAAAATAATTTATAATATCGATTTCAACGATCTAAAATGGATCCAGCAGTAATCTGGCTCTGCTACCACTATAAAGATCAAGCGGGGAGAATAAGAATGCAGTAGAAACAACAATTTAAAATTGGAACATGCCATCACTGATCCGTTTCAATTAAAACAAACACAACAGCGGTGATCAGTCATCACCTTGCGCAGATTCAAAACTGCATTCATCTTGTTCCGATGGAGTGATGTCTCTAGTCGCACAGATGCATGGCCTCGAGCAATATCCATATGGTCCTTCTCGTCTGGATTGGCAGCGGTGTCGACATTCCTCTGCTGCGACCGTGCCCGTGGCATGTGGATGAAGATCTCCTAGAAGGTGGGAGTCGTGTATGCATCGGAGTAGAGCTTGGGGAAGCACTTGGTGGGGGGGTACCCAGAGCAGAGGAGAGAGAGAAGGGGGCGGCCATCAAGGGAGAACCCTAGATCTTTGCCCAAGGCTCCCTCACAGCTATTATGCAAGGATCCATCACCTTATAATCGGGGAGCCGATTACTAAATGACTACCGAATCATCAAAATTAGGAACCCCTCGGATAGCACACTGGCTACTCTAGCCTGTCTAGCTCTAGGTGGTTCTACCTCCTCCCAGCTACGAGTGGCACTCCGAAGTGTACCACTCCCACACCGGTACTAGTTATTACCCCGGGATACACTAGGTCACCCTCACCTACTAGGCGTTGTTGGTTTCTCGGGTTTCTCCGGATCTCCCGCGTAGCGAAAATAAAAATAAAAAACGGAGATCCGTTCCCGTTTCGAAAAATCTAAAATTACAATAATCGGATTATCGAATCTTACCGTGTACGGATTCAAATCCACAACCGTTCGGTTCCGTCGGTACAACACCGCAAGCTGCGCAAGCGCCCGGCCTCTAGCAGAGTTTACGCGATCCTCCTTGCGATGGATATCCTCACGTTCCTCGTTCTTCGCAGCCTACGAAACCTCCGCCGGTCGCCGCAACAATCGCCACAACGCGCGGACAATTTCCCGTCGAACGGGAGTCGGAGAAATGGCGGAGGAGATCTTGATCTGTTTGGGACGCCAGAGAGAGAGAGAAACAGAGGAGGGGCAGCTAGGGTTAACAATAGCTTGGCCTGCTCAGCCCATTCGCTATGTTTTATACTAACCGCGCGGTTTTTCATAAAAACCCCCGGTTTATATAAAACCCACTTATTTACCCATCGCCTTGAGAATCATTTGCGTGTGACTCTCTAGGCTCAATAACCAGTCTGGTTAATAGCCTAATAAGCCCAGTGATTCCTCACTGGCTTTATTGATTAATTAATAACCCTTTATTAATTAATTAATCAATCGAATTGATGTCGCACATCGAATTCGATCGGGCCTCCGATCACGTTGGGTGCCAAGCAAGACTGCGTGAACCCGGAAGGTATTGGGGTTAAGCAACCCACTCTTGGAACCTTTTTGCCGACAGTTACCGCGTGGATATAATCCTTCATTCGTACAATGCTCTCGAGTCAACTCAGGGTATGGCGTGCTATCAAACCCTAACCGGTCGACTCACTTGGATTGGATGCCGCTGATAAATATCGGAAAACTCCTTTCCCGATATTATCGTCTGCCCTGGCCAGGGACTTCCGCGCATCCTTCCTAGAGCATTCTCTCTCTAAGTACCGAGAGCGAATGATTCCTTATTGACACACAATTCCCTTCGACGGTATTCCGCTGTACCCGATCCTTGGCTGTTTAGAATCCTGTGGTTAGAGATTCATAAACCAAGGTCAAAGCACAGAAGTCCACCGACAATGTGTCCTTGGTGTCTCAGGTCTGAGGACCATCCGAGCAACCGCGACAATAGAATCAAGCTGGTTGACAGTGAGGTACAATACCATCCAGCGATTCAGTCGGATCAGTTCAGTGAACTTATTCTCCAATGAGCACCTACAGATTCGCCTTAGTGTCTCTACACAAGTGACTTATCAGATCAGTCACCTTTACCATATGAGCATAAGTAATATGTATTAGTCTAACCGGATATCCGATGTCCTTCTCGGATATCCTCCGACTAAGAACGATTAAGAATATGTGTGTTTAAGTGATCAGTCTCATTAGTATGATCTCATCATAATCTAATCACTATCGCACATATTCACGGACTTCATTATGAGACGATAATTAATACGATTTACACACAATGAATATTATGTCATTATATTAATAAATGAACGAGATAAACATAGTCAGATTGGCTTGTAGGCCACCCAAGACTAACAATCTCCAACTTGGACTAAAGCCAATCACCTTTATATAGTAATCCTATAGACTCTAGGTGATGCTCAAACACAATTTGAGCCAACAGCTTTGTCAGTGGATCTGCTACATTGTCGACGGATGAAACTCTTTCCATTACTACATCTCTTATGTATATGATCTCTCTGATAGGATGAAAGCGCCTCAGAATATGCTTGGATTTCTGATGAGACCGTGGCCATTTCGCTTGCGCAACCGCTCTATTGTTGTCGCACAACAGCGGAACTGGTTCAGAGATGCTGGGAACTACGCCGAGGTTGGTGATGAATTTCTTCAACCATACTGCTTCCTTGGCAGCTTCAGCTGCAGCGATATACTCAGCTTCAGTCGTCGAATCTGCAGTGGTTACTTGCTTGGAACTCTTCCAACACACTGCGCCTCCGTTCAAAGTAAACACGAATCCAGATGTAGACTTGCTATCATCTGGATCTGATTGAAAACTCGAGTCAGTAAAGCCTCACAGTTTCAAGTCACCTCCTCCATAAATAAGAAACATATCCTTAGATCTTCTCAAGTACTTAAGGATACATTTCATTGCCTTCCAGTGCTCTTCGCCTGGATCAGCCTAAAATCTGCTCGTAACACTTAGAGCAAATGCAACATCAGGCCGTGTACATAGCATGGCATACATGATAGATCCTATAGCAGAGGCATAAGGTACTCTATCCATAAGTGCCCTCTCATCAGGAGTCTATCCATATTGTTCGGGTAGTCTAGGTAATCTACCAGATCTACAAGGCTCATGTGTGTGTAATTGAACGGATTCAGGAACTGATATCTCATTTGATGATATTGCAGCTGTTTGAGGATCTGGAACCTTTTCCAGTACTATTTTACTCCCACTGTCCTCCTAGAGAAAGTATTCCTCTTCCAGGAAGACAACTTTCCTGGTGACAAAGACCTTTTGTTTACCAGGATGGTAAAAATAGTATCCAAAGGTTTCCTTTGGATATCCCACAAACCTGCATTTATCAGTTAGTGATTCCAGCTTGTCTGGATCATGTCTCTTTACATGAGCAGGACAACCCCAGACTTTAACATGTTTAAATTCTGGTTTCCTGCCTTTCCATATCTCATATGGAGTAGAGGCCACATATTTGCTGGGTACTTTGTTCAGTAGGTATGCTGCTGACTCTAGAGCATACCCCCAGAGGGACACTGGTAATCCCGAAAAACTCATCATGGATCATACCATGTCCAACAAGGTGCGATTCCTCCTTTCCGATACACCATTCATCTGTGGTGTATATGGAGGGGTTAGCTGAGAAATGATACTATTATCCTTTAAGAATTGTGTGAAATTAGTACTCAAGTATTCTCCTCCTCGATCTGATCGAAGAGCTTTAATACTCTTTCGTAACTGCTTCTCTACCTCATTCTTGAACTCTTTAAACTTCTCAAATGCTTCCGACTTGTACTTCATTAAGTACACATAGCCGAATCTTGAGAAGTCGTCGGTGAACGTGATGAAGTATGAGAAGCCACCTTTAGCTTGGGTGGACATGGGACCACATACATCCGAATGTATTAGTTCCAAAATGTCTTTGGCACGTTCTCCATGTCTAGTAAATGGATATTTTGCCATCTTTTCTATAAGATAGGATTCACATGTCGCAAACGATTCATAATCGAATGCAGTTAAGTAACCATGCTTATGCAACTTTTGCAACCTACTTTCACCAATGTGCCCAAGTCTACAATGCCACATGTAGGCTTGGTTCACACAATTCTTGCACTTTTGAAGAGCATTATCAATTTGAAGATTGTAATAAGAAACATCTAAGAGATATAGACCGTTGACTAAAGATGTCGAAGCTATTGATTTATTACCATAATAAATCGAACAACTTCTATTTTCAATAGTCAACCTATATCCTATCTTGTCCAAACAAGATATTGATATGATGTTCTTTATTATGCTAGGAACATAATAACAATCTTCTAATAGTAAGGCATCTCCTGTTGGAAGCCTGAGGTTTGCTGTCCCAACAGCAATCGCTGCAACTTTTGCGTTGTTTCCTAGCCTCAATTCCACCTCACCTTGTCTCAGCTTGCCCTTACTTGTCAACATCTGCACTTCATGGCAGACATGAGAAGCACATCCGGTATCTAATACCCAAGATGTGAAATCTTTAAGTGACAAGTTGATATCTATCATATAGATATCTGAAGCTTCTGATATCTTCACTTTTTCACGAGCTTTATCGTTAAGGAACTCCTTGCAGTTCCTCTTCCAGTGACCATTCTGCTTACAGTAGAAGCAGTCACCCTTTACTACTCCTTTGCCTTTGCCCTTCGATCTTATATCGTTAGCTATCATCTCTGTGTCAAGGGCATCCAATGCCGGTTCAGCAGGATGATCAGCTCCAAGAACAAAGTCAATGTGCTCATATATGAAGACATTCTTCAGGTTTCTGAACCAATCCGAGTAGATCAGGTAAGTCAAACATTTGGCATCAAGTATGCCACGGAGTAAGTTATTCGACGACATAATTTCTTACAGGAGATATGTAATATCCTTTTAGCAGATGTTCAATTATTAAATATAAAACAAGACATGGTCTTTTGTTCAAGTTTTAACTCCCACTAATTTTTGACAGACTGTATAACCCTCCGTTATACAGAACGGGAGATGCCGACAGTCTCCTAGTGGGGATCAGAATCTCAATAACTTGCAGTACAGCCTTGTAGATAGTACAACAAACTGTAATACAATCAAAGAGCACCCAACTCATAGGACTTGCAACTCCTTGCAATATCTGATCATAGCTTCGGTCCCCAGAGATTTAATGGCCTTGTGGATAGCACAACAAATCACTAATTCTGGTCTAAGCTAACCATCGTTACGCGACGAGCATAGATTTGCATGCAACCCTTGTGGATAGCACCACAAAGCTACATGGTTCCTCTACTCATATTGTTAGTATTAGATGGTCTCAAAGCCAATCCGATACTGTGTACTTATTCAGATTATTAATAAATGGCAATAATTCATTGTGTGTAATTAATTCGATATGTGTTTATCGTATCACGATGAAGTCTATGAACATGTGCAATAGCCTTCGGATTATGATGAGATCATAATTACGGGACCGAAGACTTATAAACACATGTTCTTAATTGTTCCTAGTCATAGGATGTTTGAGATAGGACATCGAACATCCGGATAGACTAGTATAGGTTACTTCAGCTCATATGATGAGGGTGACTGATCCCATAAGTCACTTGTGTGGAGACACTATGCTGAACCTATAGGTGCCCATTGGTGAATGAGTTCACTAAACGGATCCGACTGTGAATCGCTGGATGGTAATCACCTTACTGTTAACCAGCTCGATTCATTTGTCACGGTTGCGTGGATGATCCTTAGATCTGAGACGCCAAAGATATCTTGTTGGTAGGTTTCTGAGCTTTGACCTTGACGAACGAATCCCTAACCATGGGTTATCAATAAGTCAAGCGATCGGGTTCAGGGAAATGCCTTCGAAGGTAATTGTGTGTTCATCATCCGCTCTCGGTTGTTTGAGAGAGAATGTTCCGAGAATGATGCGCTTAAAGTCCTTGGCCTGGGCGGACTCTGTAATCGATAAGGAGTTATCGAATTCAGATTAGCGGCATCTGATTCAAGTGAATCGACCGAATAGGGTTTAACAGTAAACCATGCCCTAGGTCGATTCGGGAACATTGTACGGATGAAGGATTATATCCGCGCGCTAACCGATGACAGAAAGGTTCCAATAGAGGCTTGTGATAACCCCAGTGCCATCCAGGATCACGCGATGTTGCTTGGCATCCAACGTGATCGGCAGTCCGTTCGAATTTATTGTGGGACATTAAATTCAGCTGATTAATTGAATATAAGGATATTAATTAATTCAGTGGGTCAGTAAAGGGTTACTGGACTTAATGGGCTATTAACTGGGCTGGTATTTGGGCCTAGAGGGTCACACGCAAATGGTTTTCAAGTCGATGGATAATCCGACAGGATTTCGGATAAGTCTGGGTTTTTATGAAAAATCGCAAACTGACTTATTATAAAAGAACGGATTCTACGTTCGGGGCCAACAACCCTGACCTAGCTGTCATTCGTTCTTTCTCTCTTTCTTTCTCTTATGGGCATGCGGTTTCTGACTGCTCCACCTTCCGTTCGACGGGGATTCCGAATCCGCATGTCGCGGCGGATTACGTGCAGCCAGACGGGATCTACGAACGCCGCAGCGAGCGAGGAAGCGAGGACGATCCATCACGAGGAGAACCGTGTGGATACCGCTAGAGGTCGGGCATCTGCGCGACTTGCGGCATCGCTCCGACGGAACCGGAAAACGGATGCGGATTCGAATCTGCGCAAGGTAAATTCGATTTACACCGGTTTAATTTTAACGACCGAAACGGGACAGATCCGATCCCGAAACTTATTATTCCGCTGTGTTTTTCGGTCGGATCCCGACACAGCGATCCCAACACATATCATATAGGCATCTAATGCCATAGCCACAGTTTCTCCTCCCAATTAAACAGGCCTTGTGGTAACACAACAAACCTACCTAAAGTGATTCGAGTCTTATGACTATAACGATGGTGGACCACTCGGTAAGTTCTTAACTACTCACGTTACGGTTTAGAGTTAAGATGAGGGTATTTAGATAACTATTATCTTGGTCTCTCCTAAGTGATAGTATATAAATGTATCGTACATATTTACTAAATACTATACCTATTTTTATTCACAATCAAACATTAAAAAATAATGCATCACATACATGTCTAGTGTGGTCATGGATAGCACAGTGGGTTTGACTGGAGTCAACAGTCAAACGCACACACAATCCTAATATAACATTTACATTAGAGAATCAGCAAACATACGGGCAAAGGATCTGCATCACATCGCCTTCCTGATTGCATTTGTGGATCATCCTCACTCCTTCCTCGGTTGCCTCGATCATATTACAATAAATTCATAATTTACATGTAAATAGAAGAAAGTCTTACGGCGAGTACAAGAGAGAGGGAGGTAGAAGTACATCGAAGTATGACAGAGAGAGAGAGAGGTACGCAAACCTCTATTTATTAACAATTAATAAATATCCAATCACACATCCATGATTTACATAAACACATCATTCATCACATGAATAATAAAATAAGTGCATATCCACGACCACGGTGTGTTTTAAACAATCCACACATGATAAGCGCATCACATGGCTAAAACAAAAGAGTTTTTCAAATAAATAATTTTGGCTTTCTAAAAGCTAGGTTCCAATCAAATTTTGTTTTAAAATTTCGAAAACTCTTTTAATTAATTTAACATACAATCAAATCTAATTTAAAAGCATTTAAACATACATCACATGTGCACACACTCCAAATTAATAAATTTCAGATTTTTCCATGCAAATTAGAACAATTCTAATAATTAAACAATTTGACACTTAGATTTAACAATATTAATAATCTAACAATTAGACTATTGATGATTAATTACTAATCTAAACTTAGATCAGTAAATTAAAATTAATTACTAATTTATCACTTAAATTAATCATCAATTCTAATTAGTCATAAACTATTATTCTAACTCTTAGACTAATTAATTAATTAATGTTAATAACTAATTTAAATCTTAAACTAGTAATTAACACAAATTAATTATTTAACCACTAATCTAACTCTTAGATTATTGGATTAATATTAATTATTAATTTAACTCTTAAACCAATAATTAATAAGTCATTATTAAACCATTATATTAGTTAATTAAAATTAATCATTAATTAAACAATTAAACTAACAATTAATTCCAATTAACTAATAATAACTAATTTAACATTTAAATTAGTCTTTTAAAATTAACTATTAATTTAACATTTAAATTAATAACCAATTTCAATCAATTAACAACTAGTTAATTTAATGATTCCAAAATCATTAATGGCTCAATTAAATAAAATTAGATAAAAAATTTAATTTCAAAACACTTTGAAATTTTAATTTAAGATCTAATTAAAATTTAATTGGGTCAATTAGGTTTAATAAGGAATTTTAGGGGGTTAAAATTAAATGAGGATTCAATCACTAGGCCAAACCTATGGGGCTCGGGCCCTGGCCGAGCCAGGGCTCGGACGAGGCGCCCACTGTGGGCGCCTAGCTCGAACCTGGTTCGACCAGGCCACCCAGACCTGGTCCGACTGGCTCGGGACCGGGCCTCCCCCACCCCTAACCCTAATCTTCTATGTAGGTTGCAGGTGGGGAAGACGGCGGCGGATCTGAGCGGCGCCGCTTGGCTGCAGCCCCTCCCCGGCTGTGTCTAGCCCCGCCGGCGACGCCTCCGGTGCCGGCGGGATTGCCGGCAGTGGCCGGATCTACTCTAGGGCTGGCCAAGCCCCATTCCGAGTCTGCATGTGTTGCAGGTGGTGCATGGCGGCGGGGGGAGAGTGCAGGGGTCGCCGGCCGATGGGTTTCCAACACCCCCAGGCCCCTCTGGTGGGGATCCCTCTGTGCCGCCAATGCCCCAGACGGCGGTGGACACACCAGAAGCCTTCCTCTCATGCAGGCCCGAGCTCAATTCCCCCCCCCCCCCCCCCCCCCCCCCCCCCCCCCTTAAAACTGGTTTTTATGCCCTTTTACAGGTTTTTGATCAAAACCGTGGGCAAGGAAGAAGAAGATGGGTTATCTCCGGCCACTTCCGGTGCTTGCAATGAGTCCGGTGAGGATCTACTATTTATCATTATAGATCCGGAGTCGCGACCCTCCTTCCCAATGCTTGGGAACCCCGAACAAAGGCACCCTAATCACGCCGTTTTTCGTCTCACGAAGAACACGAAAACCCCAAATAAAAATATGAAAATAGAAGAAAAATAATATGATTATTTGTATTCATCTCATGAACACAATTCTATCATTTTAATCAGATTAAACACATGGAATAATTCATGAAATATTAATTTCGGAGATCGAAACGGGACAAGAAACAGTGGAACCTGGCTCTGATACCACTGTTGGTTTCTCGGGTTTCTCTGGATCTCCCGCGCAGCGGAAATAAAAATAAAAAACAGAGATCCGTTCCCATTTCGAAAAATCTAAAATTATGATAATCGGATTATCGAATCTTACCATGTACGGATTCGAATCCGCAACCGTTCGGTTCTGTCGGTGCGACACCGCAAGCCGCGCAAGCACCCGGCCTCTAGCGGAGTCCATGCGATCCTCCTCGCGACGGATATCCTCACGTTCCTTATTCTTCGCAGCCTACGAAACCTCCGTCGGTCGCTGCAACGATCGCTACAACGCGCGGACGATTTCTCGTCGAACGAGAGTCGGAGAAACGGCGGAGCAAATCCGGATCTGTCTGGGATGCCAGAGAGAGAGAGAAACAGAGGAGGGGCGGCTAGGGTTAGCAGCAGCTTGGCCTGCTCAGCCCGTTCGCTATGTTTTATACTAACTGCGCGATTTTTCATAAAAACCCCCGGTTTATATAAAACCCACTTATTTATCCATCGCCTTGAGAATCATTTGCGTGTGACCCTCTAAGCCTAAGTACCAGTCCAGTTAATGGCCCAAGAAGCCCAGTGACTCCTCACTGGTTTTATTAATCAATTAATGACCTTTTATTAATTAATTAATCAATCGAATTGATGTCGCATATCGAATTCGATCGGGCCTCCGATCACGTTGGGTGCCAAGCAAGACTGCGTGAACCCAGAAGGTATCGACGTTAAGTAACCCACTCTTGGAACCTTTTCGCCAACAGTTACCGCGTGGATATAATCCTTCATTTGTACAATGCTCTCGAGTCAACTCAGGGTGTAGCGTGTTGTCAAACCCTAATCGGTCGACTCACTTGGATTGGATGCCACTGATGAATATTGGAAAACTCCTTTTCCGATATGATCGTCTGCCCTGGCCAGGGACTTCCGCGCATCCTTCCTAGAGAATTCTTTCTCATCGTACCGAGAGCGAATGATTCCTTATTGACACACAATTCCCTTCGACGGTATTCTGCTGTACCCAATCCTTGGCTGTTTAGAATCCCGTAGTTAGAGATTCCTAAACTAAGGTCAAAGTACAGAAGTCCACTGACAAGGTTGTCTCAGGTTCGAGGACCATCTATGCAACTGTGACAATAGAATCAAGCTGGTTGACAGTGAGGTACAATACCATCCAGCGATTCAGTCGGATCAATTCAATGAACTCATTCTCCAATAAGCACCTACATATTCGCCTTAGTGTCTCTACACAAGTGACTTATGAGATCAGTCACCCTCATCAAATGAGCAGGAGTAATCTGTACTGTCTAACTGGATATCTGATGTCCTTCTCGGATATCCTTCGACTATGAACGATTAAGAATATGTGTGTTTAAGTGATTAGTCTCATTAGTATGATCTCATCATAATCTGATCACTATCGCACATATTCACGAACTTCATTATGAGACGATAATTAATACGATTTACACATAATGAATATTATGCCATTATATTAATAAATGAACGAGATTTACATAGTCAGATTGACTTGTAGGCCACCTAAGACTAACAGGCGTCACCTTGTCACTCCCACACTGACACTACGTCACTCCCACACCAACATAGGGTGTCAAGCGCTAACAATTGTCACTTTAGGTCCATGATTGCAAAAATACAACACAATGTGATCCGGTTACATGGAATCTCCGCCCCCAATGTATGATTTCAAGCATGCATTTAACAGAATTGATTAACAATAGACATACATGTTAATTGCAGGGATTAATGTAGTTCTACCTTGAATCGCGTCGCCTATGGCCGACGTCATTCAAGACCTCGAAATAGGTTTTCTATATTCTCAAGCACTGGGACCCAGGGATACTGGCCTGAATGGCGTAACCCATGGCCGACACTATTTAGCTCTTTATCCCACACTGGCCTCTGGAACCGGAAAAATGGGCCGTAAATCGTGTCGACTCAGGTCGACACTATTTCAAATGGCGTCACCTGGTCTCGACGCTATTTGACGCCCGAAACAAACCTTCCTCCGGCCTCCACCGAGCCACACAGGGATCCCTCTTCCCCAATTGCACGAAAAACCCAAAAATAGAGGAAGGGAAAAATCATGAACATAATAACATGCTAAATCCATTTTCGAAAACACCCTCTTTCAATTCAAAAACCCTTAGAACATGCTCATTTCAAGTCCTAAAATCCCCCCCCCCCCCCCCCCTAAAAAAAAATCATAGCATGCTTCAAAGCGGGAAGTCATGATTTAAAACAATCGACATTGAGTGAGGACCGTCACCTTACCGGTTACTTGAACTTCTCCTAACTCTTCGCCGCCGATCCGCTACACCGCAAGCCGCCGCCGATACCACCGTGGACGCCGTCACTCTACCGGGACGTCGGCCGTCGTCCCGAGAACAATGTGCCGCGGAGGAGATGGTGGTGGTAGTGGTGAGAGGTGGGAGGGATTTGGAGTGGAGGAAGAGGAAGAAGAGGAAAAGGAAGGGAAGGAGTGAGTTGGAGAGATTCGGAGAGAAGGAAGAGAGAGAGAGGAAAGGAAATAATGAGAGAAATGAGGGAAGGCTCGGGACGTCAACCGAAAACACGCTAAATCGCGTCGTTCTCAGATGACGCCATTCAGACGATAGGATGGGGTCATACGCTGGCAGATGTCTGAATCGCGTCTACTACGTACAGCGCCAATCGGACCACATGACCGGGGCAGTACACACACGCCCCAATACTAGCCCACGCGATACAGCAGCAGGGCTTCTAAATTGCTTCCCCCTAGGCCGATGCCATTAGAAATGGCGTCGCGCACGTCGACTCTATAAAGAAGCCATGCCCTAGACCCACAAAGGCCCATCTAAGGGGTCCGACACCGAAACCGACCCGATAACTGAACTCGAAACCTCAGTCCTTACAACTTCCCCCCTTAAGAAAATTCCGTCCTCAAAATTATCGCAACTGAAGTAGCATCAAATGAAAAAGACACTATAAGCTTACAAGAGAACTTACTGGAAAAGGTAAGAAAATTGCTCTCGCATCTCATCTTCTCGTTCTCAAGTCGCCTCGCCTCCTGAGCGATGCTGCAAAATTATCTTTACCAGGGAAACAACCTTATTCCGAAGGACTTGCTCCCTGCGATCCTCAATGCGCACCGGATACTCTGGAAAGGACAAGTCCTCTGCGACTTCCAACTCTAAAAAGTCTAAGACATGAGACGGACCCTGGACATACCTCCTCAATATAGAAGCATGGAATACATCGTGGACTCCCACGAGACTGGGTGGCAAGGCTAGCTGATACACCGTTTCCTCAACCCGAGCAAGAATGGGAAAAGGCTCAATAAATCATTGACTGAGCTTGCCTCGCTTATCAAATCTCACCATTCCCTTGGAGGGTGAAACTCGGAGAAACATGTGGTCACCAACTTCGAACTCAAGCGGTCTCCTGCGAATATCTACATAACTCTTCTGTCTACAACCTCCGCACACAAGTCTCAACCTCATTCTTATAGATGAACTCCTCCTGCTTGGGAGGTGTGACCTGGTTGATGGGATTAAATGGGATTGTGTGAGTGGGCATAGCTTGACTTGCCTGGGGTCGGCTAGAAGATCCTTGGAATTGGGTTTTCCGAGGAGTGGCGTCCTGAATTTTGCCACGGGAAACCAACTGGATGAGTTGATCCGGAGTATAGCGTGATAACACAGCAATGAGTTCCGGATCTTCTCCAGGATTTTGGAATGTCCTATTTGAAATTACTGGCTCATCTTCTTCCTGCGAGGTAGAAGATTCATCAGAATCCTTCCTCTGAAGTCCTTCTTTAGATGCTTGGAGCATTCCTATGAAGGTTTGTTGTGGATCTTCTTCAATTTCGAACTGAGGGTTGTGTATAACATTGTTACCAAGTTCATCCATGTCATCATACACTGCGTTAACGTACATTCGGTTCATCATGAAACACAGACCCTAAATGATTTTATATTCCACTTGAAATGTTAACAGTGTATTATGAGAGTTGGTTTCTAACAAATCAAGTTCAAACCCTTAACGACCCTGGACTTTTCAAAACTTTTTCCACCAGGATTTAGTTAGGTGTGTTAAATTTTGAAATAATTCTCTCAAGGACACCTATAGGTGGATGATTGTGAATGGAAAGGTTTAATTAATCCCTCACCCAAATCTGGGGTTCCTATGGGGTGGTTTCAGGTACAACCTGCTCGGCGGCCAAGTGGGAATCCCTGGCTCGCAGAGACTCACGGAGGTTTCCAACAGAATAAGACTAGTCACACCTGAGTGGGAATCCTCAGGTGGAGAGTCAAATACTACGGGAGAGGTGACTAGAGATGTGATGCCGGCTCTTCCTTAAAACCCCTGCGGAGAATACCCCCAAAAACCCAGAAATTTAACAACCAGCAGGTCAGAACATATAACAAATCAACAAACCAGGCAACAACAACATACATGAACAGCAATAGCAAGCAGGAAGGACGGCCAGAGACTTCGTCGTCAAAGGCAGTGGACGGCCAGGGTCTTGGCCGTCAAAAGCAGAGGACGGCCAGGCGATTGGCCGTCAAGTACAGGAGGACGGCCTGGGGCCCGCCGTCCAGTAAAGTGGACGGCCTGTATGCTGGCCGTCCAATGAAGAGGACGGCCAGGGTACTGGCTGTCCAGAGGAGTAGACGACCAGGTGAGCGGGACAGTTTTGACGGCCTAGCGATAGGCCGTCCGGATCAAAATGAGATATATCAGGGCCTTACCTTCTTACCTTTGATCGCGACGCGTGCAGCGGGCTATAGGTGTCCCACTGTGATCGCTAGAGGGCTGTAGGCACTCGGAACGTCCCCCGCTGCTGCTGCGGGCTTCAGGCGAGGGCTTCTCCGTTCGTCTTAGCACTGCGGCGATTTAGGAGGGTTAGAAATTAAGGTGTGATCACCAGGAGCATTACCTTACGGTCCCTATGCTCTGCAGGATTGTAAGAGTGATCGCGTTCTGAGGGAGCGGGAGATGGGGGTTTCCCCTTCTCTTCCTCCGGCCGGCCAGATGAGGAGAGCTCGGCAGTCTGCACACGGAAATGCGGTAAGGATCCCTGAAAAGAAAAGACAAGACAAGAGAGGAAAATAACCCGGTTAGAACTGTGATATGTAGAATCTATCCATAAAAATATAAAAATTAGCTAGAATTAGAGGGAGACGCACCAGATGGGTGTTTGGGGAGGGAAGGTGACCATATGTTATGGCCACCCACCTCCCGTTTTTTGTTTAAAACCTCTGGGGAAGGGTTGCTAGGTTATCCTAACATGCATGCATGCAGATGGGGGTGCTCGTGTGTGGAAAGTGAAGTGATGTGTTGAAAGTACAAAGAAGAATGAGAGAGGGAAATGTTACGGAATGGATGAAGAGTGGGAATGCAATGAAGTGAAAAGGGGAAAAACAAAAGACGGTTAAGAAGACAAGCCCATTTGGAGTGCGAAGGATTCCTCTTGAAGCTCTCTAACTCCTTGTCCGCTCGACTCCTCAAAGCCGACTCACTTGCCAACCTCCTCTGAACCTCTCCAACCAAAAAAAAAAACTCCTCCTTAACCCTCCCGCTCGAGGGGAAATGAGGGGTTTAAATAGGTGAAGGAAAAATAGGAGAAAATAGGGGTCTAAATCCCCGTAAATCATCTTGGAGCCAATGGGAAGTGGTCAAGGATCGAAGATGATGCGCGCGGCAGCCGCCGGAGTGGGGAGTGATCGGAGTAGTGGAGGTGAGGGCGGCAAGTAGAGGAGATCGTGGGGAAGACGAGGTCAAGGTGGTAGTTAGGGGAGTAGACGACCAGCCAACATGCCTTCCAATCCCGTGGAAGGCCAGGTGGCTGGCCTTCCACGGAGAGGTGGAAGGCGGCCCGGTTGGCCTTCGAAGGGTGGTGGAGGGCGGACTGGCTGGCCTTCGAAAGGTGGTGGAAGGCGGGCTGGCTGGCCTTCGAAGGGCGGTGGAAGGCGGGCTGGCTGGCCTTCGAAGGGCGGTGGAAGGCGGGCTGGCTGGTCTTCCACGAAAAGGTGGCTAGAGTCGGGATTGGTTAACGGGCTTAGTTATTAGTGGGCTGAGATGGTTAAGATGAGGGGTTTGGTGACGATGGGCTAATGATGGATGGGGTTTATGGCCAAAAGGGTGGTCCAAAATCGGTGTCTACAAATGCCCCTCCGGGACACCTATTTTGCAGTGGAGTGGAACAGAATGATAAATGGGTGTTCCGAAAATCGAACCTGATTTTGGATAGCCCAGAGAAGGGATGAGCTGTATCCAAAGATGATATGAGAGCGCGGCAAATGCATGAGAGCTAGCTATTCGAATTGCAAGGGTGACTAAGAAGAGGAACCAAAATTCAGGCTAGAGAATCACAATCCGTGGGACCCTTGGGTGCTGGATGCGCGAGGCCTTGGAGCACCAGGATGCAACGATCTAGCCCAAGGGGATCTCAAGCATAAAAGATGTAGGAGTGTGACTTGAAGAACTCTCGACACAACGGGCGCGCGGTGGCCTGGCGCATCGGGTGATCGCCAAGTGAGAGAATCTCAAGCATACGTATTGAAAAGGATGAGGTCTTGCAATTCAAAGGGCTAACAGACGAACAATTGTCAGACTCACAGATCAACAATGGGTTAAGCAGAGTGATAAATTATGGTCATTGCCCCTAGGGGGAGGATGGATGCTTATGTAAATGCATGCTGGTTCAAAATTGAAAAAGAAATTCCTAATGCAAACAAGAGGGATTTATTGGCCAATCGAATAACTTGGAGAATATAGACTCCTCATTGTTTTGTTTAAAGAGGAACTCAGAGTCTATACGCCCGAAGTTATTAGCCTCCTGTGTCTTCAATCCCACTTGCTTCAGATTTCCTGCAGCTGCAAAGACATACATTAGCAACGTTCACATATTCAATGGTCACATCATTTAAGTATTTAAACTGCGGAAGGATGAGAAGCAAATGGTTAGTTTCGAGTCGAAGCCGATATGGAAGATACGGTTATTCTAATGGTAGAATGCCAATCCGATATGGCTTCGACTCGATTTCCAGGAAGAACCATTAATTTGTTGATATTAAGCAAAGTGGTCTCCTGAACTTGGGGGTGAGGTTACCTCCTCAAAGTAGAGAGGGGAGAAGGGCAATATGCCTTTTCGTAGGTGAGCCATTTCTAAAGTGGTAGAAGGCCAACTAGCATGACTTCTACGAAAAAGGTGGAAGGCCAAGGGATGTGCCGTCCATGAAGTGGTGGAAGGCCAAGGGGTATGCCGTCTATAAGAGGGGAAAAGGATATGCATGCCCTTCCGTCTCTTATGGAACGTGGGAAAGTTTGTAGTTTATCCCGTGGCCTTAAAAGGGAAGGGTTGTTGCGGGGCTTTCTTCCAGAACTCAAGCTTTCTGTGGAAAGATGGCCTCACCTTCTGCTCGCGCTACTGCTAGGGAGCCTCAGGTTCTATCTGATGTGGAAGGCCACCTCAGCAACCTAGTGGCCCATGGACAAGTATGCTCAAACTTTTGTGTTGTCCACCTTGATTATCTCTTTTCTCTCTCTTGACTTTTGGTTGTCCTGCAGCATATTCCCAAATTCCCTGATGCTTGGCATACTCGGAAGTATGCATGGCTTGCGGCCCTGATGGAGGTGATTACCCTAGAGATGAGGGTATATATGCATCGGTGGAATTTGACCCGCTCCATTGTGTTCGCAAAGTGGTTCACCTTCATTCACTGGCACTGGGAGGGGCTGGGTGCACTGTTCGAACTGTAGCATCCGGAGACGCATACGTTCGTGTTCCGTGAGTTTGAGGCGACAGTACTGGTGGAGGAGGTAGAAGTCTTCTATGGCTGGGAGGGCCTAACCACCGGCGATCCTTCTGCTTTGCCTGCATGGGAGGAAATCTTTGCTGATATAGTGCAGGACAAGCGGGAGGTATGCCGCATGACTGACAAGCGAGGAATCCTCGTCGATCGTCTTACATACTGGTTGGTCCGAGAGATTAAGTGCAAGACGGTCGAATATGAGAGGCTGATGCGAGGCTTATGCCTAGTTCTTGGGGAAGTCTTATGGTTTCCAACTTCAGGCTCTGTGCTAGAGAGGGAGTATGTGAGCATGCTGAGCTTGTTGTGGAAGGGTCATTCTCTCGCCCTGGTGATTTTGTCACATCTATATTGTAAGGACTGAGGTTTTCGGATTCGGTTTTCGGGGTCGGACCTTGTAGTTCTGGCCCTAGTGGGGTCTGGAACTTTGTGTTGTTTCGCGTCGAGCCCGCGAGACGCGGTTTAAACGGCGTCCACCATGGTAGACGCGTTTCAGGTTCTGCCACGTGGGTGCCACGTGCACTGACTTTGGGCCGCGAGAGTACGGCCCTGTCAGGTCGTCTGAACGGCGTCCGTATGGGTCGACGCCTTTCAGACTGCGACTCTAGGTGTGTCAGAGTACGGCCCTGACAAGTTTTCTGAATGGCGTCTGTGAAGGACGACGCGTTTCAGAATCTTGTCAGAGCGGCCGTCATGTCACCTGATAGGCGTCCGTGCATGTCGACGCGTTTTAGCCAGTTTCTGGTTAACCCCGCGAGCCCTCCTTCTTTCCCTCATTTTCTCCTTCTCCCTTTCTCTCTTTCCCTCCGGCGAACTCGGCGGCGATCCTCCTCCTCCCTCTTTTCCTCACACCATTTCGCCTCTCCCTCCACTCCATCCTCTACCTGGCTCCTACCCCTACCACCTCCACTTCCACTGCGGCGTTCTACTCTCCGGACGGCGGCCGACGTCACGGTGGGGCTAGGACGACCTCGGCGGTACCGGCGGCGGCGTGGGGCGAGACAGGCGGACGGCTTGAAGCTTGGAGGCGTTCGAGTGTCCGGTAGGGTGACGTTCCCCGTGGCACTGTGTTTAAGACCACGTTTTCCTCAATATGCATGTGGTAGATCTTCGGTTTTGGGGGTTAGAATGAGCATGTTTAGGAATTCTATGGGGGTGTTTGCCTATGAATTGTCTTGCTCTTCGTTTCCCTCCAGTTTGAATGATTTTCGGGGTTATTTGGAATTGGAAAGGGAGCCCTCGGGTTTAGGGCGTTCCTGGTTCCTGGGCTTGAAAGACGTCGTGCATGGACGACGCCTTTTTGAAGGGCGTCGGGCCATCACGACGCCTTTTTAGACAGGAATTGACTGACAGACAGTCTGCCCGGTTGGAATTTCTGTGGCTGAAAGACGTCATGGGTAAACGACGCGTTTTTGAACGGCGTCGGGCATCCATGACGCGTTTTAACGGCAGAAATGCCCTGGTTAAGGCCTTGGGAATTCCGGATTTTCGTGTTGAAAGGCGTCTGGGGATGTCGACGCCTTTTGAAAGGCGACCATAAGGGTCGACGCCTTTCAAAGCCAGATTCTGAAAATTGATTTATGCGAACCTGCACATGGAGCTTGAATGGCGTCGACCTCGGTCGACGCGATTCAAGACAGAATCTCACTAATGCATGCCAGTAAAACGTGTTCACATTGCTAGATAAATAGTTTGCACATGTTTTAGTGCACCCGATAGAGACGGATTCCCCACGATCGGATGGTTCTACGTGTGTTGAGCAATCGCGGGATTTTCACGTGACCGGATCGCACTGTGTTGGGTTTTCAGTTACTGTGGACCTGGAGTGACATTGTAGCGCTTTATCACCCTGTGCTGGTGGGGGCGTGAGCACAGCGCCGGTGGGGGCGTGGGCGGGGTGACGCCTAGTGAGAGAGGGTCACCTGGTGAACCCCGGGGTCAGCTAGTACCGGTGTTGGAGTGGTACATTCGGAGAGTCACTCATGCTGAGGGAAGGGGTAGTCACCTGAGCCGGTTGGGCCGGAGTAGCGAGCGTGCTATCCGAGGGGCTACTCCTTGGTCTCAGCGGGTCGAGGTTTTTCCCACCGTTGTTTGTACGGTCGGCAAGTTCTATCGAGACGGCAGTTGTGGGTTTTCTAACGGTTGGCTTAGAATGTGCATGATTATTATATTTCGACCGCATGTGTTCTCACATAGAGAATTAGATATCGTACCTGCCACTACACTTGTTACTTTACTGTTAGCTGCACTTTACACTTGTGGGTGTGTGCGTGGGCAGTGGGGATCGAAGGATCCCTACTGAGTCTTGTCTTGAGACTCACCCCTGCGGTTTTCAGGTGAGGACTCCCAGCAGACTTAGAGCGGCGTGTGTGGCCGGGTGGTGTGCCTTCAGCGGTTGTTCCGGGGTATGCCCCGATGTAGTTGTTATTTATCTTTGGCCTGTATGTTTAATCATTTCCTTCTGTTGGAGAATGTAATTATTTGCTGTATCGAGTCGCATTATAATAATTTTAATTCCTGCACTTTTATTTCAATTCAATGCGATGTGAATGTTTAGCTTAGTTTATTATTTATTTCCTAGACTTACTAGATCCTGGTTTGGTCCCAAAATTAATGATTCGGTACCCATTTAGTAATCGGATCCCCGATTATAGGGTGGCGGGTCGTTACATATATGGAGAGCTTAGCCACATGAGTATGGGGCGATCCGTAAGGGGGAGCTTATTCACCTTACAATTGTGGATGGAGATGCATTTAACTTTTGACTTTGATGAAAAAGTGACTTCCACCTCCAGGGTTTTTCAGCACAGCGCATGGTATCCTGCACGCTCGCTTCTTGGTCCCGAAGATCAAATCAGGAGTCTCACGACTCATCTCAAGACGAGGGATGACTGGCATGATTACCTGAACTTTCTGACCGTGGAAAAATTAATCTTTATCCCGATGATCCTTCGAGATATTGAGTTCACTACAAGGGCTACTCGTGAGCATGAGTTGTGGCTAATCGGCCCTGACGAGTTAGCTGTGTACCAAGGACATCGTTGCCATCTCCAGATCGGAGTTCCCAGACAGGTGCCGTTCCCTGCTTTACATGATACACTGATCGTGCCGAGACATACAGGGTATGCGAGAGAAGCGCAAGCAATAGAGCGATTCCTGTGCATGGCGTCGTCACTCTAGATTCACAAAAGCTCGCCTTGATGTAGTAGAGACTTCAGAGGAAGTCAAGATATATGTGAACTATTTAACCAATGTACGCCCTGCTATATGTGCCTTTTTCATGGGCCGTAGAGCACTGGAATAATGTATCCATTCAAATTATAGTGAATAATACAAATTTGCTTTCCTGAAAATTCCCCTCGACATGGACAAAGGTCTGATGCACGTGAATAGCCGTCCATATTGGCTGACGCGTCGGACGGCCCCGTCTGTGACCGTCTACATGGGCGGACGGCCAGAGGGGCGGCCGCCCACCACGTCGGACGACCCCGTCTGTGGCCATCTACGCGGGCGAACGGCCAGACGGCTGGCCGTCCACCGCATGGGACGGTCACACCCGTGGCCGTCCACGCTGGCGGACGGCCAGACGGCGGGCCGTCCATCGCGTGGGACGGCCACACCCGTGGCCGTCCACGCTGGCGGACGGCTAGACGGCTGGCCGTCCGGCGAGCCGGATGGCTTTAAGAAGCCCCGGGGCCCTCTAGTTCTCCACCTTTACCCTTTCTTCCTCTTCCTTCTACGATTCCAATTTCTCCCCCACCCTTCCATGGCGAGAGTTTGGCTCCCCCGCTCCCTTAGGAGGAGGAGGACTGGCGGCGGCGACGGCGGCGATGGAGCGAGCCCCAGCGGCGGCGGCGGCGGCGAGGTGGGCGGCGGCGGCGAAGACCCGCATCACGCCGAAGAGGAAGAAGAAGAAGAAGAGAGGGCGGCAGAGGAGGATGATGAAGAGGAAGAAGACGAAGCTGATGGAGAGGAAGAAGAAGGAGAAGGAGAAGGTGATGAGGAGGGCGGCGGCAACAGAGAGGTGCCCCCGAAGAAGAAGAAGGTGAGTCCCTTCGCTCTTTGTCCCTTTTTTTTTGAACCATGTGACCGGTGTGGCGGACGGCGGGGGATCACGCCGTCCGTTCGTATGGACGGCGGGCGGCGGGCGGCGGGCGGCCCCGCCGCCCGTGCGCGCGGACGGCGGGCGGACCCGCCGTCTGTCCGTACGGGCGGCGAGCAGGCCCGCCGTCGGTCGGGACGGGGGCCAGCCACCTCACCTACTCATAATCCCTTTTTTATGATCATGCCCCTAACTTTTAATCTTGTTGGGATTTTCAGGGTCCGCAGAGAGTCCGGGGCCGAGTTTCTTGGGAGTGGGTCTGGGCCTGGTACCATGCGCTGCCCGATCGGCTCCTTTTCCAAGTGGACGCGTTTGGGTTCGGGCCGTTGTTTCGGATCCGACCGTTGATGGCTGACGCGCCCTTCTTAGTGGCTCTGCGGGAGCGCTGGGATGACAGATGCAAAGCTTTCATCATGCCGTGGGGACACATGCTGCCCACACTGGAGGACGTCTCCTTCTTGACAGGCTTGCCGGTCATTGGTGATCCGGTAGTGGGTCCCGAGCTCAGGGATTACAGGCAGCTGTCAGATCGACTCCTGGGCGAGGGGTATTACTGGGTTCAAGGAGCGCTATCTCACATACCCCTTGGACACTTCGCCCAGTCTGTGGGGTTGAGCCGGGTACGGTGGATGCCGAGCGAGACTTTGGAGGCTTTTGCTGAGAGAGTGGAGGCGCTCTTGGACTTGGATGGCCGCTCAGATGACGAGAACTTACGGATCTTCCTCTTGTTCTTCTTCGGAAGGCTGCTATTTGCTACAGCCTCAGACAAAGTCAACCTGAAATATCTGCCGTTGTTGGAGGACCTCCAAGCGGCGAAGAAGATGGCGTGGGGAGCTGCGATGTTGGGTCACCTTTTCTCCCATCTGGTGAGCTACCGCCAGGGCTCTGGCAATTTGGGTGGATTCACGCCTTTTCTTCAGGTAATCCCTCTTGGTTGTGGATCTCCATCCTTCCTCACTTATGTTGATTGACATTGACTGTGTTGTCCATGGTAGATCTGGTAGATCGTGAGGGATGGACTCCTCTCATGGCGCGGTGGGAAATGATCCGGGATTATCGTCCCGTGATGTACCGCATGGAGGACATCCGCGCCCAGCTCGACACATTTCCTCCTCATTTGGTGAGTGATTTGAGATATATGTGCATCTTAACAAATGATTAGGTCTGACCCTTTGTTTCATTCAGGTGGTGTGGATGCCATATGCAAAGGAGGACCTGGCCGATCATCTATGGGTGTCTCAGAGTCTCTCTCAGTTCCGGCGGGAGGTCCCCTTGCTGTGTGTGAACATCTGTGACGGCCTCTTCGTTCGGATGGCCTACTGCACGTAGGGATGGCATCAACCTTTGCTCGCCTATCCTACCTATCCTGATATGAACTGCGGTCGTCGCCGATCTTCTGCTATTGGTCAGGATTGGCGAGTGGTGAGGCGAGCTGAGATCGAAGTGTGGCACCGCACCGGGGATGCCCTGCAGGAGGATATATTCCTGCGAAACAGTTTCAGGTACTTGGGGGATTATGCCCGGCGGTACTCCGATCGCATGTTTCTGGATGCGCGGCGGGTGCGTCACTCTAACCCTTCAATCTATTTCACTCAATCTTTTCTCATTGACTAACCTTAGTGGTATTCCTGCAACAGATGCCTGAAACTGAAGCCGTGCATTTCCTAAAGAATCAGAATGAGATTCTGGTTCTGCAAACGAGTGACCTGCTTCACCAGATTGGGGAATTGGTGAGAAGTCTGATTTCTGAATTTGGGTGTGAGATTGTCTATCTTATTTTTGTGAAAAACCCTTGTGATGCAGAGAGAGACGCTAGCCCGTCACGGGCTGCGAGGAGATCCTGGTGCGGGCTCATCATCCCAGGGGCCAGCTGCCTCTGCCGATTGGGAGGCGAGGTTGCAGGATGCTCTCCGTCGTGCGGAGGCCCGGGAGGCGGATTTGGCACAACAGGTGAGACTTGCTCCGCTCTTGTGTTATTCTAATTGAGCTTGCTTAACCCTGAGTTCCTTTGCAGTGTCAGGAGGTGGAGACTGCCTTAGCCAGGGCGCAAGAATTGGAGGGCCTCAATCAACAGTTGAGAGACCAGGTCTTAGAGGAGCGAACAGCTCGGGCTAGGGCGAGAGAAGGATCCCACCCAGATGTGTACTGGGAGGGTAAGATAGCCGGCTTACGTGAGGAGCTGACGAGGTCGCAGACAGAGGTGTAGGAGCTTGATTTCAAGTACCGAACCCTGTGGGACCGAGTGATGAAGAAGGGGCGACAGCGAGCTACGAGATCTAGCACACAGAGTCCAGGAGCTCCTCCCCCCATTCCTGCCCCGTTGGCTGGCCAGGCACCTGCTGGGAGCTCTGTCTTTAGAGACCTTGACTCTCTTCTTGCTGAGGATGCGTGGAGAGCATTGCGACCCGCTGGCTCATCGGGGTCTATGCGACCGGCCTCAAGTCATCGCCGTACTCGGGAGGATGATGCTAAGAGTCAGATGAGGCACCCTTCTCGAGATAGGAGAGATGATGAAGCGGAAGGAAGGAAGAGGGATCGGGAGCTGATGCAGGGGTATGCCCCTGTGTCGTGATGTATGATTATTATGTTATGCTTGCATATTTCACTATTTATATTTGGGCACTTCTTGTTTTGCTTTCTGTCCATACCTGTTATTCCTGCGTGCACAACATTAGGGGAAACTGTTAGTAGTATCTGTTTTCGGCCCCTTGCCCAAAAAAGAGCAACTACCTTTTCCCTAGCCTTCGCATAGGGTCAAGGGGCCGTGTCCTACTAACCAGACAAAAGGAAGAATATTGAAACTGATGCGACAAGTAAATATGCAAATGCTGGTGGATATTAACAAATGAGGTGTGTGATGAATGAAAACATGTTTTTGATTCCACCTACCTGGTGACTGCCCAAACTTAGCTTGGTCGAATGATGAAAGGGAAATGCACACTCAACTTCCCAGGTATCCTAAGCACACATCTAGATTGATTTGGGCCTCTAGACTCCTCAAACTAACCTTGACCGGTTAAGACTCATACTGATGACAATACCGTCATGCCATGCTTAGGCTCCCAGCTGCTTCCGACCACCAAGTTTGCCCAAAAAGTTTTCGAGGTAAATGATTTGCCCGATCCGGGTCTCTTTCCTCACAATCTAGAAGGTATATGATGGAACACCTTGGAACCCTAACGGTCAACCGCGCGATGCTGACCCGGAATCAGACGTCGTCGCACCAATTGGTGACGCGCATGCATTGACCTAAGCCTGAAGTCTTCGAGAGTACACATTGAGATTATGGTTAAGAAATTAGTTCACCAGAAACATTGACATTACTCTTCACCCATTTTGGACTTCTATGATCATGTGAGCATGTGACGATTTTTGAAAAAGGAACCATTTTAAAATGATGTTCGGTCTTTAGATAGCTATCTCGTGCTAAAACCTTGAGGGGGAAAAAGTGAAGAAATTTTGGAGACAAACCTCACAGGAGGATCGACAAAACCGTTAAAAGGGCGAGCTGTGACAAAACGGACCCCTTTTGGACCTCCTAGATGCCCCGATTTTGACTTTTCAGGCCTTTAGTAGATTTCATGGCCAGGCACGGTCACGACCAGGCTTTTTTGTATGATTGTTTGAACCCCTTTTCTTTTTTTGTATTTCTTTTTTATGCTTTTTTTGGGGTTATTTGATATTCCGCATGCGGGGACACTGCCCTCTTCACATGCTCTGGTCCTTTACAGTTCATTTTTGGACCCTTTTGAGGGGTTACATTTATCGGGTTGTTGAGGAACCGCAATTTGCTAAGCTCGACCGTTTAAGGGCGTCGACTATCCTGATCGGTTGAGAGACAAAGAGCAAAGGTTGCATTTTGACAATGCACTAAAGCTTTGGAACTCATTTTAAAAAGGTTCTCTTTTGAAAAAACGTGTAGGTGTATGCATCTCAGGATGATCATAGGGATCCATATGAAAGTAAAGTAGACACGTCCAAGGTTCTGGTGGACCAAAGTCTTAGCCAAACTTTAATGTTTACCCAATCTATCATGCAACTAGACCTAGACAAGGGATTACGTGGCAATCACCAGATAGTTGGATTTTGTGTCTTTTTTGATTTTTTTTGTCATTTTCATTGAGGTATGCACATATTTACAAATATTTTTGTTGCTTTTTTGGGATATTTCATTTTTTTGGACTTTTGAATATTTCGAAATTTTTGTGCGTTTTCATGGATAAAACTTCTTCAGATACACCCCATTCCATGGGTGGGGTAACTCCTCTCCTTTTTCATTGATTAAGCGGTATGCATTACCTGAGTATGCCTCTTTGATTAAAAATGGACCTTCCCAATTTTCCTGCAATTTGCTCCTAAGTGTTGGGTTTTCTCGGGTTTCTCCGGATCGCTCACGCAGCGGAAAATAAAATATTTACAGCGATCCGTTCCCGTTTCGAAGAACTAAAACAACGATTATCGAATAATCGATTCTCACCGTGTACGGATTCGAATCCGCAACCGTTCGGTTCCGTCGGTGCGACACCGCAAGCCGCGCAAGCGCCCGGCCTCTAGCGAAGTCCACGCGATCCTCCCCGCGACGGATATCCTCGCGTTCCTCGTTCTTCGCAGCCCACGCAACCTCCGCAAGTCGCCGCAACGATCGCCGCAACGCGCGGACGATTTCCCGTCGAACGGGATTCGGAGAAGCGGCGGAGCAGATCTGGATCTGTCTGGACGCCAGAGAGAGAGAGAAACTGAGGAGGGGTGGCTAGGGTTAGCAGCAGCTTGGCCTGCTCAGCCCGTTCGCTATGTTTTATACTAACCATGCGGTTTTTCATAAAAACCCCCGATTTGTATAAAATCCACTTATTTATCCATCGCCTTGAGAATCATTTGCGTGTGACCCTCTAGGCCCAAGTACTAGTCCAGTTAATGGCCCAACAAGCCCAGTGACTCCTCACTGGCTTTATTAATTAATTAATAACCCTTTATTAATTAATTAATCAATCGAATTGATGTCGCACATCGAATTCGACCGGGCCTCCGATCACGTTGGGTGCCAAACAACACCACGTGAACCTGGAAGGTATTTGGGGTTAAGTAACCTACTCTTGGAACCTTTCCGCCGACAGTTACCGCGTGGATATAATCCTTCATTCGTACAATGCTCTCGAGTCAACTCAGGGTATGGCGTGCTGTCAAACCTTAACCGGTCGACTCACTTGGATTGGATGCCGCTGATAAATATCGGAAAACTCCTTTCCCGATATTATCGTCTGCCCTGGCCAGGGACTTTCGCGCATCCTTCCTAGAGCATTCTCTCTCTAAGTACCGAGAGCGAATGATTCCTTATTGACACACAATTCCCTTCGACGGTATTCCGCTGTACCCAATCCTTGGCGTATTAGAATCCCGTGGCTAGAGATTCGTAAACCAAGGTCAAAGCACAGAAGTCCACCGACAAGGTGTCCTTGGTGTCTCAGGTCCGAGGACCATCCACGCAACTACGACAATAGAATCAAGCTGGTTGACAGTGAGGTACAATACTATCCAACGATTCAGTCGGATCAGTTCAGTGAACTCATTCTCCAATGAGCACCTACATATTCGCCTTAGTGTCTCCACACAAGTGACTTATGAGATCAGTCATCCTCATCGTATGAGCAGGAGTAATCTGTACTAGTCTAACCAGATATCCGATATCCTTCTCGGATATCTTCTGACTAGGAACAATTAAGAATATGTGTGTTTAAGTGATCAGTCTCATTAGTATGATCTCATCATAATCTGATCACTATAGCACATATTCACGGACTTCATTATGAAACGAGAATTAATGCGATTTACACATAATGAATATTATGCCATTATATTAATAAATGAACGAGATTTACATAGTCAGATTGGCTTGTAGGCCACCTAAACTAACACTGGGATCAGGAATTTTGACCATTTTTCTCTTGAGTACCATTTCCCCAATTTTAAACTTTCTTTCGAGAACCTTCTTTGCGTAGAATCTTGCGATCCTATTTCTGTAAACTTGAGCATGGTCTGCCGCCATTATCCTTTTTTCGTCTAATAGTTCCAGTTGGGTTAACATGGCCTTACGACGTTCGACGTCGCTAATTCTATTGTCCAACTGCACTCTTAGAGAAGGAAGGAGAATCTAATATGGAAGTACTGCATCTGTTCTGAATGTTAGTGAATAAGGTGTTTGTCCGGTGGGGGTTCGGACAGAAGTACGATACGCCCAAAGAGCTTCTACTAGGCGATCCGGCCAGTCCGAATAATTGTGAGATCTGCAAGTTCTTTTGATGATTCGAATGAGAGTCTTATTGGTGGCTTCGGCCTGACCGTTTCCTTGTGGATAGTAAGGCGAAGAATGGTGTAAATTAATGCCATACTTACTGCACATGTCCTGGAGCTCTTGGGAGATGAATTGTGGTCCATTGTCGGTGATGAGATCGCGCGGTGTCCTAAACCTGGCGAGAATGTTGCGCTTGATAAACTTAACCACCGTGGATGCTTTGATTTCCGCAAATGCTTCCGCTTTAGCCCATTTAGTGAAATATTCAGTGGCAGTTAAGATAAATGATTTCCTTTTTATTTCGCCTGATCGATCCTCCAGAGGTCCTATAACGTCTATTGCCCACATGGCGAAGGGCCAAGGGGAAATGACGGATGTGAGAGATGACGAAGGTGCATGAACCTTGTTAGCATGTAACTGGCATTTCAAGCACCTCTGAACAAATATGGAACAATCAGCCTCCATTGAAGGCCAATAATAGGACATGAGGAGCTTCTGAGCTAAGGCACGACCATGGATATGACCGCCACAATTGCTGGCATGAGCTGCTTCCATGAGATGATGGATTTCGGTATCATCTAGACACCGAAGGAGTACTCTGCTGAAGGATCTTCTGAAAAGGCGACCGCCTAGGATAAGGTATCGTTGAGATGTACGGCGGATAGCCTTACGGTCAGAAGATGTGGCGTAAGATGGGAATGACCCATCGCGGAGGTAGTTCATGATAACAAAATACCACGGATTCCCATCATCCCAATCGGGGGTGAGTTCATCCGTGATAGTAGAGATGTGTTTAGATGGGCGGAGGAATTGTTGGAACCAGGGGTCCCGGAAGGAGGGCGAGTCTTGCTTGTGCAGAGTGATGGTGGCTGGACTTTTGGTGCCACGGATCTCTAGTGCTGAAGATAAGGAGGCCAGGGCATCTGCTAGGATATTCTGAGACCTAGGCACATGTACGTAGGTAATCCTTCTGAAATGCCTGGTTAGCGACTTCACTAACTCCTGATATGGCTTCAATTTTGAATCCCGGGTTTGGTACTTACCCACGGTTTGGCGGAGGATTAGTTGAGAGTCTCCAATTATCCTCATTCCAAGACTTTAAGAACCAGTGCCAACTTTAAGCCAGCTAGGAGAGCCTCATATTCAGCGACATTGTTGGTCACTGAGAAGGAGAGTTGGCAAGCGTGCGGAATACTCAACCTCATTCTTATAGATGAACTCCTCCTGCTTGGGAGGTGTGACCTGGTTGATGGGATTAAATGGGATTATGTGAGTGGGCATCGCTTGACTTGCCTGGGGTCGGCTAGAAGATCCTTGGAATTGGGTTTTCCGAGGAGTGGCGTCCTGAATTTTGCCACGGGAAACCAACTGGATGAGTTGATCAGGAGTATAGCGTGATAACACAGCAATAAGTTTCGGATCTTCTTCAAGATTTTGGAATGTCCTATTTGAAATTACTGGCTCATCTTCTCCCTGCGAGGTAGAAGATTCATCAGAATCCTTCCTCTGAAGTCCTTCTCTAGATGCTTGGAGCATTCCTATGAAGGTCTGTTGTGGATCTTCTTCAATTTCGAACAGAGGGTTGTGTATAACATTGTTACCAAGTTCATCCATGCCATCATACACAGCGTTAACGTGCATTCGGTTCATCATAAAACACAGACCCTAAATGATTTTATATTCCACTTGAAATGTTAACAGTGTATTATGAGAGTTGGTTTCTAACAAATCAAGTTCAAACCCTTAACGACCCTGGACGTTTCAAAACTTGTTCCACCAGGATTTAGTTAGGTGTGTTAAATTTTGAAATAATTCTCTCTGTGACACCTATAGGTGGATGATTGTGAATGGAAAGGTTTAATTAATCCCTCACACAAACCCGGGGTTCCTATGGGGTGGTTTCAGGAACAACCTGCTCGGCGGCCAAGTGGGAATCCCTGGCTCGCAGAGACTCACGGAGGTTTCCAACAGAATAAGACTAGTCACACCCGAGTGGGAATCCTCAGGTGGAGAGTCAAATACTGCGGGAGAGGTGACTAGAGATGTGATGCCGGCTCTTCCTTAAAACCCCTGCGGAGAATACCCCCAAAAACCCAGAAATTTAACAACCAGCAGGTCAGAACATATAACAAATCAACAAACCAGGCAGCAACAACATACATGAACAGCAACAGCAAGCAGGAAGGACGGCCAGAGACTTCGCCGTCAAAGGCAGTGGACGGCTAGGGTCTTGGCCGTCAAAAGCAGAGGACGGCCAGGCGATTGGCCGTCAAGTACAGGAGGACGGCCTGGGGCCCGCCGTCCAGTAAAGTGGACGGCCTGTATGCTGGCCGTACAATGAAGAGGACGGCCAAGGTACTGGCCGTCCAGAGGAGTAGACGGCCAGGTGAGCGGCCGTCCAATATGTTGGACGGCTCACTGTTCGGCCGTTTGACAGTTTTGACGGCCTAGCGATAGGCCGTCCGGATCAAAATGAGATATATCAGGGCCTTACCTTCTTACCTTTGATCGCGACGCGTGCAGCGGGCTATAGGTGTCGCACCGTGATCGCCAGAGGGCTGTAGGCGCCCGAAACGTCCCCCGCCGCTGCTGCGGGCTTCAGGCGAGGGCTTCTCCGTTCGTCTTAGCACTGCGGCGATTTAGGAGGGTTAGAAATTAAGGTGTGATCACCAGGAGCATTACCTTACGGTCCCTGTGCTCCGCAGGATTGTAAGAGTGATCGCGTTCTGAGGGAGCGGGAGATGGGGGTTTCCCCTTCTCTTCCTCCGGCTGGCCAGAGGAGGAGAGCTCGGCAGTCTGCACACGGAAATGCGGTAAGAATCCCTGAAAAGAAAAGACAATACAAGAGAGGAAAATAACCCGGTTAGAACTGTGATATGTAGAATCTATCCATAAAAATATAAAAATTAGCTAGAATTAGAGGGAGACACACCGGATGGGTGTTTGGGGAGGGAAGGTGACCATATGTTATGGCCACCCACCTCCCGTTTTTTGGTTAAAACCTCTGGGGAATGGTTGCTAGGTTATCCTAACATGCATGCATGCAGATGGGGGTGCTCGTGTGTGGAAAGTGAAGTGATGTGTTGAAAGTACAAAGAAGAATGAGAGAGGGAAATGTTACGGAATGGATGGAGAGTGGGAATGCAATGAAGTGAAAAGGGGAAAAACAAAAGAGGGTTAAGAAGACAAGCCCATTTGGAGTGCGAAGGATTCCTCTTGAAGCTCCTCTTGAAGCTCTCTGACTCCTTGTCCGCTCGACTCCTCAAAGCCGACTCACTTGCCAACCTCCTCCGAACCTCTCCAACCAAAAAAAAAAACTCCTCCTTAACCCCCCCGCTCGAGGGGAAATGGGGGGTTTAAATAGGTGAAGGAAAAATAAGAGAAAATAGGGGTCTAAATCCTCGTAAATAATCTTGGAGCCAATGGGAAGTGGTCAAGGATCGGAGATGATGCGCGCGGCAGCCACCGGAGTGGGGAGTGATCGGAGTAGTGGAGGTGAGGGCGTCAAGTAGAGGAGATCGTGGGGAAGACGAGGTCAAGGTGGTAGTTAGGGGAGTGGACGGCCAGCCAACATGCCTTCCAATCCCGTGGAAGGCCAGGTGGCTGGCCTTCTACGGAGAGGTGGAAGGCGGCCTGGTTGGCCTTCGAAGGGTGGTGGAGGGCGGACTGGCTGGCCTTCGAAGGGTGGTGGAAGGCGGGCTGGCTGGCCTTCGAAGGGTGGTGGAAGGCTGGCTGGCTGGCCTTCGAAGGGCGGTGGAAGGCGGGTTGGCTGGCCTTCGAAGGGTGCTGGAAGGCGGGCTGGCTGGCCTTCGATGGGGGGTGGAAGGCGGGCTGGCTGGCCTTCGAAGGGCGGTGGAAGGCGGGTTGGCTGGCCTTCGAAGGGCGGTGGAAGGCGGGCTGGCTGGCCTTCCACGAAAAGGTGGCTCGAGTCGGGATTGGTTAACGGGCTTAGTTATTAGTGGGCTGAGATGGTTAAGATGAGGGGTTTGGTGACGATGGGCTAATGATGGATGGGGTTTATGGCCAAAAGGGTGGTCCAAAATCGGTGTCTACAACTATCCTTCTTCCTAATGAACAAAACAGGAGCACCCCATGGAGAAGTGCTGGGACGGATAAAACCCTTATCCAGCAAATCCTGCAACTGTGTTTTCAACTCAGCGAGTTCGGCTGGAACCATATGATACGGGACCTTAGACAAGGGCGTCGTACCCGGTGCTAGATCAATAGTGAACTCAACCTCCCTTTGAGGAGGAAGGCCAGGCAACTCCTTGGGAAACACATCAGGGAAATCACAGACTACAGGCACCTCCAAAAGATTGTAAACACTATCCGCACGAGCCACAACTATCGAGGCAAGGAAGGCCTCACAACCGCCAACAAGTAACATCTGAGGCTTAAAAGCAGAAATGAAAATGCCACGAGAAGAGAGCCTAATACCTTGAAAGTAAAATGTCGGGATGCCCGAAATGGAGAAACACACCCACTTCCTGTGACAATCAACCTCAACATAATAGGCCTATAACCAGTCCATGCCCAAGATGACATCGAAGTCATGAATGGCAAGCACAACTAACTGGGCAAGTAGCTGATGACCCTCAATGGCTAAGGGAACCTCATTTAAACAGTTATAACTCAACATAAAATCTCTGGAAGGAACTTCAACTATTAGCCCACAAGAATCTCATCAACGGGTATAGAAAGGACATCTATGAACTGTTCAAAAATGAAGGAATGCGAAGCACGCGAATCAATCAACTCATGGGCGGAGTTCCCAAGGACAAAAAGTGTATCTTCCACTAAGTTGGACGTGCGAGTCTCCTTCCTGGTGATAGCGAGAACCTTCCCCTAAGTCCTCTGCTTTTTCTAATCTCCCAAATCTTGCCCCTGACTATGCCTCTGCGGGCAACTCCTCGCCAAATGGCCCTACTGGCCACAAGTGTAGCACCTCCTCGAAAATGTAGGACACTGAGTCCCATCATGAGTACCGCCACAATGACGATAAGTTGTCGGATCCCTCAGGGCTGCCTCCTGCTGCGCGTTGGATGCTGATTGGCTCTGCTGGGTCTGCCAAAGTCTACTACTGCCACTGCTGCCGCTGTTGTCATCACCACCTCGGAAGAACCTCCTGAATCTGGATCCGAGTGAAGATGCCCCCGAACCCGATGAAGAAGTTGTTGCTGCTGCCGTCTTCCCCCTGCCATATACCGGTCCCTGAGTTGCTCGTCCCCTCTCCCGAGCCATCTGGTCATGTTGCGCCTCAACTACCGTTGCACACTTCACTACTGAAGCTAAGTTTTCACAACAGTGAGATGCCACTAGGCTCCTCAGGTCGAACCTCAGTCCATCAATGAACCTTTCGGTCCGTCTCTCATCATCTTTTGAAATGAAATGCACAAATCTTCCTAAGGAGACAAACGTCATCTGGTACTCGAGCACCGTCACGCTCCCTTGGTTCAATTCCATAAACTCCATTTCCTTGGCCTTCCGGAGATGCCTAGGGAAGTACTGTCTGTTAAATTCCTTCACGAAGGTCTCCCATGGATCAGCATACGTCATGTTCTTCAGGGTGGTCCACCAATTATAGGCATCGTCCTTCAACATGAAGGTGGCCAACGGGGTCCTCTCCACTACTGTACAGTTTAGAGTGTCAAAAGTCCTCTCCATCTCCTTTAGCCAATGAGTTGCCTCATCAGGGTCAGGATGACCAATGAAATGAGGTAGCCTCAGCTTTAGGAATCTCTCCAGAGCAACCGAAGGCCCTCCCCGAGCACTAGAACTCTCACTTGGGTCTCGAGTCTGATACCTCGTCATTGTTTCCATCATTGTCTCCACAAAACGTTCCATGTACTGCCTTCCGACCTCATATCTATTAGACACATCTCCCTGATCACGGATAACGGGCATTCTCTTTCTAGGAGCCATCTAATCGCCTACAATCACATAAATCAGAAGCTTCTAATTAGAATTTAAAACCTAAACTCTCGTCGTGCCTGTACGGGATAATGTATTGATTTGCTTAAATTACAATATTTAACCTAGTTATCCATCTATTTGCCAGATCGAATGCTCTGATACCAACTGTAATGATCCGTCACCTTATAATCGGAGATCCGATTACTAAATTGGTACTGAATGTAAGGACTGAGGTTTTGGATCCAGTTATCGGGTTGGTTTCAGTTTCAGTATTAGACCCCTTGGTTTGGGCCCATGTAGGGCTAGGGCATGAGCTTTTTCTTGAACAACGTCGGCCTAGGGGCACGCCATTTAGGAGCTTTGCAGGGGTGCCGCATGGGCGAGCGTGGGGGCGCGTGTGTACGGCTTCGGTCGTGTCGTCTGAATGGCATATTGGATGGATGACGCGATTCAGACATCTGCCAGTGTACGGCTTTGGCGTCTAGCTCGAACGACGCGATTTAGGCTTGTTCGGTTTGACACCCGAGCCTTCCCTCTTTTATCTCATTCTCTCTCTCACTCCTCCCTCTCTTCGAACCCTTCGACACCCCCTTCCCCTTCTCCTTCTCTTCCTCTCCCCATTCCTCCTCTTCCTCCACTTCATCAACCTCCTAACTGTGGACGCCCGGAGTGTTCCCGCTTTCCTTCCTTAATGAGGGGCCTCCAACCGTCGCGCAACTGCGGCGATGATGGGGTTAGGATTTGAAGTAAGTGATTGCCAGGAGCATTACCTTGGGGTCCCTGTGCTCCACAGGATGGGTGGATTGATCGCGTCTTGTCTTGTTGGAGCGGGGGATAGTGGGTTCCTCTTCTCTACCTCCGGCCGGCTGAAGGAGGAGAGCTCGGTTGTCTACGCGCAGAATGTGGTATGAGCTCCTAAGAGAAAAAGACAAAACAAAGTAAAGAAAACTAATTAGAACTGTGACATGTAGAATCTGTTCATGCAAATATGTAAGTAAATTAAAGATTGAAAGGGAACGCACTCTCGTTTTTTGTTTGAAACCTCTGGGGTGAAGGGTGCTAAGTCATCCTAACATGTATGCATGCAAATAGGGTGCTCGTGTGTGACAATAGTGAAAGTGGATGTGTTGTGGTAAAATGGAAAGGAGAGAGAATAAAAGACTTTGGGATGATTGAATGACAGTTGATGGAAAAGAATAAAAGAAGAAAGGGTTAAGGAGACAAGCCCATTTAGGATGTGGGGGACCCCTTGTTTCCTTTGACTCGCCAAGCTCTTGCCTCTGTGCACTAGAGCCTCTGCCAACCTGAAGTCTTCCAATGCAAGCCTCTTCAACCTCCCAAAATCCTTAACTCCTAGCTCTCCAACCCCTTTCCCAAGAGGACCTAAAGGGGTTTAAATAGGGGGAAAGAAAATAAGGAAATTAGGGGTCTAAATCCCCGTTAATCCCTAAGGAGCCAATAGGAAATGGTCTAGGGTTAGAGGTCGTGCATGCGGCAGTCGCCGAAGTGGGGAGTGGTCGGAGTAGTGGGAGGTGAGGAGTGGAAAAAGATGGAGTGGAAAAAGATGGACGGCCAACCATCTTGCCTTCCTCTTTCATGGAAGGCCATCAAGTTGGCCTTCCACGAAAAGGTGGAAGGCGGAGCAGCTGGTCTTCGGGGAAGGTGGAAGGCCACCAAGTTGGCCTTCCACGAAAAGGTGGAAAGACGAGTGGTGGTTAATAGGTGTAACGACCCGCCACCCTATAATCAGAGACCCGATTACTAAATGGGTACCGAATCATTAATTTAGAGCCAAACCAGGATCTTGATAAGTCTGAGAAATAAATAATAAACTAAGCTAAACAATCACATCGCATCGAATTGAAAAGGAAGTGCAATAATTAAAAATTATTACAATACGACTCGACTCAGTAAATAATTACATATTCCAACTGAAAAGAAATAATTTAGCGTACAGGCCATAAAATAAAATAACAACTACATCGTGGCTACAACGGCTGCTGGCGTGCGACCCAAAGCAACACTCTCCTTGCTACTCCTGCCTGGAACCCTCACCTGAAAACCACAGGGGTGAGTCTCATCGAAAAGACTCAGTAGGGATCCTTCGATCCCCACCGCCCACTCACGCACCCACAAGTGCAGCAACACAAATATAGATAATTTAAGCAAGTAAAGCAGTAAACACAATTCCTAAATTTCGATATAAAACGCATACATTCGAAATATAACATGCACAACCCTGAAACCATTCTACCACGGAGCCTACAACCAGCATCTCGGCAAAACACGCCAACCACACGGCCGAACGCGAGAAACACCGACCCGCTGAGACCAAACAGCAAGCCCTCGAATAGCGCACTGGCTACTCCGGCCTGACAGGCTCCAGGTGCTTCTACTTCCCCCAGCATGAGTGACACTCCGAATGTACCACTCCCACACTGGTACTAGCTATACCCCGGGGTACACCAGGTGACCCTCTCTCTAGGCGTCACCCCACCACTCCCACACCGACGCCGTGTCACTCCCACACCGACACAGGGTGTCTAAGCACTAACAACTGTCACTCTAGGCCTACGATCGCACAAAACGCAACACGGTGCGATTCGATCACGTAGAAATCATCGTCCTCAAGTATGATTTCAAGCATGCAATTAACCAACCTACCTATCAATGTAAACATATGTTAATTGCAGGAATTAATGAGATTCTATCTTTAATCGAGTCGCCCAAGGCCGACGTCATTCAAGACTCATAAACTGGTTTATGTGAAAATGGGCCTCAGAATAAGGCCTAAATAACGTCGTTCAAACGGGTCGCCGTTTAAAAGGCGTCGATGTCCCTAGTCGCCTAATAACGACATAAACAGAGACAGACCTCGGGGTGATCTGAATTTTAAAACGCGTCGTGCACGGAAGTCGCCATTTAAAAGGCGTCGTTGTCTCTAGACGCTACTCAATTCAGAGACAGAGTCTATTATTTGTGCTAAATCGCGTCGTGGGTGGAAGCCGCCTTTCTAAAAGGCGTCGCTGTCTCCCGAGGCCATTTAACCCTCACATACAGGTTCTTTCTCCGCCATCTCCCAATCCACGGGGTGGGATTTCCTCCCCCAAATCATACAAAAGACCACAAAGTAGAGGAGGAGGAGAAGAACCTAAATACCCATTAAAAATTCTCAATTTCTCATTTCATGCAATTAGTGTTTTCATCCCAAAAACCCCCTAAATATGCTCGAAAATGGGATAAAACATGGTTTTAAACTAAATACAACATGGATCGTCACCCTACCGGTTACTCGAACTCCTCTTAGCTCCAAGCCGCCAACCCGCCTCGCCACACGTCGCCGCCGGTACCGCCGTAGACGCCGTTACTCCACCGGGACGTCGGCCGCCGTCCGGAGAGAAATGCGCCGTGGAGGAAGTGGTGGTGGTAGTGTAGGAAGTTGGGAGGTTAATGGAGTGGAGGGAGAGGAGGAATGGGGAGAGGAAAGGAAGGAGAGGGGGAAAGGGGCGCGGGAGAGTCGGAGGGAAGAGAGGAGAGAGAAGAGAAAAGAGAGAATGAGGGAAAGGAGGGAGGGTTCGCGGGGTCAAACAAAAATTAGAGAAAATGCGTCGTCCAAGCCCGACGTCATTCAAACGACAAGACCGGGCCGTACTCTGACAAACCAGGGTCGTACTCTAAATGGCGTCGTCCATACAAGACGCCATTCAGACGATAAGACCGGGGCCGTACTCTTGCGGCCTAAAGCCAGCCCACGTGGCACCCACGTGGCACAGCCTAAAACACGTCCACATTGCTGGACGCCGTTTAAACCGCGTGGAGCAAGCTCGAAGCGAAAAAGAACACAAGCCCTAGCCTCGTAAGGGCCCAAACCGAGGGATCCGACCCCGAAACTGACCCGATAACCAGATCCGAAACCTCAATCCTTACAATAGGCTTGGCTACTAATGGGTTGAATTAAGTGGAGAGATATGATGGGCTAAATGAGGTGTACTAATATGATGGGGGTTTAGGACCAAAAGAGGTCCAATATCGGTGTCTACAAATGCCCCTCCGGGATGCGTATTTTGCAGTGAACAGAATGATCAATAGGTGTTCCGTAAATCGAACCTGATTTTGGACAGTCCGAAGAAGGGATGAGCTATATCCAAGGATGATATGTGAATGTGGTAAATGCGTGAGAGTTAGGTATTTGGATTGTAAGGGTGATTGAGAAGGGGAACAAAATCCAAACTGGAGATTCACAATCCGTGGGACCTTCGAGTGCTGGAACCACGAGGCTTTGGTGCACTAAGATGCATGGCAATCTAGCCCAAGGGGATATCAAGCAAGGAAAGGACGCAACTTGAAACGGTCTCGACACAACGGGCGCATGGCGGCCTGGCGTATCACGTGATTGCCAAGTGAGAAAACCTTCAAGCACGGGGATTAAGAAAATGCAAGATCTTGCAATTCAAAGAGCTAACAAAAGAGCGATTGCCAGAATCGACAAATCAACAATGGGGTAAGCAGAGTGGTAAATCATGGTCATTGCCTCCAGGGCGATGATGGATGCTTATGCAATGCATGCTGGTTTAAAATTTAGAAAATAAATTCCTAATGCAAGCAGGAGGGATTTATTGGCGAATCGAATAACTTGGGGAATATAGACTCCTCATTGTTTTGGTTAAAGAGAAACTCAGAGTCTATACGCCCAAAATTATTAGCCTCCTGTATCGTGAATTCCCCTTGCCTCGTATTTCCTGCAGCTGCGATAATGCACATTAGCGAAAGTTCAGATAATCAATGACTTTAGCATTAAATATCAAGCTACAAAAAAGTAGAGACTAGTTGTGAGTCGAAGCCAATGCGGAAGATATGGCCATTCTATAGGTAGAATGCCAATCCGATATGGCTTCGACTTGAGAAAGATCACTTGGTCTATTCATTCATATAGGGTAAAGTCAAGGCCCTACATATTTTGATAAGAGATTGTGCGCTAGACCAATGGGTGAACAACCAAGTGGCACATCTACTTGGGAGATGGACTCCGGGAAGATGTGCCTTCCGTTGAAAGGGTGGAAGGCCAAGGAGGATGCCTTCCATAAAGGCAGAAGGCCAAGAGATGTGCCTTCCATGGAAAAGGTGGAAGGCCAAGAGATGTGCCTTCTGTGGAAAAGGTGGAAGGCCAAGGAGGATGCCTTCCATAAAGGTGGAAGGCCAAGAGATGTGCCTTCCATGGAAAAGGTGGAAGGCCAAGAGATGTGCCTTCTGTGGAAAAGGTGGAAGGCCAAGGAGGATGCCTTCCATAAAGGTGGAAGGCCAAAAGATGTGCCTTCCGTGGAAAAGGTGGAAGGCCAAGGAGGATGCCGTCCTCAACAAAGTGGATGGGGATGCATTCCACTTTTCATGGAAGATGGAAAGGTTCAGGTTATCTTTACGGCTTTACAAAAGAATAGCCTGACGGCTTTTGGATATTCTGAAACCCTTTTCATGTTGACTATGGCCTCCTTTTCTTCTCGTGCTGTCGCAAGGGGCCCCAGGGTTCTCTCAGATGTTGACGGCCATCTCACCAATTTGCTTGCACAAGAAAAGGTACCTCTTGTCCTTTCCTTTCTTTATAAAATGTTTGGCCGTTGTTGGTTACATCTCTCCTTTTGACTTGCAGCCTATACCTCGCTTCCCTGATACAAGACATACCCGGCGGTATACGTGACTTTCAGATCTTATGGATGCTATCACGCTGGATATGAGGATGTTGATGCATCGGTGGAATTTGACTCAAACAGTCGTGTTTGCAAAGAGGCTTAATTGTATGCACTGGCACTGGGAGAGTCTGGGTGCGCTGCTCGAATTGTGGCATCCGAAGGCGCACACATTCATCTTCCGCGAGTTCGAGGCCACCATTTTACTGGAAGAGGTGGAACTCATCTATGGTTGGGGTAACCTAGCTGTCGGGGACCCCACTGACTTACCTGCTAGTGATGAGATCTTTGCTGAGATCATACAGGATAAGCGGGAAGTATGCCGCATGAGCGACCGACAGGGGATCCTCGTCGATCGCCTTGCGCGCTGGTTGATTCAAGAAATCAAGCGCAGAGTAATTGAACCAGAGAGGCTGATGAGAGGATTGTGCTTGGTCCTGGGAGGTACTTTATGGTTCCCGACTTCGGGTTCTGTACTGGAGAGAGAATATGTAGGGGTACTGAGCTTATTCTAGCGGGGGCGATCCATTGCCCCAACGATTTTGGCGCACCTATATGGTGGCCTCAACAGCATGTGCATGGGAAGGAACGTGAAAGGAAGCCTCTTTACACTCCAGTTGTGGGTAGAATTGCATTTGTGCTTTGATTTTGATGAATCAGTGACTACCGCCTCCAGGATCTTTCAACACAGCGCATGGTATCCAGCACGGTCACTCTTGGGCCCTGAAGACCAAGTAAGATGTCTCACAGCTCATTTGAAAACCAGGGATGATTGGCGTGATTATTTGAATTTTTTGGACTTGGAAAAATTCATCTTCGTTCCAATGATTCTCAAAGATTTAGAATTTACCACAAGATCTTCAAAAGATTGTGAACTTTGGCTGGTCGGTCCTGATGAGCTAATCTTATATCAAGGTCACCGCTGCCATCTTCAAATCAGAATTTCAAGGTAGATACCGCTTCCCGCGTGACATGATACGTCGCTTGTGCCAAGGCACACTGGGTATGCAAGCGGAGCGAAGGCGACGGAACGACTTCGTCGTGCATGGCGCCGCCATTCCAGATTCACCAGGGCTCGAATTGATGTAGCGGAAACTCCCGAGGACGTGGAGAAATATGTCAAATTTTTAGAAAATGTATGTCCTGCTATTTCTGCCTTTTTTATGGACCGTAGAGCCTTAGAATGATGTAATTGTCCTTGATTTATTTGAATAAATCCATATTCATTACAAAGAAATACGAATTTATAGAAGCCAGTAAGCGGATGGCCACATTGCAAGCCGTCAAACAGATTGGGCGGCCAAGACCAAAGCCGTCGAAGAGCACCAACGGGCATCGGGTGAGCCGTCGCCTCAGTCTGATGGCTGGTGATCTAGCCGTCGGCTGACTCGGGCGGCAACCACTCGGCTGTCCGCCGAGGCGAGCGGCCACCATACCGCCCGTCGGCCGAGTCGGGCGACCACCCGGCCGGCCGTCGGCAGAGGCGGTTGGCCACGCGCCTGGCCGTCGGCCGGTGTGGGCCACGCGCCTATTTAAAATCTCCTTTCCCTCTCTTCTTTCTCAAACCAACTTTCTCCTTCCTCTATTCTCTTCCTTCTAACCGTGCTTCGTCCCCCCTTCTCTCCTTCCATGGCTTGTGTGCGGCTGCCTCGATTCTTTAGACGGCGTCGTGACGAGGGCGAGGAAGTGGTGGCAGCCATCGGCGTGAGGAAGAGGAAGACGATGGCGAGGAAGAGGCGCCTCCGAAGAAGAAGGTAAGGATTTCGTTTATTTTCTTTTCTGGAAGAGGGATCAGACGACCAGATTGAGAGCCGCCCGCTATGGCGAACGGCCGGAAGTCGGGCTGCTCGCCCTGGCGGACGGCTGTCGGCCGGGCCGCCCGACCAAAGATTTATTTTAAACATATTTCTGATTGTTTTGGTTGATGTACAGGGCCCCCAGAGAGTTCGCGGCCGAGTTTCATGGGACTTTGTATGGGCGCGGTATCATGCCTTGCCGGATCCTCTCCGACTTCAGGTGGATGAGTTCGGATTCAGGCCACTTTTCTGGATTCAGCCATTCATGGTGGATGCCCCGTTCTTAGTGGCTCTGCGAGAACGGTGGGATGATCGCTGTCGAGCTTTCATCATGGCATGGGGGCATATGTTGCCCACACTGGAGGATGTCGCATATTTGACAGGCTTGCCAGTCGTCGGTGATCCAGTGGTGGGTCCTGAACTTAGGGACTATCGGCAGCTCGCTGATCAACTGCTAGGACCGGGATTTTACAGAGTGCAAGGGGCGCTAGGACATATCCCCCTCTGTCATTTTGCCCGATCGGTGGGGTTGAGCCGGGTACGGCGGACGCCTGGTGAGACGCTTGGGGAATTTGCCGAGAGGGTGGAGGTGCTCCTGGACCTGGATGGCCATTTTGATGAGCATAACGTGCGAATCTTCCTCCTCTTCTTCTTCAGGAGACTGTTGTTCGCGACAGCTGCGGACAGAGTCAATTTGAAGTACCTGCCGCTGCTAGAGGACCTTCATGTGGCAAAGAAGATGGCATGGGGAGCGGCAATGCTTGGCCATCTATTCTCTCACTTAGTGGGCTTTCACCGAGGCTCAGGGAATCTAGGCTGTTTTACTCCTTTCTCCAAGTGAGAATTTCTTTTTTCTTGATCTTGATCCCTTATATTCTCTAAATCCCTTACTGGCTTTGTTGTGCAAATCTGGGGGTATACTCGCTTCCCCATTGGTCACGGGACGGTCTCTGCTGATCGTGAGGGATGGATCCCTTTGATGGCGCGGTGGGAAGTGATCAGGGATCGTCGTCCTGTCTTGTACCGCGTGGAGGACATCTGTGCTCAGCTTGATTCTTTCCCCCCTCACATGGTGAGTGATTTGTATTAATGCTATTATGCCTTGTGAACATGACTGACTGATAAAGTGTTAAATTGATCATTTAAAGGCAATCATATGCATCATACTCATGTTTTTATTTGCAAAATAGCATGAAATGATAGATAATTGTGTAACAAGTCCAACGGTACTAATTTCATCAAATTCTGACTTAAAAACATCGTCATTTCATGTGATCAAAAGAGTATAGCGCATTTGCGGTTTCTCGACAAAATCGAGACGAAATGAATAAATATGATGATATTTTTATGATAATGCGCTAATTTATATTTATTTTATGTGAACAGGACATGCCGATGACGCAGTGCAGCTGGTGGAGTTTTCGGAAATTTGGGGGAGGTCTAGTGTGCGGATTTCAACTAAAACAGGGGTAAAAATACAATTTGATTCATTCATTCGCTGGAGTTTCCTAAGACCCACTATTTCCTACCGTCTCTCCAATTTTCTAAACACATCCCTTTTTTTATTTTAAAAATCCTCTCTCTCTCTCTTGTTTTAGAAATTTGAATCCTATTTCTTCTCCAGTTTCTTTTTCCTCTCTTTTAATCTCTTTCCTTTTCTAAATCCGATTCTCTCTTCCTCTCTATAAATTCCCACAACCCCTACTCTCCACCGTCTCCGTTTTTATTTTTTCTCAGCCTCCTCTTCTCTTCCAACCTTTCCTAGCACTCTCTCCTCTCTCATCTTCCCACGCATCTCCCTCTTTCTCTCCCTCTGTTACCTCTCCCACGTTTTTAGAGTCCTCTTCTCCTCCAACCTTTCTTCCCGCAGCCCTCTCCTTCTCCAACTCTCTTTCACGGCTCTCTCTTCCTCTCCTTTCCAGCATCCCTCTCTCCGATTATCTCTCTCCCTTAATTCCTCTCCTCCCACAGAACTCCTCTCTAATTCCTCCTCTCTTCCTCTCCTTTTCAGCAACTTTCTCTCCCTCTCCCCGGTTATCTCTCTCTCGTTTTATCTCTTTCTCTTGTTCTGTTCTCTCTCTCTCTCGATTTATTCTCCACGCACGCCGGCTTCCACAGCACCTGTGCAAGCTCCACGGGTACACCAGCAGCCGGCCTGCATCTAGCCGGTCTCCAGCAAGCCCACGCAGCCCTTGCTCGTCCAGCATCTTCTCAGCCCCCTCCCACGCTTGCCAGCAGCTCGTCCACGTGCATGCAGCTCCTGCAAGCGCCCAGCAACGCACCTCCAGCAGCTGTCCAAGCAACCAGCAGCCGCATGCCTGCGGGCCTACACGCACCCCCCATGCACGCTGCGCCTGAAGCCGGCAGCCTCTTCCTGCAAGCTAGCTTCCTCCAGCTCCATGTGCTGCCCATGCACGCTTGGTAAGCACAAGCCAGCAAGTTGCTGCAATCCTCCACGCACCCAGCTGCTGTTCCTAGCGTAGCTGGCTGCATCTTCACCAACGCATCCGAGCTTGGTGAAGCCTGCACCAACCACCAGCTAGCATCCTCCAACGCACGTCGGCAAGCTCTCCACGGCGCACCAGCAACAGCAGCTGCATCCCACACGCATGCAGCAGCTCCACCAGCAAATCCCTGCGTGAACCAGCTAGCTCTCCTCCTCCAGCTCCTCCACATTCACCTGCAGCAAACATGCAAAGCCTGAACCTTCACGTCTCAGCTGATTCCTCCAGCACCAGCAGCAACCGTCCACTGCAAGCTGAAACCCACTGCGCATGAAGCCAGCACCTGAACATGCACTTGCATGCCTCCTAGTTCCACTGCTCCTGTTGCAATGTTTTAATTTGGTTTGGATTATTTTAGTTTAGTTACGTTGAAGATGTTATTATTTATTATTTCTTGTTGCATAAAATTTGATTAGTTAAATTTAGAAGTTTTGTTGTTTTTATAACATGTTGTTAATTTCTCTCTCTTCTCAATTTTAAATATAGTTGTATTTGTGCTTTTAAAAATTAGTGTAGTTTAATTAGTAAGTTTAGTTTAATTTAATTAGATAGTTAATTAATCAATTCAAATTCCTAATTGTTTTAGATAATTAAAATCTAAGGTTTTCAAAATTAAAATTTTATCTCCTTGTGGTTCGACTCGGACTCACCACTATTAATTTCAAAATTGAATTTGAGTGAGCCGGATAAATTTAGATTGAACATTCTCATGAGTGTTTAACGACGCACAATTCGAAACGATCAAACCCTATGCAAAATTAGGTTGTATGGATGCCCTATGCAAATGAGGATATCAGCAGCCAGCCATGGGTAGTGCAAGGTCTTTCCCAGTTCAAGAGGGAAGTGCCCCTACTCTGTGTGAATATATGTGATGGCCTCTTCGTCCGGATGGCGTATCGTACTTGGGGATGGTACCAGCCTCTCTTGGTGCTGCCGGATTATCCTGACATGAACCGTGGCTGTTGACGATCGTCTGCCATTGGTTAGGATTGGCGAGTGATCCGGCGAGCGAAGATTGAGGTACGGCGCCGCACAGGAGATGCCCTAACAGAGGACAAGGCGTTGCAAGATAGCCGGGCATATTTCGAAGACTACGTCAAGCGATACGGGGATCACCTATACCTCGATGTGCGGCGGGTAAGCCTCCATGACCCTTCTATTCCATCTATTTTTCTTTTGCTGACAGATTCTTGATTTCAATAGATGCCGGAGACCGAAGCTGTGCAGCTCCTGAGGAATCAAAACACCAGCCTGATTCTTCAGCTTAGTGATATGCATAGACAGATTCACGAGTTGGTAAGTGACGTTTGATTTGTATCTTGTTAGATGAACCGTCTATTCTACTTACTGGTGCCAGTGATGCAGAGGGGAATGGTGGCCAGCCAGGTGCGGCGAGGGGATCCTGGTGCATGATCATCGTCTCAGGGACCAGCGGCCCCAACCAATTGGGAGGTGCGGTTGCATGATGCCCTTCGCCGTGCAGAGACTTGAGAGGCAGACCTGATACAGCAGGTGAGAATCTTTCTTCAGAATGCTTCTCTAATTGAACTTGCCTCACTCACAATGTTCCTTGCAGTGCCAGGAGGTTGAGGTGGCTTTAGCCAGGGCAACAACGGCCGAGGCACAGGCGAGGGAGCTGGAGATCGTTAACCAACGGCTTCGCGATCAGGTGCTCCATACAGAGGAGCGGGCAGCTCGAGCAGGAGAGGGGTCCCATCCCGATGTGTATTGGGAGGGGATGATGGCCGGCTTGCGACAGGAACTCACCAGAGCTCAGGTGAAGGCGAGGGAAATTGATTTCAAGTATCGAACTCTATGGGACCGAGTGATGAAGAAAGGGAGAGATCGCGCAGCGCGGTCTAGCGCTCAGAGTCCCGAAGCTCATCCGCCCATCCCTGCCCCATTGGCCGGGTTGACGCCAGCTGGGAGTTCAGCCTTCAGAGACCTTAATTCTCTACTTGCTGAGGACGTGTGGAGGACTTACCAGGCTGCTGGATCTTCAGGTTCCCGACTGCCGGTATCAGGTCACCGCCGCGCCCGGCAGGATGATGTAGAGAGTCATATGAGACATTCGTCTCGTGGAGGGAGAGAAGATGAGGCTGAAGGAGAGAAGAGAGACTGATTGTTATCACAGGGGTATGCCCCTGTTTATGATGTGTAAATTTTATGTTATGCCAATATATTTCACTGTTGATCTTCTGGGCACTTTGGTCTTCTCTTCTTCATACATGTATTTCCTGCATGTGCAACATTGAGGAAAAGAAACTGTTAATAGTATCTGTTTTCGGCCCCTTGCCCAAAAGAGAGGAACTACCTTTTCCCTAGCCTTCGCGTAAGGTTAAGGGGCCATGTCCTACTAACCAGACAAAAGGAGAGTAATGAAAATGACATGGCAGACAAATATGCGAATGTTGGCGAATATTAACAAAATGCGAATGTTGGCGAATATTAACAAATGAGGTGAGTGATGAGGATGTCTTTAACAAATGAAAACGTGTTTTTGATTCCGACCACCTGATGATTGCCCATTATTTGTCTGGTTGAATGATGGAAGGGAAATGCACACTCAACTTCCCAAGTATCCTAAGTACGCATCTAGGTTGATTTGGGCCTCTAGACCCCTCAAACTGACCTCGACCGGCTAAGAATCATACTGATGACAATACCATCATGCCATGCTTAGGCTCCTAGCTGCTTCCGACCACAAAGTTATCCCAAAAAGTTTTCGAGGTAAATGATTTATCCGACTCGGGTCTCTTTCCTCACAACCTAGAAGATATAAGGTGGAACACCTTGGAACCCTAACGGTCAACCGTGCGACGCTGACCCGGAACCAGACGCCGTCGCACCCATAGGTGACGCACATGCATTGACCTAAGCCCGAAGTTTTGAGGGTGCTCATCGAGATTATGGTTAAGAAATTGATTCACTAGAAATACAGACATTACTCTTTTCCTATTTGGACTTCTGTGATCATGTGAGCATGTGATGATTTTTGAAAATGAACCATTTTAAAATGATATTCAGTCTTTAGATAGCTATCTCATGTTAAACCTTGGGGAGAAAAGATGAAGAAATTTTAAGACAAACCTCACAGGTGTAGGCACGCTAATTTTGACATCATTTTGAGCAAATTTCATATCATATAATAATGTCTCAAAATGGTTTGATATTTAATCATTAGTTAATTTTTTATTAATCTTTTTGAATTAATTATCTAAATAGTGTCGGGTTAGACAGACATAATTTAAGTTTATTAAAGAAATTCATTTTAACTCAGATTTTAATCAAATATGAAAAGATTATAAAAGACGTCAACCTGTGTGGACGCCATTTAGAGTTAATTCTTATTTTTTATTATTAATCTGATTTTTAATTAATTTATTAATAAACTAAAAGACGTCTGCCAGGCACGATGCCATTTAGGTTTCCTAAGCTGATTATGTCTCTTTTTCCCGATGTTTATCCTTATCTTAATTAAGCTAAAAGACGTCTCCCTTGGGCGACGCGTTTTAGATAATTACGGATAAATGATGAATTAATATGTGTTTATTTATTTCTTAGTTGGATTAACTTCAAACTCCTTCATATTAATCTTTAAGTAACCGCGGATGCGTGAACTTAAAGCCTATAAATACCCAACCCTTTGGTCATTAAAAAGTTAGTGATGATAGCGATAATTGAGTGAAATTTGAGTAAATAATCTTAGCGACGACGTCCAAACGGTGAAGAATCGAGGCGCTGCTGCTTCCAGGAGTCTGCATCCTTTCTTCATCGCTTCTTCGTCCTTTCAAGATCCATTCAAGACTAAGGCTTTCCAGGGGCCATCCAACTTAGTTCTTAATTAATTTCTACATCTTTCTCATATTTTCATCACATCACTCTATGCAACACACACTCATTAGCATAATTTCAAACCTATTTGTTTAAGGGGTTTAAAAGACCATCAAACAAGTGAGTTCTTTGTTTAAGTTGCATGATCAGAATCTTCATTAGAATAGATACTACCTCTGTTTGAGTCCTTATTATTTTCTTTTATCTTTGTTTGTTGCAAGGTACAAAAGGAGATAAAGAGGAGAGAATCAACAAGGAAAAGAATCTGGATGATCCTCAAAGTCCGATAAGTATCCAAAGCAAGAACAAAGTCAAAAGGGCTTTCTTTCTTCAGCCGACTGAAGGAGGGGAATCAAGGACTTCAACATCTCCCAATTCCAAAACAGGTAAGCGATCAATCTTTTCTTTTGGAACTTTTTAGTTAAAAGTTTCTGGCGATCACATTCACTTAGTTTCTTTTTAATAGGTTTATTTGTCACATAAACAACATAAATTTTTCATGATAATCACACACCTAATTTGAGCACTCACAGCTTTTTGGCGATCACGGTAGGACTTGGTCTCGTCATCTTTTAATCTTTGTTCTTGCTTTCATCAATCGGGCACTCTCTGTGCACCACCTGTGTCTCTCGACACGCCCTCGCCGATTGGTGAGTTTTTAATTTAATTGTTATTCCTACGTACACCACGTGTACATCCTTGTGGCAAGATCTTGCCCTCCTCGTTTGATTGATTGGAAAGTTGTGGTTGTGATAAGAAGATTGTGTGATTGATTGACATTTTAGTTGTTCATTTGATGAAATTATCTTGTTAAAAATTGAAAAAAAAAAAAAGAATCGCATGAGCCGATCATTTACTGCTTTCATCTTGTTTGCTTGAGGAGGAATCAATCCAGAAATTCCTCATGAATTGTTCATTCTGCGACTTGAAAAGCATCCAGGAACAGCGACACGTTTCATACCGTGTCGCCCAACCCAGACGCCTTTCAGGTAATTTTCTTTGCTATATGTTGCCCGAGTTTCTGCGAAAAAAATAAGTTTATGTTTGAATCGCGTCAACCAACAACGACATGATTCAGGCAGTTTCTTATTTTTCTTTAGTTCTCAGATTTCTGATCTGCTTGCTACAACACATTACGTATTAAGCATTAGAGGCCATCCAGGCCACAGGTTATACGCACTGAGGCTAACACCCCCCCTTTCTCTCTTAGGAACACCTTTCTTGACGTCTTCAACTCTCTCTGATTGGGTCGGTCCCTCAATCAGACTAGAGTGGTTGGCGTTAAAGACCTCCGTAAGTCTCAAAAATCAAGGTATTCCTCCTTGTTCATCGGGCTGATTGTACCAATCGAAGTTGATTAGATTTTCATAACGTTGTGAGAGAAAGCCATAGAGTATAACGGTGGAAATTGAACTGAAACTAGGATCCTACCCCTTGAGTGAATTTGTGATTAATTGAATCCAAATAACCCAACAAGGAATCCCAAAAAAACATTAAACATCCGCTTGATTGCTTAATCTCTGTGCAAATTATCTGCAAATCTTTGAAAAAAATCTAATATCATGCTACTTCGATCAGGTAGGGATTTGAGTATGGCTCCAAATGCCCTAGTCAACTACGAGGGAGATGCTAATGCCCTTCTTAAGTCTGATTACCACTTTGAAAGCGGGGGAGATGCTGATGCCCCCCGTAATCCCCATTCTTGTCTAGTTCGATATGAGGGAAACCACCAAACCCCTCTTCCTTGTGCTCATGATCAATATTCTGATCTCCCTCCACATGTGCATGCGGTTTTTAATCCTATTTTCGAGGGATCCCTCATCCTCCGATCCCTCGGATCTAGTGAACGCTTTGGGAGTTCTTGCCTCCCGTCTGGATCCTCGACAGTTCGAGGCAATCCAGTCTATTTTGAAGGGGAAGACGCCCATGCAGTCTGCCGAGCCGAATCCTGCGGCTCCCCCTGTCATTCCTCAACTTCCTCCTCATCATACTTCCTTCATTCCCCAGGCCATAGAAGGCCATCAAGTCTCAACCTCTCGGCCAGCTGGGCCACAACTTTCTTCCTCGAGGCAACTGGTCAAGCCGCTGACGCCTACTTACTAAAATGCCCTCGGGCATGGCGGAAGGTCTGCCGGACCTCAGCTCTATTGTCTCCCATGCCCTACGTACTCTAGGCAACAGGCCTGTCATGTACCTCTACCTCCCCCTCCTCCCCAGGTTGATCCAACGACACAAGCGCTGCTTGCAAAGATGGAGCGTATGGATGAACAGTTCAACAACCTTCAGAAGATGATGGGAGTTAAAGTTGCACCTGAGATTAACCTGCCAACTCTGCCTGTATTTCATTTGCCGCCCTCTGAAATGCCAGTATACCGGAAATACAATGGTACCGGTAACCCCTTTACCCATTTGAAGGAGTTTATGTACGAGTCATCTTTCTGGTAAAACGACAAGAGGCCGTTAGCATTTTTGTTCAGGAAATCTTTAGAGGGACCAGCCTTCGAGTGGTTCTTTTCTTTAGAACCTGCAGAAGTAGAGGACTATGGTATTGTGTCACGAAAATTCATTCAACGATACAAGGATAGAGTTGCCCCCTCTCTGTCCATTACTGATCTAATAGCAGAAAAAATGAAGCCCGACGAAGAATTCGTCAGTTTTGCTGATAGATGGAGGGGCATGGCAGAAAAAGTGAAAGACCATCTGTCTGAGTCAGAGCAAGTAAAAATGTTAATTTCCAATGCTACGCCTCAGTTTAAGTTAGTCATCGCCCTGAACAACTTGACCAGCATGGCAGAGCTCTATGAAAGAGTACGTTATTGTCAGAACGCTTTCAAGGATGCTACATTCTCTAGTGTCTTTGATACTCACCGACCTAGCAGGCCTCCACCTCGGAAGCCTGTCGTGCCAAATTCTCCTAGAACGGGTCCAGCCACTGAGGGCATGCTCTCCCATGAGCAGGTTAGTAGCGTGAACAACAATCAACCCCAATTCGTGAGGAATCAGCAACCACAGTACTAGCGGCCGCAGCAGCCAAACCAGCAGGGTTACAGACTACAGCAGCCGAACCCACAGTATCAGCAGCCTCAGCAGCCGAACCAACAATCACCACAGCAGCCACAGCAGCAGCCACAATGGCAATTACAGTATCAGCCCCCACAACAGCAGCAATACCATCCGCGCGCACCGCCGGCATACCACAATGTGCCTCCCCCTGCTGATTATAACCAGCAAAGAAAGCCTCCAGGCCCGAAAAGGGCATAATATCCAGTCCTTCCAAAATCCTTATCAGATATCTTCAATACTTTAATGGCAGCCAATGCTTTGGTTCTGCCAAGAGAAAAAACAGTTTGGCCCCAAAATGCCGACACTTCCAGGTATTGTTATTTCCACCGACAACCTGGACACACCATAGATACCTACTTCCAATTCTGAGATTATATTCATGATCTCAACGAGCAAGGAGGCATTGATTGGGAAGAAATGAAGAAGTATATATCCGCCTTGAAGGAGAGAAGACCACAACAACAACAACAACAGCAACAACAACCAAGAGCGCTAGCGCAGGCATCGGCGCTACCAAACATGGGAATAGTGCATAACCCACTCCCGGAGCACTAAAACCAGAATCAAGTTGCCCCTATTTTGACAAATAGCCGGTCTGAGGCTAATCGAGGGCAATAGTGGAAGATAGAGGACTCTTCCTCTATTTATTCAACAGGCCACACTCTGAGCACCGCAGAACAACCACCACGACGCACCCTCCATATACCTAGACCACAACTCGTTACCATCACGCCTATACCAACACCCGCATATCACTCGCCTACACCCATTGACCCATCACCACCGCCCGCTTTCCTTAAACCCATTACCCCCCATGCCACCACGCCTCCATCAAACAACCCCCCGCAAGCTAATTACGCACCTCTCATGCCATCCAAACCACTGCTTCGCGTACCATTCCCTACATCACCTACTACCACTACCGTTTACCCAAATACCATACAGCCATCTAAACCTCTACTCCGCATGCCATTCCCCACTTCATCCGCACCAACCACTTACCCCTCCACCATCCAACCATCTAAGCCTCTCATCCGTACCATGTCATCACCAACTAACCCCACGCCATCACCCACATACCAACCCTCCACACCATCTACACCATCCACTAACCCTGCGGTGCTCAAGTTATCACCCGGCCCTTCCACAACTGAAGAACATGCACTCTGGAGTGGGAGGATCTTCAAAAAGGTCTTTCCTCAATCAACAGTCAGAGACGGCCCATCACAGCCGCCGGAGGAAGCGCATAATGATGAGAGTGCACCAGGCACTCAATATGACCTGTTGAAACATCTTGACAGAACATCGGCACGAATCTTTATGCTTGAATTGATAAAGCGATCGAAGACCCATCAGGAAACTCTGATGAAGTATCTACAAAAAGTGATGGTTAACGAAGACGTACCGGTAGAGAAGATCGCCGCACTACTAGTTCCTCAAGGGGATCAACCCTCTATTTTATTTCATGCCTCGGAACAAGCACCGCCATCAGCCAGGAGCATGGCTCTGAGTATTACGGTCAATATCTGCAAGAAGGCCGTAGATGCATGTCTACTCGACACGGGGGCTTCAATTAATGTCCTGCCTCCGAAGACCCTTGAATTATGTGGTGTACCTAAAGAAAAATGGCTGCCTAGCCCTATCTCTGTAACAACTTATGATAACTCCACCCGTTCCCTTCTGGGAATGGTCTACTTAAAAGTAGAGTTAGGCCCTGTATATCATGCCGAGGTCGAATTTCACATCTTGGAAATCGATCCTTCCTTGAATGCTATTTTGGGTCGTCCTTATATTAAAACCCTTGAGGCGATTCCCTCCACGAATCATCAGTGCCTCAAATTTCCTTACAAAGGACGAATCATTAAAGTTACGAACATGCCGATCCTTGCTGCTGCTCACTCCTTAAATATCAAGCCAACTTCTTCACCTGACCGACAACCTTTTCTGTCGGTATTACAGGTCTACCGTCCGGTGGCTGATCCTTTAAAGCCGTCACTCTTACTCCATATCCACTGAATGCCATAAAGCGAGGGAAGTGCATGAGAACTCCTAGATGGAAAATAATGATGAAGGGTGGTTATCAGCCTGGAAAGGACCTGGGCACACAATTACAAGGCAGAACCACGCCCATCAAGGACAACTGAAGGACACATGGAAATGGCCTGGGCTATAGGCCAAGAAAAGTGAAGCAGGACATTACTCAGTAGGAAGAAAATGAAGACGGCCAGAAGATATGGGAAACAATGTCCACACCATGCAAAGAAGGCCGGGACCCCTTAACATAGACCTTATACACACATTTCATTAAGGGGCGCGTGATCAGTCATGATAACACAGTGGTCATTACTTCCTGTTTTGATCTCCATGACATATATGGAAGAGACCTAGCCCAACATTTTTCAGAGTTGCTCACGTACCAGTCCTTGGAAGCTCTGCGGCCAATGAAAAGGAGGAAGTTCCAAGACCCTGAGTGTGAATGGTACAGATGGTTTGACTTAAGGGATCTATATATTGCATTGAATAGACTGTTTCTTGATCCCTCAGAACCTAAGTGGCCGCCACAAATAGATGAACTGATTGAAAGGCCTGGTGCCATTTTTGATAAAAGAATACTGATGTCTGAGGAAACAGATGAAAGGGAGCCGGATGACCCCTATGAAGCTGGTTATACCACGGATCTTCTCTAGAGGGGGACTTATCCTTCTCACATTATCCTTCTCACATTTTCACACTTCATACCTTGTTCCGCACTCTGCTTCTAACCCCGACTTGGTCGCGGGTCATTACTGAAGACATTCCACGGGCTCCGCCCATCATGATCACTCTGTCCCCACGGGACTTCATTCCCCGACCTCCTCTCGATCCAGAGAGGATTTATGATTTGATCTGGGACATACTACTGTATGATCCCCCCAACCCTTTGGCCTTGGTGCCGCTTCCTCCATCACATTCTCCTCCTATTCACCTTCATTCTTGTTTTATGATTAATTCATCATTTTTCCAAAAAAAAACGCCAATTTGGCAACAAATTTCTTTCAGATCCTCATTGAGGAAACTTCCTACTTGTCCGATTGTACCCCATCGCGCGGGTCATTCGGTCAAGATTCTCTTCTAGATCTACTTTGCCCCTCCCCTCGAGAGGATTCTCCTGTATTTCCGCCTGTATCCTATAATTTTCATCCTTCTTCGTCCTCATTAGGTCAGGATAAGAAGTCTAGTAAAGTTAGGGAGTCTAGTTCTAGGCAGGTTAGTCAGATTAGGAAGTCTAGAAAATTTAAGGGTAAACAAATTCCAGATAGATACCTCCAGGATTTAGCAGTTAAATGCCTTTCTTGCTCTATGATCCCTCAGTTATTAGAGAACCATATTCAGATGCCAGAAGATTGTGTAGATGATGAGTCAGTTAATGATGGATATGGGGTGTATGAATTGATACACGAAAAAGACCCCATTGTTGAAGATGAAGAAGATGACGAGGGCGCAGTTGAGGCATATGCCAGTGGAGTAAAAAGATTTAATGAACCCTCAGCTGCCGTAAAAGAGCCCACCAAAGAGATCAATCTAGGGACTGAAGACGAACCTAGGGTTGTCCTCATTAGCAAGAATCTTTCTGAAATGGATGAGAAGACAATGGTACAAGTTCTTAAGGATTATAAGGACACTTTCGCTTGGAGTTATGAGGATATGCCGGGGTTAGACTCATCACTAGTGGAACACAGGTTGACATTAAAGGGTGGAGCTAGCCCGGTTAAACATAAGTTAAGGCGATTTCACCCACAAATGGCTTTAAAGATGAAGGAAGAGGTTGATAAGTTATATAAGGCCAAATTCATTAGAGTTTCCCTCTATCCACAATGGGTGGCCAACATAGTCCCGGTTATGAAGAAAGACGGGAAGGTCAGGATCTGTATTGACTTCCGAGATTTGAACCGGACGTGTCCTAAGGATGATTTTCCATTGCCTCACATTGATGTACTCATCGATAATACTACTGGCTATAAAACTTTATCATTTATGGATGGATTTTCAGGATATAATCAAATCAAATTGGCAGAAGAAGATCAAGAAAATACATCATTCACTACATCTTAGGGGACATATTGCTATGTCGTCATGCCTTTTGGATTAAAGAATGCTGGAGTTACATATCAAAGGGCTATGGTAGCAATATTATACGACATGATGCATATCGATCTAGAAGTATATGTGGATGACTTGTTGGTGAAATCTAAGACTAAGGCTGAGCATGCCAAAGTTTTGACATGAGTATTAGAAAGATCAAGAGAATATCAGTTAAAAATGAACCCCAAGAAATGTGTATTCGGGGTATCCTCAGGGAAATTACTTGGATTCATTGTCAGTAAACGGGAAATTGAGATTGATCCCAATAAGGCAAAAGCTATCAGAGAAATGCCACCTCCCAAAAAGTTGAAAGAGTTGAGAGGATTGATCGGAAGGTTGCAATTTATTCGCCGTTTTGTCTCCTAGCACTCACAAAGGTGTAAGCCGTTCTACGAGCTTACCAAGCCGGGAGTCAAATTCGATTGGGACGATAAGTGTCAGGAGGCATTCGATGGATTGAAGAATTATTTGGCAAGTCCTCCTGTTTTGAGACCACCATCTCCAGGCAAACCATTGATACTATACATTTATGTCCTGGATGATGCGGTGGGGGTTGTCCTAGCACAAGAGGATGAAGAAGGAAAGGAGAGGGCAACTTACTATCTCTCTAAACTTCTCAACCCCGTTGAGCAGAGATACACAGCGATAGAGAAAACATGTGCAGCATTTGTATGGGTGGTTCATAAATTGAAGCATTACTTTCTAGCCCATGAAGTTCATCTTATCGCTAGGATGAATCCGATCAAGTTTCTCCTTGAGAAATCTGTCCTTACTGATAGGTTAGCACGATGGCAAAGCTTTCTATCTCAATTTGATATCACTTACATTCAATAGAAAGCGATCAAAGGCAATGCCATAGCAGAACATCTCGCTCATCATCCCCTTCCTCGTTTTGATCCCGTCCGATCGGAGTTCCCGGATGAGGAACTGATGTCCATAGACCGAATCAAAGATGACATGTGTGTAAGGAATCGTCTAGAACGTAGCGGAAAAATAAATCGATTCCTATGTATCGGTTGCTGGGATCGTAAAACGGACAATTAAATAAACGCGGGAAGAACAGTTCTTCACCTTTGCGGGGTTTCAAATCTCCCGTGGATGATTCCGACTCGGTAATCGCGCATGCGCACGATCTCCAGAGGTATCCACACGAGCTCCCGATGCAGGCGCGATTTCCTTCTCGACTTGAGTACGCCGACCCGATCTCAAATCCACCATGGGCGGAGAGAGAAAGATCTAGTCCAAGAGAGAGAGAAGGAGAGAGAGAGAGGAGAGAGAAAATCCGAGGGTGTGTTTTTCGTCCAACCTTTTTCAGCCCTCCCCTTGGCCTCCTTATATAAGAAATAAAGATAAGCATAAGGATTAATTCTCATGATTATCCAAGAGTTTGGCCTTGGATAACTCTCCATTAAATATTCATGTTTATCCTGCGGCTTTTCATAAAAATCCAGATAAGCATGATATTTAACATCTCTCACCATCTTACGAGAACTCTTATGTGTGTGACCCTCTAGGCCCATATATCAGTCCAGTTTCAGGCCCATTAAACTTAGAACCAATTCTAAAGTTTAATATTTATTAATTATTATTTAAACATCATATGTTAAATAATTAATTCAATAAATAAGTGGTTTATCATCTGATGATTAATCCACTGGACCTTCTGACCATGAACGGCACCAAACACTACCTCATGATCCCAGAAGATATAAGGGATATTGTTCCCTTTATTTGAACCTTTCCGTCTGCAGATATCGCATAGATAAAATCCTTCACTTATCCAATGTCCCAATAATACAAGGGTATGGTTTTATAGTCAAATCCTCTATCACATTATTTAGATGGATTCCAGTACTCAGTTAATTTCTAGAAAGACCTCTTTCATTTGACCATGGCCAGGGATTTCTGTGTACACATCCATAGGACATTCTCTCTCCAGTCTTATACCAAGAGTGAGTGATCCTCTGTTGTTCACTCAATTACCTTCGAAAGCTTTCTACTGTATCTGAGAGACTGACTATCGTGGACTTAATGGTTAAAGTCCACAAGTCAGAGAATCAAGACACAATGGTCTACAAACAAGGTATCATTGGTGACTCAGGTTAAAGGACCAACTGTGCTACTGCACCGATCGAATTTCCTGGTTGACTAATAGGTATAATTACCATCCAGGAATTTTTATTTGGGTCTGTTTAGTGGACTCATTCTCTAATGAGCACCCACAAGTTTGTCTTAGTGTCACCACACGAGTGAATGTGAGATCATTCACCCTCATCACATGAGCAGACATAACTTGTGTCGATCTTATCGGATATTTAATGTCCATCTCAAATATCCTATGATTGAGAACTGTTTAAGATAAGTGACTAAGAATATTGATCTCACTATCATAATCTCATTATGATTCAATATCCCATACATTTGTCTATGGACCTTCATTACGATAGTTAATTTGCGAGAACTATAAATGAAGAAATAATTGCCTTTATTAATAATTGGAATTATAATGTACAATGATTGGCTTTGAGGCCACCCTATTCTATCAATGTGGACTCTGCATTTTGACGGAGCTCTGAATTTCCATGGAAAGGGTATTGACATTGTTCTGTTATCACCTAAAGGTGTCACCATTCCACAAGCCTTTCAGCTTGACTTTCCAGTCACTAATAATATAGCTGAATACGAGGCACTCCTTGCTGGCCTCGAGACTGCTCATCTCCATGGTGCCACCAAACTCAGAATTATAGGTGATAGTCAATTGATTCTTCGCCAGGTGTTAACCAAATATCGAACTCTTGATCCCAAGCTCAAGCCTTATCAAGAACTTACTTCTGCTTATGCAAAGCTTTTCACAAAATTGATCTTCATCCATGTTCCTAGGAATCAGAACATCTTCGTTGACGCTCTAGCCTTACTTGCATCTTCTCATAATTTTCCAATCAGCAGACAATCCGAATCAATCATCGTTCATAGGCGTCTTTCACCCACCGTGAAAGACCCTTCATTCCTTATAACTAAGGAGAAGCTGTTGAAGAAGGTCAGAGATGGAAATATTGTGGGAAAGAGAGAATTATGTTAATGGAGCTGTTAGAAGAGATGGATGAGGAACATAAACTATGGTACAACGAAATTGCTAAATATTGTGAAGATCAATCATATCCTGAAGAAGCCACAGCTGAAGAGAAAAGAGCTATCAGGAGAGTTGCTCAAAGATACACCCTAGTTGGGGGAGCATTATACAAAAGAGGTTTTGATGGAGTTCTTCTAAGATGTTTAGACGAAGATGAGCTTTGGAAGGTTATGGAAGGAGCTCATACTGGAGTTTGTGATGGCCATGTTAATGGACAGATGTTAGCAAAGGAAATCCTTAGACAAGGATTCGATTGGCCAACCATTGAAGAAGATTGTGTAGGATATGTCCGTAAGTGTGCTAAGTGTCAACTTCACGCCAATAAGATTTACTCTCCTGCATCTTCACTCCATCATGTTTCCTCTCCATGGCCTTTCTCCATGTGGGCTTTCGATGACATTGGACCCCTTGGCAATCCTGATTCCGGCATTAAGCATAAGTCCTTCATCCTCACGGCAATGGAATACTTCACCAAGTGGGCGGAAGCTGAAGCATACACGGAAGTCAGCATCAATTGTCTGCAAGTTCATCATGAAGAACATCATCACCAGATTTGAAATTCCAAACACCATCGTCACCGACAATAGACCGCAGTTCGTGTCACAAGAGCTGAAAGACCTCTGCAACAGGTACAAAATTGCATTACATCTTTCGTCTCCTTATTATCCGCAAGGCAATGGCCAAGCAAAGGCAACTAACAAGACTTTGATAAAAATCATCAAAAAGACGTGCAAGTCTAATAAATTTATAGATTGGCCAGAAAAATTGATTGAGGCTCTATGGGCCTACCGAACTTCAATCCGCACGCCCACTGAGCAGACTCCTTATTCCTTAACATTTGGAACGGAGGCGGTAGTTCTATACGAGATCTTTATACCGTCATTAAGAGTACAATTGAATAAGGAATTTTCCATTGATGAAGACCGTTCAGCACTCCTTGCTCAATTGGAACTCTTAGACGAGAAAAGATGGTCAGCTGCTAATCATGCAAGAGTTTATCAGAATAGATTAGCACGTTTTTATCAAAAGAAAGTCATCGAACGTAAGTTCAAAGTTGGTGAAATGGTTTTCAAAAGATTTTTTGTAAAACCTGGTGGTCCACGTTCTAAGCTCCAACTCAATTGGGAAGGACCTTATGTTGTATCACATGCTTTTCCTGGTAACGCTTACCGTCTAGTTAATGTAGAAGGGCAAGAGTTAACTTACCCCTAGAATGGATTGTATCTTAAGAAATACTACCCTTAGGCTAAAGAGTCGATCAGTATGGTGCAAAGACTAGTGGAATCAGAAAATTTAGAAACTCAAATTCCCTTATCAGTCTGGATAATTTAATTCAAACACATTACTACACACACTGACACGTTTGATTCGTGAGTAACAAGAGATGCCAAGTCCTAAGGAATACCGAAAACTTGAATAAAAGTGTAAAGTGCAAATCATTATTTTCAAACAAAATTCTGTTTTTACACTCGGCCCATGATGTCGGAACGAGACTTAGAATAGACTACCAAGAATACCCGCCATCTTAGTCGGAGGCCGTCAAACAAAAAGGGGGAGATCCGTCCCAAGAAAAAGAAAAGAGAGAAGCAAAAGCAAAAGGCAAAAGCAAATGTCAAATCAAAAGGCCATTATACTGCAAACGTTACATCAAGGCCATGAAATCAAATGAAAAGGGAACACAAGGTCGATAAATACCCCAGAAAGAAAATGACCGAACCCCAACAGATATTAGGGTAAGAAAGGAACATCTTTTTAGGTCTCCAGAACCTTCTCGTAGGCTTTCTAAACCAATTCTTCCCTTCTTTCTAAAGAGGTGTACTCCAAGCTTAAGGAACGGCCTAGATTGACTAAGGATCAAATCATCAAATGGGATCACGAATAGAAACACAAGTTCAACCACGATGGGTCTAAGTTAGATTATTGAAGAACAATCTGGGAATTAAGTTAATAAATGAATATGATCTTTTGATCTGAGTACCATGCTGGTCTTTTAGTTTGCGCAATATTTCAAAAAAAAAAAAAAATACAATTTTCAAAATCCAAAAAAAATACATATTTCAAAATCCAAAAAAAGTACATATCTCAAAGTAAAAAAAAATAAATATTTCAAAAATCCCAAAAAAAAAAAATGTTCCAAAATCCAAACAAAAATGAATATTTCAAAACAACAAAAATATTTCAATTAGCATTTGCTTATTGCATCTAGAGTGTTTCATTCCTTTTATTTTCAGTGAACATCTGTCTGCTTGCATGTTGCATTTTTGCTTACAGTTTGATTATTCATGTTACCTTTGTTAAATAAAGGCTATGCCCCTTGACCCTTCTACCAAGAAAATGATTGATTGATTAGTTACTTGATTGAGCAAGGGGCTAAGCCTAAATAAATACTTAACCTGTTTGCTAAGTCATGTATAGGACACAGATATGAAATCAAGGCACAAGGTTGAAGGCAAAAGTTTCATATATATATATATATATCAAAATCTATTTTTGTACAGGACTCACAAAAAAGAAAAGAAAAGTACATACGCAACCCTCATGGCTGACTCTCCCCTGCCCATTCATCAAACTGGCTCTGAGCCTCATCGGGAGCATCTGGTGCCGGTCCTTGACTAGGAGGTGGAGGTGGTCCCATCGCACTCGGCCCTGCCTGGCCGGACGATATGGCGATGCTGGCGGTGAAAGCACTCGCCTGACCACGATCGCTGGTATCTCTCCTCCACCATCCGGCGCTCGTGCTCTACCACGGAAAGGTGACCCTGAAGACTCTCCAGTCGAAGACGGTCGCGGTCCCTCTCCTCAGTCAAAATCTCCAAGCGAACCTGGAGACGTGTGAGATCCCCAGTAGATAGACGCGCCACCTGAGCCTCCAGCTCAGCAATTCGAGCGGCTGAAGTCCGAGCCTCTGCCAGCTCTGAATCCCTCTACTGAAGAGCCTCCTGAAGCTCAGCGACCTATAAGAGGAGACACTGTCAGTTAAAGATAATCAAGCAAATCAAGTCCAACAATGAAAGAAGAAGGATGGAACTTACTCGAGCAACCCGATCCTCCTCCGCGAGAGAGGCTCGGTGAATGGCAGAGGCAAGCTGACTCTGGCGGTCAGCGAAGGTGGCCTCATATGCAGCAGGCAGGGCAGAGGATGAGGCTCCATATGTAGGGGGAGCCGCCTGGGTGTAGACGGCTCGGTGTACCAAAAGACAACCGTCAGTGGCTAATTGTCAAAACAAAATAATTAAAACACTCATAAGCATGCATACATACCAAGTCAAAGAGCTCCTTCTGGACCTGCTCCAGCTGGGCCTCGGCATCCTGGAGACGGTCCCGGAGGTCGATGATCACAGCATCCCGTGCATCCTGCATACCATACATACACACATTCATTCACATATATAAATTAAGATAATAATAAAATGAAAAGAAGCATAATTCATACTTACATCGAGAGGTCGGAGGAGTCGTAGCTGGTCGGCGTAATAGGTCCGGTACTGCTAGAGGTAGGCGGTACTATCCTCCGCGTGGGACTCTACCCGTACGCCGCGGCGGTGCCAATCCTCGTACTGCTCTGGGAATTTGGCATGCCAATCCATGAGGGCCTGCTTGCCCCTCATGCTCCTCCCAACGCCCTCCGGGACCTCCTCGTCCACCCACTCCTGGTGGAGGCCCAAGGTCCTCATGACTAGCCGGAGGCGGAGGGGCTCAATTTCGTTCAGACAATGCAACCACATTTGCCTGCCGAGCCTCCTTCGGCCAGCCATCACATCACCCACGGCTGGCCCTCCTCGCCCATGCCTATGTATGGGCGCCAGATCACTTGCATATAAGTTAGATACATTCATATGAATAAAATTGCATTTAATAAATGAAATATTACATTTAATAAACAAAATCAAATAAAAGACTTACCAGAAGCTCTAGATAGTCGAGGAATTGACGGCGGAGGGCCGTCAATTGATGGTGCTGCGGGGCTGTGTCCACTATTGGCTGCCAACGGCGAGCCAACGGGACAACATCTGGTCGAACAATCCTCGCTCAGCCGAGCGGGAAGTAAAGATAACTCCACACCTGCATGCATAAACATATAAGTTAGAAAGCATCATATCATTACATTGCATAAACAAATAGTAAAATGAAATTTACCTGGAGAAACGGCGAGAAGCCGCTGACGGTGGTCTCGCGGTCCGGCGTGACCGCGGACAGATCTGCAAACATGTGGGCCAGGAGGGCCGCACCCCATGCATTCTCATGAAGACTCTCTAGGTCATCTAAAAGGAAAAGGAATCTACAGTGGATATGGTCCCCCTTCGTACCGAAGAGCAACCGACCAAAAAAGAAAACAAGGAAGACTCTCAACTGTCTATCTACCTCATCCTGGCTGGGGTCACTGCAGTAGACAGAGGAAGAGGACTCTGCTAACCTATCTTTGAAAGCCTCGCGGGTCTCATCTGATCGCCGCCTAGGCTCTACTAACCCTAGGGTTGCCTCCACCTCTACTCTAGAGACAGTCCTGGACTCCCTATCTAGGGTAGATACCTCGATCCCTAGTAAAGCCTCAGCCAACTCTCGGTAATCGGGGTAAGTCACCCCGCTCACCGGTCGGCCCTCTACCCTAAGGCCAGTGATCCTGGCCACGTCCTCTAAGCTGGGGACCATATGTCCCCAGGGCATTAGGAATGCCCGACTCTCTGCATGCCAACGCTCCCTGAGCGCCTGCAGCAGTACCAAATCGAGCCAAAATGGCTCGATCTCGAGAATCTCCGCGAATCCCATCTGGCGCAGGCGCGCCTTCTGGAAATCCAGGAGTCCTCTATATGCTCCTATCACTAAGTCCCATGATATTCTAGCCCTCATCGTCCCGTGCAAATAAAAAAAAAAAAAAAAAAAAAATTCCATCAGTCAATGAACATAAAATCAATAAAAAATTCCTTTTAAAACACGTTTGCAGTGATAGACGCCCATTGAAAGGCATCCACCACCCTTGACGCCATTTGAACTCATTTTCTACCCTATTTAAAAACTGGATTTTAGCTTGAATGGCGTCGGACCATGGCGACGCCCTTTGAAAGGCATCACCTGGTCTGGACGCCATTTAAGACCGAAATCGGACCTTTCTAAAAGGCCCCTTTCCTCCTTCTTTTATTCATCCAAATACATTCATAGGAAACTTACCAGGTGTAGAGCCTCCTCATCTTCTTCTCCTCCTTCAATCATTGCCGGGGGAGGGACTTCCTCTTCTAAAATCGCCACCGCCGCCTCCAAGGCCATCGCCTCCTCAAGGGGCACGGCTTCATGATCCTCTCTCCTCACCCTGCGAACGGCACGACGGCGTTTACTGCTCCCCTGGGATCCTTCACCTTGCTCTATGGCCTCGAGAGAGAGAATTTGAGAGAGGAAGGAAGAGCTCGAGAAAGAGAGTTTCGAAAGGAAGAGAGGAAGAGTTTGGAGAGGAAGGAACAAGAGAGAGATGAAGGAGGTCGGTGAAGCTGGGTTGCCGGAGTTGACGATCATCGGAAAAGCACGGAGGTCGGCGGAGACAGTGGAGAGAGAGAGAGAGCAAAATGGAGTATGAGGAAGAAAGGGGGTCCTTCGCGGCTTCTGTTAGAGAAAGATAAAATGCGTCGGGGTACAGCAACACCATTCAAGGTGCATAAACTGAGGCAGCAAAGGACAGATATTTGAAATTGATCAAAAGGCGTCTTTACAGAACGACGCATTTCAGTTTAACCGCCAATTCTCGTCAAAACAATACAAGGCATGATGATTAAATGCGTCCACATTTAAAGACGCGTTTCAATAGATTAATCACAAAATTAATGTCGGAATTCTAGAGAAAGTAAGAGAGATGATTGAAAGGCGTCTACACGTCTGGACGCGTTTTAAAATTAATTCGGGATTTTCAGGATAAATCTCTTATTTTGGAAAAGTTTTTTTGGATAAAAGGCGTCTATACTTCTGGACGCGTTTCAAGGATAATTCAGGATTTTAAGGATTAATCTTTGATTTTTGGAAAAAGATTTTTTATTGAAAGGCGTCTATAAATGTGGACGCGTTTTAAGATTAGTTCGGAATTTTCAGGATAAATCTCTTATTTTGGAAAAGGATTTTTGGATGAAAGGCATCTAGACTGATGGACGCATTTTAAAATTAATTCGGGATTTTAAGGATTAATGTCTGATTTTTGAAAAATAAATTATAGTTAAAAGGCGTCTTTCTGAGTGAACGCGTTTTGGATTAAAGTATACCCGAATTATCATATTTTAAGGAAAAATCAAGTTTTTACTTAAGGAAAAATCTTGGACAAGTCACAGAATATTGAGGATGGATTTCAAGACATAAAGGAACAATTCTTTATTGAAATAAATTCTTTATTACATCATAAAAGGAAAAGAAAAAGAGAGCTTTCAAGGACGAATTTCCTGAAGTCCAATTACATATGGATAGGTTAAGCCTCTATGAGTATTATGAGAGTATTTTACACGATGATTGAAGCTAATATTTCATAATGTGACTATAAGTTCAGTAGCTTCATAGTCTTCATCAGATTCCAAGGTGCGCTTCTTGATTGGAGATGTATGGGAAAACTCAGGGAATTCATGGCAAGGCAGGCTGAGTTGAGTATAGCAGCGATGAGGATTGTACAGCACGAACTCAGTAGCCCCGATCAGTTTAAGCTGTGCACCCGCTGCACGACGTACTCGAATGGGCTTTCCTACTAGAGCAAGAGGTGAAGAGTCGAATCCATTTGCTGACATTGTTCTCAGATAATCTCTCCAGTCAGCTCGAGTCTTGAGTTTTAGCACTCGATTAATCATCTTCTCATTGAATTTCACAATGTTAGAGATATGGAAGATAGGGCTATTTTGATATATTTGAGATGGTCTTGCTGAATTCCTAGTGTGATATTAAAACTTGAAGTGCAACTCAACCCACAGGGCGAAGAGTAGCATGCAACCATAGGGAGGTTGACCTGTAGATGCTGCAGAGAACCCACTTTAGAGATAGGCTAGAATCGTTGTGCCTATTTGCCTTCCTTCAAAGATCTCGCAGATTGCACTCAGTTGATCATCCTCTAGTATGTTGTCTTAAGCAGGAAAGAACAAAGCTACGGCTAGGCACGTGGTAAACGCTTTAATCACGTTCTCAGTGTCATCCTCTCTAAGATCTTCAATCTCGTACAAAGTCTGATGGATATAGGTGTCTTCTAAGCCAATCATAAGGCATCTATTTCAATCTGGTTCACTAATAAATGGCATTAAATACATTATGTAGATTGACATATTTATATATGCGCATAATGAAGTTCATGAATATGTGCAATAGTCATCAGATTATGATGAGATCATAATAATGATACTGATGACTTATAAACACATATTCTCAATTGTTCCTAGTCGTAGGATGTTTGAGAAGGACATCAAACATCCGGTTAGACTAGTACAGGTTATTCCAGCTCAAATGATGAGGGTGACTGATCTCGTTAGTTACTCGTGTGGAGACACAATGGTAAACCTGTAGGTGCTCATTGAGGAATGAGTTCACTGAACTAATCCGACATGAATCGCCGAATGGTAATTTACCTAACTGTCAATCGGCTTGATTCATCATCACAGTGGCGTGGTTGATCCTTGGACTTGAGACACCAAAGACAACATGTCGGTGGACTTCTGGACTTTGACCTTGACCTACGAATCCCTATCCACGGGATCTTTAATAGTTAAGGATCGGATCCAGCGGAAGACCTTCGAAGGTGATTGTGTGTTCAATAAAGGATTGTTCGCTCTTAAGTAACTGGAGAGAGAATGCTCTAGAATAGATCTGCAGGACTCTCTGGCCAGAGCAAAAACAATATCAGAAAAGAGGTTTTCTGATATTGTACAGCAGAGTCTGATTCAAGTGAGTTGACCATTTAGGGTTTGACAGTTGACCATATCCTAGGTTAACTCGAGAGCATTGTGCGAATGAAGGATTATAGCCACGCGGTAACTGTGGACGGACATGTTCCATAAGTGGGTTGCTGAACCCCATTACCTTCTGGGATCATGCGGTGTTGCTTGGCACCCAACTTGATCGGAAGTCCGACCGAATTTACATGCGATATTAATTCGCTTAAGTAATTAGTTAATATCTAGATATTAATTAATTACAATAAGTCAATAACTAGTTATTAGACTTAACGGGTTGAAAATCGGACTGGTAAATGGGCCTAGAGGGTCACACGCAATAAGATTCTTAGTCGGTGGTACATAAGTGGGATTTATATTAACTCAGGGACTTTTGTGAAAAGTCGCGCTGACTTAATATATACGCGCTGTTGAGAAATCCTGGGCCAAACTCCAGGATTTCCCCATGTTGGCCGTCATCCCCCCTCTAGGCGCCCCGTTTGAGGCGCCGAGATTGTCTCCTTCTCCACCGTGCGTGATTCCCAAAAGTCGGGAATTTCCATCGGCGGGTTTTCGGCAATCGTTGCAACGACGGATCTTCAGCGAGCGAGCTGATACGGACGAGGGAGCAAGGACGAACCACCGCGGAGGATCGTGTGGATACCACTGGAGGCCGGATGCTTGTGCGGCTCGCGGCATCGCCTTGACGGAACCGAGACGGAAGCAGATTCGTATCCGCACACGGTAATCAGATTTCGACCCGTTTTTCGGTTTGCGTTTTTCGTTCCGAATCGGATCAGCGGGCATCGGGCGGGATTATTTTATTCGTCGTTTCCACTGCGTTCTTCGCGTCCCGCCCGGATCCCAACAGTGGTATCAGAGCCAGGTTCCGCTCTGATCTGCTCCGAAACGATAAAACTAATGTTCTGAAATTATTTCCATGCTCAGATTATGTTTCTCTCATAGAAATTACTTATGGGATGAGTACACAATAATCGGATTATTTTTCTGTGGAGAAAATCAATTTTTTTGAGGGTTTCATCGCGTTCTTCATGGAGATGAAGAACCGGTTTTGTGGGCTTCAAAAGGGGATTAATGGTGGTTGGACCATCTCTGTAGGTTTGTTAGTATGACCAGCTACCCCTCACCATCCCCGGAAAATTTCTATGGCGGCCGGTGGAGCTTTTCTTCCCATATTTTTCAAGAGTTGGAAAAGATTGAGGAAAAGCCTTAGTTATAAAATCTGCACAAATCTCCATATTTGGGGGTTCACTGGCGGCAAAGGAGTCGCCGGCCGGCCATCACCGGCGGTGGAAATGAAAGGGGTAACTTCCCTCTGCAACCTCCGACCACCATCCCTGCCGGCGGCGGCGGCAGCGCCGCCCAATAGTGGCTGCTAAAGGCCCCAAAAAACCTAAAAATTAGGCCGGTCAAACCTGCTGGGAAGGGCCTAGATCGGCCGGTCTCGCGCCAGGCGCTTGGCCGGGCGGGAGCCGGCCTGGCCGGCCCAGGCACCCGACCTGGCTGAGCCAGGTCGCGCCTGGGTCCGGCCCTGGCCCGGCCCGGGCACGCCTGGGTCCCGACCTGGCTCGGCCAGGTGCCCGGGCCCAAGCCAGGTGCCCCTTGGCCCGAGCCAGACGAGCCAGGTTCTGCCCTGGCTGCACCAACTTGAGCCAGTTGGGCCCATTAAGCCCTAATTAGGCCCATTAAGCCTATTTTGGCCCTCATAACCCTATAAACCCCTTATTTAAGGCTAAACCCCAACCCTTTTAAATTGGAATTAAAATTAAATAATTTAAAATTATTTTAATATTATTTCTTCCAATTAATAAATAATTTATTGAGATTTGATCTTAATAGTTAATTGGATTTAACTTATGTAAGATATGATCTTACATAAAGGGTTGATATGATTCCCTTTACCTTAAAATTAAAATAAATTTTATTTAAAAGTGTTTTATACTTAAATTTATAATTTAAAGTTTAAAGGGGAATTATGAGTTAAGATGTGATCTTAATTTATAATTAACAAATGTTGTTATTTATATAAAATGGGATCTTAATTAATTATTAACAATTGTTGTTATTAATTATTAAGATAATATTATTAATCTTAATTCACAAGGGCTGTTAATTTATATTTAAGATTTGATCTTAAAATTATATTAACAACGGTTGTTATTTAATTGTTATGTAGTGACTTGAACTTTAATTATCAAATGTTGTTAATTAATCTTGGTCAAGTGATTAGATTGTTTTAATTTCTTAGCAATTGTTGTTATGAAATTAAGTATTTGATTTGAGGGACTTTTAATAAAAGTTGTTAAGTGATTTATTAACTCTTAATAATAGTTATTAAATAGTTAATTGTTTCTTGAGACTTAACCTTAATAAAAGTTATTGAGGATTAATCGAAGCTTACTAATAGTTATTAAGCTAATTAATATTCTCAAGAATCCCTTAATTAAAATTTGAAGATCTAATCTACTTAATAATATAATCTTTTAATAAATGTTATTAAGAGATTAATTAAGTTTAATTATTAGAGTATTTTAATTAGAAATGTTCTAATTAATTATTCTTAATAATTGTTATTGAGAAATAAGATTTAATAAAGGGATTCTTAACAAGGAGTTGTTAATGAATAATAATTGGAATTATAAATTCTTTTATAAGTGTTATTTAGGAATTTTTAATTCTATCTAAATGTTAGATTGTTTCGCATTAATAATTGTTATTAATGTGATTTAATATTAATCTAAGTGTTAGATTAATTAATTTAGAATTATTCTAAATTTTGCATAGAATATTTTAGAATTTTAATTTTAGCTTTATTTGCCCATGTTGATGTGTTTAATGTTTTAAATTAGATTTATTGCATGTTAGAAAATAAGATTTTCAAAAATTCAAATTATCCAATTTTGATTGGTACCCAGGTTTTAAGAAAACCATAAATTATTATAATTTCAAAATTTTAGCCTTCATGTGATATGCTTTATCATGTGTAGATGGTTAAAATTTGTGGTGGTCATGGACATACACTTAGTTAAATTTGATATCATGTGATGGTGTGTGATTTTGTGGATTGTTATGGGATGTAATGTACATTAATTAAGTGTTAATTAATGAGGCATGCGTGTCTCCCTCTCTTTCTCATTCCATTGTAATTCTATCTCCCTCTATTATTGTACTCGGCCATAAAGCTTTCTCTTACAATTTATTTGTATTTGAAACTGTTTCAAAATAAATATTATTTGTATTTGATCGCGCCGGCAGAGGAGAGGCGAGGATGATCCACAAATGCAACCAGGAAAGCGACAGGAAATGAGATCACCAGTGGCCATGTGTTTGTATGTTCAGATTATATAAATGTTATATAATTTTGCTGATTAATTGTTTGGCTCCAGTTAATCACCGTGCTGTCCATGACCACATAATGAACATGTATGGATGATGCATGCTTTTAGTTTTTTATTATGAATCGATTGCTAATATCTAGGTATAGTTAAATATATTCGATATATTTATAAACTATCACTTAGGCTGATACCAACTTAACATAAACAAAATATTCAACATAAAGTCTAAGCCGGAGCGCGAGTCATTGAGAATGCACCGCGTGGCTCTCCATCAATATAGTTTTTAGAACTTGATTTAGTGATGGCAGTTTCTATGTATTTACCTGAGATCTGTCACCATATGATGAAAGGACTATTAACTATGGCATCTTGATGTCTTGAGATTGGAATAGAGGAACGGTGTAGCTATCCTCGCATTTACCCGGGAGCTGCATTCTTACTCTACCCTGTCACGTATTGGTGGTAAAGCTTAGACTAGATATACTGGTCTACTGTGTTTACCTGGGACCATTAAAGACCTGGGAGCCGAAATAAGATGGGATATTGCAAGGAGTTGCAATTACTATGAGATGGTTGCTCTAAGATAATGGTATGACGCTATGTGTTTACCCGAGGTCATACTGTGATTCTTGGAGATTCTGATCCTCACTAGGAGACCGTCGGAGTCACCCATTTTGTGTACCTGAAGGTTATACAGTCCGTCGAAAAATAGTGAGAAATAATTCAAGATAAAAGACCATAATTGAATTATAAAAACTATCTGCTACAATCACGTTATTTCCTTCAATTCACTAATATGTTGTCTATTCGAGATGTTGGCATGTTGGATGCCAATACTTCTCAACTCAGACTGACTAGAAAACTCTAAAGAATGTCTTTAGGGGTGAGTGAAAGTCACTATCCTAATCAGATATCATGAATCCTCTACCTTTGATAGACCAAGGTGAAAAGGTACTAATGGTATGTCTTTCTGAAAGGCAATGATTATCATGAAATCTCTTATTTAGATAGACCAAGATGAAGAGATATTTATGATATGTCTTTGAGAAAGGTAAGTGGTAAGATTTTAAACGATCTAATCCACATCTAAAAAGGATAAAGGAAAGTCAGCTGAGATAGAGAAATAGTAGTTCTCCCACTGCAATCAATATAAGGATACTGGTAAAGGCAAAACGAATATGGAACTTGAAAAAAGTTTCATATATTCTTATTATCAACTTTTGCATGTTTATTAGAGAATTAGCGTATTCAATATGAGATATTGGAAATGATTCTCAGAGCTGTGATAGTGTGCATACTTAGATAAGTAAAATGAAATCGAGAGAATGCAAGTGATGAGTTAGACTCAACAATTATTCATGATATTCATACGTTGCTATCTGACAGTGAATCTTTGTATACCTATAGGAGTCCAAATATGAAACTGAATAATTGTTATTTAGTTGCATAAGATATCAAGAATTATAAAAGTGAATAACGTTCATTGAGAAGGAACAATAGTTGTTCAAATCAGTCAATGCACTATAGATTCTTGAAGTGACATTTCATGTGATGAATATTCACAAGTCTTCTATAGAAATGAACTGTGTGAATCTTGATTATCTATGGTATTGTACACAGGGTTGTACAATAAGAAATTATTGGTGCTGATACATACTGATGTAAACAACTCAATATCCTTACCTTATAGTTTACTCTTTGAATGATTCGGCTGTATGTACTTAATGTAGTACAAGTCTAATGCATCTGAGAGATTAAGGTATAAGATCAATATGAAGTATTAGAATTTTTGATTTGATCAAAGAAACTGATACTTTAGTATATAATTCATATAAATCATTAAGAGGATAATTGTATCCTCGCTCGATTAATCATCATTGTGCATCATAGCAGTATGATAGAATGAGGAATTGCACCTTATTAAGATATGGTGCAATACATAATAAGATTTGCCTAATTCTTATCCTTTTGAACATGAGTATGAACATTAGATGTTCATACTTTAAAGATGGTTCCAAATAAGTTAGTGTGTGTCCATATAAGATATGGAAACCAAATAATTCATATGAGATGTGAATTATGAACAAACATGTTTTTAAAGTCATGTATTACTGTGATGTGAATTTGTGAATGTCTAAAGAGTTTGGACACTACAGTTATTGGCCAGATGATAATGAAATAATTGTTGTCCTGAAAGCTATCTTCTATAAAGAGGAATATATCCTCAGAGAAGACAATGGGAGCTGCTAAAACTAGAAGATGTTCTACATTCACAAGTTAACATAAGATTATTAGATAATCTTTAGTTGTTTGGAACCATTCATAACACACATCAGAGAGCTTCATAGATTTTTTAGATTCTCTCAGTGACTAGAAAGATATATTTGACATATCTAATTTAGCAAGATGAGAGGAGCTCAAAATAGATTATGATCTAAAATCTATGATAATGATGTTCTCTATCATTACAACTTTCAGATTAATAAATTTATTAGAATTCTACTTATCTATACTGCCAATCATGAGATGATGACAGTTGGATATTAAAAGCGTCCACTCAATGTGATTGAGATAAAGATGTATATGATACACCTTTAAAGCTTTTAGAATGTCCAAGAAGCAAGTTATGATTTCAAAAGATTAATTTGAATCAAACTAAAACTTCCTAAAGTTGTAATAAGAGGTTTTGACTTAATTGTCAGATATTACGTGATCATTAAGAATAATCACAGACTGTGTGTGTTCAAAGAGGATAGTGGGAGTACGGTCGCTTTAGTAATACTATGTGATAATAACATCAAAGTCATTAAGAATGATATCAAGATGTTACTATCAGTGAAAGCATTATTAACCATGTTTTCCTCCATAATAAGTTTAGTTATAATATCCAACGTATTGGAAATACGAATCTATTAAGATAGATCGGTAGGGATATTATATTGACCTGTATGTCAAAATGTTTGGCATAAATTTCATAATAAGTCTCAATTGTTGAGATATGTAATTTATTACTTTAAAGAAAAGTTCCTTAAAAGATACAGGAGTGAAGTGCATCTTTAAGCACTTGAGAAGTGCTAAGGATGCATACACGTATATGAAGAAGATGATTTGAAACTATGTGTTCACACTGACTCAAATTTCAAGTCAAATAATAGATTCAACCTTCTAGAAGAAAGGAATGGATTGGAAGAGTTCCAATCCAGAACCCGATATTAAGATGACGACCTAAACAAGTGATACTGTTATTAGAACAGTATGGAAGAAAATGTTCATTCCTGAACTAAGATGTTGTTCTAAAAGGTCTCTGATAAAATCTCGTTGTTGTAGGACAACAGTGGGAGCGATCAATTGTGTGATTGAGCCATGGTCTCTTCAGAAGTTGCAGAACATTATGAGGTTCTTTCACAGGTTCAGAGACAAAGGATTAAGAGAAAATAACGTAATGAAAATATTCCATCTATAGATAATTTAGCAGATCCCTGACCAAGTCTTTGTCACAGACTTTTTGGGAGCATCACCTAGATTTGATGGAGATCAAATGCGAAGGTGATTGGCTTGAGTCCAAGTGGGAGATTGATGGATATAGGTGTCCTCTAAGCCAATCATAAGGCACCTATTTCAATCTGGATCATTAATAAATGGCATTAAATTCATTATGTAGATTGACATATTTATATTTGCGCATAATGAAGTCCATAAATATGTGCAATAGTCATCAGATTATGATGAGATCATATTAATGAGACTGATGACTTATAAACACATATTCTCAATTGTTCCTAGTCGTAGGATGTTTGAGAAGGACATCAAACATCCGGTTATACTAGTACAGGTTATTCCAGCTTATATGATGAGGGTGACTGATCTCGTTAGTTACTCGTGTGGAGACACAATGGTAACCTGTAGGTGCTCATTGAGGAATGAGTTCACTGAACTGATCCAACATGAATCGCCGAATGGTAATTTACCTGACTGTCAATCGGCTTGATTCATCGTCACAGTGGCGTGGTTGATCCTTGGACTTGAGACATCAAAGACACCATGTCGGTGGACTTCTGGACTTTGACCTTGACCTACGAATCCCTATCCACGGGATCTTTAATAGTCAAGGATCGGGTCCAGCGGAAGACTTTCGAAGGTGATTGTGTGTTCAATAAAGGATCGTTCGCTCTCAGGTAACTGAAGAGAAAATGCTCTAGAATAGATCTGCAGGACTCTCTGGCCAGAGCAAAAACAATATCAGAAAAGAGGTTTTCTGATATTGTATAGCGGAGTCTGATTCAAGTGAGTTGACCATCTAGGGTTTGACAGTTGACCATATCCTAGGTTAACTCGAGAGCATTGTGCGAATGAAGGATTATAGCCACGCGGTAACTGTGGACGGACATGTTCCATAAGTGGGTTGCTGAACCCCATTACCTTCTGAGATCATGCGGTGTTGCTTGGCACCCAACTTGATCGGAAGTCCGACCGAATTTACATGCGATATTAATTCGGTTAAGTAATTAGTTAATATCTAGATATTAATTAATTACAATAAGTCAATAACTAGTTATTTAGACTTAACGGGCTGAAAATCGGACTGGTAAATAAGATTCTTAGTCGGTGGTACATAAGTGGGATTTATATTAACTCGGAGACTTTTGTGAAAAGTCGCGCCGACTTAATATATACGCGCTATTGAGAAACCCTGGGCCAAGCTCCAAGATTTTCCCATGCTGGCCGTCATCTCCCTTTCTCTCTCCTCCTCTGGGCGCCCCATTTGAGGCGCCGAGATTGTCTCCGTCTCCACCGCGCGTGATTCCCGAAAGTCGGAAATTTCCATCGGCGGGTTTTCGGCAATCGTTGCAGCGATGGATCTTCAGCGAGCGAGCTGATACGGACGAGGGAGCGAGGACGAACCACCGCGGAGGATCTCGTGGATACCGCTGGAGGCCGGACGCTTGTGCAGCTCGCGGCATCGCCTCGACGGAAGCGGATTGGAATCCGCACACGGTAATCAGATTTCGACCTATTTTTCGATTTGCGTTTTTCCTTCCGAATCGGATCAGCGAGCATCGGGCGGGATTATTTTATTCGTTGTTTCAGCTGCGTTCTTCGCGTCCCGCCCGGATCCCAACAAAGTCCACTCTGCAAGCTTTGCAAGATTGATTCCTTTCTTGGTGAGACATCCTTTAACTTCTTTTGGGTCCTTCGTGATTTTCATCAATAATTGTTGACCTGTAATCTTTTCTTTCATCAAAGCCATCTTATTCTGGATCACTTCATTGTTGTTGTTCAACTTGATTTTGGGAAGGCCCAATAGGTGTTCAACCTCTTCTAGAAGGATAGTGCATTCAAATTCAGGAAAAAGAAAGGTATGGGTTTGAGGATGCCACAACTCAATCAAAACACCCATAACCGCCCAGTCCACTTTTGGACTCTTGTAATGCTTTGCATGGACTACTAGACCTTAGATGTTCCACTTAAAAACAAAGGATTGCATGGAAATAGTAGTACTTTTAGCAAGCTTGCGAATCCAAGGGAGAGATGTGAATTTCCTTGAGCCGGGAAACAAAGGATATGCCTAGAAAATAGAAGGGAGAATTGCTTGAAGAACTTGAAGAACCTGGAGAAAAAAGGAAAATTGAAGAAAAAAGGATTGAAGGAAAAGAGGATTTAACTTACTTGGAGGTTAGGATCTCTTCCACGTAGATGATTTTTCACGTCGGAAAGCCTCTCTAGCGTCTTCTTCACCCTCTTGCTTGAAGAATCCATCTTGTTCTTGAACTTTTCCTTCTTGAAGCCTTGAAACCTTGAAAATCCTTGAACTTTGAAGAAAATCTTTAACTTTGGTCTTTAGATTGTGCTAGGGTTGCCTTGATATAAGTTAATGAAGTTTATATAGAGAGAATTGCGATTCTAGGAAGGCTTTTCCGGATTGGAGAAGGGATAAGCATGGGAAGAGTTGGAATCCGGGTAGAAGTTAGCAAGAACCTGTTTCTACAACTTAAAAGGCGTCGTTGAACAGCGACGCGTTTTAGTTGGCTTAATGGCGTCGGCGCGATACGACGCGTTTCAGGGTTTTTTGTTATTTGCCCGAAATTCAATGTTTATCTATATTTTGATGCTTAATTAAACACTTGATTGAAATTACTGATGAATTTTTGAGTGCAGGAAATTTAGGAAAATCAAAAAAATAAAGCTGAGAATCTCAAGAAGATCTCACTATGGGAGTTTATGAGTTCCGACCGTGTCTAAAAAGACGGTTATCTCTATCCCTGTCTTCTTTCGTGTGATTGATTTGCATCATCATAATTATTATATGTTAAATATTTATTAGACTACATTAAGGACCTTGTGATTTTGATGAAACTGGAATTTGAGTTCCCCTTCAACAAAAACAGTGATAATTCCAGAAAATTCTTAATCGCACGGATAGGCCGTTGGATTGTTAATTAATAGGGACGATGGTTCCACTTTTGTGAAACAGTACGTGGATAAACGAGCTTCGGCTTAGCACTGAATTGCAAGAATTTGTGTCTTAACTCATTAATGACAATTTAACAGTATTATCCTTGATTAATTTATATTTTATTTGACTTTATATTTTTCTTTTAGCCCAGCATGCATCATGTAGGACTTTGATATCATTGTGATAAGAATTAATTATTAATTTAGTTTCAGACCATTGATCAAATAATTCCAACATGATATGAAATATTGCATTCTGAATTGAGTATCTTGATTATCTTTGAAATTCACTTGAAGATATCCTTGGAATTCTATCCTTTCTTGGATTCTTTATCTCAAACATTTATTGATCCATCATGGTTGCAGCACGTCCACATTGGCTGGCAATCGCTCCCCATGATGAAACCTGCAGTGTCTATGACCTGGGGTACTTCCCAATCCGTGGAGGTTGATCGACCTTATTTTATTTCCTTATCTATTTCATCTAGACATGATTGATTTCATCGATATTATTGAGTTATCTTCATTGATGATTTTGATAAAAATTCCAATCATGTGATGTTGAGAACGTGTCTCATCACACCTTGGCATCACCTTTTCAGTACATTCAATTTCATTTCACTTCCTTGCAAAGACGATGCCAAGGTAAGGCAGCTGTAGACACGCTAATTTTGACATCATTTTGAGCAAATTTCATATCATATAATAATGCCTCAAAATGGTCTGATATTTAATCATTAGTTAATTTTTCATTAATATTTCTGAATTAATTATCTAAATAGTGTCGGGTTAGAGAGACAATATTTAAGTTTATTAAAGAAATTCATTTTAACTCAGATTTTAATCAAATATGAGAAGATTCTAAAAGACGTCGACCTGTGTGGACGCCATTTAGAGTTAATTCTTATTTTAGATTATTAATCTGATTTTTAATTAATTTATTAATAAACTAAAAGATGTCTGCCAGGCACGATGCCATTTAGGTTTCATAAGCTGATTATGTTTCCTTTTCCTGATGACGTCTCCCTTGGGCGACGCGTTTTTGATAATTACAGATAAATAATAAATTAATCTGTGTTTATCTGTTTCTTAGTTGGATTAACTTCAAACTCCTTCATGTTAATCTTTAAGTAACTGCGGATGCGTGAACTTAAAGCCTATAAATACCCAACCTCTTGGTCATTAAAAAGTTAGTGATGATAGCAATAATTGAGTGAAATTTGAGCAAAAAATCTTGGCGACGACGTCCAAACGCTGAAGGATCGAGGCGCTGCTGCTTCCAGGAGTCTGCATCCTTTCTTCATCGCTTCTTCGTCCTTTCAAGATCCATTCAAGACCAAGGCTTTCCAGAGGCCATCCAACTTAATTCTTAATTAATTTCTATATCTTTCTCATATTTTCATCACATCACTCTATGCAACACACACTCATTAGCATAATTTCAAACCTATTTGTTTAAGGGGTTTAAAAGACCATCAAACAAGTGAGTTCTTTGTTTAAGTTGCATGATCAAAATCTTCATTTGAATAGATACTACTTCTGCTTGAGTTCTTATTATTTTCTTTTATCTTTATTTGTTGCAAAGTACAAAAGGAGATAAAGATGAGAGAATCAATAAGGAAAAGAATCTGGATGATCCTCAAAGTCCGATAAGCATCCAAAGCAAGAACAAAGTCAAAAGGGTTCTCTTTCTTCAGCCGGCTGAAGGAGGGGAATCAAGGACTTAAACATCTCCCAATTCCAAAACAGGTAGGCGATCAATCTTTTCTTTTGGAACTTTTTAGTTAAAAGTTTCTAGCGATCACATTCACTTAGTTTCTTTTTAATAGGTTTATTTGTCACATAAACAACATAAATTTTTCATGATAATCACACACCTAATTTGAGCACTCATAATAGGAGGATCGACAAAACCGTTAAAAGACAGAGCTATGACAAAACGGATCTTTTTTTGACCTCTTAGATGCCCCTATTTACTTTTGACTTTTCAGGCCTTTGATGGATTTCATGGCTATGCACGGTCACGACCAGGCTTTTTTGAACAATTGCTTGAACCCCTTTTGAGTTTCTTTGACATTTTCAGGGTTGTTTAATATTCCGCCTGCGGGACACTACCCTCTTAACGTGCTCTAGTCCTTTACATTTCATATTTGGGCCGATTTGAGGGGTTACATCTATCGGGTTGTTGGGAACCGCAGCTTGCTAAGCTCGACCGTTTAAGAGCGTCGACTGTCCTGATCAGTCGAGAGTCGAAGAGCAAATGTTCCAATTTAGCAGTGTACTAAAGACATTGAACTCATTTTAAGAATGTTCTCTTTGAAAAACATGTAAATGTGTGCATCTCATAATGACCATAGAGGTTTGTATAAAAGTAAAGCAGACACGTCCAAGGTTCTGATGGAACAAAGTCTTAACCAAATCTTAATGATAACCTAATCTATGATGCAACTAGACCTAGAAAAGGGTTATATGGCAGTCACCAGACAGTTGGATTTTGTGTTTTTCTAATTAAAATATGTACATATTTACAGATATTTTTAATGCTTTTTGGATATTCAATTTTTTTTGAGATTTTGAAATTTGTGATTTTTGTTTGTGCATTTTTAAGGGAAGAATTTCTTCAGATAGACTCCATTCCAAGGGTGATGTAATTCTTCGCCCTTTTCATTGACTAAGCGGTAGGCATTTCTTGGATATACCTCCTTAATTACAAATGGACCCTCCCAATTTTCTTGCAATTTGTTCCTTGGACCTAAAGCTTTAATCATTTTTCTCTTTAAAACCATCTCCCCGATTTCAATTTTTCTTTCAAGAACTTTCTTTGCATAGAATCTTGCAATTCTATTTCTGTAAACTTGTGCATGGTCTGCCGCCATTAACCTTCTTTCATCTAATAGTTCCAGTTGGGTTAGCATGGCTTCACGATGCTCAACGTCGTTGTTTTCTTGATCCAACTGCACTCTTAGTGTAGGAAGTAGGATCTCATATGGGAGTACCGCATCCGTTCCTAATGTCAATGCATATGGTGTTTGTCCTGTGGGTGTTTTGACAGAGGTGCGATACGCCCAAAGAGCCTCAACCAAGCAATCAGTCCAGTCTGAATAGTTATGAGATTTACAAGCCCTTTTGATAATTTGGATGAGGGTTTTATTGGTGGCTTTTGCTTGTCCATTTCCTTGTGGGTAGTATGGTGAAGAATGATGCAAATTAATACCATACTTACTGCACATGTTATGGAGCTCCTGGGAGACAAATTGTGGTCCATTGTCAGTGACGAGATCGCGCGATGTCCCAAACCTGGCGAGAATGTTGCGTTTGATGAATTTCACCACTGTGGATGCTTTGATTTCTACGAATGCTTTAGCTTCAGCCTATTTTGTGAAATATTCAGTGGTTGTTAAGATAAAAGATTTTCTTTTTACTTCTCCTGATCGATCTTCTAAAGGTCCTATAACATTGAATGCCCACATGGCGAATGGCCATGGGGAAACGATGGGATGGAGGGAGGATGAAGGTGCATGAATTTTGTCAGCATGTAGCTGACATTTTAGACACCTTCGAACAAATAAAGTGCAGTCTACCTCCATTGAAGGCCAATAGTAAGATTTGAGGAGTTTTTGAGCTAAAGTGCGGCCATTTACATGACCCCCGTATTCGCTAGAATGAGCAACTTCAAAGATCTGGGGAGTTTCAGCATCATCTAGACACCGAAGGAGTATTCCAGTGAAGGACCTTCTATAGAGTAACCTGCCTAGAATGATGTAGCGTTGGGACGCTCGGTGGATGGCCTTACAGTCTGAAGCCGTAGCATAGGCCGGAAAAGTTCCATCTCGGAGGAAATTCAGGATGTCGAAAAACCAAGGATTTCCATCGTCCCAGTTAGGAGTAAGTTCCTCAGTAATGACAGAGATATGCGTAGATGGAAGAAGAAATTGTTGGAGCCACGGGTCCCGAAAAGAGGGAGAAGCTATTAGTTTAGGTGGCCTACAAGCCAATCTAACAATGTAAATCTCGTTCATTTATTAATATAATGGCATAATATTCATTATGTGTAAGTTGCGTTAATCATCGTTTCATAATGAAGTCCGTGAATATGTACTATAGTGATCAGATTATGATGAGATCATACTAATGAGATTGATCACTTAAACACACATATTCTTAATTGTTCCTAGTCGGAGGATATCCGAGAAAGACATCGGATATCCGGTTAGACTAGTACAGATTACTCCTGCTCATATGATGAGGGTGACTGGTCTCATAAGTCACTTGTGTGGAGACACTAAGGCGAATCTGTAGGTGCTCATTGGAGAATGAGTTTACTGAACTGATCCGACTGAATCGCTGGATGGTATTGTACCTCACTGTCAACCAGCTTGATTCTATTGTCGCAGTTGCGTGGATGGTCCTCGGACCTGAGACACCAAGGACACCTTGGCGGTGGACTTTTGTGCTTTAACCTTAGTTTACGAATCTCTAGCCGCGGGATTCTAATACGCCAAGGATTGGGTACAGCGGAATACCGTCGAAGGGAATTGTGTGTCAATAAGGAATCATTCGCTCTCGGTACTTAGAGAGAGAATGCTCTAGGAAGGATGCGCGAAAGTCCCTGGCCAGGGCGGACGATAATATCGGGAAAGGAGTTTTCTGATATTCATCAGCGGCATCCAATCCAAGTGAGTCGACCGGTTAGGGTTTGACAGCTCGCCATACCCTGAGTTGACTCGAGAGCATTGTACGAATGAAGGACTATATCCACGCGGTAACTGTCGGCGGAAAGGTTCCAAGAGTGGGTTACTTAACCCCAAATACCTTTCGGGTTCACGCGGTGTTGCTTGGCACCCAACGTGATCGGAGGCCCGGTCGAATTCGATGTGCGACATCAATTTGATTGATTAATTGATTAATAAAGGGTTATTAATTAATTAATAAAGCCAGTGAGGAGTCACTGGGCTTATTGGGCCATTAACTGGACTGGTACTTGGGCCTAGAGGGTCACACGCAAATGATTCTCAAGGCGATGGATAAATAAGTGGGTTTTATACAAACCAGGGGTTTTTATGAAAAACCGCGCGGTTAGTATAAAACATAGCGAACGGGCTGAGTAGGCCAAGCTGCTGCTAACCCTAGGTGCCCCTCCTCAGTTTCTGTCTTCCTCTGGCGTCCAGGCAGATCCAGATCTGCTCCGCCGCTTCTCTGAATCCCGTTCGACGGGAAATCGTCCGTGCGTTGCGGCGATCATTGCGGCGACCGACGGAGGCTTCGTGGGCTGCGAAGAACGACAAACTCGAGGATATCCGTCGTAGGGAGGATCGCGTGGACTTCGCTAGAGGCTGGGCGCTTGCGCGGCTTGCAGTGTCGCACCGACGGAACCAAACGGCTGCGGATTCGAATCCGCACACGGTGAGAACAGATAATCCGATTATCTTGTATTTTAGATTTCGAAATGGGAACGGATCGCTGTAAATATTTTTGTTTTCCGCTGCGTGAGCGATCCGGAGTAACCGAGAAAACCCAACAGAAGCTTGCTTCTGTATAGTGATGGTTTCTGAATTCCTAGTGAGGGGAATTTCCAGGGCTGAGGATAAGGAAGCTAAGGCATCAGCTAGGATATTCTGTGATCTAGGCACATGAACGTAAGTGATCTTCCTGAAATGCCTAGTCAAAGAAGTCACTAGTTCTTAATATGGTTTCAACTTAAGATCTCGGGTTTGGTATTTGCCCACGGTTTGGCAAAGGACTAGCTGCGAGTCTCCAATAATTCTCAATTCTTTGACCTTGAGAGCCAACGCCAATTTTAAGCCACCTAGGAGGGCCTCGTATTCGGCAACATTGTTGTAACCGGGAAGGATAATTGGCAAGCATGCGGAATACTTACTCCTTCTGGAGATACGAGGATTGCTCCTACTCCATTGCCTTGAGAGTTGAGTGCCCCATCGAAGTGGAGAACCCAGGATGGACTATCATCTATCATCAAATTCAACTCCTCATCCAGGAATTCATCATCAGTGGGTGAAAATTTAGGCAATGGGTGATGGGCTAGGTGCTCAGCAATTGCTTGCCCTTTGACAGCCTTTTGATTCACATAGGTGATATCAAATTGGTTCAAAAAGGTTTGCCATCGCACCAGCCTGTCCGTTACAACTGGCCGTTCTAGCAAATATTTTATCGGGTCCCTTCTGGCTAGAAGTTTGGCCTCGTGGGCAAGGAAATAGTGCTTCAATTTCTTCACTACTCAGACGATAGTTGGACATGTCCTTTCCATAGCAGTATAATGTCTTTCAGCATCATTAAACAACTTGGAAAGGTAATCCACTGCTCTTTCTCTCTTCTCGTCGTCTAGTTGGACCAATACTGCTCCAGCCGATTCTTCAGTGGTGGAGACATAAAGCAATAAAGGCCGCCCCGGGATGGGAGCCATGAGAACAGGTGGGTTGAGGAGGTAACTCTTCAAGTCATCGAATGTTTTTTGACACTTATTGCTCCAATCAAATTTTGCTCCTCCTTTCAATAAATCGTAAAAAGGTTTACATCTCAGAGAATGTTGACATATGAACCGTCTAATGAACTGTAGACGGCCAATGAATCCCCTTATGTCCTTGACATTTTTAGGAGGAGGCATTTCTGTTATCGCCTTCATCTTGTCCGGGTCTACCTCAATCCCACGTCTGCTTACCATGAACCCTAGCAATTTTCCCGAGGAGACACGAGACACCAAATATACCGGGTTCATTTCTAGTTGGTGCTCCCTTGACCTCCGTATTACAGCTCTAAGGGTTAGAGCATGCTCCTTCCTTGACTTGGACTTCACTAGGATGTCATCTACATAAACCTCCATGTCAGTGTGAATCATGTCATGGAAGATTGCCATCATTGCCCTTTAGTAAGTGGCTCCAGCGTTCTTAAGCCCAAATGACATGACCATGTAGCAATAGGTTCCCCATGGGGTTATGAAGGATGTCTTCTCTTGATCTTCTTTAGCTAGTCGGATTTGATTATATCCTGAAAAATCATCTATGAAGGACAACATTTCGTATCCAGCAGTGTTATCGACTAGCAAGTCTATATGAGGAAGCGGGAAATCATCCTTTGGACAAGCTTGATTGAGGTTACGGAAGTCTATGCAAATCCTAACCTTCCGATCTTTCTTTGTCACAGGGACGATATTAGCTACCCACTTAGGATAGAGTACAACCCGAATGAACTTGGCCTTGTGTAATTTGTCAACCTCTTCTTTTACCATTAATGCTAATTCAGGTTATAGCTGTCTCAATTTTTGCTTCATAGGTTTTGCGGCAGACTTGAGGACTAGCCGGTGCTCTACAAGTTCTGTGTTCAATCCAGGCATATCCTCATATGACCAAGCAAACCCATCAGGATACTCTTGAAGTACGGCTGTTATGGACCTCTCTTCTTCTTGACTCAATTTGGCACTGATTAGCACTATATTTGGATCCTCCTCAGTTCCAAGGTTGACTTCTTTGGTGGGTTCGTCGATAGCAGACGAAGGCTCATCAAACTGTCTCATCCCACTCACAAATGGTTCAGCCAAGTCATCGTCCTCTTCATCTTCACTAAGTTCAAACACTCCTAGGTCATCATTGCAAGATTCATCTTTCAAAAGCTCCATCGGCTCAGAGATGACCCCTATCTGAAGAAATTCATTGACTATGTTCAAAATTTTACACCTATCTCCTAACTCCTGAACTAAGAAAGACGGAACATGCTTAACCTTAATTCCTAAGCTACTATGTACATGATCCGGAGAATGAGTCAGGTTTGTCCCGGATGGGACAAGGGTGGATCCTTGGAATAAAGATTCAGTGACGGCGGGGCTGCCCCACCATGTAGGCTCCTTAAAGGTGACCTCGCATCCTATGGTATAGGAATTGGACTTTTGTTTTGGTGATCTCATGCTTCGAACATGAAATATTTAGGAGAATGTGCTTTGACTAGTGTTGGGAGCATAGGGAAGGAAGGTGGGTGGAATAAGAAGGGGATGAACATAGCAGGTGTCGGTTCATCCTTGACCAGAAATACCCCTTCCTGTGGGATGCTTGGCTCATGAAATAATAACCTTGTGCCAAAATCTTCTTCTCCTTCTTCTTGAATCTCCTTATTCTCTTCTTTCAACTCATCTTCTATCCTAAGTAACTCTTGGTTTTTCTTCACAAAATGGTACATAAGAGACCGCTTTTCTTTTCCTTCAACTGGTTTATCTGGCGAGTATCCCAATCCGAACCCCCCAATGATAGGATTTTCTGAAATAGGTTCCAGGATTCCTTGTCCCTCCTTTCCCAACCCAGAGCCTGAATTGTATCCCATCTTAACCATGAGCTGCCAACCTATGCTAGGTCGAGGCCTGGGGTGAGAGCTGACTGACGAAAGGACGGGTTCTTTGCCTTTTCTAGAGGTTATCATAGATGGAATCTGCTCTATTGATACCGAGTCCAATGGTTCGATATAGCGGGTGCTTTTGACCTTCACAATTTTCCCATTATACGGGAACTTATAACACTGATGATTGGTGGATGGGACCCCCAAAGTCTGATCCATCTAAGGTCTCCCTAGAATAGCATTGTATATGGGCTTAACATCCAAAATGTAGAACTCCAAAATCATGGCTACTGGGCCAAGCTCCAATTGGAGGAAGATTTTACCGTCAGCTGGCCTTTGAGAGTTATCATAGGCCGAGACCATCATGGAGGTGGACTCAATCTTCTCTGGATCGATTCCTATCTTCTTAAGAGTTTTGAGGGGACAAACATTGATTGAGGACCCAGTATCCAATAGGATGGAGTCCACTGAGTGGCCACTAAGGGAGGCAGTTAGGTACAAGGGAAGAGATCGGCACTCGGGGAGAGCTAGATCTTTATCCGAGAATTATATCATGGGTGCCTGAGTGACTGAGAGAATGGCATTCGTGATTCCTCCGATAGGAAGATCCTCATTAACCGTAAGTTGTTGTAGGAAATTGAACAATGTCTCCCTATGTGTGGAAGATCTTCGAATCAATTCGAGAACTGAAATCTTGACAGGAATCTTTCCCAGATGCTGGAGGATGTCATATTCAGATTGAGTAATCCCTCCAGTTGGGATTGGACTTTCTTGAGAATTCGAGGGTTGACTTGGAGGAATGATGCGGTTTCTGAGTGTAACACTTATTGGACTTGGATTTGCTGCTAGCTTTGATTTCAAAGGATTGAATTGGGTCACCAGACCTAACTTTGAGGTAGGACATAGGATAGACAGTGGAGTTTTGTCAGCTGTGATTGAAGGTACCTAGACAATAATGACCGGCTTGGTGATGATTGATTGTTCCTTAGGCCGAATGAAGACGAAAGGTTTATCATGAACGATTGTAGAAACTTCTAGGGTAGTCTTTTCGGTCTCATTCGGTTGAATAAGAACTTGGTGTTGTATCCCCGATCCTTCATATTCCCAATATTGCTCTCTACGAACTATTCTAGGCTCCAAATCTTTGATCAAGGTGTTGACCTTTCCTTGGGAATTAGACGGGTCTTGAATAGTTTGATGAGAGGGTAATGGTGTTAGTATTAGATGGTCTGAAATCCAATCCGATAATCCGATACTATGTACTAATTCAGATTATTAATAAATGGCAATAATTCATTGTGTGTAATTAATTCGATCTATGTTTATCGTATCACGATGAAGTCCATAAACATATGCAATAGTCTTCGAATTATGATGAGATCATAATTACGGGACCGAAGACTTATAAACATATGTTCTTAATTGTTCCTAGTCATAGGATGTTTGAGATAGGACATCGAACATCCGGATAGACTAGTATAGGTTACTTCAGCTCATATGATGAGGGTGACTGATCCCATAAGTCACTTGTGTGGAGACATTATGCTCGACATGTAGGTGCTCATTGGCGAATGAGTTCACTGAACTGATCCGACTATGAATCGCTGGATGGTAAACACCTCACTGTTAACCAACTCGATTCTTTTGTCACGGTTGCGTGGATGATCCTTGGACCTGAGACGCCAAAGATATCTTGTTGGTAGGTTTCTGAACTTTGACCTTGACTAACGAATCCCTAACCACGGGTTATCAATAAGTCAAGCGATCGGGTTCAGGGAAATGCCCTCGAAGGTAATTGTGTGTTCAATACGGGATCATCCGCTCTCAGTAGTTTGAGGGAGAATGTTGTGGGAATGATGTGCTTAAAGTCCCTGGCCAGGGCGGACTCTGTATTCGATAAGGAGTTATCGGATTCAGATTAGCGGCATCTGATTCAAGTGAATCGACCGAATAGGGTTTAATAGTAAACCATGCCCTAGGTCGATTCGGGAACATTGCACGGATGAAGGATTATATCCGTGCGCTAACCGATGACAGAAAGGTTCCAATTGAGGGTTGCGATAATCCCAGTGCCATCTAGGATCACGCGATGTTGCTTGGCATCCAACGTGATCGGAAGTCCGTTCGAATTTATTGTGGGACATTAAATTCGGCTGATTAATTGAATATAAGGATATTAATTAATTCAGTGGGTCAGTAAAGGGTTACTGGACTTAATGGGCTATTAACTGGATTGGTATTTGGGCCTAGAGGGTCACACGCAAATGGTTTTCAAGTCAATGGATAATTCGACAGGATTTCGGATAAGTCTGGGTTTTTATGAAAAACCGCAAACATACTTATTATAAAATAACGGATTTTACGTCGGGGGCAAGCAACCCTGACATAACCGTCGTTCTTTCTCTCTCTCTCCTCTCTTCTGGGCGTGCGACACGAGGCGACCATCTGAAGGCTCCGCTTTGAATTCCGACTGCTCCACCTTCCGTCCGATGGGAGATTCCGAATCCGCATGTCGCGGCGGATTACGCGCAGCCAGACGGGATCTACGAACGCCGCAGCGAGCGAGGAAGTGAGGACGATCTATCGCGAGGAGAACCGCGTGGATACCGCTAGAGGTCGGGCATCTGCGCGACTTGCGGCATCGCTCCGACGGAACCAGAAAACGAACGCGGATTCTAATCCGCGCAAGGTAAATCCGATTCACTCCGGTTTATTTTGTTAATCGAAACGGGACGGATCCGATCCCGAAATTTGAACTTATTCCGCTGCATTTTCGGTCGGATCCCGACACAGCGATCCCAACAAATGGGTCCTTCACAATTCTTAGTTCCTTCTTAGCCCTTAAAGTCTCAATTGCCTTTTTCATCTCTTCCCAATTAATTATGCCTTCGTCATTCAGATCATACACTCAATCCCTGAAGGTGAATCAATTGTTAATTGTGTGCCCTGGAATCCTATGATATGGATAGTACCTGGACGTGTCCGTGCTGCGCGGAACGCCTTCACGTTGTGGTGGGAGTTGGATAGCATTGCAAGCTAGTAGGGCATAAAAGATGTCTGCTAGCGATTCTGGTAAAGGTGGGTATGATGTGTGTTTGGCCATGGGATGACTATAATTAGTTGAAGGAGGAACAACTGAGTACTGCTTCTGATTGGACTGAGCATCATACCTGGGTTGAGAATTGGGAAGCCTGGTTGATTGTCCTAGAGTGCTTACTTGCTCATTGATGGTGACTCCTTCTGTGGTGGGAGTTAGTGTGGCTTTCTTGTTCCTATTCCTGTTATCGAAGAATGAAGGTGGAGTGGAGTTCCAGATCTGTGACTGAATCACCCGAGCTCGATTATACAGTTGGGCGAACGTTTAAAATTCGCTAAGCATGAGGATAGCTCGGAGCTGAGGAGTGGCGTTATTGACAAGTATAGTGACTGCTTAGGCTTCAGCGATGGTAACTTCTGCTCTAGAGGCCATGGCACTCCACCTATTAGCAAAGTGAGTGAAGTCCTCGTCAGACTTCATTTTTTCCATTACAAGATCAAATAAGGTGCGGGGTAAGGTTGTCATGTAATTGAAATGGGTGACAAACCTTTCTGAGACCATATCAAAATTGATTAGGTCTGTAGCAGGTACAGCTGAAAACCATCTTAAAGCGTCTCCTTCTAGAGACTTGTAAAAGAGGTGGACAAGGATGACTCTATCATAGAGCCATTGGTGGGAGTCCATAAGGAAACCCGACAGATGATGGTGCGGGTCGGTGGTACCATCGTATTTCTTATACTTGGGTACCTTGAATCCTAGTCGGAAGTAGGTTGAAGGGAGCTTGCAATAGCTCGAGAGAGAATGAGGTTGCCTCAAGGTAAGACTTTCAGCCATGAGCTGGCGTACGTAAGTTTCGACCTCATTCTTGTAGATGAATTCCTCCTGTTTGGGAGGTGTGGCCTGATTGATGAAGTTAGAGGAGGCTATTAGGATTGGGATTGCCTAATTAGCCTGAGGTCGGCTAGAAGACCCCTGGAATTGAATTTTCTGAGGAGTGGTTTCTTGAGTTTTGCTGCGGGAGACCAACTGAATGAGTTGATCAGGAGTGTACCGTGATAACACGGCAATAAGTTCTGGGTCTTCCCCTGGATTTTGGAATGTCCTATTTGAAACTATAGGATCATCTTCTCCTTGGGAGGTGGAAGATTCATCAGATTCCCTTCTTTTAAGCTCCTCCCTAGGTGTCTGGAGTATGCCTATGAATGTATGTTGTAGGTCTTCTTCAATCTCGAATAAAAGATTGTGTGTGACGTTGTTACCAAACTCGTGCACGTCATCATACACGGTATTAAAGTACACACGATTTATTATGAAACACAAATCCTAGAAGATTTTATGTTCCACTTCAAAGATTAACCGTGATTATGAGAGTGTTGGTTTCTAACAAATCAAGTTCAACCCCTTTAGCGACCCTCCATTCTTTTCAAAAAATTATTTCACCAAAATTCAATTAGGTGTCTGATAATTTTTAAAAATAATCCCCTTAATGACGCCCATAGGTAGAAGATTTTGAATGGCAAAACTTAATTTCCTCACTCAATCCTGAGATCCTATTGGGTGGTTTGGGTACAACCTGCTCAGCGGCCAAGTGGGAATCCTTGGCTCGCGGAGACTCATAGAGGTTCCTAACAGAGTAAGACAAGTCACACCTGAGTGGGAATCCCCAGGTGGAGTGTCAAACACTATGGGAGGGGTAACTATCAGTGTGATGCCGACTCTTCCTTAAAACCCGCACGGAGAATACCCTAAAATTAACCCAAAGTTCAATAGAAAAGAAAGTAATAAAGACAACCAGAACAGTAAGATATACAAGTGAGAAAAGCTGGCCAAAAGGTCGACCAACTAAAGATTGGACGGCCTGATTATCGGCCGTCTGGAAAACTGGGTGGCCAGATGTTTGGCCGTCCAGATTACTGGACGACCAGATGGTTGGCTGTCTGGTTAGCTGGGCGGCCAGATGTTTGGCCGTCCAGGTACTGGGCGGCCAGGTGATTGGCCTTCCAGGTATAGGGGCTCTTACCTTCTTACCTTTGGTTGCGATGTATGCAACGAGCAAGTAGACGTCCCACCGTGATCGCCAGAGGGTTGTGGACGCTCGGAGTGTTCCCGCTCTCCTTCCGCGGGAAGGGGCCTCCGTCCGTCGCGCAACTGCGGGGATGATGGGGTTAGGATTTGAAGTAAGTGATCGACAGGAACATTACCTTGGGGTCCCTGTGCTCCGCAGGATGGGTGGATTGATCGCGTCTTGTCTTGTTGGAGCGGGGGATAGTGGGTTACTCTTCTCTACCTCCGGTCGGCCGAAGGAGGAGAGCTCGGTAGTTTGCGCGCAGAATGTGGTAAGAGCCCATAAGAGAAAAAGACAAAACAAAGTAAAGAAAACCAATTAGAACTATGACATGTAGAATATGTTCATGCAAATATGTAAATAAATTAAAGATTGAAAGGGAATGCACCAGATGGATGTTTGGGAGGGAAGGTGACTATGCACTATGGCTACCCACCTCCTGTTTTTGTTTGAAACCTTTGGGGTGAAGGGTGCTAAGTCATCCTAACATGTATGTATGCAAATAAGGTGCTCGTGTGTGACAATAGTGAAAGTGGATGTGTTGTGTGTAGACACCGATTTTGGACCACCCTTTTGGTCATGAACCTAATCCATCATTAGCCCTTCATCACCAAAATCCCCTCATTTCAGCCATCTCAGCCCACTACCAGCTAGGCCCATTAACCAAATCCCGACTCTAGCCACCTTTTCGTGGAAGGCCAGCCAGTCCGCCTTCCACCCCCTTCGAAGGCCACCCCTCGCCTTCCACCACCTTCGAAGGCCAGCCCCCTTGCCTTCCACCCTTTTGGCCACCCTTTTTCACCTTTTCGTGGAAGGCCAGCCCCCTTGCCTTCCACCTCCTTCGAAGGCCACCCCTCGCCTTCTACCCCCTTCGATGGCCAACCACCTTGTCTTCCACCTTTTTAGCCACCTTTTTCACTTTTTACCACCTTTTCGTGGAAGGCCAGCCCCCTTGCCTTCCACCTCCTTCGAAGGCCACCCCTTGCCTTCCGCCTCCTTCGAAGGCCATCCCTTGCCTTCCACTCCCTTCGAAGGCCAGCCGGGCCGCCTTCCACCACAAGAATGGAAGGCATGTCACCTGGCCGTCCACTCCCTAACCACCTCCCTTGACTCCGTCTTCCCCACGATCTCCTCTACTCGCCGCCTTCGTCCCCCACTACTCCGACCACTCCCCACTCCGGCCACTGCCGCGTCCACTACCTCCGACCCTTGACCACTTCCTATTGGCTGTATTTACGGTGATTTAGACCCCTGTTTTCTCCCCTTTTTTCCTTCGTCTATTTAAACCCCCCACATCCTCTCGAGCAGAGGGTTAAGGACTTTGGATTAAGGATTTGAAGTGAAGGATTTTGGGTGGAGAATTTTCGGAGGTTAAGGATCTTTTCCAGTGGCAGAGAGGGACCTTCTGGTGAGAAGTTCGAGGAGACTCCAAGGGGGAAGGCTCATGCTGCATTCTGAAACGGGCTTGCCTTTCTAACCTCTCTCTTTTACTCTTTCTTATTCATTCCATTACATTAGTAATACCACTTCACTCTTCACACACACAACCCCCTTCATTTGCATGCATGCACATAAGATGACCTAGTGGTTCTTACCCCCGCACAGAGGTTTAAAAAAAAAAACGGGAGGTGGGTGGCCATAACACATGGTCACCTTCCCTCCCCACCACCCATCCGGTGCGTTCCCTTCTGATTTTAACTAGTTTTTACGTATTTATGAGTAGATCCTGCACCAAATAGTCCTAATCGGGTTATTCTGTGTTTTGTCTATTATTTTCAGGGGATCCTTACCACATTCACGCGTGCAGAGTACCGGGCTCTCCTCCTCTGGCCGGCCGGAGGAAGAGAAGGAGGAACCAGCATCTCCCGCTCCCATCAAACGCGCGATCACCTTCTACATCCCTGCGGAGCACAGGGACCGAAAGGTAATGCTCCTGGCGATCACACTTTATTTTCTAACCCCCTTTAAATCGCCACAGTGCTAAGACGAACGGAGAGGAACCCCCGTCCGAAGCCCGCAGCCGCGGCGGGGAGACGTTCCGGGCGCCTACATTGTGGTAAAATGGAAAGGAGAGAGAATAAAAGACTTCAGGATGATTGAATGACATATGATGGAAAAGAATAAAAGAAGAAAGGGTTAAGGAGACAAGCCCATTTAGGATGCGGGGGACCCTTTGTTTCCTTTGACTCGCCAAGCTCCTGCCTCTGTGCACTAGAGCCTCTGCCAACCTGAAGTCTTCCAACGCAAGCCTCTTCAACCTTCCAAAATCCTTAACTCCCAGCTCTCCAACCCCCTTCCCGAGGGGACCTAAGGAGGTTTAAATAGGGGGGAAAGAAAGTAAGGAAATTAGGGGTCTAAATCCCCGTTAATCCCTAAGGAGCCAATAGGAAATGGTCCGGGGTGGCCGCAGGAAAATCTTGCTTCGGGCACTAAATGGTGTCGGGCCAGGGCGACGCCATTTGTAAATGGTGTCGACCATGGGTAACGCAATTTAGGCCCAGATACTAGAGGGCAGTTTGGTTTTCGGGTGGTAAATAACGTCGCGACCATGTAACGCTATTTAAATGGTGTCAACCATGGGCGACGCGATTTAGGCCCATCTCCCGAGGCCAACTTCCATGTGAACTAGTTTAGGGGTCTTGAATGACGTCGGCCACGGGCAACACGATTCAAGACAGAACCCCATTAATTCATGCTATTAACATGTATTTACATTATTAGATAATTCGGTTAAATGCATGCTCGATACCGTACTTCGAGGATGAGGGTTTCTACGTGATCAGATCGCACTGTGTTGTGTTTTATACAATTGTGAACCTAGAGTGACAGTTGTTAGTGCTTAGGCATCCTGTGTCGGTGTGGGAGTGACACAGCGCCAGTGTGGGAGTGGTGGGGTGACGTCTAGAGAGAGGGTCACCTGGTGTACCCCGGGGTATATCAAGTATCTGTGTGGGAGTGGTATATCCGGAGTGTCACTCGTGGCTGGGGGGAGCAGAACCACCTAGAGCTAGATAGGCCGGAGTAGCCAGTGTGCTATCCGAGGGATTGTTGTTCAGTCCCAACGGGTCGGTGTTTTCCGCATTCGACTACGTGGTTTGTGTATTTAGCCGAGACGTTGGTTGTGGACTCCGTGGTGGAGTGATTTCAGAGTTGTCCATGTTCCATTTACAAATGCATGTGTTTTATATCGGAATTTGAGAATCTTTGGGAGTTGTGTTTAATGCTTTACTTATTTAATTGCCTATATTCGTGTTGTTATACTTGTAGGTACGTGAGTGGGTGGTGGGGATCGAAGGATTCCTATTGAGTCCATTTCGATGAGACTCACCCATACAGTTTTCAGGTGAGGGTTCCAGACATGCATAGCATGGAGGGTTTCGTCTCTGGTTGTGCGCCAGCAGCCACTGTTCCGGGATATGTCTCGATGTAGTTGTTATTTCCTTTTCAGGTCTGTACGCATAATTATTTCTTTTCAGTTGGAATATGTACTTATTTGCTAAGTCGAGTTAAATTGTCATAATTTTTAATTCATGCACTACCTTTACAATTCGATGTGTTGTGATTTGTTTAACTTAATTTATCATTTACTTTTCAAACTTATCGAGATCTTAGTTTGGCTCTAAATTTTAATGATTTGGTACCCATTTAGTAATCGGATCTCCGATTATAGGGTGGCGGGTTGTTACGCCGAATCATTAAAATTAGGAAGCAAACCAAGATCTCAAATAAGTCTAGAAAATAAATGATAAACTAAGCTAAACAATCCACATATTATCGAATTGTAAAAAAAGTGCATGAATTAAAAATTATTACAATTTGACTCGACTCAGAAAATAATTACATAATCCAACTGAAATGAAATAATTATGCTTACATGCTTGAAAGTAAAAGAACAACTATATCGGGGCACACTCCTGAACAATGGCTACTGGCGTGCAACCCGAGACGAGGCCCCACAACGCTACGCCTATCCTCACCTGAAAACTACAGGGGTAAGTCACACCATAATGGAATTAGTAGGGATCCTCTGATCCCCACCTCCCACACACGCACCTATAATCGCAATCACACAAGGTTAAGGGCAACATAAACGTAAGTAAAGTAGTAAGTGAATCACACGTCCACCGAAAAGGTACACACCAGAAACTGTCAAGCCAACCGGGAAAACACCGACCCGCTGGGACGGAACAACAACCCCTCGGATAGCACACTGGCTACACCAGCCTGTCTAGCTCTAGGTGGTTCTGCCTCCTCCCAGCCACGAGTGGCACTCCGAAGTCTACCACTCCCACACCGGTACTAGTTATTACCCCGGGGTATACCAAGTGACCCTCGCCTACTAGGTGTCACCTTGTCACTCCCACACCGACATAGGGTGTCCAGCACTAACAATTGTCACTTTAGGTCCACGATCACAAAAACACAACAGAATGCGATCTGGTTACATGGAATCTCCATCCCCAATGTATGATTTCAAGCATGCATTTAACAGAATTGATTAACAATAGACATACTTGTTAATTGCAGGGATTAATGTGGTTCTGTCTTGAATCACGTTGCCCATGGCCGACGTCATTCAAGACCTCGAAACAGGTTTTCTGTATTCTCAAGCACTGGGACCTAGGGATACTGGCTTGAATGGCGTCGCCTATGGCCGATGCTATTCAGCTCTTTATCCTACACTGGCTTCGGGAATCGAGAAAATGGGCCGTAAATCGCGTCGACTCAGGTCGACACCATTTCAAATGGCGTCACTTGGTTTTGACGCCCGAAATAGACCTTCCTCTAGCCTCCACTGAGCCACACAGGGATCCCTCTCCCCCAATTGCACGAAAAACCCAAAAATAAAGGAAGGGAAAAATTATAAACACAATAACATGCTAAATCCATTTTCGAAAACACCCTCTTTCAATTCAAAAACCCCTAGAACATGCTCATTTCAAGCCCTAAAATCCCCCCCCCCCCAAAAAAAAATAATAATAATAATCATAGCATGCTCCAAAGTGGGAAGTCATGATTTAAAACAATCGACATCGAGTGAGGACCATTACCCCATCGGTTACTTGAACTCCTCCTAGCTCCTCGCCATGTATCCGCTACATCGCAAGCCGCCACCGGTACCACTATAGACGTCGTCACTCCATCGGGATGTCGGCCGCCGTCCGGAGAGCAAGGTGCCGCAGAGGAGATGGTGGTGGTAGTGGTGAGAGGTGGGAGGGGTTTGGAGTGGAGGAAGAGGAAGGGAAGGAGAGAGTTGGAGAGATTCAAAGAGAGGGAAGAGAGAGAGAGGGAAGAAGAGAATGAGAGAAAGGAGGGAAAGCTCGGGGCGTCAACCGAAAACATGCTAAATCGCGTCGTTCTCAGATGACGCCATTTAGACGACAGGACGGGGTCGTACGTTGGCAGATGTTTGAATTCCAATCGGACCACATGACCGGAGCTGTACACACACGCCCCAATGCTGGCCCACGCGGTACAACAATAAGGCTTCTAAATGGCGTCCCCCAGTCCGATGCCATTAGAAATGGCGTTGCGCACGCTCAACGCTATAAAGAAGCCATGCCCCAGACCCATAAGGGCCTATCCAAGGGGTCTGACACCGAAATCGACTCGATAACTGAACCCGAAATCTCAGTCCTTACATATTATATATATCAAGTTGGGTGATTTTTCATAAAAATCCCTGGTTAATATAAAATCCACTAAATTATCCCGAACTGAGAACATTTTTGCATGTGACCCTCTAGGTCTAAGTACCAGTCCGATTTTTGACCTGTTAAGCCCAATAACAAGTTATTGGCTTATTATAATTAATTAAATTAATTACTTAATCAAATTATCACCTCACAATAATCAGTCATGCTTTTCGATTATGTTGGGTGCCAAGCAATACTGCATGATCTTGGAAGGCAATAAGGTCTGGCAACCCGCTCAAAGAACCTATCTGTCCTCAGTTATTACGTGGATGTAATCCTTCATTCGTACGATGCTCCTGAGTTAATTGTCAAATCCAAACTGGACAACTCACTTGGGTTTGATGCATCTGTACAATATCAGAGAACTCCTTTTTTGATATAGTGTCCGCCCTGATCAGGGACTCCCGCGCATCTAACTTGGAGCATGCTCTATTTGATTACTGAGAACGAATGATTTCTTATTGAACATACAATCACCTTTGAAAGTCTTTCGTTTGAACCTGATCGCAATACTGATTAGGACCCCGTAGTTAGAGATCCATAAGCCAAGGTCAAAGTCCAAAAGTCTACCGACAATGTATCTTTGGTGTCTCAGGTCCAAGGACTATTCATGCTATTGTGACGATAGATCAAGCTGATTGATAGTCAAACAACTTACCATCCAGCGATCCATGTCGAATCAGTTCAGTGAACTCATTCATCAATGAACACCTACAAGTTCAACATACTGTCTCCATATAAGTGACTATAAGAACAGTCACCCTCATCGTATGAGCTGGAGTAACCTGTATTAATCTCACCGAGTATCCGATGCCCTTCTCAGATATCCTCTGACTAGGAACCATTAAGAATGTATGTTTATAGATTGTCAATTTCATTATTATGATTTTATCACTGACATATCATTATGATATGAATAATAAGAGAAAAAGGATTTCCATATAATGAATGTTTTTTTCATTAAATAAATGAATAAATATAAGTCTGATTGGCTTATAAGCTATACTTAGAACTAACATAATCGATTCACAATTCAAGACCAAATCAATAAACAGAACATCGGGCAAATCGATTACAAATACTTAACAATCGATTATTGATTCAAAAGAATAATCGATAAATAGGTCCGAGACAGATAGATTATTGACTGCGGGCTTAATCGATGACAGAATAATCGGTTAACCTAAAGAGTAGTAGTTAAGTTATAATCGACTATCAAGGGAAGGTCCAATTGATTTTCGAAACAAAGAAAATCGATCCATGGAACATAGATATAATTGATTATCATACTAAAGATTATTCGACTCCCAAAGATATAATCAATTATTGAATTTAGGCTTAATCGACTAGCAAACTAGGCATAATTGATTATCAAAGTGAACAATAATCAGCTATCAGGAGGGTGATAATCGAGGTTTTGATCAATCTTAAAGACATAGAGTAATCGATTAATTGAATAGAATCATTAATCGATTAATAGTTCAAAAAATAATCATTTACTATACAAAATGGTATAGCGATTATCAGTACAAAGGCAAATTGATTACTAAACAATATGGCATAGCAATTATTAATACAAAGGCAAATTAATTACTGAACAATCTGGCATAGTGATTATCAGTACAAAGGCAATTTGATTAACAATGCTAGGGCAAATTGATTGAACGAACTCAAGTAATTGATTAAAATGTCAAAAATATATCAATTACTGAACTGAAAATCACTAAAGTAGTTGAATCAAATAGGACTCAATCGATTGAATAGTTGAATTCTAGTTGATTAACATAACAATTCAGAGCTTGCAGATAATCCTTAACAATTTGAATATTGCCTCTGAGTTATAGGTCATAATTTAAAAATTTTCAGAATAAATTAGATTTAATTAAAATCAAATAATGCCATATAAACAAAATGATTGGAGCCATAAAATAGAAGTTAGAACTGAAATTTATCTATAAAATGGAAGTGAACTATAATGAGCTATCAGAATTAAACATTAAGGAGGTATAGTAATTCAACTGGAAAGCATCCATCAATTTAGAAAAGGAATATGCTCTAGTGGTAGCAGATCAGAAGTTGCAATTTGTTCAAAGAAATAAACTGAATTGAATTAATATTATGTGAACTGAAATATTCCAAATGAATATAAACAAAGCATTCCCAATTGAAACATTTCTGAAATGAATCAGTCCTAGATATTTCCATATAATAGATTTCAAAAACATCCTCATAAATCATCACATGAACAAAGACATCAAGAACTAGCAGATATCTATGCCAAATCAAATCACACCATCCAAACATGCATATCAACTCTCTCCAAAGGCCATACTATACCTAGCACTTGGCTTCAGTGCTAGATCTTGGTGTCTGTAGCAACTCAGTTGCCAACAAGGTTTTGACCAATAACATATATGCTTATACTACTAGTCCAAAATCTCCTTAGTGAGAGCAATGTCCGCTTCTAAATCATCACATAAATTATACATAATCCTTAGAGTTTCAAACAAATAAGCTCAGAAGTAGAAGGTAGCAGGATTCAAACAGCAACAACTGGTTCAGTTCATTTCAAATAAAAGGTATTGAATTTCACAACTATCATAAAGAAAAGTAGTTCAGATTTAGATTAATTCGAAGAATAATTTCGTTAAATCTGAGTAGGTATATTGATCTAATTGAATTATGAAGACTGAAACCTTATGAAGAACAAATTTGGATCATATTAGTTGAATTAGAACATTAGATCAACATAATGATTTCAAAAGAATAGATCAGATCCAAATTAGGGCATATTAGAATTGAGACAATTACAAGAAGCATTTCGAAATCAATAAAATAACTATAGATTTATACTAATTAAACTTGTTCAGATTTATCCCCCTACCTCAAATCACAGGAACACCAAGAACTCCAAGCTCCCTTTCTCACTTCCTGCTCCCACATATACATCAGCCTACTCCAAGAAAATGTCCAACCAAAATGAGAGTTCTAAAGGCCCTAAGGGTCTATTTATATATAGCCTTCTAATTCCCCTTGGCACGCTTAAAATGTGAGTAGTTATTTTCCATTTTCTGTCAAGATTGGATTCATTGTTCTCAACATAATTTGATTTGAACTAACTAAGTCTACTGCTCCACTATACTCACTATTGACTTCTCTAACTAACCACACTACTAATGGTTGCCATGTATCTAATCGACTCTGATCCCACTTACCAAATCTCTCAACTCAGTTGCTACTAACAAATTGTATTAATTGGCTACCTGATAAAAGACTAAATAACTAACTCTTTTTCCAACCGAACACCTTCCTTACGAATCACATGGTCAATTTAAAGTCCTAAATTAAAATTTTAATCCAATCACTAATATTAATATTACGATGGTGGCACTACTTTGGGAGGCGATAGCGACACGATGGCAATAGTGGCCCTTAGGGGTGGCAACAAGCCAAACCAAGTTGAGCTTTAGGAAGCTTGAGCTCAGCTCATCAAAAATTTTTCAAACTCCAACTGAGCCCGAGCTTTCATTTGAGTCCAAAATAAGGCTCGAGTTTGACTCAAACATGATTTCCTCGAGCTCGAGCCGAGCTCAAACCCAACTCGAGCTTAACTCAGTGAGTTAGCTGAGTTGAACTAAACTCAAGAACCAACTTAAGAACATGAGAGGAGGGATTCAATTTATAAGAAATCTCATGCGTTTCATTTCAAAGAAAATCGATTTCCGACTAAACATCCCAATTCCCACTATCGTCACCCGACACGTTGGGTTTTTGGGTCGGTAGCACGTTTAGTCCTGTACCAGTTTACACAATTTTTTTTTCCAGCCCTCATTTACTCCCCCCTTGGAACGTTCACCTGGACATTTACGCGCAACAAAAGTGGCAACTTTGTGTTTTGACTTTGAGCTGGCGCAGTGCAGGCTTTTTAAAATTTGAATGTGGGCTCGGTGTACTTGCGAAATTATATGCATATCTTTTTTTTTAACGAGCATATCCGCTAAGCTGAAGCTTGTCTCGTGTAATGAGATGAGCTTAACGCGGGGGCTCAAGCTCGACTCATTTGTTTCTATAAGTTGAATTAAACTCAAGTGGAGCTCAAGCAGTTCACGAGCAATTCAACTTATTGTTAGTTCTAGTGATGTTGCACCGGGAGACGATGGGAAGACAGTGGCAATGGTGGCATTGTTCCTCAGGAGATAGCGATATTGACGCTGCTCTAAAAGGCGATGGGGAGACAATAGTGCAGCTATGGGAGAAGAATTCAAACAATTTTGTAAAAAAAAGTGTAGAAAATATCCGTTTCCATCCACCACCCATTCAAAAGTATTTTGGTCTCTAAAACTCGTCCGACAAGGTGCCAAGATGGGGGCTGGGGTTAGATGGGATGGCCATTAAGAGGAGGTCAGGGCATCTCGCAGAAGTGAAAGTTGGCAAATCTCCTATCTGTTAGTTTAGGTGGCCTACAAGCCAATCTGACTATGTAAATCTCGTTCATTTATTAATATAATGGCATAATATTCATTGTGTGTAAATCGTATTAATTATCGTCTCATAATGAAGTCTGTGAATATGTGCGATAGTGATTAGATTATGATGAGATCATACTAATGAGACTGATCACTTAAACACACATATTCTTAATCGTTCTTAGTCGGAGGATATCCGAGAAGGACATCGGATATCCGGTTAGACTAATACATATTACTCATGCTCATATGGTAAAGGTGACTGATCTGATAAGTCACTTGTGTAGAGACACTAAGGCGAATCTGTAGGTGCTCATTGGAGAATAAGTTCACTGAACTGATCCGACTGAATCGCTGGATGGTATTGTACCTCACTGTCAACCAGCTTGATTCTATTGTCGCGGTTGCACGGATGGTCCTCGGACCTGAGACACCAAAGACACCTTGTCGGTGGACTTCTGTGCTTTGACCTTGGTTTATGAATCTCTAACCACAGGATTCTAAACAGTCAAGGATCGGATACAGCGGAATACCGTCGAAGGGAATTGTGTGTCAATAAGGAATCATTCGCTCTCAGTACTTAAAGAGAGAATGCTCTAGGAAGGATGCGCGGAAGTCCCTGGCCAGGGCGGACGATAATATCGGGAAAGGAGTTTTCCGATATTCATCAGCGGCATCCAATCCAAGTGAGTAGACCTGTTAGGGTTTGACAGCACGCCATACCCTGAGTTGACTCGAGAGCATTGTACGAACGAAGGATTATATTCATGCGCTAACTGTCGACGAAAGGGTTCCAAGAATGGGTTGCTTAACCCCAATACCTTCCGGGTTCACGCAGTCTTGCTTGGCACCCAACGTGATCGGAGGCCCGATCGAATTCGATATGCGACATCAATTCGATTGATTAATTAATTAATAAAGGGTTATTAATTAATCAATAAAGCCAGTGAGGAATCACTGGGCTTATTAGGCTATTAACCAGACTGGTTATTGAGCCTAGAGAGTCACACGCAAATGATTCTCAAGGCGATGGGTAAATAAGTGGGTTTTATATAAACCGGGGGTTTTTATGAAAAACCGCGCGGTTAGTATAAAACATAGCGAATAGGCTGAGCAGGCCAAGCTATTGTTAACCCTAGCTGCCCCTCCTCTGTTTCTCTCTCTCTCTGGCGTCCCAAACAGATCAAGATCTCCTCCGCCATTTCTCCGACTCCCGTTCGACGGGAAATTGTCCGCGCGTTGTGGCGATTGTTGCGGCGACCGGCGGAGGTTTCGTAGGCTGCGAAGAACGAGGAACGTGAGGATATCCATCGCAAGGAGGATCGCGTAAACTCTGCTAGAGGCCGGGCGCTTGCGCAGCTTGCGGTGTTGTACCGACGGAACCGAACGGTTGTGGATTTGAATCCGTACACGGTAAGATTCGATAATCCGATTATTGTAATTTTAGATTTTTCGAAACGAGAACGGATCTCCGTTTTTTATTTTTATTTCCGCTACGCGGGAGATCCGGAGAAACCCGAGAAACCAACAATGCCTAGTAGGTGAGGGTGACCTAGTGTATCCCGGGGTAATAACTAGTACCGGTGTGGGAGTGGTACACTTCGGAGTGCCACTCGTAGCTGGGAGGAGGTAGAACCACCTAGAGCTAGACAGGCTAGAGTAGCCAGTGTGCTATCCGAGGGGTTCCTAATTTTGATGATTCGGTAGTCATTTAGTAATCGGCTCCCCGATTATAAGGTGATGGATCCTTGCATAATAGCTGTGAGGGAGCCTTGGGCAAAGATCTAGGGTTCTCCCTTGATGGCCGCCCCCTTCTCTCTCTCCTCTGCTCTGGGTACCCCCCCACCAAGTGCTTCCCCAAGCTCTACTCCGATGCATACACGACTCCCACCTTCTAGGAGATCTTCATCCACATGCCACGGGCACGGTCGCAGCAGAGGAATGTCGACACCGCTGCCAATCCAGACGAGAAGGACCATATGGATATTGCTCGAGGCCATGCATCTGTGCGACTAGCGACATCACTCCATCGGAACAAGATGAATGCAGTTTTGAATCTGCGCAAGGTGATGACTGATCACCGCTGTTGTGTTCGTTTTAATTGAAACGGATCAGTGATGGCATGTTCCAATTTTAAATTGTTGTTTCTACTGCATTCTTATTCTCCCCGCTTGATCTTTATAGTGGAAGCAGAGCCAGATTACTGCTGGATCCATTTTAGATCGTTGAAATCGATATTATAAATTATTTTCATGCGTAAGATTCGATTTTTCTTTGAAGAACTAATTTTGGACATATTCATGAAGTTATGACCTCTATTATTTAAGGGGGAGAGCAGGCCATAAGTAGTAGAGAATTGGCTAGTGCAGATGGATAAAATCTTTGATGTGATGGGATGCGCAGTTGAGAGTAGAGGAAGTATTTTCCTTCTCATGTTAGGGATGCTAAGGCATTGGAGTTTATTTAATCTAAGGGGAAATGTTAGTAGCAAAATATGAAGCTAAGTTTGTGGAGTTGGAAAGATACGCTCCTCAATTCTTTGCTGATAAAGAAAAAAGAGTCAAGAAAATTTATAAATGGACTCATAGCTACTATTAGGGCAAGGGTGGCCCCATTTAGATTGAAAACCATAGCTGAAACTCTTGAGACCACTTCTATGGTCGAGAGGGAATAGAATGTGTTTGTTGAAGGACAAAAATTGAGAAACAAGAAGAGGTCTTTTATGCCTCCCCAAGGAATGGAATTTAAGAGGCATCAAAGAGGATGGAAAGTTGGCATGAAAGGAAGGGAACATCCAGTCTGTGACAAATGTGGTGCCGAGAATGGAGGACAGGAGTGCTTAAAGGCTACAAGCAAATGTTTTGGTTATGGAGTGACAAGCCATATGCTCAGGAACTATCCAAAGAAGAAAGTTAATCCGACTGCTGCAGTGCAAGTTAAAGTAAAAGCTAGAGTTTATGCATTAGTAAAGGAAGCTATGGAAGTTTTGGATAATGTGCTGACAAGTACTATTTTGATCTCTGGACTATTTACTAGAGTTTTGATTTTTGCACTACATACTATTTTGTTTCTGTTGGATTTGTTGAGCATTTAAATGATTGCTTAACTCAGAACACTAGGCCTCTTACTATTACAATTGCTACTGGTGAAGAATTGATCACATGCCTTACACTTTCTGGTCTACTTATTCAGATAGAGGGTGAGCTTATGCCTCTTACTGCTTACATAATTGAGATAGCAGACTTTGATATTATTTTGGGTATGGATTGGTTAGAAGGAAATTTTGTTATATTGGATCGTCATAGAAAGAGGGTGATGTACTAAATACCTGGTGAAGAAGAATTTTTTTCCATTGTCTTAAAAAGAATTATGAGAAAGCTTTAGTATCAGCATTGAAGGCCAGGAAATTGATTCACCAAGGCTTGGATGCTTATCTAGCTAGTGTAGTACTGAGTGGTGGAGCTAAGAGTTCAATTTCAAATATATATGTAGTTGGAGAATTTCCAAATGTGTTCCTAATTATCTACCAAGTTTACCACCTACAAGAGAAATTGATTTCACCATAGAATTAGTACCTAGTAGTTCACCTATATCTAAGGCACCATATAGAATGACTCCTGTTGAATTAGCTGAATTAGAAAAATAGTTATAGGAACTACTAGACAAATGATTCATTAGATCCAATGTGTAACCATGGGGTGCACCAGTTTTGTTTGTAAGGAAGAAGGATGGATCCATGAGATTATGTATTGACTATAGGCAATTGAATCAAGTTACAATGAAAAATAAGTATCCATTATCAAGAATTGATGATTAGTATGATCAATTAAGTAAAGGAAGAGTATTTTTCAAGATTGATTTAAGGTCCAGTTACTATTAGTTGAGAATCACGGCTAAAGATGTACTGAAGACAACATTCAGAACAAGATATGGGCATTATGAGTTTTTGGTTGTGTCATTTGGATTGACTAATGCCCCAGCTGCAATTATGGATTTAATGAACAAGGTTTTCAGATTTTATCTGAATCAATTTCTAGTTATTTTCATTGATAATATGCTGATTTACTCACCTAGTGAGAAGGTTCACAAAGAACACTTAAGGATGGTTTTGGAGGAGCTGAGAAGTTATCAGCTCTATACTAAGTTCAGTGGGTGTGAATTTTGGCTGAAACAAGTTTAGTTTCTTGGTCATTTCATGTCGAGTAAGGAAGTATATGTTCATCCTGCAAAGGTAGAAGATATTCTGAATTGGGAAGCGCCTAAGATTGTGGCTGAGATTAGAGGTTTCTGGGATTAGCTAGATACTATAGAGGGTTTATTGAAGAATTTTCTATTTTAGCTAGCCCTATGACTAAATTGACTAAGAAAGGAGTAAAGTTTATGTAGACTGCTGATTATGAGCATAGTTTTCACGAGCTGAAAAGGACATTCTCTCTCCAGTCATATACCAAGAGTGAGTGATCCCCTGTTGTTCACTCAATTACCTTCGCAAGCTTTCCACTGTGTCTTAGAGACTGACTATCGTGGACTTAATGGCTAAAATCCACAAGCCAAAGAATCAACATACAATAGTCTACAAGCAAGGTATCATTGGTGACTCAGCTCAAAGGACCAACTGCGCTACTGCAACGATTGAATTCCGTAGTTAACAATTAGGTATAATGACCATCCATGAATTCTTATTCGGATCTGTTCAGTGAACTCATTCTCTAATGAGCACCTACAAGTTTGTCTTAGTGTCACCACACGAATGAATGTTAGATCATTCACCCTCATCGCATGAGCAGAAATAACTTGTGTTGATCTTATCGGATATTTAACGTCCATTTCAAATATCCTATGATCGAGAACTGTTTAAGACAAGTAACTAAGGATATTGATCTCACTATCATGATCTCATCATGATTCAATATCCCATATATTTGTCTACGGACCTTCAATACGATAGTTAATTTGCGAGAACTATAAATGAAGAAATAATTACCTTTATTCTAAACTAGAATGTACAAAGATTGGCTTTGAGGCCACCTAATTCTATCATTCTCCCACTTGGACTATAGCCAATCACCCATATGTCTAAGTCCCATAGACTTAAGGCGACTTACTAAATTGTTTTGAGATAACGGCTTAGTCAAGGGATCTGCTACATTATCATCAGATGAGACTTTCTCAACTATTATATCTCCTCTGGCGATAATCTTACGAATCAGATGAAATCGTCTCAGAATGTGATTTGACTTCTAATGCGATTTAGGCTCTTTTGCTTGAGCTATTGCCCCATTATTGTCACACAATAATGGAACAGGATCTGAAATGCTTGGGACTACTCCAAGTGCAGAGATGAACTTCTTCATCTAAACCGCCTCCTTAGCCGCTTCAGCTGCAGCAATATATTTTGCTTCGATCGTCGAATCTGCAGTTGTTTCTTGTTTGAAACTTTTCCAACTCACTGCACCTCCATTTAACATGAATACAAATCCAGACATGGATTTTCTATCATCCATATCCGACTGGAAGCTCGACTCAGTAAACCCTCGAAGTTCCAAGTCATTTCCTCCATAAACGAGAAATAGATCCTTAGTCCTTCTCAAGTATCTAAGGATACATTTCACCGCCTTCCAGTGTTCCTCACCTGGATCAGCCTGATATCTACTTGTGACACTTAGTGGGTGTGCCACATCAAGCCTAGTACATAGCATTGCATACATGATAGATCCTATTGCCGAAGCATAAGGAACTCTATCTATGTATGCTTTCTGTAACGACCCGCCACCCTATAATCGGGGATCCGATTACTAAATGGGTACCGAATCATTAAATTTGGAGCCAAACCAGGATCTCGATAAGTTGGGAAATAAATGATAAACTAAGCTAAACATCCACATCACATCGAATTATAAAGGAAGTGGAGAAATTAAAAATTATTACAATTCAACTTGACTCAGCAATTAATTACATACTCCAAAAGAAAAGAAATAATTAAGCGTACAGGTCAGAAAAGAAAATAACAACTACATCGGGGCATATCCTGGAACAGCGGCTGCTGGCGCGCAAGCCAAGGCAACACTCTCCTCGCTACGCCTGCCTAGAACCCTCACCTGAAAACCGCAGGGGGAGAGTCTTATTAAAATAGACTCAATAGGGATCCTTCGATCCCCACCACCTACTCACACACCCACAAGTGCAATACACAATTATAGGCAATTTAACTAAATAAAGCAGTAAACACAATTCCCATATTTCGATATAAAACACACGCATTTATAACAGTAACATGTACGATTCTGAAACCACCCTACCACGGAGTCCACAACTAGCGTCTCGGCTAAATACACAAGTCACACGGCCGAACGCGGAAAACACCGACCCGCTGAGACCAAACAGCAACCCCTCAGATAGCGCACTGGGTACTCTGGCCTAATCTGGCTAAAGGTGGTTCTGCTTCCCCGAGCACAAGTGACACTGCGAATGTACCACTCCCACACCGGTACTAGCTATACCCCGGGGTACACCAGGTGACCCTCTCTCTAGGCGTCACCCCACCACTCCCACACCGGCGCCATGTCACTCCTACACCAACACAGGGTGCCTAAGTACTAACAACTATCACTCTAGGCCCACGATCGTGCAAAACGCAACAAGGTGCGATCTGATCATGTAGAAATCATCGTCCTCGAGTATATTTTCAAACATGCATCTATCCAAATTATCTAACAATGTAAACACATGTTAATTTCATGCTTTAATGAGATTCTATCTTGAATCTCGTCGCCCAAGGCCAACGTCATTCAAGACCCCTAAACTGGTTCATGTGAAAACTGGCCTCGGAAGTTGGCCTAAAACGCGTCGTGCATGATAGTCATCTTTTAAAAGGCGTCACTGTTCCTAGTCGCCTAATCATGACAGAAATAGAATCAGGCCTCGAGGTGATCCGAACTAAAACGCGTCATGCACGGGGGTCGCCATTTGAATGGTGTCGCTGTCCCTAAACGCTATTCAATCCAAAGACATAGTCTGTTATCTGGGATAAATCGTGTCGTGGGTGGAAGCCGCCTTTTAAATGGCGTCGCTGTCCCCAGACGCCATTTAACCCTCACGTCAGGTTCCCCCTCCGCCTCCCCCCCATTCTCAAAGTGGGATCTTCTCCCCCAAATGGCACAAAAACGCCATAAAATAAAGGAGTAGGAGGAGAACCTAAATACCCAATAAAAAAACCCACCAATCCTAATTTTGTGATATAAGTATTTTCACCCCAAAAATCGCCTAAACATTCTTGAAAGCGGGAAAACATGGTTTTAAACAAAACATTGCGAGGATCGTCACCCTACCGGTTACTTGAACTCCTCCGAACTCCAAGCCGCCGAACCACCACGCCACAAGCTGCCGCCGGTACCGCCGTGGACGTCGTCACTCCACCGGGACGTCGGCCACCGTCCAGAGAGAAATGCACCGCAGAGGAAATGGTGGTGGTAGTGGTGGAAGTTAGGAGGTTGATGGAGTGGAGGGAGAGGAGGAATGGGGAGAGGAAAGGAAGGAGAAGGGGAGGGGCGCCGACTGGATCGGAATCGGAAGGGAGAGGGAGGAGAGAGAGAGAGAGAGAGAGATGGAGAGAATGAGGGAAAGGAGGAAGAGTTCGCGGGGTCAAACCGAAACTAACTAAAACGCGTCGTCCAAGGTCGACGCCAATCAGACGACAAGACGGGTCGTACACTGACATACCAGGACCGGACTCTGAATGGCGCCGTCCATTCAAGACACTGTTCAGACGATAAGACCGGGGCCATACTCCCGCGGCTCAAAACCTGCCGACGTGGCGCCCACGTGGCACAACCTAAAACGCGTCCAACTAACACTCCGAACCCGAAACTGACCCGATAACCGGATCCGAAACCTCAATCCGTACACTTTCTCTTCAGGTGTCTTGGGAGACATTCCTTTAAAGAGATAAATTCCATGTCTCATCGGAACGAGACCTCTCTTAAAATTTTCCATGCCAAATCTTTTGACTATGGTTTCTATGTACATAGATTGGGATAATCCGAGCGTCCTTTTGGATCTATCTCTATAGATCCTAATTCCCATAATATAGGATGCATCACCCAAATCCTTCATGGAGAAGTTTTTAGATAACCAAATCTTTACTGATGACAACATTCCTACATCATTTCCAATGAGTAGAATGTCATCAACATAAAGTACCAAACAAGTAACTGCACTTTCACTGGTCTTTTTGTATACACAAGGTTCATCTTCATTCTTAATGAAATCAGAAGATTTGATTGCTTCATCAAATCTTAAGTTCCAAGTTCGGGACGCCTGCTTTAATCCATAAATGGATCTATGCAGTCTGCATACCTTACTTGAATGTTCTTTGGAAGTGAATCCTTCAGGTTGTATCATATACACCTCTTCTTGAAGATTCCCGTTAAGGAACGCTATTTTCACATCCATTTGTCATATTTCATAATCATAGAATGCAGCAATGGCAAAAAGTATTCTAATTGACTTAACTATGGCAACTGGGAAAAAAGTTTCGTCATAGTCAATGCCTTGTCTTTGACGATACTCTTTCGCAACCAGCCTTGCCTTGTATGTGTCAATTTGTCCATCTACCCCGATCTTTCTCTTAAAGATCCATTTACTGCCAATAGGTACTATACCTTCTGGCAAATTAACCAAGTTTCAAACTTGGTTAGCATACATGGATTGAATTTCTAAATTCATTGCCTCTTATCATTTTTCTGATTCTTGACTATTCATGGCTTCTTGGTAGGTTTAAGGATAATCATCCTCATTTAAGTGTACTTTTGGTTTGTCATTATCGATATGTCCGACATATCTTTCAGGCTGCTTAGGCACTCTACCAGATCTGCGAATTGCTTGTGTATTATCTTGAATAAGTTCTTGAGTCAATGGCTCATTAGATGAGCCAGTATTGATTTGTGAGTCTGAAATTTCTTCCAGTTCTATCTTGCTCCTACTGTCTTCTTTTGAAAGATATTCTTTCTCTAATAAGACAACTCTTTTTGCGACAAACATCCTTTGATCGCTGGGCTGATAGAAATAATATCCAAAAGTCTCTTCTAGATATCCCACAAACCTGCATTTTTCTGTCCTGGAATCCAGTTTATCTGGATCATGTTTCTTGACATGTGTAGAACAACTCCAGACTCTAACATGCTTAAAGTCTAGTTTCTTCCCTTTCCATATTTCACATGGAGTGGAAGATACTGACTTACTGGGAACCTTGTTCAACAGATATGTAGCAGTCAATATTGCATATCCCTATAAAGAAATTGGAAGTTTAGCATAACTCATCATTAATCTTACCATATCTAATAGAGTACGATTTCTCCTTTCCGATACACCATTCATCTGTGATGTATAGGGAGGAGTCCACTGAGACATAATACCATTATTCTTAAGATATTGTATGAATTATGTACTTAAGTATTCACCCCCTCGATCTGATCGAAGAGTCTTGATACTTTTTCCAGTTTGGTTCTCAACTTCATTTTTAAATTCTTTAAATTTCTCAAAGACTTCTGACTTATATTTCATTAAATATATGCAGTCATATCTTGAGAAATCATCTGTAAATGAAACGAAGTATGAGTGACCACCCATAACATGAGTGGACATTGGACCACATACATCACTATGTATTAGTTCCAATAATTCCTTAGCTCTTTATCCATATCCAGAAAATGGAGCTTTGGTCATTTTTCCCATGAGACAAGCTTCACAAGTTGCATATAATTCATAATCAAATGGATCAAGATATCCATTCTTTTGCAACTTAATGATTTTTTTCTCATTTATATGACCGAGCCTACAATGCCATAGGTATGATTTATTCACATCTTTATCTATTCGTTCAAGAGACTTATTTACTAAACATACATCACATGCAACATCAAGTAAATACAAACCATTTAACAAATATCCAGAAGCAAACAATTTGTCTCTTAGACAAATAGAACAACCATTATTCTATAGTTTTATTGAATTCCTTCTCTATCTAAGCAAGAAATGGAAATGATATTCTTAATTATAGTTGGAACATAATAACAATCTATTAGTTCCAATTAGTCTCCTGACGGCATCTGAAGTGTTGTTGTCCCCACAGCTAACGCAGCAACCTTTGCTCCATTTCCAAGTCTCAGATCCACATCTCCACGATTCAATCTTCTTTTACTTGTTAGCACATGTAAGTTATTGCAGATATGAGAAACACATCCAGTATCAAATATCTAAGATGTTGATTCTCTATAAGACAAGTTAAGATCAATTATGAGTATACCTGAAGCTTCACTAAGCTTCTCCTTTGCTTTTTTTGCTAGATAAATCTTGCAGTTTCTCTTCCAGTTAACTTCTTTATGGCAGTGGAAACACTGACCTTTATCATTGACTTTAGCTTTGTCCTTTTGAACCGTTGGTTTGCTTTTCACTCGTTTTTTTGGCTTACCTTTCTTAAAGGTCTGTCCAGCTTTTCTTTTCTTATTGGTCTTACTAACAAGCATAACATGTGGCTTATCTTTCTGGATAGTGCCTTCAGCTATCTTCAACATGTTGAGCAGCTCAGCCAGTGTAACCTCAATTTTGTTCATATTGAAGTTGATGATGAATTGTGAAATTGAATCTGGAAGGGACTGAAGGATTAAGTCGATGCTTAGATCATTGTTCATAACAAAACCAAGCATTGCAAACCTCTGAATCCATTCTATCATCTTGAGGACATGAGTTTGCACAGATGTGCCCTCGCTCATTCTGGTCCTGAACAGTTTCTTAGATATCTCATATCTTTCTACTCTCGATTGTTCACCAAACAACTCTTATAGGTGAGTCAGAATGGACTTGGCTTCCATGTCATCATGATGTCGCTGTAGTTCATTGTTCATTGAACCAAGCATATAACACTGGACTTTAATTGAGTCATCTTTCCAGTTTTCATACATCATTAATTCATCTTCGTTAGCATTTTCACCAGGTTGTGAAGCAGTAGGACACTTCAAGTATCTATATGATAGATGTAAACTTGTCAATAAGAGATTGTACATTATAGGTATTAGATAATGGATGTGTATCTCATATCTGCAATTCTTTGCAAGCACTGACAAGAAGACGTAAGCTGAGGATCGGCGAGCTGGAGCTGAGGCTAGGTAACGGCGCAAGAGTTGCGGCGATCGTTGTAGGGACACTAAAGCTCAAGCTACCATCCGGAGACATTTTTTCATTAGATTATTGTTATTATGTACCTAGCATAATAAGAAATATTATTTCTATTTCATGTTTAGATAGAATTTGATACAATTTAAACTTTGGGAACAATAGTTGTTCAATTTATTTTTGAAAAAAATTAATAGCTTCTGCTATCTTGTCCAATAGTTTGTATCTATTAAATATGTCTCATGAAAATGTACATATCGGTTCTTCAATTAAAAGAAGTAAGTATGAAATGAAAAAAGCCTACTTATGGCATTGTAGGCTTGGACACATAGGTGAAAACAGACTCCACAGGATGTATAAAGATGGATACTTAGATCCATTTGATTATGAATCATATATAACTTATGAGTCATGTTTAATGGGTAAAATGGCTAAGTCTCCATTTAGTGGAACTGGAGAACGAGCTAAAGACATATTAGAACTTATACATTCAGATGTATGTGGTCCTATGTCTACCCAAGCTATTGGTGGTTTCTCATACTTCATTACATTAACTGATGATCACTCAAGGTTTGGATACATATACTTATTGAAGTATAAATTTGAAGCATTTGAGAAATTCAAAGAATTTAAGAATGAAGTAGAAAAACAAACTAGAAAGAGTAGAAAAACCATCCGATCCGATCGAGGTGGTGAATACTTGAGTACATAGTTCATTAAATACTTAAAAGATAATGGTATCCTTTCTCAGCTTACACCTCCTTATACACCTCAGATGAATGGTGTATCAGTAAGGAGAAATCGCACATTAATGGAAATGGTGCGATCCATGATGAGCATGTCCAAATTACCAGTGTCCCTGTGAGGATATGCACTTTAGCTCGGCTATGTATATCCTGAACAAGGTACTCAGCAAATCTGTGGAAAGCACTCCATATGAGATATGGAATAAAAAGAAACCAGACCTTAAACATGTTAAAGTCTGGGGATGTCCTGCTCATGTTAAAAGACATGACGTAGATAAGTTGGAGTCCAGAACTGACAAATGCAGATTTGTGGGATATCCAAAGGAAACTTATGGATATTACTTTTATTATCCTGGCGAACAAAAAGTGTTTGTGGCCAGGAGACCTGTCTTTCTAGAAGAATATTATATTCTCTAGAAGGACAGTGGGAGTAAAGTAATTCTGGAAGAAATTCTAGACCCACAAACTGCTAATGGCTCATTAGATGAACTGTAAGTTTCTGAACCTGTTCAAAATAATACACAGGAACCTCGTAGATCTGAAAGAGTACTTAAACCACCAGAAAGATATGTAGGACATATTAATTTGGATGGTTCAAGGATACTCTATAATGAGGATGATGATCCCAAGACTTACCAGGAGGCCATTGAAAGTGTAGAGGCCGGGAAATGGCGGGAAGCCGTGAATTCTGAAATACAGTTTATGTACATCAACCAAGTTTGGAACCTGGAAGATTTACCCAATGGTATAGTACCTATCGGCTACAAATTGATCTTTAAAAGAAAGATCGGTGCATATGGACCTTTCTTAATGGAAACCTTAAGGAGGAGGTGTATATGATACAACCAGAAGGATTTACATCCAAAGAATCTCCAGACATGGTATGCAAGTTGCAGAGGTCCATTTCTGGACTGAAGCAAGCTTTCCGAAGTTGGAACATAAGATTTGATGAGGCGATCAAATCTTATGGCTTCATTAAGAATGAAGATGAGCCATGTGTGTACAAGAAAAACAGTCGGACCGCAATCACATTTTTTATTCTTTACGTTGACGACATCCTACTCATTGGGAATGATGTAGGAATGATGTCATCGGTAAAGATATGGCTGTCAAAGAACTTCTCCATGAAGGATTTGGGAGAAGCATCTTACGTATTTGGAATACGAATCCATAGAGATAGATTAAAGAAGATGCTTGCTTTAACCCAATCCATGTACATAGAAACCATTGTCAAAAGGTTTGGCATGAAAAATTCCAAGAGAGGTCTCATACCGATGAGACATGAAATTTCACTTTCTAAAGGCCTGTCTCCCAAGACACCTGAAGACAGGGTTGTGATGGATAAGGTCTCCTATGTCTCTGCCATAGGCTCCATCATGTATGCCATGCTAGTACTAGACCTGATGTAGCATATGCTCTAAGTGTTACGAGCAGACAACAGGCGGATCCAGGTGATGAACACTAGAAGGCTGTGAAATGCACCCTTAAGTATTTGAGAAGAACTAAGGATCTATTTCTAGTCTATGGAGGAGGAGACTTAAAGCTGCAAGGATACACTGACTCGAGTTTTCAGTCTGATCCTGATGACAACAAGTCAACATCAGGTTTTGTATTTATACTCAACGGGAGAGCAATGAGGTGGAAAGTTCCAAACAGGGAACCACTGCTGATTCGACAATGGAAGCCGAGTATATTGTTGCTGCTGAAGCCGCTAAAGAAGCTGTATGGATGAAGAAATTCATCCGTGATCTTGGTGTGGTGGAAAGCATATCTGGTCCCGTCCCACTGCTGTATGACAACAATAGAGCGATTGCTCAAGCGAAAGAGCTGAGGTCTCATCAGAAGTTGAAGCATATTCTGCGGTGCTTTCATTTGATCAGAGAGATTATAGCTCGAGAATACGTCTTTGTGGAAAGAGTTCCCTCAGCCGACAACATAGCATATCCATTGACAAAGCCTTTGTCTCAAATTGTATTTGAGCGTCACTTAGATAATATGGGTATTCTGTATAAAAGTGATTGCCTTTAGTCCAAGTGGGAGATTGTTAGTATTGGATGGCCTATAAGCCAATTCGACACTGTATTATGTTCAGATTATCAATATAATGGCATTTTTCATTGTGCATCTTACTTGAGCATTGCTTATCGAATCACGAGGAAGTCCATGAACATGTGCATTAATCTTCAGATTTTGATGAGATTATAATTACGAGACCGAAGGTTTATAAACACATGTTTATAGTTGTTCCTAGTAATAGGATGTTTGAGAAGGACATCGAACATCCGGATATACTAGTATATGTTTCTTCAGCTCATATGATGAGGGTGACTGATCCTATAAGTCACTTGTGTGGAGACACTATGCTGAGCCTGTAGGTGCTCATTGGCGAATGAGTTCACTGAACTGATCCGACTATGAATCGCTCGATGGTAAACACCTCACTGTTAACTAGCTCGATTCTTTTGTCACGGTTGCATAAATGATCTTTGGACCTGAGACGCCAAAGATATCTTGTTGGTAGCTTTCTGAACTTTGACCTTGACTAATGAATCCCTAATCATGGGTTATCAATAAGTCAAGTGATCGGGTTCAGAGAAATGCCCTCGAAGGTAATTGTGTGTTCAATACGGGATCATCCACTCTTGGTAGTTTCAGAGAGAATGTTCCAGGAATGATGCGCTTAAGTCCCTGGCCAAGGCAGACTCTATATCAGATAAAGAGTTATCCGATATAGATTAGCGGCATCTGATTCAAGTGAATCGATTGGCTAGGGTTTAACAGTAAACCATACCCTAAGTCGATTCGGGAACATTGCACGAAGGAAGGATTATATCCGCGCAGTAACCGTTGACGGAAAGGTTCCAATAGAGGGTTGCGAAAACCCCAATGCCATCCAGGATCACGAGATGTTGCTTGTCATCCAACGTGATCAGAAGCTCGTCCGAATTTACTGTGAGACATTAAATTCGGCTGATTAATTAATAATGATATCAATTAATTCAGTGGGTCCGTAAAGAGTTATCGGGCTTAATGGGCCATTAACTGGACTGGTATTTGGGCCTAGAGGGTCACACGCAAATGGTTTTCAAGTCGATGGATAATCCGACAGAATTTAGGATAAGTTTGGGTTTTTATGAAAAATCGCAAATAGGCTTATTATAAAAGAACGGTTGATACGTCGGGGGGCAGCAACCCTAACCTAGCCGCCGCCATCTTTCTCTCTCCTCTCTACAGGGCGCAGGACACGAGGCGGCCATCTGGAGGCTCCGCTTCGGCTCTCGACCGCTCCGCCTTCCGTCCGACGAGAGATTCCGAATCCGCATGTCGCGGCAGATTACGCGCAGCCAGACGGGATCCATGAACGCCGCATCGAGCGATGAGGCGAGGACGATCCATCGCGAGAAGAGCTGCGTGGATACCGCTAGAGGTCGGGCAACTGCGCGGCTTGCGGCATCGCTCCGACGAAAACGGAAAATGAACGCGGATTTGAATCCGCGCAAGGTAGATCTGATTTACCTCGGTTTAGTTTAGTTTATCGAAACGGGATAGATCCGATCCCGAAAAATTTTATTCCGCTGCATTTTGGGTAGGATCTCGACACAACGATCCCAACATAAGAGTCCCTGGCCAAGGTGGACAATAATATCGAGAAATGAGCTTTTCGATATTATACGGCAACAACCGATCCAAGTGAGTCTACTAATTAAGGTTTGACAGTTCATCATCCTTTGAGTTGACTCAAGAGCATTGTACGAATGAAAGATTAAATCCACGCGATAACTGTAGGTGGAAAGATTCCAAAAGTGGGTTGCTTAACCCCAATACCTTCCGAATTCACACGATATTGCTTAACACCCAACGTGATCGAAGGCCCAGCCGAATTGTATGTTTGACATTAATTCAGTTGATTAATTAATTAATATGAGATATTAATTGATTAATTAAGTCAATAAGAAGTTAATGGTCGTATTGGGCCATTAACTGAACTGGTACTTGGGCCTAGAAGGTCACACACAAAAGATTATCAAGGCGATGGATTAAAAGTGAGTTTTATATATTTTCGGAGTTTTTGTGAAAAATCGCGCGGTAAGTATAAAACAAAGTGAGAGGGCTGAGTTGGCCAAGCATCTGCTCAGCCCTAGCCGTCCCTGTTGGGCCTAGAGGACCATCCGCGCAACTGCGACAATAGAATCAAGTTGGTTGACAGTAAGGTACAATACTATCTAGCGATTCAGTCGGATCAATTTAGTGAACTCATTCTCCAATGAACACCTACAGATTCGCCTTAGTGTCTCTACTCAAGTGACTTATAAGATCAGTCACCTTTATCATATGAGCAGGAGTAATATGTACTAGTCTAACCGGATATCCGATGCCCTTCTCGGATATCCTCCGACTAAGAACGATTAAGAATGTGTGTGTTTAAGTGATCAGTCTCATTAGTATGATCTCATCATAATCTAATCACTATCGCACATATTTACGGACTTCATTATGAGATGATAATTAATACGATTTACACACAATAAATATTATGTCATTATATTAACAAATGAACGAGATTTTCATAGTCAGATTAGATTGTAGGCCACCTAAGACTAACAATCTCCCACTTGGACTAAAGCCAATCACCTTTATGCAATAAGCCTATAGACTCTAGGTGACGCTCAAACACAATTTGAGCTAACGGCTTTGTTAGTGGATCTGCTACATTGATGACAGATGGAACTCTTTCCACCACTACATCTCTTCTGGATATGATCTCTCTGATAAGATGAAAGCGCCTCAGAATATCTTTCAATTTCTGATGAGACCGTCGCTCTTTCACTTGTGCAGTAGTCCCATTGTCGTCGAACAACAGCGGAACATGATCAAAGATGCAGGGAACTATGTCAAGGTCGCTGATGAACTTCTTCAACCACACTACTTCCTTGAAAGCTTCAGCTGCAATGATGTACTCAACTTCAGTCGTCGAATCTGCAGTGGTTGCTTGCTAGGAACTCTTCCAGCACACTGCTCCTCCGTTCAAAGTAAACACGAATCCAGATGTAGACTTGCTATCATCTGGATCTGACTGAAAACACGAGTCAGTAAAGCCTCGCAGTTTCAAGTCACCTCCTCCATAGACAAGAAACATATCCTTAGTTCTCCTCAAGTACTTAAGGATACATTTCACTGCCTTCCAATGCTCTTCGCCTGGATCAGCCTGAAATCTGCTCGTAACACTTAGAGCAAATGCAACATCAGGCCATGTACATGTTGGGATCGTTGTGTCGGGATCCGATCCTAAAACGCAGCGGAATAGAATATTCGGGATCGGATCTGTCCCGTTTCGATCGTAGAAATAAAACCAGAGTAAATCGAATTTACCTTGCGCGGATTCGAATCCGCGTCCGTTTTCCGGTTCCGTCGGAGCGATGCCGCAAGTCGCGCAGATGCCCGACCTCTAGCGGTATCCACGCGGTTCTCCTCGCGATGGATCGTCCTCGCTTCCTCGCTCGCTGCGGCGTTCGTAGATCCCGTCTGGCTGCGCGTAATCCGCCGCGACATGCGGATTCAGAATCCCCGTCGAACGGAAGGTGGAGCAGTCAGAAACCGCACGCCCATAAGAGAAAGAAAGAGAGAAAGAACGAATGACAGCTAGGTCAGGGTTGTTGGCCCCGAACGTAGAATCCGTTCTTTTATAATAAGTCAGTTTGCGGTTTTTCATAAAAACCCAAACTTATCCAAAATCCTGTCGGATTATCTATCGACTTGAAAACCATTTGCGTGTGACCCTCTAGGCCCAAATACCAGTCCAGTTAATAGCCCATTAAGTCCAGCAACCCTTTATTAACCCACTGAATTAATTAATATCCTTATATTCAATTAATCAGCCGAATTTAATGTCCCACAATAAATTCGGACGGACTGCCGATCACGTTGGATGCCAAGCAACATCGCGTGATCCTGGATGGCACTGGGGTTATCTCAACCCTCTATTAGAACCATTCTGTAATCGGTTAGCGCGCGGATATAATCCTTCATCTGTGCAATGTTCCCGAATCGACCTAGGACATGGTTTACTGTTAAACCCTATTTGGTCGATTCACTTGAATCAGATGCCGCTAATCTGAATCCGATAACTCCTTATCGATTACAGAGTCCGCCCTGGCCAGGGACTTTAAGCGCATCATTCCCGGAACATTCTCTCTCAAACTACCGAGAGCGGATGATCCCGTATTAAACACACAATTACCTTCGAGGGCATTTCCCTGAACCCGATAGCTTGACTTATTGATAACCCGTGGTTAGGGATTCATTCGTCAAGGTCAAAGCTCAGAAACCTACTAACAAGATATCTTTGGAGTCTCAAGTCCAAGGATCATCCACGCAACCGTGACAAATGAATCGAGCTGGTTAACAGCGAGGTGATTACCATCCAGCAATTCATAGTCGGATCAGTTCAGTAAACTCATTCACCAATGAGCACCTATAGGTTCAGCATAGTGTCTCCACACAAGTGACTTATAGCATCAGTCACCCTCATCGTATGAGCTGAAGTAACCTATACTAGTCTATCCGGATGTTTGATGTCCTATCTCAAACATCCTATGACTAGGAACAATTAAGAACATGTATTTATAAGTCTTCGGTCCCGTAATTATGATCTCATCATAATCCGAAGACTATTGCACATATTCATGGACTTCATCGTGATACGATAAACACAGATCGAATTAATTACACACAATGAATTATTGCCATTTATTAATAATCTGAATAAGTACATAGAATCGGATTGACTTTGAGACCATCTAATACTAACAATCTCCCACTAGGACTAAAGTCAATCACTTTTATACAAAATACCCATATTCTCTAAGTGACGCTAAAAAATATTTTGAGACAAAGGCTTTGTAAGTGGATCTGCTATGTTGTCGGCTGAGGGAACTCTTTCCATCACGACATCTCCTCGAGCTATAATTTCTCTGATCAAATGAAAGCACCGCAGAATGTGCTTCGACTTCTGATGAGACCTCGGCTCTTTCGCTTGAGCAATCGCCCCATTGTTGTCACACAGCAGTGGGACAGGACCAGATATGCTTTCCACCACACCAAGATTGCCGATGAATTTCTTCATCCATACAGCTTCCTTGGCGGCTTCAGCAGCAGCAATATACTCGGCTTCCATTGTCGAATCAGCAATGGTTTCCTGCTTGGAACTTTTCCAGCTCACTGCTCCCCCGTTGAGTGTGAAAATAAAACCTGATGTTGACTTGCTGTCCTCAGGATCAGATTGAAAACTCGAGTCAGTGTATCCTTGCAGCTTTAAGTCTCCTCCTCCATAGACTAGAAATAGATCCTTAGTCCTTCTCAAGTACTTAAGGATGCATTTCACAACCTTCTAGTGTTCATCACCTAGATCTGCCTGATGTCAGCTCGTAACACTTAGAGCATATGCTACATCAGGTCTGGTACATAGCATGGCATACATGATGGACCCTATGGTAGAAGCATAGGGGACTTTATCCATCACTGTCCTCTCTTCAGGTGTCTTGGGAGACTGACCTTTAGAGAGTGAAATTCCATGTCTCATCGGTATGAGACCTCTCTTGGAATTTTCCATGCCAAACCTTTTGACAATGGTTTCTATGTACATAGATTGGGTTAAAGCTAGCATCTTCTTTGATCTATCTCTATAGATCCGTATTCACAATACGTGTAACGACCCGCCACCCTATGATCGGAGATCCGATCACTAAATGGGTGTCGAATCATTAACCAACGGTCTCACACCCGGATCTCATACACACATCTGGAGGAGTAAGCGTTAAACAAGGTTAAATATAACATTCACATGGACTACAAGGAATTACAGTGCGCAGGAAGGAAATTAATAATGTCTGTACACAATCCAACAATAATTACATAGCCCAAGAAATTAAATAAGTATAGGCAGAAACAAAGTACAACAACATCGGGGCATACCCCGGAACTGAGATAGTTGCTAGTCCGCACACCAAAGAGAACACCACCTGCCGCCACTTGCCACGAGGTCTACACTTGAAACCGTAGGGAGTGAGCCACACCAAAATTGGGCTCAGTAGGGATCATCCGATCCCCTGCCTCCCACTCACACACCCACAAGTGCAATAAACAAAGATACAGGTGGTTAAGGCAAGTAAAGCTATAACACACTACTCCTAAATCTCGATAGGAACCACATGCATTTGAAATGTAACAAGCATATCTCTAGAATCATTCTATTAAGAAGCCTACAACTCGCGTCTCGGCAAAACACGCCAACCACGCCTCCAAAAGTGGGAAACACCGACCACACAACCGAAAGTGGGAAACACCGACCCGCTGAGACCAAACAGTAACCCCTCGGATAGCACGCTGGCTACTCCGGCCCAACTGGCTCAGGTGGTTACTCCTTCCCCCAGCACGAGTGACACTTCACAGGTACCACACCCACACCGGTACTAGCTAACCCCGGGGTTCACCAGGTGACCCTCTCTCACTAGGCGTCACCCGGCCACACCCCCACCGGCGTTGTGCTCCACCCACACCAGCACAGGATGATAAAGCGCTACAACTGTCACTCTAGGTCCACAGTCACACGGAACACAACACAGTGCGATCCAGTCATGTAAAAAGCCCTCGGTCGCACGAAACACCATGCAGTGCGATCCGATCACACAGAAATCTCCATCCTCGAGTACAATTTAAAGTATGCAATTAACCAAACTATCTAACAATGTAAACACATTTTAATGGCATGGATTAGTGTGATTCTGTCTTGAATCGCGTCGCCCAAAGCCGACGCCATTCAAGCATCCTAAACTGGTTCATGAAATCTCGGCCTCAGAATATGGCCTAAAAGGCGTCGCCACAGCTAGCCGCCTTTTCAAAAGGCGTCGCTGTCCTCAGACGCCATTCACAATAGAAACCCGAAACTTGCAGAAACCACAATCGGGGTGATTTCTGCCTAAATGGCGTCGTGCTGGCCCGTCGCCATTCTGAATGGCGTCGTCCAGGCGCGACGTCATTTAGCGCCAGAATCCCAAACTGACTGAACCTCAATCAGAGCGATTTCTGCCTAAATGGCGTCGTGCTGGCCCATCGCCATTTAGAATGGTGTCGTCCAGGCGTGACGTCATTTAGCGCCAGAAACCAGGTTCTGCAACTCTACCCGAGGGTCCCCCTTTTCACCCCAAATGCCCCAAAAACACACCAAAACAGAAGAGGAAGAGGGGAAACCAAACTACCATATGAAACCCACAATTCCACATTCATAAACACGGCCATTCCACTAAGAAAGACCCTTCCTTAACATGCTCATTCTACCTAAAGAAACCCCCGCACGCATCATTATTTACACGGGAAACACGGATGAAACAACTACAATCCATGCAAGGGTCGTCCTCCTACCGGTTACTTGAACTCCTCCTGGCTCCGTGCCGCCGAACCGCCGCACCGCAGACCGCCGCCGATACCCCCGAGGACGTCGCCACTCCACCGGGACGTCGGTCGCCGCCCGGAGAAGGAAACGCCGCGAAGGAAGTGGTGGTAGTAGTGGTGAGAGGTAGAGAGGCGTTGGAGTGGTGGAAGAGGAAGAAGAGGAAGGGAAAGGGAAAGAGAGGGGTCGGAGGAGGCGGAGAGGGGGAAGAGAGAGAGAGAGAGGGAGAAAGTGAGGGAAAGGAGGGAAGGCCCGCGGGATCAATCCGAAACATGGTAAAACGCGTCATACGAGATGGACGCCTATCAGATGACAGGACGGGTCGTACTGACAGAGGTTCTGAAACGCGTCGCTCACTACGGACGCCGTTCAGACGACAAGACCGGCACCGTACACTGACATCGCAGGGTTGCAGTCTGAATGGTGTCGTCCATCCAAGACGCCGTTCAGACGACACGACAGGGGCCGTACTCTCACGGCCCGAAGCCCGCCCACGTGGCACAACAGCAAAATCGCTAAATGGCGTCTACACAGCAGGACACCGTTTGAAAGGCGTCGTGCATCCTAGACGTCATTTAGAAGGCACTCCCCAGACCCATCAGGGTCCAAATCAGGGGATCCAGTCCGAAACCGACCCAAAAACTGAACCCGAAACCTCAATCCTTACAATACGTAAGATGCTTCTCCCAAATCCTTCATGGATAAGTTCTTTGACAGCCATATCTTTACTGATGACATCATTCCTACATCATTCCCAATGAGTAGGATGTCATCAACGTAAAGAATCAGAAACGTGATTGCGCTCCCACTGTTTTTCTTGTATACACAGGGCTCATCTTCATTCTTAATGAAGCCATAAGATTTGATCGCCTCATCAAATCTTATGTTCCAGCTTCGGGATGCTTGCTTCAGTCCATAAATGGACCTCTGCAACTTGCATACCATGTCTGGAGATTCTTTGGATGTGAATCCTTCTGGTTGTATCATATACACCTCTTCCTCAAGGTTTCCATTGAGGAAGTCAGTCTTCACATCCATCTGCCAGATTTCATAATCATGGTAGGCAGCAATGGCGAGAAGAATTCTGATAGACTTAATCATAGCAACGGGTGAAAAGGTTTCGTAATAGTCAACACCTTGTCTTTGACAATAACCTTTTGCCACTAATCTTGCTTTATAAGTCTCAATACGTCCATCTGCACCGATCTTTCTTTTAAAGATCCATTTGCAGCCGATAGGTACTATACCATCGGATAAATCTACTAAGTTCCAAACTTGGTTGATCTGCATAGACTGTATTTCAGAATTCATGGCTTCCCGCCATTTCCCGGCCTCTGGACTTTCAATAGCCTCGTGGTAAGTCTTAGGATCATCATCCTCATTATAGAATATCCTTGAACCATCCAAATTAATATGTCCCACATATCTTTCTGGTGATTTAGGTACTCTTTCAGACCTACAAGGTTCCTGTGTATCATTTTGAACAGGTTCAGAAACTAACGGTTCATCTGATGAACCATTGCAAGTTTGTGGGTCTGGAATTTCTTCCAATGTTACTTTACTCCCACTGTCCTTCTGGAGAATATAATCTTCTTCCAGAAAGACAGCTCTCCTGGCCACAAACACCTTTTGTTCGCCAGGAAGATAAAAGTAATATCCATAAGTTTCCTTTGGATATCCCACAAATCTGCATTTGTCAGTTCTGGATTCCAGCTTATCTGCGTCATGTCTTTTAACATGAGCAGGACATCCCCAGACTTTAACATGTTTAAGGTCTGGTTTCCTTCCATTCCATATCTCATATGGAGTGGTCTCAACAGATTTGATGGGTACATTGTTCAAGATATATATAGCCGAGCTAAGTGCATATCCCCATAAGGACACTGGTAATTTGGACATGCTCATCATGGATCGCAGAATTTCCATTAATGTGCGATTTCTCCTTTCTGATACACCATTCATCTGAGGTGTATAAGGAGGTGTAAACTAAGAAAGGATACCATTATCCTTTAAGTATTTAATGAACTCTGTACTCAAGTATTCACCACCCCGATTAGATCGGATGGTTTTTATACTCTTTCCTATTTGTTTTTCTACTTCATTCTTAAATTCTCTGAATTTCTCAAAGGCTTCAGATTTATACTTCAATAAGTATATATATCCAAACCTTGAGTAATCATCAGTGAATGTAATGAAGTATGAGAAACCACCAATAGCTTGGGTTGACATAGGACCACATACATCTGAATGTATGAGTTCTAATATGTCTTTGGCTCGTTCTCCAGTTCCACTAAATGGAGACTTAGCCATTTTACCCATTAAACATGACTCACAGGTTGCATATGATTCATAATCAAATAGATCCAAGTATTCATCTTTATGCATCATTTGGAGTCTGTTTTCACCAATGTGTCCAAGCCTATAATGCCACAAGTAGGCTTTGTTCATTTCATACTTACTCCTTTTAATTGAAGAACCGATGTGTAAATTATCATGAGACACATTCAATAGATACAGACCATTTGACAAAATAGCAGAAACTATTAATTTATTTTCAAAATAAATTGAACAACTATTGTTCCCAAAATTTAAATTGTATCCAATTCTATCCAAACATGAAATAGAAATGATATTCATTATTATGCTAGGTACATAATAGCATTCATCTAATAAAAATGTGTCTCCGGATGGTAGCTTGAGCTTCACTGTCCCCACAGCGATCGCCGCAACTCTTGCGCCGTTACCTAGTCTCAGCTCCACCTCGCCGGTCCTCAGCTTACGCCTTCTTATCAGTGCCTGCACAGAATTGCAGATATGAGATACACATCCAGTATCTAATACCCATGATGTACAATCTCTTATTGACAAGTTTACATCTATCATATAGAAACCTGAAGCGTCATGCTGCTTCACAGTTCCTTGAGCCTTGTCCTTGAGGTATTATTTGCAATTCCTCTTCCAATGCCCTTTCTGGTGACAGTAGAAACAATCACCTTTCTTAGCACTTTTACCTTTGTCTTTCTTGGTAACCTTTGCCTTTCTCTGAACCTTGTTCTTATTCTTTCGAAAAGCTTGGACTGCAAGTCTTTTTCTGTTGGTCTTACCAACCATCAGGACTTGGGGTTTATCCTTCACAAGGTTCCCCTCAGCAGTCTTTAACATGTTCAGCAGTTCAGCTAAGGTGGCATGGATCTTGTTCAGGTTAAAATTAGCGATAAACTGAGCATATGACAGTGGAAGTGAAGACAACACGAGGTATGTGTGCATCTCCTTGGGAAGTGTAATCCCAAGAGCATCCAGCCTCTCCACCCACTCAATCATCTTCAGCACGTGATTCTGTATTGAAGTTCCCTCTGCCATCTGAGCCTTGAACAGATTCTTCGATATCTCATATCGTTCGATTCTGCTCTGCTCACCAAATAGCTCCTTCAAATGGAGCATGATGGATCTAGCATCCATCTCTTCATGTTGCCTCTGCAACTCATTGCTCATAGAGACTAACATGTAGCATTGGGCCATGGTGGAATCTTCCTTCCATTTTTCATACGCTATCATTTCCTCCTCTGGAGCATCCAATGCTGGTTCAGCATGAGGTTCATTATCCAAGACGTAGGCAATCTGCTCAGACCTGAGGACTATCTTCAGGTTTCTGAGCCAGTCTGAGTAATTGGTGCCTGTCAAACGGTTGGCATCAAGTATGCCTCGCAACGGGTGATGGTGCGACATTCTCGCCGACAGGAGATAATCAATTGATAATTAGCAGATATTCAGATTAACTAAAATAAGATATGGTCTTTTATTATCTAGTTTTACTCCCACTAATTTTCGACGGACTGTATAACCTTCAGATATACAGAACGGGAGATGCCGACTGTCTCCTAATAAGGATCAGAATCTCCAAGCATCACAGTATGACCTTGGGTAAACACGTAGTATCATATCGCTATCTCAGAGCAATCATCTCATGATAATTGCAACTCCTTGCAATATCCGATCATATTTCGGCTCCCAAGTTTAATGGTCCCGGGTAAACACAGTAGACCATTATCCCCGGTCTAAGCTTTACCATCAATACGTGACAGAGTAAAGTAGAAATATAGTTCCCGGGTAAACACGTGGATAACTATATTGTTCCTCTATTCTTATCCAAAGGCATCTAATGTCATGATCAACAGTCCTCTCAACAGACAATGGCAGACCTCGGGTAAACAGATAGTATCTGCCATCACCGAATTAAGTTCTATTGATCATATTAATGGAGAGCCACGCGGTGCATTCTCAATGACTCGCGCTACGGCTTAGAGTTTGTTACGAAGGTTTTACTTATTTAGTTTGGTCTCATCCTAGGTAATAGTATTAAATATATCGAATATATTATAAATACTAATAACCTAGCAAATATAAAGCACACGCATCACATATATGTCATTAATGTGGTCATGGACGGCACTGCGGTTTGACTTGAGCCAGGCAGTCAAACGCACACACATACACAATATAACAACTTATATCATGAGTCTGCAAACCCATGGATTCAATGAACTCCTTCATTTTCATCTGGTCAGCAGTTGTGGATCATCCTCGCTCCGCGCGCAGCCGCCTCGATCAAATTACATCATAATTCTCAATTACATAATAATTCAAAAGATGAAGCCTTATGGCGATTACATCGAGGAGGAAGGTAGAAGTACAATGGAATATGAGAGGGAGAGGTCCGCAGACCTCAATTTATTAATAAACAATAAACCACACAATCACATTCCACATCCACAATTAATGCTCGTCCATGACCACCATGTGTTTTAGTTAAACAAACCACACATGAATTGCACATCAAATGGCTAAATAAAATTTTCGAAAATAATAATATTTTCAAGTTTCATAAAACCAGGGACCAATCAAAATTGGATTTAGAATTTTTCGAAAAAAATTCATTAAGTCAAAGTATGCTAATTTAAATCTAATTCAAATAAGCAAACTAATACACATCAAAATAAATGCACATAAACTCTAATTTGACAAGATTGTAACATTCCATCCAGATAAGATTAACTGACATTAAATGATAAATTTAACAATTAAATTTATTCCCCAATTATGTCCTTTAATCTAACAATTAGATTGAATTAACAACAACTTGTTAATTACCACTTTAATCCATATTAATCTAATTATTGGACCATAAAATTAAAAACAGAGCTCAATCTTATTGTAAAAACTCATTACAAATAATAATTCAATTCTGTTTTTAATTTGGAACAAAAACAGATTAAAATAGGGATTAAAAAATAAGAAAATAAGGGGAATAAATGGGCAGCGGTCCAATGGACCGGACCGGACCTGGGCTGAGCCCAGCTGGTCCCTAGCTCGGACCCAGGTCCGCCCTCAAGGGAACGGACCTGGTCCGGGTCCAGGGCCGACTGGCTCGGACCCGGGGCCTGGCCAGGCCCGTCGGGCCCGCCCCCCCCCCCCACCCGAGCGCAGCTAGGAAACCCTAGCAGCGCGCAGGGTTGGGTGCGACGGCTCCCTGCCGTCAGCAAACTGCCCCGCAGGTGCCGGCTGGCAGGGCCCCGACGGGAGGGTAGCCGCCGGCACCGAGGGGCACCGGCGATGGCGCCGGCAACCCCTGGTTGCCGGCAGTTATCTTCCAAACCCCCCCCCCCCCCCCCCAAAAAAAAAATTCGTTCTCTGCAAAAAAATTAGGAACCCCATACTTTTGAAAAACAAAAATAAATCTAGGGGTTATTTATCCTCCCGGTCATGATGCAAGATCAAAACTTCGATCCACGACCCCATGGAAGGAATCCCATTCTCCATCGAGCCCTTCCCAACGCTTGGGATGCCCGTGAACAATCCGATACGAGTAGTTCTTCGTCCGACGAAGAACACACGAAAATTGCAGAAAATAAAAAAATTTTAATGCTTACAGTTTGCCTTAAACTTGCTGTGTTCATCTCATGAACGCATCACATCCATGGAATTAATTGCAAAATTATCAAAAAGAGATCGAAACGGCGAAAACACAGTGGAACCTGCCTCTGATACCACTATTGGGATCGCTGTGTCAGGATCCGATCCTAAAACGCAGCGGAATAAAATATTCGGGATCGAATCTATCCCGTTTCGATCGTAGAAATAAAACCGGAGTAAATCGAATTTGCCTTGTGCGGATTCGAATCTGCGTCCGTTTTCCAGTTCCGTCGAAGCGATGCCGCAAGTTGCGCAGATGCCCGACCTCTAGCGGTATCCACGCGGTTCTCCTCGCGATGGATCGTCATCGCTTCCTCGCTCGCTGCGGCGTTCGTAGATCCCGTCTGGCTGCGCGTAATCCGCCGCGACATGCTGATTCGGAATCCCCATCGGACGGAAGGTGGAGTAGTCGGGAACCGCACGCCCAGAAGAGAAAGAAAGAGAGAAAGAACAAATGATGGCTAGGTCAGGGTTGCTGGCCCCGGACGTAGAATCCGTTCTTTTATAATAAGTCAGTTTGCGGTTTTTCATAAAAATCCAGACTTATCCGAAATCTTGTCGGATTATCCATCGACTTGAAAACCATTTGCGTGTGACCCTCTAGGCCCAAATACCAATCCAGTTAATATCCCATTAAGTCTAGTAACCCTTTACTGACCCACTGAATTAATTAATATCCTTATATTCAATTAATCAGCCGAATTTAGTGTCCTACAATAAATTCGGACGGACTGCCGATCACATTGGATGCCAAGCAACATCGCGTGATCCTGGATGGCACTGGGGTTATCGCAACCCTCTATTGGAACCTTTCTGTCATCGGTTAGCGCGCGGATATATTCCTTCATCCATGCAATGTTCCCGAATCGACCTAGGGCATGGTTTACTATTAAACCCTATTTGGTCGATTCACTTGAATCAGATGCCGCTAATCTGAATCCGATAACTTCTTATCAATTACAGAGTCCGCCCTGGCCAGGGACTTTAAGCGCATCATTCCCGGAACATTCTCTCTCAAACTACCGAGAGCGGATGATCCCGCATTAAACACACAATTACCTTCGAGGGCATTTCCCTGAACCCGATAGCTTGACTTATTGATAACCCGTGGTTAGGGATTCATTCGTCAAGGTCAAAGCTCAGAAACCTACTAACAAGATATCTTTGGAGTCTCAAGTCCAAGGATCATCTACGCAACCGTGACAAACGAATCGAGCTGGTTAACAGCGAGGTGATTACCATCCAGCGATTCATAGTCGGATTAGTTCAGTGAACTCATTCACCAATGAGCACTTATAGGTTCAGCATAGTGTCTCCACACAAGTGACTTATAGCATCAGTCACCCTCATCGTATGAGCTGAAGTAACCTATACTAGTCTATCCGGATGTTTGATGTCCTATCTCAAACATCCTATGACTAGGAACAATTAAGAACATGAATTTATAAGTCTTCGGTCCCGTAATTATGATCTCATCATAATCCGAAGACTATTGCACATATTCATGGACTTCATCGTGATACGATAAACACAGATCGAATTAATTACACACAATGAATTATTGCCATTTATTAATAATCTGAATAAGTACATAGTATCGGATTGACTTTGAGACCATCTAATACTAACAGTACGTAGCATGGCATACATAATAGATCCTATAGTAGAGGCATAGGGTATTCTATCCATGAATGCCCTCTCATTAGGAGTCTTAAGAGACTACTCCTTTGAGAGATTTATTCCATGTCTCATCGGTATGAGACCTCTCTTGGAATTTTCCATGCCAAACCTTTTGACTATGGTATCTATGTCCAAGGATTGGGTCATTCCAAGCATCCTCTTTGATCTATCTCTATAGATCCGTATTCCCAATACGTAGGATGCTTCTCCCAAATCCTTTATGGAGAAGTATTTTGACAGCCATATCTTTACCGATGACATCATAGCTACATCATTCCCAATGAGTAATATGTCATCTACGTAAAGAACTAAGTAGGTGACTGTGCTCCCACTGGTCTTCTTGTACACACAAGGCTCATCTTCATTCTTAATGAAGTCATAAGACTTGACAGCCTCGTCAAATCTTATATTCTAGCTCTGAGAAGCTTGCTTCAGTCCATAAATGGACCTCTGAAGCTTGCACACTTTATCTGGAGATTCTTTGGATGTGAAACCTTCCGGTTGTATCATATACACCTCTTCCTCAAGGTTACCGTTGAGGAAGGCAGTCTTTACATCCATCTGTCAGATCTCGTAATTAAAATGTGCAGCAATGGCGAGTAGAACTCTGATAGACTTTATCATGGCAACTGGTGAGAAAGTCTCGTCATAGTCAATTCCTTGCTTTTGACGATATCCCTTTGCCACCAACCTTGTCTTATAAGTATCGATCCGTCCATCAGCACCGATCTTTCTCTTAAAGATCCACTTGCACCCGATGGGTACCATACCCTCGGGCAAGTCCTCCAAGTTCCAAACTTGGTTGGTGTACATAGACTGGATTTCTGAGTTCATAGCTTCTCGCCATTTCCCGGCTTCTGAGCCTTCTATGGCCTCCTGGTAGGTTTTAGGATCATCATCCTCATTATATTCTACCTTAGACTCACCTTCAGCGATATGTCCTACATATCGTTTGGATAGTCTAGGTAATCTACTAGATCTTCGAGGCTCATGTGTGTGTATCTGAACAGATTCACGAACTGATATCTCATCTGATGATAATGCAGCTGTTTGGGGATCTGGAACTTCTTCCAGTACTATTTTACTCCCACTGTCCTCCTGGAAAAGGTATTCCTCTTCTAGGAAGATAGCTTTCCTGGTGACAAACACCTTTTGTTTACCAGGATGGTAAAAAATAGTATCAAAAGGTTTTCTTTGGATATCCCGCAAACCTGCATTTATCAGTTCGTGATTCCAGCTTGTCTGGATCATGCCTCTTTACATGATCAGGACAACCCCAAACTTTAACATGTATAAATTCTGGTTTTCTGCCTTTCTATATCTCATATGGAGTAGAGGCCACAGACTTGCTGGGTACTTTGTTCAGTAGGTATGTTGCTGACTCTAGAGCATACCCCCATAGGGACACTGGTAATCCCGAAAAGTTCATCATGGATCAAACCATATCCAACAAGGTGTGATTTCTCCTTTCTGATACACCATTCATCTCTGGTGTATGTGGAGGGGTCAGCTGAGAAAGGATACCATTATCCTTTAAGAATTGTATGAAATTAGTACTCAAGTATTCTCCTCCTCGATCTGATCGAAGAGCTTTAATACTCTTTCCTAACTGCTTCTCTATCTCATTCTTGAACTCCTTAAACTTCTCAAACGCTTCCGACTTGTACCTCATTAAGTACACATAGCCGAATCTTGAGAAGTCATCGGTGAACGTAATGAAGTATGAAAAGCCACCTTTGGCTTGGGTGGATATGGGACCACATACATCCAAATGTATTAGTTCCAAAATGTCCTTGGCACGTTCCATGTCCAGTAAATGGAGATTTTGCTATCTTTCCCATAAGACAGGACTTACATGTCGCAAACGATTCATAATCGAATGCATTTAAAAAACTATGCTTGTGCAACCTTTGCAGCCTGCTTACCATTCACCAATGTGTCCAAGTCTACAATGCCACATGTAGGCTTGGTTCACACAATTCTTGCTCTTCTTAAAAGCATTATCAATTTTAAGATTGTAATAAGAAACATCTAAGAAATATAGACCATTGACTAAAGATACCGAAGCTATTGATTTATTACCATAATAAATTGAACAACTTCTATTTTCAATAGTCAACCTATATCCTATCTTGTCCAAACAAGATACTGATATGATATTCATTATTATGCTAGGAACATAATAACAATCTTCTAATAGTAAAGCGTCTCCTGATGGAAATCTAAGGTTTGTTGTCCCAACAGCAACCGCCGCAACTTTTGCGTTGTTTCCTAGCCTCAATTCCACCTCGCCTTGTCTCAGCTTGCGCTTACTTGTCAGTATCTGCGCATCACGACAGATATGAGAAGCACATCCGATATCCAATACTCAAGATGTGGAATCTCTAACTGACAAGTTGATATCTATCATATAGATATCTGAAGCTTCAGACAGCTTCCCCTTTCCATGACTTTATCGTTAAAGAACTCCTTGCAGTTCCTCTTCCAGTGATCATTCTGCTTACAGTAGAAGCAATCACCCTTTACTACTCTTTTGCTTTTGTCCTTCGATCTTTTATCGTTAGCTATCATCTCCGCGTCAAAGGCATCCAATGCCGGTTCAGCAAGATGATCAGCTCCAAGAACAAAGTCAATGTGCTCAGATCTGAAGACATTCTTCTGGTTTCTGAACCAATCTGAGTAGATCAGGTAAGTCAAACATTTGACATCAAGTATGCCACGGAATAAGTTATTCGACGACATAATTTTCTACAGGAGATATGTAATGTCCTTTTAGCAGATGTTCAATTATTAAATATAAAACAAGACATGGTCTTTTGTTCAAGTTTTAACTCCCACTAATTTTCGATAGACTGTATAACCCTCAGTTATAAAGAACGGGAGACGCCGACAGTCTCTTAGTAGGGATTAGAATCTCAATGACTTGCAGTACAGCCTTGTGGATAGCACAACAAACTGTAATACAATCAAAGAGCACACAACTCATGGGACTTGCAACTCTTTGCAATATCCGATCATAGCTTCGGTCCCCAGAGATTTAATGGCCTTGTGGATAGCACAATAAACCACTAATTCTGGTCTAAGCTAACCATCATTTTGCGACGAGCATAGATTTACATCCAGCCCTTGTGGATAGCACAACAAAGCTATATGGTTCCTCTACCCCAATCATATAGGCATCTAATGTCATAGCCATAGTCTCTCTTCACAATTAAACAAGCCTTGTGGTAACACAACAAACCTGCCTAAAATTATTCGAATCATATGACTATAACGATGGTGGACCACGCGGTAAGTTCTTAACTACTCGCGTTACGGCTTAAAGTTTAGATGAGGGTATTTAGATAACTTTTATCTTGGTCTCTCCTAGGTGATAGTATATAAATATATCGTATATATTTATTGAATACTATACCTGCTTTGATTCACAATCAAACATTAAAATCAATACATCACATACATGTCTAGTATGGTCATGGATAGCACAGTGAGTTAGACTGGAGCCAACAGTCAAACGCACACACAATCTAACATAACATTTATATCAGATAAACCTGCAAACACATAGGCAAAGGATTTTCATGGACTTCATTATGAAACGATAATTAATGCGATTTACACATAATGAATATTATGCCATTATATTAATAAATGAACGAGATTTACATAGTCAGATTGGCTTGTAGGCCACCTAAAACTAACAATCTCCCACTTGGACTAAGCCAATCACCTTTATACAAAAAGCCTATAGACTCTAGGTGACGCTCAAACACAATTTGAGCCAACGGCTTTGTCAGCGGATCTGCTATATTGTCGATGGATGGAACTCTTTCCACTACTACATCTCCTCTGGATATGATCTCTTTGATAAGGTGAAAGCGCCTCAGAATATGCTTCGATTTTTGATGAGACCGCGGCTCTTTCGCTTGCGCAATTGCTCCATTGTTGTCGCACAACAGTGGAACAGGCTCAGAGATGCTGAGAACTACGCCGAGGTCGGTGATGAATTTCTTCAACCACACTGCTTCCTTGACGGCTTCAGCTGCAGCGATGTACTCAGCTTCAATCGTCGAATCAGCAGTGGTTACTTGCTTGGAACTCTTCCAGCACACTGCACCTCCGTTCAACGTAAACACGAATCCAGATGTAGACTTGCTATCATCTGGATCTGACTGGAAACTCGAGTCAGTAAAGCCTCGTAGTTTCAAGTCACCTCCTCTATAGACAAGAAACATATCCTTAGTTCTTCTCAAGTACTTAAGGATACATTTCACTGCCTTCCAGTGCTCTTCGCCTGGATCAGCCTGAAATCTGCTCGTAACACTTAGAGCAAATGCAACATCAGGCCGTGTACATAGCATGGCATACATGATAGATCCTATGGCAGAGGCATAGGGTATTCTATCCATGAATGCCCTCTCATTAGGAGTCTTAGGAGACTGCTTCTTTGAGAGACTAATTCCATATCTCATCGGTATGAGACCTCTCTTGGAATTTTCCATGCCAAACCTTTTGACTATGGTATCTATGTCCAAGGATTGGATCATTCCAAGCATCCTCTTTGATTTATCTCTATTGATCCGTATTCCCAATACGTAGGATGCTTCTCCCAAATCCTTCATGGAGAAGTTTTTCGACAGCCATGTCTTTACTGATGACATCATAGCTACATCATTCCCAATGAGTAGTATGTCATCTACGTAAAGAACTAGAAAAGTGGTTGCACTCCCACTGGTCTTCTTGCACACACAAGGCTCATCTTCATTCTTAATGAAGCCATAAGATTTGATCGCCTTATCAAATCTTATGTTCCAACTTCGGGATGCTTGCTTCAGTCCATAAATGGACCTCTGCAACTTGCATACCATGTCTGGAGATTCTTTGGATGTGAATCCTTCTGGTTGTATCATATACACCTCTTCCTCAAGGTTTCCATTGAGGAAGGCAGTCATAAGACTTGACAACCTCGTCAAATCTTATGTTCCAGCTCCGGGAGGCCTGCTTTAGTCCATAAATGGACCTCTAAAGCTTGCACACTTTATCTGGAGATTCTTTGGATGTGAAACCTTCTGGTTGTATCATATACACCTCTTCCTCAAGCTTACCATTGAGGTAGGCAGTCTTCACATCCATCTGCCAGATTTTATAATCAAAATGTGCAGCAATGACGAGTAGAACTCTGATCGACTTTATCATGGCAACTAGTGAGAAAGTCTCGTCATAGTCAATTCCTTGCCTTTGACGATATCCTTTTGCCACCAACTTTGCCTTATAAGTGTCGATCTGTCCATCAACACCGATCTTTCTCTTAAAGATTCACTTGCAACCGATGGGTACAATACCCTCGGGCAAGTTCTCCAAGTTCCAAACTTGGTTGGTGTACACGGACTGGATTTCTGACTTCATAGCTTCTCGTCATTTCCCGGCTTCTGAGCCTTCTATGGCCTCCTGGTAGGTTTTAGGATCATCATCCTCATTATATTCTACCTTAGACTCACCTTCAGTGATATGTCCCACATATCGTTCGGGTAGTCTAGGTAATCTACCAGATCTACGAGGCTCATATGTGTGTACCTGAACAGATTCACGAACTGATATCTCATCTGATGATAATGCAGCTGTTTGGGGATCTGGAACTTCTTCCAGTACTATTTTACTCCCACTGTCCTCCTGGAAAAGGTATTCCTCTTCTAGGAAGATAGCTTTCCTGGTGACAAACACCTTTTGTTTACCAGGATGGTAAAAATAGTATCCAAAGGTTTCCTTTGGATATCCCACAAACCTGCATTTATCAGTTCGTGATTCCAGCTTGTCTGGATCATGCCTCTTTACATGAGCAGGGCAACCACAGACTTTAATATGTTTAAATTCTGGTTTCTTGCCTTTCCATATCTCATATGGAGTAGAGGCCACAGACTTGCTGGGTACTCTGTTCAGTAGGTATGCTGCTGACTCTAGAGCATACCCCTAGAGGGACACTGGTAATCCCCAAAAGCTCATCATGGATCGCACCATGTCCAACAGGGTGCGATTTCTCATTTCCGATACACCATTCATCTATGGTGTATATGGAGGGGTTAGCTGAGAAATGATACCATTATCCTTTAAGAATTGTGTGAAATTAGTACTCAAGTATTCTTCTCCTCGATCTGATCGAAGTACTTTAATACTCTTTCCTAACTACTTCTCTACCTCATTCTTGAACTCCTTGAACTTCTCAAATGCTTCCGACTTGTACTTCATTAAGTACACATAGCCGAATCTTAAGAAGTCATCGGTGAACGTGATGAAGTAAGAAAAGCCACCTTTGGCTTGGGTGGACATGGGACCATATACATCCGAATGTATTAGTTCCAGAATGTCCTTGGCACGTTCTCCATGTCCAGTAAATGGAGATTTTGCCATCTTTCCCATAAGGCAGGATTCACATGTTGCAAACGATTCGTAATCGAATGCAGTTAAGTAACCATACTTGTGCAACTTTTGCAACCTGCTTTCCCCAATGTGCCCAAGTCTACAATGCCACATGTAGGCCTGGTTCACATAATTCTTGCTCTTCTTAAGAGTATTATCAATTTGAAGATTGTAATAAGAAACATCTAAGAGATATAGACCGTTGACCAAAGATGTCGAAGCTATTGATTTATTATCATAATAAATCGAACAACTTCTATTCTCAATAGTCAACCTATATCCTATCTTGTCCAAACAAGATATTGATATGATGTTCTTTATTATGCTAGGAACATAATAACAATCTTCTAATAGTAAGGCGTCTCCTGATGGAAGCCTGAGGTTTGCTGTCCCAACAACAATCGCCGCAACTTTTGCGCCGTTTCCTAGCCTCAATTCCACCTCACTTTGTCTCAGCTTGCGCTTACTTGTCAGTATCTGCACATCATGGCAGATATGAGAAGCACATCCGGTATCTAATACCAAAGATGTGGAATCTCTTACTGACAAGTTAATATCTATCATATAGATATCTGAAGCTTCAGACAGCTTCACCTTTCCATGAGCTTTATCGTTAAGGAACTCCTTGCAGTTCCTCTTCCAGTGACCATACTGCTTATAGTAGAAGCAGTCACCCTTCACTACTCTTTTGCCTTTGTCCTTCGATCTTTTATCGTTAGCTATCATCTCTGCTTCAGGGGCATCCAATGCCGATTCAGCAGGAGGATCAGCTCTAGGGACAAAGTTATTGTGCTCAGATCTGAAGACATTCTTCAGGTTTCTGAACCAATCCGAGTAGATCAGGTAAGTCAAAAGGGCATCAAGTATGCCACGGAGTGAGTTATTCGACGACATAATTCCCTACAAGAGATAAGTAAAATCTATTTAACAGATGTTCAATTATTAAAATTTAAAACAAGACATGGTCTTTTGTTGAAGTTTAACTCTCACTAATTTTCGATGAACTGTATAACCCCCAGTTATACAGAACGGGAGACGCCGACAGTCTCCTAGTGGGGATCAGAATCTCAATGACTTGCACTACAACCTTGTGGATAGCACAACAAATTGTAATACAATCAGAGAGCACCCAACTCATGAGACTTGCAACTCCTTGCAATATCTGATCATAGCTTCGGTCCCCAGAGATTTAATGGCCTTGTAGATAGCACAACAAATCACTAATTCTGGCCTAAGCTAACCATCGTTACGCGACGAGCATAGATTTGCATGTAGCCCTTGTGGATAGCACAACAAAGCTACATGGTTCCTCTACCCCGATCATATAGGCATCTAATGCCATAGCCACAGTTTCTCCTCCCAATTAAGCATGCCTTGTGGATAGCACAACAAACCTGCCTAAAGTGATTCGAATCCTATGACTATAACGATGGTAGACCGCGCGGTAAGTTCTTAACTACTTGCGTTACGGCTTAGAGTTTATCTGAGGGTATTTAGATAACTTTTATCTTGGTCTCTCCTAGGTGATAGTATAAAAATATATCGTATATATTTAGTAAATATTATACCTGCTTTGATTCATAATCAAAAGAAAACAATGCATCTCATACATATTCATTAGTGTGGTCATGGATAGCACAGTGGGTTTGACTGGAGCCAACAGTCAAACGCACACACAATCTAACACAACAATTATATTAGATATCTTGCAAACACATAAGCAAGAGATCTCCATCTTTTTGCCTTCCTGATTGCAGCTGTGGATTGTCCTCGCTCCTTCCTCGGTTGCCTCGATCATATTATATTTAAATTCTAAAATTTACAAGTAAATTGAAGAAGGCCTTATGGCGAGTACAAGAGAGAGAGGGAGGTAGAAATACATCGGAGTATGAGAGAGAGAGGTGCGCAGACCTCTATTTATTAACAATTAATAAACAATCATACATCCACGATCCACACAATCCATTCATCACATGAATAATTAATTAAGTACATATCCATGACCACGGTGTGTTTTAAACATTCACACAAGATTCAGTGCATCACATGGCTAAAATAAATAAGTTTTCAAAATAAATAAGTTTTGGCTTTCAGAAAGTTGGGATCCAATTAAAATTGATATTTGAATTTCGAAAATACTTTTAATTAACTTAACATGCAATCAAATCTAAATTTAAAAGCAATAAACACACATCACATGCGCACACACTCCGAATTAATAATTACATATTATTCCATACAAATTAGAACAATTCTAATAATCTAACACTTAGATTAAATTCCATTAATAGTCTAACAATTAGACTATTAAAGACTAATCTAACTTTTAGATTAATCTATTAAAGTTAATTAACAATTTAACACTTAAATTATTAATTAACTCTAATTATTAATTAACTACTAATCTAACTCTTATATTAGTTAATTAATGTTAATTAGTAATTTAACATTTAAATTATTAATCAATACTAATTAATTAATAATTTTCATCTAACACTTAGATTAGTTAACTTAAAATTAATCATTAATCTTAACACTTAAAATTAACAATTAACTCTAATTAATTGATATGTACTAATTTAACATTTAAATTAGCTAATTAAAGTTAACTATTAATTTAACACTTAAATTAATAACTAACTTTAATCGATTAACAACAATTGTTAATAATAATGATTCTAAAATCATTAAAACCCAATTTAATAAAACTGAATAATAATTATTATTATTTTTCAAAACAGATTTTGAATTAAATTAAAATCCAATTTAATTTCATTAAATGGGTAACAATGAATAAAGGGGTTTAATATGATTCAAAATCATAAAAGGGTTAATTAAATAAAATTGAACAATAATCTAAAATTTTAAAACAATTTTAAAATTTAAATTAAGTCCAATTTAGTTTAATTAACTGGGCATATGGTTTAATTGGGGTTTGGGTTTGAAAGTAAAAGGGCCCAGCCCTTAAACAGAGTTAGGGTTCGGCTATATGCCCCTGGGCTCGAGCCAGGGCTCAGCCAGCCCCAAGCCCGGTCCAACCGGGGCCCGGCCCGGTCCATCGAGACCGGCTGAGGGAGCAGGCTCGGCCGGCCTCCCCTTCCAACCCGAAACCCTAATACCTGCGTTGCAGGTTTGGGTGGTGGCTACCGGCGCCGCCGCCCGGCTGGCCCCCGGCACCGCAGGCCCCGGTCGATGACCCCCTTAGCCGCCGGCGACGGCCTGGTTTCCCTCTCCAGCCACAGAAAACCCTAGAACCCTAAACTGCAACAGTTTGCAGTCGGCGGGTTTGGGGTTTTGCAGACCGCCGCCGGCGAGCACCCGGGGCCCGCCAGGCCCTGCCGGCAAAGTCCACACCACCGGCGACCTGCCCGGTGCCGTAGGGTGGCCGGCGGTCCCCTTGTAAGGCTGGTATAAACCCTTTTATTGCCCCCTTTTTAAACTGGTTCTTGTTCAAACCGTGGTCAAGGAAGGAGGTGGGAGATCCTTCTAGCCATCTCCAGCGGCCCATCCGGCGCCGGCTAGAAGCCCAGTGAACACTGGGTGACAATCCCAAAAGGATCTAGGGTCCCGGGCCTTCATCCCAACGCTTGGGAAGCCCGAATGCGGCCGCCATTAACCCCGTTCTTCATCACATGAAGAACACGAAAATAACCCCAAAAAATTCCGATTTGCAGGATTAAAAATTAATCTAATCAATTGTGTTCATCATATGAACACAGATCCAATAATCGATCGGATCTGTGCATGGAATTAAATCATAGAAATATTAAATCAGTGATCGAAACGGGACGAGAAACAGTGGAACCTGGCTCTGATACCACTGTTGGGTTTCTCTTATTTCTCCGGATCGCTCACGCAGCGGAAAATAAAATAAAAACAGCGATCCGTTCCCGTTTCAAAAAATCAAAAATCGATTATCGGACAATCGAAGTTCTCACCGTGTGCGGATTCGAATCCGCAACCATTCGGTTCCATCGGTGCGACACCGCAAGCCGCGCAAGCGCCCGGCCTCTAGCGAAGTCCACGCGATCCTCCTTGCGACGGATATCCTCACGTTCCTCGTTCTTTGCAGCCCACGAAACCTCCGCTGGTCGCCGCAATGATCGCCGCAACATGCGGACGATTTCCCGTCGAACGGGATTCGGAGAAACGACGAAGCAGATCTGGATCTGTCTGGATGCCAGAGAGAGAGAAACAGAAGAGGGGCGGCTAGGGTTAGCAACAGCTTGGCCTGCTCAGCCCGTTTGCTATGTTTTATACTAACCGCGCGGTTTTTCATAAAAAACCCCGGTTTATATAAAACCCACTTATTTATCCATCGCCTTGAGAATCATTTGCGTGTGACCCTCTAAGCCTAAGTACCAGTCCAGTTAATAGCCCAAGAAGTCCAGTGACTCCTCACTGGCTTTATTAATCAATTAATAACCTTTTATTAATTAATTAATCAATCGAATTAATGTCGCACATCGAATTCGACCGGGCCTCCGATCACGTTGGGTGCCAAGCAACACCGCGTGAACCCGGAAGGTATTGGGGTTAAGTAACCCATTCTTGGAACCTTTCCGCCGACAGTTACCGCGTGGGTATAATCCTTCATTCGTACAATGCTCTCGAGTCAACTCAGGGTATGACGAGCTATCAAACCCTAACCGGTTGACTCACTTGGATTGGATGCCGCTGATGAATATCGAAAAATTCCTTTCCCGATATTATCGTATGCCCTGGCCAGGGACTTCCGTGCATCCTTCCTAGAGCATTCTCTCTCTAAGTACCGAGAGAGAATGATTCCTTATTGACACACAATTCCCTTCGACGGTATTCCGTTGTACCCAATCCTTGGCATTTTAGAATCCCATGGCTAGAGATTCGTAAACCAATGTCAAAGCACAGAAGTCCACCGACAAGGTGTCCTTGGTGTCTCAGGTCCGAGGACCATCCACGCAACTGCGACAATAGAATCAAGCTGGTTGACAGTGAGGTACAATACCATCCAGCGATTCAGTCGGATCAGTTCAGTGAACTCATTTTCCAATGAGCACCTACAAATTCGCCTTAGTGTCTCCACACAAGTGACTTATGAGATCAGTCACCCTCATCATATGAGTAGGAGTAATCTGTACTAGTCTAACCGGATATCCGATGTCCTTCTCGGATATCCTCCGACTAGGAACGATTAAGAATATGTGTATTTAAGTGATCAGTCTCATTAGTATGATCTCATCATAATCTGATCACTATAGCACATATTCACAGACTTCATTATGAAACGATAATTAATGCGATTTATACGTAATGAATATTATGCCATTATATTAATAAATGAACGAGATTTACATAGTCAGATTGGCTTGTAGGCCACCTAAAACTAACACATAGTCAGACTGGCTTGTAGGCCACCTAAGGCTAATAGTCCCCTCCTCTCTCCCTCTCTCTTTGGCGTCCCTGGCTGGCCCCCTTCTGTGGGCTTTTGCTTCACCAACTTCTTTGACTCCTGTGAGACAGGAAGTCAGCCACATGTTGTGGCGATCGTCACGGCGAATGGTTGCTTCTTTGAGCACTGCGAGGAATGAGGAAGGTAAGGAAATCTGTCACGAGGAGAACCGCGTAGACTCCGTTAAAGGCTGAATGTCTGCACGGCTAACAATGTCACATCGACATAACCGTTCAAACGCGGATTCGAATATGTGCAAGGTAATGTTTGATCACCGTTTTCCTGTTTTTGTTCCTCGAAACTGACATGAATCGCTTTTATATAATTTTATTTTAGTTCCACTGCGTCCGAGATCCCGAGCAATGAGAATCTTACAATGGTATCAGAGTCAGGTTTCATTATTTTTCGTCCATTTGGATATCCGAAATTGATTTTTCCACGTTGTATTCCATGCAATAATTCGATTTTAACGCTAGAACTGTGTTCGTACGATGGACACAGATAATTAACTTATTTTTATTCTGCAAAAAAATCATATTTTATTTGGGATTTTTCATGTTCTTCGTGGTACGAAGAACGGAGGGTGTTGCGGCCTCGTTTGGGCGATCCCCATGAGTTGGGGAGGTGACCGAGGGTCCTGGTGTGACTAGGGACCTTGCCGGTCACTACCGGCATTGGTGACGGAAATGGCGGCTTAATGGTGACTAGCCGGCCACCCCTCTCCTTCTTCCTCTTGACCTGCAACAGCTTAAGGGGGGGGGGGGGTGCTTGGGGACCTACTGCAGATATGGAAGGGGGTGGGGGGGGGGGGGACCACCGGCGAGCCCTGCTGGTGCCAGGGGCATCGCCGGCAGCATTGAGAGCCGTGCTGGTGCTGGGCTAGAATCTCGGCCACCGCCTCCTAGGGTGAACTCATCACCCTATCGGGCGGCTAGGGTTTTCCCTACCCACCCTGATGGGGGAAGGGGTCCGACTTCATGGCCAAGTCCTCGCCTGGACCAGGGTCCAAGCCAACCTTTGGGTCGACCGACACCAGGCGGCCCACTTAAGGAGCGCTTGGGTCCAAGCCTGGGCACGACCCTGGTCTGGACTTAAGGCTCATCCCTGGCTCGAGCCCAAGGTTCAGTTGGACTAAGTCTTGGGCCCAATTAAAGTAAAAAATAATAATAATTAATTTTAAAATTTTGAAAATAAAATTTTATTCAATTTTATTTAATTGGGATCTTAATGATTTTGAATCATTTTAAATTAACAAATATTATTAATTAATTAGTGTTAATTATTAGTTTAAAAGTTAAATTAATAATTAACTTTAATTGTTTGATCTAAGAGTTAGATTAATAGTTAACAATTAATAGTCTAATTGTTAAATTGTTAATTATTGATTAATTTAAATATTAGATTAATTCTAAATTATTAGAAGTGTTCTAATTGACATGGACTATTTTAGAAATTATTACTTTAGAGTGCGTGCACATGAGATGTGTGTTTAATGTTTTTAAATTTGATTTAATTGTATACTTAAGATAATAAAATAAATTTGCAAAAATTCAAATCTCAATTTTAATTAGAACAAAATTTTATGAAAGTCAAAATTATTTATTTTCAAAATTCTTTTATTTAATCATGTGATGTACTCTTTCATGTGTGAAATGAATAAAAGATACTGTAGTCATAGATATGCTTGTGAATGCTTTATGTGATGATATATGAATATGGATCGTGGATGTATGGTTAATTCATTGATTGTTAATAAATAAAAGTCTACTAACCTTTCCCTCTCTCGTACTCAGATATATTTTTACCTCCCTTAATTATTTACTCATCATAAGGTCTCTTCAAATTTACATATAAATTTAAAATTTAATGTAATTTGATCGAAACTATCAACAAAGGAGAGAAGATGATGTACCTTTTAGGCTAGGGAAGAAAACAGGCCCTGAGTTTCGTCGCCCTCCTAGGCGGTCCTGTTTGCCGGCGGCTTCACCGGTGCTTCTTTCTCCATCCCCTCCTGGGTGGGGAGGGAGGCCTTGATCTCCTTCACCTCTGGGTGGTTGTGTCGCCCTCCTGGGCGGTTTTCCTTTTCCTTTCACCCCCTTGAACCTCCCCCCATCCGTTGTTCCCCTCCTTTTCCCTGTAGCCTTCCTCTCCTTTCGCCCCTCTGAAGCCCTTCCCCACCCACCGTTTTCTTCCTCCTTCCCTTCCTCTGACCTTCTTCTTCCTCTCTTTTTAGCGCCATTCGTGGTCTCCCCTCCCTCCTTCCTCCCTCCCCGGACCTTCCTCCTCCATCTTCCATTCCCGAACCCCACCCCATCCACGAACCTCTCCCTCCTCTATTGCCTTCATCTTCCTCCACCACACCCTACCCCTCCCATCCTCTGACCTCCCTCTCCCCCCCGTGGCCTACCCCCTTCTCCGCCCCTTTTGTTTCCCTGCTCCTCCCTATGGACCTCCTCTTTCCTCCTTTTCCTTCCGCTTTAGTTTTGTTCACCTATCCTTTTTGCTTTCTCCCTGGCTGTGCTCTCCGGTGAGTTTGGGAGTTAGATGGGCTTTGTCCTCCGGCATCGGCATAGTTATCTTGGCTCCCTTTTCCTCTTTATTATATTTTTGTTTTCTGTTCTTGTGTGTTTTTTCCTGTTCTTTGCTTGGCGCTCCCTTTACTTGCAGATTTCTTGTGGTTCGAACATCCAGGATCCAGCTTCAGCTCCGGAGTATCTTAAGTTGTTCCAACTCGCTCCGGCAATGCTAATAATATGGGATCTTGATCCTCCTTTGGTGGCGCTCGAGTCTCTGTGCGTATTCCGTATGTCTGCTTTTGACATGCGTCTCCGAGCCCCAGTTACATTTGCTGCAAGACGCAGCTTGTTTGGGGCTACTTCGCCAATGCTTGCAAGGATATCTCCTCCCCTTAGAGCATGCCCAACTTCTGGATTCTCCAGGGACTACTGCATCCTTTGTTCGACGACAATGTTCGATGGCTTCTCTGGCTTCGGTCTTTACCTTTTGTGTATCTGTTTTGTTTTCTCCAGTCCGCTGGCGATATGTATCTGCTTTCGTTTCCCAACTGTACCTGCCTTGCAGGTTTTGTGTTTACCTTGTACGTCCGTCGAATGGTTGTTCTGCCTGGCAGGGACTTGTGTTGCCCTCTATGTTTGTACCTGTTCTTCTTTAGTGAATGATATGGGAGCTTTTCTGTCAAAAAAAAAAAAAAACTGCAACCAAGAAGGCCATATTAAAAAAGACGTCCCTTACGCAGCAGCCGTAGGCCAAGGCACCCAAGAAGGTAAGGCTGTGCCCATGATCGATGGGTATGGACGACGCGTGGTGGAAGAGCGTTGGACCTCGTGCTGGAAGTGTGTGACGGAGGCCGAAAGCAAGGGTGGCGGAGGGTGAAGGTTCGTTGACCTGCTCGCTGGATTCGTTCAAAGAGTGGCTTTCGACGGAGCCGAAGATGACAGGTGATCTTATGGAGATTTCAGATCGGATTTTCGGACTCCCCGATCCGATTTCCATCCCTAATTGAAATGTGTTCCCTCCCGGCCCTGACCCTGAAGAAAAGCTCACGTGGTCCGTCCCACGAGTCAGTCGTCGGGAAAACATCTCCACCTTATCTCGTGAGATCTCCGCCGTATTACCATTTCCTCCCGGGAGAAATCGGGAAAGCATCCATTTTTAGGGCCGGCGGGCAAACGACATTGGAAAGACGCAGGCGGCCGAGCAACTCCCGCTTCCCCGACTGACACGCGTCGGTTTGTTTCCCCTTCTGGTCAGCGCCTCGGTGGCAAACAGTCTGCAGGAGTCGCGTTTGAAACGCATAACCCGCCACATACCCCTTATTCGAGGCCATTTCGGCCCCCTAACAGAAATTTTCGGCCATGCCCTACTGGGCATATGGGTACGTGGCAATGCGAAATCCTCCGAGCCCACACGCTGTGACGCCCTTGTGGCGAAACGAACCAGCGCAGGAGATGCTTCCGTGACGTTGACATCCGAGCTCCTGATCTGCCGCGTTCAATCAAGACCGTCCGTTCCTTTTTCTTCTTCTTGTGCCTTTATTTTTCTCTATTACTTTTTTTCTTCTATATTCTCTCTTTTTCTCGCCGTCGTCATCGTCTTCCCTCCTTGGACGCCTCTTCTTCTTCTTCTTCTTCTTGTTCGGCTTCTCTTTTTCTGCTGCGTCTTCCTTCCTTTCCTGTAATGGCGCCCGCAAACCCTAATCGACCCCACGTCGCCGAGGAGGCGGTGCCATTCCCGAGGTGAGCTCAGCTCGGCCCCACCCCTCTCCGCCCCAGCAAGCTTGCCGCCTCCTCTCCCGTGTTTGTTTTGCTGTGTCTCTTCCTGTGTGGGTGGGGGGGCGCGTGCCCGGCGGCCATCGCCATGGCTGCGCTGCCGCACCTGTAAGTCCTTTCCTACTATGGAACTCTTCTTATGGGCGATTTAGTCTCTTGGAGGGGTCGGAAATTTCACCAAAGTCTCATCTTTTAATCTGGGTTCTTTTTCACCTTGGGCTTCCGTGTCGGAATCCAGAGGCTCTATTCTGTAAATTCGAGGCCATTTTCAAGTTTTTGGAGCTGTTCTCTTTTGGTAGTAGTTATGGTACATTTTGTGTGGAGCCAAATGTGGTGTTAGAGCAATCAAAATGCCAGCTTGTTGCTTTACTTGTGGCTGTGGGGAGATGGAGGCGTAGATTGTCCTGAAATTTTTTGGGGGGTCAATCTTACAGATAAAGAAGAGGGGAACTCTGGTTTGATGGCCGCAGACGATGGGCGCAGGGTCGGCGGGTTCACTTCAGGGTTGGCTGTTCTGCTGTCTGGGGAGGACAAGAAAGGTAAGGCCCAGAGTGCCCACTTGGTCTCTTGCTGCGATGACATCCGCTACCAGTCCATCGAGCACATGCTCGAAATTGTGTTTGATCTGCCCAGCAAGTCGGTGACTCCGTCCAAAAGGCCGGTGGATGTTTATTTCATCCGTTCGATCATAAGGAACCAAAGGTGGAGGCATGAGCTCGACTGGAATTCAGGGATAACCAACAGGGAGGGTGTGGCTATCAAGGATTATGGCCGTGGAACAGATGCCGTCGCTCTAGATGAAACGAGCATGTGCGGGGAGCTGAGAGCTACTAGGCAACCTCTGCAAGTGGAGAGCTTTGCCATGTTTAGCAGTGCCCGAGCTAATGCCTGTGTTTCAAAGGGCAAATGGATGTATGAAGTGGTTCTCGAGACATCCGGTGTCCAGCAACTTGGGTGGGCTACTCTTGCATGCCCTTTCACTGATCGCAAAGGTGTGGGAGATGCAGATGATTCCTATGCATTTGATGGGAGGAGAGTTAGAAAATGGAACAAAGAGGCAAAGCCTTACGGGCAACCATGGGTTGTTGGTGATGTCATAGGATGTTGCATCGATTTGGAAGGGGGCAAAATTTCTTTCTACAGAAATGGGGTTCCACTTGGAGTGGCATTTGAAGGTATCCGTAAGAATGGGGCTGAGCTTAGTTACTACCCTGCTGTTTCTCTCTCTGAAGGAGAAAGATGCAATTTAAATTTTGGCAGCAGGCCTTTCAAATATCCTGTTGAAGGCTTCCTTCCAATTCAGCCACCTCCTACCTCGAACTCTGTTGCTTCATATTTGCTTCGATGCTTATCTCGTGTACTTGAGCTGCAGTGTTTAGATAAATCCGATTCAGCTTCTTTTGAGAGATTGAGAAGGGTGAAGCGGTTTTCCCTCCTTGAAGAGCTGTTTTACCCCATCTCTCATGGTATATGTGAGGAGCTCTTTTCCATAGTTGGGACAAGTGAGAGCAGTGCTGAATATATTGCATGGGGCTCACTGCTGTCATTCTTACTGGAAGTGTTTGGATCACAAGCACCACATGATTGTGTCAGTTTAGACAGAGTGATGGATCTTTTCCTTGGGTTTCCTGGATCCCGTAGACTTTTCCATCACCTCATTATGTCACTTTCTTCTAACTGCAGAATAGCACCACTTGTGTTGATGGAATGTCCTTTTTCTGGATCATACTCTTCTCTTGCCTTGGCATGTCATATTCTCAGACACGAGGAACTGATGATTTTGTGGTGGAAGTCAGCAGATTTTGAGTACACATTGGAAGGTTTTCTGTCAAGAAAAGGTCCAAACAAGCAAGACTTGCAATCTTTGATCCCTTCTGTTTGGCGGCCTGGTTCTTCTGAAGACATGTATGTTGAATCTAGTATGATGCTGACAACAACAGCATTGTCTGGGGCCATCAATAAGGTTAACAGCTTTTACAATGCTATACTGCTTATTGATGCATTTTTGATTAGTTGATCATGACTAAAATTAGGCACAGTTCTTGTGGTATTATTATGTATATGCTTAAATCTGACAAAGACTTGTTAATGGTGCATCTACAAAACAAAATCTTTGATGTTGTGCAAGATATTAATGCTTGGTGGTTTACAAATCCTGTATTTTGTCCTATAGGCCAAAAGGTGAATTGTTTCTCTCTTATAAATATCATAATTTTGGGTGTGTTATTGATTTAATTTTTGTTGATATAATTATTTTGACAAGATGTATAGTAAGATCTTCTTGTCTTGTTTGGAATTTTACTTTCGAAACAAGTCTCCTCATTTCTTTAATGGTAAAACAAATAAGGACTAGTTATTTAATTTTTGTTGATATAATTATTTTGACAAGATGTATAGTAAGATCTTCTTGTCTTGTTTGGAATTTTACTTTCAAAACAAGTCTCCTCATTTCTTTAATGGTAAACAACTGAGGACTAATTATTGGCATTCAGAGGTACCACTTTAACTTTCTACCTGCCAAAAAAAACAACCTCTTCAATGAAGAGTCCATGACTGTTATGCAGGACAAGAAACTTAGAAAGTTGTTAGGTCTGTTAGCATCAAAAGATTGAAATGTGGGTATAGCTAAAGCCAGGCAGCGTGCAAGAATTTATATTTGGAATAGATTCTGATGACAAGTTTGCAGGTGGATGAGTTGGTCAAATATGGGCCAGTAAATTGGATCTAGATTTCTTAAGTTAGATCCAGCTGGTTTCTAAAGCTAACAAGATCCCTATGAATCTAATATAAAATTAATTTTGAAACTAAATACATGAGATTAAAACTGGATAGCTTATCAAGCTAGATGAACGGGACTTAGTGTTGGAGTAAGAGTATAGAAACACTCAAGTCTAAGATATTAGCAATGGGATTCTAAGAATCCATTCTGATTAGTTTGGATATTAGTTAGGGGTAAAGAACATGTGACGAGGAGTCACATTAGGGTGGAAGTGGAAGCTGTTCCATTGTAAGTCCAGAGATCTATGTTGTATAGAATAAATCAACCAAGAAGCTTAGAGTGTAATTAACCTAAAGAGAATGATAATGGAAGGAGACTTAATGTTGTGCTGTTAGCCTGTTACCAACTTTTATTGATTCAATAATGTCTTGTATACATTTGAGTAGGATGGCATAAGATAGTCTAATTTGCCTCACCATGCATATTGGTCGGATTCTTTTTACGTGCTGATGAGTGAGCTACCTATTCTTTAGGGTTCCCCAAAAGCTGATATTACTTGCATAGTTACGAGTCAGGGAGGGAGGGGGAGAGAGAGTCCAGGCTGGTTATCTTTGCCTTCAAGCTTGCCCATTGACATTCCCATGGTTGCTGGAGCCATCTTTGTGCAGCAGCTGGCAAGAGGAACCAAGTGAGGTAAGGTCACCAAAATGGCTCTGGGGGGACAAGATTAGGGTTGGGAGGCAGAAGGGCTCAGCTGGGTGGCGGGAAATGCTTGAACTCTGAACTTATGATTATTATTATTATTATTATTATTTTGGGGGGGGGGTATCGATATCTATGGAAAATGGGCCAAGTGAATGCATGTGGGCTGGCTTTGCTTGTGGGCTGAGGTGGGGGAGGCACGCTGAGGCACTCACCTACTTGACCTAGGTGAATCAGCTGATCTTTTGTGCAAGTTGTCCAACAGAAGTTGCTTCGCCTCATTGCCTAGGCAAGGAATTCTGTATTGGATCCACGACTTTGTCTTTGGCAGTCAGAGAGAAGAAATCTTGGGAAAGTGGGAATGTCAGCCAAAGATCATGATAAGCTTATAATGACATCAAATTCAGTTGTACTGCAGAGGCATGATTTGAATTAAAAAATAGCTCTGAAAAATAAACAACAAATAGAATTAAAAAAATGACATGGAACTTAATGAGAGAATAAAGGCATGGTATAAATTTAATAAGTATAGTTTCAACAATAATCAATAAATAGAATGATTAAAATACAAAGTAGTTCTGAAAATACATGAAATTATGAAAAGAAAACCTCACCTTCGGTATTGCGCAGAAAGGGGTGCAAGGGGGAGTGCAAGAAAGTACAGCTGGATCTGCCTCAATCAAGAAAAGAGAACAAAGAATGAGTCTAAAAATGATTAACCAAACCAAATAAAAGCACCAGAGGCTTCACGTATGCTCCTCTAAATGCAATTGGACAGTGAGAAGGGGAGGCCCCTTTAAATGCGCCATTCTAATGCACAGGCTCCACAAGCAGGGGTTCCTTAAATACATGGGTGTCTTACCTGGGGAGGATTTTCTCTGACACAGGTTCTAATGAAGCCATTGGATTAGATATGATGGGCTAGACAGTCAGCTGGCTTAGAGCAATCCCAGTGCACATGGATGCTCTCACTGGGCTGGATTTATTCCACCAAGCTGGGCACATCTGCATTCTTTGGATTTTTTTTTTTTTTTTTTTTTGTGGTGGTGGGGGGGGGGGGGAGGAACCTGGGCACTGTTTCACATGTCGTGTTGTTGGATGATTGACATCTCCCCCTCAAAGACCGGTAGTATCCTGTGAGTTCGTAGCACCGAAGGTGCCACAATATGGTGTCTGCACATCCAAATTCACATAAAAATCATGGATGTGTTTATGGCTGTCCCATCAGGTACTTATGTGATGTGATGTCTGAAAAAAATAGTAACAGGAAAGTTTTCTGTTACTTGATCGCGGGAAATTATGGCTGAAAAGAATAGTAACAGGGAAGTTTCCTGTTGATCAAAAGAAATCCATCTATCTCAAGTTTTCAGTATGCTTGCAAATTTGAAGATAGAAACCCATCATATTTTGGCTAAGGGCAGTTGAAACTCAGAGCTGGCGAGCTATCAATAGAATAAGTGTTTGAACCACATAGATCACAATTCATCTGATGATTTCCATCCTGGCCATCAGTAGATTGGTTTGATATCTTTGCCAATACTCCCAGATTCTTGCTTGAATTTGAGCCTTTCTGTTATGAACCGTGTCCTTGAGGAAAATACATTCTTTTTTAGAAAGCAGATAGCACTGAGTCAATAACAAAATAGAGATTATTACAAGTTTAAGCTAACAAATTATAAGCCCTAGAACATCACATGGAGGAATGTGCTACTATTCATACCCATTCATTTGCTTCTCTTGTAACCTAGAGATGGCTGTTGAGGTATCATGAGGGATTTTTCCCAAAACCATGTGAAGATCTATGAAGGCTACATTTCTTCTTTGAGGAAAATGTATTGATCATAGTTATAAACATGGAAATGAACGGGGGGAATTGAAAGTGACATGCTTTGTTTGGTAACAATTTAAGTTACAAATGAAGGTGAAATGAGAATGAATGTGAGGAATGATAATAGTATTGATCATTGATTAATGGGAATAAGTGGAAGCTTTGCACAGTTTTCTTCAGTCCATGATTTCCTATTTCCGCATGTGGATTGGCAAACTCATGGATGTCTTAAAAGAATTCCTCATTGACTTTGTGTTATAGATTTTGCTATGGTTCATATGATTCTATTAATGCAAACTACTTAACGTGACCATTTTGTGTATGAGAAATCTCTGCTATGTTTGAAGAAAGGTGCACTTATTGGTAGGCTTGATTTAAATATTCACCTACGTGCATGTGTTCAGATTTGGGAGGATAACAAATTCTGATGCTATTGTTGCATGTTTCCTATTTTAAACATTCTACTGCTGCTACTTGTTCCCTATCTTGACAGCTTTAAGTGATTCCTTGTTAATTCTGGTCTGTTGAATTTGTAGGTTGAGGAGCTGCACCGGGAGCTTTGTCAATTGGTCATTAAATTCATACCTCCAATATCACCCCCTCAGTCACCTGGGTCAGTGTTCAGGACATTTTTACAGAATTTTATAATGAAGGTACGAGGTGCAGATCATAAACTGGCATCATCCGGGGCATCAAATAATTCTGTTTTAGTTTCTTTGTACATGGTGATTCTCCATTTTCTATCTGAAGGGTCTGCTTTGGAAGGTATCTGTGAGTGGATGAGTGGATCCATAGCAAAATCAGGAGGTTTTCTTCACAGGGGTGGAAAACGAAGCTTTCCTACTGGCCTCCTCTTCAAAATTGATCCTCATCGGACTGGCATTCCGAGGCTTGGAGGTTCATTTTTTCATCTAATGAAGTCTCATCCTGTTAACCATGAGGGAACAGAGGAAGTTACATGGGATGAAGGCTGTTTTGATTCTGAAGATACAAAAGTGACACATTCCACTAAGCAAAAACCATGTTGTTGTTCTGGCTTTGACATTGATCTTATGAAAATCCTGAAGGATCCTCATGGTCTAGGGCCAGTTGCAACCAAAGGGCCTAGGGCCAGTTGCAGTCCTATTCCTGAGAGGTCGGCTCATGTTGCTGCAGAGTGTAGCGCAGGAAGCTTGAATGATGAGATTGTGGATAAACCAAGTAGCAGTGATCAGTCAGAACCTTCTTTTGGATGTCGCCCTTTGCAGCAGCTGGAGAGCGTAGCAAGTTTAAGTCACTTATCTTCAGCTATATTAAGAGAGGAGGAGCTGCTAGATGTCTTGCTTTTATTATACCATTTGGGTGTTTCTTCCAATTATAAGCAGGTGTGCATTTTGTACTGTTATTTATCTGTTTGCTTTTGACAGGCATTTGTCTTCTTGTGCTTTCTTGTGCACTGAATTGAGACTCTGGTCACCCTGTCCGGATGTTGAACAATGATGGGGGTCTGTCATCAATGTTTAAGCACCAAAAAAGCAGAATGAGGTTGATTTACCTCTGGTTTATCTAGAATGCTTTATACTTGCTTGTGTCACATCTGCAAATTATTTATGACTTTTCCAAAATATAACCTGAAAAAGTGTTTAACATTCTTTCCCCTTCTTTCTTATTTTCTGATGCAAAATTAAGTCTAAACGTGTTTATCTGAGTTGTTCATTGAGAAAAAGTGGGTTGTACAGCCAATTCTATAAAAAAATAGATGAAATACAACTAGAAAAGGAGGAGAGCTTCCTCCATAGCATCCACTTGCTTACAAAATCACACCCTCACTTACAAAATCACTCTCTTACAAAGTAAAAAGCCCCGTGGAAAGCACCTACTCGTTGGAAGATCACTTATTCACTTAACCAAAAAAAAAAAAAAAAACTCTCAGACGCTAAACTTTCTTGGGAAGTCCCAGAAAGAACAACACAAACCAAAATTTTAAAAGAATACAAAGCACCTCCGCAAAGACATTAACTCTCCCCAAAATCACTAATTACTCTGTAATTCTCTTATACATCATTAATCACTCCTTCGATCTGATAAAAAATTGGGGAATCTGTTATCGCAAAAACTTGTGTACTGAATTTACTGATTCACTCCATACTTATGTATTGAATCTGCTGATTCACTCCATCTGTCTTCATTGGAGGGAACTTCTCTGTGGCCTGGACAACTTTTTGATATTTGGACTTTGCCCTTTGCTTGTACCTTTTCTTTCTTAATGCATCTAGTGCGGCCTCTTTGGTCACCTTCCAAAAAATACACCAAAAAGACTTTCTTGTAACCTCTGAGCTGACTGGTCTGGAGGGTGAGTCATTCTGGTTGAATTGTTAAGTCCTAGTTGAAAACTTAGACAAGTTGACTCACTGGGGGTCATTATCTCCCTCCTCCCGATGCTTGTCTTCCCATCTCGAGAAACCCTAAACTCTTTGTATGTACTACATCCTGTCAATGTATCTCCCCTTCTTGGGAAACCCTAAGCTCTTTGTATGTGTCAACTACTTCCTTTCGATGCTATCTGGTCATCTGAGGTTATCCTGATAATAGGTATACTTATACTTATCTGATCATGACTAATTTGCAGTGTTAAGGATTTCTTGTTGAATCTTGGTTTATCATTTCTGGGGAAAGATCAGGTTCATACTCTTTATCTTTCCTCAAGAAAAATAAAGTCATTGTCACCTTCTAAAAAGAGAAATAAGGTTCTTGTGTAGTAACACAAGAACCGCATGTGGATGAATATATTCTTCTAGAGAAGTCTCACAAGACTCCATCGCCGTGTGGGTTCAGAATGTCCTATTATTTGTAGTTTGTAAACAGAATGTTTGTAGAAGTTTAATCAACAGACAACTTGGTGTAGATTTGATATAGTACGGATTTTTCCACTAGAACCAATATTTCTTTAACGGCATAACTCTGGTAATGATTGACATTATTTCCTGTATGTAGGCATTTTACTACAAGTCACACCAGACATCATTGAATACTTTATTGGATGAGATTGACAAACAAATAAGAGAAAAATCTTGCAATGAGCAACAAAAGCGTTTGAAGGAAGCTCGGAATGTCTATCGTGAAGAACTAGTTGATTGTATCAGGCAGTGTGCATGGTAAGTCGACTATGTTAGGTGCTGATTTCTTCTGTATACTGTTCCTTGGTTTGACAGATGATTGTTTCGATTATCTGTTTATTCATTTTTGTCTTATGTATAAGTAGTGACTCCTGTGGTGATTGGTAACCGAATTGTCACAACTATAAAATTGGCATGGACTCAGCATTACACTGTATTGCATCATTTGCCGGCAGTTTCTTCTACAAATGCTCCTTGGCCCGTAATTTTTGTTCTGTGACCACGAAGTGTCAATCTAGCTTATGCCTGTATAATGTGTTCCCTTTGTTCTGAGGTTAATCCAGTTGAACGATTGAATCTGGGTACATATCACAAAATACATGGCCCCTGCATTTCTAAAACTTGGTTCGACATATGCACCATGGAATTCTGCGATGAAACCATACTGTGGTACCAAATTGGTTTTTGCGGGTTTCAACTTTATGCATGATGTGGCTCTTCACCTTCTCTCGCTCTTGCCAGGGGACTTTTCCCCTTTCTTGGGTCACTGTGAGGATTTTTTTTCTCCCTCTCTTGGGTCACTGTCACATTGAAAGATTGCATTGCTGCAATTTCTTAGTTTCAGCTGTTTTAATTTAATGCGATTTCTGTTTTGCAATTTTAAAAAGGGCGGACCTGGGACCAATGGTTAGGTTGCCCCGTTTGTGACCTGGAGGTCACATGTTCAAACCAAGGAAATAGCCTTTCTGCTTAGTAGGGTAAGGCCGTGCACATCGATCCTTCCCCAGATCCGCAATTGGCGGGATCCTTGTGCACAAGGTACAGCGATCCTTCCCCAGATCCGCAATTGGCGGGATCCTTGTGCACAAGGTACACCCTTTTTATTTTAGAAATGATTGCTACCACATATCATTGATAAAAGTTGCATGGCTTCCCTCCACAAGAACCCTATACACTAGAAAATGATTGGTACTATGCATCATCAGCTACAACCAGAGTGCTTTTATCAGAGGCAGGCAGATCCAAGAGAACTTTTTAGTAACCTATAAGTGCATCCATGCCACGAAGTAGTAAAGAGGGTGAGGGCTGGTTATCAAGCTGAATTTTGAGAAGGCTTATCATTCTGTTCCATGGGACTGCTTATTTCAAGTGATGGAAAGAATCGGCTTTGCGATACATGGGTTGGGTGGATAAAGGCATGTATTACATTTGCTAGATTTATTGTTATAGTTTATGAAGTGTCTACAGTCTAGTCTAACTTTATGGTAGTCAAGGCTTTACTAGAGAGACTCTTTTGTCACCAATATTCTTTCTCCTGGTAATTCGTGTTGAGGAGGATGTGGTACAGGGGAAAAGAATGTGTTTGATTTCATGTTTCAAGACCTACGCTAGGGGTCTTTAAGGTCACTCACCTGTTGTATGCTGTGGACACCATCCTTTATGTCTCTAATGATTGAAGACAACTGTTGGACATTACTTATGTGGAAGCTCCTGGATGTGTGTGGGCTGCAAGTTACCTTCGAGTAAAGAAGGGCAATGTGGTTGAATATGGACACCAGTTCTGTTAGGAGGGTGACTGTGTTTATGGGTTGAGATTGGACTGCCCTCTTTTTCATTTGGGAATTCCTTTTCTGCTGCTCTACATTTGAGCGACTGGACTAATGTGCCTGCACAAGCACCTCCAAACATTCTACTCATGTTGTGATAAAGAAGTTGACGAGTGCAGATTCATTCAAACAGATTATGGGCATATAAGTCCCAGATAGAAGCTGAAACTCTAAACAGATTGGATCTGATTCTGGACTGAGATGTAAAGCATCAGAAGGCATCTGAGGTTGGAAACCATTGAAGATCAGTCAGATCCAATTTTGCCATGCCATGCTTAACTTTGTGAAAGGCATCGTTATGATTTTGTAGGTAGTTGGTTTTTATAAAATTATTCATAAACCATATACATTGGTATCGTAACTGCTGAAAATTTTCTTTTTACCTATCATCCTTCCATTTAGTTTACCTTCATCCCCGCCGAGATCTGATTTATCTTCTGGAAAAAAAATTACAGTTGCTGCACTTATGTGATTGATACCTTATACAATGGATGTTTGGGTTGATCTCAACAAGATGTTGTTGGTGTTTGTTTCATACACCCTTTCGTCATGTAATGTTGTATGCATGATAGAGATGGTGTGATGATTGATCTCAATGCTAATGGTTATCCCCAAGGCTGCAGGTGATTGAATTAGGATTGATCAGTATTTTTCATAAGTCTGAATCTAGGCTGTCATGTTGGAAAAACAGTCATCTTTCATGTGGAGGGAGAGTGATGCTTTGTAAATCTGTTTTGAACAGTCTCTCTACCCATTTATTATTCATCTCTTTTTAGGATACTGAAGACTGCGGCCAAGAATATTGAGGCCATTCAATATAGTTTTTTTTGACATGGTTGTGGGGGCCTCAGGAGGAAAAATATTAGAGACTTGAATTTAGCTCTCCTTGCCAAGTGGATTTCGAACATCGGGACTGGATTTAAAGCCTATAGCAGAAAGTAATTCATCAATAATATTATAGGAGACCTAGGTTGTGGGAAGCATACAAGTCAATCCCATCCTGTCCTGGCCTGTCCCAGCCGGGACGTCTCGTCCCAGTGAGAAAATGGGATGTGACATTTTCGTCTGTCCCAATCATTGTCCCTATCTGTCTTGGCCCGTCCTCGCTTGTCTTCATATGTCTGGCTTGTCCCGGCCTGTTCCAACTTCTCCTAACTAAAATTTGTATTTTAACCTGAGATTTTCCTAACCACTTAAGCTCCTTCTAAACTTTTTTTAGGGGGTTCATTTGATGAATATACTCTTTTATTAAACTTTAAATCCATCCTAAGTGCTTTTATCACATTAATTGTCTTATTTTCATGTTTGTATGTTTATTTTCCATTTTATTTATTGTATACATATGTTTTATTTGGTGGAATATGTATGGAAAATTTTGTGGGGTGGAATATTGGAATCGTCTGGGGCACTTGGATGTCCCATCTTAGAAGAAAAACGAGAGGGACCAGGATGGGATTGACAACTATGGTGGAAGTATCTACTAGTTCCTCGAGTAATGTCTCACATGGTTGGAGTGGTATCTTATGAGGAGGTGATGTTATCAGGTATTTTAGGTTGTTAGGGTGGTCAAAGTTGCTAATTCTGCAAGGACAAGTGCTGTGCACATGATCCATGACAGGAGAGATTTCAGGCCCTCTATAGGATTTCCTCTGAGCCATGAGTTGTGGTGGTTCAATATTCTGATGACACTGCTGAGGGAGGGTGGACACCTACTTTTAGAATGAAACTATGGGAAGAGGAAATCCATCAGTTGGCAGCGCTACTGGAGCTTATCCAAGAGGCAAACTTTACTACCAGGTAGACCAGATATGTGGATGTGGAGGTGCGGAAGCAATGACAAGTTCTCAGTCAGGATCCTAGTTAGTTAATTCGCGTATGATACGCGTATTATATCCATATGTACGTGTAAAACAAAAATACTTCCGTTTCCCGTCCTTTGGTCAAAGAGACGGTTTTGTACGCGATTTTTGGCCTTCCAACGTCTAAAATGCCATTATACACTCGTACGTATCAAGTGGCCATTTAATACGGTACTGTTCCGTTGGCAATCAGCCCAAAAGTAGAAAGCCTTCTCCCTTTACGGAGTCAATTGCAGCATTAAATGGGCCTGTAGTACGGGAAGTGCCAATTGGCCAGTTGAGGGGCGTGCAGAGAACTTTTTCCATTTCAGCTGGGTTTCTACTGCCCATTCTCAAAATCTGTTGTTTTTACTTTTTAATTTTTGTCTTGTAAAAGTATGTTATTTGAAATTTTTAAGTACATTATAAAAATAATGTTTTGGATATTTTCATACAGGTACTGCATAATAGTTTTTTTCTCTACTTTAGAACGTACATACACATCTCCCTCGTGTAATAGTTGCAATATATTTTTATATTTAATGATATATATTATCCATATTTTTAGGTCCGTATTTTTAAAGAATAAACGTATAATTCACCATACATATGTTGCACTGAAGTTTTGAAACATGTAAAATGTTTGGCTGAATGTTTGATCGTATTTTTAAAAATTATAGTTGAATTATACTCGAACGTATCTTTGCCGTATTATTCCGATACCTTATTTAAGTAACAATGGTCAGGACAGCGTACTCTCTCATCCATGATGGAGGGACTAGCCTCCCATTTGCCAAACATGTTTGGGCTTCCTGAAGGTGCATACACTCATATGGAGGATTTGTCGTAGTAGACTACTACATGCGACTGGCTAGCCCAAGTTTTAGGTATCCTTGACAGCATGTGGTGCCTTTGTGGGGAGGAAGAATCTCTTGAGCACCTATTCTTGAGTTGCTCCTTCTGTATGAAGGTGTGGGAGCTGATCTTGGACAAGTTGCAATGCATGCACTGGCTGCCGGGCTCTATGTATAGTCTCTTATTCACTTGGGATCAAAAGTGGCACAAAGGAAGGATTGTAGATTGCGGTGGCTGATTCTCGACACTACACTGTGGGCTACTTGGAGTAAGGGGAATGCGAGAATCTTCAGAATGGAGGTAAGGATGGCTTAGAGGACAGCTTCTTTCATTAGGGATAGGGTTTGGGAATGGGCAAGGCTTCTCAACAATATAAATGAGACCCAATCTCCTTTTCGGTCCCTTTTGTGAGGATAGTAAGGTAGCACCACCTTGGTGTATTTTCTCTTCCTATATTTGTAAAATCTCACCCCACTTTTAAGGGATCTCCCTTCACTCCCCCCCCCCCCCCCCCCCCCCCCCCCACCCCCCCCAAAAAAAAAAAAAAAAAGGATATTAAATAAGTACATTCATGGAACCACAGTTTTGGAAAATCCCAGCTGGAACACGATTACATTTGGAACAGCTTGAGATGGGTGCGGACAGGCCAGGACTGAGACACCAGCTGGGGCAGTGTGGAAATTGTCCCATCTAATATTTTTGCCCTCAGGGACTGGGTGAAATAGCCAATTGCAGCCAGGAAAGGACAAGATTGATTATTATGAGTGCAGCAGGAATGGTCTAAAACTTGAATTGCTTAAACTGTTCTTTAGATTTGGATTATTGGAATGTGTGGTGGGTGAGTTTAGAGTATGCCATGAAATTCAAACCTGATGCAATCCTCTGTATTCAAGTCTCACCAGCATAGCTTGGGCCATTGTCTAGAAGTGATCAGTGATTGACTAATAGAAGAATGAGGTTATGTTGTTTACTTTGTTTTTTAAATGTATTACAATGCTGAACTTTAAGCTTACAGTACAACTATGTGCTACAGGGCTGGAGACGTGGTAATTGAGTTAAACTTCGTCTCTGTTTTTTTTGCCTTTTGCTTAGAGAACTTGTTTACCTCCAGGCAACAGTGTAGTTTCTGTAGACTCGTCAGATGATGTTTTTCTACCTTTCCTCCCAAAACTACTTGCAAAAGGAGTTGTCTTCGAGGTTTCTCATATATTTTGTATTGTCTTGTCATGCCATTCTTCTTCTGGGTCTTTCAGGTACCGTGTCTTTCTTTCTTCTCGGTGGAAGCAAAGAGCAACCTATGCTATGTGCATGTGGATTGTGGAACTACTCTTGGTCCTCAGCAATGATGACTTCCATTTTGCTTATATTCCCGAGTTTTATCTGGAGACAGTGGTATGTGTAGTTTCTTGTTACTTGGTGTTTACTGTTGTGGATATGATTTATGGTTAGTGTGCTGTCCATTGACTTATTGCATGTTATTTATAGTGTCAATTGTCTGACCCTTCTCATAACTCATTCTTTAAAACTGTTAGAGGGATAGATGATTTTTATGGATACTTTTATATGATACAATGAAGTGGGAGGATTGTAATTGCAGATGGTGAAACAGCAGAATGTAGGAAATGAACAATTCACCTTTTGATGTTGTTGATATGGAAAGGAAAAAGGACTGATGCGTACTTTATGGGGCTGTCAAGTCCGGTGGTGTAAGATTGTAAAGAAAATGGTGTTTCATTTCCTGTGGACCTTACAAAGTGTAGTAGGATGAATTTTGAGCTGCTAAATACAGTCACGCTGATCTAAGAAGGCTCATTATGGATGCTAGACACCTGCTGGCAGTAGGTGGACATGCATTGTAGAGGTCTGGAATAGTGCCTTTTGGTGGTTTGTTCTTCCAATGGTTGGAAGATTGGTCTGTTTTTGCTATTTATTTTTTTAGTCCATTTTCTGAAATGGCATGTATTATTTTCTTTCCTATTATTTTACCTTCAAACTTGTCCATACATGCATTGCAATTTAATTGCTATATCTTCTGGCACCTGTCTCTGGTGCCTGGTATCTTTGATGTGAGGGTAAATTCCCTGGCTATTGGCTGTTGTTAATTCTTTCTATTTTTTTATGTCATGTGATGTATATATATATTATTCATCCAATAGATTCCCAGCCTAGTTTTTCTTCCTATAGTTTGCCCTGCATCTTTCTCCTACTCCTTATTGGGATGAATGTATTTATTGCTTCTGCTAAGCACATGGTTAAATTCCTTGCAGGTTGATTGTGTCCTAGCACTGTGCAGGAGTGATCCGCCATTCGTTTCATCTGCAATTTTGATCAAGGATGGGCTTGCTTCATTTGTATGTCTTGATCTGGATCTACTCATGCTTGATGTGTCCCTATAGCAACTATGAGATAATCCATACATCACTGTTACTGTGATATGTTATGAACATGATCGTTTTTACTAGAAAAAGTTTGTTCCCTTTACTTTAATTGTAAAATTCTTACTGAAGTTTCTTGTCCACTGAGTTGAATTACAATGATGAGGTGGTTGTTTAACTAAAAGTGGCACCAATAACTTTCAAAAGTAAAAAAGGAAAAGGGAAATGAAGGATATGCCAGTATCCAAGTTTGTGCTGTCTGTTTTAGACAAACAGAAAGTCATACAAGGGAGGGGGCAGTGCCAACTGGATATGATTTTATGTAAAAGGGCTGGCATTATCTCCACGCAGATTCTGCTTAACAGTGATAACCATATATCCTTGCAAGGATCTGTTCTTAGTTAAATGGGTGAATATTTCCTATAGATGTCATATATTGTCAGAAAAAAATTGAAGAACTCTTGGAACTCAGTGTGTCAGTATTGTTTGTCTTAAACTTATTACCATGTTTCCACCAATGGGTCCTTCATCTAAGCAAGGATTAGATATGACTTTCTGTATGTGTTGATGTTGATTAGCGGGTGTGGAATGCTATATGGTCCTACAAGACGTAGTGGCGAGGATATGATGATAGTCTGAGTATTGCTTGTGTTGTAGTTGGATACTTGTGGGGAATGTTTCTTTCTCTTTTTTTGTTTTATTTATTTATTTATTAGACTTTGAGAACTTGGGGTTAGCCCTCAGGAAGTCTGAAACTTTGGATCAAGCGAAGGGATCCGTGAATTTGACTTGTCCCCACCCGACCTCGGTTGGTGTTAATTATGCCAATCATTGACTGGCCACCCTTGATTAACCGTCCAGTGATGCCCTTTAACTATCAAACAACAAGTGTAGCGCAAACGCATTATCATCTATAAGTCAAACCATGATTCGATGAAGGAATTCATTCATTTTTATGTTTCTTTTGAATCTCCTTTGAGAGTCTTAGAGGATCATTTTATCATTTTTGGACTCATCAAATACCCCTTAAATATGATTCAATGAATTCAATGCGTGTAAGATTCTTTGGTTAGTGGGACATGAGGGCACCACTTTAGCTGAAGTCTTATCCGGATGAAGAATTGGTCATCCAAATGATATGGGTGAACCAACAATTGCATAAGATTTGGCCACCATTTTAGCCAAAGTCTTATATACGCATGAAGATTTGGTCATCCAAATGATATGGGTGAACCAACAATTACATAAGATTCGGCCATTCAAACGATATGAATGGACCGCACTTTTTAAGCCAAACATTCAATTGGCCATCTAAACAATATGAATGGACCACAATTAAAACATCAAGCAAATAACATATTTAAAGAAATTCAGCCATCCAAACAATATGAATGGACCACAATTAAAAAAATTAGCAAACAACATATTTAAAGAAATTCGGCCATCCAAGTGTTGGTCATTCAAACAATATGAATGAACCACAATTTTTTTATTTTATCTTTGAGTCATGAATTACAATAAGTCAGCGGATTCTCAAGTTCGGTTTTGCAACGCCTTCGGACAGCGTGTATGGACTATTTTGGCTCTCTGAAAACTCAACATGAAGACCCTCCAAAGCCTTCTCTCGAGACGCCCTGCAGCAGCCCCCTTAGGGGGTTTATATAGTGGTGGATAGGAGAGAGAGAGAGAGGAGGGGGGCGGTGGCACTCCCTCCCCATCGGTGTGTGCCACTGGTGGCCCCTACCTTGAGCTACTGGTGGCTCCCCCCCCTTTTTTTTTTTTTACCGTAAGGATCCAAAGGGCCACTGGTGGGGGGTTTGTGCCGATGGGTACCCGCCACCGGTACTCTCTCTCTCTCTCTCTTCACTTTTTTTTTAATCTCTCTCTTCCCCACCCACCGGTGGGGGGTTCCAAAGGAATCAGTGGGGGTTGGCTTCTATTTCTTCGTCCACCTTTCTTTTTTTTTCTTTTGCTTATGTGTCCAAAACGATGGGGGGGGGGGTCAAAAAAACTTGTTAAACAAATGCCCCCCATGGGACATGTGTTGGAGGCGGGGACGGAGGCATGTGTCCCGTGCTTGATTTGCTTCGCATGCTTCCATTTGTTTCGTCACGTGTGACTGGCTTGTGCATTGGGATACCTCGAAGATGTCACAATATGTCCGAACCTTCTTGGAACTTTTGAGAGTAAACCAATCTTCATGGGCCTTGAAATGATGTCAGCCTACTAAAGCTTTGCATTTTTTTGGGCTCTGTATAGCCCATGCTTTAAGTGTTTTGGAGGACCGGATGTGTTCAACCAGACCCACGTTTGTGGTTTCCGAGCCGGACTCAGCTAAACTTCTTTAGTGAATCTTGGCCCGTGTCATTTGAGACTTCGGAATTCTTCCCTAGCTTCTTGGGTATTTCCAACAACACCGACATGACATGATATTCTGGGGCCTTTCCGTCATCCATTACCGAGGAGAGTCTTCTTGAGAATATTTGGGCAATATACTTTTCAACACTTGTCTGACTTTAGGATTTAAGGTATAGACAACCCTATTTCGGCTTTTTCAAGCGCGCTAGGAAAAGCGCCATGAAGTGGCCAATGCTTTGACTCATGTCGAGCCGGTCCGATTGGAATGTTTTGGATAACCTTTGTGACTCTCAAATTGCATTGACCCACTTTCTTCTCGCCATCTGACGACATCTGAAATCTTCGGAGTACCAACGTTCCTCTTTCGCTTTTCGAACCTTCTTGACTCGCGTAGTCTTCAAGGTAGACATAGCTTGTGAATGTTGTGCAATGTCGGTCCTTTCCCATTTCTTGCCGTTTGCTCATATTTCCAAAACTTTTGAGTATGAACAATCTCTTTTTGGCTTTTTAGGACACATTGTGGAAGTGATCCTAACTGGCCCGAGTTTTGACTATATTGAGCCAAGCTTGATGATTTTACTACGGTTTGCGGACCTTCATTTTGTCCCTTCGCACTTCAAACTCTTTGTAATAAACTGCTCTCAATTCTTTCTCTCCTTTTGCATGAGCTCACTTCTTTCTTCTTTTGCATCAAGGCTGAGATTGGAGACTTGTTTTATTACTTCTATAGGATTTATCGCCACACTGTCATTGTCTCCCCTTTTTTTTTTTTCCTGAGGCAAATGGAGAATTTTGGGGCATTTGCTTCTGAGAGTACTGGTCGATTTTCTATTTTAGTGTCTTCACCAACATAGTGCTATATTTCCTTCTTCTGGAGCTGCTGACGAGTGTGGGACTCCCTACTCTTGTGGCGTCTGAGATTGCTATTTTCGATTAGCCAATCTTCTTCTTAATTTGTTTCCTTCTTTGTCTGTATTGTGCTTTATCATCCTTCTTCTTAGGAACTGATTTGGCTGAGAGTTTCTCATTAGTGCCATCATGGTACCTTTTCTACAAGCCAACATTGACACCTTTGGGCAAAAGAGGAATTGAACTCGGTCAGTTCAATTTATGTCTTCATTCTTTCACTAAAGAGAACTTTGTGCACTATTTTATCGTCTGCGAGGATGAGCTCCAAGAGCTTTGTCTGCTTCATTTTCTTTGTTGTCTGAACACGACTACCCCATGGACTTGTCTTGGAACATGTTGACACTCTTTCTTGATTTGATTGATTTTTTTGACTTTTTTTTTTAACATTAACTTCAACGCCTGTATGGATTTTCACCAAAGTTAGCCTCCCCTTACTTTTGCATGTACGTCCTTTTGGATTTTCATGTAACGGGATTATCTATTTTTGCCTAAGGTACCCTTTCAGATTTTCACCTTAGGCGAATTTCAGGATCTTTTTACTTTTAACTGTCTCTTTTTGGGAAAGTTAAGTCCGTCGGAGCACCTCAATTTTGAGCTCTTTTTTTTTTTTTTGTCGATAGAAAATTGTGGCTTCCCTGTGGACCGGTTTTAGGTGAAGTTTTCAATTTTGTTCGGTAGGGAATTGTGACTTCCCTATGGGCCAACTTTGGGTAAAGTCTTTAGCTAACAAAGGATTTTTAGTGGTGGAAGGCTTTGGGTATTATTCTTCAAGGATATGAGACCTCTGAGCCGTCATTATTTTAGGTGTTCTAGGATACAAAGGCTCTAAGTATTCGTAAAGTTTTTCGGTTTTCGAGGGCATAATGACTCCATTTGGACTAATTTTTTTTTTTTTTTTTTGTAATTTTTTTAAGGATGCAACGGCTCTCAGGGGCCACATACTTCAAGGATACAACAGCTCCCAGGGGCCAAGGGATTTTGGATTTTTAGGCTTTAAGGATATAAAGGCTTCGAGGGGCGATGAGGTTTTGGGTTCTTCAAGGGGATAAAGGTTCTAAGTAGCCATGAATTATTGGTTCTTAAGGGATACAACGGCTCCAAGGGGCCAAGGACTTTGAGTCTTCAAGGAGATAAAGGCTCCAGGTAGCGATGGGTTTTGGATTTTCAATAGTATAAAGGCTCCAGGTAGCTATGGACTTTCGGTTCTTCAAGAGGATAAATACTCCAAGTAGTTATGGACATTGAGTTCTTCAAGGAGATAAATGCTCCAAGTAGCGATAGACTTAGAGTTTTTCTCAAGGATACTTCGGCGGAACTAGGATTTTGGGTTTTAGGTTTTCAAGGGGGTCAAGGTTTAGGTAGCCATGAACTTTAGGCTTTAAGGATGTAATGGCTCCCGGGAGCTGAGAACTTTATAAGACTTTCAAAAATGTTGACAAGAATTTTTCCAATGGGACGAGAGATTTTGGCCGGGAAGTATTCTACGCTTTTGGACCTTATCAGGTGAGAAGTCATGTTCTCCCACTCCACTGAGTCAGAAAGACGTCGTCATCATCATCTTGGTCATAGGCTTTTATCAAAACATTTATGTGTTGCCCACTAGATGTAGAGTGACACGAAGGATTTTCTCGTCATTGACGATTCTGACATTCTCCCTGGGTAAGGATATGGGTAAACTCAATCCCTACTTGAGGTAGGCTGAGAGAGCTTTCCCTCCACTGAAGTATGACTTTTTTTCTTTCCTTTTTTTTTTCTTCTTTTTCTTATCTTCCTTTCTCTTCTCTCTTTTCCTTTTTTTGAGCATTTTTTGGCGAGTCATACTCCGATGAGTTGAGTTGTATTTTTTTTTTAACTAACCTCTGCGCCCTTTCGGATTTTTGCCAAAGTTAGCCCTCTCTTACTTTTGTCTGTGTGCCCGTACAGGTTTTTACATATTAGGGTTTTCCATTTTTATTTGAGGCGCCCTTATGGGTTTTTACTTCAGCCAGGTTCGTAACTTTTTTTTGCCATTAATTGACTCGTTTTGAGGGAAGAGCCAATTAAGTCCGTTGGTTCACCTCGTTTTTAAGTCCCTTTTTTTTTTTTTTGGAAACAGTAACTGGGTTTTGTTCCTTTTGGGTCAATAGAGAATTATGGCTTCCTTAAGGGCCAAGTTGGTGGGACTTTGTAGAAGGCTTCAGATATAATCGAGAACCTTTGAAATCTCTAAGGATAACGAAGTTCCCAGTAGCTATAATGACTCTGGTGGGACTAGGACTTTGGATTTTCAAGAGAATCAAAGTTTTACGTAGCCAAGGAATTTGAGTTTTGCGAGGGGATATGACGGCTCCCAGGGGGGTTGATGGTTTTGGTAAACTTTGGGATACAACGGTTCTCAGGGCCAAGGCTTTTGGTGAACTTTGGGATACAAAGGCTCCCGAGATCAAAAGTTTTGGTGACCTTTGGGATACAACGGCTCCCAAGGCCAATGACTTTGATAGACTTTGGGATACAATGGCTCCCGAGGCCAAGGATCTTGGTGAACTTTGGGATACAATGGCTCTCGGGGCCAAGGTTTTTGGTAAACTTTAGGATACAACGGCTCTCGAGGCCAAAATTTTCTTTGGTGAGCTTTGGTATATAATGGCTCATGGGGCCAAGGATTTTAGTGAACTTTGGGATACAACGGCTTCCGGGGACAAGAACTTTAATGAACTTTAAGATACAACGGCTCCTAGGTCCGAAGATTTTGGTGAAGTTTTTGATAATTATTGGTATAGATTTTTCGGGTGGGACGAGAAACTTCAGTCCAACGGTATTTTGACTCTTTTATCTCTTTCTTTATTTATTTTTTATTAACTCTAGTGCCTTTTTGGGTTTTCACTAAAGCTAGCCCCTTCTTACTTTTGCCTGCGCAACCTTGCGGGTTTTCACATAACAGGGTTTCCCTTTTTTGCATGAGGTGCCCTTGTGGTTTTTCACCTCAACTGGATTAAAGACCTTTTTGCCCTTAATCGACTCATTTTTGAAGAAAGAGTCAGTTAAGTCCATCGGGTCACCTCGTTTTTGATCCCCCTTTTTTTTTTTTGAACAAGTGATTTTTTTTTTTTTTTTTTTTCCTGTTAGGGAATTATGGCTTCCCTGAGGGCCAAGTGAGTAAGGCTTTGATTAGAAAGGACTTCTAGTGTAGAAAATTTTTAGAGTTCTTCAAGGATATAAAGGCTCCAAGAAGTCATAGTTTTTTGGGCTTTCAAGGATACGAAGGCTCCCAGTGGCCAAGAATTTTAGGTGTATTTCCATTATAGTGATGAGGAGTTAAAGCTTCCCTAAAAGCTGGGTTTTGTTGATTGGTGATGAAACCTAGCTTAATGGTTGGGAAATTAGCTTTTCTAATGGGCCAAGGAATTTTTTTCATAAAGGATTGTTTGTTTCCTTTGACTACGTCGAGTGAAAAATCGACCTATTTTCACTTGTATGAAGTCGAGAAAACATTGTCTTTGGTAATTCTGACGCCCACTTGACTTTTGCTCGAAATAATCTTAAAGGTCTTTCAGAATGTTGATGAACAACTTGGGGTGGAGTCTTTATTTTTGATAAGCTTCTCTGGACTTTCTTGGCTTCAAGTCTCAGACCTTTGGAGTGGTACAATTCTTTTTTGCTACTTCCCTTTTTTTCATAATTCATGCTTCAGAGCATATGCATGTCTTGATGTGTCTTCTGTTTAGTGGTAGGAAAGTAAAATTTCCTTTATAATCCACTTATTTGTGAGCACTGCTTTCGCAAATATCTTGGACTATGAAGGGGTCGACCCATTTTGTGTAAATTTCTTTCTAGGTGATGGAGTATGCCGAATGGGCCTAGGTAAATGGGCCAAGAACTAAGGCCGAGAGATGGGCCGAAAGATGGCCAAATTGATCAGGTGAACCAAAGCCGAGTGGGCCGAGTGGCGAAGACCTCCCAGACTCGGTCCAATCCAAAGTCGGAGGAGACATTGGCTTTCGGTCCAATAGTGAAAAAGGAGCTACCAACGTTTTGGGAATATGTGCCCTCATATCTATGAATAGTCCTACATCGTATGCCATAAAGAAGGTTTCCCCACCTACTTCCTATAAATAGAATATTGCTTGCATCAGAAAGGTAAGGGAACAGAAGCTTCCACTTTCTTCCTAATACATATCATCCTTATCCTCTTCTCGATAACTGACTTGACCGTCGGAGAGGGCTCCCCCCGGACTACGTCCGGGGCCCTTGTTGACGAAACTTCCTCTCCTCGCAGGCGCTCTCTTGTCCTCTGGATCCCTCTCAGTCTCGGATTTTCTTTTGATCTCATATTGCGCATCTGAGAACCATCCGCGAGGGCCTCGGTTGCATCAATGGGCATGGATGTGATGATGTCTTTCTGTTTGCCCATCCTCGAATGCCTTTTCCTTCATGAGTTTGTCAAAGGATCTTGACATGTTTGTAGGTGTTGGTAGGCTGAAATATTCCACCCTTTGAACTTGATAATTCCTCAGAATGTTCTTTTTTTGTCTTTGCAGTCCCTAATATAGAGTCACCCGGCTGCTTTATGCATTTTTTATATGCCAGTCTTGGTCTTCTTTTTTTTTCTGCCCCTTTGACGATTTTGCTAACAAGTTGTACTAGAATTTGGCCTCCATTTCTTTTAAAAACGACACACCATCATTGAATGTGACTTGACTAGGCATGCCAATCTTGTATGGACATTTTGTCAAGTCAAACATGACACAGTCTTGCCCTTGACTTCCTTCAGAGGGACGACTTGGGCCCAAGATAGTGACATAAGAGGACCCACAATGTTTTTGCCCTAATGTGCGTAAGGCCATGTAGGTGTTGTTGCAAATAGCTGATTTGGCAGTCTTCTTGGGATTGGCCCAACGGCTTCACTTTGAGGATATTTTTTTGCAAATTACTTACAACCTGCAATCACTGTTGGCCAAAAGAAGGCCTTAGCGTTGATGTTGGTCTCCATTTTTTGAGTCAGATCGGTAGGCTTTGCATATTCCACAACAGACCTCCTTCACCTTTTTTTCTTTGAGCTTCCTTCGGCAAGAGGCATATTAGGAGAACTGATTTCCTGTCTTCAAGCACTAGTAAGAATGAAGCCCAATTGGTTTGCTCATGACAGTTGGATCCATTCTTCCTTGTCATATGGTAGCCAACTATTCTTCATTTTGATGGTTGGGATATCTCCGTCATCCTCTACTGCTTTTCCTTTTTCTCCAGTTCTTTGATTTCAATACTTCTGGATCATTCTTATGGTTTGTTATGCTGGGTGGCAACATCCCTTCACCATGTTTTCCACTTCTCACTTAGGGGACAATTTCAAAGCCGTTGCCAATTTGGCTAAGGCCTCAACTGTGCATTTTGACCTCCTTTTGACATAGTGTACTTTGGAGATGTATAGTCATCCACTTTGGCTTTTGACTTGAAGGTACCCAAGGTAACAGCATGACCAGGAGCGAATCTCCGTAGACTTAGTCGCCTTGAACATCAATTTTCTAGGAGGCTTTGCAAGTCAGTTATCAGGGCTTCATATTCTGGCTTCTTCCTTTATAAGTGACTCCATGGCGTAATGTGCCATCATTTGGCATGATGATGACAAACCCTATCCAGCTTGTGTTGTGGCTGCACCATCAAGCATTATAATTGTTCTTGATGTACCGTCAAGACACATTGCCAATCTTTGAGTGTAGCTTGTTGTGCTTGTGGTATTTGTTGCACGGGGAGGACTTCTTCATCTGGCATGTTAATATTCAAGGGAGAGTTCTTCATGAGCTGGATGAGCCTGTCATAAATTTTGTCGTGCCTTGGTGATGTCAATCTTTCTGAGGAGTAGGGTTCATTTCTCCATCGTTCTTGATAAGATTGGTTGCTGAAGCAAGAACTTGAGTGGATCGAACTGCAACATAAGTTGGACTTCTTAGGCTAGGAGGTAGTGCCTCAAACTTTTTTTTTACAAAAAAAAAAAAAAAAAAACTGTAGAAGCTAGTGCCCACCATATCTTCACCATGGGAGAGTATTGCTTTTTTTTTTTTGTGTGTGTGTGTGTGTGTGTGTGTGTGTGGTTCCCCCAACATCTTGTTGAGCTAACATAGGAGTTGCTTTTTGTCCTCTTTGCTTACTTATGCTAGAAATGCCCCCAGAGAAGCATAGTTTGCATTTGATGGCTGCCCCCAACATTAGAAGGCTAAGCAAACGTTCTTTGATTTTATCAAGTGTACTTGTCACTTTTCATTCCATGTGGAGAGGCTCCTTTCCTTGTCAAGTTGGAAGAAAAACCAGCATTCCTTGAACAAGACTGAGATAAACTTCTTGGTGGAGAGAAGCTTGCCTTGAAGGGCTTTGAGTTTTGTGAGATTTTTTTTTGTGAAGGGAGAAACTCATATAGATCATTCTCAGTTTCTTGATGTTGACCCATGACCTTATAGGATTTGCTGATCAATACACCAAATGTGCATTCAATGGCATTCAATGGGATTCATCTTCAAGTGATGTTGCTATAGCGATTTGAAGACATTAGACATGGCCCAGACACCAACATTTTTTGAGGCTGGAGGCATTCTTTTGTGTATTTGCAAAATTCCTTTTGGGCTTGAAAAGTTGCACAACTTTTGCGCCTGACAACCATTCTTGTCTGATTTTTAGCTTGAAGGATAATGACTCATGGCTTTTGGTAATATCCATCATTGCCTTTGCATCTAGCAGTGTGAATTTGTCTTCGGGGCAAGCCTTATTTAGGTCCTTGGAGTCGATGAAGGAATAGACCTATCTTTTTTTTCTTCTTCTTTTGGCTGGTGTTATACTCTGACTATCCATATGTGATGTGTGCACGTTTTGATAATGCGCACCTCGTGCATCTCCTCAATTTTAGCGTTTAGCTTCATGTTCGATTCTAGACACATTTGCTTTTGCATTCGCTTTCGTGGTTGTTTTACAGGCTTGATCTCTAGTAGGATGGTCAATTCAAGTCCTTGACTAAAGAGTTTAGGCCGCGCATTTCTTCATAAGCCCATGCAATGCCTTCTTTGTCTCTGAGGAGTAATTGTTTATATGCCTGCCCAAGAGGGCAATGATCTTCTGACTCTTCTTTTATTGGAGGTTAGGGTATCAGAGGTCTTATTGTCCCCTGTTTTTTCCATAATTGACGTTAAGTCAACTGTGTTCTCTTCTTCATTATTGGAAGTCCATTCCTTTAAGGCGTCTGCATTCCCATATATCAGGCTTGGGTTATTAGCAAAAGAACAACTCAATTTCTGACACAATACTGTTCAGCTGATCGATTGCACTGATCAGCTTCTCCCTGATTTTTGGCTTTAGACCCATTTTACATAGCTTTACAACATCTTCACAGGTTGGTGGATTGTCGCTCCTCATACTAAGGTCACGCTACCTTTTGACATAGTCCATTGCAGATTCATTTTTGCTTTGTTTAATTGCAACTAAATCTGCAAGAGGGACTTTTCGCTCTGATATCATAAAACGGTCGAGGAAATTCTTTTGCATTTCATCCCAATTTACAGTGGAATTTTGCTTCAGTTTTGCATACAATTGGAATGGAACCCTTGTCAATGATGCCGAGAAGTAATATGCTCATGAGCAGAACCTTCCCCGTTGAACTTGTGAACTTGGGGGGCTTTGTATAATTTGTAGGGAGCTTCTTGAATATATGGCAAATGGGGAATGACACTTAATATAGATCGAAGGTAATTGCATCCTGATCATACTCGGATATTTTGGCTTTAACAAGTTGCTCTATTATGTGTCTTTGTGATGCTGCAGCCCTTTTGACAAGTGCACAAGAATTTTGGGCATTGTGGGTTGCTTCAAGAGCGAAGTTTGTTTCGTCAACTTGTTGGCTAACTGCTGTGGCTATTGGAGGATTATTGCTAGCAGGTGCTCTGGGTGGGAGCAAACTTGTTGGAGGTGCTTATGGTTGCCCCTGCTGTTGCTCCCATTTTCAGATAAAGCCTAAAAGTAAGGCTTTAAGTTGTTGATTTTCTAGTTGCATTTCCTATATGGTCTACGCTTGTGGTAGACTTTGAAGTTGTTCTTGACTTTGCCCTTCATTTTGAGCATTCACAATATTGGCACCATCTTCAAGAGGCGGGTCAGCATTTGTATTCCTTTGGCCTAACCAATGGGTGGCTTGCTCCACTAGATTAGTCATCGCCTCATCTTGCTGTATAATGATGGCAATTTCTTGAGGATCATTAGCCAAAGTTGTGTGTTGACGGTTGGAGCTAGTAGCATAACATGTGTACTTGCGCATGTTGCCACTTGTACCCTGTGTGATTCTTCTTCTCTTTTACAAAGTAGCACCTATTGTCAATCTTGGTTTTAATGATTGTTGGTTTATGTCATTTCACCCCCGGATAATAGGGAGACTAGTTTGTCTCTTCTCTTTATAAAACCCTTTCCTCTTTTGACCTCGAAGGAACTAGGGTTTAGAAGATGGATGAGTGAGTTGCTTGACTTGCACTTGTTGCTCTTGTTGATGTATTGGTTGTTGTGTATGCTTTGAGGCTAGAGTAACCTCGGCCTCATGAATTTTGTAGACACCTTCCTTGATGACCCGTATCTTCTGAAGGTAGAAATCCTTATCCCTCACTAGATTGTCCCCTTTCTGCAGTGGACATCTAAGCTCATGCTTTTGTCCCCGGGGAACAGGGACCTTGGTGGCAGTCTTCTTGAATTATGTCTTATCCTAGCCATGGATGGCAGTACCGGTACCGGTACCGGTGCCGGCCGGTACCGGTACCGGCCGGTACGACCGGTACGGGCTTAAAAGGGCCCAAAAAAATCAGAAAATTCAGAAAAAAATTCAGAAAAATTCAGAAAAATTCAGAAAAATTCAGAAAAAATTCAGAAAAAATGTAAACAATTAATTAGCTATGTGTTGGGTGTGATAAAAATGGGTTAAGACAAAGAAGTACACATAACACATACAAAATGACAATTTTCATAGAGATTAAACATGAAAAATATTATGTTAATGTACTAAATATTTACAACAATGCAAAATATGAACGAAATCAAACGATCCTTACCTATGAAAAACATAAGTGAGTCCCTTAATATGGATAATAACCCGTAGATCCTTCTGATTCATCATCTGGTTGCTGTTGCTGGTATCCATAATAAGGTTGCATATGTTCCCTATATTCACCATAACTAAACAATGATGCAGCCAAGTCGTGCATCCCTCTTTGAATCCCTCTTGGAGTATATGGTTGTTGACTTGATGAAATGCCAGAATCATGGTGCAAAGAAGTAGCATGAGGATAAGAAGAAGACCCTGACCCATAACTGCTACTGGGTGGAATCGGTGGATGGAATTGAAAGCCTTCATACTCTACTTGATCTCCCCAGCTATACATGCCTGCTTCTTGTTGGCCACCTCCATAACCTGACTGCTGTCCATGCTGGCTTTGTGAATCATAATCTCCTTGACTTTCATGTTGTCCTCTTCCTGTGTCAACATGTAAGGAGAAAGAAGGTGCATACACTCCGCCCCCGGTAGTAGCACCTGCAGTTGCACCAGCATCATCACTAGGAGACTCTGTCCCATCATCGTCGTCATCTTGATCATAATCAACAATTAACTTTCTTTTAACAGTACTTGATTTTTTCTTTTGTGATGCCTGTTTTTGCTGGCTTTCTTTTTTTTCTAGATCCTTTTGCAAGTTCAATCGATTCAATACTCCTTTTCCTCGTGGTGTATGCCTCACATAAATTTGCTTCAGCTCATCAATGGCAGGATCGTCTCTGGCAGCCAGATTAGTCCTCTCCAATGTAGATGTACTCCTTTTCAAGAATGATGGTGGCCCAACCATTCTAGGAGTGACTGGCCTACTATCTGATTCTGAGTGTCTAGCAGGCTCAAGCTCAGTATCAGGTGTAAATAAAGGCACATGCTCAGTCTGACTCTGATACTCATGTGAAGGAGGAGGTGAATTTTCTTTTTGCCTTTTCGAGCTTCTTAATTTTGGATCTCTAGCAACAGCTCCATCTAGTATGCCTTCTGCCCATTCTGTATCATCAGGATCAAAAACTGGCTCATCGACAGTTGCTCGTGTCTCAACCCAAGTCTGCAAGGGATTATCATCATCAAATAACTCTTCCACATCAATTTGGCCAACCATATCTTCTGCGTGCCCTGCAGCTCGTTTCTCCCTCAATTGTTGTCTCAACCGGATGTTTTTGATCCTCAATCTCATATTGTAATGGCAGTACACCAATTTGTCCAATCGTTCAGCCTTTAACCGGTTACGAATTTTTGAGTGTATAAGGCTGAACGTGCTCCAGTTTCTTTCACATTGGTTTGTTGACGTCGTCTGACTCAAAACCCTCACTGCAACGGAAGCCAATGGATTATAGCACCTATCTCTGTTGTACACCATTATCCACCACTCAGCTGTGCCATCATTAAAAGAAACCAAAAAAAAAATTAATCAATGTATGTTCTCGTTTCTTATGCACATTTGACAACAATGCAATGACTAAGTATACCTGGGCTCACTTTCTCTACAGCAATTTGCACAGAGTCTTCATTATATGTCTCCAGCCTTAGCCTATAAGCTTCCATCTACAAAGATGGAATTAACAATTAATAGAATTCATAGGCTCTTCAAATTACAAGTAATTAGATAAATCTTAAAGTCAGATCTTCACTAAGTATACCTGTCTCTCTGCCTCAATCCCATCTTCTATTGTCCTCGACAAACGTGCAATCACATTTAATGTGCCTTGAATCACCTCTCCATCAATATGCACTTGACGACTGTACATTACTCGAGGATTTAAATAATAACCTGCATTTAGGTGAAAAATTACTAATGTCAATTTAATAAATAATCTCCCATGTAATAGTATAAGACTTCACTTACCAGCTGCATGCAAGTCGTGGTGTAATGTGCTTTCCCATCTGATATCAATAAGGTCCCACCACTTCATATAAGTGTTGGGAAATGCGTTCTTGATGTGGACCTTAGCAATGTCAATTGCCTCGTACAAATATCCCATGTAATTCTTATCATCCCCATCCACCAATTTTAACACCTGTACGAGAGGTTCCACCAACTTCAGATAAGTCTCCATATTACTCTAAAATTTTTTATTCTTTATGATTTTTCTCACTTCCAAATGTTCAGATTTAGATTCATTGGAAGTGGTCCGCATATACTCCAAGAACTCCTTATTAAACATAAAACCCCTGATCTCATTCTTGAATTTGTGCAAAGATTCTAAAGAAATAAAATTAGATGCAAATCGTGTAGGCCCTGCACGGATGAGATCTCGACCTCCAGATGCTTTTTCTCTGAACATATTCAAGATCCTGGGATGACCATAAATAAATTGGGTAATTCTTTGGGCTCTCTTTACAGTCTTGCTGATAGTTGGATCCTTACCAATGTCTTCAAGCATCAAGTCCAGACTATGCACTGCACATGGGACCCAATAAAGGTGTTTGCGCTTGTCCATTAACTTCTTCCCTGCAGCTTTATAACTTGGTTCATTATCGGTGACCACCTGGACAACATTTTCCTCTCCAATTTCCTGCACCATCTGATCCATGAAACCAAATAAATATTTTGCATTCTTTGAATAGTTTGATGCATCAACAGATTTCATAAAAACTGTCCCTTCTGTGCAATAAACAAGAAAATTAATCATGGACTTCTTCGTAGTACCAGTCCAGCCATCGCACATAATTGTGCATCCTCTCTCCTTCCATACTGCCTTAAAACTTTCAACCCACTGTTGAAGTTCCTCGTATTCTCCATCAAGCCCCCGTCCATATATGTCTCGACGTGTGGGGGCTTTGAACCCACGACCATGATCTGCTATCGCATCAATCATAGGCTGAAAATAAGGAGACTGAGCAGCATGTGAGGGAACACCTGCATGCAAAAATCATTTGCATATGCTTTTAAAAGTATGTCCTGCCGCTTCAGCTGACTTTTTTACTCCTCTCATTGCTTGCTTGATTTTTGGCTGAGTAGAAGTCTGTCTTCTAAAAAGATAATTGTCCATAGGACCCACTTGGCCTGTAGGTTGACTTGTGCCTCTTATTGATGGTCCATCACCTCTCCTTCGGGCTTCATCTTCTTGTTGATGCCACAAACTCTCTCTTCTAGCTGCAGCCATGTCAGGATCATCATCATCATCATCATCACTAGAATCTACATTTTGTTCAGCCCTTTGCCTCTCACGTATAGAAATGCCACTGGCCGCAGTATACATCCCTTTGCCTTTTGTATTATGTCTACCTGAAATTTCCCCTTGGAGTTCAACCTCATCTTCATTCTTTTGTTCTTTTTGTGCTTTTCGGCCACGCAACAATTCACGCATCTCGTTGGCAACTTGTCGGGGACAGACAGTACACCTTGTCACTTGTCCTGTCTTCCCTGCTAAATGTTCTTTCCCTCGGGTGATTCCACCACTCATCTCTTTGCCACAATATTTGCATTTCACTCTCCTCTTTGCAGTATTAATTAAGGTGATATGGGCCCACCCTGGGTCTTGCTCTTGCTGTTCAGCCATGTTCCTACAACACATAAAAAAAAAAAAAGAAACAAATATAAGAACATTTGGCATTATGCTCCTAGTTTAAAACATGTAAAATTGGATGTTAATTAGGCTCCAATTGATGTTTAATTTAACAATTAGACAAAAGTCCCAATTTTTAACCGCTAATTATGGCCAAAATTAGGGATTTCCCCTAATTCACCGTCGATCAACGTAATTGACAGCACACTCCTAGTTTAAAACATGTCATGAAGTTTAATTAGGCTCCAATTGATGTTTAATTTAAGTAATTAGACAAAAGTCCCAATTTTTAACTACTAATTAAGGCCAAAATTGGGGATTTCCCCAAATTAACCGTCGATCAACGTAATTAACAGCACACTCCTAGTTTAAAACATGTCATAAAGCTTAATTAGGTTCCAATTGATATTTAATTTAAGTAATTAGACAAAAGTCCCAATTTTTAACCGCTAATTAATGCCAAAATTGGGGATTTCCCCTAATTAACCGTCGATCAACGTAATTAACAGCACACTCCTAGTTTAAAACATGTCATGAAGCTTAATTAGGCTCCAATTGATGTTTAATTTAAGTAATTAGACAAAAGTCCCAATTTTTAACCGCTAATTAGGGCCAAAATTGGGGATTTCCCCTAATTAACCGTCGATCAACGTAATTAACAGCACACTCCTAGTTTAAAACATGTCATGAAGCTTAATTAGGCTCCAATTGATGTTTAATTTAAGTAATTAGACAAAAGCCCCAATTTTTAACCGCTAATTAAGGCCAAAATTGGGGATTTCCCCTAATTAACCGTCGATCAACGTAATTGACAGCACACTCCTAGTTTAAAACATGTCATGAAGTTTAATTAGGCTCCAATTGATGTTTAATTTAAGTAATTAGACAAAAGCCCCAATTTTTAACCGCTAATTAGAGCCAAAATTGGGGATTTCCCCTAATTAACCGTCGATCAACTTAATTGACAGCACACTCCTAGTTTAAAACATGTCATGAAGCTTAATTAGGCTCCAATTGATGTTTAATTTAAGTAATTAGACAAAAGTCCCAATTTTTAACCGCTAATTAGGGCCAAAATTGGGGGTTGTCTATTTTATCAAGAAAATGAACGTAAATCATCTAAGAAATATGTAACAAACTAAAAAATAATCACTACATTAAAATATAAATCATACCTTCTTTTTTTCTTCCACCCAAAACAGTGAAAATGTCTCCGGAAAAGGATGAAAACGTCTCCGGCGGCGGTGGCGGGCGGCGGCGGCAGCGGCGGGTGGCGGCGGCGGTTCTTTCCCCTCCTCCTCCTCCTTTCCCTCCTTCCCTTCCCCTCCCACTGCAAAAAACCCGAATCCCCTCTCACAGATCTGTTTCTGTGAGAGGGGACAGTGAAATTCACGGGCGTACCGGCCCGGTTTCGGGCGTACCGGCCGGTACGCCCGAAATCGGACCGGTACCGGCCGAAACTGCCATCCATGATCCTAGCAGACTTTGGACACTATCCCGAATCGGTTCTTTACAAGAACCGTGGGGACATAGCGAACTTTTCTTAGTAAGTTCTCCTTCATTCAAGTGAATGTAGAGGTTATCCGCCAAAATGATCTTGGTAGACTTGAATGACACTGTAGTAGGCGTCTTCTTATTCCATCTTTGACCATACTTCCTGTTGCGCGAGGAGGTTGATGAGATGCTTGCAATGTTGTTACCAAACCTCCGACTAGGAGCCTCAATATGGTTGCTCTCTTTTGGCATGGTGAGAGCCATGTCTTTTTTCTCTTGTGCTTGGAGATGGCTTTGGTTGTCGATATAACCTCCAAAGAAGTTTGGGGACCCAACAATAGCAGGAAAGTCACCAAAGCGTATCAGCTTGGGAGATTCTTTGATTAGTAGGACATGGAGGCCACCACTTTAGCAAAAGTCTTATACGCATGAAGAATTGGTCATCCAAATGATATGGGTGAACCAACAATTGCACAAGATTCGGCCATTCAAACGATATGAATGGACCACACTTATTAAACCAAACATTCAATTAGCCATCTAAACAATATGAATGGATCACAATTAAAACATCAAGCAAACAACATATTTAAAGAAATTCGGCCATCCAAATAATATGAATGGACTACAATTAAAACATTAAGTAAATAATGTATTTAAAGAAATTCGGCCATCCAATCAATATGAATGGGCCACATTTATTGGACTAAAAATTAAATTGATCATTCAAAGTATATGAGTGAACCAAATAAATTACAAAGTTTTGGTCATTCAAACAATATGAATGAACCACATAAATTATAAGGTTTTGGTCATTCAAACAATATGAATGAACGACATTTTTCTATTTTATCTTTGAGTCATGAATTATAATAAGTCCGCGGATTCCCAAGTTCGGTTCTGCAACGCCTTTGGGAAGTGTGTGTGGACTGTTTTGGCTCTGAAAACCCAACACAAAGACCCTCCAAAGCCTTCACCCGGGACCCCCTGCAGCAGCCCCCCTAGGGGGGTTTATATAGTGGTGGATGTTTGGGGGGGGGGGGGAGAGAGAGAGAGAGAGATAAGGGCGATGGCACCCCCCAGTGGTGCCACCGGTTTGGGGGGGTGAGGAGAGAGAGAGAGAGAGAGAGAGGGGCGATGGCACCCCCCAGTGGTGCCACCGGTAGGACCCCCCACTGGTGGGTGCCACCGGTTGGGTTGGGTGGGGGGAGGGGGGGGGGGGGAGCTACCGGTGGCTCCCTCCTTTTTTTTTTTTTTTCCTTTTTGGAAAGAACCCCCATCGGTGGGGATCCAAAGGGCCACCGGTAGGGGGTTTGTGCCGGTGGGTACCTTCCACCGGTACTCTCTCTCTCTTCCCTTTTTTTAATCTCTCTCTCTTCCCCACCCACCGGTGGGGGGTTCCAAAGGAACTAGTGGGGAGTTGGCTTCTATTTCTTCTTCTACCCTTCTTTTTTTCTTTTGCTTACATGTCCAAGTCGGTGGGGGGTCAAAAAAAACTTGTTAAACAATACTTCTTAGTATTATGTGGCCAAAGCATATTATGCTGCTTCATGGTCTTCAAGTAGCATGTGGGAAAAGCTTAATGTACCGTCCAGATTTTTAGGGTACTTTCAGTCCAAGGGCAGTGTTTTTTGGATGTTTCACCATGTACTTTTCTGCAGCTTCTTGGACTTGGTTTTGAATTGGGCTTGGGACAAATAATGATGAATTCTTTTCTATTATTCTGCGTAGCACTGTGTTTTGGAAGGTTTTTCTAACCTTCGTCGGGACCTGACCTAGACGTCTCTCCTATCGGATTATTTAGAAATCCACTTTTTTGTTTATCTAGTGAAGTATAGGTCGGTTTTTTATATTTTATTGGATTATGAGAGCTTGGGATTAGCCCTCAGGGAATCCGGGACTTCGAATCAGACGAAGATTCGAGTATATGACCTCTCTCCACTGACCTCGGTCAGTGTTAATTACGTCGAGCAACCGCTCGACAACCCTTGATTAACCGTCCGTATGATGCCCTTTTAACATGCGACACTACTACTATAGGTAGCACATGCATATGAATATGAAGATGTATTTTAGGTTAAGCCCTTGGCCTCACCCATGTTTGAGATAAATTTTATATGGTTTTTGGATTGATTCCAAGGTGTTCGGATTGATTCTGGGTTATCTGGATTTATTCCGAGTATTTTAATCCCACAAGGGTATTTTGGTAATTATACAATTTAGGAATTATAGGGGTATTATGGCTATATTAGTGTATGGAAACAAGTTTTAATGGTCTCAAAACCTTATGAGATTTATAAGGTTATTTTTAAGTGGATAAGGGTATTTTGGTAATTTTGCCTTAAATCGGGTTTATTGGACTTAGGGTATACTTTTACATCCTTTATGAGGTATTTTGGTCATAGAATAGATTTTGGCATTTTTAAGGATTTTCTGTGATTTTTACAGATTTTTACTATGTATGAGGGTATTTTCGTAATTTTATTAAGTTCTATGTATATTTTAATTATTTCAGAAATTCTATATTCTTTCAGATTTGGTTCTCTGTTTTTACTGATCTTTTACTGATTTTTATTGATTTCTTTATTAGTTTTACTGATTTTATTAATTTATTATATATGTGGAGGGTATTTAAGTCATCTTTGGTTTAATATAATTTTTAAATTATGTTTCTGATTTTTACTGATTTTTGCAGGTATTTCCTGTTATTTTTTATTTACTTTATCAATTTTAAATAATTTTCATGAGTTTTATTAATTAATTAATTATGAATGGTATATAGGTCATTTTTAATTTGGGGTATGTTTTTTTATTGTTATTTATTTCTGAATCCAAGCTTATTTATATGTAGGGGTGAGGCCAAGGTTAGGTTATGGGTGTACATACAATTTTAAGTTTATGAAATTAAGTATATACATATATTAATTTTTAAAACATGATATTATTTACTTAATTTAATGACACACAAACACACAATTTGACATGAAAAGGTCGATTTTATTTCGACAGGACTCCGCCTTATAAGAAGGCATTTACAAGAATTATTAGGCAGAGCTTCCCCTAAGGATTGAACCTTAGGAAGAAAAACTCCCCGGAATGGAAAAGACCCTCAAAAAATGCAGCAAACTCGGGTTAAAAAATCCGAATTTGGTCTTGAATGCAGCAGGACCTCCTCTTTGAAAGTGTGGATATGGTGTGTATCCTTGTGTGGGTGTCCTTCTTCTTTGATTTGGGGGCCAAGGGGCCCTATTTATAGGCCCCAATTTGGGCCCGGTGGGGGGTGCCACCGGATGGGCCGCAGTGGAGGGGTGCCACCGTTCACATTCTCTCCCCTTCTTTCTTTTTTTATTTTTTAATTCCAATGGGTGAGAGAAGGGAGTGAGAGAGAGCATTGAGAGGAGAGAGAGAGAGGGGGGGGGGGGGGGCGGTGGACACCCCCACCGGTTGGAAACCGGTGGGGGGTGTTCCCCTCCCCCTCATCCTTTGCTTTTTTTTTTTTTTTGGCTCTTAATGAGCCTTTGCTCAGATTTTTGGGTTTTGGCCAAGTGTGAAAGGGGTTTTGCCCATTAATTTCAGACTTTGGCCAAGTGTGAAAGGAGTTTAGGATGGAGGGTTTTAATGAAGGCTTTGCATAGAGTTCTTAACCAATGTGAATGGGGTTAAGAACTTCATTAATTTAATCCCCCCCCCCCCCCCCCCCCCCCCCCCCCCATTTGAATTTCAAAGAGGAAAGAGAGGGAGGGAATCCTCCTTCCCCCCCCCACCGGTTCCCTCTCTCTCTCCTCCCCCCTCTTGGCCTATTTAAATAAAGGGGCATGGGAGAGAGGGGTCCACTTTCCTCTTTAGGAAATTTTTTCCCTTTGGGTTTTCAGATTTTCCCCTTCTCTGGCCTGCAGATTTAGTGCCCCTTGGGGACTGGTTTTTGGCCCATTTGAGCTCCCTATTGGGCCTTCTTATTGGGCCACTTATTGGGCCTATCTCCCTTGCTATTGGGCCTTTATTTGGGACCATTTTGGGCAGGTTTGGAGACCATTTTGACCCTATTCCGGGGCTGGTTTGGGCCCATTCCGGGACTGATTTAGGCCCTCATTTCGCAGCATTTGGCTCATCCTTGTTGCTGCATTTTAGGGTCCTCCTTTGGGCCTCACCATCAAGGGTTATCAAGGAGACTTAGGAGTTGATTTCGGAAGCATACAAGGGTGACTTGGGGCTGTTTTAGGCCTTCGTAAGAACCTTGATCAAGGCTTTTTTGGCCTAGGTATGATTCTTCCCCCATTACCCTTTATGTAATTTTATGTTTTCCCTATGTACATGAGAGGGTCTCCATTTGATATTATCCCTCATATCATAGGCATATATACATTTCTTGTTTTGCATAACATAGTCCCATGTGAACATGTTGTTATGCATATATATATATATATATATATATATATATATCTATATATATATTTTTTTTCATATAGTGAGCTCACACTAATGTGAGCATATGCTATGTAGTATTTTTTACATAATCATGTGCATATGCATGCTCAAATGGCATCATCTTGCATGAAAAATTTTTGGGTTCAACACACTGTCTTGTACAATAATGAGATGAGCCTGATCTGCCTTTATTTCGATAAGACTAGAGTTTAAAATACCTTGGCAAAAGATCTGGATTTTTATTGTAAATATGCATTTAGTGGATAATGGTGGATGTATACATGTTTGATGGCAGAAAATGTCAAAAAGCCTGGATTTCTACATTGCTTGGCTGCAAATTTCACATGGCTTAAAACCAGGCTCAAAGTTCTTGTCCTAGGTAGCCTGAGCTTTTGTTCCTTAGGTGCAAGCATATTGGCATCCTCAACATATTTTCTGTAGTGTGGCTTATCTGCATTTTGTCTGTGCATTTGTCTTTTATCTTCAAGAGTACGAGGGTAAGATCCTTCATGCCTTGTTCAGATAACATGCTCCCCCTATCCCGAAGGACCTCCTGCTTGATGGCGGATAAAAACCCCAAGAGCGACATCTTGAGTCCCTTTTTTTTAATTGCCATCTTTTCTTGTTACATTCTCTTTGTCTCTACTACCTTCTTTCATAATTTGGTCACTAGGATTTAATGCTTGGTATCTTGTATGACCTTCAATCACTGTCCAGAGTCTGGGACAGTATTGAATGTGTGACCAAGGAACAACTTCCCAAAGCAACAGTTTCTCATTTATCTGGAAGTAAACTTTGTTGGCTGATTCTGGCTTGCCAGCAACATTTTAGTCCTACAAATGTTGTTTATTGTCCTTATTATGCTAATGATGGAAATGTGATGCAAGAGAATAGGCCTTGTGGTTGTCAATGATTATGATTTCCTTGACAACCCACATCACCTAATAGCATAATTTTCTTTCTAGGTCACATTGATTGTTGCACACTTCAATGATCCGAGGATACTGAGTGCAGATATAAAGGACATTCTTCTCCAGTCCATATCATTCCTAGCAAGGTACAGGGATTATGTGATTGCTTTTGAGAGCAACAAGGTGGCTGTTCAAAGTATGCCAAGGACATTGCTATCAGCATTTGATAACAGATCCTGGATTCTAGTTACAAACATATTAAACCACATATGCAGTGGTTCTGGATTTGGTCCCTCCAAGCATGGGGAGTCATCTTCATCAGTGATTTTTCAGGTAAAAAGGCATGAATGTTTCTCTGTTTGTATATTTAATTTATTTTTCTTTTCCCCGATAGCATAATAGTATTTTCAAAATTTCACTTTCTGTAAGAAATGATGATATCATATTCTGTTTCTTTTCATTAGGCCTTGGTGCGGGAGGCATGTATTGAAGATGAGCAACTGTTTTCTTCATTTCTTAACCGCTTATTCAACACTCTTAGCTTGATGATGACAGAATTTTCTATCTTGGTTCGAGATATGCAGGACAATTATCAGGTATATCTTGGATAATGGATAATATATTGACTCATTGCAGGGATTGTTTGATCATTTTAGTCAATGACTTATGATGTGGTTTGTTCTTGGGAATTTCACAACAAAGAGCTTTGATTTCTTGTAATTCTTTTTGATCTCATTAGCACTGGATCCTGACCATGGAAGTTGGGTGTGATACAGGGTTTTATTACAGAATAACACTTATCCTTCACCTTTTTCCAATCCACCTTCCTTTCCTCTCCCTTTGCTGCAATGGCACTTGCTCTCACGCATCAAATTTCTGTTTCTTCTTTCATTGAATTCTTCACCGAGGGTCATTAAATTGCTGGATGGCTGCTATCATTTTATTCTATGTTGTTATCATTGAATGTCATTCTTTTTTCTCCTCCCTGAAGAATAGTGGGTTGTACATCAATAAAGAGGTAGTATAACTGGGTGGAAAACCAGAGGTTCCTGTCCTAATCAAACCCCAGTACAAAATCACCTAGAGCCTTTAGAGATTATAGTTGCGTACTTTTTGTTGCCTTCTGCCACCTGTCTATAGATTGTCCAAAAATATGCCATAATGGAAAGATAAAGCTCTAATAAAAAGTTATTCAATATAAATGCTACTTTCCTGGAATATGCAGTCATTTTTTCTCTCTCCATAAGCTCCAGGAAGTGTCATGAGTAAGGAGCAGAACTTGAATCTGTTCCTTTTCTTTGATAGTATCTTGCACTTATGAGAATAAGCCGTTAATAGTCCTGAAATTGGCTCAAAAGCATGCAACAGTAGTCAAGAATTTTCAATTTCATGCAAGGAGCATATAGCGCCGCCACCTTTCCAGCATTTCTTTTTCAATAGCTTAATGATATTCCTTCTGTCGAATATCAGCCACATAAATGTCCATATAATAGGTGATATAACTCAAAACTTCCCTAAACTGCTGATTAGGAGGTGAGTCACCTTTGATCATGTTGTATAAACATTTGACAGAATAAACTCCATTGTCTCTACTTTAAAGGAAATTATCTTGTGTAGATGAATATTAACTTCTGTAAGTAGTTGCTTCATATCAAGTGATCATCTGCCTTATGATTCTTTAGTCACCTTCTCAAAGGACGACACACAATAGATGCTACTCGAGCTAAAAGCTTTCCTCAACTAGGATCCATGTGTTAGACTGTTAGTTTCCAATAAGTAGTGGAATTCACTCACTCTGCCATTGTTTCTGCTCCCAAAATCCATGTGATTCTTCATGATATTCCACAGACATTGCCAAGAAACCGGGTCATGGGCCTTATTGAAGTCCAGTTTATGTGCTAATCCCCTTTTTTCTTCTTTTCTCGTGCAGGATAAGAACTCATGGGCCACCATAAATGCAATTTTAGTACCCTATTAGAGATCAAGGCAGCCTGATTTTCTTCAATGATTCTGCTATTACCTTCACTGGTTTTGTACTCAACATATTTGAGATGATTTTATCTGATTTATTCAGCATGTTTCTTGGCCTACAGTCGTTCAGCTTACTGGCCTCTTCTTTTTTAGGAATCAAGATTAGAAAGGTCGGACCTAGCTGTTTAGGTATTCACAGCCTTTACACGTACTACCAAATTCTTTCACTTTGTTGACTACATCTTCACTACCTCCTAGTATCTATGATAGAAAAATATCAGAAAACCATCTAGGGCGTGGGCCTTTCCTCCTTGAAGAATGAACAGAGACCCCTTAACTACTTCCTCTTGAATACAGCCACACTCAACTCTGGTAGCCTTTTCCATTTGATATAGTTGACATTGAATTTTTATGCTAAAGGCTTAAAACCCCTGTTTGTTATTATGTACAATCTGTCTCACATTGTTTTAGATCCTTCTTTATACATTTCACATATGATTTGTTCAACCTGATTTTTCGCATCTAGATGACTGATGCTTGTGACAAGTTCTTGCTGCATGGTTTGCTTGACCTGTTCTTTACTTGAAATATTTGGGTCATTTAAGTTAGCTGTAAACTGTAGTACCTTGAAAACCGAACTCTTTTTTTCTGTTCTTTTTTGTTTCCTTTGATATTTTTGTAGAATTTAGGTAAGCCTATCGTAAAGGGGGGAAAATTCATGGACTTGTTTGATTTTAGGGGTTTTCATTCTGAAACAAAAACTAACTACACAGGTAGACATGGTTGTTATCTTAACCCATAATGCTAATGCTCATATCTTGATGATGATTCTGGTTTCTTGTATTGGTCAACAGAAGTGAACCTTTCAAAACTAACCAGAGACCTTTCTTTTAACAAAATGCAGGTATTGGATCCACAACAAAGGAAATGCAGTATCATGTTTGATCTTTCGTGTGGTCTTGCAAGAATTCTGGAGTTCTTTACGTTTGAAACTCCCCAGGCTTTTCTCCTGGGACCTGATATGAACCTTCGGAGGTTAACTGAACTGATTGTCTTTGTGCTGAACCATGTGATTTCAGCTGCTGATGCTGATTTTTTTGACATGTAAGTTTCTTCTGACAATCATTTCGGTCATTGTATTTTGAAATCGATTCAATCATAAGGTAGCACTATCTATGCGAACTCGGCAACTTAAGCATTGTTATTGGAAATTTTTGGGTATGAAAAATTGGGTCTGGGGTAGCACAACATCATTTTAGCTAGCCAGTAATTTGTTTCTTGTACACCAGCTGAGCAGTTAAAAATATTGTCAGAAAAAAATCTGCAGATGATGAAAGCAGCTACAAATATTGCATTAGATAAGTTTTCATGATTCATGTAGCTGAGCACAAATAAATGGGATCAGGTTCTAATGATGATGACAACAGTTTGTAGAGTTTGGTCGCTGATCCAACATGCCACTTAATATGGACCACTTGGTGTGAGAGTAGACTGTTCAAGAACACAAGTATGGGCTCCAAAAGATTGTCTCACAACATAATGCAGAGAACAGTAGAGTGTGTTCGATGTTTGAGCACAGGGAATGCCATATCGGTTCTCATCTTCATAAGAGGGAGTGTCAGAGACGAGATCTCAGAGAAATCTTGGGAGCTGGAGTGTACTATGCAAATGCAGTCCAAAAATGGATAATCAAACTAAAAAACTCTGAACGTGCATTAAAAAATGAAAGCATCTCCTATTCAGGAGGGGAGGGCAGCAAAAGGGGGGTTTGGGGGGGGGGGTGGAGAATGCAGCGGGAAGGGGCAGGATGAGGGGCCCTGATCTGCTCTGAACCAAAAGAAGAAAATCAGTTCTATAACTAAAAAATATGTGCAGGGTGCAGAGGATGCTGCAGAAGGAGCCAGCAAGGCTTTTTTGTTTTTGTTTTGGGGGGGGGGGGTGTTGTGGGAGGATCAAGGAAGGGCAGAGGCTCAACAATGATGAAACATAAAAAGAGGGCACAATCAAATTGGAAGAAAAGCTGTGCTTGAAGGAAGGGGTATGGCGACAGGGCGGGACTTCAACAAAAAGATGCATACTGGGGAAATTAAAAAAAAACTGCACATCAAGGAAGATAGGTGGGCCAGAAGGGCTGCTTGAAGGGGGGTGGGTGGGTTATGAACCCTCAGCAAATTGACTGGTCCAAAAGACATGTGCTCTGTGTTCTCATTTGCGAGTATCTGGGTTTTATTTCTCAACATGCCACCAAGACCAATAATCTTTCAAGATCTCGTAAGATTGTCACGGGATTGCAAACCGTGCTTGGGAGGGGGGGGGAGCCCGAAGGCATCCTTGTTTTCTAATTTTTTGAATTAGGAACATCTTTTCTCCTTTTTGCACAGTGGGTCCCTTGGAGTGTGTGCATGTTAGGTTCAATTCATTCCGATACCTGCACGTCTTTCTTTTTTCATTAACCAAATGGTGGCTCTATCCAGTTTCAAAGAAGCAGTCTTTTTCCTGTTTCATCTTTTTGTTTATCACAGTTGTGGAGATTCCTTTTCCATCAGGCAAATCTTTCATAGGTTAGATCATCACTATTAATATGAGATTAAATGCTAGATACTGAATGCAGAAATATTAATTCTGAGCTCAAAAAATAAAAATGAAAGTAATTGTTCACAAATACTTTTGCTGGAATACAGTAAGTACTTGCCCTACTTTGCTAAAAGGGGGATAGGAATATCACATGGAATTTATTGATCGTGGAGGAAAATTCATTAGCCTTGAAGTATGCTTTTACATGTTATTAGCCTCTTTCCCCGTACATAATTCAAGTAGTCTTTTCTGAGAAAACGGACTTAGGTGCGTCACCAAGATAACGAGGATAATTCAAACAATTATGCATCAATTTTATTGATAGGTCTTTCTTTGTTTGGAAAGTGAATGGTACTGCATATCCATTAACGTAAAAAAATGGAATGCACATGTGTAGGTTGTGTGCTAAAAAAAGGAAAAATAACACCCCGGTGGGGAATCCACCCAAGGTTGCGTGGCCTCCCTAAAAAGACAGAATTTCTCTCTCTAGCTCAATGGCAGCTAAGTTTCATGGCTTGGTCATGAGTTTTGCCTGCTGAATTGAAGAGCTGATTGCTTTTCCTCCAAAAATTGGCCCTGCATCCTTGTGTGAAGGATCAACCACTATACACTGGGCTGTCCATATTTGTTTTCTGTTCTGGTGTAAGCGCCAGACCTCCGATGAGAACAGATAATCCAGGAAGATATAATTCACTGGTTCGTCCTCCCTATCACACAACTAGCGGTTCATCTTTAACAAGGAACTGAAATTTTAACACTACTGTAGATAGGTTCATTTTAACCAGCATGACCCGTTCACCTGAACTAACAACTTTTAAGAGCAAAACCATGATTTGTTGGGTGCTATTGTTTAGTATATGTTACCTAATTCTGTTTTTTAAATTTCTTATTAGCCCCCATTGTGGTCATGTTTCTGTTTGATCTGTGGTCATTAGGATGCATGTTTATTTGCAGGTCATATAGACGACATGGCCAATATTCAGAGAAGACAAATCGTGTTATGATGTTAGGTCCTCTTGTTGGGATCATTGTAAACCTTGTAGATGCAAGTGCAGAACCATTGGGAGAGCAGAATGACGTTGTGGGTGTCTTTGCCACCATGGACTGCCCTTCTGTCCATTGTGGCTTGCGGTACTTGCTGGGCTACAACTGGGTCAGATTTCTTTGAACCTTGTGCATTTTCTACTTTAGTTCATTCGCCCGTGAGATAAAATAGTTGATTGTGCTGAAAGGAATCATCGACTCTGGCTGAAAATGGACCCTTGAAAAACAATTTATATGAGATTCAGTTAATGGTTGATTAAACAGATATATAGTTTAAATGTGCATCTTTTGAAAAACCAGTTTTGTATTACCATCACTAAATTCTCTGAGCGCCTATTCATAGTTTCCATCAAATGTAACAGCAAATAAACCTTGATAAGAGCGTATGAAAGGATAAATTTGTTTGACTACGGTTTTATGTTACATATTTTGGGTCACTAATACTGCAAGATCTGTCAGATTCCTCTGTTTGTGTGTGTGTTCGTGTGTTCTGTTGTGGAAAATTGTCCTTGAAAATATCTTTACCCCTCTAATTTCTCTTTTTATTTGTTTCCCTTTCCCTTCTTTTTACAATCCCAGAGATGACTAGTCTGTTAACATAATTTTGGGTCCCTAATGCTGCAAGGCCTTTCAGATTCCTCTCTCTCTCTCTCTCTCTCTCTCTATATATATATATATATATATATATATGTGATGGATTTCCTGTTACCATGTAACAGGTAAGTTTCCTATTACCACTCTTTTAACTGTTGGATCTCGTAGGCTTTGATCTAAGGGTTTAAAAAGAATAGAAGATTAATATAGAGTTTTACTTGCTGCACCGCAGCAAGCTGACGTGGAATGGGTCTCCCAGTCCCATTCCGCCACCTGGAATGCGCACATAGCCCTATCCCCCGCATAAATGCGTCCTGACATCAGCCAAAAAATAAACAAATAAAAAATTTACCCCGCCGTATGTGATCTCAAGTGCATCCTGAGGTGCTCATGAGCATCATGGCGCTCGGGTGCATCAAGACGCTCTCGGGTGCATCAAGGCGCTTTTGGGTGCATGAGTGTGTTGGAGGGTGCCCTGATGCGCTCGAGAGCGCCAGGATGCTCTCGAGCACTTCAGGGCACATCCTAAGGCACTCGAGAGCGCCAGTATGCTCTTGAGTGCCTTAGGATGCGCTCGAGGAGCACAGCCTGCGGGCAATTTTTTTTCTGTTTTTTTTGGCTGACATCAGGGCGCATATATGTGGGGGGATAGGGCCATGTGCACGCTCTAGGTGGCGGAATGGGGTTGGGAGGCCCATTCCACGTCAGCTTGCTGCGGTGCGGCAAGTAAAACTCTTAAATATATCTCCATCTGTTGCGGTGCCTTTGGCACCCAAAATTCATGGTAGGGGTAGTGGGTAAAGAAGGGAAGCATTTTTCTGCATTCTTTTCGCATTTTTATGGAAAAAAAATAAACTTGAACTGTTTGATCAAGGCTGGCCGCTGTTGATTTCATCTGCTATTTTATGTAACCATCCGTTGTTGACTCCTGTCTTCTAATTATCTTGCAGGGTGGTATTTTAAGAGAGGATGATTCCATTGCAAAACTTGTGACGCTCGAGCAATTTGCAAGCTGCCTCAGAAGCCGGACAGAGGGAGGTGAGGGGAGAGGAGGATCCAGCGCTGAAGGCCAGGACGATGTCAGGGACTATTGCTGCATCTGTTATGCTTGTGATTCCGACACCCAATTTGAGCCTTGTCACCACAGGTCGTGCTATGGCTGCATTACAAGGCACCTTCTTAATGGACAAAGGTGTTTCTTCTGCAATGCAACAGTTGTAGATGTTGTGAGACTTGAGAAGACACATTCCATTGAGTAGAAAAACTGGTCCAAGAGAATGTATCAAAGGCATCATAACAGCAGACTGTCGGTCTGCAGTGGCTGCGGCTGGGATCAAGCATCTATAATTAGTGGTAGAGAATAATTTCTACCGGGGGATGTACAAATCCCATACCAATTTTTTTTTTTTTTTTTGGGTTCTGAATGGTAGAAGAGAACATAGAATGCTGGGATCCTGAAAGCGGACCATGGCCGGTCGGCCAATGTTAAATTTAATGTATTTCAGTTCTGTAGCATGTAACGTGAATGATATGTAAAAGAAAAATCATGGGCGGAGGGGACAAAGGCTCTTGCTGGGGTGGGCGGGAGGAATACAGGTGTTGTTACTAAGACTTGGAGGAGAAATTTTGTAGAGTTTGGGGCGGGGGGTTATTTTTACTATGTAAATATGAGATGTAAATGCAAAGGAAATCTTCTCTCTACTAATCTTGCAGTCTTTTGATGCTCTTGTGCTCACGTTTCTTGAACTGTGTATGCCTATATTGGCCTTTTATGGTTGCCTGGTCATAAAGTTCAAAACATTGCTAAATACGTATACAGAAATAGACCCTGTGCGTACGGTTTAGAACGGTAGGTAATGTCCTCTTTTTTTGTAGTGATGTTTCAAAGTACTATCAAAAAATAATTTTTCTAATATATTATTTTGTCCTAGTTAGGAATTCTTTAGTATCATTTCTTAGAGAATTTTCTCGTTAATTATCGAGAGTAAATGATCTCGTATTGACCACACAATCATTTTCGGAGGTATTCTGCTAGATTTGATCACTTAATTAATTAAGATTTTAAAGTTAAAGATTTATAAGGTTAAATTTTATAAGTCTAGGAGACATCACTTATATCTCATTTTGTATCTCATAATTTTTATCCTTCCTCATCCTCTTTAAGTTAGGGTAGAGAGTCTAGTTTTAGGGAGTCTAGTGAAGATAGGTCTAGACAAGTTAGGAAATCTAAGAAATTCAAGGGTAAACGTATTTCAGATAGATACCTCCAAGAATTAACTTATAAGTGCCATTTTTGTTCTCAAATCTCTCAGCTTCTAGAAAATCTTATTTAGATGCCAGAAGAACGTAAGGTGGATAAATACATTGATGATGGATATAGAGTGTATGAATTGTTATATGAGAAAGACTCCATGATTAAAGGTGAGGAAGAAGATGAGGACGTAGCCGAGACATATGCTAGTAGAATGAAGAGATTTGATGAGCCATCAGTTATTGTAAAAGAACTTACCAAAGCAATCAACCTAGGAGCTGAAGGTGAACCTAAGGTCGTCCTCATCAGTAAAAGTCTTTTTATGTCAGATGAAGAGACTTTGGTTCAGGTTTTCAGGGATTACAAAGAGATTTTCGCCTGGAGCTATGATGATATGTCGATGTTAGACTCATCTTTGGTAGAACACAGACTAACTTTGAAACCTGGAACTAATCCGGTCAAACAGAAATTAAGGTGATTCTACCCTCAGATGGCCTTGAAAACGAAGGAGGAAGTCGACAAATTGCATAAGGCTAAATTCATTAGAGTTGTCCTCTATCTTCAATAGGTGGTCAATATAGTCTCGGTCATGAAGAAGGATGGAAAAATCAAATTTTCATTGACTTTCGGGATTTGAACAGAGCATGTTCGAAAGATGATTTTCCACTGCCTCATATTGCTGTTCTCATTGATAACACAGTTGGATACAAAACTGTCTTTTATGGATGGTTTCTCAGGGTATAATCATATTCGCTTGGTAGAAGAAGATCAAGAAAAAATATCATTCACTATACCTTGGGGAACTTATTGTTATGTGGTCATGCCATTTGATTTGAAGAATGCTGGAGCTACCTACCAAAGGGCTATAACGGCAATATTTCATGACACGATGCATGTCCATTTGGAAGTGTATGTGGATGATCTCTTGGTAAAATTTAGAACCATATCCGATTATGCTGAGGTCTTGACTAAGGTGTTGGAGAAATTAAGGGAATATCAATTGAAAATGAATTCCAAAAAGTGTGTATTTGGTGTTTCTTCAAGAAAATTGTTAAGATTTATTGTCAGTAAATGGGGCATTGAGATTGATCCAAATAAGGCAAAAGCTATTATAGAAATGCCACATTCTAAAAATCTGAAGGAGTTAAGAGGATTGATCGGGAGATTGTAATTTATCCGCCCTTTTGTCTCCCAACACTCACAGAGGTATAGGTCGTTTTACGAGCTTACCAAGTCGGGAGTCAAATTCGATTGGGACGATAAGTGTGAAGAGGCATTCAATGGCTTGAAGAGATACCTGGCAAGTCCTCCCGTCTTGAGACCATCATCTCCAGGTAAACACTTGATCCTATACATTTCTGTCCTAGATGACTCGGTAGGGGCTGTCCTAGTGCAAGAAGATGAAGAAGGGAAGGAGAGGGCAGCCTACTATCTCTCTAAACTTCTCAACCCCGTAGAACAAAAATACACAACGATGGAAATGACTTGTGTTGCACTAGTGTGGGTGGTTCAGAAACTGAAACATTATTTTCTAGTTCATGAAGTCCATCTCATCGCTAGGATAAATCCTATCAAATTTATGCTTGAAAATCAAATACCCGCCTTAAAGCAAAAAGACAAAAAGTCAAAGCAAAAAAAAAAAAGGACGCAAAGTCAAACGTCAAATCAAAGGCCAAAATCCAAAACAGAAGGGCGCAAAATCAAAGTAGAAAAATCTTTACAAAGCAAAAATGACTGAACCCCAATAGACAATAGGGTAAAAGAAGGAATCTTCCTGGGTCTCCAAAATCATCTCGTGAGCTTTCTAGATCATTTCTTCCCTTCTCCCTAAGGGGCGTACCCTAAGCTTAAGGAACGGTTTAAGTTGTCTAAGGGTCTGATCATCAGATGGGATCAAGAATACAAGCACAATAAATGCACTGTAACTCTGGATTAGGCTGCCGAAGAATAATTTAAGGAATTAAGATAACAAGTGAGTAAGCTCTTTTGATCCAAGTACCATGCTGTTTCTAGGTCAGTTTACCCTATGGCTTTGGGCATAGGTCAATGCAAGCGGTTTATCAGGCGTTAATTCCAAATTAACGTCGCGCAGTTGACCATTAGGGTTACAGAGTAATCCATTATATACCGTTTTGGTTGAGAAAAGGGACCTGAGTCGAGTAAATCACTTACCATTAGCAAATTTTTAGCTAGAACTTGTTGGTCAGATGTAGCTGGGAGCGAGAGCTTGATATGGCGGTTTTTCCATCAGTATAAGTCATAGCCGAGCGAGGTTGAGACGAGGATCTCTAATGGCCCAAATAAACTTTGATGTGCGCTTAGGATGCCTGGAAAGTCATAGGTGTTATAGGAGTAGACTCCTTTCCGTCTACGCGTCCTTGTTCGAAGGCGCTAGTCGGACTACGGCACATATTTCAAAATCACAGAAAAAGGATATTTAAAAAAAAAAGATATTTCAAAACAAAAAAATAGATATTTCAAAATCACAAAAAATAGATATTTAATAATAAAAAAAATAGATATTTCAAAATAAAAAAATAGATATTTCAAAACCCAAAAAAAATGAAGCATTTCAAAACTCAAAAAAATTGAATATGTTGAAATTCTACAAAAAATGGATCTGCTTGTCACATCATGTATGTTGCATATTTATATTTTTAGTTAGCATTTGTATACTTACATGTTGCATTAACACACTTCCCTTTTGTCATTTTTGCCTTCATTAAATAAAGGCTTTGCCCCTTGACCTTTTTATCAAAGATAGGTTCAAGGTAGTTTGTCATTTGCCGGGCACGGCTCTAAGCCAGAACAGATACATTAACTCGTTTGTTCAAGTGATCCACAGGGCACAGGTACACATGAAGATGAAGACGAGAAAAGCATTCAATGTTCACAAAAGTTCCATCTATTGAACATCCATAAAGTTCATATACTGATCATAAAAGTGTCGAGTACATGCCAAAAAAAGGGGTCCATCATTTCCAAAAGATTAGGACTCAAAAGTGCATCAATACAACATCAGTAGCATAACAGCAGTATGATAACATCATCAGATCACAGCAGTACACAACATCATCAGGGCTGGCTCATCAAGCTAACTCTACGCCTCATCATGGACGTCGGTCCTCGGGCTGGCGGTGGAGGTGGTCCCATGGCGCTCGGTTTCACACGGGTAGACAAGACGGCGATACTGGCAGTGAAGACGCTAGCATGACCTCCCTCGAGGGCTTGCTAGTGGGCGCGCTGATATCTCTCCTCAAGACTGCGCGTCTCGTGCTCCTCTATGCCCAACTGCACTCGGAGGGAGGTGTTCTTGGCATCGATCTTCCGCCTCTCCTCCCGCTCACAGTCTTTCTCCTCCACTATCACCTCCAGCCGCATTTGGAGTCGTGTCAGGTCTCGGGAGAGATCGCCGTTGTATAGATGTGCCAACCTCTCCTTCAGCTCCTAGACCCAGGTCGCCTCAGCCTGTGCCTGACCTGCGGTACTCCTCGTGCGCTCGAGCTCCTCCTCGGCCCTGTGAAGAGCCTCCTAAAGCTCGGCCACTTGTCAACCAAAGAAGCATTCTCAGTCAGATCAGAATCAAATCATGCCTAATTACAAGTGAAGGGAATGTTGAAGTTAGAAGCTTACCCGAGATGCCCGATCCTTTTCTGCTTGAGAGTCCCGAAGGATGGCACCGGCCAACTGCTCCTAGAGTAAGGCGAGGGCCGCAACGGATGAAGTGCCAGATGAAGAAGTGCCATCAGAGTCTGTAGGAGGCTGGACAGCCTGAGTATAGGGGGCATGTTGAAACCAAGAGTCATTGTTAGTGGCATCATGTGCCACCTGCATATTTGCATCTCAATTAGTCATTCAGAAATGCATATGAAAAGAATAATAAAAGATAAAATAAGCATGTCATTATACTCACATCTAGGGGCTGGAGCTGTTGCAGGTGGGCGGCGTAGTGCACCTGGTACTGTTAGAGGTAGGCCTCGTTGCTCTCAGCGCGAGACTCTACCACCATAACACGCCTCTCCCAGTCCTTGTATTGCTCCACGAATTTGACCAGCTAGTCGGTGCGGGCTTGCTTCCCTCTCATCGTGCACCCGATCCCCTTCGGGATCTCCTCCTCAATCCACTCCTAGTGTAAGCCCAAGGTCCTCATTTCTAGCCGAAAGTGCAACAGCTCGATCTCGTTGAGGCAGTGCACCTACATTTGCCTCCCGAACCTCGCTCGCCCAGCCGCCACCCACGGTTGGCCCTCGTCACCATACCCATATAGGGCCTCCAGATAACCTGCATTGCATTCATTTAGGTCAATTAGAAAACATGATAAATCAATAAATGAATAAAGAAAAGAAAATATATAAAGGAAAAGAACTCAGCAGTAGCTTAGGATAATTAAGAAACTGTCGGCGCAGGGCAGTAAGCTGGTGATGTGTGGTGTTGTGTCTATTGTTGGCCACCATCTGCGGGCCAACGGAATAGCAATCGGGCGGATATGCCGCGCTCGTCCAAGAGGAAAGTAATAATAACTCCATATCTGTATGCATAAACATTTTAGGTTAGGGCATCATATCATCATGTCATCACATCATATCATCAAATCATTTTAGTAAAATAAAAGTAGAACAATCATACTTGAAGAAACAACGCGAAGCCGCTGATAGTGGTCTCTCGGTTAGGTGTGACCGTAGACAAATCGGTGAAGAGATGAGTAAGAAGAGCCACTCCCTAAGCATACTCCCCTACCCTCTCAAGGTCGATCAAGATCTCAAGGAAGCGATAGTGGATGTCGTTTCCCTTGGTACCAAAGAGTAACCTTCCAAAAAGAAAGAATAGGAATAGATGGAGATCCTTGTCCACCTTCTCCCACTCGTCCTCATCCCAACAGTACATTGCACCCACTGTCCAGGCCAGCCTCGCTACAAACATCTCATGTGACTCCTAGACTCTCTGTCGCGGGTCGTTCAGCCCGAGAGCATACATCACCTCTACCTAGAGCATGTCCTGGACTCTCTCTCCGGAGCGGCTACCATCAACCCTAACAACCTATTTGCCATATCTCAGTAGTTAGGGAAAGTATGACCGCTGACTACTCGTCCCTCTACCCTTAGCCTGGTAATCCTAGCTACATCCTCCAGGCTAGGAACCATATGTCTCCAGGACATCAGGAATGCTCGGCTCCCTGCATCCCATCTCTCCCTAAGCACCTGTAGGAGAACTAGGTCTAGCTAGAAGGGCTCTATGTCCAGCAGCTCCTTAAACCCCATCTGCCTTAGCCTTGCCTTCTGAAAATTCGGCAGGCCCCGATATGCGGCAATCACCCAATCCACGAGATCTTGGCTCTCATGGTACCTTGCAATCATTCAAATAAACATAAATTAATCATCAGGAAGTCAACCAAAACCCATTTTTATTATCATCATTGACTGCCCTAAATGGCGTCGGGGGTGGTCGACGTCTTTTGAATGTCGTCGACTGGGTCCGATGCGTTTCATGCCAGCGTCCATGGACCCATCCGAGCCCCCTTTTTGGTCTCCCCGCCCACTAATTTATGTAAAAACCAAGTCTTGGAAACTTACCATCGGGTTACCAACTTCCTCGGCCAGTGCCGTCGCTTGTTCACCCACCGGAGCCGAGGTTGGAGCCTCCTCCTCTTCCATGAAGGTCGCCACCGTCGCTAACACAGCCGCCTCATCAATCACCTCCTCCTGGACTGGGGCCTCTACATCCTCGCCGTCATTCAACTCCACAATGGGGGCGGCGGCAACATGTTGCCATTTTTGGCTTGGTCCTCCCCTTTCCATTGTGAATGTGGTGGTGGGAGAGTGGGATAATAAGAGAAAGAGAGAATGAGAGCTAGAGAAGGGAAGGATAGCCAGAGAGAAGATGGCCGGACGGAGATGAGAAGAGATCGCTGGAGTTAAAGAAGAATGAAGAATCGCTAGAGAGCTTGCCGTTGTCAGAGAAGAAGAGAAAGAGAAGAGAGAGAAAGGCAAATGAGAGAATGAGGAAGAAGGGCTCGGGCTCAGGCAGTTAGCTAAGGTGAATCACGTCGAGCACAGGGGACGCGTTTTAGTGGCACATAAACTGAGGCACAATTTGAAATTTTGCATTTGGTTGAAGGGCGTTGACCATAGGCGACACGTTTTAGAAGATTACCGCCTTGGTTAGTCAGGACCGTACCACGGAAATTCTTGAAAATTATGAAAGGCGTCGAATGCAGACGACATGGTTCAAGAAATTAATGCATTGGAATTTGTGAAAAGTACGATTGAAATCATGAAAGGCGTCGAGCGTAGCCGACGTGATTCAGATGATTAATGCATTCGAATTGAGGAAAGTATGATTGAAATCATGAAAGGCGTCGAGCATGGTCGACGTGATTCAAAGCCATTCGAGGAATAATTTTAGAATTTTGGAAATTGAGTATTAGCTGAAAGACATCGCTCTGAGTCGATGTGATTTGGATTAATGCACCCGAAACAGTGAAGTATGAGAAAAATGAGCTTTTTTGCTTTAGGAAAAATTCTGAAAAATTGCCCAATGAGAAGGAAGGATTTCTATTGTGTTAAAGGAATGATTTTCTATTCAAAATAATTTTTGGAAAGTACATCAAGCGTTAGAAGGAAGCTGAGAACTCTTAGGCCTGATTTTCTAAAGTTCTTTTACATAATTTTTCCAGAGCTATCGATTCGCTTCATGAGGGAGTTTGACGCAACGGGTGAAACCGATGTTCTACAAAGTTGCAATGAGCTATGTCGTCTCAAAATCTTCACCAGTTCCCAAATTTCGCCTTTTGATTGGAGAAAAGATGGAAATTTCAGAGAATTCGTAGCGTGGCATACCAAGTTGAAGATGACAACGATGCAAATTATACAAGATGAACTCGGTTGCACCGATCAATCTGAGCTCTGTGCTTGCGCAGCGGTGCACTCGAACCGCCTTTTCTTGGAGAGCGAGCAGTGTGTATCAAAGCCATTCCTTGGCATGATTTTGAGATAATCACGCCAGTCAGCTCGAGTTTTGAGATTGGGCATTCGATTGGTCATGTTGTTGATGAACTTCACTACACTGGCTATGTGATAAATGGGACTGCACCGAAAAATCTTTAACATTTTGGGAACCTCTTCTTCATTATGGTTGAATTTGAACTGGAGATCGATCCATATAGCAAGAAGAAGCATGCTACCATAAGGAGGTTGTCTGATAGAAGCTATTGAGAGCCCACTATAACGATAGGCTAGGACTGCTGTGGTTATCTATTTTCCTCTGAAAATCCCACAAATAGTACTGAGCTGATCTTCATGCAATATATTGTCTTGGGTAGGGAATAGGAAAGCTCCAGTCAAGCATATGGTGAACACAATTATTATGATCTCTGTGTCTTCCTTTTTGGCGTCTTCCATCTTCTTCAAAGTCCATTATGCTAGCTTTGCTAGATTGATACCTTTTGGAGTAAGGATGCTCTGAACTTCTTTTGGACTTTCCATGATTTTCTCTAAGAACTTGTGAGAAGTGATCTTCTTTTGCATGCGCAGTCACATTATATTCTTCACTATTTGTCTTGAGCTTTGGGTGTCCTAAGAGTAACTCCATTTCTTCCAATAGAATGATAGATTCGAAGGAGGTGAAGAGGAAAGTGTGTATTTGAGGATGCCACAATTCTATAAGATTGCTCATAGCAACCCAATCCATCTACACATTTTTGTAATGATTAACATGTACTACTAAGCCCTGGATATGCCATTTGGAGATATAGGATTGCATAGAAAGAGTGATTTTCTCTACTAGTTTGGGTATCCATGGTAGTGAAGTAAATCTCCTTGGCCAGGGAAGAGAGGATATCCCTTGAAAGAAAAAAAGAAGAGAAATTGGCAAAGTCCCATCGTTATGAAGAAGAGAAATTTGGAGCATATGGAGAAAAGATGTAGAAGAACAAGGAAATTGAATGAGAAAAGAGAGAAGGACTTACTTTCAGATTGGGATTTCGCTTGCTTAGGTGACGCTCTATGTCAGAGAGTCTCTCGATCTCCCTCCTCGCCTTCTTGTATGAAGTAGAATCTCTTGACAAGCTTGTCATCCTTGTTTTCTTTCTTTCCTTTCTCCCTTTCTTCTTGTTCTTGTTGGGAATCCCCTAACCTTTCACCTTCTAAGGCTTGTTGAAAGAGATTTGATCATGTGAGAGCCTATATGCAGAGAGAATTCGTGCTTCTTGAAGACCCACTCTGATTCCAAAGAGGGGTGTTAACAAGAGGAAATTTGTGTTTGGAGTGGAGTCAGAAAGAGAGCTATTTTGGTAAGTTGAATCACGTCGCCTTGAGCCAACGTGGTTTAAATGACGTTGACTCTGGACGACGCCTTTTAGAGAAAATTTTGCTAATTGCTTGACGATGATGATTATTTATCATGATTTTGTTGTTGACAAATTTTGAGTGCAGGAAAATTAGAATGATGAAAAAATGATGAAGTGCAATAGAGTTTCACTGTGATCACTGAATTATGGTTATCTTTATCCCTGTATTATTTCATGTACTTAATTTGCGTTATCATTACCATATAATAAATAGTTATTAGATCATATTAAGGACCTTGTGATTCTGATGAAACTGGAATTTGAGTTCCCCTCTATAAAAAATAATGATGATTCTAGAGAATTCTTAATCGTACGGATAGACCGTTGGATTGTTAATTGATGGGGACAATGATTCCGCTTTTGTAAAACGGTGTGCAGACAAATGAACTTCGGCTTAGCATTGGATTGCAGGACTGGTGTCTTGACTCATCAATAGTAATTTAACAGTATTATCCTTGATTAATTTATATTTTCTTTTTTTTTCAATTTTTCTTTTTAGCCCAGCATGCATTCATATAGGATTTTGAAATAATTGTGGTAAGAATCAATTAATGATTAAATTTTAGACCCTTGATCTAATAAGTCCGAACATGATATAAAATATTCCATTATGAATTGATCTCTAAATTATCCTTGAGGTTTTTTGAAGATATCTTTATAATTTTTTCTTGTTCAAATCCTTATCTCAGATTTCTTTATCTTTAGAATTTTTTCTTGTTCGGATACTTATCTCATATTTCTGTGTTTTCTTTTAAGATCTTCTATAGTTGTAGGACGTCCACATTGGCTGGTAATCGCTCTTCATGGTGAAACCTGCAAAGTTTGTGACCTAGGGTACTTCCTCCCCATAGAGATTTTCTTTTATTTCTTTTTTCTATCTCATCTAGACAGGATTCATTTCATTGATCTCTTTGAGTCACTTCGTTAATTTTTTTGAGAAAAATTATCATCATGTGATGTTAAGCGCGTGTCTCATCACACCTTCGGATTACTTTTTTAATTCATTCTGCTTTATTTAATTCACTGCCGTTCATTCCATTTCACTTCATTCTCTTGCAAAGTTGATGCCAGGGCGGGGCAACTGTAGACACGTTAATTTTGACTTCACATTGAGTAAATTTCATGTCACATTTATGATGTCCCAAAATAGTCAGATTTTTAATCATTGATTAATTTTTATCTATTTTTCTAAAAATTTTCTTAAATAGCGTCGTCCATGGTGGACACCATTTAGATTTCTACACGAAATTAATTTTGACTCAAATTTCTTAATCAGATAAGGATCAAGTTGAATGGCGTCGCTCATGGTCGATATGTTTTAGCTTCCTAATCCTGCCCGATTGCCAATTTGACTCTCAATCAATTTCCTATTTATCTAAATAACATCCATCATGGTCGACGTGTTTTAGAGATTTTATGATTATCTTTCTTTTTTTCGAGATTATCTTTCTTATTTTGGCCCCTTTAAAGACGTCTGAGTTGGTCGATGCCTTTATAATAGGTGTCGCTTGGGAGCGACGTGTTTCAGTGGCGTAATGATCTACATGATTTGGCTGAGATTATCTAGTTTCCATGATTTCAAGGTTTCTATTTTGATGGTAATTATCTGCGGCAATTCGGTGGCCGAGGTATAGACTTTTGGGGCTTAAACTCCTTCAAAAGGCACTATATATACATGTTTCCCCTTTGAGCCTTCAAAGAGATTGGCCAAAGTATTTTTTGAGTTCCTTCTCAAGGTGAAAAGAGAGGTCTATTGCTTAGAACGTGGACATCATTGGAGCACCATCTTCTTCATTTCAAGCTTCTCTTGGAGTGTAGAAAATTAGTGGCTTTGGAGGGGCCAACCCTTTTCCCACTCTTCTTTCCCTTCTAGTTTTTCATTAATTTTTCACTACTTTTCATTAGATAATTGCATTGTTCCTTCATTCACACTTCACACAGAATCAATTCATTAGAATCTACCTATTGCATAGGGGTTTTAGAAAAGCATAAAACAAGTGAGTTTTCATTGTTAAGTTGCATGATCATCTCTTCATTTGCACCTCTTTCATAGCTCTAATGATATTTTCTTTCTCTTGTTTTTCTTATCTTTTTGCAAGGTACTGGAAGAAACAAGGAGAAGTTAATCAAAGAGAGTTAACCTAAAAGAAGAGACTCTTTTTCTTCGGCCGGTTAAAGAGGAGGAAATAGAAGGATCCATCAATCTCCCATCTTAGAAAAGGTAAGTAGCAATCACCATTTTTATTTTCATTGAGATCCTCGATCTCTGGCGGTCACAAACCCATATTTTTCGTGTTCATCATATTGATATTTGATTCATGATAAGATAGCGCACAAATTGAGCACTCACACCTTAATCTGAATGTTTCATAGAAAGTTATAATTATTTTATTATACTGTTGTCTAATACACAAAATCCAGAATTTTAATTAAATTAGTAGGTTATTCTTAGCAGTATAATTGGGCTAATGGGATTTCATAATTAGATTAATTAGACTAAATGAAGTTACTTATGCTCACTAATAGACTCTCATAATTAGTTAATTGGTCTAACTTAAATTAATTGAATTTATTAATAGATTGTAAACTACATTAAAGAGGAAGTCTGTGTTGAACAACCTCTTAATTTTGAAGATTCAAAAATTTCAAATCATGTGTTTAGACTTCAAAAGGCGTTATATGATTTGAAACAAGCTCCAAGAGCTTGGTATGAGCAGTTGAGTTCATTCTTGATTGAAAAAAGATTTTCACGAGGAAAAAATAAATATTACATTATTTATTAAACATGAGAAAATAGTCTATTGATTGTACAAATTTATGTGGATGACATTGTCTTCGGTGCTATTAATGAACATCTTTAAAGATAATACAAGATGAATTCTTAATGAGCATGATGGGTAATTAAGTTTCTTCCTTCGATTACAAGACAGATGAATGAAGAAATTTTCATTAATCAAGCCAAATATACTTATGAACTCTTCAAGAAATACGGGTTTGACAAACCCAAAGTACTTTCAACTTTACTGTCAACATTAGCAAAGTTAGAAGTAGATGAAAATGATAAAGATGTAGATCAAAAGCTTTATCGAGGTATGATAGGCTTATTGCTTTACTTGACGGCTAATAGGCTGAATATATTGTTTAGTGTATGCCTATGTGCGAATTTCAAAGTAAATCAAAAGAATCACATCTTATTGCCATAAAAACAATCTTTAGATAGCTTGTTGGTGGTGTTGACTTTAGTTTATGGTATCTTAAAGAATGCTTATTTGATGTGATTGCTTATTCGAATGCAGATTATGCCAAGTGTAGAGCAACTAGAAAGAGTATTTGCGGAATATGTCATTTTCTTGGCGGATGCTTAATAACGTGGTCATCTAAGAAATAAAACTCTGTGGCACTTTCAACGACCGAAGCCGAATATGTGGCCATCGGAAGCTGTTGTGCTCAAACTCTTTGGATTAAACATTAATTATTTGATTATGATATGCATTTAGATCACATTCCTATTCAATGTGATAATACTAGTACTATAAAGTTGACGAAAAATCCCATGCAACATTCTAGAACTAAACATATTGAAGTGAAATATCACTTTATTCAAGATCGTGTGTAAAAAGGTGACACTGAACTGAAATTCATTAATACTTTAAACCAATTGGCCAATATATTCACCAAGCCCTTAAATGAAGAGAGATTCACATCTATCCAAAGAGAGCTAGGCATGTGTAAGATTTAGAGAGAATTGACAAGAAAGCTCAATCATATCTATTATTAGTTAAGGATAGTTTAGTTCCTTTTTATTGTTCTTATTTGTGTTGATGACCAGGTACATAAAATCCTTTATTTATTACTATATATATATATATATATATATATATATATAGAGAGAGAGAGAGAGAGAGAGAGAATCAAATCAGCTAGAAGTAAAATATCCATAATATCAATTCCATGATTGGTTGAACCCCGAGTTTGGAAGAGATAAGAGATAAAGCAAAAGGTTAGAAAATGAGACTTTACCTGTCACTGGTCGACCGACAACTTGACCTAGTCGACCAATAGCAGCTAGACCAAGTTAGAAGGGATAGGAACCGTGGTGCATTAAATCTCAAGTACATAAGGGGATGGGCATTTAAAGGAAAGAAAGAGACATGCGTGTAACACGCATCCTACTATTCATGTGGCTCTAGGGGGCAGGGGTTGTTAGTATTAGGTGGTCTGAAAGCCAATCTGATACTATGTATTATTCAGTTTGTTAATAAATGACATTAATTCATTATGTGTAATTAGTCCAATAGAGGGTTGCGATAACCTCAATGCCATCTAGGATCTTGCGATGTTGCTTGGCATCCAACGTGATCGGAAGCTCGTCCGAATTTACTGTGGGACATTAAATTCAGCTGGTTAATTAATATAAGGATATTAATTAATTTAGTAGGTCCGTAAAGAGTTATTGGGCTTAATGGGCCATTAACTGGATTGGTATTTGGGCCTAGAGGGTCACACGCAAAAGGTTTTCAAGTCGATGGATAATTTGACGGGATTTCAGATAAGTGTGGGTTTTTATGAAAACTGCAAAACCACTTATTATAAAAGAACGACTGCTAGGTCGGGGGTCAACAACCCTGTCCTAGCCGCCGCCCTCTCTCTCTCCTCTCTCCTAGGCGCACGTCTTGAGGCCGGCCCTCTATAGGCTCTGCTCCGGCTCCCGACAGCTATGCCTTCCGTCCAACGGGAGTTTCTGAATCCACATGTCGTGGCAGATTACGCGTAGCCAGACGGGATCCACGAACGCCGCATTGAGCGAGGAGGCAAGGACTATCCATCGCGAGGAGAACCGCGTGTATACTGCTAGAGGTCGGGCACCTGCGCGGCTTGCGGCATCACTTCGACGGAACCGGCTAATGAACGCGGATTCGAATCCGTGCAAGGTAAATAAGATTTACTGGTTTATTTTTGTTGATCAAAACGAGATAGATACGATCCCGAATTAAGTGCTTTTCGGTCGGATCTCGACACAGCGATCCCAACAGAGGTCACATCGGGTCAAATCGAAAGGGGGAGAAATCGTTCAACCCGTTTCTCCATCTTCCTCTTCCCTCGCTAAAACTCCCAACTGCTGGGTGACCAGGAAACTGCCGGTGGCACCTCCCTTTCTCCTCTCTTTGGTGGATTTCAGAGAAAAAGACCGAGCCTTTTCTCCTCTGTGGACTCCCTACTCTCCTTTCCACCTCCTTCCCTATTCTCTGGTGCCCTTGTTTGTTTTGCCATGGACAGAAAAAGAGGGAGCAGAACTTAACGCGGTGAAAGGAAGAAGATGGAGAAAGAGCCCATAGATTTGGTGACCGTCCCAGACTCATATGAGTCAGAAGAGGCATTTGATAGCAAGGAAGAAGTGGAAATAGAAGAATAGGACAAGAGCAGTGAGGAGGAGCTTCCCGTTGTTCGCCGGCCTCGTTCAACCCGAAAGAGGGACAGAGCATAGAAAGTCTCAAGCAAAGCAGTAGAGGAACCATCAAAAATGAAGATGGAGACTTTACCCGTCGCTTACTCGCAAGCTCATGTGTTGAGAGACCTCGATCTCTAGAGGTATGAAGAACATTTAAGAAAGTTGTGGTTTTGCATAGAAGATATATTGGTTTTGATTCATTAGAAGAAACATGGCTTGGCATTAAATTTATCATTGAAAGAATGAGGTGGTTAGAGTTATGTTTAATGAAGGATGAAATGTATCTAGATTTGATGAGAAAATCTTATAGCACACTAGGCAGGCATAAAGATAGTGGCATTGTAGGCTATGTAAAAAGGAAGAAAATTCAAGTGAATCGATGGTTGATAGGCTAAGTTATCAAATTAAAGTTAGGAGGCACTTTGAGAACTACAACTCTTATTAAAGAGACTGCCATCGAGGACATAACACGGTGGAATGATATCCCTAAGGGAATGCAAGTGAAAGCCTCAGACCTTTCACTAGATCTAAGGCTCATTCATCTAGTTGTGAGCCACATTATCATGTCAAAAGGAGGTAGCCATGACTATCCAAAGCTAGCTTATCTTCAAATTATTTGGTATGCTGCGACTAATAAGAAAATTGATTTGCGCTCATTCATCCTCTATCATATGCATCAAGCCATCTCGGGTCATAATACCTTACCCTATGGTAGTCTACTCACAATAATTTTTAGACACCACAAGGTGAATTTGATAGATGAGGACAACATAGAGATCAAAAGGGAAAATACTATTGGAAGCATGTCTCTGACCCGAATGCTCTATAGTTTTGTTGGTGGAAATTGGGTGACGAAGAAAACTGGTGAAACACCTATTAAAACTCCTCCCTTAATTGCTCAAAGGGAGCAGAGACATGAAGAAGGTGGATCGTTAAAAGGTAAAATGTCAAGGGAAAGTGTTGGGATCCGGGCGGGACGCGAAGAACGCGGCAGGGAAAAAAATAAATAAAAATCCCGCCTAACCCGCAGATCTGTTTCGGAACGAAAAGTGGTAAATCGAAAAATCGGGTTGTGATCATATCACCGTGTGCGGATTCGAATCTGCATCCATATCGGTTCCGTCGAGATGATGCTGCTAACCGCACAAGAGTCTGGCCTCCAGCCATATCCACGCGATCCTCCGCGGTGGTTCGTCCTCGCTCTCTCATTAAGATCAGCACGCTAGCTGAAGAATCTTCGACACAACAACGTCCAAAAAATGCGGACGGGAATTTTTCGACTCTCGGGAAGTGCGCGCGGTGGAGACAGAAGGCACCTGGCGCCCTGAGAGGGGCTCCCATAGGAGGAGGAGAGAGAGAGGGGGGGGCAACCAACCTTGAGAGCTCCTGGAGCTTAGTCTTGGGTTTCTACACAGCCTGTCTATATATTAAGTCGGCGTGACTTTTAACAAAAGTCCCGGAGTTAATATAAAACCCACTAAAACACCACCGATTGAGAATCCTTTTGCGTGTGACCTTCTAAGCCCATTTACCAGTCCGATTTTTAGCCTGTTAAGTCCAATAACGATTTATTGACTTATAGTGATTAATTAATATCTCATATTTAATTAATTAGTTAACCGAATTAACATCTCATGTAAATTCGGCCGGACTTCCGATCAAGTTGGGTGCCAAGCAACACTGCATGATCCTGGAAGGTAATGGGATTCAACAACCAACTCATGGAACCTGTCCGTCCACAGTTACCGCGTGACTATAATCCTTCATTCGCACAATGCTCTTGAGTCGACCTAGGATATGGTCAACTATCAAACCCTAGATGGTCAATTCATTTGGTCCGTTGTACAATATCAGAAAACACCTTTTCTGATATTGTGTCCTCTCTAGCCAGAGATTCCTATGGATCTATCCTAGAGCATTCTCTCTCTAGTTACCTGAGAGCAAATGATCCTCTATTGAACACTCAATCACCTTCGAGGGTATTCCGCTAGACCTGATACTTGACTATTAGAGATCCCGTGGATAGGGATTTGTAAGTGAAGGTCAAAACCCAGAAGTCCATCGACAAGATGTATTTGGTGTCTCAAGTCCAAGGATCAACCACGCTACTATGATGATGAATCAAGTTGGTTGACGGTCAGGTAAATTACTGTTTGGCGATTCATATCGGATCAGTTCAGTGAACTCATTCTCCAATAAGCACCTACAGGTTCACCATAGTATTTTCACACAAGTGACTAACGAGATCAGTCACCCTCATCAAATGAGTTGGAATATCCTATACTAGTCTTACCAGATGTTTGATGTCATTCTCAAACATCTTATGACTAGGAACAATTAAAAATATATGTTTATAAGTCATCAGTCTCATTATTATGATCTCATCATCATTCGATGACTATTGCACACATTCATGGACTTCATTATATGCAATTATAAATATGTCAACCTACATAATGAAATAAATGTCATTTATTAGTAAACCAGATTGTAATAGGTGCCTTACAATTGGCTTTGAGGACACCTATATCTATCAATCTTCCACTTGGACTCAAGCCAATCACCTTCACATTTGATTTCCATCAAATGTAGGTGATGTTCACATAAAGCCTGTAACTAAGACTTGGTCAGGGATCTGCTAAAATTTTCACAGATGGAATATTTTTCATTACGTTATTTCCTCTTAATCCTTTGTCTCTAAACTTGCGAAAGAGCCTCAGAATATTCAACAACTTCTAATGAGACTATGGCCCTATTACAAAGTTGACCGCTCTCACTATTGTCCTACAACAATGGGACGTGATCAGATATCTTTTATAACTACACCTAGTTTAGGGATGAACTCTTTCATCCATATTGTTCCAATTAACAATATCACTTATTTATGTCATCATCTTAGCAGCGAGTTCTAGGATGGAACCCTTTCAATCCATTCTATACTGTTCTATTAACAGTATCAGCTATAATCATGTTAGCAGTAGTTTCTAACTTGTAACTCTTCCAATTTACTGCTTTCTCAACAGAAGGCTAAATCCATGTCTGATTGAAATTTGAGTCAGTGTGATCTTATAGTTTCAAATCATCCTCTCTATTATCTAGGAGTGTACCCTTAGCACTTCTTAATTACATAGTGATGTTCTTCACTCCTACTATAAAGATTCTCCTATATCATTCAAGGAACCTTTCCTTAAAGAAATAAATTCTATGTCTCAACAATTGAGACTAATTATGGAATTTATCATGTCAAACATTTTGACAAACATGTTAATGTTATTGATGGTAACATCTTTATCGATCTATCTTAATAGATTCATATTCTCAATACGCAGGATGTTACATCCGAACCTATTATAGAAAAATGATCTTTGAAATCATTACATACTTCCTAGATATTCTAAAAACTTTAAAGTTGTATCATATACACTTTTCCTTAATCACATTAAGGGAATGCTTTTTAACATCTAACTGCCTTTATCTCATCATTATGATAGGTACTATTGGCAAGTAGAATTCTAATAAACTTATTTATGATAACCACTGAGGAAAAATTTGTCAAAATCAACACTTTGACCTTGACCATTTTCTTCAGTTTGCCATATAAGTTTTAAGTAGTCCATATGTACTAATCTTCATTCTGAAGATTTACTTGTTTCTGACAGGTACATAACCCTCTAGCAATACTATCAAGTTCCGAACTTAATAGGTGTTATGAACTATGGCTTAGAATTCTTAACTTCTTGTCAATCTCAAAGTTGTAATTATAATAGAGAGCTTCCTCATAGATTTTAGATCATAATCCATATCTTTGAGCTCCTCTCATTCTGGTATCTCTGGTATGTCAAACATATCTTTCTAGCCATTGGGAGAATCCCAAAAAATCTACGATGCTCTCTTATATCTGTCACGTATGGTTCCAAACAATTAAAGATTATCTTATAATCTCATGTTAGTTTGTGGGTCTAGAACACCTATCAGCTCCCACTGTCTTCTTTGAAGACATATTCTTCTTCATAGAACACAACTTTCTGGACGATAATTATTCTATTATCGACTGGCCAATAAATGTAATATTCAAACTCTTTGGACATCTCACAAATTCACACTACACTATGTCCTTCTTGCATCCAAGTTCTTTGGATCATGTGTTTTCCACATGACCATGACATTTCTTGATATTAATATTCTTAAAATCAAGTTTCCTTATAATTCATATCTCATATGAATTATGTTATTTCCATATCTTATATGGATACACTGACTTATTTGGAACCATGTAAAGTATGGACATCTAATGTTCATACTCATATTTACAAAGATATAATAATTAGGCAAATCTTATTATGTATAACACTATATCCAATAAAGTGCAATTCCTCGTTATATCATATTGGTATGATATAAAATGAGGATCAATTGAGAGAGAATACAATTATCCTTTAATAATTTGTGTGAATCCTGTACTCGAGTACTAATTTCCTTGATTAAATCAAAGAATTCTAATACTATTTTCTATTAGTCACTTCATCTTGATCTTCTATACCTTAATCTCTTAGATGCATTCGACTTGTACTTTAATAAGTACATACAACCGAATCTTTCCAAGAGTTAATAATTAAGGTAGGTCAATAGAAGCAATTATCTTTGGCCTTAAGAAGATATTGGACTATTTACATTAGCATGTATAAGCACCAATAATTTTTTATTGCACAACCTAAGTGTACAATGGCATAGATAATCATGATTCACATAGTCCCTTTCTATAGGAGACTAGTAAACATTCATTACATGATATGTCACATCAAGAATTTGTAGTGCATTGACTGGTTTTAAAATCTTTCATTTTATTTCTAAAACCATATAGAACAACGTTTGTTTCTTCTCAGTCAATGTTTTCACTTTTACAATTCTTGATAATTAATGGAATTAAATAACAGTTATTCAGTTTCATTCTGTCCCCTGAAGATATACAAAGATTTACTGTCTTACAGCAACCTATGCATCTGAGTCTAACTGAACCATTTCATACTCTTGATAATCTTTTACTTGTCTAAGTCTGCATACTATTGCAGATTTGAGAATCATTTCCAATATCTCATATTGGAGATGCTAATTCTCCAATAGATATGCAAAAATTGATAATAAGAATACCTGAAACTTCTTACAAGTTTCATATTCTATTTCCCCTTTCTAATATCCTTATTAGTTGTAGTGGGAGAACTGCTCCTTCTCTCTTTCAGTTGACTTGCCTTTATCCTTCTCAGGTGTGGGTTCGACAATTTAAGATCTTACCTCTTACCTTACTCAAAGGCACACTATGAATACTTCTTATCTTTGGTCTATCTAAGTAAGAGATTACATGATATCCATTGCCTTTCTAAAAGGCATACTATGAGTACCTCTTCTCCTTTGTCTATCCAAATAAGAGATTTCATGATATCTGATAGGATAGTGGCTATCATTTGGTCTTGAAGACATTGTTCAGAGGTTTTTAACCAATATGAATATGAGAAGTATTGGCATCCAGTATGCCAAATCTCGGATTAATATATGACATTACATGTGATAGAGGAAATAAAGTGATTTAAACATACAATTCTTATAATTCAAATGTGGTCTTTTATCTTGAATCATTTTTCACTATTTTTCGACAAACTGTATAACCCTCAGGTATATAGAATGGGAGACGCCGACAGTTTCCTAGTGTGGATCAAAATCTTAATGACTTGTAGTACAGCCTTATGGATAGCACACAAATTGTAATACAATCAAAGAGCACCCATCTCATGGGACTTGCAACTCCTTACAATATCTGATCATAGCTTTAATCCCTAGAGATTTAATGGCTTTGTGGATAGCACAACAAACTATTAATTATAGTCTAAGCATTACCATCGTTACGAGACATGCATAGATTTACATGCAACCCTTGTAGATAGCACAACAAGGCTACATAGTTCCTCTATCCCGATCATTAGGCATTTTATGCCATAGCCAAAGTCTCTCCTTACAATTCGACATGCCTTATAGATAGCACAACAAACCTGCTTAAAGTAATTTGAGTCCTATGACTATAATGATGGAGGATCACGCAGTAAGTTCTCAACTACTCACGTTATAACTTAGACTTTAGCAAGGGTTTTAGATAACTTTTATCTTGGTCTCTACCTAGGTGATAATTTATAAATATATTGAATTTTAACTATACGTAGATAATAACAATTGATTCATAATAAAAAATTAAAACATGCATCAACCATATATGTTCATTATGTGGTCATGGACGGCACGGTGATTAATTGGAGCTAAACAATTAATCACCACAACAATATAATAATTATATTATTTATACATGCAAACATACAGGCTCTGGTGATCTCATCTCCTGACGCTTTCCTGGTTGCACTTGTGGATCATCCTCGCCTCTCCTTAGCCAACAAGATCAATTACAACATAATGTAGAATTTGAAATATTTTTCAAATACAAATTAATTGGAGGAGAAAGCTTTATGGCCGCATACAATAATAGAGGGAGATATAATTACATCATAATGAGAGAGAGAGGGAGGCACGCAGGCCTTATTAATTAACATTTAATTAACCCACGTCACATTCCATAATGATCCACATGAACCACACATCATCACATAATATAAAATCAACTAAGTGCATGTCCATGACCACCACAAATTTTAACCATCCACACATGATCATACACATCACATAAAGGCTAAAATTTTGAAAATAATAATTTTGGTTTTCTTAAAATCTGGCTACCAATTAAAATTGGATAATTTGAATTTCGAAATCTTATTTTCTAACATGCATTTAAATCTAATTTAAAGCATCAAACACATCAACATGCATACAAGATTAAAATTCTAAAATATTCCATGCATTATTTAGAATATTTCTAAATTAATTAATTTAACACTTAGATTAATCTCAGATCACATGAACAACAATTATTAATGTGAAATAATCTAACATTTAGATAAAATTATAAAATTCTTTGATAACTGTTATAAAAGAATTTATAACTCTAATATTTCCTTAATAATCATTTGTAAAGAACCCCTTTATTAAATAATATTTCTTAACAACAATTGGTAAAAATATTAATTTAGAACATTTCTAAATCAATTAATTTAACACTTAGATTAATTGTGTTGTCTTAACAACTCTTGTTAAGTTATCCCCAAATTTAAATTTTCTTTTAACAACCTATTGTTAAGAAAAATCACCAAGATATAAATAATCACTTAACAACTCTTGTTAAGTGATTCTCAATAACAATCAATATCATTATAACTCTTGTTAATGGTACTTGATGTACAATCACTTCTTTAACAACCCTTATTAATGAAATAATAATTTTCATTTCAATTAATATTAATCTAACACTTAGACTAATATAATAAAAATATCATCATTTATTAATCTAACAATTAGATCAACAAATAATATAGTAACAACAATTGTTAATACTAATTAAAGATCATCACCTTTAATTTAAACCTCAATGGAAAAATAAGATTTAATTGAACGTTAGTTTTAAAACAATGCTTCAATTAATATCTTGCTTATTCAAGTTGTTAATTGAACATTAATTTTAAAACAACTTTTAAAACAATGCCTTAATAAATATCTTGATAATTGAATTATAGTTCTAAAACAATTTTAAAACTATGTTCAATTAATTATCTTGTTAATCAAAAACTTGGGAAATAAAAGGGGTATTAGGGTTAGGGTGTTAATGATTTAAAAGGGGTTGTAAGGGGCTGTTAATAGGGAATGGCCCAGTCGAACCTGGTCGACCCAGTCTAGTCTGGGGCGGCCCAGGCACTTGGCCCGAGCCAAGCCCGCCCGACTTGGGCCTAGGCTAGCTTGGGTAGGGCCTAGGTGGCCCAGACTGGCTGGCTTGGTCGCGCAGCCAAGGCTTTGCCGTAGTTGCCGCTGCCCGACCCCCCCTTTTTCTGTCTAGTTCTTCTTCCCCGACGCCGGCATGAGGGAGTAGGGGTTGCCGAAAGGACAGGGTGCCCCCCCCCTTTGTCCCCGACGCCGACGAGGCCAGTAGGCGTGGCCGGTGCCGCCAGACAGTCCGACGCATTAACCCCAAAGCCTCTCCCCCTTTACTCCAACATTTGAAAATTAAGGAGAGGGGAGGTTCCACCGCCGGCCGCCGACCACAACATGGATCCTGGGGATTGGCAGGGATAGCTGGTCATACCAGCATGCTAATTTTGTGGTCTTCCATCACCATGGAAGTCCCATCCAAGCCCATGAAGCCGGTTCTTCATCACCATGAAGAACGCGATGAAAAACCCCATTAAAAATTTGTTTTTCACATAGAAAAATTAAATCTAATATTTTACGTTCATAGAAAAATTAAATCTAATATTTTACGTTCATCACATGAACAAATTCTCTGAGAATAACGAGTCATTGCATGGAAATTATTTTAAAATAATAATTTCATCATCCCGAAACAGATTAGAGCGGAACCTGGCTCTGATACCAGTGTTGAGATCCGGGCGGGACGCAAAGAACGTAGCGGAAACAAACAAAAATAATCCTGCCCGACGCCCGTAGATCCGTTTCGGAACGAAAAGCGATAAATCGAAAAATCGGGTTGTGATCATATCACTGTGCGCCGATTCGAATCCGCATCTGTGTCGGTTCCTTCGAGGCGATGCTGCTAGCCGCACAAGCATCGAGCCTCTAGCGGTATCTACGCGATCCTCCGCGGTAGTTCGTCCTCGCTTCCTTGTCCAGATCAGCATGCTCACTAAAGAATCTTCGCCACAACAGAGTCCGGAACACGCGGACGCGAATTTCCTGACTCTCGGGAAGTGCGCGCGGCGGAGATAGAAGGCACCCGATGCCCCGAGAGGGGCGCCCAGAGGAGGAGGAGAGAGAGGGGGGGGGGTAGCCTTGAGAGCTCCTGGAGCTTGGACTAGGGTTTCTACACAGCCTGTCTATATATTAAGTCGGCGCAACTTTTCACAAAAGTCCCCAATTAATATAAAACCCACTAAAACACCACCGATTGAGAATCCTTTTGCGTGTGACCCTCTAGGCCCATTTACTAGTCTGATTTTCAGTCCATTAAGTCCAATAACAATTTATTGGCTTATAGTAATTAATTAATATCTCATATTTAATTAATTAATTAACCAAATTAACATCTCATGTAAATTTGGCCGGACTTCCGATCAAGTTGGGTGCCAAGCAACATCGCATGATCCCGGAAGGTAATGGGGTTCAGTAACCCACTCATGGAACCTGTTCGTCCACAGTTACTGCGTGACTATAATCCTTCATTCGCACAATGCTCTCGAGTCAACCTAGAGTATGGTCAAATGTCAAACCCTAGATGGTCAACTCTCTTGGATCAGACTCCACTGTACAATATCAGAGAACACCTTTTCTGATATTGTGTTCGTTCTGTCCAAAGATTCCTGCAGATCTATCCTAGAACATTCTCTCTCTAGTTACTTGAGAGCAAATGATCCTTTGTTGAACACTCAATCACCTTTGAAGGTCTTCTGCTGGACCCGATCCTTGACTATTAGAGATCCCGTGGATAGGGATTTGTTAGTTAAGGTCAAAACCTAGAAGTCCACCGACAAGATGTCTTTGGTGTCTCAAGTTCAAGGATCAACCACGTTCCGTTGACAGTCAGGTAAATTACCATTCGGCGATTCATATCGGATCAATTCAGTGAACTCATTCTCTAATGAGCACTTACATGTTCATCATAATGTCTTCATACAAGTGACTAACGAGATCAGTCACCCTTATCAAATAAGTTGGAATAACCTGTAGTAGTCTTACTGGATGTTTGATGTTCTTCTCAAACATCCTACGACTAGGAACAATTAATAATATGTATTTATAAGTCATCAGTATCATTATTATAATCTCATCACTATTGCACACATTCATGGACTTCATTATGCGCAATATAAATATGTCAATCTACATAATGAAATAAATACTATTTATTAGTGAACCAGATTGTAATAGGTGCCTTACGATTGGCTTTGAGGACACGTATATCCATAAGAAAGGCCCCATGGAAAGGGGATCATAATTGAAGGACCGACTCCTCAACACTCCACCAGCAATGAAAAGTTAGTGTCATCAATACTAGGGGCCATTGACAAAATAGAAAATAATGTGGGTGCCAGAATTGAGAAGTTAGGGAGGCAGCTAGGAGAACGAGAGGCAGGACAGTCCTCTCAACAAACTCAAGATAGTTAGCTTGGAAATGTACTTAAGTCCATCCTTGATTGGCTCAATTCCATGAAGAAGCGATTTGATAAAAGAATGACTAGGCTGGAAGAGAAAGTAGCTTCTTTCCCTACTAGTTTGACATCAGTAGCAGCCTTTGTCACATGGAATGTGCTTAGAAAGAAGCTGGAAGATGTTGAGGATCATATCTTGAAAAAAGTGGCATAGATTCGAGGTGGCTCAGACAGTGGGACAAATGATGCTGAGTCAAGAGACATGTTATTTAACCTTCAGGATTTGCTTGAGAAAATAGACAGGAGGGCTGACACGAAATTTGACATTATTGATAGATTCAAGGGAGAGGCATTGAACATGCCTGCCATGATGCGCACTAACATAGATTCGATCAAAGAGACACTCAAGAAGCATGGCAAGCACCTCAACTCTATGAACGACCAAGTAAAGACCCTTACTAAAGCTAGTGTGCAGCTGGGACCTTAGATTATAGGACTGATCAACTATTTATTTTCATTTGCTCTGACCAGGCCTGTACACTACTTTGATCCTAATCATGAAGACCATGACCCTAGTGAAGAACATGATGAGTCATCCAAACCCCAAAAGACATATGCCCCTATTTATGATAAAGGGAAAGGCCAAAAGAAGTTCTAGTCTCTGATGTATTCTCACCAAAAACACTTATTTGCTATTTTGCTCTATTTTTGATTTAGCTTACTTTATCTTGGTATTGATACTTTGCTTGCTAGTTTTCTACTTACTTTAGCTTAATTTTTATAGTTTATGTTATGACCACTTTGTTTTTGATGATGCCAAAAGGGGGAGAGAAGCGTGAAGTTATGATTGATTGTGATTGTGATTGTGATATATACTGTGATGTATGCCGATTAAAATGAGAATTTTATATGATGATATGTAACATATGTTATAGATTGTTTACATAAGTGTAAGTGCATGCTATGCGCCATGCCACCATGCTATGTGACATGGTATTTATGATATATAGTAGAGCTAAGAAATAATTGATAATCGGCCCATGACAAGGTTGAGATCTTGTATGAAATAAATTGAAAATCAATGTTATAAGTGACTATGATTGTGTGGATTCTTGTATGTGATTAATTTAAAAATTGATATTATAAGTGATTATGATTGTGTGAATTGAATGATTGAGGTTGTGAACATTGAAGGTTTTTATAAATATCTTTAGAGCATGCATTAACTAAAAATCCTTTTTGTGGAAAAAGTACAGGACTTATATCATAACTTTTAAGTATTTTGTCCTCATCAAAAGGGGGGAAAATGTTGAACTCCTTTGGTTTGATTTGGTTTGGTTTTAATGAAGCAAAATAGTTCAAGTTATACAAGAATGCTATTGGTTAGGATTACAGAGATTTTCAAAAAGGATATATTGTCAAATTTTTTATATTTTGGATAGGAATGCAATAGATTTTTTGATTTTCAAATAAGTTTTTCTTAAGAGCAAAATGATTCCTAAAAGTCCCCTAAAAATCTATTTTAAACGTAAAGTTCAAAATTCAATTAGGTGGATGTTAGCCGACCAGAGCCAAGTCTGGTCGACCAGAACTAGTACTCAGTTTAACTGAGTAAACCTAGTTGGTCAACCAACCCACCTATTAGTCGACTAGAGACAGGCCACAAGTTTTCCTATACTTGGGTGTTAGTCGTCCAAGCTCGGACCTAGTCGACTAGAACCAGTAGAAGTCTGCCATGGCTTGTCTCCCTTGCATTGCTTTTGGACGCCCAGTTCTGGGCCCTACACGACCAAAGTGACCATGAAGCCCATGTGCACCTGCAGACTAATGCCTCCTTGGTTTGTCTAGTGGAAGGACAGTCACATGGGTTGCTTTTTGAGTCAAAGACTAACACGCCATCTTTTTCCTACTATAGCATACTGTGTTTTAATATGTCTTGATTATAGAAGTACTCTTTGCAGGGCACCTTTTTCTATTTGTATGCTACTCATCACAATCACTTTTTTACCTACCACTATGAGTACTTCATGGTGACTACTTGCAGGATCTTTTTGGAGTAAGGGACGTCGCATGCAGGGTTTCACTAGCTGGTACATATGAAGCAAAAAGGAAGAAGATTTCAAATCAACCTTAGAGAATCCTATGTAGAAACCTTTTTGGAGAGAAAAAGGAACCATTTCCTCACCTACCTCCCAATGGTTAGGGATTCCCTTTGGACCTATAAAAGAAGCAGCTGTGGGCTATTTTGAACAAGAGTCTTGGAGTGTAAAATGTGCCTTACATTTTTGAGAGTTTGAGAGAATTTCTTGACATAATTTGTCCTCTTCTTTGATTCATGTTCTAATCCTTTGAGAGGAAGGTTTCTTACATGATTCTATCATGTGTGTAGATTAAGAAGGAATGTGCTAGCTTGGTAGATTTTCATCCTCTTTTTAATCAAGACCAAGACCATGGGAAGCTACCTTAGTGCTAACAACATCTCCTTCCTTTGAAGAGAAGATCTTGTGGAGCTTCTCAAGAAAGGACTGCTAGGTGGATCTAAGGAGCTTCTTCTACATCAACTTGACACCTAAAGTAAAGACACCAAAAGAGTGAATCAAAGGCTTGAACTTTCTTTGTTTTGTTCATTATTGTAATATTTAAGAAAGCTACATTATCTTATGTGTGTAGAGTAGACTAGGAAGCTAGGATCCTATCCTTTCTTGTTGTTTGCCTTCCCTTGTGGAAGAGGGCCAATCCTTAAGGTATTGGAGGTTGTTTGGATTCCTGTGTAGAAGAGGGCCAATCTTTGAGAGGATTGTATGTTGTTTTCTTTCCTTGGTGGAAGTTGGCCATCTTTTGCAAAGAGTGGAAGTTATGCTCCTTCCGTAATGGAAGAGGGCCAATCCTTGTGAGAATTGGATGTGTACTTTAGTAGAGGCCTTATGTCTATGGGGAGCCTTACTAGAAGCTTGGTATCTAGTTGTTTGGTTGACTAGGACCGTATCTACTAGTAGTATACTGGAAGTATTTTCTAGTGGAAAGGCCCAACGAAGTTGGGCAGTAGACCTAGGTCACCATTTGGTAAACCAAACCATTATAAATCTTTTGCCTATTGTGTAGCTGTGCTTGGTCTTTATTGCATTATAATTAGAGTACGATATTATTTCAAAAGTACACCGACTTAGTTAGAGATTTCACGAAGAAATTTTCAACACCCTATTCACCCCCTTCTAGTGTGTAGTCCATAGCTCTAAATCCAACAATGGTATCGTATGGCTATAGAAGCAGCATATAGGGCCTTCTTCGTCGCCTCTATGCAAGAATATTGGTCACCTACTTCAAGGCCCAGCCAACATACGGGCACCTGCCACGGACACGTTGTATGCCCTGCACTTTTACAAGACATTAATGAATTTGATGATTTTAAGTTAGATCAATTAACTAATTATGAGAGTCCATTAGTGAGTTTAAGTAATTTGATTTAGTCTAATTAACTCAATTATGAATGTCCATTAGTCCATTTAACGAAATTACAATAGCTCACTAACTCAGTTAAAATTCTGGATTTAGGTGTACTAGATAACAACATAATAAAATGACAATAACTTTCTAAAAGAACTTGGATTGATGTATGGTTGATATCATTGAAAAGAGCATAAAAAGATCTATGACTTTGTAAAAAAATAATTTTGCCAATTCAAATGTTTTAAAGGTAAAAAATGTTAGTTGGAAAGGAATACTAATGGGAAACAAGTTCTAATTGGAGTAGGATTTGAATTAGGAAAGAAGGTTGCGATTAAAGTTAACTACGGCCTGAAAACTTTTAGATGAGAACTTTGAGTTAGATTAGAAGTAGAACCTAAGAGATTTGAATATGTTTAAGATTCTAATTTGTGGGTAGAAAATTATTGTTTGAGTCCTACTCGAACTACAATTCTGCATAAATATTTATTAGACACAGTCCTAACATTTTAAGTATAACTTCGTGGATAAAATTCCAAATTAGATGAGATAACTTTCATTAGAAAGATAACTCTAAATTATAGAATTATCATGAAGATTATATTTTTAAAACAAGCCCTTTACTAATCAAAATCAAGACATCTTTGGATAAGAACATAAGCTGTCAAATTTTGGGTTCGGAGTAATCAGGACAACATGTTAGTAAAATTTGAATAATATTTACGCAAAAGTTCAAAAGTAGTGACATTAGTAGCGTTAGAAAGATAATAAAAAGTTCTAAAATTATGTAGAAGAAAGATTTTTTTTTCTAATTCAGACATTTAAGCAGTCAATTTTAGAGGTTTTTAGAAAAGAAAACTCCAGGCTGTGAAAATAGAATCCAATTTGCACTGGGATTGCTATCTTAATTTGAAGAGTTAGTCTTGTGAAGTAGGGATTTGACTCCAACGAGGAAAAGAGAGTTAGTATTAGATGTGAAAAGGAGAATTAGATATAAATAAGCATTTGGATTCATGCTGAAGCCATTAGGGAACACAACTCTTCTTGGAGGATAAGTTTATGGTGTCGTTCTTGAGAAAAAAGAGAGAAAAGATGGTTAAATATTATGAGAGTTAATTCTAATGCTTGATGGTAGTTTCAGAAGGTTTAGAGAAAGTGGGAAATGACTTAGAAAATATGGAAAAGAACTTAAAAGGTGAAGAAATTATGAATATATAGCAAAGAAGTCATAGGTGTAATAAGAACTGATCTTTCTTCAAGAGGTAAGTAGATAACCTTAAGCATGATCTAATTTGTACTAAAAATTAGTATTATTTTTAAAGTTTTCAAAAGCTAATAGATTAGTAAGAAGATTGATATTTATATATACTACATGATTAATAAGTTTCATATTTTTTTTATCTTGTTTATTATCTATTCCATGATTATTATCTCAATATATATAATCTATCCATTCAATTTATTTTGTTTCAAAAATATTGTCACCTAGGTTACATATGTCTGTTTTGATGTCCAATTGATTTAAAATTTTGATATAAACTTATTTTGGATTTATTTTCCATGTTTAATAGATTTGATAATTTTTTAAATTTATTTTATATTTATTCTATAATTATCTTCATAGACTATATAATCTATCTTGACAATTTTGAAATCTTAATTTGTGCATCTTCTGTCTCACTCAATTCATGTCCAAACCATGTAAAAGGTTTGTGAAGACCTTTGTTATATTGGGTTTTAACTCTTTTTAAAGTTTTAGAATTTTTTGATCCCATTTAATGTTTATTTTACCCCCTATTTTGATTTATTGCAATTATATTAAAGTCATATTTTTTCAAAATCGAAGTGGGAGTCCGAAATCATATTAAATCAATCCAAAAATTGATGAAACTTTGTAGATACTTTATATATGACCTATTTATCATGTTCACTAAGTTTGACTAATTTTTGAATATGTTTACTATTTTTCATCTTAACTACTGAGTTTTTAACTCAAGAAAATAAATTTTACTACATGAAAATTATGATTTATGATCTGAAAATTTTGAACAAATTTCTATTACTTACTTTTCAGTCCAAATATATTGCACACAAATAAAAAGATGAGAAAATCTATACTTGGTGCATGTCTGTATAATACGATTTGATACGTTTGATTGGCATATAAATAATTTTTTTTTACTCTAATATGAAATTCAGCTTAATCATTCGAATAATTTGGTCATCCTGTTCAGATTTTTTCTTTTTGATATTTGTGAATTTATTCTAACCACACGATTTATGATATGAATTTGATTTGATAAGCTATTATACCATGTTAATTTTCTATGTGATATATGATCAGAAATATGTTCACTTCGATATGTGATATGTTCAGTTCATGGATAATAGATTTGATATGTTAGATATATCCAATCATGCTAAATATGCTATATGATATATGATCTATGCATGCTATTAGAAAATACCTTTGATTTGGTAAAGCTATATTTAACTATATTTTGTATCATTCTTTTATTTGAGCTATACGTATGACTATGTAAGATCATGTTTAGTATAATTATATACAATGTGATTTTATAAAGTTACTATATGTTAAGTCATGTGGATGGTTTGAAGGTTACTGAGTAGTGTACTCATAAATTCGACTACTATTTTTCAGGAAAACCGATTCAAGATTTGCCTAGACGGGAAATCAAGCATGTTAAATATTTAGAAGAGCCTTTGGTTATCAAATTAGTAGTTTGATGCAGTTGAGAAGGTGTAAGGATCTCGTTTCACGGGATCGCAGACGCAACAGAATTAAAAAAATTAAATAGAAGTGATCCATGTCCGTTTCAAAAACTAAAACTGAAAATCGGTGATCAGACATCACCTTGCGCAAATTCGAAGCGTCCGAACGGTTCCGTTGGTGTGACGCCACTAGCCGTGTAGACGCCCGGCCTCTAACGGAGTCCATGCGATTCTCCTCGCGACGGATTTCCTCACATTCCTCGTTCTTCGTAGCCTTCGAAAAAGCTGTTGTTCGCCGCGACGATCGCCACAACATGCGGTCGATTTCTCGTCTCATGGGAGTCAGCGAAGACGAAGCAGACCCTAGATGCCTGGCCTGCTCAGCCCTATTGCTATGTTTTATATTTACTGCGCGATTTTTCATAAAAACATCGAAAAAGTAAAAAAATCTACTTTTAATCCATCACCTTGAAAATCTTTTGCGTGTGACCCTCTAGGCCCAACTACAAGTCCACTTAATGGCCCAATAAGCCTAGAAACTCCTTACTGACTTAATTAATCAATCAATATCTCATATTAATTAATCAACCGAATTAATATCGCATACACAATTCGGTCGGGCCTCCGATTACGTTGGGTGCCAAGGAACACCGCGTGAACCTGGAAGCTATTGGGGTTAAGCCACCCACTTTTAGAACCTTTCTGTTGATAGTTACTACGTGGATTTAATCCTTCATTTACACAATACTCTCGAGTCAACTCAGGGTATGGTGAACCGTCAAATCCTAATCGGTTGACTCACTTGGATCTGATGATGCAGTATAATATCAGAAAACTCATTTCCTGATATTATTGTCTACCTTGTCCAGGGACTCCTGTGCATCCTACCTAATGAATTTTCTCTCTGAATATCGAGAGCGAATGATTCTTTATTGAACACTTAATTCCCTTCGACGGTATTCCATTGTATCAAATCTTTGGCTGTTTATAATCTTGTAAATAGAGATCCGTAAACCAAAGTCAAAGTATAGAAGTCCACCGATAAGGTGTCCTTGGTGTCTCAGGTCCAAAGACCATCCACGCAACTGCGATAATGGAATCAAGCTAGTTGACAATTATGTACATTACCATCCAGCGATTCAGTCGGATTAGTCCAGTGAACTCATTCTCTAATGAGCACCTACATATTCGCCTTAGTTTCTCCACACAAGTGACTATGAGATCAGTCACCCTCATCGTATGAGCATGAGTAATCTGTACTAGTCTAACTAGATATTTGATGTCCTTCTCAGATATCCTCTGACTAGGAACAATTAAGAATATGTGTGTGTAAGTGATCAGTCTCATTAGTATGATCTCATTATAATTTGATCACTTTTGCACATATTCACAGACTTCATTATAAAATGATAATAAAACAAGTTATACATAATGAAATAATACCATTTTATTAATAAATGAATGAGTTTATACAAAGTCAGATTGGCTTGTAGGCTACCTAAAACTAACAATCTCCCACTTGGACTAAAGTTAATCATCTTTATGCAATATACCTATAGCTTCTAGGTGACGCTCAAATACAATTTGAGATAATGGCTTTGTTAGTGGATCTATTACATTGTCGGCGGGTGGAACTGTTTTCACCACTACGTCTCCTTTCGAAATTATCTTTCTGATAAGATGAAAGCGCCTCAGAATATGCTTCAATTTATGATGAGATTGTTGCTCTTTCGCTTGAGCAATTACCCCATTGTTGTCGCACAACAGTGGAACAAGATCAGAGATACTGGGAACTGCGCCGAGGTTGGTGATGAACTTCTTCAACCACACTACTTCCTTCGTAGCTTCAGCTGCAGCGATGTGCTCAACTTCTGTCGTCGAATCTGCAGTGGTATCCTACTTGGAACTCTTTCAGCACACTGCCCCTTCGTTCAGAGTGAACATAGAACCAGATGTAGACTTGCTATCATATGGATCTGACTGAAAACTCGAGTCAGTAAAGTCTCGCAGTTTCAAGTCACCTCCTCCATAGACAAGAAACATATCCTTAGTTTTTCTCAAGTACTTAAGGATACATTTTACTGCCTTTCAGTGCTTTTCGCCTGGATCAGCTTGAAATTTTTGCTTGTAACACTAAGAGCATATGCAATATCAGGCCTTGTACAAAGCATGCCATACATGATAGATCCTATGGCAGGGGCATAGGATACTCTATCCATGAATGCCCTCTGTTTTGGAGTCTTAGGAGACTACTCATTTGAGAGATAAATTCTATGTCTCATTGGTATGAGACCTCTCTTGAAAATTTTCATACCAAACCTTTTGACGATGGTATATATGTACATGGATTGGATCATTCCGAGTATCCTCTTTGATCTATCTCTATAGATCCGTATTCCCAATACGTAGGATGCTTCTCCCAAATCCTTTATGGAAAAATTTTTCGATTGCCATATCTTTACCAATGACATCATAGCTACATCATTCCTGATGAGTAGAATGTCATCTATATAAAGAACTTAGAAGGTGACCGCACTCCTACTAGTTTTCTTGTACACACAAGTCTCGTCTTCATTTTTAATCAAGTCATAAGACTTGACAACCTCATCTAATCTTATGTTCTAGCTCCGGGAAGCCTGCTTCAGTCTATAAATGGACTTCTGAAGCTTGCATACTCTATCTGGAAACTCTTTAGATGTAAAACCTTCTGGTTGTATCATATACACCTCTTTCTCAAGGTGACCGTTGAGGAAGGCAATCTTTACATCTATATGCCAGATCTCATAATCGTAGTGTGCAGCTTTGGCGAGGAGAACTTTGATCAACTTTATCATGGCAACCGGTGAGAAAGTCTCCTCATAGTCAATTCCTTGTCTTTGACAATATCACTTTGCCACCAATCTTCCCTTATAAGTGTCGATCCGTCAATCTGTACCGATCTTTTTCTTAAAGATCCACTTGCACCTAATGGGTACAATACCCTCGGGCAAGTCCTCCAAGTTTCAAACTTGGTTGGTGTACATGGATTGGATTTCAGAGTTCATGGCTTCTCACCATCTCTTGGCTTTTGGGCCTTCAATGGCCTCCTGGTAAGATTTAGGATCATCATCCTCATTATATTACACCTTAGACTCATCTTCTATGATATGTCCCATATATCGTTCAAGTAGTCTAGCTACTCTACTAGATCTACGAGACTCATCTATGTATACCTGAACAGATTCAGAAACTGATAGTTCAACCAATGATATTGTAGTTATTTGGGAATTTGGAACATCTTCTAGTACTATTTTACTCCTACTGTTCTCCTGGAGAAGATATTCCTCTTCCAAGAAGACAACTTTCTTGGCTACAAACACCTTTTTTTCACCAGGATGGTAAAAATAGTATCCAAACGTCTCCTTTGGATATCCTACAAATATGTATTTATCAGTTCTTGATTCCAGCTTGTTCGGATCATGCCTCTTTACATAAGCAGGACAACCCCAGATCTTAACATGTTTAAATTCTGGTTTTCTACCTTTCCATATCTCATATGGAGTAGAGATCACAGACTTGCTGGGTACTCTGTTTAGTAGGTATGGTGTTGATTCTAGACCATACCCCTAGAGAGGCGCTGGTAAACCTGTAAAGCTCATCATAAATCGCACCATGTCCAACAAGGTGTGATTCCTACTTTCAGATACACCATTCATCTGTGGTGTATATGGAAGGGTCAGTTGAGCAAAGATACTATTATCCTTTAAGAATTGTGTGAAACTAGTACTCAAGTATTCTTCTTCCTAATCAGATCGAAGAGTTTTAATACTATTTCGTGTCTGCTTCTCTACTTCATTCTTGAACTTCTCAAACACTTCCGACTTGTACTTCATTAAGTACACATAACTGAATCTCAAGAAGTCATCGGTGAACGTGATGAAGTATGAGAACCCACCTTTGGCTTGGGTGGACGTGGGGCCACATACATCCGAATGTATTAGTTCCAAGATGTCTTTGGCACATTCTCTATGTCCAGTAAATGGAGAATTTGTCATCTTTCCTATAAGGCAAGACTCACATGTTGCAAATGATTCATAATCAAATATATTTAAATAACTATGTTTGTACAACCTTTGCAGCCTGTTTTCACCAATGTGTCCAAGTCTACAATGCCATATGTAGGCTTGGTTCACACTATTCTTACTTTTCTTAAGAGTATTATCAATATGGAGCCTATAGTAAGAAACATTTAAAAGATATAGACCATTGACTAAATGTGCAGAAACAATTAATTTATTACTATAATAAATTGAACAACCTTTGTTCTCACTAGTCAATTTATATCAAATCTTGTCCAAACAAGAAACGGAAATGATGTTCTTTATTATGCTTGGTACATAATAATAATCATCTAATGATAAGACGTTTCTTGATGGTAGCTTGAGGTTTGCTGTTCCTACAGCAATTGCTGCAACCTTTACGTTATTCCCTAGCCTCAGATCCACCTTGCCTTTTCTCAGCTTGCGCTTACTTGTCAGCACCTGCACATCATGGCAAACATGAGAAGAACATCTAGTATCTAATACCCAAGATGTGGAATCCCTTACAAACAAGTTGATATCTATCATATAGATATCTGAAGCTTTTGATTGCTTAACCTTTCCTTGAGCTTTATCGTTGAGGTACTCTTGATGGTTCTTTTCCAATGGCCTTTCTGTTTGCAGTAGAAGTAGTCACCTTTTTCTACTCCTTTGTCGTTGTCCTTCTTAGGCACATGCTTTAGCTTATTTTGCTTCTCGCTCTTACCTTTATTAAAGGCAATTGCTGCTTTCCTCTATTTATTTGTCTCACCAACAATAAGGACATTGGGCTTTTCCTTCACAAGGTTGCCCTCTGCAGTTTTTAGCATATTAAGAAGCTCAGCTAAGGAAGCATGTATCTTGTTCATGTTGAAATTAACAATGAACGGTGCATATGATGCAGAGAGTGAGGCAATGACGAGGTCAGTATGCATCTTCTTGGGTTAAAGAACCCCAATAGCTTCTAATCTCTCAATCCACTCAATCATCCTCAAACATCTCCTGCAAATGGAGCAAGATGGCTTTGGCACTCATGTTCTCATGCTGCCTCTGCAACTCATTGCTCATAGAGGCAAGCATATAACATTGTGCCAGAGTTGAGTCTTCCTTTTATTTCTCATATGCGATCATCTCTGCCTCAGGGCATCTAATGTCAGTTCAGCAGGAGGATCATCTTCAAGGACATAGGCAATGTGCTCCGACTTGATGACAATCTTCAAGTTTCTGAGCCAATCTAAGTAGTTCGGACCTGTCAAATGATTGGCATCTAGTATGCGACGGAGTGGGTTGTTCGACGACATTCTTTCTTACAGGAGATAAATGAAATTTATTTAGCAGATGTTTAATTATTAAATATTAAATAAGATATGGACATTTAATCAAGTTTAAACTCCCATTAATTTTTGACGAACTTTATAGCCCTCGGATATACAGAATAGGAGACGCCGACAGTTTCCTAGTGGGGATCAGAATCTCAATCACTTGTAGTACAACCTTGTGGATAGCACAGAAGCTGTAATACAATCAAAGAACACTCATCTCATGAGACTTGCAACTCCTTGCAATATTTGATCATAGTTTCGGTCCTCAGAGATTTAATGGCCTTGTGGAAAGCACAACAAACTATTAATTCTGATCTAAGCATTACCATCGTTACGAGATGGGCATAGATTTGCATGTAGCCCTTGTGGATAGTACAACAAGACTACACGGTTCCTCTACCCTGATCAATAGACATCTCATGTCATAGCCAGAGTCTCTCCTTACGATTAGACAAGCCTTGTGGATAGTACTACAAACATGCCTAAAGTAATTTGAGTCCCATGACTATAACGATGGATGATCACGCAATAAGTTCTCAACTACCCACGTTACAACTTAGAATTTGACCAGGGTTTTTAGATAACTTTTATCTTGGTCTCTCCTAGGTAATAATACATAAATATATCGTATATATTTATGACATACTATACCTGTTTTGATTTATAATAAAAAATAAAATAATATATGACATACATGTCAAGTGTGGTTATGGATAGCACAACAATTTGACTGGAGCCAAATAGTCAAACGCACACACAATCTAATATAACATTTATATCAGATAACCTGCAAGCACATAAGTAAAAGATCTCCATCGAATGGCCTTCTTGGTTGCAGTTGTGGATCATCGTCACTCCTGCCTTTGTTAGCTCGATCAAATTACATTAAATTCTCAATTGACATGTAAAATTGAAGAAGGCTTTATATCAAGTACAAAATAGAGGGCGGTAGAAATACATCGGAGTATGAGAGAGGGAGAGGTTCGCATACCTCTATTTATTAACAATTAATAACATTTTAACTATACATCCACGATCCACATTTATACATCATCACATGAAGTAGTCACAAGTGCACATCCGTGAGGTGTATTTTATCCATTCTATATATAAAAGAGCACATCACATAGCTAAATAAAAGAGTTTCGAAAATAAATAATTTTGACTTTCAAAAAGTTTGGTTCCAATCAAAATTTGAGTTTAAATTTTTAAAGCTCATTTTATTATCTTAAGCATGCAATTAAGCCAAATTTAAAAGCATTAAACACATATCTCATGTGCACACACTTCAAATTAAAAAATTTAATAATATTTCATAAGTCAATTAGAACACTTCTAATCATTTAAAATTAATCTAACATTTAGATTAATCAATAATTAACAATCTAACAATCAAACTATTAATTATTAGCTTGCTAATCTAACTCTTAGATCAATCAATAAAAGTCAATTACTAATTTAACTCTTAAACTAATAATTAACTCTGATTAATTAACCACTTTTTTAAATTAAAATGATTGCAAAATCATTTAAACCCAAAAAAATAAATTTGAATAAAAATTTTAATTTTCAAAACAATTTTGAAGTTTAAAATTAAAATCCAACTTTTTTTAATTGTGCTGGGGTTTAATTAAGGCCTAGGCTGGCTCAACCTCTACCCAAGCCAGGGTTCAACCGAGCTGAACCCTGGGCTTGAGCCCCATAAATTGAAGAAGGTAGGCTCCCATTTGATGGGCCCCTGGCTTGAGCCCAGGGTGGGGCGAGCTCGAGCCCTGCTGCGGCTAGGGACGAAACCCTAGCCGCCACCGTAGGGGTTTCCCCGACCCTGCTGCTGCCCCAACGACGGCGACAAGTTGCAGGGCCCCCTAGCGGTTGGGATCCCAATGCCGCACGGCCCCGCTGGCGACGCCCCCGGCCCCGACAGGCTAGGCCGGCGGTGCCCTATACCGTGGGTGGCCGAGCCCATCCACACACCCCCCCCCCCCCCCCCTCTTTAGAACCTCTTACAGGGTCATGAAGGAGGAAGAAGAAGAGGTCGGCTGGTCACCGTTGGCCGCCTTTCTCCGGTGCCGACAGTCGGTGCTGGCAGTGACTGGTGGGGTTCCTAGTCATATTAGGACCCCCGGTCACCTCCCCATCTCATGGGAATGAAGCCGCAAAAATGCACCGTTCTTTGTCTAATGAAGAACACGAAAAATCCCAAATTAAAATCTGATTTTACAAAATAAAAATAATATAATTATCTGTGTTCATCCTATGAACATAGTTATTGCATCAGAATCGAACTACTGCATGGAATATTATAAGAAAAATTAATTTCGGAGATCGAAACAGATGGGAAACAGTAGAACCTGACTCTAATACTATTGTAAGGATCTCATTTCTTGGGATTGTAGACACAACGGAATTAAAAAATTTAAATAGAAGCGATCCCTATCTATTTCGAAAACTAAAGTCGAAAATCAGTGATTAGACATCATTGCACGGATTCGAATCCAGGTTTGAACGGTTTCGTCGGTGTGACGCCGTCAGTTGCGTAGATGCTCGACCTCTAGCGAAGCCCACGCGATTCTCCTCACGACGGATTTCTTCATGTTCCTCGTTCCTTGCATTCCTTGAAGAAGCCGCCGTTCGCCACGACATGCGGTCGATTTCCTGTTTCACGGGAGTCTGAGAAGACGAAGTAGACCCCAGAGAGGGGGACAGTCAGGGGGCACCACAGAGAGAGAGAGAGAGAGAGAGAGAGAGAGAGAGAGAGGAGGGGGCAGTTAGGGCTGAGTAGGTGCTTGGCCTGCTCAGTCCTCTTGCTATGTTTTATATTTACTGCACGATTTTTCATAAAAACTCTAGAAAAGTATAAAACCCATTTTAATCTATTGCCTTGAGAATCTTTTGCGTGAGACTCTCTAGACCAAACTACCAATCTATTTAATGGCCCAATAAGTCCAGTAACTCCTTACTGACTTAATTAATCAATTAATATCTCATATTAATTAATTAATCAACCGAATTAATGTCGCATACACAATTCGATCGGACCTCCGATCACGTTCGGTGTCAAGTAACACCGCGTGAATCTGGAAGGTATTGAGGTTAAGCAACCTACTTTTGGAACCTTTCAATCGATAGCTATCACGTGGGTTTAATCTTTCATTCGCACAATACTCGCAAGTCAACTCAGGGTATAGTGAACCGTTAAACCCTAACTGGTCGACTTACTTGGATCGAATGATGCCGTATAATATCGAAAAACTCCTTCCTCGATATTATTGTCCGCCCTAGCTAGGGACTCCTGTGCATCCTACCTAGAATATTCTCTCTCTAAATATCGAGAGCGAATGATTTCTTATTAAACACTCAATTCCCTTAGACGATATTCTGTTGTACATGATCTTTGGTTGTTTAAAATCCTGTGAATAGATATCCGTAAACTAAAGTCAAAGTACAGAAGTCTACCGACAAGGTGTCCTTGGTATCTCAGGTCCGAGGACTATCCATGCAACTGCGACAATAAAATTAAGATAGTTGACAGTTAGGTACATTACCATCCAACGATTCAGTTAGATCAGTCTAGTGAATTCATTTTTTAATGAGAACCTACAGATTCGCCTTAGTTTCTCCACATAAGGGACAATGAGATCAATCACCCTCATCGTATGAGTAGGAGTAATCTGTACTAGTTTAACCGGATATATGATATTATTCTTAGATATTCTTTGACTATGAATAATTAAGAATATGTGTTTATAAGTGATCAGTCTCATTAGTATGATCTCAGCATAATTTAATCACTATTGCATATATTTACGAATTTTATTATGAAACGATAAGAAAACGAATTATGCATAATGAAATAATGACATTTTATTAATAAATGAACAAGATTATACAAAGTCATATTGACTTGTAGGCCACCTAAGACTAATATAAGGATGAAATATTAATATATTTTTCTTTATATGGTGATATTGAGAATTTAGATACTAATTAACAGCTATTATAATTTGTGGACTTTGGTATTGACTATATTTTAGATATTTTAGATTAATTGATAGTTATGATATTTATTTAAATTATTTTGTGATTGTTTATTTTGTATATTTATTTTTTACGATAAGATTTATTCCGATATTACGTAGTCAGAATCTGAATTAAAATAAAAATAAAAATGAATGAATCGAATTCGGAGTGTAACACACACGTATCGCATATCCCTCTCCTTACAATGAGCACAAGATAAATACTCAAGATGGGCCTCCAAGAAAAAGGTACACACTCAACATAAATTTGCACTCCCAGGAGCCCAATATGAACCTTAAATCTTTTGTTCTTTTTCTAAGTCTAGTGCCTACTCTTATCTTCTCAGAGGCTCTTTCCCCCTCCAAGAACGAAGGAACCTCCTTATCACTTTCTTGTTTTTAGGAGTAAGGATCATATCCATGGACAGCATGCCCCAACGGGTGTGGTAGCCGGTGGATCCTTGATGTGTCTCCGGCCACTACAAATTCCATTTGAACATACATAGATTCAACATTATTCAATCCTGAGAGAAGATTTCTTCAAATGAGCTGCCTACCAAAAGCTTGACATGGCAGGGAGAAAGCTGATGCATGAAAGTGAAGGACTTGGTAATATATGTTTAGAATGGATTCATTTTGTCTGCGTAAGTTTACATAGAGTTTTCTGGTTGCTGCTTCCAATCCAGGCCTCCGTCCAAAACATCACCGAATCTCATTCAACTGTGTCGACTATAGCTGAAGGATTCCAAAGGTCTGTTGCAAGTGTCCTCTTGTCTATTCTGAAGCCACCGTGACAAGCCCTAGACTAGATTAAAATGCTCAGATCTGGATAAGTTTGAGCACCATCATGATTTAATTAATCCGGCTATGAAATGAAATGATTCATCCAGATCACACGACCATAAAGAATTTATACTTCACGGTTAGTAGAATAAAAGGCCAAAATTCTTGCACCATAGTGCTTTATTATGCATATCAATACAGCCATTTAGTGCTGTTGTAATCATCAAACCTTCCAAGTGAAGAGGTTGCCATGATCTCTCCACAGACCTGATTATTTCACCTTCAACTTTGAAAGAAAGACTACAGGACTGCAAGAACTAAATTTTGAATTTTACCCGGTGATGATGACCAGTCTCCAAGACATTCTTAATATTACAACAGAAAACTCCCATTAGACCCTAACTGGGAGGTGGAGAACTCACATCATCCTATAAGTTACATCGATCACCGACTTTATTTCCTCTCTCCAAGAGAAAACCCTCCTTCAGGAGGAAGACTACAATATTGAGATGAAGAAGGGAAGCTCTGTAAGATGGCAGCTATGGTCATGGACTCATCATCTTCCCAACAGTACTCCAGTCCAAGACTGTTAGGGTTCTCATCTTCCTTGAAGGAAGGAGATGGAGGCGGCGGTGGCGGTGGAGGGGGAGGAGACGGGAAAGATAGGAAAGGATAGCAGAAGTTGGTGCGAGCCCTGGCGAGCCCGCTGAAGGAGATGGACGACATGTCATAGGCAAGCGCCGCCTCCTCCGCTGTGTCAAAGGTGCCCAGCCAGTGCCTCTCCTTCGTGTGTGGGTTACGGATCTCAGCGGCATAGCGTCCCCATGGCCGCCGCCGAACACCGAGGTACTCGCTGGAGGCCCGGGAGCGCCTCCGCTGGTGACTCCTCACCAGAACTTGGGGGAGATCCGCCATGCCCGTCAAGGAAACGGGTGGAGGTCGGACAGCTTGCAGCATGGAAGAAGGTAGGGTTTCTATATATATATATAAGAGCAGGAGCCACTGGTTTAATTTGTTCATAAAAAAATGCGTGGCTGATTGCAGACATGCCCTCCCTCGGAGATTTTGATGTGAAAGATGTCGGATATAATCCCATAAGGAATGTGATCGAATTGATAAACTTATTCTTTAACAAGTCGCTGTGTCCTGAACCACATTGAGTTACCATTAACTTTTAAGGCGTGTTTGGCAAAATTCTTATTTGAAAGTTATTTTTGACTTTCACTTTTTATATAGAATGAGTTGAGGGAGAGATATTATAATTAATTTTGATTTGTTATAAAAGTCAACTCTTTTATAACAACTTCATTCTTTCTCCAATCTTGAAAGTTCTTTCTTTGTAACTTTTGGTTAGAAACTAAAACACAAATAAAATATCACATAAATGACTTCTATGATCCAACAGTTTTCATAAAAAATAACTAAATAAAAATGTAAAAGTGTTTCCAAATAGAAACTGAGCCAAATATGACCTTAATATGGAATACAACAAAGGTATTCTTAAGATGTGCGGCACCTCCCCTCACACTTAACAAATTAGAGAATTCTTTTCAATTCAGTACTCTGTCTATGGACATCGATGCAATTAGTTAAAAAGTTATGATTCTAAAAAACACAAAGTGCTAGCTGATGCATATTTTTCTAAGCATGTGGTGGGATTGATGCAGGCAAGAGAAAGGCTTCAAACTTTCATGAGAGCGAGAGACAGGGAGGGAGGGAGAGGGGAGGTGATAAGTTCTTCTCTAAGCAAGTTTAGTTTAAAGCAGAGTTGGGGAGCAGCTGAGAGAGATTACCTGCGACGGCCCTGAGCTTTTTTTATTTTTTTTAATTAGAACCAGCACGTAACCAGGTAGGGGCAGGTGAGGCGGACAGCCCACAACCAACTTAAGTAGTGGAATATAAGAAATGCTCAGATTTGTCCCTCTAACGTTTGTTTACACGCCCTTTTCTCCATGTTTTCCTCGACATGATGAGAACATAATGGGCATTTTCCGCAAATCCCTGCACTCCGTGACAGCATTGCACACACACACTCAGAGGCTCTCTCATTGTTCCTCAGTCTCTTCTCTTTACCTACGCTTCCTTTTTTTTCGGTCCCTTCACACAGACCCACAGAGAGTCTCTATCTTTGTTTTTTTTGGTCTCTTTCTACTTCTCAGGTTCCTCTTCGTTTTTTTCCCGTCTCTGATCTCTCTCTCTCTCTAGCACACACACATGCACACAGTCAGAGGCTTCCTCTTTGTTTCCCAGCATCTTCTGTCTAGTTTCTCTTAGTTTTTTCAGTCTCTCTCTCTCTCTCACATGCACACACACAGATACAAGGAGTCTTTCTCTCTCTCTCTCACATGCACACACACAGATACAAGGAGTCTCTCTCTCTCTCTCTTCGTTTTCAGTCTCTTCTCTCTGCGTTCTCAGGTCCTACTTTGCTTTTTCAGTCTCTTCTCTCTACCTTCTCATACTGCTACTTCGTTTTTTGTCCTCTCTCTCTCACACATACTCAAAGGCTCTCTCTTAATTTCTTTCCCAGTCTCTTCTCTCTAGCTTCTCTCCATTTTTCACTCTCTCTCTCTCTCTCACACACACACACCGAAAAGGCCTCTCTCTCTTTCTGGTGCATGAAACTGATGGACCGTTTGTTCTCTTGAACTAGATGAATAGCGTAGTTAGATGATCCGAAAGTTGAAGCAGCCAACAAACTCCTATAATGCATGTTGCTTGCTTCGTCTTCCTTGGATTTTCACTTCAAATACACGTTATTCCTATTCTGTTAATGTACTCTATTGACGGACGGTGGCAGATTCAATTCATATCCAATAGGTCAGATGACTCGACTAAATTTATAAAATTAAGAAGATTTGTTAATTTTGATCTATGAGAATGATTGGCTTATTGATTTTGGCTCATTAGAGAGACCTCATTGACACACTGATTCAGATTTAATAGAGTGATCTCACTGAACTACTGTCTGAATGATTCTACTGAATAAAATTTCTACATCCGTCAATATCTATTTACTTCGGACATTCCAAATGACCATCTGTGTATCTACGTCACAGTACTGCCCTCATCTCAAACTGGAAAGAGTTCCTGGGTCTCTCACTGGTCTGCACCACCTTGTTTTGGCAAAACTTCTCTAAGTTGACTTATCTGTACAATTCGGTTTTGAGATTTTTCCTTTTTTCAAAGAAAACAAGAGAGACAAATCGATCAAAGGATGGACTGTTGGAGAGCCTTGTCCGAAGTGGTAGCGAGTGAGAGGATCTCTTTGGTCTCAAGTACATGGTATTATATATATATATAATCAATATATAAGAAGTATTTTAGGAGACAATCTTAGTTAGCCGGAATATATTACTGTTTTCATCCAGACAAGGGGATGCATGTAAGTCACACAACACCAATCGTCTTCCTCTTGTCATGCTGGCATTCAAATATGCATCTATGCAAGTTAGAAAAAAACCTACTTCCTACACTGCCTAATTGAATGTCCTCCAATAGATGAGAATAGATCTTTTTAATATACGTTTGAATTGAGTCTAACAGTACTGAGAGGGGAATGGTTCAAGTATTTGACAACTTTAAAAATTATATGAGAATTTTTTTGCAATGTTTGATCCTCCTTTCTCTCAGTTGAACTTTGGTCTAAATGTATGCTGAGAAAATCTCCTTTCCCACTAGATAAGTACACAATGAACCCTGGTTAGATGGTCTTCAACAACCTAAGTGGCTTGGATTGCCAAGTGATCACGCCCATGCCACCAGGCATCGTCCAGGGATGGAGGGAACCGTTCTCTTTAAATGGGGTTAGGCCAAATTAGGGCGGCACCAAGAACATGGGGCAGTGGAAGTGTTTCATATAGTAATGTACTCTGGGAAAAGCTAGACACCTTTTTACTCGCAACTTTTTTTCCTTCTTTTTAATGGGAAAATTGGCCCCCCAATTTCATTACAGTTTGAAGGTCATGGCTTACTGAGCTTTGTCCAGCGTCACGTGTTCCCATTTCTGCTGAGTCCGGGCCAGCAGAAACCCCACTGTAGTGTGTCTACTCGTTGACATGATCTTTTGTCCTTCAGTTGTGGTTGGCACCTTTTGGTGGGTTCTACTGCAGATCTATTTGAAACTAATAAAAATTTCAGACAGGTCCTCCGGAGACATGCTTGCTATGTGGAGAAACAGTTGATTTGACGACAGACTGTTGTGCGTGGTGTCAAAAATGAGACGCATCTGTTGTAGTTAAACATTAATTCTCGAGTGGAATGCTTGTTTTTGATGCCCTCGTGTTCTCTTCCTGTTTGATTTACATATTTCTTCCGTAAATAATTTGAGATTGGTTATACTCGAATAATAAATCTTTGTAAAATTTAAATTTAAAATTGGATTTTAAATGAATTAAGATATGTTATTTTACTGTTAGAGGTCCCATAATTTTTGGAATTATATTTTATTTAACAATTGTTGTTAATTAAGTCATTTAATCTAATTGTTAGATTATCATGACATTAAAGTGAATTAATTTAATTGTTAAATTAAAATTTTTAATGTCTGGAAAATCTTACATGCATGGAATATTATAAATATTGTCTATTTGGAGTTTATGTGCATTATGATGTGCATAGGTTTGTTTATTTAAATCTGATTTCAATTAGCATGCATAATCTTAATGAAATTTGTTTTCGAAAATTTTCTAAATCCAATTTTGATTGGTTCCTGGTTTTATGAAACTTAAAATTATTATTATTTTCGAAAATCTTAATATAGCCATTTGATGTGCAATTCATGTGTGGATTGTTTAAATAAAACACATGGTGGTCATGGACGAGCATTACTTATGGATGTGGAATCTGATTGTGTGGTTTATTATTTATTAATAAATAAAGGTCTGCGAACTTCTCCCTCTCATATTCCAATGTACTTCTACCTCCCTCCCTTTGTATTCGCCATAAGGCTTCATCTTTTAAATTAAGGATGTAATTTGATCGAGGCGGCTGCGTACGGAGCAAGGATGATCCACAACTGCCGACCAGATGAAAATGAAGGAGTTCATTGAATCCATGGGTTTGCAGACTCATGATATAAGTTGTTATATTGTGTATGTGTGTGAGTTTGATTGTCTGGCTTAAGTCAAACCACAGTGCCGTCCATGACTATATTAATGACATGTATGTGATGCGTGTGTTTCTATTTTGATTGTGAATCTAATTAGCTAGGTTATTAGTATAAATATATATATATTTGATATATTTAATACTATCACCTAGGATGAGACCAAAATAAATAAGTAAAACCTTCGTAACAAATTCTAAGCCGCAGCACGAGTCATTGAGAATGCACCGCATGGCTCTCCGTCAATATGATTAATAGAACTTAATTCAGTGGTGGCAGATACTATATGTTTACCCGAGGTTTGCCATTGACTGATGAGAGAACTATTGATCATGGCATTAGATGTCTTTGGATAAGAGTAGAGGAACGATATAGTCATCCACGTGTTTACTCGGGAACTATATTTCTACTCTACTTTATCACGTATTGATGGTAATGCTTAGACCGGAGATAATGGTCTACTGTGTTTACCCGAGACCATTAATAACCTGGGAGCCGAAATATGATCGGATATTACAAGGAGTTGCAATTATCATGAGATGATTGCTCTGAGATAGCGGTATGATACTACGTGTTTACCCGAGGTCATACTGTGATGCTTGGAGATTCTGATCCCCACTAGGAGACAGTCGATGTCTCCCGTTTTGTATATTTGAAGGTTATACAGTTCGTCGAAAATTAGTGGGAGTAAAACTAGATAATAAAATACCATATCTTGTTTTAGTTAATCTGAATACCTGCTAATTATCATTTGATTATCTCCTATAGGCTAGAATGTCGCACTATAACCCGTTGCGAGGCATACTTGATGCCAACCATTTGACAGGCACCAACTACTCAGACTGGCTCAGGAACCTGAAGATTATCCTCAGGTTTGAGTAGATTGCCTACGTCTTGGATAATGAACCTCCTACTGAATCAACATTAGATGCCCTAGAGGAGGAAATGATAGCGTATGAAAAATAGAAGGAAGATTCCACCATGGCCCAATGCTACATGTTAGCTTCTATGAGCAATGAGTTGCAGAGGCAACATGAAGAGATGGATGCTAGATCTATCATGCTCCATTTGAAGGAGCTATTTGGTGAGCAGAGCAGAATCGAACGATATGAGATATCGAAGAATCTGTTCAAGACTCAGATGGCAGAGGGAACTTCAGTACAAAATCACGTGCTGAAGATGATTGAGTGGGTGGAGAGGCTAGATGCTCTTGGGATTACACTTCCCAAGGAGATGCACACAGACCTCGTGTTATCTTCACTTCCACAGTCATATGCTCAGTTCATCGTTAATTTTAACATGAACAAGATCCAGGCCACCTTAACTGAACTACTGAACATGTTAAAGACTGCTGAAGGGAACCTTGTGAAGGATAAACCCCAAGTCCTCATAGTTGGTAAGACCAACAGAAAAAGACTTGCAGTCCAAGCTTTTCGGAAAGGTAAGAACAAGGTTCAGAGGAAGGCAAAGGTTGTTAAGAAAGACAAAGGTAAAAGTGCTGAGAAAGGTGATTGCTTCTACTGTCACCAAAAGGGCCACTGGAAGAGGAATTGCAAAGAATACCTCAAGGACAAGGCTCAAGGAACTGTGAAGCAGTAGGACGCTTTAGGTATCTATATGATAGATGTAAACTTGTTAATAACAGATTGTACATCATGGGTATTAGATACTGGATCTGTATCTCATATCTGCAATTATGTGCAGGCACTGACAAGAAGACGTAAGCTGAGGACCGGTGAGGTGGAGCTGAGGCTAGGTAACGGCGCAAGAGTTGCGGCGATCGCTGTGGGGACAGTGAAGTTCAAGCTACCATCCGGAGACACATTTTTATTAGATGGATGTTATTATGTACCTAGCATAATAAGAAACATTATTTCTATTTCATGTTTAAATAGAATTGGATACAATTTAAACTTTGGGAACTATAGTTGTTCAATTTATTTTGAAAATAAATTAATAGCTTCTGCTATTTTGTTTAATGGTTTGCATCTATTAAATGTGTCTCATGATAATTTACACATCGGTTCTTCAATTAAAAGAAGTAAGCATGAAATGAACAAAACCTACTTGTGGCATTGTAGGCTTGGACACATTGGTGAAAACAGACTCCAAAGATGCATAAAGATGGATACTTGGATCCATTTGATTATGAATCATATGTAACCTGTGAGTCATGTTTAATAGGTAAAATGGCTAAGTCTCTATTTAGTAGAATTGGAGAACGAGCCAAAGACATATTAGAACTCATACATTCAGATGTATGTGGTCCTATGCAACCCAAGCCATTGGTGGTTTCTCATACTTCATTACATTCACTGATGATTACTCAAGGTTTGGATATATATACTTATTGAAGTATAAATCTGAAGTCCTTGAGAAATTCAGAGAATTTAAGAATGAAGTAGAAAAACAAATAGGAAAGAGTATAAAAACCATCCGATCTAATCGGGGTGGTGAATACTTGAGTACTGAGTTCATTAAATACTTAAAGGATAATAGTATCCTTTCTTAGCTTACACCTCCTTATACACCTCAAATGAATGGTGTATCAGAAAGAAAAAATCGTACATTAATGGAAATGGTACGATCCATGATGAGCATGTCCAAATTATCAGTGTCCTTATGGGGATATGCACTTAGCTCGGCTATGTATATTCTGAACAAGGTACCCAGCAAGTCTGTTGAAACCAGTCCATATGAGATATGGAATGGAAGGAAACTAGACCTTAAACATGTTAAAGTCTGGGGATGTCCTGCTCATGTTAAAAGACATGACGCAGATAAGCTGGAGTCTAGAACTGACAAATGCATATTTGTGAGATATCCAAAGGAAACTTATAGATATTACTTTTATCATCTTGGCGAACAAAAGGTATTTGTGGCCAGAAGAGCTATCTTTTTAGAAGAAGTTTAGATTCTCCAGAAGGACAGTGGGAGTAAAGTAATTTCGGAAGAGATTCCAGACCCACAAACTGGTAATGGTTCATCAGATGAACCGTCAGTTTCTGAACCTATTCAAAATGATATACAGGAACCTCGTAGGTCTGAAAGAGTACCTAAACCACCAGAAAGATATGTAGGACATATTAATTTGGATGGTTCAAGGATACTCTATAATGAGGATGATGATCCTAAGACTTACCAGGAGTCCATTGAAAGTCCAGAGGCCGAGAAATGGTGGGAAGCCATTAATTCTGAAATACAGTCCATGTACATCAACCAAGTTTGGAACTTGGAAGATTTACCGGATGGTATAGTACCTATCAACTGCAAATGGATATTTAAAAGAAAGATCGGTGCAGATGGACGTATTGAGACTTATAAAGCAAGATTAGTAGCGAAAGGCTATTGTCAAAGACAAGGTGTTGACTATGACGAAACCTTTTCACCCGTTGCTATAATTAAGTATATCAGAATTCTTCTCGCCATTGCTGCCTACCATGATTATGAAATCTGGCTGATGGATGTGAAGACTGCCTTCCTCAATGGAAACCTTGAGGAGGAGGTTTATATGATACAGCCAGAAGGATTCACATCCAAAGAATCTCCAAACATGGTATGCAAGTTGTAGAGGTCCATTTATGGGCTGAAGCAAGCTTCCTGAAACTGGAACATAAGATTTGATGAGGCAATCAAATCTTATGGCTTCATTAAGAATGAAGATGAGCCCTGTGTATACAAGAAAAACAGTGGGAACGCAATCTCATTTCTGATTCTTTACGTTGACGACATCCTACTCATTGAAAATGATGTCATCAGTAAAGATATGGCTGTCAAAGAACTTCTCCATGAAGAATTTGAGAGAAGCATTTTACGTATTAGGAATACGGATCTATAGAGATAGATCAAATAAGATGCTAGCTTTAACCCAATCCATATATATAGAAACCATTGTCAAAAGGTTTGGCATAAAAAATTCTAAGAGATGTCTCATACGGATGAGACATAGAATTTTACTCTCTAAAGGTCAGTCTCCCAAGACACCTGAAGAGAGGGCTGTGATGGATAAAGTCCCCTATGCTTCTACTATAGGCTCCATCATGTATGCCATGCTATGTACTAGACCTGATGTAGCATATGCTCTAAGTGTTACGAGCTGACATCAGGCAGATCTAGGTGATGAACGCTGGAAGGCTGTGAAATGCATTCTTAAGTACTTGAGAAGGACTAAGGATCAATTTCTAGTCTATGGAGGAGGAGACTTAAAGCTGCAAGGATACACTGACTCGAGTTTTCAGTTTGATCCTGACGACAGCAAGTCAACATCAGGTTTTGTTTTTACACTCAACAGGGGAGCAGTGAGCTGGAAAAGTTCAAAGCATGAAACCACTGCTGATTCAACAACAGAAGCCGAGTATATTGCTACTGCTAAAGCCACCAAGGAAGCTGTATGGATGAAGAAATTCATCGGCGATCTTGGTGTGGTGGAAAGCATATCTGGCCCCGTCCCACTGCTGTGTGACAACAATGGGGCGATTGCTCAAGCGAAAGAGCCAAGGTCTCATCAGAAGTCGAAGCACATTCTGCGACGCTTTCATCTGATCAGAGAGATTACAGCTCGAGGAGATGTCGTGGTGGAAAGAGTTCCTTCACCCGACAACATAGCAGATCCACTTACAAAGCCTTTGTCTCAAAATGTCTTTGAGCGCCACTTAGAGAATATGGGTATTCTGTATAAAAGTGATTGGCTTTAGTCCAAGTGGAAGATTGTTAGTATTAGATGGTCTCAAAGCTAATCCGATACTATGTACTGATTCAGATTATTAATAAATGACAATAATTCATTGTGTGTAATTAATTCGATCTATGTTTATCGTATCACGATGAAGTCCATGAACATGTGCAACAGTCTTCGGATTATGATGAGATCATAATTACGGGACCGAAGACTTATAAACACATGTTCTTAATTGTTCCTAGTCATAGGATGTTTGAGATAGGACATCGAACATCTGGATAGACTAGGATAGGTTACTTCAGCTTATATGATGAGGGTGACTGATCCTATAAGTCACTTGTGTGGAGACACTATGCTGGACCTGTAGGTGCTCATTGGCGAATGAGTTCACTGAACTGATCCGACTATGAATCGCTGGATGGTAAACACCTCACTGTTAACCAGCTCGATTCTTTTGTCACGGTTGCGTGGATGATCCTTGGACCTGAGACGTCAAAGATATCTTGTTGGTAGGTTTCTGAACTTTGACCTTAACCATGAGTTATCAATAAGTCAAGTGATCGGGTTCAGGGAAATGCCTTCGAAGGTAATTGTGTGTTCAATACGGGATCATCCGCTCTCAGTAGTTTGAGAGAGAATGTTCCGAGAATGATGCGCTTAAAGTCCCTAGCCAGGACGGACTCTGTGTTCGATAAGGAGTTATTGGATTTAGATTAGCGGCATCTGATTCAAGTGAATCGACCGAATAGGGTTTAACAGTAAACTATACCTTAGGTGGATTCGGGAACATTGCACGGATGAAGGATTATATCCGCGCGCTAACCGATGACAGAAAGGTTCCAATAGAGGGTTGCAATAACCCCAGTGCCATCCAGGATCACGCGATGTTGCTTGGCATCCAACGTGATTGGAAGTCCGTCCGAATTTATTATGGGACATTAAATTCGATTGATTAATTTTATTTGAGGATATTAATTAATTCAGTGGGTCAGTAAAGGGTTACTGGGCTTAATGGGCTATTAACTGGACTGGTATTTGGTTCTAGAGGGTCACACACAAATGGTTTTCAAGTCGATGGATAATCCGACAAGATTTCGGATAAGTCTGGATTTTTACGAAAAACCGCAAACATACTTATTATTAAAGAACGGATACTACGTCGGGGGCCAGCAACCCTAACCTAGCCGTCGTTCCATCTCTATCCTCTCTTCCAGACGCACGACACGAGGCTGGCCCTCTGGAAGCTCCACTTCGATTCCCGACCGGTTCGCCTTCCGTCCGACGGGAGATTCTGAATCCACATGTCGCGGCGGATTACGCGAAGCCAGACGGGATCCACGAACGTCAACTCGAGCTAGGAAGCGAGGACGATCCATCGCGAGGAGAACCGCGTGGATACTGCTAGAGGTCGGGCATCTGCGCGACTTGCGGCATCTTTCCAACGGAACCAGAAAACGAACGCGGATTCGAATCCGCGCAAAGTAAATCCGATTTACTCCAATTTTATTTTTGTTAATCGAAACGGGATGGATCAGATCCCGAAATAATTTTATTCCGCTGCATTTTCAGTCGGATCCCGACACAGCGATCCCAACATATTTTTCATGCATGATTGACCTGTTAGAACTAGTTTTGCCTAAAATTTCATAATAGAACATTACATTGCTTTAAAATATCTTGTTTTCATGAAAAAGATATCATTTTTGCATGTGTATCGTTGGCTTTATGATTCATGTTAATTTCATATTCATGATGAATTCTAATCTCTTTAAGATATGTGCCATCCAATTTAAATTGTGTAATAAGGACATTGCTATTTTAAGGGGATTATGTAGCCTGATTTCAATATAAGTATCATAATTGGATAGGATATTATGTGACCTAAAGGCAATAGGTAAAATTTGTAAAACCAACTTCGATATGGCGTAGTGGTGGGATATGTGTGTGTAAGGATCTCGGTAACGAGATCATGGGCATAGCAAAAACAAAATAAAATTAATCTACAGTGATCCTAGTCCGTTTCAAAGAACAAGAACACGAAAGTGGTAATCAGCCATCACCTTGTGTGGATTTCCCCACGATCGGGAGTTAGAGATGAAGGCAAGATGGAGCATCGAAGGGGGGCGCCCCTCTTGGCGGCAAAGAGAGAGAGAGGAGAGAAAGAGGGGGCAGCCACGGCTACTTTGTGCATGGCCAGGACAGCCCTCTTATATATATATATATATATTAAGTCCTCTCGAGATTTTTCATAAAAATCCTCGACTTAATATAAATATGATTTTCGACCCGTCGCACAAGAGTCTTTTGTGTGTGACCTTCTGGGCCTAAGTACCAGTCCAATTAATGGCCCACTAAGCCAGTAACTCTTTATTGACTTAATTAATTAATTAATATCACATATTTACTAATTAATTAACTGAATCAATGTCATACATGTAATTCAGCCGTATATATGACCACGTTGGGTGCCAAGCAATACTGTGTGAATCCGGAATGTATTGGGGTTAAGTAACCCACTCATAGAACCTTTCCGTTGATAGTTAGCGCGTGAATATAATCCTTCATTCATGCAATGCTCTCGAGTCAACTTAAGATATAATATATTGTCAAACCCTAATTGGTTGACTCACTTGGATTGGATGCTGCCGTATAATATTGAAAAATTCCTTTCCTGATAATTTTGTCTTCCCTCGCCAGGGACTCCTGGTTACCCTACCTAGAGCATTATCTCTTTGAATACTGTAGACACGCTAATTTTGACATCATTTCGAGTAAATTTCATATCATACAATAATGCCTCGAAATGGTATGATAATTAATAATTAATTAATTTTTATTAATCTTTTTAAGTGTCGGGTTTAACAGATGTGTTTAAGTTAATCAATTGAATTGGTTTTAGCTCAAATTTGAGTTAAAATATGAAGAATTCTAAAAGACGTCGACCCAAGTGGACGCCATTTAGACTTTATTCTTATTTTAGTGATTAAATTTGAATTTTAATTAATTAATTAATTAACTAAAAGGCGTCTTGTATGGTCGACGCGTTTTAGGTTTCCTAAGCTATTTTAACTTCCCCTCCGGATGTTTATCCTTATCTTAATTAGTCTAAAAGACGTCTATACAGGTAGACGCGTTTTACCTAATAAAGATAAAGATAAGTTTTTCCGGATATTTATCCTTATTTTAATTAATCTGAAAGGCGTCAGCCAAGGTGGACGTGTTTTAGATAATTACAGATAAAGATGAATTAATCAGTATTTATCTGTCGGTTAAGATAGATAAATCTTGGATTTTTCAATGTTAATCTCGAACGCAAGAAAAGCCTATAAATACCTCGCATGTTGAAGAGTTAAAAAAAAGAGAGAGTTGAAATCGATAAAGAGAGAGCATTATTATAGCGAGTTGAAGATCGAAGCAACAACGTCGGAACGCCGGAGCGCTGCCATTTCCAGAAGTCGGCGTCCTTTCAAGATCTTCATCCTTTCAAAGCTTCATCCGATTGGGCATAAGTGTTTCATTTTCTGCATTTTCATCTTCATTAATTTCATTCTTCATTCACTTCATGCAAACACACACCACAGCATAATTTTTCAAAACCTACTCGATTTAAGGGGTTTCAAAGCCACTCAACAAGTAAGTTTGATGTTCAATCATATGTCCAAAATTATGATTAGTTCAGATATTGCTTCTACTTAAATTCTCATCATTATTGTTTCTTCGTTTTCTGTTTCTGTCTCTGCTGCACTCAACAACAACGAGAGATTCAAAAGGGGAAATCAAGCACAAAGTCAGAAAGACTTCTGGACGATCTTCAACTTCAAATTCAACAGCAAGAACAAAAAGCAAAGAAAGGGCTCTCTTTCTTCAGCCGGCTGAGGAAGGGGAAGCAAGGACTCAATCTTCCGCGTTTGAACAGGTAAGCGATCATACTTCTTTTGAAACTTTTAAGTTAAAAGTTTCTGGCGATCACTGCACTTAGTTGCTATTTTTAATAGGTTAGTTTATACTAAACAACATAGATTTTTTATGTTAATCACACGGTCATTCTAAGCACCTACAACTTTTTTGGCGATTACGGTGGGACTTGGTCTCGCCATCTTTTAAGTTTTTTTGTTCTTGCTGTCATCAACCGGGCACCCACGGTGCACCACTTGTGTCTTTCGGCACGTCCTCACCAATTGGTGGGTGTTTTAGTTTAATCAATTTCCCTCGTGCACCACGTGCACACCCTAGTGGCAAGATCTTGCCCTCCCTTTGATTAATTCAAAAAGCTATTTTTGTGATAAAAATGATGTGTGATTGATTGTTTTTCTAGTTGTTTAGTTAGTAAATCATCCTGTTTAAAATCTGGAACTAAAATTTTTTTGCATGAGTCGATTGTTTACTGCTTTTTATCTTGTTTAAGGAGGATTCAACCCAGAAAATCCTCCTGGAAAACTGTTTCTGCGAACTGAAAAGCGTCCAGGAGCACTGACGCGTTTCAAAACCGCGTCAACACCCCTAGATGCCTTTCAGCCTTCACAGTTTCTCTGCTGTCTGCATCTGCTTCTGCGAAAAATTAAGTTCTGTTTTGAATAGCGTCGACTACCATCGACGCGATTCAGACAGTTTCTTAATTTTTTTTTTAGTTTCCATATTTCTGTGATTTGATGTGCTAGCTACCCATTATTATTAAGCATTAGGGGCCATCCAGGCCGTAGGACATACGCATTGAGGCGAATACCCTCCTTTTCTTAGGAACATATTACTCGACGTCAGCAACTCTCTCTGATTGGGTTGGTCCCTTGATCAGACTAGAGAAGTTGACGTTGAGACCTCCATAAGTCCCCAAAATCAAGGTATTCCTCCTTGATCATCGGGCTGGTTGTACCAATTGAAGTCCTGGTTAGATTCTGAAAGCGTTGTGAGAGAAAGCCCTAGAGAATAACGGTGGAAATTGAACTGAAATTAGGATCCTTTCCTTGAGAGAATTTGAGGTTTAATTGAATCCAAATAACTCAAAAAGGGAATCTTAAAATCACGTTAAGCATCCACTTGTTTGATTAATCTCTGTGCAACTTGTTTGTCAAATCTTTGAAGAAAAAGAATCTAACATCATGTTGCTACGATCAGGTAGGGACTTGAGTGTGGTTCCAGATGCCATGGTTAATTACGAGGGAGATGCTAATGCCCCTCGGGATTCTGAATACAACTATGAGAGTGGGAGAGATGCTGATGCCTCCCGTAGTTCTATCCCCGTTCCATATCGTCTAGATAGGAATGTTCGGACACCTCTTTTGCATCCACGTGATCAATATCCTGATCCTCCTCCGCATGAGTATGCGATTCCTAATCCTGATCTTGAGGGGGACATGAATCAGAATGATCCCTCATCCTCTGATCCTACGGATCTCATCAATGCTCTAGGAGTTCTTGCCTCCCGACTGGACCCTCAGCAGTTCGAGGCGATCCAATCTATTTTGAAGGGGAAGGCACCCATGCAGCCTGCCGAGCCGAACCCTGTGGCTCCCCCTGCTGTTCCTCAGCAACCTTCTTTTCCTCCTCCTTATATCCATCAGGCCGTGGAGGGCCTTCATATTACTTCTCGGCCAGCTGGGCCGCAGCTTTCATCATCTAGGCAACCGGCTAGACCACAAACGCCTGCTTATCAAAATGCCCTCGGGCATGGCGGAAGCTCTGCCGGACCTCCCCTCTATTGTCCACCCTGCCCAACATACTCTAGGCAGCAGGCCTACCAAGTACCTCCTCCTCCTCCTCCTCCTCCCCAAGCAGATCTGACCACACAAACGCTGCTGGCCAAAATGGAGCGTATGGATGAGCAATTTAATAACCTCCAGAAAATGATGGGGGTCAAAGCTGTGCCAGAGATCAGTCTATCGAGCCTGCCAGTATTCCATCTGCCACCCTCTGAAATGCCAGTGTACCGAAAGTACAACGGTACTGGTAACCCCTTCACACATCTGAAGGAGTTTATGTATGAATCCTCTTTCTGGCAGAACGACAAGAGGTCGTTGGCCTTCTTGTTCAGGAGATCTCTAGAGGGACCAGCCCTCGAGTGGTTCTTTTCCCTGGAACCCTCAGAAGTAGAAGATTACGGTATCGTTTCACGCAAATTTATTCAACGATACCAGGACAGAGTTGCACCCTCCTTGTCTATCACGGACCTCATTGCAGAAAAGATGAAACTTGATGAGGAGTTTGTCAGTTTTGCTGACAGGTGGCGGGGTCTGGCTGAAAAGGTGAAGGATCACTTGTCCGAGTCCGAACAAGTGAAGATGTTAATTTCCAATGCCACGCCCCAATTCAAGCTCGTCCTCTCCTTGAACAATTTGACTAACATGGCAGAGCTCTATGAAAGAGCACGGTACTGCCAGAATGCTTTCAAGGACGCTACATTCTCTAGCGTCTTTGATCCTCATAGACCTAGCAGGCCTCCGCCTCGGATGCCTGCAATGCCGAACTCTTCCAGCACAGGTCCGACTACTGAGGGCACGCTCTCTCATGAGCAAGTGAGTACCATGAACAATAACTCGCCCCAGTTCGTGAGGAGTCAGCAGTAGTACCAGAGGCCACAGCAGCAAGGGTACAGACAGCAGCAGAACCCCCAGTACCAACAACAGTATCAGCGGCCCCAGCAGCCGAATCAGAATCAGAACCAGCAACAGCTACAGCAACAGCCGCAACGGCAACAGCAGTACCAGCAACCCCAGAAGCAGCAGTATCAGCAGCAGCAACAGCCACAGTACCAGCCGCGCGCACCGCCGGCATACCACAATGTCCCTCCTCCTGGTGATTATAACCAGCCGAGAAGACCCCCAGGCCCTAAAAGGGCAGAATACCCGGCCCTCCCAGAGTCCTTGGCAGATATCTGCAGTGCTTTAATGGCAGCTAACGCCTTAGTTTTGCCAAGGGAAAAGGCCGTCTGGCCTCAAAACGCCGATATGTCCAGGTATTGCTACTTCCATAGGCAACCTGGCATACCATTGACACCTGCTTCCAGTTCAAAGATTATATTCATGATCTCAACGAGTAGGGCGGCATAGACTGGGAGGAAATGAAGAAATATATATCAGCCCTGAAGGCGAGGAGACCGCAACAGCAGCAGCAAGTAAGACCACCGGCACAAGCAGCAGCACCACCCAACATGGGCATAGTGCAAAATCCACTCCCGGAGCACCAGAACCAGAACCAGGTTGCTCCCATTCTAACGAACAGCCAGTCTGAGGCTGGTCGTGGGCAACAATGGAGGATAGAGGACTCTTCCTCTCTTTATTCGACGGGTCACATTCAGAATACCGCAGAACAACCACCACGCCGCACCATCCACATACCTAGACCACAACCCGTTACCATCACCCCTCTACCCACACCCACATATCACTCGCCCTCACCTAATAACCCACTACCACTACCCACCTTCCTTAGACCCATTGCGCCCCGCACTCCTACGCCTCCATCATATACCCCCCCGCAAACCAATAACGCGCCCCTTTTACCATCTAGGCCATTACTCTGCGTACCATTTCCTACTTCGCCCATTACCACCACCACCTACCCAGATATGCCCCAACCATCCAGACCGCTATTACGCGTCCCATTCCCCACTTCACCGACCGCGTACCCATCTACCATCCAACCCTCTAGGCCTTTAATCCGCACCGCGCCGTCACTACCTAACCCAACGCCACCACCTACGCATCAACCCTCCGCACCGCTTACGCCACCCGATTCTGCGGTACTCAAGGTGTCACCCGGATCCTCCACGGTCGAGGAACATGCGCTCCGGAGTGGAAGGATTTTCAACAAGGTCTTTCCTCAGTCCACAGTTAGAGACGGTCCATCACAGCCGACTGAGGAAGCCCATAATGAAGAGAGTGCACCAGGCACTCAATATGACTTGTTGAAACATCTGGACAGAACACCGGCACGGATCACTGTACTTGAATTGATTAAAAGGTCCAAGATTCACCAAGAAGCCTTAATGGAATACCTACAGAAGGTGATGGTCAACGAAGACGTGCCGGTAGAGAAAATTGCAGCACTACTAGTTCCTCAGGGGGATCAGCCCTCAATTACATTCCACACATCGGAACTAGCACCGCCAGCCGCCAGAAGCATGGCTCTGAGCATCACGGTCAATATCTGCAAAAAGGCCGTGGATGCATGCCTGGTTGATACAGGGGCTTCAATTAATGTTTTACCTCCGAAGACCCTGGAGCTATGCGGTGTGCCCAAAGAAAAATGGTTGCCTAGCCCCATCTCAATTACGGCATATGACAATTCTACCCGTTCCCCTCTGGGAATGGTTTATTTAAAGGTGGAGCTGGGCCCAGTAAGTCATGCAGAGGTCGAATTTCATATTCTAGAAATCGACCCTTCCATAAATGCCATTCTGGGACGTCCTTATATTAAAACTCTTGAGGCGATTCCTTCTACGAATCACCAATGCCTCAAATTCCCTTATAAAGGACGAATTATTAAAGTGACGAGCATGCCGATTCTTGCTGCTGCTCATACCTTAAATATTAAATCTGCTGTTTTACCTGGCCGACAACCTTTTATGTCGGTATTACAGGTCTACCGTCCAGTGGCTGATCCTTTGAAAGCCGCTACCATTTCTCCATACCCATTAAATGCTATCAAAAGGGGGAAGTGCATGAGTACCATAGGATGGAGAATCATGATGAAAAATGGCTATCAGCCTGGGAAAGGTCTGGGCACACAGTTGCAAGGCAGGACCACTCCTGTCAAAGATCATCGGGCAGTACTCGGAAGCGGTCTGGGCTATAGGCCGAGGAAACTGAAGCAAGACAGGGTTCAGCAAGAAGATGGTCAAGAAATCTTGGAAACAATGTCCACACCACTTAAAGAAGGCCGAGATCCCTTAACATGGACCCTATATACACACTTTGTGAAAGGGCCCATACTTAGTCACGACAACACGGTAGTCATTACTTCATGTTTTGACTTCCATGACATATATGGGAGGGACTTGGCCAGACATTGTTCCGAACTACTTACGTACCAATCCTTGGAGGCTTTGCGGCCTATGAAAAGGAGGAAATTTCATGACCCCGAATGCGAATGGTATAGATGGTTCGACCTGAGGGACCTATACATAGCACTGAACAGATTATTCCTGGATCCTGCAGAACCCAAGTGGCCACCGCAGATCGACGAGCTAATTGAGAGCTCTGGCGCAATCTTTGATAAGCGGATACTGCTGTCCGAACAAACTGATGAAGGGGAGCCAGATGACCCCTATGAAGCTGGTTATACAACAGATCTGCTCTGGAGGGGGACATATCCTTCACATGTCCTAATGCTCCATACTCTATTTCGCACACTGCTCTTGACCCCGACTTGGTCGCGGGTCATTACTGAAGACATTCCACGGGCCCCGCCCGTTATGATAACTCTGTCCCCTCGGGACCTTATTCCACAACCTCCTCTCGACCTAGAGAGGATGTATGATCTGATCTGGAACATATTGCTATATGATCCCCCTAATCCTCTGGCCTTGGTGCCGCTTCCTCCGTCTGATTCCCCTTCCATTTGTATTCACTCCTGCTTCATGTATAATTCCTCCGATATCCAAAAAAAAACGCCAATTTTACAACAAATTCTTCCCAAATCATTATCGATGAAACATCTTACTTGTCCGATTACACCCCACCGCGCGAGTCCGTCGGTCAAGATTCTCTCTTAGATCTACTCTGTCCCTCCCCACGGGAGGATTCCCCTGTATTTCCACTTGTATCCCAGGATTTTCATCCTGCTTCATCTTCATTAGGTTATGATAGGCAGTTTAGTGAAGTTAGGAAGTCTAGTTTTAGGCAGGTTAGTCAGGTTAGGAAGTCTAGGAAGCCTAAGGGTAGGCAAATTCCAGAAAGATACCTCCGGGATTTGGCTGATAAATGTTCTTTTTGCTCTTTAATCCCTCAGCTTTTAGAAGATCCAATTCAGATGCCAGAAGATTGTACAGATGATGAGTCAGTCAATGATGGGTACGGGGTATATGAGTTAGTGCATGAAAAGGACCCCATTGTTGAAGATGAGGAAGATGATGAGGACGCAGCTGAGGCGTATGCTAGTGGAGTGAAGAGATTTGATGAACCCTCAGCTGCCGTAGAAGAGCCCACCAAAGAAATAAACTTAGGGACTGAAGACGAACCTAAGGTTGTCCTCGTCAGTAAAAATCTTTCAACAGAGGATGAGAAGGCAATGGTACAAGTGCTTAAGGATTATAAGGACACTTTCGCCTGGAGTTACGAGGATATGCCGGGGTTAGACTCATCTTTAGTTGAACACAGGTTAACATTAAAGGATGGAGCTAGTCCGGTCAAGCAGAAATTAAGGCGATTCCACCCACAAATGGCTTTAAAGATGAAGGAAGAGGTCGACAAATTACACAAAGCCAAATTCATTAGAGTTGTCCTTTATCCACAATGGGTGGCCAACATAGTCCCGGTTATGAAAAAGGACGGGAAGGTCAGAATTTGCATTGACTTTCGCGATCTGAACCGGGCGTGTCCTAAAGATGATTTTCCATTGCCTCATATTGATGTACTCATCGATAACACTGCTGGCTATGAGACGTTATCGTTTATGGATGGATTTTCAGGATACAACCAGATTAAGCTGGCAGAAGAGGATCAAGAGAAGACTTCATTCACTACACCTTGGGGAACATATTGTTATGTCGTCATGCCATGTGGATTAAAGAACGCTGGAGCCACTTATCAAAGGGCTATGATGGCAATATTTCATGACATGATGCATATAGATTTGGAAGTGTATGTGGATGACTTATTGGTTAAGTCTAAAACGAAGGCTGAGCACGCCAAAGTTTTGGCAAGGGTATTAGAGAGATCGAGAGAGTATCAGTTGAAGATGAACCCCAAGAAATGTGTATTCGGGGTATCTTCAGGGAAATTGCTTGGATTCATTGTCAGCAAACGGGGAATTGAGATCGATCCCAATAAGGCGAAGGCTATCAGAGAAATGCCACCTCCCAAAAACTTGAAAGAATTGAGAGGATTAATCGGGAGGTTACAATTTATTCGCCGTTTTGTCTCCCAGCATTCACAAAGGTGTAAGCCGTTTTACGAGCTTACCAAGCCAGGAGTCAAATTCAATTGGGACGATAAGTGTCAGGAGGCATTTGATGGATTAAAGGACTATTTGGCAAGTCCTCCTGTTTTGAGACCACCATCTCCAGGCAAACCTTTGATACTTTATATTTCTGTCCTGGATGATGCAGTGGGGGCTGTCCTAGCACAAGAAGATGAAGAAGGAAAAGAGAGGGCAGCCTACTATCTCTCTAAACTTCTCAACCCCGCTGAACAGAGATATACGGCGATGGAGAAAACATGTGCAGCATTGGTCTGGGTTGTGCAGAAATTGAAGCATTATTTTCTGGCCCATGAAGTCCATCTCATCGCTAGGATGAATCCGATCAAATTCCTGTTGGAGAAATCTGTTCTTACTGATAGGTTAGCGCGATGGCAAAGCTTTCTATCTCAATTCGATATCATTTACATTCAATAGAAAGCAATCAAGGGCTATGCCATAGCAGAACATCTCGCTCATCATCCCCTTCCTCGATTTGATCCAATGCGATCAGAGTTTCCGGATGAGGAACTGATGTCCGTAAATCAAATCAGAGATGATATGTGGACTCTGCATTTTGACGGAGCTCTGAATTCTCATGGAAAGGGGATCGGAATCGTTCTGTTATCACCTGAAGGTGTCACCATTCCACAAGCCTTTCAGCTTGATTTTCCAGTCACCAACAACATAGCTGAATACGAGGCACTTCTTGCTGGCCTCGAGGCTGCTCATTTCCATGGTGCCACCAAACTCATGATTGTGGGTGATAGCCAATTAATTCTTCGCCAAGTGCTGACCAAGTATCGAACTCTTGATCCTAAGCTCAAGCCATATCAAGAACTTGCTTCTGCTTATTCAAAGCTTTTCACAAAATTGATCTTTGTCCATGTCCCTAGAAATCAAAACATCTTAGCTGACGCTCTAGCTTCACTTGCATCTTCCCTTGATTTTCCTATCAACAAGCAATCTGAATCAATCATAGTTCATAGGCGTCTTTCACCCGCCGTAAAAGATCCTTCATTTCTTAGAACTAAGGAGAAGTTGCTGAAGAAATTCAAAGATGGAAGTATTGTGGAGAAAAGAGAAATCATGTTGATGGAGCTGTTAGAAGAGATGGATGATGAGCAGAAGCCATGGTATTATGAAATTGCAAAATATTGTGAAGATCAATCATATCCTGAAGAAGCTACAACTGAGGAAAAAAGAGCTATCAGGAGAGTTGCTCAACGATACACCCTAGTTGGGGGAGCATTATATAAAAGAGGTTTTGATGGAGTTCTTTTGAGATGTTTAGACGAGGATGAGCTTTGGAAGGTTATGGAAGGAGCTCATAGTGGAGTTTGTGGTGGCCATGTCAATGGACAGATGCTAGCAAAGAAGATCCTTAGACAAGGATTTTATTGGCCAACCATGGAAGAAGATTGTGTAGGATATGTCCGCAGGTGTGCTAAGTGTCAACTTCACGCCGACAAAATTCATTCTCCTGCATCTTCACTCCATCCTGTTTCCTCCCCATGGCCTTTCTCCATATGGGCTTTCGACATTATTGGACCTCTTGGTAACCCAGATTCCGGCATCAAGCAAAAATCTTTCATTCTCACGGCAACGGAATACTTCACCAAGTGGGCAGAAGCTGAAGCATACGTGGAGATCAAAGCATCAACCGTCTGCAAATTCATCATGAAGAACATCATCACAAGATTCGGAATTCCAAGTACCATCGTCACCGACAACGGACCGCAGTTCGTGTCACAGGAATTGGAGGACCTCTGCAACAGGTATAAAATTGCATTGCATCATTCATCTCCTTATTATCCGCAACGCAATGGCCAAGTAGAGGCAACTAATAAGACTTTGATAAAAATCATCAAAAAGATGTGTAAATCTAACAAATTCGCAGATTGGCCAGAAAAATTGGTTGAGGCTCTATGGGCCTACCGAACTTCAATCCGCACGCCCACTGGACAAACTCCTTATTCATTAACATTTGGAATGGAGGCGGTAGTTCCATATGAGATCCTTATACCGTCATTAAGAGTACAATTGAACAAGGAATTCTCCATTGATGAACATCGTTCAGCACTCCTTGCTCAATTAGAACTTTTAGACGAGAAAAGATGGTCAGCTGCTAATCATGCAAAAGTTTATCAAAACAGATTAGCACGTTTTTATCAAAAGAAAGTCATTGAACGAAAGTTCAAAGTCGGTGAAATGGTTGTTAAAAGAATTTTTGTAAAACCTGGTGGTCCGCGTTCTAAGCTCCAACCCAACTGGGAAGGACCTTATGTTGTATCGCATGCTTTTCCTAGTAATGCTTATCGTCTTGTTAATGCAGAAGGAGAAGATCTAAATCATCCCTGGAATGGTTTACATCTTAAGAAATACTACCCTTAGGATAAAGAGTCGATCAGTATGGTACAAAGACCAGAGGAATCAGAAAATTTATAAACTCAAATTTCTTTGTTAGTCTAAATAACTTAACTTCAAACCCATTACTGCACACATTGACACGTTTGATTCGTGAGTAACAAGAGATGCCAAGTCCTAAAGAATATCAAAAGCTTGACTAAGAGTGTAAAGTACAAATCATTCCTTTTAAAGTAAAATTCTCTTTTACACTCGGCCCATGATGTCGGAACGAGGCTTAGAATAGACTACCAAGAATACCCGCCATCTTAGTAGGAGGCCGTCATAAAAAAATTGGGGGAGATCCGTTCCAAAGCAAAGAAAGAAAGAAAAGAATAAAAAAAAAAAAAAAAAAAAGGGAAAATCAAAAGGCCAATACACTACAAACGTCACATCAAGGCCATGAAATGAAACAAAAGGGAACGCAAGGTCGATAAATACCCCGGAAAGAAAATGACCGAACCCTAACAGATATTAGGGTTGGAAAGGAACATCTTTTTAGGTCTCCGGAACCTTCTCATGGGCTTTCTAAATCTATTCTTCTTTTCTTTCTAAAGAGGTGTACTTCAAACTTAAAGAATGGCTTAGATTGACTAAGGGTCAAATCATCAAATGGGATCACGAATGGAAACACAAGTTCAAACACGATGGGTTTTAAGTTAAGTTGTTAAAGAACAATTTAGAAATTAAGTTAATAAATGAATATGATCTTTTGATTTAAGTACCGTACTGGTCTTTTAGTCAAAAATTCAAAAAAACTACATACGTCAAAAATTCAAAAAAAATGTATATGTCAAAAATTAAAAAAAAATACATATGTCAAAATTCAAAAAAAATTGCATAGTCAAAAATTCAAAAAAATTGCATATGTCAAAAATTCAAAAAAAAGTACATATTTCAAAAAAATTCAAAAAAAATGTACATATCTCAAAACCCAAACAAAAATGAATATTTCAACATCACAAAAATATTTCAATTAGCATTTGCTTGTTGCATTTAATGTGTTTCATTCCTTTTATTTTCAGTGAGCATCTGTTTGCTTGTATGTTGCATTTTGCTTAAGTCTGATTATTCTTATTACCTTTGTTAATAAAGGCTATGCCCCTTGACTATTTATTCAAGGAAAAGATTGATTGACCATTTGTTTGGTCAGGGAAGGGGCTAAGCCTAAATAGATACTTAACATGTTTGTTAAGTGTTGTACAGGATGCAAGATAAGCACAGGAACACGAGATTGGAGCCCAAAAGTTTCATGTATATATCAAAAGTGTTTTATACATGATACATGAAAGGAAAAGAAGTACATAAGCCCTCAAGGCTGGCTCTCCCCTCCGCCCTCATCTAACTGGCTCTGGGCCTCGTCAGGTGCGTCTGGTGCTGGTCCTCGGTTGGGAGGTGGAGGTGGCCCCATCGTGCTCGGCCCCGCCTGGCCGGAAGACACGGCAGCGCTGGCAGTGAAAGCGCTCGTCAGACCGTGCTCCTGCGCACGCTGTCGAGCACGCCTGTACCTCTCCTCCACACTCCGGCGCTCATGCTCTGCGATGCCAAGCTGGACTCGAAGAGCGGATATCTCAGCATCCATCCTCTGCCGCTCCTGCCTCTCCCGCTCTCGCTCCTCGTTGATGACCTCCAGGCGGGTCTGGAGGCGCGCAAGATCTCCAACCGAAAGTAGGGCCACCTGCATCAGCCTCGGCATCAGCTTGCATCAGCCTCGGCACGAGTCGCTGTAGCACAGGCATCCGCTTCAGCCCTCTGAAGGGCTTCTTGGAGCTCAGCAACCTGCAGAAGAAGATTTTGTTAGTTCAAGACAATCAAGTAAATCAAGTCAAATTCAAAAATCAAAACTTACCCGAGCAGCACGGTCCTCCTCCGCAAGAGAAGCCCGGTGGATGGCAGAGGCGAGCTGACTCTGGAGGTCAGCCAAGGCAGCATCATGCGCAGCAAATGATGAAGAAGATGAAGCTCCATAGGTAGGGGGAGCCGCCTGGGTGTAGACGGCTCGCTGCACCAAAAGAACACTGTCAGTGGTTAATCGCCAAAACAAATAATTAATTAAAACATGTATTCATATTCATTCATACATACCAGATCGAAGATCTCTTTCTGGACTTGTTCGAGCTGGGCCTCAGCATCATGTAGGCGGGCCCGGAGGTCGATGATGACCGCATCACGAGCATCTTGCAAATCACATATACATACATTCATTCACCAACATAAATCAAGATAATAATAAAATTAAAGACGCATGAATGCATACTTACATCGAGTGGTCGGAGGAGCCGCAGCTGGTCGGCATAATGGACCCGGTACTGCTGAAGGTAGCCCTCGCTACTCTCCGCACGGGACTCCACTCTAATGCCCCGACGGTGCCAGTCCTCGTACTGCTCCGGGAACTTGGCACGCCAGTCGGTGAGGGATTGCTTGCCCCTCATGCTCCTTCTGATGCCCTCCGGGACCTCTTCATCTATCCATTCCTGATGGAGGCCCAACGTCCTCATCACGAGCCGGAGGCGGAGGGGCTCGATCTCGTTGAGGCAGTGCACCCACATCTGCCTCCCGAATCGCCTCCTGCCAGCCGTCACCCACGGCTGACCTTCCTCGTTCATGCCCAGATACGGGCGCCAGATCACCTGCATATAGGTTAGATGCATTCATAAATAAATTGTACTTAAGGAATAAAGAATTGCATTTAATGAAAAAATTGAACAAGTTAAAAACTTACCAATAGCTCTGGATAATCTAGGAACTGACGGCGGAGGGCCGTCAGCTGGTGGTGCTGCGGAGCCGTGTCCACAATTGGCTGCCAACGGCAGGCCAATGGGACGGCATCCGGACGAACAATCCGCGCTCTGCCGAGCGGGAAATAGTGGTAGCTCCACACCTGCATTCATGAACATATAGGTTAGAAAAATCATTGCATTACACATTGCATATCATGAATAAATAATAAAACATTTAATACCTGAAGGAACGGTGAGAAGCCACTGATAGTAGTCTCGCGGTCCGGCGTGACCGCGGATAGGTCTGCGAACAGGTGGGCCAGAAGGGCCGCACCCCAAGCATACTCCCCTAAGCTATCTAGGTCATCTAATAAATAAAGAAACCTACAGTGGATATGGTCGCCCTTCGTACCGAAGAGCAACCGACCGAAAAAGAAAACTAAAAAGACCCTCAGCTGTCTGTCTACCTCCTCTACCTGACTCGGGTCACTACAATAGGCAGAGGAAGATGACTCGGCTAGCCTATCTCTAAACTCTACCCGGGTCTCGTCAGACCGACGCCGGGGCTCATCTAGACCTAGGGCAGCCTCTACTTCTACCCTAGGAACCATCCTAGACTCCCTACCAATACTGGATACCTCTATCCCTAGCAAGGCCTCTGCTAATCCCTGATAGTTGGGGTAAGTAACCCCACTAACTGGTCGGCCCTCTACCCGCAGGCCAGTGATCCTGGCCACGTCCTCTAAGGTGGGGACCATATGCCCCCAAGGCATCAGAAATGCCCGACTCTCTGCATGCCAACGCTCCCTGAGCGCCTGCAGCAGGACTAGATCGAGCCAAAATGACTCGATGTCTAGTATCTCACCGAACCCCATCCGGCGCAGGCGCACCTTCTGAAAATCCGGGAGTCCCCTATACGCCCCTATCACTAAATCCCAAGAAATCCTGGTCCTCATCACTCCCTGCAAATAAAAAAAATAAAAAAATAGGGTCAGTAATTAATAAAAACAGGAAAATTCACTTTCTGTTTTGAAAGACGTCAGCACACATAGACGTGTTTCAAAACACGTCCACATGCCCTGACGCAATTCAAACCTATTTTCTACCTACTTTAAAAATTCGAAATTTGGATTGAAAGACGTCGACTCAAGGCGACGCCTTTTGAAAGGCGTCACCTGGTCTGGACGCCTTTCAAGTCCAGATTTCGGGTTCCTTCAAGAACTCCTTTCTCCCCTCTTTTCCTCACCCCATTCAAACCACAGGAGACTTACCGTGTGGAGGTCGCCCTCCTCTTCTTCTTCCACCGCCATAGGTGCCGGTGGAGGGAGCTCCTCCTCCAAGAAGGCCGCCGCCTCGGCTAACGCCGCCGGCACCTCCTCGGGAGCTTCTTCTTCTTGCCTCCGCCTCCTCTTGGCCAAGGCCTTCTTCTTCCTTGATCCTTCACCGTGTTCCATAGCTCTAAAGAAGGAGTTTTTGAGAAAGAAAGGAGTGAGATCACCGGAGAGATCGTCGGAGCTCGGTGAGGAGAGAGAAATTTTTGTGAAAGTGAGGAGGAAAGGAGGGCCTTCGCGGGTCTGTAACGAAAAGGGTGAAAGGCGTCTACTCAGACAGACGCGTTTTAGGGCTCATAAATTGAGGCGGCAAACGACAACTGTTTGAATTGGTTGAAACACGTCCATATGAGTGGACGCGTTTCAGTTTCTGTTCAGAGCCGTACACAGGAAAATCATGAAAGGCGCCTTGATTACTGGACGCATTTCAGGGAATTAATCATGGAATTAATTGCAAAATCCTGGGAAAAGTAGGAGAGAGAGTTTAAAGGCGTCGATGGACATAGACGCGTTTTAAGCTTTAAATCGGGTTTTTAAGGATTAAATTGAATTTCTGGAAAAGAATTTAGTTTTAAAGGCGTCTTTCTGAGTGGACGCGTTTTACATTTTACAGAACCCGAGTTGTTGAATTTTCAGGAAAAATCAGGTTTTTACTTAAGGAAAAATCATGTACACATCACAGAAAGTTGGGGAAAGATTCTAAGACATGAAAAATCAATCTTTATTCAATGGAATCAATCTTTATTACATCAAAATCAAAAAGAGAAAGAGGACATTCAAGGGAGAATATCATGAAGACCTTTAAGATAAGGAAATTTTAATCATTTATCTCTGTCTTTAGAGGATCTTACACGATAGCTAAAGCCAAGGTTCCATAGAGTAATGATGATTTGTATGGCTTCATAATCTTCATCGGACTCCAAGTCGCGCTTCTTGATTGGAAGTGTGGGAGAGAATTCAGGAAACTCACGACGGGCCAAGCTAAGTTGAGTAAAGCACCGGTGTGGATTGTACAACACAAACTCAGTGTCTCCAATTAACTTGAGATCTGCTCCTGCTGTACGGCGCACCCAAACTGGTTTTCCAACAAGAGCAAGCGGAGACGAGTCGAATATGTCGGATGTTATGAGTTTCAAATACTCTCTCCAATCGGCTCGGGTCTTGAGTTTTGGAACCTTGTTGACCATGCACTCATTGAACTTTACAATATTAGCAATGCAATGAATTGGGCTATTCAAGAAGATCTGAGATGGATTCAGAGGCCTTTTCTTGCTATGCTCGAATTTGAAGTGAAGTTCAACCCACAAGGCAAAGAGTAGCATGCATCCATATGGAGGACGACCCACAGAAGCCGCAGAAAGTCCACTGTAGAGATATGCTAAGAGTGCAGTGCTAATGGATTTACCTTCGAAAATTGCGCAAATAGCACTAATTTGATCATCTTCCAAGATGTTATCCTGTGCATGAAAGAATAAGGCACCGGCAAGGCATGTAACGAGAGCTTTCGTTACATCCTCTGCCTCATCCTCCCTTAAATCTTCAATTTCATAAAGAGTCCACTCGGCTAGTTTTGCAAGATTGATCTCCTTCTTGGTGAGACATCCTTTAGCTTCTGAAGGATCCTTCATGATCGATGTCAATAACTGTTGACCGGTGATTCTCTCTTTTGTCAAGGCTATCTTGTCTCTGTTGTCTCTGGTTTTTGGGAGACCTAATAGAAGTTCCGCCTCTTCTAGAAGGATTGTGCACTCGAAATCTTGGAAGAAGAACGTATGAGTTTGGGGATGCCACCACTCGATCAAGGCGCCCATAGCCGCCCAGTCTACGTTCGCACTTTTGTAATTCTTGGCAAGCACTACAAGTCCTTGAAGATCCCACTTGGATATGAACACTTGCATAGAAAGCTTAACACTTTTTGCAAGTTTACGAATCCAAGGGAGAGACGTGAACTTTCTTGGGCCAGGAAACATGGGGTAGGTCTGAAAGAAAAATAAAAAGGGAGCTTGATGAAGTTTGATGAAGTTTGATGGAAAGCATGAAGAACATAAAAGGAAAGTTGATTGGACCTACTTGAAGATTGAGATTTCTTCCATTGAGATGATTCTCTATGTCTGCAAACTTCTCTAGAGACATCTTCATCTTCTTGTTTGAGGAATCCATCTCCCTTTTTCGGAATACCTCCTTCTTGAAGCTTGGGAAGCTTGAAAACCTTGAAGAAACCTTGAAAATTTGGGAAGAAAACTCTCCTTTGGATCTTTGGATTATGATAGGATTGCTTGGGAATAACCTAAGGGTGTTTATATAGGAGGAATTGCGATCCTAAGTAGACCTTTTCCGGATTGGAAAAGGGATGTGCATTGATAGAGTTGGAGTTCGGGTAGAGAACAACCAGAAACATGTTTCTGTGAATAAAAGGCGTCTAGTATACCTGACGCGTTTCAAATTTGAATGGCGTCTGCTCGACACGACGCGTTTTAGCAAATCTGCTATTTTCCCGAAATCCTGTGATTTTAATGTTTAAATTGAATATTTGTTTGGAATTATTAATAATTTTATTTGCAGAAAGCCTGAGTAAAGCTGGAAATGTCAAGAAGATCCCATTGTGGAATTCAAGATGTCTTGACCATGGCTAAAAAGACGGTTATTTCTACCCTTGTATTATTCCATGTAATTATTTTGCATTTGCATTACTATATATTAAGTATTTATTAGATTATATCAAGGACCTTGTGGTTTTGATGAAACTGGAATTTGAGTTCCCCTACAACAAAAACAGTGATAATTCTAGAGGATTCTTAATCGCACGGATAGGCCGTTGGATTGTTGATTAGTGAGGACGATGGTTCTACTTTTGTGAAACAGTGCGTGGATAAACGAGCTTCGGCTTAGCACTGAATTACAAGAGTTGGTATCTTGACTCATTAATGACAATTTAACAATATTATCCTTCATTAATTTATATTTTATTTAACTTTATATTTTTCTTTTAGCCCAGCATGCATCATGTAGGACTTTGAAATCATTGTGATAAGGATTAATTATTAATTAAGTTTCAGACCATAAATAAATCAAACAATCTCAACATGATATGAAATATTCCATTCTGAATTGAGTATCTTGATTATCTTTGAGGTTCGCTTGAAGATATCCTTGGAATTCTATCCTTGATTGGATTCTTTATCCAATATTTCTTGTTTTCTTTTAAGATCCATCATGGCTGTAGCACGTCCACATTGGTTGGCAAACGCTCCCCATGATGAAACCTACAGTGTCTACGACCTGGGGTACTTCCCACTCTGAGGAGGTTGATCGACCTTATTTTATTTTCTTGTCTACCTCATCCAGACAGGATTAATTCCATTGATCTCCTTGAGCTATCTTCATTGATAATTTTGAAAAAAAATTCCAGTCATGTGATGTTAAGAGCGTGTCTCATCACACCTTGGCATCACCTTTTCAGTACATTCTATTCCATTTCACTCCCTTGCAAAGACAATGCCAAGGTGAGGCAGCTATAGACACGCTAATTTTGACATCATTTCGAGTAAATTTCATATCATACAATAATGCCTCGAAATGGTATGATAATTAATCATTAATTAATTTTTATTAATCTTTTTAAGTGTCGGGTTTAACAGATGTGTTTAAGTTAATCAATTGAATTGGTTTTAGCTCAAATTTGAGTTAAAATATAAAGAATTCTAAAAGACGTCGACCCAAGTGGACGCCATTTAGACTTTATTCTTATTTTAGTGATTAAATTTGAATTTTAATTAATTAATTAATTAACTAAAAGGCGTCTTGTAAGGTCGACGCGTTTTAGGTTTCCTAAGCTATTTTAACTTCTCCTCCGGATGTTTATCCTTATCTTAATTAGTCTAAAAGACGTCTATACAGGTAGACGCGTTTTACCTAATAAGGATAAAGATAAGTATTCCCGGATATTTATCCTTATCTTAATTAATCTGAAAGGCGTCAGCCAAGGTGGACGCGTTTTAGATAATTACAGATAAAGATGAATTAATCAGTATTTATCTGTCGGTTAAGATAGATAAATCTTGGATTTTTCAATGTTAATCTCGAACGCAAGAAAAGCCTATAAATACCTCGCATGTTGAAGAGTTAAAAAAGAGAGAGAGTTGAAATCGATAAAGAGAGAGTATTATTATAGCGAGTTGAAGATCGAAGCAACAACGTCGGAACGCCGGAGCGCTGCCATTTCCAGAAGTCGGCGTCCTTTCAAGATCTTCATCCTTTCAAAGCTTCATCCGATTGGGCATAAGTGTTTCATTTTCTGCATTTTCATCTTCATTAATTTCATTCTTCATTCACTTCATGCAAACACACACCACAGCATAATTTTTCAAAACCTACTCGATTTAAGGGGTTTCAAAGCCACTCAACAAGTAAGTTTGATGTTCAATCATATGTCCAAAATTATGATTAGTTCAGATATTGCTTCTACTTAAATTCTCATCATTATTGTTTCTTCGTTTTCTGTTTCTGTCTCTGCTGCACTCAACAACAACGAGAGATTCAAAAGGGGAAATCAAGCACAAAGTCAGAAAGACTTCTGGACGATCCTCAACCTCAAATTCAACAGCAAGAACAAAAAGCAAAGAAAGGGCTCTCTTTCTTCAGCCGGCTGAGGAAGGGGAAGCAAGGACTCAATCTTCCGCGTTTGAACAGGTAAGCGATCATACTTCTTTTGAAACTTTTAAGTTAAAAGTTTCTGGCGATCACTGCACTTAGTTGCTATTTTTAATAGGTTAGTTTACACTAAACAACATAGATTTTTTATGTTAATCACACGGTCATTCTAAGCACCTACAAATACCGAGAGCAAATAGTCTGACGTTGAACACTCAATTTCATTCAACGATATTCCGTTGTACCTGATCCTTGGCTATTTGAAATTTCATGCTTAGAGATCCGTAAACTAAGGTCAAAGCACCGAAGTCCACCGACAAGGTGTCTTTGGTGTCTCAGGTTCGAGGGCCATCTACGCAACTGTGACAATTGAATCAAGCTAGTTGATAGTTAGGTATATAACCATCTAGTGATTCAGTCGGATCAGTTCAGTGAACTCATTCTCTAATGAGCACCTATGGGTTCACCTTTGTGTATCTACACAAGTGACTATGAGATCAGTCACCCTCATCACATGAGCATGAGTAATCTGTACTAGTCTAACCATACGTTTGATGTCCTTCTTAGACATCTTCCGACTAAGAACAATTAAGAATATGAGTGTTTAAGTAATCAATTTCATTAATATGATCTCATCATAATATGATCACTATTGTAGATATTCAAGGACTTCATTGTGAAACAATAAGAATAAGAATTACACATAATAAAATAATGTCATTTTATTAATAAATGAACAGAACTATACACTGTTTGATTGACTTGTAGCCTACTTAAGACTAACAGTGTGATCCCCAGTTCCACGTTAGCCAAGACTTGATACTATTGCCTAAGTACCTGGCATATGTGTGTGTGTGGCCCCTTATGTTATGGTTAAGATGCTTGCCCATTTAATATGTGAAATACAATAATTTAGCACATAATGAGTTCAATTTAGATCTATTTTCAATATGTAATAATCATGTGAAATTCTTTCATATATGAAATTTAGATAAGATAACTTGATTACATTCTACTAGTTATATTTTAAGTCATATACTATATGATATGTGCCTCCCTATGTGTTGTAAGAATTATGTGATATATTTATGGCTAGTACATTGTCTTCAAACAAAGTAAGAAAGTTTGATATATATGATAAGTATTATGAATTAGTATGTTTGTTTCTGACTATTAGAAAACACATCCGATTTGTTATGAGATATATGTGTGATCTTGTTTTGTATCATTCTGTTATTTGATGTATATGTAGCATTTTAAATCATTCATACTATGACTTTAGATGTCGTATGATTTTTAATTATTATATGTTTAGCCGGTAGATGGGTGATGCTTACTGGACTTTGTACTTAATAAGTTTGTTAAATATTATTTTAGGAAAGGTGGCCAAAAAGTTAGATTTTGATTCTGACCACAAGGAATAAGTATTCTTGGAGCTTTTGGATTCAAGACTAGTTGTGGCAATATAAGTCTTTTCATTTTAGTAGACTAATGTAGTAAGAAGTATTTGAGTTTGTTATGTAATTGTAAGATCATATAGAGTAGAGAAAGATTGATTATGTTATTCAAGGACAATTGTTTATTATGAGACTTTTGTAGATTGTATCGGATTATTATTATTTACATTTTTACAATAGATGGATATTTGTTATTGCCTCGTAGACTATATTCTCTCATTTCTATTATAGATGCGCTATGTTCCATACTTGTATCGTCTCTGAGTTCCGCTGAAGGATGGATATAACTGGACACGGGGTTTGGGTCATTATAGAACATGGTATCAGAATAATTTTGAGAGTTTTGAATTCTACACCACCAGATCTGTTAAGCCAGGAGAATGAATTTCATAGATTGGAGATCTTAGGTAGAGTATAAGTGATAGAATAACTAGGCTTTGATTGAAGATATAACTAGAAGTTATGAGTTGCCAAATTTAAGAGCTTATTTGAGGAATTTTAGATTTTCTGGATATGTGGAGGCGCAGTCGTCCTATTGCAGTTCCTCCTGCTCAGCCCCTGTCTTTTAAGGACACCCTTGTGCACGAAGGTTCTTCTGCAACCCAAGGCCAAGATGTGGTCAGCACACTGCCAGCCAAAATGGATTTTGGTGGGTTCATGCAGAATTTTTACAAGCTTGTACAAGCTTTGCAAACTAAGACATAGACGCAGGCTCAGCCTCATGAGTCTTAAGGTGACCTATATGGTGAAGCAGTTCAACAAGTTGCGTCCTCCTCCTTTTAAGTGGGAGAGTTGACTAGAGGTTGTTGAGGCTTGGCTTAGTGAGATGGAGAAGATGTTAGCTGTAATTCATTGCCCAGATGATGAGAAGGTCAGTCTGGCGACCTTCATGTTGCAGGAGAGAGCACATGTCTTGTTGATCATGCTACTATTACTTGGGCATACTTTCTTGGAGCGTTTTGTGAAAAATACTTTCCTGATCATGTTCAAGATAAGAAAGAGATGGAGTTTCTCAACTTGGTGGAAGGTACTATGTCTGTGGCTAATTATGAAGCGAAGTTCTCGGAGTTGGGGAGGTATGCACCCCATATCTATGATGATGAGAAGAGAAAGCTAAAGAAGTTTGTCAAGGTCTGAAAGGTACCATTCGGCGTTATGTTGTTACTCAAAACCCTCAGACTTTTACTACTGCTTTGAGGACTACATTCAATATAAAGCATGAGCATGTAGAATTTATGGAAGAGAAGAAAGGTCAGAATAAGATAAGTGCACCAACTATCTTTGTGCGCAAGGATAAGAAGAAGTTCTCGACCCCCAACAAAGGGTCCGACACTAAAAGTATTTGATCCAACCACTTGCACTCAGTGTGGATGGCCAAACTTGGACATAGTGTTGTAGAGCAACTGACAAGTATTTAATGTGTGGTGATCCGGGACATATGTTCAAAGACTGCCTAACGGCCAAAACTCAGTCAACACAAGAATCGAAGAAAGGTAAGACTCAAGGACATGTTTATGCTCTCACTAAGGAAGATGCTGAGGAGGCCCCTACTATTGCAAAAGGTATTATTCTTATTGATGATATTCATGCTAAGGTACTATTTGATCCTAGAGCTACTCATTCGTTCATATCTGCTAGTTTTGCTAAATCACTTAAGAGTAGACCAATAGTTGCTACACATCTACTGATAGTTACTACAGCCTTCGGAGAGGAGATTTGCACTTCGCATACTAAATCTATTGTTGTTTACCTTGGGGATATAGATAGATTGGTTGAGTTGTTTGTGATAGAGATTGTAGACTTTGATGTTATTTCAGGTATGGATTAGCTAGACAAGTATTTTCCTTTGTTAGACTGTCATCATAAGAAGTTAATATTTTGAGAGCCTAGTGAGAAGGTGTTATGCTCCTGATCCGGTTCAGTCATTTAGACTCACTTCGGATTTAAGCAACATAAATACAAAATCAAATAACATACACATCAGACATTAATGATGAGAGACAAATAATCAAAGCAATAAACATGTCATTTACCATTAAATACCTAAGTAGAATTTTCATTACCAGCACTATAATTTCACAAAATATATCATCAATTCTAGGATCCTCACTGTACATCAAATATCTAATGAAAATAAAATCACTCAACTTACTAAATAAATAGAAAAGTACATATCTTTCTCAACCCTACTACATCAATCTACTAAAATAGAAAATTAAATCTAAACTAGATAACCTCTTGAAACGATCTGAATCAAAATCCTCAAAATAAGTCCTCCTCCAGTCATAACTCCTCTTCCGTAGACTGTAAAAATGTTTAATAGGTTTATGAGTACAATCACTCAGTAGGCAAATCAAACTTACCAAATGCTAAACAATATAATAATTAAAAAGTGAGGATAACTAACTAAGTATGATTCTCAGTTCTACATATATTTCAAATAAGAACATGATACAAAATATGATCATATATAAGTTTATCAAATCACATGTATTTTCAATTGGCACAATCAAATTGAATAATATATAACTTATTTAGCATAATAGGCAAATCGAATTTATATATGACTTACCAAATCTACTAGCCATGTAACGAACATATCACATATTTCCTACCACATATCATATAACGAATGGTATGATATAGTAGCTTAACAAATCTGATCAAAGTATGACATATGAGTAAATATGGATCTTAGACGTAGAATTCAAATGGAAACAGCTAAACAAGTGCATATGGAATTTTATAGATTAAGCTGAGTTCAAATATGACATAATAGAGTATAAACTTCATAATATTATACCAATCAAATTATATCAATATATAGTATCAACTTATTAACGGACATGCACCCAAATCATAACCTAAGGAGCCCTATACGTATATTAAAGTATCTCGGTAATGATACAGAGGTTATGGTAGCTACATAGAGCTAACTGGTCTAAGTTCCATCCAACTCCAAATCGCTAGAGCATTACATATCGCCATCCCTTAGTTTAGTCGATTAGAAAGTAGGATTCCATCCGTTGTCCTTGGTCTCCAATGTCTTATCTAATATGGATATTTACATTGAGTTCGAGTCCTACATTTCTTTAAGATGACAATGTCTAAATATGCTCATACAAATATGGCACAATGACATAACAACGAGCATAAGGTGGGCATAGATATGAAAATTCAATTAACAAAGAGCTACATATACACAAAATCGTCACTTAAAGATCCAACATAGTCATATGTATGAAAAATCATATCAAAACTCAGGCCAACATAGTTCTGGATAGCAAAATAAGTTACTAGAATTTTAAAATTTTTAAAATCAATAAACATATTTTTTTGAAACCTATTTTCTGAAGTAAAAAAATTAATAAATAGGTCCAAAAATAGCAAAGAAATTAAAAAAATAGCCAAACTTGGCAATCAAGTCAAATAGATCATATGAAATGTGTGAACAAAGTTTCATGTAATTTGGACATCAAATAAGTGATTTAGAGAATCAAGTAGTATATGAAGGACTTAAGTGGGTTTTGGCTGAAGGAATAAATAGTATAATAATCAGAAATAATTTTTTTTTTTTTTTTGAAAATTAGAGTTCATTAAAACAAAGTCGTGGACAAAACTTTAGATCACATAGACCTACAATGAGCAAATTAGAGTAAAAAAGATCAACATGAAACTTGAACTAAACTATTAGAAACACAGTTAAAACACGTCTATCATGGTGGACGTCTTTTACAAAACATGTCCATGGTGGTGAACATGTTTTAGATTAATTATAGAACTCAGCAGATGCATTGCAAAACATGTCCACTGATCTAGACATCTTTCAGACTGAAATTCAGAACATGAGACAATCAAAGAATTGAGATGTAATTCGAGGTTCTGATAGAAATCTAAGATCATATATTGATAGAACATGTTTCTAGGAATCCAATTTTGACCACTTTTGAAAATCCAAACTTTAATTTTCATATAATACAAAATAAACACATAATAGGTTATCGTTACCTATCTCTTGGAGGAAGAACAAACTAAGAACAACTCCTTCTAATCCCTCCTTCAAGCTCTAACCACAAAATCTTCTTATTTTAGAACTTCTCCCACGTCCTCTAAACCTCTAAGAAGATAATTTATAGATTAGAACCAATCCTTAAAAGAATTAATAAAAAATACACTTTATGTTTTTCAAGAATAGCACATGAACTTATCCTTGAAAGCGAGCTGCAGGTATAGGGATTTAAGCTCGCCCCCTAGGTCTCATTCATAGATCTTTCCGTTCCTAATACTACCCAAATTAATCCTTCTTCATGCTAAAGTCAAACTCCAACAACGGAAGACTTGATTGTCAAGTTAAAGAGTTCTCCTAGTGCAACTAGGACAATTCCTGTAGTACTTTGTTTCCTAATATGAATATCATCAGATTTGCCCCCAAAATTATTGAAATTAGCAAAAACTCATTTTGATAAAGTTGTAGATCTAATTTTTTTCTCTTTTCAAAAGTACTAAGATCATAATTTTTTGTTAACAGAGCGTGAAGATATTATCATTTTAGTGAGTTGCTTTTATGCATCCTACGAACCCAGAAATTTGGCAAAGTCCACAATACACTTGGTTCCTACTCAAAACACTAATGGGTCCAATGGGCCTAGTTTGACTTAACTAGTAACTTCTACATTCTAAATCTATTATTAACATGAATAATGGATCATAAATGGACATAAATGATCATGGTCTATTAATTAATTTAATTAGACTTAATTAACTGAATCTACTTAATTTAACTAACTTGGGCTTACTTAATCAAGACCCATTAACTAAATGAACTTGGTTCAAGATCTAATGTAGAACATTCTCTCCCCTTTAAAAAAATTTGTCCTTAAATTTAAGTCAACATAACTCACTGAATAAGAAGGGATACTTCTTCTTTATGTCTTCTTCCATCTCCTAGGTAGCTTCCACTATAGAACAATGTTTCCATAGAACCTTCACCAGAGGAATCACCTTGGTACGTAATAGTTACCTAGGATAAGATAAGTATGGTTGCAGTCTAGACTGCGAATCGGCCTCTCTTTATAAGATAAGTATGGTTGCAGTCTAGACTGTGAATCGGCCTCTCTTTATAAGATAAGTATGGTTGCAATTCTAGTGGCCTATATCCAATCATAGGAGATGGATTTGAGATGTACTTCTTAAGCATAGACACATGGAACATTAGATGTATATTAGTCAATGTAGGTGGCAAAGTCAGCTTGTAAGCGACTTCACGAACTCACTGTAGAATCTCAAATGGCTCAATGAATCTTGGACTAAGCTTTCCTTTATTCTTGAACCGCTTAACACCCTTCGTAACAAGATACTTTGATAAATACATGATCCCCCACTTCAAACATCAGCTCTCATCTCATGTTGTCTGCGTAACTCTTATGTTGCCTTTGAGCAGTAAGCAACTGCTTTGTAATAATATCAATCTTCTCTACATAGTCTTGAACAATTTGTAGTCCCAATAAACTCTTTTCACCAACCTCTAACTAGGGGATAGGTGGTTTGGATGGCCTGCCATAGACTGTCTCATACGGTGCCATCCCGATGCAAAAATAATAGTTTTTATTATATGTGAACTCAATAAGTGGCAACTGATCATCTCAACTATCTTGCCACTCTAAACTATACACTCTCAACTGTGTATGTAATGCTTCGTGTAGACTCTTTCAAAATCAAGCAGTGAATCTAGAATTCCTATTGAAAATAATGGAAACTAGCACACCATGGAGTCGAACAATGTCATCAATATACAATCGAGTCAACTCCTCCAACGATTATGTCCTGAATGGCCAGAAAATGAGGAGACTTAGTTAGCTGATCTACAATCACCTAAATCATGTCATGCTTCTTCCTTGTCTTGGGCAAACCTATTCATGGATATGATGCTTGTCTAGATAGCATGTAACCCGACCAGAAGTTCATGCAATAACTACCCACCTAGAGGTTATGGGACTGGTACCCCCTACCTAGTGCACCTTAAGGGTATCCGTTAAGTTGTGGGACGAGGGCATCTTCCCTCGGATTTGAGGTATTTCCAATGACTGCAATGGTCCAACATGTCTTTGATGTTTGGCTTTCACCTGCTAACAAGTCAAACATCTAACAACAAAATTTGCAACATCCTTCTTCATGCCTCTCCACCAGAAGTTCTTCTTCAGGTCGTGATACATCTTTGTGCTACTTGGGTGTATAGAAAACTACGACGTGTGAGATTTAGCCATCAGCCCCTTCCTAAGTTCCTCATATTTCAACACACATAGTTTGTTGCCGAGCCGGATGCCTCCATGTATGCCTTTCACCACTTTAGGTTGCCCTCCATAGTGGGAATAACCAGATCCTTCTCTTCAGCCTATATGACTTGGTCAACAAGAGCAGACTAAATAGTCAACTGCATCAGATACGACCTCTTACCATGTATTTGAGGTGTACCTTCAGTAACATCCTCTATAGCTTTCTAATTAAAATGCATTTGATAAGCTTCCTACTCAATGCATCAACTACCACATTCGCCTTACCAGGATGATAGATTGAAGTGAAGTCATAGTCTTTTCGGAACTCCACTAGCGCCTCTGCCTCAGATTGAGATCTTTATGTGAGAATATGTATTTCAAGCTCTTGTGATTAGTGAATATCTTAAACTGGGCTCCGTAGAAATATTGCCTCCATACCCTTAAAGCATGTAGCACAGTGGCCATTTCCAAATCATGAGTGAGATTATTCTACTTATGGACTTTTAGTTGTCTCGATGTATAGGCCACAACTTTGCCATGTTGCATAAAGTATGCATCCGAGACCCTTTTATGATGCATCAGTATACACCACAAAGCCATCAATCCCATCTGGCAAGGTGAGTACTGGAGCAGTGGTTAACCTTGTCTTCAACTCTTGGAAACTGCGCTCACATTCCTCCGACCAAATAAATTTAGCACCATTGCATGTCAACTTGGTCATTGGAGCAGCCAAAATAGAGAACCCTTCAATGAATCTCCTACAGTAACTGGCTAAGCCAAGAAAACTCCTAATTTCAACAGTGGTCTTTAGAGCTTCCCACTTCATAACAGTCTCCACCTTTGTTGTGTAACGACCTGCCATCTTATAATCGGGGATCCGATTACTAAATGGGTACCGAATCATTAGTTTGGAGCCAAACCAGAACCTAGATAAGTCTGAGAAATAAATAATAAACTAAACTAAACATTCACATCGCATTGAATTGAAAAGGAAGTGCAAGAATTAAAAGTTATTACAATGCAACTCGACACAGCAAATAATTACATACTCCAACTGAAAAGAAATAATTAAGCGTACATGCCAGAAAATAAAATAACAACTACGTCGGGGCATACTCCGGAACAACAGCTGCTGGCGCGTAACCCAAAGCAGTACTCTCCTCGCTAAGCCTGCCTGGAACCCTCACTTGAAAACCGCAGGGGTAAGTCTCAACGAAAAGACTCAGTAGGGATCCTTCGGTCCCCACCGCTCACTCACGCACCCACAAGTGCAGTAACACAGATACAGGTAGAATAAGCAAGTAACACAATTTCTAAATTCCGATATAAAACACATGTATTCGAGATGTAACATGCATAACTCTGAAACCATTCTACCAAGGAGCCTATGACTAGCGTCTCGGCAAAACACGCTAACCACACAGCCGAACGCGGGAAACATCGACCCGCTGAGATCAAACAGTAACCCTTCAGATAGCACGCTAGCTACTCCGGCCCAACTGGCTCTAGGTGGTTTCTGCTTCCCCCAGCACGAGTGACACTCCACAGGTACCACTCCCACACCGGTACTAGCTAACCCCGAGGTATACCAGGTGACCATCTCTCTAGGCGTCACCCCACCACTCCCACACCGGCGCTGTGTCCCTCCCACACCGACACAGGGTGGCAAGCGCTACAACTGTCACTCTAGGTCCACAGTTGCACGAAACACAACACAGTGCGATCCGATCACGTAAAAATCCTCATCTTCGAGTACGATTTCAAACATGCAATTAACCAAACTATCTAACAGTGTGAAGATATGTTAATAGCATGAATTAATGTGATTCTGCCTTGAATCGCGTCGCCCAAGGCCGACGCCATTCAAGCCTCCTAAACTGGTTCATGTGAAATCTAGCTTTGGAAATGGCCAAAAACGCGTCGCCCATGAAAGTCGCCTTTCGAAAGGCGTCGCTGTCCGTGGACGCCATTCAGTTCCAGAGACAGAGTCTGGTATTTGGGCTAAATTGCGTCGCGGGTGGAAGCCACCTTTCTAAAAGGCGTCGCTGTCCCCCGACGCCATTTAACCCTCACAGACAGGTTCTCCCTCTGCCATCTCCCGGTCCACGAGGTGGGATTTCCTCTCCAAAATCGTGTAAAAACACGAAAAACATGGAGAATGGGGAGAAGAACCTAACTACCCATTTAAAACACCCAATTTCTCATTTCATGCATTTAGTATTTTCACCCCAAGAACAGCCATAAACATGCTCCAAAGCGGGAAAACATGATTTTTAAATGAAATACTACGGGAATCGTCACCCTACCGGTTACTTGAACTCTTCCAAGCTCCAAGCCGCCTACCCGCCTCGCCCCACGCTGCCGCCGGTACCGCCGTGGATGCCGTTACTCCACCGGGACGTCGGCCGCTGTCCGGAGAGAAAAATGTCGCGGTGGAGATGGTGGTGGTAGTGGTGGGAGTTAGGAGGTCGATGGAGTGGAGGGAGAGATGAAATGGTGGGAGGAAAAGGAAGGAGGGGGAAAAAGAGCTGTCGGCTCGCTGGAGGAAGAGAGGGGAGAGAAGAGGGAGGAGGAAATGAGGGAAAGGAAGGAGGGTTCGCGGGGTCAACCAGAAGCTAGGTAAAACGCGTCGTGCACGCCCGACGTCTTTTAGACGACAAGACCGGGCCATACACTAACAAGCCAGGGTTGTACTCTGAAAGGCGTCGTCCATCCAAGATGCCATTCATACGTTATGACTGGGGCCGTACTCTCGCGACCCTAGGCCAGCCCACGTAGCACAGCCTAAAACGCGTCTACATTGCTGGACGCCATTTAAACCGCGTCGAGCAGGCTCGACGCGAAACAGAACTGAATCTCAGTCCCATCAGGCCCCGAACTAAGGGATCCGACCCCGAAAACTGACTCGGTAACTGGATCCAAAAACCTCAATCCTTACAATTGGGTCCCTAAAAATTTGATCTTGAAAATAATATGCCCCAAGAAATGGACTTACTCAAGCTAAAACTCACATTTGCTGAATTTTACATACAAATGGTGAGTTCTGGGAATCTCTAGAATAATCTTCGAATGGTCCCTTTGTGCCTCCTCACTCGGAGAGTAAATCAGCACATCATCAATGAAAACTATAATAAACTTGTCAAAATACGGTTGAAAGATCCTATTCATCAAATCTATGAATGCAGTAGGGGCATTGATTAGCTCAAAAGGCATAACCAAGAACTTATAGTGGTCGTATCTTGTACAAAAGGCTGTCTTAGGAATGTCTTCATCTTCGATCTATAGTTGATGGTAGCTGGATCAAAGATCAATCTTGAAGAAGACCTTACTGCTTGCTGGTGATCAAACAAGTCTTTAATCCTTAGCAAATGATACTTGTTCTTGATTATGACATGATTGATCTTACGGTGATCAATACATAGCCACATCGATGCATCCTTCTTCCAGACAAATAGCACTGGTGCACCCCATGGTGACACTAGGACGTATGAAACCCTTATCCAGAAGTTCTTGGGGTTGCTTCTTTAGCTCTGCCAATTTGGTAGAAGCCATTCTGTAAGGTGCCTTAGAAATAGGTGATGTCCTTGGCATAAGATCAATAGTGAAATTGATCTCCCATGATGGTGGCAAACTAGGCAAATTGTCAGGAAATACATTAGGAAAGTCTCGAATTACCTCAATGTCTTGCACCGTCTTGGCCGTGCCATTATAAATCACCATACTAGCCAAGAATTCCTCACAATCCTAGCTGACCAACTTCTTTGATCCTACTATAGGGACAAACACCCTTCCAAACTTATTCTTCGGATACTGAAAATAGGAAGTATCTTCAGACCTGGGACCTTGGAATATCACTCTCTTCGGCAATCTAGTAATACATCATGCTTTTCTAGAATGCCCATGACCAGTATAATATCAAAGTCTACCAGATCAATAACATATGGCCATGTAAACATATCTTGATCTGCCATGTGAACGTAAAGACTAGACACCATAAACCTGGAAATCAAGGTATCACTAGTAGCTGTGGTAATAGTTAGAGGTGGTACTTGTTAGTCTTAGGTGGCCTACAAGCCAATCTGACTATGTAAATCTCGTTCATTTATTAATAAAATGGCATCATTTCATTATGTGTAAATTTGTGTTGTTATCATCTCATAATGAAGTCCGTGAATATGTGCGATAGTGATCATATTATAATGAGATCATACTAGTGAGACTAATCACTTAAACACACATATTCTTAATAGTTCTTAGTTGGAGGATATCCGAGAAGGACATTAGATATCTGGTTAGACTAGTGAGACTAATCACTTAAACACACATATTCTTAATAGTTCATAGTTGGAGGATATCTGAGAAGGACATTGGATATCCGGTTGACTAGTACAAATTACTCCTACTCATACGATGAGGGTAACTGATCTCATAGTTACTTGTGTGGGGACACTAAGGCGAATATGTAGGTGCTCATTAGAGGTGAGTTCACTGAACTGATTCGACTGAATTGCTGGATGGTACAGTACCTCACTGTCAACTAGCTTGATTCTATTGTCGTACTTGCGTGGATGGTCCTCGGACCTGAGACACTAAGGACACCTTGTCGGTGGACTTCTGTGCTTTGGCCTTAGTTTACGGATCTCTATTCACGGGATTCTAAACAACCAAGGATCGGGTGCAGCGGAATACCGTCGAAGGGAATTGAGTGTCAATAAGGAATCATTTGCTCTCGGTACTTAGAGAGAGAATGCTCTAGGAAGTATGTGTAGGAGTCTCTGGCCAGGGCGGACGATAATATCGGGAAAAGAGTTTCCCGATATTATACGGCAGCATCGGATCTAAGTGAGTTGACCGATTAGGGTTTGACGATATACCATACCCTGAGTTGACTCGAGAGCATTGTATGAATGAAGGATTATATTCACGTGGTAACTGTTGACGGAAAGGTTCCAAGAGTTGGTTACTTAACCCACCTTCCGGATTCGAATATGTGCAAGGTAATAATCCGTTTCCGGATTATTAGAAACGGGAGACGGATCGTTGTTTTATTTAATTTTAATTTCCGCTGCGTGAGCGATCCATAGAAACGCGAGAACATTACAGTGGTATCAGAGCCATGTTCCACTGTTTCTCGTCACGTTTTGATCTCCGAATTAATTTTCCATGCTTTATTCCATGCTATATGTTCGATTAATTGTTGGATCTGTGTTCATACGATGAGCACAGTTAATTGGATTATTTTTCTGTAATTTTTGAAATTTAATTTAGGGTTTTTTTCGTGTTCTTCGTGGGATGAAGAACGACGGGTGTTTCGGTTTTGTTCGGGCCTCCCCAAGTGTTGGGAAGGGTGGCCAGCACCCCGGATCCTTGGGGAAGGATCACCCATCATCCCTGGACTCATGGCCGGCGCCGGAGAAGGATGGCTGGCAATGGACAGGGGCCTCCATCTTCTTCTTCCTCTTCGGTTTTGAGAAAAACCTAAAAACCAGAAATTGAAGAGGGGCTCGGGCTGCCCTTTTACGGACCACCGGCGGGTTCATGCTGGTCCTAGGGGCGTCGCCGCCGACAACTCTGCCGCGCCTCCTCCCCCCCACCACCACCTATAAGTCGGGTGTTTGGGGTTTCAAGAATTGCAGGGGTGTCAGGTTGGGGGGGGGGAAGCGGTTTGACCCAAGCTGTTGGAGCCCCACCCGAGCTAGTGAACCTGCGGTTGGACCAGGCGGCCTGGGGGGGGAATCGGGCTCGAGCCAGGTACCCTAATGGGCTTAGCCCATTCGGTTATTTCCCAATTAACCCCCCCCCCCCCCCCCCCCCTAATTCCTTTTAAACCCCTTGCCCATTTAAAATTGAGTATAAAATTGGATTTTAATTTGAAATACAAAAGGGTTTTGAAATTAAAATTATTATTCATTTTTTATTTAATCGGGCCTTAATGATTTTGAATCATGTTAATTAACCATTAGTTGTTAATTAATTAGAGTTAATTATTAGATTAAATGTTAAACTAATAATTAACTTTAAATTAACTAATTTAAGAGTTAGATTAGTGATTAATAATTATTAGTCTAAATGTTAGATTATTAATTATTAATTAATCTAATTGTTAATTGATTAGAGTTAGTTATTAATTTAAGTGTTAAATTAATAATTAATATAAAATGACTAATTTAAGTGTTAAGTTAATGATTAATTTTAAATTAACTAATTTAAGAGTTAGATTAAAAGTTATTGATTAATTAATATTAATTAATAATTTAAGTGTTAAATTAGTAATTAACATTAATTAACTAATCTAAGAGCTAGATTAGTAGTTAATAATTCATTAGAGTTAATTAATAATTTAAGTGTTAAATTTAATAATTAACTTTAGTAGACTAATCTAAGAGTTAGATTAGTAATTAATTAATATTGTTTAATCTAAATACTCAATTTACTGGACATGGAGAGAGGGCCAAAGACATTTTGAAACTCATACATACTGATGTATGTGGTCCTATGTCAACCCAAGCCAAAGATGACTTCTCGTACTTCATTATTTTATTAATGACTTCTCGAGATTTAGTTGTGTATTTAATGATGTACAAGTCGGAAGCATTTGAGAAGTTCAAGAAATTTATGAATGAAGTGGAGAAGCAAACTAGAAAGAGTATTAAAATTCTTTGATTTGATCGAGGAGTGGAATACTTAAGTATATAATTCACACAATTCTTAAAGGAAAATAGTATCCTTTTTTAGTAGACGTCTCCCTATACGCCTTAAATAAACAGTGTATCTAAAAGGACGAACTGCACCTTATTGGATATGGTGTAATCGATGATGAGCTTTTCTAAATTACCAATGTCATTTAGGAATTTGTGCTAGAGTTAGCAGTATCTAAGTTGAACAGGGTTCCAAGTAAATTAGTGTTTACTACCCCATATAAGATATGGAAGGATAGGAAGCTTGGCTTTAAACATTAAAGTCTAGGGTGTCCTACCCATGCGAAAAGGTATGATCCAGATAAATGGGAATCAAGAACTATATGGTGTAGATTTATGGGATAACCAAAAAAGACTTTTGGATATTCTTTTTACCATCTGGCGAATGAAAGGTATTTGTTGCCAAGAGAGTTATCTTCTTAGAAGAGGAATGCATCCTTGAGGAGGATAGTAGGAGTAAGGTAGATCTATAAGAGGTTCTAGATCCACAAGCCATAGCAGGCCTGACTAGACAACTAGACAACTTGAAAGATATGTGGGACATATTAGTGAAGATTCAACTAGTGCACCATTCAATGAGGATGATGATCCTAAGACCTACCAGAGGCTATTGAGAACCTAGAAGCCAGAAAATGGCGAGAAACCATGAATTCTAAGATACAGTCTATGTACATCAACCAAGTTTAGAACTTGGAGGACTTGCTAGAAGGTATTATACCTATTGGTTGTAAGTGGATCTTTAAGAGAGAGATCGGTGTACATTGATGAATCGGCACTTATAAGGCAAGATTGGTGGCAAAGGGATATCGCCAAATATAAAGAATTGACTATGATGAGACTTATTCACTAGTTGTCATGTTAAAGTTGGTCAAAATTCTTCTTGTCATAGTTTCACATTATGATTATGAGATTTAGCAGATGAATGTAAAGACTGTCTTTTTCCATGAAAATCTTGAGAAAGAGATGAGACAACCTAAGGGTTTATATCTAAGGAGTTTTTAGATAAAGTATGCATGCTTTAGAGTCCCACTTCTATATGGAAGCAAGCTTCTCAGAATTGGAACACAAAGTCTATCATGTACACCATACTATGTACAAGGCTTGATGTGGCACATGCTTTAAGTGTTATGTGTAGATATCGGGTAGATCTAGGTAATACACACTAAAAGGCCATGAAATGTATCATTAAATACTTGAGAAGGATTAGAGATATGTTTCTGGTCTATGGATGAGGTGACTTGAAGCTGTGGAGGTACACTAACTTGAGCTTCTAGTCTGGCTCAAATGACAATAAGTCCACTTTTGGGTTTATGTCTATACTAAATGGAGTGGCAGTTAGCTAGAAGAGTCCCAAGTAAGAAACCATTGCACATTGGATGATAGAAGTTGAATACATTGTCACTATCGAAGCCACGAAGGAAATAGTATTAAAGAAGCTCATCACTAACCTTGGGGCTATACCGAGTATCTTTGATCCGGTTCTATTATTGTATGACAACATATTGCACATGCAAATGAGCCGAGGTCTCATCAGAACTCAAAACATATTATGAGGCACTTTCACCTAATCGGGGTATTCATTGCTAGAGGAGGTGTCTGGGTAGAATGGGTTCCTTCAGCCAGTAATGTATTCGATCCATTAACGATGCCATTGACTCAAATTGTGTTTGAGCGTCATCTAGGTTCAACGAGGATCCAATGTAAGGGTGATTGGGTTTATTCCAAGTGGGAGATTGTTAGTTATAGATGTCCAACAAACTAATCACATGACTCTGATATACATCTCGTTCTCATTTTATAATAATAAAAGGACATTATATTCATTATGTGTGAATCGACTATAGTGTTTCATAGTGAAGTCCGTGAATATGTGCAATGAAGATTAAATTATAATGAGATCATAATAATGAGATTAATCATCTTTAAATTATTCCTAATCAGAAGATATTTGAGAAAGATATCAAATATCCAGTGACACTAGTGTTGACTAGGAGATTATTGAAATTATATCTTTAATTGTTCTCAACAATATTTTGAGCATTTGTTTCAGTGATAACAAAACTTTGAATATGCTAGTAACCCCCCACTTCTTATGTATGCTAATTGGTTGATTCAGATAGGGAGAGAATGTTGATTATAACTGTTTCTCATATCTTTTGGATAATAACCCACTAATATTATGAGCATGCTGTAAGATTGATTTAAATTGGTTAGGCTCTAATCCATATATTGCCTGAAATCTATTAGTTATGGGACTTGGTCGATTTTAACAGATCTTTGATCACTTCGATTAAATGCTAACTAAAGCTTTGATTGAGTGTTTATCGTTAATCAATTATCAATGTGAATGAAAGCCACAACATCATTAATCGATGCATGTCTTTTCTTCTGTAATCGCTATCACGATTGCTTAGCTAATTGATTCATAACTTAAGTTTCACTTTGATTACATGTTGAAATGCTAATCGATTGCACTACCATCAACCGAATCGATTATTAAGTTGACCATGCTATCCATTAACTTTACATCTTTTAGTCTTCGATTACTCATGCATTTCAAATCGATTATAATGTATTCTTGGATTTAAAGCTATGATCTACACCCTGGGGGGGTGAATAGGATGATAAAAAAAAGTTCGTGAAAACCTTGACTAGTTCGGTGTACTTAAAATTAAATTGTGCAATAAAAATAATACAATAACAACACGAGTACAATCACACAAGAGACACAAGATTTATGGTACTTCGATCCACCAAATGGTGACCTATGTCTACTCTCCAACTTCGTTGGACTTTTTTACTAGAGTATCTTCTAATATACCGTTGGTAGATATGGTCCTAACAAGCCACTCCTGCTAGAGATCAAGCTTCTAACAAGCTCCCCTAGATACAATGTCTCTAGTAAGGCCTACCTCCAACCCTCTCAAGGGTTGGCCCTCTTCCACAAGGAAGGCACACAACCTCTACCCTTTGTAAAAGATGACCCTCTTCCATAAGGATGGCAAACAACAAGAGAAAGTAAGAAAGGTAGAAACCTTAGCTTTCTATCCTATCCTACACACTTTGTGGTGTCCTTTCTAGCCTTGATCAAATGCAGGAAGATTCACTATGCATGAAACAACTCTCTTGACCTACACACAAGAGAAATAAGTCCAAGGTGAACACTCCACTCAAAGGTTAGAGGTCAAGCTCAAGTGGGAAACATAAAAAGCTAAAGGGAGTTCTCTTAACACTCTCTATTTTCTTCTATCTAAGACCACCATAAAAAATCTGCCGCACTCTCCCTTTTATAGGTTCCAAGAGGAAGCCTTAGTCGTTAGGTACATCTGGGAACATTCTACACAGGTTCCAACACTTTTAATGGCACAAGGGGCCAAGATATTTTGAATCCTAGCATTTGATTGGTCCTTTATTGTGCCAGCTAACAAGTACCTAGTGATATCACTTGGACTAAAGGTTTTTCTAGCAAGAAAGTTTCCTAAGGAGAGTTAAATAGGTGGTAGGTGAAAAGGTGATGGTGACATGTAGCACATAAAGGAAAAAAAGTAGCCTTTCAAAGGTTTCCAAAAGATAATGTAAATCTCAAAAAAAAAATATAAGGATCTGTCCTATTACAGGAGAAAAGGCTGGTGTGTCAGTCCTTTAACCGTAAAGTGACCCATGTGACTGTCCTTGCACTGGATAGGATATGATAGGTTAGTTTGGTTTGTCACATGGGTGTCAGGGTCATTTTGGACGACCAAAGCCTAAGACTGGACGTCCAGAGCTAGTGTAGGAAGAAAACCAGGCTGCCAGCCATTCTGTTGGTACTGGTTGACCAATCCTTGGGTTGGTCGATCAATGTATAGACTCAATGTTTTCTAAGTACCGGTACTAGTCGACCAATGTCCAGTTGGTCGATCAACTAGGCCAACTCAGTGAAACTGAGTTATGGCACTAGTCGACCAGTCTTGCTGTAACGACCCGCCACCCTATAATCGGAGATCCGATTACTAAATGGGTACCGAATCGTTGATTTGGAAACAAACCAGGATCTTGGTAAGTCTAGGAAATAAATAATAAACTAAGCTAAACATTCACATCGCATTGAATTAAAAAGGAAGTGTAAGAATTAAAAATTATTACAATGCGACTTGACTCAGCAAATAATTATATACTCCAACTGAAAGGAAATAATTAAGCATACAGGCCAAAAAATAACATAACAATTACATCGGGGCATACCCCGGAACAACAGCTGCTGGTGCGTGACCCAAAGCAACACTCTCCCCGCTACGCCTGCCTGGAACCCTCACCTGAAAACCGCAGGGGTGAGTCTCATCGAAAAGACTCAATAGGGATCCTTTGATTCCCACCGCCCACTCATGCACCCACAAGTGTAGCAACACAATTATAGATAATTTAAGCAAGTAAAGTAGTAAACACAATTCCTAAATTTCGATATAAAACACATGCAATTGAAATATAGCATGCACAATTCTGAAATCATTTTACCACGGAACCCACAACCAGTGTCTCGGCAAAACACGCCAACCACAAGGCCGAACGCGGGAAACACCGACCCGCTGAGACCAAACAGTAACCCCTCGGATAGCACGCTAGCTACTCTAGCCAAACTAGCTCTAGGTGGTTTCTGCTTCCCCCAGCACGAGTGACACTCCGAATGTACCACTCCCACACCGGTACTAGCTATTTCCCGGGGTACACTAGGTGACCCTCTCTCTAGGCGTCACCCCACACCGGCGTCGTGTCACTCCCACACCAACACAGGGTGCCTAAGTGCTAACAACTGTCACTCTAGGTCCACGGTCACACGAAACACAACACAGTGCGATCCGATTACGCAAAAATCCTCGTCCTCGAGTACAGTTTCAAGCATGCATTTAACCAAACTATCTAATAGTGTAAGTACATGTTAATAACATGAATTAATGTGATTATGTCTTGAATCGCGTCGCCTATGGCCGACGTCATTCAAGCCTTCTAAACTGGTTCATATAAAATGGGCCTCGGAAATGGCCTTAAAACACGTCGTCATATGTAGCCGCCTTTTGAAAGGCGTCGCTGTCCCTAGTCGCCTGACAACGACAGAAACAGAGACAGGCTTCGGGGTGATTAAACTTAAAACACGTCGTGCATGCAAGTTGCCGTTCAAAAGGCGTCGCTGTCCCTGGACGCTCATCAGTTTAGAGACAGAGTATGTTATTTAGGCTAAATTGTGTCGCGGGTGGAAGCCGCCTTTCTAAAAGGCGTCGCTGTCCCCCGACGCCATTTAACCCTCACAGACAGGTTCTTCCTCCGCCATCTCTCAATCCACGGGGTGGGATTTCCTCCCCCAAATCGTGTAAAACACTAAGAAAAGTGGAGAAGGAGGAGAAGAACCTAAATACCCATTAAAACTTCCAATTTCTCATTTCATGCAATTAGTGTTTTCACCCCAAAAACCCCTTAAACATGCTTCAAAGCGGGAAAAATATGGTTTTTAAACATAATACAATGGGGATCGTCACCCTACTGGTTACTCGAACTCCTCCTAGCTCCAAGCCGCCAACCCGCCTTGCCACACGCCGCCGCCGGTACCGCCGTGGACGCTGTTACTCTACCAAGACGTCGGCCGTCGTCCGGAGAGAAGTGCACCGCGGAGGAAGTAGTGGTGGTAGTGGAGGAAGTTGGTAGGTTAATGGAGTGGAGGGAGAAGAGGAATGGGGAGAGGAAAGGAAGGAGAGGGGGAAAGGGTTCGCCGGAGAGTCGGAGGGAAGAGAGGAGAGAGAAGAGAAAGGAGAGAATGAGGGAAAGGAGGGAGGGTTTGCGGGGTCAAACAAAAGCTGGGTAAAATGCGTCGTGCAAGACCGACGTCATTCAGACGACAAGACCGGGCCGTACACTGACAAACCAGGGTCGTACTCTAAATGACGTCGTCCATCCAAGATGCCATTCAGACGATAAGACCGGGGCCGTACTCTCGCAGCCCAAGGCCAGCCCACGTGGCGCAGCCTAAAACATGTCCACATTGATGGACGCCGTTTGAACCAAACTAAGTCTCAGCCCCACCAGGGCCCAAACTAAAGGATCCGACCCCGAAACTGACCCGATAACCGGATCCGAAACCTCAATCTTTACACTTGCCACTGGTCGACCAATACCTACCTGATTGGGTTTTTGCCTTTCACTTAAATGAGATTTCTAGGGGTTCTTTTAAGGGTCATTTTAGTCTTAAAAAAGTGAATTTGCAGTCTAAAAATATATTGCATTTATACCCATAAAATAAAATATTTAAATGATTTTTGAAAATAAACATTTGATTACCTTCATACTTACCAATAAAATTTGTTCTAGTTATAGGTGATTTGTTTCATCAAAATCAATCCGAGGGACTCAACATTCTCCTCCGTTTTGATGAGGACAAAACACTTATCACTATGAGGCCCTTATGTTATTGTTCCTGCACACATTTCTTAAGATGTTCAATAAATCCATTTATACAAGGATATTCAATAAAAACATTCAAGATCCTCAATCCACACAGCTCAATTCACAATCACCATACCATCCTCCACATCAAAATGAAACATACACACATTAAGTAAATACTAACCATACAAGCATTCACAATATGCACATAACATTAACACATAGCATTCACCATTCACACATCACTCCCCCTTTTTGTCATCATCAAAAGGGATTCTAAACGTCAAAAGGGGTTTAAAGATAGCATCATAACCTTGCACATAGACAACTTGAAAGAGTTTTCATTTTCTTTTTTTTTTACTTCCACATAAACTACATAAGAAAACTAAAAAGACTAAAAAATAAAGGAAGAAAGTGAAACAAAAAAAACATAAAAAACATGAAAGTATTTTTTCATGGGGTACAAGCATGAGATTCATTGTTTCTTCTTACCCTTCCCTTTCTTGTCATACATAGGAGGATAGAGCTTTATGAGTCTTGATGAAGCATCCTGTGTATCGGGTGAGCCATGGTCTTCATCAGTTGAGGGATTTGGATCCCAATAGTGCACAAGCCGTGTGGGAGCACAAGGGAAAAGATAATTTATGAGCCTGAAATTTGAGAACCCAACTGCCCACTAGCCTTGATGAGTGTCTGCACTTGCTCAAAGGTGGTCTGCACATTTTTGTTAACTTTCTTCAACATGTTTTTAAGTGACTCTATCACTTCTCCTACTAAAGCAAGGCGACTCAAGGCTTCACCTCTGAACCTATCCATCAAGTCAAAGTGGGTGTCAGCTCTTCTATCGATATTCACAAGTACGTCATGAATATTATATGGAATATCTCTAGGTTCAGAACTAGAGGCACCATATATACTTGGGTCATCTTTTCCAAGATATTTTCTTCAATATCTTCCATTTTCTTTCCAAGAACAAGTCATGTGTTGAAGGCTGCAGGAGGTGTATCAATGGCCTGCATGGAATTCATTTTCTCTTCTAGCCTAGCCATCATTTCATCAAATCTTTTATCTATTGGATCCATCCTATCAAGAATGGATGCATAAGAGTGCCCATTTGATTTTCTTGTGGGGATTGTAAGGATTCTCTAACTTCGTTTTCATGCACTTCTTTTACAAGTTTTTCTAATCTTGCTCCCATGTTGCTCTCTAACTTGTCAACCACACCAAGTATAGAGGCAAGTACCTCTTAATTGAAACTTGGAGCTTGAGGGCCATTTTATTCAATGGCAATTTCCTTCCCATGGGGCCTTGTCCTAGAACCTTGTCCCTTAAGAGGAACATCCTCTACATGTCTCTGCTCCCCTTGAACAAGCGAGGGAGGAGCTTTGATAGATGTCCCTCCAGCTTCTTTATTTACCTATGCTACATCTACAAAGGAATATAACATCTTAGTGAGGGAATTAATCCCTATGGCATTTTTCTTTTTTATTTCCAGGTTGTCCTCCTCAGTCAAATTTAACACATAGTGTCTAAAGATTCTTGTAAGCAAGCTACCATATGGCAAGGTGTGACTTCCTGAATTTGCTTGATGCATGTGATATATAAGGAAGGAGGGCAAGCCAATTTTTTTATTTGTTACAACATGCCACATCATCTAAAGATGATCAAGCTTGAGATAGTCATAGCTACCCACTATAGGCATGATAATATGACAAATAATGAGATGAATTAGCCTAAGATCTAGTGAAAGATTAGAGACTTTCACTTCAACACCCTTCGCCACTTCTATCCATCCAGTTACATCTTAATGGTGGTGACTTTATCAAGTGTCTTAGTTCTTATAGTCCCTCCCAAGTTTAGATTAACCATTTCACCAATCGACGAATGGGTTACTTAAATTCCTTTCCCTTTTACACACCCAACAATCCCATTATCTTTGTGGCTCCCCAATGTCTTGTAACATCTCCTAATCAAGTTTGGATATAAGTCATCTCTCATTAAACATAAATCCAACCAACCCATTTTCTCAACAATCGAGAAGATGTCAAGCCATGTTTCCTTCAATGAATCAAAATCAACGTATCTACGATGTAACACCTCAAACTTTTTAAAGGTCTCTTCATACCTAGACAATCCTGGCTCTTTGGTCACAGGAGGGTGACAGTGTGCAGCCGGCGCTCTTGAAGATCTCACCTTTCTCTGCTTATAGGGTGCCTATGTCACCTTCTTCTTTTTTTTCTCCTTGTTGTATCTCTTCTACTCTGCTTCTCTTATGACTTGACTGAGGACGATGGATGGTGGGAGCCACATCTTCGCTACTCTCTTCTTTGTCCATTTCTACATGTTCTTCACTCTCTAGTTCTTCCACTGTTTCTTCTTGATTTGGAATAGTCTCTAGGTTGATGGCATCCCTTTCCTTCTTCTTCTTTTGCGGGTACACTCCTTTTCCCCTTGGGTCTACCATGGCTGACTATCTAGGGTATGACCAGACAAGTTGAGAACAAGGGGGAAGAGAGTGAGTGGTAAGGAAGGGAAAAGGCTCGGCCATTTGTAGGCGCCCGGAACGTCCCCCCGCCGCTGCTACGGGCTTCGGGTCGAGGGTTTCTCCGTTCGTCTTAGCACTGCGACGATTTATGGGGGGTTAGAAATAAAGGTGTGTGATCGCCGAGAGCATTACCTTACGGTCCCTGTGCTCCGCAGGATTGTAAGAGTGATCGCGTTCTGAGGGAGCGGGAAATGGTGGTTTCTCCTTCTCTTCCTCCGGCTGGCCAGAGGAGGAGAGCTCGGCAGTCTGCACGCGAAAATGCGGAAAGGATCCCTGAAAAGAAAAGACAAGACAAGAGAGAGAAATGACCCGATTAGAACTGTGATATGTAGAATCTATCCATAAAAATATAAAAATTAACTAGAATTGGAGGGAGACGCACCGGATGGGTGATTGGGGAGGGAAGGTGACCATATGTTATGGCCACCCACCTCCCGTTTTTTGTTTAAAACCTCTGGGGGAGTAAGGGTTGCTAAGTCATCTTAACATGCATGCATGCAAATGAGGGTGCTCGTGTGTGAAGAGTGAAGTGATATGTTAAGAGTGGAAAGAAGAGTGAGAGAGGGGGAATGTTACGGCATGGATGGAAAGTGAGAATGCAATGAAATGATGAGGAGAAAAGTAAAAGAGGGTTAAGAAGACAAGCCCATTTGGAGTGCGAAGGATTCCTCTTGAAGCCCCTCCTGAAGCTCTCTGACTCCTTGTCCGCTCGACTCCTCAAAGCTGACTCACTGGTCAACCTCCTCTGAGTCTCCCCTCTCGAAAAACTCCCTCTTATTCTCAACCCCTCCGAATCTCTCACCCCAAAAAATCCTTCACCCCCGCTCGAGGGGACATGGGGGGGTTTAAATAGGTGAAAGAGAAATAGAAGAAAATAGGGGTCTAAATCCCCGTAAATCATCCTGTAGCCAATGGAAAGTGGTCAAGGATCAGAGGTGGTGCACGCGGCAGTCGCCGGAGTGGGGAGTGATCGGAGTAGTGGAGGTGAGGGCGGCGAGTAGAGGAGATCGTAGGGAAGACGAGGTCAATGTGGTAGTTAGAGGGGTGGACGGCCAGCCAACATGCCTTCCAATCCCGTGGAAGGCCAAGTAGCTGGCCTTCCACGAAGTGGTGGAAGGCGGCCTTGTTGGCCTTCGAAGGATGGTGGAAGGTGGACTGGTTGTCCTTCGAAGGGTGGTGGAAGGCGGGCTAGCTGGACTTCGAAGGGTGGTAGAAGGCGGACTGGCTGGCCTTCGAAGGTTGGTGGAAGGCGGGTTGGTTGGCCTTCAAAGGATGGTGGAAGGCGGGTTGGCTGGCCTTCCACGAAAAGGTGGCTAGAGTCGGGATTGGTTAATGGGCCTAGTTATTAGTGGTTAATGGGCCTAGTTATTAGTGGGCTGAGATGGCTAAGATGAGGGGTTTGGTGATGATGGGCTAATGATGGATGGGGTTCATGACCAAAAGGGTGGTCTAAAATCGGTGTTTACAAATGCCCCTCCGGGACACTTGTTTTGCAGTGGAGTGGAACAAAATGATAAATAGGTGTTCCGGAAATCAAAACTGATTTTGGACAGCCCAGAGAAGGGATGAGCTGTATCCAATGATGATATGTGAGGGTGGCAAATGTATGAAAGCTAGCTATTCGAGTTGCAAGAGTGGTTAAGAAAAGGGACAAATTTCAAGCTGGAGAATCACAATCCGTGGGACCCTCGGATGCTGGAACCGCGAGGCCTTGGCGCACCAGAATGCGACGATCTGGCCCAAGGGGATCTCAAGCATGAAAGATGGAGGAGTGTGACTTGAAATGGTCTCGACACAACAGGCGCACGGTGGCCTGGCGCATCATGTGATCGCCAAGTGAGAGAATCTCAAGCACAAGAATTGAAAAGGGATAAGGTCTTGCAATTCAAAGGGCTAACAGACGAACAGTTGCCAGACTCACAGATCAACAATGGGTTAAGCAGAGTGATAAATTATGGTCATTGCCCCTAGGGCGAGGATGGATGCTTATGCAAATGCATGCTGGTTTAAAAAATGGAAAACAAATTCCTAATGCAAACAGGAGGGATTTATTGGCCAATCGAATAACTTGGAGAATATAGACTCCTCATTGTTTTGTTTAAAGAGGAACTCAAAGTCTATACGCCCAAAGTTATTAGCCTCCTGTATCTTCAATCCTACTTGCTTCAGATTCCCTGCAGCTGCAAGAACGCACATCAGCAAATGTAAATAATCAATGATCCACAATATCTTAATGACAAGCTACAAGGAAACGAGGGACAAAGGTCCCTATCGAGTCGAAGTCAGCACGGAAGATATGGCCATTCTCAAAGTAGAATGCCAATCCGGCTGCTTTTGGCTTCGACTCGACAACAAAAGTGTCCACCTTTTGGACATAGAATCCTTTTCCTGTATGCACAATAATGAGGAGAAAATAGTTAGTAGTATCTGTTTTCGGCCCCTTGCCCAAAAAGAGCAACTATGTAAGGATCGAGACTTTCGGATCCGGTTTTCGGGTCGGACCCTGTAGTTCTAGCCCTTGTGAGGGGCGGGGGTTCTGAGTAGAATCGCGTCAGGACCTCGAGACGCGTTTTGAACGGCGTCCACCGTGGCAGACGCGTTTCAGGTTCTGCCACGTGGGCTGGCCTTGGGCCGCGTGAGTACGGCCCTGTCTTGTCGTCTGAACGGCGTCCGCGTGGGACGACGCCTTTTAGACTGCGACTCTGGGTGTGTCAGAGTACGGCCCTGACAAGTTGTCTGAATGGCGTCTGTGTAGGACGACGCATTTCAGAATCTTGTCAGAGCGGCCGTCACGTCACCTGATAGGCGTCCGTGCATGTCGACGCGTTTTAGCCAGTTTCTGGTTAACCCCGCGAGCCCTCCTTCTTTCCCTCATTTTCTCCTACTCTCCTTCTCTCCTTCTCCTCCGGCGACCGGCGGCGACCCCTCCTCCTCCCTCTTTTCCTCACACCATTTCGCCTCTCCCTCCACTCCATCCTCTACCTGGTTCCTACCACTACCACCTCCATTTCCACTGCGGCGTTCTACTCTCCGGACGGCGGCCGACGTCACGGTGGAGCAAGGACGACCACGGCGGTACCGGCGGCGGCGTGGGGCGAGACGGGTGGACGGCTTGAAGCTTGGAGGAGTTCGAGTGTCCGGTAGGGTGACGTTCCCCATAGCATCGTGCTTAAAATCACGTTTTTCCTCGTTTATGCATGTGGTAGATCTTTGGTTTGGGGGTTAGAATGAGCATGTTTAGGAGTTCATTTGATGACAAGGGGGATTTCCACGAATGTATTGCCTATGGATGGTATTGCTTCTCTTTTTCCCTCCGTTTTTGGGTTTGTTTGGGGTTGGAAAGGGAGCCCTCGGGCTTAGGGCGATTCTGGTTCCTGGGGTTGAAAGACGTCGTGCATGGACGACGCCTTTTTGAAGGGCGTCGGGCCATCACGACGCCTTTTAGACAGGAATCGCCTGACAGTCAGTCTGCCAGGTCGGGGATTCCGAGCTTAAAAGACGTCATGGGTGAACGACGCATTTTTGAATGGCGTCAGGCACCCACGACGCCTTTTAAGGCAGAAAATCCCCTGAGTAGAGGCCTTGGAATTCCGGGTTTCTGTGTTGAATGGCGTATGAGGATGTCGACGCCTTTTAAAAGGCGACCACTGGTGTCGACGCCTTTTAAGGCCAGATTCTGAAAACTGATTTATATGAACCTGTACTTGGAGCTTGAATGGCGTCGACCTTGGTCAACGCGATTCAAGACAGAATCTCACTAATTCATGCCAGTAAAACGTGTTCATACTGCTAGATAGTTGGTTAGCACATGTTTTAGTGCACCTGATAGAGATGGATTCCTCATGATCGGATGGTTCTATGTGTGTTATGCGATCGCGGGCTTTTCACGTGACCGGATCGCACTGTGTTGGGTTTTCAGTTACTGTGGACCTGGATTGACATTGTAGCACTTTATCACCCTGCGCTGGTGGGGGCGTGAGCATAGCGCCGGTGGGGGCGTGGGCGGGGTGACGCCTAGTGAGGGAGGGTCACCTGGTGAACCCTGGGGTCAGCTAGTACCGGTGTCGGAGTGGTACATTCGGAGAGTCACTCATGCTGAGGGAAGGGGTAGTCACCTGAGCCAGTTGGGCCGGAGTAGCGAGCGTGCTATCCGAGGGGCTACTCCTTGGTCTCAGCGGGTCGAGGTTTTTCTCACCGTTGTTTGTACGGTCGGCGGGTTCTATCGAGACTACAGTTGTGGATTTTCTAACGGCTGGTTTAGAATGTGCATGTTTATTATATCTCGACTGCATGCGTTCTCACGTAGAGAATTAGATATTGTACCTGCCACTACACTTGTTACTCCACCGTTAGCTGTACTTTACACTTGTGGGTGTGTGCGTGGGCAGTGGGGATCGAAGGATCCCTACTGAGTCTTGTCTTGAGACTCACCCCTGCGGTTTTCAGGTGAGGACTCCCAGCTGACTTAGAGCGGCGTGTGCGGCCGTGTGTTGTGCGTCTTCGGCAGTTGTTCCGGGGTTTGCCCCGATGTAGTTGTTATTTATCTCTGGCCTGTATGTTTAATTATTTCTTTTCAGTTGGAATATGTAATTATTTGCTGTATCGAGTCGCATTGTAATAATTTTAATTTCTGCACTTTCAATTCAATGCGATGTGAATGTTTAGCTTAGTTTATTATTTATTTCCCAGACTTACTAGATCCTGGTTTGGTTCCAAATTAATGATTCGGTACCCATTTAGTAATCGGATCCCCGATTATAGGGTGGCGGGTCGTTACAGTTGGTATCAGAGCATACGGTCTGGCAAATAAATAAATAACTAGGTTAAATATTGTAATTCGGCAAATAAATACATTATCCCGTACAGGCACGGCGGTAGCATTGGTTTTAGGACTCTAATTAGAACTCTTGATTTTGTAATTATAGGCGAGTAGATGGCTCCCAGGAAGAGGATGCCAGTTATTCGAGAGCGGGGAGATGTCCCTAGTGGGTCCGAGGCAGGGAGGCCGAGTGTTGAGCAGTTTATGGTGGCCATGATGGATACTATGGTTCGATATCAGACACGAGATCCTAGCGAGGGTTCTAGTGCTCGGGGAGGGACCACAGCTACACTTTAGAGGTTCTTGAAGCTGAGGCCACCTCACTTCACCGGTCGTCCCGACCCTGACGAGGCCATTCATTGGCTTAGAGAGATTGAGAAGACTTTTGATACTATGGACTGTGCAGCAGTAGAGAGGACCCCGCTGGCTACCTTCATGCTGAAGGATAGCGCCTATGACTGGTGGACCACACTGAAGAGTTTGTCTTATGGGGACAGGAGTCTTAGGGAAATTTCTTGGGAGACCTTTGTCAAGGAGTTCAATGCACAATATTTCCCTAGACATGTCCAGCGAGCCAAGGAGAGGGAGTTTATGGATCTGACGCAGGGGAGTATGACGGTACTTGAGTACGAAGCGAAGTTTGTTTCGCTGGGACGGTTCGTGCCTTTTATATCTGAGGACGAGGTGCGCCGCACGGAGAGGTTTGTGGATGGGCTTAGGCTCAGTTTGAGGAACTTCGTGGCGTCCCATTGTTGTACAGACCTCGCGTCAGCAGTTAGGCGTGCAGCAGCTGTAGAGGCTCAGCAGAACCAGTCGGCCCGGGATAGAGGGCAGACTGTTCAGGGGCCAGTGCAAGGCAGGGGTAAGGCAGCGGCACCGGCTCCTTCGGTCGGATCGGGATCGTCGTCACTCGGCTCCCGATTCAGGAGATTCTTCAGGGGTGGTGGCAGCAGTAGTGGCAGCAGCGGCAGCAGCAGGCCCAGGCAGGGTCAGCAGAGTCAGTCAGCATCCAGTGCACAGCAGGAGCCAGCTCAGAGGCTTCCGGCAGTTTGTCAGCAATGTGGTGGTGCTCATGGCGGGACTCAGTGTCCCACTCTTCCCAGGAGGTGTTTTACTTGCGGCCAACAGGGCCACCTGGCGAGGCAGTGCCCGCAGGGGCATAGTCAGGGGCAGGGTCATGGCAATCAGAAGAAGCCGAGGACTCAGGGGAGAGTTCTAGCTATCACCAGGAGGGAGGCTCGCGCGTCCAACTTGGTGGAAGGTACACTCTCTGTCCTTGGGAACTCTGCGCATGTGTTGATCGATTCGGGTGCTTCGCATTCTTTTATTTTCGAGCAGTTCCTAGATATTCTTTCTGCACCCGTTGATGAGTTGTCTGATGGTCTGATGGTTGAGGTTCCTTCTGGAGACTTCATGATATCTTATAATTGTTTGAGGAATGTTCCCTTGACCATTGAGGGTCATGTGCTACCTGCCCAGTTGGTTGTACTTGCTATCCGTGATTTTGATATCATCCTGGGTATGGATTGGTTGGAAGCCTTTTATGCGGAGGTGGACTGCCACAGGAAGAGGGTGCGCTTCTCTATTCCGGACATCCCGACCTTCTTCTTCCAAGGTATTAGGCTTTCTTCTCGAGGTATTCTCATTTCTGCCTTTAAGGCACGGAGGTTGCTTGCTGGTGGCTGCGAGGCTTTCTTAGCCTCTGTCGTTGTTTCTGATGTCTGTGCTAGTCCCCGTCCCTGGGAGGTGCCTGTTGTTTGTGATTTCGTCGATGTATTTCCTGAGGAGCTGCCTGGCCTTCCTCCTCAGCGAGAGGTCAAGTTTACCATTGAGCTTGCAGCAGGTACGGCGCCTTTGTCTAAGGCCCCCGTATCGGATGGCGCCAGCCGAACTCGCTGAGTTGAAGGCGCAATTGCAGGAGTTGCTGGATAAGGGTTTCATTCGTCCCAGTACATCTCCGTGGGGTGCTCCAGTTCTGTTTGTTAGGAAGAAGGATGGTTCCTTGAGATTGTGCATCGATTATAGGCAGCTGAACCAGGTGACAATAAAGAATAAGTACCCGCTTCCTAGGATCGATGACTTGATGGATCAGCTGCCGACCGCGAGGGTGTTTTCCAAGATCGATCTGAGATCTGGATACTATCAGATGAGAATCAGGGATGTGGATGTTAGTAAGACGGCTTTCAGGACTCGGTATGGGCATTATGAGTTTTTGGTTATGCCCTTCGGCTTAACCAATGCTCCGGCGGCCTTTATGGATCTGATGAACCGAGTCTTCAGGACCTACCTGGACCAGTTTGTAGTTGTGTTTGTTGATGATATTCTGATCTATTCTTCTTCTAAGGAAGAGCACGCTGCTCATCTTCGGGCAGTGTTGCAGGTCCTGAGAGAGCACCAACTTTATGCCAAGTTCAGCAAATGTGAATTTTGGCTGAACGAGGTGCACTTCCTTGGGCACGTTATTTCTGGTGAAGGCATCGCAGTGGATCCAGCTAAGATAGAGGCAGTGATGGACTGGAGTAGGCCGACTTCAGTGACTGAGATCAGGAGCTTCCTGGGGCTTGCCGGATATTACAGGCGGTTTGTTCAGGGATTTTCTTCGATAGCGGCCCCCTTGTTGAGGTTGACTCGAAAGGGAGTTCGTTTTGTGTGGACTGAGGATTGTGAGCCGAGTTTTATTGAGCTAAAAACTCGTCTCACGTCAGCCCCAGTGCTGGTGCTTCCATCTGGGTCAGGTGGATTTGTGGTTTACTCAGATGCGTCCTGTCGAGGTTTGGGAGCAGTCCTTATGCAGCATGGCAGGGTAGTTGCTTATGCTTCTCGGCAGCTGAAGAGGCATGAAGAGAACTATCCTACTCATGATTTGGAGCTTGCAGCTGTGGTGTTTGCACTGAAGATCTGGAGGCATTACTTATACGGAGAAAAATTTCAGGTTTTTACAGATCACAAGAGCTTGAAATATGTGTTCACTCAGAGAGACCTGAATCTGAGGCAGCGGAGGTGGATGGAGTTTATTAAGGATTATGACTTTGACCTTTCTTATCATCCGGGCAAGGCGAATGTGGTGGCAGACGCTTTGAGTCGGAAGACGGTCATGTCATACCTCATGATTCGGGAGTGGAAATTATTTGAGCAGGTGGTGGAATCCTCCTTTAGGGTTCCACGTGAAGAGGATAGAGCAGTACTTGTCAGCTTGACTGTGAGACCGGCTGTGTACCATGCTGTGATTGAGGCTCAGAGGGCAGATGCTGAGTTACCGCAGATTCTCCAGAGGTCTGAGGTTGAGTTGTGGGATGATGGCACCGTCAGATTCTGAGGCAGACTCTATGTCCCGACTGAGGAAGACGTGCGCAGATGTGTTCTTGATGAGGCGCACCGTTCGAGGTATGCAGTGCATCCCAGGACAACAAAGATGTATCACTGTTTGAGGAGGCACTTCTGGTGGCCCGGTATGAAAAGAGATGTGGCTAAGTATGTGGCTAGATGTATGACATGCCAGCAGGTTAAAGCCGAGCATCAGAGACCAGGAGGGTTGCTGCAGCCCTTGCCGATTCCTGAGTGGAAATGGGAGCATGTGACGATGGACTTTGTGATGGGATTGCCTGCATCCCCTAGCAGGAGAGACGCTATCTGGGTCATCGTTGATCGGCTGACCAAGTCGGCACACTTCCTAGCCATTAGGAAGGACTGGTCGGTCGGCAAGCTGGCTAAGTTGTTTGTGGACCGGATTATCTCTCTGCACGGGGTACCCTTGTCCATTGTATCAGATCGAGATCCGAGGTTTACTTCCAGATTCTGGAAGAGCTTTCAACAGGCGTTGGGAACTCAGTTGGCTTTCAGCTCGGCCTACCATCCAGAGACTGACGGGCAGTCGGAGAGGACTATTCAGACCCTGGAGGATATGCTCAGGGCGTGTTGCCTAGACTGGGAGGTTCGTGGGAACAACATTTGTCCACTGTGGAGTTTGCCTACAACAACAGCTATCATTCTAGCATCGGCATGGCGCCTTATGAGGCTTTGTATGGGCGGCCGTGTTGATCTCCGCTGTGTTGGTCCGAGATCGGTGAGAGGCAGATAGCAGGACCTGAGTTAGTGCAGCAGTGTGCTGAGATTGCCAGGACAGTTCGGCAGAGGTTGACCGCAGCTCAGAACAAACAGAAGAGTTATGCTGACATCCGACGGAGACCACTTGAATTTGAGGTTGGGGACCACGTGTTTCTCCGAGTCTCACCCTCCAAGGGTGTGATGAGATTCGGGAAGCGAGGCAAGCTGAGTCCGCGATATATTGGACCTTTTCCCATTCTTGCTCGAATTGGGGAGACCGCGTATCAGCTGGCCTTGCCGCCCAGTCTTGCAGGAGTGCACGATGTGTTCCATGTGTCCTTGCTGAGGAAGTACGTTCAAGATCCGTCCCATGTGTTGGATTTTTCAGAGTTGGAGGTCGCTGAGGATTTGTCATTCCCAGAGTATCCAGTTCGTATTGAGGATCGCAGAGATCAGGTCTTGCGGAACAAGGTCGTACCGTTGGTCAAAGTGATTTGGCAGTACCGCCCCGGAGGTGAGGCAACCTGGGAGCGAGAGGATGAGATGCGGGAGCAATTTCCTTATCTCTTTTCGTAAGTATCCCTGTGAACTTGTATCCCCGTTGTGACCTTGTTATTCCTAGAAGTCAATTTTGAGGGCGAAATTTCTTTTAAGGGGGGGAGAATGTAAGGATCGAGACTTTCGGATCCGGTTTTCGGGTCGGACCCTGTAGTTCTAGCCCTTGTGAGGGGTGGGGGTTCTGAGTAGAATCGCGTCAGGACCTCGAGACGCGTTTTGAACGGCGTCCACCGTGGCAGACGCGTTTCAGGTTCTGCCACGTGGGCTGGCCTTGGGCCGCGTGAGGACGGCCCTGTCTTGTCGTCTGAACGGCGTCCGCGTGGGACGACGCCTTTTAGACTGCGACTCTGGGTGTGTCAGAGTACGGCCCTGACAAGTTGTCTGAATGGCGTCTGTGTAGGACGACGCGTTTCAGAATCTTGTCAGAGCGGCCGTCACGTCACCTGATAGGCGTCCGTGCATGTCGACGCGTTTTAGCCAGTTTCTGGTTAACCCCGCGAGCCCTCCTTCTTTCCCTCATTTTCTCCTACTCTCCTTCTCTCCTTCTCCTCCGGCGACCGGCGGCGACCCCTCCTCCTCCCTCTTTTCCTCACACCATTTCGCCTCTCCCTCCACTCCATCCTCTACCTGGTTCCTACCACTACCACCTCCATTTCCACTGCGGCGTTCTACTCTCCGGACGGCGGCCGACGTCACGGTGGAGCAAGGACGACCACGGCGGTACCGGCGGCGGCGTGGGGCGAGACGGGTGGACGGCTTGAAGCTTGGAGGAGTTCGAGTGTCCGGTAGGGTGACGTTCCCCATAGCATCGTGCTTAAAATCACGTTTTTCCTCGTTTATGCATGTGGTAGATCTTTGGTTTGGGGGTTAGAATGAGCATGTTTAGGAGTTCATTTGATGACAAGGGGGATTTCCACGAATGTATTGCCTATGGATGGTATTGCTTCTCTTTTTCCCTCCGTTTTTGGGTTTGTTTGGGGTTGGAAAGGGAGCCCTCGGGCTTAGGGCGATTCTGGTTCCTGGGGTTGAAAGACGTCGTGCATGGACGACGCTTTTTTGAAGGGCGTCGGGCCATCACGACGCCTTTTAGACAGGAATCGCATGACAGTCAGTCTGCCAGGTCGGGGATTCCGAGCTTAAAAGACGTCATGGGTGAACGACGCATTTTTGAATGGCGTCAGGCACCCACGACGCCTTTTAAGGCAGAAAATCCCCTGAGTAGAGGCCTTGGAATTCCGGGTTTCTGTGTTGAATGGCGTATGAGGATGTCGACGCCTTTTAAAAGGCGACCACTGGTGTCGACGCCTTTTAAGGCCAGATTCTGAAAACTGATTTATATGAACCTGTACTTGGAGCTTGAATGGCGTCGACCTTGGTCGACGCGATTCAAGACAGAATCTCACTAATTCATGCCAGTAAAACGTGTTCATACTGCTAGATAGTTGGTTAGCACATGTTTTAGTGCACCCGATAGAGATGGATTCCTCATGATCGGATGGTTCTATGTGTGTTATGCGATCGTGGGCTTTTCACGTGACCGGATCGCACTGTGTTGGGTTTTCAGTTACTGTGGACCTGGAGTGACATTGTAGCACTTTATCACCCTGTGCTGGTGGGGGCGTGAGCACAGCGCCGGTGGGGGCGTGGGCAGGGTGACGCCTAGTGAGGGAGGGTCACCTGGTGAACCCCAGGGTCAGCTAGTACCGGTGTCGGAGTGGTACATTCGGAGAGTCACTCATGCTGAGGGAAGGGGTAGTCACCTGAGCCAGTTGGGCCGGAGTAGCGAGCGTGCTATCCGAGGGGCTACTCCTTGGTCTCAGCGGGTCGAGGTTTTTCTCACCGTTGTTTGTACGGTCGGCGGGTTCTATCGAGACTACAGTTGTGGATTTTCTAACGGCTGGTTTAGAATGTGCATGTTTATTATATCTCGACTGCATGCGTTCTCACGTAGAGAATTAGATATTGTACCTGCCACTACACTTGTTACTTTACTGTTAGCTGTACTTTACACTTGTGGGTGTGTGCGTGGGCAGTGGGGATCGAAGGATCCCTACTGAGTCTTGTCTTGAGACTCACCCCTGCGGTTTTCAGGTGAGGACTCCTAGCTGACTTAGAGCGGCGTGTGCGGCCGTGTGTTGTGCGTCTTCGGCAGTTGTTCCGGGGTATGCCCCGATGTAGTTGTTATTTATCTCTGGCCTGTATGTTTAATTATTTCTTTTCAGTTGGAATATGTAATTATTTGCTGTATCGAGTCGCATTGTAATAATTTTAATTTCTGCACTTTCAATTCAATGCGATGTGAATGTTTAGCTTAGTTTATTATTTATTTCCCAGACTTACTAGATCCTGGTTTGGTTCCAAATTAATGATTCGGTACCCATTTAGTAATCGGATCCCCGATTATAGGGTGGCGGGTCGTTACAAACTACCTTTTCCCTATCCTTCGCATAGGGTCAAGGAGCCGTGTCCTACTAACCAGACAAAAGGAAGAGTATTGAAACTGATGCGACTATTAAATATGCAAATGCTGGTGGATATTAACAAGTGGGGTATGTGATGAACGAAAACATGTTTTTGATTTTGACCACCTGGTGACTGCCCAAACTTAGCCTAGTTGAATGATGGAAGGGAAATGCACACTCAACTTCCCAGGTATCCTAAGCACACATCTAGATTGATTTGAGCCTCTAGACTCCTTAGACTAACCTTGATCGGCTAAGACTCATACTGATGACAATACCGTCATGCCATGCTTAGGCTCCCAGCTGCTTTCGACCACCAAGTTTGCCCAAAAAATTTTTGAGGTAAATGATTTGCCCGACCCGGGTCTCTTTTCTCACAATCTAGAAGGTATAAGATGGAACACCTTGGAACCCCAACGGTCAACCGCGCGACGCTGACCCGGAATCAGACGCCGTTGCACCTATAGGTGACGCGCATGCATTGACCTAAGCCCGAAGTTTTAAGAGTGCTCATTGAGATTATGGTTAAGGGATTGGTTCACTAGAAACACTGACATTACTCTTCACCCATTTTGGACTTCTGTGATCATGTGAGCATGTGACGATTTTTTAAAAAAAAAACGAACCATTTTAAAATGATATTCAGTCTTTAGATAGCCATCTCATGCTAAACCTTGAGGGAGAAAAAGTGAAGAAATTTTAGAGACAAACCTCACAGGAGGATCAACAAAACCGTTAAAAGGGCGAGCTATGACAAAATGGACCCCTTTTGACCTCCTAGATGCCCTTATTTTGACTTTTCAGGCCTTTGGTAGATTTCATGGCCAGGCACGGTCACGACCAGGCTTTTTTGTGTGATTGCTTGAACCCCTTTTCTTTTTTGTATTTCTTTTCCACTCTTGATATTTTTCGGGGTTATTTGATATTCCGCCTATAGGGACACTGCCCTCTTCACGTGCTCTGGTCCTTTACATTTCATTTTTGGTCCCTTTTGAGGGGTTACATCTATCGGGTTGTGGAGGAACCGCGGTTTGCTGAGCTCGACCATTTAAGGGCGTCAACTGTCCTGATCGGTCGAGAGACGAAGAGCAAATGTTGCATTTTGATAGTGCAGTAAAGACTTTGGAACTCATTTTAAAAATGTTCTCTTTTGAAAAAATGAGTAGGTGTGTACATCTCAGGATGATCATAGGGATCCGTATGAAAGTAAAGTAGACACGTCCAAGGTTCTGGTGGACCAAAGCCTTAGCCAAGCCTTAATGTCAACCCAATCTATCATGCAACTAGACCTAGACAGGGGGTTACGTGGCAGTCACCAGACAGTTGGATTTTGTGCTTTTTCTGATTTTTTTGTCATTTTCATTGAAGTATGTGCATATTTGCAAATATTTTTTATGCTTTTTGGAATATTCAACTTTTTTTTGAGATTTTGAAATTTTTGAATTTTTTTGTGCGTTTAAAGGGTAAAATTTTTTTTAGATAGACTCCTATCCAAATAAAAATAGTTTTCAAATATTTACACTTATTTGCTAACTCTTGAACTAGAAATGAAAGAACTTACTTACCTCTACGACTCTTAGATAAAGAGGAAGCTATCCAATCCCTAAGCGATTATGCACAAGACTCTGAGAGTAAGTCAGACATATTGCAAAGGTGGGTCCTTGAGACAGAGACCCAATGATGGCAGAATTGCCCCAGTATGTTGGCTCCTCATAGGAGTGAGACTTTTCCTCTTTTTGGGGTCGTAGTCTCCAAGCATAAAACACTCAGGGGAACGTGCTACGACTAGTAATAGAAGCCTGGGAAGGGAAGGTGTGTGGAATAGGAAGGGAATGAGAGCGGTGGGTACCGGTTCATCCCTCACTAAGGAGGCTCCTTCTCGTCGAGTGGTTGATTCATAGAACAACAGCTGTGTAGCGAAATTTTCTTCATCTTCTCTTTGAACTTCATTGATTGTTTCCTTCAACTCATCCTCAAGATAGTGTATCTTGAGTACCTCTTGACCTTCCTTCATAAAGTGATCCAAGAGACTCTATTTTCTTGATCCCTCAGTTGTCTTGGTTGGTAGGTAACCCAATTTGAATCTACAATGGTCGGATTTTCAAAGATAGGTTCTCGAATTCCTTGCTCTTCCTTGCCTAAATTAGACCCCGAACTATACCCCATTCTGTCCATAAGCTGCCAACCTATACTAGGCCGGAGGTTGGCCTGAGAGTCAACCGATGAAAGGATGGGCTCTTTTCCTTTTCCAGAAGTGATCATGGATGGAATTTGTTCAGTCGAGACTGAGTCGAAAGACTCAAGATAGGGAGTTCTTTGCATTTTGACAATCTTCCCATTGCATAGGAATTTATAGCATTGATGATTAGTGGAGGGCACTCCCAAGGTTTGGTCCATCCAAGGCCTTCCCAGAATGGCGTTGTCTATGGTCTTGACATCAAAGATGTAGAATTCAAAGATCACTGGGCCAATTTCCAGTTTCCCATTAGCTGGCCTTTGAGAATTGTTATAGGTTGAGACCATCATGGAAGTAGACTCAATCTTTTCTGGATCAATCCCTATTTTCTTGAGGGTCTTGAGTGGACAAACATTGATTGATGCGCCGGTATCCAACAGGATGGAGTCCAATGAGTGACCATTGAGTGTTGCAGTTGAGCATAAGGGAAGGGATTGGCATTCAGGGGGAGCCAGATCCTTATCTGTGAAGGATATCGTAGCTGTCTGGGTGACTGAGAGAATGGCATTTGTGAGCCCCCTGATAGGAAGATCTTCATTGACTGCAATTCACTAGAGGAATTTGGACAATGTCTCCCTGTGTGTAGGAGATCTCCTAATCAACTCTAGGACCGAAATCTTGGCGGGAGTTTTCCCTAGATGTTGTAGGGTGTCATACTTGGATTGAGTAATCCTTCTAGACAGATCTGAATCCTCTTGGGAGTCCGAGGGTTGACTTGTTGGGGGAATGATGCGATTTCTCAGTGTAACACCAATCGGACTGGGGTCTACTGCTTGATCTGACTTTAGTGGTTGAACTGGTGGTGAATTCATTAGGTAGAACTGGGTTACTGGACCTGGCTTTGGTGTTGGACACAAGATGGATAGAGGAGGTTCTCTAATTGAGATTGAGGGAACTTGGACCAAAGTGACTGGGTTGATGACTGTTGGTTGTTCCCTAGGTCGTATCAAGACCAAAGGTTTGTTTTGGATAATAGTGGAGACTCCTTGCAATGGCTCTCTAGGTTTAATCATCCTAGTGGGGCACTCACGCCATACTCCAACCTCTTCATACTCCCAGTACTGTCCTCTGCGATTGACATTTGGTTCCAAATTTTTGACAAGGGTGCTCACCCTTTCTAGAGAGCTAGATGGATCTTGAGCTACCTGATGAGAGGGCGGAGGGTCTTTGACTTTCAAGGTTTCAATAGACTCTCTCATGTGCCCCCAATTGATCTTGCCTTTCTCATTCAAATCATATACCAATCCTTGAAAGTGAAGCAGTTATGAATTGTATCCCCCGACACTCTATGATACGGACAATATCTGGACATATCAACATTGTAGGGGATGGCCTCATGCTGGGGTGGAAGTTGGATAGAATTGCAAGATAATAAGACATGGAAAATGTCTAATAGAGATTCCGGCAAAGGCGGATATGAGGTGCGTTTGGGCATAGGCCGACTGTAACTAGTTGAAGGGGGAACTGCTGAGTATGATTTCTGATTGGATTGGTTGTCTGATCTGGACATAGGACTGGATGACCTAAAGGGTTGCCCCAAGGCACTCACCTGTTCCTCTATTGGTGGAGTTTGTGTAGTCCTCTTATTTCTGTTCTGATTTTCAAAGAAGGATGGCAAAGTGGAACTCTAGATCTGAGATTAAACTACCCGAGCCCGATTATAAAGTTGTGCGAATGTGTGAAATTCGCTCAGCATGAGAATAGACCGAAGCTGCGGGGTAGCGTTATTGGCTAGCATGGTGATAGCTTGAGATACGGGGATTGCCCTCCACCTGTTGGCAAAATATGTGAAGTCCTCTTCAGGCTTCATCTTCTCCATCACAAGATCAAACAAGGTGGGAGGCATGGTTGTCATATGACTAAACTGAGTGATGAATTTTTCAGAGACCGTATCAAAATTGATTAGGTATGTGGTGGGCAAGGAAGAAAACCACCTCAAGGCCTCGCCTTCTAAGGATTTTTGGAACAGATGGACAAGGAGGACTCTGTTATAGAGCCATTGATGGGAATCCATGAGGAAACTATACAGGTGGTAATGAGGGTCAGAGGTGCCATCATATTTCCTGTACTTGGGGGCTTTGAATCCCGGCGGAAAGTAGGCCGGAGGGAGCTTGCAATAGCTCGAGAGAGAGTGCGGTTGTTTCAGGGTAAGTTTCTCGGCCATGAACTTACGCACATAGGTTTCAACCTCACTTTTGTAGATGAATTCCTCCTGCTTGGGAGGAGGTGTAGTTGGAGAGACTGGAATCGGCATGACGGGTGGAGCAACTGGAGTAGGAGTTGGCTGGTTATTGCGAGTCTGAGCTCTGTTGGAAGATCCTAGGAAGTGAGTTCTCCGAGGAGTGACATCTTGGGTTTTGCCACAAGAGGCCAACTGGATGAGTTGATCAGGGGTGTACCGTGATAACACGGCAATAAGTTTCGGGTCCTCACTCGGGTTTTGGAAGGTGCTGTTGGAGATTATAGGGTCACTTTCTGAAGAAGAAGATTCATCCGAGCATCTTCTCCTAAGCTCCTCTCTAGATGTTTGGAACATGCCCACAAATGTTTGTTGTGGATCCTCTTCAATCTCGAACAGAGGGTTGTGTGTGACGTTGTTACCAAACTCATCCATGTCATCATGCATAGTGTTAACATACATTCGATTCATTATGAAACACAAATCCTAAGAGATTTTATATTTCACTTGAAAGGTTAACTGTGCATTATGAGTGTTGGTTTCTAACAAATCAAGTTCAAACCCTTAACGACCCTGTATTCTTCTTTCAAAACATGTTCAACCAGAGTTTAGTTAGGTATCTTAGATTTTGAAAAAATTCTCTCAGTGACACCTATAGGTGAATGATTGTGAATGGAAAGGCCCAATTAATTCCTCACATAAACCCGGGATCCTATTAGGTGGTTTAGGTACAACCTGCTCGGTGGCCAAGTGGGAATCACTGGCTCGCGGAGACTCACGGAGGTTCCCAACAAAATAAGACTAGTCACACCCGAGTGGGAATCCTCAGGTGGAGAGTCGAACACTGTGGGAGAGGTAACTAGAAGTGTGATGCCGGCTCTTCCTTAAAAACCCCTGCGGATAGCACCCTGGAATTAACCCACAGTCCAGCAGACAAGAGAAGACAAGAGAACGGTAAACAAAAAAAAAAAAAAACTAGAACACCCAACAATTTAATCAACAAGTGAAAAATTAGACAGTGAAAATTAGACAACCAGAAGGCCGGAGCCTGGACGGCCAGCTACTTGGCCGTCCTAGAGCTTGGACGGCCAGGCAGTGGGCCGTCCTGGAGTCTGGACGGCCAGGTACTTGGCCGTCCGGAAATCTGGGCGGCCAAGTGCTTGGCCGTCCGGGACTCTGGGCGGCCAAGTGCTTGGCCGTCCGTGGGAGGAGCTCTTACCTTTTTTAAACTATCTTACAATGTGCACGGCGAGCAAGAGAGGGTCCCACCGTGATCGCCAGAGGGCTGTAGGCGCCCGGAACGTCCCCCCGCCGCTGCTGCGGGTTTCGGGTCGAGGTTTCTCCGTTCGTCTTAGCACTGCGGCTGTAACGACCCGCCACCCTATAATCGGGGATCCGATTACTAAATGGGTACCGAATCATTAATTTGGAACCAAACCAGGATCTAGTAAGTCTGGGAAATAAATAATTAACTAAGCTAAACATTCACATCGCATTGAACTGAAATGAAAGTGCAGGAATTAAAATTATTACAATGCGACTCGATACAACAAATAATTACATATTCCAACTGAAAAGAAATAATTAAACATACAGGCCAGAAATAAATAACAACTACATCGGGGCATACCCCGGAACAACCGCTGAAGACGCACAACACACGACCGCACACGCCCTCTAGGTCTGCTAGGAGTCCTCACCTGAAAACCGCAGGGGTGAGTCTCAAGACAAGACTCAGTAGGGATCCTTCGATCCCCACTGCCCACGCACACACCCACAAGTGCAAAATATAGCTAACGGTAAGGTAACAAGTACAGTAGTAGGTACAATTCCTAATTCTCAACGTGAAATCACATGCAGTCTAAGTGTATTAAACATGCATATTTCTAAACTAACCGACAAGGGAACCCACGACTGCCGCCTCGATAGAACACGTCAACCACATAAACAAATGGTGGGAAAAACTTCGACCCGTTGAGACCAAATAGTAACCCCTCGGATAGCACGCTGGCTACCTCGGCGGCTACTCCTTCCCCCAGCAAACACTGACCCGCTGAGACCAAACAGTAACCCCTCGGATAGCACGCTGGCTACTCCGGCCCAACTGGCTCAGGTGGTTACTCCTTCCCCCAGCACGAGTGACATTCCAAAGGTACCACTCCGACACCGGTACAAGCTAGCTAACCCCGGGGTTCACCAGGTGACCCTCTCCACGAGGCGTCACCCCGCCACTGCTCCCGTCAGCGCTGTGTCCCTCCGCACCGACACAGGGTGTAGAACGCTACAACTGTCACTCTAGGTCCACCGAAACAGAAACACGGCACGGTGCGATCTGGTCACAGAAGAAGTCCACGGTCGCACGACACCCAACGTAGTGCCATCCGGTCACGAAGAGTCCATCACATCGAGTATACTATCAGTATGCATTAACCAACTATCTAGCAGTGTAAACACATTTTACTGGCAGGAATTAGTGTTGTTCTGTCTTGAATCGCGTCGCCCAAGGCCGACGCCATTCAAGCTCCATGTACAGGTTCATGTAAAACAGTCTTCAGAATCAGTCCTTAAAAGGCGTCGACACCAGTGGTCGCCTTTTGAAAGGCGTCGACATCCTCAGACGCCATTCAACACAGAAATCCGGAAATTCTAAAGCCCTTACTCAGGGGATTTCTGCCTTAAAAGGCGTCATGGCTACCCGACGCTATTCAAAACGTGTCGCCCACCCATGACGTCTTTTAGTCCCAGAATCCCCGAACTGGCAGACTCTCTGTCAGGTGATTCCTGTCTAAAAGGCGTCGTGATGTCCCGACGCCCTTCAAAAAGGCGTCGTCCATGCACGACGTCTTTCAACCCCAGGAACCAGAGTTGCCATGAGCCCGAGGGCTCCCCTTTTCAACCCAAACAACTCCAAAATTACCCAAAAACGGAGGAGAAAGAGGGGCAATACAATCCATAGGAAATCACATTTATAGAAAATCCCCCATATCATCAAAAGAACTCCTAAACATGCTCATTCTACCCCCCAAAACCAAAGATCTACAACATGCATAGACGGGGGAAAACATGGCTTAAACACGATGCTGTGGGAACTGTCACCCTATCGGATACTTGAATGCCTCCGAGCTTCAAGCCGTCCACCCGTCTCGCCCCACGCCGCCGCCGGTACCGCCGTGGTCGTCCTTGCTCCACCGTGACGTCGGCCGCCGTCCGGAGAGTAGAACGCCGCAGTGGAGGTGGAGGTGGTAGTGGTAGGAGCTAGGTAGAGGATGGAGTGGAGGGAGAGATGAAATGGTGGGAGGAAAAGAGGGAAGAGAAGGAATTGCCGTCGGGATCACCGGAGGGGAAGGAGAGAAAGAGAGAAGGTGAAAAATGAGGGAAAGAAGGAGGGCTCGCGGGGTTAACCAGAGACTGGCTAAAACGTGTCGACATCCACGGACGTCTATCAGGTGACGTGACGGTCGCTCTGACAAAACTCTGAAACGTGTCGTCCTACACAGACGCCGTTCAGACAACTTGTCAGGGCCGTACTCTGACACACTCAGAGTCGCAGTCCGAAAGGCGTCGTCCCACGCGGACGCCGTTCAGACGACGCGACAGGACCGTACTCTCGCGGTCCGAAGCCAGCCCACGTGGCACCCACGTGGCAGAACCTAAAACGCGTCTGCAACGGTGGACGCCGTTCAAACCGCGTCTCGCGGGCTCGACGCGAAACAACACAAAACCTCAGCCCCCCCACTAGGGCCAGAATTACAGGGTCCGACCCGAAAACCGGATCCGAAAGTCTCGATCCTTACAGCGGCGATTTATGGGGGGTTAGAAATAAAGGTGTGTGATCGCCAGGAGCATTACCTTACGGTCCCTGTGCTCCGCAGGATTGTAAGAGTGATCGCGTTCTGAGGGAGCGGAAAATGGTGGTTTCTCCTTCTCATCCTCCGGCCGGCCAGAGGAGGAGAGCTCGGCAGTTTGCACGCGAAAATGCGGTAAGGATCCCTAAAAAGAAAAGACAAGACAAGAGAGAAAAATGACCCGATTAGTACTGTGATATGCACAATCTATCCATAAAAATATAAAAATTAACTAGAATTGGAGGGAGACGTACCGGATGGGTGATTGGGGAGGGAAGGTGACCATATGTTATGGCCACCCACCTCCCGTTTTTTGTTTAAACCTTTGGGGGAGTAAGGGTTGCTAAGTCATCTTAACATGCATGCATGCAAATGAGGGTGCTCGTGTGTGAAGAATGAAGTGATATGTTAAGAGTGGAAAGAAGAGTGAGAGAGGGGGAATGTTACGGCATGGATGAAAAGTGAGAATGCAATGAAATGATGAGGAGAAAAGTAAAAGAGGGTTAAGAAGACAAGTCCATTTGGAGTGCAAAGGATTCCTCTTGAAGCCCCTCCTGAAGCTCTTTGACTCCTTGTCCGCTCGACTCCTTAAAGCCGACTCACTGGTCAACCTCCTCTAAGTCTCCCCTCCCGAAAAACTCCCTCTTCTTCTCAACCCCTCCGAATCTCTCACCCCAAAAAATCCTTCACCCCCGCTCGAGGGGACATGGGGGGGTTTAAATAGGTGAAAGAGAAATAGGAGAAAATAGGGGTCTAAATCCCCGTAAATCATCCTGGAGCCAATGGAAAGTGGTCAAGGATCAGAGGTGGTGCGCGCGGCAGTCGCCGGAGTGGGGAGTGATCGGAGTAGTGGAGGTGAGGGCGGCGAGTAGAGGAGATCGTGGGGAAGACGAGGTCAAGGTGGTAGTTAGAGGGGTGGACGGCCAGCCAACATGCCTTCCAATCCCGTGGAAGGCCAGGTAGCTGGCCTTCCACGAAGTGGTGGAAGGTGGCCCGGTTGGCCTTCAAAGGATGGTGGAAGGCGGACTGGCTGGCCTTCGAAGGGTAGTGGAAGGCGGGCTGGCTGACCTTCGAAGGGTGGTGGAAGGCGGACTGGCTGGCCTTCGAAGGATGGTGGAAGGCGGGCTGGCTGGCCTTCCACGAAAAGGTGGCTAGAGTCGGGATTGGTTAATGGGCCTAGTTATTAGTGGGCTGAGATGGCTAAGATGAGGGGTTTGGTGATGATGGGCTAATGACGGATGGGGTTCATGACCAAAAGGGTGGTCCAAAATCGGTGTCTACACCATTACCTCAAATGGTCACCGAAGAAGGTGTGGGAAGTAGAGGTCGCCAGCAGGTTGTGGTCGTCTAGCAGTTAGAGGGACGTAAGGAGGAAGAAGGGAACAAACCGCCCCTTCACTTTTCCTCTTCCTTTTTTTATTTGATTTGACTTACCCTGAAAACCCTCGTTTCCCTATTTCTTTTCATTTCGTACAAGCGTCGTTTGGGGAGCATGAAAGTGGGACGCGTGTCGTATGCAGGGCTTGTAAGGTCTGAGGTTTCGGATCCGATTATCGGGTCAGTTTCTGGGTCGGATCCCCTGGTTTGGGCCCTGATGGGTCTGAGGAGTGCCTTCTAAATGACGTCTAGGATGCACGATGCCTTTTGAACGGCGTCCTTCAGAGTGGACGCCATTTAGTTGAGTGGTTGTTGTGCCACGTGGACGCCACTTGGGCGGGTTTCGGACCGCGAGAGTACGGCCCTATCCTGTCGTCTGAAAGGCGTCCTCGATGGACGACGCCATTCAGAGTACGATCCCAGGTTGTTAGTGTATGGTGTCGGTCTTGTCGTCTAAACGACGTCTTGGATAGGCGACGCGTTTCAGAGTTCTGTCAGTACGGCCCGTCACGTCAACTGATAGGCGTCTGTACTTCACGACGCGTTTTACCCAGTTTCTGGTTACTCCTCGAACCCGCCTTCCTTTCCCTCATTTGTTCCTTCCTTCTCTCTCTCCTCCCTTCCTCCGGTGACTCCGGCGACGCCTCTTCCCCCTCCTTCTTTTCCTCCCACCATTTCGTCTCCCCCTCCACTCCATCGACCTCCTAACTCCCACCACTACCACCACCACCTCCTCCGTGGCGTTTTCTCTCCGGACGGCGGCCGACGTCCCGGTGGAGTAACGATGTCTTCGGCGGTACCGGCGGTGGCGTGGGGCGAGACGGGTGGACGGCTTGGAGCTTGGAGGAGTTCGAGTAACCAGGTAGGGTGACGATTCCCAGTGCATTTCGTTTAAAACCATGTTTTCCCACTTTGAAGCATGTTCTAGGGGCATTTTTGGGGTGAAAACGCTAAATGCATGAATGAGAAATTGGGTGTTCTAATGGGTAATTAGGTTCTCCTCCTTCCCCTCCATGTGTTGTGGCCTTTTTGTACGTTTTGGGGGAGAAATCCCACCTTGTGGATGGCATCGGCCTTAGGCGACGCGATTCACGACAGAATCACATTAATTCATGTTATTAATATATGTTACACTGTTAGATAGTTTGGTTAATTGCATAATTGTAATCGTGCTCGACGATGAGGATTCCTGTGTGACCGGATCGCATCGTGTTGTGTTTTGTGCGACCGTGGACCTAGAGTGACAGTTGTAGCGCTTTATCACCCTATGTTGGTGTGGGTGGAACACAGTGCCGGTGTGGGTGTGGCGGGGTGACGCCTAGTGAGAGAGGGTCACCTGGTGAACCCTTGGGTTAGCTAGTACCGGTGTGGGTGTGGTACCTGTGAAGTGTCACTCATGCTGGGGGAAGGAGTAACCACCTGAGTCAGTTGGGCCGGAGTAGCTAGCGTACTATCCGAGGGGTTACTGTTTGGTCTCAGCGGGTCGGTGTTTCCCACTTTCGTTTGTGTGGTTGACGTGTTTTGCCGAGACGTTGGTTGTGGGCTCCCTGGTAGACTGGTTTTAGAGATATGCATGTTATATTTCGAATGCATGTGTTTTATATCGAGATTTAGGAGTAGTAATTACTGCTTTACTTGCTTACTTCACCTTTAGCTGTATTTTTGCACTTGTGGGTGTGTGAGTGGACTGTGGGGATCGGAGGATCCCTACTGAGTCTTTTCGTTGAGACTCACCCCTGCGGTTTTCAGGTGAGGATTCCAGGCAGACTTAGCGAGGTGAGGGCTGCTGAGAGTTGCACGCCATCAGCTATTGTTCCGGGGTATGCCTCGACGTAGTTGTTATTTTATTTCTGGCCTGTACGCTTAATTAATTCTTTTCAGTTGGAGTATGTAATTATTTGCTGTGTCGAGTCACATTGTAATAACTTTTAATTCTTGCACTTTCTTTTTAATTCAATGCGATGTGAATGTTTAGCTTAGTTTATTATTTATTTTCCAGACTTATCTAAAACCTAGTTTGGTTCCAAATTAATGATTCGGTACCCATTTAGTAATCGGATCCCCGATTATAGGGTGGCGGGTCATTACAGTTGGTATCCGAGCATTCGGTCTGGCAAATAAATGAATAACTTGGTTAAATGTCGTGAGTGCGACAAATAATTACATTATCCCGTACAGGCGTAGCGGTAGTATAGGTTTTAGGATTCTAATTAGAATTTTTCGATTTTTGTGATTGTAGGCGATTAGATGGCTCCTGGGAATTGGATGCCAGTTATTAGAGAGCGGGGAGATGTCCCTAGTGGATCTGAGGCCGGTAGGCCGAGTGTGGAGCATTTCATGGAGGCTATGATGGACACGATGGCCAGATACCAGACCCGAGACCCTAGTGAGAGTTCCAGTGCTCGAGGAGGGTCTTCAGCTACACTGGAGAGATTCCTGAAGCTGAGACCGCCTCATTTCACCGGTCGTCCCGACCCTGATGAGGCTGTTCACTGGTTGAGGGAGATGGAGAAGACTTTTGATACTATGGATTGTGCAGCGGTTGAGAGGACTCCGTTGGCTACCTTCATGTTGAAGGATGATGCCTATGATTGGTGGACCACTTTGAAGAGTTTGTCATATGCGGATAGGAGTCTCAGGGAGATTTCATGGGAGAATTTTGTAAAGGAATTCAATGCACAATACTTCCCTGGACATGTTCAGAGGGCCAAGGAGAGGGAATTCCTAGAGCTGACCCAAGGAAGCATGACAGTGCTGGAATACCAGGCGAAGTTTGTTTCGCTTGGGAGGTTTGTGCCTTTTATCTCAGGGGACGAGGAGCGTCGGACTGAGAGGTTTGTAGATGGACTGAGATCCAGTCTGAGGAGTTTTGTGGCATCCTACTGTTGTTCAGATTTGGCATCGGCAGTTAGATGTGCTGCGGCAGTAGAGGCACAGCAGGATCAGTCAGCCCGGGAGAGGGGACTGACTACTCAGGGACCAGTTCGCGGCAGGGGAAAGGTAGCAGCAGCAGCTCCTTCGTCCAGATCATGATCGTCTTCACTCGGCTCCAGATTTAGGAGGTTCTTTCGAGGCGGTGGCAGCAGTAGCGGCAACAGCAGACCTAGGCAGAGTCAGCAGAGCCAGTCGGTGTCCAGTGCTCAGCAGGAGTCAGCTCAAAGGCTTCCAGCGGTTTGTCAGCATTGCGGTGGTACTCACGGTGGGACTCAGTGTCCTGCTTTTCCTAGGAGGTGTTTCACTTGTGGCTAGCAGGGCCATTTGGCGAGGCACTGCCCGCAGGGGCATGGTCAGGGGAAGGAACCAGGTGATCAGAAGAAGCCGAAGACCCAGGAGAGAGTTCTAGCTATCACCAGGAAGGAAGCTTGTGCGTCCAACTTGGTGGAAGATACACTTTCTGTCCTTGGGAACTCTGCACATGTGTTGATTGATTCGGGTGCTTCGCATTCTTTCATTTCTGAGCAGTTCATAGATGTTCTTTCTGCACCCGTTGATGAGCTACCTAATGGATTGATGGTAGAGGTCCCTTCTGGGGATTTCATGTTGTCTTATAACTGCTTGAGTAATGTTCCCTTGACCATTGATGGCCATGAGTTACTTGCCCAGTTAGTTGTGCTTGCCATTCGTGACTTTGATGTCATCCTGGGCATGGACTGGTTGGAGGCTCATTTTGCCGAGGTGGACTGCCACATGAAGAGAGTGCGTTTCTCTATTCTGGACATCCCGACCTTCTACTTCCAAGGTATTAAACTCTCTTCTCGAGGTATTCTTATTTCTGCCTTTAAGGCCCAGAGGTTGCTTGTTGGTGGTTGTGAGGCCTTCCTTGCCTCTGTTGTTCTAGCTGATGTTAGTGGTAGTCCCAGTCCTTGGGAGGTGCCTGTAGTTTGTGACTTTGTAGATGTAGTTTGAGAGGTTGAGTTGACTATTGAGCTTACACTGGGTACGGCGCCCCTGTCTAAGGCCCCATATCGGATGGCGTCAGCCGAACTCGCTGAGTTGAAGGCACAGTTACAGGAATTGCTGGATAAGGGTTTCATTCGTCCCAGTACTTCTCCGTGGGGTGCTCCAGTTCTATTTGTCAGGAAGAAGGATGGTTCTCTGAGGTTGTGCATTGATTATAGACAGCTGAACCAGGTGACGATAAAGAATAAGTACCCACTTCCGAGGATCGATGATTTGATGGATCAGCTGCAGTCTGCGAAGGTGTTTTCAAAGATTGACTTGAGATAAGGGTATTACCAGATGAGGATCCGTGAGGTTGATGTTAGTAAGACGGCCTTTAGGACTCGGTATGGACATTATGAGTTTTTGGTTATGCCTTTTGGCTTGACCAATGCTCCGGCGGCTTTTATGGATTTGATGAACCGGATCTTCAGGGCCTATCTGGATCAGTTTGTGGTGGTATTTGTAGATGACATTTTGATATACTCTTCTTCTGAGGAAGAGCATGCCACACATCTTCAGGTAGTATTGCAGGTTCTGAGAGAGCACCAACTCTATGCCAAGTTTAGCAAGTGTGAATTCTGGCTAGACAAGGTGCACTTCCTGGGGCATGTCATTTCTGGCGAGGGCATTGCAGTGGATCCAGCCAAGATTGAGGCAGTGATGGATAGGAGCAGGCCTACAACAGTGACTGAGATCAGGAGCTTCTTGGGGCTAGCGGGTTATTACAGGCAGTTTGTCCATGGTTTTTCTTCGATAGCAGCCCTCTTGTCGAGGTTGACTCGTAAGGGAGTTCGTTTCGTGTGGACCGATGAGTGTGAGCGGAATTTCATTGAGTTGAAGATTTGCCTCACTTCGGCTCCAGTGTTGGTGCTTCCATCAGGTTCAGGTGGATTTGTAGTTCATTCAGATGCATCACGTCGAGGTTTGGGTGCAGTTCTGATGCAGCATGGTAAGGTCGTGGCCTATGCTTCTAGGCAGCTGAAGAAGCATGAGGAAAACTATCCCACTCATGACTTAGAGTTGGCAGCTATGGTATTTGCATTGAAGATCTGGAGACATTATTTGTATGGAGAGAGATTTTAGGTTTTTACTGATCACAAGAGCCTGAAGTATGTATTCATGCAAAGAGGTCTGAACTTGAGGCAGCGCAGGTGGATGGAATTCATCAAGGATTATGACCTTGACCTTTCTTATCATCCGGGCAAGGCGAATGTGGTGGCAGACGCCTTGAGTTGGAAGACGGTTGTGTCATACCTTATGGTTCGAGAATGGGGATTATTTGAGCAGGTTGTGGAATCTTCCTTTCGGGTTCCACGTGAGGATGATAGAGCCGTGTTGGCCAGCTTAACAGTGAGGCCAGTAGTGTACCATGCCGTGATCGAGGCTCAGAGGGCAGATGTAGAGTTACCACAGATTCTCCAGAGACTAGAGGTGGAATTGTGGGATGATGGTACAGTCAGATTTAGAGGCAGACTTTATGTTCCGGCCGAGGAGGACGTGCACAGGTGTGTCCTGGATGAGGCACACCGTTCTAGATATGCAGTGCATCCCGGAACGACTAAGATGTATCATTGTTTGAGGAGGCATTTTTGGTGGCCTGGTATGAAGAAGGATGTGGCTGAGTATATGGCTGGGTGCATGACTTGTCAGCAGGTTAAGGCAGAACATCAAAGACCAGGAGGGTTGTTTCAGCCTTTGCCGATCCCTGAATGGAAATGGGAGCATGTGACTATGGACTTTGTGATGGGATTACCTGTATCCGCTGGCAGAAGAGACGCAATCTGGGTTGTTGTTGATCGATTGACCAAGTCAGCACACTTCCTGGCTATTAAGAAGGACTGGTCAGTCGTTAAGTTGGCTAAGTTGTTTGTAGATCGGATCATCTTTCTGCACGGGGTGCCTTTATCCATCGTGTCAGACCGGGGTCTGAGGTTTACTTCTAGGTTCTAGAAGAGTTTCAGGAGACTTTGGGCACGCAGTTGGCCTTCAGCTCGGCCTATCATCCCGAGACTGATGGGCAGTCAGAGAGGACCATTCAGACTCTGGAGGATATGCTCAGGGCATGTTGCCTAGACTGAGGAGGTTCTTGGGAGCAACACTTGTCTACTGTGGAGTTTGCTTACAACAACAGTTATCATTCTAGTATCGGCATGGCACCTTACGAGGCTTTGTACGGGCGACCTTGTCGATCCCCTGTGAATTGGTCCAAGATTGGCGAGAGGCAGATAGCAGGACCAGAGTTGGTACAGCAGTGTGCTGAGGTGGCCAGAGTAATACGGCATAGATTGATTACAGCTCAGAGTAGGCAGAAGAGTTATGCTGATATCCGTAGGCGACCGCTTGAGTTTGAGGTCGGGGACCACGTGTTTCTCCGAATCTCACCCTCCAAGGGTGTGATGAGATTCGAGAAGCGAGGTAAGCTGAGTCCGCGATATATTGGGCCGTTTCCCATTCTTACTCGGATTGGGGAAATGGCATATCAGCTGGCCTTGCTGCCCAGTCTTGCAGGGGTGCACGATGTGTTCTATGTTTCTTTGCTGAGGAGATAAGTTCAGGATCCATCTCATGTTTTGGATTTTTTAGAATTAGAAGTTGCTGAGGACTTGTCTTTCCTAGAGCTTCCTGTACGTATTGAGGATCGCAGAGAACAGGTCCTTCGGAACAAGGTTGTACCTCTGGTTAAGGTGATTTGGTAGTATCGCTCCGGGGACGAGGCAACCTGGGAACGCGAGGACGAGATGCGGGAGCAGTTTCCCTACCTCTTTGTTGGGATCCGGGCGGGACGCGAAGAACGTAGCGGAAACGAAGAACAAAAATTAAACCCGCCCGATACCCGCTGATCCGATTCGGAACAAAAGCTCAAACCGAAGAACGGATTGAAATCTAATTACCGTGCGCGGATTCGAATCTGCTTCCGTCTCGGTTCCGTCGAGGCGATGCCGCGAGCCGCACAAGTGTCCGGCCTCCAGCGGTATCCACGCGATCCTCCGTGGTGGTTCGTCCTCGATCCCTTGTCCGTATCAGCTCGCTCGCTGAAGATCCGTCGCCGCAACGATTGTGGAAATCCCGCCGACGGGAATTCCCGACTTTCGGGAATCACACGCGGCGGAGACGGGAACTGTTCTGGCGCCTCGAACGGGATGCCCAGAGGAGGAGAGAGAAAGGGAGGGATGACGGCCAGCAAGGGAAATCATGGAGCTTGGCCCAGGGTTTCTCAACAGTATGTATATATATTAAGTCGGCGCGACTTTTCACAAAAGTCCCCGAGTTAATATAAATCCCACTTATGTACCACCGACTGAGAATCTTATTGCGTGTGACCCTCTAGGCCCATTTACCAGTCCGGTTTTCAGTCCGTTAAGTCCAATAACTAGTTATTGACTTATTGTAATTAATTAATATCTAGATATTAACTAATTACTCAACCGAATTATCATCGCATGTAAATTCGGTCGGACTTCCGATCAAGTTGGGTGCCAAGCAACACCGCATGATCCCGGAAGGTAATGGGGTTCAGCAACCCGCTCATGGAACCTGTATGTCCACAGTTACCACGTGGCTATAATCCTTCGTTCGCACAATGCTCTCGAGTTAACCTAGGGTATGGTCAACTGTCAAACCCGAGATTGTCAACTCACTTGAATCAGACTCCGCTGTACAATATCCGAAAACCACTTTTCTGATATTGTTTCTGCTCTGGCCAGAGACTCCTGCGGATCTACTCTAGAGCATTCTCTCTCCAGTTACCTGAGAGCGAACGATCCTTTATTGAACACACAATCACCTTCGAAGGTCTTCCGCTAGACCCGATCCTTGACTATTTGAGATCCCATGGATAGGGATTCGTAGGTCAAGGTCAAAGTCCAGAAGTCCACCGACAAGGTGTCTTTGGTGTCTCAAGTCCAAGGATCAACCACGCCACTGTGACGATGAATCAAGCCGATTGACAATCAGGTAAATTACCATTCGGCGATTCATGTCGGATAAGTTCAGTGAACTCATTCCCCAATGAGCACCTAAAGGTTTACCATTGTGTCTCCACACTAGTAACTAACGAGATCAGTCACCCTCATCAAATGAGCTGGAATAACCTGTACTAATCTAACCGGATGTTTGATGTCCTTCTCTAACATCCTGCGACTAGGAACTATTGAGAATATGTGTTTATAAGTTATCAGTCTCATTATTATGATCTCATCATAATCTGATGACTATTGCACATATTCATGGACTTCATTATGCGCAATTATAAATATGCCAATCAACATAATGAATTTATTGCCATTTATTAGTGAACCAGATTGAAATAGGTGCCTTATGATTGGCTTAGAGGACACCTATATCCATCACTCTTCTCGTAAGTTCTCTTGTATACTTGTATCCTTATGTTTCAACCTCGTTAATTTTAGTAGGCAATTTCGGGGACGAAATTATTTTAAGGGGAGGAGAATGTAAGGTCTGAGGTTTCGGATCCGGTTATCGAGTCAGTTTCTGGGTCGGATCCCCTGGTTTGGGCCCTGATGGGTCTGGGGAGTGCCTTCTAAATGACGTCTAGGATGCACGACGCCTTTTGAACGGCGTCCTGCTGAGTGGACGTCATTTAGTTGAGTGGCTGTTGTGCCACGTGGAAGCCACGTGGGCCGGTTTCGGGCCGCGAGAGTACGACCTTGTCCTATCGTCTGAAAGGCGTCCTCGATGGACGACGCCATTCAGATTACGACTCTGGGTTGTTAGTGTACGGTGCCGGTCTTGTTGTCTGAACGACGTCTTGGATAGGCAACGCGTTTCAGAGTTCTATCAGTACGGCCCGTCACGTCAACTGATAGGCATGATAATATGACAAATAATGAGATGAATTAGCCTACGATCTAGTGTAAGATTAGAGACTTTCACTTCAACACCCTTCGCCACTTCTATCCATCTAGTTACATCTTTAATGGTGGTGACTTTATCAAGTGTCTTAGTTCTTATAGTCCCTCCCAAGTTTAGATTAACCATTTCACCAATCGACCCATGGGTTACATAAATTCCTTTCTCTTTTACATACCCAACAATCCCATTATCTTTGTGGCTCCCCAATGTCTTGTAACATCTCCTAATCAAGTTTGGATATAAGTCATCTCTCATTAAACATAAATCCAACCAACCCATTTTCTCAACAATCGAGAAGATGTCAGGCCATGTTTCCTTCAATGAATCAAAATCAATGTATCTACGATGTAACACCTCAAACTTTTTAAAGGTCTCTTCATACCTAGACAATCCTGGCTCTTTGGTCACAGGAGGGTGACAGTGTGCAGCCGGCGCTCTTGAAGATCTCACCTTTCTCTGCTTATAGGGTGCCTATGTCACCTTCTTCTTTTTTTTCTCCTTGTTGTATCTCTTCTACTCTGCTTCTCTTATGACTTGACTGAGGACTATGGATGATGGGAGCCACATCTTCGCTACTCTCTTCTTTGTCCATTTCTACATCTTCTTCACTCTCTAATTCTTCCACTGTTTCTTCCTGATTTGGAATAGTCTCTAGGTTGATGGCATCCCTTTCCTTCTTCTTCTTTTGCTGGTACACTCCTTTTCCCCTTGTGTCTACCATGGCTGACTATCTAGGGTATGACCAGACAAGTTGAGAACAAGGGGGAAGAGAGTGAGTGGTAAGGAAGGGAAAAGGCTCGGCCATTACCTCAAATGGTCACCGAAGAAGGTGTGGGAAGTAGAGGTCGCCAGCAGGTTGTGGTCGTCTAGCAGTTAGAGGGACGTAAGGAGGAAGAAGGGAACAAACAGCCCCTTCACTTTTCCTCTTCCCTTTTTTATTTGATTTGACTTACCCTGAAAACCCTCGTTCTCCTATTTCTTTTCATTCCGTACAAGCGTCGGTTTGGGAGCATGAAAGTGGGACGCGTGTCGTATGCAGGGCTTGTAAGGTCTGAGGTTTCGGATCCGGTTATCGGGTCAGTTTCTGGGTCGGATCCTCTGGTTTGGGCCCTGATGGGTCTGGGGAGTGCCTTCTAAATGACGTCTAGGATGCACGACGCCTTTTGAACGGCGTCCTTCTGAGTGGACGCCATTTAGTTGAGTGGCTGTTGTGCCACGTGGACGCCACGTGGGCGGGTTTCGGGCCGCGAGAGTACGGCCATCCTGTCGTCTGAAAGGCGTCCTCGATGGACGACGCCATTCAGAGTACGACCATGGATTGTCAATGTACGGTGCCGGTCTTGTCGTCTGAATGACGTCTTGGATAGGCGGCGCGTTTCAGAGTTCTGTCAGTACGGCCCGTCACGTCAACTGATAGGCGTATGTACTTCACGACGCGTTTTATCCCGTTTCTGGTTACCCCTTGAACCCTCCTTCCTTTCCCTCATTTCTTCCTTCCTTCTCTCTCTCCTCCCTTCCTCCGGCGACGCCTCTTCCCCCTCCTTCTTTTCCTCCCACCATTTTGTCTCCCCCTCCACTTCATCGACCTCCTAACTCCCACCACTACCACCACCACCTCCTCCGCGGCGTTTTCTCTCTGGACGGCGGCCGACATCCCGGTGGAGTAACGACGTCCTCGGCGGTACCGGCGGTGGCGTGGGGCGAGACGGGTGGGCGGCTTGGAGCTTGGAGGAGTTCGAGTAACCAGGTAGGGTGACGATTCCCAGTGCATTTCGTTTAAAACCATGTTTTCCCGCTTTGAAGCATGTTCTAGGGGCATTTTTGGGGTGAAAACGCTAAATGCATGAATGAGAAATTGGGTGTTCTAATGGGTAATTAGGTTCTCCTCCTTCCCCTCCATGTGTTTTGGCCTTTTTGTACGTTTTGGGGGAGAAATCCCACCTTGTGGATTGAGGAAGGCAGAAGGGAGAACCTGTCTGTCGGGACTAAATGGCGTCGAAGGGCAGCGACGCCTTTTAGAAAGGCGACGCCCGCCCACGACGCGATTTAGCCCCATTTACAGACTCTATCTCTGGACTGTTGAGCGTCTCTGGACTTGCGTGAACGATGCATTTTAGTGGAAATCACCCCTTGGCCTGTCCCTGATTTCGATCGCTAACAGGCGACGAGGGACAGCGACGCCTTTCAAAAGGCGGCTACCTGTGGCGACGTGTTTTACGCCAGGTTTTGAGGCTGAGTTTCTATGAACCAGTTTAGGATGCTTGAATGGCGTCGGCCTTGGGCGACGCGATTCAAGACAGAATCACATTAATTCATGTTATTAATATATGTTACACTGATAGATAGTTTAGTTAATTGTATAATTGTAATCGTACTCGACGATGAGGATTCCTGTGTGACCGGATCGCATCGTGTTGTGTTTCGTGCGACCATGGACCTAGAGTGACAGTTGTAGCGCTTTATCACCCTGTGTTGGTGTGGGTGGAACACAGTGCCGATGTGGGTGTGGCGGGGGAGAGAGGGTCACCTGGTGAACTCCGGGGTTAGCTAGTACCGGTGTGGGTGTGGTACCTGTGAAGTGTCACTCGTGCTGGGGGAAGGAGTAACCACCTGAGCCAGTTGGGCCGGAGTAGCTAGCGTACTATCCGAGGGGTTAGTGTTTGGTCTTAGCGGGTCGGTGTTTCCCACTTTCGTTTGTGTGGTTGGCGTGTTTTGCCAAGACGTTGGTTGTGGGCTCCCTGGTAGACTGGTTTTAGAGATATGGATGTTATATTTCGAATGCATGTGTTTTATATCGAGATTTAGGAGTAGTAATTACTGCTTTACTTGCTTACTTCACCTTTAGCTGTGTTTTTGCACTTGTGGGTGTGTGAGTGGACTGTGGGGATCGGAGGATCCCTACTGAGCTTTTTCGTTAAGACTCACCCCTGCGGTTTTCAGGTGAGGGTTCCAAGCAGACTTAGCGAGGTGAGGGCTGCTGAGAGTTGCGCGCCATCAGCTGTTGTTCCGGGGTATGCCCCGACGTAGTTGTTATTTTATTTCTGGCCTGTACGCTTAATTAATTCTTTTCAGTTGGAGTATGTAATTATTTGTTGTGTCGAGTCGCATTATAATAACTTTTAATTCTTGCACTTTCTTTTTAATTCAATGCGATGTGAATGTTTAGCTTAGTTTATTATTTATTTTCCAGACTTATCTATATCCTAGTTTGGTTCCAAATTAATGATTCGGTACCCATTTAGTAATCGGATCCCCGATTTTAGGGTGGCGGGTCGTTACAGGGCTCCCCTTTTCTCCCTATGCCTCTAACCTACCTATTAACTAAGAGATGTAATGTCCTGCGATTTTGTTTGAAGTGGTCCAACATGGGTTGGACAACGAGGTATGGTCATTGGTCGACCAATGACAGAAAGGTTCAATTTTAGTTTGGTTTTTGGGATTTTTGACATCCATTCTACCTTATTAGGGGCTCAACCAATTATCAAATAGAGTTTTGACTTTTCATACTACTCAGAATATATCCCCATTTTTTTTTAAGTTAAAGAAATGAAGAACCACAATTGAACAAACATGAACTAAATTACCCTTAAACCACCATATAAAAAAGTTAAACCAATTTTATCAATTTTCTTTTGATTGTGCACATATCTAACTATCTTGAATGGAAGTGAACCTTTCTTCATTTAACAAATTTGAGCTTAATATCACCTTTTTGCACATGATTATGAATGAAATGATATCTAACTTCTATATGCTCAGTTCTAGAGTATTGCACCGGAGTTTCGGTTAACATTATAGCACTTGTATTATCACAATGAATATGAATATGAGTCAAGTACACATCATAATCAAGCAATTGATGTTTAATCCGAAGAATTTGAGCACAACAACTTTTGACAGCCACATATTCGGCTTGGACCGTTGAGAGTGCTATGGAATTTTGTTTTTTTGATGACCATGATATCAAATATCTACTAAGAAAATGACATATTCCACTAGTACTTTTTTTATTTATTCTACATCCGATATAGTCAGTATCCGAGTAAGCAATCACATCAAATCAGTATTCTTTAGGATACCATAAACCTAATTGGGCACTACCAACAAGGTATCTAAAGATTTTATTTATTGTAATTATATGCGATTATTTTGCTTTACTTTGAAATCTAGCACATTGGTACATACTAAATAATATATTTGACCTACTAACTGGCAAATAAAGCAATGAGCCTATCATACCTCAATATAGCTTTTGATCCACATCTTTGCCATTTTCAACTGCTTCCAACTTTGTTGATATTGGCATTGAAGTTGCAAGTATCTTTGCTTTGTGAAAGTCGTATTTCTTGAGAAGTTCACAAGTATATTTGACTTGACTTATGAAGATTTCTTCCTTCATTTGTTTCACTTGGAGTCCGAGGAAGAAATCTAGATCAACCATCATGCTAATTTCGACTTCACCTTGCATCATCTTATAAAATATCTCACTAAGATATTCATTAGTAGCACCGAAAATAATATCATCTACATAAATTTGCATAATTAATAGGTCATCTTTCTCATACTTTATGAACAATGTAGTATCTATTTTTCCTCGTGAGAATCTTTTTTCAATTAAGAATGATTTTAATTGCTCATACTAAGCCCTTGGAGCTTGTTTCAAATCATATAATATTTTTTGAAGTCTAAAAACATAATTTAAAAATTTTAGATTTTCAAATATGGGAGGTTATTCTACATAGATGTTTTCCTTAATGTAATCATTTAGGAAGGCACTTTTCACATCCATTTGGAATAATCGAAAATTCTTTGAACATGTAAATGCAAGTAACATTCTAATAGCCTCCAATCTAGCGTTAGGTGCATAGGTTTCATTGTAACTATTCCTTCTTCTTGGCTATAGCCTTGTACTACTAATCGAATCTTATTTCTTGTGATTATCTCGGCTTTATCAATTTTATTTTAGAACACCTATTTGGTTTCAATTATTGGATAGTCACTTGGTCTAAGAATAAGTGTCTACACTTGACTCCTTTCAAATTGATTTAATGCTTCTCACATAGTCATTACCCATGCATCATCCTTGATGTTCTTTGACTCTATTTGAGATACAAATGCAATATATTGATAAATATTAAATGAAGATCTAGTGCGAATTCTTTGGTTATGATCACCTATGATTTTGTCCATTGGATAGTCTTTGACTTGTATCTATTCTTAAGGTAGGTCATCTTGAGGCTTTGTTCCTTCTTGTGATTGCTCTTAAGGTTCTTCTTTGCATACATTATCTATTGATTGAGTTGGATCCAATCTTGATTTCTCTTTATTTGCAATGATCTCCTCTAAGGTTTTTACATCATCATCAACCATATCTTTTCTCGACAATAGATTAGATTCATCAAAAGCCACATAAATTGATTCTTCCACAACTAAAGCATATTTGTTAAATGATAATTATACATTCTTGCACATTAACTGATTAAAATTATGCATTACGCTCATGATTTTATATGCAAAACTACATAGAATGATAGATAATTTTATACTCTTTCCAACGATACCTATTTTGTTGAATTTCGAGTTAAAAACATCGTCATTTAAAGTGAAAAAACTGAGTGTAGCGCATTTGTGGGTTTTTAGCAAAGTTGGGATATATAATAATTTTATTTGAGCATAATTGTTATTTTGCTCACCACAAAAATCTAATTTTAATTTATTTTGTGTGAACAAGACATAAAAAATATGTGGCGCAGTTGGTTGGACTACTTGGTGCCTGTTGAAGTGACTGGAGTTCAAATCCCAATAATAACGTTTATTTTTGTGCACGTGATAAATGCAAGGGCATTATTGGTAAGAAAATAAATAAAAAGGATGCCCTAACGTTATCTCCAATGAAGCCACAAGGAGGAGCCGCCGCCCCCCCATCTCCCCCTTTCCTTTTTCTCTCTACTTCTCTTTATAAAAGGTCTGAACCCTTTGTTGGGATCCGGGCGGGACGCGACGAGCGCAGCGGAAACATCAAAAAAAAAAAAAAAAATGATCCCGCCCGTAGCCCACAGATCCGATTTGGGACGGAATACTAAAAACAAAAACTAAGAAGTGATCACATCACCGTGTGCGGATTCGAATTCGCTTCCATCTCGGTTCCGTCGAGGCGATGCCGCGAGCCGCACAAGCGTCCGGCCTCCAGCGGTATCCACATGATCCTCTGCGGTGGTTCGTCATCGCTCCCTCGTCCAGATCAGCTCGCTCACTGAAGATCCGTCGCCGCAACGATGTCTGGAAACTCGCGGACGCGAATTCCCGACTTTCGGGAATTGCGCGCGGCGGAGACGGAGCAGCACCCGGGACACCGTGAAGGGCGCCCAGAGGAGGAGGAGAGAGAAAGGGGGACGGCCAACCTTGAGAGCTCATGGAGCTTGGCCCAGGATTTCTCAATAGCGCGTATATATATATTAAGTCAGCGCGACTTTTCAGAAAAGTCCTTGAGTTAATATAAATCCCACTTAAGTACCTCCGACTGAGAACCTTATTGCGTGTGACCCTCTAGGCCCATTAACCAGTCCGGTTTTCAGGCCGTTAAGTCCAATAACTAGTTATTGACTTATTGTAATTAATTAATATCTAAATATTAACTAATTACTTAACCGAATTAACATCTCATGTAAATTCGGTCGGACTTTCGATCAAGTTGGGTGCCAAGCAACACCGCATGATCCCGGAAGGTAATGGGGTTTAGCAACCCACTTATGGAACCTGTCTGTCTACAGTTACCGCGTGACTATAATCCTTCCTTCACACAATGCTCTCGAGTTAACCTAGGGTATAGTCAACTGTCAAATCCTAAATGGTCAACTCACTTGAATCAGACTCAGTTGTACAATATCCGAAAACATCTTTTCTGATATTGTTTCTACTCTGACTAAAGACTCCTGCGGATCTATTCTAGAGTATTCTCTCTCCAGTTACCTGAGAGCGAACGATCCTTTATTGAACACACAATCACCTTCGAAGGTCTTCCGCTGGACCTGATCCTTTACTATTAGAAATCCCGTGGCTAGGGATTCGTAAGCCAAGGTCAAAGTCCATAAGTCTACTGACAAGGTGTCTTTGGTGTCTCAAGTCCAAGGATCAACCACGCCACTGTGACGATGAATCAAGTCAATTGACAGTTAGGTAAATTACCATTCGGCGATTCATATCGGATCAGTTCAGTGAACTCATTCCCCAATGAGCACCTATAGGTTCACCATTGTGTCTCCACATAAGTGACTAACGAGATTAGTCACCCTCATCATATGAGCTGGAATAACCCGTACTAGTCTTACCGGATGTTTGATGTCCTCCCCAAACATCCTATGACTAAGAACAATTCAGAATATGTGTTTGTAGGTCATTGGTCTCATTATTATGATCTCATCATAATCCGATAATTGTTGCACACATTCATGGACTTCATTATGCGCTATGATAATAGACACGCCAATCTACATAATGAAAAATTTTCATTTATTAGTTAACTGGATTGCAATAGGTGCCATATGATTGGCTTAGAGGACACCTATATCCATCAATCTCCCACTTGGACTTAAGCCAATCACCTTCACATTTGATCTCCATCAAATCTAGGTGATGCTCACATAAAGTTTGCGACTAAGGCTTAGTCGGGGATCTGCTAAATCATTCATTAATGGAATAATTTCCATTATGTTATTTCCTTTTATTCGTCTGTCTCCAAATATGTGAAAGAGCCTCAGAATGTTCTACAACTTCTAATGAGACCATGACTCAATCACAAAATAGATCGCTCTCACTATTGTCCTACAACAACAGGATGGGATCGGAGACCTTATAGAACTACAACTAGTTCAAAGATGAACTCTTTTATCCATACTGTTTCGTTAACAGTAATACTCATTTATGTCGTCGTCTTAATAGCGAGTTCTGGATTGAAACCCTTCCAATCCACTCCATACTGTTCTAGTAACAGTATCAGCTATAATTATGTCAGCAGTGGTTTCTAGCTTGGAACACTTCCAATCCACTACTTTCAATATCCAAGTCTGACTTGAAATTTGAGTTAGTATGACTCATGGTGTCATAACATCCTTTCCATATGTACCCTTCAAGGAACCTTTCCTTAAAGAAATAAATTCTATATCTTAACAATTGAAATTTATTATGGAATTTATGTCAAACATTTTGGCATACATTTTAAGTTAACATCCTCATCAATCTATTTTAATAGATTCGTATTTCTAATACGTGGGATGTTATAACCAAATCCATCATGGAGGATTAAATGGATAATAATGCTTTTACTAATTATAATATCCTTGTGTCATTCTCAATGGCTTTAATGTTATTATAAAAAGACATTATCATCGCAACTGTACTCCCACTGTCCTTCTTGAACACACATAATCCGTGATCATTCTTAATGATCACTTGATGTTTGACCATTAGGTCAAATCTCTTATTGCAACTTTGTGAAGCTTTAGTTTGATTCAAAAATAATCTTTGAATCACAACTTGCTTCTTAGATATTCTAAAAGCTTTAAAATTTTATCATATACACATTTTCCTCAATCATATTGAGGGAATGCTTTTAATATCCAACTGTCATCTTAATATCAAGACAGGCAGTATTGGCAAGTAAAATTCTAATAAACTTATTTTGGTAACCTTTGAGGAAATCTCGTCCAAGTCAACACTTTGACCATGATTATTTTATTTAGATTACCATATAAGTTTTTAAGTAGTCTATTTGTACTAATCTTCATTCTGAAGATTTACTTGCTTCTGAGAGGTACAATACCCTAAAGCAATACTATCAAGTTCTGAACTTAATAGGTGTTATAGACTATAGCTTAGAACTCTTAACTTCTTGCCAATTTAAAAGTTGTAATTATGATAGAGAGCTTCTCTATAGATTTAGGATGAAGATCCATATCATTGAGGTCAACTCATTCTGTTATCTCTGATATGTCAAACATATCATACTAGCTATTGAGAGAATCTCAAAATCTATGATGTTCTCTAATGTGTGTTATGATCGGTTCCAAACATTCGAAGATTATCTAATAATCTTGTGTTAATTTGTGAGTCTAGAACATCTTCTAGTTTTATTAGCTCCCACTGTCTCCTTTAAGAACATATTCCTCTTTTTAGAAGACAGCTTTTAGTACGATAAATATTTCATTATCGCTTGGCCAATCAAATAATGTCTAAACTTTTTAGACATCTCACAAATTCACATTACGCCGTGTCCTTTTAGATCCAACTTCTTTGGATCATGTCTTTTCCAAAAGATTAGGACATCCTGAAAATCATGTTTGTTAATAATTCACATCTCATATGAATTATCGTATCTCCATATCTTATATGAATATACTGACTTATTTGGAACCATATGTTAAAGTGTGGACATCTAATGTTCATACTTATTTATACAAGCATATAAGAATTTAGACAAATCTTATTATACATATAGCACTGTATCCAATAAAGTGCTATTCCTCATTATATCATATTGCTATGATATATTATGAGGATTAATCGAGAGAGGATACATTTATGATCTGCGTGAATCCCGTACTCAAGTATTAATTTCTTTGATCAAATCAAAGAATTCTAATACTCTTTCCAGTTAGTCACTTTATCTTAATCTTCTATACTTTAATCTCTTAGATGCATTCGACTAGTACTTCAAAAAGTATACATAGCCAAATCTTTCTAAGAGAAAACTATTAAGGTAAGTTAATAGAAGTTATTATCTTTGGCCTTAAGAAAATATTGGACTATTTACATCAACATGTATAAGCTCCAATAATTTCTATTTATTGCATAACCTAGTGTACTATGCCATAGATAATCATGATTCACTAAGTTCATTTCTATAAGAGACTTGTGAACATTCATCATATGATATGTCACATAAAGAATCTATAGTGCATTGATTGGTTTTAAAATCTTTCATTCTATTCTTAAAATCAAATGGAATAACGCTTGTTCCTTCTCAGTCAATGTTATTCACTTTTACAATTCTTGATAATTTATGGAACTAAATAACAATTATTTAGTTTCATATTAATCTCCTAAAAGTATACAAAGATTTACAATCTCACAGTAACCTATGTATTTTATGAACTGTTGCTGAGTTTAAATCAACGTTTTCATTTTCTCGATTTACTTTTATTTGTCTAAGTCTGCATACTATTGCAGATCTTAGAATCATTTCTAATATCTCATATTGGAGACACTAACTCTATAATAGACACGCAAAAGTAGATAAGAATACCTGAAACTTCTTGCAAGTTTTATATTCCTATTTGCCTTTTTCCAATATCCTTATATTGGTTGCAGTGAGAGAACTACTTATTCTCACTTTCAACTGACTTGCCTTTATCTATCTCAGGTATGGATTCGACTATTTTAGATCTTACCTCTAGCCTTTCTCAAAGGCATACCATGAATATCTATTCTATTTGGTTTCACCCAAATAAGAGATTTCATGATATCTGACTAGGATAGTGGATATCATATGGTCCTGAAGACATTCTTCAGAGTCCTTTTGCCAATCTGAATATGAGAAGCATTGGCATCCTATATGCCAAGTCTCGGATTAATTGACGAGAATTTTATTTAATAGAGGAAATATAATGAATTAAACAGACAGTTCTTATAATTCAATTATGGACTTTTATTTTGAATTATTTCCCACTATTTTTCGACAGACTGTATAACCCTTAGGTACACAGAACGGGAGACTCCGATAGTCTCCTAGCAAGGATCAGAATCTCAATGACTTGCAGTACAGTCTTGTGGATAGCACAACAAACTATAATACAATTAAAGAGCACCCATCTCGTGGGACTTGCAACTCTTTGCAACATTTGATCATGGCTTTGGTCCCCAGACATTTAATGGCCTTGTGGTAGCACAACAGACCATTAATTCTGGTTTAAGCATTACCACCGTTACGAGATGGGCATAGATTTGCATGCAACCCTTGTGGTAGTACAAAAAGGCTACATGGTTCCTCTACCCTGATCAAAAGGCATCTTATGCCATAGCTCGAGTCTCTCCTCACAATTAGACAAGCCTTATGGTAGCACAACAAACCTGTCTAAGGTAATTTGAGTCCTATGACTATAATGATGGAGGACCACGCAGTAAGTTTTTAACTACTCACGTTGTGGCTCAAACTTTGGCGAGGGTTTTAGATAACTTTTTTCTTGGTCTCTTCCTAGGTAATAGTTTATAATATATCGCATATAAATATATAACTATATCTAGATAATAGCAATTGATTCATAATCATAAGAAAAACATGCATCAACTATACATATTCATTATGTGGTCATGGACAGCACGGTGGTTAACTGGAGCCATACAATTAATCACCACAACTATATAACAATTATATAATTAAAATATGCAATCACCAGGCACTGGTGATCTCATCTCCTGTCACCTTCTTGGTTGCACTTGTGGATTATTCTCACCTCACCTCGGTCGACGCGATCAATTACAACTTAACATTGAAATTTAAAATAATTTTAAATACAAATTAATTGTAAGAGAAAGCCTTATGGCCGAGTACAATACTAGAGGGAGATAGAATTACATCTGAATGAGAAAGAGAGGAAGGCACGCATGCCTCATTAATTAATAATTAATTAACCAATTCAAATTTGTAAATGATCTACAAATCACACACCATCACATGATACAAAATAAACAAAGTGCATGTCCATAACCACCACTAATTTTAACCAACCACACATGATCAAACACATCACATGAAGGCTAAGATTTTGAAAATATTAACTTTTGGTTTTCTCAAAACCTGGACACCAATCAAAATTGGATAATTTGGATTTTCGAAAATCTCATTTTCTATCATGCATTTAAATCTAATTTAAAGCATTAAACACATCATCATGTGCAGTCAAGACTAAAATTAAAATTCTAAAACTTTTGGTTTTCTCAAAACCTGGACACCAATCAAAATTAGATAATTTAGATTTTCGAAAATCTCATTTTCTATCATGCATTTAAATCTAATTTAAAGTATTAAACACATCATCATATGCAGTCAAGACTAAAATTAAAATTCTAAAATATTCCATGCATAATTTAGAACACTTCTACATTAACTAATCTAACACTTAGATTTATGTCAAATCACATTAATAACAATTATTAATGTGAAATAATCTAACATTTAGATTGAATTAAAATTTCTTAATAACTCTTAAAAAGAATTTCTAATTCTAATTAAAAATCCTTTAACAACTCCTTGTTAAAACCCCTTCATTAAAAATATTTCTTAATAATAATTATTAAGAAATAAAAAATTAGAACATTTCTAAAATAGTCTAACAATTAGACTCAATTTAAATCTCTTAATAACTTTTATTAAAAGATTAATATTTAAGTGGATTAGATTTTCAAAACTTTAACTAAGAGATTCTTGAGAAATCTAATTAATTATATTAATAACTATTATTAATTAATCCTTAATAACTTTTATTAAGGTTTATTTCTCAAGAAATAATTAACTTGATTATAACTTTTATAATTAGTTAATTAATCACTTAATAACTATTATTAAGTATCCCTCAATTGTTAAAATAATTTTCTAACAACAATTGCTAAGAAATTATAAATATCTTATTGGTTAATTAAAATAAAATTAACAACATTTTTTAATTAATTTTAAAACCATAATAATAATAATCTAATTACTTAAATAATTAACAACATTTGTTAATTAATTTATAGTCACAACTTAATTAAATTAACAACACTTGTTAATTATAATTTAAGATCAAAATCTTAAATTTTAACCCCTTTAATTACTTTAATTAAAGGTAAATCAACAACTTTTGTTAATTTTATTTAAGATCACATCTTAAAATTAAACCCCTCTTTTATTAAGATCATATCTTAATTAATCAGTAACAACACTTGTTAATTAATAAATTAAGATCATATCTTAATAAATTAACCCTCCACTAAAGATCACATCTTTAATAATTAACTTCTGATTAACTAAAGAAATGTTAATTTAAGTTTAAAACAAATTTTAAACTTTATTTATTTTAATTTTCAGTTAATAGAGGTGGGGTTTTAATTAATAAAGGGGTTTTGGGGTTAATGGGTTAATCGGGGTTTTATTGGGCCAGGGTTAAAGGGCTAAATGGGCCTAGCCCATTAAAACAGGAAGGGCTCGGTCATAAGGGCCCTGGGATTAGCCAGGACCCAGCCTGGGTGCAACCTGGCCGAGCCAGCTCTAGCGCACCCGGGCGGCCCGGTCTCGGCGCACGGGACTGGTCGGTCCAGGGGCGCTACCCAGTGCTCGGTCGGCCTAGGGAACCCCCTTTTGTTGTCAACTTGTTAGGGTTTCAGGCCCTTGGGGCGGCGCCGCCGGCGAGGGGGTGGACGGAGGTGGCCGAGGGGGTGCCCCCTCCGACTTCGGTGCGAGCGGTGGCCGGCTGCCAGTCCTTGGATGCCGGTAAAACCCAAATCCGTTGGTTAAGCCCTATTATGATCCTTTTCAAACTATTTGAAAAATCAAAAATCGAGGCTCGATCATCGGCCGTCGGCCACAATAAAAAAATTTCCCGGGGACATGAAAAATGGCTGGTCGTACCAGCAAGCAAGAGGATGGTGGCCGATCACCATTGAACCCCTTACTATGTCCTGGAAAGCTGGTTCTTCATCTTCATGAAGAACACCATGAAACCCCAAAACAGATTTTTCTCCACAGAAATTTAATCTAAATTTTATAGTTCATCCCATGAAAAAATTCGTGTGTGACAAAAATAAATTTACGCATGTAATTAATTCTAGAATATTAATTAATCAGCCCCGAAACGGATCAGAGTGGTAACCTAGCTCTAATACCACTGTTGGGATCCGGGCAGGATGCGATGAGCACAGCGGAAACATTAAAAAAAAAAAAAAATGATCCCGCCCATAGCCCGCAGATCCGATTCGGGATGGAATACTAAAAACGAAAACTAAGAAGTGATCACATCACCGTCGGATTCGAATCCGTTTCCGTCTCAATTCTATCGAGGCGATGCCGCGAGCTACACAAGCGTTCGGCCTCTACCAGTATCCACGCGATCCTCCGCGGTGGTTCGTCCTCGCTCCCTCATCCAGATCAGCTCGCTCGCTGAAGATCCGTCGCCACAACAATGTTTGCAAACTCGTGGACGCGAATTCCCGACTTTCGGGAATTGCGCGTGGCGGAGATGGAGCCGCACCCGGGACACCATGAAGGGTGCCCAAAGGAGGAGGAGAGAGAAAGGGGGACAGCCAACCTTGAGAGCTCTTGGAGCTTGGCCTAGGGTTTCTCAACAGCACGTATATATATATATATATATATATATATATATATATATATATATATATATATTAAGTCAGCGCGACTTTTCAGAAAAGTCCCCGAGTTAATATAAATCCTACTTAAGTACCACCGACTAAGAACCTTATTGCGTGTGACCCTCTAGGCCCATTAACTAGTCCAGTTTTCAGCCCGTTAAGTCTAATAACTAGTTATTGACTTATTGTAATTAATTAATATCTAGATATTAACTAATTACTTAACCGAATTAACATCTCATGTAAATTCGGTCGGACTTCCGATCAAGTTGGGTGCCAAGCAACACCGCATGATCCCGGAAGGTAATGGGGTTCAACAACCCACTCATGGAACCTGTCCGTCCATAGTTACCGCGTGGCTATAATCCTTCGTTCGCACAACGCTCTCGAGTTAACCTAGGATATGGTCAACTGTCAAACCCTAGATGGTCAACTCACTTGAATCAGACTCCGCTGTATATTGTTTCTGCTTTGGCCAGAGACTCCTGCGCATCTATTCTAGAGCATTCTCTCTCTAGTTACTTGATAGCGAACGATCCTTTATTGAACACACAATCACCTTCGAAGGTCTTCCGCTGGACCCAATCCTTGACTATTAGAAATCCCGTGGCTAGGGATTCGTAAGCCAAGGTCAAAGCCCAGAAGTCTACTGACAAGGTGTCTTTGGTGTCTCAAGTCTAAGGATCAACCACGCCACTGTGACGATGAATCAAGCCGATTGACAGTCAGGTAAATTACCATTCGGCGATTCATATCGGATCAGTTCAGTGAACTCATTCCGCAATGAGCATCTACAGGTTCACCATTGTGTCTCCACACAAGTGACTAACGAGATCAGTCACCCTCATCATATGAGCTGGAATAACCCGTACTAGGCTTACCGGATGTTTGATGTCCTCCTCAAACATCTTATGACTAGGAACAATTCATAATATGTGTTTGTAGGTCATCGGTCTCATTATTATGAGTTCATCATAATCCGATAATCGTTGCACACATTCATGGACTTCATTATGCGCTATGATAATAGACACGCCAATCTACATAATGAAAATTTTCCATTCATTAGTTAACCAGATTGCAATAGGTGCCATATGATTGGCTTAGAGGACACCTATATCCATCACCCTTCTTTATTTTATATTCTTCTCTCCTCCTTCTTCCTCTTCTCTTTCTCCCTCTCTCTACTACAGTACCCCCGGATACTGAATAAACCTCTTCCCCTCTCTCTCTTGCTTTCATTTTCTCTCTCTCTCTCTCTATCTCTCTCAAATCAACAGCTTCTAGGGGATGGAGGTGGACTCGAGGAACTGTAACTGACCACTGGAAGGAGTCCAGGACTGCCAAAGATCTGTGCAAAGGGCTGCGACGGCTGCAAACACTAGTTTTCTCTCTCTAGTTTTTAAGTTGTCTGTGTTACGCAATATTTCAAATATTTTCTATAAACATTTTCCTTTGAGAGTCATATTATTTTTCCATTTTCAATGTCCCTGTGAAATTTCATGAAGTTATGATTCCATTTGATGGTAGTTTGATTGGAACAAGTAGCATTTTCTTTGGGTGTTCTTGTATATACATCTATCTTCACCTTTTTCTTTTTCTTTTTGCATGGAATCAACATAGATTAGCATTGTCTTTTAATTTTGTGCAGGAAAAATTCAAGAAAAATCTGAAAAAAATCTGTATAAATCAAAAAATAAGAAAAAAGAGTCTCTGGAAAGTTTTAGGCCCCTTATGTATCTTGGGGTGCGTGCAAAAGCCAGGAAATCATAAAATAGTGGAAAATAACTGAAAAACAAAAAAAAATTGAAAAATGTTTTGAAAAACCATAAAATTTTGAACAAATTCTAAAAAGTCCTAAAAAAAGAGAGTGGATTCCTGTATAAGTTTTAGAATTTTCTAAGGTATGTACCTCAACTTTTGTGTTATTTATATATATTTATCTATTCCTCTTTTGGTTAGATGGGGACATTAAATTAAAAAATAAAAAACACTTGAACCCAATAAAAGTCATCATCATAAGATTAGAGATCACACTTTCATGTTTTAGGGCATGCATCATTTAGTAATGTATTAGAAATAGTTCCATCGGGTAATCAGATATTACTGTGCGTAGATTAGAATCCGCTTCCAAGTGGTTCCGTCGATGTGGCACCGCTAGCCGTGCAAACGCCCGACCTCTAGCAAAGTCAACGAGATCCTCCTGGTGATGGATTTCCTCACATTCCTCATTCTTCGTAGCCTGCGAATCCTTCGTCGTTCGCCGCTACGATTGCCGCAACGCGCGGACGATTTATGTTGAACGGGAGTCGGGAAGACAGCGGAGCTGTCTCCAGAGAGGGGAGAGAGTTGGGGCGCCAGAGACTGAGAGGGAGAGAGGAGGGGGCGGCTAGGGCTAAAGCAACAGCCTGGCCTGCTCAGCCCGTTCGCTATCTTTTATATTAACCGCGCATCTTTTCATAAAAACCCCCGGTTCAATATTAAACTCACTTTTAATCCATCGCCTTGAGAATTTTTTGCGTGTGACCCTCTAGGCCCAATTACCAGTTCGAAATAGGCCAAGTGACTGCTCATTGACTTAATTAATTAATTAATAACTGATATTAATTAATTAATTGATCATTTTGGGTGCCAAGCAACACCGTGTGAACCCGGATGGTATTGGGGTTAAGCAATCCACTTTTGAAACTTTCGCATCGACATTTACCGCGTGGATATAATCCTTCATTCGTACAATGCTCTTGAGTCAACCTAGGGTATGGTGTACCATCAAACCCTAACCGGTCGACTCACTTGGATTGGATGTTACCGTATAACATCGGAAAACTCCTTTCCCGATATTATTGTCCGTCGTGGCCAAGGACTCCTACGCATCCTTCCTAGAACATTCTCTCTCTAAGTACCGAGAGCTAATGATTCTTTATTGTCACTCAATTCCCTTCGACGATATTCTGCTGCACCTGATCCTTGACTGTTTAGAATCCCGTGAATAGAGATCCGTAAACCAAAGTCAAAGTACAGAAGTCCACCGACAAGGTGTCCTTGGTGTCTCAGGTCTAAGGACCATCCATACAACTGCGACAATAAAATCAAGCTGGTTGACAGTGAGATACTATACCATCCAACGATTCAGTCGGATCAGTTCAGTGAACTCATTCTCTAATGAGCACCAACAGATTCGCCTTAGTGTCTCCACACAAGTGACTATGAGAATAGTCACCCTCATCGTACGAGCATGAGTAATCTGTACTAGTCTAATCGGATATCTGATGTCCTTCTCAAATATCCTCTGACTAGGAACTATTAAGAATATGTGTGCTGAAGTGATCAATCTCATTAGTATGATCTCATCATAATCTGATCACTATTGCACATATTCACGGACTTCATTATGAAGCGATAGAAGAACGAATTAAACATAATGGTAATAAATGCCATTATATTAATAAATGAACGAGATTTACATAGTCAGATTTGATGGATATAGGTGTCCTCACTGCCAATTATAAGGCACCTATTTCAATCTGGTTCACTAATAAATGACATTTATTTGTTATGTAGATTGGCGTATTTATAAGTACGCATATGAATGTGTGCAATAGTCATCAGATTATGATGAGATCATAATAATGAGACTGAGAACTTATAAACACATATTCTTAATTGTTCCTAGTTGTATGATGTTTGAGAAGGACATCAAACATCCGATAAGAGTAGTACAGGTTATTCCAGCTCATATGATGAGGGTGAATGATCATGTTAGTCACTTATGTGGAGACACAATGGTGAACCTATAGGTACTCATTGGGAAATGAGTTCACTGAACTGATCCGACGTGAATCGCCGAGTGGTAATTGACCTGACTGTCAACCAGCTTGATTTATTGTCACAGTGGCGTGGTTGGTCTTTGGACTTGAGACACCAAAGACATCTTGTTGGTGGACTTTTGGGCTTTAACCTTGGCTTACGAATCCCTATCCACGAGATTTCTAATAGTCAAGGATCGGATCCAACGGAAGACCTTCAAAGGTGATTGTATATTCAATATAGGATCGTTCACTCTAAGGTAATTGGAGAGAGAATGCTCTAGAATATATCTGTAGGAGTCTCTGGCCATAGTAGATATAATATCAAAAAAGGTATTTCCGGATATTGTACAGCAGAGTCTGATTCAAATGAGTTGACCATACCCTAGGTCAACTCGAGAGTATTGTGTGAACGAAAGATTATAGCCACGCGGTAACTGTGGATGGACATGTTCCATGAGTGGGTTGCTGAATCCTATTGCCTTCCGAGATCATGCGGTGTTGCTTGGCACCCAAGTTGATCGGAAGTCCGGCCGAATTTACATAAGATGTTAATTCGGTTAAGTAATTAATTAAATATTAGATATTAATTAATTACTATAAGTCGATAAATGGTTATTGGACTTAACGGGCTAAAAATCGGACTGGTTAATGGGCCTAGAGGGTCACACACAAATAGATTCTTAGTCGGTGGTACTTAAGTGAAAATTATATTAACTCGGGGACTTTTATGAAAAGTCGCACCGATTTAATATATATACGTGCTATTGAGAAGTCCTGGGCCAAGCTCCAAGAGCTCTCAAGGATGGTCGTCCCCCTCCCTCTCTCCTCCTCCTCAGGGTGCCCCTTTCGAGGCATCGGGAGACTTCCCATCTCCGCCACGCGTACTTCTCGAGAGTCGGGAATTCCCGTCTAGATGATCTGGACATCGTTGCGGCGAAGATTCTTTAGCGAGCGCGCTGATCTGGACGAGGGATCGAGGACGAACCACTGCGGAGGATCGCATGGATACCTCTGGAGGTCGGACACTTGTGTGGCTAGTGGCATGGCCTCGACGGAACCGACACGGTCACGGATTCAAATCCGCGCACGGTGATGTGATCACACTCCCGTTTTTCAGTTTTAGTTTTCCGTTCCGAATCGGATCTGCAGGCATCAGGCGGGAATTAATTTTGTTGCTTTCACTGCGTTCATCGCGCCCCGCTCGGATCCTAACAAGATTGGCTTGTAGGCCACTTAAGACTAACAATCTCCTACTTGGACTAAAGCCAATCACCTTTATGCAATAAACCTATAGACTCTAGGGGATGCTTAAACGCATTTTGAGCCAATGGCTTTGTCAGTAGATCTGCTACATTGTCGATAGATGGAACTCTTTTCACCACTACATCTCCTCTGGAAATAATCTATCTAATAAGATGAAAGCGCCATAGAATATGCTTCGATTTCTGATGAGACCGCGGCTCTTTCGCTTGTGCAATAGCCCCATTGTTGTCGTACAACAACGGAATAGGATTAGAGATGCTTGAAACCACGCCGAGGTTGGTGATGAATTTCTTCAACCACATTGCTTCCTTGGTGACTTCAACTGCAGCGATGTACTCAATTTTAGTCGTCGAATCTACAGGGGTTTCTTGCTTGGAACTCTTCCAGCACATTGTGCTTATGTTCAAAGTAAACACAAATCTAGATGTAGACTTGCTATCATCTGGACCTGACTAGAAACTCGAGTCAGTAAAGCCTCGTAGCTTCAAGTCACCTCCTCCATAGACTAGAAACATATCCTTAGTTCTTCTCAAGTACTTAATGATACATTTTACTACCTTCCAGTGCTCTTCGCCAGGATCAGCTTGAAATCTGCTCGTAACACTTAGAGCATATTGTTGGATATAGGTGTCCTCTAAGCCAATCATAAGGCACCTATTTCAATCTGGTTCACTAATAAATGACATTAAATTCATTATGTAGATTGGCATATTTGTAATTGCGCATAATGAAGTCCATGAATATGTGTAATAGTCATCAGATTATGATGAGATCATAATAATGAGACTGATGACTTATAAACACATATTCTTAATTGTTCCTAGTCGTAGGATGTTTGAGAAGGACATCAAACATCCGGTAAGACTAGTACAGATTATTCCAGCTCATATGATGAGGGTGACTGATCTCATTAGTTACTCGTGTGGAGACACAATGGTAAACCTGTAGGTGCTCATTGGGGAATGAGTTCACTGAACTGATCCCACATGAATCGCCGAATGGTAATTTACCTGACTGTGAATCGGCTTGATTCATCGTCACAGTGGCATGGTTGATCCTTGGACTTGAGACACCAAAGACACCATGTCGGTGGACTTCTGGACTTTGACCTTGACCTACGAATCCCTAACCACGGGATCTCTAATAGTCAAGGATCGGGTCCAGCGGAAGACCTTCGAAGGTGATTGTGTGTTCAATAAAGGATCGTTTGCTCTCAGGTAACTGGAGAGAGAATGCTCTAGAATAGATCCGCAAGAGTCTCTGGCCAGAGTAGAAACAATATCAGAAAAGTGGTTTTCGGATATTGTACAGCGGAGTCTGATTCAAGTGAGTTGACCATCTAGGGTTTGACAGTTGACCATACCTTAGGTTAACTCGATAGCATTGTACGAATGAAGGATTATAGCCATGCAGTAACTGTGGACGGACAGGTTCCATGAGTGGGTTGCTGAACCCCATTACCTTCCGGGATCATGCGGGGTTGCTTGGCATCCAACTTGATTGGAAGTCCGATCGAATTTACATGCGCTGTTAATTCGGCTAAGTAATTAGTTAATATCTAGATATTAATTAATTACAATAAGTCAATAACTAGTTATTGGACTTAACGGGCTAAAAACCGGTCTGGTAAATGGGCCTATAGGGTCACATGCAATAAGATTCTCAGTCGGTGGTACATAAGTGAGATTTATATTAACTCGGGGACTTTTGTGAAAAGTCGCGCCGACTTAATATATATACGCATTGTTGAGAAACCCTGGGCCAAGCTCCAGGATTTCCTCATGCTGGCCGTCACCCCCTTTCTCTCTCCTCCTCTAGCCGCCCCATTCTAGGCGCCGGGATTGTCTCCGTCTCCGCTGCGCGTGATTCCCGAAAGTCAGGAATTCCCGTCGGCGGATTTTCGACAATCGTTGCGGCGACGGATCTTCAGCGAGTGAGCTGATATGGACGAGGGAGCGAGGATGAACCATCACGGAGGATCGCGTGGATACCGCTGGAGGCCGGACGCTTGTGCGGCTCGCGGCATCGCCTCGACGGAACCGAGACAAAAGCGGATTTGTTCGTCGTTTTCGATGCGTTCTTCGCGTCCCGCTCGGATCCCAACAGTGGTATCAGAGCCAGGTTCCGCTCTGATCCGCTCCGAAACGATGAAATTAACGTTCTAAAATTTATTTCCATGCTTAAATCGTTTTAATCTCATGAAAATTGTTCATTGGATGAGCATATTATATTAAGATTATTTTTGTGAAGAAAAAACGATGTTTATTTTTGGGCTTCTTCGTTGGGTTCTTTGAAAATTGTTCATTGAATGGAGCTTCCATGGTGATGGAAGAAAAACAAATAGCCTGCTGTTATGAACAGCTATCCCCACCTGTCCCCTGGTCCCTGCTGTGGCCAGAGAGTCTCCTATTTTTCTGTTTTTCAAAGCATTGGAGATGGAAGAAAAAGGGATGGCCACAGACGAACCGGGGCTTTTGGGGCATGTTTAAGGGGCTACCAGCGGCGAGGGCCTCGCCGGCCGGCCATCCCCGGCATCGGGGGAGGAAGAGGGACCCCCTCCCCCCCCCCCCCCCCCCCCCCCCCCCGCGTTTCCGGCCGTTCCCCGCCACTGGCACGGCGGCGGCGCCGCCCCAAAGGGGGTGAAAACCCTAACCTGCAGGCCGGGCGAACCTGGAAAGGGGGAGCCCTGAACCAGGCGGTCCCACACGTCCGACACACTAGGAGGGGACCGGGCCGGGCCCAAGTGGGGGCCTGGGCTGGCCCGGGCGCACCAGGTGACCGACCTGGCTCGGCCAGGTTGCCTTAGCCTGGGCCCTGCCTGGCTCGAGCCAGGCCGGACCAGGCTAGCCCTGGTTGCATTCTGTCCGAGCCCAACTGGCCCTTAGCCTAGGCCCATTGGGCCTAACCCCATTAACCCTTATTACCCCAACCCATTAACCTGTAATTAAACCCCTAAACCCCATTTAACCCTCTAAAATTTTTATTAATGTTTATAGCCCACCTCCAATTATCTGGAAATTATTTTTAAATAAAGTTTAAAATATGTTTTAGACTTTAATTTATAATTTTCAGTTAAATAGGTGTTATTTTTAAGATATGATCTTAATATGATTTAACAAGTGTTGTTAAATCCTTTTTAATAAAATTATTAGAGGGTTATTTAAGAAGTGATCTTAATTTAATTAACAATTGTTGTTAAATTTAATATTTTTGATATGAGTGATTAAAGGGGGTTAATTAAGATGAGATCTTAATTAATTAAGTTATTAAAAAATGTTGTTAATATCTTTTTATTAAATGACAAAAGGAGTTTAATTTTAAGATGTGATCTTAAATAAAATTAACATAATTTGTTGATTTACCTTTAATTAAAGTAATTAAAGAGGTTAAAATTTAAGATTTTGATCTTAAATTATAATTAACAAGTGTTGTTAATTTAATTAAGTTGTGACTTTAAAATTAATCAACAAATGATGTGAATTATTTAAGTGATTAGATTAATGTATCAATTTCTTAGCAATCGTTGTTAGGAAATTAATTTTATAATTGAGGGACACTTAATAATAGTTATTAAGTGTTTAATTGACTATTTTTAATGTGTTTATTAATTCTTGAGAATTAACCCTTAATAACAGTTATTAAGGATTTATTTATTTATTTTTAAACTCTCAATAATAGTTATTGAGATATTTAATTAAACTTCTCAAGAATCTCTCAATTATAGTTAGTATTGATCTAATCTACTTGGAATTTAATCTTTTATAAATGTTATTAAAAGATTAAATTAAGTCTAAGATGTTAGACTATTTTAATTAGAAATGTTCTAATTATTATATCTTAATAATTGTTATTGAGAAATATGATTTGATAAAGGGGTTTTGTTAACAAGGAGTTGTTAATTAATTTTAATAGGAATTAGAAATTTTTTTATAAGTGTTATTTATGAATTTTTTATTCTATCTAAATGTTAGATTGTTTTGCATTAATAATTGTTATTAATGTGAATTAAAATTAATCTAAGTGTTAGATTAATTAATTTAGAATTGTTCTAAATAATGCATTTAATATTTTAGAATTTTAATTTTAGTTTTTTGTGCTCATGTTGATGTGTTTGATGCTTTAAATTAGATTTATTATATGTTAGAAAATAAGATTTCCGAAAATTCAAATTATCCAATTCTGATTGGTACCTAGATTTTGAGAAAGCCAAAATTATTATACTTTCAAAATTTTAGCCTTCATATGATGTGCTTTATCATGTGTGGATGGTTAAAATTTGTGGTGGTCATGGACATGCACTTAGTTAAATTTCATATCATGTGATAGTGTGTGATTATGTGGATTGTTATGGAATGTAATGTTCATTAATTAAGTGTTAATTAATGAGGCTTGCGTGCCTCCTTCTCTCTCATTCCATTGTAATTCTATCTCTCTGTGTTATTGTACTCGGCCATAAGGCTTTCTATTATAATTAATTTGTATTTGAAAAATGTTTCAAATTCTATTTTATATTTGTAATTGATCGCGCTGGCCGAGGAAAGGCGAGGATGATCTACAAATGCAATCAGGAAGGCGACAGGAGATGAGATTACCAGTGGCTATGTGTTTGCATGTTTAGATTATGTAAATGTTATATAGTTTTGGTGATTAATTGTTTGGCTCTAGTTAATCACCGTGCTGTCCATGACCACATAATGAACATGTATGGTTGATGTATGCTTTTTAATTTTTTATTATGAACCGATTGCTAATATCTAGGTATAGTTAAATATATACGATATATTTATAAACTATCACCTAGAATGAGAACAATTTAATATAAACAAAACCTTCAACATAAAGTCTAAGCCGGAGCGCGAGTCATTGAGAATGTACCGCGTGGCTCTCCATCAATATAGTTCTTAGAACTTGATTTAGTGATGGCAGTTTCTATGTGTTTACCCAAGATCTGCCACCATCTGATGAAAAGACTGTTAACTATGGCATGTTGATGCCTTGAGATAGGAATAGAGGAACGGTGTAGCTATCCTCGCGTTTACCCGGTAGCTGCATTCTTACTCTACTCTGTCACGTATTGATGGTAAAGCTTAGACCAGGTATAATGGTCTACTGTGTTTACCCGGGACCATTAAAAACCTGGGAGCCGAAATAAGATCGGATATTGCAAGGAGTTGCAATTACCATGAGATGGTTGCTCTAAGATAATGGTATGATACTATGTGTTTACCCGAGGTCACACTGTGATTCTTAGAGATTCTGATCCTCACTAGGAGACCGTCGGAGTCTTCTGTTCTGTATACCTGAAGGTTATACAGTCCGTCGAAAAATAGTGGGAAATAATTTAAGATAAAATACCATAATTTAATTATAAGAACTATCTGCTTAAATCACGTTATTTCTTTCGTTCACTAAAATGTCGTATATTCGAGAAGTTGGCATATTGGATGCCAATACTTCTCATACTCAGACTGACTAGAAAACTCTAAAGAATGTCTTTAGAGGTAAGTGAAAGTCATTATCCTAATAAGGTATCATGATTCCTCTTACTTGGATAGACTAAGGTGAAGTGGTACTCATGATATGCCTTTTTGAAAGGCAATGATTGTCATGAAATCTCTTATTTGGATAGACCAAGATGAAGAGATATTTATGATGTACTTTTGAGAAAGGCAAGTGGTAAGATTTTAAACGATCGAATCCACACACGAAAGGATGTAGGAAGGTCAGCTGAAATAGAGAAGTAGCAGTTCTCCCACTACAACCAATATAAGGATACTGGTAAAGGCAAAACGAATATGAAACTTGAAAGAAGTTTCGAAAATTCTTATTAATCAAATTTTGCATGTCTATTGGAGAATTAGCGTATCCAATATGAGATATTGAAAATGATTCTTAGAGCTGCGATAGTGTGCAGACTTAGACAAGTAAAAGGAAATCGAGAAAATGTAAGTGTTGAGTTAGACTCAACTATTGTTCATGATATTCATAGGTTACTGTTAGATAGTAAATTTTTGTATATCTGTAGGAGTCAAATATGAAACTGAATAATTGTTATTTAGTTGCATAAGATATGAAGAATAACAATGATTGAGAAAGAATAATAGTTGTTCAAGTCAGTCAATGTACTATAGATTCTTAATGTGACATTTCATGTGATGAATGTTCACTAGTCTCCTATAGAAATGAACTGTGTGAATCCTGATTATCTATGGTATTGTACACAGGGTTGTACAATAGGAAATTATTGGTGCTAATACATATTGATGTAAACAGCTCAATATCCTTACCTTATAGTTTACTCTTAGAATGATTCGACTGTATGTACTTACTGAAGTACAAGACGAATACATCTGAGAGATTAAGGTATAAGATCAATATGAAGTATTAGAATTTTTGATTTGATTAAAGAAACTAATACTTAGGTATATGATTCACATAAATCATTAAGAGGATAATTGTATCCTCGTTCGATTGATTCTCATTGTATATCATAGTAATATGATAGAATGAGGAATTACACCTTGTTAAGATATGGTGAAATACATAATAAGATTTGCCTAATTCTTATCCTTATGAATATGAGTATAAACATTAGATGTCCATACTTTACAGATGGTTCCAAATAAGTCAGTGTATGTCCATATAAGATATGGAAACCAAATAATTCATATGATATGTGAATTATGAACAAACTTGATTTAAAAGTCAGGTATTACCGTGGTGTGAATTTGTGAATGTCTAAAGAGTTTGGACATTACAATTATTAGCCAGGCGATAATGAAATAATTATCGTTCGAAAGTTGTCTTCTATGAAGAGGAATATGTTCTTAGAGAAGACAGTGGGAGCTGATAAAACTAGAAGACGTTCTAGATTCACAAGATAACATAAGATTATTAGATAATCTTTAATTGTTTGGAACCACTCATAACACACATCAGAGAGCCTCATAGATTTTTGAGAGTCTCTCAGTGACTAGAATGATATGTTTGACATATCTAATTTAGCAAGATGAGAAGAGCTCAAAATAGATTATGATCTAAAATCTATGATATTGATGCTCTCTGTCATTACAACTTTGAGATTGATAAGTTTATTAGAATTCTACTTGTCATTACTGCCAATCATGAGATGATGACAGTTGGATATTAAAAGCGTTCTCTCAATATGATTGAGGTAAAGATGTATATGATACACCTTTAAAGCTTTTAGAATGTCCAGGAAGCAAGTTATGATTTCAAAGATCATTTTGAATCAAACTGAAGCTTCCTAAGTTATAATAAAAGTTTAGACTTAATGGTCAAATACTACGTGATCATTAAGAATGATCACAGATTGTGTGTGTTCAAAAGGAATAGTGAGAGTACGGTCGTTTTAGTAATGCTTTGTGATAATAACATCAAAGTCTTTGAAAATGACATCGGGATGTTATTATCAGTAAAAGCATTATTAACCATGCTTTCCTCCACAGTAGGTTTAGTTATAATATTCTACGTATTGGAAATACAAATCAATTAAGATAGATCGGTGGGGATATTATATTGACTTGTGTGTCAAGATGTTTGGCATAAATTTCATAATAAGTTTCAATTGTTGAGATATGAAATTTATTCCTTTAGGAAAAAAGTTCCTTAAAGGATACATGAGTGAAATGCATTATTAAGTACTTGAGAAGTGCCAAGGATGCACTCACGTATATGGAGAGGATGATTTGAAATTATGGGTTCACACTGACTCAAATTTCAAGTCAAATAATGGATTCAACCTTCTAGTAGAAAGGAATTGATTGGAAGGGTTCCAATCCGGAACTCGATATTAAGGTGACGACATAAATAAGTGATATTGTTATTAGAACAATATGGATGAAAATGTGCATCCCTGAACTAGATGTAGTTCTAAAAGGTCTCTAATACCATTCCATCGTTGTAGGACAACAGTGGGAGCAATGAATTGTGTGATCGAGCCATGGTCTCTTTAGAAGTTGTAGAACATTCTGAGGTTCTTTCACAGGTTCAAAGACAAAAGATAAAGAAGAAATAACGTAAAGGAAAATATTCCATCTTTAGATAATTTAGCAAATCCCTGACCTAGGCTTAGTCACAGTTTTTTTGTGAGCGTCACCTAGATTTGAAGGAGATCAAATGCGAAGATGATTGGCTTGAGTCCAAGTGGGAGATTGATGGATATAGGTGTCCTCTAAGCCAATCGTAAGGCACCTATTTCAATCTAATTCACTAATAAATGACATTAAATTCATTATGTAGATTGGCATATTTGTAATTGCGCATAATGAAGTCCATGAATATGTGCAATAGTCATCAGATTATGATGAGATCATAATAATGAGACTGATGACTTATAAATACATATTCTTAATTGTTAGTCGTAGGATGTTTGAGAAGGACATCAAACATCCGGTAAGACTAGTACAAGTTATTCCAGCTTATATGATGAGGGTGACTGATCTCGTTAGTTACTCGTGTGGAGACACAATGGTAAACCTGCAGATGCTCATTGGGGAATGAGTTCACTGAACTGATCCCACATGAATCGCCGAATGGTAATTTACTTGACTGTGAATCGGCTTGATTCATCGTCACAGTGGCGTGGTTGATCCTTGGACTTGAGACACCAAAGACACCTTGTCGGTGGACTTCTGGACTTTGACCTTGACCTACGAATCCCTATCCACGGGATCTCTAATAGTCAAGGATCGGGTCTAGCGGAAGACCTTCGAAGGTGATTGTGTGTTCAATAAAGGATCGTTCGCTCTCAGGTAACTGGAGAGAGTGTGCTCTAGAATAGATCCACAGGAGTCTCTGGCCAGAGCAGAAACAATATCAGAAAAGAGGTTTTCAGATATTGTACAGCGGAGTCTGATTCAAGTGAGTTGACCATCTAAGGTTTGACAGTTGACCATATCCTAGGTTAACTCGAGAGCATTGTGCGAACGAAGGAATATAGCCATGCGGTAACTGTGGATGGACAGGTTACATGAGTGGGTTGTTGAACCCCATTACCTTCCGAGATCATGCGGTGTTGCTTGGCACCCAACTTGATCGGAAGTCCGATCGAATTTACATGCGATGTTAATTCGGCTAAGTAATTAGTTAATATCTAGATATTAATTAATTACAATAAGTCAATAACTAGTTATTGGACTTAACGGGCTGAAAACCGGTCTGGTAATTGGGCCTAGAGGGTCACACGCAATAAGATTCTCAGTCGGTGGTAAATAAGTGGGATTTATATTAACTCGGGGACTTTTGTTAAAAGTCGCGCCGACTTAATATATATACGCACCGTTGAGAAACCCTCGGCCAAGCTCCAGGATTTCCCCTTGCTGGTCGTCATCCCCCCTTTCTCTCTCCTCCTCTGGGTGCCCCGTTCGAGGCGCCGGAACAATCTCCATCTTCGCCGTGCTGGATTCCCAAAATTCAGGAATTTCCGTCCGCGGGTTTTCGGACATCATTGCGGTGACAGATCTTCAGCAAGCAAGCTGATACGGACAAGGGAGCGAGGACAAACCACCGCAGAGGATTGCGTGGATACCGCTGGAGGCCGGACGCTTGTGCGGCTTGCGGCATCGCCTTGACGGAACCGAGACAGAAGCGGATTTGAATCCGCGCACGACAATCAGATTACAACCCGGTTTTCGGTTTTAGTTTTTCGTTCTGAATCGGATCAGCGGGCATCGGGCGGGATAATTTTGTTCGTCGTTTTCGTTGCGTTCTTCGCGTCCCGCCCGGATCCCAACAGTGGTATCAAAGCCAGGTTCTACTATGATCCGCTCCGGAACGATAATATTAATGTTATGAAATTACTTCCCTGCTCAGATTATGTTTCTCCCATAGAAATTACTTATGGGATGAGTACACAATAATCGGATTATTTTTCTGTGGAGAAAATCAAATTTTTTGAGGGTTTCATCGCGTTCTTCTTGGAGATGAAGAACCAGTTTTGTGGGCTTAAAAGAGGGATTAATGGTGGTTGGACCATCTCTATAGATTTGCTGGTATGACCAGTTACCCCTCCCTATCCCCGGAGAATTACTATAGCGGCCGGTGGAGCTTTTCTTCCCATATTTTTCAAAAGTTAAAAAAGATTAAAGAAAAGCTATGGTTGTAAAACTGCACCAAATCGCCATCTTTAGAGGGTCACCAGCGGTGAACGAGTCGCCAGCCGGCCATCACCGGCGGTGGAAATGAGAGGGGTAACTTCCCCCTACAGCCTCCAGCCACCATCGCTACCGGCGGCGGCGGCGGCGGCGGCGCCGCCCAAAACTGGCCACAAAAGGGGCTGAAAACCCTAAAACAGGTTCCCAGGCCCGAGCCAGGGGCTCGCTTGGTCCGAGCTAGGGTCGGACCAGTGGCTGGGCCTAGCTACCCCAGCCTGAGCCAGACGGCCCATTAAGCCCTCCTTTGGCCCATTAAACATGTTTTAAGCCCTATTAACCCCAAAAACCCTTTATTTAAAGATAAAGCCCACCCCTTTTAACAGGAAATTAAAATTAATAAGTTTAAAATTGTTTTAAGCTTAATTTTTCCTGTTAATAAAGGGTTAAATTTTAAGATTTCATCTTAATTGATAATTGTTGTTAATTTATTAAGATATGATCTTAATTTGTTAACTAACAAATGTTGTTACTAATGTTTTAAGATATGATTTTAAAAGTGGGTTATTGTGAAGATGTGATCTTTTAATGAGGTTATTTACTAAGATGTGATCTTAGTTTATTAACCATTGTTGTTAAATCATTTTAATTATGTAATTATAAGGATAATTTAAGATATGATCTTGAATTAATTAACAAGTGTTGTTAATTAGTTTTTATTTAAGTTGTTAGAAGGGTTTAATATTTAAGATATGATCTTAAATTAATTTTTAACAAATGTTGTTAATTATTTAAGTGATTAGATCATTGTTATGGTCTTAAAATTAATTAACAAATGTTGTTAATTACATTTAATTAAGTGATTAGATTAATATTAATAATTTCTTAGTAATTGTTGTTAGGAAATTATTTTAATAATTTAGAGATACTTAATAATAGTTGTTAAGTGATTAATTAACTAATTATAATAGTTATAATTAAGTTGATTATTTCTTGAGTAATAAACCTTAATAAAAGTTATTAAGGATTAATTAAGTCTTAATAATAGTTATTAAGATTATTAATTAGTTTACTCAAGCATCTCTTAATTATTAGTTTTAATGATCTAATCTACTTAAATTTGGTCTTTTATAAAAGTTATTAAAAGATTGAATTAAGTCTAATTGTTAGACCATTTTGATTAGAAATGTTCTAATTAATGTTTCTTAATAATTGTTACTGAGAAATATTAATTAATTAAGGGGTTTTAATAAGGAGTTGTTAAGGGGTTAATAATTTGAGTTGGAAATTCTTTTATAAATGTTATTTAGGAATTTTTAATTCTTTCTAAATATTAGATTGTTTCACATAAATAATTATTATTAATGTGAATTAAAATTAATATAAATATTAGATTAATTAATTTAGAATTGTTCTAAATAATGCATGGAATATTTTAGAATTTTAATTTTAGCTTTTTTTGCACATGGTGATGTGTTTGATGCCTTAAATTAGATTTATTGCATGTTGAAAATAAGATTTTCGAAAAATCAATTTATCCAATTTTGATTGTTACCCAGGTTTTAAGAAAACTAAAATTATTATTTTTCAAAATTTTAGCCTTCATGTGATGTACTTTGTCATGTGTGGTTGGTTAAAATTTACAGTGGTCATGGACATGCACTTTATTTATTTCATATCATGTGATGGTATGTGATTTGTGTGGATTCTTTTGGAATGTGTTATATAGGTTAATTAAATGTTAATTAATGAGGCATGTGAGTCTCCCTCTCTCTCTCATTCTAATGTGATTCTATCTCCCTCTGTTATTGTACTCGGCCATAAGGCTTTCTCTTACAATTAATTTGTATTTGAAAATGTTTCAAATTTTATTTTATATTTGTAATTGATCGCGCCGACCGAGGAGAGGCGAGGATGATCCACAAATGCAACCAGGAAGGCGACAGGAGATGAGATCACCAGTAGCTATGTGTTTGCATTTTTAGATTATATAATTGTTATATAGTTTTGGTGATTAATTGTTTGGCTCCAGTTAATAACCGTGCTGTCCATGATTACATAATGAACATGTATGGTTGATGCATGCTTTTTAGTTTTTGATTATGAATCGATTGCTAATATCTAGGTATAGTTAAATATATACGATATATTTATAAACTATCACCTAGGATGAGACCAACTTAACATAAACAAAACCTTCAACATAAAGTCTAAGCCGGAGCGCGAGTCATTGAGAATGCACCGCGTGGCTCTCCATCAATATAGTTCTTAGAACTTAATTTAGTGATGGCAGTTTCTATGTGTTTACCTGAGATCTGCCACCATCTGATGAAAGGACTGTTAACTATGGCATGTTGATGCCTTGAGATAGGAATAGAGGAACGGTGTAGCTATCCTCGCGTTTACCCGGTAGCTGCATTCTTACTCTACTCTGTCACGTATTGATGGTAAAGCTTAGACCAGGTATAATGGTCTACTGTGTTTACCCGGGACCATTAAAAATCTGGGAGCCGAAATAAGATCGGATATTGCAAGGAGTTGCAATTACCATGAGATGGTTGCTCTAAGATAATGGTATGATACTATGTGTTTACCCGAGGTCACACTGTGATTCTTAGAGATTCTGATCCTCACTAGGAGACCGTCGGAGTCTTCTGTTCTGTATACCTGAAGGTTATACAGTCCGTCGAAAAATAGTGGGAAATAATTTAAGATAAAATACCATAATTTAATTATAAGAACTATCTGCTTAAATCACGTTATTTCTTTCGTTCACTAAAATGTCGTCTATTCGAGAAGTTGGCATATTGGATGCCAATACTTCTCATACTCAGACTGACTAGAAAACTCTAAAGAATGTCTTTAGAGGTAAGTGAAAGTCACTATCCTAATAAGGTATCATGATTCCTCTTACTTGGATAGACTAAGGTGAAGTGGTACTCATGATATGCCTTTTTGAAAGGCAATGATTGTCATGAAATCTCTTATTTGGATAGACCAAGATGAAGAGATATTTATGATGTACTTTTGAGAAAGGCAAGTGGTAAGATTTTAAACGATCGAATCCACACATGAAAGGATGTAGGAAGGTCAGCTGAAATAGAGAAATAACAGTTTTCATACTGTAACCAATATAAGAATATTGGCAAAACGAATATGAAACTTAAAAGAATTTTCAGATATTCTTATTATCAACCTTTTACATATCTATTGGAGAATTATCATCTCCAATATGAGATATTGAAAATGGTTCTCAGAGCTGCGATGGTATCCAGACTCAGACAAGTAAAAGGAAATCGAGAAAATGTAAGTGTTGAGTTAGACTCAACAATTGTTCATGATATTCATAGGTTACTGTCAGACAGTAAATCTTTGTATATCTATAGGAGTCAAATATGAAACTGAATAATTGTTGTTTAGTAGCATAAGATGTCAAGAATAACATTGATTGAGAAAGAACAATAGTTGTTCAAATCAATCAATGCCCTATAGATTCTTGATGTGACATTTCATGTGATGAATGTTCACTCCCATTGACTTACCTTATAGTTTACTTTTGGAATGATTTGGCTATATGTACTTGCTGAAGTATAAGTCGAGTGCATCTGAGAGATTAAGGTATAATATCAGAAAAAATAAAGTATTAGAATTCTTTGATTTGATCGAAGAAATTAATACTTAAGTATATGATTCACACAAATCATTAAGAGGATAATTGTATCCTCGCTCGATTGATCCTCATTGTACATCATAATAATATGATAGAATGAGGAATTGCACCTTATTAAGATATGGTGCAATATATATAATAAGATTTGCCTAATTCTTATCCTTGTGAACATGAGTATGAACATTAGATGTCCATACTTTACAGATGGTTCCAAATAAGTCAGTGTGTGTGTCTATATAAGATATAGAAACCAAATAATTCATATGAGATGTGAATTATGAACAAACTTGATTTTAAAGTCAGGTATTACTGTGATGTGAATTTGTGAATGTCTAAAGAGTTTGGACATTATAATTATTGGCCAGACGATAATGAAATAATTATCGTCCTGAAAGCTGTCTTCTATGAAGATGAATATATCCTCAGAGAAGACAGTGGGAGCTGATAAAACTAGAAGATGTTCTCGATTCACAAGTTAACATAAGATTATTAGATAATCTTTAATTATTTGGAACCACTCATAACACACATCAGAGAGCTTCATAGATTTTTGAGATTCTCTCAGTGACTAGAATGATATGTTTGACATATCTGATTTAGCAAGATGAGAGGAGCTCAAAAATTAGATTATGATCTAAAATCTATGCTAATGATGCTCTCTATCATTACAACTTTGAGATTGATAAGTTTATTAGAATTCTACTTATCAATACTGCCTATCATTATAATGAGATGATGACAATTGGATATTAAAAGCGCTCTTTCAATATGATTGAGGTAAAGTTGTATATGATACACCTTTAAAGCTTTTAGAATATCCAGGAAGCAAGTTATGATTTCAAAGATCATTTTGAATCAAACAGAAGCTTCCTAAGTTGTAATAAAAGTTTAGACTTAATGGTCAAATACTACGTGTTCATTAAGAATGATCATGGATTGTGTGTGGGTTCAGAAAGAACAGTGGGAGTACGGTAGCTTTAGTAATACTTTGTGACAATAACATCAAAGTCATTAAGAATGGCATCAAGATGTTACTATCAGTGAAAGCATTATTAAGCATTATTCCCCCCATAATAAGTTTAGTTATAATATCCCACGTATTAGAAATACGAATCTATTAAGATCGGTGGGGATATTATATTGTCCTGTATGTCAAAATGTATGACATAAATTTCATAATAAGTGTCAATTGTTGAGATATTGAATTTATTCCTTTAAAGAAAAAGTTTCTTAAAGGATATAGGAGTGAAATGCATCATTAAGTACTTGAGAAGTGCTAAGGATGCACTCATGTATATGGAGAGGATGATTTGAAACTATGAGGTCACACTGACTCAAATTTCAAGTCAAATAATAGATTCAACCTTTTAGTAGAAAGGAATGGATTGGAATGGTTCCAATCCAGAACTCGATATTAAGGTGATGACATAAATAAGTGATACTGTTATTAGAACAGTATAGATGAAAAGGTTTATCCCTGAACTAGATGTAGTTCTAAAAGGTCTCTAATACTATCCTATCGTTGTAGGACAACAGTGGGAGCGATCAATTGTGTGATCGAGCCATAGTCTCTTCAGAAGTTGCAGAACATTCGAGGCTCCTTCATAAGTTCAGAGACAAAGGATAAAAGGAAATAACGTAATGGAAAATATTCCATCTATAGATAATTTAGTAGATCTCTGACCAAGTCTTAGTCATAGAACGTTATGTGAGCATCACCTAGATTTGATGGAGATCAAATGCGAAAGTAATTGGCTTGAGTCCAAGTGGGAGATTGATGGATATAGGTGTCCTTTAAACCAATCATAAGGCACCTATTTCAATCTGGTTCACTAATAAATGACATTAAATTCATTATGAAGATTGACATATTTATAATTGCGCATAATGAAGTCTATGAATATGTGCAATAGTCATCATATTATGATGAGATCATAATAATGAGACTGATGACTTATAAACACATATTCTTAATTGTTCCTAGTCGTAGGATGTTTGAGAAGGACATCGAACATCCGGTAAAACTAGTACAGGTTATTCCAGCTCATATGATGAGGGTGTCTGATCTTGTTAGTTACTCGTGTGGAGACACAATGGTAAACCTGTAGGTGCTCATTGAGGAATGAATTCACTGAACTGATCCGACATGAATCGCTGAATGGTAATTTACCTAACTGTCAATTAGCTTGATTCATCGTCACAGTGGCGTGGTTGATCTTTAGACTTGAGACACCAAAGACACCTTGTCGGTGGACTTCTGGACTTTGACCTTGACCTACGAATCCCTATCCACGGGATCTCTAATAGTCAAAGATCGGATCTAGCGGAAGACCTTCGAAGGTGATTGTGTGTTCAATAAAGGATCGTTCTCTCTCAGGTAACTGGAGAGAGAATGCTCTAAAATAGATCCGCAGGAGTCTCTGGCCAAAGCAGAAACAATATCAGAAAAGAGATTTTCGGATATTGTACAGCGGAGTCTGATTCAAGTGAGTTGACCATCTAGGATTTGACAGTTGACCATACCCTAGGTTAACTCGAGAACATTGTGCGAACGAAGGATTATAGCCATGCGGTAATTGTGGACGGACAGGTTCCATGAGTGGGTTGCTGAACCCCATTACCTTCCGGGATCATGCGGTGTTGCTTGGCATCCAACTTGATTGGAAGTCCGATCGAATTTACATGCGCTGTTAATTCGGCTAAGTAATTAGTTAATATCTAGATATTAATTAATTACAATAAGTCAATAACTAGTTATTGGACTTAACGGGCTAAAAACCGGTCTAGTAAATGGGCCTAGAGGGTCACATGCAATAAGATTTTCAGTTGGTGGTACATAAGTGGGATTTATATTAACTCGGGAACTTTTGTGAAAAGTCGCGCCGACTTAATATATATACGCGCTGTTGAGAAATCCTGGGCCAAGCTCCAGGATTTTTCCTTGTTGGCCGTCATCCCCCCTTTCTCTCTCTTCCTCTGGGCGCCCCGTTCGAGGCGTTGGAACAGTCTCCGTCTTCACCGCGCTCAATTCCCGAAAGTCCGGAATTCACGTCTGCGGGTTTCCGGATATCGTTGCGACGACGGATCTTCAGCGAGCGAGCTGATGCGGACGAGGGAGCGAGGATGAACCACTGCAGAGGATCACATGGATACCACTGGAGGTCGGACGCTTGTGCGGCTTGCGGCATCGCCTCGACGGAACCGAGACGGAAGCGAATTCGAATCCACGCACGGTAATTAGATTACAACCCGGTTTTCAATTTTAGTTTTTCGTTCCGAATCGGATCAGCAGGCATTGAGCGGGATAATTTTGTTCGTCGTTTTCGTTGCGTTCTTCGCGTCCCGCCCGGATCCCAACAATTAGCATATCCAGAAGCTTAGCCATGGAAATATGTATCTTGTTCATGTTGTGATCAACTATGAACGGTGCATATGATGCATATGGTGTGGCAAGTGCAAGGTCAGTATGCATTTCATTGGGAAAAAGAATCTCAATAGCTTCTAACCTCTTTCTCTTCCAGTTATCATATGCGATCATTCTTGCCTCAGGGTCATCTAATGTCGGCTTAGTAGGATGATCGTCTCCAAGGACGTAGACAATGAGCTCATATCTAAAGACATTCTTCAGGTTTCTGAGCCAATCTCAGTAGTTCGGGTCTGTCAAAAGATTGGCATCAAGTATGCCACGGAGTAGGTTATTCGAGACATAATTCCTTATAGGAGATAAATAAAATTTATTTTAGCAGATGTTTAATTATTAAATTTAAAACAAGATATGGGCTTTAAATCAAATTTTAACTCACTAATTTTTGACGAACTTTATAACCATCAATTATACAGAACAGGAGACGCTGACAGTCTCCTAGTGGGGATCAGAATCTCAATGACTTGCAGTACAACCTTGTGGATAGCACAACAAACTATAATGCAATCAAAGAGCACTTATCTCATGGGACTTATAACTCTTTGCAATATCCGATCATATCTTCGGTCCCCAGAGATTTAATGACCTTGTGGATAGCACAACAAACCACTAATTCTGGTCTAAGCATTAATATCGTTAAGTGATGGATATAGATTTGTATGCATCCCTTGTGGATAGCACAACAAGGCAACATGGTTCCTTTACCCCGATCAATAGACATCTTATGTCATAGTCATAGTCTCTCCTTACAATTAGACAGGCCTTGTGGATAGCAAAATAAACCTGCCTAAAGTAATTTGACAACCTTGTGGATAGCACAACAAACTGTAATGCAATCAAAGAGCACTTATCTCATGGGACTTATAACTCTTTGCAATATCCGATCATATCTTCGGTCCCCAGAGATTTAATGACCTTGTGGATAGCACAACAAACCACTAATTCTAGTCTAAGCATTAATATCGTTAAGTGATGGATATAGATTTGTATGCATCCCTTGTGGATAGCACAACAAGGCAACATGGTTCCTTTACCCCGATCAATAGACATCTTATGTCATAGTCATAGTCTCTCCTTACAATTAGACAGGCCTTGTGGATAGCAAAATAAACCTGCCTAAAGTAATTTGACAACCTTGTGGATAGCACAACAAACTGTAATGCAATCAAAGAGCACTTATCTCATGGGACTTATAACTCTTTATAATATCCGATCATATCTTTGGTCCCCAGAGATTTAATGACCTTGTGGATAGCACAACAAACCACTAATTCTGGTCTAAGCATTAATATCGTTAAGTGATGGATATAGATTTGTATGATCCCTTGTGGATAGCACAACAAGGCAACATGGTTCCTTTACCCCGATCAATAGACATCTTATGTCATAGTCATAGTCTCTCCTTACAATTAGACAGGCCTTGTGGATAGCACAATAAACCTGCCTAAAGTAATTTGAATCCTATGACTATAACGATGGAGGACCACGCGGTAAATTCTTAACTACTCACGTTACGGCTTAGATTTTAGCGAGAGTTTTTAGATAACTTTTATCTTGGTCTCTCCTAGGTGATAGTATATAAATATATCGTATATATTTACTAAATACTATACCTGCTTTGATTCATAATCAAAAGAAAAACATTGTATCACATACATGGCTAGTGTGGTCATAGATAGCACAGTCGGTTTGACTGGAGCCAATAGTCAAATGCACACAAAATCTAACATAACAATTATATTAGATAATCCTGCAAACTTATAGGCAAATGATCTCCATCAAATCGCCTTCCGGGTTGCATCTGTGGATCATCCTCGCTCTTTTCTCGGTTGCCTCGATCAGATTACAATTAAATTCTAAATTTACATATAAATTGAAGAAGGCCTTACGGGGAGTATAAAAGAGAAGGAGGTAGAACTTCATCAGAGTATGAGAGAGAGAGAGGTACGTAGACCTTTATTTATTAACAATTAACAAATATCTAATCACACATCTATAATCCACACACATCATTCATCACATGAATAATTTAAAAAGTACATATAATTTTGGCTTTCAAAAAGCTGGGTTCTAATGAAAATTGATATTTGAAGTTCGAAAACTCATTTTATTATCTTAACATGTAATTAAATCAAATTTAAAAGCATCAAAATACACATCACATGTGCAAACACTCCAAATTAATAATTCCAGAATATTCCATGCTATTAGAACATTTCTAATAATAAAACAATCTAACATTTAGATTAAACAACATTAATAATCTAATAATTAGACTATTAATAACTAATTATCAATCTAACTCTTAGATTAGTCCGGTAAAGTTAATTACTAATTTAACACTTAAATTAATAATCAACTTTAATTAATTATTAACTACTAATCTAACTATTAGATTAATTAATTAATATTAATTACTAATTTAACACTTAAATTAATAATTAACACTAATTAATTAATAATTAGATAAATTAATAATTAATAATCTAACTTTTAGACTAATTAATAATTATTAACCACTAATCTAACATTTAAATTTGTCAATAAGGTTAATTATTAATTTAACACTTAAACTAACAACTAACTCTTATTAATTAACAACTAATTATTAATCAAAATGATTCAAAATCAGTAAAAGCCCAATTAAATAAAAATTGAATAATAATTTAAATTTTCAAAGCAATTTTGAATTTAAATTAAAATCCAATTTAATAATTAAATGGGCAATGGGGTTTAATTAGAAATAATGGGGAAAAAGGGGCTTAGCCCATTAGCTGAGCCAGGGCTCGGCTAGGGTCCGAGCAACACCCCCCCCCCCCCCCCCCCCCCCCCTTTGCTGAGCCAGGGTTCAAACCAGGGGCGAGCCCAGTCATGGCTCCCCTAGTCAGCTTGGGCCTGGTCTAGTCAGACGGACCAGCTCGGGCCGGCTCCCTCCTTTCTTTCCAGCTTGAAGCACTCGGAACCCCAACTAGGTTTTGCAGATGGAGGTGACGGCTGTAGGGTGCCGCCCAATAGCCGGCCCCTGGCACCGCCCGGCCACGCCGGCGGGATCGCCGGTGGTGAACCCCTTGAGTAGGCTAGCTCAACGGAGGCAAAAACCCTTTATTCCTCTCCCCTTTTAACAGTTAAAACAGTAGAAAGGAAGAAGATAGGGGCGGCCAGTCGCCACCAAGCCGCCATATCCGACGTCGGCAGTAGGCCCGGTGGTGATCGGCGACATCCCCGGGATGATCTGGGTGCCAGCCAACTTCCCCAACGATTGGAGATGCCCGAACGAAGCCACAAAGTCCGCCACTCTTCGTCCCACGAAGAACACGTAAACCCCAAATAAAAAATCCGATTTTGCAAGATTAAAATTAATCTAATTAATTGTGTTCATCATATGAACACAGACCCAACAATTAATTGAATAGAAATGCATGGAATATTACAAGAAAAAATAATTCGGAGACCGAAAGGGGCGAGAAACAGTGGAACCTGGCTCTGATACCACTGTTGGGTTCTCGTGTTTCTCGGGATCACAAACATAGCGGAAAATATAAATTAAAATATGCGATCCTTGTCCGCTTCGATTAAACTAAAACGATTAGAATGGGTAATCGGATAATACTGCGCGCATATTCGAATCCGCTTTCGAATGGTTTCGCCGGTATGACACCGCCAGCCGCACAAACGCCTGGCCTCTAGCGAAGTTCACGAGATCCTCCTCGCGGTGGATTTCCTCATGTTCCTCATTCTTCGCAGCTCACGAGCAGTTCGCCGTTCGCTGCAACGACCGCCGCAACGCGCGGTCGAATTCCCGTCAAACGGGAGTAGGAGAAGACGGCAATGTTGTCTCCATAGAGGGGAGAGGGATAGGGGCGCCAGAGAGAGAGAGGGACAGAGGAGGGGGCGGCCAAGGCTGTGCAGCAGCTTGGCCTGCTCAGCCCGTTCGCTACATTTTATATTAATCGTACAGTTTTTCATAAAAATCCCCGGAACATTATAAAACCCACTTTTAATCTATCGCCTTGAGAATCATTTGCGTGCGACCCTTTAGGCCCAATTACCAGTCCGGTTAATGGCCCATTAAGCCCAATAACCCCTCACTGACTCAATTAATCAATTAATAACTTATATTAATTAATTAATCAACCAAATTAATGTCGCACATTAAATTCGGTCGGGCCTCCAATCACGTTGGGTGCCAAGCAACACTGCGTGAACCTGGAAGGTATTGGGGTTAAGCAATCTGCTTTTGAAACCTTTCCATTAACAGTTACTGCGTGGATATAATCCTTCATTCGTACAATACTCTCGAGTTAACTCAGGGTATGGTATACTGTCAAATCCTAATCGATTGACTTACTTGGATCAGATGCTGCCGTATAATATCGAAAAACTCCTTTTTCGATATTATCGTCCGCCCTGGCCAGGGACTCATGTGCATCCTTCATAGAGCATTCTCTCTCTAAGTACTGAGAACGAATGATTCCTTATTGACACTCAGTTCCCTTTGACAGTATTCCGCTGTATCTGATCCTTGGCTGTTTAGAATTCCGTGAATAGAGATCCGTAAACTAAGGTCAAAGTACAGAAGCCCACCGACAAAGTATCCTTGGTGTCTCAGGTCTGAGGACCATCCACGCAACTGCGACAATAAAATCAGGCTGGTTGACAGTCAGGTTCATTACCATCTAATGATTCAGTTGGATTAGTTCAGTGAACTCATTCTCTAATGAGCACTTACAGATTCACCTTAGTATTTCCACACAAGTTACTATGAGATCAGTCACCCTCATTATATGAGTAAAAGTAATATGTACTTGTCTAACCGGATATCCGATGTCCTTCTCAAATATCTTCCGATTAGGAACAATTAAGAATATGTGTGTATAAGTGATCAGTCTCATTAATATGATCTCATCATAATTTGATAATTATTGCACATATTCATGGACTTCATTATGGGACGATAATTAAAACGAATTACACATAATGAAATAATGTCATATTATTAATAAATGAACGAGATTTACCAAATTAGATTGACTTGTAGACCACTTAAGACTAACAACCAGAAGTTCCATGCAGCAAGTTCGCGTGTTTGAAAGGTGGTAACCCAAGGATATATATATATATATATATATATATATAGAGAGAGAGAGAGAGAGAGAGAAGAAGAAGAAGAAAAGGAGGAAGAGAATGACTCTCTAGATGTCTCCCTTCTCAGATATACCTCTATATGTATATTATGGCTTGGATTGCTCTTCCTACTAGAGGAGAGACTCCTCTGAGTTTGAATCCAGGTCCACCTCATCACAACCAATGTGGATCAATGAGTTCAAACTAGAATCGACTTCTATCTACATATCCAAACCCTTCATGCAAACATAGCATCAACACAGCGCAACAACAAAAAATCCCAAAGAAGCAATAATGGAGAGTCTTGGGTGTTAGAAATATCCTACAAGTTCATAATGGGAAAGGGGAGATGGAGAAGGTACGATATGAAGAATATGTAGACCTAAATAGTGAGGTGCCAATGGACCATTGTTGGGCCTTGTCCATCGACTTGCTTATGCTATGCTACAACAACGAGGATGAGGAAGTTGCCGTCAGAAGGCTAGGCTTAACCTTCTCAAAGAATAGCGAGAGAAGGAGAGGCTAAACAGGCAGAGAGAGACCAAGATGGGTGCTATGTGGTGGTACATGATTTTTGAGGAGAGAAGAACGTGAAGCTAGAGATGGAGAGAGGATGCTGGGATGGTGTTGCAAAGCTTTGGGAGAAGAGAATAAAGGGAAATTGGCATGAAGGAGAAAAAGAAGGCCGAGAGCGGAGGATACATGATGCCATGCGTGTGGCTCTCTCAGAAAAAGAAGAAAACAAGGACTCGGTTGTTTGTTTCTCGAAAGAGTTTTGTGAAGCCCCAACCTGTACCCTTAAAAATGAGAGAAAGTATACTAGATGGGAACAAACACTTGTTTTCTTTTTAAAATAAAAATGGAGAGAGAAAACATTAAAAAAAGAGTAAGTAAGTAAACACCCTAGTAGTCAATTGCCTGCTAGCTCCATCTCTAATGCCACCATGTACAATAGCCGCCAGTTCATCGTTGTTCCTGTTCAGTGTTGGTGAAGGATCTCATGAAGTTCCATCATCAGAATTTGCTAGGAATTATGTAGAATTTTCTTCCATGTCGGCTATCAAAAACTAGATAATTGAGAAGACTAACATCTCGATCATTAAAACTTGACAATCAGAAGAATCATCTGTCCGGAGGCCTTACCTGAAAGCCCTATCAAACCTGGTGCTAGCTTTTTAACCTTGCTATCTCGTAATAGCGGACTTTTCGGATAAGGTTATTGGGTCGGATAGATAACTGGGTATCGGACTGCTAATAGGAGTTCTTTGATGGGATTCGAACTCGGACACCCGTTTACATCCCTAATAACAAACAAACTGGCGCGCATGGCGACCGGCGAGCCGCGCTATAAAAGAGAGCAGAGCGAAAGCAGCGAAACCGCCGCAGCAGCGCCTCGTAGCGATCCCCGTCGCGCCAGTACCCGCCCGCCCGCCCGCCCGAGCGCCGGCAGAGCCGCTGCCGTCTCTCTCCTTCTCTCTGCATCTTCTCCATCGCACCCTTCTCGCGCCGCACCGGCAGCGCAGGCCACAGCCATGGCGGACGGGTCGTCTTCCAGCGTCGGCCCCAGAAAGGTCTCCCCCACCCGCCAACCCCAGCTTCTTCCCCTTCCTCCTCCCTCTCTCTGTTACTCTGCAAATCTTCTTCTTGCGCTGGAACCCATGTGGGGCGCCCTCACCCTGGTCTCCTGCCTCATCTGCAGTTGAAGTTCGCGCCCAAGATCCCCGCCCGCAAGGCGCCCAAGCCGCCCTCTGTGCCCAAGACGTGCGATGCCGAGCCCCTTCCAGCATTTGATCTTATTGCCCCCTTGTTGCAAGACGTGGTTACGGTTTGTCTTGGCTTCTGATCCTGACCCTCTTGCTTTCTCTTCTTGTGCGTCGCAGAGAGGCGCCTGAGGTGGCCGCCGGTGACGTCCTTGACCACGAGCTGCTCCGGCGTGTCAAGGTGAATAAAAAAGATGCCTTTTTTTCCCCGCCTCTTTGGTGTTGGTATTTGGTCGCTGAGACGTTCAGTGTGTAGTTTATGCTTTCTGGGTTCTTCGTTACTGCGGTTGTTCTTTCTGTTTATGGTGTTTATTTTCTTTCCTCTCTTTTATGATGACTACTTGTGGTTGCCGAGCAGCAAGCGGAACTCGCTCCAGGGAGGAGAGTGCCTAAGGATGAAAGGAAAGGTGAGAGTCTCATCATGGAGAGCCACATCATAGCATTCGTTTTGCAAAATATGCTAGTTGCATAAGATACATTGCTGTTTCCCTTTTACTTCAAACTGTTCTTGATGCATAAGCACGAGGTTGTTGTGGCATTTTGCTATCCAGATCTTTCTTTTTTGACATTCTATATGTTTATCTTGCAATCATATGCTAGTTGCATACGGGCCAGAATGAAGCATTTTTTTTTTGTCGCCTTGCCTTGTTTCATTGCTTAGGCAGTTGCATGGACAACTTTTGTTAACATAGTTTGAACCACCCTAAGCCTAATCCGCTGCCCAACATTCAGCCTGATCTAAACCATGTAATCTGAGGAAGGAGTGGCAATGGGAGAGGCTGCATGGGAACCTGATAAAGGATGGAGATCTCAATCTCCATTCAGTTTCAGAAACGGAAGAGGGAAGTTGCTGCATCGAGGATGGAAGAGGCTTTTGCACATGCCAACCACTGCGGATGGAAGAGGATTCTGTGCATGCAGCCATTGGGAATGGAAGTGGCTTCCGCTTAGGCAGGCCATCAGGAACAGAAGATGATTCTGCGCTCTGCTGGAACCGAATATGGAAGAAACAGTCTCTTCAGCATCTGGATAGAAGAGGCTTCTAATTACAATGGTCATCACGAATGTAAGAGAAGGTCATCATGGATTGGGAGGCTTCTGCATGCCAACCATCAGATAATGGAAGATAGGATCACTGGCACATTGCGGCCTTGCCATGCTGGGGTTAGAAAAGAGGACTGCCACTGTGTTTGGACTGAAGTAATAGTGATGGAGTGTAGATGAACTGTGTGGACAGCCTTCTACAATATATTGCCCATCAAGAAGTGATGGTGATCCCCATGGACATGCAGTAAGTGTGGTTAAGTTGTGAAGGAAAGTGGGCGGGTTGGGAAGGGAACAAAAGATCTTTTGTGTGTCTTTCACATGGAATTAAGCCATATAAGACACACATCTGGATTAGTCTAATTAACTTATACAAGAAGCATTGAGAAGCCATATAAGACAATTTGTCTTTATCCTTTTTCCATACTACAGAGTTAGTTTTTTGGGATGTAATCTCAGTTGCAAGGAGGGGGAAGAGGCATGTCTCGTGTTCTATCTTAGTCCCTACTGATTGGTGAGGGAGAGAAGTCTCTCCTCTCCCTACATGATTGTGCTAACATTTTCATTCTATAGTAAAATTGGTACCAAACCACAACTTTTAGTCCTAAGTTTATTCTATTTTTCAAGCTTTAAAAAATGGGAAAATATAACAAAGAGAAAGACATTGGCTTTTTGGTCTCTCTCCTTCCTAAATTTCTCCAAGAAGCTACGAAGATTGTGATTTAAAATCAAATATCTGTCATTTCTTTTACGATATATATCGGGAGTGTAATCTCTCCTTCAAAACATCCCTAGTTAATTGTCATTCCCTTCATTATCTAGATTCTCTCCCCTTCTGCTTCTCACATGTTGCTTTAGGGCCTTAATTTTAGATTAGTAACTTTTGTGTACTTAAGGCATAAACTCTCTCTCTCTCTCTCTCTGGGGACACAGTAATCGGTGATGTTGCTAATTAGATGGATATGGCAGTAACAGTAGAAGCTTTGTGGTCCTTTGGGAACACAAAGCAATCAGTGATGTTGTTAGTTAGATGGATATGGCAGTGACAATGGCAGTTTCTTAGTCCTCTGGGCTGATCAAGTGAGGAAACTATGGTGCTTACGTATAGTTGTAGATATTTGAAAGTTGTGTTGCTGGATGATGACAGTATATAAATTACCTAATGGCGCAATGATTGCTTTGCGTGACCAGGAGGTGTCATCAATAGAGTTGATATGGTGTTATGGATGTTGTGTTTGTGGTGGTGAAATGTTTGTAATATTCAAATGTTTCACCTTAAGCATTAATTTCTCATGTGACTTATTTTCACACAATCATGAAAAAAAGAGTATTGGGGAATTACTAATAGTTGGGAAAGTAGAGGTAATCCAAAGATAGATTTTTAGGTAGCAGTGGGATTTTGCGGAGACATGGCCGTGATGCTTGTAGGCAATGTGAAATATTATTTCTCTTTTTGGTCAGAATGACCAAATAGTTAGGCAAGATAGTCCTTGCTCATGGAGCAGGAATTGAATTTGTTGGGATGCAGGAATTCCTCAATTTTTTTTTTTTGTGTTAGGCAGTGGCTACATCTTTAAGAAGGTCAGTGGTTTTGGCACATTTATTATGGTCACTTGTTCCAATGGAGTGACTGTGGTGATGGAAGGCATTGGTGGTGTCATTGGAAGCATGATTTTAGGTTGATTAGATGCTATCACTGTTTCCTGTTTATGATTTGTAATTTCCATGCTTTTTTTATATTCAGATTTGGTAGTCCAGGAATTCACTGTAAGGGGATTGCTTTATTATTATTTTGTCCATCTATAAACTATTTTAATCCTTTTGACTTCCAACCTGTGTTTTTTTTAAATGTAAACCTAATATCTCAGCATAGAAGAAATCATAGCCATTTCCAAGAAGATAGTCAGTTTGATTGTGGCAGAAGGAATTAAACACCAGAATTTCTAATGAGATTGGTCCTGACCAGTTTTGGCTCTGACTCTAATTCTAGTCTCTGGTTTAGGAAAGAACTGGCCAATTTTTGGTGGTCTCACCACCAGACTGGACTAGCTACAATCCTGTTCAACCGAGCTATAAATGGCTCTTACTTGGGCCCTCCCACTTCACGTGACTCTTCTTTAATTCTCTTTCACGCTTCTTACTCTTCATTCTCTTCCTTTGGTAGCACACCCTTGCCCTAATGGCCATACGTTCATGCACGTGTGTGTGCATGCGTGCGTGCTTGTTTTTGGGGAGGAGGGGCACTTGCACACATGGAATTCTGGATTGGGTTGAGCATCTAGATTGGACCCGGCGATCTCGATCTGATCTAGATCGGACCTGGCGATCCCTATCCAATCCGGATCGGATTAGCCAAATTAGCTGATCTACATGAATCAGCCGGCCTGATTAAAAAATATTTAAAATTGTTTAAAAATTGAGAGAAATTAAAAAAATTCATAAAAAATCAGGAAAAAAACTAAAAAAAGAAACAAAAAAAAGAAAAAAAAATTATGAAAAAATGTAAACATGTTATTCAATGAATAATGAATGTGCAATGAAAATGAATACAAATCATACACATCCATAAAAGAAAAGAACATTAAAGATGATTAACTCTCTAATAGTTAATGTTGTACACTAATTAAAAAAGATAAATTATGAAGTTTTTAATATGAAATAAATAAAAAATACTTTACAAAGATTACATTTGTGATCTTTCATCATCTGGCTCATAATTTTGACTAGCGGCCCATAATCTGACTGTATATACTCTATATACCTAGAGCCAAACAAAGAGTTCGCAAGGTCATGAAATGCCTTTTGAATATCTCGAGCTGTGTTTGCTTGTTAGCTTGGATCTTTTGACTGTATTGGAGGGACAAAAATGTTATACCCAATAGGTGGATGTCTAGAGCACCCTTCAATAGTGCTGCTGCTATGTAAATATGGTAGTATAGGGGGATGAAAAATGGGTGGATAAGAAGATCCATATCCCCAATCATATCCTACCTGTCTTTGTTGGCCTTCATACCTCATATCCTACCTGTCTTTGTTGGCCTTCATACCTTCCTTGTTATCCTTCCCCTTGGCTTCCTTCATGTTGGCTAAGAGGTACGGAGCAAGGAATTTCGGATCGGATCGGGTCCCCGAATCGGGACCCGCCGATCCCGTTCCGAATCGGAATCGGATCGGTCGGAATCGGCTTGGATTGGCCGGAATCGGCCGGGATCAGCCAAAATCGGCCGAATCGGGACCTGTCGATCCTGATCCGAATCGGCCGATCCGGATTGGGATCGGTCGATTTTGCATTCCATGGTACGGAGTAATCTTGATATCATGAAAGAATGCTCCTAAGCTCATAACCTCCTGATACTCCAGTAGTAGCAAAAACAGGAGCAGCAACAACAACATCATTATCATCATCATCATCTAGTGCCTGAGTGGGAGTCATTGCTCTTAACTTGTCTCATTTTTTTCAGCAGCTTTCTTTTATGCCTGTACTTGTGTTTCTCTGCCTCGTATAAGCTGACCAAATGAGTTGGTAATGCTGGGTCTTAACCAGTGTCTTTCCAGTATGCCCAATGGTCTCCCTTTTGTCCTTCTTCAGACTCTTCCACACGTTGTTTAGACTTTCTTTTGATTTTTGTTTCTTTCTTATGTCAGATTTCTATAATGAAGCTGTCATTGGGCCTTTGTCCTTTTTTCTTTTTGGATCCAAATGAGAAGTTGTTCTTCTAAGTGATGACTGAGAAATAGAAAGTCTGGCAGTATCTGGTAGTGTGGCTGATTGTCGACGCCTCTTAGGAAGAGATGCATATGTTTCTCTTCTCCTTGAAATTTGGGATATCGAGCAATTACTCCATCTAGTTCACCTTCTGCCTAACTCTGATTCTTAAGATCAAAGTCAGGTACATCTCTTTCTGCTTTAGTCTCCACCTAAGCATGCAATGAGTGTTCTTCATCTAGTAAGTAATCCACATCTATTTGCAGTATTGGCTCATCAATTGCTCGATCAGCAAATTCTATAAATCTTTTTTGTTCAAACTTCTACCTTTCTTGAATTTTTTGACCCTTAGGCACATATTGTAGTGACAATAGACCAACTTCTCCAGCTTAGAAGCACCTAAACAAACTGTTTCAAATTTTCGTATGAATAAGATCGAATGCATTCCAATTTCTTTCACACTAGTTGAAGAAATGGTTTGACTTAAGACTCTCACTATGATATATGCTAAAGGGTTTGTGCTTGCTTGCATGTAATTTATTTGGATCCACCATTTAGCTGTTGCAAAAAAAAAGAAAAAAAGACAACATCAGTAATTTATAATAGTAAATAGTTAAATTGATCAATAATTGTTATGTAATTAACTTGGAGTTGTCCTTGAGACTACATCCCTTACGTCATCATCTCTAAAAGTTTCAATTTTTAGTTTAAATCTCTCTACTTACAAAAGTTTGGTAAATGACATAAGTTATTGATAAATGTCTTGATCTCCATAAGTTCCAACTTTGTATGTTATCTCTGATAATGTATCTACCCTTTCATCCGTAGTCCTTAAAAATCTAGTAATAACTAATAACATTCATCATGCCTCAAAGAACTTCTCCATCATTGTGCACATTCTTACTATACTGAAATCTTGGGTTGCAAAAGTATTCCGCATTTATATTAATTTATTAGTTATCAAAATAAATATCTTTAACATTAATTAAAAATTAATTAGAAAAAGAATAAATTAACCAGCAACGTGAAGATTATGGTCGAAAGTCATCTTTTATCTATGATCAATGATGGTCCACCATTTCTCATAAGCTCTAGGATTCCTTGCCCTCAAGTGCTCTTTAGCTTTATCATATAAGTATCCCATGTCATTTTATCATCACCATCAAGCATCTTGAGAATTTGTACTAGAGGCTCAATCACTTTAAGATAGCGATAAACTTTATCTAAAAATTTTGAGTTGCCAATCAGATTTTGCACTTGCATGGCAACATCCCTACCCTTAGGCCTCAATGTCCTTAAATGTGACAAAACTTATTCAGAGTTGACTAATTGGGCCAATTGATGCTTATATTTTATGAGGCTGTCCAAAGACATGAGGTTTGATACAAATCTGGTAGGGCTAGCACGAAGGAGATCCCGTCCATTTGTATACTCCATCATATGTAAGATGCGGTTGTGACCATAAATAAATATAGTGGTCATCTGAGCTGAGTCTATCACATTAGCAACATGAGGATCTCTGCCTATATCATCCATTCAAATCTATAGAATGTGTTGTGCAAGGCACCCAATGCAAGTGTGTCCTCTTCTCCATTAATAATATGCCAGTTGTTTTGTAACTTGCTTCATTATCAGTCACAACTTGTAGAACATTTTCTTCTCTGATTTCATTTACCACAACATTCATTAGTCTGAAAAGATAATCAACACTTTTTATTTTATTAGAAGCATCCATAGACTTCAAAAAAAAAAAAAAATGGTGCCCTTGCTACAGTAAATAAGGAAATTAATCATTAATTTCTTTGTTGTCTTTCCAACTATCACACATGATAGTACAACGATGCTCTTTCTACACATGTTTGAAATTGTCAACCCATACTTTCAACTCATTGAACTCCTACTCAAGCGAAACATCATGAATATACTAGATGTGGGAGTCTTTAGACTAGACCCAACTTTTGCAATTGTATCCAGTATTGTTTTAAAGTATGAGCTAGATGTTGTATAATGCTGGCACATTTGCATAAAAATCACTTAACCATACCTTTCAATGCTCCCTTTATTGCACTTGCTGTGGCCTAGAGTCATTTCAAAGCTTTCTTGATCGAGGGCTGTTTTGGAAGACCTTGATCTGTACAAAGAAAAGTCTGTAGGATCCCGTACTAGATTACACACATCTGCCAAGTTACCTCGACAACCCAATGCAGAAGCAGTCGTACGAATAGAAGAGGTCTTAAGAAGAGATCTTCTAGACTCATATCTAGGAATAGATGAACCTAATGTTCCTATGCCTCTTCATCGTTGCTCATCTTCTATCTTACTACGAAGATTGACATGAATAGCTCTAATGTATAGAGGATCAGAGTCATTTTGATTATCTTCTTGATCATCATCATCGTCGTCATCTAAATTAATCGACTGTCGAGTAGACAAATTGTAATCCCTTGTCTCTGACGTCCTGGAATTTCATTTTGAAGGTTCACTTATTGTTGAGCTGATAAATCCTTTTGTGCTTTTTTACTCATCATGTAAACTCTCATTTTTTCTTTAATTCAAGTGGAAATGATTTGTATCTACTCACATCTCCTACTATGCCAAGGGTTCGCTGACTCGAAGAGTTGGACCGACTTGGATCACCACATGATCCAGGACGAGTCGGGTCGACTCGCATAGACTTAGCCGAGTCACATGGAAAAGATATCCCAAATCACATAGACTTGATCGAGCTGCACCGACTCGGGCCCGTCATGAAAGGTACGAGTTGCCCAAGTTGGCACGAGTCGATCTGGTACGACAATCCATGACTATGCCAACAATATGCTGTTATAAGCAATACACGTCTCCACCCATCTCCTTTCCACTCCATTTGCATTTCGCTCTCCTCTGTCTAGCATCCAACATGATATCATGAGTCCAACCAGGATCATTGCCTTACTATTCCACTTCCTGCTCTTAATATCTTAACTATGCCATATTCCTATATAAGATATAAATTACAAATAAAAGTACATGTAATTATGTGCAATCAAATTTCAATGAGTTCAATCAATTTAATTGAGTATTTGACATACTCAATTGAATACTAATTACACTAATTATACAAAAGTCACAAATTTTAAACTCTAATTAAGGTTAATTTTGAGAATTTGATACTAATGATATTCAATTAATGTACAATTGTGTACAATTAGACTTCAATCAATTTAATTGAGTGTTTGGCATATTCCATTCAACGCTAATTATATAAAAAATTCAAATTTTAAAATCTAATTAGGGTTAATGTTATGGATTTGACACTAAGCACATCCAAATAATGCACAATTATGTGCAATCAGACTTCAATAAATTCAATTGAGTGTTTGGCATACTCAATTGAACACTGATTGCACTAATTATACAAAAGCCCAAAATTTTAAACCCTAATTAGGGTTACTTTTTTAATGCACAATTGTGTGCAATCAGACTACAATCAATTCAATTAAGTATGTGACATACTCAATTGAACACTAATTATACTAATTATATAAAAGTCTCAAATTTTAAATCCTAATTAAGGTTAAATTTGGGATTTTTATGTAATAAAAAATTTAAACATTTTCAATGCTAAATATTTATAGATCTACACTATAATAAACATTTCTTAATCTTTTGACAATTTAAAAAATTCGGGATCGAAAATATATCTTAGCATGGTGAAGAAACTCGACGGCGGCACCGACGGTTGCGTTGGCTGCCGGAGGTGATTGGGTGAAGAACACCCCCCCCCCCCCCCCCCCCCCCCCCCTTTTTTTTTTTTTTTAAGTCAACCCCTTTTTTCGAGGCTTAGGAATAGAAGATAGAGAGAGGGGGGGGGGGAAGAGAGAGATGGACGGGGGTGATGGCAGCTGCCAGAGGTGATCATCGGCGACGGACTGAGGGTAGCGGGCCGGCGATGACAGCAGTAGGGGACAGTAGCAATAGCCCTGATCCCTACTTAAGAGGAAATCAGGATCTCGGCCGAATTGGGGCCAGATTGGTCAAATCGACTGATCCATGTCCGATTTGGCCCAACACATGCCGATCCGGTCATTAAAAAAAAGGAAATGCCCGGAATTATCTGATTTTGACCAATTCCCACTGACCTGAGGGGTGAGTGGCAAGTTCCCCCCCCCCCCCCCCCCCCCAATCGGATCACCCCCCAACGATCCCGAGTTGATGGCACAGTTAATTTTGCAATCCATGCACGCACATGATGGCACAACTTCTATCCCCAACAACACACTCTTGTCACCTCTCACCATTTTTTTGCTTTTCTGAACCCTTCTAACCAGCTGTGTCAATGGATCTATGTTATCAAAGGCGGTTGAGGCGGTTGCTGTAATCACCTCAAGCGGTTAGACGATTGCCTAGGCGTGCCTCGAATGGTTAAGACCGCCTCGCTTGCCTCAGTTCTAGTTGGTCTCGCCCAACCGCCCCACTAAGCCAAACCCAATACCTGGCCCATCGAATTGGCCTAATAACAGGGTGTTTATAAACCCTAAACCCCATCTACCCATTCCCTAAGCCCGACTAGTCCCGTACCCTAGCTTGTGTCGCCGTTTCGCTCCCCTATCCAACAAAGGCGACGACGCCAACGAGGCACGATGTGTCTTCTCCAGCTTCGGCGTAGCTCCGACATCGGTGACAACTATGCTCTCTCTCCTTCTCCTTTGCTCACACTCTCTCTGTGTTGCACTCTGTCTCTCTCCCTCTCTCTTTATCTCTGATGTAGCTCCGACAACAATGACGTTGGAAGCTCTCTCTGTTTGTCTCCCTTCCTCCCTCTCTCTGAGTTGCTCACCATCTCCCTCTCTGTGTCTCGTCAGGAGAGCCCGAGGCCCTCTCTCTCTGTCTCTATCTCTTAGTTTCTCCCTCTCTATCTCTCATTTGTGGACTCAAGAGGGCTTGAGGCCCTCTGCTCACTCTCTATCTCTCTCTGTCAGGAGGGCCTGCGGCCCCCTCCCTCTCTCTCAGTCTCTTTATGTCTATCCCTCTATCTCTTTGTCTCTCAATCTCTCTCCCTCTCTATTTGTCTATCAGGATTTAAGAGGACATGAGCCCTCTCTGTCTCTCTCTCTTCTAGTATCTCACTATTTTTAATACAATGTCGCCTCAAACTCCTAGGCCACCGCTTAAGCATTTGAGCCAAACTCCTAGGTACTCACGTCTTCTCATTGGTTTTTTCTTTATTCATTTGCTAATGTTTCTTAATATTTGCCGTTTATTATATTTTTCCTTCTACATTATAGGTATATGCCGAGTGTTGTGAATGCCATTGCTAGTTTGCTATCCTTATATAGATAAAAACAGAATTTAATATGATGAGAGATGTAGATGGTAGTCCTCTTGAAATGTATTAGGTTATATAAACTAGGTTTCGCCTAGGCACCTCGCCTTGTTGCCTAAGCAGTAAGGCGGTAGGCCACTGCCTTGGTCACCTTGGCTGCCTTGACAACATTGCCTGGTAGAGTATCTTGATGACCACCCAGTACACGGCATTAGTGACTGAAGTGGCCACGGTGAAGAACTCAACCTTGACCTACTGATGGATGGGCATTAGGACTGCCTAGCCGATGGATGGGCAGGATGGCAACAAAGGGGTGAGGAGGGCTGCTCACAACATGGCCAAGCACACAGCAGTGGCCGCTGTGGAAGGGAGAGGAGGAAGATGAAGGAGACAACCTTGATGGTCCATGGGTCATGGGAGGTGGTGGTGACGGCAGGCACTTTCGGGGAGGCACAGAGGTGGGCAAGGAGGAGGTGCTGCGCGTTTCAGAGCAGCAGCAACGGCAGTCTACACAGAGGCTTTTAAGGAGGGCGGACACTAGGTGGCAGCATCATACCAGCTGAAATCAATGGCTGCATCGGTGGATACAGGCACCTCATCTCCAGTGGCATGGGCATCACCAATTGGCTCTGGTTGTAATCGGGCACCCCACCTGAGGATTGGATTGTGGCCATATGGGCACCCGACCGGAAGATTGCCAGTGTTGGGCTTGCTACAGCGGTCATGCTCGCCACAACTGTCATGCCATCATTGTTATCCTTGTTGACTCCCGTCCCTCTATAGCTAATCCACCGCACAGTGCCACAGGATACCGAGCCTGTACCGTGCTCGACTGGGTGGCAGCAAGCCAACAACAGATAGGAACCTTGGGTCCTCTGTCCCAATACCTCCTTCAAATTTTAGGGCACCCTCTGTCCCAATACCTCCTTCAAATTTTAGGGCACCCTTTTGTCCCAATACCTCCTTCAAATTTTAGGGCACCCTAAAGCAAATCTGAAATGAAACCCAAAATTGACCTGCTATTTATTTTTCAAATCAAACCTGATCCAGATATGCAGGTAAGCAGGTCGGATTCAGGTCGGCTTCTGGGTTTTAAAGATCCATTGACATCCCTACTTTTAACACTACCTGTGTTCAAACTCACCTCATCCAGCAGGTAGTTGCTATGTGCTCCTTCCACCAGGCCATGCACTCATGCATCCCTTTCACTCCCTCTCTCATAGTTGGACCTCTGCCCCAAAGGTCACAAGGAGAAAAAGAGAAGAGAAAGCTATCGTAGGGGCATTGAGGCATACATCTCAAGGCAAGTTGCTACCAAAATGTCTCAAGGCTTATGCCTCAGACCTCTTGACTAAGGCAGATGCCTCTTACGTGGTGGGGTGCTTGGAGGTCACAGAGTGGTGTGGCATGTAAGAGGTGCACCGCTCTTTACAACTCTTACTAAAGTGTCCTGATTTGATCATGGCAAAAGAAAACGTAGTAATAGTGTCAAAGCTAGCATAAAGGCATTGAGGGTCTGAATTTTCTTGTGCATGCATGGTGACTAATGCTGTTATTTTGGTCAATGAAACACCAAAAAGGAGGTTAATCATCTTGCTTACATTTGTTGTTCTTGTTCTATTGACTAAGAACATCACAAGTACAAAACATTTTGAAAATCAATGTTTTTTTTTATTTTTTAACATTTTGAAAATAATTTTCTAAGTTGGGTTTCTATTCTGGTCAATAAAACACCACAGAAGGAGGTTGTTCATCTTTCTTATATTTACTGTTCTTGTTCTATTAACTAAAAACAGAACAAGCACATAAACATTTTTTTTGGAGTAAGTACATAAACATTTGAAAATTGATGTTATTTATTTTTTTAACATTTTTAAAAGTATTTTCCTAAATTGTTGAGGTTTATGCCTTAATTATGCCTTGAGGCTTATGCCTTGTGAATCTTTGATAAAATGCCTCACAACTGCCTAAAGTCTTTGCGAATATTGGGAGGAAGAAGATGCAAAGGAAGAGGCAAGTGGGCTGCAATCGTCTTCTTGATTTGTCTCTTGTGTTCACCATATGGTGTGGGTGTAGGCTTTCTCCTCAGTTTCCTCTATCTGCCTGCCTTTGTTGTATCTTCTCAACTTTCTCCCTATTTCTGGTTTTTGTATGCCTTGACATATGTTCTTTGTTGGAACTCGGTTCTTTCTTGCTTTGTGATGTCTACAGCACTCATTCAGTAATTATTCTATGCCTAAAGTGATGGTTTTTTATGCTCAGTAAGGGCGTTCCTAGTTTAGAATATTTCTTCATGAGTAATACTTGCTGCAATGCATGCTTGGGGTGGAGCCCATTTTTTTATTTTTATTTTTTTAAGGCCGGTCCCATAATGCCCGACACGTCCTTACAGTCCGATCTCCGATCAGATGACCCAAACAAATCTGAAAAATAAAAAACCGAGCCCAATGAATAGGCCCAATGAACAGTGAATTTTTTGGGGTCAGTTTTTTATTTTTCAGATTTTTTTGGGTTGTCCGATCGTAGATTTACGGACGTGTTGGGCATTATGGGACCGGCCTAAAAAATTCAAAAATGAAAAAAACAAAAGAAAATTTGCTGCTGCTGCAGCCGTCCGATGTAACCCCCCGCTCGTGGTGCAGCGGGCGCTGCATCCCGAGTGATGCAGCAAGTCATATTCATATTTTCATACTTCTAAGTTTTTTTAATTCTTCATTGGATTAGAAGTATGGTCGACCTTAATCAAACTTGGATTGGCTGGGGTCAGCCTTGCCTTGGATTGGCCAGATCGAGTTGGGAATACCAATCTGTGTCGGCCCAGGTCTCGCCTTTCTTTGATCAATCAAAATATAACAGAGCAGCTGGCAAGGATTATAGAAGCAGCATCAAGAAAGATCAAATCACGTTATCTATTGTAGAGCATCTAATCTGGAGGCCAAGCATCAAAAGCAATGCATGCTTCTTACGTTCGGTGGGCATCGAGGTACAACTTGTTGGAATGCATTGGTGTGAGTGCTCAGGGTCAGGGATGTAGTAGAAATGAGGACCAAGCTGTAGCAAAGTTGCCAGGTCAAGCATCCCAAGAGCTAGTTTGCCAAACATAAAGAATCTTGGTGGATGCACCTCGGTTTCCCTGCTTCAGGCAGAGTCTTCAGGCTTGCAAGGAGCCTTTTTGGATCAGTTCAAAACAGTATTCTGGACAAGTAGGAGTTGTGTAAACTCTAAATCATAGCAGTCAATCATGTCCCGACCCAGTCGAAATTGATGGGACATCCCATCCCAGTGAGAAAACAGGATGGGATAATTTTTGTCGTAGCCAGTGAGTGTCCTGGCCTGTCATGTCCTGGTCATCCCAATCTATCCTGGCTTCTACCAGCCAAAATTTTATGTTCTAGCCTACCATTTTCAAAGCTCCTTAAGTTCTTTGTATTTTTTTTTTTTTTTTGTGGGGGGGGGGGTTGGTTGGTTTGATGAATATAATCCTTTATAAACTCATGAACCCATCCTAAATACTTTTATTGCATTAATTTTGTGTTATTTCTACCCATGAGCCTTCCTAAATACTTTTATTGCATCAATTGTGTTATTTCTATGTGATTTGTTTATTTTGATATGTTTTGTTGCATATATATGTTTTGTATTTGTTGAAATATGTATGGGATAAATTCTGCGACGGGACACCGAAATTGTCTGCGACACTATGACATCCCATCCCAGTAATAGGGGTCTGGAGGATGGATTGATAATTATAATTTGAAGATTTGTTAAATTCATGGCTACAATCAGGACCTTGAAAGATCAGCTTTGCATAAAGGTTCTTTTAGCTTAGTAGTTCCATTGTTAAATGGTCTGAATCATGGTTTGCCATCTTGTGAGAATCTTGTGATATCCTCGATCTCAGGAGGTGCCCGAGAAATGGATTGAATCTATAGTGAAGTTGTTGGATGTGCAAGGCATATTGAGAAAACACAGGATTGATGACAAATGGTGAGAGGAAGAAGACGACCGAGTTGTCTCTGTCAGCTGGCTTGAAAAGTCCTGAGTCAAGCTGGTGGTTGGCTGCAGATGACAATCAGGCTGACTATACTGGAAGTATGCGCTAGGGTATGTGTCCAAGGAGATGATGATGGTGAACTTTACACTGACAAAGGATAAGGGTATTGAATTTCTTAATGATGCCCTCTATTGATCTTTTTTTTGAAATTTGCAAAGGAGAGGGGCAGATTTGTCATTTTACCAGACCTTCAAGGGAAAGAAGTTATCTCCCAATTAGCATCTCAAATTCTGGACGGTCTACGTGAAGCAGTTCCCAAAAGCAAGCAGCAACCTTCAGTCTGAGTGAATTGGGGGTTCAGCATTTAATTGATGGGCAAGGGGAGCATGTCCTCCAGCTGAAGTCTTCAGCAAAGGGAGAGAATCTTCTAATAATTGTGGTGCCCAACCTCAATTAACACAGACATTCAATCTTTCAGTTTTTCCATCTTTACATAGCTCAGCTATGAAATCCATACCTGGGAGTAAAGAGTGGCAATCCAAGGAAGTCATCTGGATGTTCTAATAGTAATGCAACGAGCAGGGCACCCTTCACAAGTTCAATTTTTTTTTTAATCTGACTCTATGTAGTCAGAGGTTGGAGGCAAGAGAGGCAACCAGGGGTTTGCTTCAGCCTCAAATGCATAGGCAATTGCCTTGGCATTGAGGCAATGTGTTTTCTCATAAATCACCATGAAGGAAGAAAATGCTAGGATGGAAAATGAAAAAAGCCATCGAAGATAATCATATGTAACACTTTGAGAATCACGAATCATTTCTAATATTTAATGACCAATTTTGCATAACATGAGTAGTGGATGGTCTTAGGAATCATCAAAATAAGAAAAAAAATGTGGTAGCATGTAAGAGAAAAGGCATACTGGACATTGTTAAAAGGGGCATTAAGTAATTAAGACTAGGAAAAAGTAGTACCACAGAATTAAAAAGGAAAGAAGCATTTGACATAGACTTCATAAGCAAGTGTCTAGGTGAGTGAAGCGAACATGAGGCAACGTGAGGTGTTCTCGATTGGCTCAGCCTACTTTATTGCCTAGGCCAATCGAGGTGATTGTCTTTGATAACATAGATGTGACTGGAAGCTAGATTGACTATGAGTTGGTGGAAAGGGCTACTGCCCCTTGCATTCAAATGACTGATAAACTAGGGCAATACTGCAAGTTTCAGAAAGATTTACATGAGTGGGAGCAACACCATCAAACCTCCTAAAGGTTGGCAGGAACTCCAAAAATTGTTGAAGGGTAGAACAGAGTTTACTAACCAAGCACAAGAAGCCAACAGTGAGCAAAATAATCTTCATACAGTCATGGTCCTCGTGGAGATCCAGGGTCAATGCAAGATGGTCTTGTCTTAGTAGAATTATTCTTTACTGGAGAGTTCTCCTATGTCTAGAAAGAGGTTCTATGTTTAAATCTAAGTCATTATAGTTTGGTCTAACAGGAATCTCTCCTTTTCCCTTTGATTAGACTGTCTCTATTTCTTTCTTAAAATGAAATTTGTGGTATATTGCACAGCTTTTCTCGAAAAAATATACTTGATTTGATTTTAGGTTTTTATGAGCTGCTATACATTACCAGACAATGGTATAGAGCAGAGATTTTGTTTCATCTGATCTTGCTCATCTCTGATTGTGCTGGATTTTGTGATTAGCAAAAAATTTCAACGCAAGTCATTTGAAACTGGCATCCAATGTCAAATAGTAAGTTGTACATAATAAATAATACACGGAAGTAATTTTCTACGTATATGGTCATATGCAGGAGCCATCAGGCCCTCAGTGACTCACACCCATTGGCAGTTCATGTTCCTTCTAGATTCGCATTTTACAATTGCACGTTTAGAACCCTTGTTGAATTGTTCCAGTCAGTCAATGTGGATCACAAGGTAGTCTTATTATTTCCTCAGTCAGTTTATTGCAATGATAACTGTTACCCAGAACAGTAGGGCATTCCTGTGCATTTAAGCTTATACCTGAGTTTATGAATATATATATCTGTGTTTTCTTGTGGAGACAAATGAATGACATAGGTGCACGAGACATGGAGCTTGGTCAATTATATCCTTTCTGTGTAGCATTCTAACTATGGAGTTGTGAAACCTCACTAGTTCTATTATCAACTACAGCTGCCCCGATGGAAGTTGCATTTGGACATCCAAGTGCCAGGACTTACGCAAGGTCCTACGGTATCCCGAAACCACAACAAAGATATGAAGGTCTTCACTTGATTGTTTTTAAGTCTTTTGAATCTGGTGTTCAACTTTGTCTCTCAATTGGCCTCCTAACTTTTGGAAATTGCAAATGATTCTGTAGATGGGATGGACGGACCAGCTGGAAGGATTGAGAAAGAATATGTCGAGCCTTGGGTTAGTTTTTTGTTTCACACTTCCCTTTTCTTTTTTCTCCATCTATTTAACAGTCACTTTCTGTTTTGTAGAATTATTACTCTTACTACCCTGTCACACTTCCTTTGCGGAGGCCGTATTCTGGGAATCCAGGTTAGCTTCAGGACATCACTTGGGAAGATTGTACACCAAAGATGTCACTCATTTTGTGGAAAAATCTGTTTTCAGAAATCTTGGATGAAGGGGAGTTTGGGGAGGCTTCTGTAGGCACTCAGTACGATGAGACTAGTATAAATCATGCCGAAGAGCTTGGCCTGATGGTTTGTCCTTTCCCTTAAGTAATTGGTCATAAATAAGTCTTTCTTTAATACTTCTTTTGGTAATGGAAGGAATATGGAGGACAACCACAAATGCTCTTTTTCCAACTACCTGCATCGCTCCCATTACCCAAGCGTTCAGATGCTGCTGCTAATGCTGAAAAGGCCAAAGAGATTCATGGCAGCAAAGGTGGAATCACAAGGAAGCACTGCCGTTTGGAAGATTTGCCTGCTGGACTTATGGGGAAGTTAGTTGTGTACAAAAGTGGCACCATCAAATTGAAGCTTGGGGATGCCCTCTTTGATGTGAGTGCATTTCTATTTCTTTTCTATTGTGTGGCAGGTGCACACTTGTGGGTTCAGGTACATATCCCCAGGTAAGGTTGTGCTCGTCCAACTGCTAGGCCATGTCAAGTGCAGATTTTATCACGAGGGGCATAATGCCAATCCAAAATTTTATCAGGAGGGGCATAAAATCAGGTTTTTAACTGTGCTGGCACTCTGTGCGTGCTGTATGTACCTGGTCCACACTCCATTGAGCACCTGGCTACATGGCATGTGGCTTTGCACATGGGGGATGAGATGACATCCTCTGGGCCTCATTTCCTAGATTAGAATGTGCCCCTCGGCACGTCGGACAGAGGTGGATGTAGGTGCCACACCCTTTTTTTTGGGTAAAATGATTGATTCATCCTTGTCCTGTGTGAGTGGGGGTAGATTTTAGTCCAAAGAATGAGCTCCGAATGATCTCATCTCATGTAGGGTCATGTCATAATTAGTATGCGATTCCACAGAAGGTATTTGGGAAGATACTGAATAGATGTCTCTTGAGCAGGTAACACCTGGTTCGAACTCTATGTTTGCTCAGGATGTTATGGCAGTCAACACGCAAGAGAAGCATTGTTCACTGCTCGGGGAACTTAATAAGCGTGTGATCGTGACCCCTGATATTGAAACTCTCTTGCAGTCTATTACTGAATTGGATTAATTCAACTATAATTTCATAATCATGGAGAAGATTTAAGCTAGTTGATGCATGGGCAGAATCACGTGAAATTGCTGGTTGAGGATGCCCAGTGCAGGTTTGAGACTTTCAGGTTGCAGATTTCCTTAGAAGAGAATGGATTGATATTCTTTGAGGCAGACTTATTTTTCATCGAAGTCATATGAGTGTAAAGTGATTTCCCATCTCCTTGGTTCTCTTGTTATGTAACAGGGCAGGTCCAAAAGCTTATCCTTCTTGTCAACATATAACTATAGGATGTTCTAGAGCATTTTTTTTCTTTTAAGATTATTTTGTACTTCCAACTTGTGTCATTCAAAAATTTATCTTAAATTTTAGATTATTTCATTTTGATTTCTATATTGTTTGGTAAATTCATTGACAAGTTTGGTGGGAGAATTACTAGATTGTTCACCTGTCAAGCCGGGGAGGGGAGTTTGTTTACTCAAAATAAAAATAACTGTTAAGTTTTTGGGAAAGACTATTGAAGAGTTGGATGGCTATCCAAGAACTATGAAACATGTTGCCAAATGTGCTCTTCTCTGCATTTTACTTCTAATTTTAAATTTGAAAGAAAAAGAAGGTAAAAGAAAAACCCGAATATCTTATTAAGGTTTGACAATGGTAACAAGGTTTGCTAGATTCTATTGTCCGTGGATGTGAAACAGGTGTGGTATGAAGTGTTTGACGTGGTTTCTTGCCTCATCATCATATGGCCCTCACCTGTCTATTATTCTTGGACTTGCAGGGGGGCATTTTTGATTCAACGAATATGATCATTCGTAATTTGCACAAATTCGGTTTTGTTCAAATTTTTTTTGTTAAGGATGTGATTGGATAGAAGAGAGAAAATGAACACTCCATTTTACATCGAACCAGCCACTTTCTACATTGTAGATGGCTGCTACTTCTTGGGCTGTGTTTGGCACGACTTTTAATTGGAAGTATTGTTAGACTTTTATCTAAGTATTTTGAGAAGGAGAAATTAAGCATTGGAAGTTATGTCAATAATATTTTGTTTTTTTTTTTTGTTTTCAACCAAAAACTCTAAATTAGAAAAGATAAAAGAAAGATTTGACTTTTATAATTACTGAAATTAATTGGAAGTTCTTTTGATTTGAATAGTCATTTAAGATTCTTTATCAATCCGTGCAATCTTTATGCTACTTTTCAGTCCCTACAATTATTAAAATGTCCCTTAAAGGTTCCTCAACCCTTCTTAAAAAATCCCTTTAGAGGGACTTTAAGGAGGGTTCAAAGACTGCAAGGCGTTCTAACAAAATATGAAGATTGTCGGGATTAATAAAGAATATTGAATGATTGTAGAGATTGAAAGATTAAAAAAACTTAATTAATTCTAACCATTTTTGCTCAATATTTTGTATTTTGAAAAAGAAAGCCAAAAGTGAGAAAAAGGTCCATGTTTTGCCCGGCTTCTAATTGGAAGCTGCCAAAAAAATGAACATGAAATATAACTTACTGTGTCAAATACCTGTTATCTTCATCCATTCGAAGAACTATCACACCTGCCTGTGCCAATCATGATGTGTATCCATCATGTCTACATAAAGACCTGCCATGCAGCATAGATAAATAGATCATTAATAATCAAAAGTTTATTGGACAAATAAAATAGTAAGAATGAGATAACGATTAAGGGCACCTATTAATACTAAAGGAGATCCAATGTTATTATTGGGGAGGAAGCTGCAAGACTTCCATGTTATAAGGATTGAGGTTTTGGATCCGGTTATCGGGTCGATTTTGGTGTCGGACCCCTTGGTTTGGGTCTTTATGGGGCTGGGGTATGGGTTCTTTTTCGCGTCGAACTTGCGAGACGCAGTTCAAACGGCGTCTGGTTAGGAGGACGCTTTTTAGAATGTGCCACGTGGGCCAGTTTTGGGCCGCGAGAGTATGGCCCCGGTCTTATCATCTGAATGACGTCTTGTATGGTCGACCCCATTCAGAGATCTGTCAGTGTACGACTCTGTTGTGTCGTCTGATTGACGTCGGTCTTGGACGACACATTTTAGCAAAGTTTCGGTTGACACTCCGAAGCCTTCCTTCCTTTCCCTCATTTCTCTCATTCTCTTCTCTCTCCTCCTTCTCTCCGATCCATCACTCGTGCTGGGGGAAGCAGAACCACCTAGAGCTAGACAGGCCGGAATAGCCAACGTGCTATCCGAGGAGTTGCTATTTGGTCCTAACGGGTCGGTGTTTTCCGCGTTCGACCGCGTAGTTTGTGTGTTTAGCCGAGACGTTGGTTGTGGACTCCGTGGTGGAGTGGTTTCAGAGTTGTGCATGTTGCATTTACGAATGCATGTGTTTTATATCGGAATTTAAGAATCTTTGGGAGTTGTGTTTATTTCTTTATTTATTTAAATTGCCTATATTTGTGTTGTTCCGCTTGTGTGTGCGTGAGTGGGTGGTGGGGATCGAAGGATCCCTACTGAGTCCATTTCGATGAGACTCACTCCTGTGGTTTTTAGGTGAGGGTTCCAGGCAGACGTAGTGTAGAGGGTGTTGTCTCGGATTGCGCGCCAACAGCCACTGTTCCGGAGTATGTCCCGATGTAGTTGTTATTTTCCTTTCAGGCCTGTATGCTTAATTATCTCTTTTTAGTTGGAATATGTAATTATTTGCTGAGTCAAGTCGAATGGTAATAATTTTTAATTCCTTCTCTTCCTTTACAATTCGATGTGATGTGGGATGTTTAACTTAATTTATCATTTATTTCTTAGACTTATCGAGATCCTGGTTTGGCTCTAAATTTTAATGATTCGGTATCCATTTAGTAATTAGATCCCCGATTATAGGATGGCGGGTCGTTACACATGTTGTCATAATATGACTTAGAAAAGCTCAAGTTATCGACAAATGTTGTACGGCGTCCTAGTGGCGGAAGCACAGATCGAGACCAACTTTAAACTTTTTGCATAATTTGAAAGTTTCGTAACCCTCAAGTGCTCGGTCTGCAGGCCTCACATGAATCTTTCTGGAGAAGTTTGTCACTCCTAATCTGGGTAGCTGTGTAGGTTGTACATACGCGGGAATAGTTGTCGCTTGGGGCCAGAAGGCGTTGCACCCATATACTTGTTATATCCTGCACCTTTAGAATATATTAATGAATTTAATGAATTTAAGTTGGACTAATTAACTAATTATGAGAGCACATTAGTGAATTTAACTAATTTAATGTAATCCGATTAACTCAATTATGAATGTTTATTAACCCATTTAAGTAAATTAAAATAGCCCACTAACTTAGTTAAAATTCTAGGTTTGGATGCACTGGACAACAACTTGATAAAATAAGGATAATTTTCTATATAAAACTCAAATTGAAGCATCATTTATACTGTTGGAAAGAGGACAAAAATATTTGTAACTTTATAGGAGATCTTTTTTGCTAATTCAGATATGTTAAGGATAAAAAAGATCAATGATCAGTTATGTAAAGGACTGCCTATGGGAAACAAATCCTAATAAGATTATGATTCGAATTAGGAAACAATATAAAGTATAATTAAAGTTAATTACGACATGAAAAGTTCTAGAAGCGATATTTGAATTAGATTATAAGTATAACACAATAAATTTAAGTATATTTAAGATTCAAATTCGTAGATAAAAAGTAATAATTAGAATCTTATTTGAACTAAGATTATGCACATAGATTTACTTGACACATCCCTGATCCTGATATTTTAAACATAACTTCACATAAGATTTTTTAAATTTGACGCAATAACTCTCATTAGAAAGCTACATCAAAATTCTATATTGTGAAGATCATATTTCCAAAATAAGTCATTTATTAGTTTGAATTTGGATATCTTTAGACGGGAAGAGAATCTGTCACAAATTTGGGAGAGTTCTATTTCGAGTTTGAAGTTTATCTATGAAGGAAAGATCTCTTTTAAGTCAACTTCAATTAGAGAAAGGTAGGGAGAGTTTGAGAAGGATTGAGAGAAGAAAAATATTATTTATAATTACCCAAATTCGTGTATACCATATGTTAGCCGCAACTCTATAACCACTCATATTTATAACCACCCAAGTTAATTTACATGTTGCTCTTGAGAGAAAGAGAGAGGTAAGGCTATTAGGCTATATTGCCCAAAAAAAAAAAAAGGCTATTAGGCTGTGAAGGGGTGCTTCTTCAACATGAGAAGACTCTTTCAGGGCTTTAGAAGTAGTGGAGAAGAACTTGTAAGGACTGGAGGTCATAGAACTTACTTGTATGAACTCCAGAAACTACTAAGAATCGGTCTTTCTTCAAGAGATAGGCAGATAACTCTAAGTATGAATTATTTTATAGTAAACATTATATTATTTTTAATTTTTTTTAAAACTAATAAATTGGTAAGCAACTTGATATATATATGTCTACCTCATGATCACTCAATTCAATATTTTCATGATCTTATTTACTATTTATTCTATGATTATTCTCTTAATATATGCAATTTGTCCTTTCAATCTGCTTTGTTTCCAATTTTGATCACTTGAGTTATATATGCTTGTTCTCCTTGATCCAATGTCCAATTGATCTAAAATTTTGGTAGAAACTTATTTTCGATGTTGTATTCATTCTAATAAATTTGATAAATATTTTTTTTTTATTTATTATATAATTTTCTTGTCAAATTATACAATCTGTCCTGATAATTTTGAAATCTTAACTTGTGGGTCTTCTATTTCACTCGATTCATATCGAAATCATGCCAAAATTTGTGAAGACCTTTTTTATACTGTCTTGGACTTTTTTGTAAAGTTTGAGAATTTTCTGATCACATTCGTATTTTACCCCTCTATTTTAAGTTGTTAAAATTCTATTAAAAGTAAGATCTTTGGAATCGAAGCGGGAGTCCAAAATCATATCAAATCGTTCTATAAATTAATTAAAAATTTGAAGATACTTAAAATATGACATATTTATCATGTTCACTAAGTTTAACTAATTTTTGAATCTTTTTACTATTTTTCATCTTAATTATTGAATTTTTAACTCTAAAAAGCAGGTTTTAATACCTACAAATTATGATTTACGATCAACCAATTCTGAGAAAATTCTTGAAATTTACTTTCTTATCCAGTAACCTGTTGGAATTAATTTTGATCTGATTATCCATCTATATGACCTGTTTGACTCTTTAAGTACTTATTTTGTATGCAAAGTGATCTATTTTAACTTGTATATCTATGCACCACTTTGATAATTAAGATTTCAGATCTATGATGACTTTGAATTCATTGTAATACATTCATACCATATATGATTTGATTTGTTTGAATATTGCCTTCCTAAAGAGATCGTAGGGTTCGATTTCGATGTAAGCGTCTATATTGGATATGACAATTTGTGTGAAACCCGAGGGCAACAGGTAAAATCCAAACCATGTAGTAGGTGTAAAGTGTCACATGGACCAAATTGTTACGCTGAGTGAGAGGCACCTCTTGAATATACGGGGGCCACCTCCTAAGACCTATTTACCATTTGTATGGTTGTGATGGGACTTAAACCCCTAGTTCTGTGCAGTAGCGAAGACCTCTGCATCATTACCTAGATGCTTTGGTTCAGATACATTAGACAACAACTTGATAAAATAAAGATAACTTTATGTATGAAACACAAATTAAAGTATGGTTGGTACTGTTGGAACCATAACAAAAAGATCATAGTTGAGCCATAAGATCAAAGTTTATATGTCACAGATCATAGCAGAGTCATAAGATCATGAATGAAAGGCTAATAAGAATAGAACATGATTATTGAATTTAAAGGGACAAAGGCTGATCAAGAGACTAATCAAAAGATGATATAGATAGCTAATCAAGTGTGAACATAGCTGACCAAATAAGTGATTTAGATAGCATATAAGCATGAAAGATCATATCAAATTTCAGAGCATAAGTCAAATCATATGATCATATAAAAGGACATATTAATGATCAAATTTCAACTTCAATACATCGCACATGCATCCAACCACAACATAAGAAGCAACTTTACAAATATCAATGCACCTAAGCAAGTAGTAGAAAGGTTTTGGCAACTGCTCAGAACCGCGTATATCCCATCTGTATACCCATTGCCCGTAGGTTTTGACCTACCTTGCGAATACTTACAAGGCTCTACTTCTTCTTCTCCTCCACCCTCTGATGCACATTCTTGTACATTTAAGGTTTAACCTTCTCCTTCACCTACCCATGCGGATGAGGAACCTACTACTATTCCCATAGACATTTCTTAGCCCCCTTCTACATCTGTCCCTCCACCTTGTGAGTCTAGTTCTTCAACTATTCCACCACCTCCTCCAAGATTCAGGGTGGTTACTGATGTGCATGCGATGCGCGTCGTTAAACGCTTACGACAACCAACTTCAAAAATTACCGGGACTCACAATTGATTTGAAAATAGTACGTGGTGAGAACCAAGTCGATCCACGGAGAAATAGAATTTAGAATTGAAAATCTTGGATTAATTGGAAAAAACTTTAAAAGATTTTATTGGACAATTCTAACATCTAATTAGCACATCATGTTACTTGATTAAACTAACTAAAACATAAATCTAACTAATCACCTTTAACACAATCACACTTAGAGAAGGGAAAGAGAGATAAAATGGGAAGAACAACAACTAAAAATGAATACTTTATTAAAGCATCTAAATAAAAAGGATTAGCAAAGTCTAAATGTAAATAAATTATAAAGGGGTTAACAACAATATCCATTAAGTACATGGAGTAAACTGAAATTAAAAAAAACAAAATTCTAATTTATCTAAACAAACTGTAACAACGGAGAGAGGAGCAGCAGGCGTTGGATGCTTGGGCGTAGAGGACCGGGTGGTGCAGTGAATTGTGGCGAGAGGCAGCAGGGGGCTTAGCGTTACAGGGGCTCCTGGGCGTATGCGGGTGTAGCGGAGGCGGCGGGCGTGGACCGGCGCAGTAGTCCAAGTGGTTGGGAGAGGCAGGCACGTACGACAGACGAGGTGACTGCTGGCAGATTCGCAGGGAGCCGCGTGGCGGTGATTGAGCGAGAAGCGCCCGCTGGGCGCCGCGTGGCCGGGCGCGTGACCTCGGCCGGCTCACACGACGATGTGTGGAGGCGTGAACGCGCATCGCCCGCCGCATGGCTGGGCGGCATATGGCGAGACAGGGACGCACGGGAGAGAGGAGAGAGGAAGAGAGAAAAAGGAGGAGAGAGATTGTAACGACCCCCTGTCGGCCGGTTCAGTCATATCGGCTTACTACAAACCGAAGGGATCGGTTAATAGCGGGAACACCCAAAACATGTCTTGTAGTTAAGGTTGAGCACTTTGCATGTAAATAATCAGGCGATTGATCGTAAGTCACAAAATTTCCTTATATTGATATCATATACAGTATACAACGTAGTACATCAACTCTAGGGGTACAACTTGTAAGTTACATAGGGATTGGACTTACAAAAACAAGCTCTGCTCAACTAAACTAAGATCGTAGAGATTCCTTGTTTGTCTCAGGAAGGTCATCTCCTAAAAGGAGAATTAAATAATATGGGTGAGTTTACCGACTCAGCAAGCACATGATACCACTACACGGCTTATCATATATTTATACGTAAAAAGATAACATGATAATACCATATACTTATATCATGATAGAATATAACATAATAAGCTCCAACTAACATAGGGATCATAGCAAATCATGGCATGGTCAAAAGATCATGGTGTCGCATGGCATGACGTGAGTATAAACGTAAAGATCATAGCATGGCATCATGGTGTGGCTTGACTTGATCTTGCATAGCATCATGGCATAGTTTGGCTTGATCATGGCATAGCATTAGGGCATGGCATAAGTACAAGTATAATAGGGGCATGGCATAGCATCATGGCATGGCAACATAGTGTGGCATCATAGCATGGTGTGAGTATCATAAAGATCATGGAATAACATGGCACGGTTAAAAGATCATGGATCAAATATATATATATATATATATATATATATATATATATATATATATATATATATATATATATATATATATATACATAGCATAGGCGTGGCATGAATCTTATCACTTGTTTAACGGACATGCATCCAAACCACAACATGATGAGGTGGGCATGACATGTAACCAGTGGTAAGGCAAATGCCCACTGGCGCTTCCACTGCGCACCAGGAGGACCCACCTATCCCACCTGGACTGGGAGAACTGTACCTAGGATTTACCCGTTTGCTTCGGGTTGCGTCTTTTAATTAATGTCCGCCTCACAAGGATGCTTATATGATTCGGATGCATGGACTCCTATGGTGGCACTATTTGTAAGCATGTTCGATTTTAACATGGGAGACTTATAGCATGGGATTTAGGCATGGATTTGGGCATGGGTTGGGAGTCCATTTAGACTTTTATGTCATTCTGGCAGCATAACGGCTTAGTAACATCTAGTTAAATTTGTAGGAAAATACGTATTTGAAAATAGGTTATTTTACGATAGGAAAACAACCATGGAGACATAATCATGTATTTACCTTTAAACTAGAAATTCTCTTAGATACAGCAGGAACCTCCTCCTCTTGCACGTGCGAATAACCCCGAACAGCTCCCGTTCCTACTCTAAATCTTTCTCTCTTCCTTCCTTCCTCTCTTTCTTCCTTCCTCTCTTCCTTTCTACCTCTCTTTCTTTCTCACTTTCTCTCTCTAAACGTGGGCAGGGAGGAAGGGGAGGAATGGGGAGAATGAGAGGGGTTACCCCCCTATTTATAAGGGTGGTCATGGCCTAGGATGGGGAAAAGTGTCCCTTCTAAGATCCCTTGGATTTGGGACATGTGTCCTAAAGGGATAAGGATAGCTTCAATGGTCACAAGTGGCATGGTGAGGTGGCATGGGTTTCTTGGGGGCCAAGAAACCTTACCATTATCTTTTAGCAGTATTCTTATCCTTTAGCAGTATCTTTTAGTATTTTTATATTTAAGTCCCTATATCTTTTATAATTGACTTTATACCCTCATTCAGCACTTCTTCGTCGAATTTAATTTCTTTTTGGTGATTTGAGGACACTTATAGAAGTCTTATAAATTATACTTAAGACCTTATGAAAATCATCTATTGCACTATAGGACATGAACTTTTTGAAATTGCGTTTATACTTTTTTAATATTTACAAATATGCCCTTTTTATAATTATGTATATGTTGGCATGTAACCGTAATCTTGTAGGCCCTTACATGCTCTCCCCCTTAAACAAAATTCATCCTCGAAATTTAAATCTAACTGAATAAATTGCTGAATATGGTGAGGATCTTACCGAAAAGATGTGGGTACTTGCTCCTCATTTCTTCTTCCATTTCCCATGTAGCTTCTTCTGTTGACTGGTTTCTCCATGGGACTTTCACTAAAGGAATTGTCTTGTTTTTTAGCTCCTTTGTCTTGAAGTCTAAGATTTGCACCAGCTGTTCTTCATAACTTAGATTTGGCTGGATCTAGAGTTCGCCATAATCTTATTATATGGGATGGATCATGAAGATATTTCTTGTGCATGGAGACATGGAAAATATTGTGAACTCCTTCTAGGGTAGGTGGTAAGGCTAACTGGTACGCTGCATCTCCAATCTTCTGCAGCATTTCGAATGGACCAATATAGCGAGATGCCAGCTTGCTTCGTTTTTCGAATATGACAACTCCTTTTAATGGAGAAACCTTCAGAAAAATATAGTCCCCGACTTCAAAAGAGATATCTTTTCTTCTCCGATTGGCATAACTATTTTGTCGATTCTGTGTAGCTATCAACCTTTGACGAATAAGTTGAATGCTCTCTGTACTGGTCTGCACAATGTCTGGTGTAACGACCCACCACCTTATAATCGGGGATCCGATTACTAAATGGGTACCGAATCATTTATTTGGAGCCAAACCAAGATCTAGATAAGTTTGGAAAATAAATAATTAACTAAGCTAAACATTCACATCGCATTGAATTAAAAAGGAAGTGCAAGAATTAAAAGTTATTACAATGCGACTTGACACAACAAATAATTACATACTCCAACTGAAAAGAAATAATTAAGCGTACATGTCAGAAAATAAAATAACAACAACATCGGGGCATACCCTGGAACAACGGCTGCTGGTGCGCAACCCAAAGCAACACTCTCCTCGGTAAGCCTGCTTGGAACCCTCACCTGAAAACCGCAGGGGTGAGTCTCAACAAAAAGACTTAGTAGGGATCCTTCGATCCCCATCACCCACTCACGCACCCACAAGTGCAGTAACACAGATAAAGGTAAAGTAAACAAGTAAAGCAGTAATTACTACTAATTCTCGATATAAACCACATGCATTCGGAATGTAACATGCATATCTCAGAAAACATTCTACCAGGGAGCCTACCACCAGCATCTCGTCAAAACACGTTAACCACACAACAAAACGTGGGAAACACCGACCCGTTGAGACCAAACAGTAACCCCTCGGATAGCACGCTAGCTACTCCGGCCCAACTGGCTCAGGTGGTTACTCCTTCCCTCAGCACGAGTGACACTCCATAGGTACCACTCCTACACCGGTACTAGCTAACCTCGGAGTACACCATGTGACCCTCTCTCTAGGCGTCACCCCACCACTCCCACATCGGTGCTGTGTCCCTCCCACACCGACACAGGGTGGCAAGCGCTACAACTGTCACTCTAGGTCCACAGTCGCACGAAACATAACACAGTGCGATCCGATCACGTAAAAATCCTCATGCTTGAGTATGATTTAAAACATGCAATTAACCAAACTATCTAACAGTGTGAAGATATGTTAATAGCATGAATTACTGTGATTTTGCATTGAATTGCGTCCCCCAAGGCCGACGCCATTCAAGCCTCCTAAACTAGTTCATGTGAAATCTGGCCTCAGAAATGGCCTAAAACGCGTCACCCATGCAAGTCGCCTTTTAAAAGGCGTCGTTGTCCCTGGACGCCATTCAGTTCCAGAGACAGAGTCTGGTATTTGGGCTAAATCGCGTCGCGGGTGTAAGCCGCCTTTCTAAAAGGCGTCGCTGTCCCCCGACGCCATTTAACCCTCACAGACAGGTTCTCCCTCCGTCATCTCCCGGTCCACGGGGTGGGATTTCTTCTCCAAAATCGTGTAAAAACACGAAAAATATGGAGAATGAGGAGAAGAACCTAACTACCCATTTAAAACACCCAATTTCTCATTTCATGCATTTAGTATTTTCACCCCAAAACGCCCCTAAACATGCTTCAAAGCGGGAAAATATGGTTTTTAAATGAAATACTACGGGGATCGTCACCCTACCGGTTACTCGGACTCCTCCTAGCTCCAAGCTGCCAACCCGTCTCGCCCCACGCCGCCGCCGGTACCACCGTGGACGCCGTTATTCCACCGGGACATCGGCCGCCGTCTAGAGAAAAAAACGCCGCGGAGGAGATGGTGGTGGTAGTGGTGGGAGTTGGGAGGTTATTGGAGTGGAGGGAGAGGTGAAATGAAGGGAGGAAAAGGAAGGAGGGGGAAAGGGGCCGCTGGTGCCGTTGGAGGAAGAGAGGAGAGAGGAGAGGAAGGAGGGAATGAGGGAAAGGAAGGAGGGTTCGCGGGGTCAACCAGAAGCTGGGTAAAACACGTCGTGCATGCCCGACGTCTTTCAGGTGACAAGACCGGGCCGTACACTAATAAGCCAGGGTCGTACTTTAAAAGGCGTTGTCCATCTAAGACGCCATTCAGACAATATGACCGGGAACGTACTCTCGCGACCCAAGGCCAGCCTACGTGGCGCCCACGTGGCACAGCCTAAAACGCATCTACATTGCTGGATGCCGTTTAAACCGCGTCGAGCAGAATAGAGTCCCAGCCTTATCAGGGCCTGAACCACGGGATCCGACGCCGAAAACTGACCCGATAACCAGATCCGAAAACCTCAATCCTTACATCTGGTCCTATTATTTGTCTTTCTCTGGACTCTTCCCAACATATAGGTGATCTGTAGGGTCTCCCATATAGAGCTTCAAAAGGAACTATTTTAATACTGGCATGGAAGCTATTGTTGTAGGCAAACTCGATCATTGGTAAGTTTTTATCCTAATCTCCTTTCCAATCCAAATTACATGCTCTAAGCATATCTTCTAATGTCTGGAGAGTTCTTTCTGACTGACCGTCAGTCTGAGGATGAAAGACAGTACTGAATTTTAATTGAGTGTCTAAAACTTCCTAAAGACTCTTCCATATTCTAGAGGTAAGTCTAGAGTCTCTATATGAGATAATTGACTTCGGAACCCCATGCAACTTAATAATATTGTCTACGTATAGCTTGATCAAACTTTCTACTGATTGTGAAATTTTAATCGGGAAGAAATGGACAGATTTTGTAAATCTATCTACGATTACGCAGATGGCATCATGTCCGTGTGTTGATCGAGGAAGACCCACAATAAAGTCCATAGTGATATGTTCTCATTTCCACTCTGGAATTTCTATCTTTTGCAAAAGTCTAGAGGGTCTCTGATGTTCTGCTTTAACATGCTGACAATCTAGACATTTAGAAACAAAATTAGCTATATTTTTTTTTCATATCTGATCACCATAAGGTACGCTTCATGTCTTGGAACATCTTGGTACTTTGAGGATGAATAGTAAACTTTGACCTATGAGCTTCGGTCAAAAGTTCCTTTCTTAATTCTTTGTCCTCTGGGACACATAATCTGCCTTGAAAATATATCACCCCACGATCATTTGTTTTAAATCTAGGCTTATCAGTCAGTTTTTGCAACTTGGGGTCATTTTGTTGAGCTTCAGAAATCTTTTCCACAATGGCAAATTGGATAGATAATTGAGATAGGGAGGCAATAACTTTCTCAATCATCTTCCAATCTCTGATCTTCATCAGCCGCTTCCTGTTGAGAGCATCGGCTACAATATTTGTCTTGCCTGGGGGATAGTTCAATTCAAAATCATAATCTTTTAAGAATTCTATCCAACGCCTCTATCTAAGATTGAGCTCCTTCTAAGAGAAAATATATTTAAGACTCTGATGGTATGTGAAGACTTGAAATTGCACTCCATATAAATAATGCCTCCGTATTTTGAGTGCATGAACTACTGTTGCTAATTCAAGATCATGGGTGGGGTAATTTAGCTCATGATCCTTTAGTTGACGGGATGCATAAGCAATTACCTTACCATGCTGCATGAGCACACAACCGATACCTTGTCTTGAGGCATCAGTATAGATGACAAAACCTTTAGTTCCGCTAGGCAGGGCAAGGACTGGACCCGTAGTTAATCTTTCCTTTAGCCCTTGGAAGCTCGTTTCATATTCTTTTGTCCACAAGAATCTTAACCCTTTCTGGGTTAGCTTAGTAAGAGGGCCTACTACAGTAGCAATCCCTTCTATATAGTATCAATAGTATCCGGCTAGGCCTAGAAAACTCCGAACTTCCATTGGAGTCTTGGGTGTCTCCCAATTAAGTATAGCTTGAATCTTTGTCGGATAAACAACTACACCTTCTTTTGAAATAATGTGGCTAAGGAATTGAATTTGTTGTAACCAAAACTCACACTTGCTGAATTTGACATATAGTTTGTGAGTTCTAAGAGTTTCCAGAATAATCTTCAGGTGTTCCTTATGTGCTTCCTCAGTAGGAGAATAGATCAGGACATCTTCTATAAATACTACTACAAAATGATCCAAATACGGTTTGAATACCCGATTTATTAAATCCATAAAAACTGTAGGGGCATTGGTTAAACCAAAAAGCATGACTAGAAATTCATAGTGCTCGTACCTGATTCGAAATGTTGTTTTGGGAATATCTTCTTCTTTAATCCTTAATTGATGATATCCTGATCGAAGATCTATATTCGAAAATATGGTAGCACCTTATAATTGATCAAATAGATCATCAATTCGTGGCAGTGGATACCGATTTTTGATAGTAACTTGATTCAACTGTCGATAATCTACACAGAGCCACAGAGATCCATCATTCTTTCTAACAAATAAAATAGAGGCACCCTATGGAGACACACTAGGACAAATTAATCCTTTATCTAATAATTCTTGAAGCTACTTATTTAATTCTTCCAGCTCAGCAGGTGCCATACGATAGGGAATCTTAGAGATGACTGTGCCTGGGAGAAGTTCAATTGAGAATTCGATCTCCGTTACTGGCGACAGGCCTGGCAATTCCTCTGGAAAGACATCTGGATATTCTCTTACTACTTCAATGCCAGAAATAGAGGGGACTTCTTTTTCTTTTGGGATAGATACTACACTGATTAAATAAGCTGAACAACCTTTGTCAATGTAGCGTCGTGCTTTAAGTGCTGAGATGATTTGTTTTCCAAGTTTGGGGAGTTTAAGAGAGAACTCTTCTTCTCCTGGAATTCTAAAAAGAATATTTTTCCTTCGACAATCAAGCATAGCATGGTGCTGTTCTAGCCAATCCATCCCTAAAATGACATCAAAGTCTTTTTTCTTAAGCACATGTAATTGTGTGGAGAGTCGCCTACCTTCGATCTCTACTTTAAGAGAGGTAATACACTTTTGGGATCGGAGAACTCCTCCAGAGTAAAAACAGTCATAAGGACTGGAGTTTCAACTATATCTATCTTATCAGGTAATGACTGTATAAATTCTTCTGAAATGAAGGAATGTGTACCACCAGTATCAAAAAGAACTTGAGCATAAGTATCGGCTATAAGAACCGTACCTTTAATGATGTTCTCAACAGCTCCATATATTCCCGAGTCAAGGCAAAAACACGAGCTGGAGTTCGTGATTTGGTGGGAACTGTTTGCTGCGCTAATGCCGGTGCTGGCATAGAAGTGGTTCTAACCTTGGGACAGTGCTTTATAATATGTCCGGTCTCCCCACAACCAAAGCATCGATCGGATCCCTACAGACATTCAATACCTTCATGTCTTTTTCCACATTTCTGACACAGAGGGTAAGAGGGAACTCGAGCAGATGGAGTAGTAATCATTACCAGCATCTTCGGAGGCTTACTTTTCCTCTTCGTGGGCACAAATGAAGATGCTTGCCTCTGCATAGAGGAAGTTGCCTGCCTCTTAAGATTTGCCTTGCTTTCTTCTAAATAAATCTCGTGCTCGGCTTCTTGCCTGCACACGGGTTCAACCACCTCTTCCATGGAGCTAAATTTGTATGTACCAACTTAGTGCGTAATATGGGATTTAGCCCCATAACAAATTTTTGTAGTTTCCAACGTTCATCAAGGCACATATGAGGTGCAAATTTGGCCAACTCAGAAAATCTAGCTTCATACTCCATGACTGACATAGTGCCTTGGGTCAGGGACAGAAGCTCCTGCATCATTTTTGTTGGGTTCTCGGGTTTCTTCGGATCTCCCGCATAGTAGAAATAAAATAAAAACGGAGATCTGTTCTTCTCGTTTTGAATAAATAAAACCGATAATCAGATTATCAAGGTCTTACCGTGTGCAGATTCGAATCCGCAACCGCTCGGTTCCGTAGGTGCGACACCGCAAGCCGCGCAAGCGCCCGGCCTCTAGCGGAGTCCACGCGATCCTCCTCGCGACGGATATCCTCACGTTCCTCGTTCTTCGCAGCCACAAAACCTCCACCGGTCGCCGCAATGATAGCTACAACGCGCGAATGATTTCCTGTCGAACGGGAGTCGGAGAAGCGGCGGAGTAGATCCGGAGATCCGGATCTGTCTGGAATGCCAGAGAGAGAGAGAAAGAGAGGCGGGGGTGGCTAGGGTTAGCAATAGCTTGGCCTGCTCAACCCGTTCGCTATATTTTATACTAACCGAGCAGTTTTTCATAAAAATCCCCGGTTTATATAAAACCCACTTATTTATCCATCGCCTTGAGAATCATTTGCGTGTGACCCTCTAGGCCCAATTACCAGTCCGGTTAATAGCCCAATAAGCCCAATAACTCCTTATTGGCTTCATTAATCAATTAATAACATTTTATTAATTAATTAATCAATCGAATTGATGTCGCACATCGAATTCGACCGGGCCTCCGATCACGTTGGGTGCCAAGCAACACCGCGTGAACCCGGAAGGTATCAGGGTTAAGTAACCCACTCTTGGAACCTTTCCGCCGACAGTTACCGCGTGGATATAATCCTTCATTCGTACAATGCTCTTGAGTCAACTCAGGGTATGGCGTGCTATCAAATCCTAACCGATTGACTCACTTGGATTGGATGCCACTGATGAATATCAGAAAACTCATTTCCCGATATTATCGTCCCCCCTGGCCAGGGACTTCCGCGCATCCTTCCTAGAGCATTCTCTCTCTATGTACCGAGAGCGAATGATTCCTTATTGACACACAATTCCCTTCGACGGTATTCTGTTGTACCAAATCCTTGGCTATTTAGAATCCCGTGGCTAGAGATTCATAAACCAAGGTTAAAGTACATAAGTCCACCGTCAAGGTGTCCTTGGTGTCTCAGGTCCGAGGACCATCTACGCAACTGCGACAATAGAATCAAGCTGGTTGACAATGAGGTACAGTACCATCAAGCGATTCTGTCGGATCAGTTCAGTGAACTCATTCTCCAATGAGCACCTACAGATTCGCCTTAGTGTCTCCACACAAGTGATTTATGAGATCAATTACCCTCATCATATGAGCAGGAGTAATCCGTACTAGTCTAACCGGATATCCGATGTCCTTCTCGGATATCCTTCGACTAGGAACGATTAAGAATATGTGTGTTTAAGTGATCAGTCTCATTAGTATGATCTCATCATAATTTGATCACTATAGCACATATTCACGGACTTCATTATGAGACGATAATTAATACGATTTACATACAATGAATATTATGCCATTGTATTAATAAATGAACGAGATTACAAAGTCAGATTGGCTTGTAGGCCACCTAAGACTAACATTAGGAAGGTCCTCTCCTGAAAGGAGAATTAAATACCATGGGTGAGTTTACCGACTCAGCAAGCATATGATACCACTACACGGCTTATCATATATTTATACGTAAAAAGATAACATGATAATACCATATACTCAAGTTATGATAGAATATAACATAACAGGCTTCAGCTAACATAGGGATCATGGCAAATCATGGCATGGTCAAAAGATCATGGTGTGGCATGGCATGGCGTGAGTATAAACGTAAAGATCATAGCATGGCATCATGGTGTGGCTTCACTTGATTTTGCATAGCATCATGGCATGGTTTGGCTTGATTATGGCATAGCATTAGGGCATGGCATAAGTACAAGCATAATAGGGGCATGGCATAGCATCATGGTATAGATATCATGGCATGGCAACATACGTGGCATCATAGCATGGCATGAGTGTCATAAAGATCATGACATAACATGGCATGGTTGAGAGATCATGGATCAAATATATATATATATATATATATAGCATAGGTGTGGCATGAATCTTATCACTTGTTTAACGGACATGCATCCAAATCACAACATGAGGAGGTTGGCATGACATGCAGCCTGCGGTAAGGCAAATGCCCATTGGCGCTTCCACTGCACAGTAGGGGGACCCACCTGTCCCACCTGGACCGGGAGAACCGTACCCAAGATTTACCCGTTTGCCTCGGGTTGAGTCTTTTAATTCATGTCTGCCTCACAAGGATGCTTGTATGATTCAGATGCATGTACTCCTAAGGTGGCACTGTCTGTAAGTATGTTTGATTTTAACATGAGAGACTTATAGCATGGGATTTAGGCATGGATTTGGGCATGGGTTAGGAGTCAGCATAACGCCTTGGTAGCATCTAGTTAAATTTGTAGGAAAATACGTGTTTGAAAATAGGCCATTTTGCGGTAGGAAAATAACTATGGAGACAGAATCATATACTTGCCTTTAAACCAGAAGTTTTCTTGGATACAGCAGGAACCTCCTCCTCCTACACATGCGAAGACCATGAACAGCTCCCGTTCCTGCTCTAAATCTTTCTCTCTTTCTTCCTTCCTCTCTTCCTTTCTACCTCTCTTTCTCTCTTTCTGTCTCACTTTCTGTCTCTAAACGTGGGCAAGGAGGAAGGGGAGGAATGGGGAGAATGAAGGGGATTACCCCCCTATTTATAGGAGTGGTCATGGCCTAGGATGGGGACAAGTGTCCCTTCTAAGATCCCGTAGATTTGGGACATGTGTCCCAAAAGGATAAGGATAGCTTGAATGGTGACAAGTGGCATGGTGAGGTGGCATTGGTTTCTTGGGGGCCAAGAAACCTTACCATTATCCTTTAGCAATATCCTTATCCTTTAGCAGTATCCTTTAGTATTTTTACATTTAAGTCCCTATATGTTTTATAATTGACTTTATACCCTCATTCAACACTTTTTCGCCAAATGTAACTTCTTTTTGGTGATTTGAGGACACTTCTGGAAGCCTTACAACTTATGCTTAAGACCTTATGAAAATCATCTGTTGCACCATAGGACATGAATTTTTCAAAATTATGTTTATACTTTTTCAGTATTTGCAAGTATGCCCTTTCTATAATTATGTATATGTTGGCATGTAACCGTAATCTTGTAGGTCCTTACAGAGATAGAGAGGGAAAGAGAGTGAGAGAGAAGGTGACAGAGAGAGAGGGAGTAGAAGAGAGAGAGCGTGAAATAGAGAGATAAAAGAGAGAGAAAGAGATAAGGAGGGGACAGAAAGAGAAAACGTGTGAGAGAGAGATGGCAGAAGAAAGAGAGAGTAGGGAGAGAGATATAGTAAAAAAAAGAGAACAGAGGGATGCATGAGAGAGAAAATCCTAGTGGGAGAGAGAAAAAGCAACAGAGAGAGAGAAAGGAAAGAGGGGTGCTTTTAGAGGGTGGAGAAGATTTTTAAAATAAAGAAAGGGGAGAGATGGAGGCGGCGGCTGCTCCAAAGCCTCTCTTGGGTAAAGGGTTATGGCAACCCTTTTTGGGAATAGCAAATGACTATTTTACCCCTCCTTTGTTCTTTTTGCTAAAATAAAGAGTGACTACTAGTATTTGAATACTCATCCTTCCCACAAGCCTCCAGAAACTTAACCAACTGCGCCACATCCTCTTCATGTCTTGTTCACATAAAATAAATGTAAATTAGAATTTTATTGTGAACAATATTACATTTATGCTGAAATAAAATTATTTCTTTTTTCGATTTTGCCGAAAAATTGCAAATACATTACACTCAGTTTTTCACATGAAATGACGATGTTTTTAATTCGAATTTCAACAAAATTGGTATTGTTGGAATCAGTACAAAATTATCTATCATTCCATACCATTTTACACATAAAATTGTAAGTATAATACATGCATTTGCCCTTTTAATGATAAAAAATAACAACTTATCACATCCCCCAACTTACTCATTACTAGTCCCTTAGCAACACAAATAATGAAAAATTGAGACAATAATGAATTATCACGCTTCATTTAAAGTTATATGCTACAAATAATTAAATGGTAGCCAGTTGATTAAGCTAAAGTTCTCATTTCCTACTAAACTTTGGGTCGCGACAGGTGATCGTGCATGAAAATTGGCATGCTTAGAATTTATTTCCATCCTTTCTGTTATATCATCGCCTTTACTAACCCTTTAGATGAAACTACCTGGGGAAGAGAAGACTTAAAGGGATTTCCTGATCGATCATTAAGGATCATTTTTCAGCTCTCACCTCGACTCAACAGTTTCACGACTTGGTCGTATTTTTAGTACGAGGGACTTTTTATTTAGTGTGGATTTTTCATTTAGTTATGTTCTTGCCTTTGAGAGTGCGTACTTTTTGCCACTCTCTTTAATTTGTTTGAGGGGAGGCGTGTATTTTTTGCCACTCTCTTTAATTTGCGTGAGGGGAGGTACATACCTTTTGCTACCTACCTTCCTTTAGCTCTTTTTGATACCTTATATGGCATTTAGTGTTTCCAACTGTCCCTTTTTTAGTGACCGCCTCCTTAGAGTACTGTGTAGGTTGGTCCCTTATTACGAATCCTTACGTTCCTTTCATTCAACCCAAAAGAAAAAAAATCAGAATAGGTAGTCCTACCCTGAAGGTTAATTCTAGCAATTTTATACTTTCATGGTCTTCCATTCATTCTAAGATGTCGTATGGGTGAAAATCATTTCTGTTGTGGCTTCTTGTAAAGTGGGATATTATGAACTTTGAAGGCTTTTATCCAACTAGCTAACACAAAACTGATTTGTTTAAGATTCACTTAATGAAGCATGATTTCATGCAAGCTTAAGCGGGATGTGAAAAAGACGTTTTTGAAAAATTTTGACCATTTTTTTTTCAGTGAAAAATATTAGCTTTCTTCAATTTTTTTTTACAAAAATGCATAATGATTGCTCCCCCTAACTTAGATGGCATTGTCCTCAATGGCATAAAATATATGAAGAATTATAGCCAAAGGAAAATTGAGAAGGAGAGAAACAACCTGTGGTAATGAGGATGTGACTTTACCAGAGCCGATTGCTGCATGAAGGTAAAAAATGAGGAAATGAAAAGATGATCTAAAATGCTGGCTTGTCTCCCAACAAGCGCTAAGTTAACGTCTTCATCCAGACGAAAGCGCATTTATTGTGGATCACTCAGTGCCATGGACTTCGGTGGATAATTCTGAAGATTTTCAATAAACGGTTTTGACCGTTGACCATTAATAGTGAATGTTTGTCTACTTTTGGGATCCATGATTTTAACAGCACCATGGTCAAAGGCTTTAATGACAAGGAATGGCCCATCCCACCTTGATTTCAGTTTCCCTGGAAATAAGCAAAGCCTAGAGTTAAAGAGCCAAACTTTTTGATTTGGATGGAAGGATTTTCTCACAATGTGTTTGTCATGGAAGGCTTTAGTCTAGGCTTTATAGATTTTAAAATTTTCATAGGCTTCATTACGCAACTCCTCTAGCTCACTCACCTATAAGATTCTGTGGGAACCAACTTGGGCTAGGTCAAGATTGACTTGTTTGATAGTCCAATACGCCCTATGTTCCAATTACATGGGAAGATGGCAGGCTTTTCCAAAAACCAGACGATAAGGGGACATACTAATAGGAGTTTTATAGGTAGTCGGATAGGCCCATAAAGTATTATCTAATCTTTCAGACCAATCTTTCCTATCGGGCCTAATGAACTTTTGCAAAATGCTTTTGATCTCTCTATTAGATACTTCCACTTGGCCACTAGTTTGGGGATGATAAGGGGTAGTCAGCTTGTGATTAATCCCATATTTCTTAAGCAAAGATCGAAATTGGGAATTAGTGAAATGCGTGCCCCCATCACTTATGATAGTTTTAAGCCACCCGAACTTTGAGAAGATATTTTTCTGGACGAATTTCATGATAACTTTATGATCAATGATTTGGATGGTTACTGCTTCAATCCACTTGGAAACGTAATCCACGCCACTAAGATATACTCATGTCCAAAAGAAGATAAAAAAGGTCCCATAAAGTCTATTCCCCAAACATCAAAGACTTCCACCACTAGAATCGGATTGAGTGACATCATGTCCTTTTTTGCCATGTTCCCTACAGCTTGGCATCTGATGCAAGTTCTGCTAAACTCATGGGCATCCTTAAAGAGTGTAGGCCAGTAAAATCTACTCTGCAGGACCTTGGCTGCAATTTTCTTTCCTGAAAAATGGCCTCCACAAGCAAGATTGTGGATAAAGTTCAGCACACTTATTTGTTTTTCCTCAGGACACATTGTTGGATGATTTGATCGGGATAGATTTTGAAGAGTTTGGGATCTTCCCAGAAGTAAGACTTCTCCTGAGAGAATAATATGTCCTTCTCACTTTTGGTCCACCCTTCAGGATGTTGGTTGGCTACCTTGTAGTTGACAATATGAGCATACCATAGTGCTATAGTATGAGAGATGGCCAAGAGATGTTTATTAGGAAATGAATCTCTCATCAGTTCACTTTCACAATGCCCTTACGAACCATGAAATGACTCTTTTCCCAACTAAGTATCATATTAGGTTCCATACATCGAGCCAACACTTGTTTCAAATTTTCTAGGCGATTTTCAAAAGAGTCCCCAAAGATAGAAAAATCATCTATAAAAACTTCGAGGAACTTTCCCACCATGTCGGAGAAGATCGCCATCATGCACCGTTGAAAAGTGGCAGGTGCATTGCATAATCCAAATGGCATTCTCCTAAAAGCAAATATACTGTAGGGGCATGTAAAGGTGGTCTTTTCTTAATCTTCCGAGTAAATTGCCACTTGATTATCCCCAGAGTACCCATGTATAAAGCAGAAGAATTTTTGGCCTGCTAACTTTTTCAGGATCTGATCCATGAATGGGAGCGGAAAGTGGTCCTTCTTAGTCATGACATTAAGCTTCCTATAATCAATACACACTCTCCATCCTGTGGTAAGCCTAGTGGGTACCTCTTCCCCATGATCATTCTTAATAACTGTTAATCCAGACTTCTTGGGTACCACTTGAGTTGTGCTAACCCATTTGCTGTTCGGGATGGGGTAGATGATACTCGCATCAAGCCACTTTACAACCTCTTTTTTCACCACCTCTTTCATATTTGTACTGAGCCGTCTTTGCATTTCTCGACTCGGCTTGGAATTGTCCTCCATGTAGATATTATGCATACATATGGATGGACTAATTCCCTTCAAATCTGCCACCGACCAGCCAATGGCACCCTTATGGGATTTAAGAACCTCGATCAGTTGGGCTTCTTGAAGTGCAGTGAGATTTGCCGCAATGATAACAGGTAGAGTTTGGTTGGGGCCCAAAAAGACATACTTTAGAGAATCAAGTAATGACGTGAGTTCGAGGGTCTTCCAGAGATGGCAGAGCGGGCTCAAACTGTAAGGCTGACAAAGGTTCCACCTTGGGCCAAGATGTTAAGAAGTTGGGTGAATCTTGTAGAGCACTAGCTTCTTCTAAAAGATCATGTGTAAGAACCAGCTCCTCTTCAATTAAATTGTCCAAAATATCAATGGTATGGCACTCTTCATCATGGTCTGGATATTGAGATGCTTTGAATACATTGATCTTTACCTTTTGACCCTTAAAGGATATGTCCATCATGCTAGTTTCAAAATTAATATTAGCTTTAGCGGTGGCTAAGAAAAGACGTCCGAGGGTGATTGGAGTATGAATAAGCTCTTCAGGTGAGGTCATATCAAGAATAAGAAAATCTACGGGGAATTAGCAATCATAGACTTTTACAATAACATCCTTAATAAGTCTCCGTAGAGTTTTCACAGACCTATTAGCCAACTGTAAAATGATGGATGTGGGCTTAAGTTTCACAATATCAAATTTTTCATAGATAGCTGTTGGCAAAAAGTTCACACTAGCACCTAGGTCCAATAGAGCTCTATCAAATGTGACTCCACCTGTGTCACATGAGATCAAAGGTGCCCCGGGGTCCTTCAGCTTTTTGGGAAGATGGTTCATCATGATTCCACTCACATCCTCCAAAAGCCTAACATTTTCAGGGGCCATTCTAGATTCTCTTCTTGGTGTGCACAATTCCTTAAGAAATTTAGCATAAGTCGGGACATGCTTAATGGCATCAAGGAGTGTAATGTTGATTTGAACTTGCTTGAACAATTCTGTCAAGTCCTCATTTTGGGCCGATTTCGTCCTGTTATTGGGCTTGGTTGCTAAGTCATTTGGAAAAGGCACCCTTGGTTGGTATAAACTTAGGCCTTCATCCAGTTTCTCTTTCCCTTAGGGGTCTCCCCCCAACTTATTCATAATGATCCCCACTTCACTCTCACTTTCGAGCTCATGGATCCCATTGGTTGAGCTTTCTATTACCTCCGTAGCCTTGTGTGGATCATCCAAGGTCTTTCCACTCCTTAGGGCCAAAATAGCTCTGGCATTTTTGAATTGTGGCCCTTTAGGTTGTGTTGATGGGCCGGGTTGAGGTAAAAGGCCCAACTGCGGTGGAAAACTAGGAGGTTGATTCCTCGGGTTGGCTATTGGTTGGCTAGAAAGTTGGCCCATTTCTCTCCTCATGGTTGCTTCAGTTAATTGGCCCGTTTGACTCTCTAATTTGGAAATGGATTGTTGTTGGGTCAAGATGAGTTGTTGGAGTTGTGTGAACTTCTTATCATAATTGGCTAAGGAGGATGTTGATAAGTGCATGGAGGAGAGGATATTGGGTTGGTTGACTTGATTGGAAGGATTGGTAATGGGCCAGTTGAGAGAATTGGGCCTGTGTTTCCCTAGCATAAGGATTCCTATAAAAGTTGGACTGATTTGAAAGGAGTTCTGCATGGGCGGCCTTTGGGCTTGATGCATGGGGGAATTGGCCATGGGTGGTGGAGCTTGTTGATTTTTTCATGAAAAATTAGGGTGACTTCTCCAGTCGGGGTTGTAAGTGTTAGAGAATGGATCATTACCAGGCTTGGAGAACTCCTAGGCAGCTTGGACTTGTTCTTGGATAAATGGTGGGCCCTCATATGGACTTGTGCATGAAGCACAAATGTATTGAGGGATAGAAGATGGGCCCTCATATAAACTGGCTGGTGGTTGGTAGGTAGGTTCTTGTTTGTTCAGGGCCAAGAGTTGATCCAGCTTATAGGCCAACATGTCTACCTTGTCCAATTTCTGATTGATCAGATTCATGTCCATTTTAGATTCGGGCTCTCCTCAAGTCTTCAGTTCATACATCCCAGCCCGTTTAGATGGCCCAACAGACCTCTCGTAAGATGAGTGAGACGCATGATTGATGGTGTTTTCACTCAGCATTTCAAATACATCATAAGCCTCATCTTCGCTCTTCATTATAAATGTCCCTCCACATGAGGCATCCACCATCTATCTAAATTGTTCAGACAACCCTTCATAGAATGCTTGGACAATTTTTCATTTTGATAGCCCCATGATGAGGGCATTTCCTAAGCAATTCCTTTAATCTCTCCCATGATTCATGAATCACTTCCCTAGAAGTTTGAGTGAAATATGTGATAGCCCTTCTCATGGTGTTGGCTCGCCCTATAGGATAGAACTTCTTGAAAAATTCTTTTTGCATTTCATCCCATGTCCTAATGGGCCTTCCTATGGCCCTCAGCCAGTATTTGGCCTTATCCTTCAGTGAAAAGGGGAAAAGGGTCAATTTAAGGGCATCATTAGTGAAGTTCTGGATCTTCACCAAGGAACACATCTCTAAAAATTCATCCAGATGCTTGTAAGGATCTTCATTTGTGTTCCCATAAAAGGATGGGAGCATTTGAATGGTACTTGACTTGATTTCATATTGATTGGCCGGATTCTGAGGAAGATGAATGCAAGATGAAGGTTAATATTGGTTCGGGATGAAATAATCCTTTATATGTTTCGGAAGATCATGATTCTCGGCCATTGGATCTAGAGATGGGTTTCTTTGATGTAGAACTCTCTCGATTTCAGTAATTGGTCCGTGATGGTTACGACTTTGAGATCTCCTACCTTGTATACACTAGGACGAAGAGAGAGAAGAAGGACTTGTATTCTACTTTTATTTTCACTTTTTTGTATGAAAATAATTTAGCAAGCAAATTAACCTAATGACCTAAATTGGATCTAGACTTCTATGTGAATTATCTTACAAGGTGAATAGTGTCTACCTTAAGTCACAATCACAATCAGTTAACGGCCAGGTAAGAGGTGCGGTAGTAGGAGGCTTCCCGTACTTTCGTAGGGACTTAATTAAGGAACCACTTTTCCGCTTAGGCGTTTGCCTTTTAACCTCTAGCCAAGACACCGTTGCCAAAAGTGGAGGCAACCCAAGATTTAAACCACTCACAGTGTGAACCCTAGAGTCTCTTGCGATTTACTTTTATTGGATTTAAGAAATGACCATGCAAGAGTAGTTGTTTGTGCGCTAAGGAAGGGTGATGAAATCCCTATCTTATGTTGTTAGAGGTATTGCCCTTAAATATTTTTGAATGCAATGCAACAGTCAAATCAAGCAAGGTTTTTTTTTTATGCAATCATAAATGATTTGCTATAAATGAAGAACGTACTTTTCCCCCGTAATCTTCAACAAATAAGGAAATAAACTAAGAAAGGAAACTTAACTAATTTATACTTTCCTAAAATGATGAATACCTAGTATGGAAAGTTTCTAATCTTGGCATGGAGATTTTTATATTTGGATTTTCTATTTTTGTAAATTAATAGAAACCTATCTAAATTAAGAATCACTAAAAAGGAAACTAACTAAAAAGGAAATATAAGAAGAAGGTAAATTGGAACATACTTACCAAGGAGAAGATTTTTGTTTCCTTTTTGAATTTTTGAATTTTTTTTTTCTTTTTCAATGCACCTACAAAAATAAGAAAAATAATGTTAGTTAGAGAAGAATTACACTAAATCCAAAATAATCAAAACTAAAAATCTAAATCTCCGGCAACGGTGCCAAAAATTGATGTGCACGCGATGTGCATCGTTAAACGCTCACGGCAACCAACTTCAAAATTACCGGGATTCAGAATTGATTTGAAAATAGTACGAGGTGAGAACTAAGTCAATCCACAGAGAAATAGAATTTAGAATTGAAAATCTTGGATTAATTGGAAAAACTTTAAAAGATTTTTTTGGACAATTCTAACATCTAATTAGCACATCATGTTAATTGATTAAACTAACTAAAACATAAATCTAACTAATTAACTTTAACACAATCACACTTAAAGAAGAGAGAGAGAGAGATTAAATGGGAAGAACAACAACTAAAAATTAATACTTAATCAAAGCATCTAAATAAAAAGGATTAGCAAAGTCTAAATGTAAATAAATTATGAAGGGATTAACAACGATGTGCGGGGTGTGCGAGCTCGGTCGGCTCGAACGATGACGTGCAGAGGCGCGAATGTGCCTCACCCGCCATGTGGCTGGGTGGCGTACGGCGAGGCAGGGATGCTCGGGAGAGAGGAGAGAGGTAGAGAGAAAAATGAGGAGAGAGATAGAGAGGGAGAGAAAGCAAGAGAGAGAGGGTGACAGAGAGAGAGAGGAAGCAAAAGAGAGAGAGCGAATAGAGAGAGAAAAGAGCGAGAGAGAGAGAAAGGATGGGAGAGAAAGAGAAAATGTGTGAGAGACAGGTGGTAGAAGAAAGAGAGAGAAGGGAGAGAGATACAATAAAAAAAAGAGAGAAAGAAGTTGCAGAGCAGAGGGATGCGTGAGAGAGAAAACCCTAGGGGTAGAGAGAGAGAGAGAGGAAGGAAAGAGGGGTGCTTTTAAAGGGGGGAGGATATTTTTGAAATAAAGGAAGGGGAGAGATGGAGGCGGCGGCTTCTCTAAAGCCTCTCTTGGGCAAAGGGTTAGGGCAACCCTTTTTAAGAACATCAAATGACTAGTTTATCCCTGCTTTGTTCTTTTTGCCAAAATAAAGAGTGTTCCTGCTAGGATTTGAACACTCATCCTTCCTACAAGCCTCTAGAAACTTAACTGTAAGGACCTACAAGATTACAGTTACATGCCAACATATACATAATTATGAAAAAGGACATATTCGTAAATACCAAAAAAGTATAAATGCAATTATAAAAAATTCATGTCCTATGATGCATTAGATGATTTTCATAAAGTCTTAAGTGTAATTTGTAAGGTTTTAGAAGTGTCTTCAAATCACTGAAAAGAAGTTAAATTCGATGAAGAAGTGCTAAATGAGGGTATAAAGCCAATTATAAAAGATACATGGACTTAAATGTAAAAGTGCTAAAGGATACTATTAAAGGATAAAGATATTGGTAAAGGACAATGGTAAGGTTTCTTGGCCCCCAAGAAACCATGCCTCCTCACCATGACACTTGTCACAATCTAGCTAATTCCTATCCTAAAGGGACACATGTCCTACATCTAAGAATTCTTAAAAGGGACACTTGTCCCCATCCTAAGCCATGCCACCCCTATAAATAGGGGGTAGCCCCTCCCATCTCTCCATCTCTTCTCCTCCCCCCTTGCCCACATTTTAGAGAGAGAAAGTGAGAGAGGAAGGTAGAGAGAAAGAGAAAAAGAGAGAAAAAGAGGAGGAGAGAAAGATTTAGAGCGGGAACGGGAGTTGCTCTCGGGGTTCTTCGCACGCGTGAGGAGGCTTGGAAGGCGGTGCGAAGAGGTACCCGCCATGTCCAAGAGAGCTCCTAGTTTAAAGGCAGGTACATGATTATGTCTCCATAGTTATTTTCCTATTGCAAATGGCTTGTTTTCAAATATTTATTTTCCTACAAATTTAAGTAGATGCTACTAAGCCGAAATGTTGCCGAAATGACATAAGAGCCTAAATGGACTCCCAACCCATGCCTAAATCCCATACTATAAGTCTCCCATGTTAAAATCGAACATGCTTATGGACAGTGCAACCTTAGGAGTCCATGCGTTCGAATCATATAAGCATCCTTGTGATGCGGACATTAATTAAAAGATGCAACCCGAGGCAAACGGGTAAATCCTAGGTACGGTTCTCCCGGTCTAGGTGGGTCCCCCTGGTGCGCAGTGGAAGCGCCAGTGGGCATTTGCCTTACCACTGGCTGTATGTCATGCCATGCCTATGCTATGTATGTCTATATATATATATATATATATATATATATATATATATATATATATATATATATATATATATATATATATATATATATATATATATCTTTCAACCATGCCATGTTATGCCATGATCTTTATGATACTCACGCCATGCTATGATGCCACACTATGTTGCCATGCCATGATCTATATGCCATGATGCTATGCCATGCCCCTATTAGGCTTGTACTTATGCCATGCCATGATGCTATGCTATGATCAAGCCAAACCATGCCATGATGCCATGCTATGATCTATATGTTTATACCCACGCCATGCCATGCTACGCCATGATCTTTTGACCATGTCATGATTTGCCATGATCCCTATGTTAGCTGAAGCTTGTTATGTTATATTCTATCATGATATGAGTATATGGTATTATCATGTTGTTGTTTTACGTTTATATATATAATAAGCCATGTAGTGGTATCATGTGCTTGCTAAGTCGGATGAGACTGAGACTTACCCCTGCTCCCTAACATTTTTCAGGGAAAGAGAAGTAAAGGTTAAGCTATGGGACTAGGAGATTTAGAGCTTGAAGATCGAACTACTACTTAGTTGATGTAATACATGAAAATGTTTAGAGATTCTGGGTAAGTATTATAATTCATGTTATTTGTTATTAGTGGATAAATTTGTGGTGATGATGGTTGATTCATGGTATTATAGATGTATGTGTGTGCTCACTCTGGTATAAGTGCATGTTTGGGTTGTTCCCACTGTGGCGCGCATGTTGGGTCGTAGTAAGTCGGCAGGCGTTACATTAACCAACTGCACTACATCCTCTTCATGTCCTATTCACATAAAATAAATATAAATTCAGATTTTATTGTAAACAATATTACATTTATGCTGAAATAAAATTATTTCTTTTCCCGATTTTGCCGAAAAATCGCGAATGCATTACACTTAGTTTTTCACATGAAATGACGATGTTTTAAATTCGAACTTCAACAAAATTGGTATCGTTAGAATCAGTACAAAATTATCAATCATTTCATGCCATTTTACACATAAAATCATGAGTATAATACATCCATTTGCCCTTTTAATGATATAAAATAACAACTATCAGACACTCCAAAGGTTGAGCTTGAAGTAGATATTTTTGACAACATTTCACTGGCTCAAGCTTTTCCCACTCCCATGAAGAAAAACAGAGTACCAACAAGAAGTGAAATTCCAAGGGGCAAGGGATAGAAGAAAACACCCAAGAAGCTCCCAGCTGAACAATCACCTACTACAGTCCAAGTCCAAGGAGAGGCTGAGAACATATTATATCTTTCATCCAAGGATATCTTTGCCTCAGTCCCTAAGGGCAGGAAGTTCTACATTGAAGTATTAGAAAGAAATCTTATACTCACAATGATGGAGCTTCCCAACCTAACCTTGGATGAGTTCATTGGTCAATTTATAGGCCAAGGAAATTGACTGATGAAGAGATGGAAAATATGAAGGCATAGTCAAACTTCTAGAAAGAAGAAGAATGGTTCAAGATTGACTCAGGTCCTTATACTAAGTACTTCAACAACAATCAAGAAAGAGCCAACTAAGGAGAGGCAATATGGAAATTCCAGGAATGGATGGAAGCAAAGTGTGAGGTGAAGTGAGGCAAGTACAAAGAAGTAGCAACTAAGGAGTACATAGTCTTTTCTTAGTGCAATGAGAAGATGGGAGCTAGAGGAAAGACACCTAGTTCCTTTCAAACCTTCTTCGCAACCTTTGAGAACCTTGAGCTAAAAACCTAGGAGATCATTAAAACTCATACATACTTCAGTCCTCATACAATTATCAACTTTGGAACTTTCTATTTATCCTTTTATGTTATGACCTGCTAAATAATTATCTAAAAATTTATTTTAATAATTACAACATATCTCAATTTAATATAGTAATTTAATTGGACATGTGATTAATAAGGAAGGTTGTTAATTTCGGTTAGAAAAGGATTAGTTATTTAGTAATTTTGTTGGGTAGCTATTTAATGTAGTTTGTCAGTAGTGGCAGAGTTAGTAGATTTAGGAGGTGGGATAGGATTGGTTTAGACACATGGCAACCATTGGTGGTGTGGTTAGTTAGAAAAGTCAACAGTCAGTGTGGTGGAGCAGTGGAATAGTTGGCTTAGATCGAATTAAGTTTTAGTATAGGTTTGGAATTTGATCTTGACAGGAAACTAGAAAATATCTGCTCAAGTTTTAGGCACACTAGGGGAATTAGAAGGCTATAAATAGACCCTTAGGGCCATTAGATCTCACTTTTGGCTGGGCATTTCCTTGGGAGTAGAGGTGAGAAGGAGAGCTTGGTGTTCTTGAAGTTCTTGGAGTTTTGGTGGTCGAGGTAGGTTGATATATCTAAGCAAGTTTAATTTGTATAAAATTTGTAGGTACTTTGATGATTTCAAAATTAATCTACAAGATATTCTTAGTTTTAGTCCATGTTGTTCGAATTTAGTCTATTCTTTTACAATTCTCTCTAATCTGAAATTTTATTTGAATAAATTGATCTGAGTCGAATTTGAGATGATCCTCATGAGCAAACTTTTGTTAATTTATCTGAAATTTGGTGATATTTGATCTGTTCAATTACTGCTCAGTTCCCTAGCTCTATCAACAATTCAGATCTGTTCATTTGATCATCTGTGTGTGGTCATGTTCTTCTGACTTTTAGAAGTTAATCTATCTTTTGTACTCAATGTTGTACCTCCTTGAAGCTTTGATTTGTTCAACAATCATTGGTGGTTTCGTTCAATTTATTAGATTCATTATTCAATTGAAATTTCTTAGCTCTGTACTAGTTTTGAGATAAGTTCTGCTACAGATAATACCATTGAATTTGTATGTGTTCCGGAGGCCTTGCGTACAGAAATGGATATGTCTTGGTGCTCTGACTAGAGGCCTTGCGTGTAGGAATGCATGTGGCGTAGTTCTCTAAAGACCTGTGGGCAACAGGTTAAAATCTATGGGTCCTTGCGTACTATGGTGCATGTGTTTTGGAATTCTGAGGTAAGACTAGAGACACCCCAATTCTATGCATGAGCTAAGACCATAACACTGTATTGCCTAGGTGCTTGGTATATGTGTAGTTAGTAGGTTTTGATATAATGGCAATGGGTGCGTCTAAAAGTATGAAAGTATGAGGAATTCTGATATGATATATGTTTGATTTGAGCACATAAATTCTGTAGCCCTAGAGTTCTGTTTGCTGATAATCCAAGAGGACTCTTTGAGCCATCTATTTTGTATAAGATTCAGGACAGATTCAATTCAGTTTGATTTTGTTCAGTTTTCTCTAAAATATTTCTGTTTAGTTGTTACTTAAATTTGATATCTTAATTGAGTTACCCCATCATATCATAGGATATCTAAGTTCAAATTGTCATTTTAGTCATATGAAGTTTTTCAGTGCAAATTGATATGAATCTATTTGATGTAGTTGATGATATTTCGGTCAGAATAAACTAGCGTTTGTTTTCAGTTTATTCCTTGCATATGTTGTGATTTAACACACTTGAATCTAGCAATTTTCATGACTAATTTGTTATTTAAGAGTTTCACACCTCAATGATATCATGTGATCAGGTTTTTGCATCTAATTAGTCTTGAAACACAGTTAATCGATGTGCTTTGTTTAGATAATCGATAGAGACTCATTAACCTAATCGGAATCAATATTAGTTTAGTTAACTGATTAAGATCTGATTTTACTGATCAAGCTCATTTTGTTCTGTTAATCGATTAAGCTTCGTTAAGCAAGTTTGATTACCTTTTAAGCAATTAATCATTTTGGACATCTTTTAGCTAACCGATCTACCATGTGTTAATTAATCGACTTGTTTTTAACTCTTAATTGATTGAGGTCTATTATTTGATTAAGATATTTGTTTCAATAATCAATTATTTTATTATACTGTAATTGATTATGACTTAATTACTATTCTTTAGGTTAATCGATTATTCTTTCAGTCTATTATCGATTAAGTCGATACTCAGTAATAGATTTGTCTCGGATGTTGTTAATCGATTATTCCTTTGAACCAATAATTGATTGCCAAGTATTTGTTAATTGATCTGCCTAACGATCTGTTAATCGTTCTAGTCTTGAATTGTGAATCGATTATGCATCCGATTTACCATTGCGATTGTTGATATTTCTGTAATTGGTTACTCTTTATTCTAATAATTGATTAACATATGATCTTGTAATCAATTTCTAGTGATACTTCTAATCGATTATGAGACTATTTTGAACTTGGATAAGTTCATCTTTAGAATTTGATTATCTGACTTAAGATAATCGATTATAATCTGACCCATTGTGATTTATCTTTCGGATGATGATCGTTCAAGCAAGAACCGATTATGTGTTCCAATCTATTAGGAGATTGAATATCTAACTATCTATTTATCTGGATATTTGATTATTTAACTTTTTGGTCATGCTTAACTACAATTTTTTCTTGCAGATAAATATATGATTATTTTAGTCATTTATTTAGGATCATATTATCTGACAAATTCAAATATTATATGTTTAACTTGGTAGGGTGTTAAAGCCTACTGAATTGTACTCATTCAAAATTACTTATATTTTTAGACCTTAAGGCTGGAGAGGCTTGAGCTAGCAAGACTTGGGGTATTTTGTGGATCTGCTTGCTATGGAGTTTACGTGGATATTTTGATAATTCAATATGCTATTATGATTTGCTTAGTACAATGTAGACTTTTTGCTGAAGAGAGAACTATGATATATTTTTGGTTTAGCTTGACTGAATTTTGTATTGTTGATCAAATGACTTTGTCCATCTTTGTATAATGGATGTTTTGACATGGGCACTTGTAATTGAGTTGGTTGTGACCCTGTAATATTGTGATTTGGACTTATTTTTTGAAGAGTTGTTCCCACTGTTACTTGCTGCTAGCCTCAGAGTAAACTTATGGCCTGAAATGGTGTTCGGAGGTGTGATATCTAGTCGTATCAGAGCATTTGAGTAATTGAGTATGTGGGTATTATTTTACCAATTTGTTTTGGAATTGTGGAAGCTTATCAGTGCCAATTAAATTACATGCCATCCCAATTGATCTTAGTATTAGTGCAGATTAGTTGAGAGAAGTTTACTCTTAGAATTTGTATGAGGAACTTAATAGGATTCATTCAATTCTTTCATAATATGGTTAATAGAGGTAGACCTCATCAAGAGATGCACTCTACTATGGGTGAGCAGGAAGTAGGAGGCTCAGTACCATTCTCAACAACACTCTTGTAAGAAGAAGGAAGATTTAATTTTGGAGAATTTAGAAAATTTATGCAGACATTCCAAAGGTTGGTCTAGACCATGCAGACTCAGACAATACAACAACACCAAGAAAGGACATTTGGAGCCAACATTATTGACAAGTTTAAGAGGTTTGGACTCCCATGGTTTAAGGAGGATAGCAGGCCCAATGTTGCAGAGAATTGGCTTATTCTGATGGAGAAGATTTTTGATGCTATTCGTTGTACATCAAAAAGTAAAGTAAGATTGGCTACATTCATGTCCAATGATAAAGTTGAATTATGATGAAAATTAGTAAAGATAAATGTGTTTGCTGGTCAGGAAGGTTATATATCATGAGAAGAATTTTTAGAAGAAGCATTCCCCTCTCATGTTAAGGATACTAAAGTTTCAGAATTCCTCGATATGACTTAGGGAACTGTGTCAATGACCGAATAGGAAGCTAAATTTGTGGAACTAGAGAAGTATGCACCTCAGTTCTTTATTAATGAAGAAAAAAGGTGAAAGAAATTTGTGAATGAACGTCAGGGGGCAATTAAAGCAAGGGTAGCTCATTTTAGATTGAAGACTATGGCTGAAACATTGGAGACTGCCTATGTGGTAGAAATGGAGAAGAACATTTTCATTGAAGAGCAGAGAAACAAGAATAAGAGAAAACCCTTACCACATTTTAGAAGAATGTTGATAGAAGAAAAAGAGTGTTTCAAACTACAGGGAAAGGAGTGGAATATCCCTTGTGTGCTCACTGTGGTAGAAGACATCATTGAAGAGAATGCTGGGGAGCTAATGAAAAGTGTTTTGGCTATAGAAAGGCAAGCCACATGATCAGAGATTGTATAAGAAAGAAAGTTAACCCGACTGTTGTAGGATAAGCTAAGGGAAAAGTCAAAGTTTATGCATTGGGAAAGGGCTATGGAGACTTCAGATAATATGCTAACATATACTATCTTAATCTCTATACTATTGACTAGAGTGTTGTTTAATTTTGGTGCTACATACTCTTTTGTTTCTACAGGATTTGTTGAGCATTTAAGTGATTGTTTGACTTAGAATACTAGGCCTTTAATTGTTACAATTGCTAGTGGTGAAGAAGTGATCATACATCTTGCACTTTCTGATCTAGTTGTTCAGATAGAAGGTAAGCATATATGTTTAGCTGCTTATGTAATTGAGATAGGAGACTTTGGTGTTATTCTAGGCATAGATTGGTTAGAAAAAAAATCTCCTGTATTGGATTGTTATAAGAATAGGGTGATGTTTCAAATATTTGATTGTAGACACTCTAATTTTGACTTCACATTGAGTAAATTTCCTGTCACATTTATGATATCCCGAAATGATCTGATTTTTAATTATTAATTAATGTTTACCTATTTTTTGAAGATTTTGTTAATTTACATTGCTCGTGGTCGTCGTCATTTAGATTTCTAGCCGAAATTAATTTTGATCAAATTCCTTAATCAATAAGGATTAAGTTGAATGGCGTCGCTCATGGTCGACGTGATTTAGCTTTCCTAATCCTTCCCGATTGCTAATTTGACTCTTAGTTAATTTTTTATTGATCTTAATTGCGTCTCTCGTGGTTGACGTGTTTTAAGTTTCCTGATTATCTTTCCTTTTTACGAAATTATCTTTCTTATTTTGGCCCCTCTACAGACATCATTGTTGGCCGACGCATTTTCTAATTGGCATCGTATTGGTTCGATGCGTTTCAGCGAATTAATGATAACTGCAGTTTAGTTGAGATTATATAGTTTCCATAGTAGAAAGGTTTCTAATTTCATGATATCAAAGGCCGAAGTAGAGCCTTTTGGGAGTCAAATTACTCAAAACTGATCTCTATATATGCATAGCCCCTTTGAGCCTTCAAAGATGTTGGCCATTACATGAATTGGAGCTCTCATCAAGGTGAAAGGTAGAGCCTACTGTGCAGAATGTGGACAAACTTTGGAGCTTCTTCTTCTTGTTCCAATCTATTCTTTGAGAGTGTAGAAGGATGATCGCTTTTGAGGGACCAACCTTCTCTTTTTTCCCTTCCTTTTCTTATAGTGTTCTTGCTTAGTTCATTGTTCTTTTTCACTGTTTTACATTAGAACATCCATCATTCATCACTACTTGTTTCTCACACATTCACTTCATTCAAATCAACCTATTGTTTAGGGCTTTAAAAGAACACAAAACAAGTGAGTTTTCTTAGTTTAGTTGTATGATCTTTGCCATTTGTAGAGTAGATACTACTACATACACCCAATTTTGGCCCATTCCATAGACTATTTTGAACTTTATTTGTGTTAACGGACTTTTATGTTGACCTTTTTGTCCTTTTCCCGCTCATTTGGACCCTTTAAAACTTTAATTTTAATCTTTTAAATTTTTTTCTGTCATCCTTCATGGGTGTATCAGAAGGCCAAATTGTTGGCCTTTTGATGCATCAGATGGCCAAGTAGTAGGCCTTCTGAACCATCAGGTGACCATATGATGTGTTTGTCATAGAACTTCCATATTTCAAAAGGTGCATGATTTCAAAACCATCTTTGACAATTTTAAGGTCTTCCATTTTATTTTTAGATTTTTAAAAATTTCATTTTTTAAGTCTTTTTGACCCGTTTTTAACTTTTTTTCATGTTGTGGGTTGGGTGCATCAGAAGGCCGCATCAGATGGCCAGGTAGGTGGCCGTCTGATGCATCAAACGGCCACCTACCTGACTGTCTGACAGGATTGTTGCAGACTTATCCCCATTCTCTCAGATTTTTAATCATTTCTCCCGCATTTTTTCACTCTAATGGATTAGGATGAAGGGGATTTAAGTCTTAGGTGGCATCTTTTGATTGGAGTTTGGCCTATGGTTTGTTTAGGATCCCCCTTTCTACTCTTCTTCATCCTTATCCATTTGCTTATGAAGGAGGGGGTTTCTAGGGTTTTAACTCAGTCCCCTTGACCTATTTAAGATCTCCTCCACCTTGGGGATGGGGATAAGAGGGTCCACGAGGGTTAGAGTACCATTTTCCATTAAAAGAGAGAGAAAAGCGGTACTTTCAAAGCCTAACATTAGACCTCTCCTTTGGAGCTCGTGGAAGGGACAACTATGGAGTCTTGAAGGCTCCAGGAAGGAAGAACATGCCGTCAACCTTGTGCCCATGCAACACTCTCTTCAACGTCAAAAGGGAACCCTACTCTCCTCTATCATTTCACCCTTTTCATCATTTTCTGTTATAGTCTTATGCATGCATGCACACGTCTAGGATTTTGTTCATGTCTAGATTCCATTTGCACACACATGCACTCATGATTATGTACGTTAGGTCCTTGCTAAGGGGTTTACTTTGATCCAAAACAACAAAAATCGGAAGGTGAGTGGCCATAACATTTGGTCACTCATCCTTCTCACCCACACATCCGGTAAGTTCACCTCCGATTGACATATTTTTTTAGCTTAATAAATGGGTACTATGCTAATTAAGAGTCTAATGGGTGTTTTTATTTGTGATTAATTTGCAGGAAATCAAGGAGTAAGGCCTCGTCTCCTTGGTCGGCCGAGGGGAAGGGAGTGTGGACTACAAATTCCGCTATACAAAAGGAGGTCTTAGAGTGCCATTCGCGATCAAGGTAGTCCCTCTGGGTCTAGGTAAAATACCTTAGTGATCACCATTTTGTTCTTGGTGTCTTAGTTCATCAAGTTCCTTACCTTTTATTTTGACAATTTTTGTCATTATTTTATCATTTCAATTCCGAGTTCGTAGCCACGGAGGTCGGTCTCCACTCACCAGTTGAGCGCGGGGTCATTTCCGGTGCCTACAGCCTCTCTGGCGATCACAGTGGGACCACTTGTGCCATCACGCATTTTTATTTCCTGCAAACATCTCATTTTTAAAGTTTTAGTGAAGGCCATCAGAAGGCCAAACTGCAGGCCTTCTGAAGCATCAAATGGCTAGACTGTTGGCCTTATGAAGCATCAGACGGCCAAGGGGGTGGCTTCCTAATCCATCAGACGGCTAGGTAGGTAGCCTTCTGATTTGTCAGACGGCCATCAATTTGGCCGCCAGGTGGGCCCTGTTCAGAATTGATTTAGGTGATATTTTGTTAATCTCTTGTTTTTGAGGTTTCTTTTGATGTGATTTTCATTTTTTTTGGGTTGGTGAAAGAGCCCCTGCACATTTTTCTAGGAAAAACTCTCTCTTTTGGATTGATTCTCTGTTTGGGGATTCCCGCTTAAGCAGACACGTAATTCAAATAGAGAACCTCCGTTAGTCTCCATACTCCATGAATTCCTATACGGTGACTGAGCTGGTTGTACCTGGAGTAAGCCCTATTAGAATGTTGGGATTGGGATGAGTGCAGGTCTTAGTTAGCCTAAAGTTGAACTTTACATAGCAAATCAATTTTTTTAGGAGTGTGTTATTGAGTCTCAAAACATAAAAGTGCACATGCTTGAACTCTAAATTAACATCCTAAGGGAAATGATTGCCTGTTCAACTTGTTTGAGAAAGAAAGAAAAATGAACAACATATTTTCAAATCCCATGTTTGAAGGTGAACTTCCTTTTGAGACAGAAGATATGAGAGCCAGTACATATGCATGTATGTTCAGCACACATCAAGGAGATGCCTCATGTCATGAGGATCTAGATGAAGTCACCTCCCATAGGGAGGAAGAACCAGTTAGTCTCAGAGTTGGAAGATCTATAGCACAGAATCCTAGTGATGATGCTGACTTAATTTGGGTGCTGGCAAGGTACACACATGCGCAACTCATCCAAATAGCCTCAAAAGGCAAGACTCCAATCAATCATGCCGCTTTTCCAAATCCATCCCACATACCCTACCATGCATCCTCAAATAAACCTCCCTACAAGTCTCAATTGGAATCCAATCCAAATGCCTCAATTCCACCCATTTTTCCAGTTCCTGTTGCAGCCACACCCTGGTAACCAGTCTCTTCAATCCTAGCCTCATCAAAACCAGTTGGACCTCCAGAATATATTTCAAAGCAAGAGAGGGAGCCTTACCTCAGAAAATTGCTTGCTGAATCATTGACAGTTTCTATGCCGCATTCCTTAATTGAATACTGCAAACTTCCCCTAGTGTATTTTCCACCTGGGTTTAAGGCTCTTAAGTACCAAAAGTATGATGGGAGTACTGACCCGCATCACCATCTGTCAGGTTTCCTTATGGATTCACACCAATGGTTGTATGACAAGGGGTTGTTGGTCCATATCTTTCAAAAATCTTTAGAAGAAGAAGCTCTGTGTTGTTTCACCTCACTTCCATCTTCAGATTTGCTTAATTTTGACACTATTTTTGAAAAATTCATTAGTCATTTTAGTCACATGACTAATCTAGCTCCAACTCTTTTTGATTTAGTGTCAGAAAAAATGAAACCAGAGGAAGATTTCGTCCAATTTGCCAATAGATGGAGGGTGATGGCGTCTAGAGCTAAAGTTATCATTCCAGAAGCTCAGGCAGTTTGTAAGGACTGAGGTTTCGGATCTGGTTATCGAGTCAATTTTTGGGTCGGATCCCCTGGTTTGGGCCCTGATGGGTCTGGGGAATGCCTTCTAAATGATGTCTAGGATGCATGACGCCTTTTGAACGGCGTCTTGCTGAGTAGACGCCATTTAGTTGAGTGGCTGTTGCGCCACGTGGGCAGGCTTCGGGCCGCGAGAGTACGGCCCTGTCCAGTCGTCTGAAAGGCATCCTCGATGGACGACGCCATTCAGAGTATGACCCTGGTTTGTCAGTGTACGGCGCCGGTCTTGTCGTCTGAACGGCGTCTTGAATAGGCGACGCGTTTCAGAGTATTGTCAGTACGGCCCATCACGTCAACTGATAGGCGTCCGTACCTCAGGAGGCGTTTTACCCAGTTTCTAGTTACCCCGCGAACCCTCCTTCCTTTCCCCTCATTTCTTCCTTCCTTCTCTCTCTCCTCTCTTCCTCCGGCGATTCCGGCGACGCCTCTTCTCCCTCCATCTTTTCCTCCCACCATTTCGTCTCTCCCTCCACTCCATCGACCTCCTAACTCCCACCACTACCACCACCACCTCCTCCGCTGGTGTTTTCTCTCCGGATGGCGGCCGACGTCCCGGTGGAGTAACGACGTCCTCGGCAGTACCGGCGGCGGCGTGGGGGCGAGACGGGTTGGCGGCTTGGAGCTTGGAGGAGTTCGAGTAACCGGTAGGGTGACGATTTTCATTGTATTTCATTTAAAAACCATGTTTTCCCGCTTTGAAGCATGTATGTTTTCCCACTTTGAAGCATGTTTAAGGGTGTTTTTGGGGTGAAAACGCTAAATGCATGAAATGAGAAATTGAGTGTTCTAATGGGTAGTTAGGTTCTCCTCCTTCCCCTCTATGTTTTGTGCCCTTTTCTGTGCATTTTGGGGGAGAAATTCCACCTCGCGGATTGGGGGAAACGGAGGGGAGAACCTGTCTGTCGGGACTAAATGGCGTCGAGGTGAAGCGACGCCTTTTTGAAAGGCGGCGCCCACCCACGACGCGGTTTATCCCCATTAACAGACTCTGTCTTTGGGTTGACAAGCGTCCAGGGACAGCGACGCCTTTTTGAAAGGCGACTTGCGCGAATGACGCGTTTTAGTGGAATCATCCCATAGCCTGTCCCTGCTTCTGTCGTTATCAGGCGACGAGAAACAGCGACGCCTTTTCAAAAGTCGGCTACCTGTGGCGACGCGTTTTAGGCCATGTCTGAGGGCCAGATTTCACATGAACCAGTTTAGGAGGCTTGAATGGCGTCGGCCTTGGGCGATGCGATTCAAGACAGAATCACATTAATTCATGCTATTAATATGTGTTTACACTGTTGGATAGCTCGGTTAATTGCATGTTTGATATCGCACTCAAGGATGAGGATTTCTATATGACCGGATCGCACCGTGTTACGTTTCATGCGACTGTGGACCTAGAGTGACAGTTGTAACTCTTGACACCCTGTGTCGGTGTGGGTGGGACACAGCGCCGGTGGGAGCAGTGGCGGGGTGACGCCTAGTGAGAGAGGGTCACCTGGTGAACCCCGGGGTTAGCTAGTACCGGTGTCGAAGAGGTACCTGTGAAGTGTCACTCGTGCTGGGGGAAGGAGTAACCACCTGAGCCAGTTGGGCCCGAGTAGCTAGCGTGCTATCCGAGGGGTTACTGTTTGGTCTCAGCGGGTCGGTGTTTCCCACTTTCGTTTGTGTGGTTGACGTATTTTGCCGAGACGTTGGTTGTAGGCTCCCCGGTAGAATGGTTTCAGAGATATGCATGTTATATTTCGAATGCACGTGATTTATATTGAGATTTAGGAGTAGTAATTACTGCTTTACTTGCCTACTTTGCCTTTAGTTGTGTTTTTGCACTTGTGGGTGGGTGTGTGGGCAGTGGGGATCGAAGGATTCCTACTGAGTCTTTTCGTTGAGACTCACCCCTGCGGTTTTCAGGTGAGGGTTCCAGGCAGGCTTAGTGAGGAAAGTACTGCTTAAAGTTGCACGCCAGCAGCTGTTGTTCCGGAGTATGCCCCGACGTAGTTGTTATTTTATTTCTGGCCTGTACGCTTAATTATTTCTTTTCAGTTGGAATATGTAATTATTTGCTGTGTCGAGTCGCATTGTAATAACTTTTAATTCTTACGCTTTCTTTTTAATTCAATGCGATGTGAATGTTTAGCTTAGTTTATTATTTATTTCCCAAACTTATCTAGATCCTGGTTTGGTTCCAAAATTAATGATTTGGTACCCATTTAGTAATCGGATCCCCAATTATAGGGTGGCGGGTCGTTACAGTTGGTATCAGAGCATTCGGTTTGGCAAATAAATGAATAAATAGGTTAAATGTTGTAAGTCCGGCAAATAATTACATTATCTCGTACAGGCACGACGGTAGTGTAGGTTTTAAGACTCTAATTATAACTTTTCGATTTTTGTGATTGTAGGCGAGTAGATGGCTCCTAGGAAGAGGATGCCAGTTATTAGAGAGCGGGGAGATGTCCCTAGTGGATCTGAGGCCGGTAGGCCGAGTGTGGAGCATTTCATGGAGGCTATGATGGACACGATGGCTAGATACCAGACCCGGGACCCTAGTGAGAGTTCCAGTGCTCGGGGAGGGTCTTCAGCTACATTGGAGAGATTCTTGAAGCTGAGGCCGCCTCATTTCATCGGTCGTCTCGACCCTGATGAGGCTGTTCATTGGCTGAGGGAGATGGAGAAGACTTTTGATACTGTGGATTGTGCGACAGTTGAGAGAACTCCGTTGGCTACTTTCATGTTGAAGGATGCCTACGACTGGTGGACCACTTTGAAGAGTTTGTCTTATGCGGAGAGGAGCCTCAGGGAGATTTCATGGGAGACTTTTGTGAAGGAATTCAATGCACAGTACTTCCCTAGGCATGTTCAGAGGGCCAAAGAGAGGGAATTTATGGAGTTGACCCAAGGAAGCATGACAGTGCTTGAATACCAGACGAAGTTTGTTTCGCTTGGGAGGTTTGTGCCTTTTATCTCAGGAGACGAGGAGCGTCGGACTGAGAGGTTTGTGGACGGACTGAGGTCCAGTCTGAGGAGTTTTGTGGCATCTCATTGTTGTTCAGATTTGGCGTCGGCGGTCAGGTGTGCCGCGGTAGTAGAGGCACAGCAGGATCAATCAGTCCGGGAGAGGGGACTGACTACTCAGGGGCTAGTTCGTGGCAGGGGGAAGGCAGTGGTAGCAGCTCCTTCGTCCGGATCAGGATCGTCTTCACTCGGCTCCAGATTTAGGAGATTCTTTCGAGGTGGTTGCAGCAGTAGCGGCAGCTGCGGTAGCAGCAGACCGAGGCAAAGCCAGCAGAGTCAGTCGGCGTCCAGTGCTCAGCAGGAGACAGCTCAGAGGCTTCCAGCAGTTTGTCTGCATTGTGGTGGTACTCACGGTGGGACTCAGTGTCCTGCTTTTTCCGGGAGGTGCTACACTTGTGGCCAGCAGGGCCATATGGCGAGGTTTTGCCCTCAGGGGTGTGGTCCGAGGCAGGGACCAGGTGATCAGCAGAAGCCAAGGACCCAGGGGAGAGTTCTAGCTATCACCAGGAAGGAGGCTCGCGCATCCAACTTGGTGGAAGGTACACTTTTTGTCCTTGGGAACTCTGCATATGTGTTGATTGATTCGGGTGCTTCGCATTCTTTTGTTTCTGAGCAGTTCCTAGATGTTCTTTCTGCACCCGTTGATGAGCTACCTGATGGATTGATGGTAGAGGTTCCTTCTAGGGATTTCATGTTGTCTTATAATTGTTTGAGTGATGTTCCCTTGACCATTGAGGGTCATGAGTTACCTGCCCAGTTAGTTGTGCTTGCCATTCGCGACTTTGATGTTATCCTGGGCATGGATTGGTTGGAGACTTATTATGCTGAGGTGGACTGCCATAGGAAGAGGGTGCGTTTCTCTATTCCGGACATCCTGACCTTCTACTTCCAAGGTATTAGGCTCTCTTCTCGAGGTATTCTTATTTCTGCCTTTAAGGCCAGAGGTTGCTTGTTGGTGGTTGTGAGGCCTTCCTTGCCTCTATTGTTCTAGCTGATGTTAGTGGTAGTCCCAGTCCTTGGGAGGTGCCTATAGTGTGTGACTTTGTAGATGTGTTTCCTAAGGAGTTGCCCGGCCTTCCTCCCCAGTGAGAGGTTGAGTTTACTATTGAGCTTGCACCGGGTACGGCGCCCCTGTCTAAGGCCCCGTATCAGATGGCGCCAGCCGAACTCGCTGAGTTGAAGGCGCAGTTGCAGGAACTGCTGGATAAGGGTTTCATTCGTCCCAGTGCTTCTCCGTGGGGCGCTCCAGTTCTATTTGTCAGGAAGAAGGATGGTTCTCTGAGGTTGTGCATTGATTATAGATAGCTGAACCAGGTGACGATAAAGAACAAGTACCCACTTCCGAGGATCGATGATTTGATGGATCAGCTGCAGTCTGCGAAGGTGTTTTCAAAGATTGACTTGAGATCAGGATATTATCAAATGAGGATCCGTGAGGTTGATGTTATTAAGACGGCCTTTAGGACTCGGTATGGACATTATGAGTTTTTGGTGATGCCTTTTGGCTTGACCAATGCTCCAGCAGCTTTTATGAATTTGATGAATCGGGTCTTCAGGGCCTATCTGGATCAGTTCGTGGTGGTATTTGTAGATGATATTCTGATATACTCTTCTTCTGAGGAAGAGCATGCCACACATCTTCAGGTGGTATTGCAGGTTCTGAGAGAGCACCAACTCTATGCCAAGTTTAGCAAGTGTGAATTCTGGCTAGACAAGGTGCATTTTCTGGGGCATGTCATTTCTGGCGATGGCATTGCAGTAGACCCAGCCAAGATTGAGACAGTGATGGATTGGAGCAGGCCAACAATAGTAATTGAGATCAGGAGCTTCTTGGGGCTAGCAGGTTATTACGGGCAGTTTGTCCAGGGTTTTTCTTCGATAGTGGCACCCTTGTCGAGGCTAACTCGTGTGGGAGTTCGTTTCGTGTGGACCGAGGAGTGTGAGCGGAGTTTCATTGAGTTGAAGACTCACCTCACTTCGGCTCCAATGTTGGTGCTCCCATCAGGTTCAGGTGGATTTGTAGTTTATACAGATGCATCACGTCAAGGTTTGGGTGCAGTTCTGATGCAACATGGTAGGGTCGTGGCCTATGCTTCTAGACAGCTGAAGAAGCATGAGGAGAACTATCCCACCCATGATTTAGAGTTGGCAGTTGTAGTATTTGCACTGAAGATCTGGAGACACTATTTGTATGGAGAGAAATTTCAGGTTTTTACTGATCACAAAAGCCTGAGGTATGTATTCACAGAGAGAGATCTGAACTTGAGACAACGCAGGTGGATGGAATTCATTAAGGATTATGACCTTGACCTGTCTTATCATCCGGGCAAGGTGAATGTGGTGGCAGACGCCTTGAGTCGGAAGATGGTCGTGTCATATCTCATGGTTCGAGAATGGAGGTTATTTGAGCAGGTTGTGGAATCTTCCTTTCGAGTTCCACGGGAGGCTGATAGAGCCGTGTTGGCTAGCCTAACGGTGAGGCCAGCTGTGTACCACGCTGTAATTGAGGCTTAGAGGGCAGGTGTAGAGTTACCGCAGATTCTCCAGCGACCAGAGGTGGAGTTGTGGGATGATGGTACAGTCAGGTTTAGAGGCAGACTCTATGTTCCGGCCGAAGACAACATGCGCAGGAGTGTCCTTGATGAGGCGCACCGTTCTAGATATGTAGTGCATCCCGGGACGACTAAGATGTATCATTGTTTGAGGAGGCACTTTTGGTGGCCTAGTATCAAGAAGGATGTGGCTGAGTATGTGACTAGGTGCATGACTTGTCAGCAGGTTAAGGCTGAATATCAGAGACCAAGAGGGTTGTTGCAGCCTTTGCCGATCCCGAAATGGAAATGGGAGCTTGTGACTATGGACTTTGTGATGGGATTACATGTATCCCCTGGCAGAAGAGACGCGATCTGGGTCATTGTTGATCAATTGACCAAGTCGGCACACTTCCTGGCTATTAGGAAGGACTGGTCAGTCGGTAAGTTGGCTAAGCTGTTTGTGGATTGGATCATCTCTCTGCACGGGGTACCCTTATCCATCGTGTCAGACCGGGATCTGAGGTTTACTTCTAGGTTCTAGAAGAATTTTCAGACGGCTTTGGGCACGCAGTTAGCCTTCAGCTCGGCCTATCACCCCGAGACTGACGGGCAGTTGGAAAGGACCATTCAGACTCTGGAGGATATACTCAGGGCATGTTGCCTAGATTGGGGAGGTTCCTGGGAGCAGCACTTGTCTACTGTGGAGTTTGCTTATAACAACAGTTATCATTCTAGTATCGGCATGGCGCCTTACGAGGCTTTGTACGGGCGACCGTGTCGATTCCCTGTGAATTGGTCCGAGATTGGCGAGGTAGATAGTAGGACCAGAGTTGGTACAACAGTGTGCTGAGGTGGCCAGAGTAGTACAACAGAGATTGATTGCAGCTCAGAGCAAGCAGAAGAGTTATGCAGACATCCGTAGGAGACCGCTTGATTTTGAGGTTGGGGACCACGTGTTTCTCCGAGTCTCACCCTCCAAGGGTGTGATGAGATTTGGGAAGCGAGGTAAGCTGAGTCCGCGATATATTGGGCCTTTTCCCATTCTTGCTCGAATTGGGAAAACGGCGTATCAGCTGGCCTTGCTGCCCAGTCTTGCAGGGGTGCACGATGTGTTCCATGTTTCTTTGTTGAGGAGATATGTTCAGGATCCATCTCATGTCTTAGATTTTTCTAAGTTGGAGGTCGCTGAGGACTTGTCCTTTCCAGAGTTTCCTGTTCGTATTGAGGATCGTAGGGATCAGGTCCTTCGGAACAAGGTTGTGCCTCTAGTTAAGGTAATTTGGTAGTATCGCTCCGGGGGCGAGGCTACCTGGGAACGCGAGGACGAGTTGTGGGAGCAGTTTCCCTACCTTTTCTCGTAAGTTCCCTCGTATACTTGTATCTTTATGTTTCAACCTCGTTAATTGTAGTAGGCAATTTCGGGGACGATTTTTTTTTTTAATGGGGGGGAGAATGTAAGGACTGAGGTTTTGGATCCGGTTATCGGGTCAGTTTCTAGGTCGGATCCCCTAGTTTGGGCCCTGATGGGTCTGGGGAGTGCCTTCTAAATGACGTCTAGGATGCAAGACGCCTTTTGAACGGTGTCTTGCTGAGTGGACGCCATTTAGTTGAGTGGTTGTTGCACCACGTTGGTGGGCTTCGGGCCCCGAGAGTACGGCCCTGTCTTGTTGTCTGAAAGGCGTCCTCGATGGACGACGCCATTCAGAGTACGACCCTGGGTTGTCAGTGTACGGTGCCGGTCTTGTCGTTTGAACGGGGTCTTGGATAGGCGACGCGTTTCAGAGTTCTGTTAGTACAGCCCATCACGTCAACTGATAGGCGTCCGTACCTCAGGACGCGTTTTACCCAGTTTCTAGTTACCCCGCGAACCCTCCTTCTTTTCCCCTCATTTCTTCCTTCCTTCTCTCTCTCCTCTCTTCCTCCGGCGATTCCGGCGACGCCTCTTCCCCCTCCATCTTTTCCTCCCACCATTTCGTCTCTCCCTCCACTCTATCGACCTCCTAACTCCCACCACTACCACCACCACCTCCATGGCGTTTCCTCTCCGGACGGCGGCCGACATCCCGGTGGAGTAACGACATCCTCGGCGGTACCGATGGCGGAGTGGGGGCGAGACGGGTTGGCGGCTTAGAGTTTGGAGGAGTTCGAGTAACCGGTAGGGTGACGATTTTCATTGTATTTCATTTAAAAACCATGTTTTCCCGCTTTGAAGCATGTATGTTTTCCCACTTTGAAGCATGTTTAAGGGTGTTTTTGGGGTGAAAACGCTAAATGCATGAAATGAGAAATTGAGTGTTCTAATGGGTAGTTAGGTTCTCCTCCTTCCCCTCTATGTTTTGTGCCCTTTTCTGTGCATTTTGGGGGAGAAATTCCACCTCGCGGATTGGGGGAAACGGAGGGGAGAACCTGTCTGTCGGGACTAAATGGCGTCGAGGTGAAGCGACGCCTTTTTGAAAGGCGGCGCCCACCCACGACGCGGTTTATCCCCATTAACAGACTCTGTCTTTGGGTTGACAAGCGTCCAGGGACAGCGACGCCTTTTTGAAAGGCGACTTGCGCGAATGACGCGTTTTAGTGGAATCATCCCATAGCCTGTCCCTGCTTCTATCGTTATCAGGCGACGAGAAACAGCAACGCCTTTTCAAAAGTCGGCTACCTGTGGCGACGCGTTTTAGGCCATGTCTGAGGGCCAGATTTCACATGAACCAGTTTAGGAGGCTTGAATGGCGTCGGCCTTGGGCGATGCGATTCAAGACAGAATCACATTAATTCATGCTATTAATATGTGTTTACACTGTTAGATAGCTCGGTTAATTGCATGTTTGATATCGCACTCAAGGATGAGGATTTCTATATGACCGGATCGCACCGTGTTACGTTTCATGCGACTGTGGACCTAGAGTGACAGTTGTAACTCTTGACACCCTGTGTCGGTGTGGGTGGGACACAGCACCGGTGGGAGCAGTGGCGGGGTGACGCCTAGTGAGAGAGGGTCACCTGGTGAACCCCGGGGTTAGCTAGTACCGGTGTCGAAGAGGTACCTGTGAAGTGTCACTCGTGCTGGGGGAAGGAGTAACCACCTGAGCCAGTTGGGCCCGAGTAGCTAGCGTGCTATCCGAGGGGTTACTGTTTGGTCTCAGCGGGTCGGTGTTTCCCACTTTCGTTTGTGTGGTTGGCGTGTTTTGCCGAGACGTTGGTTGTAGGCTCCCTGGTAGAATGGTTTCAGAGATATGCATGTTATATTTTGAATGCGCGTGATTTATATTGAGATTTAGGAGTAGTAATTACTGCTTTACTTGCCTACTTTACCTTTAGTTGTGTTTTTGCACTTGTGGGTGTGTGTGTGGGCAGTGGGGATCGAAAGATCCCTACTGAGTCTTTTCGTTGAGACTCACCCCTGCTGTTTTCAGGTGAGAGTTCCAGGCAGGCTTAGCATGAAGAGTACTGCTGGGAGTTGCGTGCCAGCAGCTGTTGTTTCGGGGTATGCCCCGACGTAGTTGTTATTTTATTTCTGGCCTGTACACTTAATTATTTCTTTTCAGTTGGAATATGTTATTATTTGCTGTGTCGAGTCGCATTTTAATAACTTTTAATTCTTGCACTTTCTTTTTAATTCAATGCGATGTGAATGTTTAACTTAGTGTATTATTTATTTCCCATACTTATCTAGATCCTGATTTGGTTCCAAAATTAATGATTCGGTACCCATTTCGTAATCGGATCCCCGATTATAGGGTGGCGGGTCGTTACACAGTTACCATGATTGTGAACAATGCAACAACCAACCACTGAGGGGGTCACTACCAATGAAAATATCAATGCCTTCAATCAACCAACCAAAGGGCGTCCTTTTAATCCTGGTCCCACTACTACCCCTACCAGCAATCCTTGGCAGTACTCTGTTGTCCCTTCGCCAAACTATGGTAGGACTGCCGTAAAAAGGACTTCTTATCCCCCGCTTCCATAATCTTTGGGTGATATCTTCTTTGCTCTTATGGCTTGCAAAGCCATTCAACTTTCATCTCAGAGGGAGGGGATTTCTCCTAATGTTGATACCTCCAAATACTATCCTTATCATAGAGCTCCTAAGCATGTCATTCACAACTACTTTGCATTTAGAGATTAGGTTTATGACATGAACGATGAGGGGTGTATCAATTGGGAAGATGTTAGAATTGCTATCTCCAATTTGAAGGGTAGGAATCGGGACTTGGGCGTAGTTCAGAACCCTCTCCAAGATCATCAGAATGTTACGGACCCATCCACATCAGGGCATGAACAAGAAGAGAAAGTCAACACCTTCACAGTTGAACGAGAATCTCGAGTGATCCGAAGGGAACAATTTCGAGGATATGAAGGAGAACCGCTAGTTCGAGAATATGGGGAAAATGAAGACGATTATTGTGAAAAGACAGAAATGAGTGTAGGAGTTATACAGGAAGTAGGAAGGCCATTAGTGCTCCTTTGGCCCAAAAAGGAACACGTTCCAACCACACCATCAAGTCATGATTTTTCACTGAATTTCCTGACTCAACATCCTCACTCATAACTCCTAATCACTCTTGTCCACTTCAATTGATCACACCAGGTCCTAAAGAAGTCAATGCTCCTGTTGAAACCACCGTGAACCTTTCACTCAAGAATAGGATAGTCCCATGACCTTCCAGAATGCCTGAGACTCAAGGAGAGCCCAACAGTCAGTCAAGCTCCACGTCCACAGAATATGATATCCTCCAACTGTAGACACCGATTTTGGACCACCCTTTTGGTCATGAACCCAACCCATCATTAGCCCTTCATCACCAAAATCCCCTCATTTCAGCCATCTCAGCCCACTACCAGCTAGGCCCATTAACCAAATCCCGACCCTTTTTCACCTTTTCGTGGAAGGCCAGCCAGTCCGCCTTCCAACCCCTTCGAAGGCCACCCCCCGCCTTCCACCACCTTCGAAGGCCATCCACCTTGCCTTCCACCCTTTTACACTTTTTACCACATTTTTGTGGAAGGCCAGCCCCTTGCCTTCCATCTCCTTCGAAGGCCACCCCCCGCCTTCCACCACCTTCGAAGGCCAGCCCCTTGCCTTCCACCTTTTTAGCCAACTTTTTCACTTTTTACCACCTTTCCGTGGAAGGCCGACCCCTTGCCTTCCACCTCCTTCGAAGGCCACCCCTCGCCTTCCACTCCCTTCGAAGGCCAGCCGGGCTGCCTTCTACCACAAGAATGGAAGGCACGTCACCTGGCCGTCCACTCCTTAACCACCCCCTTGACTCCGTCTTCCCCACGATCTCCTCCACTCTCCGCCCTCGTTCCCCACCACTCCGACCACTCCCCACTCCGGCGACTGCCTCGTCCACTACCTCCGACCCTTGACCACTCCCTATTGGTCGAAGGGTGATTTACGGGGATTTAGACCCCTATTTCCTCCTATTTTTTCCTTCATCTATTTAAACCCCCCAGGTTCCCTCGAGCAGAGAGGTTGGGGGGGTTGGTTGGAGGAGGGATTAAGAAGGAGTCTCTTTCTCGGAACGGGTTGGCTTTGAGGAGTTGAGCGGGCAAAGAGTCAAAAGGCTGTTTCATGAGGAACGTCACTCCAAATGGGCTTGTCTTCCTAACCCTCTTTTACTTTTTCACCTTTTTCACTTCATTGCATTTCCAATTTCCATCAATGCCGTAACATCCTCTCTTTTTCACTCTTTTTTACCTTCAACACATCATTTCGCTCTTCACACACGAGCACTTATCTGCATGCATACATCCTAGGATGACTTAGCACCTTTTACCCCCAGAGGTTCCAAACAAAAATCGGGAGGTGGGTGGCCATAACATATGGTCACCTTCCCTCCCAAACACCCATCCGGTGCGTTTCCCTCTAATTTTAGTTATTTTTTATGTTTGCATGAACGGATCCTACATGTCACAGTTCTAATTGGGTTATTGTCTTTTCTTTATCTGTCTTTTCTTTTCAGGGGCTCTTACCAGATTCTGCGCGTGCACTACCGAGCTCTCCTCCTCTGGCCGGCCGGAGGAAGAGAAGGAGGAACCAGCATCTCCCGCTCCCACAAAACGCGATCACATCCCCACCATCCTGCGGAGCACAGGGACCGTAAGGTAATGCTCCTGGCGATCACATCCTTTATTTCTAACCCCCTTTAAATCGCCACAGTGCTAAGACGAACGGAGAGGAACCCTCACCCGAAGCCCGCAGCCGCGGCGGGGGACGTTCCGGGCGCCTACAGCCCTCTGGCGATCACGGTGGGACTCCTACTTGCTTACTGCGCGCGCTAATAAGGTAAATAAAAAAAAAAATCCGGACGGCCCACCCCCTGGCCGTCCAAACCTTGGACGGCTAGAGTCCTGGCCGCCCAGCTCAGTTGGACGGCCAGACCCTAGGCCGTCCATCTGCAACAAAAAAAAAAAAAAAAAGAAATCCGGACGGCCCACCTCCTGGCCGTCCAAACCTTGGACGGCTAGAGCTGGCCGCCCAACTTAGTTGGACGGCCAGATCCTAGGCCGTCCAGCCGCAAAAAAAAAAAAAAAAACAAAAAAAAAACAAAAAAAAAAAAAAATTCGGACAACCAACCTCCTGGCCGTCCAAACCTTGGACGGCTAGAGCTGGCCGCCCAACTTAGTTGGATGGCCAGATCTTAGGTCGTGCAGCCGTCCATTTGAAGAAAAAAAAAAAAAAAAAAAAAAAAAAAATCGGACGGCCTACCTCCTGGCCGTCCAAACCTTGGACGGCTAGAGCTGGCCGTCCAGCTTAGTTGGACGGCCAGATCCTAGGCCGTCCAGCCGCCAAAAAAAAAAAAAAAAAAAAAAAAAAAAAAAAAAAAAAAAAAAAAAAAAAAAAAAAAAAAAAAAACCTTGGACGGCCATCACTTGGCCGCCCGACCTTCTGGACGGCCACCAGTTGGCCGTCGACATCTCCAGTGGACGGCCAGCACCTGGCCGTCCGACTCAGTGGACGGCCAGCACCTGGCCGTCCGACCTAGTGGACGGCCAGGGCATCTAGTGGACGGCCAACACCTGGCCGTCCGACCTTTTGGACGGCCAGACCCTGGCCGTCGGTTACCTTTTGGACGGCGGCCACCCGGCCGTCCGTGCCCTTTGACGGCGAGCTCTTAGCCGCCGACATCCCGTCGGTTTCTTTTTCTCTTCTGCTATTACTGTTCATGAATGAGTTGCTGCTGCTTGTTTTGTTGAGTTGTTAAATGTTCTGACCTGCTGTTTGCTAACCTGTTTACTGGGCTTTTTGGGGTGTTCTCCGCGGGGGTTTTAACGAAGAGCCGGCACCACACTCTTTAGTCACCTCTCCCGCAGGATCTGACTCTCCACCTGAGGATTCCCACTTGGGTGTGACTAGTCTTATTCTGTTGGGAACCTCCGTCAGTCTCCGCGAGCCAGGGATTCCCACTTGGCCGCCGAGCAGGTTGTACCTAAGACCACCCTGTAGGAACCTTGGGTTTGTGTGAGGAATTAGTGAACTGTTTCAAATTTAAAGACACTTAATTGAATCTCGGTGGAACAAGCTTTGGAAAAGTGAAGGGTCGTTAAGGGTTAAACTTGATTTGTTAGAAACCAACTTTCATAAAACATTGGCAAACATTTCAAGTGGAACATAAAATCATTTAGGGTCTGTGCTTCATAATGAACCGAATGTATGTCAATGCTGTGTATGATGACATGGACCAGTTCGGCAACAATGTTACACACAACCCTCTGTTTAAGATGGAAGAGGATCCACAACCAACATTTGTGGGCATGTTTCAAACACCTGGAGAGGAATTTAGGAGAAGGTGCTTGGATGAATCTTCTTCTTCAGAAAGTGACCCTATAATGTCCAACAGAACCCTCCGAAACCCAAGTGAGGATTCGGAACTTACTGCCGTGTTATCACGGTACACCCCTGATCAACTCATCCGGTTGGCCTCTGGTGGCAAAACTCAAGATGCCACTCCTCGGGGAACTCACTTCCAAGGATCTCCCAACAGAGCTCAGACTCGCATCAATCAGCCAACTCTTACTCCAGTTGCTCCACCCGTCATGCCAATTCCAGTCTCTCCAACTACACCTCCTCCTGAGCAGAAAGAATTCATCTATAAAAGTGAGGTTGAAACCTGTGTGCGTAAGTTCATGGCCGAGAAACTTACCCTGAAACAACCGCATTCTCTCTCGAGTTATTGCAAGCTCCCACCGGCCTACTTTCCACCAGGATTCAAAGCTCCCGAGTACAGGAAATATGATGGCACCTCTGACCCTCATGATCACCTGTCAAGTTTCCTCATGGATTCCCATCAATGGCTCTACAACAGAGTCCTCCTTGTCCATCTGTTCCAGAAATCCTTAGAAGGTGAGGCCTTAAGATGGTTTTCTTCCTTGCCCGCCACAGACCTAATCAATTTTGATATGGTCTCCGAAAAATTCATCACTCAGTTTAGTTATATGACAACCATGCCTCCCACCTTGTTTGATCTTGTGATGGAAAAGATGAAGCCTGAAGAGGAGTTCACGTATTTTGCCAACAGGTGGAGGGCAATGGCCTCTAGGGCAGAAGTGGAAATCCCCGAATCTCAAGCTATCACCATGTTGGTCAACAACGCTACCCCGCAGCTTCGGTCTATTCTCATGCTGAGCGAATTTCACACATTCGCACAACTTTATAATCGAGCTCGGGTAGTTCAATCTCAGATCTGGAGTTCCACTTTGCCATCATTTTTTGAAAATCAGAACAGAGGTAAGAGGATTCCACCAATAGAGGGAGTGACAATCAATGAACAGGTGAGTGCCTTGGGGCAGCTCTTTAGGTCACCTAGTCCTATGTCTAGATCAGACAACCAATCCAATCAGAAACCATATTCAGCAGTTCCCTCTTTCTCCAGTGCCAAGATCAATTGGGGGCACATGAAAGAGGCTGCTGAAACCTTGGAAGTCAAGGGCCCTCCGCCCTCTTATCAGGTGACCCAAGATCTATCTAGCTCTCTAGAAAGGGTGAGCACCCTTGTCAAAAATTTTGAACCAAATGTCAATCATAGAGGACAGCACTGGGAGTATGAAGAGGTTGGGATATGGCGTGAGTGCCCTACTAGGACGACCAAACCTAGAGAGCCGTTGCAAGGAGTCTCCACTATCATTCAAGACAAACCTTTGGTCTTGATACGACCTAGGGAACAACTAACAACCATCAACCCAGTCACTCTGGTCCAAGTTCCTTCAATTTCAATCAGAGAACCTCCATCCATCTGGTGTCCGACACCAAAGCCAGGTCCTGTAACCCAATTCTGCCTAATGAATTCACCACCAGTTCAACCCCTAAAGTCAGATCAGGCAGTGGACCCCAGTCCGATTGGCGTTACACTGAGAAATCGCATCGTTCCCCCAACAAGTCAACCCTTGGACTCTCAAGAGGATTCAGATCTGTCTAAGTATGACATCCTACAGCATCTAGGGAAAACTCCCACCAAGATGCCAGTCCTAGAGTTGATTAGGAGATCTCCTACACAAAGGGAGACATTGTTCAAGTTCCTCCACCGCATTACATTCAAAGAAGATCTTCCTATCAGGGGGGTCACCAATGCCATTTTCTCAGTCACCCAGACACCTACCATGTCCTTCACAGATAAGAGTCTAGCTCCCCCTGAATGTCAATCCCTTCCCTCATGCTTGACCCCAACACTCAAGGGTCACTCATTGGACTCCATCCTGTTGGATACTGGGGCATCAATCAATGTCTGTCCACTCAAGACCCCCAAGAAAGTAGGGATTGATCCAGAGAAGATTGAGTCTACTTCCATGATGGTCTCAAATGGGAAACTGGAAATTGGGCCAGTGGCCATGATCTTTGAATTCGACATCCTTAATGCCAAGCCCATATATAACGCCATTTTAGGAAGGCCTTGGATGGACCAGACTCTGGGAGTACCCTCCACTAATCATCAGTGCTATAAATTCCCATACAAGGGGAAGATTGTCAAAATGAAGGGTACCCCCTATCTTGAGCCTTTGGATTTAGTCTCGACTGAACAAATTCCATCCATGATCACTCCTGGAAAAGGGGCAGAGCCCATCCTTTCATTGGTTGACTCTCAGGCCAAGCCCCAGCCTAGCATAGGTTGGCAGCTTATGAACAAAATGGGGTATAGTTCGGGACCTGGGTTAGATAAAGAAGAGCAGGGAATTCAAGAACCTATCTTTGAAAATCTGACCATTGGAAGATTCAAATTGGGTTACATACTAACCAAATCAACTGAAGGATCAAGAAAATGGAGTATCTTAGAAAAACAAGAGGTACTCAAGATACACTATCTTGAGGATGAGTTGAAGGAAGCAATCAATGAAATTCAGAGGGAAGATGCAGAAGATTTCGCAACACAGCTGTTGTTCTATGAACCAACCACTCGACGAGAAGGAGCCTCCTTAGTGAGGGATGAACAGGTACCCACCGCTCTCATTCCCTTACTATTTCACACACCTGCCCCTCCTAGGCTTTTATCACCGGTCGTAGCACACTCCTGGGGCAATTCTGCCATCATTGGGTCTGTGTCTCAAGGACCCACCTTTGCAACATGTCTGACTCACCCTCTGAGTCTTGTGCATAATCGCTTGGGGATTGGATAGCTTCCTCTTTATCCACAAGTTGTAGAGGTAGGTAAGTTCTTTCATTTTTAGTTAGCAAACAAGTGTAAATATTTGAAAATTGTTGAAAAACTTTCCTTTGGATAGAAGTCTATTTGAAGAAGTTTTATCCTCAAAATACAAAAAAATCAAAAATTTCAAAATCTCCCAAAAAAAATCAAATATCCAAAAAGCATCAAAATATTTGTAAATATGTACATACTTTAATGGAAATGACAAAAAAATCAGAAAAGACACAAAATCCAATTGTCCGGTGACTGCCACGTAACCCCCTGTCTAGGTCTAGTTGCATGATAGGTTGGGATGACATTGCGGTTTGGCTAAGATTTTGGTCCACCAGAACCTTGGACATGTCTACTTTACTTTCATACGGATCCCTATGCTCATCATGAGATGCACACACCTGCACGTTTTTCAAAGAAAACCTGTTCCAAGTCTTTAGTGCACTGTCAAATGCAACCTTTGCTCTTCGTCTCTCGACCGATCAGGACAGTTGACGCCCTTAAACGGTCGAGCTCAGCAAACTGCGGTTCCTCAAAAAACCCGATAGATGTAACCCCTCAACAAAAAAGGGCCCAGAAATGAAATGTAAAGGACCAGAGCACGTGAAGAGGGCAGTGTCCCCGCAGGCGGAATATCAAATAACCCCAATAAATGTCAAGGGCGGAAAAGAAATACAAAAAAAAGAAAAAGGGGTTCAAGCAATCATGAAAAAAGCCTGGTCGTGACCGTGCCTGGCCAAGAAATCCAATAAAGGCCTGAAAAGTCAAAATTGGGGCATCTAGGAGGTCAAAAGGAGTCCGTTTTGTCACAGCTTGTCCTTTTAACGGTTCTGTTGATCCTCCTGTGAGGTTTGTCTCCACAATTTCTTCACTTTTTCTCCCCCAAGGTTAGCACGAGATAGCTATCTAAAGACCAGACTTCATTTTAAAATGGTTCGTTTTCGAAAATCGTCACATGCTCACATGATCACAGGAGTCTAAAATGGGTGAAGAGTAATGTCGATGTTTCTGGTGAACTAATTTCTTAACCATAATCTCAATGTGTACCCTTACAACTTCGGGCTTAGGTCAATGCATGCGCGTCACCAATCGGTGCGACGGCGTCTGATTCCGGGTCAGCGTCGCGCGGTTGACCGTTAGGGTTCCAAGGTGTTCCATCATATACCTTTTAGATTGTAAGGAAAGAGACTCGGGTCGGGCAAATCATTTACCTCGAAAGCTTTTTGGGAAAACTTGGTGGTCGGAAGCAGCTAGGAGCCTAAGCATGGCATGACGGTATTGTCATCAGTATGAGTCTTAACCGGTCAAGGTTAGTTTGAGGAGTCTAGAGGCCCAAATCAATCTAGATGTGAGCTTAGGATACCTGGGAAGTTGAGTGCGCATTTCCCTTTCATCATTCAACCAGCCTAAGTCTGGGCAGTCACCAGGTGGTCAGACAAAAAAAAACATGTTTTCATTCATCACACACCTCACTTGTTAATATCCACTATCATTTGCATATTTTCTTGTCACGTCAATTTCAATGCTTTCCTTTTGTCTGGTTAGTAACACGGCCCCTTGACCCTATGCGAAGGCTAGGGAAAAGGTAGTTGCTCTTTTGGGCAAGGGGCCGAAAACAGATACTACTAACTGTTTCCCCTTCATTTTGTGCATACAGGAAAAGGATTATGTCCAAAAGGTGGATGCTTTTGCTGTCGAGTCGAAGCCAAAAGCAGCCGGATTGGCATTCTACTTTGAGAATGGCCATATCTTCCGTGCTGGCTTCGACTCGACAGGGACCTTTGTCCCTCGTTTCCTTGCAGCTCGACATTAAGATATTGTGGATCATTGATTATTTACATTTACTGATGTGCGTTCTTGCAGCTGCAGGGAATCCGAAGCAAGTAGGATTGAAGACACAGGAGGCTAATAACTTCGGGCGTATAGACTCTGAGTTCCTCTTTAAACAAAACAATGAGGAGTCTATATTCTCCAAGTTATTCGATTGGCCAATAAATCCCTCCTGTTTGCATTAGGAATTGCATTAGGAATTTGTTTTTCTAAATTTCAACCCAGCATGCATTTTGCATAAGCATCCACCCTCGCCCTAGGGGCAATGACCATGATTCATCACACTGCTTAACCCATCGTTGATCCATGATTCTCGCAGTTGTACGTCTGTTAGCCTTTTGAATTGCAAGACCCCTTTCTCCTTTTTTTAGCAAGTGTGCTTGAGAGTCTCTCACTTGACGATCCCATGATGCGCCAGGCCACCGCGCGCCCGTTGTGTTGAGAGTTCTTCAAGTCACACTCCTACACCTTTCATGCTCGAGATCCCCTTAGGCCAGATCGCTATATTCTGGTACGCCAAGGCCTCGCGGTTCCAGCACCCGGGGGTCCCACGGACTGTGATTCTCTAGTACTGAACTTTGTCCCATTTCTTAAACCACTCTTGCAACTCGAATGGCTAGCTTTCATGCATTTGCCGCATTCGCATATCATCCCTGGGGATAGCTGACTCCTTTTCAGGTTGTCCAAAATCAGTCTCGATTTCCGGAACACCTATTTATCATTCCGTTCCACTCCACTGCAAAATAGGTGTCCCGGAGGGGCATTTGTAGACACCGATTTTGGACCACCCTTTTGGTCATGAACCCAACCCATCATTAGCCCTTCATCACCAAAATCCCCTCATTTCAGCCATCTCAGCCCACTACCAGCTAGGCCCATTAACCAAATCCCGACCCTTTTTCACCTTTTCGTGGAAGGCCAGCCAGTCCGCCTTCCAACCCCTTCGAAGGTCACCCCCCGCCTTCCACCACCTTCGAAGGCCATCCACCTTGCCTTCCACCCTTTTACACTTTTTACCACCTTTTTGTGGAAGGCCAGCCCCTTGCCTTCCATCTCCTTCGAAGGCCACCCCCCGCCTTCCACCACCTTCGAAGGCCAACCCCTTGCCTTCCACCTTTTTAGCCAACTTTTTCACTTTTTACTACCTTTCCGTGGAAGGCCGACCCCTTGCCTTCCACCTCCTTCGAAGGCCACCCCTCGCCTTCCACTCCCTTCGAAGGCTAGCCGGGCCGCCTTCTACCACAAGAATGGAAGGCACGTCACCTGGCCGTCCACTCCTTAACCACCCCCTTGACTCCGTCTTCCCCACGATCTCCTCCACTCTCCGCCCTCGTTCCCCACCACTCCGACCACTCCCCACTCCGGCGACTGCCTCGTCCACTACCTCCGACCCTTGACCACTCCCTATTGGTCGAAGGGTGATTTACGGGGATTTAGACCCCTATTTCCTCCTATTTTTTCCTTCATCTATTTAAACCCCCCAGGTTCCCTCGAGCAGAGAGGTTGGGGGGGTTGGTTGGAGGAGGGATTAAGAAGGAGTCTCTTTCTCGGAACGGGTCGGCTTTGAGGAGTTGAGTGGGCAAAGAGTCAAAAGGTTGTTTCATGAGGAACGTCACTCCAAATGGGCTTGTCTTCCTAACCCTCTTTTACTTTTTCACCTTTTTCACTTCATTGCATTTCCAATTTCCATCAATGCCGTAACATCCTCTCTTTTTCACTCTCTTTTACCTTCAACACATCATTTCACTCTTCACACACGAGCACTTATCTGCATGCATACATCCTAGGATGACTTAGCACCTTTTACCCCCAGAGGTTCCAAACAAAAATCGGGAGGTGGGTGGCCATAACATATGGTCACCTTCCCTCCCAAACACCCATCCGGTGCGTTTCCCTCTAATTTTAGTTATTTTTTATGTTTGCATGAACGGATCCTACATGTCACAGTTCTAATTGGGTTATTGTCTTTTCTTTGTCTGTCTTTTCTTTTCAGGGGCTCTTACCAGATTCTGCGCGTGCACTACCGAGCTCTCCTCCTCTGGCCGGCCGGAGGAAGAGAAGGAGGAACCAGCATCTCCCGCTCCCACAAAACGCGATCACATCCCCACCATCCTGCGGAGCACAGGGACCGTAAGGTAATGCTCCTGGCGATCACATCCTTTATTTCTAACCCCCTTTAAATCGCCACAGTGCTAAGACGAACGGAGAGGAACCCTCGCCTGAAGCCCGCAGCCGCGGCGGGGGACGTTCCGGGCGCCTACACCAACATCTTGAGAAGACTCTGTTAAGGATCTCTATTTTGGAGTTAATCAAAAGGTCTCCCTCACACCAAGAAACATTTCTCTAGTTCCTCCAAAAGGTCATGGTAAGTGAGGATCTTCCAGCTAATGATGTCTCTCACGCTATTCTTCCTGTCACCCAGGGGCAACCAATGATCACTTTCTCCAATGAGGATTTGGCTGCTCCCTAACACCGTTATCTACCCTTACTACTTACCATTACACTAAATGGAGTAAAGGTTGACTCCACTTTGATTGACACTGGGGCATCCATCAATGTGTGCCCAATAAAGACAATGACACAAATTGGAGTGAAGGAAGAAGAGTTGGTAAAGGTTTCAATTACCATTTCGTCCTATGTTAACTCCAAAAGGACTTCTCCTGAAAAAATCATTCTGCAAGTCGGAGTTGGTCTAGTAAGCATGCCATCATAGTTTTTCATTTTAGATGTTGAGCCAACCTACAAGTTGATTATGGGAAGACCTTGGATAGAACAAACCGTGGGGATCCCATCCACAGCTCACTAATGTTACAAATTTCCGTTTAAAGGAAAAATAGTTAAGATCAAAAGCACCCCCATAGTGGAAATGTTGGAGACCATAACTACATAACAACTTCCTGTTATGACTATTGAAAGAAAAAATGAAGAGACATTGTCGACGGTCAATTCGGCCCAGTTGGGAAAGGAAGTTGGAATAGCTATTACTTCATTACCACTCAGGAAGGAGACTAAAGTGGATAGAGAAAGAAAGGGTTGGCAAATGATGATGAAGATGGGGTATTATCTGGGGAAAGGACTAGGAAAGAAAGAACATGGAATGAGGTAGCCCGTCGAGGATGAAGAGAATTTCAATGGAGAAGGATTAGGATGCCTATACAGAGATGAATATTGCCAACCTTTGGATTGGATGCTCTGGGAACACTTTGCTTTAGGGGCTACTGGATTTCAAGAAGAAGAAAAGATAGTGTATCAGATGAGGGACAATCCATCTGATGAGAGTGACAAAGAAGAGGTGGAAGAAGAGCTGGGACTCTAGACACTGTTTTGCCTGTAGACTCTAAATGAAGGATCTTCCTTACATCTAGAAGTAGGTGTCTTCCTTGCCCATCAGTACCCTAGTCTCCTCACTTTCATTCCATTCTTATTTCACCCATCAGTCCCTCCACTCCTCATTTACAATACTAGAATCTCCCCATCATTGTTTTTCATTCATTACCTTTGATCACAAAAAAAAATGCCTATTTCAGAAAGAGAGAATGTCAAATCACTATTGAGGAACCTTCATACTAGGAGAATGAGTTTGTAGAGAGCTTCCTTGTTCAAGGGACCTCTCTTTCCTGTCAACTGAATTCATCAATCATCCACCCGCCTGTACATAGTCATTTAGGAATAGGAATAGGAATAGGTTCAAAAGGCACTTCTTCAGGTCCACACCACAAGTAAGGGAAGGGGAGAGAAGTTCCTAAGCGTTTTGTTTTAGACTTGGCATGTAGATGTAGAAGTTTGATTCATAATCCATATTTTTGGAAGAAGATTGCATCAATATAATTGAAAATCAAGAAGCTACAGAATGTTTGGAATTTGATGGACTTGGTGTATATCATTTAGATGTGGGAGAAATTAATGAGGATAAGGAGTCTGAGAATGAAGAGGATCCGATAAGTCCTTATGTGAGTGGGGCAAAGAGATTCGATGAGCCAACAGTTGCAGTTGATGAACCAACCAAGGAAGTTAATCTTGGCATAGAGGAAGATCTTAAGATAATCCTTATTAGTGCAAATTTGAGTGCCAAAGATGAAGTTGAGATAACGACTGTGTTGAAGGAATATCCAGATGATTTTGATTGGTCATATGACGATATGCCAGGACTAGATATATCCTTAGTGGAGCACCGATTGGTCCTGAAATCTGATGCTAAGCCCATTAAATAGAAATTGAGGAGACTCCATCCGAAACTAGCTTTGAAAGTCAAAGAGGAAGTTGATAAACTCCACAAAGCAAAAGTCATCAGAGTTGTCCTCTATCCTCAGTGGGTAGTGAATATCGTCCCGATAATGAAGAAGGATGGTAGGGTCAGGGTATGTATAGATTTTAGATATTTGAATCAAGCCTGTCCAAAGGATGACTTCCCACTCCCACACATAGATGTCCTAATAGATAACACCGCAAGCTACGAGATGCTTTCATTCATGGATCGCTTTTCAGGATACAACCAAATCAAATTAGCTGAAGAACATCAACATAAGACATCTTTCACCACCCCATGGGGAACTTATTGTTATGTCGTGACGCCTTTTGGGTTGAAGAATGCAGGGGCAACATAACAAAAGGCTATGATGGCCATTTTTCACGATATGATGCATGTGGATATGGAGGTATATGTAGATGATGTCTTAATAAAATCAAGGACTCGAGAGAATCACCCTAAAATCTTGAGAAATGTAACGACCCGCCATCCTATGACCGGAGACCCGGTCACTAAATGGATGTCGGCCCATTAACTGCGGGTTCACACCCGGATCTCACACAACACATCTGGAGGAGTAAGTGCTAAACAAGGCTAAATATAACAACCACACGGACTACAGAGGTAAGCAAGTGCGCAGGAAGGAAAATAACAATGTCCGTATACAGTCCAACAATAATTACACGTCCAACAAATTAAATAAGTACAGGCAGAAAGAAAGTACAACAACATCGGGGCATACCCCGGAACAGAGACAACTGCTGATCCGCACACCAAGAAGGCACCACACGCCTCCGCACGCCGCGAAGTCCACACCTGAAACCGCAGGGAGTGAGCCACACCAGAATTGGGCTCAGTAGGGATCATCCGATCCCCTGCCCCCCACTCACACACCCACAAGTGTAACAACACAGATATATGGCAATTAAGTAAAGCAGTAAACACAACACCTAAATCTGATAAGAAACGTACGATAAACAGTGTAGCAAGAACAGTTCTAAGCAACCCGAAGAACCCAACACAGAGTCACGTTTCACGGCCAAGGTCCACAAAGCGACTGAACCACACTGTCGACCGAAGTCAAACGTCGCCTCCCAACACTACCACCACTGCTCACGCCTGTCCACCCCTACAGTGTTCCGGGGCACTGTAGGGTGAGGCAGTGAGCCAGACTAGGACTAGTTGGAACCAGTGTACCGCCACTGTCAGCTACGTGTGCACACAAGCAGTCTAGACTACTGTCCTACCCACCGGATTGCCTCTACGCTAGGCCTCAGCGCTTCAGGAGGGCCCTGGGGACCGGCGAACCCCCGTCAAGCCGAAGCTACAGGAACTACCCACAACCCTAACCTCCCGGGCTGCGTCAGGCCAAAGGGCTAAGGGTACCACTCGTAACCTTGATCAAAGGTCACATCAGGCCCAGTGGCTACAGGGGTAAAACAACTCCACAACCAGCTCCACAGCAAGAAACGCGCCGGAAGCTGCCACGACAAACAGGGAAACCCGACCCGCTGAGGCCAAGCAGCAACCCCTCGGATAGCGCACCAGCTTCCGGCCCGACGGGCTCAAGGTGGTTCTGCTTCCCTCAGCCAAAGGTAAACTACAACATGTACCCCTTCTCCCACCGGTACGGCACAATGCCTCACAGACACCATGACCCTGTCCCCATCGGTCCATGGTGACAAACGTAAACCACAGTCATTCCGATCCACAGTTGTGTAAGCACATACACACATATAACATGATGTAACTCCATTCACGCAGAAGTCCTCAGTCTCAGCGTACAACGTAACACATGTATTGAACCGTCCCGCAGTGAAACATATGGTAAAACCAAGATTACACAGTTCTGTCTTGAATCGCGTCGACCGAGGTCGACGCCATTCAAGCCCCTCAGACAGGTTTATTAAAGCTAGATTATTCCTTGAAACGCGTCGTCATAGGGAGTCGCCTATTTAAAACGCGTCCAGGTCCACAGACGCCATTCACACTGAATTTCCATATTTACAGACCCTTACTCGGGGTGATTTCCTGCCTAAATGGCATCATGATGGCCCGACGTCTTTCCGAAAGGCGTCGTCCATCCATGACGTAATTTAGCGCCAGAACCCCTACTCGAAAAACCTCGAACAGGGAGGTTTCTGCCCTAAAAGGCGTCGTACTGCCCTGACGTCCTTCTAAAAGGCGTCGACCAGGCACGACGCCATTTAGCGCCAGAAACCTGGTTCCCTGGTTCGAACCGAGGGTTCCTCCCTTAACCCCAAACACCCCGAAAAAGCACCGAAACAAGAAGGGGAGGAAGAGGAACTCAACCATCACACGCATGCTACGAATCCACGATCACAAACACAGCCATTCCCACAAGAAAACCCCCTAAACATGCTCAATCTAGCCCAAACACATCATGTCACGCCAAGGAAAACACGAGTAACACATGCAAGGTTCGTCCCCCTACCGGTTCTTGAACTCCTCCAAGCTCCTCGCCGCCGACCCGCCGCACCGCAGACCGCCGCCGGTACCCTCGAGGACGCCGCCACTCCGCCGGGACGTCGGCCGCCGTCCGGAGAATGGAACGCCGCGAAGGAGGTGGTGGAGGTTGAGGTGAGAGGTAAGGAGGCTATGGAGTGATGGAAGAGGAAGGGAAGGGAAGGGAGGAAGGAGAGAGCAGAGAGGGCGAAGAGAGAGAGTGAGAAGGCGAAAATGAGGGAAAGAAGGGGAGGCTCGCGGGGTCAATCGGAATCTAGGTAAAACGCGTCGATCGAGGCAGACGCCAATCAGTCTGACAGGACGGGCCGTATTGACAGCGGTCTGAAACGCGTCACTCTCCGCGGACGCCGTTCAGACGACAGGATAGGCCGTACTGACAACGCTCTGGCGGCGCACACTAACACCGCAGGGTCGCAGTCTGAATCGCGTCGACCTACCTGGACGCCGTTCAGACGAAGTGACAGGGGCCGTACTCTCGCGGCCCGAAACCCGCCCACGTGGCGCAACAGCAAGCAGACCTAAATGGCGTCCACATACCCTGACGCCTTTTGAAAGGCGTCGAGCAGTGCAGACGTCATTCAGTCTGAATTCTCAAGACCCCTCCAGGGTCCAAACCAGGGGATCCGGCCCGAACCCGACCCAAATACAGAACCCGAAATCTCAGTCCTTACAAGAAAGGTCTTGCAAAGGTCAAGAGAGCATCAATTGAAAATGAATCCTAAGAAATGTGTGTTCGGAGTATCATCGAGAAAGCTATTAGGGTTCATTGTAAGCAAGAGAGGAATAGAGATAGATCCTAACAAGACCAAAGCCATTTCTGAAATGCCGCCTCCCAAGAATATCAAAGAAGTTCGAGGACTTATTGGAAGGTTGCAGTTTATTCGAAGGTTCATTTTGCAACATTCACAGAGGGCAAGCCATTCTACGAACTGCTGAAAGGAGGGACAAAATTTGATTGGATATAAAATGTCCGAAGGCTTTTGACGAATTGAAGACATATTTGCTAAGTCCCCCAGTCCTGATGCCCCCAGTAGCGGGACGTCCCCTATTGCTTTATATTTCTACTACGGATGATTCTGCCGGAGTAGGATTGGCCCAATATGACGATGAGAAGAAAGAATGGGCGGTGTATTACCTCTCCAAGTTGTTCAATGAAGCGGAAAAGAAATACACTACCATGGAAAGGATGAGTGCAACTCTCGTCTGGGTGGCTCAGAAGCTCAAGCATTATTTCCTTGCTCATGAGGTAAAGCTTTTGGCTAGGATGGACCCGATCAAATATCTTTTGGAAAAGTTAGTATTGTTAGATCGCTTGGTTAGATGGCAACATTTCCTGAACCAATTTGATATAACATATGTGAATCAGAAATCCATCAAAGGACAAGCCATTGCAGAACATCTGGCGCATCATCCCTTACCAATTTTTTCTCCTGTCGAAACTGAGTTTTCCGATGAAGAATTGAGAACTTTAGTGGATAATAGTCCACTTGGGTTCTCTCTTTCGATGGTACTCTTAACTCTAAAGGTAAGGGAATAGGGGCAGTCTTATTGTCACCTGAAGGAGTAAGCATCCCCCAGGCTCGACATTTGACCTTTCCTGTTACCAACAATGTGGCAGAATATGAGGCACTCTTAACAGGACTGAGGATGACAGTAATGCTTGGAGTCAAAGAGCTACGCATAATTGGTGATTCTTAGCTAATTCTTAAACAAGTTCTTTACAAATACATGACCAAGGATCCCAAGTTAAAGCCATATCAAGAGTTAGTGAAAAGTGTAGCTCGTCGGTTTAGGAAACTCACCTATTTTCACACCCCAAGATCCTAGAACATTCTTGCGGATGCACTCGCTTCGCTATCTTCCTCCTTAGAATTCCCACCAGGCAAGTTGTAAGGACTGAGGTTTCGGGTTCAGTATTCGGGTCGGGTTCGGGCCGGATCCCCTGGTTTGGACCCTGAGGGGTCTTGAGATTTCTGACTGAATGACGTCAGCACTGCTCGACGCCTTTCAAAAGGCGTCAGGTTGTGTGGACGCCATTTAGGTCTGCTTGTTGTTGTGCCACGTGTGCGCCACGTGGGCGGGTTTCGGGCCGCGAGAGTACGGCCCCTGTCTCATCGTCTGAACGGTGTCCATGTTGGTCGACGCGATTCAGACTGCGACCTATGTGATGTCAGTGTACGGCGCCAGAGTGTTGTCAGTACGGCCTGTCACATCGTCTGAATGGCGTTCGTGGTGAACGACGCATTTCAGAGCGGTGTCAGTACGACCGTCCTGTCAGACTGATTGGCGTCTATCTCGATCGACGCATTTTAGCAAGATTCAGATTGACCCCGCGAGCCTCTCCTTCTTTCCCTCATTTTCGCCTCCACCCTCTCTCTCTTCACTCTCTCCGCCCTCTTCGACCCTCTTTTCCCCTTCCCTTCCTCTTCTTCCTCTTCCACCACTCCAACACCTCCCTACCTCTCACCTCTACCACCACCACTTCCTTCGCTGCGTTCCATTCTCCGGACGGCGGCCGACGTCCTGGTGGAGTGGCGGCGTCCTCGGGGGTACCGGCGGCGGTCTGCGGTACGGCGGGTCGGCGGCACGGAGCTTGGTGGAGTTCAAGAACCGGTAGGGGGACGAACCTTGCATGAATCGTGATTATCTTGCTTATGGTTTCCTTGGAGTGGCATGATGTGTTTTGGGTTAGAATGAGCATGTTTAGGGGGTTTCCTTGTGGGAATGGCCGTGTTCGAAATCGTGGAATTGTAGCATGCTTATGGTAGTTGATCTCCCTTTCCTCCCCCTTATGTTTTGGGGCATTTTCGGGGTGTTTGGGGTTAAGGGAGAGACCCTCGGATCGAACCAGGGAACCAGGTTTCTGGCGCTAAACGGCGTCGTGCCTGGTCGACGCCTTTTAGAAGGACGTCAGGGCAGTACGACGCCTTTTAGGGCAGAAACCTCCCTGTTCGAGGTTTCGTGAGTACGGGGTTCTGGCGCTAAAAGACGTCATGTATGGACGACGCCTTTTAGAAGGACGTCGGACCATCATGACGCCTTTTAGGCAGGAAATGACCCCGATTGAGGGTTCTGCAACCGGGAATTCTGTGGTAAATAGCGTTTGTGGACGTTGACGCGTTTTAAAAGGGCAACTTCCTATGTCGACGTGATTTAAGGAATAATCTGTTTATAATGAACCTGTTTGAGGGGCTTGAATGGCGTCGACCTCGGTCAACGCGATTCAAGACAGAACTGCCTAACTCCTGTTATTTTACACATGTTTCGCGGTTGGAAGGTTCAAATGCATGCTTTAAGTTGTACGCTGAGACGGAGATTACTGTGTGAATGGAATCATGTTGTGTGTGTGTGTGTGTGCTTATGCGAACATGGAATCGGAATAACTGTGGTTTACGTTTGTCACCATGGGCCGATGGGGAAGGGCCATGGTGTCTGTGAGGCATTGTGCCGTACCGGTGGGAGGAGGGGTACACGTTGTGTTTTACCTTTGGCTGAGGGAAGCAGGACCACCTTGAGCCCGTCGGGCCGGAGTAGCCAGTGTGCTATCCGAGGGGTTGCTGTTTGGTCTCAGCGGGTCGGGGTTTCCCTGTTTGTCGTGGCAGCTTCCGACGCGTTTCTTGCTGTGGAGCTGGTTGTGGTACTGTTGAGTTGTTTTACCCCTGTAGCCACTGGGCCTGATGTGACCTTTAATCAAGGTTACGAGTGGTACCCTTCGCCCTTTGGCTTGACGCAGCCCGGGAGGTTAGGGTTGTGGGTAGTTCCTGTAGCTTCGGCTTGAGGGGGGTTCGCCGGTCCCCAGGGCCCTCCTGAAGCGCCGAGGCCTGGCGTGGAGGCAATCCGGTCGGTAGGACAGTAGTCTAGACTGCTTGTGTGCACACGTAGCTGGGCAGTGGTGGTACACTGGTCCCAGTTAGTCCTAGTTTGGCTCACTGCCTCACCCTACAGTGCCCCGGAACACTGTAGGGGCGGACAGGCGTGAGTAGTGGTGGTAGTGTTGTGAGGCGACGTTTGACTTCGGTCGACAGTGTGGTTCAGTCGCTTTGTGGACTTTGACGGTGAGACGTGACTTTGTGTTGGGTTCTTCGGGTTACTTAGAACTGTTCCTGCTACACTGCTTACGCGCTTGTTTCATATCAGATTTGGGTGCTATGTTTGCTGCTTTACTTAATTGCCATATATCCGTATTGTTGCACTTGTGGGTGTGTGAGTGGGAGGTAGGGGATCGGATGATCCCTACTGAGCCCAATTCTGGTGTGGCTCACTCCCTGCGGTTTCAGGTGTGGACCTGGTGGCGTGTGGCGGCGTGTGGTGCCTTCTTGGTGTGCGGACCAGCAGCTGTCTCAGTTCCGGGGTATGCCCCGATGTTGTTGTACTTTACTTCTGCATGTACTTATTTAATTGTTGGACCATGTAATTATTGTTGGACTGTAAACGGACATTGTTAATCTCTTTCCTGCGCACTTGTTATATGTTTGTAGTCCGTGTGATGTTATATTTAGCCTTGTTTAACGCTTACTCCTCCAGATGTGTTGTGTGAGATCCGGGTGTGAACCCGCAGTTAATGGGCCGACATCCATTTAGTGATCGGGTCTCCAGTCATAGGATGGTGGGTCGTTACACAAGTCATCTGAAACAATCCTAGTCCAAAAAATGGACTTTCCCTCTCTTTCTGACTCTTGGTTCCAATAGTTCCTTAAGCCTCCTGAGGTGGAGGTGTATGTGCTAGAAGTGTCCTATGTAGAGCCGGTGATAGACTTCGACGATGGGAACCCTTGGTATTTTGATGTTGAGAATTACTGTAAGGATGGGTTTTTCCCATAATATGCCACAGCTCAGGATAGGTAGGCAATTCACTGGGTAGCATAGAGATACATGCTCCTAGGAGGTGTGCTTCATAAGAAGTCACTTAGCGGGGTATCCTTCGCTGCATAGATGAGATAGAGGCAAAACAAGTGGTAGAAACTGCTCATGCCAGTGAATGTGGCGAACATGTTAATGGTTGCTCACTAGCCCAGAAACTTCTCAAACTCTACTACTGGCCAACCATAGAGGAAGATTGCAATGCTTTCGTTCGGCATTGTATGAAGTGTCAACTTCATGCCGACAAAATTCATGCTCCTTTCTCATCTCTTCACCCAATGATCACTCTGTGGCCCTTTGCCATGTGGGCATTTGATGTTGTTGGATCCTTGGAAGACAGAACTGGAGAAATAAAAAAGAAGTCCTTCATCCACACTACCATGGAATACTTTACAAAATGGGCCACAGTAGAAGCCTTCTCTGAGATCAAAGCCTCAACAATGATCAAGTTCATCAGGCGCAACATTTTGGCAAGGTTCGGAACCCTAAGGGACATCGTCACCGAAAATGGACCTCAATTCGTCGCCCAGGAGCTTCAAGAAATGTGCAGTAAGTTCGGCATTTAATTGCATCATTCATCTCTATATTATCCACAAGATAATGGTCAAACAGAAGCAACAAACAAAACCCTTATCAGAATCATAAAGAAAACCTACAAATCACACAATTTTGCAGATTGGCCAGAACGTTTAGTAGATGCTCTATGGGCATATCGAACCTCGATCCGAAACCCTACCGGTCAAACCCCTTTTGCTCTCACATTTGGATTAGAGGCGATATTCCCTTATGAGATCCTCATCCCTTCACTAAGAGTACAATTGGGCCAGGATTTAGATTTTGATGAACATCGGGGAGCTTTGTTGGCCCAATTGGAACTTTGAGATGAAAAACAGAAGATTGTTGCTGATCACGCTAAAGTTTAATGTCAAAGAATTGCAAGATTTTATGCCAAAAAGGTAATTGAATGCAAATTTGAAGTGGGTGAAATGGTCTTAAAACGAAAATTCATAAAATCTTCTGGACTAAGAAATAAGTTGCTTGAGAATTGGGAAGGACCATTTGTGGTTAAAGAGGTATATCCTGGGAACGCATATAGGTTGGTAGATGAGAAAGGGCGAGAGTTGTCCCATCCATGGAATGGTGTTTACCTGAAGAAGTTTTAACCTTGGGTCATTCGTCTTTTGTTTCAAATAGGAATAGGATAGTTGGCATGGTACTGTGACTAGTGGGATTTAAGATTAGATTTTCATAAACTGACTTTGTTTGTTTTAGATGTTTGGAAAAGGAAGCCTTTACACACACTCACACCTGTCATTGAGGAACAAATAATGGATGCTTCAAAGGGAATGGAAACCAAACCTAAAAGAAGATAGAACACCCTTTTTTCCTCTTATTCGGCCAAAGTCGGTGGACTGTGGCCTCACAGGAGGACTCCCAAGTTTGTTTGTTGTCCTAGTAGGAGGAAATCAAACAAAGAAGTCAAAAGCAAAAGCCATGTCAAAGGCAAAAAGAAGTAAAAGCCTCCAGACCAAACGTCAAGTTAGTAAAAGGAGGCAAATGAAGAAAAGGCCTACCAAGTCAAGTCTAAAAACAAGGCCACAAAAAAAGAAAAGAAAAAAGATCAAATCTCAACAAGCAATAGGGCGGAGGAAGGATAATCCATGTGGTCACCTAACCCTCTTAAGCGGCTTATCCATTCATTCTTTTTATTTTTGGGTGTTCCCTTTTTTTCTTAGTGAGGTTGAAGTGAACTAAGATTCAAAAGTTAAATGGAATTAATGATATGGCAAATTTAATTGTCACACTTCCCCCAACCAAACCCTCGTAGAAAAGAAAAGGTGTGTGGAGTCTAGTCGAAAGTTCTTTTGATCTATGTACCATGCTGACTTTTGAGTCTATCAACTTCCCTTGAGACTTTGAGCTTAGGTCAACGCAAGCGGTTTACCGAATGGTACGCCGCCGCTAATTTCGGGTTAGCGTCGCGCGGTTGGCCATAAGGGTTCCAGGGTGGTCCATCACTTACTGCCTAAGTTGTGAGGAAAGAGACCTGGGTCGGACAAATCATTTATCGTTGATATGTTTTTGAGAAGAATCTATTAGTCGGGAGCAGTTGGGAGCCAAAGCATGGTATGCCGATATTGTCATCAGCACAAGACTTAACCGAGAGGGTTATGGTCAAGGACTATTAACGACCTAAATTGGCTAAGGTATGCACATAGGACGCCTGGGGAGTTCAGCAAGTGACATTTCAAAATAAAAAAAAACATAACATATTTCAAAATCCAAAAAAATCACATATTTCAAAATCCAAAAATATCATAGATTTCAAAATCCAAAAAAATCACAGATTTCAAAATCCAAAAACATCACAGATTTCAAAATAAAAAAAAAACTGCATCTACATGAATGTTTGTCATTTTGTATGTACGTTTGCAAATGCTTGATTGCATGTCGCATGTTTCTTTATTTTCTCATGTCTGTTTAATAAGACAAAGGCCCCTTGACTCGTCGCCAAGGCTAGAATGGTATTCATTTTTTTGAGCAAGGGGCTAAAATAAACTATGTAAATAATATTCTTTCTTAGTGATGTTGTGCAAGAACAGACAATGAAGAAAAGCAAGTCCAATGGCAATCACAAAAAGTCAGGGATACGACATCATCATCAGGGGCATACCCCTAGAAAACATATCATCATCAGGGGCACACCCCCACATCACACAACATCATCACCAGGGGCATACCCCTGGATCCACAAACTCGCATCATCGCCAAGGGCATACCCCTGGATCCACAAACTCACATCAGAAACTCCTACCATTATCTCCTTCTCCTTCATCTGGGGGCGGTGGTCGACGACGACTGCTGCTACTGTCCTCTCGATGACGTCTCTGACTCGGGGTTGGGGATTGAGAATGGAAAGAGTGATCTAGCAAAGGGAACTCAAACCCGACCTGTAAACCAGCAAAAAAGTCGAAATCGCAAAAAGTGGAACCACTCGAATAGGTCGGCTGGGCAGGAGGGACTGTAGGTGGAATAAGAGGCCAAGAAGGATGAGCGGGAGGAACAGTCGGATAAGTGGAAGGAGCTGTCTGATAAGTAGAAGGAGCAGCCGTAGGAGTAGAGGGGATCTGAGTACTTGGGTACGGTGGGTACCCAGGATAGGCCTGACGACCTGGATGAGAAGGGTGAATTGGACCTCCGACACGGGGATGGGGCACGCGACCTATTCGAAGATCATAACCCTTCATAGAAATTTGGGCTATGATCATCTCATATTTGCCCTTCATGGTGAAAAGTTTCTCTCGAGCATCCAACAACTCTTTCTCCAATTCCTTCACCTTGGACTCTGCTACAAAAAAGCGTCTAGGAACAGTGATGTCACCCATGGTCTCTATGTGTCGTGTTAACTATTCCATTTGGGTCGTATATGAAGAGGATTGCTCCAATGCCCTTTCCAGCTCCGCCCTCTGCACCATGATCATGTCAAAATGTCAAGATGCTATTTAAGACAAAAGATCAAAAGAATTTAGGCAAACTCACTGCTTGGGTAAGCTTCATCTCTCTAGTAGTGGCACGGGCAATGGCCTCATCCAAGCGCTGCTCCAGGTCTAAGGAGGAAGTAGGGCCACAAGAAGAGCTAACTCCGCATCCACCACCAGTGGCTCGAAAACACCACAATTCTGCCTCCTGTGAGATGGTGAATAATGATTAGGAAAACACATCATATCAAAAGATAAAGTGCAAGGATGTACCATGGTATGAATCTGTTCCTGAAGCAGAGAGTTCTCAAATTGAACTGAGGAAAGTTGATCCTCTAATTGACAAACTGCTTGGTCCACCGTCATTTGCACAAAAAAAAAAAAAATCAACTGAGCCACAATCTCAAAAGAGAAAACCTTAAGGTAATGGTCAAAACTCACCACACGAGAGTCTAACTTGAGGCGGCGAGAGTAATAGCGGGAAAAGTCATCTAGGTATATAGAGCTGTCCTGAAGGCCGTAAACATGGCGGAGTCGAACACCGCCCCTCCTCCAAGCCTGAATTGTCTCCTCAGGAATGCGTACCTAATCATGATCTCGGCTCTTAGATTTTCGGTGAGAGCGACCTGCAAGTCCCATTGATGGAATCTCCAGTCGATGCTGATGCCAACCCAATGTCCTCATTACCTGCTATAAATGAAGAGGCTCCATTACATTGATACAATGTAGCCGAATCTTTCGGTTGAACAAAGGCCTCCCCTCAGCAACCCATGGCTGATCATTCATCAACCTCATCCGTGTATGGGGTCCAGTGAACCTGCACGAATCACCAAGAAGGGATAAAATGGAAATAAGAATTGAGGCTGAGTTCAAAAGGAAATACCTAATGATGTTGGAAGTTATCTAGAAAGCCTCAAAATTCCTCCACTTGACTAATCAATGGGTGCCTATCGGCAGGAATGTCCCAGCAGCATAGCAGAGGCACAGAACTATAACGGTCCCATGAAAGTTGGGGACGGCCCGGAGGCATGCGTTGATAGCTCCAAATCTGCAAGAAGGGAGAGACATCAGGAACTAATAACATGGAAACATGGGAATAAACCTAAGAAAGTAGACCTTAAGAAAAGGAGTGAAGTCGCCCATGTTGGTAGAGTGATATGTACAACGAGGAAGATGGGCAAAAAGGTGGGCCAACATAGCAGTGCCCCATGCAAAAGTTCCCATTGCATCTAGGTCAACCAAGAGCAGCAGAAACTTACAGTTGATTGGATCTGCTGTGGTAGCAAATAAGAGATGCCCAAACAATAAGAAAAGGTGGATCTCCTGGTCTTCTGAACGATCACCGAAGGTAGCATGCTCGTAAACCCGTTCCTGGAGGTTGTTAAGGCCATCTAATGGACCCCGTCGAAGGCCGCCAAGTCCAACTGCTCAGGAAGCCGACCCAAAGATAGGGATGCCACAGGACCTCGTGCTCTCCCAAAATCAGTTCCTAGGAGTTCGTGTATGACTGCACAATAGTCGACTTGCTCCTCTCCTACCACCGGAATCCCATGAACTCTGAAACTGGTGATGTATGCAACATCTTCTAGGGTTGGAATCATATGTCCCTACGGCATGATGAAAGCCCGGTAGTGTTGGGATTTCTCGGGTTTCTCCGGATCGCTCACGCAGCGGAAAATAAAATATAAAACAGCGATCTGTTCCCGTTTCGAAAAACTAAAACTATGATTATCGGATAATCGATTCTCACCGTGTGCTGATTCGAATCCGCAACTGTTCGGTTCCGTCGGTGCGACACCACAAGCCGCGCAAGCGCCCGGCCTCTAGCGAAGTCCACGCGATCCTCCCCGTGACGGATATCCTCACGTTCCTCGTTCTTCGCAGCCCACGAAAACTCCGCCGGTCGCCGCAATGATCGCCGCAACGCGCGGACGATTTCCCGTCGAAGGGGATTCGGAGAAGCGGCGGAGCAGATCTAGATCTGTTTGGACGCCAGAGAGAGACAGAAACTGAGGAGGGGCGGCTAGGGTTAGCAGCAGCTTAGCCTGCTCAGCCCGTTCGCTATGTTTTATACTAACCGCGCGGTTTTTCATAAAAACCCCCGGTTTCTATAAAACCACTTATTTATCCATCGCCTTGAGAATCATTTGCGTGTGACCCTCTAGGCCCAAGTACTAGTCTAGTTAATGGCCCAAAAAGCCCAGTGACTCCTCACTGGATTTATTAATAAATTAATAACCCTTTATTAATTAATTAATCAATCGAATTGATGTCGCACATTGAATTCGACCGGGCCTCCGATCACGTTGGGTGCCAAGCAACACCGCGTGAACCCGGAAGGTATTGAGGTTAAGTAACCCACTCTTGGAACCTTTCCGCCGACAGTTACCGCGTGGATATAATCCTTCATTCGTACAATGCTCTCGAGTCAACTCAGGGTATGGCGAGCTGTCAAACCCTAACCGGTCGACTCACTTGGATTGGATGCCGCTGATGAATATTGGAAAACTCCTTTCCTGATATTATCGTCCGCCCTGGCCAGGGACTTCCGCGCATCCTTCCTAGAGCATTCTCCCTCTAAGTACCGAGAGAGAATGATTCCTTATTGACACACAATTCCCTTCGACGGTATTCCGCTGTACCCAATCCTTGGCGTATTAGAATCTTGTAGCTAGAGATTCGTAAACCAAGGTCAAAGCACAGAAGTCCACCGACAAGGTGTCCTTGGTGTCTCAGGTCCGAGGACGATCCACGCAACTGCGACAATAGAATCAAGCTGGTTGACAGTTTGGTACAATACCATCCAACGATTCAGTCGGATCAGTTCAGTGAACTCATTTTCCAATGAGCACCTACATATTCGCCTTAGTGTCTCCACACAAGTGACTTATGAGATCAGTCACCATCATCATATGAGCAGGAGTAATCTGTACTAGTCTAACCGGATATCCGATGTCTTTCTCGGATATCCTCCGACTAGGAACAATTAAGAATATGTGTGTTTAAGTGATCAGTCTCATTAGTATGATCTTATCATAATCTGATCACTATAGCACATATTCACAGACTTCATTATGAAACGATAATTAATGCGATTTACACATAATGAATATTATGCCATTTTATTAATAAATGAATGAGATTTACATAGTCAGATTGGCTTGTAGGCCACCTAAAACTAACAGGTAGTCCTCACCCCATCGCTCTCGTAATGCCTCAATGTAACTTGCGTCCACCTAGAATGGACGAACAGAGAGCAGTGCCTCAAATCCCATTGCATTAACACACTGTTGTTGGTGCACTGGCAGGGCATTGTACCATTCCCAAACAAGGTCCCATGAGACTCGACTCTGAATTCGTCCTGGACCCTGCAAAATCACCAAAAAACAAAAATCTACATGTCAAAAAAAAAAAAAAAAACTGTCTACCTCATATGGCCACCAACCAGACCAGACGGCCACTTGTGGGGATGTCTGACCGTCAGACGGCCACAACGACGACCGTCTGACAATTCGGCCATGCGTGGCCATCTCCAAAACAAAAAAAAAAAATTGTCTGCAGTAAACATCTTCTTTCACTTGCCTGTCGTGAATCCGAAGTTGATTTTGTCTCTCTGGTGACCTCTGTGTCACCTTCAACTTCTGCGGCGTCATCATCTTCGCCTTCGTCACCGGCAGCACCTTCCTCATTCCACACATTCTCTTAACCTCAACCAGCTTCCTCGTCCTCTTGAACTCCACCACTAGAGCTATGAAAGTATCTCTCACGTTCCTCCATCACAAACTCATCACCTGAAGCTGGATTCGGAGGTTGAACTTCATCTTCCTCCGAGTCATATCAAGTAGACAACCTCCGGGTACGTCGAGCATAGTGCTTGGACCTCATGTTCTTCATCTTTGGAGGGCTAGATGATTGGGGGTCGTGGCAAAAGGTGATTGGAGATGAGAGAAGAGTGTTTTCAAATGAAGAAGAGAGGGGGTTTTTATAACTTCCAAAAATCGGGGAGTTGGCCGTTTGGGCTCGTCAGGCGGCTAGGGGCTGGCCGTCTGACTGTCAGATGGTTGATCATCTTAAAGAAAAAAAAGAAGAAGTGAAATAATAGCAAAAAATTGTGAAACAACTCAAAATAATTATTTCATTCATATTAAATCATGGGGCAAGTCCGTACATTTATTTTTGAAAGAGGAGAGAAGGATTAAATCAATCTAATTCAGTTGGATGCCGCTAAACAAAATAAGAGGAGACTACTGGACGTATCGACTTGAGATATTTTATGTGTATCAGAATGTGAACATTGTCTTCCTGCACATCCATAATGCCTTTACACCCAACTGAATTCTTGCGCCAATGCTTCCGTGAACATTTTAAAAGTTCGGTATCTTCTTCTGAACCAAAATCCAGGGAAGAATCATATCATCGGTCAATGCTGCATAAGGGATTTGCCGAAGGAGTCAATACTGAAGATGACAGTGGTGAGCCTGATATAACACTATCTCCGTTGCACCAACAAGCCAAAGTTCTTGTTTCTCGTGTGCATGTACCTGAAAGATTATGTTACGGGGTATCATGGGAACAAAGATAAAGCTTTCTGCATTCATGAAGTTCAGATGATCCCGCCAGTCGTCCCGAATTTTCAGATGACCTGTTAAGTTCTTTACCATGTCTTCAGGACGAAACAACGATTTAGCAGGAAGTAGAGTGCTGCGACGAAAAATGCGGGATTCGTTCTGTGGCTCTAATGAAAAATCAAATTTCAGATGCATTTCCATCCACAACTATAGTAGAAAGGGACTCCCTTGAGGCTTCCTGCCCATGCACATGCTGCTCAATCCACTGTACAAATGAGCCACAAGAGCACAGGCCACAGAAAAGCCCCGCCAAAGTAGGGCAATCACTCTAACATAATCATAAGAGAGGACATCACCAGAAGAGGGGAAAAGTAATGTCCCACTGAGGCTAAGACTCAGGCCTCGCATCAGCCTCTCAGCATCCACTTTCCGTGACCTCACTTTATCAATAATCCATTTAGCCAGCCAGTTGATTTGAATTCCCTGTTGGCAAGTCATTGATCGGGTCACCGCCTCATCTTGGACTATGTCTTTCAAAATCTCTTCCTAAGGGGATAGTCCCAACATGTCACCTTCTTCCAAGTCTTCCCATCCAAACAATAGCTTCACCTCCTCTGTTAGTACTATTGCCTCAAACTCCGAAAAAATGAAAGTATGTGTGTGGGGATGCCACAGTTCAAGAAGTGCTCCCAACGCATCCCAACTCCACCACATCTTCTCGACATGCTTGGCAAAAACTACCAGGCTGATGAGGTGCCATGGAAGCATGAAAGTCCGCATATCAATAGTAATGCAATTCATTAAAGTGACCAACCATGTATCGCGGATTCCATGATGTGGGCTAGGCAACCGCGGGACCACCTGGAAGAGAAAAAGTATTTTAATAAGAGGATAAGAGGAAAGAAGAACAAAGAAAGTGATCTTGCATATGCATACCTAGCCATGAGCTACTTGGTTGCTGAGGTGATCCTCGATCTTGGTCAAAACATTCAGTGTTCGAATCATGAAACCCAAAGGCAGCCTTTTGGAAGAAGAGGAGGACGCCATGAGGGGTTGGGAGGGTCCCATCTAGGCTTTCTCGCACTCATTTTATACTCAGATGCGGATAGAGATGAACACCTACGCACAAGAGTCACCACAGATTAAAAAAAAAGGACAAAACTGCATAAAACCATCAGACGGCCAGATAGATGGCCTTCTGATGCATCGGACGACCACAAGTTTGGCCTTTTGATGGAACCATCAGACGGCCAGGTCGATGGTCTTCTGATGCACCAAACGGCCACCAGTCTAGCCTTCTAACATATTTTTTTAAAAAATATATAAAAAATCTGAAAATTTGAAAAAAAAAAAAAAAAGTGTGCTTCTTACTTTTATTGCTACTATGATGATCTAATATCTGATTTTGCAGGAAGAAGAAGAATGAAGAGTCTGCATTAGTTTAGAAACTGGAGGCTAATAACTTAAGGCACATAAACCCATAGTTCCCCTTTAACAAAAATGATGATGGGTTTATGAGGTTTAAGTTATTTGAGCATCCTAGAATAAATCCTCCAGAGTCTTGCGAATAAATCCTCCAGAGTCTTGCATTATATAGGTTTTTTTTTTTTTACTTTCAAACCCAGCATGCATCATTCATTCTTTGTGCATACCATTGGAGAGGAGAGTAGGGCCTTGTCGCCCTGTACTTGGATAATGCAACTTTGGAATCTTTTATTGTTTACACAATGTTTTGATGAAGTCTGGGAATGCATCTTATTCCCCTTTGATTGTCATCCCTTAAACCCCTTCAACCGGACAGGTGTCCCAAACTGTGTCGGAGTCTCGTGGCGATTGCTAGAGGACCTCCTAGGTTGTGGTTTCTGGGTACACAATTCTTTCCCTCCATCATTCCTAACTTGCATCACCATAGTGACAAACTTTAAGCAAGTTCTTCATCAGGAGGAGTGGTCCAAAATAGGGTGTAGTGTCCATATCATCCACCTATCAGTCCGTCGTGCTCCCTTGCAAAGAGGATACCATGGATGGACAGCTGTAGACACCCAATTTGGCCATTCCATAGACTATTTTGAACTTTGTTTGTGTTAACGGGCCTTTATGTTGACCTTTTTTGTCCTTTTCCCGCTCATTTGGACCCTTTAAAACTTAAATTTTAAACCTTTAAATTTTTTTTCTGTCATCCTTGATGGGTGTATCAGAAGGCCAAAGTGCTGGCCTTCTGATGCATCAGACGGCCAGGCAGGTGGCCGTTTGATGCATCAGACGGCTAGGTAAGTGGCTGCCTGATGGTTCAGAAGGCTAGCTACCTGGCTGTTTAATGTGTTCATCATGGAACTTCCATATTTCAAAAGGTGCATGATTTCAAAACTATCTTTGACTATTTTAAGGTCTTCCATTTTATTTTTGATTTTTTTAAAAAAATCAAATTTTAAGACTTTTTGAACCGTTTTTAACTTTTTTTCAAGTTTTGGGTCGGGTTCATCAGAAGGCCAGTTCGATGGCCATCTGATGCGTTAGACGGCCAGGGTGCTGGTCGTTTGATGCTTCAAACGGCCAGGTAGGTGGCCGTCTGATGCATCAGGCCACCTACCTGGCCGTCTAACGAGTTTATTGCAAACTTATCCCCAATCTTCATGTGCGCCATTCTCTCAGATTTTTAACCATTTCTCCCGCACTTTTTCACTCCAATGGATTAGGATGAAGGTGATTTAGGATCCCCCTTTCTACTCTTCTTCATCCTTATCCATTTGCTCACGAAGGAGGGGGTTCCTAGGGTTTTAGCTTAGTCCCCTTGACCAATTTAAGATCTCCTCCACCTTGGGGACGAGGCTAAGAGGGTCCACGAGGGTTAAAGTACCATTTTCCATTAAAAGAGAGAGAAAAGCGGCACTTTCAGAGCCTAACATTAGACCTCTCCTTTGGAGCTCGTGGAAGGGACAACCATAGAGTCTTGAAGGCTCCAAGAAGGAAGAACACGCCGCCAACCTTGTGCCCATGCAACACTCTCTTCAACGTCAAAAGGGAACCCTACTCTCCTCTCTCATTTCACCCTTTTCATCATTTTCTGTTATAGTATGCATGCATGCACACATCTAGGATTTTGTTCATGTCTAGATTCCATTTGCACACACATGCACTCATGATTAGGTACCTTAGGTCCTTGCTAAGGGGTTTCCTTTGATTCAAAACACCAAAAACGGGAAAGTGAGTGGCCATAACATTTGGTCACTCATCCTTCTCACCCACACATCCGGTAAGCTTACCTCCGATTGACATATTTTTTAGCTTAATAAATGGGTACTATGCTAATTAAGAGTCTAATGGGTGTTTCTGTTTGTGATTAATTTGCAGGAAATCAAGGTGTGAGGCCCCGTCTCCTTGGCCGGCCGAGGGGAAGGGAGTGTGGACTACAAATTCCGCTATACAAAAGGAGGTCTTAGAGTGCCATTCGCGATCAAGGTAATCCCTCTGGGTCGAGGTAAAACACTCTGGTGATCACCATTTTGTTCTTGGTGTCTTAGTTCATCAACTTCCTTACTTTTTATTTTGACAATTTTTGTCATTATTTTATCATTTCAATTTTGGGTTCGTAGCCACGGAGGTCGGTCTTCACTCACCAGTTGAGCATGGGGTGATTTCTGGCGCCTACAACTACACTATTGTCAAAGCACTAATCTAATTTTCTTTCTCTTGTTTTCTTTGTTTCTTTTACAAGAGTTGGAGAAGCAAGGTGAAAGGTTGATCTAAAACAAAGTGAAATCAAAAGAATGCTTTTTCTTTTCAGCCGGCCGAAGAGAAGGAAATAGAAGACTCCACAGAATCTCCCACATTGGACAGGTAAGTAGCGATCATTTTTTTTTATTGAGATCCTCGATCTCTGTCGGTCACGATCTTGTTTTTCATTTTTCATGTTAATATTTGACTTATGATATGATGGCACATTAATTGAGCACTCACAACTTTTTGGCGATCACAGTGGGGCATATTCTTGCCATTTCTTTTTATTTCACTCTCTTTTACACTTAACACCCCCATGTGCACCCCTTGGTACCCTCGTGTGCATCCCGTTGTCCCCCTCATATACTCTTTGGTTGGTTGGTTGATCTTCGCTCCTTGTGCACATCGTGCACGTCCTTGTCGGCAAATTTTGCCCCCCTTTTGATTGCCTTAAGTTATGGTTGTGAGAGATTTGTGCTTGACTTGATTTAATTGATATTTGCATGTTGTTTACGAATTTGTGTGATTTTGAACTATCTACTATTTTCCCTCTATACTTTGCTTGGTTAAAGGGGAATTCCCCTTTGTTGATTTGTGTTACGGGTGTCAAATCACATCGACACCAAGCGACACATTTTGATTCACATCGTTCACGGTCGATGCAATTCAATCGGTCACCTTGCTGCCCGAGGAGCTACTGTCTGGGGGCTTACTGTGTTGAATCACGTCGACACAGACCGACGCGATTCTGATAGCAAGTCTTTATGGCTAGGAACCCTTCGGATCATTGATCATCCTTGTTAATTTCTTATTTATTGCATTAGAGGCTGCCCTAGTCGCAGGTCATGAGCATCAAGAGTTCACTCCCTCTTTTAGGAAACACACCCTTCTTGACACTCTCAACTATCTCTGATTGGGGTCGGTCCCTCTTGGTCAGACTAGAGAGGTTAGTGTTGAGACCTCCATAAGACCTCTCTCTCTCTCTCTCTAGCTCAGTAGCTTTCTAGCTCTCTGTCTCTCTGAAGAGTGAGTGAGGAGGGAGGAAATCAGTAAAAGAAAGTGGAAGTTGAGAGGCCACAACGTGTTGTTGTTGGACTGGTCGGCTTATAATCAAATATGAGAGCAAGAGGGATGCATTGGTTCATGTGGACATCAAGGGAGCGTGATGAAGAAAAGCTCACACACCATACAATGAGAAACACAATACAATAGATAGTAAGACAACCAGGTAAGGATTGTCAATCAGACAAACATCACCGTAATGCCTTTGGGGATGAGGTTTACAGTGGATGGAGGGGAAACTCCATGGAGATGCTGGGGTGGGGTTGGTCGGAAGAATTGCAACATTTTGACAGTTGAATAAGTGGGGGTTCGGTGATGCGCACCAATGGAGACGCGTGAAAAGTGTACAAGATCTCGAACTCTAACACCTATCTCTAAGATCCATATGGGACAAAAAAACCTTCCCAAGAAGTATCACAGATGATTGCATATAAACCTAGGTCGAGACTTGCAAAAGGGAAATAAAATCACAATAACAAAGGCAGTAAAATAGAAACTACACTTGAGGCCGGAGTTGTCCAAAGCCCTAATCCTAAACAAAAGCCCAAGAAAGGCAGGGGAAAAATCAAATGGGAGTTGAGAAGGCCGAACAGGGAAGTCGAAGATCGACAAACGACAGGAGGAACAATGAGCAGTAGCAGGGGAGGTGAAAATGGAAGGGGGCATGGCGAGCAACGATCAGAGTTTCTTTTGAATTTGAAAAGCATTTGTGCCCGTATAGCTGACTTAGCATTCCCTTCTACCCATTTGACAGACATGCTAATAGTTCAACTCACTGGGTTGCTATTAGCTGGGACGTTAAAATCATTTCAAAGTTTTTAATGCGAGTTGGCGCGCGAGCCACCCGAGCCGAGTTCCACTGAGCTCAAACTCGACTTGTTTGACATATGAGCTAAGACTCGATCTCAACTCATTTAATTGAATGAGTCAAGCCGAGTCGAGCTCAACTCGAGCCGAGTCTGAGCAGCTCGTGAGCCGCTCGGCTCATTGCCAGCCGTATGTGTATGTGTGTGTCAATTATCAAAATTATAATTGTCACCAAGGGCATGTGGATTACATTTTTAAGCATGTAGACTTATTTCTTTCCTTCACAAAACCAAACAACCTAATTGCATTATATGTTCAAAACCAACAAACATTAATCCCTATGTTAATCTCTATCTCTACTTTCATGTATGAATTTTAACTAAGCAATCTAAGCATTTATTAAATAAGGCATGATGTTCTAATTTATTGCCAAAATTTACATCAAAATTGAGAAGAAGATGATCCCCTAATATGCTAACTATATAGAAACTCCAAACCAAAAGAGTAGAAATGTATCACCTTACCTAAAAGGAGATCCATCAAAGTCTAAGATATTTAGTAAGAATTGTTAAGCTAAATCTAATTCCTCCAACTACTTACTAAGAACTACTTGCATGGAATATTACTAGAAAATTAAATTTCGGAGATCGAAACGGCGAAGAACACAATGGAACCTGGCTCTGATACAACTATTAGGTTCATTGTGTCGGATCCAAGAAAACGCAGCGGAAAATAAAATCCAGATCCATGCCATTTCGGATAATTAAATTGGATAGTGAAAACTGATTTTCATCATGCGAGGATTCGAATCCGCATTCATTGGGTTCCATCTGTGGGATGCCACAAGCCACGCAGGTGCTCGACCTCTAAAGGTATCCACGCGGTCTTCCTCTTGACAGATCGTCCTCGCTTCCGCAATCGATGCAGCATCCGCGGATCCCGTTTGGCTGCACGTGATTCTCCGTGACATGCGGATTCAGAAACCCCATCTGACGGGAAGTGGAGCAGGTGGGAGAAGGAGCAGAGCCTCCAGGGGGTTGGCCTGTGAGGGGGATGCCTAGGAGAGAGAGAGGAGAGAGAGGGCGTCGGCTAGCTAGGTTAGAGTTGCTGGCCTATGACCTAGCAACCATTCTTTTATAATAAGTGGCTTTGCGATTTTTCATAAAAGACCACACTTATCATAAAACCCGTTAATTAATCTATTGACTTGAAAACCTTTTACGTGTGACCCTCTAGGCCCAAATAATAATCTAGTTGATGGTCCATTAAGTCTAGTAACTCCTTACTGACTCACTAAATTAATTGATATCCTTATATCAATTAAGTAGCCGAATTTATTGTCCCACAGTAAATTCGGATGGGATTCCGATCACGTTGGGTGCTGAGCAACACCGCGTGAACTTGGAAGGCATTGGGGTTCCGCAACCCACTAATGGAACCTTTCCGTCATCGGTTACTGTGAGAATATAATCCTTAATTCGTGCAACATTCCCGAATCAACCTAGGGCATGGTTTACTATTAAACCCTACTCGGTCGATTCATTTGAATCATATGCTGCTAAACTATATCTGATAACTACTTATCTGATATAGTTTCCGTCCTAGCCAGGGACTTAAGTGCATCATTCTTGGAACTTTCTTTTTCCTATTATCGAGAGCGGATGATCCCTTGTTGACAACATAATTACCTTCGAGGGCATCTCTCTGAACCCGATCACTTGACTTATTGATATCCCATGGTTAGGGATGCGTTAGTCAAGGTCAAAGCTCAGAGACCTACCAACAAGGTATCCTTGGTGTCTCAGGTCCAAAGATCATCTACGCAACCGTGACTAAGAATCAAGCTGGTTAACAGTTAGGTAGATACCATCGGCGATTCATGGCCAAATCAATTTAGTGAACTCATTCACCAATGAGCACCTACAGGTCTAACATAGCACACAAGTGACTTATAGGATTAGTCACGCTCATCAAATGAGCTGAAGAAACCTATACTAGCCTATCTGGATGTCTAATGTCCTTCTTAAATATCCTCCAACTAGGAACAATTAAGAACATGTGTTTACAAGTCTTCAGTCTAGTAATTATAATCTCATCATAATCCGAAGACCATTGCACATGTCTATGGACTTCATCGTAAAATGACAAACAATATCGGATTATATACACAATAAAATTAAGACATTTTATTAATAACTGAATAATACAAAATATCCGATTGGCTTGGAGGCCATCTAATAGTAACAACTATCACCTAGGATAAGACCAAGATAAAATGATTAAATCCTTCATTGATAAAAATTTTAAGATGTAGTGTAGTTGTTAAGATTTCATTGTGTGGCCTTCCATCATTATAGTTTTGGGACTGGACTTAGATTGAAGCAGGCACACAGTACTCATTTTCAAGACCTGTAATGTCTGATAATAGACTAAAACTATGGCATGATGATGCTTGTAAATGGGATAGAGTCACGATGTAGCCTTGTTATGATCATCTAAATGGCTGCATCTTAGTCTATGCGCACAGTGTAATGATGGTAATGCTTAAACCAAAAGTTAGTGGTTTGTAGTGCCCATTTCCTAGGTCACTAATGTTCTGGGGCCCAAACTAACATCACATGTTGCAAAGAGTTGCGAGTGCCAAGAGTTGGCTACTTTTTGAAAATAGTGTGGTTTGTCGTGTCCATTTTCGAGGCCACATTATGAGTTAGTGAAATTTTGTTCCCACTAGGAGACCGTCGCGTCTCTCGTTTTATATATTGGGGGTTATATAGTCCATCAAAAATTAGTGGGAGAATAAGTAGATAAAGTCCATATCTTGTTTTAATCTAAATAATTGAGTTTCTACTAATTATATTTTATTTCCCTTGTAGGCGATAATGCCATCGAATAACCCATTTTGTGACATACTAGATGCCAACAGACTAATAGGCCCTAACTACTCTAACTATCTTAGGAACCTAAAGATTGCCCTCAGGTTTGAGCAGATTGCCAATGTCCTGGAAGATGATGCTCTGCCCTACTAGCATTAGATGCCCTTGAAAGAGATATGATTGCCTATGAAAAGTAAAAAAAAGACTCCACCATGGCCCAATGCTACATGTTAAGCTCAATGAACAATGAGTTGCAAAGGGAACATGAACAAAGGGATGCTAGATCTATATTACTCCATCTGAAGGAGCTCTTTGAAGAGTAGAGCAAGGTTGAAAGATATGAGATATCCAAATCTTTGTTCAGGCTCAAAGGGATCTTCAGTACAAACCCATGTATTGAAGATGATAGAGTGGATTGAGAGGTTGGTTGTGCTCGAGGTAGACCTACCCGAGGAGATTACTACCGACCTTGTTCTCGCTTTACTTCTTGATTCATATGTTTAATTCATATTTAATTTTAATATGAAAAAAATTCAAGCTGCATTGGCAGAGCTGCTTAACATGCTGAAGACTACAGAGGGCAACCTTCAAAAAGATTAGTCAAATAGTACCAGGATGATAAAGCTCAAAAAAAAGGTAAAGCTTTGGAGAAGCTTTAGGTATCTATATGATAGATTTAAACTTGTCAATTCCATATTTATCATCTTGGGTATTGGATATTGGATGTGCATCTCATGTCTATAATAATCTGTAGGTGCTGACAAGTAAGAGGAAGCTGAGCAAGGGCGAGGTGGACTTAAGGCTCGAAAACGATGCAAAGGTTATGATGCTTACTGTGAGGACAGTCGACCTCAAGTTTACATATGGACAGAGGATCTTATTGCATGATTGTTATTATGTTCCTAGCATAATAAAGAATATTATATATGTTTCTTGTTTACACAAAATAAGATACAAATTAACCATTCATGACAAATGTTATTCTATTTATTTTGGAAATAGTTTATTAGCATATGCTAGTTTGGTTAATGGTTTGTATCTGTTGGATGTTTCATCTGATTCTCTTTGCCTTGATAAAGCTCCCAACAGGATTCAGAATGTTGTGAATCAAGTCTACCTTCGACATTGTAGGCTTGTACACATTGATGAGATCAAACTCCAAAAGTTGCACAAAGGTGGATATATAGAACTGTTCGATTAAGAATCATATGTAACTTGTGAATCATGTTTAAAGGGAAGATTAGTCAAATCTCTAATTACAGGATATGGAGAGAGGGCTAATGACATATTGGAACTAATATATTCAGATGTATATGGTCCAGTGTCCACCCAGGCTAAAGATGACTTCTCTTACTTCATCATGTTTATTGATGACTTCTCTAGATTCGACTATATGTACTTAATGAAGTACAAGTCGTAAGCCTTTGATAAGTTAAAGGAATTTAAAAATGAGGTATAGAACAAACTCAAAAGAGTTAAAACTCTTTGATCAGATCGAGGAAGATAATACTTATGTACAGAGTTCACACAATTCTTATAGGATAATGATATCCTTTCTTAGTCGATATCTTCTTATACACCTTAGATGAATGGTGCGTTTGAAAGGAAGAATCGCACCCTATTGGATATGATGCGATCTATGATGAACTTTGCATATACCAGTGTCCTTATGGGGATATGCACTAGAGTTAGCAGCATAATCTATTGAACAAAATTTCTAGTAAATCTGTCACTTCTACTCTATATGAGATATGGAAGAGCAAGAAGCCCATCTTTAAACGAGCTAAAGTCTGGGGTTGTCTTGTTCATGTGAAGAGACATGATCCAGTTTAGCTAGAATTATGAACCGAAAGATGAAGGTTTGTGGGATGCCCAAAGAAAACTTTAGGTTACTACTTTTTTCATTCTGGTGAGCAAAAGATGTTTCTCACCTAAAAGGTTGTGTTTATAGAAGAGGGATATCTCCTTCACGAGGATGGTGTGAGTAAAGTAGTGTTAGAAGAAGTTCCAGATCCGCAGTTAGCACTAGACTACACCCATTGGATGAGGTTGTGGTTCCAGAACCTAATCAAGAACACACATAGGAACCTCATAGGTCAGCAAGGGTATCTAGACAACCTAAAAGAGATGTGGGGCATATTAGTAAAGGTGTGTTTGAGATATCTTACAATGAGGATGATGATCTAAGACCTACTAGGAAGCTATTGAGAGTCCCAATGCTGGGAAATGGAAAGAGACTATGAACATTGAAAAATAGTCCATGTACACCAACCAAGTTTGGAACTTGAAAGACTTGCCTGAAGGTATTGTGCCTATCAGATGCAAGTGGGTATTTAAAAGAAAGATTGGTGCAAATGGACGAATCGTTACTTATAAGACAAGATTGGTGGCAAAGAGATATTGTCAAAGATAAGAATTGACTATGACTAAACTTTCTCATCAGTTGCCATGATAAAGTCGATCATAATTCTCCTTGCCATTGTTACACACTACAATTACGAAATCTAGTAGATGGATGTGAAAACTGTCCTCCTCAATGAAACTCTTGAGGAAGAGGTGTATATGATACAACCAAAGGGTTTTACATCCAAAGAGTTTCCAGACAAAGTGTGCAAGTTTCAAAGATCCATTTATGGATTGAAGCAGGCATCTTGGAGCTGAACATAAGGTTTGATGAAGCTATCAAATTGTATAACTTTATTAAGAATGAAGATGAACCCTGTGTGTACAAGAAAAATAGTGGGAGCGAACAACATTTCTTATACTTTATGTTGATGACATCCTACTCATTGAGAATGATGTAGCGATGTTGTCATCAATTAAAGTATAGTTGTCAAAAAACTTTCCATAAAAGATTTGAGAGAAGCATCCTATGTATTGGGAATATAGATCTATAGATATAGATCAAAGAGGATGCTTGGTATGACCTAATCTTTGTACATAGACACTATTGTCAAAAGATTTAGTATGGAAAATTCTAAGAGAATTCTCATACCGATGAGACATGAAATTTATCTCTCTAAAGAGTAGTCACCTAAGACTCCTGAAGAGACGCCATTGATGGATAGAGTACATTATGCCTCTGCATTTGGTTCCATCATATATGCCACGCTATGTATTAGGATTGATGTAGTATATGCTCTAAGTATCATAAACATCTATTAGGTAGATCCAAGAGATGTACACTGGAAGGCTATGAAATGCACCCCTAAGTACTTGAAAAGGACTAAGGATGTGTTTCTGGCCTATGGAGGAGGGGACTTGAAGCTTCAAAGGTACACTAACTTGAGCTTCCAGTCTGATCCATATGATAACAAGTCCACTTCCAAATTCATGTTCACAATGAATGGGGGTGTATGAGCTAGAATAGTTCCACTGAGCACATTGCTGCAGCTGAAGCCGCCAAAAAAGTTGTCTGGATTAAGAAGTACATCACTGATCTTGGTATAATATCGAGTATCTCTCATCCCATCCTATTGTTGTCCTATAACAATGTGGCGATAGCCCAAGCGAAAGAGCGTGGTCTCATCAGATGAAGTACATTATGAAGCGCATTCACTTGATTAGAGTGATCATCGCTAGAGGAGATGCCACAGTGGAAAGAGTTCAGTTAGCCTCTAACTTAGATTGTGTTTCAGCATCACTTAGAATGTATGGGAATACAACATACAGGTGGATTGGCTTTAGTCCAAGTGGGATATTGCTAGTAATATGTATGGCCTACAAGCCAATCAGATATGATCTTCTTCAACTATTTGAGTGGCAATAAATATTCATTATGTGTGAATCGAGTACTATTTTATATTATTAATTTTTGTCATTATTCGTATCATAGTGAACTCCATGGGTGTGTGCAATAGTTGTCAGATTATGATGAGATCATAATAATGAGATTGATAACTTATAAATACACATTCCTAATAATTCCTAGTCGGAAGATATCTGAGAAGGGCCTCAGATGTTCGATGAGACTAGTATAGATTATTCCAGCTCTTGTGATTAGGGTGAAAGATCTCATAGTCACTTGTGTGGAGACACTATGTTGAATCCATAGGTGCTCGTTGGCGAATGAGTTCATTAAACTGATCTGACATGGACCTGGGACACTAAAGACACCACGTCGGTGCACTTTTAGACTTTGACCTTAGCTAATGAGTCCCTAACTATGGAGTCCTAGTTAGTCAAGTGATCGGGTTTAGCAGAAGTCCTTCGAGGGTAATTGTATGTTCTATGATGGATTATTCGCTCTTAGTAATTAAAGAGAGAATGCTTCAGGTTAGATGCGTGGGAGTCCCTGGCCAGGGCGGACACTATATCAAAAAAAGAGTTTTTTCATATCGTACAGACGCATCGAGTCCAAGTGAGTTAACCAATTAGGGTTTGACAATTAGCCATGCTATACGTTGACTTAGGAGCATTGTATGAACAAAGAATTATATCCACGTGGTAACTGTGGATGGAAAAGTTCGGTGAACCTCATTACCTTTTGAGACCATGCGGTGTTGCTTGACACCCAATATGATCAGACTCCCGGCCGATTATCATCAGATAATAATTTAGTTAAGTAAGTAATTAAATATATGCTATTAATTAATTATTATAAGCCAATAAATCGCTATTGGGCTTAACAGGTTGAAAATCGGACTCGTACTTGGGGCTAGAGGGTTGTACACACATAGACTCTTAATTTGGGGTCAATTGGTAAGTTTTATATTAAACCAGAGACTTTTATGAAAAGTCACACGAGTTTAGTATAAAAACCATAAGGGAATGTTGGGCCAAGCTTTAAGGTTCCCCTAGTGTTGGCCTCCCCTCTCTCTCTTTCTCCTTCTCTTCTATGCGCCTCAAGCCTGGTGCCCGAGACTCTGCCATCTCGCTGTCTCCACCTCCCACCTCTTGTAAAAATCTTTGCCTGTACACTGCGGGCACTGTTACAGTGTAGAAACATCAGCGAACACATCGATCTTGACAACGGAGCAAGAATGATCCTACAACAGGAGAATCACATGAATACTACTAGAGGCCGGGCATCTGTGTGGCTAGTGGAGTTACTTTGTCGCAACAAGGAAAACGCGGATTTGAATCAACTCAAGGTGATGAACGATCACCCGTACTTTGTGTTAGACTATTCTAAATAGCAACGTGACGATCATATTCAATTTAATCTTCATTTCTGCTGCGTTCTTGACATCCCCGCTCGATCCTTACAAAATCGAATCACAACAAGAGTGAAATGCGCAAAAAGATGAGGAAATAAGGAACAATCAGACATAGAGACAAGTATTTTTATACTTGCTCGGTCCTCAGACCTACGTCTAGTTCCTGAGCAACCTCTTGGGAGTTCTACTAGCACTCAGGCTACATACACTACTAAGCTTGTGTAGGTTACTATGAGGATCTGTCCAAGAGGGAACAGGCAGCATAGTGGAAACATAAATTAAATGAACCCATTCCCTGTCTGTTTTGAATAACAAAAAGAAATAGCATGGTGAACAAATTTCACCTTGCACGAAGTCGAACCTGCGTTCGTTTGGTTCCGATGGTATGATGCCGCAAGCTGCATAGTCACCCAGCTTCTAGCAGTATCCACAAGATCCTCCTTGTGATGGATCTCCCTCGATTCCTCACTTGGTATAGCTCTCATGGGGGCCGCCTATCTCTGTGAAGATCTTCGAAACTTGCGGATGAATTCTCGACGAATGGGAGTTGGAGAAGATGGTGAAGTGGAGCTCAAAAAGGAAGGGGTCCCCCTGGCACCAGAGATAGGGAGAGGAGAGAGAGAGAGAGAGAGAGAGAGAGAGAGGGATGACCAAGGCAGTCTTGCAGCTTGGCCAGGGATGCCCTCTCAGTGGGTATATATTAAGTCATCCCGATAATTTTTCATAAAAACCCTTGACTTCATATTAATCCCCTTTACGACCCTCGCCTGAGAATCTTGTGCGTATGACCCTTTAGGCCAAAGTACCAATTAAGTTAATGGCGCACTAAGCCCAACAACTCCTTACCGACTTATTAATTAATTAATTTTCCCATGTTAATTAGTTAACTTATCCGATTATAAGGCATGTAGGCCTCATCTAAGTCTGCTGAATCAATGTAGCATAAATATGTGATTTTTTGAAAAAGTCATGATTTAATCCCAATTTTTTTTCTTAACATAGTTTTCATGAATAAATCCTAATTCATTGAAAGAATCTTTAAAATCTTGATAAATTCAAAAAGTGGCAATTTAATTACATATTTTTCTAGAAAGATATACTTTTCTTACTAGAATTCATTCATTTTTATTAAATATTTATAGATTTTCTATTATATTTTAAAATCATATTTTATATATTAAAAAATTAACATATCTTTCACTACTTTTTCAAGACGTCTTTAGATTTTTTTATCGACTTGAGATTTTTTTCATTCAACCAATTTTTTTTTTTTTCCAAATGCCGACGTGGTGACATTGTGTTGAATTACTGAAAAAGGAAAATTCCCCTCTGGTATTCCAACTAGAAGGTAGGGGAATTGCAGAAGATCTGCAAAAGCAGATCTGACATATAGCAGGAAAATCTATGTGTCGGCATGAAAAAGATACATAATGTCAGTTTAGTAAGTATAACGAATCGATTAAGTATTAGATAAGAAGCTCATAAATTCAATTACAAAGCGGTCTCTTAATTGATTCAAAAGGTAGCTTAAATCGCTCTTTAAATGACACAGTTAATCATTGAGCTCAAGTGGCATAATCAATAGAGAAATATGTAATTAATTGAAATACAAATGATTACAGTAATCGATTTACAAATAAGAATAATATAGATCAAGGAATGCAATTAATCAATTTCAAGATATACAATTAATCGAATTAGCAAACGACTCGATAGTCGATTAAATCGGTAAAGAGAATCCTGTTAATTGATTAAGAGAAGCACAGGTAGTCGATTTAAAAAAGTCTTCTATAGAAGCACATAATCAATTAAAAAATCAAATAGGTAATCAAATATAAAAAAGAAAAAAATGACTCAGTTAATCACAAAGTCCTTCTAATCGATTATGTGAAGGTAACTGATTAACCGCTGACCTGCCAATCATTTGATAACTGATAATCGATTTGACGCGTAATTGATTATAAGAAGCGGCTTAACCAAAGTGACTCTCAGGTTAACTGATAGACTTAATCGACTAGCCAATGATGTCTAATCGATATAGCTAATCGATTTTACCTTAGTGACAGACATAATTGGTTAGTGACATCAATTACTAGAAAGACTTTAATCAATTAGCAATAGCCTTGTAAACGATACTTCTAATCAATTTAGCCTTATCGATAGACTTAATCAATTACCGATAGCAATTAGAAGAGGAAATATAAAGAAACTCTTTATCGATTTAAAGTCTAAACAAAATGACTAACTTTCTCACTATTAATTGATTAGTGATAGAGATGTAATCAAAGTTCGAATGGGTCTTTAATTGATTTAATCAAAGATATCCTAAAATCAACTAAGTACCCGAACAAGAAGTTCTCAAAGCAGTGAGTCACTTAGCCTGTAATCGATTAACTCATTCATTTAAAACAAGATAATAAATATTGATTTTTTGTATTTTCATTGTGTGTGATCACCGTAAGATATAGATTAGATAAAGGCCAATAAATTGACTCAACAAATTCTGCACCTTTGAGGCTTTCCTAAATTCCAGCAACCTTGAGTAGAAGGATCGGCAATGCACAATTATAGCAATTGTTAGGATCGCTGTGTCGGATCCAGATGAAACGCAGCGGATAAAATAATTAATCTGGATCAACGCCGTTAAGATGAAATTCCCAGCGGTAAACTATGTTACCTGCGCGGATTCGAATCCGCGTTCGTTCTTTGGTTCCGCCGAAGTGATGCCGCAAGCCGCGCAGGTGCCCGACTTTTAGCGGTATCCACGCGGTCTTCCTCACGATGGATCGTCCTCGCTTCCTCGCTCGCAGCAGCATCCGTAGATCCCGTTTGACTACGCGTTATTCTCCGCGACATGCGGATTCAGATTCCCGTCAGACGGGAAGACAGAGCAGGCGAGAGTTGGAGTAGACCCTCCAGGGGCCAGTCAAAAGAGGGGGGGCGCCCAAAGTAAGAGAGGAGAGAGAAAGGGGAGGCTAGGTCAGGGTTGTTGGCCCCCGACCTAGCGTATGTTCCTTTATAATAAGTATATTTACGATTTTTCATAAAAACCCATACTTATTCGAAATCCTGTGGGATTATCCATCGACTTGAAAACCTTTTGCGTGTGACCTTTTAGGCCCAAATACCAGTCCAGTTAATGGCCCATTGAGCCCAGTAACTCTTTACGGACCTACTGAATTAATTAATATCTGTATATTAATTAATCACCCGAATTTAATGTCCCACATTAAATTTGGACTAGCTTCCTATCACGTTGGATGCCAAACAACATCGCGTGATCTTAGATGGATTTGAGGTTATCACAACCTTCTATTGGAACCTTTCCGTCATCGGTTAGCGCGCAAATATAATCCTTCATCCGTGCAATGTTCCCAAATCGACCTAAGGTATGGTTTACTGTTAAACCCTAGTCAGTCGAATCACTTGAATCAGATGCCGCTAATCTATATCGGATAACTCTTTATCTGATACAGAGTCCGCCCTGGCCAGGGACTTAAGCGCATCATTCTCGGAACATTCTCTCTCATGATACCGAGAGCGGATGATCCCTTATTGAACACGCAATTACCTTCGAGGGCATTTATCTGAGCTCGATCATTTGACTTATTGATAACCCATGGTTAGGGATTCGTTAGTCAAAGTCAAAGCTCAAAGACGTACCAATAAGGTATCTTTGTTGTCTCAGGTCCAAAGATCATCTACGCAACTGTGGCAAAAGAATCGAGTTGGTTAATAGTGAGGTATATACCATCCAACGATTCATGGTCGGATCAGTTCAGTGAACTCATTCCCCAATGAGCACCTATAGGTCCAGCATAGTGTCTCCACACAAGTGACTTATAGGATCAGTCACCCTCATCACATGAGATGAAGAAACCTGTACTAGTCTATCCGGATGTTTGATGTCCATCTCAAACATCCTCCAACTAGGAACAATTGAGAACATGCGTATATAAATCTTTGGTCCCGTAATTATGATTTCATCATAATCCGAAGATTATTGCACATGTTCATGGACTTTATCGTGATACGATAAACATACATCGAATTAATTACACACAATGAATTAATGTCATTTATTAATAAACTGAATCAATACATAGTATCGGATTGGCTTTGAGACCACCTAATACTAACAATCTCCCACTTGGACTAAAGCCAATCACTTTTATACATAATACCCATATTCTCTAAGTGACGCTAAAAGATATTTTGAGACAAAGGCTTTGTCAGTAGATCTGCTATGTTGTCGGCAGAAGGAACTCTTTCCACTACGACATCTCCTTGAGCTATAATCTCTCTGATCAGATGAAAGCGTTACAGAATGTGCTTCGACTTCTAATGAGACTTCGGTTCTTTCGCTTGAGCAATCGCCCCATTGTTGTCACACAGCAGTGGGATGGAACAAGAGATGCTTTCCACTACACCATGATCGTTGATGAATTTCTTCATTTAGACAGCTTCCTTGGCGGCTTCAGCAGCATCAATATATTCAACTTCTGTTGTCGAATCAGCAGTGGTTTCCTACTTGGAACTTTTCCAGCTCACTGCTCCCCCGTTGAGTGTGAAGACAAAACTTGATGTCGACTTGATATCATCAGGATCAAACTGAAAACTCGAATAAGTGTATCCTTGCAGTTTTAAGTCTCCTCCTCCATAGACCAAAAATATATCTTTAGTTCTTCTCAAGTACTTAAGAATACATTTTACAGCCTTCAGTGTTCATCACCTGGATCTGCCTGATGTCTACTCGTAACGCTTAGAACATATGCAACATCAGGTCTAGTACATAATATGGCATACATGATGGAAATCTATGGCTGAAGCATAGGGAATCTTATCCATCATTGCCCTCTCCTCAGAAGTCTTGGGAGACTGATCTTTAGAGAGATAAATTCTTTGTCTCATCGGTATGAAACCTCTCTTGAAATTTTCCATGCCAAACCTTTTGACAATAGTTTCTATATACATTGATTGGGTTAAGGCAAGCATCTTCTTTGATCTATCTCTATAGATCCGTATTCCTAATACGTAAGATGCTTCTCCTAAATCCTTCATAGAGAAGTTCTTAGATAGCCAGATCTTTACTGATGACATCATCCCTACATTATTCCCAATGAGTAGGATGTCGTCAACGTAAAGAACTAGGAATGTAATTGCGGTCCCACTGTTTTTCTTGTATACACAAGGCTCATCTTCATTCTTATTGAAACCATAAGATTTGATTGCCTCATCAAACCTTATGTTCCAGCTATGAGAAGCTTGCTTCAGTCTACAAATGGACATTTGCAACTTGCATACCATATTTGGCGATTCTTTTGATGTGAAGCCCTCTGGTTGTATTACATACACCTCTTCCTCAAGATTTCCATTAAGGAATGCCGTCTTCACTTCCATCTGCCAGATCTCGTAATCATGGTATGCTGCAATAGCGAGAAGAATTATGATAGACTTAATTATGGCAACGGGTGAGAAGGTCTCGTCACAGTCAATTCCTTGCCTTTGACGATACCCTTTCGCTACTGACCTTGCCTTATAAGTCTCTATTCGTCCATCTGCACCGATATTTCTTTTAAAGATCCATTTGCAGCCGATAGGTACTATACCTTCAGGCAAGTCAACCAAGTTCCAAACTTGGTTGATGTGCATGGACTGAATTTTAGAATTCATGGCTTCTCGCCATTTCTCGGCCTCTGGACTTTCAATGGCCTCTTGGTAAGTCTTAGGATCATCATCTTCTTTATAGAGTATCCTAGAACCATCCAAATTTATATGTCTCACATATCTTTCTGGTGGTTTAGGTATTCTATCTGACCTACGAGGTTCTTGTGTATTTTCTTGAATAGGTTCAGAAACTGATAGTTCATTTGATGAACCATTAACAGGTTGTGGGTCTAGTATTTCTTCCAGAATTACTTTACTCCCACTGTCTTTTGGGAGAATATAATCTTCTTCCAGAAAGACAACTCTCCTGTCTACAAACACCTTTTGTTCATCAGGATGATAAAAGTAATATCCATAAGTTTTCTTCGAATATCCCACAAACCTACATTTGTTTGTCCTAGACTCCAGTTTATCTGCATCATGTCTTTTAACATGAGCAGGACATCGCCAAACTTTAACATGTTTAAGGTCTAGTTTCTTCCCATTCCATATCTCATACGGAGTGGTTTCAACAGATTTGCTGGGTACCTTATTCAGGATATACATAGTCGAGCTAAGTGCATATCCCCATAAGGACACTAGTAATTTGGACATACTCATTATGGATCGTACCATTTCCATTAATGTGCGATTCCTCCTTTCTGATACACCATTCATTTGCGGTGTATAGGGAGGTGTATGTTGAGAAGGATATCATTATCCTTTAAGTATTTAATGAACTATGTACTCAAGTATTCACCACTACGATCAGATCGGATAGCTTTTATGCTTTTTCTAGTTTGTTTTTCTACTTCATTCTTAAATTATCTGAATTTCTCAAAGACTTTAGATTTATACTTTAGTAAGTATATAAATCCGAATCTTGAGTAATCATCAGTGAATGTGATGAAGTACGATAAATCACCAATGGCTTGGGTGGACATAGGACCACATACATCATAATGTATTAGTTCCAATAAGTCTTTGGCTCGATCTCCAGTTCCAGTAAATGGAGATTTAGCCATTTTACTTATCAAACATGACTCACATGTCGCATATGATTCATAATCAAATGGATCTAAATATCCATCTTCATGCAATCTTTGGAGTTTGTTTTCTCCAATGTAACCAAGCCTACAAAGCCATAAGTAGGCTTTGTTCATTTCATACTTATTTCTTTTAGTTAAAGAACTGATATTTAAATTCTCATGAGATACATTTAAAAGATACAATCCATTAGATAATACAGCAGAGGCTATAAATTTATTTCGAAAATAAATTGAACAACAATTGTTCCCAACATGTAAATTGTATCATATTCTATATAGACATGAAATAGAAATAATATTCCTTATTATGCTAGGTACATAATAAAATTCATCTAATGAAAGAGTGTCTCCGGATGGCAACTTGAGCTCCACTGTCCCTACAGCGATCGCCGCAACTCTTGCGCTGTTACCTAGCCTCAGCTCCACCTCGCCAGTCCTCAGCTTACGCCTTCTTGTTAGTGTCTGAAGCGTCTTGCTGCTTCACAGTTCCTTGAGCCTTGTCCTTGAGGTATTCTTTACAATTCCTCTTCCGGTGCCCCTTCTGATGACAGTAGAAGCATTCACCCTTCTCAGCACTTTTGCCTTTGTCCTTCTTGACAACTTTCGGCTTCTTCTGATTCTTGCCTTTACCTTTCCTAAAGGCTTGGACTGCGAGTCTTTTCCGGCCGGTATTACCAACCATAAGGACTTGGGATTTCTCCTTTACAAGGTTCCCCTCCGCAGTCTTCAGCATGTTCAGCAGTTTAGCCAAAGTGGTCTAAATCTTGTTCATGTTGAAATTGACAATGAACTGAGCATATGATTGTGGAAGTGAGGACAACACAAGGTCGGTATGCGTCTCCTTGGGGAGTGGAATCCCAAGAGCATCCAGCCTTTCCACCCATTCAATCATCTTCAGCACATGAGTCTGTATTGAAGATCTCTCTGCTATCTGAGCTTTGAATATATTCTTAGATATCTCATATCTCTCGATCCTACTCTGCTCACCAAACAGCTCCTTCAAATGGAACACGATGGATTTAACATCCATCTTCTCATGCTACCTCTGCACCTCATTGCTTATAGAGGCCAGTATGTAGCATTGGGCCATGATGGAATCCTCCTTCCATTTTTCATATATCAATATGTCCTCCTCTGGGGCATCTAATGCTGGTTTAGCAGGAGGTTCTTCATCCAGGACATATGCAATTTGCTCAGACCTGAGAACAATCTTCAGGTTCCTGAGCCAGTCTGAGTAATTCGGGCCTGTCAAACGATTGGCATCAAGTATGCTACGCAACGGGTTATCGTGCGACATATTAGCCTATAGGAGATAATCAAATTAAAATAAGCAGACATTCAGTTTATTAATTTAAAAAAAGACATGGACTTTGTCTATTTAGTTTTACTCCCACTAATTTTCGTCGGACTGTATAACCTTTAGGTATACAGAACGAAAGACGCCGACAGTCTCCTAGCGGGGATTAGAATCTCCAAGCATCACAGTATGTCCTCGGGTAAACACATAGTATCATATCGCTATCTCAGAGCAATCATCTCATGATAATTGCAACTCCTTGCAATATTCGATCATACTTTGGCTCCCAGGTTATTAATGGTCCCGGGTAAATACAGTAGACCATTATTCCTGGTCAAAGTTTTACCATCAATACATGGCAGAGTAGAGTAGAAATATAGTTCCCGGGTAAATACGTGGATAACTATATCGTTCCTCTACTCTTATCCAAAGGCATCTAATGCAATGATTAATAGTCCTCTCAACAGACGATGGCAAATCTCGGGTAAACACATAGTATCTACCACTCCAGAATTAAGTTTTATTAATCATATTGATGGAGAACAACACGGTGCATTCTCAATGACTCGCGCTACGGCTTAGATTTTGTAACAAAGGTTTTATTCATTTACTTTGGTCTCATCCTAGGTGATAGTATTAAATATATCGTATATATTACATATACTAAAAACCTAATTAAGTTGATTCATACGCATCACATACATGTCATTAGTGTGGTCATGGACGACACAACGGTTTGACCTGAACCAGATAGTCAAACACACACAATATAACAACTTATATCATGAGTCTGCAAACTCATAGATTCTATGAACTCCTTTATATAGATCTGGTTGCAGTTGTGGATCATCCATGCTCTATGCTCAACTGCCTCAATCAAATTACATCATAAATTCATAATTACATGATAATTTAAAAGGAAGAAGCCTTATGGTGAATACATCAAGGAGGGAGGTAGAGGTATAATAGAATATGAGAGAGGGAGAGGTTCGCAGACCTCTATTTATTCACAAATAATAAACCACGCAATCACATTCATAATTGAATCACATCCAAACACATAAATAATAGAGCTAATCCATGACCACCATGTAGTTTTTAATTAAATAAACCACACATAAAGAGCACATCACATGGCTAAATAAAGTATTTTGAAAATATTTAATTTTGGTTTCATAAACTAGGGACCAAACAAAATTTGGATTTTGAATTTCCGAAAAGATTTCATTTTATCTTTAAGCTTGCTGATTTAAATCAATTTTTTAAAAAAAAAGACAGACATAAGCACATTAAAAATAAATGTACAACAACTCCAAATTGACAAGATTATAATATTCCATGCTTGTAAGATTAACAAACATTAAATAATTAATTTAACAATTAAATTAACTCCCCTTTAATGTCCATTAATCTAACAATTAGATTAAATTAACAACAACTTGTTAATAATCCTATTAATCCACATTAATCTAATTATTGGCCATATAATTAAAAATAGAAATTAATCTTATTTTAAAATCTCATTTCATTCATAAATTAAATTCTGTAATTAGATGGGACAATAAATTGATAAATCGGGGATTAAAATAGAGAGAATTAAATGGTAAAAAAGGCAGTGGTCCAATGGACCAGACCGGACCATGGGTTGAGCCCAGTCGGCTCCTGGTCTGGACCCATCGGCCCGCCCCCCCCACCTGAGCGCAACTAGGAAACCCTAGCTGCGCGCAGGGTGGGGGGGCGGCGGCTCCCTACCGCCGGCGGCCTGCCCTGCAGGCGCCGACCGGCAGGGCCCTGGCCGGAGGGAGGCCGCCGGCGCCCAGGGGCACCGGTGACGGCGCCGGCAACCCCTAGTTGCCGGCGGTTCCCTTTCCAAAGCCCCTTATTTCTGCAAAAATCGAACCCCCCCCCCCATCTTTGAAAAAGAAGAAAGAAAAGGGGGTTGGTCGTCCTCCCCGTCACTGGCCAGGGTTTCACCGTAGACCGACGACCCTGTGGGAGGAAACCCATGCTCCAGCAGGCCCTTCCAAACGATTGGGATGCCCGTGAACATGCCGATACAAGTCATTCTTCGTCCGACGAAGAACACAAAAATATGCAGAAAATAAAACAATTTTTATGCAGTTAATTTACCTTAAATTTACTGTGTTCATCTCATGAACACATCACATGCAATTAAAATCTAAACTACGCATGGAATTAATTATAAAAATATCAATACGGAGATTGAAATGACGAAAAACATAGTGGAACCTGGCTCTGATACCACTGTTAGGATCGCTGTGTCGGATCCGGATGAAACGCAGCGGATAAAATTATTAATCCAGATCAACGTCGTTAAGATAAAATTCCGGCGGTAAACTATTTTACCTTGCGCGGATTCGAATCCACATTCGTTCTTCAGTTCCGCCGAAGAGATGCCGCAAGCCGCACAGGTGCCTGGCCTCTAGCGGTATCGACGTGGTCTTCCTTACGATGGATCGTCCTTGCTTCCTCACTCGCTGCAGTGTCTGTAGATCCCGTCTGACTATGCGTTATTCTCCGCGACATGCAGATTCAGATTCCCGTCAGACGGGAAGATAGAGCAGGCGGGAGTCGAAGCAAAGCCTCTAGGGGCCAGTCAAAAGAGGGGGGGCGCCCAAAGTAAGAGAGGAGAGAGAAAGGGGAGGCTAGGTCAGGGTTGTTGGCCCCCGACCTAGCGTATGTTCCTTTATAATAAGTATATTTACGATTTTTCATAAAAACCCATACTTATTCGAAATCCTGTGGGATTATCCATCGACTTGAAAACCTTTTGCGTGTGACCTTTTAGGCCCAAATACCAGTCCAGTTAATGGCCCATTGAGCCCAGTAACTCTTTACGGACCTACTGAATTAATTAATATCTGTATATTAATTAATCACCCGAATTTAATGTCCCACATTAAATTTGGACTAGCTTCCTATCACGTTGGATGCCAAACAACATCACGTGATCTTGGATGGATTTGAGGTTATCACAACCCTCTATTGGAACCTTTTCGTCATCGGTTAGCGCGTGGATATAATCCTTCATTCGTGCAATGTTCCCAAATCGACCTAAGGTATGGTTTACTGTTAAACCCTAGTCAGTCGAATCACTTGAATCAGATGCCGCTAATCTATATCGGATAACTCTTTATCTGATACAGAGTCCGCCCTGGCCAGGGACTTAAGCGCATCATTCTCGGAACATTCTCTCTCATTATACCGAGAGCGGGTGATCTCTTATTGAACACACAATTACCTTCGAGGGCATTTATCTGAGCCCGATCATTTGACTTATTGATAACCCATGGTTATGGATTCGTTAGTCAAAGTCAAAGCTCAGAGACGTACCAACAAGGTATCTTTAGTGTCTCAGGTCCAAGAACCATCTACGCAATCGTGATAAAAGAATCGAGCTGGTTAACAGTAAGGTATATACCATCCAACGATTCATGGTCGGATCAGTTCAGTGAACACATTCCCCAATGAGCACCTACAGGTCCAGCATAGTGTCTCCACATAAGTGACTTATAGGATCAGTCACCCTCATTACATGAGCTGAAGAAACCTATACTAGTCTATCTGGATGTTTGATGTCCATCTCAAACATCCTCCGACTAGGAACAATTAAGAACATGTGTTTATAAATCATTGGTCCCGTAATTATGATATCATCATAATCCGAAGATTGTTGCACATGTTCATGGACTTCATCGTGATACAATAAACATAGATCGAATTAATTACACACAATGAATTAATGCCATTTATTAATAAACTGAATCAATACATAGTATTGGATTGGCTTTGAGACCACCTAATATTAACAACAATCAATAGTGATCATGGAGTAGAGTTTCAAAATGAACAATCTATAGAATTTTGTGAAGATCAAGGCATTGATAGTAACCTCTAAGACCCAATAACTCCTCAGTAGAATGTTGTAGTGGAAAGAAAGTGCAAAATATTGTTTGATATGACCAGAACCATACTATCAAGTACAATTTGCTAGTAAAGGCGGGATTCTTACTTGCATGACAACTAACAAATAAGGATATAATATTTTTGGGTTAAAGTAGTCAACACAACATGCTACATCATCAATAGAGCCATTATGAGATCCATATTGAAGAAGATCCCATATGAACTATACAAAGGGAAGAAGCCTACGACTAGCCACCTCAAGCCATTCAAATGCAAGTGCTTCAGTCTTAATAATGGCAAAAGCAACTTTGGCAAGCTAGACTCTACAAGTGATGAAGGCTTGTTTTGGGGTATATTCTCAAATCCATTGGTTATAGAGTATTTAATAAGGGAGTTTTAATTATTAAACAAACTGTTCATGTTATATTTGATGAATCTAATCCATCTTCCAAGGGAAGAGAAAGGTGTGATGGTGATGATGTAGATGAGCTAACCAAGAAGATGTAAACCATCATCTTGAAGGACAACAAAGCTTAAGATGAAAAGCTTGCACGTGAAGAGGTAAGTGAAGAGAAAATGGTACATGAAGATCTACCAAAGGAGTGAATGTATTCTAGGAATAATCTCAAGAAAAACATCATAAGAGATCTACAACAAGAAGTAAGACCATTCCTTATGATTATCTTGCTTTTGTATCTCAAATAGCATCTAGGACAATCACCCTAAATATTATCCATGGAAAATGAACTTAATTAGTCCGAGAGAAACCAAGTTTGATCTTATCATTGGTATCAAATTGGTGTTGATAAGATGGACAAGTCTAGAATAATTATTAAGAACAAAGCCATATTGATTGCTTAGGACTATTCTTGGGGGGAAGGCATTGATTATGATAATGCCCTAGTAACTAGATATATGGCAATTCGGATTACCTTATCGTTTGCATCTATATTAGATTTAGAACATTTTCAAGAGGAAAAATTACATAAGGCACTGTATGCTTTGAAATAAGCTCTTAGAACTTGATATGAAAGAGTGAGTGCTTTTCTCCTTAAGCATGCTTTCAGCAGAGGTAGTAGATAGCACTTTGTTTATCAATGATAGTAACAATGGTACTCTCATAGTTTAGATTTGTGTAGTAGAAATATTATGTTTGGTGCTACTAATGAAAATCTGTGGAAGAAATTTCAGAAGCTCATGTAAGGTGGGTTTGAGATAAATATGATGGAGGAGTTGAACTACTTACTTGGGCCGCAAATCATAACTAAAGAATGGAACTTGCATTTGTCAAGCCAAGTACATCAAAGACCTACTGAAGAAGTATGTTTTTAACAAAAGAAAGTCCTTACTACACCAATAAACACCTCGACAAGATTGGATGTAGATTCATAATGTCAGAAAGAGGCCCAAAAGTTATATAAAGGTATGATTGGGTCCCTTCTCTACTTAATTGCTAGTAGAACATACAATTTATTTAGTGTTTACATATGTGCTAGGTGTCGAGCACATCCTAAAGAATCCTACTTGATTTGTGTTAAGGATCTTTAGATATCTAGTTGACACTAGTGAGCTTGGTCTCTTGTATCATAAGGACTATGATCTTACTTTGCTTGAGTATTGCAATTTTGACCATGTTGACTACAACATGGATTGAAAAAGCACCAGTATACATGTCAATTTTTTGCAAGTTGCTTGATATTGTAGTCATCCAAAAAGTAAAATTCAGTAGCATTGTCAACAATTGAAGCTGAATATTTGGCTACTAGAAGCTATTGTACTCAAATCTAGCGGATCGAACATCAACTGGGGGACTATAGATTCAAGTTTCAAGGAAGTCCAATGCTAGTTGACATGCAAGTGCAATCAACTTCACCAAGAATCTCATTCAACATTTAAGAACCAAGCACATTAAGGTTTGACATTATTATATTAGAGATCATGTAGCATCTAGTGATGTTTCCTTGCAACTTGTTGATACTTTACATTAGTTAGTACATATTTTCACTAAACCACTTCCTGAGGCTAGATTTACTTATATTTGAGAAGAACTGGAGTGTGTAATCTATTATAAATATTAGTTTAATTGATTTTTGTATTACATTAAAATAGATAGATAACTGGAAGACACTTTAGTAACTAAGTATTTCACTTAATGAATTTCGTTCACATCTTTGAAATTATGTTTGTTGTTTTGATCAATTAAGTATTCCTTCCAAACAGTTGTCTTCAATTCTTTTATCCTTCGGTTAATCAATTTGATTCCAAAAGCCTTTAATTAAACATCTTACAAGTTAATCGACCTCCACATTCAATTAATCGATTAAGTCCTCTAGTTAATCAATCCCTTAGTGAGGTTGAAGCAGTGACTATAGCAGAATTCACGGCCTGGAGTAGCAAAAGCATCAGGACTAGAAATTTTCCCATATTTTTAATAAGTCATATCAGACTCCTAAGAAGATGGAATTCAACAATCAGCACTATCCCATCACCTGCTGAGGGGGTGCAATTCAACAGTTGAGGAAAAGATCAATACCATCTTATGATATTAGATACTATCTCAAATGGTATTAGGCAACCATCACTGAGTCATATCAAGTGCCAAATTAACTTAGCCTAAACCTCATCCGGCCCTTCAAAGCTTTTCATCAATTAACTCTCGGAAAGATCGATTAAGTAGCTTCAGTTAATCGATTAACATGACAATTAAACCAACATCCTTGAGTTCACTTAATCGATCTTTTATTGATAAGTTGCACTTTAGGCTCATTTAATCGATCTTCGTTCGATTAACTTCAGTGATATCAATTAAGTTATTCGAATAATTGAGCCATTTAATCACTTAAGTCATCTTATTGCTCATTTAATCGATCTTTCCTATTATTGATTAACATGGTTTCATGCTTCATCTAAGAAATCAACCATCCTCTAGGGATTAACTTGAGCTTTCTTCTAGTGACTAATTAGCCAAATTCTGGGCTATTCTTATTCAATTAATATGATGCATCTGCTTCATTTAATCGATTGACTAGTGACTTACTTGTACATGGACTTAATCGATTATCTGATAACTTATGAATTAGCTTAATTGATCTTCTCTGAATTTTTTCTGTCTGACTATCTGATAACTTAAATATGCATGCGTTTCTATCTACTTTTTAGAGTTTTCATATAGTACTTTCATAGACTTCTGATACACGAAGATCATCATTGATAGACTAGGGAGAAATCCAACAACTTTCTAGACTTTCTATGATGTAGATACCTGTAAGGTCTTTTCAATTTACCTACCCATGGAAGTATTCAAGAACATATAAGGAAACCTATGTTATGCAACTGCAAAGAGGATGGAGAACCTAAGATCGAAGAAGAAAGAGCAGGAAAGACAACCCACAAGCTCTCACAAATTCAAAATGTTGGACACCACAAGAGTATATCAGCCTAGCATTCATCACCATGAGTCTCATGGAAAGAAAAATCTTTGAAAAACACTATAAATGCAAACCCCTTTTTTCCTAGATTAATAAGAATTTAGTTGTGAGCAACAAAGTGATTTAGATCTAAAAGGAAATAGAGTTTGCAAGGAGCCACCATTCAAAATCCGGCAAACTCTCATGAGAGCAATGTTGAGTACAATCTAACCACTCCATTCTCTGCAACATTCTCTTCTTGGTCACTCTATTGCAATCAAGACTCTGTTGCTTCACTCTCTGATCTTCTTATTTTAATTTCTTTCAACTGTGGAATTTTATTGTAAACAAGTCAACTTACTAGGAGGCATATTTTTGCAACTTTATTCTTATTGTTTTCTTTCTTACAGGTAGAGGGCTTGTCCTGGACAAGAGGGTGTTGTTTCCTTCCTTAGGGGAAAGGGCTTGTTGTAGATTGGGGTTTTAACCTATTGGAGGTTGATATCCTGTCTTCCCTCTTGAGGGGAGAGGACCTATCATGGATAGGAGGCTTGGCCAGCTGAGCCTAGTGGTTGTACTAATGTTGAGCTAATAAAAATATCATGAGTTGTTGCCTTGAGGACTAGACATATGTCGTTGACCAAATCAATGTAGATCTCTATGCATTATCCTTATGTGATTGATCTTTGTTTCCCTCTCTATTCTTCTTTGAGTTGTGCAATCTCCTAGTGTTTATTGCACTTCAACTAGGAACATTCATAACTTATGTTCAAAGAAGATTCAATTTCATAATCATGATCTCATCATGATTCACTCTTTATTACATAAGTTTATGAACTCCACTATGTACACAACATGTATGTGTGAATTATTTATACATAATGAATAGATTGCCATGTATTAAATGTGAATAAAGGTTTACAAAAAATGGTACCATTGTATAATAATTGACTTGTAGGGCATCCACTTCTTTCATTTCTATATATGTAAATCATGTGAGAAGTCAACCAAATTCTATGCCCATGGAAAATTAGACATTAAAACTTGAAGAACACCATCATAAATATTAAGTCAAGCTCATGCATGCTCTAAGAGTCATTATAGATATGCATGCACATAGGAAAATCAAAAGTCATTCCTTGGACATCACTCTACCTCTTGCTTGAACTCCACCAACTCTAAAGGCCCTCGAGTCCATGAAGTCATTCTTAGGATCATGCACAAACTCCAAGTGTCCTCCACCAATTGCTCCTCTTGATCTCCACCAGGAGACTCCAACTAAGCTCCAATGCAGCATGGTAGCCTCCTTGTAAGCTTCTTTCACCATCACAGCCCCCATGTAAAGCAAGGTGCCTTCCCTACAAGCCATGGATCCAATAAGGAAGTGGGAGAGAAGGGAGAGGAGTGGGGGTCAAGCTCCCTCCCCACCCCGTTTATAAATCTTAGCTAAATAGCAATTAAACCGTGTAATTAACCAAATTTGCTTCTTACTCTAACAACCTACCTAATGGACTATCCAAAACCCATTATAACCAGCCCAAATGTCCTCTAATCAGCCTACAAAACTAATTCCTAAACTCATCTTCTAATCTTCAATTCAGTTCACAACATCGCCAAATTGAGTTGAACACTAAAGAACGAAAAATTCGCTCTAAAGTTCATTAAGCGTTAATAAGCCTAGCTAATTACATATAATTCACAATCTATACATTACAAAAGCCATCTAACGAAAAATGAATCAATTTTAAATAAATTACGCTGGATTATCAATGAGTCAAAGTGTGGTCAAACCAATAAATCAGATTGACAATCATACATAGAAAGGCCAAGATATTATGCTTGCTGTTGCTCAAAAGCAATTGAAAGAAAAGAGTTGATACTGTTGTCACCTTCAAAACATAGGTATCAAATTATATGGAGCAGCAACCACAGATGCTATCTCTAATCTAAAGCTCATGTTGTAATTATTTTAAGTACTAATGGTGAAAGGTCAGGTTTGCAAAACCTTGGTAAATATCACCACCATTAGTAATGTTTGCTGCACTGCACTCATGTCCTGCACTAGTGCGTGCAGGGCCGTTCGATCCACCGGATTGGACGGCGTGCATTGAGCACGTCTTATTTTTTCTTTTATTTTTTTGTTGAATTTTTTAAAGTTTTTTGGAACATCCGATCAAAAATCCGAGAATACATTTGGGGAGCTCGGATCGGCTCCGACCCGACTATGTATTTTATTTTTTAAAGAAAAAAGTTTTTTTCCTTTGCATGCAAATCGAGGTGTTCTTCAGACGATTTTAAAAAAAAAACAAAATATACAATCGGGTTTATATTGCATTATCGCCATGTAGAATATGTATGAAAGATCCTTGGAGTCTTGATATATATGAAAGATCCTCTATATATCTATGAAAGATCCTCTATATATCTATGAAAGATCCTCTATATATTTTTTATGTATGTCCTTCAACGTGGTTATACGCACAAGCTATATATTTGGTTATTCTTCATGGTAATACCTTTTAACCATTTCATATCTCATAGGCTTCCAGATTTGGTTTTCTCTCGTGGATGTGAAGATTGACGACATTTATTGCTCTAAGTGCCATCCCTAACAAAGATTTACGACATTTATTGCTCTCAGTGCCATCTACAAGTTCTCTTTTATAAATAGAACCAGCACTGGCTTTTATAGAGAGAAGAGAGCGAGGAAGAGAGATATTAAGCTGTTCCACAATCCATAAACACAAAGGAATGGGATCTATCAAACTTGTTCTTCTCATGGTCATGTTAATGGCCGTTTCATGGCACGTGCCTGTAGCAGCTAGATCCATTCCATCCCAAGTGAATATGCCAATTGATTCATCTACATCTGCATCTGTTTCAGGAATTGGGGAAGCTTCCTCAGATAGCATGACCATGTTCACAAACTTGGGTACTATCCTCTCACATATATCTAGCTAACTTTTCCTTGTTACTGATGATGAGAATGGTGTTCTTCTTTTCCATACTTAGTTTCTAACTCGTGTTCTTAACATTGTAGAAAACTCTGCAGGTCAACCCCTTGTTAATGATCTGCAATGCTGCGTATGTATCGGTGTTAGCTGTCGAGGAACTTGCTGCCGAGGCATCCCCCCTTCAGCATAATACATACAGAAACGAACTGAGGGTTTCGAATAAGATGTTTTCTTGTAGAGACATGATGTATGCGCAAATAACATAATTAACTTCGAATAAAATTACCTCTGCGCGCATCAGACTTATTCTGCTTTCCTCTTGCTTCTCATGTCTCAGGTGATCACATTTTGTGTTAATTGAATAGCCCATTATATAAATGTAATAATCTTTTTCGATCAACACTAACGTTGATCGAACTTGATCTTCGTGGTCAGAATCGTATATGGATTGGTCTCCATGAGAAGGGTTTCTGGCAGCCAGTTTCTTATATATCGTCGTGTGCGGTTCGGGAGGATGTTATTACACGGTCAAATCTACCATAAATTGGGGCATATATAGGGAATCTGATTGTAAAAAAATGCACTAAGAAGTTTAATTCGTGCTCTAAAAAAGACTCTATCCCTCCAGGTTCCTAACGTTGTTTCAATGAAAGCTTTGATCTGGAATATTCGAGGTATTTCAATTAAAACCTCAATTGGCAAACTGAAATATTCGATAAGATTTCATAGTGTTTGTTTCATTGCTATTACTGAGCCCATGATTGATACTTCCAACCTGGATAAATATCGTCGAAAACTGACGATGGAGTTTTGTGGCTAATTATGAGGGTGCTCGGTCTGAGATATAGTTTTTTTTGGAAGGACCTGTGCAATTTTTATGGTCATATTTCTTATGATCAATATTTGTCTTTATATAATGGTGATGTTTCCACGCCTGATATATTGTACGCTTACTATTGTGCAACAGACTTTGCAGTGCACACTTACTCTAATAATACCACCACTTTTCAACATTTTGTTTGTCACACTCATTAAGAATTATTTGATCTCTTGACCTATAATAATTATTATTAAAATTGCTTTTGACACCGCTTTTTTATGTAACTAATACAATTAATGAGAACGCTTTGATCAAATGGTAAAAAATGTGACATAATAACATTCCCCTACTTATAATAGTAGAATGGGAGGGCTACATTGTCTTGCTTATGGGGTGTTTGGTTGCATGATAATGCAACCTTTTATTACAAATATTTTTTTTTTACAATGAAAGCATATTAAAATGTTTGGTAAACACTACTAAAATATATTTTGAAAAGACACTAACTCACAAAACAAGATAAAAATAAAAAGAGGGTCCCTTGTTTTATTTTTTATCACGGACAGACAAAGCCAACCCTCCCATATGATCCTGCCTCCACATCTCCCCCCAACCCACTTGCCTACCCTCACCGCCTTGGATCCTTCCTCCCCACTGCAGGTAGATCCACTGTCGCCTGCTTCCCCCACCCCCACCCAAACCGCCGCCAGATTCACTGCATTATTGCTCGCTTGATCTGCCCTTGAACATCGTCCCGCCCCGCCATCGCCAGATTCACCCTCACCTGCCACCCCACCCTCTTCGAAGGTAGATCGACCACCGCATCCTCCTCCTCCTCCGCCTTGTCGGCTTCATGGGCGGCCATCAAGCAGCAACATGCGGTGGTTCCGCTGGCATAGTCACCCACTGTGGGGGATTTGTTGATTTGTATATCTTCTTCTCCATCTAATGGGAACCAGACACTGCAAGGCTTGGACTCTGACTGTAGCATGGATCTAGTTGCGGAGATGGACTTGCTTGCCCATGCCGACGATCCCAATTGGTACCCCTCATGTCTTTCTTCCCAGTTGATGAGGATGAGAATGGCGAAGACACCAGGGATGGAGCTGGGTGCATCCCGCCTTCATTTGAGCACCATCAACGGCAACAGCAAGACGAGTTAGAGCTACTACATCTTCACCGCGTCGGCAAATGCATTCTTGCTATCCTTGCCCAATCAGTCTAATGTTTTCTGAAAAATTATCGTCTGTTGACCAAACATGATAATGGTATACAGTTTATAATTTAAAAGTCATCTTACTTTTTATTTTAATATAATTTTTTATAACAAAACTGTATAAAATATTGAAATACAAACAAACATCCTATTAGAAATAAAATGCGTAGACGACTTGTCCAATGCCAACCTCATTGAATGGGAATAGATGGAGGAGAGGAGGAATATAGAGGAAAATACTTGATCACTCATGACAAGACAAGAATGCTCAACTAAACATGTTTAACGGCAACAAGCCAATTCACTACAAGGAATACAGGATATGTCAGCGGCTAGGAGCTGCTGACAAATACCAAAAAGCCGCTGACTGAATTATATGTCAACAGTTAGAGGGCCGTTGACAAAGACAAAAATTCCGTTGGCAAATATTTGTCAACGACTAATGAGCAACCGCTGACATATGTAGCATATGTCCACAGCTAGAAGTCGTGGACAAAGGAGACATATGTCAACAGTTGAACCCGTGGACATATGAAATTATATGTCAATGGCTGTAAGCCGTGGACATATAGATCATATGTCAACGGCTTGAACCGTCGACATATGTGGCTAATGTCAACAGGTCTAGCCACTGACAAATATCACATTTGTCAACGGTTAGAACCGTTGACATATGTTGCTAAGGTCAACAACTCTAGCCACTGACAATCACATTACACATCTACAAATAAATGTATCAATTATCCTCGGCTCACTCCTCGTCATCACCATCAAAATCATCTCTTTAGTCATATGATTCACCTCCGGCGTTGTCCTCATCCACAGCGGCTATCAGAGGCTGAGTAGGACTCTGCATTGCTTGAAATCGGCTCATAAATGCACTTATCTCTGCCATTTGTTTGCGCATCCACTCCATCTCCTCCCCTTATCCTTAGAGTTTTTCTTTCATAGTTCGCAGTTCCACAGCTTGCTCCTCAACTTTCCGTTGATATATGAAAGAATTCGACCATTCTCCCGGTTCATACCATGTACGTAGTGTCTCTCGACTGCTCGCACAAAGAACATGGCTATATTGGTCTTTTCCCATAACTAAAATGAATGCCTCCTGAGAAGAAATGGGGATACTCCTAACATCACTCTATAAAGAAGGAGTGGTCAATTGAGTCATCCTCTCCTACAAAAGAAAATCAAGAAATAAAGTTCTTATTAGTGATATAAATTAATTTTAATAAGAATTATTAAAAAATAATTCAAAGGATAAAAAGACTTACATATCAACTCCTACTATAAGGACTAAGGTTTTGGGTACAGTTATCGGGTCGGTTTCAGAGCCGGATCCCTTAGTTTGGGCCCCAATGGGTCTGGGGCGTGCCTTCTAAACAACGTCTGGAGTGCACGACGCCATTTAGAATGGCGTCGAGCTGTACGGATGCCATTTAGATAGAGTGTTGTTGTGCCGCGTGGCTAGACGTTGGGGCACGTATGTATGGCCCCGGTCATGTCGTCTGAATGGCGTCTTAGATGGACGACGTGATTTAGACATTCTGCCAGAGTACGACCCAGTCCCGTCGCCTGAATGGCGTCTATAGAGGACGACGCGATTTCACCTGTTTCGGTTTGATGCCCTGAGCCTTCCCACCTTTCTCTCATTCTCTCCTACTCACTCTCTCTCTTCCCTCTCTCTGATCCCCTCCGTTTCCCCTTTTCCTTTCCCCTTCCCCTTCTTCGTCTTCCACCACTCCAACACCTCTCTACCTCTCACCACAACCACCACCACCTCCTTCACGGCACTTCATTCTCCGGGCGGCAGCCGACGTCCTGACCGAGTGACGGCGTCCACGGCGGTACCGGCGGCGGTTTGGCGGCGCAGAGCTAGGAGCAGTTCAAGTGACCGGTAGGGAGACGATCCTTGCATGTGATTTGGTTGTTTTATCCATGTTTTCCTGCTTGAAGCATGCGACGTGTGTGAAAATTTGGGTAGAATGAGCATGTTTAAGGGGCTTTTTAATAAAAATGTTCATTTTTATGAAATGGGGATTAGTGTGTTTTAAGCGGTAAATTAGATTCTCCCCTTCATTCTCTATTTTTGGGTATTTTTAGGGTAATTTTGGGGGAAAGAAAACCCCGTTTTGAGGCTCAGGAGAGGTTGCAGGAATTCAGGTTTCAGATTCTTAATGGCGTCTGACTAGAGCGACGCCATTTGAAATGTTGACTGGCTAGGGCGATGCCATTTAGGCCAGATTTGTCCCGGAACCAGTTTATGTGGGAATGAGTTCTGTTTTGAATGACGTCTAGTGACAACGACGCCATTTGAAATGGTAACTGGCTAGGATGACGCCATTTAAGCCAGAATCCCATTAATCCATGAAATTAACATATGTTTACATTGTTAAATAGTTCAGTTAAATGCATGCTTGAAATTGTACAACGAGGCCGAGGATTTATGTATGATCGGAATCGCATTGTGTGTGTGTATGTTTATGCGATTATGGGCCTAGAATGATCATGGTTTGTGTTTAACACCTTGTGTCGGTGTAGGAGGGACGCTTTGTCTATGTGGCATTGATGCCGTACCGGTGTGGGAGGGGTACATGTTAGTGTTTCACTTGTGACTGGGGGAAGCAGAACCACCTAGAGCTAGACAGGCCGGAATAGCCAGCATGTTATCCGAGGAGTTGTTGTTTGGTCCCAGCGGGTCGGTGCTTTCCTAATTTGTCATGGCAGTTTCCGGCATGTTTCTTGCTGTGGAGCCAGTTTGGTGCTGCTGGAGTTTACCCCTAGTTTATGCGATTATGGGCCTAGAATGATCATGGTTTGTGTTTAACACCTTGTGTCGGTGTAGGAGGGACGCTTTGTCTATGTGGCATTGATGCCGTACCGGTGTGGGAGGGGTACATGTTAGTGTTTCACTTGTGACTGGGGGAAGCAGAACCACCTAGAGCTAGACAGGCCGGAATAGCCAGCATGTTATCCGGGGAGTTGTTGTTTGGTCCCAGCGGGTCGGTGCTTTCCTAATTTGTCATGGCAGTTTCCGGCATGTTTCTTGCTGTGGAGCCAGTTTGGTGCTGCTGGAGTTTACCCTTTCACCACTGGGCCTGATTTGACCTGAGATATCGAGGTTACGAGTGGTACCCTTCGCCCTTTGGCTTGATGTGACCCGAGAGGTTAGGATTACGGGTAGTCCCTATAGCTTCGGCTTAAGGGGGGTTTCGCCGGTCCCCAGGGCCCTCGTGAAGCGCCTAGGCCTGGCGTTGAAGGAAGTTTGGTCGATAGGATAGTGGTCTAGACTGCTTGTGTGCATACGTGACTGGGTGGTGGTTGTTCACTAGTCCCAGTTAGTCCTAGTTTGACCCACTGCCTCACCTTACGGTGTCCGGAACATCGTAGCGGTGGACAGGCGTGGGTGTTCGTGGTGTTGTGAGGCAGTGTGGTTTGTGTGTTTAGCCGGATCTTTGGTTACGAACTGCGGTGTTGAGTTGGGTTACTTGAATTGCTTAGAACTTTGCCCATTGCATTACGAATGCATATGTTTCACATCGGAATTTGAGAATCTTTAGGAGCTATGTTTATTGCTTTACTTAAATTGCCTTCATCTTGTATTGTTGCACTTGTGGGTGCTTGTGTGGGAGGTGGGGATCGGGTGATCCCTACTGAGTCCAGTTTTGGTGTGACTCACTCCCTGCGGTTTCAGGTGTGGACTTCTCGGCAAGTGTTGGCGTGTGGTGTTCTCGTTGGTGTGTAGGCCAGCCGTTATCTTCGTTTCGGGGTATGCCCCGATGTTGTTGTGCTTTTCTTCTTCCTGTACTTATTTAATTCCTTGGACCTTGTAATTATTGTTAGGCTGTATATGGACATTATTATTTTACTTCCTGCGCACTTGTACTTTCTTTGAGGTCCGTGAGATTGTTATATTTAGCCTTGTTTCAAGCTTACTTCTCCAGATGTGTCGTTTGAGATATGGGTGTGAACCCATAGATAATGATCCGATACCCATTTAGTAATCAAGTCTCCGATTATAGGGTGGCGGATCGTTACAGATGGTATCAGAGCTTAGTCTGGTCGAGTATGTGACAAACTTGGTTAGATATTATAGTCCAACAATAAGTACGAGTCTGTACAGGCGATGGCTGCTGGCATAGATTAATAGGTTTGGACATGCTTGTTTTGATTTTTGTGTTTATAGAGTAGTGGTGGCACCGAAGAGGCGAGTTCCGTTGGTTCGTAGTACGGGAATTGACGATGGTAGTTCGGGGGCAGATGGGCATAATGTGGATCGTTTCATAGAGGCTATGATTGGGGCAATGTCTAGATACCAACCTAGAGATGGTAGTGAGGGATCCAACTCCCGAGGTGGTCAGTCCACAGTGATGGAACGGTTCTTGAAGTTGAAGACCCCTTCTTTCACGGGTCAACCTGTCCCAGACGAGGCAACTCATTGGATTAAGGAGGTGGAGAAGGCATTCGATGTTCTTGAGTGTGCTGAGAATGACAAGACTTTGTTGTCAACCTACTTGTTGAAAGATGATGCCTATGATTGGTGGGTTACCATCAAGAGAATGATTTTTTCAGATAGGTCCTTGAGAGAGATTCCCTAGGAGGTATTTGTGAGAGAGTTTAGTGGACAGTACTTTCCGAGGCACGTTCGGAAGGCCAAGGAAAGGGAGTTTATGGAATTGGTGCAGAGTGATATGTCAGTTATGGAATATCAAATGAAGTTTGTGGCTCTCGGAAGGTTCGTTCCGCACCTATCTAAGAATGAGGAACGTCGAACGGAGAGATTTGTGGATAGACTCCGGTACGATCTGAGGGGAATTGTGGCATCCCATTGTTATAGTGATATTGCATCAGCGATTCGGTACGCAGCAGCAGTGGAGACTCAGTTCCAACAAATGGCGAAAGAGTTGGAGCGGTGTTGGAACGGTCAGCACGAGGGCAGCAACAGAGCAAGAACAAATCGGCAATTCTTTCGACAGACGGCTCAAGTTCCTTTGGGTCCGGGTTCCAGGGGATGCTTTATGACAAGGACGAAGACGGTTCGGTTCGACAGATGCAGACTATGGCTAGCAGACAGCAGGAAGTAGGTCATGATGTGGCAGATCATTGTCCCCGTTGTGGTAGGCAACATGGTGATCAGATATGTCCATTGGTCACTGGTAGTTGTTTTGGTTGTGGTAAGAAGGGACATCTTGTGAGGAACTGTCCCCAGAATAATAGGATAGGTCAGGAGCCGAGTGGTCAGAAGAAGCCCAAGACCTAGAGCAGTGTTATGTATTCTCTTAGAAGAGGTCCGAGATGCTGGGAGAGATAAAGACTTTTGTCTTATCTTTTAGGTTGTAGTTGTGAGCTCTTATGGCACTTTTTATGTACTTTAGACATGGTGGAGAATCAATTTTGTATTATGTGCCTCGTAAGGCTAATGAATGGTTGTATTAGTCCATCAGTGTTTGTAGAATCATAGAACGTGGTTAGCTTAGTGTTAGTGAGATCAACCGATTATACGGAGCCCCGTGGAGGAGTGTGATTAGTGAGGGCGATCGATGTGAACCGTGTTACCAGTGTGGAATTGTCGACAGTGGTTGTCGCTCGAGCGGTTACAATTTCGAGGAAGAAATTTTCTTAAGGGGGGAGTATATAAGGACTGAAGTTTCGGGTATAGTTATCGGGTCGATTTCAGAGCCGGACCCCTTGGTTTGGGCCCCAGTGGGTCTGGGGCGTGCCTTCTAAACGACGTCTGGGGTGCACGATGCCATTTAGAATGGCGTCGAGCTGTATGGAGGCCATTTAGATAGAGTGTTGCTGTGCCGCGTGGCCAGGCATTGGGACACATGTGTACACCCCCAGTCTTGTCGTCTGCATGACGTCTTCGATGGACGACGTGATTCAGACATTCTGCCAGAGTACGACCTTGTCCTGTCGCCTTAATGGCGTCTGTGGAGGACGATGCGATTTCACTTGTTTCGGTTTGATGCCCTGAGCCTTCCCTCCTTTCCATCATTCTCTCTTTCTCACTCTCTCTCTTCCCTCTCTCCGATCCCCTCCGTTTCCCCCTTTCCTTTCCCCTTCCCCTTCTTCCTCTTCCACCACTCCAACACCTCTCTACCTCTCACCACTACTACCACCACCTCCTCCACGGCACTTCATTCTCCGGGCGGCGACTGACGTCCTGGCAGAGTGACGGCATCTACGGCGGTACCAGCGGCGGTTTGGGGTGTGGCGGTTCAGTGGAGCAGAGCTAGAAGGAGTTCAAGTGACCGGTAGGGGGACGATCCTTGCACGTGATTTGGTTGTTTTATCCATGTTTTCCCGCTTGAAGCATGCGACGTGTGGATACTTGGGTAGAATGAGCATGTTTAAGGGGCTTTTTAATAAAAATGGTCATTTTTATGAAATGGGGATTAGTGCGTTTTAAGTGGTAAATTGGATTCTCCCCTTCATTCTCTACTTTTGGGGTAATTTTGGGGGAAAGGAAACCCCATTTTGAGGCTCGGGAGAGGTTGCAGGAAACCAGGTTTCGGGCTCTAAATGGCGTCCGGCCAGGGCAACGCCATTTGAAATGGTGACTGGCTAGGGCGACGCCATTTAGGCCAAATTTGTCCTGCGACCAATTTTTGTGGGAATGAGTTCTATTTTGAATAGCGTCAGGTGACAACGACGCCATTTGAAATGGTGACTGGCTAGGATGATGCCATTTAAGCCAGAACCCCATTAATCCATGAAATTAACATATGTTTACATTGTTAGATAGTTCGGTTAAATGCATACTTGAAATCGTACATCGAGGCCGAGGATTTCTGTATGATCGAAATCGCATTGTATGTGTGTATGTTTATGCGATTATGGGCCTAGAACGATCGTGGTTTGTGTTTGACACCTTGTGTCGGTGTGGGAGGGACGCTGTGTCTATGTGGCATTGGTGCCATATCGGTGTGGGAGGGGTACATGTTAGTGTTTCACTTGTGGCTGGGAGAAGTAGAACCACCTAGAACTAGATAGACCGGAGTAGCCAGCATGCTATTCGAGGGGTTGCTGTTTGGTCCCAGCGGGTCGGTGCTTTCCTAATTTGTCGTGACAGTTTCCGGCGTGTTTCTTACTGTGGAGCCGGTTTGGTACTACTGGAGTTTACTCTTTCACCACTGGGCCTGATGTAACTTGAAATATCGAGGTTACGAGTGGTACCCTTCGCCCTTTCGCTTGATATGACCCGGGAGGTAAGGGTTACGGGTAGTCCCTATAACTTCGGCTTGAGGGGGGTTTCGTCGGTCCCCAGGACCCTCGTGAAGCACCTAGGCCTGGCGTTGAGGGAAGTCCGATCGATAGGACAGTGGTCTAGACTACTTGTGTGCACACATGACTGGATGGTGGTTGTTCACTAGTCCTAGTTAGTCCTAGTTTGACTCACTGTCTCACCTGAAGGTGTCCGGAACATCGTAGGGGTGGACAGGCGTGGTTGTTGGTGGTGTTGTGAGGCGCCGTTTGTACGCGTTCGGCAGTGTGGTTTGTGTGTTTAGCCGGATCTTTGGTTACGAACTGCGGTGTTGAGTTGGGTTACTTGAATTGCTTAGAGCTGTGCCTGTTGCATTACGAATGCATATGTTTCACATAGGAATTTGGGAATCTTTGGGAGCTGTGTTTACTGCTTTACTTAAATTGCCTTCATCATGTATTGTTAAACTTGTGGGTGCGTGTGTGGGAGGCGGGGATCGGGTGATCCCTACTGAGCACAATTTTGGTGTGGCTCACTTCCTGCAGTTTCAGGTGTGGACTTCTCGGCAAATGTTGGCGTGTGCTGTTCTCCTTGGTGTGCGGGCCAGCAGCTATCTTCGTTCCGGAGTATGCCCCGATGTTGTTGTACTTTTCTTCTGCCTGTAGTTATTTAATTCTTTGGACCTTATAATTATTGTTGGGCTGTGTACGGACATTATTGTTTTGCTTCCTGCGCACTTGTACTTTCTTTGAAGTCCGTGAGATTATTATATTTAGCCTTGTTTATCGCTTACTTCTCCAGGCGTGTCGTTTGAGATCTGGGTGTGAACCTATAGATAATGATCTGATACCCATTTAATAATCGGGTCTCCGATTATAGGGTGGCGGGTCGTTACACCTACTCTCCTCGTCTACCCTTTGCTCACTATCGTCTGTAAGATCCTTACATCTGTCCATCTTGAACATCTCAAGACGCTCGAGATCATGTTGATGAACACGATGCTGTTCAAATTATGTTAAAAAAAATAAGTAATAAAAACTTAATAATATAGAAATACCAATAATAAAATGAAAATCTTACGAAGTCATCCTTCAATTGATAATGACTTATCCGTCTCCACCTATATGACATAGACTGATGGGAGCAATTTTTCCTATTACGATCAAGAATTTTTTACAAAAAAAAATATTAGTTGTCAAATTTGTATCGAACAAATAAACATAAATTATTAAGCTTCATTATTATTACATGCTCATCTGACGTGTTCCATTTCTCGCACATCGTTTGTCAATCAGATGGATCAAGATCGGCAGGCACAGAAGCAATTGCATCCGCCAAAGTCTTTCCCGTATAAAACTATGAAATGATTTGAGTTTGACTTCATTATATATGAATATAAGAAAAATTAATACAAAAATATATTATAAATAAACATAATAAAATATTAATTTACTCTTTTCTTCAAATTGCCAAGCCACTGCGATGCATTGAGGTCATGTGCATAAGCATCTCCCTATCTATCTTGGGAGTTCGGTCCCACTGATACATGAACATTATCGTTAACTTAATTAGTCATGCAATATTTCACAAATATATAGTTAACTTTAAATATTTTTACTTCGAGATCTCTAAACATTGAAGCCTTCTTTACTACAGGAAGAGTAACAAAATTTTTCTGCCATATCTTACAATGAAGCTTTGCAACAATGCCCATGCGAGATACAAAATTACTTCCCTTTTTGCCAATGCCGTAACCACTGATCACCCATATGTTCCATCGTTGACCCTACTTCAATCTCCCATCGGTAACACCTCTGGTTCGCCCCGACGGCCATGTCCCCAACCCCAAGGCTGTATAGAAGATGAATCTGTTTAAACATACATGATAAAGACATTTATGTTAGATTATCAATATAAAAATATCAATTTATTGAGTGGCTAAAATTAAAATTCATACATATTGCAGATGACGATGTGGATACAGATGTAGATATCTGAGCCGCAGTGGCCTGAGAGGCAACAGGCTGAGAGGCAAGGGCCTGAGATGTGGGAAGGGCCTGAGAGGTGGGAAGCTCAGGGGTAAGTTGCTAAGAGGCAATAGCTTGAGAGGTCGAACGCTCAGGGATAGAGTGTTGAGAGGTATTCTGCTTTTTTCAGAGTGTGAAACCACCACCTGAGCTACGAAAGCCACTACCTGAAGCTATCTGTTCAAAACCTACCATATCAGATTAAAGTTAGAATTAAAAATAGATAAAAAATAAACCTCGTTGAAAGTTACCCTCACCTAAATCTCAAGGTATTCGCCTACTCTTATGATAATTCCTTCACTAATATCCACATCAATTTTTTCTCCCCTAACAGGAATATCAATTAAGTTTTCTTGGTAAGCTTCCTCAACATATAATGCATCATCTTCAGTTGCTTCACCCTACATGTTATAATAATCTCGAGGTCATACTCTAACAGGAATGATTCACCATACTGTTGTATTATCATTTACATAGCACACTTGCTCTACTTGATTTGTAAGAGCAAATGGCTCATTTGTGTTGAGTTTAAATGGGTGTTCAGACTGATAATTCCATACTTATCGATCTTAAAGCCCATGTCTTTTTTATGAATATTCCACCAATTACACTTAAATAGTACAACATGACTTTTATGATCAAAAGATATTTCGAGGACATCAATCAGACGTCCATAATATCCATCACATCTAGATTCAAGTTCCGCGTTTACAATAACTCCAAACAATTGAGTCACTTAGTATCATCAATGTCTTTTACATGAAATCTAAAACCATTTACTATGTAACTCGAATGTGAATATACAAGTTTTGATGGTTTCTGTAACAAAACTTTGATCTTATGAGTACAACGAGGATCATTTGTTTCTTTCAGTTCTTCAACATAATTCTGAAACAATCATAGAAAATCTTTCTCCATCACATTTAAGGTTTACACTTTTTGTTTGTATTTAGAAAAAAATTGATCCATTTGTTCAATCTGTTTAAAAAATATATATATGGGCCAAATCTCTTTCTTCATTAGATAGTAAACGAGATTTCACTTTTCCTTTAAGAAAACGTCTAGGAGATTTAAAGATCGAACAAATTTTATCATTAGTCTCATTAACAGCTCCATCATAATTCATTTCTCTCTGATTAAATCGAGTGTCAATATCATCCATATACATCGAACAAAATCATATTGTTTCTTCAATAAGATAACTTTCTGCAAGTGAACCTTCTAGACGTGCCTTATTGAGGACATAATCTTTCAATTTTTTCAAAAATCTCATCTCTTCAATATGCTCCTATGAACCTAGCCAATAAGTACACAAGCCGCAAAGAAGCACGTTGATTAGATAAGGGTTCCAATTTTTTACAATAACTACATTACACACATTGCACATGCACGCAAAACACAAATACACATAGTCACCTCTCCATAAAGTGTAGGAGAGGGGAGACCGGAGGTTCAGATGGAAAAAATTTTAGCCCCTAGGGGCTTCTGTATGCTTCAACGATCTGCACAAACGGCTGCAACTTCATTGCCTACCAGGGCCGTCCAGGGCTGCCACGTCGTTAGCAGATGGCTTGCAGTGGCTGCAAAGGCTCATCGCCTCACATAATATAGGAAACTTGATCCTCTCATCTCCTCAACGTGCTCCTTCATAGTATGAACTTAGCCAATAAGTACACAAGTTGCAAAGACGTACGTTGATTACATAAGGGGGTCCAATTTTTTACAATAAGTGCATTGCACACATTACACATTCACGCCAAACACAAACACACACAGTCGCCTCTCCATAAAGTTTAGGAGAGGGGAGACCGGAGACTCAAATAGAAAAAATTCTTACCCCCTAGGGGCTTCTGTATGCTTCAGCGATTTGCACAAACGGCTGCATCCCGATTGCCCACTAGGGCCGTCCAGGGCTACCACGCTGTTAGCAGATGGCTTGTAGTGGCTGCAAAGGCAATGCATCATCATCACCTCACACACAATACTTAGGACACACACAGAAAGAACCTGCATTGTCATCATCTTCGATTAATTCAAAAGTCCTACTAACAAAAGTTAAACACATAAATAGATAGATAAATATATTTATAGACATAGATATATATATTTTTTTAAAAAAAATCGGTTGCATCTCTCGTAAAAGTTATACATTTTTCACATTTATACACCTGTCTGGTTTCATTCAATCTTATAAAAAATTGTACCTAGATTACATAACATACACATATATATCCACATCCTCATCCGTACCTGTAAGAAAATTTACTTGTATCTACATGTAAATATGAAGTCACATCTATATACACATGTCTCACATCCACATCCACATATACAGTACATAGATTATATTCAAATTCACATGTGCATCCACAAGTATATATCTATCTACTTATATATTATCCTTTGATACTAGGCGGAGGAAAACCTTTATGCTCTGCGGTTGCCAGTTTGATATATCAAAGTAGTAATATAGTCTGACACATACACATCCGCATGTACATATAAAGTCGGATAGATAAATAGGTAACTAGTTAGACAAATAGATAGATATATGCATAGATAGATAGATAGATAGATATGTATATAGCTCACAAGATAGATAGATAGGTTGATAAGATAGTTACATACATAAGTAGATAGGTAGGTATATAGATAAGATAGTTACATAGATAGGATAGATAGGTAGATAGATAGGTGGATAGATAGATAGATAGAAAGATAGGATAGCTAGATAGATAGTAGGTAGTTACATAGATAGGATACATAGATAGTTATAGTTATATATATATATATATATATATATATATATACATAGATAGCAAGATAGATACGTAGATAGATATATAGTTATATAGGTAGATAAGTAAATATATAGACAAATAAATAGATAAATAGCTAGATAAGATAGATAAGTAGATATATAGATAACAAGATAGCTAGATATATACATAGATATGTATATAGGTACATATTTAACTATATAAATAGGTAGATAGAAGATCTAGATATATAGATATTTAGCTAGATAGATAGATAGAAAGATATAAATAGATAAGTTGATAGATTTATAGACATAGATATACACATTTCTAAAAAAGATACGATAGCATCTCCCCTAAAAGTTGTAGATTTTCCATACTTGTACACCTGTTTGATTTTAAACAATCTCATAAAAAAAGAGTAGCTACATCACATAACATGTCCATCTATACATATTTGATCATCTAATGTTCTTTATTACATATGCTTCATAATTATCTTAAAATTTCGGCATCATCTCCCTACACTTCTGCAATATACCACCATTATTTACTAATTTTAACTTTTCTCAAAAAGTCACTTGTATGAACTACAAGTGACAAAAAGAATAGTCAAAATTAGCAAGTATATTAGAGAAGAGTGAGAAGATAATGTCGAAAATTTAAGATAGTCATGAAATACATATAATAAAGAACATTAGATGATCCACAAACTATCTAACATGACAATTCAAGACTTTATGATCAATATATGTCATTACTGTCAAAAGATAGTAAAAATATATATCATAACAAAAGTCTTGAACAGGCAAAAAATTAAAAAAAGGCCAACTACATCTACATACAGAACTGCATTTACATATGTACAATCACATCCACATATACATACACATCCACACCATCATCTGTACCTGCAAGAAAGCTTACTTGTATCTACATGTAAATATCAAATCACATCCATACACATACGTCTCACATCCACATCCACATACACGGTACAAAGATTATATTCTAATTCACATGCGCATCCACAAGTATATATCCATCTACTTATACCAAAGTAGTAATATAGTCTGACAAAAAGAAATCTATATCTACTAATCATCCACCTTTGCTAGAGTTACTTAAAAAAGATAGTTTCATCATTCACACAAGTATAGAAGGAAGAATAAATAAGGTAGTTAAATTAAGGACTACCTAGGAAATGAGTAGGTGCATTAAACAATAATTATATATTAGAAAAGCCTTAGCATCAAAGTTTTTCAATCAAAATCCCTATTGCAAAAGACTATATGTTGAATACATATGTATGCTGAAACTAGTTAACTATATAATCCAGCTTCAAGATCCACACTTAATGTCTGCAAGGTCGACATAAATAACATTAAATCTATGCAAGGTTGACATAAATAACCTTAAACCTAGCATGAAACATGTCAAAAATTAAAATACACAAAATCTATCTATCTATAGGTATAAATGATAAGAGTCTATGACAATGATTCCATGACAAATATACACGCAATAATAGTAAGCACAAATGACATTGCAATCCATGTGATGGAATGGAATGCATCAGCTATTTTTTTTAAAAAAAATACAGTAAATTGGATCCGACGGTAATGTAAGTACGACACTAATGCACTTACCTGATTGAGATATCCGGATACGTGATAGCTAAGAATGTAATAGACCCCTATAATCCATGTCCACAGTTAAACACAATCTATGTATCACACTTGGCAAAGGACAATTCTGACTGCAAAGAATAGCATAATGAACAGGCAACAATACTATCCTCTCCATACTTTCTTCTTAAAGATATCTTCCTTACACAACACGTGCAAAGAAGCAACACAACCTACAGCTTACATGGCTTCTGCAATGCATGTAACAATACACTATATATACCAAATGATACATCACCAAGAAGTTTATATATCGCAAATGATATGTGAATGTTGTATTTTCAAATGGACTAGGCTATGTATTGATAGTTTATATCTTACTTTTAATGTAGTATACATCCACTTATCATCAACATAGTACATTTATATATACAGTAGATGATATAGCTTGCTTTCAGATTTCAAATAGGCCTAGGCTATGTAAAGGTTGTTTAAATGAGGTAAAATAATGAAAATATAGCTTCAATAATATATCGCATTTTAAGGGGACACCGGCGAACATCACTAAAACAAGCGAAAGCATACAAAATTGATTTTTTAGCAGAAGGCCAGACTCATCTAATGGGAGTTGGCAACCAGCAGTTCAACTTTATACTCCCAACTACAAACACATGAACAACACATTCATCTGTGCCTGTGGGGAACTCGGAGGCTTTATCCTAATAATCTTCACGAACTTTTCTACAACAAGCCATCCTAGATAAAAGGGCAACATCATTGGATGGTAAGCATTGGTAGACCTAGGAACTCGGAAGCACAAATATAACCCGGTCGAGGATGAAGACAAATATAACCTTTGATGTCTATACATTAGAATAATGAACCTTGATGGGGAAGTGGGGCATTTATTTTTGACAAGTTAACCCAGAAAAGTAAAACAAAGTGATTATATGTACACACTAGCCACTAATTAGCCTCATGGGGTTTGACAAGAGTCCATTATCGTAACCATGCAAAATGGGGTTGACATAGGGCACATCTTAGGAGCATTAGAGAATCATCTAGTTATCTACTTACACTATCCTTTAAAAAAAAAAGAAAAAAAAGAAGAACATGTATGTTAGTGATACTTGAACATAGTAGAGTGAGAGGCCGGCGAGTAGAGCGACAATGAGAAAGGCAAAAGATAGCGGGCATAGCGAGAGGCCAGCGGGCCGAACAGGGGGAGGAGGCCGGTGATGGGAGGAGCAGATGCACGGTGGCAGGTCGACTTGAGGGGAGGGGGTGGGGGAGGATGGACCAGAGTGGGGATGGGGAGGATGGTGGTCGGTGGTGGCGACCAGAGCGTAACAGTGGGAGGATGGTGGTAGGCTGACCAGGGGGAGGGGGCCGGTGATGGGAGGAGCAGACGCACGGTGGCAAGTCGACTTGAGGGGAGGGGGTGGGGGAGGATGGACTAGAGTGGGGACGGGGAGGATGGTGGTCGGTGGTGGCGACCAGAGCGTAACAGTGGGAGGATGGTGGTAGGATGACCAGGGGGAGGGGGCCGGTGATGGGAGCACCAGATGTACGGTGCAGGGCCGAGTTGGGGGGGCGGGGGGCGGGGGGTGGGGGAGGATGGCAGGCGGTGACCAGAGTGGGGGAGGATGGCGGTCGGTGGAGGCGACCAGAGCAGACTAGTGGGAGGACGGTGGCAGGCCGACCAGGGGGAGGGGGCCGGTGATGGGAGCACTAGATCTACGGTGCAAGGCCGAGTTGGGGGGGCGAGGGGCGAGGGAGGATGGCGGTCGACAGTGACGACCAGAGCAAACTAGTGGGAGGACGGTGGCAGGCCGATCGGGGGGAGGGGGCCGGTGATGGGAGCAACAGATCCATGGGGCAAGGGCGAGATGGAGCGGAGGGGGCCGGTGATGGGAGCACCAGATCTACGGGCAAGGGTGAGCTGGGGGGGAGGGGGCCGGTGATGGGAGCACCAGATCTACGGGGCAAGGTCGAGCTGTGGGGAGGGGGGCGGGGTAAGAGGTGGTTGGCAGTCGGCGACCGGAGCGGGGGAGGACGACGGTCGGCGGCGGCGACTGGAGGGCGGACGACGGCGGCCGGCCGAGCTGAAAGGGAGGGGGCCGACGATTAGGGCACTGAAGAGGAAGAAAAGAGGGAGAGAGGGAAAGGGAAGGGGGCGCACGGGCTCATGTATGTTAGAAGGTGTTTGTCAATGGCTACAAGTTAGCCGTTGCCATATCTTAGATATCTCAATGGCGAACTTGTAACTGTTGACACATACAGGGATATGTCAACGGCTAACATGTAGCCGTTGACATATTTATTGTTATTATTATTATTTTTTATTTTTTTATATGTCAACGGCTGAAACTGCAGTCGTTGACATATACAAGATATATCAACGGCTAAACTTGTAGCCATTGATATATCTTGAGTATATGTAAACGGTAACTATAGCTGTCGACATATAACCCTATTATAGATGGCCTTGTTTTAGCCGTTGACTAATATTTCTCTTATCGACGTCTTTAGTTGTCGACATATACTCGCTAACAAAACTTATCTTCCTTGTAGTGCAGTCACGACCACCTTTCTATGAAAAGGTCAAATTCATTTTTCTACTTGGTTGATGAGTCCTTCTTTGGGGACCACTTTGTTCATGGCCAAGAGAAAAAATTCAATGGCCTAAGTGATTCAAATATGTTGGAAAAAATGGCTATGCTTGGACATTGCTAACTAATGAAAAAAGACTATTTTTCTGTCAAAAGAACTTAAATAAGCAAGACATGTCGAAACAAGATGGGAGAAGCATTTACCTTTCAATAGCATTCTTTTTTTATTTCATCAATAAAAGGATCTTGGAAGGATTCCAAAGGACTGAAAGGAAAATGGGTAGTCGCGAGTGTAGGGGGTGGCAGTTTGATCAAACTAAGCCAAAATAATAGTTGGTTTGTGCATAGCGGAAAGTTGAATTCTAAAATTTATATCCATTAACTAATTATAAATTTATGTTAGACCAAAGAAAATGGTTCTTTTTCCTATCATTGGGGCAACAAACTCTAGAAAAGCATTTTTGACAATTCTCGTTAGAATGAAAATTTATTAGAAAAACATATCATATCCTTTTATCCTTGGAATCACCACAACTTAAAACATCTCAACATCAGAACAAAATAAGATAAAGGAATCTCTGAGTCTTACTATGTCGAGTATTTGAATAATAATAAAAAAAGATCATCCATGCTCTATCTAAGTCAAGTGAGGAAAGAAGCTAGGAAGTAGTATATCTCCTCAATCTATTTATTATGCATACTGATTAAACCATTAGTTAAGATGACGAAGGACCTTTTTTCCTCAATCTATTAATTATGTATACTGACAAAACAATTGTCAAAATGATAGAGGATGTATGCCACACAGAAGGGTGCATCAAATCTAGAAAGGTGTCTTATAAAGGTAGTAATATTGTTGCAATTTATAGGGTGCTTTAAAGTGAATGGTTGAAAGTAAACCCACCAAATTAATGGGATCTTCTTTTAACTAGATTGGTGCTACATGGTTAATGTGTCATTTGTTCCGAGTCATTTGCTATCCTCCATAGCTATTTGTTAAGCCTTGTATTGATTTCAGCGATGTGCTACCTAGGAAAAATCATGTGCAAAGCATAAGATTCGCTAGCCAAAATTCAAAATGCTCTCAACATCACTATAGACGCAAAGGTAAGATGAATCTTGGTATTATCAAAGGTTAGAAAGGATTGGTCATTTTGACCAGTTCAAGTCCACTAATCTATCATCAAAGATCAATGGATTTCAATTGAGAACTAAAGGACTTGATTTAGTATATAAGAACCCAAATAGGCTCCTTGAACAACCATGACAATTGATATCTATAGATGTGAAAAGGTTTCCTTGAAAACACAAACAAATATGCAAAATCCTGCTAAGGAGGCATCATGATCACCTCCAATACATAGCCGATTCGGAAACATTGCACATACAAAGGATTATATCTGCGTAGTAACCGATGACGGAAAGGTTCTAATAGAAGGTTGCAATAACCCCACTACCATCCAGGATCATGTGATGCTGCTTGGCATCCAACGTGATCGGAAGCCCATCCGAATTTACTGTGGGACATTAAATTCGACTGATTAATTAATATAAGGATATTAATCAAATCAGTGGGTCCGTAAAGAGTTACTGGGCTTAATAGGCCATTAACTGGACTGGTATTTGGGCCTAGAGGGTCACACGCAAAAAGTTTTTAAGTTGATGGATAATTTGATGGGATTTTCGATAAGTGTGGTGTTTATGAAAAACCGCAAAACCACTTTTTATAAATGTACGACCGCTAGGTCGGGGGCCAGCAACCTTGACGTAGCCGCCCCCCCTCTCTCTCTCCTCTCTCTCTCCTGGGTGCCCCTCTCGAGGCCGGCCCCCTGGAGGCTCAGCTCTAGCTACCGACAGCTCTGCTTCCTGTTTGATAGGAATTCTGAATCCGCATGTCGCGGAGGATTACGCGCAATCAGAAGGGATCTGCGGATGCCGCATCGAGCAAGGAGGTGAAGACGATCCATCGCGAGGAGAACCGCGTGGATACTGCTAGAGGCCGGGCACCTGTGCGGCTTGCGGCATCGCTTTGATGGAACCGGACGAATGTGGATTCGAATCTGCGCAAGGTAAATTCGGTTTACTGACTTATTTTTGTATACGAAATGGGATCGATCCGGAATTTATTTTCCAATGCGTTTTATTCGGATCTAACACAGACGAACCCAACAGTACCCTTGTGAGGATCCATGAAACAACTCTCAGAAATCTTTTTCCATTGGGGCATAACAGACGAGATCTCCTACCTTGGTGTTGGATTATATCGTTTTTGATGATTAACAAAACCTTATATTATTGTTTTTAACTTTTTGTCTAAGTAATGTTCAAGAAATTTAATGTTTAATATGATAAAATAAGGCATGTTTGCACCTTAGAAGAAGAGTTCTTGGCACCCTATTCTATGGTGTTAACACCATATAAGCTAGACGTAGTGTATGCTCTAGAATTCACCAGGGTGTTGACACCTATACGAATGGTGTCGTCACCTCTGGCTCACAGAGAAAACCTAAGCTTTTGGAGATGCTCAGGGTGTCGACAACTTACTAAAAGATGTCGACACCTCCCCAACTGTGCATGGTGTCGACAACTTTCTATATGTTGAAGATCCTCCTTGCTGGCACTCCAATGGCTCTTTCATGACTTGGTCTCTATAAAAGAGGCTGATAGGATTATGGTAAAGCCATCCAAGCATAGAAGAAAGTGCACTACACAAAGTTCTTCCTCTGTGGCCTCTCAAGCTGCCTAGTACATTCTAAAGAGCTTCGGTGACTAGCACCATGAAATGCACACATTTTTCTTCTTGACTAGGATTTCATTCTTCTCTACTTGTTTCATTCACTTTGTAGCTGTTGTTTTATTGATTGAACATGTAAGGACTGAGGTTTCGGATCTGGTTATCGAGTCAATTTTTGGGTCGGATATCCTGATTTGGGCCCTGATGGGTCTGGGGAGTGCCTTCTAAATGACGTCTAGGATGCACGACGCCTTATGAACGGCGTCCTGCTGAGTGGACACCATTTACTCGAGTGGTTGTTGTGCCACATGGACGCCACGTGGGCGAGTTTCGGGCCGCGAGAGTACGGCCCTGTCCTGTCGTCTGAAAGGCGTCCTCGATGGACGACGCCATTCAGAGTACGACCCTGGGTTGTCAGTGTACGGCGCCGGTCTTGTCGTCTGAACGGCGTCGAGGTTAGGCGACGCGTTTCAAAGTTCTGTCAGTACGGCCCGTCATGTTAACTGATAGGCGTCTGTGTTGCATGACGCGTTTTACCCAGCTTCTGCTTAACCCCGCGAACCCTCCTTCCTTTCCCTCATTTTCTCCTCCCTTCTCTCTCTCCTCACTTCCTCCGGCGACTCCGGCGATCTCTCCTCCCCCTCCATCTTGTCCTCCCACCATTTCACCTCTCCCTCCACTCCATCGACCTCCTAACTCCCACCACCTCCTGCGCGGCGTTTTCTCTCCGGACGGCGGCCGACGTCCCGATGGAGTAACGACGTCCTCGGCGGTACCAGCGGCGGAGTGGGGGCGAGACGGGTTGGCAGCTTGGAGCTTGGAGGAGTTCGAGCAACCGGTAGGGCGACGATTCCCGTAGTGTTTCATTTAAAAACCATGTTTTCCCGCTTTGAAGAATGATGCGTGTAAGGGATTTTTGGGTAGAATCAGCATGATTAGGGACTTTCTTGATGGATAGGGTCGTTTCTATGAATGTAGATTTGTGGGTTTTCATGTGATGGATTGGTTTCCCTCTTCGTTTTCCCCTTTTGGGTGTTTTTAGGGTGAATTTAAGATTAAAGGGGACCCTCGGGTCGAGCGGCAGAAACTTGGTTTCTAGTGCTAAATGACGTCGCGCTAGTACGACGCCATTCAGAATGGCGACGGGCCAGTACGACACCATTTAGGCAGAAATTGTCCCGGCAACGGTTTCTGCAAGAGGGGACTTCTGTTGTGAATGACGTCCAAGGACAGCGACGCGTTTTAATAGGCGGCTACCTACGGTGACGCCTTTTAGGCCATTTTCTGAGGCCGAGATTTCATGAACCAGTTTAGGAGGCTTGAATGGCGTTGGCCTTGGGCGACGCGATTCAAGACAGAACCACATTAATTCATACTATTAATATGTGTTTACACTGCTAGATAGTTCGGTTAATGCATGCTTTATATGTATTCGACGACGATGGATCCCTTGTGACCCGATCACACTGCGTTGTGTTTCGTGCGACCGTGGACTTTTCACGTGACCGATCGCACTGTACTGTGTTTTGTGCTACTGTGGACCTAGAGTGACAGTTGTAGCGCTTGACACCCTGTGTCGGTGTGGGAGGGACACAACACCGGTGGGAGCAGTGGCGGGGTGACGCCTAGTGAGAGAGGGTCACCTGGTGAACCCCGGGGTTAGCTAGTACCGGTGTCGGAGAGGTACCTGTGAAGTGTCACTCGTGCTTGGGGAAGGAGTAACCACCTGAGCCAATTGGGCAAGAGTAGCTAGCGTGCTATCCGAGGGGTTACTGTTTGGTCTCAGCGGGTCGGTGTTTCCCACTTTCGTTTGTGTGGTTGGCGTGTTTTTGCCGAAACGTTGGTTGTAGGCTCCCTGGTAGAATGGTTTCAGAGGTATACATGTTATATTTTGAATGCATGTGATTTATATCGGAATTTAGGAGTAGTAATTACTGCTTTACGTACATACTTTACCTTTAGTTGCGTTTCTGCACTTGTGGGTGTGCGTGTGGGCAGTGGGGATCGAAGGATCCCTACTGAGTCTTTTCGTTGAGACTCACCCCTGCGGTTTTCAGGTGAGGGTTCCAGGCAGGCTTAGTGAGGAGAGTATTGCTTCGAGTTGCGCGCCAGCAGCTGTTGTTCCGGGGTATGCCCCAATGTAGTTGTTATTTTATTTTCTGGCCTGTATGCTTAATTATTTCTTTTCAGTTGGAGTATGTAATCATTTGTTGTGTCGTGTCGCATTGTAATAAATTTTAAATTCTTGCACTTCCTCTTTAATTCAATGCGATGAGAATGTTTAGCTTAGTTAATTATTTATTTCCCAGATGTATCTAGATCCTGGTTTGGTTCTAAATTAACGATTCGGTACCAATTTAGTAATCGGATCCCCAATTATAGGGTGGCGGGTCGTTACAGTTGGTATTAGAGCATTCGGTCTAGCAAATAAATGAATAACTAGGCTAAATGTTGTAACTCCGGCAAATAATTACATTATCCCGTACAGGCACGACTGTAGTATAGGTTTTAGGTTTTAGGATTCTAATTAAAACTTTTCGATTTTGTGATTGTAGGCAATTAGATGGCTCCTAGGAAGAGGATGCCAGTTATTAGAGAGCGGGGAGATGTCCCTAGTGGATCTGAGGCTGGTAGGCCGAGTGTGGAGCATTTCATGGAGGCTATGATGGACACGATGGCTAGATACCAGACCCGAGACCCTAGTGAGAGTTCCAGTGCTTGGGGAGGGTCTTCGACTACCCTGGAGAAATTCTTGAAGCTGAGGCTGCCCCATTTCACCGGTCGTCCCGACCTTGATGAGGCTGTTCATTGGTTAAGGGAGATGGAGAAGACTTTTGACACTATGGATTGTGCGGCGGTTGAGAGGACTCCGTTGGCTACCTTCATGTTGAAGGATGATGCTTATGACTGGTGGACCACTCTGAAGAGTTTGTCTTATACGGATAGGAGTCTCAGGGAGATTCCATGGGAGACTTTTGTGAACGAGTTCAATCACAGTATTTCCCTAGGCATGTTCAGAGGGCCAAGGAGAGGAATTTATGGAGCTGACCCAAGGAAGCATGACAGTGCTTGAGTACCAGACGAAGTTTGTTTCACTTGGAAGGTTTGTGCCTTTTATCTTAGGAGACGAGGAGCGTCGGACTGAGAGGTTTGTGGATGGACTGAGGTCCAGTCTGAGGAGTTTTGTGGCATCCCACTATTGTACTGATTTGGCATCGGCGGTTAGGTGTGCCGCAGCAGTAGAGGCACAGCAGGATCAGTCGGCCCAGGAGAGGGGACTGACTACTCAGGGGCCAGATCGTGGCAGGGGGAAGGCCGCAGCAGCAGCACCTTCGTCCAGATCGGGATCGTCTTCACTTGGCTCCATGTTCAGGAGGTTCTTTCGAGCCAGTGGCAGCAGTAGCGGCAGCAGCGGTAGCAGCAGACCGAGGCAAAGCCAGCAGAGTCAGTCAGTGTCCAGTGCGCAGCAGGAATCAGCTCAGAGGCTTCCGGCAGCCTGTCGGCATTGCGGTGGCACTCACGGTGGGACTCAGTGTCCTGCCTTTTCTGGGAGGTGCTACACTTGTGGCCAGCAGGGCCATTTGGCGAGGTTTTGCCCGCAGGGGCGTGGTCAGGGGCAGGGACCAGGTGATCAGAAGAAGCCGAGGACTCAGGGGAGAGTTCTAGCTATCACTAGGAAGGAGGCTCGCGCATCCAACTTGGTGGAAGGTACACTTTCTGTCCTTGGGAACTCTACATATGTGTTGATTGATTCGGGTGCTTCGCATTCTTTCATTTCTGAGCAGTTCGTAGATGTTCTTTCTGCACCCGTTGATGAGATATCTGATGGATTGATGGTAGAGGTTCCTTCTGGGGATTTCTTGTTGTCTTATAACTGTTTGAGTGAAGTTCCCTTGACCATTGAGGGCCATGAGTTACCTGCCCAGTTAGTTGTGCTCGCCATTCGCGACTTTGATGTCATCCTGGGCATGGACTGGTTGGAGGCTTATTATGCTGAGGTGGACTGCTACAGGAAGAGGGTGTGTTTCTCTATTCTGGACATCCCGACCTTCTACTTCCAAAGTATTAGGCTCTCTTCTCGAGGTATTCTTATTTATGCCTTTAAGGCCTAGAGGTTACTTGTTGGTGGTTGTGAGGCCTTCCTTGCCTCTGTTGTTCTAGCTAATGTTAGTGGTAGTCCCAGTCCTCGGGAGGTGCTTGTAGTGTGTGACTTTTTAGATGTGTTTCCTGAGGAGTTGCCTGGCCTTCCTCCTCAGCGAGAGGTTGAGTTTACTATTGAGCTTGCACTGGGTACGGCACCCCTGTCTAAGGCTCCGTATCGGATGGCGCCAGCTGAACTCGCTGAGTTGAAGGTGCAGTTGCAGGAACTGTTGGATAAGGGTTTTATTCGTCCCAATACTTCTCCATGGGGTGCTCCAGTTCTATTTGTCAGGAATAGGGATGGTTCTCTGAGGTTGTGTATTGATTGTAGACAGTTCAACCAGGTGACGATAAAGAACAAGTATCCACTTCCGAGGATCGATGACCTGATGGATCAGCTGCAGTCTGCGAGGGTGTTTTCGAAGATTGACTTGAGATCAGGGCATTATCAGATGAGGATCCGTAAGGTCGACGTTAGTAAGACGGCCTTTAGGACTCGGTATGGGCATTATGAGTTTTTGGTTATGCCTTTTGGCTTGACCAATGCTTCGGCAGCTTTTATGGATTTGATGAATCGGGTCTTTAGGGCCTATCTGGATCAGTTCGTGGTGGTATTTGTAGATGATATTCTGATATACTCTTCTTCTGAGGAAGAGCATGCCACACATCTTCAGGTGGTATTACAGGTCCTGAAAGAGCACCAACTCTATGCCAAGTTTAGTAAGTGTGAATTCTGGTTAGACAAGGTGCACTTCTTGGGGCATGTCATCTTTCGCGATGGCATTGCAGTGGACCCAGCCAAGATTGAGGCAGTAATGGATTGGAGCAGGCCAACAACAGTAACTGAGATCAGGAGCTTCTTGGGGCTAACAGATTATTACAGGCGGTTTGTTCAGGGTTTCTCTTCGATAGCGCCCCCCTTGTCGAGGTTGACTCGTAAGGGAGTTCGTTTCGTGTGGACCGAGGAGTGTGAGCGGAGTTTCATTGAGTTGAAGACTCGCCTCACTTCGGCTCCAGTATTGGTGCTTCCATCAGGTTCAGGTGGATTTGTAGTTTATTCAGATGCATCACGTCGAGGTTTGGGTACAGTTCTGATGCAGCATGGTAGGGTCGTGGCCTATGCTTCTAGACAGCTGAAGAAGCATAAGGAGAACTATCCCACTCATGATTTAGAGTTGGCAGCTGTGGTATTTGCATTGAAAATCTGGCGACATTATTTGTATGGAGAGAAATTTCAGGTTTTTACTGATCACAAGAGCCTGAAGTATGTGTTCACGCAGAGGGATCTGAATTTGAGACATCGCAGGTGGATGGAATTCATCAAGGATTATGACCTCGACCTTTCTTATCATCCGGGCAAGGCGAATGTGGTGGCAGACGCCTTGAGTCGAAAGACGGTCGTGTCATATCTCATGGTTCGAGAATGGAGGTTATTTGAACAGGTTGTGAAATCTTCCTTTCGGATTCCACGGGAGGATGATAGAGTTGTGTTGGCCACCTTAACGGTGAGGCCAGCAGTATACCATGTTGTGATTGAGGCTCAGAGGGCAGATGTAGAATTACCGCAGATTCTCCAGAAACCAGAGGTGGAATTGTGGGATGATGGTACAGTCAGGTTTAGAGGCAAACTCTATGTTCCGACTGAGGAGGATGTGCGCAGGAGTGTCCTGGATGAGGCGCACCGTTCTAGATATGCAGTGCATCCTGAAACAACTAAGATGTATCATTGTTTGAGGAGGCACTTTTGGTGGCCTAGTATGAAGAAGGATGTGGCTGAGTCTGTGGCTAGATGCATGACTTGTTAGCAGGTTAAGGCAGAACATCATAAATCAGGAGGATTGTTACAGCCCTTGCCGATCTTGGAATGGAAATGGGAGCATGTGACTATGGACTTTGTGATGGGATTACTTGTATCCCCTGGCAGAAGAGATGCGATCTGGGTCATTGTTGATCGACTGACCAAGACAGCACACTTCCTGGCTATTAGGAAGGACTGGTTAGTCGGTAAGTTGGCTAAGCTGTTTGTAGACCGGATCATCTCTCTGCACGGGGTACCCTTATCCATCGTATCAGATCGGGATCCGAGATTTACTTCTAGGTTCTGGAAGACATTTCAGAAGGCTTTGGGCACGCAGTTAGCCTTCAGCTTGGCCTATCATCCCGAGACTGATGGGCAATCGGAGAGGACCATTCAGACTCTAGAGGATATGCTCAGGGCATGTTGCCTAGACTGGGGAGGTTCTTGGGAGCAGCACTTGTCTACAGTAGAGTTTGCTTACAACAACAGTTATCACTCTAGTATCGGCATGGTGCCTTACGAGGCATTGTACGGGCGACCGTGTCGATCCCCTGTGAGTTGGTCTGAGATTGGCGAGAGGCAGATAGCAGGACCAGAGTTGGTACAGCAGTGTGCTGAGATTGCCAGAGTTGTACGGCAGAATTTAATTGCAGCTCAGAGCAGGCAGAAGAGTTATGCAGACATCCGTAGGAGACCGCTTGAATTTGAGGTTGGGGACCATGTGTTTCTCCGAGTCTCACCCTCTAAGGGTGTGATGAGATTCGGGAAGCGAGGTAAGCTGAGTCCACGATATATTGGGCCTTTTCCCATTCTTGCTCGAATTGGAGAAACGACATATCAGCTAGCCTTGCCGCCCAATCTTGCAGGGGTGCACGATGTGTTCCATGTTTCTTTGTTGAGGAGATATGTTCAGGATCTATCTCATATTTAGATTTTTCAGAGTTGGAGATCGCTGAGGACTTGTCCTTTCCAGAGTTTCCAGTACGTATTGAGGATCGTAGGAAACAGGTCCTTCGGAACAAGGTTGTACCTCTGGTTAAGGTGATTTGGCAGTACCGCTCCGGGGGCGAGGCAAGCTAGGAGCGCGAGGACGAGATGCGGGAGTAATTTCCCTACCTTTTCTCGTAAGTTCCCTTGTGAGCTTGTATCTATATGTTTCGACCTTGTTAATTATAGCAGGCAATTTCGGGGACGAAGTTCTTTTAAGGGGGGTAGAATGTAAGGACTGAGGTTTCGGATCCGGTTATCGGGTCAGTTTCTGGGTCGGATCCCCTGGTTTGGGCCTTGATGGGTATGGGGAGTGCCTTCTAAATGACGTCTAGGATGCACGACGCCTTTTGAACGGCGTCCTACTGAGTGGACGCCATTTAGTCGAGTGGTTGTTGTGCCACGTGGACGCCACGTGGGCGAGTTTCGGGCCGTGAGAGTACGATCCTGTCCTGTCGTCTGAAAGGCGTCCTCGATGGATGACGCCATTCAGAGTACGACCCTGGGTTGTCAGTGTACGGCACCGGTCTTGTCGTCTGAACGGCGTCATGGTTAGGCGACACGTTTCAAAGTTCTGTCAGTACGGCCCGTCATGTCAACTGATAGGCGTCTGTACTGCACGACGCGTTTTACCCAGCTTCTGCTTAACCCCGTGAACCCTCCTTCCTTTCCCTCATTTTCTCCTCCCTTCTCTCTCTCCTCACTTCCTCCGGCGGCTCTGGCGATCTCTCCTCCCCCTCCATCTTGTCCTCCCACCATTTCACCTCTCCCTCCACTCCATCGACCTCCTAACTCCCACCACTACCACCACCACCTCCTCCGCGGCGTTTTCTCTCCAGACGGCTGCCGACGTCCCGGTGGAGTAACGAGCAACCGGTAGGGTAACGATTCCCGTAGTGTTTCATTTAAAAACCATGTTTTCCCGCTTTGAAGCATGATGCGTATAAGGGATTTTTGGGTAGAATACGCATGATTAGGGACTTTCTTGATGGATAGGGTGGTTTCTATGAATGTGGATTTGTGGGTTTTCATGTGATGGATTGGTTTTCCTCTTCGTTTTCCCCTTTTTGGGTGTTTTTGGGGCGAATTTGGGGTTAAAGGGGACCCTCGGGTCCAGCTGCAGAAACTTGGTTTATGGCGCTAAATGACGTCACGCTAGTACGACGCCATTCAAAATGGCGACGGGCCAGCACGACGCCATTTAGGCAGAAATTGTCCCGGCAACGGTTTCTGTAAGAGGGGACTTCTGTTGTGAATGACGTCCAAGGACAGCGACACGTTTTAATAGGTGGCTACCTATGGCAACGCCTTTTAGGCCATTTTCTGAGGCCGAGATTTCATGAACTAGTTTAGGAGGCTTGAATGGCGTTGGCCTTGGGCGACGCGATTCAAGACAGAACCACATTAATTCATGCTATTAATATGTGTTTACACTGCTAGATAGTTCGGTTAATGCATGCTTTATATGTATTCGACGACGATGGATCCCTTGTGACCCGATCACACTGCGTTGTGTTTCGTGCGACCGTGGACTTTTCACGTGACCGATCGCACTGTACTGTGTTTTGTGCTACTGTGGACCTAGAGTGACAGTTGTAGCGCTTGACACCCTGTGTCGGTGTGGGAGGGACACAGCACAGGTGGGAGCAGTGGCGGGGTGACGCCTAGTGAGAGAGGGTCACCTGGGGTTAGCTAGTACCAGTGTCGGAGAGGTACCTGTGAAGTGTCACTCGTGCTGGAGAAATGAGTAACCACCTGAGCCAGTTGGGCCGGAGTAGCTAGCGTGCTATCCGAGCGGTTACTGTTTGGTTTCAGCGGGTCGGTGTTTCCCACTTTCGTTTGTGTGGTTGGCGTGTTTTTGCCGAAACGTTGGTTGTAGGCTCCCTGGTAGAATGGTTTCAGAGGTATGCATGTTATATTTCGAATGCATGTGATTTATATCGGAATTTAGGAGTAGTAATTACTGCTTTACGTACTTACTTTACCTTTAGTTGCGTTCTGCACTTGTGGGTGTGCATGTGGGCAGTGGGGATCGAAGGATCCCTACTGAGTCTTTTCGTTGAGACTCACCCCTACGGTTTTCAGGTAAGGGTTCCAGGCAGGCTTAGCGAGGAGAGTACTGCTTCAAGTTGCGCGCCAGCAGCTGTTGCTCCGGGATATGCTCCGATGTAGTTGTTATTTTATTTTCTGGCCTGTACGCTTAATTATTTCTTTTCAATTGGAGTATGTAATCATTTGCTGTGTCGTGTCACATTGTAATAACTTTTAAATTCTTGCACTTCCTCTTTAATTCAATGCGGTGAGAATGTTTAGCTTAGTTAATTATTTATTTTCCAGACTTATCTAGATCCTAGTTTGGTTCTAAATTAACGATTCGGTACCCATTTAGTGACCGGATCCCGATTATAGGGTGGCGGGTCATTACAGAACATGTGTGTGTCGGTGACTAGCACAATGAAAAGCTAGCATATGAGTGTGGTTACTAGATTCCTTTTAACAGTGGAGACCCAAGTGTTCTTAGGAATTTCACATATTGCTTGATTTTAACAAGCACACTTTGGCATTCTTCACCCCATATGAAGGAAGGAAGCATCTTTCTTCATCAACTTTGATAAAGTCTCACAGTGACAAGATAAATGGATATGGATCATCTGATATATACCGACCTCTCTTGTAGACATTGGAGCTCAGAGATACTTCTTGGAGGCGGTAACTCTTGGATCACCTTGATTTTGCTTGGATCAATTTCCATGCCTCGTTACCAAACAATGAGTTCTAGAAATTTTCTACATAAAACCCTTAAGGCACACTTCTTGGGGTTAATCTTGAGGTTATACTTCTTCAGTCTTTCAAAGCCTTTTCTAAGGTCTTGTTGATGGTCGTCTTTCTTCTTGGTTTTTACCACCAAGTTGTCTATGTAGCGTTTGATTTGGTTATGCAACATTGCATCAAATATTTTTGTCATCACCCTTTGAATGTGGCTTCAACATTTTTCAGACCAAAGGGTATTCTTTTGTAGTGATATATTGTGTTTTTAAGTTCGTAAGACTGTATGAATTTTGTCTTTATCAGCCATCCATATTTGGTTATAGTCAGATGACCTATCCTTGAATGATAGAGCTTCATGTTTGGTAGTTGCACCAACTATAAGTAAATAGTTTGGAAAGACGTCCTTTGGACAAATTTTGTTGAGGTTTCTGAAGTCCACAGATATGTAGATCTGACCATTTTTCTTCTTGACTAGGATTATATTTGCCAGCCATGTTGTATATTGGTTTTTCCTCGACGAAGCCCACATTGATAAGCTTGTCAACTTTTGCCCTCAGTTTAGCCACTAACTCTGGCCTCATTCTCTTGGGAGATTGCTTGACTAGCTCGATAGATGGATCAAATCAAGTTCATGTTGGGCCACTTCTACGCTTAGCCCGAGCAGTTCTTTGAAGAACCGTACAAAATAGTCCTTGCATTCTTGGAGAAGTTAAATATATCGCTCTTGCTCATTTTCTTGGAGTAGAGAACTAATAAAGGATTCTGCTCAGTGCTTTAAATTTTTGGATGCACTAGCCTTGATTAGCTATAGCAGGATGCTCTTTACCTTTGTAAAATATGGTCTCATGACCGTCTTCATGTTTGACCACCATCATCTTAAGTGGTTCAACTGTTTGATAGTTAATGTCTGTAACAGGCCTGATCAACGTATGTAGGATAATGGTTTCAGATATTGTCTCTTTAAGACTTCTCATATCAAATATTGAACGTCAAAATCTGGAAATTGTACAAGCTTCCTCTAGATTCATGGAATTTATATCAATCTCTTCATCATCTCTAGGTGGAGATAGAGAGAACCAGCCACACATGTCTACTTGATCTTTAATAATTTCTATTCCTTTTTGCTTCTCCACCTTCTTTTCTAGTGTAGGAGTGAAACAAAGACTAGTGTCCATAAAATAGCATCCATGCACTTTGAACGGCTCAAAGTCTACAAATATTTTGTGCTCCTCGCCATTGACAAGTAGTTTGATACACTGATGTAGTGTGGATGGGACTACAAAATGTTGATGAATCTATGGATGACCTAGCAGAGCTTTGTATCTTGTGTCATAATTTATTACATGGAAGAGCACTCAGGATGCAAAGTCTTCCAACTTGAGCTCAAATTCTTCTACCCTCAGTATGGTTTTCGCCTTCTGGTTGAAGCCAACTATCCTCATATCGTGCACTTTTCTTGGTTGCACACTAAAATGAAATGCTTGGAAAGTCTTGAGGCATGATATTCATTGCTGACCTAGGTGTTGCCCATACTATTGAGAACCTAGAGGGATGAATGTGTTCAAAAGTTTAAATCAAGCTATAGTAAAGTGAACTAATTGCAATAGAAATAAAAAGCATAGAAGGAGGAGGAAACAAGGAGCAATCATACAGAGTGTACAAAGATTTATACTAGTCCGGTCTATCCAGACCTACATGTAGTCTCCAAGCAACCTCTTAGGACTTCTACTAGCACACAGGCTACACACAGTACCACCCCGTGCAAGTTATACAACAAAATATGACCTCCAACCACAATTGGTCCTCTCTTCCACACAAGTAAGAGGCACAAACCTCTTGCAACTTGCAAGCCCTCTCTTCCACACTAGGAAGTAGTAACAAGTTTATGTAAATAAAATACACATAATGCCTCTTAACATATGGATGTCTACAATAAGAACAAGAATAACAAGATCAAGATAGAGAAAGAGAAGAAGCATGTAGAGTCTTAATCAGTTGTTGATGAAGAGGTCCTGAGAGCTTGAGGAAGCATAGTAGAGTGGCAAGCACTCTCCCAGTCTCTTCTTACAATCTCTCTCTTGTGGCAAGAAATATTTTGGGCATAGAAAGTGGAGCACTTTTAAATTTTAATTATCTTGAAAATTTTCATTATATCTACTCTTCTGTTGGATGCCTCCTTATATAGACAAATTTAAGACAATCCATTGATGTTAAGTTTAATGTTAACCATGGTGAGCAATGTAAACCAAGCTATGTCTATATTCGAGCTTCAGTCCTGCTTAGAGAGAGCTCGAGTAGACAAGGCTCACTCTCAACTAGAAGCTTATGTGTCCTATCTGCTTGTCATCTAGATTTGGTCATGCAAATCTCATCTAACCCTATTGAATTCCTGAAAGCTCCCATCTAGTTTAGGAACCACAGGGTAGGTCAGTAGTAGAGGATCTACAAAAGCAGATCAAACAGGCACCAAACAATATTTGTTGGATTGCACTAGAAAGATAATTAGTTTCTTATTCAGTTTACTTATTTGAAAAATTGATTAAGTGAATAAAAAAAAAAAATAGTAGCTTGATTATGAAGGTGGTCTGATAATTGATTTAACAAATAATCTTTAACCACTAATAAAAGGCACAATTAATTACTGTGAAAATAATCATAGATAATCGACCAAAAATGAACAAATAATTGATTTATAAAGGCACATAATCGATTCAAAAATAACTATATAATCGATGCATAATTGATTCAGAAATAAGTGCATAATCGATTTAAAGCATGCAGATGATCGAGTTAGGAAATATGCACATGATCGATTAAACGGTTAAGGACAATTGATTTCGAAATGAGCAATTAATCGAACTCAAAAGCAATTATGAAATCAATTAGATGAGAACATATAATCAATTATCACAAATAAAAAACATTTGATTTCAAAATAGTTTGTAAATCAATTTGTGTTGCACAGTAAATTGATTTCTGTTCAAGCACATAATCGTACTAATGTAGGTAATTGCGAGATCCTTCTAATAGATTAGGTAAAGGTAATTGATTAGCCATGAACTTATCAGTCAGTCGATAATCGATAATCGAGAAGGTGCATAATCGATTAGGAGTGGCTTAGAAGAGCAGAGTTTAGTTAAGTGATAGACTTAATCAATTAGCTTATGGTCATACAATTAATAGGGCTAATCAATTTCGTCTTAGTGAAAGACAATGTCGGTTGGCGATAGTTATTTTCAGAAGGACTTTAATCAATTAATGGTAGTCCTGTAATCAACACTTTTAATTGATATAGCCATAGACACATAATCGATTAGTGATAGCGATTACAAGTGGAAATTTAAGGGTCTCTAATCGATTTGAAGTCTGAATATGAAGATTGACTTTTCACTAATGGTAGGGATGCAATTGAAATTGCAGTAAGGCCTTAATCGATTAGATTATGGTCTTTCCTGAAAATTGACTAAATCCTTAGAACATGGGGTATTCGAGCAGTGAATATGTCAGCCTATCATCGATTAATGTAGTCATTTAAGTGAGACAACATCTTACTAGTTTTTGGCATTTTCATTATGTGTTATTCCCAAAATATAGGGAATAAATAAAAGACAATACATAGGCTCAACAATCTCCCCCTATTTGGTGATGACAAAACTTCTAAAACATTTAAAAATTAAGAACTAGAAGTGAAAATAACGCTTAAATCATTAGAAAAAGCACAATTAGGTAACAGACCAATAAAAGCTAACTGTTAGAGTAAGGAAAAGCAAATACTCATTATAAGAGCAAATAATCATAAATGTGGAGAACATAAGAAACTGAGATGCGAATGATTGTATTACTGATATGAAATGTTAGATAGAGATTATTACTCCCCCTTTTTGTCAATCTCCCAAAAGGAGGGGCAAAGTATAAGGAAAAGATCACAACAAGTGAATGAATTCAAGAAGGACAAAGTGAGATGGGTCTTGATAATTTCTCAAGTCTAGAATTCAAGATTTTCTGATATGGAGAAGAAGACTTTAAATGTCTCTAGAGGCTACCTGGCAGACTGTATCTTCTGACAGTATGCTTCATATGCTTTCTCTCATATGAACCATGCATTGCTCTAGAGAGAGCTTGAGCTTCTGAAGAGGTAGTGGAGTTGCATCTAGATTCATGGTGAAGGCTAGAAAATCTTACAGCTTGTGAAGGCACTTCAAGCTTTCTTTGATCATATCTACTTTCATGTTGAAGAAGCCAAATACTTTTGCTTCCAATCTGTGTATGTATTGTAAGACATAATAATGGATTGCTCATCCTCATATTCTCTAAAAGTAAATGGCTCTAGCTTGTTCTTCTTTCTACCTTTGTTCACCTCTAGAAACATCTTGTAGTGTCAGTGGTAAACCATAGGCCACTCCTGGGCTATATCTCTCTCTGCTTCAGCATAGATTCTATCATCACATGATGTAAATAAAGTGCATATCCATGATCATTGGTTTCTTTTATCCATTCCACACATGGAAGAGTGCATCACATGGGCTAAATTAAAGTTTTCAAAAATAAATAATTTTATCTTCCAAAAACCAAGGTCCAATCAAAATTGGAATATTTGAATTTTGAAAAACTTTTCATTTTCTAAGAGTGTTTTTAAATTCTAAATTAAAAAGTAATTAACACACATCTCATATGCAAACAATCTAAAACAAATAGTTCAAGAATATTCCATGCAGTATTAGAACACTTCTAATAATTGGGGCAATCTAACAATTAGATTTTTAATAAAATTAATTCTTAATCTAACACCTTAGATCAATAATTAAATCAACATGTCATGTTAAAGTAAAAAAGATTCTCAATGTTAAATGGGCTTCATAGATTAAAATTGTAACTTCTATTTAATTTCAGAAACCCTTTTAAAATTTAAATCAAAATAATATATACCTATATTTATTTATTTTTTATATTATTGGGCCCCTTTAGTGGGCCCAGCCACGGCCCAAGGGCTCAACCCAGCTGAGCCCCTAGCTTAGGCTAGGCTGGAGCCAGTCCTAGTGTCTGGGCTTGGACCTAGGCCCACCCGGGTGGGCGGACCTGGTTTGAGCCCGATTGGGCCGCCCAGCTCGGACCACCTGGTCCGAGTGCCCAGGGTCCAGCGGGTTGGACCCCATCGGCAGCTAGGAAACCCTAGCCACCCAACAGGGTCCCCCTGCTATGCAGGGCGTCCCCTTTCAGTGATGGCACCAGTGCCTGCCGGGCACCGATTGTCGTCCACCCCATCTGGCTATGGTGTCAGTGCCGTCCAGCAGCCAGTGGAGGTCCTCGTTGTGCTAGATCCCTTCCCCTCCCCTTTATCAACGAAGAAGGAGGGAGAAGTCGCTAGCATGCTGCCCCCATGCCTCTCCAGTGCCTGCCATGGCACCGACGATGACGAGCAATGGTCCCTAGATAGTCTTGAACCGCTGGTCACCCTCTAGGCCCAAGTACCAGTCCAGTTAATGGCCTACTAAGCCCAGTAACCTCTTACTGACTTAATTAATTAATATCCCCATATTAATTAATTAACTTATCCCACTAGGTTTGCAAAGTTAAACTGATTAGACCTTTGATCATGTTGAAAGCCAAGCAACACTGCATAGTCCTGGAAGGTATTGGGGTTCATCAACCCACTCATGCAACCTTTGCACAGACAGTTAGTAGATATAATCCTTCATTCGCACAATGCTCTCAAGTCGACTCAAGACGTAGTGTACTATCAAACCCTAACTAGTCGACTAACTTGGTTCAGATGCTGCTAAATAACATTAGCAAACTCCTTTATTGATATTACGTCTTCCTTAGTCAGGGACTTCGACACATCCTTTCTAGAGCATTCTTGATAAAGTGTTAAATTGATCATTTAAATACAATCATACGCATTATACTCATGTTTTTATCTTTAAAATAGCATGAAATGATAGATAATTGTGTACCAAGTCCAACGGTACCAATTTCGTCAAATTCTGACTTAAAAACATCGTCATTTCATGTGATTAAAGGAGTATAGCGCATTTGCGGTTTTTCGACAAAACCGAGACGAAATAAATAAATATGATGATATTTTTATGATAATGTGTTAATTTATATTTATTTTATGTGAACAGGATATGTCGATGATGCAGTGCAGCTGATAGAGTTTTTGAAAATTAGGGGGAGGTCTAGTGTTCGGATTTCAACTAAAATAGGGGTAAAAATGCAATCTGATGTCCTAATATTGCTTTGATTCCTTCTTTCTCTGAAGTTTCTCAAAACCCTCTATTTCCTTCATTCTCTCCAATTTCCCAACCACATCTCTTCCTTTCTTTATTTTAAAAATCCTCTCTCTCTTTTTAAAAACTCCTTATCTAATTCCCAGCAACCTCTCCCTCTAATTCCGACTCTCTCTTCCTCTCTATAAATTCCCACAGACCCTCTCCTTCTCGGATTAACCCTGCAGCCCTCTATAGTCCTCTCTCTCACACAATTCTCCTCCTCCTTTTCCAACTCAACCCCACAGCTCCTTCTCCAATTCCCGGCAGCCCTCTCTTCCTCTCTCCGTTCTGCTCCTCCCTCCGGTTCTCCCTCTCCCCGTTTTCTCCTCGTCTTCTCAGCCTCTCCCTCGCTGTCTCTCTTTCTCTTTCTCCCTCCACAACACACGCACCAGATCCTCTCAGTTCTTCCTCTCTCTCTGCTCTCTCTCTCGGTCTCTTTCTCTTTCTCCCTCAGTTTTCTCTCCTTCTCTCGGTATCCCTTTCTCTTTCTCTTCTCTTCCCCCCCTTCCACAGGTTCTCCACATCCCACCGGCAACGCACCAGCCGCCTGCAAGCTGCTTCTTCCTGCACCTCCACGCGCCGACAGCAGCAACATCCACACGGCAAAGCTGCACCACCCGAGCTCCACGGCAAGCTTGCACTGCCCATGCCCAGCACCAGCAGCTTCTCCACCTGGCTGCACATCCACGACCTGCAGAACCAGCAGCTTCTCCACGCTTGAAGCCTCCAAGCTCCTCCACGTAGCTGCGTTCACGGCAAGTTCCAGTGCATGCAGCCGACAGCTTCCTCCTACTCTCCTCCACGTAGCCAGCAGCTGCATCAACAACCTCCACCAGCTGGGTCTCTCTTCCACGTGCCTGCATGCAATCGTTGAAGCCAGCACACCTGCACAGCCACGGGTCTCCAGCAGCGGTGCACCTGCATGTTCAACCAGCCGGCAAGGTCCTCAGCGCATGCACGTGCAGCTCCCAAGCTTCTCCACGTGCATAGCCAGCTCTCAAGCTCCTCCAGCATCCCTCCAGCAGCTGCCCTCCAACCGCACCAAGCCAGTGAAGCCCTCGTCCACGCGCCTCCTCCTCTTGCATGCAGCAGCGAATAACCAACAGCTTCTTACCAACCCCACAGCTGCTGTTATCTTGAGTTTTCTTTCCCCCATTAGTATAATGTTTGTTTATTTAATTAGGATTACTTGTTGGTTATGTAATGTTTGATTATCTAGTATAAGAATATTAAATCTTAAAATTTTGCACAATTTGTTTCAGGATTTTTAGTTAATTAATAATTTACACATAGTTAAATAACAATGTCTTTGTTATAATTTTTAGTTGTGCTTATTTTATATATATATATATATATATGTGTTTGTGTTTAATTTTTAAAAAAAGAAAAAAAAGATTTGTTTAATTCAAGCAATTATCTTGTTAGGTAACATTAGTTAATTGAGTTTTAGTTTAATTAAGTAATTAGTTACTCAAATTCTCATCTATTTTTAGATTAACTAAATTCCAAAGTTTTCAAAATTAAAATTCTATCTCCCTGTGGATCGACTCGGACTCACCACTATTAATTTTCAAAATCTGATTTGAGTGAGCCGGATAAATTTAGATTGAACGTTTTCATGAGTGTTTAACAACGCACAATTTGGAACGATCAATTTTTGGCGCCATTGCCGGAGAGTTAGATTTTTAATTTTGATTATCTTGGATTTAGTGTAATTATTCTTTAGCTAACCTTATTTTTCTTATTTTTGTAGGTAAATTGAAAAAAAAAAAAAGGGGGAAAGTGAAATCATGGTAAGTATGTTCCAACTTTCTATGTTTCAATTTCCTTATTCTAGTTAGTTTCCATTTTTGTAGTTTCTAGTTTAGATATGTTTCCATTAACTAAAAAAGAAACAAAAAGAGGAACATCCAAATTTAAAAACCTTCATTTTCAAGATTAGAAACCTTCCATGCCAGGTATTCATCATCCTAGAAAAACATGAGTTAGTTTCCTTTCACAGTTATTTCCATAAATTGTTGAAGATTGCGGGGGAAAGGTACGTGTTTCAATTTTAGCAAGTCATTCATGATTGCATCAACACACCTTGCATTGATTTGTTGCCTTGTATTGCATTCAAAAAGACTTTAAGGGCAGCAACTTTAACCACATAAGGTAGGGATTTGATCCCCCTTCCTTAGCCCACAAATCACCTTCCTTGCATTGGCATTTCCTAATCCAATTAAAAGCAAGTCGAAAGAGAATCTAGGATTTACACCGTGAGTGGTTTAAATCTCGGGTTGCCTCCATTTTTGGCAACGGTGTCTAGGCTAGAGGTTGAAAAAGCAAACGCCTAAGCGGGAAAGTGGTTCTCTAATTAGGTCCCTACGAAAGTAGGAGGAGCCTCCCACTACCCCACCTCTTACCTGGCCGTTGATTGATTGTGGTTGTGACTTGAGGTGGACTCCATTCACCTTGTAAGAAAATTCACATAGAGAGTCTAAGTTAACATTAGATCATTAGGATAATTTGTTTGCCAAAATTGTCTGCATTTAAAAAAAAAAAGAAAAAAAAGAAATAGAAAACAAAATTCAAATCCATTCTCTCTTTATTAATCCTAGTGCATGCAAGGTAGGAGATCTCAAAATCCTAACCTTCTAGGACCACTTGCTGAAATAGAAAGAATCCTACATCAAAGAAATCTACCACAAGATCAAATGGCTGATAATCATGACCCACCAAAGCAAATAAAGGACTATTTCATTCCAAATCGATATCAACCTTCATCCTGTATTCATCTTCCACAGAATCCAGCCAATCAATATGAAATTAAATCCAGTACCATTCAGATGCTCCTATCCTTTTATGGGAATACTAATGAAGATCCTTATAAACATCTGGATGAATTTCTAGAAATCTGTTCTACGGTGAAGATCCAGAATTTCACCAATGATGGCCTTAAATTGACCTTATTTCCCTTTTCATTAAAGGACAAGGCTAAATATTGGTTGGGAACTATAGGAAGGCCCATTAGGACATGGGAAGAGATGCAGAAAGAATTTCTCAAGAAGTTCTATCCCATCGGGCGAACCAATATCATGAGAAGGGCCATCACGAGTTTTACCCAAACCCCCGGGGAATTGATCCATAAATCTTGAGAAAGACTGAAAGAATTGCTTAGAAAATGCCCTCATCATGTGCTTTCAAAATGGCAAATTGTCCAAGCATTCTATGAAGGATTGTCTGAATAGTTTAGACGGATGGTGGATGCCTCATGTGGAGGGGCATTTATGATGAAAAATGAAGATGAGGCCTATGATCTGTTTGAGATGTTAAGTGAAAATTCCATCAATCATGCCTCATTATCATCTTATGAAAGGTCTGTTGGGCCATCAGACTGGAATGTACGAACTCAAGGCCCGTGGAGAGCCCGAATCCAGAATGGACATAAATCTGATTAATCAGAAATTGGATAAGGTAGACATCTTGGCCCAGAAACTAGACCAACTCTTGGCCTTAAACAAACAAGAGCCTACTTACCCAACACAATCTAGTCTATATGAAGGCCCATCTTCTGGCAATCATGACATTTGTGCCTTATACGCAAGTCCAACCCATCAAGTGAATGAATGCCCAACTGCAGCCCAACTTCCACCATTCATTCAAGAACAAGTTCAGGCGGCCAAGGGATTCTCCAGGCCCAATAATGACCCATTCTCAAATACTTACAACCTTGGCAGGAGAAATCATCCTAATTTCTCTTGGAAGAATCAGCAGGCTCCATTACCAATGTCCAATCCTCCCATGCATCAAGCCCAAAAGCCACAGAACTCATTTCAACAGCAATCTAATTTCTATAGAAATGTTCAGGCTAGGGGATCTCAAGTCCAATTTTCTCAACCGGCCCAGTATCAATCAGGTCAACCGGCCCCTTATCAATCATTCCAATTAGGTCAACCGGCCCACTACCACTCATTCCAATCAGGACAACCAACCCAATACCATCCTCCACCCACTTACCAACAACCTCCTCAGCCCAACTTTGATGACAAATTCACTCAACTCCAACAACTTATTTTGACCCAGCAACAATCCATTGCTAAGTTGGATAGTCAAATGGGCCAACTAGCTGAGGCTACGATGAGAAGAGAAGTGAGCCAACTTCCTAGTCAACCTGTAATGACCCGCCATCCTATGACCGGAGACCCGATCACTAAATGGATGTCGGCCCATTAACTGCGGGTTCACACCCGGATCTCACACAACACGTCTGAAGGAGTAAGTGCTAAACAAGACTAAATATAACAATCACACGGACTACAAAGGTAAGCAAGTGCGCAGGAAGGAAAATAACAATGTCCGTATACAGTCCAACAATAATTACATGTCCAACAATTAAATAAGTACAGGCAGAAGGAAAGTACAACAACATCGGGGCATACCCCGGAACAGAGACAGCTGCTGGTCCGCACACCAGGAAGACACCACGCTTCCGCTCGCCACGAGGTCCACACCTGAAACCGCAGGGAGTGAGCCACACCAGAATTGGGCTCAGTAGGGATCATCCGATCCCCTGCCTCCCACTCACACACCCACAAGAGTAACAACAGGAATATGTGGCAATTAAGTAAAGCAGTAAACACAGCATCCAACTCTAATAGGAAACGTACGATGAACAGTGTAGCAAGAACCATTCTAAGCAACTCAAAGAACCCAACACAGAGTCACGTCTCACAACCGAAGTCCGCAAGGCGACTAAACCACACAGTCGACCGAAGTCAAACGTCGCCTCCCAACACTACCACCACTGCTCACGCCTGTCCACCCCTACAGTGTTCCGGGGCACCGTAGGGTGAGGCAGTGAGCTGAACTAGGACTAGCTGGACCCAGTGTACCGCCACTGCCAGCTACGTGTGCACACAAGCAGTCTAGACTACTGTCCTACCACCGGATTGCCTCCACGCTAGGCCTCAGCGCTTCAGGAGGGCCCTGGGGACCGGCGAACCCCCGTCAAGCCGAAGCTATAGGAACTACCCACAAACCCAACTCTCCCGGGCTGCGTCAGGCCAAAGGGCTAAGGGTACCACTCGTAACCTTGATCAAAGGTCACATCAGGGCCGATGGCTAAAGGGTAAACTAACTCCCACCAGTAACACCACCAGCTTCACAGCAAGAAACACGCCAGAAGCTGTCACGACAACCAAAGGAAACCCCGACCCGCTGAGACCAAACAGCAACCCCTCGGATAGCACACCGGCTACTCCGGCCCGACGGGCTCAAGGTGGTTCTGCTTCCCTCAGCCAAAGGTAAAACACAACAAGCACCCCTCCTCACAGACACCATGGCCCTTCTCCCATCAGCCCATGGTGACAAACGGAAACCACAGTCATTCCGAATCCATATTCGTACAAGCACACACACACAACATGATTCCATTTGTACAGTAAACCTCCGTCTCAGCGTACAGTTGAAGCACACACACATAGATGATGAAATCTCATTCATGCAGAAGTCCTCAGTCTCAGTATACAACTCAAAGCATGCATCTGAACCATCCCCCCATGAAATATATATGAAATAACAGGATTTAAGCATTTCTGTCTTGAATCGCGTCGCCCAAGGTCGACGCCATTCAAGACCCTCAGACAGGTTTATTAAAAGCCAGATTATCCCTTAAAACGCGTCCACCAATGAAGTCGCCGTTTAAAACGCGTCAGGGTCGCCCGACGCCATTCAACCCAGAAATCCAGATTGCAGAACCCTCAAACGGGGGCATTTCCTGCCTAAATGGCGTCATGATGTCCCGACGTCCTTCTGAAAGGCGTCGTCCATCCATGACGTCATTTAGCGCAAGAACCCCTAACTCAGGAAACCTCGAACAGGAAGGTTTCTGCCTAAAACGCGTCGTACTGACCCGACGTCTTTCGGAAAGGCGTCGACCAGGCACGACGCCATTTAGCGCCAGAAACCAGGTTTCCTGGTTCGACCCGAGGGTCTCTCCCTTGAACCCCAAGCACCCCGAAAAGCCCCAAAACGCAAAGGGGGAAGATGAGAACGTCAAGCACCACGATCATGCTATGAAACCACGTCCACAAACACCGCCATTCCCACAAGGAATCCCCCTAAACATGCTCAATCTAACCCCAAACACGCCACATCACGCCAAGAAGCAAACGAGCACACATGCAAGGTTTCGTCCCCCTACCGGTTCTTGAACTCCGCCAAGCTCCGTGCCACCGTCCCGCCGCACCGCACACCGCCGCCGGTACCCTCGAGGACGCCGCCACTCCGCCGGGACGTCGGCCGCCGTCCGGAGAGTGGAACACCGCGAAGGAAGTGGTGGAGGTAGAGGTGAGAGGTAAGGTGGTGTTGGAGTGGTGGAAGAGGAAGAAGAGGAAGGGAAGGGGAAGAAGAGCGTCGGAGAGGGCGAGGAGAGAGAGAGAGTGAAGGCGAGAATGAGGGAAAGAAGGGGAGGCTCGCGGGGTCAATCCGAATCCAGCTAAAACGCGTCGATCGAGGCAGACGCCATTCAGTCTGACAGGACAGCCGTACTGACAGCGCTCTGAAACGTGTCACCCTCCACGGACGCCATTCAGACGACAGGACAGGCCGTACTGACACGCTCTGGCGCCGTACCCAGACATCGCAGAGGTCACAGTCTGAATCGCGTCGACCGACATGGACGCCGTTCAGACGATGTGACCGGGGCCGTACTCTCGCGGCCCGGAACCCGCCCACGTGGCGCACACGTGGCACAACACCCAGCAGACCTAAATGGCGTCCACACAACCTGACGCCTTTTGAAAGGCGTCGAGCAGTGCTGACGCCATTCAGCCAGAAATCTCAAGACCCCTCCAGGGTCCAAACCAGGGGATCCGGCCCGAACCCGACCCGAATACAGAACCCGAAACTTCAGTCCTTACACAACCCATTGCCAATCCAAGGAATCAACCTTCGGGTTTTCCACAGCAATCGGGCCTTTTACCTCAGTCTGGCCCGTTACCACAACCTAAAGGGCCACAATTGGAGAATGCTAAAGTCATTTCAGCCCTTAGGAGTGGGAAAAGTTTAGAAAAACCACATGCAGATGGAGAGTTAGCCAAAGGTTCCACTGATGGGCCTCAGGAAATTGAAAGTGAGAGTGAAGATGAACCCAACATGGAAAAGTTGGAGGAGGATCTGAAAGGAAAAGGGAAAATAGATGAAAGCCCAAGTTCCTATCAACCTAGGGTGCCATTTCGTAATGCCTTGTTAGCTAAGTCCAATGCCAGGAAGAAATTGGCCCAGAATGAGGAGTTGTTGGATTTATTCAAACAAGTCCAAATTAATATTCCACTCCTCGATGCCATCAAGCATGTGCCAGCTTATGCTAAGTTTCTCAAGGAATTATGCACTCCACGAAGAGAATCTAGAATGGCACCCGAAAAGGTTCAGCTTTCAGAAGATGTTAGTGCGATTGTGATGAATCATTTACCCAAGAAGTTAAAGGATCCTGGAGCACCTCTTATCTCATGTGACTTAGCTGGAGTTACATTTGATAGAGCTTTATTGGATTTAGGTGCTAGTGTGAATCTTTTGCCAACAACTATTTATGAAAAATTTGATATTGGGGAATTAAAGCCCACACCCATCATCTTACAGTTGGCTGATAGGTCTGTGAAGACTCCACGGAGATTAATTGAGGATGTTATTGTGAAGGTTCATGATTGCTATTTTCCCGTGGATTTTCTTATTCTGGATATGGCATTACTTGAAGAACTTATTCACACTCCGATCATCCTAGGTCGTCCATTCTTAGCCACTGCCAAAGCTAATATAAATTGTGAAACTGGCATAATGGACATTTCATTTGGGGATCAAAAGGTCCAAATTAATGTCTTCAAAGCATCTTAATATCCAGATCATGAAAAAAAATGCCATACCATTGATATCTTGGATCATCTGGTTGAAGAAAATGAGATGTCCACATATGACCTTTTGGAGGAAGCCAATATTTTAAAGGATTCGCCCAGCCAATTAACATCTTGGCCCAAGGTTGAACCTTTACCAGCCTTACAATCTGAGCCCGCTTTGCCATCCTTAGAGGACCCTCCTGAGCTTGAACTCAAACCATTACCTGAGTCTCTCAAGTATATCTTTTTGGGCCTGGACAAAACTCTCCTGGTCATCATTGCGGCAAATCTCACATTGCCGCAGGAGGCCCAATTAACCGAGGTCCTCAAAGACCACAAGGGTGCCATTAGTTGGTCGATGGCCGATTTAAAGGGAATTAGCCCGTCCATTTGCATGCATCACATCTATATGGAAGAGAATTCTAAGCCAGTCGGGAGATGCAAAGGCAGCTTAATCCCAATATGAAAGAAGTAGTGAAGAAGGAAGTTGTGAAATGGCTGGATGCGAGTATTATTTACCCAATATCAGACAGTAAATGGGTCAGCCCAACTCAAGTGGTACTCAAGAAATCTGGATTAACGGTTATCAAGAATGATCATGGAGAAGAGGTACCCACTAGGCTCACCACGGGATGGAGAGTGTGCATTGATTACCGAAAGTTGAATCTCATGACCAAAAAGGATCACTTTCCACTCCCATTCATAGATCAGATTCTGGAAAAGTTATCGGGCTAGAAGTACTTTTGCTTCTTAGATGGGTACTCCGGGTACAATCAAGTGGCTATTTACCCGGAAGATCAAGAAAAGACCACCTTCACGTGCCCTTATGGCACGTTTGCTTTTAGGAGAATGCCATTTGGATTATGCAATGCACCAGCCACATTTCAACGGTGCATGATGGCCATCTTCTCTGATATGGTGGGAGAATTCCTCGAAGTTTTCATGGATGATTTCTCAATCTTCGGGGACTCTTTTGAAAATTGCCTGAAAAATCTTAAACAGGTGCTAGCACGATGCATAGACACCAATCTGATACTTAGCTGGGAAAAGAGCCATTTTATGGTTCGAGAGGGCATTGTTCTAGGCCACATTGTGTCTGAAAGGGGGATAGAGGTAGATAAAGCTAAGATCGATCTCATATCCAATCTTCCTCCTCCTACCTCGGTTAGACAGATCCGTTCATTCCTTGGCCATGCCGGTTTCTATCGCCGATTTATCCACAATTTCTCTCAAATTGCCCGGCCTCTAACTCTTCTCCTAGCTAAGGATGTCCCTTTCCAAATGGATGAATCTTACATCAAGGCATTTAATTCTCTGAATGAATCTTTGACCAAAGCCCCGATTCTTCAATCTCCAGATTGGTCTTTACCCTTCAAAATCATGTGCGATGCCTCTGATTATGCTATCGGTGTAGTTTTGGGACAAAGAATCAACAAATGTCCCGTGGTGATATATTATGCATGTCGCACCCTTGCCGATGCTCAAATGAATTATACCACCACAGAAAAGGAATTATTAGCTATGGTTTTTGCCTTAGAAAAATTCAGATCCTATCTTTTAGGGGCAAAAGTTATAATCTATTCTGATCACTCAGCTCTGAAATACCTGTTGACCAAGAAGGATGCAAAGCCTAGGCTTATTAGATGGATCTTACTCCTTCAGGAATTTGATTTGGAAATTCGGGATAAGAAGGGTTCTGAGAATGTGGTAGCTGACCACCTATCCCGAATTCCGATCTCTGAAAGTACACCAATCACTGATTCCTTTCCTGATGAGCATCTACTGACCATTTCTCACACTGTTGCACCTTGGTATGCTCATATTGTCAATTACAAGGTGACTAATCAGCTTCCAGAAAGATGGCCTAAAAGTGAAAATGACAAATTCTTTTCTCAGGAAAATATTATTTCTGGGAGGATCCTGAATTATTCAAATTCTGTCCTGATCAAATCATTAGGCAATGTGTTCATAAAGAAGAACAACAGAGTGTTCTCAACTTCTGCCATAATCTAGCTTGTGGGGGCCATTTCTCAAGAAAGATAACTGCAGCCAAAGTCCTGCAAAGTGGTTTTTACTGGCCTACAATTTTCAAAGATGCCCATGAATTTAGCAAAACTTGCCTCTGATGCCAAGCTGTAGGGAATATGGCGAAAAGGGATATGATGCCACTCAACCAATCTTGGTGGTTGAAGTCTTTGATGTTTAGGGAATTGACTTTACAGGACCTTTTCCACCTTCTTTTGGATATACATATATTCTGGTAGCGGTGGATTATGTCTCTAAGTGGATTGAAGCAGTAGCCACCCGAACCAATGATCATAAAGTGGTCATTAAATTCGTTCAGAAAAATATCTTTTCTCGGTTCGGGTGGCCTAAAGCTATCATAAGTGATGGGGGAACGCACTTCACGAATTACCAGTTTCGGGCTTTGTTTAAGAAATATGGGATTAATCACAAAGTAGCCACCCCCTATCATCCCCAAACCAGTGGCCAAGTGGAAGTTTCCAATAGAGAAATTAAGAACATTCTGCAAAGTCCGTTAGGCCCGATAAAAAAGATTGGTCTGAAAGATTGGATGATGCTTTATGGGCCTATCGGACCGCTTACAAAACTCCTATTGGCATGTCTCCTTATCGCCTAGTTTTTGGAAAAGCGTGCCACCATCCGATGGAATTGGAACATAGGGCTTATTGGGCCATCAAACAAGTCAACATGGACCTAGCCCTAGCTGGTTCCCACCGAACCTTACAACTGAGTGAGCTAGAAGAGTTGTGCAACGAGGCCTATGAAAATTCAAAGATTTATAAAGCCAAAACTAAAGCTTTTCATGATAAACATATTGTGAGAAGATCCTTTCTTCCAAATTAGAAAGTTTGGCTATTTAATTCTAGGCTTCGCCTATTTCATGGAAAATTGAAATTCAAATGGGATAGACCATTCGTGGTCGTTAAAGCTTTCGATCATGAAGCCGTTAAAATTCTGAATCCCAAGAGTGGGAACACTTTTACTGTTAATGGTCAACGGTTGAAACCATTCATTGAAAATCTTCAAAATGAGCTACCTGAATCCATAGAACTGAGTGATCCACCTTAACTGCACTTCCGTCTGGCTGAAGACGATAAACTTAGCGCTTGTTGGGAGATAACCCAATATTTTATTTCAGCTTTTGTATTTCTTTCCTTTTAGGTCCCTGAGCAGCAGTCGCCGTGAGTATGTCGCAGCCTCTTCTTTACAGGTTGTTTCGCTTCTTCACAAATTCTCTTCTGGCTGCATGTTTTTCATATCTTTTATGCCATTGAGGACAATGTCAATCAAGTTAGGGGGTGGGACATTCAATGCCATTGACACTTATTCTAATTTTTCTTTTGAGTTGAACGAAAGAAATGTGTAGGATCCGTAATAGGGGATTGTCCCACTCAGCACTCTAAAAGAGGCGGTCATTTAAAATGGACAATTGTAAAAACTAAAGGCAAAAGAAGGCGTTAAAAGAGCTAAAGGAAGGTAGGTGGCAAAAAGTACGCACCTCCCCTCAGGCGATTCAAAGAGAGTGGCAAAAAGTACGCACTCTCAAAAGCAAAAGTACAATGAAATGAAATAGCCACGCTAAAAAAACTCCAGAAATATGACCAAGTCGTGGAAAGTGCTGAGTTGGAACGGGAACTGAAAAATGGTCCTCACTGACTGATCGGGAAATCTTTTACTCTCTTCTCCTCCCTAGGTGGTCTTATCTAAAGAGTAGTAAAGGCAAGAATATACCTGAGAGGTCGGAAACGAGTTCTAAGCGTGCCAATTTTCATGCACAATCACCTGTCGTGAATCAAAATATTGTGGGATATGAAAAACTTTAACTCAACCAATCGGCTACCACTTAAATTGATTGTGAAAGATATGACAAATGAAGCATGATAATTCATTGTTTGTCCAAACTTTTCCTTATTTGCATTGCTAAGGGACTAGTAATGAGTAAGTTGGGGGGTGTGATAAAGTGTTAAATTGATCATTTAAATGCAATCATACGCATCATACTCATGTTTTTATCTGTAAAATAGCATGAAATGATAGATAATTATGTACCAAGTCCAACGGTACCAATTTCGTCAAATTCTGACTTAAAACATCGTCATTTCATGTGATTATAGGAGTATAGCGCATTTGCGGTTTTTCGACAAAATCGAGACGAAATAAATAAATATGATGATATTTTTATCATAATGTGTATTTTTATGATAATGTGCTAATTTATATTTATTTTATGTGAACAGGACATGCCGATGATACAGTGCAGCTGATGGAGTTTCTGGAAATTTGGAGGAGGTCTAGTGTTCGGATTTTAACTAAAGCATGAGTAAAAATGCAATTTGATGTCCTAATATTACTCTGATTCTTTCTTTCTCTAGAGTTTCCCAAAACTCACTATTTTTTTCGTTCTCTCTAATTTTTCAACCACATCCCTTTCTTTCTTTATTTTAAAAATCCTCTCTCCCTTTTTAGAAACTCCTTATCCAATTCCCAGCAACCTCTCCCTCTAATTCCGACTCTCTCTTCCTCTCTATAAATTCCCACAGACCCTCTCCTTCTCGGATTAACCCTGCAGCCCTCTATAGTCCTCTCTCTCACACGATTCTCTTCCTCCTTTTCCAACTCAACCCCACAGCTCCTTCTCCAATTCCCGGCAGCCCTCTCTTCCTCTCTCCGTTCTGCTCCTCCCTCCGGTTCTCCCTCTCCCCGTTTTCTCCTCGTCTTCTCAGCCTCTCCCTCGCTGTCTCTCTTTCTCTTTCTCCCTCCACAACACACGCACCAGATCCTCTCAGTTCTTCCTCTCTCTCTGCTCTCTCTCTCGGTCTCTTTCTCTTTCTCCCTCAGTTTTCTCTCCTTCTCTCGGTATCCCTTTCTCTTTCTCTTCTCTTCCCCCCCTTCCACAGGTTCTCCACATCCCACCGGCAACGCACCAGCCGCCTGCAAGCTGCTTCTTCCTGCACCTCCACGCGCCGACAGCAGCAACATCCACACGGCAAAGCTGCACCACCCGAGCTCCACGGCAAGCTTGCACTGCCCATGCCCAGCACCAGCAGCTTCTCCACCTGGCTGCACATCCACGACCTGCAGAACCAGCAGCTTCTCCACGCTTGAAGCCTCCAAGCTCCTCCACGTAGCTGCGTTCACGGCAAGTTCCAGTGCATGCAGCCGACAGCTTCCTCCTACTCTCCTCCACGTAGCCAGCAGCTGCATCAACAACCTCCACCAGCTGGGTCTCTCTTCCACGTGCCTGCATGCAATCGTTGAAGCCAGCACACCTGCACAGCCACGGGTCTCCAGCAGCGGTGCACCTGCATGTTCAACCAGCCGGCAAGGTCCTCAGCGCATGCACGTGCAGCTCCCAAGCTTCTCCACGTGCATAGCCAGCTCTCAAGCTCCTCCAGCATCCCTCCAGCAGCTGCCCTCCAACCGCACCAAGCCAGTGAAGCCCTCGTCCACGCGCCTCCTCCTCTTGCATGCAGCAGCGAATAACCAACAGCTTCTTACCAACCCCACAGCTGCTGTTATCTTGAGTTTTCTTTCCCCCATTAGTATAATGTTTGTTTATTTAATTAGGATTACTTGTTGGTTATGTAATGTTTGATTATCTAGTATAAGAATATTAAATCTTAAAATTTTGCACAATTTGTTTCAGGATTTTTAGTTAATTAATAATTTACACATAGTTAAATAACAATGTCTTTGTTATAATTTTTAGTTGTGCTTATTTTATATATATATATATATGTGTTTGTGTTTAATTTTTAAAAAAAGAAAAAAAAGATTTGTTTAATTCAAGCAATTATCTTGTTAGGTAACATTAGTTAATTGAGTTTTAGTTTAATTAAGTAATTAGTTACTCAAATTCTCATCTATTTTTAGATTAACTAAATTCCAAAGTTTTCAAAATTAAAATTCTATCTCCCTGTGGATCGACTCGGACTCACCACTATTAATTTTCAAAATCTGATTTGAGTGAGCCAGATAAATTTAGATTGAACGTTTTCATGAGTGTTTAACAACGCACAATTTGGAACGATCAATTTTCTTTCTAAATACTGAGAGCGAATAATCTTGTATTAAACACTCAATTCTTTTCGAAGGTCTTCGACTATACCCAAACCTTAACTATTTATGATCTCGTGTTTAGAGATCCATCAACCAAGGTCAAAGCACAGAAGTCCACCAACATAGTGTCCTTGATGTCTCAGGTCCGAGAACCATCCACGCAACTGCGGCAATTGAATCAAGCTAGTTAACAATTAAGTACATTACCATCTAGTGGTTCAAGTCGAATCAATTCAGTGAATTCATTCTCCAATGAGTACCTACAAATTTGCCTTAACATCTCCACACAAGTTGCTATGAGATCAATCACCCTCATCACATGAGCTGGAGTAATCTATACTAGTCTCGCTGGATATCTAATATTCTTCTGAGATTTCCTCCGGCTATGAACAATTAAGAATGTGAGTTTATAAGTGATCAGTCTCATTAGTATGATCTCATCATAATCTAATCACTATTGTACACATTCACAGACTTCATTTTAGAGCGAAACTAATAATATTACACATAATTAATAAGTCATTTCATTAATAATTGAACAAGATTATATAATGTCTGATTGGCTTGTAGGCCACCTATGACTAACATTTACAACCCAAAACAAACACACTCCACTACAGCTGGTCCACTCTTCTATTAGGGATAGGCACAACCTACTACAACCACAGGCCCTCTCTTCCTCTTAAGGAAGAGGTATAAAGTATTATGTACATCGAATGACTCTCAAGAGGTAGACGTGTATAATAAAAACGATAGAGACAACATCAAGACTAAGAGAGTAAAAGAAGAATAAAAGTGTTGATCAGTCGCAGAAGATCTCAGAGAGCCCACGGCAGCACAATAGATTGAAGCAGTGGGTGCAGTGCTTCAGAGTGGGGTTGCTCTCTTACATTCTTCTCACAATCTCTTTCTAAAGTAGAGAAGTTATTGGGGGAAGTGATTGGAGTTCTTTCAATTCTCTTGCTTGTCTTGTTGTCTCCACTTTCTGGCTATGGCCTCCAATAAATAAATGCTTTTCGAATTAGTTCGTTGAGGCACATCTTCCTTCCCATTATCTCTTACATTTTTTTGTTGAGCCCTAACATTAACCCAATTGAGTCTTAAGTTAACAGTCTTGTATCTTACTTAGAGAGATTGCGAGCAGACAAAGGGGGCTCTTAGTTGGAAGCTAGCTTCAATGCACTCTCCCCGTGTCTTCTAGATTCGGCCATGCAGACCTCACCTAAGTATGTTGAATCAGTGTAGCATAAATCTGCGATTTTTTGAAAAAGTCATGATTTAGTCCCACTCTTTTATCTTAACGTGGCTTTCATGGATAAATCCTAATTTATTGAAAGAATCTTTAAAATCTTGATAAATTCAAAAAGTAGCAATTTAATCACAATTTAATTACATGTTGTTCTAGAAAGGTATACTTTATTAAGTGGAACTCATTCATTTTTTATTAAATATTTATAGATTTTTATATTAGATCTTAAAGTCATATTTTATATATTAAAAAATTAACATATCTTTTGATACTTTTTTAGGACTTTTTCAGATTTTTTTATCGCGTTGAGATTTTTTCATTGGACCAATTTTTTTCCAAATGCTAACTTGGTGACATTGTGTTGAATTACTAAAAAAGGAAAATTCCCCTCTATATGCCAACTAGAGGATTGGTGAGTTGCAGAAGATCTACAAAAGCAAATCAGACATGTAGCAGGAAAATCTATGTGTCGGCATGAAAAAGATACACAATGTCAGTTCAATAAGTCTGATGAATCAATTAAGTATTAGATTAGAAGCTCAGAAATTCAATTACAAAATGGTCTCTTAATTTATTCAAAAAGTAGCTTAAGTTGTTCTCTAAAAGACACAGTTAATAGCTGATCTCATGTGGCATAATCGATAGAGAAATATGTAATTAATTGAAATACAAATGATTACTGTAATCAATTTGCAAATAAGAATAATATAGAACAAGGAATGCAATTAATCAATTTCAAGATATACAATTAATCGAATTAGCAAATGACTTGATAATCAGTTAAATAGGCAAAGAGAATCCTGTTAATTGATTAAGAGAAACAGGGGTAGTCGATTTAAAATAGTCTTCTATCGAAGCACATAATCAATTAAAAAATCAAATAGGTAATCAAATATAAAAAATAAAAGAATGACTCAGTTAATCGCTAGGTCTTTCTAATCGATTATGTGAAGGTAACTGATTAACTACTGAGTTGTCAGTCATTTGATAACAATAATCGATTTGACACGTAATCGGTTATATGAAGCGGCTTAACCAAAGTGGCACGTAGGTAATTAACTGATAGACTTAATCGACTAGCCAATCACTGTCTAATCGATAGAGCTAATTGGTTTTGCCTTAGTGACAGACATAATTGGTTAGTGATATCAATTAGCAGAAAGGCTTTAATCAATTAGCAATAGTCTTGTAAACGATACTTCTAATTGATTTAGCCTTACCGATAGACTTAATCAGTCACCAATAGCAAGTAGAAGAGGAAATATAAAGGAACTCCATACCAATTTGAAGTCTGAACAAAACGACTAACTTTCTCACTATTAATCGATTAGCGATAGATGTAATCAAAGTTCGAATGGGCCTTTAATCTATTTGATCAAAGATATCCTAAAATCAACTAAGTCTCTAAACAAGAAATTCTCAAATTATTGAGTCACTTAGCCTGTAATCGATTAATTCACACATTTAACTCAAGATAATAAATATTGATTTCTCATATTTTCATTGTGTATTATCACCAAAACATATAGATTAGATAAAGGCCAATAAATTGACTCAACAAATTCGATACCCTTTGAGGCTTTCCTAAATTTCAGCAACCTTGAGTAGAATGATTTGCAATACACAATTGTAGCAATCAATAGTGATCATGGAGTAGAGTTTCAAAATGAACAATCTATAGAATTCTGTGAAGATCAAGGCATTGATAGTAACCTCTAAGACCCAAGAACTCCTCAATAGAATGGAGTAGTAGAGAGAAAGTGTAAAATACTATTTGATATGGCTAGAACCATACTGTGAGAGTACAATTTGCTAAGATATTTATGGGTTAAAGCAGTCAACACAACATACTACATCATTAATAGAGCCATTATGAGATTCATATTGAAGAAGATCACATATGAACTATACAAAGGGAAGAAGCTTAAGACTAGCCACCATAAGCCATTCGGACGCAAGTGCTTCAGTCTTAATAATGGCAAAAATTACCTCGGCAAGGTAGACTCTACGAGTGATGAAGGCTCCTTTTTTGGGTATATTCCTAAATTTGTTGGTTATAGAGTATTTAATAGGAGAATTTTAATCATTGAACAAACTGTTCATGCTATATTTGATGAATCTAATCTATCTTCCAAGGAAAGAGAAAGGTGTGATTGTGATGATGTAAATGAGCTAACCAAGAAGATGTAAACCATCAGCTTGAAGGATAACAAAGCTTAAGCTGAAGAGCTTGCACATGAAGAGGTAAGTGAAGAACAAATGGTACATGATGATCTACCCAAGGAGTGGAGATATTCTATGATAATCCTAAGGAAAACATCATAAGGGATCTACAACAAGGAGTAAAAATAAGAAGTAAGACCATTCCTTATGATTATCTTGCTTTTATATCTCAAATAGAGTCTAGGACAATCAATAAAGCACTGGAGGATGAACCCTAGATATTATCCATGCAATATGAACTTAATCAGTCCGAGAGAAACCAAGTTTGATCTTATCATTGGCACCAAATAAGTGTTGATAAGATGGACGAGTCTAGACTAATTATTAAGAACAAAGTCAAATTGGTTGCTTACAACTATTCTTAGGAGTAAGGCATTCATTATGATAAGACATATGCCCTAGTCGCTAGATTCAAGGCAATTTAGATTATCTTATCATTTTCATGTGTATTAGATTTAAAACATTTTCAAATGGATGTCAAAAGTGCATTTTTAAATAGATTAATTAAGGAAGAAGTTTATATTAAATAACCTCTAGACTTTGAAGATCATGTTTTTTCAAATCATTTTTTTTAAACTGTATAAGGCACTTTATGGTTTGAACTAAGCTCTTAGAGCTTGATATGAAAGAGTGGGTGATTTTCTCCTTAAGCATGTTGACTACAACATGGATTGAAAAAGCACCAGTATACATGTCAATTTTTTGCAAGTTGCTTGATATTGTAGTCATCCAAAAAGTAAAATTCAGTAGCATTGTCAACAATTGAAGCTGAATATTTGGCTACTAGAAGCTATTGTACCCAAATCTAGTGGATAGAACATCAACTGGGGGACTATAGATTCAAGCTTCAAGGAAGTCCAATGCTAGTTGACATGCAAGTGCAATCAAGTTCACCAAGAATCCCGTTCAACATTTAAGAACCAAGCACATTAAGGTTAGACATTATTTTATTAGAGATCATGTAGCATCTAGTGATATTCTTTGCAATTTATAGATACTTTACATCAATTAGCACATATTTTCTCTAAACCACTTCCTGAGGATTGATTTACTTCTATTCGAGAAGAATTGAGATGTGCAATCTATTAAATTATTAGTTTAATTGATTTTTGTATTATATTAAAATAGTTAGATAACTAGAAGACACTTTAGTAACTAAGTATTTCACTTAATGAATTTCCTTCACATCTTTTAATCGATTATGTTTGTTGTTTTGATCAATTAAGTATTCCTTCTAAACAATTGTCTTCAATTCTTTTATCCTTCAGTTAATCAATTTTCTTCCAAAAGCCTTTAATTAAACATTTTACAAGTTAATCGATCTCCATATTCAATTAATCGATTAAGTCCTCTTGTTAATCAATCCCTTAGTTTGGTCGAAGTAGTGACTATAGAAAAATTCAAGACATCATAAACTATCTTAACCAACAAAACCTGCAGTAGTAAAAGCATCAAGAGTAGCAGTAGTAGTATCATAGAATTCTCAGATTTTTAACAAGTAATATCATATTCCTAAGAAGATGGAATTCAACAATCAACACTGTCCCATCGCCTGTTGAGGGGGAGCAATTCAACATCTGAGGGAAAGATGAATACCATCTTATGGTATTAGGTACTATCTCAAATGGTATTAGGCAACTATCACCAAGTCATATCAAGTGCCAAATATCACGTGATATAAGGCAACCAACAAACTTGGTGTCAAACAAATCGACAACTAGAAATGACAAAAAGGGGAAGAAAAATATAAGGATATTCTAAAGAACTGACCTTTGACCCAACATTCCAATTATTATCTCATCATTTCTTCTTTCCTATTATCTCACTTACTATCCTATCTTCATATGCTGCTCCTTTTTGATGATTGACCAAAAGGGGGAGACAGATATCTATCCAATATTCCTTCATTTGTTGGTATATGGTATCGATTTTTGTATCTATCAGTTTGTTTGCGATATCTAACTATTTGAGTGCTTGATTCAATTTACTTTATGGGTTTTGTCGTCACCAAAAGTGACAGATTGGTTTTTTAACTATTAGGTCCCTTTCTATTATATCCTCATATTTTCACAAAAATGATTCAAGTTAAAATAAACTAAATCAATCTATTTTTTGATGATAACAATTAAATTCTATATATTTTTAGTGACTATATAAGGTTTGAAATATGTGATCAACTTTTGTCTTGTTAGAGAAATTAGTTTCTTACTTGAGCAGTTAATTGAATATGATAATTACTTAATCTATGCATATTCATCATGTTAATCTACCTAAGTTTCACTATGTTTTGATACTTAGTTGAATTTTAGGATTTAACTGAGTTTAGACCTCAAATAATCAATTAACTATGTTAGGAAATCAATTAACTTAGCCTAAACCTCATCCAGTCCTTCAAAGCTTTTCATCAATTAACTCTCAGAAAGATTGATTAAGTAGCTTTACTTAATCGATTAACATGACAATTAAGCCAACATCCTTGAGTTCACTTAATCGATCTTCTATTGATTAATTGTACTTCAGGCTCACTTAATTGATCTTTGTTCAATTAACTTAAGTGGATATCAATTAAGTTATTTGACTAATTGAGACATTTAACGCTTAAGTCATCTTATGCTTCTATTGTTTCTATCGATTAATCTGTCTCACTAAATCAAAATTAACATGCATTTTACTAGTAACTTGATCGATCTTTCCTGTTACTAATTAACATGTGTTTCATGCTTCATCTAAGCAATTAACTATCCTCCGGGGATTAACTTGAGCTTTCTTCCAGTGACTAATTAGCGAAATTCTGAGCTATTCTCATTCAATTAATATGATCCATCTGCTTGATTTAATCGATTGACTAGGGACTTATTTGTACATGGACTTAACCGATTATCTGATAACTTATGCCTTAGCTTAATTGATCTTCTCTGAAGTTTTTCTATCTGACTATCTGATAATTCGAATTTGCATGTGTTTCTATCTACTTTTTAGAGTTCCCATGCAGTACTTTCATAGACTTTTGATACACAAGATCTTCATTGATAGACTAGGGAAAAATCCAACAACTTTCTCGACTTTCTATGATGTAGATACCTATAAGAGCTTTTCAACTTACCTAACCAAGGAAGTATTCAAGACCATATAAGGAAACCTACGTTATGCAACTACAAAGAGGATGGAGAAGCTAACATCGAAGAAGAAAGAGCAGAAAAGACAACTTACATGCTCTTACAAATTCAAAACGTTGGACACCACAAGAGTATATCGGTCTAGCATTCATATCATGAGTCCCATGGAAAGAAAAATCTATGAAAACACTATAGATGCAAGCCCCTTTTTTCCTAGATCAATAAGAATTAATTGTGAGCAACAAAGTGATATAGACCTGAAAGGAAAGAGAGTTTGCGAGGAGCCGCCATTTAAAATCTAGCAAACTCTCAAGAGAGCAATGTTGAGTACATTCTAAGCACTCCACTCTCTGCAGCATTCTCTTCATGCTCACTCTACTACAATCAAGACTCCATTGCTCCACTCTCTGATCTTCTTATTTTAATTTCTTTTAACCATTGAATTTTATTATAAACAAGTCAACTTACTAGGAGGCATCTTTTTGCAACTTTATTCTTACTGTTTTCATTCTTATAGGTAGAGGGCTTGTTGTAGAACCTTATGGAGGTTGATATCCTATCTTCCTTCTTGAGGGGAGAGGACCTATCAAGGATAGGAGGCTTGGCCAGTTGAGACTAGCGGTTGTACTAATATTGAGCTAATGGAAATCTCATGAGTTGTTGCGTTGAGGACTAGACATATGTCGTTGACCAAATCAGTATAAATCTCTATGCATTATCCTTGTGTGATTGATCTTTGCTTCCCTGTCTATTCTTGTTTAAGATCTGCAATCTCCTAGTGCTTATTGCACTTCAATTAGGAACATTTAGAACCTATGTTCAAAAAAGACCCAGTTTCATAATCATGATCTCATCATGATTCGATCTTTATTACATAAGTTTATGAACTCCACTATGTACATGTCATGTATGTGTGAATTATTTACACATAATAAATAGATTGCCATTTATTAAATGGGAATAAAAGTTTACAAAAAATGGTGCCATTATATAACATATAATTGGCTTTTAGGGCATTCACTTCTTTTATTTCTATATGTGTAAATCATGTGAGAACTCAACCAAATTCTATTCCCATGGCAAATGAGACATTAACACTTGAAGAACACCATCATAAATATTAAGTCAAGCTCATGCATGCCCTAAGAATCATTATAGATTTGCATGCACATTGGAAAACTAAAAATCACTCCATGGACATCAATGTACCTCTTGCTTGAACTCCGCCAACTCTAAAGGCCCTTGAGTCTATGAAGTCATGGCTGAGAGGAGAGGAAGCAGAGGTATTTTTAGGATCATGCACAAGCTCCTAGCTTCAACATTTGTCCTCCACCAATTGCTCCTCTTGATCTCCACCAAGAGACTCCAACTAAGCTCCCATGCACCATGGTAGCCTCCTTGTAAGCTCCTTTCACCATCACAGCCCTCATGTAAACCAAGGTGCCTTCCCTATCGGCCATGGATCCAATAAGGAAGTGGGAGAGAAGGGAGTGGAGCAGGGATCAAGCTCCCTCCGCACCCCCTTCATAAATCTTAGCAAAATAGCAATTAAACCCTGTAATTAACCAAATTTGCTCCTTCGTCCAACAACCTACCTAATGGGCTATCCAAACCCATTACAACCAGCCCAAATGTCCTCTAAAGAGCCTATAAAACTAATTCCTAAACTCATCTTCAATTCAGTTCACAACATCGCCAAATTGAGTTGAACACTAAAGAACAAAAAAATCGCTCTAAAGTTCATTAAGCGTTAATAAGGCCAACTAATTACATATAATTCACAATCTATACATTAGAAAAGCCATCTAACAAAATGAATCAATTTTAAATAAATTTAAGCTGGTTTATCAATGAGTCAAAGTGTGGTCAAACCAATAAATGGAACCAAAAGTCAGAAATAGAAAGGCCAAGATATTATGCTTGCTGTTGCTCAAACGCAATTGAAAGAAAAGTGTTGATACTCTTGTCATCTTCAAAACACAGGTATGAAATTATATGGAGCACCAACCACAGCTTCTATCTCTAATCTAAAGCTTATATTGTAATTATTTTAAGTACTAATGGCGACAGGTCAGGTTTGCAAAACCTTTGTAAATATCACCACCATGAGTAATACTTGGTGCACTGTACGCATGTCCTGCACTGTTGCATAGAGGGCCGTCCGATCCGCTAGATCCGAGGCGTGCAGTGAGCATGTCTTATTTTTTTTCTTTTAGTTTTTTGCCGGGTTTTTTAAATTTTTTTGAAACATCAGATCAAAAATCCGAGAGTATATTTGGGGAGCTCAGATCGACTCCGACCCGATTATGTATTTTATTTTTATTTATTTTTTAAATTTCTCCTGCATGGAAACTAGTGTTTTTCAAACGATTTTTTTTTAAAATAAAATATACAATCGGGTCAGAGTCGACCCAAGATCTCCGAATGTACTCTCAAATTTTTGATCGGACACTCTAAAAAAATTTTAAAATCCAAGAAAGAAATAAAAAAAGGAGATGCTTACTGCCACGCCTTCCAATTCACCAGATCAGACGGCCCTGCATGCAGCATGTAGGACACGTGTCCTACACTGCTGCATGCAGTGCAACAAGCATTACTCCATCACCATATCCTAGCGAATGTGGCGTCAGTACTGTTGACTCTTCCTAGGTTTATATTGCATTATCACGATGTAGAATATGTAACAAATACTGAGATCGATTTAATTTTCACCTATTTAGATCAATGTAAATGGTAAGATTCACATGTCACTTGGAAGGCAATATGAAAATGTGTACGTGTTAGAAGGCAAAGCTTGGCCAATAGATTTCATATTAATTTCGTATAATGGAAGAACATATTTACTCGTGCAAAGGGGATTTCTTTTAATTAATGTGTGGACGAATATTAGTTGCGGCTCTATGGATGCTGTTATCAATTCTAATCTAGTTTTTTTTTCTTTTTACATGCACGTACTTATGTAAGAATTATATTTTAGCATACGTATGAAATTATCTCAAATATTTTATAGGTGTTACAGATTCTAGGAAATGAACCTTTGGCAAGAAATCCGAGTTATATGTTAATTAGTGCAACCATACTGAGATGATTTCTTGCAGTAGAGTTTCAACTGGATGACCCAATAAGTTCAACATGGTATTAACATATATGGGATAAACAACCATCCTTAGCAGTTTCCTCCTACCCTACCAAGGATGACCATCCTGTGGGCATCTCTCCCCCCTCTGACCGACGGGCGTCAGAGCCAGGTTGTGTTATTAATGTGCTGGATCCTGGTTCCGGATAATGCTAATTCATTCTCAGCTGGACTTGGGTGCAGATCCATCCCAAGTTGTGCTTGCAGTGGGATCTGCGGTGAATCTCATGCATAACTGTTTTTCCGAAAATGAACGTGTTAGATTCTAACATTAATGAGGAAGTAAACGAGGATTTACAATCTTGGCGTGGCCCTATCACAAGGAGCATGCAGATTACGAAGGTCTTTTTCGGGAGAAGTTTCACCCTCCTCCAATAATTATGAATGCTCTGATTTGGAATGTGAGATCTAGGGATAGCAAATGATGCCTCTTTTTTGTCGTATAAAATTCATTTCTCTTTATAGTGGTTGTTAGCCTAATGCTAACCTGCTGCTTACATTTGTGCATGCCAAATGTGTGGGGTACGATAGAAGATAATTATGGAACTCCCTAATATCTCCGTATGGTAATGTTTCCTACCCTTGGATGCTTGCGGGTGATTTTACTACGGTGCTATCTGAGGAGCAAACTGCCAAGGATGGTTGCTTATCCCATGCTGATACCATGTTGAAGTTATTAGGCCATCCAACTGAAACTCTACACAAGAAAGTCATCTTAAGAAAGATCCTCTATATGTTAAACATGTGGATAAATTTTTATGTATGTCCTTCCTTCAACGTGGTTATACACACATATCCCATTCTTCATGGCAATACCTTTTAACCATTTCATATCTCATAGGCTTCTAGATTTGGTTTTACTCTCATGGATCTTGTGAAGCTTATATCGGTATAGAGGATCTTTGTTGAAAATTCTTGCCAAACCTAGTTCTGTTGTTCTAGCGAGGATAGACACTACCAGTACATCCCTAACAAAGATTTACGACCTTGATTGCTCTAAGTGCCATCTACAAGTTCTCTTTTATAAATACATAGAACCAACCCTGTCTTTTCTAGAGAAGAGAGAGTGAGAAAGGGAGATTTTAGGGTTCCACTATCCATAAACACAAAGAAATGGGATCTACAAAACTTGTTCTTCTCATGCTCTTGTTGGTGGCCGTTTCATTGCACGTGCCTGTAGCAGCTAGATCCATTCCATCCCAAGTGAATATGCCAATTGATTCATCTGCATCTGTTACAGGAATTGGGGAAAGTTCCTCAGATAGCATGACCATGTTCGCAAACTCGGGTATATCCTCTCACATATACCTAGCTCCGTTTCCTTGTTACTCGTGATGAGAATGGTGTTCTTCTTTTCCATACTTAGTTTCTAACTCGTGTTCTTAACATTGTACAAAACTCTGCAGCTCAACCAGCTGATCATTTCCCGCAATGCTGCATGTGTACCGGTGCGTTCTGTCAAGGCACTTGCTGCAGACGCTGCCCCCCTTCAGCATAATATATATAGAAACGAACTGGGGATTTCGAATAAGATGTTTCTGGTAGAGACATCATGTATGCGCAATTAACTTCGAATAAAATTACCTTTGCATCAGACTTATTGTGGTCATCGCTTCTGCTGTCCACTTGCTTCTCATGTCTTAGGTGATCACCCTTTGTGTTGGATAGCCTTTATATAAATGTAATAATCTTTTTCTATCAATGCTAAACCAAAGATGACAGCCCAATCACGCCCATCTAGCCTGCGGGGCCAAAGGCCTATGGCCCATCGAAGCAAGCGCAAGGGGACACGTGGCCCATCGAAGCAAGCCCCGCCTGGGGGCCGCCCCTAGGACCGACCCCAAAGGGAGGCTCGGAACCCTCTGGCCGTCGTAGGGAGGCATGAAGGCATTTAGGGAGCCAGAGGTCGGTTCCTTTTCCTCAATGGGAAAATCCAACGCAACAACCTTCAGTCGATAGCCTCCTAAGTCGCCGATTCGAACCGTTCCTCCCCAAAGAGGAAGAGCGGTCAGAAGGACCAGCCTCTATGATCTCGAGTCTCAAGATGCCCATCTCGTCAGGAAAGTCCTACTATGCACCGGTGGATTGACGAGATGGAGAGAAAACTCGATGAATGAGAGCTCTGCCTGGAGCACCAATAGAAGCGTATCAAGAGCCTCCTCCGGAAGAGACGATCTGTCTCACTCTCCGACAAGGAGGGGGATAACTCTCCTTTCACCGCCGAGATTTTAGATGTCCCGGTCCCCAAGAAGTTGCCCACCAACAACCTTAACACCTATGATGGGCAAGGGGATCCGGAGACACACTTCAACAACTTCTAGTCTCACATGAGGCTGCACGGAGTCCATGACTCCATTCTCTGCCGTGCATTCCCACACCCTGGTGGGAACGATGCAAACCTGGTAACCTTGGCGTCAGGGTCGATCCACTCTTTTGGGCAATCAGGAAGTTGTTCCGAGATCATTTTGATGGCACTGACAACAAAAGGTCGTCAGCCAGCTTGGTTGCCATCAAGCAGAAGCGTGGCGAATCCTTTCGAGATCATATCTCCTGCTTCCACGACGAGGCCCTTCGGTTCTGAAATTTGAAGTATCCTCCACCGTGACCGCCCTAACTTAGGGCACTCGGGATGATTCACTCTGAAGAGTCATCGTCCTCTAGACACCGAGGACCATGTTCGACCTCGTTAATCTGGTGCACCAGCACGCTGACTGCGATGAACTGATAACCACCTATCACTATCGCGGGGAGGAAGGCGACCCCAACCATCAAGGCGAAAGATCCCTTCTCGAGAAAAAAAAGTCTTGGCACTTCGAGGGAGACTCCAACTATAATGACCCGCCACCCTATAATCAGAGATCTGATTACTAAATGGGTACCGAATCATTAAAATCTACAGTCAAATCAGGATCCCGATAAGTCAAAAAAATAAATTATAAACTAAACTAAACATTCCACATCACATCGAATTGTAAAGGAAGTGCAGGAATTAAAAATTATTACAATTCGTCTCGACTCAGCAAATAATTACATATTCCAACTGAAAAGAAATAATTAAACGTACAGGTCTGAAAAGGAAGTAACAACTACATCGGGGCATACCTCGAAATAGTAGTTGTTGACACGCAACCCGAGACGAAACCCTCTACGCTACGCCTGCCTGGAACCCTCACCTGAAAATCGCAGGAGTAAGCTTTACAGAAATGGACTCAGTAGGGATCCTCCGATCCCTATCACCCACTCACGCACCCACAAGTGCAACAACATGAATAGACAATTAAATAAGTAAAGCAGTAAACATAGTTCCAAAATTCCAATATGAAACACATGAATTCGAAGATGCAATAGGCATAACTCTAAAACCACTTGACTTAACACCGGAGTCCACAACCAGCGTTCCTGCAAAACATACAAACCACACAGCCTAACGCGGAAAAACGTCGACCCGTTAGGACGGAGGAGCAACCCATCGGTTAGCACACTGGCTACTCCAGCCTGTCTAGCTCTAGGTGGTTCTGCCTCCTCTTACCCACGAGTGACACTCCGCAGTTTAGCACTCCCACACTGGTACTAGATATACCTCAGGGTACACCAGGTGACCCTCTCCAGGTAGGCGTCACCCTGCCACACCCACACCAGCATTGTGTCCACCCACCCCCCACATGAACGCATGGTGCCTAAATGCTAACAACTGTCACTCTAGGTCTACGGTCATACAAAACATAACACAGTGCGATCCGGTCATGTGGAAACCCTCGTCCTTGAACTACGATTTCGAACATGCATTTAACCAAATTATCTAATAATGTATACACATGTTAATTGCATGAATTAATAGGGTTCTGTCTTGAATGGCATCGCACGTAGCCATCGCCTGTGGCCGACGTCATTCAAGACCTCTAAACAGGTTCTGTGTTCCACAGCATTGGGACCGAGGGGATACTGGCCTGAATGGCGTCGTCCTGGGCGACGCTATCCAACTCTTTATCCCCGCACTGGCCTCGGGGTCCAGGAAAATGGGCCGTAAATCGTGTCGGCCATGGTCGACACCATTCTAAATGGCGTCACCTGGTCTCGATGCCATTTAACGTCCGAAACTGAGGGATCCTCTGGCCTCCATTGAGCCAAAACTGGGGTCCCTCTTCTCCCCCAAAACACACAAAAACGTAAAGGAGACAAGGGGAGAAATCCAATAACCAATTTAACACCTAAAACCCCATTTCATAAAAATGCATATTTTCATTAAAAAGCCCTTTAAAACATGCTTTCTACCCAAAATTCTCCATATACATCGCATGCTTCAAAGTGGGAAAATCATGGTTTTAAACGAAACACAACGAGGATCGTCACCCTACCGATTACTTGAACTCCTCCTAGCTCCAAGCCACTGTCGCTACACTGCAAGTCGCCGCCAGTACCACTGTAGACGCCGTCACTCTACTGGGACGTTCGGCTGCCGTCCAAATAGTAATGTGCCGTGGAGGAGATAGTGGTGGTAATGGTGAGGGTAGGAGGTTGATGGAGTGGAGGAAGAGGAGAAATAGGGAAAGGAAAGGAAGGATAAGAGGAAGGGGAAATGGAGCTATTCGGAGAGAGGGAAGAGAGAGAGTGAGAAGGAGAAAAATGAGAGAAAGGAGGGAAGTCTCGGGCGTCAAACCAAAACAGGCTAAATCGCGTCGTTCCTAGACGACGCCATTCAGATGATGGGTCGGGGTCATACACTGACATATCTCTTAATGGCATCGATCATGCAAGACGTCTTTCAGACGATCAGATCGGGGTCGTACTCTCGCGTCCCAACGTTCACCCACGTGGAACCCCCGCATAGCTCCTAAATGGCATCCCCCTACGCCAACGCCATTCAAAATCGCGTCTCTCAAGCTGGACACGATAAAAAGCCCATGCCCTAGGCCCACAAGGGCCCAAACCAAGGGGTCCGATACCGAACCAGACCCGAACTGGATCCAAAACCTCAATCCTTACACCAAAGGTCCTCCATCTCTTGGGCTGTATACGCCACTGACTACTCCTATATTCGAAATCCTGCAGCATATCGAAAACAAGGAATATGTCAGCTGGCCCTAGAAGATGCAGACCGATCCCAAGCACCGGGACCGGAGGAAATACTACCACTTCCACAAAGATCACAGCCACACAATCAAGGAATGTCGGCAGTTGCGGGACGAGATAGAGTCCCTAATACGCTAGGGGTGTCTCCAAAAATACGTGGTGAAGCCTGACCAAGAGCATGAAGCACCGCGGATCGAGAATCACCCCAGCGGCATCGAGATCCACATGATCTATGGTGGCCTCGCATCAGGGGGACATAGTCGCTAGCGAAAGAAGTGGTACGCGCGCCAGGTGAACCTTCTAACTCATGATCCCAAGCGTTCTGAACACGAGAAAACAACTGTAGGGGACCCTCTGAAGGAACTCATCATTTTCTCGGATGAGGACTTGATGGGAGTGATCGTTCCTCATGATAACGCCTTCATCGTGACAGCAACGATCAACAAATGTAAAGTTCATTGCATTTTAGTAGATGGAGGCAACGGCCCCAATGTTATCAGTTACGATTGTTTTCTTCGAATGGGTGTCGATGTCCCACCTACATGACAGATGCGCACACTGTTGTTCGGCCTTTCAAGCAATTCGGTACCCCTAGTAGGGTAGTAGCGCTAGCAATGACTCTCAGGACCACTCCCCTAGAGGTCAACTGTTAGTATTAGATGGTCTCAAAGCCAATCCGATACTATATACTGATTCAGATTATTAATAAATGACAATAATTCATTGTGTGTAATTAATTCGATCTATGTTTATCGTATCACGATAAACTCCATGAACATGTGCAACAGTCTTCGGATTATGATGAGATCATAATTACGGGACCGAAGACTTATAAACACAAGTTCTTGATTGTTCCTAGTCATAGGATGTTTGAGATAGGACATCAAACATCCGGATAGACTAGTATAGGTTACTTCAGCTCATATGATGAGGGTGATTGATCCTATAAGTCACTTGTGTGAAGACACTATGCTGGACCTGTAGGTACACATTGGCGAATGAGTTCACTGAACTAATCCGACTATGAATCGCTGGATGGTAAACACCTCATTGTTAACCAGCTCGATTCTTTTGTCACGGTTGCGTGGATGATCCTTGGACCTGAGATGCCAAAGATATCTTGTTGGTAGGTTTCTGAACTTTGACCTTGACTAACGAATCCCTAACCATGGGTTATCAATAAGTCAAGTGATCGGGTTCAGGGAAATGCCTTCAAAGGTAATTGTGTGTTCAATACGGTATCATCCGCTCTCAGTAGTTTAAGAGAGAATGGTTCGGGAATGATGCGCTTAAAGTCCCTGACCAGGGCGGACTCTGTGTTCGATAAGGAGTTATCAGATTCAGATTAGCGGCATCTGATTCAAGTGAATCGACCGAATAGGGTTTAACAGTAAACCATACCTTAGGTCGATTCGGGAACATTGTACAGATGAAGGATTATATCTGCGCGCTAACCAATGACGGAAAGGTTCCAATAGAGGGTTGCAATAACCCCAGTGTCATCCAGGATCACGCGATGTTGCTTGGCATCCAACGTGATCAGAAGTATGTCCGAATTTATTGTGGGATATTAAATTTGGTTGATTAATTGAATATAAGGATATTAATTAATTCAGTGGGTAAGTAAAGGGTTACTGGGCTTAATGGACTATTAACTAGACTGGTATTTGGGCCTAGACACACAAATTGTTTTCAAGTCAATGGATAATCCGATAGGATTTCAGATAAGTCTGGGTTTTTACGAAAAATCGTAAACAGACTTATTATAAAAGAACAAACGCTACGTCGGGGACTAGCAACCCTAACCTAGCCGTCATTCCATCTCTATCCTCTCTTCCAGACGCACGACACGAGGCTGGCCCTCTGGAGGCTCCGCTTCGATTCCCGACTGCTCCGCCTTCCGTCCGACGGGAGATTCTGAATCCGCATGTCGCGGCGGATTACGCGAAGCCAGACAAGATCCACGAACGTCGAATCGAGCGAGGAAGCGAGGGCGATCCATCGCGAGGAGAACCGCGTGGATACCACTAGAGGTCGGGCATCTGCGCCACTTGCGGCATCGCTCCAACGGAACCGGAAAACGAACGCGGATTCGAATCCGTGCAAGGTAAATCTGATTTACTCCGGTCTTGTTTTGTTGATCGAAACGGGATGGATCCGATCCCAAAATTCAATTTATTCCACTGCGTTTTCGGTCGAATCTCGACACAGCGATCCCAACAGTGGTATCAGAGCCAGGTTCCACTGTGTTTTTGCCGTTTCGGTCTCTAAAATTTTGATTTTCGAATTTATTCCATGCTTAAATTTATTTTCTTACAAGATTAATATTCATGAGATGATTAATGCAATGAGATCGCGATTTAAATATGGAGAAAATATTTTGTATTTGGGGTTTTTCGTTGTGTTCTTCGTTGGACGAAGAATTGGATATTCATGAGGGAATCGGATCCATAAAGATGGATCTTAGGAGTTTTTATCACTGTAAATCATACCCACCGGCACTGGATGAGTTGCTGGTGGCATGGGAAGCAGTGGATGAACAACAATGGACCTTCTTCTTCCTCCCCACGGGTTTGAGAAACTTGGTAAACATAGATTTTAGGGAGGAAAAAGGAGGAAAATAAATCCCCTTCTGGAGCACCTCCAGGACCCTCGCCAATCGTCGGACCTCGCCGGAGGTACGGTCATCGCCGGCGGCCAGGTAGCCACCGACCGGGCTCGGCCCGACTGGACCCTGGCCCGGGCCAGGGGTCCGAGCCAAAGCCAGCCACAGCCGGACCTGGCCCGCGGGCCTGGGTCCGGGCCCCTGGCTGAGCCCGGGCCAGCCAGAGGCTGGACCTGGCCCGCGGGCCAGGGTCCGGGCCCCTGGCTCGAGCCAGGGGCTCAGTTGGGCTGAGCCCTTTATGGGCCCAATTTTTTGTTTAATTTTATTAGTTAAAATTGTTAATTTGTTTGATAATTAATTGTAAAATATGATTTTATTTTTTGTTATTAAATTCAATTTTTAGTTGGGTCCTATTTAAGGTTTATTTTGTTTAGATTAATTAATTAACAAAAGTTGTTAATTTAATTAATTAATTCTAAATGTTTGATTAAACCTTATATGATCTAATTGTTAGATTAACCCCATTTATTTGAAGTGTTCAAATAATGCATGGAATATTCTTAAATCATTATTTTTAGTTATTATTCACATTTGATGTGTATTGATTTGCTTATTTAAATTTTGATTCAAATTAGCATGCTTAAAAGAGTTGATTAATATTTTCGAAAATCTAAATCCAAATTTTGTTTCGTCCCTGATTTTATGAAACCTAAAAATAATTATTTTCGAAAATCTTAATTTAGGCATTTGATGTGCTATATCATGTGTAGATTGTTTAATTAAAACATATGGTGGTCATGGATGTGCATTTACTTGTGGATGTGGAATCTGATTGTGTGGTTTGTTATTTATCAATAAATAGAGGTCTGCGAACCTCTCCCTCTCATATTCCAATGTAGTTCTACCTCTCTCTCTATGTATTCGCCATAAGGCTTCCTCTTTTAAATTAATGATGTAATTTGATCGAGGCGGCTGCGCATGGAGCGAGGATGATCCACAACTGCCGACCAGATGAAAATGAAGGAGTTCATTGAATCCATGGGTTTTGCAGACTCATAATATAAGTTGTTATATTGTGTATGTGTGTGCGTTTGACTGTCTGGCTCAAGTCAAACTACAGTGCCATCTATGACCACACTAATGACATGTATGCGATGCGTGTTTAATTTTTTATTGTGAATCAAATTTGCTAGGTTATTAGTATTTATATATATTCAATATATTTAATACTATCACCTAGGATGAGACCAAAGAAAATAAATAAAAACCTTCGTAACAAATTATAAGCCGTAGCGCGAGTCATTGAGAATGCACCACGTGGCTCTCCATCAATATGATTAATAGAACTTAATTTAGTGGTGGCAGATACTATGTGTTTACCCAAGGTTTGCCATTAACTGATGAGAGAACTATTGATCATAGCATTAGATGCCTTTGGATAAGAGTAGAGGAACGATATAGTCATCCACGTGTTTACCCGGGAATTATATTTCTACTCTACTTTATCACGTATTGATGGTAATGCTTAGATCGGGGATAATGGTCTACTGTGTTTACCCGGGACCATTAATAACCTGGGAGCCGAAATATGATCGAATATTGCAAGGAGTTGCAATTATCATGAGATGATTGCTCTGAGATAGCTGTATGATACTATGTGTTTACCCGAGGTCATACTGTGATGTTTGGAGATTCTGATCACCACTAGGAGACAGTCGGCGTCTCCCATTCTATATATCTGAAGGTTATACAGTCCGTCGAAAATTAGTGGGAGTAAAACTAGATAATAAAAGATCATATCTTGTCTTAGTTAATCTGAATATCTGCTAATTATCATTTGATTATCTCCTGTAGGCTAGAATGTCGCACCATAACCCGTTGCGTGGCATACTCGATGCCAACCGTTTGACAGGCACCAATTACTCAGATTGGCTCAGGAACCTGAAGATTGTCCTCAGGTCTGAGCAGATTGCCTACGTCTTGGATAATGAACCTCCTTCTGAACCAGCATTAGATGCCCCAGAGGAGGAAATGATAGCGTATGAAAAATGGAAGGAAGATTCCACTATGGCCTAATGCTACATGTTAGCCTCTATAAGCAATGAGTTGCAGAGGCAACATGAGGAGATAGATGCTAGATCCATCATGCTCCATTTGAAGGAGCTATTTGGTGAACAGAGCATAATCGAACAATATGAGATATCAAAGAATAGGATCAAGGCTCAGATGTCAGAGGGAACTTCAGTACAGAATCACGTGTTGAAGATGATTGAGTGGGTGGAGAGGCTGGATGCTCTTGGGATTACACTTCCTAAGGAGATGCACACAAACCTCGTGTTATCTTCACTTCCACAGTCATATGCTCAGTTCATCGTTAACTTTAACATGAACAAAATCCAGACTACCTTAGCTGAACTGCTGAACATGTTAAAGACTGCAGAGGGGAACCTTGTGAAGGATAAACCCCAAGTCCTCATGGTTGGTAAAACCAACAGAAAAAGACCTACAATCTAAGCTTTTTGTAAGAATAAGAACAAGGTTCAGAGAAAGGCAAAGGTTGTCAAGAAAGACAAAGGCAAGAGTGCTGAGAAAGGTGATTGCTTCTACTGTCACCAGAAAGGCCACTGGAAGAGAAATTGCAAAGAATACCTCAAGGAAAAGGCTCAAGGAACTGTAAAGCAGCAAAACGCTTCAGGTATCTATATGATAGATGTAAAGTTGTCAATAAGAGATTGTACATCATAGGTATTAGATATTGGATGTGTATCTCATATCTGCAATTTTGTACAGGCACTGACAAGAAGACGTACGCTGAGGACCGGCAAGGTGGAGCTGAGGCTAGGTAACGGCGCAAGAGTTGTGGCGATCGCTGTGGGGACAGTGAAGCTCAAGCTACCATCCGGAGACACATTTTCATTAGATGAATGTTATTATGTACCTAGCATAATAAGGAACATCAATTCTATTTTATGTTTAGATAAAATTGGATACAATTTAAATTTTGGGAATAATAGTTGTTCAATTTATTTTTAAAATAAATTAACAATTTCTACTATATTATCGAATGGTTTGTATCTATTAAATGTGTCTCATAAAAATTTACATATTGGTTCTTCAATTAAAAGAAGTAAGGATGAAATGAACAAAGCCTACTTGTGGCATTGTAGGCTTGGACACATTGGTGAAAATAGACTCCAAATGATGCATAAAGATGGATATTTAGATTCATTTGATTATGAATCATATGCAACCTGTGAGTCATGTTTAATGGGTTAAATGGCTAAGTCTCCATTTAGTTGAACTGGAGAACGAGTCAAAGACATATTATAACTCATACATTCATATGTATGTGGTCCTACGTCAACCCAAGCCATTGGTGGTTTTTCATACTTCAGTACATTCACTGATGATTATTCAAGGTTTGGATATATATACTTATTGAAGTATAAATCTGAAGCCTTTGAGAAATTCAGAGAATTTAAGAATGAAGTAGAAAAACAAATAGAAAAGAGTATAAAAACCATCTGATCTGATCGGGGTGGTGAATACTTAAGTACATAGTTCATTAAATACTTAAAGGATAATGGTATCCTTTCTCAGCTTACACCTCCTTATACACCTCAAATGAATGGTGTATCAGAAAGGAGAAATCGCACATTAATGGAAATGGTGTGATCCATGATGAGCATGTCCAAATTACCAGTGTCCTTAAGGGGATATGCACTTAGCTTGACTATGTATATCCTGAACAAGGTACCCAACAAGTTTGTTGAAACCATTCCATATAAGATATGTGATCGTTCCAAATTGTGCGTCGTTAAACACTCATGAGAACGTTCAATCTAAATTTATTCGGCTCATTCAAATTCGATTTTGAAAATTAATAATGGTGAGTCCGAGTCGATCCTCAGGGAGTAAAATTTTTAACTTTGAAAACTTTGGAATTTAGTTATCTAAAAATAGGTGAAAATTTAAGTGAACTAATTACTTATTCAAACTAGAATTCAATTAACTAATGTTACCAAAAAAATATATAATTACGTAAATTAAACAAATCCCTTTTTTTTTTTCTTTTTCAGAAATTAAACACAAGCACATATGGAAAACAAGCACAACTAAAAAAAAATATAACAAAAACACCGTAACTTAACTGTGTAAAACATTAATTATCTAAAAAATCACGAAACAAATCACAACATTTATAGTTTAATATCCTTAAACTAAATAAACAAAACATCAAATAATAACTAACTAATCCTAATTAAATAAACGAATATTATACTAGTGGGGGGGGGAGAGAAAGAACAGAGCAACAACAGTCTGTGGGTTTGCCGGCGCAATGAGCCGCTGAAGAGACGTGGAGAACATGCATGGGACGTGCCGGCCAGCAGGTTTAGGTGCACTGGAACAAGTACTAGCTGGCTTCAAGCGCTGGAGGTGCCGGGATGCAGGTGTGCATGCGCTGGAAGCTACTGGCTGGTGGATGCCCGTGCATGCATGCACGTGGAGGGTAGGAGAGCGTTGCCGGCGCGTGCACGGAGGCGGTGCTTGCAAGTTCGCAGGAGTTGCTGACTGCTGCGTGGAGGAGGTCGGCTTCACCGCAGCTGCTCGGACGGTGCCGGGTGGTTGCAGCAGGAGAGCTTCAGGTGCTTGAGCTTGGAGGGATGTGCCTGCATGCATGCAGGCGTGCATGCGCGTGGAGGGTGCTGTTGCCGGCAACTGGTGAATGGATGTCGGCTTCACCGCAGGTGAGCTGGAGACTGCTGCATCCGCATGGGAGCTTCAGGCTGGCGCGTGGAGGAAGGCGTGGAGGTGCACTGCTGCGTGGAACTGCTGGTGCGTGGATGAACGTTGGGTGCTGGAGAGAAAGAGAGATCAAGAGAGAGAGAACAGAGGGAGAGAAAGAGAGACCAAATTTCCGGAAACTCCACCAACTGCACTGTATCATCGGCATGTCCTGTTCACATAAAATAAATATAAATTAGCACATTATCATAAAAATATCATTATATCTATTTATTTCTTCTCGGTTTTGTCGAAAAACTGCAAATGCGCTATACTCCATTAATCACATGAAATGACGATATTTTTAAGTCAGAATTTGCCGAAATTGGTACCGTTGGACTTGGTACGCAATTATCTATCATTTCATTCTATTTTACAAATAAAAACGTGAGTATGATGAGTATGATTGCCTTTAAATGATCAAGTTAACACTTTATCATACCCCCAACTTACTCATTGCTAGTCCCTTAGCAATGCAAATAAGGAAAAGTTAGGACAAACAATGAATTATCATGCTTCATTTGTAGTATCTTTCACAAACAATTTAAGTGGTAACCAATTGGTTAAGCTAAAGTTTTCATATCCCACAATATTTTGATTCATGACAGGTGATTGTGCATGAAAATTGACACGCTTAGAACTCGTTTCCGAACTTTCTGGTATATTCTTGCCTTTACTACCCTTTAGATAAGACTACCTGGGGAGGAGAAGAGAATAAAATATTTCCCGATCAGTCAGTGAGGACCGTTTTTCAGTTCCCATCCCAACTCAGCACTTTTCACGACTTGGTCATATTTTTGGTACGATGGACTTTTTAGCGTGGCTTTTTTTTTTTTCATTTCATTGTACTTTTGCTTTTGAGAGTGCGTACTTTTTGCCACTCTCTTTGAACTGCCTGAGGGGAGGTACGTACTTTTTGCCACCTACCTTCCTTTAGCTCTTCTAACGCCTTCTATTGCCTTTAGTGTTTCCAGCTGTCCATTTTAAATAACCGCCTCTTTTAGAGTGCTGAGTAGGAGAGTCTCCTATTACGAATCCTACACATTCCTTTCGTTCAACCTAAAAAGAAAAATTAGAATAAGTAGTCTTATCCTTAAGGTTAATTCCAGCAATTCTATACTTTTAAGATCTTGTATTTATTCTAAGTTGCCGTGTGTGTATGAAAATTATCCTACCGAGGATTTTTGTGAAGTGGGTTATTTAAACTTTAAAGGCTCTTTAACCAATGTGACAACCAAAAAACTGATTTGTTTAAGATTTACTTAATGAAACATGATTTTCACGCAATTTTCATAGGATGTGAAAATAAGTTTTTGAAAGAAATTTTTAAAAATTTGACTATTTTTCAGTGAAAAATATCAGTTTTCTTCAAAAGATTTTCTAATAAATGCATATCAAATTGATTGTCCCACCCCCCAACTTGATTGACATTGTCCTCAATGGAATAAAAGATATGAAAAACATGTCAGCCAGAAGAGACTTGTGTAGGAGAGAAACAACCTGTGATGAAGAAGATGCGACATACCCAAGGCGACTGCTGCTCAGGGACCTAAAAGGAAAAGAAATACAAAGACGGAAGTAAAATATTAGGTTGCCTCCCAACAAGCGCTAAGTTTATCGTCTTCAGCCAGACGGAAGGTGCACACTATCCAATGCCTACTAGCACAAATTTCAACGCATGCATTTTGAAGTTTGTTGGTTGGAGTGCACTCAGCATTGCATGTAGCTGATGAGTCAAAATGTTATCATTGAGATTCCAAAGAAAAGAATTTTTCAACATGGTCAATAGGATATTGGTTCTACTTGATTCATAGGCCATGTCAACCACGTACCCCACTTCTTTTCTTTGATTGAACTGAAGCATTTGATCCCCTAGAAAAATATCAGAAATTTCCAAAATGATGGGACATTGATTCAATGTAGGGGATGATCCAATGTCGAAGATGAGGAAATCAACAAATATGTGGCTCCTATCCACCTGAATAAGAGTATCTTGGATCATGTCATGTGGCTGCTTAATGAAATGATCAATTGAATGCAAAGCAATCGACGTGCGCTTTAATTTGTGGATTTCAAATTTCTCAAAGATAGAGACTGAGAACATGTTCAGTTTGGCCTCAAGTTTCAATAAAATCCAATAAAGATTGATGTTATCGATATTGAGTTGGGCAACACATTGAGTTTCTTTGAGAAAATGGTTGTTGATGTGGACTTGGCCCAATAATTCTATCACCTCCTTGAGTCGGGCCAGCTTTTGGAGGCTATTGGGCTTAGATTCTCTAACACTCGGGAAACGGATCATAGGTAGGTGAATATCTGGGCTCTCACTAGAATCCTTCTCGTCTCCTTCTTCTCCCCCCAACTGACCCTCAACAGGCTCTTCTTGATGATTAGCTAAGTCTATGGCTTCAGTTTTCTCTTGATGCAATTCCTCAAGATTATCCACTTTCTGATCCATTAGGAAGAAGAAATATTCAAGATCTAGACCATCATGTGTATTTAATTCCTCTGTGGGAAATAAAAAGTGTTCAAAGTCCAGATCAATATCAAGCAAATCACTCATTTCTCCTTCTCCTTTTTCCTTCAAGCTCTCCTCAAGAGAGATAGGTGTGATCGTGACTTCACTTTGCTGGTCAGTCTGAGGGTTTTCCATCTTCTCTCTATCCACCTGGTATGTATCTTCCAGAATATCCACTTTCACTATTGGGAAGGAAAAATATTCGAGGTTCAGACTAGCATGTATATTGACTTCCACTGTGGGGAACATGAAGTGTTCAAAATCCGGATTAACCTCTAAAAGATCACTCACTTCCCCTTCTCCTTTTCTATCACTTAAGCTTTCCTTAGGACAGACAGGTATGATCATGGATCCATCTTGTTGACCAGTCTCATGATTTTTCATAGATTGATTCATGCTAGCATTCCCTATTCTCACCTGATACAATTCCGTAAGATTCTCTCCGTTTTCAAGATCAGGCATGATGTGACCATTTCCAGGTTGAGCGATTTCAAGTTGAATTTGTGAGTTGATTTGTTGGTCAAAATCAGGTGAAAAAGATTGTAGATTTTCAATGGGCTTGCTAAGCACTTCTTCTAAATCCATCCTTAGATTAGTTTCAGTCAAACAGTCAACTAGGGCCTGCATTCTACCAATGATTTGTTGTTGAGCCAAGACTATTTGTTCAAGTTGCATGAATTGATCATCTTGAGGATGCGGATAATTGGGCTGATAATCAGACTGCGAAGAATAAGAATATGTCGAATAATTTGATTGGAAGCAAGGTAGACAAGAGCTTGTGGACAATGGATAATCGAAGTGTCCATGATTGTGGGCCAAACCACTAGAATAGACTTGGAATTGGGGCCAATCCGAGAAGTCTTGGATAGCTAGACTTGGAGCTTGGGCCTGGTGAGGTGGAAATTGAAGAGCAGGTGGGGTATCATAATGGTCCTGATTGGCCCAAATGGGGCATCTCTCTTGATAGGTATATGATTGTGTGGGAGATGAGGACGGTTCTGGGCCCAAAACTAGAAATTGATCAATTGTGTGGGCCAAATTGTCTAGCTTATCTAATCTGTGAGCCAAATCCATATTAGGTGGTGGAGGGAAAGGTGTGATGGTATTAAGACATGGGCCAAGAAATTGGTTCATTTGAGTCCACTTCATGTTGAAAATCTTTTTATTTTTATTTTTTATTAATGATGCAAACAAGTTAGCACACAATTATTTCTAAGACAACTATGGTTAAACTAGCCTACATGATGTGTTTCTCACAAATTAATCTAGGTTTAATTCAAGTCCACCCTCACAATTATCAATCGGCCAGGTAAGAGGTGGGATGGTGGGAGGCTCCTCCTACTTTCGTAGGGACCTAATTAAAGAACCACCGACCCACTTAGGCGTTTGCCATTTGACCTCTAGCCTTAGACACCGGTCTCCAAAAGTGATAGTGGGCTCAAGCTAGGCCCAAATCTCATTGTGAACCCTAGATTGAATTCCTACTCACTTTTAATGGGCTTGAGTTAGTGAAAGAGTGCAAGGGATGGTTGTTTTTGGGCCAAGGAAGGGTAATCAAATCCCCACCTTATTTTGTTAATGAACTTGCCCTTAAGATATTTTTATGTGAAGTGCATAACCAATTCAAACAAGGGGTTCTATGCAATCATGGAAATGCATGAACATGGTATTTAAGGAAGGTAGAAATCTCACCTTGTCCCCCGCAATCTTCAACAAAATGGAAATTTACAAGAAAAGAAACAGTCTAAAAATGCAGTCCTAAATGATGCATGATCTAAAATGGAAGGTTTCTAATCTTGGAAATGAAGATTTTTAAATTTGGATGTTCTTCTTTTGTTCTTTTTTTAGTTAATGGAAACCTATCTAAACTAAAAACTACAAAAATGGAAACTAACTAAAGTAAGGAAATTAAAACATAGAAAGTTGGAACACACTTATCATGATTTCGCTTTCCTTTTTTTTTTTTTTTTCAATATACCTGCAAAAATAAGAAAAATAAGCTTAGCTAAAGATTAATTACACTAAATCCAAGATAATCAAAATTAAAAATCTAACTCCCCGGCAACGGCGCCAAAAATTGATGGTTCCAAATTGTGCGTCGTTAAACACTCAATAGAACGTTCAATCTAAATTTATTCGGCTCATTCAAATTCGATTTTGAAAATTAATAATGGTGAGTCCGAGTCGATCCTCAGGGAGTTAAATTTTTAACTTTGAAAACTTTGGAATTTAGTTATCTAAAAATAGGTGAAAATTTAAGTGAACTAATTACTTATTCAAACTATAATTCAATTAACTAATGTTACCCAAAAAAAATATAATTACGTAAATTAAACAAATTCCCTTTTTTTTTCTTTTTCAGAAATTAAACACAAGCACATATGGAAAACAAGCACAACTAAAAAAAAATATAACAAAAATACCGTAACTTAACTATGTGTAAAACATTAATTATCTAAAAAATCACGAAACAAATTACAACATTTATGGTTTAATATCCTTAAACTAAATAAACAAAACATCAAATAACAACTAACTAATCCTAATTAAATAAACGAATATTATACTAGTGGGGGGGCAGAGAAAGAACAGAGCAACAGCAGTCTGTGGGTTTGACGGCGCAATGAGCCGCTGGAGAGACGTGGAGAACATGCATGGGATGTGCCGGCCAGCAGGTTCAGGTGCACTGGAACGGGTACTAGCTGGCTTCAAGCGCTGGAGGTACCGGGATGCAGGCGTGCATACGCTGGAAGCTGCTGGCTGGTGGATGCCCGTGCATGCATGCACGTGGAGGGTAGGAGAGCGTTGCCGGCGCGTGCACGGAGGCGGTACTTGCAGGTTCGCAGGAGCTGCTGACTGCGGCGTGGATGAGGTCGGCTTCACCGCAGCTGCTCGGACGGTGCCGGGTGGTTGCAGCAGGAGAGCTTCAGGTGCTTGAGCTTGGAGGGACGTGCCTACATGCATGCAGGCGTGCATGCGCGTAGAGGGTGCTGTTGCCGGCAACTGGTGGATGGAGGCCGGCTTCACCGCAGGTGCGCTGGAGACTGCTGCATGCGCATGGGAGCTTCAGGCTGGCGTGTAGAGGAAGGCGTGGAGGTGCACTGCTGCGTGGAACTGCTGGTGTGTGGATGAACGCCGGGTGCTGGAGAGAAAGAGAGACCGAGAGAACAGAGGGAGAGAAAGAGAGACCGAGAGAGAGAGGATAGGTCGGCTGTGGAGGGAGGAAGAGAAGAAGAAGGAGAATCTGAGAGAGAGGGGATAGGTCGGCTGTGGAGGGAGGAAGAGAAGAAGAAGGAGAATCCGGGAGAGAGGGGGAATCTAAGAGAGAGAAAGAGAGGGATGGTCAGGAGAGGTTGAGAGGAGAAGGAGAAAACGAGAGAGAGGAGGGCTGACGGGTTGAGAAAGAATAAGGGAGAGAGAGCAAAGGAGAGAGGTGTGAGAGAGAGCTGGGAAACGGAGAGGAAGAAGGAGAAGGCGAAGGGGAGGCTGCTGTGGCTGGGAGGAAGAGAGGGATGGCAGTGCTGGATAGAACAGAGAGGGAGAAAGAGAGACCGAGAGAGAGAGAAGAAGAAACCAGAGAAAGGGGGAGTGCGGCTGGGATGAAGAGAGGGATTAACCGAGAGAGAGAGGTGTGGGAGAGAGAAGGAAATAAAGGAGAGGAAGAGGAAACTGGAGAAGGAGGAGGATCCGACTGCTGCTGAAAAAAAACTGAGGAGGAGAGAGACTAGGAATTCGAGAGAGAGGGGGAATAGGATGGCCGGGAGGAAGAGAGAGAGATATATAGAGGAAGAGGGAGTCGTGGGAAAGAGAGAGAGAGGGTTTAAAATGAAGAAAGGAAGGGATGCGGTTGGGAAATTGGAGAGAAGGAAGGAAATAGAGGGTTTTGGGAAACTCCAGAGAAAGAAGAAATCAGAGGGTCTTTTTAAAGAGAAGGGAAGGAAGGTATTTTAAAAAAAAGGAGAGTGGGCTTTAGGAAGGCGGCTGGCCCTTCTTGGGTCCTTCTTGGCCATGGAATTATGGCAACACTACGGCCTCCAATGACGTTTTTACCCCTGCTTTAATCTTTTGGACAAAATGAAGTCGAATTTATCAAAATTCGAACACTAGACCTCCCCCAAATTTCCGGAAACTCCACCAACTGCACTGCATCATCGGCATGTCCTGTTCACATAAAATAAATATAAATTAGCACATTATCATAAAAATATCATTATATTTATTTATTTCGTCTCGATTTTGTCGAAAAACCGCAAATGCGCTATACTCCATTAATCACATGAAATGACGATGTTTTTAAGTTAGAATTTGCCGAAATTGGTACCGTTGGACTTGGTACGCAATTATATATCATTTCATGCTATTTTACAGATAAAAACGTGAGTATGATGCGTATGATTGCCTTTAAATGATCAATTTAACACTTTATCAATATGGAATGGAAGGAAACCAGACCTTGAACATGTTAAAGTCTGGGGATGTCCTGCTCATGTTAAAAGACATGACGCAGATAAGCTGGAATCCAGAACTGACAAATGCAGATTTGTGGGATATCCAAAAGAAACTTCTGGATATTACTTTTATCATCCTGGCGAACGAAAGGTGTTTGTAGCCAAGAGAGCTGTCTTTCTGGAAGAAGATTATATTCTCCAAAAGGACAGTGGGAGTAAAGTAACTCTGGAAGAAATTCCAGACCCACAAACTGGTTCATCAGATGAACTATCAGTTTCTGAACCTGTTCAAAATGATACACAGGAACCTCGTAGGTCTGAAAGAGTACCTAAACCACCAGAAAGGTACGTGGGACATATTAATTTGGATGGTTCAAGGATATCCTATAATGAGGATGATGATCCTAAGACTTACCAGGAGGCCATTAAATGTCCAGAGGCCGGGAAATGGCGGGAAGCCATGAATTCTGAAATACAATCCATGTACATCAACCAAGTTTAAAACTTGGAAGATTTACGCGATGGTATAGTACCTATCGGCTGCAAATGGATCTTTAAAAGAAAGATCGGTGCAGATGGACGTATTAAGACTTATAAAGCAAGATTAGTGGCGAAAGGCTATCGTCAAAGACAAGGTGTTGACTATGACGAAGCCTTTTCACCCGTTGCTATAATTAAGTCTATCAGAATTCTTCTCGCCATTGCTGCCTACCATGATTATGAAATCTGGCAGATGGATGTGAAGACTGCCTTCCTCAATGGAAACCTTGAGGATGAGGTATATATGATACAACCAGAAGGATTCACATCCACAGAATCTCCAGACATGGTATGCAAGTTACAGAGGTCCATTTATGGACTGAAGCAAGCTTCCTGAAGCTGGAACATAAGATTTGATGAGGCAATCAAATCTTATAGCTTCATTAAGAATGAAGATGAGTCCTGTGTATACAAGAAAAACAGTAGGAGCGCAATCACATTTCTAATTCTTTACGTTGACGACATCCTACTCATTAGGAATGATGTCATCAGTAAAGATATGGCTGTCAAAGAACTTCTCCATGAAGGATTTGGGAGAAGCATCTTACATATTATGAATACGGATCTATAGAGATAGATTAAAGAAGATGCTTGCTTTAACCCAATCCATGTACATAGAAACCATTGTCAAAAGGTTTGGCATGAAAAATTCCAAGAGAGGTCTCATACCGATGAGACATGGAATTTCACTCTCTAAAGGTCAGTCTCCCAAGACACCTGAAGAGAGGGCTGTGATGGATAAAGTCCCCTATGCTTCTGCCATAGGGTCCATCATGTATGCCATGCTATATGCCAGACCTGATGTAGCATATGCTCTAAGTGTTACAAGCAGACGTCAGGCAGATCCAGGTGATGAACATTGGAAGGCTGTGAAATGCATCCTTAACTACTTGAGAAGGACTAAAGATCTATTTCTAGTCTATAGAGGAGGAGACTTAAAGCTGCAAGGATACACTGACTCGAGTTTTCAGTCTGATCCTGACGACAGCAAGTCAACATCAGGTTTTGTTTTCACACTCAACGGGGGAGCAGTGAGCTGGAAAAGTTCCAAGTAGGAAACCACTGTTGATTCGACAATGGAAGTCGAGTATATTGTTGCTGCTGAAGCCGCCAAGGAAGCTGTATGGATGAAGAAATTCATCGGCGATCTTGGTGTGGTGGAAAGCATATCTGGTCCCGTCCCACTGCTGTGTGACAACAATGGGGCGATTGCTCAAGCGAAAGAGCCAAGGTCTCATCAGAAGTCGAAGCACATTCTACGGCACTTTCATCTGATCAGAGAGATTATAGCTCGAGGAGATGTCGTGGCGGAAAGAGTTCCTTCAGCCGACAACATAGCAGATCCACTTACAAAGCCTTTGTCTCAAAATGTATTTGAACGTCACTTAGAGAATATGGGTATTCTATATAAAAGTGATTGGCTTTAATCCAAGTGGGAGATGGTTAGTATTAGATGGTCTCAAAGCCAATCCGATACTATGTACTGATTCAGATTATTAATAAATAGCAATAATTCATTGTGTGTAATTAATTTGATCTATGTTTATCGTATCACGATGAAGTCTATGAACATGTGCAACAGTCTTCGGATTATGATGAGATCATAATTACGGGACCGAAGACTTATAAACACATGTTCTTAATTGTTCCTAGTCATAGGATGTTTGAGATAGGACATCAAACATCCGGATAGACTAGTATAGGTTACTTCAGCTCATATGATGAGGGTGACTGATCCTATGTGTCACTTGTGTGGAGACACTATGCTGGACCTATCAGTGCTCATTGGCGAATGAGTTCACTGAACAGATCAGACTATAAATCGCTGGATGGTAAACACCTCACTGTTAACCAGCTCGATTCTTTTGTCACAGTTGCGTGGATGATTCTTGTACCTAAGACGCCAAAGATATCTTGTTGGTAGGTTTCTGAACTTTGACCTTGACTAACGAATCCCTAACCATGGGTTATCAATAAGTCAAGTGATCGGGTTCAGGGAAATGCCTTCGAAGGTAATTGTGTGTTCAATATGGGATCATCCGCTCTCGGTAGTTTGAGAGAGAATGTTCCGGGAATGATGCGCTTAAAGTTCCTGGCCAGGGCGGACTCTGTGTTCAATAAGGAGTTATTAGATTCAGATTAGCGGCATCTGATTCAAGTGAATCGACCGAATAGGGTTTAATAGTAAACCATACCCTAGGTCGATTCGGGAACATTGTACGGATGAAGGATTATATCTGCGCGCTAACCGATGACAGAAAGGTTCCAATAGAGGGTTGCGATAACCTCAGTGCCATCCAGGATCACGCGATGTTGCTTGGCATCCAACGTGATCGGAAGTCTGTCCGAATTTACTGTGGGACATTAAATTCGGCTGATTAATTGAATATCAGGATATTAATTAATTCAGTGGGTCAGTAAAGGGTTACTGCGCTTAATGGACTATTAACTGGACTGGTATTTGGGCCTAGAGGGTCACATGCAAATGGTTTTCAAGTCGATGGATAATCCAACAGGATTTCGGATAAGTCTGGGTTTTTACGAAAAACCGTAAACAGACTTATTATAAAAGAACGGACGCTACGTCGGGGGCCAACAACCCTAACCTAGCCATCGTTCCATCTCTATCCTCTCTTGTAGATGCACGACACGAGGCCGGCCCTCTGGAGGCTCCGCTTCGATTCCTGACCGCTCCGCCTTCCGTCCGACGAGAGATTCTGAATCCGCATGTCGCGGCGGATTACGCGAAGCCAGACGGGATCCACGAACGTCGAATCGAGCGAAGAAGCGAGGACGATCCATCACGAGGAGAACCACGTAGATACCGCTAGAGGTCGGGCATCTGCGCGACTTGCGGCATCGCTCCAACGGAATCGGAAAACGAACGCAGATTCGAATCTGCGCAAGGTAAATTCGATTTACTCCGGTCTTGTTTGGTTGATCGAAACGGGATGGATCCGATCGCGAAATTAAATTTATTCCACTGCGTTTTTGGTCAGATCCCGACACAGCGATCCCAACATCAACTTCATTGCTGACTTCGTGATCATCCGAGAGATGAGAACCTACAATGCGATCATCAGTAGGGATTCATTAGAGGAATTACGGGGGTCCTGTTCTCCTGTCGCCAGAAGATGAAGTTTCCTACCCCCTTTGGGGTTGGGGAAGCCAGAGGAAATCAAGAAGAAGCTTGATGGTGATACCTCATAGCTTCTAAAGGATAAGATAAGCCTAGAGCATAACTCCCTCCGGATCCCAAGAAAGATCAGAAGTCAGCCTCCCCAGCCAAGGATCTTATGAATATCCAACTGGGTGAAGATCTTGACTGGAAAGTCCAGCTCGGCTCGACCCACCCAATAGAACAAGTAGGAGAGTACAGAGCTTTCCTGGATCGGTAGCAAGATGTCTTTGCCTAGTCTGATGGACATCTCTCGAGTATCTCCACCAAGGTTGCAGCTCACCACCTCAATCTGCTACTAGATAAGAAACCTGTCCAGTAAAGATGGAAGTGGTGCGCCCCTGAGAGATAAGAAGCAGTCCGGGAGCATGTCACCAAGGGGCTGAAGACTAGCTTACTCAGGCCCATCTAGTACCCTAAATGGCCTGCCAATGTGGTCCTTGTCCAAAAGGCCACGGGGAAGTGGCGCATGTGTGTCGACTTCACTGACCTCAACAAAGCCACCCCGAAGGATTGCTACCCGCTAACCAATATCGATCAATTGAACGACTCTATGTCGGGGAATGAAATGTTGAGCTTTCTTGATGCATACTCCAGGTATCACCAGATCAGGATGAACCCCTCTGATGAAGAGAAGACGGCTTTCATCACGGACTTGGGTATCTACTGCTACACGCAGATGTCGTTCGACCTCAAAAATGCTGGTGCGACCTATTAGTGCCTGGTCAACTCCATGTTCGACTCTCAACTCGAGAGGAACATGGAGGTCTACATCGACGACATGCTGGTAAAGAGTCCGAAGCATCCGATCAAATGCTCGATCTAGCTGAGACATGCTAAGGTACAATATGAAACTCAACCCCTCGAAATGCACGTTCACAGTCATGTTTGGCAAGTTTTTGGGTTTCCTCGTCACCCTTAGAGGGATTGAGGCCAACCCGGAGAAACATCAAGCCATCAAAAATATTCAGCGACCCGATAGGATCTGGGATATCCATTGCTTAACCATAAGAGTAGCCGCGCCCAACTACTTCCTGTCTTGAGCAGCAGGAAGGTGTATGCCTTTCTTCAAAATACTACGAGGCATATAGAAGCAGGTAGGAAACAAAGGCAAGATTGAGTGAACCTAGAATTGCAATGATGTGTCCCAAGAGCTAAAGTGATATATGGCTTCCTCGCCGATACTATCAAAGCCAGTAGCTAGGAAACCTCTTTTCTTGTACCTATCGGTCTCCCCTTATTCCTTAAGTTCAGTAGGAAGGAGGGATGACAAGATAGAGAAGCCTGTTTATTACACTAGCAAAGTCTTGTAGGGGCCCGAGCTGACATACCTGATCGCTGAGAAGTTCGTGCTCCCCCTATTCCACTCAGCAAGGCGGTTGTGCCCTTACTTTTAGGCTCACCCTATCGTGCTATACATAAGCCAGCCCTTGGGTAGGATCGTGTAGAACCCTGAAACATTGGGACACCTAGTTAAATGGGCGGTCGAGCTAGGGGAGTTCAACAAGGGACAGGCGCTTGCCGACTTTGTAGCTGAATGTACGATCCTGGTGCAGGAATAGAGCAAGACCAGTCTCGGTCCTGTTTGGAAGCTGTACGTCGGCAGGTCCTCCTGCGTAGTAGACAGCTGTGCATGGATAGTCTTAATGTCCCCCAAGGGAATCGAGCTTGACTACGCCTTGCGTTTCGAGCTATCAGCATCTAACAACGTTGCGAAGTACGAAGCCATCCTGTCAGGCATTCGCATGGCCTAAAGCATGGGGGCCTCCAGAATACGAATCTTCACTGACTCCCAGCTGGTCGCCAACCAGATCCACGAGAGCTTGGAAACCCGAGACTCGGGCATGATTCGATACATGCAGGAGGTCAAGAACCAAGCCAACATCAAAGCTGATTCTCTATCTCGGTTAGCATCTTCGATCGGCTTGGTACCTTCTCGGTCTGTCCTCATTGAAGAACTCGACTGACCAAGCTTCCAAAAGGAGGTCGTACAAGCTATCAAAAGGTGCAAATCCTAGATTGAGCCAATCAGGGAATTCTTGACACTGGGAAAGTTACTAGAGGATAAGCTGGAGGCAAGGAGCATTAGGAACCGAGCTAGAATATGTACCATGATAAGCGATTCCCTATACAGACCATCCTTCTCTCAGCCCCTTTTAAAATGCCTCTGCCCGGTAGAAGCTCTGAGCGTTGTTGAAGAAGTTCACGAGAGCATGTATGGAAGCCACCTGGGAGGTTGCTCACTAGCTTGCATATTACTATGGCAAGGATATTGGTGGCCGACCCTATAGAAAGACACTCTGGAGTGTGTCAAGAAGTGTGATAAGTGCCAGCGTTTTGCGACAACACCACACCAGCCAACAGTACCCATGACGAGCCTCCTGGAGAGATGTCCGTTCATAAGATAGGGGATCGACGTATTAGACCCTTTGCTCGAAGCCCAAGTACAGAAGAAGTTCATCATAGTAGCCATCGACTATTTCTCCAAATGCATAGAAGTGGAACCCATGTTAAAGATTATAAAAAGAGCAATATGGAACTTCGTCTAGAAGTCCATACTCTACAGTTTTCGAATACCGAGAGTGAAGTCTCGAATAACGGAAGATAGTTTGTCAGTGCCTACTTTAGGGAGAAATGCGAGAAACTGAAGATTAATAATTTCTACACCTCAGTCGCCCATCCCCAGGCTAATGGCCTAATAGAAAATGCTAATTGAACCTTACTCCATAGAGTTAAGACTCGATTAGAGGGGGTCGCAAGGTCCTGGATAGAAGAGCTACCCAGCATCCTATGGTCATGCAGAGCAATAGCCTGGGCGGCTACAGGAGAGACCCCCTTCCACTTGGTCTACAGGGTGGAAGCCTTAATCCCTTTAGAGATCGGGATCCCCTTACTACGAGTGGAAGCCACAGAAACAGAAAGCCACTGGCAACTAAGGGAGAACCTCGACATGCTACCAGAGGTCCGATAAAGCGCCAAGATCCAAATGATGGAATACCAATAGAGGATGGCTAAATATTACAACTTAAGGGTCAGAGAAAGACAGTTCTTCCTAAGAGATTTAGTCCTAGAAGAACTAATTGGCCCCTAATTGGGAGGGACTGTACCGAGACTCAGAAGCCTTCGGAAAGGGATCCTACAGACTCTCCATGCTCAACGGAAGAGAGGTACCCTACACTTAGAACACTGAAAACCTTCAGGTTTATTATTGTTAGCCTGCTTTCTTCTATACTTAACGCCAAGGAATGAAAATTTTATCCTCTAAGTTTCCTAAAAGCAATCGCATTCCCGAGGGCTCACTCTCGAGAATGGCGCATAAAGCCACCTCATTCCCCGAGTGCTTACACTCGGGAAGGGCTCATAAAGCCACATCATTCCCTGAGTTTTTACACTCGGGAAGGGCGCATAAAGCTGCCTCATTCTCCGAGCGCTCACACTAGGGAAGGGCGCATAAAGCCATCTCATTCTCTGAATGCTCACACCCGGGAAGGGCACATAAAGCCATCTCATTCCCTAAGTGCTCACATTCGGGAACGACACATAAAGCCATCTCTTTCCTCGGCTGCTCACACTCGGGAAGGGCGCAAAAAGCCATCTCATTTCCTGAATGCCCACACTCGAGAAGGTCACATTAAAGCCCCCATGTTAATCTTAGGTGGCCTACAAGCCAATATGACTTTGTAATCTCGTTCATTTATTAATAATATGGCAATTAATTTCATTGTGTAATTCGCATTTATTATCGTTTCATAATGAAGTCCATAAATATGTGCGATTGTGATCCGATTATGATGAGATCATACTAATGAGACTGATCACTTAAACACACATATTCTTAATAGTTCCTAGTCGGAGGATATCCAAAAAGGATATCAAATATCCGGTTAGACTAGTACAGATTACTCCCGCTCATAAGATGAGGGTGACTGATCTTATAGTCACTTGTGTGGAGACACTAAGGTGAATCTGTAGGTGGTCATTAGAGAATGAGTTCACTGAACTGATCGACTGAATCGTTAGATGGTATTGTACCTCACTGTCAACCAGCTTGATTCTATTGTCGCAGTTGCGTGGATGGTCCTCGGACCTGAGACACCAAAGACACCTTATCAGTGGACTTCTGTGCTTTGACCTTGGTTTATAAATCTCTAACCACGGGATTCTAAATAGCCAAGGATCGGGTACAATCGAATACTGTCTAAGGGAATCGAGTCTCATTATGGAATCATTCGCTCTTGGTACTTAGAGAGAGAATGCTCTAGGAAGGATGTGCAGAAGGCCTTGGCCAGGGTAGACGATAATATCGAGAAAGGAGTTTTTCGATATTATACGGCAACATCAGATCCAAGTGAGTCGACCGGTTAGGGTTTGACAGTACACCATACCCTGAGTTGACTCGAGAGCAGTGTATGAATGAAGGATTATATCCACGCGGTAACTATCAGCGGAAAGGTTCCAAGAGTGTGTTACCGAACCCCAATACCTTCCGGGTTCACGCAGTGTTGCTTGGCACGCAACGTAATCGAAGGCCCGATCGAATTTGATGTTCGACATTAATTTGATTGATTAATTAATTAATATGAGTTATTAATTGATTAATCAGGCCAATGAGGAGTCACTGGGCCTATTAGGCCATTAACCAGACTGGTTATTGGGCCTGGAGGGTTATACGCAAATGATTCGCAAGGCGATGGATAAATAAGTGGATTTTATATTAATCGGGGGTTTTTATGAAAAACCGCGCGGTTAGTATAAAATGTAGCGAACGGGCTGAGCAGGCCAAGCTGCTGCTAACCCTGGCCACCCCCTCCTCTCTTCCTCTCCCTCTTTGTCACCCCAAGTCAGAACTATTCTCCGGGTCTACTCCGCCGCTTCTCCGACTCCCGTCTGACTGGAAATCGACCACGCATCGGTAGTTGTTACGGCGAACAGCGAAAGGTTTGTGGGGTGCGACGAGTGAGGAACGTGAGGAAATCCACCGTAAGGAGGATCGTGTGGACTTCACTAGAGGCCGGGCATCTACGCGGCTGGCAATGTCACACCGACGGAACCAATCAGTTGCGGATTCGAATCCGCGCGCGGTAAGAATTCAATTATTTGATAATCGTTCTAGTTTTATCGAAACGGGAACGGATCGTAGATATATATTTTATTTTCTGCTGCTTTGCGATCCGGAGAAACACGAGAACCTAACAGTAGTATCAAAGCGAGGTTCCACTGTTTCTCGTCCCGTTTTGATCTCCAATTAATATTTTCATAATTATTCCATGCATGTAATCCGATTATAATGATAGAATTGTGTTCATGAGATGAACACAAATAATTAGATTATTTTTCTGTAAAAATCGGATTTTAATTTGGGGGTTTTAGTGTTCTTCGTAGGACGGAGAATAGTGGGCTTTACAATTTCATTCGGGTTTTCCCAATCGTTGGGAAGGCGGGGCAGGGACTCTGGATCATCAAGGAAGGATCGCAGGTCCTCACCGGACTCATAGCCGGCGCCGTAGGTGGCCGGAGGAAGCCATCTTCTTCTTCCTCTCGGATGAAGAAACCAGAAAATTGGGCATTAAAAAAGGGCTCGGGCAGCTTATATCCGACGCTGGCGTTGGGAATGCCGGCAGGACCGGCGGCGTCGAGCGGCCCTGCTTCTCCCCCCCGCCGCCGGACCACCACCTGCAACATGCTTAAAGGATTAGGGTTTTCGGGTGGAAGGCGAAGGGGGGGGGCGGTCCCGAGCCGGTCGGACCGGCCGGGCCGGGTCACGGGCCTAGTCGGAACGGGCCCGAGCCAGGCGCCCATCTAACGGGCGCTTGTTCCGAGCCCTGGCTCGGCCAGGGCCCGAGCCCAAGGCTCAGCCCAAGTGGCTGAACCCCCCTCCCTTAATTTCTTTCCAATTTTAAACCCCTTTAACCCCTATTACCCAATGAATTCAATTAAAATTTAATTTTAATTTTAAAATTCAAAAGTATTTTGGAAATTAAAATTATTATTCAATTTTAATTTAATTGGGCATTCATGATTATGTTGATTGTTAATTATAATTGACATGATCATTAATTATTTAATCAGAGTTAGTTATTAATTTAAATGGTAAATTAATAATTAATTTTAATTGACTGATTTAAGTGTTAAATTAGTAGTTATTATTTAATTAGAGTTAATTCTTAATTTAAGTGTTAAATTAATAATTAATTTCAATCAACTAATCTATGAATTAGATTAACAATTAGTTGTTAACTAATTAAAGTTAATTATTTGTTTAAGTGTTAAATCAATAATTAACCTTAATTTGACTAATTTAAGAGTTAAATTAGTGGTTAATAATTATTAGCCTCATGTTAGATTAATAACTATTAATTCATCTATTTTTTGATTAATTAGGATTAGTTATCAATTTAAGTGTTAAATTAATAAATAATTTTAATTGACTAATTTAAGTGTTAAATTAGTAATTAATTTTAATGCACTAATCTAAAGAGTTAGATTAGTTATTAATTATTAATAGTCTAATTGTTAGATTATTAATATGGTTTAATCTAAATGTTAGATTGTTTTTATTATTATAAATATTCTAATTACATGGAATAATATAGAATTTATTAATTTGGAGTGTGTACACATGTGATGTGTGTTTAAATGCTTTTAAATTTGATTTAATTGCAAGTTAAGATAATAAAATGAGTTTTCAAAATTTAAAAACCATTTTTGATTGGAACCTATGCTTTTTGAAAGTCAAAATGATTTATTTTGAAAACTCTTTTTGTTTTAGCCACATGATGCGCTTATCATGTGTGGAATGTTTAAAACACACCGTGGTCATGGATATGTATTATTTAATTATTCGTGTGATGAATGATGTGTGTGGATCGTAGATGTATGATTGATTTTTATTAATTATTAATAAATAGAGGTCTGCGTACCTCTCTCTCTCCCTTTCATACTCCGATGCACTTCTACCTCCCTCTCTCTTGTACTCGCCAAATGGCCTTCTTCAACTTACATGTAATTCTAGAATTTAATGTAATCTTATCTTGGCAATCGAAGAAGGAGCGAGGACGATCCACAACTGCAATCAGGAAGGCAATTCGATCAAGATCTGTTGCCTATGTGATTTGCAGGATTTTATAATATAATAGTTATGTTAGATTTTATGTGTGTTTGACTGTTGGCTCCAGTCAAACACACTGTGCTATCCATGACCACTAATGACATGTATGAGATGCATTGTTTTATTTTTATTATGAATCAAAGCAGGTATGGTATTTATTAAATATATATGATATATTTATATACTATCACCTAGGAGAGACCAAGATAAAAGTTATTTAAACACCCTCGTCTAGATTCTAAGCCGTAACATGAGTAGTTAAGAACTTACCGCGTAGTCCACCATCCTTATAGTCATAGGATTCGAATTACTTTAGGCAGGTTTGTTGTGCTACCACAAGGCCTGTTTAATTGTAAGAAGAGACTATGGCTTTGGCATTAGATGCCTATTGATCGGGGTAGAGGAACCATGTAGCTTTGTTGTGCTATCCATAAAGACTGTCTACAAATCTATGCTTGTCTCGTAACGATGGTTAGCTTAGACCAGAATTAGTGGCTTTCTTATGCTATCCACAAGGCCATTAAATCTCTGGGGACCGAAGATATGATCGGATATTTCTAAGAGTTGCAAGTCGTATGAGATGGGTGCTTTTTTAGTGTATTACAGTTTGTTGTGCTATCCACAAGGCTATATTGCATCTCATTAAGATTATGATTGTAGACGCTGATTTTGGACCCCTTTCTGGTCATAAACCCCCATCACCTTATCCATCTCATTTAGCCCATCAAATTTTCTCACATAATTCAACCCACTAAATAATCAGGCCCATTAACCAATCTTCGCTTCCTCTCACCCGTGGAAGGCCAGCCGGTCCGCCTTCCACCACCCTTCGAAGGCCAACCGGGCCGCCTTCCACCACTCCGTGGAAGGCCAGCTACCTGGCCTTCCACGGGATTGAAAGGCATGTTGGCTGGCCGTCCACTCCCCTAACTATCACTTTGACCTCGTCTTCCCCACGATCTCCTCTACTCGCCGCCCTCACCTCCACTACTCCGATCACTCCCCACTCCGGCGACTGCCGCGCGCACCACCTCCGATCCTTGACCACTTCCCATTGGCTCCAGGATGATTTACGGGGATTTAGACCCCTATTTTCTCCTATTTTTCCTTCCCCTATTTAAACCCCCCATGTCCCCTAGAGCGGGGGAGGTGAAAGGGTTTTTTTTGGTGAGAGGTTCGGAGGAGGTTGGCAAGTGGGTCGGCTTTGAGGAGTTGAACGGGCAAGGAGTCAGAGAGCTTCAGGAGGAACTTCAAGAGGAATCTTTCGCACTCCAAATGGGCTTGTCTTCTTAACCCTCTCTTTACTTTTCTCATTTTCCCACTCTTCATCCATTCTGTAACATTTCCCTCTCCCATTCTTCTTTGCACTTTCAACGCATCACTTCACTTTCCACACACAAGCACCCCCATCTGCATGCATGCATGTTAGGATAACCTAGCAACCCTTCTCTAAAGGTTTTAAACAAAAAATGGGAGGTGGGTGACCATAACATATGGTCACCTTCCCTCCCCAAACACCCATCCGGTGCGTCTCCCTCCAATTCTAGTTAGTTTTTTATATTTTTATGGATAGATTCTACATATCACAGTTCTAATCGGGCTATTTCGTTTCTTTGATTGTCTTCTCTTTTTATGGGCTCTTACCAGATTCTGCGCGCGGATTGCCGAGCTCTCCTCCTCTTGCCGGCCGGAGGAAGAGAAGGGGAAACCACCATCTCCCGCTCCCTCAGAACGCGATCACCCTCACAATCCTGCGGAGCACAGGGACCGTAAGGTAATGCTCCTGGCGATCATACCTTAATTTCTAACCCCCCCCTTAAATCGCCGCAGTGCGAAGACGAACGGAGAAGCCCTCGATCCGAAGCCCGCAGCAGCGGCGGGGGACGTTACGGACGCCTACAGCCCTCTGGCGATCACGGTGGGACACTTACTTGCTTGCTGCGTGCACAGCGACGAAAGGTAAAGAGCTTTTTTTTTTTTTTTTCCCCGGACGGCCCACCTCCTGGCCGTCCACCTGCCTAGACGGCCAGCTCCTAGGCCGTCCACATCCCTGGACGGCCAGGGTCCTGGCCGTCCATCTTCTTGGACGGCCACCTCCTAAGCCGTCCACATCCCTGGACGGCCAGAGTCCTGGCCGTCCATCTCTTTGGACGGGCAGCTCCTTGGCCGTCCAGGTTCCTGGACGGCCAGCCTTCCGGCCGTCCGACCCCGTGGACGACCAGCTTCCTGGTCGTCCAGTCATTTGGCCCCACTGTGACCCCTTTGGTTATTGATTGAATTGTTAGATGTTCTGCTTGGTTTTATTGTTTTGTTCTATTGCCTATTAATTCTTGGGTTAATTTCAGGGTGTTCTACGTACGGGTTTTTTAAGGAAAAGACCGCATCACACTTCTAGTTACCGCTCCCACAGTATTTGACTCTCTACCTGAGGATTCCCACTCGGGTGTGACTAGTCTTATTCTGTTGAGAACCTCCGTGAGTCTCCGCGAGCCAGGGATTCTCACTTGGCCGCCGAGTGGGTTGTACCTAAACCACCTAATAGGATCCCGGGTTTGCGTGAGGAATTAATTGAGCCTTTCCATTCACAGTCATTCACCCATAGGTGTCACTGAGAGAATTATTTCAAAATCAAAGACACCTAACTAAACTTTGGTGGAACGAGTTTTGAAAGAAAAGTACAGGGTCGTTAAGGGATTGAACTTGATTTGTTAGAAACCAACACTCATAATACACAGTTAACCTTTCAAGTGAATTATAAAATCTCTTAGGATTTGTATTTCATAATGAATCGAATGTATGGTAACACTGTGTATGATGACATGTATGAGTTTGGTAACAATGTCACACACAGCCCTCTGTTCGAGATTGAAGAATATCCACAACAAACATGTTTGGGCATGTTCCAAACATCTGGAGAGGAACTTAGGAGAAGGTGCTTGGATGAATCTTCTTCTTCAGAAAGTGATCCCATAATCTCCAACAGAACCTTCCAAGACCCGAGTGAGGACCCATAACTTATTGCCGTGTTATCACGGTATAACCCTGATCAACTCATCCAGTTGGCCTCTTGTGGCAAAACTCAAGATGCCACTCCTCGGAGAACTCACTTCCAAGGATCTTCCAACAGAGCTCAGACTCGCATCAACCAGCCAACTCCTACTCCAGTTGCTCCACCCGTCATGTCGATTCCAGTCTCTCAAACTACACCTCCTCCAAGCAGAAAGAATTCATCTACAAAAGTGAGGTTGAAACCTATGTGCGTAAGCTCATGGCCGAGAAACTTACCCTGAAACAACGACACTCTCTCTTGAGCTATTGCAAGCTCCCTCCGGCCCACTTTCCACCAGGATTCAAAGCCCCCAAGTATAGGAAATATGATGGCACCTCTTACCCTCATTACCACCTGTCAGGTTTCCTTATGGATTCCCATCAGTGGCTCTACGACAGAGTCCTCCTTGTCCATCTGTACCAGAAATCCTTAGAAGGTGAGGCCTTAAGATGGTTTTCTTCCTTGTCCGCCACAGACCTAATCAATTTTGATATGGTTTTCAAAAAATTCATCACTCAGTTTAGTCATATGACAACCATGCCTCCCACCTTGTTTGATCTTGTGATGGAGAAGATGAAGCCTGAAGAGGAGTTCACGTATTTTGCCAACAAGTGGAGGGTAATGGCCTCTAGGGCGGAAGTGGCAATCCCCGAATCTCAAGCTATCACCATGTTGGTCAATAATGCTACCCCGCAGCTTTGAGCTATTCTCATACTGAGCGAACTTCACACATTCGCACAACTTTATAATCGAGCTCGGGTAGTTCAATCTCAGATCTGGAGTTCCACTTTGTCATCCTTCTTTGAAAATCAGAACATAAATAAGAAGATCACACAAACTCAACCAATAGAGGGAGTGACAATCAATGAACAGGTGAGTGCCTTGGGGCAGCCCTTTAGGTCACCCAATCCTATGTCTAGATCAGACAACCAATCCAATCAGAAATCATATTCAGTAGTTCCCCCTTCCTCTAGTGCTAAGATCAATTGGGGGCACATGAAAGAGGCTATTGAAACCTTGAAAGTAAAAGTCCCTATGCCCCCTCATCAGGTAGCTCAAGATCCATCTAGCTCTCTAGAAAGGGTGAGCACCCTTGTCAAAAATTTGGAACCAAATGTCGATCGCAGAGGACAGTACTGGGAGTATGAAGAGGTTGGGATATGGCGTGAGTGCCCTACTAGGATAATCAAACCTATAGAGCCTTGCAAGGAGTCTCCACTAGTATTCAAGACAAACCTTTGGTCTTGATACGACCTAGGGAACAACCAACAGTCATCAACCCAGTCACTCTAGTCCAAGTTCCCTCAATTTCAATCAGAGAACCTCCTCTATCCATTTTGTGTCCAACACTAGTTCAACCACTAAAGTCAGATCAAGCAGTAGACCCCAGTCCGATTGGTGATACACTGAGAAATCGCATCATTCCCCCAACAAGTCAACCCTTGGACTCCCAAGAGGATTCAAATATGTCTAGAAGGATTACTCAATCCAAGTATGACATACTACAACATCTAGGGGAAACTCCCGCCAAGATTTCGGTTCTAGAGTTGATTAGGAGATCTCCTACACACAGGGAGATATTGTTCAAATTCCTCCAGCGAATTACAGTCAATGAAGATCTTCCTATCAGGGGGCTCACAAATGCCATTCTCTCAGTCACCTAGACACCTACGATATCCTTCACAAGTAAGGGTCTAGCTCCCCCTGAATGCCAATCCCTTCTCTCATGCTTAACTGCAATACTCAAGGGTCACTCATTGGACTCCATCCTATTAGATACCGGGGCATCAATCAATGTCTGTCCACTCAAGACCCCCAAGAAAGTAGGGATTGATGCAAAAAAGATTGAGTCTACTTCCATGATGGTCTCAACCTATGATAATTCTCAAAGACCAGCTAATGGGAAATTGGAAATTGGCTCAGTGGCCATGATCTTTGAATTCTACATCCTTGATGTCAAGCCCATAGACAACGTCATTTTGGGAAGGCCTTGGATGGACCAAACCCTGGGAGTGCCCTCCACTAATCATCAGTGCTATAAATTCCCATACAATGGGGAGATTGTCAAAATGCAGAGAACTCCCTATGTTGAGTCTTTGGACTTAGTCTCGACTGAACATATTCCATCCATGATCACTTCTGGAAAAGGGAAAGAGCCCATCCTTTCATCTGTTGACTCTCAGGCCAAGCCCTGGCCTAGTATGGGTTGGCAGCTTATGGGTAAAATGGGGTATAGTTCGAGATCAAGAAAATGGAGTCTCTTGGATCACTTTGTGAAGGAAAGTCAAGAGGTACTCAATGATGAGTTGAAAGAAACAATCAATGAAGCTCGAAGAGAAGATGCAGAAGATTTCGGTACACAGCTGCTGTTCTATGAACCAACCGCTCGACGAGAAGGAGCCTCCTTAGTGAGGGATGAACCGGTACCCACCGCTCTCATTCCCTTCCTATTCCACACACCTTCCCTTCTCAGGATTCTATCACTGGTCGTAGCACATTCCCCTGAGTGTTTTATGCTTGGAGACTACGACCCCCAAAAAGAGGAAAAGTCTCACTCCCACGAGGAGCCAACATACTGGGGCAATTCTGCCATCATTGGGTCTCTGTCTCAAGGACCCGCCCTTGTAACATGTCTGACTCACTCTCAGAGTCTTGTGCATAATCGCTTAGGGATTGGATAGCTTCCTCTTTATCTACGAGTTATAGAGGTAAGTAAGTTCTTTCATTTCTAGAGTTAGCAAATAAGTATAAATATTTGAAAAATGTTTTTCTTTAGATAAGAGTCTATCTAAAAATTCTACCCTTTAAATGCACAAAAAAAAAAAAAAAAAATCAAAAATTTCAAAAATCCAAAAAATGAAATATCCCAAAAAAGCAACAAAAATATTTGTAAATATGTGCATACTTCAATGAAAATGACAAAAAAAATCAGAAAAGACACAAAATCCAACTGTCTAGTGACTGCCACGTAACCCCCTATCTAGGTCTAGTTGCATGATAGATTGGGTTAACATTAAGGTTTGGCTAAGACTTTGGTCCACCAGAACCTTGGACGTGTCTACTTTACTTTCATATGGATCCCTATGATCATCATGAGATGCACACACCTACACGTTTTTCAAAGAGAACCTTCTTAAAATGAGTTCCAAGTCTTTAGTGTACTGTCGAAATGCAACCTTTGCTCTTCGTCTTTCGACCGATCAGGACAGTTGACGTCCTTAAACGGTCGAGCTCAGCAAATTGCGGTTCCTTCACAACCCGATAGATGTAATCCCTCAAAAGGGCCCAAAAATGAAATGTAAAGGACCAGAGCACGTGAAGAGGGCAGTGTCCCCACAGGCGGAATATCAAATAACCCCGAAAAATGTCAAGAGTGGAAAAGAAATACAAAAAAAAAAGGGGTTCAAGCAATCATACAAAAAAGTCTGGTCGTGACCGTGCCTGGCCATGAAATCTACCAAAGGCCTGAAAAGTCAAAATAGGGGCATCTAGGAGGTCAAAAGGGGTCTGTTTTGTCACAGCTCGCCCTTTTAACGGTTTTGTCGATCCTCCTGTAAGGTTTGTCTCCAAAATTTCTTCACTTTTTTCCCCCTCAAGGTTTTAGCACGAGATAGATATCTAAAGACCGAATATCATTTAAAATGGTTCGTTTTTCAAAAAATCATCATATGCTCACATGATCACAGAAGTCCAAAATGAGTGAAGAGTAATGTTAGTGTTTCTGGTGAATCAATTCCTTAACCATAATCTCAATGAGCACCCTCAAGACTTTGAGCTTAGGTCAATGCATGCGCGTCACCAATAGGTGCGACGACGTCTGATTCCGGGTCAGCGTCGTGCGGTTGACCGTTAGGGTTCCAAGGTATTCCATCATATACCTTCTAGATTGTGAGGAAAGAGACCCAGGTCGGGCAAATCATTTACCTCAAAAACTTTTTAGGCAAACTTGGTGGTCGGAAGCAGCTGGGAGCCTAAGCATGGCATGACGGTATTGTCATCAGTATGAGTCTTAGCCGGTCAAGGTTAGCTTGAGGAGTCTAGAGGCCCAAATCAATCTAGATGTATGCTTAGGATACCTGGGAAGTTGAGTGTGCATTTCCCTTTCATCATTCAATCAGGCTAAGTTTAGGCAGTCACCGGTGGTCGGAATCAAAAACATGTTTTCATTCATCACACACCCCACTTGTTAATATCTACCAACATTTGCATATTTACTTGTCACATCAATTTCAATACTCTTCCATTTGTCTAGTTAGTTGGACACGGCCCCTTGACCCTATGCGAAGGCTAGGGAAAAGGTAGTTGCTCTCTTTGGGCAAGGGGCCGAAAATAGATACTACTAACTATTTTCCCCTCATTATTGTGCATACAGGAAAAAGATTCTATATCCAAATGGTGGACACTTTTGCTGTCAAGTTGAAGCCAAAAGCAGCCGGATTGGCATTCTACTTTGAGAATGGCCATATCTTCCGTGCTGGCTTCGAATCGACAGGGACTTTTGTCCCACGTTTCCTTGCTGCTTGTCATTAAGATATTGTGGATCATTGATTATTTATATTTGCTGATGTGCGTTCTTTCAGCCGCAGGGAATCTAAAGCAAGTAGGATTGAAGACACAGGAGGCTAATAACTTTGGGCGTATAGACTTTGAATTCCTCTTTAAACAAAACAATGAGGAGTCTATATTCCCCAAGTTATTCGATTGGCCAATAAATCCCTCCTGTTTGCATTAGGAATTTGTTTCCTAATTTTTAAATCAGCATGCATTGCATAAGCATCATCCACTATTCCCGCCCTAGGGGAAATGACCATAATTTATCACTCTGCTTAATCCATTGTTGATCTGTGAGTTTGGCGATCGTTCGTCTGTTAGCCCTTTGAATTGCAAGACCTCATCCTTTTCAATACGTGTGCTTGAGATGCTTTCACTTGGCGATCACATGATGCGCCAGGCCACCGCGCGCCCGTTGTGTCGAGACCATTTCAAGTCACACTCCTACACCTTTCATACTTGAGATCCCCTTGGGCCAAATCGTTGCATCCTGGTGCGCCAAGGCCTCACGGTTCCAGCACCCGAGGGTCCTACGGATTGTGATTCTCTAATCTGAATTTTGTTCCTCTTCTTAGTCACCCTCGCAATTCGAATAGCTAGCTTTCATGCATTTGCCACATTCGCATATCATCCTTGGATATAGCTCATTCCTTCTTCGGGCTGTCCAAAATCAGGTTCGATTTCTGGAACACCTATTTATCATTCCGTTCCACTCCACTGCAAAAAACAGGTGTCCCGGAGGGACATTTGTAGACGCCGATTTTGGACCCATTTCTGGTCATAAACCCCCATCACCTTATCCATCTCATTTAGCCCATCAGATTTTCTCACATAATTCAACCCACTAAATAATCAGGCCCATTAACCAATCTTCGCTTCCTCTCACCCGTGGAAGGCCAGCCGGTCTGCCTTCCACCACCCTTCGAAGGCCAGCCTGTCCGCCTTCCACCACCCTTCGAAGGCCAGCCGGTCCGCCTTCTACCACCCTTCGAAGGCCAGCCTGTCTGCCTTCCACCACCCTTCGAAGGCCAGCCATATTCTGCGCGCGGACTGCCGAACTCTCCTCCTCTGGCCGGCCGGAGGAAGAGAAGGGGAAACCACTATCTCCCGCTCCCTCAGAACGCGATCACCCTCACAATCCTGTGGAGCACAGGGACCGTAAGGTAATGCTCCTGGCGATCACACCTTAATTTCTAACCCCCCCCTTAAATCGCCGCAGTGCTAAGATGAACGGAGAAGCCCTCAATCCGAAGCCTGCAGCAGCGGCGGGGGACGTTCCGGGCGCCTACAATGATCTCCACTAGGAAACTGTCGGCGTCTCCCGTTCTATATAGCTGAGGGTTGTACAGTCCATCAAAAATTAGTGGGAGTTAAAACTTGATCAAAAGACCATGTCTTATTTTAAAATTTAATAATTGGACATCTGCTAAAATAAATTTTATTCATCTCCTGTAAGGAATTATGTCGTCAAATAACCCACTCTGTGCCATACTTGATGTCAATCTTTTGACTAGCCTAAACTACTTAGATTGGCTCAGAAACATGAAGATTGTCTTTAGATCCGAGCACATTGCCTGCGTCCTTGGAGCTGATCCTCCTGCTGAACTAGCATTAGATGCCCCTGATGTAGAAATGATCGCATATGATAAAAGATCGAAGGACAAAAGCAAAGAATAGTAAAGGGTGACTACTTCTACTGTAAGCAAAAAGGTCACTGGAAGAGAAACTACAAGGAGTTCCTCAACAATAAAGCTCATGGAAACTTAAAGCTATCAAAAGCTTCAAATATCTATATGATAGATATCAACTTGTCAATTAGATATTCCACATCTTTAGTATTGGATACTGGATGTGCTTCTTATATCTGTCATGATATGCATATGCTGATAAGTAAGCGCAAGCTGAGAAAAGGTGAGGTGGAACTGAGGCTAGGAAAGGGCGCAAAAGTTGTGACGATTGCTGTAGGGACAGCAAACATCAGGCTTCCATTGGGAGACGTCTTATTATTAGAAGATTGTTATTATGTTCCTAGCATAATAAAGAACATCGTATCAATATCTTGTTTGGACAAGATAGGATATAGGTTGTCTATTGAAAATAGAAGTTGTTCGATTTATTATGGTAACAAATCAATAGCTTCGACATCTTTAGTCAACGGTCTATATCTATTAGATGTGTCTTATTACAATCTTCATATTGATAATACTCGTAAGAAGAGCAAGAATTGTGTGAACCAAGCCTACATATGGCATTGTAGACTTGGGCACATTGGTGAAAGCAGGCTGCAAAAGTTGCACCGACATGTGAGTCCTGCCTTATGGGAAAAATGGCGAAATCTCTATTTACTGGATATCGAGAACGTGCCAAGGACATTTTGGAACTAATATATTCATATGTATGTGGTCCAATGTCCATTCAAGCCAAAGGTGATTTTTCCTACTTCATCACGTTCATCGATGACTTCTTAAGATTCGGCTATGTGTACTTAATGAAGTACAAGTCAGAAGCGTTTGAGAAGTTCAAGAATGAGGCTGTAAGGATAGAGACTTTCGGATCCGGTTTTCGGGTCGGACCCTGTAATTCTGGCCCTAGTGGGGGGCTGAGGTTCTGTGTTGTTTCGCGTTGAGCGGGCTTGACGCGGTTTGAACGGCGTCCACCGTTGCAGACGCATTTTAGGTTCTGCCACGTGGGTGCCACGTGGGCTGGCTTCGGGCCGCGAGAGTACGGCCCTGTCGCGTCGTCTGAACGGCGTCCGTATGGGACGACGCCTTTCAGACTGCGACTCTAAGTGTGTCAGAGTACGGCCCTGACAAGTTGTCTGAACGGCGTCTGTGTAGGACGACGCGTTTCAGAGTTTTGTCAGAGCGGCCGTCACGTCACCTGATAGACGTCCGTAGATGTCGACGCATTTTAGCCAGTCTCTGGTTAACCCCGCGAGCCCTCCTTCTTTCCCTCATTTTCACCTTCTCTCTTTCTCTCCTTCCCCTCCGGCGATCCCGACGGCAATTCCTTCTCTTCCCTCTTTTCCTCCCACCATTTCATCTCTCCCTCCACTCCATCCTCTACCTAGCTCCTACCACTACCACCTCCACTTCCACTGCGGCGTTCTACTCTCCGGACGGCGGCCGACGTCACGGTGGAGCAAGGACGACCACGGCGGTACCGGCGGCGGCGCGGGGCGAGAAGGGTGGATGGCTTGAAGCTTGGAGGAGTTCGAGTGTCCGGTAGGGTGACGGTTCCCACAGCATCGTGTTTAAGCCATGTTTTCCCCCGTCTATGCATGTTGTAGATCTTTGGTTTTGGGGGGTAGAATGAGCGTGTCTAGGAGTTCTTTTGATGATATGGGGGATTTTCTATAAATGTGATTTCCTATGGATTGTATTGCCCCTCTTTATCCTCCGTTTTTGGGTAATTTTGGGGTTGTTTGGGTTGAAAAAGGGAGCCCTCGGGCTCACGGCAACTCTGGTTCCTGGGGTTGAAAGACGTCGTGCATGGACGACGCCTTTTTGAAGGGCGTCGGGCCATCACGACGCCTTTTAGACAGGAATCACCTGACAGAGAGTCTGCCAGTTCGGGGATTCTGGGACTAAACGACGTCATGGGTGGGCGACGCGTTTTGAATAGCGTCGGGTAGCCATGACGCCTTTTAAGGCAGAAATCCCCTGAGTAAGGGCTTTGGAATTTCCGGATTTCTGTGTTGAATGGCGTCTGAGGATGTCGACGCCTTTCAAAAGACGACCACTGGTGTCGACGCCTTTTAAGGTCTGATTCTGAAGACTGTTTTACATGAACCTGTACATGGAGCTTGAATGGCGTCGGCCTTGGGCGACACGATTCAAGACAAAACCTCACTAATTCATGCCAGTAAAATGTGTTCATACTGCTAGATAGATGGTTAGTGCATGTTTTGGTGTACGCTGTAGAGATGGATTCTGCATGACCGGATGGTGCTACCTTGTGTGTTGTGCGATCGCGGACTTTTCACGTGACCGGATCGTACTGTGCTGGGTTTTGTGTTACTGTGGACCTGGAGTGACATTGTAGCGCTTTATCACCCTGTGCTGGTGGGGGCGTGAGCACAGCGCCGGTGGGGGCGTGGGCGGGGTAACGCCTAGTGAGAGAGGGTCACCTAGTGAACCCCGGGGTCAGCTAGTACCGGTATCGGAGTGGTACATTCGGAGAGTCACTCATGCTGAGGGAAGGAGTAGCCACCTGAGCCAGTTGGGCCGGAGTAGCTAGTGTGCTATCCGAGGGGCTACTGCTTGGTCTCAGCGGGTCGAGTTTTTCCCACCGTTGTTTGTACGGTCGGCGAGTTCTATCGAGACGACAGTTGTGGATTCTCTAATCGGCTGATTTAGAATGTGCATGTTATTATATTTCAACTGTATGTGATTTCACGTTGAGAATTAGGGATTATACCTACCACTGCACTTGTTACTTCACCATTAGCAGCACTTTACACTTGTGGGTGTGTGCGTGAGCAATGGGGATCGAAGGATCCCTACTGAGTCTTGTCTTGAGACTCACCCCTGCGGTTTTCAGGTGAGGACTCCCAGCAGACTTAGAGCGGCGTGTGCGGCCGTGTGTTGAGCGCCTTCAGCAGTTGTTCCGGGGTATGCCCCGATGTAGTTGTTATTTATTTCTGGCCTGTATGTTTAATTATTTCTTTTCAGTTGGAATATATAATTATTTGCTGTATCGAGTCGCATTGTAATAATTTTAATTCCTGCACTTTCATTTCAATTCAATGCGATGAGAATGTTTAGCTTAGTTAATTAATTATTTCCCAGACTTACTAGATCCTGGTTTGGTTCCAAATTAATGATTCGGTACCCATTTAGTAATCGGATCCCCGATTATAGGGTGGCGGGTCGTTACAGTTGGTATCAGAGCATACGGTCTGGCAAATGAATAAATAACTAGGTTAAATGTTGTAAGTTCGGCAAATAAATACATTATCCCGTACAGGCACGGCGGTAGCATAGGTTTTAGGACTCTAATTAGAACTTTTTGATTTTATAATTGTAGGCGAGTAGATGGCTCCCAGGAAGAGGATGCCGGTTATTCGAGAGCGGGGAGATGCCCCTAGTGGGTCCGAGGCAGGGAGGCCGAGTGTTGAGCAGTTTATGGAAGCCATGATGGACACTATGGCTAGATATCAGACGCGAGACCCTAGCAAGAGTTCTAGTGCTCGGGGAGGGTCCACAGCTACACTTGAGAGGTTCTTGAAGCTGAGGCCACCTCACTTCACCGGTCGTCCCGACCTTGATGAGGCCATTCATTGGCTTAGAGAGATTGAGAAGACCTTCGATACCATGGACTGTGCAGCAGTAGAGAGGACCCCACTGGCTACCTTTATGCTGAAGGATAGCGCCTATGACTGGTGGACCATGCTGAAGAGTTTGTCTTATGAGGACAGGAGTCTTAGGGAAATTTCATGGGAGACCTTCGTTAAGGAGTTTAATGCACAATATTTCCCTAGACATGTCCAGCGAGCCAAGGAGAGGGAGTTTATGGATCTGACGCAGGGGAGTATGACAGTACTTGAGTACCAGGCGAAGTTTGTTTCGTTGGGACGGTTCGTGCCTTTCATATCTGGGGACGAGGAGCGTCGCACGGAGAGGTTTGTGGATGGACTTAGGCTCAGTTTGAGGAACTTCGTGGCGTCCCACTGTTGTACAGAATTAGCATCAGCAGTTAGGTGCGCAGCAGCTGTAGAGGCTCAGCAGACCCAGTCGGTCCGGGAGAGAGGGCAGACTGTTCAGGGGCTAGTGCGAGGCAGGGGTAAGGTAGCGGCACCGGCTCCTTCGGTCGGATCGGGATCGTCGTCACTCGGCTCCCGATTCAGGAGATTCTTCAGGGGTGGTGGCAGCAGTAGTGGCAGCAGCGGCAGCAGCAGGCCCAGGCAGGGTCAGCAGAGTCAGTCAGCGTCCAGTGCACAGCAGGAGCCAACTCAGAGGCTTCCGGCAGTTTGTCAGCACTGTGGTGGTGCCCATGGCGGGACTCAGTGTCCCACTCTTCCCAGGAGGTGTTTTACTTGCGGCCAACAGGGCCACCTGGCGAGGCAGTGCCCGTGGGGGCATGGTCATGGGCAGGGTCATGGCGATCAGAAGAAGCTGAGGACCCAGGGGAGAGTTCTAGCTATCACCAGGAGGGAGGCTCGCGCGTCCAACTTGGTGGAAGGTACACTTTCTGTCCTTGGGAACTCTGCGCATGTGTTGATCGATTCAGGTGCTTCGCATTCTTTCATTTCCGAGCAGTTCCTAGATATTCTTTCTGCACCCGTTGATGAGTTATCTGATGGTCTGATGGTGGAAGTTCCTTCTAGAAACTTCATGATATCTTATAATTGTTTGAGGAATGTTCCCTTGACCATTGAGGGTCATGTGCTACCTGCCCAGTTGGTTGTACTTGCTATTCGTGATTTTGATATCATCCTGGGTATGGATTGGTTGGAAGCCTTTTATGCGGAGGTGGACTGCCACAGGAAGAGGGTGCGCTTCTCTATTCCGGACATCCCGACCTTCTTCTTCCAAGGTATTAGGCTTTCTTCTCGAGGTATTCTCATTTCTACCTTTAAGGCACGGAAGTTGCTTGCTGGTGGCTGTGAGGCTTTCCTTGCCTCTGTTGTTGTTTCTGATGTCCGTGATAGTCCCAGTCCTTGGGAGGTGCCTGTTGTTTGTAATTTCGTAGATGTGTTTCCTGAGGAGCTGCCTGGCCTTCCTCCTCAGCGAGAGGTCGAGGTTACCATCGAGCTTGCACCAGGTACGGCACCCTTGTCTAAGGCCCCGTATCGGATGGCGCCAGCCGAACTCGCTGAGTTGAAGGCGCAGTTGCAGGAATTGCTGGATAAGGGTTTCATTCGTCCCAGTACATCTCCATGGGGTGCTCCAGTTCTGTTTGTCAGGAAGAAGGATGGTTCTTTGAGATTGTGCATCGATTTTTAGGCAGCTGAACCAGGTGACAATAAAGAATAAGTATCCACTTCCTAGGATCGATGATTTGATGGATCAGCTGCAGACCGCGAGGGTGTTTTCCAAGATCGATCTGAGATCTGGATATTATCAGATGAGGATCCGGGATGTGGATGTTAGTAAGACGGCTTTCAGGACTCGGTATGGGCATTATGAGTTTTTGGTTATGCCCTTCGGCTTAACCAATGCTCCGGCGGCCTTTATGGATCTGATGAACCGAGTCTTCAGGACCTACCTGGACCAGTTTGTAGTTGTATTTGTTGATGATATTCTGATCTATTCTTCTTCTGAGGAAGAGCACGCTGCTCATCTTCGGGCAGTGTTGCAGGTCCTGAGGGAGCACCAACTTTACGCCAAGTTCAACAAATGTGAATTTTGGCTAGACGAGGTGCACTTCCTTGGGCACGTTATTTCTGGCGAGGGTATCGCAGTGGATCCAGCCAAGATCGAGGCAGTGATGGACTAGAGCAGGCCGACTTCAGTGACTGAGATCAGGAGCTTTCTGGGGCTTGCCGGATATTACAGGCGGTTTGTTCAGGGATTCTCTTCGATAGCGGCCCCCTTGTCGAGGCTGACTCGAAAGGGAGTTCGTTTTGTGTGGACTGAGGATTGTGAGCAGAGTTTTAATGAGCTAAAAACTCGCCTCATGTCAGCCCCAGTGCTGGTGCTTCCATCTGGGTCAGGTGGATTTGTGGTTTACTCAGATGCGTCCCGTCAAGGTTTGGGAGCAGTCCTTATGCAGCATGGCAGGGTAGTTGCTTATGCTTCTCGGCAGCTGAAGAGGCATGAAGAGAACTATCCTACTCATGATTTGGAGCTTGCAGCTGTGGTGTTTGCACTTAATATCTGGAGGCATTACTTATATGGAGAGAAATTTCAGGTTTTTACCGATCACAAGAGCTTGAAATATGTGTTCACTCAGAGAGACCTGAATTTGAGGCAACGAAGGTGGATGGAGTTTATTAAGGATTATGACTTTGACCTTTCTTATCATCCGGGCAAGGCGAATGTGGTGGCAGACGCTTTGAGTCGGAAGATGGTCATATCATACCTTATGATTCGGGAATGGGAATTGTTCGAGCAGATTGTAGAATCCTCCTTTAGGGTTCCATGTGAAGAGGATAGAGCAGTGCTAGTCAGCTTGACTGTGAGACCAGCTGTGTACCACGCTGTGATTGAGGCTCAGAGGGCAGATGCGGAGTTACCACAGATTCTCCAGAGGTCAGAGGTGGAGTTATGGGATGACGGTACTGTCAGGTTCAGAGGCAGACTCTATGTCCCGACTGAGGAAGACGTGCGCAAATGTGTTCTTGATGAGGCGCACCGTTCGAGATATGCAGTGCATCCTGGGACAACCAAGATGTACCATTGTTTGAGGAGGCACTTCTGGTGGCCCGGTATGAAGAAAGATGTGGCTGAGTATGTGGCTAGATGTATGACTTGTCAGCAGGTTAAAGCCGAGCATCAGAGACCTGGAGGGTTGCTGCAGCCCTTGCCGATTCCTGAGTGGAAATGGGAGCATGTGACGATGGACTTTGTGATGGGATTGCCTGCATCCCCTAGCAGGAGAGACGCCATCTGGGTCATCGTTGATCGGCTGACCAAGTCGGCACACTTCCTAGCCATTAGGAAGGACTGGTCGGTCGGCAAGCTGGCAAAGTTGTTTGTAGACCGGATCATCTCTCTACACGGGGTACCTTTGTCCATTGTATCAGATCGAGATCCGAGGTTTACTTCCAGATTCTGAAAGAGCTTTCAGCAGGCGTTGGGAACTCAATTGGCTTTCAGCTCGGCCTACCATCCCGAGACTGACGGGCAGTCGGAGAGGACCATTCAGACCTTGGAGGATATGCTCAGGGCATGTTGCCTAGACTGGGGAGGTTCGTGGGAACAGCATTTGTCCACTGTGGAGTTTGCCTACAACAACAGTTATCATTCCAGTATCGGCATGGCGCCTTATGAGGCTTTGTATGGGCGGCCGTGTCGATCTCCGGTGTGTTGGTCCGAGATCGGTGAGAGGCAGATAGCAGGACCTGAGTTAGTACAGCAGTGTGCTGAGATTGCCAGGACAGTTCGGCAGAGGTTGACCGCAGCTCAGAGTAGACAGAAAAGTTATGCTGACGTCCGACGGAGACCACTTGAGTTTAAAGTTGGGGACCACGTGTTTCTCCGAGTCTCACCCTCCAAGGGTGTGATGAGATTCGGGAAGCGAGGCAAGCTGAGTCCGCGATATATTAGGCCTTTTCCCATTCTTGCTCGAATTGGGGAAACCGCGTATCAGGTGGCCTTGCCGCCCAGTCTTGCAGGAGTGCACGATGTGTTCCATGTTTCCTTGCTGAGGAAGTATGTTCAGGATCCGTCCCATGTGTTGGATTTTTCAGAGTTGGAGGTCGCTGAGGACCTGTCCTTTCCAGAGTATCCTGTTCGTATTGAGGATCGCAGAGACCAGGTCTTGCGGAACAAGATTGTACCGTTGGTCAAGGTGATTTGGCAGTACCGCTCCAGAGGTGAGGCAACCTGGGAGCGAGAGGATGAGATGCGGGAGCAGTTCCCTTACCTCTTTTCGTAAGTTTCCTTGTGAACTGCATCCCTGTTTTGACCTTGTTAATTCTAGCAGTCAATTTCGAGGGCGAAATTCTTTTAAGGGGGGGAGAATGTAAGGATCGAGACTTTCGGATCCGGTTTTCGGGTCGGACCCTGTAATTCTGGCCCTAGTGGGGGGCTGAGGTTCTGTGTTGTTTCGCGTTGAGCGGGCTCGACGCGGTTTGAACGGCGTCCACCGTTGTAGACGCATTTTAGGTTCTGCCACGTGGGTGCCACGTGGGCTGGCTTCGGGCCGCGAGAGTACGGCCCTGTCGCGTCGTCTGAACGGCGTCCGTATGGGACGACGCCTTTCAGACTGCGACTCTAAGTGTGTCAGAGTACGGCCCTGACAAGTTGTCTGAACGGCGTCTGTGTAGGACGACGCGTTTCAGAGTTTTGTCAGAGCGGCCGTCACGTCACCTGATAGACGTCCGTAGATGTCGACGCATTTTAGCCAGTCTCTGGTTAACCCCGCGAGCCCTCCTTCTTTCCCTCATTTTCACCTTCTCTCTTTCTCTCCTTCCCCTCCGGCGATCCCGACGGCAATTCCTTCTCTTCCCTCTTTTCCTCCCACCATTTCATCTCTCCCTCCACTCCATCCTCTACCTAGCTCCTACCACTACCACCTCCACTTCCACTGCGGCGTTCTACTCTCCGGACGGCGGCCGACGTCACGGTGGAGCAAGGACGACCACGGCGGTACCGGCGGCGGCGCGGGGCGAGAAGGGTGGACGGCTTGAAGCTTGGAGGAGTTCGAGTGTCCGGTAGGGTGACGGTTCCCACAGCATCGTGTTTAAGCCATGTTTTCCCCCGTCTATGCATGTTGTAGATCTTTGGTTTTGGGGGGTAGAATGAGCGTGTCTAGGAGTTCTTTTGATGATATGGGGGATTTTCTATAAATGTGATTTCCTATGGATTGTATTGCCCCTCTTTCTCCTCCGTTTTTGGGTAATTTTGGGGTTGTCTGGGTTGAAAAAGGGAGCCCTCGGGCTCACGGCAACTCTGGTTCCTGGGGTTGAAAGACGTCGTGCATGGACGACGCCTTTTTGAAGGGCGTCGGGCCATCACGACGCCTTTTAGACAGGAATCACCTGACAGAGAGTCTGCCAGTTCGGGGATTCTGGGACTAAACGACGTCATGGGTGGGCGACGCGTTTTGAATAGCGTCGGGTAGCCATGACGCCTTTTAAGGCAGAAATCCCCTGAGTAAGGGCTTTGGAATTTTCGGATTTCTGTGTTGAATGGCATCTGAGGATGTCGACGCCTTTCAAAAGGCGACCACTGGTGTCGACGCCTTTTAAGGTCTAATTCTGAAGACTGTTTTACATGAACCTGTACATGGAGCTTGAATGGCGTCGGCCTTGGGCGACGCGATTCAAGACAAAACCTCACTAATTCATGCTAGTAAAATGCATTCATACTGCTAGATAGATGGTTAGTGCATGTTTTGGTGTACGCTGTAGAGATGGATTCTGCATGACCGGTTGGTGCTACCTTGTGTGTTGTGCGATCGCGGACTTTTCACGTGATTGGATCGTACTGTGCTGGGTTTTGTGTTACTGTGGACCTGGATTGACATTGTAGCGCTTTATCACCCTGTGCTGGTGGGGGCGTGAGCACAGCGCCGGTGGGGGCGTGGGCGGGGTAACGCCTAGTGAGAGAGGGTCACCTAGTGAACCCCGGGGTCAGCTAGTACCGGTGTCGGAGTGGTACATTCGGAGAGTCACTCATGCTGAGGGAAGGGGTAGCCACCTGAGCCAGTTGGGCCGGAGTAGCTAGTGTGCTATCCGAGGGGCTACTGCTTGGTCTCAGCGGGTCGAGTTTTTCCCACCGTTGTTTGTACGGTCGGCGAGTTCTATGGAGACGACAGTTGTGGATTCTCTAATCGGCTGATTTAGAATGTGCATGTTATTATATTTCAACTGCATGTGATTTCACGTTGAGAATTAGGGATTATACCTACCACTGCACTTGTTACTTCACCGTTAGCAGCACTTTACACTTGTGGGTGTGTGCGTGAGCAGTGGGGATCGAAGGATCCCTACTGAGTCTTGTCTTGAGACTCACCCCTGCGGTTTTCAGGTGAGGACTCCCAGCAGACTTAGAGCGGCGTTTGCGGCCGTGTGTTGAGTGCCTTCAGCAGTTGTTCCGAGGTATGCCCCGATGTAGTTGTTATTTATTTCTGGCCTGTATGTTTAATTATTTCTTTTCAGTTGGAATATGTAATTATTTGCTGTATCGAGTCGCATTGTAATAATTTTAATTCCTGCACTTTCATTTCAATTCAATACGATGAGAATGTTTAGCTTAGTTAATTAATTATTTCCCAGACTTACTAGATCCTGGTTTGGTTCCAAATTAATGATTCGGTACCGATTTAGTAATCGGATCCTCGATTATAGGGTGGCGGGTCGTTACAGAGGCAGAGAAGTAGACAGGAAAGACTATTAAAACTTTTTGATCAGATCGAGGAGGAGAATACTTGAGTACTAGTTTCACACAATTCTTAAAGGATAACAGTATCCTTTCTTAGCTGACCCCTCCATATACACCACAGATGAATAGTGTATCTGAAAGGAGGAATCACACTTTGTTGGACATAGTGCGTTCCATAATGAGCTTTTTGGGTTTACCAGTGTCCCTCTGGGGGTATGCTCTAGAGTCAGCAACATACCTACTAAACAGAATACCCAGCAACTCTGTGACCTCTACTCCATATGAGATATGGAAAGACAGGAAACTAGAATTTAAACATGTTAAAGTCTGGGGATGTCCTGGTCATATAAAGAGGCATGATTCATACAAGCTGGAATCACGAACTGATAAATGTAGGTTTGTGGGATATCCAAAAGAAACCTTTGGATATTATTTTTACCATCCTGGTGAACAAAAGGTGTTTATCGCCAGGAAAGTTGTCTTCTTGGAAGAAGAATACCTTCTCCAGGAGGACAATGGTAGTAAAATAGAACTGGAAGAGGTTCTAGATCTCTAAACAACTGTATTATCATCAGATGAGATATCAATTTTTGAATCTGTTCAGGTACACACAAATGAGCCTCGCAGATCTGGTAGGATACTTAAACTACCCGAACGGTATGTGGGACATATCGATGAAGGTAAGTCTAAGGTAGAATATAATGAGGATGATGATCCTAAATCCTACCAGGAGGCCACAGAAGGCCCAAAAGCCGAGAAATGGCGAGAAGCCATGAACTCAAAAATCCAGTCCATGTACACCAACCAAGTTTGGAACTTGGAGGACTTGCCCGAGGGTATTGTACCCATTGGATGCAAGTGAATCTTTAAGAGAAAGATCGGTGCCGATGGACAGATCGACACTTATAAGGCAAGGTTGGTGGCAAAGGAATATCGTCAAATACAAGGAATTGACTATGACGAGACTTTCTCACCAGTTGCCATGATAAAGTTGATCAGGGTTCTACTCGCCATAGCTGCACATTTCGATTACGAAATCTGGCAAATTGATGTGAAGACTGCCTTCCTCAACGGTAACCTGGAGGAGGAGGTGTATATAATACAACTAGAAGGTTTCACACCTAAGGAATCTCTAGATAAAGTATGCAAGCTTCAGAGGTCCATTTATGGACTGAAGCAAGCTTCCCGGAGCTGGAACATAAGATTTGACGAACCTGCCAAGTCTTATGACTTCATCAAGAATGAAGATGAGCCTTGTGTGTACAAGAAGACCAGTGGGAGCGCAGTCACCTTCTTAGTTCTTTACGTAGATGACATACTACTCATTGGAAATGAGGTAGCTATGATGTCATCGGTAAAAATATAGCTGTTGAAAAATTTCTCCATAAAGGATTTGAGAAAAGCATCCTACGTATTGGGAATACGGATCTATAGAGATAGATCAGAGAGGATGCTTGGAATGACCCAATACTTGTACATATATACTATAGTCAAAAGGTTTGACATAGAAAATTCCAAGAGAGGTCTCATATCGATGATACATAGAATTAATCTCTCAAATATGCAGTCTCCTAACACTCCTAATGAGAGGGCATTTATGGATAGAGTACCCTATGCCTCTGCCATACGATCTATCATGCATGCCATGTTATGTACACGGCTTGATGTTGCCTATGCTCTAAGTGTTACAAGCAAATTTCAAGCTGATCCAGGCGAAGAACACTGGAAGGCAGTGAAATATAACCTTAAGTACTTGAAAAGAAATAAGGATATATTTCTTATCTATGGAGGAGGTGATTTGAAACTAAGAGGCTATACTGACTCGAGTTTCCAGTCAGATCCAGATGATAGCAAGTCTACATCAGGATTTGTGTTTACTTTGAACGAAGGTGCACTGTGCTCGAATTCCAAGCAAGAAACTACTGCAGATTCGACGACTGAAGCTGAGTACATCGCTACAGTTGAAGCCGCCAAGGAAGCAGTGTGGTTGAAGAAATTCATCACCGACCTTGGCATAGTTCCCATCATCTCTGAACCTATTCCGCTGTTGTGCGACAACAACGGAGCCATTGCACAAGCAAAAGAGCCGCAGTCTCATCAGAAATAGAAGCATATTCTAAGGTGCTTTCATCTCATCAGAGAGATCATTTCAAGATGAGATGCAGTGGTGGAAAGAGTTCCATCTACCGATAATGTAGCAGATCCACTGACAAAGCCATTGGCTCAAAATGTGTTTGGGCGTCACCTAGAGTCAATAGGTTTAGTACATAAAGGTGATTGGTTTTAGTCCAAGTGGGATATTGTTAGTCTTAGGTAGCTTACAAGCCAATATGACTTTGTAATCTCGTTCATTTATTAATAATATGACAATTAATTTCGTTGTGTGTAATTCGCATTTATTATTATTTCATAATGAAGTCCATGAATATGTGCAATTGTGATCAGATTATGATGAGATCATACTAATGAGACTGATCACTTAAACACACATATTCTTAATAGTTCCTAGTCAGAGGATATCCAAAAAGGACATCAAATGTCCGGTTAGACTAGTATAGTTTACTCCCACTCATAAGATGAGGGTGACTGATCTCATAGTCACTTGTGTGGAGACACTAAGGTGAATCTGTAGGTGGTCATTAGAGAATGAGTTCACTGAACTGATCGACTGAATCGTTGGATGGTATTGTACCTCACTGTCAACCAGTTTGATTCTATTGTCGCAGTTGCGTGGATGGTCCTCGGACCTGAGACACCAAAGACACCTTATCGGTGGACTTCTTTGTTTTGACCTTGGTTTATAAATCTCTAACCACGGGATTCTAAATAGCCAAGGATCGAGTACAATCGAATATTGTCTAAGGGAATCGAGTCTCATTATGGAATCATTCGCTCTCGGTACTTAGAGAGAGAATGCTCTAGGAAGGATGCGCAGAAGTCCTTAGCCAGGGTAGACGATAATATCGAGAAAGGAGTTTTTCGATATTATACGGCAACATCATATCCAAGTGAGTCGACCGGTTAGGGTTTGACAGTACACCATACCCTGAGTTGACTCGAGAGCATTGTACGAATGAAGGATTATATCCACGCGGTAACTGTCGGCGGAAAGGTTCCAAGAGTTTGTTACTGAACCCCAATACCTTCCGAGTTCACGCAGTGTTACTTGGCACCCAACGTGATCGGAGGCCCAATCAAATTCGATGTTCGACATTAATTTGATTGATTAATTAATTAATATGAGTTATTAATTGATTAATCAGGCCAGTGAGGAGTCACTGGGCTTATTAGGCCATTAACCAAACTGGTTATTGGGCCTGGAGGGTTACACGCAAATGATTCTCAAGGCGATGGATAAATAAGTGGATTTTATATTAATCGGGGGTTTTTATGAAAAATCACGCGGTTAGTATAAAATGTAGTGAACGGGCTGAGCAGGCCAAGATACTGCTAACCCTGGCCACCCCCTCCTCCCTTCCTCTCTCTTTCTGGCACCCCAGGCCGAAACTGTTCTCTGGGTCTGCTCCACCGCTTCTCCGACTCCCATCCGACGGGAAATCGACCGCGCATCGCTGCGGTCGTTACGGCGAACGGCAAAAGGTTTGTGGGCTGCGATGAGTAAGGAAATCCACCGCAGGGAGGATCACGTGGACTTTGCTAGAGGCCGGGCATCTGCGCGGCTGGCGGTGTCACACCGACGAAACCAATCAATTGCAGATTCGAATCCATGCGCGGTAAGAATTCGATTATCGGATGGCGATCCGGAGAAACACGAGAACCCAACGCCCCCCCCCCCCCCCCCCCCCCCCCCCCCATTTCCTTGAGCGTTCGTTCCCGAAAAAGGGCATCTACAACCACCTTATTCCCTCAGGTCCTTATACCCAGGAAGGGCTCTCAACCCACAATCAATCGAGTTCATTCAAGAAGACCATTTGGCGAGCCACATCGCATTTTTAACAAGAAGGCAATGGATAACATTCTTTCAGTTGAGGAGTGAATACATGGGTTCCACCCAGAAGTCAAACCCCACTCAAACACCTTCGATGTTAGCGCCGACCTCCTGCCTCGGCATCCTCTTCCTCTGACAGGGAGTAGCGCTTCAATGGGGAATGGCACTTTTGTAGGATCGCCTGAGTATGGAGCAAGGCTAGCCCCCTCCAAAATATAGTCAAAGATGAAGATGCCGACATCGTCAGGAACTTCTGCGTGAAGGTCCATCACCAGCTAGTTACCCTCATCATAAAACCCTTGGTAGAAGCCTTCTAGAAGGGGATTGACGACAAAATCCCTCTAAGTCATGGGGAACGGCCACTCCTAGTCGACTGGACAATCAACCCAAAAGAAAGCCTCCTTCCACCCCTATGGAGAGAAGCTGGGAGGCACAAAGTGGGGCCTTTGGTCACCATGAGAGAGAAACTAAAGGAAGCCGCACACACTGGGGATCACACAATGGTGGACAGTGGCGATATGATAGAAGATGTCAGGCAAGGCCTCGGCATGGTCATAGAGCCGCATCAGAACATTGAAGGCTATGGCCGCATGCCAGGAATTCAGCAGGATCTACGCGAAGGCCACTACAAAGAACTGCAGCAGCTCCACAACGAAGGTAGAGATCGACAACCTGAACCCAGCCTCGAACATGGCCTCCGTGGCCATGAAGGAGCCAGGACTACCTGAATAGAGGCGGTCGCCGGCTGAAGGTATACGCTGCCCAAACTAGGCAAGAATTTGGAACCTACCCCCGTATCTGATCGAGAGAGCCAACGTCGATCGTGGTGGCCCTGATAGAGGCCCGAACCTCCAACACTCTGCGGGCATAGCCTGAAGCCATCGTAGCTGGATGACAGGAGAAGGAGCTATGAGGAGAAGATTATACTCAGGTGATTACCGCACAACTCCTTCCCATGCTACCCTTATTATGGGCATGAAGCGGAGCACCTCCTACCGTAACTACCTGGCAGTAAAGGCAAGAAAGCTATAACTGACCTTGACCGACTCCAAAAAAGGAAAGAGTCAAAGATACCCTCTAGGAGAAGAAGTACATGTAATGAAACGCCATTATACTCAACCCGCATGACCAGTCGTGTAATTAAGGTACAGAATAAAGGCCCCAACTAGCCAGCAAAAAAAAAAAAAGGAGTGGTGAGCCTAAGGCATAGTAGCCATCTCATCCCCTAACAAGGCCCGAATTATAAAAAGTGTTGGGCAGGCATAACTCAGATGGAGGGTTGTTTGAATTTTTCTTCAACAAGGCACCCCAAATACTTTGTCAGTTACAACTTCCCACCAGTCGGGGTCTAGAGAAGGAATCTTAAGAATCGTCGGCGGTCTTAGCAGCGGTGGTGTAACCTTCGGTAGCGAGCCCTTAGGAATTGGTCAGAAGGCGGGCAGGGTTAATAGCTTCAGATTCCTCGCCCTCCTCAACACCTCCCCCCGAATCCTCGATGTCGAAGCAGTAGGCGAGATCACCCTGCTCCAACTGCGATAGACCCTCGGCGAGCGGGCACAGCTCCCTAGCACGAGCGACTGTCGCCCAAAAGCCGGCCAAGAATCCCTTGGTGGTACCCTTGTCATAACCGACAGTGTACTGCTCAAGGCTGAACTTGATCTTCTCGTCGAGAAACTCAGGAGAAGATCTGAACCGAGTCAAGGCCTCGGCCGCCGCTGTCTCTATTGACCAAGCTTGGGGGTAGGTGATCTCAATATCGTCCTCCACCTTCTTGCTTTCCTCTAACTCGGCCACCTAGGCCAGGGCGACTAGTTTGCCACCTAGATCTTCTTTTGCCTCAGTCGCCTCCTCCAAGGCATGCTACAGCTCGGCACTCTCCTCCTCAGCTTGTCGCTGATCATTCTCCATCCCGACAAGCTACTCGGCAAGACAATACGTTTGGGCGAGCGTCCGTAGGCCGGAATGCAATCCCCAAATGGAGAGCTCCTAGTTGTTCCTCTGCTCCTTCCGCTCACATTCCATCGAGATGCATGTGACCAGGGCCAAACCATGCACCATGTCCCCATTGATAAAGGTATTGTCAGGATACACCCTCCACATAGGAGGCTGCCATGGCACCTGCTTCTGCGGAGGAGGGGAGCTCACTGGCGGCTCTGATTCGATCGGGGCACTCCTGATCATGACCCCCTTGGGAGGTCAGGGCATTTCAGCCACGACAGTTTTTTTGCCACAGAGCATAGGGGCTTTCCTTGTGCCTATCTGACGTTTGCTTCAGCAGGTGCTGACACTCGCGGACGCCTCTGGTCTCCAAGGGGGTGTTGTCGTCAGCTCGCTTTTGCCAGCGCCTCTCCTCTAGACGGGCCAAGATATCCGGGCTGCTGGCCATGATCCCCGTCAGCGGAACGCCCTCATGGGCGTTAAGGTAGGACGCGTTAAGATCGACGTCCAATACGAGAGCCTTAGCGAAAGGTGGGCCTGCAGGCACTCCCTTGTCAATTTCCACTTCATCCTGAGTTGCCCGAACGATCATCTCGGCTAAGAAAGTGCAGTTAGAGAAATCCCAGTACCATCAGAAAGTAGTGACATAAGCCAAGGCATGCACTCACTCTTGGACTCCTACGGAGCTAGGCCCGCCCTTAGCAACACAATCTCGAAGACCTCGAGGTCGACGTCATTCACAACCCCCACCCAAAGAATCACCCTCCTCGGCTCCACATCAGGAGGGATCCGACAGGGCAAAGGCTCCTCCCTCATAAGGGTGAAGTTGAAGACCGAACGAAAATCCCAAGGATGAAAGACTTTGGGATCTCGAGTGATGAAGAGGAAGTAGTTCTTCCACGATTTGTGGTTCGAGGCAGAAGAACTCAACTGAAGAATTAAATTACGAGGTCGGACCTTCACAAAGAAGAACCCATCGTCGATCAAGGTGTGGAGAAGACGCTGAAACATACAGCGGAACAATACGACGATGGGCTCAACATGCCGCTTGTGGCAGAGAAGGAGGAAGGCATTAATGTAGAACCAGGCAATCGACGTCAGCTGTGCAAGTGTCAAATGGTACTGGACTAGAAGGGTGCACACAAAACGAGGCACCAGGAGTCAAAAGTCAGTAAAAAACATCTCCCGGTACACTACGAAGGAATCGGAGGCCTTAGAAGAAAGTTGATCGTCGGGACCGGCCGCAATAAGACGGTACCAGTCAGGAAATTATACTCATCCATCATCCGCCTCAGCTCATCTTGTTGATTAGGCTACGACTATGACAAGCCAAGGCGGGAGTCCCCTCTTGGAGTGGCCGATAGAGCTAGAGACTTCCTTAAAAGCCAATAAGAAGGAGGAGGATCGTTCGGTGCGAGAGGACAACCTACTAGATGAAGCAGGAAGATAACCTCCGGGGGAGTCCAAGGAATAAACGGAACCGGGGGCCAAGACAAACTCACCAGGGAAAGCAGCTAAGTGCTGAACAGCATGAGAACTCTCTCCTATAGACTCAGCAGGCGAAGAAGAATTCAAGAGCAAGCGTAGAAAACAGTGTAAGGACTGAGGTTTCGGGTTCTGTGTTCGGGTCGGATTCGGGCCGGATCCCCTGGTCTGGACACTGGAGGGGTCTTGAGGTTTCTGGCTGAATGGCGTCAGCACTGCTCGACGCCTTTCAAAAGGCGTCAGGTTGTGTGGACGCCATTTAGGTCTGCTGGGTGTTATGCCACGTGTGCGCCACATGGGCGGGTTTCGGGCCGCGAGAGTACGGCCCCGGTCACATCGTCTGAACGGCGTCCATGTTGGTCGACGCGATTCAGACTGTGACCTCTGCGATGTCAGGATGCGGCGCCAAAGCGTTGTCAGTACGGCCTATCTTGTCATCTGAACGGCGTCCGTGGAGGGTGACGCGTTTCAGACTGCTGTCAGTACGGCCGTCCTGTCAGACTGATAGGCATCTGCCTCGATCGACGCGTTTCAGTTGGTTTCGGATTGACCCCGCGAGCCTCCCCTTCTTTCCCTCATTCTCACCTTCACTCTCTCTCTCCTCGCCCTCTCCGACGCTCTTCTTCCCCTTCCCTTCCTCTTCTTCCTCTTCCAACCACTCCATAGCCTCCTTACCTCTCACCTCTACCTCCACCACCTCCTTCGCGGCGTTCCCTTCTCCGGACGGCGGCCGACGTCCCGGCGGAGTGGCGGCGTCCTCGAGGGTACCGGCGGCGGTCTGCGGTGCGGCGGGTCGGCGGCGAGGAGCTTGGAGGAGTTCAAGAACCGGTAGGGGGACGAACCTTGCATGTGTTGCTCGTATGTTTCTTGGCGTGACGTGACGTGTTTGGGGCTAGATTGAGCATGTTTAGGGGGATTCCTTGTGGGAATGGCTAGATTGAGCATGTTTAGGGGGATTCCTTATGGGAATGGCGGTGCTTGTGAACGTGGTTTCGTAGCATGCTTGTGATGGTTGGATTTCTCTTCTTCCCCCTTTGGTTTTGGGGCTTTTCGGGGTGCTTGGGATTAAGGGAGAAACCCTCGGTTCGAACCAGGAAACCTGGTTTCTGGCGCTAAATGGCGTCGTGCCTGGTCGACGCCTTTCCGATAGACGTCGGGTCAGTACGACGCGTTTTAGGGCAGAAACCTCCCTGTTCCAGGTTTCCTGAGTTAGGGGTTCTGGCACTAAATGACGTCATGGATGGACGACGCCTTTCAGAAGGACGTCGGGCCATCATGACGCCATTTAGGCAGGAAATGCCCCCGTTTAAGGGTTCTGCAATCTGGATTTCTGGGTTGAATGGCGTCTGGCGACCCTGACGCGTTTTAAACGACGGCTTCACTGGTGGACGCGTTTTAAGGGATAATCTGGCTATTAATAAACCTGTCTGAGGGTCTTGAATGGCGTCGACCTTGGTCGACGCGATTCAAGACAGAAATGCTTAAATCCTGTTATTTCATGTATATTTCACGGGGGGATGGTTCAGATGCATGCTTTGAGTTGTATACTGAGACTGAGGACTTCTGCATGAATGAGATTTCATCATCTATGTGTGTGCGCTTCAACTGTACGCTGAGATGGAGGTTTACTGTACGAATGGAATCATGTTGTGTGTGTGTGCTTGTACGAATATGGATTCGGAATGACTGTGGTTTCTGTTTGTCACCATGGGCTGATGGGAGAAGGGCCATGGTGTCTGTGAGGAGGGGTGCTTGTTGTGTTTTACCTTTCGCTGAGGGAAGCAGAACCACCTTGAGCCCGTCGGGCCGGAGTAGCTGGTGTGCTATCCGAGGGGTTGCTGTTTGGTCTCAGCGGGTCGGGGTTTCCTTTAGTTGTCGTGACAGCTTCTGGCGTGTTTCTTGCTGTGGAGCTGGTGGTGTTACTGGTGGGAGTTGGTTTACCCTTTAGCCATCGGGCCTGATGTGACCTTTGATCAAGGTTACGAGTGGTACCCTTAGCCCTTTGGCCTGACGCAGCCCGGGAGAGTTGGGTTTGTGGGTAGTTCCTGTAGCTTCGGCTTGACGGGGGTTCGCCGGTCTCCAGGGCCCTCCTGAAGCGCTGAGGCCTAGCGTGGAGGCAATCCGGACGGTAGGACAGTAGTCTAGACTGCTTGTGTGCGCACGTAGCTGGCAGTGGCGGTACACTGAGTCCAGCTAGTCCTAGTTTGGCTCACTGCCTCACCCTATAGTGCCCCGGAACACTGTAGGGGTGGACAGGCGTGAGCAGTGGTGGTAGTGTTGGGAGGCGACGTTTGACTTCGGTCGACAGTGTGGTTCAGTCGCTTCATGGACTTTGACTGTGAGACGTGACTTTGTGTTGGGTTCTTCGGGTTACTTGGTACTGTTCTTGTTACACTGCTTATCGTACGGTTCCTATCAGGTTGAGTGCTATGTTTACTGCTTTATTTAATTGCCATATATTCCTGTTGTTGCACTTGTGGGTGTGTGAGTGGGAGGCGGGGGATCGGATGATCCCTACTGAGCCCATTTCTGGTGTGGCTCACTCCCTGCGGTTTCAGGTGTGGACCTCGTGGCGAGCGGAAGCGTGGTGTCTTCTTGGTGTGCGGACCAGCAGCTGTCTTAGTTCCGGGATATGCCCCGATGCTGTTGTACTTTCCTTCTGCCTATACTTATTTAATTGTTGGACATGTAATTATTGTTGGACTGTATACGGACATTATTACTTTCCTTGCTGCGCACTTGTTATACCTTTGTAGTCCGTGTGATTGTCATATTTAGCCTTGTTTAGCACTTACTCCTCCAGATGTGTTGTGTGAGATCCGGGTGTGAACCCGCAGTTAATGGGCCGACATCTTTAGTGACCGGGTCTCCGGTCATAGGATGGCGGGTCGTTACAGATGGTATCAGAGCTCAGTCTGGTCGAGTATGTGATAAACTAGGTTAGATATTATAGTCCAACAATAAGTACGAGTCTGTACAGGCGATGGCTGCTGGTATAGATTGATAGGTTTTGACGTGTTTTGGTTCGATTTGCGTGTTGTGGGGCAGCGATGGCACCGAAGAGGAAAGTTCTATTGGCTCGTGGTTCGAAAGCAGATGATGGAGGTTCAGGGGCAGAGGGTCATAATGTGGATGGTTTCAGGGAAGCTAAGATTGGGGCAACGTCTAGATACCGGCAAGGAGTTGGATGTGAGGGATCCAATTCCCGAGACGGTCAGTCTACGATACTGGAGCGATTTTTGAAGTTGAAGACCCCTTCTTTCACAGGACGGCCAATCTCCGACGAGGCAGCCCTTTGGATTAAGGAATTGGAAAAGGCATTTGATGTTCTAGAATGTGCCGAGAATGACAAAACTTTGTTGGCAACCTACTTGTTGAAGGACAATGCGTATGAGTGGTGGGTCGCTACCAGAGGGATGATGTTTACAGACAGGTCCTTGAGAGAGATCCCTTGGGAGATATTTGTGAAAGAGTTTAGTGGACAGTACTTTCCGAGGCACGTTCGGAAGACAGAGGAAATGGAGTTTATGGAATTGGTACAGAATGATATGTCGGTTTCAGAATATCAAGCGAAGTTTGTGGTTCTTGGAAGATTCGTTCCACATATTTCTGAGCACGAGGAAATTAGAACGGAGAGATTCGTGGGCGGACTTCGATATGATCTAAGGTCAATAGTGGCACCTCAGCATTGTAGAGATCTAGCGTCAGCAGCACGATGCGCGGCAGCGGTGGAGACTCAATTCCTGCAGATGGCGAGAGAATTGGAGCGTTCGACTCGAGGGGAGCAGCAAGGCAGGAGCAGATCAACGATCTTTTCGTCAGGCGGTCCGAGTTCCTTCAGGTTCAGGTCCCAAGAGATGCCTCGTGGTGAGGGCAGCGACGGTCCGATTCATCAGATGCAGTCTGGGGCTAGCAGGCGGCAGGGAGCGAGGCAGGATGCGGTAGGTCATTGTTCCCATTGTGGTGGTCATCATAGCGGTCGGACGTGCCCATTGGTCTCTAGCGGCTGTTTTGGCTGTGGTAAGAAGGGGCACTTTCTGAGAAATTGTCCCCAGAAGAATAAGGCAGGTCAGGAGCCAAGTGGTCAGTAGGTATTTGAGACGTTGAGTGGTGTTGTATCTCTTAGTGGGGAATTCGAGATATCGGACTTGAGGAGCGTTTTGTCTTATCTTATTTGGAGGAAGTTGTGAACTCTTGTGGCACTTTTTATGTATTTGGGTTTGGTGGAGAATCGGTTTTGTAATTTGTGCCTTGCTAGTGTGTGGTTAATGTTGATCTTTCAGCTTTCGTCGGAATTGAGAATCTTGGTTAGTTTGGCGTGAATTTGTTTGGCCTTTTATGTGGAGTCCTGTGTGTGTGATTGGTGAGGATGATTGTTGTTATAGGTGTGTGTCGGCGTGTGATGGTTAGCCGAGTTGAGCTTTGAACGGTTGCTAATTTCGAGGACGAAATTCTTTTAAGGAGGGGAGATTGTAAGGACTGAGGTTTCGGGTTCTGTGTTGGGGTCGGGTTCGGGCCGGATCCCCTGGTCTGGACCCTGGAGGGGTCTTGAGGTTTCTGGCTGAATGGCGTCAGCACTGCTCGACGCGTTTCAAAAGGCGTCAGGTTGTGTGGACGCCATTTAGGTCTGCTGGGTGTTGTGCCACGTGTGCGCCACATGGGCGGGTTTCGGGCCGCGAGAGTACGGCCCCGGTCACATCGTCTGAACGGCGTCCATGTTGGTCGACGCGATTCAGACTGTGACCTCTGCGATGTCAGGATGCGGCACCAGAGCGTTGTCAGTACGGCCTATCCTGTCGTCTGAACGGCGTCCGTGGAGGGTGACGCATTTCAGACTGCTGTCAGTACGGCCGTCCTGTCAGACTGATAGGCGTCTGCCTCGATCGACGCGTTTTAGTTGGTTTCGGATTGACCCCGCGAGTCTCTCCTTCTTTCCCTCATTCTCACCTTCACTCTCTCTCTCCTCGCCCTCTCCGCCCTCTCCGACGCTCTTCTTCCCCTTCCCTTCCTCTTCTTCCTCTTCCAACCACTCCATAGCCTCCTTACCTCTCACCTCCACCTCCACCACCTCCTTCGCGGCGTTCCCTTCTCCGGACGGCGGCCGACGTCCCGGCGGAGTGGCGGTGTCCTCGAGGGTACCGGCGGCGGTCTGCGGTGCGGCGGGTCGGCGGCGAGGAGCTTGGAGGAGTTCAAGAACCGGTAGGGGGACGAACCTTGCATGTGTTGCTCGTATGTTTCTTGGCGTGACGTGACGTGTTTGGGGCTAGATTGAGCATGTTTAGGGGGATTCCTTGTGGGAATGGCTAGATTGAGCATGTTTAGGGGGATTCCTTGTGGGAATGGCGGTGCTTGTGAACGTGGTTTCGTAGCATGCTTGTGATGGTTGGATTTCTCTTCTTCCCCCTTTGGTTTTGGGGCTTTTCGGGGTGCTTGGGATTAAGGGAGAAACCCTCAGTTCGAACCAGGAAACCTGGTTTCTGGCGCTAAATGGCATCGTGCCTGGTCGACGCCTTTCCGATAGACGTCGGGTCAGTACGACGCGTTTTAGGGCAGAAACCTCCCTGTTCGAGGTTTCCTGAGTTAGGGGTTCTGGCACTAAATGACGTCATGGATGGACGACGCCTTTCAGAAGGACGTCGGGCCATCATGACGCCATTTAGGCAGGAAATGCCCCCGTTTAAGGGTTCTGCAATCTGGATTTCTGGGTTGAATGGCGTCTGGCGACCCTGACGCGTTTTAAACGACGGCTTCACTGGTGGACGCGTTTTAAGGGATAATCTGGCTTTTAATAAACCTGTCTGAGGGTCTTGAATGGCGTCGACCTTGGTCGACACGATTCAAGACAGAAATGCTTAAATCCTGTTATTTCATGTATATTTCACGGGGGGATGGTTCAGATGCATGCTTTGAGTTGTATACTGAGACTGAGGACTTCTGCATGAATGAGATTTCATCATCTGTGTGTGCGCTTCAACTGTACACTGAGACGGAGGTTTACTGTACGAATGGAATCATGTTGTGTGTGTGTGCTTGTACGAATATGGATTCGGAATGACTGTGGTTTCCGTTTGTCACCATGGGCTGATGGGAGAAGGGCCATGGTGTCTGTGAGGAGGGGTGCTTGTTGTGTTTTACCTTTGGCTGAGGGAAGCAGAACCACCTTGAGCCCGTCGGGCCGGAGTAGCTGGTGTGCTATCCGAGGGGTTGTTGTTTGGTCTCAGCGGGTCGGGGTTTCCTTTAGTTGTCGTGACAGCTTCTGGCGTGTTTCTTGCTGTGGAGCTGGTGGTGTTACTGGTGGGAGTTGGTTTACCCTTTAGCCATCGGGCCTGATGTGACCTTTGATCAAGGTTACGAGTGGTACCCTTAGCCCTTTGGCCTGACGCAGCCCGGGAGAGTTGGGTTTGTGGGTAGTTCCTGTAGCTTCGGCTTGACGGGGGTTCGCCGGTCCCCAGGGCCCTCCTGAAGCGCTGAGGCCTAGCGTGGAGGCAATCCAGACGGTAGGACAGTAGTCTAGACTGCTTGTGTGCACACGTAGCTGGCAGTAGCGGTACACTGAGTCCAGCTAGTCCTAGTTTGGCTCACTGCCTCACCCTACAGTGCCCCGGAACACTGTAGGGGTGGACAGGCGTGAGCAGTGGTGGTAGTGTTGGGAGGCGACGTTTGACTTCGGTCGACAGTGTGGTTCAGTCGCTTCATGGACTTTGACTGTGAGACGTGACTTTGTGTTGGGTTCTTCGGGTTACTTGGTACTGTTCTTGTTACACTGCTTATCGTACGGTTCCTATCAGGTTGAGTGCTATGTTTACTGCTTTACTTAATTGCCATATATTCCTGTTGTTGCACTTGTGGGTGTGTGAGTGGGAGGCGGGGGATCGGATGATCCCTACTGAGCCCATTTCTGGTGTGGCTCACTCCCTGCGGTTTCAGGTGTGGACCTCGTGGCGAGCGGAAGCGTGGTGTCTTCTTGGTGTGCGGACCAGCAACTGTCTTAGTTCCGGGATATGCCCCGATGCTATTGTACTTTCCTTCTGCCTATACTTATTTAATTGTTGGACATGTAATTATTGTTGGACTGTATACGGACATTATTACTTTCCTTGCTGCGCACTTGTTATACCTTTGTAGTCCGTGTGATTGTCATATTTAGCCTTGTTTAGCACTTACTCCTCCAGATGTGTTGTGTGAGATCCGGGTGTGAACCCGTAGTTAATGGGCCGACATCCATTTAGTGACCGGGTCTCCGGTCATAGGATGGCGGGTCGTTACGAACAGCCTTGCCGCCCCTCCCACCCTCCTAACTTTGTAGGGGGAGGGCGACGATTATGTCTACCCCTTTCCCTCCTAGGGCCTAGAGCAACGCCAAGATGACCTGTCATTATGGCAGCCTGAGCAATCAACTCAAAGACGAAGAGACAAAGAGACGTGCCCTGCAAGGAAAGCCTCCAGGTTTCCAATCACGTATGTGGGAGCGCCGCTTGGACAAACTGACTCCCTGTGGGACGTCCGAGGATAGCAGACGAGAAGCGATGCCATCATTTCCCATAAAGGGGCACTATCCCAGAATATAACCGATGTCCCCGATGATCAATCGGGGATTACGAAGTGACGCAAGGCGGGTGTCCTGTCAGATGATAGACTGTACCATGAGTGTCATACCCATTGGCGAAGATGACCATTCATAGGGCCTCCCACACAATTCCACTCCCACATTCGAACTTCTAATAAGGGAGTAACGGAGCCAGTGACGAGGGGTGATCGGGTTTGGCCCAATCAAGCCCATTTAGACCACGGGCCCAAAGGCCTACGACCCATCGAAGCAAGTGCAAGGGGACACGTGGCACACGGTACCCTGACTCGCATGACAAGGGCAATATTCTAGAACCACCAAGTCCATATCTCTAGCCCGCACGCCCGATAGCTGCTCCCGAGACCCCTTAGGATCTTGGTTAAGCCCCTTAAGGCTCAGGGAAGGGCTTACCGCCCTCAAACCTCTACTATTAGCAACTCCACCAGACGAAGACCACGGACGCAAGGTCGGAAGGCCCCTCCCCTGGTCCCTTGTGAAAGCAAAGGTTCCCCCGGAGGGGCGACCCGTCACACCTCCACACCATTAGGTGGATCTTTCGGATGGAACCGCCCACTTACAACAGGTCCACACAATACTCCCCCACGACTGCGGACAGATCGTTCCTTGCTTATTATCCCATGATCTCCTTAATCAAGGGGATCTAATCGTGGGTGAATCACCCCTTCAGAGGAAACTGTCCCCAGGATGCCTCACGGGAGGAGGACTATATAATCACCGGATCATCTCTGGTGCAAGGTATGCCATTATGGGCACCAAAAGCCCCTAGCAAGATCTCATCTTCTAGCACCTAACTTAGGTATCAAAGGGTTTGCTCCCCATCATATTGCTCCCCCTCTTGCAGGTTCTACCCTGAGCGTTTCCATTCCAAACAAATTCTATCGAGTAGCCGGGATCTCTGATTGGACAGTCAGCATCGTTCGACTAGTTTCCAACTGCTACAATCTCCATAGCAAGAGACATGGATCCAAATTCTACCTCATCAGCTGGCCAACGATGAAGAGACTCTCCTCTTGCTTCGATCTTTCCCTACAATCAAGCAAAGACAACAAACATGTGAATGATTGTTTGGCCTTTATAATGCAATATACATAAGAAAGAGATACAAGGAAATAACAAATGGATGTAGACTGATGGGTGCTTTGTTATTAAACCCCATTTGTGAGAAGGTGTAAAATATAGATAGGTGTGCACACGAAGATGTAGAAAGAAAATCTAACTTGGTGATCCATGCATGATTAAGAAAAATAAACAAAGAAATGAAGAAAATGGAAGAGGAATCCTACAAGAAGTGGAAGACGAAAAGAAAGGAAACTGTAGATATTTGTTATCCTTCCCTTTGAATTAGATCTCAATTCCAGCTATGGTTTCATTAGATATTGTACAACTAGAATCCCTCTTTTCTCCGATCTGGTTATTCTACCACCGCGAACCCCAGTTAGATTCGGGCATGAAACACTTATTGACTTATTGTGAGAATCCAAGTACTCATGCAGATCCATGAAACAACTCTCAGAAATCTTTTTCCTTTGGGGCATAGTAGACGAGATCTCCTAACTTGGTGCTGGATTATATCGTTTCGATGATTAACAAAACTTTATATTATTGTCTTTAACTCTTTGTCCAAGTAAAGTTCAAGAAATTTAATATTTAACATGACAAAATAAGGCATGTTCGAACCTCAAAAAAAGAGTTATTGGCACCCTATTCTATGGTGTCAACACCATATAAGATAGAGGTACTGTATGCTCTAGAATCACCAGGGTGTTGACACTTGACTGAATGGTGTCGACACCTTAGGCTCACAGAGAAAACCTGAGCCTTTGGAGATGCTCAGGGTGTTGATAACTTACTAAACGATGTCGACACCTCCCCAACTGCGCAAAGTGTCGACAAATTTCTATATATTGAAGATCCTCATTGCTAGCATTCCAATGGCTCCTTAATGACTTGTCTCTATAAAAGGGGTGGATAGGATTATGGTAAAGCCATCCAAGCATAGAAGAAAGTGCAGTACACAAAGTTCTTCCTCTATGGTCTCTCAAACTGCCTAGTGCATTCTAAAAAGCTTCGGTGAGCTACTGCTTAAAAGAAAAGATCGAAGATGTGCATATTGGGCTTTAACTTGTTTGATCTTTATTTTTTCATTTCTCTCTACTTGTTTCATACACTTTCTAGTTGTTGTTTTATTGATTGAACATGTGTTTATTGATAACTAGCACCATGAAAAACTAGCGTATGCATGTGGTTACTAAATTCCTTTTAATAGTGGAGACCCAAGTGTTTTTAGGAACTTCAAATATTGCTTGATTTTAACACTTCACCCCATATGAAGGAAGCATCTTTCTTCATCAACTTAGAGAAAGTCTCACAGTGACTAGATAAACTGGATATGGATCTTCTGATATATGACAACTTCTCTTATAGACATTGGAGCTCAGAGATACTTCTTGGAGGCGGTAATTCTTGGATCACCTAGATTTTGCTTGGATCAATTTCTATGCCTCGTTATCAAATAATCAGTTCTATAAATTTTCTACTTAAAACCCCTAAGGCATACTTCGTGGGGTTAATCTTAAGGTTATACTTCTTCAGTCTTTCAAAGACTTTTTTGAGGTCTTGTAGATGATCATCTTTCTTCTTGGTTTTCACCACCAAGTTGTCTATGTAGCATTCGATTTGGTTATGCAGCAGTGCATCAAATATTTTTGCCATCACCCTTTGTTTTCAAACCAAAGGGTATTCTTTCATAGTGATATATTTTGTTTTTAAGTTCAGAAGGCTGTACGAATTTTGTCTTTATCAGCCATCTAGATTTGGTTATAATCAGACGACCCACCTTGAATGTTAGAGCTTCATGTCTGGTATTTACACCAACTATGAGTAAATAGTTTGGAAAGACATCCTTTGGACAAACTTTTTTGAGGTCTCTGAAGTGCACACATATGCAACTTTGACTTTTTTTTTATTGGGATTATATTTGCCAACCACATAGTATATTAGTTTTTCCTCGACGAAGCCCACATTGATAAGCTTGTCAAGTTTTGCCTTGATTTTGGACACTAACTCGGGCCTCATTCTCTTGGAAAATTGCTTGACTAGCCAGTTCATGTTGGGCCACTTATAGGCTTAGACCAAGCAGTTCTTTGAAGGACCATACAAAATAGTCCTTGCATTCTTGGAGTAGTTGAATATATTTCGTTTGCTCATTTTCTTGGAGTAGAGCACTAATAAAGGATTCTCCTCAGAGCCCAAGTTTATTTCTTTGAGATTGTCAACTATGGCTTGTCCCCCCCATCTTCTAGTTCGGGCAGAGCAAGTTGGAGATAGACTAGACCTTCTTCATTTGTTTATTCTTCTTAAATATCATGAACTTCTTGAGGAGTGCCTAGGATTTTCAAGGACCTTTGGCTTCATTCAGCGAGTGCACTACTAGAAACCTATTAGATTTGACTTCCTGAACCTTATTAGGAGTGGTGCTATCTTGGATGGATATGTTTATTTTAGAGGTTTGCAATATCGTTGACAAACTTGAAGTTTCTTTTTCTTCTACTTTTCGAAGAGGGACTTCTTTAGCATTGATTTCTTGAGCATTTGCCTCTGCAAGACTAACATCTACAAGAGGGGGACTTTGATTGAAGGTTGCTTATTTTTTTTGAGAGACTTCTAACATTAGCATGGCATATGTGCATCTGCATGGGCAAAATGCTATTTAGAATTTGCCCTAGACATTTGGGTGTTCTTCATCAGAATGAGCATAATATCGAGCCTCGATACTTGTATCAAGTTTGTAAGGTCAACTAAGATCATGTTGACACCATATTGTTGTACTTAGAGACCATACCTGAAGCCTGTGTAAGGACTGAGGTTTTGGGTTCAGGTTTCGGGTCAGATCCCCTGGTTTGGACCCTAAGGGGTCTTGTGAGTTTCTTCTGAATGACGTCTATCCTGCAGGACGCCTTTCAAACGGCGTCCTGCTGTGTAGACGCCATTTAGCGATTTTGCTGTTGTGCCACGTGGGCGATTGTTGGGCCGCGAGAGTACGGCCCTTGTCGTGTCGTCTGAACGGCGTCCGTGATGGACGACGCCATTCAGACTGCCACCCTGCAATGTCAGTGTACGGTGCCGGTCTTATCGTCTGAACGGCATCTGTGGTTAGTGACGCGTTTCAGAGCTTCTGTCAGTACGGCCTGTCTTGTCATCTGATAGGCGTCCATATCGCACGACGCGTTTTACCCTATTCCACATTGACCCCGCGAGCCTTCCCTCCTTTCCCTCACTTTCTCCCTCTCACTCTCTCTCTACCCCCTCTCCGCCTCCTCCGACCCCTCTCTTCCCCTTCCCTTCCTCTTCTTCCTCCTCCACCACTCCAACGCCTCACTACCTCTCACCACTATCACCACCACTTCCTTCACGGCGTTTCCTTCTCCGGCCGACGTCCCGGCGGAGTGGCGACATCCTCGGGGCTACCGGCGGCGGTCTGCGGTGCGGCGGTTCGGTGGCACGGAGCCAAGAGGAGTTCAAGTAACCGGTAGGGGGACGAACCTTGCATGAATTATAGTCGTTTCATCCGTAGTTTCCATGTGGAGCATGATGCCAATCTGTGGTTTTTGGGTAGAATGAGCATGTTAAGGGGGTTTAATGGGGGTTTTTATGCATAAGGATTTATGGGCTTCAAATGGTGATTCTATTTCCTTCTTCATTTTCCCCCTCTTGGGCATTTTGGGATGAATTGGGGGTTAAGGGGAACCCTCGGGTAGAGTTGCAGAACTAGATTTCTGGCGATAAATGACGTCGCGCCTAGACGACGCCATTTAGAATGGCGACGGGCCAGCACGACGCCATTTAGGCAGAAATCGTCATGTTTGAGGTTCTGCCAGTTTGGGGTTCTGGCGCTAAATCACGTCGCGCCTGGACGACGCCATTTAGAATGGCGATGGGCCAGCAAGATGCCATTTAGGCAGAAATCACCCTAATTGAGGTTTCTGCAAGTTTTCGGGTTCTCTTGTGAATGGTGTCTGAGGACAGCAACGCCTTTCTAAAAGGCGGCTTCCCAAGACGACGCGTTTTAAGTGATTTAGCCGTGGCCTGTCCCTGCGTCTATCGCTATCAAGCAACGAGGGACAACGATGCGTTTTAAAAGGCGGCTACCAGTAGCGACGCCTTTTAGGCCATATTCTGAGGCCGAGATTTCATGAACAAGTTTAGGATGCTTGAATGGCGTCGGCGTTGGGCGACGCAATTCAAGATAGAACCACACTAATCCATGCCATTAATATGTGTTTACACTGTTATATAGTTGGTTAAATGCATGCTTTAAATATACTCGATGATGATGGATTCCTTGTGACCGGATCGCACTACGTGGTGTTTCGTGCGACCGTGGACTTTTCACGTGACCGGATCGCACTGTGCCATGTTTTGTGTTACTGTGGACCTAGAGTGACAGTTGTAGCGCTTTGTCACCCTGTGTCGGTGTGGTTGGGACACAGCGCCGATGGGAGCAGTGGTGGGGTGACGTCTAGTGAGAGAGGGTCACCTGGTGAACCCCGGGGTTAGCTAGTACCGGTGTAGGAGTGGTACCTGTGGAGTGTCACTCGTACTGGGGGAAGGAGAAACCACCTGAGCCAGTTGGGCCGGAGTAGCTAGCGTGCTATCCGAGGGGTTACTATTTGGTCTCAGCGGGTCGGTGTTTCCCACTTTCGACTGTGTGGTTGGCATGTTCCCACTTTCGGCGGCGTGATTGGCGTGTTTTACCGAGACGCGAGTTGTAGGTTCCTTGGTAGAATGATTCTAGAGATATGCTTGTTACACTTCGAATGCATGTGGATCATATCGAGATTTAGGTGTAGTGTGTTACAACTTTACTTGCTTTAATTACATGTATCTATGTTATTGCACTTGTGGGTGTGTGAGTGGGAGGCAAGGGATCGGATGATCCCTACTGAGTCCAATTCTAGTGTGGCTCACTCCCTGCGGTTTCAGGTGTGGACCTCGTGGCGAGAGGCGGCGTGTGGTGTTCTCCGTGGTGTGCGGACCAGCAGCTGTCTCAGTTCCGGGGTATGCCCCGATGTTGTTGTACTTTGCTTCTGCCTGTACTTATTTAATTTCTTGGGCTATGTGGACTGTATACGGACATTATTACTTTCCTTCCTGCGCACTTGTAATTCCTTGTAATCCGTGTGATTGTTATATTTAACTATGTTTAACGCTTACTCCTCCAGATGTGTGTATGAGATCCGGGTGTGAGACCGTTGGATAATGATTCGACACCCATTTAGTGATCGGGTTTCCGATCATAGGGTGGCAGGTCGTTACAATTGGTATCATAGCTCAGTCTGGTCGAGTATGTGGTAAACTAGGTTAGATATCGTAGTCCAACAATAAGTACAAGTATGTACAGGCGATGGCTGCTGGTATAGATTGATAGGTTTTGACGTGTTTGTTTCGATTTTCGTGTTCGTGGGGTAGTGATGGCGCCGAGGAGGAGAGTTCCGTTGGCTCGTGGTTCGAGAGCAGACGATGGTAGTTCGGGGGCAGAAGGGCATAATGTGAATCGTTTCATGGAAGCTATGATTGGGGCTATGTCTAGATACCAGCAGGGAGATGGTGGTGAGGGATCCAATTCCCGAGACGGTCAATCTACGATATTGGAGCGGTTCTTGAAGTTGAAGACTCCTTCTTTCACGGGTCGACCAATCCCAGACGAGGCAACTCTTTCGATTAAGGAAGTGGAGAAGGCATTTGATGTTCTTGAATATGCTGAGAATGACAAGACCTTGTTGGCAACCTACTTATTGAAGGATAATGCATATGAGTGGTGGGCTACTACCAAGAGGATGATGTTTGCAGATAGGTCCTTGAGAGAGATCCCTTGGGAGATATTTGTGAGAGAGTTTAGTGGACAGTACTTTCTGAGGCACGTTCAGAAGACTAAGGAAAGGGAGTTTATGGAATTGGTGCAGAATGATATGTCAGTTCTAGAATACCAGACAAAGTTTGTGGCTCTTGGAAGATTCGTTCCACATATATCTGAGCATGAGGAATTTACAACAGAGAGATTTGTAGATGGACTCCGGTATGATCTGAGGAGAATGGTGGCATCTCAGTGTTGTAGAGATCTGGCGTCAGCAGTTCAATGCGCGGCAACGGTGGAGACTCAATTCAAGCAAATGGCGAGAGAATTGGAGCGATCGGCACGAGGGAAGCAGCAAGGCAAGAGTAGATCATCAGTCTTTTCGTCAGGCGGTTCGAGTTCCTTTGAGTTTCGGGTCCCAAGAGATGCTTTATGATGAGGATAGAGACGGTTTGGTTCAACAGAAGCAGACTGTGGCTAATAGGCAGCAGGAAACGAGACAGGATGCGGCAGAACATTGTCCCCATTGTGGTAGTCATCTTGGCAGTCGGACGTGTCCATTGGTCATTAGTGGCTGTTTTGGCTGTGGTAAGAAGGGGCATTTTTTGAGAAATTGTCCCCAGAAGAATAAGACAGGCTAGGAGCCGAGTGGTCAGTAGGAGCTCGGTACCTAGTATGGTGTTGTGTGTTCTTTTAGTGGAGGTCCGAGATGCTGGGCTAGATGAGCACTCTTATCTTGTCTTATTAGGTAGTAGTTGTGAACTTTTATGGCACTTTTATGTATTTTGGACATGGTGGAGAATCGGTATTGTAAAATGTACTTTGTAAGGTTAATATATAATGATGTTGGTCTATCAATTTTGGCAGAATTGTGGAACATAATTAACTTAGTATTGATTTGATTGACCGGTTGTATGGAGTCCCGTGTATGGATGTGATTGGTGAGAGTGATTGATGTGATCTGTGTTATCAACGTGGAATTGTGGGATGAGGGTGTAGTCAGGTTAGAGGTAGACTCTATGATTTGACCGTGGAGGACGTGCGTGGGTGTGTCCCTGTTGAGGCGCACTGTTCTAGATTTGTAGTACTTCCCGGAACGAGTAAGACGTATCATTGTTTGAGGTGGTCTGGTAGGAAAAAGGATATGGTTGATTTTGTGGTTAGGTGCTTGAATTGTCAGCAGGTTAGGGCGGAACATCAGAGACCAGAAGCGTTGTTGCAGTCCTTGCCGATCCCGGTATGGAAACGGGAGCTTGTGACTTTAGACTTGTGTTGGGATTGTTTGTATCCCCTGGTGGTGGGAACGTGATATGGGTTATCATCGAGCAATCGACTATGTCAGCACATTTCCTGGCTATCAGGAAGGACTGGTCAGTCGGTAAGTTGGCTAAGCTGTTTGTGGATCGGATCATCTCTTTCTGCACGATGTGCCCTTGTCCATCATGTCAGACCGGGCTTTGAGATTTACTTCTAGGTCTTGGAAGAGTTTTCGGAAGGCCTTGGGCACGCAGTTAGCCTTCAGCTCGGCCTATCATCCCGAGGCTGATGGGCGGTCGGAGACGGCCATTTAGATTCTGGAAGATATGCTCGGGGCATGTTGCCTAGACTGAGGAGGTTCTTGGGAGCAGCGTTTGTTTTCAGTGGAGTTTGCGTACTACAACAGTTACCATTCTAACATCGGCATGGCGCCTTATGAGGCATTGTTCAAATGGCCGTGTCGATCCTCTGTGATTTAGTCTGAGATTAGCAAGAGGCAATTAGCAGGATCAGAGTTGGTATAGTAGTGTGCTGAGGTTGCCAGAGTTGTGCAGTGGAATTTAATTACAGTTCGGGCAGACATAAGAGTTGTTCTAACATCGGTAGGAGACCGATTGAGTTTGAAGTTGGGGACCACGTGTTTCTCCAAGTCTCGCCCTCTATGGGTGTGATGAGATTTGAGAAGCAAGGTAAGTTGGGTCCGCGACGTGTTGGGCCTTTTCCCGTTCTTACTCGAATTGGGGAAGCGGCATACCAGCTAGCCTGGCCGTCCAATCTTGCGGGGGGTGCACGATATGTTACATGTTTCGTTGCTAAGGAATGTTCAGGATCCACCCCAGGTGTTAGAATTTTCAGAATTAGAAGTCGCTGAGGACTTGTCCTTTCCAGAGTGTCCAGTGCGTATTGAGGATCACAAGTGACAGGTTCCCCAGAACAAGGTTGTACCTTTGGATTGAGTGATTTAGTAGCATCGCTCCGGGAGCGAGGCGACCTGGGAGCGCGGAGTTGAGATGCGGGAACAGTTCCCTACCTTTTCTGGTAAGTTCCCATGTGAGTGGGTAGTGGTTATATTTCGCCCTCGTTACTTGCAGCAGGCAATTTCGGGGACGAAATTCTTTTAAGGGGGGGGAGAATGTAAGGACTGAGGTTTCGTGTCGGTTTCGGGTCGGATCCCCTGGTTTGGACCCTGAGGGGTCTTGTGAGTTTCTTCTGAATGACGTCTATCCTGCACGACGCCTTTCAAACGGCGTCCTGCTATGTAGACGCCATTTAGCGATTTTGCTGTTGTCCCATGTGGGCGCCACGTGGGCGGTTGTTGGGCCGCGAGAGTACGGCCCCCGTCGTGTCGTCTGAACGGCGTCCGTGATGGACGACGCCATTCAGACTGCGACCCTACGATGTCAGTGTACGGTGCTGGTCTTATTGTCTGAACGGCGTCTGTGGTGAGCGACGCGTTTCAGAACTTCTGTCAGTACGGCCCGTCCTGTCATCTGATAGGCGTCCATATCGCACGACACGTTTTACCCTGTTCCATATTGACCCCGCGAGCTTTCCCTCCTTTCCCTCACTTTCTCCCTCTCACTCTCTCTTTACCCCCTCTCTGCCTCCTCCGACCCCTCTCTTCCCCTTCCCTTCCTCTTCTTCCTCCTGCACCACTCCAACGCCTCTCTACCTCTCACCACTATCACCACCACTTCCTTCGCGGAGTTTCCTTCTCCGGGCGGCGGCCGACGTCCCGGCGGAGTAGTGACGTCCTCGGGGGTACCAGCAGCAGTCTGCGGTGCGGCGGTTCGGCGGCACGGAGCCAGGAGGAGTTCAAGTAACCGGTAGGGGGACGAACCTTGCATGAATTATAGTCGTTTCATCCGTAGTTTCCATGTGGAGCATGATGCCAATCTGTGGTTTTTGGGTTGAATGAGCATGTTAAGGGGGTTTAATGGGGGTTTCTATGTATGAGGATTTATGGGCTTCAAATGGTGATTCGATTTCCTTCTTCGTTTTCCCCCTCTTGGGCATTTTGGGATGAATTGGGGGTTAAGGGGAACCCTCAGGTAGAGTTGCAAAACCAGATTTCTGGCGCTAAATGACGTCACGCTTGGACGACGCCATTTAGAATGGCGACGGGCCAGCACAACGCTATTTAGGCAGAAATCGTCATGTTTGAGGTTCTGCCAGTTTGGGGTTCTAGCGCTAAATCACGTCGCACCTGGACAACGCCATTTAGAATGGCGACGGGCCAGCACGACGCCATTTAGGCAGAAATCACCCCAATTGAGGTTTCTGCAAGTTTTCGGGTTCTGTTGTGAATGGCGTCTGAGGACAGCGACGCCTTTCTAAAAGGCAGCTTCCCAAGACGATGCGTTTTAAGTGATTTAGCTGTGGCCTGTCCCTGCGTCTGTCGCTATCAAGCGACGAGGGACAGCGACGCGTTTTAAAAGGCGGCTACATGTAGCGACGCCTTTTAGGCCATATTCTGAGGTCGAGATTTCATGAACCAGTTTAGGATGCTTGAATGGCGTTGGCCTTGGACGACGCGATTCAAGACAGAACCACACTAATCCATGCCATTAAAATGTGTTTACACTGTTAGATAGTTTGTTAAATGCATGCTTTAAATATACTCGATGATGATGGATTCCTTGTGACCGGATCGCACTACGTGGTGTTTCATGCGACCGTGGACTTTTCACGTGACCGGATTGCACTGTGCCGTGTTTTGTGTTATTGTAGACCTAGAGTGACAGTTGTAGCGCTTTGTCACCCTGTGTCGGTGTGGTTGGGACATAGAGCCGATGGGAGCAGTGGCGGGGTGACGCCTAGTGAGAGAGGGTCACCTGGTAAACCCTGGGGTTAGCTAGTACCGGTGTAGGAGTGGTACCTGTGGAGTGTCACTCGTGCTGCGGTAAGGAGTAACCACCTGAGCCAGTTGGGCCGGAGTAGCCAGCGTGCTATCCGAGGGGTTACTGTTTGGTCTCAGCGGGTCGGTATTTCCCACTTTCGACTGTGTGGTTGGCGTGTTCCCACTTTCGGCAGCATGATTGGCGTGTTTTACCGAGACGTGAGTTGTAGGTTCCTTGGTAGAATGATTCTAGAGATATGCTTGTTACACTTCGAATGCATGTGGTTCATATCGAGATTTAGGTGTAGTGTGTTACAGCTTTACTTGCTTTAATTACATGTATTTATGTTATTGCACTTGTGGGTGTGTGAGTGGGAGGCAAGGGATCGGATGATCCCTACTGAGCCCAATTCTAGTGTGGCTCACTCCCTGCGGTTTCAGGTGTGGACCTCGTGGCGAGAGGCGGCATGTGGTGTTCTCCGTGGTGTGTGGACCAGCAGCTGTCTCAGTTCCGGGGTATGCCCCGATGTTGTTGTACTTTGCTTCTACCTGTACTTATTTAATTTCTTGGGCTATGTAATTATTGTTGGACTGTATACGGACATTATTACTTTCCTTCCTGCGCACTTGTAATTCCTTGTAGTCCATGTGATTGTTATATTTAACTATGTTTAACGCTTACTCCTCCAGATGTGTGTATGAGATCCGGGTGTGAGACCGTTGGATAATGATTCGACACCTATTTAGTGATCGGGTTTCCGATCATAGGGTGGCGGGTCGTTACAGCCTGTGTACTTAGTTTCTTCCAAAATTTCTTTAGACATATTTGGAGGATGCCACAGCCTGTGAAAAGTCCTCCATCTTAGTGTTGTTTGTTTGAAGAGAATGGCTTAAGCTTGTGCTAGCCTTTCTATATGCTTAGTCATATCCAGAAGACCAATGATATTAATTTTGTATTCTTCTTCAAATTTTTGGGTACAATAGTCTTGATTAGATATAGGAGGATGCTTTTTACCTTTGTAATATATGGTCTCATGACAGTCTTCATGTTTGACCATCATCATCTTTAGTGGTTCAACTGTTTGATAGTTAATGTCTGTAACTGGCTTGATCAACGTATGTGGGATAATGGTTTCAGATATTGCTCTCTTCAAGACATGACGTATCAAATATTGAACATCAAAATCTAGAAATTATACAAGCTTCCTCCAGATTCAAGAAATTTATATCAATCTCTTCATCATCTCTAGGTGGAGGTAGAGGGAACCAGCCACACATGTCCATCTTATTTTTTATAATTTATTTCCCTTTTCGCTTCTCCACCTTCTTTTCTAATGGAGGAATGAAACAATGACTGGTGTCCATAAAATAGCATCCATGCACTTCGAATGGCTCAAAGAATACAAATATTTTGTGCATGCTTCATTCTAGGGTTATTATTCATAAACATTGTGGCCAATCAGTTCGGCTAAAGTTCTAATTTCCCCCCGCTATGCTTGGAGTTACGACAGGCAATTATGCAAAAAAATTAGCACTCTTAGAGTTCATTTCCACTCTTTCCAGTGTGTCCACACCTTTGTTGAACTTTGGCGCATAACTACCTAGAGGAGAACGGAAAAAGAAAATAAGAAGTCTCCTTATCAATCGGCAAGGATCGCTTTTCAGCTCTCGCCCCGACTTAGCACTTTTTAAAACTTGGTCTTACTTTGATACTAAGGACTTTTGATTTTACGCGGCTTGTTCATTTTGTTGCGCTTTTTCCTTTTGTCAACCGGCCAGGTAGTAAGAGGTAGGGTGCCCTGTTTGCCTGGGGGGTGCGTACTTTTTGTCACCCTCCTTCATTTGACTCTTTCAAAGCACATTTGTCATTTGCATTTTGGTCTGTGTACCTAAATTTTTTTCTTTGTTGTCCCATTTTAAGATGACATCCTCTTTAGGTGCTGAGTGGGTTGGTCGCCTATTATGAATCTTGACCTTTTTTTCATTCGACCAAGTAGAAAAAGAAAAGGTAGGCCTACCCTTTAGGCCAACTCCAACAACTTTACACTTTTAAGGTCTTTTACTCTCCCCAAGTTATCGTGTGTATGTGTAAAAATCCTCCCCACCATGGCTCCTCGCGTAGGAGGGGATATTTTGAACTTCTAAAGCTACATTAAGTCAACCAACTGACTAGCTCAAACTTGCTTTGTTTAAAACTTCCTTTTATGAAGCATAAATATGAAAACACATTTAGGATGTGAAAATATAGAAGTTTTGAAAAAAATTGGGCATGATTTTTTGGCATAAAATGCAAGTTTTCTTCTGAATTTTTTATAAGAATGCACAATGGTTCCCCCCCCCCCCCCCCACCCCAACATAAATGACATTATCCTCAATGGTATGGACAAGATAAAAATAGAACAATGTAGACATAACATTATGGGAAGGAAAGATACAACCTGAGGTGTAGGTGAGGGTCCCTCTAAGAGAATTGGCTATTGTTGGACACCTACAGATGAGTAAAAATGAAAACTCAGCTCAAATAAAACTTAACTAAGAACATTGGGTTACTTCCCAATAAGCACTATGTTTAAGTACTTCAGCTAGACGCAATGTACATACTATCCAATGCCTATTGGCACAAATTTCAACGCATGCATTTTGACTGTTGGTGGCTAAGATAGACCAGACATGGCATGTACCCCATGGGTTGGGATCTTCTCATTGGAGTCCAAGATAAAATAACTTTTCAACATTGTCATAAAGGAATTGTTTTCACTAGAATCCTGGGCCATGTCATCAATGTAACCTCCTTCCTTGGCTTGCATAATTTTCTCGATATCAAGAGTATAGATCTGAACCGTTTGATCCCCGGGAAAAGCATCCAAGATTCCAGATTTGTACTTGATGGCCTCATTAACATTGGTAATGAATGGATGGCCCAAATGATGGAACATTAATTTGAGGTTGGGTACGGTTCTATATCAAGGATAAGGAAATTAACAAAGAAACAACTCTTATCCACCCTTATTAGGACATCTTCAGTTACGCCACGCAGTTGCTTAATGGATCAATCGGCTAATTGTAATGCAACTGATGTAGACTTCAACTCTCCTAACCTAATTTTCTTATAGACCGAGGTTGAGATTAGGTTCACACTTGTTCTAACGTCCAATAAAATGTTATGGAAAGTTATGCCCCTAATGACATAAGAGATAATCGGGGCTCTAAGGTCCATTTCACTTTCTCCCTCATTAAAAATTTCTAGGGTAGAGGTTGTTGGGTTATTATTTTCAAGGAATTCCTCCTCTTCCCTTTTTTCTTCTTTACCCTGCTCAACATTGGGTTAAGACTCTTCTTGTAGATCAACCTCAAATTGTCTAGAATCATAAATTGGTTTAGACTAGTGCTCCCTATCTCCTCTTGGTATGACTCCTCAAGCCTCTCCTAGTTTTCAAGATTAGACCTGATATGGGCATTTTCATGGAGAGAGATCTCGGGTTGAATTTGTGAGTCAAAACCAAGGGATAGATGTTCAGGATTTTCAAAGGGTTGGCTAGGCAATTGTCCTAGCTTTGTTGTCAGCGCAACTTCAACTAACTTTTCTAATCGAGCCTAGAGTTTGTCTATGGACTGTTGTTAGGCCAAAATAAGTTGCTCAAGTTGCATGAGTTGTTCCTCCTCACATGGATTTGTCTGTTGAGGAGGTAGATAATTAGGTTGATCTTGAATGGTGCTATCTTTCCCTAATTCCTCTTAGCATGCTTACAAATCCCCTCATTTTCTAGATGAAAAAGGATATTGGCATCCTTGGATTGGGAGATCATGTTGAGAAATTTGTATATTTACTTAATCCCCATATTTTGATGATAACACTGTGAAAATGTAAGAAATTAGCACTATATTGTTTTATGTTGTCAGATTAATTTAATTGATACAGATGCTGACAGAATCACTGGTTGAGCACCTTAGTTCTAGGACTTAGTCGATTTCAAAAGCTCCTTAGTCATTTCGATTAAAGACTAGCTAAAACATCAATTAGATTTTCATCGCTAATTGATTAACAGTTTAAATGTCCGTAACGATATTATTAATCGATTTGTTTCTCATATCAATTATATAACTTCTCTTCTTCAATTGATTTCATTATCCTTAGCTAATCAATTCTTGATTCAAGTTTCACTTAGGTTAATGTTATATCACTAATCGATTTACTTGTTTTTAAGTCGAATAGATTATTAACTTACCGCTACTTCGATTAACGTTATAATCTTATCTTTGATTACCCACATGTTTTTAATTGATTATAAAGTTATTGTAATCGATTTATAGCTCGTACTTACATGCGATTACTTCTATCTGTATAATCGATTAACCTTATGTTCTTTAATCAATTATCTTCTTTTCTCGCTAATCGATTATCTATATGCTATCGTGCTTCGATTTGCCTTATATCTGTGAATCGATTACTATCGCCTTTCTAATCGATTAACCTGATTGATTGTAACTATGATTATTGTTACATGGCAAATCGATTAATGGCTAAAGTTGAATCGATTCTGAGACTCGATTGTAAGTTCGATTATCACTACCTCTTCTTATCGATTTATCAACCATTTATGTCCTTGATTATCAGTGACCTCCAAATCATTTAATGAGTGTATTCTATAGCAATTATGTCTTTGATTATATATCGATTAATGTGTTTATTCTCTAGGGATTCTGACTTCTATTATACATGATTGCTGAATCAATTAATGCGCTCATTCTCTAACGATTTTGACTTCAATTATACATGATTGATGATAGATTAATGTAACTATTCTTCAGTGATTACTAGCTTTGTTGATTTCCTATGAACGAAGTCATACTACCTGATCTTTTATAGATTCTTTTCTTATTACTTTAGTAATATTTTCTTCGATATTTGTGTCTGGTCTATCTATTGATTCAGCTTCTCTTCAGTCACATATATCCATTGATCTATGTATGAATCGATTTTATTTTAGGCAGTCGCATCTTTACCCACACTTTATTTATTTTATCCTCCTGACTAGAGAGATTATGTATTATCTTCATCTGATAGTTTTTTAGCTTGTTTTTAAATTTCTACTATGCTGACGTTAAGAGGAGAAAAAAGTGTTGTTGCCTTTTTTTAGTTCTTTTTGGTCTAGGTCTCTTCAAAAGATCTCTACCTACCCAGTTTGAGATTGTACTTGATCACTTTTGGCAGCATGCACCTGTTTCATTGCAGAGCTTCTAAGAGGCAAAGTTGAAGTCAGATTGCCTCTCTCTTATGCCATGCAGAAGACTCTCTCTCTAAAATTTTTCAAACATTAGACACAGCGGGAAGCATTGTCTCTAGCATTTACCTCCATCAGTCTAACGGGCAAATTTGAAGAAGTCGTTATATATATATATTTGAAGCCCTTGATTGGAGAGAAGGGAACAATAAGAAGATATAGAACTCAGAACATTGAAAAGCTTGAACTTGTCCACATCTAAGTCACTTCTGTACTGAGAGAGAAAAGATTGTGAAGATTGTAAAAGCTTGAGCTTCTTCCTGCACATAGAGAAGCTCTTAGAGATCTTTAGCCAGATCAAGACTAGTGCTACTTGTTTCATATTATTTTTCTATCTTGATCTTGTTGTGTTCCTCTGCGAACACTTGCATTTTAGAAGGCACCTTTAATTTCAGATTTTCCTATACTATTTCTATTTCCTCTTCTGGTTTCTTGGAAGAGAGGGCTTGCTGCTATAAAGGATGGTGTTATTTCTTCTTCATTGTGTTGAGAGAAGACCAGCTGAGGCTAGGGTTTGCCTATTTGGTGTTCAACCTGTACGGGGTTTGTACCTTGTATTAGTGGAACTCCCAAGAGGATTGCTTAGGGACTGAATGTATGTCTGAATAGATCGAACCAATATAAATCTTGTGTTCTTGTATGATTATTCCTCATTTCTTCCCCCTGGTGTAGGAGTAGCTTTTAATTTTGACACTTTTAGAGCTTTAATTTTTAATAAACCATTTACCCCTCTCTAGGTTCTCCATAGTCTGGGCAACAGATCACGGCTTGACTATTTGGGCCAAGATATTGGTCATAACTAGGGAATGAATTTTCAAGGTTTGCATTGGGTTGGCAAGACAGTGGGCCGTCTTCCCTCCTCCCAGTTTCCGTTAGTTAAGCAATTAGGATGTCTATTCTGGCGAAGGATTGCTCTAGTTCCTTTTGTTAAGCTTGAAGTTGTTGTTGTTGTTGGGTAATGGTTAGATGGAATTGCAACAATCCATCATCCACTAGACCGTTTTGATGAGGAGGTTGATATGTTGGTTGCAAATCCAACTATTCAGGATAGCAATCTGATGGAGAGTAGATGGGTTGTCCTCTACTGTTGGCCTGATCATAAGAGTTGTCCAGGTATTGGGCCCAATTTTGAATGTTTTGATTGGATGGACTGTGAGCTTGGGCCTGTTGAGATTCTAAAGAGAGATCAGGATAGGCTTCCCAATTCGAATTTGGACATAGATTGTAATTAGGTAGGAAAAACCCTTGATCAATTATGCCTGCTCTTGGGTGGACAGAGAAAATGGGACCTCATTTGGATAGTTATGATTATAATGTGCCGGTCTGGTCCACAGGAGTAGTTCTCTGGTCCACAGGAGTAGTTCTCCTAATAAGAAGAGGGTGGAACATAGGATGTGAAAGAATTTTGACATGGGCCAAGAAATTGATCCCTTTGGGTTCACTCCATGTTGGATAATGATTTTTTTTTTTTTCATAAACAAGTTAGTAAACAATCAACCTTATGACTCCTATAGTTAACCTAACCTAGATGATGCATTTCTCACAAATTGACCTGGGTTCAACCTAAGTCCACTATCACAGTTGTCAATCGGCTAGGTAAGAGGTGGGGTAGTGGAAGGCTCCCCTTGCTTTCGCAAAGACCTAATTAAATAACCACAGACCCACTTAGGCATTTGCCATTTAACCTCTAGCCTTAGATATCGGTCTTAAAAAGTGAGAGTGGACTCAAGCTAGACCCAAATCTTATGGTGACCCTAAGTTCAATTTCTACTTGATCTTATTTGGCTTGGGTAGAGTGCAAAGAGTCTATGGGGTGGTTGCTTGTGGGCCAAGGAACAATGATGAAATCTCCATTTTATCTTCTTAATGGGCTTGCCTTTAAAGTGCTTTTAAGTGACTGCACAACTAAGGTACAAACAAATGATTTGTAATGCTAAAATAAAGTGTGCATGATCATGATCTTGGCAAAATTGAAAGTATGTACCTTATTCCCCGCACTCTTCAAACTAAAAATAAAATTAAAACAACTAACTAAGAAGCAGCCCTAAATGATGCATGTACTAATCAAGGTGAGTTTCTAATCTCAACATGAAGCATTTATTTGAGTTCAAGTGATTTTTGTTTTTTTAGTTAATGAACTTATTTAACCATTTTTATTCAAAAATCCCTAAACATGGAACTAGTTTAAACAAATACGATGAAATGAAATAGGAGAGAGATAGGTACTTATCTCAAAAGTCTGAGAAACATTTTTCTCTAAAAAAACTTTTTTTCTGATTTACTATTATTTTATGGTATTTTTCTGGAATTTCTGGAGAGATTTCCATCATCTTTTCATTTTTCTGCTATTTTTCATCCTTTTCTCAATTTCTGGTTCCAGCATGCATCCATAGGCACAAAGCAACTAGAGATCTATTTGGGGATGAGTCTGTATTGTTTTCCAATCTTTTGAGATTTTTTTAATTTTTTTAATATTTTTCCTCCCGAGGTTAATTTCAATGTATACGCAAAAAAATGCAAGATTATCAAGTTAAAAATCTTCAACCTCTCCGGCAGTGGCACCAAAAATTAATACGCTCATGATGCATGTTGTTAAACACTCATGGTGACCAATTTGAAATAAAATTAGAGTCGCGACACAATTAGAAAATGTAGTGCAATGGCGAGACCGGGTCAAATCCACAGGGAAGTGAAGATTTTAAGCTTGAAAATTTTGATTCATTGATGACGAAAATAATGAGCAAATGCAGAATATCAAATGTGAACACTTTGATTTGATTAAAGGATTAATAGGTTGATTCAAACCATTCACATAACATAATGAAATGGCTAAAATAAAATGCAACCCTAACTAGTAACACACTTTCTTGAAATCCGAAAATGAATGTTATCCAAACAAGACAAGACCTAATCGACTCAAAAGACACATAAAATAATGAAATGATGAATGAGGAGACTTGGATAGACTGCATGATCTTTAAATAAATCCAAGCAAACACAAAAATCTGAAATTAATAAAGAGAAAATTATGCATGCAATGAAGACAAAACACATGAAATGATGACCCACAACTAAGATGTTCTACTAGAAAGTGAAGTACATAAAATCTAAAAAAATCAATTAACATACAGAGAAACAATACGTCGAGCTATTGTAAGGATCGAGACTTTCGGATCCGGTTTTCGGGTCGGACCCGGTAGTTCTAGCCCTTGTGAGGGGCGGGAGTTCTGAGTCGAATCGCGTTTCAGAACCTCGAGACGCGTTTTAAATGGCGTCCACAGTGGCAGACGCGTTTCAGGTTCTGCCACGTGGGCTGGCCTTGGGCAGCGTGAGTACGGCCCTGTCTTGTCGTCTGAACGGCGTCCGCGTGGGACGACGCCTTTTAGACTGCGACTCTGGGTGTGTCAGAGTACGGCCCTGACAAGTTGTCTGAATTGCGTATGTGTGGGACGACGCGTTTCAGAATCTTGTCAGAGCGGCTGTCATGTCACCTGATAGGCGTCCGTGCATGTCGACGCGTTTTAGCCAGTTTCTGGTTAACCCCGCGAGCCCTCCTTCTTTCCCTCATTTTTCTCCTACTCTCCTTCTCTCCTTCTCCTCCGGCGACGGCGGCGACCCCCTCCTCCTCCCTCTTTTCCTCACACCATTTCACCTCTCCCTCCACTCCATCCTCTACCTGGCTCCTACCCCTACCACTCCACTTCCACTGCGGCGTTCTACTCTCCGGACGGCGGCCGACGTCACGGTGGGGCTAGGACGACCTCGGCGGTACCGGCGGCGGCGTGGGGCGAGACAGGCGGACGGCTTGAAGCTCGGAGGCGTTCGAGTGTCCGGTAGGGTGACGTTCCCCACAATGTCGTGCTTAAAATCATGTTTTTCCTCGTTTATGCATGTGGTAGATCTTTGATTTGGGGGTTAGAATGAGCATGTTTAGGAGTTCATTTGATGATAAGGGGGGGATTTCCACGAATGTATTGATTATGGATAGTATTGTTTCTCTTCTTCCCTCCGTTTTGGGTTTGTTTGGGGTTGGAAAGGGAGCCCTCGGGCTTAGGGCGATCCTGGTTCCTGGGGTTGAAAGACGTCGTGCATGGACGACGCCTTTTTGAAGGGCGTCGGACCATCACGACGCCTTTTAGACGGGAATCGCCTGACAGACAGTCTGCCAGGTCGGGAATTCAGAGCTTAAAAGACGTCATGGGTGAACGACGCATTTTCGAATGGCGTCAGGCACCCACGACGCCTTTTAAGACAGATAATCCCCTGAGTAAAGGTCTTGGAATTCCGGGTTTCTGTGTTGAATGACGTCTGTGGATGTCGACGCCTTTTAAAAGGCGACCACTGGTGTCGACGCCTTTTAAGGCCAGATTCTGAAGACTGATTTATATGAACCTATACATGGAGCTTGAATGGCGTCGACCTCGGTCTACGCGATTCAAGACAGAATTCCACTAATTCGTGCCAGTAAAACGTGTTCATATTGCTAGATAGTTGGTTAGCACATGTTTTAATGCACCCGATAGAGATAGATTCCTCATGATCGGATGGTTCTATGTGTGTTATGCGATCGTGGGCTTTTCACGTGACCGGATCGCACTGTGTTGGGTTTTCAGTTACTGTGGACCTGGAGTGACATTGTAGCACTTTATCACCCTGTGCTGGTGGGGGCGTGAGCACAGCGCCGGTGGGGGCGTGGGCGGGGTGACGCCTAGTGAGAGAGGGTCACCTGGTGAACCCCGGGGTCAGCTAGTACCGGTGTCGGAGTGGTACATTCGGAGAGTCACTCATGCTGAGGGAAGGGGTAGTCACCTGAGCCAATTGGGCCGGAGTAGCGAGCGTGCTATCCGAGGGGCTGCTCCTTGGTCTCAGCGGGTCGAGGTTTTTCTCACCGTTGTTTGTACGGTCGGCGAGTTCTATCGAGACGGCAGTTGTGGGTTTTCTTACGGCTGATTTAAAATGTGCATGATTATTATATTTTGACTGCATGTGTTCTCACGTAGAGAATTAGATATCATACCTGCCACTACACTTGTTACTCCTCTGTTAGCTGTACTTTACACTTGTGGGTGTGTGCGTGGGCAGTGGGGATCGAAGGATCCCTACTGAGTCTTGTCTTGAGACTCACCCCTGCGGTTTTCAGGTGAGGACTCCCAGCAGACTTAGAGCAGCGTGTGCGGCCGGGCGGTGTGCCTTCAGCGGTTGTTCCGGGGTATGCCCCGATGTAGTTGTTATTTATCTTTGGCCTGTATGTTTAATTATTTTCCTCTGTTGGAAAATGTAATTATTTGCTATATCGAGTCGCATTGTAATAATTTTAATTCCTGCACTTTTATTTCAAGTCAATGCGATGTGAATGTTTAGCTTAGTTTATTATTTATTTCCCAGACTCACTAGATCCTGGTTTGGTCCCAAATTAATGATTCGGTACCCATTTAGTAATCGGATCCCCGATTATAGGGTGGCGGGTCGTTACAGCTACATTAATCAAACCATTCTTTCATTAAACCAAAGTTTATTACAAAGTTCTCGAATGATAACTTGCAACAAAACAAGAGAAAGGAGAAAAATCTGAAACTATGGATGGCAGCCTATTGGGATGAAGAACCGCAGTCCTCCTTCTTGCAGCCCTTGTGCAGGCCGGACACCAGCAGGAGGAAGAAGAGCGATGGTGCAGCAGCCCCCCTTCTTCTCATAGTCCTTGTGTAGCAAGTTGCAGTGGCTGTCCACGGGAAGAAGCACAGCGGAAAGTCCTCCAACCGTAGGTGGTTCATCAGTGGAGATAGGTAGAGATGAAGAGAGAGATAGAGAGAGAGGTGGGGACAGCAGCGAGAAAGAAAGGGAGAGGGAGAAGAAGAAGAGATGAATAGAAGGGGGTGTGCTATAGTTCCTACGGGTACTATAGCATAGTGAGGGAGGAAGAAAGAGAGATAGAGAAGGAGGGAGAGAGAGAGGGATCCTACTCTTGAAAACCTAAAACTTAATCTTAGCTGGGATCCTACTCCGCAAAACCTAAAACTTAATCTAAACTAATGCTAAGATGTCCTTTTTTCAGCCCTATGAGAATATTCATAGGAGGTCCTTTTAGGGTTTTAAGGAAAGATAAAAATGGAGGGCTAAGATTTGCTAATGGAATGGAGGGCTGAGATAGGGTGTGAGGGTGAGATGGATTAGGAGGGCACCACCCCCAAGGATGGCTAGGGCCAGCTGCATGCTGGTATCTCTCCAGCTTTCTTAATCTTGTTCATTGATTCAAGGGTCTCCTTGATTTGTGGATCTAGGAGATTTATCTTCAAATTTCAATTTATTTTCTCCTTCCTTGTGCAAATGGAGTTTGGTGGCTGGAAGGGAATGTGAGAACCAGCCAAGAAAGCTAGGGCAACCCTCCAAGGGTGCCACAATATCCAGAGTGCCCTGGCTCTTACTCTGCCTGCAAAAAGTAATTTCTTCAATTGTCAAGAATCGAACTCTGATCACTCACATGGGAGCTAAGTAGTCTGATCAACTGGGATATATGCTTTTCATCTCCTGTACACACAGAAAATTAAAGTTAAGTCTCTGCAAAAGGTGAAACTATTATCATGCAACAATAAAATTATCTAGATGTTCCCCAAGCCCCAGGAATTGTAGTAAAGCCCTTATTGAAAAAGAAATTTGCACAAATGCATTGACACTCAGTTTTTCACATAAAATGACGATATTTTTAACTCATAATTTTTACAAAATTGATGACATTAGAAAGATGATGAAATTATCTATCATTTCATGTGATTTTACACATAAAATCACAAGTGTAATGCATAAATTTAATCTCTTTAATGCCTAAGAATGCACAGTTATCCGCCTCCTACAATGTCACCTCTTACTTGGCCATTGAAAGGAATTGATTTTAGAACTCAATTAAACCATAGTGGATCTCCAGTGTTTGAATAGGTCCTAAGTTAACCATAGGAGTCATAGGATAAATTGTGTGCTAACTTGTTTACATTTAAAAAAAAAAAGAAATCAAATATTTTAAAACTTAAAAAAAAAAAAAAGATGGAATGGACCTAAATGAATCAATTTCTTGGCCCATGTTATAATCTATTTACCTCATAGTCCACCCTCTTTTTATCAGGAGAACTGCTCCAAGTGGGCCGGCCTGGCCCACTATGATCATGATTATCCAAATAGGGTCCAATTTTCTCTATCCACCCAAGAGCAGGCCCAAGAATTTTTCCTACCCAATTACAATCCATGCCCAAACACTTACAACCTGAGTTTGGGAGACCATCCTCATTTCTCTTAGAAATCTTAGCAGGCCCAAAGTCCACCTATCCAAGATTTTTCAAATTGGGCCCAATACCAAAACAACTCCCAAGAATAGGCCATCCAAAGTTTCTCCTAATTGGTAATGATTCATTTTCTGATGCCTACAACCTAGGTTGGAAAACCATCTTAACTTGTCTTGGGAACTACAACAAGCTCAGGCCCAGAATCTTCCCACTCATAACTTTCCATATTAGCCCCCATATTAGAATGACTTTCAAAATCTGGCTTACTATGGAGGACAGCCTACCCAACCACTACTTGCACAATCACAACCATCATACTTTCAATCCATTGGTTCCCAACTAGACTTTTCTCAGCCATCATACCGATCACTTGAATTTCCTCAACCATCATACCACATCCCCTCTCAGCCAACATATCAACCCCCTTAGCAAAACAGTCTAGTTGACGATCAATTCATGCAATTCCAACAATTGATGTTGGCCCAACAAGAATCTTTGAACAGAATGACGGACCACATAGATAAATTAATTAAAGCAACAATGACAAGTGAACCTATGGCAAACCCTAAGAATCAACTACTTGATTCTAACTATCAGGCCACTCTAGATTTATCACCTGAAATCTTTCAAATCAAGAATGTTAAGGAAATCAATGCACCGAAAAGTGGAAATGTTCTTGAGGACCCATGTCAGGATGGGACAAGTCTAGAGGATAAAAATAGCATAAATGGTGATGATAAAGGGGACCTTGAGCAGGAAGTTAGCATCGATGGAAGGAATAGGGGAACAAAAAGTAGATGAGTCTCCTAAAATTCATAAGCCATATAAGTCTCAGGCAATAGGTGAAAGTCCCCCTAGTTGGGCCCAGGAAGGTATTGATGAGAGTGAGGAAGAGCCCATTAAGAATAAGCTGGGAGGAAATGACAGAGGGAAGAGACAACTTGACGAGAAACCCAAGTATATACCTATCCATAATACCTTCTTGAGTACTGGAGAATCTAATCCCACTAGTAAAAAGAAGTTGGCCCAAATTAAAGAGCTGATGCAATTATTCAATCATTTCCACATCAATTTTCCTCTCCTTATTGTGATTCAATGTGTCCCAGCCTCCATTAGGTTCTTGGTAGCTCTGTGCACACAAGAGTGTGAACTGTGACCCCCTGATCTTAAGAAAATCTTCCTCTCCACTTATGTGAGTACAATTTTTGTCAATCAATAATCGGATCCTAGTGCCCCACTCATTTCATGTGATAATGGTGTAAGTGCTCAATATGTGATATTGATTGGAATTAAAAAGGGTGTTATAAAAATTAGATGAAAAATGATCGTGATCGCTAGAGAATGAGATTCTCAATCAAATCGAAAAGTGATCATTGTTACCTGAGATTCGAAGAGATTTTGTTGATGGGTTCTTTAACTTCTCCTTATCTGGCCGGTAGAAGACGAAGAGCCTTTCTCTTTAAGCTTTGCCCTCTCTTTGATGTGCTTTGGTCTCTTGATTGCCTTTCTTCTCTTTCACCACGCAACAAAATACAACAAAACAAATAAAAGAACTTGATTAGAGCTAAGAATATAATGTAGTATCTATCTAAATTCAGCTAAGAACATGTAACTAAACTCAAATACTCACTTTTTTTGTCTTTTCTTTTAAACCCCTATATGAAAATAGGTAGAAATAAACGCTATGAATGTATTTTTGTGTGTTTTCTTTTGTGAATAAAATGATGACATAGATGCAAACTGATATGAAAACATGTTGTAATGATGATAAACTAAGAATAAATACGAAAAGATTGAAGAAAGAAGTAGAAGAAGTTGGCCCCTTGAGAAGCCTCTTGGACTCAAGCACCCTTCAAAGGACGAAAAACACTCATGAACAATGAAAAACGCCTTCCAGAAGAGAGATTCATGCTGGAGAGAGGAGAGGGAGTTCTCTACGTGGTGGAACTCTAAAAAACATAATACCCAACCTCTCTCAAGTTCCAAAGAGGTATGATATAAATAGAGATCAAATTGTCGCAATAATCTTTCCATAAATCAAATTATTGGGCTCCAAGGCACCCCGAGAAGGAAAGACTCTCCCAAACATCATAACAATCCAATAGGGAAGGTTTTCAAGTGAGTAGACTCCATCATGGAGAAAAAATCGAGCATGTTGAGTTAGCGTCGGGTTGAAATTCAGAGCACAATCGAATCGCCTCATGTCGAGCTGACGTCTTTCAAGATGCGTCACCTAAATTTGACGTCTTTCAACAAACAAAAATGGGAATAAAAAATCAAAAAAAATGCACAAAAATAATATAGAATCTTTAAAAGATGTCACCCACTAGTGATGCAACTCAGAAAAGGACAAACTGACATATCAAGATGAGTCGGATTCAATAAGAGGAAAGACATCACTAATAAGTGATGTTATTCAAAAGGCGTCATGTGTCCATGACGTGATTCAATAGTGAGATCAAAAAAAAAAATCAAGAAAAATAGGTAAAAATCACCAATCGGTGGAATCAAAGACCATTGTAGGGCATCAGCAATATGATATGATATTTACTCATTGAGGTGTCAAAGTTATCACGTCTACAGCTGCCCTGCCTTGGCATCTGCTTTACAAGGGAATAAAGGGCAATGGAATGAATGGCGGTGAATGTAATGAAGCAGAATGAAATGTAATGAAGTGAAATAAACTGAAAAGGAGATACTAAAGTGTGATGTGACGCACTCAACACCTCATAATGGGAATCTTTCTGAGAAATTCAATGAAACAACTCTGAGCAATTAAAGAAGCCAAACTTGTTTGGATGAAATAAAAAGGACAAGGAAAAATGTGCACAAGAGCACGAGAGAAAATGAATCAGATTAACTTTCATGAGGAGAAGTACCTCCTTAAGTCACAAACCCTGCAAGTTTCACCAAAGGAGAGCGGTTACCAGCATGTGAACATACTACAATCATGGCGGATCTTAAAAAGAAATCAAGATGAACAAGAAATGAGGAACCCAAACAATAAAGATCTCAGAACAACTCAAAGATATCTCAAAGAAGATCAAGTACTTAACTCAGAATGTCATATCTCACATCATGTTAAAATTGAATGAACTGAATGGTCTAGGAAATAATCAATTGATAACTTTCACACAGTGATTTCAAAATCCTATATGCATGCATGTTGGGCTAAAGTGAAAATTTAAAACAAAAAATATATATAAATTAATCAAGAATAATATTGAGAAGTTGCTCCTTAATGAGTCAACATACCAATTCTATGAGCTAATACTAAGCCAAAGTTCATTTATCTGCACATCATTCTCACAAAATGGAACCATCATCCCCAAAAGAATAAGAAAATCAACTGTTTACCCGTGCAATTAAGACTTCTCTAGAATTATCATTATTTTTATTAAAGGGAAACTCAAATCCATATTTATATGAACTACAAGGCCCTTGATATAATCTAATAACTAAATAACATATAGTAACAATGTAGATTAAATACATGAAATAATACAGGGCATATGGTGGGACCAATATGATCACAGTGGTACTCTTCAGGATGTAGCAAAGTTTCCAACCTTCATGTTCCTACAAATAAGCTTTCATGGACTTTAAAATGTAATTAGCAATAATCATAATATCAAACAATTCAATATTCAGAATCCAATTCAAAACACATCACCAGCAGGTGATGTCTCTTGAGTGCATCACATCGAGTTGACGTATCTCAAACCCGAGATAGAGTGTGCTCCAAGTCCGATTCTAGCACGAATTCCGGCCCTTGATGGCACCTTACCTCCTCAAACTAGGACTAGAAAATCTGGGCTACGATTCCCCTCTATGAATACCCCCTTTGATTCCCTTTTGGATAAAATCCTTACAATTCAAGAGAGAAAGAGAAAGAGATAACTCAAGGAAAGAAGAATTTTTCAAAGAGAAGGATAATAGAGGAACCTAGCAAGAAGATGAAATTTGATGACTGTATGATGATTAAGAGGATACTTTGATGATTTTGTTAAGATATTGTTATGATGTGATGATGGTGTGGTCATGGTATGGATAAGACACGATGTGATGTTGATGATGTTGAATCCAGCATGTTATGTATGTGAACAATTTTTAGGCTGGAATAAGATACATAGTTTCTCTTCATACCTGTTCTTGTCTTTTCTTTTGAGTACCTATCCCTGTGCACATACTTGAGTAAACGGATTAGTTGACATATTCTGGCTTAGCCCCCTTGCCCCATAAATAAACAACTACCTTGACTCTATCCTTTACAGACGGGTTAAGGGGTAACCTTTATTCAACTAAGGCAAATTTAACAAAAGGGGAAACATGTAAATGCAAACAAGCAAACAAGCCAAACACAAACAAGGAAATAAAATATGCAACATGCGGATTTTTTTAAAAAAAATATTTAATTTTTTTATATTAATTTTTTTTGGGTTTAAAAATATTCAATTTGTTTTGTTTTAGAATATTATTTTTTTTTTGGTTTTAGAATATTTAATTTTTTTAGGTTTTGAACTATTCAATTCTTTTTGGGTTTTGAAAAAAGATCTAATCTAAACACTGACATGGTACACGGGTCAAAAGTAATTTATTTGATCAAAAACTTTATTCTTACCCTATTCTTCGATTATCTAACCTAAAAACTACATGCATATCGAGTGATCACTACCATATCCGATCCAGTGGTCAGACCCTTAATCGGCCTCCACCATTCCTTGAACTTAGGGCACACCCCGAGGGAGAATGAAAGAAAGGTCTAGAAAGCTCATGTGAGGGTTCAGGAGACCCGAGAAGATGTCCCTCCCCTACCTTGTTGTTTTTTGGGGTTCGGTCATTTTTGCTTTGGTGGGAGTTTTTTTCCTACTTTGACTTTCATGCCTTTTTGGGTTTTGTTCTTTTAACTTTTGACTTTTAAGACTTTTGGTGGCCTTTTTAACTTTAATTTGACTTCTGGGATTTTATTTTTCTTCCCCTCTTTTTTTTTTTGTAACGGCCTCCTACTAGGTCGGCGGACAGAGTTAGTAGTCTACCCCAAAGCTTCGCTCCCTCGCAGTGAACCAAGTAGAAGAGAATGGATAGTGCCTTACACTTACAGTTTGGCTTTGACTTCCCTCGCATCTAACACTATTTGTTACTTTGTTAGCGAGCGTGTTTGAGTGCTTAGTTCTCTTTAGATTAAATTACAAAGACTAAAGCAAGAATTTGAGATATTGATCTTTTGACTTCCACTGGCCCAGGCACCATACCGGCTTACATTCTTAAGGGTAGCACTTCTTGAGATACAATCCAATCTAGGGATGTGATAATTCTTGACCATCAGCATTCACTAGCCTATAAGAGTTCCCAGGAAAAACTTCTTTTATGACATATGGACCCTCCCAGCTATGTTGGAGTTTGGAACGAGGAGTACCATATTTGACAAAGATTCTTTTTACGACCATCTCACCAACTTTGAATTTTCTCTCAATAACCGTCCTCTAATAAGAATATGCAAGTCTATTTTGGTACACCTGAGTGTGATTAGCAGCGGCCCATCTCTTCTCATTTAAGAGTTTAAATTGGGCAAGGATTGCAACTTGATGTTCATCTGTAGAAAGCACCTTGTCAAATTATACTCTCGAGGATGGAATAAGGATCTCATATGGAACTACTGCCTCCATTTCGAAAGTCAAGGAATATAGGGTTTTCCTAGTAAGAGTGTGAATAAAAGTTCGGTAAGCCCATAGAGCCTCAACCAACTTCTCTGTCCAATCTGTATATTTGGTAGACTCACATTATTGCTTAATGATTTTGATCAAGGTTTTATTAGTGGCCTTTGCTTGACCATTACCTTGTACATAATATAGACAAAAATGATGTAATGCAATGTTATACCTATTGTAGAGGTCCTGAACCTGCTGAGAGACAAACTGAGGTCCATTGTTGGTGATAATAGTACTTAGAATCCCGAACCTGGCGATGATGTTCTTCATAATGAACTTGCATACCGTTGAAGCTTTGATCTCCACAAAGGCATCAACTTTTGCCCACCTAGTAAAGTACTCTATTGCCATAAGGATGGAGGATTTTTGTTTGGTCAAGGAGTTAGGATCACTAAGAGGTCCAATGATATTTAAATCCCACATAGAGAAAAGACATAGGGAGGACAAAGGAGGAAGTGAAGATGCAGGAGAATGAATCTTGTTAGCATAATGTTGACACTTAGTACATTTATGGGCATACCCTACACAATCTTATTCCATAGTTGGCCAATAATATCCTTGTCTAAGGATCTTCTTCGCTAGCATTTGCTCATTTATGTGGCCACCACAAGCTCCAGAATGAGCTCTTTCCATATCCAAAGCTCATACTCATTCAGACATCTTAAAAAAATACCATTAAACTTCTGTAAAGTTCACCTCCAACTAATGTATATCTTTGAGCGATTCTCCTGATGGCCTGCTTCTCCAAAGTTGTGGCTTCTTCAGGGTAAGACTAATCTTCATAATGTTAGGTAATTTTGAAATACCATGGCTTCTCCTCTTCTTCCAACTCTTCTTGCAATTCTAGCAACATGACATCTCTTCTTTATGATGTCTCCATCATGAACCTTCTTCAACAGTTTCAATTTACTTCTAAGAAAAGCAGGGTCCACTACAGTAGGAGAGAAACGCCTATAGACAATGATAGATTCAAAATATCTACTGAGTGGGAAATCCAAAGATGATGTGAGAGAATTGAAAGCATCGACTAAAAATATTCTGATTGCAAGGCACATAAACAAAGATCAGCTTGGTAAAAAGCTTGGCATAGGCATATGTGAGTTCTCGGTAAGGTTTAAGCTTGGGATCAAGCGTGCAGTATTTGATAAGCACTTGGTGAACAATAGGCTGACTATCACCTATAATCCGTAGCTTAGTAGCACCATAAAGATGAGAAGCCTCGAGACAAACAAGAAGAGTCTCGTATTCAGCTATATTATTGGTAACGAAAAAAGCAAGCCGAAAGGCCTGAGCGATGATGATACCTTCTAGGGATAGGAGAACAATGTTGATATCCTTACCATGAGTGTTCAGGGCTCGGTCAAAATACAGAGTCCACATTTGATCAGACGATTGGCTTATGGATATCAGTTCCTTATCCAAAAACTCTGATTGGATAGGATCAAACCTGAGAAAAGGGTGATGAGTAAGATGTTCTGCTATGACATAACCTTTTTATCGCTTTCTACTAAATGTAAGTAATGTCGAACTGAGGGAGAAGGCTCTACCAATGTGCTACTCTATTAGTGAGGACAAACTTTTTAAGGAGGAATTTAATAGGATTAATTATGGTAATGAGATAGACTTCCTAGGCAAAAAAATAGTATTTCAATTTCTGAACTACCTATACGAGAGCAGCACACGTCTTCCCTATCGCCGTATATTTCTATTTTTCAGGATTTATAAGTTTCGAGAGATGGTAGGTTGTCTTCTCTTTCCCTTCTTTATCTTCTTGTGCCAAGATAGCCCCCACTGAGTCATCTAGGACTGACATGTATAGAATTAAAGGCTTGCCCGAACATAGTAGTCTCCAGACATGAGGACTTGCCAAATACTTATTTAATATATATAATGCCTCCTAACTCTTATCATCTCAATCAAATTTGACTCCCGATTTAGTAATCTCATAAAGTGGTCTATACCTCTGTGAATGTTGGGAAACAAATCGACGAATAAATTGCAACTTCCTAATCAATCCTCTAAGATCCTTAAGGTTCTTAAGAGGTGTCATCTCTATGATAGCTTTAGTCTTCTTGGGATCTATCTTAATACCCCACTTACTAACAATGAATCTCAACAACTCCTTTAAAGAAACACCAAATACACAATCCTTGAGATTCATCTTTAACTTATATTCCCTCGATCTTTGCAACATCTTAGGCAAAATTTTAGCGTGATCAACTCTAGTTTTAGATTTTACTAATAAATCATCTACGTACACCTCCAAATAAATGTGCATGATGTCATGAAATATTGCCATCATTGCCCTTTGGTATGTGGCTCTAACATTCTTCAAGTCGAATGGCATGACCACGTAATAGTAAGTACCCCAAGGTGTAGCAAATGATGTCTTCTCATGATCCTCTGCCAAGCGAATATGATTATACCTAGACAAGCCATCCATAAAGGACAATCTCTCATACCTAACTGTGCTATTAATGAGCACATCGATGTGAGGTTAAAAAATATCATCTTTAAGACATGCTCTGTTCAAGTCTCAAAAATCAATACAAATTCTGACTCTTACCATCTTTCTTCATGACTGGGACAATGTTAGACACCCATTGAGGATAGAGGACAACTCTAAGTAATTTGGTCTTGTGTGGCTTATCGACTTCTTCTTTCATTTTTAGGGCCATCTGCAGGTGAAATTGCCTTAGCTTTTGTTTAACCAGGCTATTTCCAGATTTCAGAGTTGAACGATGCTCTACTAGAGAAGAATGTATCCCCAGTATATTCTCATAACTCCAGGTAAAAGTGTCCTCATAATCCGTGAGTACCTTAATCAATACCACTTTGTCTGATGGGGAAAGGTTCTTACTGATGAGGACAATCCTAGGTTTATCTTCAGTTCCTAGATTGATCTCCTTAGTAGGTTCTTCTACAACGACTGACGGTTCACCGAATCTCTTAACTCTACTTGCGTACGCGTCAGCCGCATCCTCATATTCTTATTCCCTTTCATCTATGGGGTCTTTCTCATGGATTAATTCATACACCCCATGTCTATCATCTATGCACTCACCTTCTTTATATTCTTCTAGCAACTGGATAGCGTTTTCTAAAAGCTGAGGGATTCGAGAGTAAGATTGGCACCTAAAGGCTAATTCTTCGAGGTATCTATAAGGAATTTGCTTACCTTTAGACTCCCTAGACTCTCTAATTTGTCTATTCCTATTTTCGCTAGACTCACTAGACTTAGACTCTCTAACCTGTCCTAAAGAAGAATAAAAATCATGGATACAGAAGAGGATACAGGTTAACACACACCTGAGAGGAATAGAGAAAATATAGAAGAGGACCTTGAATAAGTGGCCCCCATGACGGTACACACTCGGATGAGGAGTTTGAGGTCTCTTCAATAATCACACGAGAAGTGGTTGAGAAATTAGCTCTTTTTTTTTTTTTTGGAATTTCCATTAATCATAAAGCAGTAGTTGGCTTGAAGAGAGGGTAGAGTAGATGAGATTGAAGAACAGAATGGCACTATGGCCAAAGGATCAGGGGGATCATAGAGCAGCGAATCCTAGATTTTATCATAAATCTTCTCAGGGTTGAGTGGGGTCAGAGGGAAGAGCATAGATGGGGTGAGAGTGAACAACATCGGCAGAGCTCGAAGGATATATGCAGTGATAATATGGGCCCAATCAGGGGCCAGCAACAATGTCTTAAAAAGATTGCAGAGGTCAAGGACATTAGTTATCAAGTCAAAGGTGGTCCACAGTCAACCTTCTTCATATGCATCATTAGGCTCCCCTTCGTTAGTCTCCTCACTTAATAGAATTTTTTCCTCAAAAATAGAATCAGAGCTTTCAATCAATTCATCCACTGGTGGCAGCCACTTCGGCTATGTGGGATAGAGAAACAATATGTTCAAAGCAATATACAAATCCCACATGTCGAACCACCAATACCATTCACATTCTGGATCATGCATCTTTCTTATTTTTAGAGGCCACAGAGTCTCTGAGGACTGGTAGGTGAGCAGTGGGGTAACATGACGGGCCAAGTCCCTTCTATATACATCATGCAAATCAAAGTGTAAAGTGATCACCACTGTGTTATTCTCATCGCCATGTTGCCTAACGGGCCCTTTGACAAAATGAGTAGACGAAGTCCAAGTGACAGGCTCTCTATTATTTTTCTATGGCGTAGTCATAGTCTTCCATACCTTGTTACCTTCTTCATATTTTAGCTATTGTGTGATCTCGACTTGGCCTCTATCCAGTTTATACCCCAAGCCTCCTCTAGGGATGAACTTTTGCTCTTTTGTAGGCTTAATCATACCTTGCAGTTGTGCGCCAAGCCCTTTGCTGGGTTGATAGTCCACCTTCATCATGATGCGCCATCTTGGGTGTCCATTGGTTGCCGTTATTTTACCAAGTCAATAGGAGAAGGGAAAGGTATTGTAAGGTTCAACAGGTCCACTGACGGTAGATAAGATCCAGGAGAGATAGGATGGGTTTTTGAATTGGTTTTGTGGTGGGAGTTCGGTTAAGTATGAAGGCATGGGTGGTGCCTAAAATTGGCATGCTTATGATCTTCACTACTTGGCCCTTATATGGAAGTTTGAGGCATTGATGGTTAGTGGAGGGTACAACTTCAAGGAGCTTAAGGTAAGGGCGGCCAAGAATGCCTTTCAAAGATGGGTCAATTTCAAGAATATGGAATTTGACTTCAGCATGACAAATAGGACCCAACTCTACTTTGAGGTAAACCATGCCCAGCGGGGATCTTGTAGTATTGTCATAGGTAGTAACAGAGATGGGTGATGGCGACCACTTCTCTTTGGGGACCCCACAAAGCTCCAACGTTCGAGGTGGCATCACATTGATAGATGCACCGGTATCAGCCAAGAAAGCATCTATGGCCCTCTAAAAAATGTTCACAATGATGCTGAGCGTCATACCCTGTGTAGCTAATGGGGTGAGCTCAGACACATGGAAGGATATGGCAAGCTGGTCGCTTTTCAAAGTTAGGATGGAAGTGATCTTGTCTACTAGAACATCTTCATTCACCATAACCTTCTGCAAATATTCTAGGAGAGCCTCTTGGTGAAGACAAGATCCTTTAATCAATTCCAACATAGAGATACACACCAGAGTCTTGTCAAAATGCTTCAAAAGATCATATTGAGTACTCGAGACACTCTCTCTAGCGGGCAGTTCTTCTATTGGTTGGGGAACACTATCCTCTACAGCAACCTAGGGGAACACCTTGTTGAAAATTCTACCACCTCTAAGCACCAGCAGTTGTGGCTCAACAGTTGAGGATGAGGGAGGGGTTTCAATATCCATAGGCTTGATTATCAGAGTCTTAGATGGGAGGAGATTATTAGGCTGGATGGTGGGTGCATGCTGTGGAATGCAGATGAGGGGTCTAGTGGGTTGAGGCATGTTGGTGGTGGTAGATGGCACAACGAAGGGAATTCAGAGTAATGGCTTAGATGACATTGGATGGTTGTTGATTGGTGGAGGTAATGTGTTGTTTGGCTATGGCATGGGTTTTGGGATAAGGAGCAGGGGTTTAGCAAGTGGTCGAGGTGGTATGGAGGTTTTGGCGGGTATGGCAAGGATGAGCTTTGGGATTTGTGGGTGTATAGCATTGGGGGTGCCGAGTGTTGGTTGTGTAACGACCCGTCACCCTATAATCGGGGATCCGATTACTAAATGGGTATCGAATCATGAAAATTTGGAGCCAAACCAAAATCTCGATAAGTCTAAGAAATAAACGATAAACTAAGCTAAACATTCACATCACATTGTATTGTAAAGGAAGTGTAGGAATTAAAAATTATTACAATTCAACTTGACTCAGCAAATAATTACATATTCCAACTGAAAAAGAAGTAATTAAGCGTACAGGCCTGAAAAGAAATAACAACTACATCATGGCATACCCCGGAACGATGGTTGTTGGCGCGTCACCCGAGACAAACCCTCCACGCCATGTCTATCTGGAACCCTCACCTGAAAACTGAAGGGGGTGAGTCTCATCGAAATAGACTTAGTAGGGATCCTTCGATCCCCACTACCCACTCACACACCCACAAGTGCAACAAAATGAATAAAGGTAATTTAAATAAAGCAGTAAACACAACTCTGAAACCACTCCACCACGGAGTCCACAACAAGCATCTCGGCTAAACACACAAGTCACACGGCCGAACGTGGAAAACACCGACCCGTTGAGACCAAACAGCAACCCTTCGGATAGCGTGCTGGCTACTCCGGCCTGACCTGGCTCAAGGTGGTTCTACTTCCCCCAGCACGAGTGACACTCCGAATGTACCACTCCTACACCGGTACTAACTAACCCCGGGGTACACCAGGTGACCCTCTCTCTAGGCATCACCCCACCACTCCCACACTGGCGCCGTGTCACTCCCACACCAACACAGGGTGCCTAAGCGTTAACAACTGTCATTCTAGGCCCACGATCGCACAAAACGCAACACGGTGCGATCCGATTACATAGAAATCATCGTCCTCAAGTATGTTTTCAAGCATGCAATTGACCAAACTATCTAACAATATAGCACATGTTAATTGTATGGATTAATGAGATTCTGTCTTGAATCGCGTCGCCCATAGACGACGTCATTCACACCTCCTAAACTGGTTCATGCGAAAATTGGCCTTAGAATAGCCTAAAAACGTGTCGTGCAAGGTAATCATCTTTTAAAAGGCATCGCTGTCCCTAGTCGCCTAATTATGACAGAAATAGAATTAGGCCTCGGATGATCCGAACTAAATCGCGTCGTGGGAGGCATCCGCCATTCAAAACGGCGTCGCTGTCCCAAGACGCCATTTAACATTCGCTAACAGGTTTCCCCCAGCCTTCCGAGTATAAAAAGTGGAATTTCTTCCCAAAAATCTCCTAAACATGCTCTAAAGTAGGAAAAACATGGTTTTTAATCAAAATACAACGGAGATCGTCACCCTACCGGTTACTTGAACTCCTCCGAGCTTCAAGCCGCCGGACCGCCAGGCCAATAATCGCCACCGGTACCGCTGTGGACGCCGTTACTCCACCAGGACGTCAGCCGCCGTCCGGAGAGCAATACACCGCGGAGGAAATGGTGGTGGTAGTAGTGGAAGTTAGAGAGGGGATTTGATGGAGTGGAGGGAGAGGAAAGGAAGGAGAAGGGGGAAGGGAAAGCAAAGGGTTCAGAAAGAGGGAGGAGAGAGAAGAAAATGAGAGAAATGAGGAAAAGGAGGGAGGGTTCGTAGGTTAAAACCGAACCTAGCTAAAACGCGTCGCCCAACACCGACGCCATTCAAGTGACAAGACCAGGGTCGTACTCTGGCGGCTCGAAACTGGTCCACGTGGCGCCTACGTGGCACCGACGTAGCACACTCTAAAACGCATCTTCCTAACAAAGGGTCTGACACTAAAACTGACCCAATAACTGATTCCGAAACCTCAATCCTTACATTCTCCCCTCCTTAAAAGAATTTTGTCCCCAATATTACTGCAACAAAACTAGTACCAATAATAAAATTGCATAGGTAAAGAGGAGAACTTACGAGAAAAGATATGGAAACTGATCTCGCATCTCATCCTCTCGCTCCCAGGTCGCGTCGCCTCTGGAGCGATGCTGTCAAATTACCTTAACCAGAGGAACAACCTTGTTCCGAAGGACTTGCTCTCTGCGATCCTCAATACCCACTGGAAATTCCGAAAAGGACAACTCCTCAGCGACTTCCAACTCCGAAAAGTCCAAGACATGAGATGGGTCCTGAATATACTTCCTCAGCAAAGAAACATGGAACACATCGTGCACTCCTTCAAGATTGGGCGGCAAGGCTAGCTAATACGCCGTTTCCCCAATTCGAGCAAGAATGGGAAAAGGTCGAATATATCGTGGACTCAGCTTACCTCGCTTCCCGAATCTTATCACACCCTTGGAGGGTGAGACTCAGAGAAACACGTGGTCCCCAACCTCTAATTCAAGCGGTCGCCTACGGATATTTGCATAGCTCTTCAACTTGCTCTGAGCTCTAGTCAACCTCTGTTGCACTACCCTGGCAACCTCAGCACACTGCTGTACTAACTCTGGCCCTGCTATCTGTCTCTCGCCAATCTCAGACCAATTCACAGGAGATCGGCACGGCCGCCCGTACAATGCCTCATATAGTGCCATGCCGATACTAGAATGATAATTGTTATTGTAAGCAAAATCCACCGTAGACAAGTGTTACTCCCAAGAACCTCCCCAATCTAGGTAACAAGCTCTGAGCATGTCTTCCAATGTCTGAATGGTCCTTTCTGACTGTCCATCGGTCTCAGGATGGTAAGCTGAGCTAAAGGCTAACTACGTACCCAAAGCCTTCTTAAAACTCTTCCAGAACCTAGAAGTGAATCTCGGATCCCGATTTGACACGATGGACAAAGGCACCCCATGCAGAAAGATGATCCGGTCCACAAACAACTTAGCCAACTTACCGACTGACCAGTCCTTTCTAACAGCTAGAAAGTGCGCAGACTTGGTCAATCGATCAACAATAACCCAGATTGCATCCCTCCTGCCGGGTGACACGGGCAATCCCATCACAAAGTCCATAGTCACGTGCTCCCATTTCCACTCCGGAATCGGTAACGGCTGCAACAACCCTCCTGGTCTCTGGTGCTCTGCCTTAACTTGCTGACAAGTTAGGCATCTTGCCACATATTCAACTACGTCCTTCTTCATACCAGGCCACCAAAACTGCTTCCTCAAACAATGATACATCTTTGTCGTTCCAGGATGCACTACATATCTAGAACGGTGTGCCTCATCCAAGACACTTCTGCGCACCTCTTCCTCAGTTGGAACATAGAGTCTGCCTCTAAATCTGACCGTGCCTTCACTCCACAACTCAACTTCTGGTATTTAGAGAATCTGTGGTAACTCTGCATCCCCCCTCTGAGCCTCAATCACTGCATGGTACACTACTGGCCTCACAGTCAAGCTGGCCAACACAGCTCTATCGGCCTCTCGAAGAATCCTAAAGGAAGATTCCACAACCTGCTCATATAATCTCCATTCTTGAATCATAAGATGTGATACGACCGTCTTCCGACTCAAGGCATCTGCCACCACGTTCGCCTTGCCCGGATGATAAGAAAGGTCGAGATCATAATCCTTGATAAACTCCATCCACCTGCGTTGCCTCAAATTCAGATCCCTCTGAGTGAAAACGTACTTCAGGCTCTTGTGATCAATGAAGACCTGAAACTTCTCCCCATATAAGTAGTGCCGCCAGATTTTCAGAGCAAATACCACAGCTGCCAACTCTAAGTCATGAGTGGGGTAGTTTTCCTCATACTTCTTCAGCTGCCTAAAAGTATAGGCCACGACCTTACCATGCTGCATCAAAACCGCACCAAAACCTCGACAAGATGCATCAGAGTAAACCACAAATCCACCTGAACCTGATGGAAGCACCAGAACAGGAGCCGAAGTGAGATGAGCCTTCAACTCAGTAAAGCTCTGCTCACACTCCTCGGTCCACACAAAACGAACTCCCTTACGAGTCAACCTCGACAAGGGGGTTGCTATCGAATAAAAATCCTAGACAAACCATCTGTAATATCTTGCTAACCCCAGGAAACTCCTGATCTCAGTCACTGGTGTCGGTCTGCCCCAGTCCAACACTGCCACAATCTTGGCTGGATCTACAACAATGCCATGTCCAAAAATGACATGCCCCAGGAGGTGCACCTTATCTAGCTAGAATTCAGACTTGCTAAACTTGGCATAGAGTTGGTGCTCTCTCAGAACCTGCAATACCACCTGAAGATGTGTAGCATGCTCTTCTTCAGAAGAAGAATATATCAAAATATCATCTACGAATACCACTACAAACTGATCCAGGTAGGCCTTGAAGACCCAATTCATTAAATCCATAAAAGCTACCATAGCATTGGTCAAGCCGAAAGGCATAACCAAAAACTCATAATGACCGTACCGAGTCCTAAAAGCCGTCTTACTCACATCAACCTCACGGATCCTCATCTGGTAGTACCCTGATCTCAAGTCAATCTTCGAGAGTACCTTGGCATACTGTAACTGATCCATCAAATCATCGATTCTCGGAAGTGGGTACTTGTTCTTTATAGTTACCTAGTTCAGTTATCTATAATCAATGCACAGTCTTAGAGAACCGTCCTTCTTCCTAACAAACAAAACTGGAGCATCCTACGGAGAAGTACTGGGACGGATAAAACCCTTATCCAGCAATTCCTGCAACTGTGCTTTCAACTCAGCGAGTTCGGCTGGAGCTATCCGATACGGAGCCTTAAACAAGGGTGCCATACTTAGTGCAAGCTCAATAGTGAACTCAACCTCCCGTTGAGGAGGACGGCCAGGAAATTCCTCAGGAAACACATCAACAAAATCACAGACTACAGGTATCTCCCAAGGACTGGAACCATTACTAACACCAGCTACAACTACCGAGGCAAGAAAAGCCTCACAACCACCAACAAGCAATCTTTGGGCCTTAAAAGCAGAAATAAGAATACCACTAGAAGAGAGCCTAATACCTTGAAAGTAGAAGGCCGGGATACCCGGAATGGAGAAATTCACCCTCTTCTTGTGGCAGTCCACCTCGGCATAATAAGCCTCCAACCAGTCTATACCCAAGATGACATCAAAGTCATGAATGGCAAGCATAACTAGCTAGGCAGGTAACTCATGACCCTCAATGGTCAAGGGAACCTCACTCAAATAGTTATAAGACAACATGAAATCCCCAGAAGGAACCTCAACCATCAGTCCATCAGATAACTCATCAACGGGTGCCGAAAGAATATCTATGAACTGCTCAGAAATAAAGGAATGCAAAGCACCCGAATCAATCAACACATGCACGGAGTTCCCAAGGACAGAAAGTGTACCTTCCACCAAGTTGAACGCACGAGCCTCCTTCCTGGTGATAGCAAGAACTCTCCCCTGGGTCCTCGGCTTCTTCTGATCACCTGGTCCCTGCCCCTAACCATGCCCCTGCGGGCAAAACCTCGCCAAATGGCCCTGTTGGCCACAAGTATAACACCTCCCAGAAAAAGCAGGACACTGAGTCCTACCATGAGTACCACACAATGTCGACAAGCTATCGAAAGCCTATGAGCTGCCTCCTGCTGAGCACTAGACACATACTGACTCTGCTGGCTCGGCCTGGGTCTGCTACTACTGCTGCTGCCGCCACTGCTTCGGAAGAACCTCCTAAATCTGGACCCGAGTGAAGAAGATCCCGATCCATACGAAGGAGCTATTGCTGTTGTCTTCCCTTTACCATAAGTCAGCCCTTGAGTAACCAGTCCCCTCTCCCGAGCCGACTGATCGTACTGTGCCTCGATTGCCGCAGCACACATAACTGCTGACGCCACGTCTGTACAACAGTGGGATGCCACAAAACTCCTCAAGTTGTACCTCAATCCATCTACGAACCTCTCAGTCCGACGCCCTTCATCTTCTGAAATAAAGGGCACAAACCTCCCAAGCGAAACAAATTTCATCTGGTACTCGAGCACTGTCATACTCCCTTGGATCAACTCTATAAATTCCCTCTCCTTGGCCTTCTGGACATGCCTAGGGAAGTACTGTGCATAGAACTCATTCACAAATGTATCCCATGGAATCTCCCTGAGATTCCTATCTGCATAAGATAAGCTCTTCAAAGTAGTCCACCAGTCTTAGGCACCATCCTTCAACACGAAGGTAGCCAAGGGAGTCCTCTCAACTGCCGCACAATCCATGGTATCGAAAGTCTTCTCCAACTCCTTCAGTCAATGAACTGCCTCATCAGGTTGGGACGACCAGTAAAATGAGGCGGCTTCAGCTTCAGGAATTTCTCCAAAGCAGCTGAAGGCCCTCCCCGAGTACTAGAATTCTCATTAGGGTCTCGAGTCTGATATATGGTCATCGTGTCCATCAAAGCCTCCTTAAAACACTCCATATTCGGCCTACCAGCCTCAAATCCACTAGGAACATCTCCCTGCTCCCTAATAACTGGCACTCTCTTCCTAGGAGCCATCTAATCGCCTACAGTCACAAGAATCAAAAAAATTTCTATTTAGAACCCAAAACCTACACTACCGCCGTACCTGTACAAGATAATGCATTTATTTGCTGAAATTTCGGTATTTAACCTAGTTATTCATTTATTTGCCAGACCGAATGCTCTTATACCAATTGTAACAACCCATCACCCTATAATCGGGGATCCAATTACTAAATGGGTATAAAATCATGAAAATTTGGAGCCAAACCAGGATCTCGATAAGTCTGGGAAATAAACGATAAACTAAGCTAAACATTCACATCACATTGTATTGTAAAGGAAATGCAGGAATTAAAAATTATTACAATTCAACTTGACTCAGCAAATAATTACATATTCTAACTAAAAAAGAAGTAATTAAGCGTACACGCCTGAAAAGAAATAACAACTACATCGAGGCATACCCCGGAATGATGGCTGCTGGTGCGCCACCCGAGACAAACCCTCCACGCTATGTCTGCTCACCTAAAAACCGAAGGGGGTGAGTCTCATCGAAATAGACTCAGTAGGGATACTTCGATCCCCACCACACACTCACGCACCCACAAGTGCAACAACATGAATAAAGGCAATTTAAATAAAGCAGTAAATACAACTCTGAAACCACTCCACCACGGAGTCCACAACCAACGTCTCGGCTAAACACATAAGTCACACGGCCGAACACGGAAAACACCGACCCGCTGAGACCAAACAGCAACCCCTCAGATCGCGCGTTGGCTACTTCGGCCTGACTTGGCTCAAGGTGGTTCTGTTTCCCCCAGCACGAGTGACACTCCAAATGTACCACTCCCACACCGGTACTAGATATACCCCGGGGTACACCAAGTGACCCTCTCTATATAAGTCACCCCACCACTCCCACACCGGCGCTGTGTCACTCCCACACCAACACAGGGTGCCTAAGCGCTAACAACTGTCACTCTAGGCCCACGATCACACAAAATGCAACACGATGTGATCCGATCACATAGAAATCATCGTCCTCAAGTATGTTTTCAAGCATGCAATTGACCAAACTATCTAACAATGTAACACATGTTAATTGCATGGATTAATGAGATTTTGTCTTGAATCGCGTCGCCCATAGACGACGTCATTCAAGCCTCCTAAACTGGTTCATGCGAAAACTGGCCTTAGAATAGCCTAAAAACGTGTCGTGCAAGGTAATCATCTTTTAAAAGGCATTGCTGTCCCTAGTCGCCTAATCATGACAAAAATAGAATTAGGCCTCAGGTGATCCGAGCTAAATCGCGTCGTGGGAGGCAGCCGCCATTCAAAACGGCGTTGCTGTCCCAAGACGCCATTTAACATTCGCTAACAGGTTTCCCCTAGCCTTCCGAGTATAAAAAGTGGAATTTCTTCCCGAAAATCTCCTAAACATGCTCTAAAGTAAGAAAAACGTGGTTTTTAATCAAAATACAACGGAGATCGTCATCCTACCAGTTACTTGAACTCCTCCGAGGTTCAAGCCACCAGACCTCCACGCCACAAACCGCCGCCAGTACCGCCGTAGACGCCGTTACTCCACCGTAACGTCGGCTGCTGTCCGGAGAGCAATATGTCGCGGAGGAAATGGTGGTGGTAGTGGTGGAAGTTAGGGAGGGGGTTTGATGGAGTGGAGGGAGAGGAAAGTAAGGAGAAGGGGGAAGGGAGAGCAAAAGGTTCGGAGAGAGGGAGGAGAGAGAAGAAAATGAGAGAAATGAGGGAAAGGAGGGATGGTTGATAGGTTAAAACCGAACCTAGCTAAAACGCATCGCCCAACACCGACACCATTCAAGTGACAAGACCAGGGCCGTACTCTCGCGGCCCGAAACTGGCCCACGTAGCGCCTACGTGGCACCGACGTAGCACACTCTAAAACGCGTCTTCCTAACAAGACGTCATTTGAACCGTGTCTCGCAAGCTCGACGTGATAAAGAACCTATTCTCCAAGCCCCACAAGGGCCCAAATCAAGGGGTCTAACACCAAAACTGACCTAATAACTGGATCCGAAACCTCAATCCTTACATGTTGAGTGGGGGAAGGTGATCGTTTAGCTCGGGTAGGATTTGCGATGCAGATGATGGTGTGCAGTGGTTCCTGGTTAAAGTGGAAGCCTCAGTTTTGTGGGTGGCGAAGTACACAACAGATGTATCCTCTACCCTCCATTGCTCACTCCTGTCTACTTCAAGTTACTCTATCGTGAGAATGGGGGTTATTTGCTAGTTCAGAGGGTACTCCAGAAGCGGGTTCTTCACTATACCCATATTAGGCTACTAGGGCACCACCTGTTGAACCGGCACCTGATAGACCTGTTGTTGCTACTGCTATTGTTGCGACCTCTTTGCCTTCAAGGCAGAGATGTACTTATGCATTTCTTCTTAGCCAATTCTGCCTTGATCACTTAGATCATGAATATAGTCCTGAAAAGGCTAGAAAAGGTGGAGCCCTTGAATGTGTTCTGAGCATAATGTGTCCTCTCATATAATTCAGCCATGGTAGTGAGATTATTCAACGTGAGGACCAGCTTATACTATGGGGTTGCATTGGCAATCATCATTTTCACTTGCTCAGATTAAGACAAGTGATCCTTGCCTTTCTCTGTCATGGCTCGCCACCTATCAGCAAAGGTGATGAACGAAGTCCTCATCCACTTTCATTTTCTCAAAGAGTAGATCGGTGATGGAGAGGGATGGAGCAACCCGGTCTTTATATCTCTATAAGGACTTCTTGGAAATAGTATCGAAGTCCTCAGCATCTATTGCATCCAACGAGAAGAACCATTCAAGGGCGGGTCCTTCTAAAGACCTTCAGAATAGAAATGCCAGCGACCTCTTGTCACTCTGCCAGAACGAGGACTCATAAAGGAAGTCCTTCAAATGTATGAATGGATTTCCCATCCCATTGTACTTCTGGTATGAAGGCATTTCAGACGGTGGCAAATGAAAGATCAAAAGAGTCGGAGTAGAGATTTCTAGGTCAGCCTTAGTATCAATCAATTTCTTCAAGCTCTTGTACTACTCATCCATCTAGTTCATCTTGGTAAGGAGAGCATGTTTGAGGGGATATGTATGTGGGGGTGGAGGTGTGTAGTGAGCTTAGCTACTGGAGTAGGATGGACATGGCGGATAGTTAGGTTATGGTCTGACAGAGTTTCTGCCATACCCGAAGGCATTTTGGACTACTGGAGTTTGAGGCCTTGGAGGATAACGAAAGTTTGATTGCTCCTAACCTCCCAGGTGTTGAGAGGGGGTGATTCTGAAGCCTTCCATGGCCTAGAGGAGGATTCTGGCAGATTCCCCTTGATCCTGGGGAGAGTGAGGGTTCCCCACTTCAGGTTGAGTTTCAAGAGACTTCCCTTTGAGGATTGCTTGGATAGCCTCGAGCTGTTGAGGCTCCAAATCATTAGCAAGTATGCTAAGAACATTGAACAGATCGAGTGGAGTAGTAGATGATTGCTCATTAGCATCATGAGCTTCAAAGGAAGGGTTAAGATTGAGTTGGAAGTCTAGTGCATGGACTTAAGATTGATTGTAATAACCCGCTGTCGGGCTGAAGTATTCAAGAGTGTATCCATGGTGATAGGATTGTGAGTTCAAATCATGGGAATCCTTTTCATGGTTATCCATGTCATCATAAGTGTAATTCGTCATTCCAACTATTTTTCTTGAGTGTAACATCATTATGACAAACAAGTAGAGATGATTCAAACAATTTTGCAGATAATAACTTAAACAAGTGGATGTTTACGCAAATTTTGAGATGAATTTTAAGCTGGTCGGAAATTCTCTCAATGGGTGGGATCCGCCTTTTAATTCAGTTTTCCCCATTATTCTCTAGGAGTCCATACTCTCACAACGAATTAGGCAATTATCCTAGGTCTTTAGTGGTACAACCTGCCCAATGAGCAAGGAGGGAATCCCATGTTTTAGAGGCCTCAATGTGAGCAATTCTGATCCGGAAGAGAGGGACCACCTCAACCAGAGGGTCTTACATACAACGAGAAGGTGTTTGGATCCTATACAATGTAGGGAGGTGTCGCTCCCACCCTGGGATGTCCTATGGCTTGATAGAAGTCAGTGGCCAATGCAAACTACTGCAATGAGATAGATATGAGTAGATAATCATAGATTGGAGACACGTCACTGATGGGTGACATGATTCGAATCACGTCACCAAATTGTGATGTGATTCAAACTAGGTAGCCGCTGTACAACAACCATTCCAGGCAGCAAGCAAGGGACCTGAGATGCATTACGTCTTAATGATGTAATTTAAATCACATCATAGAGTGGTGATTCAATTCAAATGCATATAGAAGACAATGATAAGGGCCCTTGCCCTTCAACCAAACAGGAATGAGATGAAATAAAAGAGCACCAAAACAACCTCTACAAACTCAAGAGAATAGTGATGACAAAAAAAAATGGTGGAATTCCATGATAAAAAATATTAAACAATCGCAACTCCAAGGCAATCCAAACATGACCAACTTTGTTGATAAAGGGGGTTGTGCACGAGGTGCACAAGAGGTAAAAACAGTAACCAAACTGGTGCTTGTGGAGCACAAATCAAGTGCACACGAGGGTGCAAGAGGGGTGACACCAAGGGCATCAAAATGAAATAAAAGAGGGTGAAAATAAAAGAGAAACTAGAAATAGTCCCACCATGATCGCCAAAAAGTTGTGAGTTCTCAATATGTGATATTCATTAGAATTAAAAAGGGCGCTATGAAGAATAGATGAAAAATGATCATGATCGCCAAAGAATGAGATGCTCAATGAAATAGAAAAAAGTGATCATTGTTACTTGAGATTCTGAGAGATTGTGATGATGGGTTCTTCAACTTCTCCTTCTCCGACTGGTAGAAGAAGAAGAGCCTTTCTCTTTAAGCTTTGCCCTCTCTAATGTGCTTTGATCTCTTGATTGCTTTCTTCTCTTTTACCTTGCAACAAAACACAACAAAACAAATGAAAGAACTTGATTAGAGGTAAGAGTATAGTGTAGTATCTATTCTAAATCCAGCCAAGAACATGCAGCTGGACTCAAAAACTCACTTTTCATCTTTTCTATTAAACTCCTATATGCAAATAGATAGAAAATAAATGCTATGAATGCATTTTATGTGTTTTCTTGTGTAAATAAGATGATGATATGCGTGCAAACTGATATGAAAACATAATTTAATGATGATGAACTATGAATAAATAAGAAAAGATTGAAGAAAGAAGTAGAAGAAGTTGGTGTTAGTATTAGGTTGCCCGAAAGCCAATCCAATACTATGTATTATTCAGTTTATTAATGGCATAAATTTATTGTGTGTAATTAATTCGATCTATGTTTATCGTATCACGACCATGAACATGCGCAATAGTCTTCGGATTATGATGAGATCATAATTACGGGACCAAAGACTTATAAACACATATTCTTAATTGTTCCTAGTCAGAGGATGTTTTAGAAGGACATCAAACATCCGGATAGACTAGTACTAGTTTCTTCAGCTCAAATGATGAGGGTGACTGATCCTATAAATCACTTGTGTGGAGACACTATGCTAGACCTGTAGGTGCTTATTGGCGAATGAGTTCACTGAACTGATCCGACCATGAATCGCTAGATGGTATATACCTCACTATTAACCAACTCGATTTTTTTGTCATGGTTGCGTAGATGATCCTTGGACCTGAGACACCAAAGATATCTTATTGGTACGTCTCTGAGCTTTGACCTTGACTAACGAATCCCTAACCATGGGTTATCAATAAGTCAAATGATCGGGTTCAGGGAAATGCCCTTAAAGGTAATTGTGTGTTCAATATGGCATCATCCGCTCTCGGTATTTGGAGAGAGAATGTTCTGGGAATGATGCACTTAAGTCCCTGGCCAGGGCCGACTCTGTATCAGATAAAGAGTTATATGATATAGATTAGCGGCATCTGATTCAAGTGAATCGACCGGCTAGGGTTAACAGTAAACCATAGCCTACGTCGATTCGAGAACATTGTATGAATAAAGGATTATATCCGCGCGGTAATCGTTGACGGAAAGGTTACCATAGTTAGTTGCATAAACGCCAACGCCTTCCGGGATCACACGATGTTGCTTGGCACCCAACGTGATTAAAAGCTCGTCTGAATTTATTGTGTGACATTAAATTCGGTTGATTAATTAATATAAGGATATTAATTAACTCAGTAGGTCTGTAAAGAGTTACTAGGCTTAATGGGCTGTTGACTGGACTGGTATTTGGGCCTAGAGAGTCACACGCAAAAGGTTTTCAAGTCGGTGGATATTTTGATGGGGTTTCGGATAAGTGTGGTTTTTCTGAAAAACCACAACGCACTTATTATAAAAGATTGGGGCTAGGTCAGGGGCCAGCAACCCTGACCTAGTCGCCCCCCACTCTCTCTCCTCTCTGTGTCTGGCACCCCCCACCTCAGGCTGGCCCCGGGAGACTCTGCTCTGACTCTCGCCTGCATCGTCTTCCCGTCCGACGGGAATCTAAATCCGCATGTCGCAAAGGATTACGCGAAGCCAGACGGGATCTACGGACGTTGCTTCAAGCGAGGAAGCGAGGACGATCCACCGAGAAGAAGACTTCGTGGATACCGCTAGAGGCCAGGCACCTGCGCGGCTTGCGGCATCACACCGACAGAACCAGACTGATGTGGATTCAAATCCACGCAAGGTAAATTCGATTTACCGTTTAGTCTTTGTTGATTGAAACAGGATGGATCCAATCCCGACTTTAATTTTATCCATTGTGTTTTGGTCGGATCCGACACAACGAACCCAACGATGGTATCAGAGCCAGGTTCCACTGTGTTGTTCGCCATTTCGGCTTTTCGAATTTTCAATTTTATAATATATTCTATGCATGTTATTAGATTTTAAACGCATGAGATGTGTTCATTAGATGAACACGGTTAATTAGCCGTAATTATTGCTTTAAAATCTGTATTTTTATGGGTGCTTTTCGTGTTCTTCGTCTGATGAAGAACGGGCACGAATTGGCAGCGTTTTGGGCACCCTAAAGGTTAGGGAATCGGTTGTCAGTGCTTTGGGTATCACCCAAAGAATCGATGGGCATCCATTGCCCTCACCGACGCCGGAGAAGGCCACCACCAGCCCCCTTTCTCCTCCTCCACCTTGCTACAGTCCAACCATGGGGATGGGGGGCTTGAGTGTGCACGAACCGTGCAAAGGGGGGGGGGGGGGAAGGGGCCATCGCCGGTGCCCCTGGCCGCCAGGGTACCCCCTACAAGGCAGGGGTCCGTCGGCCGACATTTGTGGGCGGAGGGCCACCCCCCCTCACCTGTGGCATAGCTAGGCAAACCCTAGTTACGTCGGGTGAGAGGGACGAGCCCGGTCGGCCGGGCCGGGCCCTAGCACCCGAACCAGCGGGGCGCCTGACCCGGACTAGCCCCGCCCCACAGAGCGGGTCTGGGCCCGAGCCAAGAGCCGGCTGGGCATGGCCCAAGGGCCGAACTGGCCCAGGCCCACCTGGCCCATTTGGTTCCGTTGACCAAGCCCATTTTCCCCCTTATTTTCCCTATTTTCATTTGTTTACTGGTTTTTAATATTATAGAATTTAGTTTAAATTTAAAATAGGATTTTAAAATTGATTAGATTCTATTTTACAGATATTAAAGACCAGTAAATGGGATTATTGAATGTGGGGAAATTTTAACAAGTTGTTGTTAATTGAATTATCAATCTAATTATTAGATTTGATTATGATAAAGATGATTAAATTAATCTCTTTAATTTTGATGACTTGCATGGAAAATTATGAAGTTGTTAATTTGATTTTTTTTTTGTGAACATATGATGTGTTTTAATTGCTTATTTAAATTCAGTTTAAAATTAGCATGCTTAAACAAATATTTTTTTTTGAAAATTCAAATCCAAATTTTGTTTGGTCGCTGGTTTATGAAACCAAAATTATTTATTTTCAAAAATTCATTTATTAAGCCATGTGATGCGCTATTCATGTGTGGTTTATTTAATTTAAATAAATTGCATGGTGGTCATGGATAAGCACGCAATGATATATTCATGCGATGATATGTGGATGGTGATTGTTGGCATGTGTGAATATTTGGATTATTAATTATTAATAAATAAAAGTCTATGTACCTCTCCCTCTCTCATTTCCACTGTAATTTTACCTCCCTCCTTGATGTACTCGCCATAAGGCTTCCTCTTTTAACTTATCATGTAATTGAGAATTAATGTTGTAATTTGATCGAGGCGGTTGAGCATGGAGCGAGGATGATCCACAACTGTAACCAAGAAGGAAATGAAAGAGTTCATTCAAGCCTATGAGTTTGCAGACTCATGATATAAATTGTTATATTGTGTGTCTATGTTTGACTGTGTAGACACGCTAATTTTGACCTCATATTGAGTAAATTTCATGTCACACTTATAATGCCCCGAAATGGTCTGAGTTTTAATCATTAATTATTTTTTATTGATTTTTTGAGAATTTCGTTGATTAACGTCGACCATGGCCGATGCCTTTTAGATTTCTAGCCAAAATCAGTTCAAAATTAAATTGCTAAATCTGGACAGATTTAGCTGAATAGCGACGCCCATGGATGACGCCATTTAGTTCCTAATCCGTCTGGATTTTCGATTTGAATTCGAATTAATTTCCTAATTATCTAAAGCACGTCTCTCATCGATGACGCCTTTTATGTTTCTTAATCTTTTCTTGTTTCCTTTCCGGATTTTATTTCTATTTTAGCCGTTGTAATTAGCTAAATGGCATCCCTATTGGGCGACGCGTTTCAAGAGTTTCCTGATAAACGTGATTTGGCCGAGATAATCCGGTTCTAGAGGTTGGAAAGGATGTAAATTCCTTCCATGTCTATCCATGGCAAGTCTGATCCAAAGGAAAGCCCTTTTGAAGGCCAAGCCACTCCAGAACGTAATCTATATATATATGTACCCTTTGGACATTGAAAAAGGTTGGCCATTGAAGAAAAGGAGCTCTCCCTTAAGGTGTTTAAAGGCTCTCATGGAGGAAAAATGTGGACAGCAAGGGGAGCTTCTTCCTCTTCATCTTCTTCATCTATTGAAGTCCATTGAAGACCAAGGCTTCGGAGGGGCCAACTCTCTCTCTCTCTTTCTAGTTTTCTTACTAGTTTTGATTGTTTTTCAACTAGTTAGATTGTTGTTTTGCACTATTCTTTATCACATCACATCCATTATACAGATACCCATACCATCTTTTTCATACCCACACATGCAATAGGGGTTTAAAGAAATACAAAAAGTGAGTTTTATTAGTTTGGTTGCATGACTGATTCATTAGATATGATAGATATTACACTACTCTAGTTTTAATCCAGATTTTCCTTTTGTCTTGCTTGTTTCTTTTGCAAGGTTTGAAGGAGAAAAGGCTTTGGAAGGAAAAATTGAATAGAAGAAAACCCTAAAAAAAAAAAAAAAAAAAACAGAAGAGTAAAAAGAGAAAAGGCTCTTCTTTTTCGACCAGCCGAAAAAGAGGAACAAAGGAACATAATCTCCCAAATTCCGCAAGGTTAGTAGCGATCATCGTTTTCATTTTTCATTAAAGCCCTCGGTTTCTGGCGATCACATTAGTTTTAAATTTGATTTGTTAATTATGTTAACACATGATATCATGATAATCACACACACTATTTGAGTACTATAGCTTTTTGGCGATCACGGTGGGACTTGTCTTGCCGTTTTTTTCACTCTTGTTTATTTTCCATTGGCCACCCTCCTGTGCACTGTTTGTGTCCCTCGGGCACGTTTATAGTTGTTTGTTTGGTTTTTTTCCCCACATGCACCTCGTACACATCCCTAGTGGCAGAATTTTGCACTCCCATGATTGCTTGAAGTTGGTGGCGTTGGAAGAGCATGTGTGTTTGAATTGATATCCATGTTCATTTGCATGATAACTTATCCATTTAGATTGAGTCTCGCATGATTAGTTGATCCTTATTTTACTTTGTTATTTTGAGAGGGGAATGCCCCTGTTATCTTCGTTAATTACTATTTTTCGAGCATGAATAGCATCAACACAAAGCGATGTCTTTTGTAAGGACAACGTGCATGCCCAACGAGATTAAACCTGCATATCCTGCTTGTCTACCTACCCGAGCCACTGTGACCAGAAAGCCACTGTCTTGAATAGCGTTGCAATCAGGTGACGTTATTTAAGAAGTTTTCTTTCCAGCCATCAGTTCTCGGATTTTTTATTATTATTGTTACTTATATTTATTATATTGCATTAGAGGCCATCCCGGCCGCAGGCCATTAGCACTGGGAGTTCACTCCTCTTTCTATAGGAACACCCCTCTCGGCACTCTCACCTCTCTCTAACTGGGTCGGTCTCTCGGTCAGACTAGAGTGGCTAGTGTTGAGACCTCCGTAAGTCCCCAAAAGTGGAGAATTTCTCTCTATTCATCGGGCTGGTTGTACCATTGAAGTATCGGATAGATTTTCATAATGTTGAGAGCAAAGCCATATTACATAACAGTGGAAATTGAACTGAAACTAGGATCCAACCTACTGAGGGAATCTGTGCATAAAATCCAATTAACTCAACAAGAAACTCCCAAAACAACGTAAGTATTCACTTGGTTGTTAATCTCTGTGAAAAATTGTTTGATTCTGTGATTAACCAAAACAACATGATGCTACATTCAGGTAGAGTCGTCGGAATGGCTGGCTATGAACAAGATACCCGATTTGAGTATGAGGGAGATGCTAATGCCCCTCAAAATTCTGATCTTTATTCTGAAAATGGGGGAGATGCTCATGCCCCCCACAACACCCATCAATTTCAAACTAAGTATGAGGGAGATGCTTATGCCCCTCAAGGTCAGGTTCAATTCACCCGTAATCAACACAATCCCAACGTGGATCATTCTCACGTCCACGTCATCTCAAATCCCACTTACGAGGAGGTTCAAGATCAAGCTGAGCCCTCTTCTACTAATCCTCCTGATCAAGTAACCGTGCTGGGAGCCCTTGCTACCCATGTGGATCCTCAACAGCTCGAGGCCATCCAATCGATCTTGAAGGGGAAAACTCCTCAACGTCCTTCTGAAACGCATATTCCAGTCACCCCTACTCATCAGATCCCCATTCATCAGGCCATGGAGGGCCTTCATATCACTACTCCTCGGCCTATGGCCCCCCAGCAATCCTCTGCGAGATTCCCAGTCCAACCGCCAATGCCAACGTATCAAAATGCCTTCGGGCATGGCGGAAACCATGCCGAATCTCAGTCTTACTGTCCTCCATGTCCTAGCTACTCTAGGAGGCAGACCTTTCAGGCACCCCCACCCCCACCAGCTGATCCAGTCACCCAGGCTCTCTTCACGAAGATTAACTAGATGGATGAACAATTCAAAAGCTTCAAGAAGATGACTCCCGAAGTCTCTCTCCCCAACCTGCCTGTGTTCCATCTTTCACCCTCTGAGATGCCAGTGTATTGGAAGTACAGTGGCTCTGGCAACCCCTTCACTTACTTAAAGGAATTCATGTATGAGTCGTCGTTCTGGCAAAGTGATAAGAGGTCACTAGCCTTTCTCTTTAGAAGGTCGTTAGAGGGATCGGTCCTGGAATGGTTCTTTCCACTAGACCCCTCTGAAGTTGAGGATTTTGACACTGTGTCAAGAAAATTCCTGCAGCGTTACAAAGATAGAGTTGCACCATCTCTTTCCATAATTGATCAGGTAGCCGAAAAGATGAAGTCTGATGAAGATTTTGTAACTTTTGCTGATAGATGGAGGGCCATGGCCGAGAAAATCAAGGATCATCTGTTTGAGTCTGAGCAAGTTAAGATGATGATTGTCAATGCAACCCCACAATATAAGGTGGTGCTGACATTGAATAATTTGACCAACATGGTAGACTTGTATAAGAGAGCGCATTACACGCAGAATGCCTTCAAGGACTCCTCCTTCTCCAGTGACTTTGATCCACACTGAACCAACATGCCTCTACCTCGGAAGCCTGTCATTCCCAACTCTTCTAATATGGGTCCAACCACTGAGGGCACACTGTCCCATGAACAGATCAGCATAGTAAATAACAATCAACCCCAGTTCATGAGGAGTCAGCAACCGTAGTACAATGGGCAGAAGCAATAGAATCAGCCGGGCTTTAGGCCACCCCAGCAACCATATCAGCCAGCTTTCAACCAGCCCTGGCAGCAGCTCAGATACAACCAAGTTCCCCCTCCTAATGATTATTCCCAACAATGGAAGCCACCAAGTCCGAAAAGAGCATCCTATCCACCACCCCCAGAAACACTGTACGACATATTCAATGCCCTCATGGCAGCAAATGCTTTGTCACTGCAAAAGGAAAGGGCCATCTGGCCACAGAATGTTGATACGTCCCATTACTGTGTGTTCCATCGTCAGCCTGGACACACCATAGACGCATGCTTCCAATTTAGGGACTACATTCATGATATGAATGACCAAGGGGGTATCGATTGGGAAGAAATGAGAAAATATATCACAGCAATGAAGGCAAAGAGACCCCAGCAACCACCACAACAGCCACAGCAAGCTCAGAGGGCCCCAGTGCAACAAGCGGCACCTGCGTAGAATATGGGAATAGTCCAAATTTCGCTGCTTACCACACTAATCAAATAGCCCCAATTCTTACCAACATCCAGTCTGAGGCTAACAGGGGACATCAGTGGAGTGTGGAAGACACATCATCTATATACTCCGCCGTACACAGCCAGAATATTGTCGTACCACTACCTCGCCGCATTATCCGTATTCCCAGGCCTTCACCTGTGCCATCACAACCCATACCTGCTACACTACTCCACCAGCCACCATCCTGAGACCCATACTGTAACGACCCGCCATCCTATGACCGGGGACCCGGTTACTAAATGGATGTCGGCCCATTAACTACGGGCTCACACCCGGATCTCACACAACACATCTGGAGGAGTAAGTGCTAAACAGTGCTAAATATAACAATCTCACGGACTACAAAGGTAAACAAGTGCGCAGGGAAAGTAACAATGTCCGTATACAGTCCAACAATAATTACATGTCCAACAATTAAATAAGTACAGGCAGAAGGAAAGTACAACAACATCGGGGCATACCCCGGAGCTAAGACAGCTGCTGGTCCGCACACCAAGAAGACACCACGCTACCGCTGCGCCTCGAAGTCCACACCTGAAACCGCAGGGAGTGAGCCACACCAGAACTGGGCTCAGTAGGGATCATCCGATCCCCTGCCTCCCACTCACACACCCACAAGTGAAGCAACAGTAATATATAGAGCAGTTAAGTAAAGCAGTAAACACAACAAGCAACTCCAGCACGAAACGCACGACAAACAGTGTAGCAGGAACAACTCTGAGTAACCCAAAGAACCCAACACAGAGTCACGTCTCACGACCGAAGTCCACGAGGCGACTAAACCACACAGTCGACCGAAGTCAAACGTCGCCTCCCAACACTACCACCAGTGCTCACGCCTGTCCACCCCTACAGCGTTCCGGAGCACTGTAGGGTGAGGCAGTGAGCTGAACTAGGACTAGCTGGACTCAGTGTACCGCCACTGCCAGCTACGTGTGCACACAAGCAGTCTAGACTACTGTCCTACCACCGGATTGCCTCCACGCTAGGCCTCAGCGCTTTCCTGGAGGGTCCTGGGGACCGGGAACCCCCGTCAAGCCGCAGCTATAGGAACTACCCGCAGACCCAACTCTCCCGGGCTGCATCAGGCCAAGGGCTAAAGGTACCACTCGTAACCTTGATCAAAGGTCACATCAGGCCCATTGGCTAAAGGGTAAACCAACTCCCACCAGTAAAACCACCAGCTCCACAGCAAGAGACACGCCGGAAGCCGTCACAACAAGCAAGGGAAACCCCGACCCGCTGAGACCAAACAGCAACCCCTCGGATAGCACACTAGCTACTCCGGCCCGCCGGCTCAAGGTGGTTCTGCTTCCCTCAGCTAAAGGTAAAACACCACGAGCACCCCTCCTCACAGACACCATGACCCTGTCCCCACCGGTCCATGGTGACATCGGAAACCATTGTCACATCGATCCACGGTCGTATGATCACACACACACATATATAACATGCTGTCAATCCATTCGCACAGTAAACCCCAGTCTCAACGTACAGTTAAAGCACATACACACCCACAGATGATGAAATCCCAGTCATGCAGAAGTTCTCAGTCTCAGTATATAACTCAAAGCATGCATTAGAACCATCCCACCGTGAAACATACATCAAAATATCCCAAGTAAACCATTCCTGGCTTGAATCGCGTCGACCGAGGTCGACGCCATTCAAGCCCCACAGACGGGTTTATTAAAAGACCAGAATAACCCTTAAAATGCGTCCACCGATGAAGTCGCCTATTAAAACGCATCTGGATGGCCCGACGCCATTCAACCCCGAAATCCAGAATACATAACCATTAAGCGGGGGCAAATCCTGCCTAAATGGCGTCATGGTGACTCGACGTCCTTCAGAAAGGCGTCGATCACCCATGACGTCATTTAGCCCAGCACCCCTAACCTCTGAAACTCGAACAGGGGGATTTCTGCCCTGAAACGCGTCGTCCTTAACCGACGTCCTTCAGAAAGACGTCGACCAGGGACGACGCCTTTCAGCGCCAGGAACCAGGTTCCCTGGTTCGAACCGAGGGCTCCTCCCTTGAACCCCAAGCACCCCGAAAACCCCAAAACAAGAGGAAAAGGAAGGAGAACTCAACTACCACATGCATACGCCGAATCCTACGATCACAAGCACGCCAATTCCCACAAGAAAACCCCCTAAACATGCTCATTCTAGCCCCAAATACATCACGTCACGCCGAGAATCACACGAACGTCACAAGCAAGGTTCGTCCCCCTACCGATTCTTGAACTCCACCAAGCTCCTCGCCGCCGACCCGTCTCGCCCCACGCCGCCGCCGGTACCTTCGGGGACGCCGCCACTCCGCCGGGACGTCGGCCGCCGTCCGGAGAAGGGAACGCCGCGAAGGAAGTGGTGGAGGTAGAGGTGAGAGGTAGGGAAGCTATGGAGTGGTTGGAAGAGGAAGAAGAGGAAGGGAGGGGAGGAAGATCGCCGGAGACGGCGGAGGGGGTGAGGAGAGAGAGAGGGAGGTGAGAAATGAGGGAAAGAAGGGAGGGCTCGCGGGGTCATTCAGAAACCAGCTAAAACGCGTCGATCGAGGCAGACGCCTATCAGTCTGACAGGACAGCCGTACTGACAACGCTCTGGCGCCATGCCCTGACATCGCAGATGTCGCAGTCTGAAACGCGTCGACCCACCTGGACGCCGTTCAGACAAATCTGACAGGGCCGTACTCTCGCGGCCCGAAAACCTGCCCACGTGGCGCACACGTGGCACAACAACCAGGAACCTAAATGGCGTCCACGCACCCTGACGCCTTTTGAAAGGCGTCGACGAGGGCTGACGCCATTCAGCCAGAAATCACAAGACCCCACAGGGTCCAAACCAGGGGATCCGGCCCGATCCCGACCCGAACACAGAACCCGAAATCTCGGTCATTACACATACCCAGTATCCCCACTTCACCACCTACCATCCTAAAACCTGTAGCCACCACCTCAAAGCTTCCACCATCATTATCCACTAACCCACCATCATTCACTCATAAACCCCTCATGCCATCTAAACTGCTACTACGCATCCCTTTCCCCACGCCATCACCCAGCTACCACAACCCCATACCACCCACTAAACCCCTCATAGATATTGCACAATTATCCCCTACACCACCACTTATGCCATCAAAATCCCTCATTAACCCAACAGTAGTCGAGACATCACCCACACCCTCCATTGTTGAGCTCTAGAGTGGCAAGATCTTTAATAAGGTATTCCGACAATCTGCTGTTCAGGAGGGTCCGTCACGAGCAATTGATGAAGTGCAGAATGAAGAGAGTGCACCAGGCACTCAATATGATTTGTTGAAACATATGGACAAAACACCGGCACGCATCTCCGTGCTTGTGCTGATTAAGAGGTCCAAGACCTACCAAGAAGGACTAATGGAATACTTAAAAAGGGTCATGGTTAATGAAGACGTGCTGGTGGAGAAGATCACTGCCTTGTTAGTGCCACTAAGCGAGCAGCCATCTATCACATTCCATTCATCTCAACTGGAATCCCGGGCAGCACGGGGTATGGCCTTAAGCATCACTGTTAACATCTGTAAGAAGTCTGTAGACGCCTGTCTAGTGGACACTGGGGCCTCTATTTATGTTCTGCCACCAAGAAGCCTAGAACTCTGTCGGGTGCCTAAATAGAAGTGGTTACCTTCCCCGATCTTTGTCACCGTATATGACAATTCTACTCGCTTACCACTGGGCATGGTCTATTTGAAGATAGAACTAGGCCTCGTCTGCCATCTCGAGGTCGAATTCCACATCCTGGAAATAGATCCTTCACTGAATGACATCCGTGGCCACCCTTACATCAAACTCCTTGAGGCTATTCCTTCAACGAATCATCAATGCCTCAAGTTCCCATACAAGGGGTGTGTCATCAAAGTCAGAAGTATGCCAATTCTTAATGCCGCTCATTACCTAAACGTGACTCCAACTCTTAATCCCTCACACCTTCAAAAACCTATTCTATCCTTGTTGCAAACCTATCTTCCTTCAGCTGACCTGTTGAAATCCACCTTACCCACTTCTTGTCCAGTAAATGCTGTGAAAAGGGGGAAGTCCATGAGCACCCCTGGCTGAAACATAATGATGAAGATCAGGTATCAACCCGGGAAAGGTCCAGGCACTCAGTTGTAAGGCATAACCAAGCCAGTCAAAGATGGCAGACTGATACCTGGGAATGGTATGGGCTATAGTCCAGAAAAGGTAAGGCACAATATTATACAGCAGCAAAAGAGTGAAGATGGTCACAAGGTGTGGAAGACCATGGTGACACCATGCAAGGAGAATCGAGACCCTCTGACTTGGACCTTGTCTACACATTTGTCTAAGGGCTCGCGATCCGACATGACAATGATAACACTATGGTGATTACCTCCCACTTTGACTTGCATGATATCTATAAGAGGGAGGTGGCTAGACATTGCACGCCACTACTGACATATCAATCCTTGGAGGCTTTGCAAAAAGAGGAAGTTTCAAGACCCAGAGTGCGAGTGGTACAGATGGTTTGATACCTTGGACCTGTATATACCTTTGAACAGGTTATTTTTGCATCCTGGTGAACCACAGTGGTTGTCGCTGATTGATGAACTGATTGAGAGGCCTGTGGAAATTTTTGACAAAAGGGTCCTACTGAGTGATGAAACAGATGAAGGGGAACCAGATGACCATATGAAGCTGGGCTGACCATAGATTGATAGATATAGGTGGCCTCCAAGCCAATCACGAGGTACCTATTTCAATCTGGTTTAATAATAAATGGCATATATAATTCATTATGTAGATTGGCATGTTTATTATTATTGTGCATAATGAAGTCCATGAATGTGTACAACGGTCTTCAGATTATGATGAGATCATAATAATGAGACCGATAACCTATAAACTCCTATTCTGAATTGTTCTTAGTCGTAGGATGTTTGAAGAGGACATCAAACATCCGGTAAGACTAGTACAGGTTATTCCAGCTCATATGATGAGGGTGACTGATCTCGTTAGTCACATGTGAGGAGACACAATGGTGAACCTGTAGGTGCTCATTGGAGAATGAGTTCACTGAACTGATCCGATTTGAATCGCCGAATGGTAATTTACCTGACTGTCAATCGGCTTGATTCATCGTCACAGTGGCGTAGTTGGTCCTTGAACTTGAGACACCAAAGACACCTTGTCGGTGGACTTCTGGGATTTGACCTTGGCTTACGAATCCCTATCCACGGGATTTCTAATAGTCAAGGATTAGGTCCAACAGAAGACCTTCGAAGGTGATTGTGTTCAATAGAGGATTGTTCGCTCTCAGGTTACTGGAGAGAGAATGCTCTAGAATAGATCCACAGGAGTCTTTGGCTAGAGTAAACACAATATTAGAAAAGGTACTTTCGGATATTGTACAGCGGAGTTTGATTCAAGTGAGTTGACCATCTAGGGTTAGACAATTGACCGTATCCTAGGTTAACTCGAGAGCATTGTGCGAACAAAGGATTATAGCCACGCGGTAACTATGGACGGACAGATTCCATGTGTGGGTTACTAAACCCCATTACCTTTCGGGATCATGTGGTGTTGCTTGGCACCCAACTTGATCGGAAGTCCGACCAAAATTTACAAGAGATGTTAAATCAGTTAAGTAATTAATTAATATCTAGATATTAATTAATCACAATAAGTCAATAACTAGTTATTTCACTTAACGGGCTGAAAATCGGACTGGTTAATGGGCCTAACGGGTCATACACAAACAGATTCTCCATCGGTGGTACCTAAGTGGGATTTATATTAAGTCGGGGACTTTTGTGAAAAGTCGCGCCGACTTAATATATATACGCGCTGTTGAGAAACCCTGGGCCAAGCTCCAAGAACTCTCAAGGCTGGCCGTCCCCCTCTCTCTCTCCTCCTCCTCTGGGCGTCCCATTCAAGGCGCTGGGAGACTTCCCGTCTCCGCCACGCGCATTTCCCGAGAGTCGAAAATTCACACCAGATGATCCAGACATGGTTGCGGCGAGGATTCTTCAGCGAGCAAGCTGCTCTGGATGAGGGATCGAGGGCGAACCACCGCAGAGGATAGCGTGGATAACGTTGGAGGCCGGACGCTTGTACTGCTAGCGGCATCGCCTCGACGAAACCGAAACGGTTGTGGATTCGAATCCGCACAAGGTGATTCGATCACTTTTCAATTTTTGGTTTTAGTTTTTCATTCTGAATCGGATCAGCAGGCATCGGGTGGGTATTTTCTTGTTGCTTCCGTTGCATTCGTCACTCCCCGCTCGGATCCCAACAGTAGTATCAGAGCCAGGTTTCGCTCTGATCTGCTTCAGATCGCTAAACTTAATCTTCTGAAATTCATTCCTTCCATAAATTTATTTTTCTTTCATATAAATTGTTCATCGGATGAGCAAATGATAATTAGATTATTTTTCTATGAAGAAAACAAAATTTCTTTTGGGGGTTTTATGGTGTTCTACGTGTGATGAAGAATCGAGACATGGGCATCAAATATGGTTGTAAAATTGGATTTTTAAACCACTGCTGGCTGTCCTCGTCGTCGCCGGTGTGACCGGTGGTGGGCGGTGACCTCGCCGACCCCTGCAGGGCGGCAATGGCCGGAGGCCGGCGGTGGAACATCCCCTTTACAAAGGTTGTAAGAAATAAGGGGAGGGGAGGCCACGGTTTGAAATCCTTCAACCCCGTTCATGGAGGCAGCTGGCGGTGCTAGGGTACCAGCAGCATTGGCCTCACTAGAAGGGCTTCGCTGGCGTCGGAGACCACGGAGGAAGGACACCCCTGGTGCCTCCTACCGTCGGCGGCGCCCAAGTATCCCTGCAACCATAATTTTGATTTTGGTTTCAAGGGGATTTTGACCCGTAAAAGGGGGGTCATCGGAGCTCTGCTGGTGCTAGGCTCACCAGCCCCGTTAGGGCGGCGGGAGGGCCGACGGCACCGACCTGGTTCCCCCCCTTGCCGGCGTCGGGCAAGGTAAAAGGGGGGCAGCCGGCGACGGCTAGGGTTGAGCCCTAGCCGCAGACCTTGTGCGGGTCTTGCCCGAGCCAGCCCGGCTGGGCGGTCCAGGCTGGACCCGAGCCGGGCCAGGCCAGCTATGGGTAGGCCTGGCTCGGGCCCAGGCCGGTCTAGCCGGAGCCGGCCAACCCTATTGGCCCATTAAATTCTTTTATTGATATCCCATTAACCCCTATTTTAACATTATTCCCTTTTATATAAAAGCCCCACCCTTAATAATTGGAAATTAAAATTAAACATAGTTTAAGATTTATTTTAAATAGTTTAAAATTTGTTTTAAAGTTAAGTTTATAAATTTTCAGTTAATAAAGGGGTGTTTTTGAGATATGATCTTAAATGGGAAATATATGGCATAAGATGTGATCTTAAGCTAATTAAAAAATGTTGTTAAAATTTGTTTTTAATTGAAAGATTAACAGGTCAATTAACATATGAACTTAAAAGCAATTAACAAGTGTTGTTAATTTATTTTAAGTTGTGATCTAAGATATAATTAACAAATGTTGTTAATTACTTAACTGATTAGATTACTGTTATGACCTTAAAATTAATTAACAAAATGTTGTTAATTTATATTTATTTAGGTGATTAGATTTATTTAACTTCTTAACAATTGTTGTTATGAAATTAATTTTACTTAAGGGATAATTAATAAGTGGTTATTAAGTGTTAGTTAATTCTTTATGATAGTTATGCATAGCATTAATTATTTTTGAGAAATAAATCTTAATAAAACTTATTAAGGATTAATTAAGTCTTAATAATAGTTATTAACATAATTAATTAATTTTTTTCAGGATCTCTTAATTAATGTTTTTGAAGATCTAATCTACTTAAAATAATCTTTTAATAAAAGTTATTAAGATATTAAATTGAGTCTAATTGTTAGACTAATTTTAATTAGAAACATTCTAATTAATATTTCCTAATAATTATTTTTGAGAAATTTTATTTAATAAAGGGGTTCTTAACAAAGAGTTGTTAAGTATTTAAAATTAGAAATAGAAATTCTTTTATAAGAGTTATTAAAGAATTTTTAATTTAGTCTAAATGTTAGATTATTTCACATTAATAATTGTTGTTAATATGATTTAAAAATAATCTAAGTGTTATATTAATTAATTTAGAAATGTTCTAAATTATGCATAGAATATTTTATAATTTCAATTTTAGTCTTGAGTACACATGTTGGTGTGTTTTAATGCTTTAAATTGGATTTAAATGCATGATAGAAAATGAGATTTTCAAAAAATCAAATTATCTAATTTTGATTGGCACTTAGGTTTTGAGAAAACCAAAATTATTATTTTTCAAAATTTTAGCCTTCATGTGATGTGTTTTATCATGTGTGAATGGTTAAAATTTGTGGTGGTCATGGATATGCACTTAGTTAAATTTCATATCATGTGATGACGTATGATTTTGTGGATTGTTATGGAATGTGATTTATATTAATTAAATGTTAATTAATGAGGCATGCGTGCCTCTCTCTCTCTATCATTCCAATGTAATTCTATCTCCCTCTATTATTGTACTCGGCCATAAAACTTTCTCTTATAATTTATTTGTATTTGAAATTATTCAAAAATTAATATTTTTATAATTGATCGCGTTGGTCGAGGAAAGACATGGATGATCCACAAGTGCAACTAAGAAGGCGACCAGAGATGAGATCACCAGTATCTGTGTGTTTGCATATTTTAATTGTATAATTGTTATATAGTTGTGGTGATTAATTGCGTGGCTCTAGTTAATCACCGTGCTGTCCATGACCACATAGTGAACATGTATGGATGATGCATGTTTTTCTTTTGATTATGAATCAATTGCTATTATCTAGGTATAGTTAAAAATATATGCGATATATTATAAACTATCACCTAGGAAGAGACCAAGATAAAAGTTAACTAAAATCCTCGCTAAAGTCTGAGCCTTAACGTGAGTAGTTGAAAACTTACTGCGTGGTCCTCCATCATTATAGTTATAGGACTCAAATTACCTTAGACAAGTTTGTTGTGCTACCACAAGGTTTGTCTAATTATGAGGAGAGACTCTGGTTATGGCATAAGATGCCTTCTGAACGGGGTAGAGGAATCATGTAGCCTTATTGTGCTACCACAAGGGTTGCATGCAAATCTATGCCAGTCTCATAATGGTGGTAATGCTTAGATCAGAATTAATGGTTTGTTGTGCTATCCACAAGGCCATTAAATTTCTGCGGACCAAAGCTATGATTAGATGTTGCAAAGAGTTGCTAGTTCCATGAGATGGATGCTCTTTGATTGTATTACAGTTTGTTGTGCTATCTACAAGGCTGTACTGCAAGTTATTGAGATTTTGATCCATGCTAGGAGACTATCGGAGTCTCCCGTTCTGTATACCTGAGGGTTATACGGTCCGTCGAAAAATAGCGAAAAATAATTTAAAATAAAAGTCCATAATTGAATTATAAGAACTGTCTGTTTAAATAATTTATTTCCTCTATTAACTGAAATGTCGTCTATTAATCCGAGACTTGGCATACTGGATGTCAAAGCTTCTCAAATCCAAATTTACAAAAGGATTTTGAAGAATGTCTTCACGGCCATATGATAGCCACTATCCTAGTCAGATATCATGAAATCTCGTACTTGGGTGAAACCAAGTAGTAGAGATATTCATGGTATGCCTTTGAGAAAGGCTAGAGGTAAGATCTTAAATGGTCGAACCCATACCTGAGATAGATAAAAGCAAGTCAGCTGAAAGAGAGAATGAGCAGTTCTCCCACTGCAACCAATATAAGGATATTGGTAAAGGCAACTAGGAAACTGAAACTTATAAGAAGTTTCGGGTATTCTTATTATCCATTTTTGCATGTCTATTGGAGACTTAGTGTCTACAATATGAGATATTGGAAATGATTCTTAGATCTGTAATAGAATGCAGACTTAGAAAAGTAAAAGGAAATCAAGAAAATGAAAATGTTAAGTTAGACTCAACAATAGTTCCAGAGATATATAGGTGATAAGTTCACAATTTTACATAAATAACATATGAAATTTACACACTTTGCTACCAATTCAATGAACAAAATCACATGGAATGATAGATAAATCAATTGTGCGTTCAAACATATCAATTCTGTAAAATTTGAATTTCAAATATCATAATTCTATAGATTGAATAAGGATAGCAATTTCATTCTCAAATAAGACTTTCTCGACAATTATTTAATGTCATTGATTGCTGCATGAACGTAACTGTTATTTTATGTGAATACAGGACATGAACAAGTAAATGGCATAGTGATTGGACTACCTGGATTTCAAGGAAGTGACCAGGGTTCGAATCCTGGAAGGAACAATATTGTATTTCTTTTTGTCTTAAAAAGGGAACCACAAGCCAACTAAGAGAGAGAAGAGGGAATTTTGGAATTCAAATTTCAAAAATATTATTTTTTAAATTTGAATTTCAAAATCTCGAAAATAACATTTATTCTTCAATTCAAAATTCAAATATTGAAATATCCCTCTCCAAATTTAAATTTCAAATATGCATTCATGGAGAATCCTCTAATCAAGGGGAAGCTTAATGCAAGCAATTAAGGACCCATTTATTAGAAGATTTGAATTTCAAAATTTGAATTAAGAATCCTCCTCTATAAAAACCAAGAGAGTGGGAGAAAAGGACAACCTTGAATCTTGTTTTTGAAATTCTTACTCTCAACTCCTGAATTTTCACAACTTTTGAAATTTTTAAACTCTCTCACCCCTTCCATCCAAATATCTCTCTCCCTCTCTTTCGCTCTCTCTCTCTCTCTCTCTCTACATCTCTCTAAAACCAGCAGCTGTCAGGACAAGAGGTGGACTCGAGGCACTGCAACTGACTACTGGAAGGAGTCCAGGGCTGCCAAGAATCCGCGTGAAGGACTACGACGGCTACAAACATCAGTTTTCTCTCTCCACCGCCTCTCTCTCTAGTTTTTTAGTTCCCCATGTTACATTGTATTTCGAACATTTTCTGTAAAAGTTTCCTTATGAAAGTCATATTAATTTTTTATTTTCAATGTATCTGTAAAATTTTATGTAGTTCTAATAATGAATGACAGTAGCTCTTTTCAGAAAACTTATCTTTTCTCCCTCTTTTTGTTCTACAACTTTTATTTTTTTTTCTGTTGATACTACTCAAACTTTATATTCTACTTTTAATTTTTTTTTTGAGGTAGTCTTAGTTTAGTAGATGGTTTGATTATGCTCGTTTAAGGATGCTCCTTTTGTGAGTTCATAGTAAGTCCGGTTAATTTCAATTCTTGACAAATCAAATCATCATGCTCCCTCTTCTTTCTTCTCTATTTTTTCTCTAAAAACTCAAGGTTTTCAACTTTAAAAATATATTTTCCTGTGGATTCGATCCAATCTCACCACTTGCTATTTTTCAAATAATTATATGTGAAAATTGGAATTTTAAGATTGATGTTCGAATATGCTTAACGACACATAATTTCGAGCGATCAATTTTTGGCGTCATTGCCGGGAATTTATATTCTTAATTTTGATAATTTTGGGTCCATTTGTGTATATCCATACTCACATTTATTTTCTCTTTTTGCAGGAATTTTAAAAAAAAAAGACAAAAAGAAACTCAACTTGGTGAGTTTGTTCCAATTTCTTTAATATTTTTATTTTATTTTCATATTTGCTTAGAATAGATATAGATCTCATTAAAAAAAAAATCAAAAAAAAAAAATACATTTCAAGATTAGAAACCAAACCATCATGTTTTAGGACATACATCATTTAAGAATGCATTTGTTTTCAATTTTTGTCATTTCAATTTATGTTGAAGAGTGCGGGAAGCAAGGTGAGTTCTCTCAATTGTGCCAATAACATGTTCATGCATTGTCATTTCATTGTTGCATAAAACGAACTTGTTTGAATTGTGGTGAGCATCTCATTGCTAAAATAACTTAAGGACATCTTCATAACAAGATAAGGTGGGGATTTCATCACCCTTCCTTGGCCCACAAACCACCAACACTTCATCTTGCATTTCCCAAACCTAAAAAAATCAAATAGCAATTGCACCTAGGGTTCACACACTATGATTAGACCGAGCTTTGAATTCACTTCTACTTTGGGCAACGGTGTCTAGGCTAGAGGTTACAAAGGCAAACGCCTAAGTGGACAAGTGGTTATTTAATTAGGTCCCTACAAAAGTAGGGGGAGCCTCCCACTATCCCACCTCTTACCTGACCAATTGATCTATTGTAGGGGTGATTTATAGTGAATTCCAACCATTTTGTGAGAAATCTCATTCTTAAGTCTAGGATACACTTAGGTCATTAGGAATTTGTTGTTAACTTGTTTGTCTTTGCATAAATAAACATAAAAAAATATATAAATAAAAATAACAAAAACAACCATTCTCATCTCATCTTGGTCTAATGTATGCTAAGTAGAAGATCTCAAAACCCAGAAATTATCAATCCAATTCAAGAAATTGAGAGATACCTACATCACCAAACCAACATTCAACATCAAATGGTTAGAAATAATCAACAAATGCCTAAACAAATGAAGGAATATTTCATTCCTCAAGACTATAATCCTTCATCTTGTATCCAATTGCCCAATGTCCATGCTAGCCATTATGAGATCAAGCCAAGCACCATCCAAATGCTCCCATCTTTCTATGGGAATACCAATGAAGATCCATATAAACATTTGGATGAATTCTTTGAGATTTGTTCAACCATGAAAATTCAAGATTTCACGGAGGATGCCCTTCGCCTTACCCTATTCCCTTTCTCACTTAAGGACAAAGCCAAATATTGGCTTGGAACGATAGGGAAGCCCATTAGGACTTGGCCCGAAATGCAACAAGAATTCCTGAAAAAATTCTATCCTATTGGGAGAACAAATACAATGAGAAGGGCTATAACCGGATTCTCACAATTACTAGGAGAACAAATTCATGAATCTTGGGAACGATTGAAGGAATTGTTGAGAAAATGTCTACACCATGGATTGTCTAGATGGCAAATTGTGCAAGCATTCTATGAAGGTTTAGATGCACAATACAGGCAAATGGTAGATGCATCTTGTGGAGGAGCATTCATGAGCAAAAGTGAGGAAGAAGCTTATGATTTGTTTGAAATGTTAAGTGAAAATTCAATAAATCATGTCTTACTTTCATCATATGAAAGATCTGTGGGAACATCCAAACGGATTGGACTCTATGAAATAAGAAATAAAGGAGAATTTGAACCTAAGATGGATATCAATGCCTTGGCCCAAAAGTTGGATAAGGTGGACCTTCTGGCCCAACAAATGAGCAAAATGGATCTTATGGCCCAAAAGCTAGACCAAGTCCTAGCTTCGAATAACCAAGGATCTAATATCCATGTACAATCAAGACCTTACTCAGAATCTTCTCCATCTTATCAAGAAGCTTGTAGTCTTTGTGCCAGCCCAACTTACCATGTCAGTAAGTGTCCTACGGCGGCTTAATTACCACCGTTCATCCAAGAACAAGTCCAAGCAGCCCAGGGTTATTCAAAGCCCAATCATGATCCATATTCTAACACCTACAACCCTGGCTAGAAGAATCATCCTGATTTTTCATGGAAATCTCAACAAGCCCAAGCACCAAACCCACAAGCACAAAACTTTCATAAGAGAGCCCATCATCAGAATTACTATCCAAATCGATCTTTCAATAAAAGCCAACCTATCCAGTCCTAAGCTCCTTACTTTTAACCCAATAACAATCAGAATATTTTCTATCAACCTCCATATCAAATCCCACAACATCAGCCATCAAATCAAAATAATGACAAATTCAATATGCTGTAACAATTACTCACGAATCAACAACAACAACAACAACAATTGCAACGATTGGTCATCTTTCAACAACAATCCATTTCGAAATTAGTCCAAGTCTACTCTAGTGGTTTGGCCCACAATCATGGACACTCCGATTATCCATTGTCCACAAGCTCTTGTCCACCTTGCTTCCAATCAAATTATTCAACATATTCTTATTCTTCGCAGTCTAATTATCAGCCCAGTTATCCGCATCCTCAAGATGATCAATTCATGCAACTTGAACAAATAGTCTTGGCCCAACAACAAATCATTGGTAGAATGCAGGCCCTAGTTGACTGTTTGACTGAAACTAATCTTAGGATGGATTTAGAAGAAGTGCTTAGCAAGCCCATTGAAAATCTGCAATTTTTTTCACCTAATTTTGACCAACAAATCAACTCACAAATTCAACTTGAAATCGCTCAACCCGGAAATGGTCACATCATGCCTGATCTTGAAAACGGAGAGAATCTTAAGAAGTTGTATCAGGTTAGAATAGGGAATGCTAGTATGAATCAATCTATGAAAAATCCTGAGACTGGTCAACAAGATGCATCCATGATCATACATGTTTGTCCTGAGGAAAGCTTAAGTGATAGAAAAGGAGAAGGGGAAGTGAGTGATCTTTTAGAGGTTAATCCGAATTTTGAACACTTTATGTTCCCCACAGTGGAAGTCAATATACATGCTAGTCCGAACCTCGAATATTTTTTCTTCCCAATAGAGAAAGTGGATATTCTGGAAGATATATACCAGGTGGATAGAGAGAAGATGGAAAACCCTCAGACTGACCAGCAAAGTGAAGTCATGATCACACCTATCTCTCTTGAGGAGAGCTTGAAGGAAAAAGGAGAAGGAGAAATGAGTGATTTGCTTGATATTGATCTGGACTTTGAACACTTTCTATTTCCCACAGAGGAATTAAATACACATGATGGTCTGGATCTTGAATATTTCTTCTTCCCAATGGATCAGAAAGTGGATAATCTTGAGGAATTGCATCAAGAGAAAACTGAAGCCATAGACTTAGCTAATCATCAAGAAGAGCCTATTGAGGGTCAATTAGAGGGAGATGAAGGAGACGAGAAGGATTATAGTAAGAGCCCAGATATTCACCTACCTATGATCCGTTTCCCGAGTGTTAGAGAATCTAAGCCCAATAGCCTCCAAAAGCTGGCCCGACTCAAGGAGGTGATGGAATTATTGGGCCAAGTCCACATCAACAGCCATTTTCTCAAAGACACTCACTGTGTTGCCCAACTCAATTCTTACAATATCGATAACATCAATCTTTACTGGATTTTATTGAAATTTGAGGCCAAACTGAACCTGTTCTCAGTCTCTATATTTGAGAAATTTGGAATCCACAAATTAAAGTGCACGTCGGGTGCTTTGCAGTCAATTGATCATTTCATTAAGCAGCCGCATGACATGATCCAAGATACTCTTATTCAGATGGATAAGAGCCACATATTTGCTGATTTCTCCATCTTCGACATTGGATCATCCCCTACATTGAATCAATGGCCCATCATTCTGGGAACTTTTGATCTTTTTATCGAGGATCAAGTCCTTCAATTTAATCAAGGAAAAGAAGCGGGGTACGTGGTTGACATGGCCTATGAATCAAGTAGAACCAATATCCCATTGACCATGTGGAAAAATTCTTTTCTTTGGAATCTCAATGACAACATTCTGACTCATCAGCTACATGTAATGCTGAGTGCACTCTAACCAACAAACTTCAAAATGCACGCACTGAAATTTGTGCTAGTAGGCATTGGATAGTGTGCACATTCCGTCTGGCTGAAGACGATAAACTTAGCGCTTGTTGGGAGGCAACCCAATATTTTGCTTCAGTTTTTTGTATTTCTTTTCTTTTAAGGTCCCTGAGCAGCAGTCGCCTTGGGTATGTCGCATCTTCTTCATCACAAGTTGTTTATCTCCTTCACAATTCTCTTCTGGCTGACATATTTTTCATATCTTTTATGCCATTGAGGACAATGTCAATCAAGTTGGGGGGTGGGACAATCAATTTGATATGCATTTATTGGAAAATCTTTTGAAGAAAACTGATATCTTTCACTGAAAAATGGTCAAATTTTTAAAAATTTCTTTCAAAAACTTCTTTTCACATCCTATGAAAATTGCATGAAAAATCATGTTTCATTAAGTAAATCTTAAACAAATCAGTTTTTTGGTTGTCACATTGGTTAAAGAACCTTCAAAGTTTAAATACCCCACTTCATAAAAATCCACAGCAGGATAATTTTCACACACACACGGCAACTTAGAATAAATGAAAGATCTTCAAAGTATAGAATTGCTGGAATTAACCTTAGGGATAAGACTACTTATTCTTATTTTTCTTTTGGGTTAAACGAAAGGAATGTGTAGGATTCGTAATAGGAGACTGTCCCACTCAGCACTCTAAAAGAGGCGGTCATTTAAAATAGACAGCTGTAAACACTAAAGACAATAGAAGGCGTTAAAAGAGCTAAAGGAAGGTAGGTGGCAAAAAGTACGCACCTCCCCTCAGGCAATTCAAAGAGAATGGCAAAAAGTACGCACTCTCAAAAGCAAAAGTACAATGAAATGAAAAAAAAAAAGCCACGCTAAAAAGTCCATCGTACCAAAAATATGACCAAGTCATGAAAAGTGCTGAGTTGGGACGGGAACTGAAAAACGGTCCTCGCTGACTGATCATGAAATCTTTTATTCTCTTCTCCTCCCCAGGTAGTCTTATCTAAAGGGTAGTACAGGCAAGAATATACCAGAAAGGTCAGAAACGAGTTCTAAGCGTGTCAATTTTTATGCACAATCACCTGGCGTGAATCAAAATATTGTGGGATATGAAAACTTTAGCTTAACCAATCGGCTACCACTTAAATTGTTTGTGAAAGATACTACAAATGAAGCATGATAATTCATTGTTTGTCCTAACTTTTCCTTATTTTCATTGCTAAGGGACTAGCAATGAGTAAGTTGGGAGGTGTGATAAAGTGTTAAATTGATCATTTAAGGGCAATCATATGCACCATACTCACGTTTTTATCTGTAAAATAGCATGAAATGATAGATAATTGCGTACCAAGTCCAACGGTACCAATTTCGGCAAATTCTGACTTAAAAACATCATCATTTCATGTGATTAATGGAGTATAGCGCATTTGCGGTTTTTTGACAAAACCGAGACGAAAGAAATAAATATAATGATATTTTTATGATAATGTGCTAATTTATATTTATTTTATGTGAACAGGACATGCCGATGATGCAGTGCAGCTGGTGGAGTTTCCGAAAATTTGGGGGAGGTTTAGGATTCGAATTTCGATAAATTCGACGTTATTTTGTCCAAAAGATTAAAGCAGAGGTAAAAATATCATTTGAGGTCCTAGTGTTGTCCTAATTCCAAGGCCAAGAAGAACCCAAGAAGGGCCAGCCGCCTTCCTAAAGTCTACTTTCTTTTTAAAAAAGACCCTCTGATTCTTTCTTTCTCTGGAGTTTTCCAAAACCCTCTATTTCCTTCCTTCTCTCCAATTACCCAACCGCAGCCCTACTTCTTCTCCAGTTTCCTTTCTACGCCTCCCTCTTTCTCTCCAATTCCGGATCCTCCTCCTTCTCCGGTTTGCTCTTCCTCTCCTTTATTTTCTTCTCTCTCGCACACCTCTCTCTTCTATTCTTTCTTCCTCCCAGCCGTAGCAGCCTCCCCTTCGTTCTCTCCTAGGGTTTCTCTCGTCCTCCCTCTCTGTTTTCTCTCAGTTTCTCCCTCCATATCTCTCTCTCTCTCTCGGATTCTCCTCTCCAGCCGGCTCCTCCTCCTCTCTCTTTCTCCCACAGCTCCTCCTCCTCTCTCTTTCTCCCACGCACAGTCCTCTCTCTCTTCTCTTCCTTCTTTCTCTCGGTCTCTCTCTCTCCCTCTGTTCTCTCTCTCTCGGTCTCTCTTGCTCCCTTTCTCTTCTTCTTCTCAACCTGTCCCAGCATCTCTCTCTCTTCTCAGCCTCCCCCACACGTCTATCTCTCTCTCGGTCTCTTTTTTCTTCTCTCTTCCACGCCTCCCTCGGTTTCTCTCAGCCCAGCCAGCGGCTCCAGCAGCTCCACGTCCAAGCAGCAGACACACTCCACGCATGCAGCCAGCAGCTCCACGTCCAAGCAGAAGCCGACCCCCATGCATGCCGGCCAGCTGCGGTGAAGCCCTCCTCCAAGCACGCCGGTGAAGCCAGCACCTGTATCTGCAAGCCACCATCCACGCAGCTGCACCTCCATGCGCTTGCAGCGCATGCATGCACCGCCTTCCCTGAAGCTGCACTCCACGTGCCACCAGCAGCCGGCCTTCTCCAGCGCCTCCACGTCAAGCTCCATGCCTGCATGCCGGATACCCAGCCAGCAAGTCGGCCTCCACGTGAAGTCCATGCATGCCCAGCTGCATCCCAACGTAGCCAGCAGCTTCTTTCCAGCAACACCACCACCTGCAAGCCCCCACGCTGCAAGCCATCAGCCAAGCTCCATCCACCTGTTGCATCAGCACCTGCATGCACTCCAGGGCACCAGCCGGCAACCCCACAAAGAGTCCACACAGCTGTTGCTCTGTTCTTTCTCTCCCCCACTAGTATAGTAGTCGTTTATTTAATTAGGATTAGTTAGTTGTTATTTGATGTTTTGTTTATTTAGTTTAAGGATATTAGACTATAAATGCTGTAATTTGTTTCATGGTTTTTAGATAGTTAATGATTTACACATAGTTAAATTACGGTGTTTTTGTTATATTTTTCGTTGTGCTTATTTTCCATATGTGCTTGTGTTTAATTTCTGAAAAAGAAAAAAAAAGGGGGGAAATTTGTTTAATTTAAGTAATTATATTTTATTTAGGTAACATTAGTTAATTGCGTTCTATTTTAAATAGGTAATTAGTTCACTCAAATTCTCACATATTTTTAGATTAATTAAATTCTAAAGTTTTCAAAGTTAAAAATTTAACTCCCTGTGGATCGACTCGGACTCACCATTATTAATTTTCAAAATCTAATTTGAATGAGCCGAATAAATTTAGATTGAACGTTCTCATGAGTGTTTAACGACGCACAATTTGGAACGATCACTGACTAAGCGTCGGATCATCGAATGGGATCATGGACATAAGCATGATATAAGCACAATGAACCTACATTAGGTTATTGAAGAATAATTCAGGAATTAAGATAACGAATAACTAAGCTCTTTTGATCCACGTACCATGCTGGTCTTTAGGTTAAATGAATATTTGAAAAATACAAAAAAAATGAATATTTCAAAAGTACAAAAAAAATGGATATTTCAAATTACAAAAAAAAAATGGATATTTCAAAAGCACAAAAAAAAAGGATAGTTCAAAAGCACAAAAAAAATGGATATTTCAAAACTAAAAAAAAATGAATATTTCAAAAGAACAAAAAAAATGGATATTTCAATATGTTGAAATTTAAATTAGCATTTGCTTGTCGCATCATGTGTGCTACATCTTTATTTCCGGTTAACATCCATGTACTTGTATGTTGCATCTTTAATTATTGTCTTTAATCAGTTATTTTTCGCCGTCATTAATAAAGGCTTTGCTCCTTGACCCTTCTACCAAGGATAGGATCAAGTAGTCAGTTACTTAACCGGACAAGGGACTAAACTAGAACAGATATTTAACTTGTTTGTTTAAGTCATGTGCAGGGCAAAGATGGAAAAGAAAAGAAACAGTCAAAGTACAAAAGAGTTTTCATTCATGTCAAAAGGTTTTGTACATGTGTAGAAGGATAAAAAAGAAGAATTCCATCATCAAGACTCAAAAGAAAAGGTACATCATCAGTATCCATAGCATCATCAGCAGAACCAACATCAGCTCTCAGGGCTGACTTTCACCCGCTCCCTCGTAGAACTGGCTCCGAGCCTCATCTTGCCCATCGGGCGCTCTGGAAGGTGGCTGTGGTGGCCCCATTGTGCTCGGATCGGCTTGGCCCGAGGATACGGAGACGCTGGCGGTGAAAGCGCTCCCGTGTTCTCTCTCCTGGGCTCGCTGACGAGCGCATCAATAACGCTCCTCCACAATGCGTCGCTCGTGCTTACCAACTCCAAGCTAAACCCAGAGGGAGGTCACTTCTGCATCAATCCTTCGCCGCTCCTCCCGCTCACGATCCTGCTCCCCCATGATGACCTCCAGACGTGACTGGAGGCTTGAAAGCTCCCGAGGAAGATCTCCTGTGGAAAGTCAAGCCAGTTGCGCCTCCAAGTCCGAGACCCGAGCAGCGTCTTCTTGCGCCTGGGATGCTGCAACTCGAGTCTGCTCGAGTTCCGCTTCATCCCTCTGAAGGGTTCCCGAAGCTCTGCAACCTGCAAGAAAAGACATTGTCAGTCAAGCAATCAATACCAAATTCAAGAATGAGAAGTCAAGGTTGAAGACTTACTCAAGCGGCACGGTCCTCTTTCACTAGAGAGGCCCAGTGGATGGCACGAGCTAGCTGCTCCTGAAGACCGGTGAGGGCAGCGTCATGGGAGGCACTAGAAGATGAAGCCTAAGCTACATCTGAGGGAGGCTAGGCTGCATGAGTATAGGTGGCACGATGTATCAAGAAGATTATTGTCAGTGGCTAAGCGTCAAAAACAGTTTAATTAATAAAAATGAATTCATTTGTACATTATGAAATTCATCCATACATACCAGATCGTGGAACTCTTTCTGGACTTGCTCGAGCTGGGCGTCCGCATCTCGAAGTCGAGCCCGGAGGGTGATGATCGTGGCATCTCGCGCTCCTGCACATTCATACATGTCATTCATGCATTCACAAATTTAAATGAAGATAATAATAAAATGTAAGAAGCATGAAATCATACTTACATCAAGAGGGCGCAGCTGCTGGAGGTGGGCGGCATAGTGCACCCGGTACTACTGGAGGTAGGCATCACTACTCTCCGCGTGGGACTGTACCGGGACACCGCACCGTACTGGTCCGGGAACTTCGCACGCCAATCTGTGCGTACTTGCTTTCCCCTCATCGATCTGTCGATCCCCTCCAGGATCTCTTCTTCAATCCACTCCTGGTGGAGGCCTAGCGTCCTCGTCACCAACCGCAGGTGCAGTAGCTCAATTTGGTTCATACGGTGGACCATACTTGGCGTCCAAATCTCGCTCTGCCAGCTGCTACCCACGGTTGCCCTGCCTCGTCCATGCCCAAATACAGGTGCCAGATAACCTACATGCATTTAAGTTAGTCACATTTATAATCAATAGATTGCATTTAATTGAAATGAACAATTGCATTGCACTAATAAAACTTGCCAGGAGCTCTGGATAATCCAAGAACTAATGGCGGAGAGCCGTCAGCTGATGATGTTGTGGGGCTGTGTCGACAACTGGCTGCCACCTGCGAGCGAGTGGGACGGCGTCAGGTCGGATGGGCCTCGCCCAACCCAATGGAAAGTAGTAATAACTCCAAATATGCATAGATGTACATGTAGGTTAGAAATCATAGCATGCATTAAATCATTTCATATGCATAAATAAAATAAAATTCAAAAGAGGTTATACCTGGATAAACGGCGCGATCCCACTGATAGTAGTCTCACGGTTTGGCGTGACCATGAAAAGATCGGCAAAGAGGTGGGCTAGGAGGGCCACACCCCAGGCATACTCTCCTAACCAATCTAAATCCTCTAATAGACTCAAAAATCTACAATGGATGTGGTCACCCTTCGTATCGAAGCGCAACCGACCGAAGAAGAAAACAAGAAAGATCCTGAGCTGCAGGTCTACCAACTCTCTCTGGCTCTCATCCCAACAGTAATAGTCGACAGCCGACCTAGCTAGCCTATCTATGAACTTCTCCCTCGACTCCCCTTGCCTCTGCCTAGGGTCGACTAACCCTAAGGCATCCTCTACCTCCACCCTGCTGAGGGTCCTAGACTCTCTACCCAGTGCCCCCGACACACCAAGATCAAGGAGGTGCTCTGCCATTGTAAGGACTGAGGTTTTGGATCCGGTTATCGAGTCGGTTTCGTTGTCGAACCCCTTGGTTTGAGCCCTTGTGGGGCTGGGGGATGCACTTGGGCCAGTTTTGGGCCGCGAGAGTACGGCCCCGGTCTTATCGTCTGGATGCCGTCTTGCATGGTCGACGCCATTCAGAGATCTGTCAATATATGACCCTGTCGTATCGTTCGATTGACGTCGGTCTTGGACGACGCAATTTGGCGTAGTTTCGGTTGACGTTCCGAAACCCTCCTTCCTTTCCTCTCCCCATTCCTCCTCTCCCTCCACTCCATCAACCTCCTAACTTCCACCACTACCACCACCATCTCCTCCGCAGCGCATTTCTCTCCGGACGACGACCGACGTCCCGGTGGAGTAATGGCATCTACGGCAGTACCAGCAGCGTCTCGTGCTGTGGCGGTTCGGTGGCTAGGAGCAAGGAGGAGTTCAAGTAACCGGTAGGGTGACGATCCTCATGGTGTTTTGCTTAAAACCATGTTTTCTCCCACTTTGGAGCATGTTTTAGGGGATATTTTGGTGAAATGCTCGTTTTATAAAATGAGGAACGGTGGGTTTTAAAATGTTTATTTGAATTCTCCTCCCCCTTCTCTATTTTGGGTGTTTTAGGGCAGTTTTAGGAGGAGGAATCTTATTTTATGGCTCGGGGGAGGACGCAGAAAAATCCTGCTTCGGACGATAAATGGCGTCGGGCCAGGGCGACGCCATTTGTAAATGGTGTCGGCCACGGGCGACGCGATTTAGACATCGCGACCAGGTGACACCATTTGAATGACGTCAACCATGGGCGATGCTATTTAAGCCCACCTCCCGAGGCCAGTTCTCGTGTGAACCAGTTTAGGGATCTTGAATGACATCGTCCACGGGCGATGCAATTCAAGACAGAACCCCATTAATTTATGCAATTAACATGTGTCTATATTGTTAGATAGTTTGGTTAAATGCATACTTAAAAACGTATTTCGAGGACGAAGATTTCTACGTGATCGGATTGCACTATGTTGTGTTTTGTGTGATCGTGGACCTAGAGTGACAGTTGTTAGCGCTTAGGCACCCTGTGTCGATGTGGGAGTGACATGGCGTCGGTGTGGGAGTGGTGGGGTGACGCCTAGAGAGGGTCACCTGGTGTACCCCGGGATATAGCTAGTACCGGTGTAGGAGTGGTACATTCGGAGTGCCACTCGTGCTGGGGGAAGCAGAACCACCTAGAGCTAGACAGGCTAGAGTAGCCAGCGCGCTATCAGAGGGATTCCTGTTTGGTCCTAGTAGGTCGGTGTTTTCCACGTTCGGCTGCGTAGTTTGTGTGTTTTGCCGAGACGCTGGTTGTAGACTTCGTGGTGGAGTGGTTTCAGAGTTATGCATGTTGCATTTACAAATGCATGTGTTTTACATCGGAATTTGGGAATCTTTGAGAGTTGTGTTTACTGCTTTATTTATTTAAATTGTCTATATTTGTGTTGTTGCACTTGTGGGTGCGCGAGTGGGTGGTGGGGATCGAAGGATCCCTACTGAGTCTATTTCGATGAGACTCGCCCCTGCGGTTTTCAGGTGAGGGTTCTAGGCAGGCGTAGCATGGAGGGTTTCGTCTCGGGTTGCGCGCCAACAGCCACTGTTCCGGTGTATGCCCCGATGTAGTCGTTATTTTCTTTTCAGGTCTGTACACTTAATTATTTCTTTTCAGTTGGAATATGTAATTATTTGCTGAGTCAAGTCGAATTGTAATAATTTTTAATTCTTGCACTTCCTTTACAATTCGATGTGATGTGAATGTTTAACTTAGTTTATCATTTATTTCCTAGACTTATCAAGATCCTGGTTTGGCTCCAAATTTTAATGATTCGGTACCCATTTAGTAACTGGATCCCCGATTATAGGGTGGTGGGTCGTTACAGCCATCCCCCCGTAGTCGGGATAGGTAATCTCGCTCACCGCCCGGCTCTCGACTCGAAGGCCAGTGATCTACGTCCTCTAGGCTGGGGACCATATGTCCTCAGGGCATCAAAACTGCCATGCATGTAGGGTTTCATTTCTCTCTAAGAACCTATAACAAGACTAGATCGAGCCAGAAGGGGTCGATGTCTAAAATCTCACCAAATCCCATATCTCCTAGCCTAGCCTTCTGAAAATTCAGGAGTCCTCTGTATGCTGCAATAACCAAATCCCAGGAGATGGGGGTCCTCATCGTCCCCTGCAAATTGTCTAGGAAAACATGAGAAAAATCAATATAAATGCAATTTAATGGCGTCGGCCATGGTCAACACCTTTTGAAAGGCGTCACCTGGTCTCGATGCCATTTGACCATGGATCCGAGGACCCGTGGCACTTCCCCTTTCTGTTCCCCTGACCCCAAAAATAGTATAAAAGGATGTTTCTTTTAACATACCATGGGAGGCTCGGCCTCTTGGGGTTGTGCTGCCGCTCGTGCTTCTTGAGGAGCTTCCTTGGCCTCCATAAACACCTCGGTCACCGCGATGTTCGCCAAGCCTTCCATGATCTTGGCTTGTGTCGGGAGGACATCCTCCTCGTCCCCCTCCAACTCTGGCACGGCCATGATGCGTTGCCGCTTCCCTAGTCCGCTAGGACCTCCTTGCTCCATGGAAGAGTGTGGATGAGTGAAGAAGAACCGAGGGAGTGAGAGGGAGCTTGTGAGTGAGAAAGGGAGTTCATGAGAGTGAGAGAGAATGAGGGTATGAGAGAGATTGGAGAAACGCCGGCCGATGGCGAAGGAGATTGCCGAAGTTAGAGAAGATCGCCGAAGAAGCTCTGGTTGCCAGAGGAGAGCAAGGAAGGAGGAGAGAGAATGGAAAGGTGAAGAATGAGGAAGAAAGAGGGCTCGGGTTAGCGACCCTGTGTAAAATTGTTAAATGGCGTCGACGCAGAGCGACACGTTTCATTGGCGCACAAACTAAGGCAGGCGGTTCAAATTTTGAAATTGAGAGAAAGGCGTCGCCAATGGACAACGTGATTTGCATTTTAGCGCCTTTAGGAGTCAGAGTCGTACCACGAAGTTTGGAGGAAATCAAAGAAATATGTCGACCATGGGCAACGCAATTCATAGAATTAATTTGTTGGAAAATGTGGAGTACGGCTGTAATTAATTATTAGCATCGACCCTGGACGACGTTATTCATAGAATTAATGCCAGGAAATTTCTAGAAAATAAGAGAGAGAAAGCTAAAGGTGCCTACGGTCAACGTGATTCAGGGTTTTTAAGCATTAAATTTTAATTTTCGAAAATTGATCTTTGTTGAGAGGCGTCTCTCTGAGTCGATGATATTTACATTAATGATTCCGAAACTTAGAGTTTTGAGGAAAATGAGTAGTTTTCCTTAAGGAAAAATTTTGAAAAATCGCACAAATATTAAGGAAAGATCTTTATTGTAATAAGGAATGATATTTTATCGAAAATAAATGCAGAAATACATCAAACTTTGGGCAAGAGTTGAGAGCTTTCAGATCAGATTTTCTGAAGCTCTTTTACATAAGTTTTCCATAACTCCCAGTTCGCTTCATGAGGAAGTTTAACAAGGTCGCAATAAGCTCTATCATCTCAAAGTCTTTGTCAGTTCCCAAAGCCCGCTTCTTGATTGGAGAAAGATTGGATATCTTAGGAAATTCATAGCGAGGCATACCAAGTTGAGGATGACAGCGATGTGGATTGTATAAGATGAACTCGGTCACCCCGATCAGTCGGAGCTTTGTGCCAGCACAACGGCACACTCGAACCGCCTTTTCCCTGAGAGCAAGTGGTGCTGATTCAAAGCCGGTCTTCGGCATGGTCTTAAAGTAAGCACGCCAGTCAGCTCGAGTTTTGAAGTTGGGAACTCGATTGGTCATATTGTTGTTGAATTTCACTACATTGGCAATATGAAAGATAGGACTGCGCTGATACATCTGAGAGATCTTGGGAACTTCTTCTTCATTATGGTTGAATTTGAAGTGCAGATCAATCCATATGGCTAAGAGTAGCATGTTGCCATACGGAGGTTGACCTATAGAAGCCACTGAGATCCCACTATAAAGATAGGCTAGAACTATTTTACTTATCTACTTTCCTTGGAATATCTCGTAAATTGCCCTAAGTTGATCTTCTTATAATAAGTTGTCCTGGGCAGAGAATAGTAGAGATCCAGCCAGACATGTAATGAACGCGATCATTATGGTCTATGTATCATCCTCCTTGACCTTTTCCATCTTCTTTAGAGTCCATTCTGCCAATTTCGCAAGATTAATCCCCTTCTAAATAAGAACGCTTTGGATTTCTTTCAGACTGTCCATAATCTTTTCCAAGAATTGATGACAAGTGACCTTTTCTCTCATCAATAGCATATATGTCACGTCAGGTTCATCACTGTTAGCCTTGAGCTTAGAAAGTCCCAATAGAAGTTCAGTTTCTTCTAGTAGGATGGTAGCTTCGAAGGAACTAAAGATGAAAGTATGGATTTGGGGATGCCATAACTCACTCAATGCACCCATTGCAGCCCAATCCATAAGCACGCTCTTGTAATGTTTTGTATGGATAATTAAGCCTTGGATATGCCACTTTGAGATATATGACTGCATGGAGAGGTTGATTTTTCCCACTAACTTGGATTTGAGTTCCTTTCTATAAAAAAATAGTGATAATTCCAAAGAATTATTAATCGCACAGATAGGCAGTTAGATTGTTAATTGATAGGGACGATGGTTCTACTTTTGTGAAACGGTGCGTAAACAAACAAGCTTCGGCTTAGCACTGAATTGTAAGATTCGTGTCTTGACTCATCAATGACGATTTAATCATATTATCTTTGATTAATTTATATTTTATTTCATTTTAATTTTTATTTTAGCCCCGCATGCATCATGTAGGACTTTGAAATTGTAACGACCCGCCACCCTATAATCGGGGATCCGATTACTAAATGGGTACCCAATCATTAAATTTGGAGCCAAACCAGGATCTCGATAAGTCTGGTAAATAAATGATGAACTAAGCTAAACATCCACATCACATCAAATTGTAAAGTGCAGAAATTAAAAATTATTACAATTCGACTTGACTCAGCAATTAATTACATACTCCAACAGAAAAGAAATAATTAAGCGTACAGGCCAAAAAAGGAAAAAAATAACTACATCGGGGCATACCCCGAAACAACGATTGTTGGCGCGTAACCCAAGGCAACACTCTCCTCGCTACGCCTGCCTAGAACCTTCACCTGAAAACCACAGGGGTGAGTCTCATCAAAAAGACTCAGTAGGGATCCTTCGATCCCCACCACCCACTCACACACCTACAAGTGCAATACACGAATATAGGCAATTTAATTAAATAAAGCAGTAACACAATTCTTAGATTTCGATATAAAACACAGGTATTTATATCAGTAACATGTACGATTCTGAAACCACACTACCACGGAGTCCACAACTAACGTCTCGGCTAAACACACAAGTCACACGGCCGAACGCGGAAAACACCGACCCACTGAGACCAAACAGCAACCCCTCGGATAGCATACTGGCTACTCCAGCCTGACCTGGCTCAAGGTGGTTCTGCTTCCCCCAACACGAGTGACACTCCGAATGTACCACTCCCACATCGGTACTAGCTATACCCCGGGGTACACCAGGTGACCCTCTCTCTAATCGTCACCCCACCACTCCCACACCGGTGCCATGTCACTCCCACACCGACACAAGGTGCCTAAGCGCTAACAACTGTCACTCTAGGTCCACGATTGCACAAAACGCATCACGGTGCGATCCGATCACGTAAAAATCATCGTCCTCAAGTATGTTCTCAAGCATTCAATTAACCAAACTATCTATCAACGTAAACACATGTTAATTGCAGGAATTAATGAGATTCTGTCTTGAATCACGTCGCCCAAGGCCGACGTCATTAAAAACTCCTAAACTGGTTCATGTGAAATCTGCCCTCGGAAGAAGGCTTAAAACATGTCGTCCAAACGGGTCGCCATTTAAAAGGCGTCGCTGTCTCTGGACGCTATTCAATCCAGAGACAGGGTCTGTTATCTGGGGTTAAATGGCGTCGTGGGTGTAAGCCGCCTTTTAAATGACGTCGCTGTCCCCAGACGCCTTTTAACCCTGACAGACAGGTTCTCCCTCCGTCTTCCCCTAAGTCACATGGCGGCATTTCTCCCCCAAATCACACAAAAAACATCACAAAATATAGGAGGAGGAGGAGAACCTAAATACCCATTAAAAACCCACAATTCCTCATTACATGCAATTAGTATTTTCACCCCAAAAATCCCCTAAACATGCTCCAAAGCGGGAAAACATGGTTTTAAATAAAACTATTGGGTTTTCTCAAGTTTCTCTGGATCGCTCACGCAGCGGAAAATAAAATATTAAAACAACGATCCATTCCCGTTACGAAAAACAAAAAATCGATTATCGGATAATCGAAGTTCTCACCGTGTGCGGATTCGAATCCGCAACCGTTCGGTTCCGTCGGTGCGACACCGCAAGCTGCGCAAGTGCCCGGCCTCTAGCGAAGTCCACGCGATCCTCCACGCGACGAATATCCTCACGTTCCTCGTTCTTAGCAGCCCACGAAACTTCCGCTGGTCGCCGCAATGAGCGGACGATTTCCCGTCGAACGGGATTCGGAGAAGCGGCGGAGCAGATCTTGATCTGTCTGGATGCCAGAGAGAGAGAGAAACAGAGGAGGGGCGGCTAGGATTAGCAGTTGCTTGGCCTGCTTAGCCCGTTCGCTATGTTTTATACTAACCGCGCGGTTTTTCATAAAAGCCCCCGGTTTGTATAAAACCCACTTATTTATCCATCGCCTTGAGAATCATTTGCGTGTGACCCTCTAGGCCCAAGTACCAGTTCAGTTAATGGCCCAACAAGCCCAGTGACTCCTCACTGGCTTTATTAATCAATTAATAACCCTTTATTAATTAATTAATCAATCGAATTGATGTCGCACATCGAATTCGATCGAGCCTCCGATCACGTTGGGTGCCAAGCAACACTGCGTGAACCCGGAAGGTATTGGGGTTAAGTAACCCACTCTTGGAACCTTGCCACCGACAGTTACCATATGAATATAATCCTTCATTCGTACAATGCTCTCAAGTCAACTCAGGGTATGGCGAGCTGTCAAACCCTAACCGGTCGACTCACTTGGATTGGATGCTGCTGATGAATATCGGAAAACTCCTTTCCCGATATTATCGTCCGCCCTGGCCAGGGACTTTCGCGCATCCTTCCTAGAGCATTCTCTCTCTAAGTACCGAGAGCAAATGATTCCTTATTGACACACAATTCCCTTCGACAGTATTCCGCTGTACCCAATCCTTGGCGTATTAGAATCCCGTGGCTAGAGATTCGTAAACCAAGGTCAAAGCACAGAAGTCCACCGACAAGGTGTCCTTGGTGTCTCAAGTCCGAGGACCATCCACGCAACTGCGACAATAGAATCAAGCTGGTTGACACTGAGGTACAATACCATCCAGCGACTCAGACGGATCAGTTCAGTGAACTCATTCTCTAATGAGCACCTACAGATTCGCCTTAGTGTCTCCACATAAGTGACTTATGAGATCAGTCACCCTCATCATATGAGCAGGAGTAATCTGTACTATTCTAACCGGATATCCGATGTCCTTCTCGGATATCCTCCGACTATGAACGATTAAGAATATGTGTGTTTAAGTGATCAGTCTCATTAGTATGATCTCATCATAATCTGATCACTATAGCACATATTCACGGACTTCATTATGAAACGATAATTAATGCGATTTACACATAATGAATATTATGCCATTTTATTAATAAATGAACGAGATTTACATAGTCAGATTGGCTCGTAGGCCACCTAAAACTAACAAAAACATCGTAGGGATCATCACCCTACCGATTACTTGAACTCCTCCAAACTTCTAGCCACCGAACCGCCACGCCACAAGCCGCCGCCGGTACCGCCGTGGACGTCGTCACTCCACCGGGACGTCGGCCTCCGTCCGGAGAGAGATACGCTGCGGAGGAGATGGTGGTGGTAGTGGTGGAAGTTAGGGGATTGATGGAGTGGAGGGAGAGGAAGAATGGGGAGAGGAAAGGAAGGAGAAGGGGGAAAGGGAGACAGAGGTTCTGAGGGAAGAGAGAAGAGAAAGGAGAGAATGAGGGAAAGGAGGGAGGGTTTGTGGGGTCAAACTGAAGCCGGTTAAAATGCGTCGTCCAACACCGACGTCATTCAAACGACAAGTCTGGGCCGTACACTGACATGCCAGGGCCGTACTCTGAATGACGTCGACCATGCAAGATGCCATTCAGACAATATGACCGGGGCCGTACTCTCGCGGCCCAAAACCAACCCACGTGGCGCCCACGCGGCACAACCTAAAATGCGTCCACATCGCTGGACGCCGTTTGAACCCATGCCCCAGCCCCACAAGGGTCTAAACCAAGAGGTCCGACCCTGAAACTGACCTGATAACCGGGTCCGAAACCTCAATTCTTACATAAATCATTGTAATAAAAATTAGTTAGTGATTAGTTTTCAAACCATTGTTCAAATAAATCCCAACATAATATGAAATATTCCACTCCGAATTAAGTATCTCAATTATCTTTAATGTTGTCTTAAAGATATCCTTAGAATTATTTTCATACTTGGATCTTTATCCCATATTTTTTGTTTCCTTTTAAGATTCATCATAGTTGTAGCACGTCTACAGTGGCTGGAAATCGCTCTCATGATGAAACCTGCAGGGTTTATGACCTAGGGTACTTCCCCTCATGGAGGTTGATTGTCTTTATTTTGTTTCCTTTGTCTATATCATCTAGACAGGATTGATTCCATTGATAACTTTGAGTCACTTCACTCATCATTCTAAGAAAGATTCTTATCATTCTAAGAAAGATCAAGAGCTTCTTGGGGTTAGCAGGATATTACAGACGGTTTGTCCAGGGTTTTTCTTCGATAGCGACCCCCTTGTCGAGGTTGACTCGTAAGGGAGTTCGTTTCGTGTGGACCAAGGAATGTGAGCGGAGTTTCATTGAGTTGAAGACTCGCCTCACTTCGGCTCCACTGCTGGTGCTTCCATCAGGTTCCGGTGGATTTGTGGTTTAGTCAGATGCATCACGTCGAGGTTTGGGTGCAATTCTGATGCAACATGGTAAGGTTGTGGCCTATGCTTCTAGGCAGTTGAAGAAGCATGAGGAGAACTATCCCACTCATGACTTAGAGTTGGCAGCTGTGGTATTTGCATTGAAGGTATGGAGGCACTATTTGTATGGAGAGAAATTTCAGGTTTTTACCGATCACAAGAGCCTGAAGTATGTATTCACGCAGAAGGATCTGAACTTGAGGCAGCGCAGATGGATGGAATTTATCAAGGATTATGATCTCGACCTTTCTTATCATCCAGGCAAGGCGAATGTAGTGGCAGACGCCTTGAGTCGGAAGATGGTTGTGTCATATCTCATGATTCGAGAATGGAGGTTATTTGAGTAGGTTGTGGAATCTTCCTTTAGGGTTCTACGGGTGGCTTATAGAACCGTATTGGCCAGCTTAACTGTAAGGCCAGCAGTGTACCATGCCGTAATTGAGGCTCAGAGGGCAGATATAGAGTTACCACAGGTTCTCCAGACACAGGAGGTGGAATTGTGGGATGATGGTACGGTTAGGTTTAGAGGCAGACTCTATGTTCCAGCCGAGGAGGATGTGCGCAGAAGTGTCCTAGATGAGGCACACCGTTCTAGATATGCAGTGCATCTTGGAACGACTAAGATGTATCATTGTTTGAGGAGGCACTTTTGGTGACCTAGTATGAAGAAGGATGTGGCTGATTATGTAGCTAGGTGTATGACTTGTCAACAGGTTAAGGCAGAACACCAGAGACCAGGAGGTTTGTTGCAGCCCTTGCCGATCCCAGAATGGAAATGGGAACACGTGACTATGGACTTTGTGATGGGATTACCTGTGTCCCCTGGCAGAAGAGACGCGATCTGGGTCATTGTTGATCGATTGACCAAGTCGGCACACTTCCTGGCTATTAGGAAGGACTGGTTAGCCGGTAAGTTGGCTAAGTTGTTTGTGGATCGGATCATCTCTCTGCACGGGGTGCCCTTATCCATCGTGTCAGACCGGGATCCGAGATTTACTTCTAGGTTCTGGAAGAGTTTTCAGAAGGCCTTGGGCACGCAGTTAGCCTTCAGCTCGGCCTATCATCCCGAGATTGATGGGCAGTCGGAGAGGACCATTCAGACTCTGGAGGATATACTCAGGGCATGTTGCCTAGGCTGGGGAGGTTATTGGGAGCAGCACTTATCTACAGTAGAGTTTACTTACAACAATAGTTATCATTCTAGTATCGGCATGGCGCCTTATGAGGCATTGTACGGGTGGCCGTGTCGATCCCCTGTGAATTGGTCTGAGATTGGGGAAAGGCAGATAACAGGACCATAGTTGGTTCAGCAGTGTGTTGAGGTTGCAAGAGTGGTGCAGCAGAGATTGATTGCAGCTTAGAACAGGCAGAAGAGTTATGCAGACATCCGTAGGAGACCACTTGAGTTTGAAGTTGGGGACCACGTGTTTCTCCGAGTCTCACCCTCCAAGGGTGTGATGAGATTCGGGAAGCGAGGTAAGCTGAGTCCGCGATATATTGGGCATTTTCCCATTCTTGCTCGAATTAGGGAAATGGCGTATCAGCTCGCCTTGCCACCCAGTCTTTCAGGGGTGCACGATGTGTTCCATATTTCTTTGCTGAGGAGATATGTTCAGGATCCATCTCATGTTTTGGACTTTTCAGAGTTGGAAGTCGCGGAGGACTTGTCCTTTCCAGAGTTTCCAGTACGTATTGTGGATCGCAGGGAACAGGTCATTCGGAACAAGGTTGTATCTCTGGTTAAGGTGATTTGGCAGTATCGCTCCGGGGGTGAGGCAACCTGGGAGCGCGAGGATGAGATGCGGAAGCAGTTTCCCTACATTTTCTCGTAAGTTCTCTTGTGAGCTTGTATCTTTATGTTTCAACCTCGTTAATTGTAGAAGGCAATTTCGGAGACGAAATTCTTTTAAGGGGGGGAGAATGTAAGGATTGAGGTTTCCGATCCGGTTATCGGGTCAGTCTTCGGGGTCGGATCTCGTAGTTTGGGCCCTGGTGGGGCTGAGACTTAGTTCTTGGTTTAAACGACGTCCAGCAATATAGACGTGTTTTAGGCTGTGCTACGTGGACACCACGTGGGCTGGTCTTAGGGCGCAAGAGTACGGCCCCGGTCTTATCGTCTGAATGGCGTCTTGGATGGACAACGCCATTTAGAGTACGACCCTGGTTTGTCAGTGTACGGCCCGGTCTTGTCATATGAATGACGTTGGGCTTGCACGATGCATTTTACCCAGCTTCTGGTTGACCCCGCGAACCCTCCCTCCTTTCCCTCACTCTCTCCTTCCTCTTCTCTCTCTTCTCTTCCCTCCGGCGAGCCGGCGACCCCTTTCCCCCCTCCTTTCTTTCCTCTCTCCATTCCTCCTCTCCCTCCACTCCATTAACCTACCAACTTCCTCCACTACCACCACCACTTCCTCCACGGCGCACTTCTCTCCGGACGGCGGCCGACGTCCCGGAGGAGTAACGGCGTCCACAGTGGTACCGGCGGTGGCGTGTGGCGAGACGGGTTGGCGGCTTGGAGCTAAGAGGAGTTCAAGTAACCGGTAGGGTAACGATCCCCATTGTATTTCATTTCAAAACCATGTTTTCCCGCTTTGAAGCATGTTTAGGGGTTTTCTTGGGGTGAAAACACTAATTGCATGTAATGAGAATTTAGGTGTTTTAATGGGTAATTAGGTTCTTCTCCTCCTTCTCCACGTTTTCTGTGTTTTTACACAATTTGGGAGAGGAAATACCACCCCGTGGATTGGGAGATGGCGGAGGAAGAACCTGTCTGTGAGGCTTAAATGGCGTTGGGAGACAGCGACGCCTTTTAGAAAGGCGGCTCCCACCCACGACGCAATTTAGCCCAAATAACAGACTCTGTCTGTGGACTGATGAGCGTCCAGGGACAACGACGCCTTTTAAAAGGTGACTTGCTTAGGCGACGCATTTTAAGGCCATTTCTGATGCCATATTTCACATGAACCAGTTTAGGAGGCTTGAATGACGTCGGCCTCGGGCGACGCGATTCAAGACATAATCACATTAATTCATGCTATTAACATATCTTAACACTGTTAGATAGTTTGGTTAAATGCATGCTTGAAATCGTACCTGAGGATGAGGATTTTTACGTGATCGGATCGCACTGTGTTGTGTTTCGTGCGACCGTGGACCTAGAGTGACAGTTGTAGCGCTTAGACACCTTGTGTCGGTGTGGGAGGGACACAGCGCCGGTGTGGGAGTGGTGGGGTGACACCTAGAGAGAGGGTCACCTGGTGTACCCCGAGGTTAGCTAGTACCGGTGTAGGAGTGGTACCTTTGGAGTGTCACTCGTGCTGGGGGAAGCAGAAACCACCTAGATCCAGTTGGGCCGGAGTAGCTAGTGTGCTATCCGAGGGGTTACTGTTTGGTCTCAGCGGGTCGGTGTTTCCCGCGTTCGGCCGTGTGGTTGACGTGTTTTGCCGAGACGCTGGTTGTAGGCTCCCTGGTAGAATGGTTTCAGAGTTGTGCGTGTTACATTTCGAATGCATGTATTTTATATCGAAATTTAGGAATTGTGTTACTGCTTTACTTGCTCAATTTACCTATATTTGTATTGCTGCACTTGTGGGTGCGTGAGTGGGCAGTGGGGATCGAAGGATCCCTATTGAGTCTTTTCGATGAGACTCACCCCTGCGGTTTTCAGGTGAGGGTTCCAAGCAGGCTTAGCGAGGAGAGTGCTGCCTTGGGTTGCACGCCAGCAGCCGTTGTTCCGGGATATGCCCCGACGTAGTTGTTATCTTATTTTCTGGCATGTACGCTTAATTATTTCTTTTTAGTTGGAGTATGTAACTATTTGTTGTGTGGAGTCGCATTGTAATAATTTTTAATTCTTGCACTTCCTTTTCAATTCAATGCGATGTGAATGTTTAGCTTAGTTTATTATTTATTTCCCAGACTTATCTAGATCCTGGTTTGGCTCCAAATTAATGATTCGGTACCCATTTAGTAATCGGATCTCCGATTATAGGGTGGCGGGTCGTTACACATACCCACACCACCTTTTTCATACCCATGCATGCAATAGGGGTTTAACGAAATACAAAAAGTGAGTTTTATTAGTTTGGTTGCATGATTGATTCATTAGATAGGATACATATTACACTACTCTAGTTCTAATCTAGATTTTCCTTTTGTCTTGCTTGTTTCTTTTGCAAGGTTTGAAGGAGAAAAGGCTATGAAAGGAAAGATTGAATAGAAGAAAACCACTAAACAACAACAAAAAAACAAGAGTAAAAAGAGAAAAGGCACTTCTTTTTCTGCCAGCTAAAAAAGAGGAACAAAGAACATAATCTCCCAAATTCCGTAAGGTTGGTAGCGATCATGCTTTTCATTAAAGCCCTCAGTTTCTGGCGATCACATTAGTTTTAAATTTGATTTGTTAATTATGTTAACACATGATATCATGATAATCACACACACTATTTGAGCACTACAGTTTTTTGGTGATCACGGTAGGACTTGTCTTGCCGTTTTTTTCACTCTTGTTTATTTTCCATTGGGCACCCTCGTGTGCACCGTTTGTGTCCCTCGAGCACGTTTATGGTTGTTTGTTTGGTTTTTATCCCCACCTACACCTTGTGCACATCCCTAGTGGCAAAATTTTGCCCTCCCATGATTGCTTGAGGTTGGTGGTGTTGGAAGAGCATGTGTGTTTGAATTAATATCCATGCTTGTTTGCATGAAAACTTATCTATTTAGACTGAGTCTCGCCTGATTAGTTCATCCATATTTTACTTTGTTATTTTGAGAGGGGAATTCCCCTGTTATCTTCATTAATTACTGTTTTTCGGGTATGAATAGCTTCGACACAGAGCGATGTATTTTGTAAGGACATCGTGCATGCCCGACACGATTAAACCTGCATATCCTGCTTGTCTACATGCCCGAGCCACTGTGACCAGAAAGCCACTGTCTTGAATAGCGTCGCGATCAGGTGACGCGATTTAAGCAGTTTTCTTTCCGGCCATCAGTTCTCGGATTTTTTATCATTATTGTTACTTATATTTATTATATTGCATTAGAGGCCATCTCGGCCACAGTTCATTAGCATTGGGAGTTCCTCCCCTTTCTATAGGAACATCCCTCTCGGCACTCTCACCTCTCTCTAACTGGGTCGGTCACTCGGTCAGACTAGAGTGGGTAGTGTTGAGACCTCCGTAAGTCCCCAAAAGCAAAGAATTCCTCTCTATTCATCGGGGTGGTTGTACCATTGAAGTACCGGGTAGATTTTCATAACGTTGAGAGCAAAGCCATAGTACCTAACGGTGAAAATTGAACTGAAACTACGATCTGATCTACTGAGGGAATCTGTGCATAAATTCCAATTAACTTAATAAGAAACTCCCAAAACAACGTAAGCATTCACTTGGTTGTTAATCTCTGTGCAAAATTGTTTGATTCTGTGATCAATCAAAACAACATGATGTTACGTTCAGGTAGAGTCGTCGGAATGGCTGACCATGAACAGGATACCCAATTTGAGTATGAGGGAGATGCTAATGCCCCTCGAAATTATGACCTTTATTCTGAAAATGGGGGAGATGCTCATGCCCCCCACAACACCCATCAATTTCAAACTGAGTATGAGGGAGATGCTTATACCCCTCAAGGTCAAGTTAAATTCACCCGTAATCAATACAATCCCAATGTCGATCATTCTCACGTCTACGTCATCTCAAATCCCACTTACGAGAAGGTTCAAGATCAAGTTAAGCCCTCTTCTACTAATCCTCCTGATCTGGTAACCGTGCTGGGAGCTCTTGCTACCCATGTGGATCCTCAACAGCTCGAGGCCATCCAATCGATCTTGAAAGGGAAAACTTCTCAGCATCCTTCTGAAATGCATATTCCAGTCACCCCTACTCATCATATCCCCATTCATCAGGCCATGGAAGGCCTTCATATCACTACTCCTCAGCCTATAGCCCGCCAGCAATCCTTTGCGAGATTCCGAGTCCAACCGCCAACGCCAACGTATCAAAATGCCTTTGGGCATGGCGGAAACACTGCCGGATCTCAGTCTTACTCTCCTCCATGTCCTAGCTACTCTAGGAGGCAGACCTTTCAGGCACCCCCACCCCCACCAGCTGATCTAGTCACCCAAGCTCTCTTCTCGAAGATTAACCAGATGGATGAACAATTCAAAAGCTTCAAGAAGATGACTCCCGAAGTCTCTCTCCCCAACCAGCCTATGTTCCATCTTCCACCCCCTGAGATGCCAGTGTATCGGAAGTACAGCAGCTCTGGCAACCCCTTCACTCACTTAAAGGAAGATGAGCCGTCGTTCTGGTAAAGTGATAAGAGGTCACTGGCCTTTCTCTTTAGAAGGTCATTAAAGGGATCAACCCTGGAATGGTTCTTTCACTAGACCCCTCTAAAGTTGAGGATTTTGACATTGTGTCTAGAAAATTCCTACAGCGTTACAAAGACAGAGTTGCACCATCTCCTTCCATAACTAATCTGGTAGCCGAAAAGATGAAGTCTGATGAAGACTTTGTAACTTTTATTGATAGATGGAGGGCCATGGCCGAGAAAATCAAGGATCATCTATCTGAGTCCGAGCAAGTCAAGATGATGATTGCCAATGCAACCCCACAGTATAAGTTGGTCCTGACATTGAATACTTTGACCAACATGGCAGACTTGTATGAGCTCTGACAGCGAAAGACTGCCTTCAAGGACTCCACCTTCTCCAGTGTCTTTGATCCACACCGACCCAACATGCCTCCACCTAGGAAGCCAGTTATTCCAAACTCTTCTAATATGGGTCCAACCACAGAGGGCACACTGTCCCATGAATAGATCAGCACGGTAAATAACAATCAACCCTAGTTCATGAGGAGTCAGCAACAGTAGTACAATGGGCAGAGGTGGCAGAATCAGCCAGACTTTAGGCTACCCTAGCAACCATATTAGCTAGCTTTCAACCATCCCCGACAGTAGTCTGGATACAACCAAGTTCCCCCTCCTAATGATTATTCCCAACAGCGGAAGCCTCTGGGTCCGAAAAGAGCATCCTATCCACCACTTCCAGAAACACTTTCCGACATATTCAATGCCCTCATGGCAGTGAATGCTTTGTCACTGCCAAAGGAAAGGGCCATCTGGACACAAAATGTTGATACGTCCCGTTACTGCGTGTTCCATCGTCAGCCTGGACACACCATAGACGCATGCTTCCAATTTAGGGACTACATTCTTGATCTGAATGACCAAGGGGGTATCGACTGGGAAGAAATGAGAAAATATTCACAACATTGAAGGCAAAGAGACCCCAACAACCACCACAACAGCCACAGCAAGCTCAGAGGGCCCCAGTCCAATAGGCGGCACCTCAGCAGAACACAGGAATAGTCCAAAATCCGCTGCCGGACCACCCTAATCAAATAGCCCCAATTCTTACCAATAGCCAGTCCGAGGCTAACAGGGGACAACAGTGGAGGGTGGAAAACACATCATCTATATACTCCACCGTACACAGCCAGAATACTACCATACTGCTACCTCGCCACATTATCCATATTCCCAGGCCTTCACCTGCCATCACAACCCATACCTACTACCCGCACAAAACCAACCACCATCCAGGGACCCATACCCAGTATCCCCACTTCACCACCTACCATCCTAAAACCTGTAGCCACCACCTCAAAGCGTCCACCAACATTACCCACTAACCCACCATCATTCACTCATGAACCCCTCATGCCATCTAAATCGCTACTACGCATCCCTTTCCCCACGCCATCACCCAGCTACCACAACCCCATACCACCCACTAAACCCCTCATACATATTGCACAATCATCCCCTGCACCACCACTTATGCCATCAAAATCCCTCATGAACCCAGCAGTAGTCAAGACATCACCTACACCTTCCATTGTTGAGCTCTAGAGCAGCAAGATCTTTAATAAGGTATTCTCACAATTTGATGTTCAGGAGGGTCCGTCACGAGCAATTGATGAAGTGCGGAACGAAGAGAGTGTACCAAGCACTCAATATGATTTGTTGAACCATCTCGACAAAACTCTGGCACGCATCTCCATGCTTGAGCTGATTAAGAGGTCTAAGACCCACCAAGAAGCCCTAATGGAATACTTACAAAGGGTCATGGTTAATGAAGACATGCCGGTGGAGAAGATCACTGCCTTGTTAGTGCCACCAGGAGAGCAGCCATCTATCACATTCCATTCATCTGGGCTGGCACCCCTGGCAGCATGGGGTATGGCCTTGAGCATCACTGTTAACATCTGTAAGGAGGTCGTAGATGCCTGTCTAGTGGACACTGGGGCCTCTATTAATGTTCTGCCACCAAGAACCCTGGAACTCTGTCGGGTGCCTAAAGAGAAGTGGTTATCTTCCCCGATCTCTGTCACCGCATATGACACTTCCACTCGCTCACCACTGGGCATGGTCTATTTGAAGATAGAACTAGGCCCCGTCTGCCATCTCGAGGTCGAATTCCATATCCTGGAAATAGACCCTTCACTGAACGACATCATTGGCCGCCCTTACATCAAACTCCTTGAGGCTATTCCTTCAATGAATCATCAATGCCTCAAGTTCCCATATAAGGGGCGTGTCATCAAAGTCACAAGTATGCCAATTCTTGATGCCGCTCATTCCCTGAACGTGAATCGAACTCTTAATCCCACACACTTTCAAAAACCTGTTCTATCCTTATTGCAAACCTATCTTCCTTCAGTTGACCTGTTGAAATCCACCTTACCCACTTCCTGTCTAGTAAACGCTGTGAAAAGGGGGGAGTCCATAAGCACCCCTGGCTGAAACATAATGATGAAGATCAGGTATCAACCCGGGAAAGGTCTGGGCACTCAGTTCCAAGGTAGAACCAAGCCAGTCAAAGATGGCAGACAGATATCTGGGAATGGTCTGGGCTATAGTCCCGAGAAGGTAAGGCACAGTATTATACAGCAGCAAGAGAGTGAAGACTGTCACAAGGTGTGGAAGACCATGGTGACACCATGCAAAGAGAATCGGGACCCTCTGACTTGGACCCTGTATACACATTTTGTCAAAGGGCCCATGATCTAACATGGCAATGATAACACTGTGGTGATTACCTCCCACTTTGACTTGCATGATATCTATGGGAGGGAGCTGACTAGACACTACACGCCACTGCAGACGTACTAATCCTTGGAGGCTCTACGGCCTAGCAACATCGTGTGATCCTAGATGGCATTGGGGTTATTGCAATCCTCTATTAGAACCTTTCCGTCATCGGTTAGCGTACGGATATAATCCTTCATCCGTGCAATATTCCTGAATAGACCTAGGGTATGGTTTACTGTTAAACCGTAGCCAGTCGAATCAGTTGAATCAGATGCTGATAATCTATATCGAATAAAACTTTATCTAATACAGAGTCTGCCATGGCCTGGGACTTAAGCGCATCATTCCCGGAACATTCTTTCTCATAATACCGAGAGCAGATGATCTCATATTGAACACACAATTACCTTCGAGGGCATTTCTCTGAACCTGATCATTTGACTTATTGATAACCTATGGTTAGGGATTCATTAGTCAAAGTCAAAGCTCAAAGACATACCAACAAGGTATCTTTGGTCTCTCAGGTCCAAGGATCATCTACACAACCGTGACAAAATAATCGAGCTGGTTAACAGTGAGGTATATACCATCCAGCAATTCATGGTCGGATCAATTCAGTGAACTCATTCCCCAATGAGCACCTACAGGTCCAGTATAGTGTCTCTACACAAGTGACATATAAGATCAATCAACCTTATCATATGAGCTAAAGAAACTTGTATTGGTCTATCTAGATGTTTGATGTCCTTCTCAAATATCCTCTGACTATGAATAATTAAGAACATGTGTTTATAAGTCTTCGGTCCCGTAATTATGATCTCATCATAATCCGAAGATTGTTGCACATATTCATGGGCTTCTTCCTAATACGATAAACATAGATCGAACTAATTACACACAAAGAATTAATGTTATTACATATTAATAAACTGAATAATACATAGTATCATATTGGCTTTTAGACCATCTAATAATAACAATCTCCCACTTGAACTAAAGTCAATCACTTTTATACAGAATACCCATATTCTCTAAGTGACGCTCAAAGACATTTTGAGACAAAGGCTTTGTAAGTGGATCTGCTATGTTGTCGGCTGAAGGAACTCTCTCCACTACGACATCTCCTCGAGCTATTATCTCTCTGATCAGATGAAAGCGCTGCAGAATGTGCTTCGACTTCTGATGAGACATCGGCTCTTTCGCTTGAGCAATCACCCCATTATTGTCACACAGCAGTGGGACGGGACCAGAGATGCTTTCCACCGCACTAAGATTATCAATATATTTCTTCATCCAGACGGCTTCCTTGGTGGCTTCAGCAACAGCAATATACTCAGCTTCTGTTATCAAATGAGCAGTGGTTTCCTACTTGAAACTTTTTCAGCTCACTGCTCCCCCGTTGAGTGTGAAGACAAAACCTGATGTCAACTTGCTGTCATCAGGATCAGACTGAAAACTCGAATCAGTGTATCCTTGCAGCTTTAAGTCTCCTCCTCCATAGACTAGAAACCTATCGTTAGTTCTTCTCAAGTACTTAAGGATACATTTCACAGCCTTCTAGTGTTCATCACCTAGATCTGCTTGATGTCTGCTCGTAACGCTTAGAGCATATGTAACATCAGGTCTTGTACATAGCATGGCATACATGATGGAACCTATGGCTGAAAGATAGGCACTCTTATCCATCATTGCCCTCTTCTCAGAAGTCTTGGGAGACTGACCTTTAGAGAGATAAATTCCATGTCTCATCGGCATGAAACCTCTTTTGGAATTTTCTATGCCAAATCTTTTGACAATGGTTTCTATGTACATGGATTGGGTTAAGGCTAGCATCTTCTTTGATCTATCTTTATAGATTTATATTCCCAATACGTAAGATGCTTCTCCCAAATCCTTCATAGAGAAGTTCTTGAATATCCAGATCTTTACTGATGACATCATCCCTACATCATTCCCAATGAGTAGGATGTCGTCAACGTAAAGAACCAGAAATGTGATTGCGCTCTCTCTATTTTTCTTGTATACACAAGGCTCATCTTCATTCTTAATGAAGCCATAAGATTTGATTGCCTCATCAAACCTTATTTTTCAGCTACGGGAAGCTTGTTTCAGTCCATAAATGGACCTTTGCAATTTATATACCATATCTGGAGATTTCTTTCATATGAAGCCCTCTGGTTGTATCATATACACCTCTTCCTCAAGGTTTCCATTGAGGAAGGCCGTCTTCACATCCATCTGCCAGATTTTGTAATCATGGGATGCAGTAATAGCAAGAAGAATTCTGATAAACTTAATCATGGCAACGGGTAAAAAGGACTCGTCATAGTCAATGCCTTGCCTTTGATGATAACCCTTCGCCACTAACCTTGCCTTATAAGTCTCAATTCATCTATTTGCACCAATCCTTCTTTTAAAGATCCATTTGCAACCAATAGGTACTATACCTTCGGGCAAGTCAACCAAGTTCAAAACTTGGTTGATGTGGATGGACTGAATTTCAAAATTCATGGCTTCTCGCCACTTCCCAGCTTCTGAACTTTCGATGACCTCCTGGTAAGTCTTAGAATCATCATCCTCATTATAGAGTATTCTAGAACCATCCAAATTAATATGTCCCACATATCTTTCTGGTGGTTTAGGTACTCTTTCTAACCTACGAAGTTCTTGTGTATTTTCTTGAACAGGTTTAGAAATTGATAGTTCATCTGATTAACCATTAACAGTTTGTGGATCTGCTATTTCTTCCAGAGTTACTTTACTCCCATTGTCCTTTTGAAGAATATAATCTTCTTCCAAAAAGATAGCTCTCCTGGCGGATGATAAAAGTAATATCCGTAAGTTTTCTTCGGATATCCCACAAATCTGCATTTGTCAATTCTAGACTCCAGCTTATCTGCATCATGTCTTTTAACATGAGCAGGACATCCCCAAACTTTAACATGTTTAAAGTATGGTTTCTTTCTATTCCATATCTCATACGGAGTGATTTCAACATATTTGCTGGGTACTTTGTTCAAGATATACATAGCCGAGCTAAGTGCATATCCCCATAAGGACACTGGTAATTTAGACATACTCATCATAGACCGCACCATTTTCATTCATGTGAGATTTCTCCTTTCTGATACACCATTCATTTGAGGTGTATAAAGAGGTGTAAGCTGAGAAAGGATACCATTATCCTTTAAGTATTTTGTGAACTCTGTACTCAAATATTCCCCACTATGATCGGATTGGATGGTTTTGATACTCTTTCCAGTTTGTTTCTCTACTTTATTCCTGAATTCTTTGAATTTCTCAAAAGCTTCTAATTTATACTTCAATAAGTATATGAAGTCATATCTTGAGAAATCATCAGTGAACGTAATGAAGTATGAGAAACCACCAATGGCTTGAGTTGACATAGGACCATATACATCTGAATGTATTAGTTCTTATAAGTCAGTGGCTCGTTCTCCAGTTCCAGAAAATAGAGATTTTGCCATTTTACCCATTAAATATGACTCACAGGTTGCATATGATTCATAATCAAATGGATCTAAGTATCTATTTTTATGCAGCCTTTGGAGTCTGGTTTCACCAATGTGGCCAAGCCTACAATGCCATAGGTAGGCATTGTTCACTTCATACTTGTTTCTTTTAGTTTAAAAACCAATATTGAAATTATCATGACATACATTTAATAAGTACAATCCATTAGATAACGTAGCAGAAGCTATTAATTTATTTCTGAAATAAATTGAACAACAATTGTTCCCAACAGATAAAGTGTACCCAATTCTATCTAAACTTGAATTAGAAATAATATTCCTTATTATGATAAGTACATAATAATATTCATCTAATGAAAAAATGTCTCCGGATGGCAGCTTGAGCTCCACTGTCCCTACAACGATCGCCGCAACTCTTGCACCGTTACCTAGCCTCAGCTCTACCTCACCGGTTCTCAGCTTACGTCTTCTTGTCAGTGCCTACACAGTATTGCAGATATGAGAAACACATTCAATATCTAATACCCATGATGTATAATCTATAATTGACAAGTTTACACCTATCATGTAGATACCAGAAGCATCCTGCTACTTCACAATTCCTTGAGCCTTGTCCTTGAGGTATTCTTTACAATTCCTCTTCCAGTGTCCCTTCTAATGATAGTAGAAGCATTCACCCTTATTAGTACTCTTGCCTTTGTCCTTTTTGACAACCTTCAACTTCTTCTGATTCTTGCCTTTGCCTTTCCTAAAGGCTTGGACTGCTACTCTTTTCTTGCCGGTCTTATCAACCATAAAGACTTGGGGTTTATCTTTCACAAGGTTCCCCTCTACAGTCTTTAGCATGTTCAATAATTCAGCCAAAGTGGTCTACATCTTATTCATGTTAAAGTTAACAATGAACTGAGCATATGATTGTAGAAGTGAAGATAATACAAGGTCGGTATGCATCTCTTTGGGAAGTAGGACCCCAAGAGCATCCAGAATTTCCACCCATTCAATCATCTTCAACACATGACTCTGTACTGAAGATCCCTCTGCCATTTGAGCCTTGAACAGATTCTTAGATATCTCATATATTTCGATCTTGCTCTGCTCACCAAATAGCTCCTTCAAATGGAGTATGATGGATCTAGCATCCATCTCCTCATGTTGTCTCTGCAACTCATTGCTCATAGAGGCCAGCATGTAACATTGGGCCATAGTGGAATCTTCCTTCGATTTTTCATATATCAGCATGTCCTCCTCTAGGACATCTAATGCTGGTTCAGTAGGAGGTTCATCATCCAGGACATAAGCAATTTGCTCACACCTGAGGACAATCTTCAGGTTCCTGCACCAGTCTGAATAGTTTGGGCCCGTCAAACGGTTGGCATCCAATATGCCACGCAACGGGTTATGGTGCGACATTTTAGCCTGTAGGAGATAATCAAATTACAATTAGCAAATATTCAGTCTTTAATTAAAAACATGATATGGACCTTGTTTATCTAGTTTTACTCCCACGAATTTTCGTCGGACTGTATAACCTTCAGGTATACAGAACGGGAGACGCCGACAGCCTCCTAGTGGGCATCAGAATCTCTAAGAGTCACAATATAACCTCGGATAAACACATAGTATTATATTATTTTCTTATAGCAACCATCTCATGGTAATTGCAACTCCTTGCAATATCCGATCATATTTAGGCTCCCAGGTTATTAATAGTCTCAGATAAACACAGTAGACCATTATCCCTGGTCTAAGCTTTATCATCAATATGTGATAGAGCAGAGTAGGAATATAGCTCCGGGGTAAACACGTGGATAGCTATATCTTTCTTCTATTCTAATCTCAAAACATCTAATGTCATAGTTAATAGTCCTCTCAACAGATGATGACAAATCTCGGGTAAACACGTAGTATCATACCACCACTGAATTAAATTCTATTAACTATATTGATGGAAAGCCACGTGGGGCATTCTCAATGACTCGTGCTACGGCTTAGACTTTGTAATGAAGGTTTATTTATTTAGTTCGGTCTCATCCTAGGTGATAGTATTTAATATGTCGAATATATTTATATACTAATAACGTAGATAGTTTGATTCGTAATAAAAAAGAAGACACACCCATCACATACATGTCGTTAGTGTGGTCATGAATAGCACAATGGTTTGACTTGAGCCAAACAGTCAAACACACACACACACACACACACACACAATATAACAATTTATATCATGAGTCTGCAAACTCATAGGGTAAATGAACTCCTTCATATCCTTCTTGGTTGCAGTTGTGGATCATCCTCACTCCACGCTTTATCGCCTTGATCAAATTACAAGATAATTTAAAAGAAGCCTTATGGCGAGTACATCAAGGAGGGAGGTAGAGTTACAAAGGAGTATGAGAGAGGGAGAGGTATGCAGACCTCTATTTATTAACAATTAATAATTTAAACATACACACATTCCATCAATCACCATCCACATATCATCATATGAAAATATTGAGTGCTTATCCATGACCACCGTGTAATTTATTTAAATTAAACAAACAACACATGGATTGCGCATCACATGGCTAAATAAATCAAATTTTCAAAAAAATAATATTTTGGTTTCAAAAAACCAAGGACCAAACAAAATTTGGATAATTAGAATTTTTGAAAATTTTATTTAGTTAACATGTAATTAAATCATATTTAAAAGTTGTAGCATCACATCATATCTGTTTAATCTTAAAAAAAATTATTGGTTTAGGATTATTCCATGCCTTATTTGAACACTTCAGATAAATGGGGTAATTTAACAATTAAATAATAAAAGATTAATCTAACAATTTAGAACAATCAATTAATTCAACAACGTTTGTCAATTAATTAAAAATTATTGATAATCTTATATTAAGACCCAATAACAATAAACTGAATTTGACTTTAATTTTCAAAAACACATTTTATCAATCAAAACAAATTCAATTTACACATACATAAAAAAAAAATATTTTATTTAGTTTATTGGGGCACTATTGGGAGGGCTAACTAGGCTCAACCCAACTGAGCCCCTGGCTCGGGCCAGGGCCGAGTCAGGACCCAGCCAGGGGGTCAGACCCAGGCCCGCAGTCTTCGTCCGAGCCCTGTTGGGTCCTGGCTCGGGCTAGGGTCCAGCAAGGCTGGACCTTGTCGACGGCTAGGGAAACCCTAGCCGCCCAACAGGGCCCGACCGAGGGTTCCCTACGCAATAAGGAACCCGACGGCAGCCACCCCCCCATGGGGTTCTCTTCCGGCACCGGCACCGGTCGAGAACCGGCGCCCATCCGCCGACAACGGCGACATTGTTGGCGCCATCCGGCAACCGGAGCTGGCCCGTGAAGGGCAACAGTCGGGTTTCTTCCCCTTCTATAACCCCCCCCCCCCTTTCTTGCTGGTTTCAAAAAACGTAGGAGGAAGAGGAAGAACAAGAAATCCATGGCCTGCCGTCCATCAATCCCCATGCCGTCGGCATCTTCTCCAGCGCCGATGGGCACAGTTAGCAACGATCCCAGCCCTCAAGAACGAAGCGTTCTTCGTCCAACGAAGAACCCCAAAATAAAATTTATTTTCTATAGACTAAAACTACGATCCCATCGCAGTGATCATCTCATGAATATTAATCTATCAAGAAAATAAATTCAAGTATGGAATAAATTTGAAAAAACCATAATTTCAAAGATCGAAATACACAATAATAACTTGGCTCTAATATCACTGTTGGGTTTCACTGTGTCGAGATCCGTCCGAAAAATGGAGCGAAAAAATTAATTCGAGATCGGATCTGTCCCATTTCGATCAACAAAAACCTAATGCGGTAAATCATATTTACCTTGCGTATTCGAATCCGCTTTTATTCTTCAATTCCGTCAGAGCGATGCCACAAGCCGTGCAAGTGCCCAGCCTCTAGCGGTATCCACGCGGTTCTCCTCACGATGGATCGTCCTAGCCTCCTTCTTGATGCGGCATCCACGGATCTCGCCTGGCTGCGCGTAATCCGCCGCGACATGCGGATTTGGAAACTCCCGTCAAACGAGACACAGAGCCGTCGGGAGCCAAAGCAGATCCTCCAGAGGGCCGACCTCGAGAGGTGCACCCAAGAGAGAGAGAGGGCGACAGCTAGGTTAGGGTTGCTGGCCCCCGACCTAGCGGCCGTTCTTTTATAATAAGTGTTTTTGCGATTTTTCATAAAAACCCACACTTATCCGAAATCCTGTCAAACTATCCATCGACTTGAAAACCTTTCGCGTGTGACCCTCTAGGCCCAAATACCAGTCCAGTTAATAACCCATTAAGCCCAATAACTCTTTATGGACCCACTGAATTAATTAATATCCTTATATTAATTAATCAGCCGAATTTAGTATCCCACAGTAAATTCAGACGAACTTCCGATCATGTTGGATGTCAAGCAATATCGTGTGATCCTGGATGGCATTGGGGTTATCGCAACCCTCTATTGGAACATTTCCGTCATCTGTTAGCGCGCGGATATAATCCTTCATCCGTGCAATATTCCTGAATCGACCTAGGGTATGGTTTACTGTTAAACTGTAGCCAGTCAAATCATTTGAATCAGATGCCGCTAATCTATATCGGATAACACTTTATCTGATACAGAGTCCGCCCTAGCCAGGGACTTAAGCGCATCATTCTCGGAACATTCTCTCTCATAATACCGAGAGCGGATGATCCCATATTGAACACACAATTACCTTCGAGGGCATTTCTCTGAACCCGATTATTTGACTTATTGATAACCCATGGTTAGGGATTCATTAGTCAAAGTCAAAGCTCAGAGACGTACCAACAAGGTATCTTTATTGTGTCAGGTCCAAAGATCATCTACGCAACCGTGACAAAAGAATCGAGCTGGTTAACAGTTTGTATATACCATCCAACGATTCATAGTCGGATCAGTTCAGTGAACTCATTCCCCAATGAGCACCTACAGGTCCAGCATAGTGTCTCCACACAAGTGACATATAGGATCAGTCACCCTCATCATATGAGCTGAAGAAACATGTACTAGTCTATCCGGATGTTTGATGTCCTTCTCAAACATCCTCTGACCAGGAACAATTAACTGTGGCGTATAGGGAGGAGTCCACTGAGACAGAATGCCATTATTCTTTAGATATTGTGTGAATTATGTACTTAAGTATTCACTCCCTCGATCAGATCGAAGAGTCTTGGTACTCTTTCCAGTTTATTTCGCAACTTCATTTTTAAATTCTTTAAATTTCCCAAAGACTTCTGACTTACATTTCATAAAAAATATATAGCCATATCTTGAGAAATCATCTGTAAATGAAACAAAGTATGAGTAACCTCCCATAGCATGAGTGGACATTGGACCACATACATCACTATGTATTAGGTCTAATAATTCCTTACCCCTTTCCCCATGTCCAGAGAATGGAGCTTTAGTCATTTTATCCATGAGATAAGCTTCACAAGTTGCAAATGATTCATAATCAAATGGATCAAGATATCTATTCTATTACAACTTAATAATCTTGTTCTCATTTACGTGACCGAACCTACAATGCCATAGGCATGTCTTATTCACATCTTTATCTACTTGTTCAAGAGACTTATTTACTAAACATACATCATATGCAATATCAAGCAAATACAAACCATTGAGTAAATATCCAGAAACAAACAATTTATCTCTTAGATTAATAGAACAACTATTATTCTTAAGTCTTAACAAATCCTTCTTTATTTGAATAAGAAATATAAATGATATTTCTAATGATAGTTAGAGCATAATAACAATCTTTAAGTTACAAAGTATCTCCTGAAGGCATATTGAGTCTTGCTAGTCCTACAGCTAATGCAGTAACTTTTGCTTCATTTCCAAGTCTCAAATCCACGTCTCCACGATTAAGTCTTCTTCTACTTGTTAGCACCTACAAGTTGTTGCAGATATGAGAAACACATCTAATATCTAATACCCAAGATGTAGATTCTTTATAAGATAAGTTGAGATCAATCATGAGTATACTTGAAGCTTTATCAAACTTCTCCTTTATCTTCTCTGCTAAATAAATCTTGTAGTTTCTTTTTCAGTGTCCTTCCTTATGACAGTGGAAACATTGACCTTTATCATTGGCTTTTGCTTTGTCCTTTTGAACAGCTGGTTTGATTTTCACTGGCTTCTTAACCTTTCTTTTCTTAAAGGTTTGCCTAGCTTTCCTTTTTTTATTGATCTTACCAATAAGTATAATATATGGCTTTTCCTTTTGGATGGTGCCCTCAGCTGTCTTCAACATATTGAGCAGCTCAGCTAGTGTAACCTCAATTTTATTCATATTGAAGTTAATGATAAACTGTGAGTAAGAATCTAGTAAGGACTGAAGGATTAAATTGATGGTTAAGTCATTATTCATAACAAAACTAAGCACCGCAAACCTTTCTATCCACTATCATTTTGAGCCCATGTGTTTGCACAGATGTGCCCTCGGTCATTCTGGTCTTAGACAGTTTCTTTGATATCTCATATCTTTCTGTTCTAGATTGCTCACCAAACAACTCTTGTAGGTGATGCAAAATGACCTTTGCTTCCATGTTATCATGCTGTCTCTATAGTACAGTATTTATTGAACCAAGCATGTAACGTTGGACTTTAATAGAGTCTTCTTTCTAGTTTTCAAAAATCATAAGTTCATCCTCATTTGCATTATCATCAGGTTGTTCTAGATCAGGGTGATCCAGGACATAAGCAAGTTTCTTACACCTAAGGACAATCTTCAGGTTACGAAGCCAATCTATATAATTCGGTCTCGTGAGTTTGTTAGCATCAATAATGCTACGAAGAGGATTAGGTGACGACATAGCAACCTACAGGAAAATATAACGAAAAATAAGCAGATAGATCTTTTAATCAGATTTAGGACTTTTAATCTAGATTTTGCTCCCACTATTTTTCGGCGATCTGTATGACCCTATGTTGTACAGAACGGGAGATTCCGGTGATCTCCTAGTGAGGATCAGAATCCTTTGTATATCATGCATGTGATCTTTGTTAGCACAACAAGTCATATTATGTTCCTCAGACAGCCAACTCTTAGCAATCGCAACATTTGCAATATTTGATCAAGTTTAACCTTTAAATCAGAATGATATTATGGTAGCACAACAAATCCATTTGAAATAAAAATTAGCCTAAGATCTATAATGATGGTGGGTTACATGGAATATTCTAAATATCTCAAGTTACAACTTAAATTTGAAAAAAAAGATATTTGAGTTGTTTATAAAATAAGTACTATTAATAATATTTCGATTTGAACTATCATGTATACTAAATAGAAATATTTATCTAACAGTACATTCCACAGATATCACATATATGCAGAAATTAAAATAAGATGATCATGGACTACTAATTCTAATATGGCATCATCGGAGCCAAACGATGATCCATAATGATATCCTATGGTGCATGCAACACAAGTTCTATTTGATGCGAGTCCTTCCTCCAAGGGTGTCTTCAGAAGATCCCGTCCTCAAATCTTCACCCGCAACATTTACATGTAATAATGAACATTAGACTCACAGGCCCACTAATGTACATTTTAATTATAATAAGAAACCTTGATCTGATCAAGGGAAGTACAAAATTTTAGGGGGATAGAATGTACATTTTGGATAAGATCAAGAGAGAGGAGGACAAGTAGGTCCTATTAAAAAGACATCAAATAAATCATGCATCGCATTCAACCACATTAACCATTACATAATTAACCTAAGTCCATGATCATCCCACCATTCATCATAACACATCAAATGCATGAAATAATTATCAGATAATTATAGTTGGTATGATTTTATATAAAAATAAAATATAATACCATAAATTTTGAAATAACAATTATTTCATGTATATCAACAACATACACAACATCATTGATAATTAAATTAACTAAATTATTTAGTTAACATGTCACATGCTCAAACAATTTGAACAAAATAAAAATTTCAAGTTATGCAAAAAAAGAATTAAGTTTAAAATCAAATTCTAAACTTAATTGATTAATAGGGAATTTAGTTAGCAATTTAAAACTATTTTAAATAATTACCAAATACCCCATAATCTTTAAACCCTCTCAATTTAACTAACAATTAATTAAGCAATTTAATAATCTATTAATTAATTTTTTTTTACAATTTAAACAAATTTAAAAACTGCAAAAAATGGGTTTAAACAATTTAAAATGTGCTAAAAAGGGTTTAATGGGTCTAGAGGGGTTCGGCCGGGTCCGGACCCAGTTCAGGTCAGGCGTGAGTCCCGCGAACCCGAGCAGGCCGACCCGGTAGCCTACGTACCGCTCGGGGGGATCCTACAACGCCGGCGGCGCCAATGGACATCGTCGGATGTCCCTTGATCCCTGCAAGCCTGATACCCCTTGCATGGCTGGTTCTTCATGTGATTTGTTCGCATGCCCTCGGGAAGAAAGGGAGGTTGCCGTCGGCCGCCGCTTGTTGGGGAAGCACCGATCGTGACCAGAGATCTCGCTAGTCATACTAGACAGTGGCATGAACCCAGGGACCATCCCTACAGCTTCCTTAAACACAAGTTATCAAAGCTATGTAAACAGACCTTCTGCACAAGCCCATGGGAAAAAAAACAAAAAAACAAAAAATTGTGTCCTTGCCGGCAAGAGCAGCAACCGAAGATCCCCTTGCTAGTCACCAGACCTCCATGCAGCGGCAGAGAAGCATGGAGAATCCTGTAGTTCTCTCTCAGCCGTGCACTTCCCATGGTTTGGCCTCTCCAAAGGGTCAAACAAAACAACCATATGAGCGTAATAAACCTCTCATGTCTGGGATCAAATCACAACTATCATATGATAGTAAATCAACTCATGACTAGCCCTAGAACGTGGACAATACAGCATTCATTATGCATAACAAGAAAGAAGATTAACACATAAAATGACGCCATTTTTCGATCAAGCCAGCAACCTGGCTCTGATACCACTATTAGGGATCAATAAAAATGCAACGAAAATTAACTGATTCCATGTATCACGTTGCTAGGATCGAAAAACGGACTAATTAGATTAAATTAGAAGAACTGTTCTTCACCTTTGCGGGGTTCCAAATCTCCCGTGCGAAGTACCGATTCGCTAATCACGCAGGCGCACAATCTCCAAAGGTATCCACACGAGCTCCCGACGCAGACGAGTTTCTCTCCTCAGCTTGAAGACGTCGACCAAATCTCAAAATTTCCACCATGCAGTTGAAAAGGAGGAGAGAGAGAGAGTAGACGTATCCTTCTTTAAAAGAGAGAGAGAGAGAGAGATAGTGGAGAGAGAAAATTCTCAAGTGTCTTGTACGTACACCCCCCCCTTTGGCCCCTTTTAACTCTCTTATTAGAATAAGAGATAATGCCAAAGATTAATTCTCATAATTATCCAAGAGTTTGGCCTTGTAGAATTCTCTATTAAATATTCCATATTTATCCTACGAATTTTCATAAAAATCTAGATAATAGAATATTTAATATCTCTCACTGTCTTTCGAGAACTCTTATGTATGTGACCCTCTAAGCCCATATATCAGTTAGGTTTCAGGCCCACTAAACTTAGAACTCTTTCTAAAGTTTAGTATTTATTAATTTATTATTTAAACATCATATGTTAATTAATTAATTTAATAAATAAGTGAATTATCATCTGATGATAAATCTACTAAACCATCTAACCATGAACAGCACCAAGCACTACCTCATGATCGCAGAAGATATAAGGGATGACATTCCCTTTGTTGAATATTTCTGTCTGCAGATACTGCACAAATTTAATCCCTCACTCATCTAATGCCCCAACAACGTAAGGGTATGGTTTCATCGTCAAATCCTTTTAAAGCATTGTTTGGATGGATTCCAGTACTCAGTTAACTTCTAGAAAGACATCTCTTTCAGTTGACCCTGGCCAGAGATTTCTGAGTACATATCTATAGGGCATTCTCACTCTAGTGGTATACCGAGAGTGAGAGATCTCTTGTTGTTCACTCAATTTCCTTCTCAAGCTTTCCATTGTGTCTGAAAGACTGACTATCGTAAACTTAATAGCTAAAGTCCATAAGCCAGAAAATCAAGACACAACAGTCTACAAGCAAGGTATCTTTGATGACTCAGGTCAAAGGACCAACTGCACTACTGCAACAATTGAATACCCTGGTTGACTATTAGGTACAATAACCATCCAAGAATTCTTATTCGGATCTGTTCAGTGAACTCATTCTCTAATTAGCACCCACAAGTTTGTCTTAGTGTCACCACACAAGTGAATGTAAGATCATTCACTCTCATCGCATGAGCAGAAATAACTTGTGTTAATCTTTTCGGAAATTTGATGTTCATCTCAAATATCCTATGATCGAGAACCGTTTAAGACAAATGTTTATAGAATATTGATCTCACTATCATGATATCATCATGATTCAATATCTTTTACATATGTCTATGGACATTCATTACGATAGTTAAATATGCGAGAACTACATAATGAAAAGATTGCCTTTATTAATATTTCGAACTAGAATGTACAAAATGAGTTTATGATTGGCATTAAGCCCACCCAATTCTATCACCTACTACATTCATGGATTTGATGAATAGAATCTGTAAGCCATATCTTGACCAGTTCAATATTATTTTTATTGATGAGGAAGCACATAGGGAGCATTTAAAGATTATTCTAGAGATTCTCAGAACTTACCAGTTATATGCAAAATTCAACAAATCTGAGTTCTCACTCAAGTAGGTCCAATTTCTGGGGCATATTATTTTCAAGGATGGAGTTTCAGTGGATCCAACTAAAGTGGAGTTGTTACGAAGTGGGAAGCTCTAAAGACTGCTATTGAAATCAAGAGTTTCTTAGGTTTGGTTGGATATTATATAAGACTTATTGAAGAATTTTCTACGTTGGCTGCTCCTATGACCAAGCTAATACATAAAAGTACAAAATTTGTATAGTTAGTTGAATGCGAGTAGAGTTTTTAGGAATTGAAGAAGAGGTTGACCACTGCTCTGATGCTCACTCTATCGAGTGGGATCGATGGGTTCATTGTGTACACTGATGCTTTGAGGAAGGGTCTCAGGTGTGTACTCATGCAATATTGCAAAGTTGTAGTATATGCATCGAGATAGTTGAAGGATCATGAGCAGAATTATCCTACTGATGATTTAGAGATGGCCTCCATGGTACATGCTTTGAGGATATAGTGGCATTATCTTTATGGAGCATAGTTTGAAATCTTCATAGATCACAAGAGTCTGAAGTATATATTTTCTCAGAAAAATCTCAATTTGAGACAAAGGCGTTAGGTAGAATTCCTGAAGGACTATGACTATCACTCAAGCAAGGCGTAGCTGATGCATTGAGTAGGAAGCTTATGGCTTTGCAATTACACTTAGATTGGAAAGCCATGAAAGATGTTATTGAAGGTACACCTTAGGCATATGATGAGAGGTCGTATCTGATGTAGTTGACTATTTGGTCCTCTCTAATTGATCGAATCATCTAAGCTCACGAGAAGGATCAGGTTATTCTTGCTATAGAGGGCAACCCTAATATGGTGAAAGTATCAGATGGAGGTATTCATCTCCACAACAGGTTACGTGTGCCGAATGATGAAGAGCTCAGGAAAGAGTTATTGGCTGAAACACATAAGTCACATTTTTCTATACAATTAGGCAACACAAAGATATGTTGTGACTTGAAAAAGAATTTTTAGTGGTCAAGCATGAAGAAGGATATTATTGATTTTGTTTTCAGATGCTTGACATATCAGCAGGTGAAAGTTGAACATCAAAGACCTGCGAGTCCATTGCAATCAATGGCAATACTTCAATGAAAGTGGGAGCATATTACTATGGACTTTATTACTAGTTTGCCTAAGACCAAGAAGAAGCATGACATGATATGGGTGATTGTGGATAAACTAACTAAGTCTACTCGTTTCTTGGCCATTTACAAGACCCGGTCACTAGAAGAGTTGACCAGATTATACATGGATGAGATCATTCGACTTCATTATGTGTCAGTTTCTATTATATCATACAAGGATTCCATATTCATTGTTCGATTCTGGAATAGTCTACAGGAGGCATTGGGCACACAACTGAAATTCAGTTATTCTTTCCATCTTCAGACCGATGGTCAGTTTGAGAGAACTATCCAGATGCTTGAAGACATGTTTAAGGACCTATAGCATAGAATGACAGGATAGCTAGGATGATTAATTGCCACTGATTGAATTTGTATACAACAATAGCTATCATTCTAGTATTAAAATGGCACCATATGAGGCACTTCATGGCAGGCCATGCAGATCGCCTATTTGTTGGTCAGAGGTTGGTGATAAGAGTTTGTTGGGACCATAGATTTTCCAAGATTGTTTTGAGAAGATAGATATCATTAGGAATAGGTTGTTCACTACCCAAAGTCGATAGAAGAGTTATGTTGACAATAGAAAGCATGAGCTATTTGTTAATGTGAGAGATCATGTGTTCGTGTAAGTGTCTCCTATGAAGGACGTTATGTGGTTCAGAAAAAAACGCAAGCTCAATCTGAGGTTCATCAGGCCATTCGGGATTCTGCAGCAAGTCGGTGAGATGGGTTACAAGCTGGCATTACCACTTGAATTAGCCAATGTACATCTAGTATTTCATGTATCTATGTTGAGGAAATACATCTCAATCCATCTCATGTGATTAAATATGAGCCACTAGATGTATAATTAGATTTATCATATGTAGAGAAGTCAATCCGTATTTTGGACCACAAGGAGCAAGTACTAACAACCAAGGTGATTCCCTTAGTGAAGGTATTATGGCGGCATCACTCTACAGAGGAAGCTACTTAGGAGACTGAAGAAGACATGTATCCCTTCTTATTTAGTGAGTTATGTTGACTTAAATTTTGAGGATGAAATTTCTTTAAAAATGAGAGAGGATGTTATATCTTAGATCCTAAACCCATTAACTTATTAATAGACGGAGGTTAATTAAGCCCATTTAGACTAATTAATAGACCAAGATGTTTTAAGTCTATTTAATAGTTAATTAATCATATAATAATGAAATTAGAATGAAAAAATCATTAGGTAAGCCAACTAGGCACATTAAGCTCATTAGTGTTCGTAGAGGGAAACTAGTATATTGTGGAAGTCAAATTTCTAGATTCGCAAGGTGTGTAGCTGTCCAGTAAATTGATGATATCTTCTCACTCAGTTAACAAACAATTATGCTCTTAATATCATTGGAAACATAAAATTAGGATATACAATTTTCTCAAAATAACTTTTTGCTAATTCTAATGCTTTAGGGTCTAATTTAATGACTTTCAAATTAGGAAACACTTAAGTGCAAAAATACATTCCCAATTGCACTAGAAAGTGACTTTAGCTTAGAGAGAAAGTCTTCTATGATTAGAGTTCAACTCTAGGATGGAAAGAGGGGTTAGTGGTTGTACCATGAAGTCAAAAACTATAAATAGTCCCTTGGATTTGTGAGTAGGGCTTCTAGAGCCGCACTCTAATATCTAAGGTAAGAACATGACGTTCTTCATGAAGAGCTAGAAGAGTTCTTAGTTTACTCTTTTGGACTGATTCTAATCATTGAATTGTGCTCCTAGATGTTTAGAGGATGTGGGAGAAGCTTTAGATCATGAGGGAACCGGAGTTTGAGTGTTAGAAGAGAATTGGAAGAGTTAGCTTTCTTCCTCAAGGTAGGTGATAATAACGCATCAATTAAATATATTGTATTATATAAAAATCAACATTTTGATTTTTGAAAGTAGTCAAAACATGCTTCTACGATAGTTTTCTCTTAGCCTATGATTTTTAGATTTGATTAGAATTATGTATGCTTAATCTTGTATTTTTGTCAAAATTGAAATTTCAATCTAAATCACATCACCATCAGATGACGCGATTCAATAGACATCAATCCGACATGACGTTTCCTACCTACATAATCGACTAAGTACTTGTAAGCCTATAGGTACGGTTTTAAAACTGTGAGAGACATCATCCTATAGTGATGTTTCTTGAAAAACGTCACTTATTGCTAACGCATTTTTTATTTCCTTATTTCTGTCAAATTTTTCTCCTAGATTGAACTTTAATTAGTCATAACTCTTTCGTTTCTTTGCCAATTGACCTAAAATTTTGACGAAATTGTTATTTGGATGTCTACATTTGTGCTCACCAAAATTTAGAGTTTTAAAATTTTTGTACTATTTATTCCATAAATAGTTTGTCAACCTATGCAGTCTGCCTAATAATTTTGAATTCTCAACTTATGGACTTTTTATCTCACTCAACCTATGTCCAAATCTTATCAAATTTTGTAGAGATATTTGTCATGATATTTTTTACTTCTCCAAGTAATTTGAGAATTTTGTATAATCATTTGGTAATTATTTTACTCTAATTTATGAGTTGCTGAAAATTCATTATGTTCGAATTCTTAGGATGGAAGTGGAAGTTTGATATCATATCAAACCAATCTGTAGATTGCTGAAACTTTGTACACACTTCACACATAACCAACTTGACATGTTCTCCAAGTTTGTTAATCTTTCGAATTTGTTTGATAATATTCGGCCTATTCGTTGATTTTTTATTTCTTAAAATTAGTTTTAATAGCCGAAAAATATATTTATTGATCCAAAAATTCTGAAAAAAAATTCTTGAAACTTACTTTTTAGTCCAGAAACTTGTTGGCATTAGTTGTGCTCTGATTATCCATCTACATGACCATGATAACTCTATAAGTGACAATTTTGTATACAAAAGTATGTATATTGACTTTTATATATAAGTATCACTTTGTAAATTAATTTTTAAATCTATGATCATTATGAAATCTCTGTGAAAGTTTTATGTCATATTTATTTGATATATGTTTAAGACATTGTCGTTTTAAGGAGATTGAGACTCATTTTACAAGTGTTCGTAGATAAGTTCCACCTATAGGCAACAGAAAAATCCCAGTGATTGTATATTTGTTTTCAGTCATCCGAAGTGGGACTATAGAGTCTCCGGCTATGCATGTGCCATGACCTTAACATACTTGCCTATATGTTTAGGTATATATTTTATTTGACTCCTTATGTGATGGTTGGATGCATGTCTATTTAATATGCTCATTTGTGATTTATTTGGCACATAATTATGAAACAAAATTCGCTATTAAAATTATTTGAAATCAACTTATATTTTGTTTAATTCGTTCATTTGAAATCTATGTTCAGTTATCATTTGATCTATCCATGTGTTTGAATCATATGATTTGTTCATGTCATATTAAATTTGACACGAAATACTACTATACCATGATAATTTGATATGTGATATGTTCAATTCGATATGTGATTTATTCAGTTTATGAATAATAAAATTTATTTAATTAGATGTGATTCCTATCATGCCACATATACTATATTTTAGTCGATTTGTTCATGTTATTAGAAAACACATTTGATTTGATAAACTTATATTTGACTATGTTTTGTATCATGTTCTTATTTGAACTATATTAGAACCGTGAATCATGTATATTTGTCATCATCACTTTTCAACTATTATACTGCTTAGCATTTAGTGGATTTGATGCCTACTGAGTACTTGATAAGCCCTACTAAAAATCCACAGATCCATATGAGGATGAGCTCTTGGGATTTGAGGAGTCATCCGATTGAGGATTTTGCTTGAGGATCTACGCTATGCTCGGAAGGTTATATAGGATTAAATTTATTACTTTCTTAGATTTGATGTAGTGGAGATTATGAATGAGATATGTATTTTTTCTTTTCTTTAATGAGATGAATATTTGCTTCCCCTATACATTTTGATGTAATTTAAGAATCCTAATATTGACAATAAAATTTATATTTATATTTATTTGATAGTAATTGACATATTTATTATTATGATTATTTGTCTCTCATCATTTATTTCATATTTGTATGTTATTTGATTTCGTAGTTACGTAGTTTGGATTCGAAGTGAGTTTAAATGACTCAACCAGATTAAAGGCGTAACACATGTAGACAACCCGAATGTCCTTAATGGAGCATAGGATTACACATTCATTTAATGTATCAGCGTGGCATATGTTGTTTTTGGGCTCAGCACAAAAATCATATATTATACGTTATTTTGACAACCACTTGAGAAATAATTGAATGGATCCCTACATCATCATTATGTTGCCTCTATATTTTTAAGTACCTTTTGAGATTATGTACTTTGTCATGAAGCATATACTTAATGTTGTTACTTTAGCACGTTATTCAAGAGCAATGTGACATGTGGTCCAACAAAACATATCTAGGAAAGCAATCAGGTCTAAGTAGATATGGGTATAGGAAAAACCAACTTATATCACAACTATATTATCATGACTCATTGCTCGAACGATTATGATGGATATGTCCGACACAACTATGAGTACCTGGACAAATAGTTTGAGAGGTCAAAATAAAGATATCAAAAGGATCAAATCAACTTGACCTGATATGAGCTTGTGGTTTGGATATAAGACAAGATTTGAAATTGTAGTATTACTTTAGTTAGATAGTGACTTAATGTATCACACTTTACTTTTGATCTTCCTCATCTGATCAAACGTGTCATTTTCTCTTATGAAAGGTAGAATTTAATGAGGTATGTTGAAGGATATTTTTTTTTGTTTTTTTGTTAACCAATATATCTGAATGAGAGATGTAAGTAGAGTTTGAGATGAGTTCTAACTCAAACATCTACATTGATTGTAGATAGGGTTGAGGTAAAACTGGAGTAAAAAATCAGAGATATCCCTCTTCATGTGCGAAGAAGAATCCAACCCACCATGATATAAAGAGACGTACATGAGAAGAGATTGTTGCTAGTCTTGCTAGTCTCTCTCTCTCTCTCCCCCTCCTTGGGCTACCACCATAGACCTCAATATATTGCCACATGGAGCTTCGTCAAGGATTCTAGTGGTCTTCCCACCTGACGAAGATGATCCTAATGTTGCTTCCGCCGCATCATACGAGGAGATGCTATTACTGCTTCCACTGCATTGTACGAGGATGATCTTGCTATTGTTTCTGCAGCATCGTGCGAAGATCTCCCCTTCCACGGCAAAGAACATGTGAAGTTCTACCCTAAGAATAGCTTAGGGCACCTCTAGGGGCTATTACTACCTGACAATGCAGCCCAAAAAAAAAATAAGAATTTTTTTTAAAGGGCCTCATTGTGCCCTACCCTATAATACAATCCGATCTTGGATCAGATGACCTAAAAAAATGAAAAATCGAAAACTGACACCCAAATGAACAACAAAAAATAGATTGGGGTCGATTTGAGATCAATTTTTCATTTTTTTTTTAAATTCGTTCGATCCAAGATCAGATTGTGCGGTCGGATATTGCTGCACCATCAGACGGCATAATTGCCCTTGACAGTGCAGCAAGTTATTCTCTTTCTACCCCATTTGTTGGCTCAATCGGCAACATGAACATTTAAACTCAAAGTTGCCCCAGATTTATAAGAACATAGAGATGATGAAAACAAAAAGGATGCAAGGCATCGGATCCATATACTCAATAGAAATGTTTCTCAGAATTCACAATAATTCACAAATAATTACAGTATCCAAAGATAATAGTTGTCATGGACAAACTCGTCAAGTTCTGAAGAAAAAGAATGCCACTGTATCATCAGTATCCACCCCCCAAATACTGTTAAACTTCGGTTTGCAACTCCTCACCATCAAATGTGTTGATACAACAACATTTCAGCTTCCTGGACTGGAATCTGACACGTATGTGAAGATGGCTTCGACGTGGCATAGTCGTGAGAACAAAACACCCAGGCTGATAAAATAGCCCACAGAAATTCATATATACATTTCCAACTTGGGCACAGAAGGGCCATATGGAAAACAACAAGTTCATATGAAGAGTAAAAATAAGTAGGGTAAGCATTCCTTAATGCAACCCTGACCTGAAGTTTTCACTTAGGTCACCTTGGCCCAGATAATTCAACAGCACGCAAGTTATCCGTGGAGTCGACAATCCATTCGGAATTGCGATGGGGTGCAAGCTCAACTTCATGACGGACCACTTCGACCCTCTGCCATTCTTCCCATCTCTCCGCAAGACCATCACCTTCGAGCATCCTCACCACTTCTGACATTTTGGGACGGTCCATCGGGGAACCCTGAGTACAGAGCAGGGCAACTTGGATAAGCTGCTCCACTTCGGCATCTATATAGCTTGGTAAGTCAGGATCAACTAGCATTTCCAGCCTTTTCTCTTTTAGGAGTCCTTTCACCTGAGAATGGCAGAAAATCAAGTGGCAATTTAACTTTTACAGAAATCAGGCGACCTATACGTATTAAATTTCTGTCTCCCCCCCCCCCAAAAGAAAACATAAGGGCGAAACAGAAAATGGGAAATGAAATGAGATCAGATCCAGTTAGATGTCACTTTCGATCAAAAATTCCTGAACTGCTGAAACACATTGTCAAAATGAACGGCCCAGAGCAAACATTACCTGCATCACCCTTTTTAGGATCAAGACCTATGGAAACATGTGTTCGCAGAATTGTGGTCCTAAGTAGCCCTTCAACATGAGTTTGGACACCCCAAAGTCCCTCCAAGATGATGCGTAGGCATTGATTAAAACAACAAATCAAGAAGGGCGGAAAAAATGCATACCCAGTCAAGCAACATGACATCATCATCATTAGCAAGCCTAGCAAGATCGAATGCCCTCTGTCCAGTAATGAGCTCTAGAAGCATGATCCCGTACCCAAAGACATCCGTCTTCTCTGAAGATTTCCCTGTGGAAAGATACTCAGGAGCTATATGTCCAATGGTGCCACGGACAGCGGTTGTCACATGGGTGTCCTTGTAATCCATAAGCTTAGCCAAGCCAAAGTCTCCCACAACTGCTTCAAATTCTTCATCCAATAAAATGTTTGCAGCTTTCACATCACGGTGAATAATCTTTGGATCACAATGATCGTGCAAGTATGAGAGACCCCTTGCAGATCCCAATGCAATTCTTTTTCGAGCTTGCCAATGAAGTGATGGCTCTGATGCGGGACGCTCTATATAAAGACCACCCACAGGCCTTAGAATATAAAGGAAACATGAAATGTTGACTATTTTAAACAAAATAATTATGAAATGTTGAGAAACACTTGATGGACTTTGCAAGTAAACTGGATGTGAATGAAAGGTTGGTAGGTACCTCTCAAGCGTGAGGCAACACTTCCATTGGCCATGTAAGGATACACAAGCAACCTTTCAGTGGGTGTCATGCAAAATCCGCGAAGTCGGAGGAGATTTCGGTGCACAGCCATGCTAATCATCTCTACTTCTGTCTGAAACTGGAGCTCTCCACCTGGAGTGCGCTCTTCCTTTAGCCTCTTCACCGCCACAAGTGAACCATCTGCCAGCCGTCCCTTGTAAACTTTGCCAAATCCTCCTCTTCCCAAGATGTTCTTGTTGCTAAAGCTATCAGTTGCAACTTGTAGCTCTCGCAGAGAAAATCTTTTAAGCTGCCCCAGATGAACCTCTGGATCTTCTTCAGCTGTGCCAACGGGTACAGAGGAAAATATCAGTTATTAAATGCCGTCATCGATACAGCCAACTCATTGGCTCATAAGTGAAATACTAACCAGGGACATCAAAGAAATGTTCTTGCGGTTTTCTACGCCGCCACCATGCAAATCCAATTGCAGGTGCAGCAAAAAGCAAAGCAGCACCTGCAGCCACTCCACCAGCAATTGCACCAGTGCTGGAGACACTATTTCCTGCGCCAATAACATTACAAGAAACAGATGAACAAAAGCATTAGCCGAAAGTATAGCAATGAAGGATATATACAAAGGAAATTGACAATTCACTCCATTTGTAACACATCAGTACACACAAATGCATTCTGCACATAGAGTTCCTGAAGAACAATTCCTACGTTTTACTGTCAAAAATTCGACCAATATGAATCTCCATTTTAATACTCCCAATGAAACTGAGTTCCGGTTGATTACAGTTAAAGCCAGAATTTGAAACATTGTGGTGAACCAGTGGATAAATGGAAATTTTGAATAGGAAAATGAAGAATTTAAAAAAATAATGCAGAACTAGTTTTGACTGGACTTAGGGCAAAACCAACAACTCCAGCCACAGTGTTGGAGACAACAAAAAACTTGAGCATTTCAGCACTAATAAAATGCTAATAGAATAATGCCACCTGTTGAGGGAACTGCTGCCACTGGAACAGGAGGAGGTGGAGAAAAGGGAGGAGCTCCAGGACAAGGCTTTCCTGCTCCCGGCCCACATAATCGAGGATTATTAGAAAAACTGCAAAATGAAAATGTTACCCCCAAAAAATATTAACAAATGTAAAAAGAATTATGCAGCATTCAAACTGACTGGAGTTAGGCATCAAGAGACCTGATGGGAGTGAATAGCGAAAATGAACCATTTGATGGAACTTCTCCTGATAAGTGATTGTTGGACAAATCCCTATCATTGATGGCACCAAAATTCCTCCATGAATTCTCTTCAAAAATAAGGGAAAAGATAGTACCAAAGCATGAAAGCAGAGTGACTTACAGAACTTGTAGCGCAGTGATATTTGTTAGAGACAAAGGAATTTGACCCGACAAGCTGTTGTTGTTAAGCCGGCTTTCCTTCCACAAACATCATAAAAGGCATCAGAATCAGACATAAAGCGAACACTAGCACCAAAGGAAACAACAGATTCGTCAGTTACAAATTAAGAATAGGAACATGGCAATGATGGGGGACGTGATATTGCATCGATGGGGTGCACTTGTGTTGAGGCAAGTGCAGATTGAGGTCCAGATGGAGGAAGCAGATGATGTACAATCCATGGTGCAGATACTGACCATGGAAGAACTGAAAGCCTCTTCAAATATCCCGGTTTTTCATCTAGCAGGCACAGAGAAGCTATAAGAGATGCTTAACAGCATAAGAGCAATTCCTCTAGCCAAGTGAATTACAGACACTTGAATGGAAAATAGAAGGAAAGTGGGAATGAGAGAGAGAGATTCCATTGGGGAAGTGAAGTCCTTAATGGGTTGTGTAGATATTAAAACGACACATGGACAGCCTTTTGATCTTAAGGGGTATAAAAAGGGAAATGCTTCTGCATGTCTCTCTACTTTGAAAGTGCAACAGAAGTGTGTTTTAGAGCACTTAGGCTCAAATATAATAGCTTAAGAGATTTTTAGATGAATATCCTGCTTAAAAATGTATTTACATAAGACTTCTCAAATATCAATATTATGACCATGCTCCAAAGGTGAAATATTGTCAAGCTTACATATCCTTTTACTATTCAAATTATGTCTGCATTTCTAAGCATGTTTAACCATGTCAATCTAGCCCATTTAGAATAATAAGCCATCATTAGGCAACCCATTAGGTCATGTAGTTCACTAGGTTCGGGTATGCTGTGAACAGTCATTCTTTTGGCCATAACTTTCTGTTCAGATGCCAGATTAAGGCAAAATAGGCTCGTTGAAAATCTACGAAGATAAGATAAGCTAATTACAATGTTTAAATGGTCAAAGGTGAAATCATCAAACTCTGTCCATTCTTAAAAGAAATCTGGGTGACTTTCCAACCTAAGTTTGAATTGGATTCATGAAGGGAAAGTCTCAATTTGAATTAAGCCACTACCTGCCATGAACTGGAAGTCTAACTGAGATTAAAACATGGCAAATTCACCAGAAACAAAAGTTGTATACCATGAGATTTCTAATTTGAGAATTTGACACTGAGAGAAAGAGTTTCCATCTTTTGAGAGATAAAGTTTGTTGCAAGAAGGAGAAGGTTCTCCAAGGTTCAAGCTTCATCTCAAGAGGCAGGAACGCAAGGGAAGGCTAAAATCTAGGAGTAGGTCAGACCTGCAGCACCTGCTTAGAGATGCTAGAGGACTTGGGGAAAACCCTTTGCTTCCAGAGGTAAGCCTATGAAAAACCTACCCATAATTAGCTCATAAATTTTAGTTATTTATTTATCTATGATCCTTTTAAATTATATTAAGCAATTGGATAACTTAGTTTGAAGTATGAAAGATGAATAATGAGATTCAAGAAATTTGTGACCTTTTGTACAGGATCGGTCCACCATTTTGCTCTTGCGTCCAGCCAAAACTTTTGACTGAAAAGGTCAACCAATCCCTGTGCAACGGTCAACCAATTCAACCAGAACCTATATGATTTACTTGATCCGAACCAAAATTACTCTAGTTAGTTTATATTTAGATTATTTGTTTATTGTATAACTTGGATTATGATTTTAAAAATAGGTATCATGGTGGACTTTTATGACAGTTATTTATCATTATTTAATATTTAATTGCGGAAAAAAAGGCTACTATTAGGCCCTGACCAACTGAGCACTATTCTGGTATGATGTCAAAATTTACGCAAAAATATAGTGTGTGAACAATATCCCTTATTGAACACTTGGACATTTATTTGGATTCGTATACTTCACCCAAATCAAGGCCCAAGGGCTATGGTGAGCATAATAACTTTAGTAGGCACAAACTGCACCTTATTCTTAGGTGCACCACTTCGCCTTTTCATGATCGCGTCATCATCTAGGAACACCATCAGAAGCACCACTTCATCGGATAGGTGTTAGCACTTTAGGCATTAGAGGCTCCACTTTGATTAGAACTTATTCTAGTTTAAATTAGAACTTATTCTAGTTTGGCCTAACTGAACTAGATGCTCGAGTTCACCTACATCTTCTAGGTGATCTGGTTCACCTAATTTCCAGATGCAAAGCTTTAGGTGCGCCACCCGCCAAAACATCCCTTAAGCTCTGTCCACCTAATGCAATAGGTGCAACACTTTAGGTGCTGTCCCAGTAGGTGCAATGCTTTACCTTGCCTTTTGCTCGCTACTTTGCCTAATGCACTTCACCTAATCTCTTGGCATTCCAACTGCACCTAACCCTTTAGGTTATTCATCTGATAGATGTTGTTTTAGGTGTACCCTGCACCTAGTAAGAATAATTCCATACCTTTGATTAATACAATCTCTAGCCATTTTTCTTCAATGACCACAATATAGGGCGCAACGTTCTAATGCACCCTTGATCAATCTGATTAGATGATGACTGTGCACCTAATGAGATTGTACTATTATCTTCATGTTATAATTCAACTAGGTGCAATGTTTATAAATCATATTTTTCTGCCCTGTTCAATCACCCAATTTGAATTGTTACATCAGTAGTATTACTTATTCCTTGAACTACATTTGTTCTCTGCATGGATATTGCTAGCAGAATAGTTTATTGTATAATTTGTCTAGATCTGCTGACATACATTTATGAAGAGAAGACTTCTCGAGACCATACAACATGTCTAACCAGCTACCAGTAGGACTACAAAAGGTAACCTTCTCCAATCTCCTTACATTTTCGAACTGACATGTCATTATGAGAGTGGAACGGTTACCAGGTTGCCTAAGGAGCCATGAAGCTGCTTGAGAATAAATTCAACAAAACAAACTACCTTGAGAAGAACTGAATTGATATACAGACACAACGAATAGAGATCTTTCTCTCAATTTTGAACATTAGAGAGAGGATCCCAAAAATCAAGAAATATGTCTAATAGATATTCATCTCAAGAAAACTATATAGTAGTAAAGTTTTAACAACCAATGGTTGGCACACAGAGAGAGAGAGAGCACAATCAGTAGCATTCAGGTTTACAACCATTCTAGTTGAAAAGTACATCATTGTAGAACTCCATCTTCAATAAGCCCTCAAAGGCATTCAGGAGAGCAATTGCAATCTGAGTCACTGTATTGATTGAAAGCTTCTAAGAGCTCCCACTCTAATTCTTTTCTTTCTTTTTGTACTTCATTTACTCCATATTTCACCTACTGTGAGCCAATCATTGTGTAGAATATTCTTCCTTGTTCACGGTATCTTTTTTGTTATATTTGGAGAAATATAGGTCAATTTTATGTATTTTATTTCTTGGATTGAGAGCTTGGGATTAGCCCTCAGGGAGTCCGGGACTTCGGATCATGCGAAGATCTGAGTATATGACCTCTCTCCATTGACATCGGTCAGTGTTAATTACGTCGAGCAACCGCTCGACAACCCTTGATTAACCGTCTGTTGATACCCTTGTAACAATGCAACATTACTACTACAGGCAGCATAGGCATATGAAGATATGTTTTGGGTTAAGCCATTGGCCTCACTCAAGTTTAGGATGGGTTTATAATTGATTAAGAGACTTTTCAAAGGTTTTGGATTGACTCCGAATTATCTGGATTGATTCTAAGTATTTTAAACCCATAAGGGTATTTTTGTAATTATGTCAAGTTGGAGGGTATAAGGGTATTATGGTCACTTTAGTGTGTGAAGTGAGTCTTAATGATTTAAAAGGATTTCAAAACCTTATGAGGTATTTTAGAGTTACTTTAAATGTATTTAGGTTATAAGGGTGTTTTGGAAATTTTACTCCGAATTGGATTTCTAGACTCAAAGTCTATTTTTGGGTATTTTTGTAATTATGTTGCATTAGGGTCATTATGGTCATTTTAAGTTTTTTAGCATTTTAGGAAAACTTGAAAACCCTTAGAATGTATTTTAAGATCATTTTAGACATATTTAAGTTATAGAGATATTTTGATAATTTTACCTTAAATCGGGTTTATTAGACTTAGAATCTATTATTCTATTTTTCTGAGATTTTTACTTATTTTTATCGTATTGAGGGTATTTTGGTAATTCTACCCATCTTGTTAGGGTTTAGAGGGTATTTTGGACATAAGAGAGGTTTTGATATTTTTTAAGAATTTTATGTGATTTTTTACAGATTTTTATCATGGGTGAAAGTATTTTTGTAATTTCATTAAGTTCTAGGGGAATTTTGGTCATTTCAAAAATTTTATATGTTTTCTAATTTGGTTCTCTATTTTTACTGGTTTTTTTACTGAATTTTACTGTTTTTATTAATTTTACTGCTTTTTATTAATTAATTAGATATATGAAGGATATTTAAGTCATATTTTTAGGTTTATATAATTTCTAGATTTGGTTTTCTGATTTTTACTAAGTATTACTAGTTTTTACAGAAATGTTCTGATTTTTACATTGATTTTACTGATTTTAAATAATTTTTACATATTTTATTAATTAATTAAGCATGGGAGGTATTTAAGTTATTTTTTAACTTAAGTATATTAATTTATGTCTCAATGTTTCATTATTACATTTTGATTATGAGTCTAAGTTTAATTATGTATGGAGAGAAGCCAAGGATATTTTAGAATATTCAATTATGTATTTATGCATTTTAATTAGTTATTAAACTAATTAATAAATTAATTATGTATGTAAAAATATAATAACATAATGTTACTTAAGTAATAGATTCATGAACACACATGCACACATATATGCTCAAAGAACAATATTGGCATTTCATTCATCATTTCGACATAATCCCGTCTTATAGAACGGTGATTTTACAATGTAAATTCGGCAAAACTTCCCCTTATGAATAAACCTTAGGAAGAGAGTCCTCTGAGACGAAAAATATCCCCAAATGCAGCAAACCCGTGCAAAAGCACTTGGTTTGGTCTTCAATGCCTTCATCTTACCCTTTGGGGGGTATTTATAGGCTTTGAAAGCCTTAACCTGTGGAGGGTGCCACCGGAGGTTTTTTTTTAGGTGGGGGGTACCCACCAGTAACAAGTGACAGAGAGAGTGAGAGAGAGATTAGAGAGGGGGGGGGAAATCGATGGGTACCCCCCACCGGTTGGGAACCGGTGGGGGGGGCTTGCCCTCCTCCTTTCCATAAAAAGGAAGGCCCAACAAATGCCGCCCACGGGACATATGCCGGAGGTGAAGACGACGGTGCATGTCCCGTGCTCCATCTGATTACAAGAATCCTCATTTTGCATGCTTGAGGACCCTTACATGCGGCATGTTAGTGTTGTCTTAATGAATTCCCGTATCTTGCCTTATGTGTTTGCGGCTATTGGGAGAAGTCAACCACCGTCTCGTATATGCCAGGCGACACATCGCTTCGGCTTGCTATGCATATGCTCCATCTGAACTTATTTGGGTCCCGATGACCTTCAATTTTAGTACTTAGACACCTCAAGATACACCAAGGAAGTCTTGTTTTCATAACTTTTCGACTCTCCGGGTATATTTGAAAGCGTCCAACCCCTCTAATTATGGGAATCCTCTTGGCCTTCACGACTTAGAAGTTCCCCAAGAGTTGATGCCGCTCGAATCTTTCAACGTTTACTTAGATTCTGGAAAATCTCTTGGCCTTCATAACATTGAGACTCCTTAAGAATACACAGGCGAGTCGTTTGATTCTTCCGGCATTTGCTCTATCTTGGGGGTATCAATACCTTATCTTGGCATTTCCAAGAGCTCCGCACGAAGCGTTCTGGACTGGCCTAATATCTAGTGCATAGTAATTTGACTTCGTCCTATGACTTCATTAGGACTTAGTTAATTTTTTTTTGTTTTTGTAGCTTGAGACTTTTATTACAGCTCTCTGGCGCTGATTTCCTCTATCTATCTTCTTGCAGCTTGATGTCTTTGTCCTCATGGCCCACAAGGGAGTTCCTCCCATGGCGGGACACGAAGAGGAAGACATTTCAGTCCCACCAATTATCGAGTAGCCTTTCGCCAAAGCGGGCCGAGATTGAAACTATCGAGGCAGGCAATGCAGCTTGGGTTACAGAGACTCCTACGTTCCAATATCATAAGGGTATTGTCCTTTCTAGTATCGCGGACGCCCAGATTGCCGCTCTGCGCCTGCAAACATATATTCTTGAAGCTTTGTTGGAGGGAGAACTCCTATTTTGTGGCAGCCATCGATCATCGCTTCGACTATCACTCCGGAGGTGGAGTCGAATTTCTTCAAGAGGCTTGAAGTTTTCCATTTGCTAGTAGACAGTCCATTACAGTCTCTGACGGGACATGGCTCTTCTATGGGCCAAAGTTGATCTGCTATTTCTCTATTGTAGTTCTTATTGCCTCCCTTTTTGTCGAAGAACTCGAACAACCCCGCAGGCTTGTCTCGAGCTCTGCCATTGCTCTAATGTATTACAAATGTTCTTCTGAAGATCAATGCTAAGTTTGAGTGATATGGACCCTTTGTTGTATGTTGCATGTATTCTCTCTTTCTTTCTTTCTCTTTTTTTTTTTATAACTAATACTAGCGCCTTTTCAGGTTTTCGCCAGCATTAGCCCCCTCTTACTTTTGTCTGTGCGCCCTTGCGGGGTTTTCACACAGCGGAGTTACCCGATTTTGCCTAAGATGCCCTTTCGGATTTTCACCTTAGCTGGGTATAAGACCTTTTTATCCTTAATTGATCACTTTGAGGACAAGATCGGTTAATTTTGTCGGGACACTTCATTTTTAAGCCCCTTTTTTTTTTTTTTTTGTTCGGTAGGGAATTAAGGCTTCCCTGGGAACCACTCAAAAATTTCTGTAAGGAACTGAGGCTTCCCTAAGAACCGCTAAGGAATTTTATGTAGGGAACTGAGTCTTCTCTGAGAACCGCTAAGGAATTATATGTAGGGAACTGAGTTTTTCCTGAGAACCGCTAATGAATTTCTATAGGGAACTTAATCTTCCCTGAGAACCGATAAAGAATTTTTGTAGGGAACTGAGCCTTCCCTGAGAAGCGATAAGAAATTTCTATAGGGAACTGAGGCTTCCCTATGAGCCGCTAAGGAATTTCTGTAGGGAACTGAGTCTTCCCTGCGAACCGCTAATGAATTTCTGTAGGGAACTGAATCGTCCCTGAGAACCAATAAAGAATTTCTATAAGGAACTAAGTCTTCCCTGAGAACTGATAAGGAATTTCTGTAGGGAACTGAGGCCTCCCTGTAAGCCGCTAAAGAATTTATGTAAGGAATTGAGTCTTCTCTGAGAACTGCTAATGAATTTCTATAGGGAACTGAGTCTTCCCTGAGAACCGCTAAGGAATATCTATAGGGAACTGAGTCTTCCCTGAGAATCGCTAAGGAATTTCTGTAGGAAACTGAGACCTCCCTGTGAGCCGCTAAAGAATATATGTAGAGAATTGAGTCTTCCCTGAGAGACGTTAAAGAATATCTGTAGGGAACTGAGTCTTCCCTAAGAACTGCTAAGAAATATATGTAAGGAACTGAGTCTTCCCTGAGAATCGCTAAGGAATTTCTATAGGGAACTGAGGCCTCTCTGTGAGCCACTAATGAATTTATGTAGGGAATTGAGTCTTCCCTGAGAACCGCTAAGAAATATTTGTAGGGAACTGAAGCCTCCCTATGAGCCGCTAAGGAATTTCTGTAGGGAACTAAGTCTTTTCTAAGAACCGCTAAGAAATATCTGTAGGGAACTGAATCTTCCCTGAGAACCGCTAAGGAATTTCTTAAGTTTCCGAGAAAATGGGGCTCTAGGTAGCCGTGAATTTGGGATATTGTGCCTCCCGGGGGCGCAAGGATTTTGGTTGAATTTTGGGACAACGCCTCCCGGGGGCGAAAAAGAAAATTTTGACCTTTTATGGATATATTTGCCTTCCAAGTGGGCAAAATTTTGGGGTTTAACGCCTCCCGTGGGCGAAAAAGAATTTTTGCCATTTTGGGATATATCTGCCTCCCAAGTAGGCAAAATTTCGGGGTTTAACACCTCCCGTAGGCGAAAAGGAATTTCGACCTATCGCGGCACGCCAGTGAGACTAATGCATGCCAGGGGCAATTTTAGGATACGCCTCTTCGGGGCAGAAAGGAAAATTTCGACCCATCACGGCACGCCAGTGGGACTGATGCATGCCAGGGCCAATTTTAAGATACAACGCCTCTTCGGGGCAGAAAGGAAAATTTCGACCCATCGCAGCACGCCAGTGGGACTGATGCATGCCAGGGGCAATTTTAGGATACAACGCCTCCTCGGGACAGAAAGGAAAATTTTCGGGATATAATGCCTCCTCAGAGCAGAATAGGAAAATTTAGGATACAACACCTCCTCGGGGCGGAAAGAAAGATTTTAGAATACAACGCCTCCTCGGGACGGAAATGGGGAAACTTTAGGATACAACGCCTCCTCGGGACAGAATGGAAAAATTTAAGATACAACGCCTCCTCAGGGCAAAAATTGGAGATTTCAAGATACAACGCCTCCTCGGAGCGGTAATGGAAAAACTTTATGATACAATGCCTCCTCGAGGCGGAATGAGAAAATTTAGGATACAATGCCTCATCGGGGCGATAATTGGAGATTTCATGATACAACGCCTTCTCGGGACGACAATTGGAGATTTCAGGACACAACACCTCCTCGGGGCAGTAATTAGATATTTCAAGATATAACGCCTCCTCGGGGCGGTAATGGGGAAATTTTATGATACAACGCCTCTTCGGGGCAGTAAAACAATTTTAGTCAAATTTCGAGCTACAATGCCTCCCGGAGGCTCAAAGTAATTTTGGTTGAATTTTGGGATACAACGCCTCCCGGAGGCGCAAAGTAATTTTAGTTGAATTTTAGGATACAACGCCTCCTGAGCGCACAAGAATTTTGGTTGAATTTTGGGATATAATGCCTCAGAGGCTCAAGGATTTTGGTGTTTCGGTATGAATTGTTGATAGATATTTTTCCGGTAGGACCAATGATTTTAGCCAAAATGGTGAAATGATCTTCTTGGCCCTATCAAGTAAGAAATCGAGTTTCCCACTTCCTTGCCGAGTCGAAAGGACGTCATCATCGTCGCCTCGGTCGTAACCCTTAATGGGATAATTTATGTGCCACTTACCCAATGTAAAGTGACACCAAGGATTTTTTTTGTCATCAGTGACTCTTGATATCCTCCCTGGGTAGGGATGTGTGAAAACTCGATCCCCGCCTGAGACAGGTCGAGAGTTCTCCCCCCACCGGAGTATGGCTATATACATGTTTTTTAACACACTTGGTACGAACGGCTTCGGTGAACCATACCCCGGTGAGTTACTGGATGATGATGATTTTTTTTTCTTTTCTCTCTCTCTCTCTCTCTCTCTCTCTCTCTCTCTCTCTCTCTCTTCTAACATCGGCGCCCTTATGGGTTTACGCCGAAGCTTAACCCCTTCTTATTTTTGCCTGTGCGCCCTTGCAGGTTTTCACACAGCAGGGTTTGCCCATTTTTGCCTGAGGCGCCTTTTCGAGTTTTCACCTCAGTCGGATTTTGGACTTTTTTACCCTTAATTGGCCCCTCACAGGAGTGGGACCAATCAAGTCTGTCAGGGCACCTCGTTTTTAAGCCCCACTTTTTTCTTTTTCTTTTTTGCATTGGATCCTATGGCGCTGGGACCTCTTTTTGCTGTTGACGCTCAAAGATCTCGTCCGTCGGAGTGTAGTACAACTTCATATGACGGTCATTTAGTAGAGGAAAGGCCAAGTTCCCTTAGACTCAGGTGAGATGCATCTGATCTTGTCGTCGAGGGTGTCCTCCCCAAAATATGCTGGCATTATCTAAGACTGAGAGGTAATCCTCTTTTGCCCCATGCATATGCTCACGAAGCTATAGTAGCCAGGCCTTTTATTGAGCTCGCCTTTTGAGTTCTCCCCATAGGCTGCATCCATCCAGGGAACACCTTTTGTCGACTGCCCTGGTTGGTATTCTTCCATCTCATCAATAATATTTTAGAGCCTTTGCAGAGGCGTGACTCCATCTTTGGCATAGTTGAGGAACTAGCCAAGGCTTCATATCTCTTCAGCTTTTTATTTTTATTTTTCATACTATTCTTTTCTTGTTTCTTCCTCCTTGCCGCCTCTCTGATGAAGTGGGGCTAAGGTTTTACCCGTAGAGGCAGGGCACTCCAGACTATTGTCTTGTTCTTTTTATCTTTTGCCTCTGGCACTTTAGTCGGCGTTGACCTCTTCTTTTGGACCTTAGTCCATTGTTGTTCTAGCCGGCTGCGGTTGGAAGTTACTTTAGTAGTTTGTTCGACCACTATATCTAGCAGCATTTGGGCGGCCTATTGAGTCCTATTCTCCCGTATTGATACGGGGGTTCTTCTGGCGGGGAATCATATAAATCTCCTTCTATAATTTCTATGACATCCTCCGGATATAAGGAGAATTTATGAACCATGTTCACAGAATAGTTAGCCACATGAGGATGTGGGGGATCAACCAAATATTTCCCCATATTTATTTGTCCTTCTTAGATCAACTTTTCCACTTCATCTCTGAACATGAAGCAACGCTCAATTGGATGGGTAATGAAGCGATGGTATGGGCAGTAGTTGGATGCATCTGTTAGATGCATTTCTTCTCTTTTTGGCTTGGGCAAGACAATTGCTTTTCTGCACATACATAACTCGAATAGTTCTTGGGTCTTTTCCTTCAGGAAGGAATATGGTCTCTTGAGTTTTTTTGCCAGAGATTCAGTATCTTTAAAACTTATCCCTGTTTTTGTACTAGCAACTTGTTTCCCCCGAGAACCTTGTCTAGCTACAAAAGTGGCCTCGGGAGTATTGTCGTGACTTTCACAAGATTTCCATTTGAGCACCATTCCCTCTCGGTACTGGGCTTCTAATGTTTCATTTAAATTTATGATAAGTTTGCCCTTCTTCTTTAGAGGACGGCTACATTCTGGTCCTGGCCCCTCAAAGGAAAGGGCCTATTGACTCTGTCCATTGATAGGACTTCTGTCCATTGTCTTGCAAGACTTTCCATTACTTGAGTGAGTTCATACTGTTGATGAGAGATTTGTCGCAGACTCACTTGAATCCCCTCTAGTGCGGCCATGATGGGCCCCTCTAGAATGGAGGTTGCTGGAGTATATGATGGTGTTATCTTCTGCTCCAGTGAGATTTGCTGATGAGATAGCTGTATCAGACTCATATGAATCTTCTCTAGTGTTGCCATGATAGAACCTTCTAGAGTGGGAGTCGCTAGATCGTATGATGGTATTGCCTCCTGCTCCGGCGAGACTTGCTGATGGGAGAGCTATGACATACTCATCTGAATCTCCTCCAGTGCTGCCACGATAGACCCTTCTGGAGTGGGGGTCGCTGGAGGATATGATGGTATCGCTTCCTGCTCCAGAGGAGCATCTATATTCTTATTTCCAGGCTCTTCTTATGAGGAATTTTCATCCATGTGGATGACATTTGCTGCAAATGTTTGTCTGGGCATTCAATGTGGCTGAGGCGGATCTACCAGGCATTTTCCCATCTCTACGGCTCCTTCTCGGATGAGCATTTCAATTTCCCCTTTGCAAATATAGCAATCCTCTATTACATGTCCCAACATGCGATGGTATATGCAATAGTTGGATTCATCTATCTTGCCAACTTCTGCTGGCCTTTTTAGTTCAGGTAGCATCAAGAGATTTGCCTGCGCGCATGCATCAAACAACTCTCTTGTATGCTCTCTGATGAAAGAGTAAGGCATTTTCTCCCTCTCATTGAGGGTGGCATATGATCCCCTTCTATTGGATGTCGAGGCATTTTCATTGTTCTTGCCCCTTATGTTTTCTGCAGCCGAGGCAAAGTCTACGGCATTGACCTCTTCTGTATCTATAGTCTGCTTCTTTGGGACTTTCCCCCCAATTGAGGCAATGGTTGGATGGTCTGCGAAGAATATTTCGACCTCCGTCACAATGTTATTTAGTTGAACAAAATTCCTGAAATTTATACCAATCAGCTTTTCACTTATTTCGAGCTTTAAGCCCCTTTTGCACAACTGCACCGTATCCTCGTGGGCCGGCAGATTGTCGCATTTCATGTAGAGGTTCCGCCATCTTTTGATGTAGTCGGTGGCGGGTTCATTCCTACCTTACTTTAACGTCACCAGTTCAGTGATGGTGACCTTTCGCTCTGATACCTTGAAGCGATCAAAGAACTTTTTCTGCATTATCTCCCAGCTGCTGATAAAGTTAGGCTTTTAACTTTGCATACCATTGGAATGCAGTGCCTGTAAAAGAAGTAGAAAAGAACCTCAAAAGATAGGCCTCATCAGGAGCCAGCTCTCCCAAGTCACTCATAGTGGGCAATCTGTTCTTGGGCCGAGCCTTCCCCGTCATACCTGGTGAACTTGGGACACTTGTGATTTGACGGGAGCTTCTTGAACATATGACGTACTGGGAATGGCACTTTGTATAAGTCGAATGTGCATATTCCATCGTCTTGTTCTGTTATTTTGGCTTCAACAATTTGCTCAATAAGATGCTTCTGCAATGCTGTAGCATCATCTGCAGAAGTATGGGATTGCTGAGCATTATGATTGGGCTCCACAACCTGATCTTCATGTATCTCATCAGGGTTGAAGTTGACCTCTGCAGCTTGCAATCTTATCACCGTTGGCATAGGTACTGCTCCTCCAACTTTTGTATTAGGCCATAGAGCAAGACCCTGAGTTGTTGATTTTCTTGTCTCAACTCCTCCATAGTCTGAGGCTGTATTTGATCTTGGAGTTGTTCTAGAGCGGCCTCGGTACTTGGGGGATTTGCCCCGCCTTCATCAGCTCCTCCAGTAGTATTGCTACTGCCAATTTGGGGTGGCTCTGCCCCCTGGCTTCCTCGATTCAGCAGGCGCATAGTCTGCTCCATTTGATGGGTTATGGGCCCACCCCGTTGCATTAGATTGATGACATCATTTGGGTCTTCCGGCAGGAAAAGCTGCCGGTTGGTGGTGCTGGAGGTGTAGCATGTATAGATCCGTATGCCATTCTTTATCCTTTTGACAGTCTTCTTCTTCTGAGTCGATCGGCTAAATGCGCCTAATCGCTCGAAAACATATGTCTGCTGTCGGACTTGCTCATGTGCCTTATATGCACCTTTCCTCTTTTGACCTCTAGAGAACGAGGCTGAGTAGTTGAGTTGGTTATCTGCCGCTCAGGCTCTATGAGCTGTTGAGGTTGTTGTTTTGCTAGAGTGGCCCTAGCCTGGCGAATTTTACAGGCTTTCTCTTTGGTTACCCACATTTCCTTTATGTGGAGGCAACTATCCTCCGTTAGATTGCCTCCAATCCGAGGCATAGATTTGTCCCCATTTCGAGGCATGGAGTTGCCCCCTGCTCGGGACGTAGCATTGCCCCCTGCTCGAGACATGGCGGGCTCTGGTATAATTATTGGCTCCCGACGAGCAGGGGCCTTTGGAGTCATTTTCTTCTTTTTGAAGGTTACCCCATCTTGACAAACTTTCGGTAGAATCCGGAACCGATTCTGGATAGGAACCGTCGGGATATGATGGATCTTGGGAATGATGGCTTGCCCGCCATCCAGACAAATGTGTAGGTTCCCCACCAATATAGTTTTTTCCGTCATAGATGGGCTTGCGGTTAGAACCTTCCGCTTTTACCATGTTGGACGAGGAGGCTGAAGATATGCTGATGGTATTGATGGCGAGCACTCGCCTACGTCGACCGCCGTTGTTGCTTCTTCTGACGCAGGAAGCGCACCTCTTCTTCTTTTCCGAAGCAGGCTCCGACGCCGAAACGACTCCCAGAAAATATGGAGATCCTATCACCGCGGGGAAATCCCCGAAGTATGTTGGTGTGGTCAGATATCCACACCGTGCGTAGGTCGCCACCACAAGTGGGCCATACGTGACCCTTGCCGCCATTGTTGTCTTTTAAGCAGAAACTCGATCACCTACATAAGACATGACAAAGTTAGTAGTAGAGTTGTGGTGAGGGCATCACCGGACGGAGAGATGAAGGGAAAGAGAGGTCCCACCGGACGTGCCATCTGTTTGGGACCCCGACCTAGCCATCTCTCCTATCGGATTTTTATTATTATTAAATCCTATCGTTTTTTGGTCTTTTTTGTTGTATTTGGAGAAATATAGGTCGATTTTATGTATTTTATTTCTTGGACTATGAGAGCTTGGGATTAGCCCTCAGGGAGTCCGGGACTTCGGATCAGGCGAACATCCGAGTATATGACCTCTCTCCGCTGACCTCGGTCAGTGTTAATTACGTCGAGCAACCGCTCGACAACCCTTGATTAACCGTCCGTCGATGCCTTTGTAACAATGCAACACTACTACTACAGACAGCACATGCATATGAAGATATGTTTTAAGTTAAGCCCTTGGCCTCACCCAAGTTTAAGATGGGTTTATAATTGGTTAAGAGACTTTTCAAAAGCTTTTAGATCAACTCCGAATTATCTGGATTGATTCCAAGTATTTTAAACCCATAAGAGTATTTTCGTAATAATGCCAAGTTAGAAGGTATAGGGGTATTATGGTCACTTTAGTGTGTGAAGTGTGTCTTAATGATTTAAGAAGGTTTCAAAACCTTATGAGGTATTTTAGAGTTATTTTAAGTGTATTTGGGTTGTAAGGGTGTTATGGTAATTTTACTCCGAATTGGATTTCTAGACTCAACGTTTGTTTTTGGGTATTTTTGTAATTATACTGCATTAGGGTCATTATGGTCATTTTAAGTTTTTTAGCATTTTAAGGAAACTTGAAAACCCTTAGGATGTATTTTAGGATCATTTTAGACATATTTAAATTATAGGGATATTTTGGTAATTTTACCTTAAATCAGGTTTATTAGACTTAGAATCTATTGTTATATTTTTCTGAGATTTTTACTTATTTTTATCATATTTAGGGTATTTTGATAATTCTACCCATCTTATTAGGATTTGGAGGGCATTTTGGGCATAAGAGAGGTTTCGATATTTCTTAAGAATTTTCTGTGATTTTTTACAGATTTTTTATCATGGGTGAGGGTATGTTTGTAATTTCATTAAGTTCTAGGGACATTTTGGTCATTTTGGGAAATTTATATGTTTTCAGATTTGGTTCTCTGTTTTTACTAATTTTTTTACTGAATTTTACTGTTTTTTATTAATTTTACTGATTTTATTAATTAATTGGATATATGAAGGGTATTTAAGTCATATTTTTGGGTTTATGTAATTTCCAGATTTTGTTTTCTGATTTTTACTCAATATTACTGGTTTTTACAGAAATTTTCTGATTTTTATATTAATTTTACTAATTTTAAATAATTTTCACATATTTTATTAATTAATTAAGCATGGGGGGTATTTAAGTCATTTTTTAACTTAAGTATATTATTTTATGTCTCAATGTTTCATTATGAGTTTTGATTATGAGTCTAAGTTTAATTATGTATGGAGTGAGGCCAAGGATATTTTAGAATATTCAATTATGTATTTATGCATTTTAATTAGTTATTAAACTAATTAATAAATTAATTATGTATGTAAAAATATAATAACATAATGTTACTTAAGTAATAGATTCATGAACACACATGCACACATATATGCTCAAAGAACAATATTGGCATTTCATTCATCATTTCGGCATAATCCCGTCTTATAGAACGGCGATTTTACAATATAAATTCGGCAGAACTTCCTCTTAGGAATAAACCTTAGGAAGAGAGCCCTCCGAGACGAAAAATATCCTCCAAACGCAACAAACCCGTACAAAAGCACTTGGTTTAGTTTTCAAATGGGTAGAGTTTCCCTAGAAAATTTTGGGCCAAGGAGGCATACCTTCATTTTACCCCTTGGGGAGTATTTATAGGCTTTGAAAGCCTTAACCGATGGGGGGTGCCACCGGAGGTTTTTTTTGAGGTGGAGGGTACCAACTGGTAACAAGTGACGGAGAGAGTGAGAGAGATTAGAGAGGGGGGGGAAATCGGTGGGCCACCCCCACCGGTTCCCAACCGGTAGGGGGTGCCACTAGTTGTCCCCCCACCGGCTTGGGAACCGGTGGGGGGGACTTGCCCTCCTCCTTTCCATAAAAAGAAAGGCCCAACGGCTGTATACATATATCATGCGGGACTGAATGACATGGGATGCTATCTCTGTGTATCCCTAGAAGATGCTCCGCAAAATAATGGATTTCACTAACATGGTGTCTACAGTAAAGACAATAGATCATTCGATCTCTTGGAACTGGATACCCATGGTCCCATATCAGATGACATTGGCATCAACAAAAGAAGACTTGATAGAATTTATTTGATCTGATCTCCTACAAAAAAATTAAAAACTATATGTAAAACTAAAAAAATAATAAGCAACTCTACCTTAATTTCTTCAATTGAGATTGTTGTCTTTTCTTTAGTAATTGGTCTTTATATAACATACACTTTCTCTATCTTTCATCCCTTGCATTTTTTTCTTACTTTTTTTTTTACTCTTATATACATTAATATTAACAGTTCTCATTAGTAAATAAAATAAATAAATTTGCCATGTTGTGTCTCATAATGAAATTAAGAAATGTACATAACTCTTTTTTTCTGTTGAGAATTATTTAGTTTTTGATATAAACGACAATAAGGATACTAGATATTTTTGTCAACAATAGAAATTAGTGTCCTTATTGTCATTTATATCCAAAACCGAGTCACCCTTAATAGAAAAAAAGAATGATGCACATTCCTTAATCTTTCAAACCAAAACTCGATAAACTTATAGATTCTATTTATTATTGAGGGCTATTAATACTAACATATCTAAAGAAAGAAGAGAGAGAGAAGAGACAGAGAGAGAAAGAGAGAGAGAATTCTAGAGAGATTGTTAGAGAGAGTGTATGATAGAAAGAGAACTTACTAAAAAAAGTTCCTTGAACTATCCACCCAATCGTTGTAGAATACTAGAATCTCATTTAAAAAAAGTGAGAAATATTAGATAGAAAATTTTAAAAGAAAAAAAGATAAAAAATTAAATAGAGGAAGAGTTATTTATATTAAGTAGATATAAAAAAAGATTAAAGAGAGAGAGGGAGAGATATAAAAAAGATTAAAGAGAGAGAGAGAGAGGGAAACAAATATACTAATATAATACATTAGATAGAAAAAAATAAGAGTGGGGGAGATAAATATTAAGTAGATAAGAAGTAAAAACAATAGATGGAGGGAGGAAAATATATTAATAGTAATATATAATTATTATACACTAGATATAGAAAAACTTAGAGAGAGATAGAGAAAAATTTAGACTTTGGAGAGATAGGAAATAGAGAAAGGGAAGCTTGAGAAAGAACTTAGAGAGAGAAGTGAGGAAATAAGTTGGTGAAGATGGGAGAGGGCCTTAGGGGGTTTTTATAATCCCCTCAAGGCCCTTGCTAGCCGTTGGGCTCGTTCCCAACGGCCAGCCAACATCTAGTTCACAAGTAGCCGTTGGGCTACGGATCGACCGATCTGGATCCGTTTGATCCCAATAAGGGAATAGTGGGTCGGGATCGGATCAATTTGGCCAAAAATCGATCGGATCGGCCGAAAACTGAACAGATCGATCGATCCAATCCGATCCGATCCGTGCTGATTCTGCCTCCCTTTCTTGGTAAGAGGTAGGGTGATACTCTCTATTGATCATCCCTTTTATTTTTAGTTTTTAGGATTATAATATATAATAAAATTATGAGTTTAAGAAATATTTGTCCGAATAATTTATGATGTAAGGGTAATTATGGGATAACTTTATAAAGAAAAGAAAGCTTCATGATTAAGCATGGTGTAGCATGAATAGATGCATAGCTTTTGTATGGTGTTGCTTCTAATTTTATAATAATTTATTGACAAACGTATGCACATTTATTAATGAATATGCGGACTGCGATGCATAATAAATTCTTAAGAATACATTTAAGAGGATATATTCCAGGCTACGGATTCTAGGAGATACTAAAGAATGGAAAGTAGGGGGAAATCAAGTTTGTTTATTTTTGTTTTAAGTTGTGAAAGGATTAAGAATCATTAAAAGAACATGCATTGTTAGCATAACACCATGTAATGGATATCTGTTTTCAACTTGATTTCTACTATCTTACATAATGATTTACTAGAGATTCATGCCAGGAGTATTCATTTTCAATTTATCAAAAGAATATAATGAGCATTATGAACCCCCATGAATAATATGATAAATTGTTCTCCAACTTAAAGAACCACCACATAAAGAACCTGATTTTTATGTTTAAGATGAAAAGATAGCATGAAAGGATTTCATGATGCATGATGACCATGATGACCCCAAGAAGGGGGAGACAAAAGGATAAGCTTATGAACAGTCATGAGGCACACTCCAGTGCACTTCTATGCAAGAAGAAACCTATTAAAGAAATTGAAGGCAAAGAAGCCTTCCATGATCAATGTGAATTTGTATATGAATGTTGAACAATGATTTCAATGGTGAATTATCTTTTTATAAGAAAAGACCTTATGGTTGTTTAAAGCTATAATGTATGATAAACACACATATATACATATGTATATTATAGAATATAAGGATATATGAAATAATTTCATGGTTATGATGACCCCATTAAAGAGAATAAAGATAATGAGATGAAACGAGACATGGATGCCTCTATGACGATATAAATGAAATATGATTGTGCCGATGAATATGGAAACAAGACATGGAAGCCTTTCAATGATAATGAATTCTTATGAAATATATGACTAGTGTTTCTACGATGATTTGTCTTTCTTTGTATAAGGAAAAGAAGTGACACGCTAACAGGACGACAGTACGTCTTCCGGAGATAAGAGACATACGGAAAGCTCTACAACGACATGTTCTGAGGCACGGAGCATCCCTTCTTTATTTATGGTTCCAGAGTCCAGGTTTGGAACCTCGATTGGATAGGAGACGGAGTTCCTACTTGAGTGCACTCATAGGTTGGGGTGTGGATGTAGTAGTAAGGGTGAGTGAGTACACTACAGATCCGGCTTAGCCTTTTCCAGCCTCCCCGGTAAGTTTCCGGAGACTTATTAGGCTAGAAGCTGTGGGGGTGGTAGGACGTCGGAAGAACGGCCTACTCACGCTACGACATGTTAGTTCATGATTATCCCCGTCACCTTTGGATTGAAAGATGAGTTCAACAACTACGATACTGACGATATTAACGATTCATGAGCTCATGCCTGAAAACCCTAAGATGAGTGATTACAATGAGTACCTTTATATTTTCTACAGCAGTATAGTTACCACTTAAAGTAAAGAATGTAAGAAACTGTGTAATTGTATCATTCTGTTGAATATTTTTGTTTCAAATTCACGTTGTTTTTATGATTCATGCATTCCTTATTAGTTCAATGAAGGTTACATGCATCTACGAACAGATTATTGGGTAAATTAAAAAAAAATGGTCAACAGTCAGAGAATGAAACCTATAATTTTAGTCTGGGTTTAATTAAGAAACTAAGATACGAAATTATATTACATTTTAGAAAATTAAGCATAAACATGCATGTGTGATTTGAGAAAATAGGGTGTGCGTGTGTGAGTGTTTTCTCAGTAGGAATGTAAATGATCCCTATTGAGAACTCAATTTATAAGTTCTCATGAAAATTATTTAACATATTTTTTAGATATCTGCGATGGAAGATGCAGTAAAGGAAGGATAGCCCCAATTCAGAAAAAGAAAAAAAATATCAGGTATGGCCAATTTATGTAATTATTTGGGATATGTTGTTTATTTCTTATGTATTTTTGTTGTATGATGGACATGATCTGCCTAGTTTTTTTTTACATTTATGTTCCTTATTATTTTATTTTTTCTCTTATGCACCTACCAACATCTGTAAGTGGGACCATTCCACTATCTCTCCATCTTTGATCTACAAAATTTGAGTAGGATATGTAGCCTCATTGGTACACTTCTATATATGGGTTCACTAACAGCTTCTCATCAACATCTCTAATTTGCTACCAGACACTGTCCCAGACATAAGAATGAGAACCTTCCTCCAATTGAAATGTGATGCCACTAGAAGCCAAAGCTTGCTCTAGCTACCCCACCTTTGGCCAACTGCCAAGAGAAGAATCATCATGAGACAACAAAGGTTACAGGAGATGAAGGTGAAGGGAAGCAAGAAAATCTTACGAGTGCAGCAAATCAGATAAGTTTGACTCAGCCACAAGGTGAAGCAAGTGTTGCCCACTGGATTCGAGTAAAGGGTTGCAGAACCACTTAGGGGGGAGGGAGGAGACATAAGCACACCTGACACCTTTGAGATGTTGATCGCTATCCCTTCAGAGGACAATCACAGCTCTAGAGGAGCAGAATATGGACTCAGCTCAGCTATCTGAGGCCATGAGTCAAAATGAATGGCTCAGGAGAAAATCAGTTAAAATTTTCCGTGGAGAACTCTAAGACCACAATTGCAATGCTCAACCTGGTTACCATGGAGATTGTCACAAACTCATGCAAGGCAACTGGGATTCTGTTCCACGAGCATTTGAATTGTCAGAATTCTTTCTACTGGGTAACTTTGTGGAAGATGTAGTTTCTGAGGAAGGTTATTTTCAGTCAAGAGAAATCCCCAAAACATGAGGACATCACCATGTAATATCCCAGATTTCGGATCCAGTTATCAGGTTTTTATTGTGCCTTAGTGGGCCTTTTAGGGCAGTTGGTTCGGGTCTGATTGGCGTCAGCCCGACCTGATGCGAATTAGTGAGAGGTGTCCCTTTTGGAAGACGTGTTTCAGAGTGCATACATGTGTGCCAAGTGACTCAACCCCACTAGGCCTTTTGTCTTGCGTCTTATAATAAGCTGGACACACCCTGTGAATAGCATCAGCTCGACTCGACGTAATTTGTCTGTCTCTGTATGGCGCTGATCTGCCCCGTGGCATCCCTCTGTGAATGCATGGCACACCACTGAGCGGCCGAGGTGCTGAGGGGCAGCCCATTACGCATTTTCTCTCCCTCTTTTCCTCTCTCTCCTCCCGATCTCCTCACCATTTCTCCCTCTCCTCCCCACCTTCTTCCTCCCCCAATCCCTCCTTCACCTCTCTTCTTCCTCCTCCTCCACCCTCCTTCCTCTCAAACCTCTCTCCTTCTCATCACCGTCCACCACCACCACCTTCCCTCCCCCTCCTCCCTTGCGGTGGCCGACGCATTAGTGAAGGAACGGCAGCAACAGTGGTGGCCCCAACAGCTTGGTGGCATGGATGGCAAAGCAGCGGCAAACCGGAGGGGGTGGCAGCACGTAGAGGCCCGTAGTAGCTCGCCGAAGGTCAGCGGGTGGCTTGGCATAGGTTCTACCATGTGAAGGACTCTTTGTGAGTCAGAAGTAGTTCAAGACTCTAAGTAGAGTGATGATTCCTATTCTAGTGATTAGGGCCCTTCATAAAAACCATGCTAGGAATCCATGTCCAGCCCCATGACTCCACCTTGTTTATTTACTTTGAGTTTGGTTTTGTGGTAATGGACCATCCTTGCATGTTGGGGAGTATGGGGGAGGCTTCCCTTGTGTTTTGTGGTATGTTTAAGAGGAAACTGAGAGGAGTTGGTTGAAGCCTCGATTCTGGCCCTGAACCGCATCACCTAGTCTGGACGCCTTTTAGAAGACATCAGTGTCATATGACACAATTCAGACAATTATTCCCTTAACAATATTACGAGTAATCGATTTAAAAATACAATTCGATTAAGCTTATTCATGTCCATATGGGGCGGCACGATTCAGAGTAATCGATTATTTATCTAATCAACTACCTGTACAAATATGTCTGATAGGCACCGAAGGCAGACGACGCGATTGAGAACAGATGACTACACCCCTACATCATTTCATCTTATGTGTGAATAATGAAGTATTAACAACACTTTCTATATAAATTATGTACCCTAGATTCTTGTATAACTATTAAATACGTTCCTACACATCTTGCATGTTTGGCTCATTCATAGGGTGGACTTTATCTAATGATTTACGATCAAGGTTAGGAAACTCGGGATCGAGTCCCGAATCAGTCGGCCCAAAACCAATCGATCGGCCCTAAAGCCTATGTTGGCTGGATCTGGCAACATAAGAAAATTAAAAAAAATTAGAATTTTTTTTTAAAATATAAAAATTAAGTCTAATACATGATTGTGTTGAATTATATAGATTTGAAGTACATAACATGCTATTGGACAAAAAAAACTTGAATAAAATTTATATAAACTTATATTTGTTCTAGACGTACATTATATTGATTGAACATATGGTTTACATACTCGGACCATGACATATAGTTCTAGTAGTATTGCTCATATTACATCACATACCAGTTATAGTCATCTGTATTGGTATAGGTATAGATGACTGTAAGTGGTGTATATCTAGGGATATATGGCTCATCAGTATTGGTATAGGTGACTGTAAGCGGTGTATATCTAGGGATATCTGGCACTTGATATGAGCTATGTGACTGATGCAATTGAGAGGATGGCTCTTAAATTTATAGATATTGTAGATAAGCCCCTGAGTAGTCAGATGTATCAAAATGTTGAAGGTAAACTACATATCCAAGAGGATAACTATATCCTTCGTATGGAGCATAAGATGATGCATCGGATAGTTGCTCATGATATTCTCTCTGCCTCCTGAGTTGTTCTGCACACTAAGGAGCTTTTCCCTTTCCCTTTTTTTTTTGATCTGCTGAATGTTTGAGTAATAGTTTCTTCAGGCCCTACTCTGCTACCATGATGTTCATCTTGAGTAGTATATATGTAATCTTGTTCTTCAGTGAACACAATTAGTGGGACACTAGTAGCATCTCCATGGTCAAAACTATCAGTGCTCGTCTTAGATGTCGAGTCATTTGAAGTATGATATTATACTTCATCACTTGGTTCTGACGTCTCAGCCTCCTCCTCAATAGTGTCCAGATCAACAATGTCAATTTCAGTAGCACTCTTCCTTTTTCTTGGTCCTTAATTTTTACTCTTCTTCTGACGTTTTAAAGGAGGAAGTTGAAAATCAAGAAGTAGTGGCACACCATGTACCTCACCTTCTGCCCATTCACGATCATTGGGGTCGAATTCGAGTTCAATTGAAGTGCTTGCATCAACCCATGCATTTAGTAGATGTTGCTCCTCGAACACCTGATCCAAATCTATGGATTTTTCTGCACTTGTCCCCTCCAAGCCTTGCCCGAAAATTCTCTTCTTCTCCTGCCTCTGAAAGTTCCGTATAAGTTTGAGATTATTTAGCTTCAACCTCATGTTATAATGGCAGAACACCAGCTTTTCTAGACATATCAACTTCAATCCATTCCTTTGTTTAGTGTGAATCAAGCAAAAGGTGCTCCAGTTTCTCTCACAATCTAATGCAAAGGTTATTTGACTTATGACCTGAATTGCTACATAGGCTAGATCTTCATAGTCATATGTTTTTCCATGATCTAGCCACCAATTAGTTGTAAATAGAAAATTTTATATATCAACAATATGCAAACTATAACTAAAACTTAAGTAGAACATCTGGTTAATAGTTTTCAAACATGAATTCAAAATCTTTGCAGCTATTTGAGCAGTGCTTATCTAAAAGTGGTATAACATGAGTTTATAGTATTTGCTTACATGCCATTATTACTTTGTCCTTATCTTCAAATATGTGCCTAATAACATTCTTAGTCTCAATCAACACTTCTGAGTTATTAGAATAGCTATCCTTCTTCCCAGTAGTTATATATATGTATTGAAAGTTTAAAAATAACCTAAGTAGAGATGTGGAAATTAGTTATTATTTATAATAAATTGATAAATGTGTATACAAATTAATAAATGCACAAAGTTACTTGCTTACCAGCTACATGAAAATCATGGTGTAAAGTGTGTTTTTAACGTTGGTCTATTATCTCCTACCATTTCACATAAGTTGTTGGGTTGTTAAGTTGAATGAGCTCATTGGCTCTGTCTATAGCCTTATATAAATATTTCATATCTGATCTTCTTTCTCCAATACAAGTTCGCAAGACACAAAAAAACAGTTCTACAACATTTAACACCGCCTGTACACCGCTCCAGAAAGGCCTAAACTGAATTAGATCAGATACTTTCTTACCCTTCTCTCTTACTTTAGTTGGTACATACCACAACATGTGATTCTCCCAATCTTCTGATGTCACCATCATAATCAAGTTGCTCTTTTGTTGTCTTAAACTATCTAGAGAGATATATTGAGATGCAAATATGGTGGCTCTCAGACAAAGCAACTCTCTTCCATAAGTATGTTTGCACATAATATCCAAAATGTTGTTATGGTTGTAAATGAATATAATAATAAATCAAGCGCTTTTGACCACTCCATCTACGGTCAAAGTAAATGTCCTCTAACATCAAGTCGATACAATGAGCAGAACAGAAAACCCAATATAGATGTTGTCTCTTCTCCATCAACATTTGTCCAACTAACTTGAACGCCGCTATATTGTCAGTAATCACTTGGACAATCAGTTTTCTCCCACCTCTTCCACTATTTGATCCATTAATTGGAATAGGTACTGGGCATTCTTCACCTTTCCAGATGTATTAATAGACTTCCAAAATACAGTTCCGACTTTGCAGTAAATTAAAAAGTTGATCATACTTCTTCTTGTTATCCCTATAAAGTTCTATAGGTGATAGGAAACCAGAAAGAGATGCATTTGTACTTAAGAATTAAAAGCATGAAAAACATGAGATTTACATACCTATCCATCCATCGCACATTAAAATATAACCATACTCGTCTCATATCCTTTCAAAATATGTAATATATGTCCGGATGTCATAAACTTCTACGTCCAAATACTTATTGTAGATCTTGTACAGGGTAGGCCCCTCAACTCCTTTGCCGACTTCTTAGATAGTTTTGATCATTAAATCATAATATGACCCCTTGGCAGCGTTAGCAGGGATACTGTTATAGAAAAACCACCTAGATATAGCTCTCCTTATCTTCTCATTGCACAAGTTTAAGTTCTTGAATGCACCAATAATGGAAGGTTGTTTATCCTTCGTTTTTGTGAGAAATAGATTTACTGGACGTACTCTAGGATCTCCATCTCTAGTGAACTCTTCATGTAGAGTATCACGTACATTAGTACTTATACCGGCACTATGTTCTATTGTCCAATAGGTGCAGAGCTACTTCCTTGTCCTGCATAACTTTCAATTTGTCGAAATAAGTCCTCATCTGCAAAGGACCCTCGACTTGCCTCCATTGCACATCGCAATTCATCTTTAAATGTAAAAGAAAAAAATTAATATATTGTAACTTTTTGTCTAGGAGCGTTAATTAAAGAACATGAAAATAAGTTAAATAACAAACTTACTCGGATCCCAATTATCCACATTTATAGGTTGACTGCTTCCATCAAGCCGAACTCCAGTATTGGACCTTCGCACTAGTTCAAACAACTCTTCTCAAATTTCTTATCTTCTTCTTGCAATACTTGCTTTACATGATTCCTTCTCCTTCATGTAATTTCAAAATTGGATCCGAACCTCTGAAGGAACTCAAGCATATGATGTAACTTCACCTTTTATTCCAGCAAGATGTTGTTTGAAACGCTAGACCCCGCCAAAGATGATCCAATTGCAATATTTGCATTGTACCTTTCTCTGGCCCATGTCCACAAGCATACAATGGGCCCAAGCAGGATCAACGCTAGGAGGGTTCCCAGAGGACCGCTCAGCAACACCTTGAGTGTCATTCTTTAGGCAGTTGAGCAGTTCACAGCACGTCGACTGTCAAAGGGCAAGAAATGCTAAGAACAATAATATAAAAAGAAAAAAATTGATAAATAAAAGTACAAGAATTTAGAAGAAGAGAGAAAGTGTGTAGTAGCCAATAAGAAGTCTTGCACATATTGCCGAGCTTCTAGTCGTAGGATAGACCGAAAGGGTGTGAGAGACAGCAAGAGTGTGCAAGAGTTAGAGAGCGAAAGAGGCACTTGTCGAGCCTTAGGAGGGCCTTAGGGGGAATAACGACTAGTTTGAAACCCAACAGCTAGTCAGCCGATCTGGCACCTGGGCTCGGTTGAGTTACCCAAGATCAGCACAGTCGGCCGATCCGATCCAAATCGGTCGATCTGGGCCGATCTGAGTCAAGTTTTCAAACCTTGTTTACAATTATGGACCTAGAGTGATGACATTCACTAGCAATACACCTTGTGCTTACGTGCACGTTGTGACCCTTGAGGACACAGATCATGAGTTAGCCTAGCACTTCGCTACGTTTTGGACTCAAGTCGGTTCCTAGGGCCCTCGCATTGTATGGCTTAAGTCCGGGTGTGGGGGAAACCGATCTTAAGACCATAGTTGTTTCTGCTTGTGTGCACGTATAATTGAGGGTAGGGCTATCAATTGGGCGGGACAGCCTGTGGCCCGACCCTGCTCAGCCCATATTATAATAAATTTGGTTGATCCAAATTATCTAAACCGGATTAGATTAAATTTGGGTTGGCATTAGTCAAATTGGGCTAAGCTATTTTGAATTTGGGTTAAGCCCAAATTACCGCACAACCCAGCCCAACCCACCTAAGTTACATCCCTAACTAGGGGCACGGGCATCATATGAACTCACAGACACTAGTTAGTCTTGTTTCTCACTTGCCTCACCTGGCATCCGAAGCTTGCAGGGTTAGACAAGCGGGAGGTTTGGTTGTGAGGTAAGTCACCAGTGGTCGCACTCAACTGTGGAGTTTGGAGTTGTACAGAGTTTGGCTTGAGAACATTGGCACTAGTGGGTGTATCTTCCCTTATCAGTCTCGTGACTGAGAAGGGGTGGGACCGCCTATAACTGTGTCAGCTAGAGCAGCTTAGGCTGCCTAAGGGGTTCTCGACCTGTCTCAACAGGTCTGTGGTTTCCGTGGGCTTGACGCCATTTTGACTGCTAGCCTCTTACTGTTACAGTAGTTTGACTGCCTTCTTTACTATTTTACTTCACTATATTTCTTATTAGCTTGTGGGTGTGTGGGGGGAGGTAGGGATCGCGGGATCCCACTGAGCCATGTTTGTTGTGGCTCACTCCCCTATGTTTCAAGTAAAGGTTCCCATCATTACTAGGAGCGTGAACTGTTGTGGTGCACGTACCTATCAGCAACTAGAATTTTCCGAGATATGCCCCGATGTAGTTGTACTCTTTATTTTGGACTTGTACGTTTATATTTATTTCGACTCTTGCAGACAATGTACTTATTGTTGGACTGTGACAGACTGTATTATTTATTTTCTTTTCCTTCTCCTACTTTTGGTAGTTTGTCATCTAATTAATTGTTTGGCTTAGTTTTTCATATATTTCTCAAACGTGTGCTTGTAATCTCATATTTAGGCCCAATGGTAACAATCCGAGGCCCATTAGTTATCAGATCTCTGATTATCGGGCGGTAGCTCATTACACGCTACGTGCAAGGTCTCAAAATTCCAAGCATCAAGGGGAAGAGGTAATAAAATAATGCCTCTCCAGATGAACTTATCATCCCCAAAGTCCTTAAATGAAACTCTTGATATGGGAATGTTAAGGGGTATAAATGAGGGGTTTCAAACAAAAAGCCATTAGGCATACCCTTGAGTTATGCACCTACTATTGGAGTCATAGTGGAGACAAATATTAGTGTTTCTAAGTTTTGAAATTTAACATACAAGAATAGTTAATATGAAAGTTTTCCTAAAAGTTTTCACATGTTAAATATTCTTTTCATAGATGAATGATGGATACAATATAACAGAGAGACACCATAGCTGAGAGAACTTGCCTTGAAGATATTAAGGTTTTGTTGTGGCTCTTCAGAATGTAAACATACTTGGAGCACATTTAGGTCTATATGTTTAAGGAACTCATATTATATTTTTATTCTCATTTAATTATCATTCTTTACTTATGTCATTGACTTGTTTGTCTGTGCAAATTCATACCAAGAAAAAGGATTGCATGAAGCATAAAAGACCAGATGATCTTATGTTCAATTAATATAATCGTTGCCTTTATGAAAGATTTAAAGAGAGAAAATTTCATTCAGATGATCTAATTTGTTTTTTAAGACTTAGAGTGGGGGAGTGAATGAATGACTTTAAAACCTTCAGATTTGGTTCCTCCATTGCTTGTCTTATTGAATTCATACCAAGAAAAGGAACCATATGAAGCATAAGAGACCGACTTATTTTATGTTCATTTAATATAATTCTCACCTTTATGAGGGATATGGAGAGAGAAAATTCATCATGATGATCCAATTTGTTATTTTAGACTAGGACTGGGGGAGTGAGTGAATGACTCAAAAACCTTCAGATTTGGTTCATGAGGATGTCAGCCTTTATTGGACGATGTTAGGGTTGTGTTGAACCCAAAAATAATCCTATACGCAGATTTGCACTATGTGAATATACATTCATACATATACGACACATGCTCACGTCAATGTGGAATTCCCATAGGGAAAACACATATACATGGACATGACGACATGTTCATAGAAGACTATGCTAGGCAAAAAATATATATATATATGCCTATGGCATGGATGAACATCAAAATGCATAAAGTCACGGGCTCGCATTATGAGGGCAACGGGGTAAGGAACATACCTAGGCCAATAAGGCCTTAATCAGATTTTTTTTTTAGGAGCCTAAGACAGCCCCAAGTCTTTCGCTTCGGCTTCCAAGGTCAATTCCCGAACCGCCGTTGCAACCCTCGATAACGAGACCCGGAAGGAGACCCTAAGTGCAGCAACAAGTAGGGCACCAAATGCTGCAAAACAAAGGTCAAAATCAGTTCCTAAGAGGATTAAATTCAGTCCCAAAGTAGGCTGAAATCTATCCCGGAGTGAGACGTAATTGGTCCTAGAACTCGCCCAGAATGGCCCCGGAAGTGAGGCCCAATAATGGGAGAGGCAGGCCCATTAAGTGGCCCAATGGGGGAGCCCGAAATGAGGCCCATTAAGCCCCCGAGTAGGCCCAAATTCAGTCCCAAAGTAGGGCTGAAATCTGTCCCGGAGTGGGACGTAATTGGTCCTAGAACTCGCCCAAAATGGCCCCGGAAGGGAGGCCCAATAATGGGAGAGGCAGGCCCATTAAGTGGCCCAATGGGGGAGCCCGAAATGAGGCCCATTAAGCCCCCGAGTAGGCCCAAATTCAGTCCAAAAGTGGGCTGAAATCTGTCCCGAAATAAGGTAAAACCAGTTTCGGAACTTACCTAAATCAGCCCCGAAACGGAGGCCCAATGTTGGGAGAGATAGGCCCAATAAACGGCCCAATGGGGGAGCCCAAAAAGAGGCCCAATAGGCACCTCTAACAGGCCCAAAAAATCAGTCCCACAAGGGTTTTGGACCTGCAAACCAGAGAGCAGAAAAAACCTCCAAAAAAATTCCCAGCAAAGAGCATGTGGACCCCCTCTCTCTTCCCCCCTTATTTAAATAGGAATGAGGGAGGTGGAGGAGAGAGAGGGGGAACCGGTGGGGGGCCCCCCCACCGGTTGGGGAACCCCCCCACCGGTTCCAAGAGGGAAACCGATGGGGGGGGGAGGAGGTTCTCCCTCCATCTCTTTAAAATTTTAAATTTTAAATGGGGGGGGGGGGGGGGGGGGGGGGGGGGTGTTTAATGGGAGGATTAATGGGGGATCTTAACCCCATTCACACATGGGTTAAGAATCCCATGTGGAACCCTCCTTAAATCCTATCCCAAACCCCTTTCACATGGGGCCAAGCCATGGAATTAATGGGGTTAAACCCCTTTCACATGGGGCCAAGCCATGGAATTAATGGGGTTAAACCCCTTTCACATTAGCCTAAAACCCCTAAAACCCCAAAATCTGAAAATCCCCCATTAATGGGCCTTGGAAAGAGAAAAAGGAGGGAAGAATGGGGAGGGGAGAACCCCCCCACCGGTTCCCAACCGGTGGCACCCCCTCCACCGGTTGGAACCGGTGAGGGTGCCCACTTACCCCCCTCTCTCTCCTTTGTTTGCCTTCTCTCTCTCACCCCTTTGCCACCTATTGGCCATTGGGAAATAAAAAATAAAGAGAAGGGGGAGAGATAGTGGAACCGGTGGCACCCCCCCCACCTTGGCCCATCCCGGTGGCACCCCCCCCACCGGATCAAAATTCAGATCTATAAATAAGGCCCCTTGGCCCCAGAAACACCACCACAAAAAGGCATTCACACCAAAGGCATCAAAATTCAAGTGTGAAATTGTGAGAGAGGGTGCTGCCCACTTGAAGACCAAATTCGGGTTTTTAAACCCGAGTTTGCTGCGATTTTGGGAGATCTTCTTTCGTCCCGGAGAGCCCTCTCTCCTAAGGTTCAATCCTAAGGGGAAGCTCTGCCGGATTTTCCTTGTAAAAAAATGCCTTATTATAAGGCGAATTACTGTCGAAATTAAATCTGAATTTGTGTGTTTATGTGTGTCATTTAAATTATATAATTACCGTCATGTTTTAAAATAATATACGTATATACATCTAATTTCCTAAAGCTAAAAAATCTGTGAACACTCTCAACTTAACCTTAACCTCACTCCATAAATGAATAAAATATAAGTCCAGAGATCTTAGTAAAATCATGCTTAAGCCAGAAATGATTTATAATTAATTAATTAATAAAAATTCGCAAAATCAATTAAAAAAAAAATCAGGAAAAGCCAGGAAAAATCAGTAAAAATCTGTAAGAAAACAGTAAAAAACTGAAATATGGTATAAAAAATTATAATAAGTCCAAATAACCTTATAGGTTTAATTAATTAATTAAATTGATCAAATTAATCATAAAAATAAATAAAATTAATAAAATTAATAAAAAAATCAGAGAGTTAAAAATCTGGAAGAAACATAAATCATTAACGATATATTTAAGACTTAACGTAAAATTACGAAAAAACCCCTATGTGTAATATTTACATATATAACCCCGAAAATATTAAACTCATACTATGAGTGGAATTTCTCTCTATATAACCTGAATATCAATCCTAAAACTTAATAACCCGGTTTAAGGGAAAATTACTAAAAAACCCTCATACCTTTAAAAATTGATTTTATAACTCCCATAAGGTTTAAAACCCTTTAAAACTCACCCCCATATACTTATAAGCTGCTATACTTTCATAAAACCCCCATAATTCATAAAAACCCCCAAAAGATGTATAATTGCAAAAAAAATCCTGTGGGATTAGAAATTGGGAATTAATCTATATAATTTGGAATTAATCCGCCTAACTTGGAATCAATCCTAATAACCAGGAATCAATCCTAAACCATATTAAAATTGTCCCCAAACCAGGGGTGAGGCTAAGGATTCAACCTAAAATATGCCTTCATATCCATATGCATGCGCTGCCTGTAGTAGTAGTTTTGCATGATTAAAGGCATCATACGGACGGTTAATCAAAGGTTGCCGAGCAGTTGCTTAGCGTAATTAACACTGACCGAGGTCAGTGGAGAGAGGTCATATACTCGAATCTTCGCCTGATTCGGAGTCCCGGATTCCCTGAGGGCTAATCCCAAGCTCTCATAATCCGATAAAATATAAAACCGACCTATAATCCTCTAGATAAACAAAAAAAATGGATTTCCGAATAATCCGACATAGGAGAGATGTGTCTAGGTCAGGTCCCGACGAAGGTTAGAAAAATCTTCGCAAACAGAGATGGCACGCCCGGTGGGACCACTCTTTCCCTTCATCTCTCCGTCCGGTGATGCCCTCACCATAACTCTACTACTAACTTTGCCATGTCATATGCAGGTGGTTAAGTCTTCCACCCGTCGGAACAACAATGGCAGCAAGGGTCACTTATGGCCCCCTCGCCGTGGCAGCCCACATCCAGTGTGGGTATCTCACAGTGCCGACCAGCTTCGGCAATTTCCCCGCAGTCGTGGGGTCACCATACTTCCTGGGAGTAATCCCAATACCTGAGCAAGCTCCTGCGCAGGAGAAGGAGCGCGCCTCCCGCGCGAAGGAGGCCCATAAAGGTGGGAAAGGACAAGTCGTCTACACCACCAATACTATCACTGCATCCCACGCTTCCTCGTCCAGTAGGAGGCAGAAGAAGAAAAATGCTCCCCCGAGTCCCTCCCGGACCGGGAAAACCATATTGGTTGGGGACTTACGCATCCGTCTAGATGGCGGGGAACCAATCATTCCAGAAACTCGGCACATCCCGACAGTTCCGATCCGCAACCGTTTCGGGATTCTGTCAAAGGTATGCCAAGATATGGCAGCATTTAAAAAGAAAAAGAGAACGCAAAAAGCCGTGATTCATCGGCCTACGTATACTACATCCCGACATACCGAGGGCAATATTGCACCCCGAGCACGGGATAACACTATTCCCCAAAATGGGGGCAAACACCAGGAGGGACAGGCACCCCGCCTAAAGAAAATGTGGGTGACCAAAAAGGAAGCCCGTAAAATCCGTGAGGCTGGGGCTACCTTAGCGGAACAACAGCATCCCAGACCTGCGGAGCCGGTCAGGGAAATAGTTCATCCATCGACCCGGCTTCATCCTAAGCGGGGTCGGGGAAAGAAGGATACCCGCGAAGCGCAAGAGCCTGCCCAAAAGCGGGCTTCGGTCTTCGAAAGACTCGGTGCCCTGGTGCGTCCAGCACAGAGGAAAAGGAGGACCGCCCGGATGACGGATGATGGCATCCGAATATATACCTGCTATACTTCCAGCACAAATCGGCAGCCTTCTCAATCGGAAGAGCCGAGCAATACTGCTGGGATAATGCAAAGAGGTGGGCCAATTACCCGCCAAATGGAGCAAGCCATGCGCCTGCTGGGCCAAGTAGGCCAGGGGGCAGAACCATCCCAAGTCAATGAAGGTGCGGCCAATGTCCAGGAGCCAGGAGTTGCACAATTGCCGCAGGAACAACCGCAACCTCATACTCTTGAGGAAATTAGGCAGGAAAATCAACAATTAAAAGCCTTGTTGTATGGCCTGATACAGAAGATGGAGGAACAGCAAAGGGTTGCCCCCGCTCCTCCAATAAATCTGCCTCCACCTAGGACCATTCCTGCACCAGCAGAACCCAAGGAATTCCGGCTCGGGTCGGGACCAGGAATCGGGACCCGGCGATCCCGACCCGAGCCGATCTGGATCGGCCGAGTCGGCCGATCCAGGCTCAGTCCGGCCGGTCCGACTCGGCCGGAATTTTTTTAAAAAAAAAAATAAGAAAAAATTACATACATATTATTCAATTGATGTATAATAAGAACGAATGCAATTCATGTACATCCATAAAAAATAAACATTAAAGACAACTAACTAACTAATAATTTTTGTTGTGCATTAATTAAAAAAGATATTGTTGTTGAAAAATACCTTAGAAAGATCACATTTGTGATCCTTCATCATCCGGTTCATAAGTTTGAGCAGGCGGGCCATAATCTGCCGGTGCATATCTATAGCCAAACAAGGAACTAGCGAGGTCTTCGAATCCTCTTTGAATACCTCTAGGTGTGTAAGCTTGTTGGCTTGAACTTTCTCCTGATTGTATTGGAGGGACAAAAATGCCGTACTGTATAGGTGGAGCTCCAGAGTACCCTTCAGTAGTACTGCTGATGTCTGAATATGACAGTGTAGGGGAATGAAAAATGGGCGGATAAGAAGGTGCATCTTCCCATGGTGGCCAATCACATCCTGCCTGTCTCTGTTGGCCTTCAAATCCCCTTTCTTGTCCTTGTCTCTGACCTTGAATTCCTTCAGAATGACTCAGAGGTGCGGAATAATCATCGTATCCTGTGTAACTGCTCCCAAGTGCAGAACCTCCTGATAGTCCAGCAGCAGCAGCGCCATCACCATCACCATCTCCATCATCATCATCATCATCATCATCAGTGGAGTCATCACTCCGCACTTGGCTTGTTTTCCTCAATCGCCTTCTTCTACGCCTGTAGGTTTGTCTTTCTGCCTCGTACATGCTGGCCAAGTGAGGTGGTAAAGCTGGGGTGTCCTCAGGTATCTCTCCAGTCTGCTGAACTGTCCCTTCTTCTCCTTTTGATGGGTCCACTCGTTCTTTAGACTTTCCTTTTGATTGTTTTCTCTTCTTGCTGCTCGATGACTGCAATGAAGGTCTCGCTGGCTCTTTCTCCTTTCTTCTTTGTGGATCCACCTGAGTAGCTGATCTCCTGAGTGCTGGCTGAGAGGCAGAAGTTCTAGCAGTGTCTTGTAGTGTGGCTGACTTTCGGCGCCTCTGCAGAACTAGTGCACCTCCTTCTTGTGTTGTCTGAAATTCAGGATCTCGAGCAACTACTGCATCTAATTCACCTTCTGCCCAACTCCGATCCTGAGGATCAAACTCAGGCTGTGCATCTCTGGCTGCTCTACTCTCCACCCAAGAATGCAGTGGATGTTCTTCATCTAACAGTTCGTCAATATCAATGTGATATACAGGCTCATCAACTGGTCTGCCAGCAAACTCCATGAATCTCTGTCTTTCAAGCCTCTGTCTTTCCTGAATCTGCCTGATTTTTAGACGCATGTTGTAGTGACAGTACACCAACTTCTCCAGCCTAGAAACCCCCAATCTGTTACGAACTTTCGTGTGAATGAGACTGAATGTACTCTAGTTTCTTTCACATTGACTGGAAGAAGTGGTTTGACTGAGTACTCGCACTGCAACATACGCCAAAGGATTTGTGGCAGCTTGTCTGTAATTAATCTGGATCCACCATTCAGCTGTTCAAAAAAAAAGAAGACGACGATATCAATAATCATAAATGCCAATCATTAAATTTAATATTTGACTATTTATTATGTAATTCACCTAGAGTTGTCCTCGTTACTGCAGCCCTGACGTCATCATCTCCATAAATGCCAATCTTCAATTTAAATCTCTCCATCCACAAAATAAATATAAATAACATAAGTTAATGATAGACGCATGCATTTTCATAAACTCCTACTTTGTACGGTACCTCTACTAAGGCATCTATCCTTTCGTTCGTATTCCTTGATATTCTAGTAATCACATTAGTTGTGCCTTGAAGGACCTCTCCGTCATTATGCACGCTCTCACTATACTGATACCTTGGGTTGAAAAAATATCCTGCATATAAATTGAATTTTAATTAGATATAAAATTAAATGTGAACAAAATTAATAACATAAAATCAACTTAAATAGATGAAGAATTAACCAGCAGCATGAAGATCATGATGAAGAGTCGACTCCCATCTATTATCGATGATCCTCCACCATTTGTCATGAGAAGTAGGAAGGCTTTCGCTCAATTGCTCCTTTACTCTATCCATAGCCTCATACAAATATCCCATGTCATTTTTGTCATCTCCATCAACTAACCTCAGAACACGTACCAGAGACTCAACCACTTTCAGATAGCGCGAAACCTTATCCCAAAAACTTCTATCCCCAACTAGCGATTGCACTGCCAAGGCAACTTCTCTAGCATCGGCTCTCAGTGTCCCTATATGTGCCAGAAACTCGTCAGAGTGGACTAACTGGGCCAACTGATGCTTGTATTTACTCAGGCTCTCTAAAGAAATGAAGTTAGATGCAAATCTAGTAGGGCCAGCACGAAGAAGATCCCGTCCACCTGTATGTTCTCTCATCATATGTAAGATCCTGTTGTGACTATAAATAAATCCCGTGATCATCTGAGCATGTTGTACCACCTCAGCAACAAAAGGATCTCTACCTATGTCCTCCATCATCAAGTCAATAGAATGTGCTGCACAAGGCACCCAGTACAAATGGTGTCTCTTCTGCATCAACAAATTACCGGCTGCTTTATAGCTTGCTTCGTTGTCAGTGACTATCTGCACAACATTTTCTTCACCAATTTCCTCCACCACGTCATCCATTAGCCTATACAAATAATTAGCATTCTTTATTCTGTTTGAGGCATCCACAGACTTCAAAAAAATAGTGCCCTCGCTGCAATACACAAGAAAATTAATCATGGATCTTCTTGTGGTCGCTGTCCAACCATCACACATGATGGTACAACCACACTCCCTCCACACATTTTTGAAGTTGTCGACCCATACCTTCAAGTCATTATACTCTTCTTCAAGCCCAACATCATAAATGTAGCGAGCTGTGGGGGCCTTTACACCAGGTCCAGCATCTGCAATTGCATCCACCATCGTCTGAAAATATGGAGTAGATGCGACATGTGCTGGCACACCTGCATGTAAAAACCATTTCACAATTCCTTTCAAGACATTTTTTGCTGATGCCTTGACTCCTTTTAATGCTTGCTTGATTCCAGGCTGTCTGGCAGACCTTGATCTGTACAAAAATTGGTCCATAGGACCGCGTGCCACATCTGATGTCCGTCTACAACTCAATATAGAACTAGCAGTCCTGCGACCAGAAGAACCCCTAGGAACGAATATCCCAGGCTGAGAAGCAGCAGACATTGATCCACCTGATGATCCTATGCCTCTTCGCCGGTCCTCATCTTCTCTATTTGTCCGCAAACTGGCACGAACAGCTCTGGTGTACTCTGCATCAGGGTCATCTGGATCCTCCTCATCCTCCTCCTCATCATCATCATCTGAATTGATCGGGCGCTGAACAGGTAGACTGTAATCCCTTCGTCTTTGGTGCCCTGATATCTCATCTTGCAAATCCATGTGTTGTTGAGATGATAAATCTTTGTGTGCCTTTTTACCCATCATATAAGCCCTCATTTCCTTCTTCAAGGCCAGCGGGACTGACTCACATCTACTGACATCTCCTGATATGCCAGCAAGATGATTTTTTAGGCGATAGATGCCACCACCCATCTCCTTTCCACACCAGTTGCATTTGACCCTCCTCCTAACACTGTCCACTAGTGTGCAATGCTGCCAACCAGGATCAGCACCATGTTGCTCCACATCCTGTTCTGCTATATTCCTACATAACATAAAAACACAAAAATGCAATCAGGTTCTAACAAGTTCAATTGAGTGGTTGGCAGACTCAATTGAACCTTAATCACACTAATCATACAAAAACCCCAATTTTTAACACTTAATTAAGGTTAATTTTGACTAATTAACGCTAATAACAGGCAATTAATACAAAAAAATGCACATTTATGTCCTAACAAGTTCAATTGAGTGTTTGCCGCACTCAATTGAACCTTAATCACGCTAATCATATAAAAGCCCCAATTTTTAACCCCTAATTAGGGTTAATTTTAACTAATTAACGCTAATAACATACAATTAATACAAAAAAATGCACATTTATGTCCTAACAAGTTCAATTGAGTGGTTGGCACACTCAATTGAACCTTAATCACGCTAATCATATAAAAGCCTCAATTTTTAATCTCTAATTATGATTAATTTTAACTAATTAACGCTAATAACATGCAATTAATGTAAAAAAATACACATTTATGTCCTAACAAGTTCAATTGAGTGGTTGGCACACTCAATTGAACCTTAATCACACTAATCATACAAAAACCCCAATTTTTAACCCCTAATTAGGGCTAATTTTGAGAATTTGTCTAATCAACATGCTAAATTTTTTTCAACCTAAATATTAAGAGATCTACACAATAAACACAATCATACATCATTTCTAATTTTTTTAGAATTTTAAAAAATTAATTCGAAATATACCTAAACTCGGATCGGAATGCGAACAAAAAATCCGACGTCGAGGGCGGCGGTGACGGCGACCACAGCGGCGGCGGCGGCTCCCGGACGGCCAGCCGACGATGACGGGATGAAAATCCCCTCCTTTTGCTCGATATCTCAAAAAAAAATAGAAAAGAGAGAGAAAAAGAGAGAGAGAGGGAGAGAGGGCCGGCGGCGGCGGGGGGGGCCGGCGGCGAGCGGCGGCGAGCCGGGGAGGGGCTGGGGGCTGGGGAAGGGCCGGGCGCCAGCAGCAGAAACGCTGCTGGCGTCTGGTTCCCGATCCCCCCTTAAGGGGGAGATCGGGACCGGCCCGAACCGGACCAGATCGGGTCCGGACCGGCCGATCTGGCCGATCTGACCGGTCCGGACCCGATTTTGTCCGGTTCGAGCCGATTTCTGCCGTTTTTTTTTTTTTTTTAAATCGGTGGGGGGAACAGTAATTTCCCCCCCAACTCGGCTCGGAACCCGCCGATTCCGATCCGAATCGGCCGATTCGGATCAGAATCGGCCGATTCCGCAATCCATGGCAGGACCCCCAGTTGTTGAGGTCAACTTCAGTCCTGAGGAAATTCAAGAAGATAGGGCCGAAGAGCCCAACTATAATGCTCATCAATCACGTGCATCAGCAGAAGATGCAACAACATCGCAAAAGCACTTGATTGAGCAAATTGTTGAGGCCAAAATGGCCGAACAAGACGAGGGAATAAGCACATTTGACTTATATAAGGTGCCATTTCCGGTTCGTCACATGTTCAAAAAGCTTCCAGCGGATCATAATAAACGCCCCAAAGTCACAAGATACGACGGGGAGGGCTCAGCCCAAGAGCATATAGCCCATTATATGAGTGATCTGGGAGAATTGGCAACTGAGGAGACATACCTTTTAAGGTTCTTCTCGACTTCCCTCACCGGCACGGCATTCCAGTGGTACGCCAAGCTGAAGCCCAACTCTATAAACAGCTGGGAAGAAATGCAGAAAAAATTCCTTGATCGCTTCAAGGTATCGGAGTAGAAGGTCACTATTACTGAGTTGGTGACACTCAAACAAGGAAAGAATGAATCCGCCGTGGATTATATTAAGAAATGGCGGAACCTCAGCATGAGGTACGACAATCCACCCGTCCATGAAGACGCAGTGAGATTATGCAAAAGGGATTTGAAACCCGAGATAAACGAGAAACTGATCGGAGCCAATGTCAGAAACTTCGATCAACTCAATAATATCGTGACAGAGATCGAAATGTTCTTCGCCGATTACCCCACTATACTTCCAAATAAGGGGAAAGCACCCAGGGAGCGAGGCGCTCCGGCTAAAGAAGTAAATACAGTCGACTTTTCTCTAGCTCCAGAAAGGAGCGAGGCTAGGGGAGGTCCCAGTGTCCCAGCAGCCAATAAAAAAGGGGAAGGGAAGGCGCCAGTTTCTTCTCTTGCCGAAAGAATGAAAAAGCCATACTCTTTCACCCGCGAGCATACAGGAAAATTGTTCGAAACATGTATGCGAGCAAAACTTCTATCGCTCTCTGAGCCCAAAAAGCCGACTGAGGCAGGCAAGGTTAATGAGCCAAATTATTGTCCATATCATCGAATGTTGGGGTATGTCATAGAAGACTGTTATGTCTGCAAAGACGAAATAGAAAAACTTATCTGTGAAGACGCGGTAGAGATGGGTAAACATTTGGTAAGCCCTCCTCAGCCTCACCAAAGAAATAAGCAGGCATTTGCCGTTAATGTCATCTATATGAGCGAGAGCTCATCCGGGTATCATCCCGAAGAAGAAGCGGTGAGGCCCTCGCCGGAGCGCGAGGCAACACCGATATATACTCCAGCAACTCCTCCCCCTGGGGACTCGGTCATGGCGGCATTAGAAGAAATCCAGACAAGCCTGACACGACTCTCATGTCAACAGGAAGAGCTTACCCAGATGATGGAGGGACTCTCCAGGCAATTTTCAGAAACTCTGTCATTCAACAAGGTTGACAGATTCTTCTCTTCTGAAGGGCTAGAATCGGATCCCGATCGTCCTTCGAGAAAAAGAGGCAAGCAAGCTATGTTTCCTAGAGAGGATTCAGAAACATATCGCCAAGAAGAAACCACTTCTTATAGAAGAAGCCATGAAAGCGTAAGAATAGCCGAAAGAGGGCGTCAAGCCAGGCGAATGGTCGATAAAGAGGCTGGAATACGCTTCAGAAATTCACTAACTCTAAGGGAAAGACGCGCAAAGCCCTACTCATTCCCTAAAGACAAAGTTCGTGAACTTTTCCGACTTTGTATAAAAAAGAAAGTCATCATCCTTCCAAAGCCAAGAAGGGAGGAAGAGATGCATATGATAGATGATCCTAATTTCTGTCACTATCATCGTGCCCTTGGGCACCGAACGGAGCATTGCTTCGTCCTCAAGGATGAGATAGAAAAGTTAATCCAAGAAGGACAAATAAATATGGGAAAGTATCTGGTTGATCCCCCACAACCTCATGTGACTAATTATTCTGTGAATATGGTCCATAAGTTCTCCTCCAATATGAAGGACGTCACAGATAGTACATACAAGGGAATGGCACCCGATGGGCCGCCCACTCTTCGCGCCATTGATACTGTGGCAGCAATAGCCACGAAAATACGAATGTTGGACATGAAATGTCAACAAGAAAATCCGGAGGTGGGTCCCTCCAAAAAGTCCGTAAAGGAAATATTCGGCGAATATCAAATGTTGTCAGATTCGATGGTCGAGCAAGTTGTCAAAGTTACTCTTGACCACGATCAGCCAGAAAGTCTGTGGACTAAGGCAAAGAAGAAAAAGAAGTATAAAATGGCTAAATCCTTGCAAACACAGACGGCAAAAGGGAAAGTTGTGGTTCATTTCGACCCACTTCCAAAAATGCCGGCCCGACCCAGCTTCATTCAAGAAGCAGCAAGAAGAAAGAAGCAAGAAAAGAACAGAAAAAGAAATGAGAAGAGAAGGCTAAAGAAGCAAGAAATGCTTGCTAATGCCATAAATATGTCTGAGGACAAAAACTCACCACTTCGAAGACTGCAGAAAATCATCGATGAATTAGAAGAATATCAGCCAAGTCAGCCCACAGAGGATGTCCCTCTGGATCAATATATTCCATGGGAAGAGTTCGGCCGACGAGCTCGCCTCAGAGCATGGCTGTTAGACCTCCAAAGTCGCATGCGGAAGGCTAGTGAGGATGAGCTCTCCATTCCGGACGATGTTAGCTTATTCTGGGATGACGGGCTAACAATGGAAAAGATAGAACAACAATATCGAGCCTGTCATGTGGTGTCGGCTCAACTACAAGATATCCCCGACGACGTGGCGAGGCACGATCCACCGGAAACCGGGACCCCTTTGGCTACCTATCAAAGGAAGGGGAACCGGAGAAATCAAAATAAAGGCCGAGGCCGAGGTCGAGACCACAAAAACGGTCGGGATAAAGGCCAACACAATCAAGACAAAATCATCTATTTCAGGGGAGAAACCCCAGGGCCAATTCCAAGGCCAGAAATCCGGGGTAATATTCGCTTCTGCCCTTCTCCGACGAAGAAGAATGCTCTCCACAAGCAGAAAATGCTCAATCCATTAAGGAACCAGGAGAGATAAACCCTGTGGTCCAGCCAAATCCCGCAGAGGGAGTCGAGACCTTAGCGGAATTATTCGCCGAAGAAGCACAACTCGATCCTACAAAAGGGGAAATGCAGCTAGAAGAATCCCCGACTTCTGAAGAACAGTCAAAAGCCTTGAAGGAGACCCTTCACAGCATGGCAGAAATAATGCCTCCTATCGAACAAGCCCGAGCCAGGGCAGATCGAAAGGTGTTGCAGAATATGAAAAGAATGCCAGCATCCCTCAGTATATGGGAAGCAATAGCCTTGAGCAAGGAATTGAGGGAGGCGTTGATTACTGCCTTACAAAATCCCGAAACATATGAGGTTCATATGGCCGAAATAAGGGCTCAAGCATATGAAACATATGAGGCTACGGTAGCTTTTACCGATGATGATATGCTGTTATCATCACCATGCCACAATAGACCGCCATACATGCGGGGTAAAATCAATGGCCGGGAGGTCGATAGGATATTGGTAGACTCAGGCTCTGCCGTAAATATACTGCCCCTCAAAACATTTCAAGCGTTATACCTCACCCCATATATGAAAAAGGTGCAAGGCATAACGATATCGGGATTCAACCAAGAGGCGGAAGAGGCCCTTGGTCGAGTTGATGTGGAGCTATGTCTGAACGACTGGGTGACCCAAGTGTCCTTTCTCATAGTCGACTCCAATACTTCCTTCAAGGCACTACTCGGTAGGCCTTGGTTACATAGGAATTGGGTGGTGCCTTCAACTCTCCACCAATGCCTCAAATATACAAAGGACGGTGAGCAACACCGGATATTTGCCGATTTGGAGCCATTCAAGGCGTATGACTGTCATCTGGCGGATGCACAATTATACTTTGATAAGGCCTCGGACCCAACGACCGGCGAAAGCCGTTGTAAGGGGAAGAAGATAGCTGATAAGTCTTCCAATGAGGAGGACGGGATCACAATTAACAAGGACAAAGCTGCTAGATTCCGGCAAGGAATGAAGCCCGGCAAGTCTCATCGAATGTCGGCTAAATTTGGCAGGCCAGTCGTCAATCTGGAAGCTAATGCTATCAGCAAAGATATAGAGGCCCGCATATGCCTACCTCCCGGCCTCACAAAACCCATATTCCCCAGGGAAGTCCACACTGTGGAAGAATTGAAAACCTTTGCAGTCCGTCACAAAGACGGGCGGCGCATCATATTTTATAAGGGAGATCTCGCGCCAGAGGGTCCTCCCGAGGACGGTTTTGGACATGAAAATGTCCGGCTGGAAGTCGAGGAAGTGGTCCAAGAAATGGACGATATGCCCCAATATATAAAACAAATGTGCAAACGTCAAAGTATCCCAGAAAGACAAAGTGCAGCCAGGAATAAATTCTTTCGAGAATTATGGCATCCTTCAGAAGTCAGGGGGCAATCATCCAGTCAAGATAGAAGAGGCCTTGGGTATAGGCCACGCCATGGGTCTTCCACCCTATATGCGATCCACATGGTGAGTCTACTGTCAGGAGTAGAAGAACCGACTGGCCATATTGGGCTTAACAGTTCGGGAGATGGAAATGAAGAAATCCCCCTATCTGCCGAAACAGTCTCAACTGGAACAAATGCTATTTGTGAATGGGAACGATGTCCGGCAAGGCCTTCCCAATACACAAATAAAGGCCATGATACCAATATGGAAAGGCAAAAAGGATCTTCGGAAGCCGCTGATGCGATCTCCCAAGGCCCGCATGAAAATACAGGCGAATGGCAGGAAGCCTATTCGGCCGATATAGATGAAGATGAGGACTTCATCGATCTTCAGCCAGCTCCTCGAGAGATAGAGGATGGAGGGCAAGCCACGGTTGACGAACTGGTAGAGATCAATCTCGGTAAACCAGGAGACCCTCGGCCGGTTTTCCTCAGCGCTCTCCTGAGCAATAAAGAAAGACAGGCGTGCACTGAACTCTTGATATAATTCAAAGATTGTTTCGCCTTGAACTATAAAGAAATGCCTGGCCTGGACCCTTCAGTGGCGGAGCATGAGCTATCAATTCTCCCCGAAGTCAAGCCAATAAAGCAGACTCAGAGGCGAATGCGTCCTGAGTTAGAAATCATGGTGAATGCCGAAGTTGACAAGATGCGAGAAGTTGACTTCATCGAAGAATGCATATACCCAATATGGCTGGCAAATATTGTGCCGGTGAAGAAAAAGAATAGCCAAGTCCAAGTCTGCATTGACTTTCGTGACTTAAATAAGGCATGTCCGAAGGATGACTTCCCATTGCCGATAACTGAAACTATGGTGGACGTCACCACAGGATATGAAGCCTTGTCTTTCATGGACGGGTCATCGGGCTATAATCAGATTAGAATGGCCCTCAAAGATAAAAATCATACAGCCTTTCGTACTCCGAAGGGAATATTCAACTACAAAAGGATGCCCTTCGGTCTGAAAAATGCTGGTGCTACATACCAAAGGGCCATGACCAAAATATTTGATGAAATGTTGCATAATTTGGTCGAATGCTATGTTGATGACCTCGTCGTGAAATCTGCAAAGAAAGACGACCACCTCGGGGACTTACGAAAAGTCTTCGAAAGGCTTCACCAATATCAACTTAAAATGAATCCCATGAAGTGCGCTTTTGGCGTCTCTAGTGGGAAATTTTTGGGCTTCATAGTCCGATATAGGGGAATCGAGATCGACCCCGATAAAATCAAAGCAATCAGGGAACTGCCCCCTCCCAGGACTCTAACTGAGCTTAGATCCTTGCAAGGCAGGCTGGCCTATATCAGGAGGTTTATCTCCAATCTATCCGGAAGGTGCAGGCCATTTTCAAAATTAACAAAGAAAGGAGCCCCATTTATTTGGGACAAAGAATGCCAAAGCGCACTTGACGATATAAAAGAATATCTCCTCAAGCCGCCAGTGTTAGGGGCACCCATAAAGGGTAAACCACTCATACTCTATATTGCAGCCTTGGATGCCTCCTTGGGAGCTTTATTGGCGCAGGAAAATGAGGATGGAAAAGAGCAGCCGCTCTATTACCTCAGCAGGATGCTAGTGGGTCCTGAACACCGATATACTCCAACAGAAAAGATGTGCTTGGCACTTATATTCGCCACAAAGAAGCTGAGGCATTATTTGTTGGCACATGAAGTCAAACTCATATCGCGGTTTGATCCGCTAAAATTCCTGCTTCGCCAGCCTGTGTTGTCTGGGAGGTTAGGGAAATGGGCCTTACTCCTCATGGAGTTTGATATTACCTTTGTCCCCTAGAGGGCGATAAAAGGACAGGGTATGGCCGAATTCTTGGCGGCACACCCAATTCCTGAAACTTCCCCTCTGAATAATGAATTGTCGGATGAAGAAGTCTTGCCTGCACAGAAAATACTAGATGTGCAGCAAACAGAAGTAAAGATGTGGCAGCTATACTTCGATGGGGCCTCAAGAACCATTATAAAGCCGGATGGCACTTCAACCACAAAGGCCGGAGCTGGCTTGGTCCTAGTCACCCCAGAAGGTGGGATATTGCACCACTCATGTGCCTTAGTGGAATCCCTAACTAATAATGAGGCAGAATATGAAGCTCTAATTGTAGGGCTAGAAATTGCCTTGGAAATAGGCGTCAGATGTATCCAGGTATACGGGGACTCCCTGTTGGTTATCCGACAAGTTCTCGGCATATTCGAGGTCAGGAAGACCGAATTAATAGCTTATCATGCGGCGGCCGTCCGGCTGAGCGAAAGATTCTATACCTTCGTCATAGAACATATCAGAAGATGCCAAAATGTCCAGGCCGATGCGTTAGCTAAATTAGCGGCAGCGCTAAAATTGCCTCCCGAAGGTGAGGCTGAAATAGTGGTGAGGGACAGGAGACTCTTCCCCGCCTCACTAAATGAAGGAGGTGGTCTAACAGTATTTGAGATCAATGCACTGGAAGACCATAATATCCAAGAGGAAGATGATTGACATGTTCCTATCATCAAAATAAAGAATGGCTGGCTCCCTGATAGCAAAGCCGAAAGAATCCAACTGCTTTGAAGAGCAACTTCGTACCAACTGATGGATGGCGTGCTATATCGCCTTGTCCCCCAAGAAAAAAATGCGGTTCTACTCCGATGCCTTTCCCCAAAGGAGTCCCGCAAAATAATGAAGGAAGTTCATGCCGAGATGTGCGGAGCTCCTCAGTCAGGCGCAAAAATGAAGATCAACATCAAAAATAAAGGCTTCTATTGGCCAACCATGTTCGCAGATTGCGAGAAAATAGCGAAAAGCTGCCCCCAATGCCAAGCCTACGGACCTATTCCTAGGCGACCTCCCAATTATTTGCACCCGACAACCCCGACATGGCCTTTCGCCCATTGGGGAATGGATGTTGTGGGTCCATTAACACCGTCATCCCGAGGGTGTAAATACATTCTTGCCGCAACATAATATTTCACTCGTTGGGCAGAAGCCATTCCTTTGAAAGAAGTGACCGGTGAAACGGTATCACGCTTCGTCAGGCATAATATCATATACCGGTTCGGAACTCCCAGCCGGATCACATCAGATAATGGCACGCCATTCAAAAATCAAAATATATATAAGGTGGCAGCCAAATTTCGTATAGACTGGAATGCGTCTTCAGTATATTATCCCCAAGCCAATAGAATGGCAGAAGCTTTCAATAAAACCCTATGCAAACTTCTGGTGAAGATCAGTGGAGGGCGAAAGCGGGATTGGGACGAGAAGATGCATGAAGCATTATGGGCCTACCGCACCGTCTACAAAACCCCAACGGGATGCTCCCCATACTCTTTGGTCTATGGAGCAGAAGCCATAATCCCAATAGAGATAGAGATCGCATCTTATAGGGTCGCCCTGCATTATGGAGTGCATGAAGGCGACATGAGCGAAACTCAAAGACGTTATGAGGAACTATCGGACCTCGAAGGCGAAAGATTGCAAGCGTATCAGCGTCTGCAGATATACCAAGCTCGAGTGTCTCGTGCATTCGACAAATTGGTAAAAGAAAGAACCTTCAAAAAGGGGGACCTTGTAATGGTCAAGCATAAAGATGTCATGGCCTCTCGGCCTAAAAATAAGTTCAAACCAAATTGGGTTGGACCATTCATAGTAAGCAGAGTCTATGAGGGCGGTGCTTATAGGCTGGTGGACGAGAAAGGGAATCTGGCCTTCCCGCTACTGAACGGCCGACATATGAAATTGTATTACGCTCCGGTAAATGATCAGCCAGAGCGACAGCAGCAACACAAACCGATGCCGTGAAGCCCAATATATGCCTTGAAGACAGAAAATAATTCGGCAACCCGTCGGGGGATAACACGCAAAAGCCATTTGCACCAAGAAAAGCCAATAATGCTCGTGCGCGAGCACATAGGCTCATAAAGCCACATATTTGTTCCCCGGCGGGGGGAGGACTCTCTCGGCCTGCTAAGGGCAGAGATCGAGTTTTCCCACATCCTTACCCAGGGAGGATATCAGAGTCGCCAATGACGAATAAACCCTTGGTACCACACTGGTGGTACAATAATGTCCCATCAAGGGCTACGACCGAGACGATGATGACGATGACCTCCCGACTCGGTAAGGAAGTGGGAAAACTTGCTCTTCTGCTCGATGTAGCCTGAGGGAATAATCCTCGTTCCTGTTATACCCAATGTAAAAACATAGACATATTTTCGAAAGATGTCGCATAATTGTGGGTGATTCACCTCAAAAGAAAACAAAATACTTTCCGTCAAGAATATTATGCAATGGAAAGTTTTCATATTTCGCCCACGGAAGGCGTTAAACTCCGGAATTTGCCTACGGGAGGCATTAAATCCCAGAATTCATATTTCGCCCACGGAAGGCGTTAAACTCCGGAATTTGCCTACGGAAGGCATTAAATCCCAGAATTCATATTTCGCCCACGGAAGGCGTTAAACTCCGGAATTCGCCTACAGGAGGCTTTAATTCTTGGAATTCATATTTCGCCTACAGGAGGCATTAAATCCCAGAATTCATATTTCGCCCACGGAAGGCGTTAAACTCCGGAATTTGCTTACGGGAGGCATTAAATCCCAGAATTCATATTTCGCCCACGGAAGGCGTTAAACTCCGGAATTTGCCTACGGGAGGCATTAAATCCCAGAATTCATATTTCGCCCACGGAAGGCGTTAAACTCCGGAATTCGCCTACAGGAGGCTTTAAATCCTGGAATTCATATTTCGCCTACGGGAGGCATTAAATCCCAGAATTCATATTTCGCCCACGGAAGGCGTTAAACTCCGGAATTTGCCTACGGGAGGCATTAAATCCCAGAATTCATATTTCGCCCACGGAAGGCGTTAAACTCCGGAATTCGCCTACAGGAGACTTTAAATCCTGGAATTCATATTTCGCCTACGGGAGGCATTAAATCCCATAATTCATATTTCGCCTACGGAAGGCGTTAAACCCCGGAATTTGCCTACGGGAGGCATTAAATCCCAAAATTCATATTTCGCCCACGGAAGGCGTTAAACTCCGGAATTTTGTCCACCTGAGAGGCAAATATATCCCAAAATTTATATTCGCTTACTACAGGCTTTAAAACTTGGTATTCATATATTTCGCCCACGGAAGGCGTTAAACTCCAGAATTCGCCTACAGGAGGCTTTAAATCTTGGAATTCATATTTCGCCTACGGGAGGCATTAAATCCCAGAATTCATATTTCGCCCACGGAAGGCGCTAAACTCCGGCATTCGCCCACGGAAGGCGTTAAACTCCGGAATTTTGTCCACCTGGGAGGCAGATATATCCCAAAATTTATATTCGCTTACTACAGGCTTTAAATCCTGATATTCATATATTCGCCCGCGGAAGGCGTTAAACTCCGGTATTCGCCTACAGAAGGCATTAAACCCCAGAATTTTGCCCCGAGGAGGCGTTATATTCCAAGTCCTCCCTAGGCATACTCCAGTCCCACTGGCATGCCATAAAAAGGTCGAGAATTTCCCTACCGCCCGGAGGACGCGTGGTATCCTGAACCTCCCCTTGGCATAAACTAGTCCCACCGACATGCCATAAAGGGATTGAAAAATTCCTTTGCCCCGAGGAGGCGTGGCGTCCTGAAGTTTCTCGCTGCCGCCCCGAGGAGGTATTATATCCTGAATCTTTCCTGGGCATACGCCAGTCCCACTGGCGTGCCATTAAAGGGTTCAAAATTCCTTGGGGAGGCGTCATATTCTAAAATCTCCCCCATAAATCATAGTCCCATCGGCATAACCATATAGTCCCATATGCTATAGTCCCATCGGCATAACCATATAGTCCCATATGCTATAGTCCCATCGGCGTACCGTAGGCGGTCGAATTCGCTCCAAGGAGATGTTATACCTTAAAATCGACCCTGATACACGCTAGTCCCACTGGTGTGCCTTGGTGGCCGGGAAATCCATATTCGCCTACAGGAGGCATTATATCCTGGAAATTCATATTTCATATTCGCCTACAGGAGGCTTTATATCCTGAAAATTCATATTTCATATTCGCCTACAGGAGGCATTATATCCTGGAAATTCATATTTCATATTCGCCTACAGGAGACATTATATCCTGGAAAATTCATATTCCATATTCGCCTACAGGAGGCTTCATATCCTGGAAATTCATATTTCATATTCGCCTACAGGAGGCATTATATCCTGGAAATTCATATTTCATGTTCGCCTACAGGAGGCTTCATATCCTAGAAATTAATATTTCATATTCGCCTACAGGAGGCTTTATATCCTGGAAATTCATATTTCATATTCGCCTACAGGAGGCTTCTATATCCTGGAAATCCATGTTCGCCTACAAGAGGCTTTGTATCCTGGAGTTCATACTCGCCCACGGGAGGCATTAAGTCATGTAATTCACGCTTCGCCCACGAGGGGCGTTAAATCCTAGGAAATCCTTTTCATATACCCATATCATACCAAGTTCCCACATTGCATACTCTCCTAATAACTGACGGCACAGTTATGGCATATATTTGTATTTAATAATGGTTTTATATTTAGTAGTAGTTTTATATTTAATAATAGTTAGAGTCGCAACAAAAAAAAAAAAAAAAAAAAGGGATGGGGCTTAAAAAGCGAGGTGCCCTGACGGACTTAACCGATTTCATCCACATCGGGATCGGCTAAGGGTAAAAAGGTCTTATACCCAGCTAAGGTGAAAACCCGAAAGAGCGCCTTAGGCAAAATCGGGTAACCCCACTGCATGAAAACCCGCAAGGGCGTGCAGGCAAAAATAAGAAGGGGCTAGTGTCGGTGAAAACCCGAAAGGGCGCTGACATTGGTTTAATAAAAAATTTTTTAAAAAAAAAAAAAGGAGAAAATGAATACCATCTCCAACTAAAAACTCTGTATATAGATGACCGCAAGGTGGAAGCCCGAGACAAGCCCTCGGGGTAACTCAAAAATGCGTTTCAGAATGAAACAATACCAAGGTCAAAAAGGGGGGAGGGAGTCCCGACAGCTAGTCCCGAGTCGGAGTAGGCTCCCGCACCACTAAAGCCTGCGAGGCGTCCAATAGAAGACGGAGAGCCTCAACCCTGTCTACCGACGCGTCTCGCTCCCGAGTGAGTTCGTCCAGGCGACGGTCGAGGGTCGCCACTTGCTCGACGCCCTCTTCCAAGCCCTTCTCCAGTTCTTCTAGCTGAAGACGGAGGGCGGAGACTTGAGACCTCGCCTCGACAATACTGGAATCCAGTATCTCTCTGTCCGCCCTGAGTTCAGAGACCTCTGCGGTCCGTGCCGCGACATCTCTAAGAGCGGACTCCAACTCGGCCCGCAGCTGAGCTTGCTGGGTAGCATATGCAGCAGAGTCATCTTGGCCGTCTCCACCTGATAAAACAAAAGAAAGAGAGTACTATAAGACCAAAGCAAAAATGATAGTGTCGACAAATGGTGTTGGCAATGAAATGAAGGGAAGAGGATGTTACCTGGCTCCGCAGTCTTCTTAGAGTCGGGAGAACCCACTTCCCCATCCTTGGTGGGAGAGGAAAAGAGGGATTCGGTGTCCCCCGAGTGACATGAAGGCGATTGCTTGATGGTGGAGCCGCTCCATGTCGGCGAACCTACCCTCCGATCAAAGGCAATTGGATAAGTGATTTCAGGCTCGCCCTCGTCTCCGGAATAGTCGAGCAGCTCGGTTGAAGTATAGGTTGGTTCCTCAACCCGAGGAGTCCAGGGAGTTCCCCCCGAGTAAGAAAGGGGGACGGTGTCCCCTGAACGAGCCGGGGAATCAGGTAGTGTAGCCCTCCAAGCTGCATGATAGAAATGGGGTCAATACCCAATAATATTTGATGAAGAAACAACAAGGGATAGGAAGTCTCATACCTGCCAAGATAGCAATGTCCCCGATGGCTGGGACTTGGCTAAGGCAAATAGGGAGGGACCTAGCTCTGGCGCGTGCTGCCGATGCTGCTAGTCCCTCAATGCCTCCCAGAAGAAGCCCAGGGGCTGATCTGACCCCTTCCCGGCGTTCCCATCTTTGAATGGACACAAGGATGGCGTCTATGCCAAGAGATGAAGACAGGCAAAAGAGGCACAGTCAAAAAAAAAATATGAAGACATAATATGTGCGGCTCTAAGCACGAGGCAAAGAAAATAGATCTACCTGGTGATGAAGCCGCGGGCTCTTCCTGGGCAGCCTCAATCTCTGCAGGCTCCCCTTCTGCCGAGGAAACCGTAAGAGGGGCAGCCGAATCGTCCTCCGAAAGAGGAGCGACGGAAGGAGAGACAGCCGCAGTTGGCATCGTTTCAACAACTTCTATAACACAAAAATTTGATGTTGACTACCAGAAGAGAGCAAAGTAGTTAAAAATGCCATAAAGATCAAAGCAAACATAACTTACCCTCAAGTGGAGGACTATCCACTGCAGGGGGAGCTGTCGAGTCCCCTACCAGGCCCTTCATGAATGAAGAGCCTGAATGGCTGGAGGCTGATTGCATCAGCTCCTCGAAAGTAAAATCTACATAGGAAAAAGATCAAAAAAAAATCAAATCTTATGCAAGGCAAAAAAAAAAACAAAGGAGATGCGATATGTCGAAAAAAGTTGTATATTACCAAAACGGCCCTGGTCGTCCAAGAGTTCGTGATATAATTGGTCGACCAAGGGGACATCCGACCTATAGGGCTCATAGTCGGTCCAATTGAGGTCCCCCAGCTCTTCGTCGTTGCCCAAGGCAACATCTGTAGCTGTGGCCACATTCTCCTGCAGGAAGCAAAAAGGGAGAATGATAAAAATCGCAGTCACTCCCAGCAAGGGTTGAAAACGGGCTTGCCAAAAAATATATATACATATATCTGCATACCTCGGCAATGGCTAGCGAAGCCATCCGAACCGGATCCTGAGCGGGAGCCTCGAGAACATAAGTCCCTGAAAAGTGGGAATGGTGGAAGGCGAGAGCCTTGTAAATATGGCAAGGACAGAAATACAAACATACAAAGATAAGGTGGCTAGTTAGCCCCACCTGTTGTCGGCGGGACTTCGCCAACGGTAGGCTCCATAGCCGCCTGAGACGCGTTCTCACCTACAAATTCGCCTTCTTCTGATATGAAAAAAAAAAAAAAAAAATATATATATATATATATATATATATATATATATATATATATATATATATACAGCATGAGGAGCCATTTTCAAAAGGAGAATTAATCCCCAAAACAAAGAAATCAGCAGGTTTCTTACCGATAGGCGAAGGTGGCCTCCCGATAGGTGCCGGAGCCGGAGAAGAAGCAGGAGACAGTCGGGGCCGAACCGACTGACCTTCTGTCTCTCCTTCGGCCGCTCGCTTCCTCCGAACTGCCTGTTTCGCCGCGGCCACTAGGAGTTGCATCTCCGATGTAGGGCCGATGCTAGCAGAGGGTGCAGCCGCCTCCCCAGCAGGGATGTGAGGCCCTCCCTCAGGCGTCTGATGCACGGGAGATCCCCCAGGAGCCGCAGGCAAGGGGGAGACAACATCTCCTACAAAATGAAGGAATTAAGACAAATGCGATGCGCATATACAATAAGAGATACAGTGAAAAATATAGAAATAGAAATACCTGCTGCGGCAAAGGACCTCGGTGGTTCAGGTATAAGGGAATCAAAAGGCATCCCTAGCTGGGTCGCCGCCTGCCCCGTTACCCGCCACACGTCGCCTACGGTCTCAGCCCTCAATATCAAGAATGCTTCGCGGCGAGGGCCGAAGCAAGCGAGCAAATGGCTGAGATAACACAGCCAATCTCTGGCGGGATCCCCATTGAAACTGCCCACGGGCAGCCGGGCGCTATGCTCGAACCTTCTGGGAATCTTGCAGTCCGCCAAGAACTGATATGTCCAAGTATACCCTGGAGCGGCGAGCTCATAGAAGCCATCGTCATCGCCGCCCTTCTTTTTCTTTGTCTTTAGTGCCGACGGGCCAGTTTAGCCCTTATATGTATGACGGCCAAGCCCTTTGGTGGACTTAGCCTGAGAGGAGCTCCTCGTCTGCTCGGGATCGGGTCGGAGCCGCAATTCCCCTTGGTTTTTATGCCACCAAGCAGCAAAAGAAACAGTCATACCCCCTTCATGAGTGGGGGAAGGCACTGCCACAGGGCCAAATGCATTTTGATGCTAAAAATAATTCCACCATAGCCGAGCAACAAGATGGCTTTTCCGCTTTTGATATACCCGGGGCAACTCGGCAAAGGCAAGACCGGATGGGATCATCTGATCATATCCAAAATTCCGCGCGAAGCGGTTCGGATAATAGGGCTCCAGAATGACATCTCGCCCTTTCTTCAATATGAGCAAGGATGGGCGAGTACTCAGAGTCCACCCATCTAATGCAGCGCCGTTGTGGCCCATACATCCCGTCCACGGGTCGAACCAAGCACGGTCGACGGCCCCTCCTCTGTCAAGATACGGCCTGAAGTTTCGCGAGGAGTGGTCGAAATCCAGCTTCCGAGAAGAGCCGAAGGGTATGAAACTCAAGGCTGCACGGGCATAAGAAAGCTGACCCGTCTCCTGGCTGGCGGGCTAGCTTGCCAGTCGAAACACGGTAGGCAATGAGGGGGCCATTTCCCTGCCAAAGGGAGAATAACCCGGAAGTAGGAGTCCCGCCCAGGCGCTGACATAATGAGTGGCCATCACTACTAAACATGAATTTGGGGTAGCTGAGCTGCAAAGGGCCCCAAAAGAATGATATATACTGGCAAGTGCCGCCGGCGCGATAGCGAGACGAGTCCCCGCTGCAAGTCTGGAGGCCGCCAGCAAAACCTCGGGCCGCAAAGCCCCCTCGTCCCCGTAAGGGACAGCAAAAGTAACTAGCCAATAGGCTAGATAAGCAGCCACATAAGTAATGTCATCAAGGCCCCAGGGGTTCTCGGATTGGTGCTCCGGTGCAATGATAATGCCTCTGCGAGGGATGTCCCTGTGTGACAGGATAGAAGGGACCCGTTCATCGAAGATGCTGGCAAAGCCTCGATGGTAGCGGAATGGCCCTCCGAAGAAAAATCTGACCCAGGCAGCTGGTGATACCTTCCCCGGGCCGGAAGAACTCCCCCCAGTGGAGGATAAGGCAGCACGCTTGGCTTTGGACAAGTCCCGCCATATCTTCAGCAAGTATCTATAGCAATAGGGAGTAGCATAGTTCCCTGCGCCGTCGGTGGTGCTGCGATGAAACTCATCCAACACTCCCTCTTCATAGGGTTCCCCTACGATCGACAAAGCCAAAATCCGATGTAAGGCCCAGAGGTCGATGGCGGTCTCGCCCTCAGCAGTCGCGATGGTGTTGGTATCGCGAATATACCGTTCTACGATCGCCTGGATAAAGCCGTGGTGGCAAGGATAGTCATATTGAGCCGCTGAGATGGCCTCATAAATACCGGCTCTGTCGAGAATCGGCCGGTGATGCTTCAAAATATGCAGGAGCCACTCTGTAGCCCCCAGGCGAAAAACATGAGAACTCCTGATCTGGAAACGGACATCCCATACAAGGCGAACGCCCCGGCATATGTCCGATAATAATATGCTGAAATCGGACGGGTCGTGGATGGAACCTTCTTCCGCCTCGGTCAGAAACACCCCCTGAGGGTGTCGAGCGGCTTCAAGGGGACGACACCTTGCTCTCGTCCACATGGCTGGCGGGTAGGTCCTGCTGATGTCGTGGACCCGAAGAATAGCCCGGATGGGCCCCATCTGCTCGGGAGTAGGAAACTCCCACAATCGATCAACGGCAAGAGGAAAAGCCGGATATGAAAAGGGGAGGAGCCCCTCCATATTATCCCGATCTAATAAAATGGCACGCTCCAAGTCGCGACGCTCTGCAGGAGCTAGCGGCCTCTCGACTCCATCTTCAATATAGATATATGATTGGAGCAGCTCGTAGATAGAGAGATCCGAGGGAAGATGCCGGGCGGTTTCGCCTCGCAAAAAATAAAAGAACTCCCCGTCTCTGTAGATGCTCTCATGGCAAATGGGGATGGCATCCTCAATGGTAATCCGCAAATGTGGCTGAGCCACCCAGCAGAACGCCACATCTGGATAGGCAATGCCCTCCTCTTGAAGCCCCCCGTAGGAAAAATCACCAAGTGCGGCCATAATAATGCAGAGGCAGGGATATCAACCTGTGAAAGGACAAAGAAAGACATATACATTAAAACAATGCACAAAGCAAACGATACAGCTAAATCCCGACAGAAAGTCAAGATAATGCAGTAATACTTATATGTCGCCAACAAATGGCAAAATACGGCCAATCCAGAATGTCTCATGTAGAGCTCCTGGAAATGCCCAAACTATAAAAAAAGGATGGAGTGCTAATACTAGCACGACGTCCATATCATGCCCTTATATATGTGTATACATTGCCTTAGTGGCGGACATTTGGCCAATCTGGAGTGCTTCGCATCGAGCTCCCGGAAATGCCGAAATAAGGTACTAATATCCTTTGAATAGGAATGACATTATCAGAATTGAGTGACCCGCTCTATGCTCCCAACCAATCTCCAAGTCACAAAGGCCAAGAGATATTCGGGACCGAGCAACGTATCGGACAATCCGATGATGTCAATCTTATGAGGACCCTCCAAGTCACAAAGGCCAAGAGGATCCAAATATAAAGGAAATTTCATAACCCCAAACGTCCCCAAAAAGTCGCAAAGTCATAAAGACAAGGCTCCTGGGGTGACGTTGGACCACTCAAGTACCAAAATACATAGGGTGTCCGAACCCACAAAGGGCAAAATGGGCAATTGATTGTGCAAGGAATATGGGACAGCGTTGCTACTTTTCCAAAAAAAACTCATATACGCTCAAGTCATGTGAAGCAGGGTGGAAACACTTAGCAAAGCAATGTCAATGCATGTACGGCATGAATATGGCCCATCGGGATCAGCCCGAAGGCATATACATACACGCATACATACATATAAGCCCCTGCATATACATGTGGAAGAATGCACGGGACACCCGCCTTTGACTTCGTCTCCGGCGAGCATTCCCGTGGGGGGCATTTGTTGAACCCAAAAATAATCCTATACGCAGATTTGCACTATGTGAATATACATTCATACATATACGACACATGCTCATGTCGATGTGGGATTCCCATAGGGAAAACACATATACATGGACATGACGACATGTTCATAGAAGACTATGCTAGGCAAAAAATATATATATATATGCCTATGGCATGGATGAACATCAAAATGCATGAAGTCACGGGCTCGCATTACGAGGGCAACGGGATAAGGAACATACCTAGGCCAAGAAGGCCTTACTCAGATTTTTTTTTTAGGAGCCTAAGACAGCCCCAAGTCTTTCGCTTCGACTTCTAAGGTCAATTCCCGAACCGCCGTTGCAACCCTCGATAACGAGACCCGGAAGGAGACCCTAAGTGCAGCGACAAGTGGGGCACCAAATGCTGCAAAACAGAGGTCAAAATTAGTTCCTAAGCGGATTAAATTCAGTCCCAAAGTAGGCTGAAATCTGTCCCGGAGTGGGACGTAATTGGTCCTAGAACTCGCCCAGAATGGCCCCGGAAGGGAGGCCCAATAATGGGAGAGGCAGGCCCATTAAGTGGCCCAATGGGGGAGCCCGAAATGAGGCCCATTAAGCCCCCGAGTAGGCCCAAATTCAGTCCCAAAGTAGGGCTGAAATCTGTCCCGGAGTTGGACGTAATTGGTCCTAGAACTCGCCCAAAATGGCCCCGGAAGGGAGGCCCAATAATGGGAGAGGCAGGCCCATTAAGTGGCCCAACAGGGGAGCCTGAAATGAGGCCCATTAAGCCCCCGAGTAGGCCCAAATTCAATCCCAAAGTGGGCTGAAATCTGTCCCGAAATAAGGTAAAACCAGTTTCGGAACTTACCTAAATCAGCCCCGAAACGGAGGCCCAATGTTGGGAGAGATAGGCCCAATAAATGGCCCAATGGGGGAGCCCAAAAAGAGGCCCAATAGGCACCTCTAACAGGCCCAAAAAATCAGTCCTACAAGGGTTTTGGACCTGCAAACCAGAGAGCAGAAAAAACCTCCAAAAAAATTCCCAGCAAAGAGCATGTGGACCCCCTCTCTCTTCCCCCCTTATTTAAATAGGAATGAGGGAGGTGGAGGAGAGAGAGGGGGAACCGGTGGGGGCCCCCCCCACCGGTTCCAAGAGGGAAACCAGTGGGGGGGGGAGGAGGTTCTCCCTCCATCTCTTTAAAATTTTAAATTTTAAATGGGGGGGGGTGTTTAATGGGAGGATTAATAGGGGATCTTAACCCCATTCACACATGGGTTAAGAATCCCATGTGGAACCCTCCTTAAATCCTATCCCAAACCCCTTTCACATGGGGCCAAGCCATGGAATTAATGGGGTTAAACCCCTTTCACATTAGCCTAAAACCCCAAAATCTGAAAATCCCCCATTAATGGGCCTTGGAAAGAGAAAAAGGAGGGAAGAATGGGGAGGGGAGAACCCCCCCACCGGTTCCCAACCGGTGGCACCCCCTCCACCGGTTGGAACCGGTGGGGGTGCCCACTTACCCCCCTCTCTCTCCTTTGTTTGCCTTCTCTCTCTCACCCTTTTGCCACCTATTGGCCATTGGGAAATAAAAAATAAAGAGAAGGGGGAGAGATAGTGGAACCGGTGGCACCCCCCCACCTTGGCCCATCCCGGTGGCACCCCCCCACCGGATCAAAATTCAGATCTATAAATAAGGCCCCTTGGCCCCAGAAACACCACCACAAAAAGGCATTCACACCAAAGGCATCAAAATTCAAGTGTGAAATTGTGAGAGAGGGTGCTGCCCACTTGAAGACCAAATTCGGGTTTTTAAACCCGAGTTTGCTGCGATTTTGGGAGATCTTCTTTCGTCCCGGGGAGCCCTCTCTCCTAAGGTTCAATCCTAAGGGGAAGCTCTGCCGGATTTTCCTTGTAAAAAAATGCCTTACTATAAGGCGAATTACTGTCGAAATTAAATCTGAATTTGTGTGTTTATGTGTGTCATTTAAATTATATAATTACCTTCATGTTTTAAAATAATATACGTATATACATCTAATTTCCTAAAGCTAAAAAATCTGTGAACACTCTCAACTTAACCTTAACCTCACTCCATAAATAAATAAAATATAAGTCCAGAGATCTTAGTAAAATCATGCTTAAGCCAGAAATGATTTATAATTAATTAATTAATAAAAATTCGCAAAATCAATTAAAAAAAATCAGGAAAAGCCAGAAAAATCAGTAAAAATCTGTAAGTAAACAGTAAAAAACTGAAATATGGTATAAAAAATTATAATAAGTCCAAATAACCTTATAGGTTTAATTAATTAATTAAATTGATCAAATTAATCATAAAAATAAATAAAATTAATAAAATTAATAAAAAAATCAGAGAGTTAAAAATCTGGAAGAAACATAAATCATTAACGATATATTTAAGACTTAACGTAAAATTACGAAAAAACCCCTATGTGTAATATTTACATATATAACCCCGAAAATATTAAACTCATACTATGAGTGGAATTTCTCTCTATATAACCTGAATATCAATCCTAAAACTTAATAACCCGGTTTAAGGGAAAATTACTAAAAAACCCTCATACCTTTAAAAATTGATTTTATAACTCCCATAAGGTTTAAAACCCTTTAAAACTCATCCCCATATACTTATAAGCTGCTATACTTTCATAAAACCCCCATAATTCATAAAAACCCCCAAAAGATGTACAATTGCAAAAAAAACCCTGTGGGATTAGAAATTGGGAATTAATCCATATAATTTGGAATTAATCCGCCTAACTTGGAATCAATCCTAATAACTAGGAATCAATCCTAATAACCAGGAATCAATCCTAAACCATATAAAAATTGTCCCCAAACCAAGGGTGAGGCTAAGGATTCAACCTAAAATATGCCTTCATATCCATATGCATGCGCTGCCTGTAGTAGTAGTTTTGCATGATTAAGGGCATCATACGGACGGTTAATCAAGGGTTGCCGAGCAGTTGCTCAGCGTAATTAACACTGACCGAGGTCAGTGGAGAGAGGTCATATACTCGAATCTTCGTCTGATTCGGAGTCCCAGATTCCCTGAGGGCTAATCCCAAGCTCTCATAATCCGATAAAATATAAAACCGACCTATAATCCTCTAGATAAACAAAAAAAATAGATTTCCGAATAATCCGACATAGGAGAGATGTGTCTAGGTTAGGTCCCGACGAAGGTTAGAAAAATCTTCGCAAACAGGTTGCTATGGGGCATCTTATAAAAGGACAATAAGAAATAGAGAACAACCAAGACTAAGAGGTAGTGCCTCAACCTCACAGTCCATGAGGGATGACCAAGAAGATAAAGATCCAAGAATAAATGGTTATAAGAAGAAAAGACAGATGATGATGATGCTCCACGGGAATCATGTGGGAAAGAAAGTGGTGCTAGAGATGATGGCAATGAAGGTAATGATGTAGCTTCAGAGCTTCTCACCGTTGAACAAGCAATACTTGGGTTCAAGATTTAAGAAATTTTGGAAACTTTCCTCTTTTAGTTTTAGATTTGATGATGTACTCCCTTTAAACTTTAACCTATGATGTGTGTGACATTTGTATTAATGTTTGTTGGTTTTTATTATGGTGATGTTTCCTATCTCCTTTTCTTTGATTAGTATATGTTCATTGTTCATTATGATGCTTGTTTGTATTCCGTTTGTCTATTACGAACGTCAATTTGCAAGTTTTATGGAAGAAGTTGAAAAATCACGTCACTCCCTTTCATTCTAAAATTTGATTATCATGATTCATTTGATCTTTATACATTCAAGTATATTATCTCATTGTAGATCATTTCATTTCAATTTTAATTTAAGTATGATGTTATTGTTATTCCCTATTAATTTATACTAAAAAATATGTAATTAAGACATTTATCATATGTTTGTTTTTTTTTATTTTTAAGGAGGCCCTAAGGCGCCACCTACACACCAGTTGGGCAGTCACATTAATGCCTAAGTGCTTAGGCACTCCAAGAATGCCTTGTGTCGCTTTGTCGCCTTGACAACTATGCTCCTACCGATAGCTCTTTCCTCCTGCCCAAGTCAGGACAGAGCTACTATAAAACCCCACCCAAGAATACAGTAAGAGTGTACCCACACAACAGACTCCACATCAAGGCAGTGTGGAATGCACCAGAATGAAGCACACTCACAAAACCTACATCAGAAATTGTTATCTCCGGAAACTACAAAATACCCCAGAATTCTGAACCATCTCTCTCTGTGTGCGTTGCCACATCCCACTCTACAACCCAATCACAGATGAAGAGCCTAGCTGTTCCTGTGTTAGTGTGTTTTGCTCATCCTGTTAAACATAATTGTTCTTTCCTCCCCTTGGTGTCTACATTTTTGCATGAAGGATCAGCAGCCATACCCACCAATCTCCCTTGTCTCTCCACCTCCTGTCCCAAGCTAGGAATAAACGTTCAACACCTCCTAAATCCACCATTGCTGCTTTACATTCTGGAATAGTCTCCTCCAAATGGACAGTGTGAATGAATAGCCACAAATGTATGGTCCACAGACTGCTCCACAAGAGAACAGGCTGTTCTAGTATCCTTCAAGATGTGACAGTCAGTCACAAGTCGGTATCCTCCCATGCAAGAGTCCCTAAACAAGGAATTTCACGATCAGGCAACTGTTGGAGCCTAGGTATGCCTGAATAGGTGATGTAGTCTCAAAGAAACTATAATTGTTAAATTGGAACAATTTTGAAGTGATGCTCAGGGATCAAAACTTCAAGTCCCTGCAAACTCTAAGAAGCAAAATGCACTAAAATGAGGGCTTAGGTTTAGAATATCACAACTTGCAGCGGAATTTAGCTTAATAGCACAGCATCTGAAAGCATGAACCTAGCCTTCAAATATGCTAACAAGTAACAAGAAAAGATAACTAGAAAGACATGGTTCATTAGCATTAGATGAGCTAAAGGGAAACAGTAGTTAGCACACTTGTCATTAATACACATTTATTGTCAATATTAACAGAGATTAGGTTCAAGATATTATGTCGATCAATACTAAAACAAGCAACAGATAAAAAAGTTGGAGCGTAGCATGACTCCAGAAAAGTAGATTAACGTAAAAGTCAACTTTAGTAGATGCCCTTCAATTGGAGGCTAAATTTATTGTAACTGATTGATGTGGACAATCATTTGAATATCAGTGTAATATATGCAAAAAGAAGGAAGAAAAGGATAAATGTTCATACAGGAACCGCAGCTTTATTAGCTTTCCCAAGGTATCAGGTATGGGACCAGTGAAATGGTTCAAGTAGAGATCCAAGCTCACCAAACTTGTCAAATTCCCAAGCTCACTAGGAATTTGCCCACTTATGTCATTGCTATAAAGTTCCCTGTTAAGGACAGAAAAGGTAAGATGTCATTGGCAAAATCAGCACTGAACCTCAAACTACCATCATTGTGAAACATTCAACCAACTAAAAAATAAATTGGAGAAGACTTTCTCAATTAAATGCAGTTTTTGTACATAAAGGTGTGAAGAAAAAGGATTGAAAAAAATGTTCATTTTACATTACACAAGAATTGAATAAAAATAGCATGTGCCACACAGTAGTTGGAATTTCGAGATCCATCTTGACATGGTTTTTAGGTTCCAACAAAAGATACTTTTTGAACAAGATTGTCCCCACCCAACAACATTTTATACATCATATGACATATCTTATTATTTGGAATATGAGGGACTACGATACACCAGTGTTAATGGTAAAAGTGAATAAGGCACACGAGAAAGACAAGGGAAAAGAAAGAACCGTATCCCAAAAATATCCAGCCCCATGTATACAATCAGTAACTATAGACAACACTTCCAACACCTCATATTGCATGAACCTGGAGTACATCCATTGCTCTTAGGTTGAATCCACAGACTAGCACTTCAAAATTCTATGCATAACTCACGTCTCTTAAAAAGGAGTAATATAAGGAAAGCAATGTATAACATGGAAATAGATTGACATAGGTTAGCCTGATTGGCCATCAAACAAGAACTCATTAAACACAGTTATGAAAATGAATGCAAGGAAGGATTGGGATCCGCTCCTACATCAGTCAGTCTAAAACCAATCAGATAAGACCAATCTCCATCCAACCAAGCGGATCCACATTGGTCCTGGCCAGCCTGGCCTTGGGCAAGATGGGCCCTATTTTTAGCATTCAAAAAAACTCAATCAAATAGAGGAACATATGAAAAAAATAGTAAAACATACCCTAAAAAGATGTACAAATTGAGCATGAACCTATGTAGTAGACCTTCGATGTGATGCCAAATAGTCCAATAGGATCTATATAATCTGCATCTGCTTAACTGTGACCAAAATAAAGGCATTCTGTTGACCTGTTGTTCTAATGGGAAATTTAAAAATTCCTTTTGCAACAATGTTGTACGTATTATGTTCGCTGACATTTTTCCCTTACGCATTTGCTATGTAAACAAGGTATTTTTCTTTGTTATGCAAGCATACATTTGTTGTCCAACTGAGGTATGACACCTGAAGTTAGACATATCTCTCTACATCACAATTAATGAAACTTACTGGCATATTCATATTCCACCTTCTCCTCACAAAAATCATCGAGCATCATGGATGGCAGTACCGACTGGTACCGGTATCGGTGGGTACCAGTACCGGTACGTACCAGCCCAGTATCGGCCGATACCCTCTACAGGAGTGGTACCGGTATCGGCCGATACTGCCAACCATGTCGAGCATACCTTGATTTCAGCCACATAGGCCAATCCTCCAATAGAAAACCAATAGCATTTCCAGTTCAAAGCACGTCCAAATGAATGGCCTATATGCTAAAGAGAATCCTTTTTGTTTTCCTCTTGAATAGGCATCACACAGTCCTTCCATTTTGAGATCTAGATCTGACAATCTTGATCTGTGTCAAACCTATTCCAAACAATCATGACCGTATGCTATTGCCATTCTCAATTCAAAACATAGTCAAAAGGATCCTAGTCAAATGATTGGAGAAGTGTCAGGATCAGATCAATCTGCCAAAAATGGATATGGTTCAGCTGATCTATGCTGACTTTGGAACCTTGGAGTGAGGCAACCTATAGTAGCCCAGTCACTAGCCAAGGAGGAGGAAAGGGCTACACATAAGAGGAGGACACTGTAGGATGATGGCACATAATGCCACAATATGCACCCACCACTATGTCTGGGGGATAAGGCAGAAATGAATTAGATTACTCCTATATTACTGGGCCATATATAAGCAGCTTGGATTCATAACTTGTGAGGTGTCGTCTGGGACAAAACCATGGAAACTTATAGCAGCCCAAAGCGTTGATCTGTGCCAATCAGATCCCAGTTTTTGAACTTTGAATAAGAGAATACATGTGTCATGCAAAGTGCAAGCCAGAACAAAAAACACTATCCAAAATGACAGATATTTCTATGATTTTCTCAACTCCATATCAATATAACAATTCATCAAACACCTAATTTAACTCTATTCAAGATAACATTTGCCCTAACAAACTTGTAGAGCTATTAATTGGTTGTTCTCAGCAAAAACAAAGGCACTATAGTTGACAACATTCTCTAAATTGTCCACAAACTCTTAATAGAAGAAGATAAGTCAACAACCACATTAAGATAAAGTAAACGTGATGTAGCCATTTCAAAGCTCAGAAATGTAAGATAACAAATTTCACAGCCTTGGAAGGAGTTCTTCACTTTGAATGAGCAATCAATTATTATGAATTCACTCAACCAAGCTCACGACACTTCAAAGGACACTTCAACAAGATGGATTTTACAAGGGTTATAATTCCCCTTGCTTCCACAGTGACCTTAAATGAATGTGGAACAAAAGGACCCTAAATGTTTCCATTAGGGTGATAGAAATTTATCACTATCAACTTTCTGACTGAATTTGATAATACACAGAAAGAGAGAAATAGTAACCCGTGCAAGCAAATTCATCATGCACAATATGGACTGTAGAGAAGAGAAAGAGGAGTTCAAGAAACAGAACTGTGCTGCGGTAGCTCTCTCTCTCAACTGGAGAGGCCGGCCAGCCCACACATGGTTTATATATGTTAGGGCAACAATAACAAAAGACTCTTAAACCCCTGTTTTACATAGAGAACATAAAGAACAGGAATATAAAGACAACTAATACATAAGAGACATAAATGACCAAAAAGACCCTAACACATAAACCTATCTATCACTACACTCCCTCTTAAGCTGAGCATGGATATTGAGCATGCCAAGCTTGCTAATGACACTTGAAAATTGCTCCCTTGGGAGACCTTTAGTGAATACATCCACAAGTTGCTGTCCCGAATTGATGTAGGGTAAGCATAAATCCCCACTGTCCAATTCTTCTATAATAAAGTACCTGTCAATCTCAATATGCATAGTCTTGTCATACTGGACAAGGTTATTTGCAATGTTGATGGCGGCCTTGTTGTCACAGTATAGCTTCATTGGCAGCTATGCCTACACTCCAAGGTCATCGAGCAAAAATTTTAGCCAAATAAACTTGACTACAGACTGAGCCATGGCCCTATATTCAACTTCTGCACTAGACCTGACACATACATACTGCTTTTTGCTCCTCCAGGTTACTAGATTTCCATCCAAAAACATACAATAGCTTGCTGTGGATCTTCTATCATCCCGTGATCCAGCCCAATCAGCATCAATATATCCTTTCAAAGCAAGATGATTGCTTTTAGAAAACAGGAGAGATTTACCTGGGCAAGACTTTATGTATCTCAGAATTCTGTCTACAACTCCAAGGTGGGACGTACGGGGTGCATGCATAAACTGGCTTACCACACTGGCAGCATAGGCAATGTCATTAAGCCTAGTTAGGGATAAGTACAACAATTTCCCGATTAGTCTCTGATATTTCCTTCTCTCTCCCTCAGACAAAATGTCACTATCTGAGGTACTCAACCTATGATTTAACTCAATAGGTGTATCTACAGTCCTGCACTCAAGCTTCCCTATTTCTTTCAACAAATCAAGTGCATACTTGTACTGGCACACATAAATTCCTTTGGATGATCTAGTAAATTCAATGCTTAAAAAATACCTCAACTACCCCAAATCCTTGATCTCAAATTCTTTTGCCATATTTTTCTTCATGAGTGCAATTTCTGCATGGTTGTCACCTGTGATGATCATGTCATCAACATACACTAGTATGAGACCTCTTTTTTTTATTTAAAATAAATCATTTGGTCGGATTTGAAAATCTTTGTGAAATCTTAATTTGAAAAGAGAATTTTTAAGTTTTAAAATATGTTCTCCTTTCTTTTAAATAGACATCTAGGATTAATCCTCAAATTCTAAATTACTTCTGGATCGACTGTGGATCCATATTCTTGACCTCTCCCCACTGACCTCGGTCAGTGTTAATTACATCAATCAATAATTGGTAACCCTTAATTAACCATCCAATAAGGCTTAGAATGAAAACAGGAAACAAGCAAAATTGGATACGAACATACAAATCATTTTTTAGTTCCTTTATTAAAAATATTCATGAGATATCTTCTAAAGGATACTTAAAGGATCTTTGAATTCTTTTGAAAAGACGCAGCTTATTTGAGGGATGTCCTTAAGTAGTGGGGCATGGGGGCCACCATTTCTGTTTTTTTAAGGCCGTTCAACCAGTATAAATGAACCAGAGTTTAAGGGTTAATCCACCCGTAGGAAAAAATCAATTCAGTTGATGATTACCCTATAGGTATAAAGTGAACAAAGAATTATTCTTATTAATTCTTCTATGAATAGATTAACCACGACTTCGTAGCATGCCCAATCAGTAGGATCGAACCATAAAAGTCACTGGTTACCCTATCAATAGAGATGAACCAATAATTATGACATTTGGCCACTCTACCGATAAGAGTGAACTATTAACTAAGTAGGTAATCCAACAATAAGATAGAACCACTAAACTTAGGTCATTCAACCAGTATGAACGAATTTATATATTTTTATATTTCTTTTATTTTAAAACAATTTGGTTACCTCATTAATGAAGATGAATCCATTTTTATTAATCATATAAAACATTATTTTGTGTAGCTCATTTTTAATAAAATAATACTTAGATTATATGACCACTTTTCCAATAAGAGAGAACCATATGATCTTATGGTTATTTTATTAAAAATAAACAAATCCTTTTTATTTTGGAATTTTGGTCATCCCATCGATGAGGATGAGCCAAATTTTTATATTTTTTTTCTTATGGCCAACCAAACTATATGGAAGAACCAATTAAATGATTTTTTTTATTTTTAATTGATTATTAAAAAATATTCAACCAAATGGTATTGAAGAGCCAATTACAAATTATTTTCTGATTTTTAACTGATTAATTAACAAATGGTCAACCAAATGGTATGGAAAAACCAATTTAAAATTATTTTTTATTTTTTAATTGATTAATTAACAAATGGTCAACCAAATGGTATGGAGGAACCAGCTTAAATTCTGATTTTCAATTGATTAATTAACAAATGATCAACCAAATGATATGGAAGAACCAAATTAATTTAATTGGTTGATTAACAAATTATTGGCCAACCAAATATTATGGAAGAACCAAATTAATTTAATCTTGATTAATTAACAAATTAATGGTCAACTAAACATTATGGAAGAACCAAATTAATTTAATCTTGGTTAATTAACAAATTAATGGTCAACCAAACATTATGGAAGAACCAAATTAATTTAATTGATTGATTAACAAATTATTAGCCAACCAAACATTATGGAAGAACCAAATTAATTTAATCTTGATTAATTATGTAAATCACATGAAGAACATAAAGAAAAAAAATATATTCTAAAATTCTTCCCCAAAAATACAAATACAAGCCTTAAAAAATAAGCCTTCTTCTTCCTTCTCTTTTTTGTTTTTTTAGCCTTAGAAAATTGGGCTTTTTTTGGGGTGGTTTTCTTCTTTGGACCAGGCCTCTTCTTATAGGGCTTTGGAGGCCGGCCACTGGTGGCACCCCCCACTGGTGCCACCTAGGCAACGGTGGGGGGGGGGGGGGGGGGGGGAGGCATGCGGGTGAGAGAGAGAGAGAGAGATAAGTAAAGAGAGAGAGAGAGAGAGGCGGATGGAGGGAGGGGACCGGCCGGTACTACAGGGGAGGCCAGTCCTCCCAAATCTCCTCCTCCTTTCTTTTTTTTGTTTCTGCCTTCTCTCTCTCCCCCTTCCTTTTTTGTTTTTCTTCTTTCCCTCTTTGATCTCTATCCCTTTTCTCTCTCCTTCCCTAAGAAGAAGACCAGCAGAAGGAGGCCTAGGGCCGGCTCCTTCTCTCTCCCTGTGCGTGCGGCTGCTTCTCTGCTACTGACCGACGCCCCCCCCCCCCCCATGCTGCTGTTGTTGAAGCTTGGCTGGCTGCTGCTGTTGAGGCTTGGGCTACTTGTTGTTAGAGGCTTGTATTGGTGCAGATTTGCTACTGGTTGGAGCTTCTTTTGGTGCAGATTTGACCCTGTTTGGGGACTTTTTTTTTGCAGCAAACCTCAGTATTCTTGCTCCTTTTTCTTTTCTTGTACACAACACATGCATGCCTATGTATTTTGCATGCATGTTGCAGATTTTTCATTCATGCATATAGGTTCTTTCCTTTTTGCAGATTTGTTCAAAAAAAAAACATACCTGTATATGTATTGGGAATTTTTTGGCTCAACAATTGCCCCCCACGAGAAGCATGCCGGAGACAGCATTGTAGGCATGTCTTACGTGCTTTTTCTTGGCTTGACTTTGCACCACATTGATTGCATATGTGCGTCTGTTTTATTCTATTCCAGACTAAACTTTGGACTCCATTGTTCGCCTGGGACTGACTTGAGTGTCTTGGAGGCTTCGATTGGTGACTTCTGATGGCTCCTCGAGCTTGACGAAGTCCCAATCTTACTTTTGGGTTTGGAACCACTGGCTTAGTGCCTTTCCGAGTTCACTGCCCAAGTGAACTTTTGAGAGTGAGAATGAGCCATGTGGCTTTGGGATTCCATATTCTCTAATTTGGTTCATGGGGTTTGAGTATCCCACTTTGAGACTTTAGGGTTTGAATACCCTGCCTTTGCATCTTTTGCCTGTCTTCCAAACTTATAATGTCTTCAGGCTGTCTTCTTTTTGCCATATATTTTTGTGATGCTTCTTGTATCTTGCATTTGACTTGTCTTTGTATTTTCTTTTTCTTCCTTCTGCAGCTTCCTTTTCCTGCACCTTGATCAGATGGTGACTGTTGGAGATTTTCTTGCTGCGAGGTCGACTGGAGCCATGGAAGAGGCTGGTTTCGAGCAGCCTACTTTTGACCTTGGCTTTACCTGGGTGGCCCGTTCTCATCTTTAGGTTGCTTCTGCTAACATTGTTCTTGTTGATACAAAACGCGTCTTTTCTCGTAATGGATTCTTCCATTTCACCAGGGATGTTGGACTGGAGCAGAACCTCCCATCGGACTTTGCAATTCAAGAGTTGCTTCAGAAAGCTTTTCCTACTGAGGATAGGGTTGAGATGGTTTTACCTCCACATGCCCGTCGTGACTTGGAGAGGGCGATTCTTCTGGAGAGGGACAACATAGAGCACTTGGTCTCCACTTCGTACCCCGCATTTCCACCTCTGGTATGTCGGATATTGGAGTATCCGTCTCTAGCGCAGATAGGCCAGATATGGGAGTTGTTGCAGATTCATTGTACTTCCCACACCTTCTAGCCTACAGTGTGGACTTCTTCTAGCGGTCTTCCTGCTGCTAGCTCTGGGTAGCTAGTGGGTTCTTTTTTTACCGGAGCAGCAGAGGGTACAGTGCACGAGCCTTTTGATTATCCGGCTCTTCTTTACGACATCATTGCAGAAGATCGTCCTAGTTGGCAAGGACGTCTGAAGATGAGGGCTTCACATACTTTCCATCCTAGGGCGACAAAATGGCTCCAGTATACATTGCGGCATCATGACTAGTTGTTGAAGAGCGTGAGCATATACCAGGCGGTGGCCACTGCTCAATATAGCTACCCTTACTATTCAGGCTTCATCCAAGCCTTGGCATAAAGGTACATTTTGGAGATCAATAATATTGCCACTACGGAGGGCGAAATAGCACTGGATCTCTGGGATTTCCATCACATCTCCGGTCTTCCTATCACAGGCGAGCCTTATGAGGAGATTGTCTTGGACAAGTTTTATCGAAGCGTTACTGACGGGGCTGGTTCTTATGAGCTCCCGTATTGCTACCGTTATCTTCTGACGGTATGGAAAGATCTTGCTAAGGCTAGGAAGCCTTCTTCTTCTGAGACAAAGCAGTTCCAGCAGACTCAGCCAGATTTCTGTGTCGACTTGGGTATGTTATTTCTACGGCGGCTCCTTTTATTATAAAAGGCATTTTGCCGATATTACTGGCAGACAGAGTCTTCCCGAGATTCCCAGAAGCAGTCTTCCATCTCATAGTGTTGTTATTGAATCAAATCTCCAAACAACTAATCCCTGGGGACTTAATGTTGTTACGTATACGGTTGCCTTTCTGGCTTACTGGCTTGTTACCTTTGCCGTACCTTACAGCAATGAGGGAGTTTTACGACCCGAGGTTTTTCTAACAGCTTGTTGCCTGGCTACTGGCAACCGTCTGGCGATTGCACCTGTTGCTCTGGCAGGCATTTACCATTCTTTTGGGGGGCTTAGCAGCTCAGCTAACCCGCCACAATGTTTCGTAGTGATGGCTACTCACTACGTCAGTGCTTAGGCAAAGTTGCTACTTCCTGGTTTGACACCCATCAGGGGTGAGGTGGATGCAGCATTTCCGATTGTCTTGAGGTTTGCAAGCCAGCAGAGTGGAGACGGAGCCCACCAGTTGTCTTTTGCCCGAGACGCTCTTGAGTTTATCCCTTTTTAGTCTTCCCGTCGACTGGACTTTGACCACTCTTCGTGGTAGTTCAGGCCATTTGATGATAGAGGAGGTGCCATAGACCGCCCCTAGTTCGACCCATGGACAGGTGAGATGGGTCATAATATTGACGTTCTTGATGGCTGGCAGCAGAGTACCCGCTCTGGGTTGCTTGTACTGAAGAAAGGGGGCACTGTCATCTTTGAGCCATATTATCCTCATCGCTTTTCGCAGAATTTCGGGTATGACCAGAGGGTACCTTTAGGCTTCACATTTGCTGACCTGCCACAGGTATATGAAAGCCGTAATGGACACTTGGTGGCTCGCTTGTGGTAGAACTTCTTTCAACATAAAGTTTCTGGCGACAGGCCTCACGTTCCTTTTCCCACTTCCAAGGGTGGGATGACAATTACTTTTGCTACCTGGTGGCGGCGCCGTAGAGGCAACTTCAGCCAGCAGAGTAGAGATATCCGCGTTTCTGGGGTTGGACATGACGGTGTTCCAACCATTGCTTCTTCATCTGTTGGCGCATCAGAGGCACGCGCGGGGTCGGAAAAGATCTTCGCTCGACACACTTATAAAGGCAGAAAAGGCTCTTTATTGGCAGAAGACTTCTATGCTACAGTGTCCCCTGGCTACTTCTGGACTGCAGGCTTCTTAGCAGATTGTGGCTTTCTGCTGAAGGTGTCATTAGATACTTTGCTGCCAATATGGTCTTTCAACGACGATTTAGCTCGCCGTTGGTTGGGCTATATTAGTCATATGCTGTGTCAACTTGGACCCCGCTGCGAGGCTTTTCTTGTGACACGAGCCACCACTATTGAAGACGTTTGACAAGTCGTTGGCCAGGCTGCCACCCAGCTGGGCATGTGCTACCAGACCCTTATTGCGGAGCCTCCTGAGCCTTTCGGTTGTGTAATCATCTGCCACTTTTGCTTGCTACTTTCGGCTTTTGGTTATCTTTCTGACTTTGACACTCTTCTTCAACTCCAGCACCAGCCTCTGTGCCTGCTTCTTCCTCTCTTTTTGAGTCGATTGCTAGGCCAAATATCGTCCCAACTGTTGAGTATATCTATGCGCCCAGTTTCGCACCTAGTGAGATAGGCAAATTGGTCGCTTCCGCTAAGAAGGCCTCGCTACGCAAGCGGCGAAGATAGGCAGAGGAGTCCAGCAAAGTTGTCCAACCCTGCTTAGATCTGCTACGATCGCCTAGCCCACTCGTTCATTCTCCTCTTCTGGATGAGCGCGAGGTTGAGCTTGAGGACCTTTTCCTAGAAGGTATTTCATCGTCACTTCCAAAAGCACAACCTTCAGCCGATGGGACTTTTGTTGCTTGTAAGGCTATTTGACCCTCTTTGCTACTTTTGATTACCTTTCTGACTTTATGTCTTCTTTTTCTTCAGCTGATATGGCAACAACTACTCAGCAGACGGCCCAAGATGACCTTGAGACCTGGGATTGGGGGGCTTTTAAGCATGACCTGTCAGACATTCCCCTCTTTGACGAGTTGGTGCAAGAGTTTTTGCTAGGCAACTCCAACACTTGTACAGTCTTTCCTTCTTTCTCCTTGCTTTTGCCCAGTTCTTCAATGTTTGTTTCTGACTACTTCACCTCTAATACAGGGCTAACTGCGGAAGATCTGAACCGGCCGGCTTCCACACCTTTGCCAGAGCTGAGGGGACATGTGGAGGCTCCTACTTGTATTGGATCTCCGGAGGCTGGTGTTGGAGATTCTGCTAACGATACTCCCTTGTTGGGACCAGGAGCTGCATCTCCGAAGGCCACTTGTCTGGAAATAGCCCTCTCGGAGGGTACCATTTTGGACTGCACTCCTTTAGGTAACTGCTTCTTTCCTTTCCCCTCATGGCCTTTTCTTTCTCCTTCCCTTTTGACTTTTGCTGATTTGACATTAATTGTCATGCAGCCATTATTTCTGCGACCACTTATCTAGCCGCAGCCTCATACGGTGCCGACCGGGCTTCTTCCACATCAACTGAGGACTCACTTCCTAACATGTCGCTGGCTATGGTGGTCTACGAATCCCCTTTTACACCTTTAGTTTATGGTGAAACTATTTTCTTAGCTCGCCTCATATTGATTTCTTCTATTTTGCTATTTGGACCTTGTCTTGACTTTTTTGCTTTCTTTATAACAGATTCTACCTCTCCCGCTCGTTCAGGAAACACTGTCCCATTTTCAAATGCAAAGTTTGATCCCTGGCCAGTTGTGGATTTTAAGGCTAGCAACCGTGCACTGGTTCTATGGCAACCTGATCTTACAGTAGCTTCTCCTTCTTTTGCCTCAGAGAACTCTACTGGTACTGTTCTGTTGTTTCCCTTGCCTGAGGCTATCGAAGATCCTCATACTCCTAATTCAATTCCAGATTAGTTTTCTCCTTTGCAAGTGCTTTTGTTGTTTTCCTCTTTGGTTGTCTCATGAGGTCTTCATTTCTTCTGTATCAACGCCAATCGATGACACTCTTGCAACCTTTGAGGCCAAAGTGGCCTTTTGGAGGACTGAAGTAGCCACCTTAGAGGGAATGAGGGACAGTATTGCCAAGGAGTCTGCTTTTGTCCGACGCCAGCAAGATGTTGCTCTTTTAAGTTTGGACAAGAAAGGAGTATATCGTGCCGCTTTGCGCCTGCAGATGGAAGAGGTTGAGAACTCTATTGAAAAGGATTCTCATCTTGTTGCAGTTGCAAACCTTCGCCTTGCCGAGCTTTGTAAGGAATGGGCGGAGTGTCTTCAGAAGCATGAGCTTCTCCGCCGAATTATAAACTTTCGTGAGCCACCTGCTCGAGACTGATCTTACCATTTTTTTTTTCTTTCTTTTTGAGCTAGTCTGAGGGCTTGTCTCGGCTTTTGCCATTATTTTGTTTATTCTTCTTTCACTATCCCGAGGGCTTGTCTTGGGCTCCTATGGTATTTTAGTACACCCTATGTCTTTAGTAGGATGAACTGTTTGCTATATGTTGCAAAATAACTTTCTAGCTTTCTTTTTCCTTTTGTTTCTGCTAACGCCAATGCCCTTTCGGATTTTCACCGGAGTTAGTCCCCTCTTCCTTTTGCCTACATGTCCTTTTTGGGTCTTCGTGCAGCAAGGTTATCCATTTTTGCCTAAGGCGCCCTTTCGGGTTTTCACCTTAGTCGGATTTTTGACCTTATTGCCCTTAACTATTCCTTGTCTTAGGAGAAACAATTAAGTCCGTCGGAGCACCTCAATTTTAAAGCTCATTTTCTTTTTTTCTCTTTTTTTTGTAGGGGATCATGGCTCCCCTATAAGCCGGTATGGCTGAAAATTTTTCTTGTTCGGTAGAAAATTACAACTTCCCTGTGGGCCGAAATGGTAGGACTTCGGATTTATAGTTTTGCGAAACTTTGGGGTTGATGAACTTTTCCGGTGGGACAGAAGATTTGAATTTTCAAGAGGATGAAGACTCTAAATAGCTATGAATTCATATTTCAAAGGGATGAAAGCTCCAAGTAGCCATCGAACTTTAGACTTTCAAGGGGATAAAGGCTCCAAACAGCCATGGATTTTGGGTTTTCAAGGGGGTACCATTGTCCGAAATGATTCGGCGGGGCGTCCCGAACCTAAATATGATATTGTGTCGGACAAAACGTGACACTACTTCGCCTGTGACTTCCTTTAGCATAACGGCTTCTGCCCAGCGTGTGAAGTATTCTGTAGTGGCTAAGATATATTTGCACCCTCTTGATGAAGGTGGGAGTGGGCCTACCACATCCATTTCATGGGTAGAAGGACATGTAGGGGCTGTGGGATGTAACTGGTTTGGAGGCCTTCTGAGAATTGGCCCAAAAGCTTGGCATTGAGGGCAACTCTTGGCCATCTTCTCACAATCTGCGTACATTGTCGGCCAGAAGAATTCTTTGATTTTGATGTTGATCTTCATTTTCAAGCCGGATTGGTGCGCTCCACAGACTCCAGAGTGAACTTGCTTCATTATCTTCTGCACCTACTTTAGTGAAAGAAACCTTAAGAGGACCGCATTTTTGTCTTCGAGGACCAGCAGATATAGAACTCCACCAATCACCCTGTAGGACACTGCCCGACGTAACAGTCGTACCCTTTCAGCTTTGCCATCTGGAAGCCATCCTTCCTTGACTTTGATGATGGGAACCCGCCAGTCTTCTTCTACTGCTTCGTTCTCTTCAACAGCGTGGACTTCGAACACTGTTAGGCCATCTTCTTCATTTAGGAAGCTCGGAAAGAGTCTCCTATCTTTTACAAGGATTTCAGCCTCGCCTACTGGTGGTAGCTTCAGAGCGGAGGCTAATTTGGCGAGGGCCTCGACTTGAGCATTTTGCCCCCTTTTGACATGTTCTATTTGGAAGGTGTAAAACCTTTCGCTTAGCCTTATAGCAGCAACATGATGGGCTATCCATTCTGTCTTCCTTACTTTGAAGATCCCGAAGACCTGTCGGATGATAAGGAGGAAGTCCCTATATACTTGGATGCACCGGACACCAATTTTCAGGGCGACTTCTAGCCCTACTTCAGAGCTTCATATTCTACTTCGTTGTTCGTCAACGCTTCCATAAGTGCACACAAATGGTGTAGCACCCCACCTTCTGGAGTAACTAGGACAAGTCATGCCCCAGCTCGAGTTGTTGATGTGTCATCAGGCATTATTACAGTTCTTGACGCCCCATCAAAATACAACTGCCATGTCTTGATTTCTACTTACTGCACCTTCCCTGCTTCTTGTGCCGGTAACATTTCTTCATCTGACAATTCTTTACTTAGAGAAGAGTCTTCATGGATGAGATGAGCTGCCCATAATTCAGCCATGATTTGCCCTTTTATTGCCTTCTAAGACACAAATGTCATGTCAAATTCCATGAGGAGCAAGGCCCATTTCCCTAGTCTTCCTGACAGTACGGGCTACTTGAGAAGGAACTTCAGCGGATCATACCGCGATATTAATTAAACCTTGTATGCCAGGAGATAGTGCCTTAGCTTCTTAACAGCGAATACCAAGGCCAAGCACATATTCTCCATGGGAGAGTATCGGTGTTCAGGACCCACCAGCATTCTACTTAGATAGTATAGCGGTTGTTCTTTCCCGTCTTCATTTTCTTGAGTGAGTAATGCCCCTAGTGAAGCATCCATAGCCGCAATATACAGGATTAGGGATTTGCCGTGTACTAGTGCCCCCGGTACAGGCGGATTGAGGAGATAATCCTTGATTTTGTCTAGGACTTGTTGGCATTTCATCCCATACAAAGGGTTCCCCTTTCTTTGTTAACTTTGAGAAAGGTTGACATCTTCCTGACAGGTTGGAGATGAATCTCCTGATGTAGGCTAACCTACCTTGCAATGATTAGAGCTCAGTCATATTCTTAAGAGAAGGCAGCTCCCGGATGGCTTTGATTTTGTCGGGATCAATTTCTATGCCCCTATATCTAACCACAGATCCAAGGAATTTACCATTGGATACGCCAAAGGCGCATTTTAAGGGATTCATCTTCAACTGATATTGCCGAAGCCTTTCGAACACCTTCCGGAGATCTGTCAGATGGTCTTCTTTTCTTTCAAATTTCACGATTAGGTCGTCAGCATAACACTCAACCAGGTCATGGAGCATTTCATCAAAAATCTTTATCATGGCCCCCTGGTAAGTGGCACCAGCATTCTTGAGCGCGAAGGGCATTCGCTTGTAATTGAATATACCCTTGGGGGTTCGGAAGGCTGTGAAATTCTTGTCTTTGACGGCCATCCTGATTTGATTGTATCCTGAAGACCTATCCATAAAGGACAATGCTTCAAAGCCCGTAGTGACGCCCACCATTGTTTCTGTGATTGACAGTGGAAAGTCATCTTTGGGGCATGCCTTATTCAAGTCTCGGAAGTCAATGCAGACTCAGACTTGACCATTCTTCTTCTTTACTGGGACAATATTGGCCAGCTATACTGGATATATGCATTCTTCAATGAAGTCAACTTCTCGCATCTTGTCAACTTCTACATTTACTTTCACCACCAATTCTGGGCACATTCGCCTTTGGGGTTGTTTTACTGGCTTGACATTAGGTAGGATGGCCAGTTGATGTTCTGCCACTGAAGGATCTAGGCCATGCATTTCTTTGTAGTTCCAGACAAAACAATCCCTGTACTCCAAGAGCACTTCTGTTTATGCTTGTTTTTCTTCCTCGCTCAACAAAGCACTGAGGAAGATTGGGCGTAGATCTTCTGGTCCACCCAGATTGATTTCTTTCAATTCATCGGCCGTGGCATGTTCGCCATCTTCCATTTCCCGTGGAGCTGGCTGAACATCCACAAAGTCTTCTTCTTCGTCAGTGTCGGCTACATACACTTCATGCCATACTGACTCTTCTTCTACGGAACTAGACTCTACTAGGGAGTCTGACTTTAGAGGCTCTTCTTCTGGGTTGTCAACTCATGCTTATGAGATCTGCCTTTCCGTTTCAGCTGATGACAAACTTATCATGTTGATTGCATAGTGAACAGATGGCCCACATTGTCGGCCGTAGCCTAAACCTTTTCGATCTTGCTTAGAAAAGGGAGGTTGACCTCTTACTTCAGCTGGATGCCAGAGTTCTTGAAAGAACTTGCTTCTGACTAGACTTTGCTTATCTGGAATCTTCTAATATTGGCACATCTTCTTGATGTATGGGGGCATATCTTCTAATTCTGGGATTTCTTTCTCAGCTTCTTGTTGAGGCACTCTATGCCCAAAATCATCCTCAGGGGGATTTTCAGGCACCGAATCTCCCTTATAGAAGACAATTTGTCGATTGTCTTTGTGTGGGACAATGAAGGTTTTAAGCTCCTCAACTGTATGAACTTCCCTCTGATAGGCTAGCTTCATTAAATTAGGTGTCATGTTGACACTTGCCTCCACCCCTTCACTGATGAAGTTTGCTTCTAAATTGATGACGGACTTCTCATACTTAGTTAGGGTCTTCGGCTTTCGTCGAAACTTTTCGGCTTTGGCTTCACTTATGGTTATACCCCCTTCTTCATCAGAGGACTCCTTCATCACACGTTTTTCCTTGCCACGGGCTCTACTGGTTGTCAGGTCCATATCCTTGTCAAAATATAACCGCGCATCGGCATAATGCCAATCATAGGCTTTGAACGGCTCCCGATCTTCAAAGATCTGATGTTGCTTGCCGTCTTTAGTGTACTTGATGCATTGATGTAGGGTGGAGGGAACAACCCAATTCTTGTGTAGCCAAGGCCTCCCTAGGTGCTTTGAAAGATGTATTGAAATCGACAATGAGGAATGACACCTGGATCACCCAACCATCTAGAGTCAACTCAACATCGACTCTTCCTATAGCCTCTTCCGAATTTTGGTTAAAACTTGATATGGTGACCCCTTATACCTTCTTCATATAAGGCATGAGGTACAGTGCCTGGTAGGCTTTGAATGATATGATATTAACGGCAAATCCCGAATCTATCAAGATTCGATCTATCTCTCGCCCATTAATGTAGCCTTTCATATATAACGACCTGTTATGGCAGGAAGAGGTCAGCAACATGTCTTCATTAGTGAAGGTCACAATGGCTTCGTACACCGTGTACAATTCAGCTTGCACTTCAGCCATGTGGACTTCATAGGCCTCTGGGTCTTGCAAGACAGTGATGAGGGCTTCTTTCAATTCTTTGCTTAGGGAGATGACTTCCCAAATGCTGAGGCCTGCCGGCATTCTCTTCATTGTTTGCATAATCTTACAATCTGCTCTTGCCCGAGCCCTTTCAACTGATGGCAGTATCTCAACTGCATTTTTCAGAGTCTCACCCAAAGCTTTTTGTTGTATTAACTCTTCTGGGGCTTCTTCGGCCAGAATCTCCTTTTCCCGAGAGTCGACTCTTAGGCCTTCATCGAATAGGTCAACTAGGGCTTCTATGCCTTTTGCGGCGTCAGACGGCACCAAAGGACCTGCTTCGTCGATATTTACTGCTGGGATTTCCTCTTCTTCATGACTTTCTAAAGGTCCTGCTTTTTCATCTGATGAGGGGTAGAAGTAGACATTCCCCCTTACTTCTGGCTCTAGAGCCGGCTTCGGGATCTCTCCCCTAAAATGGATCACTTTGTCTTGGCTTGCGGCATTCGGACCCTTGTCGCGCCTGCCATTTCGGTTTCGACCTTGGCCTCTTCCTCGACTCTGCAAGTTATTTCTTCTCTGGTATGTCGCCAGAGGTCTTCTAGACTTAGGTGAAACACACCTGATTTCATCATCGACAGGGCCACTTACGGCTTGAAATTGCATAGAGGCCATATTGCAAGAGAATGACTGGAATTGCTTTTTTAACTTTTCCATAGTCACTTCTTCCTCCCAGAAGGCAGCAACTTCTTCATCATCACGGAGAACTTCTTTATCTGTATTCTTCATATCTTGCTGGAACTGTATCAGCCAACATCTCAGACGAGATTTCTTCTCCATTTCTTCCCATGGTATGTACTTGTCTAATGGCACCCTTTTCACCGAATGACCTGGAGCATATTCCTCCAATTCGTCGATGATCTTCTATAGCTTCTGTAGAGGTGTCATTTCTGGCTTTGGCATATTACAACATTGGCCTGCTCTTCCTTCTTTATGAGCTTTCTTCTCTCATTTTTCTTTATATTACAGCCCCTGTCTAGTTTTCTTCTCGCATCTTTGGCGGTGGAGGCATATGGATAGGGGCCTTCTTCTTTTCTGTCTTCATCACGGGAGACTACTTTTTCTTCTTCTTCTGGACTGAAGTCCATTTTTCTTTTGGCTGGTTGCGCTCGAAGATAGCCTTGATTGCTTGCTTCACAACTTTGTCTGGCAACATTTGGTATTCTCCAAATACCATTCTTTGGCCATTGTTGGAGGGTCCTATCTTTGCTACAGCCGGCATCTTCTCATCGTCCTCGATCTTTACATATAGCACATTTGTTGTGTATGTATTAACACTTCAGCAGTGAGGATGGTGAGGATTCACCAGATATTTGCCCATATCTATCCCACCACTTTGAATCAACTTCTCCACTTCATCTTTGAATGCGATGCATTGCTCAATGGAGTAGCCCCCAGAATGGTAATATGGGTAATATCGGGGTACATCATCTTCCAGATTTATTCTTGTCTTCTAGGCTTAGGCAAGGCCATCACTTCATGCTTCATGCATACCCTGAAGAGTTCCGAGTCTTTTCCTCAGGAAAGGAATATTGCTTCTTGAGGGAGGTATTGTTGTTTATTCTTATCCCCTGTTCTTCGCCTATTGTTTGCCTCATTCGTTGGCTTCCTTCAACCATCGAGATGTCTCTAGGCTTACCATTACAGTGACTACATCTTCTCACGGGGAATGCCTGCTTCTTGCTTTGGGTCTCTGGCTTCTTGTTCAGGTCAATCATCTGTTTGCTTTTTCTACATTGTTGCACTGATTTTGACTCTTCGGTTGAGATGGACCGACGAGCTCTTTTCTCTATTAGGACTTCAGCCAATTCCTCTGAGATTTCTTCCACCTTGTGTGTCAAGGTTGCCTGTTGTCGAACCAACTGGACTAGGCTTGCTTGGATTTCTTCTAGCATTTTCTTGATGGGATCTTCAAGTGGAGGTGTCGCCGGTGTATATGTCGGCGTAGCTAGGGTAGAGTCTGGTGTGGCCTCTCGCTCTGGAGAGAAATCCATGTATTCTTCTGGCTCCTCCCAAGATGAATCTTCATTTATATGGATTGCATTTACCGCAAAGGCCTGCCTCGGCTTCTGATGCGGTTGAGGTAGACTGACTAGGTATTTCCCCATTTCTATTGTACTTTCTTGGATGAGTTTCTCAATCTCATCCTTGCAGAGGTAACAATCTTCCACCACATGCCCCAACATGCGATGATATGAGTAGTAGTTTAGCTCATCTATCTTCTCGACTTCCGCTGGCCTCTTCGGCTCTGGAAGTGCTAGTAGATTGGCCCGAACACAGGCGTCAAACAATTTCCTCGTATGCTCCCTCGTAAAGGAGTACGGCTTCTTCATTTTCTCACTGAGAGACAGAGATGACACTCTGCCCCCCAGCCTTGGCATTCGACGTGGATACATTTGTACTGGGTCTATCCCTAGTCTTTTCTACTATCGAAGCAAAGTCGACAGCATTCACTTCCTTAGCATTGTAAGCTCGTTCTCTGGGAGGCTTCCTTTTATTGAAGTTCACCGTTGGGTTGTCGGCAAAGAACATTTCGATCTCCGATACTATATTATTTAACTGATCGAAGTTCCTGATGTTTGCTCCAATCAGCTTTTCGTTGATTTCTGATTTCGGACCCCTTTTGCAGAGCTTTACCGCATCTTCATGCACCGGCGGGTTGTCGCACTCCATGCTAGTATTCCACCATTTCTTGATGTAGTCGATGGCGGATTCACTTTTGCCTTGCTTTAATGCCACCAACTCTGTGATGGTCACTTTCCGTTCTGACACCTTAAATCGGTCTAGAAACTTCTTCTGCATTTGTTCCCAACTACTGATAGAATTGAGTTTCAGTTTGGCATACCACTGGAATGTTGTGCCTGTTAGGGAGGTTGAGAAGAACCTCAACAGGTATGCTTCTTCTTTGGCCAGTTCTCCCAGGTCACTCATGTAGTGGGTGATATGCTCCTAAGCATATCCCTTCTCCGTTATATCTTATGAACTTGAGGTGTTTCATTTGACTAGGAGGTAGCTTCTTGAACAAGTGGTGAACAGGGAACGACACCTTGTATAAGTCGAAGGTACTTATCCCGTCACCCTGCTCGGCCATTTTAGCTTCCACAATTTGCTCAATGAGGTGTTTCTGGAACACCGCAGCATCTTCGGCAGAAGCATTGGACTGCTGAGCATTATGGTTCGGCTCTTCACCCCGATTTCCCACAGCTTCATCTAGGGCGAAGTTGACACCGGGAGCTTGGAGCCTGATCATGGCCGGAATCGGGACTGCCCTTAGAGGGGGCCTATTCACCTGTAAGTTCTTTCTTGCTCTTCTATTTTCTGCATAAGACCCAGTAGGAGGGTCTTGAGCTGCTGATTTTCCATTCTCATTTCTTCCATAGTCAGGGGCTGGCTTGGATTGGCATGTTCTTAATTTAGATTTGTTTCATGGGCATTTAGCCCGTCTTCACCTTCGCCTTCTACGGCAGCAGCTCCACCTTCTTGAGGTTGTGGATTGGTTCCCATGTTCCTCTGGTTGAGCCATTGCCTGGCTTATTCCACTTGTCTTGTAAGAAGTCGATCCCGCTGAGCTATATTCATAATCTCAGCAGGGTCTTCTGGCAACAGGTTTAACATGTTGCTTGTACTTAAGACATAGTAGGTATACACCCGAATGTCGTCTTCTGTCACTTGCGTGACTCTTCTTTTCTTAGGAATTTGTAGAGGCGGTTCCCCCAGTCTTGAGAAGACCGAAGTCCTCTGTTGATTTGGTGGTTGTTGTTCTTGTCTTTTGGCCTTATAGGCCCCTCTTCTGTTCTGACCGCGAGGAACAAGGTCGGAAGTCTTCTTTTGTGTTTTGCCTTACTGGCTCATTGAGCTTTTGAGGCATTTTCCTGGCTAGGGCAGTCCTAGCTTGGCGAATCTTCAGGGCTTTCTCTTTGGTCACCCAGATTTGCTTCAGTTGGAGGTTTTTGTCCTCTACAGGGTTGTTTCTTCTTAAAGGCATGCTTGCCTTATTTTGATATTTTTGCTCTGGCTGATCCAGAGCTCTTGCTGGTGCTTTCTCCCCCTACTGACCGGGAGCTCTTGGCTTTCGAATCTTCTTTTTAAAGATTGTCTTATCTGGCAGACCTTGGGGAGTACACCAAATCGGTTCTGAATGGGAACCGATGAAACATGCTGAACCTTGGATATCATTGGCTCTCTGCCATCCAAACGAATACGGAGATTGCCGACCAGGATCGTCTTTTCCATTATGGACGGGCTTGCAATTTTCTTTTTGCTTTGGCCTCCTGTTGGAAGAGAAGGCTAGAGCAAAGTGAATGCTATTGATAGCATAGACCCGATTGGGTCTGCTATCGTTGTTTCTTCTTTGGGCGCTGGAAGAGCGCCTTGTCCTGGTTCTCTTTGCTGGAGTAGTTTCCGGCGCAGCAACTACCCCTAAGAAGTAAGGGGATCCGATCACCGCCGGAAATTCGCCGAAGCACGTCGGTGTGGTGAGATACCCACATCGGGCATGAGTAACAACAACCAACGGACCATATGTGACTTTAGCGGCCATTAGGGTTGAGTTTTCTTGCACCTGTAGTAAACAGGAAAAGATTAGGCTTGTCCTAATAGGTGCCTAATTGAATGGAAGGATGAAGGGAAGGAGAGGTCCCACCGGGCGTGCCAAATCTGTGAGACTTTTTTTTTTATTTAAAATAAATTTTTTGGTTGGATTTGAAAATCTTTGTGGAAATCTTAATTTCAAGAGAGAATTTTTAAGTTTTGAAAATATGTTCTCCTTTCTTTTAAATAGACTTCTAAGATTAATCCTCAAAATCTAAATTACTTCTAGATCAACTGTGGATCCATGTTCTTGACCTCTCCCCACTGACCTCAGTCAATGTTAATTACACCAATCAATGATTGGTAACCCTTGATTAACCATCCAATAAGACTTAGAATGAAAACATGAAACAAGCAAAGTTGGATGCAAACATACAAGTCATTTTTTTGTTCCTTTATTAGAAATATTCATGAGATATCTTTTAAAAGATACTTATATGATCTTTGAATTCTTTTGAAAAAAATGCAGCTTATTTGAGGGATGTCCTTAAGTAGTGAGGCATAGGGGCCGTCATTTCTTTTTCTTGTTTAGGCCGTTCAACCAATATAAATGAACCATAATTTAAGGGTTAATCCACCCGTAAGAAAGAATCAATTCAGTTGATGATTACCCTATTGGTATAAAGTGAACAAAGAATTATTCTTATTAATTCTTCTAAGAATAGGTTAACCACAACTCCGTAGCCTGCCCAATCAGTAGGACCGAACCATAAATGTCATTGATTACCCTATCAATAGGGATGAACCAATAATTATAACCTTTGGCCACTCTACCGATAATATTGAACTATTAACCAAGTGGGTAATCCAACAATAGGTCATTCAACCAATATCAACGAATTTATATATTTTTATATTTCTTTTATTTTAAAACAATTTGGTTATCTCATCGATGAAAATGAATCAATTTTTATTAATCTTATAAAATATTATTTTGTGTAGCTCATTTTTAATAAAATAATCCTTAGATTATATGACCGTTCTACCAATAAGAGAGAACCATATGATCTTATAGTTATTTTATTAAAAATAAACCAATCCTTTTTATTTTGGAATTTTGGTCATCCCATCGATGAGGATCAACCAAATTTTCATTTTTATTTTCTTATGGCCAACCAAACTGTATGGAAGAACCAATTAAATGTTTTTTTTATTTTTAATTAATTAATTAACAAATGTTCAACCAAATGGTATTGAAGAGCCAATTACAAATTATTTTTTGATTTTTAACTAATTAATTAAGAAATGGTCAACCAAATGGTATGGAAGAACCAATTAAGAATTATTTTCTGATTTTTAACTGATTAATTAACAAATGGTCAATGGTATGGAAGGACCAATTAAGAATTATTTTCTGTTTTTCAACTGATTAATTAACAAATGGTCAACCAAATGGTATGAAAGAACCAATTAAGAATTATTTTCTGATTTTTAACTGATTAATTAACAAATGGTCAACGAAATGATATGGAAGAACAAATTTAAAATTGTTTTCTGTTTTTTAATTGATTAATTAACAAATGGTCAACCAAATGGTACGGAGGAACCAACTTAAATTCTGATTTTCAGTTGATTAATTAACAAATGGTCAACCAAATGGTATGGAAGAACCAAATTAATTTAATTAGTTGATTAACAAATTATTGGCCAACCAAACATTATAAAAGAATCAAATTAATTTAATCTTGATTAATTAACAAATTAATGGCCAACCAAACATTATGGAAGAACCAAATTAATTTAATTAGTTGATTAACAAATTATTGGCCAACTAAACATTATGGAAGAACCAAATTAATTTAATCTTGATTAATTATGTAAATCACATGAAGAACATAAAGAAAAAAAATTATTCTAAAATTCTTCCCCAAAAATACAAATACAAGCCTTAAAAAATAAGTCTTCTTCTTCCTTCTCTTTTTTGTTTTCTTAGCCTTAGAAAACTGGGCTTTTTTTGGGGTGGTTTTCTTCCTTGGACCGGGCCTCTTCTTATAGGGCTGTGGAGGCCGGCTAGGGGGGGGAAGCCCTGGCCGCCGGTGGCACCCCCCACCGGTGCCACCTAGGCACCGGTGGGAGGGGGGGGGGGGGAGGCATGCGGGTGAGAAAGAGAGAGAAAGAGAGAGAGAGAGAGAGAGGCGGATGGAGGGAGGGGACCGGCCAGTCCCACAGGGGAGGCCAGTCCTCCCAAATCTCCTCCTCCTTTCTTTTTTTTTTTTTCTGCCTTCTATCTGTCCCCCTTCCTTTTTTGTTTTTATTCTTTCCCTCCTTGATCTCTATCCCTTTTCTCTCTCCTTCCCTAAGAAGAAGACCAGCAGAAGGAGGCATAGGGCTGGCTCATTCTCTCTCCCTGTGCGTGCGGCTGCTTCTCTGCTGCTGACCGACGCCCCTCCCTTGCTGCTGTTGTTGAAGCTTGGATGGCTGCTGCTGTTGAAGCTTGGGCTACTTGTTGTTAGAGGCTTGTATTGGTGCAGATTTACTGTTGGTTGGAGCTTCTTTTGGTGCAGATTTGGCCCTGTTTGGGGACTGGTTTTTTGCAGCAAAGCTTAGGGTATTCTTGCTTTTTTTCTTTTCTTGTACACAATACATGCATGCCTATGTATTTTGCATGCATGTTGCAGATTTTTCATTCATGCATATAGATTCTTTTCTTTTTGCATGCAAACATGCATATACATATGCATAGATTTGTAAAAAAAAAAAACTATTGTATATGTATTCGGAATTTTTTGGCTCAACAACTAGCAAAACTATAACTTTGCCATTCACACATTTTGTAAACAGAGTAGGATCTGCATTCCCTTGGGTAAAGCCATATCTGACCATTGCAATTCTAAATCTCTCAAACCAGGCTCAAAGGGATTGTTTTAGGCCATACAGGGCCTTATTCAACATGCACACTTTGCCACCAGTGATCATTCTTGGAGGTGGTTGCATATATACTTCTTCTGTAAGCTCACCATTCAAAAAGGCAGTCTTGACATCCAGCTAATACAATTTCCAAGAGTAATGGGATGCCATGGAGAGAACCACTCTGACTATGTTCCACTTGGCAACTGGTGTAAAGGTTTCTTCATAATCAATCTCATATATTTGAGTAAACCCTTTTGCAACCAGCCTTGCCTTGAATCTTTCCACACTCCCGTCAGCTCTAAACTTTGTGGTGTACACCCATTTTGATCCACCCCTAAGGGAGATCAACAAGTACCTAAGTATTGTTTCGTTTGAGAGCATCCATAGACTTCACCCATCACTGGTCCTTGGTAGCCTCTGTGAAGGTTAGAGGATTTGCACAAGAAGAGAGGGAGCAATGAAAGTTCTGTAAGAAGAGAAAGCTGTGAGTAACATAAATTGATGCATGTATGAGACGATGCATGCTTAGAGTTCCTTTTATTTGTCATTATTAGGACCATTTATGGTGCATTAGGTTGTTTTTAATTTTCTAGGAATTATGAAATGTGAATAAGAGAGGGGAAGTCCTAGAGTCAGATGGGAGATCTAAGAGTCAGGAGTTACAGAATTGAGTCCCTATGTATGTATGTGTTTGTTTTCAAAGAAGGAAGATTTTGGTAGAAAAAAAAATATACATGTTTGTGCGATTGTTGCCTCTATGACAGAGGCCCCATCCCTCTTCCTCGGTGCGACCCTGAGGGACCCTCCCCAACTCCGGTGCGATGTCGGAGGAATATCCTACATGCTGGTGCGATGCCAACAGGTCCCCTTCCCCCTAAACCCCTATTCTTATTCCCCTCTTTGTCCCACATCAGATTTGGTATCAGACCCATACATCGAACCCTCACTGCACCGCCGCTCTGACGCCACCCCTGTCGTTGACTCCACCGTCGCCGCGAGCGCCAGCCCGCCTCCTCCGCACCGGCCCCGCTGCCACTGTCCGCACCAACCTACCTGAATCCACCGGTCCCTCTGTCACAGTTCGACGTGGCTAAGGAGAAGACGAAGAAGAAGGAAGGAAGGGGGAAGGTGAAGCCGACTCCCACCGCCATCGCCACCGACGACGTCGCCACTGGCCGCCGCCGCCTCACCCCGCCTTCACCACCTCCGCGCTCACCAGCCCCCGCCGCCGCTGCCCCAGCCCCGCCTCACCTCCACCATCGGACCCCGCAGGGGGCCCCTGCAGCCTCTACCGGCACCCTCCTCCGTCGTCGACGCCGCCTTCACCGGCCACCATAGCCACTGTAGGCGTCGTCAAGCCCCGCCACCACCGGCGACAACACCGGCTTCCACCACCTCCGCCGCCGCTACCACGACCGTCGTTGGCCCTCCACCGACGCAATTGTTGCGTCAAAAAAAAAAAACCACCCTCCGCCCTAATCGCAAGCTTCGCCGAAGCCGCCATCGCCGCCGTCACCGGCCGCCACCACCGCCGACTTCGCCAACCGCTTGCCCCGTCACCAGCCGCCATCACCGCTCCCTCTTCCCCTTTCTCTTCTGGTGAAGGTTAAAAGGAAGGGAGGGAGAGGAAGAGAAAAGAGGGCACGTGCCCTTTAAGAATCCAACCCAGTCTAGCCAGGTTGACCCCAGTTAGGGTCCGAGCCCAATCCCCACTTGGTTCGAACCACCTCTTCTAAAAGACATTCAAGCTTCAAATTGTTACTTGGTCTGACCAGATCTTAAGAAAACCAGGTGGTCCGAGCCATCTGGTTCAATCTTAGTCCGAGCCAGGGCTCGATCAGGTCCAAGCCAAGCTGACCTGGTTCGTGGTGGTGCGACAGGTGGTGCAATAGGGTCCGATAGCACACCACCCTCGTGCAGAGTTCGTCCAGACTCCGATTTGCGTGTCGTTTGAGCCGATGGATTCGTCTTAACGAGGTCATCCCAGATCCGGAGTGCTGCATCTCATATTTGCCTCATTTTGTGTGCCACTTCTTCAGGCATATCGAGGATCCTGATCGCGCATATCGAGGCCCGCTTCAGGCGCCTCGATTTGCGTGCCAACCTCATACAGCACCGATTTTGCAGCAACCAGTGCTCCAACTTGCCTCGTTTTGCATGCCACACTAGCACGCTTTACGATGACACTTGTACTCGATGTTCGAGGTTGTCTCGGACTATGATTCGTACACTGTTCGCGTCGTCAAGTTCGTCTCGACGAGACTGACCCAGATCCGACACGTTGAGTCTCCGACGTGTCTCGTTTTGCATGCCACTGCAGCACACATATCGAGGTCATCTTTTGGGCTCCGTTTCTTTCACTGATCGCGTCGTTGGCTTCGTCTCAGCAAGATAGACTCAGTTCCAGAGTGGTGCTGCCCCTATGACGCCTCGTTCTGCGGACCACTGATTGATTATATCAGAATTGGAGCCTTTAGGTAATCTCTTGCAACATGTCTTCCGTTTATTTCCATTTCGTTGTGTTCTTGCCGAATCAAGAATGGACAACATTGATATTAGATGAGAGAGCGAGTGATAATGTGATTCCTCAGTATATTGTTAATTCACTATTGAAGACGGACGAGATTTTTGTAGAAGGTGATAGAGTTTTTGTGGAGTTTTATCGGCGAGTTAAGGGTGTCACCACAGGACACTCCACTACTTATGTGGATGGAACTTGGTGTACTATAAATCCATGGAACTCTTCTATTTGCTTGGGTCGAAAGTGGCTATCAGAGCACCAAGCAACAGTGGATTGTGATAGACGTTGATGCTCCCTCGTACACCCTCATCTTAATGGACGTGAGTTCACGTTTCCAGAATCGTCACTTTACTCTCCTAAGGTAATGGAAACACCGTCCAAGTTGCTTGATACAATCTCGCCAGCTACAAATGATGATCAATCAGATGTGTCAGTTGATACTGAGGGTGCTAGTGTTGATCCTACGGCTGACGATGTTCGGGATATTACTCTATGTATTGAGCTTGGACTTCATTTAATGGTGGACGATGTGATTGAGACTAATTCAATACCCTTGGTCGTCAGTGAATCAACAGATAATGTTGTGTGGGATCAGGCACTCACTGTTGAAGCCAGATTTAATTTACTTTCTGAGTACTCGCTCGATGTTCCAGATGTCCAGTGTCATTCACTATGTCTTGCAGACGTTGCTTCATCTGAGTTTGACTTGCTATGGTGTAACTTTGAGACCTATCATTAGTGTCACCTTCAGCTCCTCACCATGATGAGCTATATGCAATCGATTGTGCGCCGCTGGTATGTGGCCCCCCTTACTCCTCGTATGGCATCTTCGACATTTCAAAACTCGAAGACGAGCTTTTTTGAACCAGAGGAGATTGATGCATGCAGGAGACGATGCATGCTTAGAGTTCTTTTTATTTGTCATTATTAGGACCATTTATGGTCAATTAGGTTGTTTTTAATTTTCTAGGAATTATGAAACGTGAATAAGGGAGGGGAAGTCCTAGAGTCAGATGGGAGATCCAAGAGTTAGGAGTTACATAATTGAGTCCCTATATATGTATGCATTTGTTTTCAAAGAAGGAAGATTTTAGTTGGAAAAAAAAAAAAAATACATGTTTGTGCGATTGTTACCTCTATAACGAAGGCCCAATCCCTCTTCCTCGGTACGACGCCGAGGGACCCTCCCTAACTCCGGTGCGATGCCGGAGGAATATCCTACATGCTGGTGCAATGCCAGCAGGTCCCCTTCCCCCTAAACCCTTATTCATATTCCCCTCATTTCTGGAACACATACATATATATAGACTCGTTCTTGTAACTCCTCATGACTCTTGGACTTCCGTCCTTATCCTCCCATATTTCTAAAACTCCTAGAAAATAAAAAAACTCATAATTGATCATAAATGGCCCTAATACATGTAAATAAATGGAACTCCATAAACCATGCATCGTCTCTTTCATCAATCTCCCCTGGATCGAAAAAACTCGTCCTCGAATTTTGAAATACCGAAGAAGCCAAAGGAGGAGCAAGGGGGCCACAGACCATCGGTGCACAATCGACTGCATATAGCTCATCAGGGTAAGGAACTGAAGGTGGCACTGATGATATGTCTCAAAGTTACACCATAATAAGTCAAACTCAGATGAAGCAATGTCTGTAAGACAGTGAATGGTACTGGACTTCCGGAACATCGAACAAGTACTCAAAAAGTAAGTCAAATATGGCTTCAACAATGAGTGCCTGGTCCCACACAAAATTATCCGATGACTCACTGACAACCAACGGTACTGAATTAGTCTCAATCACATCGTCCGCCATTAAATAAAGTTCAGAATCAATACATAGAGTAGTATTCCGAACATCGTCAGCCGTAGGATCAACACTAGCACCCTCAGTATCAACTGACACATCCAATTGATCATCATTTGTAGCTGGCGAGATTGTATCAAGCAACTTGGACGGTGTTTCCATTACCTTAGGAGAGTAAAGTGACGATTCTGGAAACGTGAACTCACGTCCATCAAGATGAGGGTGTACGAGGGAGCATCGACGTCTATCACAATCCACTGTCGCTTGGTGCTCTGATAGCCACTCTCGACCCAAGCAAATAAAAGAGTTCCATGGATTTATAGTACACCAAGCTCCATCCACATAAGTAGTGGAGTGTCCTGTGGTGACACCCTTAACTCGCCGATAAAACTCCACAAAAACTCTATCACCCTCTACAAAAATCTCGTCCGTCTTCAACAGTGAATCAACAATATACTGAGGAATCACATTATCACTCGCTCTCTCATCTAATATCAATGTTGTCCATTCTCGATTCAGCAAGAACACAACAAAAAGGAAATAAATAGAAGACATGTTGCAGAGATTACCCCAAGGCTCCAATTTTGATAGAATCAATTAGTGGTCCGCAGAACGAGGCATCGTAGTGGCAGCACCACTCTGGAACTGAGTCTGTCTTGCTAAGACGAAGCCAACGACGCAATCAATGCAAGAAATGGAGCCCAAAGGATGATCTCGATATACGTGCAGCAGTGGCACGCAAAACGAGGCAAGTCGAAACACTGGCTGCTGCAAAATCGATGTGCCGAGAAGTTGGCACGCAAATTGAGGCGACTGACGCTGGCCTCGGGATGCGTGATCGAAGTCCTCGATATGCGTGCAACAGTGGTACACAACGTTGGCTACTGCGAAATCGGGACGTTGGCTACTGCGAAATTAGGGCGCTGGTTGATGCAAACCTTGGGATGTGCGATCGGGGTCCTCGATTTGCGTGCAAAAGTGGCACTCAAAACGAGGTAAATCTGTGATGCTGCACTTGGATCTGAGCTGGCTTCGTCGAGACGAATCCAACACTGCAGACGGTAGTCACGGCACGCGAATCGAAGTCAGGACGAGCTCCGCACGAGGGCAGTGCGCTATCGGCTTCAATTGCGCCGCCGGTCGCACCACCACGAACCAAGTCAGGCCTGGCTTGGACCAGCTCGGACTAGGGCTAGACTAGATGGCTTGGACCACCTGGATTCCTTAAAACCTGGTCATACCAAGTAACAGCTTAACCCTGGGTTCCTTTTAAGGGAGAATGGCTCGAACCAAGGAGGGATTGGGTTCGGACCCAGGTCTGGTCAACCAGGTTGACCTAGCTTGACCGGGTTGGGTCCCTTTAAAGGGCACGTCCCCTCTCTTCCTCCCACCTCCCCTTCTTCTTCTTCTCCTTTCAAAACGCACGAACAGAAGGGGGGACGCGCAATCGGAGGCCTCAGTATGCGTGTAACATTGGCACACAAAACGAGGTAGATCAGGCCGTTGGCTACTGCGAAATTAGGGCGCCGGGAAACTGGCACGCAAATGGAGGCAATTGACACAGACCTCGGGATGCGCGATCGTGGTCTCGATTTACCTGCAAAAGTGGTACGCAAAACGAGGTAAATCTGTGATGCTGCACCTGGATCTGAGCTGGCTTCGTTAAGACGTATCCAACGCTGCAGACAGTACGCGAATTAGAGTCCGGACGAGCTCCGAACAAGGGCAGTGTGCTATCGGCTTCAATTGCACCGCCGGTCGCACCACCACGAACCAAGTCTGGCCTGGCTTGGACCAGATCGAACCCTAGCTCGGACCAGGGCTGAACCAGATGGTTTGGACCACCTGGATTCCTTAAAACCTGGTCAGACCAAGTAACAGCTTAACCCTGGGTTCCTTTTAGGGGAGAATGGCTCGAACCAGGGAGGGATTGGGTTCGGACCCAGGTCTGGTCAACCAGGTTGACCTGGCTTGACTGGGTTGGGTCCCTTTAAAGGGCACGTCCCCTCTCTTCCTCCCACCTCCCCTTCTTCTTCTCCTTTCAAAATGCACGAACATAAGGGGGGAAAGGAAAGGCTCAGGTTGCAGGGTTTCGGCGGTGGCGGACCAAAGTGGCGGGGCAAGATGGGCATGGATTGCGAAATCAGCCGATTCGAATCGGAATCGGCGGGTCCCAATCCGATTTGGGGGGGAATTTATTGTTCCCCCCCACCGATTTAAAAAAAAAAAAAAAAAAAAACGGGGGAAATCGATTCGAATCGGAATCAGCGGGTCCCGATCCGATTTGGAGGGGAATTTACTGTTCCCCCCCCCCCCCACCGATTTAAAAAAAAAAAAAACAGGGGAAATCAGCAAGAACCGGACCAAACCTTGGGATGTGCGTTTCTGCTGCTGGCGCCCACCCTTCCCCCCTTCCCCCAGCCCCTCCCCCGGCCATCGCCGACAATCGCCGCCGGCCCCCCCGCCGCCGCTGGCAGTCCGCCGCCGGCCGGCCGCACTTGTTCTTCAGAGGCGCCGAATGTCAGCCACACTAGAAAACACTGCTAGACACTGTTGAAGGGTACTCTGGGCCTCCACCTATACAGTATGGCATTTTTGTCCCTCCAACACAATCAGGAGAAAATTCAAACCAATAAGCTTACACACCTAGAGGTATTTAAAGAGGATTCGAAGACCTCGCTAGTTCCTTGTTTGGCTATGGATATGCACCACACATGTCGGCAGATTATGGCCCGCCAGCTCAAACTTATGAGCCGGATGATGAAGGATCACAAATGTGATCTTTCTAAAGTATTTTTCAACAATAATGTCTTTTTTAATTAGTGCACAACAAAAATTATTAGTTAGTTAGTTGTCTTTAATGTTTATTTTTTATGGATGTATATAAATTGCATTCATTCTTATTGTACATCAATTTAATAATATGTATGTAATTTTTCTTGTTTTTTTTTAATTTTTTCTGATTTTTCTGATTTCTGATTTTTTCTGATTTTTTTTTTAAAATCCGGCCAAGTCGGACCGGCCGGACTTCGTCTGGATCGACCGACCCGGCCGATCCAGATCGGATCGGGTCGGGATCATCGGGTCCCGATTCCGGGTCCCGACCCGACCCGGAATTCCTTGGAGACGGGTCGGCGACGACGACGGCGCGGGGCGGGGCGGCGGGCGACTTCAACGGGCGGCGGCTGCGTTGATGGGTGGCGGCGGGCGGAGCGGCAGCTGTGGAGGGAGGCGACGGGCAACGGCGACTCCTTCTATCCTAGCCGAGACAGCGGCGGCTTCGGGCGGACTGGCTGCTCCAACAACAGCAAGGCGAGGCGGCGGGGCAGCGCTGGCAGAGGCGGGAGGCGCGGGGCAGCAGCGATGGTGGGATCCGGCAACGTCAACGATGCCGACTTCGGTGGGCCAGTGGAGGGTGGAGATGGCAACGGCTACCACGGCTGGCGGTGACGTTAGCGGGGGCATGCGACGGTAAGGATGCCGGCGGATACCGACAGTGACAGCGGGGGTCCCTGCGAGGTCCGGTGGCGGAGGCGAGGCGGGGCTGGGGCAGCGACAGCGGGGGTTGGCGAGCGCGGAAGTGGTGAAGGCAGGGCGAGGCGGCGACGGCCACCGCGGTGGTCGACGGCGACGAAGGCAAGGCCGGGTAAGGCACGTGCTGGCGGAGGCCAGTAGCGGCGGCGATGGCACCGACGAACGCCGGCAACGCAGTGGACGTAAGCCTCCGACTCTGCCCCCGTTTTCTCCTGCCTCCTCTTCTTCTTCTTCTAGGAACGTTGGATCATGAGAATGGCCCAAAAAATTCTTGCTCTGATACCAAATTTAATGCGGAATAAGGAGAAAAAAAGAGTTTAGAGGGAAGATAACCTTCTGGCATCGCACCAACAGGTAAGGTGTTCCTCCGACATCGCACCGGAGTTAGGGAAGGGGCCGGCATCGCACCGGCAGATAACCTTCGGCGTCGCTCCGAAGCTGGATAGGGGCTCTCTCTCGCAGAGAGCCGACCGCACAACAGGTTCCCCCTAAACCCCTATTCTTATTCCCCTCTTTGTCCCGCATCATAAATACTTTGAGATGGGATGTTTGGTGCACTCTCGTACACCTTTCCAGACAGCAATAGATTTCTCAAAATGATGGTTATCTTGCCAATTTTAACTGGAACATTAGAATCAATGGGTTCAACATAATTAATATGGGAACTGGGTTCAGTGTTAAGAACATTACCAGCTTCTTAGGATGATAGATCTGCAAGAGGTTCTAACACAACATCCGGTCCCAAGTTTGTGTACAAGTTTTCAACTTGTTGTTGAACTTTTGATCTTCTGACATAGTGCCTCAGTTCAGTCACCTTAGTTCTAGTGTTATCTTTTCTAAGGGCCTAGGTTCCTCAATTGTGGCATTCCTTTCAGAGGGAACAACATCAAGAATAGTCAAGGTTGTGGTTGGAATATGAGAACTCACCTCCCCAGACATATCTTGGGAATGATGATACAAATGAGATCAAATAAAATAGCATCTTTCACAACGTATTTTTTCCTTGTTTGAGGGTCATAACATTTACAACCCTTTTGCGAGGGAGAGTACCCAAAAAAATACCACGAATAGCCTTGACATTAAGTTTAGATTTGTCAAGAGCTAGGTCATGGATAAAACACAAGCACCCAAACACTCTTAATGGCAAAGGAAAAAGTGAGTGTTGAGGTCGAAGGATAGAGTAAAGGGTCGTGGGGTTTAGGACTCTGGAGGGCATCCGATTCATAACATATGCAGTAGTGAGTATAGCCTCTATCCAAAACCTTTTAGGAAGGCAATGATGTACAAGAAGTGCCCGAGCCATTTCAAGTAGATGTCGATTCTTTCGTTCAGCCACTTTATTTTGTTGAGGAGTATAAGGACACGATGACTCGTGGATGATCTCTTTATCCTCAAAGAATATATTCAAACTTTTTTCAAAGTATTCTTTTACATTGTCTGAACGAAATTTTTTCTTTTCTTTTCAAACTGAGTTTCCATCATCTTCTCAAACACATGTATAATTCGTGGTACATCTTCCCTAGATTTCATAGGATATACTCAAGTGTAATGGGAGAATCATCAATAAAAGTGATAAAATAACGATTGCCATCAATCAAGGGAACAGAAACAGGACCTCAAACATCAGAATGAACTAATTCAAAAGAAGTAGAACTTTTATTCATAGGAGGAGGAAATTAAGTTCTACAATATTTTACAAGCTGACAAATCTGACACTGAATAGACTGAATATCTATTTTTTGAAACAATGATGGAAACAAATATTTCAAAACTGGGAATGAAAGATGTCCTAGACGAAGATGCCACAACTGTATCTCCCTTATTTTCTTAGATAAGACACTAGGACTAGAAGATTGAAGGGTTGCACCATGCTGAGACTGGAGCTGGTAAAGACCTCCTGCTTCACGTCCACTCCTAATCAGTTGTCATGTCCTCAAGTCCTGAAACACACAATGAGTGGGAAAGAAAGTGATTGAACAATTCAAGAATTTTGTGAGGCTACTCACAGAAAGCAAGTTTATGGACAATTTCAGAACATGCAGTGCTGAGGATAAGGTAAAATGCTAATCCAGAGGTATGCTTCCTTTCCTAGCTATGGTAGTTAGGGTACCATCTGCTATAGTCGCCTTATCCTGTCCTGAGCACAAAGTATAAGAAGTAAAGAGGTTAGGGGTACCCGTCATATGGTCAGTGGCACCTGAATCAATGATCCAGGAGTGTCCACTGTGATGCGAGGCAACACTGAGTGCTGCCCCAAAAGTACCTGACGGGATAGTAGATGAGGACGGTGTCAAGTGTAAAAAGAATTGTTGAAGGTTGGCTACATCAGAGGTGGACAACCCCACTAAACTTCCTTGTTCTCCTGTTGGTGTGATCCCATCAGTGGCAGCCCCATAAGGCTGTGGTGTGACCTTTGTTACAGCAATTGTTCATTTACTTTGCTAGCTTTTCCTGAACTTAAGCGGCTTCTTGTCAGAGTACAACTCCCAACAAAACTCCACAGAGTGGTTGGACCGACTACAATGAGAACATTTTCTCTCACCTTTGTGTGAGTCCTTCCTCTGTGTCATATCCTTTCTTAACAATGCCCATATTGGTGCTGAAAAGGGCAGAATGATCACCAACATTAGCCCCTCCTATGTCCACCTACATAGTCTTCCTCCGCCTCTCTTCAGTAACCACCTTCTTGTAGCATTGTTCAAGAGATGGGATGACCTCAAAATTCAGAATTTGAAATCACAGCCCTTCATACTCAAAATTGAGACCATGAAGGAACTTAAGAACCCTTTGGTCCTGGACATACTTCAAGTACTTCTTGTGGTCTGCAACAATATCTCAATCCTTTATAGTGAAGGAATCTTGTTCCTCCCATAATGCTCTCAAGGCACGATAATATTCACATACATAGTATGTGCCTTGTTTAGTGTCATGGATAGCAACTTCAAAATCATACAAGTTAACAAAATTGACCTTCTCACAATACATATCTTCAAGAATGAGCCACGTCTCCCTTGCAATTGACTTCCTCACAATATACTTCAATTGTCCATCAGTCATAAAGCTAAGAATCCATGTCTTCACAATACTATCTTGATGTTCCCATTCCTCATACATGTCATCATCAACCGAAGGAGATTTTATCCTCCCATTTATTCAACTTCACAGGGGAGAGTTGAAGGTGGAAATCTTTCCTCATGTTGTCTCCCTTAGAGGAGACCTCACTTGTAGTGGTTTCCGACATGGCTGTCAGAAGAAACCCTAAACTAGGGTATTCGACCTCCAAGAGGCTCCCTTAAGCAAGGGAACCCTAGACAAGAGTGGCCGGCCACCCAAGAGCAAGAGCCGGCCTACAGAGCACACCCTAAATAGGGTGTCCAGCTACCACAACAGGGAACAAGGCAGCTGGAGCAGAAAAGTACAGTAGCGGAAGCAATATAAGAGGAGTCCGACCTCTCCTCTAGCAAGAACAGGGGTGCACTGCTTGAAAGAAAGGGACCAGTCTGCAGAACAAACCCTATAGAGGGTGTCCGGCCTCCAATACACCTCAAACAGAGGCTCCAGATGAAGGGAGGGCAGAGCCGGTCTCCAAACACCTTGAACAGGGCTCTGGAAGGAAGAAGAGAGGGACTGGTCTCCAAAGAAGACTTGAACAGGGGCGTCGGATATGGAAGAAGGAGGGCCAGTCCTCTCTCCAATGGGAAACCTGCCTTAACAATGAACCCAACCGGTGAAACTGCAGGGCGCAGGCCTATGAGGTTTCCCCCTGCGGTCAACACTGACTTAGGTTTTCTTTTTTTTCTATCATTGCTTTGATACCATGTAGAGAAGAGAAAGAAGAGTTCAAGAGACAGAATTGTGGCACGGTGGCTCTCTCTCTCAACTGGAGAGGCCGGCCAGCCCACACATGGTTTATATATGTTTGGGCAACAATAACAAAAGACTCTCATACCCTTGTTTTACATAGAGAACATAAAGAACAGGGATATAAAGGAAACTAATACATAAGAGACATAAATGACCAAAAAGACCCTAACACATAAACCTATCTATCACTACATGGATCATCCACCAATGCCAAAATGTTCACCAGCCAATAGATGAAGGCATTTCCTCCAGCATTTATTATCTCGTAGGAGACACCCGATAAAATTGGAGACATACAGAAGAGGTAAGTTATTGACTATCATGTCTATTGGAACAATGTTGCAAATCTATCATTTCATTTTGCAATGACATTGCAATTGACTTAGGTAAATAACAACAAGTGTAGTACAAAAGACAAGAATCTCCAAAGTCCACATAAGTTTGAAAAGATAAATTAATGAATGATTAAGGAGCATTATGGAAGAATTTGACAGTTAATGAAGTATCCCAAGCAACATAAGAACACAACCAAGTCCAATTTTTGTCTGTCATGGTTATGTCAAATAAAAGCATTAGCACCATGATTCAGGAATCAATACAATTTCCAAGAGTTAAAATGCACAAAGAAGCTACTCACAGGTATTGTAAGTTTTTAAGCTGTCCAAGTTGTGGGACCAAAGTACCAGATAATACTGCATTTCCAAGGTCGCTGGAAGAATAAACAGAGATTTCAGATAGGGAAAAAAAAAAAATCCTCAAACAGTGCATTCAAACAAACGGGGATTTGTTCCACCTACACTCTTATAACATTGTTTTCATTGTCGCATGTAACATGGAACCAAGTGCATGGATTCACAAGGGTCGGATCCCAACTCTGAAGAACATTATTAGGATCCTGTAAATTGGCCTTTAGACTATTCAAAGCATCACCTGTAGAAAGAGAATGAGACTCTGTCAAATAAAATTCAGATGGGACATGCCATCACATCACCAAAATAAACACATATGAGGTAAATATGCACTTTTCCTCAGACTTAGAGCTTTAACAATTAAGCTTTACTCAACAAAACCAAGAACACGCAGAATACAGAGGCAGTGAATATAAATCCTGACTCCCGTGTCTTAACATGACGTCAAAAGCAGAACCATCCAAATTATTGTAAGACCTGGATGTTGTGACTTAAAGAGCGATCATTGAGCCACCAAGAATGAGTCTCACAAGAGGAGGGAAGAAAAGACTGAGGCCCTGTGACTGTTATGTCCCCAGCCCTCATGTCTGAATGATCATCCCAGAGATTTTCACAACACACTTCCCCCATAAAAAATGGTTGAATCAATTATTGCCACCAGAATTGGCAAATAACAAGGCAAGATTCTTGGCCTTCATGCCACCTGACTTCCTAGAAACTTGTTACAACTTTCCAGTCCATATGATTTCATCAGCCTCTCCTCCACAAATGCACACTCTTACTTGGAACTGTGTCCAGCTCACTTTCATGTAATTTACTTCCCGTCATCACTTGGAACTGTGTCCATGGAATAATAGCAAGAAAAATCATTCACCACATAGCGTCTTCTGGCTGGGTGGGTGGGGTTGGTTGGGAGGGGGGGGGGGGGGGGTGTTGCAGTGCGGTTTGGATGGGGGAGCATCAAGGCAATTTCCGCAATACAGGCATAACACTGCATCCCTTCTACTAACCAAATGAAGAAGAAACCTCCATGAACCATAACCAAAGGGCCTAAGACCGCCAACACCCTAAATGCCCCTTTCGAAGCAAACTTTTAGCAGAATCCATCAACATCCTATAAGCTATAAAAGTGAATTGGATTAAAGGGAAGTCAAATTCCCACCACAAAAAGCTACAAGAACTTCCTATAATTCAAATGAAAATCTGAAGAAATGAAAAATTAAACAGTTTTCCATTCCCTGACGCAGTGCAAATCAACACTTGTTGGGGCCAACAAACCTAAAGCTTATAGACACCCAATTTAAAAAAAAATCTCCCGCTCCTCATCCCAGAGCCAATTCAACCACAGCATAACCACGAAGATTAAGAACACGAACGCGACAGAACACACATACAGGAGACTACCTTCCATGTTGGCGTGAACGCTGGCGAGCGCGTGCAGCAGAGCAACAAGCCAGAGCACCCAACCCGCCGCCGCCATTATTGCCACCCCCTACTACCAGCTTTCTCCTCCTCCTCCCCACCCTTCCCCAACGGGTCTCACGCCGCAATCACCACTTGCAGATCCATGTACGCCATCGCCGGTGCCCCCGCGAAACCCTAACCAGCTCGCCTGGTCCAGCTCGAACGCCGCCGCCGATCACCGCGCCAGGACCTCCAATCCTGCCCCAATCGAGCGCCGATTCCCAGCGCCAGCGGAAGAATTGGTGGGCGGAGGAAGATCTGGCGAAGGTTCTTGCGAAAATTTCCACGCGGAAATCGGGGGGCAGGTGAGAGAGAAAGAGCGAGCGTGGGAAAATCCAATTTCTACACGATCCACCGTTCCTGGATTTTTTTTCTTCCTGTTCGTCCTCTCGATTTTATACCTCTGTGTAGAGAGAGAGAAAGTGTAGAGAGAGAGTGCGTGTAGAGGCTAGAAAGAGAGAGCGCGCGCGCGCGCTCGTGTGCGCCCCTTGGGCGGTAGGGGAAGCAGACCGGAGTGGGGGCTGCCCGGTGGCCACTGCCCGACCTACCCGTGATTCTGGTCAACACACGCCTCTCCCAGTCTTTCCCGGTGTTCCGCGACTCCATTGGACGAAAAAGGTTAATGAAAGGGCTTTGTCTTTTTCGAAAAGACTCTCCTATAAACTTGAGTACTCGTATATAACCCTTGTAGGATTCTATATTTTGGGAAACGTACAAATGGCGCGCACGCGCGAATGTATCTGCTGTTGTGGGTCTATCCGGTATTTCACTTTTGGTCGCCTTCTGAATGAATGACTCACGAACGGGAAGGTATCAAACCGGTGACAAGACCGATTAGCATGGTAGGATTCTCCTCCACCAGCAAGAAGATGAGACCTGATTTTTGTATGCCCCCTCTTATATTTACCATGAGAAAATAGAAAATAGGTGAGTGTCAATACTAATCATTCTCATGCAAGTGAAGATGTAGGAAGATCTAACCTCTCATCTTGTGATTTGAGACTTTTTTCTGTCACTAAAACAATTACCATTTTATTTCATATCAAGAGATAGTACAAAGGAGGGGGTAAGGCAGATGAAACAACAAAGAAGGGGGATGTCCTTGACACCATGGCCTCACCAGTCCAAGCCTTGGTAAACCAAAAGATTGACACAAAATACAAGAAACAAGTAATAAAGAAGAGCATCTACAATGATTGGAGGAAGAATAGTTGGAGAAGACCACCTCCGGAAAAAGATCTCTATCGACATCAAATGACAGTCGTTAATCGACCTTGACATAGCCTTCGCACAGGGGTGCCGAGCTAGGTAGTCGAGCAAGCGACTAGAGACGAAGTCAGCGTTGAATCGGGTCCGAGGGAGTTTGAAGGGAGGAGTCGGGCGATGGTCGAAGTAAGGTAGAATCAGATAGAAATGTATGCCCTACAAGTCAATCAAATGAGATGTGATGGTATCATTTCATGTGATTATCTCATTCTTATTAATAATAAATGATACTTTTTCGTTACATCTTATCATTTCATGTACATTTATCATTTGATGCGATGAAGTCCTGCAACATATGCGATCATGATTAAATGATAATGAGATTATGATAATCAGAACAAGCATCTAGATGCATATATTCGAATTGTTCTTGGTCATAAAATCTCCAAGACAGGACATTGAAGATCTTGATAGACCAGTGCATGCGATACTTATTCATATAATGAGGATGACTGATCTCATAGTCGCTAGTGTGGTGACACTAAAGTATATGTGCATGTGCTCATTAGTATAATGAGTTCACTGAATTGATTCGACCTAGAATTCCCGAATGGTCATCGTACTACTTGTCAATCAGGATATTTTACAATCACAGTAGCATAGTTGGATCTTAAACCTGAGTCACCAAGGATACATTGTTTGAGTGACACTGAATATTTGATTATTGACTTAAGAATCTCAAGTATGTGATCATGTATAGTCAATTATTCAGACTCCGTAGGATTCTCGTGAAGATAGTTGAGTTGACAACATAGAATCATTCACTCTCGGTATGTCATTGGAGAGAAAATGTCTTATATAATATTACTCGAAAATCTCTAGCCAGGATTTGATAATTAAATGAAAAATGAGTTACAAAGTTCTATTAAGTTAAGACATATCATGATTTGACAGTTAAACCATACCCTGGTCTGAGTGAATCATTGCATAGATGAGAATCTATAGCTATGTGATATATGTAGATGAAAGGCTATGATTAGTGGGTTTCATATCTCCGATATCTTTTGGGATCATGAGGTGTAGTTTGATGCCGTTCATGATCAGAAAACTCAAAGAATTCATCATGCAATGATAGATTATCGATTATGTGGTAACCTCATTGAAATTTATTATAAGATAATGAAAAATAATTTATTAAGTCAAATAATTTATTATTGATTTAATGGGCTGAAAATCAAATAGACAGTTGGGTCTAGAGGGTCACATACAAAAGAGTTTTAGCGGATCTAATGAGGATTTAAGTTTTTAGAAACTTTTGGATTTTTATGAAAAATTTCGGGAGTCTATAAATAGTTCCTATGGAGGAACCCTAACTAGGCTTTAGGATTTTTCACTACGACCACCTATCATCCTCCCTCCTCCTCTCTCTTTAGAGCCACCCCCTCTCTCTCCTCTCTGTTCATAGTAGAGTTGAGATCTGGACAAAGTTTGCAGAGCGCGGAGAAGATCTAGACTGCCGTGAAGACTCGCATGGATACGTCTAGAAGCCAAACGCTTGAACAGCTCGCAATTCCGAGGTCAACCACTCGTTTATCTTTGATTCGACGAGGGCTTTTCTGTTGCGTTCGCTGTGTTGGATCCGAATAAAAATGCAGCAGATAGAAAAGTCGGATCCGAGCCATATTGGGTATTAAAATCAAATAGATAAAACCGGATTTTTACCTTATGCAGATTCGAATCCGCATTCGTCAGGCTCCGTCTTTGTGATGCCGCAAGCCGTACAGGTGCCCGGCCTCTAACGTTATCCACGCGATCTTCCTCTTGATGGATCGTCCTCACTTCCTTGCTCGGCACAGCATTCGCGGATCCCGTCTAGCTGCACGTAATTCTCCGCAACATGCGGTTTCGAATTTTCTGTCGGACGGGAAGCGAAGCTAGCGGGAGTTAGAGCGGAGCCTCCGGGGGCCAGCCTCTGAGAGGTGCGCCTAGGAGAGAGAGAGAGAGAAGAGAGATGGGGGGCGACTAGGTCAACTCTAAGTTGCTGGCCTCAGAGCTCGAAGCGGTACTTTTATAATAAGTGGTTTCGCGGTTTTTCAAAAAAACTCACACTTATCTAAAATCCCATCAAAAAATCCATCGACTTGAAAACCTTTTGCGTGTGACCCTCTAAGCCAAAATACTAGTCCAATTAATGGCCCATTAAGTCCAACAACTCTTTACTAACCCACTTAATTAATTAATATCCTTATATTAATTAATCAGCCGAGTAACACCGCGTGATCCCGGAAGGCATTGGAGTTTCCGCAACCCACTATTGGAACATTTCTGTCATCGGTTACTGCACGGATATAATCCTTCATCCGTGCAATGTTCCCGAATCGACCTATGGTATGGTTTACCATTAAACCCTAGCTAGTCGATTCACTTTAATCTAATGCCGCTAATCTATATCAGATAACTCCTTATCCCATACAAAGTCCGCCCTGGCGAGGGACTTATGCGCATCATTTTCGAAACATTCTCTCTCATGTTATTAAGAGTGGATGATCTCGTATTGACCACACAATTGCCTTCGAGGGTATCTCCATGAATCCGATCACTTGACTTATTGATAATCCATAGTTAGGGATTCGTTAGTCAAGGTCAAAGCTCAGAGACCGACCAACAAGGTATCCTTGGTGTCTCAAGTCTAAGGACCATCCACACAATCGTGACAAAAGAATCGAGTTGGTTAACAGTTAGGTAGCTACCATCCAGCAATTCATTGTTAGATCAGTTCAGTAAACTCATTTGCCAATTAACACCTACAGGTCCAGTATAGTGTCTCCAAACAAGTGACTTATAGGATCAGTCACCCTCATCATATGAGCTGAAGAAACATGTACTAGTCTATCCAGATGTTTAATGTCCTTCTTAAACATCCTCCGACTATGAACAATAAAGGAGATGTGTTTATAAGTTTTCAGTCCCGTAATTATGATCTCATCATAATCCAAAGACCATTGCACATGTCCATGGACTTCATCGTGAGACGACAAGAAATATCGGATTATATACACAATGAATTTAGGCCATTTTATTAATAAACTGAATAATACATAGTATTTGATTGTAGGCCATTTAATACTAACAATCTCCCACTTGGACTAAAGTCAATCACTCTTATGCTGAATACATGTATTCTCTAAGTGATGCTCAAACACATTTTGAGACAATGGCTTCGTTAGTAGATATGCTATGTTGTCGACTAAGGGAATCCTTTCCACCAGGACATCTCATTAAGCTATAATCTCTCTGATCAGTTGAAAGTGCCGCATAATGTGCTTTGACTTCTGATGAGATCTCGGCTCTTTCGCTTGAGCAATTGCCCCATTGTTATCACATAGCAGTGGAACGGGACTAGAGACGCTTTCCACCACACCAAGATCGCCGATGAACTTCTTCATCTAGATTGCTTCCTTGACAGCTTTAGTAGCAGCAATGTACTCAACTTCTATTGTGGAATCAGCAGTGGTTTCTTTCTTGGAACATTTCCAGCTCACTGCTCCCCCGTTGAGTGTAAAGACAAATCCCGATGTTAACTTGCTGGCATTCGGATCAGACTGAAAACTCAAGTCAGTGTATCCTTACAGCTTTAACTCTCATCCTCCATAGACTATAAACACATCCTTAGTTCTTCTCAAGTACTTAAGGATACATTTTATAGCATTCCAGTATTCATCACCTAGATCTGCCTGATGTTTGCTCGTAACACTTAGGGCATATGCTACATCAGGTCTAGTACATAGCATGGCATATATGATGGAACCTATGGCGGATGCTAGGGAACTTTATCCATCGTTGCCCTCTCTTCAGGGGTCTTAGGAGACTAACCTTTAGAGAGATAAATTTCATGTCTTATCAGTATGAGACTTCTCTTGGAATTTTCTATGCCAAACCTTTTGACAATAGTTTCTATGTACATGGATTGGGTTAAAGCAAGCATCTTCTTTGTGTTAGTTTTAGGTGGCCTACAAGCCAATCTGACTATGTAAATCTCGTTCATTTATTAATATAATGACATAATATTCATTATGTGTAAATCGCATTAATTATCGTTTCATAACGAAATCTGTGAATATGTGCTATAGTGATCAGATTATGATGAGATCATACTAATGAGACTGATCACTTAAACACACATTCTTAATCGTTCCTAGTCGGAGGATATCCGAGAAGGACATCGGATATCCGGTTAGACTAGTACAGATTACTCCTGCTCATATGATGAGGGTGACTGATCTCATAAGTCACTTGTGTGGAGACACTAAGGCGAATCTGTAGGTGCTCATTGGAGAATGAGTTCACTGAACTGATCCGACTGAATCGCTGGATGATATTGTACCTCACTGTCAACCAGCTTGATTCTATTGTCGCAGTTGCGTGGATGATCCTCGGACCTGAGACACCAAGGACACCTTGTCAGTGGACTTCTGTGCTTTGACCTTGGTTTACGAATCTCTAGCCACGGGATTCTAATACGCCAAGGATTGGGTACAACGGAATACCGTCGAAGGGAATTGTTTGTCAATAAGGAATCATTCGCTCTCGGTACTTAGAGAGAGAATGCTCTAGGAAGGATGCGCGGAAGTCCCTGGCCAGGGCGGACGATAATATCGGGAAAGGAGTTTTCCGATATTCATCAGCGGCATCCAATCCAAGTGAGTCAACCGGTTAGGGTTTGACAGCTCGCTATACCCTGAGTTGACTCGAGAGCATTGTACGAATGAAGGATTATATCCACGCGGTAACTGTCGACGGAAAGGTTCCAAGAGTGGGTTACTTAACTCCAATACCTTCCGGGTTCACGCGGTGTTGCTTGGCACCCAACGTGATCGGAGGCCCGGTCGAATTCGATGTGCGACATCAATTCGATTGATTAATTAATTAATAAAGGGTTATTAATTGATTAATGAAGCCAGTGAGGAGTCACTGGGCTTGTTGGGCCATTAACTGGACTGGTACTTGGGCCTAGAGGGTCACACGCAAATGATTCTCAAGGCGATGGATAAATAAGTGGGTTTTATACAAACCGGGGGTTTTTATGAAAAACCGCGCGGTTAGTATAAAACATAGCGAACGGGCTGAGCAGGCCAAGTAGCTGCTAATCCTAGCCGCCCCTCCTCTATTTCTCTCTCTCTCTGGCGTCCAGACATATCAAGATCTGCTCCACCGCTTCTCCGAATCCCGTTCGACAGGAAATCGTCCGCTCATTGCGGCGATCGTTGCGGCGACCGGCGGAGGTTTCGTGGGCTGCGAAGAACGAGGAACGTGAGGATATCCGTCGCGTGGAGGATCGCGTGGACTTCGCTAGAGGCCGGGCACTTGCGCGGCTTGCGGTGTCGCACCGACGGAACCGAACGGTTGCGGATTCGAATCCGCACACGGTGAGAACTTCGATTATCCGATAATCGATTTTTGTTTTTCGAAACGGGATTAGATCGATGTTTTAATATTTTATTTTCCGCTGCGTGAGCGATCCGGAGAAACCCGAGAAACCTAATAGTGGTATCAGAGCCAGGTTCCACTGTTTCTCGTCCCGTTTCGATCTCCAAATTAATTTTTTCGTGAGTTATTCCATGTGTTTAATCCGATTAAAATGACGAAATAGTGTTCATAAGATGAACACAAATAATTAGATTATTTTTCTGTGATTTTTCGGATTTTATTTGGGGTGTTATGGTGTTCTTCATGAGATGATGAACCGGGACTTTTCGGCGACTTCATACGAGCGTCCCAAGCGTTGGGATGGCCGGCCGAGACTCCGGATCCATAGAGGATAGTCACCACTATCCACCGGTCACCAAGATCGGCGTCGGAGTGGCCTTGGAGGGCTCCATAATCAAGCCCTAAATCGGGTTTTGAACCTATGAGAAAACCAGAAATTTTGGGCTAATGGGGGTTCGGCGGGGGGGCCGGGGGCTCGGCCGTTGGCGTCGCCGGGGGGGGGGGGGGGGGGGGGGGGAGCCTAGGGTTTCTGCAATGGGCGTCGGTTTGAGGTTGAAGAAGGGCCTGAACCGACGTTAGGCCCGGTCCCGAGCCGTCGGACCGAACGGGCCGGGTCCAGGGCCTGGCCAAGCCAGGCCCGAGTCAAGCACCTGCCTGGTCCGAGCCCTGGTTCGGCCAGGGCCCGAGCCCAGGGTTCAGCCCATCCGGCTAGACCACCCCACCCTTATTTTAATTTATTAAAATAATTAAACCCCAGCTGTGCCTATTTAATTTATATAAAATTGGATTTTAAATTTAAACTTTAAAATTGTTTTGACATTTAAATTTGTTAGTAAATTTTATTTAATTGGGCTTTTAATTAATGATTTTGAATCATTAAGTTAATTAAGGATTTATTAATTAGCAATCAGTTGTGAATTAATCGAGGTTAATATTAATTTAAGTGTTAAATTAATTATTGACCTTAATTTGTCTAATTTTAAAAGTTAAAATTAGTATTTAATAATTTTTAATCTAATTGTTAGATTATTAATTATTAATACATCTAATTGTTAATTATTAATTTGAGTTAGTTATTAATTTAATTGTTAAATTAATAATTAACCTAAATGACTGATTTAAATGTTAAATTAGTAGTCCTTAATTAATTATTGTTAGTCATTAATTTAATAGTTAAATTAATGATAACTTTAATTATTTAATCTAAGAGTTAGATTAATTAATTATTAATTACTTAGTATTTATTATTAGTTTAAAAGTTAAATTAATAATTGACATTAATTGACTAATCTAAATATTAGGTTAGTAGTTAATAATTAATTTGGTTGATTATTAATTTAAGTGTTAAATTGATAATTAACTTTGTTGGACTAGTCTAAGAGTTAGATTAGTTATTAATAGTCTAATTGTTAGATTATTAATGGGGTTTTAATCTAATTGTTAGATTGATTATTAGAAGTGTTCTAATTTGCATGGAATAATCTGGAATTATTAACTTGGAGTGTGTGCACATGTGATGTATGTTTTTATGCTTTTAAATTAGATTTAATTGCATGGTAAGTTAATTAAAAGTATTTTCGAAATTCAAATACCAATTTCGATTGGATTCTAGCTTTTTGAAAGCCAAAATTATATATTTTGAAAACTCTTTTATTTTAGCCATGTGATGCGCTGAATCATGTGTGGGATGTTTAAAACACACCATGGTCATGGATATGCACTTATTTAATTGTTCATGTGATGAATGATGTGTTTGTGTGGATCGTGGATGAATGATGGATGTTTATTAATTGTTAATAAATAGAGATCTGCGTATCTCTCCCTCTCTTATTCTCTGATGTATTTCTACCTCCCTCTCTCTTGTACTCGCCATAAGGTTCTCTTCTAATTACATGTAATTCTAGAATTAATGTAATATGATCGAGGCAACCGAGAAAGGAGCGAGGACAATCCACAGCTGCAACCAGGAAGGCGAAAAGATGGAGATCTCTTGCCTATGTGTTTGCAGGATATCTAATATAATTGTTGTGTTAGATTGTGTGTTCGTTTGATTATTGGCTCCAGTCAAACCCACTATGCTATCCACGACCACACTAATGACATGTATGAGATGCATTGTTTTGTTTTGATTATGAATCAAAGCAGGTATAGTATTTACTAAATATATACGATATATTTTTATACTATCACCTAGGAGAGACCAAGATAAAAGTTATCTAAATACCCTCAGATAAACTCTAAGCTGTAACGCGAGTAGTTAAGAACTTACCGCGTGGTCCACCATCGTTATAGTCATAGGATTCGAATCACTTTAGGCAGGTTTGTTGTGCTATCCACAAGACCTACTTAATTGGGAGGAGAAACTGTGGCTATAGCATTAGATGCTTATATGATCGGGGTAGAGGAACCATGTAGCTTTGTTGTGCTATCCACAAGGGCTGCATGCAAATCTACGCTCGTCGCGTAACGATGGTTAGCTTAGACCAGAATTAATGGTTTGTTGTGCTATCCACAAGGCCATTAAATCTCTGGAGACCGAAGCCATGATCATATATTGCAAGGAGTTGCAAGTCCCATGAGTTGGGTGCTCTCTGATTGTATTACAGTTTGTTGTGCTATCCACAAGGCTGTAGTGCAAGTCATTGAGATTCTGATCCCCACTAGGAGACTGTCGGCGTCTCCCGTTCTGTATAACTGAGGGTTATACAGTCCGTCAAAAATTAGTGGGAGTTAAACTTGAACAAAAGACCATGTCTTGTTTTAAATTTTAATAATTGAACATCTGCTAAATAGATTTTACTTATCTCCTGTAGGGAATTATGTCATCGAATAACCCACTCCGTGGCATACTTGATGCCCTTTTGACTTACCTGATCTACTCGGATTTGTTCAGAAACCTGAAGAATGTCTTCAGATCTGAGTACAATAACTTTGTCCTTGGAGCTGATCCTCCTGCTGAATCGGCATTAGATGCTCCTGAAGTAGAAACGATAGCTAACGATAAAAGATCGAAGGATAAAGACAAAAGAGTAGTAAAGGGTGACTGCTTCTAGTATAAGCAATATGGTCACTGGAAGAGGAACTACAAGGAGTTCCTTAACGATAAAGCTCATGGAAGAGTGAAGCTGTCTGAAGCTTCAGATATCTATATGATAGATATCAACTTGTCAGTTAGAGATTCCACATCTTAGGTATTAGATACCGGATGTGCTTCTCATATCTGCCATGATGTGCAGATGCTGACAAGTAAGCGCAAGCTGAGACAAGGTGAGGTGGAATTGAGGCTAGGAAACGGCGCAAAAGTTGTGGCGATTGTTGTTGGGACAGCAAACCTTAGGCTTCCATCAGGAGATGCCTTACTTTTAGAGGATTGTTATTATGTTCCTAGCATAATAAAGAACATTATATCAATATCTTGTTTGGACAAGATAGGATATAGGTTGACTATTGAAAATAGAAGTTGTTCGATTTATTATGGTAATAAATCAATAGCTTCAGCATATTTAGTCAACGGTCTATATCTCTTAGATGTTTCTTATTACAATCTTCAAATTGATAATGTTCTTAAGAAGAGCAAGAATTGTGTGAACCAAGCCTATATGTGGCATTGTATACTTGGGCACATTGGCGAAAGCAAGTTGCAAAAGTTGCACAAGCATGGTTACTTAACAGCATTCGATTATGAATCATTTGCAACATGTGAATCCTGCCTTATGGGAAAGATGGCAAAATCTCTATTTACTGGACATGGAGAACGTGCCAAAGACATTCTAGAACTAATACATTCGGATGTATGTGGTCCTATGTCCACCCAAGCCAAAGGTGTCTACTCATACTTCATCATGTTCACTGATGACTTCTCAAGATTCGGCTATGTGTACTTAATGAAGTACAAGTCAGAAGCATTTGAAAAGTTCAAGGAGTTCAAGAATGAGGTAGAGAAGCAGTTAGGAAAGAGTATTAAAGCTCTTCGATCAGATCGAGGAGGAGAATACTTTAGTACTAATTTCACACAATTCTTAAAGGATAATAGTATCCTTTCTCAGGTAACCCCTCCATATACACCACAGATGAATGGTGTATCAGAGAGGAGGAATCGCACCTTGTTGGACATGGTGCGATCCATGATTAGCTTTTCGGGATTACCAGTGTCCCTCTGGGGGTATGCTCTAAAGTTAGCAGCATACCTACTGAACAGAGTACCCAGCAAGTCTGTGACCTCTACTCCATATGAGATAAGGAAAGGCAGGAAACCAGAATTTAAACATGTTAAAGTCTGGGGTTGTCCTGCTCATGTAAAGAGGCATGATCCAGACAAGCTGGAATCACGAACTGATAAATGCAGGTTTGTGGGATGTCCAAAGGAAACCTTTGGATACTATTTTTTCATCCTGGTGAACAAAAAGTGTTTGTCGCCAAGAAAGCTGTCTTCCTAGAAGAGGAATACCTTCTCCAGGAGGACAGTGGGAGTAAAATAATACTGGATGAAATTCCAGATCCCCAAACAGCTACATTATCATCAGATGAGATATCAGTTTCTAAATCTATTCAGGTACACACAGATGAGCATCGTAGATCTGGTAGAGTACTTAGACTACCCGAACGATATGTGGGACATATTGCTGAAGGTGAGTTTAAGGTAGAATATAAAGAGGATGATGATCCTAAAACCTACCAGGATGCCATAAAAGGCCCAGAAGTCGGGAAATGGCGAGAAGCCATGAACTCAGAAATCCATTCCATGTACACCAACCAAGTTCGGAACTTGGAGGACTTGCCCGAGGGTATTGTACCCATCGGTTGCGAGTGGATCTTTAAGAAAAAGATCGGTGTTGGTGGACGGATCGACACTTATAAGGCAAGGTTGGTGGCAAAGGGATATCGTCAAAGGCAAGGAATTGACTATGACGGGACTTTCTCACCAGTTGCCATGATAAAGTCGATCAGAGTTATGCTCGCCATTGCTGCCCATTTTGATTATGAAATCTGGCAGATGGATGTGAAGACTGCCTTCCTCAATGGTAACCATGAGGAAGAGGTGTATATGACACAACCAGAAGGTTTCACATCCAAATAATCTCCAGATAAAGTGTGCAAGTTTCAGAGGTCCATTTATGGACTGAAGCAAGCTTCCCGGAGCTGGAACATAAGATTTGACGAGGCTGTCAAGTCTTATGACTTCATTAAGAATGAAGATGAGCCTTGTGTGTACAAGAAGACCAGTGAGAGTGCAGTGACTTTTCTACTTCTTTACGTAGATGACATACTACTCATTGGGAATGATGTAGCTATGACGTTATCAGTAAAGAACTGGCTGTCGAAAAACTTCTCCATGAAGGATTTGGGAGAAGCATCCTACATATTGGGAATACGGATCTATAGAGATAGATCAAAGAGGATGCTTGGAATGACCCAATCCTTATACATAGATACCATAGTCAAAAGGTTTGGCATGGAAAATTTCAAGAGAGGTCTCATACCGATGAGACATGGAATTAGTCTCTCAAAGGAGCAGTCTCCTAAGACTCCTAATGAGAGGGCATTCATGAATAGAATACCCTATGCCTCTGCCATAGGATCTATCATGTACGCCATGTTATGTACACGGCCTGATGTTGCATTAGCTCTAAGTGTTACGAGCAGATTTCAGGTTGATCCAAGCGAAGAGCACTGGAAGGCAGTGAAATGTATCCTTAAGTACTTGAGAAGAACTAAAGATATGTTTCTTGTAGATGGAGGAGGTGACTTGAAACTGCGAAGCTTTACTGACTCGAGTTTCCAGTCAGATTCAGATGATAGCAAGTCTACATCTGGATTCGTATTTACATTGAACGGAGGCGCAGTGTGCTGGAAGAGTTCCAAGCATGTAACCACTGCAGATTCCATGAGTAAAGCTGAGTACATCACTGCAGCTGAAGCTTTCAAGGAAATAGTGTGGTTGAAGAAGTTCATCACCGACCGTGACATAGTTCCCTGTATCCTTGATCATGTTCCGCTGTTGTGCGACAACAATGGGACTATTGCACAAATGAAAGAGCCGTGGTCTCATCAGAAATCAAAAGATATTCTGAGGCACTTTCATCTTATCTAGAGGAGATGTAGTAGTGGAAAGAGTTCCATCCGTCGACAATGTAGCAGATCCACTGACAAAGCCGTTGGCTCAAATTGTGTTTGAGCGTCACCTAGAGTCTATATGCTTATTGTATAAAGGTGATTGGCTTTAGTCCAAGTGGAAGATTGTTAGTTTTAGGTGGCCTACAAGCCAATCTGACTTTGTAAATCTCGTTCATTTATTAATATAATGGCATAATATTCATTATATGTAAATCGCATTAATTATCATTTCATAATGAAGTCCGTGAATATGTGCTATAGTGATCATATTATGATGAGATCATACTAATGAGACTGATCACTTAAACAGACATATTCTTAATCGTTCCTAGTCGGAGGATATCTAAGAAGGACATCGGATATCGGGTTAGACTAGTACAAATTACTCCTACTCATATGATGAGGGTGACTGATCTCATAAGTCACTTGTGTGGAGACACTAAGGCGAATCTGTAGGTGCTCATTGGAGAATGAGTTCACTGAACTGATCCGACTGAATCGCTGGATGATATTGTATCTCACTGTCAACCAGCTTGATTCTATTGTCGCAGTTGCGTGGATGGTCCTCGGACCTGAGACACCAAGGACACCTTGTCGGTGGACTTCTGTGCTTTGACCTTGGTTTACGAATCTCTAGCCATGGGATTCTAATACGCCAAGGATTGGGTACAGCGGAATACCGTCGAAGGGAATTGTTTGTCAATAAGGAATTATTCGCTCTCGGTACTTAGAGAGAGAATGCTCTAGGAAGGATGCACGGAAGTCCCTGGCTAGCGCGGACGATAATATCGGGAAAGGAGTTTTCCGATATTCATCAGCGGCATCCAATCCAAGTGAGTCGACAGGTTAGGGTTTGACAGCTCGCCATACCCTGAGTTGACTTGAGAGCATTGTACGAATGAAGGATTATATCCACGCAGTAACTGTCGGCGGAAAGGTTCCAAAAGTGGGTTACTTAACCCCAATACCTTCCGGGTTCACGCGGTGTTGCTTGGCACCCAACGTGATCGGAGGCCCGGTCGAATTTGATGTGCAACATCAATTCGATTGATTAATTAATTAATAAAGTGTTATTAATTGATTAATGAAGCCAGTGAGGAGTCACTGGCTTGTTGGGCCATTAACTGGACTGATACTTGGGCCTAGAGGGTCACACGCAAATGATTCTCAAGGCGATGGATAAATAAGTGAGTTTTATACAAACCGGGGGTTTTTATGAAAAACCGCGCGGTTAGTATAAAACATAGCGAACGGGCTGAGCAGGTCAAGCAGCTGCTAATCCTAGCCGCCCCTCCTCTGTTTCTCTCTCTCTCTCTGGCGTCCAGACAGATCAAGATCTGCTCCGCCGCTTCTCCGAATCCCGTTCGACGGGAAATCGTCCGCTCATTGCGGCGATCGTTGCGGCGACCGGCGGAGGTTTCGTGGGCTGCGAAGAACGAGGAACGTGAGAATATCTGTCGCGAGGAGGATCGCGTGGACTTCGCTAGAGGCCGGGCACTTGCGCGGCTTGCGGTGTCGCACCGACGGAACCGAACGGTTGCGGATTCGAATCCGCACACGGTGAGAACTTCGATTATCCGATAATTGATTTTTGTTTTTCGAAACGGGAATGGATCGCTGTTTTAATATTTTATTTTCCGCTGGGTGAGCGATCCGGAGAAACCCGAGAAACCCAACACTTTGATCTATCTCTATATCCATGATGTATAATTTCTAATTGACAAGTTTACATCTATCATATAGATACATGAAGCATCCTGATGCTTCACATTTCCTTGAGCCTTGTCCTTGAGGTATTCCTTACAATTCCTCTTCTAGTGGCCCTTCTGATGACAATAGAAGGATTCACCCTTCTCAGCACTTTTGCCCTTGTCCTTCTTGGCAACTTTTGGCTTTTTCTTATTCTTGCCTTTACCTTTCCTAAAGGCTTGGACTGCCAGTCTCTTCTTGTTGGTCCTACCAACTATGAAGATTTGGGGTTTTTCTTCACAAGGTTCTCCTCTACAGTCTTTAGCATATTCAATAATTCAGTCAAAGAAGTCTGGATTTTGTTCATGTTAAAATTAACGATGAACTGAGCATATAATTGTGAAAGGGAAGACAAAACAAAGTCAGTGTGCATCTCCTCAGGGAATGGGACCCCAAGAGTATCCAACCTCTCCACCCATTCAATCATCTTCAGCACATGAGTCTACACTAAGATCTCTTTGCCATATGAGCCTTGAACAGATTCTTAGATATCTCATATCTTTCGATTATGCTCTGCTCATCAAATGGCTCATTTAAATTGAGCATGATAGATCCAACATCCATCTCCTCATGCTGCCTCTGCAACTCATTGCTCATAAAGTCTAGTATGTAGCATTGGGCCATAGTGGAATCTTCCTTCCATTTCTCATATGTCACCATGTCCTCTTATGGGGCATTTAATGCTGGTTCAGTAGGAGGATCATCATCCAGGACATATGCAATTTGCTCAGACCTGAGGACAATTTTTAGGTTCCTAAGCTAGTTTGAGTAGTTAGGACCTATCAAACAGTTAGCATCCAGTATGCCACACAACGAGTTATGGTGCGACATTTTAACCTAAAGGAGATAATAAATTTCAATTAGCAGATAATTCAGTTATTAATTTAAAAACAAAATATGGACTTATTATCTAGTTTTACTTCCACTAATTTTCATCGGACTGTATAACTTTAAGATATACAGAACGAGAGACATCGATTGTCTCCTAGTGGGGATCAAAATCTCCAAGAATCATAGTATGACCTCGGGTAAACACAATGCATCATACTATTATCTTAAAGTAACCATCTCATGGTAGTTGCAACTCCTTGCAATATCTGATCTAACTTTAGCTCCCAGGTCTTTAATGGTCCCGGATAAATACAGTAGACCATTATGCCTGGTGTAAGGATTGAGGTTTCGGATCCGATTATCGAGTCAGTTTCGGGGTTGGATCCCTTGGTTTGGGCCTTTGTGGGGCTGGGGCTTTTGTTCTTTATCGCGTCGAGCTTGCTCGACGTGGTTCAAACGGCGTCCGTCGAGGTGGACGCGTTTTAGGTGGTGCCACGTGGGCGCCACGTGGGTTGGTTTTAGGCCGCGAGAGTACGGCCCCAGTCTTATCATCTGAATGGCGTCTTGCATGGACGATGCCATTTAGAGTATGGCCCTGGTTTGTCAGTGTATGGCCTGGACTTGTCGTCTAAATGACGTCGGTGTTAGACGACACATTTTAACCGGTTTCAATTTGACCCCGCGAACCTTCCCTCCTTTCCCTCATTCTCTCCTTTCCTCTCTCTCTCCTCTCTTCTCTCCAGCCTCCGACGCCTCCTTTCCCCTTCTCCTTCCTTTCCTCTCCCCATTCTTCCTCTCCCTCTACTCCATCAACCTCCTAACTTCCTCTACTACCACCACCACTTCTTCCGTGGTGCATTTTTCTCCGGACGGCGGCCGACGTCCCGGTGGAGTAACGGCGTCCACGGCGGTACCGGCGACGGCGTGTAACGAGGCGGTTCGGCGGCTTGGAGCTAGGAGGAGTTCGAGTAACTGGTAGGGTGACGATCCTCGTGATGTTTTGTTTAAAACCATGTTTTCCCGCTTTTGAGCATGTTTAAGGGATTTTTAGAGTGAAAATACTAATTGCATGTAATGAGGAATTGTGGGTTTTTAATGGGTACTTAGTTTTTGCTCCTCCTTTATTTTTATGGTGTTTTGTGCGAATTTGGGGGAGAAATCCTGTTTTGTAACTTGGGGGAGGCCGGAGGAGAACTTGTATGTGAGGGTTAAATGGCATCGGGAGACAACGACGCCTTTTAAAAAGGTGGCTTCCACCCACGACGCGATTTATCCCAGATAACAGAATCTGTCTCTGGATTGAATGGCGTCCAGGGACAGCGACGCCTTTTAAACGGCGACCCGTTTTAACGACGCGTTTTAGGCCATCTTCCGAAGCTATATTTCACGTGAACAAGTTTAGGAGTCTTGAATGACATCGGCCGTGGGCGACGGGATTCAAGACATAATCTCATTAATTCCTGCAATTAACATGTGTTTACATTGATAGATAGTTTGGTTAATTGCATGTTTGAGATCATACTTGAGGACGATGATTTCTACGTGATCGGATCGCACCGTGTTGCGCTTTGTGCGATCGTGGACCTAGAGTGACAGTAGTTAGTGCTTAAGCACCCATGTCGGTATAGGAGTGACACGGCGCCGGTGTGGGAGTGGTGGAGTGACGCCTAGAAAGAGGGTCACCTAGTGTATCCCGGGGTATAGCTTGTACCGGTGTGGGAGTGGTACATTCGGAGTGTCACTCGTGCTGGGGGAAGCAGAACCACCTTGAGCCAGGTCAGGCCGGAGTAGCCAGTGCGATATCCGAAGGGGTTGCTGTTTGGTCTCAGCGAGTCGGAGTTTTCCGCGTTCGGTCATGTGACTTGCGTGTTTAGCCGAGACGCTAGTTGTAGACTCCGTGGCAGGGTGGTTTCAGAATCGTGCATGTTACTGTTATACATGCGAGTGTTTTATATCGAAATCTGGGAATTGTGTTTACTGCTTTATTTAGTTAAATTGCCTATATTGTGTATTGCACTTGTGGGTGTGTGAGTGGGTGGTGGGGATCGAATGAGCCCTACTGAGTCTTTTTCGATGAGACTCACCCCCTGCAGTTTTCAGGTGAGGGTTCCATGCAGGCGTAGCAAGGAAAGTATTGCCTTGGGTTGCGCGCCAGCAGCCGCTGTTCCGGGGTATGTCCCGATCTAGTTGTTATTTTCTTTTCTGGTCTGTATGCTTAATTATTACTTTTCTGTTGGAATATGTAATTAATTGCTGAGTCAAGTCGAATTGTAATAATTTTTAATTTCTACACTTCTTTTACAATTCGATGCGATGTAAATGTTTAGCTTAGTTTATCATATATTTTCTAGACTTATCGAGATCCTGGTTTGACTCCAAATTTAATGATTTGGTACCGATTTAGTAATCGGATCCCCGATTATAGGGTGACGGGTCGTTACACCTGGTCTAAGCTTTACCATCAATACGTGACAAAATAGAATAGAAACATAGCTCTCGGGTAAACACGAGAATAACTACATCGTTCCTATGCTCCAATCTCAAGGCATCATGATGTCATAGTTAATAGTCCTTTCATCAGATGGTGACAGATCTCGGATAACGCAAGAAAGTGCCATCACTGAATCAAGTACTAAAAATTATACCGATGGAGAGTCACGCGGTGCATTCTCAATGACTCGTGTTACGACTTAGACTTTATGTCAAATGTTTTGTTTATTTATATTGGTCTCATCCTAGGTGGTAATATTTAAATATATCGCATATATTTAATATATACTAATAACCTAAATATTTGATTCATAATTAAAAGAAAATTCATGCATCACATACATGTCAAGGTGTGGTCATGGATAGCACTATGGTTTGACTTGAGCCAGACAGTTAAACACACACACATACAATATAACATTTATATTATGAGTCTGCAAACTCATAGGCTGAATGAACTCCTTCATTTTTCTTCCTGATTGCAGTTGTGGATCATCCTCGCTCCATGCTCGATTGCCTCGATCAAATTACATAATAAATTATAAATTTACATGATAATTTAATAGAAAGCCTTATGTTGAGTACATCAAGGAAGGAGGTAGAGATGCAATTGAATATGAGAGAGGGAGAGATTTGCATACCTCTATTTATTAACAATTAATAAATCATACGTCATCGATCTACATCCACACATCATCACATGAAATATTTTTCAAGTGCTTATCCATAACCATCTGTGATTTATTAATCAAACTACACATGAATTAGCACATCACATGGCTAAAGAAATAAAATTTTGAAAATAAAATAATTTTGATTTTAAAAACCAAGGACCAAACAAAAATTTGAATAAAATTGAATTTTTGAAAAAGTTTTATCCAGTTAACATGCAATTAAATCATATTTAAAAGCTATAACATCGCATCATATGCGCAGACATACCAAATTGATCCGATCTTTAATATTCCATGCCATTAATACAGTTGAAATTAATGTAATTAATCTAACAATTAAATTAATAAACATTAATATCCACATATCTAACAATTAGATCATTAATTAATCAACAACTAATTTGTTAATTAAAATTATATTCTAAATCTAAATTGGCTCAATAACATTATTAATTTTTAATTTTAATTGGGTCAGAAAAAGAGAAAAAAATGGGCCTGGTCCAATGGACGAATCGGGCCCAACCCCTACTGAGCCCGGGTCCGGCACTGGGCCAAGCCCAGCCCAGCAGTTGGCCAAGGTCCCGGCGGCCCCTGGTTGACCGGCAGTGCCCATCCCCCCCCCCCCCCCCCCCCCCCCCACTTTTTTTTACTGTGCGTCAACCAAGCCCCCCCTCCCCCTTTCTCAACATTGGAGGAAGAAGAAGGAGAAGGGAGGACCGACTGGTGGACTTGTCCGGCGCCGGCAACCCCCCTTGGACCATCCAAGGACAACAATTGGCTTCCCCAATGCTTAGGGCGCCCCATGGGGATTTCTTCCCTCACCCGTTCTTCATCCCACGAAGAACATGAAAATCTCCCCAAAAATTAATTTTCTTGTCATAATAAAAATCTAATTACGAGTGTTCATCGGATCAACAACATTCTAACAATAAAAATTAATTAACGGCATGGAATATAATACAGAACGATAGATTTGGGGACCGAAACAACGAAGAACATAGTGGAACCTGGCTCTGATACCAATGTTGGGTTCACTGTGTCGGATTCGAATAAAAACACAATAGATAGAAAAGTCGGATCCGCGCAGTATCGGGTATTAAAATCGAAGAGGTAAAGCTAGATTTTTACCTTGCGCGGATCCAAATCTGCGTTGGTCAGGTTCCGTCTATGCGATGCCGCAAGCCGCGCAAGTGCCTAGCCTCTAGCGGTATCCACACAGTCTTCCTTTCGATGGATCATCCTCGCTCGGTACAGCGTCCGCGGATCCCATCTGGTTGCACGTAATTCTCCGCGACATGTGGTTTTGAAATTTTCGTCGGACGCGAAGCAAAGCGGGCAGGTGTCGGAGCGGAGCCCTCCGGAGGCGGCCTCTAAAAGGTGCGCCTAGGAGAGAGAGAGAAGAGAGAGGGGGGCAGCTAGGTTAGCTCTGAGTTGCTGGCCTCAGAGCTCGAAGCAGGACTTTTATAATAAGTGGTTTTGCGATTTTTTGAAAAAATCCACACTTATCCAAAACCCCATCAAAAAATCCATCGACTTGAAAACCTTTTGCGTGTGACCATCTAGCTTGAAATACCAGTCCAATTTATGGCCCATTAAGTCTAGCAACTCTTTACTGACCCATTTAATTAATTAATATCCTTATATTAATTAATCAATTGAATTTAATGTCTCACAATAAATTCAAACAGGCTTCCGATCACGTTGGGTGCCGAGCAACACCGCGTGATCCCGGAAGGCATTGGGGTTTCCGCAACCCACTATTGGAACCTTTCTGTCATCGGTTACCGCGTGGATATAATCCTTCATCCATGTAATGTTCTCGAATCGACCTAGGGTATGATTTACCGTTAAACCCTAGCCAGTCGATTCACTTGAATCAAATGTTGCTAATTTATATCATATAACTCCTTATCTAATACACAGTTTGTCCTAGCTGGGGACTTAAGCACATTATTCTCGGAACATTCTCTCTCTTATTACTGGGAGCGGATGATCCCGTATTGACCACACAATTACCTTCAAGGGTATCTCCCTGAACCCAATCACTTGACTTATTGATAACACATGGTTAGGGATTCGTTAGTCAAGGTCAAAGCTCAGAGACCTACCAACAAGGTATCCTTGGTGTCTCAAGTCTAAGGACCATCCACACAATCGTGACAAAAGAATCGAGTTGGTTAACAGTTAGGTAGCTACCATCCAGAAATTCATGGTTGGATCAATTCAGTAAACTCATTCGCCAATTAACACCTACATGTCCAGCATAGTGTCTCAACACAAGTGACTTATAGGATAAGTCACCTTCATCATATGAGCTGAAGAAACCTGTACTAGTTTATCCAGATGTTTGATGTCATTCTCAAACATCCTCTGACTAGGAACAATAAAGGAGATGTGTTTATAAGTCTTAAGTCCCGTAATTATGATCTCATCATAATCCAAAGACCATTGCACATGTCCATGGACTTCATCGTGAGACGACAAGCAATATCGGATTATATACACAATGAATTTAGGCCATTTTATTAATAAACTGAATAATACATAGTATTTGATTGGCTTGTGGGCCATCTTATACTAATAGTAATAGAATGACAATTGCAAACTATCAAATAACCATATGAGTGTTAGTTAGTCATCGATCTCTTTCTATCTTATGCCTTTAACTATGTCATGATAAGTTGACTTATTTATAAATTAAGTTGAGTAATCCTTTATTCTTGTATTGCATAGCCTTAGAAATTAGCATGATTAATCTATTAATACTAAGATAGATTGTTAAATTTTATCAAATTTCAAGGACGAAATTTCTTTAAGGGAAGATGATGTTATGTCCTGCACTTTTACAACATGCTAATGAATTTAAGTTAGACCAATTAACTAACTATAATAGTCCATTAGTAAGTTTAGATAATTTGATTCAGTCCAGTTAACCAAATTATGAAAATCCGTTAACCCAATGATACTAGTAAGAATAATTAACTAACGTAGTTAACATTCTGAGTTTAAGTGCACTAGACAATGGACGAAATAACGACAAGTTTTTGTACAAAACTTGGATTGAGCCACATTTGATATCGTTGGAAAGAACATGAAAAGATATATAACTTTATTTAAGACTAATTTTGATAATTCATATATTTTAAAAGTAAAAAATGCTCAATTTTAGAAACGACTACAAATGGAAAATAAGTCCTAACAGAACTAGGATTAGAATTAGGAAAGAAGGGGAAGTGTAATTAAAATTAACCATGACTTGAAAACTTGTAGAAGAGATATTTGATTTGTATTAGGAGTATAAAATAATAAATTTAAGTAAAATTAAGATTTTAATTTGAGGATAGAAAGTTAAAGTTTGAATCCTACTCGAACTAGAATTCTGCACACAGATTGATTATTTGACACAGTGCTGATGTGTTAAGAATAATTTTATGTACAAAATTATAAATTAGGTCATACAACTCCAATTAGAAAGATAACTCAAAATTTTTATGAGACTATATTTTTAAAATACGTCATTTACTAGTCAGAATCAGGACATCTTTGGATGGGAATAAAATCTGCCAGATTTTCTAGGTTTGAAATACTCAGGATAGCAAGTTAGTAAATTTTAGAGAACCTTTTACACAAAAGTCTAAAAATAGTGAAGTTAGTAGAGTTTGAAAGATAATAAAAAGTTATAAAATTTTATAAAAGAGAGTTTTTTCTAATTCTGACATTTAAGAGATCAAATTTAGAGGTTTTAAGAAAAGGAAACTGCAGGTTGCGAAAATAGAGTCTGATTTGCTGTAGGATTCCTATCATAAGTTGAAGAGAAAGTCTTGTGGAATAAAGATTCGACTCCAAAGAGAAAATGAGAGTTAGTATTAGCTGTGAAAAGGAGAATTAGCTATAAATAAGCTCTTGGATTCGTACTGGAGCTATTAGGGGGCGCAACTCTTTTTGGAGGGTAAGTTTATGTGTTGTTTTTAAGAGAAAAGAGATAAGAGAGGGTTAAACTCCGTGAGAGTTAGTTCTAATATTTGTTGGTGGTTCCAAGAGACTTAGAGAATGTGGGAAAAAAGTTTATAAAATATGAAAAGAGCTTATAAGTGGAAGAAATCATAGATAGATAGTAAGGAAGTCATAGGAGAATCAAGAACCGATCTTTCTTCAAGAGATAAGCATATAACTTTAAACATGATATATTTTGTACTAAATACTATATTATTTTTTTAGTTTTATATTTATGTCTATACTATGATTATCAAATTTTATATTTTTATGATTTTATTTATTATTTATTACATGATTATTATTTCAACATATGCAATTTGTCCATTCAATCTGTTTTGTTGCCCACTATGATCACTTGAGTTGCCGATATTCATTCTCCTTTTTTCAATGTTATATTGACCTAAAATTTTTATAAAAGTCTCTTTTACATTTTATATTTATGTATAATACATTTTGAAATTTTTTGAGTTCATTTTCTTTTTATTGGATATTTGTTTTATCAGACTATACAATTTGTCGAGGCAATTTTGAAGTCTTAACTTGTCAACCTTTTATCTCACTCGATTCATATCTAAATAATGCAAAATTTTGTTTAGACCTTTGTCATATTAGCACTGACCTTTATGTAAAGGTTTAAAATTTTTTGCCTCAATTTGCTATTTTTTTTGCCCTCTATTTTAAGTTACCAAAATTCTATTAAAGTCGAGTTTTCAAAATCAAAGCGAGAGTCCGAAATCATATCAAATCAATCTAGAAATTGATAAATCTTTGTAGACATTGCACATATGACTGATTTATCATGATCCCAAAGTTTGGCTAGTTTCATAGTCTTTTTACTATTTTCTATCCTAATTATTAAAATTTTAGCTTTAAAAAAGTGATTTTAATAAACTAAAAAATATGATTTATGATCAAATTTTTTTTTGAAAATTCTTGAAGGTTTATTTTCACTCCAGTAATCTTTTAGTAACAACTTAACTCTGATTTCCTTCCTATATGACCATAACGAGTCTTTAATTGGTTATTTTGTATACAAAAGCATATATTTTAACTATTATATGTATGTATCACTTTGTTTATTCAATTTTTAGATCTATGCCCATCATTTGCTCTCTATTAGCTGATTGTTCCATATATAGACATCACCATCTTAAGGAGATTGTAAGTCCCGATTACATTGTAAGCATACATGTTGGATACATATTTTGTGTGTGAAGCTCGAGGTCAACGGGTAAAATCTTAACCATACAGTAGGTATAAAGTGTACATGGAACAAAGTACTACGCTGAGCGGGAGCCACCTCTTGAACCTATGGGGGCCACCTATTGAAACCTATTTGCCATTTGTATGATTCTGGTAGGACTTAAGACTCTCCGATTTTGTACAGAGCTAAAACCTTTACATCATTTGCCTAAATGCTTTGATATTTATTTGTTCGATTCCTTATATTGTGGTTTGGGTGCATATCCGTTATGATAAGGTTTGATTTCTTTGAATGACACATAAATCTAAAATCTTTGCTCTATATGTCCATTTTAATTCAGCTCGGTCATTTGAATATTTTGATCATCATGCTTAGCTATTCTTTTGGAATCGTATGAATATGTCTTAGTCTTATAATCCATGATATGAATATAATTTGATTAGCTGCTACCTCATGATATTTGTTACATGATATGTGATAAGCTTTGTTTGATATGACATATGTTCAGTTCGATATGTGATATATTCAACTCATTGCTTGTAGAATTTGATATGTCATATATGAATAAGATCATTCTATGTAAAGTTATATGCTAGTTGATTTTATCATATTTATTAAAAAAATACATCTTATTTGGTAAATTTATATTTGACTATGTTTTATATCATATTTTTGAGTTCTATACGGATTGTGCGGAACCTCGAAGAATGCAACAGAAACAGATAATAAAAATTGATTCTCATGGTTAGTGATCTGTTTCAAAAAACAAGAACAAAGAACGGGGTGATTATTCATCACCCTGCACAGATTCGAATGCGCGAGCATTCGGTTCTGATGGAGCGATGGAGCGATGTTTTATATCATATTTGTAGCAGTGCCGATGTTCCTTCTCCACGACGATCCCCGCAACATGCGAACAGAGATCTCCCAAAATGCAGGAGTCGCGCACATGATGAAGCGAAGCCTTGGGAAGCCCCATCGAGAGCAGAGGAGATCAAGGTGGGGCGACCAGCAAGGGAGAACCTTGGAGCTTGGTCCAGGGTTCTCTTATGGCTATTATATATATTAAATAGGGCAATTTTTCATAAAAATGCCCGATTAATATGAAACCCACTAAATTATCTCGAACTAAGAACCTTTGTGTATGTGACCCTCTAGGCCCAAGTATCAGTCTAATTTTCAGCATGTTAAATATAATAACATTTTATTAGCTTAAAGTAATGAATTAATATCATATATTCAATTAATTACTTAACCAAATTACATCTTCATGCAAATCCGGGTGGGCCTGTGATCAAATTGAGTGCCAAGCAACATCGCATGATTTTGGAAGGTAATGGGGTTAAGAAACCTGCTTAAGAAACTTTTCTATCTATAATTACCACGTACGTATAATCTTTCATCTATACAATGCTCCTGAGTCAACTTAGGGTATGGTAAACTGACAAACCTGCATGGTGCATTCTCTCTTTGATTACTCTGAGTGAATGATTCCCTATTAAACACACAATCACCTTCGAACGTCTTCCGTTGAACCTGATCCTTAACTGTTATGAACCCCATGGCTAGGGATTCGTTAGACAAGTTCAAAGTCTAGAAGTCTATTGATAAGGTGTATTTGGTGTCTCAGGTCCGAAGACCATCTACGCAAAGTTGACATTAGATCAAGTTGACAATGAGTACCTATAGGTTCAACATAGTGTCACCGTACAAGTGACTATGAGATTAGTCACTCTCATCATATGAGTTGAAGAAACTTGTACCAGTCTTACCAGGTATCTGATGTCCTTTTCACATTCCTCTGACTAGGAACAATTAAGATATGTATTTATTAGTTTTCAGTCTCAATATTATAATATCATCATAATCCAACAACTATTGCACACAATCATGGACTTCACTATGGCACGAATAATAATAGTAATAGTTATATATTGAATTCAATTTATACATAATGAATGTATATTATCATAATTAAATAATTGAATAAGAACATGTTTGATTGTCTTGTAGGTCACACATGGAACTAACAATCTACCACTTGGCCTAAAGCCAATCAGCTATATACTGTATCTCCATACCCTGTAGATGATGCTAAAAAACAATTTGAAACAATGCCTTCGTCAGTAGATTTTGTAACGACCCGCCACCCTATAATCGGGGATCCGATTACTAAATGGGTACCGAATCATTAATTTGGGACCAAACCAGGATCTAGTAAGTCTGGGAAATAAATAATAAACTAAGCTAAACATTCACATCGCATTGACTTGAAATAAAAGTGCAGGAATTAAAATTATTACAATGCGACTCGATACAGCAAATAATTACATTCTCCAACAGAAGGAAATAATTAAACATACAAGCCAAAGATAAATAACAACTACATCGGGGCATACCCCGGAACAACCGCTGAAGACACACCACACCCGGCCGCACACGCCGCTCTAAGTCTGCTGGGAGTCCTCACCTGAAAACCGCAGGGGTGAGTCTCAAGACAAGACTCAGTAGGGATCCTTCGATCCCCACTGCCCACGCACACACCCACAAGTGTAAAGTACAGCTAACAGTAAAGTAACAAGTGTAGTGGCAGGTACGATATCTAATTCTCTACGTGAGAATACGTGCAGTCGAAATATAATAATCATGCACATTCTAAGCCAACTGTTAGAAAACCCACAACTGCCGTCTCGATAGAACTCGCCGACCGTACAAACAACGGTGAGAAAAACCTCGACCCGCTGAGACCAAGGAGCAGCCCCTCGGATAGCACGCTCGCTACTCCGGCCCAACTGGCTCAGGTGACTACCCCTTCCCTCAGCATGAGTGACTCTCCGAATGTACCACTCCGACACCGGTACTAGCTGACCCCGGGGTTCACCAGGTGACCCTCTCTCACTAGGCGTCACCCCGCCCACGCCCCCACCGGCGCTGTGCTCACGCCCCCACCAGCACAGGGTGATAAATCGCTACAATGTCACTCCAGGTCCACAGTAACACAAAACCACCAAAACTCAGCACTGTACGATCCGGTCACGTGAAAAGTCCGCGATCGTATAACACACGTGTGACACCATCCGGTCATGAAGAATCCATCTCCACCGGGTACACTAAAACATGCACTAACCATCATCTAACAGTATGAACACATTTTACTGGCATGAATTAGTGGAATTCTGTCTTGAATCGCGTCGACCGAGGTCGACGCCATTCAAGCTCCATATACAGGTTCATATAAATAAGTCTTCAGAATCTGGCCTTAAAAAGCGTCGACACCAGAGGACGCCGTTTAAAAGGCGTCGACATCCTCAGACGCCATTCAGCACAGAAAACCAGGATTTTCCGAAATCTTTAAAACAGGGGATTTCTGCCTTAAAAGGCGTCATGGCTACCCGACGCTATTCAAAACGCGTCGACCACCCATGACGTCTTTTAGTCCCAGAATCCCAAACTGGCAGACTCTCAGTCAGGCGATTCCTGTCTAAAAGGCGTCGTGATGGCCCGACGCCCTTTGAAAAGGCGTCGTCCATGCACGACGTCTTTCAACCCCAGGAATCAGAGTTGCCATGAGCCCGAGGGCTCCCCTTTTCAACCTAAACAGCCCCAAAATACCCAAAAACGGAGGAGAAAGAGGGGCACACAATCCATAGGAAATCTCAATCATAGCAAATCCCCCATATCATCAAAAGAACTCCTAAACATGCTCATTCTACCCCCCAAAACCAAGGATCCACAACATGCATAAACGGGGGAAAACATGGTTTAAACACAAAGCCGTGGGAACCGTCACCCTACCGGACACTCGAACGCCTCCGAGCTTCAAGCCGTCCGCCTGTCTCGCCCCACGCCGCCGCCGGTACCGCCGAGGTCGTCCTAGCCCCACCGTGACGTCGGCCGCCGTCCGGAGAGTAGAACGCCGCAGTGGAAGTGGAGGTGGTAGGGGTAGGAGCCAGGTAGAGGATGGAGTGGAGGGAGAGGCGAAATGGTGTGTGGAAAAGAGGGAGGAGGAGGGGGTCGCCGCCGTCGCCGGAGGAGAAGGAGAGTCAGAGAAAATGGGGGAAAGAAGGAGGGCTCGCGGGGTTAACCAGAAACTGGCTAAAACGCGTCGACATGCACGGACGCCTATCAGGTGACATGACGGCCGCTCTGACAAGATTCTGAAACGCGTCGTCCTTCACAGACGCCATTCAGACAACTTGTCAGGGCCGTACTCTCGCGGTCCAAAGTCAGTCCACGTGGCACCCACGTGGCAGAACCTGAAACGCGTCTGCCACGGTGGACGCCGTTTAAAACGCGTCTTGGGGTCCTGACGCGATTCGACTCAGAACCCCCGCCCCTCACCAGGGCCAGAACTACAGGGCCCGACCCGAAAACCGGATCCGAAAGTCTCGGTCCTTACAGATTTGCTATGTTATCGGCTGACGGAACCTTTTCCACCATGACATCTTATTTGACGATGATGTCTCTAATCAAGTGAAAGCGCCGCAGAATGTACTTAGACTTCTGATGAGACCGCGGCTCTTTTGCTTGTGCTATGGCCCATTGTTGGCACATAACAACGGGACATGGTCAGAGATTCTTGGCACAACGCAAAGCTCGATGATGAACTTCTTCATCCAGATTGCTTCCTTGGCGACTTTATCTGTAGCAATGTACTCAACTTTTATCGTCGAATTTGCAATGATTTCTTTCTTGGAACATTTCTAACTCACTGTGCACTCGTTCCATGCGAACACAAATCTGGAGGTAGTATTGCTATTGTTCGGATCTGACTGGAAGCTTGGGTCGATGTACCTTCGAAGCTTTAAGTCTCTTCCTTCATAGACCAAAAATATATCTTTAGTCTTTCTCAAGTACTTAAGGGTGCATTTCACACCCTTTCAGTGCTTATCACTTAGATCCACCTGATATCTTTCCGTGACTCTCAGAGCATACGCTACATTAGGCCTTGTACATATCATGGCATACATGATAGACCCTATAACAGAGGCATAGAGTATTTTATCTATCATTACCTTCTCTTAAGGAGTCTTAGGTGATTGACTCTTAGAGAGACTAATTCTATGTCTCATCGGTATGAGCCATCTTTTGAAATTTTTTATGCCAAACCTTTTGATAATAGTGTCTAGATACAAAGATTGGGTCATTCCAAGTATCCCCTTTGATCTATCTCTATAGCTCTGTATTTCCAATACGTAGCATGTTTCTCCCAAATCTTTCATTAAGAAATTCTTCGATAGTCAGACTTTAATAGATGACAACATTGCTACATCATTCCCAATGAGTAGTATGTCATCAACTTAAAGTACTAGGAACGTTACTGCAATCCCACTAGTCTTCTTGTACACATAGGGTTCATCTTCATTCTTAATGAAGTTATAAAATTTAGCAACCTAATCAAACCTTATGTTCCAACTCTTTGATGTATGTTTCAATTCATAAATGGATTTATGAAGTTTGCACACCTTATCTGGGAGTTCATTGGATTTGAAACTCTCAGGCTATATCATATACACTTCCTTCTCAATGTTTACCTCATCGATTTGATTGAAGAGTTTAATACTCTTTACAGTTTGTTTCTCTACTTTATTATTATACTCTTTAGACTTCTCAAAAGCTTCTGATTTGTACTTCATTAAGTACATATAATCATATCTAGAGAAGTCATCGGTGAACGTGATGAAATATAAGAAACTACCTTTGGTGTGGGTGGACATTAGACCATATATATCTGAATGTATCAGTTCCAATATATCCTTGGCCCTTTATCCATGTCTAGTAAATGGAGATTTGGCCAACTTACCTACCACATATGACTCAAGTTGCAAACGGTTTATAAATCAAATGGATCTAAATATCTATGTTTATACAACTTTTAGAGTCTGTTATCGCCAATGTGCCCAAGTCTATAATGTCAAAGGTAGGCTTGGTTTACACCATTCCTGCTTCTCTTTGGATTTCTATTAAGACAAAGAGAATCATATAAGACATCGAATAGATACAAACCATTAACCTTACGAGTAGATGCTAATAAATCATTTTCAAAATAAATAAAACAACATTTGTCTTGAATGGTCAATTTGTATCATACTATGTTCAAATAAGAAATAGACATGATATTCTTTATTATGCTAGGAACATAATAACAATCACGTAATAAGATCTTATGTCCAAATGGAAGTATGAGGCCGACTATCCCCACAGAGACCGCCATAACCTTTGTGTTTCCTAGCCTCAACTCTACCTCACCTTTGCTAAGGTTTCTTCTACTTGTCAACACCTTCACATAATTGTGGACATGAGATGCATATTCAGTATCTAATACCTATGATGATGAATCTCTAATTGACAAGTTTAAATATGTCATATAGATATCTGAAGCTTCTTCAAGCTTCACTTTTCCTTGAGCTTTGTCATCTAGTTATTGCTTGCAGTTCTTCTTCCAGTGTACCTTTTGGTGGCAGTACTTACCCTTCTCTACTCCCTTGCCCTTATCCTACTTAGAAGGTGACTTTGATTTGACCTGCTTCTTTGTTTTTCTTTTCCTAAATGCCTGGACTACTCTCCTTTTCCTATTGGTCCTATCAAGTGGGCTTATCCTTTTGAAGGTTGTCCTATGTAATCTTTAAGTCTCACTTTGTTTGCATAATAGCTTAACCCAGAATAAGGTTTTGGAGATTTCTTAAACTAGAATAAGAGGTATTTTGATTTGGTAAGTAGATGGTATTCCACCCATAATAAGGAGAATTACACTGCACTGTTCCAAGTGATTTGGTAGGAATAAGTGGAATAAAGGGTGGAATAAGAAGTCAAAATACCCATGTTACCCTTGCATATGTTATTTTAAATTTCTCTGTTACAATTACTTATTAATGTGCACAATATTATTGGGTTGTCAACTATTTTTATTTTAATTTCTAAAATTAATACACATTACAACAATAATATATAAATATATTTTAAAGGTAAATTAATTTTTTTTCTCATCAAATTCGATGTTTTAACACAATATTTTGTTAAAAATGAAATTATAATAAAATATATTAATTTTAATGACATAAAATTGACAACATGTTGAAAGAGATCCTATTCCACTTAAATCGGGTACAAGGCATACCACTCTGGGTTAACCAATGCCCTTTGGCAAACTGGGTTAAAGGGTTTAAGTGGAATAGGAGACCCTATTCCGGGCCTATTCCGCAAACAAAGCAAGGCTAACATGTTAAGCAATTCTGCCAAAGTTGCTTGTTCATGTCTACACCGAGCGTTGCTAACCTCTCTATCCACTCTATCCATTCTATCATATTCAGTACATGAGTTTGCATTGAAGATGCCTCTGGCATCCAAGTTCTAAACAGAGATTTAGATATTGTGATGACCCGCCACCTTATAATCGGGGATCTGATTACTAAATGGGTACCGAATCATTAAAAACTGGAGCCAAGCCAGGATCTCGATAACTCTGGGAAATATATGATAAACTAAGCTAAACATTCCACATCACATCGAATTGTAAAGGAAGTGTAGACACACTAATTTTGACGTCATTTCGAGTAAATTTCATATTATATAATAATGCCTCAGGATGGTCTGATATTTAACCATTGATTGATCTTTTTGAGTGTCGGGTTTAACAGACATGTTTAAGTTAATCAATTGAATTGATTTTAGCTCAAATTTCAGTTAAAATATGCAGAAGTCTAAAAGACGTCGACCTGTGTGGACGCTATTTAGAATTTATTCTTATTTTAACATTTAAATTTGAATTTTAATCAGTTGATTAATTAGCTAAAAGGCGTCTGTAAGTGTTGACGCGTTTTAAGTTTCCTAGGCTATTTCTACTTCTCTTCCGGATGTTTATCCTTATCTTAATTAGTGTAAAAGACGTCTACACATGTAGACGCTTTTTAGCTAATAAAGATAAAGATAAGTTTTTCCGGATATTTATCCTTATTTTAATTAATCTGAAAGGCGGCAACCATGGTGGACGCGTTTTAGATAATTACAGATAAAGATGAATTAATCAGTATTTATCTGTCAGTTAAGATGGATAAATCCTAGATTTTGCTATGTTAATCATGGACGCAGAAGAGGTCTATAAATACCTTACATCTTGAAGAGTTAAAAAGTTAAGCGTAATCTTGAGTTGATTGAGCAATAGCGAGTTGAAGATCGAATCAACAACGTCGGAACGCCGAAGCGCTGCCATTTCTAGAAGTCGGCGTCCTTTCAATATTCTTCATTCATTCAAGAATTCAACCATTGGACATAAGTTTTTATTTCTGCATTTTCATTTCATTTAGTTCTATATTTTTCATCATTCACTCCATGCAACACACACCACATTCATTCTTTTCAAAACTTATTTGATTAAGGGGTTTCAAAAGCCATTAAACAAGTAAGTTTGCTGTTTAATTGCATGTTTAACATCATGATTAGAATAGATACTGCTTTTGTTTAAAGTTCTCATCATTGTTTTCTTTATCTCTTTTCTTTCTATTTTTGCTGCACTCAACAACAACAAGAGAATCAAAGGGGAAAACAAGCACAAAGTCAAAAGGATTTCTGGACGATCCTCAACCTCAAATTCAACAGCAAGAACAAAGAACAAAGAAAGGGCTCTCTTTCTTCAGCCGGCTGAAGGAGGGGAATCAAGGACTCAATATCTTCCACGTTCAAACAAGTAGGCGATCATACCCTCTTTTGGAACTTTTTAGTTAAAAGTTTCTGGCGATCACTGCATTTAGTTGTTGTTTTTAATAGGTTTATTTTGCACTAAACAACTTAGATTTTTCATGTTAATCACACGAGCATTTTAAAGCACTCACAGCTTTTTTGGCGATCACGGTGGGACGTGGTCTCGCCATCTTTTAGTTTTTTTGTTCTTGCTATCATCAATCGGGCACCCACGGTGCACCATTTGTGTCTCTCGACACGTCTTCACCAATTGGTGAGTGTTTTAGTTTAGTTAATTTCCCTCGTGCACCACGTGCACACCCCAGTGGCAAGATCTTGCCCTCCCCTTGATTAGTTTAAAAAAAGCTATTTTTGTGATAAAAATGATGTGTGATTGATTGATTTTCTAGTTGCTTAGTTAGTAAATCATCCTGTTAAAATCTGGAACTAAAAAAAATCTGCATGAATTGATTATTTACTACTTTTTATCCTGTTTGAGGAGGATTCAACCCAAAAAATCCTCCTGCAAAACTGTTTCTGCGAACTGAAAAGCGTCCAGGAGAACTGAAGCGTTTCAAACCGCGTCAACACACCCAGACGCCTTTCAGTCTTCATATTTTCTCTGCTGTCTGCATCTGTTTCTGCGAAAAATTAAGGTTCTGTTTTGAATAGCGTCGACTACCATCGACGCGATTCAGACAGTTTCTTGGTTATTTTTCAGTCTTCAGATTTCTGTGGTTTGAGTGCTAGCTACCCATTATTATTAAGTATTAGAGGCCATCCAGGCCGTAGAACATACGCATTGAGGCGAATACCCTCCTTTTCTTAGGAACACACTACTTGACGTCAGCAACTCTCTCTGATTGGGTTGGTCCCTTGATCAGACTAGAGAAGTTGACGTTAAGGCCTCCATAAGTCCCCAAAATCAAGGTATTCCTCTTTGATCATCGGGCTGGTTGTACCAATTGAAGTCCCGGCTAGATTCCAAAAGCGTTGTGAGAGAAAGCCCTAGAGAATAACGGTGGAAATTGAACTGAAACTAGGATCCTTTCCCTGAGCGAATTTGTGGTTTAATCCAATTCAAATAACTCAACAAGGAACCTTAAAATCACGATTAACATCAACTTGTTTGATTAATCTCTGTGCAACTTGTTTGTCAAATCTTTGAAAAAGGGAATCTAACATCATGCTGCTGCGATCAGGTAGGGACTTGAGTGTGGCTCCAGACGCCATGGTCAATTACGAGGGAGATGCTAATGCCCCTCAGGATTCTGATTACAACTATGAGAGCGGGAGAGATGATGCCTCCCGTAATTCTCTCTCCGTTCCGCTTCGACATGATGGGAACGTTCGGACACCTCTCTTTCATCCCCATGATCGATATCCTGATCTTCCCCCGCATGAATATGCGATTCCTAATCCCGATCTTGAGGGGGACATGAATCAGAATGATCCCTCATCCTCTGATCCTTCGGATCTTGTCAACGCTTTGGGAGTTCTTGCCTCCCGACTGGACCCTCAGCAGTTCGAGGCGATCCAGTCTTTTCTGAAGGGGAAGGCACCCGTGCAGCCTGCTGAGCAGAACCCTGTGGCTCCCCCTGTTGTTACTCAACAACCTCCTCTTCACCCTCCTTACATCCATCAGGCCATGGAAGGCCTTCATGTCACTTCTCGGCCAGCCGGGCCGCAGCTTTCATCCTCTAGGCAGCCGGCTAGACCGCAAACGCCTGTTTATCAAAATGCCCTCGGGCATGGCAGAAGCTCTGCTGGACCTCCCCTTTATTGTCCCCCCTGTCCAACGTACTCTAGGCAGCAGGCCTATCAAGTACCTCCACCTCCTCCTCCTCCCTAGGCAGATCTGACCACGCAAGCGTTGCTGGCCAAGATGGAGCGCATGGATGAGCAGTTTAACAACCTCCAGAAGATGATGGGGGTTAAAGCTGCGCCAGAGATCAATTTGCCGAGCCTGCCGGTGTTCCACCTACCACCCTCTGAGATGCCAGTGTACCGGAAGTACAACGGTACTGGTAACCCCTTCACACATTTGAAGGAGTTTATGTATGAATCGTCTTTCTGGCAGAACGACAAGAGGTCGTTGGCCTTTTTGTTCAGGATATCTCTAGAGGGACCAGCGCTCGAGTGGTTCTTTTCTCTGGAACCCTCTGAAGTAGAGGATTACGGTATCGTCTCTCGTAAATTCATCCAACGATACCAGGACAGAGTTGCACCCTCCTTGTCCATCACTGACCTCATTGTAGAAAAGATGAAACCTGATGAGGAGTTTGTCAGTTTTGCTGACAGGTGGCGGGGCCTGGCCGAAAAGGTGAAGGATCACTTGTCCGAATCTGAGCAAGTGAAGATGTTAATTTCCAACGCCACGCCCCATTTTAAGCTAGTCCTCTCTTTGAACAATCTGACCAACATGGCAGAGCTCTATGAAAGAGCACGGTACTGCCAAAATGCCTTCAAGGACGCTACGTTCTCTAGCGTCTTTGATCCTCACAGACCTAGCAGGCCTCCACCTCGGAAGCCTACAGTGCCAAACTCTCCCAGCACAGGTCCGACTACTGAGGGCACGCTCTCTTACGAGCAAGTTAGTAGCATGAATAATAACTCGCCCCAGTTCGTGAGGAACCAGCAGCAGTACCAGAGGCCACCACAGCCAAACCAGCAGGGGTACAGGCAGCAACAGAACCCCCATTATCATCAACAGTATCAACGACCCCAGCAGCCGAATCAGAACCAGCAACAGCAACAGCTACAGCAACCGCCGCAACGGCAACAGCAGTACCAGCAACCCCAACAGCAGCAATATCAGCAACAACAACAGCTACAGTATCAGCCGCGCGCACCGCCGGCATACCATAATGTCCCTCCTCCTGCTGACTATAATCAGCAGAGAAGACCTCTAGGCCCTAAAAGGGCAGAATACCCGGCCCTCCTAGAATCCTTGGCAGATATCTTCAGCGCTCTAATGGAAGCTAATGCCTTAGTTTTGCCAAGGGAAAAGGCCGTCTGGCCTCAAAATGCCGACACGTCCAGGTATTGCTATTTCCATAGGCAACCTGGGCATACCATCGACACATGCTTCCAGTTCAGAGATTATATTCATGATCTCAATGAACTGGGCGGCATAGACTGGGAGGAGATGAAAAAGTATATATCAGCCCTGAAGGCGAGAAGACCACAGCAGCAGCAGCAGCAGCAAGCAAGACCACCAGCACAAGCAGCAACACCACCCAACATGGGTATAGTGCAGAATCCACTCCCAGAGCACCAGAACCAAAATCAAGTTGCTCCCATTCTGACGAACAGCCAGTCTGAGGCTGGTCGTGGGCAACAGTGGAGGATAGAGGACTCTTCCTCTCTTTATTCAACGGGCCATATTCCAAGTACCGCAGAACGACCACCACGCCGCACCATCCACATACCTAGGCCACAACCCATTACCATCACCCCTCTACCGACACCCACATATCACTCGCCCACACCCAATAACCCATTACCACTACCTGCCTTCCTTAAGTCCATCACGCCCCGCACTCCTACGCCTCCATCATATAACCCCCCGCAAACCAATCACGCGCCCCTTCTACCATCTAGGCCATTACTCCGCGTACCATTTCCTACTTCACCCACTACCACTACCACCTACCCAGATACGCCCTTACCATCCAGACCGCTATTACGCGTGCCATTCCCCACCTCACCAACCACTTACCCATCCACCATCCAACCATCTAGGCCTCTAATCCGCACCGCGCCATCACCACCTAGCCCTACGCCATCACCTACATACCAGCCCTCTACATCATCCGCACCATCCAACCCTGCGGTACTTAAGGTGTCACCCGGATCCTCCACAATCGAGGAACATGCGCTCCCAAGTGGAAGGATTTTCAACAAGGTCTTTCCTCAGTCCACAGTTAGAGACAGCCCATCACAGCCGACTGAGGAAGCCCATAATGAAGAGAGTGCACCAGGCACTCAATATGACTTGTTGAAACATCTAGACAGGACACCGGCATGGATCACTGTACTTGAATTGATCAAAAGGTCCAAGATTCACCAAGAAACCTTAATGGAATATCTACAGAAGGTGATGGTCAACGAGGACGTGCCGGTAGAAAAAATTGCAGCACTACTAGTTCCTCAGGGGGATCAGCCCTCCATTACATTTCACACATCGGAACTAGCACCGCCAGCAGCCAGAAGCATGGCTTTGAGCATCACGGTCAACATCTGTAAGAAGGCCGTGGATGCATGCCTGGTAGATACAGGGGCTTCGATCAATGTCTTACCTCCGAAGACCCTGGAGCTGTGCGGTGTGCCCAAAGAAAAATGGCTGCCCAGCCCCATCTCAGTGACGGCATATGACAATTCTACCCGTTCCCCTCTGGGAATGGTTTATTTGAAGGTGGAGCTAGGCCCTGTAAGTCATGCAGAGGTGGAATTTCACATCCTAGAAATCGCCCCTTCTATAAATGCCATTTTGGGTCGTCCTTATATTAAAACTGTTAGTTTAGGTGGCCTACAAGCCAATCTAACAATGTAAATCTCGTTCATTATTAATAAAATGGCATAATATTCATTATGTGTAAATCACGTTAATTATCGTTTCATAATGAAGTCCGTGAATATGTGCTATGGTGATTAGATTATGATGAGATCATACTAATGAGACTGATCACTTAAACACACATATTCTTAATCGTTCATAGTCGGAGGATATCCGAGAAGGACATCGGATATCCGGTTAGACTAGTACAGATTACTCCTGCTCATATAATGAGGGTGACTGGTCTCATAAGTCACTTGTGTGGAGACACTAAGGCGAATCTGTAGGTGCTCATTGGAGAATGAGTTCACTGAACTGATCCGACTGAATCGCTGGATGGTATTGTACCTCACTGTCAACCAGCTTGATTCTATTGTCGTAGTTGTGTGGATGGTCCTCGGACCTGAGACACCAAGGACACCTTGGCGGTGGACTTCTGTACTTTGACCTTGGTCTACGAATCTCTAGCCATGGGATTCTAATACGCCAAGGATTGGGTGCAGCGGAATACCGTCGAATGGAATTGTGTGTCAATAAGGAATCATTCGCTCTCGGTACTTAGAGAGAGAATGCTCTAGGAAGGATGCGCGGAAGTCCCTGGCTAGGGCGGACGATAATATCGGGAAAGGAGTTTTCCGATATTCATCAGCGACATCCAATCCAAGTGAGTCGACCGGTTAGGGTTTGACAGCTCGCCATACCCTGAGTTGACTCGAGAGCATTGTACGAATGAAGGATTATATCCACGCGATAACTGTCGGCGGAAAGGTTCCAAGAGTGGGTTACTTAACCCCAAATACCTTCCGGGTTCACGCGGTGTTGCTTGGCACCCAACGTGATCGGAGGACCGGTCGAATTCGATGTGCGACATCAATTCGATTGATTAATTGATTAATAAAGGGTTATTAATTAATTAATAAAGCCAATGAGGAGTCACTGGCTTGTTGGGCCATTAACTGGACTGGTACTTTGGCCTAGAGGGTCACACGCAAATGATTCTCAAGGTGATGGATAAATAAGTGAGTTTTATACAAACCGGGGGTTTTTGTGAAAAACCGCGCGGTTAGTATAAAACATAGCGAACGGGCTGAGCAGACCAAGCTGCTGGTAACCCTAGCCGCCCCTCCTCGTTTTCTGTCCTTCTCTGGCGTCCAGGCAGATCCAGATTTGCTCCGCCGCTTCTTCGAATCCCGTTCGACGGGAAATCGTCCGCGCGCTGCGGCGCTCATTGCGGCGACTGGTGGAGGCTTCGTGGGCTGCGAAGAACGACGAACTCAAGGATATCCGTCGCGGGGAGGATCGCGTGGACTTCGCTAGAGGCCGGGCACTTGCGCGGCTTGCGGTGTCGCACCGACGGAACCGAACGGCTGCGGATTCAAATCCGCACACGGTGAGAACAGATAATCCGATTATCTCGCGTTTTAGTCTCCGAAACGGGAACGGATCGCTGTAAATATTTTTGTTTTCCACTGCGTGAGCGATCCGGAGAAACCGAGAAAACCCAACAGTGGTATCAGAGCCAGGTTCCACTGTTTCTCGTCCCGTTTCGGTTTTCGAAATTGATTTTTCTTGAGTTATTCCATGCGTTTAATCCGATTAAAATGACGGAATAATGTTCATAAGATGAACACAAATAATTTGATTATTTTTCTGTAATTTTTCGGATTTTATTTTGGAGTTTTTCGTGTTCTTCGTGAGACGAAGAACGGCAAGATTACGGCGACTTCAATCGGCTTCCCAAGTGTTGGGATGGCCGGCCGAGACTCCGGATCTTTAGGGGATAGTCACCATTGCACATCCGGTATTTTTCCGGCGTCGGGGTGACCTTGAAAAACTGAAAAATTCGAGCCCTAATTCGGTTTTTGGAACCCTGCAAAAACAAAAAAAAAATCCCACATATTAGGGCTTTGCCGGCTGTCGTTTGGGCTTCTCCGGTGGCCCTACCGGTGCCGGGGAGCTCGCCGGCGCCGGGGGGCACCACCGGCGGGGTCGGCACCGCCGGGGGGGGGGGGGGGCGGGGCCGTCGGCGCCCCAGCCGCCGGCCTCCAAACCTACAAATCTAGGGTTTCAGTTTTGGGGTTTCAGGTTGGGGAAGGGGGCAGTTCAGGGTTGAACCGGGTCTCGCGAGCCGGCCGGTCCAGATGGACCCTGGCCCGGTCCAGGGTGCCCCGGGTCCGGGCCCCTGGCCGAGCCCGGGCTCGCACCTGGCCGAGCCAGGGCTCGCACCAGGGCCGAGCCCCTGGCTCGAACCAGGTCCAGTGGGCTGAGCCCACTCCCCTTATTTCTTTTAAAACCCCTTTAAATCCCCAAATTGCCCATAGGAAATTAAGTTAAAATATGAATTAATTTTAAAATTTTAAAAATTGTTTTGAGGATTAAAATTATTATTCAATTTTAATTTAATTGGGCATTTATTAATGATTTTGAATCATTAACTTAATTAAAGGTTCATTAATTAGCAATTAGTTGTGGAATTATTGAGGTTAATATTAGTTTAAGTGTTAAACTAATTATTGACCTTAATTTATCTAATTTTAAGAGTTAAAATTAGTAATCAATAATTTTTAATCTAATTGTTAGATTATTAATTATTAGTACATCTAATTGTTAATTAATATAAGAGTTAGTTATTAATTTAATTGTTAAATTAATAATTAACTTAAATAACTAATTTAAATGTTAAATTAATAGTCTTTAATTATTATTGTTAGTTATTGATTTAAGGGTTAAATTAATAATTAACTTTAATCTTCTAATCTAATTGTTAGATTATAGTTATTAATTGATTAGTGTTAATTAATATTTTAAGTGTTAAATGACTAATTAACATTAATTAATTAATCTAAGAGTTAGATTAATAGTTAATTAATAATTAGAGTTAATTAATAATTTAAGTGTTAAATTATTAATTAATTTTGTTGGACTGGTCTAAGAGTTAGATTAGTCATTAATAGTCTAATTGTTAGATTATTAAGGGGGTTTAATCTAAGTGTTAGATTATTAGAAATGTTTTAATTTGCATGGAATAATCTGGAATTATTAATTCGGATTGTGTGCGCATGTGATGTGTGTTTAATGCTTTTAAATTTAGATTTAATTGCATGTTAAGATAATAAAATGAATTTTCGAAATTCAAACACTAATTTTGATTGGATCCCAACCTTTTTGAAAGCCAAAACTTATCTATTTTGAAAACTCATTTGTTTTAGCCATGTGATGCGCTGAATCATGTGTGGGATGTTTAAAACACACTGTGGTCATGGATATGCACTTATTTAATTGTTCATGTGATGAATGATGGATTGTGTGGATCGTGGATGTATGTTTGTTTATTAATTGTTAATAAATAGAGGTCTGCGCACCTCTCTCTCTTTCATACTCCGATGTATTTCTACCTCCCTCTCTCTCTTGTACTCGCCATGAGGCCCTCTCCTAATTGCATATAATTCTTGAATTAATGTAATATGATCGAGGCAACTGAGGAAGAAGCGAGGACGATCCACAACTGCAACCAGGAAGGCGTACAGATGGAGATCTCTTGCCTATGTGATTGCAGGGTATCTAATGTAAATGTTATAATTAGATTATGTGTGCGTTTGACTGTTGGCTCCAGTCAAACCCACTGTGCTATCCATGACCACACTAATGACATGTATGAGATGCATTGTTTATCTTTTGATTATGAATCAAAGCAGGTTATAGTATTTAGTAAATATATACGATATATTTATACTATCACCTAGGAGAGACCAAGATAAAAGTTATCTAAATACCCTCAGATAAACTCTAAGCCGTAACGCGAGTAGTTAAGAACTTACCGCGTGGTCCACCATCGTTATAGTCATAGGATTCAAATCACTTTAAGCAGGTTTGTTGTGCTATCCACAAGGCTTGCTTAATTGGGAGGAGAAACTGTGACTATGGCATTAGATGCCTATAGATCGGGGTAGAGGAACCATGTAGCTTTGTTGTGCTATCCACAAGGGCTGCATGCAAATCTATGCTCGTCGCGTAATGATAGTTAGCTTAGACCAGAATTAGTGGTTTGTTGTGCTATCCACAAGGCCATTAAATCTTTGGGGACCGAAGCCATGATCAGATATTGCAAGGAGTTGCATGTCCCATGAGTTGGGTGCTCTCTGATTGTATTACAATTTGTTGTGCTATCCACAAGGCTGTAGTGCAAGTCATTGAGATTCTGATCCCCACTAGGAGACTGTCGGCGTCTCCCGTTCTGTATAACTGAGGGTTATACAGTCCATCGAAAATTAGTGGGAGTTAAACTTGAACAAAAAATCATGTCCTGTTTAAAATTTTAATAATTGAACATCTGCTAAGTAGATTTTACTTATCTCCTGTAAGGAATTATGTCGTCGAATAACTCACTCCGTGGCATATTTGATGCCATTTTGACTTACTTGATCTACTCGGATTGGTTCAGAAACCTGAAGAATGTCTTCAGATCTGAGCACAATAACTTTGTCCCTGGAGCTGATCGTCTTGCTGAATCGGCATTAGATGCCCCTGAAGCAGAGATGACAGCTAACGATAAAGGATCAGAGGACAAAGGTAAAAGAGTAGTGAAGGGTGACTGATTATACTATAAGCAGTTTGGTCACTGGAAGAGGAACTGCAAGGAGTTCCTTAATGATAAAGCTCATGGGAGAGTGAAGCTGTCTGAAGCTTCAGATATCTATATGATAGATATCAACTTATCAGTTAGAGATTCCACATTGTGGGTATTAGATACCGGATGTGCTTCTCATATCTGCCATGATGTGCAGATGCTGACAAGTAAGCGCAAGCTGAGAAAAGGTGAGGTGAAATTGAGGCTAGGAAACGGCGCAAAAGTTGCGGCGATTGCTGTTGGGACAGCAAACCTCAGGCTTCCATCGGGAGACACCTTACTATTAGAAGATTGTTATTATGTTCCTAACATAATAAACAACATCATATCAATATCTTGTTTGGACAAGATAGGATATAGGTTGACTATTGAGAATAGAAGTTGTTCGATTTATTATGGTAATAAATCAATAGCTTCAGCATCTTTAGTCAACGGTCTATAGCTATTAGATGTTTCTCATTACAATCTTCAGATTGATGATACTCTTAAGAAGAGCAAGAATTGTGTGAATCAAGCCTACATGTGGCATTGTAGACTTGGACACATTGGCGAAAGCAGGTTGCAAAAGTTGCACAAGCATGGTTATTTAACAACATTCGATTATGAATCGTTTGCAACATGCGAATCCTGCCTTATGGGAAAGATGGCAAAATCTCCATTTAGTGGACATGGAGAACGTGCCAAGGACATTCTGGAACTAATACATACGGATGTATGTGGTCCAATGTCCACCCAAGCCAAATGTGGCTTTTCTTACTTCATCACGTTCACCGATGACTTCTCAAGATTCGGCTTTGTGTACTTAATGAAGTACAAGTTGGAAGCATTTGAGAAGTTCAAGGAGTTCAAGAATGAGGTGGAGAAGCAGTTAGGAAAGAGTATTAAAGCTCTTCGATCAGATCGAGGAGGAGAATACTTGAGTACTAATTTCACACAATTCTTAAAGGATAATGGTATCCTTTCTCAGCTGACCCCTCCATATACACCACAGATGAATGGTGTATCAGAAAGGAGGAATCGCACCTTGTTGGACATGGTGCGATCTATGATGAGCTTTTCGGGATTACCAGTGTCCCTCCGGGGGTATGCTCTAGAGTCAGCAGCATACCTACTAAACAGAGTTCCCAGCAAGTCTGTGGCCTCTACTCCATATGAGATATGGAAAGGCAGGAAACCAGAATTTAAACATGTTAAAGTCTGGGGTTGTCCTGCTCATGTAAAGAGGCATGATCCAGACAAGCTGGAATCACGAACTGATAAATGTAGGTTTGTGGGATATCCAAAGGAAACCTTTGGATACTATTTTTACCATCCTGGTGAACAAAAGGTGTTTGTCGCCAGGAAAGTTGTCTTCCTAGAAGAGGAATACCTTCTCCAGAAGGACAGTGGGAGTAAAATAGTACTAGAAGAGGTTCCAGATCCCCAAACAGCTGCATTATCATCAGATGAGATATCAGTTCCTGAATCTGTTCAGGTACACACAGATGAGCCTCGTAGATCTGGTACAATACCTAGACTACCCGAACGATATGTGGGACATATCGTTGAAAGTGAGTCTAAGGTACTATATAATGAGGATAATGATCCTAAAACCTACCAGGAGGCTATAGACGGCCCAGAAGCCGGGAAAATGGCGAGAAGCCATGAACTCAGAAATCCAGTCCATGTACACCAACCAAGTTTGGAACTTGGAGGACTTGCCCGAGGGTATTGTACCCATCGGTTGAAAGTGGATCTTTAAGAGAAAGATCGGTGCTGATGGACGGATCGACACTTATAAGGCAAGGTTGGTGGCAAAGGGATATCATCAAAGGCAAGGAATTGACTATGACGAGACTTTCTCACCAGTTGCCATGATAAAGTCGATCAGAGTTCTGCTCACCATTGCTACACATTATGATTATGAAATATGGCAGATGGATGTGAAGACTGCCTTCCTCAATGGTAACCTTGAGGAAAAGGTGTATATGATACAACCAGAATGTTTCACATCCAAAAAATCTCCAGATAAAGTGTGCAAGCTTCATAGGTCCATTTATGGACTGAAGCAGGCTTCCCGGAGCTGGAACATAAGATTTGACGAGGCTGTCAAATCTTATGGCTTCATTAAGAATGAAGATGAGCCTTGTGTGTACAAGAAGACCAGTGGGAGTGCAGTCACTTTTCTAGTTCTTTACGTAGATGACATACTAATTGGGAATGATGTAGCTATGATGTCATCAGTAAAGATTTGGCTGTCGAAAAACTTCTGCATGAAGGATTTGAGAGAAGCATCCTACGTATTGGGAATACGGATCTATAGAGATAGATCAAAGAGGATGCTTGGAATGACCCAATCCTTGTACATAGATACCATAATCAAAAGGTTTGGCATGGAAAATTCCAAAAGAGGTTTCATACCGATGAGACATGGAATTAATCTCTCAAAGGAGCAGTCTCCTAAGACTCCTGATGAGAGGGCATTCATGGATAGAATACCCTATGCCTCTGCCATAGGATCTATCATGTATGCCATGTTATGTACACGGCCTGATGTTGCATTTGCTCTAAGTGTTACGAGCAGATTTCAGGCTGATCCAGGTGAAGAGCACTGGAAGACAGTGAAATGCATCCTTAAGTACTTGAGAAGAACTAAGGATATGTTTCTTGTCTATGGAGGAGGTGACTTGAAACTGCGAGGCTTTACTGACTCGAGTTTCCAGTCGGATCTAGATGATAGCAAGTCAACATCTGGATTCGTGTTTACTTTGAACGGAGGCGCAGTGTGCTGGAAGAGTTCCAAGCAAGTAACCACTGCAGATTCGACGACTGAAGCTGAGTACATCGCTGCAGCTGAAGCCGCCAAGGAAGCAGTGTGGTTGAAGAAATTCATCACCGACCTCGACGTAGTTCCCAGCATCTCTAAGCCTGTTCCACTGTTGTGCGACAACAATGGAGCCATTGCGCAAGCGAAAGAGCCGCGGTCTCATCAGAAATGAAAGCATATTCTGAGGCGCTTTCACCTTATCAGAGAGATAATATCCAGAGGAGATGTAGTAGTGGAAAGAGTTCCATCTGTCGACAATATAGCAGATCCACTGACAAAGCCGTTGGCTCAAATTGTGTTTGAGCGTCACCTAGAGTCTATGGGATTATTGTATAAAGGTGATTGGCTTTAGTCCAAGCGGGAGATTGTTAGTTTAGGTGGCCTACAAGCCAATCTAACAATGTAAATCTCGTTCATTATTAATAAAATGGCATAATATTCATTATGTGTAAATCACGTTAATTATCGTTTCATAATGAAGTCCGTGAATATGTGCTATGGTGATCAGATTATGATGAGATCATACTAATGAGACTGATCACTTAAACACACATATTCTTAATCGTTCATAGTCGGAGGATATCCGAGAAGGACATCGGATATCCGGTTAGACTAGTACAGATTACTCCTGCTCATATGATTAGGGTGACTGGTCTCATAAGTCACTTGTGTGGAGACACTAAGGCGAATATGTAGGTGCTCAGTGGAGAATGAGTTCACTGAACTGATCCGACTGAATCGCTGGATGGTATTGTACCTCACTGTCAACCAGCTTGATTCTATTGTCGCAGTTGTGTGGATGGTCCTCGGACCTGAGACACTAAGGACACCTTGGCGGTGGACTTCTGTACTTTGACCTTGGTCTACGAATCTCTAGCCATGGGATTCTAATACGCCATGGATTGGGTGCAGCGGAATACCGTCGAAGGGAATTGTGTGTCAATAAGGAATCATTCGCTCTCGGTACTTAGAGAGAGAATGCTCTAGGAAGGATGCGCGGAAGTCCTTGGCCAGGGCGGACGATAATATCGGGAAATGAGTTTTCCGATATTCATCAGCGACATCCAATCCAAGTGAGTCGACCGGTTAGGGTTTGACAGCTCGCCATACCCTGAGTTGACTCGAGAGCATTGTACGAATGAAGGATTATATCCACGCGGTAACTGTCGGCGGAAAGGTTCCAAGAGTGGGTTACTTAACCCCAAATACCTTCCGGGTTCACGCGGTGTTGCTTGGCACCCAACGTGATCGGAGGCCCGGTCGAATTCGATGTGCGACATCAATTCAATTAATTAATTGATTAATAAAGGGTTATTAATTAATTAATAAAGCCAATGAGGAGTCATTGGGCTTGTTGGGCCATTAACTGGACTGGTACTTGGGCCTAGAGGGTCACACACAAATGATTCTCAAGGCGATGGATAAATAAGTGGGTTTTATACAAACCGGGGGTTTTTGTGAAAAACCGCGCGGTTAGTATAAAACATAGCGAACGGGCTGAGCAGGTCAAGCTGCTGCTAACTCTAGCCGCCCCTCCTCGTTTTCTGTCCTTCTCTGGCGTCCAGGCAGATCCAGATCTGCTCCGCCGCTTCTTCGAATCCCGTTCGACGGGAAATCGTCCGCGCGCTGCGGCGCTCATTGCGGCGACTGGTGGAGGCTTCGTGGGCTGTGAAGAACGACGAACTCGAGGATATCCGTCGCGGGGAGGATCGCGTGGACTTCGCTAGAGGCCGAGCACTTGCACGGCTTGCGGTGTCGCACCGACGGAACCGAACGGCTGCGGATTCGAATCCGCACACTGTAAGAACTGATAATCCGATTATCTCGCGTTTTAGTCTCCGAAACGGGAACGGATCGCTGTAAATATTTTTGTTTTCCACTGCGTGAGCGATCCGGAGAAACCGAGAAAACCCAACAAAAACTCTTGAGGCGATTCCCTCTACGAATCACCAATGCCTCAAATTCCCTTTTAAAGGACGAATTATTAAAGTGACGAGCATGCCGATCCTTGCTGCTGCTCATGCCTTAAATGTTAAATCTGCTGCTTTACCTGGCCGACAACATTTTCTGTCGGTATTACAGGTCTACCATCCAGTGGCTGATCCTTTGAAAGCCGCCACTATTTCTCCATACCCGTTAGATGCCATAAAAAGGGGGAAGTGCATGAGTACCCCAGGATGGAGAATTATGATGAAGAACGGCTACGAGCCTGGGAGAGGTCTGGGCACACAGTTGCAAGGCAGGACCGCTCCTGTTAAAGATCATCGAGCAGCACCTGGAAGTGGTCTGGGCTATAGGCCAAGAAGACTGAAGTAAGATCTGGTTCAGCAAGCAGAGATTAAAGAAGGTCAGAAAATCTGGGAGACAATGTCTACACCACCCAAAGAAGGCCGAGATCCCCTAACATGGACTCTGTATACACACTTTGTGAAGGGGCCCATACTTAGCCACGACAACACGGTGGTCATTACTTCGTGTTTTGACTTCCATGACATATATGGGAGGGACTTGGCCAGACATTGCTCAGAACTACTTACGTACCAATCCTTGGAGGCTCTGCGGCCTATGAAAAGGAGAAAATTCCATGATCCTGAATGCGAATGGTACAGGTGGTTCGATCTGAGAGACCTTTACATTGCATTGAACAGATTGTTCCTAGATCCCGCAAAACCCAAGTGGCCGCCGCAGATTGATGAGCTAATTGAAAGCCCTGGTGCCATCTTTGATAAGCAGATATTGCTGTCTGAAGAGACCGACGAAGGGGAGCCAGATGACCCCTATGAAGCTGGTTAAACTACAGATATGCTATTGATAAGTCCACAATTTTACATAAATAACAGATGAAATTTACATAATTTGCTATCAATTTAACGGACAAAATCACATGGAATGATAGATAAACCATTTGCGCATTCAAAATCTGAATTTCAAATATCATCACTCCATGGATGGAATAAGGGTAGCAACTTCATTTCCTCAACAATTATTTAATGTGCAGTTGAATGATTTACGACCATGATAACTTAACTGTTATTTTATGTGAAAACAGGACATGAACAAGCAGAGGGCATAGTGGTTGGACCACCTGAACTTCAAGGAAGTGACCAGAGTTCGAATCCTGGCAAAAACAACATTTTATTTTCGTATTTTAGCTTCAACTGGGGCCCACATGCCAACTAAGAGAGAAAGGAGGAGGGAATTCTGAAATTCAAAGAAAAGAGGATCCGTTTCAAAAATTCGAAATTCAAAATACCAATTAATATTTTAAAGAGGATCCCCTAATCAAGGGGAACTTAACGAAAGGATTTTAAAATCTCTTTTTGAAATTCAAACCCCCCCCTTCTTTTCTATAAAACTAAGGGAGGAGGTCAAAGGGAGGAGCCCAGAATTTTTCAGAATTTTCTTATCCCTCTCTCTCCCACAGTTCTCTCTCTCTCCCTACGTATCTCTCTCTCTTTTTCCCTCGGTTTCTCTTTCTCTCTGTTTCTATTCCTCTCTCTCTTCCTCCTCCGTCTCGGTTCTCTCTGTGTTTTATTTTTATTTTTTCTGCAGCATCCTTCTCTTCCTCCCTCCTCTGTTCTCTCCTTCTCCGTCTCTCTATCTCTTCTCTCCCACACGATCTCTGTCTCCCCCACGCTCTCTCTCGGATCTCCAGCAGCCTCCCTGTCTCAACTTCCTCCGGTGTACCAGCAGACGCGGCAAAGCCCTTCGGCAAGCATCACCTGCAGCATCCAGCAGCTGTGGTGCAGCAGCCGTCCAGCTTGTCCTTCCTCCGGTGCACCAGCAGACGCGGCAAAGCCCTCCTGCAAGCATCACCTGCAGCATTCAGCAGCTGTGGTGCAGCCAGCCGTCCAGCTTGTGCTCCTCCACGTGCAGCAGCTTCTCCACTGCAACCTGCAGCATCCAGCGCCGGCCAGCAAGACCTGCATGCGAGTTCACAGCAGCTGCACCCACGGGCCCAAGCGCTGCACCTCCAGCGGCAGCACCAAGCAGCTCCAGCAACCCCCACGCATGCAGCAGCTTCCTGCACGTCCCAGCTGAGCCAAGCACCTCCTCCACGCTCCAGCCTGCAGCCACGTACATCACCATCCTCCATGCGTGCATGCGCAGCCGGCAGCTCCTTCCTCCAACGCATGGCAGCCACCTCTCCTCCAGCAGCTGATTCCTTCAACACCTGTCACGTACACCAGCAACCAGCATCCTCCTGCAGCCACGCACAGCAGCCTCCTTCCTCAAGCAAGTCCAGCACAGTAGCACCCACCAAGCGGCAAAGCAACAGCAGCAGATCTTCTCCAACCCGGTGAAGCTGGTCCACTGCACCGCATCCTTTGGGCCCGGTCCATTGCGCCGGAGTACCAACAGAAGCTTCTATTGCTCTGTTCTTTTCCTTCCCCTATTAGTTTAGAATTAGTTTATTTAATTAGGATTAGTCAATTGTTATTTAATGTTTTGTTTATTTAGGATATTAAACCTTGTAAGTTGTTTCATGATTTTTAGTTAATTAATCATTTACACTTAGTTAAATAACAGTTTCTTTGTTAATTTTTTAGTCGTGCTTATTTTCCGTACATGTTTGTGTTTACTTTCTGAAAAAGAAAAAAAAAAAAAAAGATTTGTTTAATTTGAGTAATCTTATTTTTAGGTAATATTAGTTAACTTAGCTTTAGTTTAATTAAGTAATTAGTTTCCTTAAATTTTCACTTATTTTTAGATTAACCAAAGTCCAAAATTTTCAAAGTTAAAATCTTAACTCCTTGTGGATCGACTCGGACTCACCACTATCAATTTCCAAAATTTGATTTGAATGAGCCGGATAAATTTAGATTGAACGTTTTCTTGTGTTTAAACGACGCACAATTCGGAACGCATCAGCTATGGAGGGGGACATATCCTTCCCATGTCTTGATGCTCCATACTCTGTTTCGCACACTGCTCCTGACCCCGACTTGGTCGCGGGTCATTATTGAAGATATTCCACTGGCTCCGCCCGTTATGATTACTCTGTCCCCTCGGGACCTTATTCCAAAACCTCCTCTCGATCTAGAGAGGATGTATGATTTGATCTGAGACATACTACTATATGATCCCCCTAATCCTCTGGCCTTGGACCACTTCCTCCATCTGATTCTCCTTCTATTTGTATCCATTCATGTTTCATGTTTTCCTCTGATATAAAAAAAAAAAACGCCAATTTTACAACAAATTCTTCTCAGATCCTCATCGAGGAAACATCTTACTTGTCCGATCACACCCCGTCGCGCGGGTCCTTCGGTCAAGATTCTCTCTTAGATCTACTCTGTCTCTCCCCTCGGGAGGATCCCTCTGTATTTCCACTTGTATCCCAGGATTTCTATCCTGCTTCATCTTCATTAGGTTATAACAGGGAGTTTAGTGAAGTTAGGCAGTCTAGTTTTAAGCAGGTTAGTCAAGTTAGGAAGTCTAGGAAGCCTAAGGGTAGGCGAATTCCAGATAGATACCTCTAGGACTTAGCTGATAAATGCTTTTCTTGTTCTTTGATCCCTCAGTTTTTAGAAAATCCAATTCATATGCCAGAAGACTGTATGAATGATGAGTCAGTCAATGATGGGTACGGGGTATATGAGTTAGTACATGAAAAGGACCCCATTATTGAAAATGAGGAAGATGATGAGGACGCAGCTGAGGCATATGCCAGTGGAGTGAAGAGATTCGATGAACCCTCAGCTGCCGTAGAAGAGCCCACCAAAGAAATCAATTTAGGGACTGAAGATGAACCTAAGGTTGTCCTCGTCAGGAAAAATCTTTCTACAGAGGATGAGAAGGCAATGGTACAAGTACTTAAGGACTATAAGGACACTTTCGCCTGGAGTTATGAAGATATGCCAGGGTTAGACTCATCTTTAGTTGAACACAGATTAACATTAAAGGATGGAGCTAGCCCTGTCAAACAGAAACTAAGGCGATTCCACCCACAAATGGCTCTAAAGATGAAGGAAGAGGTCGACAAATTACATAAAGCCAAATTTATTGGAGTTGTCCTTTATCCACAATGGGTGGCCAACATAGTCCCGGTTATGAAGAAGGACGGGAAGGTCAGAATTTGCATTGACTTCCGCGATCTGAACCGGGCGTGTCCTAAAGATGATTTTCCATTGCCTCATATTGATGTACTCATTGATAATACCGCTGGCTATGAAACTTTATCGTTTATGGACAGATTTTCAAGATACAATCAGATTAAGTTGGCAGAAGAAGATCAAGAGAAAACGTCATTCACTACACCTTGGGGAACATACTGTTATGTCGTCATACCATTTGGATTAAAGAATGCTGGAGCCACTTATCAGAGGGCCATGATGGCAATATTTCATGACATGATGCACATAGATCTGGAAGTGTATGTGGATGATTTATTGGTTAAATCTAAGACAAAGGCTGAGCACGCCAAAGTTTTGGCAAGGGTATTAGAGAGATCGAGAGAATATCAGTTAAAGATGAACCCCAAGAAATGTGTATTCGGGGTATCTTCAGGAAAATTGCTTGGATTTATTGTCAGCAAACGGGGAATTGAGATCGATCCCAATAAGGCGAAGGCTATCAGAGAAATGCCACCCCCTAAAAACTTGAAGGAGTTAAGAGGATTAATCGGGAGGTTACAATTTATTCGCCGTTTTGTCTCCCAGCACTCACAAAGGTGTAAGCCGTTTTACGAGCTTACCAAGCCGGGAGTCAAATTCGATTGGGACGATAAGTGTCAGGAGGCATTCGATGGATTAAAGAACTATTTAGCAAGTCCTCCTGTTTTGAGACCACCATCTCCAGGCAAACTATTGATACTTTATATTTCAGTCCTGGATGATGCAGTGGGGGCTGTCCTAGCACAAGAGGATGAAGAAGGAAAAGAGAGGGCAGCCTACTATCTCTCTAAACTTCTCAACCCCGCTGAACAGAGATATACGGTGATGGAGAAAACATGTGCAACATTGGTCTGGGTTGTGCAGAAATTAAAGCATTATTTTCTGGCCCATGAAGTCCATCTCATCGCTAGGATGAATCCGACCAAATTCCTTCTGGAGAAATCTGTTCTTACTGATAGGTTAGCGCGATGGCAAAGCTTTCTATCTCAATTCGATATCACTTATATTCAGTAGAAAGCGATCAAGGGCTATGCCATAGCAGAACATCTCGCTCATCATCCCCTTCCTCGATTTGATCCAGTGCGATCAGAGTTTCCGGATGAGGAACTGATGTCCATAAATCAAATCAGAGATGATATGTGGACTCTGCATTTTGACGGAGCTCTGAATTCTCATGGAAAAGGGATCGGTATCGTTCTGTTATCACCTGAAGGTGTCACCATTCCACAAGCCTTTCAGCTTGATTTTCCAGTCACTAACAATATAGCTGAATACGAGGCACTCCTTGCTGGCCTCGAGGCTGCTCATTTCCATGGTGCCACTAAACTCAAGATTGTGGGTGATAGCCAACTGATTCTTCGCCAAGTGCTGACCAAGTATCGAACTCTTGATCCCAAGCTCAAGCCTTATCAAGAGCTTACTTCTGCTTATTCAAAGCTTTTCACGAAATTGATCTTTGTCCATGTCCCTAGGAATCAGAACATCTTAGCTGACGCTCTAGCTTCATTGGCATCTTCTCTTGATTTTCCAGTCAGCAAACAATCCGAATCAATCATAGTTCATAGGCATCTTTCACCTGCCGTGAAAGACCCTTCATTTCTTAGAACTAAGGAGAAGTTGCTGAAAAAAGTCAGGGACGGAGATATCATTGAAAAAAGAGAAATCATGTTAATAGAGCTGTTAGAAGAGATGGATGATGAACAGAAGCCATGGTATTTTGAAATTGCCAAATATTGTGAAGATCAATCGTATCCTGAGGAAGCTACAACCGAGGAGAAGAGAGCTATCAGGAGAGTTGCTCAACGATATACCCTAGTTGGAGGAGCATTGTATAAGAGAGGTTTTGATGGAGTTCTTCTGAGATGTCTAGACAAAGATGAACTTTGGAAGGTTATGGAAGGAGCTCATAGTGGAGTTTGTGGTGGCCATGTCAATGGGCAGATGCTAGCAAAGAAGATCCTTAGACAAGGATTTTATTGGCCAACCATAGAAGAAGATTGTGTAGGATATGTCCGTAGGTGTGCTAAGTGTCAACTTCATGCCGACAAAATTCATTCTCCTGCATCTTCACTCCATCCTGTTTCTTCCCCATGGCCTTTCTCCATGTGGGCTTTCAACATCATTGGACCCCTTGGTAATCCAGATTCCGGCATCAAGCAAAAATCTTTCATTCTCACGGCAACGGAATACTTCACCAAGTGGGCAGAAGCTGAAGCGTACGTGGAGATCAAAGCATCAACCGTCTGCAAGTTCATCATGAAGAACATCATCACTCGATTTGGAATTCCAAGCACCATCGTTACCGACAACGGACCGCAGTTCGTGTCACAAGAATTGAAGGACCTCTGCAACATGTACAAAATTGCATTGCATCATTCGTCTCCTTATTATCCGCAAGGCAATGGCCAAGCAGAGGCAACAAATAAGACTTTGATAAAAATCATCAAAAAGACGTGCAAATCTAACAAATTCGCAGACTGGCCAGAAAAATTGGTTGAGGCTCTATGGGCCTACCGAACTTCAATCCGCACACCTACTGGACAAACTCCTTATTCCCTAACATTTGGAATGGAGGCGGTAGTTCCATACGAGATCCTCATACCGTCATTAAGGGTACAATTGAATAAGGAATTCTCTATTGATGAACATCGTTCAACACTCCTTGCTCAATTGGAACTTTTAGACGAGAAAAGATGGTCAGCTCCTAATCATGCAAAAGTTTATCAAAATAGACTAGCACGTTTTTATCAAAAGAAAGTCATTGAACGTAAGTTCAAAGTCGGTGAAATGGTCGTCAAAAGGATTTTTGTAAAACCTGGTGGTCCGTGTTCTAAGCTCCAACCCAACTGGGAGGGACCTTATGTTGTATCGCACGCTTTTCCTGGTAATGCTTATCGTCTTGTTAATGCAGAAGGAGAAGAGTTAAATCATCCATGGAATGGCTTACATCTTAAGAAATACTACCCTTAGGTTAAAGAGTCGATCAGTATGGTACAAAGACCAGTGGAATCAGAAAATTTATAAACTCAAATTTCCTTGTTAGTCTGAATAACTTAATTTCGAACACATCACTACCCACACTGACACGTTTGATTCGTGAGTAACAAGAGATGCCAAGTCCTAAAGAATATCGAAAGCTTGACCAAAAGAGTAAAGTACAAATCATTCATTTTTAAAGCAAAAATTATGTTTTACACTCGGCCCATGATGTCGGAACGAGGCTTAGAATAGACTACCAAGAATACCCGCCATCTTAGTAGGAGGCCGTCATAAAAAAAATGGGGGAGATCCGTCCCAAAGAAAAGAATAGAAAAAACAAAAGCAAAAGGCAAAATCCAAATGTCAAATCGGAAGGCCATTACATTACAAACGTTACATCAGGGCCATGAAATGAAACAAAAGGGAACGCAAGGTCGATAAATACCCCGAAATGAAATGACCGAATCCCAACGGATATTAGGGTAGGAAAGGAACATCTTTTTAAGTCTCCGGAACTTTCTCATGGGTTTTCTAAACTTATTCTTCTTTTTCTTCTAAAGAGATGTACTCTAAACTTAAGGAATGGCTTAGATTGACTAAGGATCAAATCATCAAATGGGATCACGAATGGAAATACAAATCCAAACACGATGGGTTTTCAGTTAAGTTGTTAAAGAACAATTTGGGAATTAAGTTAATAAATGAATATGATCTTTTGATCTAAGTACCATGCTGGTCTTTATGTCAAAATTCAAAAAAAAAATACATATGTCAAAAATAAAAAAAATACATATGTTAAAAAATCCAAAAAAAAAATACATATGTCCAAAAATCCCAAAAAAATATATATGTCAAAAATAAAAAAAAATACATATGTCCAAAATAAAAAACAATACATATGTCGAAAATAAAAAAAAATACATATGTCAAAAAAAAAAAATTACATATGTCAAAAATCCAAAAAAATACATATGTCAAAATTCCAAAAAAAAAATACATATGTCAAAAAAAAAAAAAAAGCATATATTTCAAAACCCCAAACAAAAATTAATATTTCAAAACAACAAAAATATTTCAATTAGCATCTGCTTGTTGCACTCAGTATGTTTCATTCATTTTATTTTCAGTCTGCTTGTATGTTGCATTTTGCTTAAGTTTGATTATTCTCATTACCTTTGTTAATAAAGGCTATGCCCCTTGACCATTTATTGAAGGAAAAGATTGATTGACCATTTATTTGGTCAGGCAAGGGGCTAAGCCTAAATAGATACTTAACCTGTTTGTTAAGTGATGTACAGAATACAAGACAAGCACAGGAACACAAGATTGGAGCCCAAAAACTTTCATGTATATCATTAGAAAGTGTTTTGTACATGATACATGAAGAAAAAAGAAGATACATGAATCCTCAAGGCTGGCTCTCCCCTCCGCCCTCGTCGAGCTGGCTTTGGGCCTCGTCAGGCGCATCCGGCGCTGGCCCTCGACTAGGAGGTGGAGGTGGCCCCATCGCACTCGGACCTGCCTGGCCAGAAGACATGGCGACACTGGCCGTGAAGGCACTGGTCAGACCACGCTCATGGGCACGCTGCCGAGCTCGCTGATATCGCTCCTCCACCATCTTGCGCTCATGCTCCGCGACTGACAGCCGACCCTGAAGACTCTCCAGTCGAAGGCGGTCGCGATCTCTCTCCTCAGTCACAACCTCCAGGCGAATCTGGAGGCGTGCAAAATCTCCAGTGGAGAGACGCGCCACCTGCTCCTCCAGAGCCCGGATCCGCGCAGCGTCAGCCTCGGCGCGAGCCGCTGCAGTACGGGCATGCTCCAGCTCCGCTTCAGCCCTCTGAAGGGCTTCCTGAAGCTCAGCAACCTGAATAAAAGTCATTGTTAGTTCAAGGCAATCAAGTAATTAAAATCAAATTTAGAAGTCAAAAGTTGAAGAACTTACCCGAGCAGCACGGTCCTCCTCCGCGAGAGAAGCCCGGTGGATGGCGGAGGCGAGCTGACTCTGGAGGTCAGCCAGAGCAGCGTCGTAGGCGGATGATGAGGATGACAAGGCTCCAAAAGAAGGGAGAGCCGCCTGGGTGTAGACGGCTCGCTGCACCAAAAAGACAACTGTCAGTGTCAATTGCCAGAACAATTAATTAATTAATTAAAACATGCACTTATATTCATTCATACATACCAAATCAAACAGCTCTTTCTGGACTTGTTCTAGCTGGGCCTCCGCATCATGTAGGCGGGCCCGGAGGTCGATGATGACCGCATCACGTGCATCCTGCATATCACACATACATACATTCATTCACAAACATAAATCAAGATAATAATAAAATTAAAGACGCATGAATGCATACTTACATCGAGTGGTCGGAGGAGCCGAAGCTGATCGGCGTAGTGGGCCCAGTACTGCTGGAGGTAGCCCTCGCTACTCTCCGCACGGGACTCCACCCGTACACCTCGGCGGTGCCAATCCTCGTACTGCTCTGGGAACTTGGCACGCCAGTCGGTGAGGGCTTGCTTGCGCCTCATGCTCCTCCCCACGCCTTCCGGGACCTCCTCGTCAATCCACTCCTGGTGGAGGCCCAGTGTCCTCATTACGAGCCGGAGGCGGAGGGGCTCGATCTCGTTGAGGCAATGCACCCACATTTGCCTCCCGAACCTCCTCCTGCCAGCCGTCACCCACGGCTGACCCTCCTCGCCTATGCCCAAGTACGGACGCCAGATCACCTGCATATAGGTTAGATGCATTCATAAATAACTTGCATTTAATGAATAAAAAAAATTACATTTAATAAAATTGAACAAGTTAAAAACTTACCAATAGCTCGGGGTAGTCCAAGAACTGACGGCGGAGGGCCGTCAACTGGTGGTGCTGTGGAGCCGTGTCCACGATCGGCTGCCAACGGCAGGCCAATGGGACAGCACTGGGCCTCGCAATCCGCGCTCTGCCGAGCGGGAAGTAATAGTAACTCCACACCTGCATTCATGAACATATAGGTTAGAAAAAGCATCATATCATATTGCATATCATGAATAAATAACAAAACAATTTAATACCTGAAGAAACGACGAGAAGCCGCTGACAGTGGTCTCACGGTCTAGCGTGACCACAGACAAATCGGCGAAGAGGTGGGCCAGAAGGGCCGCACCCCAGGCATACTCTCCTAAGCTATCTAAGTCATCTAACAAACAAAGAAACCTACAGTGGATGTGGTCGCCCTTCGTACCGAAGAGCAACCGACCAAAGAAGAAAACTAAGAAGACCCTAAGCTGCCTATCTACCTCCTCCCCCTGACTTGGGTCACTACAGTAGACGAAGGAAGATGACTCTGCTAGCCTATCCCTAAACTCTTCCTGGGTCTCGTCTGACCGACGCCGGGGCTCATCTAAACCTAAGGCAGCCTCTACCTCCACCCTAGGAACCATCCTAGACTCTCTGCTTAGGCTGGACACCTCTATCCCTAATAGAGCCTCTGCCAATCCCTGATAGTTGGGGTAAGTCACCCCACTCATAGGTCGGCCCTCTACCCTGAGGCCAGTAATCCTGGCCACATCCTCTAGGGTGGGGACCATATGCCCTCACGGCATTAGGAAAGCACGGCTTTCCGCATGCCACCTCTCCCGTAGCGCCTGCAGGAGGACCAAATCGAGCCAAAATGGCTCGATGTCTAATACCTCGCCGAACCCCATCCGGCGCAGGCACGCCTTCTGGAAATCCGGGAGACCCCTATAGGCACCTATCACTAAGTCCCATGAGATCCTGGCCCTCATCACTCCCTGCAAATAAAAACATAAAAAAATAGGGGTCAATAATGAATAAAAACAGAAAATCACTTCTGTTTTGAAAGGCGTCAGCACACACAAACGTTTTTCAAAACACGTCCACATGTCCTGACGTAATTCAAAATTATTTTCTACCTAATTAAAAATTCGGAATTTACTTTGAAAGACGTCAGCCCAGGGCGACGCCTTTTGAATGGCGTCACCTGGTCTAGACGCCTTTCAAGCCCAGATTCCGGGTTCTTGAAGAACCCCTTTCTTCCCTCCTTTTCTCACCCCATTCAAACCACAGGGAGCTTACCATGTGGAGGTCGCCCTCCTCTTCTTCTTCCACCGCCATGGGTGCCGGTGGAGGGAGTTCCTCCTCCAAGAAAGCCGCGGCTTCGGCTAGCATCGCCGGAACCTCCTCGGGAGCTTCTTCTTCGTGCCTCCGCCGCCTCTTGGCTAAGGTTTTCATCTTCTTGGATCCTTCACCACGTTCCATAGCTCGAATAAAAGGAGTTTTGAGGGAGAAAAAAACCGAGATCGCCGCCGGTGAAGAGAGAGAAGATTTTTGTGAAAAGTGAGGAAGAAAGGGGGGCCTTTGCGGGTCTGTAACAAAAAGGTTGAAAGGCGTCGACTCAGACAGACGCATTTTAGGGCGCATAAGTTGAGGCGGCAAGGACAGCTGTTTGAAATTGATTGAAACACGTCTACATGTCATGACGCGTTTCAAGATTCTGGTCAGAGCCGTACAGAGGAAAATGATTAAAGGCGTCTTGTCTTGTAGACGCGTTTTGGGGAATTAATGGAAAAAGTAGGAGAGAGAGTTGAAAGGCGTCAACAGTTGCAGACGCAATTTAAGGTTGAATCAGATTTTTGAGGATTAAATTGAATTTCTGGAAAATAATTTTGATTGAAAGGCGTCTTTTTAAGTGGACGTGTTTTTACATTTAACAGAACCCGAACTGTTGAATTTTCAGGAAAAATCCAATTTTTACTAAAGGAAAAATCATGTGCACATCACAGGAAGTTAAGAAAAGTTTCAAGGCATGAAAAATCGCTCTTTATTCAATGAAATTTTTTTATTACATTCAAAAGAAAAATAAAGAAAAGAGAAAGAGGACATTTAAGGGAGAATTTCATGAAGACCTTTAAGGTATGGAAATTTCAATCCTCTATCTCTATCTTTAGAGGATTTTACATGGTAACTAAAGCCAAGGTTCCATAAAGTGGTGATGATTTGTATAGCTTCATAATCTTCGTCGGATTCCAAGTCACGCTTCTTGATTGGGAGTGTGGGAGAGAACTCAGGGAATTCACGACGGCCCAAGCTAAGTTGAGTAAGGCACCGATGTGGATTGTATAACACGAACTCGGTGGCTCCAATTAACTTGAGATCCGCTCCTGCTGCACGACGCACCCAAACAGGCTTTCCAACAATAGCGAGTGCAGACGAGTCAAATATGTCGGACGTCATGAGCTTTAAATACTCTCTCCAGTCGGCCCGGGTCTTGAGCTTTGGAACCTTGTTGACCATGTGCTCATTGAACTTTACAATGTTAGCAATGCAATGAATTGGACTATTCAAGAAGATTTGAGATGGATTCAGAGGCCTTTTCTTGCTGTACTCGAATTTAAAGTATAGTTCAACCCATAAGGCAAAGAGTAACATGCACCCATAAGGAGGACAGCCTACGGATGCCGCAGAAAGCCCGCTGTAAAGATATGCCAATAGTGCAGTGCTAATGGATTTACCTTCGAAGATTGCGCATATGGCACTAACTTGATCATCTTCTAAGATGTTATCCTGCGCAGGGAAAAATAAGGCACCGGCAAGGCATGTAACGAAAGCTTTCGTCACATCCTCCGCTTCGTCCTCCCTTAGGCCATCAATTTCATATAGGGTCCACTCGGCTAGCTTTGCAAGATTGATTCCTTTTTTGGTGAGGCATCCTTTAGCTTCTGAAGGATCCTTTATGATTGATGTCAACAATTGTTGACCGGTGATTCTCTCTCTTGTTAAAGCTATCTTATCTTTATTCTCTTTGGTCTTTGGGAGACCTAATAAAAGCTCCGCCTCCTCTAAAAGGATTGTGCACTCGAAGTCTTGGAAGAAGAACGTATGAGTTTGGAGATACCACCACTCGATCAAGGCACCCATAGCCGCCTAATCTACGTTCGCGCTCTTGTAATTTTTGGCAAGTACCACTAGACCTTGGAGATTCCACTTGGATATGAAAACTTGCATGGAAAGCTTAACACTTTTTGCAAGTTTACGAATCCAAGGGAGAGAGGTAAACTTTCTTGGGCCAGGAAACATAGGATAATTCTGAAAACCAAAAGGAGGAATATGATGAAAAACATGACAAAGAATATGATGAAGAAAGGATTAAAGGGAAGTTGATTTAACTTACTTGAAGATTATGATCTCTTCCATTGAGGTGATTTTCCATGTCAGAGAATTTCTCTAGAGACATCTTCATCCTCTTGTTTGAAGAATCCATCCTCTTTTTCGGAGTTCCTCCTTCTTGAAGCTTGGAAACCTTGGAAACTTTGGAAAACCTTGAAACTTTAGAAGAAAACTCAACTTAGGATCTTTGGATTATGGTAGGATTGCTTGGGAACAACCTAAGGGTGTTTATATAGAAGGAATTGCGATCCTAGGAAGACTTTTCCGAATTGGAAAAGGGATGTGCATTGGTAGAGTTGAAATCCGAATAGAGAACAGCTAGAAACCTGTTTCTGTGAGTAAAAGGCGTCGAGGAGCACTGACGCGTTTCAACATTGAATAGCGTCTGCTCGACATGACGCGTTTCAGCCTTTCTGTGATTTATCCGAAATTCTGTGATTTTGATATTTAAATTGAATATTTTGTTTGGAATTATTAATAATTTTGATTGCAGGAAATTCAAAGAAAACCTGAGTAAAGCTGGAAAACATCAAGAAAATCTCACTGTGGGAGTCAAGAAGTCTCAACCGTGGCTAAAAAGACGGTTATTTCTACCCTTGTATTATTCAATGTAATTATTTTGCATTCTCATTACTATATGTTAAGTATTTATTAGAGTATATCAAGGACCTTGTGGTTTTGATGAAACTGGAATTTGAGTTCCCGTTCAACAAAAACAGTGATAATTCCAGAGAATTCTTAATCGCATGGATAGGCCGTTGGATTGTTAATTAGTGAGGACGATGGTTCCACTTTTGTGAAACAGTGCGTGGATAAACGAGCTTCGGCTTAGTACTGAATTACAAGAATTGGTATCTTGACTCATTAATGACAATTTAACAATATTATCCTTGATTAATTTATATTTTTATTTGACTTTATATTTTTCTTTTAGCCCAGCATGCATCATATAGGAGTTTGAAATCATTATGATAAGGATTAATTATTGATTAAGTTTCAAACCATTAATCAAACAATTCAACATGATATGAAATATTCTATTCTGAATTGAGTATCTTGATTATCTTTGAGGTTCGTTTGAAGATATCCTTGGAATTCTATCTTTTCTTGGACTCTTTATCCAATATTTCTTGTTTTCTTTTAAGATCCATCATGGCTGCAGCACGTCCACATTGGCTGGCAAACGCTCCCCATGATGAAACCTACAGTGTCTACGACCTGGGGTACTTCCCACTCCGAGGAGGTTGATCGACTTTTATTTTATTTTCTTGTCTACCTCATCCAGACAGGATTGATTCCTTTGATCTCCTTGAACTATCTTCATTGATGATTTTGAGAAAAATTCCAATCATGTGATGTTAAGAGCGTGTCTCATCACACCTTGGCATCACCTTTTCAGTACATTCCATTCAATTTCACTCCCTTGCAAAGACGATGCCAAGGTGAGGCAGCTGTAGACACGCTAATTTTGACGTCATTTAGAGTAAATTTCATATTATATAATAATGCCGCAGGATGGTCTGATATTTAACCATTGATTGATCTTTTTGAGTGTCGGGTTTAATAGACATGTTTAAGTTTTAAGTTAATCAATTGAATTGATTTTAGCTCAAATTTCAGTTAAAATATGCAGAAGTCTAAAAGACGTCGACCTGTGTGGACGCTATTTAGAATTTATTCTTATTTTAACGTTTAAATTTGAATTTTAATCAGTTGATTAATTAGCTAAAAGGCGTCTGTAAGTGTTGACGCATTTTAGGTTTCCTAGGCTATTTCTACTTCTCTTTCGGATGTTTATCCTTATCTTAATTAGTGTAAAAGACGTCTACACATGTAGACGCTTTTTAGCTAATAAAGATAAAGATAAGTTTTCCCGGATATTTATCCTTATTTTAATTAATCTGAAAGGCGGCAGCCATGGTGGACGCGTTTTAGATAATTACAGATAAAGATGAATTAATCAGTATTTATCTGTCAGTTAAGATGGATAAATCCTAGATTTTGCTATATTAATCATGGACGCAGAAGAGGTCTATAAATACCTTACATCTTGAAGAGTTAAAAAGTTAAGCGTAATCTTGAGTTGATTGAGCAATAGCGAGTTGAAGATCGAAGCAACAACGTCGGAACGCCGAAGCGCTGCCATTTCCAGAAGTCGGCGTCCTTTCAAGATTCTTCATCCATTCAAGAATTCAACCATTGGGCATAAATTTTTATTTCTGCATTTTCATTTCATTTAGTTCTATATTCTTCATCATTCACTCCATGCAACACACACCACATTCATTCTTTTCAAAACCTATTTGATTAAGGGGTTTCAAAAGCCATTAAACAAGTAAGTTTGCTGTTTAATTACATGTTTAACATCATGATTAGAATAGATACTGCTTTTGTTTAAAGTTCTCATCATTGTTTTATTTATCTCTTTTCTTTCTATTTTTGCTGCACTCAACAACAACAAGAGAATCAAATGGGAAAACAAGCACAAAGCCAAAAGGATTTCTGGACGATCCTCAACCTCAAATTCAACAGCAAGAACAAAGAACAAAGAAAGGGCTCTCTTTCTTCAGCCAGCTGAAGGAGGGGAATCAAGGACTCAATATCTTCCGCGTTCAAACAGGTAGGCGATCATACCCTCTTTTGGAACTTTTTAGTTAAAAGTTTTTGGCGATCACTGCACTTAGTTGCTGTTTTTAATAGGTTTATTTTGCACTAAACAACCTAGATTTTTCATGTTAATCACACGAGCATTTTAAAGCACTCACAGGAAGTGCAGGAATTAAAAATTATTATAATTCGACTCGACTCAGCAAATAATTACATATTCCAACTGAAAAGAAATAATTAAGCGTACATGCCTGAAAGGAAAATAACAACTACATCGGGACATTCCCCGGAACAGTAGTTGCTGGCGCGCAACCCGAGACAACACCCTCCACTCTACGCCTGCCTAGAACGCTCACCTGATAACCGCAGGGGTGAGTTTCATCGAAATGGACTTAGTAGGGATCCTCCGATCCTCACCACCCACTCACGCACCCACAAATGTAGCAACACAAATATAGGTAATTAAATAAGTAAAGCAGTAAACACAACACCCAAATATTCCCAAATTTCGATATAAAACACATGCATTTGTAAATGCAACATGCACAACTTTGAAACCACTCCACCACGGAGTCCGCAACCAGCGTCTCGGCTAAACATACAAACCACGGGGCCGAACGCAGAAAACATTGACCCGCTGGGACCAAACAGCAACACCTTAGATACCGCACTGGCTACTCCAGCCTGTCTAGCTTTAGGTGGTTTTGCTTCGCCCAGTACGAGTGACACTCCGAATGTACCACTCCCACACCGATACTAACTATATCCCGGGGTATACCAGGTGACCCTCTCTCTAGGCGTCACCCCATCACTCCCACACCGGCGTCGTGTCACTCCCACACCGACACAAGGTGCCTAAGCGCTAACAACTATCAGTCTAGGTCCACGATCGCACAAAACGCAACATAGTGTGATCTGATCACGAAGAAATCCTCGTCCTCAAAGCACGTTTTCAAGCATGCGTTTTAACCAAACTATCTAACAATGTAAACACATGTTAATTGCATGAATTAATGGAGTTCGGTCTTGAATCACGTCACCTGTGGCCGACGTCATTCAAGACCCCTAAACTGGTTCACACGGAAGCTAGCCTCGGGAAATGGGCTTAAATAGTGTCGCCCATGGTTGACGTCATTCAAATGGCGTTATCTGGTCGCAACGTCATTTACCATCCGAAAACCGAACTGCCCTTTGGTATCTGGGCCTAAATCGCATCGCCCATGGCCGACACCATTTACAAATGGCGTCGCACTGGCTCGACGCCATTTAGTGCCGGAAGCAGGATTTTCCTACGGCCTTACCCGAGCCATAAAATGGGATTTCCTTCTTCCTAAACCACCCCAAAACACCCAAAAATAGAGAAGGAGGAGGAGGATCCAAATAACCATTTTAAAACCCACCGTTCCCCATTTTATAAAACGAGCATTTTTACCCAAAAAAACCCCTTAAATATGCTCCAAAGTAGGAAAAACATGGTTTAAAGCAAAACACCGCGAGGATCGTCACCCTACCGGTTACTTGAACTCTTCATTTCTCCTAGCCACCGAACCGCCACACCACGAGTCGCCGCTGGTACCGTCGTGGACGTTGTCACTCCACCGGGACGTCGGCTGCCGTCCGGAGAGCAATGCGCCGCGAAGGAGATGGTGGTGATAGTGGTGAGGGGTAGGAGGTTAATGGAGTGGAGGAAGAGGAGGAATGGAGAGAGGAAGGGAAGGAGGAGGGGAAGGGGGCATCGGTGGTCTTCAGAGGGGAGGGGGAGGAGAGAGAGAGGAGTGGAGAGAATGAGGGAAAGGAGGGAGGGCTTCGGAGCGTCAACTGAAACTCGCTAAAACGCGTCGTTTCATAACGACGCCAATCAGGTGACATGACGGGGTCGTACACTGATAGATGTTTCGGATCCGACTATCGGGTCGGTTTCGGTGTCGGACCCCTTGGTTTGCGCCCTTGTGGGGCTGGGGGATAGGGGAGCGTGTGATCGGCGTCGGCCTAGAAGGATGCCATTTAGGAGCTTTGCAGGGGTGCCGCGTGGGCGGGCATGGGGGAGCATGTGTACGGCCCCGGTCGTGTCGTTTGAATGGCGTCTTGCATGGACGACGTGATTCAGACATCTACCAGTGTACGACCCCGTCCTGTCGCCTGATTGGCGTCATTCAGGGACGACACATTTTAGCGAGTTTCGGTTGACTCTCCGAAGCCCTCCCTCCTTTCCCTCATTCTCCCCATTCCTCTCCCTCTCCTCCCCTCCTCTCCGAACACTCCAACGCCCCCTTCCCCTTCTCGTTTCTTTCCTCTCCCCATTTCTCCTCTTCCTCCACTCCATCAACCTCCTAACCCTCACCACTACCACCACCATATCTTCCGCAACACTTTGCTCTCCGGACGGCGGCCGACATCCCGGTGGAGTGATGGCGTCCACGATGGTACCGCTGGCGGCTTGCGGTGTAGCGGCGCTGGCTTGCAACTAGGAGGAGTTCAAGTAACCGGTAGGGTGACGATCCTTATTGTGTTTTGTTTAAAGACCATGATTTTCCCGCTTTGTAGCATGCGATGTATGTAGATTTTTTGGTAGAAAGCATGTTCTAAGGGAGTTTTTAATGAGAATAGGCATTTCTACGAAATGAGGTTTTGGGTGATAATTGGTAATTGAACTTCTCCCCTTGTCTTCTTTGAGTTTTTTGTATGTTTTGGGGGAGAAGAGGGACCCTTGGTTCGGCTCGGTGGAACCAGTTTCGGGTGTTAAATGGCATCGAGATCAAGTGACGCCATTTTAAATGGTGTCGACCTGGGTCGACACGATTTACGGCCCATTTTTCCAGTTTTCGAGGCCAGTGTGGGATAAAGAGCTGAATAGCATCGGCCATGGGCGACGCCATCCAATATCCTTTGTCCCAGTGCCTTAGCGAAAATTGAACCAATTTAGGGGTCTTGAATGACGTTGGCCACGGGCGACGTGATTCAAGACAGAACCTCATTAATTCATGCAATTAATATGTGTTTACATTGTTAGATAGTTTGGTTAAAATGCATGCTTGAAAACGTACTTCGAGGACAAGGATTTTTACGTGATCGGATTGCACTATGTTGCGTTTTGTGCGATCGTGGACCTTGAGTGATAGTTGTTAGTGCTTAGGCACCTTATATCAGTGTGGGAGTGACACGGCGCCGATGTGGGAGTGGTGGGGTGACGCCTAGAGAGAGGGTCACACGGTATATCCCGGGGTATAGTTAGTATCGGTGTGGGAGTGGTACATTCGGAGTGTCACTCGTACTGGGCGAAGCAGAACCACCTAGAGCTAGACAGGTCGGAGTAGCCAGCGCGCTATCCGAGGGGTTGCTATTATGTCCCAGTGGGTCAGTGTTTTCCGCGTTCGGCTACGTGGTTTGTGTGTTTAGCCGAGACGCTGGTTGTGGACTCTGTAGTGGAGTGATTTCAAAGTTGTGCCTGTTGCATTCACAAATGCATGTGTTTTATATCGAAATTTGGGAATCTTTAGGAGTTGTGTTTGCTGCTTTACTTATTTAATTGCCTATACGTGTTGTTGCACTTGTGGGTGTGTGAATGGGTGATAGGGATCAGATGATCCTTACTGAGTCCATTTCGATGAGACTCACCCATGCGGTTTTCAGGTGAGGGTTCCAGGCAGGCGTAACGTGGAGGGTTTCGTCTCGGGTTGCGCACCAGTAGTCAATGTTCCGGGATATTTTCTTTTCAGGGTGTACATTTAATTATCTCTTTTCAGTTGGAATATATAATTATTTGCTGAGTCGAGTTGGATTGTAACAATTTTTGATTCATGCACTTCCTTTACAATTCGACGTGATGTGGATTGTTTCGCTTAGTTTATCATTTATTTCCCAGACTTATTGAATTCCTGATTTGGCTCCAAATTTTAATGATTCGGTACCCATTTAGTAATCGGATTCCCGATTATAGGGTGATGGGTCGTTACAGTGTGTTTATAAGTTGTCAGTCTCAATATTATAATCTCGTCATAATCCAATAACTATTACACACAATCATGGACTTCACTATGACACGAATAATAATGGAAATAATTATAAACTGAATTTGATTTATACATATTGAATGTATATTACCATAATTAAATAATTGAACAAGATTATGTTTGGTTGTTTTGTATGCCACACATGGAACTAACAAGTTCTGCCTAATAGACTTGATGGTTTTGTTGTTTACACAGATGCATCAAGGAAAGATTTGAGTTGTGTAGTTATGCAGCATGGGAAGGTTATAACTTATGTTTCTAGACAACTGAAAGATCATGAACATAATTACCCCACACATGACTTAGAATGGTTGTTGTTGTTTATGGTTTGAGAATTTGGAGACATTACTTATATGGGTCATAGTTTGAACTTTTTACAGACCATAAAAGTCTAAAGTACATTTTCTCACAGAAGGATATGAACTTAAAGCAGAGAAGATGAGTAGAATTTTTTAGGGACTATGATTTTGCCTTGAATTATCACCCAGGGAAAGCTAATGTAGTAGCAGATCCTTTAAACAGAAAACTGATGGCCTTACAAGTGAGTTCAAATTGGAATATTTGATGTGCATGATGGTGAAATCTGCATTGATTTATAAGATCATTGAGGCACAGAAAGATGATCAGATTATTCAGTCCAAGTTAGGAAAACCAAGATTTTCTCAAGGGACAAATGAAAGCATCATATTCTATGGCAGATTGTCTGTGCCTAAGGATAAAGCACTTTGGAGGGGGCTATTGACTGATCATAAGTCTAAATTTTCCATTCATCCTAGAGGTACCAAGATGTACAAGGATATCAAAAGAAATTTCTGGTGGATAGGAATGAAGAAGGATATAATTGAATTTGTCTCAAGATACTTAACTTGTTTGTACTGAACATCGGAGACTTGTTGAATTCCTGTAGTAAATAGTAATTCCTCAATGAAAGTGGAAGCATATTGCCATAGATTTTGTGGCCAGACTACTTAGGACGAGGAGGAGAAATGATATGATATGAGTAATTGTGGACAGACTAACTAAATCAGCTCATTTATTAGCTATTCAAAAGACTCAGACTTTGGAAGCTTTCGTTAAGATGTACATTGAAGAAATTGTCAGATTACATGGTGTACTAGTTTTCATTTTTTCTAATATAAATCTCACATTTACTGTCAAGTTCTGGAGGAGTTTTCAAGAAGCTTTTGGAACCCAGTTAAAGTTCAGTTTTGCATTTCATCTCCAAATATATAGACAATATGAGAGAACTATACAAACATTAGAAGATATGCTCAGAGCTTGCAGCCTAGAATGGAAAGGGAGCTGGGATGAGTAGTTGCCATTGGTAGAATTTGCATACAATAATAGTTATCATGCTAGCATTAGAATGGCTCCTTATGAAGCTCTCAATGGAAAACCATGTAGATCACCAACCTGTTGGGCAGAGGTTGGAAAGAAGAGTTTGATAGGGCCTCAAAATGTACAAGACTGCACTGAGATTATTGAATTCATTAAGAAGAAATTACTTACAATTCAAAGTAGGCAGAAAAGTTATGTTGATAGTAAGAGAAGGAAATTAAATTTTGAAATAGGAGATCATGTGTTCTTGAAAATATCACCTTTGAAAGGGGTCATGAGGTTGGCAAGAAGGGCAAGTGAAACTATAGATTCGTAGGTCCATTTGAGATTTTGAAGAAAATTGAAGTTGTTGCCTATGAGTTGGCTTTGCCACCTGCATTATCTAGTGTTCATATAGTATTTCATGTATCAATGCTGAAGAAGTATGTGCAAGCTTCATCTCATGTGCTTGAGTATGAGCCTTTGTATGTGCAACCAGATTTGACTTATAAAGAATCAACTTGTGAAGATCTTGGATCACAAGGAACACGTGTTGAGGACTATAGTCATTCTCTTGTTAAAAATATTATGGAGAAATTGTTCAATAGAAGAAGCTACTTGGAAGTCTGAAGAAGAGACACCCTCATCTATTTGGTAAGTGTTAATTAAAATTTTGAGGACAAAATTGCTTTAAGGGGAAGATGATGTTATGCCCAACTAAAATAATACTTAAGTTAACTCTAAATTTGTTTGTTAATAGTTAATTAGGTTGATTATTTGATTAAGGATAGTAAGTATTTGGTTTAGACCATATCCCTTGATTAGTTAAACTGTAACAAGATTAGTGGTTTTGTCTACTAGTTCGGAATTGGAGGCACCCTTGCCATGCCGTTGCAGACCTAGTTGATTCGGTAGTTGGGATTGCAGGTGCCCTTGTCACACCCTTAGCAGTGGGAGTGGGAGTTAGTTGGACAAAGTTCGCATGACATGCTAGAAAGTAGCCAGATTCATTAGGATTGTAGACTATGATTTAGGGAATTTGGGATCCTAATAGAGCATGTGATTAAGTTAGGAATTAGAAGGCTTTGGAATCTGGTTTTGGTGGGAGCATTGGCTCAAGTTTTGAGCGTGCACTAGAGATATTTTAGTAGCCTATATATATAGAACCTTAGAGCTTTCTAGACCTCATTTTGCTTGGCATTTTGGATTGGCTGTGTCCGCAAGAGGAGAGCCTAGGCTCGGGGGGGGGGGGGGGGGGGGGGGGGGTGTTGTGGAGAACCTGGAGAATTAAGCCTGCAGTAGTGATGGAGGTAGGTGGATCTACCTAATCAAGAAATATTTTTTATAAAACTTAATAGTAATTTGATGATTTCAAACTCTTTAATTTGATCTCTGATTCTGTTGTTGATTTGAGCCTCATTCGATCAAGTTCTACATCTCTTCCATTTTGATATGTGATCTGGATCTATTTTTTATTCATAATCTACGAGTTATGTTTGGTTCATGCTTTAAATCTGATCATATTACTATTAAGTTTGTAAGATCCATGATTTGTAATTGATTCTTATGTTCGGATATAATCTGCACCTGATATTCCTAAAATCTAATCAGGAAATTAGTATTTGACTCTATGCAATTATGCCCATAGAAGATTTTTTCTAAATCATGATCCTTCATATGATGTTCTGTGAAGAATTGATATCTAATTTTGATTTGAACTCATGTTATCTCAGATTAGTACTCTTCTGTTCAGTTTGATCCATTCAAACAATTGCTAGTTCTCATTCCTTGAATTCGAAGCTTGTTCTATTGAAATTCTAAAATATGTATACATGTGAGGAACTATAAACTAGACAGTGCCACCTTAAGGATACGTATGGATCATTCTATACAAGCAGTCGTATGTCTGCACAGGCCTAAGGACAATAGGTTGGTAAATCCTAAATTGCCTTGCAGGCTATGTGCCTGTGACTTGGCATTTCTGAGGTGGGACATTAGATTCCCCGGAGCTGTAGTATCCAAGACCAACGCACCGTTTGCCCAGGTGATTGGTGGTGTGTGTGGTCCTCAAGGTTGGCTAGACTGTTATGTTTTGAATATTTATGAGTATGTTTTGAATATTTCTGAACAATTTGATATGAATTTGGTATGTTTCAGTTCTAATATATTATGCTTGGCATAGATATTTGACAGTCCTGAGTTTACCTTTGATAATTCATATGAATTCTTTATCTGTTTAGAACCAAGACTGATTATGTCAGTATGATCTATTCCTTTCAGTTTAATATGATTGGATTAAGTGTAATTTGAAATCTTGGTTAGATTAACATTTCAGTTCAGATTGGTATTTCAGCTTACTTCAGATAATAATCAGTCCAGATATGTATATTTCAGTTTAGTTTACTTACTCCTCTAGCTTAACTTGAACTATTAATTGATGTGGATTTAGTTTCATAATGGATTATGTTGTAATGCTGAACTGTCATGCTCATATTGAACATTGATTACCCATTGATATGTGTACGATTTCATCTGTCTAAGTCATCGATTATAAGTCTCGACATCAGCTAGTCTATTAGTAATTTTGTTTAGTTAATTGATTTACTCTTTTGACGCTAATTAGTTCTCATAAGATCTGATAATCAATACCTTTTGATGCTATGGTTCTACTCCCATTATGTTCAGATAATCAATTAAACCCTTGTTCATTAATCGATTAACTTTACACTAATAATCGCTATACAGTCTGTTTAGTAATCGACTGACAATTCTATTGTTAATCGATTGGACTTTATTCTATTAATTGATTGATTTAATTAATCGATTTGGCCGAGTAATCGATTAAGTTTTATGTGGTTAATCGATCTCATAATCTTGTGGATAATCGATTTATCTTTGTGATTACCTTTATTTCAGTAATCGATTATTCAATTTCGACAATCAATTACCTTTATCTGGATAATCGATTATGCCTCTATTCAGTGAATCAATTAAACCCTTAATTCGATAATTAATTATACCTCTGGGACTCTAATAATCTCGAGTACACTAATCGATTATGCCCTAAATGATCAAGTAGTTCTTGGTATTGATAATCGATGAAGTCCTTGTCTAGTAATTGATTGGACCTTTCCTTCGAAATTGATTATGACTCATATATGTAATGAATTAATTAATAATCGATTATGACTCATATATGTAATGAATTAATTAATAATGTTATCTTTGATTAAGCTTTGTTCCATATTCTAATTACATGGCTGTACAGAAGTCGATTAAGCTCTATGTTCTGAACGATATTCATTAGTTTAGCTTTAAATCTGTTACCGATTACATGATCATTAGTAATCGATTATGTCAGATTGATTAAGTCTTTATATAGACTTGATTATGCCTGTGCATATGATCCATTTGTGGCTAACTTTGCTTATTTCTATTAGTGACAAATTTATACGATTAGGCCATCTGATGTCTTGGGATTTATGCATGACTTGCTAATTTATTTTTTTGTTTTAGATATATGATATCTGTAAACTCCCTTAGTTATGATAAGAATTATTTGTCTTTACTTAGTATATTACTAGCTTATGAAGGTGGTGAAATATGATGAGTTATACTCATTAAAAACTACTTATATTTTTTTAGATCTGGGAGACTGGTGATTTGCTTAAAGCTCAGGCAAAGAGTGATTTCTCTGCTTCTGACCAAGTGATTAGCCGTAATGTGCTGCTAGAGGCTATTTGTTCTGTAATTGACTTGAGAGAGAGAGAGAGAGATTCTATTTAGTTGGCTAATGGAGAGATATTATTTTGACTATGTAATAAACATTTGGGACTTCGACATTTGGCATTTTGTAAATGAGATTTGGATTTGGCACTGTTGTAGTCTAAGTGTTGATATTGCTCAATGTTCTTTATTGGGTTGTTCCCATTGTTACGTGCACCTGACTCCATAGTAAGCATTGATATGAATTGGTGCTCAAGAGGTGTAACATCAAACCACAAACATCTTGGAAAGACTACAAAGGAACCAACCACAAGGCTTTCAAGGAACTACACAGTCGATGCGGACAAAGTAATTAGCCTTTTAGTTGTAAGCGAGTGGGGAGATGTAGGGAAAGAAGAGAGTAGGAGGGGGAGAACAACACATAAGGGGCTGAGGGTAGCTATATGTGCCATAGCTATATCCGACGAGGTCCGAGTAATGCTAGGAAACAAAAATCCCCAAAGACGGAGCTGTTGGGATCCATACGGGACGCGAAGAACACAGTGGAAATAAAGAATAAAATCCCGCACAATGCCCGCTGATCCGATTCGGAATGAAAAATTGAAAACCGAAAATGAACGGGATGATCGAATCACCGTACGCAGATTCGAATCCGCAATCATTTCGGTTCCGTCGAGGTGATGCCACTAGCCACACAAGCGTCCGGCCTCCAGCGATATCCATGCGATCCTCCACGGTGGTTCGTCATCGCTCTCTCGTCCAGATTAGCTCGCTCGCTGAAGATTCGTTGCCACAACAACGTCTGAAAACCCGCGCACGAGAATTTTCGACTTTCGGGAATTGAGCGCGGCGGAGATGGGAATTGTCCCGGCGCCTCGAGAGGGGTGCCCAGAGGAGGAGGAGAGAGAGAAGGGGACGGCCAGCCTTGAGAGCTCCTGGTGCTTGGCTCAGGGTTTTTCAACAGCGTGTATATATATTAAGTCGGCGCGACTTTTCATAAAGTCCCCGAGTTAATATAATTCTCACTTAAGTACCATCGACTTAGAATATGTTTGCGTGTGACCCTCTAGGCCCATTAATCAATCCGATTTTTAGCCCATTAAGTCTTATAACTAGTTATTGACTTATTATAATTAATTAATATCAAATATTTAATTAATTACTTAACTGAATTAACATCTCATGTAAATTCGGTCGGACTTCTGATCAAATTGGGTGCCAAGCAACACCGCATGATCTCAGAAGGTAATGGGGTTCAGCAACCCACTCATGAAACTTGTCCGTCCACATTTACCGCATGGCTTATGATCTTTCATTCGCACATTGCCCTCGAATCGACCTAGGGCTACGGTCAATTGTCAAAACCCTAAATGGTCAACTCACTTGAATTAGACTCCACTGTAAAATATCATAAAACGTCTTTTCTGATATTGTGTATGCTCTGGCCAGAGACTCCTGTGGATCCATTATAGAGCATTCTCTCTCCAGTTACCTGAGAGCGAATGATCTTTTATTAAACACACAATCACCTTCGAAGGTCATCCGCTGGACCCGACCCTTGACTATTAGAAATACCGTGGATAGGGATTTGTAAGCCAAGGTCAAAGCGCAGAAGTCCTCGAACAAGATATCTTTGGTGTCTCAAGTTTAAGGATCAACCATACCACTGTGACGATGAATCAAGCCGGTTGACAGTCATGTAAATTACCGTACGGCGATTCATTTCGGATCAGTTCAGTGAACTCATTCTCCAATGAGCACCTACAGGTTTATCATAGTGTCTCCACACAAGTGACTCACAAGATCAATCACCCTCATCATATGAGTTGGAATAACATGTACTAGTCTTATCGGATGTTTGATGTCCTTCTTAAACATCCTACGACTAGAAACAATTAAGAATATGTGTTTATAAGTCATCAGTCTCATCATTATGATTTCATCATAATCTGATGATTATTGCACATATTCATGGCCTTCATTATGCGCGATATAAATACGATAATCTACATAATGATTTAAATACCATTAATTAGCGAACCATATTGTGATAGGTGCTTCATGATTGGCTTTGAAGACACCTAGATCCATCAGGAGCAAAGGAGGTGCACTGCAAAATAGTGAACATGGGAAGGAGGCAGAGGATCGGTGAAGGTAGGTTAAGGGCGCCGATGAAGGAGGAGAAGGGGCAAGGGAGACAAGAGGGAGTGAAAAAAGTAGAAGGGGGGGGGAGAGGGGAGGAGTTCTTGGCGGATGCTCCCTCCACTTAAATGGCAGTCACCGGATGACAACAATTCGGCCAGGGATTAGTGAGACTTCTATCGAAAGATTGGCAACATTGCACAGTGGTAGGTGGGAGTCTCACCGATTGCCGCGAGAGAAGGGGGAGTTCTCTTGACTTATTGTCCCTCTACGACAACATACATCCAATTCATTATAAAATGGAAATAGAATTTCAACTGATTACCAGAGTCAAGAGGAAAAATAGGTGTTTCAATTTCTGATAGCTCATTTTGATTTTTGATTTCATTATATATATATTGGAAAATCACTTAAAATCACAGCAACATGAATACTCTCCCAAAAGTGAATTGTGCATGGATACCAGGTTTTAATGTCATGAATACCCCACTTATTACAACATAATTTACATAGATGCCGATCGGACAATAACAACAAGAGTAATGGCAATACTTTTCCCTTTATGGAGGGCATTCAAGGCATTATGATTTCAAGAAATATTTTTGCTTAAACAAAAGTCTATCAAGGTTATTCTTTACAAAAATTCCATATGCTCTAAATTAATATATGACAGAAGAGCAATGCATGACTATGGGATGAGATCACCCTACATTCAACAATGAACAATAAGTAAACAAATGGGACAAAAGGGTCAACCCTATCAGGCTAGACTACCCCTCATTTATTCTTCTCTCAATTTGGCACTTGCCCCCTTTTCCTCATGTATCAAAAGATAATGAACAAAGAAATTCAAAATGCAACAACGTTGATATCTTTCTTTCTTTTTTTTGTTCACAAAGTGAAAATAAAGGAGGAAATAGAAATAATCATTTTTTTACATTTTCATCTCCGTTTAATCTTATAAAAATAAAAGTAAAAAATATTATTTACATTTCAGCCTCCAACCCTTTTTCAGCCTATTATCACTTAATAGTATATGAGAATGTTCTTAGCGATTAGGTGACTAAGAAAAATTACTATTTTAGTCAATAAGTAATTTGATTATTTTCAATTTAGTAAAAGTTTACATCAAGTAGATGATAATTCACTACTGATATAATGTATTAACTAATGATTAAGATGATAATTCATCTTATTCACTATATCTATCCCCCCCACCCAACCCCAAATCTTATGTTGATTTGTAAACATCTATGATCTATTAGTTGTCTCCCTGCTCATCTTGGTTGCCAAGTGACATTTGATAGATGAGAATGCTAGAGTGCATCTTGGGTTTGCCACATCGACCTCTTTGCCACTCTAATAAGACGTAGATATTTTTGAGTTTTTATTGACTCCCAATGATGGGAACAACTCTAAGGGTATATACAGTTGAGTTATTATTAGTCTTGAATGACGTGAACAACTCTAAAATTATATATATGACACTTGTCTTATTAGAGTGACAAAGGAACACAACACATGTCGTGATATACTAGCATCCCTCTTTCATAGATTCACCACCTTCATGGGACACTCATATGAAGAAGGCATAATTCTTCCCTCCTTCCAATGGCTTCTTTCCACGTGATCAGGAAATGAAAGACTAATGGTAAATGGATATGTCAATCATCAACATCCTTTTCAAGGGCGAATCGTGTATCATTTCTCTGACTTTGGATATCCACAAGGGTGTGCCTTCATTATTTCTTAGGACATACACATACATATGATAGATACCACATAAAGTCCAGTTTTGGCACGCACACCGGTGCCACTAATTCATCAAGAGTGTTTTTAAGTATAGTTTGCCGTACCGAATCGATTCGTACCGTATCAGGAAGAACCCGAGTCGGTATGACTCGATCAAACCTGTATGATTTAGCCATGCGACTCGTACGAGTCGGCATGAGTTGACCCACTTGTACCGGATCTAGGAGATCAATTGATCCGACTCTTCGAGTCAACAAATCCTGGTTTTAAGTAAGAAGTATGCCAAGAATAGGTAACTTGCTAACTAAACAGGTTTCGGATAATATATTCCATCCTTGAGGACAGTTCACATCATGCTCAATTGGTACAGATAGGTACATATTTTGGGGGGAGAGTGGTGTCTGGTTCCTTGTGGAATCAAAATATTTGACTATTCCACATTATGAAAAATCTAAAATCCCCATCAAGGATGCAGCAGCATAGGCACCAAGTCGTCGTTCAAAGTCAAACATTCTAGACAAGGTTAGAAACTTATTCGTTTGGCCAGACATAAAATGCCATAAAAAATCTTAAGTTGTTAGACTCATTTTGTTTGGAATATTATCAAAATCATTAGATTTATTTCAGGAAAAATTAATTAGAATACTTATCAAAAACTTCCTATATATTATTATTTTTCCTTTACCACCTTTTGGTTGTTCGTCCGACATAACTGCTTTATCGACAGATTCATTTTTTTACCTCCTCCTTTAGGGGTAGTTTGGTGCATAATAAAATAATATAAGTTCTCGATTTTAAAACTAATACTTTTAAAATCAACAAAAATAAAATCTCTGATTTTAAAATTATCGATTTAAAATCATTGATTTTGATTTACATTAATTTTGGACTGTAAATCGAAATCAGCCAAAAAGAGTATTCTAAGGGTCAACCAATTTTAAAATACGGTAATTTATGATGCACCAAACATAGGATAAATCACCGTAAAATGATTTATAGCACTCCAAACATAAATAAAACAATGTTTTATGACTATTTATGATGTTTCACAATAGTATTTTACGATGCACCAAACTATACTTTAAAACAATGTTTGCTTTGACGTGAAGAGAGATGCCAATAAGCCACACTTTTTTGTCATGTCCAATTCATCACTCAAAAAATATTAGTACCACGTAGACATTTTTTAAATTATTATTAGTCCCATCAAGATAATCTTAAGAGCGTGTGACACTTGTCTTTTTTAGAGTGGCAAAAGGTAAGGGCAAGAAGGCCGGACATTTTTTGCTTTTCTCATTGTAATGTAAAAAAAAATTATTTCATTTCAAGGTATTTTAAGTTGTTTGATACAATATAAAATAATGTAAAAGAAAATCTTGCATGTCAGACTCATTTCTTTGTTATGGTTTCTGAGGAAAGCCCATTTTATCTTAGAGAACAACTTGCTAAACCGCCAGGGGCAGTTACGCCGCCTGGCAATGCAACAAGGCTATTTTTATTTTTTTTTTGAAATCCTCCGTGACTCGGCCGACCATCTAATCCGATGTTTGATTTTTCATCTTTTTTTGGCTCGTCCAATCCAAGATCAGATTGTACGGTTGGGTTGGGTCAGTTAGGGGGTTTCAAAAAAAAATTTCAATTCTTTTTTAAACCTTGCTGCATTGTTAGGCGATGTAACTGCCCCTCGCAGTGTAGCAAGTTATTGTCTATCTCTTATTTTATTTTATAAATATCCAGAAAATGCCCTCTAATTTTGAAACTATAAAATTTCACTTTTTTGTATTTGTAAAATAAACTAAAAAAATACTTAAATTTACTATGTCGATTTGTCAGTCAAAACAGATCAGTACCACATGAATGTTTTATAAATTATTATTACTCCCCTCATGATGAAGGCAATCTTAAGAGTGTATTTATGGCATTTATCATTTTTAGAGTAGCAAAAGGGCATGATAAGAAGGTGCGACATTTTTGCTTTTCTCATTGTAATAGAAAAAAAATTGCTTCATTTTACAATATTTTCAGTTGTTTGGTATGATATAAAATAATGTAAAATAAAATCTTGTATGCACGCTCATTTCTTTGTTATGGTCTATGAGGAAAGCCCATTTTCTCTTATTTTATTTTATAAATAGCCAGACAAATGCTCTCTAATTGTGAAGCTATAAAATTTCACTTTTTCATATTTGTAAAACAAAATAAGAAAATGTTTAAATTTACTATGTTGATTTGTCAGTCAAAACAAATTAGTACCACATGGATATTTTTTAAATTATTATTAGTCCCCTTATGATGAAGATAATCTTAAGAGTGTCTAGGTGGCATGTCTTTTTTAGAGTGGCAAGATGGCATGGTGAGAAGGTGCCACATTTTGGCTTTTCTCATTGTAATGAAAAAAAATTGTTTCATTTTACGATATTTTTAGTTGTTTTGTATGATATAAAATAATGTAAAATAAAATCTTGTATGCAAGGTCATTTCTTTATTATGATTTTTGAGGAAAGGCCATTTTTTCTTATGTTATTTTATAAATAGCCAGACAAATACCCTTTAATTTTAAAACTATAAAATTTCACTTTTTTGTATTTATAAAATAAAATAAGAAAATATTTAAATCTTCTTGTTTACGTTTACAATAAATCTTTACTAGAAATTAAAATAAAGAAATGAGTCTACCGAATAGGCAAAAGATTTTATTTTACACTGTTTTACTTCATAACAAAATACATCAATATTTAACATACTAATAAATATAACAAAATGCATGAATATTTAACATATAATATTATATTCACATGTTAAAGCCTCAAGTATTCGAGGGAAGTAAATATTAGTTTTAAATTTCATTGCAGTGACGTTCTTCCCTAAAGGTCAAGATAAACTCCCTTAAGGAAACATTCCATACGGTATTTCCAGTAAGAGTAGCCTTTACCTTCAAACAATGGAGGGCGGTTGATAGATTGACCTTCAGCATAACTATTTGTCATAACTATTACTCTCTTGACTATTAGGTCAAATAAATGAGAGACTGGGCTCTGATACAACTTGTTGCCCACGGCTAGACTAACCCAGAGGAGGGTAAATGGGCTAATAAAAATCTAAGACTAAAAACTTAAATGTGGAAGCTTGAATGTGCATAGAATAAGAGGGAAGAAGGAAGCAATTACACAAAATAACTGCACACATAATTTATACTAGTTCGGTCTATCCAGACCTACATCTAATTCTCAAGCAACCTCTTATGATTTTCACTTCACAAGGAATTGATCCCTTGCTGGTCACCAACACATAAGGTACTGAGCTCTTACTGGTCTTACAACACCACAAGGTGCTGACCCCTTACCGATCTTACAACACCACAAGATATTGACCCCTTGCTGGTCTTACAACACCACAAGGACTGACCCCTTGTCGGTGTTACAATACCCAGACTCAGCTGGTCTTTCCTTTAATTCACTAAAGGGAAACAACCATCTATCCGCAAACAGGTCTTCTCTTCCACACATAGGAAGAGGAATAATCAATGAGCTTAAATAAATGAGAGCGGTTGTTTCACAATAGCCAAGTGTTCTTCTCAAAGAACATAACACAGATCAAGACAATAAATAATGAAACAGTAAAGAACACTGGTCTTCATCTAAGGAAGATCTTCAAGAACTTGTTGTAGATAATGTTAAAGCAGGGCTCTTGCAATCTTCATACAAAATTCTTTGCTAGGCGTTTAGGCGCAACTCTTTCTCTCGAATTCACTTGTGCTCAATGGTAGGATTTTTTTAACCTTGGTTCTCGGTATTCTTATTCTAGATGTCTCAGGTGAAGGTCTTCTATTTATATCAAGTCTTCAAAGAATCTGCCCGTTAGACTGATGAAAAGAGATATGTAGAATTCTCGCTTGAGTCTAATGTTTGAATTTTTCAGCTATAGAATAGAGAGAGAGTATCCTTGAACTTCTATTCGAGGTAGCTAAATTAGTCCTTAGAAGCTTCTTCGGGTGCAAAACCTACTTCTTATTAGGGTCCTGTAAAAATACTTAAAACATAAGAAAGGAAATTGATTTTTCTTTGCCTTATCTCAGCTAGTTAGCAGAAGTCTATGAAAGGATAATTGATTAAACTAGACAGTTTGTCGGTCTAACAGACATAGATAGAAAGTAAAGGAAAGAGCTATAAGAAAATCTATCAGTCTGAGATTCGATGCAATTAAAGATAGTACAACACGGTAGCATCGAAAAAGTACACAATCTGTCATCTAAAGATATGACAGAGATCTCAGTCAAAAAGTATACATAAAATACATATTGAGAGTACTGGCCAACTGATTTCAAATTTCATCAATAATTGCAACATAGTTAGCAAGTATAATTAATGATGTAATTGTTGTAAGTCATCCACTATTTGAAGTGAGAATATGACCATTAATTGAAGTTAAATTGTTAATCGAAGTACATACGGCTCTCACTTAGATTAGAGATATGACAAGAGTTAAGATATTGTAATCATTAACCAAAATGGTTGTTAATTGATCGAATCGATATAACCTTAATCGAAGATATAATAAAAAAGATATAACGTAAATCGATAAGGCGTTAATCGATGTAACACTTAAGCGCAAATCGATTGTTATTTGTTGAGTTAATCGAAGTAAGTCATAAAGCGTTAATCAATGGCTAATATAAAATGATAATCGAAGTGGTTCTTAAACTGTTAATCGAAGTGATTCTTCCAGCCCTAATTGAATCAACTCTTAAAGCGTTAATCAATATATGTCTACAAATGCTAATCGAAGAGTCAATCGATATAAAACTTGAGTCGGTAATCGAAGCATTAATCGATTGTAAAACTTATAATGGTTATCGATAAAGTTACGATAGAAGACTTAAAGCGGTAATCGAAGAGCTAATCGATATAAGACTTAAGACACAATCGATATTCGACTAACATTAGTAATCAACTCATCACTTCAAATGTTAATCAATATGGAGGTTTTAATCGAAGAAGCGTTTAAGGCATTAATCGATAGAATACTTAGCGATTTTTTCTCATAGAACTGAATCGATTAAACCTGAATACAGTTAGCCATAGAAAACAGCTAAAGTCTAAACATTTAAAGTTTTGTTATCACCAAAATATGGGAAATAATATAAATTCACGAATTACTCGACAATTATATATTTAGCTTGTGATGGTTTTGAAGCCTGTTGAGTACTTGTACTCATTAAACGTACCAACATGTTTAGATTCTAAGGCTAAGGAGATTCTTGGAGCTTGAGGCTGTTGGCATTTAACTGGAATTTGTTCCGCTGCTATTCTCCAAGTGTTAGTTCAAATTTCAATCATTTTAGTTTCAGTTTTAGAAGAATTTGTAGTAGGATTTTGAGAGATTGATGTAATTTTTAGTTTAGCTTCAAAGCTGAGCTTGCACTTTTAAAATTTTTGGCAATATAATTGGAAGATTTTTTGTACTGGCAGTGTAAGTTTTGGATGTTCTTACTGGCATAATTGTTCCTTTGAGTCTTTGGTTGTGTTACCCACAATATTTGCTTTGTTCAATGGGTTGTTCCCACTGTCATGCATGCCCTAACTCCATAGCAAGCTTGTGATCCGACCTGATGTTCGTGGGGCATGACACTAGGTCCATATCTAATTCTAACTAATGCACTGGCAATCCACCAACTTGGTCTGAGCATGAACAGCAACCTTTTCTCTCTTCTTCTTCCTTCTCCATACACACCATCTCAACAAAGCCTTGGCTTGTTGCCAAACTGGTCCCAACCAAGAAGCATGAGTCACGATTGGTTCTAGTTCACTATAACCATGCTCGTTTGCTAATCCATCACTTGTGGGAGTCAGACGTTGATACCCACAACCATAAAAGAGTGTGAAAACGCCATAGATAAATTACAAAAGTGCATAGACAGGAAAAGATATCACTATTATGGAAAAGTTTTACAGTAGACAGTGGAGATGTCTCTCTCCGTAGACTCTCTTAGCGACCTTCGCTTCTCTACATTATGGTCAAGTCCACCTAGACAAGAGACAATAGACAACTATTTATAAAGAAAATAATCACCACTAATCCTAGTAGGATTGGGATGTTGAGCCAAACACCTGATGTAATAGGATTAAGCCACTTAGCCGCACTCCAATAATACTATTGTTTCGGACCATTATCGATGAGGATCTTGGTAAGACATGTACTTCTTCGGGAATGAAAAAATCGATCTACTTTCATTTGGTACTTTAGACTAAATTCTTTTTGTTCTAAAGGATGTGTTGGAGCCTTTTTTGTAGTTTGTTATGCTAACACCAAAGCAAAACCTCCCTCATATGTTTACAACCACTGGCTTCCCCTGTATACCTATCTCATTGGCTGGAACATTAGTCGAGATCTCAAAGTATTGAACAAGTTCAGTGTCATCAAGTAAAGATTTAAGGAAACATAGGCCCCAAGGAAAGATCTCAAATCAGCAAAAAGAGATCTGAATGCTTTGTGAAAAATCATGGCAGAAATGTTAATTTGTAACAGATAGACTTGAATTTCAAATGTAAGATAAATTTTAAAACAGATGATATAAGCCATATTATTTTTAAAGGGAGACAAATTTAAAATTGAATAATATTATTTTGTAAAGGAAAAATACAATACTATATTATTTTGCAAAGGGGCTTGATTACATCAAAAGGTAAGTGACAAATTTCAAAATAGATAATATAAAATTTATTCTTTTAAGAAAAGGGACATGATTTCTTCCAAAAGTATGTGACTAGATAATGATTAAATTGTTCCTTTTAAAATTTATAATGACTGTAAACATTCTTTCGCTAAATCATGACTTGTTGATGAAAAAAATACATTGAGATGAAAAGATACAATTCAGTCATGATTTTTTCAAAACATTGCACACTTACGTAGCCTTGCGTAAGTGCCAAAGAAATCAAAACTAGACAAAAGTCTTTACAGACCTATGAATTGACATTAATACTTCGTTAGTAGTTTCTACATGAGATTGTGACTATAGACAGTCGCTTAAGCCATTAGTACCCTAGCTATTTTGCCGCCTATCATTTACTCTGAGAACCAGAGACCTTGGTCATAGTTGGATTCATTCACCATCATGTTCACCTTTATGTAAACCTTCTACTTTAATTGGATAACAATATATGCAAAATAAATGTAAGCAAATATTATCTTTATCATGTTGCATATGTGCAAGTAAAATCCTTGTTAAATTCACATATCATCTCCCGCAGATGATATCTGTGATACTATTACTATTAGGGATGTAAATTAGGCGGACTGAGTTATGTGATAATTTGGATCATACTCAAATTCAAAATAATTGTCCAGCCCAATTTTAGTCCAGTCTAAATTCAACTCATGTTTAACCCAAATTCAATGATGAATAGGTTGAATTGGAGTAGACTGATCCTATTTATAAATGATTTGTAAGAAATATTTTGCTTTTGTATGAATTATTATAAAAGTCAATAAATTAAATTAAGCCAACCCGTTTTCAGCATAATCTAACTCAGATTTAACTAATGTCAACCCAAATTTAACCTAACCCAATTTATATAACTTTGACCAGCCTAATTTTCTTTAATATGAAATGGGTTGGGCTAGACCACAGGCTGGCCCGCCCACTTGACACCCCTAATTACCATCGTTAGTCACATATCTATCCAATCAAATGTCACACCAAAAAAGATTGTTAGGTATATGTGCTTGCTTACCTACGCCACGATATTGCAACGTTCTATTTTCAGGTGATTCCATGGAACAGGCCACGTATTATATGCTATTTGAGGTAGTTATATATATATATTAAACAGCCATTTAATAAAAGGAGGGAACACATGATTGCATTCCTTTGGTACTTGAAGATTAGAGAAGAGCTCAGACGCTGATCAAGTCAAACATAACACTGGCTAGATGCAAAAAGAAAAGCAAACGTATCACCAAATGAGATGCAACTGATGGACTGCGTTACTAGTAGAAAGATATGCATGGCCAGATCTGAGAGGAAATACAAGGATTTGCAATGTAGAGTGCCTTCCAAAACAGGACCATGAACAATCCTCATCAATGGTTGCCTCAAATGCTAGCAAACACCATGAGGTTTCAACTCTTATTCTGAGGAATTTACTTGCCCCAGAGAATGTGAAGCTCAACCAAAGTCTTTCTGTGTTCATGCAAAAGAATTTTGATAATGAAACGTCATGCATGCCTTTAGAATTCCTAATTAAATAAGGTAAGACTCTGTGGATTAACAAATTAAAGCGCTGAAGTCGGATATAGTTAAGAAATACAGGCACTGTTGGGATATAAATTACAAGTTCCAAAATTATCATCACACTGCAAGATGTTTTAAAAAAAAAGTGCATTTAGAGCTACAAGCTGTAAATAGAAGAGCCCAAGTTAGTAGCTTATCTTCTTTAATTTGTCTCTCAACGAAAGAATTCTTCAGAGGCTGTCTGGAGTATCAATATGTAAGCCATGCTAACATGGTTTTCTTCCTGAGATTAGAATGTAGAGCAATCCAGACACAAGTAGAAGACTAATACTTGCTGCAGTGCCCCAAGGAATTACAGCTGCAACCGCCATCTGTTAGTAGGATCAGACAGCGTGTGGTCACTGCACCACCCCATGGACAGTGCAGCAGAACTTAAGATCTGCATGCCATCCGATCTCATGATCGGAAGGCAGTTGCAGCTCAAATGCCCCTGGGAGATTACTGCAGGTGTTACTCCAACTAGAAAATGAATGGAATCATTGAACTCCACTCCACTTGGCCCAATCTACAAATTGCATGCCTCCATATATATTGTTGGCGAAACGAACGCCAACAGTGAAAGCCATTGCAATAGGTGGGGCACGTTTGGCCACAGGTGATGACTCTACGATGCGCTCCAAACCATTGATAATCTGGTATCTTGTGTTTGAGGAAACAGCAAGAAAAACACCTGAAATGCAAAATGAAATTACTGATCAAACAGGAACACATGCATGCTATTTTACCCCACATCAAAGCGGCAACTTACTGCCAAGGGAACAAGAACTAGCACATAACTAGAGCAACAAGCAGAAAAATAAGGCAAGATAAGGAGCCATAACAATAAACAACGATTCAGATGTTTATGTAGAACAGTTATATGTCAGATTACAGGTGTTAGAATGGGCAATGACCACTTTTTTTTTTTTTTTTTTTTGAAAGTGGATTATATCACGTATGTATTAAAACAAGAGAAGATTAGAAAAGGATTGGGATGTACAAGTATAAGAATAGCCTCCCTGTATCCAAAAGGACCAAAAACACCAAGGCGGTGTACACCTACCCCATTACCCAAAAGGAGCAACAAAACAGCATCAAAAACCACCTAACCCGAGCCACAAGAGGAGATAGTCAATTTGCCCGCAGGAAAGCAAAAATGGGGGAATTACATGGCTCAACATTACACAGAAGAGAAGCCCATTCCCTAACTTTGCTAGAGACTAATGAAAACACTCTGAGAAGAGGCCTCCCTTCTAGAAATCCTACTATTCTGCTCCGTCCAAATGGCCTAGATAGTAGCATGAAGAACCAACGACCATACAATGCGATCCTTGGGATGAATCAATTCTCCACCCCAACTCAGAAGTAAGTGCTTCGACGAGTTCCACCGGCTGTGGGTCACCCTGAGACCAGAAGCAATCAGCTGCCACACCTCAAGAGAGAAACCGCAGGAAGTTAGAAGATGGTCCAAAGTCTCATCATCCTCCCTACATAGACAACATGAAGTGTTCAGCACATCGATGAAATGAGAAAGCCTATCACAAGTGGGAAGCCTATTCAAAGCAAGGTTCAAAAACTCGGCTCGGATCGGCCGAGTCAGACCGGTTTTGAGCCAACTGTGCCGATCTCGGGCAACCTAGCCGAGTCCAAGACTCGAATCGGCCGATCCGAGTCTGGATCAGTCCGGGTCGGCTCGGATCGGGCCGACCCGGCCCCCAACGGCCGTTGTGGGTCAAACTAGCCGTTGTTGGCCGTTTGGGCGTTAGGAGTCTATTTAACCACCCCCTCCCCCCCCCCCCAAGGCCCTCCTAAGGCTCCACAAGTACCATTTGAGCTCCTAACATTTTAGCTCTCTCACACACTCTCTCGATCATAGAATTCTCTCTTTGTCTCTTCTACGAGACTACGACTACAAACTCCGCGATCTCTCCTCTTCTTCTAAATTCATTTACTTTTATTTGTCAATTTTTTTTTCTATACTATTGTTCTCAGCATCTCTATTTACCCTTTGGCAGTTGACGTGCTATGAACTGTGAACTGCTCAACTGCGCAAGGAATGGCATCTCAAGGTGCTGCTGAGCGGTCCTCTGGAAATCCTCCTAGTGCTGATCCTATTTGGGGTCATTACACGCCAGTGGACATGGGCCAGAGAAAGGTACAATGCAAATATTGTAACTGGGTCGTCTCTAGTGGGGTCTACCGATTCAAACAACATCTTGCTTGAATAAAAGGTGAAGTCGCAACATGTGTTCGAGTTCCTTCAGAGGTTCGGATCTAATTTCGAACTTATATGAAGGAGAAAGAATCAACCTAAGCAAGTACTGCCAGAAGAAGATAGGAAATTCGAGAGGAATTGTTTGAACCAGCGCGAAGGTCTGATTCTGGAATTCGACTTGGTAGAAGTAATCAACTTATAATGTTGATGATTATGATACAAGTAAGTTTCTTATTTAACTTATTTTCATGTTCTTCATTTAACGTTTTCAGACAAAAACTTAATGTAAATATTTCTTTTACATTTAAAGCTGAATTGCAACGTGCAAGGGAGGCAAGCCGACGGTCCTTTGCACATGAGGACTTATTTCGGCACACTGAAAGAAATGCAGGACAAGGAAGTGGCTCCACACCTTCTGGACAAGGGAGTACTAGCGCCGGCATGAACACTAATATATGCGATGAGCTGCCTCAGGAGTTCACCAAAGATGGAGATCCTAGAGTAGGTCCAATAGATCCCTTCCTCACCAAGAAGAGGGATAAACAACCTTCCATTACTGTTGCATTCAAGAACTTAAAGCTTTGTAAGGAGAAGATAAGGAGAGCTACATCTATGTGGTTTTTCTATAACAGTATCCCTGCTAATGCTGTCAAGGGGCCATATTATGAGTCTATGATCAAAACCATACAAGAAGTTGGCAAAGGAGTTGAAAGGCCTACCCCATATAAGATATACAATAAGTACTTGGACTTAGAAGTTGACGACATCCGGACGTATATTACATCCTTTGAAAGGATATGAGATGAGTATAGATGCATTTTAATGTGCGATGGATGGACAGGAACGTAAGCCTTATCTTCATTTTCTTTATTAAATACGAATGGGTCTCTTTCTGATTTCTGATCACCTATGGAACTTCACAAGGATAAGAAGAAGTATGATCAACTTCTTAATTTACTGCAAAGCCGGAACTGTATTTTGGAAGTCTATTGATGCATCTGGAAAGATAAAGAATGTCAATACCTATATGAATTAATGAATCAAATGGTAGAAGAGGTAGGAGAAAAAAGGATTGTCCAAGTGGTTACAAATAATGCAGTGGCCTTCAAGTTAGATGGACAATGTTGATGTAAAAAAGACAACATCTATATTGGGTTCCCTGTTCTGCTTATTGTATTGACTTGATGTTGGAAAACATTTGCGCTGATCCGATAGTAGATGGAGTGGTCAAAAGTGGTCGATTTATCACCACATTCATCTACAACCACAACAACATTTTGGATATCATGCGCACACATACTTATGGAAGAGAGTTGATTCGTCCGGAAGCCACTAGGTTTGCATCTTAATATATCTCCCTAGATAGTTTAAGTCAACAAAAGAACAACTTAGGATGGTGGCATCAGAAGATTGGGAGAATCAAATATTCTGACATGTATCAATCAAGGTCAGAGAGAAGGGTAAGAAAGTGATTGATCTAATTCAGTGTAGGCCCTTTTGGAGAGGAGTGCAAGCAGTGTTAAATATTGTAGAACCGTTTGTCCGTGTCTTGCGATCTTGTAATGGAGAAAGAAGATCGGATATAGAATATTTATATGAGGCTACGGACAGAGCTAAGGAGCTCATTCAACTTAACAATCCAACAACCTATGTGAAGTGGTGGGACATAATAGACAGACGTTGGGAACATACTTTACATCATGATCTTCATGCAACTGATAAGCAACTAACTTTGTATATTTATTAATTTGTATACATATTTATCATAAGTAATAACTAACTTCTACTTGACTACTTTATTTAGGTCATTTTTTCAACCCTCAGTACATGTTTAGAACTGATGGGAAGAAGGATAACTATGATAGTTGTCTAGAAATGTTGATGGGAACTAAGAATGTTATTAGGCGCATGATTGAAGATGAGAACAGAGCAATAATAGCATGCAAGCAAATGCATGATTATAAATTCATGTTATACCACTTTGGGACAAGTACTGCTCAGAAAGCTGCAAAGATTTTAAGTCCGGATTTGAAAACTATTAACCAGATGTTCTACTTAACTTTTAATTATACCTTGCACATTGTTGACATGTAAAATTTTTTATTTACAGCTGACTGGTGGCTAGATCATGAAAAAATATAAGGGTATAAAGATCTAGCCTATGTAACAATTCAGATCCGAAGTCAAACAACCTCTTCATCAGGTTGTGAGAGAAACTGAAACACCTTTGGCTTGATGCACACCAAGCAAAAGAATAGATTGAAATCGAGCCGTCTAGAAAGCTAGTATCTATCATTATTATATGAGGTTGAAATTAAAAAATCTCGAGCTCATAAGGAACCTTCAAAGACAGGAGAAGGAGAGAATTTTCGGACAAGGCACGGACACGATAAATGCAGAAGAACCTATAGACTTGGATGAGTTGTTCAAAGAGCAACATCCAGTAAATACATGGGTTGATGCAAGCACTTCAAATGAGCATGAATTCAACTTAAATGATCGAGAATAGGCGGAAGGTGAGTTAGAAAATGTTCCACTACTTATTGATTTTCAACATCCTCCTCCAAAACATCAGAAGAAGAGCAAAAAACAAGCACCAAGCAAAATGAAGAATGCTACTGGAATTAAGATTGTTGATCTAGATACTATCGAGGAGGAGGATGAAACGTCAGAACCAAGTGGTGAGGTACAATATCAAACTTCAAATGACTCGACATTAAAAACGAGTTCCGACAGTTCCGACCATGGTGGAGATGCTACCAATACCCCAACCCCACCTCCACCAATTCAATTCACTGGAGAACAAGATTACACACATATTACTCAAGATGAACATCATGGTAGCAAAGCAGGACGGGAAGAATCTCCCATTCAAACATTCAGCAGATCAAGGAAGAAGGACAAAGGTAAAGCTCATCAATGTGCAGAAGCCAAAGAAGAACTCAAGAGGGAGAGAGAATATCAGAAGCAACTATCAGATGAATCATCGTATTCTCCATACGAAGGGTATAGTCATCTACTAGATATGTAGTTTACCCTCCTCAACATTCTGATACATCCGACTATTTAGGGGGTTATTTAGAATATCCACAAATTTCAGTCATCTATACAAATACAGATGACTATAACATGTATGTGATGCAATATGAGCAATACTACCAGAGCTATATGTCATGGTCTGAGTATGTAAGCCATATGTTCACTCAGTATAATATACGTTTGGAATAAATGTAAGTTCATGATATATATAAGTTTATTCAAGTTTTTTTTGTCCAACAGCATCTTATATATTTCAAATCAATGTGTTTCAACACAATTATATATTAGACTTGTGTTTTTTATTTTTTCACATTTTTTCTTTTTTTTTTTAATTTTTTTTCTACTACCCGATCCAGCTACCCCTGACTCAGCCAGGATCGGCCAGGATCGGGTTGACTCGGATCGGAATCGGCCAACCTGATCGGTTTTAGACCGGCCGATCTAGGACCCGATCCCGGGTTTCTTAACCTTGATTCAAAGCCACCCGCCATAACAGAATCCACACCTTGAGTGAACTTTTGACTTGCCAAACACTCGAGTGAAAGCCAAATCTCAGTTCATCATCCGCAAGAATGGAATAGGTAGATCTAACTGAGAACAGTCCCTCCTCCCGACACGAAGTCCACCTATCCTGTGAACCTTGAGCCAACTTAGTAGATTGGATCAATTGAAGAAGCAGCAAAAGATCATTCATCTCTACTTACTACAGGGACCTCCTGAAGGTAGGGCACCAACAATAAAGCTCCATATCATATGACTGAAATACAATAGCCTCAGGATTGCTGGAAATGTCAAAGAAGCGAGGAAAAATAACACAGAGGGGCTGTGCTGCACACCAAGAATGAGTCCAAAATAAAGTGACTTGTCGTCCCCTAAATGGATCTGAACACCCGCCTTGAAAATGTCGGCATTAGAGAGAATCCCCCTACAAACCAGGGAGACATTATACGTGGTGGGAGGCTCCACATCCTACAAATTAGAGTGGACATAGTATTTAGCAGAGATGATATCCCTCCAAAGGCTTGCATCCTCACTAACCAACTTCCAAAGCCATTTCGTGCAAAGAGCAGTGTTAAAGATTTTGATGTTCTCGAGGCTCAAGCCCCACTCTTCTTAGGCCTACAAATCCTTCCCCAACTAACTGCATATCCTCCCTTTTTAGGTTCACCAGAGCTGTGCCAAAAGAAACTTACCCGAAGAGCCTCCAAAGTCTTCGCCATTGTCGCCGGAATCCCAAATATAGAGAGAAAGTAAATGGATAGGTTGTCCAAAACAGAACTGCATAGAGTCAATCTCCCTCTATAGGAGAGCAACTTACCTTTCCATCCTGCCAGTCTACTCTCAAATCTTCTCACCATAATCACCCAATCTTTACAGCGAAGGCCCCTCGGAGAAAGAGGGAGGCGTAGATAAGTGATGGAAAAATCCCATGTCAGACAACCAAGAACAAATGAAGCCGTGGAGATAGCTCTCTCACCCATATTGATGCTGATCAACTTACTCTTCTCAAAATTAACCTTCAAGCCTGCTACTTCTTGCAAGAGCTCTAACATAAACCTAGCTATAAATAGCTGCTTCTTTACATCTGAAAGGAAGAGGATGGTGTCATCTGTATACCGTAGATAAGATATATGCTGCCCTTAGCGAGAAATTTGGAAGCCTTTGATAAGAGCTACATCCTCCGCCCTTAGCCAAAATCTACTCAGAATATGTGCCACAAGGACAAACAGAAGAGGAGATGAAGAGTCACCCTGCCAAAGCCTTCTACCACTATAAAAGAACTGAGTTGGTTGGCCATTAAGAAGGACAGCAAAGGAAGCAGACGTCACACACTCTTTGATCCACCTATTCCATTTATCACCAAAGCCCATGTGACTGAGTACTTGAAACAGACACTCCTAGTTGACTCTGTAATAGGCCTTTTCAAAATCCAACTTCAAGACCAGCCCTTTATAATTCTGCATCTTCATCGAATGAATAGCCTTATGAGCCACCAAAAAGTTTTCTTGGATATGTCTACCCTTGATGAAAGCTCCTTGATTACCACTAATCAGCCTGCCAACAAAACTCTCCAATCTGATAACTAGTAGCTTGGCAATAACCTTGTATATACCATTAAGCAGACTGATAGGTCTGAAGTCTTTCAGATTGTCAGCCCCCTCCTTCTTAGGTATAAGCACAACAAGAGTCTTATTTATACCTTTTAGGTGAGCCACACCCTCCTGAAATTCCACTAAGGCACTGCACACATCAGTCTTGACAATTTCCAAACAATGTTGGAAGAAAAATATGGGGAATCCGTTATGCCCTGGAGCTTTATCACCTGCAAGTCCAAACACAGCCTTCCTGATATCTTCCTCTGAGAAGGGAGCCGACAGTACCTCCTTCACCTCCTGGGAAATAGAATGGAGAAGGTCCTCTGCAAATGACAGGCTCCTGTAAGTGTCTTTAGAAAATAACTTACAGTAGAACTCCTTAGCATGCCTCCTGAGCTGATGAGGATCATCCATCACCTGTTCCCCCTACCCTTCACCTCCTAATAGTGTCCGTTCTCCTTCTACCTAAAGCCACCCTGTGAAAATAATAAGTGTTCTTGTCCCCTTCCCTTATCCATCTTTCTCTCAACCTCTGCCTCCAATATATCTCTTCCTTAAGAAGAATCTCATTGAAGTCCTCACTGAGCTTATCCCTGACTTCTTTGTCTGCCTCATCCATAAGGCCTGCCTCTTCTATGGCATCTAGTGCTCCCAGCTGATCCAGAATTCCATCCTTCTCCTTCTTACTAGGTAGGGTTTTATTCATACCCCACTTGGTAAGATCCTCAGCCAGTCTTTTTACCTTGCCAATGAATCTAGCCATAGCATTAGAACCCCCTAAAGGGGTCTCCCAAGAGCACCTCACCACATCAGTAAAGTCAGCCTCTCTAAGCCAGTATCTCTCCGTTCTGAATCTCGGGTCTTCCGAAGTATGAGCTGCTGGAACGAAGAAGAACCAGCTTGTGATCTGAGGGAAGTGATCCTCCCACTCAGCTAACACCAAAAATCTATCCACTTTAGAGAGAATAGGGTCCTCCATAAGATTGGACCACGTAAATGAAGCATTAGGCGTCGGAACATCGATGAGAGCTGTCTCTGCAATGAAGTCTATAAAATCCTCCATCTCTCCTGGCTGATGTGAAAACCCACTACTCTCCTCCGGGTAAGTAATGTCATTGAAATCCCCTCTAATGCACCTTGAAGGCATATAAAAAGAAAGACACAGAGAGATAATATGCAAGTGAGGTACAAAAAGGATGTGAAGGTATAAATTACTAGACATGTGAAGTATAAATTACCTTTTGCATTATTTACATGATATGCCAACTGAAAAGTGTCAAACTCAAACTTCCACTTTTCTAGCTATCAATTGTAATCATTGTCTGCTGATTCACTTAGATTCATACCATATTGTATAAGTCAACAATTAACATAATCTCCAAGTCCCAATAGAGGTGATATGATTTGACGTGTCTTAATAGTTAAGATTCCTATGAAGAAAAGTTGTTGATTTGCACAACTTGTTAAAAGTTGCTTTACAAGTCAGTTTGATTTAGACCAAGTACATATGAATTTTTGTGGACACCAATATGGTGACACAACACAGATATAGAGAACCTTCCTTGGATGGCAAGAGGAATCAAATGAACTGAAAGAAAATCTGACATTGAAAACTGGCATTGCAGACATTTGACAATGTGAACAGCAGCAAATTCTCAACACTATAATAGCACTCACAAAGACAATGACTTAATTATCTGCCAAAACGTAAACATCACGTCCTCATTTTATGTATGCTTGCCGTAACTGGACGCATGCTCATTCATTTTCATCCTATTATTTCCTACTGATGTACTGAGTATACCTCTTGATCGTCAAATGAAGAGGATAGCTGAATTTATGTATTTATTTCTTTATGGTGATGATGTGGGTACAGAGTTACTTTTTTCTTAATCATTGCTTCATATTAATGCTTAATTATCATGCCCTCTTCCCACTGGTCAATTGGCCTGGAATCCATCTCAAGAAGTGTGTTACCAGTTCAGCAGCCCCAGAAGCCTGAGGAAGGAGAGAGCTAGCAGATAACTCTAAGGACCCTGAGTTTCACCAGGTCCAATGGGTTACCCAGTCCTCATACAAATCACAAGACTGGTTTACTGAAACACATTTACATGATGCAGTAGAAGCCAATAACTTCAATTAAGGATTTGTAAGCCACTGGACAATCAACAAATCCCCTTGAAATATGAATAGCTTCTGGAAGCCATCTGTCAGTCAAGAAATCTTGGATTTTCCCCTCTAGTTTCATCTTGAGCAGTTCAAATAAACTATTCTTGAATTTTCAAATGCAATACACCTGATATTCTTGTGTCTCCCTATCATTCAAAAAGCTGATGTTATTCCCAATACATGCTAAAGAGCAATTGAACATATTACACATTTGAAAGCCCACAAACTTTCTGACATGATCATGTCAATTTGAACATTACTGTATTTTCAGAGTTAGGCAAAAACCTTGTGCATCAATCTTCACATTAATCGCCTATGGCTCCAAGTATGTTTCCGCAATTTATATTAAAATGTTATTATCAAGAAGAACCCTTAGCCTTATTATTATTTGTAATTGAATTGATGCGATATAGCAATGTAAGACCTGAGGTTTGATACTTTTTGAAACCAGCCTAACTTGATATTCCAAAAAAAGCAAATTCAAATATGTGGCAAATTTGTCACAACCATCCAATGAAGCTAATGAATTCTAACTTTCCATATATGCACCTCAATCCTATTTTACAAACAAGGAATAGTCAAAGTTATTTTATTGGCTGCTGACATTCTGGTTCAGATGACCTTCTCACAACAAACTTTTCAAAGATTAAATCTAACGGGACGCAAGAAATCCAACTAAAATTAGTAAACAATATCGCAAATAAGCATTTTCATAAATGTTAGCAAAAATGAGAAATTACTCCCTCAATCAAATGAATGGATTCAGCCTGACAGCCAAAAACATCTTTATAGTGATCTCAAGATCTTGACATATAAAACTTGATCAATAGAATCTGAGCAGCCTAAATTTATTATTTATTAAATGTATACACCATAAAAAACCAATAAGCCACCTAATAACAAATTGAAATCTTTGCAGATGGCAAGGCGCTGCCACTGAAAATCCATCATCTAAGGAGCCACTGGGACAACTGATATGAAAAATACTATTACGACTTGGCCCATGCCATCCAGTGTCAATGTCTAATATACAGTAAGAAGGAAACTATGTGATGGCAACCTTGCTGAATTTATGAACAGATCACCACACCAAGAGATTTTCTTCTGCTGAGGATGGACCGATTTTGAATTGGTTTCTAAGTCCTTCACGTCTGTAGCTATGAAACTTGAATCAGAAGCATAGTTTGTAAAGTAACATGACGCATGTGCCCAGTAAAATTATAACAAGATGCCAAATGCCACTTTGTTTATGTAGGGACAGAAAATCACAGAGGATTTAAGTGCTGATGAAGATGAAGATAGATGATCATTATGCACAGCTTCTTTCAATAAAGTATGAATTGAATTGGTTTTGCAGATCTAAAGATCAGACATCATACTTTGGAGACTGAGCCTACTGTTCTAAGCCATGGTCCTGTCGTAGTCTAGATTATGTCAAAGTGGAAGCATACATAATCAAATCTTCCATGACATCGATCATATGTGTGATTTACAACTACATTAATCACAAGAAAATCAGAAAAATGTGCAAAATGATGAGCCAGACTCAGATCTAGAAGTTAAAAGAATCTAGTCAACTAAAATAATGAGAGCAATGGATAGAACATAATCAATCAGGAAATGGCTCAATGATCTATATCTATGCAAATTTAGACAAAATGAAACTAATGGTTCTCCAGACAAGGATCTATACGCATATCAATTCCTTGTCCCTGGATGAATTCATGTATGTTGCTTAAGTAGCAGAGAAACAATAAATTTTCCTAGTCAGGCAACAACACTTCGCAATCATTCATGCTAATCATTAACAATGAAAGCAAGTCATGGCAGGCCTAAGAGGACACCCAAAAAAATAGAAAACGATGACCAAAGTCAGCATCTTTAACTCATATCACCAGTAGATGGAAAACTTACCCCAAAGAGCAGCACTTTTCACAAGAGGCGGTACAGGTATATCTTCTTCTGATTTCCTGACATTCCTGGACACAGAAAGTCAAAATATTATATCTAAAAAACACAATGAAAAAGTGAATGCAAAATCAAGTAAAAGACACCAGAAAGCTATAATGATAACACCAAAAATAAAGAAAGAAGATGCATGCAGAACGAATGCATTTTCCAACAAAGAACAAACAATAACCTGAGTACCCTTGAGAAACTCGTCATTATTCCTCCCCCCCCCCCCCTTGTGTTGGGTAACTTTTATGGTTTAGCATATATCCTATCATTTGGTCATCTCCTTTTTTAGCATATGTTATTAATTATTTATTTATGTATTATATTATTTTTAAGATATTAAAGGTGTTTATATCATAATATTTTCAAAATATAAATTAATTGAGATAAATAACTCAGGACTTGATTGCCATTGTGAGAAGGAGAATGCACATACGTGTTTCTATTTTCCAGTCGTTTTCTTATGAAATTTGCAAACATGTGCTTTTCTTCCCAATACCCTATTTTCCAAGTTTTTTATTGCTTATGATCTATGTAGTCCGAGGCATAGCGAGACCAAGTAGTCAACTCAATTTCAAATTCTCAGTCAATGGCCTATGTGTTCAAGATGATACTTTACTAAAAAATATTTTAAAAAATCAGATAGTGATAGTGTAAGGACCCATATGTTAAATCAAATAGTACTTTTTACAAAATCTATCATAGTTTGCAGTACCGGCCGATATCGGTACGTACCGGTATTGGCCGGCACCGGTACTGGTACGGGGTCAAATGCCCGATACCATATAAAAAAATAAAAAGTAAAAATACTGTATCGGACCGGTACCGAACAGGTACACGTGATATGCCCCCTTAAAAGGGGTGTTTCACTCACCCCTCTTACAGAAATAGATATGTGAGAGGGGCTCCTGCAGTTTTGAAGGTCTCGGGAGGGGAAGGAGGAGAAGGTGCCGTCGTCGCCGCCCGCCGCCACTGCAGCCCACTGCCGGAGAGGTTTTGGTCCTTTTGGGTGGAAGACAAAAAAAGAAGAAGAAGAAGATATGATATATATTTTAAATCTTTATATTATTTTGATTTGTTAACTGTCATTATATTATTTACGTTCGTTTTCTTAGCAAAATAGACAACCCCTAATTTTCGACCCTAATTAGTGGTTAAAAATTATGACTTTTGTCCAATTACTTCAATTAAACATTAATGAAGTCTAATTAATGTTCATTGCATAATTTAGAGTAGAAGCATGCTGTCAATTGCGTTCATTGAATCCTAATTAGAGAAAAATCTCAAATTTGACCCTAATTAGGGTTAAAAATTAGGACTTTTGTCTAATTATGTTAATTAAACATCAATTGAAGTCTAATTAAGCTTCATTACATATTTTAAAGTAAGAGCATGCTGTCAATTATGTTGATTGAAGGTTAATTAGAAAAAAATTCAATTTTGACCCTAATTAGTGGTTAATTACTGGGCCTTTTGTCTAATTACTTAAATTAAATATCAATTGAAGTCTAATTAAACTTCATTGCATATTTTAAAATAAGAGCATGCTGTCAATTGCGTTGATTGAAGGTTAATTAGAGAAAATCTCAATTTTGACCCTAATTAGTGGTTAATTATTGGGCCTTTTTTCTAATTACCTTAACTAAATATCAATTGAAACCTAATTAAATTTCATTACATATTTTAAAGTAGGAGCATGCTGTCAATTGCGTTGATTGAAGTTTAATTAGGAAAATTTTAACTTTGACAGTAATTAGTGGTTAATTATTGGGTCTTCTATCTAATTATCTTAATTAAATATCAATTGAAGTCTAATTAAGCTTCATTGCATACTTTATATTAAGAGCATGATGCCAAATGTACTTATATGTGTTTCTATTTTTTTCTTTCTTGTTGTAGAATCATGACTAAACATTAGCAGTCCGGTAAGAGACAGCAAGAGCAGGACCCAAGGTGGGCCCATATCACCTTAGTTAATGCTACAAAGAGGAGAGTGAAATGCAAATATTGTAGCAAAGAAATGGGTGGTGGAGTGACTAGAGGAAAAGAACATTTAGCAGGGATCTCGGGACATGTGACAAAGTATATTGTCTGTCCCTGACCAGTCGCCAGCGAGATGTGTGCATTGTTGCATGGCCAAAAAGCATAAAAGGAACAGAGGAATGAAGAGGAGGTTGAACTCCAAGACGATATTTCAGGTAGACAAAATAGAAAAGGCAAAGGGATGTATACTGGGAGCCAGTGGCATTTCTCTACGTGAGAGGCAGATGGTTGAACAAATTATGGACTCTAGTGATGATGATGAAGATCCTGAGATGGTTGCAGCTAGAAGAGAGAGTGGCACTAAGAAGAAGACGAAGCCCGAAGGAGAGGTGATGAACCATTAACAAGAGGCACAACTCAAGCTAGAAGCCAAGTGGGTCCTATGAACAGTTATCTTTTTAGAAGACAGAGTTCTAATCAGCCAAAAATCAAGCAAGCATTGAGAAGAGTAAAAAAGTTAGCTGAAACGGCAGGACATGCTTTTAAAAGCATCTACAAATGATTTTTGCATGTAAGTGTTCCCTCACATGCTACTTAATCTCCTTATTTTCAGCCTATGATTGACGCAATAGCAAATCATGGTCATGGGTTCAAAGCCACCACACGTCAGACATGTATAGACGTGAGCTTGATGGAGAATATGAGGAGCTTCAACAGTGGGTTGAAAGTTTTAAAGTTGTATGGAAGGAGAAAGGATGCACAATTATGTGCAATGGCTGGACTGGTACCACGAAGAAATCCATGATTAATTTCCTTATTTATTGCACTGAAGAGACTATTTTTATGAAATATATCGATGCATCAAACTATTCAAAGAACGCCAAATATTTATTTAGTTTGATGGATTAGATGGTGCAGAAAATTGGAGAGGAACATGTTGTCTAAGTGGTCACTGATAATGAACTAAGTTATAAGACTGTAAGGAAGAAGTTAATAGACAAGCGCAAACACCTTTATTGAGTCTCTTGTGCAGCGCATAGTCTGGACTTGATGTTTGAAGATATTGGCAAAGACCTGGATGTAAGTAAGACAGTAAAGAGAGCACAAAAAATTACTCAATATATTTATGGTCATCTTAGGATCTTGAACATATTCAGAGAACAAGCAACTGAAGGCTGAAATCTCATCCGCGCGGGACCTCCAAGATTTGCATTTAATTTCATTTTATTAGAATCTTTATACACATTCAAGAATGAGATCAAGGATTTTATATATAATAAGGAGTTCTTGGAGTATGTGCAGACTAGCTCCGATGAAGCTAAATGTGAACATTTGGATATGGGAAAAATTATAGATAACAAAAAAATTTGAAGCAGTGTGCAGACTTATCTATTGTTGGTGGAACCCCTCGTAAAGGTCTTAAAATTGGTGGATGGGAATAATAAGAATTACATGGGATATTTGTACGAGACAATTGACATTACTAAGATGTACATCAAGAAAGCATTTCCCAACAATTATATAAAGTGGTGGGAGCTTACTGATCTCATATCGGAAAGCACATTACACCACGACTTGCATACAGCTGATAAGTGAAGTCTCGTACTGTTACATAAAAGATTATTCATTAAATTGTTATTTACTAATTATCCACCTAAATGCAAGTTATTTTTTAAATCTTCGAGTAATATACAGTCGTCAAGTGGACATTGATCGAGAGGTGATCTAAGGCACACGGAATGTGATCACACGCTTGTCGAGGACAGTAGAAGACATAATTGAAACAGAGAGACAGGTGTTTATCAATTATATGAAGAATTGACTTTAGCATATAATTAGTTACTTGTATTTTCAAGATTCCATCACTTATATTAATTGTTCATTTCATCTTTGTAGATGGAGACTTATAAGCTAAGGCTCGAGACATATAATGAAGACTAGGTGAAAATTACCATAGAGAAAGTGAGCTCAAGTATAGTGATTACATTGTAGTTATATGTGCATAAAAAAGAAGAACATATATTGATTCATTTTTTTATTTTTTTACTGATGGAACAGTTGAGCAGTGAATAACGGTGCACAACAGAGCCAGGTGCCATAATCCTTTGGCTTCCGTTGTAGTAAGAGTTTTGAGTCAGACGACATCAGCAAACCAGTGTGAAAGAAATTGGAGCACATTCAGCCTTATATACTTAAAAATTCGTAACCGGTTAAAAGCTGAACGATTGGAGAAATTGGTGTATTGCCATTACAACATGAGATTGATGATCAAAAACATCCGGTTAAGACAACAATTGAGAGAGAAACGAGCTACGGGGCAGGCAAACGATGTTGTTGGCCAAATTGATGTGAAAAACTTATTTGATAATGACAATCTCTTACAGACTTGGGTTGAGATATGAACAAATGTCGATGAGTTAATTTTTGATCATGATGATATAGAATGAGCAGAGGGCATACTAGATGGAGCTGTTGCTAGAGATCCAAAATTAAGAACATCAAAAAGACAAAAAGAAAATCCACCTCCTCTTTCAGAGGAGCATCAGAGTCAGAGAGACCATGTGCCTTTATTTGTACCTGATACTAACCTTAAGCCTGCTAAACACTCAGAATCAGATAGCAAGCCAGTCACTCCTAGAATGGTTGGGCCACTATCATTCTTGAGAAGTACATCTACACTTGAGAGGGCTAATCTGGCTGTCAGAGACGACCCTACGATTGATGAGATGAAGCAAATCTATGCGAGACATACACCACGAGGAAAAAGAATATTTGATCGGTTGAAAAAAGATTTAGGAGGAAAAGATAGTCAGCAGCAGACATCACAAAAGAAAAAATCAAACAATGTTAAGAGGAAGTTAATTATTGATTATGATGATGATGATGATGATCGGACACAGTCTCCTAGTGATGATGCTGGTGCAGTTGCAGGTGCTACTACCGGGAGCGGAGCGTATGCACCTACTTTCTCCTTACATATTGACACTGGGAGAGGACAAAATGAAAGTCAAGGAGATTATGATTCACAAGGTCAGTAAGGACAACAATCAGGTTATGGAGGTGGCCAACAAGAAGCATGTATGTATAGCTGGGGAGATCGAGTAGAGTATAAAGGCTTTCAATTCCATCCACCTAGTAGCAATTATGAGTCAGGGTCTTCTTCTTATCCTCACGCTGCTTCTTTGCATCCTGATTCTGAAATTTCAGCAAGTCAACAAGCGTATACTCCAAGAGGGATTCAAAGAGGGATGCACGACTTGGCTGCATCATTGTTTAATTATGGTGAATATAGGGGACATATGCTGCAACCTTATTATGAATACCAGCAACAGCAACCGGAGGATGAATCAAAAGGATTTACGGGTTATTATCCATACTCGTATACTCACTTATGTTTTTCATGAGTAAGGATCGTTTGATTTCATTAACATTTATTATTTGTAAATGTTTAGTACATTAGCATAATATTTTTTTCGTTTAATCTGTATCAAAATAGTCATTTAGTATATGTTATGTGTACTTCTTTATCTTACGCCACCTTTGTCACACTGAACACATATCTAATTAATTTTTTAAATTTTTCTTAATTTTTTATGATTTTTCTGTTTTTTTTTCTGAATTTTCTCTAATTTTTCCTGAATTTTTCTAGCCATTTTATACCCATACTAGCCGATACGGCCGATACCGGTACCCACCGGTACCGCCATCCATGAAACCTACGCTATAAAAGTTGATTGTTATAGAAACCAGAAGCTTAAATGGAATATTTCTTAAGACCCATATTGGACCCTATTGAACCTAAGATATTGGCCCATTGATGGGCCTTAATAGAATCCAAAAACAGTTCTTTTTTTTTTTTTGAATAAATTGTAGTATGTAGTATGTACCACCAATTTTATTAAATAAAGAGAGGTAGTACATCCAACACCGATGGTAGGAGAGATTCCTAACCTTCAAAAACAACTACTACAATATTTCAATGAAATTGAAAAACCAAACACCTTATAAAGCATGGAAAAAGCTCAACCAATCATCAACTGGAATACAAAGAACAAATCTGCCCCAATGATATAGAAGATCTGAAGCTTGAAGACAAATATTCTCTGCCAAGAGAAAGACAAGAAGAAGCAAGAGAGATAGAAGGTTGAGAAATGGTTTTTGATGCTCTGTCCCGAGTAGGATACAAGAGCTCCTTTTATAGATCAGAAAATGTACAAATAATAGAAACTACATCTATACAAGGAAGGGGCAAAGCAGTGTACACTTCGGCCCCAAGAATAGAAAATAAAGCAAGCCCCCATAGGAGGGAAATAGTGACTGTACATGACCCCAGCTGGATCCTCATTTAGATCTGCTTAGATCTTGTGCAGACCTGTTGACAGATCTTCTGAGATCCCAATCAGATCTGCTTGACAGATCTTCTGAGATCCCAATCCAAGCTGCTGGCTTCGTCCCTTCATAGCTGATATCCATTGATACTCCCCCTCAAATTGATGCTGGGAAATCTTTCAGCAGCAATTTGTCAGTGAGAAACTGATGACGAGCTGAAGACAATGCCTTAGTGAAGATGTCTGCAGCTTGATCCTTTGAGGACAAGGAAGAGCGATGAGCTTCCTTTCAAAAGCGTCATGAATGTAGTGACAGTCAATTTCAATGTGGTTTGTGCGCTCATGAAATGCAAGATTTTCATCAATTCGAATGGCACTAGTGTTATAAGCATGTAGAGGAGTTGGTCCAATAGGAATGGAGCCCAATTCCGTAAGCAAACCTCTCAGCCAAGTGAACTCAGAACATGCTGCAGACACAGCTCCGTATTCAGCTTCGGTAGAGGACTTAGAAACCCTATCTTGTTTCTTACATTTCCATGATATCAGGCATTGACCCAAAAAAACACACCAACCAGTGAGGGATTTCCGGGTATTAGTGCAACCAACCCAATCAGCATCAGCATATGCAGACAAGGACACAGGAGATCCAGTAGGAAAGATAAGTCCACAATGAGAAGTGCCTTTAAGGTAGCATATAATGCGATGAACAGCAGCAAGATGTAAATGTCGATGAGCATTCATGAATTGACTGACTGTAGTCACAGCATAAGAGATATGAGGTCTAGTAAAACTGAGAGAAAGAGGCTGCCAACAGGTTGCCGATAATGAGTAGGATCATCAAGAAGAGTGCCATCCTCACTCCGAAGTTGGAGATTGACTGCCATTGGTGTATCAGCTGTGGTGATATGATCTAATTGAGCAAAGAAGATCAGATCTTGCAAGTACTTATGCGGATTTAAATGTATACCTGCAACTGAGCGACGTGCTTCTACACCCAAAAAATAATTGAACTGTCCAAGATCCTTCACCTGAAAAGATTGTTGAAGGATATCTTTGATATACCATATGAATCATCACCAGTAATTAATATGTCATCACATAAACCACTAGGAGAGTGAGACAATGAGAAGACTGTTGCCAAAAGAGGATGAGTCTCTGCTGAAATCCTGCTTGTGTAATTGTATCTCCCAGTTTGGTAAACCAGGCCGTGGGTGCCTGTTTAAGACCATATAACGACCTCTTCAATCCACATACCAAATTCGGAGAAGATAGGAATAGTCCCTGTGGTGGCTTTATGAAGACTTCCTCATCCAAATCACCATTAAGAAAAGTGTTTTTCAAATCCATCTGAAATATAGGCGAAGTTCTAGAGGCAGCAAGTGCAACAAGTGTTCGAACAGTTGTCATCTTAGCAACAGGGGAAAATGTATCATGATAATCTACACCATATTATATTCTTGTTGATTACCTAATGCTACCAGCCAAGCTTTATATCTCTCCAACGAGCCATCAGACTTCAACTTAACAGTATAAACCCATTTACATCCAATGGGTTTGATACCAGGAGGACAAGAAACAAGATCCCATGTGTTGGTTTTTGCTAAAGCTTCTAAGTCCTCATCCATAGCATGCCGCCAACACTCATGTTTCACAGCCTGCGCAAAAGAAGGGGGGTATAGGAACTGTGGTTAAAGTAGATAGAAAGGAGGCGGTGGGAAAGCCATAGCGATGAGGTGGATTAGTGGGTCAGGTAGATCTTCTCAGAACTTGAGAATCAAGGTCAGGAGTGTGTGCAGGTTCAGTAGCCGGTTGGGAAGGTTCAGCATGTCCAATAGGTGCAAGTGCAGCGGAAATTTCATGTCCCTGAACTGCAGGTCCTGCAGACTTCTCTCTTCGCTTATAGACCAAGCCCGGTTTAAATCTGCCAAAAGAGTTAACTGCCAGAGGTGTATCGAATAAATGCAAAATGGAGGAAGAAACAAGAGAAGACAAGGACTGATGACTATGATAAAAGAAGTAGTTGTCAAAGAAGACAACATTACGAGAAACACGGATCCGTTTGCTTTGAGGATCATAGCATCCGAACCCTTTTTGGTGTACTGCATAACCCAAAAAAACACATCAGGCAGCTTGAGCAGAAGGCTTATGGCGTTCAATAGGAGGTAGATGAACAAAACATACACAACCAAAAGGATGAAGGGTACAGTAAGCTGGTTGCTTCTGAAAAAGACGAAAATATGGACTGTCATTCCCAACTTTGCAGATATTTGACAATTGATCAAGAAAACTGCAATACGTACTGCCTCATCCTAGAAGGTTACAGGAACAGCAGCGTCAAGAAGAAGTGTACGAGTGATGTCAAAGATATGACAATGTTTTCTTTTTGCAATTCCATTTTGCTGCGGAGTATAAGGACAAGATTTTTGAGATATAATGCCCTTTTGTTGAAGAAAGGATTGAAACTCATTTGAAGTATATTCTCCCCCTGAACCTGAACGTAGGATTTTAATATGTATGTCAAACTGAGTCTCAACCAGATTGACAAAGGATTTGAAGACAACAAATACATCAGATTTGGTATGCAAAAAGTACACCCAAGTGAACCGACTGAAGTCATAAATAAAGGTGACAAAATATCTGTGCCCAGATAAGGACAAAATTGGTGTCAAACCCCAACATCTGAATGAATAAGCTCAAATGCAGCATTGGATACATGACTACTTGAAAGAAATGGAAGAGTCTTACTCTTTCCTTGACAACAACTGAAACAAGGGACTTCTTTGGGAACAACTGAACTATGAAGTGATCCACTTTTGAACATTAATGACAATTTATTGGAATTAGGGTGACCTAATCTACGATGCCAAAGAAGCCATTTATTTGAAACACCTTCATGGGAAACTGAAAATGCAATTCCCATCTACCAGCTGTCCTACAGAGAGCAGGTTAGTAGATAGTTGTGGGACAAGAAATACATTAGAGATAGACTGAATATTACCCACACCAGTGATAGGAAGGGTTTTCCCATTGGCAATATGGACTTTGGATGTGCCAATAGAAGAAAAGTTTCTGAGCATGATGTCATGTGGTTGGAGGCTCCGGAATCCAAAAACCAGGTCATGGAAGAGGATTTACCTGAAATTCCCATGGCAGATAAGGCTGACTGAATCATGGCTTGGATGGATTCAGCAGTGACAGGTGGAGTTGGAGAGGAGTTGTTACCGGCAGGTACAGATGCTGAGGAAGAAACTGCAGCTGAATCAATAGTAGTGTGATAGGCTTGGGCACCTTTATTTTGAGGTCAGCGTCGACATTCAGTGAGAATATGCCCCTCCTTACGGTATCTGCAGAATTTTTCTTTGCAGTCTCAAGCAAGATGACCATACTTTTGGCAAGAATAACATTGCATGTTTCTGGTATCTTAAGTTCTAGACCTGTCCCTAGCCATGAAAGCAACACCAGTGTTACTTACAGCTTTCAAGTTTTCTACAGTTTCTTGAGAGATAATCCGTTGTTCTTCACGAAGAACCTCTTGAAAGCATTCATCTAGATCAGGGACAGGCTTCCGATTCATTAAACTTCCTCGAACAGTTTCAAATTCAGATCTAAGTTTCATAAGAAATTGATCTCTCATATTTTTCTTTTGTAGTTCCTGAACAGCTGCCAATGCCTCGATAGGAAGATTTTCATAGACAGAATTATATTCGAGCCACAAATTCATGAAACCAGAATAGTACTCCTGAACATTTTTTGTCCCTTGACTATACTCGTTAATCTCAATCCCAAGATTACACTCCCTCGAATCATTATCTTGATGATATAATTTCTTCAAAAAACTCCACATGCTTGCTGCAGAAGAATGAACCCTCAGATTCATACCTATGTGACTCTACTGAACTCACAATCCAGCTCATGACCTTAGCATTATTTTTCTTCCATGTTTTTAGTTCTTTCTCTTGATCATCTTTGGGTTGTGGTTCAATCCCATCAACATAACCCCAAAGGTCTTGTCCCATAATAAAACACCTCAAGGAAAATTCTCACAAGAAGTAATTTTTCCCATTGAAACAGATAGGAATGATCGCGGCCTTGGCTTGGGTCTCCATGAAGATGTACTCCGAAATAGAAATCACCAACAAGTGAGTTCCACTAATAAAGGATCAATCTACAAACCAATAGCTTGTGTGAATCAAGATTATATGAACCTATGAGTAGTTACACCCAGAATAGAGATGCCGAAAGCAGGTCCTCGGATGCAGCACTATTCCAAAATCTCAAAACGTAGCAGGAACAAGAACACCCAGATACCTCTTGCGCAGCACCCTCCAAGAGACCCCAGATCCAATAGGGTCCGCTCTAATATCAGGCCAAGAGAAAGACAAGAGGAAGCAAGAGAGACAGAAGGATGAGAAATGGTTTTTGATGCTCTGTCCTGAGTAGGATACAAGAGCCCCTTTTATAGATCAGAATATGAACAAAAAATAGAAAGCACATGTATACAACGAAGGGCCAAAGCAGTGTATGCTTGGGCCCCAAGACTAGAAAATAAAGCAAGCCCCCATAGGAGGGAAATAGTGACTGTACAGGATGATCCTCATATAGATCTGCTTAGATCTTGTGCAGATCTGTTGACAGATCTTCTGAGATCCCAATCCAATCTGCTGGCTTCATCCCTTCATAGCTGATATCCATTGATATTCTCCACATAGATTTTGCTTCCCCTGAAGATGTTGTCATTTCTATGCCTCCAAATACTCCAACATACTGCATGTGGAACCAGAAGTAACATTTTGCCCTGAAAAGAAGAACCTCTCTGCTGCTGATAGTTCTTGAAACATGTGGACATTTCCTCTAAATTCTGAAAATTTAGGGAAATATTCATGATGGTAGCTATGATTCTCCACACCTCTTTACTGATGGCACATTATATGAAAAGATGATCCACAGTTTCCTCAAAATTTCCACAGAGAGAGCAGAGAACATCTGAATCATGGGCCCATCTACTACGAAAAACTTTACCTTCATTGAAAAAGTAACCACATAAAACCTCTTACTTTAACAGGTGCCTTATTCCTCCATACTTTAGAATACCAATTGTATGATGGCGGATTACCTTCAAGCACTTCATAAAGAGACTTCACAGAAAATTCACTCTTACTCCTACCCCATACAAAAGAATCCTTCTGATTAGGAATAGGCTCCACCTCAGCCAACAATTTGTGAAACTACAAATAATCTTCAAATTCAGAATCTTTGAGATTCCTTCTGATATTAACCATCCATTGGATCTGTCTACCTGCTAAAGAATAAGAATCTTTCACTGAAACCCATTTATCCATAGCCAGATTGAAAATTGATAAGATTTTACTCTTCAGATCAGAATCTCCTACCCATTTGTCTAACCAAAAACTGGTGCTTTCCCCATTGCCAATTTTAATGGACAACCCCCTGGGGTCCCATGGCACGGCTTTTAAAATCCCCTTACATATTGGTGACATGAAAGTTTGATTCTCTGGCTTTAAATAGAATTTACCTGTTCCATGATAATGCTTGGCCCTCAAAATTATTTTCCAAATCAAATCATCAATCATCTTGCAAAAGAACCTCCTAACGCCACTTGCCAAGTAGAGCAAAATTCATGAATGAAAGATTCTTAACTCCTAACCCACCTTTCTTAATAAGAGTACAAACCTTTTTCCAGTTAACTAATGGAATGGCTTTAACATCCTTTCTTGCCCCCCCCCATAAGAAATTTTCATCTGATTTGGTCTAACTAAGCCATAACTGACTTGGGAACCACAAATATAGGTTAGTACAGTGGCACTGATGATAGTACATAATTCAGAAGAGTGATTCTTCCTCCCAAACTGAGATTCCTGGCCTTTCATTTTGATAATGTCTTCTGCACTTTAATGATAAGGGGATCCCACTCTTTCTTCTTGAGAGATTTAAAATGAAGTGGTAGGCCTAAATAAATAATGGGAAGACTGTCCACACTGCAACCAAGCATCTGGGCACATTCCCGAGTGACTGAATCCTCCATATTAACACCCAATATGGAGGTCTTATCAAAAGTAATTTTTAAACCTGAGATACACTCAAAACACTTAAGAACAAAAAGAAGAAAGTGCATCTGTTCCCCCCCCCCCCCCCCGGCAAGAAAATGAGTGTATCATCTGCATGTGAAATGCACTCAGTTGGTCTGATTACATAAACACCTTTAATCCACCCTTGCAGCTCTACCTTCTTACACATCCTGCTGAATATATTTGCCACTAAAATAAATAGATAAGGAGAGAAAGGATCCCCTTGCCTTAAGCCTCTTGTACTCTTGAAATAATCAACTACCCCACCATTAAAAAGCATGGAAAAAGTAGCAGCGGACAGGCAATTCTTCACAAGATGAATCCAATTTTCCGAAAAATCACGCAGCTTCATAACATTTAACAGGTATTTCCACGAAACTCTGTCATATGCCTTATTAAAATCTAATTTGATCAGCATACCCTGAGTCTGACTCTGCTTCATAGAAAACAAAACCTCATGTGCAGTAAGAAAGGCATGTAATATTTTCCTCCCTGGCACAAAAGCAAGTTGATTCTCTTCTATAAGCTTCCCAATGACTAACCCCACTCTGTTGGCAAGAATTTTAGTGAAGATCTAATATAAACCATTCAAAAGACTTATAGGGTGAAAACCTTTCAATTCCACAACCTCCTTCTTCGGCAGAAGAACAATGAAAGTTTGATTGATGAACTAACCACCATTCAGTGATACAAACCATTGCTGAACAGCTTCCAACACATCCGCTTTGATTACCTCCCAAAAAACCTGATAAAGGCACATTGGGAACCCATCTGGTCCAGGCGCCTAGTCCCCCCCTAAACTGAAAACCACTTCCTTAATTTCCTCAGCTGATATTGCAGAATTCAACAAAGATCTATCATATAAACTTAATCTGGCAGGATTTGAGTCGTTCCACTCCGGAAACCACCTATGCTCAGCTCAAAATAAATATCTATAGAAATCAATAATCTCTGATTTGATTTTTGCTTCATCATCCACCCAAGTGTCATCAATTCTAATCCTGGATATGAAATTTCTTCTGCTTCTTCCATTAGTTATCATATGAAAAAATCTTGTCTTGTTGTCCCCTTCCTTAAGCCATTGTACCCGAGATCTTTGCTTCCACTTTGTTTGCTCTTACAAATTCCAATCTGTATATTTCATCCTAAGAACTGTCAGAGAGGCTTTTGCGGATCAGACAAGACCTGTTGTTCCTCCAACTGTTCCAACATTCTGATATTGTGCAAAATATCCTGTTTCTCCATGTATCTGTTATTCCTCCAACTCTCCACCCACTGTTTGATTGCTTTTTTTCAAAACCCTCAACTTTATAGATAGACCCATATGCCACCGTGTAGGCCTCTCCTTCTGCCAAACAGTCTTCACCACCGTGCAAAACTCCTCATTATCCATCCAGACTTTCTCTAACAAAAACAGCCTTTTGATGCTACGATTCTGCCCTGTGTCAACAATTAAGGCCAAATGATCAGAAATAGTTCGTGGTTCACCTGTTAACCTGGACATAGGAAATATCTCTTCCCAAGCATCCTCCACAAAAATGCTATCAATTCTAGACATTGTAGGCCTATCCTGTGAATTGCTCCACGTGAATTGTTGACCATTAAGATTTAACTCCATCAGCCCCAACTCTTCTATCCATTGATTAAACTCCATCCCTCCCTCTTCAGACATTGGAACTCCTACTTCTTTCTTCTGGACGTATGATTTCATTAAGTCGGATTTCATTAAAATCACTCATGATACACCATGGTAATGAATGCAATTGCTTACAATTAATAAACTCTTCAAACAAAATTCTTCTGTGATGTAAGAATTGGGACTGTGAACTCCCAAAAACATCCAAACTCTTCCCTGCAGGATACAGGTCAGTTTAACTGTAATTGACTGTTCTCCCAGATCAAGTAATCTACCTCCCTATTTATGTGCATCCCAAACCAACAAAATGCCTCCCGAGCTGCCTTCGGCTCTTCTAAACACAAAATCAGCTTGAAAAAAACCGGTGAGACCCTGAACCATAGTTTGATAAAAGGTACTCATTTTAGTCTCGATCAGACTGATAATATCCACATTACACCTCTTGATTAACTCCTTGGCTGCTAGCTGCTTCCTCTTCACATTAAGCCCTCTCACATTCCACTCTGCAAACTTCATGAATTCCTGCTAGATGGCCTACCCTGCCTTTTCTGTAAAACTATTTGGCCTGCAACACTATCCCCAGAATGTTCTAATAGGCTCTCCGATTCTCGATTGCATGAAGGCTTAGATACCTTCAAATTGTGACCTTCTGAACAATCTCTCCATAATCTTCGATGTTGACCCACCTTATTTTGAATTTTTATACCGAAAAAAAACTGCTTTTTCTTGAAGCTGCGAATCGGACCACTCGTCCAAATAGAAGCTTGTTTCCCCTTATCACACTGCACCTCCTTACTTGTACATGTATGTGATTGCTGATTTGTCGTTGGAATCGATGCTTTTTGCATAGCAGAAGATGGCAGAGGAGGTAGGGAATCAGGAGGAATATTCTCGATATTATGGCGTACCCGACATTTTTGATGCCACTGGAGAAGGCACTGAAACGACCACTACCGCCAACTGAGCACCTCGATCACTGGAGGAATCTGATGGGGAGGACGCCGAATCTCCCGCTTCCGCTAACCGAGCACCTCCAGGTTGTGAACCAGCATCACCCTCCTTCACGCTCGAACCCACAGGATCAAAAGCTTATGAAAATTCCATGGACCTCGCCGCCATTACCGGGCGCTACCTCTGCCTGTAAACCCTAACCCCTCTCCTCCTGCCCTCTCCAGCTCGCTGCGAACCACACCCACAAGCTTCTTCGCATATACATCGATGGCCTCCTACCACCACCAGGGCACATCATTTATGGGAATGCCCTTATTAAAAGAAGCCAGCTGGAGGATACAATCGTCCTCCTCCATGTCATTAGTCGACCGGATAGGAGACCGGTTATCACAAACCGGTTCAGCCAGTTCAAGAGAGTTAACATTCGAGTCGACCCTCTGATCTGCTACCAAGTCAGCCTGATTGATACGGACTAACTCGTTCATCTTCTTCCTCTGTCCAACGAATTTGGATGCCCTGCTGCCCTATATTCCTTATACGCCAATACTACCTTACAGTAGGTCCATGGCCTATCTTGATAGATAATATCCCCAAACGTTGCCAGCTCCACCCTGACCCAAAACACATCATTTCTCCACAATAATTTAACCCCCTCCAAAACAACAGACTCGTGTTCAATTGCCAGAAGCATCCGAACAAACTACAAGGAATCCCACGACAGAGAGTTTATCTACCATCTTGATCCTTCCAAAAGCTGAAGTTACCGCCTTAAAAACTTCAATATCCCACAGATGCCATGGAATCCCTGACAACCTGCACCATTTATGCTGAAGAGAGTCAGCTAGATTATCCACATCTTCTGTGGAGTTGGGTTGAACTGAAGGGATTGCTTCCTCTGGATGTACTGGGGGATCTCCCCCGGCAGTTGGGGATGGTTTTCTTCATCAGATAAGGGGTAGAAATAAATATTTTCCCTAACTTTCGGCTCCAGAACTGGCTTTCGTGAAGTAGATCACTCTTTGATTCCATGTGCTTTTGCCTCTGCCACGGCCGCCATCATGGCCTCGGCCTCGACCTCTCCCTTGACTTTGATGATCATTTCTTCTATAATAAGTTGCCAAGGGCCTTCGGGACTTGGGCGAGACACATCTGATCTCGTCATCCAAAGCATTCTCTCCAGCATTGAATCATACTGAGGCCATGTTGCAAGAGAGTGACTAGAATTGCCGTTCCAGCTTTTCCACCGTTAGGCCCTCCCCCCAGGACACACTGGCATCATCTGTTATAGAGAATTTGTCTTCTTCAGCCTTTTGCATGTGCCCTGGAACTCCAGCAACCAAGCCTTCCTCTCAAATTCCTCCCATGGCATGTATTTGTCCAGGGGAAGATCTTTTTGTGGGCTTCTGTGGCTGATAATCTTCCAACTCATTGATGATCTTTTGCAACCTCTGTAGAGGTGTCATTTCTTCTTTTCACATAGTTGAGGCATTAGCCAAAGCTTCTTTTCTCTTCAACTTTTTCTTTTCATTCTTCCTTTTGTTATTTTCTTGTTTTCTCTTATTGGCCGCGTCTCTGATGAGACGATATTGAGGCTACGTTTTCAAAGATGGGGCACTTCTTATAACTGCCTTCTTCTTCTCATCTTTTGCCTTTGGCACTTCAACGGAACTAGTTTCTTTTTCAGGACGTTGGTCCATTGTTGTTCTGGTCAGTTGCAGCCAAAGATAGCCTTGGTGGCTTGTTCTACTACTGCATCGGGCAATATATAGAGTTCACCAAATATCTTCTTTTGATCCTTCTTAGAGAAACTTGCTTTGGCTTCTTCCTCCTTCGAGGCTTCTTCTTGTTGCTTCAGGCTCCGCCTTTCAATGTCTCTTGCCACCGCTATGAAGGTGTTGATTTTTACCCTGGTCCGAGGAGTAGGTGGCTCTTCTAAAGCTACCCCTCCATATTGATGTAGAGACACTTCTTCAGGCTGGGATCTGACCATTTCATGAACCGGCACCCCCCACAAACCCTCTTGTATATACAAGATGCGTATGCAACACATTTACCGTATAAGTGATCGCATCCCTATCATATGCTGGCAGGGGATCCATCATGTACTTACCCATGTTTATTTTGCCTTCTTGGATCAGCCTTTCTACCTCATCCTTGAACGTGAAACATCAGTCGATAGAATGGCTAAGCAGTGATACAGACAGTAATGAGGCACATCTTGCTTATGCATAGCTTGAAAAGCTCCCGAATCTTCTCTTTTGGAAAGGAATAGGATTTGTTAAACTTTTCTGTCAGGGAGTCGAAGGCTTCAAAGCTTATTCTAGCCTCTTCTTTATTAATAATTTGCTTCCCTCGGACATTTTTATCCACCCGCATAATACCTTTAGGGTTATTATCATAGTCAACGTAACCCCCCCTCTTCGGAAATATCCATTCTCTACGTTGTGATTCAGGCTTCTTATTCAAGTCAATGACTTGTTTATCATTTCTTGCCAAGCGATACTTGTATTCCGATGTTGACTCTTCAAAAAAGATGAATCGGCGAACTCTTTTCTTGTCAAGGCTTCTGCCAATTGTTCTGAGAGGTTTTCCACTGTGTATGTCAGTAGTGCATGATGTTGGAAACTTGGAATAACTGCCCCAAGCTAGCTTAGATCTCTTCCAGCATGCCTGTGATGGATATTTCTAGCAGGGGTGTCACTAGAGTGTATGTTGGTGTCGCATCCCGCTCTGGAGAGGAGTTCATGTCTTCTTTAGGATCGGCCCATGATGAGTCTTCTGTCATATGGATGACGTTTGTGCGAATGTCTGTTTTGGCTTTTGGTGTGGCTGAGGTGGACTCACAAGATACTTCCCCATTTCTATAGCTCCTTCCTGGATGAGTTTCTCAATCTCATTCTTGCAGAGGTAACAATCTTCCACCACATGACCCAGCATGCAATGGTACATGCAGTAATTAGGTTCATTTGTTTTGTCAACTTCCGTTGGCCTCTTCAGTTCTAGGAGCGTCAACAGGTTTGCACGGACACAAGTGTCAAACAACTTTCATGTATGCTCCCTAGTGAAGGAATAAGGCTTTTTCATCTTTTCATTGAGGGATAAAGAGGACCCTCTCTCATTTCCTCTAGCATTGGATGCAGAGGCATTCACATTGGCCTTGCCCCCTGCATTCTCCACCATTAAGGCAAAGTCAACAGCACTAACATCCTTCATATTAGAGGCTTGTTCTCTAAGAGCCTTCCCCTTGTTGAATGCTATTGTCGGATTATCAGCAAAGAACATCTCGATTTTCGACACGATGTTATTCAACTTATCAAAGTTCCTGACATTTGCCATAATTAGCTTTTCGTTGATTTCAGGCTTCAAGCCTCTCTTGCAAAGCTTCACCGTGTCCTTATGAACCGATGGGTTGTTACACTTCATACTTAGATTACGCCATTTCTTAATGTAGTCTATGGCGGATTCATCCTTGCCTTGTTTTAATACCACCAGTTCAGTGATGGTGACATTCCACTCCGACACTTTGAAGCGGCCGAAAAACTTCTTTTGCATATCCTCCCAATTACTGATAGAATTGGATTTCAACTTTGCATACCACTGAAAGGTTGTGCCTATAAGGGAGGTCGAGAAGAACCTCAAAAAGTATGCTTCATCAATAGTTAATTCTCCCAGGCTACTCATGTAATTTGCGACATGCTCCTGGGTTGAGCCTTCTCCACCATATCTTGTAAACTGTGACTTAGAGGTAGCTTCTTGCATAAGTGATGGACAGGGAATGGCACCTTGTACAGGTCAAAAGTGCTTATCCCATCACCCTATTCAGCAATCTTGGCTTCCACAATTTGTTCGATCAAATGCTTCTAGGAAACTACAGCATCTTCCGCCAAGGCATGACATTATTGGGCATTATGGTTTGGTTCCTCGCCCCGATTTCCTGCACTTCATCGGAGGTGAAATTGACTCCAGGGGCTAAAGCTCTTATCATTGCTGGGATGGGAACTACTCTTGGGGGAAGTCCATTCATTTGAGGGATTTGGGAAGCCCTCTATTGCTCTTCCCATTTCTGCATGAAGCCAAGCAATAAGGCTTTCACTTGTTGATTTTCCTGCCTTATCTCCTCTAGAGTCTACGGTTGGCCTTAGTTTTGTTGTTTGGAGTCACACCCATTACCTTGGGCATTCACCCCGTCTTCTCCAACTCCTTCCACAATGTTAGCACCGTCATTCTAGGGCTTATCTGTTCCCAGGTTCCTTTGGTTCAGCCAACGACTGGCTTGCTCCATCTGGTGGGTCATGGACCCATCCCGCTATGTCACGTTGGCAATTTCATTTGGGTCTTCCAGTAAGGAGGGCTGCCATTTGATAGTGCTGGAGGCATAACAAGTGTAGCCCCATATACCATCTTCTGTTACTCTCGCGACCCTTCTTTTCTTTTGGGTTGATTGGACATGAGTGCTCAACCACTCGAAGACGGATACTCTTTATGGTGCTTGCTTCTTTGGCCTATAAGAGCCTTTCCTCTTTTGGCCTCACTGAGAACGAGGTCGGATGATTGGCTCTATAGCCTGTTCTTCTTACCCTAAGGGCTGGTATGGTGCTTGTTTTGCTAGGGTAGCCCTAGCTTGGTGTATTTTGTAGGCTTCCTCTTTAGTTACCTATGTTTTCTTCAAGTGGAGGTTCTAGTCTTCCACAGGATTGTCCTCCGGCACGAAGCACGACAGTCTTCTTTTGATATTTTTTGCTTATGTTGGACAGAAGCTTTTGGAGTTTTCCTCTTAGATGCCAGCTTGTCTTGGCAGACTTTAGGAAGTATCCCAAACTGGTTATGTATAGGAAAAGTTGGGACAGTTCTTTCTTTCGGGATGATTGGTTCCCGACCATCCAGACGGATGCAAAGATTCCCCACATAATCGTCTTTCTCATCTTGGATGGACTTGTGGCCGGAGCTTTCTTCTTTTGCCTCCTGTTGGACGAGGAAGCGGATGAGATATTGATGGTGTTGATAGTGAATTGGGATCCTTCACCAAGATTGTTCTTCTTGGTGCGGCATGCGCGCTGTTTCTTCTTCGGTTCTAGAGTAAGTTCCGGAGTTGGGAGGACTCCCAAAAAGTATGGCGACCCAATTACAGCAGAGAAGTCGCCAAAGTAGGTGGGCGTTGTCAAGTACCCACACTGAGCGTAGGTGGCCACCACGATCGGACCGTACGTCACCTTGGCGGCCATTGTTCTATTTGTGAGTAGGAGTGCATGCACAAAATAGGGCAGTATTAGCAATATTATGGTGAGGACATCACCAGACGGAGAGATGAAGGGAAGGAGAGGTTCCACCATACGTGCCATCTGTCGGGAATATTTCCTTTTATTATTTTTTAATTAGACTTTAAGAACTTAGGATTAGTCCTCAGGAAATCTATGACTTTGGATCAAACATGGATCCGTGAATTTAACCTCTCCCCACTGACCTTGAGTCAGTGTTAATTATGCCAATCAACGACTAGCAACCCTTGATTAACCGTCTGGTAATGCCTTTGAGATAGTAATACACTAAAGTTTAGAGTATTGGGTCACACCATGAATCAAACACATCATTTGATTGATCTTTGTATTAAACACTTTCGAAACTTGATGTTCATTTTTTAATCCCTTTTGAGAATCATAAAGGATACTTAAAAGATGTCACTTCTCATGGAGTGCATGTCAACTTAAGGCCCTTAAAGATACTAAGAGGACATGCCTTGGGCAAGATTCTTCTTAAATTCACTAAAGGATACTTAGAGTTTGTTCTTTGGGCCATGTTCTCTTTGAGGTTTATAGACGCCCATTAAAAGATAACCTTAAAGGATACCCAAAAGAAGTGTAATCTACTTAAGAGCCATGCTTCAAATGCTCTATCCTTTAAGTGTCCTTTTTAAAGAATCCTTTGGACGTATCCTTTAGTGTTCTTTATTGATTAGGTTCATTACAGTAAGAATCAGTGCATCACAAACTTCAAGCAGTCTTTCTTTCATTCATTCATGGAGTACAACATGCCATTTTGATTAACGGGCATAATGGCCGCCCATTTAATCAATAATCACAAAGAAATAATGGGCGTTCATATGATATGAATAAGCCAAGGTCAGTCATTTGAACAATACAAATGAACCAAACGATTGGCCATTCAAATCATATGAATGGACCAATAATGGTCATTCAAACCATATGACTGAACCATATAGAAACATAGGTCATTCCAGTTATAGGAATGAACCTCCCTAAGTCTAATTTCATGCTTCTTGCGATTCACGAATTTTTGGATTTTTTTTTCTTGGGCAGCCTTTCGGGGTCTTCTTGCCTCTTCCTCTGTCCCTGCAGTCCCCCCCCCCCAACTGGGGTATTTATAGTAATGGGGGAGAGAAAGAGAGATGTGAGAGAGAGAGGGAGAGAGAGGCGGCGGTGGCACCCTCACCGGTTGCCCACCGGTGGGGATGCCACCGATAAGACCCCCCATCGGTCGATGCCACCAATGGGGGGTGCCACCGGTGGGCGCCCCTTCTCTCTCTATCTCGCAGCCCTTCTCTCTCCCTCTTTGCTGCGCTACTGTTGTTGCTGGTTGCCGCTGCTACTGCTGATGTTGCATGCTGTGGCTGTTGCTCGTGGGGTTGTGTCAAGGCTTCAGACATCAAGGTAAACCCTAATACCTCTTATATTTTTACTTCATGCGCACCCATGCATACGTTTCTTGTTTCTTTTCTTGTTTGGGGTGAAACCCCAATTTTATATGCATGCATGCTATGTCTAGGGTTAACATATGCATAGCTCAAAAATCAGTCCAACACCCACCCAACCAAACTACTTTGTAGGTTAAGTTTGGAATTTTAAAGATATTCCAAAGCTGACCCTTAATCAAAGTGGTGCATAAAGACTACTAGTAATTATCCCTATCTCTTAGAAGGGTGATCTACTTGGTCAGAAGGACTACCGTCTACAAGAAAAAGATTGGCTAGGATAACGATCAACTAAAGAAAGATTAAGGGTTGGAAACTACTGCTTGTGGCCCATCTTTTAGACTTATAAGACTATGATTATCTTTATGAATTAGTTTTAAATTGCATGTATGCATGTGTGTGTGCATGTGCATGTGTGTGTGTGTGTGTAAGAAAGAAAGATTAAGGATTAGAAACTAAGTTTCTGATCGTGACGCATATTCAAGACTTATAAGACTCTACGATTATCTTCATGAATTAGTCCTTTTTTTGTGTGTATATATGCACTAACTATTATGTCCGGCATCTTTACAACACATTAATTAACTTAATAAATTTAAGTTGGACAAATTAACTAATTATGAGAGCTCATTAGTAAGTTTAACTAATTATTCAGATGTACTGGACAGCAACTTAATAAAATGAGGATAACTTTATGCATAAAATTCAGATAGAAGCACGGTTGATACCATTGAAAAGAAGATGAAAAGATTTATAACTTTGTAGAAGATTATTTTTGCTAATTCAGACGTTTTAAGAGTCAAAAAGATCAATGATCAGTTATGTAAAGGGATGTCTGTGGGAAACAAGTCCTAATAGGACTAGGATTTGAATTAAGAAAGAAAGGAAAATATAATTAATAGAAACTATGACCTGAAAAGTTTTGTAAGAAATCTTTATGTTAGATCAAAAGAACACAATAGATTTGAGTATACTTAGGATTCCAATTCATGGGTAGAAAGTCATAATTTGAATCTTACTCAAACTAAGATTCTGCGCAACAGGTTTACTTGACACAAGCCTGATATTTTAAGTATAACTTCGTGTAGAAAATTTTAAATTAGATAAAACAATTCTCAATAGAAAGATAACTCAGAATTCTATAACTTTTATGAAGACCATATTTCCAAAATAAGTCATTTACTAATTCGAATTTGAATGTCTTTGGACAAGAACAGAATCTGCCAGAAATCTGGGTGAGTTCTATTTCGAGTTGGAAGTTTATCTATAAAAGGAAGGTCTCTCTTAAGGCAACTCTGACCAGGGAAAGGTAAGGGGAGTTTGAAAAGGATCGGGATAGAGAAAAATACTATTTATAAACACTCAAATTCATACACACTATACCATAATCACAGCTTTGCTTGGAGAAGTTAGTTTACATGTTGTTCTTGAGAGAGAGAGAGAGAGAGAGAGGGGGGGGGGGGGGGAAGGCTATTAGGCAATAAGGAGGTGCTTCTTCAACGTAAGAACTCTTTTAAGGCCTTAGAAGGTGTGAAGAAGAGCTTGGAAGGACTAGAGATCATGGAACTTGCTTGTAAGAACTATAGAATCCACCAAGAACTAATCTTTTTTTCAAGAGGTAGGCTGATAACTCTAAGCATGACCTATTTTGTACTAAAAACTATATTATTTCTAAATATTTTCAAAAACAATCAATAAGTAAGAAACTTGATCTATATGTCTCCTTTATGCTCACCAAATTTCATCATATTTTGATTTTATTTATTATTTATTCTATGATTAATTTCTCACTCTATGCAATTTATCCATTCAATCTGCTATGTTTTAAATTGTAATCACCTAAGTTGTGAATGTTTGTTCTCCTCCATCCGAGGTCCAATCGACTTAAAATTTTAACAAAAGATTATTTTGGACATTGTCTTCATACCTAATAAACTTCATAATTTTCTAAGCTTTCCATAATTTTCTTGTCATACTATACAATTTGTCCTAACAGTTTTGAAATCTCAACTTGCGATCTCTTATCTCACTCGATTCATATCCAAATCATACCAAAATTTATGGAGACCTTTGTTATATTGTCCTTGACTTCTCTGTAAAATTTGAGAATTTATAATCTCGTTTGCTATCTATTTTGCCCTCTATTTAAGTTACTGAAATTCTATTAAAATAAGATTTTTGAAATCGAAGAGGGGGTCTGAAATTATATCAAATCAACCCAAAAAATCATGAAACTTTGCCAAAACCTTTAATATGATCCTATAAGCCTATTCACCTTATTTGACTATTTTCTGAATCTCTTTGGTAATTATCTTAATTATTCTTATTATTTTCTATCCTGAAATTTGATATCAATGTCGAAAAATTATGAGATTAAGTTTGAACATTTCAGAAAATTAGTCATATCTTCAAAAATATATTTTGACCTTATTTAACCAGATTTAACTTGATTTGCACTTCTAGATCATAATACACTTTATTATGGCATTATACACTACTTTATGTGAATAATGAATACTAAATCCGTTTGATTCAGTTTGACCATTAAACTCCTATGGACTCACATCTTTGATCTCTTTAAGATATATGTGATGTAAATATATAAAACATATGTACATAGACAGTGCCACCATAGGAGAAATTTGGGCAGACCCTATAAGCATTCACATGGTAGGTCAGAACCCACAGGCAATGAGTATACAGATGGGATATCCGCAGTTCTGCGCAGTAGTCAAGACCTTTTTGCCGCTTGCCTAAGTGCATTGGTACTTGTATAGGATGCTCCTCATGTTTTGGTTAGATACATGTCTGATATGTTTAAGTAGAAATATAATGATTAATGTGTCTTTTGATATGATCATCTAATTTGACTTATGATATGAAATTTGATCTGATCTCCTATGCTCATATGCAATCTAAATCACTTATTTAATCAACCATCTTCTTACTTGATTAGCTATCAATGCCATATTTTGATTAGCCTATTAATCAACCTTTATTTCGCTTTCAATTTGATAACCATGCTCTAATCTTAATTAGCCTTTTATACATGATCTTATGACCATGCTATAATCTATGACATGTGAACAATGAATCATAAAATATGAATAAGTTAATATGATGTTCGCGATGTGATATTTGATTTGTTGTATGTGAATCTCATATGAATTAGAGGTTATTTGCTCGATAAGTGCACTGACTAGAATATTATGATATGAAACATGAAATTTGCTATTTGAACATCTTGATTTGAACATCTGATCATTTAATTTTAGATCTGAATATTTGTATTAGAAAATGTTCGTATGATAATATTTGACCAATATGACATGCTTCGTATAATTTCCTTGTTGTATTATATGTAGAATTTGATCCGATCATCATGCTTAGTATAATTGTATAATGTGATTTGCAAAGTTACTATATGTTAAGTCATGTAAATGGTTTATAGCCTACTGAGTGGTGGACTCATAAATTTGACTAAATATTTTTTAGAAGAAATCAGTTCGAAATCTGCCTAGGAGGGGAGTCAAGATTGTTGGATTATCAGAAGAACTTTTGATTATCTTAGTTAAAAATTTACTTTCTAATTAGTATTTTAATGTGATAGGATTAACTGCAAGAGATTTGATGTAATTTTCTTTATTTAGTGAGATTGAGAGTTGAGATACTATTTGATATATATTATTAATTATAGACTTTGGTATTTGACTATTCATTTGGACTATGTAATAGTAATGACATTTATTTAAATTGTCTTGTAGTTTGTTAACTTTGTTTATCTCTCATATATGTTTGTTAAGCCGATGTTGCATATTCGGAGTCCAATGTGAGTCGGTGTACTGAACCGGATTTCGGAGATGTAAGACTAATAAAGTAAAAAAGATACAAACCACCGAAAGAACAAGAAAAAGAAATAGCAACTTGGTTTATGACCTCAAAGAAAGCAAGATCAAAAGATACAAGAAAAGATCCTTAGACTATTAAAGAAAGATGGCAAAGTTCTTGTTGTTTTATTGATTTCCACCAATTTCTATCTTTCAACATTTTTCCACTATCTTGTATCTGGTTTAGTTGAGCATTATTGAATAAGTAGAACATGGATGCTTTAGTTATTTCCTTTACGAATAAGTAGCTTGAATATGTTTGGAAGGGGTGTAGATGAGCCCTACCAACACCAACAGATCTCTGAGCCCTTTGTTTCACCTTGTGTGCTTTTGTAATGAGAGAGAGTAGGTGCTCACTAAGATCACTAAAGAGAGAGAGAACAAATATAGGGGGGAGAGAGAGCGAGAGAAAAAGGACAGGAGGCACCAAGATCTAATATTGCAAACCTTACTAGTCACTGCCTTGCTGGTGCTTGCAAAGGTGGCCAATGCATTTAGAGGTCATAGCAACTAGGGAACAAGGCCGATGCTCATCTTCATCTTAGAGCTTCATCATCACTGATAAGGCCTTCGAGTGACGAGACTAGGGGAGAAACCATTAGGGTTATGACAGAGCAAGTGAATGAAGCTCTTGTCAGATCAGGAGTTCGCTTAAGTAGGGGTTTAAATAGGTTGGGCGTAGAGGGCAAAGTAGGCTAGACTACAAAGTTTGAGGCAGATAAGACAGGACGGAGTGCTAGATGTGGACTAAGGCAAATGCCTACGCAGCTTAGGTGATTCCCACAATAGCCTAGGTAACTTGGGATAACAGTAAGGTAGCTTGCACTTCGCCTTGCCTCATCACCTAGGTACTCACCTCAATTCTCTTTAATAACTTAAGCCGTGGTTCTTCATCTTCCTAGCAAACCTAAGGATGCAACAACCCCTAAACAATAAGTGGATTCCTACTACAAGCCTCTAGCCATTTTAGAATTCTAAAGAACACCTCACTTATTCTACACAGAGGAACATCTCACTTATTCTGCACAAAGGTAAGGTAAATCAAAGTTTTGGATCCTCTAAATGGATTACCATCGTCTGCGAGTCTGATCATGTAGCTAGGTTAACAAGGAGTGCCCATAATGCATGTTTGTTTACATTGCAGGACTTCTACACTTAATTACTAGGATTGCATGATGGATGGTTGGTGTTTATGGTCTATTGTCGTTCAGTAGTTCATCCAATACTGTAAGGGCCTGTCCTTAATTATAACGGATTTTTATAAAAACACAAGGGTACTTATACAATTTCTGAAAATATATGGTTTAACAATAAATAAGCTAAAAGTTCAGGGGTTAAGTTGTTCTTTGGATCCCAAATGAACTCCTAAAGAGTCCTAAACAAACACTTAGACTTCTAAATGTATAACCCAAGGGTATTTATCAAAATTCCTATAAAATAAGGTTCAAAAGTTAAAAGGTGGGTGGTTTAATTTAAATTCTCCTAATTGGACCCTTAATGGTAAGGTTTTATTGGGCCTGATGGGCCAGGTTTTTTGGGCTTTATGGGTTAACGGTAGTTTATTAGGCTTATTTTTCAAGTAGACTATAGGTGGGCCCTTAAGTTTAAGGGTAGTGGACCCTTATTGGGCCACTTTTATTGGGTGTTAAAAGGTCCATTTGGAGAGTGGCAGTTCAGCCACCTCCTATACAAGGCGGTGAGAAGCTGTTGCTCCTTTCATCCCTATCCATTGCAGAGACAGCCAGCTGAGAGAAAGAAAAAGACAGGGAGATAGAGAGAGTGAGATAGGGTGAGACAGAGAGGGAATTCGAGGGAGAGGTAGAAGAAGAAGATGGAGAGGAGAAATAGAGGAAGAGAAGGGTGAGAAGAAAAGAAGATTTCTACAGGAGAGAGAAAAGAGAGGGAGGGAGGGAGGGAGGAGGAGAAACAGAGAAAGAAGCAAAGCAAGAGAGCCGCTGCGGCCAGGGGTCTTTTTCAGCCGAGCAGGGGGATCCTCTTCAAGCTAGGGTTTACTCCAAGACGTAGGGTGATACTACCTATTTGCCCCTTTTTGTTTCGGTTTTGGGAAGCTTTATGGTTGTAAAACATGCATGAAACAGAGGAAACCTTGTCAAAATATTTTCTGAACACTGAGTCTATGTAAAGATCCTTTTATGAAGATTTATATGCTATATAAGTAATCCTGTAAAAGAGACATGTATCAATTGAAAAGGACATGCAGGAAACTGTGATTTCTTATATATTTTTATATAGATTCATAGTAATTATCATTAAAGATTACATGAAATAAAAGCTGTCAGATTGCATGGGTAAGGTTTAAACTTGAAATTTACAAAGATGAGGAAAAATGATTCATGATTGCATGCATCTAATACATCATCAAGGTTTCTTTTGATTTGGATCATAACTTGTTTGATTAGTTATGACCGTTCATCATAAGGATAAAAGTACATAAGAAACATATACACATCTTTAATACATGATTTAATATCAACAAACTTAATAAAATTACGTTCACATGTCTGGAAATATAATGAAGCTGAAAGTACTAACACATGTAAGATGTCTGCATACGTCTTATTTCTTGATTTCTTCTTATACAAGAACTTCTGTTACAATGATTAGATTTCAAATCATGAAATAAATCTAACGAAAACCTAATAGGCATTTAGGAAACCCAATTATGTTGCCTCATGCTCATGACCGTAATAATCAGATTTAGATATTTGTAGATGACCTTAATTAACCAAGAGATACTTAGGTTGTCATTTGATTTAAAAGGTGTAGCATGCATCCGTGTTTTCATGTAACTAATTTCTGTTTTGAGAAAGATTTCATCTCTAAATATAAGTTATGCAAAAAATACATATAGAAGTTGTAGAACTCGTATTTAGTTCTAATAGTTGTGTTGGAAGAAAAGAACAAATATCGGTTGGGTATCATGTTGATGGAAACTTGTATTCATTTATGTGTCTAACAAGCATACTCAAAGCTAGAGCAAGATGTTTAGAGATTCCTCAAGAATTCCTACTGCTTTTATTACAATAAGATTTATCCACAAAGAAAAATACCCATGAAAATTTCTGTAAGATTAGGGAACCAGCTAAGATATGACGTATATTTGTTTAAAGTTTTTACATTATCAGTGAAACTTGAAACCTTTTCATGGATGTTTGGTTTCCTCGATGTGTCCACTTGATGGGAATCCAAGTTCAAAGCAAGCTTTATTATGCTTAGAAGCTTCTAAAAGTCCATTTGAAGTGTAGAGTACTTTTAGAGGAGTCTGTAGGTATTTTATTTGGCCCATTTGGAGCTCATTTAACATGTTTTCTATTTTTCTGAAATTTAGGCTTGATTTTCTATTTTTAGGGATTTTTAGTGAGAATTTTCGTAATAATTATCTAATTAGAGGAATCTAAATCTATCTTAGAGTTAGGTACTCGAGTTTGAGTCAGCAAGGTCCCTAAACATTATATATAATCTCTCTTTTCTAATTATGGAGGATTATCTGCACGAATTTTGAATGTTTTCCTATATTCTTCTCTACGACGGAGAAGACAACCCTACAACGGGGTCAAATCTGCCCTGCGATGGGACCGGGTGTGACGCCCAAGCCACCAGTGCGACACTGGAGGCCTCTGCATTGTCGGTGCGACGCCAGTAGTCTCTCCCATCCCCTTTATCATCTTCGTCCCCCATCAAATTTGGTATCATAGCCCAACTTCAATCTCCACTACTGTCCACCGCTTGTCGCTCACCGCCGCTGCTGCCGCCCTTCTTCTTTCTCTCACCAAAAAACCCCCCGCAGTTACTATTCACGTGAACAGTGCCGGCCCACCATCCACCCACCTACTCCCTTTCTCCTGCCCAGTCTCTTTCTCCCTCTATTTATTGTTCACAGAATAGTAATAGGGAGACTGGGAGACCCGACCCCATCACATCATCATCCTCTCCCTCCTAACCGTTGCCTTTCTCCCTCTCTATTCTCTTATCTCTCTCCCTATATGTGGCTGCTGCGTCGTGTTATTGTTGCTGCTTCACTGCAACGGAGCAGTAGAAAAAAAAAATCTCCACCACAGCACCCTTTTCTCTCTCGATTTTCATCGGCAACAAAGAAGAAGAGAAGAGGAAGGAGAAGAACTGGCGAGGGAAGGGGAGGGCCCACCCGCCGCTGCCGGCTGCCCTAGCTGGCGCTGCCGCTGACGTCGGCAGCTCCTACTGTTGCCGTCACGCGATGCCACCGAGGTCGCCGTCACCACTGTTACCCTCCATCACAGCCATCCACTACCACCACCGCTACCGCTAGCATCATATGTCAGCGCCACTACTGTCCATCAACACTGCTGATTCCGTCGCCCGTAGCGGCCGCCGCCATCTTCCCCCTCTCTCCCTCTCTTGTTCTCTCCGTCTAGGCTTAGGAGGGAAGGAGGTGGAAGAGGAGAAAGGGCTGGACGTGCCCTTCTTCATCTAATTGGGTCAACCTGATTTTGACCGGGTTAACTTAAGGGCCCAAGTCCTTCTCCTTTAAGCTGGTCTGACTAGGGTGCAGCAAGTTCAAGCCAAGTTCACCTCCAATCTGCTACAATGTGTCTGGGGGTACACCAAGACCGTTATCGCACCACCAGCACCACGATCCGGTCCATGCTCCGTTCGACGTGCCATTCGTATCGTTGGTCTCATCATAGCACGTCTGACATCCACTAGCACTTTGACGACCTGTAGTGCCTCATTTCTTACGCCCACCTTCAACGGCTGCGTTGGTCACGCGAGGGTACCTCCGTGCTCTGTTTTGCGTGCCAATCATGTTGATGGCATCCTTGTAGCGAGGCGGATCTCGTCCAATGTCCCATCGATCAGCAGTGCATTATTTTACATGTCGTTCCTACACACGCCCCATGGACATCTATTTGCGCATCTTGAGGCCCGCGTCAGCTGCCTCGATTTGTATGCCAACTTTTGGACACCTATGCTTACGTGGCACGCTTCACGAGATGATGGCTACTAATTACTCAAGTAAGTATTGGGGGTTGTCCGAAGACCCTACATGGATCAACTTAAAGAGTGATTGGAACCAGTTCATGACTAACATTCAGAGTCTACTTTCTAAATTAAGAGAGGCAGTTGACACCAACCCGTTGTTGATCAAAGAACATGAAAAACCAATGGAAGATCTAGTTTATAAGGCCAACCCTGATTGAAGAGTATAAAAGTCAAATGAAAGAGGTACATTATGAAGCCGATCTAGTGCTGGAAGATGAGTATTTAGGAGAGGTCAAGTCCGAGATGTCTGCAGCAGATGATGACCTCCTTGTTAAGCAAAATGAGCAAAAAATAGAAGAGATAATTAGAGATGTGGTCGATCAGCCGAAAGTCATTCAAAACATCATTAGCCTGTATGATTTTGACCGCATAGGGGTAATATTGAGGCACACTTTCTGCCTCAAGTTGAGGCATTCCTGCGCATGGAGATCCAAGAGGCATCAATGGTGTTTCCTAGATTTGCTACTCTCATCATTTTCTCCTGGATATTGCCTCATTTCAAAACTCAAGGACAAGTTTTCTCAAACCATGGGAGAATGATGGGAATCCAAATTCAAAGCAAGCTTTATTATGCTCAGAAGCTCTCGAAAGTCCATTTGAAGTGTATAGTACTTTTAGAGGAGTCCATAGGTATTATATTTGGCCAAGTTAGAGCCATTTAGCATGCTTTCTATTTTTCTGAATTTTAGACTTGAATTTCTATTTTTTAGAGATTTTTAGTGCGAATTTTTGCAATAATTATCTAGTAAGAGGAATTTAAGTATATCTTAGAGTTGGGTAGTCGAGTTTGAGTCGGAAAGGTCCCTAAACATTATATATAGGGATGTAATCTCTCTTTTCTAATTATGGAAGATTATTTGCACGAATTTTGGATATTTTCCTATGTTCCTCCCTGCGACGGAGAAGACAACCCTACGACAGGGTCGAATCTGTCCTACGACGGGGCCGGGTGTGACGCCCAAGCAGCCGGTGCGACACCAGAAGCCTCTCCACTGCCGGTGCAACGCCGGTAGTGTCTCCCATCCCCTTTATCCTCTTCATCCCCCATCACCACACCTTAGAATTACAATGCTTAATACAAAAAGAAGAAGCTTACTGATGAAAGGATGAAGATTATTTGTTACTATCAATGATACTTGTTTAAGATTTTTGACACTCGAATGATTTTCTATAAAAAAAGAATATGATATGAATTGTCATTACTTCATTAGTAGGACAGGCCCATACAATCTGTCTCTTGGGGATGTGGCGACATCAGGTCATGCTCCTTATAATTGGTGCTAGTCGAGGCAAAGAGCATCACTTTTCTTACAGGGTCTGAGTCTAGATTTGAGACATCCCGACATTAAGTAGAGGATAGAAACACTACTTGACTGTACTTGTGACTAGAGCGTGGACCACATGGTCACGAGATCACATACTCAGATCAACTTATTTTCCACCTCACCTGATAGAGCGTCCAAAGACTCTACGAGGCGAATAGGTTGAGATTGAGAGGACTGTCAGTGGACAGCCTACTCAGTCACCATATAACTGCTAGTGAGTGGTTATCCCTGTCACTTCGGATTAAGGATGAGTGATCAGTCAACAAATGACCAACTATGAAAAGATTGATTGATCAGAAAAGAATAAAATAAAAAAATGAAAGATATGACTTACTCATAAAACCCTATGAACTATGAGTTTTATTAAATTATTTTCACTTATTTCTGTATTATTAATCAATTATCATTAAACTATATTGACCATTAATTTTTTTAAAAAGAAGAGAAATGGAAAGTTAAAGAAATAAAATGAATATAAATTGAGTAGTAATTGAGTAAATCACATATATAAGTTAGTATTTATTTTAATATTTCTTCATCGAAGATTTCACTAAAATTAGTGTATATTATTAAGAACTGGGGGATCCCTACTGAGATTTCTAACCCCATAAATTATAAAATATTTTTTTCAAGGAGGAGAAGAAAGGAACTAGGACTAATCCAACGTATAATCTTTCAGGTATGGCCAGTAATTTTGTTTTCTTAGGATATGAGTTTATTTACCTTCTCTTTACTGTTGTATGATGGACATGTTTAGTCTCTCAAATTTTTAACGCTAAAGGCTTATCTTTTTGTTTTGGAATTGAGCACTACTGAAGATCTATTTATGGGGCCCGTTACAAATATGAAGTTCAGATGTCCATCCATGCATGCCATTGTTAGGGAGGGTAATCAAGCTATTGCAAGGTTTGGTTCTCCATAATTATTAACCTAAGCCATTTTCTCCATATATGTCCAAGATGTAAGTCACATATGGTTCGACAATCAATGTTCTCAAAAAATATACAAACATAGTACCATGAGAAAATACCTACATCCTTCTTACCAAAAAAATTATCAACTAGACAATCTGAGGAAAAAATTAAAAGAAGAAAGAACCTAGAAGTTGAACCATCTCACATTGTTTATCAACACAACATAGTATAAGAACTGGTAACACAAAATCCACTTTAACATAAGGCCAACAATGAGCTTCTGGAACAAAACAGCATATCAATGTGTATAAAGGTGGGGCTATAAATGTGTACCTCTTAACATTCATGATGAAGTTTGCAATGCCTTGTCCTATGAGCCCACATGCAAATCCAACTGATCCATACAAAACTCCCTGTATTATGAATGAAACAGAATTAGTTGGTAGTGACTATGTCGGTAATACACTTTTTCTCCAATGGCACCTCATGACCATGAAAAGGGAAAAGGCTTTGCTTGCCATCTAATCATGAAAAGGAAGAAGCTGAATGCTCTCTGTTATTAGAGTAATGAGAATAACATGTTACCTTATAGAAATATGTTCCAATACGCTGGGGGACAGAAAATCTGCATCCTGGTCTTTCAGCTTCAAATACACTGCATAAGGAAGCAGAAGAAATAAAGTTTTCATTGTTTAGTATTCAAAGGGCCAGGTGTGAGTCCTTGTATACAATGAATGAACAATAGATCAATTTTTTGAAGAGTTGCTTTTTCTAGTAGCTTAGAACTAGTCATGCTCCCCTTAATGAAAGTTGTTTAGCTCAATTTAAGTTGTTTAGCTCAATTTAACAAAAAACACCAATCAGCTCCCCTTAATGAAAGTTCACAGAAAGATGTCAACCTTGTCTACTTTGGTACGCTTTGTTAACATTTTGTCAAAAAGAGGTGGGTTGTCACCAATTAGAATAAAAGTAAAAATGTTAAAATTGATGCTATCAAATGCTACACCCTGAAGAAACCTTTCCAAATTCCTTGACTGCACAAGGAAACAACTCAGTGCACAACTCTCCTGTAAAATATTCCAAACCAAAAGGCCAAAGAGAACTCTATAGAAAAAGGAAATTTATACATATAGTATTATCAGATATATTAAAAACACATCGAATCATGAAGATATAGTGGAACATAAAGCAGCAACATGATCAAGCTTCTAATGTGAATGTATGGAACAACACATTTCCCAATCAGTTTCATGTCAGCTTCATGAATCGCATTCAAGAGAGAAAAGGAAAATCTTCCAGGATATGAAGCTTCTTCAGAATGATTCAGCTCACTTACATCCACATCAATCACAGGTCACAAGAACTTAAACTGTTCTGACCAATCAAAAAGGAAAAACCATAAAAAAGGAAAACAAAGGACGCTACATCAACCTGCAAAGCAAAACAGCAATATTGGTTTTCTCTAGAATCAATGAAACAAGTTAGATAATTACAGACCTACTAGGTAAAGCTCCACACACACGAGCCATGCCACCAATAAATCCTTTGGATGCAGAAGGCTTCCCAATACGAGCATATGGTGCTAGCATACCAACTAAGGCAACATCAACAACAACCCCCACCAAAAGATCTGCGGCATACAGTTCAAATTCTGACCAGAAATTCTCCCCTCTCTTTTGTACTTCAGCAAATGTTGCACAACAAGAGTCAATAAGAATCTGTTAAAGTGAGAAAGAACAAAACTTGTCAGCATCTCCCACAAATGGCATGATGATAAAAACGCATGCATCGTGATGAATTCACAAACCAAACCTCTGTGCCAACTTTAAAAAGGAATTGGGGATCGGCAAGCATTCGATCTCGAAGCCAGGGGCATATCTTGATCAAGGCACCAAGCGGCCATGCCGCCTCCTACCAATCGATTTGACAAAAGTTCAAATGCTAGGGATGCACACAGAAAGGAATGAACTTGACAACTTCCATTTGTAGAAAAACAAGAAGATTAAACAACTGGGCAAGTAATGGGTCAATTACCTGCAAATTCAAGTAATTCTCAAGAAACAATTCTCGGATGCCAACAGCCTCGGCAGCCTTGTACATATCAGAAGGGAGGCTTGTACCCCGAGCCTCCAACAGCTTCATAACCTCCGCGAACTTCAGCACCGGCCCAAATTCCTTGCCTTCTTCATCGCCACCTTCAGGCTCACCATTATCACCGCCGCCCCCTCCGCCACCTCGGCCGCCAGGGGGAGACTTCCCATTACCGCCCTCCCCATCAAAAGGTTCCCCACCACCCATCCCATTGTCGAGCTCCATGGAACGCACACCAACATCCTCCTCCCGTGTCATGCTCCCACCTCCACCCCCTAATGAGGCTTCTACTCTCCCCACAGGGCCTCCAAGCGCGCCCCTTTCTTCTAGCGGCCGACCCAACTCGGTCCTCACCCCATAATGCCTGCTGTTTCCCTTCCCATCTCGCCCTGAACAAACGGGAAAGGCCTGGCCATTGATGTGGGCTGCGCACCGGAGCACGGCACCACCTCCGTGAAGCCCAGAAGACCTGCTGGGAACCCGCAAAGGCACCGCCTTTTCGTTGCTCCGGTGAAACCCAGAAACCATAAGATCGCCCCCGCGGTGAGGACGGGGACTCCTACATGCATATGAGGGGTTGTGGCCGCATAACCCACTACTTGAATTGGAGAAACCCATTGTAGGTGTCGACAGGTGGGTTAGCTGCCTCGATCGCAGGCCACGGGAGGCTTCGTATCCGAGAAGCTGGAGAAGGAAGGAAAGTGGAGGAGGAGGGGAGAGGAGAGGAGAGAGGAGGAGGGGGTAGGGGAGGGGAGATGGAGGGGAACCCCAAGCTCCGCTCCGCTCTGCTCTGCTCTGTTCCCCCTCTCCCTCGCTCGCTCACTCTGTCTGTGTGTACGTGGCGGCGGGGAACGTTTCGACTTTGGAAGTTTCCACCTCTGACCTGAAGCGCAGCGTTTCGGTCGGCCATTTTGGCAAAAATCAAATTTCAAATTTTGAAGTTGAAATTTAATTTATTTATTTATTTTAAGTTGGGTTAGCGGTTTAGAAAACCTTTTTTGTTTCTTGAAAAAGAATTTTTATGTATTCGGATTAGAAAGTATTCTTAAAATAAATATATATATATATATATATATATATATATATTCTCTAATTAAGGGTTATTAGAAAAAGTAAATCTCATGTCGGTTAATGTTAAATCTCAACTGTATTTGGAGAGGAAGAGAGTGATCGACAGAGAGTGGGGGACAAGCTTGACTTTTTTCTTAGAAAATAAAATTTTCTTAGGTCTAAAAGTAGGAAAATTTCTGAAGTAATTATTCCAGCTAAAGAATAAAAACTGTAACCATCTATTTCTCAAAATCCTAATTCAAGGAAAACTATTTTTTTCCTGAAAATAGACTGTTTCATTAAAATTTATCAAGCCCCTTGATGGGTCAAAATCTCGTCTATTACGATCAGAACCTTCCGTCTCCGACCAAAAAAGTGTCGCTCGATGGCCCCTACAAAAAATAATATCATCAGAAGGCCTCCGACAGAGATCCAAAAGATCCCCTTTCGATGCCTAAGTGAGATGTTGGGGGAATGACCAGAAAGCTTGGGCTCCAGAAAGCATACCTGTACCAGATGGACCAAGGGTCCTTATATAGTAGAGCAGGCGAGTCCCAATAGGAGAATCGAGATTCAAATAGATCCCCTCCCCCCCTTAAGTCGATCTCGAGGCGAACGAGGTTACCTTAAGAAAGTTGGATCCAAGGCGGATTCCCTGATCCATGCTAATCTAGGACCCTTAATAGTGCAAGTCCCCAACTTAGCTGGGGTCTCTCTAGGAAGGGTAGAGGTTTCCCGACGTAGGTCGGATCCTACCTAAGGTAAGGGTCGGTCAAAGCATCTCGTCAGGGAGGCGGACTAGGTTCCCGGCTCTCACGGTTATCCCTGTTGAGGTGAGATTGTTGTAGATAGGGATTGGGCCTTTCCTAGGTAACTAGGCCAGCCCACAGGTCACCTGGGCTGGGCGGGATTTTTCTCATTCACTTGCCCCCTCGTTCTTTGTCATGTGTGCATGGCGAGTGGCAAGGAGCAAAAAGACACACGAGGAGACGCTTCCTCGCCTGGTGCCCTTGGCAGTTGTCCTTCTCCATTCTCAAGTGATGATCCTAGGGAATCATGTAGACGGTTGTGCATGTTATGGTGATCGAAAAGCAATGCTTCGCCTTCCGTCTGGAACTTTGTAATGCCAAGAGGAGTGAACGGGGCGGTCCATCCCTGGTAATTGCATCATGGATTATGTTGGGAAAGTTGTTGAAGATCGCACCATCCTGGGCCCTTTGCATATAACACTCGATCTCTTGGCCGAGCTCCAAGCAGCCTATCGCATCCTAGACGAGTATCGTCTTGTGATCCCGTCGTCTGAAGATCGCCTCTTCTTAGTGCCGCCCGGCTCATTTATCATGTACGGGGGCATGCTTGAAGCAGGCTTCCAGCTCCCGGTGTCGGCCTTCGTCGCCCAACTACTACAGTTCTACGGGATTGCTCCCGTCTAGGTGACGCCGAACTCCTAGAGGGCGATCCTAGAGTTTGCCATGTTGGTATGGGACCTGCGTCACCCTGGCATGATAGTCGACATGTTCCACCATGTCTTCAACACCCAGCGCTGCTCCTCTTCAGGTGCACGTGGCTTCGTTCAGTTCGAAGCCAAGGACATCATGTCGTTGGCGCTCGGCCCCAGATTTCCCATTCCGCAGTAGAAGGACTTCTTCTTATGGGTCAAAAGAGCCCTATAGGGGGAGTGGCCCTTCCCTATGTCCTTCCGAGACCTCTCCATGAGTCCTCCTCTCTAATGGTGGGTTGAGGAGCTTCCGTACTGGACACGCATGTCCTTGTTGTTCCTCAGTATGGTCCTCCCGTGGCTATCGAGCCACAGCTTTCAAAGGAAGCACTGCAGCGCGTAGGTATATCTCCCTCGGGTCGGCCCGACTAGGGGAAGCGGGACCTTGGTGAAGGCCCGAGCAGTCGATCGGCAGCACGGTAGAGAAGGCGACGGCTATAGGTGTGCTCGAACTGGTTGGCGCAGAGTGTAGGGTGCCCCCAATGCATTTTTTGTTTCATTTATTCTTCTTCTTTTTCTTTTTTTGATTGTACCCCGCAACGTCTCCCCGAAGTGCATGTCCATGACCACTTCAAATTTTAACCATCCACTCATGATAGAGCACATCACATGAAGGCTAAAGTTTTGAAATATAATAATTTTGGTTTCCTTAAAACCTGGGTACCAATCATAATCGGATAATTTGAATTTTCGAAAATCTTATTTTCTAATCATGCATTTAAATCTAATTTAAAACATCAAACACATCAACATGTGCACACAAAGCTAAAATTAAAATTCTAAAATATTCTATGTATTATTTAGAACAATTCTAAATTAATTAATCTAACACTTAGATTAATCTCAAATCACATAAACAACAATTATTAATGTGAAATTATCTAACACTTAGATAGAATTAAAAAAATCCTTAATAACTCTTATAAAAGAATTTAAATTTCATTATAATTCCTTAACAACTAATTGTTAAGAACCCCTTAATTAAATAATATTTCTCAATAACAATTATTAAGAAATATTAATTAGAACATTTCTAATTAAAATAGTCTAACAATTAGACTTAATCCAATATTTTAATAACTTTTATTAAAAAGATCATTTTTAAGTAGATTAGATCTTCAAATATTTTAATTAAGAGATCCTTGAGAATATTAATTAATTATCTTATTAACTATTATTAAGACTTAATTAATTCTTAATAACTTTTATTAAGGCTAATTCTCGAGAAATAATTAACTCTTTAATAACCATTATTAAGAGTTAATAAAACACTTAACAACCACTTATGAAATGTCCCTTAATTAAATAATTAATTTCATAACAACATTTGCTAAGAAATTAATACATATATCTAATCACTTAAGTAAAATTTAATTAACAACATTTGTTAATATCATTCAAGATCATATCTTAAAATAAATTAACAATACTTATTAATTTAATTTAAGAACACACCTTAAATTATCCCTCTAATTATTTAATTAAAAGGATTTAACAACACTGGTTAATTAATTAAGATCACATCTTAATTATAAGTCCCGTTTAACTTAAAATTATAGATTTAAGTATAAAACACTTTTAAATAAAATTTATTTTAATTTTAAGATAAAGGGAATCATTTCAACCTTTTTAATAAAGGGTTTGAGGGGTTAAAAAAGTTTTAGGGGTTAAATGGGCTTCAAAGTGGGCTCGAGCTGAGGGCAATGGGCTCAGCCAGGGGCCTGGGCAGAGCCAGGTGGCTTGGACCAGGAGGGCACCTGGTCGAGCGCTTGGTGCGGAGCCGGCCAGTCCAAGCCCCTCAGTTGAGCCGACTGGGCGCCTCGGTGCGCGGCCCGCATGGGACCGGCCGGTCCGCCTGCGGCGCACCAGACTCGGCCGACTGGGGTTTTCACCCCCCAGGCCGCCTGGTTCGCCCTCTTTCTTGGCCCATCTCAGGCACCGTCAAGACGGTGGCCAGCCGGAGGCTACAGGGGGTGCTTCCCCCTTCCTTCCCCGGTGCCGGCGATGGCCGGCCGGCGACTCCCTCGCCGCCGGTAGCCCCAAAAAGTGGAGGTTTAAAACAATTTTTGCAAACCGCGGCCCCTTTTTCTATGTTCTTACAATGCTTGTAAAACCTAGAAATTAAGGGTCCTTAGCCAGCCGCCGGCCACACCAAGTATTGTTGGTCGTACCAGCATGCCCAAAGATGGTGGTCGATCACTATTGTACCATTCTACGAAGCCCACAAACCAGTCCTCCATCTCCATGAAGAACCCGACAAAAACCCCATTAAAATATGTTTTTATCATAGAAAAAATTAAATCTAATATTTAACGTTCATTACATGAACAATTTCTATGAGTAAAAACAAATTAGTGCATGGAAATCAATTTAGAATGATAATTTTGCCGTTTCAAAATGGATCAGAGCGGAACCTGGCTCTGATACCACTGTAGGGATCCGGGCGAGACGCGAAGAGCGCAGCAAACACATCAATAAAATCCCGCCCGAAGCCCTCTAATCCGATTTGGAACGAAAGCAATAAACCAAAAATCGGGATGTAATCTGATTACCGTGCGCAGATTCGAATCTGCTTCCGTCTCAATTCCGTCGAGGCGATGCCGCAAGCCGCACAAGCGTCCGGCCTCCAGCGGTATCCACGCGATTCTCCGCGGTGGTTTGTCCTCGCTCCCTCATCTATATCAGCTCGCTCGTTGAAGATCCGTTGCCGCAACGATGTCCGAAAACCTGCGGACGGGAATTCCTGACTTTCAGGAATCGCGCGCAGCGGAGACGGAGACTGTCCCGGCGTCTCGAACGGGGGGCCCAGGGGAGGAGGAGAGAGAAAGGGGGGACGGCTAGTATGGGAAAACCTTGGAGCTTTGCCTAGGGTTTCTCAACAGCACGTATATATTAAGTCGGCGCGACTTTTCACAAAAGTTCCCGAATTAATATAAATCCCACTAAAACACCACCGACTGAGAATCTATTTGCGTGTGACCCTCTAGGCCCATTAACCAGTCCGGTTTTCAGCCCGTTAAGTCTAATAACTAATTATTGACTTATTGTAATTAATTAATATCTAGATATTAACTAATTACTTAACCGAATTAACATCTCATGTAAATTCAGTCGAACTTCCAATCAAGTTGGGTGCCATGCAACACTGCATGATCCCGGAAGGTAATGGGGTTCAGCAACCCACTCATGGAACCTATTCGTCCACAGTTACCGCGTGGCTATAATCCTTCGTTCACACAATGCTCTCGAGTTAACCTAGGATATAGTCAACTATCAAACCCTAGATGGTCAACTCACTTGAATCAAACTCTACTGTACAATATCCGAAAACATCTTTTCGGATATTGTTTCTACTCTGGCCATAGACTCATGCGGATCTATTCTAGAGCATTCTCTCTATAGTTACCTGAGAGCGAACGATCCTTTATTGAACACACAATCACCTTAGAAGGTCTTCCGTTGGACCCGATCCTTGACTATTAGAGATCCCATGGATAGAGATTCGTAGGTCAAGGTCAAAGTCCAGAAGTCCACTGACAAGGTGTCTTTGATGCCTCAAGTCCAAGGATCAGCCACGCCACTATGACGATGAATCAAGCCGATTAACAGTTAGGTAAATTACCATTCGGCGATTCATGTCAGATCAGTTTAGTGAACTCATTCTCCAATGAACGCCTACAGGTTTACCATTGTGTCTCCACACAAGTAACTAACGAGATCAGTCACCCTCATCAAATGAGCTGTAATAACATGTACTAGTTTTACCGGATGTTTGATGTCCTTCTCAAACATCCTAGATTATGAACAATTAAGAATATGTGTTTATAAGTCATCAGTCTCATTATTATGATCAAATCATAATCTGATGACTATTGCATACATTCTTGGACTTCATTATGCGCAGTTACAAATATGCCAATCTTCATAATGAATTTAATGTCATTTATTAGTGAACCAAATTGAAATAGGTGCCTAATGATTGACTTAAAGAACACCTATATCTATCAATCTCCCACTTGGACTTAAGCCAATCACCTTCGCATTTGATATCCATCAAATCTAGGTGATGCTCATATAAAGTCTGTGACTAAGACTTGGTAGGGATCTGCTAGATTATCTACATATGGAATATTTTTCATTATGTTATTTCCTTTTAATTTTTTGTCTCTTAATTTGTGAAAGAGCCTCAGAATGTTTTACAACTTCTGATAAGACCATGGTTCCACCACAAAATTAATCGTTCCCACTATTGTCCTACAACAACGAGATTTTATTAGAAATCTTTTAGAACTACATCTAATTCAGGGATGAACTTTTTCATCCATACTGTTCCAATAACAGTATCACTTATTTATATCGTCATCTTAATATCGAGTTCTGAGTTTGAACCTTTCCAATCAATTCATTTCTTATTAGAAGGTTAAACCCATTATTTGACTTGAAATTTGTGTCAGTGTGATCTCATAGTTTCAAATCATCCTCTCCATATACATAAGTGCATCTTTAGCACTTCTCAAGTGCTTAGTAATGTGTTTCACTCTTTCTATCAAGGTTTCCCTGTATCCTTTAAGGAACTTTTTCTTAAATAAATAAATTACATATCTCAACAATTGAGACTTATTATGGAATTTATGCTAAACCTCTTGACATACAGGTCAATATAATATCCCCACCGATCTATCTTAATATATTTGTGTTTCCAATACGTGGGATGTTATAACCAAACCTATTATGGAGGAAAATATGGTTAATAATGCTTTTACTGATAGTAACATCTTGATGTCATTTTTAATGACTTTGATATTATTATCACAAAGCATTACTAAAGCGACCGTACTCCTGATGTCCTCTTTGAATACACATAGTTCGTAATAATTCTTAATGATCACGTAATATTTGACCATTATGTCAAAAACTCTTATTACAACTTTGGGAAGCTTTAGTTTGATTCAAATAAATTTAAATCATAACTTACTTCCTAGATATTTTAAAAGTTTTAAAGGTGTATCATATACATCTTTTTCTCAATCACATTGAGAGAAACTTTTCATATCTAACTGCCATCATTCTTATTATTATGATAGGCAATATTGGTAAGTAGAATTCTAATAAACTTATTAATGATAACCATTGAGAAACACTTGTCTAAGTCAACATTTTGATGTTGACTATTTCCTTCAGTTTACCATATAAGTTTTAAGTAGTCCATTTATGTTAATCTTCATTTTGAAGATTTGTTTGCGTTAGGTACAATACCGTCTAGCAATACTATCAAGTTCTGAACTCAATAGTAGCTATGGACTATGGCTTAGAATTCTTAATTTCTTGCCAATCTCAAAGTTGTAATGATAGAGAGCATCATCATAATCTATATCTTTGAGCTCTTCTCATTTTGCTAAATATGATGTCAAACATATCCTTCTAGTCACTGAGAGAATCTCAAAAAATTTATAAAGCTCTCTAATATGTGTTATGAGTGGTTCCAGATAACTAAAGATTATCTAATAATCTTATGTTAATTTGTGGGTTTAGAACATCTTCTAGTTTTATCAACTCCCATTGTCTTATCTGAGGACATGTTCCTCTTCATAGAAGACAACTTTCAGGACAATAATTATTCTATTGTCGCCTGGCCAATAAAAATAATGTCCAAAATCTTTGGACACCTCACTAGGGTATAACTTGACTTTAAAATCAGGTTTATTTATAATTCACATCTCATATGAATTATTTAGTTTCCATATCGGACACACACTGATTTATTTGGAACCATCTGTAAAGTATAGAGATCTAATGTTCATACTCATGTTCACAAGGATATAATAATTAGGAAAATATTATTATGTATTGCACGGTATCTTAATAAGGTGTAATTCCTCATTCTATCATATTACTATGATGTACAACGAGAATCAATCGACTGAGGATATAATTATCTTTTTAATGATTTGTGTGAATTATATACTTAAGTATTAATTTCATTGATCAAATCAAAGAATTCTAATACTCAATTTTGATCTTATACATTAATCTCTCATATGCATTCGACTTGTACTTCAGCAAGTACATACAGTCGAATCATTCCAAGAGTAAACTAATAAGATAAGTCAATAGAAGTGATTATCTTTAATCTTAAGAGGATATTGAGCTATTTACATCAGTATGTATTAGCACCAATAATTTCTTATTGTACAAGCCTGTGTATAATACCATAGATAATTAGGATTCACACAGTTCATTTATATAGGAGACTTCATTATGCACAGTTACAAATATGCCAGTCTTCATAATGAATTTAATGTCATTTATTAGTGAACCAAATTGAAATAGGTGCCTAATGATTGGCTTAGAGGACACCTATATCCATCACGGGCTTCTCGTGCAGCCCTGGCAGGAGGGGATTGCTGTTGTCGTCCGACTTCATTTGCGTCATAGGCTTGTTATCCTTGGGCCTTCAGGATAGTATCCATCCTCAGATTCCCTTTTGTGCTTTTGGGTGGGTTGTTTTGAGCTGATCCATCAGAGCTATGTGGCCTTCGAGCTCGGGGGGCTTAGGGCAGCCCTTCCTCGTCTGAGGCTGTTGGCAATTCTTTTTGGATGATGGGATTGATCCGGCAGCCTGTGGATGAAGCTGGGGAGGCTGTCAATATGCTGTGGTGCTGCACTCCAGTCGACCTTGGTACTGCCATCGGATCTCCGGTTGGGCATCTTTTGCCTCTTTAGGACTCGAAGGTCATCTCCCGAGCGGGCAGGAGGGGGTTGCTACTCCATAAGTTGGGTATGCCCCTGCCTGTGGGCCGTGACAGTGGAGGCTCAGGAAGGTACCACCAGCGGTGAAATTGTAAGGTGGCCTGATTTTCGATCGTAGCTGGATCTGGGAGCTTTCCCAGTCTCACGGTCCATCCTGTCTCTACTCCATTTTGCTCAGGACTTTTAGGTTGGCCTCTAAAGGCACCGATATTGTTGTGTTGTGCATGAAGGTATGTACAAGTATTATTAAAAAATGTATAAGGATTTACTACTTTTATGTATTATGTACCTTCCCCTTCTTCCCCCAAACTAGACATGCTAATTTGGCTCGGCAACCTCAACTAGATTCACGCGTGTAGGCCATGTAATTACTCATTACGTTCGAGGGGGGGTCTCTTTAGGGTATGGCAAATTTAGTCCCATTTGAGGGTAGTGAGGTTATCCCCTGCGGGTGAGGCCCAACAGGGATATCGCCGATTGAGTTTAGTCCCATTTGAGGGTGGGAAGCCCCTTCCCCGCGAGATGAGGCTCAGCATAGATATTGTTGATCAGGTTTAGTCCCATCTAGGAGGGAGGAGTCCCTTCCCTACGAGACGAGCCTTGATAGGGGTATCGCTAACTGACTTTAGTCCTATTAGAGGGTAAGAATCCCCTTTCCTGTGAAGCGAGGCTCGACAGGGGTATCGCAGATCGAGTTTAGTCCCATCTGAGGGTGATGAGCCCCTTCCCTATGAGGTGAGCCTCCGTAGGAATATCGCCATTCGAGTTTAGTCCCATCTGAGGGTAAGGAGCCCCTTCCTTACGAGGTAACACTCAGCAGGGGTATTGCCAAACAAATTTAGTCTCATATGAGTATATGGAGCCCCTTCCCTATGAGGCGAGGCTCGATAGGGGTATAATCGATCGAGTTTAGTCCCATCTGAGGATGGGGAGCCCCTTCCCTGCAAGGCAACGTGAATCAAGGTATCACCAATCGAATTTAGCCCCATCTGAGGATGGGGATCCCCTTCCCTATGAGGCGAGGCGAGGCGAGGCTTGATAGGGGTATCGCCGATCGAGTTTAGTCCCATTTGCCATTTGAGGGGGAGGGGAGCCCCTTCCTTGTGAGGCGAGGCTCAAGAGGGGAATCATTGATCGAGTTTAGTCCCATAAGAGGGTGGAAAGCCCTTTCCCTACGAGGCTTGGCTCGGGAGGGGTATCGTCAATCAAGTTTAGTCCTATTTGAGGGTAGGGGCCACTTCCCCGTGAGGCAAGGCGAGGCGAGGCAGGGGTATCGCTAATCGCTGTCTCTTAAAGCCGTCATTGCCGGAAATTGGCACATACCATATAGACAAAGAATAAATTTATTTGAGAAAATCTGTCTGAAGTTTATCGAATAAATGGGCACAGGTGCCCTATGTTCCATTTGTTGTTGAGCAGACGGTCATTTGTTCGGGCCAGGTGATATGCTCCGTTGCCGTAATTCTTGATGACCACGTATGGCCCTTCTTAGTTCGGGACTAGTTTTCGTCCAATTTTTAGTAGTCGAGAGGCGTACATGCTTCGCAGCACAAGATCTACTGGTTGGAAGCTCCTTGGTTGGACCTTCTTGTTATAGAGCTTGGCCACCATGCACTAGTAGTTGATCGCACATACCTTAATTTCCTCTCTGGCTTGCTCCAAGGTCTCGGTTTTCCTTCAACCTTTTGCTATTTGCCTCTTCGTTGAACTCCTAGACTTGGATTGAAGGCATGCTGCGTTAGTTTTAGGTGGCTTACAAGCCAATCTGACTATGTAAATCTTGTTCATTTATTAATAAAATGACATAATATTCATTAAGTGTAAATCACATTAATTATCGTCTCATAATGAAGTCCGTGAATATGTGCTATAATGATCAGATTATGATGAGATCATACTAGTGAGACTGATCACTTAAACACACATATTCTTAATCGTTCCTAGTCGGAGGATATCTGAGAAGGACATCGGATATCCGGTTAGACTAGTACAGATTACTCCTTCTCATATGATGAGGGTGACTGATCTCATAAGTCACTTGTGTGGAGACACTAAGGCGAATCTGTAGGTGCTCATTAGAGAATGAGTTCACTGAACTGATCCGACTGAATCGCTGGATGGTATTGTACCTCACTGTCAACCAGCTTGATTCTATTGTCGCAGTTGCATAGATAGTCCTCGGACCTGAGACACCAAGGACACCTTGTTGGTGGACTTCTGTGCTTTGACCTTGGTTTACGAATCTCTAGCTACGGGATTCTAAAACGCCAAAGATTGGGTACAGCGGAATATCGTCGAAGGGAATTGTGTGTCAATAAGGAATCATTCGCTCTCGGTACTTAGAGAGAGAATGCTCTAGGAAGGATGCGCGGAAGTCCCTGGCTAGGGCGGACGATAATATCGGGAAATGAGTTTTCCGATATTTATCAGCGGCATCCAATCCAAGTGAGTCGACCGGTTAGGATTTGATAGCACGCCATACCCTGAGTTGACTCGAGAGCATTATACGAATGAAGGATTATATCCACGCGATAACTGTCGGCGGAAAGGTTCCAAGAGTGGGTTACTTAACCCTGATACCTTCCGGGTTCACGCGGTGTTGCTTGGCTCCCAACGTGATCGGAGGCTCGATCGAATTCGATGTGCGACATCAATTCGATTGATTAATTAATTAATAAAGGGTTATTAATTGATTAATCAAGCCAGTGAGGAGTCACTGGGCTTATTGAGCTATTAGCCGGACTGGTAATTGGGCCTAGAAGGTCACACGCAAATGATTATCAAGGCGATAGATAAATAAGTGGGTTTTATACAAACCGGGGGTTTTTATGAAAAACCACGCGGTTAGTATAAAACATAGCGAACGGGCTGAGCAGGCCAAGCTGCTGCTAACCTTAGCCACCCCTCCTCTGTTTCTCTCTTTCTCTGGCGTCCTAGACAGATTCGGATATGCTCCGCCGCTTATCGGACCCCGTTCGACCGGAAATCGTCCGCGCGTTGCGGCGATCATTGCGGCGACCGGTAGAGGTTTCGTGGGCTGCGAAGAATGAGGAACGTGAGGATATCCGTCGCGAGGAGTATCGTGTGGACTTCGCTAGAGGCCGGGCGCTTGCGCGGCTTGCGGTGTCGCACCGACGGAACCGAACGGTTGCGGATTCGAATCCACACACGGTGAGAATCGATTATCCGATAATCGTAGTTTTTAGTTTTTCGAAACAGGAACGGATCTCCATTTTTATTTTTATTTCCGCTGCGCGGGAGATCCGGAGAAACCCAAGAACCCAACAGTGGTATCAGAACCAGGTTCCACTGTTTCTCGTCTCGTTTCGGATTTCGAAATTAATTATTCTATGATTTATTCCATGCATGATTTCGATTAATCGTCAGATCCATATTCATATGATGAATACCATATAATGAAATTATTATTATTATGCAATTTATTGATTTCTTTTTGGGGGTTTTTCGTGTTATTCGTTTGACGAAGAACATCAACTGTTTTGGCTTCGGACAGGCATCCCCAAATGTTGGGGAGATGGGAACGACACCCTAGATCTTCAAAGGAGCATTGCCGATCCTCTCCAGGCTTGTTGCAGGTGTCGGAGAGGGCAGGCTTGTTGTTGGGTGTCTCACTCTTCTTCTTTTGAGGTTTGATGAAACCGGAAAATGAAGATTTCAAAGGCTCGGTCTGATGGGTTAATGGCCACCGCCGGCCGCCACTTTGGCATCGGACTGGTCACTAGTGGTGAGGGCATCGCCAGCAGGGACTGGCGGCGCCCGGGAGCCCGTCGGCGGCGGCCTGGTGCTCCTCCTACTGCCGGCCTAAAGCTAGGGTTGCTACGGGTTTGGAAAAAGAAGGCCGGGCCGATGCTTTGAAAGGGCCCTCCGGTGGGCCTTGCTGGAGCCGGCAGCGTCGCCGGCGATGGGCCGACAGCACCGGCGGGGCCAGGAGGCACCGGGGCACCGCCGCCGGCCACTGCTGTTCCTAAAACCCTAGCGGCCATCTGTCCTGCAACAGATTAGGGTTTGGCGGTGGAAGGGAAGGGCCTAGGGCCCGGTCCCGAGCCAGGTCCAGGGCCTGGTCGAACCAGGCCCGCACCGGCGCCCACTGTGGGCGCCTGGTCCGAGCCCTAAGGCTCAGCCCTTGTGGCTGAGCCACTGTCTGTTTTTCCCTCCCCTTTAACCCATTAAATCCCTAAAATACCTAACTAAACCCAATTGCCAATTTAATAATTAAATTGAATTTTAATTTAAATGTTTCAAAATAGTTTTGAATTTTAAATTATCATTCAATTTTAATTTTATTTGGCATTAATGATTTTGATTCATTTATATTAACAAAGTTTTGTTAATAATTAGAATTAGTCATTAATTTAAATGTTAAATTAATAATTAATTTTAAATGTATAATTTAAGTGTTAAGTTAGTATTTATTTGTTAACTGGAATTAATTGTCAATTTAAATGTTAAATTGATAATTAGTTTTAATTAACTAATATAAAGGTTTAATTAGGAGTTATTAGTTATTAGTTTAAGTGTTAAACTAATAATTAATATTAATCTAATAATCTAAGAGTTAGATTACTGGTTAAATGATTAATTTGTGTTATTTACTAGTTTAAGAGTTAAAGTAGCTATTAACATTAATTAATCTATTAGTCTAAGAGTTAGATTAGTAATTAATTTTAATATTCTAATTGTTAGATTATTAATTTGATTCAATCTAAATGTTAGAATGTTTAATTATTAGAAGTGTTCTAATTTGCATAGAATAATATGTAATTTATTAATTCGGAGTGTATGCACATGTGATGTGTGTTAAATGCTTTTAGATTAGATTTGATTGCATGTTAAGTTAATATAAGTGTTTTTCAAAATTCAAATACCAATTTTTGATTGGATCCCAGCTTTTTGAAAGCCAAAGTTATCTATTTTTGAAAACTCTTTTATTTTAGCCATGTGATGCGCTGAATCATGTGTGGAATGATTAAAACACACCGTGGTCATGGATATGCACTTATTTAATTATTTATGTGATGAATTGATTGTGTAGATCGTAGATGAATGATGGATGTTTATTAAATTGTTAATAAATAGTGATCTGCGTATCTCTCACTCTCTCATACTCTGATGTATGTCTACCTCCCTCTCTCTTGTACTCGCCATAAGGCCTTCTACAATTTACCTGTAAATTCTAGAATTTATTGTAGTATGATCGAGGCAACCGAGGAAGGAGCGAGGACGATCCACAGCTACAACCAAGAAGGCGAATAGATGTAGATCTTTTGCCTATGTGTTTGCAGGTTATCTAATATAATTGTTGTGTTAGATTGTGTGTGCGTTTGACTGTTGGCTCTAGTCAAACCCACTGTGCTATCCAAGACCATACTAATGACATGTATGAGATGCAATGTTTTATGTTTGATTATAAATCAAAGCATGTATAGTATTTAGTAAATATATACGATATATTTATATACTATCACCTAGGAGAGACTAAGAAAAAAGTTATCTAATTACCCACAAATAAACTCTAAGCCGTAACGTGAGTAGTTAAGAACTTACCGCGTGGTCCATCATCGTTATAGTCATAGGATTCGAATCACTTTAGGCAGGTTTGTTGTGCTATCCACAAGGCCTGTTTAATTGGGAGGAGAAACTGTGGCTATGGCATTAGATGCCTATATGGTCGAGGTAGAGGAACCATGTAGCTTTGTTGTGCTATCCACAAGGGGTGGATGCAAATCTATGCTCGTCGCGTAACGATGGTTAGCTTAGACCAGAATTAATGATTTGTTGTGCTATCCACAAGGCCATTAAATATCTGGGGACCGAAGCTATGATCAGATATTGCAAGGAGTTGCAAATCCCATGAGTTGGGTGCTCTTTGATTGTATTATAGTTTGTTGTACTATCCACAAGGCTGTAGTGCAAGTCATTGAGATTCTGATCCCCATTAAGAGACTGTCGGCGTCTCCCGTTCTGTATAATTGAGGGTTATACAGTCCGTCGAAAATTAGTGGGAGTTAAAAATTGAACAAAAGACCATGTCTTGTTTTATCTTTAATAATTAAACATCTGCTAACTAGTTTTTACCTATCTCCTATAGGGAATTATGTCGTCGAATAACCCACTCCGTGACATACTTGATGCCCTTTTGACTTACCTGATCTACTCGGATTGGTTCAGAAACATGAAGAATGTCTTCAGATCTGAGCACATTGACTTTGTCCCTGGAGCTGATCCTCGTGCTGAATCGGCATTGGATGCCCCTGAAGCAGAGATGATAGATAACAATAAAAGATCGAAGGACAAAGACAAAAGAGTAGTAAAGGGTGACTGCTTCTATTGTAAGCAGCATGGTCACTGGAAGAGGAACTGCAAGGAGTTCCTCAACGATAAAGATCATGGAAAGGTGAAGCTGTCTGAAGCTTCAGATATCTATATGATAGATATCTACTTGTCAGTTAGAGATTTCACATCTTGGGTATTGGATACCGGATGTGCTTCTCATATATGCCCTGATGTGCAGATGCTGACAAATAAGCGTAAGCTGAGTAAAGGCGATGTGGAATTGAGGTTAGGAAACGGCGCAAAAGTTGCGGCGATTGCTGTAGGGACAACAAACCTCATGCTTCCATCTGGAGACGTCTTATCATTGGAAGATTGTTATTATGTTCCTAACATAATAAAGAACATTATATCAATATCTTGTTTGGACAAGATAGGATATAGGTTAACTATTGAGAATAGAAGTTGTTCGGTTTATTATGGTAATAAATCAATAACTTCAGCATCTTTAGTCAACGGTCTATATCTTTCAGATGTTTCTTATTACAATCTTCATATTGATAATGTTCTTAAGAAGAGCAAGAATTGTGTGAACCAAGCTTACACGTAGTATTATAGACTTGGTCATATTGGTGAAAGCAGGTTGCAAAGGTTGCACAAGCATGGTTATTTAACAACATTCGATTATGAATCGTTTGTGACATGTGAATCCTGCCTTATGGGAAAGATGACAAAATCTCCATTTACTGGACATGGAGAACGTGCCAAGGACATTTGGACCTAATACATTCGGATGTATGTGGTCCCATGTCTACCTAAATCAAAGGTGGTTTCTCATACTTCATCACGTTCACCGACGACTTCTCAAGATTCAGCTATGTGTACTTAATGAAGTACAAGTCAGAAGCATTTGAGAAGTTCAAGGAGTTCAAGAATGAAGTAGAGAAGCAGTTAGGAAAAAGTATTAAAGCTCTTCGATCAGATCGAGGAGGAGAATACTTGAGTACTAATTTTACACAATTCTTAAAAGATAATGGTATCCTTTCTCAGCTAATCCCTCCATATCCACCATATATGAATGTCGTATCAGAAAGGAGGAATCGCACCTTGTTGGACATGGTGCGATCCATGATGAGCTTTCCGGGATTACCAGTGTCCCTCTGGGGGTATGCTCTAGAGTCAACAGCATACCTACTGAACAGAATACCCAACAAGTCTGTGGCCTCTACTCCATATGAGATATGGAAAGACGGGAAACCAGAATTTAAACATGTTAAAATCTGGGTTGTCTTGCTCATGTCAAGAGGCATGATCCAAACAAGCTGGAATCACGAACTGATAAATGCAGGTTTGTGGGATATCCAAAGGAAACCTTTGGATACTACTTTTACCATCCTGGTGAACAAAAGGTGTTTGTTGCCAGGAAAGTGATAAGTCCACAATTTTACATAAATAACAGATGAAATTTACATAATTTGCTATCAATTTAACGGACAAAATCACATGGAATGATAGATAAACCATTTGCGCATTCAAAATCTGAATTTCAAATATCATCACTCCATGGATGGAATAAGGGTAGCAACTTCATTTCCTCAACAATTATTTAATGTGCAGTTGAATGATTTACGACCATGATAACTTAACTGTTATTTTATGTGAAAACAGGACATGAACAAGCAGAGGGCATAGTGGTTGGACCACCTGAACTTCAAGGAAGTGACCAGAGTTCGAATCCTGGCAAAAACAACATTTTATTTTCGTATTTTAGCTTCAACTGGGGCCCACATGCCAACTAAGAGAGAAAGGAGGAGGGAATTCTGAAATTCAAAGAAAAGAGGATCCGTTTCAAAAATTCGAAATTCAAAATACCAATTAATATTTTAAAGAGGATCCCCTAATCAAGGGGAACTTAACGAAAGGATTTTAAAATCTCTTTTTGAAATTCAAACCCCCCCCTCTTTTCTATAAAACTAAGGGAGGAGGTCAAAGGGAGGAGCCCAGAATTTTTCAGAATTTTCTTATCCCTCTCTCTCCCACAGTTCTCTCTCTCTCCCTACGTATCTCTCTCTCTTTTTCCCTCGGTTTCTCTTTCTCTCTGTTTCTATTCCTCTCTCTCTTCCTCCTCCGTCTCGGTTCTCTCTGTGTTTTATTTTTATTTTTTCTGCAGCATCCTTCTCTTCCTCCCTCCTCTGTTCTCTCCTTCTCCGTCTCTCTATCTCTTCTCTCCCACACGATCTCTGTCTCCCCCACGCTCTCTCTCTCGGATCTCCAGCAGCCTCCCTGTCTCAACTTCCTCCGGTGTACCAGCAGACGCGGCAAAGCCCTTCGGCAAGCATCACCTGCAGCATCCAGCAGCTGTGGTGCAGCAGCCGTCCAGCTTGTCCTTCCTCCGGTGCACCAGCAGACGCGGCAAAGCCCTCCTGCAAGCATCACCTGCAGCATTCAGCAGCTGTGGTGCAGCCAGCCGTCCAGCTTGTGCTCCTCCACGTGCAGCAGCTTCTCCACTGCAACCTGCAGCATCCAGCGCCGGCCAGCAAGACCTGCATGCGAGTTCACAGCAGCTGCACCCACGGGCCCAAGCGCTGCACCTCCAGCGGCAGCACCAAGCAGCTCCAGCAACCTCCACGCATGCAGCAGCTTCCTGCACGTCCCAGCTGAGCCAAGCACCTCCTCCACGCTCCAGCCTGCAGCCACGTACATCACCATCCTCCATGCGTGCATGCGTAGCCGGCAGCTCCTTCCTCCAACGCATGGCAGCCACCTCTCCTCCAGCAGCTGATTCCTTCAACACCTGTCACGTACACCAGCAACCAGCATCCTCCTGCAGCCACGCACAGCAGCCTCCTTCCTCAAGCAAGTCCAGCACAGTAGCACCCACCAAGCGGCAAAGCAACAGCAGCAGATCTTCTCCAACCCGGTGAAGCTGGTCCACTGCACCGCATCCTTTGGGCCCGGTCCATTGCGCCGGAGTACCAACAGAAGCTTCTATTGCTCTGTTCTTTTCCTTCCCCTATTAGTTTAGAATTAGTTTATTTAATTAGGATTAGTCAATTGTTATTTAATGTTTTGTTTATTTAGGATATTAAACCTTGTAAGTTGTTTCATGATTTTTAGTTAATTAATCATTTACACTTAGTTAAATAACAGTTTCTTTGTTAATTTTTTAGTCGTGCTTATTTTCCGTACATGTTTGTGTTTACTTTCTGAAAAAAAAAAAAAAAAAAAAGATTTGTTTAATTTGAGTAATCTTATTTTTAGGTAATATTAGTTAACTTAGCTTTAGTTTAATTAAGTAATTAGTTTCCTTAAATTTTCACTTATTTTTAGATTAACCAAAGTCCAAAATTTTCAAAGTTAAAATCTTAACTCCTTGTGGATCGACTCGGACTCACCACTATCAATTTCCAAAATTTGATTTGAATGAGCCGGATAAATTTAGATTGAACGTTTTCTTGTGTTTAAACGACGCACAATTCGGAACGCATCAGAAAGCTGTCTTCCTGGAAGAGGAATACCTTCTCCAGGAGGACAGTGAGGGTAAAATAGTACTGGAAGAGGTTCTAGATCCCCAAGCAGCTGCATTATCATCATATGAGATATCAGTTCCTGAATCTGTTCAGGTACACACAGATGAGTCTCGTAGATCTGGCAGAGTACCTAGACTGCCCGAACGATATATCGGACATATCACTGAAGGTGAGTTTAAGGTAGAATATAATGAGGATGATGATCCCAAAACCTACCAGGAGGCCATAGAAGGCCCAGAAGCAGGGATATGGCGAGAAGCTATGAACTCAGAAATCCAGTCCATGTACACCAACCAAGTTTGGAACTTGGAGGACTTGCCCGAGGGTATTGTACCCATCGAATGCAAGTGGATCTTTAAGAGAAAGATCGATGTTGATGGACGGATTGATACTTATAAGGCAAGGTTGGTGGCAAAGGGATATCGTCAAAGGCAAGGAATTGACTATGACGAGACTTTCTCAACAATTGCTATGATAAAATCAATCAGAGTTCTACTCGCCATTGCTGCACACATCGATTACGAGATCTGGCAGATGGATGTGAAGACTGCCTTCCTCAACGGTAATCTTGAGGAAGAGGTGTATATGATACAACCAGAAGGTTTCACATCTAAAGAATCTCCAGATAAAGTGTGCAAGCTTCAGATGTCCATTTATGGACTGAAGCAAGCTTCCCGGAGCTGGAACATGAGATTTGATGAGGCTGTCAAATCTTATCACTTCATTAAGAATGAAGATGAGCCTTGTATGTACAAGAAGACTAGTGGGAGCGTAGTCACCTTCTTAGTTCTTTACGTGGACGACATACTACTCATTGGGAATGATGTAGCTATAATGTCATCAGTAAAGATCTGGCTGTCAAAAAACTTCTCCATGAAGGATTTGGGAGAAGCATCCTACGTATTGGGAATACGGATCTATAGAGATAGATCAAAGAGGATGCTTGGAATGACCCAATCCTTGTACATATATACCATAGTCAAAAGGTTTGGCATGAAAATTCCAAGAGAGGTCTCATACCGATGAGACATGGAATTAACCTCTCAAAGGAGCAGTCTCCTAAGACTCCTGATGAGAGGGCATTCATGGATAGAATACCCTATGTCTCTGCCATAGGATCTATTATGTATGCCATGCTATGTACACGGCTTGATGTAGCATTTGCTCTAAGTGTTACGAGCAGATTTCAGGCTGATCCAGGCGAAGAGCACTGGAAGGCAGTGAAATGTATCCTTAAGTACTTGAGAAAAACTAAGGATATGTTTTTTGTCTATGGAGGAGGTGACTTGAAACTGCGAGGCTTTACTGACTCGAGTTTCCAGTCAGATCTAGATGATAGCAAGTCTATAGCTGGATTCGTGTTTACTTTGAATGGAGGCGTAGTGTGCTGGAAGAGTTCCAAGCAAGTAACCACTGCAGATTCGACGACTGAAGCTGAGTACATCGCTGCAGCTGAAGCCGCCAAGGAAGCAGTGTGGTTGAAGAAATTCATCACCGACCTCAGCATAGTTCCCAGCATCTCTGAGCCTGTTTTGCTGTTGTGCGACAACAATGGAGCGATTGCGCAAGTGAAAGAGCTGCGGTCTCATCAGAAATCGAAGCATATTCTGAGGCGCTTTCATCTTATCAGAGAGATCATATCAAGAGGAGATGTAGTAGTGGAAAGAGTTCCATCCGTCGACAATGTAGCAGATCCGTTGACAACGCCGTTGGCTCAAATTGTATTTGACCGTCACCTAGAGTCTATAGGCTTATTGTATAAAGGTGATTGGCTTTAGTCCAAGTGGGAGATTGTTAGTTTTAGGTGACCTACAAGCCAATCTGACTATGTAAATCTCGTTCATTTATTAATATAATGGCATAATATTCATTATGTGTAAATCGCATTAATTATCATTTCATAATGAAGTCCGTGAATATGTGTTATAGTGATCATATTATGATGATATCATACTAATGAGACTGATCACTTAAACACACATATTCTTAATCGTTCCTAGTCGGAGGATATCCGAGAAGGACATCGGATATCGGGTTAGACTAGTACAGATTACTCCTGCTCATATGATGAGGGTGACTGATCTCATAAGTCACTTGTGTGGAGACACTAAGGCGAATATGTAGGTGCTCATTGGAGAATGAGTTCACTGAACTGATCCGACTGAATCGCTGGATGATATTGTACCTCACTGTTAACCAGCTTGATTCTATTGTCGCAGTTGCGTGGATGGTCCTCGGACCTGAGACACCAAGGACACCTTGTCGGTGGACTTCTGTGCTTTGACCTTGGTTTACGAATCTCTAGCCACGGGATTCTAATACGCCAAGGATTGGGTACAGCGGAATACCATCGAAGGGAATTGTTTGTCAATAAGGAATCATTCGCTCTCGGTACTTAGAGAGAGAATGCTCTAGGAAGGATGCGAGGAAGTCTCTGGCCAGGGTGGACGATAATATCGGGAAATTAGTTTTCCGATATTTATCAGCGGCATCCAATCCAAGTGAGTCGACCGGTTAGGGTTTGACAACACGCCATACCCTGAGTTGACTCGAGAGCATTGTACGAATGAATGATTATATCTATGCGGTAACTGTCGGCAGAAAGGTTCCAAGAGTGTTACTTAACCCCGATACCTTCCGGGTTCACGCGGTGTTGCTTGGCACCCAACGTGATCAGAGGCCCGATTGAATTCGATGTGCGACATCAATTCGATTGATTAATTAATTAATAATGAGTTATTAATTGATTAATAAGGCCAGTGAGGAGTCACTGGGCTTATTGGACTATTAGCCAGACTGGTAATTGAGCCTAAAGGGTCATACGCAAATGATTCTCAAGGCGATGGATAAATAAGTGGGTTTTATACAAACTGGAGGTTTTTATGAAAAATTGCACGGTTAGTATAAAACATAAAGAACGGGCTGAGCAAGCCAAGCTTTTGCTAACCCTAGCCGCCCCTCCTCTGTTTCTCTCTTTCTCTGGCGTCCTAGACAGATCCGAATTTGCTCTGCCGCTTCTCTGACCCCGTTCGACGGGAAATCGTTCGCGCGTTGCGGCGATCATTGCGGCGATCGACAGAGGTTTCGTGGGCTACGAAGAACGAGGAACGTGAGGATATCCGTCGCGAAGAAGATCGCGTGGACTTCGCTGGAGGCCGGGCGCTTGCGCGGCTTGCGGTGTCGCACCCATGGAACCGAACGGTTGGGGATTCGAATCCGCACACGGTGAGAATCGATTATCCGATAATCGTAGTTTTTAGTTTTTCGAAACAGAAACGGATTTCCGTTTTTATTTTTATTTCTGCTGCGCGGGAGATCCGGAGAAACCCGAGAACCCAACATGCTGACCTCAAGCGGGATTCCGACATCTGTTCCATAGGCAAGGTGGTATGGGATTTCTTTAGTCGCCGTCCTAGTGGTGGTTCAAAAGGACCAAAGCACCTTTAGGAGCTGGTCAAGCCAGTTCCACTCGCCTTGTAGTCGTGTCTTTATACCTCTCATTATGGCTTTATTGGCATTTTCTTCCAATTCGTTCGCCTGGGGATGTGCTACAGAGGAAAATCGATGTCAGATATTGAAATACTGACACTGATCGGCCGATCACTGGTTGGTGAATTGCCATTCATTATTAGAGACAAGCATTCGGGGTACTCTAAACCTATTTATGACATGTAAGAGAAGGAAATTCTAGACAGTGTCTTCACTGATATCCACAATGGCCTCAATTTCCAGCCACCGTGTAAAGTAGTCGATGGCGACTATGACGAATTGCCTTTGCGTCGTGGTCTTGGGGAAGGGCCCCAAGATGTCGATGCCCCACATCCTAGACGGGCATGGTTCGGAGATAGTCTAAAGCTCCTTGGTAGGGGCTCGAAGGATCGGGGTGTGTGCTTGACAGCTCATACACTTCCTGAAATAGTTGATGTAGTCTCGGGCTAGGGTAGGCCACCAATATCCATGGCGCAACAGGGTTTTGGCTACTGCCCAAGGGCCCACGTGACTCTCGCATAATCCTTCATGGACTTTTGTGACTGCATCCATTGCCTCGCGGGGCAGGAGGCAACGGAGTAGGGACATAGTCAAAGACTGGCGATACAGTTCCCTACCAATTAAGGTAAGTCAAGCTGCCTTGTATTTGACCCTTCTAGCGTCTATCTAGTTAGCTGGTAGTTGGTCATCTCATAGGAAGGCCACAATAGGGTCCATCCAACAGGGCTCTGGTTATAGCTGGATGGCAGTGTCATTACATCTTCGACGAAGACCGACCGGGAGGCCGACAGTGCGGCAAAACTTTCTACATGATCTCCATATTCCAATTCTCCATTTAGGGATATCCTTTTTTCCCCGGTCCAAGAAGATTTTCTTCACTTCCATGGGTCCAAAAGCTAGTTAACAAGATCAATCTCTCCATGCAATCCTATATCTCCAAATGGCATATCCAAGGATTGATAGTCCATGCCAAATATTACAAGAGCACAAACATGGATTGGGTTGCGATGGGCGCTTTGATCGAACTATGGCATCCACAAACTCATACTTTCCTCTTTGCCACGTTCGAAGCCACTATCCTCTTAGAAGAAGCCGAACTCTTATTGGGCCTTCCCAAGTTCAAAGTCGACAATGATGATCCTGATTTGAGTGAGATGATATTCATGAGGGAAAGAATCACGGGTCAATAATTGTTGGAAAAGATTATGAAGCACCCAAAGGAAATTCAAGGCTGTCTTATCACGAAAGGGATCAATCTTGCTAAATTAGCTGAATGGACTTTGAAGAAGATAGAAGATTTCAAGGATGAAGATACAGAGAATATGATGAAGGTGTTCACTACGTGTTTAGCTGGAGCACTGCTATTTCATGCCCAAGACAATGTTATAGAAGATGATCAAATTAGCGCAATCAATGGGATTTTTGAAGGGAAGCAGATTAGCACAACGGTTCTAGCCTACCTCTATAGTGGGCTCTCTGTAGCTTCTACGGTTCAATCTCCTTATGGCAGTATGCTCCTCTTGGCCTTATGGGTAGAATTCCACTTTAAGTTCAACCATAACGAAGAAAAAGTTCCAAGGATATCTCAGACATATCAGCGCAGTCCTATCTTTCATATTGCCAACATTGTGAAGTTCAATGATAACATGACTAATCGAGTGCCTAACCTTAAGACTCGAGCTGACTGGCGCACTTATTTAAAGACTATGCCCAGAACTGGATTCAAATCCACGCCACTTGCTTTCATGGAAAAGGCGGTTCGAGTGCGCCGTGGTGCTGGCACAGAGCTCCGATTGATCAGGGTGATCGAGTTCGTCCTTTATAATCCACATCGGTGTCATCCTCAGCTTGGCATGCCTCGCTATGAGTTCTCAGAAATATCTTCTCTTTCTCCGATCAAGAAGCGGGCATTAGGAACTGATGAAGACTTTGAGGCGACAGAACTATTGCAACTCTTTGGAACATCGGATTCACCCGTTGTATGAAAACTCCTCATGAAGCTAATAAGGAACTGTGGAAATCATATGTAAAGGAGCTCAAGAAAATTCGACCTTGAAAGCTCTTCACCTCTCTTCCAATTTGATGTATTTTGATTATATTTTAATCAAAGAAATCGTTCCTTAATATAGTAGAAATCCTTCTTTAATGCTTTACAATTTTTCTGTAATTTTTCCTTGAATGAAACTGCAATTTTTCCTTAAAATATGAAGGTTCGGATTCAGGTAATTCAAATCGCGTTGACTCAGAGAGACGCTTTTCAATCTTAATCAATTTCCAAATTTTAAAAATTCATCCTTAGAGACCCTGAATCGCGTCTTGTCATAAAGACGCCTTTCTATTTTCTCTCTCCTATTTTTCAGAGATTTCCAGTAATTAATCGACTAAATGGCGTCGTCCTTACAAGACGCAAATATCCATTTTTTTTCAAACTCTCTGTGGTACGGCCCTGAGCAGAAGAGGTAGTTAAATCCAAAAGGCGTTGCCCTAGGGGGACGTGTTTCACTTATTTCAAAAATTCCTGTTGCCACCTCAGTTTGTGCGCCCCTAAATGGCGTCGTTGTTCCAAGATGCTATTTAACGAATTCAAATAGGGGCTTGCGAGCCCGAGCCCCTTTCTTCCTCATTCTCTCCTCCTCCTTCTCTCTCCTCTCGAGCTCCGGCGACAGCGAGCTTCTCCGCCAATTTCCTTTTCTCCGGCCATCTTTTTTTTCATCTTCCTTCTCTCTTACTCACTCTCAAGCTTTCTCTTTCACTCCCCCTCTCTCCCTTCTTGCCCTCTATCTCTCTCTCACGTTCGTATGGAGCAAGGAGGACCTAGTGACATGGGTGGGAAGCGGCGGCGACTCGCCGTCGAGATGGTGGAAGTGAGCAAGGAAGAAGAGATGGTGGTGGAGCTCGCGGAGGTTGCGGCCTTTATGGAGGCCGAGGAACTCCCTCCTGAAGCTCCGATAGGCGAGGCGGAGGAAGCACCGACTGAGGAAGCCGGTCCGCATTTGGTAAGCTTTGAAAACCCCTCCTTGCATATTTAAGTTCAACTTTGGGGGGAAAAGAGCCGGGTACAAGTTCTTGTAACCTGTGGCAAAAGACGTCTGGGGACAGGGACGCCTTTTGAAACGCGTCCCTGTACCCAGACGCGATTCAAACAGGTGATCAATTCTCCAAATCATTTAAAAGAAAGATTATTAGTGTTCTAATGATGATTATGATTGAAAATTGCAGGGCACGATGAGGACCAGGATCTCCTGGGACTTGGTGGTGGCCGCCTACCGGAGTCTCCCGGACTTCCAAAAGGCGAGACTGGTGGAGATGGGTTTTAGGAAAATTTTAGAGATAGAACCTTTTTGGATAGACTTAGTGCTACTCCAGGTTCTTAGGGAGAGGTGGCACGCCAAGAGCAGGGCATTTCTGATGCCCTGGGGACACATGGTTCCCAGTCTCGAGGACGTGTGCCGGATCACCGGCCTTCGAGTGGAAGGCCGGGCGGTGAGCGGGATCACGTATCCCGATTATCATGGGCTGGCTCAGGAGCTGCTGGGCCTAGAGTGCACAGGATTGGAGGGCCGAGAGTCTCGGACCCTCCTCAGGACACCTGTAGAGAGATCCCTAGGACTAGAGGAGCCTAGGTAGTAGCCCGACGAGTCCCGGACTGAGTTGAGATCTAGACTGGCCAGGGCGGCTAGCACAGTATACTGTCAGGATCCCAGTGATAGGGTAGCTGCAGATAGAGATCTTAGGAGATTCTTAGTATTTTTCTTTGGTAGACTCTTCTTCGGGACGAAGGGCGACTACATCCATTGTCGCTTCCTAAGTCTTTTGGTAGATCTTGACCGCTTAGGCGAGTATGCATGGGGTGCGGCCCTTCTGGCCCATCAATTCAATGACCTCTCCGCCGTCACACCTGTCTGGGAGACCACCATCAGCGACTTCGCGCCGTTTCTTCAGGTACTTGGTTTATTTTATCTTTGTTCATTTCATTAAATGCTCATTATGCAATGCGTGTGATCCTAACTACATGTTCTTTTATGCAGGTGTGGACGTATTTTTATTTTCCTCTGGGCCGAGTGAGGCCATCTGTACGACCGGCAACGGTCCCACTTGCCCGTCGCTGGCATCCGGTCGTGGACACGGCGCCGCAGCATCACCAGTTGACGGCCCTCCGCCATCAATTTCTTGACTACCCAGAGTTGTTGGTAAGTTTCAAAATTCTTTTTTGTTCCATATTTGATTAGTTATCTGATGTTAAACTATTTAATTAATTGTTTTGTTGTTAAATTATTGCATATTTGACCGATAATTTAGATGTTAATTATTTTAAATATTCATTATAGTATGACTTGTTAATTGAAATGCAATGTGACTGACCTACATGAATATAGGTTATCTGACGTACGTATCTGGGCATGGATGATGCCAGACAACCGTGGGTGGAGCACGGGCGAGGCAGCTTTGGGCGCCAGATGTGGCTCCATTGTATGAACGAGATCGCCCTCCTGCGCCTGAGGCTGGCGATGCGGACATTGGGTCTGCATCAGGAGTGGGTGGCGGAGGAGATCCCAGAGGGGATCGGGAGGTCGATGCGTGGGAAGCAGGCCCGCATAGATTGGGGTGCCAAGTTCCCATATCAGCGGGATGACTGGCATCGATATGGAGTCCCAGTGGAGTCGCAGGCAGTGAGCAGTGACGCTTACCTGCAGCACTACCGGGACCACTACGCGGCCCACCTTCAGCTTCTTCGACCTCTCGATGTGAGTATTATGATGTGTATTCTCATGAATGCTTCTTTCTTTTTATTAATTATCTTATTTATATTTATGGATGTATGACATGTTATGAGAAATGTAGGATGCTAGGGATCCCACCGTCATCACACTCCGCGGCCACCTACAAGACGCCGAGGCCCAGTTGGAGCGGGTCCAGAAGGAGTTGGACAAACTGGTAAGTGGTATGCATGAATGGATGTTATGAATGCTCCATTTTATTATTAAATTGTTTTGGCACTTGTACATTGACGGTGATTTCCCTTTTGTTACAGCGTGCTGCTTATACCCACGCGGCGACCCCTTCACCTTCTGCTGCTGCCGGTCCTTCCTCCTCTTCGGCTGCCCATAAAGCCGCCATGGCTGACCTGCGGAGTCAGCTAGGCTTTGCCATCTGCCGAGCTACCCAAGTTGAGGAAGATGTTGCTGCTCGGGTAAGTCTTCAACTTGCTTCCTTCATCTCAGCATTGATTTATTTGCTTACTTGGCTGACGATGTCTTCTGTTGCAGATCCAAGAGCTCTGCGTGGCTCTTAGGGAGAGGGATGCGGAGCTGGCGCAGGCCCGCGGCTCAGCAGCCCGGGTCGCGGAATTGGAGGAGCAGCTGGCCAGACTCTCCACGGGCGACCTCCCTCGTGAGCTTGCACGTCTCCAGGTTCGACTGGAGATCTTAATGGAGGAGAGGGATCGCGATTGGTCCCGGTTGGAGAGTCTCCAGGGATGACTATCAGTGGCGAAGCACGAGCGCCAGAGCATCGAGGCTCGCTACCAGCGTGCGCGCCAGCGGGCGTTGGAGCGAGGACAGGTGAGTGCCTTCACCACTAGCATAGCAGTCTCCTCTAACCAGGCAGGGCCAAGCATCATGGGACCACCGCCGCTGCCAGCTCGAGGACCAGACGTCCAGGATGAGGCGCAGAGCCAGCTTGACGAGGGTGCAGGGGAGAGCCAGCCGTAAGGGCTGCCACCATGTATTTCTTTCGTTTTGGAGTCTTGTGGATGGACTTTCATGTTGTACAAACTCTTTGTGATATATGAAAGTACTTTCTTCATGCTTGAGTTGTCTTTAGTATTGTTCTCCACTGTCTTTTCTTTTCCATTCCTGCACATGGCTTAAACGAACAAATTAAATATATGTTCAGGCTTAGCCCCTTGCCTAGTTAAGTAGCTAGTTACTTGATCCTATCCTTGGTAGAAGGGTCAAGGGGCGAAGCTTTTATTTAACAAAGGTAAATAAGGATAATTAAAAGGAAGTAAAATGCAACATATAAGCATGCAAATGGTCACTGAAGGTAAAAGGATGCAACACGCACACGATGCGATAAACAAATGCTAATTGAAATATTTTTGTTTTCCAATTTTTGAGGTTTTGCTATGTTCAATTTTTTTTGGGTTTTGAAATATGACATTTTTTTTTTAGGGTTTTGAAATAAATTTTTTTTTTTGGTTTTAAAATATGACATTAACTGAATAAACTAAGGATCAACATGGAACTTGGATCAAAAGAGCGTATTCACTTGTCAATTTAATTCCCACATCATTCTTTAATGACCTAATCCAGACTTATTGTGCTTGAATTATGTTTGTAATCGTGATCCCATTCGATGGTCCGATCCTTAGTCAACCTTGGCTATTCCTCAAGCTTAGAGCACGCCTCTATAAAATGAAGGGAAGAATTGGTTTAGAAAGCCCGCAAGAAGGTTTCGAAGACTTAGAAAGATGTCCTTTCTTTATCCTATTATCCGTTTGGGTTCGGTCATTTTTATTTTTGCGGGGTATTTAACGACCTTGCGCTCTCTTTTCATTTGATTTTGTGGCCTTTTGTAATAACATTCGCAATATTGAGCGGCTTCTTGATTTGGTTTGGCTTTTGCCTTTGGTTTTTCTTTTGCCTTTGTGGGGCGGATCTTCCCCTTTTTTTTTATAACGGCCTCCTACTAGGATGGCGGGTATTGTTAGTAGTCTATTCTAAGTCTCATTCCATCGTCGCGGGCCGAGAGTAACAACAAAAGTTTTGTTTTGAAAAGAATGAGTTGTACTTTTTGACTATTAGTCAAGCTTTCGGTGTTCCTCGGGCTTCACATCTCTTGTTATTCACGAATCAAACATGTTTGTGTGCAATAATACGTTTGAATTAGATTACCAAAGATTAATAAGGGAATTTGAGTTTTCGAATTTTTCAACTCCACTGATCCTTGTACCATGCTAATCGATTACACTAAGGGTAATATTTCTTAAAATATAAACCATTCCAGGGGTGAGTTAACTCTTGCCCTTCTGCATTGACTAAACGATAAGCGTTACCGAGAAAAGCATGCGATATGACATACAGTCCTTCCCAGTTGGGTTGGAGCTTAGAACGTGGACCACCAGGTTTTACAAAAATTCTTTTCACAATCATCTCACCAACTTTAAACTTTCGCTCAATAACTTTCTTTTGGTAAAAACGTGCTAATCTGTTCTGATATACTCTTGCATGATTGGCGGCTGACCATCTTTTCTCATCTAAGAGTTTCAGTTGAGCAAGGAGCGTAGAGCGATGCTCATCAATGGAAAATTTCTTGCTCAATTGTACTCTTAATGATAGGATGAGGACTTCGTATGGAACTACCTCCTCCATTGCAAATGTTAGGGAATAAGGAGTTTGCCCAGTGGGAGTGCGGATTGAAGTTCGGTATGCCCATAGAGCCTCAACTAATTTCTCTGGCCAATCCGAAAACTTATTAGACTTGCACGTTTTCTTGATAATCTTTATCAGAGTCTTATTGGTTGCCTTTGCTTGGCCATTGCCTTGCGGATAATAAGGAGATGAATGATGCAATGCAATTTTATACCTGTTGCAGAAGTCCTTCAGCTCTTGTGATATGAACTGCGGTCCATTGTCGGTGACGATGGTGCTTGGGATTCCAAATCTGGTGATGATATTCCTCATGATGAACTTGCAAATCGTTGATGCTTTGATCTCCGTGTATGCTTTTGGCTTTCGCCCACTGGGTGAAATATTATGTTGCCGTGAGGATGAAAGATTTTTGCTTGGTGGCAGAATCAGGATTACCAAGGGGACCAATGATGTCGAATGCCCACATGGAGAAAGGCCATGGGGATGAAACATGATAGAGTGAAGATGCGGGGGAATGGATCTTATCGGCATGAAGCTAACACTTAGCACACCTACGGACATATCTTACGCAATCTTCTTCCATGGTTGGCCAATAATATCCTTGTCTAAGGATTTTCTTCGATAGCATCTATCTGTTAACAACTCCAGCATGAGCTCCTTCCATGATTTTCTAAAGCTCATCTTCATCCAGACATCTCAAGAGAACACCATCAAATCCACGTTTGTATAAAGTTCCTCCAACTAAGGTGTATCTCTGAGCAACTCTCATGATAGCTCTCTTCTCCTCAGTAGTGGCTTCTTCGGGGTATGATTGATCTTCACAGTACTTAGCAATCTCATAATACCATGGTTTATCCTCATCTTCCATTTCTTCTTACCAGTCTAGCAGCATAATTTCTCTCTTTTCCACAATATTCCCATCTCTAACCTTCTTCAGTAGCTTCTCATTAACTTTAAGGAAAGAAGGGTCTTTCACGACAGGAGAAAGACGCCTATGGACAGTGATCGACTCGGATTGCCTGCTGATTGGGAAATTTAGGGAAGATGCGAGAGAAGCCAAAGCGTCAGCTAGAATGTTCTGATTCCGAGGCACATGGACGAAGATCAGTTTGGTGAAGAGCTTGGCATAAGTTGAAGTGAGTTCCTGATAGGGCTTGACTTTAGGATCAAGGGTACGATACTTGGTAAGCACTTAGCGAAGAATTAGTTGACTATCACCCACAATTCTCAGTTTGGTGGCACCATAGAGATGAGCGGCCTCGAGGCTGGCAAGGAGAGCCTTATACTCAGCTATATTGTTAGTGACATAGAAGTCAAGCTGAAAGGCTTGTGGAATAGTGACACTTTCAGGTGATAGGATAATAATGCCGATACCCTTACCGTGAGAGTTCAGAGCTCCGTTAAAATACAGAGTCTACATATCATCATTGATTTTGTTTATGGACATCAGTTCCTCATCTGGAAACTCTGATCAGACTGGATCAAATCGAGGAAGAGGGTGATAAGAAAGATGTTCTGCTATGGCATAGCCTTTAATTGGTTTCTGCTGAATGTAAGTGATATCGAAATGGGAAAGAAAGCTCTGCCATCGTGCCAACCTATCAGTGAGGACGGATTTCTCAAGAAGAAACTTAATGGGATTCATCCTAGCGATGAGATGAACTTCGTGAGCCAGAAAATAGTACTTCAACTTTTGGACCACCCATACAAGTGTTGCACACATTTTCTCCATTGCTGTATACCTCTGTTCAGTGGGGTTGAGAAGTTTAGAGAGATAGTAGGCTGCCCTCTCCTTTCCTTCTTCATCCTCTTGTGGCAGGACAGCCCCCACTGCATCATCCACGACAGAAATGTATAGAATCAAAGGTTTGTCCGGAGATGGTGGTCTCAGAACAGGAGGGCTTGCTAAATAATTCTTTAATCCATCAAATGCCGCCTGACACTTATTGTCCCAATCAAATTTGCCTCCTGGTTTAGTAAGCTCGTAAAACAGCTTATACCTTTGCAAGTGTTGGGAGACAAATCGGCGAATAAATTGCATCATCCCGATTAGTCATCTTAATTCTTTCAAATTCTTGGGAGGTGGCATCTCTCTGATAGCCTTGGCCTTGTTGGGATCGATCTCAATGCCCCGTTTGCTGACAATGAATCCAAGTAATTTCCATGAAGATACCCCGAATACACATATCTTGGTGTTCATTTTCAACTGATATTCTCTCGACCTCTCCATAACCTTTGCTAGAACTTCAACATGCTCAACTTTCGTCTTAGATTTTACCAGCAGATCGTCCACGTACATCTCTAAGTTAATGTGCATCATGTCATGGAATATTGCCATCATGGCTCTCTAATAAGTGGCTCCAGCATTTTTCAACCCAAATGGCATAACGACATAGCAGTAAGTTCCCCAAAGTGTGGTGAATGATGTTTTCTCTTAGTCATCTTCTGCCAACTTAATCTAATTATACCCCGAGAACCCATCCATAAACGATAGAGTTTCATAGCTAGTAGTGTTGTTAATGAGTACATCTATGTGAGGCAGTGGGAAATCGTCTTTAGGACATGCCCGATTCAAATGTCGAAAGTCAATACAGATTCTGACCTTTCCATCCTTTTTCATAACCGGAACTATATTAGCCACCCATTGCGGATAGAGGATAACTTTAATGAATTTGGCTTTATGCAGCTTATCGACCTATTCTTTCATTTTCAAAGCCATTTGAGGGTGGAATCGCCTTAACTTTTGTTTAACCGGGCTAACTCCATCTTTCAATGTCAATCTATGTTCCACTAGGGAAGAATCTAATCCCGGCATATCCTCATAACTCCAGGCGAAGGTGTCCTTATAATCTTTGAGAACTCGGACCACTGCCTCTTCATCTACTTCAGACAGATTCTTACTGACGAGGACAACCTTAGGTTCATCTTCAGTTCCTAGATTGATCTCTATGGTAGGCTCTTCTACAGCAGCTGAGGGTTTATCAAATCTCTTCACTCCACTGGCATACGCCTCAGCCGCGTCCTTGTCGTCTTCTCCTTTTTCATTGATAGGGTCTTTCTCATGTAACAGCTCATATACCCCGTATCCATCATCGACTAACTCATCAACTCCACATTCTTATGGCATCTGGATTGGATTTTCTAATAGCTGAGGGATCTGAGAGCAAGCAAGGCATTTTAAAGCTAACTCCTAGAGGTATCTATCTGGAACTCGTCTACCCTTAGAATTCCTAAGCTTCATAACCTGATTAACCTGCCTAGAACTAGACTCCCTAACTTCACTAGACTCCCTATCCTGACCTAATGAGGACGAAGAAGGATAAAAATCAAGGGATACAGGGGAGAGCACAGGTGAATCCTCCCGCAGGGAGGGGCAGAGCAAATCTAGAAGGGAATCTTGCCCGAATGACCCACGAGATGGGGTACAGTCGGACAAGTAGGATGTTTCCTCAACGAGGATTTGGGAGGAAGAAGTTGTCAAAGCGGTGTTTTTTTTTGTGAATTATTTGAGTTTAACATATAGCAAGAATGGATGTGGATAGGGGGAGAAGGAAATGATGGAGGTACCGGCACCAGTGCCCAGGGATTAGGAGGATCATACAATAGTATGTCCCAAATCAGATCATAGATCCTCTCAAGATTAAGAGGAATCTAAGGGATGAGATCCTGAGGGGATATAGCAATAGTGATGGGCGGAGCCCGTGGAATGCCTTCAGTAATAACCCGTGACCAAGTCGGGGTTAGGAGCAGAGCGCGGAACAAAGTATGGATGTGAAAACATGAGAGGGATAGGTTCCCCTCCATAGGAGATCAGTGGTATAACCAGCTTCATAGGGGTCATTTGGCTCCCCTTCATCTGTTTCTTATGCCAGCAAAATCTTTTTGTCAAAGATGGCCCCAAGCCTCTCGATCAGTTCATCTATCAGTGGCGGCAACTTTGGTTCTGATGGGTTCAAGAATAGCCTGTTCAGTGCAATATACAAGTCCCATATGTCAAACCAGCGGTACCATTCACATTCCAGATCTTGAGTCTTCCTCTTTTTCATTGGCCGCTGAGTCTCTAGAGACTGGTATGTCAGCAGTGGGGAACAATGTCTAGCCAGTTCCTTCCCATATACATCATGCAGGTCAAACTGAGAGGTGATCACTACTGTGTTATTGTGGTCATGTTGAATAACGGGCCCTTTAACAAAATGAATGGACAAGGTCAAAGTCAAGGGATCCCGATTCTCTTTGCAAGGGGTAATTATGGTTTTCCATATTTTCTGACCATCTTCACCTTCTTGTTGTTCCACAATACTATGCCTCACCTTCTCCGGCCTGTAGCCTAGGCCGCTGCAAGGTACCCTTTTCTCATCTGTCACTGGTTTAATTCTTCCTTGCAGTCGGGTACCCAGACCCTTTCCAGGTTGATATTCCACTTTCAGCATGATGTTCCAGCCTGGGGTATTCATGAACTTCTTCCGCTTTACGGCATCGATCGGATAAGATGTAGGTACAGTATGCTCAAGAGGATCTACCGAAAGGGTATATGTTTGGCATAAGGAAATGGCTAGCCTCTGGGGGGCGGGATTGGGATTTATATTCAGCGAGTGGGTTGCAGCAAGGATAGGCATACTAGTAACTTTGATGATGCGTCCTTTGTGGGGGAACTTGAGGCATTGGTGGTTTGTTGATGAAATCGCCTCAAGTGACTTGATGTAAGGACGACCGAGTATGTCTTTTAGTGAAGGGTCGATCTCGAGAATATGAAATTCAACTTCAGCATGGCAAGCAAGGCCTAACTCTACCTTCAAATAGACCATCCCTAGAGGGGAACGGGTAGAGTTATCATAGTTTGTAACAGAAATGGGGGAAGGCAACCATTTTTCTTTCGAGACTCCATAGAACTCTAGAGGTCTTGGTGGTAACACATTGATAGATGCCCCGATGTCTACTAAACAGGTATCTACAGCTTTTTTACATATGTTGACAGTTATATTTAATGCCATGCTCCTTGCTGTTAGCGGTGCCAGTTCAGAAGTATGGAAAGATATAGAGGGCTGATCCCCCTGGGTTACCAACAATGCGGTGATCTTTTCCACTGGCACATCTTCACTGACCATTACCCGTTGTAGGTATTCCATTAGAGCTTCTTGATGGACCTTGGATCTCTTGATCAGTTCTAATATGGAAATACGTGTCGGTGTTCTATCCAGTTGCTTCAACAAATCATAATGGTACCATGTATACTTTCTTCATTTTGGACTTCTTCTACTAGCTGTAGCGGGCCATCTCGCACTGTAGATTGAGAGAACACTTTGTTGAATATTCGACCGCTTCGGAGCGTATGTTCTTTAACAGTGGAAGCTCCAGGCGTTATCTTGAGTACTGTCGTGTTGAGGAGTGGTTTGGGCGTAATGGCTTGGTAAGGGGATGTTGGTGGAGGTAAGGGAACTCGGATTAGTGGTTTGGAGGGTTGGGGCACCATATGAGCAGATGTCGATGATGGATTATTTGGTGGGGGTACTGTGCGGATGAGTGGTTTGGAGGGTTGTAGGGTATTGGGGTGAGTGGTTATTGCAGGTGATGTAGGGAACGACATACGGAGTAGTGGTTTGGATGGCATGAGGGGTGTATAATTGGTTTGCGGAGGGTTGCTTGGTGAGGATGTGGTGGCGGAGGGTGGAATGGGTTTAATGGTGATAGATTGTGGTTTGGGTACACGAAGGATGTGGCGAGGTGGTTGCTCGGCAGTGCTTGACATATGACTTGCTGAATAGATAGAAGTCGAATCCTCTACTTTCCATTGTTGCCCTTTATTAGCTTCAAACTGGCTATTTGTTAAGATGGGGGCGATTTGGTTTTGATGTTCTGTCAACGAGTTTTGCACTATGCCCATATTCTGTGGTGCGGCTTGTTGTACCGGGGCCGTTTGGACTGGCTGTTGCTATTGTGGTGGCTGTGGTTGTTGCTGTTGCTGCTGTGGTCTTTTCGCCTTCAAGGCGGCTATGTACTTTTTCATCTCTTCCCAATCAATCCCTCCTTGATCATTGAGGTCATGAATATAATCCCGAAAGTGAAAGCAAGCATCTACTGTGTGTCCCGGTTGACGATGGAACACACAGTAACGGGACATGTCAACATTTGATGGCCAAACGGCCCTTTCTTTTGGCAGTATCAAGGCATTGGCTGCCATGAGGGTGTTGAATATATCTGTGAGGGATTTTGATAATTGGGGGTATACTGACCTTCTGGGACCAGGAGGTTTCCTCTGCTGTGTATAGTCATTAGGAGGAGGAACATGAGTGTAATTCGGCGGCTGTCGAGGTGGATTATATACTTGTTGGTGAGAATGCTGCGGTGCTGACTAAAGCTGCTGAGTAGGAGGCCTATAACCCTGCTGGTTTTGAGGCCCAGGTGACTGATATTGCTGATTCCTCATAAACTAGGGTTGGCTATTATTCATTATACTGACCAGTTCATGAGACAGTGTACCCTCAGTAGTTGGACCCATAGAAGAATTGGGGATAGTAGACTTCCGAGGTGGAGGTCTATTGGGTCGATGAGGATCGAAGACACTAGCAAAGGTGGAGTCTTTGAACGCATTCTGAGATATAATGCGCTCTCTCATATAGATCTGCCATAGTAGTCAAGTTATTCAATGTTAGCACCAGCTTGTACTGTGGAGTGGCGTTGGCAACCATCATCTTTACTAATTCTTGTTCGGACAAATGATCTCTTATCTTTTCAGCCATCCCTCGCCACCTATCGGCAAACACTATGAAGTCTTCGTCCGGCTTCATCTTCTCATTGAATAAGTCAGTGATGGACAAGGTAGGTGCCACCCTGTCTTTTTATCTTTGCAGGAACCTCTTCGACACCATGTCGAAGTTTTCTACCTCACTTGGGTCTAGAGAGACGAACCACTTCAAGGCCGATCCTTCCAACGACCTCCTGAAGAGGAATGTCAATGCTTTTTTTATCATGCTGCCAAAATGATGATTTATACAGAAATTCTTTGATGTGAAGGAAAGGATTGCCTGTGCCGTTGTACTTTCTGTAAATTAGCATTTCAGAAGGTAAGAGATGGAATACTGGCAAATTAGGAACAAAGAGTTCAGGAGCAGCCTTGCTGTCCATATTTTTTTCAAGATTCTTGAACCGCTCGTCCATCTGGGACAACTTGTTAAGTAGGAGTTGGGTAGTAGAATTTGTTGGTGGAGGTGGTGGTTGTTGAAAAGACTGCCTCCGCGAATAAGCAGAGATGCAGGGACAGTGAGGTTGTGAACTGGCGGCATTCCCACCGTGCCCGAAGGCATTCTGATAGATTGGGGTTTGCGGCTTCACAGAATGCCGTGAACCAGACTGTTGAGGACTTCTGTGCTGTGGAGTGGAAATATGGAGACCTTCCATGGCTTGAGTAGGAGCTTGATAAGCAGCATGGTGAACCATAGGGGTTGGCTCAGAAGGATGCAGAGGAGGTTTCCCTTTTAAGATTGATTGAATGGCGTCAAATTGACGGGGATCCACATGATTAGACAGAGCTCCCATGAGAGTAGCAAGATCATAAGGATGATCGACAGAGGGCCCAGTCTGGTCTTGAGCTCTTTCAACGGTAGGATTAGAGATGACGTGAATACGTGAATGATTGCCCAAATCCGGGTGATATTGACCATAGATCGAATCATCATGATACTGAGGGGCAGGAGCATCTCCCTCGTGAATGGTTTGGAATTGATCGTGATAGTCAGAGATATAGGCGTCCCTTTCATCTTCAGAATAAGATGTACTATGAACCTAAGGGGCATAGGCATCTCCTTCGTACTCGACCAGATCCTCTTGTTCAAAGGCAACCATGCCGACAGTTCTACCTGAAGGTAGCATCATTGTATTGAGATGACAATTATTTCAATCAAGTTTGCACATATTAACAACCAAGTGGATGCTTACGCTTTTTTGAGAGTTACTTGTTGGGTTAATTGAATTTTTTAAACTCAAATTCTCTCAATGGGTAAGATCCTAGTTTCAATTTAATTTCCACTGTTATGCTCTATAGCTTCACTTACAATGATATGACCAACTAGGACTTCAAATGGTACAACTGGCCCGATGAACAAAGAGGAATTCTTTGCTTTTGGGGACTTACGGAGGTCTTAACACCAACCACTCTAGTCTGATCGAGGGACCAACCCAGTCAGATAGAGGTAAGGATGCCAAGAGAGGTGTTCCTAGAGGAGGGGGGTGAGCCCCGATGCAAATGACCTGTGGTTTGGATGGCCTCTAATGTAGAATAAATAAATATAGGTAGCAAGAAGATCAATGATCCGAATGATAATGACCAACAGGGATGAGAGCTTGAATCGTGTCGCTGTTCACCGACGCTATTCAAAACAGTAATCCCTCATGTTCATAGCAGCTCGGGCAGCAGGAGAGATGAAAGGGGACACCAAATAGCGTATGTGTAACACGATGCGCTTTGAATAACGCGTCGTTATTACAAGACGCGCTTTAGCTCCCGTAAACAGCAATTAGGCAGCAAAATCAGGGGTAATCCCTTCTCCAAATAACAAGATGACTAAGAGATCAACTATTCATGCGATGACAATTTTAAACATATAGACTAATCATGCAACATCATGGATATCAATTTGAACAAAACACACTTTCCAATACCACTTCTCAAGGCAATCAAGGGAGGGCAAAATTTTGCCACAAGGGGGTGTGCACGAGGTGCACGTGGGGATAAAAATCAAATAACCAACCAACAAATCATCAAACGTGTCCGAGGGACACAAGCGGTGCACCGAAGGTACCCAATGGAATTGACAAGAGTAAAAAAAGAGAAATGGCAAGACAAGTCCCACCGTGATAGCCAAAAAACTGTAGTACTAAAAAAGAGTGTGTATTCATCATGTTATCATGTGTTCGCTATGATTAACAATATGAAAAGAATTGTGATCGCCAGAAACCGAGGGTTTCAAAGGAAAAGTGATCGCTTACTAACCTTGCAAATCGGGAGAATATAGGGGTTCTTTTGTTCTTCTCTTTCGGCCGGCCGAAAGAAAAAAGTCTTCTCTTTCTTTACTCTTGTTCTTCTTTTATACTTTTCAAAAAAAAAATCAAATAAACAATAAAACTATGATTAGAATTAAAATAGTGTAGTATCTATTCTAATTAAGAATCTAAACATGCAACTAAACTAAAAGAACTCACTTTTTGTGTTCTTTCAAACCCCTTTAAGGAGTGTAGGTTTGGAAATTATGAAGTGAGTGTGTGCAATGAGTTGATGAAATGAAGAACTATATGAAAAAGAAACAAGAAAGAAATTAGAGAAGAAATCGGTTGGTTCGGCCCTCTTGAAAGCCTTGATCTTCTTGAGCTCTAATGGAGGAAGAGGATGAAGAAACAAGAACTCCTTCTTGTTATCCACGTTTTTCTCCCTTGGGGACCTTCAAACACCTTGTAGAGAGCTCTGAATTATCTAAAATCAACCTTTTTCAGAGGTCAATGTCTATATGTATTTATAAGAAGTGACTTTAGGGTATTTGGCCTTCAAAGGGACTCTCCCGCAGCTCGGACTTGCTCTGGACGATCATAATGGGAATTGGAAATCCTTCCAACATCCGGAATAGGATTATCTCGGCCAAATCTTGCTTATCAGGAAACTTTTAAAATGCGTCTCTTAAGAGGGACACCTTTTAGTTAATTAATGCAGCCGAAATATAAATAAATCCGGAAAGGGAAATCGAAAATAATTAGGAAACGTGAAAGGTGTCGTGTACACGCGACGTGCTTTAGATAAATTAGGAAATTAACCAGAATTAGAAATAGTAAACCTAAGTGGATTAGGACTTAAAAGGTGTCGTGTAAGGGAGACGCTATTCAATTAAATCCTATTAAATTTATAATTTTCAATTCCGAATTGATTTCTGCTAAGAATATAAATGGCGTCGTGTATACGTGACGTGATTCATCAAATTTTAAAAAAAATCAATAAAAATTAATTGATGATTAAACATCAGACCATTTTGGGGCATGATCATTGTGATATGAAATTTACTCAATATGATGTAAAAATTAGCGTGTCTATAGAAGCTAGTTTCGGTAACTTGTTCGCCCTTTGATTCTCTTCTCTTAGGACATGCGTGATCTCAAATCTCTTGAGTGTAAAGACTATCTTCATGATCAACTCTTTATATTGCCTCTTGTTGGGATCTTTGGCCTCATACTCGCCCTTAAGCTGTTGGACAATGAGTTAGGAGTCAGAGAATGCCATGATCTAGGTTGCCCGCAGACGACGGGCTACCTGGAGTAATGCCTTATATGTTAGTATTGGATGGCCCGCAAGCCAATCCGACACTGTGTAATATTCAGATTAATATAAATATGGCATATATTCATTGTGTATTTATCCGATCAATGCTTATCGTATCACGATGAAGTCCATGAACATGTGCATTAATCTTCGGATTATGATGAGATCATAATTACGGGACCGAAGGTTTATAAACACATGTTCTTAATTATTCCTAGTCATAGGATGTTTGAGAAGGATATCAAACATCTGGATAGATTAGTACATGTTTCTTCAGCTCATATGATGAGGGTGACTGATCCTATAAGTCACTTGTGTAGAGATGCTATGCTGGACCTGTAGGTACTCATTGACGAATGAGTTTACTGAATTGATCAAACTTAGAATCGTTGGATGGTAAACACCTCACTGTTAACCAGCTCGATTCATATGTCACGGTTGCGTTGATGATCCTTGAACTTGAGACGCCAAAGATATCTTGTTAATATGTCTCTGAGCTTTGACCTTGACTAAAGAATCCCTAACCATGGGTTATCGATAAGTCAAGTGATCGGGTTCAAGGAAATGCCCTCAAAGGTAATTGTGTGTTCAATACGGGATCATCTACTCTCGGTAATAAGAGAGAGAATGTTCCAAGAATGATGCGCTTAAAGTCCCTAGCCAAGGCAGACTCTGTATCTAATAAGGAGTTATTAGATACATATTAGCGACATCTGATTCAAGTGAATCAATTGGCTATAACTGTTGACGGAAAGGTTCCCATAGTGGGTTGCATAAATCTCAATGCCTTCCGGGATCACACAGTGTTGCTTGGCACCCAACGTGATCGGAAGCCCGTCCGAATTTATTATGGGACATTAAATTCGGCTGATTAATTAATATAAGGATATTAATTAATTCAGTGGGTCAGTAAAAGGTTACTGGACTTAATGGGCCATTAACTAGACTGGAATTTGGGCCTAGAGGATCACACACAAATGGTTTTCAAGTTGGTGGACTTTTTGACAGGGTTTTAGATAAATGCGGTTTTTTTTTTTCCTAAAAAACCGCAAAAGCATTTATTATAAAAGACAAGGGCAAGGTTAAGGGCCAGCAACCCTAGCCTAGCCGCCCCCCCACCTCTCTCTCCTATCTCTCTGGCGCTAGTCCCCTCTGGCAGGCCCCTCGAGAGTCTGCTTTGTCTCCCGTGCTCCGTCTTCCCGTCCGATGGGAAATCAAATCCGCATGTCGCGGAGAATCACGCGAAGCCAGACGGGATCTGCGGACTCTGCTGCGAGTGAGGAAGTGAGGACGATCCACCAAGAGGAAGACCGCGTGGATACCGCTAGAGGCCGGGCACCTGCGCGGCTTGTAGGATCACACCGTCGAAACCGAATGAACGCAGATTCAAATCCGTACAAGGTAAATACGATTTGCCGGTTTGTTTTTGATGATCTAAACGGGATAGATCCGATCCGGAATTATTTATTTTCGCTGCATTTTTCGGTTGGATCTTGACACAACGAACCCTACATTATACTCCGCCATGTTATTAGTCACTCAAAACTAGAACCAGAGAGAAAACTGGAGGCCTTTGCCGTCGGAGGCTTCTAAGGGGATTAGAATAAGACCAGCCCCACATTCGGTGGTTAGAGATGACAATCGATGTAAATTGACCATGTTGGTTAGGGCCTGAACCCGACCACCTACTCCTATGTGGGGAGGGTGCACTCAGACAGTAAATCGGCTATGGCTTGGGTCTTTATGGTCATCCTAGGCCGGTAGGAAATGTCAAATTTTAAGAGTTAGATCGCACACTTTATCAGTCGTCCCGAGGCGTTTGTTTATTAGAGAAATTGTCATAAGGGGCAGTCGATGACGACTTCGATCGGGTGGGCCTGAAAATAAGGCCGTAGCTTTTAGGCGGCTACTACAAGGGATAGTCCGAACTTCTTTGCAGTCGGATAACGTTGTTCGGCTCCTTGGAGGACCCGACTCACATAGTAGATCGGCCTCTGAATTCCCTCTTCTTCCCTCACCATCACCGAGCTTACGGTATGAGGGGTTATAGAGAGGTAAAGGGAAAGAGACTCACCCGGTTGTGGCTTGGAGAGGATGGGCGGGGTAGCCAAATACTGCTTTAGTTCTTGGAATGCTTGTTGACATTTCGGTGCCCAATTGACATGTCCTTGAGTATCGGGCAAGTTATCTTTTACTCGTAGCAGTTTGAAAAAAGGAACGCACTGCTCAACGACTCTTGTAAGAAATCGACTGAGGGCTATAAAGTGTCCCATCAGCATCCGCACGTCATTTAGCCGTGTTGGTGGCTCCATCGACAATATGGCATCGATTTTGTTTGGATTCGCTTCGATCCCTCAGTCGGTGACTGGAAACCCAGGAATTTGCTAGCAGTGACTCTAAAGGCACATTTAGCTGGGTTGAGTTTCATGTTGTATCACCTTAGAGTGTCGAACGTCTCCAAGAGGTCTTCAAAGTGCTCAGCAGCATGCTTGGATTTCACTAGCATGTTGTCTATATACCCTTCCAGGTTCCACCTATTTGATCGAACATTGTGTTGACGAGCCTCTGGTATATTACGCCGGCATTCTTTAATCCGAACGGCATGAATGTGTAGTAGTATAACTACATGTCGGTGACGAAGGCAGTGTGTTCTTCATCTCTAGGGTTCATTCGAATTTGATGGTAACACGAAAAGGCATCGAGAAAGCTGAGTTGTTCATGGCCGACCGTGGCATCAATCAACTGGTCAACGTTTGGCAGAGGAAAGTAGTCCTTGGGGGTTGCTTTATTAAAGTCAGTGAAGTCGACACATATCCTCCACTTTTCGAAGGCTTTTTTCACCAGGACAATGTTGGCCACCCATATCAGGTAGCAAGCATCTCGAGTCACCCCTACATTTAGTAAAGAGTTTACATGTTCTCTGATGGCGTCCTACTGTTCTATAGCAAAATGGCGCTTCCTTTGTTGGATCGGTAGGAACCTTGGATCAAGGTTGAGGGAATGCGAGGCAACATGCTCTGGTACCCCAAGGAGCGGGGTGTCCACCTAGGCAATGTCGTACATTTTTTAGAAGAAAAAATGCACTTGATCTTGATTTTTTGATTTTTGATTTAGATTTATTATTTGTGCGCTTTATCTGACTCAATCAGATGATTGAGTAGTTCTTCGACCTGATCCCGCTACCCATAAATGGAATAGCGTTAATTACATCCTCCTAAGAGGAAAACGCTTGATTAATCGTCGGAAGAATATAATAACACTTTTTGAAATGATATAAGAAAGATATACAAGATTGCATTTGAAAATATGAATGAATTTCAGTTTTTATTTGAGAAGAAAACTCAATTTTTAGTTTAAAGTTAAGTCTGCGCAAGGCTTGATTGATTTTTATTGATGGATGATGATGAGAGACATTTTTTAGTATTTTTGGATTGATTTATGGGGATGCATTGAAGATTCATTAAATTTTTATGCTTGTAAGTGAATATGAAGTTGAGTCTGCGTAAGGATGCGCAGACTCATTTATTACCAATGAGAATGCTTGTGCTTACTTTTTGATTTGTGAGAGGAGTGAAAACCTTTTTCATGGTGTTTTGATTGAAGTGGATGACATTTTTTATCAAGGGATTTTAAAAATATTTCTTATTGTGTTTTTTCAGTTTTAGAGTGAAGAGATTTTAGATTTGATTTGTAAGATATGAAAATGTGTTTTTTATGTTTTTTTATTTGATTTGAGTGGAATATGCTTCAAAGGTTTATGTTTTTTATGTTTTGAATTTGTAGGTTTTTAGAGAATGAGCAAGGTTGAAGTGAGGCTTCTTTTAGGTATTTTTTATGTTTAGCAAAAGGGCAAATCTGAGTTTCATTTGATTTTTTATTTATAGAAAGTATTTTATTTTTATCTTGGGGTTTTTTGATTCAATTTTAAAAGAATTAAAATTGAAAGATTTGGATTTTAGCAATTAGGGGTTGAGTCTGCGCAGGGTAGCGCAGACTCACCTGTTTCAAGTTTATTTTTCAGTTTTTAGGTAATTTTTTAGGGAAAAGTTATCATTTTTTGTTTAGGTTTTGATTTGTGAAAAATATATGTTTTATTCTTAAGAGTTTGATTTGATTTGATGGAATTTTAATAGCCAAAATACCAGATTTTAGGAATTTAAGGTTGAGTCTGCGCTATAGAGCGTAGACTCATTGTTTATCAAAGTGTTTAAACATTTTTTTATATTTTTTGTGAAATGAGTTTTAAGCTTTTATTTAAGTTTTTGACTTATTTAAAGTATAAAGTTTTTATGTAAATTTTTGGATTTAATTTGGGGGGAACTTAAGGTCAAAAAGACCAAATTTGGGATTTCAGGGTTGAGTCTGCGCTAGGTAGCGTAGACTCATTTGTCACCAAAGTGTTTTGAGTTGTTTTATGCATTTTTTCAAGAACAACTTCGTGTTTTTATTTGATATTCTGATAGATAAGAATAAACTTGATTTTTATAGGGTTTTAGATCATCTTTTGGTGCTCGGGAAGTTGCTTTTTTATTTTTTATGAATTTCAGGGCTGAGTTTGCGCCAGAATGCACAAACTCAAGTCTGAACTGTGGATTTTTCGATTATGGGTTGTTTTATTGGATTTTTGGTGGGATAACTTGATTTTATGTTTTGTTTGATAATTATTTATAGATTTGGAGCTGCGGACATGATTTGGGGGACAAGAGATGAGGTTTTGGCCTTGGGATTGATGCGCAGACTCAAGTTCAAAGTGGATTTTGAGCAAGATTCTTAAAAAGATGGAACCTCCTGAGGTTGAGGAGAATTCCAAGAATTTCAAAGAGCTGGAGAGCTTCAAATATCAATGAGACAATAAAAATGGGTTTGAGTCTGCGCAAGGGGTGCGCAGACTCAGCTGAACTTGTGATTTTGGTTTATTTTGTAGGGATTTGGATCCTTTTTGTAAATAGATGTTTATTTAAATGAGATGGAGTGTTTGATATATGATTGTGAGTGATTTGAGCAATTTGATTTATTGTTTAGTTGATTTTTCCTTTTGAAATTAGCTTATGAAAGTTGTGCAGACTCAACTTAAGTTTGAAACTTTTGTGTTTATTTAAAATAGAAGATGACTATCTTAAACCTTTTTTGAATTAATTAACTTTAATTATTTGAGTTATTTGAACCATAAATGAGTCTATCAGCCCATGCAAGGACTCTTTGACAATTTTGAGTTGAGTCTGCGCAAGGGTGCGCAGACTCAAAACAGTGGCGCAAACTCAAGTCTGAAATTTGATTTTTGAGTTTCCTGCACAGTTCAAGCTGCAATTAATCCATCAAGGGGTTAGTTTTAACCATTAAAGTTAGAATATGAAATCTGGAGTGGAGAAAAACAGATTGTACCCCATTCCCGATTGAATTTCCATGGTTATAGGTGCGCAGACTCAAAATTTGAGCATAATTTCAGGTTTATACCTCTCTCAACTTGAAGTGATCCAAGAATCACCACAAATTTGGGGAGGATAATACTGAGAAATCTCAGAAGTTGAGTATGGCTACATGAGGCCTTTTCAAAGCGCGGTTCTTGTGTGGATTTCTTCAAATGACATGATTTCTTCATGTTTATCTCATTCTTCTTGGGTCACTTTATAAAGCATTAAAAGTGCTCAATATAGTGATTCCAAGTTGAATTTCAACCTTTCATTAGGAAAACCCAATGAAAAGGTTTAAGATCTTCATGAAGGATTATGGCATGAAGGGACCCGAAGGACCAACTCCCTTAAAGGGATATGTAATGGCTAATGGACCATAGAGATGGCTATAAAGGGAGGCGTGCTGAGCATCCAACCACTCACCCAAAGGGTGCCCTTAATGCCTTCAAGATGTAAGAAGAAACCCACAAGGGGTAATCCAAAGCATCTCTACATTTGGGGAGCAAGGAACTCCACTAATTTCCCTAGAGGATCACATGTAGCCATGAACTATAGAGGTGGCTATAAAGGGGGGCGTGCCGAGCATCCAACCACTCACCCAAAGGGTGCCCTTAATGCCTTAAAAATGAAAGGGTTATCTACAGGGAATCACCCATTCCATTTCTACATTTGGGGGGGCAAGGAACTCCACCAACTCATTGGGACTTCGGGACACATCATCTAAATGAACCCATAGAAATGGGAACACAAGAATGATGTTTTTTGTATGAGGGCCCTTGATGGGTTACCCAACATTGGATTGTTGGCACCCTTAGATCGGGACATCCTTGGAAAACATTGAAAAATATTTAAAAGATTAAAACCATATGGCAAAATTTCGGTTGAAACATTAAGGGCTTAAAAAACCCAAAGTCCAAGCCATTTGGGACCTTCATTGGGCGTCAAAGGGACAGTCCTAGGTCGAAGGAGCATTTGGACAGCTTGGGGGAGGATCAAAGAATCACCTCAAGCCCAAAAACCCACTTGGAAGAGGCGCAGACTCAAAACCTACAACTGGCGCTGAGTCTGCGCAGGAAGGCGCAGACTCAACACTGTAGCACCAGCAAACGCAGACTCAGGCTGAAACCCGGATTTTCGATGAAAAATGGGTTAAAATCTAACCCAAATGATGGAAAATAAATTATAAAAGATACAAGACCAAAAATATTTATTTAAAATATATTTATGATGCATTTCTTTAGGAAAATATCATGAAAAATTGAATATGAACATATTGGAAACTTAGGTATATTTTTATCTTCTCCATGGATCTCTCCTTCTTGGCTCCATGTTAGAGGGTTTCTACCCAAAGAAGCTCATCCTCAACTAGTGAGGGAACCTCCTTGAGAACCTCTAGGGCCTAAACCCTTAGCCATTAAAGGAAAAAGGTCCAAACAAAACCCATTCGGTTCCAACATGAAAACATAAATTCAAACTTAATATATATGAAACTTAGGAGATTTCTCTTGATGTTTGGCCTTGGGGGAACATCATCCATGGAGGGGTTGTGCTCTTAAGGGTCATGGAAGGCCAAGCCACCTTGAAAAACCCCAAAACCAAAGACAAATAAATGGAAAATCAGTTTTCAGGAAATCTGGACAGCAAAGCACATTTTGGGCCATATCTCCATATTTAGGGGGTTTTAAGACTTGAGGAGACCATTTCTATAAACTAGAAAGGCCCATCTACCATCCCCACACGAAAAACACATGCCTTATGAAGGAAAAAATGCCATAAAAGCAAGATAACCAGCAGATTCACAAAACAGACACATGAAATATGAACTTTGCATTTCATTTATTTAATCACCATGGATGAACATCAAGGGGGAGATAGAAGTTTCTATGAACATCAAAATTAAAGAAAACATTATAAGAAAGCAAGGAGACAGAAATGAACCCCTTCTTCACCCCCACTCTACCTTGGAGAGGGGATGAGAAGGGAGAGTGGCTCTTGAAGCCTACAATCTTGCTCTCTTCTTCTCTAGCACTCTTCCTTTCTTTCTCTCTTCTTTTTTCCTTCTTTTTTCTCTCTAGGGATGCAGGAAATGGAGGGGAAGGAGGAGAGAGACGTGCTCCTCCAAGTTCTTTTACTTTTCTTCTTCTCTTTTCTATTTTTTGGGATTTTTGTCTCCAACTTTTTTCTTGTAGAAGATGGGGGTTCTTTTATAGATAAAGTTGGGTTACTTTTTAGGGGGTAGATTAGGAATCCATTATCCTTAAATTAGGGATAAGAAACCCCTCTTGAGAGCCCTCCAATGAAGCCACAACACTTGGAGAATCATGATTGGCTTCTCCTTTTGCTTTTCACCTACCATCTTCTAGAAGAATTTTGAGGGGGGGACCACTTGCTTTTCTTCTTATCCTCCTTTGGGCAGATTTGACCATGGGCCAAAGGGATAAGAATAGGCCATGGGGGGACCATTTGGGCCCTTTTGAAGGCTGCCACGAAATTGGGCTTTGGCCTTCACTTTTTGGGCCCAAATTGGCCCTATGGGGCTTCTTTTGCTTGAGATAATGGGCCTAGGCCTGCCCCCTTTGGTTTCTTCATCATTTGGGCTGAAAGTAACCCCCTTTTTGACTTCTTTGGGCTTGCAAGAATGGGCATGACAGCTGTACATTAACTTTTCTTCACTTGGGCCTTCTTTGAAAAATTACCTGGACCTCCTTTGCTTGAGATAATGGGCCCGGTTGTGCTATTGGATTCCTTCATCATTTGGGCCATAGAGTGGCCCTTTTTTGATTCATTTGGCTTGCAAAATAGGCATGACTGTTGTCCATTAACTTTTCTTCACTTGGGCCTTCTTTGAAAAATTACTTGGACCTCCTTTGCTTGAGATAATGGGTCCGGTTGTGCTATTGGATTTTTTCATCATTTGGGCCCTAGAGTGGCCCTTTTTTGATTCATTTGGCTTGCAAAATAGGCATAACTGCTGCCCATTTACTCTTCTTCACTTGGACTTTCTTTAAAAAATTACTTGGACCTTTCTTGCTTGAATTAATAGGCTTGGTTCTTCCTTTCAATTATCTTTGATTTGGGCCTTCTTTGTTGATCTTTAGGCTCTTCTTCTTGTTCAATTTTTTGGTGACAACAGGCAAATATGTCTAAGTGGGCAGAGAGTAGCTTTCAATATTCTTCTCTCCTCTGCTCGGACAGAAGAGCTCCCACCTTGAGTTCTTGGTCGGTTGCAGGGCCGACCCATATAGCGATAAGCTCCTCAAATGGTTCGACCACTTCTTTCAACTTTTTGGTAACTCATGAGGGGGTTCGGTAGGCTTCTGTACATGTTCCTCAATTATGGCCAAGAATGTCTGTCACGAGATGCTTTGGCTTCCATGGACTTCTTCGATCTTGTTCTCGATCGGGAATTTGAGCTTATGATGTAGGTTGGAGGGGACGACTCCAAACTGCCCCAGGGATCTTCTTCACAGGATGGCATCATAGTGAGAGGGGACGTCCACTATTTCAAATGTGACTATCCGAGTGGACGTCAAGGGAGGGGTATCTACTGCCACCGAGAGAATCGCATGGCTTCTGATCGATTGCTCACCCTTGCTTTGTGTATTTGCTTGGTCGAATTGTTGAAAGCTATCGAGAAAGTGGATGTTTATGGGGCTTCTGATGTCGACATGGGCCCTCCTTGCTCGACATCCTGCAATGTTAGCTTTAATTACCAATGCATCATTATGGGGGAGGGTTATACCTTGGAGGTCCTCATTAGAGAAGGTTATCATTCATTTGGTACTAGGAGATCGCCCCCTATTCTCCCGATCGGGATTTTAAGTTCTGGAGCTAGAGGTGTGTCTCCTCTTACTGCTACCTATAAGGATCGAGGCGGGACGACGAAGAACGTAGCGGAAACAAAGAACAAAAATAGATCCCGCCCGTCTCTAGATCTGTTTCAAATAAAACAAACAAAAATAAAAAAAATCAAGTGATCGAACATTACCGTGCGCGGATTTAGATCTGCATCCGTTTCGATTCCATCGAGGCGATGCCGCTAGCCGCATAAATGTCTGGCTTCCAGCGGTATCCATGTGATCCTCGTCGGTGGTTCGTTCTCGCTCCCTCATCTGAATAAGCCCGCTCGCCGAAGATTCTTTGCTGCAACGGGCGGACGGAGATTTCTCGACCGTTGGGAATTGCACAAGGCGGAGATGGAGAAGAGCCCGACGCCCTAAAGGGGGCACCCAAAGGAGGAGGTGAGAAAGGGGGGTGTCCAGCAAGGAGTAGGTCTGGAGCCTGGCCCATGGTGTCTACACGACATGTATATATATTAAGTTGGCGCGACTTTTCACAGAAGTCTTCGAATTAATATAAAATCTACTAAAACACCACCGACTGAGAATCTTTGTGCGTGTGACCCTCTAGGTCTATTTACTAGTCCGATTTTCAGCCCGTCAAGTCCAATAACATTTTATCAACTTACAATAATTAATTAATATCTCATATTTAATTAATTACTTAACTGAATTAATATCTCATATAAATTCGGCCGGACTTTCGATCAAGTTGGGTGCCAAGCAACACCTCATAATCTCGGAAGGTAATAGGGTTCAATAACCTACTAATGGAACCTGTCCATCCACAATGATCGTGTGGCTATAATCTTTCATTCGTACAATGCTCTTGAGTCAACCTAGGACATGGTCAACTGACAAACCCTAGATGGTCAACTCACTTGGATCAGATGTTGTTGTACAATACCAGAAAACACCTTTCCTAATATTGTGTCTGCTCTGGCCAGAGACTCCCACGCATCCTCCCTAGAGCATTATGTCTAATAACCTGAGAGTGAATCATCCCCTATCGAACACACAATCAACTTCGAATGTCTTCCGCTGGACCTGATCCTTGACTATTAGGAATCCAGTAGATAGGGATTCATGAGCCAAGGTCAAAGCCCTGAAGTCTACTGACAAGGTGTCTTTGGTGGCTCAGGTCTAAGGACCAATCACGCTACTGTAACAATGAATCAAAACGGCTGACAGATACACATGACCATGAGATCAGTCAAGCTCATCATATGAGCAGGCACAACACATACCAGTCTATTCAAATATTAGATGTCCAGTCTTTAATATCCTATGACTGGGAACATTTAGGAATTATAGTCAAGAGTATTAGTCTCATTATCACAATCTCATCGTGATCTAATATTCCGCTCATAATTCCACGGACTTCATTATACTCGGTTATCTAATCGCCAATCACTATATTGAATTAATTACCATATATTTGTGAACCAGAATGTCCGTATATGTCTTTTGACTGGCTTTGAGGATGCTTATATCCAACAATCTCCCACTTGTACTAAAGCTAATCACCTTCCCGTTTGATCATCATCGAACCTAGGCAATACTCAAGCATAATATGAGATAATAGCTTAGTCTGTGGATCTACTATGATATCTTCTCTCGAATTAATATCTCTTATTATGTGAAAGTGCCTTAGAATGTTCTCAAACTTATGATAAGACAGTGACTCTTTCACTTAATCAGTTACTCCTATTGTTGTACAGAACAATGGGACAAAACCAGAAGTGTATAGCATTACTTCTAGTTTAAAGATGAACGTTTTTCATCGACAATGTTCCTTCAACAATGTTCATATGTTTTTGTCATCAAATTTGCAGTGGTTTCCTGCCTAGAACTCTTCTAGTCCGCTGTAACACCATATTATGTTAGATTTGAAGCCTGAGTTAATATGACCTCATAGATTCAAATCACTTTTCTATATACTAGGAGCACATTCTTCCTAATATTAGCCTGATACTATATTAGGTCTTTCATTAGGTCATCCTGTTTTGATCTATCATATCACATCTTTTCCTCAATAACATTGAGAAAGCTAGTTTTAACATTTATCTCCCCTTAGTCATGATGATGACTGACAGTGGTGGCAAGAAGAATTCTGATTTACTCAACTATGGCGACTTCCAAGTGGCATTCATCATGGTCAACAATTTGTATTTGATTATTGCCCTTGGTTATTTCTTGCCATACGAGTCAAACAGTCCATCAACCCTTATCTTCCTTTTGAAGATCTTCTTGCATTTGATGGGTACATTACCCTCAAGCAAGTTCATCATGTTCTGAACTTGATTAGCATGGACGGATTAAATATCAGAATATTTTGTCATACTCGAAGTTAGATCTATTAAAAGCCTTATTATAGGTCTTTGGATCATCATCCACCTCTTAAAGTTCCTCTCCTGCTGCCGTCTTCAATATGTCAAATATATATATTTGGCTGTTAGGAGAACTTTAAAAGGTTTATGTCACTTTTAATAATGTATGATAGGTTCCATTCCAAGTAGATCATCTCATGATCTCGTGTTGACTTGCGTACTGACAATGTCTAAACATAGTTTTGCCCCCATAATCTTAGTGGTCTTGTGGATAGCACAACAAAAAACTAAGTTATGGTTCAAATATTACCATGGTTATGCTATAGCAGTAGAGCAGGATGTCACCCTTGTGGATAGCACAACAAAGTAACATTTTTCTCTACTATGTGGTGAGGCATCAACATATGCTGTAGTTTTAGCCTTTGGAAATAGGGAGATAGGTCTTGTGGCCCGCACAGTAAACCTGCATAGTCTAAAATCGAATTCTATCTAGCTCCCACTATCTTCTCCAAGGACACATTCCTCTTCGTGGAAGATAGTATTCTCATCGATGAAAACTTTTTTCTCGCTTAGCTGATAGAAATAATATCCAAACACCTTTGGATATGTATCACAAATCTACACTTAGTTGTCCTTGATTCCTACTTCCTTCGATCATGCCTCATCACATGGGCTGGACTTCACCTGATTTTAACATACTTAAAAGTCCGGCTTCTTTCGACTCCATATCTCATATGGATAGATACACATTTATTATTCGGAACCTTATCTGAAGGATAGTCATCTTATGCCAAATCATTAAGGAGACAAAAATTAGGCAAAACTTATCATATATCGCACTATATCTAATATGGTGTGATTCTTCTTTTAATACTCCATACAACTATGGAGTATTAATAGAAGGCAATTGAGAGAGGATAATATTATCCTATAAGAATTGTATGAATCTTGTACTTAAGTATTTGCCTCCTCGACTAAATCGAAGAGTTTTTGATACTCTTTCTAATATGCCACTTCATTTAAATTTCAAATTCCTTAATCTTCTCAAGTGTTTTCGACTTGTACTTCAACTAGCACACATAGCTGAATATCTAGAGAAGTCAATATCAAGGAATAGAAAATAGGAGTAACTATCTAAACCTTAAGTAGATATTGAATAACGTACATCAACATGTAGAAGTTCCAATAATGTCCTTAGTTTTGTCTCTGTATCTCATAAATGGAGAATTGGCCAACCTTCACATGAGACACGATTCATTTGTTGCATATGATTCATAATCATATAGATCAAGGTATCCATCTTATGCAACCTTTGAACTCCATCTTCATCTATATGACCATCGTCTAGATTCACACTTTTCCTCTTTTGTTCAAAAGACTTGTGAATATTCATCACATGATATGTCACATTAAGAATATATTGACTGATTTTAATATCTAACTCATTTATTTCTAAAAATAAATGGAACAACATTTAATCTTGCTCAATCAATAGATTACCAGCTCTATCTCAGCAAGGATTATAGATAAAGATCCTGATGATAAATGGGACAAAATAACAATTATTAAATTCCATTAAGTCTCCTAAAAACATCATGTAGTTTACTGTCCAACAGCAACGTGTGCAACCTTTGTATAAATCTCAAGTGTATTTTTTTTAACTCTCAACTTCCTTTTACTTGTCCTAATCTACACACTCTTATAGATCTGAGAAGCATATCTAGTATCCCATGCCGGAGATTTGAATTCTCTAATAAACATGTAAAAGTTAATAATTAGAATATTCGAAACTTCTCTAAGTTTTATATTTTAATAATTTGCCTATTTCAGTGTCCTTACACTTGGTAGTGGAAGCATTCCTTCCTTTTAGTTGGCTTGTCTTTCCCAATGGTTTACCTTGACTGCCTCTTCACCTTGGTCTCACCAAGCGAGAGATTCTGGATCTAAGGACATTCTTTGGATCTGAGGACATTTTTCAGATAGACTAAGCCAGTTTGAATGAGTGGAATGTACCATTCTTATGGCATCTAATATGTTATATATCGGATTATTTGACGACATTTTAGACATTCAGAGAAAATAAAGCGATTAAGCAGATAATTTTTATTAATTTAGACATGGACTTTTATCTTGAATTAACTCCCACTATTGTTGATAGATTATATGACTCTCAGATATACAGAACGGGAGATTCCGATGGTCTCCTAGCGGGGATCAGAATCTCACTGAATTGTATTACTACTTTGTGGGTAGCACAACAAACCACAATACAGCTATAGAGCAACCATCTCATGAGACTCAACTTCTTGCAATATATTATCATCATTTGGCCCCCATAAATTTAGTGGTCTTGTGGATAGCACAACAAACTATTAACTTACGGTTTAAGCATTACCATCATTACGTTACAACAATAGATTCTGATGCTACTAGTAACACCGTCCTCTACCCCGTGGTCAGGCATAGACATGCCATAGTTCTAGTCCTAAAAATACAGAGACATGCCTTGTGGATAGCATGACAAACATGTACAATCTAGATCTAAACATCTAAAACTATAATGATGGACGACTACATGACTAGTTCTTAATGCGCTACGGCTTAAATGTTATTGAACAAGGGATGTGATTAAGATTTTAAGTTGGTCTTATCTTAGGTGATAGTACATAAATATATCGCATATATTTAACTATACCTAGGTAATAGAATTTGATTCATAATCAAATAAATAAATAAACATATGCACAAACATACATGTCAATTATGTGGTCATGGATAGCACGGTGATTAGTTGGAGCCAAACAATTAATCACCACAACTAATATAACGATTATATTCACATAGGTCCTAGTGATCTCATCTATTGATGCCTTCCTGGTTGCACTTGTGGATCATCCTCGCTCTTTCTCGGCCAGTGCAATCAATTACATTACAAAATGATATAATTATCGATTTACATAATTGTGAAAGAAGGCTTTATGACGGAGTATAATTGAAGACGAAGATAGAAGTACATTGAAATGAGAAAGAGAAAGAGACACGTAAGCCTCATTAATTAACAATTAATTAACCTACAAACCATTCCATAAAAGATCCACAATCACATATATCATCACATGATAAAATGAACTAAGTGCATGTCCATGACCGCCACAAATTTTAACCATCCACATATGATTGAGCACATCACATGAAGGCGAAAATTTATAAAATAAAATAATTATTTTGTTTTTTTAAAACCTGGGTTTGAATTCAAATTGGATAATTAGATTTTTTTCAAAAATCACATTTTCTAAGCATGCATTTTGTAACGACCCGCCACCCTATAATCGGAGATCCGATTACTAAATGGGTACCGAATCATTAATTTGGAACCAAACCAGGATCTAAGTAAGTCTGGGAAATAAATAATCAACTAAGCTAAACATTCACATCGCATTGAATTGAAAGGAAAATACATAAATTAAAAGTTATTACAATGCGACTCAATACAGCAAATAATTACATACTCCAACAGAAAAGAAATGATTATACATACAGGCCAGAAATAAAGATAACAACTACGTCGGGGCATACCCCGGAACAACAGTCGACGACGCTCAACGCACAACCGCACAACCCTCGCTAAGTCTGCCTGGAGTCCTCACCTGAAAGCCGCAGGGGTGAGTCTCAACGAAAAGACTCAGTAGGGATCCTCCGATCCCCACTGCCCATACACACACCCACAAGTGTAAAGTACAGCAGAGATATATATATTAACCATGCTTACATCTCAATACGAATCACATGCATTCGAAGTATAACTAACATGCATAATTCCATTTTATCAGGAAACCCGAAATTCGGCGTATCCTTAAAACACGTCAACTCCACAACGAAAGTGGGAAAAACATCGACCCGCTGAGACCAAACAGTAACCTCTCGGATAGCACGTTGGCCACCTCGGCGGTCACTCCTTCCCTCAGCAAACACCAACCAGCTGAGACCAAACAGTAACCCCTCGGATAGCACGCTGGCTACTCCGGCCCAACTGGCTCAGGTGGTTACTCCTTCCCCTAGCACGAGTGACACTCCAAAGGTACCACTCCGACACCGGTACAAGCTAGCTAACCCCGGGGTTCACCAGGTGACCCTCTCCACTAGGCGTCACCCCGCCACTGCTCCCGTCAGCGCTGTGTCCCTCCGCACCGACACAGGGTGTAGAACGCTACAACTGTCACTCTAGGTCCACCGAAACAGAAAACATGGCACGGTGCGATCCGATCACGGAAGAAATCTACGGTCACACGACAACCAACACAGTGCCGTCCGGTCACGAAGAGTTCATCACATCGAGTATACTAACAGCATGCATTAGCCAACTATCTAGCAGTGGAAACACATTTTACTGGCATGGATTAGTGTGGTTTTGTCTTGAATCGCGTCGCCCAAGGCCGACGCCATTCAAGCACCCTAAACTGGTTCATGAAATACCGGCCTCAGAATCTGGCCTAAAAGGCGTCGACACCAGCGGTCACCTTTTAAAAGGCGTCAACATCCTCAGACGCCGTTTAACAGGAAAACCGGAATTAATAGAAAACCTCAATCGGGAGATTTCTGCCTTAAAAGGCGTCATGGTGTCCCGACGCTATTCTAAATTGCGTCGTACAAGCATGACGTGTTTTAGTGCCAGAATCCCCGAACTGACAGAGCCTTAGTGGAACGATTTCTACCTAAAAGGCGTCATGATGGCCCGACGCCCTTCTGAAAGGCGTCGTCCATGCACGACGTCTTTTAGCGCAAGAAACTAGGTTCTGTCTCTTGCCCGAAGGCTCCCCTTTCCAACCCCCAAAAAATCCAAAAAACAGAGGAGAAAGAGGGTAAACCAAAGCATCATAAATCCATGTTCATAGTAACTCCCATTCCCATCAAGGAAAAGCCCCTAACATGCTCATTCTACCCCAAAACCACAGATCCATGACATGCTTTAAACGGGGGAAACATGGTTTAAAACACAACACTAGGGGAACCGTCACCCTACCGGTTACTTGAACTCCTCCAAGCTCCAAGCCGTCCGCCCGTCTCACCCACGCCGCTGCCGGTACCGCCGAGGTCGTCCTTACTCCACCGGGACGTCGGCCGCCGTCCGGAGAGTAAACGCTGCGGAGGAAGTGGAGGTGGTAGTGGTGGGAGCTAGGTGGGTGATGGAGTGGAGGGAAGGATGAAGTGGTGGGAGGAAAAGAGGGAGGAGAAGGGGTTGTCGCCGGAGTCGCCGGAAGGGAGGAGAGAAAGAGAGAAGGAAGAAAAATGAGGGAAAGAAGGAAGGCTCGCGGAGTTAACCAGAGACTGGCTAAAACGCGTCGAGATGTACGGACGCCTATCAGTTGACGTGACAGTACCTCTGACAAAGCTCTGCAACGCTCTGTCAGAGGTCTGAAACGCGTCTTCCATACAGGACGCCGTTTAGACGACAAGACTGGCGCCGTACTCTGACAACCCAGAGTCGCAGTCTGAAAGGCGTCGTGCCTCACGGACGTCGTTCAGACGACATGTCAGGGCCGTACTCTCGCAGCCCAAAGCCAACCCACGTGGTACAGGCTAAAAAGCGTCTGCATCGCTGGACGCCGTTTAAACCGCGTCGAGCCCGCTCGACGCGAAACATCACAGAGTCTCAGCCCCACAGGAACCTGAACTACAGGGTCCAACCCTGAAACCCGGATCCGAAAGCCTCAGTCCTTACACATTTTAAATCTAATTTTAATGCAATTAAACACATCGCATGTGTACACATATCTGAAAATAATTTTATATAAAGACGCCATGTATAAGTTTAGAACAATTTTAAATAAATTAATCTAACACTTAGATTAATTAACCCTTCCTTAACAATTCTTGTTAAGTTATATTAACTTAGGACACTTATTGTTTAATTAATCCAACTCTTAAATTAATTTAGCCTTCATTAACAGTACTTGCTAATGAATTAGAACTATTCTAATTAATTAATCTAACAAATAGAATAATTTTATTTCCATTAACAACACTTGTCAATTGGAACTAATCTAACATTTAGATTAGCTTATAACATCAAAGTTACATTAAATATTAATCTAACAATTAGATTAATAATTAATAACCTAATAATATTTGTTAAGCTATCATAGATAAAAGTGTCCATTTAGAACATTTCTAAATTGATTTTAATTTAACTCTTAGATTATATAAAATCTCCATAACAACCTTTTGTTAAAAAAGAATTTTCTAAATTAAATTCAATCTTTATTGTGGGCCTTATCAATTAAAATTTTAAAATAAATTTGAAAATTAAAAATTTAATTAACATGTCCATTCGGGGGGGGGGGGTCTTATGGGCTTAGCCCACGTGAACAGGACACAACCCAGGTGGGTTGTCCTGGCTGGGCCAGGCCTGGGCACAGCTTAGGCACTGGTGCTCGAGCTAGGCTAGCCCAATTGGGTTGCCTGGCTCTAGCCAGCCTGGGTTGGCCAGGCTGGGCCCGGGCCCAACGGGGTGCGACGTTAGGGTTGAACTCTAGCGTCGCCACCCTAACCTTGATCCCCCCGATCTCGACTTGTAACAGGAAGGCGGCAGAGAGGAAGGGGCCACTGGTGCCTCCGATAGTGGGCACTGCCCCGTGCGGTGCCCGTGCCGGTTGGCTGGCATCGCCAGCATTGCCGGTCGCACTAGCGGTGTCCGGCAGTGTCCGGCGGTGCCTCCGGAGGCCCCTTCTCCTCCTCCTTTTACATCCAATGGGGAGGAAAAAGAAGATCAGGGGGGCACGGCTACCAGTTCCAACTGCCTCTACCGATGCCGGCAATGATTGAGGGAGGCTCTGGATTCGCCCAAAATGTTGCAGGTTTGACAAGGTCCCTAGATGACCCCAAACTCCTTGCCTAAAGGCCCGATTCCATCACCACGGAGGACACAAAGATCCTTAAAAAAATTTGAATTTTGCATATAAAATCGTGATCTCATCACTTTAATTCATCACATGAATTAATCCTCTAGAAAAAAAATCAATTTTCTGCATGGAATATAATATAGAAAAAAATGATTTTAGTAAAATGAAACGGATCCAGCGGAACATGGCTCTGATATCATTGTAAGGATCGGGGTGGGACGATGAAAAACACAATGAAAACAAGCGACAAAATTGATCCCTCTCATCTCCAGATCCGTTTCGAATAAAACAAACAAAAATCGAAAAATCGAGTGATCGAACATCATCGTGTGCATATTCGGATCCGCGTTCGTTTCGATTTCGTCGAGGTGATGCCGCTAGCGGTACAAGCGTCCGACCTCTAGCAGTATCCACACGATCCTTATTAGTGGTTTGTCCTCGCTCTCTCATCCGAATCAGTACACTCGCCAAAGATTCTTCGCTGCAACGGTGCCTGTAGCTGTTGGGATTTCTCGGTTTCTCTGGATCGCTCACGCAGCGGAAACTAAAAAAAAATACAGCAATCCGTTCCCGTTTCGAAATCTAAAATACGATAATCGGATTATCGAAGTTCTCACCGTGTGCGGATTCTAATCCGCAGCCGTTTGGTTCCGTCGGTGCGACACCGCAAGCCGCGCAAGCGCCCGGCCTCTAGCGAAGTCCACGTGATTCTCCCCGCGACGGATATCCTCGAGTTCGTCGTTCTTCGCAGCCCACGAAGCCTCCGCTGGTCGCCACAATGATCGCCGCAGCGCGCGGACGATTTCCCGTCGAACGGGATTCGGAGAAGCGGCGGAGCAGATCTGGATCTGCCTGGACGCCAGAGAAGGACAGAAACTGAGGAGGGGCGGCTAGGGTTAGCAGCAGCTTGGCCTGCTCAGCCCGTTCGCTATGTTTTATACTAACCGCGCGGTTTTTCATAAAAACCCCCGGTTTGTATAAAACCCACGTAGTTATCCATCGCCTTGAGAATCATTTGCGTGTGACCCTCTAGGCCCAAGTACCAGTCCATTTAATGGCCCAACAAGCCCAGTGACTCCTCACTGGCTTTATTAATTAATTAATAACCCTTTATTAATCAATTAATCAATCGAATTGATGTCGCACATCGAATTCGACCGGGCCTCCGATCACGTTGGGTGCCAAGCAACACCGCGTGAACCCGGAAGGTATTTGGAGTTAAGTAACCCACTCTTGGAACCTTTCCGCCGACAGTTACCGCGTGGATATAATCCTTCATTCGTACAATGCTCTCGAGTTAACTCAGGGTATGGCGAGCTGTCAAACCCTAACCGGTCGACTCACTTGGATTAGATGCCGCTGATGAATATCGGAAAACTCCTTTCCCGATATTATCGTCTGCCCTGGCCAGGGACTTTCGCGCATCCTTCCTAGAGCATTCTCCCTCTAAGTACTGAGAGCGAATGATTCCTTATTGACACACAATTCCCTTCGACGGTATTCCGCTGTACCCAATCCTTGGCGTATTAGAATCCCGTGGCTAGAGATTCGTAAACCAAGGTCAAAGCACAGAAGTCCACCGCCAAAGTGTCCTTGGTGTTTCAGGTCCGAGGACCATTCACGCAACTGCGACAATAGAATCAAGCTGGTTGACAGTGAGGTACAATACCATCCAGTGATTCAGTCGGATCAGTTCAGTGAACTCATTCTCCAATGAGCACCTACATATTCGCCTTAGTGTCTCCACACAAGTGACTTATGAGAGCAGTCACCCTCATTATATGAGCAGGAGTAATCTGTACTAGTCTAACTGGATATCCGATGTCCTTCTCGGATATCCTCCGACTAGGAACGATTAAGAATATGTGTGTTTAAGTGATCAGTCTCATTAGTATGATCTCATCATAATCTGATCACCATAGCACATATTCACGGACTTCATTATAAAACGATAATTAACGCGATTTACACATAATGAATATTATGTCATTATGTTAATAAATGAACGAGATTTACATTGTTAGATTGACTTGTAGGCCACCTAATACTAACAGTAGCAAGCAGAAGGAGATTTCTCGACCATTAAGAATCGCTACGATGGAAACAGAGAAGAGCCCGGCGTCCTGAAAGGGACACCCAGAAGGTAAGGAGATAGAGAAGAGCCCGACTTACAATAATCAATTAATATCTCATATTTAAATTAATTAATTAACTGAATTAACATCTCATATAAATTTGATCGGACTTTCGATCAATTTGAGTGTCAAGCAACATCGTATGATCCCAGAAGGTAATAGGGTTCAGCAACCCACTCATGGAACCTGTCATTCTACAGTTACTACGTGGCTATAATCCTTCATTCGTACAATGCTCTCGAGTCAACCTAGGACATGGTCAACTGTCAAACCCTAGATGGTCAACTCACTTAGATCAGATGCCACCGTACAATTTTATAAAGTACCTTTCCTGGTATTGTGTCTACTCTGGCCAGAGACTTACGCTCATCTTTCCTAGAGAATTCTCTCTCTAATAACCTTAGAGCGAATGATCCCCTATCGAACACACGATCACCTTCTAAAGACTTTTGCTGGAACCAATCTATAACGACCCGCCACCCTATAATTGGGGATCCAATTATTAAATGGGTACCGAATCAATAAAATTAGGAGCCAAACTAGCATCTCAAATAAGTCTGGGGAATAAATGATAAACGAAGCTAAACATTCCATACAACATCGAACTGTAAAGAAAGTGTAGGAATTAAAAATTATTACAGTCTGACTCGACTCAGCAAATAATTACATAGTCCCCGACTGGAAGAAATAATTATGCATACAGGCCTGAAAATGAAAGTACAACTACATTGGGATATACCTCGGAACGGTGGCTGCTGACGCACAACCCGAGATGAAACCCCACAATTGTTATGCCTGCCGGGAACCCTCACATGAAACCGCAGGGAGTGAGTCCTCCCACACACGTACACATAATCGCAACACAACAAGGATATATGGGCAACTTAAGCACAAGTAAAGCAGTAAATAAACCATACATCCACTGTGAGAAACACACAAGAAGCTGCCAAGCCAACTAGTAAAACGCCGACCATGGAACAACAACTCCTCAGATAGCGCGCTGGCTACTCCGGCCTGTCTGGCTCTAGGTGGTTCTGCCTCCTCCCAGCCATGAGTGACACTCCAAAGTATACCACTCCCACACCTTGGGGTACAGCAGGTGACCCTCGCCTCCTGGGTGCCACCTTGTCACTCCCACACCGACGCTACGTCACTCCCACACCGACACTGTAGACACGCTAATTTTGACATCATTTCGAATAAATTTCATATTATATAATAATGCCTCATAATGGTCTGATAATTAATCATTGATTAATTTTTATTGATCTTTTTAAGTGTCGGGTTTAACAGACATGTTTAAGTTAATCAATTAAATTGATTTTAACTCGAATTTCAGTTAAAATATGAAGAAACTTAAAAGACGTCGACTTATGTGGACGCCATTTAGACTTTATTCTTATTTTAACGTTTAAATTTGAATTTTAATTAGTTAGTTAATTAGCTAAAAGGCGTCTGTAAGTGATGACGCGTTTTAGGTTTCATAAGCTATTTCTACTTCTCTTCCGGATGTTTATCCTTATCTTAATTAGTGTAAAAGACGTCTACACATGTAGACGTGTTTTAGCTAATACAGATAAAGATAAGTTTTCTCGGATGTTTATCCTTATCTTAATTAATCTGAAAGGCGTCAGCCAATGTGGACGCTTTTTAGATAATTACAGATAAAGATGAATTAATCTGTATTTATCTGTTGGTTAAGATGGATAAATCCGAGGTTTTTCCATGTAAATTCGCGGACGCAGAAGAAGTCTATAAATACCTTACATCTTCAATGGGTAACAATGTTGAGCATTATTAAAAAGGAGAGAGAAGTTAGAATCAGAGTTCGTGATTGAAGATCGGAGCAACGACGTCCAAACGCCGAAGCGCTGCTGTTTCCAGAAGTCGGTGTCCGTTCTTCATCCAATTCAAGGCTTCATCCAATCGGCATAAGTATTTCATTACTGCATTTCATTTCATTAATCTCTCATCCTTCATCATCACTTCATGCAACACACAACACCTGCATTCTTTCAAAACCTATTTGATTAAGGGGTTTTCAAAGCCATTAAATAAGTAAGTTTGCTGTTTAGTTGCATGCTTAAGAGCTTGATAAGAATAGATACTATTGTTGCTTAAGTTCTCATCATCATTTTTTTCATTCTTCTTTCTATTTTTTTTGCTGCACGGAGCAAGGGAGAATCAAGGAAGCAAAATCAAGTCACAAGGATTTTTGGAAGATCCTCAACTTCAAACTCAACAACAAGAACAAAACCAAGAAATGGCTCTCTTTCTTTAGGCGGCTGAGGAAGGGGAACCAAGAGCTCAATATCTTCCGCATTCAAATAGGTAGGCGATCAAACCCTCTTTTGGAACTTTTAAGTCAAAAGTTTCTGGCGATCACTGCACTTAGTTTCTTTTTTTAATAGGTTTATTTTGCACTAAACAACATAGAGTTTTCATGATAATCACACTAGCATTTTAAGCACTCACAGCTTTTTTGGCGATCACGGTGGGACTTGGTCTCGCTATCTTTTAATTCTTTTGTTCTTGCTATCATCAATCGGGCACCCACGGTGCACCACTTGTGTCTTTCGACACGTCCTCACCAATTGGTGAGTGTTTTAGTTTAGTTAATTTCCCTCGTGCACTACGTGCACACCCCTGTGGCAAGATCTTGCCCTCCCCGTTGATTAATTGAAAAAGCTGTTTTTGTGATGAAAATGTTGTGTGATTGATTGGCATCATACTTGTTTAGTTAGTAAAATCATCCTGTTAAAATCTGGAACTAAAAAAAATATGCATGAATTGATTATTTACTGCTTTTATCCTGTTTGAGGAGGAATCAACTCAGAAATTCTTCCTGCAAAACTGTTTCTGCGACTTGAAAAGCGTCTAGGAGCACTGACGCGTTTCAAACTGCGTCAATAAACACAGACGCCTTTCAGTCTCCTTTCTATGATGTCTGCAATCTGAGTCTCTGCGAAAAATTAAGATTTTGTTTGAATAGCGTCGACTGAACTCGACGCAATTAAGACAGTTTTTTAATTTTTTCCCAGTTCTCAGTTTTTTGTGACTTGAGTGCTAACTACCCATTATTATTAAGCATTAGAGGCCATCCAGGCCATAGGTCATACGCATTGAGGCGAATACCCTCCTTTTCTTAGGAACACACTACTTGACGTCAGCAACTCTCTCTGATTGGGTTGGTCCCTTGATCAGACTAGAGAAGTTGACGTTGAGACCTCCATAAGTCCCCAAAATCAAGGTACTCCTCCTTGATCATCGGGCTGGTTGTACCAGTTGAAGTCCCGGTTAGATTCCATAAAGCGTTGTGAGAGAAAGCCATAGAGAATAACGGTGGATATTGAATTGAAACTAGGATCCTTTCCCTGAGCGAATTTGTGGTTTAATTGAATCCAAATAACTCAACAAGGAATCTTAAAATCACGTTAAGCATCCACTTGATTGATTAATCTCTGTGCAACTTGTTTGTCAAATCTTTGAAAAAAAGAATCTAACATCATGCTGCTGCGATCAGGCAGGGACTTGAGTATGGCTCAAGACGCCATCATCAACTACGAGGGAGATGCTAATGCCCCTCGCGATTCGGACTACAACTATGAGAACGGGAGAGATGCTGATGCCTCCCGTAATTCTGTCCCCATTCCATATCGACAAGATGGGAATGTCCGGACACTTCTCTTTCATCCCCATGATCGATATCCTGATCTTCCCCCGCATGAATATGCGATTCCTAATCCCAATCTTGAGGGGGACATGAATCAGAATGATCCCTCATCCTCTGATCCTTCGGATCTCGTCAACGCTTTGGGAGTTCTTGCCTCCCGTCTGGACCCCCAGCAGTTCGAGGCAATCCAGTCAATTCTGAAGGGGAAGGCACCCACGCAGCCTGCTGAGCCGAACCCTGTGGCTCCCCCTGTTGTCACTCAACAACCTCCTCTTCATCCTCCTTACATCCATCAGGCCGTGGAAGGCCTCCATATTACTTCTCGGCCAGCTGGGCCGCAGGTTTCATCCTCTAGGCAACCGGCTAGACCGCAAACGCCTGCTTATCAAAATGCCCTCGGGCATGGCGGAAGCTCTGCCGGACCTCCCCTTTATTGTCCCCCCTGTCCAACGTACTATAGGCAGCAGGCCTATCAAGTACCTCCACCTCCTCCTCCTCCCCAGGCAGATCTGACCACGCAAGCGTTGCTGGCCAAAATGGAGCGCATGGATGAGCAATTCAACAACCTCCAGAAGATGATGGGGGTTAAAGCTGCGCCAGAGATCAATTTGCCGAGCCTGCCGGTATTCCACCTACCACCCTCTGAGATGCCAGTGTACCGAAAGTACAACGGTACTGGTAACCCCTTCACACATTTGAAGGAGTTTATGTACGAATCGTCTTTCTGGTAGAACGATAAGAGGTCGTTGGCCTTTTTGGTCAGGAGATCTCTAGAGGGACCAGCCCTCGAGTGGTTCTTTTCCTTGGAACCCTCCGAAGTAGAGGACTACGGTATCGTTTCACGGAAATTTATTCAACGGTACCAAGACAGAGTTGCACCCTCCTTGTCCATCACTGACCTCATAGCAGAAAAGATGAAACTTGATGAGGAGTTTGTCAATTTTGTTGACAGGTGGCGAGGCCTGGCCGAAAAGGTGAAGGATCACTTGTCCGAATCTGAGCAAGTGAAGATGTTAATTTCCAATGCCACGCCCCAGTTCAAACTAGTCCTCTCCCTGAACAATCTGACCAACATGGCAGAGCTCTATGAAAGAGTACGGTACTGCCAAAATGCCTTCAAGGACGCTACGTTCTCTAGCGTCTTTGATCCTCACAGACCTAGCAGGCCTCCACCTCGGAAGCCTGCAGTGCCAAACTCTCCCATCACAGGTCCGACTACTGAGGGCACACTCTCTCGCGAGCAAGTTAGTAGTATGAATAATAACTCGTCCCAGTTCGTGAGGAACTAGCAACAGTACCAGAGGCCACCACAGCCAAACCGGTAAGGATACAGGCAGCAGCAGAACCCCCATTATCAACAACAATATCAGCGGCCCCAGCAGCCGAACCAGAACCAGCAACAACAACAGCTACAACAGCCGCCGCAACGGCAACAGCAGTACCAACAGCCCCAACAACAGCAATATCAACAACAGCAGCAATATCAGCCGCGCGCACCGCCGGCATACCATAATGTCCCTCCTCCTGCTGACTATAATCTGCAGAGAAGACCTCCAGGCCCTAAGAGGGCAGAATACCCGGCCCTCCCAGAATCCTTGGCAGATATTTTCAGTGCCCTGATGGCAGCCAATGCCTTAGTTTTGCCAAGGGAAAAGGCCGTCTGGCCTCAAAATGCCGACACGTCCAGGTATTGCTACTTCCATAGGCAACCTGGGCATACCATCGACACCTGCTTCCAATTTAGAGATTATATTCATGATCTCAACGAGCAGGGCGGCATAGACTGGGAGGAGATGAAAAAGTATATATCAGCCCTGAAGGCAAGAAGACCACAACAGCAGCAGCAACAGCAAGCAAGACCACCAGCACAAGCAGCACCACCACCCAACATGGGCATAGTGCAGAATCCACTCCCAGAGTACCAGAACCAAAACCAAGTTGCCCCTATCTTGACAAGCAGCCAGTCTGAGGCTGACCGTGGGCAACAGTGGAGAATAGAGGACTCTTCCTCTCTTTATTCGACGGGTCATATTCCAAGTACCGCAGAACGACCACCACGCCGCACCATCCACATACCTCGGCCACAACCCATTACCATCACCCCTCTACCGACACCCGCATATTACTCGCCCTCACCCAATAACCCATTACCACTACCCGCTTTCCTCAAACCCATTACGCCCCACACCACTACGTCGCTACCATATAATCCCCCGCAAACCAATCACGCGCCCCTTCTACCATCTAGGCCATTACTCCGCGTACCATTCCCTATTTCGCCCGCTACCACTACCACCTACCCAGATACCCCCTTACCATCCAGACCGCTATTACGCGTGCCATTCCCCACTTCACCAACCACTTACCCATCCACCATCCAACCCTCTAGGCCTTTAATCCGCACCGCGCCATCACCACCTAACCCTACGCCATCACCTACATACCAGCCCTCTACATCATCCGCACCATCCAACCTTGCGGTACTCAAGGTGTCACCCGGATCCTCCACGGTTGAGGAACATGCGCTCTGAAGTGGAAGGATTTTCAACAAAGTTTTCCCTCAGTCCACAGTTAGAGACGTCCCATCACAGCCGACTGAGGAAGCCCATAATGAAGAGAGTGCACCAGGCACTCAATATGATTTGTTGAAACATCTGGACAGAACACCGGCACGGATCACCGTACTTGAACTGATCAAAAGGTCGAAGAGTCACCAAGAAGCCTTAATGGAATATCTACAGAAGGTGATGGTCAACGAGGACGTGCCGGTAGAAAAAATTGCAGCACTACTAGTTCCTCAGGGGGATCAGCCCTCCATTACATTCCACACATCGGAACTAGCACCGCCAGCAGCCAGAAGCATGGCTCTGAGCATCACAGTCAACATCTGTAAGAAGGCCGTGGATGCATGCCTGGTAGATACAGGAGCTTCGATCAATGTCTTACCTCCGAAGACCCTGGAGCTGTGCGGTGTGCCCAAAGAAAAATGGCTGCCTAGCCCCATCTCTGTGACGGCATATGACAACTCCACCCATTCCCCTTTGGGAATGGTTTATTTGAAGGTGGAGCTAGGCCCTGTAAGTCATGCAGAGGTCGAATTTCACATTCTGAAAATTGTTCCTTCTATAAATGCCATTTTGGGTAGTCCTTATATCAAAACTCTTGAGGCGATTCCCTCTACGAATCACCAATGCCTCAAATTCCCTTTCAAAGGACGAATTATTAAGGTGACGAGCATGCCGATCCTTGCTGCTGCTCATACTTTGAATATTAAATCTGCTGCTTTACCTGGCCGACAACCTTTTCTGTCGGTATTACAGGTCTATCATCCAGTGGCTGATCCTTTGAAAGCCGCCACCATTTCTCCTTACCCGTTAGATGCCATAAAAAGGGGGAAGTGCATGAGTACCCCAGGATGGAGGATTATGATGAAGAACGGCTATAAGCCTGGGAAAGGTCTGGGCACACAGTTGCAAGGCAGGGCCACTCCTGTCAAAGATCATCGAGGAGCACATGGAAGCGGTCTAGGCTATAGGCCAAGTAAACTGAAGCAGGACACGGTTCAGCAAGAAGATGGTCAGAAAATCTAGGAGACAATGTCTACACCACCCAAGGAAGGCCGAGATCCCCTAACATGGACCTTGTACACTCATTTCATAAAAGGGCCCATACTTAGCCATGACAACACGGTGGTCATTACTTCATATTTCGACCTCCATGACATATATGGGAGAGACTTGGCCAGGCATTGCTCAGAACTACTTACGTACCAATCCTTGGAGGCTCTGCAGCCTATGAAAAGGAGAAAATTCCATGATCCTGATTGCGAATGGTACAGGTGGTTCGATCTGAGAGACCTTTATATTGCACTGAACAGATTGTTCCTAGATCCTGCAGAACCCAAGTGGCCGCCGCAGATTGATGAGCTGATTGAAAGTCCTGGTGCCATCTTTGATAAGCGGATATTGCTGTCTGAAGAGACCGACGAAGGGGAGCCAGATGACCCCTATGAAGCTGGTTACACCACAGATCTGCTCTGGAGGGGGACATATCCTTCTCGTGTTTTCATGCTCCATACTCTGTTTCGCACATTGCTCTTGACCCCGACTTGGTCGCGGGTCATTATTGAAGATATTCCACGGGCTCCGCCCGTTATGATTACTCTGTCCCCTCGGGACCTTATTCCACAACCTCCTCTCGATCTAGAGAGGATGTATGATTTAATCTGGGACATATTGCTATATGATCCCCCTAACCCTCTGGCTCTGGTGCCACTTCCTCCGACTAATTCCCCTTCTATTTGTATCCATTCCTGTTTTATGTTTAATTCCTCTGATATTCAAAAAAAAAACGCCAATTTTACAACAAATTCTTCCCAGATCCTCATCGAGGAAACATCTTACTTGTCCGATCGCACCCCGTCGCGCAGGTCCTTCGGTCAAGATTCTCTCTTAGATCTACTCTGCCCCTCCCCTCGGGAGGATTCTTCTGTATTTCCACTTGTATCCCAGGATTTATATCCTGCTTCATCTTCATTAGGTTATAATAGGGAGTTTAGTGAAGTTAGACAGTCTAGTATTAGGCAGGTTAGTCAGGTTAGGAAGTCTAGGAAGCCTAAGGGCAGGCGAATTCCAGGTAGATACTTCCAGGACTTAACTGATAGATGCTTTTCTTGCTCTTTAATCCCTCAGTTTTTAGAAAATCCAATTCAGATGCCAGAAGACTGTATGAATGATGAGTCAGTCAATGATGGGTATGGGGTGTATGAGTTAGTGCATGAGAAGGACCCCATTATTGAAAATGAGGAAGATGACGAGGACGCAGCTGAGGCATATGCCAGTGGAATGAAGAGATTCGATGAACCCTCAGCTGCCGTAGAAGAGCCTACCAAAGAAATCAATTTAGGAACTGAAGACGAACCTAAGGTTGTCCTCGTCAGCAAAAATCTTTCTACATAGGATGAGAAGGCAATGATACAAGTACTTAAGGACTATAAGGACACTTTCGCCTGGAGTTATGAAGATATGCCAGGGTTAGATTCATCTTTAGTTGAACACAGATTAACGTTAAAGGAAGGAGTTAGCCCTGTCAAACTGAAATTAAGGCGATTCTACCTACAAATGGCTCTAAAGATGAAGGAAGAGGTTGACAAATTACATAAAGCTAAATTTATTAGAGTTGTCCTTTATCCACAGTGGGTGGCCAATATAGTCCCGGTTATGAAGAAGGATGGGAAAGTCAGAATTTGCATTGACTTCCGCGATCTGAACCGGGCGTGTCCTAAAGATGATTTTCCATTGCCTCCTATTGACGTACTCATTGATAATACCGCTGGCTATGAAACTCTATCGTTTATGGACGGATTTTCAGGGTACAATCAAATTAAGCTGGCAGAAGAAGATCAAGAAAAAATGTCATTCACTACACCTTGGGGAACATACTGCTATGTCGTCATGCCATTCGGATTGAAGAATGCTGGAGCCACTTATCAGAGGGCTATGATGGCAATATTTCATGACATGATGCACATAGATCTGGAAGTGTATGTGGATGATTTATTGGTTAAATCTAAAACAAAGGCTGAGCACGCCAAAGTTTTGGCAAGGGTATTAGAGAGATCGAGAGAGTATCAGTTAAAGATGAACCCCAAGAAATGTGTATTCGGGGTATCTTCAGGAAAATTGCTTGGATTTATTGTCAGCAAACGGGGAATTGAGATCGATCCCAACAAGGCGAAGGCTATTAGAGAAATGCCACCTCCCAAAAACTTGAAAGAGTTGAGAGGATTAATCGGGAGGTTGCAATTTATTCGCCGTTTTGTCTCCCAGCACTCACAAAGGTGTAAGCCGTTTTACGAGCTTACCAAGCCGGGAGTCAAATTCGATTGTGACGATAAGTGTTAGGAGGCATTCGATGGATTAAAGAACTATTTGGCAAGTCCTCCTGTTTTGAGACCACCATCTCCAGGCAAACCATTGATACTTTACATTTCAGTCCTAGATGATGCAGTGGGGGCTGTCCTAGCACAAGAGGATGAAGAAGGAAAAGAGAGGGCAGCCTACTATCTCTCTAAACTTCTCAACCCCACTGAACAGAGATATACGGTGATGGAGAAAACATGTGCAGCATTGGTCTGGGTTGTGCAGAAATTAAAGCATTATTTTCTGGCCCATGAAGTCCATCTCATCGCTAGAATGAATCCGATCAAATTCCTTCTGGAGAAATCTGTTCTTACTGATAGGTTAGCGCGATGGCAAAGCTTTCTATCTCAATTCGATATCATTTATATTCAGCAGAAAGCGATCAAGGGCTATGCCATAGCAGAACATCTCGCTCATCATCCCCTTCCTCGATTTGATCCAGTGCGATCAGAGTTTCCGGATGAGGAACTGATGTCCGTAAATCAGATCAGAGATGATATGTGGACTCTGCATTTTGACGGAGCTTTGAATTCTCATGGAAAGGGGATCGGTATCGTTCTGTTATCACCTGAAGGTGTCACAATTCCACAAGCCTTTCAGCTTGATTTTCCAGTCACTAACAATATAGTTGAATACGAGGCACTTCTTGCTGGCCTCGAGGCTGCTCATTTCCATGGTGCCACCAAACTCAGGATTGTAGGTGATAGCCAACTGATTCTTCGCCAAGTGCTGACCAAGTATCGAACTCTTGATCCCAAGCTCAAGCCTTATCAGGAACTTACTTCTGCTTACTCAAAGTTTTTCACGAAATTGATCTTTGTCCATGTCCCTAGGAATCAAAACATCTTAGCTGACGCTCTAGCTTCATTGGCATCTTCTCTTGATTTTCCAATCAGCAAGCAATCCGAATCAATCATAGTTCATAGGCGTCTTTCACCCGTCGTGAAAAACCCTTCATTCCTTAGAACTAAGGAGAAGTTGCTGAAGAAAGTCAGAGACGGAGATATTGTTGAAAAGAGAGAAATTATGTTGATGGAGATATTAGAAGAGATGGATGATGAATAGAAGCCATGGTATTATGAAATTGCCAAATATTGTGAAGATCAATCGTATCCTAAGGAAGCTACAACTGAGGAGAAGAGAGCTATCAGGAGAGTTGCTCAACGATACACCATAGTTGGAGGAACATTGTATAAGAGAGGTTTTGATGGAGTTCTTCTAAGATGTCTAGACGAAGATGAGCTTTGGAAGGTTATGGAAGGAGCTCATAGTGGAGTTTGTGGTGGCCATGTCAATGGACATATGCTAGCAAAGAAGTTCCTTAGACAAGGGTTTTATTGGCCAACCATAGAAGAAGACTGTGTAGGATATGCCCGTAGGTGTGCTAAGTGTCAACTTCACGCCGACAAAATTCATTCTCCTGCATCTTCACTCCATCCTGTTTCTTCCCCATGGCCTTCCTCCATGTGGGCTTTCGACATCATTGGACTCCTTGGTAACCCAGATTCCGGCATCAAGCAAAAATCTTTCATTCTCACGGCAACGGAATACTTCACCAAGTGGGCAGAAGCTGAAGCGTACGTGGAGATCAAAGCATCAACCGTTTGCAAGTTCATCATGAAGAACATCATCACCCGATTTGGAATTCCAAGCACCATCGTCACCGACAACGGACCGCAGTTCGTGTCACAAGAATTGAAGGATCTCTGCAACAGGTATAAAATTGCACTGCATCATTCGTCTCCTTATTATCCGCAAGGCAATGGCCAAGCACAGGCAACAAATAAGACTTTGATAAAAATCATCAAAAAGACGTGCAAATCTAATAAATTCGCTGACTGGCCAGAAAAATTGGTTGAGGCTCTATGGGCCTACCGAACTTCAATCCGCACGCCCACTGGGCAAACTCCTTATTCCTTAACATTTGGAATGGAGGCGGTAGTTCCATATGAGATCCTCATACCGTCATTAAGAGTACAATTGAATAAGAATTCTCTATTGACGAACATCGTTCAGTACTCCTTACTCAATTGGAACTTTTAGACGAGAAAAGATGGTCAGCTGCTAATCATGCAAAAGTTTATCAAAATAGACTAGCACGTTTTTATCAAAAGAAAGTCATTGAACGTAAGTTCAAAGTCGGTGAAATGGTCGTCAAAAGGATTTTTGTAAAACCTGGTGGTCCGCGTTCTAAGCTCCAACCCAACTGGGAAGGACCTTATGTTGTATCTCACGCTTTTCCTGGTAATGCTTATCGTCTTGTTAATGCAGAAGGAGAAGAGCTAAATCATCCATGGAATGGCTTACATCTTAAGAAATACTACCCTTAGGTTAAAGAGTCGATCAGTATGGTACAAAGACCAGTGGAATCAGAAAATTTATAAACTCAAATTTCCTTGTTAGTCTGAATAACTTAATTTCGAACACATCACTACCCACACTGACACGTTTGATTCGTGAGTAACAAGAGATGCGAAGTCCCAAAGAATACCGAAGCTTGACCGAAAGGGTAAAGTACAAATCATTCATTTTAAAGCAAAAATTCTGTTTTATACTCGGCCCATGATGTCGGAACGAGGCTTAGAATAGACTAGCAAGAATACCCACCATCTTAGTAGGAGGCCGTCATAAAAAAAATGGGGGAGATCCGTCCCGAAGAAAAGAAAAGAATAGAAAAAGCAAAAGCAAAAAGACAAAATCCAAATGTCAAATCAAAAGGCCATCACATTACAAACGTTACATCAAGGCCATGAAATGAAACGAAAGGGAAGGTAAGGTCGATAAATACCCCGGAAAGAAATGACCGAACCCCAACGGATATTAGGGTAGGAAAGGAACATCTTTTTAGGTCTCCGGAACCTTCTCATGGGCTTTCTAAACCTATTCTTCTTCTTTCTAAAGAGGCGTACTCCAAACTTAAGGAATGACTTAGATTGGCTAAGGGCCAAATCATCGAATGGGATCACGAATGGAAACACAAGTTCAAACACGATGAGTTTAAGTTAAGTTGTTAAAGAACAATTTGGGAATTAGGTTAATAAATGAATATGATCTTTTGATCTAAGTACCATGCTGATCTTTTAGTCAAAAAGTCAAAAAAATACATATGTCAAAAATCCAAAAAAATACATATGTCAAAAAAAAAAAAAATATATATATATGTCCAAAATCCGAAAAAAAACATATATTTCAAAACCCAAACAAAAATGAATATTTCAAAACAACAAAAAATATTTTATTTAGCATTTGCTTATTGCACTTAGTATGTCTCATTCCTTTTATTTTCAGTGAGCATTTGTTTGCTTACATGTTGCATTTTGCTTAAGTTTGATCATTCACATTACCTTTGTTAATAAAGGCTATGCCCCTTGACCATTTATTGAAGGAAAAATTAATTGACCATTTATTTGGTCAGGCAAGGGGCTAAGCCTAAATAGATACTTAACCTGTTTGTTAAGTATGTACATGATGCAAGACAAGCACATGAACACAAGATTGGAGCCCAAAAGTTTCATGTATATCATTAAAAGGTGTTTTGTACATGATACATAGAAGAAAAAGAAAATACATAAGCCCTCAAGGCTGGCTCTCCCCTCTGCCCTCATCAAGCTGGCTCTGGGCCTCGTCAGGTGCGTCCGATGCTGGTCCTCGGCTGGGAGGTGGAGGTGGCCCCATCGTGCTCGGCCCTGCTTGGCCAGAAGACATGGCGACACTGGCAGTAAAAGCATTGGTCAGACCACGCTCCTGGGCACGCTGCCAAGCACGCCTGTACCTCTCCTCCACACTCCGGCGCTCGTGCTCAGCAATCCCTAACTGAACTCGGAGGGAGGCCATCTCTGAATCCATCTTCTGCCGCTCCTGCCTCTCCCGCTCTCGCTCCTCGGTGATGAACCCCAGTCGAGACTAGAGGTGTGAAAGCTCTCGAGGAAGATCTCCAGTCGAGAGTCGGGCCACCTGCTCCTCCAGAGATCGGATCCGCACCGCATCGGCTTCAGCACGAGCAACTGCCGCACGAGAACGCTCCAGCTCTGCTTCAACCCTCTGAAGGGCTTCCTGGAGCTCAGCAACCTGAAAGGAAGTCATTGTTAGTTCAAGACAATCAAGTAATCAAAATCAAATTCGAAAAGTCAAAGAACTTACCCGAGCAACCCGGTCCTCCTCTACAAGAGAAGCTCGATGGATGGCAGAGGCGAGCTGACTCTGAAGGTCAGCCAGAGCGGCATCATGAGCAGCATAGGAAGAAGATGAAGCTCCGAAGGAAGGGGGAGCCGCTTGGGTGTAGACGGCTCGCTGCACCAAAAGACAACTGTCAGTGTCAATCGCCAAGAATAAATAAATTAAAAAAACATGCATTCATAAACATGCATACATACCAGGTCAAATAACTCTTTCTGGACTTGTTCTAGCTGGGCCTCCGCATCATGTAGGCGGGCCCGGAGGTCGATGATGACCGCATCACGTGCATCCTGCATGTTACACATACATACATCCATTCACAAACATAAATCAAGATAATAATAAAATTAAAGACGCATAAATGCATACTTACATCGAGTGGTCGGAGGAGCCGAAGCTGATCGGCGTAGTGGGCCCGGTATTGCTGGAGGTAGGCCTCGCTACTCTCCGCACGAGACTCCACCCGTACGCCTCGGCGGTGCCAGTCCTCGTACTGCTCTGGGAACTTGGCACGCCAGTCTGTGAGGGCTTGCTTGCCCCTCATGCTCCTCTCGACGTCCTCCGGGACCTCCTCGTCAATCCACTCCTGGTGGAGGCCCAGCGTCCTCATCACGAGCCGGAGGCGGAGGGGCTCGATTTTGTTGAGGCAATGCGCCCACATTTGCCTCCCGAACCTCCTCCTGCCAGCCGTCACCCACGGTTGACCCTCCTCGCCCATACCAAGGTACGGGCGCCAGATCACCTGCACATAGATTAGATGAATTCATAAATAACTTGCATTTAATGAATAAAAGATTGCATTTAATTGAACAAATTAAAGACTCACCAAAAACTCGGGGTAGTCAAGGAACTGACGGCGGAGGGCCGTCAGCTGGTGGTGCTGTGGAGCCGTATCCACAATTGGCTGCCAACGGCAGGCCAACGGGACGGCGCTGGGTCTCGCGATCTGCGCTCTGTCGAGCGGGAAGTAATAGTAGCTCCACACTTGCATTCATGAACATATAAGTTAGGAAAAAGCATCATATCATATTGTATATCATGAACAAATAATGAACAACTTAATACCTGGAGGAACGGCGAGAAGCCGCTGACAGTAGTCTCACGGTCTGGCGTGACCGCAGACAAATCGGCGAAGAGGTGGGCTAGAAGGGCCGCACCCCAGGCGTACTCTCCTAAGCTATCTAAATCATCTAACAAGTAAAGGAATCTACAGTGAATGTGGTCGCCCTTCGTACCGAAGAGCAACCGACTAAAGAAGAAAACTAAAAAGACTCTAAGCTGCCTATCTACCTCCTCCCCCTGACTAGGGTCGCTACAGTAGACGGCGGAAGATGACTCAGCTAACCTATCCCTAAACTCCTCCCGAGTCTCGTCAGACCGACGCCGGGGCTCATCTAATCCTAAGGCTGCCTCTACTTCTATCCTAGGGACCATCCTGGACTCCCTACCTATGCTAGATACCTCTATCCCTAGTAGAGCCTATGCTAATCCCTGGTAGTTGGGGTAAGTCACCCCACTCACAGGTCGGCCCTCTACCCTGAGGCCAGTAATCCTGGCCACATCCTCTAAAGTGGGGATCATATGTCCCCAGGGCATTAGGAATACCCGACTCTCTACGTGCCAACGCTCTCTAAGCGCCTGCAGCAAGACCAGATCGAGCCAAAATAGCTCGATATCTAGTACCTCACCGAATCCCATCCGGCGCAGGCACGCCTTCTGGAAGTCCGGGAGACCCCTATAGGCACCTATCACTAGGTCCCAACTAATCCTGGACCTCATCACTCCCTGCAAATAAAAACATCAAAAAAATAGGGTCAGTAATGAATAAAAACAGGAAAAACAGTTCTGTTTTGAAAGGCGTCATGACATATAGACGTTTTTCAAAACACGTCAACATGTCCTGACGCAATTCAAATTTATTTTCTGCCTAATTAAAAATTCGGAATTAGTCTTGAAAGACGTCAGCCCAGTGTGACGCCTTTTGAATAGCGTCACCTGGTCTGGACGCCTTTCAAGACCCGATTCTGGGTTCTTGAAGAACCCCGTTTTCTCCCCTATTTTTCTCATCCCATTCAAACCATAGGAGGCTTACCGTGTGGAGGTCGCCCTCCTCTTCTTCCTCCATTGCTATAGGCGCCGGTGGAGGGATTTCCTCCTCCAAAAACGCCGCGGCTTCGGCTAGCACCGCCGGAACCTCCTCGGGGGCTTCTTCTTCGTGCCTTCGCCGCCTCTTGGCTAGGGTCTTCATCTTCTTGGATCCTTCACCACGTTCCATAGCTCGAATAGAGGGAGTTTTGAGGGAAAAAGAGAGGGAGATCGCCAGAGCTTGCCGGTCGCCGGAGAGGAAGAAAGAGAGAAAGTTTTGGGAAAAGTGAGAAAGAAAGGGGGGCCTTCGCCGGTCTGTAAACGAAAAGGTAAAAGGCGTCGATTCAGACAGACGCGTTTTAGGGCGCATAAGTTGAGGCGGCAAGGACAACTGTTTGAAATTGATTGAAAGGCGTCTACGTATAATGACGCGTTTCAGATTACCGCCAGAGCCGTACAGAGGATGATGATGAACGACGTCTGGTCTTGTAGACGCGTTTCAAGCAATTAATAACGGAATTAATGGCAGAATCCTGGAAAAAGTAGGAGAGAGAGTTGAAAGGCGTCAATAATTGTAGACGCATTTTAAGCTTTAATCAGGTTTTTGAGGATTAAATTGAATTTATGGAAAAGGAATTATGGTTGAAAGGCGTCTTTCTGAGTGGACGCGTTTTGCATTTTACAGAATCCGAATTGTCAAAGTTTCAGGAAAAATCCAGTTTTTACTAAAGAAAAAAATCATGGGCACATCACAGAAAGTTAAGGAAAGATTTCAAGGCATGAAAAATCATTCTTTATTTAATGAAATCCTTTATTATATTGAAAGAAAAAGAGAAAAGAGAAAGAGGACATTTAAGGAAGAATTTCATGAAGACTTTTAAGGTAAGGAAATTTTAATCCTCTATCTCTATCTTTAGATGATTTTACACGGTAACTAAAGCCAAGGTTCCACAAAGTAGTGATGATTTGTATGGCTTCATAATCTTCGTCGGATTTCAAGTCACGCTTTTTGATTGGGGATGTGGGAGAGAACTCAGGGAATTCACGACGGTCCAAGCTAAGTTGAGTAAGGCACCGGTGTGGGTTGTATAACACGAACTCGGTGGCTCCAATCAACTTGAGATCCTCTCCTGCTGCACGGCGCACCCAAATAGGCTTTCCAACAAGAGCGAGCGGAGATGAGTCAAATATGTCGGATGTCATGAGCTTCAAATACTCTCTCCAGTCGGCCTGGGTCTTGAGCTTTGGAACCTTGTTAACCATGTGCTCATTGAACTTCACAATGTTAGCAATGCAATGAATTGGACTATTCAAGAAGATTTGAGATGGATTCAGAGGCCTCTTCTTGCTGTACTCAAACTTAAAGTGAAGTTCAACCCACAAGGCAAAAAGTAACAAGCACCCATAGAGAGGACGACCCACAGATGCCGCAGAAAGCCCGCTATAAAGATATGCCAAGAGTGCAGTGTTAATGGATTTACCTTCGAAGATTGCGCAGATGGCACTGACCTGGTCATCTTCTAAGATATTATCCTGTGCAGGGAAGAACAAGGCACCGGCAAGGCATGTAACGAAAGCTTTCGTCACATCCTCCGCTTCATCCTCCCTTAGATCATCAATTTCATATAAAGTCCACTCAGCGAGCTTTGCAAGATTGATCCCCTTCTTGGTAATACATCCTTTAGCTTCTGAAGGATCCTTCATGATTGATGTCAACAATTGTTGACCGGTGATTTTCTCTCTTGTCAAAGCTATCTTATCCTTGTTATCTTTGGTCTTTGGGAGACCCAATAGAAGCTCTGCCTCCTCCAAAAGGATTGTGCACTCGAAGTCTTGGAAGAAGAACGTATGAGTTTGGGGATGCCACCACTCGATCAAGGCACCCATAGCCGCCCAATCTACGTTCGAACTTTTGTAATTTTTGGCAAGCACCACAAGACCTTGAAGATTCCACTTGGATATGAAAACTTGCATGGAAAGCTTAACACTTTTTGCAAGTTTACGATTCCAAGGGAGAGAGGTGAACTTCCTTGGGCCAGGAAACATGGGATAATTCTGAAAACAAAAGGAAGAACATGAAGAACAAGATGAAGAACATGAAGAGCAAGAACAAGAATTGAAGGGAAGTTGATTTAACTTACTTGAAGATTAGGATCTCTTCCATTGAGGTGATTTTCCACGTCGGAGAACTTCTCTAGAGACATCTTCATCCTCTTGTTTGAAGAATCCATCCTCTTTTTCGGAGTTCTTCCTTCTTGAAGCTTAGAAACCTTGGAAACTTTGAAGAAACCTTGAAACTTTGGAAGAAAACTCAACTTATGATCTTTGGATTATGGTAGGATTGCTTGGGAACAACCTAAGGGTGTTTATATAGAAGGGATTGCGATCCTAGGAAGACTTTTCCGGATTGGAAAAGGGATGTGCATTGGTAGAGTTGGAATTCGAGTAGAGAACAGCCAGAAACCTGTTTCTGTGAGTAAAAGGCGTCGAGGAGAACCGCCGCGTTTCACCATTGAATGGCGTCTGCTCTACACGACGCGTTTCATCTTTTCTGTGATTTATCCGAAATTCTTTGGTTTTTGATGTTTAAATTGAATATTTATTTGGAATTACTAATAATTTTGATTGCAGAAAATTCTAGAAAACCTGAGTAAAGCTGGAAATATCAAGAAGATCCCATTATGGGAGTTTATGAAGTCTCGACCGTGACTAAAAAGACGGTTATTTCTACCCTTGTACTCCTTTCATGTAATTATTTTGCATTATCATTATTATATGTTAAATATTTATTAGACAATATCAAGGACCTTGTGGTTTTGATGAAACTGGAATTTGAGTTCCCCTTCAACAAAAACAGTGATAATTCCAGAGGATTCTTAATTGTACGGATAGGCCGTTGGATTGTTAATTAGTGAGGACGATGGTTCCATCTTTTGTGAAACGGTGCGTGGATAAACGAGCTTCGGCTTAGCACTGGATTACAAGAATTGGTATCTTGACTCATTAATGGCAATTTGACAATATTATCCTTGATTAATTTATATTTTATTTGACTTTATATTTTTCTTTTAGCCCAGCATGCATCATATAGGATTTTGAAATCATTGTGATAAAAATTAATTGTTGATTAAGTTTCAGATCATTAAATCAAGTAATCTCAAACATGATATGAAATATTCCATTCTGAATTGAGTATCTTGATTATCTTTGAGGTTCGCTTGAAGATATCTTTGGAATTCTATCATTTATTGGATTCTTTATCCAATATTTCTTGTTTTCTTTTAAAGATCCATCATGGCTGTAGCACGTCCACATTGGCTGGCAAACGCACCCAATGATGAAACCTACAGTGTCTACGACCTGGGGTACTTCCCACTCCGAGGAGGTTGATCGACTTTATTTTATTTCCTTGTCTACTTCATCCAGACAGGATTGATTCCATTGATCTCCTTGAGCTATCTTCATCGATGATTTTGAGAAAAATTCTAATCATGTGATGTTAAGAGCGTGTCGCATCACACCTTGGCATCACATTTTCTGTACATTACATTTCATTTCACTCCCTTGCAAAGACGATGCTAATGTGAGGCAGTTGTAGACACGCTAATTTTGACATCATTTCGAATAAATTTCATATTATATAATAATGCCTCATAATGGTCTGATAATTAATCATTGATTAATTTTTATTGATCTTTTTGAGTGTCGAGTTTAACAGACATGTTTAAGTTAATCAATTAAATTGATTTTAACTCGAATTTCAGTTAAAATATGAAGAAACTTAAAAGACGTCGACTTATGTGGACGCCATTTAGACTTTATTCTTATTTTAACGTTTAAATTTGAATTTTAATCAGTTGGTTAATTAGCTAAAAGACGTCTGTAAGTGATGACGCGTTTTAGGTTTCATAAGCTATTTCTACTTCTCTTCCGGATGTTTATCCTTATCTTAATTAGTGTAAAAGACGTCTACACATGTAGACGTGTTTTAGCTAATACAGATAAAGATAAGTTTTCTCGGATGTTTATCCTTATCTTAATTAATCTGAAAGGCGTCAGCCAATGTGGACGCTTTTTAGATAATTACAGATAAAGATGAATTAATCTGTATTTATCTGTTGGTTAAGATGGATAAATCCGAGGTTTTTCCATGTAAATTCGCGGACGCAGAAGAAGTCTATAAATACCTTACATCTTCAATGGGTAACAATGTTGAGCATTATTAAAAAGGAGAGAGAAGTTAGAATCAGAGTTCGTGATTGAAGATCGGAGCAACGACGTCCAAACGCCGAAGCGCTGCTGTTTCCAGAAGTCAGTGTCCGTTCTTCATCCAATTCAAGGCTTCATCCAATCGGTATAAGTATTTCATTACTGCATTTCATTTCATTAATCTCTCATCCTTCATCATCACTTCATGCAACACACAACACCTGCATTCTTTTCAAAACCTATTTGATTAAAGAGTTTTCAAAGCCATTAAACAAGTAAGTTTGCTGTTTAGTTGCATGCTTAAGAGCTTGATAAGAATAGATACTATTGTTGCTTAAGTTCTCATCATCATTGTTTTCATTCTTCTTTCTATTTTTTTTGCTGCACGGAGCAAGGGAGAATCAAGGAAGCAAAATCAAGTCACAAGGATTTCTGGAAGATCCTCAACTTCAAACTCAACAGCAAGAACAAAAGCAAGAAAGGGCTCTCTTTCTTTAGGCGGCTGAGGAAGGGGAACCAAGAGCTCAATATCTTCCGCATTCAAATAGGTAGGCGATCAAACCATCTTTTGGAACTTTTAAGTCAAAAGTTTCTGGTGATCACTGCACTTAGTTTCTGTTTTTAATAGGTTTATTTTGCACTAAACAACATAGATTTTTCATGATAATCACACTAGCATTTTAAGCACTCACAGACACGGGGTGTCAAGCTCTAACAACTGTCACTCTGGGTCCACGATCGCATAAATAAAACACAATGTGATTCCGATTACATGGAAATCCCTGCCCCAATATATGATTTCAAACATGCATATAACAAGATTGTCTAACAATATACAAGAATCGAATTGACATAATGTATAATAATCACATATGTTAAATGTAAGAAATTTGAGGATATTACTTGAATCGTGTCGACTGAGGTTAGCGGCATTGAATGCCTTATAACTGGTTTTGCTCACTCTCAAGCCTCGGGACCTGGGGATACTGGCCTGAATCATGTCACCCATGGCCAACATCATTTAGCGTCCTATCCCACTCTCTGACCTTGGGACCCAGGGGCACGTGTTGTAATTCACGTCGACTCAGGGTGACGCCTTTCAAATCGCGTCGCCCTGAGTGGACGCGTTTCACGCTCGAAATCGAGCTCCCCTCCGGTCTCCACCGAGCCACAACACATGGTCCCCTCCCCCCAAAATGCATGAAAAACACAAATAGAGATAGGGGGGAATCCATGAACATAATAACATGCTACTCCCATTTTCAAAAATGTCCATTTCAATAAAATCTCCATACATCCATAGCATACTCCAAAGTGGAAAATCATGGATTAAAACATTTGAAACACATGTGAGGATTGTCACCCTACCGATTACTTAAGCTCCTTGTTGCCGAACTGCCACACCGCAAGCCGCCGCCGGTACTACTATGGACGCTGTCACCCCATCAAGACGTCGCCTGCCGTCCGAAGAGTGACGAAGCCGCGATGGAGATGGTGGTGGAAGTGGTGAGAGGTGGTAGAGGAGAGCCAGAGTGGAGGAAGAGGAAGAGGGAGAGATGGGATCGGAGAGATGGAGAGAGGGAAGAGAGTGTGAGAAGGAGAGAATGAGAGTAAGGAGGGAGAAAGGAAGGGTGGCTCGGGGTGTTAACCCTAACCAAATTAAATCGCGTCGTCCCTAGACGACGCAATTCAGATGACAAGATAGGGTCATACACTGGCAGATGTCTAAATCGCGTCGACCATGCATGACGCCATTTAGATGACAGGACTAGGGGCGTACACACGCCCCCCAACGCCTGCCCACGCGGCACACTTACATGGCTCTTAAATCCCGTCGCCCACAGCTGACGCCATTTAAAGCTCGTCTCGCCAGCTCGACATAATTAAGAGCTCATGCACCAAGTCCACAAGGGCCCAAACTAGGGGGTCCGATATAGAAACCGACCCGATAACTGAATCCGAAACCTCAGACCTTATACACTCCTAGACCATTTGGAATCCCGTAGATAGGGATTCATGAGCCAATGTCAAAGTCCGGAAGTCCACCGACAAGGTGTCTTTGGTGTCTCAAGTGTAAGGTGATAGAATTGGGTGGCCTCAAAGCCAATCATTGTACATTCTAGTTCAGAATATTAATAAAGGCAATTATTTCTTTATTTATAGTTCTCGTAAATTAACTATCGTAATGAAGGTCCGTAGACAAGTGTGTAGGATATTGAATCATGATGAGATCATGATAGTGAGATCAATATTCTTAGTCACTTATCTTAAACAGTTCTCGATTATAGGATATTTGAATTGGACGTTAAATATCCGATAAGATCGACACGGGTTATTTCTGCTCATGTGATGAGGGTGAATGATCTCACATTCACTTGTATGGTGACACTAAGACAAACTTGTGGGTGCTCATTAGAGAATGAGTTCACTGAACATATCCGAATTAGAATTCCTGGATGGTCATTATATCTAATAGTTAACCAGGGAATTCAATCGTTGCAGTAGCGCAGTTGGTCCTTTGACCTGAGTCACTAATGATACCTTGCTTGTAGACCATTGTATCTTGATTCTCTGGCTTGTGGACTTTAACCATTAAGTCCATGATAGTCAGTCTCTCAAACACAGTGGAAAGCTTGCGAAGGTAATTGAGTGAACAACAGGGGATCACTCACTCTTGGTATATGACTGGAGAAAGAATGTCCTATGGATGTGTACACAGAAATCCCTGACCAGGGTCAAATGAAAGAGATGTCTTTCTAGAAGTTAACTGAGTACTGGAATCCATCTAAATAATGCCATAAAGGGTTTGACTGTAAAACCATACCCTTGCGTTATTGAGACATTGGATGAGTGAAGGATTTTATCTGTGTGGCATCTGCAGACGAAAATGTTCAAATAAAAGGAAAAGTATCCCTTATATCTTATGGGATCATGAGGTAGTGTTTGGTGTCGTTCATAGTCAGAAGGTCAAGTGGATTAATCATCGGATGATAAACCACCTATTTATTGAATTAATTATTTAACATATGATGTTTAAATAATAATTAATAAATACTAAACTTCAGAATTAGTTCTAAATTTAGTGGGCCTAAAACCAGACTGATATATGGGCCTGGAGGGTCACACACATAAGAGTTCTCGTAAGACGATCAGAGATGTTAAATATTATAGTTATCTGGTTTTTGTGAAAAGCCGCAGGATAAACATGAATATTTAAATAGAGAATTATCCAAGGCTAAGCTCTTGGGTAATCATGATAATTAAACCTTGTGCTTATCTTTATTTCTTATAAAAGGAGGCCAAGGGGTGGGGGTGGTTTACATATGTACAAGACATCCTCTTGGAGTTTCTCTCTCCTCTCTCTCTCTCCCTCTCTCTCTCTTGAAGAAGACCTCTTTCTCTTCTACTTTCAACTGCATGGTGGATTTGAGATCGGGTCGAAGTACTCAAGACGAGTAGGAAATCGCGTCTGTGTCGGAAGCTCGTGTGGATATCTTTAGAGATCGTGCGCGTGCGCGATTACCAAAACGGTTCAATCCACGAGAGATTCGAAACCCCGCAAAGGTGAAGAACAGTTCTTCCCGGTTACTTTATTTTGTCCGTTTTACTCCCAGCAACTCGATACTTGGAATTGTATTTAATTTCCGCTGTGTTCCGACGAATCCTTACATAAGGTTCGTGCATAACCCCAGGATCCTGCTTGCAGCGGAAGAACAAATAAAATGGAATCCTAGAAACTAGTTCGGGCTCCGATTGATGCAACAAAAACGATTTATCATGATAACATAATTTCACCTGGTGCAGAACACGTTATTCTGCAAAATTCGATGTCGAATTCCTTGAAGTATAGAGCCGCACAAATGTACAACCTTTAGAGCTTGATCCACACGGACCCTTCGCAGCAACAACACCCTTCTCCTCCAACCACACAACCCTAAGACGTCCACCTTAAGAACCTTCTCCTAGATGGTAGAGGTGGGGAAGAGTTTGGAAAAAGCTTATATAGTCAAACCCACATTTGAGATCCCATCTCGAATTGACTTTACAACCATATATCCTAAGGACAACATAAAGTAAAACATAGATTACAAATTTACGCTCTAATTACCACTTTATTATGTCGAATAAGATGCACATGATATTGAGCCTACTCGGCCCATAATTTGCCTGTAGAACATTTAAATACTAGCAATCTCCTACTTGTACTACAGCCAATTGCTCACAGTCTTGAGGCCCATCTTTTCCGTTGACGCTTAAACACAATCTATGACAAAGGCTTAGTTAATGGATCTGCAATATTGTCTTCTGATAGTACACATTTTACAACTACATCTCCCCATGCAGTAATCTCCCGAATCAGGTGGAAGCATCTCATAATATGCTTCAACCTCTGGTGAGACCTAAGTTCCTTCGCCCGGGAGATGCCCCATTATTATCACATAATAATGGGATGGGAGTTGATATGCTGGGAACTATGTCAAGTTCCAAGATGAATTTCTTCATCAAAACAGCCTCTTTGGCAGCTTTAGCCGCAACTATATACTTTGCCTCTGTCGTTGAATATGCAATCGTTTCTTATTTGGAACTCCTCCAACTGACTGCCCCTCCATTTAGCATGAATGCAAATCCAGACATGGATTTGCTATCATCATGATCTGACTGGAAACTAGAGTTTGTGTACGCTCTCAGTTACAAGTCCACTTCTCCTCCATGTAGCAAGAAAAGATCCTTAGTCCTTCTCAAGTACTTAAGGGTTCCTCGCCTGGATCGCTCTGATATTTGCTGACAATGTTCAAAGCATTAGCCACATCAGGGCGAATACGTAGCATGGCATACATGATCGACCTTATCGCTGAGGCATAGGGTACTCAACTCATGTGTGCTACTTCCTCAGGTGTTCTAGGGGCCATGCCCTTAGATAGGTAAATTCCATGTCTCATAGGAATGAGACATCTTTTGGAAATTTTCAACTGGAATCTCCTAAGTATAATATCTATGTACATGGATTGGGACAATCCCAACATCTTTTTGATCTATCACAATAGATCCTAATGCCTAGTACATAAGATGCTTCTCCCAAATCCTTCATAGTGAAAGTCTTGGATAACAAAGACTTAGTTGATGTCAGCATCCCTACTTCATTCATAATAGTAATATGTTATCAACATAGAGGACCAAGAAGGTTACTGAGCTCCCATTGACCTTCTTGTAAACATAGGGTTCGTCTTCATTTCGAATGAAGTCGAAAGATTTGATAGCTTTACCAAATCTTAAATTCCAACTTCGAGACGCCTGCTTCAATCCTTAAATGGATTTCTGAAGCTTGCATACCTTATTGGGATGCTGCTTAGATGTGAATCCATCTGGCTGTACTATGTACACCTGATAGGTTTCCGTTAAGGAAGGTTGTCTTCACATCCATCTGCCAAATCTCATAATCTAGGTATGCTGCAATGGCAAAGAAGATTCTGATTGACTTTATCATTGCGACTGGTGAAAAAGTTTTGTCATAGTAAATTCCTTGCCTTTGACGATACTCCTTTGCCATCAGTCGAGCCTTATAAGTGTCAATTTATCCGTCTGCTCTGATCTTCCTTTTGAAGATCAATTTGCAGCCGATAGGGACTTTCCCTTCAAATATGTTAACCAAGTTCCAAACTTGGTTGGTATACATGGATTGGACTTTCGAATCCATAGCCTCTTCTCATTTCTCGGAGTCAGAATTACGAATTGCCTCCTGATAGGACTGCAGATCATCATCCTTATTTATTTGTACCTTAAACGAACTATTAAAGACATGTTCAATATACCTCTCAGGTTCTCTAGGTAGCCTACTCGATCTTCGTAATGTTTGTGTTTCAGGGTGAGTAAGTTTTAAAGGTGGTGTCTCATCTAATGAGACTGTGTCCCCATTTTGTGGTTCATGGACCTTGTCGAGTTCTATCTGGCTCCCACTATTTTTCTGGAGGAGATATTCCTTCTATAGGAATACAACTCTCTTAGCCACTAATACCCTTTGTTATGAGCGATGATAGAAATAATATCTAAAAGTCTCTTTTGAATATTCTACAAACCTACACTTGTCTGTTCTTGACTCTAGTTTATCTGTGTCATTCTTTTTCACATGGGCAGGACACCCCCAAACCTTAATGTGATTAAAGTTTGGTTTCCTTTCCTTCCATATCTCATATGGTGTAAGGAACTGACTTACTTGAAACCCTATTCAACAAGTAGGCTGCTATCTCTAAGGCATAACCCCATAGAGACAAAGGTATCCTGATAAGGACATCATAGAACGGACCATGTCTAACAAGATCCTATTTCTCCTTTCAGATACACCATTATGCTATGGTGTATACGGTGGGGTCCATTGAGAAATTATTTCATTGTCCTTCAGGTAAGAAGTGAATTCATGACTTAAGTATTCACCTCCTCGATCCGATCGAAGGGTTTTGATACCCTTACTAGTCTACTTCATTCTTATATTCCTTAAACTTCTCAAAGGCTTATGATTTAGATCTCATCAAATACACATAGTATACCTAGACAAGTCATCAATAAAAGAGATGAAGTAGAGATTGATAGATATAGGTGTCCTTACAGCCAATCATAAGACACCTACTTCATTATGTGTACTTATTGATACGCCAATCTATCAATAAGTACACATAATGAAGTCCTTGAATATGTGCAACAGTCATATCAATAAGTAACATGATCATCTTCGCAGTCCGTCTTCCATTCCTTCAAGCTTCATCCATGACATTAATTACAAAAATTACATGACTTGCAGGCCGGGAAAATGAATTACATGTCAATAATTGCTAGAAGTCCTCAAGGGCGAATACATTCATTGGAGGAAGATAGAATTATAAGAATTACATTGTAAATTAAATAGAGAGAAAAGGGAGACTCGCAGGCCTCAACGAACCGAGTCAATTTTTAAGTCCATGATCACCCACCATTCCACACAATCACATCAATCAAGGGTTATTTTAAAAATAATCTTTATACTTAGATTGAAACCATGGGTTGTGCAATTCAAAATTTTTGGTCTTGATCAATTTTAAAATCTAAGTGGAACATTCAAAATTAATCAAATACAGACCAAAACAGGGCATCATCGTGATAATCCATGCATATAATCATTCCAAACATTAAGAGGATTCAGCAATGAATTTAAAATAAAATTTCAAAAAATTAATTTTGATTTTTTTCCAAAATGGAATTCAATTAATCTGGATAATTGAGATAAATATGGAATTTAAATTCAAATTAATCATCTAATGATTAAATATTAAAAATCAAATTTAAATAAATGATTATCTAGAATTACATGCCAATAATTTTCAGAAGCCCTCAAGGGCGAATACATTCATTGGAGGAAGATAGAATTATAAGAATTACATTGGAAATTAAATAGAGAGAGAAGGGAGACTCACAGGCCTTGACGAACTGAGCCAATTTCTAAAAGTCCATGATCACCCACCATTCTGCACAATTACATCAATCAAACAAGGGTTATTTTGAAAATAATCTTTATACTTTGATTGAAATCATGGGTTGTGCAATTCAACATTTTTTGGTCTTGATTAATTTTAAAATCAAAGTGGAACATTCAAAATTAATTCAAACATAGACCAAAATAGGCTATCATCGTAATAATCCATATATAGAATCATTCCAAATATTAAGAGGATTTAGAAATGAATTAAAAATAAAAATTCAAAAAATTAATTTTAAATTTTTCCGAAATTGAATTCAATTAATCTGAATAATTGAGATAAATATAGAATTTAAATTCAAATTAATCATCTAATGATTAAATATTAAAAATCTAATTTAAATAAATGATTATCCTCAATATTAAACCTGGGCCAGTCCACAGGTCACTCGAGCAGGGCGGGATTTTCCTCCTTCACCCCTATCCCTCCAAAAAACAATGTTGAAAATCTCATCGGAATAGTTTAAAATGTTAAGATAGATTTTAGTTTAGTTTATTTATGTTCGTATGCATTTAATTAATTTTTCCAGTTGAACTTCCATCCCTTCAAGTCTCCATGGCCCATTTATAAGAACTAACGCTGCATGTTAGCAACAGTATAATTTTTTTCTTTTAAAAAAAACATGATTTAATTATGCTTTTCATTTTAACATATTTTTCATTAGCAAATCTCAACTCGTTGAAATAATATTTAAAATCTTTTTCCAAAAAAAATATATACCTTTATAAAGCAAACTTATTGATTCTTATAATATATATTCTTAAATTTATATTATATCCTAAAATTATAGTTTATACATTAAAAATTTAATATATGTTTCACAATTTTTTCACTAACTTTTTAGATTTTTTGCCAACTTGAGATTTTTTTCTTTGGGTCAATTTTTTTTCCATATTCCCGACTTGGTGACGTTAACTATATGCACCGCGACAAACTTGTTACATCACACATGATGCATCAATTCCTACCCTAGTTTTCAAGAAAAAGGGAATTAATTAGATTAACTGACATGCTACTATTGTATCTGAAGGAGAGAATTTTCGCTCAGCCCAAAAACAAATGGACGGCCCTACATTACATACCAGAAAATTCTAGGAAAAGTCCGCTGTTAGGTCCAAGATGGAAACTTTCAAAAGGTCACTCATGACCGGGCCCTAGCCCGGTTCCGCCCACAAGAGGTCTCCTAGGTTGCGCTCTCACCCTGTGGGAGTTGATATGGACTAGACCTTCCATAGGGGGAAGATTGGATCAGGCTTGTCAAGGAAACTCTAGTCAGGATTATTAGCGATGTAAAAGGATGTCTATCAGGTCGAATGCGGGTTCTATTTTTATCCTTATTTTTTAAGCAATATGTGTATCTTTATCTTTTAAAATTATCGAAAACAAATAACATAAAAGTTAATGCCCTGTTTGGTTATGGCATTGAGTACCTACATCATTATTACTTTTAATATTGATATTAGTAGAACTTAGTTTAGGTGTTTGATTGTATCATATTAATCTTAAAAATTCTTCATAATTAGACTCTAAATTATACCACATTTAATACAAATGGAAACCTGTATTGAAGATGATAGTCTCGAGCTTGCCCCCCATGTCACCAGCTCGAGCATGTCCCTTCCACTCCCAAGCTCTTCATCTCTCCACACCGTTGAGAACCATCACATAGCTATGCACTGCGCAGGCGGCCAGGACAAGTCGACGAAGGAGGTGAAGCGAGGCATTCGACAGGTGGTGCTGCAGGGATGCAGAGCTTTCCTACAGGTGGAGTCGTAGAAGGCAGCGGGTCAAGGTCGAGGTGGGAGAGGTGATCCCAACAATGGCGCCAACGGCAGGATATGAGGCCAATGGCCACGGTGCCCTGGGTGCGGAGCAGGGGGCAGGACGTGCTTCTAGATGGGCTGCGGGGGGGGAGCTGCGATGGTGGACGCCGTCACCATTGACAGTATCCTCCACGTCCCTCTGCTGCTGTTGTGGCAGCTGATGCGGTTGCTGCTATTGCCACTGCACTGTTGACGTTGCTGATGTCGATGGCTTCCCATGGGGAGGGGGTGGGGACGGGTGGTGGTGGGGCTGGGCATGAGGGCCTCTACGTCGTTGTAGAAGATCTCCAGCGGGACTAGTAGCTCAGAACTTGACATCTTTCTCCTTCAATATTGGTTGCGCACCATCTGTTCAATTAATTTCCTCATGGAAGGAAACTTGCCAAAATGCATGGGTGCGAGCAGAGGGGAACCAGAATGGATGACAGGATGACCTGAGATTGGGTAAATGGGATGGACATGGAGGTGATGAGATCTGAGAAGGTGGCGGAGGAGGACGCCAAAGGTGACGTGAAGGTGGGTGGGAGGGCTGTAGTAGAATGGAGGTTAACCTGCTGGGGTGGAGGTGGCGAAGAGGGCAGTGAGGGTGACACTTGGTCTTTGTTTTAATTAATTTTGGACTAGAGATTAATATCATTTTTAATACTGTTACGACTTCATTCAAACACTTGAAAGCTATATTATATCAATTTTAATATTGATAATTAAAACTCTAAAGATATTAATATCACAACTAATATTGTATCAAGTTTAAAAGTCTAACCAAACATGGCATAAATTATCGGACAATACTATGTGTCAACATAAACTTAATCTTCTCTTGTTTTTGGAGGGAACAAAGGAATACTACTTTCAAAATATACATAGATATAAGTTCTTTATAAGTAGTTCTTATAAATTTATTTGTAAAATCACGTGACATTTGTAAAAATGAACTTTGCAAACTAGTGAATAAGGTAGAAAAGGGATTAAAACAATAGCATAGACAATATGACATCTAACTATATAAGTATGTTAGAGATTTCATTTGGAAATGAGAATTTTAAATAAGATACAATCAATAGGTAAGATAAGTGAAAGAAAATAGATGGATACTCAGGTAATCGGACTTAGAAAAAGTGTATCTTTTTTCTTATCCTAAATCATTCGGATATGGATAATATTCTTATCATTATCCTTTAAATTGTATCATTTTATGACATATAACCTTTGGAAATGGACGAATAAACGAATTTTCAGGTACCATGTACATCCCTAGCCAGGATGAAGGAATCTGATCACGACTCAGGTGCCGTTTCGATGGTACCCTAGAATCCTCTTATGGAACGAACTCTTTCTCTTAACAAGAGTCTTTTCGACTACGAACTCAATGGAAAGATCCCAAGGGAGTCACCTTTCCTAGTCGAAATTGACCTCTCATGAGGTCCTGTCCTACTATATACAGACCCCATGTCCAACCTTTCTAGGTACACTCTTAGAACCCAAGCAACCCTAATTTGTTTCGTTCTCTTCTAGCTTTTATGACTTAAGGATTGGAGGGGGATCCCCCAGTTCATCACCAGGGGCCCTTTGACATTGTTTTGTTTTGTAGGTCTATTATCTCCTGCCCTCCGATTCTCCACCGAGGGATTCATAATCACGGTAGATGAGATTTTGACCCATCATTTTTTGGCGTCGTCTATGAGATGCACAAGGCAAAAGTCATGGTAAGAGGAACAACAGTCGAGCTCCTAGACTGAAAGAAATTGTGGTCGATGGCGCGGCACCTCCACCACCACTAGCTGTCGAAGCCCAAATTATGGAAGGATCCGACGGTGGGGGCAATGTTCGCTTTCCTCCTTAAGGTAAGCATCAGCCGCCCCAAGAGCCAGATCTACAAGTTCTGGTTGATATGATTCAATAACTCGAGGCTAAAGTTGATCGCCTTGAGGGGGAAGTTTTCCACCAAGGATGTGGTTGCTTAGAGAGCCCTCGTGACAGTCGCCATAGTGATTGTCACCCTTAAAGGCTTCGCAGTCAGGAGAACCTGATGCATGCACTGCCGCCTTCTATGCAAAATGGCCCCTTGATCCCAAACAAACGATGAACTTGAGCACGAAGAGGGTCATGTCTATTTGTTCGAGCGGTTGGCAAGAGGTCGCCCTTCTACCTTAACCGACTGCAGATCATGAATCTCCCTAAACAAAGGCACTGCACCGCCATCATCGCAAATGGGACGCCTCCGCCAACAATGACTCTTATTTACGGTCATCGTCTCAATGAATCCCTTCCACACCCTATGTTCCTCATGGTCATCTACCTCACCTCAATGAAGGCACGGTAGGTCTCACCAACACTCTCGGCACTTTTCCCTTAGGGAAAGACGGGTTCATAGGCTCAAGGAGTAGTTTGAAAAATTGCTTCGACATGACCAAAGATTTGGCTTAGATGATTATGGGAGTTGAAGTTCTTATTTCACTAGAGGAGTCACAGAGAACCCCTTACTCCATGCTTCAGGATGCCGACCTTGAGGACGTAAGATGGGATAAAGGACCTAGACAATCACCTGCAGACGATTGAGAGCACGTTTTATCTTCTAACATGCTAGATGAAATCAAGCATCGAGACTTCCCGACAACATTGGAGGTAAACACTCGGCAATGGTTCAACCACCTTAAGCAGAACTCCATTGACAATTTCAGGGAGTTGTGGCGCTCCTTCCAAAATAATTTTCCCGCCATTAAGCGCATGCTAATAACAACTATATCGTTATCTTCCCTATGGCAGAAGAAGGACAAGTCCCTTCGCAAGTATTGGGCTCGCTTCCACGAGGCAACGGATAATTCACATTTTATTGGCATTATTCTCATCACTTTAGTGAGATTCAATTTCATGTGAAATATTCATTATTCTCTCTGACACACACACACACAATCCCTACTTTCTCTCTCTTTCTTCCCCCTCACACACTCTCGTTTTCTCTCTTTCTCTCTTCACTCTTTTATTTTTTTCTCTCTTCCACTCTCTCTATATATCTCTTTTCTCCAGGGCACGAGGGAGCCTCCGCCCCATCCATCTTACACCGCTTTTAATCCCTTCTCTCTTTATTGCTTCTTTCTTTATTGCTCCTCTCTCTCTCATATCTCTCTATCCCCCTACCTCTTGTTGCACATCCCTCTCTTTCTCTTCCTCTCTCTAGGATTCTCTCTCCCCCACCACATCTCCCATTATTTTTTTCCCACAACATATTTATCTCTTCCACCATTTATCTCTATCTCACTACCACCTTTTCTCTCTCCTCACTACATCTCAATAGCTTTATCTCTTGACCTTGCTACTTGGAGGAGTTCGAAGGAGGAGTTGTTGCTGCTTCCATGAAGAGTTCTTCAGGCATTGTCTTCAATAAGAGTTCTTGTTTTTATTTTATTTTAATTTCTTTTATTGTTGCAATTCTTTGATCTCAAAGACAGCGTAATTGATGTTATCAATGAAAGAAAATTTTCATTCATCATACGTATGTAGTTTAGCATTGTGTTCTTAGATTTGAATTTAATGTTCAAGCTATGTGTTGTTTAGTTTAGTTTTTGTTTTCATTTAAAAAGTTTAGTTTCAGTCATCTTAGGATTAACTACCTTTTCATTCGACGCGTCATTTTATGTGAGTTTTGTTTGCTACTTTCTAAGTTGTCAATTTGTTTAGAAAGTTTAGGTTGTGTATTCAAAGTGCATGATGATTTCAAGTAATTTAGGATTAATTTCTAGCGCAATAACATTGTTTTCAATGTTAGGTTTTTGATCTTTTAGAAAAAAAAACGTTTGCATCTTAATCTTAATTTCGATAAGATACATAACCAGATCTTTCAACCCTTTTAATCAAAATAAGGTAGTTGCATGTGCTTAATGATACACATTGCTGATTACCAATTTTTTGCACCTTTGTCAGGGAGGTTTAAGATTTTTGGTTTGATAATTTTTTTTTTCTAGCAGTTTTTTTTTGTGTGTGCAAAAGTAAAAACAGAAAATAATAAAAAAAAGAGAGCAAGAGATCGAAAAAATAAAACAAAGAAATATATTTTTTTTTTAAAAAAAAGGATTGTGCTCGAGGTAAATTCCCTTCCCTTCTACTTTGCAAGATCTGAAAAAAAAGAAGATGTTTTTCCTCTTCCCTCTCTATTGCCCTATTTTCTAGTTTCACTTTTCTTGCTTAGTTAGCTCTCATATTTAGGATTTTTTTTTTGTGAAAAAAATTCTTTTTCCTGCTGGTTAGATAGGCTCATTAATTCAAAAAATCACTTGAACCTCAAATAAAAGCCTCATTTCATGAATAGAAACCAAACATTTCATGCCTAGGTCTTGCATCATATAGGACTGCATCTGTAGTCCAGTTATTTTGCATTCATTTTTCAGTCAATTCTTGTGAATATTGCAGGGGACAATGTGAGTTTTCTAAACTCTGCAAAGAGCATGTTCATGCACCTCATAGGCTTGGATTAAAACTCCTTGTTTGAACTTGGTTGTTGCATTCACTTCAAAACACTTTTAAGGGCATTACCCTAACAAGATAAGGGAGGGATTTCATCACCCTTCCTTGGCCCAAAAAACAACCACCATTGCATCCTGTGCATTGACGTAAGCCTAAATAAAACTAAGTGGACATTGGCCCTTAGGTTCACATAGAGACTTAGGTGCAACTTGGGTCTTCATTCAATTTTTGTAAACTAATGTCTAGGCTAGAGGTTAAAAGACAAACGCCTAAATGGGCAAGTGTTTCTTTAATTAGGTCTTTACGAAAGTAAGGGGAGCCTCCCACTTCCTCACCTCTTATTTGGCTAGTTGATAGATTTGATTGAGGATTTAAGTTGTATCTCGGTTAATTCGTGGTGCATTCAACTCTTAGGCCTAGGATTAACTATAGAGTCATAGGTTTAATTGTCTGCAAAGTCTTTGCGTGTGCATAAAATAAAATAAAAAATAGATTAAATATTCCAAAATCAAGAAAAAGAAAATCCATGTCGGTGCATGCTAGGAAGAAGGTATCTACATCCTGACTTAGTTGAACCCCTAAGCAGATCCAGAAGACCAAGGAGACTCCTACATCAAGGTCAATCAAATGCAATGGCCGACAATCAAGAACCACCTAAGCAGATGAAGGAATACTTCATTCCTTCTAACTGCAACCCCTCGACCTACATCCAGATGCCTGATATGTTAGTATTAGGTGGCCTATAATCCAATCATATACTATATACAGTCTTGTTCATTTATTAATAATAATTTATGACTTTATATTTATTATATGTCACGTGTTTATGATCGCTTCATAATGAAGTATATGAATGCGTGCAATAGTCTTTGAATAATGATGAGATCATCATAATGAAACTGACAACTTATAAACATAAATTCTTAATTGTTCATAGTCAGAGAATATTTGAAAAGGATATCAAATATATGGTGAGACTAGTACAAGTACTCCAAGTCATATGATGAGGGTGAGCGTTCTCATAGTCACTTGTGTAAATATACTATAGTAGACCTATAGGTGATCATTGGTGAATGGGTTCACTGAATTAATCTGACTTGAATTACTGGATGCTAATTTACTTGACTGTCAGCCAACTTGATTTAGTGTTGTAGTTGCATAGTTGGTCCTTGGACCTAAGCCATTAAAGACACCTTGTTTGTGTACTTCGGCATCCAGGTGGTGCTGGCCTCGACGCAAGTGGAGGCCATGGCGGGTGTGCTGGAGTAGAGCGACGTCCAGTTCGTGTGGGGTGTGGGTGTAGTAGAGGTCCCCCGGGGGTTCGAGGAGAGTTTTCTGGAGAAGGGCATGGTGGTGCGTGGTTGGGTGCCACAGGTGGCCATCATGGGGCACCTTGCAGTGGCGTGGTTCTTGACGCACTATGGATGAAAGTTGGTGGTGGAGGGCATCGCCGCCAATGTGGCACTGCTGGCGTGGCCCATTGCGGCGGACCAATTCAAGAATGCGAAGTTGTTGGTGTAGGAGGCTTGAGTGGCAGTGCGCATGTGCGAGGGGGGTGCCGTAGTGCCTGACCCGAGGAGCTGGGAAAGTTGATGGCAGAGGCGGTGGAGGGGTTGGGGAAGTCGGAGAGGGCGAGGAGGTGCTCAATCGTTTCAATTGATGTTGTGCCCGCAAAATGCGCAGTCCGGTTCCACTTGCCTGGTGAATCTGGCTAGCCTAGCTAGCTTTGCTCTCAGGGGTATGGCGTTGGCCAGAGCTCTCCAAATGAAGTGGATCACCTTTTGTGGCAAGGAATTCTGAAGCTTGCTACTCTAGACTATCTTCCATAACAGATGGGGTTTAGATGCTACTTCTGTAGTCTCTCCCAAAGCCAACGTTAGTATAGATTCGTTTTGTGATCCCCTGTGGACTAATTTAAAATTAGATTTTTCTTGAAGAACCTTGTAATGGGATGGTGATGTCCAATTATTTGCTGCTTATCCTCAGGATGTCAGACTCTTTCCCGCAACAATCTCACTTCCAAGGCTGGCGGTTGCCAAGAACTACTGCTCCAAGTTCATCGAAAATCATCCCAATAATTCCAAACTCTAGAACCGCACCTTCATCAGCTAATGGGGCTATAAGGATGGATAGCATGGGAAGGCCTTCTGATTTAAACAGCTTGTTGGTGAGCTTTTCTGCATTATGGACGTGGTTTGCTTATATTATGCTTCAGGGCACTAACATACATTTATGTTTATGTAGCCATAGCAGATGATGAGGGTACACATGGCCAATAGGTCTCCTTCACCGAACACATTCAATCAACAATGGAGAGATAGCATGAACTAGAGCTACCACAGTGACAGTTAGCAGCCGGTAAGATTGTGTTATCAAACAGCAACTGTAATAAAAATGTATCCTTATAAAATGCAAAAGAATTGGGTGTTGAAGTTATGCCTAATAAAGAATGTATCCCTAGAATGTTTGCATTTCGTATGTTCTTGATAGATAACTTTCATATATTACGCCTTTGTGGCATTTGATTAATGTTAACATGCCTGCACATCACAATCCATGTTTATTGTATAGACTTCTCAAGTTGCTGAAAGTGTCGACACCACACGAGGACAGAGGGGTACAAAGGGTAAAGGCAAAGCCATTGGACATGCGCAAGAAGGAGACAAGGTTAAGGCTAATTGGGATGAGTTTAGACACTCCACCTTTGTAAAACTTTGTGTGGATCAAGTAAGAAAGGGTCATATGCCCTTCCACACTCTGAACAAAGTAGGGTATGAAGAATTGGAAAAGGATTTCTTTGCAGCAATCGGTTGCCATTATCATAGGGATCAGCTAAAGAATCATTGGGATGCCTGTAGGAGGGACTTGCAAGCATGGTTAGCACTTAAAGATGAGACTGGGATGGGTTTGGATCCTGAAAGGAATACATTCAAACAAACAGACGAATGGTAGAAAGATTTCGCGAAAGCACTCCTCGATTTGTCATACATACCCTATTCATTGCATTTATATACATACAACTTGTACATATTGGTTGTTTCTACTACTAACCCTACATTTCGTTATGTGTAGAGGTTCCCTGGTGGAGACAAATTCAAGTACCACCTGCTTGCCTTACAGGATGAATTAGAAGAGATTTTCAGTGGATCGGTCGCATTAGGCAGAACAAAGTATATTCCATCTTCGGGGACAATGTCAATGGATGAGAGTAGTCCCCATGCTTTCATTGATATGGAGAACAACGTTCAATATTCTGGCTCACCTGCAGACACTCCTGTTAGTAATGCTAACATAGGTGGACAAGGTAGGGATGATAGTGATGCTGGGCCAATGAGAAGGGCAAGAAGAAGAGGAGAGAAGCGTAACTGAGCTACAGCTGCTACCACATTTAAGGCATCTATGAAGGAAGTTTGTGATGCCCTACTAACAAGGGCAAAGATAATGAACCCCATCGAAGAGGAGGACCCTTACTCTATCACAAATGTCATGAAGCTATTGCATGATAACCCTTACATAGCTGAGGAGTCTCCAGAATGGTGGGCAACCATTGATGCTTTTGACAACCCACTTGCCTGTCGAAAATTTGTTGCATTTGTCACCCAGGAAATGAGAGCACAATGGGTTCGCCGAGAGTTTGAGGGGTCAAGTATGTCATGGATGACCTATCTTTATGATGCTATGAGTTCTTTATATTTCTAGTATTTGTTTTCCTATGTGATGCTATCAGCCAACCATTTTGTAATGTATCCCTTAAGGACGTTGGGCTGATTGTACTGGAATGTTGACCATTTTGTGATGTTTCCCTTGGGTCAGGGTGGGTTTGGTGCTAGCATGCTGATTAGTTTGTCATGTTTTCCTTTAGGAGGTCAGGTCACTTTTTGTCATGTTTCCCTTGAGGAGGTTGGCTTATTCCCTTGTGGAGGTCAGGATATAAGCACCTTTTTGGCATGTTCTTCCCATCAGTAGGGGTGGTCATGAGGAATTATATGCCATGAATTATGTGACTAATGAAAAGTTTATGTCCTGTGACTAATGGAAACATTATGTTCTTCCTTGTTTTTTGTGTTGATTTTATTATCATGCTAGTGTAAAGTTGGATATGTATATGCATAATTTTTTTGTATGTTTCACAATACAGGCAGATCTGCATAGGGTGGAACGAATGGAATGTGAAGATGAGGAGGAACAATTATACGATCTCCTTCTTTTCCTTTTGCTTTGTCGGATGCATTGGTATTATCAGACGTACTTTGTAAGGTCGCCTGTATATGAGGATAGTTGTAGAGGACATAGTGTAGTTCATGAGATGGTTAATGGACATTGGAGACAGTGTTACTCTACTTGTCGATTGTACCCAGATATCTTTCAGAGGTTATGTTCTATATTCAGAGAAAGGGGTCTATTGCGCAGCTCAAGATTTGTCTCTCTTAAGGAACATATGAGAATTTTTTTGCAAATACTGGCGTACAATCAAAGGAATTCAAACATGTGTGACATCCTTCACCACTCAAGTGAAACCATATCCAAGTATTTTCACAGGGTGTTAAATGCCTTATGTGCATGGGCACCTGATATGATAAGGCCGCATGTTCCGTTAGAGGATATTCCAACACACGTAAAGACTTATGCAGGTGGCAAATATTGGCCCTTCTTCAAGAATGCAATAGGAGCATTGGATGGTACACATATAAGTGCGAACATTCCTCTTGCAAAACAATTCGCTTATAGGTGTGGGCGCGACGGAAAAAGATGCACACAGAACATGTTAGTTGTTTGCGACTTTAACATGCGCTTCGCATTCATAGCTACTGGATGGGAGGGCACCGCACATGATGCAAAGATTCTCGTAGATTTTGTTCATAATCCGAGTAATAGTTTTCCTATGCCCCCTGGAGGTGAGTTATGTTCTAACAAGTAATAAGATTTTTGACTTATGTTTTATTAGTTACAAAATTCAGAGTCATTCACTTCATTCATTTCCTTTATTGTAGAAAAATTTTATCTCGTAGATGCTGGATACGCAAATAGGAAAGGTTTCCTTGCCCCATATAAAAATGTTAGGTACCACATACCAAGACTTTCAACGGCAAAGTGCCAGAGGCAAGGATGAGCAGTTCAATCAGCTACATTCGTCTTTGAGAATTGTGATTGAGCGTTCATTTGGGCTCCTTAAACATTGCTGGACAATTTTAAACAACATGCCATCTTACTCTTATGTGACTCAAGTGAAGATGGTTATAGCAGCTGTTGTCTTACACAACTTTCTAGTAGAGATGAGAATGCACGATGCTTTGTATGAAACCTTTACAAATGAGGTGGTGTTTGAGGCTAGCCAAACAGGCGTGCAGGAGGATGCATCACAATCAACTACTCCCGATTCAAGCATGGATGATATGGCGAGGGTACTAGATAGTATTCGCGATGAGATCGCTACATACCGTGGATATTAGTCTACTGTTGGTTTCCGGCTTGTATTCGTCTCTCTTTCTAGAATTTGATGTACCCATCTAATGCTGCTTTTATGTTATTCGATAGTAATGTTCGAACTCTGTGTATTACACTTATGATATATTGGGAATTGCAGTTATATACAAGTCGCTTGAAGTCTTCCACTATATATAAATAAGACCATTCGAGTTGAACATCGTACGAATAAAGATCTCGCAGGCCCAACTGGGGACCATCCCACCGAATTCTAGAGTTTAAGTCAGAGTCTCAGCAACTAGTTAACGTTGGATATATGATAAAAATTCTAATGTCATTTGATCAAATTTAGTTTACAGTATAGTAAAATCATTCCAAATTTAGTTTACTAGTGAATACAACTTGATCTATGGTGGTGTAAAGACAACACCACAATCATGCAAGGATGTTGGACATAGTCCAAGGTAGATTATATATAACAAATCAACTTTAGTCAGAACCACATAAAAAACCTTTAGTGCGATAGCTGAGTGAAGAGGTTTCCAAGATCGTGGACTCCCAAGACATGAGCGTCCTTTACTCGTTATTGGAGCGTATGAAATAAATTACTCAACCTTGGTGTCTATAAATAATCTCCTCCTATTTCAGGGAAATTAACATCCTATCAGTAACATCAATAACAATTTAGAACTTTGTTAAAGCATTTACTGGCTGCCAGCTTATCCTTTCCATGTAAACTCTGCCATTCCCAAAATCAATCAACGCTCTTTTTCCACCTACCGTCTGCTTGAAAATTTATCCAGATTAATGAGATTAATTACATTTTCATTAAGATGTACGTTCTTGATGGGACTCGTATTATCACCATACTATAAAGAATTTTTCTTAGGAGATCCTGAATCCTGATCTTTTACAAAACTTCCACACCCACTTCCCCTCAAGTTCAGATCATTTCAAAGTCTTGCCAACGTGATTTTCACAATTTATTCTGCATAAATTTTCCTATTTAAAGGAATAGACCCTTAATGCCATCAGCATCATCCCTTCCGTAGGAGAAGAAAAAGGAGATTTCTAATGCTATCAATTTTCTTTGCTTTCCAAATCAAGAAGGGCATAAGAAAACCTGACATGAGTGGAATTAATGTAGTTCTATCCCCTAACCTCAGGTCCCCTCAGTTCAAAACGGTCACTCTCTTTCTCCTTTGCTTAGTTATTAAAATGGTGATACACCCCAATATACTAATCTCTAGGGAAGATTCCATCTTAAAGGACAACAACAAAAAGAAAACAAAAACATGAATCTGCCATTTTGATAAGCTACCAGAAATCATTCCAAATCATTCAGAAAAGTAGATAAACCAACCGTTGGATTCATGTCCATACAAAATACAGAGTCCCATCAACACGAGCGGGCCCCACCCAAACGTTGGATTCACGTCCATACAAAATACAGAGTCTACTCATTTGCATAAACTAGGCTCAAAATGCGTGTTGTCCCAAGTTTTTATTGTCCTAATGTCGTTCACAAGTACATAAAGTTTTCCGTCGATCATTTTCATCTCCTTCTTCATTGCCAATATTTGATACTTCAAATTGACAGTTGAATGGTGATAATCGTCCACCCAAGCAAAATAGTCACAATGATTTATTCCCTAAAAATAATGCAAATTTGTTAGACTTCATTAGGTATATAAGTAATTGTCAAGATAATCAAACTGACTATCGAATTTCATATTCTTACCCCCCAATTACCACATCTGAAAAATCTCCTCCCAAGCTTTTGTCTTTAGAAGAAACATAAGTCCGACATGGGCGTTGACAAAAGCACATGGGTGGGTTAGGTGTAGGTCTTTGGTTGACATGGCTTCTAGCAAAGGCCTGACTCATTCTTTCCCTTACTGCCTATAGAGATGCAATAAGGCGTAGAGAACCAAAGTAACAACAACGACTGGGACAGAAGAATAGTAAGACATTGAGCAAAGAAGAACATTTACGGATGAAAAACTGAACATATGTTTATAGACGAGATTTTTCACATAAATATACATGCAAGGATGACAGCTCCACAGTGGGCATGGCTGATCTAGCCATTGTATTCAATCCTATAATTCATCATCAAGCATCAAGTCAATCTAGTCTTGTAGGTTGGCTTACATATGCTCTCACAATCTTACTTTTCTCTCATATTCTTGGACCATTTTTAATGCATCAACCAGCCTGAACGGGTCATAGAACCATTCAAGTCACAAGCAAAACAGGAACTACCACTGAATTGGGCTGGCCTCGTCCCAGAGACTGAACTATGGTGAGTTATATGTCATGTATGAACTAGCAACTTTGAATTGCCTTTCTGACTGATTGACAAGGAGACATTGCAGACCAGGTTTATAGAAGATGAAGTAAGTTTGGATGATTGAAAGCTCTCCACAGTTAATAAATAACTGCCATCATATAGTTACAATCATCATTGTATCTCTCAATTTACCATATCCTATGAAGCTTTTGAATGTCTCATCGTGTTTTATCAAATCACCCAATCCTGGTTTGTGTTGGACAGTTTGGAATTGCATGGAACCTTCACCAAGGTGGTCACTGTTAGTTTGGAACCTTCTCTAGATTTATGCCAGAGTGGTACCTTGGAGTTGAGGGAGGTGAGGACTGGCTATGTTAGTTTGTGGCTGGTGTTTTTCTAAAGTCAGAGTATGGTTTATCTTCAAACATCCAACCTCACTTGTCTGAACATTCTTTTGTTTGATATGACTCATGAACTTTTAAACCACTTCTTCCGTCCCTACCTGACCAGACCATGTAGCTATTCTGTTTTATGATTCTTTGATGGATAAGTTTCTTTTGTTGACAACTACCAAAGTTATTGGGTTGCCATTTCTATATCTAAACACTAGTTAATGGATAAACATATATCTATTTGGGTCTTTTAGGTTTTTAGTCCTTACAAACTATTCAATTTGGAAAACTACTCATATCTTGCATAGTTAAGCTCGACTCCATTAAACTTATCCATTATTAGTAGTGGATCCCTTTAGTTAACAACCATTTAAGAAATGTGAATGCTCATGGAATATTTCCCGAAAAGACATAGAAACAAACAGAAACAGGGAAAAATGGAATTATCGGCCTCTTCCACAATTAACAAGACCGAACGAGAGGGATGTGAATGCCCATGGCACATTCCTCAACTTTGGTCATAATCTTATGATTGGCATGGGTCAATCTAACTTTGGTCCCTGTTTGGTGATTGCGGCCAAACCAAAAAGGAAAAAAAAGATAGAAAGAAAAATGCTGGATCTGGCCTGCTTGGCCCAATTTGATTCATACTCAGCTGATCATATGCACGACGTATCTGAAAAAAGGGTCCTTCTCATGTCCTTCTGCTGTAGAAGTAACAGGCTGTGAATGTGGTGAACATGCATTCCAAGTCAAGGACTTCATACTGTGTACACTTTGCCCTCATGAACTCACCCCACAGCAAGCATATGCCCTCCAGCACCCCCCACTGTCACCCCCACCACGTCAGCCCACCTGAAAATCGGAATCGTCCAGATAAGCCCCAGCACGGAGCCCATCGGCAAACAACAAACAAGGATGCTCGAAATCCACAGGAGGTAACCTGTACACCCTCTGACGGAAGGAGAAAGAAGGCCGTTGAAGGAAGGGGAGGGATGATAGTGGTGGCTTCCATGCGCGTGACTGGTTCGGGGGCAATATGGTCATACGGGTTGATATGGTACCGACATTGCACAATAGCGAAAACAAACTCGTTAATTCCACTTCAACAATCGCTGTCCAGAATGTTCCAACGTTGCACAGTAAAATCAGTATTCACTCCTGCATACTGCAAACAAACGCGCCCTAAGTTTAGATTATTCTTTCTCGCTTGCCCACGATGTCACCAGCGAGTGCAATGCCGCTGCGAAGTTTTCTCATCCGCTGCCGCCTCCTCCTCCCCCACGGCGGCGGAAGCACCAGGGCCCTCACCAGAACCCTCTCGTACACCTCCTCCCCCGACCCCTACCGCCCCCCCCCTTCTGTCTCTCCTCCTCGCTTCCACCCCGGCGGCACCTTTCCTCCGCCGCCCCCTACCGCACCCCGCGGCGACGCTGCTGCCTCTGCAACATGGCCGCCCACCCCCCGGCCCTACAATCCCATGGCGTCGTACCTCGCCCGCGCGTGCGGTTTCTCCTATGAGGAGGCCACTGCAGCGGCGGAGCTCCTCGCCGGCAACAAGTCCCCCACAAACCCTAACCCTTCCGCTCGCAGGGGCACCGCGAAGAGCCCTCTGGAGACCCAGATGGGGTGGCTCGTCTCCTCGGCGCCTCCCCCGCCCGGATGCAAGCTCGGGGCGGCCGCGGACGCGGGCTTTTCCGGGAGGACCCTTGCGCAGCTCATGCTGCTGGACCCGGGCGTGCTCACCGGCGCAGACGCCACCCGCAAGGTGGGTTTCTGGTGCACCCTGTTCAGGGCCGAAGCCGACCTGCTGCGGGCCCTCGAGTCGAACACCCGCTCTCCGGGCTCCTCCCCGAAGGAGACAACCGTCCGGAAGATGATCCTGCTGCTGGAATGCGGCGTCCCCAACCGGGAACTGCGCGAGGTTTTGCGGAAAGATAGCGATGACGTCGCCCGGATCGTCGACTCCCTGGAGGCGCTCATCAGGCGCGTCGAGGAGTTGGGGCTCGCCTGCGGCCGCGAGGCCGCCTACCGGTACGCGGTGGGGGCCGTCGCCGCCCTCAGCAGGAGGAAGCTCGAGGCCAGGCTCGGGGAGCACAAGGCTCCCCAGGCTGTTGGGAATGCCTTCGGGTTCCCGAAGGGCTTGAGAAAGAAGAAGAATGCAGGAAGAGGCATGGAGGATTTGCCGCCTGGGGACGGGGCGTCGCCGTCGATCCCGTTGTCGCTGAGCTTGGAGAAGAAGGTGATGCCTCCTTACTATATTTTGCAGCTGCTGAGGTCGTTTAGTAGGAGGGATTCCTCCGGGGAGGACCGGGCATCGTATGTGCTGGGGATGTGTAAGAAGGCGCGGCTCTGGACGAATTCGCACGCAGCGATGAACAGAGAGTTCCAGAGCTTCATGAAGCTGGTGTCCCTGCTCGTGCGGGGGCGAATTGCTGCCTGATCTGATGATTCAGGTTTCGGGGGGCACCAACCAACTTGTGGAATCACCAGTTTTGATCTCCATTATTATTGTTATTACTATATTCTCTTCTCTGGTGAGAATGTCTTTTCGTATGAATTAGTCGGTGAATAACAAACATTGTTACCTCTGCTTTGGTTTTTATTCTTCCTTCATCTTTATGGGATTTGTACTACTCTTTCACTGTATTGTGGTTTGCAAACAACTCTCATAATCTGCTAGAAGCATGGTTAGCAACCATCTCTCTCTCTCTCTGAGTCAACTAAACATAAGATTCTATTATAATCATCTTTCTTGTTTCAGGATATGCTGACATGAAATGCTTTTATTTGTATATGAGGTAAATAGCCCTTGCAGTCCTAGGAAGTATGCCGTTGGTCAGTAGATTTGTATATGTCTTGTATCGGTAGATTTATATATGTCCTGTAAACAATGTGATTGTGTAATTTTTTACTGACAATGTTGATTGGGTTCATGTCGAAGAACAAAGTTGCAGGTGGCCTTAATATGGCAGCTGATTTATTGTTCGACACCTTCTTTACCTGGTATGCATTTTTACTCTTAAATGAAAATTGTTGCTAACTTGCATGGATAATCATCATCATGATAGGTACCGTGAAATGCTAATTTTTGATGCACCTTATTATCTTATACTAAGGGAGGAAGAATTGGAGATCGGGCACAGGTTGGCTCAGTCCAAACCGATTGGATCAGCCAATTCGATATGATACGGACAATCTGGACCAGTCCCCCATTTATTTTTTAAATTATTTAGGAAAAATGGTCTTATCCTAATTTGATCCCGACCGATCTCGACTGATCCTGTTCGATCCCGGTCTAGATCGAGGCATGGGTTCGGATCGGTTCGGGTCAAAACTGATCGGATCGGCCGATCCAGTCCAATCCATGCCAATCCTTCCTGCCTTGTCTTATACACCTTCCGATAGTACTTGGTTGCCGCAATTGGCAATGTAAAATGGTTAGAGATTCGAGCCTTCTTGGAAATCAACTTATAGGTGATATTCTTCCGTACAATTTTTTTGGCAAATGCCATTACAAGTGGTCCTAGATGCTAAGAAATAGTCCCCTTGGATGGATATGAGATTTTGTCTTTCCTAAGCTTGGATGTTGTTAGTATCGAGATTAAGCAGTAACTCATTTAAGGCGCCAGATTAGTATTAGATCATGAATTCATGACTCATTGTGGGCGGTAAGATGCTTTGGAATATTTTTTAACAAAGTTTGAAACAAAGTTGATTCCCTAAAGGATCTTACGAACCAGGTCTTGGCTAATTTTGCCTTTGTATCTCTTGGAGCACGCATCTCAGATTTTTTTATCAAAAGGTACGGAGAATGTGTAGCCTGTCTAAAAGAAGTGAAAGAGAAATTATACAAAGTCTGAGAAGACAATAATCTGCAAATATGATTGTCACTATTTTCTTGTGAAATGGGACTTAACTAATGAGATCTTCTGAAGTAGCTACAGGTGAAGGAAATTTCCAAATGGTTAATAGGGATCGACTCTATTGGCTCAATTAGATTTAAATGGCAAGCCCTTGACATGATTCATCACTGTACTAGACTTTTGTTTATGTGGGCTCAGGCGAAAATATACATTGCCAAATCTCTACAATTTGGTAAACAATCATGATGCTGCTTCTGACATCAGTATTTCTTGCTGAGGACTCATTTAACTACGGATGTGCATAGGTCAGTTCAAATCGAAAAACCAAACAGAACTGAGTGATTCAGTTCCGTTCGAGATTGGGTTCGCTTTCACAGTTTTGTGAAACTGAACCAAAAAATGTGCATAAGGAAAAATAAAAAAAATCAGATAAACTGATTTTTTTTAATAAATATCATATTTGTATTAACATTATATCTATAAATATTTTAATATTTTAGTATCATATACATATTTATGTACAAATATATATATATTAAATTTAATTAAATGTATATATATGCATTTAATATGAATATTATATAAAATTTTGGTTTGAATCGAATCGAACTGATTTTTCCCTGGTTCGGTTCGGTTCGGTTTGAGAAATGAATTTGGTTCGGTTTGGAGAAATTTTCTCCAAAATCGAGCCGAACCGTGCACATCCTTACATTTAACTGTTTAAGGGACATACGGTTGAAAGTTTGTTGATGGTATAAGTTCAAAGCCTTTCGATTCTCATTTCTTTGGAATGTGTTTTTATTCTCATTGTCTTTCTACTAGGTGTATTGGGAGACTCAGTAATGCATCTGGGTTCTGCTTATGCTCGAAAGAAAAGGGATCTTCCATGATCAATCCCCTTCTGCAATAGCTCATAGGCTGCTGAATTGCGAAAGATGATTTCTTCCGCTTTCCTGAGAATGGACTTACGTCATATAATTTTTGTCTATCATTTCCATCAATGCCCATTGGCCTCATTGATTTTGTGATGCGAATGCTGATGGACTTGAGTTGTTGCCCTATGCTTTATTTGTGGAAGGGGAGAGTAAGGATTATGGAATTGCATTGTCTTGGGATTGGCCGGGCACAATTCTGTTCTAGATTGGGATCTGGATTAGGATTTGCTCAAGATTGCTTGGGATCAGCCGGTTTCAACCTAGTTCCAGGTGATCCTAGTCAAACAATGTTCATTTTTCTTTTTGCTAATTAAAATAAGTATTGAATTTTCTGCATTGAAATCAGATCAACAATGGCTGATCTCAATTTAAGTCGGCCGATGTCAATTAGGATTGACCAATCATACAAACCATGTGAGGAAATCCTAGACGTTGATGTTTTGGTTTCATAGGATAGTTATGATGAGAAGGGTAGTTGGTGGCTGAGAGCGATTGTTTCGATGCATCACTTATTTGGAAAGAATTATAGAGGATATTCCAGTTATTGGAATCTCTGACAAGTCATAATCCTTTTCAAACGGGAAAAGGGTGCCTCAGTTGACGTATAAAGAGGTTTTGGGAGAGAAGAGAGTGATAGACACAATTGGGGAGAAAATCTCTAGCAGTTGGGTCTTATGTGCTTTTCAATGATGAAAATAGATATCAATTATTGGGGATGGTACTCTTCTGTTCAAAGGACAAGGAAACCCATGAAATTTAAAAGTTGAATCTAAAAAATAAGAGAGTAAATGTAAACTCTATCCAAAATCTATTCACAACTATTAACCTTCCAAATGTGATTTCTCTCCATTCACTTTTAAATTCAAAACCTGTGTTTGCATGAAAAGTGACTCAAAAGCTACTTGTTCCTAAATCTGGTCATACCAAAGTGTTCCCAAATGGGCAGGTGGCAAGCCATTATGGGATGGACAAAGCATCCAAGGTGCCTAGGTAAGCATGAACAAATGGCAATGGTCTTGGCATTCTTTGGTATTCATAATGTCTTATTTGGCGCATTGGCCATCTTGAGAAATAAAGTAATTGCCTTTTAGATTTCTTTTCTAACTCTTTTATTTGGTGAGGATATCTTGAATGTGAGAAGTACAAATCAAGGTGTGCAGAATGCGGACCGGAATTGGAACCAATGAAGACCAGTTTCACTTTAAACTGGCCATAACCGACCAAAATCGGATGGTTCAAATTGGATTGGGAAGCCCGGTTCTGATTGGATTTATTTAGTTTCCCTCGAAGAACCATGCAGAGATTTGTTCAGTTTTCTTCCAGGAGTTGGAGGAAAAGACAAATAATTTTTCCCCACTTTTTGTTATTTAGATTTCTTCCTTCCATCTTCTACCAAAGCAAATTTTCATGATGTTTCGGCATTCCGGCCCTTTTTTCCCTATTTTTCCTAACTTTCTTCCAAGTCAGCGAGCCATTTAAAATGCCATTAGCGATATTGGTTCCCTGTTGGAGGGCGGGGGAGACTTAGTGATGGGGATCCAGGAACGGCTGGAATGGAGTCAAAGGCCCAATGTGCAGTTTAGTTGGCCCATTAGGGGTCCATTTGGAGTCTTTTAATTTACATGTAATTTTCCCATGCTTTTTAGTTATTTTCGGAGTCCTAGGGGTAATTTAGTAATTTTCCTAATAGGGTTTCTTTGAAGAGTCTATATATTGTCCTGTACCCCCTCGTGGGAGAAATGAAAGAAGAATTTTGAAAAGATGAGCCGCCTTTGCGTGTTTTCTCCCGAGACGGGACGGGAACCCTAGTCTTCTTCTCCTCCAACCCCCTCTCTTCTCTCTACTTCCGATCTACCCCCTCTCCTGTCCCGCATCACTTAGGGTCTGTTTGGTGCCATGTAAAACTTGCTACATGAGAAGGTTTTCCTGGAAAGGTTTTCAAAAACGTCCATTTGATTCCATGTAAAACTCCGGTCAAAGGAAAACCAAATTTGTTGACTGCTCCACTTCCCGATTTTGGCATCCACGGGTTCATCCCGGATGCCATTTTCCCCGCAGCATCTCTTCCCCCTTGCGAATAGGGTTTTCCCCCGAGCTCGTCTCCCTCCCGTGCAGCGGCTCGCCTTGCCTCGCCTCTAGCTCTCCCTCTCTCGCCCGCAGCGACCGCGGCGAGCTGATCTCCCTCTCACCTCACGCACCGCCGGCGAGCTGATCTCCCTCACGCACCTCACGCACCGCCGGCGAGCTGATCTCCCTCACGCACCTCACGCACCGCCGGCGAGTAGATCTCCCTCACACACATGCAGCAGCGAGTTCATCTCCCATAGCTGCAACAAGGTAACCCTCTGACCTGTTCTCGTATCTTTTCTCCCTCACACACGCAGCCCTCCACTAGATCGAGCTCCCATCCGTTGTTGTCAACCCTCCGGCCAGAGGGCGGCTACTGCTGCCTCTGTCTCTTAAGCAGTTCCATCTGGGCCCTCATCTTCTCTTGCTTCCTCGCCCAAAGCCCCTTTATCACCTCTGCGCCAGATCAAAAAAACCAGTAACAACATGCACAAGGGGAAGAAGTAGTCGGGATCGCTGTTGGGTCGACGAGAAATTTGGCGATTCCTCGCAGAGTCGGGCAAAGATAGAGCTCATGAGCATAGAGGAGGCGGGCAAAATCGCACCTTGGGAGGTGACGAGGCGGTAGACCTAGCTGAGCACGAGCGTATCTGCTTTCTTCTTCCCCAGTTCCCCTACACAAAAACTTTTCCTCTCCTCCCATGCTTCAGTTTCTTTTCTATTGGTTTATGGCTTCCCTGCTCCCTTCCTGATTTCTTCTTCCCCAGTTCCCCTACACCCACAATTTTCTCATCACCATCATCAACTGGCGTATCTGCTTCTCCCCTTCTCCTCCTCCCACCATTTCATGTTTTTGTTTTCTTTTTGTGCCCCTGATTCTGCAGCTTCCACCATCCTCCCCTCTGTTTTTTTTTGCTCAGTGAACTCCTCTTCTGTTTCCTTCTTATTCTCCGATTGCGGTGAAGATAATACTTGATTCATAGAAAATAAATACATTTTTAGGTTTCTAATGGTTTTAGTATCATCTTACTTAATTTTGATTTCCTTTGTCTTCCTAACTAGAACCAAGTAAAGTTGTTCTGTTAGACACATACTAAGGCATTTTGAGTGTCACAAATCTTTAGGGTCCAAATCATCAAAGATCAAATGATGTTGAGATCCTCCACTATCAGTAACAATCAATTTTTGCACTAGTTTAATTCACGGGGAAAATAAAATGACAATTCTTTTATCCTCTGTTTAGAAGGTGTCAAGTTTTTGCTTTCTAACAAAGGTATCATCTAAAAAGCAAGATTGAATGGATGTTCTAGAATCAACATTCCACATATTCCAAAGGATGGCAAAACAAAAGATTATGTGACCTCTGTCGAATTAATCTGAACTGAATGGGGCTTCACACCATTGGACATGCAGGGGTTGTCTATCATGATGGGAATGATAGCCAGTTGTGGAGCTCAGCCAAACCACTTGTGCATATTCACATTCGAATAGTGCATGATCTATGGTCGCTTCAGCACTATCACAAATTTGACACTCCATATAGGGAATGCTCTTTGCCAGTTGCACTGGAACAGGTAGGACTTGGTTTAGGGCCTTCCAAATAAAATGGATAACCTTAGGAGGTGAAATTCTAATGATATTTGGATCCCATAGGGTGCTCCACACTTTATCTGAATTTGAAGTGGAAGGAGGAAGGTTATGTTCTCCCAAGTACCTGTAGGCAGATTTCAAAGTGAGGGTCCCATCCTCAGAACTTTTCCATTTTCCACACTAGACAGTCCCCATTAGTCTCAGGGTTTTGGGGAAGTGGAATCGTCAGAATGTTTTCTACAGTAGTCTGATCAAAGAGGCCTTTGAAAAGCTGAACATTCCAATTTTTGTTTGAGATGAGTTCAGCCACCATAACAGGAACTATGCCTTGGTATGTGTTGTAATGAGCTAGTATGATTTGAAATCCACGGATCTTTCGAAATATTTGTGCCAAACCAATCCCGGATGGAGCTTAAACAACCCATCTTTAACTTTGTTCTGATGGATATGTGTTGTTTAGGGTGCAGTTTTGGAGTGGGATTAGGGTTAATCCAGAAGTTTCTGTCATTTTGAGGAATCTACACATGGCTGGGGATAGTGTCTTTTTCTGCACGGTTCCTTTTTTGGTGCTAGTGTTTAATAAATAACTGATAGCACAATAAACAAGTATAAAAGTAAGAAATTAATTTATATACACTCACAAAGAGCATTCCCCCAAAGGTAGTTCATTTTGTTTGGAAAGCTCTTAATCATGCACTTCCAGTCCAACAACAATTAGCCAAAAGGTTAGCTCATTTTGATAATACTTGTCAAATCTGTGTAATGCTGTTGAAACTGTTGAACATCTCTTGTTTGAATGTGAATTTGCTGAGTTGGTCTGGTTGAGTCCCCCCTTGGGTATCACCCTCAACAAGATAGGCAGCCCCTACACCAAAAAATTGTTCAATTGAGCGAGCCCTCGTTTGCTGAACACAAATTTGATAAGAGGCACATCACTGTCTGTTTTGCTATACTCTGGAATATATGGAATGACAGAAATAAGATCTTCAAGATAGTAATATCCACCAAATCAAAACCACAAGGAAAGTAGTCACTGACTCCTCACTGTGGTTAGCTAACCATGAATACCGTACTCATCCGAAGCAGAGGTCTATACAAAATTGGGAGCCCCCAAGACAAGGCTCCATCAACATCAATGTGGCTGAACTCATCTGCTAGCAGTTTATCTTCATGGCCTGGTAGAATGATAATTAAGGGGAGAATAGAGTCAAACAAGTCTGGTTTTTTTACACCAGAAAAACATATGCTGGACTGACTCTTCCCCTTCACTACAAACTTGGCATAATGCATCTATCCTTGGTAATCATTTTGCAAGGATTGATTAGACAGGTAAAGCCCCATGGATGACCTTCCAATAAAAACATCCGACTTTTTGGAGGGATGCATTTACCCATTTACTATCCCAAATCACTTTCATAATAAATTAGGTCTGGAAGAGGAAGGAGAAGATCTACACTCCCTCAAGAATCTGTGTGCAGATTTAGTAGAAAACTTGCCATCTGTAGTAAATCTCCATGCTACTTTATCACCTTCAGGATCTAGATAGCTCGAAAGGGGAATTTGGCTTGTCAAAGCAGCATAGTAAGGGCTAAACACCTGCTGCAATAAACTGATGTTCCATTCTTGGTTACAAATAAAATCGGAAACTCTAGAAGGCCTTGAATGGAGTTGTGATGTGGTTGGAGAGCCACCGTGCAAATTGTTTGGTATCCACGAATCAGTCCAAACATCTGTGCTTTGCCCATGTTGGGGTACTTTAATAGAGCAAGCACTAACTTGTGGTCTGACTGCAATTAAGGCCTTCCAAATATCTGAACAGTTCTATATCTGCTTGGCTTCTCAAAAAGATTTACCTTTGAGAAATTTGGCTGTCATCAACTGAACCCACAATGACTGCGGATTGTATAGGAAGTGCCAAGCTAGTTTCATAATCATGTCTCGATTAAAATCTGCAAGATCTTAATGCCCAGTCCTCCCACAGATTTATGTTGCTTCAGCACTTCCCATTTATAAAAATGCATTTTCCTCTTCCCATTGCTGGCCTTCCACGAAAAATCCCTCTAAAACTTATCAAGCCGATTAATAGTTGTTGTCAGAAGTAGGGAAGATGCCATCACATGCATAGGAATGGCAGATAAGGTAGGTTTAATCAGGACAGTCCTTCCTGCTGATGAAAGAGTATTTTGCTTCCGTGCATTCAGTCGCTTTATGACCTTATCTTCCAGATAATGATATCGAGCAACTTTACACATGTTCAGCCACATGGGAACCCTAAGATAAAGAGTTCATCTTTCTTTACACGTGCAGACACAACTCTTATTTTTGTCAGAACTTACAAACTTAGCAACAAATTGAGTATGAAAGGCAAAATGTGCAAAGCAACAAAAAAACATATGGACAAGTTCTTTATTCTTTGGATGTTATGCAGGAAGCAGAACGAATATCCAATAGGAAAAGAGGAGACCGGAGAATCCACTTTCTATATGCAAGGAGAAAAATCTCCACGTTCAATGACTTCGGTATGAATTTTGACCAGATTTTAAGAGAATATGGACTTTGAGGATGTTAGAAATAATTCTAGTATCTCCAAGCTAGTCACAATCGAAACAAAAAGGAGCACAGGAAATAAATAAATTTAATGCTTCTAGCCTCCTCAATGTGGTCTAAACTATATTTAATGTTCTTTACATGTTGCTGGCCTGGAATGAACATTGTTTTTAAGACCTAGAATGCTTTTATCCAAGGCATCTCTATCCTTGAATATAAGAAATATAACCAAGGAAATGGACTCAAGTATATGTTTCAAAACAAAGGAGTGTGCTCAAGTATATGTTTCAAAACAAAGGAGACGAGAAAATAAGCAAGGAAATGTCAATGGTGCTTAAGATCAACACTGTCGTTCAGGACTCCCAGCATCTCCTATCTGCACGGAACATTAATCTCTGTTTTGTCCATCGTGAAGCCAATGGTGCTGCCCAAGCCCTGGCAAAATTTATGTATCTTGTTAAGGATATATATATACTTCTCATGTCCCTCAATCAGTTTACATGCCGTACTACATGACATTTCCTGGTTTCATGCCTATCTTTGTTTGGTCACATTCCTTGTAAATAAGGTATATTTTTTCAAGACTTTAATGGTGTTAATCTAATCGCAACTGAAATCATTCAAGCATTCATTGTTGACAGAAAATGGGTTCTGCTTACCAGAACCCCTTTTTTTTTAGTTATTGAATGTGGTAAATTGCACCCCAACATTGTAGTTTGTGATTTCATATTTGCAAAATGTTCAGAATCGTGTAGCCCATAATCATCTCTTGCTGGAGTGTGTACATATCCTGTAGCATGGATGATGGCAGATTGACGAAAGGGAGTATATATATTAGACTGACGAAAGGTAGTATTTGTAGACACTGCAATTAAATAGACAATTTTATTCATGGACGTATCATATAAGGGGTTTTCTACATATACAAGATCTTCTAGGAATTTATTTACCAAAATTCCTAAAATCTTATGGGCTCCCTATTGTTTATCACATACATATGTAGGTACAGTGCCTAAGTTATTCTACATGGTTTGTTTCATCATCCCTCTTTATTTCCCCCCATTCTCTTGGTCATAAAGTTCCAGACGTCTGAATAAAAACAAAATACAAACTGCTAGGGAATAGATTCTCATGTTCTTTCACGTATCAGCTTCCATGACTTTGTCCATGTATTTATTATTTCTTATGTATGGTTGCAACTTTGGTTTTAGGTGCAAACGGAAACAAGGAAATGTCTATCAATGAAAACTATTGTGGTCTTGGAGTAAGAGTCTAGTCAACAAAATACAAGTGGCAATTAAGGAAATCTAAGCACAATTATGCAATTTCGGAAGAGTCTTGAATGAAAATTGGGTCTGCCAAATTTGTTTTTGAGAAGTGTTGCAGAATTGAACTACCTAAGTCATATTCTTAGGAAATTATGTTATACTTTTTTTAATTAGTTACTCATGTGACTATTTATCAAAGTTTCAACTATTCGTTGCTCATGCGAGCTGCTTTAGCTTTGTTACTTATTGGGAACGTGTCCAATTTTGTTGTTTAGTATTTGAACATCTCGCATGTTATTGTGGTTTAGTTCTTGCTAATCTTGTGTATGAACAATGACGGTTGAAATATAAAATGAAGGTTGACTTAATTCTTGCTTATGTGGACATGATGTTATTTCTTTGGACTGTCTCATCAAATACCGAGTTACAGTATTCTCTTAAAAAAAAAGGAACAAAAAAAGAAAATTTACTCTACGATTTAAATTTTGATCACGTGGGGATATATATATATATATATATATATTTATTTGAACTGTCCGTTTAAATGTCGAGTTGATCTCCCAGTTCAAAAAATTAAAGAGAGAAGATTCTTTGATTCTGTCATATTTATGTTAGTTGGTAATGTGACCAAATAAATACTGAGTTAGGGTGTTCTCTTAAAAAAAGGAACAAAAAAAAGTTTTTACTCTACAATTCAAATTTTGACCACGTGGGGGGTATAATCTTTTTTTTATTTGAACGTCCGTTCAAATGTCAAGTTGATCTCCCAGCACAAAAAAATTAAAAAAAGAATATTCTTTGACTCTACCATATTTATGTTAGTTGGTAATGTGATTTTTTTTTTTACAATTAAATAAATATATGAAATCATTTTCAGGAAAAAATTTTACGGAAAAACAAACAAATGAAAAGGTTTTCAGGAAAAAGTTTTACGGACAAACAAACAAATGAAAAGTTTTCATTTTTCTCATAATTTGATTTCCTTAGAAAATATTTTCCATTCAATTACATTTTACCTGCAACCAAACAGACTACTGGTTTACGATTTAAAATCGTAAAACCAAATATGTTAATGGCAGATGAAATTGGAATCTCACTTCTAAACATCAACATTTTAGCCCATATAACTAACTTTTCTACACGCTAATAAAAGATCAAACTGCACCAAAGGATGGCAAGAATTGAGTATAAATTATATCTTATTCATAAAATAGAATGCTTAACTTGGGTTCGCCTACATGCTTTGCCTTGTCATCTGTGAGTGCATCTTTATAATCCATTTCCTTTTACTGAGAGCCAACTGATAACGCGATAAGGTAAAGGATTTGCTTCTTGTAGAAGTGGCGTGTTCTTTGATCTAGAACCGTAACCATGACCGTAGGGGCTCATGGCATCATGGCAAGTTTTTAAATATGTGTGTGTGTAACTTGAATTGTCCTGATCTGTTGCCAATGCTTATCCCATATGATATTATCTGATCATGGTCTGCAGGCGGTGAAAAAAGTGTACACCAGCTGCTTTAGTGTTTGCCGCATGCAAGCACTATCAATTGTTGGGGATTTCAAATAATGTGTGGAACTGATAAATACTAGATCTAATATTCCTTGGAAGCTGGCTGATTGGATCAGAAATATTGGAATCCTTATGTCCACAGTCCCAGATATACTCGGGAAACCAAACTCAGCAGCTAACTGATATATATATATTTTTTTTGGTCAGTGTGGCTTAGTGGTTATAGGCCAAGTTTCCAGCTCGAAGAGTTGAGTTCGAGTCCGCCTAAAATCGCAAGAATTCCACTCAACTGGGCGATTTTTCCGCTCAAGAGGAGAGCGATCAATTACGCGGCACGATCTCCACCCGCACGCAACGCGGGCGAGATCGATGCCGCGACCTCCTGCCGCGGGAGCGGCGAACCACTCCGTTACACGCGCGGATTCAGCAGCTAACTGGTTAGCTCATCACAGGCCAATCTATCCGTTGGTCTGAGGATTTTCCACCTAATCTCTTATCCATATGTAACGAGGAAGCTGAACTTGCTTGTATATGAGGTGTTAACCCTCTTTGGCTAATCCCAATTACCCAAAAAAACCCTTGGTCACCTAGCATCCTGCACCAGAAACCAATATTTCCAGTCCAACAGCACCAATATATTTGGGTCACCACACTACAGTTCTTTAGTTCATTTGGAAGGAAAGATGTGATCTCAATTTTCCCAATGTCAACATATCCACTATCCATGGCAAACCGTGCAGGCACCCCTTTGCTTATGGTCCATTTGGTACCCTCTCCAGTTTTTCAGAAAACCACCTCCACCCATGTCCTGTTTGGTAGTATGTAAATGGGCAGGTCAAGGAAAAGTGGATGCATTGACTCGGTCAAAATCCAGCCGCAGCCAGCACGATGCCTTTTTTCCGAGAAGAGCGGACGAGATTGGCGTCTTCCCTCGGCCCATAAGCCCATAAGTGCCTGGCCTTCCCAGAAGATTCAAAATATTCAATATTTGTGGAATAGAATAACTTGTTGCATCATCACAGTCAACATTTTTTTTTTTTGAAGGCCCCCCAACATTGCCTGCATTCTCATATAATTAGATTTTTTATAGGACAACTCAAAAAAATATGAAAAATTCAAAAACCTTAGCTCTATGAATAGTATACTACTGTTCACTTGGGTTAGAGTTTTAAATTTTCACATGTAAGGGGTTTTCACAAAAAAATCAAAAAAAATGAAACAATAAAACATCGAGCCTCAATGAATAGTACACTACTGTTCATGGGGGTTCAATTTTTGAATTTTCATCTTTTTTTGAGATGTTCGATCGAAAATCGAATTATATGAGTATGTATGTCATGTTATTAGCCTTCAAATTTTTTTTATTAAAATAAAAAAAATGATCCCCAATGATACTATTACTGTTCATCGAGCCTTGGTTTTGAATTTTTATTATTTTTTAGGATGTTCGATAGCAAATCTAATTATGTGGACATATAGGGCATGTTGGGGGGTTCAAAAACATTTAAAATCTTTTAGTTTGAATGTACCATCATGCGATGTAATATCTTATTCTCCCTTTGAAATTACTTATCTTTATATCCTTAAAACTTAAGATATTATAATTTTACGTAGAACTATACCAAACTTACTCCAAGTAGAAAAAATTAGAAAGAAAAAAAATACACTTTAATGTTGAGGTTTTAATTTTGATCATGTGAAGATATGGTCTTTTTTATTTGAATTATCCAATCAAATGTAGAGTTGGACTCTGCTGTATCTATGTTAAAAATTTTGTAATATGAAAAATCTTTTATAAGGAAAAAAATGTAAGAAATCATTTTCAGGAAAAGATTTTACGGGGCGAACAAACGAATGAAAAGATTTTCAAAAAAATGTTTTTAGGAGTGCCAAATGCTCGATTACGTATTTTTTTTTTCTCGTAGATTGATTTTCTTGGAAAAACCTTTTCAATCTGATTATGTTTTACATGCAACTAAACGGACCCTTAGTTGGGCACCTCGAGCATCAATGCCATCAATTCCATTTTTCAACACTTGCCCATCTTATGATCGAAGGTAGTTGCTAGGGATGCAAATGAATCAATTACGTTCGACAAGTAGCGAGCTCGGCTCCAGTGATACTTTTAAGTTTGATTCATAAAACGAGTTTAAGGATGTGTTTGGCAAAACTTCTATTTGAAAGTTACTTTTTGGCTTCCACTTCTTACATAGAATGAGTTGAGGGAGAGCGATTATAACTAATTTTGGTTTGTTACAAAAGTCAATTCTTTCATAACAATCTCAGTTTTTCTCCAATCTTGGAAGCTTCTCCCTTGTAGCTTTTGGTTGGAAGCCAAAACACAATAAAAATACCACATAAATAACTTCTAAGATCTAATGGCTTCCATAAAAAATAACTAAATAAAAATGTAAAAGTGCTTCCAAATGGAAGCTGCGCCAAACACGGCCTAAGTTTGAACACAAGTCTACTCAGCTTTGACTTTTAAGCTCAATTCATAAAATGAGTTTAAGTTTGAACACAACTCTACTCGGCTTCGGCTTGTTTACATTCATGAACAAGTTCATTTAAATTTTTTAACAATTTAAAGATATAAATATAATTTTAAACACTTAAAATTTAATAAACAAATAATTTAATTTCATAAGTTGGTTATAAAACAGAAGGCTTCCCACGTCTTTTATAGCTAGTCATTTGTTTCCCAAAGTAATCCAGTCACACTGTACAACCCTTTGTGGTTGGGCCACGTGGCTAATTTAGTCAACTAGACGAGCTGACATGGTCACCCTCATAATATTTAGATTGACAAATACTATTTTCGATTGACAAATACATATTATGATTAACAAATACAGTTTTTGATCGACAAATATAGTTTCGATTGATAAATACAGTATTAGATTGACAAATGCAGTTTTCGATTAACAAATATAGATTTCGATTGACAAATATAATTTCAATTGACAAATACACATTTTGATTGACAAATACAATTTTTGATTGACGAATGCAGTTGTCGATTGTCAATCGAAAATTATATTTGTCAATCGAAACAGTATTTGTCAATCACTCTATTTGTCAATCGTAATATGTATTTGTCAATAAAAAATGGTATTTGTCAATCTAAATATTATAGAGATGGCTATGTCAGCTGGTTTAGTTGACTAAGTTAGTCACGTGGCCCAACCACAAAGGATTATGTAGTGTGACTGGACTTGTTGCACAACCTGGTTATGCAACAAGTATTACTCGTTGGAAAAAGAAGGGAATGACAATTATACAAGAAGGCTCTCACCACTTCCTTTTGAAATGCGGGGACACGCCTAAAGTGTCGCGACCATCCCAGAGGCACCTTTTTACCCATGGATTTAGTGTCAAAGGATTTTTTTGGATCATGCCTCTTGACGTGAGTAAGACAACCTCAGACTTTAACATGTTTAAATTTTGTTTTTCTGCCTTTCTATATCTCATATGGAGTAAATGTCATAGACTTGCTGGGTACTCTGTTCAGTAGGTATACTGCTAATTCTAGAGCATATCCCCAGAGGGACACTAGTAATCCTGAAAAACCCATCATGGATCGCACCATGTCCAACAAAGTGCGATTCTTCCTTTCAGATACACCATTCATCTGTGGTGTATATGGAGGGGTGAACTGAGAAAAGATACCATTATCCTTTAAGATTTGTGTGAAATTAGAACTCAAATATTCTCCTCACTAATCAGAAGAGATTTAATACTCTTTCATGTTTGTTTCTCTATTTCATTCTTAAACTCCTTGAACTTCTCAAACGCTTCCGACTTGTGCTTCATTAAGTATACATAGTCGAATCTTGAGAAGTCGTCGGTGAATGTGATGAAGTACGAGAAACCACCTTTGACTTGCGTGACATTGGACCACATACAACTGAATATATTAGTTCCAAAACATCCTTGGCACGTTCTCCATGTCCAATAAATAGAGATTTTGCCATATTTTTCATAAGGCAGGACTCACATGTCGCAAATGATTCATAATCGAATGTATTTAAATATCCATCTTTATGCAACTTTTGCAGCCTGTTTTTACCAATGTGTCCAAGTCTACAATGCCACATGTTGGCTTGGTTCACACAATTCTCGCTCTTCTTAAGAGCATTATCGATGTGAAGATTATAGTAAGAAACATCTAAAAGATATAGACCGTTGACTAAAGATGCCGAAGCTATTGATTTATTACTATAATAAATCGAACAACTTTTGTTCTCAATAGTCAACCTATATCCTATCTTGTCCAAACATGATATTAATACGATGTTCTTTATTATGTTAAGAACATAATAACAATTTTCCAATCATAAGACGTCTCCCGAAGGAATCATGAGGTTTGCTGTCCTTACAGCAACCGCCGCAAATTTTGCGTTGTTTCCTAACCTCCGTTCCACCTCACCTTTTCTCAGTTTGCGCTTACTTGTCAGCATCTGCACATCATGGCAGATATGAGACGTACATCTAGTATCTAATACCCAAGATGTGGAATCTCTAACTGACAAGTTGATATCGATCATATAGATATCTGAAGCTTCTAACAGCTTCACCTTTCTATGAGCTTTATCGTTGAGGAACTCCTTGCAGTTCCTCTTCTAGTGACCATTTTGCTTATAGTAGAAGTAGTCACCCTTTACTACTCCTTTCCCATTATCCTTTTTCCTTTTATCATATGCGATCATCTCTGTCTCAAGGGCATCTAATGTCGGTTCAGCAGGATGATGAGTTCCAAGGACGTAGGCAATGTGCTCAGATCTGAAAACATTCTTCAGGTTTCTAAGCCAATCCAAGTAGTTCAGACTAGTCAAAAGATTAGCATCAAGTATGCCACGGAGTGGGTTATTCGACGACATGATTCTCTACAAGAGATAAATAAAATCTATTTAACAGATGTTCAATTATTAAAATTTAAAACAAGACATGGTCTTTTAATCAAGTTTTAACTCCTACTAATTTTCGACGGACTGTATAACCCTCATTTATATAGAACGGGAGATGCCGACAATCTCCTAGTAGGGATTGGAATATTAATGACTTGTAGTTCAGCCTTGTGGATAGCACAACAAGCTATAATGCAATCAAAGAGCACTCATCTCATGGGACTTGCAACTCCTTGTAATATTCGATCATATCTTCGGTCACCAGAGATTTAATAGCCTTGTGGATAGCACAACAAACCATTAATTCTGGTCTAAGTATTACCATCGTTACGTAATGAGCATAGATTTGCATACAACCCTTGTGGATAGCACAATAAGGCTACATGGTTCCTCTACCCCGATCAATAGGCATCTTATGCTATAGCCTTTCCTTACAATTAAACATGCCTTGTGGATAACATAGTAAACCTACCTAAAGTAATTCGAATCCTATGACTATAACGATAGATGACTATGCGATAAGTTCTGAACTACTCACATTACGGCTTAGAATTTAACGAGAGTTTTTAGATAACTTTTATCTTAGTTTCACCTAAGTGATAGTATATAAATATATTGTATATATTTAGTACTTACTATACCTGCTTTAATTCATAATAAAAAATAAAAAATATTGTATCACATATATGTCTAGCGTAGTCATAGATAGTACAATGGGTTTGACTAGAGCTAACAATCAAACGTACACACAATCTAACATAACAATTATTAGATAATCTTAAAAACACATAGGCAAAAGATCTTCATTGAATCGTCTTCCTGGTTGCAGCTGTGGATCGTCCTCGCTCCTTCTTCGGTTGCCTCGATCAGATTAGAATAAATTCAAAATTTATATGTAAATAGAAGAAGGCCTTATGGCGAGTACAAGAAAGAGGAAGTTAGAATTACATGGGAGTATGAGAGAGAGAGAGGTATGTAGACCTCTATTTATTAACATTTAATAAATATTCCATCATTCATCAACGATCCACATACATCATTCATCACATGAATAATTTAAAAATACATATCCATGACCACGGTGTGTTTTATATCAATCCACACAAGATAAGTGCATCACATGACTAAATAAAAGAGTTTCATAAATTAATAACTTTGGCTTTCAAAAAGCTAGGTTCCAATCAAAATTAGTATTTGAATTTCAAAAATTTATTTTATTATCTTAACATGCAATTAAATCAAATTTAAAAGTATCAAAACACACATCGCATGTGCACACACTCCAAATTAATAATTCCAGAATATTCCATACCATTAGAATATTTCTAATAATAAAAAACAATCTAACATTTAGATTAATCAATATTAATAATCTAACAATTAGACTATTAATAATTAATTACTAATCTAACTCTTAGATTAGTCCATTAAAGTTAATTGCTAATTTAACACTTAAATTAATAATCAACTCTAATTAATTAATAATTAGTAATCTAACTCTTAGATTGGTAAATGAATGTTAATTACAAATTTAACAATTAAATCAATTAATTAACAATAATTAATTAATGTATTCTAATTTAACCCTTAGATTAGTTAATTAAAATAATTAACTCCAATTAACTAATAACTACTAATTTAACACTTAAATTAGCCAACTAAAATTAATTATTAATTTAACACTTAAATTAATATCTAACTCTAATTAATTAACAATTAGATGAATTAATAATTAATAATATAATATTTAGACTAATAATTATTAACCACTAATCTAACTCTTAAATTAATCAAATTAAGGTTAATTATTAATTTAATATTTAAACTAATAATTAAATCTAATTAATTAACAACTAATTGTTAATTAGAAAATGATTCAAAATCATTAATGCTTAATCAAATAAAACTGAATAATAATTTAAATTTTCAAAACATTTGTGAATTTTAAAATTAAAATCCAATTCATTTTATATTTTAATGGGCTTGGGGTTTTGGGGTTTAATAGAAAATAGGGGTTTTAATTTGGGAATAAAGGGGGGAAGATGGCTCAGCCCATTTGCCCGAGCGAGGGCTCGACCAAGGTCCGAACCAGGGCCTTCCTTTGCTGAGCCAGGGCTCAGTCTAGGGGTGAACCCGACCTTGGCGCCCCTGGCTGGCCGGTCCAGTCGGTCAGATTGGCTTTGGGCCGGCCCCTTTCTTCCCCAAAACACCCGAAACCCTAACCTCTATTTGCGGGTTGCAGGTGGACACCGGCGACGGTGGGAGGTTGCAGGGATGCCTGGTGCCCAGCGCCGCTCGGCCCCGGTCGGCGACTCCCCGTTGCCAGCAGGCCCGCCGGTGGCCGCTTGTTAAGCTGTTGGTCGAGCCCCTTTCTTCCCCTTCTTGTTTTTGGTTTTCTCAAAACCTAAAAGAAGAAGAACAAAAGCCCCTTACCGGCCACCCCGGCGCCGGTATGAAGCCCACGGTGACCGATCATAGACTTAGGACCTTCCAAGCTAGCCATATCAACCTTCTCGAGCACCAAGAACCTCCATATGGCACCGACATGAACGTCGTTCTTCATCATATGAAGAACTATAAAAATCCCCAAATTAATTTTGATTTTTGCAGAAAGAAAATTAATCCATTTGATATGTGCTCATCGTATAAACACACATCAAGCAAAGAATCGAACTAAAGCATGGAATTATTCATGAAAAATTAATCTGGAGATCGAAACAGGACGAGAAATAGTGGAACCTGGCTCTGATACCACTGTTGGGTTCTCGTGTTTCTCAGGATCGCAAACGCAGTGGAAAAATAAAAATTAAAACGACTGTGATCCCTGTCCATTTTGAATAATCTAAAACCGATTAGAACGGGTAATCAAACATTACCGCGCATGGATTTAGATCTGCGTCCGAATGGTTCCGTCGGTGTGACATCGCCAGCCGTGCAAACGCCCGACCTCTAGCGAAGTCTACGCGATCCTCCTCGTGGTGGATTTCCTTATGATCCTCGTTCTTCGTAGCCCATGAACCTTATGAACCTTCTGATAGAATTGGGTGGCCTCAAAGCCAATCATTGTACATTCTAGTTCAGATTATTAATAAAGGCAATTATTTCTTCATTTATAGTTCTCACAAATTAACTATCGTAATGAAGGTCCGTAGACAAATGTATGGGATATTGAATCATGATGAGATCATGATAGTGAGATCAATATACTCAGTCACTTGTCTTAAACAGTTCTCGATCATAGGATATTTAAGATGGACATTAAATATCCGATAAGATCGACATAAGTTATGTCTGCTCATGTGATGAGGGTGAATGATCTCACATTCACTCGTGTGGTGACACTAAGACAAACTTGTGGGTGCTCATTAGAGAATGAGTTCACTGAACAGACCCAAATAAGAATTCCTGGATGGTAATTATACCTATTAGTCAACCAGGGACTTCAATCGTTGCAGTAGCACAGTTGGTCCTTTGACCTGAGTCACCAATGATACCTTGTTTGTGGACCATTGTATCTTGATTCTCTGACTTGTGGACTTTAACCATTAAGTCCACGATAGTCGGTCTTTCAGATACAGTGGAAAGCTTGCGAAGGTAATTGAGTGAACAACAAGGGATCACTCACTCTTGGTATAAGACTGGAGAGAGAATGTCCTATGGATGTGTACACAGAAATCCCTGGCCAGGGTCAAATGAAAGAGATGTCTTTCTAGAAATTAACTGAGTACTGGAATCCATTTAAATAATGCGATAGAGGGTTTGACTATAATACCATACCCTTGTGTTATCGGGACATTGCATGAGTGAAGGATTTTATCTGTGCGGTATCTGCAGATGGAAAGGTTCAATTGAAGGGAATAATATCCCTTATATCTTGTGGGATCATGAGGTAGTGTTTGGTGCTGTTCATGATCAGAAGGCCAAGTGAATTAATCATCAGATGATAATCCACTTGTTTATTAAATTAATCATTTAACATATGATGTTTAAATGTTAATTAATAAATATTAAACTCTAGAATCAGTTCTAAGTTTAATGGGCTTGAAACCGGACTGATATATGGGCCTAGAGGGTCACACACATAAGAGTTCTCGTCAGACGGTGAGAGACGTTAAACTTCATGCTTATCTGGGTTTTTATGAAAAGCCGCAGGATAAACATGAAGATTTAATGGAGATTTATCCAAGGCCAAACTCTTGGATAATCATGAGGATTAATCCTTGTGTTTATCCTTATTTCTATATAAGGAGGGCCAAGGGGGAGGGGTAAAAAGTTAGTTGGACGAATTTGACACCCCAGATTCTCTATCTCCTCTCTCTCTCTCCTTCTCTCTCCCTTGGAGTAGATCTGTCTCTCTCCGCGCATGGTGAATTTGAGATATGGTCGGAGCACTCAAGTCGAGGAAGAAATCGCGTCTGCAGCGGGAACTCGTGTGGATACCTCTAGAGATCGTGCGAGTGCGCGATTACCGAGTCGGCATCATCTACGGGAGATTCGAAACCCCGCAAAGGTGAAGAACTGTTCTTCCCGCGTTTATTTTATTGTCCGTTTTACGATCCCAGCAGCCGATACATAGGAATCGTTTTTATTCTCCGCTGCGTTCTTGGCGATTCCTTACAGTGGTATCAGAGCCAGGTTTACTGGTTCGATCATAAAACGGCATTGTTTTGCGTGTTTTTCTCGTTATGCGTGAAGAACCCGTATTGTACGTGTTCTTGCGTTTAATCTGATTAAAATGACGGAATAGTGTTCATACGATGAACACAAATAATTTGATTATTTTTCTGTGATTTTTCGGAATTTATTTGGGATTTTCGGAGTTCTTCGTGGGACGATGAACGGGGTGTTTTCGGCGGCTTCGTACACGATTCCCAAGCGTTGGGATGGCGTCCCGGATGCACGGATCTCTAGGTGATAGTCACCACTACACATCTGACATATTTGCCGACGCCGGAGTGGCCTTGGAGAGCTGCAAATATGAAGTCCTAATTCGGATTTTACGCTGAAAAATCAGATTTAAGGGGAGGTTTATGGGGCTCGGGTTGCAGCTTCGGGGGCCCCGCCGGCGGCCATGCCGGCGCCGGACATGCCGCCGGCGCCAGGGGCATCGCCGGCCAGTGCCAGTCAATGCCGGGGGCCGGCCGGCGGCGGCGCCGGATCCTCCCAGCCGCAGGTTCTGCAGAAAAGGCAAGGGTTTAGGGTTTGCAGAGAAGGGGAAGAAAGGAGCCAGGCCGGCCGGTCCCGAGCCGGTTCGGACCGGCTCGGCCGGACCCGGCTAGGGCCAGGACCTGGCTGGGCCAGGTCTGGTGCCTGGCTCGACCAGGACTCGAGCCTGGCTGGGCCAGGGCTCGAGCCTGGCCGAACCAGGGCTCGTACAGCCCATGTGGCTGAGCCTTGTTCAGATTAAAACCCCATTAAACCCTTTATTAGCCCATTTTAAGCCCATTTAAGCCCGTTTTAAAATTGTTTTAAAACAGAAAAATTATAGGAATAATTAATAATTGTTATTAATTATTTTTATGATTATTAACAGGTTATTAAACTGTTTAATAACTGTTATTCACTTAAAGGGTTTTATTGTTAATAGGGTATTGGTTAATTATTTCAAATTGTTTTAAATAATTAATTTCCTTATTAAATCAATTAGTTTAAAAATATTTTAAATTGATTTTATGCATAACTTGATTTTATTTATCAGTTCAAATTGTTTGAATTAGTATTTAGATTAACTGAATAGTTTAGTTATTTCATTAGTCAATAATGTTTTGAATATTATTGATAATGTTGAAATAAGTGTTATGTCGAAAACTTATTGGTATTATAATTTTATATTTATAAAAATTTAATACCAGACTACAATTATGTGATGATTGTGATGCATGTGATGTGTTTTATGGTGGGATGATCATGGACTTATAATTATCATGTGATGATTGATGTGAATGAATGCGATGCTTATTTCATTTGATATTTTAAATAGGACCTGCGTGTCCTCCTCTCTCTTAATCCAGATGTACTCTCTACCTTCTTATAAGATTGTACTCCCCTTGATAAGATCAAGGTTTCTTATTGCTTTAAATGTACATTTATGGACCTGCGAGTCCTAAATTTCATATTTAAATGTTTCGGATTAAGCTTAGAGGACGGGATCTTCTTAAGATACCTCTGGAGGAAGGACTCGCATCAAATGGAACCAGTGTTGCTGTTTTCACATTAGGATCCTATTATGGATCATCGTTTGGCTCCGATGATTCCATAGTAGCTTTAGCAGTCCATGATCATCCCTATTTAATTTTTCTGCATATATGTGATATTTGTGGACCTTGCTATCATATATATATATTTCTATTAAGTATTATGATACTTCAAATCGAAATACTATTGATAGCACGATTTTTTATAAATCAACTCAAAAAAAAAACCCTCTTTTAAAATTTAAGTTGTAAACGTGAGATATTCAGAATAATCCACGTAACCCACCATCATTATAGACCTTAGGATAATTCTTATCTCAAATAGATTTATTGTGCTACCACAAGGTCTATTTGATTTAGAAATTAACCTAGGTCTACAACATGTGATGTCATTAAGATAAATGGACAAATAGTGTAGTTTTGTTGTGCTACCACATGGATTGCACTATGAATTCATGTTATCTAACTAATGATGGATAAACTTAACTGAATCATTTGATTTGTTGTGCTACCACATGGATTGCACTATGAATTTATGTTATCTAACTAATGATGGATAAACTTAACTGAATCATTTGATTTGTTGTGCTACCACAAGGTCATTTTGATTCAGGGGTTAAATCGATCGGATATTGCAAATGTTGCAATTGTCAAGAGTTGACTGCCTAAGGGACTTGTTGTGATTTGTTGTGGTACCACAAGGTCACATGCATGATGCCCGAAAGATTCTGATCCCCACTAGGAGATCACCGGAATCTCCCGTTCTGTATATTAGAGGGTCATACAGATCGCCGAAAAATAGTGGGAGCCTAAATCAAGATTAAAAGTCCTAAATCTGATTTTAAGAACTATCTGCTCATTTTTATATATATTTCCCTGTAGGTCGCTATGTCGTCACCTAACCCCCTTCGTTGCATATTTGATGCAAACAAACTCACGGGACCTAATTACATTGACTGGTTACGCAACCTGAAGATTGTCCTCAGGTGTGAAAAGCTAGCCTATGTCCTGGATCAACCAGATCCAGTACAACCCGGTGATAATGCTAACGAAGATGAATTAATGATGTTTGAAAACTGGAAGGAGGACTCTGTCAAAGTCCAGTGTTATATGCTTGGTTCAATGAACAATGAACTGTAACGACAGCATGATAACATGGAACCTAAGACCATTCTGAATCACCTACAAGAGTTGTTTGGTGAACAATCCAGAACAGAAAGATATGAGATATCTAAGAAATTGTTCAGGACCAGAATGAGCGAGGGCACATATGTGCAAACTCATGTGCTCAAGATGATAGAATGGATTGAGAGGCTTGCAGTACTTGGCTTTGTTATGAACAATGACCTAAGCATCGACTTAATCCTACAGTCCCTTCCAGATTCATTTTCACAATTCATTATCAACTTCAATATGAACAAAATTGAAGTTACACTGGCTGAGCTGCTTAACATGTTGAAGACAGCAGAAGGAACTATCCAGAAAGACAAGCCAAATGTAATGCTTGTTGGTAAGTCTAACAAGAAAAGAAAAGCTGGACAGATCTTTAAGAAAGGTAAGCCTAAGAAGCTAGTGAAAAGCAAACCGGCGGTTCAAAAGGACAAAACTAAAGTCAATGACAAAGGTCAGTGTTTCTACTGCCATAAAGAAGGTCACTGGAAGAGAAACTGCAAGATCTATCTAGCAGAAAAAGCAAAGGAGAAGCTTGGTGAAGCTTCAGGTATACTCATGATCGATCTTAACTTGTCTTATAGAGAATCAACATCTTGGGTATTAGATACTGGATGTGTTTCTCATATCTGCAATAACTTGCAGGTGCTAACAAGTAAAAGAAGATTGAACCGCGGAGACGTGGATCTGAGGCTCGGGAATGGAGCAAAAGTTGCTGCGTTAGCTGTGGGGACATCAAGACTTCATATGCCGTCAGGAGACTCCTTGGAACTAATAGATTGTTATTATGTTCCGACCATTATTAGGAATATCATATCTATTTCATATTTAGATAAACAAGGATATTCTATGAAACTAGAGAATAAAGGTTGTTCCATTTATCAAGGAGACAAATTGTTTGCTTCTGGATATTTATTGAATAGATTATATTTACTTGATATTTCATATGATGTTTGTCTGGTAAATAAATCTCTTGAAAGAATAGATAAGGATGTGAATAAATCGTACCTATGGCATTGTAGGCTAGGTCATATAAATGAGAACAGGATCATTAGGTTGCAAAAGAATGGATATATTGATCCATTTGATTATGAATCATTTGCAACTTGTGAAGCTTGTCTCATGGGAAAAATGACCAAAGCTCCATTCTCAGGACATGGAGAAAGAGCTAAGGACTTATTGGAACTAATACATAGTGATGTATGTGGTCCAATGTCCACTCATGCTATGGGTGGTTACTCATACTTTGTTTCATTTATAGATGATTTCTCAAGATATGGCTACATATATTTAATGAAATATAAGTCAGAAGTCTTTGAGAAATTTAAAGAGTTTAAAAATGAAGTTGAGAACCAGACTGGAAAGAGTATCAAAACTCTTCGATCAGATCGAGGGGGTGAATACTTAAGTACAGATTTCACACAATATCTTAAGGATAATGGTATTTTGTCTCAGTGGACTTCTCCCTATACACCATAATTAAATGGTGTATCAGAAAGGAGAAATCGTACTCTATTAGATATGGTACGATCAATGATGAGTTATGCTAAACTTCCAATCTCTTTATGGGGATATGCACTATTGACTGCTGCATATCTGTTGAACAAAGTTCCCAGTAAGTCAGTATCTTCCACTCCATATGAGATATGGAAAGGAAAGAAACTAGACTTTAAGCATGTTAGAGTCTGGGGTTGTCCTGCACATGTCAAAAGACATGATCCAGACAAACTGGATTCCAGGACAGAGAAATGTAGATTTGTGGGATATCCAAAAGAGACTTTTGGATATTATTTCTATTAGCCCAACGATCAAAGGGTGTTTGTCGTAAAAAGAGTTGTCTTCTTAGAGAAAGAATATCTTTCAAAAGAAGACAGTGGGAGCAAGATAGAACTGGAAGAAATTCTAGACTCACAAATCAACACTAGTTCATCTACTGAACCAATGACTCAAGAACTTGTTCAAGATGATACACAAAAGGTTCGCAGATCAGGTAGAGTGCCTAAGCAGCCTGAAAGATATATTGGACATATCGATGATGGCAAACCAAAAGTGCACTTAAATGAGGATGATGATCCTCAAACCTACCAAGAAGTCATAAATAGTTAAGAATCAGAAAAATGGCAAGAAGCGATGAATTCTGAAATTCAGTCCATATATGCCAACCAAGTTTGGAACTTGGTTGATCTGCCATAAGGTATAGTACCTATTGGCAGTAAATGGATCTTTAAAAGAAAGATCGGGGCAGATGGACAGATTGACACATACAAGGCAAGGCTGGTAGTAAAAGGATATCGTCAAAGGCAAGGCATTGACTATGACGAAACCTTTTCTCCAATTGCCATGATTAAGTCAATCAGAATACTTCTTGCTATCGCCGCATTCTATGATTATGAAATATGGCAAATGGATGTGAAAACAACATTCCTTAACGGGAACCTTCAAGAAGAGGTGTATATGATACAACCTGAAGGATTCACTTCCAAAGAGCATTTAAACAAAGTATGCAAGCTGCAAAGATCCATTTATGGATTAAAGCAGGCATCCCGAACTTGGAACTTAAGATTTGATGAAGCAATCAAATCTTATGACTTCATTAAGAATGAAGATGAACCTTGTGTATACAAAAAGGCTAGTGGGAGCGTAGTTACCTTTTTGGTACTTTACGTTGATGACATTCTACTCATTGGGAATGATGTAGGAATGTTGTCATCAGTAAAGACTTGGTTATCTAAAAACTTCTCCATGAAAGATTTGGGAGAAGCATCCTATATTCTGGGAATAAGGATCTATAGAGATAGGTCCAAAAGGATGCTTGGCTTATCCCAATCTATGTATATAGATACCATAGTCAAAAGGTTTGGCATAGAAAATTCCAAGAGAGGCCTAGTTCCAATGAGGCATGGAATTTATTTCTCTAAAGAAATGTCTCCCAAGACACCTGAAGAGAAAGCATACATGGATAGAGTTCCTTATGCCTCGGCAATAGGATCTATCATGTATGCAATGCTATGTACTAGGCTTGATGTGGCACACCCACTAAGTGTCACTAGTAGATATCAGGCTGATCCAGGTGAAGAACACTGGAAGGCGGTGAAATGTATCCTTAGATACTTGAGAAGAACTAAGGATCTATTTCTCGTCTATGGAGGAAACGACTTGGAACTTTGAGGGTTTACTGACTCGAGTTTCCAGTCGGATATGGATGATAGCAAATCCATGTCTGGATTTGTTTTCATGTTAAATGGAGTTGCAGTAAGTTGGAAAAGTCCAAACAAGAAACAACTGCAGATTCGACGACCGAAGCAGAATACATTGCTGCAGCTGAAGCGGCCAAGGAGGCGGTTTGGATGAAGAAGTTCATCTCGGCACTTAGAGTAGTTCCAAGCATTTCAGATCCTGTTCCATTATTGTGTGACAACAATGGAGCAATAGTTCAAGCGAAGGAGCCAAGATCACATCAGAATCAAAGCACATTCTGAGACGATTTCATCTGATTCGTGAGATTATCGCCCGAGGAGATATAGTAGTTGAGAAAGTCTCATATGAAGATAATGTAGCAGATCTCTTGACTAAGCCATTGTCTCAAAACAATTTAGAACGCCACCTTAAGTCTATGGGACTTAGACACATGGGTGATTGGCTATAGTCCAAGTGGGAGAATGATAGAATTGGCTGGCCAATCATTGTACATTCTAGTTTAAATTATTAATAAAGGCAATCATTTCTTCATTTATAGTTCTCGCAAATTAACTATCGTAATGAAGGTCCGTAGACAAATGTATGAGATATTGAATCATGATGAGATCATGATAGTGAGATCAATATCCTCAGTCACTTGTCTTAAACAGTTCTCGATCATAGGATATTTAAGATGGACATTAAATATCCGATAAGATCGACACAAGTTATGTCTGCTCATGTGATAAGGGTGAATGATCTCACATTCACTCGTGTGGTGACACTAAGACAAACTTCTGGGTGCTCATTAGAGAATGAGTTCACTGAACAGACCCAAATAAGAATTCCTGGATGGTAATTATACCTATTACTCAACCAGGGAATTCAATCGTTACAGTAGCACAGTTGGTCCTTTGACCTGAGTCACCAATGATACCTTGTTTGTGGACCATTGTATCTTGATTCTCTGACTTGTGGACTTTAACCATTAAGTCCACGATAGTCGGTCTTTCAGATACAGTGGAAAGCTTGCAAAGGTAATTGAGTGAACAACAAGGGATCACTCACTCTTGGTATAAGACTGGAGAGAGAATGTCCTATGGATGTGTACACAGAAATCCCTGACCAGGGTCAAATGAAAGAGATGTCTTTCTAGAAATTAACTGAGTACTGGAATCCATCTAAATAATGCGATAGAGGGTTTGACTATAATACTATACCCTTGTGTTATCGGGACATTACATGAGTGAAGGATTTTATCTGTGCGGTATCTGCAGACGGAAAGGTTCAATCGAAGGGAACAATATCCCTTATATCTTGTGGGATCATGAGGTAGTGTTTGGTGCTGTTCATGATCAGAAGGCCAAGTGAATTAATCATCAGATGATAATCCACTTGTTTATTAAATTAATCATTTAACATATGATGTTTAAATGTTAATTAATAAATATTAAACTCTAGAATCAGTTCTAAGTTTAATGAGCTTGAAACCGGACTGATATATGGGCCTAGAGGGTCACACACATGAGAGTTCTCGTCAGACGGTGAGAAACGTTAAACTTCATGCTTATCTAGGTTTTTATGAAAAGCCGCAGGATAAACATGAAGATTTAATAGAGATTTATCCAAGGCCAAACTCTTGGATAATCATGAGGATTAATCCTTGTGCTTATCCTTATTTCTGTATAAGGAGGGCTAAGGGGGAGGGGTAAAAAGTTACTTGGACGAATTTGACACCCCAGATTCTCTCTCTCCTCTCTCTCTCTCCTTATCTCTCCCTTGGAGTAGATCTGTCTCTCTCCGCGCATGGTGGATTTGAGATCTGGTCGGAGCACTCAAGTCGAGGAGGAAATCGCGTCTGCAGCGGGAACTTGTGTGGATACCTTTAGAGATCGTGCGCGTGCGCGATTACCGAGTTGACATCATCCACGGGAGATTCGAAACCCCGCAAAGGTGAAGAACCGTTCTTCCCGCGTTTATTTTATTGTCTGTTTTACGATCCCAGCAGTCGATACATAGGAATCGTTTTTATTCTCCGCTGCGTTCTTGGCGATTCCTTACACCTTCGCTGTTTGCCGCAATGTCAAAAGGGAGTCGGAGAAGACGGCGGAGCTATCTCCAGAGAGGGGAGAGAGCTGGGGCGCTAGAGAGAGAGAGGGAGAGAGGCAGGGGCGGCTAGGGTTGAGCAACAGCCTGGCCTGCTCAGCTCGTTTGCTACATTTTATACTAACCACGCGGTTTTTCATAAAAACCTCCGATTTAATATGAAATCCACTTTTAATCCATCGCCTTGAGAATCGTTTGCGTATAACCCTCTAGGCCCAATTACCAGTCCGGTTAATGGCCCAATAAGTCCAGTGACTCCTCACTGACTAAATTAAATAATTAATAATTTATATTAATTAATTAATCAACCGAATCAATGTCGCACATTAAATTCGGTCGCGCCTTCGATCACGTTGGGTGCCAAACAACACCGTGTGAATCCGGAAGGTATTGGGGTTAAGCAACCCACTTTTGGAACCTATCCGCCGACACGTACCGCGTGGATATAATCCTTCATTCGTACAATACTCTCGAGTCAACTCAGGGTATAATGTACCGTCAAACCCTAACTGGTCGACTCACTTGGATCGGATGTTGCCGTATAATATCGGAAAACTCCTATCCCGATATTATCGTCCGCCCTAGCTAGGGACTCGCGCGCATCCTTTCTAGAGCATTTTCTCTCTAAATATTGAGAGCGAATGATTCCTTATTGACACTCAATTCCTTTCGACGGTATTCCGCTGCACCCGAACCTTGGCTGTTTAGAATCCCGTGAATGGAGATCTGTAAACCAAGGTCAAAGCACAGAAGTCCACTGACAAGGTGTCATTGGTGTCTCAGGACCAAAGACCATCCACGCAATTGCGACAATAGAATCAAGCTGGATGATAGTGAGGTGCTATACCATCCAGCGATTCAGTCGGATTAGTTCAGTGAACTCATTCTCTAATGAACACTTAAATATTCGCCTTAGTGTCTCCACACATGTGACTATGAGATCATTCACCCTCATCGTATGAGTAGGAGTAATCTGTACTAGTCTAACCGGATATCCGATGTCCTTGGATATCCTCAGACTAGGAACTATTAAGAATATGTGTGTTTAAGTGATTAGTCTCATTAGTATGATCTCATCATAATCTGATCACTATTGCATATTCACGGACTTCATGATGAGACGATAACAATACCAATTTACACATAATGAAATAAAGCCATTTTTATTAATAAATGAACGAGATTTACATAGTCGGATTGGCTTGTAGGCCACTTAAGACTAACACGGTTCACCGGAACCTCGATGTCCCTGTCTTAGGTCGATTTTCATTGGGTGGCCATGCACGATCTCTGAAGGGATTAGGCCAACTGGTGGGAGGCTTTCCGCAGGAGCTTTCGAGCTCATCGGAGTAAGTTGCCCGCCTGCATGGTCGACTAACGAAGGCTAAGTCATCGACAACAGATGGGGGAGGATTTAGCGAATCTTCGTTGAGAACTGGACGCCATGCGCTGGGAGGCCAACTGTAAGAAATATAAAACGATTCCTATGTATCAGATTGCTGGGATTGTAAAACGGACAATAAAATAACGGGAAGAACTGTTCTTCACCTTTGTGGGGTTTCGAATCTCCCGTGGATTGAACCGTTTCGGTAATCGTGTACGCACACGATCTCCAGAGGTATCCACACGAGCTCCCGACGCAGACGCGATTTCCACCTCGGCTTGAATACTTCGACCCGATCTCAAATCCACCATGCAATTGAGAAGAGAGAGGGATCTTCTTCAAGAGAGAGAGAGAGAGAGAAACTCTAAAGCTCTAATGGTGTAGTGTACGTGTCCCTCCACCAGCCACCCTTTGGCCTCCTTTTATAACAATTATAGATTGGGCCAAAGATTAATTCTCATGATTATCCAAGAGCTTAGCCTTGGATAATTCTCCATTTAAATATTCATGTTTATCCTACGGCCTTTCACAAAAACCCAGATAAATATAATATTTAACATCTCTCACCGTCTTACGAGAACTCTTATGTGTGTGACCCTCTAGGCCCATATATCAGTCTAGTTTCAGGCCCACTAAACTTAGAACTATTTCTGAAGTTTAGTATTTATTAATTATTATTTAATCATCATATGTTAAATAATTAATTCAATAAATAAGTGGTTTATTATCTAATAAATAAGTGGTTTATTATCCAATAAATAAGTGGTTTATTATCCAATAAATAAGTGGTTTATCATCCGATGATCCCAGAAGATATAAGGGATATTGTTCCCTTTGTTTGAACATTTCCGTCTGCAGATACTGCACAGATAAAATCCTTCATTCATCTAATTTCCCAATAACGCAAGGGTATGGTTTTACAGTCAAACCCTTTATCGCATTATTTAGATAGATTCTAGTACTCAGTTAACTTCTAGAAAGATATCTCTTTCAGTTGACCTTAGCCAGAGATTTCTGTGTACACATTGTTGGGATCGGTCGTAATCCCGGAAAATCACATAAGCGGAAGAACGTAAAACAAAATGATTTCCTAAACCGTTTCAGGCTCCGATTGATGCAACAAAAACGATCTTAAACAAATCACACGAGATTTATCATCTTGCACAAAATATTTGAGCCATACAAACGTCCGGCCTCTAGAGCTTAATCCACACCAACTCATGCAGTAACGGAGTTCTTCTTCTCCAAAACCTACACAAAACCCTCCTGCCTGAAGAACCTGGGAAGAGTCCAACTCTTCTTTTCTTCTTGATGGCCAACTATAGTGAATGGGTTTCATTAGCTAGTGGGTTGAAGAGAAGAAGATGGGTTTATATAAAGGATTAAAGGTGGCAGCTTGAACCGCTCATTCAACCAATCCCGTCATTTTACCACCTCGGCTAAAAGTAACTGCGGTTAAATGTAAACCCGATGACATTTTATATATCAATCAATATATTATTATTAGCACATTTACCAAATAAGCCTAATAATATATATATTATATATATGTCCTTTATATTATTGTATATATATTTTTAAGCCATTTATAAATTCTTTTCCCAAAAAGAATTTAATGCTTTAGTATATTTTTCCATACAATAATATTCCGTTCTACAAGAGTTATTTGTGTGTGATCCTCTAGGCCCATTATCTCTCTGGTTTAAAGATCCATTAACTTCTAATCTAATTAGAAGTAAATTAAACCGGTTATTCCCAATAACCGTTTAATTAGTTCCGGACCTTTTTGATCACATTGGGTCAAGTAAATCCGCGTGATCCCAGAGGTTGCCGGGTTTATCTTCACCCTGTCTGGCACCTGTAAGTCATCAGTTACCGTATTGCTATAATCTCTCGCTCATTCTATGAGTCCGATCCGATCGTGTGGTATGGTTTCGTCAAACCACTGGTGATCGTGTCGTTTGATCATGACCTCCATAATAATTTCACGTTCATTCCAAACGAACTGATACCACCCTGGCCCGGGATTTAGTGGAGCGTTCATGTCATGACTCATTAACTGTCTGTGATATACCTAATAGTGAGCGATCCCTTCTTGACCATTAACGGTCTTCGCATGTATTTCGATGTGGCTAATAATTCGGTGTTTCATGACTTATGGTTAAAGTCACTTAACCAAACATTAAACCACATTAGTCCTCATGCACGACCTCATTAATGTCTCAGGTCAAAGGATCAATGATACTACTGAGACAGATGGATCTTCAGTTGACATTCGGTATAATTAACCATCTGAAGATCTATCAGCGGATCAGTTCAGTGAACATCCTCCCAGGATGAACACCCACACATATGTGCCGTTCCCCGCACCTATGACCGTGAGATTAGTCATCTACACATCATGTGCGCTGATTTACAAGTAATCAATGTCTCATAGTGATTACTCTCCAATCATGAACAGTTTAAGGTATGCGTCCATGTATAGTCAAACTCACATTCGAGATCCCATCTCGAAATTTACTTTACAACCACATATCCTAAGAACAACACAAAGCAATCCACATATTACAAGTTTACGCTCTAAATACCACTTAAATATATTGAACAAGATTGTACAACACATTGGGCCTATACGGCCCATAATTTGTCTATAGGACACCAAAAAACTAACACACATTCATAGGACATTCTCTCTCCAGTCGTATACCAAGAGTGAGTGATCCCTTATTGTTCACTCAATTTCCTTCGCAAACTTTCCACTGTGTCTGAGAGACTGACTATCGTGGACTTAATGGTTAAAGTCCACAAGCCAGAGAATCAAGTCACAATGGTCTACAAGCAAGGTATCATTGGTGACTCAGGTCAAAGGACCAACTGCGCTACTGCAACGATTGAATTCTCTGAATGACTATCATGTATAATGACCATCTAGGAATTCTTATTCGGATATGTTTAGTGAACTCATTCTCTAATGAGCACCCACAAGCCTGTCTTAGTGTCACCACATGAGTGAATGTGAGATCATTTACCCTCATCGCATGAGCAGAAATAACCTATGTCGATCTTATCGGATATTTAATGTCCAATTCAAATATCCTATGATCGAGAACTGTTTAAGACAAGTGACTAAGAATATTGATCTCACTATCATGATTCAATATCCCATACATTTGTCTATGGACATTCATTACGATAATTAATTTGCGAGAACTACATATAATGAAATGATTGTCTTTATTAATATTTCGAACTAGAATGTATAATGATTGGCTTTGAGGCCATACAATTCTATCACCAAGTGCAGAGATGAACTTTTTCATCCAAACTGCCTCCTTAGCCGCTTCAGCTAGAGCAATGTATTCTGCTTCGGTCGTCGAATCTGTAGTTGTTTCTTGTTTGGAACTTTTTCAACTCACTGCACGTCTATTTAACATGAACACAAATCCATACATGAATTTGTTGTCATCCATATTTGACTGGAAGCTCGAGTCAGTAAACCCTCGAAGTTCCAAGTCATTTCCTCTATAGAGAAGAAATAGATCCTTAGTCCTTCTCAAATATCTAAGGATATATTTCACCGCCTTCTAGTATTCCTCATTTGAATCAGTCTGATATCTACTAGTGATACGTAGTGGATGTGCCACATCAGGCCTAGTACATAGTATTGCATGCATGATAGATCCTATTGCCGAAGCATAAGGAACTCTATCCATGTATGCTTTCTCTTCAGGTGTCTTAGGAGACATTCCTTTAGAGAGATAAATTCTATGTCTCATCGGAATGAGATATCTTTTGAAATTTTTCATGCCAAACCTTTTGAGGATGGTGTCTATGTACATAGATTGGGATAATCTAAGCATCCTCTTGGATCTATCTCTATAAATCCTTATTCCGAGAATATAGGATGCCTTTCCCAAATCCTTGATAGAGAAATTTTTGGATAACCAAATCTTTACTGTTGACAACATTCCTACATCATTCCCACTGAGTAGAATGTCATCAACGTAAAGTACTAAAAGGGTAACCGCGCTCCTACTGGTCTTTTATATACACAAGGTTCATCTTCATTTTTAATGAAATCATAAGATTTGATTGCTTCGTCAAATCTTAAGTTCCAAGTTCGGGATGTTTGCTTTAATCCATAAATGGATCTTTGCAGCTTGCATACTTTACTTGGATGCTCTTTGGAAGTGAATCCTTCAGGTTGTATCATATACACCTCTTCCTGAAGGTTGCCATTAAGGAACGTTGTTTTCGCATCAATTTGCCATATTTCATAATCATATAATGCAGTAACGGCAAGAAGTATTCTGATTGACTTAATCATGGCAAGTAGGAAAAAAGTTTCGTCATAGTCAACTCATTGTCTTTGACGATACCCTTTCGCAACTAGCCTTGCCTTGTAAGTGTCAATCTGTCCATCTGCCCCGATCTTTCTTTGAAAGATTTATTTACTGCCAATAAGTAATATACCTTCTGGCAGATTAACTAAGTTCCAAACTTGGTTGGCATACATGGACTGAATTTCTGAATTTATTGCCTCTTGCCGTTTCTCTGATTCTTGACTATTCATGGCATCTTGGTAGGTTTGAGCATCATCCTCATTTAAGTGCACTATTGGTTTGCCGTCATCGATATGTCCAACATATCTTTCAGGTTGCTTAGGCACTCTACCAGATCTGCGAATTTCTTGTGTATAAACAAGTTCTTGAGTCAATGGCTCATCAGATGAGTCAACATTAATTTGTGAGTCTGAAATTTCTTCAAGTTCTATCTTGCTCCCACTGTCTTCTTTTAAAAGATATTCTTTCTCTAAGAAGACAACTCTTTTTGTGACAAACACTCTTTAATCGCTAAGCTGATAGAAATAATATTCAAAAGTCTCTTTTGGATATCTCACAAACCTACATTTTTTCTGTCCTAGAATCCAGTTTATCTGGATCATGTCTTTTTACATGTGTAGGACAACCCCAGATTCTAACATACTTAAAATCTGACTTCTTCTCTTTCCATATATCATATGGAGTGGAAGATACTGACTTACTAGGAACTTTGTTCAATAGATATGCAGCAGACAGTAGTGCATGTCCCCATAAAGAAATTGGAAGTTTAGCATAGCTCATCATTGATCGTACCATATCTAATAGAGTACAATTTCTCCTTTCCGATACACCATTTAACTGTGGTGTATAGGGAGGAGTCCATTGAGACATAATACCATTATTCTTTAGATATTGCGTGAATTATGTACTCAAGTATTCACCCCCTCGATCAGATCGAAAAGTCTTGTTACTCTTTCCAGTTTGGTTCTCAACTTTATTTTTAAATTCTTTAAATTTCTCAAAGACTTATGACTTATATTTCATTAAATATATACAGCCGTATCTTAAGAAATCATCTATAAATGAAATGAAATATGAATAACCACCCACAGCATGAGTGGACATTGGACCACATACATCACTATATATTAGTTCCAATAATTCCTTAGCTCTTTCTCCATGTCCAGAAAATAGAGCTTTAGTCATTTTTCCCATGTGACGAGCTTTACAAGTTACAAATGATTCATAATCAAATGGATCAAGATAACCATTCTTTTGCAACTTAATTATCCTATTCTCATTTATATGACCGAGCCTACAATGCCATAGGTATGATTTATTCACATCTTTATCTATTCGTTCAAGAGACTTATTTACTAAACATATATCATATGAAATATCAAGTAAATACAAACCATTTAATAAATATCTAGAAGCAAATAATTTGTCTCTTAGATAAATGGAACAACCATTATTCTCTAGTTTCATTAAATATCATTCTCTATCTAAACAAGAAATGAAAATGATATTTCTAATAATAGTTGGAACATAATAATAATCTTTAAGTTCCAATATGTCTCTTGATGGCATATTGAGTCTTGCTGTCCCACAGCTATTGCAACCACCTTTGCTCAATTTTCAAGTCTCAGATCCACGTTCCCGCAATTCAATCTTCTTTTACTTGTTAGTACTTGCAAGTTATTGCAAATATGAGAAACATATCCAGTATCTAATACTCAAGATGTAGATTCTCTATAAGACAAGTTAAGATCAATCATGAGTATACCTAAAGCTTCACCAAGCTTATTCTTTGCTTTTTCTACTAGATAAATCTTGCAGTTTCTCTTCCAGTGTTCTTCTTTATGGCAGTGGAAACACTGACCTTTATCATTAGCTTTTGCTTTGTCCTTTTGAACAGCTGGCTTGCTTTTCACTGGCTTCTTAGACTTTCCTTTTTTAAAGGTTTGTCTAGCTTTCTTTTCATATTAGTCTTTTCAACAAGCATAACATGTGGCTTATCCTTTTAGATAGTGTCTTCAGCTGTCTTCCACAGAATGAGCAGCTCAGTCAGTGTAACCTCAATTTTATTCATATTGAAGTTAATGATAAACTGTGAAAAAGATTCAGGTAAGGACTGAAGGATTAAATTGATGCTTAAATCATTGTTCATAACAAAGTCAATCACCGTGAGCCTTTCTATCCACTTTATCATTTTAAGCACATGTGTTTGCACAGATGTGCCATCAGTCATTCTAGTCCTGAACAGTTTCTTTGATATCTCATATCTGTCTGTTATGGACTGTTCACCAAACAACTATTGTAGCTGATTTAGAATGGCATTTGCTTCCATATTATCATGATGTCTTTATAGTTCATTAGACATAGAACCCAGCATATAATATTGGACTTTAATAGAGTCCTCCTTCCAATTTTCGTAAATCATCAATTCATCTTCATTAGCATTTTCGCCAGGCTGTTCTGGATCAGGCTAATCCAGGACATAAGCTACTTTCTCACACTTGAGGACAATCTTCAAGTTGCGGAGCCAATCAATATAATTTGGTCCCGTGAGTTTGTTAGCATCGAGTATACTACGAAGAGGATTAGGTGACGACATAGTGACCTTCAAAGAAATTTTATGATAATGAGCATATAGTTCAATTAAATCAGATTTAGGACTTTTAATCTAGATTTAGCTCCCACTATTTTTCGGCGATCTATACGACCCTCTATTATACAGAACGGGTTATTCCGGTGATCTCCTAGTGAGGATCAGAATCTTTTGGATATCATGCATGTGATCTTGTGGTAGCACAACAAATCATATCACAGTCCTCAGGTAGCCAACTCTTGACAATCGCAACAATTGCAATATCCGGTCAGGTTTAACCCCTAAATCAGTTTGATCTTGTAGTAGCACAACAAATCAAATGATTTAGTTAAGTTAATCCATGATTATGAAGATAGCATGAATTCGTGGTGTAATCCTTGTGGTAGCACAACAAAACTATACCATTTGTCCACCTATCTAAAAAAACATCATATGTCATAGATCGTGATCAATTACTAAATCAAAGAGACCTTATGGTAGCACAACAAATCCATTTGAAATAAAATTAACCTAAGATCTATAATGATGGTGGGTTACATGGATTATTCTAAATATCTCACGTTACAACTTAAAATTGAAAAAGATGATATTTTGGTTATTTTTATAAAATAAGTACTATTAATAATATTTCAATTTAAAGTATCATATATATTTTAATGAAATATCTATCTAATAGCACACGTCACAGATATCACATATATGTAGAAAATAAATTAGGATGATCATGGACTACTAATTCTATTATGGAATCATCGGAGCCAAACAATGATTCATAATGAGATCCTATGGTGAATTTAACAATACAGGTTCCATCTAATGCTAGTCCATCCTCCAGAGGTGTCTTCAGAAGATCCCGACCTCAATAGCTTAATCCGTAAAAATTACATGTAAATATGAACATAGGACTCGTAGGTCCATTAATGTACATTTAAATAATAATTTGAAACCTTGATCTTATCAAGGGGAGTACAAACCTTAAAGGGAGATAGAATGTACATTAGGATTAAGAGAGAGGAGGACATGTAAGTCCTATTTAAAAACATTAAATAAAACATGCATTGCATTCACGCATAATAACTATCACATGATTAATCTAAGTACATGATCATCCCACCATGAAACACATCACATGCATCAAATAATTATCAGATAATTATAGTTGGTATTATTTTTATAAAAATAAAATATAATGCCATAAGGTTTTGAAATAACATTTATTTCAATAAAATCAACAATGATTCACAATATTATTGATAAAAGATTTAACTAAACCTTTTAGTTAACAAATCACAAAATTCACAATTTGAACAAAATTATAAAATCAAGTTATGCATTAAAATAAGCTTAAAAACAATTTTTAAACTTAATTGATTAATGAGAAGTTAATAATCTAAAACAATTTTAAATAATTAACTAAACCCTATAATAAATAAAATCCTTTAAATTTAATTACTAATAATTAAAATATTTAATAAAATGTTAATAAAAATTATTTTACAGTTTTAAACAAATTTAAAAGTTGAAAAATGGGCTTTAAACAATTTAAAAAAGGGGCTAAAAAGGATTAAACTGGCTTAACGGGTCGGTGGGGGGTCGCCGGGTCCGGCCCGGTTCGGATCCGACGCGGGTCCGCACGGGTTTGGGCATGCCGCCTGGTTACCCATGCACCACTCACCCCTGTCGCCCGTTAGGGTTTTTGCGGGGGTGGGTGCCTAGTTCGCGGGCCTGCCGACGAGGGCGGCTCGCCGGCGACCGAGGTAGGGGCCGGGGAAGCGCCACCGGACCCTCCGACGCCCGTGGAGGTGGCCAACGGTGCTCCAGACGTCGCCGGACGTGTCCTTCGTCCATGCATGCTAGCATGGCCCCGGTTACTGTGTGTTCTACTGGTTCGCATGTTCATGGGAGAAAACAGGGTTGCTGTTGGCCACCAATGTGGAAGGGGAAGCTCCAGTCATCACCGGAGATTACTCAGGCCAAACCAAATGATAGCATGATGCAGGGATTTTCCTTGAGGCTAAGGTTATTATCCGAGTATCAAAACTATAAACATACTTTCTGTTTATAATCGTGAGGATCGGAAAATAAAAACTTGTGTTTATGGCCGGCCAGAGTTTCAACCATGGATCCTTATGCATGTAATGAGACCTCCATGTATTGGTAGAGATGCCAGGACAATCTTGGATCTCTATAGACTGTGCAGTTATAGGGTTCTTCTCAAGAGAGAGAATAATAAAGCTACCATAGTTGTTCCACCCGAATATGAAACCAACATTAAGAAAAACAGAAAAACAATACCCTATAAGCGTGGGAACAATTCCCTATCATCAGATGATAATCAAAATATTTTAATCTAGCCCAAAAATGTATACAATACATGTTCTTCATGCATAATGTGAAAGTCACGCAAAACGATGCCGTTTTACAATCAAACCAGCGACCTAGCTTTGATACCACTGTAAGGAATCGTAGGAACGCAGTAGAAATATAAAACAATTCCTAAGTATTGGGTTGCTGGGATCGTAACAGACAATAAAATAATGGGAAGAACCGTTCTTCACTTTTACGGGGTTTCGAATCTCCTGTAGATTGAACTATTTCGGTAATCGCACACGCGTACGATCTCCAGAGGTATCCACACGAGGTTCCAACGCAGACACGATTTCCTCCTCGGCTTGAGTACTTCGACTCGATCTCAAATCCACCATGCAGTTGAGAAGAGAGAGGGATCTTCTTCAAGAGAGAGAGAAGGAGAGAGAGAGATAGGAGAGAGAAACTCTAATGCTCTAGTGGTGTAGTGTAGGTGTCCCTCCTACACCCACCCCTTGGCCTCCTTTTATAACAATTATAGATAAGGCCAATGATTAATTCTTATGATTATCTAAGAGCTTGGCCTTGGATAATTCTCTATTTAAATATTCATGTTTATTCTGCGGTTTTTCACAAAAACCTAGATAAATATAATATTTAAGATCTCTCATCATCTTACGAGAACTCTTATGTGTGTGATCCTCTAAGCCCATATATCAGTCTGGTTTCAGGCCCACTAAACTTAGAACTATTTCTGAAGTTTAGTATTTATTAATTATTATTTAATCATCATATGTTAAATAATTAATTCAATAAATAAGTGGTTTATCATCCGATGATTAATCCACTTGAGCTTCTGACCATGAACGATATCAAACACTACCTCATAATCCCAGAAGATATAAGGGATACTTTTCCCTTTATTTGAACCTTTCCGTTTGTAGATACCGCACATATAAAATCATTCACACATCTAATGTCCCAATAACGCAAGGGTATGGTTTCATAGTCAAACCCTTTATCATGTTATTTAGATGAATTCCAGTACTCAATTAACTTTTAAAAAGACATCTTTTTCTGTTGACCCTGGCCAGGGATTTCTGTGTACACATCTATAGGACATTCTCTCTCCAATCGTATACCAAGAGTGAGTGATCTCCTGTTGTTCACTCAATTACCTTCGCAAGCTTTCCGTTGTGTCTGAGAGACTAACTATCGTGGACTTAATGGTTAAAGTCTACAAGCCAGAGAATTAAGTCACAATGGTCTACAAACAAGGTATCATTGGTAACTCAGGTCAAAGGACCAACTGCGTTACTGTAACAATTAAATTATCTGGTTGACTATTAGGTATAATGACCATCCAAGAATTCTAATTTGGATCTGTTCAGTGAACTCATTCTCTAATGATCACCCACAAGTTTGTCTTAGTGTCACCATACGAGTGAATGTGAGATCATTCACCCTCATCGCATGAGCAGAAATAACATGTGTCGATCTTATCGGATATTTAATGTCCAATTCAAATATCCTATGATCAAGAACTATTTAAGACAAGTGACTAAGAATATTGATCTCACTATCATGATCTCATCATGATTCAATATCCCATACATTTGTCTACGGACCTTCATTACGATAGTTAAGTTGCGAGAACTATATATAATGAAATGATTGCCTTTGTTAATATTTCGAACTAGAATGTACAATGATTGGCTTTAAGGTCAGCCAATTTTATCACCAACGACCGGGCGGCCGCCGCTTGTCGAGAGATGGAGGCCTTGTGCCAGGAAACCGAGGGTCGGGTGGCTTCTGCCTGCAAGGAAGGTCATGCTGCCGAGGTAGCTGCCTATAAGGCCTCCAGAGAGTTCCAACAAGAGTTGGACAGTTATGCTTGGCGCGTCTATTCCGGGAGCACATCCCTTGCTTACCAAGCGGGGTATGAGAAGGGGGTTGCTGACATTGAGGAGGCTCTGGGCGTCCAGTCGGTCGAGTCCCCCAGGAGTGACACAGAAAGGGTGGACGTGGCCCAGTAGCCATTGTACCCTTTTGCCCTTTATTGTAGTTGTTTTTTCGGGCTCTTTGGAGCCCCTTTTTGTAATCTTCTGTGGGGTTTGATCGGTCAACTGGTCAGTATTACAAAGCCACTTTTATACTTTGCCGTACGCCTTTGTATTTCGCCGTTTGGACTGCTTTTACCCTTTGCTTTTTTGATTGGTCAATGGCGGTTCAAATCGCCCTGCATTTATTGTTGCAACATCAGTAAGGAACCCCACACATAGGAGTTGCAAGTATAAAGTGTCTAGTTCGAGTCCTATAAATAGGGGGCAGAGGAAAGGTCTAGTCGTTAGTCATTCGCTCGCCTTCCTCTCTGCAAAATTCCTTACCTCAGTTCAATTTGAGATGGCTCCTGATTATGCAAGAGGAGTGGCTCTTGATCGAGCTATCCTCAGGGCATCCACAATCACTGCCGACGACCTGGTCAGGATCAGGAATTGATTCTGGATCCCAAACGAGTTCAGTCTGTGGGTTCCTGTGGTGGGGACCGTCTCTGATATGGCACCTTCAACTCCTTCATGGCTACTGAAGCCATGTTTGAGGCGGGGTTTCGTCTGCCGATCTCGCCTTTTATCACGGACCTGGTATTGTCTTCATTGTGGCGCCTGCCCAGATCCTACCGAATTCATGGCGCTTGGCCGTGGCCTTCATCGCCCTGGTACGGGCTTTCGCCCACGTTGGGCCGCTGGTCGATGCGCTCTGCCATCTCGTCTACGTCCGCCGCTGCGCAATCCTGGTGCGCGTAACTTCCTTCAATTTCTAGGCGACAACGATCATCAGCCCTTCATCGTCTCTTCCAGTTCCTTCGCAAGGGTGTAAAGATGCCTTTTTCAGGGTCGACTGTCCGGCCGACAAGGAGTGGCCTTTCCCAACGGTTTGGCAGGATCTTGCTGGTGATCCCATTCCTGGCAGGTTCCAATTGGAGCTTTCTAAGGCTGGCGCTTGACTGGTGATAAGCCTTTGGAATAGCGGTTCCCATGAACTTGACCTCTTTGTGTCCGATGCTCTTTTGCAGACGACCGGGCTCTCTCCTCCACTGCGCTTTTACGACGAGCCGCCGATTCCCACTAGGGGAAGAGGGCATCGTGGTCGAGGAGGTAGAGGTGGTAGGCGTGCAGGGCGGCGTGTCCAGTGAATAGGTGTTAGGAGATTTTACCTTCTTGACGAAATTCTTACTATATTACTTTTGTAATCACATGTCACTTTTTGTAATCCCTTTGAGCGGAATGTAGATAACTTTTTTTTTTTTTTGAATTGGTCCTTTGTGTTGCTTCCTATCTCTCCCCCTTCTTCCCCCGACCACAGAGAGTAAACCAATGTCCGTTGGTTTAGGCTTGTGTGTGGATTTGCTGATGTGCATGCCTTGTCGAGTTTTATCCCATCTTTGGGTGGGGAGCCCCTTCTCTATAGTTCAGACCAACAGAGGTGTCGAACGAGTTTATATAATTATAAAAGAAGGCTTGATGGCGATGTACATTTATAGATGGAGGTAAAAGTACATTGGAATGAGAGAGAGGGAGACTTGCAAGCCTCATTAATTAATACTTCCTTAATCCCCAAATCATTCCATAAAAGATCCACAACTGCATATATCATCATATGATAAAATGAGCTAAGTGCATGTCCATGACCACCACAAATTTTAACCATCTACACATAATTGAGCACATCACATGAAGGCTAAAATTTTGAAAAATAATATAATTTTGATTTTTCTCAAAACCTGAATTCCAATTAAAAGTGGATATTTGGATTTTCCAAAAACCTAATTTTCTAAGCATGCATTTAAAATCTAATTTTAAAGCAATTAAACACATCACATGTGCACATAAAGACTGAAATTAATTTTTAAAAGATTCTATGTAAATTTAAAACTACTATAATTTAAATTAATCCAACATTTAGACTAATTTAAAATTGACTTAACAACCCTTGTTAAGAAGCCACAAATTGATTTAATTATATTAACAACTATTGTTAAGAATACATTACGGCAAAATAATATCTTAACAACACTTGTTAAGAATCCCTAACTATATAGAACTCTCTTAATAACCCTTATTAAGGAATGTTCAATAAAATATAAAAAATTCTTAACAACTTTTGCTAAGATCATTTTAATGAAGGATAACTCTCTTAACAACTCTTGTTAAAAGAGAGTTATACATATTTTAGAACCATTCTAAATTGTATGCTTACATTAATCTAACTCTTATATTAATCCACATAAAACATTAATCATTAATCTAACCATTAGATTAATAAACTAAGGATTAACAACATTTGTTAATAATATAATAAAGATCTCATCTTTATTTAACCCCATAAATTTAAAATCTATTTTTAAATCTAAAATTGAATTTTTTAAAAGACTTTTAAAATAAAATAGGCGTTTAAATGGGGTCTGGCCTAATAGGGCCCTGCGACCTGGGTTTGGGCCTACCTAGCCGAGCCAAGACTAGGGCACCTGGCTCAGGCCCATGTGCCACCTGGGTCCAACAGCCCTAGCCCAGGTCACGCTTGGGCTGGGACGGCCCAGGTGCCATGCCTCAAGCCAGGCCTATCCAAAGTGGGCCTAGCCCTGGCTCTGGTCTGGCCTGGGCTGCCCAGGCTGGCGGGTCCGAACTAGGACCAACGCATCTTGGTTGTGTGGCTAGGACGCTTCCCTAGCCACCGCCGCCACTCGCATCCCCTTCCTCTCCAACTCTGGCAAGGAAGGGATGGGGCTGGCACCTCCAGTCATCGGCACCCTACAGGAGTTGGATGTGGCTAGCCATGACCGTCGGTCCTAGTGACATGCCCTGTGGGGGCCGATGGTAGACCAAAAACCTTGCACATGCCCGACAAGACCAATTTTTCATCACCATGAGGTACGACAAGAAGGCCCCAAGATTTTGATTTTTCCTGAAATAAAAATTATGATTATATCACCGAACTCATCGCATCAGTGGATATTTCAGAAAAATCAAAATCACAGCATGAAATTGATCTAGAAAATTTATTTCAGCAAATTGAAATGGATTTAGTGGAACCTTGCTCTAATAAAGTAAGAATCGAGGCGGGACGATGAATAATGCAGCAAAAACCTACGACAAAATCGATCCCACCCATCACCTAATCCATTTCGGACAAAACAAAAACAAATAGGAAAACCTGGGTGATCGAATATCACTGTACGCAAATTCGGATCTGCATTCGTGTCGGTATCGTCGAGCTAATGCCGCTAGCCGCACAAGTATCCAGCCTCCAGTGGTATCTGTTAGTCTTAGGTGGCCTACAAGCCAATCTGACTATGTAAATCTCATTCATTTATTAATATAATGGCATAATATTCATTCTGTGTAAATCGTATTAATTATCGTCTCATAATGAAGTCCGTGAATATGTGCTATAGTGATCAGATTATGATGAGATCATACTAATGAGCCTGATCACTTAAACACACATATTCTTAATCGTTCATAGTCGGAGGATATCCGAGAAGGACATCGGATATCTGGTTAGACTAGTACAGATTACTCCTGCTCATATGATGAAGGTGATTGATCTCATAAATCACTTGTGTGGAGACACTAAGGGGAATATGTAGGTGCTCATTGGAGAATGAGTTTACTGAACTGATCCGACTGAATCGCTGGATGGTACTGTACCTCACTGTCAACCAGCTTGATTCTATTGTCGCAGTTGCGTGGATGGTTCTCGGACCTGAGACACCAAGGACACCTTGACAGTGGACTGCTGTACTTTGACTTGGTTTATGAATCTCTAGCCACAGGATTCTAAACAGCCAAGGATTGGGTACAGCAGAATACCGTCGAAGGGAATTGTGTGTCAATAAGGAATCATTCGCTCTCGGTACGATGAGAGAGAATGCTCTAGGAAGGATACGCGGAAGTCCCTGGCCAGGGCGGACGATAATATCGGGAAAGGAGTTTTCCGATATTCATCAGTGGCATCCAATCCAAGTGAGTCGACCAGTTAGGGTTTGACAATACGCCATACCCTGAGTTGACTCGAGAGCATTGTATGAATGAAGGATTATATCCATGCAGTAACTGTCGGCGGAAAGGTTCCAAGAGTGGGTTGCTTAACCCCGATACCTTCCGGGTTCACGCGGTGTTGCTTTGCACCCAACGTGATCGGAGGCCCAGTCGAATTTGATGTGAGACGTCAATTCGATTGATTAATTAATTAATAAAGAGTTATTAATTGATTAATAAAGCCAGTAAGGAGTTACTGGGCTTATTAGGCTGTTAACCGGACTGGTAATTGGTCCTAGAGGGTCACACGCAAATGATTCTCAAGGCGATGGATAAATAAGTGGGTTTTATATAAACCAGGGGTTTTTATGAAAAATCGTGCGGTTAGTGTAAAACATAGCGAACGGGCTGAGCAGGCCAAGCTGCTGTAACCCAAGCCGCCCCCTCCTCTGTTTCTCTCTCTCTTTGGCATCCCAGACAGATCCGGATCTGCTGCTCCGCTTCTCCGACTCCCGTTCGACGGGAAATCGTCCGTGCGTTGCGGCGATCGTTGCGGCGACCAGCGGAGGTTTCGTGGGCTGCGAAGAACGAGGAACGCGAGGATATCTGTCGCGAGGAGGATTGCGTGGACTCCGCTAGAGGCCGGGTGCTCACGGCTTGCGGTGTCGCACCGACGGAACCGAACGGTTGCGGATTCGAATCCGCACACAGTAAGACCTTCGATAATCCGATTATCGTAATTTTAGAATTTTCGAAACGGGAAACGAATCACTGTTTTAATTTTATTTCCGCTGCGCGGGAGATCCGGAGAAACCCGAGAACCCAACAGTGGTATCAGAGCCAGGTTCCACTGTTTCTCGTCCTGTTTCGGATTCCGAAATTAATTTTTTCTATGCATTATTCTATGCAATGATTTGATTTTTTTTTGCTGGGTCTGTGTTTATGTGATGAACACATATTTTATGAATAATTCTGATTATTCAATTCTGCAATTTTTTGAACTTTTTCTGGGGTTTATTTGTGTTCTTCGTTGGACGAAGAACCGGTGTTAATGGTGGCCTCGTTCGGGATTCCCATGTGTTGGGAAGGAGGGTCGGCTTCCCGGTCTTTAAAGGAAAGATCACCGGTCCTCACTACACTCAGTGCCGGGGCCAAAGGGGCGGCTTAGGATTTTTCTTCATCTCGGTTTAATGGAAACCAGAAAAATAGAAGAAAGTAGCAGTGGCCGGCCTACGTTTCTGTGTTTTCCGGCCGGCTTGCCGGCACCGGGGCAGTCCCCAGCGACGATGGCGGTGCCGGCGTGGCTAGGCCAGCCGTTGGTGGTCGGCCGCCGGTCGGCGCCTTGGGTGGCCGCGGCCAACACCCCCTAACCTGCAAATTAGGGTTCTGCAGTCAAAGGGGGCGTCGGGTGGGGGGGGGAGCCGATCCATGGGTTGATCGGACCGGCCAGACCAGGCCTGGGTCGAGCGGGTTGGCCTGGCCAGGGTTCGAGCCACTGGCCGAGCCAGGGCTCAAGCCTGGCTCGAACCAGTTGCCCAATTTTCTTATTGGGCTACGCCCTCTAACCTCCCCATTACCCACTTAAACCCTTTACCACCTATTACCCTATTATTAATTAAAATTGGATTTGAATTTAAAATTTGAAATTGTTTTAAAATTTAAATTATAATTCAATTTTAGTTAATTGTTTATTAAAGATTTTGAATCATTTTATTATTGACAATTGGTTGATTAATAATTAAAGTTAATTATTGGTTTAAATGTTAAATTAATAATTAACCTTAATTTAACTTATTTAAGAGTTACATTAGTTATAAATAGTTATTAGTCTAATTGTTAGATTTTTAACTATTATTTCATCTAATTGTTAATTAAATATTTGAATTAGTTATTAATTTAATTGTTAAATTAATAATTAATTAAAATGACTAATTTAAATGTTAAATTAGTAGTCCTTAATTAATTATTATTAGGAATTAATTTAATAGTTAAATTAATGATAACTTTAATTATTTAATCTAAGAGTTAGATTAATTAGTTATAAATTTGTTAGTGTTAATTATTAGTTTAAGAGTTAAATTAATAATTAACATTAAATGACTAATCTAAGTGTTAGGTTAGTAGTTAATAATTAATAATAGTTGATTATTAATTTAAGAGTTAAATTATTAGTTAACTTTGTTAGACTAGTCTAAGAGTTAGATTAGTTATTAATAGTCTAATTGTTAGATTATTATGTGGATTAATCTAAATATTAGATTATTTAATTATTAGAATTCTTCTAATGGCATGGAATAATCTGGAAATTATTAATTTGGAGTGTGTACACATCTGATGTGTGTTTAAATGCTTTTAAATTAGATTTGATTGCATGTTAAAATGATTAAAAGTGTTTTCGAAATTTAAATACCAATTTTGATTGGATCCCAGCTTTTTGAAAGCCAAAATTATATATTTTGAAAAACTCTTTTATTTTAGCCATGTGATGCGTTGAATCATGTGTGGAATGTTTAAAACACACCGTGGTCATTGATATGCACTTATTTAATTATTCATGTGATGAATGGATTGTATGGATCGTGGATGTATGGTTATTTATTAATTGTTAATAAATAGAAATCTACGTATCTCTCCCTCTCTCATACTCCGATGTATTTCTACCTCCCTCTCTCTTGTACTCGCCATAAGACTCTCTTCTAATTACATGTAAATTCTAGCATTTGATGTAATCCGATTGAGGCAACCGAGGAAGGAGCAAGAATGATCTACTGATGCAACCAGGAAGGCGATGTGATGCAGATCCTTTGCCTGTGGGTTTGTTGATTCTCTAATGTAAATGTTATATTAGAATTGTATGTGTGTTTGGCTGTTGGCTCCAGTCAAATCCACTTGTAGACACCGATTTTCGACCATCCTTTTGGTTATGAACCCAACCCATCATTAGTCCTTCATCACCAAAATCCCCTCATTTCAGCCATCTCAGCCCACTACCAGCTAGGCCCATTAACCAAATCCCGACTCTAGCCACCTTTTTTGTGGAAGGCCAGCCAGTCCGCCTTCCACCCCCTTCGAAGGCCACCCCTCGCCTTCCACCACCTTCGAAGGCCAGCCACCTTGCCTTCCACCCTTTTGGCCACCCTTTTTCACCTTTTCGTGGAAGGCCAGCCCCCTTGCCTTCCACCGCCTTCGAAGGCCACCCCCCGCCTTCTACCCCCTTCGAAGGCCAGCCACCTCGCCTTCCACCTTTTAGCCACCTTTTTTCACTTTTTACCACCTTTTCATGGAAGGCCAGCCCCCTTGCCTTCCACCTCCTTCGAAGGCCACCCCTTGCCTTCCGCCTCCTTCGAAGGCCACCCCTCGCCTTCCACCCCCTTCGAAGGCCAGCCGGGCCGCCTTCCACCACAAGAATGAAAGGCATGTCACCTGGCCGTCCACTCCTTAACCACCCCCTTGACTCCGTCTTCCCCATGATCTCCTCTACTCGCCGCCCTCGTCCCCCACTACTCCGACCACTCCCCACTCCGGCGACTGCCGCGTCCACTACCTCCAACCCTTGACCACTCCCTATTGGTTGAAGGGTGATTTACGGGGATTTAGACCCCTATTTTCTCCCCTTTTTTCCTTCGCCTATTTAAACCCCCCACATCCTCTCGAGCAAGGGGGTTAAGGATTTTCTGGGGTTAAGAGGTGGCTTCTTGGAGGGAAGGCTCAGAGGAGGTTGGCAAGCGGTCGGGAGGAGTCTCAGAAGAATCCTTCGCATCCCAAATGGGCTTGTTCTCTTAAACCTCTTCTCTCTTCTCTTCTTTCACTTTCAACACCTCATTTCACTTTTTACACACAAGCACTTATCTGCATGCATGCATCTTAGAATGACTTAGCAATCCCTATTTACCCCCAGAGGTTTCAAACAAAAAACGGGAGGTGGGTGGCCATAACATATGGTCACCTTCCCTCCCAAACACCCATCCGGTGCGTCTCCCTCTAATTTTAGTTAATTTTTACGTTTGCATGAACGAATCCTACATATTACAGTTCTAATCGGGCTATTTCTTTTCTTTGTCTGTCTTTTCTTTTCAGGGGCTCTTACCAGATTCTGCGCGCGGACTACCGAGCTCTCCTCCTCTGGCCGGCCGGAGGAAGAGAAGGGGAAACCACCATCTTCCGCTCCCACAGAATGCGATCACATCCTCACCATCCTGCGGAGCACATGGACCGTAAGGTAATGCTCATGGCGATCACATCCTTTATTTCTAACTCCCTTTAAATCGCCACAGTGTTAAGACGAACGGAGAGGAACTCTCGCCCGAAGCCCGCAGCCGCGGCGGGGGACGTTCCAGGCGCCTACACCACTGTGCTATCCATGACCACACTAGACATGTATGTGATACATTGTTTTTAATATTTGATTGTGAATCAAAGCAGGTATAATATTTAGTAAATATATACGATATGTTTATAAACTATCATCTAGGAGAGACTAAGATAAAAGTTATCTAAATATCCTCATCTAAACTCTAAGCCGTAACGCGAGTAGTTAAGCTGTCTGAAGCTTCAGATATCTATATGATAGATATCAACTTGTCAGTTAGAGATTTCACATCTTGGGTATTAGATACCGGATGTGCTTTTCACATCTGTCATAATGCGCAGATACTGACAAGTAAGCGCAAGCTGAGAAAAGGCGAGGTGGAATTGAGGCTAGGAAACGGCGCAAAAGTTGCGGCGGTTGCTGTTTGGACAGCAAACCTCAGACTTCCATCGAGAGACGCCTTATTATTAGAAGATTGCTATTATGTTCCTAGCATAATAAAGAACATCATATCAGTATCTTGTTTAGACAAGATAGGATATAGGTTGACTATTGAGAATAGAAGTTGTTCGATTTATTATGGTAATAAATCAATAGCTTCGGCATCTTTAGTCAATGGTCTATATCTCTTAGATGTTTCTTATTACAATCTTCAAATTGATAATGCTCTTAAGAAGAGCAAGAATTGTGTGAACCAAGCCTACATATGGCATTAAAGACTTGAGCATATTGGTGAAAGCCGGTTGCAAAAGTTGCACAAGCATGGTTACATAACTGCATTCGATTATGAATCGTTTACGACATGTGAATCCTGCCTTATGGAAAAGATGGCAAAATCTCCATTTACTAGACATGGAGAACGTGCCAAGGACATTCTGGAACTAATACATTCAGATGTATGTGGTCCAATGTCCATCCAAGCCAAAGGTGGCTTTTCATACTTCATTACGTTCACCGATGACTTCTCAAGATTCGGCTATGTGTATTTAATGAAGTACAAGTTGGAAGCATTTGAGAAGTTCAAGGAGTTTTAGGATGAAGGAAAGAAGCAATTATGAAAGAGTATTAAAGCTCTTCGATCTAATCGAGGAGGAGAATACTTGAGTACTAATTTCACACAATTCTTAAAGGATAATGGTATCCCTTCTCAGCTGACCCCTCCATATACACCACAGATGAATGGTGTATCAGAAAGGAGGAATTGCACCTTGTTGGACATGGTGTGATTCATGATGAGCTTTTAGGGATTACCAATGTCCCTCTTGGAGTATGCTCTAGAGTCAGCAACATACCTACTGAACAGAGTACCCAGCAAGTCTGTGGCCTCTACTCCATATGAGATATGGAAAGGTAGGAAATCAGAATTTAAACATGTTAAAGTCTGGGATTTTCCTGCTCATGTAAAGAGGCATGATCTAGACAAGCTGGAATCACGAACTGATAAATGCAGGTTTGTGGGATATCCAAAGGAAACCTTTGGATACTATTTTTTTATCATCTTGGTGAACAAAAGGTGTTTGTCGCCAGGAAAGTTGTCTTCCTGGAAGAGGAATACCTTCTCCAGGAGGACAGTGGGAGTAAAATAGTACTGGAAGAGGTTCCAGATTTCCAAACAGCTGCCTTATCATCAGATGAGATATTAGTTCCTAAATCTGTTCAGGTACACACACATGAGCCTTGTAGATCTGGTAGATTACCTACATCACTAGAACGATATGTGGGACATATCGCTGAAGGTGAGTATAAGGTAGAATATAATGAGGATGATGATCCTAAAACCTACCAGGAGGCCATAGAAGGCCCAGAAGCCGGGAAATCGTGAGAAGCCATGAACTCAGAAATCCAGTCCATGTACACCAACCAAGTTTGGAACTTGGAGGACTTGCCCGAGGGTATTGTACCCATCTGTTGCAAGTGGATCTTTAAAAGAAAGATCCGTGCTGATGGACGGATCGACACTTATAAGGCAAGGTTAGTGGCAAAGGGATATCGTCAAAGGCAAGGAATTGACTATGACGAGACTTTCTCACCAGTTGCCATGATAAAGTTGATCAGAGTTCTACTCGCCATTGGTGCACATTTTGATTATGAGATTTGGCAGACGGATGTGAAGACTGCCTTCCTCAACAGTAAGCTTGAGGAAGAGGTGTATATGATACAACCGGAAGGCTTTACATCTAAAGAATCTCCAGATAAAGTGTGCAAGCTTCAAAGGTCCATTTATGGACTGAAGCAAGCTTCCCGGAGCTGGAACATAAGATTTGACGAGACTGTCAAGTCTTATAATTTCATTAAGAATGAAGATGAACCTTGTGTGTACAAGAAGACCAGTGGGAGTGCAGTCACCTTCTTAGTTCTTTACGTAGATGACATACTACTCATTGGTAATGATGTAGCGATCATGTCATCAGTAAAGATCTGGCTGTCAAAAAACTTCTCCATGAAGGATTTGGGAGAAGCATCCTACGTATTGGGAATACGGATCTATAGAGAGAGATCAAAGAGGATGCTTGGAATGACCCAATCCTTGTACATAGATACCATAGTCAAAAGGTTTGGCATGGAAAATTCCAAGAGAGGTCTCATACCAATGAGACATGAAATTAATCTCTCAAAGGAGCAGTCTCCTACGACTCCTAAGATGCTTGGAATACCCTATGCCTCTGCCATAGGATCTATTATGTATGCCATGCTATGTACACGGCCTAATGTTGCATTTGCTCTAAGTGTTATGAGCAGATTTCAGGTTGATCCAGACAGAGAGCATTAGAAGGCAGTAAAATGTATCCTTAAGTACTTGAGAAGAACTAAGAATATGTTTCTTGTCTATGGAAGAGGTGATTTGAAGCTGCGAGGCTTTTCTGACTCGAGTTTCCAGTTAGATCCAGATGACAGCAAGTCTATATATGGATTTGTGTTTACATTAAACGGAGGCGCAGTGTGCTGGAAGAGTTCCAAGCAAGCAACCACTGCAGATTCGACGACTGAAGTTGAGCACATCGCTGCAACTGAAGCCGCCAAGGAAGCAGTGTGGTTGAAGAAATTCATCACCGACCTCGGCGTAGTTCTTAGCATCTCTGAGCCTGTTTCGCTGTTGTGCGACAAAAATGGAGCGATTGCGCAAACGAAAGAGCCGCGGTCTCATCAGAAATAGAAAGATATTCTGAGGCGCTTTCAACTTATCAGAGAGATCACATCCAGAGGAGATGTAATTGTGGAAAGAGTTCCATCTATCGACAATGTAGCATATCCACTGACAAAGCCGTTGGCTCAAATTGTATTTGAGCGTCACCTAGAGTCTATATGCTTACTATATAATGGTGATTGGCTTTATTCCAAGTGGGAGATTGTTAGTTTTAGGTGGCATACAAGTCAATCTGACTATGTAAATCTCGTTCATTTATTAATATAATGGCATAATATTCATTGTGTGTAAATCGTATTAATTATCGTCTCATAATGAAGTCCGTGAATATGTGCTATAGTGATCAGATTATGATGAGATCATACTAATGAGACTGATCACTTAAACACACATATTCTTAATCGTTCCTAGTCAGAGGATATCCGAGAAGGACATCGGATATCCAGTTATACTAGTACAGATTACTCATGCTCATATGATGAGGATGATTGATCTCATAAATCACTTGTGTGGAGACACTAAGGGGAATATGTAGGTACTCATTGGAGAATGAGTTTACTGAACTGATCCGACTGAATCGTTGGATGGTACTGTACCTCACTGTCAACCAGCTTGATTCTATTGTCGTAGTTGCGTGGATGGTCCTCGGACCTGAGACACCAAGGACACCTTGACGGTGGACTTCTGTGCTTTGACCTTAGTTTATGAATCTCTAGCCACAGGATTCTAAACAGCCAAGGATTGGGTACAGCGGAATACCGTCGAAGGGAATTGTGTGTCAATAAGGAATCATTCGCTCTCGGTACGATGAGAGAGAATGCTCTAGGAAGGATGCGCGGAAGTCCCTGGCCAGGGCGGACGATAATATCGGGAAAGGAGTTTTCCGATATTCATCAGCGGCATCCAATCCAAGTGAGTCGACCGGTTAGGGTTTGACAGCACGCCATACCATGAGTTGACTCGAGAGTATTGTACGAATGAAGGATTATATCCACGCGGTAACTGTCGGCGGAAAGGTTCCAAGAGTGGGTTGCTTAACCCCGATACCTTCCGGGTTCACGCGGTGTTGCTTGGAACCCAACGTGATCGAAGGTCCGGTCGAATTTGATGTGCGACATCAATTCGATTGATTAATTAATTAATAAAGAGTTATTAATTGATTCATAAAGCTAGTAAGGAGTTACTGGGCTTATTAGGCTGTTAACCGGACAGGTAATTGGGCCTAGAGGGTCACACGCAAATGATTCTCAAGGCGATGGATAAATAAGTGGGTTTTATATAAACCGGAGATTTTTATGAAAACTCGCGCGGTTAGTATAAAACATAGCGAATGGGCTGAGCAGGCCAAGCTGTTGCTAACCCTAGCCGCCCCCTCCTCTGTTTCTCTCTCTCTCTTGCGTCCCAGACAGATCCGGATCTGCTCCGCCGCTTCTCCGACTCCCGTTCGACGGGAAATCGTCTGCGCATTGTGGCGATCGTTGCGGCGACCAGTGGAGGTTTCGTGGGCTGCGTAGAACGAGGAACGCGAGGATATCCGTTGCGAGGAGGATCGCGTGGACTCCGCTAGAGGCCGGGCGCTTGCGCGGCTTGCGGTGTCGCACCGACGGAACCGAACGGTTGCGGATTCGAATCCGCACACGGTAAGACCTTCGATAATCCGATTATCGTAATTTTAGAATTTTCGAAACGGGAATCAGATCTCCGTTTTAATTTTATTTCCGCTGCGCGGGAGATCTGGAGAAACCCGAGAACCTAACAGTATCCATGCGATCGTTGTTGGTCGTTCGTCCTCTCACCTTAGTCTGAATCAACACACTCGTCGATGATTCTTCGCTACAACAGAGCCTGCAGCATGCAGACCGAGCTTTTTCCGACTGTCGGGAATCATGTGTGGCGGAGACAGAGAAGAACCTGGTGCCTCGAACGCGATGCCTAGAGGAGGAGGAGGAGAAAGAGGGGGACGAATAGTATGGAGCAGCCATGTAGCTTGGCCAAGGGTTTCTACACGGCGTATATGTATTAAGTCGGCGTGACTTTTCAAAAAAGTCTACGAATTAATATAAAACCCAATAAAACACTACCGATTGAGAATCTTTGCACGTGTGACCCTCTAGGTCTATTTACCAGTCCGATTTTCAGCCCGTCAAGTCCAATAACACTTTATCAACTTAAAATAATTAATTAATATCTCATATTTAATTAATTACTTAACTGAATTAAGATCTTATGTAAATTCGACTAGACTTTCGATCAAGTTGGGTGCCAAGATACATCACATAATCCCGGAAGGTGACGGAGTTTAGCAACCCACTTATGAAACATGTTCGTCTATAGTTACCGTGTGGCTATAATCTTTCATTTGTACAATGTTCTCAAGTCCACTTAGGACATGGTCAACTATCAAAACCCTAGATGGTAAACTCACTTAGATTCGATGCCACTATATAATATCAAAAAATACATTTTCTGATATTGTGTCTGCTTTAGCTAGAGACTCCTACGCATCTTTCTTTGAATACTCTCTCTCTAATTACCTGAGAGTGAATGATCCATTATTGAATACACAATCACCTTCAAAGGTCTTCCGTTAGACCCGTTCCTTGACTATTAGGAACCCCGTGGATAGGGATTCGTGAGCTAGGGTCAAAGCCCAAAGCCCACCTATAAGGTGTATTTGGTGTCGTAAGTCTAAGAACCAATCACACTACTATGACGTTGAATCAAACTGATTGATAGTCAGGCAAATCACCATCTAGTGATTCAAGTCAGATCTGTTCAGTGAACTCATTCCCCAATATGCACCTATGTTTTTGCCCTAGTGTCTGCACGCACATGACCATGAGATCAGTTAAGCTCATCATATGATTAGGCACAACACACACTAGTCTATCCTGATATTAGATGTCTAGTCTCTAATATCCTATGACTGAGAACATTTAAGAATTATGGTGAAGAGTATTAGTCTCATTATCATAATCTCATTGTGCTCTAATATTCTCCTCATAATTTCATAGACTTTATTATGCTCAGTTAACTAATCGCTAATCGTTATAATAAATTAAATGCCATATATTTATAAACCGAAATGTCTATGGATGTCTACTGATTAGTTTTGAGGACACTTATATCTAACAATCTCCCACTTGGACTGAACACCTTCCCATTTGATCACCATCAAACCAAGGCAATACTCAAGCATAATATGAGATAATAGTTTAGTCCGTGGATCTGCTATGTAATCTTTAAATGGAATCATTTCCTTACGATATCTTCTCTAGAATCTTTGATCATATGAAAGTGCCTTAGAATGTTCTCCAACTTTTGATAAGACCACAATTCTTTCACTTGATAAGTTACTCCCGCTGCCGTCACACAATAATGGGACAAAATCATTAGTGTATAGAATCACTTTTAGTTCAAAGATGAACTCCTTCATCTATACTATTCTTTAAATAGTGTGCATTTGTCTCTGTCGCCAAATTTGCAGTGATTTCTTACCTCGAACTCTTCCAGTCCACTGCAGTTCCATATTATGTTAGATTTGAATCATGAGTTAATATGACCTCATAGATTCAAATCACTTTCTCTATATACCAGGAACACACTCTTCCCAGCATTAGCTTGATACTCTATTAGGTCTCAATTTAGGTTATTTTGTTTTGGCTCGGACTCTCTTGGGCCTGTCAGGATCCCCTTCTGAGAGGGCAGATCTTTCCTAAAGATCAGAAGTCACAGGGTGATTTGTACCCTGGTCGGACATGAGTCAGGCTGCTAGATAGACCATTTGCTGTAGGCTCTAGGCTTCTTGGACTGCTCTGCTGTCAGGTCCATTTAGGGCTGGCAATGAGCTGAGCCACTCGTGAGCCACTCGAGTTGGGCTCGACTCGTCTCGACTCACTTGTTGAAACGAGCAAAGCTCGAGTCATTAAATGAGCCGAGTCCGAGCTCCACCCAACTCAGCTTGTTGGCTTGCGAGCTGACTTGCATTAAAATAAACATTAATATTTTATAACATCTTACCACTCTCACGTTCATCATCATTAAGGCCTCCACCGAGCTGCCACAAACTTGCAACAAAAGGCCACTTTGGAAGCTTATAGGTGGTACAGAAAGTTTTAAGAATGCGGTACAGAACTAAAGGAGCCCCACACCAACCTATAGGTGGGAGCAAGGGGTCATTTTCCTTGGGACTTTTAGTCCTGTACCGGGGAAATCTAAAGTGTTATCCCACCTACCCTCCTATAAATAAAGTTGTACCCTTCCGAGTCCATCGTACCTACTGGCCTCTTGGCTTCCACTCCGCCGGGCCTTCGTCGGCGGGTTTTGGTCTTTAAATGGGCCGAGTGTTTCAAAGATTTGGGATGATTAAATTAAATAGGCTGGATCCTGTGGATTGGGCTCGTACTGGGCTCGAGTTTGGTTCGAGCTCGAGTTTTTTCATTCGAGCCCGAGCTCGAACCTTGTTCTGGGCTTGATTCTAGGCTTGGGCTCGACTGGAGCTGGTAATTTTTGTGTTGAGCTGAGTTTGAGTTTGGTTAAGTTCAGCTCGGCTCGGCTCTTTGCCAGTCCTAGGTCCGATCATTGGGTTGCAATATCGGGCTAGTCTACTGGTAATTGGATTATGCAAAAATTTGCTCCCTCGATATAAACAATGAAAAAAAAGTGGGACAACAACTAGGCCCATATGCGCAGCTAAACTGCCCACACACTTGAGGTTCAGGGGCGCCCTAATGGCCGTCCAATCCAAAGATCAGATGGTTAGACTTTTTTCGTTTGTTTTTAAGTCTTTTCTCTTCTTATAACTTTTCCTCCCATCAATTTTAGGCGCCGAAGAAGCCGCAACACTCCTGAAAAGAAGATTCATTGTCAGCACACTAAACTAAGGAAACGCAGCTCACTATATATATACTCGTGTTGCCAGGAGATAGAACGAGAGGAACCATACAGATGGGAAGTTGCAAATCGTGGTAGCAAGAGGGAAGGCATGGTACGCACAACCCGTGGCGGATCATGGTGGTAGCAAAGAAGAGTGGCAAGGAGCGCACAAATTGCGCGTGCACGCACCCCCGGGGGGGCCTTTGTATGGAACGCGGGGAGCGGCACGTTTTTCGTGCGTATGTGCGAAAATGCTCTCCCTTCCACGTTCGTGCGGGGGGGACGCCCCCGCCTACACAGTCTAATTCATGGTCAGATGGTTTGTTTTTTTCCTTTTTGTTTACTAAAGAAGAGAATATATATACATTTTTATATTTTAAAAAATAAAAGTTCTTATAAAATTTTAAATTTTCTTGCTTAATATTACTTTCATTTTATGAGACTAATTATTTTAACCGCCCGATCGCGGTTCGATCTTAAAATGAAATTTTAGTTGCCTTTTGGACATATGTAAATACCGATTTCTAAAAATTATAAAAAGATAGTCAAAAATAAAAGATTCTTGAGATTAGCACCTAGGGTTGTTCTAATCTCTTGCCTCACTTTGTTTGAAGAATAAGTTATTATGTGGGGCCCACAGACGGAATAGCGTATATTAGAATAAGAGGTGTTTCGGTTTGATAGTTTCGTGGGGCTCGTTGACGGAATAAGAAGAATAAACAATTTTTGGGTCTAAGGTGGGATGGCTTATTCTCCTGCGCCACTTTGATTGGAGAATAGGAGAAGAATAAGGGCGAATAAGAAGAGAATAAACTTAATTTTGCTTTGACAAGCGGAATGGCTTATACCGGTGCAGAATAATGTATTCGCGAAGTAAGGAGAATAAGTCATCTCACCCTAGACCTAAGAATTACTTATTCTTCTTATTTCGTCAACGGGCCCCACCAAACTATCAAAGCGAAACATCCCTTATTCTAGTATAAGTCATTCCTTCAGTAGACCCCACGTAATAACTTATAACTTATTCTGCAAACAAAGTGGGCTCTTATTCTCCGAATAGGCTATTTTGCACCGGTATAAACCATTCCGCTTGTCAAAGTTAAATTAAGTTTATTCTCTCCTTATTGTCTCTTATTCTTCTCCTATTCTCCAATCAAAGTGGCGCGGAGTTTTAACATTCATCGTCAACTTACGAATGTAATATCGAACGGCTTACATTGAAAACCTCACGATCTAATGATGACACATAAGTCTAGAGAGATAAAATTTAATTTGAAGAGGAGTTAAATATTTAAAAGTTTATTATAATTTTTATTTTTTTAATGATAAAGAAGGATTTAAAACAGTACATAAAACATTTGCCCTAGAACACTCCTCTCTTTTCCTCTCTCTTTATATATATATATATATATATATATATACATAGAAATTATTAAACATATTGACAACATGAATTTTAGGGTGATAGTAACTGTAAAAGGCCTGAACGTGTGGGTAATCTGTTGGTTTTGCTTACGTGGTGAGGAGGGTGATGAAAAGATAGTTTTGTGGAGAGGAGAGTTCTCTCTCTCTCACCTCTTCTCTTACTAACAGTTATTACAATGAGGACACCGATGGTGTGTGTACTCTCTCTTCGTTCTTTCCGCAGCCAGCACTCGGAGGGAGAGAAGGATTCTGCCAAGCAAAGGTAAGCTCTCCGCATTCCACCAGAAGGCTCTCCTTTCTCACCACCCAGCCACTCCTATACATCTGCTTAGCTTCCCCTCTTTCTTAATTGTCCCTTGTCGTTGCGACAGATCGAACTCCGGAATGGATCATTCGGGGAACCGAGGAGACCCAGACAGGTATAACAATCCCAATGGGCTTGATGAAGTGCTGCTATCTTCTTAATTACCTTCTCCCCCATCCATCTCCGCGCCCTCCTTCCGACGCTGATCTGTTCTTCTTCTGCACTCCTTGGTGTTCTTTCTTGTCGTCGCAGATTGAACTCCGGAATGCACCAACCAGGGAACCAAGAAGACTCGGAGTGGTACACCCTTGTAGTAATATTATCCCCAATATTCCTGATCATACTGCTGGGCGGTATCGTCTTCGTCGCAGTGTATCACGTCCACCCCTTGCGTCTGCACGTGGCCCTTGTCGCCGTCCTTTCTGCAGCGCTCTTCGTCTTCGTCGCTGCCGTCGCCTACGCCGTGTGGAAGAGCGGACAACAGCCGCCTCCTTACCCCACCCACCCCGACGTCGGTGCCAGAGCTGCTCCGCAGTGATGGATGGCGCCACGGTGGTGATGTTGATGGGGTGCAGCAGCCCCGCATGAGCTTCTTTGAATTTTTCTTTGTTGAATTGCTTGGCTTGTTTGCTTTCATTTGAGAGAGAGCGAGCAACATGTTTGGAACGACGTCATTTCCTTCTGTTCCTTCTTTGCCAGACTTTGATTGGTCTACACAAAAAGGGTGTTCTTTCTGAAAATTCTTGGAACGGAACCACCGTGTGTGTGATACCGGAAGACCCGGGCCAGAGTTGCCGGAGCCCTCCAAACAATTAATCCTTGTTATTCTCATCTGTACTTTCGTAACGCCACCTCCGGCTACTTATGATCATGTAACAACACCTGTAAACAGATATGAAAAGAGTTTGAATCTCGTATGTTTTGTGCCAGGCCATGTTCCACCATTCTTCTCTCTCTTCCACCTGTACTGATCTGTCACACAGCGAGTGGGTACGTTTACAGTTCTTCATAGAGCAAGAAAAAGTTGCATGTATTCTTATAGTATTGTTTCTTTCGGTTCTGATTTTCGTCTCGGGCCTTGTTTAGGAATCCTTTTTCGATTATAAGTTTTGGAGGAATTCAAAAGTTTGAAAAGTGTCACCTTATTAATTCAAGCATTTAGATTTGAAAAAAAATCTCTTATTTTAAAAAAATTGAGAAAAATTTCTTACTTTTGAAAATCTTATTTGAAATAAAAAATCAGATTTGATACTACATCAAAAGACTAATGTACCTTTCATACTCTTCCACTCATAACCTTTTTGAAGGTTGAAGGAGAGAAAATTTGCCCGGCCCAATAACTGGTGGGCCGGCCTAGTATTACCCTGGGTAGTCAAGGAAGACCCCAGGGCGGTGGACTACGCATGAAACAACGGTCCAACTGAGGACGTAACCTGGGTTCAATCAAGACATGAACTTCCAAAGGCCAACTGAATCAGGCATGGATTGGAACCTTTTTGCTTGGGGAACCGGTTTCCTCTTGGAAGGAAAGTTTCCTCTACTAAATCCGATCACAACTCGACAAATATCGTCAAGAATCCAAGGAGATCTGTCTGGATGCGGACTCTTCCTTTTACAGTCTTTTTCCGACAAAGACTTAGCGAGAAGATTTCTTAAAGATCGACCTTTCCCCATTCGGAATCGCTCTCTCTCAATATCTTGAATTGCTATATAAGGATCTAAGGTCCAACCTACCCAAGTATGCTTTCCAGAACCGAAGCTACCCTGTCCTTCCCTTGCACTCCTAACTTTCTGACTTAAGCATTGGAGGGAGATCCCCTAGTTCGCCGTCTGGGACCCTTAATAGTGTTCTCTCTTGCAAGACAGCTAAATCCCAATCCTCTGATGATCGACGGAGGACCATGATCGTAATAGACGACATTACAACCTATCATCTTTTGGGACTGTCTATGGGAAGTCTCAAAACCAAAGGTCATGTTTTTTTCTTCTTCTTTAGTACTATGATCTCACGTCATCCCTGCCTACCTGAGCCCCAACCATCCTCATCATGAAGATCTTAATAGAGGCCAGTGTTTACTGAGCTACACACTTGCCACGAGCTCGCCTTCTTACCGGGCATGCGGCATCAATCTACACATGCCGACCATGCCAACTAGCACCAATCTGTGTTCTTACTCCTTGTTGGCCGCCCAACGTGCCATGCCACAAATTGCATATCACCTCCTAGGCTTTAGACACCAAAGACATATTGTCGGTGGATTTTTGGACTTTGACTTTGACTTACGAATCCCTATCTACCAACGGAAGACCTTCGAAGGTGATTGTGTGTTCAATACAAGATCATTCGCTCTCAGGTAACTGGAGAGAGAATGCTCTATGATAGATTCATAGAAGTCTCTGGCCAAAACGGACACAATATCATAAAATGTATTTTCTGATATTGTATAGTAGAGTCTGATCCAAGTGAGTTGACCATCTAAGGTTTGATAGTTTGATCATGCTCTATGTCGACTCGAGAGCATTGTGTGAATGAAGGATTATAGCCACGCGGTAACTATAGACTGATAGGTTCTATGAGTGGGTTGCTGAACCCCATTATCTTTCAAGATCATGCGGTGTTGCTTAGCATCCAACTTGATCGGAAGTCCAGCCGAATTTACATGACATGTTAATTCAGTTAAGTAATTAATTAAATATGAGATATTAATTAATTACTATAAGTCAACAATGTATTATTGGACTTAACAAGCTAAAAACCAGATTGATAACTGGGCCTAAAGGGTCACACGCATAAAGATTCTCAGTCGGTGATATTTTAGTGGATATTTATATTAATTCGGAGACTTTTGTGAAAAGTTGCGTCGACTTAATACATATATACAGGCCATATAGAAACCCTGAGCCAAGTTCCATGAGTCTCTCCTAGCTGGCCGCCCCTCTCTCTCTCTCTTTCCTCCTCCTCTGGGCGCCCCCTTTAGGGCGCCAGACTCTTCATGTCTCCGCTATGCGCACTTCTCGAATGTCGGGAATTTCCCGTCTGCGTGTTCCGAACATGGATGCATCGAAGGATCATCAGCAAACATGCTAATATGGATGAGGGAGCGATGACGAACTGCTCAGAGGATCCGTAGATACCACTGGAGGCCAGACGCATGTGCTGCTAACGGCATCGCCTCGACAGAACCGACACGAACGTGGATTTGAATCTGCACATGCTTATTTAATCACACCCAATTTTCAATTTTATCACTGTTTTATTCCGAAACGGATCGAAGGGCACAGGCGAGATGATTTTTGTTCTCGATTCTGCTGCGTTCTTCGCGTCCCGCCAGGATCCCAACCGTTAGGTCTCCAATCTTCATCAGGATGGTAGGATGGTCATCAGCGCAGGTGCCATGCCCATATGACTGGCCTGTTTGACCCGCAACAAGCACCCTTCATCTGTAGCTAAAGAACTTGCCTCCACCCAAGCATAGCACATTGGCTGACATCTTCTCCTGGCCTTCATCGAAGGTGCCATCAACATCGACCTCCTGCTCGGTGGTCAGCTCCGACCCGTAGCATCATGCACCATGAGTGTCACTAGGACTGTTCATTAGTTACATGCCACTAGATGGTGGCATGCTCGGCCCGGTGTCCAGTATTAAAGTTGTATATATTCGCCAAGGATGTCTAAGAGCAAAAGGCCAGGTGGTTTCTTCACTTGATGGTGATTGGGTCGTATTAAGTCCCAAATCTAGTTCAATCATATGGACTCACTTCGAATTCAAGTTACGTAACTACGGAATCAAATAATATACAAATCGGAAATGAATGATGAGAGACAAATAACTAAAGTAATAAACATGTTATTTACTATCAAAATATCTAAATAAAATTTTTATTGCCAACATTGGAATTCCATAAAACATATCATCAATTCTAGGATCCTCACATCACATCAAATATCTAATGGAAATAATATCACTCAACTCACTAAATAAATGAAAAAATGCATATCTCTCTCAACTTTACTACATCAATCTACTAAAATAGAAAATCAAATCTAAACCAGATAACATGCTAAAAAATCTAGTAAAAATCTTCAAGAAAGATGTTCCTCGAGTCCTAAATCCCCTTCTTCAGGCTCTGAAAATGTTTAATAGGTTTTACGAGTACAATCACTCAGTTGACAATCAAACTTACCAAATGTTAAATAATATAATAGTTGAAAAGTGATAAAACTAACTAAGTACGATTTACAATTCTATATATATCTCAAATAAGAATATGATACAAAACACATCGTCACATACAGGCTTATCAAATCATGTGTGCTTTCTAATAATCATGATCAAATCAAATAACATATAGCTTACTTAGCATGATCGAATTTCTATATGATATATCAAATTCTACTAGCCATGAATGAAGCACATCACATATCGAACTGAACATATCTCATATCAAATTGATTTTATCACTTATCACATATTAGTATTATGACATAGTAGCTTATCAAATCATATTCATATCATGAATAATAAGATTAAGACATATTCATATGATTCCAAAGAAATAGCTAACAAGAATAATCAACATATTTAAATGATTAAATTGAATTTAAATGAACATATGAGAGCAAAGGTTTTAGATTTATGTGTCAATCAAACATATCAAATCATATCATAACAGACATACATCCAAACTATAACATAAGAAATTGAATGAACAAATACTAAAGTATCTAGACAAATGATGCAAAAATCTTAGTCATGTGCAGAACTAGGGAGTCTAAGTCCCACCACAACTATACAAATGGCAAATATAGGTCTCAAGGGATGGCCCTTTTGGATTCAAGAGGTGGATCCCGCTCAACGTAGCACTTTGATCCACACGGTACCTTGCACCTATCACATGACTAGGATTTTACCTGTTGCCTTTAAATTTTACACACAAAATATCCTATCTAAAACGGATACTTATAATGGAATCAAGCCCTACAATCTCCTTAAGTTGGAAATGTCCAAATATAGCAAATCATATATGGCACACTCAGATAACGAAGAGTTCATAATGAGTATAGATTTGGAAATTAATTTATCAAAGTGCTACATATATATAAAAGTCAAAATATATGTTTTTACATAGAAAATAGTCATTTATAGAGTCAACATAATCATATATATGAAAAAATAGAGAAAAGTTGATGCCAACAGGGTGGAAAGAAAATTAAGCTTCAAGAATTTTCTCAGAATTTTTCGAATGATAAACATATTTTTTAGCCATTCAAATTAATTTTTAGAACTGAAAAATTAACAAATAAACCAAATAATATCAAATAGATTCAAAAAATTACCAACTTTTCTGAATATGTAAAATAGGTCTTAAGTAACATGTGAACAAAGTTTTATCAATTTATTGATTTATTTGATATAATTTTAGGCTCCCACTTTGATTTCAGGAATTTGAACTTAACGAATTTATAGAAACTTATAAATCAAGGCAAAATAATTATCAAGTGTTGTTAGAAAAATGAAATATTATTTGGATAAGTCAAAAACATTATTCCCAAGATCTCTACAAAATTTGGTAAGATTTTGACATAAATTGAGTGAGATATAAAGTCTACAAGTTGAAAATTCAACATGTTTAGGCAGACTGTATAGGTTGATATAATATTTATGAAATAAATATTAAATAATTTACAAAATATAAATTTGGTGAACGCAAAGCAGACATCTAGATTAGACTTTAGTCAAAACTTTAGATCGATTGGATATCATATTCATGGAGATATGATCATTCAAAATTCATTTGGAAAAACTGAATTCAATGTCAAAATCGTGTTAGGGTAAAGTGACGCCTTTAAGAATATGTAGCTAAATCGCGTCTAGCTATAGTGGCACCTTTAAGACCTGAGCACATAATCATAATATTGGTCGATCAATTGGATTTAAAATGCATTATATCAGGCTGACACTTTTAGTGGAGGTCAAATCGTGTCATCTGAGCATGACGCCTATAAACTTTGACGTCCGAGCCACATAGATTTCGTGGATTTAACATAAAATTAATAATTCTAAGGAAGACTAAAGGTCATGGGCTGATAGATTATGTCTCCATAGACCCCTTTTGACTACTTTAGAAAATCAAAATAGAGTTTCTATATTAATACAAAATATTCACTTGATGGGTTATCATCACATATCTCTTGAAGGAAGAATAAACCAAGAAAAATTCCTTCCAATCTTTTCCTTAAACTCTAACCATGAAATCCTCTTACTCCAATGCTTCTCTTACATCTACTAAGGGAACACCCTGAACCTCATGTCCAATCATATTCGACTTTCAACATAATTTGGAGACGATACAAGTATGGAACAAGGTGCATATATAACAAAAATGAGAGAATAAGAGTCCACAACGCAAAACAAATAGCCATCTGTAGCGGTCGGAAAGTGGTCGGACTATGGTAACCGTCCGATCGAAGATCCCAGCTACTCGATAGAATTTGCTTGGGATGAAAATGCTCAGGGTAGAACCTACAAGTAAGGAACAGAGGCATCAAGGGGGGGGGGGGGGGGGGTCCAGTGTAAGGATTGAGGTTTTCGGGTCAGTTTCGAGGTCGGATCCCTTAGTTTGAGCCCTAGTAGGGCTGAGACTTAGTTTCTGTTTCGCGTCGAGCTTGCTCGACGCGGTTTAAACAGCGTCCAGCAATGTAGATGTGTTTTAGGCTGTGCCACGTGGGCTGGCCTTGGGGCGCGAGAGTACGGCCCCGGTCATATCGTCTGAATGGCGTCTTGTATGGACGATGTCATTTAGAGTACGACCATGCTTTGTCAGAGTACGGCCCGATCTTGTCATCTAAATGACGTCGGACTTGTACGACGCGTTTTACCCAGCTTCTGGTTGACCCCGCGAACCCTCCTTCCTTTCCCTCATTCCCTCCTCCCTCTTCTCTCTCCTCTCTTCCTCCGGCGAACCGGTGGCCCCCTCCCCCCCCCCCCCCCCCCCTCCTTCCTTTCCTCTCTCCATTCCTCCTCTCCCTCCATTCCATTAACCTCCCGACTTACTCCACTACCACCACCACCTCCTCCGTGGCGTTTTTCTCTCCAGACGGCGGCCGACGTCCCGGTGGAGTAACTGCATCCACGGCGGTACCGGCGGCGGCGTGTGGTGAGACGGGTTGGCAGCTTGGAGCTAGAAGGAGTTCGAATAACCGGTTGGATGATGATTCCCGTTGTATTGTGTTTAAAAATCATGTTTTCCCGCTTTGGAGCATGTTTAGGGGTATTCTTGGGGTGAAAATACTAAATGCATGAAATGAGAAATTTGGCGTTTTAATGGGTATTTAGGTTCTTCTCCTCCTCTTCCATGTTTTTTGTGTTTTTGGCACGATCTGGGGAGGAAATCCCACCCCGTAAATCGGGAGAGGGCGGAGGAAGAACCCGTCTATGAGGGTTAAATGGCGTCGAGGGACAGCGACGCCTTTTAGAAAGGCGGCTCCCACCCACGACGCGATTTAGCTCAATTAACAAACTCTGTCTCTGGACTGATGAGCGTCCAGGGACAGCGACGCCTTTCAAAAGGCGACTTGCGTGGGCGACATGTTTTAAGTGAAAATTCACCCCGTAGCCTGTCTCTGCTTTTGTCGCTATCAGGCGATGAGGGACAACGACGCCTTTCAAAAGGCGGTTACATGTGACGACGCGTTTTAGGCCATTTCCAAGGCCAGATTTCACATGAACCAGTTCAGGAGGCTTGAATGACGTCGGCCTTGGGCGACACGATTCAAGACAGAATCACATTAATTCATGCTATTAACATATCTTTACACTGTTAGATAGTTTGGTTAATTGCATGCTTGAAATCGTACTCAGGGATGAGGATTTTTACGTGATCGGATCTCACTGTGTTGTGTTTTGTGCGACCGTGGACCTAGAGTGACACTTGTAGCGCTTAGTCACCCTTTGTCGGTGTGGGAGGGACACAGCGCCGGTGTGGGAGTGGTGGGGTGACGCCTAGAGAGAGGGACACCTGGTGTACCCCGAGGTTAGCTAGTACCTGATGGATATAGGTGTCCTCTAAGCCAATCATAAGGCACCTATTTCAATCTGGTTCACTAATAAATGTCATTAAATTCATTATGTAGATTGGCATATTTATAATTGCGCATAATGAAGTCCATGAATATGTGCAATAGTCATCAGATTATGATGAGATCATAATAATGAGACTGATGACTTATAAACACATATTCTCAATTGTTCCTAGTCGTAGGATGTTTGAGAAGGACATCAAACATCCGGTTAGACTAGTACAGGTTATTCCAGCTCATATGATGAGGGTAACTGATCTCGTTAGTTACTAGTGTGGAGACACAATGGTAAACCTGTAAGTGCTCATTGGGGAATGAGTTCACTGAACTGATCCGACATGAATCACCGAATGGTAATTTACCTAACTGTCAATCGGCTTGATTCATCGTCACAGTAGCGTGGTTGATCCTTGGACTTGAGACACCAAAGACACCTTGTCGGTGGACTTCTGGACTTTGACCTTGACCTACAAATCCCTATCCACGGGATCTCTAATAGTCAAGGATCGGGTCCAGCGGAAGACCTTCGAAGGTGATTGTGTGTTCAATAGAGGATCGTTCGCTCTCAGGTAACTGGAGAGAGAATGCTCTAGAGTAGATCCGCAGGAGTCTCTGGCCAGAGCAGAAACAATATCAGAAAAGTGGTTTTCGGATATTGTAAAGCGGAGTCTGATTTAAGTGAGTTAACACTCTAGGGTTTGACAGTTGACCATACCCTAGGTTAACTCGAGAGCATTGTGCGAACGAAGGATTATAGCAACGCGGTAACTGTGGACGGACAGGTTCCATGAGCGGGTTACTGAACCCCATTACCTTCCGGGATCATGCGGTGTTGCTTGGCACCCAACTTGATCAGAAGTCCGACCGAATTTACATGCGATGTCAATTCGGTTAAGTAATTAGTTAATATATAGATATTAATTAATTACAATAAGTCAATAACTAGTTATTGGACTTAACGGGCTGAAAATCGGACTGGTAAATGGGCCTAGAGGGTCACACGCAATAAGATTCTCAGTCGGTGGTACATAAGTGGGATTTATATTAACTCGGGGACTTTTGTGAAAAGTCGCGCCGACTTAATATATATACACGCTGTTGAAAAACCCTGGGCCAAGCTCCAGGATTTCCCTTGCTGGCCGTCATCCCCCCCTTTCTCTCTCCCCCTCTGGGCCTCCCGTTCGGCGCGCCAAAACAGCTTTCGTCTCCGCCGCGTGTGATTCCCGAAAGTCAAGAATTCCCGTCAGCGGGATTTCCGCAACCGTTGCGGCGACGGATCTTCAGCGAGCGAGCTGTAACGGATGAGGGATCGAGGACGAACCACCGCGGAGGATCGCGTGGATACCGCTGGAGGCCGGACACTTGTGCGGCTTGCGGCATCGCCTCGACGGAACCGAAACGGAAGCGGATTCGAATCCGCGCACGGTAATCAGATTCCAACCCGGTTTTTTGGTTTGCGTTTTTCGTTCCGAATCGGATCAGCGGGCATCGGGCGGGATAAATTTTTGTTCTTCGTTTCCGCTGCGTTCTTCGCATCCCGCCCGGATCCCAACAGTACCGGTGTAGGAGTGGTACCTTTGGAGTGTCACTCGTGCTAGGGGAAGCAGGAACCACCTAGAGCCAGTTTGGCCAGAGTAGCTAGCGTGCTATCCGAGGGGTTACTGTTTGGTCTCAGCGGGTCGGTTTTTCCCGCGTTCGGCCGTGTGGTTGGCGTGTTTTGCCGAAACGCTGGTTGTAGGCCCCTTGGTAGAATGGTTTCAGAGTATTCATGCTACATTTTGAATGCATGTGGCTTATATCGAGATTTAGGAGTAGTGATTACTACTTTACTTGCTTACTTTATCTATATTTGTGTTGCTACACTTGTGGGGTGCGTAAGTGGGCGGTAGGGATCGAAGGATCTCTACTGAGTCTTTTCGTTGAGACTCACCCCTGCGGTTTTCAGGTGAGGGTTCCAGGCAGACCTAGTGAGGAGAGTGCTGCCTTGAGTTGCGCGCCAGCAGCCGTTGTTCCAGGGTATGCCCCGACGTAATTGTTATTTTATTTTCTGGCCTGTACGCTTATTTATTTCTTTTCAGTTGGAGTATGTAATTATTTGCTGTGTCGAGTCGCATTGTAATAACTTTTAATTCTTGCACTTCCTTTTCAATTCAATGCGATGTGAATGTTTAGCTTAGTTTATTGTTTATTTTCCAGACTTATCTAGATCCTGGTTTGGCTCCAAATTAATGATTCGGTACCCATTTAGTAATCGGATCCCTCTGATGCCTAAGTTAGGTGCTAGAAGATGAGATCTTGCTAGGAATTTTTTGTGCTCAAAATGGCATACCTTGGACCAGAGAAGATCCGATGAATATATAGCCCTTCCCTTTGAGGCATCCTAGGGATGATTTCCTCTAAAGGGTTGATTTGCCCACGATCAGTGCCCCTTGATTATGGAGATCGTGGGATACTGGGCAAAGAGAGATTCGCCTGCGGTTCCGGAGGGCAAATTGTGCGGATATGTTGTAAGTGGGCAGATGCTTCCGAAAGATCCGCCCGATGGTGCGGAGGCGTGAAAGGTCGCCCCTTCGGGGGGAACCTTTGTTATCACGAGGGAACAGGGAAGGGGTCTTTCGACCCCAGGTCCTTGGTCTTCTTCTGGTTGAGTTGCCGGTGGGAGAGGATTGAGGGCGGTAAGCATATCCCCGAGTCTCAAGGGGCTTAACCGAGCCCTTGGGGGGTCTCTGGAGCTAGTATTGGACGCGAGGTCGGGTGATCCAACCATCTAGACTTGGTGGTTTCGAAATCTTGCCTCTGTCAAGTGGGTCAGGGTACCGAGTGCCACGTGTCCGCTCGCACTAGCTTTGGAGGGCTGTGAGCCTTTGGGCCCGTGGGATAAACGAGCCTGGTTGGGCCGAACCCAATCACCCCTCGTCATTGGTCCCCTCACTCTCTTATTCGAATTTCGAATATGGGAGTGAAATTACGCAGGAGGCCTAATGAAAGGTCGTGTTCGCTGCTAGGTGTGAGACGCGTCGCACGGGCTACCATCTGAAAGGGTGCCCATCCGATGTCACTTCATAATCCCCGAGTGATCCCTGGGGATGTTGGTTAGATTATGAGATGACGGCCTTTTATGGGGAATGATGGCATCGCTTCCCTTCTGCGATCTCCGGACGTCCTGCGGGGAGTCAGTTTGTCCACATGGCACTTCTACGTGCGTGATTGGGCACTCGGAGGCTTCCACTGCGGGGCGCGTCCCCTCGTCTTAGAGTTGATCGTTCAGGCCACCATAATGAAGGGTCGTCTTGGCAGCGCTCGAGGTTCCAGGTAGGAAAGGGACTGTCAGAACTGTTGTTCTCCCCCATAAAGATAGGAGAGAGGGAAGGGAGGCAGACTTGTTTTTGCCCTATTCCTGAATCCTTCTTCGCCTGCTGAGCCTGTAAAAGGAGAGCTCTTGCGCTACTCGGTACTTTACTACTTTTCTTGGAGAGTTCATCTTGGCCCCCCATTCTATTGACTCCTTGGGCTCCCCAAGGGCTTCTCCTCTTTGGTTCTTGCTCCTAGGACCACTTCCTGGTCTCCATAATCTGCGCCTTTCTCACCTAGTAGGTTATCATCTTGTACCGATTGTAGACACGCTAATTTTGACATCATTTCGAGTAAATTTCATATCATATAATAATGCCTCAGAATTGTCTGATATTTAACCATTGGTTAATTTTTATTGATCTTTTTAAGTGTCGGGTTTAACAGACATGTTTAAGTTAATCAATTGAATTGATTTTAGTTCAAATTTCAGTTAAAATATGCAGAATTCTAAAAGACGTCAACCTGTGTGGACGCGATTTAGAGTTTATTCCTGTTTTAACGTTTAAATTTGAATTTTAATCAGTTGATTAATTAGCTAAAAGGCTTCTGTGAGTATTGACGTGTTTTAGGTTTCCTAAGCTATTTCTACTTCTCTTCTGGATGTTTATCCTTATCTTAATTAGTTTAAAAGACGTCTATACATGTAGACGCGTTTTAGCTAATAAAGATAAAGATAAGTTTTTCCGGATATTTATCCTTATCTTAAATTAATCTGAAAGGCGTCAGCCATGGTGGACGCGTTTTAGATAATTACAGATAAAGATGAATTAATCAGTATTTATCTGTCGGTTAAGATAGATAAATCCGAAGTTTTTCTATGTTAATCCGCGAACGCAGAAGAAGCCTATAAATACCTTACATCTTGAAGAGTTAAAAGATGTTAAGCGTAATCTTGAGTTGATTATCATTGAGCAATAGCGAGTTAAAGATCGGAGCAACAACGTCGGAACGCCGAAGCGCTGCCATTTCCAGACGTCGGCGTCCTTTCAAGATTCTTCATCCATTCAAGAATTCAACCATTGGGCATAAGTCTTTATTTTCTGCATTCATTTCATTTAGTTCTACATTCTTCTTCATTATCACTTCATGCAACACATAACACATTCATTCTTTTCAAAACCTATTTAATTAAGGGGTTTCAAAAGCCATTAAACAAGTAAGTTTGCTGTTTAATTGCATGTTTAACATCATGATTAGAATAGATACTATTCTTGCTTAAAGTTCTTATCATTGTTTTCTTCATTTCTTTTCTTTCTATTTCTGCTGCACTCAACAAAAGGAGAATCAAAAGGAGTAAATCAAGCACAAAGTCACAAGAATCTCTGGATGATCCTCAAATCCTCAACTTCAAATTCAACAGTAAGAACAAAGAATGAGAAGGGCTCTCTTCCTTCAGCCGGCTGAAGGAGGGGAATCAAGAGCTCAACATCTTCCGCATTCAAACAGGTAGGCGATCAAAAACTTCTTTTGGAACTTTTAAGTCAAAAGTTTCTGGCGATCACTTCACGTAGTTTCTGTTTTTAATAGGTTTATTTTGCACCTAAACAACATAGATTTTTCATGTTAATCACACGATCATTTTAAGCACTCACAGCTTTTTTGGCGATCACGGTGGGACTTGGTCTCGCCATCTTTTAATTCTTTTGTTCTTGCTATCATCAATCGGGCACCCACGGTGCACCACTTGTGTCTCTCGACACGTCCTCACCAATTGGTGAGTGTTTTAGTTTAGTTAATTTCCCTCGTACACCACGTGCACACCCCTGTGGCAAGATCTTGCCCTCCCCGTTGATTAATTGAAAAAGTTGTTTCTGTGATGAAAATGCTGTGTGATTGATTGACATCTTGGTTGTTTAGTTAGTAAAATCATCCTGTTAAAATCTGGAACTAAAAAAATCTGCATGAGTTGATTATTTACTGCTTTTATCCTGTTTGAGGAGGATTCAACCCAGAAAATCCTCCTGCAAAACTGTTTCTGCGACTTGAAAAGCGTTTAGGAGTACTGACGCGTTTTAAACCGCGTCAATACACCTGGACGCCGTTTAGTCATTTCCTCTCTGCTGTCTGCATCTGAGTTTCTGCGAAAAAATTAAGATTTTGTTTGAATAGCGTCGACTAGACTCGACGCGATTCAGGCAGTTTCTTAGTTAATTTTCAGTTCCCAGATTTTTGTGACTTGTGTGCTACTACCCATTTTTATTAAGCATTAGAGGCCATCCAGGCCATAGGACATACGCATTGAGGCGAATACCCTCCTTTTCTTAGGAACACCTTACTTGACGTCAGCAACTCTCTCTGATTGGGTTGGTCCCTTGATCAGACTAGAGAAGTTGACGTTAAGACCTCCATAAGTCTCCAAAATCAAGGTACTCCTCCTTGATCATTGGGCTGGTTGTACCAGTTGAAGTCCCGGTTAGATTCCAAAAGCGTTGTGAGAGAAAGCCATAGAGAATAACGGTGGAAATCGAACTGAAACTAGGATCCTTTCCCTGAGCGAATTTGTGGTTTAATTAAATCCAAATAACTCAACAAGGAATCTCAAAATCACGTTAAGCATCTACTTGATTGATTAATCTCTGTGCAACTTGTTTGTCAAATTTTTGAAAAAAGAATCTAACATCATGCTGCGATCAGGCAGGGACTTGAGTATGGCTCAAGACGCCATCATCAACTACGAGGGAGATGCTAATGCCCCTCGCGATTCGGACTACAACTATGAGAACGGGAGAGATGCTGATGCCTCCCGTAATTCTGTCCCCATTCCCTATCGACAAGATGGGAATGTCCGGACACCTCTCTTTCATCCCCATGATCGATATCCTGATCTTCCCCCACATGAATATGCGATTCCTAATCCCAATCTTGAGGGGGACATGAATCAGAATGATCCCTCATCCTCTGATCCTTCGGATCTCGTCAACGCTTTGGGAGTTCTTGCCTCCCGTCTGGACTCTCAGCAGTTCGAGGCGATCCAATCTATTTTGAAGGGGAAGGCGCCTGTGCAGCCTGCTGAGCCTAACCCTGTGGCTCCCCCTGTTGTTACTCAACAACCTCCTCTGCATCCTCCTTACATCCATCAGGCCATGGAAGGCCTCCATATTACTTCTCGGCCAGTTGGGCCGCAGCTTTCATCCTCTAGACAACCAGCTAGACCGCAAACGCCTGCTTATCAAAATGCCCTCGGGCATGGCGGAAGCTCTGCCGGACCTCCCCTTTATTGTTCCCCCTGTCCAACGTACTCTAGGCAGCAGGCCTATCAAGTACCTCCACCTCCTCCTCCTCCCCAGGCAGATCTGACCACGCAAGCGTTGCTGGCCAAAATGGAGCGCATGGATGAGCAATTCAACCACCTCCAGAAGATGATGGGGGTTAAAGCTGCGCCAGAGATCAATTTGCCGAGCCTGCCGGTATTCCACCTACCACCCTCTGAGATGCCAGTGTACCGGAAGTACAACGGTACTGGTAACCGCTTCACACACCTAAAGGAGTTTATGTACGAATTGTCTTTCTGGCAGAACGACAAGAGGTCGTTGGCCTTTTTGTTCAGGAGATCTCTAGAGGGACCAGCCCTCGAGTGGTTCTTTTCCTTGGAACCCTCCGAAGTAGAGGACTACGGTATCGTCTCTCGTAAATTCATTCAACGGTACCAAGACAGAGTTGCACCCTCCTTGTCCATCACTGACCTCATAGCAGAAAAGATGAAACCTGATGAGGAGTTTGTCAGTTTTGCTGACAGGTGGCGGGGCCTGGCCGAAAAGGTGAAGGATCACTTGTCCAAATATGAGCAAGTGAAGATGTTAATTTCCAACGCCACGCCCCAATTCAAGCTAGTCCTCTCCTTGAACAATCTGACCAACATGGCAGAACTCTATGAAAGAGCACGGTACTGCCAGAATGCCTTCAAGGACGCTACGTTCTCTAACGTCTTTGATCCTCACAGACCTAGTAGGCCTCCACCTCGGAAGCCTGTAGTGCCAAACTCTCCCAGCACAGGTCCGACTACTGAGGGCACGCTCTCTCATGAGCAAGTCAGTAGCATGAACAATAATTTGCCCCAGTTCGTGAGGAACCAGCAGCAGTACCAGAGGCCACCGCAGCCAAACCAGCAGGGGTACAGGCAGCAGCAGAACCCCCATTATCAACAACAGTATCAGCGGCCCCAGCAGCCGAACCAGAACCAACAACAGCAACAGCTACAACAGCCGCCGCAACGGCAACAACAGTACCAGCAACCCCAACAACAGCAATATCAGCAACAGCAGCAATATCAGCCGCGCGCACCGCCGGCATACCATAATGTCCCTCCTCCTGCTGACTATAATCAGCAGAGAAGACCTCCAGGCCCTAAAAGGGCAGAATACCCAGCCCTCCCAGAATCCTTGGTAGATATCTTCAGTGCTCTAATGGCAGCTAATGCCTTAGTTTTGCCAAGGGAAAAGGCCGTCTGGCCTCAAAATGCCGACACGTCCAGGTATTGCTATTTCCATAGGCAACCTGGGCATACCATCGACACCTGCTTCCAGTTTAGAGATTATATTCATGATCTCAATGAGCAGGGCGGCATAGACTGGGAGGAGATGAAAAAGTATATATCAGCCCTGAAGGCAAGAAGACCACAGCAGCAGCAGCAGCAAGCGAGGCCACCAGCACAAGCAGCACCACCATCCAACATGGGCATTGTGCAGAATCCACTCCCAGAGCACCAGAACCAAAACCAGAACCAAAACCAAGTTGCCCCTATCTTGACAAGCAGCCAGTCTGAGGCTGACCGTAGGCAACAGTGGAAAATAGAAGACTCTTCCTCTCTTTATTCGACGGGTCATATTCCAAGTACTGCAGAACGACCCCCACGCCGCACCATCCACATACCTAGGCCACAACTCATTACCATCACCCCTCTACCGACACCCACATATCACTCACCCGCACCCAATAACCCATTACCACCACCCGCCTTCCTTAAGCCCATTACGCCCCACACTCCTACGCCTCCATCATATAACCCACCTCAAACCAACTACGCGCCCCTCCTACCATCCAGACCGCTATTACGCGTACCATTTCCTACTTCACCCGCTACCACTACCACCTACCCAGATACCCCCTTACCATCCAGACCGCTATTATGCGTGCCATTCCCCACTTCACCAACCACTTACCCATCCACCATCCAACCCTCTAGGCCTTTAATCTGCACCTCGCCATCACCATCTAACCCTACGCCATCACCTACATCATCCGCACCATCCAACCCTGCGGTACTTAAGGTGTCACCTGGATCCTCCACGGTTGAGGAACATGCGCTCCGAAGTGGAAGGATTTTCAACAAACTTTTTCCTCAGTCCACAGTTAGAGACGGCCCATCGCAGCCGACTGAGGAAGCCCACAATGAAGAGAGTGCACCAGGCACTCAATATGATTTGTTGAAACATCTGGACAGAACACCGGCACGGATCACCATACTTGAATTGATCAAAAGGTCGAAGAGTCACCAAGAAGCCTTAATGGAATATCTACAGAAGGTGATGGTCAACGAGGACGTGCCGATAGAAAAAAATGCAGCACTACTAGTTCCTCAGGGGGATCAGCCCTCCATTACATTTTATACATTGGAACTAACACCGCCAGCAGCCAGAAGCATGGCTCTGAGCATCACGGTCAACATCTGCAAGAAGGCCGTGGATGCATGCCTGGTAGATACAGGGGCTTCGATCAATATTTTACCTCCGAAGACCCTGGAGCTATGCGGTGTGCCCAAAGAAAAATAGCTGCCTAGCCCCATCTCTGTGACAGCATATGACTACCCGTTCCTCTCTGGGAATGGTTTATTTGAAGGTGGAGCTAGGCCCTGTAAGTCATGCAGAGGTCGAATTTCACATCCTAGAAATCGACCCTTCTATAAATGTCATTTTGGGTCGTCCTAATATTAAAACTCTTGAGGCGATTCCCTCTACGAATCACCAATGCCTCAAATTCCCTTTCAAATGACGAATTATTAAGGTGACGAGCATGCCGATCCTTGCTGCTGCTCATACTTTGAATATTAAATCTGCTGCTTTACCTGGCCGACAACCTTTTCTGTCGGTGTTACAGGTCTACCGTCCAGTGGATGATCCTTTAAAAGCCGCCACTATTTCTCCATACCCGTTAAATGCTATAAAAAGGGGGAAGTGCATGAGTACCCCAGGATGGAGAATTATGATGAAGAACGGCTATGAGCCTGGGAGAGGTCTGGGCACACAGTTGCAAGGCAGGACCACTCCTGTTAAAGATCATCGAGCAGCACCTGGAAGTGGTCTGGGCTATAGGCCAAGAAGACTGAAGCAAGATCTGGTTCAGCAAGCAGAGATTGAAGAAGGTCGGAAAATCTGGGAGACAATGTCTACACCACCCAAAGAAGGCCGAGATCCCCTAACATGGACTCTGTATACACACTTTGTGAAAGGGCCCATACTTAGTCACAATAACACGGTGGTCATTACTTCGTGTTTTGACTTCCATGACATATATGGGAGGGACTTGGCCAGGCATTGCTCAGAACTACTTACGTACCAATCCTTGGAAGCTCTACGGCTTATGAAAAGGAGAAAATTTCATGATCCTAAATGCGAATGGTACAGGTGGTTCGATCTGAGAGACCTTTACATTGCACTGAACAGATTGTTCCAAGATCTTGCATAACCCAAGTGGCCGCCGCAGATTGATGAGCTGATTGAAAGCCCTAGTGCCATCTTTGATAAGCGGATATTGCTGTCTGAAGAGACCGATGAAGGGGAGCCAGATGACCCTTATGAAGCTGGTTACACTACAGATCTGCTCTGGAGGGGGACATATCCTTCCCATGTCTTCATGCTCCATACTCTGTTTCGCACATTGCTCTTGACCCCGACTTGGTCGCGGGTCATTATTGAAGATATTCCACGGGTTCCGCCCGTTATGATTACTCTGTCCCCTCGGGACCTTATTCCATAACCTCCTCTCGATCTAGAGAGGATGTATGATTTGATCTGGGACATATTGCTATATGATCCCCCTAATCCTTTGGCCTTGGTGCCACTTCCTCCATCTGATTCTCCTTCTATTTGTATTCATTCCTGTTTCATGTTTAATTCCTCTGATATCAAAAAAAAAACGCCAATTTTACAGCAAATTCTTCTCAGATCCTCATCGAGGAAACATCTTACTTGTCCGATCGCACCCCGTCGCGCGGGTCCTTCGGTCAAGATTCTCTCTTAAATCTACTCTGCCCCTCCCCTCGGGAGGATTCTCTTGTATTTCCACTTATATCCCAGGATTTCTACCCTGCTTCATCTTCATTAGGTTATAATAGGGAGTTTAGTGAAGTTAGGCAGTCTAGTTTTAGGCATGTTAGGAAGTCTAGGAAGCCTAATGGTAGGCGAATTCCAGATAGATACCTCCAGGACTTAGCTGATAAATGATTTTCTTGCTCTTTAATCCCTCAGTTTTTAGAAAATCCAATTCAAATGCCAGAAGATTGCATGAATGATGAGTCAGTTAACGATGGGTATGGGGTATATGAGTTAGTGCATGAAAAAGACCCCATTGTTGAAGATGAGGAAGATGACGAGGACGCAGCTGAGGCATATGCCAGTGGAGTGAAGAGATTCGATGAACCCTCAGCTGCCGTAGAAGAGCCCACCAAAGAAATCAATTTAGGGACTGAAGACGAACCTAAGGTTGTCCTCGTCAGCAAAAATCTTTCTACAGAGGATGAGAAGGCAATGGTACAAGTACTTAAGGACTACAAGGACACTTTCGTCTAGAGTTATGAAGATATGCCAGGGTTAGATTCATCTTTAGTTGAACACAGATTGACGTTGAAGGAAGGAGCTAGCCCTGTCAAGCAGAAACTAAGGCGATTCCACCTACAAATGGCTCTGAAAATGAAGGAAGAGGTTGACAAATTACATAAAGCCAAATTTATTAGAGTTTGCCTTTATCCACAATGGGTGGCCAACATAGTCCCGGTTATGAAGAAGGACGGGAAGGTCAGAATTTCATTGACTTTCGCGATTTGAACCGGGCGTGTCCTAAAGATGACTTTCCATTGCCTCATATTGATGTACTCATTGATAATACCGCTGGCTATGAAACTTTATCGTTCATGGACGGATTTTCAGGATACAATCAGATTAAGCTGGCAGAAGAGGATCAAGAAAAAACGTCATTCACTACACCTTGGGGAACATACTGTTATGTCGTCATGCCATTTGGATTATAAAATGTTGGAGCCACTTATCAAAGGGCTATGATGGCAATATTTCATGACATGATGCACATAGATTCGGAAGTGTATGTGGATGATTTATTGGTTAAATCTAAGACGAAGGCTAAGCACGCCAAAGTTTTGGCAAGGGTATTAGAGAGATCAAGAGAGTATCAGTTAAAGATGAATCTCAAGAAATGTGTATTCGGGGTATCTTCAGGAAAATTGCTTGAATTTATTGTCAGCAAACGGGGAATTGAGAACGATCCCAATAAGGGGAAGGCTATCAGAGAAATACCACCTCCTAAAAACTTGAAAGAGTTAAGAGGATTAATCGGGAGGTTACAATTTATTCGCCGCTTTGTCTCCCAGCACTCACAAAGGTGTAAGCCATTTTACGAGCTTACCAAGTCGGAAGTCAAATTCAATTGGGATGATAAGTGTCAGGAGGCATTCGATAGATTAAAGAACTATTTAGCAAGTCCTCCTGTTTTGAGACCACCATCTCCAGGCAAACCATGGATACTTTACATTTCAGTCCTGGATGATGCAGTGGGGGCTGTCCTAGCACAAGAGGATGAAGAAGGAAAAGAAAGGGCAGCCTACTATCTCTCTAAACTTCTCAACCCCGCTAAACAGAGATATACGGCGATGGAGAAAACATGTGCAACATTGGTCTGGGTTGTGCAAAAATTAAAGTATTATTTTCTGACCCATGAAGTCCATCTCATCGCTAGGATGAATCCGATCAAATTCCTTCTGGAGAAATATGTTCTTACTGATAGGTTAGCGCGATGGCAAAGCTTTCTATCTCAATTCGATATCATTTATATTCAGCAGAAAGCGATCAAAGGCTATGCCATAGCAGAACATCTCTCTCATCATCCCCTTCCTCAATTTGATCCAGTACGATCAGAGTTTCCGGATGAGGAACTGATGTCCGTACATCAAATCAGAGATGATATGTGGACTCTGCATTTTGACGGAGCTCTGAATTCTCATGGAAAGGGGATCAGTATCGTTCTATTATCACCTGAAGGTATCACCATTCCACAAGCCTTTCAGCTCGATTTTCCAGTCAGCAACAATATAGCTGAATACGAGGCACTCCTGGCTGGCCTCGAGGCTGCTCATTTCCATGGTGTCACCAAACTCAGGATTGTAGGTGATAGCCAACTAATTCTTCGCCAAGTGCTGACCAAGTATCGAACTCTTGATCCCAAACTCAAGCCTTGTCAAGAACTTACTTCTACTTACTCAAAGCTTTTCACGAAATTGATCTTTGTCCATGTCCCTAGGAATCAGAACATCTTAGCTGACGCTCTAGCTTCACTTGCATCTTCTCTTGATTTTCCAATCAGCAAGCAATCCGAATCAATCATAGTTCATAGGCGTCTTTCACCTGCCGTGAAAGACCCTTCATTCCTTAGAATTAAAGAGAAATTGCTGAAGAAAGTTAGAGACGGAGATATTGTGGAAAAAAGAGAAATCATGTTAATAGAGCTGTTAGAAGAGATGGATGATGAACAGAAGCCATGGTATTATGAAATTGTAAAATATTGTGAAGATCAATCGTATCCTGAGGAAGCTACAACTGAGGAGAAGAGAGCTATCAGGAGAGTTGCTCAACGATACACCCTAGTTGGGGGAGCATTGTATAAGAGAGGTTTTGATGGAGTTCTTCTGAGATGTCTAGATGAAGATGAGCTTTGGAAGGTTATGGAAGGAGCTCATAGTGGAGTTTGTGGTGGCCATGTCAATGGACAGATGCTAGCAAAGAAGATCCTTAGACAAGGATTTTATTGGCCAACTATGGAAGAAGACTGTGTAGGATATGTCCGTAGGTGTGCTAAGTGCCAACTTCATGCCGACAAAATTCATTCTCCTGCATCTTCACTCCATCATGTTTCCTCCCCATGGCCTTTCTCCATGTGGGCTTTCGACATTATTGGACCCCTTGGTAATCCAGATTCCAGCATCAAGCAAAAATCTTTCATTCTCACGGCAACGGAATACTTCACCAAGTGGGCAGAAGCTGAAGCGTACGTGGAGATCAAAGCATCAACCGTCTGCAAGTTCATCATAAAGAACATCATCACCCGATTTGGAATTCCAAGCACCATCGTCACCGACAACGGACCGCAGTTCGTGTCACAGGAATTGAAGGACCTCTGTAACAGGTACAAAATTGCATTGCATCATTCATCTCCTTATTATCCGCAAGACAATGGCCAAGCAGAGGCAACACATAAGACTTTGATAAAAATCATCAAAAAGACGTGCAAATATAATAAATTCGCAGACTGGCCAGAAAAATTGGTTGAGGCTCTATGGGCCTACCGAACTTCAATCCGCACGCCCACTGGGCAAACTCCTTATTCCTTAACATTTGGAATGGAGGCGGTAGTTCCATACGAGATCCTCATACTGTCATTAAGAGTACAATTGAATAAGGAATTTTCCATTGATGAACATCATTCAGCACTCCTTGCTCAATTGGAACTTTTAGACGAGAAAAGATGGTCAACTGCTAATCATGCAAAAGTTTATCAAAATAGACTAGCACGTTTTTATCAAAAGAAAGTCATTAAACGTAAGTTCAAAGTTGGTGAAATGGTCGTCAAAAGGATTTTTGTAAAACCTGGTGGTGCGCGTTCTAAGCTCCAACCAAACTGGGAAGGACCTTATGTTGTATCGCACGCTTTTCCTGGTAATGCTTATCGTCTTGTTAATGCAGAAGGAGAAGAGCTAAATCATCCCTGGAATGGCTTACATCTTAAGAAATACTACCCTTAGGTTAAAGAGTCGATCAGTATGGTACAAAGACCAGTGGAATCAGAAAATTTATAAACTCAAATTTCCTTATCAGTCTGGATAATTTAAATCAAGCCCATTACTACACACACTGACACGTTTGATTCGTGAGTAACAAGAGATGCCAAGTCCTAAAGAATATCAAAAGCTTGACTAAAAGTGTAAAGTACAGATCATTCATTTTAAAGCAAAAAAATTCTGTTTTACACTCGGCCCATGATGTCGGAACGAGGCTTAGAATAGACTACTAAGAATACCCGCCATCTTAGTAGGAGACCGTCATAAAAAAAAGGGGGAGATCCGTCCCAAAGAAAAGAATAGAAAAACAAAAGCAAAAGGGCAAAATCCAAATGTCAAATCAAAAGGCCATTACATTACAAACATTACATCAAGGCCGTGAAATGAAACAAAAGGGAACGCAAGGTCGATAAATACCCCGGAAAGAAAATGACTGAACCCCAAAGGATATTAGGGTAGGAAAGGAACATCTTTTTAAGTCTCCGGAACCTTCTCATGGGCTTTCTAAAACTTATTCTTCCTTTCTTTCTAAAGAGGCATACTCCAAACTTAAGGAATGGCTTAGATTGACTAAGGGTCAAATCATCAAATGGGATCACGAATGAAAACACAAGTTCAAACACGATAGGTTTAAGTTAAGTTGTTAAAGAACAATTTGGGAATTAAGTTAATAAATGAATATGATCTTTTGATCTAAGTACCATGCTGATCTTTTAGTCAAAAATAAAAAAAAAATACATATGTCAAAAATAAAAAAAAAATACATATGTCAAAAATAAAAAAAAATACATGTGTCAAAAATCCAAAAAAAATACATATGTCAAAAATAAAAAAAAATACATATGTCAAAAATCCAAAAAAAATACATATGTCAAAAATCCAAAAAAAAATACATATGTCAAAAATCCAAAAAAAATACATATGTCAAAATTCAAAAAAAGCATATATTTCAAAATCCAAACAAAAATGAATATTTCAAAACAACAAAAATATCTCAATTAGCATTTGCTTGTTGCACTCAGTATGTTTCATTCCTTTTATTTTTTCAGTAAGCATCTGTTTTCTTGCATGTTGCATTTTTGCTTAAGTTTGATTATTCTCATTACCTTTGTTAATAAAGGCTATGCCCCTTGACCATTTATTGAAGGAAAAATTAATTGACCATTTTCTTGGTCAGGCAAGGGGCTAAGCCTAAATAGATACTTAACCTGTTTGTTAAGTATGTACAGGATGCAAGACAAGCACAGGAACACAAGGTTGGAGCCCAAAAGTTTCATGTATATCATCAAAAGGTGTTTTTGTACATGATACATGAAAAGAAAAGAAGATACATAAGCCCTCAAGGCTGGCTCTCCCCTCCGCCCTCATCAAGCTGGCTCTGGGCCTCGTCAGGTGCGTCCGGTGTTGGTCCTCGGCTGGGAGGTGGAGGTGGTCCCATCGTGCTCGGCCCTGCCTGGCCAGAAGACATGGCGACACTGGCCGTGAAAGCACTGGTCAAACCACGCTCATGGGCACGCTGTCGAGCTCGCTGATACCTCTCCTCCACCATCTTGCGCTCATGCTCTGCAACTGACAGCCGACCCTGAAGACTCTCCAGTCGAAGGCGGTCGCGATCTCTCTCCTCGGTTACGACCTCCAGGCGAATCTGGAGGCGCGCAAGATCTCCAGTCGAGAGTCGGGCCACCTGCTCCTCCAGAGTCCGGATCCGCGCCGCATCAGCCTCAGCACGAGCAGCTGCAGTGCGGGAACGCTCCAGCTCCACTTCAGCCCTCTGAAGGGCTTCCTGAAGCTCAGCAACCTGCATAAGAAGATTTTATTAGCCCAAGGCAATCAGGCAATCAAAATTCGAAAAGTCGAAGAACTTACCTGAGCAGCCCGGTCCTCCTCCGCAAGAGAAGCTCGATGAATGGCGGAGGCGAGCTGGCTCTGGAGGTCAGCCAGAGCCGCATCATAGGCCGAAGAGGAAGAAGACGAAGCTCCAAAGGAAGGGGGAGCCGCCTGGGTGTAGACGGCTCGCTGCACCAAAAGACAACCGTCAGCGTCAATCGCCAGAACAATTAATTAATTAAAACAATCATTCATACATACCAGATCAAACAACTCTTTCTAGACTTGTTCTAGCTGGGCCTCCGCATCATGTAGGCGGGCCCGGAGGTAGATGATGACCGCGTCATGTGCATCCTGCATATCACATATACGTACATTCATTCACAAACATAAATCAAGATAATAATAAAATTGAAGACGCATAAATGCATACTTACATCGAGTGGTCGGAGGAGCCGAAGCTGATCGGCGTAGTGGGCCCGGTACTGCTGGAGGTAGGCCTCGCTACTCTCTGCCCGTGACTCCACTCTGACACCCCGGCGATGCCAGTCTTCATATTGCTCCGGGAATTTCGCTCGCCAATCTATGAGGGCTTGCTTGCCCCTCATGCTCCTTCCTACACCCTCCGGGACCTCCTCGTCGATCCACTCCTGGTGGAGGCCCAGAGTCCTCATCACGAGCCGGAGGCGGAGGGGTTCGATTTCGTTGAGGCAATGCACCCACATTTGTCTCCCGAATCTCCTCCTGCCAGCCGTCACCCACGGCTGACCCTCCTCTCCCATACCAAGGTTCGGGCGCCAGATCACCTGCATATAGATTATATGCATTCGTATAAATAATTTGCATTTAAACAATAAAAGATTGCATTTAATAAAATTGAACAAGTTAAAAACTTACCAGGAGCTCTGGGTAATCCAGGAACTGACGGCGGAGGGCCGTCAGCTGGTGGTGCTGAGGATCCGTGTCCACGATTGGCTGCCAACGGCAGGCCAATGGGACGGCGCCGGGTCGAACAATCCGCGCTCTGCCGAGCGGGAAGTAATGGTAACTCCAAACCTGCATTCATGAACATATAAGTTAGGAAAAAGCATCATATCATATTGCATTGCATATCATGAACAAATAATTAAATAACTTAATACCTGGAGGAACGGCGAGAAGCCGCTGACGGTGGTCTCACGGTCCGGTGTGACCGCAGACAAATCGGCAAAGAGGTGAGCCAGAAGGGCCGCACCCCAAGCGTACTCTAATAAGCTATCTAAGTCATCTAACAGGTATAGGAATCTACCGTGGATATGGTCGCCCTTCGTACCGAAGAGCAACCGACCAAAAAAGAAAACTAGAAAAACTCTAAGTTGCTTATCTACCTCCTCCCCCTGATTCGGGTCGCTACAGTAGACGGAGGAAGATGACTCGGCTAACCTATCCCTAAACTCCTCCCGGGTCTCGTCAGACCGACGCCGGGGCTCATCTAGACCTAAGGTGGCCTCTACCTCCACCCTAGGGACCATCCTAGACTCCCTGCCTAGGCTGGACACTTCTATTCCCAGTAACGCCTCCGCCAATCCCTGGTAGTTGGGGTAAGTCACCCCACTCACAGGTCGGCCCTCTACCCTGAGGCCAGTGATCCTGGCCACATCCTCTAGGGTGGGGACCATATGCCCCCACGGCATTAGGAAAGCACGGCTTTCCGCATGCCACCTCTCCCGCAGCACCTGCAGGAGGACCGAATCGAGCCAAAATGGCTCGATGTCTAATACCTCACCGAATCCCATCCGGCGCAGGCGCGCCTTCTGGAAATCCGGGAGCCCTCTATAAGCTCCTATCACAAGGTCCCATGAGATCCTGGCCCTCATCACTCCCTGCAAAAAAAAAAAAAAAAAATAGGGTCAGTAATGAATAAAAACAGAAAATCACTTCTGTTTTGAAAAACGTCAGCACACACAGACGTTTTTTAAAACACGTCCACATGCCCTGACGCGCTTCAGGTTTATTTCCTGCCTAATTAAAATTCGGAATTAGTCTTGAAAGACGTCAGCCCATGGTGACGCCTTTTGAATGGCGTCACCTGGTCTGGACGCCTTTCAAGACCCGATTCCGGGTTCTTGAAGAACCCCGTTTTTCCCTCTCTTTTCTTCATCCATTCATCCCATAGCAAACTTACCGTGTGGAGGTCGCCCTCCTCTCCTTCTTCCATTGCCACGGGCGCCGGTGGAGGGATTTCTTCCTCCAAAAACGCCGCGGCTTCGGCTAACGCCGCCGGAACTTCCTCGGGAGCTTCCTCCTCTTGCCTCCGCCGCCTCTTGGCTAAGGTCTTCATCTTTCTTGAGCCCTCGCCGCGCTCCATGGTCAAGAAAGGAGGAGTTTTGAGGGAAAAAGGGAAGGAGATCGCCGGAGAGGTCGCCGGAGAGGAGAGAGAGATTTTTGTGAAAAGTGAGGAAGAAAGGGGGCCTTTGCAGGTCTGTTAACAAAAAGGTTAAAAGGCGTCGACTCAGACAGACGCGTTTTTTGAGGCGGCAAGGACAGCTGTTTGAAATTGATTGAAAGACGTCCACACATGTTGACGTGTTTCAGATTACCGCTAATTCTGGTCAGAGCCGTACAGAGGAAAATTATGAAAGGCGTCTTAGTGTGTTGACGCGTATTAGTGGATTAATCACGGAATTAATGGCAGAATCCTGAAAAAAAGTAGGAGAGAGAGTTGAAAGGCGTCAAATGTTACAGACGCCATTTAGGGGTTAAATCAGGTTTTTGAGAATTAAGATGAATTTATGGAAAAGGAATTATGGTTGAAAGGCGTCTTTCTGAGTGGACGCGTTTTGCATTTTACAAAACCTGAACTGTCAAATTTTTAGGAAAAATCAAGTTTTTACTGAAGGAAAAATCATGTGCACATCACAGGAAGTTAAGGAAAGGTTTCAAGGCATGAAAAATCGCTCTTTATTCAATGAAATTCTTTATTACATCATAAAGAAAAAAAAAGAGAAAGAGGACATTTAAGGAAGAATTTCATGAAGACCTTTAAGGTATGGAAATTTCAGTCCTCTATCTCTATCTTTAGAGGATTTTACATGGTAACTAAAGCCAAGGTTCCATAAAGTGGTGATGATTTGTATGGCTTCATAATCTTCGTCGGATTCCAAGTCACGCTTCTTGATTGGGGGTGTGGGAGAGAACTCAAGGAATTCACGACGGCCCAAGCTAAGTTGAGTAAGGCACCGATGGGGATTGTATAACACGAACTGAGTGGCTCCAATCAACTTGAGATCCGCTCCTGCTGCACGGCGCACCCAAACAGGCTTTCCAACAAGAGCGAGCGGAGATGAGTCAAATATGTCGGATGTCATAAGCTTCAGATACTCTCTCCAGTCGGCCTGGGTCTTGAGCTTTGGAATCTTATTGACCATATGCTCATTGAACTTTACAATGTTAGCAAAGCAATGAATTGGGCTATTCAAGAAGATCTGAGATGGATTCAGAGGCCTTTTCTTGCTATACTCAAACTTGAAGTGAAGTTCAACCCATAAGGCAAAAAGTAACATGCACCCATAGGGAGGACGACCCACAGATGCCGCAGAAAGCCCGCTATAAAGATATGCCAAGAGTGCGTTGCTAATGGATTTACCTTCGAAGATTGCGCAGATGGCACTGACTTGATCATCTTCTAAGATGTTATCCTGCGCAGGGAAAAACAAGGCACCGGCAAGGCATGTAATGAAAGCTTTCGTTACATCCTCCGCTTCATCCTCCCTTAGATCATCAATTTCGTATAGAGTCCACTCAGCGAGCTTTGCAAGATTGATTCCCTTCTTGGTAAGGCATCCTTTAGCTTCTGAAGGATCCTTCATGATTGATGTCAACAATTGTTGACCGGTGATTTTCTCTCTTGTCAAAGCTATCTTATCTTTGTTCTCTCTGGTCTTTGGGAGACCCAATAGAAGCTCTGCCTCCTCCAAAAGGATTGTGCATTAGAAGTCTTGGAAGAAAAACGTATGAGTTTGGAGATGCCACCACTCGATCAAGGCACCCATAGCCGCCCAATCTACGTTCGAACTTTTGTAATTTTTGACAAGCACCACTAATCCTTGAAGATTCCACTTGGATATGAAAACTTGCATGGAAAGCTTAACACTTTTTGCAAGTTTACGAATCCAAGGGAGAGAGGTGAACTTCCTTGGGCCAGGAAACATGGGATAATTCTGAAAACAAAATGAAGGATTGAAGAACATCACGAAGAACATGAAGAACAAGAACAAGAACAAGAATTGAAGGGAAGTTGATTTAACTTACTTGAAGATTAGGATCTCTTCCATTGAGGTGATTTTTCACGTCGGAGAACTTCTCTAGAGACATTTTCATCCTCTTGTTTGAAGAATCCATCCTCTTTTTCGGAATTCCTCCTTCTTGAAGCTTGCAAATCTTGGAAACTTTGAAGAAACCTTGAAACTTTGGAAGAAAACTCAACCTAGGATCATTGGATTATGGTAGGATTGCTTGGGAACAACTTAAGGGTGTTTATATAGAAGGAATTGCGATCATAGGAAGACTTTTCCGGATTGGAAAAGGGATGTGCATTGGTAGAGTTGGAATCCGAGTAGAGAACAGCCAGAAACCTATTTCTGTGAGTGAAAGGCGTCGAGGAGAACCGCCGCGTTTCAATGTTAAATGGCGTCTGCGCGACATGACGCGTTTTAGCCTTTCTGTGATTTACCTGATATTCTGTTGTTTTTGATGTTTAAGTTGAATATTTGTTTGGAATTATTAATGATTTTGATTGCAAGAAATTCAAAGAAAACCTGAGTAAAGCTGGAAATGTCAAGAAGATCCCACTGTGGGAGTCAAGAAGTCCTGACCGTGACTAAAAAGACAGTTATTTCTACCCTTGTACTTCTTCCATGTAATTATTTTGCATTCGCATTACTATATGATAAATATTTATTAGAGCATATCAAGGACCTTGTGGTTTTGATGAAACTGGAATTTGAGTTCCCCTACAACAAAAACAGTGATAATTCCAGAGGATTCTTAATCGCACGGATAGACCGTTGGATTGTTAATTAGTGAGGACGATAGTTCCACTTTTGTGAAACGGTGCGTGGATAAACGAGCTTCGGCTTAGCACTGAATTACAAGAATTGGTATCTTGACTCATTAATGACAGTTTAACAATATTATCCTTGATTAATTTATATTTTATTTGACTTTATATTTTTCTTTTAGCCCAGCATGCATCATGTAGGACTTTGAAATCATTGTGATAAGGATTAATTATTGATTAAGTTTCAGACCATTAAATCAAATAACTTCAACATGATATGAAATATTCCATTCTGAATTGAGTATCTTGATTATCTTTGAGGTTCGCTTGAAGATATCCTTGGAATTCTATCCTTTCTTGGATTCTTTATCCAATATTTCTTGTTTTCTTTTAAAGATCCATCATGGCTGCAGCACGTCCACATTGGCTGGCAAACGCTCCCTATGATCAAACCTACAGTGTCTACGACCTGGGTGCTTCTCACTCCGAGGAGGTTGATCGACTTTATTTTATTTTCTTGTCTACTTCATCTAGACAGGATTGACTCCTTTGATCTCTTTGAACTATCTTCATTGATAATTTCGAGAAAAATTCCAATCATGTGATGTTAAGAGCGTGTCTCATCACACCTTGGCATCACCTTTTCAGTACATTCCATTCCATTTCACTCCCTTGCAAAGATAATGCCAAGGTGAGGCAGCTGTAGACACGCTAATTTTGACGTCATTTCGAGTAAATTTCATATCATATAATAATGCCTCAGAATAGTCTGATATTTAACCATTGGTTAATTTTTATTGATCTTTTTAAGTGTCGGGTTTAACATACATGTTTAAGTTAATCAATTGAATTGATTTTAGCTCAAATTTCAGTTAAAATATGCAGAATTCTAAAAGACGTCAACCTGTGTGGACGCGATTTAGAGTTTATTCCTATTTTAACGTTTAAATTTGAATTTTAATCAGTTGATTAATTAGCTAAAAGGTGTCTGTGAGTATTGACGTGTTTTAGGTTTCCTAAGCTATTTCTACTTCTCTTCCGGATGTTTATCCTTATCTTAATTAGTTTAAAAGGCGTCTATACATGTAGACGCGTTTTAGCTAATAAAGATAAAGATAAGTTTTTCCGGATATTTATCTTTATCTTAAATTAATCTGAAAAGCGTCAGCCATGGTGGACGCGTTTTAGATAATTACAGATAAAGATGAATTAATCAGTATTTATCTGTCGGTTAAGATAGATAAATCCGAAGTTTTTCTATGTTAATCCGCGAATACAGAAGAAGCCTATAAATACCTTACATCTTGAAGAGTTAAAAGATGTTAAGCGTAATCTTGAGTTGATTATCATTGAGCAATAGCGAGTTGAAGATCGGAGCAACAACGTCGGAACGCCGAAGCACTGCCATTTCCTGAAGTCGGCGTCCTTTCAAGATTCTTCATCCATTCAAGAATTCAACCATTGGGCATAAGTCTTTATTTTCTGCATTCATTTCATTTAGTTCTACATTCTTCTTTATTATCACTTCATACAACACACAACACATTCATTCTTTTCAAAACCTATTTAATTAAGGGGTTTCAAAAGCCATTAAACAAGTAAGTTTGCTGTTTAATTGCATGTTTAACATCATGATTAGAATAGATACTATTCTTACTTAAAGTTCTCATCATTGTTTTCTTCATTTCTTTTCTTTCTATTTCTGCTGCACTCAACAAAAGGAGAATCAAAAGGAGTAAATCAAGCACAAAGTCACAAGAATCTCTGGACGATCCTCAAATCCTCAACTTCAAATTCAACAGCAAGAACAAAGAATGAGAAGGGCTCTCTTCCTTCAGCCGGCTGAAGGAGGGGAATCAAGAGCTCAACATCTTCCGCATTCAAACAGGTAGGCGATCAAAAACTTCTTTTGGAACTTTTAAGTCAAAAGTTTCTGGCGATCACTTCACGTAGTTTCTGTTTTTAATAGGTTTATTTTGCACCTAAACAACATAGATTTTTCATGTTAATCACACGATCATTTTAAGCACTCACACCGATTGATCCTCGCCCTCCTCCTTAATGGCTTCAAGGGAAGTCTCTAGCTCTTCCGGCCAATCCGAGAGGAGGGCTCCTGCCTTGGCTCGCCATAGTCGTAGCTTAACTAAGCAAGACGAGCGGAGGCGGAAGATGGAGGAGTATAAAGTGCCCTATGGATACTGTCTTGTTGCAGCTGGTCCCGATGACCGACTTTCTTCTGAGGCCCTTGATTCGTTCGTGGCATACCGGGAGATGTTTTTGGCCGGTTTCCGACTTCCAGTGTCTCGTTTTGTATGCAGCCTTCTAGTCCAGTACCATCGGGCACCGGCACAACTGGCGCCGAATTCTTGGTTATATATTTATGCTTTCCTCCTTATCTTCCATGAGCGGCGCATCAAGCCCACTGTTGTGTTGTTTCGCTATATGTTCCAGCATCTTCCCCACACCTTGATTGATGATGTGTTCTTCTTCGTGAAGGCACGTCCTCGTAATCTGTTTCTTCGACTGAGTTCTTCCACCTAGAGCCACAAATCATGGAAGAACCATTTCTTTTATGTCACCCAGGACCCCAAGGTCATTCCTCCCTGGGATTTCCGCTTGGCCTTCAGTTTTACCCCCATGCGGGAGGACCCACTGCCTTATCAGATCCCCCCTGATGTGAAGCCGAAGAGGGCGATCCTCTGGGCCAGAGTTGTGAGCGACGCCTACCTCGAGGTTTGTGAGACCGCGTTGCTGAGGGCCGTCCTTACTTTGCAGGATTCTAAGAGTGAGTGCACACCTTGGCTTGTGTCGTTTCTTTCTAACGGTTTTGTGATTTTACTAACTTGTTTCTCTCAGTCGTAATGATCGTTCAGGCGTTGCTTGCGGAAGAGGCTACTCAGGGTGACGTGGAGGTTGAAGGAGGAGCCTCTGCAGCTCAAGGCGAGGTGGAGGTCGACGAGGAATCGTCCACAGGTCCGCCTATCACTGAGGCTCTCACTTTGGACATCAGTCTCGATGCATCTTGCCTAGACGCCCCCGAGGCATTCCGTTGACGGGGACTATGGCAGGTAGTGCGGATGTCTCGACTCGCCTGGAAGAGATGTGTCGGAAGAAACGAGCCACTGATGACTCTTCTTGGAAACCAAAAGCATCTGCGGGAGGCGGCACCCCCCGGTGCAGGCGTCGGGCGAACACGTGGAAAGCCCCCGTGCTTGGTGGCGAGAAATCGCCCCGACCTGCCAGGGGGGTTGCCGTCGGCCTCCCCTCCTCACAGAAGCCGATGCCATAGCAGCCTCCCATGTGGAGGGTCTACCCCGACAACACCTTCGCCAATGGCATTGTGGTACATGATTTAGCCCTGGCCACGTGCATCCCGATGGAACGCGCTCAGGAGGAGCAAAGAATGACTCGGAACTCTCCATCTGGGCATTGCAGTTTGGCCTGCTAATGCTCGCCTAGGGGTGTGCACGGTTCGGTTCGGTTCGGTTTTGGAGGAAGTTTCTTCAACCCGAACCGAACCGAACCGAAATTTTTCGGTTCGGTTCGGTTCAAACCGAATTTTCATATTTTATTGATATTAAATGTATATATATGTATTTAACATTAAAATTATATTTAAAAAATACTTATTTATACATAAATATGTATATGATATTAAAATATTAAAACATTTATTTGCATAATGTTAATATAAATACAAATTTACTTTAAAAAATTGATTTATTCGGTTTTTCGGTTCGGTTCGGTTTCACAACTTTGTGAAACCGAACCGAACCGAACCTGACTCCAAACCGAACCGAACCGAACCGAATCACTCGGTTCGGTTCGGTTTTTCGGTTTGAACCGTATTATGCACACCCCTATGCTCGCCCAAACGTACTGCCGCACCGAGAGGCTTGTTGGGATGGAGACTGATCGTCGGTAAACCGAGGAGGAGCATGCCGAGTTGTCGCGGGCCTTGGAGGAGGCGACCAAGGCGAAAGAAGAACTAGGCAGCAAACTCAAGGTCGCCTTTGTTACGCCCTAGATCTAGTTCATTTTTTTTCCAACTCAGAGTCTGACTGCGTAATTTCAGAACAAATTCTACCATAACAAATATATATGAGAGCTAAACAATCACAATGCGATTTAAATAAATGTCATAACCATCAATTAATCCAAACTATTAAAATATAGCCAATTCCAAAATTCACAAATTACAATATCCATCACTTTGTATATAAATTATCAATCTCACCAAATAAAGAAAAATACATCAATCTCTTATTATCTTTATTACATCAAATCTAAGACAATAATAAATTTAAATCTAGGTAACCTCCTAAAGATGTCAAATGCGTCAATCAGAAGTTTCCTCAAATTCTAGATTCTCTTTTTTAGACTTTAAAAATGTTAATAGGATTTATAGGTACAACCATTCAGTAGGCTTCAAACTATCCACATGACTTGACATATAGTAAATTTTACAAATCACATTATACAATTATACTAAACATAATCTTACGCAGTTCTACATATAGCTCAAATAAGAACATGATACAAAACATAGTCAAATATAAGCTTATCAAATCAAATGTGTTTTCTAATAGTATGAATGTATCGACTAACATATAACATATATGGCATAATCGTATTATTATCTGATTGAATAAGTCTACTAGCCATGATCAGAACATATCATATATCAAACTGAACATATTGAACTGAACATATAGCAAATTTATCATGACATGGTAGCTTATCAAGTTAGAGTTTATATTGTCAGAATAGTTAATCATAATGAATATGGATTCTTAATCAAATAAGTTGGGATCAAAATAACTGAGCATAAATGCCAATAGAGCAAACTGAGCAGATTATAAGTTGAATCAAATGGATCTAAATAGTAAATTATATTTCATAATTATGTGTCAAACAAATCAAATCTAAATATATCAAATAGACATGCATCCAACCACCATATAAAGAGCCGAACAAACAAATAGCAGAGCATATAGGCAAGCATACTAAGATCTTGGCATATGCATAGTCGGGAAGTCTATTGTCCTACCTCGGATGACTACAAACAAAACACAATCACCAAGATTTTTTCGTTGTCCACGGGCAGAACTCATCTACAGATGCTTATAGAATGAGCCCCAATCTCTTTAAGATGGTAATGTCTAAACATATATCAAAAAAATATGACACAAACATATTTTTTTAGATTTCATAATGATCATATATTTGGAAATCAATTTGGCATAGTAATACTTACAAAAAAGAGTTCAAATACATACTTTTATATGCAAAATAGTCACTTAAAGAGTCAACATGATCATATAGATGGATAATTAGAGCATAGCTGATAAAAGTAAATTACTGGACTAAAAAGGTAGTCAAAGGAATTTTCAAAGAATTTTCGGAATAATAAACATTTTTTTCGACCATCAAAACTATTTTTAGAGCTAAAACACTAATAAATAGGCTGAATAATATCAAACAGATTCATAAAATAATAAACCTTGGAAAACATGTCAAATAGGTCATACTTAAAGTGTGGTTTTATCAATTTATGGATTGGTTTGATATGATTTTAGACTTCCACTTCGATTTCAGAAATCTAACTTAAATAATATTTCAGCAAATCTAAACAGAGGGCAAAATAGATAGCCAACGGGGTCATACAATTTTCAAACTTTATAGAGAGGTCATGGATAATATAACAAAGGTCTCCTCAAAATTTGGCATGATTTTGGACATGAATCAAGTGGGATATAAGATTCACAAGTTAGGATTTTAAAACTGTCAGGATAAATTGTATAGTCTGAAAATAATATTACGGAATAAATATCCAAATAAGTCAAAAAATTATGAAGTTTATTAGATATAAAGATAACATGATAAATAGACTTCTGTCCAAATTTTAGCTCAATTGGGAATCAGACCAAGGAGAACAATTATCTATAATACATGTGATCATAATTGGAAATCAAACAGATTGAACAGATAAATTGCATAGGTTGAGATAATAATTATGCAATAAATGGTAAAGAAGATCACAAAAATCTAAAACTTGATGATCATGAAGTAGACATATAGATCAAACTTCTTGTCAATTGATTAGATTTTGAAAATTTTAAAAAATAATATAATTTTTAATACAAAATAGATCATATTTAGAATTATCCACTTATCTCTTGAAGAAAGATCGGCTCTTGATTCCTCTATGGCTTCCTTGCTATTTATCTATGATTTCTTCCTCTTCTAAACTCTTTTATACATTCTCTAAGATCTTTATCACGTTCTCTAAGCATCCGATAATACAAAATATTGATTAAAATCAAATTCCTAAAAGAAATAACCCTAAAACAATACTATTCTCTTAAGAATACCACATGAACATACCCTTGGAAGAGAGATGCATGCAATAGAGCTTAAGCACGACTCCGAGGCTCTATCTATGCTTCTTTACCCTCATAATACAACTAATAACACCTTTTTTCTTTGCTGAAGTCGAACACCTGCTCTTCATGACTTAATCTTAAGTGAAAGTTACTTCCTAATGTAAATAGGACTATGTTCACGCTACTTACAATTTCTTTTTCTAAAAACCTTTATATTTAACTCCTTAAACATCCGAATTAGGAAACACTTTATTATACAAAGTTTTAGAACTTTATATTATCTTTCTAATGCTACCCATCCCACTAATTTTGGATGTTTGTACAAAAGGTCATGGCTATTTTACTAACATGCTGTCTTGAGTACTCCGAACTCGGAAATCTGGCAGATTTTCTTCTCGTCTAAAGATGTCTGAATTCTGACTAGTAAACAACATATTTTAAACATATGGTCTTCAAAAAACTTCTAAAATTTTGAGTCCTCGTTCTAATTAGAGTTGTCTTAGTTAATTTGAAATTTTATACACGAAATTATGCTTAAAATACTAGACTATGTCAAATAAGTATGTATACAAAATCTTAGTTCAAGTAAGATTCTAGTTATGACTTTCTACCCATTAATTAGAATCATAATTATATTTAAATTTGTTATGTTCTACTTCTAATTCAAGTCCAATATGTCATACATAACTTTTCAGGTTGTTGTTAATTTTAATTATTTCATCTTTTATTTATTAATTTAAATCATAGTCTAATTAGGACTTGTTCTTTATGGTCAACATTTTCTAAAATTGATCATCGATATTTTAAACATGTAAAACATCTGAATTAGTAAAAATAGTATTGTACAAAGTTATACATATTTTTATGCTCTTTCCAATGATACCAACTATGCCCTAATCATAATTTTCTACATAAAGGTATCATTATTTTATTATGTTACTGCATAATGCATCAACTCAGAATTTGAACTAAATTAGTGGGCTATCTTTAGCAGTATAATTAGACTAATGGGCTTTCATAATTGGGTCAATTACTAAATAAATTTAATTAAACTTACTAATAGACTCTCATTGTAAGGATTGAGGTTTCGGATCCGGTTACCGGGTCAGTTTCGGGGTCAGATCCCTTGGTTTGGGCCTTTATGGGGTTAGGGTTTGGGTTCCTTTTCGCGTCGAGCTTGCTCGACGCGATTCAAACGGCGTCCGATGATGTTGACGCGTTTTAGGCTATACCACGTGGGCGCCACATGGATTGGCTTTGGGCCGCGAGAGTACGGCCCCGGTCTTATCGTCTGAATAGCGTCTTGCATAGTCGACGCCATTCAGAGTACGGCTCTGGCATGTCAGTGTACGACCCATCTTGTCATCTGAATGGTGTCGGTCTTGGACAACGTGTTTTATTTGGTTTCAATTTGACCCCGCGAACCTTCCCTCCTTTCCCTTATTCTCTCCTTTCCTCTCTCTCTCCTCTCTTCTCTCCGGCCTCCGACACCTCCTTTCCCCCTCTCCTTCCTTTCCTCTCCCCATTCCTCCTCTCCCTCCACTCCATCAACCTCCTAACTTCCTCCACTACCACCACCACTTCCTTCGCGGCGCATTTCTCTCCAGACGGCGGCCGACGTCCTGGTGGAGTAACGGCGTCCACTGCGGTACCGGCGGCGGCGTGTGGTGAGGCGGTTCGGCAGTTTGGAGCTCGGAGGAGTTTGAGTAACCAGTAGGGTGACGATCCTCGCGATGTTTTAAACCATGTTTTCCCGCTTTGGAGCATGTTTAGGGGATTATTGGGATGAAAATACTAACCTTATAGAATGTGGAATTGTGGGCTTCTAATGGGCATTTAGGTTCTCCTCCTCCTCCTCGATTTTGTGTTGTTTTTGCGAATTTGGGAGAGCAATCCCACCTTGTGAATTGGGGGAAGGCGGTGGGAGAACCTGTTTGTGAGGGTTAAATGGCGTCGGGGGACAGCGACGCCTTTTAAAAAGGCAGCTTTCACCCACGACGCGATTTATCCCAGATAACAGACTCTGTCTTCTGGATTGAATGGCGTCCACGGATAGCGACACCATTTAAATGGTGACCTCCGTGAACGACGTGTTTTAGGCCACCTTCCGAGGCTAGTTTTCACATGAACCAGTTTAAGAGTCTTGAATGACGTCGGCCTTGGGCGACGCGATTCAAGACAGTATCTCATTAATTCCTGCAGTTAACATGTGTTTACATTGTTAGATAGTTTGGTTAATTGCATGCTTGAAATCATACTCGTAGACGATGAATTCTACGTTATCGGATCGCACCGTGTTGCGTTTTGTACGATTGTGGGCCTAGAGTGACAGTTGTTAGCGCTTAGGCACCATATGTCGGTGTGGGAGTGACACGGCGCCGGTGTGGGAGTGGCGGGGTGACACCTAGAGAGAGGGTCACCTGGTGTACCCCAGGGTATAGCTAGTACCGGTGTGGGAGTGGTACATTCGGAGTGTCACTCGTGTTGGGGGAAGCAGAACCACCTATAGTCTGTCAGGCCGGACTAGCTAGCGCGCTATCCGAGGGGTTGCTGTTTGGTCTCAGCGGGTCGGTGTTTTCCGCGTTCGGCCGTGTGGTTTGTGTATTTAGCCGAGACGCTGGTTGTGGGCTCTTTGATGGAATGGTTTCAGAGTTGTGCATGTTACATTTTGAATGCATACATTTTATATCGAAATTTGGGTATCGTGCTTACTGCTTTACTTATTTAAATTTTCTACATTTGTGTTGTTGCACTTGTGGGTGTGTGAGTGAGTGGTGGGGATCGAAAGATCCCTACTGAGTCTTTTCGATGAGACTCACCCCTGCAGTTTTCAGGTGAGGGTTCTAGGCAGGCGTAGCGAGGAGAGTGTTTCCTTGGGTTGCGCGCCAACAACCGCTGTTCCGGGGTATGCCCCGATGTAGTTGTTATTTCCTTTTCTGACCTGTATGCTTAATTATTTCTTTTCAGTTGGAGTATGTAATTATTTGCTGAGTCGAGTCGAATTGTAATAATTTTTAATTTCTGCACTTCCTTTACAATTCGATGCGATGTGAATGTTTAGCTTAGTCTATCATTTATTTCCCAGACTTATCGAGATCCTGGTTTGGCTCCAAATTTAATGATTCGGTACCCATTTAGTAATCGGATCCCGATTATAGGATGGCGGGTCGTTACACTCATAGTTAATTAATTGGTCTAAATTAAATTCATTTATAGGTTGTAAAAGTGCGAGGAATAATAGCCTTGGCCCAGGTGTCCGAGTCGAAGGAGCGTAAGAGGAAGGTGGAAGATGATCTCGAGATCACCAATGCCCGAGCTCGGTCGCTAGAGACAATGGCCACTGAGGCTCTGATTCGGTTCAAATCTTCTTCTGAGTATCTTGATGAGAAGATTGAGTTCAGCCTCGAGCAGTACACTATCGGTTATGACAATGGTACTGTCAAGAGGTTTTCGGCCAGCTTTCGGGTGGCTGAGGCTCACGTTAGGGAGTTGTGCCCGCTTTCCTAGGACCTAGCGTAGTTGGAATAGGGTGACCTTGCCTACTGCTTTGATGTTGAGGACTTGGGGTAAGGTACTGAGGAGGCCGAGGCTTCTGAAGCTGTTGATCTCGTCGGCTCTCTGTCCCAAGAGCTTACTGCCGAGGATCTTGCCACCACTGCTGAGGCCCCTGCCGATTCTTGAGATTCCTTCTCCAGATACTGACCGGCTGGGAGTTGTAATTGACAAGGTATTCGGGGTTACTTGTCAAAGAAAATATTCAAACAACTTTCCTTCTGGGTGATGCCGGCCCAACACATTTTGTAACTTGGGTCCCGTTAGGGGACGAGATGGCTGGCCTGCCTTAGGCCCTCTTTTTTTTGTGTCCCCTTTTTTTTTTGTAGGCTTGTCAGAGCCTTTATTATGTACCTCAATTGCATGACCGGTCATTCGGGTTGAGCATAATGGTGCTTCACTAATTGTACTTCTTTCTTTGACTCTTTCCTTTTTTAGACTCGGTCGAGGCTGGTTACAACTTTCTTGCCTTTACTGCTAGTCAGTTACGAGTAGGAGGCGCCCCGCTTCATGCCTATAATAAGGGTAGTATGGAAAGGAGCTGAGTCATAATCACCTGAGTGATCTTCCTCCTCGTAGCTCCTTCTCCTTTCGTTCAGTTGCAATGGCTTCAGGCTATGCCTGTGAAGTGTTGGCGGATTGGGCCGCCCTTAGGGCCACCACGATCGACGTTGGCTCGCTCGATAGGATACGGGGTAGATTTCAAATTCCTACCGAGTTTGGGCTGTGCGTGCCTTCAGCTGATGACTGCCTTTATTCGGGTAGTCTTGGCTCTTTCATGGCCACAGAGGCCATGTTCGAGGCTGGCTTCCGGTTGCCGATCTCTGCCTTCGTCGTGAAGTTGCTACAATTGTTTGTGGTGGCTCTCGTGCAAATCCTCCCAAACTCCTGGTGTTTGGCCATAGCCTTCAACGCTTTGATGTGGCTCTATGATTATGTCGAGGCCCTGCCTGATGTCTTCTATCATATCGCCATTGTCCGCCATTGTGTGATCCCCGGTGCGCATGGCTTCCTTCAATTTGTCAGCTGCAGCGACCAAGGGCCCTTTTTTGTGCCTCCCAGCTTCCCCCAACAGGGGTAGAAGGAGACTTTCTTTTGTGTTGACTACCCGGTCGGCGAGGAATGGCCATTCCTCACAACTTGAAGGGATTTTGTCGCCGACCCTCTTTTGGAAAGCTTCCTCCAAGTGCTCTCTGATGAGGGTGCCCAGTTGGTGATGGAACTTCGTGAGGATGATCCCCACGACGTCGGTATCTATATTGCTGACCACATTATGGAGGTGTTCGACCTTGCTCCACCCTTGGGCAACCTCGTTGAAGCGCCACTCCTCGCCAGAGGAAGGGGGCGTTGCGGCAGGCGAGGAGGTCGACGCAGAGGTCCGCGCTAATAGGTGGGACTTAACTTCTGGGCGGAATCTACGTACACCTTGTTAAAAATGCGAAAGTGTCCCGCCAAGTATTTCTCTTGAATGGTCTTGCTTGATTATAGCTTGTGAGCTCTTCTTGGGTGTAAGGACTCGAGGGAATAAAATGGTTGTAAATGCCCTTCTTGAGCGTAAACACTTGAGGAATGAGGTGGCTTTAATGTGCCCCTCCCGAGTGTGAGCACATTAAAGCCACTCGGGGAAACGAATGGCTATTTGTGCCCTTCCTGAGTGTAAGCACTCAGGGAATGAAATGGCTTTATGTGTCCTTCTCGAGTGTGAGCACTCGGGGAAACAAATGGCTATTTGTCTCCTTCTCGAGTGTGAGCACTCAGGGAATGAAATGCTAGCAATATAATAGTTGAAAAGTGATGTTATACAATATATATATGATTCACAGTTCTACATATAACTCAAATAAGATCATGGTATAAAATATGATCAAATATATATTTACCAAATTACATGTGTTTTCTTATAGTATGAACAAATCAAACTAACATGTAGTATATAAGGCATGATCATATTCTTACTTAACTGAACAAGTCTATTAGCCATGATCAGAACATATCACATATCAAACTGATCATATCGAACTAAATATATAGCAAATTATCATGGCATGGTAACTTATCAAATTAGAGTTCATATGGTCAGAATAGCTAGTTAAAATGAAAATGGATTCTTAATCAAATGAGTTGAGATCAACATAACTGAGCATAGACATTAAAGAAACAAACTGAGCATATTGTAAGTTGAATCAAATGATTTTGAACTTCAGATTATGTTCTATAGTTATGTGTCAAACAAATCAAATCCAAACATATCAAATAGACATGCATCTAACCACTATATAATGAGCCAAACAAATAAATACCAGAGTATATAAATAAGTATACTAAGGTCATAACATATGCGTAGCTGGAGAGTCTATTGTCCCACCTCGGATGACTGAAAACAGAACACAATTACCGAAAAATTTTTCGTTGCCCATGGGTAGAACTCCTCCATAGATGCTTATAGAATGAGCCCCAATCTCCTTAAGATTGTAATGTCCAAGTATATATCAAATAAATATGACATAATTATATTTTCACATATTTCAAATTTATCATGGATCTGAAAATTTAATAGACAAAATGATACTTATACTTATGAGTCAAAATATGTTTTTTTTTTCATACAAAATAGCCATTCAAGAGTCAAATAGGTCATATACAAAGAAAATCAGAATGTAGCTGATTCAAATTGGTTTATGGACTACATAATAAGCTATTGAATTTTTTTTAGATTTTTCAGACAAAGAATTATAATTTTTGACTAATAAAACTAATTTTTGAAACTAAAAGAATCAACAAATAAGACCGAAAATAGCAAATAGATTCAAAAAATTATTAAACTTGGTGAACATGTCAAATATGTCAAATGAAACATGTGGACAAAGTTTCAAGCAAAAGGGACATCGTTTGAGTGATTTAGAGCATTAGATTGCATATAAAGAATTTGAGTAGATTTTGACCAATTGAAAAAATATCAGAATAATAGTAAAATAAGATCTAAAAGTTTTAAAATTTTACCAAAAGGTAGAACATGTCAAAATCAAGGTGTGGTCAAGATTTCAGATCAATTGGGCGTCCGATGAAAGAGATATGATCATTCAAAAGGCCGACTTTATCGCCTTTTAGAATAATAGAAGGCAGACATATTGCCTTCTAGAATTCCAGACGACAGAGTTGACCACTTTCAAAGATTATAGACGGCGGACTTACTGCCATCCATAATTCTGGACGACAGACTTGACTGCCTTCTATAATCCTAAAATGCAAACTTGACCGTCTTTTACTGGGGTTTTTAGACAAATTCAAGAAATTTAGATTTTTTGGATCTTGAGCTTAAAGAACATGATTCCAAAAAATTAGTTTGACAACTTCTAAGATCAAAATATTTATTTTTCATATTAATATAAAATATTTCATTTAATGGATTATCATCACCTACCTCTTAAAAGAAGAACAAACAATCTTCTCTAATAAGATCCATAAGCTTTAACTATGAATTCTTCTTGTCCTAGAGCCTTTCCCATGTCATTTAATCTTTCAAAAACACAATTCATCTATTAGAATCAATTACCCAAAAATTAAACCAAAGACTCCTTTTATTCTTGATGAAGAACACCATGTTATTTACCTTAGCATTGAAGTTACGTGCAAGAGCTTATGTATACCCGCGCAGTAGCACAGTGGTACACCCCTCCCCGCTCCTACGGAGAGGTCGCGGTATCAACCCCGCCCGCATTGTGTGCGAGCGGGGGTCTTGCTGTGGAAATCTCGCTCTTTGAGCAGAAACAATGTTCGTTTGGGCGGATATTTCGTGTGCTGGCGGATTCGAACTCAGCTCCTTGAGCTGGATATTTGGCCTGTAACCACTGAGCCACTTTGACAAAAAAAAAAGAGAGCTTATGCGTGACCTTAATGCATTATTTATAGTTTCTTTCCTTCCTAATACTATACAAATTATGCTCCCATGGTTGTAGGGTCGGACTCCAATAGATGGAGTCTTAGCCAACAAGTAAGGTAAGTCCGTTTGCAATTACTAACTCATATTTTCGCGTGCAGTGAGTTTCTTTAGCTAAATCTTATCAATTTTAGCTACTTTAACGACTGAATTAGTTAAATGTCCTTTAGACAAAGTTATAGTCCTTGGTATACTCTTTCTAACCATATCTACTACGCAAAATTTGGAGTTCTATGTGCGAAGTTATCCTATCTCTAATATGCTGTTGTCACAGTTTTCAGAATCCGAAATGTGACCAAGTGTTGAAAACCAACTAGTTTTCTAATTGAGACATTAATGAGCTTATTGGGCTTGTTTTGACTTAAATAATGACTGATCCATTTTAAATATCTTATTATATTATTAAATAAATATTAAATAGATTTAAATTATTTTTACTTATTAATTAACTTAATCAAACTTATTTTAATCTAATTGAGCTTAATTAACTTTTGCCTTTTAACAAAATAATAGGTTTGAGATCTAGTGTATAACAATCTTTCACTTCTTTAGGTAAAATTTGAAACTAGACTACTATTTCTTCTATTTTTGTAAGTTCTACAACAAATAGTTATCTAATGCAACTTCTCTTTTTTATTTTAGACATGGTCTTGGGACCGCTTGTGCATTGGCCGACCCAACATTGTCCCTCTCGTCCATTCAATGATGGGATGCCATTGGCTTGCAAGTGATATTGTGGGTTAGAACTAATATTATCGTTTTAATTATATGTGTTTTTCATATTTTAACACCAAGTTATACTGCAGGTTCCACATGAAGGAGACGAAGAACTTTCTATGCATCCTTAGATTACATCAGCTGGAGTTTGATCATTAGGATGGCTATTAGGTATATATATATATATATATATTTGTTCTTGAATGTAGCTTCGTCTACATATTCATTTTAAGATATTGGAATACATGAAGGACATTTGGCCTAGGTTACCTACTTTATCCAAGCATGGACGTATCTTTAGTTATTGAGGATGCTGCTAATATGTATTGATGTGGTAGAGATGCCTGTTCCTTGAGACAGTTTGGTAGAGCACAATATATTTCACCTCTAGTGGAGTTCATAGATCATGTCACATATTAGGGATGGGGAGGCATGGGTCGAGATATTTATCATCGTTAGTATATAGACATGTGGAATGATTGGAGAAATCATATAAGGCAGGTGATGAATTAATTGGGAGTTGATGTTGAGAGGTATGAGTTGGTGCAGTGGTACTGGACCATCGACCAGGTTTCTCTTTATCACATGCATTATGAGCCATATGATCATGTTGAGATGATGTTAGTAGATTGTATAAGACGTTTGCAGAGATGATTTACACATCGGATGTGGTGATTTACAAACATATATCGAGGATATATTATCTCAACTTTTAGGAATATCTATTTTAGGTGTAGGACCCATAGAGATAGCGCCTAAAAGTAGCTAGGCCCTTGAATATGGCACCCTCAAAGTCAACATCCTTAGAGCCAACACATAGTGGTGTAGGACCCCTGCAGCCAAAGGATATGTACTTACGAGATCTTATCCTATAGCGGTCGGAAATTGGTCGGACAGTAATGACCGTCCGATCGATTGGCGATTGGCGCTATTTGTGAGAACTAAACAAAAAGTCACAAATTTGTCCGAGCGTCCCTAGCCGGCCTGATCCGTCTAGTAGCTCAAAGAGGTCTGCACACGCCTACTTTCACTAGGGAACTGTGTAGAGACATAAAAATAATAAATCACTTTAGTCCTACATCGAATGTTGTAAAAATTATTAAAAATGATTCTTTTAATAGAACAAGAAAAACCCCAATGTGGTCCTACATAGGGGTGGAAATTAAACGACAACACAGAATTGTAAGGAATGTAATTAATAAGAAATAGAAGACGTTATACCAAAAAAATGAGCACTCCCTATCTCCCATGACCAATCCTTCTCCGGTTCCTCTCCAAATACCCAACCTGCCGGTCAGAGAATGCTCTCAGCCTCACCAATCTTGCCCGCACTCCGACTCCGCGCTCCACCATCCCCGTTCCCCTCCTCCTCCACCCAGCTCTCCTCCTCTTCCTCTCTCCATGGCGCGACGAGGCCGAGGAACCTACATGGCCAGGGCAGGTTCTTGGGCAAGCCCATCAGGGTGGCCTCCTGCGTCTCCACCAGGCCGAAGCGGAAGGCCGCCCGTAGGGGCGACCGCGGCCCGGAGGAGGCGCAGGAGCTCGTCCGAGTTATCCTGAAGAAGGCCGGCGAGGAGAACCAGCCGCTGGTGTCAACGCTCAACAAGTTCGTGCGGGTGGTGAGGACGGAGCACTGTTTCCTCCTGTTCGAGGAGCTGGGCAGGAGAGACCGATGGCTGCAGTGCTTGGAGGTTGGTTCCATTCTCCGAAATTCTTTTAAAGGTGGCATCTTGGGGGGAACCTGCTGGGTGCCTGGACATTTGTGTCTTTGGTACTGGAAATGCGTAAACAATTGCAAATGACCTTGTCATTAATCATTGTGTATGATGAAGTTGAGACAACTGTTGGGAACATTGGGTTATTTTGTTCTTTACTTTCTTGTTTGTCTTCTGTGGGTGCCTTGATGACTAGTGCTGTCCGTGGAGAAAATGCTGCTGGGCATTGTGCTGGAACATTTTCTTTTCTTTTTTTTCAGCCACTATACTTGGGAGAAAAACGCTAGCAGATCGCACATTTAATCTGTGTTATGCTAAGGTGGTCTTTGGTTTGATGTAGAACATCATAAAATGCCGTAAAACAGCACTATTTTTGCTTTGATTTGTATTTTTGTGGCATTGCCATTTGAAAGCCGATGGGAGAGCCCCATTCTTTCTTTGCAATCTCTATTTGCCCTCTTCAGCAGTTATTTAAAAGAACCTTGTGAAACTTGGTAACTATTGTATTGAAACCATGTAATTTGATCAATGGTATGGCAAACTTGCATATGTAATATTGTGTGCCTGCCAAATGTCAAACCTCTTCAAGGTGATTCCAGTTTTCTGGCCAAAACGACTTTGGATAGGAGAGGGCCTCTCAAAAGTTTCACGAGAACAATTAACTGCCAGAAAATTACCTTCTTGGTTCCACAATTTAAGCAAGAAGCCCTTAGATGTTCCCCTGGTGTTTGGAAAGAGTCTTGATGAAAAGGGAAAGAGGAAAGTTTGCTGGAGGGGTATGTGATTTTCTCTATGGCAATTAGCAGCCATGGGGAGAATGAAACACAATCCTCATGCATGAACGCTTATGTTCTCATGATCAACTCAACTGTTATAAAAAATTCTATGAAATATTTGAACTAGTGGAAGATTCCATATCCCCTTTGACCACAAGGAATAAGTTACGTTTTGTCCAAACTTTAAAACTTCTTACACTAGACAGGTTGGTAATTGATCAGTCTTAAAATTTTTTTTCCTCGTTCTAGTTGCGGTCATTGTTCATTACTAATAGGGGTAAAACTACAGCTTTAAAGTTCCAATTTCCAGCCTATGTTTTAAATTAAAAAAAAATGGAAATACCTCAAAAACTAGATATATATAAATTTATTAGCATTGCAACTTTTCAATAAATTTTTTGATATGGAAACAAAACCAAATGTGTCCATAACTGACCTCTAATAGTATTCCGAGAATGTATATTAGTTAAGTAAAATAAAATATATTTATATATTTTTAGTTTTCTGTTTGAAATTAACCCTCAGACTTAACCTCAAAAGGGCAATTTTTGGGCCCTAGGCTATCCGCCAACCAGTTTGCACCAGCAAGGAGAGGGTGAACCAACTAAGGAACCCGGGTGGAGGGTTGGCCCCTTTGAAGGTGCCGTCCTTGTCCTCCACTTTTTAGTGAGGGAATACAAATGGAGAATGGGAGAGCAACAAATGATCAAGTAGTAGGACTTTGTTGCTACCTTGTCCACTTTTTAGTCCCACATTAAGGACTAAGAGGATAAAGGGGTGGGTTAGAGGAAAAGTGGAGGATGGGGAAGCAGTGGGGGAACAATTAGTATTCAGTAGTAAGGATCCGCCACCTAGCTAAGGTGAACCTAGTTGCAGTTGCCCTATCCTGTAGCTTGACCATTGTAGAATTGGCTTGGGGTTCGACAACCTATATGAGCATGGGGGTGGCCTAATAAGTTTAAACATATGTTAACCATATTTAAACCCAATTTCTGCAACCAACTTCCTTGCCAATGATGAATGCTTGCTGCAGGTGGCTAGGTGGTTGCTGAATAGGGGAATATATCAGGATCTCAGAATCTTAAGGGATTTGTCTCTTAGGTGTCCGTGCCATCCCTTACAGCAGGGCAGAGATCTCTCATCCTTTACAGCAGGGCAGAGATCTCTCATCTAGTAGCAGGCTTTGCCATGATGGAAGGAGACTACCACATTCTTGATAACCTGGGGAATGTTCTCACTGTGGGTGTTAGAAAGTTGTCTCACCATTTAGATGTGCTAAAGCTCCATACGGAAGGGTTGATGTTCTCGGTGCATGTGGAGTTTCATTCAGGCCGTTGGCATTATGTCCAGTTCATCAGGCTAGGGCTTATGTAAGTGGAGGTTAAGGTGGAAGATGACCCTGGCCATGGGTTACATGGTGATTGCAGGTTGGGCCATTCAAAATTTACTTGAATGGACTTGATCAGGAGGGAGCTGGCTTTGCAAGTGGACCAAAAGAAAACTAGCAAATTGGGCAGATGGGATCCCTTACTCCATCATGCACTAGTGTCTCTGCTTTCTTGAGTAATCTCCGATCTTATTCTGAAGGTTTAGGTGCAGTTTGGGTAGACCATGACTTACCCAATTTGGGGGGGGGGGGGTGAAAATTGGTCTTTGTTCTTCTTCCCTACCCGATAATAGCTTTCACTCCCTCCTTTGCTTTGGTGAATTTCTTGCTTCCTCTATCAACATTGTTCATAGGATCAGTCGAGTCGAGGGGGGAGGACCCAATCCCCTTATGGAAATTGTAAAAAATAAAAAGAAAAAAGATATCAAGACTGAATCAGCCCTAGAGCGGCCCATAATTGGTTTTCATCGGCTTACATTTGGCCTATATATGCCGACTAGGCTAACGCCAGTTATGAGTTAGGGTTTTCATGTGCTTGATCCCTATTGAGCCTGGAAACAATGTTACTAAGTCTGCCAAAATTAGGCAAAATTTGGAAAAGTCATTTATTCATGTGTTTAATCTTGATTGATCACTACAAGCCCAAAAGCAATGCTATTTCACTGAGTTTGATGGCTAATGTGCAATATTCATTTCTTTGGAATTTTCCTTCCCTACTTTTCTTAGTTTTTGCATTTTTTAAAAATGAAAATTTAAGTCAATCCAATAAACATTATGTTTCCCTTGCATTGGTCGATATGGTCGATCCAACCTTGGTCCAGATCATATCAGGGCCTATAAATCCTAGGTCCCGATCCGATTATACTTTCATTAGCTGTCAGAGATGTCAACGGAAATGGTGCTCAGTTGGCTGGTGTGGCATCGTCATCTGGCCTGCTCTGTTTAGTCAATGCTCCTGCCTTATCCTCAGCTCCGCTTCTTCTTGACCATATGCTGCCTTTGGAATCTGCAATAGATGCCCTTGGTACTTTTGTGAAAAGAGTGGCCTTGGTGGGGCACTTTATAGGTGGTATTTGGGCTTCTTCTTAGGGATCTAAAGGGCTTGTATGCATGGATGGCAGTACCTGTATCGATACCGGTATCGGAGGGTACTGGTACCGATACATATCAGTATCGGTGTCGGCCGTATCGGTTTAAAACGGCTAAAAAGAACTTGGAAAAATCAGAAAAAAATAATAAAAAATCAAGAAATAATTTTAAAAATTAATTCGATATGTGTTGAGTGTTTAGACTTCAATTAATATTTAATTAACAGTATGCTCATACTCTAAAGTATGCAATGAAGCTTAATTAGGTTTCAATTGATATTTAATTAAAGTAATTAGACAAAAGCCTCAATTTTAACCACTAATTAAGGTCAAAATTGAGGTTTTTTTCTAATTAACCCTCAATCAACGCAATTGACAGTATGCTTCTACTTTAAAATATACAGTGAAGCTTAATTAGACTTCAATTGATGTTTAATTAAGATAATTAGACAAAAGTCTCAATTTTTAATCGCTAATTAGGGTCAAAATTGTGATTTTTCTCTAATTAATATTTAATCAACGCAATTGACAGCATGCTCCTACTCTAAAATATGCAATGAAGGTTAATTAGGTTTCAATTAATGTTTAATTGAAGTAATTGGACAAAAACTCCAATTTTTAACTGCTAATTTGGGTCGAAAATTGGGGGTTATGTCTATTTTGCTAAGAAAACAAACGTAAATAATCTAATAACACTTAACAACTCAAAAATAATAAAAATAATATATATATATATATATATATATATATATATATATATATATATATATATATATATATATACCTCCTCCTTTTCCTTTTTTTCTTCCACCCAAAACCTCCTTGGCGATGACGACAGCGTGTTGCAGCGGCGGCAGGCGGCGTTTGTAGCAGCTTCTCGTCCTTCCCCTCCCTCCCGCTGGCTCCTCCCTCTCATAGATCTATTTCTGTGAGAGGGGAAAGTGTAAAAAGGGCCTTTCAGGGGCCTTTCACATGTACTGGTTGGTACCAGCCCAGTTTCGGACGTATGAACCTTTTTACCTGGTATCGCTACTGGTCTCGGCCGATACCCGGTATCAGTATTGGTCCCGGCCAGTATTGGTACAACTTTTTTTTTCTTTTTTTTAATAATTTGAGTATTGACCTTTTTACTTAGTATTGATATCGGTCCCGGTATCGATACCGATACGTATCGGTATCGGCTGATATTGCCAACCAGGTTTATATGTGGTGGTCGCTCATCCTGCCCAATGTTTACAATAGAGTCACACCGCATAGCTGATAGGTTGAACTTTTGGAGGCCTCTTTGTAGGCCTCTCTCTTGCATGCCTGTGGAGGTTTTGGTGGCCCCTGCTATGTGATGCAGAATACGAAGCAAAGGATCCCTCTCCCATTCCCTTGTGCTTTTATTAGGCCAATTTATGGCCCATTATGTCTTTGTTAATTTTAGGAGTTATGAAAAATGAATAAGGGTAGTCCAAGAGTCGGATGGGGAATGGGAAGGGACGGGAGTTACAGATCTCCCTATATATGTATGATGTTAACAGAATAGAGGAGAGGATGAAATTGACAAGAAAATTTTTTTATCTGTGTATGGTGCGTGCAGAAACGGTTCTCTGCGAGAGAGAGCCCCATTTCCCCCCCCCCCCCCCCCCCCCCCCCCCATCTTCCTTGGTGCGACGCCAAGGAATCTGTCCCCGGTGTGACGCCGGAGTACAGCCCGCCGGTGCGACGCCGGCTGGTTTCTTCCCCCGCCCCGGTGCGACTCCGGGGAAACTCTGCCTGCCGGTGTGAGGCCGACATGAACTCTTTCCCATTTCTCCCCATCTTCCCCTTTGTCCCGCATCAGTTTTGGTATCATAGCCTACCTCGATCCCCGCTACGCCGCCGCGCCATCGTCGTCGTCGCCGGATCCCGCCTCCTCCTGCTGCCGCCGTGGTCGTCGGCGTTGCCGACACCCACCGGCCTCCTCCCCCGCCGCTGCAACCCCGCCCCGCCTTTGCCACAGGACCCCGCTGTCACTGCCGGCATCCGCCTTTGCCACAAGCTTCCCTCGACCAAGGTGAAGAGTAGAAGAACAGGAGACGAACCCAGCCGCGATCGCGGCCGCCGGAGTCGCTCTGCAGCGCCGACGCAGCCACTCCGCCCCGCCCTCGCCGCCGCCTTGTCCCGCCGACGCCACAGCCGCTCTGCGGTCCCATCGTCGCCGCCGGCCACCGGCGCCACTCGCCCCGCTGCCTGCGCCACGACCGCCGCAGTCGCCGCTTGCACCGCCACCTGCCGCCACGACCGCCGCCGTCGCCCCGCCGCCTGCCGCCGCTAGCCTCGCCGCCGGCTGCCCCTAGCCTCGCCGCCTGCCGCCGCTAGCCTCGCCGCCTGCCGCCGGGGGCTTCGCTCCAAGCCCTAGCCTCCCTCTCGGTTCGTGCAGGTGAAGAAGAAGAAGAAGAAGAAATAAGGAAGAGGAGAAAGGTTCGTGGCCCATTTGAGCTAACCCGGTCAAACCAGGTTTGACCCAGTTCGGACCGAGCCACAACAACGTGGTCCGAGCCACGTTTGTCACTAGTCCGAGCCGTAGTGCAAGCGTCCGAGCCATCTTCAGCCTTGGTCCGAGCCAGGGTTCGATCTGGTCCAAATCAGGCCAGACCAGGTCCGTGGAGGTGCAACAGGTGGTGCAATTGGAGCTATTATCGCACCACCCTCACGAAGAGTTCGTTCGTGTCCCGATTTGCGTGCCGTCTGCGCCGTTGGAATCGTCTCGACGAAGCCTATCCAGATCCAGAGTGCTTCTGTTCCCGATTTGTCTCATTTTACGTGCCACTTCAGCACGCATATCGAGGACCTTGATCGCGCATCTCTAGGCCCACGTCAGTCGTCTCGATTTGCGTGCCAGTCTCCCGGTGCATTGATTTCACAGCGGCCAACAGCCAGACTTGCCTTGTTTTGCGTGCCGCACTTGCACGCATTACGAGGACACTTGTGTTCACCGTTTCGGAGTCGTCCCGGACTCCGATTTGAGCACCGTCAGTGACTTTGGATTCATCTCAGCGAGGCCCATCCAATTTCAGCAACACATCAGACCCGATTTGCATAGATTTCCGTGCCACTTCTGCATGTATATCGAGGTGATCTTTTGTGCCCCGTTTTGCGCACCGATCGTACCGTTAGCATCCCAGCAGCAAGACGGACCTCGTCAGCTCTTCTTCACCTAGTGGTGCATTGATCTGCACGTCATCTGCTCTATCTGGACCAATTTATCTCACAAGTCGGAATCCTAGGTACGTTTCCTCACGATGGACTTTACGTTTGAGGTGGACCTACCCGATTCTATGCAAGCCAGGGTGTTTCTTACTGCAAGTCCGTTCGGTAATTTTATTTCGCAATCGATTATGGATTCTCTATCCCATACGGACTATATAGTTGTCTCTGGAGACCGAGCTTGTGTGCAATTTTCCCATCTTCTAAAGGACAAAGGCATTTCCCGATCTGTCAGATATTATGATCATGCATGGTGCAAGGTTACACCACAGGGTTCATATATTAGTTTGGGCAAAGAATGGATGGACGTGCGACAAGTTGTGATTGATCCCACAGGGCGGGATTGTCTTTTACGACCCGAGGGATACCATACATCCTTTCGCATTCTCAATTCTACTTATCATACTCAGGAGAAGCTTCAACAGTTATTAGCTTGTTTAGCTAAAATGGCACCCTCATCTATTACTGGTTGGGATCACGATTTATTTATTGCTTCTGGACTACATTTGATTGATGATACAGTGTTCGAAGTTGATGCCTCATGGGTGGTTCACAGTTGGGATCACGCATTATTTAGACGGTTAGGATTGGATCGCATCTATGATGATGTGTTTTGCACAGATCTACTTGATACTGCACCAGTTCCTATTATCTCATGGGATCATGACTTATTTGTTGAGGCAGAGTTACATCTTATTACTGATGATATTTTTGCTGACTCAAAACCTCAACCATCATTTACTGAAGATGTGATGATATCTACTCTGTACGAGGATTTGTATGACTTGCTACAGTCTTCCGTGGATATGATATGGCAGACTTTCTGTGATTCACATACAGCAGACTGGGTGGTGATTCTTGATATGATTATCTGCTTGAAGACTCCCACAGATGATCCAATCGTCCGTTTGATTATACTGGCGCATTTCAAAACTCGAGGACGAGTTTTTTTGAACCAAGGGAGATTGATGCAGAATACGAAGCAAAGGATCCCTCTCCCATTCCCTTGTGCTTTTATTAGGGCAATTTATGGCCCATTATGTCTTTGTTAATTTTAGGAGTTATGGAAAATGAATAAGGGTAGTCCAAGAGTCGGATGGGGAATGGGAAGGGACGGGAGTTACAGATCTCCCTATATATGTATGATGTTAACAGAATAGAGGAGATGATGAAATTGACAAGATTTTTTTTTTACTTGTGTATGGTGCGTGCAGAAACGGTTCTCTGCGAGAGAGAGCCCTATTTCCCCCTCCCCCCCCCCATCCATCTTCCTTGGTGCGACGCCAAGGAATCTGTCTCCGGTGTGACGCCGGAGTACAGCCCGCCGGTGCGACGCCGGCTGGTTTCTTCCACTCCCCGGTGCGACTCCGGGGAAACTCTGCCTGCCGGTGTGAGGCCGACAGGAACTCTTTCCCATTTCTCCCCATCTTCCCCTTTGTCCCGCATCACTATGCCTCTTGTACCTTCTCCCTAAGGTAGAGATCCTATTAAAGGAGGCCCAACATGTTGCCTTGTTCAACATGGATTGCTCTTGTTCTCACCTGGTTGGCAAGAGTCCCTGTCCAAGGTTAAATACTCCTTTCTTAACCGTGTAGTAAGGACCTCTTTGTCGAACAAAAGATATAGTGGGCACTAGAGTTGACTTCAATGTGGAGGATATGGAGGAGGTGGAGGATGTCAATGGTGATTTGGATAAAGACGAGAGCTCTTTGAGGATATGCCTTAAGAGGGAGGGAGTGGCTTAATGGGCAAGGTAAGGAGCTATTGGCTAAAATAGAGAGGATAACTGAGGAGCTAGCAAGAGAGGTAGTTGTGGACAACAAATTTTCTTAGAGAAGGGCAACTACCAAATTTCAAAACAAATGAGGGCCTCCCACCAAAAATCCCTCCAAAAGCCCTTCGAAAAAATGAACCAGGCCCGAAAACAAAATCAGAAAATAAAGGGCTGAAAAAACAAAAACCCCCTCCCATTTCATGCTGCCCCGAGGCAAGCTTGAATCCGTGAAGGGGCTACTGCCCTAAGCACACCGCCCGCCCATGGCGGCATGCCCTCGGGCTTCGGCCTATAAAAAAATATAGTTTTTTTGGAGTCCATGTGGACGCATGCCTACATGGTCCAATGAAGGAATGTCATGTGGATCTTCATCGCCTTATCATCACCGCCACGTCATTGACGTCTCGTGCCTCGTCATCACCAAATGGACCAATCGCGGAAGAGGACATGGACCAATGGAGGTTTGCCACCCAAGTATGGCCCGCCTCCGAGGACTAGTCATAAACCGCCACTTGGCGGCCTCTCATTAGACAAGAAACTCTGTAAATACCCCACTCCCTGCCTTGTATAAGTGGAATGTTGGCTAGTTGGTTGTTGGAATAAGAAGTGAAGGAGAGCTTCACCTTCCCTTCTCAAGGTAAAACCATGCCGCCCGTACCATTTTATACGGTGGGCACTGGTACGTACTGATACGTACCGGTACCAGCCGTACCGGCCTGTACGGGTATAAAATGGCCAGAAAAGTTCAGAAAAAATCAGAAAATTCAGAAAAAATCATAAAAAATAAAAAAAATGTAAAAGATTAATTATATATGTGTTGAGTGTGACAAAGGTGGGTTAAGACAAAGAAGTACACATAACACATACTAAATGACTATTTTGATACAGATTAAACATGAAAAATATTATGTTAATGTACTAAACATTTACAAATAATAAATGTTAATGAAATCAAACGATCCTTACTCATAAAAAACATAAGTGAGTATACTAGTATGGATAATAACCCGTAGATCCTTCTGATTCATTCTCCAGTGGCTGTTGTTGGTATCCATAATAAGGTTGCAACATATGTTCCCTATATTCACCATAATTCAACAATGATGCAGCCAAGTCGTACATCCCTCTTGGAGTATATGCTTGTTGACTTGCTAAAATTCCAGAATCAGGATGTAAAAAAGCAGCTTGAGGATAAGAAGACCTTGACCCATAACTGCTACTGGGCGGATGGAATTGAAAGCCTTCATACTCTACTCGATCTCCCCAGCTATACATGCCTGTTTCTTGTTGGCCACCTTCATAGCCTGACTGCTATCCATACTGACCTTGTGAATCATAATCTCCTTGACTTTCATTCTGTCCTCTCCCAGTGTCAATATACAAGAAGAAAGAAGGTGCATACACTCCGCCCCTGGTAGTAGCACCTGCAGCTGCACCAGCATCATCATTAGGAGACTGTGTCCCATCATCATCATCATAATAATCAATAATTAACTTCCTCTTGACATTGCTTGATTTTTTCTTTTGTGATGTATGTTGCTGGCTATCTTTTCTTCCTAGATCCTTGTTTAACCAATCCAATATTTCTTTTTTTTGTGGTGTATGTCTCACATAGATTTGTTTCATCTCATTAATCGCAGGGTCGTCTCTGGCAGCCAGATTAGCCCTCTTAAGTGTAGATATACTTCTTCTTAAGAATGATGGTGGTCCAACCATAGGAGTGACTGGCCTGCTATCTGATTCTGAGTGTCTAGCAGGCTCAAGCTCAGTATCAGGTGTAAATAAAGGCACATGCTCTCTTTAACTCTTATGCTCATCTGAAGGCGGAGGTGAATTTTCTTTTTGCCTTTTTGATGTTCTTAATTCTAGATCTCTAGCAACAACTCCATTTAGTACGCCCTCTGCCCATTCTGTATCATCAGGATCAAAAACTGGCTCATCGACAGTTGCTCGTATCTTAACCCAAGTCTACAAGGGATTGTCATCATCAAATAAGTCTTCCACATCAATTTGGCCAACAACATCTTCTGCTTGTCCTGCAGCTCGTTTATCTCTCAATTGCTGTCTCAACCGGATATTTTTTATCCTCAATCTCATGTTGTAATGGCAGTACATCAATTTCTCCAATCGTTCAACTTTTAACCGGTTACAAATTTTTGAGTGTATAAGGCTAAATGTGCTCCAATTTCTTTTACACTGACTTGTCGATGTCGTCTGACTCAAAACCCTCACTGCAACGGAAGCTAAAGGATTATAGCACATGTCTCTGTTGTACACCATTATCCACCACTCAGCTGTGCCATCAGTAAAAAACAAAAAAATGAATTGATGTATGTTCTTTCTTATGCACATATGACTACAATGTAATAACTAACTATACCTAGGCTCACTTTCTCTACGGTAATTTATACCTGGTCTTTATTATATGTCTCGAGCCTTAGCCTATAAGTCTTCATCTACAAAGATGGAATGAACAATTAATATAATTGATGGACTCTTGAAAATACAAGTAATTGAGTATATCTTAAAGTCAATTCTTCATATAATTGATAAACACATGTCTCTCTGTCTCAATTCTATCTTCTACTGTTCTCGACAAGCGTGCGATCACATTCAATGTGTCTTGGATCACCTCTCCATAAATGTGCACTTGACGACTATACATTACTCGAGGATTTATAAAATAGCCTGTATTTATGTGGATAATTAGTAAATAACAATTTAATGAATAATCTTTTATGTAACGGTACGAGACTTCACTTACCAGTTGCATGCAAGTCGTGGTATAATGTGCTTTCCCATATGAGATCAATAAGCTCCCACCACTTCATGAGTGTTAGAAAATACTTTCTTGATGTGCATCTTAGCAATGTCAATTGTCTCGTACAAATATCCCATGTAGTTCTTATCATCCCTATCTACCAATTTTAACACCTTTACGAGTGGTTCCACCAACAGTAGATAAGTTTGCACACTGTTTCAAATTTTTTTGTTATCTATGATTTTTCCCATATCCAAATGTTCACATTTAGTTTCATCGGAGCTAGTCTGCACATACTCCAAGAACTCTTTATTATACATAAAATCCTTGATCTCATTCCTAAATGTGTACAAAGATTCTAATGAAATGAAATTAGATGCAAATCTTGTAGGCTCCGCGCGGATGAGATTTCGGCCTTCAGTTGCTTGTTTTCTGAACATGTTCAAGATCCTAAGATGACCATAAATATATTAGGTAATTTTTTGTGCTCTCTTTACTGTCTTACTTACATCTAGGTCCTTGCCAATGTCTTCAAGCATCAAGTCCAGACTATGCGCTGCACAAGAGACCCAATAAAGGTGTTTGCGCTTGTCTATTAACTTCTTCCTTGCAGTCTTATAACTTGGTTCATTATTAGTGACCACTTGGACAACATGTTCCTCTCCAATTTTCTGTACCATCTGATCCATCAAACTAAATAAATATTTGGCGTTCTTTGAATAATTTGATGCATCAATATATTTCATAAAAATAGTCTCTTCAGTGCAATAAACAAGGAAATTAATCATGGACTTCTTCGTGGTACCAGTCCAGCCATTGCACATAATTGTGCATCATTTCTCCTTCCATACAATTTTAAAACTTTCAACCCACTGTTGAAGCTCCTCATATTCTCTATCAAGCTCACGTCTATATATGTCTGACGTGTGGTGACTTTGAACCCACGACCATAATCTGCTATTGCGTCAATCATAGGTTGAAAATAAGGAGACTGAGCAGCATGTGAGGGAACACCTGCATGCAAAAACCATTTGCAGATGCTCTTAAAAACATGTCCTATCGCTTCAGCTGACTTTTTTACTCCTCTCAATACTTGCTTGATTTTTTGTTGACTAGAACTCTGTCTTCTAAAAAGATAACTGTCTATAGGACCCACTTGGCCTCTAGCTTGAGTTGTGCCGCTTGTTGATGGTTCATTACCTCTCCTTCGGGTTTCGTCTTCTTCTTGATGCCACAAACTTTCTCTTATAGCTACAGCCATCTCAGGATCTTCATCATCATCACTAGAGTCTACAATTTGTTCAGCCCTTTGCCTCTCACGAATGTCATTGGCCTCAGTATACATCCCTTTGTCTTTTCTATTTTGTCTACCTGAAATCTCCTCTTGGAGTTCAACCTCATCTTCATTCCTTTGTTCCTTTTGTGCTTTCTAGCCATGCAACAATGCACTCATCTCGTTGGCGACTGGTCAGGGACAGACAGTACACCTTGTTACCTGTCCCGAGATCCTTGCTAAATGTTCTTTTCCTCTAGTGATTCCACTATCCATCTATTTGCCACAATATTTGCATTTCACTATTCTCTTTGCAGTATTAACTAAGGTGATATGGGCCCACCCTGGGTCCTGTTCTTACTGTCTCTCACCGGACTGCTGACGTTCAGCCATTATCCTACAACAAGAAAGGAAAAAATAGAAACAAATATAAGTATATTTGGCATTATGTTGCTACTTTAAAATATGCAATGAAGCTTAATTAGATTTTAATAGATGTTTAATTGAAGTAATTAGACAAAATATCCAATAATTAACCATTAATGGTCAAAATTGAAATTTTTCCCTAATTAACCTTCAATCAACGCAATTGACAGCATGTTCCTACTTTAAAATATGCAATGAAGCTTAATTAGGCTTCAATTGATGTTTAATTGAAGTAATTAGACAAAAGACCCAATAATTAATTACTAATTAGTGTCAAAATTGAGATTTATCCCTAATTAATCTTCAATCAACGCAATTCACAGCATGTTCCTACTTTAAAATATGCAATGAAACTTAATTAGGCTTCAATTGATGTTTAATTGAAGTAATTAGACAAAAGACCTAATAATTAACCACCAATTAGGGTCAAATTGAGATTTTTCTATAATTAACTTTCAATCAACGCAATTCACAATATGTTCTTATTTTAAAATATGTAATGAAGTTTAATTAGGCTTCAATTGATGTTTAATTGAAGTAATTAGACAAAAGGCTCAATAATTAACTACTAATCAGGGTCAAAATTGGAATTTTTCCCTAATTAACCTTCAATCAACGTAATTGACAACATGCTTCTATTTTAAAATATGCAATGAAGTTTAATTAGGTTTCAATTGATGTTTAATTGAAGTAATTAGACAAAATATCTAATAATTAACCATTAATTAGGGTTAGAATTGGGATTTTTCCTAATTAACCTTCAATCAACGCAATTGACATCATGCTTCTACTTTAAAATATGCAATGAAACTTAATTAGGCTTCAATTGATGTTTAATTTAAGTAATTAGAGAAAAGTCCTAATTTTTAACTGCTAATTAGGATCGAAAATTGGGGGTTGTCTATTTTACTAAGAAAACGAACGTAAATAATCTAATAATCCGTTAACAATTCAAAAATAATATAAAGATTTAAAAAATATATATATCATACCTTCTTCTATTTCTTTTTTTTTTCCACCCAAAATGGCCAAAACCTCTCTGGTAGCGGGCTGCAGTGGCGACGAGCGGTGGCAACAAGTGGCGGCGGCAGCTTCTCCTTCCCCTCCTTCCCCTGAATCCCCTGCAAAAACACAACATCCCTTCTCATAGATCTATTTCTGTGAGAGGGAAAAGTGAAACACCCCTTTTAAGGGGCGTTTCACAGGTACCGGTTCGGTATCGGCCCGGTTTCGGGCGTACCGGCCGGTACCGGTACCGGCCCGGTTTCGGTATCGGCCCACTTGGTGGCCTTTCATTGGACAAGAAACTCTATAAATACCCCACCCCCTGCCTTGTATAAGTGGAATGTTGGCTAGTTGGTTGTTGGAATAAGTGAAGGAGAGCTTCACCTTCCCTTCTTATGGTAAAACCATGCTTGGCTAACTCTCACCTTCTCTTCTAGCTGCAGCCATGATCATTAGCCACACTGCCAAGCCTTGGTGGTGTAACTCGAAACCATGCCACCCTATGCCAATGACTTATTTACTTCAGTTCCAACCGCCGAAATCTCGTCGAGTTATACTGAAGCCTCGTCGGCCCGTTGTCAATGCGTAACGGCGAGCTGTCGAGTGATGCCGAAGACTCGTCGGCCCGTTGCCGCTTCAATGTGCAATGGCGAGTTGTCGAGTGATGCTGAAGCCTTGTCGGCCTGTTGTCGCTTAAATGCACAATGGCGAGCTGTCGAGTGATAGCAAAGCCTCGTCGGCCCGTTGCCGCTTCAATGCGCAACGACAAGCTGTCGGATAATATCGAAGCCTCGTCGGCCCATTGTCGCTTCAATACGCAACTGCGAGCTATCAAACGTCATTACAACTCCGGTTGCTTGTTGCCACCTAAACGTGACAACGACAAGCTGTTGCATGGACCAATGCCTCGTCGGCCGATTGCCGCCTCGGCGCATCGATAATAAGCTGTCAAGCGCAATTAGAATCCCATAAGTCCACCGCCATCTCAATATGACGATGGCAAACTGTTGAATCGATATGAGACCTATTGCTGCGTTATGAGCAAACGATGATTGGCAGACTGTGAGTTCGAGGGAAACGTCGCTAGGGCAATGCATCTAGAAGAGAGTCGCAACATTGACCCACCTGTACATAGTTTCAGAGTTACTAGGTCGTTCTGCTATTAAATGCAAGGTATGACTCGTCCTAGAGATGGCGCCATACTGTGTGCGGGTGGTCACAATAGCGTTCCGAACAATATAATGCCGACAATGTCTTAGGCTTCAAATTGATCATAAGTACTACCTAGGATAGGCACTTCCATGGCTAAATAATGTACTATGATAATTGTGTTACGCTTCTCTTAACCTCACAATACAGTCCCATCAGCTCACCACATCTCAAGTCCATTTAAAGACTGACCCGACATTTAGCGGGACCCACCCATGAACAGTAGCCATGAATAGTGCCAAAGGTACTATAGAGAGAAACCATGATAAAAAGGACGAGGGGAATAAAGTTGATCCTCCCATGAATAACATGCAAGCGAATAGAGCAAAATGAGCGAGATCTTTACACTGCAAAGAGCCATCTAGAAAGCTAATTTTTGGAAAAAGAAATTGAAGTGGTTTCCTATCACAGCAGGATGTAATTACCGTCAATCTACTGACTGGCAGGAAGGGTCCATCCGAACCTGTATGATCCCTTTCCATGGGCGAGTCAATACCACATAATCATCCATTTAAATGGCAGGCAATCGTGAATCTAGTTCAACCAAATAAAAACCCAAAATAAATCGGTCGGATAAAAAAACGAATGTCAACAGTAGTACAGAAGGCGGGAGTGTCCTCTAAGGGGATTGAGAAGGGTGTAGGGCTGGTCTTTTATAAGACTCTCAAATGGATGTCAGTTAGGGATGGAGAGGGATGCTAATGGAGGAACGTTTGCAAAAAATGTACAGCGGAAGATGGGCAAAAAGGGGGTTGAAGTTCATGAGGGTAACATCAGGCGAGAGGTGGAGGAGAGATCATATTTCAATGAGGATCATTTCTTTGAACAGTTTGTGGGAGGGAAAAGAGAGGATGGTGAGGGAGAGGACATGGTGAGTGAGATTGACATTCTTTGTGGGAGGGAAAGAAGAAAGCTTAATCAGCTCAAGTATCTCAAGGATGGAGACCATCTCCTTACCCAGGATGAGACTGGCAGACTTCAGGTGTAGGACATTTACTCTAGATTTTTTGCAAAGAAGGGTTCTTAGAGGCCCTTTATTCTTGATGATCTTCATCCACTTCTTTCAGTTGAGGAGAAGATGGATTTTTCTCCTCTTTCTTTGAGGAGAAGATTCGACAAATTTGTTTTTGCTCTTATAAGTGATAATGTATTGGATCCTGAAAGCTTCCTTTGTTATTTTTCCAACTTTGTTGGGAGATTGTCAGAGCTTACAGCAATAGAGGTAATATTGTAGTTTTAAGAGTGGAAGGCTTATTTGCAAGGTATTAATATGACCCTCTTGTCTTGATTCCTAAGAAGGAGGCAGTGTATTGCCTAAAAGGTAATAGACTCATTAGCTTGCTTAACATCATCTCGAAGATCATTTCAGAGATGTTGGCTTTGAGGCTAGAGAAGGTTATAAATAGAGTCCAACACAAGAGGGAACTTGTGTTAAAGCAAGGATTATGATAGGTTGAAGCAGGAGTGCCTGTTTCACACTACGAGGAAAATGACTTTGGTGATAGGTATGCCTGATGGGTCAAGGTTTGCATCATTTCTGCTAGTGTTGCTATACTCCGCAATGGGGAACCATCTCCTTACTGTCATAGTGGCAGAGGGCTCTGTTAAGGGGATCCTATATCCCTTCTCTTCTTTGCTTTGGTGGCACACATCGTGAGCAAAGTGTGGAAGAGGGCCTAGGACTGTAGGTTTGAGCAAAGGCATCCAAATCATTCCTTAAGAGTTGCAGATTCTCATCTTCCATATGCAGATGATACCATCATTTCTTTCTCGAACTTTGAGGGCAACCTCTTCTTGCTAGATATATGGTTAAGCTTCTTAATAATATGTCTAGTTTGAAGGTTAATTTCCTGAAGAGCCAAATTATTGGTGTTAACATGGATGATTTGAATCTGAGGAGAGCAACCTTGATCTTGGGTTTTCAGTTAGGCAACTTCCCTATCTCTTAACTTAGTTGGAGGTCTTTACTGCAAGCAATGACACAAAACTATTTTGAAGTTTGAGAACAGGTTGGTAGGACGGAAAGGTAGGATCACATCCTATAAGAGAAGGTAGTGCTATGCAAGTCAATGCTCAATAGTCTTCCTATTTACTTTTTGTCCATTTTCAGAATTCTGAAGACAATTGCCAAGAAGCATGAGTCCATTCAAACTCGGTTCTTCTAGCATGGCAGTGGAGAGCCAAGTAGAGGTGCATGGAGAACCATAGCTTGGGCATGAATAAAATTAACGACTTTGATTTGGCACTCGTCACAGAGTGGTTATGGAAGAAACTGAGAAACTGGGCCTTTGGTTCCATGTGATTATTCAAAAGTATTATAGTAGAGTCAAGACTTGAGATATTTCGTCTTCTCTGTTGCACAATGCTTCTTGTATGTGGAAGGGCATTCTTTGGCATAAAGATCTCATTAGTGTTGGGTCCTAGTTGATTATTTGTGATGGGCGTAGGTGCCATTATCAGGAGAACAGGTGGTGTGGCTATTGTCCTTTTGAGGTCATGTTCCCCAAGCTCTTTGTCATCTCTTCTGAGCCCATAGGATTTGTAGCCCACTTGTTGTAGCAATGCCACTGCTGGTCAAGGATGGTGTGGTAGATTCAGAAGGCGACTGAGGAATGAGGAGATTGATGGCGTTAATAAGCTCCCTATTCTTTTGCAAGATTATATATTGGTATCGGATAGAAAGGATGAGTAGACTTGGAGAACGAGCCCTCTGAAGATCAAGGTACTAGTGTCGAGAATATCCTTTGGCAGGCTTCCAATTGGCAATAGACTAGCCTAGTTCAAGAAATCAATACGGGTGCTATCTTTATGGCGATAAGGAGGAATCCATGGATCATGTCTTTGCTGTTTTCAGTTATAAAGGAGGTTTGGTATCTCCAATTTGACAAGGTATGGTGTGTCTTCAAGCCATATGAATCCACGCAGAGGCTACTGCAATCATGGGGTGGGTGTTGGGCACTCAAGGGAGACTGCAAGATGTGGTGGCTGATCCTTCAGGTGATGTTGTGGGCTATTTGAAGCGAGTGGAATACAAGAACCTTTAAGAGGGAAGTTGACACTCACAATAGCTGTTTAGTTTTGTTGGTGATAGAGAAACAGAATGGTTATAAAGTTTTTTGTGAAGTGGATCATTCTTTTCTTTTCTTTTCTCTTTTTTTGAAAAGTGTGAAGTGGATCATTCTAACTCAAGTTTTTGGCTCATGGGGGTGGGTGTATTTGTTTGGTACAGCTACTTGGTTTGGCTTTTGTATAGGGTTGTTTCTGGTCCTTTTGCACTCCTTATACTAGTGCATTTCCTCAAATCTTTTATAAAATTTGTGGCACTATCCACTTTAAAGAAAAGGAGAAAAAGTTGTTTTCGACTCATTTTTTATTCTTCAACTCTTGTTGGAAATGGAGTCAGAAGCACCTATTGGGCTACCAAGCGACTATCAGCTTGTAGGAATTCCAATTTCACTATGTTCATAGGATCATGTAGTAAAATTAAAGGGGCTGAAGTTTCAGGCTGTCTTACTCTCGACACCCCTGTTAGATGAGGATTGTATATGGTGGTGGTTCATGTCATCGAGATGATGGAACCTTGGGTTCAGAAGGTTCCCCTCAGAGAGATACTTGCTGCACTGAGGGGTCATTGGAAATCCACATGGATTGCAATGTCCCCCTGGCTGCCATCTGATCTGGGAGATCGGACGGAGTGTCTGATCAAAGATTGGATGGTACTGACAGTGAGCTTGAATTGGCCCTGAGCTCGGCATATATTTTTTTTTAAAGAAAAAAACTTTTTGTGCACCCCTCAGTTTGAGTGTGCAAAAAAGTTTTTTCTAAAATGTATGCCAAGCTCAGGGCCAACACAAGCTTGCTGTCCATACCATTCAATTTTTGATTGGATGCTCCAAAGAAAAAAAAAAACTTCAGCAAAGAAATCAAAAGAAAAATGCAAGTCCACCTGTACATGTGCCCAGGTGTGTACAAGCGGAGCCCTTGGCTGCCGTCTGATCTCCAAGATCGGACACCAATCAGGGGAGCATTGAAATCCACGAGCCACATCCATGCCCCCCCCCCCCCCCCCCCCAGTGCAGCAAGTATTACTCTTACCTTAAATGCTACCAAATATTGTTGGCAAATAGTGAACGTGGATTCTTGGCAGTGGTGGAGTTTGAGCAGGGCTACTCTCTACTAAAAGGTTCTCTTTTAGTGCTCTTACATAAAGATGAAGAAATTATTCAGGACTTTCAGGCTTTCAGCAAACAAGTCTGCTGGATGGTGATTTCTAAAATGCTTACTACCAGATTATGTATGGTTGTGGAGTTTGGTGACTTGCAACCAAGGTACTTTTATCCATGGAAATTTAAAGCAGAGTTTCCTTATGTATGTATCCACAGTAGGATTTCCTTATGGTTATGAATGTATCCATGGTTTATGAATGTAACCAGGGTCATAGATGGACGGATAGTGACATGGTGATAAAAGTTGATGTTAATGCTTGAATAATTGCAAAAGATCTTATCATTCATCATTATGCATGATGAGGTTTGGAATAATTGTGGGAAGCTTGGTTCATTTCATTTACTGTTTTCTTATTTGTTTGTGGTAGATACTTAGATGATTAGTAGTGTGTGAAGAAAATGCTACTGGGCATTGTGTGCATCCCCTGATTTTTCTCTTTTTTTTTAAAAAAATCAGCTATACTTGGGAGAAAAGGCTAGCAGGTTGCATATTAGTTGGTGTTACACTAAGCAACTTTCTTTCTTATGTTGCTTTTTCATTCGTCACCATTGGTAAACCTTAGGATGTTTGAAACTGACATACTTGTATTGTCTTTTAGTGCCAAAGCAGTGTTATCTAAATGATGGCACCTCAGAAGATATGATTTTCTGTATTTTATTTGTATCTTTTTTGGCATTGTTGATTGAAAGCTGATGGGAATGCTCCATTCTTTCATTGCAATCTCTATTTGTCCTATTCGGCAAATATCTAAGAAAAGCTTGAACGGACTTGACACTTTGGATTGGAACCATGTAGTTTGATCAATGGTATGGCACATTGTTTACAAGGCGTCGCCTAGGCGACAAGGTGTTCCATGTCGCCCAAGGCGACCTGGCGCCTTGGCAAGCAGCCCATTAAGGCGCTCGCCTAGGCCACCTAAAGGCCCAGTCCGCCTAAGGCCCGCCCAGCCTGCTTTGTTTTGGAAACAACCCGCCTTCTTTTAGGTTTGCTTTAGTTATCATAGATGGATATTTCAGTAGAACTCCCTATTTTTTATGTCAAAATAAGGAAATGGCGATCAAACTTCCCACTCGGTTCCCACTTTTGATGGATTCTTCTGCTAGCACATAATATTTTTCCTCTCTCTTTTCCTCTCTCTCCCACAGTCATTGGAAAGAATGGAATCTTGGATATATCTTATACTTTCTTTACATGTCATGATCATTTAACTAGTAAATTTCATATCTTTCATCTTGATTGATGGGTACTTCCGAATTCTCATTGGCTTTTACCTTATTCATTTACTAATATTTCTTAATATTTGCCATTTATTATATTTTTTCCTTCTACAATTATAGGTATATGCTGAGCGTTGTGAATGGCATTGCTAGTTTGCTACCCTTATATATAGATAAAAGTAGAATCTAATATAATGAGAAATATAGATAGTAGTCCTCTTGAAATGTACCAGGTTATATAAACTAGGCTTCGCCTAGGCGCCTCGCCTTGTCGCTTAAGCAGTAAGGCGGTAGGCCACCGCCTTGGTCGCCTTGGCTGCCTTGACAACATTGGTATGGCAAACTTGCATCTTTAATATTGTGTAAGCCTGCTTAACATCAAACCTCTATGAGGTGATGCCAAATGGCTGCCAAAATGACTTCAGATAGGGGAGGGTCTGTGAAAAGTTTCACAAGGAAATTAGCTAGGAGAAAATTACATTCTTGGTTGTGCAATTTAAGCATCCAGCCGTTAAATGTTCCCCTAGACTTTGGAAAGAGTCTTGATGAAAAGGGGAGGGAATTTTATTGGAGGTGTGTATTCTCTTCTCTAGGGCAATTATCAGCCAATGAGAGAATGATACACAATTCTTATGCATGTATGCTTATTTATTTATGGACCATGGTCAACTCAGTAGTCAAAGAAAATTCAATGAAATATTTGAACTAATGGGTAATTCCATATTCCCATGACCGCAACCATCTATCAGCTGATGGAAATTTGATTTCACTATGTTCCTAGGATGGTGTAGTAGAATCAAAGGGGCTGACAGCTGCAGGTTGTCTCACTCTCTACACTCCCATTACATGAGGATGTTCATATGGTGGCATGACATGGGGATGATGAAATCCTGGGGCCAGTAAAATTCTATCAACAGTGTTGGCAAACACTGTGGAATTCTTGGCAGTGGTGATGGAGTATGAGGAGTGCTAGTCTTCCCCTAAAGGTGCTCTCTTGATGCTCTTACCTGAAGAGGAAGCAAACATTATTCAAGATTTACAGCAAATTAGTCTGCTGGACGGTGATTTCTAAAATCCTTACTACCAGATTAGCTATGGCCGTAGACAGTTTGTGGCTTGCAACCAAGGGGGGCTTTATCCATGGCAAGTTATGGCAAAAGAACTTCCTTGTGGCTCATGAGTGTATCCACGGGCACAAGTAAAGGAGGGTTGGTGATGTGGTGATAAAAGTTGATTCTTGAAGGCATGTACAATCGCAATGGCTGGCATTTTACTCAATCCTACTACATGTGGATTTTGACAGGAATCTGGTTGCTTGGATGTTTAAGTGCATCATTTCTGCTTGATTTTCTATCATGTCAATGGTTCTAGGCAAGGGGCCACATATGTCTTCTTTTGCTTTAGATAACTCAAGTTGCAAAGTGCTTGTGAGATACAGCCAGGGATGCTGGTTTACTGTTGGGATTTGGATTGTTGCCTCATGTACAGATATACTCATTTTTTACCAGGTTCTCCTATTTTAGGTCCAAGTCATCCGACGAGTAGAAAATCACTAAATTGCAACTGTTTCGGCAGAAGAATTGACCTTACTGGAGGAAAATTTGAAGTTCTCACTGGTTGGTTTCATTTTGGCTAAGGAAGTCATACAATCAACTACCAGATCCCTACTACAGGGTCCATGCTGTCTCCGTACCCACCTTGGCCTTCCTCTCTCTCTCATAATGACATTGGGTATTAGGATACTAGATAGGATATTTGGTTACTAAATAGGCTTTCTATTTTACTGAACAAGGAACTGTAGCACTAAAATTGGGTGAAAGGCTTTACTGTTTCTTAACAACTTCTTGGCACCAAAATCTGTGGTAAGGATAATTGAAGCAAGGGAGAGTGCTTTCTTCTGGAAGGATGAACGGTTATATAATCATGGAGATCATAATAAGCTGGGGTTTTATGTGCAGCGAAGTTGAGTTGGGTGGAGCTAGGTTTACATTGCGTAGTCTCAGCATTGTTGTCTAAATGGCTTTAGAGGTTGGGTCTTGGTGAAGACAGTCCTGGGTAAAGGTTGTGGGTTCAGAATATTTTGAAGGCTCTCATGTGTTGGTTGGGCAACCTTCAACTGCAAGATTTCTAGACTATGGATTATGGAAGGATATTCTTGATCTAAAGGATTTTGTCAAGTGCTTTTCTTGTCTTGTGGTAGACAAAGGAGATGAAATACGATTTTGAGAGGATGTTTGATGTCATGAGGCTTCCTCCTATCTTCCCTTTTAAGAAATCTGTATGCAGTTGCTTTGGATGAGGGGAAAGTAATCAATCATTATATGGATGTGGAGCAGGGTGGGTTGGATTCATATCCATGTTCTAGAGGAATTTTAATGATCATGAAACCTTAGATTTCATCACCTTATTCCATGGTTTGCAAAATTGGCCAATCCCGATCCGGTTCGGCCGATTCAGATTGGGATCGGCCCTAGCTGATCCGATTCTGAGGGGAAAATCAATGCGCCCCCCCCCCCCCCCCTCCCCTTCTGGTCGATTTGACAAGCAAAGGATCCCGTATCGGTGTAGATATGTCAATCTTTAGCATTGAAAAAATTTATAAATGTTGATTACACAAAATCCCTAAATTTAACCCTAATTAAGGTTTAAAATTTGGGGCGTTTATATAATTTGTGTAATTAATGTTCAATTGAATGTCAAACTTGAGTTGATTAGAGTCCTATTGCACATAATTGTGCATTAATTGGATGTGATTATATAAAATCCCCAAATTTAATCCTAATTAGGGTTTAGTTTGAGGCTTTTGTATAATTTGTGTAATTAATGTTCAATTGAGTATGCCAAACACTCAATTGAGTTGATTAGAGTCCGGTTGCACATAATTGTGCATTAATTGGATGTGACTACATAAAATCCTCAAATTTACTAATTAGGGTTTGAAACTTGGGGCTTTTATATAATTTATGTAATTAATGTTCAATTGAGTATGCCAAACACTCAATTGAGTTGATTAGAGTCCGGTTGCACATAAGTGTGCATTAATTGGATGTGATTACACAAAATCTCAAAATTTAACCCTAATTAGGGTTTAAAATTTAGGACTTTTGTATGATTTATGTAATTAATGTTCAATTGAGTATGCCGGATCATGAAAGTTCATAAATGTGATCTTTCTAAGGTACTTTTCACAAATTTCATGTTAAAAACTTCATGACTTTTCTTCTTTAATTAGTATACAACATTAACTATTAGTGAGGTAATCATCTTTAATGTTCTTTTTTTATGGATGTGCATGATTTGTGTTCGTCTTTTATTGTGAATTCATTGAATAACATGCTCATATTTTCCTTTTTTTTTCCTGATTTTTTCTGATTTTTTCTCAAATTTTAAATAATTTTTAATCGATCCAACCCACGATCGGCCAATCCGATCCGAATCAGATCGGTATCGCCGGGTCCGATCCGGGTACCCAACCCGATTTGGAATTCCATGCCTTACGCAATTTAGTTGATCAAGTATCCTAGGTGTTAATTACTAGTAGGAGACAAGTGGTAACATATCAGTACGGTCTACTGTGGAGGATGGGGATGCTAACAGATAGAGGCTGTTGGGCACAGTGGTTGAAGCAAATTCCGCCAAGTTCTTGCCCATTAATATTAGAATCTTTTACCGGAACTTCACCGCCATGGGTTGCCTACCAATGATGGGGTGGAAGTCTAGAAATCTTCTTTACACGTCAGTTCTTTGGTATCCTTCTAGAAAGCATCAATCACCTTTTCATTCATTGCGGCATTGTTGAGTTTGTAACTTTTATATGGACGCTAGTTCGCAAAGCTCCTCCAATTAATGGTGGCAACAGGTTGATTGTCCTTCCTACATTCATGCTCGTCGAACAAATGTCCATTGGAGGAGAGTAATATACAGTCAGTTACCTTACCAGAATTCTATAGGCCATTTGGAGAGAAAGTAACAGCTAAGATATTCAGAGTTTTATCCTTGGATGGGCATTTTAAAGTGGACTATTGGGCACATAATGGATTGGCAAATCTTGCAAAAGAATTAAAGCACCCAATCGTTTTCAGGAAGCTGAAGATATCCAGAAATGTTCTGAAATAAATTATGTAATTGTTGCTTTGCAACAGTGTTAAGTGGGCTGCAAGTTGTTCCTACTGTAAGAGCAGTGTCCTAGAATTACCTTCTGGGTAATTTTACCGTCTTTATAATCTTACTTTATTAGTGAACTGTGGTCTTTTGACCACCTTCCAAAAAGAAAAAGTGTAACTTCTAAGCCTTACCCGTGCTTTTTGGAAAAACCAAAGAAGCCATTTCTGAATTTGAACCTGTGTCCTCTCAGGTCTGAATGGAGCAACCTTCGCTTTGCACCAAGGCTCCTCAATTGAGACTGGTGATAGGTACTGCTCATAAATACAGTATGAAGCCCTGGTGAAGGGTCAGTGGTTGATGGTGGAAAAAAAAGAAAGAAAAAAAGGTAAGCACGATGTTGATAACATAAAGCCATTTCCCTATCCTGTTCTGAAAGCAAGCGTCTATTTCTTCCTTCACAACTGGCAAGAAGCTAAAATGCTGAACACCTTTATTTTCCTCACTTCTCTCTTGTTTGTGTTTTCCCTCTTCCTTTGCACCTATCTTCTGATCAACTACAAATTTCTTGAACAGAAGACCACTGATGGCTGCTAAACAATGGCTGCTGTCATCAGGTTTGTTGTTAGGTGGCTTTCAACATGCTCTCTGTCAACCCTTGCATGCTGCACCTGAGCAGAGATGCTCCGCCCTGTTGTAAGCAAGGCTGGGCACAGTGGTAACTCATACCAAATTACCAACTTAGAATCCTGAAAAAACATACATAGCAGTCTGACTTGTGTCATGATTCAGACCGACTTTTAAGGACCTGCAAAACTTCTTCTTAAGAATTCTAATAATTCATAGTATGACGGATGGACACTTATCATATTGGTTGTCTCATGACTCAAATCAGCTAAAACTGATCTGAGTCATGCTGTGTCATGTCTTATCAACCTGGCTAGGCGCAGTTATAAACAAGCTTTGTTGTCCTCATTTACAGTCATCACTACCCTTCCAGTCCTCCCCCTCATTCTTTGTTCTGCTATATTCTGCACTGGATCATCTGACTATTCCAGCAGTTGCTTTGTACTTGTAGATGACTTGCAATTTGGCACCCATCTTCAGAGCTCCGATACTGTCCATCCTGAAGAATTGCCACGTATTACGTATCTCCATCTCAGAACACATCAAATGGGTTGCAGTTCATCTGGCCAAAATAGCGCATCCCTCGACTGAACCAACAGGCCTCTCTGCCCCTTTCTGCTTTGAACAGATAGAGCACTTGTGCTGATTTCTCAGGCCTGAGTTTCTCCTTTCTCATCATCCTCTTCTATAACATTTTCCCTTCACCACTTCCATATCTGTTTCTCATCTGCCATAGTAATAGGATAACAGTCTGCCAATTCTGCACGTGTAATGGTGACTACAGCCTGGTATCCAGACCTACAGATGAATGGACTCATGACTTGCAGAACTGACCCCAAATCCTTGCACCCAATCCATAGACCTCTATACCTAAATCCAGCACACAGGATACATGATCACCTCACAAACCCAGCTGGCCAACAGGCCTATTTCTCATCACCTTGTTGTACAACAGTTTGTCTTCATTTCTTGTTATTTTCGGTGTTTGCTTACAGATGCAGTAATCTCAGATCATTCTGCTATTCCTGCACCTTAATGCTGCCCATAGGCTGGTACTCAGATCTATTCCTGGACAGGCCTATCTCTAAGAGAATCGTTCTCGAATCTTCATACTTGACCCACATATCTGTGTAATTAAATCCAATGTAGATCATAATGGTTTCACCTGAAAACCCAGCCAGATAATGTGAAGGGATCTAAATTTTGAGATCAGATTGGTGACCCTGAGTCCCAACTGCTTCCTCTGCAAATCCAGCTAGACAATGCCAAAAGCAGCCCCGATATTAAGAAGCAGATTGGTTACCCTGAGTCCCTGATATGGAGTTTGGGTTTGCCACAGAAGAGTAAGGAATGGGAGGGTGTCTTTGGGAGAGGGTTGCCCTTGGGGGAGGGGAGCATGCCGCTGGGGGAAGGAGCCCTAGGAAGGGGTTGCCCCAAATGGGAGGTGGCACACTGCTGGCATGTTGCCTTGTGTTTAGGGTTTCTCTATTGGATGCTCCCTTGGGAGTCATCCAATCTGATGCCCTTTTTATTTTTCTTTTTTTCTGTTGTTGACATGGCCTCAGAACAGGCCCACATGGAGGAAGACCAACAATAGAGCTTGGGGCTTTTGCTTCTTCTGGTCCAGTTTTTGATGGACCACATGAGAGGAGATGGCAATCCAAGTGTCCCTGCGGTGAGGTTACAGAGGGATGAGTTTTTATTAGTCTAGCTCTGGGGAGAGCATGATACATTTTGTGTTTTGGAGAAGACAGTTCGATAGCATGAGGATGCACTTTTTTTTCTTGGGTTTTAATTTTTGGTCCTAATCTATTTATTTTAATACAAACTCCCTATAATCTCTGTATTTGGTAAAAACTCCTTGTAATCTCATTTTTATTTGAAAAAGAATCTCAGAAAATTCAAATGAAGTCCCCAAATATTTCTGAAATGTCTTTCAGATAAAAATGAGATTACAGTGAGTTTTTACTAAATATTTTGAAAAATCCCTAACAGAGCGTCTCATTTCAAATAAAAAGTGTATCACTTGAGGATGAAAATATGCCCTAATGAATTTCACGTACTCTCTCTTTCACACAGCTCATAACATTCCATGTGTTGATATATGACTCTGCACGTGTGGTATGAGGGTACAAAGCTGTGATCAGTCCCAGCACCACAACACCACCCCCCCCCCCCCAAAAAAAAAGAAAAAAAAAGGACACACTCTCTTCAATTACAAGGCAAAACTTCTCAGTCATTTCGGTATGGCAAGCTCATTGACGACCCTATTTCTCTAAGCTCAATACTTCTGCACTTGAATGCTAACTGACATGACTAATTGCTTCCCGCTGACCACAAGTTCAATAAACTATGTTACAATTCTGCGGTTACTGTAATTTGTTTCTGGTTTTGTTGTCAGGTGTTCAGATGGATGCAAAAACAACGTTGGTATATTGCAGACAATGGTATTTATTCAAAGTTAATATCAGTAATGGGAAAGAAGGGACAAACAAGGATGGCTATGTGGCTTTTCTCAGAGATGCGGAACAGTGGGTGCCGGCCAGACACATCTGTCTACAATGCACTGATTACAGCACATCTCCATTCACGAGATAAAGTGAAGGCATTGTCAAAAGCCTTTGGTTACTTTGAGAAGATGAAAAGTATGAGTAGATGCCAACCCAATATCGTAACTTACAATATTCTATTGAGAGCATATGCTCAGGCAGGAGATGTAAAGCAAGTTGAAGCTCTGTTCAAAGATCTTGAGATGAGCATTGTCTCTCCTGACACATATACTTACAACGGTGTGATGGATGCATACGGGAAAAATGGCATGCTTAAAGAAATGGAATCTGTTCTTTTGCGAATGAAAAGCAACCAGTCTAAGCCGGATGTAATCACATTCAATTTACTCATTAATTCGTATGGAAAACGACAGGCATTTGAAAAGATGGAACAAGTATTCAAGAGTTTATTGCACTCAAAGGAGAAGCCGACTCTTCCTACGTTTAATTCAATGATAATAAACTATGGAAAGGCTAGGCTTAGAGAGAAGGCAGAATCTACTTTCAAAAAGATGAATGAACTAGGTTATAAACCCAGTTTTGTGACGTATGAGAGCATGATCACAACCTATGGATATTGCGACTGTGTTGCAAGAGCCAGAGAAATATTTGATGAAATGCTAGATACCCAGAATAAGTTGGAGGTTTCTACACTGCATGCAATGCTCGATGTGTACTGTATTAATGGTTTGCCCACTGAAGCAGATCAACTATTGGATTTTGCAAGTAGAAAAGGTTTACTTCCCAATGCTTCAACATATAAGCTATTATACAAGGCCTTTGCTAAAGCCAATAGGAAGGACCTCATACAGAAACTATTAAAGCGTATGGATGAAAAAGGAATCGTTCCAAATAAGAACTTCTTTTTGGAGGCATTAGAAGACTTACCTTCTACTGAAAGAAGACAGAAATCTGATAGTAATGTAGTTAGGGCAAGCTCTCCAAACATGGTAGATGTAGCTGGAACTCTTTAAGGTAATATATTTTCTTCATCTATTTCCATGGATTGATCATACCTAGGCAATATTTTGTATGAAGGTTCATTCTGATGTGGTTCCAGTTTTCCTTGGATGATCATTTTATTCTGGTGGTCATGTTTGTAATGAAGTACAGGGTACATCGGTCATTTTTGTTTCTCATACATAGTCGATTTTTCATATGATTTCCTGATCTGTGTATCATCATCTGTTATATATTCCATTCTGGAAGATGAGTTTAAAAGTGATCATTGTAATTAAAAAATAAATGTACATGGTAGACTTTAATCACTTATTATCTTTCAAATGAACATGTCATGATAAAACATAATACCAGTGTGCTTCTGCCATGCAAAAGAAAATCCAATGGTATTTTATTTCATTGATGCCTCCATCAGAAAATATTTAAGGATTTTGTTTAGCTGCGCAGTGCAAATATTTTATATGCATTATCTTCTGTTTTATGGTCAATATCCCTAATTTAAAATAAATATAATTAATTCTTATGTTTTATATTTATATAAATATAATATAAATCTTTATATGTACTTTTCTATTAGAAATCTGTCATATAACCTGCAGATCCAAGATGTGTTGGAAGAGCTGTTAAAAAACAGAGCTGAAGAAATTTTAAGGGGTCAAAAACCTTTTCATTCTCCAATGTGAGAATAAAAGTCTTAGCTGGCCTAAGCATGCATGGGGGATGCACCCCCATGCACGCAGGCAGGTGCACGCCCAGTGCAGGCCTTGCTGCCCGCCTGCCTGCCTGTGCATGGCTCATGCCGCTTGTATTTTCCCAGCTTGGACTTTTATTCCCCCATCAGAGGATCAGCATTTTTAACAGTTGGAGTGCATTATAACTTGGCCTATGTCCCCCAGTTTTAGCCGATGCTCTGAAAGGTGTTTAATGGGTTAGCTCAGTTTGTCTAGAGAGTTTACTCAACAAAACGGCTCGAGCTTGATTCTTTTCTACTTGAGCTGAGCTCGAGTATTGTCTAGAGCCGAGCTGAACTTCAGTTTGCCAAAACTTGCCTTGTTCTGCCCACTGCCAACCCTATCTCTGCCCTAGGCAGCAGGAGACACCTAACTAGCCAGGTTATTTGAAATTGCTCTCTTACTGGTCCCATCGGACAGTAGGATGGGAGATTATTCAAATTCCCATGGTAATTGTTATGGCTTTCAGGCAGGCTCTCAGGCAGCTGGATGTTGCCTATTTTGTCCAAGATTGGATGTGGTGCTTAGGCCTTGGATTAACTCAAAAATCCAAAACAACTCATGAGGTCACCTTCATCAGTTGCTTGTTATCAGGAAACTGTAGGGAATTGAATACATTAGGGACAACTCTCTCTCTCCCTCACTCTCATACACACACGTACACTATCTGTCTACTTGGTCTTCCTTGATAAGACGCATGTGAGTACTTAGCTAGTTGTCTACTTGTCTATAAGAAAGAAAGCAGTGAACTTTTAGTCTCAGCCCTTATGTTGACACATTGAGTCTCTGTCTATTTGGAGTCTTGGACCCTTGACTGACACGTGTTAAAAATATCCATCAATTGGAAATGGATGTCAATGATCTTTACCATCTTTCCAATATTATCATCATTAGTTGGAGACTCATCACAAGCTTCATTTTATCCCTCTTTCATTAATTCGAGGACAGAAAGGAAAAGTAATAAAGAGGTGCATGAATTTACACCTAGCAGACAAATGTTATGAGGCAGCAAAATCTGGAAATAAGGCAATTAAAATGAGACAAGAATTTTGGGATGCTCTAAAGTTTGTCTTGGACTTTTAGTCATTTTAGAATGAGAATCTTCTGATACATGTCATCGTGGGAAGGAGATAATGAGTTGTGATGTTGTGTTCATCTATTTTGAACCTCATCTATGTTCATCCGTGTTTAATATTGTTTGATAGGAAATGCATGTGGAAGCAATATTAACCAGGAGACATCATGCACTAGTTACGTTCACAGAAAAGTCAATATCATAAGGTAGATACGTTTTGCTTTGCATGAGAGTCCGAGTTCATTTACGCCTCTTGGCATGTTATTTTTTGCTTAATGTGACATTTCATGCTCTACCAATGCATCCCATTACCTTAGTTTTCCCGAGCATAAACTCTTTAGCTCATTAGTAATGGTATTAACTAGTTTGCATTTGAAACTCATCATATATTGTTCTATCGTACTTAATGGCTGGTGCAGTGTTAGAAAACTATCTGATGCACCCGATTCAATTAGCTATGGACATGCAGAAAGGGAGGTTGTCATCATCACATACTGGGAAGATAGTTTGCTGATACAAGCCTGCATGATGAGGTTGAGTTAAAAGCTTATTGACCTGCTTGTGGAGTTCGATTCGTAGTGCATCAGACAGTCAAGCATGACAAATAGGAAGTCATAAAATGCACCAAGGTTGTTCTGTAGGTTATGTACACCTCAATCGCAGGTCACACAAGCATCTTATTGTTGAAATTTTCTGTTGAGCTCGTTAAATCTTGTATGAAGAAGGGGGTTATTAGAAACATGCACCACAAACCCTTTTTAAAGAAGGAAATGCATAAGCATATACATTATTTTTGTTCCTTGCCAAACAGCAAGCATCTTAAGCTCATCAGTTTTTTTTTTCATATGGCAATGCTTTTGGACTTATTCAAATTGTCAAAAGTCTTTGTGAAAACAATAGTGATTATGACCATATATGTAAGTTCTGTTTTAGTCTTTGAAGATCAATCTTGTTTGCAACAATATTGGCATCAAGTCGGCACGTAAGAAACCAGATGTACAAATTTTGGCTACTCTTATATTAGTGGGCATCTTGGACTCTCTTGAACAATGCACTAGAACTAACTCATAATTAGTGTGGAGCATCTTAAACTGCTTTAACTCTTACAGTGGTTAAAGAGGATATTGGCATGAGCAATTGAGCACTCTATCTTCAAGGAGATCATAGACATAAATTTACATTTTTGTATGTTTGCTAGCATAGATACATAATGCAGTAGTCTGGCTGTCTGGGGGATACATATGCTGGGTGTGAATCCTCGCTAATCATAATGATCATAAGCCATGTCCCATCAATCCAAGGTCCACTATATCCAATGGAAGACCTAGGATTTGGCAAAGTTTCCAGACATCACGGTGCTTGACGTCAACTCTCAGATGTAGTGCGAAGTATCTGGGAAGATAACATTGAGCGGGACAGAGCCTCTCAAAAGTTTTATGAGGCTGATTTGCATGTAGAAAGCTACCTTCTTTGTTATACAATTTAAGCTCATGCAATAGAGGAGCAACCCTTAAAAGGTTCCCCTAGACTTCAAATAATGCCCAGATGAAAAGAGAAGGAAGAAAAATTGACACATGAATGTGATCTTTCTTAAAACAACTATCATTACACATTGTTAGTATCATCAGTACTATGATATTTTCAAAGATTCATACCTGTTTAGTTTTGCTTTTGTCCACCTACAAAGGTGGTCTGTGCAACTAGCTATTGATGCATTGGTGGACCCCTCGTCAGTAGCAACCACCAACTTCAATTTTGGAAATACTGCCTTGATGGCATTGGTTACCTGCAATTATGCAGCTAGAACAAACCAATCTTGTAATTCCAGTTCTCAGCGCTGCAGCTTTCTCCTTGGATCTACAAGATTAATGTTTGTGGGTTTCCAACTCTTAAGTTACTAAATTCTCTTTTCAGTCTTTGATTACATATCAGAGGACATCACCTGTCAGTAGATTTGTTGTGCTTGAATTGTTCTTTAGTTTGGTTCGTGCAAGATGGCAGTGTTTCAGACAGCTCCCCCAGCACACTCAGGGCTGAAATTCACAAAGCCTATTGGATGACATAACAGGAGTAACTAAAGCAAGGGAACAAGAATCCATTTACTGCCTTATACAATTTTACTTTGCCTTCTGCTGATTTGCTTTTGTCCTAAACAAAACGAAATAATTTTGTATATTCATTCTTTGTAAACCATGAGTTATGAACGCCCAACAAACATCCCTGTGGCTTGCTTTCTAAACTGTGTCAAAAACACTGACATTTGAAATGTGTGATCATTACCTTATTATCATTGTCTAACAAGCTCAAGGCTTTCCATTTGAAGTTGATTTATTACACTTGTGTTTTTCATCCATTGGTTGTTTGATGCCTTTTTTCCAGTCAAGCAGTATATATGGCTTATGTGCTCTTTAATATTGTTATCTTTGGATGGGAATGTCAAATAGAAGAAATCATTATCACTCTCTTTTTTAGTTTCTCATTTCCAAATATAGGCTCCTAATAATTTGATATTGCCTGGAAAAGGAATATGTGGGTTTTGGGATCAATCCTAAATATATTCTCACCTGAGGTTTGTTGTGGTCTTGCTAATGGCAAGAACTGATTCCAGGCTGAGCTGTGCTAAACACTCCCAACATCTCCTATCTCCAGTGCCACTGTACCTGATCCAGGGTACATTAGGGGCTGTTTTTGAGCTGCTTTCATTTTCTCGGCCATCTTCTTCTTTCACAGTCGGGAACAATCTGCTGATACCGATGAAATTCTCCAAGAGTGAATCTGCCCCAATGATACATGAAATAGGCAGACTGGAAGCAAATATTTTCCACATAAACCCTGCATCCTCTAAAAATGACATCATTTCGACTTCTAAATACTCCAGCACACTTCGTTCAGCGTGAGCAGCATCAACTTGGGGTGAACCGTCGAACCACTTTTCAATCTACAACTTTTGAAGAAGATCCACAGCTTATCAATAGTATCAAACTTGAATTGAATACCCACTGTAACAGATACCATCCTCCAGACATCCCTGTTAATCTCACATTGAACAAAGAGATGATCAACCGTCTCCTCATACAGTCCACAAAGAGCACAAAACACATCATTTTGTAAGCTTCATTTCTTCCTGTGCACTTTGGTCATCAATTTTCTCTGAAACAGTAACCACATGAATGGTCGGATTTTTAAAGGTGATTTGTCTTTCCAAACATCTGGATATCTACTATAAGAAGAATTGACTCCCTTCTATCAGATCATAGAGTGATTTAACAGAAAATTTGGTATTGTTGCAATGCCATATAAAATAATCACCCTGATGCTGATCAATTTGAATTTCGGACAGTTAACTGTGGCAAGGACGCAAACTGAACAATCTCATTATCTTTTAAATTTCTTCTTAACAAGAACTTCCAGTGAACACCGCTGTCGTGCTGCTGGTAACTGTCCATCACAGTAACCCCCTTCTGAACTGCTAGCATAATTAAGAGTGGAAACTTTTGTTTAAGTGTAAAATCACGCAACCAGCTGTCGTACCAGAACAGAGTATCCTCCCCATTTCCAACCTTAATTCTAAGACCTTGAACCACCCACTTTGATGATTTCAAAATGCCCTTCCAGATAGGTGAAATGAAAGATGAGTTTTCTTCTTTAAAATAGAATTTTTCATTGCAGCCATAATGTTAGGACTTCCAAACCTTCTTCCATAAAAGATCCTCCTGAGACAAAAGTTCCCACAACCACTTACCAAGTAAAGCTAAGTTCATGGACATCAAGTTTTTAACACCCAAACCTCCTTGCTTGACTGGGATACACACTTTACTCCATTTAACCAGCGGGACAGATTTGGAATTGGCATTCTCTCCGCCCCATAAAAACTTCCTCCTAATTCGATCAAGCCGAGCCATCACAACCTTTGGCAGAATGAACACAGACAGATAGTGAAGTGGAATTGCTGATAGAACAGAATTAAGGACTATTCTTCCCCCTAAACTGAGATTTCTTGCCTTCCATTTAGACAGCTTCTTCTGCAGTCTGATCACAAGCAGATCCCAATCAGACTTCTTAAGAGATTTAAAATGTAGAGGAAGCCCTAAATAAAAACTAGGCGATTTCTCAATCTTTCATCCCAGAAAATTTGCACACTGAGAAATCAACTTCTCTTCCATATTAATTCTGACAATAGAGCTTTTGCCGTAATTAATCTTCATTTGAAAAATATATTCAAAATTCTTTAACGCAAATAGTAGACTTTGTAGTTGTTCGGTCCCACCTTCTAGGAAAATTAGAGTATCATTGGCATACTGCAAATGAGAAATAACATGTTCAACTGATCCTGACACCAGTATAAGGATCGGGTGGAGAGAATAAGAACGATGGAAATAATGATTTAAAATTAAAATTCCGCTGTAACCGATCCATTTTGAGAAAACAACAAAGAAGAATTGGTGATCATTCATCACCTTGTGCGTATTTGAATCGCGACCATTCGGTTCTAATGGAGCGATGCCGCCAGTCGTGCAGGTGTCCAACCTTCAGCGGTATCTACACGGTTCTCCTCTTGAGGAATCATCCTTGTCTCCTCACTTGCTTCGGTGCAATCACTGAGGTCCTCCTTCGTGAAGGTGCTTGCGGCATAAGGGCGGAGCACTTCGACTGTCAAAGACAGAAGCGGTAAGGACGAAGGAGGGGGCACCTAGCTCGAGGGGGGGCACAGAACGAGAGAAAGAGAGAGGGGGTGGCCAGTAAGGGGGAATCCCTGGAGCTTAGCCCAGGATTCTCACACAGCTATTATTTATATTAAGTCGGGCGATTTTTCGCAAAACCCCACTTTAATATAAAATCCACTTCATTATTCCAAATTGAGAATCTTTGTGCGTGTGACCTTCTAGGCCTAAGAACTAGTCCAGTTTTCAGTCCATTAAGCTCAATAACACTTTATTGACTTAAAATAATTAATTAATATAACATATTCAATTAATTACATAATTGAATAACATCTTCATGTAAATTCAACCGGACCTCTAATCAAGTTGGATGCTAAGCAAGATCACATGATCCCAGAAGATAATGAGGTTAAGCAACCCACTCAAAGAACCTTTTCGTCTATAATTATCGCGTAGATATAATCCTTCATCCGTACAATACTCCCGAGTTAACTTAGGGTATGGTGAACTGTCAAATCCTAATTAGCCAACTACTTGGATTCGATGTGTCTAATCTATGTTAGAGAACCTCTTCTCTAACACAGTGTCCGTCCTAGCCAGTGGCTCCCGCGCATCTTACTTGGAGCATTTTCTCTCTAATTACTGAGAGTGAATGATTCCTTATTAAACACGCAATCACTTTCGAAAGTCTTCTGCTGAACTCGATCCTTGACTGTTAAAAAGTCCATTGATAAGGTGCCTTTGGTGTCTCAAGTCCGAGGACCATCTACGCAACTATGACGTTGGATCTAGCTAGTTGACAGTTAGGTAACTTACCATCCAGCGATCCAAATCAGATCAATTCAGTGAACTCATTCACCAATTACTACCTACAGGTTCAACAAAGTGTCTCCACACAAGTGACTATGAGATCAGTCATCCTCATCATATGAGCTAAAAAAATCTATACCATTCTTATCGGATATTTGATGTCCTTATCAGATACCCTACGACTGGGAACAATTAAGAGTGTGTATTTATAAATTGTTAGTATCAATATTAAGATCTCATCATAATTTGATAACTATTACACACAATCATAGACTTCGCTATGATACGAATAATAATGATAACAGTTATGAACTGAATTCGATTTACACATAATGAATGTTTATTGCCATAATTAAATAATTGAACAATCTCGTGTTTAATTGGCTTGTAGTCCACACATAGAACTAACAATTTCTCACCTGGACTAAAGCCAATCACCTCTGTATTGTATCTTATACCCTATAGGTGATGCTCAAAGACAATTTGAGACAATGGCTACGTCAGTGGATCTACTATGTCGTTGGCTGACGGAACTCTTTTCACCATGACATCTTCTCTGGCGATGATCTCTCTAATCAAGTGAAAGTACTTCAGAATGTACTTTGACTTCTGACGAGATTGCAACTCTTTCGCTTGTACTATGGCCCCATTATTGTCACACAACAATGGAACGAGATTAGAGATACTCAGCACAACACCAAGGTCAATGATGAACTTCTTCATCTACACTGCTTCCTTAGTGAGTTCAGCTGTAGTAATGTACTCAGCTTCAGTCGTTGAATCCGCAGTAGTTTCTTACTTGAAACATTTCCAACTCACTACGCTCTTGTTCATTGTGAAGACAAATTCAGAAGTAGACTTGCTATCGTCTGGATCTGACGGGAAGCTTGAGTCGGTGTACCCTCGGAGCTTCAAGTCTCCTCTTCTATAGACTAGAAATATATTCTTAGTTCTTCTCAAGTACTTAAGGATGCATTTCATAGCCTTCTAGTACTCATCATCTAGATTTGCATGATATCTGCTCGTGACACTTAGAGCTTACGCTACATCAGGCCTTATACATTTAATGCCATACATGATGGACCCTATGGCAGAGACATAGAATACTTTATCCATCATTGCCTTCTCTGTAGGAGTCTTAAGTAATTGACTCTTAGAGAGACTAATTCCATGTCTCATCGATGTGAGATCTCTCCTGAATTTTTTTATACTAAATTTTTTGACAATGATGTCTATGTATAAAGATTGGGTCATCCCAAGTATCCTCTTTGATCTATCTCTATAGATCTGTATTCTCAATGTGTAGATGCTTCTCTCAATTTTTTCATGGAGAAGTTCTTCGATAGTTAGACTTTAACAGATGACAACATCGCTACATTATTCTTGTTGGGTTTTCTCGGGTTTCTCCGGATCGCTCACGCAGCGGAAAATAAAATATAACAGCGATCCGTTTTCCCGTTTCGAAAAACTAAAATCTATTATCGGATAATCAAAGTTCTCACCGTGTGCGGATTCGAATCCGCAACCGTTCGGTTCCGTCAGTGCGACACCGCAAGCCGCACAAGTGCCCGGCCTCTAGCGAAGTCCACACGATCCTCTTCGCGACGGATATCCTCACGTTCCTCGTTCTTCGCAGCCCACGAAACCTCCGCCGGTCGCCGCAACGATCGCCGCAACACGCGGACGATTTCCCGTCGAACGGGATTCGGAGAAGCGACGGAGCAGATCTGGATCTGTCTGGACGCCAGAGAGAGAGAGAAATAGAGGAGGGGCGGTTAGGGTTAGCAGTAGCTTGGCCTGCTCAGCCCATTCGCTATGTTTTATACTAACCGCGCGATTTTTCATAAAACCCCCCGGTTTGTATAAAACCCACTTATATATCCATCGCCTTGACAATCATTTGCGTGTGACCCTCTAGGCCCAAGTACCAATCCAGTTAATGGCCCAACAAGCCCAGTGACTCCTCACTGGCTTTATTAATCAATTAATAACCCTTTATTAATTAATTAATCAATCGAATTGATGTCGCACATCGAATTCGACCGGGCCTCCGATCACGTTGGGTGCCAAGCAACACCGCGTGAACCCGGAAGGTATTTGGGGTTAAGTAACCCACTCTTGGAACCTCTCCGCCGACAGTTACCGCGTGGATATAATCCTTCATTCGTACAATGCTCTCGAGTCAACTCAGGGTATGGCGAGCTATCAAACCCTAACCGGTCGACTCACTTGGATTGGATGCCGCTGATGAATATCGGAAAACTCCTTTCCCGATATTATTGTCCGCCCTGGCCAGGGACTTCCGCGTATCCTTCCTAGAGCATTTTCTCTCTAAGTACCGAGAGCGAATGATTCCTTATTGACACACAATTCCCTTCGACGATATTCTGCTGTACCCAATCCTTTGCGTATTAGAATCCCGTGGCTAGAGATTCGTAAACCAAGGTCAAAGCACATAAGTCCACCGACAAGGTGTCCTTGGTGTCTCAAGTCCGAGGACCATCCACGCAACTGCGACAATAGAATCGAGCTGGTTGACAGTGAGGTACAATACCATCCAGCGATTCAGTCGGATCAGTTCAGTGAACTCATTCTCCAATGAGCACCTACAGATTCGTCTTAGTGTCTCCACACAAGTGACTTATGAGATCAGTCACCCTCATCATATGAGCAGGAGTAATCTGTACTAGTCTAACCGGATATCCGATGTCCGTCTCGGATATCCTCCGACTAGGAACGATCAAGAATATGTGTGTTTAAGTGATCAGTCTCATTAGTATGATCTCATCATAATCTGATCACTATAGCACATATTCACGGACTTCATTATGAAACGAGAATTAATGTGATTTACACATAATGAATATTATGCCATTATATTAATAAATGAACGAGATTTACATAGTCAGATTGGCTTGTAGGCCACCTAAAACTAACAATCTCCCACTTGGACTAAAGCCAATCACCTTTATACAATAAGCCTATAGACTCTAGGTGATGCTCAAACACAATTTGAGCCAACGACTTTTATTAGTGGATCTGCTACATTGTCGACGGATGGAACTCTTTCCACTACTACATCTCCTCTGGATATGATCTCTCTGATAAGGTGAAAGCGCCTCAGAATATGCTTCGATTTCTGATGAGACCGCGGCTCTTTCGCTTGCGCAATGGCTCCATTGTTGTCGCACAACAGTGGAACAGGCTCAGAGATGCTGGGAACTACGCCGAGGTCGGTGATGAATTTCTTCAACCACACTGCTTCCTTGGCGGCTTCAGCTGCAGCGATATACTCAGCTTCAGTCGTCGAATCTGCAGTGGTTACTTGCTTGGAACTCTTCCAGCACACTGCGCCTCCGTTCAAAGTAAACACGAATCCATATGTAGATTTTCTGTCATCTGGATCCAACTGGAAACTCGAGTCAGTAAAGCCTCACAGTTTCAAGTCACCTCCTCCATAGACAAGAAACATATCCTTAGTTCTTTTCAAGTACTTAAGGATACATTTCACTGCCTTCCAGTGCTCTTCGCCTGGATCAGCCTAAAATCTGCTCGTAACACTTAGAGCAAATGCAACATCAGGTCGTGTACATAGCATGGCATACATAATAGATCCTATGGCAGAGGCATAGGGTATTCTATCCATCAATGCCCTCTCATTAGGAGTCTTAAGAGACTGCTCCTTTGAGAGATTAATTCCATGTCTCATCGGTATGAGACCTCTCTTGGAATTTTCCATACCAAACCTTTTGACTATGGTATCTATGTACAAGGATTGGGTCATTCCAAGCATCCTCTTTGATCTATCTCTATAGATCCGTATTCCCAATACGTAAGATGCTTCTCTCAAATCCTTCATGGAGAAGTTTTTCGACAGCCAGATCTTTACTGATGACATCATAGCTACATCATTCCCAATGAGTAGTATGTCATCTACGTAAAGAACTAGAAAAGTGACTGCACTCCCACTGGTCTTCTTGTACACACAAGGGTCATCTTCATTCTTAATAAAGTCATAAGACTTGACAGCCTCGTCAAATCTTATGTTCCAGCTCCGCGAAGCCTGTTTCAGTCCATAAATGGACCTCTGAAGCTTGCATACTTTATCTGGAGATTCTTTGGATGTGAAACCTTCTGGTTGTATCATATACACTTCTTCCTCAATGTTACCATTGAGGAAGGCTGTCTTCACATCCATCTGCCAGATTTCATAATCAAAATGTGCAGCAATGGCGAGTAGAACTCTGATCGACTTTATCATGGCAACTGGTGAGAAATTCTCGTCATAGTCAATTCCTTGCCTTTGACGATATCCCTTTGCCACCAACCTTGCCTTATAAGTGTCGATCCGTCCATCAGCACCGATCTTTCTCTTAAAGATCCACTTGCAACCGATGGGTACAATACCCTTGGGTAAGTCTTCCAAGTTCCAAACTTGGTTAGTGTACATGGACTGGATTTCTGAGTTCATGGCTTCTTGCCATTTCCCGGCTTCTGGGCCTTCTATGGCCTCCTGGTAGGTTTTAGGATCATCATCCTCATTATATTCTACCTTAGACTCACCTTCAGCAATATGTCCCACATATCGTTCGGGTAGTCTAGGTAATCTACCAGATCTACGAGGCTCATGTGTGTTGATGTAGCCGAAGCTATCACGGTCGGATTTCGGGGCTGCAATCTGAAGATTGGACCCGAAGCTGGATCGGATCGGTGAAGAGGACCGACGGGGATCTGGAACTAGGCGAGGGCGGAAACGGGGCCGAGGATCCGAAGCCGAGAGGGGCCTGGGCGAGGGCTCGCAGCGAGCGAAACCGAGACTCCCTCGGACGATGCGGACCGGCCGGCGCAGGACGAGTCTGAGGCTCCTTCGGGTGAGGCGGACCAGCCGGCGAAAGGCGTGGCCGAGGCTCCTTCGGGCGAGGCGGACCAGCCGGCGAAAGGCGTCGAGACCGGGGGGAGAAGACCCGAGGTCGGCGGTCGAGACCGACTTGGAGAGGTCGGCGAAGATTCAAACCGAAGCCCCTGCAGAAGGAGGAAGAGAAGAAGAAGAACCGGTCAGTAGGAGTCCCGGGCTTCGGCCCTAAAGAACCCCCTCCGACGGCTAAGTTAGCTTCTGAAGAAGATTCGATTCAGAAGTCAGAGAAGAAGAAATAGCTTTAATGCTTTTTGGACTGTAGTCCTTGGGTCTCGAAAACATACCTTTGGTAATAAATAGCCGTGTATTTATAGCGGAGGATAGAGGTTGCTTAGTGGTGGCAACCGATATAGGACTATGTTTTTGGTTTACTGATAAACCGCCATAGCGCTATCCTTCCCACCGGAGTGGGTCGGGTACGGCTACTGGGCCGAAGGGGGTTGGGCCGCTGACGGGCCTGCTGTCGCTTAGTGGGCTAAAGCCTTCTGGGCCGAGGGCCACTGGGCTGCTAACGAGCCGAAGGCTGTTGGGCCGAAGGCTGCTAGGCCGAGGACCACTGGGCTGTTTACTGAGCCGAGGGCTGCCGGGCCACTGACGGGCCGAGGACCACTGGGCTGCTTACTGGGCCGAGGGCTGCTGGGCCGCTAATGGGCCGAAGGCTGCCAGTGGGCCTTTCACTGCTGCTGTTGGACTGATCTCAGTGTTGGGCTTGTTTTAATGGGCTGAATCGGATTCTGCCTCATCATGTGTGTACCTGAACAAATTCAAGAACTGATATCTCATCTGATGATAATGCAGTTGTTTGGGGATCTGGAACCTCTTCCAGTACTATTTTACTCCCACTGTTCTTCTGGAGAAGGTATTCATCTTCCAGGAAAACACCTTTCATGGCGACAAACACCTTTTGTTCACCAGGATGGTAAAAATACTATCCAAAGGTTTCCTTTGGATATCCCACAAAACTACATTTATTAGTTCGTGATTCCAGCTTGTCTGGATCATGCCTCTTTACATGAGCAAGACAACCCCAGACTTTAACATGTTTAAATTTTGGTTTCCTACCTTTCCATAACTCATATGGAGTAGAGGCCACAGACTTGCTGGGTACCCTGTTCAGTAGGTATGCTGCTGACTCTAGAGCATACCCCTAGAGAGACACTAGTAATCCCGAAAAGTTCATCATGGATCGCACCATGTCCAACAAGGTACGATTCCTCCTTTCTGATACACCATTCATTTGTGGTGTATATGGAGGGGTTAGCTGAGAAAGGATACCATTATCCTTTAAGAATTGTGTGAAATTAGTACTCAAGTATTCTCCTCTTCGATCTAATCGAAGAGCTTTAATACTCTTTCCTAACTGCTTCTCTACCTCATTCTTGAACTCCTTGAACTTCTCAAATACTTCCGACTTGTACTTCATTAAGTACACATAGCCGAATCTTGAGAAGTCATCGGTGAACATGATGAAGTAAGAAAAGCCACCTTTGGCTTGGGTGGACATGGGACCACATACATCCGAATGTATTAGTTCCAGAATGTCCTTGGCACGTTCTCCATATCTAGTAAACAGAGATTTTGCCATCTTTCCCATAAGGTAGGATTCACATGTTGCAAACGATTCGTAATCGAATGCAGTTAAGTAACTATGCTTGTGCAACTTTTGCAACATGCTTTCGCCAATGTGCCTAAGTCTACAATGCCACATGTAGGCTTGGTTCACACAATTCTTGCTCTTCTTAAGAGCTTTATCAATTTGAAGATTGTAATAAGAAACATCTAATAGATATAGACCGTTGACTAAAGATGCTGAAGCTATTGATTTATTACCATAATAAATCGAACAACTTCTATTCTCAATAGTCAACCTATATCCTATCTTGTCTAAACAAGATATTGATATGATATTCTTTATTATGCTAAAAACATAATAACAATCTTGTAATAGTACGGCGTCTCCCGATGGAAGCCTGAGGTTTGTTGTCCCAACAGCAATCGCCGCAACTTTTGCGCCGTTTCCTAGCCTCAATTCCACCTCGCCTTGTCTCAGCTTACGCTTAGTTGTCAGCATCTGCACATCATGGCAGATATGAGAAGCACATCCGGTATCTAATACCCAAGATGTGGAATCTCTAACTAACAAGTTGATATCTATCATATAGATATCTAAAGCTTCAGACAGCTTCACCTTTCTATGAGCATTATCGTTAAGGAACTCCTTGCAGTTCCTCTTCCAGTGACCATACTGCTTATAGTAGAAGCAGTCACCATTCACTACTCTTTTGCCTTTGTCCTTCGATCTTTTATCGTTAGATATCATCTCTTCTTCAGGGGCATCCAATGCCGATTCAGCAGGAGAATCAGCTCCATGGACAAATTCAATGTGCTCAAATCTGAAGACATTCTTCAGGTTTCTGAACCAATCCGAGTAGATCAGGTAAGTCAAAAGGGCATAAGTATGCTACGGAGTGGGTTATTCGACGACATAATTCCCTACAGGAGATAAGTAAAATCTATTTAGCAAATGTTCAATGATTAAAATTTAAAACAAGACATGGTCTTTTATTCAAGTTTAACTCCCACTAATTTTCGACGGACTGTATAACCCTCAGTTATACAGAACGGGAGACGCCGACAGTCTCCTAGTGGGGATCAGAATCTCAATGACCTGCACTACAGCCTTGTGGATAGCACAACAAACTGTAATACAATCAAAGAGCACCCAACTCATGGGACTTGCAACTCCTTGCAATATCTGATCATGGCTTCGGTCCCCAGAGATTTAATGGCCTTGTGGATAACACAACAAACCATTAATTCTGGTCTAAGCTAACCATCATTACGCGACGAGTATAGATTTGCATGCAGCCCTTGTGGATAGCACAACAAAGCTACATGGTTCCTCTACCCCGATCTATAGGCATCTAATGTCATAGCCACAGTTTCTCCTCCCAATTAAACAGGCCTTGTGGATAGCACAACAAACCTGCCTAAAGTGATTCGAATCCTACGACTATAACGATGGTGGACCACGCGGTAAGTTCTTAACTACTCGCGTTACGGCTTAGAGTTTATCTGAGGGTATTTAGATAACTTTTATCTTGGTCTCTCATAGGTGATAGTATATAAATATATCGTATATATTTACTAAATATTATACCTGCTTTGATTCATAATCAAAAGAAAACAATGCATCTCATACATGTCATTAGTGTGGTCATGGATAGCACAGTGGGTTTGACTGAAGCCAACAGTCAAACGCACACACAATCTAACACAACAATTATATTAGATAACCTGCAAGCACATAGGCAAGAGATCTCCATCTTTTCGCCTTCCTAGTTGCAGTTGTGGATCGTCCTCGCTCCTTCCTCAGTTGCCTCGATCAGATTACATTAATTCTAGAATTACATGTAATTAGAAGAGAGCCTTATGGCGAGTACAAGAGAGAGGGAGATAGAAATATATCGGAGTATGTGAGAGAGAGAGGTGCGCAGACCTCTATTTATTAACAATTAATAAACAACCATACATCCACGATCTACACAATCCATCATTCATCACATGAATAATTAAATAAGTGCATATCCATGACCACGGTGTGTTTTAAACATCCCACACATGATTCAACGCATCACATGGCTAAAATAAAAGAGTTTTCAAAAATAGATAACTTTGGCTTTCAAAAAACTGGGATCCAATCAAAATTGGTATTTGAATTTCGAAAACACTTTTAATTAAATTAATCATGCAATCAAATCAAATTTAAAAGCATCAAAAACACACGTCACATGTGCACACACTCCAAATTAATAATTCCGATTATTCCATGCTAATTAGAACAATTCTAATAATCTAACACTTAGATTAAACCCCATTAATAATCTAACAATTAGACTATTAAAGACTAATCTAACTCTTAGATTAATCCAACAAAGTTAATTAATAATTTAACATTTAAATTAATTATCAACTATAATTAATTATTAACTATTAATCTAACACTTAGATTAGCCAATTAATGTTAATTATTAATTTAACTCTTAAACTAATAATTAACACTAACTAATTAATAATTAATTAATCTAACTCTTAGATTAGATAATTAAAGTTATCATTAATTTAACTATTAAATTAATGACTAACAGTAATTAATTCAGAACTACTAATTTAACATTTAAATTAGTCATATAAGTTAATTATTAATTTAACAATTAAATTAATAACTAACTCAAATATTAATTAACAATTAGCTGAGATAATAGTTAATAATCTAACAATTAGACTAATAACTATTAACAACTAATTTAACATTTAAATTGGTTAAATCAAAATTAATTATTGGATTAACATTTAATCTAACAATTAACTTTAATTGATTAGAGCTAATTGTTAATTAACATGATATAATATCATTATGCCCAAATAAATAAAACTGGATAATAATATAAATTTTAAAACATATTTTAAACTTAAATTAAAATCCAGACTTCATTTATTATATGGGCCATTGGGGTTAAATAGGGGTTTTATCAAGGAGAAATAAAACTTAAATTGGCTCAGCTAAAATGGCACCTGGCTCGAGCCAAGTGCGAGCCCTGGCTCGGCTAGAGGCCCGGACCCGGGGTGCCCTGGGCTGAGCTAGGGTCGCCAGCTAGCAAAGCTGGCTCGGACCCAGTTCAACTAGCCCGGCCCGGTCCAACCGGGCTCGAGCGGACCGGCTCTCCCCACCCCCCCCCCCCCCCCCCCCCCCCCCACCCGACAACCTCCCTTCCCTGCAAACCTTAGATGCAAGTTCGGCTGGCGGCGGAAGAGCAGCAGGGGCGCCTGCGACTGCCCCCCCCCCCCCCCCCGGCGGCGCCGGCAGGGCCACCGGAGAAGCCCAAACGGGCTGCCGGCCAAGCCCCAAAACAGGGGAATTTTTCTGGTTTTGCAAGGTTTCAAAAAACCGAATTAGGGCTCGATTTTTGCAGCTCTTCAAGGCCACTCCGGCGCCGGCAAACATACCGGATGTGCTGTGGTGACTATCACCTAGAGATCTGGGCATCCAGGCCGCCATCCCAACGCTTGGGAATCATTTACGAAGCCGCCGAAAACACCCCGTTCATCGTCCCACGAAGAACACAAAACCCCAAATAAAATTCGAAAGTTACAGAAAAATAATCTAATTATTTGTGTTCATCTTATGAACATTATTTCGTCATTTTAATCGGATTAAACGCATGGAATAACTCATGAAAAAATTAATTTGTAGATCGAAACGGGATGAGAAACAGTGGAACCTGGCTATGATACCACTGTTGAGTTTTCTCGAGTTTCTCCGGATCGCTCACGCAGCGGTAAATAAAAGATAACAGCGATCCGTTTTCCCGTTTCGAAAAACTAAAATCAATTATCGGACAATCGAAGTTCCCACTATGTGCGGATTCGTATCCGCAACCGTTCGGTTCCGTCGGTGCGACACCGCAAGCCGCGCAAGTGCCCGGCCTCTAGCGAAGTCCACGCGATCCTCCTCGCGACAGATATCCTCACGTTCCTCGTTCTTCGCAGCCCAGGAAACCTCCGCCGGTCACCGCAACGATCGCCGCAACACGCGGACGATTTCCCGTCGAACAGGATTCGGAGAAGCGACGGAGCAGATCTGGATCTGTCTGGACGCCAGAGAGAGAGAGAAATAGAGGAGGGGCGGCTAGGGTTAGCAGCAGCTTGGCTTGCTCAGCTCGTTCGCTATATTTTATACTAACTGCGCGATTTTTCATAAAAACCCCCGGTTTGTATAAAACCACCCATTTATATATCCATCGCCTTGAGAATCATGTGCGTGTGACCCTCTAGGCCCAAGTACCGCGTGGATATAATCCTTCATTCGTACAATGCTCTCGAGTCAACTCAGGGTATGGCGAGCTGTCAAACCCTAATCGGTCGACTCACTTGGATTGGATGCCGCTGATGAATATCGGAAAACTCCTTTCCCGATATTATTGTCCGCCCTGGCCAGGGACTTCCGCGTATCCTTCCTAGAGCATTTTCTCTCTAAGTACCGAGAGCGAATGATTCCTTATTGACACACAATTCCCTTCGACGGTATTCCGCTGTACCCAATCCTTGGCGTATTAGAATCCCGTGGCTAGAGATTCGTAAACCAAGGTCAAAGCACATAAGTCCACCGACAAGGTGTCCTTGGTGTCTCAAGTCCGAGGACCATCCATGCAACTGCGACAATAGAATCAAGCTGGTTGATAGTGAGGTACAATACCATCCAACGATTCAGTCGGATCAGTTCAGTGAACTCATTCTCCAATGAGCACCTACAGATTCGCCTTAGTGTCTCCACACAAGTGACTTATGAGATCAGTCACCCTCATCATATGAGCAGGAGTAATCTGTACTAGTCTAACCGGATATCCGATGTCTGTCTCGGATATCCTCCGACTAGGAACGATCAAGAATATGTGTGTTTAAGTGATCAGTCTCATTAGTATGATCTCATCATAATCTGATCACTATAGCACATATTCACGGACTTCATTATGAAACGAGAATTAATGTGATTTACACATAATGAATATTATGCCATTATATTAATAAATGAACGAGATTTACATAGTCAGATTGGCTTGTAGGCCACCTAAAACTAACAATTCTCAATGAGTAGAATGTCATCAACATAAAGTACTAGGAATGTTACTACATTCCCACTAGTCTTTTTGTACACATATGGTTCATCTTTATTCTTAATGAAGTTATAAGATTTGACAGTCTCATCAAACCTTATGTTCTAACTCCATGATGCATGTCTCAGTCTATAAATAGATCTCTGAAGTTTGCATACTTTATTTGGGAATTCCTTAGATATGAAACCCTTAGGTTGTATCATGTTGTTGGAAAGGCACAATCCTTGATCTCCTCAGGCATGTTGAATAGTGAGAACGTGCTCTCGAACATCTATAGATGGTCCTCGAGGTCCTTTGTACCATTGTAAGTTTTCAAGGTCGATATTCGAAAATGTGGTGATAAAGGTTCCTCCCGAACCCTTCTAGTGAAGTAGGAGCTTTAGCTTCCAAGATCGTCAAGGTAAGGCCCCCAATTGCGCCGAAACAGTTTTTTAACCCGCTCCTCCAACTTTCACACTCTTCGCTCTCCTCGGGATAAACGTCAGGAATGTCGATGTAAAGCACCATGTCTGCGCCGTGGCGAGGTCGTCGATCCTGAGATGAGGAGCCGTAGGAGGAGCTTGTAGATCGTCTCGAGGGCGATCATGAAGAGGAACTATTGGAAGCACTGTTATGCCACTGGAAACAATGTGAAGCTTTAGTCAGAGGGGGGTCGAGACTCTGCGCACAGATGGGTGATCCTCGAGAGGGTTGTCTTCTTGTCGATTGCTCAAGTGACCGATCGCAGGAATCGTCTAGTCCAAGATTGCGGTGGGAGGGGGGCCCACCTACTGGGACTAGCTTTCATTTTGTTGGCTCCTCAGTGGGCTCACAGGGAGTTCTTGCCCTGGTGGGGCTCCTCCTTTTAGGCAGTCGACTTTAGCCTCCAGTTGACAAATCATGTCGACTATCATCAGAAGATTGAGGTCTTGCATCGCCTGGTAAACATCCTTAGGGTCCCCCCCATTACTACCATTGGAGGCATGGGCAACATTTGGATCGGCAGCATGCGGTGGGTGTTGGGATCCGGGCGGGACGCGAAGAACGCAGCGGAAACGAAGAACAAAAATTAATCCCGCCCGATACCCGCTGATCCGATTCGGAACGAAAAACGCAAACCGAAAAACCGGGTTGGAATTTGATTACCGTGCGTAGATTCGAATCCGCTTCCGTTTTGGTTCCGTTGAGGCGATGCCGCGAGCCGCACAAGCGTCCGGCCTCCAGCGGTATCCACGCGATCCTCCGCGGTGGTTCGTCCTCGATCTCTCGTCCGTTTCAGCTCGCTTGCTGAAGATCCGTCGCTGCAACGATTGCTGAAATCTCACCGACGGGAATTCCCGACTTTCGGGAATCACACGCGGCGGAGACGGAAGCTATTCTGGCGCGCCGAACGGGACGCCCAGAGGAGAGAAAAAGGAGGGGATGACGGCCAGTAAGGGAAATCCTGGAGCTTCGCCCAGGGTTTCTCAACAGCACGTATATATATTAAGTCGGCACGACTTTTCACAAAAGTCTCCGAGTTAATATAAATCCCACTTATGTACCACCGACTGAGAATCTTATTGCGTGTGACCCTCTAAGCCCATTTACCAGTCCGATTTTCAGCCCGTTAAGTCCAATAACTAGTTATTGACTTATTGTAATTAATTAATATCTAGATATTAACTAATTACTCAACCGACTTATCATCGCATGTAAATTCGGTCGGACTTCTGATCAAGTTGGGTGCCAAGCAACACCGCATGATCCCGGAAGGTAATGGGGTTCCGCAACCCACTCATGGAACCTGTCCGTCCACAGTTACCGCGTGGCTATAATCCTTCGTTCGCACAATGCTCTCGAGTTAACCTAGGGTATGGTCAACTGTCAAACCCTAGATTGTCAACTCACTTGAATCAGACTCCGCTTTACAATATTCGAAAACCACTTTTCTGATATTGTTTCTGCTCTGACTAGAGACTCCTGCGGATCTATTCTAGAACATTCTCTCTCCAGTTACCTGAGAGCGAACGATCCTTTATTGAACACACAATCACCTTCGAAGGTCTTCCGCTGGACCCGATCCTTGACTATTTGAGATCCTGTGGATAGGGATTCGTAGGTCAAGGTCAAAGTCCATAAGTCCACCGACAAGGTGTCTTTGGTGTCTCAAGTCTAAGGATCAACCACGCCACTGTGACGATGAATCAAGCCGATTGACTGTCAGGTAAATTACCATTCGGCGATTCATGTCGGATCAGTTCAGTGAACTCATTCTCCAATGAGCACCTACAGGGTTACCATTGTGTTCTCCACACTAGTAACTAACGAGATCAGTCACCCTCATCATATGAGCTGGAATAACCTGTACTAGTCTAACCGGATGTTTGATGTCCTTCTCAAACATCCTACGACTAGGAACATTTGAGAATATGTGTTTATAAGTCATCAGTCTCATTATTATGATCTCATCATAATCTGATGACTATTGCACATATTCATGGACTTCATTATGCGCAAATATAAATATGCCAATCTACATAATGAATTTAGTGCCATTTATTAGTGAACCAGATCGAAATAGGTGCCTTATAATTGGCTTAAAGGACACCTATATCCATCAATCTCCTACTTGGACTCAAGCCAATCACCTTCGCATTTGATCTCCATCAAATCTAGGTGATGCTCACAAAAAGTCTGTGACTAAGACTTGGTCAGGGATCTGCTAAATTATCTATAGATGGAATATTTTCCATTACGTTATTTCCTATTTGTCCTTTGTCTTTGAACCTGTGAAAGGGCCTCAGAATGTTCTGCAACTTCTGAAGAGACCATGGCTCGATCATACAACTGATTGCTCCCACTGTTGTCCTACAACGATAGGATGGTATCAGAGACTTTTTAGAACTACATCTAATTCAGGGATGAATCTTTTCATCCATACTGTTCCAATAACAGTATCACTTGTCTATGTCGTCATCTTAATATCGAGTTTTGGATTAGAACCATTCCAATCCATACCTTTCTACTAGAAGGTTGAATCCATTATTTGACTTGAAATTTGAGTCAGTGTGACCTCATAGTTTCAAATCATCCTCTCCATATTTGTGAATGCACCCTTAGCACTTCTCAAGCGCTTAATGATGCATTTCACTCATGTATCCTTTAAGGAACCTTTTCTTTAAAAGAATAAATTTCATATCTCAACAATTGAGATTTGTTATGAAATTTATGCCAAACATCTTGAGGCACAGTTCAATATAATATCCCCACCAATCTATCTTAATAGATTCGTATTTCCAATACGTGGGATATTATAACTAAACTTATTATGGAGGAAAATATGGTTAACAATGCTTTCACTAATAGTAACATCTTGAAGTCATTCTTAATAACTTTGATGTTATTATCATAAAGCATTACTAAAACAACCTTGCTCCCACTGTCCTTTCTGAACACACACAATTCGTGATCATTCTTAACGATCACATAATATCTGACAATTAAGTCAAAACTTTTATTACAACTTGGAAAGCTTCAGTTTGATTCAAAATAATTTTGAAATCATAACTTGCTTCCTGGACATTCTAAAAGCTTTGAAGGTGTATCATATACATGTTTACCTCAATCACATTGAGTGGACGCTTTTAATATCCAACTGTCATCATGATAGGCAATATTGACAAGTAGAATTCTAATAAACTTATCAATCTCAAAGTTGTAATGACAAAGAGCATCATTATCATATATTTTATATCATAATCTATTTTGAGCTCCTCTTATCTTGCTAAATCAGATATGTCAAACATATCTTTTTAGTCATTGAGAGAATCTCAAAAATCTATGAAGCTCTCTGATATGTGTTATGAGTGGTTCCAAACAACTAAAGATTATCTAATAATCTTATGTTAGCTTGTGAATCTAGAACATCTTTTAGTTTTATCAGCTCCCACTGTCTTCTTTGAGGATAAATTCCTCTTCACAGAAGACAGCTTTCAGGACGACAATTATTTCATTATCGTCTGGCCAATAACTGTAATGTACAAACTCTTTAGACATCCACAAATTCACATCACGATAATACATGACTTTTAAATCAAGTTTGTTCATAATTCACATCTCATATGAATTATTTGGTTTTCATATCTTATATGGACACACACTGACTTATTTGGAACCATCTTTAAGGTATGGACATCTAATGTTCATACTCATGTTTAAAAGGATAAGAATCAGGCAAATCTTATTATGTATTGCACCATATCTTAATAAGGTGCAATTCCTCATTCTATCATATTGCTATGATGCACAATGAGGATCAATCGAATAAGGATACAATTATCCTCTTTGTGATTTATGTGAATCATATACTAAAGTATCAGTTTCTTTGATCAAATCAAAAATTCTAATACTTCATATTGATCTTATACCTTAATCTCTCAGATGCATTCGACTTATACTACATTAAGTATATACAGTCGAATCATTCCAAGAGTAAACTATAAGGTAAGTCAATAGTAGTAATTATCTTTGGCCTTAAGATGACATTGAGCTGTTTACATCAATATGCATCAGCATCAATAATTTCTTATTGTACAACCCTATGTACAATACCATAGATAATCAGGATTCACACAGTTCATTTCTATAGGAGACTTGTGAACATTCATCACATGAATGTCACTTCAAGAATCTATAGTGCACTGACTGATTTGAACAACTATTATTCATTTTCAGTCAACGTTATTCACTTTTATAATTCTTGATATCTTATGTAACTAAACAACAATTATTCAGTTTCATTTTAGACTCATATAGATATACAAAGATTTACTGTCTAACAGTAATCTATGAATATCATGAACAATAGTTGAGTCTAACTCAACACTTACATTTTCTCGATTTTCTTTTACTTGTCTAAGTCTGCACACTATCGCAGCTCTGAGAATCATTTTCAATATCTCATGTTGGATACGCTAATTCTCCAATAGACATGCAAAAGACGATAATAAGAATATATGAAACTTCTTTCAAGTTCCATATTCTTTTTGCCTTTAGCAGTATCCTTATATTGGTTGCAGTGGGAGAACTGCTACTTCTCTATCTCAGCTGACTTTCCTTTATCCTTTTCAGGTGTGGATTCCATCGTTTAAAATCTTACCACTTGCCTTTCTCAAAGGCACATCATAAATATATCTTCATCTTGGTCTATCCAAATAAGGGATTTTATGACATTCATTGCCTTTCAATAAGGCATACCATGAGTACCTCTTCACCTTGGTCTATCCAAGTAAGAGGATTTATGATATCTGATTAGGATAGTGACTTTCATTTGGCCCTGAAGACATTCTTCAGAGTTTTCTAGTCAGTCTGAATATGAGAAGTATTGGCATCCAATATGCCAACTTCTCGAATAGACGACATTATAGTGAATCGAAGGAAATAACGTGATTTAAGCAGATAGTTCTAATAATTCAATTATGGTCTTTTATGTTGAATTATTTTCCACTATTTTTCGACGGACTGTATAACCTTCATGTATACAGAACGGAAGACTCCGACGGTCTTCTAGTGAGGATCAGAATCTCCAAGAATCACAGTATGAACTCGGGTAAACACATAGTATCATACCATTATCTTAGAGCAACCATCTCATGGTAATTGCAACTCTTTGCAATATCCGATCTTATTTCGGCTCCCAGGTCTTTAATGGTCCTGGATAAACACAGTAGACCATTATACCTGGTCTAAACTTTACCATCAATACGTGACAGAGTAGAGTAAGAATGCAGCTCCCGGGTAAACGCGAGGATAGCTACACCGTTCCTCTATTCCAATCTCAAGGCATCATAATGCCATAGTTAATAGTCCTTTCATCAGATGGTGGCAGATCTCGGGTAAACACGTAGAAACTGTCATTACTGAATCAAGTTCTAAGAACTATATTGATGGAGAGCCACGCGGTACATTCTCAATGACTCGCGCTCCGGCTTAGACTTTATGTTGAAGGTTTTGTTTATATTAAGTTGGTCTCATCCTAGGTGATAGATTATAAATATATCGAATATATTTAACTATATCTAGATTTTAGCAATCGAATCATAATCAATAACTAAAAGCATGCATCATCCATACATGTTCATTATGTGGTCATGGACAGCACGGTGATTAACTGGAGCCAAACAATTAATCACCAAAACTATATAACACTTATATAATCTAAACATGCAAACACATAGCCACTGGTGATCTCATCTCCTGTCGTCTTCCTGGTTGCATTTGTGGATCATCATCGCCTCTCCTCGGTCGGCGTGATCAATTACAAATATAAAATAGAACTTGAAACATTTTTCAAATACAGATTAATTGCAAGAGAGAGCCTTATGGCCGAGTACAATAATGGAGGTAGATAGAATTACAATAGAATGGGAGAGAAAGGGAGGCACGCAAGCCTCATTAATTAACACTTAATTAATGAACATTCACATTCCATAACAATCCACAAAATCACACACCATCACATGATATGAAATTTAACCAAGTGCACGTCTATGACCACCACAAATTTTAACCATCCACACATGATAAAGCACATCACATGAAGGCTAAAATTTTGAAAATATAATAATTTTGGCTTTCTTAAAACCTGGGTGCCAATCAAAATTAGATGATTTAAATTTTCTAAAATCTTATTTTCTAACATGCAATAAATTTAATTTAAAGCATTAAACACATCAACATGTGCACACAAAGCTAAAATTAAAATTCTAAAATATTCCATGCAAAATTTAGAACAATTCTAAATTAATTAATCTAACACTTAGATTAATATTAAATCACATTAATAACAATTATTAATGTAAAACAATCTAACATTTAGATAGAATTAAAAAATTCCTAAATAACACTTATAAAAGAATTTCTAATTTAATTATTAAATCCTTAACAACTCCTTGTTAATAAACCCCTTCACTTAAAGCATATTTCTCAATAACAATTATTAAGAAATAATAATTAGAACATTTCTAATTAAAATAGTCTAACATCTTACTTTAATATAATCTCTTAATAACATTTATTAAAAGATTAATTTCAAGTAGATTAGATCTTCAAAAACAATAATTAAGAGATTCATGAGTAAACTAATTAATCATCTTAATAACTATTATTAAGATGTAATTAGTGCTTAATAACTCTTATTAAGATTCATTACTCAAGAAATAATTAACTTAATTATAACAATTATAAAAAGTTAATTAATCACATAGTAACCTTTTATTATGTGTCTCTTAATTAAAATATTAATTTCATAACAACTATTGTTAGGAAATTAAATAATCTAATCACCTAAATAATTAATATTATTTGTTGATTAATTTTAAAGTCACAACTTAATTAGATTAACAACGCTTGTTAATTATAATTTAAGATCAAAATCTTAAATATTAACCCCTTTAATTACTTTAAAGGTAAATCAACAAATTATGTTAATTCTATTTAAGATCACATCTTAAAATTAAACCCCTTTAATTACTCATAAAAAATGTATTAACAACAATTGTTAAATATATTAAGATCATATCTTAACACATAAACCCCACTATTTATAAGATCATATCTTACTTAGTTAAAACCAATTAACTATTAAGATCATATCTTAATAAACCCTTTATTAACTGAAAAATTAAGTTTAAAACAATTTTAAATTATTTAATTTTGATTTCCAGTTAAAAGGGGTGGGGTTTAGTTATAAATCAGGGGTTAACAGGTTTAATAAGGGCTTAATGGGTTGGGGTTTAAGGGCTTAAATGGGCCCAATGGAGGGGCTACAGGGTCGAGCCATAAAGGGCCTTTGGGCTCGGGTTGCTGCAGCCAGGGACGACCCCTGGTTTGGCCTGGCCCGAGCCAGGCGCCAGCTGGCCCAGCCAGATCTGGCGCCTGGCTTGCCCGGCCCGGGCCCAGCCGCCCCCGGTTGGGCCGGCTCGGGATCGGCCGGTCCGGGGCCTAGCGCTGGGCACAGGCCGGCTAGGGTTTTCCCCCCCCCCCCCCCCCCCCCTTTTCTCTTGTTGCAGGTCTTTGGGCGGCGGCGCCGCCGGCGATGGCCGCTGGGCCCACCGGAAAACGACAGAGGGAGTTGGCCCTCTTCACCCCCGGTGCCGGCGGTGGCCGGCCGGCGAGCTAGGAGCCGCCGGTAGCCTCCAAAAAGGGGCAGTTAAACCTGGTTTAAAACGTGCCCATTAGCCCTTTCTGTCAAGCCCGACGCCAGCCATGATGAACTAGGGTGGCGCAGCCCTCCCCCTCTGCCGTCTCTGACGAAGCCGACGAAGGTCTTCCGCTGGATCCGATCCTTGACTATTTGAGATCCCGTGGATAGGGATTCGTAGGTCAAGGTCAAAGTCCATAAGTCCACCGACAAGGTGTCTTTGGTGTCTCAAGTCCAAAGATCAACCACGCCACTGTGACGATGAATCAAGCCTATTGACAGTCAGATAAATTACCATTCGGCGATTCATGTCGGATCAGTTCAGTGAACTCATTCTCCAATGAGCACCTACAGGTTTACTATTGTGTCTCCACACTAGTAACTAACGAGATCAGTCACCCTCATCATATGAGCTGGAATAACCTGTACTAGTCTAACCGGATGTTTGATGTCCTTCTCAAACATCTTACGACTAAGAACAATTGAGAATATGTGTTTATAAGTCATCAGTCTCATTATTATGATCTCATCATAATCTGATGACTATTGCACATATTCATGGACTTCATTATTCGCAAATATAAATATGTCAATCTACATAATGAATTTAATGTCATTTATTAGTGAACCAGATTGAAATAGGTGTCTTATGATTAGCTTAGAGGACACCTATATCCATCAGTGGGGGCACTGCATCACTGGCAACAACTTCCTTCTATCAGGATACCCAGCTCTGGTTGCCTTTGGCCATGGTCTTGCGATTGATTCCCACAGACGGCGTCAAAAGATGATGGGCTAAAATTTCATCCTCAGTGATCAGAGCCCTTCGTCTCTAACCAGAGGGGTGTCATTCCACGGTCCCTACGAAAGAGAACACTGTTTGGACTAAGGGTCCTTATATAGTAGAGCAGGAGAGGCTAATTCCCACATGAGAGGCGGGATTCAGGGAGATCCCCTGGCTAAATCCCTAGTTGCAAGGGACTATTCTGGAGAAGTCAGATCCAAGGTAGATTCCCGAGTTTATGTCAATCCGTTTAGGATTGGAGGGAACTTCCTTGAGGGGCAAGACCCTTAACCGTGTAAGTTTCCAACTTAGCCTTGTTCTCAATGGGAAAGGCAGAGATTTCTCGACGTAGGTTGAGTCCTATCGAACGTAGGGGTCTTGGGCTGATTGGGTCAGCCTGAGTGCCTCGTTAGGGGATGGACTCGGACCTCTTGTCTCTGTAGTTATCTTCGTCTAGGGAAGGCTTCTAAGGGCCAAGATTGGGGCTTTCCAGAGTTGAGCGTAGGCCGAAGTTTAGGCTCAACGGTCTTGGCCTGCCTGTATGGCGCATGGGCCGCTGTAAGAAATCCCTTTATTACTCCCGATCGAGTAACTGGCAGGCCCATTGACTATTTGGGCCGGGCGAGATTTTCCTCCTTCAATGTAATTCACAAAATTCTATAGCGACTGTTAAAATGAGAAGCAACTTGGAGGCCATTGCTGGAACCTATACGTAGGGGTGTCAATGGATCTTTTAGAATCTGGATCCAAATCCAACCCACTAACCACAGCCGAATTCGAGTTTGATTAGAAAAATAAACAACGGATCAATTTCGAGCTCTACTTCAGACCTGATTTCACATTGCTTGAAATTTGAAAGATGTACTAGGATGGGGGATTTAGTGTTCCTCAACCCCTTTGTTGCCACCACCACAATCAAGTCGATGGGCACTGGTAGCTAGTGCGGTGGATGTTGTTAATTTATGTATGGTCTATAAGCTAATCATAGACAATCTTGTTCAATTATTAATAAGTGGCATTATATATATTCATTATTTATAAATCAAATTTTGTTTATGATTGTTATTCTTTGTATCATAGTAAAGTTCATGAATGTGTGCAATAGTTGTCAGATTATGATGTGATAATAATATTGAGACTGACAACTTATAAACATTCATTCCTAAATGTTCCTAGTCAGAGGATATTTGAGAAGGACAATAGATATCCAGTAAGACTAGTACAGATTACCTCAGCTCATATAATGAGGGTGACTGATCTCATGGTCACTCGTGTAGAGACATTATGTTGAACCTGTAGATGCTCATTGATGTATGAGTTCACTGAACTAATTCGACTTGGATTGCTGGATGGTAAATTACTTAACTGTCAACCAGCTTGATTCAACGTCACAGTGGCGTAGATGGTCCTTGGACCTGAGACAACAAAGACACATTGTCAGTAGACTTCTAAACTTTGACCTTATCTAATGAATCCCTAACTACGGGGTTCTGAACAATCAAAGATCATGTTCGGAAGACCTTCGAAGGTGATTGTATATTTAATAAGGAATCATTCACTCTTGATAATTAGAGAGAGAATGCTCCAGGCAAGATGCGCGTGAGTCCCTAACCAAGACGGATGCTGAGTCAGAGAAAGAGTTCTCTGATGCAGCTGAGACGCATCAAAGACTGAGTGAGTTGATCAGTTAGGATTTGGTAGTTTCGCATACCTATATCGACTTGAGAGTATTGCACGAATAAGAGATTATATCTATGTGGTAACTGTGGACATACATGTTCCTTAAGCGGATTACTTAACCCCAATGCCTTCCAGGATCGTGCGGTGTTGCTTGGCACCTAACTTGATCGGAGGTTCGGCCAGATTTATATGAAGATCTGAATCGGTTAAGTAATCAATTAAATATGTGATATTAATTAATTATTATTAGACAATTAGGTGTTATTGGGCTTAACGAACCGAAAATCGGACTAGCACTTAGGCTTAGAGGGTCACGCACATAAAGATTCTCGAACTATGGATAATTGTTGGGATTTATAATAGTTCGGGAGCTGTTGTGACATTCCGTCCGAATATTATAAATGTTCGCTAAGAGAGAAATCCTAGCCAAGCATCAGGGTTTCCCTCATACTATGCGCTCCCCCCCTCTCTCTCTTGAGTCGTGCGCCCCAGAGTAGGACGTCCCTCTTTCCGCCTTAAACATTTTCATCTCTGACTGTCGGGGACCTATGTCCACATGCCGCGGGCACCGTCACGGGCGATCATGCCGAAGTGAGTGAGGAGACGAGGATGATCCATGAGGAGGAGAATCGCGTAAATATCGTTGAAGGCCGGATACCTATGCGGCTTACGGCATCGCTTCGTCGGAACCACAAGGTTGCGGATTCTAATCCGCGCAAAGTGAAGATTGTTCACCATGTTTTTGTTTGTTTTGATGGAAACAGATTAATGAAGGCGAGATTTTATTTTAAATTATTGTTTCTACTGTGTTCTTGTTCTACCTGTCTGATCTTTACAGATGCGGCCATAGAAGCAAAGGCGATGACATTGACGATGGTGACGGGTGACGTCAAGCACAACCCTTGTTGCCAGTGTAACTATGACGACATAATCCGCCGGCGAGTGCAGTTTAGGGCCGAAGAGTCTGCACAATAATAACTAGGGCTGACAATGAGCCAAGCCACTTGCGAACTGCTCGAGCCAAGCCCAAGTCTAACATTGAGCTTGTTAGCTTAAATGAGTCGAACTTAAGCTTGTTGAAGCTTGCTCGATCGGCTCGCAAATCGGCTCGAAGTATAACATAAATATTCAAGTTTTAAATATCAAATAGTAACACACCACCACAACACATAATCCTGCTCACATGGCCATGTGCACAACCATTTACAATTCAAAAGAATTGTAAAGTTTATGAGCTTATAAGTAGTGCAAAAAAAGTTAGAAATTTGATGTAGGACAAAAAGTCCCCATATCAGAGCATCAGGCACCTGGGCAAGGTGATTTCATGCACACCCGCGTTCCCATCCTTGCACCTTGCGTGCTTCCTCACATGGGTCCTAGCGTTCTGCAATGGGGACTTTTAGTTTCCAATTCCTAAATTAGGTTCAACTTGGTTAACTCAAGGATGTTGAGTTCGAGTAAATTGGATTCAAGCCAAGCTCAAACTTTATCCTGGGCTCGAATCAAAGCACAGGTTCAGTTCGAGTTTGTAATTTTTTTGATGGTCTGAGCTCAAACTTTTCAAAGCCCAGCTTGGCTCAAGCTCATTGCCACCCTTAACGGTGACAATGTGGAGGCCAAGCATGCAAACTTGGGGCTGGACCTGCACGGCGGTGACTAGGGCTGGCAATGAGCCAAGCCAAGCTTTGCTAAGCTCGAGCTCCGCTCAACAAAAAAATTTCGAGCTCAAGCCGAATCCGAGCCCCAGTTCAAGTCCAAAGCCAAGCTCGAGTTCGGGCTTAACCAAAAAAGTCGAACTCGAGCCAAGCCCGAGTCCAGCTCGTTTGAATTTGGCCAATTTAATTTTGTGGCCCAAAACTGTTTCAACTTAAAGAGCCCATTAAACTGAATAAGCCCTAAATAGACACATTGAAGAGCCATGTTAACTTGGACGGCCCAAAGGTCTTGGGTTAAGCCCAAAACGTGAAAACAAGTGAACGGGGGGTTGGTGTCCTTTATAGAGCAACCTGGGGAGTGTGAAAAGGTGTTGGCCAATGTGAGACTAAAAATCCCGTGAGCACCCTAGGCGGGCATACATGCCTATGCAGGGGCTTGGTCCAGGTATCACAGGTTAGTCCTACCTCGCCTGCTGGAAAAAGTTTACATGTGCCATATAAGCTTCTCGTGTACAAGCTTTCCAATGCATTCGATCAATGCTGTGGACTGAATAACTCAGTGAAAACACGTTCGGTTTCAAATAATATTACATTTTTATACGAGCCGGCTCGTGAACTCATCGAGTCGAGCTCCTCCAAACTCGGGCTTGACTCGTTTAGGCAAACGAACTGTCGCTTTGACTCGGACTCGGCTCATTTAGGCAAAGTAATCGAGTCGAGTCGAGCTCAACTCGAACAGTTCGCGAGTGACTCGGCTCATTGCCAGCCCTAGCGGTGACGGTGTGGGCGTGGAGGATGCAGATTTGGAGTTGGACTTGAGCGATGGTGATGACATCAACAGCTCCAGGAGGAGCAATGTGCAGGGCGAGCTCATCAGGAGAGGAGGGGATGGAGGTTGGGCGCAGCCCTGCCAGCCCCATTTCTGCTTCCTCGCCGCTGCCAAGAAACATACAGCGCTTATGCCGCCGTCACGGCTGGACAGATGGGTGCCCCTAGCTTGCTGCTGCTCGCACCTGCCCCGCCAACACCTTGTGTGCGCATCAGGTTCCATCCCAGCATGAAGACATCAGCGACATGGGATTTGCGGATTAGGCTGCGTTGGTGTTGTGCGGTAGATCAATGTGTAAAGGATGCCCTCGGGAGGGAGGCACAAGAGGCGGCGGCGGCAACCTGCACAACTAGGTGTATCGTCCCGTTCCCACTGGAGGTCTAGGCATTTTACGATTTACCTCAAACCCAATTTAGATTCAAAAACCGGCCCGATTTGAATCAGATTTTCGGACTCAGGTTCGGGTTAAATCCGAAAAATTCGGATCCGACTTCAGATCTAAAATAATCCGATCTAAGCTGACCTATTTACAGCCCTTACCAGCACGATGGTAATTTGGCTGGATCCAGAGTCGCAAAAACTATGTCAGTGACCACGTGCATCAAACGTGGTGTTTCATGGGAAAAATAAAATCCAAAATTAAGACTGTAAACAGATAAGATATGGATGTAAAAACAAGTATTTCCATTTTTCAATTCCGATAATGATAACTTATTTCCGTTTCCGATTCTGAAAAGATCGAAAATTACATTTTCCGTTTCCATTTCCAATAAAATCAGAAAGTCAATTTTTCGTTTTCAATTCCGATATCAGAATCGGATGTTATTTCGGATAATTATCAAAAATTGCTAATTTTCTTTTATTCGTTTAAAGCATATAGAATGAGACTTAAATATAATCAATACACCTTAATATATTAAAACACAATTGGTCATGTATCCATAAAATTACATTTAAAAATGTTTAATAATAATCAAAATTAAAAAATCAGAACCGTTTTCACTTCCAATAACTTATCGGAAATATCCGTTGCTGATTGCAATAACTATCGGACAGATATCTTTTTATCAAAAACATATATTTTTTTTCGGTAAAAAATCGGATAATCAGATTTCCGTCGACAGCCTTACCCTGAGTCACTACAAGCAACGGAAAAGGCCACATTTCAACATTTATCACAATCCAGAGGGCAACATAGAATAGAGAACACGTCCCTGCAACGAAGTGACTGTCTCAGGGCATTATTACAAGCAAACAACAGTTTCAAAGCAAGAAAGTAGCGCATCACCAAACCGGACACATCCAGCAACAATAACCCCAACTTTGGCTAGAACCGAGATGGGGCTACAGGGCCCTGGCTTTATTTAGTTACTACTGAAGGTGGGGTGCCAGGGAACACGAAAACCCACTCTAGAGATTTCACTCGTCATCGTAGTCATGTCTGCGCTGGTGAGACTTGTGATGGGGCCGCTCTTTCTTTTCCTCGTCAGAGTCTCCACCCTGCCGATTAATTAATATAAGATAAAGCATGAGCGTCATCGATGACAGGTCGCCAACAAAAACTGTAAAATTTAATCCACATTTACCTATAGCTAGTCAAACCGATCTAACAGAGAATTGGGAGCATAGTTAATGGATCATATATGTATAACAAACATTTTGAGCCATTCCAATTTACAAGAAGTTTGTTCTCTAAAGGAAAAATAAAGTGAAGGAATCAATGTCTGATGCTTGCCCTGTTTCTATTTTTGAATGGCCAGGTGGTCTTCTGTAAAGGAAGGATGCAATGCCATTTTATATTTCAAACCAGGGTTTGCCGTACCAGATCGACTCGTGCCGATCCGGACAACTCGAACCGTATCAGGACGAACCCGAGTCGGTGTGACTCGACCAAGTCTGTACTCATGTGACTCGTACGAGACGGCATGAGTCAACCCGACTCGTCGAGTCGGCGAACCTTGTTTCAAACACGTACAAAGGGCGGCGCCTCTAGGTGATAAAGAGGTAACCCAATCGGGGACAAACAAGGAAGATGACCAAAGAAAAAAGGACCAAAATAGAAAACTATCCTCATGGCCGACAACAGATCAAAACTTGACTCCCTCTACTTTACTGCAGGAGCAGGAATTGCCGGAGAAATAGACGGCATACACACTGTTTTGTTTTCTTTAGTTTAGTTGTTATCGAATAAACTATCATCTAAATATAAGAGTATTTTTTTGAAAGCGGCAATTGAATAATTTCTAATTTATTCTTAAAGTGGTGCTTGGGAACAACAACGGAAGAAAGAAAAAAGTATTTCAATCATTAATGAGGGCCAGGGGTTACAAGGGGCTGACTTCAGGCCCCCCTCCTAGAATCTTTCTTTTCAACAATATCGATCTGGACAACCTGAATCCAATTGGGATCGGAATTGACACCTAGCGACCTGATTTCAGGGGGAAACCTGAACCCCAGCCCCATGGAAAGAGTAAAAAATAAAAATAAAAAACAAAAGAAGATTGAATGGACCCCTGTATCGGCCTGGATCAGGCTGACACTGTCTGGTCAATGTGGCCTGTGTTGGCCCGATTCAGGCCAATATGACTCGTGAACTAGGGTTTTTTAATCAATGTTTTCCATTGAATTTGATTGTTAATTTGTGATATTCACTCTTTTCTAGTTCTTCTCTTGATTTCCTTTATTTTTTATTTTTATTAAAATTTTAAAATTAAATTCAAGCCAATCCAAGGATCAGAACTTTTCTCTTGGATTGGCTGACTATCCCAATCTGGATCAGATAGAAACCTGCCGATCCCAGGGGCGAATCCAATTCTACCTTTCTTTTCAAAAGCTTCCTTGGTAGAGAGAGATAGCCCAACACTTACTCTCTTTCAATAGCTATCTAAAGGTAATTTCCCAAAAGCAAGTAGATTCCTCGTCAGCAAGATAAGCACCATGTCTCCAAAATCCCCATTGTTGCCTAACAATGCCTGAAGGTGTCAGATCTGATTGTATCAGAGGGCACACTTTAATGCCATAAGATTGAAAGCAAATCTATTAAATGATTGTCCAGCTTCTAGACCATGCCAAGTGAATAGCAGGTAGGACTTAACAAATCGGGTCTTCTGGCCTAGCTTAAAGCACAATGTGGCTCATATTATCGCTCAGTGTCGTACATGCACTAGACCTAAGCAAAAGAAGCAAAATACCGGTCTCTACACTCCGTTTCAATGCCGGATAGTCCATAGTATGATGTTAGTATAGATTTTATCTTAGACCTACCACAAATGGTTTGCAAGCATAATTCTATCTCAATGGTGGTTGACACGTTCTCCAAAATGGCTCACTTTATTTCCTACTCGAAGACATCTTATGCGTAAGGTAGCCCACCTATTTCTCTCCAAGGTTGTTCGCTTGCATGGGTTACCTAAGACCATTATCTCGAATAGAGACATTTACTTTATGAACTCTTTCTGGAAGACTATGTGGCATTTGATGTACACAAAGCTCAAATTCTCCACTGCCTACCACCATTAGACAGATGGTTAGGAGAAGGTCGTAAATAGGAGGCTTAAGGATCTATCGTGATGTTTCGTGGAGGACCATGTGTAGAACTAGGATTTGACCTTACTTATGCTGAGTTTGCATATAATAACTCGATTAATAAGTCAATCCGTATAAATCTTTTTGAGATAGTTACTGGCTATAAACCTAAGAAATCCGTAGATCTATTTCTTTTGCCCATACATGCATGTGTGCCTGAATCTATAGTATCTAGTTAAGCACATCATGAGTCTTCATGATGGTATCTATCATTATATTGAGATCAAGAATGAGCACAATATGAGATTGGCAAACACAAACTGACGCCCACATGAGTTCCAAGAGGGTTACTCCATTATGATCAATAATTAGACCTAAATGATTTTCATCAAGAACTGTAAAGAAGTTGCGCACCGACGAATCGGTCCTTTCAAGATCTTGAAAGGGATTCGGTTCAATGCATATATTGTTGATACCAAATTATCGTATCAATTATATATTCAATGTCTCAAATTTGGTAGCTTATCGAGACCTGGCAATGATTCCTAGTGACCCTTTTGAATCTTCTCCAACCTTGTAAGTGACCCCACACTTAAGTGTCCACCTTTAACCCTTGTATTTGTTCGACATAAGCAGATTGAGCATATATTGAATAAGCAAGTTGCCACCTTTAGGGAGGGAGCACATCACCGATACCTAACTTGTCGGAAAGGACTACTGTCGTCTAATGACACATGAATCACATGAGCAGAGCTACAATGGATTGATCCAGACCTTTTAGAGAGACACCAGAACAGTTGGTACCCTTCTTTATGCAATCGAATTCCTCTCAATGGGGAGGATTGATGAGGACACCAAGGCACAGGTCCACTTCAACCCAGAGCACGTTTACCATCATCGAATGACCGCCCCGATTTCTCTTTGGTTCAAAGACAATCCATATGGTGCTTGACACAGATTTTCAAACAACAGGTCTATTGATATTTTATTCAGCCCATTTGAGGCCTGTTTAGGCACTTTTTTGCAATTTTTGCACTATTTTTTGAGTCTAGGGTTATTTGAGTCTAGGATCATGTTTAAAGAGTCCATTAACGTTTACTTCTTCTTTAAATACTGCCATAAGACTCTCTTCAATTTATCAATGAATTGTTAGCACGAATTTTGAGTATAAGGGAAACTTGAGACAAGGTGGGTGAGATGCCCGGACTGCAACTGCTACTGCCATGCTGCCCCTCTCTCTCTCTCTCTCTCTCTCTCTCTCTCTCTCTCTCTCTCTCTCTGTGCACACCTAGACGCCATTGGCGGCAACCCTGCACCATCTGTCATGTTGTAAGCTCCCTCTGGCTCCATCGGGCAGGCCAACTCGTAGGTGCCTGATGCACGCGTGCACCTGCAGCACGTGCATGCAAAAGCGCAAGCCTGCATGCCCCGTGCACTAATGTGTGCTGGTGCTAACGTACACCCCTGTTCACACATGCACAGTTGCCATGCGTACCAGGCCACCCTTGTGCACATGCGCACCTACCGCGCAACCAACCCATGTGTGTGTCGGCCTGACCATGCCATCAATGCACACCTGTAGGCATGCCTTGCTGTCAGACCCCTATCGGCCGCCGCCAGACAATCACCGGCCTCATCTACGGCCGCCGCCACCACTGCCGTCTCTACATGCCATGCTCGTCCCCACTTCTGCAGACCCATCAACCGCCGCTATTCATACTCCCCCTCTCTTACTTGCCTATTACCCCTGCGAGGGGTAGACTTTCCCACTGTAGACCCTTCCCCACCACCTTCCTTTTTAGCTTCTTAGGGACATGAACATCGGGTGTTCTTCTCCTATGCACCAGCGTAGAGGTACATGCTCATCTTCCTTTTTGGTGCTTACTTTTCTAATATTTGTTTTCATTTGCAGCTGATTGTAAGGTAGAATTCCTAGCTAGTGAATCAAATCACTGCTGACTTCAAAGTGCAAGACCCTACCCTAGAGGTTCTAATGTAAGCTTGATTGCGGTTCTTGATACCTTAGACTTGCGGTAGTTCTTCAACTACCATGGTCCTACATTTCCTCATAACGAGGGATGGCTATTCGGACCCAGCTTTTGCTATTTAGCATAGTTACTTTAGATCTACTGTGTGCTTTAGTTGCTAACTGCTATCTCTAATTGTCATTGTTGATCTCAAAGCACAAGTTAGCAGTTTCTTTAGGGTCTGATAATCATTCCGCATCAACTGTCCATACATAGCAGGCCTAATTCACCTATAAACGAAGTCCATGCGTCCAGCCCAACATATAGGCCTATTAACTAGCTTGAAACCAGCACAAGCCTATGGATGAAAAACGGCAGTATTAGTCAATGTTACTTGTTCCTCATCTTATTCCAGAAAAGAACAGCTCAAGAATGGAACTCCATTTTAGAACTTTATCAACTAAACTAAGAGAAGCTTTCTGCACACTAAGCTCTGGGAAGAAGCCTTAATAGATCCATTATAGAAACACACTACAATAACAGAAAGTTTTTCATTACTCATTGGGATTCTAATGGGGAATCCACCAACAACTCCAACATCCTTTATTCTGCAAGAAAAAGCACATTGAGAAGTTTCAAATCTTTGCTATAATATGTTTTCATGCATCCTTTCGCCAGGGAATTGGTGGGCATCATATATAGGATAAATCATTTTATAACCTTCAAATTCTACCTTTTATCTTCTGACACAATACTACTTTTAAGGAACCAAGAGGATCGTCAAATGTCAAAAGCTGTTGAATATAAGCTTGACAAGATTCAAGAATTTTTTTTGGTCTCAAGTCACCTATGCTCAAGAATTCGACTATTGAGCATACTAAAATCAAAATATTACCAGGAAAAAAAGTCATACTTAGAAGCATAAAAGATAGAATTAGGTGATACAAGGTATATGAATTAATAGAAACCAAACTCCTTCAAGCTATGGAAGTCTACATCACTGCATCTATTTTCCCACCCTCAAATTTCAATGAGAAGAGAATTAACATCAGTACAGGAATTAATCTGAAAATACCAATACTGACATGTTCCACAAAAAATCATTCTTTACAGTAGAGAAATTCTAGTCTAAATAATAGATGAACAACCAACATGGATTCTGGGACAGGTATAAAACTTAAGAGGATATACCTCTTCAATATATTTGAGGATGTGGACAAACCTACATAATATATTAATATCACAGCTAAATGATTAAGCTAAAGCCAAAGAGAGAAATGACACACACAATTACGTGGTTTGGCAATGGGGCATACATCCATAGAGGCCCCATCAAAAATTTTATTCTTTGTTAGGTATAATTCTGTGCAACGATGATAAAGAATTTTATTCTTTGTGAGGTATAATTCTGTGCAACGATGATAAAGATTCACCTTCATCACCACTACATAGAGCATATATATATAAACTTCAAGATAAGAACACTATGTTAAATACTAATGGCCCACATGGAAGTTTCCTTTTCCTAGGCTCCCGACAAATTGTGGCTCGAACCCTATGCGTACAGGGAACCTCCCACTTGATTTTCCTCTTTTATGCTTGTTAGGAGCAGCCTTGGTGCCATAGTAAGGTTGCTCCATTGTGATCTGGAGGTCACAGGTTCAAAACCAGAAACAACTTTCATGCTAAATGCAGGGTAAAGCTGTGAACAATTGACCCTCCCTAGAACCCACAGTGGGGGAAGCCTCATGGCACAGGGCTGCCTTTCATGCTTGTTACTTCTAATGAAACTCTACAATCCAAAACAGTAACATGACGGGAAAAAAAAAAAAGGATAAGGCCAAAGTGAATGATCTGAGCAATCATCTTGTATTCAGAGATGATAGTGACTGCAGACTAGGGACGAAAGGAAGCATTACATAGATCCAGATAAAATCATCTGAGATCAGAATTAATTTTCTTTAGCTTTTTGACTTCCTTAAAGAAAACATGGCGCCTTATGATTTCGGCTATTTTTTCACCAAAAGTTATAAGGCTGATATTCACTTACATCACATATAAAATACAAGAAAAGCAGAAAGATGATTCCCCAGGTGCTAACTTTTAATAAGATATAAGAGCTTTCTTGGTATTCAATAATTGATGCTCCTCCATGGCTAAAGAGCCAGATACTCAGTAATCTAAAATAACATATACAAATAAGCAATAAAAAATAGAACGGGACCTTGGCAAACCCACTCAGATACTCAGCGTAACTCCCCTCAATCATGCAAATCTTCCTTTCGAAAAAGTCTTCCATCTCTTTTGTTTACTCCATTATGTCTCAGGTTCCCCTCCTCCTTTTCTCATTTCTCTTTCCTATCGGTCCATCCCAATGGCGCATCAAGATCATTCATTACATATTAACTAAGAGCACAAATAATTGACATACCTTAATTTAAATTATCCCATTTGAAATTGGCTAAGACAATTTTTCTCTAATAATAAGAAATTTTCTCTTATCGCTGTCACTTCCCTCGCATAACCATTAATTCATCTTCATTTGGTCAAGTAATCTACAAATTTATGCAAAGACGAAGAAAATAGAGACAGTAAGATTGTGAAAAACAAAGAAGAGAGACACATATTTTAGGGCAAAGAGAAGCGGAAAGGGAAAGTAAAGGTAACAGCTTTTTAGCCAAGAAACCCCTAACACGTAGCATATCAACGTGAGCTTAAGAATTCGTCAAACAAAAAAGGGAGGTGATGCCAAATTGTGAAGAATGAACGCGGAAAAGGGAAACCCACTTACATATTTCTGCCGGCCATACTCTTCACCATGCTGCTGCCCGTAGCTAGATCTTCCTCCGTGCCTGTATTCACCGGATCCGCCTCCATAGCCGTAGCTCTGCTCTTCGCCGTACGGCTTGGGTTTGGGACGCTCCTGCTCGTACCCATAACCATAGGACTGCTCCTCCTCGCGCTTAGGCCTCCCACCATACCCAGAACCGTAGTCAGAGGAATGCTCCTCCTCCCCGCCATAGCCATAGGCGGGCTGGGGCTTGCGGCGGGAGCCGTACCCATGCTCGCCACCACCGTACCCGTATTGCTGGGGCTCCTCCTCGGCGGCAGCCTCCTGCTGGGGCCGGAAGCCGTAGGCAGGCTGTGGCTGGGGCTTGTGCCAGCCACCAGAGCCTAGCTCGACGCCGCCTTCGCCGCCATAGCCATAGCGCTGGGGCTGCTCCTCCTCACCCCCCTGGAAGCCATAGGAGGGCTGGGGCGTGGGGCGGGAGGATCCATATCCGCCGCCGTAGGACTCGTCGGAGGCGTAGGGGGAGGGGCGGGTGGTGCCGGAGGAGTAGGAGGGGCGGTCGTAGTCGGCGGAGGAGGAGGTGGTGGAGATGGGGTAGCAGGTGTCCTCGGAGGGCGGGAGGGGGCGGCCGAAGGTGAGGGCGATGTCGTAGCCGCCGCCATAGGGGGTGGGATCGAACTCGTCGAAGTCATCGATGGCGTCGCCGTGGGCGCCAGCGGCGTGCCTCCCCCAGTTCGCCATGGCCGCTGCTGCTGCGGAAACCAGATCTCTGGATCGGATCTAGAGAGAGAGGAGAGCAGATCTGGAATGCAAATTGGAAGGTCGCAGCTGCGCCTTTTATAGAGAGAGGGGGAGAAGATAGAACGAAAGGTCTGGGGACCTACGGAGTAAATGCTTATTGTGTGCTCCCCTGTTGCGTGTAACGTGTGAACCACAAATCATACGGCGTGCAATGAGTACGTTTTCTGTTTTTTCTTATTAAGTTCGTAAACTTTTTAAAATATTCGATCAAAAATTTAACAATTTATATGAGGAGTTTGAGTCGGCTCCAATTTAATTGTGTTTTTTATTTAAGAAAAAAATCTTTTTCTTTGCACACAAATCAAAGTATTTTTCAAATGAATTTTTTAAAAAACAAAATATACAGTTGAGTCGTGGCGACTCGAACTCCTCGTATATACTGTCTTATTTTTAATTAGACATTCTAAAAAACTTTAAAATAACTAATAAAAAATAAAAAAATAGCTCCTTCCGTCCAATTCTGATCCACTCTCGTCTTTTGCATTCCTATTTATTTTAATGTTATTTGTAACATAAATCATTTTATGATATTATAAAACAAATCATTCAATAAAAGACCAAAGAATGACATCTCTCTTTAAATATGTTAGCATATTTAAGTATGTTTTTTTCAACTTTACATAATATATTAAAATTAATGTATATATATATATATTTCACAATTTAATTAATATGTAAATATATCACACAAACTATTTGTTCTTATTCATCATCATGTCTTTGATAATACTAGTGAGCTAATAACTATTAAACACATTAAAATTATTTAATATTCAAGGAACTCAAAATAGACTTAAAGATTATGTGAGCTAAGTTTAAATAAATAAAATATAACGATATTAATATAAATTAAATTAAAACAATAATTTCAAGCAAACCACTCCTACCTTAAATTTCAAAATAGCATGCTTAGTTGCATATTATCCTACATCCCATGTATGCTGTTAAGATGTACAATGTTTTAAAATTGTCATATGAAAATGATATGTTTGGTATATATAAATATTTCATACGCACGATTGAACTCCCATGTCTGCTAAATATGTTATCCCATATAGGATGCGCAATGGGGTATTTAGTTGTTATATTAGATAGATCTATCAATATTTACCATATTTATTTTGATGTTACTATTAATAGTGAGCGTTTGATTGTATTCTATCGATATTTGTACATTAATAAAAAAATATATCATAAAAAATTTAATATAACGTCTACATTTTTATTAGAAACACTAGAGTTTAACTTTCAGGAATGTAAGGACCTCCTCTCCTCTCCCTTCACATCTCTAACTCTTTGGATGGATTAAAAGTTTTGAAAAATAAGAGAGAACTATTTGAGAAAGGTGGCTTTCTTATGATTAGAGTCTTAGGAATGAAGGAGATGAATTTTGCCTACCCAAAAAGCCACTGGACTGGCCCCAATAACCTTGCTCATAGATTATCATAATATATTTGTGTGGGCCTACACTCTGCCGAGACAAGCCAGAGCTATTCATTCTGAATTGGGCCCAAACTCAATCTAAGAGTGGCCCTAAAAGATGGGCTCTAGGACAGTCTTAAAGGCGAGTACAGGGGCCACAAAGCCCGAATCCATCCCATAACCACATATCCAGGCTTACTCGATTTTAATCAAGGGCCTTGCTGCACTCGAAAGCCAACGCAAACTCGAAGACCCCGCTCCTCCCAGCACCAGTCTTACCGCGGCTCGAAAGTGGGTCAAGGAAGACTTAGGGGTCCGACTCAGGTTCGGCCTTCCAAAATGGTCCTTTCCAACTCGGAATCGCTCCCAGAACCCCGCCTTCCTAAACAAGGATGGCTTCTCATTGGGCTTTGTGCCACTATATACAAACCCCTGAACCCACAAGCCAATGCACGTGCGAACGAGCCGAATCTCTCTCTACTCTCCTTCCAAACCACCAGCCTTTTGACTTAAGCATCGGAGGTGGATCCCCCGAATCACTACTAGAGGCTCTTAACGGTGTTTTCTTTTGAAGGAACAACTAAATTCCAGCCCTGTAATCACAGGCAGAGGACCTTGATGGTGGTGGACGAGATTTCAACCCATCATCTTTTGACACCGTTTGTGGGAAATCTGATCTAAGAAGCCACGACCGAAAAATATCATATCCTGACGTCTAGGTGGCAAGACGTCAGCTGGAGCAGCCGCGACCGATCTGCTCTGACCAGACAAACCGCCTGCATAGTTCAAGAGGATGATCGCAAAAGAAAGTGCATTTATACTTTAGGAGCTCAAGATAGAGATCGAAAGCTCTTGTCAATGATCAATTGTCACTTATCGATGAATTGATCACCTTCGTCGACGAGAACCTGTGAGGTATCATAATTCCATATAACAATGCCCTAATAATCAAAGCTGACGTCGCAGGACATCGCATTGAGAGGGTCTTCGTCGATAACGGAAGTCCCCTAGACATTCTCTTCCTAGATGGTTTCCAACAACTTGGCTCCATCCGTATAATAAACATGAGAAAAGATAAATTATACCCATACGCGTTCAGTGGCCAGCCGATAGCTATCGAAGGCCAAGTAACCCTCCTAGTAACCCTAGGGACTCCTCCCTTGTATGTAACCCGAGAAGTCAAATTCTTCATAATCGACGCCCCATCACCTTATAGTATGATCCCAGGGAGAGAATCCTTGGGTCAGTTTTAGGCTGTCCCGTCTAACCTTTATCAAAAACTCAAATTCCTGATCATTGGAGGGATTGAAGAAACTTGTAGGAATCAGAACACCTCTAGACAAATAAATCTAGCGTTAACTGATGCTTAAACAAAGAAATTTATGGAAACAACCCATGAAGTTCTAGAAAGGCCCAAAGAAATAGTTGGAAACATATAGCAGCACACTCTCTCAACCTTGATCCAAGATTCCCCCTGATGTAACAGTGGAAGCGGCGCTTCGCCACAAAGAAACAGGACGCCATCAGGGCGCAGGTAACTTCTTTGTTAAATGTAGGAGTGATACGGGATGCTCAATACCCCATGTGAGTAACCAACGTCGTCCTAGTAAAGAAGGTCTCTGAAAAATGGCATATATATGTTGACTTCACCGATCTCAACAAGGTCACTCATAAGGATTGTTTCCCCTTGCCCAATGTCGAACAACTGATCGACACAACAGCAGGTCACGAGCAACTCAACTTCCTTAATGTCTTTTCATACTACCACTAGATACGAATGAACCTTGTGGATGAGGAACATACTGCTTTCATCACCGACATGGGGATGTATTGTAACACTCGGATGCCATTAGGATTAAAAAATTCCAGAGTGACTTATCGAAGGCTTGCCAATAATATGTTTGATTGACAGATTGGACAAAACATGGAGGTCTATGTCGACAACATGCTAGTCAAATCTAAACATGCTGCCTACCATTTTGAAGACTTCCTGGAGACGTTTGACACCCTGAGGCGGTATGACATGAAGCTAAACCTAGACAAATGTGCCTTTGGAGTCAGAGTCGGGAAGTTTTTAGGCTTCCTTATCATGCAGCGAGGGATCGAGGCCAACCCAGACAAGATCGAGGCTATACTGACCATGAGGCTGCCAACACGGCTTAACAACGTTTAGAGGCTAACTGGACGCCTTGTTGTACTTATGTGGTTCCTATCAAGGGCCGCTGAGGTGTGCCTTCCTTTCTTCTAGGTATTATAGGTGAAAGATAACCTGCCCAATGCTTAAGGACATGTCAACTGGACACCGGAGTGCCAACAGGCGTTCGAAGACTTAAAGCAGTACTCGGTCACCCTGCCGGTCCTCTCTAAGCCATGCTCGGGTGAGCCCCTCTTCCTCTACCTGTCTGTACCCCTCACACTTTGAGTTCAGTGTTGGTCAGGAAAGAAGGGAACATTCAAAAAATAGTCTTCTATATGAGCCGAGTCCTCCAAGGGGCCGAACTTTTCTACTCGGTGTAAGGTTTCGTCTAGTAAGATCATAGTGGAAAATTCAAATTAAAATTTTATGCCCGAAACTACATAAGATCAGTTGCCCGATTCGAACGAACACAAAACTAGTGGCAATGATGACTCTCCAAAATTTGATGCAGGAAATCCACAGGATGGCGTGAACTGCACACGCACACGGCCTCTAGACATATCTACACGGATCCTCGTGCAGACAGGATCTTCTCATCCACACATGGTTGATCAAGTCTCCACCACGTGCTTGAGAGAAAGAGAGAGCGACGGCCAGAGAGAACCCACGTGCTGGTACGTCGTTGTTTTATATAAATCGTGTGCGATTTTTCATAAAAACCCATACAGGATATGAAACACTCTTTAAACCTAGTCTCATGAGAATTCTTATGTGTGACCCTCTAGGCCCAACAATCACCCTAGTTAAAGGCCCATTAATCTTAAAATTCTTTTAAGATTAAATTAAGTCATTTAACACAACTCATGTATAAATTAATTAATTAATTATCATATAATTATTTATCCAGCGGACCTTCTGATCACGAATGGCATCAAACAACACCCCGTGTGCTACCCAAGGCTAGACTAACCCAAGGGGGGGTGAATGGGTTGATAAAATATGTAGGACTAAAAACTTAAATGCAGAAGCTTAAAAGTGCACAGAACAAGAGGGAACAAGGAAGCAATCACACAAAATAACTGTACACAGGATTTATATTGGTTTAGTCTATCCAGACCTATATCCAATCCCCAAGCAACCTCTTGGGATTTTCACTTCACAAGGAACTAACCCCTTGTTGGTCACCAACACGCAAGGTATTGACCCCTTGCTGGTCTCTCAATAGCACAAGGTACTGGCCCCTTGCCGGTCTTACAACACCCAGACTTAAGCGGCCCTTTAATTCACTAAAGGGGAACAACTACCTGTCCGCAAATAAGTCTACTCTTCCATACACTGGAAGAGGAACAATCAATAAGCTGAAATAAATGAGAGTGACTGTTTCACAATAGCCAAATGTTCTTCTAAAAGAATACAATACAAATCAAGACAAAAATTAATGAAATAGTAAAGAACACTGGTCTTGATCTGAGAAAGATCTTCAAGAGCTTCTTATAGAAAATGCTGAAGCAGGGCTCTTGAAATCTTCACATAAGGCAGTTTGCTAGACATTTAGGTGTAGCGCTCTCTCTTGAATTCACTTGTGCTCAGTGGTAGGATTTCTCTAAGTTTGGTTCTAGATCTCTCGTGTTCTACCTTTCTTTCTAGTGAAGATCTTCTATTTATACCATATCTTCAAAAATCTACCCGTTAGACTGATAAAGAGAGATATGCAGGATTTATGCTTGAGTTTAATGTTTGAATTTCCTAGAGACAAAGTGGAGAGAGAGAGAGAAAGTGTATCCTTGGACTTCTGATTGAGGTATCTGAAGCAGTGCTTGTAAGCTTTGTTAGGTGCAGAACATGCTTCTTATCAAGGTCCTGCAAAAATACTTTAAACACAAGAAAGAAACTGGCTTTTCTTTACTTTGTATCAGTTAGTTAGTAGAAGTCTATAAAAGGATAATTGATTAAACTAAATAACTTTTCGATCCAACAGACAGAGACAAAAATAAAAGTAAAGTAGCTACAAAGAAACCTCTCAGTCAGAGATTTGGTGCAATTAAAGATAGTACATAGTAGCATTGAAAAGGTACATAATCAGTCATCTAAAGATATGGCAGAGATCTCAATAAAAAAATATACATAAAGTATATACTGAGAGTACTGACTAACTAATTTAAAATCACATTGGTAATTGCAACATAGTTAGCAAGTATAATCGATGATGTAATCATTGTAAGTCATTCGTTAATTGAAGTGAGAATTTGGCCGTTAATCAAAGTTAAATTGTTGATCGCAATACATACGGCTCTCACTTAGATTAAAGATATGACTATAGTTAAGGTGCTGTAATCCTTAACTGAAATGGTCGTTGATCGATTGAATCGATATAACATTAATTGAAGACATAATTGAAGTGATTTAACGTAGATCGATAAGGCATTAATCGATGTAACACTTAAAGCACAAATTGATCTCTATTCACTGAGTTAATCGAAGTAACATATAGAGCGTTAATAGATGCCCGAGATAAAATGATAGTCGGAGTAGTTCAAGAAACGATAATTGAAGTGATTCTTCCAATGCTAATTAAATCAATGTTTAAAATGTTAATCGATATATGTCTACAGGCACTAATCGAAGAATTAATCAATATAAGACTTGAGTCGGTAATTGATGAGCTAATCGATATAAGACTTAAAGCGCAACCAATACACGACTAACAATGGTAATCAAAATGTCACTGAAAACGTTAATCGATATGGAAGTGTCAATCGAAGAATCGTTCAAAGCATTAATCGATAGAATACTTAGTGATTTTCTCATAGAACTGAAGCGATTGAACTTGAATACAGTTAGCAATAATAAATAACTAATATCTAATCATTTGTACTGACATTTATAAGGTTTTGTTATCACTAAAATATGGGGAATAATATAAATCCACAAATTACTCAACAACCTCCTCATTTTGGTGATGACAAAACTCATGAAAATATTAGTTTAGAGCAAATAGAGAATCAACATTTATAACTTAAAAATAGAGCTCATAAATCATAACTGGGAATAAGAGCTAATATATCAGAGCTAAAAATGAGACCTAATATATCAAAGCTAGAGATGAAGGTTTGATATATCAAAGCTAAATAAATAAAAGCTACTATGTTAGAGCTATAAAAGATATCAGATCACAAGATGCTGAGCTGACATTAAAGTATCAGAGCAAAAAAGATATATTGAGAGAATGCTCATGCATCTAATAATCACTTATTTCTACTCTGAATGAATAATGAATGTTGGATAGTTTATTTATGAATGAATGATGAAATAGCTTATTTCTCTCCATTTTTGTCAATCACACAAAAAGGTGATACACATAGATCAGAAAACATAGTAGGGAACCAAAATAGGTAAACAATTTATCAGATTTTATGCAAATGCTATTTTTCCCCTCTATGCAGTTTGAGGAATGTTGGATAGTTTATTTCTCCCTTTTTTTGTCATTTATACAAAAAGGTAACTACACATAAAAAAATCAATGAAGGAGAGACATAAATATTAGAGAAAGAAATAAAATTTATGAGATTCCAGACATTGATGTGCAGAGTGTGTGTAAGATAATGAAACTAGATTACATGAAGTACAGGAAAAGACATACACCAATAAGTGAAGAGCAAGATCGTTCATACAGAAAATGCAATAAGAGTCTACTGCATATAATTTTGCTAGAACATAAATGATCTTTATTTAATGAAAGATACATGATTACTGAAGAATTGCTCCTACTGAGGGTATACAACTAAATAAAATAATTGAAAAAAATATAAAATACAACAGAGTTCAGTGTTCTGAAAGAACCAAGTAAAAAGAGTATCAACACTTATGATGCTAACTCTTGGTCTTTTACTCCTCCTCACTTTATGGCTCCTCTCCTGGTGGGCTTTCGGCCTATATTTTCTCCGAAAGCAGCCTAAGCCTTGAATGTTGCCCCTCTCTGTTGTGTCCGCAACAGGAATTCTTCACCCTGTTGGCAGCAAAACATAACGTGAAGGTGCAACACTCACCTAGGGAAGGTGAGACTTCCATTCTCATGTGTCTGATGTTAGAATATGTGAGACCCCTCCACCAAAATATCTAGATTGTGTGTGGAGGAGCTCACCAACATGGGTGAGAATGGCAGCTCTATCTGGATGGTGTGTGGAGAAACTATTTAAGAAATTAAGCAAATAGCCAGTGACCCAGCATAATGAACTCGTCTAAAGCTGTTTGAGGTAGATTTCATCTCCTCTATGGCCTTCGCTCCACATGTGTCCAGAAGCACAATAGAACTGCATTGGGGTTGAGCACCAAACGACTGAAGAAGGATACATGACTATTGAACAGGATTCAGGAGAAAGTGGATGTGGAAGATGAAGATGAGGAAAGGCTTCTCAGAAATTTAGAGGAAAGGCTTGCTTAGGAATGTCTACTAAGTAGCTCAGAGTTGATACACAAGTGACCATGGAGTTGAGCTACGTAGGCTTTTTATAGACCAGGAAAACTTAAAAAGAAATATATCATCTCGTATAAGGAGTCACAAGAAAGAAGAGATAAAAAGAAATGAAGTAGACTAAACAGTCTAGACTACTCAAGTTAGAATGACTCTGTCAGCAAGTCAAAAGTTACTGTCTAATTGACAGATACGATTATGAATTGAAGTATCACAAAAAGGTAAATGGATAGTGACTGATGTATCTGATTAATCAGTAATGAAGAGATACTGATCTACAGTTAAACAACCCATAAATCGATATCATAATAGGTCTAATCAAACGTAAAAAATAATTAAAAATGTCGATTAGATAATGAATAATAGCTTAGATAGGACAACAATTGTAATCAATATGGTAAGGATAAATGTCAGCTATGATTAAGAAAGAAGTCACAGACTTAGAATATTAGAGACAAGAATCGATTAGCGCATTCTGTTTTGATTACCAACAAAACTTTGATTAGTAAAAGATATAGTGAATTGATTAACGAAGAGAACTGCGATTAGAGACAAAGGCAACTTCTACTTTGATTAGCGATAGATTTCAAACTTTGATATTAAAGAGTTTTTAACAGAGATTTCGATTATCTGAATCAAACTTACAATTAAGTAGGTGAATTGAGTTTCGATTAATGAAGGAAATTCAACTAGGTTTCGATTAATATCTATCTTGTTTCTTAGTGTGTTTTTCAGGAGAACTATTCTTATTTAATGATCAAATAAATATCTAACTGATAAATCTACAAATTACACATCCCCAATTTCCTTCTGATAGAAGTAAATCTATTTTCTGGAAATGGTTTTATAAAAATATCAACTAGTTGATGCAAAGTATCTACAAAATCAATTTCAATATAGCCTTTAGCTACATGATCTCTAATAAAATGATATCTAACCTCAATGTGCTTGGTCTTAGAGTGCTAAATGAGATTCTTTGTCAAGTTGATGGCATTTGTGTTGTCACATAGCATTGGAATTCCTTCAAGCTTGTGTCCAAAGTCCTCTAGCTAATGCTTAATACATAGCAGTTGAGCATAGTAGCTTTCAGCTGCTACATATTTAGCTTTTGTTGTTGATAATACTACTGAGTATTTCTTTCTAGAAGACTATGAGATTGAGCAACCTGTAAGAAACTGACAAGTACTGCTGGTGCCTTTTCTATCTATTTTGTATCCAGCATAGTCAACATCTGAATATCCAAGCAAATTGAGATGGCATCCTCTAGGACACCAAAGTCTTAAGTCACAAGTATTAACCAGATATCTAAAGATTCTTTTGACACAGGTTATATGAGACTCTTTAGGATCTGATTGAAACTTGAGCATACATACATGCATTAAATAATATATCCGGTCTACTATCAGTTAAATACAGTAGAGATCCTATCGTACCTTTTTTAATTATATACTTACCTTGAGGTTCTACCTCTAATTTAGGGAGGATGCTTGTGAGCCAGGTTTGGAGAATTATCTTCTTCTTCTTCTTTTGAGTTTGAGAAAGATGAGTCTCCTTCACTTTTCCCAATTTCTACTAAGATCTTTCTTTTTGAGAATCTCCTGAAATTCTTGGAATAGTCCTTCTTATTGTGATCATTCTCTTTGTGTTGAGAGCAGTTAGCCTTCAGGTTTCCAAATTCTTTGCTCTTGTAGTTTCTTTTCTTGATACACTTGTTACTGGATTTTCTTTGAAACTTCTTCTATTTCTTCTTCAAAATTTACTGTAATCTTTTGGACAACAATGTTTCTTCATCACTTTCTTCATTTTCTTCCTCAGATGTGATAACTTCATTCGAGTCTGAGAGAATTGTATTCAAGACTATTGAGACCCCCTTTTTTAAGGTGCTTTCCTTTGGCCTTTCTATGTTTATCTCATAGGCCATGAGTGACTCAATGAGTCTTTCAAGTGTTAGGGCATTGAGATTACGAGCTTCCTCAATAGTTGTCACTTTAGGTATCCACTGGCTGGGGAGAGATCTTAAAATTTTTCCAACTAGATCTCTACTGTTATATTCATTCCTGAGAGCCAACAACCCATTTGTGATGTCTATAAATCTACTGTACATCTCGGTGATGTTCTCGTTTGGCTCCCTCTTGAACTTCTTGTATTAGTAAACAAAATGTTTATCCTAGTTTTCTTGACTTTTTTTGTGCCTTCATAAGTCAACTGAAGTGTCTGCCACATTTCTTTAGTAGTTTTGGAGGCAGAAATCTGGTTGAATTCCTTCTTTGACAATGCACAGTAGAGAATGCTCTTTACTCTATTATTCAAAGACAATAAGTATTCATCATTATCAGTCCACTTATCTTTAGGCACAGTTATGGTGTAATCACCATCTTCAAACACTTCCCAAAGTTCAAGGTCGACTCCCTTAATAAAATATTCCATACAACATTTCTAGTAATCTTCAAACAATGGAGGGCGGTTGATAGATTGACCTTCAGCATAACTGTTTGTCATAGCCATTGCTCTCTTGACTGTTAGGTTAATATAAGATGAGAGACCGAGCTATGATACCACTTGTTGCCCAAGGCTAGACTAATCCAGAGGGGGGTGAATTGGTTAATAAAAAATGTAAGACTAAAACCTTAAATACAGAAGCTTAGAAGTGCACAGAACAAGAGAGAACAAGGAAGTAATCGAACAAAATAATTGCACACAGGATTGATACTAGTTCGGTCTATCGACCTACATTCAATCTCTAAGCAACCTCTTGGGATTTTCACTCCACAAGGAACTGACTCCACACTGGTTACCAACACAGAAGGTGCTGACCTCTTGTTGGTCTCTTAACACCACAAGGTACTGACCCCTTACCGATCTTACAACACCCAGACTCAGCCGGTCTACCCTTTAATTCATTAAAAGGAACAACCATATGTCCGCAAATAGGTCTACTCTTCCACCCACTAGAAGAGGAACAATCAATAAACTGAAATAAATGAGAGCGACTGTTTCACAATAGCCAAGTGTTCTTATCAAAGAACACAACACAGATCAAGATAAAAATTAATGAAATAGTAAAGAATCCTAGTCTTGATCTGAGGAAGATCTTCAACAACTTCCTTTAGAGAATGCGGAAGGAGGGCTCTTGAAATCTTCACACAAGGCAATTTGTTAGGCGTTTAGGCGTAACTCTCTCTCTCGAATTCACTTGTGCCCAATGATAGGATTTCTCTAAGCTTGGTTCTAGATCTCTTGTGTTCTACCTTTCTCTCTAGTGAAGATCTTCTATTTATACCAGGTCTTTAAATATCTACTCATTAGACTGACGAAGAGAGATATGCAGGATTCCCGCTTGAGTCTAACATTTGAATTTTCTAGAGACAAAGTGGAGAGAGAGAGAGACAGACAGACAGAAAGAGTATCCTTGGTCTTCTGTTCGAGATATCTGAAGCAGTGCCTGTAAGCTTCCTTGGGTGCAGAACCTGCTTCTTATCAGAGTCTTGCAAAAACACTTTAAACATAGGAAAAAAATTGACTTTTCTTTGCCTTGTGTCAGTTAGTTAGCACAAGTCCATAAAAGGAAAATTGATTAAACTAAAATATTTTTCGGTCTGACAGACATAAATAAAAAGTAAAGTAAAGTGGCTATAAGGAAATCTGTCAATCAGAGATTCGACGCAATTAAAGATAGTACATAGTAGCATCGAAAAGGTACACAGTCTGTCATCTAAAGATATGGTAGAGATCTCAGTCAAAAAGTATACATAAAGTATATATTGAGAGTACTAGCTAACTATCTAAAATCTCATTGGTAATCGCAACACAGTTAACAACTATAATTGATGATGTAATCATTGTAAGTCATTCGCTAATCGAAGTGAGAATTTGGCCATTAATCAAAGTTAAACCGTTGATCACAATACATACGACTCTCACTTAGATTAGAGATATGACTAGAGTTAAGACGCTGTAATCGTTAACTGAAATGGTCATTAATCGATTGAATCGATATAATGTTAATCAAAGACATAATCGAAGTGATATAATGTAGATTGATAATGCATTAATCAATGTAACACTTAAAGCGCAAATCGATCTATGTTCACTGAGTTATCGAAGTAACATATAGAGCATTAATCGATGCTCAAGATAAAACGATAATCAGAGTGGTTCAGAAAATGATAATCGAAGTAATTCTTCCAGTGCTAATTGAATCAACACTTAAAGCATTAATTGAAATGTGTTTATAGGCGCTACACAAAGAGTCAATTGATATAAGACTTGAGTCAGTAATCAAAAAGTTAATCGATATAAGACTTAAAACGGTAATCGAATAACTAATTGATATAAGACTTAAAGTGCAACCAATACCCGACTAACAGTAGTAATCGAAATGCCACTTAAAACGCTAATCGATATGGAGGTGTTAATCGAAGAATCGTTCAAAACATTAATTGATAGAACACTTAGATATTTTCTCATAGAACGGAAATGATTAAACTTGAATACAGTTAGCGATAATGAACTGCTAAAGTCTGATCATTTGTACTGACATTTCTAAGATTTTGTTATCACCAAAATATGAAGAATAATATAAATCCACAAATACTTAACACCATGATCCCAGAAGACATTGGGGATCATCATCCCATCGTTAGAACCTGTACGTTCACATATTATTATACGGAAATAATCCTTCATCCACAAAACTTAACAGTGATGACAGAGCATGGTTAACTGTCAAACTCCATAATCACTTAAGTAGATCAACCGCTCATTGATATATCGAAAAACTCCTTTTCCGATAATCCCATTAATTCTATCTAGGAACTTAAACGAGTATAGATTCTTGACCACTCAACCACCTTCATACGACTTCCACTACTAACGATTACTTGAATATTTAGACCCAGATATTCTGAAAGCTTAATCAAGAGTCAGGTAGCAGTGGTCCTCGCACATGGTGTCCTTGGTGTCTCAAGTTAAAGGACCTACCGTACTACTGCAACACATAATATCCCGGTTGACTATTAAGACCATCCAAGAATTATGGAGCGGATCAGTTCAGTGAATTCATTCAGCCAATGAGCATCTACATATTTGTCTTAGTGTCTCCACACTAGTGGTTATGAGACCAACCACTCTCATCACATGAGTAGACACAATATATATCAGTCTGTCTGAATGCTCGAAGTTCGGTTTGAGCGTTCTATGACTGCGAACAGTTTAAGACTTTTGTTTATAGAGGGATAATTATCACAACTCTTTGGGATTTAACTTTCATTTTCTAGGTCCTCTGACATCATCTATATATATATATATATATATATATATATATATATATATATGTATATGAGAAATACTATTTATTGTTGAATACGAATTATAGGAATTAAGTCCATGATTGGCTTAGGATACCCTAACTCCTTCAATTTTCAACTTGGACTACAACCAATCATCCACATGTTTGATCCCCATCCCATGTAGGTGACGTTAAAATCCTGAACCAAAGGCTTTGTCAGTAGGTCTGCAATGTTATCTTCAAATGAAACTTTTTCCATGATAATATATCCTCGAGCAATCATCTGTCTGATCAAGTGAAACTTCTGTAGAATGTATTTTGACCTTTGATGAGACCTGGGTTCCTTAGCTTGCGCTATTGTCCTATTGTTGTCACAAAATAAGGGCACTAGATCAAATATATTGGGCACATCCCGAACTCACTGATATATTTCTTTATCTAGATTGCCTCCGTTACTACTTCTGAGGCTGCAATGTATTTTGTCTTAGTAGTAGAATCAGCTGTCATGATTTGTTTGAAACTTTTCCAACTTATCACTCCTCCATTCAAGGTAAAAACATATCCTAAAGTGGACTTGTTGTCATCATGATCCGACTGAAAATTGGAATCTGTGTATCTCACAATCTTCAGGTCGGATCATCTATAAACTAGAAACATATCCTTAGTTCTTCTCAAGTATTTAAGGATACATTTCACCGCTGTCCAATATTGTGGACCCAAATCATCTTGATATCTGTTGACAATGCTCAAAGCATTTGCCACATCAGGTCTTGTACATAGCATTTCATACATGATCGACCCAATAGCCGAAGCATACGATACATGACTCATGTACTCTCTCTCTTCAGGAGTCTTAGGGGACATGTTCTTGGAGAGATAGACTCCATGCCTCATTGGAATGAGACTCATTTTAGAATCTTGCATGTTAAACCTTTTAATAATAGTGTCTATATACAAAGGTTGGGACAATCCAAGCATCCTATTAGATTTATCCCTATAGGTCTTCATCCTTAAGATATAGGATGCTTCTCTTAAGTCTTTCATAGAGAAGTTAGTTGACAAACAAGCTTTTATAGAAGATAACATTCCTATGTCATTCTCAATAAGTAGAATGTCATGAACATAAAGAACGAGAAAAGTCACTGCGCTCCCATTGACCTTTTTGTACATACATGGTTCATCTTTATTCTTAATAAAGTCATAAGATTTGATTGCTTTACCAAATCTCATGTTTCAGCTGTGAAATGTCTGCTTCAACCCGTAAATCAATTACTGCAGCTTGCATACTTTGTCTGAAAACTCTGTAGATATGAAACCTTGAGGTTGTATCATATATACCTCTTCCTCTAGCCTTCCATTAAGGAAAGTTGTCTTCACATCAATTTGTTAGATTTCATAATCATAGTGTGCTACTATTTCAAACAGGATTTTGATGGATTTAATCATGGCGACTAGCGAGAAGGTTTCCTCATAATCAATGCCTTACTTCTGAGTCTACCCTTTTGCCACCAACCTCGCTTTGAAGGTCTCTACCTTTCCATCAGAGCCAATCTTTCTTTTATAGACCCACTTGCCGCCAATTGGTACAATATCCTTTGGTGGGTCCACCAAGTTTCAAACTTGGTAAGAATACATTGATTCCATTTCAGATTCATGGTCTCGCCACTTTTTGGACTATGTTTATTGCCTCCTCATAGCTTTGAAGATCCTCATCCTCAATATGGTGTACCTTTTTGTTGGATTGTGCGGGATCGTCCAATGCAGCGAAAATTGAATATAATTTTTTTTTCCTGCAAAATCATCATGATCGATTGTCCAATTCAATAGAATACAAAAAACGAAACTGAGAGAACGGATTCTCACCATGAGGAGATGAGGGATGTAAGGATTGAGGTTTCGAATTTAGTTATCAGGTCAATTTTAGTGTTGGATCCCCTGGATTGGGTTCTTGTAAGCTTGTTGCATGGGCTCTTATTCGCGTCGAGTTGGCTCGACACTGTTTTGAAAGGCATCAGCCGTGGGTGATGCGATTTAAGAGCCAAGCTGGTGTGCCGCATGGTCGAACGTCGAGACGCATGTGTACGGCTCCAATCTTGTTGTCTGAATGGCGCCGCGCATGGTCGATGCAATTCAGACATCTGCCAGTGTATAACCGCTATCTTGTCATCTAAACTGCATCATCTTAGGATGATGCGATTTAGCTCAGTCAGGGTTGACGCCCCGAGCCACCCTTCCTTTCTCCCTCCTTTCTCTCATTCTCTCTTTCTCACTCTCTCTCTTCCCTCTCTCCGTCTCTCCGATCCCTTCTCTCCCTCTTCCTCTTCCATCACTCCATTCCCCTTCTACCACCTCTCACCACTTCCACCACCATCTCCACCGCGGTTTCTTCACTCTCCGGACGGCACCCGATGTCCCGATGGAGTGACGGCGTCCACAGCGGTACCAGTGGCAGCTTGCGGTGTGGTGGTTCGACAACGAGGAGCTAGGAAGAGTTCAAGTAACTGGTAAGGTGACGATCCTCACATGTGTTTCGAATGTTTTAACTCATGATTTCCCACTTTTGAGCATGCTATGGATGTGTTGGTGTTTTTGGGTAGAATTGAGCATTTTCTAGGGGGATTTTTTGATTGAAATGGGTATTTTTGAAAATGGGAGTAATATGTTATTATGGTTCATGGATTTTCCTCCTATCTCTATTTGTGTTTTTCGTGTGTTTTGGGAGGGGGGGAGGGGACCTCATGTTGTGGCTCGGTGGAGATCGGTGGGGAGCTCGGTTTCGGGCGTGAAACGTATCCACTCAGGGAGACGCAATTTGTGAATCGCGTCCGCCTGAGTTGACACGATTTACGGCCCATTCCCATGGGTCCCGAGGCTACAATGTAGGATAGGGCGCTGAATGACGTCGACCATGGTCGACGCGATTAAGGACAATATCCCTGGGTCCCGAGGCCTAAGAGTGAGGAAAACCAATTATAAGGCTTTAAAAGGTGTTGACCTGAGTCAACGTGATTCAAGCTAGAGCCCCGAATTTTCCTATATTTAACGTGTGTGATTATTATATATTATGTCAATTAGATTCTTGTATATTATTAGACAATCTTGTTATATGTATGCTTGAAATCATATATTGGGGCAGGGATTTCCATGTGCTCGGAATCACATTGTGTTGTGTTTATACGATCGTGGACCTAAAGTGACAATTGTTAGCGCGTTACACCATGTGTCGATGTGGGAGTGACGCAGTGTCAGTGTGGGAGTGACAAGGTGGCGCGTAGGAGGCGAGGGTCACCTGGTGTACCCTAGGGTAATAGCTAGTACTGGTGTAGGAGTGGTACACTTCGGAGTGTCACTCGTGGCTAGGAGGTGTAGGTGCTTAAAATGACCGTGTGATTAACATGAAAAATCTATGTTGTTTAGTGCAAAATAAACATATTAAAAACAGAAAACTACGTGAAGTGATCGCCAGAAACTTTTGACTTAAAAGTTCCAAAAGAAGTTTTGATCGTCTACCTGTTTAAACGCGGAAGATATTGAGCTCTTGATTCCCCTCCTTCAGCCAGCTGAAGAAAGAGAGCCCTTTCTTTGTTCTTTGTTCTTGCTGTTGAATTTGAGGTTGAGGATTTGAGGATCGTCCAAAAATTCTTGTGACTTTGTGCTTGATTTACTCCTTTTGATTCTCCTTTTGTTGAGTGCAGCAGAAATAGAAAGAAAAGAGATGAAGAAACAATGATGAGAACTTTAAGCAAGAATAGTATCTATTCTAATCATGATGTTAAATATGTAATTGAACAGCAAACTTACTTGTTTAATGGCTTTTTGAAACCCCTTAATCAAATAGGTTTTGAAAAGAATGAATGTGATGTGTGTGTTGCATGGAGTGAATGATGAAGAATGTAGAACTAAATGAAATGAATGCAGAAAATAAAGACTTATGCCCAATGGTTGAATTTCTTGAATGGATGAAGAATCTTGAAAGGACGCCGACTTCTAGAAATGGGAGCGCTTCGACGTTCCGACGTTGTTGCTTCGATCTTCAACTCGCTATTACTCAATCAACTCAAGATTACGCTTAACTTTTTTTAACTCTTCAAGATGTAAAGTATTTATAGGCCTCTTCTGCGTTCGCAGATTAACATAGAAAAATTTCGGATTTATCTATCTTAACCGACAGATAAATACTGATTAATTCATCTTTATCTGTATTTATCTAAAACACGTCCACCATGGCTGACGCCTTTCAGATTAATTAAGATAAAGATAAATATCCGGGAAAACTTATCTTTATCTTTATTAGCTAAAACGCGTCTACATGTGCAGACGTTTTTTAAACTAATTAAGATAAGGATAAACATCCGGAAGAGAAGTAGAAATAGCCTTGGAAACCTAAAACGCGTCAGTACTCACAGACGCCTTTTAGCTAATTAATCAACTGATTAAAATTCAAATTTAAACGTTAAAACAGGAATAAACTCTAAATAGCGTCCACACAGGTCGATGTCTTTTAGAATTCTGCATATTTTAACTGAAATTTGAGTTAAAATCAATTCAATTGATGAACTTAAACATGTCTGTTCGACCCGACACTTAAAAAGATCAATAAAAATTAATCAATGATTAAATATCAGACCATTCTGAGGCATTATTATATGATATGAAATTTACTCGAAATGACGTCAAAATTAGCGTGTCTACAGCTGCCTCACCTTGGCATCGTCTTTGCAAGGGAGTGAAATGAAATGGAATGTATTGAAAAGGTGATGCCAAGGTGTGATGAGACACGCTCTTAACATCACATGATTGGAATTTTTCTCGAAATCATCAATGAAGATAGCTCAATGAAATCAATAGAATCAATCCTGTCTGGATGAGGTAAACAAGGAAATAAAATAAAGTCGATCAACCTCCTCAGAATGGGAAGTACCTCAGGTCGTAGACACTGTAGGTTTCATCATGGGGAGCGTTTGCTAGCCAATGTGGACGTGCTGCAGCCATGATGGATCTTAAAAGAAAACAAGAAATATTGGATAAAGAATCCAAGAAAGGATAGAATTCCAATGATATCTTCAAGCAAACCTCAAAGATAATCAAGATACTCAATTCAGAATGGAATATTTCATATCATGTTTTGAGTTATTTGATTTAATGGTCTGAAACTTAATCAATAATTAATTCTTATCATAGTAATTTCAAAGTCCTATATGATGCATGTTGGGCTAAAAGAAAAATATAAAGTCAAATAAAATACAAATTAATCAAGGATAATATTGTTAAATTGCCATTAATGAGTCAAGATACCAATTCTTGTAATTCAGTGCTAAGCCGAAGCTCGTTTATCCACGTACAGTTTCACAAAAGTGGAACCATCGTCCTCACTAATTAACAATCTAACGGCATATCCGTGCGATTAAGATTCCTCTGGAATTATCACCGTTTTTGTTTGTAGGGGAACTCAAATTCCAGTTTCATCAAAACCATAAGGTCCTTGATATACTCTAATAAATACTTATCATATAGTAATGCGGATGCAAAATAATTACATGGAATAATACAAGGGTAGAAATAACCGTCTTTTTAGCCACGGTCAGGACTTCTTGACTCCCACAGTGGGATCTTCTTAACATTTCCAGCTTTACTCAGGTTTTCTTTGAATTTCCTGCAATCAAAATTATTAATAATTCCAAACAAAATATTCAACTTAAACATCGAAACCACAAAACTTCAGGTAAATCATAGAAAGGCTGAAACGCATCGTGTCGCGCAGACGCCATTTAACATTGAAACGCGTCAGTGCTCCTCGACGCCTTTTACTCACATAAACAGGTTTATGGCTGTTCTCTATTCGGATTCCAACTCTACCAATGCACATCCCTTTTCCAATCCGGAAAAGTCTTCCTAGGATCGCAATTCCTTCTATATAAACACCCTTAGGTTGTTCCCAAGCAATGCTACCATAATCCAAAGATCCTAGCTTGAGTTTTCTTCCAAAGTTTCAAGGTTTCTTCAAAGTTTTCAAGGTGTCCAAACTTCAAGAAGGAGGAATTCCGAAAAAGGGGATGGATTCTTCAAATAAGAGGATGAAGATGTCTCTAGAGAAGTTCTCCGACGTGGAAAATCACCTCAATGGAAGAGATCCTAATCTTCAAGTAAGTTAAATCAACTTCCCTTCAATTCCTGTTCATATTCTTCATGTTCTTCATGTTCTTCATCATATTCTTCAATCTTCCTTTTGGTTTTCAGAATTATCCTATGTTTCCTGGCCCAAGGAAGTTCACCTCTCCCTTGGATTCGTAAACTTGCAAAAAGTGTTAAGCTTTCCATGCAAGTTTTCATATCCAAGTGGAATCTTCAAGGACTAGTGGTGCTTGCCAAAAATTACAAAAGTTCGAACGTAGATTAGGCGGCTATGGGTGCCTTGATCGAGTGGTGGCAACCCCAAACTCATACGTTCTTCTTCCAAGACTTCGAGTGTACGATCCTTTTGGAGGAGGCAGAGCTTCTTCTAGGTCTCCCAAAGACCAAAGATAACAAAGATAAGATAGCTTTGACAAGAGAAAGAATCACCGGTCAACAATTGTTAACATCAATCATGAAAGATCCTTCAGAAGCTAAAGGATGCCTCACCAAAAAGGGAATCAATCTTGCAAAGCTCGCTGAGTGGACTCTATATGAAATTGATGACTTAAGGGAGGACGAAGCGGAGGATGTGACGAAAGCTTTCGTTACATGCCTTGCCGGTGCCTTGTTTTTCCCTGCGCAGGATAACATCTTAGAAGATGATCAAGTCAGTGCCATCTGCGCAATCTTTGAAGGTAAATCCATTAGCACTGCACTCTTGGCATATCTTTATAGTGGGCTTTCTGCGACATCTGTGGGTCGTCCTCCCTATGGGTGCATGTTACTCTTTGCCTTATGGGTTGAACTTCACTTCAAGTTTGAGTACAGCAAGAAAAGGCCTCTGAATCCATCTCAGATCTTCTTGAATAGTCCAACTCATTGCATTGCTAACATTGTAAAGTTCAATGAGCACATGGTTAACAAGGTTCCAAAACTCAAGACCCGGGCCGACTGGAGAGAGTGTTTAAAGCTCATGACGTCCGACATATTTGACTCATCTCCACTCGCTCTTGTTGGAAAGCCTGTTTGGGTGCGCCGTGCAGCAGGAGCAGATCTCAAGTTGATTGGAGCCACCGAGTTCGTGTTATACAATCCACATCGGTGCCTTACTCAACTTAGTTTGGGCCGTCGTGAATTTGTTGAGTTCTCTCCCACATCCCCAATCAAGAAGCGTGACTTGGAATCCGACGAAGATTATGAAGCCATACAAATCATCACCACTTTATGGAACCTTGGCTTTAGTTACCGTGTAAAATCCTCTAAAGATAGAGATAGAGGATTGAAATTTCCATACCTTAAAGGTCTTCATGAAATTCTTCCTTAAATGTCATCTTTCTCTTTTTCTTTTGATCTTTTGATGTAATAAAGGATTTCATTGAATAAAGAACGATTTTTCATGCCTTGAAATCTTTCCTTAACTTTCTGTGATGTGCACATGATTTTTCCTTTAGCAAAAAACTTGATTTTTCCTGAAACTTTGACAATTCGGGTTCTGTAAAATTCAAAACGCGTCCACTCAGACAGACGCCTTTCAAACATAATTCTTTTTTTAAGAAATTCAATTTAATCCTCAAAAACCTGATTAAACCTTAAATTGCGTCTTAACATGTTGACGCCTTTCAACTCTCTCTCCTACTTTTTCCAGGATTCTGCCATTAATTCCATGATTAATTCCCTGAAACGCATCTACAAGATCAGACACCTTTAATCATCATCCTTTGTACGGCTCTGACCAGAATTGGCGGTAATCTGAAACGCGTCATGACATGTGGACATCTTTCACACTTTTCAAACAGCTGTCCTTGCCGCCTCAACTTATGCCCCCTAAAACGCGTCTGTCTGAGTCGACGCTTTTTACCTTTTCGTTTACAAACCCGCGAAGGCCCCCTTTCTTCCTCACTTTTCTCCTAACTTCTCTCTCTCTCCTCACCGGCGGTGATTTCGAACTCCGGCGATCTCCTTCCCTTTTTCCTCAAAACTCTTCCTTCTCGAGCTATGGAACACGGTGAGGGCTCAAGGAAGACTAAGACCCTAGCCAAGAAGCGGCGAAGGCATGAAGAGGAAGCTCCCGAGGAAGTTCCGATGGCGTTAGCCGAAGCCGCGGCGTTTTTGGAGGAAGAAATCCCTCCACCGGCGCCCGTGGCAATGGAAGAGGAAGAGGAGGGCGACCTCCACACGGTAAGCTCTCTGTGGGATGAATGGGGTGAGAAAAGGGAGGAAAAAAAGGGGTTCTTCAAGAACCCGGAATCGGACCTTGAAAGGCGTCCAGACCAGGTGACGCCATTCAAAAGGCGTCGCCCTGGGCTGACGTCTTTCAAGGTAAATTCCGAATTTTTAATTAGGTAGAAAATAATTTTGAATTGCGTCAGGGCATGTGGACATGTTTTGAAAAACGTCTGTATGTGCTGACGCCTTTCAAAACAGAAGTGATTTTCCTATTTTTATTCATTATTGACCCCTATTTTTTATGTTTTTATTTGCAGGGAGTGATGAGGGCCAGAATCTCATGAGACCTAGTGATAGGTGCCTATAGGGGTCTCCCGGATTTTCAGAAGGCGCGCCTGCGCCAGATGGGGTTCGGCGAGGTATTAGATATCGAGCCATTTTGGCTCGACTTGGTCCTCCTGCAGGCGCTGCGAGAGAGGTGGCATGCGGAAAGCCGTGCTTTCCTAATGCCGTGGGGACATATGGTTCCCACCCTAGAGGATGTGGCCAGGATCACTGGCCTTAGGGTAGAGGGCCGACCTGTGAGTGGGGTTACTTACCCCAACTATCAAGGATTAGCAGAGGCTCTATTAGGGATAGAGGTGTCCAGCCTAGGCAGAGAGTCTAGGATAGTTCTTAGGGTGGAGGTAGAAGCCGCCTTAAGTCTAGATGAGCCCCGGCGTCGGTCTGACGAGACCCGGGAGGAGTTTAGGGATAGGCTAGCCGAGTCATCTTCCTCCATATACTGTAGCGACCCGAGTCAGGGGGAGGAAATAGATAGGCAGCTTAGAGTCTTTCTAGTTTTCTTCTTCGGTCGGTTGCTCTTCGGTACGAAAGCGACCACATTCACTGTAGATTCCTTTACTTATTAGATGACTTAGAGAGTCTAGGGGAGTACGCCTGGGGTGCGGCCCTTCTGGCTCATCTCTTTGCCGATCTGTCTGCGGTCACGCCGGACCGTGAGACCACCGTCAGCGGCTTCTCACCGTTTCTTCAGGTATTAAGTTATTTATTATTTGTTTATGGTATGCAATATGATATGATACTTTTTCCTCACTTATATGTTCATGAATGCAGGTGTGGAGCTACCATTACTTCTCGCTCGGCAGAGCGCGGATTGTGAGGCCCAGCGCCGTCCCGTTGGCCTGCCGTTGGCAGCCAATCGTGGACACGGCTCCTCAGCACCACCAGCTGACGGCCCTCCGCCGTCAGTTCCTGGATTACCCCGAGCTATTGGTGAGTATTTAACTTGTTTAATTAAATGCGATCTTTTATTCATTAAATGCAAATTATTTATGAATGCATCTAATCTATGTACAGGTAATCTGGCGCCCATACCTTGGTATGGGCGAGGAGGGTCAGCCGTGGGTGACGGCTGGCAAGAGGAGGTTCGGGAGACAGATGTGGCTGCACTGCATGAACGAGATCGAGCCCCTCCGCCTCCGACTCGTGATGAGGACCCTGGGCCTCCATCAAGAATGGATCGACGAGGAGGTCCCGGAGGACGTCGGGAGGAGCATGAGGGGCAAGCAAGCCCTCACAGATTGGCGTGCCAAGTTCCCGGAGCAGTACGAGGACTGGCACCGCCGAGGCGTACGGGTGGAGTCCCGTGCGGAGAGTAGCGAGGGCTACCTCCAGCAGTACCGGGCCCACTACGCCGATCAACTTCGGCTCCTCCGACCACTCGATGTAAGTATGCATTTATGCGTCTTTAATTTTATTATTATCTTGATTTATATTTGTGAATGAATGTATGTATGTGTGATATGCAGGATGCACGTGACGCGGTCATCATCGACCTCCGGGCCCGCCTACATGATGCGGAGGCCCAGCTAGAACAAGTCCAGAAGGAATTGTTCGATCTGGTATGTATGCATGAATATGAGTGCATGTTTTAATTAATTAATTGTTTTGGCGATTAATCACTGACAGTTGTCTTTCGGTGCAGCGAGCCGTCTACACCCAGGCGGCTCCCCCTTCCTTCGGAGCTTCATCTTCTTCCTCGTCTGCTGCGCACAAGGCTGCTCTGGCTGACCTCCAGAGCCAGCTCACCTCCGCTATTCACCGAGCTTCTCTTACGGAGGAGGATCGAGCTGCTCGGGTAAGTTCTTTCCCTTTTGATTCCTGAACTTGATTTTGATTACTTGATTGCCTTGGGCTAATAAAATCTTCCTCTGCAGGTTTCTGAGCTTCAGGAAGCCCTTCAGAGGGCTGAAGCGGAGCTGGCTGCTCGGGCTGAGACTGATGCTGCGCGGATCCGCGCTTTGGAGGAGCAGGTGACCCGTCTCTCCACTGGAGATCTTCCTCGAGAGTTTGCACACCTCCAGTCTCGACTGGGGTTCATCAACGAGGAGCGAGAGCGGGAGAGGCAGGAGCGGCAGAAGATGGATTCAGAGATGGCCTCCCTCCGAGTTCAGCTGGGGATTGCTGAGCACGAGCGCCGGAGTGTGGAGGAGAGGTACAGGCGTGCTTGACAGCGTGCGCAGGAGCGCGGTTTGACGAGTGCTTTCACCGCCAGTGCTGCCGTGTCTTCCGGCCAGGCAGGGCCGAGCGCGATGGGACCACCTCCACCTCCCAACCGAGGACCAGCACCGGATGCACCCGACGAGGCCCAGAGCCAGCTCGATGAGGGCGGAGGGGAGAGCCAGCCTTGAGGGCTTATGTATCTTTCCGGGGTATTTATCGACCTTGCGTCCCCTTTTGTTTCATTTCATGGCCTTGATGTAATGTTTGTAGTGTGATGGCCTTTTGATTTGACATTTGGATTTTGCCTTTTGCTTTTGCTTTTCTATTTTTTTTCTTTGGGACGGATCTCCCCCTTTTTTTATGACGGCCTCCTACTAAGATGGTGGGTATTCTTGGTAGTCTATTCTAAGTCTCGTTCCGACATCATGGGCCGAGTATAAAATATAATTTTTGCTTTTAAAAACGAATGATTTGTACTTTACCCTTTCGGTCAAGCTTTCGATATTCTTTAGGCCTTGGCATCTCTTGTTACTCACGAATCAAACGTGTCAGTGTGTGCAATGATACGTTTGAAGTTAAATTATTCAGACTAACAAGGAAATTTGAGTTTATAAATTTTCTGATTCCACTGGTCTTTGTACCATACTGATCGACTCTTTAACCTAAGGGTAGTATTTCTTAAGATGTAAACCATTCCAGAGATGATTTAGCTCTTCTCCTTCTGCATTAACAAGACGATAAGCATTACCAGGAAAAGCGTGCGATACAACATAAGGTCCTTCCCAATTGGGTTGGAGCTTAGAACGCGGACCACCAGGTTTTACAAAAATCCTTTTGACGACCATTTCACCATCTTTGAACTTACGTTCAATCACTTTCTTTTGATAAAAACGTGCTAGTCTATTTTGATAAACTTTTGCATGATTAGCGGCTGACCATCTTTTCTCGTCTAAAAGTTCCAATTGAGCAAGGAGTGCTGAACGATGTTTATCAATGGAAAATTCCTTATTCAATTGTACTCTTAATGACGGTATGAGGATCTCATATGGAACTACCGCCTCCATTCCAAATGTTAAGGAATAAGGAGTTTGCCCAGTGGGCGTGCGGATTGAAGTTCGGTAGGCCCATAGAGCCTCAACTAATTTTTCTGGCCAGTCTGCAAATTTATTAGATTTGCACGTCTTTTTGATGATTTTTATCAAAGTCTTATTTGTTGCATCTGCTTGGCCATTGCCTTGTGGATAATAAGGAGATGAATGATGCAATGCAATTTTGTACCTGTTACAGAGGTCCTTCAATTCTTGTGACACGAACTGCGGTCCGTTGTCGGTGACGAAGGTGCTTGGAATTCCAAATCGGGTGATGATGTTCTTCATGATGAACTTGCAGACGGTTGATGCCTTGATTTCCACGTACACTTCAGCTTCTGCCCACTTGGTGAAGTATTCCGTTGCCGTGAGAATGAAAGATTTTTGCTTGATGTCGGAATCTGGATTACCAAGGGGTCCAATAATGTCGAAAGCTCACATGGAGAAAGGCCATGGGGAAGAAACAGGATGGAGTGAAGATGCAGGAGAATGAATTTTGTCGGCGTGAAGTTGACACTTAGCACACCTACGGACATATCCTACACAGTCTTCTTCCATGGTTGGCCAATAAAATCCTTGTCTAAGGATCTTCTTTGCTAGCATATGTCCATTGATATGGTCACCACAAACTCCACTATGAGCTCCTTCCATAACCTTCCAAAGCTCATCTTCGTCTAGACATCTTAGAAGAACTCCATCAAAACCTCTCTTATACAATACTCCTCCAACTATGGTGTATCGTTGAGCAACTCTCTTGATAGCTCTCTTCTCCTCAGTTGTAGCTTCCTCATGATACGATTGATCTTCACAATATTTGGCAATTTCATAATACCATGGCTTCTGTTCATCATCCATCTCTTTTAATAGCTCCATTAACATGATTTCTCTCTTTTCTACAATATCTCCGTCTCTGACTTTCTTCAGCAACTTCTGATTCCTAGGGACATGGACAAAGATCAATTTCGTAAAAAGCTTTGAGTAAGCAGAAGTAAGTTCTTGATAAGGCTTGAGCTTGGGATCAAGAGTTCGATACTTGGTCAGCACCTGGCGAAGAATCAGTTGGCTATCACCCACAATCCTGAGTTTGGTGGCACCATGGAAATGAGCGGCCTCGAGGCCAGAAAGGAGTGCCTCGTATTCAGCTATATTGTTAGTGACTGGAAAATCAAGCTGAAAGGCTTGTGGACTGGTGATACCTTCAGGTGATAACAGAACTATACCGATTCCTTTTCCATGAGAATTCAGAGCTCCGTCAAAATGCAGAGTCCACATATCATCTCTGATTTGATTTACGGACATCAGTTCCTCATCCGGAAACTCTGATCGCACTGGATCAAATCGAGGAAGGGGATGATGAGCGAGATGTTCTGCTATGGCAAAGCCCTTGATCGCTTTCTGCTGAATATAAGTGATATCGAATTGAGATAGAAAGCTTTGCCATCGCGCTAACCTATCAGTAAGAACATATTCCTCCAGAAGGAATTTGATCGGATTCATCCTAGCGATGAGATGGACTTCATGGGCCAGAAAATAATGCTTCAATTTCTGCACAACCCAGACCAATGCTGCACATATTTTCTCCATCGCCGTATATCTCTGTTCAGCGGGGTTGAGAAGTTTAGAGAGATAGTAGGCTACCCTCTCTTTTCCTTCTTCATCCTCTTGTGGTAGGACAACCCCCACTGCATCATCCAGGACTGAAATGTAAAGTATCAATGGTTTGCCTGGAGATGGTGGTCTCAAAACAGGAGGACTTGCTAAATAGTTCTTTAATCCATCGAATGCCTCCTGACACTTATCGTCCCAATCGAATTTGACTCCCGGCTTGGTAAGCTCGTAAAACGGTTTACACCTTTGTGAATGCTGGGAGACAAAGCGGCGAATAAATTGTAACCTCCCGATTAATCCTCTTAACTCCTTCAAGTTTTTGGGAGGTGGCATTTCTCTAATAGCCTTCGCCTTATTGGGATCGATCTTAATTCCCCGTTTGCTGACAATAAATCCAAGCAATTTTCCTGAAGATACCCCGGATACACATTTCTTAGGGTTCATCTTTAACTGATACTCTCTTGATCTCTCTAATACCCTTGCCAAAACTTTGGCGTGCTCAGCCTTTGTCTTAGATTTAACCAATAAATCATCCACATACACTTCCAGATCTATGTGCATCATGTCATGAAATATTGTCATCATAGCCCTCTGATAAGTGGCTCCAGCATTCTTTAATCCAAATGGCATGACGACATAACAGTATGTTCCCCAAGGTGTAGTGAATGACGTTTTTTCTTGATCTTCTTCTGCCAGCTTAATCTGATTGTATCCTGAAAATCCGTCCATAAACGATAAAGTTTCATAGCCAGCAGTATTGTCAATGAGTACATCAATATGAGGCAATGGAAAATCATCTTTAGGACACGCCTGGTTCAAATCACGGAAGTCAATGCAAATTCTGACCTTCCCGTCTTTCTTCATAACCGGGACTATGTTGGCCACCCATTGTGGATAAAGGACAACTCTAATAAATTTGGCTTTATGTAATTTGTCGACCTCTTCCTTCATCTTTAGAGCCATTTGTGGGTGGAATCGCCTTAATTTCTGCTTGACATGGCTAGCTCCTTCCTTTAACGTCAATCTGTGTTCAACTAAAGATGAGTCTAACCCTGGCATATCTTCATAAGTCCAGGCGAAAGTGTCCTTATACTCCTTAAGTACTTGTACCATTGCCTTCTCATCCTCTGTAGAAAGATTTTTGCTGACGAGGACAACTTTAGGTTCGTCTTCAGTCCCTAAATTGATTTCTTTGGTGAGCTCTTCTACGGCAGCTGAGGGTTCATCGAATCTCTTCATCCCACTGGCATATGCCTCAGCTGCGTCCTCGTCATCTTCCTCATTTTCAATAAGGGGGTCATTTTCATGCACTAACTCATATACCCCGTACCCATCATTGACTGACTCATCATTCATGCAATCTTCTGGCATCCGAATTGGATTTTCTAAAAACTGAGGGATCAAAGAGCAAGAAAAGCATTTATCAGCTAAGTCCTGGAGGTATCTATCTGGAATTCGCCTACCCTTAGGATTCCTAGACTTCCTAACCTGACTAACCTGCCTAAAACTAGACTGCCTAACTTCACTAAACTCCCTATTATAACCTAATGAAGATGAAGCGGGATAGAAATCCTGGGATACAAGTGGAAATACAAGAGAATCCTCCCGAGGGGAGGGGCAGAGTAGATTTAAGAGAGAATCTTGACCGAAGGACCCGCGCAATGGGGTGCGATCGGACAAGTAAGAAGTTTCCTCAATAAGGATCTGAGAAGAATTTGTTGTAAAATTGGCGTTTTTTTTGGATATCAGAGGAATTAAACATGAAACAGGAATAAATACAAATAGAAGGAGAATCAGATAGAGGAAGTGGCACCAAGGCCAGAGGATTAGGAGGATCATATAGCAATATGTCCCAGATCAAATCATACATCCTCTCTAGATCGAGAGGAGGTTGTGGAATAAGGTCCCGAGGGGACAGAGTAATCATAACGGGCGGAGCCCATGGAATATCTTCAATAATGACCCGCGACCAAGTCGGGGTCAAGAGCAATGTGCGAAACAGAGTATGAAGCATGAGGACATGGGAAGGATATGTCCCCCTCCAGAGCAGATCTGTAGTGTAACCAGCTTCATAGGGGTCATCTGGCTCCCCTTCGTCGGTCTCTTCAGACAGCAATATCCGCTTATCAACGATGGCACCAGGGCTTTCAATCAGCTCATCAATCTGCGGCGGCCACTTGGGTTCTGCAGGATCTTGGAATAATCTGTTCAGTGCAATGTAAAGGTCTCTCAGATCGAACCACCTGTACCATTCGCATTCAGGATCATGGAATTTTCTCCTTTTCATAGGCCGCAGAGCCTCCAAGGATTGGTACGTAAGTAGTTCTGAGCAATGCCTGGCCAAGTCCCTCCCATATATGTCATGGAGGTCAAAACACGAAGTAATGACCACCGTGTTGTCGTGGCTAAGTATGGGCCCCTTCACAAAGTGTGTATACAGGGTCCATGTTAGGGGATCTCGGCCTTCTTTGGGTGGTGTAGACATTGTCTCCCAGATTTTCCGACCTTCTTCAATCTCTGCTTGCTGAACCAGATCTTGCTTCAGTCTGCTTGGCCTGTAGCCCAGACCACTTCCAGGTGCTGCTCGATGATCTTTAACAGGAGTGGTCCTGCCTTGCAACTGTGTGCCCAGACCTCTCCCAGGCTCATAGCCGTTCTTCATCATAATTCTCCATCCTGGGGTACTCATGCACTTCCCCCTTTTTATGGCATCTAACGGGTATGGAGAAATAGTGGCGGCTTTTAGAGGATCAGCCACTGGACGGTAGACCTGTAATACCGACAGAAAAGGTTGTCGGCCAGGTAAAGCAGCAGATTTAATATTCAAGGTATGAGCAGCAGCAAGGATCGGCATGCTCGTCACCTTAATAATTCGTCCTTTAAAAGGGAATTTGAGGCATTGGTGATTCGTAGAGGGAATCGCCTCAAGAGTTTTAATGTAAGGACGACCCAAAATGGCATTTATAGAAGGGTCGATTTCTAGGATGTGAAATTCGACCTCTGCATGACTCATAGGGCCTAGCTCCACCTTCAAATAAACCATTCCCAGAGGGGAACGGGTAGAATTGTCATATGCTGTCACAGAGATGGGGTTAGGCAGCCATTTTTCTTTGGGCACACCGCACAGCTCCAGGGTCTTCGGAGGTAAAACATTGATCGAAGCCCCTGTATCTACCAGGCATGCATCTACGGCCTTCTTACAGATGTTGACCGTGATGCTCAGAGCCATGCTTTTAGCTGCTGGCGGTGCTAGTTCCGATGTGTGAAATGTGATGGAGGGCTGATCTCCCTGAGGAACTAGTAGTGCTGCAATTTTTTCTACCGGCACGTCCTCGTTGACCATCACCTTCTGTAGATATTCCATTAAGGCTTCTTGGTGACTCTTCGACCTTTTGATCAATTCAAGTATGGTGATCCGTGCCGGTGTTCTGTCCAGATGTTTCAACAAATCATATTGAGTGCCTGGTGCACTCTCTTCATTATGGGCTTCCTCAATCGGCTGTGATGGGCCGTCTCTAACTGTGGACTGAGGGAAAACTTTGTTGAAAATCACTTCGGAGCGCGTGTTCCTCAACCGTGGAGGATCCGGGTGACACCTTAAGTACCGCAGGGTTGGATGGTGCGGATGATGTAGAGGGCTGGTATGTAGGCGTAGGGTTAGGTGGTGATGGCGCGGTGCGGATTAAAGGCCTAGAGGGTTGGATGGTGGATGGGTAAGTGATTGGTGAAGTGGGGAATGGCACACGTAATAGCGGTCTGGATGGTAAGGGGGTATCTGGGTAGGTGGTAGTGGTAACGGGCGAAGTAGGGAATGGTATGCGGAGTAATGGCCTGGATGGTAGGAGGGGCGCGTAGTTGGTTTGCGGTGGGTTATATGATGGAGGCGTAAGAGTGTGGGGCGTAATGGGCTTAAGGAAGGCGGGTGGTGGTAATGGGTTATTGGTGGCAGGTGTCGGTAGAGGGGTGATGGTAATGGGTTGTGGCCTGGGTATGTGGAGGGTACGGCGTGGCGGTCGTTCTGCGGTACTTTGAACGTGACCCGTTGAATAAAGAGAGGAAGAGTCCTCTATTCTCCACTGTTGCCCACGGTCAGCCTCAGACTGGCTGCTTGTTAAGATAGGGGCAACTTGGTTTTGGTTCTGGTGCTCTGGGAGTGGATTCTGCACTATGCCCATGTTGGGTGGTGGTGCTGCTTGTGCTGGTGGTCTTGCTTGCTGCTGCTGCTATTGTTGTGGTCTTCTTGCCTTCAGGGCTGATATATACTTTTTCATCTCCTCCCAGTCTATGCCGCCCTGCTCGTTGAGATCATGAATGTAATCTCTAAACTAGAAGCAGGTGTCGATGGTATGCCCAGGTTGCCTATAGAAGTAGCAGTACCTGGACGTGTCGGCATTTTGAGGCCAGACGGCCTTTTCCCTTGGCAAAACTAAGGCATTAGCTGCCATTAGAGCGCTGAAGATATCTGCCAAGGATTCTGGGAGGGCCGGGTATTCTGCCCTTTTAGGGCCTGGAGGTCTTCTCTGCTGATTATAGTCAACAGGAGGAGGGACATTATGGTATGCCGGCGGTGCGCGCGGCTGATATTGCTGCTGTTGTTGCTGATATTGCTGTTGTTGGGGTTGCTGGTACTGTTGTTGCCGTTGCGGCGGCTGCTGTAGCTGTTGCTGTTGCTGGTTCTGGTTCGGCTGCTGGGGCCGCTAATACTGTTGCTGATAATGGGGGTTCTGCTACTGCTTGTACCCCTGCTGGTTCGGCTGCGGTGGCCTCTGGTACTGCTGCTGGTTCCTCACGAACTGGGGCGAGTTATTATTCATGCTACAGACTTGCTCGTGAGAGAGCGTGCCCTCAGTAGTCGGACCTGTGCTGGGAGAGTTTGGCACTGCAGGCTTCCGAGGTGGAGGCCTACTAGGTCTGTGAGGATCAAAGACGCTAGAGAACGTAGCGTCCTAGAAGGCATTCTGGCAGTACCGTGCTCTTTCATAGAGCTCTGCCATGTTGGTCAGATTGTTCAAGGAGAGGACTAGCTTGAATTGGGGCGTGGCGTTAGAAATTAACATCTTCACTTGCTCAAATTCGGACAAGTGATCCTTCACCTTTTCGGTCAGGCCCCGCCACCTGTCAGCAAAACTGACAAACTCCTCATCAGGTTTCATCTTTTCTGCTATGAGGTCAGTGATGGACAAGGAGGGTGCAACTCTGTCTTGATATCGTTGGATAAATTTGCGTGAAACGATATCGTAATCCTCTACTTCGGAGGGTTCCAGAGAAAAGAACCACTCGAGGGCTGGTCTCTCTAGAGATCTCCTGAACAAAAAGGCCAACGACCTCTTGTCGTTCTGCCAGAAAGACGATTCGTACATAAACTCCTTTAGATGTGTGAAGGGGTTACCAGTACCGTTGTACTTCCGGTACACTGGCATCTCAGAGGGTGGCAGGTGGAATACCGGCAGGCTCGGCAAATTGATCTCTGGCGCAACTTTAACCCCCATCATCTTCTGGAGGTTGTTGAATTGCTCATCCATGCGCTCCATTTTGGCCAGCAACGCTTGCGTGGTCAGATCTGCCTGGGGAGGAGGAGGAGGTGGAGGTACTTGATAGGCCTGCTGCTTAGAGTACGTTGGACAGGGGGGACAATAAAGGGGAGGTCCGGCAGAGCTTCCGCCATGCCCGAGGGTATTTTGATAAGCAGGCGTTTGCGGTCTAGCCGGTTGCCTAGAGGATGAAAGCTGCGGCCCAGCTGGCCGAGAAGTGACATGAAGGCCTTCCATGGCCTGATGGATGTAAGGAGGGTGAAGAGGAGGTTGTTGAGTAACAACAGGGGGAGCCACAGGGTTTGGCTCAGCAGGCTGCACAGGTGCCTTCCCCTTCAGAATAGACTGGATTGCCTCGAACTGCTGAGGGTCCAGACGGGAGGCAAGAACTCCCAAAGCGTTGACGAGATCCACAGGATCAGAGGATGAGGGATCATTCTGATTCATGTCCCCCTCAAAATTGGGATTAGGAATCGCATATTCATGCGGGGGAAGATCAGGATATCGATCATGGGGATGAAAGAGGGGTGTCCGGACATTCCCATCTTGTCGATAGGGAATGGGGGCAGAATTACGGGAGGCATCAGCATCTCTCCTGTTCTCATAGTTGTAGTCCGAATCGCGAGGGGCATTAGCATCTCCCTCATAGTTGATGATGGCGTCTTGAGCCATACTCAAGTCCCTGCCTGATCGCAGTAGCATGATGTTAGATTCCCCTTTTCAAAGATTTGACAAACAAGTTGCACAGAGATTAATCAAACAAGTGGATGCTTAACGTGATTTTAAGGTTCCTTGTTGAGTTATTTGAATTTGATTAAACCACAAATTCACTTAGGGAAAGGATCCTAGTTTCAGTTCAATTTCCACCGTTATTCTCTAGGGCTTTCTCTCACAACGCTTTTGGAATCTAGCCGGGACTTCAATTGGTACAACCAGCCCGATGATCAAGGAGGAATACCTTGATTTTGGGGACTTATGGAGGCCTTAACGTCAACTTCTCTAGTCTGATCAAGGGACCAACCTAATCAGAGAGAGTTGCTGACGTCAAGTAATGTGTTCCTAAGAAAAGGAGGGTATTCGCCTTAATGCGTATGTCCTATGGCCTGGATGGCCTCTAATGCTTAATAATAATGGGTAGCTAGCACTCAAGCCACAAAAATCTGAAAACTGAAAAATAACTAAGAAACTGTCTGAATCGCGTCGATGGTAGTCGACGCTATTCAAAACAGAACCTTAATTTTTTCGCAGAAACAGATGCAGAAAGCAGAGAAAATATGAAGACTGAAAGGCGTCTGGGTGTATTGACGCGGTTTGAAACGCGTCAGTGCTCCTAGACGCTTTTCAGTTCGCAGAAACAGTTTTGCAGGAGTATTTTCTGGGTTGAATCCTCCTCAAACAGGATAAAAAGCAGTAAATAATCAACTAATGCTTTTTAGTTCCAGATTTTAACAGGATGATTTTACTAACTAAACAACCAAGATGCCAATCAATCACACAACATTTTCATCACAAAAACAACTTTTTAAACTAATCAAGGGGAGGGCAAGATCTTGCCACTGGGGTGTGCACGTGGTGCACGAGGGAAATTAACTAAACTAAAACACTCACCCATTGGTGAGGACGTGTCGAGAGACACAAATGGTGCACCGTGGGTGCCCGATTGATGATAGCAAGAACAAAAAACTAAAAGATGGCGAGACCAAGTCCCACCGTGATCGCCAAAAAAACTGTAGGTGCTTAAAATGACCGTGTGATTAACATGAAAAATCTATGTTGTTTAGTGCAAAATAAACCTATTAAAAACAGAAAACTACGTGAAGTGATCGCTAGAAACTTTTGACTTAAAAGTTCCAAAAGAAGTTTTGATCGCCTACCTATTTAAACGCGGAAGATATTGAGCTCTTGATTCCCCTCCTTCAGCCGGCTGAAGAAAGAGAGCCCTTTCTTTGTTCTTTGTTCTTGCTGTTGAATTTGAGGTTGAGGATTTGAGGATCGTCCAAAAATTCTTGTGACTTTGTGCTTGATTTACTCCTTTTGATTCTCCTTTTGTTGAGTGCAGCAGAAATAGAAAGAAAAGAGATGAAGAAACAATGATGAGAACTTTAAGCAAGAATAGTATCTATTCTAATCATGATGTTAAACATGTAATTGAACAGCAAACTTACTTGTTTAATGGCTTTTTGAAACCCCTTAATCAAATAGGTTTTGAAAAGAATGAATGTGATGTGTGTGTTGCATGGAGTGAATGATGAAGAATGTAGAACTAAATGAAATGAATGCAGAAAATAAAGACTTATGCCCAATGGTTGAATTTCTTGAATGGATGAAGAATCTTGAAAGGACGCCGACTTCTGGAAATGACAGCGCTTTGACGTTCCGACGTTGTTGCTTCGATCTTCAACTCGCTATTACTCAATCAACTCAAGATTACGCTTAACTTTTTTTAACTCTTCAAGATGTAAGGTATTTATAGGCCTCTTCTGCGTTCGCGGATTAACATAGAAAAACTTCGGATTTATCTATCTTAACCGACAGATAAATACTGATTAATTCATCTTTATCTGTATTTATCTAAAACGCGTCCACCATGGCTGACGCCTTTCAGATTAATTAAGATAAAGATAAATATCCGGGAAAACTTATCTTTATCTTTATTAGCTAAAATGCGTCTACATGTGCAGACGTCTTTTAAACTAATTAAGATAAGGATAAACATCCGGAAGAGAAGTAGAAATAGCCTTGGAAACCTAAAACGCGTCAGCACTCACAGACGCCTTTTAGCTAATTAATCAACTGATTAAAATTCAAATTTAAACGTTAAAACAGGAATAAACTCTAAATAGCGTCCACACAGGTCGACGTCTTTTAGAATTCTGCATATTTTAACTAAAATTTGAGCTAAAATCAATTCAATTGATTAACTTAAATATGTCTGTTCGACCCGACACTTAAAAAGATCAATAAAAATTAATCAATGATTAAATATCAGACCATTCTGAGGCATTATTATATGATATGAAATTTACTCGAAATGACGTCAAAATTAGCATGTCTACAGGAGGAGGCAAAACCACCTAGAGCTAGACACTCTATCCGTGTGGTTGCTATTCCGTTCCAGCGGGTCAATGTTTTCCTAGTTGACTTGGAAGCTTCTTATGTTGTTCCCTACGGTGGACGTGTGATTTAATTATCACTTTACTTGCACATATCTTGCCTATCTATCCTTGTTGTGTTGTGATTGTGTGTGCGTGTGTGGAAGGTGGGGATCGAGGGATCCCTACTAAGTCCATTTTAGTGTGACTCACTCCCTACGGTTTCAAGTGAGGGTTCTCGGCAGGTATAGCAATTGTGGGGTTCTGTCTCTGATTGCACGCTAGCAGCCATCGTTCCGAAGTATGCCCGATGTAGTTGTATCTTTTTAATTCTGGTCTGTACACATAATTATTTCATTTCAATTGTGAACTATGTAATTATTTGCTAAATCGATTCGGACTGTAATAATTTTTAATTCATGCACTTTCTTTACAGTTCGATACTATGTGGAATGTTTAGTTTAGTTTATCATTTATTTTTCAGATTTATTTGAGATCCTACTTTGGCTCCTAATTTTAATGATTTGGTACCCATTTAGTAATTGGATCCCGATTATAAGGTGGCGGGTTGTTACAAGGGATCTCCAAAAGGCGATGTCGAATCTATGGGACGGGATAGCCGCACATGCGCATGGCCTCTAGACGAAGTATCCACATCGATCAACGCATAGACGCGATCTCCTTCTCATCATTGGCTCTGCCTTCCTTCTACCACCACCAGGGAGAGAGAGAGAGAGAGAGAGAGGAGAGGGATGGGCAGAGGGAGAGAGGGAGAAGAGGAGGACGGCCAAAGAAGAACCCGCGTGCTGGTTAGGATTTTTCTCTACATTTCTCTATTATATATATTCTCCCGACTTTTTCACAAAAGTTCAGAAATATATAGTCTCACATAAATCCTTATGTGTGTGACCCTCTAGGCCTGACTATCCACCTGGTTGTAGGCGAATTAACTTTAAAATATCTTTTAAAAATAAATTAATTCATATATCATCTCATGATCAACTGAACAACACCTTGTGATGCCAGGAGATGTTAGGGATCATCATCCTGCTATCAGACCTGTATGTCCTCAGATTATCATACGGAAATAATCCTTCGTCTACAGAATTTAACAGTGATGACGGAGTATGGTTAACTGTCAAACTCCTCAGTCACTTAAGTGGATCGATTGCTCAATGATATATCGGAAAAGTCCTTTTTTGATAATCCCATTAATCCTGGCAAGGAACTTAAATGAGCATAGACTATTATGGGCGATTCTATCTTGACCACTCAATCACCTTTGTATGACTTTCACTACTAACGGTCACTTGAATATTTGGATCCAGATACTCTAAATCCTTAATCAAGAACCAGGTAGCAGTTATCCTCGCATAAGGTATCGTTCATGTCTCAGGTCAAAGGGCCTACCGTACTACTGCGACACATAATATCCTAGTTAACAGTTACGACCATCCAAGAATTCTAGAGCAAATCAGTTTAGTGAACTCACTCAACAAATGAGCACCTACATGTTTGTCTCAGTATGTCCACGCTAATGGTTATGATACAAACCACTCTCATCACATGAGCAGACACAACATGTATCAGTCTGTCTGAATGCTCGATGTTCGGCTCGAGCATTCTATGACTAAGAACAGTTTAAGACTTATGTTTATAGAGGGTTAATCTCATTATCACAATTCTTTGTGATTTAACTCTCATTGCATAAGTTCTCGAACATCATATATATATCGCCTAATTAGATGCACAGTTATACACACACACACACACACATATATATATATATATGAGAAATATCATTTATTATTGAATAATAATTACAAGAATTAAGTCCGTGATTAGCTTAGGACACCCTAACTTTTTTATTCTCCCATTTAGACTACAGTCAATCACCTACATGTTTGATCTTCATCCCATGTAGGTGACGTTCAAAAACTTCATGAACAAAAGGCTTTGTTAATGGGTCTACAATTTATTTTCAAATGGAACTCTTTCTATGAGAATATCTCCTCGAGCAATCATCTCTTTGATCAAGTGGAACTTCCATAAAACATGCTTTGACCTTTGATGAGACCTAGGTTCCTTGCGCTATTGCCCCTATTGTTGTCACAAAACGAGGGCACAAGATCAGAGATACTGGGCATAATCCCGAGCTTAGTGGTGAATTTCTTCATCCATATCACTTCCTATTAAATCTATCCCTATAGATCTTTATCCCTATGTTATAGGATGCTTTTCCCAAGTCCTTCATGGAGAAGTTAGTTGACAACTAAGCTTTTACAAATGACAACATTCTTACATCATTCTCAATGAGTAGAATGTCATCAACATAAAGAACAAGAAAAGTCATTGCACTCCTATTGACTTTCATATACACTTATGGTTCATCTTCATTCTTAATGAAGTTGTAAGATTTGATTGCTTTATCAAATCTCATATTCCAATTGCGAGACGCCTGCTTTAGTCCATAAATATACTTCTGTAGTTTGCACACCCTTTCTGAAAATCCTGTGGATGTGAAACCTTGAGGTTGTATCATATACACCTCTTCCTCAAGTCTTCCGTTAAGGAAGGCTGTCTTCACATCCAATTGTCAAATTTTATAGTCATAGTTTGCTGCTATGGCCAGCAGGATTCTGATGGATTTAATCATAGCTACTAGCGAGATGGTATCCTCATAATCAATACCTTGCTTCATAGTGTACCCTTTTGCAACCAGCCTTGTCTTGAAGGTCTCCACCTTCCCATCAGAGCCAATCTTTCTTTTATAGAATAGTTTGAATCCAATGGGTACAATACTTTTTGGTGGGTCTACCAAGTTTCAAACTTGGTTGGAATATATTGTTTCCATTTCAGAATTCATGACTTCTTGCTATTTCTAGAGTCAATGCTATTTATTGCCTCCTCATAAGTTTGAGGGTCCTCACCCTTAATGTTTTGTACCTTTCGTCCATCCTGAAAAATATATCCCACATATCTATCAGGTTGTCTAGGTATCCTTTTTGACCTGTGTACAACTAGATTTGATTTCTTCTGAATCAGAGTGTGCGGTTCCTGAACAGATTCCTGAGGTATCTGAGTGCTTATCTGTAATTCTAGAACTTCTTCTAAGACTACCTTGCTCCCACTATTCCTATCAAAGATGTACTCGCTCTCGAGGAATTGGGTGTGCTTAGCAAAAAACATACTTTGTTCGCTACGCTGGTAGAAATAATATCCAAAAGTCTCTTTTGGATATCCAACAAGTCTACACTTCTCAATCATGGACTCCAATTTGTCTGGATCATGTCTCTTAACATGTACATGGCATCTCCATACTTTGACATGTTTAAGGTCTAGTTTCTTCCATTTTTATATCTCATATGGTGTGGAAGAAACTGATTTAGTCATAACCTTGTTTAGGAGGCATGCGGCTATCTCTAGGGCATAGTCCTAAAGAGACACGAAAAGAGCAGCAAAGTTCATCATGGACCATACCATATCTAATAAGGTACGATTCCTCCTTTCAACAACTCCATTTAATTGCGGTGTGTAGGGATTGTGATAAAATCCAATCATCTTTGAGATATTGGGTGAACTCTATAATTAAATATTCACCACCTTGATCTAATTGAAGTGCCTTGATATTTTTTCCAATTTGTTTTTTCACTTCATTTCTGAATTCCTTAAATTTCTCGAATGCCTTAAATTTGTACTTCATCAAGTACACATACCCAAATCGAGAAAAATCAATAGTGAACGTAATGAAGTAGGAATAACCACCCTTGGCCTGTGTGGACATGGGTCGACATACATCTAAATGTATGAATTCTAATAACTCACTAGCTCTCTTCCTTTTCATTAAAAGGAGATTTAGCCATCTTACCAACGAGGCATGACTCACATGTTGCATATGATTCATAATCAAATGGATCAAGATCTCCATTTTTATGCATCTTAGTGAGTTTGTTCTCACTGATGTGCCCTAACCTATAGTGCCAAAGATATGCAGCATTTACCCCATCTCCAAACCTTTTGATGGGCTTATCAACAAACACCATGAAAGGAGTGCAATCTAAAACATACAAGCCATTATATAAATTCCCATATGCAATCTTATTGTCATTCCTAAATAAAGAACAACCATTGTTCTCAATGAAAATTTTATATCTTATCTTGTATAAACAAGAAATAGAAATAATGTTCTTAACGATACTGAGAACGTAATAGCAGATGTTTAGAAACAAGGTAACTCCAGAAGGTAAATTGAGGTTGATGGATCCTACGGCGAGTGCAGCAACTCTTGCTCCATTCCCCATGCGAAGCTCGACCTCTCCTTTAGCAAGCCTCCTATTGCCCTACAGCACCTTTAAGTCATTACCGATATGTAAGGCACAACCAATGTCTAACGCCCAAGATGTAGATATGCAAGAAAGGTTTAGGTCTATCATATAGATACTTGTAGCCTTAGCTTGCTTCATTCTAACCTTCTCTTCAAGATACTTCTTGCAATTCCTTTTCCAGTGCCCTTCCTCCTCTCACTAGAAGTACTTTCCCTTGTCTTTCTGATCTTGTTGATTCTGATCATATGATGAGGGTGACTGATCTCATAAGTCACTTGTGTGGAGACACTAAGGCGAACCTGTAGGTGCTCATTGGAGAATGAGTTCACTGAACTGATCCGACTGAATCGCTGGATGGTATTGTACCTTACTGTCAACCAGCTTGATTCTATTGTCGCAGTTGCGTGGATGGTCCTCGGACCTGAGACACCAAGGACACCTTGTCGGTGGACTTATGTGCTTTGACCTTGGTTTATGAATCTCTAACCACGGGATTCTAAACAGCCAAGGATTGGGTACAACGGAATTCCGTCGAAGGGAATTGTGTGTCAATAAGGAATCATTCGCTCTCGGTACTTAGAGAGAGAATGCTCTAGGAAGGATGCGCGGAAGTCCCTGGCCAAGGCGGACGATAATATCGGAAAAGGAGTTTTCCGATATTCATCAGTGGCATCCAATCCAAGTGAGTCGACCGGTTAGAGTTTGACAGCACGTCATTCCCTGAGTTGACTCGAGAGCATTGTACGAATGAAGGATTATATCCACGCGGTAACTGTCGGCGGAAAGGTTCCAAGAGTGGGTTGCTTAACCCCGATACCTTCCGGGTTCACGCGGTGTTGCTTGGCACCCAACGTGAGTGGAGGCCCAGTCGAATTCGATGTGCGACATCAATTCGATTAATTAAGTAATTAATAAAGAGTTATTAATTGATTAAGAAAGCCAGTAAGGAGTTATTGGGCTATTAACCAGACTGGTAATTGGGCCTAGAGGGTCACACGCAAATGATTCTCAAGGCGATGGATAAATAAGTGGATTTTATATAAACCGAGAGTTTTTATGAAAAACTGTGCGGTTAGTATAAAATATAGCGAACGGGCTAAGCAGGCCAAGCTACTGCTAACCCTAGCCGCCCCCTCCTCTGTTTTTCTCTCTCTCTGGCATCCCAGACATATCCAGATCCCCGAATCTGCTCCGCCGCTTCTCCGACTCCCGTTCGACGAGAAATCGTCTGTGCGTTGCGGCGAACGTTGCGGCGATCGGCGGAGGTCTCGTGGCTGCGAAGAACGAGGAACGTGAGGATATCCGTCGCGAGGAGGATCGTGTAGACTCTGCTAGAGGCCGGGCGCTTGCGCGGCTTGCGGTGTCGCACCGACGGAACCGAACGGTTGCGGATTCGAATCTGCACACGGTGAGATTCGATAATCCGATTATCGAAGTTTTAGTATTTTTTCGAAACGGGAATCAGATCTCTGTTTTATTTTTATTTCCACTGCGCGGGAGATCCGGAGAAACCCGAGAACCCAACATACTCAACAATCAAATCTTCAGCCAATCTATCCTCCTCCATCAAATTAACATGAAGATCAATTCATGCAATTCCAACAACTGTGTTGACCCAACAAGAATCCTTTAATAAAATGGCGAGCCACATAGTGGCGAGCCATATAGATCAGTTAATTGAAGCGACACTGAGAAGTGAACTAGATCAATTGCCTACCAACCTAATACAAACCCTGAAAACTCATTCCCTAATTGTTACTAACATCTTGGCCCATATAGTCAACCCCAAATCCCCCATCTTGAAGATGCTCATATCCTATTTGACCTAGAAAATGAGGAGATTTTTTAGTATACATATCAGGAGCAATTAGGGAGAACTAGTATTAGTCAATGTATAAGTTTGGAAGATCAACCCGATGAGCCCAAACCCAATTCCACTTTTAAAAAGTGGCATAATGATCCTGCTGAACTTAAGTTGGGGGAAGAGGAGAAGGAATGGGATTCAATAGTCAACTATAAAATCCCACTGCCCATCCTTCATGAATTTGATGCTACCCTATTCCAAGTGAGAGAAGAAGATAATTTGAGTGTGGAAAAGGAATTTAGTGTATCCTTAAATCATTACTCTTGGACAAGGGAGAAGCCGGACATCCTACCTGAAATTCACATTAACCGGGCATCTCTTGATTTATGAGAGGGTGTGGATCTCTTACCTATTCTAGACCTCGACGAACCTAATATCATCTCAGACATTCTACAGCTTGCCAATTGGTCAGCTCCACCAGAACCATTTGAGCTTCCATGTGTTGAAGATCACATTTATTTCGTTCATGATCATTCTCCTATCCTTGACACAAGCCATTTTGTGTAATTTCAATAATCCCCCAACATCTTAACTTAGTCTCACCTCAACATTATGAATGTCAATCATAAAACTGAGATTGTGAATGAACATGGTAGGGATAATAAGGTCTGACTTGATGTGTTCAATATGTATAAAGACATTAATTGCATAGAGGAATATTATGTAATTTATGACATGATTTTTAATACCACAAGTCCTCCACTATTTCCCAACCAGGTGGGTCCTTTTAGACTGCTAGACCCACCATGGTCCATGATGCTGACCAAAATGAGAATATGGCGGCAGTTGATTGGGGCAGTTACGTGAGGATAACCCCTTACATCTAGCTGAGGACGTTAAACTTAGAAGGCTATCCAATGCTTTTAGTTAGGTTTCTTTGAAGTTGATTTTGTATTTTTTTTTGTGTATTTGTAGGTGTCAGTAGCAGCTAATTTTTATGGAGGAACCCTCACCTGCACCTCAATTTGTATCTTTCCTTCCTAAAATTTGATGTCTACATTGTCTGCGGTTATATATTGTTCATGCCATTGAGGACAATGTTAGTTAAGTTGGGGGGAAGGGTGGAGTCAATTGCGTTTTTGAAAAAGTTCGTGAAAAAAAACTACAATTATGCTATTTTTTCCACTTTGCTTTTCATGCTCACGTTTCATCAAAGAGAATCTTAAGCAATATGAGTGTCTGTTGATGTTAGTAACGAGTCAAAAAGCAATAGTAGTTATATTCTTAAAATCTTGCTCATGATACACCTAAAGTTTGATAGCACTTAAAGATTTCATTTGCATACTAATGAAAATAGTAGGAGAGGATTCTGAAATTTTTACTTCTCAGCCAAGTTAAGTGACTTTCAATTCTAAATATCCCTAATTGGCAGATGTCAATTGTAAAATTGGTAAAGATGGTAGCTTCAAAAAAAAAAAAAAAAGGAAAAGGATCTCCCTGGTGTCAATGGTCGAATAACTGACACAATGAAGAACCAATGCGTTCCTCCCCATTTAAAAATGAGAAAGGGAGATGTATGTTCCAGAGATACCTCAATAAAAGAAAGTCACACCATTTTAAGGGTCTCTCTAGTGTCAATGGTTGAATAACAGACATGGAGAAGAACCAATGCATTTCACCTCGTTTAAAAATAATAAAGGGGGATTGTATGTTCCAAAAATTGATGTATTTTTCTTTATTTGATGAGATTGAGAATTTATATACAAATTGATGGATATTGTAATTTGTGAACTTTGGTATTGGCTATTGATGGGGGAGAATCCGATTAGGCCCAGCACTAGGGGGCCGGCCCAATGTAAGAGAGACAGCCGAATCGCATTCGGCCCATCAAGTAAACTGAACAAAAACGGCCCAGGTGCCTTATTGAAATAGTACGGTTTCGGCCCAAGCGGTGGGCTCTGTTAACAACCGTATTTGGCCCAGTCATAGCAAATAATAGGCCGAAGTGGGCCCGGCCCATTCCGGTTAACTGTTGCCTAGCTGTCGGCCTATTAACGGGGTATTTCGGCAATTTCCTCTCAAACCCCAAAATAGTCCTATATCGGTTGCAACAAGAAGAGAACCTCCATCCTCTGCTATAAAAAGAAGGCTATTCACTGCGAAAAAGATACACCTTAAGCACTCAAGCTTCTTCCTTCCTCACTTCTGAATTGAATCTTCTTCAGAGGCTAACTTAACCATCGGAGGGGGTTCTCCTGGGCCGAAACCCAGGACCCTCGCTGACTGGTTCTTCTTCTCGCAGGAGTCTCAGCTTGAATCTTCGCCAGTCTCTTCGTCTGGGTCGGCTTCGGCAACTGGTCTTTCGGTTCACATCTGGACTCTGCCTTTGGAATCCAATAGTGATAGCTTCGGCTACATCACTTGGCGCTGTCTGTGGGAAAGAAGCATTATAGCCATGTCTCATCGATCAGTGACCAGACGATCCGGCCAAGACGAGGCGGAGACGCGAGCGACTCCGGCGCAGTCACTCCATGCCGAAGGTGCTCCGTCCGTCCTTCCGCAAGGTTCCGTCCTCCCAGCAATACCGGAGCCCTTCGCTCCCAGGGATGACCAAGTGGAGGAACTCCAACAGCAAGTGGCCACACTGGCCGCTACTGTTACTTCTTTGGCACCATTGCAGGATATGGTGTCTGCTATCGCCCAACACATGGGGTTGCTGAATCAGCCCGCACAGTAGGTACCGCCTCTCCCTCAATACTGCCTTGCTACTCAGCCCACGAAGGGACAGCCAACACCATCGCAGGCGTTTCACAACGAAGCAGCTTCGGCGCACAGCGAACCATTCGGGCCGCAAGGCCGAATTCCTCGCGCCAGTCATATTCTGACGGAGCAGGACAATGCTTCGTCCGGATTTCATCCGACCGAGGCCTAAGGGCGTTCGGCCGCTACCTCAACCACTCCGGAGCTGGACCGGAGACTAACAGAAATAAGGAAGGAAATGCAGCAGATGGTCTCTCGGCCATATGGAGCACCTCTCGCCAGCACCATCTTGGAGCACCTCTCGCCAGCACCATCTTGGAGCAAACTCCTATCTCCCCAGAGCTTATGGCCGTTAAGGTACCTTCAAACTTCAAGTTACCAAAAGGTCCTCTATATGATGGAATGACAGATCCAGTCTGCCATTTCCAGAGATTTAACTCTTACCTCTCCGTCCGAGGGGTTTATGAGGCAGTCTGATGCCGTCTCTTCCCCCTCACTTTAGAAAAAACAGCTTCAACTTGGTTTGAAACATTGGCTCCCAGTTCTATTCATTCTTTAGTACAATTAGGCCAATTGTTTATCGACCAATTATATGATGTCACTCAGCAATGTAAAACTTCGGCCAGTCTGCTTGCCATTCGGCAAGGGCCGACCAAGACCCTTCAAGAATATTTTACCAGGTTCCGGACCGAAGCAGCCCTGATTCCAAACCTGGACAGCTCGATTGCGGTCTCGGCCATCATCAGCGGATGCACAGACGAGAGGCTTCTCAGCTCTATCGGGGAGCATCATCCTCCTACCTTCCAGGACCTGGTGGCTCGGGCCCATAATATATCAACAGGGAGGCCCTGATGATGTCCAAGGGCAAGAGTGTTGTCGAGACAGGCCCTGATGATGTTCATGGAGGTGAAAGGTATTCTTTGGCAGCCTGAGCGTATCAGAACTGATCCTCGCCGAAGGGACTCCCGGAAATATTGTGAGTATCATCGGGAAACTGGGCATTCAACTGATGAATGTTGACACCTTCGGGAGGAGATTGATCGCCTCATTCGGGAAGGCCGCCTGCCGCAATACCGACGAGTGCAACCTCAGCAGCGGCAGAGCCGAGACGCCCCCACAGCACCAAGGCAACCCCAACTCCCGGATAAAGAAGCACCACCTCAGCCAAAAGCTACTTCGGCCCCGGTAGACGCATCACACCAGCGACCCAGTGCCGGGTCAATCATGATGATATCCGGAGGACCGGGAGAAGGAGCAAGGCGTCGTCGTGCCGAGGCGGCATTAGATGTAGCGGCGATGGACGCTAGTCTGAAACGACCTCGTCAAGAAGACATCGTCTTCGGCCAGGACGATCTGACTGACGTTCAGGTCCCTCACGATGATGCCCTTGTTGTAAATGTTGTACAAAAAAACTACGATGTCCATCGTATCTTTGTTGATAATGGAAGCGCACCCAATGTGCTTTTTTATGATTGTTTCCTGAAAATGGGTCTGACCGAGGCTGATATGAAGCCTCATCGGGGGCCCTTGTTCAGTTTTAATGGTGCACCTTGTCGGGTGGAAGGCATCGTCCGGCTACCTGTGACCCTCGACACAGCACTGAGACAATTAACTATTGAGACGGATTTTTCCGTCGTAAAAATTGATTCAGCCTACAACGCCATTTTTGGCCGAAGGCTGATCGGAGGAATTGGACCTGTGCCTTCGTCCTACCATCAAAAACTGAAGTTCCATACCAGTCATGGAGTCGGTGAGGCAAAAGGAAATCAAGAAACTGCCAGACAGTGCTATATGATCTCGGTCAAAGGGAAGGCTTCGGCCGAATCCCTTTCGATCGAATCTTCAGCCGAAGCATCCCCAAGAGAGGAGCTTGTAACTATTCCAGTTCCAAGAGGAGAAGGTCGAACACTGATGATAGGTTCCGGCCTTGAAAAAGTTGAAGCCGAGAGACTTATCAACTTCCTGAAGGAGAACCTTGACGTCTTCGCCTGGTCTCCCTCGGATATGCCTGGAGTCGACCCGAAGTAGCAGAGCATTGGCTGCACGGCAATCTGAATCAACCTCCAGTCAAGTAGAAGCGGCGCACCTTCAACCAAGAAAGGAGAATGACCATCCAAGCTGAAGTGTAAAAGGGGCTGAATGCGGGACATCTCCGAGAGGTGCATCATCCAGAATAGATCGCCAATGTGGTGATGGTGCCCAAAAAAGACAGTAAGTGGCGAATGTGTGTTGATTTTACTAACCTCAACAAGGCTTGTTCGATGAACAGTTTTCAGCTGCCTCGGATAGACCAGATGGTGGACGCCACTTCCAGCCATGAACTACTTAGCTTCCTCGACGCCTATTCGGGCTATCACCAGATACGAATGCATCCCATAGACAAGGACAAAACAAGTCTCACAACAGACCTCGGCCTCTATTGCTACATCCGGATGCCTTTCGGCTTGAAGAATGCTGGAGCAACTTATCAGCGCCTCGTCAACAAAATGTTCGCCCCACAACTTGAACAAAACATGGAAGTTTACATCGACGACATGCTGGTAAAAAGCCGCATCGCCGCTGATCATTTGGCTGATTTGGCCGAAACATTCTCTACCTTGCGCAAGTATAAAATGAAGGTGAACCTTGCCAAGTGCGCTTTCGGCGTAGCCTCCGGGAAGTTCCTCGGCTATATGGTCACCCGCCGAGGGGTGGAGGCAAATCCTGCGAAGATTGAGGCCATCCTTCAAATGCGCCCTCCGGCGAACATCCGAGAAGTTCAAAGGTTAAGCGGACGAATCGCTACACTGAGCCGCTTCATGTCGAGGGTGGCGGACCATTGCTTCCCTTTCTTCAAGCTACTAAAGAAGACAAATAACTTCTCATGGACGGACGAATGCCAATCGGCTTTCGATCAGCTGAAAACTTACCTTTCCAATGTTCCTGTTTTGTCTAAGCCAGTCCAATGAGAACAACTATTCATTTATCTCGCCGTTTCTGAAGTTGCTATCAGTGCCGTCCTTGTCAGAGAAGAAGATAGTGTTCAAAGGCCAGTTTATTATATAAGCCGAGCGCTCCACGGAGCGGAGCTTCGGTATCCAACTCTTGAGAAGTTGGCATTGGCCCTCGTCGCTTTCGCGAGAAGGCTCCGACCATATTTCCTCGCACTTTCAATAAAGGTCCTCACGGATCAACCTTTGAGATAGATTCTCTCTCGGCCGAAAGTGTCTGGGAGATTAGCAAAATGGGCGATCGAACTGGGGGAGTTCGACATCTCCTATGGACCTCGGACTGCAATAAAAGCTCAAGCTTTAGCCGACTTCATCGCTAAGCTTACTCCCGAGTCGTCTTCGGTCCCTCAACCGGAAATAGTCGGAACAAATCCTGAAGCCGAAAGCACTTCGGCTCCGGTGTCCTCGGCTGATGAATGGCAGCTATATGTTGACGAATCCGCATGCTCTTCGGGTAGTGGCGCCGAGTGGATCCTGGCGTCTCCAGAAGTGGTCGTCACAGAGTACGCTCTACGCTTCACCTTCCCGGCCACTAACAATGCCGCCGAGTACGAAGCCCTCATATCAGGCATTCGGGCCACTAGAAGGCTCGGTGCGCAGAAGATAAAGGCGTTCAGCGACTCTCAGCTTATCGCCAGCCAGATCACCAGAGAGTATGAGGCCCGAGACGCATTGATGGCGTCCTATCTCCAAGTAACTCGCAAAATCATTGATGAATTCATTTCTTTTGAGGTCTGTAGGTGCTTAAAATGAGTGTATGATTATCATGAAAAAAAAACTATGTTGTTTAAGTGCAAAATAAACCTATTAAAAAGAAACTAAGTGAAGTGATCGCCAGAAACTTTTGACTTAAAAGTTCCAAAAGAAAGAGTCTGATCGCCTACCTGTTTAAACGTGGGAGATGTTGAGCTCTTGGTTCCCTTCCTTCAGCCGGCTGAAGAAAGAGAACCCTTTCTTTTCTTTGTTCTTGCTGTTGAGTTTGAATTTGAGGATCGTCCAGAGTTCTTTGTGATTTGCTTGTTGATTCTCTCCCCTTTTTGACTCTCCTTTGCAAGAAAAAGAGAAATAGAAATGAAGAAACAATGAGAATTTAAGCAAAAGTAGTATCCATTCTAATCAGAGTTTTAAACATGCAACTAAGCATATAACTCACTTGTTGGGATGGTCTTTGAAACCTCTTTATCAAATAGGTTTTGAAAATGATGCTAGTGTTGTGTGTTGCATGGAGTGATGATGAAGAATGTAGAATTAATGAAGATGTGAATATGAAAAAGTGCAGAAATGAATTGAAAAACTTATGCCGGTTGGATGAAGCCTTGAATTGGATGAAGAACGGACGCCGACTTCTGGAAACAGCAACACTTCGGCGTTTGTACGTCGTTGCTTCGATCTTCAATTCAATATCGCCTCAATTCTAACTCTAATTCAACTCTTATTCTAATTTTTTCTAATTTTTTTTTCTCTCTCTTTCACCCATTCAAGATGTAAGGTATTTATAGACTTCTTCTGCGTCCGCGGATTTACATGGAAAAATTTGAGATTTATCCATCTTAACCAACAGATTAATTCATCTATATCTGTAATTATCTAAAACGCGTCCACCACGGATGACGCCTTTCAGATTGATTAAGATAAAGATAAACATCCGAGAAAACTTATCTTTATCTGTATTAGCTAAAACGCGTCGTCTTGTGAAGATGCCTTTTACACTAATTAAGATAAGGATAAACATCCGGAAGAGAAGTAGAAATAGCTTAGGAAACCAAAAACGCGTCGTGTCTTACAGACGCCTTTTAGCTAATTAATCAACTGATTAAAATTCAAATTTAAACGTCAAAATAAGAATAAACTCTAAATGGCGTCCATACAGGTCGACGTCTTTTAGACTTCTTCATATTTTAACTGAAATTTGAGTTAGAATCAATTTAATTGATTAACTTAAACATGTATGTTAAACCCGACACTTAAAAAGATTAATAAAAATTAATCAATGATTAAATATCAGACCATTCTGAGGCATTATTATATGATATGAAATTTACTCGAAATGACGTCAAAATTAGCGTGTCTACAGCTGCCTCACCTTGGCATCGTCTTTGCAAGGGAGTGAAATGAAATGGAATGTACTGAAAAGGTGATGCCAAGGTGTGATGAGACACGCTCTCAACATCACATGATTGGAATTTTTCTCAAAATCATCAATGAAGATAGTTCAAGGAGATCAATGGAATCAATCCTGTCTGGATGAGATAGACAAGGAAATAAAATAAAGTCGATCAACCTCCTCGGAGTGGGAAGTACCCCAGGCCGTAGACACTGTAGGTTTCATCACAGGGAGCGTTTGCCAGCCAATGTGGACGTGCTGCAACCATGATGGATCTTAAAAGAAAACAAGAAATATTTGATAAAGAGTCCAAGAAAGGATAAAATTCCAATGATATCTTCAAGCGAACCTCAAAGATAATCAAGATACTCAATTCAGAATGGAATATTTCATATCATATTTGGATTATTTGATTTAATGGTCTAAAACTTAATCAATAATTAATTTTTTATCATAATGATTTCAAAATCCTGTATGATGCATGCTGGGCTAAAAGAAAAATATAAAGTCAAATAAAATATAAATTAATCAAGGATAATATTGTCAAATTGTCATTAATGAGTCAAGACACCAATTTTTGTAATCCAGTGCTAAGCCGAAGCTCGTTTATCCACGCACCGTTTCACAAAAGTGGAACCATCGTCTTCACTAATTAACAATCCAACGGCCTATCCGTGCGATTAAGAATCCTCTGGAATTATCACTGTTTTTGTTGAAGGGGAACTCAAATTCTAGTTTCATCAAAACCACAAGGTCCTTGATATGCTCTAGTAAATATTTAACATATAATAATGTAAATGATTTACATGGAATAATACAAGGGTAGAAATAACCGTCTTTTTAGCCACGGTCAGGACTTCTTAACTCCCATAGTGGGATCTTCTTGATATTTTCAGCTTCATTTGAATTTTTTGATTTTCCTGCAATCAAAACCATTAGCAATTCCAAACAAATATCCAATTTGAGCATCAAAAACCACAGAATAACAGAAAGGCTGAAACGCGTCGTGTCGAGCAGACGCCAATCAATGTTAAAAAGCGTCGCTTATCCTAGATGCCTTTTACTCACAGAAACAGGTTCTTCTATTCGAATTCAACTCTACCAATGCACACCCCTTTTCTAATTCGGAAAAGTCTTCCTAGGATCGCAATTCCTTCTATATAAACACCATTAGGTTGTTCCCAAGCAATCCTACCATAATCCTATGATTCTAGGTTGAGTTTTCTTCAAGGTTTCAAGGTTTTCCAAAGGTTTCCAAGGTTTCCAAGCTTCAAGAAGGAAGAACTCCGAAAAAGAGGATTGGTTCTTCAAATAAGAGGATGAAGATGTCGCTGGAGAAGATCTCCGACGTGGAGAATCACCTCATCGGAAGGGATCCCAATCTTCAAGTAAGTTAAATTAACTTCCCTTCAATTCTTCTTCTTGTTCTTTCATGTTCTTCAATTGATCTTGTTCTTTTGTTTTCAGAATTACCCCATGTTTCCTGGCCCGAGAAAATTCACCTCTCCCTTGGATTTGTAAACTTGCAAAAAGTGTTAAGCTTTCCACGCAAGTTTTCATCTCCAAGTGGAATATTCAAGGACTAGTGGTGCTTGCCAAACACTACAAGAGCTCGAACGTAGATTGGGCGGCTATGGGTGCCTTGATCGAGTGGTGGCATCCCCAAACACATACGTTCTTCTTCCAAGACTTTGAGTGCACAATCCTTTTGGAGGAGGCGGAGCTTCTATTGGGTCTCGCAAAGACCAAAGATAAGATGGCTTTAACAAGAGAGAAAATCACCGGTCAATCATGAAGGATCCTTCAGAAGCTAAAGAATGCCTTACCAAAAAGGGGATCAATCTTGCAAAGCTTGCTGAGTGGACTCTATACGAGATTGATGATCTAAGGGAGGACGAAGCGGAGGATGTGACAAAAGCTTTCGTCACATGTCTTGCCGGTGCTCTATTCTTCCCTGCGCAGGACAACATCTTAGAAGATGATCAGGTCAGTGCTATTTGCGCAATCTTCGAAGGTAAATCCATTAGCACTGCACTCTTGGCTTACCTTTACAGCGGGCTTTCTGCGGCATCTCTGGGTCGTCCTCCCTATGGGTGCATGTTACTCTTTGCTCTGTGGGTTGAACTTCACTTTAAATTCGAGTACTGCAAGAAGATGCCTCCAAGACCGTCTCAAATTTACATGAATAGTCCAATCCATTGTATTGCCAACATCGTAAAGTTCAACGAGCACATGGTCAATAAAGTCCCAAAACTCAAGACCCGAGCCGACTGGAGGGAGTATCTGAAGATCATAACATCTGATATATTTGACTCATCTCCACTCGCTCTTGTTGGAAAGCCTGTTTGGGTGCGCCGTGCAGCGGGAGCATATCTCAAGTTGATTGGGGCCACCGAGTTCGTGTTATACAATCCTCATCGGTGCCTTACTCAACTTAGCTTGAGCCGTCGTGAATTCCCCGAGTTCTCTTTCACATCTCCGATCAAGAAGCGTGCCTTGGAATCCGACGAAGATTATGAAGCCACAGAACTTATCACCACCTTGTGGAACCTTGGCTTCAGTTATCGTATAAAATTCTCTAAAGATAGAGATAGAGGATTGAAATTTCCATACCTCAAAGGTTTTCATGAAATTCTTCCTTAAATGTCCTCTTTCTTTTCTCTTTTTCTTTATGATGTAATAAAAGATTTCATTGAATAAAGAACTATTTTTCACGCCTTGAAACCTTTCCTTAACTTCCTGTGATGTGTTCATGATCTTTCCTTTAGTAAAAACTAGATTTTTCCTGAAAATATGACAGTTCGGGTTCTGTTAATGCAAAACGCGTCCATTCAGAAAGACCCCTTTCAAACATAATTCATTTTCCAGAAATTCAATTTAATCCTCAAAAACCCTGATTTAACCTTAAATTGCGTCTACCAGATAAGACGCCTTTCAATTCTCTCTCCTACCTTTTCCAGGATTCTGCCATTAATTCCGCGATTAATCTCTTAAAACGCGTCTGAAATCTCAGACGCCTTTCATCATCATGCTGCGTACGGCTCTGACCAGAATTGGCGGTAACCTGAAATGCGTCAGCCCACATGGACGCCTTTCACTCAATTTTAAACAGTTGTCCTTGCCGCCTCAACTTATGCGCCCTAAAACGCGTCTATCTGAGTCGACGCCTTTTAGCTTTTTGTTTACAGATCCGCGAAGCCCCCTTTTCTTCCTCACTTTTCTCCTTTGCTTTCTCTCTCTTCAACCCTCCGAGCTCCGGCGATCTCATCTTCCTCTCTCTCAAAACTCCCTCCCCAAGCTCAATGGAACGCGGTGAAGGTTCCCGCAAGATCAAGGCTTTGGCCAAGAGGCGGCATAGGGCGGCTCGCGAGGAAGAAATCCCCGAGGAGGTGCCGGCCGGTGCCGGCCGTTCTCGCCGAAGCGACGGCGTTCTTGGAGGAAGAAATCCCTCCACCGGCGCCCGTGGCCATGGAGGAAGAAGAGGAGGGCGACCTCCACACGGTAAGCTTCCTATGGAATGAATGGGATGAAGAAAAGAGGGGAGAAAGGGGTTCTCCAAAGAACCTGGAATCGGGTCTTGAAAGGCGTCCATACCAGGTGACGCCATTCAAAAGGCGTCACCTCGGGACGACGCCTTTCAAGGCTAAATTCTGGATTTTAATTAGGCAGAAAATGAGTCTTAATTGCGTCAAAACATGTTGACGTATTTTAAAAGACGTCCATATGTGTTGACGCCTTTCAAAACAGAACTGTTTTTTTCTGTTTTTATTTATTACTGACCCTATTTTTTTATGTTTTTATTTGCAGGGAGTGATGAGGTCCAGGATTAGCTGGGACTTAGTTGTAGGTGCATACCGGGGGCTCCCGGACTTCCAGAAGGCGCGCCTGCGCCGGATGGGGTTCGGGGAAGTCCTGGACATCGAGCCATTTTGGCTCGACCTTGTCCTCCTGTAGGCGCTGCGGGAGAGGTGGCATGCAGAAAGCCGGGCTTTCCTAATGTCGTGGGGACATATGGTCCCCACCCTAGAAGATGTGGCCAGGATCACTGGCCTCAGGGTAGAGGGCCGACAGGTTAGCGGAGTGACTTACCCCGACTACCGAGGATTGGCAGAGGCATTGTTAGGGATAGAAGTGTCCAGCCTAGGTAGGGAGTCTAGGATGGTCCCTAGGGTGGAGGTAGAGGCCGCCTTAGGACTAGAGGAGCCCCGGCGTCGGTCAGACGAGACCCGGGAGGAGTTTAGAGATAGGTTAGCTGAGTCTTCCTCCGCCGTGTACTGTAGCGACCCTAGTCAGGGGGAGGAGGTAGATAGGCAGCTTAGGGTCTTCCTAGTTTTCTTTTTTGGTCGGTTGCTCATCGGTACGAAGGGCGACCACATTCATTGTAGGTTTTTGTACTTGTTAGATGACCTAGATAGTTTAGGGGAGTATGCATGGGGTGCGGCCCTTCTGGCCCACCTGTTCGCCGATTTGTCCGCGGTCACACTGGACCATGAGACTACCGTCAGCGGCTTCTTGCCGTTTCTCCAGGTATTAAATTGTTCATTATTTGTTTATGCAATGCCATGTGATGAAATGATTTTTTCTAACTTATATGTTCATGTATGCAGGTGTGGAGCTATCATTACTTCCCGCTCGGCAGAGCGAGGATTGCACGACCTGGGGCTGTCCCATTGGCCTGCCGTTGGCAGCCAATTGTGAACACCGCCCCCCAGCACCACCAGCTGACGGCCCTCCGCCGTCAATTCCTCGACTATCTAGAGCTTCTGGTGAGTTCTTAATTTATTCAATTTTATTCATTAAATGCAATCTTTTATTTATTAAATGCACGTTATTTATATGAATGCATCTAACTTATATGCAAGTGATCTGGCGCCCGTACCTGGGTATGGGCGAGGAGGGTCAGCCGTGGGTGACGGCTGGCAGGAGGAGGTTCGGCAGGCAGATGTGGCTACACTACATGAACGAGATCGAGCCCTTCCGCCTCCGGCTCGGGATGAGGACCCTGGGCCTCCACCAAGAATGGATCGATGAGGAGGTCCCGGAGGGCGTCGGGAGGAGCATGAGGGGCAAGCAAGCCCTCACCGACTGGCGTGCCAAGTTCTCGGAGCAGTACGAGGACTGGCACCGCCGAGGCGTACGGGTGGAGTCCCAGAGTAGCGATGCCTACCTCCAGCAATACCGGGCCCACTACGCCGATCAGCTTCGGCTCCTCCGACCACTTGATGTAAGTATGCTTTTATGTGTCTTTAATTTTATTATTATCTTGATTTATATTTGTGAATGAATGTATGTATGTGTGATATGCAGGATGCGCGTGATGTGGTCATCATTGACCTCCGGGCCCGCCTACACGACGCGGAGGCCCAGCTAAAGCAGGTCCAAAAGGAACTGTTCGATCTGGTATGTATGCATGTTTATGAATGGATGTTTTGATTAATTAATTATTTTGGCAATTAACACTGACGGTTGTCTTTTGGTGCAGCGAGCCGTCTACACCCAGGCGGCTCCCCTTTCCTATGGAGCGTCATCATCGTCTTCGTCTGTTGCCCACGAGGTTGCTCTGGCTGACCTCCAGAGCCAGCTCGCCTCCGCCATCCACCGAGCTTCCCTCGCAGAGGAGGATCGCGCTGCTCGGGTAAGTTCTTTCCCCTTGACTTTTCTTTTCCGAATTCGATTTTGATTACTTGATTTCCTTGGACTAACAATGACTTCTCCTGCAGGTTGCTGAGCTTCATGAAGCCCTTCAGAGGGCTGAAGTGGATGCAGCTCACGTTCGCGTTCTCGAAGAGCAGGTGGCTCAAGTTCGCGAACTAGAGGAGCAGGTGGCTCACCTCTCTACCGGGGATCTTCCTCGAGAGCTTTCGCACCTCCAGTCCCGACTGGGGTTCATTACCGAGGAGAGGGAGAGAGAGCGGCTGGAGCGGCAGAAGATGGATTCGGAGATGGCCTCCCTTCGAGTTCAGTTGGGCATTGCCGAGCACGAGCGCCGGAGTGTGGAGGAGAGGTACAGGCGTGCTCGACAGCGTGCTCAGGAGCGTGGTTTGACGAGTGCTTTTACCGCTAGTGTCGCCATGTCTTCTGGCCAGGCAGGGCCGAGCGCGAAGGGGCCACCTCCACTTCCCAGCCGAGGACCAGCGTCGGATGCGCCCGACGAAGCTCAGAGTCAGCTCGATGAGGGCGGAGGGGAGAGCCAGCCTTGAGGGCTCATGTATTTTCTTTTCTTTCGTGTATCATGTACAAAAGAAACCTTTTGATAATATACATAAAACTTTTGGCCTCCAATCTCGCGTTCTTGTGTTTGCCTTGTGTCCTGCATGTCACTTAACAAACAGGTTAAGTATCTATTTAGGCTTAGCCCCTTGCCTGACCCAATAAATGGTCAATCAATCTTTTTCCTTAAATGAATGGTCAAGGGGCATAGCCTTTATTAATAAAGGTAATAAGAATAAGCAACCTTAAGCAAAATGCAACATACAAGCAGACAAATGCTCACTGAAAATAAAAGGAATGAGACATACCAAGTGCAATCAGCAAATGCTAATTGAAATATTTTTATTGTTGTTTTTTTGAAATATTTGGGTTTTTGAAATATGTATTTTTTATTTATTTTGGCATATGTATTTTTTTTTTTTGACATATGTATTTTTTTTTTTGGATTTTGAAATATATATTTTTTTGGGATTTTGAAATATGTATTTTTTTGGGATTTTGAAATATGTATTTTTTTTTGGATTTTTGACATATATATGTGAACTAAAAGACCAACATGGTACTCAGATCAAAAGATCATATTCATTTATGAACTTAATTTCCAAATTGTTCTTCAACAACTTAACTTAAACCCATCGTGTTTGAACTTGTGTTTCCATTCGTGATCCCATTTGATGATTTGACCCTTAGTCAATCTAAGTCATTCCTTAAGTTTGGAGTACGCCTCTTTAGAAAGAAAGGAAGAATAAGTTTAGAAAGCCCATGAGAAGGTTCCGGAGACCTAAAAAGATATTCCTTTCCTACCCTAGTATCCGTTGGGGTTCGGTCATTTTCTTTCCGGAGTATTTATCGACCTTGCGTTCCCTTTCATTTCATTTTATGGCATTGATGTAACGTTTGTAATGTAATGGCCTTTTGATTTGACATTTGGATTTTGCCTTTTGCTTTTGCTTTTCTATTTTATTTTTTTTTGGACGGATCTCCCCCTTTTTTTTTATGACGACCTCCTACTAAGATGGCGGGTATTCTTGGTAGTCTATTCTAAGCCTCGTTCCGACATTATGGGCCGAGTGTAAAACAAATTTTTGTTTTAAAAAGGAATGATTTGTACTTTACACTTTTAGTCAAGCTTTCGGTATTCCTTAGGACTTGGCATCTCTTGTTACTCACGAATCAAACGTGTCAGTCTGTGTAGTAATGTATTTGAAGTTAAATTATCCAGACTGATAAGGAAATCTGAGTTTATAAATTTTCTGATTCCACTGGTCATTGTACCATGCTGATCGACTCTTTAACCTAAGGGTAGTATTTCTTAAGATGTAAGCCATTCCAAAGATGAGTTAGCTCTTCTCCTTCTGCATTAACAAGACGATAAGCATTACCAGGAAAAGCGTGCGATACAACATAAGGTCCTTCCCAGTTGGGTTGGAGCTTAGAGTGCGGACCACCAGGTTTTACAAAAATCTTTTTTACGACCATTTCACTGACTTTGAACTTACGTTCGATGACTTTCTTTTGATAAAAACGTGCTAATCTATTTTGATAAACTTTTGCATGATTAGCGGTTGACCATCTTTTCACGTCTAAGAGTTCCAGTTGAGCAAGGAGTGCTGAACGATGTTCATCAATGGAGAATTCCTTGTTCAATTGTACTCTTAATGACGGTATAACGATCTCGTATGGAACTACCGCCTCCATTCCAAATGTTAAGGAATAAGGAGTTTGCCCAGTAGGCGTGCGGATTGAAGTTCGGTAGGCCCATAGAGCCTCAACCAATTTTTCTGGCCAGTCTGCGAATTTGTTAGATTTGCACGCCTTTTTGATGATTTTTATCAAAGTCTTATTAGTTGCCTCTGCTTGGCCATTGCCTTGCGGATAATAAGGAGACGAATGATGCAATGCAATTCTATACCTGTTGCAGAGGTCCTTCAATTCTTGTGACACGAACTGCGGTCCGTTGTCGGTGACGATGGTACTTGGAATTCCAAATCGGGTGATGATCTTCTTCATGATGAACTTGCAGACGGTTGATGCTTTGATCTCCATGTTCGCTTCGACTTCTGCCCACTTGGTGAAGTATTCCGTTGCCGTGAGAATGAATGATTTTTGCTTGATGCCGGAATCTGGATTACCAAGGAGTCCAATGATGTCGAAAGCCCACATGGAGAAAGGCCATGGGGAAGAAACAGGATGGAGTGAAGATGCAGGAGAATGAATTTTGTCGGCACGAAGTTGGCACTTAGCACACCTACGGACATATCCTACGCAGTCTTCTTCCATGGTTGGCCAATAAAATCCTTGTCTGAGGATCTTCTTTGCTAGCATATGTCCATTGACATGACCACCACAAACTCCACTATGAGCTCCTTCCATAACCTTCCAAAGCTCATCTTCGTCTAGACATCTCAGAAGAACTCCATCAAAACCTCTCTTGTACAGTGATCCCCCAACTAGGGTGTATCGTTGAGCAACTCTCCTGATAGCTCTCTTCTCCTCAGTTGTAGCTTCCTCAGGATACGATTGATCTTCACAATATTTGGCAATTTCATAATACCATGGCTTATGTTCATCATCCATCTCTTCTAACAGCTCCATCAACATGATTTCTCTCTTTTCCACGATATCTCCGTCCTTGACTTTCTTCAGCAACTTCTCCTTAGTTTTAAGAAATGAAGGGTCTTTCACGGCGGGTGAAAGACGCCTATGAACTATGATTGATTCGGATTGCCTGCTGATTGGAAAATCAAGAGAAGATGCCAGTGAGGTTAGAGCGTCAGCTAAGATGTTCTGATTCCTAGGGACATGGACAAAGATCAATTTCGTGAAAAGCTTTGAATAAGCAGAAGTAAGTTCTTGATAAGGCTTGAGCTTGGGATCAATAGTTCGATACTTGGTCAGCACTTGGCGAAGAATCAGTTGACTATCACCCATAATCCTGAGTTTAGTGGCACCATGGAAATGAGCAGCCTCGAGGCCAGCAAGGAGTGCCTCGTATTCAGCTATATTGTTGGTGACTAGAAAGTCAAGCTGAAAGGCTTGTGGAATGGTGACACCTTCAGGTGATAACAGAACGATACCGATCCCCTTTCCATGAGAATTCAGAGCTCCGTCAAAATGCAGAGTCCACATATCATCTCTGATTTGATTTACGGACATCAGTTCCTCATCCGGAAACTCTGATCGCACTGGATCAAAACGAGGAAGGGGATGATGAGCGAGATGTTCCGCTATGGCATAGCCCTTGATTGCTTTCTGCTAAATGTAAATGATATCGAATTGAGATAGAAAGCTTTGCCATCGCGCTAACCTATCAGTAAGAACAGATTTCTCCAGAAAGAATTTGATCGGATTCATCCTAGCGATGAGATGGACTTCATGGGCCAGAAAATAATGCTTCAATTTCTGAACAACCCAGACCAATGCTGCACATGTTTTCTCCATCGCTGTGTATCTCTGTTCAGTGGGGTTGAGAAGTTTAGAGAGATAATAGGCTGCCCTCTCTTTTCCTTCTTCATCTTCTTGTGCTAGGACAGCCCCCACTGCATCATCCAGGTCTGAAATGTAAAGTATCAATGGTTTGTCTGGAGATGGTGGTCTCAAAACAGGAGGACTTGCTAGATAGTTCTTTAATCCATCGAATGCCTCCTGACACTTATCGTCCCAATCAAATCTGACTTCCGGCTTGGTAAGCTCGTAGAACGGCTTACACCTTTGTGAGTGCTGGGAGACAAAACGGCGAATAAATTGCAACCTCCCGATTAATCCTCTCAACTCTTTCAAGTTTTTGGGAGGTGGCATTTCTCTGATAGCCTTCTCCTTGTTGGGATCGATCTCAATTCCCCGTTTGCTGACAATGAATCCAAGTAATTTTCCTGAAGATACCCCGAATACACATTTCTTGGGGTTCATTTTTAACTGATACTCTCTCGATCTCTCTAATACCCTTGCCAAAACTTTGGCATGCTCAGCCTTTGTCTTAGATTTAACCAATAAATCATCCACATACACTTCCAGATCTATGTGCATCATGTCATGAAATATTGACATCATAGCCCTCTGATAAGTGGCTCCAGCATTCTTTAATCCAAATGGCATGACAACATAGCAGTATGTTCCCCAAGGTGTAGTGAATGACATCTTCTCTTGATCTTCTTCTGCTAACCTGATCTGGTTGTATCCTGAAAATCCGTCCATAAATGATAAAGTTTCATAGCCAGCAGTGTTATCAATGAGTACGTCAATATGAGGCAATGGAAAATCATCTTTAGGGCACGCCCGATTCAAATCGCGGAAGTCAATGCAAATTCTGACATTCCCGTCCTTCTTCATAACTGGGACTATGTTGGCCACCCATTGTGGATAAAGGACAACTCTAATAAATTTGGCTTTATGTAATTTGTCGACCTCTTCCTTCATCTTTAGAGCCATTTGTGGGTGGAATCGCCTTAATTTCTGCTTGACTGGGCTAGCTCAATCCTTTAATGTCAACCTGTGTTCAACTAAAGATGAGTCTAACCCCGGCATATCTTCATAACTCCAGGCGAAAGTGTCCTTATACTCCTTAAGTACTTGTACCATTGCCTTCTCATCTTCTACAGAAAGATTTTTGCTGACGAGGACAACCTTAGGTTCGTCTTCAGTCCCTAAATTGATTTCTTTGGTGGGCTCTTCTACGGCAGCTGAGGGTTCATCGAATCTCTTCACTCCACTGGCATATGCCTCAGCTGCGTCCTCGTCATCTTCCTCATCTTCAATAATGGGGTCTTTTTCATGTACTAACTCATACACCCCATACCCCTCATTGACTGACTCATCGTTCATACAGTCTTCTGGCATCTGAATTGGATTTTCTAAAAACTGAGGGATTAAAGAGCAAGAAAAGCATCTATCAGCTAAGTCCTGGAGGTATCTATCTGGAATTCGCCTACCCTTAGACTTCCTAGACTTCCTAGCTTGACTAACCTGCCTAGAACTAGATTGCCTAACTTCACTAAACTCTCTATTATAACCTAATGAAGATGAAGCAGGATAGAAATCCTGGGATACAAGTGGAAATACAGGAGAATCCTCCCGAGGGGAGGGGCAGAGTAGATCTAGGAGAGAATCTTGACCGAAGGACCCGCGCAATGGGGTGTGATCGGACAAGTAAGAGGTTTCCTCAATGAGGATCTAGGAAGAATTTGTTGCCAAATTGGCATTTTTTTTTGGACAATGGAGGAGTTAAGCATAAAACATGAATGAAGACAAATAGAAGGAGAATTAGATGGAGGAAGTGGCACCAAGGCCAAGGGATTAGGGGGATCATACAACATTATGTCCCAGATCAAATCATACATCCTCTCTAGGTCGAGAGGAGGTGGTAGAATGAGGTCCCGAGGGGACAGAGTAATCATAACGGGCGGAGCCCGTGGAATATCTTCAATAATGACCTGCGACCAAGTCGAGGTCAGGAGCAATGTGCGAAATAAAGTATGGAGCATGAAAACATGAGAATGATATGTCCCCCTCCAGAGCAGATATGTGGTGTAGCCAGCTTCATAGGGGTCATCTGGCTCCCTTTCATCAGTCTCTTCCGACAGCAATATCCGTTTGTCAAAGATAGCCCCGGGACTTTCGATCAGCTCATCAATCTGCGACGGCCACTTGGGTTCTGCAGGATCTAAAAACAGTATGTTCAGTGCAATGTAGAGGTCTCTCAAATCGAACCACCTATACCATTCACATTCAGGATCATGAAATTTTCTCCTCTTCATAGGCCGCAAAGCCTCCAAGGACTGGTACGTGAGTAGTTCCGAGCAATGCCTGGCCAAGTCTCTCCCATATATATCATGGAAGTCAAAACACGAAGTAATGACCACCGTGTCGTCATGGCTAATTATGGGCCCCTTTACAAAATGTGTATACAAGGTCCATGTTAGGGGATCCCGGCCTTCCTTGGGCGGTGTAGACATTGTCTCCCAGACTTTCTGACCTTCTTCATTCTCTGCTTGCTGAACAAGATCTTGTTTCAGTTTTCTTGGCCTATAGCCCAGGCCACTTCCAGGGGCTCCTCGGTGATCTTTGATAGGAGTGGTCCTGCCTTGCAATTGTGTGCCCAGACCTCTTCCAGGTTGATAACCGCTCTTCATCATAATTCTCCATCCTGGGGTACTCATGCACTTCCCCCTTTTTATGGCATTTAACGGGTAAGGAGAAATAGTGGCAGTTTTCAAAGGATCAGCCACTAGATGGTAAACCTGCAATACCGACAGAAAAGGTTGTCGGCCAGGTAAAGAAGTAGGTTTGATATTCAAAGAATGAGCAGCAATAAGGATCGGTATGCTCGTAACCTTAATGATTCATCCTTTAAAGGGAAATTTGAGGCATTGGTGATTCGTGGAGGGAATCGCCTCGAGAGTTTTTATATAAGGACGACCCAAAATGGCATTCAAAGAAAGGTCGATTTCCAGAATGTGAAATTCGACCTCAGCATGACTTACAGGGCCTAACTCTACTTTCAAATAAACCATTTCCAAAGGGGAACGGGTGGAGTTATCATATGCTGTCACAGAGATGGGGCTAGGCAGCCATTTTTCCTTGGGCACACCGCACAGTTCTAGGGTCTTCGGGGGTAAGACATTGATTGAAGCCCCTGTGTCAACCAGGCATGCATCCACGGCCTTCTTGCAGATGTTGACCGTGATGCTCAGAGCCATGCTTCTGGCTGTTGGCGCTGCTAGTTCCGATGTATGAAATGTAATGGAGGGCTGATCCCCCTGAGGAACTAATAGTGCTGCAATCTTTTCCACCGGCACGTCCTCGTTGACCATCACCTTCTGCAAATATTCCATCAGGGCTTCTTGGTGACTCTTTGATCTTTTGATCAGTTCAAGCACGGAGATCCGTGCCGGTGTTCGGTCTAGATGTTTCAACAAATCATACTAAGTGCCTGGTGCACTCTCTTCATTGTGTGCTTCCTCCGGCGGCTGTGATGGGCTGTCTCTAACTGTTGACTGAGGAAATGCTTTGTTGAAAATCCTCCCACTCCGGAGCGCATGTTCCTCAACCGTGGAAGATCCGGGTGACACTTTGAATACCGCAGAGTTGGGTGGTGAGGATGGCGTGGAGGATTGGTATGTAGGTGATGGCGTGGGGTTAGGTGGTGGTGGCGTGGTGCGGATTAAAGGTCTAGATGGTTGGATGGTGGATGGGTACGTGATTGGGATGGATGAAGTGGGAAATGGTACACGTAGTAGCGGTCTGGAAGGTTGGATGATGGATGGGTAGGTGGTAGTGGTAGCGGGTGAAGTAGGAAATGGTACGCGTAGTAGTGGTCTGGATGGTAAGAGGGGCGCGTAATTGGTTTGCGGTGGGTTATATGGTGGAGGTGTAGGAGTGTGGGGCGTAATGGGCTTGAGGAAAGCGGGTGGTGGTAGTGGGTTATTAGGTACGGGTGAGTGATACGCGGGTGTCGGTAGAGGGGTGATGGTAATGGGCTGTGGTCTGGGTATGTGGATGGTGCGGCGTGGTGGTTGTTCTGCGGTACTTGAAATATGACCCGTTGAATAAAGAGAGGAAGAGTCTTCTATTCTCCACTATTGCCCACGGTCAACCTCAGACTGGCTGTTTGTCAGAATAGGGGCAACTTGGTTTTGATTTTGGTGCTCCGGGAGCGGGTTCTGCACTATGCCCATGTTTGGTGGTGGTGCTACTTGTGCTGGTGGTCTTGCTTGCTGCTGTTGCTGCTGTGGTCTTCTTGCCTTCAGGGCTGATATGTACTTTTTCATCTCCTCCCAATCTATGCCGCCCTGCTCGTTGAGATCATGAATATAATCTCTAAATTGGAAGCAGGTGTCAATAGTATGCCCAGGTTGCCTATGGAAATAGCAATACCTAGACGTGTCGGCATTCTGAGGCCAAACTGCCTTTTCCCTTGGCAGGACTAAGGCATTAGCTGCCATTAGGGCACTGAAAATGTCTGCCAAAGATTCTGGGAGGACTGGGTATTCTGCCCTCTTTGGGCCTGGAGGTCTTCTCTGCTGGCTGTAGTCAGCAGGAAGAGGGACATTATGATATGCCGGCGGTGCACGCGGCTGATATTGCTGTTGTTGCTGGTACTGCTGTTGTTGTGGCTGCTGGTACTGCAATTGCCGTTGTGGCGGCTGCTGTGGCTGTTGCTGTTGCTGTTGCTGGTTCGGCTGCCGGGGCCGCTGATATTGGGGCTGCTGATACTGAGGGTTCGGCTGCTGCCTGTATCCCTGCTGGTTCGGCTGCGGTGGCCTCTAGTACTACTGCTGACTCCTCACAAACTGAGGTGAGTTGTTGTCCATGCTGCTGACTTGCTCATGAGAGAGTGTGCCCTCAGTAGTTGGACCTGTGCTGGGAGCATTTGGCACTGCAGGCTTCCGAGGTGGAGGCCTTGCTAGGTCTGTGAGGATCAAAGACGCTAGAAAACGTAGCGTCCTTGAAGGCGTTCTGACAGTACCGTGCTCTTTCATAGAGCTCTGCCATGCTGGTCAGATTGTTCAGGGAGAGGACTAGTTTGAACTGGAGCGTGGCATTGGAAATCAACATCTTCACTTGCTCTGACTCGGACAAGTGATCTTTTACTTTCTCGGCCAAGCCTCGCCATCTGTCGGCAAAACTGACGAACTCCTCATCAGGTTTCATCTTCTCTGCTATGAGGTCAGTGATAGACAAGGAGGGGGCAACTCTGTCTTGGTATCGTTGAATAAATTTTCGAGAAACGATACCATAGTCCTCTACTTCGGAGGGTTCCAAATAAAAGAACCACTCGAGGGCTGGTCCCTCTAATGATCTCCTGAACAAAAAGGCCAACGACCTCTTGTCGTTTTGCCAAAAGGATGATTCGTACATGAACTCCTTCAAGTGGGTGAAAGGGTTACCAGTACCGTTGTACTTCCGGTACACTGGCATCTCGGAGGGTGGTAGGTGGAACACTGGCAGGCTCGGTAAGTTGATTTCCGGTGCAGCCTTGACCCCCATCATCTTCTGGAGGTTGTTGAATTGTTCGTCCATGCGCTCCATCTTGGCCAGCAATGCTTGCGTGGTCAGATCAGCCTGGGGAGGAGGAGGAGGTGGAGGTACTTGATAGGCCTGTTGCCTAGAGTACGTCGGACAGGGAGGACAATAAAGAGGAGGTCCGGCAGAGCTTCCGCCATGCCCGAGGGCATTTTGATAAGCGGGCGTTAGTGGTCTAGCCGGTTGCCTAGAAGATGAAAGTTGCGGCCCAGCTGGCCGAGAAGTGATATGGAGGCCTTCCATGGCCTGATGAATGTAGGGAGGATGAAGAGGAAGTTGTTGAGGGATGGCAGGGGGAGCCGCAGGGTTCGGCTCGGCAGGCTGCATGGGTGCCTTCCCCTTCAGAATGGACTGGATCGCCTCGAACTGTTGAGGGTCCAGGCAGGAGGCAAGAACTCCCCAAGCATTGACGAGATCCGAAGGATCAGAGGACGAGGGATCATTCTAATTCATGTCTCCCTCGAGAATGGGATTAGGAATCGCATACTCATGCGGGGGAGGATCAGGATATTGCTCATGGGGTTGAAAAAGAGGGGTCCGGACATTCCCATCATGTCGAAACGGAATGGGGATAGAATTACGGGAGGCATCAGCATCTCTCCCGCTCTCATAATTGTAATCAGAATCGCAAGGGGCATTAGCATCTCCCTCGTAGTTGACAATGGCATCTGGAGCCATACTCAAGTCCCTGCCCGATCGGAGCAGCATGATGTTAGATTCTTTTTTCAAGGATTGGCAAACAAGTTGTACAGAGATTTAAACAAACAAGTGGATATTTAGCGTGATTTTAAGATTCCTTGTTGAGTTATTTGGATTTAATTAAACCACAAATTCGCTCAAGGGACAAGATCCTAGTTTCAGTTCAATATCCACCGTTATACTCTATGGCTTTCTCTCACAACGTTTATGGAATCTAACCGGGACTTCAACTGGTACAACCAGCTCGATGATCAAGGAGGAGTACCTTGATTTTGGGGACTTACGGAGGTCTCAACGCCAACTTCTCTAGTCTGATCAAGGGACCAACCCAATCAGAGAGAGTTGATGACGTCAAGTGAAGTGTTCCTAAGAAAAGGAGGGTATTAGCCTCAATGCGTATGACCTGCAGCCTGGATGGCCTCTAATGCTTAATACATAATGGGTAGTTAGCACACATATCACAAAAATCTGAGGACTGAAGAAGAAATAAGAAACTGCCTGAATCGCGTCGATAGTGGTCGACGCCTTTCAAACAGAGCCTTAATTTTTCGCAGAAGCTCAGATTGCAGACAGCAGAGAAATAAGACTGAAAGGCGTCTGGGATAGACGACGCAGTTTGAAATGCGTCGCTGTTCCTAGACGCTTTTCAAGTCGCAGAAGTAGTTTCCAGGAGGAATTTCTGGGTTGATTCCTCCTTAAACAGGGTAAAAACAATAAATAATCAGCTCATGCAAGATTTTTTTAGTTTCAGGTTTTAACAGGATGATTTTATCAACTAAACAACTAAGATATCAATCAATCACACAGCATTTCATCACAAAAATAGCTTTTTAACTAATCAACGGGGAGGGCAAGATCTTGCCACTGGGGTGTGCACGTGGTGCACGTAGGAAATTAACTAAACTAAAAATCACTCACCAATTGGTGAGGACGTGTCGAGAGACACAAGTGGTGCACCGTGGGTGCCCGATTGATAACAACAAGAACAAAAGAACTAAAAGATGGCGAGAGCAAGTCCCATCGTGATCGCCAAAAAAGCTGTAGGTGCTTAAAATGAGTGTGCGATTATCATGAAAAAAAAACTATGTTGTTTAAGTGCAAAATAAACATATTAAAAAGAAACTAAGTGAAATGATCGCCAGAAACTTTTGACTTAAAAGTTCCAAAAGAAAGAGTTTGATCGCCTACCTGTTTAAACGTGGGAGATGTTGAGCTCTTGGTTCCCTTCCTTCAGCCGGCTGAAGAAAGAGAGCCATTTCTTTTTTTTGTTCTTGCTGTTGAGTTTGAATTTGAGGATCGTCCAGAGTTCTTTGTGATTTGCTTGTTGATTCTCTCCCCTTTTTGACTCTTCTTTGCAAGAAAAAGAGAAATAGAAATGAAGAAACAATGAGAATTTAAGCAAAAGTAGTATCCATTCTAATCAGAGTTTTAAACATGCAACTAAGCATAGAACTCACTTGTTGGGATGGTCTTTGAAACCCCTTTATCAAATAGGTTTTGAAAATGATGCTAGTGTTGTGTGTTGCATGGAGTGATGATGAAGAATGTAGAATTAATGAAGATGTGAATATGAAAAAGTGCAGAAATGAATTGAAAAACTTATGTCGGTTGGATGAAGCCTTGAATTGGATGAAGAACGGACGCCGACTTCTGGAAACAGCAGCACTTCGGCGTTTGTACGTCGTTGCTTCGATCTTCAATTCGATATCGCCTCAATTCTAACTCTAATTCAACTCTGATTCTAATTTTTTCTAATTTTTTTTTCTCTCTCTTTCACCCATTCAAGATGTAAGGTATTTATAGACTTCTTCTGCGTCCGCGGATTTACATGGAAAAATTTGGGATTTATCCATCTTAACCAACAGATTAATTCATCTTTATCTGTAATTATCTAAAACGCGTCCACCACAGATGACGCCTTTCAAATTGATTAAGATAAAGATAAACATCCGAGAAAACTTATCTTTATCTGTATTAGCTAAAACGCGTCGTCTTATGAAGACGCCTTTTACACTAATTAAGATAAGGATAAACATCCGGAAGAGAAGTAGAAATAGCTTAGGAAACCTAAAACGTGTCGTGTCTTACAGACGCCTTTTAGCTAATTAATCAACTGATTAAAATTCAAATTTAAACGTCAAAATAAGAATAAACTCTAAATGACGTCCATACAGGTCGACGTCTTTTAGACTTCTTCATATTTTAACTGAAATTTGAGTTAGAATCAATTTAATTGATTAACTTAAACATGTTTGTTAAACCCGACACTTAAAAATATCAATAAAAATTAATCAATGATTAAATATCAGACCATTCTGAGGCATTATTATATGATATGAAATTTACTCGAAATAACGTCAAAATTAGCGTGTCTACAAGGTCGTGCATATCCCTCGGGCCGAGAACACTCGAGCCGATGCCCTTTCTCGGCTAGCATCAACGCATGGTGGGGGAGGGAGTTGAATGTTCTTGGTAGAAGTGTAAGGACTGAGGTTTTCGGATCCGGTTTTGGGGTCGGACCTTGTAGTCCAGGCCCTGATGGGGCTGAGACTGTTATGTTTCGCGTCGAGCGGGCTCGACGCAGTTTAAACGGCGTCCAGCATTGCAGACGCATTTTAGATTGTGCCACGTGGGTGCCACGTGGGCTGGCTTTGGGCCGCGAAAGTACGGCCCTGTCGTGTCGTCTGAACGGCGTCCGCGAGGGACGACGCCTTTCAGACTGCGACCCTGGGTTGTCAGTGTACGGCGCCAATCTTATCGTCTGAACGGCGTCTTGGATGGACGACGCGTTTCAGAGTTCTGTCAGAGCGACCCGTCATGTCGACTGATAGGCGTCCGTACAGCTCGATGCGTTTTAGCCAGTTTCTGGTTACCCCGCGAACCTTCCCTCCTTTCCCTCATTCTCACCCTCACACTCTCTCTCCTCACCCTCTCCACCCTCCGACTCTCCCCACTCTTCCCCTTCCCTTTCCCCTTCTTCCTCTTCCACCACTCCACTACCTCTCCACCTCTCACCACTGCCACCACCACTTTCTTCGCGGCGTTCCATTCTCCGGACGGCGGCCGACGTCCCGGCGGAGTGGCGGCGTCCTCGGAGTACCGGCGGCGGTTTGTGGTGCGACGGTTTGGCAACGGAGCCAGGAGGAGTTCAAGAATCGGTAGGGTGACGATTCTCGTAGTGTTTTATTTTAAAACCATGTTCTCCCGCTTGAAGCATGCTACAAATCTATGGTTTTTGGGTAGAATGAGCATGTTAGGGGCTTTTTCTTGATGGGAATGGGAGTTTCTGTGAAGGTGGATTTGTGATGGTTTAGCTTGCCCCTTTTCCTCCTCCGATTGGTTTGATTTTGGGGCATTTGGGGGTGAAAAAGGGAGCCCTCGGGCAGACTGCGGAACCAGGTTTCTGGCCCTAAAAGACCTCGTACCTGGACGACGCCATTTAGAATGGCGACGGGTCAGTACGACGCCTTTTAGGCAAAAATCTCCCTGTTTGAGGTTCTGCCAGTTTGGGTTTCTGGCGTTAAATGACGTCGGACCTGGACGACGCCATTTAGAATGGCGATGAGCCAGCACGACGCCATTTAGGCAGAAATCGCCCCGATTAGAGGATTCTGCATGTTTTGGGTTCTGGTGTGAAGGACGTCTGAGGACAGTGACGCCTTTTGAAAAGGCGGCTTCCCAGGACGACGCGTTTTAAGAAAATCAACTGTGGCCTGTCCCTGCTTCTGTCACTGTTAGGCGACGAGGGATGGCGACGCGTCTTTAAAGGCGGCTAACTGTGACGACGCCTTTTTAGGCCATAATCTGAGGCCGAGATTTCATGAACCAGTTTAGGATGCTTGAATAAGCGTCGGCCTTGGGCGACGCGATTCAAGACAGAACCACACTAATCCATGCCAGTAAAATGTATTTACACTATTAGATAGTCGGTTAAATGCATGCCTTAAATCTACTCGATAATGATGGATTATTCGTGACCGGATCACACTGTACCGTGTTTTGTGTTATTGTGGACCTAGAGTGACAGTTGTAGCGCTTTATCACCCTGTGCTGGTGTGGGTGGAGCACAGCGCCGGTGGGAGCAGTGGCGGGGTGACGCCTAGTGAGAGAGGGTCACCTGGTGAACCCCGGGGTTAGCTAGTACTGGTGTCGGAGTGGTACCTGTGGAGTGTCACTCGTGCTGGGGGAAGGAGTGACCACCTGAGCCAGTTGGGCCGGAGTAGCTAGCATGCTATCCGAGGGGTTACTGTTTGGTCTCAGCGGGTCGGTGTTTCCCACTTTCGTTGTGTGGTTGACGTGTTTTGAGGATACGCTGGTTACGGGTTCCCTGGTAAATTGGAATTATGCATGTTAAATATACTTCGAATGCATGTGATTCATATCGAGATTTAGGTGTAGTAATTACTGCTTTACTTGGTTACTATATCTCCAGCTGTACATTGCACTTGTAGGTGTGTGAGTGGGCAGTGGGGATCAAAGGATCCCTACTGAGTCTTTTCGTTGAGACTCACCCCTGCGGTTTTCAGGTGAGGACTCCTGGCAGACTTAGCGAGGGGTGTGCTGCTGTGTGTCGCGCGCCGTCAGTTGTTGTTCTGGGGTATGCCCCGACGTAGTTGTTATCTTTATTTCTGGCCTGTATGCTTAATTATTTCTTTTCTGTTGGAGTATGTAATTATTTGCTGTATCGAGTCGCATTGTAATAACTTTTAATTCCTGCATTTTCCTTTCAATTCAATGCGATGTGAATGTTTAGCTTAGTTTATTATTTATTTCCCAGACTTACTTAGATCCTGGTTTGGTTCCAAATTAATGATTCGGTACCCATTTAGTAATCGGATCCCCGATTATAGGGTGGCGAGTCGTTACAAGAAGAGCTATCTGAGCCAAGTCTCCAAGAAACCAAGGTCATGCAAATAAATGATTCCGAAGGGAAACTTGGATGACTCCATTAATTGCTTTTATCCTCCGAGAGGAACTCCCGTCCGATCCAAAATAAGCAAGGCGCATCCGGCAGCGTTCCTCTCATTTCTTAATTCTAGATGATATGTTATATAAGAAGTCATTCGGCCGGCCGCTCCTCCGATGTCTCGGCCCGACCAAAGCCAATTATGCCCTTCGGGAAGTACATGAAGGAATCTGCGGAGCGCATACAGGAGGAAGGGCCTTGACCTAAACTCTTGAGGCAAGGGAACTAGTGGTTGACACTCTAAGAGGACGCAGCTACTCTCGTCCGCCGCTGTGACCAATGCCAAAGGTTCGGCTCTCTCATTCACCAATCATCAACTATTTTAACACCTCTGTCAGACCCTTGGCCTTTCGCCCAATGGGGGATTGACATTCTGAGACCTTTTCCCATTGCCACCTGCCAGAGAAAATTCCTTATTGTAGCAGTAGATTATTTCACAAAGTGGGTTGAAGTCAAACCCCTTGCGTCTATCACTGATAATAATGCATGGAGCTTCATATGGAAGTCTATTATTTGCCTCTACGGCATCCCTCGGGCGATCATATCAAATAATGTCAAACAGTTTGACAGCAACCGGTTCAAAGATAACTGTTCAAGCTTCGGCATTCTACACAAATTCACTTCGGTATATCACCCTCAGACGAATGGCCAAGCCGAGGTCACTAACCGAAGCATATTACGAGGACTGAAAACTCGTCTCGGCGAAGCTAAAGGCCGATGGGTTGAAAAGTTATCGAGTGTTCTATGGGCTTACTAAACAACAAGTCGAACTCCTACCAGAGAAACCCCATTCCGAATGGCTTACGGAGTGGAAGCAGTTATTCCTGTTAAAATCGGCATACCGTCGCCGAGGGTTCTTGCTTATAATCCGGAGAATAATGATGAAGCCCTAAGGGATCACCTTGATCTAATAGAAGAAACCAGGGATCAGGCTCGCATTCGGCTGGCAGCATACCAACAACGCATGGCAAGATATCACAATGCTCAAGTGCAGCCGGAGACCTTGTGTTGCGGAATGCCCATGCATCCAAACCAGCCGAAGCCGCAGGAAAGCTCTCTCCAAACTGGGAAGGCCCTTATCGGGTGAGAGAAGTAATCCGACGAGGGGCCTATCGGCTGGAGACCCTCTCGGGCCAACCTCTCCCACACACTTGGAATGTAGACCACCTTCGGTGCTATTTTGTGTAAAATATTTTCCCGGGCTTCAACCGGACACCTTAAATGAATACTTTGTTCTGAAATATTGTGTCCGGCATTATTCTAAGTCCGTGTAAACCGTACCGAGACTGGCCTTGGCCATGCAAACCGTATCGGGAGCGGGATTATTCTAAGTCCGTGTAAACCGTACCGGGAGTGGCTGTTGGGTTCTCGGGTTACTCCGGATCTTACGCGCAGCGGAAAATAAAATAAAAACGGAGATCCGTTCCCGTTTCAAAAAACTAAAAACTACGATTATCGGATAATCGATTCTCACCGTGTGCGGATTCGAATCCGCAACCGTTCGGTTCCGTCGGTGCGACACCGCAAGCCGCGCAAGTGTCTGGCCTCTAGCGAAGTCCATGCGATCCTCCTTGCAACGGATATCCTCACGTTCCTCATTCTTCGCAGCCCACGAAACCTCCGCAGGTCGCCACAACGATCGTCGCAACGCACGGACGATTTCCCGTCGAACGGGATTCGGAGAACTGGCGGAGCAGATCTGGATCTGTCTGGACGTCAGAGAGAGAGAGAAACAGAGGAGGGGCGGCTAGGGTTAGCAGCAGCTTGGCCTGCTCAGCCCGTTCTCTATCTTTTATACTAACCGCGCGATTTTTCATAAAAACCCCCAGTTTGTATAAAACCCACTTATTTACCAATCGCCTTGACAATCATTTGCGTGTGACCCTCTAGGCCCAAGTACCAGTCCAGTTAATGGCCCAACAAGCCCAGTGACTCCTCACTGGCTTTATTAATCAATTAATAACCCTTTATTAATTAATTAATCAATCGAATTGATGCCACACATCGAATTCGACCGGGCCTCCGATCACGTTGGGTGCCAAGGAACACCGCGTGAACCCGGAAGGTATGGGGGTTAAGTAACCCACTCTTGGAACCTTTCCGCCGACAGTTACCGTGTTGATATAATCCTCCATTCGTACAATGCTCTCGAGTCAACTCAAGGTATGGCGTGCTATCAAACCCTAACTAGTCGACTCACTTGAATTGGATGCCGCTGATGAATATCGAAAAACTCTTTTCCCAATATTATCGTTCGCCCTGGCCAGGGACTTCCGCGCATCCTTCCTAGAGCATTCTCTCTCTAAGTACCGAGAGCGAATGATTCCTTATTGACACACAATTCCCTTCGACGGTATTCCGCTGTACCCAATCTTTGGCGTTTTAGAATCCCGTGCCTAGAGATTCATAAACCAAGGTTAAAGCACAGAAGTCCACCGACAAGGTGTCCTTAGTGTCTCAGGTCCGAGGACCATCCACGCAACTGCGACAATAGAATCAAGCTGGTTGATAGTGAGGTACAATACCATCTAGCGATTCAGTCGGATCAGTTCAGTAAACTCATTCTCCAATGAGCACTTACAGATTCGCCTTAGTGTCTCCACACAAGTGACTTATGAGATCAGTCACCCTCATCATATGAGCAGGAGTAATCTGTACTAGTCTAACCGGATATCCGATGTCCTTCTCGGATATCCTCCGACTATGAACGATTAAGAATATGTGTGTTTAAGTGATCAGTCTCATTAGTATGATCTCATCATAATCTGATCATTATAGCACATATTCATGGACTTCATTATGAAACGATGATTAATGCAATTTACACATAATGAATATTATGCCATTATATTAATAAATGAACGAGATTTACATAGTCAGATTGGCTTGTAGGCCACCTAAAACTAACAATCTCCCACTTGGACTAAAGCCAATCACCCTTATACAATAAGCCTATAGACTCTAGGTGACGCTCAAACACAATTTGAGCCAACGGCTTTGTCAGTGGATCTGCTACATTGTCGACGGATGGAACTCTTTCCACTACTACATCTCCTCTGTATAAGATGAAAGCGCCTCAGAATATCTTTCGATTTCTGATGAGACCACGGCTCTTTCACTTGTGCAATAGTTCCATTGTTGTCGCACAACAGCGGAACATGATCAACGATACAGGGAATTATGTCAAGGTCGGTGATGAACTTCTTCAAGCACACTATTTCCTTTGAAAGCTTCAGCTGCAGTGATGTGCTCAGCTTTAGTCGTCGAATCTGCAGTGGTTACTTGCTTGGAACTCTTCCAGCACACTGCGCCTCCGTTCAAAGTGAACACGAATCCATATGTAGATTTGCTATCATCTGGATCCGACTGGAAACTCGAGTCAGTAAAGCCTCGCAGTTTCAAGTCACCTCCTCCATAGACAAGAAACATATCCTTAGTTCTTCTCAAGTACTTAAGGATACATTTCACTGCCTTCTAGTGCTCTTCACCTGGATCAGCCTAAAATCTGCTCGTAACACTTAGAGCAAATGCAACATTAGGTCGTGTACATAACATGGCATACATAATAGATCCTATGGCAGAAGCATAGGGTATCTATCCATGAATGCCCTCTCATTAAGAGTCTTAAGAGACTGCTCCTTTGAGAGATTAATTCCATGTCTCATCGGTATGAGACCTCTCTTGGAATTTTCCATACCAAACCTTTTGACTATGGTATCTATGTACAAGGATTGGGTCATTCCAAGCATCCTCTTTGATCTATCTCTATAGATCCGTATTCCTAATACGCAGAATGCTTCTCCCAAATCCTTCATGGAGAAGTTTTTCGACAGCCAGATCTTTACTGATGACATCATAGCTACATCATTCCCAATGAGTAGTATGTCATCTATGTAAAGAACTAGAAAAGTGACTGCACTCCCACTGGTCTTCTTGTACACACAAGGCTCATCTTCATTCTTAATAAAGTCATAAGACTTGACAGCCTCGTCAAATCTTATGTTCCAGCTCCGGGAAGCTTGTTTCAGTCCATAAATGGACCTCTGAAGCTTGCACACTTTATCTGGAGATTCTTTGGATGTGAAACCTTCTGGTTGTATCATATACACTTCTTCCTCAAGGTTACCATTGAGGAAGGCAGTCTTAACATCCATCTGCCAGATTTCATAATCAAAATGTGCAGCAATGGCGAGTAGAACTCTGATCGACTTTATCATGGCAACTGGTGAGAAAGTCTCGTCATAGTCAATTCCTTACCTTTGACGATATCCCTTTGCCACCAACTTTGCCTTATAAGTGTCGATCCGTCCATCAGCACTGATCTTTCTTTTAAAGATCCACTTGCGACCGATGGGTGCAATACCCTCGGGCAAGTCCTCCAAGTTCCAAACTTGGTTGTTGTACATGGACTAGATTTCTGAGTTCATAGCTTCTCGCCATTTCCCGGATTATGGGCCTTCAATGGCCTCCTGGTAGGTTTTAGGATCATCATCCTCATTACATTCTACCTTAGACTCACCTTTAGCGATATGTCCCACATATCGTTTGGGTAGTCTAGGTAATCTACCAGATCTACAAGGCTCATGTGTGTGTACCTGAACAGATTCAGGAACTGATATCTCATCTGATGATAATGCAGCTGTTTGGGGATCTGGAACCTCTTCCAATACTATTTTACTCCCACTGTTCTCCTGGAGAAGGTATTCCTCTTCCAAGAAGACAGCTTTCCTGGCGACAAACACCTTTTGTTCACCAGGATAGTAAAAATAGTATCTAAAGGTTTCCTTTGGATATCCCACAAACCAGCATTTATCAGTTCGTGATTCCAGCTTGTCTGGATCATGCCTCTTTACATGAGCAGGGCAACCCCAGACTTTAACATGTTTAAATTCTGGTTTCCTGCCTTTCCATATCTCATATAGAGTAGAGGCCACAGGCTTGCTGGATATTCTATTCAATAGGTATGTTGCTGACTCTATAGCATACCCCCAGAAGGACACTGGTAATTCCGAAAAGCTCATCATGGATCGCACCATGTCCAACAAGGTGCGATTCCTCCTTTCCGATACACCATTCATCTGTGGTGTATATGGAGGGGTTAGCTGAGAAAGGATACTATTATCCTTTAAGAATTGTGTGAAATTAGTACTCAAGTATTCTCCTCCTCGATCTGATCGAAGAGCTTTAATACTCTTTCCTAATTGCTTCTCTACCTCATTCTTGAATTTCTTGAACTTCTCAAATGCTTCTGACTTGTACTTCATTAAGTACACATAGCCGAATCTTGAGAAGTCATCAGTGAACGTGATGAAGTATGAGTAGCCATCTTTGGCTTGGGTGGATATAGGACCACATACATCCGAACGTATTAGTTCCAGAATGTCCTTGGCACGTTCTCCATGTCTAGTAAATGGAGATCTTGCCATCTTTCCCATAAGGCAAGATTCATATGTTGCAAACGATTCATAATCGAATGCTGTTAAGTAACTATGCTTGTGCAACTTTTGCAACTTGCTTTCGCCAATGTGCCCAAGTCTACAATGCCACATGTAGGCTTGGTTCACACAATTCTTGCTATTCTTAAGAGCATTATCAATTTGAAGATTGTAATAAGAAACATCTAATAGATATAGACCGTTGACTAAAGATGTTGAAGCTATTGATTTATTACCATAATAAATCGAACAACTTCTATTCTCAATAGCCAACCTATATCCTACCTTGTCTAAACAAGATACTGATATGATATTCTTTATTATGCTAGAAACATAATAACAATCTTGTAATAGTAAGGCGTCTCCCAATGGAAGCCTGAGGTTTGCTGTCCCAACAGCAATCGCCGCAACTTTTGCGTCGTTTCCTTGCCTCAATTCCACCTCGCCTTGTCTCAGCTTACGCTTAGTTGTCAGCATCTGCACATCATGGCAGATATGGGAAGCACATCTGGTATCTATACCCAAGATGTGGAATCTCTTACTGACAAGTTGATATCTATCATATAGATATCTGAAGCTTCAGACAGCTTCACCTTTCTATGAGCTTTATCGTTAAGGAACTCCTTGCAGTTCCTCTTCCAGTGACCACACTGCTTATAGTAGAAGCAGTCACCCTTTACTACTCTTTTGCCTTTGTCCTTCGATCTTTTATCGTTAGCTATCATCCCTGCTTCAGGGGCATATAATGCCAATTCACCAAGAGGATCAGCTCCAGGGACAAAGTCAATGTGCTCAGATCTGAAGACACTCTTCAGGTTTCTGAACCAATCCGAGTAGTACAGGCTAGTCAAACGTTTGGCATCAAGTATACCACGGAGTGGGTTATTCGACGACATAATTCCCTATAGGAGATCTGTAATATCCTTTTTAGCAGATGTTCAATTATTAAAGATAAAACAAGATATGGACTTTTGTTCAAGTTTTAACTCCCACTAATTTTCGTCGGACTATATAACCTTCAAGTACATAGAACGAAAGACGCCAACTGTCTCCTAGTGGGGATCAGAATCTCCAAGCATCACAGCATGACCTCAGGTAAACACATAGTATCATATTGTTATCTCAGAGCAATCATCTCATGATAATTGCAACTCCTTGCAATATCCGATCGTCCTTCGGCTCCCAGGTTTAATGGTCCCGGGTAAACACAGTAGACCACTATCCCCGGTCTAAGCATTACTATCAATACGTGACAGAGTATAGTAGAAATATAGTTCCCGGATAAACACGTGGATAACTATATCGTTCCTCTACTCTTATCCAAAGGCATCTAATGCCATGATCAACAGTCCTCTCAACAGACGATGGTAAACCTCGGGTAAACACATAGTATCTGCCATCACTGAATTAAGTTCTATTAATCATATTGATGGAGAGCCATGCGGTGCATTCTCAATGACTCACGCTACGGCTTAGAATTTATTATGAAGGTTTTATTTATTTAGTTTGGTCTCATCCTAGGTGATAGTATATAAATATATCATATATATTTACTAAATACTATATCTTCTTTGATTCATAATCAAAAGAAAAACAATGCATCACATACATGTCTAGTATGGTCATGGATAGCACAGTGGGTTTGACTGGAGCCAACAGTCAAATGCACACACAGTCTAACATAACATTTACATTAGATAAACATGCAAACACATAGGCAAGGGATCCCCATCTTTTCGCCTTCCTTGTTGCAGCTTTGGATCGTCCTCGCTCCTACCTCGGTTGTCTCAATCATATTACACTAATTCTAGAATTACATGTAAATTGAAGAAGGCCTTATGGCGAGTACAAGCGAGAGGGAGGTAGAAATACATCAGAGAATGAGAGAGGGAGAGATACGCAGATCTCTATTTATTAACAATTAATAAACATCCATCATTCATCCACGATCCACACAAACACATCATTCATCTCATGAATAATTAAATAAGTGCATATCCATGACCACGGTGTGTTTTAAACATCCCACACATGATTCAGCGCATCACATGGCTAAAATAAAAGAGTTTTCAAAATATATATAATTTTGGCTTTCAAAAAGCTGGGATCCAATCAAAATTGGTGTTTGAATTTCGAAAAACTCATTTATTAATTTATCATACAATTAAATCAAATCTAAAAGCATCAAAACACACATCACATGTGCACATACTCCGAATTAATAATTCCAGATTATTCCATGCAAATTAGAACAATTCTAATAATCTAACACTTAGATTAAACCCCATTAATAATCTCACAATTAGACTATTAAAGATTAATCTAACACTTAGATTAATCCAGCAAAGTTAATTAATAATTTAACACTTAAATTAATAATCAACCAAATTAATTATTAACTACTAATCTAACACTTAGATTAGCCAATTAATGTTAATTATTAATTTAACTCTTAAACCAATAATTAACACTAACTAATTAATAATTAATTAATCTAACTCTTAGATTAGATAATTAAAGTTATCATTAATTTAACTATTAAATTAATGACTAACAATAATTAGTCAAGGACTACTAATTTAACATTTAAATCAGTCATTTAAGTTAATTATTAATTTAACAATTAAGTTAATAACTAACTCAAATTAATAATTAACAATTAGATGTATCAATAATTAATAATCTAACAATTAGATTAAAAATTATTGACTACTAATTTTAACTCTTAAAATTAGATAAATTAAGGTCAATAATTAATTAAACACTAAAAATAATATTAACCTCAATTAATCCACAACTAATTGCTAATTAATAAAAAATCCTTAATTGACAGAATAATTCAAAATCATTAATGACTAATAAAATTAAAATTGAATAATAATTTAAAATTCAAAACTATTTTGAAATATTTAAATTAAAATCCAATTTAATTTTAAGTGGTCCCTTTTTGGTTTAATTGGAATTTGGGGTTTAAAAATAATAAAAACAACAGAATTGGGCTCAGCCACTTGGGCTGAGCCAGGGGCTCGGGCCCTGGTCGAGGCAGGGCTCGAACCAGGCGGCCGCCTGGCTCAGGCCTGGCTTGGCCAGGCCCTGGACCCGGCCCTGCCGGTCCGACCGGCGCGGGACCGGGCTCCCAGCGCCGGTTCAACCCCTAAACCCCCCAGCTCGGATCGCTCCTTCCTCCTAGAAAACCCTAAACGGAAGGATACAGCAACCAACGGCTAGGGTTGTTGCAGGCCGCCGCCGGCCGGCCCCCCGACGCCGCCAGCCCCGGCTGGCGATGCCCCCGGCGCCGGTAGGGCCGCCGGCGATGGCCAAAACAACAGCCGGCCGAGCCCCTCCAAGACCCCCAAAATCTGATTTTTCAGGTTTTAAGACCAACTTTGGGCTCGATTTTGCAGCTCTTCAAGGCCACCCTGGCGCCGGCTATCATGCCCGGTGGGTAGCAGTGACTATCACCAAGAGATCCGGAGATCTGGCCCGCCATCCCAATGCTTGGGAGGCATGTACGAAGCCGCCGAAAAGCCCCGGTTCATCATCTCATGAAGAACTTCGAAAACCCCAAAATTAATTTCAAAAATTACAGAATATTAATCAAATTAACCGTGTTCATCACATGAACACAAATCCAACAATTAATCGAAGTTAAAGCATGGAATAACTCATGAAAAAATTAATTCTGAGATCGAAACGAGACGAGAAACAGTGGAACCTAGCTCTGATACCACTGTTGGGTTCTCGGGTTTCTCCGGAGCTCACGCGCAGCGGAAAATAAAATAAAAACGGAGATCCGTTCCCGTTTCGAAAAACTAAAAACTACGATTATCGGATAATCGATTCTCACCGTGCGCAGATTCGAATCCGCAACCGTTCGGTTCCGTCGGTGCGACACCGCAAGCCGCGCAAGTGCCCAGCCTCTAGCAAAGTCCACGTGATCCTCCTCGCAACGGATATCCTCACGTTCCTCGTTCTTCGCAGCCCACGAAACCTCCGTCGGTCGCCGCAACGTACGGACGATTTCCCGTCGAACGGGATTCGGAGAAGCGGCGGAGCAGATCTGGATCTGTCTGGACGCCAGAGAGAGAGAGAAACAAAGGAGGGGCGCTAGGGTTAGCAGCAGCTTGGCCTGCTCAGCCCGTTCGCTATGTTTTATACTAACCGCGCGATTTTTCATAAAAACCCCCGGTTTGTATAAAACCCACTTATTTATCCATCGCCTTGAGAATCATTTGCGTATGACCCTCTAGGCCCAAGTACCAGTTCAGTTAATGGCCCAACAAGCCCAGTGACTCCTCACTGGCTTTATTAATCAATTAATAACCCTTTATTAATTAATTAATCAATCGAATTGATGCCGCACATCGAATTCGACCGGGCCTCCGATCACGTTGGGTGCCAAGGAACACCGCGTGAACCCGGAAGGTATTGGGGTTAAGTAACCCACTCTTGGAACCTTTCCGCCGACAGTTACCGTGTTGATATAATCATCCATTCGTACAATGCTCTCGAGTCAACTCAGGGTATGTCGTGCTATCAAACCCTAACCGGTCGACTCACTTGAATTGGATGCCGCTGATGAATATTGGAAAACTCCTTTCCCAATATTATCGTCCGCCCTGGCCAGGGACTTCCGCGCATCCTTCCTAGAGCATTCTCTCTCTAAGTACCGAGAGCGAATGATTCCTTATTGACACACAATTCCCTTCGACGGTATTCCGCTGTACCCAATCCTTGGCATTTTAGAATCCCGTGCCTAGAGATTCGTAAACCAAGGTCAAAGCACAGAAGTCCACCGACAAGGTGTCCTTGGTGTCTCAGGTCCGAGGATCATCCACGCAACTGCGACAATAGAATCAAGCTGGTTGACAGTGAGGTACAATACCATCCAGCGATTCAGTCGGATCAGTTCAGTGAACTCATTCTCCAATGAGCACCTACAGATTCGCCTTAGTGTCTCCACACAAGTGACTTATGAGATCAGTCACCCTCATCATATGAGCAGGAGTAATCTGTACTAGTCTAACCGGATATCCGATGTCCTTCTCGGATATCCTCCAACTAGGAACGATTAAGAATGTGTGTTTAAGTGATCAGTCTCATTAGTATGATCTCATCATAATCTGATCACTATAGCACATATTTACGGACTTCATTATGAAACGATGATTAATACGATTTACACATAATAAATATTATGCCATTACATTAATAAATGAACGAGATTTACATAGTCAGATTGGTTTGTAGGCCACCTAAAACTAACAGTAGCCTCGGCCATGCAAACCGTATCAGGAGCGGCATTATTCTAAGTCCGTGTAAACCGTACCGGGAGTGGCCTCGGCCATGCAAACCGTATTGGGAGCGGCATTATTCTAAGTCCATGTAAACCGTACCGGGAGTGGCCTCGGCCATGCAAACCGTATCGGGAGTGGCATTATTCTAAGTCCGTGTAAACCATACTGGGAGTGATTTCGGCCATGCAAACCGTATCGAGAGCGGCATTATTCTAAGTCCGTGTAAACCGTACCGGGAGTGGCCTCGGCCATGCAAACCGTATCGGGAGTGGCATTATTCTAAGTCCGTGTAAACCGTACCGGTAGTGGCCTCGGCCATGCAAACCGTATCGGGAGCGGCATTATTCTAAGTCCGTGTAAACCGTACTGGGAGTGGTTTCGGCCATGCAAACCGTATCGGGAGCGGCATTATTCTAAGTCCGTGTAAACCATACCGGGAGTGGCTTCGGCCATGCAAACCGTATCAGGAGCGGCATTATTCTACGTCCGTGTAAACCGTACCGGGAGTAGCTTCGGCCATGCAAACCGTATCGGGAGAGGCATTATTCTAAGTCCGTGTAAACCGTACCGGGAGTGGCTTCGGCCATGCAAACCGTATCGGGAGAGACATTATTCTAAGCCCGTGTAAAATGTATCAGGAGTGGCTTCGTCCATGTAAACCGTATCGGGAGCGGCATGGTTTCGGCCACATACAGGACCGAACTTGGTTATCTACTTAGAACATTATGCCATTGATACGGCTAAAGGATGGTGTATCCGAGGAAAACAAAATGCATGGGAAGATTGTTTAAGACGCAGGTAAATACAAATCACTTTTATATATATATTGGAGGTACAAAAGCAGGCCATGTACTCGGCCTCGGCAACTCAAAAATATAGGCGTCCGGGACAAGCCCCCGGATCAGCTATCGGCGTCTTCGCCATCTACATCAGGGGAGTAGCCCGGAGACGTCGGAGGAGAAGAAGCGTGGTCTGAACCCGCTGCCGCGTCTACCGGAGAAGCCGGGATCCTCTCGGCCTTAAGTCGTTGCCACCAGGCTAAGAGCCGATCACCCTCTTCTTCGGTAGGGAAGCCGAAACCAGTCAGATCTGTGTTCGGACAAGCCTTTTGGGCAATGGCCATCCCCATATCAAACATGGTTGCGGCCTCTTTGGCCCCGGCATCGAGCATCTCATCGGCATATTCCGGACCTTCTTTATAACTCACCACGGTTGTACGAGTGACGTCATCGGCTTATTTTGTCTTGGCCTCCAAGTCTGCTTTCAGGGCCGAGACGACTTCGGTGTGACGGCGGCGTTCCTCGTCCCGCTACTTCTCCTTGTCCTGGATCTCGGCCTTTAAAGACGCGATCTCCGCTCGGGCCTGATCCAGTTGCTTTTCGGCCTTCTCCTGGGCCTCGGAGGCTACTCGAACCACCTCCTTCTGTCCATCCAGGTTGGACCGCAGCCGCACGTTTACCCCAATAAGGGCATCAATGTTAGCCTCGAGGTCTCGCTGCACCGAGGCCACCTTGCCCGCGGCCAGATGGTCCACGGCTTGGTCTACATCCTGGAGTTTCCGTTGGATGAGAGCCTGACGGCGAGCAAGAACCCCACACATGACTACGGCCTACAGCAGAAAGAAAGAAAAACATAAGTCGAGACAACTAAAGGAAAATAGCAAGAAGAAGTGAGGATGAAGAGAGAGGTCTCACTTGGATGACATGGTGGACGCACTGCCGGGACAGGCCCTCCAAAGAAAGCTCCCGGATCTCGTCTTCGACCATCGGGATGGTCAAGCCCAGAGCCAGGCGCAAACACGTCTGGGAGTCATCCAAACTGTCGTCTGTGAAGACCCCCGTGTCCGGACGCCATGGCTCGTGCCCGTATTCCCGAGACATGTGGGTCCCAGCCGCCCCGAAAGGATACGACAACACCGTATCCGTCGCAGCGCCTGTGGCCGAAGGAGAATCGCCCCTCCGCGGCTGGGGAGATGAAGCGAGCGGAGCATCCCGTCCTATGACTGGCTTCTTGGTCACAGGAGCGGATCCCCTCTCGTCGCGGTCGTCCCTGCGCTTCCGCTTCTCGGACCGCTCGCTTCCCCTGGCAACTGCCTTGCCCTTCCGTCGCTCTCTCGAGAGAGCAGTGGTGGCCGCACGGCCTTCAGCAGAGGCTGCCGTTTGTCGTGTCGAGTGGGCATCTGATGCCGAGACCCCTTCGGCTGACCTCCCTTCGTTAGGACACGGCTGGGACGGTTGAGATGGCACGGATTGCCGAGAAATCCGGCCCATGAGGCTTCCGAGACCAGACATTTCTGAAAGCATAGCAGAAGGAGAGTTAGGTGAAATTCAACAATAATTGTATGACCCAAAGCCGACTTACCCTCGGCCATTGCTTCAGCGCCCTCATCGGACGGACGATGGACCTCGGCCGGAGCCCTAGTCGCGGTAGCCCTCGCCACAGTTTCTCCTGGGGCATCTCCAGGAGGAAGGTAGGGGAAAGCTCAGGCAGGAGGATGCGACGGGTCCGGCCAAGCTCCCATCACTATGAGCCTATCCTAATCCTCGAGAACCTCGGCAATGTTGTATGGAGCGTCATCTTCGAAGAGGTGGGCATCAGCGAGCTATTCGGGATTGAGGGAGGGGCACTCGGAAACACCTTCGGCCAAGGGTCCCCATTCGGTGGGAAAGCGCCAAACACCCTTATTCCCTTTCAGTAAAGAGACGAAAAAGAAACCCTCTTTCCAATGATGAATGGACAAGGGCTTCCCGGAGAAGATCCCCCGACCGAAGCCAGGAACGAAGCAGAACCAAGAAGATTTCCCCTAGGGTTTGATTTTGAAAAGATAACGGAAGAGATTTACAGAAGGGACGAAGTCAAGTACGAAATTAAGAGCCAAAAAGGCGTAAACTGTCCGCCAGGAATTCGGAAAGAACTGAGACGGAGCTAGCCCATAGAAACTCAGGAGCTTTACAACGAAAAGATGAAGGGGGAGACGAAAGCCTGCCCGAAAGCTGTGCTCGTAAATTGAGAAAGAGCCCGGCCGGGAAGAGTTGGCTCTTGTACGCCTACCAGGCCGAATGGGAATCATCCAAGATGTAATCAGATAATAATTAGTTATGCCCGTCAGTTCCTCGACACTGAGGGCGCAGGCTACATCTGAGACCTTCTCAGCCAGACGGCGGCCGGGTGTAGAAGGCTCAACAGTAGCAGGGACCGGTTCTGTCTCGTCCGCCATGACGGAAAGGAAGGAGTTCGAGGAAAAGGGAGATGACAGAGAAGATTGGGGAGTAGGTTTAGACGAAGAGCACGACGAGCTGCTCTCGGCCGAAAAAGAACTACTGGACATGAATCAAAAGAAGAAAAGGCTGGAGCTGAGGCTTACCCTCAGATTAGAACTCCCCCGCGATTGACAAGACGTCCCCGGACGACCTCAATGGAACACTCGCGGCCGGAGAAGAAAAGACGTGTGCGGCGCTGCTCGCAGGAACGCTCTGGTGCGGAGAAGAAGAGAGAGAGAGCGAAGGAACAATTCTGAGGCGAACGAAGCCGGTATTTATAGGAGAACCTAAGGGGGTCGGGTGGCGAACCGACGGCCGAGATCCTCCAACCTTTCGGCTCCCCCTCGGACGGATGTTTGCCACGTGTCCCGTCCTTTGCCATGATGACGAGCAGGCTGCGGGATCGAAGAGAGGCGATCGACGGCCGGAAGTGGCCTGACCCTTCGGCTACTCCTCCGGATGCTCGCCACGTGTCCCGATCCTCGTATCGGGGGCCGGAGTGGCAGTGACCAGGTGAATTCTCGGGCAGAGAGCCGAAACTGCGGTAATCCGAGTGACGACTATTAACGGTTGAAATCTTATGTGCTTTCGGCTACCCGACCGGATGTTTGACACGTGTCCTGTGTTTGTTGTGATGCAACTGTGAAGGCGGGAGATTCAAAGTCATTTCCGCCATCACTTGGCACCCCAAAATGTTCTGGTAACCCTGCCCTTTCACACCTGGGACGAAGGTGTTTGTCACCAAGTCTCGGCCTGAGACGAAGGTGTTTGTGACCTAGTCTCGGCCTGAGACGAGGCTATTTGTCACCAACTCTCCGCTGGCTTGAGACGAGGCCGTGACTCCCAGTTTTTAAACAAGAAAGACGATAACCGTTTCAAACAAAGATCATCTATCGGATTTTATCTTTTCGTAAGGGCTTCGGACTTTACTCTCGGCGTTTCATAAAGTTGAGAACGACGAGAGTAGGGGGCCCTGTGATGGGGGAGAATCCGATTAGGCCCAGCACTAGGGGGCCGGCCCAATGTAAAAGAGACAGCCGAATCGCATTCGGCCCATCAAGTAAACCGAACAGAAACGGCCCAAGTGCCTTATTGAAATAGTACGGTTTTGGCCCAAGCGGTGGGCTCTGTTAACAACCGTATTCGGCCCAGTCATAGCAAATAATAGGCCGAAGTGGGCCCGGCCCATTCCGGTTAACTGCTGCCTAGCCGTCGGCCTATTAACGGGGTATTTCGGCAATTTCCTCTCAAACCCCAAAATAGTCCTATATAGGCTGCAACAAGAAGAGAACCTCTATCCTCTGCTATAAAAAGAAGACTATTCACTGCAGAAAAGGTACACCTTAAGCACTCAAGCTTCTTCTTTCCTCACTTCTGAATTGAATCTTCTTCAGAGGCTAACTTAATCATCGGAGGGGGTTCTCCTGGGCCGCAACCCAGGACCCTCGCTGACTGGTTCTTCTTCTCGCAAGAGTCTCGGCTTGAATCTTCGCCAGTCTCTTCGTCTGGGTCGGCTTCGACAACTGGTCTTTCGGTTCACATCCGGATTATGCCTTCGGAATCTATTAGTGATACCTTCGGCTACATCAGCTATCTTTAGATATTTTTGATTAGTTGATTGTTATGGCATTTATTTAAATCATCTTGTGGTTGTTTATCTCTCATATCTGTTTGTTATGATGGGATTTGTTCCGAGATTACGTAGTCGGACTCCGAATTGAAAAAAAAAATTGAACCAGATCGGGGCGTAACATATACAATGGGTTCCGAACTTATGAAATTTGGTTCTTTGTAACTCTTGTTTATTAAACTCCACAATTGACAACAATGTAATTACTTTATATTTATGTCAATGAATTTTGTCTTGACTGTGTAAAAAAAAAAAAATTATGGATGGTTTAACATAGTTGCTTTGCAAAATTACCTGAGATCAAAACAATTCAGTTTAGATGACATTCTTGGAAAGAGATATTAATCTTTCTGGAATGAGGTGTCACACTATGTAAGAGAGAATATCCTATAGATAAGTACTCAAGAAATTCCCTGGCCAAGCTTCATAAGTTCATTAGAAAATGAATTTTCTAATGGAACTAAGAGTACAAGATCTATCTAATTTAGTAGACAAGAGTTTGACAATTTAACCATACTCTTAGCTAATCAATAGGTATTGTATGAATGAAGGATTATATCCATGTGGCATCTATTGAAGGATAGGTACCTGAGTGAGATTAGTTATCTCCAATGTCTTATAGGATTATGCGGCGTTGCTTAGAGCCCAACATGATCAAAGATCCATACTTAATAATCATAAGATGATAATTAAAGTGATTATGTGATACTCAGGTTAATTAGAAGTTCACTAGAAAAGGAATTTTCTAATTGAACTTAGAGTACAAGATCTATCTGATTTAGCATAGAAAAGTTTGATAGTCTAACCATACTCTTAGCTAAACAAGGGGTATTATATGAATGAAAGATTATATCCATGTGGAGTATATTGAAGGACAGGTTCCTGAGCAGGATTAGTTATCTTCAATGTCTTCTAAGATCATGTGGCATTGTTTGGAGCCCATGATCACAGAGTCCACACTTAATAATTTGAGATGATTATTCATGTGATTATGCGATAATCAAATTAATTAACTTTAATCATGAGATGATTAGTTAATGAACTTAATGTAAACACGCTAATTTTGACATCATTTTGAGTAAATTTTATGTCATATAATAATGCCTCAAAATGGTCTGATATTTATTCATTAGTTAATTTTTATTAATCTTTCTAGATTAATTGTCTAAATGTCATCGGTCAGATAGACATAATTTAAGTTTATTAAAGAAATTCATTTTAACTCAAATTTTTTTAATCAAATATGAAGGAGTCTAAAAGACGTCGACCTGTGCAGATGCCATTTAGGGTTATATTCTTATTTTGATTATTAATCTGATTTTTAATTAATTTATTAATAAACTAAAAGATGTTTGCCATTCACGATACTATTTAGGTTTCTTAAGCTGATTCTGCCTTCTTTTTTCCGATGTTTATCCTTATCTTAATTAAGCTAAAAGACGTCTTCCATAGGCGACGCGTTTTAGATAATTACAGATAATGATGAATTAATCTGTGTTTATCTGTTTCTTAATTGGATTAACTTCAAACTCCTTCATGTTAATCTTTAAGTAACCGCGGATGCGTGAAGTTAAGCCTATAAATACCCAACCCCTTGGTCATTAAAAAGTTAGTGATAATTAGTGATGATAGTGATAATTTTGAGTGATAATTAAGTGAAAATTGAGCAAAGAATCTTGGTGAAAGTGAAGGAGACGACGTCCAAACGTTGAAGGATCGAGGTGCTGCTACTACTTCCAGGAGCCTTGAAGCAAGCTTCATCCTTTCTGCATCCTTTCTTCATCCGTTCTTTGTCCATTCAAGAGCTTTCAAGACCAAGGCTTTCCATGCGCCATCCAATTTAGTTTTTTTTATTAATCTCTATTGGTTTCATCATCATATTAATTCAAAATATCATTCATCACATCACTCCATGCAACACACACTCACTAGCATAATTTCAAACCTATTTGTTTAAGGGTTTTAAAAGACCATCAAAACAAGTGAGTTCTTTGTTCAAATTACATGATCAGAATCTTCATTAGAATAGATACTACCTCTGCTTGAGTTCTTATTATTCTCTTTCATCTTTGTTTCTTACAAGGTACAAAGAAGATCACAAGGAAGGAAACAAGGAAAGGAAATCTGGACGATCCTCACAGTCCGATAAGCATCCAAAGCAAGAACAAAGTCAGAAGGGCTCTCTTTCTTCAGCGGGCTGAAGGAAGGGAATCAAGGACTCCAACATCTCCCAATTCTAAAATAGGTAGGCGATCAATCTTTTCTTTTAGAACTTTTTAGTTAAAAGTTTCTGGCGATCACATTCACTTACTTTCTTTTTAATAGGTTTATTTGTCACATAAACACTAAAATTTTCATGATAATCACATCCCTAATTTGAGCACTCACACTTAATGGGTTAAGGAGTTAACCTATAAGCGTGTATACGAGTTATAGGACTTAATGGGCTTGCGATCAGGTTGATATATGGGTCTAGAGGGTCACACACATAATAATTCTAAGTTGTTGGGTAGACTTAATAGGCTATGTGATAACCTAAGAATTTTTGTGAAAACTTCCAACTATAAGTCTATACATATGATTGAGATAGGAGACCAAGGGTACTAGGTTAACCCTAGTAGTTGTCCCCCCCCCCCCCTTTCTCTCTCACTTTGTTATGCTCTACACTTTTATAACATATTAACAAATTCAATGAATTTAAGTTAGACCAATTAACTAATTATTAGAGTCTATTAGTGAGTTTAAGTAATTTAATTCAATTAACCCAATTATGAAAAACTATCAGCCAAATGATACTAGTAAGAACAACCCACTAAATTACTTAAAATTTTGAGTTTTGGTAAACTAGACAACAATTTAATAAAATAATAATAACGATTTACAGAGAATTCAGGTTGAGGCATGGGTCATATCATTCAAAAGAGTATGAAAAGATCTATAAATTTGTATAAGCCCAACTTTACTAATTCATATATTTTAAGAGTCAAAAATATTAATGATGAGTTTTAGAAAAGGCTACCAATGGAAAATAAGTCCTAATAGGACTAGGATTCGAATTAAGAAAGAAAGAAAAGTATCATTAATGTTAAAGATGACTTAAAAACTTATGAAAGAGATTTTTGAGCTATATAAGAAATATAACGTGAATTGAGTGCGATTATAATCTAATTTATGAATAGAAAATCATAATTAGAATCCTACTTAAACTAGAATTCTGCATATAGATTTACTTGACATAATCCTGATGTATTAAGTATAACTTCGTATGTAAAATTTTACCATAGAAAGATTACTCAAACTTATAGAATATTTATGAAGACAATATTTTTAAAATAAGTCTTTTACTGATCAAAATTAGGACATCTTTGGACAGGAACATAATCTACTAGATTTCTGGGTTTGGAGTACTCAGGACAGTAAGTTAGTAAAATATGGATAACATTTTATAAAAAAGTCTAAAAATAATGAGGTTAATGACGTCGTAAAGATAATAAAAAGTTTTAAAACTTTATAGGAGTGAATGTTTCCTAATTCTAACGTTTAAGAGGTCAAATTTAAAGATTTTCATAAAAGAAAATTGTAAGTTGTGAATATAGAGTTCGATTTGCACTAGGATTATCACTTTAACTTGAAGAGAAAGTCTTGTGGGGTAAAACTCCAACTCCAATGAAGAAGGAAGAGTTAGTATTAGATATGAAAATAGGAATTAACTATAAATAAGCCCTTAGATTCATGTTGGAGCTATTAAGGGGTGCAACTCTTCTTGGAGGGTACGTTTATGATATTAGTTTTTAGAGAAAAGAGAGAAGAAATGGTTAAACTCCATAGGAGTTAGTTCTAATACATGTAAAAGAACTTAGGGAATGTAAAAAAAAACTTAGAATAATAATAAAATATAAATAAATAGCAAGGAATCCATATAAGAATCAGGAATGAATCTTTCTTCAAGAGATAGGCAGACAACCTTAACTATAATCTATTTTGTATCAAAAATTATAATATTTTTAAAAACTTACAAAATATAATCAAGTGGTAAGAAGTTTGATAAATATGTACGCTTCATGATCATCAAGTTTCATATTTTTTTGATCTTATTTACTATTTATTCCATGATTATTCTCTGAGTATATGTAATATGTCCATTCAATCTGTTTTGTTTTCAATTATAATCACCTGAGTTACAGACATATGTTATCTCTTGTCTGACATCCGATTGACATAAAATTTTTATAAAAGTCTATTTTATATGTTATATTTATATCCAATAAATTACATAATTTTATGAGTTACTTTGATATTTATTCCATAATTTTTTTGTCAGACTATATAATCTGTCTTGACAGTTTTGAAATCCTAACTTGTGGATTTTCTATCTCACTCTCTTCATATTCAAATTATTCCAAATTTTGTAGATACCTTTTTCATATTATTATTGACCGCTCTATAAAGTTTGAAATTTTTTTGACCCCATTTGTTACTTATTTTTTCATCTATTTTAAGTTGCTAAAATTTTATTAAAGCCAAATTTTTGGAATCGAAGTGAAAGTCCAAAATCATATCAAATCAATCAAAAAGTGGTGAAACTTTGTAGACACTTTATATATGACATTTGACATGTTAACCAAGGTAATGTTTTGAATATTTTTGATATTATTCGGTCTATTTGTTGATTTTTCAGTCCTAAAAATTAGTTTTGATGGTCAAAAAATATGTTCGTTATTCCAAAAATTTTGAGACAATTCTCTTAACTATCTTTCATATCTAACAAATTATTATAATTAAATTTATTATCTATTTATATGCCATCATGACTCTATAAATAGCTATTTTGTATATAAAAGTATGCATTTTAACTTTTATATGTATGTATCATTTTGTCCATTTAATTTTAAAATCTATAATGATTATGAGATATGTGAAAATACATTTGTGCCATACTTATTTGATATGTGTGAGACATTTCCATCTTAAGGAGATTGTGGTTCATTTTACAAGCATCTGTGGATGAGTTCCATCCGTGAACAACGAAAAAATCCTAGTAATTATAAATTTGTGATAAGTTATTCAAGTGGATCATGAAGCTCCGGCTATACATGTGCTATGACCTTAACATACTTGTCTATATACTTTGGTATATGTTTTGTTCGACTCCTTATATGGTGGTTGGACATGTATTTGTTTCATATGTTAGTTTGTGATATTTTTAGCACATAAATTTGAAACATAATTTACTATTTAAAACATATAAATTTAGTTTATAATATGTTCAGTTTATTCATTTGATATCTTTACTCAGTTATTCTTTGATCTCAATTTATTTGTTTGAAAATTTATATTCGTTCTGATCAAATATCCTTTAGAAAGTTATGAATCTGTTATGACCATATGATCATTGATATTAATCTGATTTGATAAACTACTATGCCATGATAGTTTGCTATATGTTCGTTCAATATGTGATATGTTATGTTTATGGTTAGTAGATTTGTTTAGTAAAATAAGAATATGATCATGTCATATATGCTATATTTTAGTCGATTTGTTCATGCTATTAGTAATTTGGCAAATCTATATATGTAGGACTATGTAAGATCATGTTTAGTATAATTTGATAATGAGATTTGTAAAATTATTATATGTTATCATGTGAATGGTTTGAAGTCTACAGAGTGGTAGACTCATAAATCCGATTAACCATTTTTCAAGAGAGACCGATTCAGGATTCGCCCAGGTGGGGAATCAAGTATGATGAACTTTTAGAAGAACTTTTAGTTATCTTAGTTAATTAAAATTTTACTTTTCAAATTAATAGTTCGGTGTAGTAGGAAGATTGATGTATCTTTTTTTATTTGGTGAGATTAAGAATTTAGATACTAATTGATGGATATTATAATTTGTGAATTTCAGTATTGATTATGTTTAAAATATTTAGATTAATTGATGGTTATGACATTTGTTTAAATCGCATTGTGGTTGTTTAGTTCTCATATCTGTTTGTTATGATTGGATTTATCCAAAGATTACACAGTCGGACTTTGAGTTAAAAAAAATAAACTGGATCCAGGGCGTAACTCACTTCTCTCTCTCTCTCTCTCTCTCTCTCTCTCTCTCTCTCTCTCTCTCTCTCTCTCTCTCTCCCTCCTGGGTGCCCCTTCTATGATGGCCGGCCCTCTCGTCTCCCTCTCCTGCCTTCCAACGAGTAAGAAATGAGAAGAAGAATAAGCAAAATAGAAGGTGTTCTCTTCACTGGAGTCTTCTAGAGAGAATCCCGACAACAAAAAATTAATGTGGATACGACTAGAGGGCATACACTTGTGTGCCTCACTCTCACTTCGCACGGAACCATGATTCTTGCAATCATGCTATCGCAAGAAGGTTGGAAATCACATCCTTCCCTTATGGTTTTCCTACTGTATCAAGAACAGAGCAATGGAGGGAAGTTTTGTATGTTATTTCTGCTGCGTTAACCGTCCTCCCCACTGATCCTTACAGTTTTAAAGTATGGAACTACCTCAAGAGATGGTCATTAAGGGTATGTTTGGTATTACCTTGATTGAAAACACTTGAATTTTCATAAATTTCGATTAAGTTAATATGAGAGAGCTGTGAACGTAATTTATGTGATTATTTATTCTCAAACAATAGTTTCAACTTGAAGCTTTCGCAATCAGAGAAAAAAATGAAGTTAGTAACCAATGTAATTATCTAAAACTAATTAATGGAATATTACTTAATATTTTGATTTTTTACAAATAACCTCATAGGGAATCTCACATACACAAAAAAAACTCTTGTAATGTACATGCATACGACGAAAATCCCCTATACAATCATTGTACACGTATAGAACCCCTCCCATGATCAAGTAAAAGAATCATCTTGTAAATAAGTACATACATACGTACACACGTACGTACATACTATATATATATATAGAGAGAGAGAGAGAGAAAGAGAGAGGAGTGTTAGTGTGCGAACCGCACACTCCATACGATTTGACCACATGGTTCAAATCTCCCCATTTCTCATATTTAAATAAAAATAAAAAATACTATAAATTTTTAAATATTCAATTACCCCCTAAAGAAATGTTCATCCCTTGGAGCTTCATTTTCACCGTTGGATCATATCTGAATTGATTGTAGCTGGTTAATTTTTTTCGAGAAAATTGGTGATGAATGCTAAAACCCTAAAGGATGGGAACAATCCTAAAGGTAATCTAACAAAATTTCTATATTTTTACTATCTTTTGATGATTTTTTGGAATGGGATTTGTAAGTACTTGATGGATGGCTACGATTGAGTTTCAACATCGGATATGATCGAAGGGTGAAAATAAAGCCCCGAGGAATGGAAACAATCATAAGGAGGGTAATTGAATTTTAAAAATTTATTGTGAATTTTATTATTCTTTTCCACGTAGGCATGATTGCACGCACTGTAACGATTCGCATAGCAGCATTTATATATATATATATATATACACACACACACTTCTAGTAATCAATCACATAAAGAATTTCTTATCATTGAGTCTAGTCACTCATATCACTTAGAAATTAGAAAAGAAAGTTTAGGGGTTTTCTGCATACATGTATACTATAAGGGGTTTTTTTACATATATGAGATTCTTTGGTGGTTATTTGCAAAAAGTCCTGATGTTTTCACCTGGAAAGTAAAAGTCAAATTTCACATTAACTTTGCCTTTTAACTAGAAAAATTCAAAACTAGTAGAGTTCTCCTATGGCATCTTACCATGTTCTTCTTCTTAACCTAACCCATTGAGACAATTGTCTATTGACCTTTGATATCATTTTGCATAGTTAGTAGCTTCTTTGAGAAGAAAGACAAGAAATAGTTCAAATGGAAAGACAAGAAATATTTCAAATGGAACATACAAAGTTTAAAATCGCTCTCCAAGTGCCCTTGTAAGCATGAAAACAATTGAACTTTTGAATATATATATATATATATATATATATATATAGAGAGAGAGAGAGAGAGAGAGAGAGAGAGGGGAGAGAGAGAGTGTTTGCATATGTTTATCCTCAAAGTCTTGTTTAGTTGTGCCTATATTCATACAAACATGTTATTGCCTTCAATACCCTCATATTCCACCTAATTGTTATAGCTATACTCACCTAGACAAAGTACCATCAACTGGAGGTGAATATTCTACAAGAATTTGACAAAAAAGCTTCAATATTTACCAAATAGTACATAGTCTTTTCACATGACAATGGCAAAAGAAATTGTAAAATGATTGATCTAAGAGCAAGTTAGTCATTTAAATCTTTCAATTATGTATTGATAAAGTCTGGAAAATAGAGACGACGGGTGTACACACAAATCATTTCGGGGTGTTTGCATACTCAAAATTATCTGGAAAAACTACTTCATCAGTTAACTTCTCCAAGTTTTGCAAATGTAAATAAAAATTAGTTGGAAAATGAATCTTGATGTTCCTAGAATTTTCTCTTTTTTTCAGCTTACTTCTCCATCCTTGCCTACAGGCGAAATATTTTTCATGATTCTACTTCTCCTGACTTTACTTTTCGAGAAACACTTCCGATGATTTTCTATTTTCCAGAAGAAATTGCAAAAATGCAAATGCCCCCTCAATAGATTAATAAGTGTAATCAATGAGTATAAAAAAAACTCTACGTTGAAAAGACGTCTGCGACACTTCTACCCAAGGAAAACAAAATGAATGTTATTTTGTCAAAGTTTATCCTAACCTTTTGATCTGATATCTAGCATTAAATGCATTAGTTTCAAAAAAAATGTGGCGAAAGTGTCCCTAATAAGAACTATTTGATCAATGGTTAAATGGCTTCTAGTGAATGTATATGAAAAAGATATGACCCCATTCTCTCATAAAGCCAAATGTCATGTCCAATTCCAAGTCACTCCGAACGTAAATATTGTACTTCCGAGACGTGTTTGACAAAATTTTTAGTTGATAGTTACTTCTACTTTTAACAAGAAAAGTGACAAAACTGAAACCAGACGGATCCTTGGCGTCCACTGCCATCCCAAAATGAATGAAATGTAAAAACCAAAAAAATGCTTCCAAACGAAAGCTATGCCAAACAAAGGCTAAAGGAAAAACCTCCACGGAGCCGAAAGCGATGTTCCGTAGAAGCTGCTGGCTTTGCTACTTCAGGAGCCAAAGTTGAGCCCCGGTTTGAGCCAAGAAGAAGAAATCTGTGAAAGTTCCGCAAGCTACCATGCAACATTAGCATAGGGAAGAATGAAAGTTTGTCAAACCAAGCCTTTACCGGTCCCCTTATGACCTGGAATGGCCCCTCTTCCCGTCGTCTCTGCACTAGACCAACATAAGTTTCTAAAGCAACTACCTAAACGTTGGTGGGTGGGCCAGCTACATTTTCCAAGTATCGCTATTGCAGTGATCATTGTGCCCAAGGACATCATGGTGGTAGCGGTAGCCCAGAGATAGCCACGGAGTCCCTGCTTTAGAGAACCGAGTCTACTTGCAAAATCCTCCATTTAAGTGAAGGAGACAATGTCCGAGGTGAAGGACAAAGGACATTAATTTCTCTAAGTGCCAAGAAAAGTCGCTTTCAATATAGCTTGACTTCAGAATTCACATCATGTGTGTTAAGTGAAGCAAATACGACTCGGGGCAATCTAAGCAGCCTTCACATAAAAGTTACAAATACTCATTTATCAACGAGGGCAAGCTAACCAGCTTTCACGTAAAAAGTTACAAATGCTCACTAAGTAGCAAGTTTACACAACATGGACAGAGCTGACAGAACAATCATTGCCCCTCTAAGATGTATGTATGGGTACACAAATTCACAAGAGCACGGAACTTTGAAGGAATATTTACATCTTCTGATGCCCCTTGCAATATGCACTAGCCCATATAGTATACAATCTATGGATGTTGAAAGGCATTGATCAGCGACCACTTTATAATAAAGAGTTCAGTGCGGATTCAGATCAAATCCAATATACATGCCTGGCTGGAGAGATTTGCACACGAGAGGCTGAGGTAAGAACTACCTACACTGTTCTAAAGTTAATTATGCAGGTTCACGAGGGCGGGCAGCCCAAAGGGAACTGAGGGCCCGTAGACGCTGGAAATAGTCCCCTAAAGCAAGAAGCCCTCGAGCAGCTTGGCGGGTAGTCAGTATCCGGTACATCTGCTGCAAAGTCTGCTGTCGAAGGTGGTCAGCCTGCTCCAAATGAAAAAGTAACAAAAGCAGTTTAAAAGTTGAAGTTAGCCTCCCTCATATCCACTAAATAACAGCCAACCTACATCATTTCTTCATCATTGAGTCCGTGGTCGTAAGGCAGTTTTACCCTTCCTCATATCCATTAAATAACAACCAACCCAACCTAAATCATTTCTTCATCCTTGAGTCTGTAGTCGTAAGGCGGTAACGTGACCCAAGGCATACTTGGGATCCCTAATGCCTACGAACTAAGGCACCTAGCTAAGCGGCACCTATGTGGCATCTTCCCAATTGAGTCATCAGGAGAGAGACACTCATAGTTGGAGAGAGAACACTTATAGAGAAGAGAGGACATGGACACAGGGAACCCAAGAAGGGTGAGAGGACAAAGAGAGGGATCCAACCTTCCTTATCTATCATACTTGCCAGAAAGGTAGTGCTTCATCTTCTTGCTCTTCATTAGGGGTTCAATCTGAGAGGATGCGAATAGCCAATAGTTCTTAGTTCATTGACTGGCAAGTGGAGCATATCACCTCATCATGGCCATCGTAGTAAGAAGATAATCTTATCATCTGTCCAAAAGTACCTCATTGTCGACAGCCAAGATTGAGATGATGTGATATCAAGAACTAAGCCTAAGTTATTCCCATAACCTTATATACATGAGGGTGTGGTCTCAGTGGACCTAGTTTGACTGGCCCATGGACTAGCTCAAGCATGCCCGGCAACACCTAGGCCTGCTTTTTCAAAGCCTAAGAAGGCGTTCATATGCCCGGGCCTTGAGAAAAAAAAACATTGCTGCCTAGGCAGTGCCCGGTATTGTCTAGGTAGACCGCTTGACAACTGTGACTAAGTCATCATAAGGAAGCAACATGAAGCAACATTTTCTACGTAAGATAGAAAAATAACACATCAACTTAGTTGGACCATGAAAAATTGAATCTATATTTCTAGTACGTGAAAAATCAACAACTGAAAATGTAGATGTTGACTTAATGTCAAATCGTATTTAACCATTAAACCAGTGGTATGGATTTCCGCAAGGAAATAAACAACCATAAGAGTTAGAAAATGTGGGTTGTTTCTAAATTCATAAGAATATGGTAGTACAAACTTTGGCAAAAAGATGAAAGAAGTTGATAGTACATTTGTTTGTGTTATGAACATTTGCAATTACATGAAAGGAGCTGATGGCACTTTTATTTATGAATATTTTCAATTATCTCACGTTCTCAACAAGAAAGAACTTACTCCAAGCTGGAGAAGCTGAATTAGCTGGGTTTAATGCCAGTATGCAACATCAGATTTTTAGTTTCAAACAAAATTTGGAATTGGACAGAAGTAGACAAACTCTTGAAAGATCTCATTTTATTTTCCCCCAATCCAATTTTGTGTGTTCGGCTACATTACTGAGAAGCAAGGGGTAGATGACTTGGCTGACTTTAAGCCTATTAGCTTACTTAATGGGGCTCACAAAATCATCACCAAGATGGCAGACATTTATGGTGCTCATTCCTAAGAAGCAAGGGGCAGATGACTTGGCTGACTTTAGGCCTATTAGCCTGCTTAATGGGGGCCTAGAAAATCATCACCAAGATGCTAGCCTCCAGACTTGAAAAGGTAGTACACTGAGTTAGTTGCAGTCTGGGTAGCTTCATCAGCGGTCAACAAATAGAAAGAACCTCCTGGTAACCAACAAATGCATTCATGCCATGAAGCAACATAGGCAACAAGGTCTAGTTCTAAAGTTAGATTTCCAGAAGGCCTACAATAGGGTCAATCGGAGATGTCTCTTTCAGGTTCTTCAGAAGATGGGCTTTGGTGGGAAGTGGACAAACTGGATTAGGGACTGCACCCCTCAACTTCCTTCATGGTTCTTGCAAGTGAAAGCCCTACAGCCTCCTTCCACAGCGGGAGGGGTCTCTGTCAAGGGGATCCCATGCCTCCTTTGCTCTTTGTGCTGGCTGCTAATATTTTGAGCAGAATGTGACAATGGGCAGTTGCAGCTGGTTACCTTTCTATTTTCGGATTAAGGTGATTCTCGAGCTTTTGGATAAGGTGACAAGTCTGAGGGTTAACTTCCACAAGTGCCGTGTCATTGGGGTCAACAAACCTGACTCGGGGTTGATACGGGCAGCAACCATTTTGGGATGTCAAATAGGATCTTTCCCCATCACTTATTTGGGTCTCCCTTTGAAGCTGGGGAGAATCCTCTGTAGGGATTAGCAGCAGGTGGTTCAAAGTTTGAGACTAGATTGGCAGGTTGGAAAGGCAAACTCCTATTTTATGGGGGGAGGTTGGTGTTGTGCAAGTGAGTACTCGATAGTCTTCCGATCAACTACTTATTTTTGGATCCTCACGTCTACACCAAAGAAGCTTGAAGCCATTCTTTGTCGCTTTTTCTGGAAGGGCAATGGAACACTTTGAGGGGGAGGTTTTAACATCTCATGGGGCAGAGTCTGCAAGAGCAAGAAGAATGGAGGATAGGCAATGAAGGACATCTCAAAGTTCATCTTGCACTTATCTAAAAATGGTTGGGGAAGTTGGGAATAGTAGATTCAGGCTATGGCGGGAGGTTATCCAGCATAAATACTATCTTCAAGGCAGAAGTTGGGACCTAGTTCCAAATTCCACCTACAAACTCACCTCCATATGGATGAGTGTCCTAGAGGGGGTTGATATTATTAAGGCATGATCTAATGTTTCGATTGGCAATGGGGAGTCCACTTTGTTTTGGCTTGTAGTATTGCGGGTCAACCTCACTCGCCACCAGGTTCCCCTCCCTGTTCGCCATAGCCTCCCATCCACAAGCCATGGTTGCCCACATTTTTTACCACTCTTCAGATGATTGGGGGGGGGGGGGGGGGGTGTTGGGCAGCTGGTTGCCCTGCTTCAGGAGGGAGATGAAGGATAATGAGATCCAAGATCTGGGTAACCTTCTCTTTCTTCTCCAAGGTCACAAGGTTGTTACAACACTTAGAGATCCCTGCCATTGGGATTGGGAACACTATGGAGCGCTTTCTGTGAAGTCAGCTTAACAGAAGATTGCAGATGGTGGACTATTCCCTTTTTGCAGACATGTTTGGTCTCCTTAAATCCCCTTGAAGGTCAAAGTTCTCTTACAGAGGATATCTCATAGTAGATTACCCACCTATGATAGGTTCTCTCAATTATGGATAGTTTCCCCAATATCTGCTGCATATGTTGGGAGAAGTTGTCCTTGGACCATGTGCTTCTTGCTTGCGACTTTGCCCAACATGTCTGGAAATCCTTATGCCAGAAGTTAAATCTCCAACCTGGCCGTCTAGATGATGTGGATTCTGTCTACTCCCTGCTGAACTTATGCGCTTCCTACCCTTTGCTGAGAGCTGATGCCAATCTTCGGTGGTTGATCCTGCATGATACTTTTTGTATGGAATGAACAAAATTCAAGGATTTTTAAGGAAGCGTCAACTCTAGAGAAATTTGCAGCTTGTTGAGTCAATCGGTGAGGAAGTGGGCTAAGGCATTTTGTTAAAGAGGATGTCAATTCTTCAGCCATTTTTTTTTTTTTTCTTTTGGAGGCTTTTTGAGGTCTGCAGCATTTCGGTGCCTTTTGTATAGAAGAAATTTACAAGGGTTTTCATCATTTAATCTTGTACATTCACCTCTTTTCAATTGTATATACCATGTGGTACCATCCACTTTTTTTTAATGTGTTTGGCTACATCATGACCAAAGTAATCCCTGGGTCAGCATTTGTTTCAACACAAATGGGCCTTAACCATCATGTACCAAAGAGGTCAGAAATCCATATCGGACACATACAATGAAATTGAGAAATGGAGTATGCCATTTGTAGGTAGACCTAGAATGCAGTAAACGAGGAACTAGCAAAAGAATGTTAGGAAGGTAATAGATACACATGGTTACTTGACAGCACATGCAGCCTTAATAGGGGATAATGGTAATCCAAGACATACTAGCTAGCATCCCACGGCCAGGTTGACCACAATCCCTGCCTCAGTAAGAAGAGGTTGTTTGTCCAGGCAAATCAAGGGCTGAAATGATCTTTTAGCAGAGGGTTGTGACTTAACAAGTTCCCCACCCTCCCTGAGCTTTTTCTGCACCAACTGAATATCCTCAACAACCAAAAGATGTATGCAACCCACAAAAATGGGAATGTGTTAGATGAAGATGACAATTGTGCTGTGTCCAAAGATCATCCAAATATGATTTGATTTTTGTCAGCTGATGCAATATTATGTTTTGATATTTTCCCTATCCAATGCCAGATTACACGTGTCAGCCAACTTTCGCTGGAACTCCAGCCACAATTGACTTGTCCTTTTTTTATGGTTTCCTTCCATAGTTCTGGATCATTGGGATGGACCAAGATCAGTAGATCCAGATTAGTTTTGGCTGAATTGATCTCAAGGGCCATTCCTGTGGACAGTGAATAAGCAACCTATTAAGATATTTCAACTGTACAAGATGTGACCTAGATGATGCATACAAGGTACATGTAATGAAGCAAAATAAATCAGCATCATGCCATGTAGCCTTGAGTCCTTGACCACCTGCTGACAATAGAAACAATCTAATAGAATTTTCAAGTCGACCATATATACAGGAATATCAAGCAATCCAACTATGCTTTGGCAAAAATCAGCATCTGTAATCTATTACCATTACGGAGCCTTTATTGCAAAGTAGTTGGCCTTGTAGTCCTTGACCAACTGCTGGCAATAGAGACAACATAATAGGAAAAACCAACTGGGCTATGTACACCCAATTCTGAGAGAGAATGAAATGATGCTAGGAGCAGATAAAAGACATCCACAGTCACAAACCCACGATTAAGCATTAAATTTCCTGATTATCGTATGTTGCAGTGCCACGTAGATTGGTTAGATCAGACAGCTCTAGCCTCTAGAAGTGGGCATATGTAATTTAACTTTACCCAACCTCTTTTTCTGAGTATACTCCAGGTATATTTTTGGCATGTGGCAGGTTGCTTGTTTTTCTTTTATGAAACTAGACATCCAGTTTACAGGGAACCACCATTTCCCACTATCCCACTAGACTATGCGTCCATGAAAAAGAAGATACCTGAAATTCTTGGTTCAAGGAATATGGAAAAAAGGAAAAAAAATACAGAATTGTTGCCAAAGTTTGACTAAGCTAACTATTATTCCATGGTAGCCAGCTATTTTATGGCTTCGGGAAAAGGTGGGTGGGACTCACAAATTTGATACATGTACTTTCATCTTTCATATATTGTCGCACTTGCAACTTACAAAAGCATCTTTAAGCTGACACTCCAACCTAAGCATTCTTGGGGTAGAAACAGTCTATAGCTGGCTATCTGCCATCAGACCCGATAATAAGAAATGTGAATCTTAGCTCTTCCATACACAATCGATTTGCATATAGAACATTCAAAGTCCTTTGACACATTGGCATCCCAACACACAAAGGTAACTTGTGTCTGTTGAGTATTGACCAATATGTTTATTTGATAGAAAAGGGTGTCATAAACACCATAATCCATCAAAGCAGTCCATGTATAACGCAATCCCACCCTGTAATCACTCACCAGCCTACAAAGGAGGCCATGAAGCGCTCTGAAATATGCATAGTGGCAGCAGTCCAAAACTTTATCATGAATAAAGGGTCACCCGTCAGAATCAAGGGGAACTAGTATTTCAAGAAGTAAGCATCCCAAAACAGGACGGATGGAACAACAGTTAAATATGGCTTAAGAATTGGTAACAAATATCGACGTCAAGAAACATGAAATGAAAGTTTCACCTGGGTTACAAAGCCCACGAGGGCATCCAACTTCCCCACAGCGGTCGCCATCTGTCCCATGCAATTTGGCACACTTGATGCACCTAATGGATCAGATACCACAGCCTCAGCAAGGGTTTGTTGAAGTTTATCTATTCCCTGGGAAAGAGCATCCTCAGCTTGCTGAGATGATTCTTGAAGATTATATACTGCCATGAGTTGTTGCTCTGTCAAAGGATCAAGTTGTGGTGTCAGGACCTAGAAACAATGAGGAAAAGCATTTGTTAAAACCCATCCAGCCATATTTTAGCTTTGAAGAAAAGATCAATGAATTTTGGGATTAGAAGCATTACGGAGACCTAAGAGAAGCACAAGGCTACTTTAAAACAGTGGATACTGATTATTTAAAGAAATATGCAGTATGCCAAATACTTGAGGGAATCACATGTGCCACTGGGGGGGACTTAGCTAACAAAGCTGATTGTGGAATACCAATTTCGTACACAGTTGAACCCATGGAAATCTGTATAAACTCACGATATCACCACTGTCACCATAATGCCTTATCAAATAAATATGGGTCAATGCACAACTTGGATGGCTAAATAAAGGATCCAATAGACTTCCACCTAGCTGTCAACCTATAGCAACCTCCCATTGGTAGTGAATCATACCAGGCAGAGGTTCAGAGATACTTCTAGCATTAAACATCCATTCATAGTACTGAAGGAGCCTTGTCCCCACAATGATGTGCTCTTCTAAGAACCTAGTAGGCAATAGAATCTTTGAAAGGGAAAAAGGAAAATGATCCTACACCGATTATTTGAAGAAAAGGAATAGATGATGCAAAAAGATTACACAAAGCAAGGGAAAAAAAGTTAAAAGGAAGATGCAGCGCATTTAAGTGTCAATTTTGATTAAAGCTTCAGAGAAAAGCAGAGTGCCTCATTGCAACTTGTTCCAGTGTCCTTTCTTTTTGAAAGTGGATGATACCACATGTACATATTCGATGAGAAACAGGGAAGACATGAGTATAAGAATCAAAAGTGCTCAAAAATTTCCCCCATACAAAAATGACAAGGACCTGGTGTGTCACTAACTAATCCCCCAAAACACACAAGAAAGGAGGAATTACCATAATCCATTCTAAAAAAAACTTGTTCATCCCTCAACCAGAACCCTATTACGAAAAAAAATAGCATTCCTCTCAGGAAACAAGGCTCTTCTTTTCTAAAGATTTTCCCATTCCTCTTGCCCTAAAGAGCTGATAAAACAGGGTGAAGGATCAGGCACCAAAGCTTATGTTCATACTTGAGAACCCAATACATACCCCAAAGCTGTAGGAGCCTCTCCACTGAGTCAACTGGTCACAACTGACACCAAACCTCTCTGATAGATGCACAACTCACAAACAGACGATCTATTGACACATCCACATCACCACAAGCAACAAAGAGTAGAAATATCACCCACAAGCTTCATATGATCAATACAAGAACCGTTCATGGACCAGTTTTTGGGACAAGCCACAACAAGCACATCCCAGATGTTGGAGAATTTTTCATATACCAAAACAAACTAAGCAGAAGCAAGCTGACATGCATTGCTTTAACAGTTAATAGTTTTCACGCAACTTGTTACAAACTATTTAGTCAACAGCATGGTTGATCAGCCAAACCCAATCATAATGAACAGAAGAGGATAAGGATCGGGATCGAAAAGTATAGATCAGATTATTTCAGCATAAATTCATTTCTAAATATTTTGTAGCATAAAAATTCATTTCTGAATATTTTGTATTAAAGAATTTTGAAGAGTTCTCTACATTTTTTATATCTGCAATAGACACTTCCCTTAAATGGTTGAAAATCCAGGGGCTGACAAAGTTTTCCAAAAATAGCCTGGCACCTCTGCATGCACTTTCTGCTATCATGGCAAACACTTTTTCAGTTGCATCACGACACTTGGAGGCAAAGGTGCTTGAACGAGTGAGTTGTTGTTCAGTAATGCTAAGATCTGGCTGTGGGGGCATGTGAGAGAAGATTCAGCTCTAGCTGACAAAGCTGTGTAATAACTCAAGTTGCAACATAGAGAGACACAATAAGCATTTGCTAAATAAGGTATCTAAAGTTTCAATGTAGAGAGACTAAGAAGAACTGGTTGTTGCTCCATCAATTCAGGAGGTTTATCAGTTTTCAGCATTACTACTGCACATTGTCACCAACAGTGATCTCTCATTCTTGTCACCGACAGTGATCTCTCCATTCTTTCTTTCTTTTCCCTTTTTTCCCCTGCCATCCCTCATCTTTTCCTTTCTTTTCCCTTATGCTTTCCTTTTACCAGACAGGATCAGGAATACACCAACCAAGATGAGCATTTGAATCAGGATATGACCTGGCTAATCTCAATCCTGTTTTTCTACATTTTTGAACCTTTATCGAAGGGAATTTCATGGAAGGTGCAGATACCTTGAAAGCATTGTGTAAAATATATAGCTGATTTGGGCGCTCTAGCACCCCCATGATAAAGGAAAGATTCCTCGGGTAGGTCAAAGAGAGCTGGGGAAGGATCATCCCAGAGGCTTGTTCTCTCAGGGTCTGTATATATCCTTTTTTCCTGAATTCTTAAACATTTTTCAACTGGATCCTATAGTGAATACTGTTGGATTCGGGAGGTGTGAATATTCTTGAAAGGCATGTTCTCTGTGGCATTTAAAAGCAAATTCGAGGGAAAACATAAGCTTGAGAAAATGTAGGATAGAAGTGGAGGAAAAGCCTATGGTGTTTAGGGATGCAGAAAACTGGAACCAGATCTTAATTTTTTTTCTCTGACAGTGGTTGGTACCACTAAATTGTATTAAATTGAAAAGAGAGTTACAAAAGATGTATAAGAGGATTCTTAACAAGTCTTGCTATACAAGGCACCCAGAAAGTGCATCAATCCATGGCCTCCAACCTAACAAAAAAAGAGCCACTAGTGATGTATTCTTTACAAAAAGACACCATCCACTCCCTGATCCTAGAACAAATAAAAGTTACCAGTACCACCCTGTCCAGGTTAGACGCCTCTCTCCCATGGTTGGCAGTACCGGCCGATACCGGTATCGGCCGGCACCGGTACCTATGGTTTAAAGGGTATCGGCCGGTACCGGTACCGGTACCCACCGATACCGGTACTGCCATCCATGCTCTCTCCTAAAAATCCTCTTATTTCTTTCCAACCAGATAGCCCACAAAGTAGCACGAAGGACCAACCACCACATGATAGCATCACCCCCACTAAGAAAGGAAGAAGACCACAGCCGAATGAGAGCCTCCACAGTATCTAGCAATACCCTCCAAAGATCTGCCATACTTGGAGAAGGGACAGCCCAAAATATGTGGTCAATGGACTCATCCACATCTCCACAAAGGGGGCACATAGAGGGAACTTAGCAGAGTGCTGTTGGGAGAATAAAAAAGGTATTCCTAGAGCTGAAAGGACAAGATGTCAGGACAAAATCCTAAAAATAGATGGAAAGGGACTGCAATTCATCCTTACTGCTCGACTTTACAGCAAAAGCCATGAAGAGGGTAAAAGCAAACTCATTTTTCCTTTATTTTCCACTTTTTTTTTTTTTTTTTTTGGGGGGGGGGGGGGGGGGGGGGGGGGGGGATCAGGAAAATCAGCTTGGAAGACCTGCAACCCTGTGCTGTAATATGATCATGCATCAGTCTTGACATTATGCTTCATTTTACTTTTGAAAAGAATAATAAGGTAGGAAAATAATGATGTAAAATGAGGATTTATGACTCTGCCAATCTTATGGAGAGCACACAAAATGCATTGCTGCCATTGCGCACATGATGACATCTATCAAAAGCAGCTGGCTAACACACAGTATTCACCCTTGTTCTCACATTCTCAACAAAGAGTGGGATGCAGAGGTGATTCAGGTGAACATCAAGACCTTCAACATGTCAACATGCCAACAACAGAAATTGGATGTCATAACACACTGTATGGTACAGAAGGTGGTCTCAGGTTACTTGATTTGTGGAATCATAGTAGCAGGGAACGGTCATGGGAATGGTAATGGGACTGGGATCATCTAGTTTACCATTCAAATTTCCCTTTGGAATGGGACCAGGAATGGGGAATGGGTACACTTTTGGGAGCGGGAGGGATAGCAAAATGAGTGAATCTTGCTACTAAGTGTGGAACTCTTAAAGTTCTCACTGTTCCTCATTTTTCTTAGAAATAGCTGAATGTAATGTACAGAGGTACATATTAGGGAAGCAATTAGTTCCCAAGTTGTTGGCAGCACTAAGTATCAGATCAACAGGCAAAACTTGATTTGACGCTGATGAAAATAATGTGGCAAGCAATATCAAGGGATCAGATAATAATAATCACATGTAAAATTTAAAAGGCAGACACAAAAACTTATGACAACAATGAATGTAATTGTCAACACTGCTTGCACGTACACTAATTGGTCACTGGACTTTTCATAAATACTCTCATATTGAAGGTCAACTTGGCCAAGCATTTAGCACTCTTTTTTTTTTTTGGAGGGGGGTGGGGAAGACACAGATAGTAGCTGGTTGCAAGCAAGGAAGAATCGGAGATTGGGCACGAACTGGCCCGGTCCCAATGGATTGGATATTGGACCGATTTGGCCAGGCTGGGCCAGTCCCCCCATTTATTTGAAAAAAAGGCTAAAGATTCACGAAAATATAGAAAAAAACATAAAAATGGGGGGAAATTCCCTTTGCTCGAAACTTATCTAGGACCTTAGATAAGCCATTGGGATCTTATTAATTGGCAAAAAAGCTTAAGTACATGGGAGGCATAAAACCTTATCCCTAATTATTACATGATAGACAAAAAGGTAGCTGAAAATCAAAATAAACAAGCTCATCTTTAAACATTTGTGTACTTAACAGTTATTTAGGCTGATATTGTAAGTGCTACATAAATGGATAATATGAGCTTTCCCAAGACATATGAGCTTAGTATTACTGTTGATTCTTGTAGAAATCAATTGTACTCATCTATGTTGCCATAGGTAATTGTCACCAACATCCATCCTTGGGTCTCAAGTCCATGGTAAGATCCTCCTAAGGACTGATAAGAAGCTGGCATTATCTGTTACAAACTATAATACCTGATCCTCTCACCTGCTCCACAATCTCATCAATTAACTTGAAAATATATTCAACATTCTTTACCTTGCCACCAGCATCAACTGAGATTGGTACCAACTAGACAATATACAAGAAAGTTGATCATACTCCTTTTCGTTATCTCCGTTAAAAAAAGTGAAAGAGGATGAAACAATTAGCCCAAAAACCATACCATCAATCAATCTAATCATCTTAAATTAGTTCAACTCACTCACTTGTCCAGCCATTGGTCATTATTGTGCAGCCTCTCTCATCCTACATTCACTCTAAAGACCTAATCATACTCCTTTTTGTTATCTCCGTTAAAAAAAGTGAAAGAGGATGAAACAATTAGCCCAAAAACCATACCATCAATCAATCTAATCATCTTAAATTAGTTCAACTCACTCACTTGTCCAGCCATTGGTCATTATTGTGCAGCCTCTCTCGTCCTACATTCACTCTAAAGACCTGATATGGTCCCTGAGATCACTCATGTCTTGAAGTAGGATAAGTGTTGTATATCTCCTTGGGTGTTGATCTTAGAGCACCTTTACCTATATATCCAATAGTCTTAATCATGTCCTCCCAATAAGAACCCTAACAACGTTAGCCAACATATTGTTGTAAATAAACCATCTTGTAGCAGCACGGCCAAACTTCTCCTTGACGTCAGATTCTTTATGGCAGTCGTGATAAATGGTTGTCTACTCCTGCTTGTTGTAAAAGGATCTATAAGACCTACTATGGGTATCCTCAGTCATGCCGTGATTTTCCTCACCGGATCCTTGTCCAGACCAAGGTAAGAAGAATCAAGGATCAGGTCGATCCAAACCTGATCTAGACTCATCCCGAGGCAATCTGGACCAATCCCCCATTTATTTTTTTAATTATTTAGAAAAAAAATTGGTTTAATCCCAGACTGATCCAATCCAATCTTGGACCGATCACATCCAATCCCGATGGATTCTGGTCAATCCCGACCGATCCCAACCCAGACTAGGGAATCGGGGATCAGAATCGGACCGATTCAAGTCAAAACCAATCAGATCAGCCGATCCGACCTGATCCATGCCGATCCTACCTTCCTTGGGGCGGACCTACTTTATTGCCCAACGTGCTGACCTGTACACTTCTAGAATTCCTCCTTGACGAAAGATCTTCTTCTCTCTTCCATGATATGCTACAAATTATCTTAAGAAAGAAAAAAAAAAAGAGGAAAAAATTTGCTATGTCTTTAATTTATAAAGGGACTATGGTCCAAGGAATGAAGGATAAATAAGAGAAAGTTACCAAGTGTACAAGCATTACTAAAGGGAAATCATAAAATGCATTGGACCTCCTTTTATCTATGTTCAGGGTTCTTGTCCCATAAGGTAAATATGAATTTCGCTGGCAGATGGACATGTCATCTCCTCCTAAATTTGGCCCTGGTAATGGAGTTCGCTCTTTTTTTGCATCATGTTGCCATAGGTAGTTATTGAATTAATTTATAACCTTTATTAGTGCAGCAGAACAAGCCTTTACTTCCCTTTGACATTTGAAATATGTTTCTTTAAACGGAAGACTCCACCGAAAATTACCCAGCTATTTGCACAAGATTTGTCATCCCTTAAAACATGCATGTGTATATGTGAGTAGAATATACACACGCATGCATCATAGGAGGCAAGGGTTTCTTTATATCCTATGCATGTATGCGAAAAAGAAATACAACATGCATGACATGTATAAAAGGACAATACGTGTAGTCATGACATATATAAATCTAGGGTTTCATGTCCTATGTATGTGTATGCATATACATGCAAAGAAAAATATAGAAGAACATTCCTCAACCGGCGGGCAGCAACAACCAGCAACAACTACAGCAGCATCCGCAGCAAGCAGGGACTGCAGTTATAAAAGGACAATACGTGTAGGCATGACATATATAAATCTAGGATTTCATGTCCTATGTGTGTGTATGCATGTACATGCAAAGAAAAATATAGAAGAACATACCTCAACCGGCGGGCAGCAACAACTGAAGCAACAACCAGCAATACCTACAGCAGCATCCACAGCAAGCAGGGACTGCGGTCTCCTGTTGTGGGCCCTGCGCCCAAGAAAAACAGAAAAGAGAGAGAGAGAGAGAGGGGCAGCCGAATAGAGAGAGAGAGAGGGGGGAAGGCGGATGAGAGAGGGAGCAAAAAAGAGAGGCGGTTGAGAGAAGAGAGACCCACCAAGTCTCCCCCCCCCCCCGGTTCCTTTTAGGGAAAAAAAGGGGAAAAACAGAAAAAATGAAAGAAGAAAAAAAAGTAAAAAAGGAAGGGAGTGGGAGAAAGAGCCACCAGTGGCTCTTCCCCCCACCAGTGACCCCCCCCCCCCCAACTGGTGACACCCACCGGGGGTTGCCACCAGTTCCCCCCCTTCCTCCCTATCGCTCTCTCGGCTCTCTCTATCTCTCTCCATCTCTCTCTCTCACAGCATGTGGCACTGGTGGGGGGTCCCACCCGTCACTCCCCCCCCCCCCCAAAAAAAATAAATAAATAAATAAATCGGTGGCCACCTTGGAGGCCTATAAAAAGGCCCTACAAGCCATTGAAAAAAGAGAGAGAAGAGAGGACAGACCACATACGCGCGCAAGGGGCAGATAAAGAGGAGATGACGAGAAGGCCTTGCCAACCCTTGAAGACTCTATTTGAACGACTTTTGTGCATGGAACAAAGAGGATACATGTTATTAATTAACATTGTAATCTTATTAAAAAATTAAGGGTTCATTTCTATTGGTGAAACGGCCTTCATCTTTGTGGTCTACTCTTATTGGTAGAGTATCCATACACATCTTGGTACATTATTAATGATGAAATGACCATGATGTTATTAGTTTGCCCTTATTGGTAGAGCGGCCAAATAACTCATGGGTCATTTTTCCATTAGACTAACCAAAACCACGTAATATGAGTCATTAATGAAAGAATATTATGTTATTGACGTTCTACTTGATAACTTTGTTCATGTTTTGCAGTTTGTTCATATTGGTTGAACGGCCGATTTAATGGCGGTTCCTCCATATTGGTTGGAGGACCATTAAAGATTTTTCTCAAATATGTGACGGCCTTCATGCTCCATTAATTGAGGTTATTCTTTATGTTTGTTTCCTCTAAAATAAATCTAAAAAGAAGGGAGATGATGTCCACGATCTCAACGGTCTTTAAAGGATACTTAAAGGATATTGTTTAAGTGCGTCGATATCCTTTAAGCGGTCTTAATGGGGATTTTGTTCAAGGACACATCCCCTTGGCACTATTTGAAAGTTATAGGTGCTCATATCCTCAAATGAACCTAAAATCCTTTAAGTATCTTTTAAGGCCTATAAGGGATTCTTAACATAGTTGTCAATCCGGTCATGATCCATGTTCCGTTTTTCTACTAGGATGGGACGTCCTAGTGTCCCAGACAATTCTGGTGTCCCGTCCCAGAATTTTTTTCATACATATGCCAACAAATATAAGACATACATATACAATAAATAAGATGAAAATAAATATATAAAGATACAAATAAGACAAAATTAATGCAATAGAAGCATTAAGGACAAATTTATGGGTTTATATATGAGTATATTCATCAAATGAACCCCTCCAAAATAAGTTTACAAGGAGCTCAAGTACTTAGGAAAATCTCATGTAATACAAATTCTAGTTGGCAAAGGCCGAGACAGGCTGGGACGGGCCGGGACAGACGGGGACAGGCCAGGACGGGCTGGGACAGACCGGGTCAAGTATTGGGACAAACCAGAAATTATTCTTTCTCACTTGGACGGGATGTCCCGGTTGAGATGGGACGGGATCATGGAAGGCAGAATCGATCGATCCCAATCCGGATCAGCCAATTCGGATAGGGATCGGCCGATCCCGATCCGGCCGGAATCGTCGATCCTGGCCAATTCTGGTCACTTTCAGCCGATTCCAACCGATCCAAGGCCGATTCGGATCAATCCCGATCCGACCGGCCGATGCGTGCCGGAATTCCTTGGACGGGATGTCCCGGCCGGGACGGGACGGGATTGACAACTATGATTCTTAAACAAAGAAATCATTAAAATAACAACTTCCATGTATGCCATGTAAAAGTAAATGGTTTATTATCTTGTCATGTCTAAATTCCTCTTTTATTCTTGTCATCTTAATGGGCTTTCATGGATGGTTAATCAAGCGTTGCCAATCAGTGATTGGCTTAATTAAGACTAACTGAGGTCAGTAGGGAGAGGCCAAATGTATGGATCCACACTTGATCCAAAACCTTAGGGACTAATTCCAAATTCTCAAAGTCTACACTTTAAAGTAAAAAAAATATGTTTTCAAAACCCCCAAAAATCTCTTTTAATAAATCTTTCGAAAACAAAGTCTCACGGTAGCCAAAGTCGTTGCACTTCATCTTCCATTGTTCCATGTCCACAATGGTGAAGTGGTTCCATCCTAAGTTGCTATTAGAAGTGACAGATGTTGCCTCATTTCGTTTGGACGTCAACATCTTCCCAAAAAAAGGATTAAGAAATATTAAAAGAGAAGTTTGTAAAGTGAGAGAGAGAGAGATGCAGAAAAAAAAGAGAGCGAAAAAATGTAAGAGAGAAAAAAAATGTTCGAGAGAAAAAAATGTTAGGGACTAGAGAGAGAAGGAAATAGAGAGAAAAATGACTCATAGAAAGAGAGATGTTAGAGATGGAGATGTCAGAGAATAGAGAAAGTGTATAGAGAGATAGAGACAGAGAGAAAGAGAGAGAAGCATGTGAAGAGCCTACCGAATTGTTGTAAAGGGACAATTGGAACAAATGAGAGCTTTGGAGAGCAAGTGAAGAGAGGAAGAGAGCTTAGAGAGAAAGATCTTAGAGAAAGAGCGTAAGAAGAGATGACAGAGAGTGAGATTGAAGTTGGATACTTGGATGTGATGGAGAATTGCCAATGGGGGATTTATATAAACCCCAAGGGCTCTTCCAATCCCATCCCTCGTTATGTGTGTGTGTGTGTGTGGGGTGTTAAGAGTTGGTTAAATCACTTCACGGACAACCATAAGGTCGCAGTATCGAATCCCACCTGTGGACATACCTACGGCAAGCACCAACCTGGGCTTCACATGAGTTCCGACTTCGCCGGGCTGAGGGGAGGCCCAATGCCTGAGAGATGTTTGGCAAGCCTACGGCTCGGGGTACTGGTGATGCAGGGCTCAATCCTAGGTTTGTGGGTTTACTCTTGGAATTCAAAAAAAAAAGGGGCTCTTTCAACCCAAACTAAATGTTGGGACCCCATTCCAATGGGTTCCCAACAGCTAGCAATGACTAGTTTGAAACTAGTGTTGCAATCAGATCAGTCTGATCTGGACCAATCAGACCCAATCCAAGCCAAGGATCGGACCATCCGACCAGCCCAGATTTGGGGATTGGGAGCACAGTACCGGATCGGAGCGGCCCAAATCTGATCAGATCGGTCAATTCATACTGATCCTTCGTTGTCTTTTTGGAAAACTTTGCCAAGTAATCTCATCCATCATCAAAACTTTTCCAAGTAAATCTGAGAGACTTCTTGAAGCATGTTGCAGTAGCCCGTGCTAAACCCGAACCATAAATGATCCCTTTGGAGCTGCATCAATACTTAGTCAAAGAAAACCATTGAAAAGCTGGCAGATGTTAGCTGAATTAAAATGAATGAACAAGTACCCAAAGATGCACTAGAAGGCTAGAATCAGTCTTGCAGTCTAAAAATTATCAAGGGAAAAAACTCTTTTTTATAATGATGAGCTTGAAACAAAATATAAAGCATATTTGGATAAAAAAATTATGAGAAAATTTTGGTCAAACAAAGGGCTTCTAGAAGATGTTGACAGGATAAGATATTGTAAGGTGTTCTATAACAAAAATCAGACACAATCTTTTTTCCAGTTTTCATGAATACAAAGTCGTACGAAAAACAAAGAAAAGTTGAGGGGCTATAATGAGAATCTCCTAGATGCTTAATGGGTGCATGTCTTTATTTTTATTTTTATTTATTTATTTATTTATTTTGGGGGGTTGGGGGGAGGAGGAGAGAAAGAAACCCTACATAGAGGAAGAAGAGAAAGAAAACCCATATCAGGGATTCTCTTGCTCACCAAGAGGAAGATTCCATGAGAGAAGAAATGTGGGAGCTTTCTTGCGTGCAAATCAGAGAGAGAAAGAGAGAGAGAGGAAGAGCCCACGTGGACTCTTCCTCCATCAGAGAAAGGATCCAGTGGACCCCCCACTAGATGCCTCTCTCTTTTCTTCCCTCTTTCTCTCGAATACACCCCCATAAAACTAGAAAATAAAAGGAGGCAAAGAGAGAGAAAGCATGCGGTGAAATGCCCCACCAAATCAAAGAACAAAAAATAGAAACAAGATCCCCCACCAGATACTTTGGAGCCTCCCACCAGCTCCTCTTATCCATTACAAATACCCCTCCCCCTCTAGGGGTCTCATTCAACTAACAGCATGCTCTCTGCAAGAGAGAAAGTCGTTCTCTTCTCTTCAAGAATCCAAAATTGTAAAGGTTCATATTATAAATTATAGTCACACTTGGAAATAAAAGTTATTGAGTTTGATCCACTTGCGATATGGATCGTGTAATTTTGTATTTGTGGATCCATATTGGACCCTTATTAGATCCATTCAAATTAATTAATATTATGGATATTTATTGGACATTAATTGGATCTATCCAAATCTATTAAGTTGTTGGTACCTAAATGGATCTTTAAGTGGACTCTTAATGGGTCTTAAATGGGTCTCACTTAAACCCTTTAAAGGATATTGTTTAAGAATTCTTAATTTTTTTTGAAAGAAAGTCAGGTGTACCACCAATTTTATTAAATAAAAAGAGGGAGTACATCCAAAGCAATCTAGAGGAGAGGTTCCTCAGACCAAAGAGAAGAAAAAGTAAAATTACATTTGACTTGTTACTCTATTCCAACTATCCTTTGAGATACCCAATATGTGATGACTCCAATGATACCACAGAGAAACCGCTTCCAAACATATATTTTCTATGTAGACTTTGCTTCCCTTGAATAAATTATCATTTCTATTCCTCCATATACTCCAACATATCGCATGCATCAGAATTTTTATTACTTTTTGTTGCTTCATATGCTTCCCTGATGGAAAATTCCTAAAGAATAGGAACATGTGTTCTATGTTTTGGAAATTCATCTGCACCTTCAGATTTTCTGCAAATATCCTACAGATTTCTTTACTCACTTCACAATGTATGCATAAGTGGTCCACATCTTCATCTGACAGGTTACACATGGAGCAGATAGTTGGACCGTTTGCATCCTAATGTTTTCTGTACATTTTAGTAACAACTCTCTTTTGTAACAAAAGCCACATAAAAGCTCTAATCTTCAGTGGAGACTTTACCTTCCAGATATCCTTCAACACAGGTGAAATAGATACATTACCTTCAATCAAAGAATAAAGTGATTTGATAGAGAAAACCCTATTATTCTCTTTCCAAACAATCCTACCTTCAATCAAAGAATAAAGTGATTTGATAGAGAAAACCCTATTATTCTCTTTCCAAACAATCCTATCAGGTCTCTGTGGGTCAATGTTAACATCATACAGAAAGCACATTAATTCTGAGATTGTTCCAATTCTGCATCCTTTAGATTCCTCTGAAGAATAACATTCCAACAAAAATTCCCCTCCACACCAAGGATTGCAAACTCAGTCCGGGTCGGATCGGATCGCCCAGTCCGCTCGGAAACCGGGCGGTCCGATCCGACCCCGACCCAACGGTCCTGCCCCGGGATCGCTTGGATCGGGTTGGGTCGGCCGGATTGGGCGACCCGGGCCCGGGTCAGACCGGTCCGGCCGACCCCAACCCCCAACGTCTAGTTCCGAACTAGCCGTTGGGGTAACCGTTGGGAACCCATTCAAATGGGTTCCCAACGGCTAGAAGGGGCTTCTAAGCCCCTTCAAGTCCCTATAAAACCCCCACATACCCTTCTCTCCCTCATTCACACAAATTCTCATTTCTCTCTCTCTCTAAAATTTCTTTCTCTCTCTCTAAGCTCTCATACTCTCTCAAAGACTCAAACTCAAAGCTCTCTTGCTCTCCACGATTTTTTTTCTATTTTTTGGACCTATTTTTCTATTTTTTTCCTATTTTTCTTCTATATTTTTTCTTTTTTTAAAATTGAATTGGCCAGACCGGTCAGGCTCGGTCCGGACCGGTCCAGGATCAGATCGGATCGGCCGATCCACTCGGTCAGGACCAGACCGATTCGAGTCCGATCCCCGAGTTAGCCTACCTTGCTCCTCACAAGTGTACACCTCATCTACTTTTTTCCATTTATCCTTTTATATTTTTTCTTGGCTTGCAGACTTTCTTCCATTGAACCAAAGGGATTCTTTTTTTATTTTCATTATTTCCTCCCCACAAAAATCCCCTCCTGATCTTGTCTATTCTTTTGATAACCTCCTTGGGCATGATGAAAGCAGACATGTAATACACAGGAATAGAAGAAAGGACAGAATTTAAGAGAGTTATCATGCCTCCAAGACTCAAATTCTTAGCCTTCCAAAGTGATAATTTCCTATGCAATTTGTTTACCATAGGCTCCCAGTCTACAATTCTTGTAGATGTGTAGTGAAGTGGTAGTCCCAAATACACTATCGGAAGGCCTTCAATACTGCATCCTAAAACCTGAGCATACTCTGTCAATTCCTCTTCCTGCATGTTAACTCCAATGATATAAGTTTTATCAAAGTTGATTTGGAGCCCTAAGGTAAACTCGAAAGATTTGAGTAAAAACAGAAGCCTGTGTAACTGATCTGTCCCTCCTTCTAAAAATAATAAAGTATCATCTGCATATTGCAGATGTGAGATACAAAGCCCTGCATTCATCACTCTTAACTCCATGGAACCAGTCTTGCTCTTTTGCCCTATGACACATGATACTTAAAATATTAGCCACTAAGATGAAAAGATACGGAGATAGTGGATCTCCTTGCCTTAATCCTCTGGAACTCTTGAAAAAAACCTTCCACTCTTCCATTAATTAACATAGAGAAGACAGCTGTGGAAATACAATTCTTCAGAATTTTCACCCACTGATCAGGGAAATCATGTTTTTGTAAAACATTCCACAGACATTCCCAAGACTTTATCGTAGGCTTTATGAAAATCCAATTTTATCAACATACCTTTTCTCCTCTCTTTCTCATGGTGAACAAAATCTCATGTGCAACAATAAATGAATCAAATAAGTTCCTCCCAGGCACAAAAGCATTTTGTTGAAGATTGATCAATTTCCCGATTATCCTGCCCAGCCTTGACGCCAAAATTTTAGTAAAGATCTTGTAAAACCCATTTAACAGACTAATTGGGCGAAAATCTTTCAGCTCCATAGCATTTTCTTTCTTGGGCAATAAAACTAGAAGAGTTTGATTGACATATTACCCTCCCTTATGGTGTTGAAACCAGAACCTTACTGCCTGAGTCACATTCCTCCCCACTAAATCCCAAAAGGATTGATAGAAGAAAATCTGTATACCATCCGGACCAGGTGATTTATCACTTCCCAAGTCAAAAACAGCCATTTTGACTTCCTCTTCCGAAATATTGGTCATCAGCATGTCCTTGTCATCTTCACCAAGTCTAACTACATCATTAATCTGCCACATTGGATACCATCTCTATTCCACAGAAAACAACTTTCGGTAGAACGTTAGAATTTCTCCAATTATTACATGTTCATCGTCTGTCCATATTCCCTTAACAACCAGGGGTGAAATTGAATTTCTTCTTCTTCATCCATTAGCAATCATATGAAAAAATCTTGTATTATTATCCCCCTCTTTTAACCACTGTATTCTGGATCTTTGTCTCCATTTTATTTCTTCCTCTATCCTCCAATCATTCATTTGAGTTTTGAGGACAGTCAATTTTGTTCGTTCCTGATCATTTAGTGGCCTAACTTCTTCCAAAATTTCTAGATAATTGATATCTCCTATCAATGCAGAAACTTTCACATTGTTCTGTTGCTTCCATTGCTGAGCCCAAACCTTAATCGCCACCTTTAAGGATTTCAATTTAAATGCCAAGCATTTAACCCCTTGTAATTCATTCTAAACCTTGTTCCAATTATCTTCCACCATTTTCCTGAACTATTCTACTTTCAACCAACTCTTTTCCAATCTAAACTGCTGATTCCTGTGAATGTTATAACTGCACTCCACCAGTAGAACACAATGATCAGATACCATACCAGGTTTAGCTTTCAAGAAAGCAAACAGGAACAGAGTTTCCCATCTGACATCAACGAAAACTCTATCTATCCTTGACATAGAAGGATTGGTCCTAGAATTGCTCCAGGTAAACCTTCTGCAATTCAGTGCCAATTCGATCAATTCCATAGAATTAATCCAATTATTGAAATCCTTCATGCCTCTTGTATATCGTCCCCCTGAACTCTTTTCTATAGGATCTCTCACCTCATTGAAATCCCCTGTTATACACCATGGAAGATCAAATTTGTCTCTGCAATTTGTTAGTTCTTCGTAAACTAACCTTCTGCCTATATATCTATTTGGACTATAGACTCCTGAAAAAAGCCATTTAGGTCCGTTGGGCACTGACTGTAACACAACAGGTACTGAATGTTCTCCCACATCCGCCAGAACTCCTGTCCAATTCTGTGATCCCCATGCAATCAGAATGCCGCCAGACTGTCCATCAGATCTACGAAATACAAACTCAGGTGAACTAAACCCAGTGATCAGCTTAATCATCCTCATATCAAAAACTGCCATCTTTGTTTCTAAGATGCAAATTATATCCACTTTCCACCTCCTGATAGTATCTCTAACCGCTATTTGTTTACTTCTACCATTCAGACCCCTTACGTTCCAACTAATAATCTTCATTTGTGGGTGCGAACTCCCCTTCTCTTCTCCTGGGAAAAAATGGTTGAACTGACACCATCTTCTTCCGCAGATTTAAGCAAACTACACAACTCCCTTGATCCTTTTAGCTTGGGAATATAGTTACCTTTATTGGTAACACTATTTTCCCATAGCTTTCGAAATTGGCCGGCTTTCTTCTTTATATATAGACCCAGGACCTCCGCCTTGTCCACTAGCTCTTGATCTATCATATCACCTAACAGAACCAGCTACATGAACCCTTGCGCTTCATTGTTAGGAGAAAACCGTTCTCCCCTTTTTTCCCCTTCCTCCCTTTGAGACATAGCATTTTTGGCAGATTTAGAACGGGAAAGAGGAAGAGGGAAATCGGGGGGGTCCTGCATGCAAAATATTTGCGTACCCGGAACAGCTGAGATCTCCCGATCCTGGAGACAATCCATTCCTGGAATCACTCTGCAACTGGTGCTATTTTCTCCCCGCCGAGATTTTGGAGGCGAACAAATCGCCGAAGAAACAGGGCCTTCTAGTCGCAGTATGGGAGGTTGTTGCAGCATTTCCATCTTCTTTTTCGCCTTCTTCGTCTCGGTTTCCCGTCGCCGCCGAAAAACCCTAATCACCCTACCTCGCTCTTTCCTTAAGCCCCGCCACACTCCTCGGATTACCTGGGTTGCCAATTGTTGGACTGCCCCTTGCCAAACCTAGTCGACCAGAATATTAGGCGAGCCCGCGCGTGGATGAACCAGACAGTGTGTTTGTAAGTTAACAACCCGGTCCGACCCGCTTTGAACTGACTCGGTGACTAAACATTCTCTCGATCCAGCCCGGTTTACCAGCTGAACCGTCGTCTTCAACCTCTCGCCTACTTCCTCATTGCTCTGTTTTGTTTCCGAAATTGCATGTCTCTTACAACCTTTGAACCTCTTATACGCCTGAGCCACCTCACTATACGTCCAGTCTACTTGCTTGGGATTAGTGACCGGGGGGGAATCTTCCTCCAACTTAATATACAAAATCTGCTTACGCCACCGAAACTTTATTACTCGCGGAAGAAGAACACCCAGTTCTAAACTAAGATAGATTCAAATTTGAGGTTCTCCCATTGACTTGTCTCCTTATGAATCCTCTCCAATGCGCCCACTTTGTTTGCAATAACTCGAAAAACCTCTACATCCCATAGTTCTAATGGGACCCCATACAGCCTGCACCAGACTGATCTAGTCCCCTCATACTTCACTGTGTTAAGTTCTGACCTCCACCTCTGCCGAGATAACTCCGCTCCTGTCACCCTCGAAACCTTAGTCTCCAGAAGCGTATTCAGTAAACCAGGTTCCGAATAGTGGACTAAAAAAAGACCTTCCTGAATATTCCATATCCTCCATTCCTGATTACCAAAGTCTAAGCTTTGTAAGTATTTCTCCAATCTCTCCGTTGATACCATACCATTCTTGACAACAACTATCAAGGAAGAAGAGAGGAATACCTCATTCTGTTTAAACGAAGGACACCAAGGCGCCTCAACAACATTTGACATCAAAGGTTCGGGAAAACCTTTAGCATCGTACCAAGATGGAATGGGTATCTTCTCCTCCTCTTTGAGAAAATCCGGACAGTTGTAACTCATGTGACCAAGCCCCCTGCAGATTTTGCAGACCAAAGCATTCCAACATTGAAACGCCCTATACCTCTCTTGATGGGGATCCAGGAACGGTTGGAATGGAGTCCAAGGTCCAATGTGCAGTTCATTTGGCCCATTAGGGACCCATTTGGAGTCTTTTAATTTATATGTAATTTTCCCATGTTTTTTTAGTTATTTTCGGAGTCCTAGGGATAGTTTGGTAATTTTCATATGAGGGTTTCTTTAAAGAGTCTATATATTGTCCTGTATCCCCCCGTGGGAAAGATTGAAGAAGATTTTTGAAAAGATGAGCCGCCGTTGCGTGTTTTCTCCCGAGACGGGACGGGAACCCTAGTCTTCTCCCCCTCCAACCCCCTCTCTTCTCCTACTTCCGGTCTACCCCCTCTCCTGTCCCGCATCAATTTGGTATCAGAGCCCAACTTCGATCCCCATCGTGCCTCCACTGCCTTCTCTTCTTCTCTGCCTTCCTCCTATCTCTTCCTGCGCTGCGTTCGTCATCCCCAGCAAAGAGCCACTGTCCGGAAGCAGTCCGCACGACCTCTCGGACTCCCGCGAGTCCCACCGCCCCACGTGGACCTGGAAGTCTTCCTGCGAGCCGCCCTCCGGCCCGCGACGCAGGCCTGACCGAGCTTCCCCGCCACCGCCAGCCCCGGCGAGCCCCGCCTCCTGCCGCCACCCAGCGAGTATCCCCACCACACGAAGGCTCCGGAGGTTCCCACCCGGCGAGCCCCCCCCTTCCCTGCTGCTCGCGGACCGAGCCGAGCCATCCGCAGGTGCTTTCCAGTTTTTTCCTCTTCTTCGTCTCCCCTCTGGTTCGATTAGGGCTAAAGAGGAAAGGAGAAGGAGACGAAGAAGAGGAGGGGAGAGTCACCGGAGCACCTGCCTGCTCCCGCCGCCGCCACACTGCCGGAGGCGTCGCCGTCTCCCACCGCCAGCGCCGTTGCAACCGTCGACAACGCCAGCCGGCCGCTCCGCCGCCACCCACTCCCGCCGTGGGCATCGACGGGTCCCGCAGCTGCCGTCGGCGCCACCGTCCCGCCCCGCCGTCGTCGCCGCCGCGCTCGCTGGCCGCCGGCACCACCGCCGCGATCGACCGCCGCTACAACCCCTCTCCCTCGTGCTCTCTCTGGCTGCTCCCTGTTAGGGTTTGGGGAAGGGCGAGCCGAAGAAGACGGTGACCCCGGGTCAACGGTCGACCGTTAAATGGCAACCTGGTCGAACCAGGTTTGCCTTCTCCCAGACCCGATCCGGTCGAGCCAAGTTGCCCCTGGTCCGAGCCGAGCTTCAAACCCGAGCCCAACCCGGGTCCGAACCGCTTAAGTCACTCGGTTCACCCTGGTCCAGCCCCGGTTCGAACCGAGGTCCGGCAGTTCCGAGCTAGGGTCCTGTCAAGCTTGAGCCAGACCTCAACCTGGTATGCTACAGTGCCCAGGGGGTGCACTAGGGGCTCTTATCGCACCGCCAGTGCCACAGACTCATCGGTGCTCCGATTTGCGAGCCGCTAGCGCCGTTGGGATCGTATTGGCGAGGCCGACCTCGCTGTATGTCCCGCCTGACAGCAGCGTCTCGTTTTGCGTGCCGCACTTGCACGCTTTACGAGGACACTCGGGTGCGCCGTTCGAGGTCTTTCCGGACTCCGATTTGTGCACCGTTCGCGCCGTCGGATCCGTCTCGACGAGGCCAACTCATATCCAGTGTGTTGTTTCCAGATTTGTCTCGTTTTGCGTGCCACTTCTGCACGCATACCGAGGACCCCGATCGTGCATCCCGAGGCCAACCCAAGTTACCTCGATTTGCGTGCCAGCATCCCAGCGCACAGATTTCGCAGCAACTAGTGCCCGCTTACCCCGTTTTGCGTGCCACTTTTTGCACGCATATCGAGGATGATGATTTGAGCTCCGATTCTTGTGCCGATCGTACCGGTGGCATCCTTGCAGTGAGGCGAACCTCGTCCATCATTTCTTTGGCCAGTGGTACGTTTTATCATCATGGATTTTAGTTTTGAGGTAGAGCTACCTAATTCCGTGAAAACTCGGGTGTATCTTGAAGCAACGTCGTTCGGCAACGTCATTTCACAATCTATTGTGGATTCTATCTCCCACACGGACTACGTAAGGGTCTCTAGAAATCGAATCTATGTGCCATTTTTCCATCTCTTACGGAGCAACAGTACTTCCCGAGCCGTCAGGTATTATGATGATGCATGGTGCAAGATTATACCCAATGGCTCGTATATCGGTTTGGGTAGAGAATGGATAGACGAGCGGCAAGTTGTGATTGATCATACTGGACGAGATTGTCTAATACAACCTGAAGAATACCAGACACCCTTTCTTATTCTCAATGCCACTTATCAGGATCGAGAGAGGTTTCAACAAGCAGAAGATTGGGAGCGCGAGAAGTCCCAGATGAGGAGTGAGCTTCAGAAGATTTCTGCCATGCTGGCCAAGCTGACCAAGCCAAAAGATGTTGTCTATGAGGCCGACCCAACGATGCTTGAGGAGTATGAAAATCAAATGAAGGAGGTGCACTATGTGGCCGATCCAGTCCTAGAAGATGAATATTTGGGGGAGGTTGAATCAGTGACGCCTATAACAGATAATGACCTCTTCCCCACTAAAGGGAATGGGCCGAAGACAGAACCACTACTGGAAGATGTAGTCGATCAGCCGAAGGTCGTTAAAGATGTCATCAGTTTGCATGATTTTGACCACATATGGAGCGACATCGAGGCACAATTTTCTCCTCAGGTTGGAGCATTCATGCGCGCGATGATTCATGGGTCATCGGTGTTGTTTTCCGAGCATGCTACCATCGTTCCCCCATGGATATTGACTCATTTTAAAATTCGAGGACGAATTTTTTCGAACCAGGGGAGAATGATGGGGATCCAGGAACGGTTGGAATGGAGTCCAAGGTCCAATGTGCAGTTCATTTGGCCCATTAGGGACCCATTTGGAGTCTTTTAATTTATATGTAATTTTCCCATATTTTTTTAGTTATTTTCGGAGTCCTAGGGATAGTTTGGTAATTTTCATATGAGGGTTTCTTTAAAGAGTCTATATATTGTCCTGTATCCCCCCGTGGGAAAGATTGAAGAAGATTTTTGAAAAGATGAGCCGCCGTTGCGTGTTTTCTCCCGAGACGGGACGGGAACCCTAGTCTTCTCCCCCTCCAACCCCCTCTCTTCTCCTACTTCCGGTCTACCCCCTCTCCTGTCCCGCATCATCTCTCCAAGCAACGAATGCAAGAATAGCCCCCGTCTGCCGATCTGAAACATTCACAATCTCTCGAACGCCACTTCACACCTTGTATCTGGCCGCCTCCTTCCCCTAACAGCCGTCGGCTGCTCTCCCTCCGCTCTCCCGATGCTCTCATCCTAACTCCACCACACACATGCATGTGCACACATATGTGCACTCTCACAGCTACATATATACAACTCACTAGCACCCCAGAAGAGAACACATTACCTTCCTTAATACTTGATCCTTATCCTTTATACTTTAAGGCATACCTTTTAATTAGATCCACCTAAAGTTGACTAAAAGATATAATCCTAATGGATCTATAATAGGTCTATGACATCTTTATGTCCTTGACTAATATCTATTAAGCTTATCCTTTAGTAGGCTCAGACAAATTTGACCAAGTCCATAATGTTCGATATGTGTGAATATTTAGCTTTGGTCCAATAAGCTGGCCCATGGTTCTGGACTTGGTTTGATTGCTGTCCAAATGACCAAATGGACTTTAGATTCATTATCCAAGCTAACCTAAGTCTTAAAGACACCCTTAACCTTGAACATGTGGCAAGCTAACCAAATTGTTTGTTTGTTTTATTTTGTTTTATTTTGGTAGACCCTATGGACTTAGAGATGAGCCCTCAAGGAGTTTAGGACTTCGGATCAGGCGAGGATCCGTAAACTTGACCTCTTTCCCACTGACCTTGGTCAGTGTTAATTACGTCGATCAACTGGTTGACAACTTTTGATTAACTGTCCAGTGATGCCCTTTAACACAAATCAAGCACTAAGTCATGCAGCGCAAGCACATACAGTTCAACCATAGAAAACACAATTTAGGTCAAGCCCAAAGCTGCACCCTGACTTAGGATGGATTTAAAATGACTTGGTGTGGTTTAAAAGACTTTTAAGGGGTTTAGGATTGCTCCCGAGTGTCTTAAATCCACAAGGGTATTTTTGTAATTATGGCAAGTTGGACGACGCAGGGGCATTATGGTCATTTTAGTGTTTACGATGTGTTTCAATGGATAGGAAGGGTTTTAGAACCCTATGATGTGTTTTTGGACTCTTTTGAGTGCTTATTGGGCTGAAGAGGTATTTTGATAATTTTCAAAAGTTTCAGGTTTTATAGGTATTTAGCATGTTTCAAGTGATTTAACATTTTTTATGATTGTTTTAAAAATTTTAATGATATTCTATGCATTAGGGGTATTTTGATCATTTTTCTCACTTTTTAGGATTTTAAGGGCATTTAGGATATGCTGGGTGATTTTTATATTTTTTTGAGATTTTTACTAATTTTTTTATCATGAGGAGGATATTTTGGTCATTTTCAAGGTTTTGGAGGTATTGAGGTCATTTTTAAGGTTTTGGGGATATTTAAGGTATGTTGAGCATGTTGGATGGTTTTTCCCATTTTTTGGGATTTTCTGTGATTTTTACATATTTTTGTCATTAGAAGGGTATTTTGGTCATTTTGGGTTGATTCCATAGTTGGATGAGTTGTTAGAGGCTATGAAAGCATTTGGATCCCTTTGGAGCCATTAGAGGTGTGTTATTTAAGTTAATGATAATGTGCTTCATGTTTCATCGGTTAGTTGTTTGTTCAAGGTTAGGGGTGTTTTAGGACTTAGGTTCATTTAAATAGGAAGCCAAGGACATTTGGGTCATTTGAACAGCATTACGATTAGCTCCAAAGCCATGGGCCAGCTTACTGGGCATTAATAAGTTACACCCGTATACATCAAGCATGATGGACTTGTTCCAAAATCATCCGAATTTACTAAAGGATAGCCTTAATGGATATTTGTTAAAAGGGTACAAAAGAAGTCATAGACCTATTAGACATGCATTAAGTATCCTTCAGAACTTCATTATGGATGAGACTCTTGACCATTCAACCATGCGCATGGTTTATTATCATGTCAAAATATAGGCCATGCATGCTTAGTTTAGCATCACACATAATAAAACATCCATGCTCTTTTCATTTTTACAAGTCCTTCACAAGATAATTTTGTTAAGGTTCTTGGGAAAATTTTAGTAACATTTCTCCTCTTCAAAGAACCTTAAAACAAGCCCAAAGAGGGCCTCCGAACAGCAACTCCACCAAAATCTGCAGCAGAGCCTCCTTGCCTTCTTTCTTTAGTGCTTCGTGCACTGCCTTCATGGCTCTTTGTCTGTGTCCTTTGGCCTTCCAATGGGGGGTATTTATAGGCTAGGGGGCCCTCTTAACCGGTGGGGGGTTAAGATGCCGGGGGCACCTCTCACTGTCAGCCAACATCCAATAAGAATGAGAGAGAGAGAGAGAGAGGTGTGAGTGTGAGAAAGTGAGAGGGGGTGGGAACTGGTGGGCACCCCCACTGGTGGATACCCCCCCCCCCGTTGGTGTAACTGTAACCAGTGGGGGGTGCCACCGGTGGGCACCCCCACTCACTATCTCTCCCCCCTCTTCTTTTAGTTTAATGAGAAAAAGAGCATCCTCATTATTAGAGCAATCATTGGGAAATAATGGTCTCTCCACTAGTAAAGAATACACTCATTAGGGAGCCTCCAATGGGGCCTTAAATGCTCCTTTTTCTACTAATGGCTCTCTTAACCAAGGCCATTAATGCCCATTAACCTCCACTTCTTTCTTCTTTTTTTCTTTCTCTTTCTTTTCTTTTTCTTCTTTAGAGGAGGAAGACCCCCCACCAACGGAGCCATCAATGCTCACCGGGGGGGGTTATGTACCGGTGGGGGTACCCACCGATGGGTACCCACCGATGCCCTCTCTCTCCTCTCTTCTTCTCTCTCCTTTTCTTGCATTTAATGGGGGGAAACCCCTACCGGTGGGGGTTCGAAATGAGAACTGGTAAAGGTCTTGGCCTCCTCTTTTCTTCTTTCTTTATTGCCTCCATTAAAGACCACCGGTGGGGGGTCTTCTTAATTTCTTTTCTTGTCCTCTTTTCTTTTATTTTTTACTTTCACGTTCCATATATATAAAAATTGTCCAACAAATGCCCCCCATGGGACATGTGTCGGAGACGGAGACGAAGGCATGTATCATGTGCGTCATCTGACTTCCCCGCTTGATGGCTTCGCCAGGTACAATTCTCTTGCGTCACTTTTTAATCTTGGGATTCTTGCACCGGGACAGTACGAACATATTGTCATCTGCCCTAATTTACATATAACCTGTTTGAATTTTTTCAGGTTCTAATAACCCTTGATTTTGGTACTTGGGCACCTTAAGATATGCTCGGGAAACCTTCTTTTCACAACTTTTCGGCTCTCCGGGTGTATTTAAAAGCGCCTGACTTCTCTGATTCTGGGGATCCTCTCGGCCTTTATGACTTGGAGGTTCCTCAAGAGTTGATGTCGTTCGACTCATTTAATATTCACTATGCGGGGATTTCTTGGTCTTTATGACTTGGAGATTCCTTAGGAGTCCCTGGGTGATGCCGCTTGATTCTTCTAGCATTTGCTCAACTTTAGGGTATGAGTACCTTGAGTTGACTTTTTCCAGGCACGCTAGAAAGAGTGTCATGAACTGGCCATTGTTTTGAATAAGCCTTGCAAGTCCCGTGCTGCATTTGCTTGCTTTATCCCTCACCCTCCGACGTCATTTGAAATCTTCATAATACTAACCACTCTTCTTCGGCTTTCCAAACATTCGAAAGGACGTCCGGAATGGCTTGACTTGTGCGACATTCAAGGCAGACATGGCTTCTAAGTGTCGTGCAATGTCGATCCTTTTGTCATTTCCTGACATTTGCTCACATTTCAAACTTCTGGGTATGAATGACCCCTCTTTGACTTTTTAGGGCACATTGTAAAGGTGGCCCTAACTGGTCAGAGTTTTGACTACATTGAGCCTGAACTTTGTAATGTTGCCACGATCCACAGGCCTTCATTTTGTTTCTTTGTACTTTAAACTTTTTGCAGTGACTTGCTCTCGATTATGCCTTTCCTTCTGCCTTTAGCTCACTTCCTTCCTCTCTTGCTCTCGATTATGCCTTTCCTTCTGCCTTTAGCTCATATTCTTCTATAATTATTTTATTCATTCCTTCAAAAAATGTAAAAGATTAACTTCACGTATATTAATTATACTTTTTTTTATTCAAATATGTTAATTGGCCGTGCATCGCACGGGATTGCAACTAGTTGCGCAAATTCAATTCAAATTTCCAGAATTAACAAGATGATCGAGGATCCTCTCAAAGATCAATCCAACACCAACCCAATTACCAAAGAGGACCTTGGAGAATCAATAATCAAAAATCAAACTTCTGTGCATGAATTGCTTCTGAAAGGTGATTTAAGGCTGGCTTCATCTTTGGTTCCATTCCCTTTTTACTATAAAGTTCAGGGCCCTCAGGACCTCTTTGGGGAATCTGATCAATAGTAACAGAAGTGTGTAGTTAAAATGGTAATTTAATTTTACCCACACACGACCGACTATAGTATTAACACTGTAATCGACACAAGCGCAGACCACAATACACTCCTAAAGACATAAAAGAGCCACATTACGTAAAGCATATATACCATTTCCAAACAAAAGGAAACCTACTTCCCCCCCCCCCCCCCCCCAAAAAAAAAGGACATCGGAAATTTGAATCATAGATCCTAGCTAAAACAGGACAAAAAATTCAATATTCGAAAACTGCCTCCATACTGAAGAAATTATTTGTTTTACTCCTAACTCCTCCTAAGCAACTCCTATGACACTTATATAGCAAAGCTACAAACCGTGTGTCTTATGGAACCATACAAAGATTGTAAAGGTTTAAAGTCCATATCACCTTTAGAAGTTCTGAAGGGCGAAATCCTCCAATCCACAAAAAGAATCGCTCTGCGGATGTTTTCCACATGCCAGACATCAGATAGAATACATCTGCTTTAGCAGCAATTGCTTTCATACGGAAAAGTTCATCATAGTGGTTCATTACACTTTCTACAAGTATTCGAAGCTCTATATCAGAGATATGTGCCTGTAACGCAGCTCTTAACTCACATATCTGCCTATTTTGCTCTTCAACCCAGTGTCCATATTCCATCTCAAATGCCGCAATACCTACAATTCACATCATTTAGTAGTAGAATAATTTTTTTAAGTTTGCAGTTCCTCAGCAAAGAAAAGTTAGACATATTAAGTCCACAAACTAATAGACATAATCACAATCACAACCAAGAAAAAATCAAAAAAAGGTATACCTGAGTTAATAGTTGTTGACAATCCAAGAACAGAATGTCCTACAGTTCCACCTCTATAAACACCCTACAGCATAGTGGACATGGCTGAATCAGTATGAGAAAAAAATTAATCAATTATAAGCCTCCATCAATCTGGTCTGGGCTAGCATGTTGTAAAATTTAATGAGAAATGTGAGGGGGCTAGAATGTGATCTAGTAAGTCCCGGTCTGGGTTTAAAAAATCACAGGACATAAGAACATTCTGGTTTACAGTACAACCCTTTCGGATGGTAAGCACGGGAACATTTTTTTAGAGTGAGATTAAACACAAAAATTAGTGGAACTACCAATGTTTCACAAGGTTAGAATAACCATTTAACAGCTGCACTTTATTTTTCAACTCTCTGTCACCCTTTTGTCCTAAAAAGCAGTTAGGGGTAGTAGACATCTACCTTAAAATTTGTTTTCATATTCCCAGTGAACTAAATAAAGGTAGAAGAATTCTAACTTAGAGTCACTCTGCAATAAGATAATATCATAAAGACAAACAAACACACACAATTCAATATAGAATTTTCCACTTACTTGCTCCCTAGCTCGCTCAAGCTCATTCTCAAGCTGTGCCAAGTTAACACGAGTTGATTCCAGTTGTTGAATATATGCCTATATATAACAGAAATATCAGTTATAATATGCTAACACATCAATAATTAAACACCACCAGCGTACCTTTTTCTTTAGACGACTTTTCCTAGCAGCTTCCCGATTTTGAGCAAGACGTCGTAACACCTGCAAAGCAAAGAATGCAATTAGTAAAAGTAAGCCTCACATTGTTAAATTTCGAAGTGTTAGCAATATAGGATGATAAAAGTATGTTGAAACAGCACAAGAATTTGAAGAATGGAAACAAAACAAAAACCTCAAATCTAGACAGCACGTTCCATGATTTTTCCATTTTATTATTTATATTGGGAAGGGGTGGGAAAAGTTAATGGGGCAATCATGATGAAAAGGCCATATAAAATATATCCCTTTAGTATGTTTTTGGGTTAGACTTGGAACAAAAATCACTAACATTGGACCAACCTTTTGGGCCACTTGTCATTTGATATTGACCTCCCACTAATTGTGTCCAAAACCTATCATATACCCGTTAGCCAACAATAAAGAACTAATTGTGCAAGATAAATTACTAGCTAATGATGGGTTATCCAGTAGTGAGAACTAGACTAAAAATAAAAATGCAATCAAATGTAAACAATATCTAGATAAACAATTATATCAGAATAAAGGGCTTTGATTATCAATAACCATGTAAATTATTAGTCCTATTTAAATGATGTATACTGAGAACTGGCAATCGGTGACAACCATTGTGTGCATGAATGGGGGATTGAGGTGCAATGCACTCGCTTTGCCCCTCCCATGTTAGCAAGCAACAAATGCTTAGAATTTTGCTCTCATGCAGTGAAGCCTATTGGCATGCCAGAAAATTGGCACAAAAAAATATTACCCTTCAATGCATAAAAGAAAGGAAAGGTGTGGGAGTCTTTTTGTCCCAAATTCCTGAGAAAGCATAGGAAAATCTCCAAAAAAAAAATAAGTTCTTTTTTTTGCGCAGGGGGGGGGGGGGGGGATGAGAAATCAGAGAAATGGGCCCTTCCATGGGCCCCCCTCCTGCTGCACATGGGCAGCGGTCCTCAAGGGCTGCCGCTCCTAGCCTCCTAGTGAGTGGCAGACCCATACCCCTGCCCATGATGCCGCTTTCGCCTCTGTTGCCAATTTCCTATAAAAAACACAAAAATGGTGAGAAAATGGGGGCTGAACTGGGTCCCACACATGCTTACTTGATCAATGATAAGATGCCACTTGGAGTTCCGTCATCACTGTGTCATTGCCTCATCAGTGCCACTTCAAGTGATGCCAACGATACATAGACGAATCTTAGACAGTCAAGGCTCAAGACAATAGCAAGCTGCCACCTAGACTGGGCTCACATAAGAAGGCCAATCAGAAGCTGCCACTTGGCAGCATTTTATTGGTTGTAAATCTCCATAAATACCCTGCACCTCTTTTGTAACAAGGTTGGAGGCCATACCGAATACACGTACAAGCTTCCTCTCTCTCCCTCCAAGTTATTGTAGGAGAAGAAGATCCATATACGTCGCAAGCACTTGCAATGTATCCATAGTAAGATCCATATACGTCGCAAGCAGTTGCGACGTATCTATTAGCATCCATTGGGTACATCGCAAGCATCCGCGACGCAGTTTACTATCATAAACATAAATGATATAATTTTATCAGATCCCCTTTTCAGCCATGGCCGCAGCAATGCTCCGACAGTGAGCCACTAGGGATGGACTCCTTGACCCACCCTCATGTACGGGGGGTGGCGAGCCATGGAGTGATGGCCTTCGGCCCGACGTTGCATATGAGCAGCGATCGGTGAGCCATGGATATTGATTCAACAAAGATTATGTAATGCAGTCGCTGCAATATATGCCCAACATCTCTTGCCCCGCATGTCGCGACATACGAAATGCCAATGCTGGCTAGCCGACTTGTCTACAATAAGGAGCTGTCACATACTGTACCGCACCTTGAAATCCACTCCGCAGACAAATACACTTTGATCCAATACAAGCAAATTTTGTATAGTCATTTCGAATCAGGAGGTGATGTGCTGATCTCTCTAGATTCGGCACACTTGCCATTGCAACAGTGGCGTATCGCCCCTGAGGCATTCCAGATAGCGAATGCCCCAAATGACACCTCAATAAGCATGTCGATCGTCTACACAATTTCAAAAGACAAATCAAAGCCATTCGCATCATGCACTCATATGCACCATCAAATTTCAAGCATTTCGAGTGAGGCAACGAATGATAGTGCCATAGCATGTCTACGTCAGACCTAGGGCTGTTGTTTCTAGGGGGTGAATAGTGCACCTTGACAAGCACACCATGCATGCTTATGCCAATTAAAATAAATCCATTTATTCTTTGAAATGTGGCAATGTCATATGGAGTCGGGTTTGAAAGTTTGTCGATAGTGGCAACCCTAACAGTGACTTGGATTGCATGCCAGGTGGATGAATAGTACCTCAAGATGCGCGTCATGTTTGATCTCATTCAGATGAACAAATAAAGTGTGCCAACAAGGCATGACCCTTAATTGGGGCATGGTGAGGCCAATAGGCACATGAATAGTATGCCTCAAAAAGCATGTCGATCACTCATATATGCCTCAAAGGACAAATTAAAGCAAATCATGCCATGTGCTTACACACATTATTAAATTTAGGCGTAACACGTGATGCAACATCACCTCATGCCATCGCCCGTTCATTCCTATCCAACTGGACAATCGTCGCCAAAGGGTGAATAGTGCATCAAAAGGCGTGCCATATGTGTTCATATTAAACAAAGCTAACCAATTTGATCTTTCAAATATGGCAATGTCATTCAGAATGTGTGGTCGATTTTTAGCTAACAACGCTACCCCCTAAGATCGCCTCGATGTGCATGCCACTCAAATGAACAGTAACCCAAAGTGCGCGCAAAATGTGCTCTCTACCAAATGAACTATGCCGTCGAGGCACGACCCCTAATTTGAACTCAGCAAGGGTAAGAGTCACATGAATAGTGTACCTTGGTAAGCATGCCACACCTTTTTTTCTTCAAACAAATAGATTAAATCATGTCTGATCATGATCAAATTTCCTAAGGTCGACCTGTTCTGGGTTGGGACCCATGTACGGCACATGAATAGTGCCGATGAATAGTGCACACAAATAGTGCTGATGCATAGTGTCGATGAATAGTAACTATGCACAATACCCTCATAATGTAGGGGATTGGCAAGGCCCCTAAATACGCCACATTGCGCTCTCTAATATAATGCATCCTGCATTATGATATCAATTTATTATAATTAAAAGAGCCATTTGCAATCATTTTAATACAATACAATATGTGCGAGGAATAAAACAAGAGCAAGTGAGAAAATCGCATTGCATGGCAGCATCAAGGTGTGGAATCATAGTTGCAGGAAATGGTTATGGGAGAGGTAATGGGAACGAGATGGAAACGAGGGGTCATCTAGTTTACCATTCAAATTTTCCTTGGGAGTGGGAGCATGAATGGGGAACAGGAATGATTTTAAGAGCAGGAGCAATGGCACAATGAGTAAATCCTGCTACTAAGCATGGAACACTTCTTAAACAAATCAAAGGATTTTCCTGTTGCAACAAGATGTAATTAACATTAGTTAGTGGACCAGTCGAAAAAATCCCTAAGTAAAAGAACCCAAATATCCCTTTCCATGGGCAAGTCAAAATATCAAATGTTTCTGTGTGCCATAGTCCCGATCTGAGTCGAAACTCCAAAACAAAATTTTAAGGGACAATTGCCCATCATCCAAATAAATGCATGACCCAGCAAATGGCAGAAAATCATGATTCCCACAAAACAAACAAAATCAAAAGAAAAGAAAACCAAATCAAATAAAAAAACCAGTTGTATCAAAAATGATTGTCAGCAGCCCTTTAAGAGGAGGCATGTCAAATCTCGTATGGATGTATGTGGCAAGTTTTTGTTCTTAACTTTTAGGGTTAACAGACAAGATAGTCAACAAAGTGAAATGTTTTAGAACCTTGTACTCGCACAATTAAGCATATTGGCATGCCCCCTCAAAAGGGTGTATGCCAAATTTCCTAAGGCCTAGTTAATAAGGGAGAATAAGATGGCTCATTTTGCCTTATTCCTTCTCTTCTGCTTTCATTGCATGGATTTCTTTATCCGGGTGGGAATTACGCATCCAGATTGTTTCCTGCCATAAAGCCTATTCCGCAATCTGACAATGCCTCATTCATTTACTTCACCTTTTTGGATAAAACTATCTTCAAACTTCAAAAGACTCTGCTGCTTACTTTTTCTAATGGATTTATTTGCACATATCAAATCACCAATATTAATCCCACATATTACATAAATACTATTAGAGGAATCTAACGTATGAAAGAATATCAAGATTAATCCACCATATGAGTTAAATACTAATAGATAATCTAACTAAAAGCATATGGCACTTAGTACAAATGGCCATTTATTTCTAGGGTATGTTCACTAATTAACTCTTTTCCCATTGTCGGATCTCTCCAACATACTCCATTGGGTGCATGAATGTAAAGACTCACATGTACAAGTATAGGCTAACTTTATAAGTAATGAAGTTTAGGGTTTATTTGCAAATTCTCTTAGAGCTTTTCACTTTGTAAACTTTAAGAGACTCTTGAATGGGTTAATTTTATGCTCTATAAAGCATGTTTGCTTAGGTTTAACCAATCCTGACAACTCCTGTTTTAGTTAAAGTGTTGTTAGTAGGATGGAAGCTCCTTGGAGAAGTACTATATAAATTAAACTTATTTTTTCGGACTTTAGATTTTTAACACATAAGACGTTGGACTTGATTAATGAGATTTTTGTATGAAGTAAAAAGAACCATTATCTATTAACCGTATATGGGTGTTTTAGCAGAATCGCTAACAACATGATTTTTGTTCTAGGAAGGTAGAGTCGACTTTTTATATGTTAGAGATAAGATTTTTCTGATATTTTTATTGAATTTCAATGGGTTACATGTAATATCTTAAGTAAATGAAACTAAATACATGTAGAATAAGGCTACCCTATACCCTGTCAGTTAGCTTGTATCCTCAACCAGAAAGCCTATCCACTTGTCCTCCTGCACCACCACAACGCCCTGCACCATTGCCTTATCCTTCCCTTATCCTCCTTATCCATCGCCTCTCCTATCATCCTAATCCTCTTCTCTTCCACCGCCTAGATCTCCTCTAAATAGGAGGTTGTCTTATTAAGTTCTCACCAACTAGCAGCGGTAAAGGTGAGAGAGAGAGAGAGAGAGAAATAGGAGGCTGTTTTATTAAATAGGAGGTTGTTTTATTAAATGTGTGTGTGTGAAAGGAGGTAAAGGTGAGAGAGAGAGAGAGAGAGAGAAATAGGAGGCTGTTTTATTAAATAGGAGGTTGTTTTATTAAATGTGTGTGTGTGTGTTGGCTCGTGGCGACGACTTGAGTAGCGCCAGCCTTCTTTTAGGTAGGGTGATACCACCTCTATCTTCCTTTTTAAATTAAATGATTAGTTCTAAACTTTTAGAAAAGATAATATGGTTAGGACTAATTTATGAATGTAGGCTTATGAAAGCATGAAAAATGAAATTAATCATGTTATGATTATCATAGCAACGTCTTGCATCAATTAGTAAAGTTTCTTATGATGATGCATGATAACATGAAATGATAAATTCACGAATGTTTTATCTACGAAAGTAATAATTCTGAATCATGATTACAAATTATGACCATAGATATGAATACATATATACAAACCACAAGTTATGAACTATGATTATGAATTATGCTGATGAATCAGTTGATGAACTATGAACTTATGATTTTGAGTACTACACATAATCATGAATAAAAATTGTGATGATGTTTTCAAATTAAAAAGGAAAGAGTAACATCACTACACTGGCAGGACTGGCCCATACGATCTATCCTTTGGGGTGTAGGGGCATTAGGTCTGCTCCTTACGATATGTGCTATAGTCGGATTACAGAGAATCGTCCCTTTTCTTTATAGGATTTAGTCCAGACTCAAGACATATTAACTGAGGCAGTGGAAGGAAAACCATTTGAGTGGACTCGTGACTGGGATTTGGACTATCAATTTGAGACTACATTCCCAGCTCGACCTACCTTACCCAATAAAAGTAACTGGAAACCCTCTGGGGCAGACAAGTAAAAGTTGAGACACCAAGCCAGTGGGCTATGAATCTACTCAACTACCTTACGACCACTGACGTGTGATTATCCCTATTACTTGATGGCACAGTAAGATGAACTATGACTCATTGTTAATAATGGTTTTGCATTTCTATTTAGATTTTTAGTATCATATGTACAACATTATTAAAGAGAAATAGAAAAGATAAAGATGTCTAAAGATAGATGATGAAGATGTTTAATTCGTTCATATGTTATATTCTTATGTTAATTTATTTCCAAATATTTTTATCCGGCATATAGTTATATAGCTTGCGCATAAGTAACATTAGTATGATAAATCAACAAAGAAGCTAGCATGTTAAATTGCATTACATGACTAATATGAATTTCATTTTAATAACTAGAAATGAAAATATAAGGCAAGCAATAAGGAGTAAATGATCCCTACTAAGTTCTCAGACGAGACTCATAAAAGCTACTTAAAATATTTTTATAGGGAAAAGTTCCTAACTAAAATTGAATTGCAACTCTAGCTTCACCAGTTGCAGAATGCCAGTGGTCAGTGTGGCTTTAGTTTAGCTTAGTGTGTTTTGAGTCTTTTGTTTTTGGCTATGTAATAATGTACATTGTGTACTCCCTGTCAATATATCCAAGGACACGTGTTTGAGGAAATAATAATATCTTTGGTTTGTGACTTCCATTGTTATACTTATTTGTACCATCAACCCAAAAATGATCCTGGTGACGAAGGACCTTTGGTTCGGGTGACAGATCTATTCTTGTGAATATTTGAGATTATGAATCCACAAGGGTAGAACCGTTACAATGAAACCCTAAGCTCTGAGACATACAACAGTTTTAAGACCAACGTGGCAGCCAGACACATCCCAGTCTCCAGCAGCAACAACCATTGCATTTGATGGTGACTCTATACATGGATTGCGGAATCGGCGGGTTCCGAGCCGAGTTGGGGGGGAAATTACTGTTCCCCCCACCGATTTTAAAAAAAAAAAAAAAAACGGCAGAAATCGGCCCGAACCGGACCAAATCGGGTCCGGACCGGCCAGATCGGCCGGTCCGGACCCGATCTGGTCCGGTTCGGGCCGGTCCCGATCTCCCCCTTAAGGGGGGATCGGGAACCAGACGCCAGCAGCGTTTCTGCTGCTGGCGCCCGGCCCTTCCCCACTCCCCAGCCCCTCCCCGGCTCGCCGCCGCTCGCCGCCGGCCCCCCCGCCGCCGCCGGCCGTCCGCCGTCGGCCTGCCGCCGCCGGCCCTCTCTCTCTCTCTCTCTCTTTTTCTCTCTCTTTTCTATTTTTTTTTGAGATATCGAGCAAAAGGAGGGGATTTTCATCCCGTCATCGTCGGTCGGCCGTCCGGGAGCCGCCGCCGCCACTGTGGTCGCCGTCGCCGCCGCCCTCGACGTCGGATTTTTTGTTCGCATTCCGATCCGAGTTTAGGTATATTTCGAATTAATTTTTTAAAATTCTAAAAAAATTAGAAATTATGTATGATTGTGTTTATGGTGTAGATCTCTTAATATTTAGGTTGAAAAAAAATTTAGCATGTTGATTAGACAAAATTCTCAAAATTAGCCCTAATTAGGGGTTAAAAATTGGGGCTTTTGTATGATTAGTGTGATTATGGTTCAATTGAGTGTGCCAACCACTCAATTGAACTTGTTAGGACATAAATGTGCATTTTTTTGCATTAATTGCATATTATTAGCGTTAATTAGTTAAAATTAACCCTAATTAGGAGTTAAAAATTAGGGCTTTTATATGATTAGCGTGATTAAGGTTCAATTGAGTGTGACAACCACTCAATTGAACTTGTTAGGACATAAATGTGCATTTTTTTGCATTAATTGCATGTTATTAGCGTTAATTAGTTAAAATTAACCCTAATTAGGAGTTAAAAATTGGGGCTTTTATATGATTAGCGTGATTAAGGTTCAATTGAGTGTGACAACCACTCAATTGAACTTGTTAGGACATAAATGTGTATTTTTTTGTATGAATTGCCTGTTATTAGCGTTAATTAGTTAAAATTAACTTTAATTAAGTGTTAAAAATTGGGACTTTTGTATGATTAATATGATTAAGGTTCAATTGAGTCTGCCAACTACTCAATTGAACTTGTTAGAACCTGATTGCATTTTTGTATTTTTATGTTATGCAGGAATATGGCAGAACATGATGTGGAGCAACATGGTGCTGATCCTGGTTGGCAGCATTACACACTAGTGGACAGTGTTAGGAGGAGGGTCAAATGCAACTGGTGTGGAAAGGAGATGGGTGGTGGCATCTATCGCCTAAAAAATCATCTTGCTGGCATATCAGGAGATGTCAGTATATGTGAGTCAGTCCGGCTGGCCTTGAAGAAGGAAATGAGGGCTTATATGATGGGTAAAAAGGCACACAAAGATTTATCATCTCAACAACACATGGATTTGCAAGATGAGATATCAGGGCACCAAAGACGAAGGGATTACAGTCTACCTGTTTAGCGCCCGATCAATTTAGATGATGATGAGGAGGAGGAGGAGGATGAAGAGGATCCAGATGACCGTGATGCAGAGTACACCAGAGCTGTTCGTGCCAGTTTGCGGACAAATAGAGAAGATGAGGACCGGCGAAGAGGCATAGGATCATCAGGTGGATCAATGCATGCTGCTTCTCAGCCTGGGATATTCGTTCCTAAGGGTTCTTCTGGTCGCAGGACTGCTAGTTCTATATTGAGTTGTGGACGGACATCAGATGTGGCACGTGGTCCTATGGACCAATTTTTGTACAGATCAAGGTCTACCAGACAGCCTGGAATCAAGCAAGCATTAAAAGGAGTCAAGGCATCAGCAAAAAATACCTTGAAAGGAATTGTGAAATGGTTTTTACATGCAGGTGTGCCAGCACATGGTGGATGGTGGATGGTGGATGCAATTGCAGATGCTGGACCTTGTGTAAAGGCCCCCACAGCTCGCTACATTTATGATGTTGGACTTGAAGAAGAGTATAATGACTTGAAGGTATGGGTCGACAACTTCAAAAATGTGTGGAGGGAGCGTGGTTGTACCATCATGTGTGATGGTTGGACAGGGACCACAAGAAGATCCATGATTAATTTTCTTGTGTATTGCAGCGAGGGCACTATTTTTTTAAAGTCTGTGGATGCCTCAAACAGAATAAAGAATGCTAATTATTTGTACAGGCTAATGGATGACGTGGTGGAGGAAATTGGTGAAGAAAATGTTGTGCAGATAGTCACTGACAACGAAGCAAGCTATAAAGCAGCCGGTAATTTGTTGATGCAGAAGAGACACCATTTGTACTTTGTGCCTTGTGCAGCACATTCTATTGACTTGATGATGGAGGACATAGGTAGAGATCCTTTTGTTGCTGAGGTGGTACAACATGCTCAGATGATCACGGGATTTATTTATAGTCACAACAGGATCTTACATATGATGAGAGAACATACAGGTGGACGGGATCTTCTTCGTGCTGGCCCTACTAGATTTACATCCAACTTTATTTCTTTAGAGAGCCTGAGTAAATACAAGCATCAATTGGCCCAGTTAGTCCACTCTGACGAGTTTCTGGCACATATAGGGACACTGAGAGCCGATGCTAGAGAAGTTGCATTGGCAGTACAATCGCTAGTTGGGGAGAGAAGTTTTTGGGATAAGGTTTCTCGCTATCTGAAAGTGGTTGAGCCTCTGGTACGTGTTCTGAGGTTAGTTGATGGAGATGACAAAAATGACATGGGATATTTGTATGAGGCCATGGATAGAGCAAAGGAGCAATTGAGCGAAAGCTTTCCTACTTCTCATGACAAATGGTGGAGGATCATCGATAATAGATGGGAGTCGACTCTTCATCATGATCTTCATGCTGCTGGTTAATTCTTCATCTATTTAAGTTGATTTTATGTTATTAATTTTGTTCACATTTAATTTTATAACTAATTAATATTCAATTTATATGCAGGATATTTTTTCAACCCAAGGTATCAGTATAGTGAGAGCGTGCATAATGACGGAGAGGTCCTTCGAGGCACAACTAACGTGATTACTAGAATATCAAGAAATACGAATGAAAGGATAGATGTCTTAGCAGAGGTAACGTACAAAGTAGGAGTTTATGAAAATACATGCGTCTATCATTAACTTATGTTATTTATATGTATTTTGTAGATGGAGAGATTTAAATTGAAGATTGGCATTTATGGAGATGATGACGTCAGGGCTGCAGTAACGAGGACAACTCCAGGTGAATTACATAATAAATAGTCAAATATTAAATTTAATGATTGGCATTTATGATTATTGATATCGTCGTGTTCTTTTTTTTTTTGGAACAGCTGAATGGTGGATCCAGATTAATTATAGACAAGCTGCCACAAATCCTTTGGCGTATGTTGCAGTGCGAGTACTCAGTCAAACCACTTCTTCCAGTCAATGTGAAAGAAACTGGAGTACATTCAGTCTCATTCACACGAAGGTTCGTAACATATTGGGGGTTTCTAGGCTGGAGAAGTTGGTGTGCTGTCACTACAACATGCGTCTAAAAATCAGGCAGATTCAAGAAAGACAGAAGCTTGAAAGACAGAAATTCATGGAGTTTGCTGGCAGACCAGTTGATGAGCCTGTACATCAGATTGATATTGATGAACTGTTAGATGAAGAACACCCACTGCATTCTTGGGTGGAGAGCAGAGCAGCCAGAGATGCACAGCCTGAGTTTGATCATCAGGATCGGAGTTGGGCAGAAGGTGAATTAGATGCAGTAGTTGCTCGAGATCCTGAATTTCAGACAACACAAGAAGGAGGTGCACTAGTTCTCCAGAGGCGTCGAAAGTCAGCCACACTAGAAGACACTGCTAGAACTTCTGCCTCTCAGCCAGCACTCAGGAGATCAGCTACTCAGGTGGATCCACAAAGAAGAAAGGAGAGAGAGCCAGCGGGACCTTCATTGCAGTCATCGAGCAACAAAAAGAGAAAACAATCAAAAGGAAAGTCTAAAGAACGAGTGGACCCATCAAAAGGGGAAGAAGGGACAGTTCAGCAGACTGGAGAGACACCTGAGGACACCCCAGCTTTACCACCTCACTTGGCCAGCATGTACGAGGCAGAAAGACAAACCTACAGACGTAGAAGAAGGCGATTGAGGAAAACAAGCCAAGTGCGGAGTGATGACTCCACTGATGATGATGATGATGATGATGATGATGATGGAGATGGTGATGGCGTTGCTGCTGCTGGACTATCAGGAGGTTCTGCACTTGGGAGCAGTTACACAGGATACGATGATTACTCCGCACCTATGAGTCATTCTGAAGGAACTCAAGGTCAGAGACAAGGACAACAAAGGGGATTTGAAGGCCAACAGCGACAGGCAAGATGTGATTGGCCACCATGGAAAGATACACCTTCTTATCCGCCCATTTTTCATCCCCCTACACTGCCATATTCAGACATCAGCAGCACTACTGAAGGGTACTCTGGACCTCCACCTATACAGTACGGCATTTTTGTCCCTCCAATACAATCAGGAGAAAGTTCAAGCCAACAAGCTTACACACCTAGAGGTATTCAAAGAGGATTCGAAGACCTCGCTAGTTCCTTGTTTGGCTATGGATATGCACCGGCAGATTATAGCCCGCCTGCTCAAACTTATGAACCGGATGATGAAGGATCACAAATGTGATCTTTCTAAGGTATTTTTCAACAACAATATCTTTTTTAATTAATGCACAACAAAAATTATTAGTTAGTTAGTTGTCTTTAATGTTTATTTTTTATGGATATACATGAATTGCATTCATTCTTATTGTACATCAATTGAATAATATGTATGTAATTTTTTCTGATTTTTTTTAATTTTTTCTGATTTTTTTCCTTATTTTTTTCTATTTTTTTCTGATTTTTTTTTAAAAAAAAAAATCCGGCCGAGTCGGACCGGCCGGATTGAGTCTGGATCGGCCGACTCGGCCGATCCAGATCGGGTCGGGTCGGGATCGCCGGGTCCCGATTCCCGGTCCCGACCTGAGCCGGAATTCCTTGACTCTATATGGCTGTTCTATTACAATGCTAGGACAATCAAATCGAAGGTACATGACAGTAAGTGAGAAACAACATCTACTTTTAAAGCAGCCATGCAGTTTGCCCCCAGAGTTTGATAGGCCACATACTAGTTACCACCTGCTGCTATACATCAGAGGTGTGCTGCTTATGTTTCTGCTCTTTTGAGCTATTGCATCACTCAAAGGAGCTGACCAGCATGAAAGCAGCAACCATCAGACCAGCTATCATAACTGGGCATGAAAATCCACCATTTACGCAGCCAGCAGGCTTGAATAACTCGATAACATTGTACAGTCTGACTTTAATGATCAGACAAGTAGGTGGAAATGCTATTGAAATTTGTGCCCATTCTGTTTAATAGATTGGGCCTAGACAAGGTTAGTCCCAAGCATAAAACATGGAAAGCCCACAATAGATATAACATTTGTGACTTGTCATACTGACAGCACTATATACATGCTGTATGAGATTAATATCCTTTGTAGAACTTCTCACTCGTTAGTGAATGTTAGGCACTAGACAGCCTTTTTTAGTCAATTTCTATTGTCATCACCATACAGTAAGAAGATTCCAAAACTTCAACCAGGCCATAGTGTATTCTGCAACTTCAAGCCACATGATATGTAGTGAGGTAAGCAAGGCATCCAGGGGTCCTCCAATGCCCAGGTTAGAACCAAGGTGTTTGGAGCAATCCTCCTGAAAATCTACCCTCGAAAAATATTCACCGTGAAGGAATAACGTTAGTATGAGGAATGTGAAGAAAACATCCAACGCAATGAAATATGAGGCTCTAGGCACCAGGCATCAGGGACAATACTGAAGACTAGTTCACAGAAAGCAACAATTTAAGCAGTGGGTATCCTAGGAATCGTGTGGGATACAAAAAATGGTAGCATGTAGACAAAAGGCATTAGATGTTCTTAAAAAGGGTCCTAGCACACATCTGTATGTGTGTGGGGGAGAGGAGGTTGAGTGAGGTGAATGTGGGGGGAGGTGAGGCAATCTTGGTTTGCCTCGCATCACCAAATTGCCTAGGTGAGTGAAGCAAATGCCTTTGATAACATATATGCAGCATGGTAATTGTGGGCTATATCCAAATTAGGCTGGCGATGACCCCCAGCCAGCAGTCAAGACAGATGTCCCAGACAACCCACTAGTCCCTACAAACCACTTCACATGTACGCATGTCATGCCATCCATCCAACCTGCAAAGATGCTAAAGCAGCATGTTACTTCAATCATCTGAAATATTCCTTGTCAAACTTGGTTTATATTGCTCTGATATCAAAATTAAGGCAGGAAGGTGCAGGGATCGGGCACAGAACAGTGGCCAATGCGGCCAGTCTTACAGAATCTGCAGCTATTGACTCAAGTCTTAGAGAAGCAGGCCAAGGCCTTGAGAGCCTATTTGAGACAAATCAGCTAATTCTATAAGAGTGTAGTTCAGCCAAGTCCTCAAGGGAAGGAACTGAGTGATGTTTTTCAAAGACCAGAGAGCAGTGACTGCTTAGATTTGAACTAGTCCGAATTCTTTTCACTCATTATGGCAGCAGCTAGTTTGGTGGCATCCATCTTACTTAGTTGTCTTCTTCTCCGGCCCTCCATACTTGTTCAAATGACACAAATAAATTCAAAAAGAAATAAAATTTTTACACATATATACATATATAAAGTGCTTAAAATGTTTCGAACAATTCAAAGGAAAAGAAAATCAACCAATAGATCCCAACATTAAAAATTTACATTCTTTTGTCATGCTTACATGTTCATCCTTAAATAATAGAAGTAGCACAAAATAATACGAATTTGTACATGTACCAATTCATATTCTTTTGTGGTACTTCCAAGGACAATTATGGAAGCGTAAGAGAAGAATATAGAGATTACAAGGCTACAACAAAATGAAAACAAACATACAACAAGTCACTACATTGTCTTCATTGGAGTCGATCCGATCAGCATGGGATACATCATTGAAGAGATTCTAACACCTCATAATGGCATAGAGCCATGATGATAATTGCATCTACTAGGCTATTGCGCAATGACGAAGTTGTTAGAATGCCTTCTTTGAAGCCAAACCAATTGCCATAGAGAGCCGGCGCCCAAACCTGAGCTTAAGACGGTACTCTGATGAGAAAAAGAAAAAAAGAAAAGAGAATATGTATATATATATATATATATGTATATATATATGTATATGTATATATATGTATATATATATATATATATGTACATGTATATATATATATATGTATATGTATATATGTATATATATATATGTATATGTATATATATATATATGTATATATATATATATGTATATGTATATATGCATATATATGTATATATATATGTATATGTATATATATACATATATACATATACATATATATATACATATATATACATATATATATACATATACATATATATACATATATATACATATATACATATACATATATATATATACATAGAAAGAGAGAGAGAGGAACTACATAGTCAGAGGCAAGAGGCGACCAGGGGTTCAGCCTCAAATGCCTAGGCAAGGTGATTGATGCGATGTGTTCTCTTATAAATCACAATGAAAGAAGAAAAATAGTAGTAAAAAAAATAAAGAAAACATCCAAAATAATTATATGTAAAATTTTGAGGAACACTAATCATGTCCAATATGTAATGACTGATTTGTATAAAACACTCATATAAGTAGTGGATGGTCTTAGGAATCAACAAACATAAGAAAAAAAATGTGACAATATATAAGAGAAAAAGGGTATCGGACCTTGTTAAAAGAGATACTGCCAAGAAAATGTACCAGGAGAAGAATAGAAGTAAAAATGAGAAGAAAAAGAAAAAGAGAAAGAAAGTCCAGGCCAGTTCGGCGACTATGCCAAAAGAAGAAAAGACAGCTCTCTAGAAGCTACAGAAGATAATTGATGAACTGGAGGAATACCAACAAAGGCGTCCGGTGAGAAATGTGCCATTGGACAAGTGCATGCCATGGGAAGAAATTGAGAGAAAATCTCCATTAAGGAGATGGTTGCTGCAACTCCGGTAGTACATGCTTAATACAGGTGAAGAAGCTTTCTCCACCGCGGATGATAAAGCCACCATATTCTAGAAAGAAGATCTGACTGTGGAAACGCTTGAACGACAATTCCAATCATTCTCATGCAACATGGACTTTGTGCGATTCCAAACTGAAAGCGGCTCTCTAGATAATAAGATCAAATGTATCTTACCTAAATCTAGGAGACCCCCCGTAACATATCAAAGAAGAGCTAACCCGCAGAACCAAGGAAGAAATCGAGGCCGTGATTGTGGTCAAGGCAAAGGCAGAAGCACTGCAAGCCAGGAAAAAGTAATACACTTCAAGGGGTAAGTTTCGAAGATAGTTTCTAAATCGGAAGTGAGGAGAAATTTTTACTTCTACCCCTCGTCTGATGAAGAAGATCCCACACAACCATCAGAAGAAGTGGGCCCAATGGCGAATCCCGAAGAAGCAAGACTTTCGGTGCAACTCGACTCCGCCGAAGATGTAGAGGCCCTAGCGGTCTATTCAGTGAAGGTCTGAAAGTCGACTCTTCGGAGAAAAAAATTCTAACAGAAGAAACTCCATGAAAGTCAGAGTAAAAGAAGGCAATGAAAGAGATTCTCGAAAGTATAGTCGAGATAATGCCGACTATCGAGAAAGCTCGTGCCAGGGCAGATTGGAAAGTGCCGCAAACCATAAGGAGAATGCCAGCGGTTCTCAATATATAGGAGGCAATCGCTTTAAACAAAGAATTAAGATAGGCATTGATTGTTGTCCTCCAAAGTCCAGAGGCATATGAGGTTCACATAACCGAAATTATAGCTCAAGTGTACGCAGTGTATGTAGCCATGGCGGCTTTCACCAAAGAGGATAGGTTGCTGCCATCACCGTACCACAACAGGCCATTATATATGAGGGGCAAAATCAAAGGTCGAGAAGTAGACCGGATTGTGATAGATTCAGGCTCTACGGTCAATATTATGTCGTTCAAGGCCTTCCAAGCCCTGTATCTTACCTCCTACATGAAAAAGATGCAAGGAATAACAATCTTCGACTTCAATCAAGATGCAGAAGAAGCTCTGGGACAAGTAGATGTGGAGCTAACCTTAGATGAATGGGTGACCCACGTCTCGTTCCTCATTGTGAACTCTAACACTTCTTTCAAAAAGTTTCTAGGGAGGCCTTGGCTGCACAAAAATTGGGTTTGTGCCCTCTATCCTACATCAGTGCATTAAATACACCAAGGATGGCGAACAACACCGGATATTCGCTGACTTGGAGCCATTCAAAGCTTATGATTGTCATCTACCTAATGCTCAGTTATATTTTGATAATGCCGCCGACTTGGCCACAAGTGAAAGTCGGCAAAAAAAAAAAAAAAAATATATATATATATATATATAAGAGTCATCTGACAAAACAGGTGGTAAAACCATCAACAAAATTGAAGCTGCGAAGTTCAGACAGAAGAAGGCTGCCTCCATAGGTCGAAAACCGTCCAAACACGGGAGACCCGTCACTATCAGCAAGGAGATAAATGCCAGCATGTGCATGCCCTCCAATCTAACGAAATTGGTTGTTCCGGAAGAGGTCCACTGAACGGCCAACATGTGAAGTTGTATCATGTTCCGAAGCAAGAACTTGTCCAAAATCACCAATAAAAGCAATAAAAAAAAGGACAAAAAAAAAGGCTTAAAAATGAGGTGCCTCGATGGACTTAGTCGGCTCTTCACTCGAAATGAGCCGATTAAGGACAAAAAAGTCTAGAATCCAGCTAAGGTGAAAACCCGCAAAGACGCCTCAGGGAAAAATGGGAAACCTTACTGTGTGAAAACCTGCAAGAGCGCACAGGCAAAAGTAAGAAGGGACTAGCTTCGGTGAAAACCCGTAAGGGCACTAATGTTAGTTTAGAAAAAAGAAAACATAATCACACAACTCATTGGGGTACGACTCTTGAACGTCGTCTGCACTACCATATCCAAAAAAAAAAAAAAAAGAACAAAAAAAAAGAGAGAGAGAGAGAAAAGAGTCATATCCGGGGAGGGGGGGTGAGCTCTCTCAACCTAATTTGACTGTACATCGAGTTTTTCCACATCCTTAGCTAGGGAGAATGTCAAAGTCACCAATGACGAGGAAAACTTTATTTCACGTCATATTGGTGGGGTAACATTCAATAAAGGACTACGACCGAGGTGACGATGACGACATCTTCCCGACTCAATAAAGAAGTGGAAAATTTGATTTCTTACCTAAAACTGGGCCAAGAGATGCAAAGACATTCTTTTTATCATAATCCCTCGTCCCACCGGAAAATTTCCATCAACAAAACTTAAAAATTTTCGGCCTCTGGGAGCCATTGTACCCCTTCAAAAACCCAAAGTTCATGGCTACTTGGAGCCTTCATCCTCTTGAAAAATCTAAAGTTCATAGCTACTTGGAGCCTTCATCTCCTTAAAAAATCCAAAGTGCATGGCTACTTAGAGCCTTTATCTCCTTGAAAACTCGAAGTCTATGGCTACTTGGAGCCTTCATTCCCTTGAAAACTCAAAGTTCATGGCTACTTGGAACCTTCATCCCCTTGAAAAACTCAAAGTTCATAGTTAGTGGAGCCTTTATCCCCTTGAAAATCCAAAGTTGATGACTACTTGGAGCCTTTATCCCCTTGAAAACTCAAAGTTCATAGCTACTTGGAGCATTTATCCCTTTGAAAATCCAAAGTGCATCGCTACTTGGAGCCTTTATCCCCTTGAAAATCCAAAATGTATGACTACTTGAAGTCTTTATTCCCTTGAAAATCTAAAGCCTGTGGCTACTTGGAGCCTTTATCCCCTTGAAGAACCCAAAGTCCATGGCTACTTGGAGCCTGTAACCCCTTGAAAACTGAAAACGTCCTGGCCCCTCGGAGCCTTTGTATCCCTGAAACATCCAAAATCTTTTAACCCGTGGAAGCCATTATATCCTTGAAAATTCAAAAAAAAATCCTAGTCCCACCAGAGTCATTGTGCCCTCGAAGACCAAAAACCATTTACGGGTACTAAAAGCCTTTGTATCTTGAAACAGTCAAAATAATGATGGCTCGGAGCTATCGTATCATTGAAGAATACTCAAACCTTTGTTAACTAAAGACTTTACCCAAAGCTGACCTATAAAGAAGCCACAATTCCCTACCGAACAAAATTGAAAATTCTACCCAAATCTGACCCACAAGGAAGCCATAATTCCCTATTGAACCAAAAAAAAAAAGGAGAAGAAAAAAAGGAGCTTAAATTTGAGGTGTTCCGACGGACTTAACTGTTTGCCGCCAAAAAAGGGGCAGTTAAGGGTAAAAAGATCCTAAAATCCAGCTAATGTAAAAATCCAGAAAGGTGCCTTACGCAAAAATAGATAACCCCGATGTATGCAGTGTTGTCAAGGAGTACGCCTAGGTGTCGCCTAAGCGCGTGGGCGTTGTTCACCAGGCGAAGCGGTTCGCTTAGCCCGCCTGGGTCGCCTAAGCGCCCTCTGGGCCAGCCCGTTACCCGGCCCAGGTACCCACCCAGAACACCTTCCTTTTAAATGACCCTGCCCGATACAAGCCTCCTTCTTCCCCCTATTGACCCTAACACCCCCCGACCCCCTCTCGCCCGCTCCGCTAGGATTTGCCGCCGCCACTCGTCGCGACACCACTGCCGATCGCGTTTGCCGCCGCCGGCGATCACCTCCGCTTCTACCGCTGTCGCCTTTGCCTACTGCAACTGGAGCCGTCGGCGGCGATCGTACGGGCCGAATCCCTTCGTCATCTCCGGTGAGGCCTTCTCTTCCATCATCTCTCTCTCTATCTCTCACACGCTCCCTGCTCCCTGTCTCACTCTCTCTGTCCCAACTCTCTCTCTCGCTCTCTTTGTCTCACTCTCTCTCTTTATCTCTCATCGTCTCATACGCTCTCTAGCTCACTCTCTTTATCTCTCGCACGCTCTCTGTGTCTCACTCTCTCTATCTCCCTCTCTCTGTCTCACTCTCTCTATCTCTCATTGTCTCACTCTCTCTATCTCTATATCTCTCATATGCACTCTATCTCACTATCTCTCTAGCTCTCACTTTCTCTCACACTCTCTCTCTCTGCCTCACTCTCTCTCATTGTCTCACACACCCACACTCTCTGTCTCACTCCCTCTATTTTGAAGTGTACGCCTAGGCGGGCGCCTAAGCGCTTAAGCGGTCGGAGACCCCGAGCAAGCCTTGGTCGCCTTACCGCCTTTACAACTATGGTTGTATGAAAACCTAAAGGCGTGCAGGCAAAAATAAGAAGGGACTAATTCTGGTGAAAACCAGAAAGGGTGCTAGAGTTAGTTTAAAAAGAAAAAAAAGAGGATGAATAATCACACAACAGTGGAATGCCTTGAAATCAATGTTTCACCGGTAGGTAAATGTGTTGTTGTCCGAGAGGAGCTCTCGAAACAACCAAGTCACAAAAAGTGTGTTATCCGAGACAAGCCCTCGGAACAGCTAAATCACAAAGAGAAAGGAGACAACATTATGAGAAGTCAAAATCAAAATCAACTTTGGAAAGACGGCGATACAATTATAGCAAGAAGCTGCCAAAGTTCAAATCTCATGAAGACACCTGACATCGTGCTTGTGAGTCAGGTTGTCCTGGGTGCTCTTAGATGAATCTGAGGAGACAGGTGGTATTTGATGCCCGAAAAATCTAAGATAGCAAATAATGAAGCGAGTTAAAGATATACTAAACTCACCAAAAAGTTTTCGGATGCCATCCAGAAGCAACAACGATAGACCTCCTGCCTCAGTCACGGCGCAAAGGAGGAAAGAAGCAAGCGACGTGCAAAAGGAAAGGAAGAATCGAGGGCAATTTACTACCATGAGTTTGAAGGGCAAAAAGGCAAAATGAAGGCCTATGGATCATAGCAAGTTACAAAAATCGGCTTATTATAGTCAAAGTTTCAGCCAGTTCGCAATGTGCCCTAAAATGCCAGAAGATGCTTATTTGTACCAAAGTTCGGCTTATTATAGTCAAAGTTTCGGCCAGTTATAGTCATTTTCACCATGTACCCTAAAATGCCAGAAGAGGGTTATCCATACCCAAAGATCGGCTTATTGTAGTCAAAGCTTCGGCCAGTTATGGTCACTTTTCCAATGTGCCCTAAAATGCTAGAAGAGGATTATCCATACCCAAAGATCGACTTATTGTAGTCTAAGCTTCGGCCAGTTAGGGTCACTTTCGCAATGTGCCTTAAAATGCCAGAAGAGGATTATCCATACCCAACGAGCGGCTTATTGTAGTCAAAGCTTCGGCCAATTGGAGTCACTTTCACAATGTACCTTAAAATGCCAAAAAGAAGTTATTCATACCCAAAGATCAGCTCATTATAGTCAAAGCTCCGGCCAATTAGGGTCACTTTCACCAGGTACCCTAAAATGCCAAAAGAGGGTTATTTATACCCAAAGATTGGCTTATTGTAGTCAAAGCATCGACCAGTTAAGGTCACTTCCACCGTATACCTTAAAATACCAGAAGGGGGTTATTCACACTCAAAGATCGGCTTATTGTAGTCAAAGCTCCGATCAGTTAGGGTCACTTCTATTATGTGCCCTAAAATGCCAAAAGGGGGTTGTTCATACTCAAGGATCGGCTCGTTACAGTCAAAACTTCGGCTAGTTATGATTACTTTCACCATGGGTCCTAAAATGCCAAAAGAGGGTTATTTATACCCAAAGTTCGGCTCATTATAATCAAAATGTCGGTCAATTATGATCACTTTCACTATGTGCCCTAAAATGCCAAGAGAGGGTTATTTATACCCAAAGTTCGACTTATTACAGTCAAAGCTTCGCTTTCACTATGTACCCTAAAATGCCAGAAGGGGGTTATTCATATCCAAAGATCGGCTCATTATAATCAAAACTTTGGTCGGTTAAGGTCACTTTCACCAAGTGCCCTAAGACGCCAGAAGAGGGGTTATTCATACATAAGGATATTGAAGTGGGTAAATATCGAAAGATGATAAGGGATCGATATCTCACGACAACTACAAGCCACGTTTGCTTAAAAGTCACAAAAGCAAGATTTTCCAAATACTCTTTCAAGTGCGCAAAACATCAAAGAAGAGTGTCTAGTACTCCAAAGGTTGCAAGTGTCGTCTGACAGTGAGAAACAAAGTTGAGAGAACATAGCGGCAAAGGACAAAGGACATTCCCCGAATATTCCCAAAGAAGTCTCCAAGCCATAAAGACCCAAAGGCTATAGAAGATTACGGTGCCACTTGGTGCGTCCAAGAAGCGAGAGAGGATCCCTCAAAAGACACCAGTCAAGACCCACCAAGGTTACTCAACGGGGTCTGACTTGAAGGTCGCGAATGTGGGGCTGGTTGTACGCCTTTTGGTTCACCAGAACATTTGAAGTAGGGCCATGTAGGACCAAAAGAAGGCAAAAGCTCCCGCTGGTTGACATCATGTCAAGACTCATAAAGATTGATTTCCTCCCGAAAGTCCCAAAAAATGGTTTAGGTAGATAACAACATCTCCAAGGTATCCCGATGTTCAAGCTAGAGCTTATAATCCCTAAATGAGCTTATGAGCCCTAAGTCGAATACAAGCCGATCGCATGTGATGAAGCCAACAAAAGAGTATGCACGGGACACATGCCTCCGTCTCTGCCTCGACACATGTCCTGTGGGGGCATTTGTTTAACATTTTTTTTTTGAAGAGGGGCATAAGAACAAAAAAGAAAAGAAGATGGAGGAGGAAGAAATAGAAGCCCCCGTCCCCCGGTTCCTTTGGAACCCCCCATCAGTGGGTAGGGAAGAGAGGGATAGAGAGAAAGGAAAAAAAAAGAAGAAGAAGAAAGGGAGGAGGGGGGCTACCAGAGGGTACCCCCACCGATAGCCAACCCCCCACCGGTTGAACCCTCTACCAGTGGGGATTTCCCATTTAAAAAAAAAAAAAAGGACAAGGGGGAAGGGCCACCGGTGCCCCCCCTGGTGGCATCCACCGGTGGAGTGTCCCACCGGTTGGGCCACCCAGTGGGGGGTGCCACTGTACCTCTCACTCTCTCTCTCTCTCTCTCTCTCTCTCAAATTTCAAAAAAGAAAAGGAGGGAAAAAGCACCGGTGGGGGGTGCCACCGATACCTTACCCCACCCCCCCAAACCAGTGGCCTCCTCTTCCTCCATTATAAATACCCCCAACGGGGGCTACTGCAACAAGCTTGGAGAGGCCCTTCCGGACGAAAAAGAAAAAAAACATTGAAGCTCTGCCCGTGGACAGATTCAAAGCCCTGACACCGTGCGTAGAAGACTTGCACAATTGTTAACATTTTGTTTATGTAAAAAAAGACAAAATGATGGTCCATTCTTATTGTTAGAATGGCCATAAGTTAAATAAAATGATAGTTCATTCATATTGGTGGAATGGCCATTAAATTTGCAGTTCACTCTTATTGTTAGAGTGACCAAAGCCATTTTCTTAGTTCATTCTTATTGGTGGAATGGCCATTAAATTTGTGATTCATTCCTATTGGTGGAATGGCCATTAAATTTGTGGTCCATCCCTATTGGTGGAATGGCCATTAAATTTGTGGTCCATCCCTATTGATGGAATGGCCATTAAATTTGTTAGAGTGACCAAAGCCATTTTCTTAGTTCATTCCTATTGGTGGAATGGCCATTAAATTTGTGGTTAATCCCTATTGGTGGAATGGCCATTAAATTTGTGGTCCATCCTTATTGGTAGAATGGCCATTAAATTTGTGGTTCACTCTTGTTGGTAGAGTGACCAAAGTCCCTTTCTTAGTTCATTCCTATTGGTGGAATGGCCATTAAATTTGTAGTCCAGCCCTATTAGTAGAACGGCCATTAAGTTTGTGATTCACTCCTATTGTTAGAGTGACCGAAGTGCATTTCTTGGTCTGTTCGTAATATTGGTATGGCCAAAAACTTGTAAAATTATGGTTCATTCTTATTGGCAGAATAACCGAAATTTGATTTGCTTGAATGTGACTAATGAAATTGTGCATGACTTGAGAACGTGTTCAATTTGACTATTTCATATGTTCGCTCAAATTATTAATTGATTTAAATCAGATTTGAAGTTAACTAACTTTGGTCCCTTTATATCAGTTAGAAGACCATTATTTTAAGGAATTGTATTGGTTAAGTAGTGGTGATGGGAATCCAAGACCAACGTACCACTGCATTACACATGATCGAGTGCATCTACCACCGTTGGAGAGTTTTTCCGGCTTCATTATGGCTAGAAAATTCAACAAAATTTGTCTAATGTATAGCTTATTGTTAGACGAGTCCGTAGATATCTTGTTTAGTCCATTTTAGACTCGTCTAGGTCCTTTTCTATTTTTTAAGAATTTTTTGTACAATTTTTGCACTATTTTTTTGTGTCAAGGATATTTTGGTCCAGAATAAAGTTTAAGAAGTCATTAGGGTTTGTTTCTCTTTAAATACTCTTGTAAGACATATTTTTATTTTTCAATAGATATTTGCTGCGAATATGGAGTTATTTTCTGGAATTCCTCTCTGCGACGGAGAAGACGACCTTACGACGGGGTTGAATCTGCCCTGCGACAGGGCCGAGTGTGACGCCCAAGCCTCCGGTGTGATGTCGGACGACTCCCCACTGTCGTGTGACACCGGTAGCTTCTCCCATCCCCTTCATGCTCTTCATTCCCTATCAAATTTGGTATGAGAACAAACTTTGATCATTACCACGCCACTATTTCATCCCATCTTCACCATTGATGTCCCGCTACAATAGCTACCGACCGCGGCTGCCACCACACCTTTCTTCCTCCTCTTTCTTCGCCCCCATATCGTTTTTCTTTTCTCTCGACAGCCCTTTCACCAGAACCACAAAAAAAACCCTGGTTACTGTTCACGGTGAACAGTACCCGCAGTATTCTTCATACCGCCCTCTCCTTCTTCCTTCTCTCTCCCGATCTTTGTTTTGCAACCCCAAAGAAAGTCCAAAAAAACAAAAGAGGGAGAGAGGAACCACCTTCCGTCGGCAGCCCCAACGGCCAACACCGCCGCCAGCAGCTCCGTTGTCTACATCCTTGTCACTGCCACCCAAGCAAGTCCGGGCTGGCGCTGCTGCAGCCATCGTTGTTGTGTGCTATTGCTACTATTTGCTTCTGCTGCTACCGCAACAGCCCTTGCCATCGACCTTTTTACATCGTCTGTAGCCACAACTTCCTCAATCTTCTATACTGGGGTTATGTTGCCCAACAAGACACGTGCTGCCCTTGTGTTCAATAATGGACTGAAGGAGAATTTTATTTCACAGACACTTACCAATTTACTTTCCAAGACTAGAGAAATTGTAGTAGATGGTGACCGAGTGTTTATGGAATTCTATAGACCTTTCAAGGGTGTTTCTCATGTTGATGGGGCATGGTGTACCGTCCTTCCCAAGCCAAGGCCATATATTAGAGTTGGCAGAGATTAGATGGAAGAACCACATGCCACTGTGGATCACGAGCGACAAAGGTGCATCCTCCAACTGCCTCACTTGATAGGAAAGTTCATTTTTTCAATCAGGTATCCTTCAAGTGTGGCAACGTCAGCCTTAAGATTCAAGTAAGGTCACGAAGTGTGAGACTGACTCAACAGTCGTCCCAGCAAATGCAGGTTTTTTGGACACTATCAGCAGTGTATCATCACGATCTCCAGCTCTATCTTATGTGAGGTCAGCCTTTATGTGCCCCTTGCCGCATCAATTGTAGCGGCCCCTTTACCTCTATCTAACCCACTTACATGGGATCAAACTATCATAATTGCAGCTGGTCTTCATTTGCTGGAGGATTTTCTATTCACAGAGCCGATTATATAAGCACATTCAACCGACCATCCTCACATATAGGAACTTTGCCACTAGACCGCGTATTTTTGATCATGTGTGGTGCGAATTTCTTAATCATGTAGAGCAATACTCTACACACTTCAATGCAGTTATTAGTTCTAAATTTGCAGTGCTATTCTCACATGTCCCAGTTACTATCATGATCCTCCAACACTAAAATTTTTGAAACGGGAGAGAATGATGGGAATCTAAGACCAGTGTACCACTGCATTACACATGATCGAGTGCATCTACCGCCGTTGGAGAGTCTTTTCGACTTTATTGTGGCTAGAAAATTCAACAAAATTTATTTGATGTATAGCTTATTGTTAGACGAGTCCGTAGATATTTTGTTCAGCCCATTTGAGACTCGTCTAGGTCCTTTTCTATTTTTTTAAGAATTTTTTGTGCAATTTTTACACTATTTTTTTATGTCCAGGGTATTTTGGTCCAGAGTAAAGTTTAGGGAACCATTAGGGTTTGTTTTCTTTAAATACTCTTGTAACACATATTTTTATTTTTCAATGGATATTTGCTGGAAATTTGGAGTTATTTTCTAGAGTTCCTCTTTGCGACGGAGAAGACGACTCTGCGACGGGGTTGAATCTGCCCTGTGACGGGGCCGGGTGTGACGCCCAAGCCTCCGGTGCAATGCCGGAGGACTCCCCACTGCCGGTGCGACGCCGGTAATCTCTCCCATCCCCTTTATCATGTTCATCCCCCAACAGGTGGCCATCATGCCCCATTGATCAAGTCTCTTTCTTTTAAATCTTCAAAAAGATAAAAGAAGAAAAAAAGTAAATTTTTGGCACTTAGATAATTCTCATGAACCCATAGAGTTTCATAAAAGGATATTTAAAGGATACTATCAAATCAAAATGAATCATTTAAGGGTTCTAAGAAGAATCTTGCCCAAGGTATGTCCTATTGGTATCCTTTAAAGGTCTCGAGCGCATATGCACTCCATGTCAAGTGACATCTTTTAAGTATCCTTTAGGATTCTCAAATGGGATTCAAAATGAATATCAAGTTAGAAGGTGTTTAATATAAAGATCAATAAAATGATGTGTTTGATTTATGGTGTGATTAAATACTCCAAACTTTAATACATTATTATTATTTTAAGGATATCAATGGACGGTTAATCAAGAGTTGCAAATCGGTGATTGGCGTAATTAACACTGATCAAGGTCAGTGAGGAGAGATCAAATTCACAGATCTACTTGTCTAATCCAAAACCCTAGATTCCTTGAAGGCTAATCCTAAGCTTTCAAAATTTACACTTAAAACAAAAAAAAGGATTCTTTTGAAAACCAGGATCTTTTAATTTCTTTTAAAAAGAAAAGATTGATTTCAAAAAAATCAAGTCTCACAAGGGTCAAGTGGGTGTGTCCATTGATGGACAATGTTGCATTTGAGGATTTGTAGTAAAGCCTGGATCTGGAGTCTGGAGCAAGGGAATAACTGACAAGGGTCACGGAGCCTCTCGGGTACCAAGACTTAACAAAGAAAGGAGAAGTGGCTATGTGAAGAAAAGGCCTAATGGATATTTAGGCATGTTGTCTCCCTCAAAAAAGGGCCAACAGATCACTCAATAGGTGACAGAAAACAGAAAGCATAAAGCATAATAAAAGGGAGTTAGAAAAGACAACTAAACCCCTGAAACAAAAATGTCTTTGTCTACACTCCTCCTGAAGATAAACATAGATATCAATAATACAGCTTGCCTAGAGATGAGGTGAACTGGCCTTGTGTCATTATGTGGGTGAAGGCATAGGTCATACAGTCAACTGAATGAACACATTACAGACATAGATCTCTCATATCCCACTTCTCTGGAGTGAAGTGCCCACCAAACTTGATATCTTTGTGTGGCCATGCTGAACAAGATTATTTGTAATGCTAGTAGCAACCTTGTTTTCACAATACAATCTGATCTGCAGCTCTACTTTGAGCCCAATACCATGGAGCAGAATTTTCAGCCAACAAAAGTTCGGTTACTCCAAGAACAATAGCTTTGTATTCAGCCTTGGCATTTTACCTGGCACACACTGTCTGCTTTTGATTTTTCAATGCTACCAGAGCTCCCCCCACTAAAGATGCAGTAGCCTGCAGCTGAGCGCCTGTTACCATGAAAAAAGGACCAGTCCACATCTGCACAGCCCTGAAGTCCCAAGGTAAGTAGCCCATGTAAGCAATGAATCTTTTCCCGGAGAAGATTTTGTGCATCGCAGTATCCGATGTGTCACTCTCATTTGAAGTGCCCTAGGTGCATTGCTAAATTGATTAACCAAATGATTGCATAGGCGATGTCTGGCTTAGTGAATGTCAAGTAAAGAAGCTCATCCCATTAGCCTTTGGTACAGCCCTCTATCTGCTGGTGAGAGTCAAGCTGATCAACCCACGATTGATTTCTATAGGAATATCCACTAGTCTAAATCCTAGTTTCCCTGCCTCCGGATGCAGGTTTTTTGCCGACTAATCTCTATGCAATTTCTAGAATGAGCCACTTCTTTACCAAAAAAGATGGTCAAAAAAGTGGTGGAAGAGAGAAGCATGGGACAAACAACCACACTGTGTGGTGGGAACTGAGACATTTGACAACAGCAGCCGCCAGCCCCACAATCTCTATTTTATATTAGGTTTAACATAGGGGTTACAAAAGACATAAGTGCCCCTACTAATTGGGGGTGAACTGGTTCACTTTTTTTTAAAAAAGTGGATTGTACCACTACAATATATAAATGTAAACAAAAAAGTACAAGTAATGTAGTAAAGAACTCTCAATCTCACTATACAAAACACCAAGATGGTGCTCGCACCCTATCCTTCCAACAGCCCAAAAAAGGAAGAACTGTGCACAAAGTCTATACAATTAACTATCATCCACTCTTTCACCTTACTAAACACAAAAGAAATCAATCTCCTCACTGGAGCTGCCTCTCTTCTGAAGATTCTCTTGTTCCTTTCTGTCCAAACAACCCAAAACGTGGCATGAAGGATTAGCCACCACACAATCTGTCTCCCTTCTGAGGGAAGTACCATGCCCACCTGCTTAACAAATCTTCTACCGAGTATGGGGGGTCCCTCACAACCTGAAAGAAAATGAGTATAGTAAACCAAACCTCCGAGGTGAATGAACAATGAACAAATAGATGCTCAAACCCCTCATTCTCCTCCCCACACAAGCAGCAAACCGGGGGAATATCACATCATATCGGATCAATCTGTCGACCGTCAGTAACCTACCAGTCGAGATCCTCCACATCAAAATATGCACCTTCAAAGGAGACTTCGGCTTACACACATGACGAGCCCACATGTACCGAAGTCCTCCATCTAGAATTGCTACATAAGCCGACCGGACCATAAAAGCACCACCAATTGTTCCACCACTACCGAAGGGTCTGCAACAATACTAAATAATATGGGATAAACCTATGAGAGTGGCACCGGCCCAATCCATCTTTCTATCCAAAAAAGGCAAGACCTACCATTACCCAAAACACAACGGGTGGCCGCCACAACATCATCAACCGCCTCCAAGATGTCCTTCCATACATAAGAGGCATTATGATGGCTCTACATCTGAAAATCCCACACTATACCTCTCGAGCAGTACTTGCCCAAGATCATCTCCTTCCATAATGCTCTATGATTCTGACCAAGTTTCCACAACCACTTTAACATAAGTGCCAGATTAAAGTCCCTAATGTTTTTGATATCCAGCCCCCCATTCAGCTTACTCTTACAAACTATGCCCCAACAAATGTCATGCAAACCCTTTCTATGGTTGTCCAATTGTCCGCCCTAAAAGAATCTGCTTCTAATACCTTCAAGTTGCCTAGCCACAAACTTTGGGATCCTGAACAAGGAGAGATAATAAATAGGTAAGCTATCAAGAATAGCCCTGCAAAGTGTTAATCTCCCACCATAGGAAAGCAACCGGCCCTTCCATCCCGTCAGTCTGGACTGGAATCTTTGGAATAGGCTGTCAATCTCTACATCTGATCTGCCCCGGGGAAAGTGGCATCCCTAAATAAGTAACAGGAGAAGTCCCCACTTGACAACCCAAAATGGTGGCTGCCTTCTCCAGAAATTCTTCAGACTTATTGATACCATACACTGCACTCTTCTGAAAATTCACCGGCAAGCATGTCACCTCATCCAGAAACTCAAGCATCAATCTGATTAAGTACATCTGATCTTCTTCTCCTGAGGCAAAAAGGATCGTGTCATCTGCATACTGCAAGTGAGTTTTGGGCCGAACCTGAGAATCTACCTGGAAGCTTGAGATGAGGCCTATTGCCTCAGCCTTGTCCCACATGCAGCTGAGGGTCTATGCAACCAGCACAAAAAGCAATGGAGAAAGAGAGTCCCCTTGCCTGAGCCATCTACTACTAAGAAAAGAGGGAGTCGGTTCCCCATTTACCAAAATGGCAAAGGAGGCCGAAGAAATGCATGTTCTTATCCAAGAGACCCACTTATCACCAAAATCCATCTTCACCATCATACCAAGGAGGCAAACCCAATTAATTCCATTATATGCCTTCTCAAAATCTAGCTTAATCACGAAGCCACTTTTCCTCTGAGTCTTCAAGGAGTGTAAACATTCTTGTGCAACCAAAAAGCCCTCCTGGATCTGTCTGCCACCAATAAAAGCACTCTGTTGGACACTAATCAGCCCATCAATCACCTTCCTCAGCCGAACAGCCAAGAGTTTAGAAATCACCTTGTAGACCCCATTTAGGAGACTGATCGGTCTAAAAAGCCATAGCACCATCCTTCTTAGGAATTAAGACAATAAAAGTCTTATTAATTCCCCTCAGATGGGCTCTCCCCTCCTGGAATTCTAACAAAGCCTCATAGAGCAAGGGGTGGACCACCTCCCAGCAATGCTGAAAGAATATCAAAGGTAACCCGTCTGGGCCTGGAGTTGTATCCCCTGTGCAGAAAAATAGGGGAGAGGAAAAAGAGGACAGGTGGGGTAGAACAGGAGGTTGCGTCCCCCTAAACAGACTGCACCCCTCACACTTTTATACCATGGGTTATAAGAGTGCATAAAGGTAGGCAAGGACAAAAATACCCCTTACTCTAATAAACACATAATAAGTCATATAAACCTACACAAAAAGAGAATAAAATATACTTAACCAACTAGACAAAAATATCCCTAACTACGCTCCCCCTCAAGCTGAGTGTATATGTTAAAAAATACACAGCTTGGACAAAAGAGAGACAAAAACTTCCTTAGATAGCCTTTTTAGTGAAAACATCAGACAATTGATTAGCTGAGCAAACATAAGAGAGACATATCTCCCCATTATCCAACTTCTCGCAAATGAAATGACGGTCAAATCTCAATATGTTTGGTGCGATCATACTAACCGGATTATTAGCAATGTTGATGGCAACTTTATTGTCACAATACATGCGTATAAGTGTGTTAACTTGAACACCAAGATCTTGAAGAAAGAGCTTAAGCCACAACATCTCTGTAACACCAAGCGCCATAACCCCGATATGCAACTTCTGCACTGAACAAGCACAAACTATTTGTTTCTTACTGCACCAAGTAACAAGGTTTCCACCCAAAAATAAACAATAACCAGTAGTTGACCTCCTATCATCATGAGAACCTGCCCAATCCGCATCAGTATAAACATTAATGTTCACATGTAGAGCCTGAGTGTACAACAAGCTTCTACTTGGACAAGACTTGATGTAATGCAGAATTCTCTCCAGAGCTCGCATATGTGGAGATCGAAGGGCATGTATAAACTGACTGACAATGCTAACAACATAGACAATGTCTAGTCGAGTAAGAGATAAGTACAAGAGTTTCCAACAAGGCATTAGTAGGAACCTGTATCCGACTCAGACAGGAGTTTCCCCACTAACTAAGACAATCTATGATTAATCTCTATGGGGATATGGGCTGGTTTACACTCTAACTTCCCAGTTTCTTGAAGCAGATCAAGAGCATATTTTCGTTGACAAACATAGAGACCTTGCTGAGACTTGGCCACCTTAATGCCAAGAAAATACTTCAGCTCCCCAAGATCCTTAATGTCTGTAGTGAAAAGTAGCCTTTAGTTAGGGTGTTTTAGACCTTTTGTTATATGTGCTGCTTTTCCTTATTTTTCTGGTTTTATTCCTGTTAGTTATGATAACAGGGGCAAACCTGTCTTTTGGCCTTGTAATATGTTTGCCCTACATATATAAGACTTGAGTGCTGGCCAGCCTCTCTGTGTGTGAGACAGAGAGAGCCACCACACCTCACTTTCTTGGCACATGTTCTCTCCTTCCTCTTCTCTCTTCATGGTATCAGAGCACAAGTAAGAAAGAAGGAGAAGTAAGGGTTCAGTCCTCTGTTTCAGGACCCCAGGCTGACCGGTCCCTCGTCCCATCTTCACCGCAACTTGGCTAGGGTTTTTCCCTAACATTCAAGGTCCCTTCAGCAAGACCGGACCCTACTGTGAAGAGTTGGAGAGTAGCAGCCAGATTTCTTCTTCCAAAGAACTTGTCCAAGCCTTATTCTTGTGATCGGTGCCCTGTTTAAGGTTTGGACTGCAACCGGTACACAGTATGGGTGCTTCCTTGGTGACCGGTCCCCTATCCAAGGTCAACCGGCCCACTTGCCCTGTTGTTAGGGGTAGCTGGCTCCCACTGCTGCAAGTTACACCCTGTCTAGGGTTTCTTGAAGCTTCTTCCTCGCGTCCTTGCATCTTTCCCCTGTTCTAGGGGCTGCTCAAGCCGATTTCTGCACAGACCATAGTTTTTCTGTGGGTGCCTTGTTACTCCACTACTGTAGGTGTTTTGTAGGAGTATTGGCATCTTATTGCAGTTTTTTGTGTGGGAGTATTGGCATCCTGTTGTGGATGTTTTCTGTGGGTGTACCCCACTGCACAGATCACAGTTTTTCTGTGGTACAGCAGTTTCATCCTGCTGCATTAATTCCCCCCATTGAGAACTGTGTTGCTACAGAATTTTTGGATATTGTGTGGTTCTCTGAAAGGTTGCAGATTTTTGCCTCGTCTGTATGCCTCCGAAAGGCTTCTTGAAGTAAGAATATGTATGAGATGACAACAAACGAAGTATCTTCTAAAGGAGATAGTGTGGGGTATAATTTTCATCTTCAACTTCCCCCCGCGAAGTTGAATGATTCAAATTACCTGGATTGGGCAGCAGCAATTAAGACTTTTGTTAGTGCCCGGGCAAAGGTGGGTTACATAAATGGCAAAATAACCTCACTTTCAATGGATGACCAGAAGTATGATGATTGGGAGCACCAGGACAGTATTGTGAGAACATAGATCCTGAGTTCTGTGGCAGACGGACAGCTGAAGTATATTATGAGGAAGTCTACTGCAAGACACATGTGGCTCATACTTGAAGAGATGTATTGTGAGAAGACCAACCCAGTAAATATGTATGATCTTGTGGTTGCTATTCATGACACCAAACAGGGAAGTAGGACTGTGTGTGAATACTACACGACCTTGAGGGCTTTGTGGGAGGAGCAAGATACTTATGCTATCTCTGATTGGGACTCAGTAGTAGATCACAGGAAATATTTGAAACACATACAGGATCAGAGTCCTAAAATTTCTGCTCGGCCTGAACACTGAATATGAAGGGTTAAGGTCTCAAATCCTCAACTTTGAAGTGATCCCCTTGCTTGAGCAGTGTTACAAGAAAGTTGTAACAAAGAAGAGGAGGCGGAAGACCATGCAAGCTAATACAAGTGGGATTAGTACAGGAGAACACTCCGCACTTGTTAGCACAAACAGTAGTGGAAAAAGAGGATATAGCACCCGAAAAGACTCAAAAAAAGGAGGGAGAAAGTGTACCCACTGTGGGCAAGAGAATCACTGTAAACTTTTGTTAGGAATTGCATTCAGACAAGAAGCCTCTGAAATTCAAACATAACCAGAAAGCCTAAGGAAATGCAGTGTATGCCAAGCCTACAGGGTCCTCCAAAGTTTCAGCCTCTGATGGGAGCACATCATCCACCATTCCAAAGAGTTTTGCAGGGCTATCCACTTCTGACATAACTAACCTTCAGCGGTTCCTATCTCAGTTGTCCACCTCTACCTCCACTAGCCAGTCAGGTACTCTTGGGGCAGCACTCAGTGTTGTCTCTCAAACTGGTGGGAACTCCTAGATCATTAACTCAAGAGCCACTAATCATATGACGGGTACTTCCACGTTGTTTACTTCCTATAGCATGTGCTCTGGACAAGATAAAGTGACTATTGTTGATGGTACCCTTGCCACAATTGCTGGGAAGGACAACATCCCTCTAAATAATCACCTTATCTTATCCTCGGCACTTCATGTCCCTAAATTGCCCATTAACCTACTCTTTATTAGTAGCTTGACAAAATCATTAAACTGTTCAATGACTTTTTTCCCCTCTCATTGTGTGTTTCAGGACTTGAAGACGAGACAACCTCTTGGGAGTGGACGTGAAGTAGGAGGCTCTATCAACTTCAGTCCAAGTATAGGGCTGCCCTTCAGTCCAGTAGTATCAGTGTTATGTCGAACAAAATACGAGAGATCCAGTTGTGGCATCTCCGTCTAGGACACATTTCCTTCAAGTCATTAAAAATGTTATTTCCTTCGTTATTTCATAAGGTTGACTTACAGTCTCTTGCTGGTCAAGTATGTCACATTGCCAAACATTGTCGAACCCAATTTCCTCAGTCATTGAATAAAAGTTCCACATCTTTTGAACTTGTCCATTCTGATGTGTAAGATCCTTCCTCCATTCCCTCTCTTGATGGCAGTCGGTATTTTATATCATTTATTGATGATTTTACACATTGCACGTAGGTATATCCAATGAAGTCCAGGGAGGAAGTGCCACGAGTGGTTCAGGTGTTTGAAAAAATGGTGGAAAATCAGTTTGAAAAAAAAATAAAAGTATTTCGATCAGATAATGCAAAAAAGTACTTTAAACAAAGTTTGAGTATGTTCTTTGAGGATGAGGGAATTCTTCATGAATCCTCATATCCCTATACACCCCAACAGAATGGGGTAGCTGAGAGAAAAAATAGACACCTACTTGAGACTGCTCGGGAACTACTCCACTATGGTCTTCACAAAAAATACTGCAGAGAGACTATTCTCACGGCTGCGTATCTCATAAACCAAATGCCCTCTCGTGTTCTTCACTTCATGACTCCCTATTCTCTTCTCAGACCTCAACACGCAACATTTTCGTTGCCATTGCGAGTGTTTGGGTGTCTATGTTTTGTTCAGAATTTGGCTCTAGGCTCCTCTAAACTGGATGTCAAATCCACCAAGGCCATCTTTCTTGGGTATTCTTCTACTCAGAAGGGATACAAATGCTATGATTCCCAGGCCAGGAAGAAGTATGTTATCAAAGATGTTACTTTTTTTGAACACCTTCCATATTCTTCTTCCTAGGATGCGTATGAGGGAGAGCATTATAATTCCCCTCCTAGTGTTATTGATGACGTTACACATGTTGTTCCATCCTTATCCTCTACTGCTATTCCTAACAGAGGTGCCACTCCTTAGGTCTCAGCCACATCCACAAAGCAACATCACTGTGATACTACTTTGATTGAAGGGAACAAAGTTTTAAAACATTATGTTCGCAAGAACAAGTCCCAACAGCCCCCTACTGGGACAGAGGTTATAGAGGTTTCTCCTGTTGATCCACCAACCCATGAAGGTAATACTGTCTTTGAACTTGAACAGCCCCCTGAACCTTCTCTTCCTTTCAACAGTTTGCAGGATAGCCTCGAGAAACCCATTGCTGTTTAAAAAAGTGTACGTGAGTGCACCAAGCATCCTATTTCTCGACACCTTAGTTACTCGAAATTGTCCCCTTCTTATATGAGTTTTATTGTTGCCTTGTCTACATGTTCCATTCCTCTTACCTTTGCAGAAGAAAGCAAGGATCACCGCTGGGTGAAAGCTATAAAAGAAGAAATGGATGCTCTTAAGCAGAATAACACTTAGAATTGGTTGACCTTCCTCAGGAAAAGAAGCTAGTGAGATCTAAATGGGTGTACACTATCAAGTTCCAGGCAGATGGAACGGTTGAAAAGTTCAAGGCTAGATTGGTGGCAAAAGGGTTCACACTGACTTATGGCCTTGACTATCAGGGGACTATTGCACCAGTAGTCAAGCTAAATTCAGTCAAAGTGTTCTTATCCCTTGCAGCCCATTTTTCTTGAGAATTGTACTAGCTTGATGTAAAAAATGTCTTCCTGAATGGTGACCTGGTAAAGGAGGTATATATGCAGCCACCTCCTGGTGTTGATACTGAGGGAAAAGTGTGCAGGTTAAAAAAGACATTGTATGGCTTGAAGCAATCACCTCAGTCATTGTTTGAGAAGTTTAGAATTGCTATAGTCAAGTATGGCTTCACTCAAGGCAATGCTGATCACACCTTGTTTATCAAGAGAATAGGTGGTAAGGTTGTCATTTTGATTGTATATGTGGATGACATGATTATTACAGGTGATAATGAAGAGGAGATTGTTGTCCTAAAGAAAAAATTGGCAAAAGAATTCGAGATTAAGGATTTGAAAAAATTGAGATACTTTCTTGGTATTGAAGTTGCTAGATCCTCTAGAGAAATCTATGTGTGCCAACGCAAGTATGCACTGGATTTGTTGAAAGAAATAGGAAAATTAGGATGCAAAGCTACAGATACTCCTATTGAAGCTAACCACAGGCTTAGTCTTGCAGATGGTGACCCATCGTCTGAATCTGAGAAAGAATCTTATCAGAGACTTGTTGGCAAGCTACTATACCTGGCTTTGACAAGACCAGGTATTGCGTATGCTGTCAGTGTTGTAAGTCAATTCATGCATGCTCTAAGAATATCCCACCTTGGAGCAGTGGATAGAATCATGAGGTACATAAAGTCAAGTCCAGGAAAGGGATTATTATTCTCTAGTGGCAAGCCTCTTGTACTTGAAGGGTACACATATGCTAATTGAGCTGGTTCCCAAGATGACATGAGGTCTACTATAGGATATTGCATGTTTTTAGGAGAAAACCTTGTCACTTGGAGAAGCAAAAAACAGTCTGTGTATGCGAGGTCTAGTGCAGAGGCAGAGTACAGAGCCATGGCACAATCAGTTGCTGAACTTTTATGGATACGGTTACTACTTCAGGACATTGGTATCTCTGTTAAGAGGCTTATGAAACTCTATTGAGACAATAAAATTGCCATCAATATTGCCAACAATCCAGTTCAGCATGATAGGACTAAGCACATTGAGATCGATAGACATTTCATTCGAGAAAAGCTTGACAGTGGAGATTTATGTTTACCATATATAAACATTGGCTAACAGCTACCTGATGTTCTCACTAAAGGGTTGTCTTAGGATCAATTTTTGAATGTAATTAACAAATTAGGCATGCTCAATATCCATGCTCAGCTTGAGAGGGAGTGTAGTGAAAAGTAGCCTTTAGTTAGGATGTTTAGACCTTTTGTTATATTTGTTGTTTTTCCTTATTTTTCTGGTTTTATTCCTGTTAGTTATGATAATAGGGGTAAATCTATCTTTTGGCCTTGTAATATGTTTGCCCTACATATATAAGACTTGAGTGCTAGCCGGCCTCTCTGTGTGTGAAACAGAGAGAGCTACCGCACCTCACTTTCTTGGCCCATGTTCTCTCCTTCCTCTTCTCTCTTCAATGTCAAACTCATGTGCCAGGTTGTCTTTAAGCTTTTGCATCTATGGATATGATCTCCAGTGATAATCATATCATCTACATACACAAAAAATACTACCACACGGCCATCCACCTATTTGGTAAAGAGAGTATGATCCGAGTTGTCATGTTGGTAGCCAAACTGAACCATGGCATATCTGAACCTGTCAAACCAAGCCCTTAAGGATTGTTTGAACCCATACAGTGCACTCTTGAGTCGACATACTCTCCCATTGGCATCCAGTCCAAGAGGGGACTGCATATACACTTCCTCTTGCAAATCACTATTAAGAAAAGCATTCTTAATATCTAATTGGTGAAGTTCCCAAGAAAACTGGACAGCAAGAGAGAATAGAACTCTAACAAATTTCAACTTGGCCACAGGGACGAATGTCTCCAGATAATCTACATTATAAGTCTAAGTAAAGCCCTTGGCAACAAATATAACCTTATACCATTGAACAGTACCATCATAATGATACTTAATAGTGTACACCTATATAGACCCAACCAAACTCTTCCCTAGAGGCAAAGTCACCAACTCCCAGGTGTTATTTTTTTTCAAGAGCTTGCATCTCTTCCTCTATAGCTTGCACCCACTTTGGATCTTTAACAACTTCTGCAAAAGAGTTAAGAACATGATAGGTATAAATACCAGACAAAAAAGAACAATAAGATGGTGAGAGAGGAGAATAAGAAATGTAGTGAGAAATAGGATGTTTGGTATACGTTCTCGTCCCTTCCCGGACAGCAATAGGTAAGTCCAAATCTGCATGAGTTGTAAGTGAGGGGGTCAAAGAATGACATGAAATTTCAGCAGCTTCTTGAGATGGTGGACATATGGGAAGCCTATGCTTGTGCCATATATACTTAAAGTAAGTGAGAGTATCCAATGGGGGCTTGTCAGGCGATCCAGATACAACACTAGTCGTGTCAATAACAAGAGGTAAATGAGGAACCAACTCAAGAGGAAGATCACAACAAGAACAAGGAGCATCCACCCCCTTACCAGAGGTCTGAAGGGAAAAATAAAACTTTGACTCAAAAAATGTGACATCTTTGATGACATACTTTTTTCTTCTTTTTGGGTTAAAATATTTGTACCATTTCTGAGTGGGAGAGTAATCCAAAAAGATGCCACAGATAGCACAAGGATCCAATTCTATAAAACCTGGAGTCAAGGAATGAATAAAGCACACACAGCCAAAGACCCGAGGCTCCAAAACAAATAAGAGATGGTCAGGACATAGTACCCGGATAGGGGACATGAAGTCAAGTGTCCGAGAAGGCATACAGTTAATAACATATGAGGCAGTTGGGACAACTTCTGCTCAAAATTTATTGGGCAACTGACGTTGCAAAAGGAGAGCTCAAGAGGTCTCAAGTAAATCTCTATTTTTCCTTTAAGCCACCTTATTTTGTTGGGGTGAGTAAGCACAAGAGGATTCATAAATGATACCCTCATTTTTCATAAAGATATTGAGAGTCTTTTCGAAGTACTCATTTATATTGTCAGATCTGAACACCTTAACCCGCCTTTCATATTGGTTCTCAACCATGTTGCAGAACATTTGAATAATCCAGAGTACCTTTTCACGGAATTTCATGAGATATACTGAGCAACAATACGAAAAATCATCAATAAAACTAATGAAGTAACGGTCACCATCCACGGAGGGAACAGGAGATGAACCCCAAATATCAAAGTGAATAAGTTGAAAGGAATAACACTATTATTCATAGAGATTTGAAAATTGGTTCTACAATGTTTGACAAGTTGAGATACTTGACACTGAAGAGTGTCAACTTTTTATTGACTTGAACAATGAAGGAAACAAGACCTTTAGAGACCTAAAAGACAAGTGCCATAAACGACTGTGCCACAAATAGATCACTTCATATTTCTTTTCCATGCCACCATTAATATTAGATTGAAATGCAGCTCTACCACCAGACTCCAAATAATATAGGCCTCCCACTTCACGACCAGTCTCAATTGTCTGCATGTGTTTCAGGTCCTGAAAAACACAATGTGTAGGAAAAAATGTTATTTGAATATTAAAGTAATTTAGTAAAACTGCTAACATATAAAAGATTAATGGGCAGGACAGGAACATGAAGCACAGAGGACAAAGGCAGGTCATGATTGAGACTCATAGAACCTTTACCCGCCACTATGGCACGGGTACCATCTATAATAGTGACCGACCTTCTCCTGTCCAGAACTCAAGGAATATGAAGTAAAGAGAGAAGAGGTACCAGTCATGTGATCTGTAGCACCTGAGTCAATGACCCAAGGGCTATTGAGAGAAGCAGAGTGAGTCACACTCAAGGTTGCCCTAGTAGTACCTGATGTGGAGGTAGTGGATGAAGACGTGCCAAGCTAAGAGAGGATTTGTTGAAGGTGCAGAATATCACCAGAGGAAAGAGCAGACACCTGAGGAGTAATGAACCCACCATCCAAAGAGGGTTTGGAAGGGTCATCTGGGCCTTAATTGAAAGCTACATTGCTCTTTGGTTGATGTCCACTCTTTGAATTTTTGAATTTCAACGGCTTCTTATCAGGGTAAAGGTCCCAGCAATTGTCCACATTGTGGTTGTCCTTCCCACAGTGTGAGCAGTGTCTCCTTGTCTTTCTTTTCTCCTTTCCCTGGCCACTATCACTCTTTATAAGCTTGGAATAGGTACTAGCTAGTACTGACGACTCCACTACATCTCAGTTATCAGCCGTGACAGGACCTCCGCTCATTGTCTTCTTTCGCCCCTCCTCTCGCAACACCTTGTAATACACTTGTTCAAGGGAAGGGGGTCAATACTGAGTATGTGAGCTCTTAAGCTCTCATATTCTAAGGTGAGACTAGTAAGAAACTTGAAGATACAGTTCCGCTCTTCATGTTACAAATAGACCATCTGATCTTTAGTACAAGCTCAATTGTATGCAGAGTAGTAGTCCAACTCCTCCCACTTACTTTTTAACAGCTCAAAGTAAGTGGTAACACCGGTACTACCCTGTTTCAACACCTATATATCAGTTGTCAACTGATATATGTGAGAGACATCTTGCTTTTGGCCATACATCAAATTCAGAATATCCCACATCTCCCTTGCTGTCATCTTCATCATAATTAGATGTTGGATCTATGGACTTACAGAGTTAAGAATCCACCCGATAACCACAGTTGTTTTCCTGCTCCCACCGTGTATAGGTGGGATCATCATGTGTTGGTTCATTGATTCTGCCATTAATATAACACGTCTTTCCTCGTCATCTAAGGAAAATAGGGCAGAGACAGACCAGAGTCGATAATTGGTCTCCGTAAATTTTAGTGTAGTCATTTGTATGGCAAGTAGGTGGTACTCAATAGATGAAGAACCAACATGACGCATCAGGGAGGAATTAACTTCTTGATGCTCAGCACCGCTGGTCGTAAAGGACTCCATCACAACTACACACAAGGTATATAAAGGTGTATGTGACTCCCAAACACCTAGCAAGATCTCCACCAAGGCACCGGCCTGCTCCTAGGGCAAAACAGGAGCACAATGCATTGTGGAAGGGTGCGGTTAGGCCCCCTACACCAAAAATAAGAGCCTAGCCCTGCCCCTATCTACATAGGGTGGACCAGACCAACTGTGGGAAGGGGACGGCCCCTTCTCAGGCTCCAAACAGAGCACCTGGAGAGAAAACAGAGCATCGGCCCTGCCCCTATCTGCACAAGTGAACCGGACCAACTGTAGAAGGGGGATAGCCCCTTCTCAAGCTTCAAACAGGGCACCCAGGTAGAAAACAGAGCATCGGCCTAGGAAGCCTTAGAACCACCAGACAGGGCAGGAAAGGGGACCAACCTGCTCGTATAAGCCCTAGATCTACTGGACATGGCAGAGGAGAGGACCGGCCTGATCTTGGGTGCCCTAAGATCACCGAACAGGACAGAGGAGAGGACCGGCCTAAGCTTGGGTGCCCTAGGATCATTGAACAGGGCAAGGAAGGGGACCGGCCTGCTCTTAGAGTCCCTAGTCCACCGTACAGAGCAGAGGAGAAGCCAACATGCTCTAAGATGCCCAGAGAGGACCGAACAGGGCATAGGAAGCCCTAGGCAGGATCGGTCTGCTCCAATACCATGTAGAAAAACAGGGGAGAGGAAAAAGAGGACAGGTGGGACAGAACATGAGGTTGCGTCCCCCTAAATAGACCGCATCCCTCACACTTTTATACCATAGGTTATAAGAGTACATAAAGGTGGGCAAGGACAAAAATACCCCTTGTTCCAATAAACACATAATAAGTCCTATAAACCCACACAAAAAGAGAATAAAATATACTTAACCAACTAGACAAAAATACCCCTACCTACACCCTACATGAGAAAAAACCGCAATCCTCAACTCTGCCATAGTGATAGGAGCCTCAAGTTCATCCCTCTCCTGCTGTAAGAGAACCTCCTGGAAGTCACCTCTGAACCCCAGTCTAGCTTGATCCTCGTTTGAAAACAAATGTGACTAAAATCGGAGTGTGTGCTCAAAGATCTCCTCCCTACTGTCCAACAGTTGATCTCCCCACCTGAGAACTGAAATCTAATTCTTCCTTCTTCTGTCAGAGACGACCTTATGGAAAAAAGACATTTTTGTCACCTTCCTTAATCCACTTCTCTCTAGACCTCTATTTCCAGTACACCTCCTCCTTCGCTACCAGCTCCTGATAACTTTTACAAACCTACTCTCTCATAGCCCAATCTTCCTCATCCAAGAGACCTGCCTCCTCTAAATCTAAAGCCCGCATTTGACCCAACAAGTCCCTCATATCCGCAAAATATGCATTCTTCCTTTCTAAGCTCCACCCTTTCAGGCCCCGTTTGGTATCGGGATATCCCGAGGATATCCTTATTTCAACCTTGTTCCTTGTTTGGCATCCTAAATTTCACTGGGGATAATGGAGGTTAACAAGATTAAGATTAACCCCAAAAGTGGAGTTAGAAACGAGGATAACTCATTTCACCTTTTAGGTGGAATAAGTTAACTCACCTCTTAACCCCATTTCCCACCTTTTAGAAGGGTCTTTTCCACTAAATTATCCCAGTTGCTATCTACATTTTCACCAAACGGAGAACAGGATTACCCTTTTTCTTATCCCCTTGCATACCAAACGTATCTAAGAATAAGGATAGGGATAAACTATACTACGATGACTTATGTTTATTCCTACTCATTTTTGTCCCGATACCAAACAGGACCTCAGAGCTTGGGCTACCCTCTTGGGATTTCCAACTAGTGTCACCATGGTTGAGCCACTCTGCCTTCTAGAGTCCCAGGACTGCTTCACAATCTCCACAAACCTTTCTTCCTTTGACCAAGTTTTTTTCCAACCTGAAAAGATATTTGTGCCGGAAGTGATGCTTCGAGTCTAACAAGATTGGCTTATGATTAAAAACATGCCTCTACAGACACGAAGCCTTCAAATCAGGGAAGTGACTCTCCCATTCAGCTATCACCAGAAATCTGTCGAGCCTCGAACAAGAAGGGGTCCTCTTGCGACTAGACCAGGTGTAAAAAGCATTATCCATAACTATGTCAATCTATGAAAGCAATGAAGTCCTCCATCGGACCTATATATAAGGGCCCTTCAGATCTCTCGGACAGGGAAGCAACCGCATTGAAGTCACCTACCAAAAGCCATAACTTACGAGAGTTCAGGTGCCACAAGGCTAACTCCTCCCACACTGCCTTCTTCTCCTCCCTCCCTTAAGGCCCGTACACCCCAGTAAAATCCCTCTCAAACCCATCTTCCACACTCCTAAATATAGTGATAGCATGCCTTCCCACCTTTCTGTCCATTTCTTGTACTACAAATTCATTCCAAAGCACCAGTATGCCTCCCACTCTGCCCACTACTGGAGATATCACCCCTTTTGAGTAGTCTTCCCCCACCAAGCCCTCTCCACATCTCCTCCTCCTCCGCCTTACATTTATTATTCTGGATACACAAGATGTCGACCCTCAATCTCCTGACAATGTCCCTAATGGCCTCTCTCTTCTCCCTCCCTTCAATCCCTCTGATATTCCAAGAGACTATCTTCATTGGGCAACTAATGAAACCTCCACCTCCTTCCTCCATACTCCTGCCCCTTCTCTTCCCCTCCAACTGTTCTGCCCATCTTTTCACTACGCACCCCCCTAGCCACTCCTAACTGCCATCTCCTCTGTAGTTTGGAGAAGACCGAATGGATTTCTCTGTCCATCCCATCAAAGGAGACCCCAATTATATCCGCCACCTCTCAAGCATGCTCCTCCACTACTTTCTCCACCTTCGCCATAATCTCCTTAACCACAGGCTTTCCATTATCTCCTATTGGACAGGCACGATCCCCTTTAAGGTCCCCTATGGTGCCCAACCCTCCCTTGGCTCCTCCAGAGTCTCTCAGCCCTACATCCATATCTTTCAAAGAGTCACAGTCCACGAGCTCAGCCACCACCATCTGCCCCTCTGCACTCTTCCCCTGACAAACAGGTTCCACCTCCTCCAACATCCCTCCCAAGTCCCTTTCTTCATACCCGAAGGCCCTCACATCTTGCTCCTTCGAACGCTCCTCTCCACCTCTCCCCTCAGACTGGGAAGCCTCTGGGGCTACCAGACCACCATCATATCCCTCAAGAGTGAGCTCCCTCCCCCCTCCCCCCAGCAGGCATAGAGAAGATCCTGCCGGAGGTTACCCTGCTCCAGACATGGGTTAGGACCTCTCGGCCCCCACACCTTAGCCACCGATCTTTGGATCACCTGGCAGACTTCCACCTGCTTCGAGCCTTTCTTCCATCTGTCCGGGTGTTCCTATAGTTCCTCTGAGCTCCTTTGGAGGAAGTTGTGGTCGGGCATCGGAACTACAAGGAACTCCTCCACTCCCTATCAAGGTCCCCGAACCTCACGACCATCCTGGCACAATAGATGAGTTCCGGCTCCATCACAGGAAGAGCCCTCCCTGTCAGGGGCCTGCACTGGCCGGGAATAGTCAAGGAGCCGCCCCTGTATGCCGGATGCTCCTGTATTCTCCTTCCGACGTAGAACAGGCATTATCGGACAAGGACAAAGGCCTTCGGGTAAAACAGCAGGGCCTGACACGAAAGAAATAGCTGGTAAGTTTTGGGCATCGGGTAGGGTTTGGGTTTGGCAGGTGAAACCGACCGATTCCAGGACAGGTGACCCGCCCGGTTTAGCAATCGATCGTCTGTTAGAATTCCCCGCCCTACCGACCCATTTGAAATTTTAAAAAAAAACTATGGGAGGATGCCACGACCCCCACCCCTGGTGGACCCTTCCCCTACCTCGCGAACAGGCCCTTTAAACCCTAACGCCTACACACCCACCAGCACCGCTTCACCCAAAACATCCACGGCAATGGGGAAAACTCTCTTCTCGAACGGAAGCAGGAGGAATCGGGGTATATCCCCCCTACTACAAGCTCGAACCACTCCTTCCACCTTCAAGACCCCATCCCTGCACCACACCGACCCTGCGGGCTCCTAGACACCCACCTCTCGAAATAGATCTCCAATGCCGGCATCATAACAGAGGAGGGCCGGTACCCCTGAGAGCCTCACCCTCAGTCTTGACAAACGAGGGTCTAGGAACGTCCCAAAATCCACAACCCACTCCTCCACCTAGACGGCCACTCCTTTGCCTGCCAAGACTCCCATATCCACCGCCTCTCAGGCCGTCGCCTCCGAAGGCGCAACACCCATTATACAATCGCCAAGATCAATGATCTCCCACTCACCTTTGCCATATGATTCCTCACGAAGAAGGATCTTCACCTGCACCTGGGACGAGGAGTCCAACAAGGACCGGATCCTCACGCACCTTCTCAGCCGATCCATCATCTCCTTGAACTGCTCCGGCAAAGGCAGGAAGAGGATAAGGACTTCCTTGAAGTCCTTCCGAGTGTGACCTGTAGGCCCAACGACCACCTCTGCAAAGGAACCTTTACCTCGTCGGCAAGACCAGCTAACGTGGCCCTCACCTCCACAGACCCTACACCTCACCAGAGAGTTGCAGTTCCTGGCGAGGTAACCTACGCTCAGGCACCGATAGCAGACCAGTGTACTGGAGAGACCTTCCTTCTGGCGGGATGGGGAGCCACGCCCCTGATGGCGTTCCGCCCTCGTCCCTCTCGCTGCAGGAGCCATCTTCAACTATTATGCCGGTGAACATGATTACTTAATAGCTAATAGAAAACAGAGAAAAAAAGACAAAAGATAACAAAGAGAGAATGAAAAGACAAATAAATCCCTTAAAAAAACATCCACTTTTTCTATGCACTTAATTGCACAAGCTATATTCATGTTATGCAAATCATGGAGTTCTGAACAGTTAACATGCGGTACATTAGACACATTACATTAAAATATTATATTGAATCATCTGTATGATGAGGTGTCATCCCTATGAACATTAAAGCATGCAGTTCCTCGATGTTGATGTAACAAATATTTCACCTTCCCTTCATGAATTATGATTTCTGTAATGACATGGCAATCAAGAAAATCCATTTTCATGAGAACCACAAATTCCAAAAATGCAATTAAAGAAACAAAATTTGAAAGTTGCTGTAATTTTTTCAATCAAGGAAATTCTAAGCCATCCAGGAGCCCTCCAATTTAAGAGAATAAATAAATAAAGAAGAATTTCTTGCATATACCTTTTCAGTAGGTTTATCAGCTTCTTGATCAAATTTCTCTGCTGGACCAGACGCCTCGAGTGGAGTATCTTCTAACTAATTAACATATCACAAATACAACAAATGTCATCAGAAAAAGGGTACAATTATTTCTGTTTTAAACTTAGAAATAAAACGGAGAGAAGGAATCTATTCAAACCCTATGATTGAGTCTTGCATCTGCTTCCACTATTGTAGATACACCAGTGCTTTGACTGCTGTCAGCTTTAAATGAGTCTCCCCATATGCCCATCTGGTTGTTTGGTTCATATATACCCATTCTTGTAGAAAGAAACTGATTTGATGGAGATATCATACTAGCCAAACTGTAACAAAGAGTAGTTGAGTTTGTTGCTGACAGCAATAGATAATCTTAAGTAACAAGAGAGAATTAAAAAAAATAACACATAAATCAGATAAATAAGCCAACGATTGAATTTCAGCAGAAAAATTTATAATATTAACAGAAAAAGGAAAGAAACCCAAAAGTTTCTTCTCTTTTTCCTTGTAATCACATTTAACATATCTTCCCATATAGTTTCCACCCTTTAATCAGAAAACATATTCTACTTTGACCAAACTAAGAAAGGTAGCTTTATAATAGAATTTAATGTGACATTAAACAAGAAACGGACATTGAAACTTGAGTCCCGACCTTTATATTCTTTTGCAAATTTACCATAACAAAAACTAACAAATCTATGTTATGTGCAATTTTCACTTGCAACATTTACAAAAGTGCAATACTCTAGCAATGTCACCTCAAGATAAAGGATTCTGAAATATTGAATTCCCCAAGTCTCAGAGATAAACCTCTTTAAATCAAGTGATAAACATAATCCAAAGGATTCCCAACAAAGCGAGTGACCAACATAAAGCTCTTAACTGGACCTTTCGACAAACACATTAAGAAATCAGGTCCCCATAGCCACATATAATTGAGATCAACATCCAGCATAGATCCTTGCAGGGTCCTTTCACCTTCTACTATTCTTCTTTCCCCTCTTCTATTTAAAGCATGTTTTACAATGGTTCCAATAGATCAATCAGAGTTAGACAAAGTCCACAATTATTGGACAAACACTTGTAATCTTCAATGATTCCTGAACAGACAAAAAGCTTGTTCCCTTAGTCTCTGTAAACAACATACTGGCGAATCTATCACCTCCACCTGCCTGTGAGTCCAGCTCACTCCCATTCTAGCACGGTGCCCCCGTGAGGTACCATTTAAACCCTCGCCCAAAATGCTCTATTGCTCCATTTGACCAACGACACAAATATGCACAAAGCTTCCAGCATCTTCCTGACCGACGAAAAGGAAACAACTTTTTCCCTAAATCTTCCCACGCACTAATAAACAGGTGAAAAAGCTATTTACGGGCTCTTCCCTCCTTTAGGGGACCACACTTTACTGACATGTGAGAAAGCATGTACATCCAGGTCACCCAGGCACCTCCAACAGCTCCGAGAGAAAGCCTCCCAAAGGAAAATTCAGCAACACCCCGGAACTGAAACCACAAAACATCATACTGCAAGCGTAAAAGAGAAAGAACAAGTAGTGCGATATCCAATCTCGCTTATAAAAAAACGGGAAAAAGAAAACCAAAACAACAACTACTCACGGACTGACCGGCACAGAAAATGAAAACATGAGTAAACTCCACTGGATCAACAAAAACCACAACGGGAGAAGAAGAATGAGAAGAACCAGAAGGCAAACACATCACCGAAAGCCATCCCAGTGTCTAATTCGCCGACCTTCCAACAGCTCCCCGCCAAATTACAACAATAAAGTAGAAACACGAACTCGAAGCCACCATCCTGAACTACACAAACAGAGAGATGGCCAAGAACACAGGAGATACCGGAAATCCGACCGACGAAGAGGACGAGCGGCGGTCAGCTCAGCTCGAGGGTGCCGGCGCCAACAGCAGCAGCAGCAGCAGCAGCAGCCGTGATCGGGCGAGAGCAGAGAAGTGACCTCCGCAGCATACCCTAGTGCCAAGCTCCAAACCCGCCTGCCGCCATGGGAGCCCAACCCCCATTCCTCTCCTCTTCTCCGCTTCTCCCACCTGGTCGCGAAGGGGGGCCGCGCAAAAGCTCAAGTGGGGGAACTTGGTGGGAATAAAAAATTATTTAAAAAGGCGTCGATAAGAGAGAGGTATATTAAACAAATTGGAGGGAAATTTTACTGTGCTTTCCCAGGCTCCGATGTGTGAACAGGGTGTGGATGCCCCCCTCCTTCCCAGTCCTCGGAACTGGCGTGTTCCGTAACGGCCGATTTGCTTCCCGGTTTGTTTGACTGATAAGGGTCGAACAGGATGCTTTATTTTACGTATTCTATGAATTATTTAAATAAATCATTTTATATAAAAGGTAAAAATTATTTATTTCATAAACTACTTATTTCATTCAGAGTGAATTCTTCTTATTTTAATAATAAGGGATCTGGGAACAAGAAATTCAGAATACCACATCCTCAAAACAAATCAACCCGGAAAATAAGGGTCGAATAGGATTACTGTATTTTACAAATCTAAATTTGAGAACGCGGACATGTTATTTAGAAGCGGACATATTATTCTCAACATAAATAGAATAATTTAACTCACCTAAAAAATTCAAATTACTTATTTTTAGAATAGAAAAAATTGTTCTAAAAAAAATTCTTATTATTTTAAGTATAAAAGATCCGAAAATAAGGAATCCAAAATGCGGTAACCATGAAACAAACCGACCAAGGTGCCTGCCCAAGAGGAAAATGCTGTCGTTACATATTATGCCAACGATCGCTTTGTCCACCAGTTTCACAAGTTTTACAAAAAGGATACGGGTAAATTTAGTAGACCCTTTTAGGAGGTTCCCAAACTCCACTAAGGACTTAGACCCATTAGACTTTGTAATGTCTTTTACAAAGCTACAGTAAAGATTCTTGCCAATCGCCTCAAACCACTCTTTAATTGATTAGTCTCTGAAAACCAAGTTGCCTTCATTAGATCATTGTTGCCCAAGAAATTATGCATTGTATGAAGCACCAGCACGGTAAAAAAAGGTTTCTTCCATTTGAAGCTGGACCTAAACAAGGCATGTTATCGACTCAAATGGGCCACTGCTTGACACTGCACTTAGCAAGATGGGCTTCTCTCCGAAAGCAGTCCAACTAATATCCAGCTGCTACAGAGTAGCTACTTTTTCGGTTCTTATCAACAGCCAGCCCGAGGGGAAATTCTATCCAACAAGGGGCATCCGCCAGGGATCCCCCCCGCTTTGTTTGGAAGTTTTGAACAAGCTCATCTCAGCTTACGTATCAGCTGGCAAGGTACAAGGCTACAAGGTTAACAATTGACCACTTGTTGTGTTATGCCCTATAGTTCATAGCAGTAATCGATTAGGTACCAGCAGTGTAATTGATTTAGTTCAGAAATGTAATTGATTAGAAGGCAGTTGAATAATCGATTAAGTGTGTTGTGCATATTCGGAGCTATAATCTATTAAGAGCTATTATTATGATCGGTTAGAGGTTGTTTTGTGTAATCGATTAGAGGCTGTATTGTGTAAGAGATTGAATTATAAGCGGACAATTAGACAGTCAGTTAATTAGTTAATTTGTTAATTATTAGTTAGTTAATTGATTAGCAATTAATTTAAGAAGTTAGTTATATGTTAGCTAATAGTTGTTAGATATTTTTGCCCAGGTAGTTAGTAATGGCAGAGCTGTCAAATATTCTACCTAGGTGGTTAATAATGGGGTGAGCTAGTAGTCCAATTTGTTAAAGGTGCCTGTGAATTTGATATATTGTTCTAGAAGTTGTTGGCAAGTGTAGTGCAATAACAGAATTGGAATCAAGTTGGCGGGAGTAGAGCTAATAGGATCAAGTTTTTGGCTGAGTGCAACTAGGATCTGTGCGCCAATAAATAGACTCCTTTAGCTTGGTAGCCGTCCATTTGGCTGGAATTTTTCTTGGAGGCCTGCAGTTGCTAGAGAGAGTGAGAGACTTGGCTTGGGGATTTGGAGAGGAGAGGAGAGGCTATCAGAGGTAGGTGAATGTACCAAAGTAAAAAATATTTTATCGATAAAAACTACATTATTTTGATGTTCTAATCTGATCTTTAGATCTGCATCAATTCTTAATCGGAAATTATTCTTGATCTAAACTTATTTTTGATCAGCATCTGTTCTTGAATTCAAATCCGATCTTAGCTAATTTTTATGTAAATACTATACTTATTTCAAATTTGGAATTCAAACCTAAATGATATGTTCTTTATGTGAATCGACATCTATTTTTCATCTATCTTAATTTTGGAATTCAGTTCTGATCAGTTCCATCATGTTCAATTACTTCCAAGTTTATTCAGACTTGATCTTTAAAGATTTGTTGGCTTTGATTTGTAAAGTCATATTCAGTTCTTTGATAATCTAGATTCCATAACATGTTGCTTAAAATTCTAAAAATTTGTGTAATTTATGTAAAGAACTATGATTCAGACATTGTCATTATATGTATGTGACTTGTGGACAACAGGTGAAATCCCGAATCTAGTTATATGTGACTGGGCTGACGGTGGGACTAGAGATTCCCCAATTTTGCGCATGAACTAAGATTTCAGCACCGTATTGCGTAGGTTCTTTGGTATATGTTAGTCAGTAGGTTCCTGAATGGCAATAAGCATGCCTGATAGTTCTAATTTTGAATTTAGATATGATATGTGATATATATTTAATAAGCTCGGTTTTGACATAGATATTTGTCAGTGCTAGAATTATGAATATGTGATGATCTTTTGGGATCTTTTGAATATGTTAGTTGTGATAGAAATGTATGTCCTTCAAGTCAATCAAATGAGGTTTTGATGACATCATTTCATGTAATTATCTCATTTTTATTAATAATAAATGTTATTTTTTAATTACATCTTATTATTTAATGTGCGTCCACCGTTTGATGTGGTGAAGTCCTATAACACATGCAATGATAGTTGAATATATAACGACCCGTCACTCTATAACCGGAGATCTGATTATTAAATGGATACCGAATCATTAAAATTAGGAGCCAAACTAAGATCTCGAATAAGTCCGAAAAATAAATGATAAACTAAGCTAAACATTTTACACAACATTGAACTATAAATAAAGTGTGTGAATTAAAAATTATTATAGTCTGACTCGATTCAGCAAATAATTATATAGTCTTCAACTGAAATGAAATAATTATGCGTACATGCCTGAATTAAAAGTACAACTACATCAGGGCATATCCCGAACGATGGCTGTTGACACACAACTCGAGACGAAACCCCACAACTATTATGCCTGCCGAAAAACCTCACCTGAAACCGCAGGGAGTGAGTCACACTGGATTGGACTCAGTAAGGATCCCTCGATCCCTACCTCCTACACACGCACACACAATCGCAAGACAACAAGGATATATAGACAAGATATGTGTAAGTAAAGTGATAAATAAATCACACGTCCACCGTAAGAATCACACGTCCACCAGAAAAATACAGACCCGCTACGACGGAACAACAACTCTTCGGATAGCGCGTTGGCTACTTCAACCTGTTTAGCTCTAAGCGGTTCTGCCTCCTCCCAGCCACGAGTGACACTTCGAAGTGTACCACTCTCACACCGGTACTAGTTATTATCCTGAGATACACAAAGCGACCCTCGCCTCTTAGGTGCCACCTTATCACTCCCACACCGACACTAAGTCACTCCGATACCGACATAGAATGCCAAGAGCTAACAACTGTCACTTTAGGTCCACAATCGCATAAACACAGTATAATGTGATTTCGATCACATGGAAATCACACCCCAATGTATGATTTCAAGCATGCATATAACAAGATGTTAAATGCAGATAAATAAAAGGCTCTGTCTTGAATCGCGTCGACTCAGCTCGACGCCATTCGAGCCCTTAAAACTGGTTTTCCTCACTCTCAGGTCTCAGGACCCTGGGACACTGACCTGAATCGCGTAGATCATGGTCAACGTTATTCAGCGTCCTATCCCACTCTCTGGCCTCGGGACCCAGGAGCATAGGTCGTAAATCGCGTCGACTCAGGCCGACGCTATTCTCAAATCACGTTAAACTGAGTGGACATATTTTATGTCCGAAATCGAGCCCCCCCTTCGGTCTCCACCAAGCCACAACACAAGGTCCCCTCCCCCAAAACGCATGAAAAACACACAAAGAGCTAGGGGGAAAAATCCATGAACCAAAATAAACATCCTACTCCCATTTTCAAAAACACCCATTTCAATCAAAAACCCCCTAAACATGCTCATTTCTATCCAAAATCCCTACACATCCATAGCATGCTCCAAAGCAAAAAATCATGAGTAAAAAAAATCGAAATACACGTGAGGATCGTCACCCTATCGGTTACTTGATCTCCACCTAGCTCTTCAATACCGAACCGCCACACCGCAAGCCGCCACCGGTACCGCCATGGATGTCGTCACTCCACCGAGACGTCGACCGCTGTCCGAAGAGTGAAGAAACCGCGGTGGAATGGTGGTGGAAGTGGTGAGAGTTGGTAAAGGGATGGAGTAGTGGAAAAGGAAGAGGGAGAGAAGGGATCGGAGAGACGGAGAGAGGGAAGAAAGCGTGTGAGAAAGAGAGAATGAGAGAATGGAGGGAGAAAGGAAGGGTAGCTCTAAGTGTCAACCCCGACCGAGCTAAATCGCATCGTCCCAAGACAGCGCGGTTCAGATGACAAGACAGGAGTCGTGCACTGGCAGATGTCTGAATCACGTCGACTATGCACGACGCTATTCAGATGATAAGACCAGGACCGTACGCATGCGCCCCAACGACCGACCACGCGGCATACCTGCGTGGCTCCTAAATCCCATTGCCCAAGTCTAACGCCTTTTAAAAGCGCGTCTCGCCAACTCGACGCAATCAAGAGCCCATGCACCAAGCTCACAAGGATCCAAACCAAGGGACCCAATATCGAAACCAACTCAATAACTGAATCTGAAACCTCAATCCTTAAATCTCCTCCCCCCCCCCCCCCCCTCTTTTAAGAAAATTTCGTCCTCGAAATTGCTGCAACTGAAGTAGCGCCAAAGGAAAAAGACACTAGAAGCTCAAAGAGAACTTACTAAAAAAGATAGGGAAACTACTCGCATCTCATTTTCGCGCTCCCAAGTCGCCTCGCCTCCGAAACGATGCTGCCAAATCACCTTCACTAGAAGAACAACCTTGTTTCGAAGGACCTGCTCCCTACGATCTGCAACGCACACTGGGTACTCTGGAAATGACAAGTTCTCCGAGACTTTCAACTCTGAAAAGTCCAAGACATGGGATAGATCCTGTACATACTTCCTCAACATCGATACATAGAATACACCGTGGACTCCCGCAAGACTGGGTGGCAAGGCTAGCTTATACGTCGTCTCCCCAACTCGAGCAAGAATGGGAAAATGCCCAATAAATCGTGGGCTCAGCTTGCCTCGCTTCTCAAATCTCATCACACCCTTGGAAAGTGAGATTTTGAGAAACACGTGATCCCAACCTCAAACTCAAACGGTCTCCTACAAATATCTGCATAACTCTTCTGCCTACACTGAACTGCGGTCAATCTCTATTTTACTACTCTGGTGACCTCTGCACACTGTTGTACCATCTCTGGCCCCGCCATCTGCCTTTCACCAATCTCGAACAAATTCAGTGGAGATCGGCACAGTTTCCCATACAATACCTCATACAGCGCCATGCCGATGCTGGAATGATAGCTATTGTTGTATGCAAACACCACAGTAGACAAGTGTTGTTCCCAAGAACCTCCCCTTTCAGACAACAAGCCCTCAACATATCCTCCAGCGTCTAAGTAGTCCTCTCTAACTGTTCATCAATCTCGGGATGGTAAGCCCAGTTGAAAGCCAACTGGGTACCCAAAGCCTTCTGAAAACTCATCCAAAACCTTGAGGTGAACCTCGAATCCCAGTCCAACACAATAGATAAAGGCGCTCTGTGCAGAGATACGATCTGGTCCACAAACAATCTATCCAACTTGCGAACTGACCACTCTTTCCTAATAGCTAGAAAGTGAGCTGACTTGGTCAATCGATCAACAATCATCCAGATCGTGTCTCTTCTGCTAGGTGTCACATGCAATCCCATCACAAAATTCATAGTCGCATGCTCCCATTTCCATTATGGAATCGGTAAAGGCTGCAACAAACCTCCTGACCTCTGATGTTCTGCCTGTTAGTCTTAAGTGGCCTACAAGCTAATCTAACTATGTAAATCTCGTTCATTTATTAATATAATGCCATAATATTCATTGTGTGTAAATCGTATTAATTATCGTCTCATAATGAAGTCCGTGAATATGTGCGATAGTGATCAGATTATGATGAGATCATACTAATGAGACTGATCACTTAAACACACATATTCTTAATCGTTCCTAGTCGGAGGATATCCGAGAAGGACATCGGATATCCGGTTAGACTAGTACAGATTACTCTTGCTCATATGATGAGGGTGACTGATCTCATAAGTCACTTGTGTGGAGACACTAAGGCGAATCTGTAGGTGCTCATTGGAGAATGAGTTCACTGAACTGATCCGACTGAATCGCTGGATGGTATTGTACCTCACTGTCAACCAGCTTGATTCTATTGTCGCAGTTGCGTGGATGGTCCTCGGACCTGAGACACCAAGGACACCTTGGCGGTGGACTTCTGTGCTTTGACCTTTGTTTACGAATATCTAGCCACGGGATTCTAATACGCCAAGGATTGGGTACAGCGGAATACCGTCGAAGGAAATTGTGTGTCAATAAGGAATCATTCGCTCTCGGTACTTAGAGGGAGAATGCTCTAGGAAGGATGCGCGAAAGTCCCTGGCTAGGGCGGACGATAATATCGGGAAAGGAGTTTTCCGATATTCATCAGCGGCATCCAATCCAAGTGAGTCGACCGGTTAGGGTTTGACAGCTCGCCATACCCTGAGTTGACTCGAGAGCATTGTACGAATGAAGGATTATATCCACGCGGTAATTGTCGGCGGAAAGGTTCCAAGAGTGGGTTACTTAACCCCGATACCTTCCGGGTTCACGCAGTATTGCTTGGCACCCAACGTGATCGGAGGCCCGGTCGAATTCGATGTGCGACATCAATTCGTTTGATTAATTAATTAATAAAGAGTTATTAATTGATTAATAAAGCCAGTAAGGAGTTACTGGGCTTATTGGGCTATTAACCGGACTGGTAATTTGGCCTAGAAGGTCACATGCAAATGATTCTCAAGGCGATAGATAAATAAGTGGGTTTTATATAAACCGGGGGTTTTATATTTAAAACCGTGCGGTTAGTATAAAATGTAGCGAACGGGCTGAGCAGGCCAAGCTGCTGCTAACCCTAGCCGCCCCCTCTTCTGTTTCTCTCTCTCTCTCTGGCATCTCAGACAGATCCGGATCCCCGGGTCTGTTCCGCCGCTTCTCCGACTCCCGTTTGACGAGAAATCGTCCGCGCGTTGCGGCGATCATTGCAGCGACCGGCGGAGGTTTCGTGGCTGCGAAGAACGAGGAACGTAAGGATATCCGTCACGAGGAGGATCGCGTGGACTCCGCTAGAGGCCGGGCACTTGCGCGGCTTGCGGTGTCGCACCGACGGAACCGAACGATTGCGGATTCAAATCCGCACATGGTAAGAACCGATTATCCAATAATCTTGTTTTTTTATTTTTCGAAACGGGAACGGATCCCGGTTTTTATTTTTATTTCCGTTGCGCGAGAGATCCGGAGACACCCGAGAACCCAACACTGCCTTCACCTACTAACAAATTAGATACTTCGCCACGTATTCAGCTACATCTTTCTTCATTCCTGGCCACTAAAAGTGCTTCATCAAACAATGGTACATCTTGATAGCCCCGGGATTCACGACATATCTAGAACGATGTACCTCATCCATAACACTCTTGAGCACCTCCGCCTTTGCCTAAACATAAAGTATGTCTCGAAACCTTACTATGCCATCGTCCTACAGCTCCATGTCTGATATCTGAAGAATCTATCATAACTCCGAATCTGCCCTTTGAGCCTCAATCACTTAATGGTACACTGCTAGTCTCACAGTCAAACTGGCCAACACAGCTCTGCCAACCTCTCAGGGAACCCTGAAAGAAGACTCTACGACCTACTGGTACTACTAGCACTCCTGAATCATAAGATATGACATGACTATCTTCCGACTTAAGGCGTCTTCCACTACATTAGCCTTGTCCGGATGATAAGAAAGGTTGAGATCATAATCATTGATAAACTCCATCCACCTGCATTACCTCAAGTTCAGATCCTTCTGTGTGAACACATACTTTAAGCTCTTATGATCATGAAGACTTGAAACTTCTCCTCATACAAATAGTGTCGTCAAATCTTCAATGTAAATACAACAGCCACCAACTCCAAATCGTGAGTGGAGTAATTCTCCTCATGTCGCTTCAGTTACCTAGAAGCATAAGCTACAACCCTTCTATGCTGCATCAGGACTGCACCTAAACTCTAACGATAAGCATATGAGTAAACCACAAATCCACCAGAACCACATGGAAGTACCATAACTGGAACCGAAGTGAGATGAGCCTTCAACTCAGTAAAGCTCCACTCACACTGCTCAGTCCATACAAAACGAACTCCCTTGCGAGTTAACTTCGACAAGGGTGCTACTATGGAAGAAAAATCATGAACAAACTGCTTGTAATATCCTGCCAACCCCAAGAACCTTCTAATTTCTGTCACAGTCGTCGGTCTTCCCCAATCCATCACTACCTCAACTTTAGTTGGATCCACTGAAATGCCATCATCAGAAATGACATGCCCCAGGAAGTGCACCTTATCTAGCCATAACTCACACTTGCTAAACTTAGTATAGAGTTAGTGTTCTCTTAAGACGTGCAACACTACCTGAAGATGTGTAGCATGCTCTTCCTCAGAAGAAGAATACACCAAGATATCATCCAAAGACACCACCACAAACTGATCTAGATAGTCTCTGAAAACTCGGTTCATCAAATCCATGAAAGCTATCGGAGCATTGGTCAAAGTCGAAAGGCAGAACCAAAAACTTATGATGTCCGTACCGAGTCCTAAAGGCCGTCTTACTCACATCTGACTCATAGATCCTCAACTGGTAATACCCTGACCTCAAGTCAATCTTTGAGAACACCTTGGCAAACTGCAACTGATCTATCAGGTCATCGATCCTCATAAGTGAGTACTTGTTCTTCACTGTTACCTGGTTCAGCTGTCTATGATCAATACATAGCCTCAAAGAACCATCCGTATTCTTAACAAACAGAACATAAGCACCCCAGGAGAAGTAATGTGACGGATAAAATCCTTATCCGGCAAATCCTGCAACTGCCCTTCAACTCAGTGAGTTCGGCTGGAGCCATCCGATACGGGGCCTTAGATAAGGGCGTCGTACCCGGTGCAAGCTCAATAATGAACTCAACCTCCCGCTGAAAAGGAAGGCCAGCCAACTCCTCAGGAAACACATCAGGAAAATCACATACTATAGACACCCCCAAAGGATTGGAAACATAAAACTAGCCACAATTACTGAGGCAAGGAAAGCTTCACAGTCACCAACAACCAACCTCTGAGCCTTAAAAGTAGAAATGAGAATACTACGTAAAGGAAACCTAATACCTTGGAAGTAGAAGGACGGCACGCCCGGAATAGAGAAGCGCACCCTCTTCATGTGGCAATCCACCTCAGCAGAATAGGCCTCCAACCAATCCATGCCCAAGATAACATCAAAGTCTCGAATGGCGAGCACCACCATCTAGGCTGGTAGCTGATGACCCTCAATGGCTAAGGGAACCTCACTCAAACAACTAGAGTCTTGTCAAGATGCTTCAACAGGTCGTATTGGGTTTCTGGTATGCTTTCTTCATTGTGCTGTTCTTTTGAGGCTTGAGGAAGGTTGTCTTGTGTAGCTGACTGAGGGAACATTTTATTGAACATTCTAGCGCTCTGGAGCACAAGAAGTTGCGGCTCAATGACGTGGACGAAGGAGAGGTTTCAACAGTCAGAGACTTGATAATGAGGGGTTTAAAAGGCAAGAGGTTTTTATGTTGGATGGTGGGTATTGGGTTGTGGAATGCATATAAGGAGTTTGGTGGGTTGAGGGATGTCAAGGGTAGTTGGTGTAGGAAAAGGGATGTGGAGTGGCTTGGATGGCATAAGATGGTTGTGAACAGGTGGGGTGATGGGTTATTTGGTGACGGCATGAGTTTTGGGACAAGTAATGGCAGTGGTATGGAAGTTGTAGTGGGTATGGTAGTGTTGGGTTTTGGGGGTTGTGGTTGTGCAGTGGACGTTAGTTGGCTGGGGAAAGGTGATGGCCTTGGTGTAGGTTTAGCGATGAGGATGATGGTGCGCGGTAGTTGAGTAGATGAGGTTGAAGCCTCAGCCTTGTTGACCCCAGTTTACTTTGGACTGGATGTTGGTGATGATGGAGGTCATTTGTTGGTTCAGAGGGTGCTCCAGGAGCAGGTTCTGGACGATACCCATATTTGGTTGTTGGGGCACCGCTTGCTGAGCCGACGCTTGATGAACTTGCTGTTGTTGTTCCTACTGTAGAGGTCTTTTGGCTTTCAAAGCCGAGATGTACTTACGCATCTCCTCCCAATCAATTCTACCTTGATCATTTAGATCATGAATATAGTAAAACATATCAATAGTGTGCCCAAGCTGACGATGAAACACACAATAATGGGACATATCAGCATTCTATAGCCAGATAGTCCTTTCTTTCGGCAATGTGAGGGCATTGGTTACCATGAAAGCATTGAAGATATCAGACATGGACTCTAGTAGTGGGGAATATTGGGCTCTCTTAGGACCAGGTAGTTTTCTTTGCTGGGTATACTCAGTGGGTGGTGACACTTGGTTGTAATTTGGATGCTGGTGAGGTTGGTCGAAAGGGGGATAAGGTGGATGTTGTTGTCGGGGCCTAAAGCTTTTTATGTGGCCTTTGGTTATTGTAAGGTAGGGCTTGGTTCCTCACAAAAGGGGTTTGGCTGTTATTCACAGAACTCACTTGCTCGTTTGTTATTGTGCCTTTAGTTGTTGGGCCAATGTTGAAAGAACTTGGTTCATTGGGTTTTATGGGTGGAGACTTATTAGGTCGGTGGGGATCAAAAAGATTAGAAAATGTGGAGTCCTTAATGCATTTTGGGCATAATGCGCCCTTTCATAAAGTTTGGCCATATTAATGAGGTTGTTCAGTGTAAGGACCAACTTGTACTAGGTGTGGCATTAGCAATCATCATCTTCACCTGCCCAGACTCGGCCAGGTGATCTTTAACCTTCTCAATCATGGCACGCCACCTATCAGCGAAGCTGACAAAATCTTCATCGGCCTTCATTTTCTCAAAAACCAGGTTTGTAATAGAGAGAGATGGGGCAACCCGATCCTTGTATCTTTGTAGGAATCTTTTGGAGATAGTATCAAAGTCCTCAATGTCTGTTGGATCCAATGAGAAGAACCATTCAAAGGCTGGTCCGTTGAGCGATCTACTAAACAAGAAAGTTAAGGACCTTTTGTCATTCTGCCAGAACGAGAATTCATAAAAGAACTCCTTCAAGTGTTTGAACGGGTTACCAGTCCCATTGTACCTTCTGTAAACTGGCATTTCTGATGGTAACAGGTAGAATATTGGCAGGACCGGAACAGAAATCTCAGGGGCGGCCTTAGCATCAATTATTTTCTTCAAATCCTTATATTGTTCATCCATTTGGTTCATTTTTGTTAAAATGGCATGTGTGAGGAGATCAGTTTGCTGAGGTGGAGATGTGTAGAAGGCCTACTTTCTAGAATAGCTAGGACAAGGTGTACAGTATGGTTGAAGTCCGACAGAGTTCCGTGCCCGAAGGCATTTGGAGGTGTAGGAGTATGAGGCCTTGACGGGTAGCGGGTGGTAGATTGTTGTTGACCTGCCTACCGTGGAGTGGAGATATGAAGGCTCTCCATGGCCTGAGTGAGAATTTGAGCGGAAACCTGAGAAGAAGGACTGATGGGTTCAGAAGGACCCGATGGAGCTTTTCCCTTCAGAATGGCTTGGATTGCCTCAAGCTGCTGAGGATCCACATAAGTAGCAAGGACGAGAGTGGAGACTAAATCAGGAGTAGGATTGGGAGATGAATGCTCATTTTGATCCTGAACTTTCCCAGAGTTAGGATTAGGTTCAGATCCCACAGCATGGACCTAGAAATGGACATGATACCCTGAAGTGGGGTTATATTGATCATAGTGTGGTTCTTTCAAATTGAATTGGACTTAGTTTTGAAGATCGTGAGAATCCTCCTCATGGTTGAATAGATTATCATATTCATACGAAACCGTTCCAACAATCCTAGCTGAACGTAGCATCATAATGAACAAATCAACAAGATGCTCAGACAATTTTGTAAATAATTTATCAGACAAATGGACGCTTACGCTATTTGATGATTTCTTATTAAATTAAGCGAGTTCTAAGTAAAGTGAATTCACTCAAAGGATAGATTCCTAGTTTTAGTTCAATGTCCTTTGTTATTCTCTATGATTTCACACTCACCGTGAATGAGATGTCTAACCGGGTACTTCAGTGGTACAACCTGTCCGATGAGCAAAGAGAGAATCCTTTGCTTCTGAGGACTTATGGATGTCTCAACATAAATAACTCTAGTCCGACCGAGAGGGACCAACCCCGATCGGAGAGAATTAAGAGTGTTAAGAAGGATGTATAGCTCCTAAATGTGGGAGAGTGGGCTTCCAGTCCCAATGCCCTATGACCTGGATGGTCTCTAATATAGTGATTTCGCGTCTGCTGAGAAAGACGTGATTCGTGAATCATGTTGGCCTATGTCGACATGATTCAGCAAAACAATCCTCTAGTCAGATGCTCCTCGGACAGTAAACAACTGACTGAATAGCATCAGTTCTGAACGACACGGTTCAGAAATGCATCGACCTGAGTCGACACGATTAAGAACCCGTACTAAAGATCAAGAAAGGGCAATCTACTTCAGCCAAACATAAGACAGATGAATAACTTTTTTTTTTTTAAATAGCTCCACTTTGCAAGTAGCAAGCAATCAACAAATCAATTCAAGCGTGGGCCATTCACAAAACCTTTTTCATAACTCTCAATCTTAAAAATGATCATCAGAAAATCAAAACTTGCCATTAAAAAGTGTGCACGAGGTGCGCAAAGGATGAAGAATAACCAGTAATCAAACGTGCTCGAGGAGCACCAAGGAGGGCACACGAGGGTGCCAATGTGAAAAATAGAGTAAAACAAAGAACATGGCAAGAATATGTCCCACCGTGATCGCCAAAAAGTTGTGTGCTTAAGAACGTGCTCTTAATAACATAAAACAACATTGCTATAAATAAAAATGTAATCACCAGATATTGAAGACTCAAAAGAAGATAAAATGATCGTGAATTACCTTTCCAAATTGGGAGTACTGTGAATCCTTCTATTTCCTCTTGTTCAGCCGGTCGAAGAAGAAGAGTCATCCTTGTCAGAAGTTCACTCTCTCTCAAAAATGATACACAATAAGTGGACGATGCTTTTCGAATTCTTCTTCCAATACCTCATAAGAAAGACAAGAAGACAAAGAGAAACTGAAATATAATCAGAGTCTTTAATAGTGTAACATCTATTCGATTAAGAAGAACTCCATGCAACTCAACTAAAATACTCACTTGTTTTGATTTTCTTTAAAACCCCTATATGCAAAGGGAGAGATCTAACATGAAATGCTAATGAACGTGTATGAAGGAAGTGAACGAATGATGCATGAGATGCAACTACTATGAAAAAGATAATAAAATAGAAACAAAGAGAAAAGAAAGAACATAAAAGGACCCCTTTAAAGCCACCAGGCTTCCAAGCTTCTTGAAGATGAATAAAATAATTTGAAGGAAGAAGACGGAGCTCCAATAATGTTGTCCACATTCAAAACTATAGAACTCTCTTCTCACTTTAAAAGAATTCTCGGACAACGCTCTAACTAACTCTCTCGAAGACTCAAAGGAATGCACTATATATAGAAAACATTTTCTAGAACTTTAAGCCTAAAAATTCTCTATTTCAACGCACATATTACTATGGATAATTACTAACCGAATGGAGACCTCTTATCTAAATAAATTAGATAATCTCCATCAAATGATCTTAATTAATATGCCAATAAATCACATCGGTCAAAGGCGACACCTTTTAGAGAGGCGTCAGCCTACCAAGACGTCTTTTACAAAGACCAATTAAAACAAGATAATTTCAAAAAAATTAAAGATAATCATAAAATCTCTAAAACACATTGACATAAAAAAGACGCGATTTAAATAAATATGAAATTGATTAAGATTCAAATTAACAATCGGCTAAGATTAAGAAACTAAATCATATCGACCATGGATGACGCCATTCAGCTTTATCCGTATCTAATTAAGAAATTTGACCCAAAACTAATGTCATGTAGAAATCTAAATAACGTCGGCCATAGATGACACGAATTAGAAAATTCTCAAAAAAATAGACAAAAATTAATCAACGATTAAAACTCAGATCATTTCGGAGTATCATAAATGTGATATAAAATTTATTTAATATGAAGTTAAAATTAACATGTCTATAGCATGATTAAAACATGAAGAATATTTTTGAGATAAAAATATACATTTTTTTAAGGACGGTGAGAGAACAGGACAGACAATAAATGCTGTTAGAAAAATTACCCATTCTTTTTCGTCCACTCAAAAATATAAGAAAAAAAATGGACAAGTAATACAAGATGTTGCAATCCATGTCAACCTCACTACACTTCATGCGGTGCAACAAATATTATTCATTAGAAATGCTTGTCGTAATGGCCCTAAACATTATAGTATAACAGTCATTTAAGAAGCGCTACACCCCATGTGGACAGTCCAACAACTGCATGACAGTCATACTTAAATGCTCAACAGCATTGCATCAAGTTTGTCTCATTGCATTCCTCCCCAATAGTGCCTAGGTATCTCATGGAACGCAGACAGGGCATGATCGAATAGCATGGCGCTAGCACTTGCAACATCTCCGCCAATCAGTACTTTCATCAAACACCTGCTCGTGAACCTAGAAAAATGTACATTGGATGCAGCAAGGTGAGCTGGAATAAGGCCCCCATCGAGATTCTGCCATTTGGACAGGGCACATAGGGGCCTACTCCTCTACATCTATATGTTGCACTCGTGAAGAGGTCAAATAAATAAAAATAAAAAGAATATCCATCCAACTACTTTTCAAGAGCATAGACTATACTATCAAAACTCTCCATAGCAAGATCATGCTCTTGAGAATGTGATGTTGTAAAAAATTCTTCATAGCATCTAAATGTTCTCCACAACATCATGCTCTTGAGAGCATGATCGTGCTGTGAAGAACCTGATCGTGCTCTCGATACATGACCCATGCACTCGCAAAGCATTTTAGTGAACCTTTTTTTGTAAAAAAAACACTTCGACCTCTTGATGTACATTGATGCATAGATGACATTGGCACACATTTAAATAGGGAGACAACCCCATGTGTCCTATCAAGATGATGGACTCTTGTTGGGGGCTCAATGCACCTCAATCTTGTTGCTCTACCAGTAGTGCGGCAAGCACAATCACTGGGCTGCTCAGCAACCTTACATTGTCACACTACATGTCAAGCCCTTAGCTACCTACTAGATCAACATGACCGAGGAAATGCTCAAACAAGCTTCTAAAACAGTGCTTTTGTCACTAATCTCACTCGGGAGCACGTAGGAACCTACCTGCCGCGTAGAACCCTTGCCAACCATCCCGCCCGATTCCCTCGCCAGCCTCCTCCGGCAGATTGAGCGCCGCTCAGAGGTCCTTGGGGAACTCCACCACACCCCTTAGGTGATCCCCTTTCTCCTCTTCCTTCCTTCCCTTGTCGCCCTCCCCCTTCACTTTCAACATGCATCATCTGGACATCGTGTTTGCTGCAGTTTGCTGCTTAGTGCAGCATCCTAATCTGGTAGTTTGGCCCCTCCATCATCTGGGGAAGGATATCCTCCGGAACTGATTTTGTCATCCATCAAGATGTGATCTCCTCCGCAAGCTACAGTTTCAAGATGGTTCTGTGTTGTTAGGTTTCTCTTTCTAATCTGTTCTCCAGTGCGGTGGTGTTTCTGTATTTCTGGTTTGACCCGGTATGGAGGTCTACTCCTGGGTATGGGCTCTCCACTTCTGGGTATGGTGCTATGTATATTATGTCTGTTCTCTGTGCTGCACCATGTGTCCTGTCTCCTTTTGTACCTCCTCTTATTAAGTTTGTATGAATGGCAGCTTTCGGTATTGCTTAGAAGACTGTTCCCCTGGGTTGTCCTAAAAAGTACAAGGCAGTTTCGTTTGTATGGAAGCTAGAACAAGCCACAGTTCATTGAAACGTATGCAAGCAAATAAATTAAAACAAACACACAAAACAAGAAACGCCAGGAAAGATCAACGCCCCAGGCCCAGGGTAGTTGTCCCAAGGCCGGAAGCTCCAGAGAGAATAGATAATACTTGCGGTATCAAAGGAACTAAGAAACTCTCTTGAGATCTTGTGTTGTTGCATTTTCACCAGATGGACCGTGAGACTAAGAATTAGATACTACTACTAGTGATATCAAAGGAACTAAGAAACTCCCTCGAAATCTTCTGTTGTTGCATTCCCACCAGATGGACCATGGGCCTGCTGGAAGCAGGATATTCCGCCATCATTCATTCACAATGGGGCAAGAAGCAGACCACCAAACCATAAGCTGCTGCATGTCACTTGAGTTTTCCCTTTGCAAGTAAAGAGCTCCAAGAATGGTATGCCAATGTCCTCAGTAAACTTAGTCGGTGATGTGATTTCTTCATTTATTCAAGATACACATTGAGGAGAAAAACAATGCATGTGGAAACTTCTTCATCCTATTCAAAAACAATGTACAAGGATTAAGGTTTAACCAGGCTCAACACTGGAGAGTCATGTAAATTGGAACAACTAAATGACAATTTAGCATTTTACATCGAACCAAACACTTTCTTTCCAAGTCACAATACTCCCTGCACTTCTAAGTAGTATCCTTCAACTGATATCCTAAAGGCCCCTATATCAGAAAATGCATAGTTTGCTTCACTCGCACTTCTGAACAATGGGTTTAAGGTCCATAATATCATACCACAGCCCATAGGGCTCATGAAGCCACAATAATCCATGCAATACCTTCCAGCAAAAGGACAAAACGGGTGGCCCTCAGCCTTGATTCGTTTTCTTTTGGATGATGAGAACCCTGCTTGTGTTGGGGAAACTCAGGTAGAGCACCATGTAGCTCTCCACATCATGTAAGCTCAGCGTTAATCATCTGATATTGGCTTTTCCAGAGACTGGTAGTGGGCAACTGTACTCAGGATGCAGGTGCTACTTAAGTCATTTGTAGTGACCAGCTAACAACCTTGATAAGACCATTTCTTGAAAGTTCCTGATATTAATCCATGCATCTAGTCCATAGAAAACTTCAATCACAAAAAAATGACTGATAATGCATCTAGTCCAGAGAAAACTTCAATCACAAAAAAATGACCGATAACATAGACAGATTCATTTTTCCCTAAGGAAGATAATATCAAAAGCATAGGATCCAGCAGGTCGATCATGCCATTCATTTGTAAAAATCAAAGATCTCCTAGCCACTGTGATTGATATATTTCATGCTTACTTTATAATTCACAAGAAGCAAGAAAGAATCATAGGCAATGCAAATGACGATGTTGCTGAAAAAACAAATGAAGCAGAAATAATAACCTTTTTCATTAATTCTAAGAAGAGGAAGGATTCAGATCATTCTGTAAGTACTTTGAATGTAGGAGGAACAGATCATGCCATACATTTTGAATGTTGAAAAAGAACAAAAGAGAAAAGTTAGATGACATTAAGCATAGATAAAGCTCCACATGCTTATGCAGAATTTCAGAATTGTGTTTTGCAGCCCTTATCTGCCTCACACTACCATTGAACATATGCACATCTTGAAAAAGTGTAACAGTAAAAAAGGGAAAAAAAAAAAAAAAAACTTGACAATGGGATTTCGGAAAGTTTAGCATGTCTGGACCATTTGTGATTAAAACCTTTAGAATGAGCTGGAAAACCTGCATGCTTAGGTACTTGATGTTTTTCTTCAATATAATAAAGGAACTTCCTTATAGTGAGGTGCAAGAATCAAGAAGTGGCACCAGCTTGGCAAGCCTCATTTGAGAGGCACTCTTGATGAGAATTCAAGACCAATGCAAGCTCCGTTTGCACTCAGAAGCTTCCCAAAGCCCGTTTACAGCATAGATTATTTTTAGATGAGTCCATAGTTATTTTATGTTAACTACTTGGAGCTCATTTAACATGTTTTTTATTTTTCTGAATTTTAGGTGTATTTTTTTGTTTTTCAAAAGTTTTTAGTGGGAATTTTCGCAATAATTATCTACTTAGAGATGTTTGATAGTCAAGTTTGAGTCAGAAAGGTCTCTAAACATTATATATAGATGTATGGTCTCTTTTTAATTTATGAATGATTCTTTGCACAAATTATGATGAATTATTGTGAGTTCCTCTCTGCGATGGAAAAGACGACCCTACGACGGAGTCGAATCTATCATGTGACGAGACAGGGTGTGACGCCCAAGCTGCCGGTGTGATGCTGGAGGCCTCCCCACTATCGGTGCGACACCAGTAGTCTCTCCAAACCCCCCGACTTCTTCCTCTGTCCCCCATCACACTCTAAACACTGATATATCATGAACATCCTATGAGACTCATCAACAAATACAGGGTCCATAATTAGTACACGACACAGGACCAATGGTTTACAAAGTCAATGTAATTTTACATGAGGGCTAAGAAAACTCCTATAGCACCGTCTGATCTTCCTGATGCAATGTAATTTAACATGAGTGCTGTGGAAAATCCCAAATGACTATCTAATCTTGTTGATGCTGACTCTTTTCAGCTATGGGTCTCTTGTAGACTAAAATCTAGTTAATGATATTGAATTACTCAATCAAGATACTTTACTCATTACAAATTTCAAGTACCATGACAGATCAAATTTGAAAGCAAACAAAATGTCATTCACAAAAGTTTGAAGAGCCAACAGGTGACTGAGGCCATAGCTTAATATTTTCCTTATAATAAAGGTGGGAATAGAACCCTTTAAGATAATATTGAAAGGCTACAATCCAGAAGAACAAACTCATCATTTGTTTACAGTCAGAACTCTGGACTAATCTGAAAATCTGTCATCCTTGAAATTCACAAAGAGGCCAAACAGCATTAGATCAAGGCAGCAGAAATGACAAAGCTAAGTTAGTATATACAAACTAGGTGCAGTAGAGGTAGGTGCAGTTGAGGTAACATCTTTGCCATCAATATCATGGAAAATTGATCTTGCAGTACTTACTGATACGTGTAACCAGGGCTGAGCGCTGAAATTATGCTATGGGTTTTCTGAAGAACACGAACACACTAAGATGAAAGATAATACTAGGCAAAAAATAAGTGATGGAAGCAAAATTTCAAACTACTACCAACAGCCCTCTAGCCTCAGGCTAAAAGTCTAGAATTAAGTAGCTGCAAAATACTGCAACCACAAAACTATAAAATTTCACTCAAAGGGGCAGACTGACCTAATTCAGAACAGGTAGCCTAGTAGAGGCTAACCTTGTGAGTCCATGAGGGCGAGACTATGGAACCTTCTATGATGCAATCTTGTTTACAGTAATTACTTAGATGTGTAATTAGGGACTGGATGTTCAAAACATATCATAAAGTTTTTAAAGAACATCAGCATGCTAAGATGAAAGCTAATAGCAACCAGAAGAATGAGTCTCAATAGTTGCAAAATTTTAGTTGTGATCAGCAGCCCTCAAGCCTCATAATAAACATGTATAGTTAAGTGCAATAAATGATTGCAACCATAGAACTACAAAGCTGGTTCAATAGGATTGTCTAACCTAACTCATCACAGATGGCCTGATAAAGGCTGACATTTTGTGGGGTCCATGAGCATGAAACTATTTAACCTCCTATGAGGCAGTCTTATTTGTTCCCTTTTCCCTTCAAGTTCTTATAGTTGGGGGTAGTACCTGCAAATAACTACATTGCTAAGATATTAAAAGTAGAAGCATTAAGCATGTGGTGTTGCCATGCTCCCATGCCTAGAAGGCAGAGAAAAGCATCATTCTAACTCCATAAGTTGATGTAGTAATCACAGGTTAATAATTCAAACGAACCCATGCCAAGCAAAGTGCTGTTTCATTCAAGCAAAGAGGACATTAACACCCCAAGCTTGATTTTCCCCTGGAACAAGTTGCCACATAACCTTCAAGGAGCTCTGGGACCTTTTCAGTATTCCGGAGAACATATCTCTTCAGAAAAGCCTTCTCTGTCATGCTAACAGCATTGAGAAAATCATCCTTTCCCCCGATCACATCATGCAACTTAAGCATACGCAGAACATATTGCCGTGGCTTCAACCTTCCTTCCAGGCTGTATGTCAGGAGTATCGGGTGATTGGCGGCGTACGAAGATGGACACCCTACTTCATTCAGCAGAAACTCCATTATGGATCGGATCTTCGCCTCGGAAGAACCTAAAAAGGTTGGGTTCTTCCTGAACGCCGTGAGGAACTCAGCTTCCGACCACCCAAAGCTCTTCAGGAGCATGAACTTGGCATCAAATGTGGCTCTACTGATGTCAGAGATGGCACACAGGGCCTTCTCGAACATGCCCGAGCCCTTGGAGATCCCCAAGCTCTCAACCCGCTGGATGACTTCCCTCATCTTGTCAACGTTGGAGGTGATCAGCCTCGGCCTCCTCGAGACGAACCTCATGACCCTGTGATCGGAGGCGAGGCAGTCGCGCAGGAGGGAAACGTTGGGCTTGATCTTCTCATCAATGTTGGACAGCATGAGGTGGCGATTCTTGAGGCTGGCCCTCAAAAGCCGGTCTTTTGAACCAAACAGGGCTCCCAAGAACTCCACCCTGAGCCTCTCGCTGGACGGGTGGGAAGAAGGCAGCTCTGCCGAGAACAGCTGCATGAGTTCAGACCCAGAAGGGCCCACATCCTCGGAAATCTTGATCTTGGTTTCCGGGGGTTCTTCCTCGCTGGCACAGGGCACAGAAGGGTCCCCAGACTCCACCTTCCTTGGACGGAAGCTCTTCAGAGCATGCTGCTGCCCAAGGAAGCGGACGCCCGCACCAGGGCTCCCGGGGGATTCAGCATCGCAGATGGGTCTGGGCGCCCTAGCGGCGTCATTCTGAGGAAACCCACATGGCTTCATGAGGTATCTCACCATGAGATGGGCTTGCTGTGGTGAAGCAGGCGCGGCAGCCGGGGCGTGGTGATGGGTATCTGCAGACGACAAAGATGGGACCTTTGTACCTTTACACAAGGGTGACATAACAACCACATAGATTGGAAGACCGGCAAAAGGAGAGAAGAGGGGCCGATTTGGCGGCTGCTGCTGCAGCAGCAGCACTGTCTTCTAACCCTAGTTTGAAGAAGAACACAAAATCTAGCAGGGAGAAGAAGAGCGAGACTGCCACATCCAATGGGCGGCTGGGAAGGATCTTACCCCTGCAGATTCCCCTGTCACTGATGTGGAGAACTGAGGATTTCTTCTACATGGAGAGGATTGTGGGGCGGGGCAACCCTAGGGTTTTGTGAAGAGGGAAGGGGGACCGTATAGTATGGTGGCCGGGTGAAGAGTGAGAGAGAGAGAGAGAGAGATTTAGGCGTAGTCCTTAATAAAAAGGTTGAATCTACTCGATTCCGCCACCTACCTGTTGTCCCCTGCCTCCGCCTCCCCTTGTTAAAGAAAGCCATTTGATACATTTTGATTGATGTTTTATTTATGAGACCATTTTATAGTACCCGCTTTCATATGTTAAATTTCTGAAATATCATTTTTGTCCTGTGACTTGTTCTGTTTTATTGAAATATTAGTTCTAATATTTTGATTTAAAAATATTAGTATAATATAAATATTTACCCTTATATTAAAGTTGATATTGAAAGAATAAGGAGGAAGATAGCGAAGGGGAAAAGAAAGAGTGTGTTAGGAGTTTGAAAACATTTTTTTTCCTTTGTAATGGAAAACATTCAAGAAAAAAATAAAATTATCACAGTTAAAATTTATAATAAAAAGTTAAATTTGTACAAGTTAATATTGAGTCTTAATTGTTAGAGAGAGAGAGAGAGAGAGAAGCTTGACTTTTTGTTTTGTTTTGAGGGGGAAGGGAACGAAAATTTTCTTGAATCTAGAGATGGAGACAATTTTTAAGGTGCTTTTCCAACTAAAGGAACAAAAGGTTTTTTATAATTATTTATGTTTCTTGATGGGTCAAAATCTCGTCCATCACGATCAAGGTCCTTCGCCTGTGATTAGGGGGTCAAAATTCAACTATTCCTGCAAAAGAAAATACTGTTAAGAGCCCCTAATAGTAATATGGGAGATCTTCCTCTGATGTTTAAGGTAGAAGGCTGGGAATTTTGAAGGAGAGCAGAGAGAGATTGGGCTAGTTCGAGCATGCGTTAGCCTGTGGGTTTAGAGGTCTTAATAGTGGCGTAGAGCCCAACGAGAAACCGTCTCCGTTCATGAAGGTGGGGTTTTGGGAGTGGTTTCAAGTCGGAAAGGACCATTTCGGAAGGCCACACCTAAGTCGGACCCTAACTCTGCCTTGACCCACTTTCAAGCCGTGGTCGGACTAGTGCTGGGAGGAGTAGGGTCTTCAAGTTTGGGTTGGCTTTCGGGCGCAGCAAACCCTTGATCAAATCGAGTAAGCCAAGATATGTAGTTAGGGGGTGGATTCAGGCTATGTGGACCCCGTATTCGCCATTAACACTGACAGGGAGCCCGACTTTTAGGGCCGCCCTCAAATTAAGTCTAGGCCCGGTTCATAATGAATAGCTCTAGCTCACTTCGGCGGAGTGTAGGCCCACAGAGATATATTTTGATAATCTACGAGCAAGGTTATTGCGCCAGCCCACTGGCTTTTTGGGCCAGGCAAAAAACATCTCCTTCACTTGCCCCCTCACTCCTTGGCATATTATGTACGACGAGGAACAATTTGTATATGTTATGTGCGTCGCTTGGTTGCCCTCCCTTGATATTCATGCCATGAATTCTTAAGGAGTTACTTCGCTCGTGTTACGCCTATGGTTCAATCATTTGGACTCACTTCATATTTAAGTTACGTAACTACAAAATCAAGTAACATACAAATCGGACATAAATGATGCGAGACAATAACCAAAGTAATAAACATACCACTTACCATCAAAATATCCAAATAAAATTTTCATTGCTAATACTATAGTTCCACAAAATATATCTTCAATATGAGGATTTTTAGAGTACATCCAATATCCAATAGAAATAAAATTATTTAACTCACTAAATAAATAAAAAAGTACATATTTCTCTCAACCAAACTACACTAGTCTAGTAAAAATAGAAAATCAAATCTAAACTTAGATAACTTGCTCAGAAGTCCAAGTTAATATTCTTAAGACAAATCTTCCTTAAGTCCTAATTCTCCTTCTTCATACTATAAAAATGTTAATATGATTTATGAGTACAACTACTCAGTAGGCAATCAAATCCATCAAATGTTTATAATATATTAATTGAAACAAGTGATAACTAACTAATCATTATTCATAGTTATATATATATCTTAAATAAAAATATTATATAAAAGCATGGTCAAATATAAATTTACCAAATCAGATGTATTTTCTAATAATCATGAATAGATCGACTAATCATATAACATATATGACAAAATCAAATTTATATCAAATCTTCCTAGCGCTGATCAGAACATATAAAACTGTCAAATTGTCAAGGCGTTATCTATCACCATCCCTAAACATATCCAATATCATATAGTAAATATCGTGACATAGTAACTTATCAAATCAAATTCATATTATAGATCATAAGGTTAAAATAGATTCATATGATTCCAAAGGAGTCGCCACGCAAAATAGATATAGATCTCAAACAAACAAACTGAAGTCAAAAGATATAACTAAGCATAAAATTTCATATTATATACCAATCAAACATATCAAATCAAATCATAACAGACATGTACCCAAAATATAACATAAAGAGCCAAATAAAACAAATAATAAAATATATAGACAGATGATGTAAAGGTTTTAGTTCTACGCAAAACTTAGGAGTCTAAGTCATACCTAACTCCAAACTACCAGGACGTTATGTATCGCCGTCCCCTAGTTTAACCAGCCAAAAATTAGAATGTCACCCATTTGCCCTTGAGTCCAAACAAATACTATATATAATATGGATGCTTAAAGTGAAATCGGGTCAAATATCTCCTTAAGATGACAATGTCCAAGTAAAGTCAAATAAGAGTAGCCACCTCTAGCTTTGGTTGACATTGGACCACATACATCTGAATGTATTAGTTCCAATATCTCTTTGACACATTTTCCATGTCCACTAAATAGAGATTGCTCAACTTTCCCATTAAACACGACTCACAACTTGCATATGATTCATAATCAAATAGATCCAAGTATCCATTTTTATACAGCCTTTGGAGTTTCTTTTTCACCAATGTAGCCTAATTTGCAATGCCACAAGTAGGTGGAGTTCACACTGTTCCTGTTTCTTTTAGAAACATTATTAAGGTATAGAGAATCATAAGAAGCATCCAATAGGTACAACCCGTTAACTAAATTTACAGTAGTAAATAATTCATTCTCAAAATAAATTGAACAATTATTGTTCTAAATAGTTAACTCGTAACCTTGTCTGTCTAACATGAAATAGAAACTGTGATCTTAATAATGCTGGGAACATAATAATAACCAGATAAAATTATTCTCTTTCCAGATGGTAGATTGAGTTCCATTGTCCTTAAAGCGACCGCCACAACCTTTGCGTCGTTTCCTAGTCTCAATTCCACCATGTCCTTATTCAGTTTTCTTCTACTTGTCAGTACTTGCAGAGAATTGGATATATGAGATGCACATCCAATATCTAATACGCATGACGTAGAATCTCTAATAGACAAGTATGTGTCTATCAAATAGATACCTAAAGCTTCTCCATGCTTCACCTTTCCTTGAGCTTTGTCATCCAGGTACTTCTTGCAGTTCCTTTTCCAGTGTCCCTTCTGATGATAGTATAAACACTCGCCCTTTTTTGCCCTTTTGTCTTTCTTGGGAGTGAGCTTCTTCTTGAACTACTGCTTGTTCTTCCCTTTCTTAAAGGCTTGAACAACTTTTCTCTTTTTATTGGTCATACTAACTAAAAGAATAACGGGTTTTTCCTTCATAAGGTTACTTTCAACGGTCTTCATCATATTAAGCAGCTCAACTAATGTAGCATGAATCTTATATATGTTGAAGTTCACTATAAACTGAGAATATGAAGCTGGAAGTGAGGCTAAGACAAGGTCAGCGTACATCTCCTTAAGTAAAGACACCCCAAGATCCTCCAACCTCTCTAGCCACTCTATCAGCTTCAATACATATGTTTGTACTGAAGATCCCTCTACCATCTTAGCTTTGAATAGGGATTTGGATATCTCATATCTCTAAACCATACTCTACTCCTTAAACAGTTCCTTCAAGTGAAGAACGATGGATAATTCATCTATGTTTTCGTATTGCCTCTGTAAGTCATTACTCATTGAGGCCAACATGTAACATTGGGAAAGATTAGAGTCTTCTTTCCATTTTTCATACACCATCATGTCATCTTCAGCGACATCCAACGCTGGTTCACGCAGCATCTCACTCTCCAAGACATAAGCAATTTGCTCAGATTTTAAGACAATCTTGAGATTTTTGAGTCAATCGGAGTAGTTTAGGCCTATCAGTTTGTTGGCATCAACTATGCTACGAAGTGGATTGTGTGATGACATTTTGTCTACAAGATAAAATATTAAAATCAGCATATGTTCAATTTATTAGAAAAACATAATATTGACTTTTTATCAAATGTTACTTCCATTAATTTTCGACAAGCTGTATAACCCTCAGATATACAGAATGGGAGACGACAATGGTCTCTTAATGGGGATCAGAATCTCAATGATTCATGTAGTCTTGTAGATAGCACAAGAAATTACACCAAGATCATAGAGCAGTTATCTCTTGGCACTTGCAACTCCTTGTAATATCTAATCGTTATTTGGCCTCTATAAATTTAGTGGTCTTGTGGATAGTACAACAAACCACTAACTTGTGGTTTAAGCATTATCATTATTATGTTACATTGATAGATTCAGATGCTACTAGTAGCACCGTCCTCTACCCCGTGGTAAGGCATTAGCATGCCATAGTTATAGTCCTAGAAATGGAGAGATAGGTCTTGTGGATAGCACAACAAACCTGTACAATCTATATCTAAGCATCTAAAACTATAATGATGGACAGGCCACGCAATTAGTTCTCAACTAACACGCTACGACTTAAATATTTTAACGAAGGATTTGATTAAAATTTCAAGCTAGTCTCATCCTAGGTTATTGATTATAAATATATATATATATATATATATATATATATATATTTATCTATATCTAGATAGTAATTATGTATCAATCATACATGTTCATTTAGTATGATCATGAATAGCACAGTGATTTAACTAGAGCCATATGGTCAATCACATAAAACATTAACATAACATTTACATCAATTGCTGCAAGCATTAGGCAGGGGATCACATCTCCTCATCCTTCACTGTTACATCTGTGGATTATCCTTGCTCTTTAATTTTTCATCATGATCAATTATAATAATTGAATGAAAATACATAAATAAAATGTACACTTTGTGATAGAATGCCTTATGGCCGAGTACATCATAGGAGAGAGAAAGAATTACATTGGAGTGTTTGTCTATACCATGTGATGATGTGGATATGTGATTGGTGATGAGTTTAATGAATTGTTAATTAAATATGGCTTGTATGCCATGCCTCTCTCTCACTCTAATGTAATTCTATCTCCCTCTTATGATGTATTCCGCCATAAGACATTCTATCATAAGATGACATTTTATTTATGTATTTTCATTCCATTATTATAATTGATCGTGGTGGAAGATTAAGGAGCGAGGGTGATCCACATATGCAATAGTGAAGGACAAGGAGATGTGATCCCCTGCCTAATGTTTGCAGCAATTGATGTAAATGTTATGTTAATGTTTTGTGTGATTGACCATATGACTATGGTTAAATCACCGTACTATCCATGACCACACTAAATGAATATGTATGATTGATACATAGTTTATTACTTTGATTATGAATCAAATTACTATCTAGGTATAGATAAATATATATATGTGATATATTTATAATCTATAAACTAGAACGGGACTAGCTTGAAATTTTAATCAAATCCCTCGTTAAAATATTAAGCGGTAGCATGTTAGTTGAGAACTAATCGCATGGCCCATCTATCATTATAGTTTTAGATGCTTAGATCTAGATTGTACAGGTTTGTTGTGATATCCACAAGACCTATCTCTCTATTTCTAGTACTAGAACTGTGGCATGCTAATGCCTTACCACGGAGTAGAGGACGGTGCTACTAGAAGCATCCGAATCTATAGTTGTAACATAATAATGGTAATGCTTAAACCATAAGTTAGTGGTTTGTTGTGCTACTCACAAGACCACTAAATTTATGGGGGCCAAATAACGATTAGATATTGCAAGGAGTTGTAAGTGCCAAGAGTTGACCGCTTTATGACCTTAGTATAGTTTCTTGTGCTATCCACAAGACTACATGAGTCATTGAGATTCTGATCCCCATTAGGAGACCATCGCCGTCTCCCATTCTGTATATTTGAGGGTTATACAGCTTGTCGAAAATTAGTGGGAGTAACATTTGATAAAAGTCCATATCATGTTTTTCTAATAAATTGAACATCTGTTAATTTTAATATTTTCTCCTGTAGACAAAAATGTCATCACACAATCTACTTCGTACTATAGTTGATGCCAATAAATTGATAGGCCCAAACTACTCCGATTGGCTCAAAAATCTCAAGATTGTCTTAAGATCTGAGCAAATTGCCTATGTCTTGGAGTGAGATGCTGCGTAAACCAGCATTGGATGCCGCTGAAGATGACATGATAGTGTATGAAAAATGAAAAGAGGACTCTAATCTTTCCCAATATTACATGTTGATCTCAATGAGTAATGACTTACAGAGGCAACACGAAAACATGGATGCTATATCCATCGTTCTTCACTTGAAGGAATTGTTTAAGAAGCATAGTAGGGTTTAGAGATATGAGATATCCAAATCCCTATTCAAAGCTCATATGGTCGAGGGATCTTCAGTACAGACGCATGTATTGAAGCTGATAGAGTGGATAGAGAGGTTGGAGGCTCTTGAGGTGTCTTTACCTAAGAAGACACACGCTGACCTTGTCTTAGCCTCACTTCCAGCTTCATACTCTCACTGTATAGTGAACTTCAATATAAATAAGATTTAGGTGACATTAGCTGAGCTGCTTAATATGCTGAAGACTGTTGAGAGTAACCTTATGAAGGAAAAGCCCGCTATTCTCTTAGTTGGTAAGACCAATAAAAAGAGAAAAGCTGTCTAAGCCTTTAAGAAAGGTAAAAACAAGCAACAACCCAAGAAGAAGCTCACTCCTAAGAAAGACAAATGAGCAAAAAAGGGCGAGTGTTTCTACTATCATCAGAAGGGACACTGAAAAAGAAACTGCAAAAAGTACTTGGATGACAAAGCTCAAGGAAAGGTGAAGCATGGAGAAGCTTTAAATATCTATCTGATAGACACATACTTGCCTATTAGAGATTCTACGTCATGGGTATTAGATATTGGATGTGCATCTCATATACGCAATTTTTTGCAGGTACTGACGAGTAGAAGAAAACTGAGCAAGGGCATGATAGAATTGAGGTTGGGAAACGACGCAAAGGTTGCGGTGGTCGCTATAAGGACAATGGAACTCAATCTACCATCTGGACATAGAATAATTTTATCTAATTGTTATTATGTTCTCAGCATAATAAAGAACATAGTCTCTATTTCATGTTTAGACAAACAAGGTTACAAGTTAACTATTCAAAACAATAGTTGTTCAATTTATTTTGAGAATGAATTATTTGCTACTGCAAATTTAGTTAACGGATTGTACCTATTGGATGCTTCTTATGATTCTCTGTATTTTGATAATGCTTTTAAGAGAAGCAGGAACAGTGTGAGCCTTACCTACCTATGGCATTGCAGATTAGGCCACATTGTTGAAAATAATCTGCAAAGTCTGCACAAAAATAGATACTTGGATCTATTTGATTGTGAATCATATGCAACTTATGAGTTGTGTTTAATGGGTAAGTTGACCAAATCTCCATTTACTAGACATGGAGAAAGGCCAAAGAGATATTGGAACTGATATATTTAGATGTATGATATCTAATGTTAACCCAAGCCAAAGGTGGCTAATCTTACTTCATAACATTCACTGATGATTTCTCAAGATTCGGCTTTGTATACTTAATGAAGTACAAGTTAGAAGCATTTGAAAAATTCAAGGAATTTAAAAATAAAGTGGAGAAGCAGACTGGAAAGAATATTAAAACTCTTCGATCAGATCAAAGAGGAGAATACTTAAATATAAAATTCACACAGTTCTTGATAGATAATTGTATCCTTTCTCAGTGGACTCTTCCTTATACACCTCAACTGAATGGTATATCTGAAAGGAGGAATCACACCTTATGAGATATTCTGTGATTCATGATGAGCCTTGCGTAGTTACTTGTATCCTTATGGAGATATGCATTGGAGTTTGCGGCATATTTATTGAATAGGATTCCAAGTAAATCGGTCACTTCCACACCATACAAGATATGAAAGGGCACGAAACTACACTTTAAATATGTTAGGGTGCGAGAATGTCCTGCTCATGTGAAGAGATATGATCTTGACAAACTAGAATCAAGGACTCATAGATACAGGTTTGTGGGATACCCAAAATAAACTTTTGTGTACTACTTTTACTATCCTGACGAACTAAAGGTATTTGTTACCAGGAAAGCTATCTTTCTGGAATAGAAATTCCTCCTCCAGAAGGATAGTAGGAGTAAAGTAGTTCTAGAACAAGTTCTAAACTCACAGACAATAGTGATGCGTATTTAATGTCGTCGTTAAAACACAAATGTCATCAACTTTAAATTCCGATTCTCACAAAAATTTTTGTTTTGGAAATAGTGTAGTGATGAGATCGGGTCGATCCACGAGGAACTAGAAATCTAATTTTGAAAATTGTGGGTTTTGAATGTAATTGGATTTTTGATATAGTGTTTTTTTTAAAAAAACTATTCTAAGCATTTAGGCAATTGGATCAATTATAAACTTTTAAAAGCTTCCTACAAAATCTCTAGTTAACACCTAGAATCCATCACTAACACTTGATTACCTAATTGTTGAGATTATGTAAAGTGGATAAATCTAACTAGATAATATTGAACTAAGAAAACAACTAAGACATCTACAACATCAAAAGGGAAATAACATGATTGCTTTTAAGAAAAGACAATAATTTTGAGAGAAAAATAACAGGCTAATTGTTTTACATAGAAACTAATTAAATAAAATAAACAATGAGGAGGCTACAGTGACAGATGCTTCTGTGAGAGCCTTTGGGAAATGTTGGCAGCAGAGAGGGGGGCGCATAGCGCCGCTGGCGAGGGCGGCTGGAAGCAGAGAGCGAGACGTTGACCTCGTAGGGCGCTGCAAACGAGGGTGCTGCAGGCGAGACAGCGACGCGGTAGGCGAGGTGGAGCGCGGCAGACGATACGGCGTTGGGCGACTCGGGGGCTGCCGCATGGCAAGGCGCAGCAGGCGAGGTGGAGCGCGGCAAACGAGGGAGCGGTGCGGCAGGCAAGGCGGCCGGGCGGGAAACGCCTGCGCGGTGCCGCGTGGCCGGCACGGACGACGAGGAGCGGCGGCGCGAATCCGCTGGTGCTGCCGCGTGGCGGAGCGTGGCGGCGGCCGCGCGGGAACTTCTGCTCCTGTGCGCACGGGCGACGAGGCCGAGTGGGGCGAAACCGCTCCTGCTGCCACGTGTGTGGCGGCTGACGTTGGCGGGCCCGGGCCTGGGACTTCATGCGCTGCTGCACGGTTTGCAGAGACAGTGAGAGAGAGAGCACTGGAGAGAGAGATATGGCGCAAGGGGAAGAGAGAGATAGAGACGTAGGGGGAGAGAGAGAGAACTGGGAGAAAGAGAGACAAAGAGAGAGAAGACGTAAGACAGAGAAAGAAAGAGAATGGGAGTGCAAGGGAAAAACGAGAGAACAGTTGGAGAGAGAGGTTAAAAAAATTTCTGAAAAAAATTGGGGGACACCTCCCTTTGACCTCCTCCCTTAGTTTTATAGAAAAGAGGGGGGATTTGAATTTCAAAAAGAGATTTTAAAATCTTTTCATTAAGCTCCCCTTGATTAGGGGATCCTCTTTAAAACATTAATTGGTATTTTGAATTTCGAATTTTTGAAATGGATCCTCCTTTCTTTGAATTTCAGAATTCCCTCCTCGTTTCTCTCTTAGTTGGCATGTGGGTCCAGTTGAAGCTAAAATACGAAAATAAAATGTTGTTTTTGCCAGGATTCGAACTCTGGTCACTTCCTTGAAGTTCAGGTGGTCCAACCACTATGCCATCTGCTTGTTCATGTCATGTTTTCACATAAAATAACAGTTAAGTTCTCGTGGCCGTAAATCATTCAACTGCACATTAAATAATTGCTGAGGAAATGAAGTTGCTACCCTTATTCTATGGAGTGATGATATTTGAAATTCAGATTTTTTTTTTTTTCAAAATTGATATGTTTGAATGCGCAAATGATTTATCTATCATTCCATGTGATTTTGTTCGTTAAATTGATAGCAAAGTATGTAAATTTCATCTGTTATTTATGTAAAATTGTGCCATCAGATGTGCCATCAGTTCCTAAATCTATTCAAGAACATGCACTTATTCCTCGTAGGTCTGCGAGAATGCCCAAACAACTTGAAAGGTATGTGGGACATATCAGTTAAGATACATCTGTGGCATTCTGTTATGAGGATGATGGTCCCAATATTTACCAGGAGGCCATTGAAAGTCCTAACGTAGGTAAATGGCAGGAAGCTATGAACTTTGAGATATAGTCCATGTACAGTAACCAAGTTTGGAACTTGGAAGATTTGTCCAAAGGTATTGTACCTATCGGATACAAGTGGGTCTTTAAGAGAAAGATTGGTGTAGACTATGACAAGACTTTCTCACCAGTTCTCATAATAAAATCGAACATAATTCTTCTTTCAATTGTAACACACTATAATTATGAGATTCGACAAATAGATGTGAAGATTGTCTTCCTCAATGGAAACCTTGAGGAAGAAGTGTAAATAGTACAATCGGAAGGTTTCACATTCAAGGAGAATCCAAATAAGGTGTGCATTTTTCAAAGATCCATTTATGGATTGAAACAAGCGTCACGGAGTTGAAATATAAGATTTGATGATGCTATCAAATTTTATGACTTCATTAAGAATGAAGATAAACCATGCGTGTACAAGACGACCAGTAGGAGTGCAGTTACTTTTCTTATACTTTATATTGACGACATCCTACTCATTAGGAATAATGTAGCGATTTGATCTTCAGTTAAAGTATAACTGTGTAAAAATTTCTCTATGAAGGACTTGAGAGAAGCATCCTACGTATTAGGAATACAGATCTATAGGGATAAATCAAGAAGGATGCCCGGACCTTGTGCATAGACACTTTTGTCAAAAGGTTTGGTACGAAAAATTTCAAAAGAAGTCTCATAACGATAAGACATAAAATTTATCTATCTAAAGAGTAAGCACCTAAGTCTCCTGAAGAGAGGGCATTGATGGACAAAGCACTCTATGCTTCTACTATAGGTTCTATCATGTATGCCATGCTATGTACTAGGCCTGATGTAACCTATACTCTAAGTGTTACGAGCAGATATCAGGCAAATCCGGGTAAAGAATATTTGAATGTTGTAAAATGTATCCTTAAGTACTTGAGAATGACTAAGGATTTATTTCTAATCTATGGAGGGGCTGACTTGAAACTGCGAGGATACACTGACTCGAGTTTCTAGTCTGATCTAGATAATAGTAAGTTCTTCCGTATTCATATTTACTTTAAATGGAGGTACAGTGAGCTAGAAAAATTCTAAGTAAGAAACCACTGCTGATTCGATGATTGAGGTAGAAACATTGTTGCAACGAAAGGGGGAAAGGAGGCAATTTGGATGAAGAAGTTCATCATCGACCTTAGCATAGTTCCTACTATCTCTAATCATGTCGTGTTGATGTACGACAACAATGGGGAGATTGCACAAGTGAAAGAGCCACAGTCTCGTCAGAAGTCGAAGCACATTATGAGGCATTTTCACTTGATTAGAGGGATTATTGCTAGATGAGATGTATCAGGGGAAAGAGTTCCATTAGCCGACAATATAGCAGACCCATTGACCAAGCCCTTGTCTCATATTTTATTCGAGCATCACCTACATTGTATGGTGATACCACATACGAGTGATTGACTTTAGTCCAAATGGGAGATTGTTAGTTCTGTGCATGGCCTACAAGCCAATTAGACTTATTCTTGTTCATTTATTAATGGCAATAAATATTTATTATATGTAAATCGTTTCTTTTAATATTGATCGTATCATAGTGAAGTCCATGAATATATGCAATGATTGTCGGATTGTGATGAGATCACAATAATGAGATTAACAATCTATAAACATTCATTCTTAATTGTTCTTAGTCAGTGGATATCCGTGAAGGACATCGGACATCCGGTTAGACTAGTACATGTTATTCTAGCTCATATGATGAGGGTGACTGGTCTCATAGTCACTTGTATGGAGACACTATCTTGAACATGTAGGTGCTCATTGGGAAATGAGTTTACTGGACTAATCCGACATGGATCGCTAGATGGTAAGTTACTTAATTGTCAACTAGCTTGATCCATCGTCATAGTAGCGTGGATGGTCCTCGGACCTGAGATACCAAAGACTCCTTATCGGTCGACTTTTGGGCTTTAACCATGACTTATAGATTCCTATCCATGGGATTTCAGTTAGTCATGTGATTGGGCTCAGCAGAAGGCCTTTAAAGGCGATTGTGTGTCAATAAGGAATCATTCGCTCTCAATAATTAGAAAGAGAATGCTCCAAGTTAAATGCATAGAAGTCCTTGGCCAGGGCGGACTCAATATCAGGAAAAGAGTTTGCTGATATTGAATAAGCGCATAATCATGCCGAGTGGGTTAACTAGTTAGGATTTGACAATTAACCATGCCCTAGGTTAATCCAGGAGCATTGCACAGATGAAGGATTAAATCCACGCGGTAATTGTGGACAGACAGGTTCCAAGAGCGGGTTACTGAACCCCATCGCCTTCCAGGATCATATAGTGTTGCTTGACACCCAACATGATTAGAGACCCGAACGATTACTGTAGGATGGTAATTCGATTTACTAATTAATTAAATATGAGATATTAGTTAATTATAATAAGACAATAAGGAGTTATTGGGCTTATTGGGTCGAAAACTGGACTGACGTTTGGGCTTAGAAGGTCACACGCAAAAAGGTTCTCGGTTCGGGATAATTAAGTGGTTATGCAGCTAAGGCAATTGCGGCTGAACTTCGGACATGAAATCGGAGAAACAGAGGATGATCCGAAGCCGAGGGGATCTGAGGCCTGGAGGGATTTGGAGGATGAGGGTAGAAGGCTCCTACAGAGAGAAGAAATCCGTCGGGAAGGGTCCTGGATCTCGGCCCAGGGGAACCCTCTCCGATGGTTAAGTCAGTGACAAAATTAGTGGTAATTCTATTGTACTAAGAGAGGGAGATGGAGGCTTAATTGTGTAACTTTTCTGCTATGAATAGTATTCCTTTTATAAAGGGGGGATGAGGGTTCCTTTTTTATGGCAGGCTATGTAGGACTATTCATAGGAGTTGAGATGAAATCTCGAGAATATCCCACGTACTTACGGACTGGCAGCCTATACCCTGCCGGCTAAATGGGCCGAATATGTCCCGGCCCTATAAGATTCCGACAGCCCATACCCTGCCGGCTAATTAGGCCGAACCTACCTCGGCCCGATAAGCTTCCAGGCCACCGGGGCCTGACGAACACCGCTCGGCCCATTCTTGAATTGGGACTCGGCCCAGCTTTAGGGCCCAATTACGTTTTGCCCCATCACAGGCTCCCCACTCTCGGCATGTTATTGGTCAGATGAGATGCCGGGAGTATCGTCACGAATCTGTTTCTTCAAAAACAAACATGAAGTAATTAGGGGAGGTTCTATGTTCGAGGAAACACTTCCCTTCGTCTTGAGCCAAGAGATCGTGACCGATTTCAGCGGATTGATAACTACTAGCCGAGACCGAGAGGTTGTGACCAATCCTCGCGGTTTGAAGATAACCTTCATCCGAGACCGAGGGGTTGTGACCAATCCTCGCGGACTGAAGATAACTCTTATCCGAGATCGAGGGATTGTGACCAATCCTCGCAAACTGAAGATAACTCTCATCTGAGACCGAGGGGTCGTGACCAATCCTCGCGGACTGAAGATAACTCTCATCCGAGACCGAGGGGTCATGACCAATCCTCGCGAACTGAAGATAACTCTCATCCGAGACCGAGGGGTTGGTTGAATGACAAACGTCATTATGAAAAACGAGGGCGCCAGTTTAAGGTGGCAATAATTTCGAATATCTCGCTGAGCGGCCCGCAGTACGAATATCCGAGACACGTGCCGAGCATCCGAATGGGTAGCCAAAAGGTCCTGTGATCACGTCCGTTGATTGTTTTGACCCTTGCATTCGTCCAATCGGCTCGTTGCACGAAGATCTTGGACACATGACGATCATCTGAAAGGGCAGCCGAAAGGTCTTGAAATCTCAGCCGTTGATAATCCTGTCTCGAGCTTGGCGCCAACCGGTATATGAAGGACTGGGATACGTGGCGCTCATCCGAAAGGACAGCCGAAAGATATGAGGATATCGGCCGTTGATCGTCTTGTTTCGAACTTGCCGCCATCCGAATCATCATTCGAGAGGACGGGACACGTGGGAGCTCATCTGGAGAAGTAGCTGAAAGGTATTGCGATCTCGGCCGTTGAACGTCCGCTAGGCCCAGTTGATGGCTACTATAAATACTCGCCCTCCTGCTACAAAAAACTCTCATTTGATCTTTTATTTTCCTGAGGTCTCAGTGGCAGAGCTTTTTCTCGAGCGATCCCAAGAGCATCTTGTCAATAGCCTTGGGTTTTCCGTGTCCGAGGGTAAGCCTTAGCCTCGCCCTCGTCTTTAATTTTGTTTTATGTCCAGTAGCTCTTCCGTCTCTTGGAGCAGTTCATCCTGCTCTTCCTCTAAACCCGTTCTTTCTCGTCCTTCTCTTTTGTCCCCTTTCTCAATGAACTCATTTTCTTCCAGGATGGCGAGTGAAGCCGCTTCGGCTCCCATTGCCTCTAAACCCACCGGGACTCAGCCAAACGAGCTGGTCGGGCCCAGTCGTAGACCGGTCGAGTAGGTCTCAGACGTGGCTTCCATTCTCTGCTGCGAGGCGGTAGAAGAGATGTGGGAGCGTCACGACATTCCGAGATGGATCCGTCTAATAAAACCCCGCCTGAATACAAGAGCTAACACCCCTCGGCTGGACTGGCTTTCTATTTATGACCACAGTTTTTTAGTCAGGTTTCGGCTTCCTCCTCATCCTTTTATAATAGATCTCCTTCGTATATATAACCTAGCCCCGTCCCAGTTCTTTCCAAATTCATGGTGGACCGTGTACGGGTTCTTGGCCGCTAGTACCAAGTTAGGTCTCGTCCCTTCCACAGACGTTTTCCGCTATCTATTTAAAATAAAACCCCAAGGAAAATCTTCTTGGTTATGTTTCACCACCCGGTTCAGCCAGGGAATCTTTTCTAGGAAGCCCTCGTCCATCCATCACTGGAAGGAGGGATTCTTCTTCGTCAGCCTCCCAGAGGGAGGTGCCAGCATCTGGCCCTTCCCTACTTAGTGGAGGTCGTTGGCCGATGGGGCTTCAGAACCCTAGAACTTATTTCGAAGCAGCTTTCGGAGGCTAGGACAATAATGGACGATGCCCCTATAGACGTAAACGAACTTTTTGAGGATGAGGCTAGAATGATTGGCATCATGGCATGGGAGCGTGGCCGGACCCAAAGAAAATGCCTGCCTGGGCGGCTCCGTACCTCCCCGCCGGTCAAGATCTGGACGCTGAGGCCGAAGCCGTGTCTCCCGAGACCTCCTCGGTGCCGGGTGCTGTGAATGTGCCCGATGATTCGGTTGAGGTCCTTGAAGTGTCTAGTGATGAGGACACCGCCGTCGACGCCGAGGGTAAGCCGGTCTCAGTGTTCCTCTTTTTATTTTGACAGGCTTCAATCGGCTCACTGTTCCCTTCTCCATTTTCAGAAATGTCGATTGGCCTTGGCTCCCTTATGAATCGGATTCGGCAGTGATCATCAGCTTCGCCGGCTCCGGCTTCGGTATCTGCCAAGCGAGTCTTGGCTCAAGAAGTCCCGGCGTCGGTACCCGCCCCGGACAAGCGTACTGAGGCCTCCATAGAAGGCCGAGCTACTGCCGCCACCATGGAACGGGAACAGGCGGAAAAAGGCAAGGTTGCAGCCGAAGGGAGCGAACCCTCCGAGAGGAGGAAGAGAAAGGCTGACCGGGAAGCGCTTCGGTAGGAAAAGAAGAGGGCGGCGTCCCGAAGCGCGCCGCTCTCGACCCCTCTGATTCAGCAACCGCAGTTGGACTCCATCTCGACCGGAGGGACTTCTACGTCCTTTCCCTTCGGTCCGACCGGGACTCATATGTCCCGCGAGTACGGGCATGAACTCTGGCGTCCGGAGCCAGGCGTTTATGCGGACGACTCCTTGGATGATTTCGCAACATGCCTTCGAGTGGCCAGGGGAATCTCCATCCCCATGGCCTAGGATGAGTTGGGGTCCATATCCACCGAGGGCCTTACAGCGCAATGTGTGAGCCATGCGGTTCAGGTAAGAGGGGCTCGGCCTTGTAACCTTCTTGATCCCCTCCTTTGCTTCAGCTTGCATTTCGAACTTGGCCTTTTCAGACTACGGTCATCTACGAGGCCCTCTATCTCCGATATGCCCATGTCCAAGAGAAGTTGAAGGACGTAAACGAAGCCCCTGATCACCTGGCTGCCGGGAAGGTGGCTTCAGTAAAAAAGGATCTGGAGGGCAACATTGATGCCCTCCTTAGCGTAAATGCTCGGCTGGGAGTCGAGCTGACAAAGCATAAGGAAGAAGTTATCGGGCGGCCGATGCCCAAGAAAGAGTTGAGAGCGCGCTGGCCGATGCGCTCAAAGAGTTCGAATCGCTTCGGGCTCAGCTGGCGAAGAAAGACGAAGTACTTGCCGCGAAAGATGATGCCTTTGCTCGGCTCCTGAAAGAGCGTGAAGACGAACATCGGCAGCATGCCGATGCTATTGCGGCTCTTGAGGCCCGGCTCGAGGAAGCTTCGAAGAAGGCCAAAGATGAAGCTTGCTCGATGGTTGTTGCGTTCAAAGCCGGGCTTGAATGTGCCGAAGCTCTTCTCGATGACGGGACTGTTGAGGCCGCGGCGATGTTTGACTTGGGTTTGGCTACAACTCAAAATGCTTGCCTTGGGACGGACTTCACGGGGTTCCACTACCTTGAAGAGTCAGACGACAATCGGCTACTGGAATGGTGTAAGGCGCTGAAAGCCGAGAGGCTCCTAGCCGCTCCTCAGGACGCTGAGGGCACTCTAGAGCATGGCTCGACTCCTCCGACTCCGACAACCCCTGGCAACTCGCTTCTGAGTTTGGACGGGGGGGAGTTGGTAGAATAGGCTACTTTCGTTTTTCTTCTTATACTTCGGCGGGCCGGGGCATGTCCCGGCTTCTCTTCTTTTGTTACAATCGATACCTTTTGTAACCTGGGACTATCTATATAATTCCCGTTTTTTGAATATATAAAAAACCTTTTATGCCAACTCTTGATCCAAGTCCACTTCATCCTAAAGTCTTTCACGTGTCTGTAGGATCTTATATTGTCTGACGTCAGAGTATTTTGGACTCGTAAATAACCAATTGCCTTTGATATGGCATTGCATGGCCGAGACTATATTCGGCTGAAACCGCTAGGACTTTGGGTATCTTTGGATATTTTCCTTACGTAAGATTTGGGCAATGCCACTCCCGATATGGTTTGTATGGCCGAAGCCACTCCCGGTACGGTTTGCACGGACTTAGGATAGTGCCGCTGTCGATACGATTTTGCATGGCCGAAGCCACTCCCAGTACGGTTTGCACGGACTTAGGATAGTGCCGCTCCCGATATAGTTTGTGTAAGGACTGAGGTTTCGGGTTCTGTATTCGGGTCGGGAATCGGGCCGGATCCCCTGGTTTGGACCCCGTGGGGTCTTGTGATTTCTGGCTGAATGGCGTCAGCGCTCGTCGACGCCTTTCAAAAGGCGTCAGGGTGTGTGGACGCCATTTAGGTTCGCTGGATGTTGTGCCACGTGTGCGCCACGTGGGCGGTTTTCGGGCCGCGAGAATATGGCCCCTGTCATTTCGTCTGAACGGCGTCCAGGTGGGTCGACGCGATTCAGACTGTGACATCTGCGAGTCAGGGCATGGCGCCAGAACGTTGTCAGTACGGCCTGTCACATCGCCTGAACGGCGTCCACGGTGGGCGACGCGTTTCAGAGCGCTGTCAGTACGGCTGTCCTGTCAGACTGATAGGCGTCTGCCTCGATCGACGCGTTTTAGTTGGTTTCGGATTGACCCCGCGAGCCTCCCCTTCTTTCCCTCTTTCTCACCTTCACTCTCTCTCTCCTCGCCCTCTTCGCCCTCTCCGACGCTCTTCTTTCCCTTCCCTTCCTCTTCTTCCTCTTCCACCACTCCAACACCACCTTACCTCTCACCTCTACCTCCACCACTTCCTTCGCGGTGTTCCACTCTCCGGACGGCGGCCGACGTCCCGGCGGAGTGGCGGCGTCCTCGAGGGTACCGGCGGCGGTGTGCGGTGCAGCGGGACGGCGGCACGGAGCTTGGCGGAGTTCAAGAACCGGTAGGGGGACGAACCTTGCATGTGATGTTCGTGTGATTCTCGGCGTGACGTGATGTATTTGGGGCTAGATTGAGCATGTTTAGGGGGTTTCTTGTGGGAATGGCGGTGTTTGTGATCGTGTTTTCGTAAGCATGATTGTGTGGTTGAGCTTCTCTCCTTCCCCCTTTGATTTTGGGGTTTTCGGGGTGCTTGGGATTCAAGGGAGAGACCCTCGGGTCGAACCAGGAAACCTGGTTTCTGACGCTAAATGGCGTCGTGCCTGGTCGACGCCTTTCTGAAAGACGTCGGGTCAGTACGACGCGTTTTAGGGCAGAAACCTCCCTGTTCGAGGTTTCCTGAGTTAGGGGTTCTGGCGCTAAATGACGTCATGGATGGACGACGCCTTTTGGAAGGACGTCGGGCCATCATGACGCCATTTAGGCAGGAAATGCCCCCGTTTGAGGGTTCTGCAATCTGGATTTCTGGGTTGAATGGCGTCGGGCGACCCTGACGCGTTTTAAACGGCGACTTCATTGGTGGACGCGTTTTAAGGGATAATCTGGCTTTTAATGAACCCGTCTGTGGAGCTTGAATGGCGTCGACCTCGGTCGACGCGATTCAAGACAGGAATGCTTAACTCTGATTATTTGATACATGTTTCACGGTGGGATGGTTCAGATGCATGCTTTGAGTTGTATACTGAGACTGAGGACTTCTGCATGAATGAGATTTCATCATCTGTGGGTGTGCGCTTTAACCGTACGTTGAGACTGGGGTTTACTGTGCGAATGGAATGACAGCATGTTATATATGTGTGTGTGTGCTCTTACGACTGTGGATCGATATGGCTGTGGTTTCCGATGTCACCATGGACCGGTGGGGACAGGGTCATGGTGTCTGTGAGGAGGGGTACATGTTGTGGTTTACCTTTAGCTGAGGGAAGCAGGACCACCTTGAGCCCGTCGGGCCGGAGTAGCTGGTGCGCTATCCGAGGGGTTGCTGCTTGGCCTCAGCGGGTCGGGTTTCCCTTGTTTGTCGTGACAGCTTCCGGCGTGTTTCTTGCTGTGGAGCTGGTGGTGTTACTGGTGGGAGTTGGCTTACCCTTTAGCCATTGGGCCTGATGTGACCTTTGATCAAGGTTACGAGTGGTACCCTCAGCCCTTGGCCTGATGCAGCCCGGGAGAGTTGGGTTTGCGGGTAGTTCCTATAGCTTCGGCTTGACGGGGGTTCGCCGGTCCCCAGGGCCCTCCCGGAAGCGCTGAGGCCTAGCGTGGAGGCAATCCGGTGGTAGGACAGTAGTCTAGACTGCTTGTGTGCACACGTAGCTGGCAGTGGCGGTACACTGAGTCCAGCTAGTCCTAGTTTGGCTCACTGCCTCACCCTACAGTGCCCCGGAACACTGTAGGGGTGGACAGGCGTGAGCAGTGGTGGTAGTGTTGGGAGGCGACGTTTGACTTCGGTCGACTGTGTGGTTTAGTCGCCTTGTGGACTTCGGTTGTGAGACTTGACTCTGTGTTGGGTTCTTCGAGTTGCTTAAAACTGTTCTTGCTACACTGCTTATCGTGCGTTTCATATCTGAGTTGGGTGATATGTTTACTGCCTTACTTAAATTGCTTCATATCTGTGTTGTTACACTTGTGGGTGTGTGAGTGGGAGGCAGGGGATCGGATGATCCCTACTGAGCCCAGTTCTGGTGTGGCTCACTCCCTGCTGTTTCAGGTGTGGACTTCGAGGCGCAGCGGTAGCGTGGCGTCTTCTTGGTGTGCGGACCAGCAGCTGTCTTAGTTCCCGGGGTATGCCCCGATGTTGTTGTACTTTCCTTCTGCCTGTACTTATTTAACTTGTTGGACATGTAATTATTGTTGGACTGTATACGGACCTTGATATTTCCCTTTCTGCGCACTCGTTTACCTTTGTAGTCCGTGTGATTGTTATATTTAGCCATGTTTAGCACTTACTCCTCCAGATGTGTTGTGTGAGATCCGGGTGTGAACCCGTAGTTAATGGGCCGACATCCATTTAGTGACCGGGTCCCCGGTCATAGGATGGCGGGTCGTTACAGTTTGCATAGGCAAAGCCACTCCTGATGTGCCGCTCCCGATATGGTTTGCATGGCCAAACCCACTCCCGGTACGGTTTGCACGGACTTAGGATAGTACCGCTCCCGATACGGTTTGCATGGCCAAAGCCACTCTTGGTACGGTTTGCACGGACTTAGGATAGTGCCACTCCCGATATGGTTTGCATGGCCGAAGCCACTCCCGTTATGGTTTGCATGGCCGAAGCCACTCCTGTTACAGTTTACACGGACTTAGGATAGTGTCACTCCCGATACAGTTTGAATGGCCGAAGCCACTCCCAGTACAGTTTGCACGGACTTAGGATAGTGTTGCTCCCGATACGGTTTGCATGGCCGAAGCCACTCCCAGTATGGTTTGCACGGACTTAGGATAGTGCCGCTCCCGAGACGATTTGTATGGCCGAAGCCACTCCCGATACGATTTGCACGGACTTAGGATAGGCCATTTGAATTTAACAAATGCCTTTATATTGAAATATTCAATCGGACGAAACCGAGAGGATGTTACACAAAATAATGACGAAGTCGCTCTACATTCCAGGTGTGGGGAAGAGGCTGACCTGAGAGGGTTTCCAGCCAGTATGTTCCTCTTCGGATGACTTCCTTCACCCGGTATGGTCCCTCCCAGTTGGGAGCTAGCTTCTCTGAAGCTTCGGTTGGCTTTGAGGCACGAGCGTCCTTGAGTACTAGGTCGCCAGCTTCAAGTGTCCGAGGCTTCACTCGGGCGTTGTGATACCTGGCCATCCGCTGTTGATAAGCTGCTAGTCGGACGCGAGCCAAATCTCTTGTCACTTCGATTAGGTCTAAGTGATCTTTCATTGCTTTATCATTATTGGTTGAATTATAAGCGAGGACCCTTGGGGAAGAAATGCCAATTTCGACTGGGATGACTGCTTCAACGCCGTAGGCCATTTGGAAAGGAGTTTCCCAGTAGGGCTCGGCTCGTAGTCCGATAGGCTCATAGCACACTCGGCAACTCTTCTGTCCATCCGCCTTTGGCTTCACCGAAGCGAGTTTTTAACCCTTGTAGAATACTACGATTGGTGACTTCGGCTTGACCATTCGTCTGAGGATGGGCTACCGAGGTGAACTTATGTAAAATACCGAAACCTTTGCAGTTGTCCTTGAACCGACTACTATCAAATTGCTTGTTATTGTCTAAAATAATCGCCCGAGGGATTCCATAACGGCAAATAATAGATTTTCACACAAAATTTCAGGCATTATTGTCGGTTATGGACGCAAGGGATTTGTAGACACGCTAATTTTGACATCATTTTGAATAAATTTTATATCATGTAACAATGCCCCAAAATGATCTGATATTTAATCATCAGTTAATTTTTATTATTTTATTGGATTAATTATCTAAATAACGTCTAACAAGATGCCATTTAGGTTTATTAATGAAATTGGTTTTAATTCAGATTTTTAAGCGAATATGAAAATTATCCTAAAAGACGTCTGCCTATAGAGATGCCGTTTAGGATTTTAATCCTATTTCGATTCTTTAGTTTGATTTTTAATTAATTTGTTAATTAACTAAAAGACGTTTTCTCTACACGACGCTATTTAGGTTTCCCTAATGATAATGGTTTCTTTTTCCCGAGTTTATCTTTATCTTAATTAAACTAAAAGACGTCTCCCATGGGCAACGCGTTCTTAGTTAATTGCAGATAATGATGAATTAGCCTGTGTTTATCTGTTTCTTGGTTGGATTGGCTCTAAATTCTTTTATGTTGATCCATAAGTGGCCGCGGATGCGCGTGAGAGCCTTGAATTCAACTCTATATAAACCCAAGCCATTGGTCATTAAGAAAAGTTAGTGGAAAAAGGCTAAGGAATCAAGGTTGGAATAATCGAAGGGTTCAAACGCTAAAGGAATCAAAGAAGGATTGAAGAGCTGCGTGAAGAATTACAGGAGCATTCAAAGAAGAGCAAGCTTCATCCTCTTCATCCCTTCTTCATTCTTTCAGTCCATTTAAGACCAAGACTTCCAGGGGCCATTCAACTTCATTCTTTCTTTCCCTTATTTTCATCATCATTAGTATCATAAATTCATTTCGTAATCATCGCTTCATGCTATTCACAAACTCACAACATTTATAATTTCCAACCCACATACTAAATGAGTTTTAAAAGACCACAAAACAAGTGAGTAATTCTGTTTAGTTGCATGATTAAAATTCTGATTAGAATGGATTCTACACTATATTAGTTCTTATTAGTTTTCTTTATTTCTTTACAAGGTACAATCATCAAGATCAAGTAGAGATCATTATCCAAAAAAAGAACTGGAGTAGAAAGGAAGATCCCCAAATTCATCAAATCAAGGCAAGAACAGAAGTACTAGAAGGGCTCTTTTTCTTCAGCCGGCTGAAGAGAAGGAATCAAGAATTCAACAATCTCCCAACTTCAAAACAGGTAAGCGATCATCCTTTTATCTTTTGAAACTTTCTAGTCAAAAGCTTTCTGGCGATCACACTTAGTTTTTAATAGGTTTCATTGTCATATAATCAACATGAAATTCATGATTTCACACATCACAATTTGAGCACTCACAGGATTTGACCTCTATTTATTTGGTGAAATAATCAACAACAACAATAAGAAATTTCCTTTGGCCGATAACCATGGAAAATAGGCCGAGAATGTCAATTCCCCATTGGCAAAAGGTTATGGGTCTGATAAAGGCGTCAACATAGTAGCTGACTGATGGATGAGAGAGTTGAACCATTGACATTAGTTATAGCGGCGGACGAGACTAGTTGCGTCTTAAAAGTTTATGGGCCAAGGCTCGGCCCCCTGCGTGTGCTCCGCAGACCCCTCCATGAACCTCCCGAAGGGCGTAGTCGGCCTCAACAGGGCTGAGACATCGGAGAAGTGGTCAACCGAAAGACCTTTTGTATAGAATTCCTTCCAAAATGAGGAATTGGGAGGCACGTAGCCAAATACGCCTCGCCTCTCTTTCTTTAGACGGGAGCTTCCCTCAGTGAAGATAGTCTAATATAGGAGTCATCCATGTCTCGTCTTCCGAAATATCAGCTTGCATTACCTCCTCTGATCGATGGATGCTCGGTATCGAAAGTTCTTCTACGAGAACCATTCGGCCTCCCCTTCCATCATGAGTGGATGCTAGTCGAGAAAGGGCATCGGCCCGAGTATTTTCGGATCGAGGGATCCGCACAATATTGAAAGAATTGAATTCAGCTATGATATTCTTTGTTACTTGCAGATAGGATGTCATCAAAGCGTCTCGGGCCTCATATTCCCCAGTAACCTGACTAACGACTAGCTGGGAGTCACTGATTGCTTCCAATTCGAGCGCACCATGCCTCCTTGCAGCCAGTAGGCCTGATATTAAGACTTCATATTCGGCCGCATTGTTGGTGGCAGGAAGGCAAAGCGAAGAGCATATTTCGCAACTACTTCGTCCGGAGATGTCAGGATCCATCGCACGCCACTGCCTGAAGAGCATGCGGATCCATCTACGAACAATAGCCACTTGTTGATTAAGTCGGGCGCAACAGCTAAAGCACTTGCGGCTTCTGAACTTGGTCTTGTGGGGACAAATATTTCTTCCCTTTTTGTTACAGGAGCTGGAGGTCCTTCGGAAGTCAATTGCGCAATGAAGTCGGCCAATGCTTGTGCTTTGATCGCAATCCGAGGCCCATAGGTGATGTTGAATTCCCCTAGCTCTATAGCCCATTTGGCTAATATCCCAGATACCTCTGGCCGAGAGAGTACCTGCCGCAAGGGTTGATCAGTAAGTACCTTTACCGTATGCGCGAGGAAGTAAGGCTGAAGCCTTCTTGCGGACGTGACTAAAGCCAGGGCCAGCTTCTCCAAAGCTGGGTATTGAAGCTTCGCTCCGTGAAGCGCTCGGCTGATACAGTAGACGGGCTTCTGCACACCGTCTTCTTCCCGGACAAGAACTGCACTTAATGCTGCTTTATATGCGACAAGGTAACAACTGTTCTCCTTCAGCGGGCTTCGACAAGATGGGAACTTCGGAAAGATAGGCCTTAAGTTGATTAAAGGCCGATTGGCACTCGTCCGACCATAGGAAGTCGCTTTCATTCTTCAGGATCTTGAAGAAGGGAAAGCAGCGATTCGCTGCCCTCGACATGAAGCGGCTTAGAGCTGCTACTCGTCCGCTTAATCTTTGTACTTCTAGGACGTTTGCTGGGGGACGCATTTTGAATATGGCCGATACCTTCGCAGGATTATCCTCCACCGCTCGGCGAGTGACCATATAGCCGAGAAACTTCATGGAAGCCATGCCGAAGGCGCATTTTGCTAGGTTCAGCTTCATACGGTACTTGCGCAGCGCATAGAAGGTTTCGACCAAATCGGCCAAATGATCTGCGGTGACTCGACTTTTCACAATCATGTCATTAATGTACACCTCCATGTTTCAGCCTAGCTAGGGGGCAAACATTTTGTTGAATTGACAATGATAAGTTGCTCCCGCATTCTTCAGGCCGAAGGGCATTTGGGTGAAGCAATATAGGCCGAGATCAGAGGTGAAGCTGGTCTTGTCCTCATCCTCCGGATGCATCCAGATCTGATGATACCCTGAATAGGCATTGAGGAAGCTCAACAGCTCGTGGTTGGAGGTGGCATCCACCATTTGGTCTATCCGAGGCAGGGGGAAACTGTTCATCGGACAAGCTTTATTGAGGTTAATGAAATCTATGCACATTCGCCACTTACCATCTTTCTTGGGCACCAACACTACGTTGGCGACCGATTCAGGATGATGAGCTTCTCGAAGATGTCCAGCTTTTAGACCATTCTGCACCTCGGCTTGGATCGCCATTCGTCGTTCTTGGTTGAAGGTTCGTCGCTTCTTTTCGACCGGAGGGTAGCTCGGGTCAATATGTAGGCGATGCTCAGCCACCTCCGCATCGACTCCCGGCATGTCCGACGGGGACCACGCGAAGACGTCGAGGTTTTGTTTAAGAAAACCGATCAGCCCTTCGGCTTCGGCTTCGGCCTTCGCAAGACCAGAGCCTATCAGTAACGTTCGGCCTTCACCTCCTAGGACGGGAATGGTAACCAGTTCTTCACCCGGTGAGGCATCGGCCGAAGACTCGATTGAGAGTGATTCGGCTGCGGCCTTGCCCTTCACCGAGATCATGTAGCACTGACGGGCTGACTTCTGATTCCCTTTGGCTTTGCTGACCCCTTGGCTGGTGTGGAACTTCAGCTTCTGATGATAGGATGAAGGTACAACTCCTATTCCTCCGATCAGCCATCGGCCGAAGATGGTGTTGTAGGTCGAATCTACTTTTACGACTGCAAAGTCAGTCTCCACCGTTAGCTGTTTCGGAGTCGTACCAAGGGTGACAGGCAATCGGACAATTCCTTCCACTCGGCAAGGGGCTCCATTGAAACCAAACAGGGGACCACGATGGGCCTTCGTATCGGTCTCAGTCAAATCGAGTTTTAGAAAACAATTATAAAAAAGTACATTCGGTGCATTCCCATTTCAACAAAAATATGATGGACATCATAATTTTTCATTACAGCGCTGACGATAAGGGCATCGTTGTGAGGGACTTGGACTTCTTCGAGGTCGTCTTCGTTGAATGTGATGTCCTCCTGCTGAGAGCGTTTTGGTTCACTACCAACCACCACGACAGTCGAGGACGTCTCGGTGCGATGGCGCCGGCGGGGTGCCTCACCTGGCCCCCCAGATATTACCATGATGGATTCGGCGCTTGGGTGTTGATGAGATGTTTCTGCAGTCGGGGCACCCTTCGGCTAAGGTGCATCTTTAGACGAGTGATGAGGTTGCTTGGGCGCTACTGGAAGGTCTTGGCCTTGGGGCTGTTGTGGCGGCCTGTCTCGGCTGTATTAAGGTAAGCACCCCTCCCGGATAAGGCGCTCGATATCATGTCGAAGGTGACGGCACTCGTCGGTGGAGTGTCCCGTCTCCTGATGGTGTTCAGAATATTTTCGAGAATCCCTTCGGCGAGGGTCGATTTTGATACGCTCCGGCCGGTGGAGCATGCCCTTCACTTCCATGAGCATTCAGGAGGGAGGAGCCGACGAAGGTATGTGTTGATGTTGAGGAGGCTGGCGACGCTCTCGGCCCCAATCTTCTTCCCTCTTAAATCTCTTCCGGGAGGAGTCGAGATCTTCAGTGCGCGGGCGCCCTACAGGTAAGGAGGAGGCCGAGATTGATTCGGCTGCCCCTTTGCCCTTGGATATCATCAATGCCTCTCGGTTGATGTACTTATGTGCCCTAGCCACCATGTCCTGGAATGTTGGGGGATGCCGCTTCCCTATTGAACTGAGCAGCCCTTCGTCCGTGCAGCCGTTGATGATGGCTGAAATCGTAATGGAGCTATCCAGATTTGGAATCGAGGTTGCCTCGGTCTGAAACCTGGCAAAGTAATCCTAGAGGGTCTCGGCCGGCTCCTGTCGAATGGCAAGAAGATTAGCAAAGGTCTTACATTGCCGAGTGGCATCATAAAACTGGTCAATGAACAATTGACCCAGCTATACTAAAGAATGAATAGATTTAGGAGCCATGGTTTCAAACCTCGGACTGAGAGATAGGAATTAAATTTTTGAAAATGGTAGAATGGGTTCGTCATGCCATCATACAAAGGGCCCTTCGGTAGCTTGAAGTTGGGAGGCACCTTCATCGCCAGAATTTCACGGGAGAAGGGGGTTTATTCTAGAATTGTACTGGCCAATGGTGCACCATACGGCCGGGATACCATATGTTGCATCCTCTTCCTCATTTCAGTTAATCTCCAGTCTAATTTCAGAGTTGTGGTGGTTACAGCAACCGAACTGTTGGGATCGCTGTGTCGGGATCTGACCAAAAAATGCAGCGGAATAATATGTTCAGGATCGGATCCGTCCCGTTTCGATCGTTCAAATAAAACCGTAGAAAATCGAGTTCACCTTGCACTGATTCGAATCCGCGTTCGTTTTCCGGTTCCGTCGGAGCAATGCCGCAAGTCGCGCAGATGTCCGACCTCTAGCGGTATCCACGCGGTTCTCCTCGTGATGGATCGTCCTCGCTTCCTCGCTCGCTGCGGCGTTCGTAGATCCCGTCTGGCTGCGTGTAATCCGCCGTGACATGCGGATTCTGAATCTCCCGTCGGACGGAAGGCAGAGCAGTCGGGAACCGCACGCTCAGAAGAGAAAGAGAAAGAGAGAAAGAACGAATGACGGCTAGGTTAAGGTTGTTGGCCCCGGACGTAGAATTCGTTCTTTTATAATAAGTCAGTTTGCGGTTTTTCATAAAAATCCGGACTTGTCCGAAATCCTGTTGGATTATCCATCGACTTGAAAACCATTTGCGTGTGACCCTCTAGGCCCAAATACCAGTCCAGTTAATAGCCCATTAAGTCCAGTAATCCTTTACTGACCCACTGAATTAATTAATATCCTTATATTCAATTAATCAGCCGAATTTAATGTCCCACAATAAATTCGGACGGACTGCCGATCATGTTGGATGCCAAGCAACATCGCGTGATCCTGGATGGCACTGGGGTTATCGCAACCCTCTATTGGAACCTTTCTGTCATCAGTTAGAGCGCGGATACAATCCTTCATCCGTGCAATGTTCCCGAATCGACCTAGGGCATGGTTTACTGTTAAACCCTATTCGGTCGATTCACTTGAATCAGATGTCGCTAATCTGAATCCGATAACTCCTTATCGATTACAGAATCCGCCATGGCCAAGGACTTTAAGCGCATCATTCTCGGAATATTCTCTCTCAAACTACCGAGAGCGGATGATCCCGTATTGAACACACAATTACCTTCGAGGGCATTTCCCTGAACCCGATCGCTTGACTTATTGATAACCCATGGTTAGGGATTCGTTAGTCAAGGTCAAAGCTCAGAAACCTACCAACAAGATATCTTTGGAGTCTCGGGTCCAAGGATCATCCACGCAACCGTGACAAATGAATCGAGCTGGTTAACAGTGAAGTGATTACCATCCAGCGATTCATAGTCGGATCAGTTCAGTGAACTCATTCACCAATGAGCACCTATAGGTCCAGCATAGTGTCTCCACACAAGTGACTTATGGGATCAGTCACACTCATCATATGAGTTGAAGTAACCTATACTAGTCTATCTGGATGTTTGATGTCCTATCTCAAACATCCTATGACTAGGAACAATTAAGAACATGTGTTTATAAGTCTTTGGTCCCGTAATTATGATGTCATCATAATCCAAAGACTATTGCACATGTTCATGGACTTCATCGTGATACGATAAACACATATCGAATTAATTACACAATGAATTATTGCTATTTATTAATAATCTGAATAAGTACATAGTATCGGATTGGTTTTGAGACCATCTAATACTAACACGAACGTCCCTCGGCTCCTGTAGGATGGGTGCCAGACGAAGTATTGTCCGGCTCGGTTGGCAGATGACTATTGTGCGGGACATGACCTTGTGGCCCATACGGCTCGCCGTGAGTTGAGACCACTTCGGGGGGCAAGCCCGCGAGTGCCCCAGTTGCCCAGTTGAGAACTGACCGACTGGGTAGTATTGTAGCTGGGGTGGTACCGGCCTTGCTGGTTGATTCAGCAGGCCCATGTGCCGAGTGATGGCCGAGACCATATCGCGCAGTGGAGCTAAGGAGGTGACGGTAGCAGTGAGGGTAGCTACCTGTTGTGAGAGTTCTTCTACCTGGTCTTCCCTAGGAACAACTGGATCTGATATCGCCGGGGGGGGGGGGTTGATCCTTACAGAAGATTGGGCGGCACTCCTTCTGCATGATGGAGTGACTAGGCAGGAGTCACCATCATCTCCGTCTCGTCAAGGCCGGATCGTCCCCTGGTCACTACTCGATGAGACATGACTGCTTCTTTCCTATAGACGACGCCAAGTGATGCAGCCGAGGCAATCGCGGCCGAACTCCGAACGCGGAATGTAAGAACCAGAGGATGATCCGAAGCCGAGGGGATCCGAGGCCGGGAGGGATTTGGAGATGAGGGTAGAAGGCTCCTACAGAGAGAAGAAATCCGTCAGAAAGGGTCCTGGGTCTCGACCCAGGGGAACCCTCTCCGATGGTTAAGTCAGTGATATAATTAGTGGTAATTCTATTGTACTAAGAGAGGGAGATGGAGGCTTAATTGCGTACCTTTTTTGTTGTGAATAGTATTACTTTTATAACATGAGGATGAGGGTTCTTTTTTTATGGCAGGCGATGTAGGACTATTCATAAGAGTTGAGATGAAATCCCGAGAATACCCCAGGTACTTACGGTGTAACGACCCGCCACCCTATAATCAGAGACTCGATTACTAAATGGGTATCGGATCATTATACGGGTTCACACCTGGATCTCAAACGACACGTCTGGAGAAGTAAGCGTTAAACAAGGCTAAATATAACAATATCACGGACCTCAAAGAAAGTACAAGTGCGCAGGGAGTAAAATAATAATGTTTGTACACAGTCCAACAATAATTACATGGTCCAAAGAATTAAATAAGTACATGCAGAAGAAAAGTACAACAACGTCAGGGCATACCCTGGAATCGAGATAGCTGTTGGCCCGCACACCAAGGAGAACACCACACGCTAACACTCGCCAAGAAGTCCACACCTGAAACCGCAGGGAGTGAGCCACACCAAAATTGGGCTCAGTAGTGATCACCTGATCCTCGCCTCCCATACACGCACCTACAAGTACAACAATACAAGATGTAGGCAATTTAAGTAAAGCAGTAAATACAGCTCCCAAAGATTCCCAAATTCCGATATGAAACATATGCATTTGTAATACAACAGGCACAGTTCTAAGCAATGCAAGCAACCTAACTCAACACCGCAGTTCGTAACCAAAGATCCGGCTAAACACACAAACCACACTGCTAAACGTGTACAAACGGCGCCTCACAACACCACCAACACCCACGCCTGTCCATCCCTACGATGTTCCGGACACCGTAGGGTGAGACAGTGAGTCAAACTAGGACTAGTGAACCACCACCACCCAGTCACGTGTGCACACAAATAGTCTAGACCACTGTCCTATCGACCAGACTTCCCTCAACACCAGGCCTAGGCGCTTCACGAGGGCCCTGGGGACCGACGAAACCCCCCTCAAGTCGAAGCTATAGGGACTACCCGTAACCCTAACCTCTCGGGTTACATCAGGCCAAAGGGTGAAGGGTATCGCTCGTAATCTCGATATCTCAGGTTACATCAGGCCCAATGGCGAAATGGTAAACTCCAGCAGCACCAAACCCAGCTCCACAGTAAGAAACGCGCCAGAGACTGCCACGACAAACTAGGAAAGCACCGACCCGTTGGATAGAACAACAACCCCTCGGATAGCACACTGGATACGCCGGCCTGTCTGGCTTAGGTAGTTCTGCCTTTTCCCAGCCACAAGTGAAACACTAACATGTACCCCTCCTACACTGGTACGGCATCAATGCCAGACATACACCACGTCCCTCCCATACCGACACAAGGTGTCAAACGCAAACCACAATCGTTCTAGGTCCACAATCGCATAAACATACACACACAATGCGATTTTGATCGTACAGAAACCCCCGTCTCCAATGTATGATTTTAAGCATGCATTTAGCCAAATTAACTAACAATGTATGCACATATAAACTTCATGTATTAATGGGGTTCTGGCTTAAATGGCGTCGTTCATGGCCGTCACCATTTCAAATGGCGTCGCCCTAGCTCGACGCTATTCAAAACTGAACTATTTCCCACAGAAACTGACTTCGGGACAAATCTGGCCTAAATGGCGTCGTCCTAGCCCGACGCCATTTAGAGCTCGAAATATGGTTTCCTGCAACCCCTCTTGAGCCGGGATTTCCTCCCCCCCAAAATTGCCCCCCAAAATACCCAAAAATAGAGAATGAAGGGGAGAATCCAAATTACCACTTAAAACACACTAATCCTCATTTCACAAAAATGCCTATTTTCATTAAAAAAATCCCTTAAAATATGCTTTTCTACCTAAAAACCTCTACACACAATACATGCTTTAAAGCGGGAGAAAACATGATTTTAAACAAATACAACGAAGATCGTCTCCCTACCGATCACTTGAACTCCTCCTAGCTCCGTGCCGTCGAACCGCCACACCGCAAACCGCCGCCGGTACCGCTGTAGATGTCGTCACTCCGCTGGGATGTCGACCGCCGTCCAGAGAATGAAGTGTCGCGGAGGAGGTGGTGACGGAAGTAGTGAGAGGTAGAGGGTGTTGGAGTGGTGGAAGAGGAAGAAGAGGAAGGGGAAGGGAAGGGAGAACCAGAGGGAATGGAGAGAGGGAAGAGAGAGAGAGAGTGTGAAGGAGAGAATGAGGGAAATGAAGGAAAGCTCGGGACGTCATACATAAACAGATGAAATCGCGTCATCCTCGACAGACGCCATTCAGGCGACAGGACGGGATTGTACTATGGCAGAATATTTGAATCGCATCGTCCATCCAAGACACCATTCAGACGACATGACTAGGGGCGTACGCACATGCCCCAACGCCCGCCCACGCGGCACAGCAGCGAGCTATCTAAATGGTGTCCGTACAGCCCAACGCTATTCTAAATGGCGTCGTGCATCCTAGACATCGTTTAGAAGGCACGCCCCAGACCCACTGGGGTCCAAACCAAGAGCCCCGACACTAAAACCGACCCGATAATTGTACCCGAAACTTTAGTCCTTACATATGGACTGACAGTCTATACCTTGTCGGCTAAATGGGCCGAATCTGTCCCGGCTCTATAAAACTCCGGTAGCCCATACCTTGCCGGCTAATTGGGCCGAACCTACCTCGGCCCCATAAGCTTCCAGGCCACCGGGGCCTGATGAACGCCGCTCGGCCCATTCTTGAATTGGGACTCGACCCAGCTTCAAAGCCCAATTGGGTTTTGCCCCATCAAGTGGATTTTATATTAATTGGGATTTTTATTAAAAATTGCCAGAGTTAATACAAAATATAGCGAAGAGGGCTGCCCTGAGCCAAGCTCCAGAGTAGCCCTAGCCGTCCCCCTCCTCTCTCTCTCTCTGCTCTGGGCGTCCCCTCCAGGGTGGCTCTACAACTTCCATCTTCTCTACACTGCAATTCCTGCTCGCTCGGATTTCTCTGTTCGCATGCCGCAATGATCGCTACGGATTTAGAAGCACAACACAGCTGCTGATTCGGGCAAGGAGACGAGGATGATCCTACAACGGGCGGACCGCATGGATACTGCTAGAGGCTGAGCGTCTGCGCGGCTGACAACATTGCTCGTTTGGAACAAAATGAACGCGGATTCAAATCCGTGCAAAATGATTACCGAATCGTCGCTTTATGTTTTTATCGAAACGGATCGATGACGGTGGGACAAAAATAAATTATTATTTTCCGTTGCGTTATTCGTGCCCCACCCGATCCTTATAGAGGGTCCCAACGGACTTGCACATGTAATGCACGCAGTCAGATGGGCCTCCAGGTGGCATGTGGCAGAAAGGTAGAGGTGGTAGAATAAAATATGAGGGTGAGTGGATGAGGTTAAACCTACCTTTTGCTGAAGTAATTCGTTCCTTTTTATAAGGTAAAAGGTAGGTGGCTTTGTTTATGGCAGCCGATGTATGCTCTGTCCCTCCCCCTACCTTGTGCCAGCGCCAATAGATTAATGGGCCGAAGACCCACTCGTTCTGGGTTGTCAGAGATCTTGGCTGATAAGCCTCGACCGGACCTTGCCTCACTATTGGGCCGGTCTCGGGGGCCCACTTCTCAGCCCCTCATCATTAATATTTTCCAATCCAAAGGATCCAAAATTAGTTATCCAAAAGGTTTTACTTTTATGTTTTTGATTTTTAAATTTTTTTTGAATTGTCAGATATTGGATTATATGAGCATGTTGACATGATAGGACCTACCATTAATTTTTTTTGAAAAAATATAATTTCATTTTTTTGGCTGCACCCGACTTGCTTCACTGCATGTATTACTTGAGATATATTATTAAAAGAGTTGATTTCATATATAATCATCTTTACATGCAATATGTAACTCTTAGTTACACAATCATGTATGTACCATCTTTGTAACAATATTTATCATATAGTTTTCATGGTGGTTACGCTCTGTCTATATAATAAAAGCGAATGACTTGTGGTACCGCACATGTCTGAGTTAGACGTGTTTAATACGGGGCACGGGGCCATCTGTGACTGTATACCTGGCAGCGTGGTATATGATGATCCATTCTTGCTCAGTCATGTACGATGCAACAAGTCATTCTCTTAATAAAATCAGAGGTAAGTTAATACTAAACAACGTGTGAAAAGATCTTTGGCTTTCAACATGACTCCGCCGTGGTCGGACGGAGGGCTGAAATTCCATCGGGCCAACCCTGCGAGGCCCAGTTTGATGCGTGCTGTGCTTAACTTTGGTGGACCCACTCCGTCACAGCGGAAGCTCAAACCTGGGAATGTGGGATCCGGACGCCTCATGAAAGAGCCGGCGTGGTGGTGCAGCCCCCACAATCGAAAAGCTAGCAAGCCAGCAAGGGCCAAGCCAAAACAAAACCCTAGCGCAAGTAGCAGCTTTCCTTCCCAAACCCTCCCATCTCACCCATTTTTCCTCGAGCCGTCCCGTAACAACAGCCGAGTTCAAGGTCTCCTCTCTCTCTCTCTCTCATGGGGCCGTCGAAGAAGAGGAAGGTCCGCCGCGAAGAAAGGAAGGCAGCACCCGTCGACCTCCCGCCGCCGCCGACGAAGCACGACGAAGAAGACGAAGAGCAGGTCGACTACGAGGCCACCGAGGAGTTCCACCAGCACCAGCCACAGCAGCAGCAGCATCAGGAGGTGAATGAGTACGAAGACCCCGATGAGGACCCCGACGCCGAGGACGGCGGTGGCCACCACGAGGACAACGCCGACGACAACGACGTCGAGGACGACGACGACGACGACGATGGGGACGGGGAGGGCGCGATGGATGGGGATGGGGACAGGGACGAAGACGAGGAGGACGACGAAGAGGAGGAGAAGGAGGACATCGCAAAGCTCCTGGAGCCCCTCTCCAAGGAACAGCTCATCTCCCTCCTATGCGCCGCGGCGGCGTCCAACCCCCACACCCTTGCCGAGATCCGCCGCACCGCCGACGAGGACCCCGCCCTCCGCCGGATCTTCGTCCACGGAATCAGCTACGCCACTAACGCCGACACCCTCCGCTCCTTCTTTGCGCAGTACGGCGGCGTCGAGGAGTGCCGCATCATCACCGACCGCGTCACCGGCAAGTCCAAGGGCTACGGCTTCATCGTCTTCCACCACGCCCGCGCCGCCCGCCGCGCCCTCAAGGAACCCCAGAAGTTCATCGACGGCCGCATGACCGCCTGCCAGATGGCCACCGTCGGCCCCGCCGCCCCACCCGCGGCCGCCCCGCCCCCCGCCGCCGCCGCTCACCCGCAGCCGGCCCCCTACCACACCCCGCAGGACGTCCTGCCCAGGAAGATCTTCGTGGGCAACGTCAACCCCGACGTCAACAAGGACCGCCTCGTCCAGTTCTTCTCGCAGTTCGGCGAGATCGAGGAGGGCCCGCTGGGTTTCGACCGGCAGACCGGCAAGGCCAAGGGCTACGCCCTGTTCATCTACAAAACGGTGGAGGGCGCGAAGAGAGCGTTGCAGGAGCCCAACAAGAATTTTGACGGCAGGTTATTATACTGCCAGAAGGCCACCGACAGCCAGAGGGTTAAGGCAGCGGCGGCCGCCGCTGCTGGGGCCACCGCCACTCCAGGCCCTGTTACTCCCGATGTGCAGGGGAACATGGCTTACAACGTGCCTCCCGGCGGTGCCATGCCTTTCCCCGGCCCAATGGAAATGGGGTTCGCGCAGGGCTTTCTCGGCGCGGCCTTGCCATTTGCTCAGGGGATGCAAGCAAACCCTGCTGCTTTTGCGATGCTGGCGGCCGCCGGGCAGAACCCGGCGGCCTTCGGCGTCTCGCCGGCGATGATTGCGTCATTGAATCCTGCTTTGGCTGCAGCCGCGATGAACCAGGGTGGCACTCCAGTCGTCCAGCCCGCACCAGTGCCGCAAGTACAGGGTTACAGCATGGGTGGAAGTGCTGGATACCAGAATGTTGGCTACCAAGGCCCACCACCTCAACAGGGTGGTGGTCCTTACCAGGGTCCTCCTATGGCTCCAGCAATGAGGCCCTCAGCGGGGCCAATGGGAGGATATGGACCTCATTAGGTACAGTGCCTTGATGATTGATTGGATATCTTTCTCCTTGAATAACTGTGAAATTTAGCTTGCGAGTTGTGACCCTTTTTTCATGATTCATTTCCGCTAATTGTTTTTCTTTGTCACCTGTTTTTAGTTTGAATTCCGGTTCGCGATTATCCGAATGGTTTGAAGATCGGATGGCTTTTGTATCTGTAAGGCCGCCCAGGATACTCGACGTGTTCCAATGCGATCGGATGTTCCAAAGATGAAGTTTATGGATTTTCTCTTCTTTCATGGATGTGTGGACTTGGATTTCGTTCGTCAGGATTTTCTCCAGACTTCTATCTGTTGTCTTTTCTGTAATGCATAATGCTGGATGTTCTTTTCTTGGTCAGCATGTTTTCCAGACCTTTTATCAATTCTCCTTTCTGCAATGTGTAATGATGGACCTTCCTTGTCTGCCTGCGAGTTTAAGTTGACTATCTAGTTTTACAGATCAGTGTAGGGAATGGTTTACATGGCATGTTCTCAGGCTACATGGTATATGCTTTAAGTGTTGAACTTCACGACGAGCCAGATGTTCTTTTGGATTCAACGGATTGTTCTCGATTTGGTGTTTTCCCTGGTTATCCATCATTTGGTGATACCACGAATTTCTCTTAGTATCCTAGCATGTACACTGTTTCTTGATGCTCCATGCTCCACACTCTTAAATTGATTGATGAGGGTTTTATTTTGACTGACTGAAGAGATGGTCCTGTCGATGTTAACATGGTTTAGTTGTTTTTCCTGTGATTCTTTGTGAAAGCTTCCCTTTTGTCTTTCTGCTGTAGCTATCTAGTCTCTAATTCAAAACACTTAAAGGTTATTTATTTATTTTTTCCTTTTTATGGAACCAACATGGTTTGATGACTTACTCAGTAGATTGTGAACCTAAATAAGATATTCACGGGAGATAATTTAATCTTCTCTGCCCTTTCATTGTATTTCAGCCCCTTCTACCTAGTTCTGGTCTACCTATGCATGTAACCGATAAGACAAGATGTACACTTGGCCAAGTTGTCATCCTATGGATTTGAAGGCCAAATAAGGGGAAAAGGGTGAAAAGAGAATAAACATTGTTGTATGTTGAAGGAAATTAAGCTAGTGTTGGCTTTGAATCCAGAGTTATTTATGGAATTGGATATTCTAGTAATTTATTTTTAGGTTTAGGATTCAACATAAATATTGGCAAGGTGCGTAATGCCATTGTTAGTATGGGTGGTCATTTGTGCATTTATTCTCTGTCAGATGTGGCTGCCCCCAGTATGCTTTATTGGAACAGCCTGGGGTGTAAGGACATGTTCTAGCTGATGTTCTGGGGGACTAGTTTTTTCTTGTGTATCTTAATCATTGTAGGTGCATTATTTGCAACAAGTAGTTGCGCCTGAGGATTTAGATAATTGAACATCTGAACAAGGGATAATGGCCATATGCTATTTGTTAGCTGTTATTTAGCACAAGAATATGCCACTAATATTGGACTATTGTATCCTTGTCCGTCATTCTCTAGTCAACAGGGATCTGATATGTATCCCCGGTAATTTGACAAGTTATACCCATTTTCTTACCCACCATCATCCATCAAATTATTGTCTTCACCTTCCCTAATGTCTGTTCAAATGTCAATGTTTTGCTGAAACATGCCTGAATTCTAGCAGAGGTTTCTAATAGGTTGATTGTAGACCATAAGGACCACTACAAGTCATAGAGTTGGAGGGTAATTTTATTTTATTTTCCTTGAAGCAGTGTATGTTTTTTTTTTTTTTAAAGTGGATTGCATCACTAATTTTGTTAAAAGAACAGTAGTACAATTGAGTGAGGAAGGACAGGTTCCTTATCCATGACAAATAGCACATCGCCCGCCGCATGACCTACAACACCTCAAGCTATAAAGGAGCTAACGAGAAGCCTAATACTAGAATAATCATACTCTCCCTCACATATGTGTTGCATTTTTTTTCTTTAGTTGGCAATGAGATCAACTTGGTGGGGACAGGTGAACGGCATATCGGGGTTTGAGTCCTTGCATTGCTCTGGAGTAGTTACCAGCATGTAGCCTCCTCTCCCCTCCCCCCCCCCCCCCCCCCCCCACACACACACACACACACACACACACACACACAAAACCAAAAAAAAAAAAAAAAAAAAAAAAACCATACACACATCCTGGGCAGTTTTACTTGGTATACTTGGGTGTTTGGCCCAAGAGGCCCCCAGCCTCTGCTGGGGTTTCACACGGGTACCATACCGTCCACAAAAAAAAAGTGTGAAGCCCCATTGAGATTTGTGAGGCATAAATAGCTCCGAATGGGGTCATCAATGTTGCCATGTACTTGGAGAACTTCATATATCTATTCCTTTTCTTGTTAACTTCAATTTAGTCTCTTTTTATATCCCGTATATTTATATATATTCCTTTTCTTGTTAACTTTGATTTAGTCTCTTTATACATTCATACCTTTGTATCAGTAAAATCTAATGTTAATTTTCTTCACTGTATCTAGAACTTCACTAAGTTGAGTGTATTTGGAGGTTGCCACTTTGCACACCTTTGCGTGTTACATGCTGGTGGAATTACCCTGTCTATTCCTTTGGGCATTATTGTTATGTAGAGGACACCTGATAATTTAGCTTGGAGTTATGGGTTCATTTATTAAAACATCAAGATAGTTGCAATATTCATATCGATTATTGTTTTTTCATTCACATGTATTCCCTTTCTCTGTATTTCTCTTGCCATTAGTACTCCAATTATTCCTCTTAGACATCACTATTGAGTATTGAATAATGCACTGTGCACGGTCAATGTATTGTTGTGCTTTTGTATGTCTGATCTGGCTAAGGAAGATTTTTTTAATTCATTTGGTTAATGATGTGCAAATTTGCTTTTCTTGACAACTTCAGTTGGTTTTGTCTGATCATAAGGAGCCTATGCTGAAATCAAGTTTGATAAAACTGGATGGTTCTCAATAGCCCTATCAAACTCTGTAGGCCTCTGGCTACTTGTATATTTTTTCCTTCATGATGAATAAATTCTGGTAAGTGTGGTTTTCTGCTAGACTTGAGCTTTCAAGAAAGAAGATAAACTCCTACTGGCCCTCGAGAGGACTCCAGATTGACAGGATAAGCATTTGTGGTGATGATGATTACCGAAATGTAATGAAAACACCTTGATATTATGTGTTTCTAGTATTACTGCTTAGTGCTTGCACAGAACATAATTAATATATAGGATACAAAATGCATAAACAACCATAAGGTGAATGAATAGAGCTACTTACAAAATAGTTCTATCCAAAATAATAGTTTTGAAAAAGATTTTTCTTTTTGCCTTAACTGTTGGAGCTGGCATACGAGGTCAGCAGTTTGGATGTGCATAGTCATTTAACCTTCCAGTTCAAAATACTATTTTGCATGGTGTTTCTTCTACTTTAAGAAACAACTAATTTGAACCTCATTTTAATTTACCTGTCATCTGCTACATTGTTCAGCATTAAGAGATCAGAAAGTGGTTCCCAGTTCCCACACAGCATAACATCTGATGAAAGAAGGAAAATGTGGATGATATGCATGATGACGTCAAGAAAATTACATGGAAGAAGGATATCTAACAGGAAGAAGGTATGGACAAGGAAAGAATGTTAGGTCATTGTTGAGGATAGAATGGTTGATTGTTTGTCTAATTTGCTTGCAGACCTAAACTATGTGCCAATTACAAATTGGTTATTTGTCTTTTGCATCCTATGGTGGGCTTCCACCATTATCCCAGGAAGGGGAAAGAATTGCAATTCTAAATTGATATTTACTAGACCATAAAGTATTTAACTTCTGCTTTATTTGGTGATGGGCTGCTGTTTTCAATTCAAAACATCTTACTTCCTTGAACTTGGAAAGTAGGTGTTCTAAATCGAAACTGTCAAATTGATATTAATCTGAGGAGATAAGTGTTCTCAATTCAAGTAAGATGTCTTCACCATTGACAATATTGGAATGTTGGACATTATCTGGAGCAAAAAGAGTTGAACTGGCCAAGGGATAATGGATATTGAGGTTGGCAATAGATGCAGTAAGAAATTCCTCGATAACATAAGTTTATTGGAAGAAAGGCCCACAAAATGCTCAAAGGAAGCTCTAGAGGAGGAAACAGACCATTCCAATCAGTATGCTAAAAACCTTGGGTAGGCGGATATATCATATGCTGGTCTGAAAGTGGTTGTTTGACAGCAAAGCAGGTTCCCAGACGAAGAAGCAGACTGCATGATCGTGATAAAAAATGTTGAAAAACACCTAATGTACACCTCTAGTTAGAGGTCAATATAGCTGACATCAACAGGTTTATCCTCAATTCCTCACCCGTCTTAAAAAAATTCTTCTATCGTAGCATTCTGTACCTGCTTCTGGCTAGAAATCGTGGATGATTCACTCTTGCCCCTCTTCTTTGCAATGCATGTAGTATGTATAGTATTCCCATGGACAAATGGAAATGTAAAGGGGTAGAGAGAGAGAGAGAGAGGGGACACACCTGAAAGCTAATCCAATAAAACCCTCAAGAAAAGTACAAAATTCAGTGTGTTAACTGTAATCATTTAGGTGGGAATGCTAATTTGAAGTCAAAGGAGCACATGTGTAACGTCCTATGTAGTCATAGGCGAGAGGCGGCCAAGGCGACCAGGGGGTCACCTCAGCCTCAAACGCCTGAGGCGACATTTTAAAATTTTTTTTTATAATTTACTTATTATACAAAATGTCAAAAACACAAATATAATCATACATAATGACATATTCATTCACTCATATTATCAAATATAACCAAATAATTTCAAATCAAACTAATTGAAATAAATTTTAATCATTCAAAGATGCAATCAACAAATTCATGGACATTTTGCTACTAATTAAATCCACCATAATGAAAATTTATCAACGAAATGCTAAGCAAACACAATATAATTGTGCAAATGTAAGGTAAATAAGTGAGGCAAACAGAGAGTGAGGGTCGGACAGACATACAGAGTGAGGCAGACAGAGAGAGTAAGGAGACTGAGAGTCTGAGAGTGAGCAAGTCATCAGCATAAGATCTTAGGATTGAGTCGTTCATTCATCAATCTTTTACCAAATTGGTTGTAAAGTCATATTCTTTCACAAGTCTTGAATTCATATGGTGACTCATCCTTATCGACCTAAAGTGATAGGGATAATCACGTACTGGTGGGAATGGTGAGTAGGCCATTTCTCCTATGCACATACCACCCCCACAGCCTACCCAACCTAATAAGTCTCCGGAAACCTACCGGGGAGGTTGGAAAGGACTAAGTTGGGTTCTGCAGTCCTCCTCACTCCTACTGCATCCTAGCCCCAACCTATGAGTGCACTCAAGAAGGATCTCCGTCCCCTGCCCAAAACCACGGTCCCCACCCAGACCGAAAAGAACCGCAGTCCGAAGACCAGAAACCACGGTCCGAAGACCGGAAATCGTAGTGACTCGAACATCCCCTTATCCCCAGGAGATTGGGCTGACCACGCTAGCAAATGATGTCACTTCTCTGCTGGTAAAGGAAAACAAATCATCGTAGAACCTTCGGTCATCAAAGTCATAATTACTCATCATCATCACAGAAGGCTTCCATGCCTTTGTTTCATTGTCATTATCATATAAGGCTTCCATGCCTTAATTCATTTCTTCCATAACATTATTTCTATTCCCGATGTTATCATAATCATGAAGTCTTCCTTATATATATATATTGTGTGTGTGTGTACATCATACAATATAACTTTAAATAGCTTTCAATTTTTTTCTCCTTTCAGAGCTCACAAGAGCTTAGTTGGACTCGGTCTTTATTCATCAATTTCTTAATGGACAATTTTCTCATGATGATTCATATTTAAGTATACAAACATCCTTTCTGCGATGGGAAAAATCATGCATGCCAAAGAGTCACCATAAATCTTAAAAGTAAAACTATGTAAAACATGCTTTCAATTCATGCCATGTCATACCATAACAAATTATTTGATACTTAATAGCATTCCCCATGACCTCCCTATAATTCGACAGAGTTTCCCCTCAATAATCATGCAAATTCTACACCCTACAATCTTCAAAATCCAAAATAAAGAGACAGTGGGTAGTATCACCCTAGCTTAATTGAGGGCCGCCGCCAATCACTGCCGGCTGCCGGCTGCCGCCGCCGAGCCGCTGCCGGACCACCACCGGCTGCCCCTTCCTTTTCCTCCTCTCTCTCTCTTTCTCTCTTTCTCTCCCTCTCTCTCCTTCTCTCTCCCTGCTGCCTTCCCTTGGCAGCCCCCTTCCCCCCTATTTATAGAGGGGGAAGGGCAGTGGAGAGGGGCTCCCCCCCCCCCCCCCCCCCCTAATGGGGGCCGTTGCCCCAAATGGGCCACTGTTGCCCATTAAACCAGGCCCAATGGGCCTTGGTTCAGGTCCATTATTGGTCTTTTTATTTTGGCCCATTTAGGCTTTTTAAGTATGGCCCACTAGGGCCTATAATTGGGCCCATTAAACCCCTTAATTAAGGGTCCATTAAGCTCATTAAATAGGGTCCATTTAAGCCCAATAACTTATTAATTTTAAATGGACACTTTTACATTTAAGTCCCTGAACTTCTACTAATTGTGTACATGTACTCATTTCTTTCATAAGTAACTGATAACGAGTCTTTTTCACTGTTTTAAATATGCCTTTTGGACCTTGTATAATTTCATTTAAGACCCTATAAAGATTATCTTTAACTTTAAAAACTTTAAACTTTTATTAATTGTATTTATACTTTTTAACAATTTACACATATGCCCCTAAATTTTTATTGGTGTTACAACATGTTCCCGTATTGCACTCAAAGAGTGTTCTTGCATGGCATCATCATCATCATCAAAGACCCTTCTCCCATTTATTTGTGGTCAGTTACATGAATCTTATCCCACATTTTCAATCTATCCAATGCCGTGTTTGTGGTTAAACTTAGGAACATTTGGTCCTTTCTTGCTACATTTAACCATCTCATTTTAGATCTCTGAGTTCTTCTACCTTCAGCCACTTTAATTTGTTCACACCTGATCAATGCTAAACTTGGATGGTGGCGTACATGACTAAACCATCTTAGTCTATTTTCATAAGCCTAATGTCAATAGAAGCTATTCCCAAATCATTGTCTGTGCTCATTCCTAATTTTATCTTTGTTATTTTAGCAAATAACCGCTTATAGAATCTTGTATATGAAAGAATCCTATGCGCTATACATATATGTAGAAAACCTCCTAAACTTTTGTCTTATTCTAAAATAAGCCCTAACTTGTAAATGATGTAATCAGTAGACCCAACTTTAGAGGATTCTCTATGTATACAATGATTATATAGATTTTTTTTGGCATATATTCATTTTATAAGGGTTTTCTATATGTACTAGATTCTTTAGGAGGTTATTTGAAGTCCTTTATCTTTTCTAGTCTTTCTTTGCACCTTTCTTAACATCCTCATCCTTACAGCACAATTCTTATATGTGATCTTTCCTCACAGTCTAACACTTAATGTCATATAGCATAGCAGGTTGTATAACTATTCTATAGAACTTACTTTTGAGCTTTAAGGGGACTCGTTGATCATAAAGGACTCTAGACATGCTTCTACACTTTAACCAACTTGCCTTGACTTTGTGTGTGACATCCTCTTAGATCTCTCTATTCTCTTTAATGATATAATTTAAATATAAAAAAATAGTTTGACCATCATTGTAAGCAAATCATATTGCTCACTCGTATTGGTGAAAGCCTGAAATTACGAGGCCCTTTGGTTGCTTGGAGCAGGACCCAGAAGTAGATGAGTTGCATGGAACTCACTTGCTTCATCCCACTTTGAATAGTTTGGTTGTTTGAAGGTTTTAAGAATATTGGAACTCACCTCCCTAAAAGACCTTGAAAAGAACTGATGTGACTTCTTCAAAAGAAGTTCGGAAGCCACTTCCATGTAACTCACCTCCCTCTATTTTATCTAAACACTAGTACTATCTTAATACCTACCTATAACCAACAACTAAAATTGACTTAGTGAAAGTGAGTTATACACAACCAAATGACCAAAGTACCACAGTTTGGATTCACTTTCATGAGCTCACCTCCAATGTAAGTAAGCTACTTACATTTAACCAAAGGCACCAACGTTTCATATATTTTGTTTTAGTTCGACTAATCCTAAAGTCTTTAGATTTCAACGCATCTCTGTACAGTTTTAATTTATCATTTAAACTCTCAACGTTTTGATCAATTAAAACAATTTCATCTACAAATAACATATGCCAAGGGGTATATGTTGTGCAGATGTTTAGTCACTTAGGTATAAAACGTAAAGAGATAGTGATTTAGTGTTGACCCCTAATGTAATCATATAATAACATGAAACTCAGATGTCTCTCTAGCGGTAGTCCTCATTCTAGTGAAAGCTCTCATATAGATGTGTTTAACCACATCAATATATCTTTTGGGACTTCTTTCTTCTTTACAATCCACTATATTAGCTCTCTTGGTAGTTGGTACTTGATCATAAAACTGCCTTCTCTAAATCAGTGAAAATCACATGTAAATCTGTCCTCATCTTTCTGTATTTCTCTATATATTGTCTTAATAAGAAAGTAACTTTGTGTAATAGATCTGAAACCAGAGTGATTAAACAAAAACACTATCACAAGTCTAAGAAACATCACGTAAAGCTTAATGGGTATTCCATCCAATCTAAGGGCCTTACCTACTTTTATTCTTCTAAAAGCATCTTCAACTTCTAAAGGTTTAATTTTGTTGAAGGCAAGGTTTGCCGTATCGTACCGGATCGGGCCAACTCGTACGAGTCGACTCGTATCTGGACAATCCTGAGTCACTAGCACGGGTGGATCGTACGAGTCGGGCTGGGACGCTTCCGGATCGAGCCGTCTTGCATCGTATCAGACTGACTCATGTCGGATCGCATGATACAAACACGAGTCACTGCAATCCAGTGCGAGCCAATTACGGTTCAGCACGAGTTGGTGCAATCCGACTCGATAAAGTATGATCCACTCTTTTTAGTCTAGGTGTTAGTTAATTGAGATTTGACGTTTCTAACTTTCTATGAGATGTGGTATACCACTTTCTTTTGTAAATTGAGATCCCTAGACTAAATTCCTCTTAATTAGTATCCTAGACTAATTTTTTTACAAATTTAAATCCATTAAATTAGAGTATTTTTCTTAGATGTGACTTATAATCATTCATAGTAACAATGGACGTCCAGTATGACGTTTATAATTAGGTAACTATTAAAAAAAGAGAGAGAGATTTGTAAAAAAAACTAGCATGCATTGGCTTGAATCAGTCTGACTCGTGCGAGTCAGATCCGATCCGACTCGTATCTGGCCAAACCCGATCCAATCCGGATCCACGAGTCGGCGAACCTTGGTTGAAGGTAATGATTGAATTGGCCTAATTGATTCAGTGGTTCCTTCAAAAGATAAGCCTCTGCAGCAATCCCTCTTTAATATTTTCGAAGGTAAGTACCCAACCTATCCTCATGGTTATAATCTTTTACTCTTTATCTATAATATTAGCTACACCATTTTTGTTATTGCTTTTGCTTATGTACCATAGTTATAGCCATCATGTTTTTTAGCTTTAGATCTCCTGCACTAATTCCTTGTAAACAAGCTATGCTGACTCTTCTCTCTCATTTGTTTTATTAATCTTATGCTCCTACAAGTTAGAGCTAAACAAATAGAGCTCTCTTGGACTAACTTCTTTACTCATGCATGGTTTGCAATCTCAAGAGAATCCCACAAAATCTCACAAGATTATATTTCAACAGCCTTCCAAGAAATGGAACCCCAAACCTCCCCATTCCTTCGTTTTGTTTCACAGGTGAACTGGGACAATACATTAGGCAATTTTTAAACCCCTGCTCGACCCTTTCTATCTTAGTTGAGGCTTTCGAGTGTAGGGTTTTCTCCCTCTTTCCTGTGCTGCTGTCACACATGTAGGTCGTCAAAGTGTGCCTATCAAGCACCATAGTCTAGAGGTATTTTTTTTTCTCCCTAATTTTCTGTTATTTCAAAAGTTGGATATCTTTTGTTTTTATTTGATTCCTGTCCATTTTTTGCGCAACCCTTCTAGTTGCCTCATGTATTTCTCTTGCTAGCATACTTGATCTCTTGAGTTGTCTTTGAGATCTTCCCTCTCTCGTCAGTCCATTTTTAGGTCCCCCCTTCTAGTTGCCTTATTTATTTCTCTTGCCACCATTCTCAATCTCTTGATATTTCTTTGAGATCTCTCTTCTCTGACCTCCCCAAGACGAAGGTGAGATCTGGAATGGCATCAGTTGTATTCATGTTCAGTCAACACAAGAGAACCCTTAGTTATTTGCCATTGCAATCAGGTGCAATTGCAGTGCATTTCTTTCGGGGGATGACCTAGCAAATCCTTGTCTGTCATTACTCTCGCGTGCCAATGTAACATGTCGCTTATGAAGAATGCCCTAGCACTAGCGAGAAACTTTGTTTAGGATTCATGATTGAGTTGTGACAATTTTTATTAATTGCTGGCTGTTGGCCTTATGTGCAACCTCCTCTCTCATTTGGGCTCGTGACAAATTTTATCTCTTGCAACTTTGTGTATCCTTTACCAAATCCATAATTGTTCTCATGTTCAGAGTAACTAATGGGTGAAGCTGGTGGGTAGGTTTTTCCATGGCATCAAAAGCGCCACATAGGAAAACCTCCTTTGGTAGCTATCAGTCATCTGACTCTCCTTGGCTTTCACGCCTTTCTAATGTTGTGTTTTTTTCCTCTATTTTCTTGTTGAAACCAATATATTCGACAGTTCCAAGGATTTTCAAAATGGTTGAAGACTTGAAGTCTAGAAGAATGGATTTGGAGAAGCTGGCATTGTTTTGATGGTGCTTACTTAATGTACCATATCTTCATTTTTATAAAACTCATTATTTTCTGTTTCACTTTCAGGAAAAAATTCTGTACAATTTTTGTTTTCTTTATATAAATATGCTATGTTTGTGTGTTGATTTTCTGTCAGAATCACTTCTGAAGAGAGATGTGATGAGTTGCTTCGGTGATCACTAATGTTCCTTTAAATTGACAGATGGAAACCTTTGAGCCTTTTATTGGATTTTTCATAAACACTACCTAGTTGGACCTCCTCTTGTGTATCCAGTTGAGACTTGTTTTGACCCATATTTTTCCATGAGGATTCCCTTGTGTGCTTGCTGGGTTTGCCCCCTCCCCTTCTCAGTGTTTCATGATGAACATTGATTATTGATGGGTTGCTTAGTTGTTGAGGGATTTACTGTTGATTGCAGCCTCTCTAAACAGCAATAGGTGACCTGGGGTAACAGCCCCCAGTAGCGATGAGTAGTTAGGGCTTACACGGATTTGAGGGGAGGGGTGCTAGAAAATGGGGAGTTGATAGAATGTCGAGGTGGAATGGTAAGATGGTGATGACCATGGGGCTGTTTCAACAGTCATAGGCTTGTTTGGTGGTAACTGTCAGAGGAGAGAACCTACTTCAGGCAGGAGAGGGGGGGGGGGAATTCTCCTGGCACGGTATGGTTATCTCCTCCCTGTGGGAGAAATGTTGCTTGGAAGATGAATATGAGAGTTTTTAAGTTTCCTCCAGGGAACTACCGTATGATCTCACAACCTAGCATGACCCTTGTGCATCACAACAACCTCTCTCAAGTCTCAATTAGTTTCAGTTGGACATCTGTTGGTGCAACACAAACGGTCTTGCACTCTTACTACTGTACGTCCCCACAGCATGCTTCAGAGTCTGGACCTCAATAGCAGTTACTCTTATATGGGACTCCAGTTGCATTGGTGTTGTCATCATCATGTTCTCCATGTTAATCTCCATTCCCGTTTCTTATTTAATTTTAGCACCTCTCATACCGCCTACTTCTATCATCTAACATGTGTTGATTCAGTAGCTTCACGTGGACAAATCCACCACCAGCACCTCGGCCACCCGCTCCGGTGTGCAGACCAGGCATGCAACTGGACCTAGCGGCAATCAAAACCCTGGGCCACTCCCTGATTGGCGATCAATTTTTACCAATCATTTGGGTTTGGTCTGTGTCTTCAAGCGGGATTTGATCCCACAGCTTCACAGTTGCCCACAAAGTGCTACCTGAATTGGAATTTGATCTTTTCCAATTTCCTCTTCTTTTAGAAACTTATGTGTTGTCTTTTTTTGCGACTTAGGGACTTGTCAATAAGTATATTGGGTTTGACAATGCATCACCTTGGTCACTTGAGCTGTGTTTATGCGATTAAATGAAGGTGGTTTAGAGCTTCCAAAATTTCTGATGAAACATAGAAACCTGTACATACGAAATTGAAGCCGTCTTTATGAGACACCTTAGGAACACCAAATACCAACTAGGGAGCTTCTTCAAAACTCATCTTCAGGCATGCTCCATATCTTTGGGGGGAAATTTCTGATCTGTTTATTTGCGGAAGCATATTATGTTAACACTGTTGCTTGAGATGTGTATTTTTTTTTTCTCGTCTTATGTTTTAAGGTCGGTTGGCCTATTAATATTCGAGTGTAGATTATTGGTATTTTAAGAAGTGGCATTAGAACTTGACTCGGCTCATTTATTAAGTTAAATAAATAAGTTTGAATAGAACTTTAAGCTTAGTTCATTAAACGAGTCGAGTGAGTTCCGCTTGATTGTGTTTGTTAACAAGCTTGTTTAAATATTAATGAAGAACTTGTTTTAATATTCATTAAGAGTTTGTTTACATACTTATTTAGAGTTTATTTAAGTAATTAATTAATTGTTCTATTGGTAAGCAATTTTAGTTAATAATATATTTAATATCTTATAGAGTTTTCTGTCAAGAGTAATATTTGCTGCAATGCCCTTGTGTGCTGCACAAGGGGCATTGAGTGTGTAAATGAAACTTTTATTTTAAAATTTTTTATTTAGGTCGGTCCTGAGGTGTCCTAACTGTCTATACAGAGCAATGTCCGATTGGAAGATCCAAAAGAAAATTTGAAAAATAAAAAATCGAGTTCTAATGAATAGTAAAAATGTGTATTTTTTTTTTCTGTTCATTAGTTTTCAGTTTTTTATTTTTCAGATTTTTTTGAGTCTTTCGATCAGACATTGTATTGTACGGACGGTTAGGACACTTTGGGGCCGACCTAATATATATATTTATATTTTTATTTACTCACTGTAATGCACGCAGAGGCATTGCAGCAAGTGTTACGTTTCTGTCAAATAATTAAGGTGCAAACAAATTGGCACTTACTATGGTTTGGTTGAGTTTATAAATTTAATAAGTGAGTAATACTAGCTGCAATGTCTTGGGACATTGCGGCTGCAACTGCTGTTAGATCGTGACATCGGATGGAGCATGGTTGCTGCATCCTCTTGCAGGAGTTGCAGCGGAACTTAAAGTTAATGTACCATTTAGATCTTGTGATTGAATGGCAGTAGCAACTGTACCGAAGACATCGCAACTATTGCACATAAAAAAATTGGGCTAAATCTATTGTGGCCTTATTGATACTTGGCTCGGGTCGGGCACGTTCAATAGGCAGTGGGGCAAGTTTGAACAACTGTCATAGATGGAGGTGTAAATGGGTCGGGTTCGTAAATGGGTCGGTTCAGGTAGGATCAGTTAAGATCCAAATCTGAAAGTAATGCGTGGATCTGGATCCAGTGCACTACATGATTTTTGGATTCGGATTTGCGTCAAACCTGCAATTCTAAGTTGGATTTCGGATTGGATCTGAAACCCTGTATCAGTTGAACTGGCGCCCCGGCTCATACACTATTGCTGGCTCTGCATACACAGTGTAGTGGTTGCTGGCTTGTTGCACGCAGACGGTATAGAGGTTGCCACATCTCGTGGTATTGAGATTTTTATTTTTGTATAATTATTCAACCACTTACTTTTTATCTTTAATTGTCTCATCATAGTTTTTGTTTTTTTTTCAACTACCCGATCGTACCTTTAAATAGGAGGACAAGTTACAAAGATCTCATTCCCACAGTTCTGTCACATCTCAATTTAGATAGGGCTAATAGAAACTACCAACAAAAATAGGAAAAATATATCACAATAGGCATTCACAGGATCTTAGTATTCCCAGACTTCATCTTCCATCACATCCACTTGAGTTGCTCCTCCTTAATCCTTTCCAATTCCCTCGCCATTTGCCAGTGTTCTAACCAGAGTACTGTGTTGTCAGTGGGCCCATTGTTAGCCACCTGCAAGCAAGAAGCCCCAAGTCTAAAAAATATCTGTAAAATTTTGGGATATGATAATTTGTGTTGCATGACAAGTCTGTTGTAATCTTCTGCTTTCAGGCACTTGTCTTCTTGTACCACAGTCATCTTCTAAGACCTAGAAATAACATGAATTTTCAAGAGGTCCAGAAGCTATCCATGTTTCATACTTGCCAACATTTCAGTCATGGAGCAATGGATGAAATCTGGTTTATGAAACAAAACAAGCATAAGACTAAAACCTTTTAAGCCTAATCCTTAACATATGATCTTGGTTCAATGGCTTAGGTTGATCATGTTTGAATACTCGGTCTAGAGTAATTTAACTCTGATATCAACTCCTGTAACGCTCTTGTTGACATATTCGATTATGATAGCTTACTGCAAACAGGAGGGTGGACTACAATGGGAACAAGGTAAATGTATCCATGAATTCTAGAGCTAGCATTCATCCATCTATGATTCAAATGAAACAACCATCATTACCATAATATAATCTACTAAATAAAGAATAAATGCTGAAATAACAACTACAACATAATATTTTTTTAAGATCTCTACAAGTCTAAATGAAACTATCGCATCTCGAGAGTCTAGACCAACTTATTACATCAAGATTCTAAACTAACAATAAGTATAAACTTACATCTATCTCGTAAGTCCTTGAACTCAAGTTTTAAGCCTCTCAATCCTCCTCGAGCTCGGCCTCTACCTCAGTGTCAAGGGCTACCACTCTTGAAAGTGTTATTTAGCAAAGGTGAGTCCCAATTGACTTAACAAGCTTATAATCTACAAATCTATAGTTTTTTGTACACTAAAATAAATGAGAAAGGCATTGTAAATATTGATTTATACCGGAACATCCTAAACATATTCTTTATCTTCTAGTCATGTTATGTACCTATTAATCTTGCATATTTTTGTGGTTCTTAGGCATATGACGTGCTTCATAATATAATTCATCATAACATTGTTTATATTCATATTCACAATATGCATACACATTATCTTATCACTTAATTACTTAGAACATGTATCTAAGTCACAATACGGGGAGGTCTTATTTTTATTCTTCACCTAGTGGTAAGGTAAAATTCACTAAGTCTTTGATTGCGTAGTCGAGAGACTCTCAAATTTTACCCATGGTCAATGTGTTCGCAAGAAGGCATACTTCTAATATTTTAGCCCGCTGCCTACGAACTTCATATATCATCATGGTCTCCCCACATAAGGACGCTTTTTGTAAGGATATCCACACATAAATGACACACGCGACGAAAATAAATACATAATAAAAATCGTTTGGTCCGTTTCAAAGAACAAAAAGAGAATCTCGGTGATCGATCATCACCTTGCGCGGAATTGAATCCACGTTCATGTGATTCCGACAGTGTGACGCCGCAAGCCGCACACGGCCTCTAGTGGTATCCACGCAATCCTCTTGGTGATGGATCACCCTCAGTTCCTTGCTTGATGTAGTGCCTTCGATTGCCGCTTGTTGTTGCCCAGGTGTCCGCAGCATGCAGACAAAGTGTTCTTGACAATCGGGAGTCGAAGGGATGAAGCGGCAGAACCCTGAGGGGGCACCCTCTATGGCACCAGAGAGAGAGAGGAGGGGGGGGGGGGGGGGGGGGGGGACAGCTAGGGAAGCCCAATGTTGCATGGCTCAGGGCTGCCCTCTGTGTGTGTAATATTAAGTCGTTCTGTGATTTTTTGAAAAAATTCCTGACTTAATATAAATCATGTCTATGACCCATTAATTGAGAATCTTTGTACATGTGACCCTCTAGATTCAAGTATCAGTCCCGTTAATGTCCTGTTAAGTCCAATAACACTTTATTGACTTAATTAATTAATTAATATGACATATTAATTAATTAACTTATCAATTAAGTGTCGCACACTTAAATAAATCAGATCTCTGATCATGTTGGGAGCTAAGCAACACCGCATGATTTCGAAAGGTATTGGAGTTCAGCAACTCACTCAAGAAACCTTTTTATCAACAATTACCGCGTGGATATAATCCTTTACTCGTGCAATACTTTCGAGTTAATTTAGGATATGGTGTACTATCAAATCATAACCGGTTAACTCACTTGGTTCTAATGCTACTGTATAATATCAGAAAATTCTTTTCCTGATATTATGTCCACCCTAGTGTAGATACGTTAATTTTAACATCATTTTGAGTAAATTTCATATCGTATAATAATGTCTCAAAATGATTTGATATTTAATTATTAGTTAATTATTATTATTTTTACTGGATTAATTGTCTAAATGACGCCGCGTCAAGACAGACACCATTTAACTTTATTAATGAAATTCATTTTAACTCAGATTTTTAATCAAATATGAAAAATTTTAAAAGACGTCGGCCTATGTGGACGCCATTTAGGGTTTTATTCTTATTTTGATTTTTAATTAATTAATTAATTAAAAAACGTCTGTACATAACAACGCCATTTAAGTGTCGTAAAGTGTTTCTGTTTCTTTTTTTCGAGTTTATCTTTATCTTAATTAAACTAAAAGACGTTTTTCTTGGGCGACGCATTTTAGGTAATTATAGATAATGATGAATTAGCCTGTGTTTATCTGTTTCTTGGTTGGAGTGACTCCAAATTTTTTCATGTTAATCCATAAGTGACCGCGGACGTACGTGAGAGTCTTAAACTTAAGTCTATAAATACACAAGTCATTGAAGAAGGAAAGGTAGAAGAATTTAAGAGAGAGACGACGTCCAAACGCTGAACGAGTTAAAGGAGGATCGAGGCGCTGCACGACAACTTCGAAGAGTATTGAAAGAAGAGCTTCATCCTTTCTTCATCCTCTTTGTCCATTCAAGACCAAGGCTTCCATGGGCCATTCAAGTTCATTTTTTATTCTCTTGTTTTCATCTTCATTAGTATTATAATTTCACAATCATCACTTCATACTATTCACACACTCACAACATACATAATTTCCAACCCACATGCTAAAGGAGTTTAAAAGAATACAAAACAAGTGAGTGATTTTATTTAGTTGCATGATTAAAGTTCTGATTAGAATACATTCTACACTTCATTAGTTCTAATTAGTTTCATTTCTTTTTTATTTCTTTACAAGGTACAAACATCAAGAAGAATAAGTGGAGATTATCATTGGAACAGAAAGGAAGATCCCCAAAATCAAATCCAAGTAAGAACAGAAGTATTAGAAGGGCTCTTTATCTTCAGCCGGCTGAGGAGAAGGAATCAAGAATTCAACAATCTTCCAATTTTAAAACAGCTAAGCGATCATCCTTTATCTTTTGAAGCTTTTTAGTTAAAAGTTTCTGGCGTTTACACTTAGTTTTTAATAGGTTTTTATTGTCACATAATAAAAAAATTTTCATGATTTCACATATCACGATTTGAACACTCATAACTTTTTGGCGAGCACGGTGAGATTTGGTCTCGCCGTCTTTTAAACTCTTTTGTTCTTGCTTTTATCAATCGGGCACCCACGGTGCACCACCTGTGTCCTTTGGGCACGTTCTCACTGATCGGTGAGTTTTTAGTTTAATTATTATTCTCACGTGCACCACGTGCACACCCTTGCGGCAAGATTTTGCCCTCCCCGTGAATTGTTTGAAAGTTGTGATTGTGTTGGAAAGAATGTGTGATTGATTGAGTTTTGTTTTGTTTAAATGATAAATCATCTTGTTAAAAAATTAAAATTTCGCATGAGTTGATCATTTACTGCTTTATCCTGATAAATTGAGAGGAAATTGATCCATAAATTCCTTCTTATTTGCTGTTTCTGCATCTTAAACAACGTCTAGGGACAACGACGCGTTTTCGAACTGCGTCGCCATACCACGACGCCATTTAGGCTCTCTGTTGTCTGCTATCTGCTGCCTGAGGTTCTGCGAATAACTCTGTTGCGAATAACGTCGGGTAACAGCGACGCGATTCAACCAGAATTTTTGTTTTATTCATCAGTCCTCAGATCTTTGATTTGATTGCTATCTACCCATTATATATTAAGCATTAGAGGCCATCCCGGCCACAGGTCATACGCACTGGGGCTAATCCTCCCCTTCTCATAGGAACACATTTCTTGACATCTTCACCTCTCTCTGATTGGGTCGGTCCCTCGATCAGTGTAGAGTGGTTGGTGTTAAAGACTTCCGTAAGTCCCCAAAATCAAGGTATTCCTCCTTATTCATTGGGCTGGTTGTACCAATTGAAGTCCTGGTTAGATTTTCATATCGTTGTGAGAAAGAGCCTTAGAATATAACGGTGGAATCTGAATTGAAACTAGGATCCTACCTGTTGAGTAAATTTGTGGTTAACAGAATCCAAATAATCCACCAAGGAATCCTAAAACAACTTTAAACATCCATTTGTTTGTCTAATCTCTGCATAACTTGCTTGCATATCTTTGTTGAAAAATCTAATACCATGTTGTTTCGATCAGGTAGAGATTTGAACATGGCTTCAGATGTTCTGGTTAACTACGAGGGAGATGCTAATGCCCCTCATGAATTTGATTATCATTAGGAGAATGGGGGAGATGCTAATGCCCCCCGTGCTCCCCATTCTTATTTACTTGAGCCTGAGGGAAACCCCTATATCCCTCCTCCTGTCATTCATGATTAATACAATTTTGGCATTGATGTTCCTCCACATGTGCATGCGATGTGCAATCCCGTCTTCGAGGGAGCCATTGACCCAAATGAGCCCTCATCCATCAATCCCTCCGATCTAGTTACCGCCTTAGGGGTTCTAGCCACCCATCTGAATCATCAACAGCTCGAGGCGATCCAGTCCATCTTGAAGGGAAAGATGTCCTTACATTCCGCTGAACCAAGTTCCACAATTCCCCCTGTTATTCCTCAACCTCCTCCTCATCAAACTTCCTCTATTCATCAGGCCATAGAAGGCCTTCAGCTTTCAACTTCTCGGCCAACTGGACCACAATTATCCTCTTCAAGGTATCCGACTAGACCGCCAACGCCAACCTACCAAAATGCCCTCGGGTATGGCGGAAGCATTGCCGGACCACAGCCTTATTGTCCACCTTGCCCTGCATATTCCAGGCAGCAGGTGTATCATGTACCACCACCACCTCCTCCCCAAGTTGATCCAACAACTCAAGCCCTGCTCGCGAAGATGGAACGCATGGATGAGCAGTTCAACAATTTTCAGAGGATGATGGGTGTCAAGGCTGCGCCTGAGATCAATCTTCCAAGTCTGCCTGTGTTTCACTTACCACCTTCAGAAATACCCGTGTATAGGAAATACAATGGTACTGGTAACCCCTTCACCCACCTGAAGGAGTTCATGTACGAATCCTCCTTCTGGCAGAACGACAAGAGGTCGTTGACATTTCTATTCAGAAAATCATTAGAAGGACCAGCCCTCGAGTGGTTCTTCTTGTTAGAACCATGTGAGGTGGATGATTACAGTATCGTATCAAGGAAATTTATTCAACGATATCAGGATAGAGTCACACAGTCTCTGTCCATAACTGATATGGTTGATGAGAAAATGAAGTCCGATGAAGACATCATCACATTCGCTGATAGATGGAGGAATATGGCAGAGAAAATTAAGGATCATATGTCTGAATCCGAACAGGTCAAAATGTTGGTCTCTAATGCCACCCCCCAATACAAGTTGGCCCTTGCATTGAACAATCTAACCAGTGTGGCGGAACTCTATGAGAGGGCGCGTTACTGTCAGAACCCCTTCAAGGATGCTACCTTCTCCAATGTCTTTGATCCTTACTGACCTAGTAGACCTCCACCTCGGAAGCCTGCCATGACGAGCTCTCCAAGCACGGGTCCGACAACTGAGGGCACGCTCTCCCACGAGCAAGTCAGCATCATGAACAATAATCAGCCCTAGTTCGTGAAAAATCGGCAACCTCCAAACCAGCAAAGTTACAGACCTCCAAACCAGTAAGGTTATAGACCTCCGAACCATCGGTACCAGTAGCCACAACAGCAGCAGTACCAGCAGCCACAGCATCAGCATTATCAACAGCCACAGCAGCAGCAGTACCAGCAGCCACAACAGCAACAATATCAGCAGCCACAACAACAGCAGTACTAGCAACCATCGAACCAACAGTACCAGCAGCCACAACAACAACAGTACCAGCCGCCACCGAACCAGCAGTACCAGCCTCCACAACAACAATACCAGCCGTGCGCACCGCCGGCATACTATAATGTACCTCCTCCTGGCGATTACAATCAGCCAAGGAAACCTCCAGGTCCGAAAAAGGCAGCATACCTAGCACTCCCAGAATCTCTATTGGACATCTTTAATGCCTTGATGGCAGCCAATGCCTTAGTCTTGCCTAGAGAGAAAACAGTTTGGTCCCAGAATGCCGATGCCTCCAGGTACTGTTTCTTTCATAGACAGCCTGGGCACATGATGCATGCTTCCAATTCCGAGATTACATCCACGATCTCAACGAACAAGGAGGCATTGACTGGGAGAAGATGAGGAAATACATATCCGCCCTGAAGGCGAGAAGACCTCAGCAGTAGCAACAACATCAACAACAACAACCCCAACAACAGCAACAACAACAACAGAGAGCGCCAGCACAGGCGGCAACACCTCCGAACATAGGTATAGTGCAGAACCCGCTGTCGGAGCATTAACATCAGAATCATATTGCCCCCATCTTGATGAATAGCTAGTCTGAGGCTAACCGAGGGCAACAGTGGAAGGTAGATGACTCTTTCTCTATTTACTCAACAGGTCACCTCCCGAGCACCGCTGAGCAATCGCCACACCGCATTCTCCGTATACCCAAACCGCAACCCATCACCATTAAACCCATTACCCCAACCACCACCACACCTCCATCAAACCATACTCCACAACGCCTACTATGCACCCCTTATGCCATCCAAACCATTACTCCGCATACCATTCTCTACCACAACCACTTATCCCAGTACTATACAACCATCTAAACCGCTACTCCGTATGCCATTCCCCACTTCACCCGCACCAACCACTTATCCCTCCACCATCCAACCCTTTAAACCCCTCATCCGCACCATGCTTTCACCAAACAACCCTACGCCATCACCCGTAAACCAACCTCCCACACCATCTAAACCACCTACCAACCCCGCGGTGTTCAAACTGTCACTTGGACCTTCCACTGTTGAAGAACATACGCTCCGGAGCCGGAGGGTCTTCAACAAGGTCTTTCCTTAGTCCACGGTCAGAGACGGCCCATCACAGCCGCCAAAAGAAGTATATGATAATGAGGGTACACCAGGCACTCAGTATAACATGTTGAAATAACTAGACAGAAAACCGGCACGAATCTCCGTGCTCGAGTTGATCAAGAGATCCAAGACCTATCAGGAAGCCCTGATAGAGTATTTGCAAAAGGTAATGGTCAACGAAGACGTGTCGATGGAGAAGATCACTATACTGTTAGTTCCTCAGGGGGATCAACCTTCTATTTCATTTCACACTTCAGAACTAGCACCACCAGTAGCCAGAAGCATGACTCTGAGCATTACGGTCAACATTTGCAAGAAGGCCGTAGAGACATGCCTGGTTGACACAGGGGCTTCAATCAATGTTCTATCACCAAAGACCCTTGAACTGTGTGGTACCCAAGGAGAAATGGCTGCCTTCTCCAATTTCTGTTACGACCTATGACAATTCTACCTGTTCCCCTCTGGAATGATTTATTTGAAGGTAGAGTTAGGCCCTATTTGTCATACCAAGGTCGAGTTCCACATCTTGAAGGGCATCTTTGGCCGCCCTTACATTAAGTCCTTTGAGGCAATCCCCTCTATAAATCATCAATGCCTCAAATTCCCATACAAGGGACGCATCATTAAGGTCACGAGTATGCCGATTCTTGCTACCACTCATTCTTTGAATATCAGGCCGACCCTTTTACCTGGCCAACAACCTCTGTTGTCGGTATTATAGGTTTGTCATCCTATGGCTGATCCTTTGAAAGCCAGTACACTTGATTCCTATCCAATTGATGCTATGAAACGAGGGAAGTGCACGAGTACCCCTGGCTGGAAAATTATGATGAAAGGTGGCTATCAGCCTGGAAAAGGCCTAGGTACGCAATTGCAGGGCAGAATTACGCCCGTTAAAGACAGCCGAAGGACACCCGGTAATGGATTGGGCTATAGGCTAAGAAGAGTCAGGCATGACATTGTACAACAACAAGAAGATGAAGCCGGCCAGAAGGCCGGGAAACAATGTCCACCCCATGTAAAGAAGGCCGAGATCCCTTGATATGGACCCTGCATACACATTTTGTCAAGAGGCCCATAATCAATCATGATAATGATAATACAATGTTAATCACTTCTCAGTTCGACCTGCATGATATATATGGGAGGGACTTGGCCAGACATTGCTTAGAATTGCTGACGTACCAGTCCTTGGAGGCTCTGCGGCCGATGAAAAGGAGAAAATTCCAAGATCCAGAATGTGAATGGTACCGGTGGTTCGACCTGAGGGATCTGTATATTGCACTGAACAGATTATTCCTTGATCCTTCAGAGCCGAAGTGGCCACCGCTAATTGACGAGCTGATTGAAGGGCCTGGCGCTATTTTTGACAAGAGAATTCTGCTGTCCGAGGAAACAGATGAAGGGGAGCCAGATGACCCCTATGAAGCTGGTTACACTATTGATTTTATCTGAAGAGGAACTTATCCCTCTCGCATCTTCACTCTTCACACTATTCCGCACTCTGCTTCTGACCCCGACTTGGTCGCGGGTCATCACTGAAGATATCCTACGGGCTCCGCCCATTATTGTTACTCTGTCCCCACGGGACCTTATTCCTCCACCTCCTCTTGACCTGGAGAGGATTTATGATTTAATTTGGGACATAATATTGTATGATCCCCCAAATCCTTTGGCCTTAGTGCCGCTTCCTCCATCTTATTCTCCTCCTATTCATATCCATTCTTGTTTCATGATTAACTCCTCCTTCTAAAAAAAAGGCCAATTCGGCAATTTCTTTCTCTCAGATCCTCGTTGAGGAAACCTCATACTTGTCTGATTGTACCCCATCGCGTGGGTCATTCGGACAAGATTCTCTTCTAGATCTACTCTGTCTCTCCCATCGAGAGGACTCTCCTGTATTCCCCCATGTACCCTATAATTTTTATCCTTCTTCGTCCTCATTAGGTCAGAATAGGGAGTCTAGGGAAGATTGGGAGTTTAGTGAAGTTAGGGAGTCTAGTTCTAGGCAGGTTAACCAGGTTAGGAAGTCTGAGAAATCTAAGGGTAGGCAAATTCCAAATAAATACCTCTAAGATCTAGCTACCAAATGCCTTTCTTACTCTATGATCCCTCAGCTGTTAGAGAATCCTATTCAGATACCAGAAGATTGTGAAGATGATGAGTTGGTCAATGATGGATATGGGGTGTATGAACTGATACACGAGAAAGATCCCATTATTGAAGATAAGGAAGATGATGAGAACGCAGTTGAGGCGTATGCCAGTGGAGTAAAAAGATTTGATGAACCCTCAGCTGCCGTAGAGGAGCCTACCAAAGTAATTAACTTAGGAACTATAGACGAACCTAAGGTTGTCATCGTCAGTAAAAATCTTTCTGAAATAGATGAAGAGGCAGTGGTCCAAGTTCTCAAGGATTATAAGGACACCTTCGCTTGGAGTTATGAGGAAATGCCAGGGTTAGACTCATCACTAGTAGAACATCGATTGACATTAAAGGATGGAGCTAGTCCGGTTAAGCAAAAGTTAAGGCGATTCCACCTACAAATGGCTTTGAAGATGAAGGAAGAGGTCGATAAGCTGCATAAAGTCAAGTTTATTAGAGTTGTCCTCTATTCGCAATGGGTGACCAATATAGTCCCGGTTATGAAAAAGGATGGGAAGGTCAGAATATGTATTGACTTTTGAGATTTGAACCGGGCATGTCCTAAGGATGATTTTTCATTGCCTCACATTGATGTACTCATCGATAATACAGCTGGCTACGAAATTCTATCATTTATGGATGGATTCTCAGGATATAACTAAATTAAATTGGTAGAAAACGATCAAGAGAAAACATCATTCACTACACCTTGGGGAACATATTGTTATGTCGTAATGCCTTTTGGACTGAAGAACGCTAGAGCCACTTACCAAAGGGCTATGATGACGATGTTCCATGACATGATGCACATCTATCTAGAAGTGTATGTGGATGACTTGTTAGTGAAATCTAAGACTAAGATTGAGCATGCCAAAGTTTTAGCAAGAGTTTTAGAAATATCAAGAGAATATCAGTTGAAGATGAACCCCAAGAAATGTGTATTCGGGATATCCTCGGGGAAATTACTCGGATTTATTGTCAGTAAACAGGGCATTGAGATCGATCCTAATAAAGCTAAGGCTATCAGAGAGATGCCACCTTCCAAGAACTTAAAAGAGTTGAGAGGATTAATCGTAAAGTTGCAGTTTATTCGCCGATTTGTCTTCCAACATTCACAAAGGTGTAAGTCGTTTTACGAGCTTACTAAGTCGGGAGTCAAATTTGATTGGGACGATAAGTGTCAGGAGGCATTTGATGGATTGAAGAATTATTTAGCAAGTCCTCCTGTCTTGAGACCACCATCTCTGGACAAACTTTTGATTCTATATATTTTTATCCTGGATGATGCGGTGGGGGCTGTCTTAACACAAGAAGATGAAGAAGGAAAGGAGAGGGCAGCCTACTATCTCTCTAAACTTCTCAACCCCACTGATCAAAGATACACATCGATGGAGAAAACATGTGCAGCACTTGTATGGGTGGTTCAAAAGCTGAAGCACTACTTTCTAGCCCATGAAGTTCATCTCATCGCTATGATGAATCCTATTAAGTTTCTTCTTGAGAAATCCGTCCTCACTGATAGATTAGCACGATGGCAAATCTTTCTCTCTCAATTTGATATTATCTACTTTCAACAGAAAGCGATTAAAGGCTATGCCATAGTAGAACATCTTGCTCACCATCCTCTTCCCCGTTTCGACCCAGTCCGATTGAAGTTTTCGGATGAGGAACTGATATCCATAGACAAAATCAAAGATGATATGTGGACTCCACATTTTGACGGAACTCTGAATTCTCACGGTAAGGATATTGGCATTGTTCTGTTGTCACCTGAAGGTGTCACCATTCCACAAGCCTTTCAGCTTGACTTTACAGTTACTAATAATATAGCTGAATACGAGGCACTTCTTGCTGGCCTCGAGGCTGCTCATCTCCATGGTGCCACCAAACTCAGAATTGTGGGTGATAGCCAGTTGATTCTTCGCCAAGTGCTAACTAAATATCGAACTCTTGATCCTAAGCTTAAGCCTTATCAAGAACTCACTTCTGCCTATGCTAAGTTTTTCACTAAATTGATCTTCATCCATGTTCCTTGGAATTATAACATCTTAGCTGACGCTCTAGCTTCCCTCGCATCATCCCTCGATTTTCGAATCAGCAGACAATCCGAATTGATCATTGTCCATAGGCGTCTCTCACCCGCCGTGAAAGACCCTTCCTTCCTTAGGACCAAGGAGAAGTTACTGAAGAAAGTCAGAGATGGAGACACTGTGGAGAAGCGAGAGATAATGTTATTAGAATTACAAGAAGAGATGAATGATGAAGAGAAACCATGGCACTATGAAATTTCTAGATATTGTGAAGATCAATTATATCTTGAAGAAGCCACAACTGAGGAAAAAAGGACTATCAAGAGAGTTGCTTAAAGATACACTCTGGTTGGAGGAGCACTTTATAAAAGAGGTTTTGATGGAGTTCTATTGAGATGCTTAGACGAAGATGAGGTTTGGAAGATCATGGAAGGAGCTCATACTAGAGTTTGTGGTGGCCATGTTAATGGACAAATGCTATCAAAGAAGATCCTTAGACAAGGATTCTATTGGCCAACCATGGAAGAAGATTGTGTAGGGTACGTCCGTAGGTGTGCCAAGTGTGAACTCCACGCCGACAAGATCCACTCCCCTGCATCTTCACTCCATCTTGTTTCCTCCCCATTGCCTTTCTCCATGTGGGTTTTCGACGTCATTGGACCCCTTGGCAATCCTGATTCCGGCATTAAGCAAAAATCCTTCATTCTCACGGTAACGGAATACTTCACTAAGTGGGTAGAAGCCAAAGCTTACATGGAAGTCAAAGCATCAACTGTCTGCAAATTCATCATAAAGAACATCATCACAAGATTCGGAATTTCAAACACCATCGTCACCAACAATGGACCACAGTTCGTATCACAAGAGCTGAAGGACCTCTACAACAGATATAAAATTGCATTGCATCATTCGTCTCCTTATTATCCGCAAGGCAATGGCCAAGCAGAGGCAACTAACAAGACTTTGATAAAAATCATCAAGAAGACGTGCAAATCTAATAAATTCATAGACTGGCCTGAGAAATTGATTGAAGCTCTATGGGCATACTGAACTTCAATCCGCATGCCTATTGAGCAGACTCCTTATTCCTTAACCTTTGGAATGGAGGCGGTAGTTCCATACGAAATCCTCATACCGTCATTAAGAGTACAATTGAACAAAGAATTCTCTATTGATGAGCATCGTTCAGCACTCCTTACTCAATTGGAACTCTTAGACGAGAAAAGATGGTCAGCTGCTAATCATGCACGAGTATACCAAAATATATTAGCACGTTTTTATCAAAAGAAAGTCATTGAACGTAAGTTCAAAGTTGGTGAAATGGTCGTCAAAAGAATTTTGTAAAATCTGGTGGTCCGCGTTCTAAGCTCCAACCCAATTGGGAAGGACCGTATGTTATATTGCATGCCTTTCCTGGTAACGCCTACCATTTAATTAATGTAGAAGAGTAAGAGTTAACTCACCCCTGGAATGGTCTGTATCTCAAGAAATACTACCCTTAGGTTAGAGAGTCATCAGCATGGTGTAAAGACCAGTGGAATCAGAAAATTTAGAAACTCAAATTCCCTTATAAGTCTGGATAGTTTAATTCAAACACATTACTACACACACTGACACGTTTGGTTCGTGAGTAACAAGAGATGTAAAGTCTGAAGGAATACCGAAAGCTTGACTTAGAATGTAAAGTATAAATCATTCTTTTTAAACAAAAATTCTATTTTTATACTTGGCCAACGATGTCGGAACGAGGCTTAGAATAGATTACCAAGAATACCCGCCATCTTAGTAGGAGACTATCATAAAAAAAGGGGGAGATCCGTCCCATGAAAATAAAAAAAGAAAAGCAAAAGCAAAAGGCAAAAAGCCAAACATCGAATCAAAAGGCCGTTACATTACAAATGTGACACCAAGGTCATGAAATCAAATGAAATGGGAGCACAAGGTCGATAAATACCCCGGAAAGAAAATGACCGAACCCAACATATATTAAGGTAAAGAAATGACATCTTTATGAGTTTCCAGAACCCTCTCGTGGGCTTTTTAAACGAATTCTTTATTTCTTCCTAAAGAGGCGTACACCAAGCTTGAAGAATGGCCTAGATTGATTAAGGGTTAGATCATCAAATGGGATCACGAACAAAAACACAAGTTCAAGCACAATGAGTCTAAGTTAGATTATTGAAGAACAATTTGGGAATTAAGTTAATAAATGGATATGTTCTTTTGATCTGAGTACCATACTGGTCTTTTAGTTTGCACATTATTTCAAAATCAAATCCAAAAAAAATATATATCTCAAAATCCAAAAAAAATATATATCTCAAAATTAAAAAAAAAAATAGATATGTCAAAATCTAAAAAAATATGTATATTCCAAAACTCAAACAAAATGAATATTTCAAAATCAAATATTTCAAAAAAACAAAAATATTTCAATTAGCCTCTGCTTGTAGCAGTTGGTGTTTCATTCCTTTTATTTCCAGTAAGCATCTGCCTGCTTGCGTGTTACATTTTATTCCGTTATTTCTTTCAATTCAATTATTTCTTTTATCTTTGTTAATAAAAGGCTTCGCCCCTTGACCCTTCTACGAAGGATAGGATCGACTGGCCGGTTACTTAACTAGACAAGGGGCTAAACCTGAACAAATACTTAACTTGTTTGTTCGAGTAATGTACAGGGCACAGGTATGTAAGACGAAGACAAAAGAACACAAATCTGAAGACAACGAGTGTCATGTATATTATCAAAGTGTGTTTTACATACATATATGAGTCCATCAACATCAAGACTCACAAAAAATAGAAAAATACATGATAAGCAGTCCTCACGGCTGACTTTCTCCGGCCCCCTCGTCGAACTGGCTCTGGGCCTCATCCTGGGCATCCGGTGCTGGAGCTTTGGACGGCGGCGGTGGTGGACCCATGGCACTCGGACCAATCTGGCCAGAGGAGATGGCCACACTGGCTGTGAAAGCGCTCACCTGTCCACGCTCCTGAGCCCGTTGCCGAGCACGTGGGTATCGCTCTTCGACACTATGGCGCTCGTGCTCGGCGATGCCCAATTGAACCTGGAGAGAGGACATCTCTGTGTCCAGTCGCTGCCGCTCCTGCCGCTCTCACTCTCTCTCCTCAGTGATGAACTCCAGCCTAGACGGGAGACATGAGAGCTCCTGAGGAAGATCCTCGGTGGAGAGACGAGCCACCTGCTCCTCAAGCTCTCGTACCCGAGCTGCATCGGTCTCAGCCCTCTGAAGGGCTTCCTGAAGCTCAGCAACCTATAAGAGAAGAATATTGTCAGCCCAAGCAATCAATATCAAATTCAATAATAGAAGTCAAAAGGTCAAAGACTTACTCGGGCGGCTTGATCCTCTTCCGCAAGAGAGACTCGGTGGATGGTAGAGGCGAGCTGACTCTGGAGATCAGCAAGAGCGGCCTCATGAGCAGCCGTAGAGGATGATGAAGCACCGATAGAAGAGGGAGGAGGAGCCGCCTAGATGTAGACGGTTCGCTGCACCAAGAGAACAACTGTCAGCGGCTAATCCTCAAAACAAATTAACTAATCAAAGTAAACATTTCATATATATGCATACATACCAGGTCAAACAATTCTTTCTGGACCTGCTCAAGCTGGGCCTCCGCATCTTGTAGGCGGGCCTGGAGGTCGATGACGGTCGCATCGCGCGCATCCTGCATAACATACATACATTCATTCACAAATATAAATGAAGGTAATAATAAAATGAAAGACGCATGAATCATACTTACATCGAGTGGACGAAGGAGCCGCAACTTATCGGTGTAGTGGGCCCGGTACTGCTGGAGGTAGGCAATGCTATCCCCCGCATGGGACTCCACCCGTACGCCTCGGTGGTACCAGTCCTTGTACTGCTCCGGGAACTTGGCACGCCAGTTGGTGAGGGCTTGCTTGCCCCTCATCGATCGTCCTACTCCCTCCGGGACCTCCTCATCGATCCATTCCTGGTGGAGGCCCAGGGCCCTCATCACGAGCCGAAGGCGCAAGGGCTCGATTTCGTTGAGGCAGTGCACCCACACCTGCCTCCCGTACCGCCTCCGACCAGCCGTCACCCATGGCTGGCCTGCCTTGCCTATGCCCAGATATGGGCATCAGATCACCTGCATATAGGTTAGATGCATTCATAAATAAATAAATTGCACTTAACAAATGAAAGATTGTATTTGATGAATAAAACTAAATTTAAAACAACTCACGAAGAGCTTGGGGAAATCGAGGAACTGACGACGAAGGGCCGTCAGCTGGTGATGCTGGGGAGTGGTATCCACGATTGGCTGCCAATGGCAAGCCAATGGGACTGCGCTCTGTCTCACAATCTTCGCTCAGCCGAGCAGGAAGTAATAGTAGCTCCACACCTGCATACACGGACATATAAGTTAGAAATCATTATATCACATCATTTCATGTCATAAACAAATGTGTACTTGAAGAAACGACGAGAAGCCGCTGATAGTAGTCTTGCGGTTTGGTGTGACCGCTGAGAGGTCGACAAAGAGGTGGGCCAAGAGGGCAGCACCTCAGGCGTACTCATGTAGACTCTCTAAATCATCTAATAAACTAAGGAACCTACAATGAATATGGTCGCCCTTCGTGCCGAAGAGCAACTGACCAAAGAAGAAAACAAGGAAGACTCAAAGCTGCCTATCTATCTTCTCTCCTTGACTAGGGTCACTAAAGTAGACAGCGGAGGAAGACCTAGCTAATCTATCTCTAAATGCCTCTCGGGTTTCATCAGATCGACGCTGAGGCTCCACTAATCCTAGAGCTGCCTCTACCTCAACCCTAGGGACTGTCCTAGACTCTCTATCTAAGTCTGAGACCTCTATCCCTAACAAAATCTCGGCTAATCATCGGTAATCGGGGTAGGTCACCCCGCTCACCGCCCTACCCTCTACCCTAAGGCTAGTAATCCTAGCGACATCTTCTAGACTTGGGACCATGTGGCCCCAGGGCATTAGGAATGCCCGACTCTCTGCGTGCCAACGCTCATGCAGTACCTGAAGGAGTACTAAATCGAGCGAAAATGGCTCGATCTCCAAAATCTCGCCGAACCCCGTTTGGCGCAGGCGCGTCTTCTGGAAATCTGGGAGTCCTTGGTAAGCCCCAAAGACTAGGTCCCAGGAGATCCTAGCCCGCATCGTCCCCTGTAAATAATTCAAGAAATTTTCATCAGTTAGTGGACATTAAAAATTAATAAAAGCATTTTAACTGAATGGCGTCGGACATGATGGACGCCCATTAAAAGGCGTCCACATGTGTTGACGCCATTTAGTCTGATTTTGATAATTCTTTAAAAAAGGGATTACTGACTTGAATGGCGTCGGACCTGGGCGACGTCCTTTGAAAGGCGTCACCTAGTTTGGACGCCATTCAAGATTGATTTCGGGCTTCTTTGAAAAGCCCCTTTCTCCCCTTTCCTCATTCCATTCATCCATAGAAACGTCCATTAGAGAAAGCTTACCAAGTGGAGGGCCTCTTCTTCTTCTTCTTCTCCTCCCTCGATCGCTGCCGGTGGGGGGATATCCTCCCCGAGGAACGCCACCACCGCCTCCAACATTCTTGCTTCCTCGGGAGGGACTTCAGACTCCTCCCTTTTCACTACGCGCACGGCACGGCGGCGCTTGCCGCTTCCCCTTGATCCTTCGTCTTGCTCCATAGGCGTGAGAGAGAGTTTGAGAGAGAGGGAGATGGGGCTCGGATTGATTGAAGGAAGGAGAGAGCTTGAAGGAAAGAAAGAGATGGAGGTCGCCGGGAGTGATCGTCGGAGTGGAGATGGCTGGTGGTCGTAGGGGTGATCGCAGGAGGAGAGGAAGGTTGCGGGAGGTGGAAGAGAGAGAAAGCAAGGGAGAGAATGAGGAGAAAGGAGGCTCGGGCTCGCGCGGGTTCTGTTTGGAGAAGTTAAAATGCGTCGAGGGACAACGACGCCATTCAATGCACATAAACTGAGGCAGCAAAGAATTTTTTTTGAAATTATGTAAATAGCGTCGAGACATAACGATGCGTTTCAGATTAAACTGTCAATTCTCCTCATGCCCGTACCACGGATAATGATTAAACGCGTTATGTCAGGACTACGCGTTTCAGTGGATTAATCACCGGATTAATGGCAGAATTATGTGAAAAAGTAAGAGAGAGAATTGAAAGGCATCTACGAGTCGGGATGTGTTTTAAGCATAAACTGAGTTTTTAAGGAATAAATTTTTGAATTTCAGAAATTAATTATGATTGAAAGGCGTCTTGGTTGGACGACGCTATTTATACCCAGAAATTATATTTTAAGGAAAAATCATAGTTTATTTTGAGGAAAAATTCTGAATAAATTACAGAAGATTGATGATAAATTTTCATGACATAAAGGGATTGATTCTTTATTGAAAATAAATTCTTTATTACATTAAATGGAAGATAAAGAGAGCGTTCAAGGAAGGATTTCCTGAAATTCCATTATATATGGATATGCTAATCCTCTGTGAGCTTCACTAGAAGATTTTACACGATGATTGAAACTGATATTCCACAGTGTAACTATAAGTTCAGTTGCTTCAAAATCTTCATCAGATTCCAAGATGTGCTTCTTGATTGGAGATATGTAGAAAAACTCTGGGAATTGATGACGAGGCGTGTTAAGTTGAGTATAGCAGCGATGAGGATTATACAACACGAACTCAGTTGCTCCGATCAATCGAAGTTCTGCACCAGCTGCACGACGTACTCGGATTGGTTTCCCTACGAAAGAATGTGGAGAAGAATCGAATCCGTACGAGTCTTGAGTTTGGGCACTCGGTTGGTCATCCTTTCATTGAACTTCACGATATTGGAAATATGGAAGATTGGACTATTTTAATAAATCTGAGATGGTGTTGCAGAATTTCTAATATGGTACTCAAACTTAAAGTGTAACTCAACCCACAGAGCAAATAAATACATGCAATCATGAGGAGGCTGATCTATAGATGCTGCAAAAAGCCCATTGTAGAGGTGCCAATCTGTTTTCCTTCATAGATTTCACAAATTGCACTAACTTGATCATTCTCCAGAATATTATCCTGGGTAGGAAAGAATAGAGCTCCAGCCAGGCATGTGGTGAACGCTATTATCACGTTTTCAGTGTCATCTTCTTTAAGTTCTTCAATCTCATACAGAGTCCACTCTGCCAATTTTGCAAGGTTGATCATTTTCTTTGTAAGGCATCCTTGAACTTCCTTTGGATCCTTTATAATCTTCATCAATAATTGTTGACTTGTGATCTTTTTCCTCATAAGAGCCATCTTGTTTAGGATCAGTTCATCATTGTTCAGCTTGATCTTAAGAAGGCCTAGTAGGAGTTTGGCCTCTTCTAGGAGTATAGTGGATTCAAACTCGATAAAGAGAAAAGTGTGGGTTTGAGGATGCCACAATTCAATTAGAGCACCTATCGATGCCCAATTCACGTTTGAACTTTTATAATACTTTGCATGGACAACTAAACCTTGGATATTCCACTTGGAAACATAAGATTGCATGGAGATAGTAATATTTTTCGCAAGCTTCCGAATCTAAGGAAGGGAAGAAAATTTTCTTGGGCTAGGAAAAAGAGGATATGCCTAGATAAATAAAAGAAAATTGTTCTAATTCCATGAAGAACATGAAGAAAAGAGGAATTGAAGAAGAAGAATTGAAAGAAAGAGAGGATTTAACTTACTTGAAAGTTAGGATCTCGTCCACTAAGATAATATTTAACATCACAGAGCTTCTCGAGCGTCTTCTTTATCCTCTTGTTTGAAGAATTCATCTTGTTCTTGAACTTTTTCCCATTTGAAACCTTGAAAACCTTGATTGTTCTTGAACTTTGGAGAGAATCTCTTGCTTTGATCTCTAGATTGGGTTTGGATTTGCCTTAATGCAAGTTAAGGAAGCCTATCTATAAGGAATTGCGATTGTGAGGAGCCCTTTCCGAATTGGAGAAGGGATATGCATGATTTTCCGAATTGGAGAAGCGATACGACGCGTTTCAGGATTTTCTGTTATTTGTCCGAAATTCCATGTTTATCTATGTTTAATGCTTAATTGAATATTTGCTTGAAGTTATTGATAATTTCTGAGTGCAGGAAATTCAAAGAAATGACTACAAAGTTGAAAATTTCAAGACGATCATATTGTGGGAGTTTATGAGTCTTGACCGTGGCTAAAAAGACGGTTATCTCTGTCCTTGTATTATTTCATGTAATTGATTTGTATTATCATTATTACTATATAATAAATATTTATTAGAATATATCAAGGACCTTGTGGTTTTAATGAAACTGGAATTTGAGTTCTCCTTCAACAAAAACTATGATAATTCCAGAGAATTCTTGATCGCACGGATAGGCTGTTAGGTTGTTAATTAACGAGGACGATGGTTCCGTTTTTGTAAAAACGGTGTGTGGATTAACGAGCTTCAGCTTAGCACTGAATTACATAATCGGTATCTTGACTCATTAATAACAATTTAACAATATTATTCTTAATTAATTTATATTTTATTATATTTATATTTTTTTTAGCTCAGCATGCATCATGTAGGACTTTGATATAATTGTGATAAGAATTAATTATTGATTAAACTTCAGACCATTGATCAAATAAATCTCGATATGATGTGAAATATTCCATTCTAAATTGAGTATCTTGATTATCTTTGAGGTTCGCTTGAAGATATCCTTAGAATTCTATCCTTTCTTAGACTCTTTATCCAACATTTCTTGTTTCTTTTAAGATTCATCATGGTTGCAGCACGTCCACATTGACTGGCAGTCGCTCCCCATGATGAAACCTGCAGGGTTTGTGACCAAAGGTACTTCCCAATCGTGGAGGTTGATCGACTTTACTTTATTTTCTTGTCTATCTCATCCTGACATGATTGATTTCATTAATCTCTTTGAGTTATCTTCATTGATTATTTTGAGAAAGATTCCAATCATATGATGTTGAGAGTGTGTCTCATCACACCTTAGCATCACATTTTTAGTACATTCTATTTTCATTACACTCCCTTACAAAGTCAATACCAAGGTGGGGCAGCTGTAGACATGCTAATTTTGACATCATTTTGAGTAAATTTCATATCGTATAATAATGCCCCAAAATAGTTTGATATTTAATCATTGGTTAATTTTATTATTTTTACTGGATTAATTGTCTAAATGACGTCGGGTCAAGACATACACTATTTAAGTTTATTAATGAAATTCATTTTAATTCAGATTTTTAATCAAATATGAAAAATTCTAAAAGACGTCGGCCTATGTAGATGCCATTTATGGTTTTATTCATATTTTGATTTTTAATTAATTAATTAATTAACTAAAAGACGTCTGCTCAGAACGACGCCATTTAGGTGTCCTAAAGTATTTCTGTTTCTTGTTCCCGAGTTTATCTTTATCCTAATTAAGCTAAAAGACGCTTCCTTCGGCGATGCATTTTAGGTAATTACAGATAATGATGAATTAGCCTGTGTTTATCTGTTTTTTGGTTGGATTGACTCCAAATTCTTTCATGTTAATCTATAAGTGACTGCAGACGTATGCGAGAGTCTTAAACTTTAGTCTTTAAATACACACTCCATAAGTTCTGTTTAGAATAGATTCTACACTCCATTAGTTCTAATTAGTTTCCTTTCTTCTTTATTTCTTTGCAAGGTACAAATATCAAGAAGAACAAGTGGAGATCATCATTGGAACAGAAAGGAAGATCCCCAAAATCAAATCCAAGTAAGAACATAAGTATTAGAAGGACTCTTTTTCTTCAGCCGGCTGAGGAGAAGGAATCAAGAATTCAACAATCTCTTAATTTCAAAACAGGTAAACGATCATCTTTTATCTTTTGAAGTTTTTTAGTCAAAAGTTTTTGACGATCACACTTAGTTTTTAATAGGTTTTTATTGTCACATAATCAACAAATTTTCATGATTTCACACATCACGATTTGAGCACTCACACCTAGCCATAGACTTCCGTGCATCATTCTCAGAGCATTTTTTCTCTGAATATTGATACGAATGATTGCGTATTGAACACTCAATTTCCTTCGAAGGTATTCTGCTATATCCGATCATTGACTATTTAGAATCTCATATTTAGAGATCCGTTAGCCAAGGTTAAAGTACAGAAATCGACCGACAATGTGTCCTTGATGTCTCAAGTCTAAGGATTATCAACGCAACTGCGACAATTCAATCAAATTGGTTGACAGTTAGTACATTACCATCTAGCGATTCAAGTCGGATCAGTTCAGTAAACTTATTATCCAATAAGCACTTACAGATTCACCTTCGTGTCTCCACACAGATGACTATGAGACCAGTCACCCTCATCATATGAGCCAGTCTGTACTAGTCTCATTAGATATCTGATGTCCTTCTTAGATATACTCTAACTAGGAATAATTAAGAATGTGTGTTTATAAGTGATCGGTCGTATTATTATAATCTCATCATAATTTGATCACTATTGCATGTATCCACAGACTTCATTATGAAACAAACATAAACAAAATACACATAATGAATGTTAAAGCTATTTTATTAATAACTAAACGAGATTATACAATATCAGATTGGCTTGTATGCTACCTAAGACTAACAATCTCTCACTTGAACTAAAGTCAATTACTTTTGTGCTGAATGCCTATAGCCTCTAGGTGACGCTCAAACACAATTTGAGACAAGGACTTTTTCAGTGGATCTGCTACGTTGTTGGTAAAGGGAACTCTTTATATTACTATAGCTCCTCTAGCGATGATATCTCTGATCAGGTGAAAGTGCCTCCGAATGTGCTTCGACTTTTGATGAGACCGCCACTCTTTCGCTTGTGCAATTGTCCTATTATTGTCACACATCAGCCGGACAAGATCAGAGATACTTGGAACCATACCAAGTCGGTGATGAACTTTTCAACTACACTACTTCCTTAGCATCTTCAGCTGTAACGATGTACTCAGCTTCTGTTGTCGAATCTACAGTAGTTTCCCACTTGAAACTCTTCTAGCACACTGTTTTTCCATTCAATATGAACACAACATCTAGATGTAGACTTGTTATCATCCAGATTTGACTAGAAACTCGAGTCAGTGGAACCTCGCAGTTTCAAGTCACTTTCTCCATAAATAAGAAACATATCCTTAGTCCTTCTTAAGTACTTAAGGATACGTTTCACTACCTTCAGTATTCTTCATCCGGGTCAACTTGAAATCTGCTCACAACACTTAAAGCATAAGCCATATCAGTCCTTGTATATAACACGCATACATGATAGATCCTATGACAAAGGCATAGGATACTTTATCCATGTCTGTCTTCTCTGTTTGAGTTTTTGGAGATTGCTCTTTAGAGAGATAAATTCCACGTCTCATCGGTATGAGACCTCTTTTGAAATTTTTTATTCCAAATCATTTGACAATGGTGTCTATGTACATTAATTGGGTTAATCCAAACATCTTCTTTGGTCTACCTCTATAGATTTGTGTTCTCAATGTGTAGGATGCTTCTCTCAAATCTTTCATGGAGAAGTTCTTTGACAGTCAAATTTTTACTTATGACAGCATTGCAACATCATTCCTAATGAGTAGAATATCATGCACATAAATAACTAAGAAAATGATCACTCCCATTGGTCTTCTTGTGCATACAAAATTCATATTCGTTCTTAATGAAGTCATAATGTTATACCCTAGATCTTAAACCCATTAATTTATATAAGCCAAGGTTAATTAAGTCTAATTAGATTTAGTAAGTCTAATAAGTCAATTATTAGGCTAAAATGACTTAAATCTATTTAATATTTATTTAATAATATAATAATAGATTTAGAAAAGATAAGTCATTAGTCAAGTCCAGTGAGATGCAATAAGTCCATTCGTGACTTGATTAGGAAATTTGTGGTTTCCAAAGTCAAATTTCGAATTCTAAAAACTATATAACAACAGTATATGGAGATGCGATAACTTCGTGCACAAAACTCTAAAATTCGCATAGTAGATATAGTTGGAAAGAGGATACGAAGGACTATAATTTTGTCTAAAGAATGTTTACCTAATTCAGTCGTTAAATAGTGGAAATTGAGGAATTGTAGCTAAGAAAACTCAGTGCGTGCAAAATCTGGGTTTCTGGTTGCAAACAAACTCACTTTATTGTTGTCTAAGACTCTATCTATTTGAATTCAACTCTGCAACCAAGGGAGATTGATTTGGGTAGTATTAGGAAGGAGTAGATATATAAATAAGGCTTTGAAGACATGCATAGGCTCTCTTGCACGCAGTCTCAGTTTTAGGGTAAATAATATGGTGTTCTTTATCAAGAACTAGAAGAGTCTTTAGTTTAATTTTTTGGAAATTGATTATAATAGAAGAATTATATTTTTGAGTGATTGGAGGATGTGAAAAATGTTCTATAACAAGAATAATTCTTGGCTAGAGCTTAAGAATTTGATTGGAGAAGATTAGCTTGTTCTTCCTTCAAGAAGTAGGTGATGATAACCTATTAATTGTTTATTTTGTATTAGTATAAAAACTTCATTTTGATTTTCAAAAATAGTAAAAAATGATTTCTAGAACCTTAATTTATAAGTTTATAATCTTAGTTCCCACTTTGGTTTCTCAATTCCGTATGAATTCTTCGAAATATTACAATTCAAAAAAATAGGTCTAAATAACGTTTAGACCAGTAGACGCGATTTGAAAGACGTTAGCTCGACAAGACGCCTTTCAAACTCGATGCTTAGAATCACCTTTTAGCTGATTTTTTTAATCTAAAAGTATCCACCATGGTGGACATGATTCAAAAGACGTCCACCTGCTTGGATGCGATTCAAACTGGTCTGTTTGCTGTTAGTTCGGAAATATGATTCGACTTGTTTTGGCCACAACTCTTTCATTTCTTAGTCAAATGATCTGAAATTTTGATGAAACCTTTATTTTTGTATGTTATACCTGTTGATAATTTTTTTTAATTATTGAATTTTATTTGTCTATTATTTTGATATTTATTCGTTTGGCTAAAATTCACTCAAATTCTTCATAAACAACTCAATGCTCTAAATCACTCAAACGATGTTTGATTTTCTTGAAACTTTATCTACATGTTTAATTTGTTCTATTTGACATGTCCATCAAGTTTGGTAATTTTTTGAATCTATTTGCTATTTTTGATTCTATTTATTAATGTTTTAGCTCTAAAAATTAGTTTATTGGCCAACAATTATAATTCTTTGTCCACAAAATCTGAGAAAATTTTAGTAGTATATTATTGTGTCTAGAAACCTATTTGGATCAGATATATGCTAATTTTTTGAATGTATGACCTACTTGACTCTTAAATGACTATTTTGTATGTAAAAGAAGTATATATTGACTCATATGTATATGTATTATTTTGTCTATTAAATTTTCAGATCCATGATATGTTTGAAATATGTGAAAAATATAATAATGTCATATTTATTTTTTCATGTATGTTTGGACATTGCCATATTAAGGAGATTGAGACTCATTCCATAAGTATTCATAGATGAGTTCTGTCTGTGGACAACAAAAAAATCCTGGTAATTTTGAATTTGTGATTAGTTATTTGGGTGGGTCATGAAACTCCGACTATGTATGTGCCATGACCTTAGCATACTTGTCTATATGTTTTGGTATTTGTTCGTTCAATTCTTTATATAGTGGTCAGATGCATGTCTATTTGATTTGTTTGGATTTGATTTATTTGGCATATAATTATGAAACATAATTTGTTATTTAGATTCATTTGATTCAGCTTATAATCTGCTCAGTTTGTTCTTTTGACATCTACGCTCAATTATTTTGATCTCAGTTTATTTGATTAAGAATCTATGTTTATTTTGATTAGTGATTTTAATAATATAAACTATGATTTGATAAGATACCATGCCATGATAATTTGCTATATGTTCATTTCGATATGCTCAGCTTGATATGTGATATATTCTAATCATGGCTAGTCGACTTATTCTATTAGGTAAGAATTTGATCCTACCTTATATGCTATATGTTACTTCGATTTGTTCTTACTGTTAGAAACACACATGTGATTTAGTAAATTTATATTTGACCATATTTTGTGTCATGTTCTTATTTGAACTATATGTAAAACTATGAATCATATATATATTTGATATCATTATTTTTCAATTATTATATTATTAGTATTTAGTGGATTTGATTTGCTTACTGAGTGGTTGTACTCATAAATCCTACTAACATTTTCAGAGAGTGAGGAGGAAGAGTTAGTTGTAGAGGAGGGTATTGCTTAAGAGACTTTTCAATTATTATATTGTTAGCATTTAGTGAGTTTGATCCTACTAATATTTTCAGAAACTGAAGAGGAAGAGCTAGCTGTGGAGGAGGATATTACTTAAGGAATTTGATTCAAAAAGGTTATCTAAGATGAGTTTTACTATTTTCTTAATTTTAATGTAATAGGAATTTGAGAGAGAATATGTACTTATATATTTTTTTAGTGAGTTGAGAGATTTTATTTTCGCTGCATATTTGATATAATTTGAGACTCTTGATTATGATATAATGGAATGTTTGGATTCATTTGATGATAAATGGCATGTTTATTCATTGGTTATTTGTATCTCATCTTTTATTTCAAATTTATATGTTGTTTGATTCTATAGTTACGTAGCTTGAATCCGAAGTGAGTGTAAATGACTAAACCATATCAAGGGTGTAACAATGTAGTATAAGAGTATATGAATAATGAGAGAACATTAACTATTATCATCTGATCATAAGTCATACCGAATTGATTTTGAGAGTGTGGGTAGGACAGTCGGGATATGTTTAAATTCTAAACGATTGAAGCTGATTAGGTTCTGTTTGATTTTGAAGTTATGGCTATAACGAGAACTGGGGCAAGGAATAGGACGCTCATCATTGAGCCCGCTAGCATTGCAGAGTAGTTGTGCAGACCAAGGCTATGGCCATGACATATAAATATTTTGGGGCTTTTCTGCAGGTTTTTCAGGGCATGGTTCAAACCATGCAAACACAAGCCGCACAGCAGGCTCAGGCGGTACTGCAGATTCAGACCGCTCAGATGACTACATCTGGGGCGGCGATGATGGAGAAGTTCAAGAAGCTCGGGCCTCCTTATTTTAAGGGGAAGAATAGGCTGGAGGTTGCCGAAGCATGAATTGACAGATCGAGAAGATCTTTGCAACCATCATCTGTGCATAAGAAGATAAGGTGTAACGACCCGCCACCCTATAATCGGAGATCCGATTACTAAATGGGTACCGAATCATTAATTTTGGAGCCAAACCATGATCTAGATAAGTCTGGAAAATAAATAATAATCTAAGCTAAACATTCACATCGCATTGAATTGAAAAAGAAGTGCAAGAATTAAAAATTATTACAATGCGACTCGACTCAGCAAATAATTACATACTCCAACTGAAAAGAAATAATTAAGCATACAGGCCAGAAAATAAAATAACAACTACATCGGGGCATACCTCGGAACAGCAGTTGCTGGCTTGCAACCAAAAACAACACTCTCCTCGCTACGCCTGCCTGGAACCCTCACCTGAAATCCGCAGGGGTGAGTCTCATCGAAAAGACTCAGTAGAGATTCTTTGATCGCCACCGCCCACTCACGTACCCACAAGTGCAGCAACACAAGTATAAATAATTTAAGCAAGTAAGGCAGTCAACATAATTCCTAAATTTCGATATAAAACACATGCAATCGAAATATTACATGCACAATTCTGAAATCATTTTACCATGGAACCCACAACCAGGGTCTCGGCAAAACAAGCCAACCACAAGGCCGAACGCGAGAAACACCGACCCGCTGAGACCAAACAGTAACCCCTCGGATAGCACGCTAGCTACTCTGGCCCAACTGGCTCATGGTGGTTTCTGCTTCCCCCAGCACGAGTGACACTCCAAAGGTACTACTCCTACACCGGTACTAGCTAACCCTGGGGTACACCAGGTGACCCTCTCTCTAGGCGTCACCCCACCACTCCCACACTGGCGCTGTGTCCCTCCTACACCGACACAGGGTGCCTAAGCGCTACAACTGTCACTCTAGGTCCACGGTCGCACGAAACACAACCTAGTGCGATCAGATTACGTAAAAATCCTCGCCCTCGAGTACGGTTTCAAGTATGCATTTAACCAAACTCTTTAACAATGTAAATACATGTTAATAACATGAATTAATGTGATTCTATCTTGAATCGCGTCGCCCATGGCCGACGTCATTCAAGCCTCATAAACTGGTTCATATAAAATGGGCTGAAAACGCGTCGTTATATGTAGCCGCCTTTTGAAAGGCGTCGCTGTCTCCAGTCGCCTGATAACGACAGAAACAGAGACAGACTTCGGGGTGATTTCACTTAAAATGCGTCGCGCATGCAAGTCGTCATTCAAAAGGCGTTGCTGTCTCTGGACACTCATCAGTCCAGAGACAGAGTCTGTTATTTAGGCTAAATCGCGTCGCGGGTGGGAGCCGCCTTTCTAAAAGGAGTCGCTGTCCCCCGACGCCATTTAACCCTCACAGACAGGTTCTTCCTCCACCATTTCCCAATCCACAGGGTGGGATTTCCTCTCCCAAATCGTGTAAAGCGCTCAGAAAAGTGGATAAGGAGGAGAAGAACCTAAATACCCATTAAAACTCCAAATTTTTCATTTCATGCAATTAGTGTTTTCACCCCAAAAATCTCCTAAACATGCTTCAAAGCGGAAAAAACATGGTTTTTAAACATAATATGACGGGGATCGTCACCCTACCGGTTACTCGAACTTCTCATAGTTCCAAGCCACCAACCCGCCTCGCCACACGCCACCGCCGGTACCGCCGTGGACGCCGCTACTCCACCCGGACGTTGGCCGCCGTCGGAGAGAAATGCACCGCGGAGGAAGTGGTGTGGTAGTGGAGGAAGTTGGTAGGCTAATGGAGTGGAGGGAGTGGAGGAATAGGGAGAGGAAAGGAAGGAGAGGGGAAAGGGTTCGCCAGAGAGTCGGAGGGAAGAGAGGAGAGAGAGGAGAAAGGAGAGAATGAGGGAAAGGAGGGAGGGTTTGCGGGGTCAAACAGAAGTTGGGTAAAACGTGTTGTGCAAGCCCGACGTCATTCAGACGACAAGACTGGGCCATACACTGACAAACCAGGGTCGTAGTCTAAATGGCGTCATCCATTCAAGACGCCATTCAGACGATAAGACCGGGGCCGTACACTCGTAGCCCAAGGCCAGCTCACGTGACGCCCACATGGCACAGCCTAAAACACGTCCACATTGCTGGACGCCGTTTGAACCGCGTCTCGCAAGCTTGACGCGAAAAAGAAACTAAGTCTTAACCCCACCAGGGCCCAGACTAAAGGATCCGACCCCGAAACTGACCCGATAACCAGATCTGAAACCTCAATCTTTACATAAGGTCAGGTTGGTGACCTTCATGCTCGAAGATCGAGCAGATTTCTAGTGGAATTCTATCAAGAGGACCACGTTCGCTGCCCAAGATGAGCCAATTCTATGGAAAGACTTCCTGACCGTCTTTCGGGAGCAGTACTTCCCTACTCATGTCAAGGATGCGAAGGTTGCCGAGTTCCTTACATTGACTTAGGGAATTATGATTGTGGCCGAGTATGAGGCCATGTTTATGGAGTTGGAATGATTTGCACCTAATTTCTTTCCGACGAAAGAGTAAAGAACCAAGAAATTTGTCAACAGACTGAATGGGGCTATTCACAACAAAGTAGCTCTATTCAAATATACAGTGATGAAGGATGCTTTGACGACAACTTACATAGAAGAGGAGAAGTAGATAGCTTTCGCGAACATCAGGAAAGGCCCGGCGGGGAAGAATGTTTAGGCTCTATCTTTTTACCGTGAGCTTGATACGAATAAGAGGAAAGACTTTCAGGCAGTGACACCAACAATAAAGAGAGTGCAGCATCCAGTTTGTGTACAATGTGGGCGACCCTACGAAGGATTTGAGTGCTGACGTATAGCTGGCAAGTGCTTCAACTGTGGGGAGCCATGTCACATGATGAGAGATTGCCCTAAGTCCAAGGGCAACGTTGTACCTGCAGTACCTATGAAAGGAAAGGTGCGTGTCTATGCGCTTATCACTGAAGCAAGTAAAGCGGATGATGACACCAATATGACCACATGTACTATTCTAGCTGAGGGTGTACATGCCCAAGTTATATTTGATTTTCGTGCAACAAATAGTTTTATTTCCACTGGATTCGTTGACGCTCTAGAGAGTATTGTGCTTTCAAAGGTACCACCCTTGACTATCACTACAGCTATTACTGAGACCTTGATTTCCACACTTTTGGTGTCTAATCTTCATATTCATATACCGGACTAGAATTTATTTGTATGGTCTTATGTTATTGACATGGTGGACTTTGATATTATATTGCACATGGATTTCTGAGAGAAACATGCTGTACTTCTAGATTGCATAAGAAGAGAGTTATATTTCAGGGTCTCCGATCAGAGGAAACTTTCTACTTTTAATGTCCAAAGAATGAGTTTGGCAGAGTGTTTGTCTCCGCCATAAAGCCAGAGAGATTAGTCAATTAAGATTATAAGACATTTTTGGCTAGTATGATGATTGACAATGACACAACTAAGACGGTGCAAGACATTAAGGTGATTCATAACTTTCTTGATGTGTTTCTTGACAATTTGCCTGATTTGCTACCTTCTCAAGAGATCGATTTTACCATTGATCTTATGCCAGGGACATTACCTATTTCGAAAGCACCATATATAATGGCTCCTATTGAGTCGGCAAAATTAAAGAAGCAACTGCAGGAACTTTTGGACAAGGGTTTCATACATCTAAGTGTGTCACCATGGGGTGCACCAGTGTTATTCGTTCAAAAGAAGGATGGATCGATGCGACTATGCATTGATTATCGCAAGATCAATCAAGTCACCATCAAGAACAAGTATCCTTTGGCAAGCATGACTTATTTGATTAGTTGCAATCTGCCAAGGTCTTCTCCAAGCTTGATCTTCGATCCGATTATCATCAGTTATGGATCAAGGATGAAGACATTTAGAAAATAGCTTTTCGCATTAGGTATGGTCATTATGAGTTCTTGGTTATACCTTTTGAGCTAACCAATGTCCTTACTGCATTTATGGATTTGATAAATAGAATCTTTCAGCCATACCTTGATCAATTTGTGGTGATTTTTATTGATGATGTGCTGATTTACTCTTCGAGTGAGGAAGCACATAGGGAGTATTTAAAGAATGTGTTGGAGATTCTCAGAGCTTATCATTTATATGTCAAATTTAGCAAATGTGAGTTCTGCTTTGAGCAAGTTCAATTTTTGGGACACATTATTTTCAAAGATAAAGTTTATGTTGATCCGACAAAGGTGAAGGCTGTTACGAAGTGGGAGGCTCCGAAGACTGTTGCAAAAATTCGGAGTTTCCTTAGTTTCGTTGGATACTATAGGAGGTTCATAGAGGGTTTCTACTCTAGCTACTCTGATGACTAAGCTAACACGCAAAGATGCAAAATTTGTGTGGTCAACTGAGTGTGAATAGAGTTTTTATGAACTAAAGAAGAGGTTGACTTCGGCTTCAGTGCTCACTTTATCAAGTGAGACTGATGGCTTTGTTGTATACACTGATGCTTCATGCAAAAGTCTCAGATGTATTCTCATGCAACATGGCAAGGTTATAGCATATGCATCGAGACAACTGAAGGACCATGAGCAGAATTATCCCACTCATGATTTAGAGATGGAAGCTGTGGTGCATGCTTTGAGGATTTGGCGGCATTATCTGTAAGGATTCGTGGCGGGAAGAACGACGACGCAGTGGAATTAAAAATTAATTAAATCTTTCCTTGATTCATGTGCATCAATTTTCGGATGTTTAGATCGCAATAAAATAATAAATAAAATATGAAGATCGGATCTTCACCATCATGGAGATGAAAATCCCTCGTCGAATTGGAGACGAACGAGTGGTCGATCTTGGGATTGCGAGCCGTTCAAGCGTCCGGCCTCTAGACGTATCTACACGAGTCTTCGCAACAGTTTGGATCTCTTTCGTGCTCTGCAAAGTCCGTCTGGATCTCAACTCCACCATGAACAGAGAGGGGAGAGAGAGGGCGGCTCTAGAGAGAGAGGAGGAGGGCGAATGATGGCTGGTTGTAGTGGAAAACCCTAAAACATGGTTAGGGTTTCTCCATAGGAACTATTTATAGACTCCAGACATTTTTCACAAAAATTCAGAAGTTTATAAAAACTTAAATCTTCTCTAGATTTGTGAAAAATCTTTTGTGTGTGACCTTCTAGGCCCAACTGTCTATTCAATTTTCAGTCCATTAAGTCAATACCAACTTATTTGACTTAATTAATTATTATTTATTATCTTTTAATGAATTTCAATATGATTATCACATAATCGATAAGCCATCATCGCATGATGAATTCTTCGAGCTTTCTGATCATGGATGGTACCAAGCTACACTTCATGATCTCAAAAGATATCAGCGATATGAAACCCACTAATCGTAGCCTTTCGTTCACGGATACCACATAGTTATAAATCCTCATCCATACAATGTCTCAATTAGATTGGGGTATAGTTTAACTGTCAAACCCTGATATGTCTTAACCTAATGGAACCTCGTACTCAATATTAAATTTAATAGATTTTTTTTCTTTTTCTATTTAATTATCTAACCCTGACCAGGGATTTCCGAATACCATTCCATAGGACATTCTCTCTCCAATGACATATCGAGAGTGAATGATTTCATGTTTTCAACTCAATTGCTTTCGCGGGAATCCCATTGAGCCCGAATAACTGATTAATACAGACTCACAAATTGAGACTTTTAAGTCAGTAATCAAATACTCAGTGTCACTCAAGCAAGACATTCTTGATGACTCAGGTCTAGGATCCAACTATGCTACTATAACTGTAGAATACACCGATTGACAGTCAGTATGATGACCACTTAGAAATTCTAGGTCGGATCAGTTCAGTAAACTCATTCCACTAATGAGCACCTGCACATGTATGTTAGTGTCACCACACTAGTGACTATGAGATCAGTCACCCTCATAATATGAGTAAGTATCACGTACGCTAGTCTATCCAGAACTTTAATATCCCGTCTTAGAGATACTATGATCAGGAACAATTCAAGCACATGCATCTAGATGATTAATCTTATTATCATAGTCTCATTATGATTCAGCCATCATCGCATGTGTTATAGGACTTCATCACATCAAACGATAAAGGCACATAAGACGATAAGATGCAATGAAGAATTGTCATTTATTATTAATAAGAATGAGATAATTACATGAAACTATACCATCGCATCTCATATGATTGGCTTGCAGGGCATACATTTCTATTAATCTCCCATTTGCACACTAATCACCTACATTCCTGACATCCATCAGCTCAAGGTGACGCTTAAAAACATTTTGAGACAATGGCTTAATTAGTAGATCTGCAATGTTCTCACTAGATGATATTCTATCAACTACTACATCTCCTCTAGCTATAATCTCTCTGATCAAATGATAACGCCACAGAATATACTTTGATTTCTGATAAGACCTCGACTCCTTTACTTGCGCAATTGCCCCATTATTGTCACAAAACATAAGGACATGATCAAATATGGTTGGGACAATTCCCAGCTTGGTGATGAACTTCTTCATCAAAACTGCTTTTTTAGATGTCTCAGCAACAACAATATACTCAGTCTTAGTTGTCGAATGAGCAGTAGTTTCTTATTTGAAACTTTTGCAACTTACTGTCCCGCCATTCAGGGTAAAGACGAACCCTAAGGTTGATTTGCTGTCATCTTTATCACACTGGAAACTCGAGTCAGTATAACTTCGAAGTTTCAAGTCCTCTCCACCATATACCAGAAAAATATCCTTAATCCTTCTCAAGTACTTAAGGATACACTTCACGGCTATCCAATGTTGCTCATCTAAATCTGCCCGATATCTGCTCGTAACACTTAGAGCATATTCTACATCAGGCCTTGTACACAACACGACATATATAATAGACCCTATGGCACATGTATAGGGAACCCTACTCATATGCTCTCTCTCTTTAGGAGTTTTTGGAGACATTTCTTTGGAGAAGTAAACTCCGTGTCTCATCGGTATGAGACATCTTTTGCAATTCTCCATGTCAAACCTTTGGACTATAGTGTCTATGTACATGGACTATGTAACGACCCGCCATCCTATAATCAGGGATCCGATTACTAAAGGGGTACCGAATCATTAATTTGGAGCTAAACCAAGATCTCGATAAGTCTGGGAAATAAATGATAAACTAAACTAAACATTCACATCACATCGAATTGTAAAGGAAGTGCATAAATTAATGATTATTACAATTCGACTTGACTCAGCAATTAAGTACATATTCGAACAGAAAAGAAATAATTAAGCGTACAGGCCAGAAAAGAAAATAACAACTACATCGGGGCATACCCCAGAACAGCGGCTGCTGGCGCGCAACTCAAGGCAACACTTTCCTCGCTACGCCTGCCTGGAACCCTCACCTGAAAACCGTAGGGGGTGAGTCTCATCGAAAAAGACTCAGTAGGGATCCTTCGATCCCCACCACCCACTCACACACCCACTCACAATATAGGTAATTTAACTAAATAAAGTAGTAAACACAATTCCCAGATTTTGATATAAAACATTTGCATTTATAACAGTAACATGCACGATTCTGAAACCACCCTACCACGGAGTCCGTAACCAGCGTCTCGGCTAAACACAAGTCACACGGCCGAACGCGGAAAACACCGACCCGCTGAGACCAAACAGCAACCCCTTCGGATAGTGCACTGGCTACTCCGGCCTGACCTGGCTCAAGGTAGTTCTGCTTCCCCCAGCACGAGTGACACTCCTAATGTACCACTTCCACACCGGTACTAGCTATACCCCGGGGTCAACCAGGTGACCCTCTCTTTCTAGGCGTCACCCCACCACTCTCACATCGGCGCCGTGTCACTCCCACACTGACACGGGGTGCCTAAACGTTAACAACTATCACTCTAGGTCCACTATCGCATAAAATGCAACACGGTGCGATTCGATCACGTAGAAATCATCGTCCTCAAGTATGATTTCAAGTATGCAATTAACCAAACTATCTATCAATGTAAACACATGTTAATTGCAGAAATTAATGAGATTCTGTCTTGAATCGCATTGCCCAAGGCCGACGTCATTCAAGACTCTTAAACTGGTTCATGTGAAATATGCCCTCGGAAGATGACCTAAAATGTGTCGTTAAAACGGGTCACCGTTTAAAAGGCGTCGCTGTCTCTAGACGCCATTCAATCCAGTGACAGAGTCTGTTATCTGGGATAAATCGCGTCGTGGATGGAAGCTGCCTTTTTAAAAGGCGTCGCTGTCCCCCGACGCCATTTATCCTTCACAAACAGGTTCTCCTCCGGCCTCCCTCGAGTTACAAAATGGGATTTCTCCCCCAAATTCGCACAAAACACCATAGAAATAGAGAGGGAGGAGGGGAAACTAAGTACCCATTAAAAACCCACAATTCCTCATTACATGCAATTAGTATTTTCATCGCAAGAATCTCCTAAACATGCTCCAAAGCGGAGAAACATGGTTTTAAACAAAACATCGCGAGGATCGTCACCCTACCGATTACTCGAAGTCCTCCGAGCTCTAAGCCGCCGAACCACCACGCCACACGCCATCGCCGGTACCGCCGTAGATGCCGTTACTCTACCGGGACGTCGGCCGCCGTCCGGAGAGAAGTGCGCCGTGGAGGAAGTGGTGGTGGTAGTGGAGGAAGTTAGGAGGTTGATGGAGTGGAGGGAGAGGAGGAATGGGGAGAGGAAAGGAAGGAGAAGGGGGAAAGGGAGCCGGAGGTTCGGAGGGAAGAGAGGAGAGAGAAGAGAAAGGAGAGAATGAGGGAAAGGAAGGAGGGTTCGCGAGGTCAGACTGAAATTAGGTAAAATGCGTCGTCCAAGCTCGACGTCATTCAGAAGACAAGTTCGGGCGGTACACTGACAAACCAGGGCCATACTCTGAATGTCGTCGTCCATGTAAGACGCCATTCAGACGATAAGACCGGGGCCGTACTCTCGCGGCCCAAAACCAGTCTATGGCGTCCACGTGACACAACTTAAATCGCGTCCACCTAATCGGACGCCGTTTGAACCGCGTCGAGCAAGCTCGACGCGATAAAGAACACAAGCCCCAGCCCCACAAGGGTCCAAATTGAGGGATCCGACCCCGAAACTGAGCCGATAACCGGATCCGAAACCTCAATCCTTACAGACTAGGACAAGCCTTGCATCCTCTTTCATTTATTTCTATAGATCTTAATACCCAACACATAGGATATTTCACCCAAGTCCTTCATGGAGAAATTTTTAGACAGTCATGCTTACATCATTCCTAACAAGTAGTATGTCATCCACATACGGTACCCAAAAAGTGACTGTACTACTACTCACTTTTTTATACACATATGGTTCATCTTCGTTTTTAACAAAGTCATAAGATTTGATTGTCTCATCAAATCTTATGTTCCAACTGCAGGGAGCTTATGTTAGTCCATATATAGACCTCAGAAGCTTGCATACTTTATCTAGATACTTTTGGATGTGAACCCTTCAGGTTGTATCATATACACCTCTTCTTCAAGATTTTCATTAAGGAAGTTGTTTTCACATCTATCAACCATATCTCATAATCATGATATACAGCGATGACAAGCAAAATCCTGATGGATTTAATCATGGCTACTGGTGAGAAGGTCTCGTCATAGTCAACGCTTTGTCTTTGACGATATCCCTTCGCCACTAGTCTTGCCTTGTAGATTTTAACCTTTTCATCTGTTCAAATTTTTCTTTTATAGACCTACTTACAATCAATGAATATAATACCCTCAGGTAGATCTACCAAGTTCCAAACTTGGTTGGAGTACATAGAATCCATCTCAGATTTCATGGTCTCTCGCTATCTCCCGGAGTTCATGCTATTTATTGTCTCCTCGTAGGTCTTGGGATAATCATCCTCATTGTACTGTACTGTCGTGCATTTTTTAGAGAAAAAATGCACTTGATCTTGATTTTTTGATTTAGATTTGTTATTTGTGTGCTTTACCTGACTCAATCAGATGAATGCGTAGTTCTTCGACCTGATCCCGCTACCCATAAATGGAATAGCGTTAATTACATCCTCCTAAGAGGAAAACTCTTGATTAATCGTCGGAAGAATAGAATAACACCCTTTGAAATGATATAAGAAAGATATACAAGATTACATTTGAAAATATGAATGAATTTCAATTTTTATTTGAGAAGAAAACTCATTTTTTAGTTTAGCGTTGAGTCTGCGCAAGAAGATTTTTATTGATTTTTATTGATGGATAATGATGAGAGACATTTTTTAATTTTTTTTAATTGATTTATATGGATGCATTGAAGATTTGTTTGAATTTTTTATGTTCGGGAGTGAACATGAAGTTGAGTATGCGCAAGGATGCGCAGACTCATTTGTTACCAATGAGAATGTTTGTACTTATTTTTTGATTTGTGAGAGGAGTGAAAACCTTTTTTATGGTGTTTTGATTGAAGTACATGACATTTTTTATCAAGGAAGTCTAATAAACATTTCTTATTGTGTTTTTTCAGATTCGAAGTAAAGACACTTTAGATTTGATTTGGAAGGTATGGAAAAGTGTTTTTTATGTTTTCTTATTTGATTTGAGTGGAAGATACTTCAAATACTTATACTTTTTATGTTTTGAATTTGTAGGTTTTTAGAGAATGAGCAAGGTTGAAGTGAGGCTTCTTTTAGGTATTTTTTATGTTTTGCAAAAGGGCAAATTGAGTTTTATTGGATTTTTTATTTATAGAAAATATTTTATTCTTATCTTAGGGTTTTTGATTCAATTTTAAAGGAATTAGAGTTGAAAAGATTGGATTTTAGCAATTAGGGGTTGAGTCTGCGCAGGGTAGCGCAGACTCACCTGTCACAAGTCTATTTTTTAGTTTTTCAGGTAATTTTTAGGGAAAAGTTAATTTTTTGTTTTAGGTTTTGATTTATGGAAAATATATGTTTTATTCTTAAGAGTTTGATTTGATTTGATGGAATTTTAATAGTCAAAATACCAGATTTTAGGAATTTAAGGTTGAGTCTGTGCTATAGAGTGCAGATTCATTGTTTATCGAAGTGTTTAGTATTTTTTATATTTTTTGTGAAAGGAGTTTTAAGCTTTTATTTAGGTTTTTGACTTACATAAAGTATAAAGTTTTTATGCAAATTTTTGGTTTTAATTTGGAGGGAATTTAGGATCAAAAAGACCAAATTTGGGATTTCAGGGTTGAGTCTGCGCTGGGTAGCGTAGACTCATTTGTCACCAAAGTGTTTTTAGTTATTTTATGCATTTTTTCAAGAACAGGTTAATGTTTTTATTTGATAGTCTGATAGATAAGAATAAACTTGATTTTTAGAGGGTTTTAGACTATCTTTTGGTGCTCGGGAAGTTGCTTTTTAATTTTTTGTGAATTTCAGGGCTAAGTCTGCGCCAGGATTCGCAGACTCAAGTGTGAACTTTGGATTTTTCGATTATGAGTTGTTTTATTGGATTTTTGGTGGGATAACTTGATTTTATGTTTTGTTTGGTGATAATTTACAGATTTGGAGCTGGGAGCATGATTTGGGGGCCAAAAGATGAGGTTTTGGCCTTGGGATTGATGCGGAGACTCAAGTTCAAAGAGGATTTTGGGCAAGATTCTTGAAAAGATGGAACCTCCTGAGGTTGAGGGGGATTTCAAGAGTTTCAAAGAGTTGGGGAGCTTCAAATATCAAAGAGACAAGAAAAATGAGTTTGAGTCTGCGCAGACTCAACTGAACTTGTAATTTTAGTTTATTTTGAGGGGATTTGGATCATTTTTGTTAATGGATGTTTATTTAAATGATATGGAGTGTTTGATATATGATTGTGAGTGATTTGAGCAATTTGATTTATTGTTTAGTTGATTTTTTCATTTGAAATGAGCTTATGAAAGGTATGCAGACTTAACTTGAGTTTGAAATTTTTTGTTTATTTAAAATAGAAGATGGCTATCTTAAACCTTTTTTGAATGAATTAACTTTAATTATTTGAGTTACTTGAACCATAAATGAGTCTATCAGCCCATGCAAAGACTCTTTTGACAGTTTTGAGTTGAGTCTGCGCAAGGGTGCGTAGACTCAGAACAGTCGCGCAGACTCAAGTATGAAATTTAGATTTTTGAGTTTCCTGCACAGTTCAAACTGCAATTAAATCCATCAAGGGGTTAGTTTCAACCATTAAAGTTAGTATATGAAATCTGGAGTCAAGGAAAACAGATTTTACCCCATTCCCAATCAAGTTTCCATGGTTATAGGTGCGCAGACTCAAAATCTGAGCATAATTTCAGATTTATACCTCTTCCAACTTGAAGTGATCCAAGAATCACCACAAATTTGGAGAGGATAACACTAAGAAATCTCAGAAGTTGAGTATGGCTACATGAGACCTTTTCAAAGAGTGGTTCTTGTGTGGATTTCTTCAAATGACATGATTTCTTCATGTTTATCTCATTCTTCTTAGATCACTTTATAAAGCATTAAAAGTGCTAAATATAGTGATTCTAAGTTGAATTTCAACCTTTCATTAGGAGAACCCAATGAAAAGGTTTAAGATCTTCATGAAGGATCATGGCATGAAGGGACCCGAAGTACCAACTCTCTTAAAGGGATATGTAATGGCTAATGGACCATAGGGATGGCTATAAAGGGGGGCGTGCCGAGCATCCAACCACTCACCCAATGGGTGCCCTTAATGCCGAGCATACTTCAAATACTTATACTTTTTTTGTTTTGAATTTGTAGGTTTTTAGAGAATGAGCAAGGTTGAAGTGAGGTTTCTTTTAGGTATTTTTTATGTTTTGCAAAAGGGCAAATTGAGTTTTATTGGATTTTTTATTTATAGAAAATATTTTATTCTTATCTTAGGGTTTTTGATTCAATTTTAAAGGAATTAGAGTTGAAAAGATTGGATTTTAGCAATTAGGGGTTGAGTCTGCGCAGGGTAGCGCAGACTCACCTGTCACAAGTCTATTTTTTAGTTTTTCAGGTAATTTTTAGGGAAAAGTTAATTTTTTGTTTTAGGTTTTGATTTATGGAAAATATATGTTTTATTCTTAAGAGTTTGATTTGATTTGATGGAATTTTAATAGTCAAAATACCAGATTTTAGGAATTTAAGGTTGAGTCTGTGCTATAGAGTGCAGATTCATTGTTTATCGCAGTGTTTAGTATTTTTTATATTTTTTGTGAAAGGAGTTTTAAGCTTTTATTTAGGTTTTTGACTTACATAAAGTATAAAGTTTTTATGCAAATTTTTGGATTTAATTTGGAGGGAATTTAGGGTCAAAAACACCAAATTTGGGATTTCAGGGTTGAGTCTGCGCTGGGTAACGCAGACTCATTTGTCACCAAAGTATTTTTAGTTATTTTATGCATTTTTTCAATAACATCTTGGTGTTTTTATTTGATATTCTGATAGATAAGAATAAACTTGATTTTTAGAGGGTTTTAGATCATCTTTTGGTGCTCGGGAAGTTGCTTTTTAATTTTTTGTGAATTTCAGGGTTGAGTCTGCGCCAGGATGCGCAAACTCAAGTCTGAACTTTGGATTTTTTGATTATGAGTTGTTTTATTGGATTTTTGGTGGGATAACTTGATTTTATGTTTTGTTTGGTGATGATTTACAGATTTGGAGCTGCGAGCATGATTTGGGGGCCAGGAGATGAGGTTTTGGCCATGGGATTGATGCGCAGACTCAAGTTCAAAGAGGATTTTGGACAAGATTCTTGAAAAGATGGAACCTCCTGAGGTTGAGGGGGATTCCAAGAGTTTCAAAGAGTTGGGGAGCTTCAAATATCAAAGAGACAAGAAAAATGAGTTTGAGTCTGCGCAAGGGATGCGCAGACTCAGCTGAACTTGTAATTTTAGTTTATTTTGAGGGGATTTGGATCCTTTTTGTAAATAGATGTTTATTTAAATGATATGGAGTGTTTGATATATGATTGTAAGTGATTTGAGCAATTTGATTTATTGTTTAGTTGATTTTTTCATTTGAAATGAGTTTATGATAGGTGTGCAGACTCAACTTGAGTTTGAAATTTTGAGTGTATTTAAAATAGAAGATGGCTATCTTAAACCTTCTTTGAATGAATTAACTTTAATTATTTGAGTTACTTGAACCATAAATGAGTTTATCAGCCCATGCAAGGACTCTTTTGACAGTTTTGAGTTGAGTCTGCGCAAGGGTGCGCTGACTCAAAATAGTGGCGCAAACTCAAGTATGAAATTTGAATTTTTTAGTTTCCTGCACAGTTCAAGTTGCAATTAAATCTATCAAGGGGTTAGTTTCAACCATTAAAGTTAGGATATGAAATCTGGGGTCGAGAAAAATAGATTGTACCCCATTCCCAATCAAATTTCCATGGTTATAGGTGCGCAGACTCAAAATCTGAGCATAATTTCAGATTTATACCTCTTTCAACTTAAAGTGATCCAAGAATCACTACAAATTTGGGGAGGATAACACTGAGAAATCTCAGAAGTTGAGTATGACTACATGAGACCTTTTCAAAGAGTGGTTATTGTGTGGATTTCTTCAAATGACATGATTTCTTCATGTTTATCTCATTCTTCTTAGATTACTTTATAAAGCATTAAGTGCTCAATATAGTGATTCCAAGTTGAATTTGAACCTTTCATTAGGAGAACCCAATGAAAAGGTTTAAGATCTTCATGAAGGATCATGGCATGAAAGGACCCGGAGGACCAGCTCCCTTAAAGGGATATGTAATGGCTAATGGACCATATGGATGGCTATAAAGGGGGGCGTGCCGAGCATCCAACCACTCACCCAATGGGTGCCCTTAATGCCTTCAAGATGTAAGAACAACCCACAAGGGAAAATCCAAAGCATCTCTACATTTGGGGAGCAAGGAACTCCACCAATTTCCCTAGAGGATCACATGTAGCCCTGAACTATGGAAGTGGCTATAAAGGGCGGGGTGCCGAGCATCCAACCACTCACCCAAAGGGTGCCCTTAATGCCTTTAAAATGAAAGGTTATCCACAGAGAATTACCCATTCCATTTTTACATTTGGGGAGCAATGAACTCCACCAACTCATTGGGACTTCGGGACACATCATCTAAATGAACCCATAGAAATGGGAACACAAGAATGATGTTTTTTGTATGAGGGCCCTTGATGGGTTACTCAACATGAGATTGCTGGCTCCCTTAGATCGGGACATCTTCAGAAAACATCGGAAAACATTTAAAATCTTAAAACCATATGGCAAAATTTCGGTTGAAACATTAAGGGCTTAAAAACCCAAAGTGTAAGCCATTTAGGACCTTCATTGGGCCTCAAAAGGACAGCCCTAGGTCCAAGGAACATTTGGACAGCTTGGGGGAGGATCAAAGAATCACCTCAAGCCCAAAAAAAACCACTTGGAAGAGGCGCAGACTCAAAACTTGCAACTGGCGCTGAGTCTGCGCAGGGAGGCACAAACTCAAGCTATAAAGGGGGGCGTGCCGAGTATCCAACTGTTGGGATCCGGGCGGGACGCGAAGAACGCAGCGGAAACGAAGAACAAAAATTAAACCCGCCCGATGCCCGCTGATCCGATTCGGAACGAAAAATTCAAACCGAAAACTATGAGAAGTAATCCGATTACCGTGCGCGGATTCGAATCCGCTTCCGTCTTGGTTCCGTCGAGGTGATGCCGCAAGCCGCACAAGCGTCCGGCCTCCAGCGGTATCCATGCGATCCTCTGCGGTGATTCGTCCTCGATCCCTCATCCGTTTCAGCTCACTCGCTGAAGATCCGTCGCCGCAACGATTGCAGAAATCCCGCCGACGGGAATTCCCGACTTTCGGGAATCACACGCGGCGGAGACGGAAACTGTCTCGGTGCCTCGAACGGGACGCCCAGAGAAGGAGAGAGAAAGGGGGTGACGGCCAGCAAGGGAAATCCTGGAGCTTGGCCCAGGGTTTCTCAACAGCGTGTATATATATTAAGTCGGCGCAACTTTTCACAAAAGTCCCCGAGTTAATATAAATCCCACTTATGTACCACCGACTGAGAATCTTATTGCGTGTGACCCTCTAGGCCCATTTACCAGTCCGGTTTTCAGCCCGTTAAGTCCAATAACTAGTTATTGACTTATTGTAATTAATTAATATCTATATATTAACTAATTACTCAACCGAATTGACATTGCATGTGAATTCGGTCGGACTTCTGATCAAGTTGGGTGCCAAGCAACACCGCATGATCCCGGAAAGTAATGGGGTTCAGCACCCTACTCATGAAACCTGTCCGTCCACAGTTACCACGTGGCTATAATCCTTCGTTCGCACAATGCTCTCGAGTTAACCTAGGGTATGGTCAACTGTCAAACCCTAGATGGTCAACTCACTTGAATCAGACTCCGCTGTACAATATCCGAAAATCACTTTTCTGATATTGTTTCTGCTCTGGCCAGAGACTCCTGCGGATCTACTCTAGAGCATTCTCTCTCCAGTTACCTGAGAGCGAACGATCCTTTATTGAACACACAATCACCTTCGAAGGTCTTCCGCTGGACCCGATCCTTGACTATTTGAGATCCCGTGGATAGGGATTCGTAGGTCAATGTCAAAGTCCAGAAGTCCACCGACAAGGTGTCTTTGGTGTCTCAAGTCCAAGGATCAACCACGCTACTGTGACGATGAATCAAGCCGATTGACAGTCAGGTAAATTACCATTCGGCGATTCATGTCGGATCAGTTCAGTGAACTCAATCCCCAATGAGCACCTACAGGTTTACCATTGTGTCTCCACACTAGTAACTAACGAGATCAGTTACCCTCATCATATGAGCTGGAATAACCTGTACTAGTCTAACCGGATGTTTGATGTCCTTCTCAAACATCCTACGACTAGGAACAATTGAGAATATGTGTTTATAAGTCATCAGTCTCATTATTATGATCTCATCATAATCTTATGACTATTGCACATATTCATGGACTTCATTATGCGCAATTATAAATATGCCAATCTACATAATGAATTTAATGCCATTTATTAGTGAACCTGTAATGACCGAGATTTCGGGTTCTGTGTTCGGGTCGGGATCGGGCCGGATCCCCTGGTTTGGACCCCGTGGGGTCTTGTGATTTCTGGCTGAATGGCGTCAGCTCTCGTCGACGCCTTTCAAAAGGCGTCAGGGTGCGTGGACGCCATTTAGGTCCCTGGTTGTTGTGCCACGTGTGCGCCACGTGGGCGGGTTTCGGGCCGCGAGAGCACGGCCCTGTCAGATTCGTCTGAACGGCGTCCAGGTGGGTCGACGCGTTTCAGACTGTGACATCTGCGATGTCAGGGCATGGCGCCAGAGCGTGATCAGTACGGCCTGTCACATCGTCTGAACGGCGTCCACGGTGGGCGACGCGTTTCAGAGCGGTGTCTGTACGGCTGTCCTGTCAGACTGATAGGCGTCTGCCTCGATCGACGCGTTTTAGCTGGTTTCGGATTGACCCCGCGAGCCTCCCCTTCTTTCCCCTCATTCTCACCCTCACACTCTCTCTCTCCTCACCCCCTCCGCCTCTCCGGCGATCTTCCTCCCCTCCTTTCCTCTTCTTCCTCTTCCAACCACTCCATAGCTTCCCTACCTCTCACCTCTACCTCCACCACTTCCTTCGCGGCGTTCCCTTCTCCGGACGGCGGCCGACGTCCCGGCGGAGTGGCGACGTCCCCGAAGGTACCGGCGGCGGCGTGGGGCGAGACGGGTCGGCGGCGAGGAGCTTGGTGGAGTTCAAGAATCGGTAGGGGGACGAACCTTGCTTGTGATGTTCGTGTGATTCTCGGCGTGACGTGATGTATTTGGGGCTAGAATGAGCATGTTTAGGGGGTTTTCTTGTGGGAATTGGCGTGCTTGTGATCGTAGGTTTCGGCGTATGCATGTGGTAGTTGAGTTCTCCTTCCTCTCCCTCTTGTTTTGGGGTTTTCGGGGTGCTTGGGGTTCAAGGGAGGAACTCTCGGTTCGAACCAGGGAACCTGGTTCCTGGCGCTGAAAGGCGTCGTCCCTAGTCGACGTCTTTTAGAAGGACGTCGGTTAAGTACGACGCGTTTCAGGGCAGAAATCCCCCTGTTTGAGTTTCAGAGGTTAGGGGTGCTGGGCTAAATGACGTCATGGGTGATCGACGCCTTTCTGAAGGACGTCGAGTCACCATGACGCCATTTAGGCAGGATTTGCCCCCGCTTAATGGTTCTGTATTCTGGATTTCGGGGTTGAATGGCGTCGGGCCATCCAGACGCGTTTTAATAGGCGACTTCATCGGTGGACGCGTTTTAAGGATTATTCTGGTCTTTTAATAAAACCGTCTGTGGGGCTTGAATAGCGTCGACCTCGGTCGACGCGATTCAAGCCAGGAATGGTTAACTTGGGGTATTTGATGTATGTTTCACGGTGGGATGGTTCTAATGCATACTTTGAGTTATATACTGAGACTGAGAACTTCTGCATGACTGGGATTTCATCATCTGTGGGTGTGTATGTGCTTTAACTGTACGTTGAGACTGGGGTTTACTGTGCGAATGGATTGACAGCATGTTATATGTGTGTGTGTGTGATCATACGACTGTGGATCGATGTGACAATGGTTTCCGATGTCACCATGGACCGGTGGGGACAGGGTCATGGTGTCTGTGAGGAGGGGTGCTCGTGGTGTTTTACCTTTAGCTGAGGGAAGCAGAACCACCTTGAGCCGGCGGGCCGGAGTAGCTAGTGTGCTATCCGAGGGGTTGCTGTTTGGTCTCAGCGGGTCGGGGTTTCCCTTGCTTGTTGTGTCGGCTTCCGGCGTGTCTCTTGCTGTGGAGCTGATGGTTTTACTGGTGGGAGTTGGTTTACCCTTTAGCCAATGGGCCTGATGTGACCTTTGATCAAGGTTACGAGTGGTACCTTTAGCCCTTGGCCTGATGCAGCCCGGGAGAGTTGGGTCTGTGGGTAGTTCCTATAGCTACGGCTTGACGGGGGTTCCCGGACCCCAGGACCCTCCAGGAAAGCGCTGAGGCCTAGCGTGGAGGCAATCCGGTGGTAGGACAGTAGTCTAGACTGCTTGTGTGCACACGTAGCTGGCAGTGGCGGTACACTGAGTCCAGCTAGTCCTAGTTCAGCTCACTGCCTCACCCTACAGTGCTCCGGAACGCTGTAGGGGTGGACAGGCGTGAGCACTGGTGGTAGTGTTGGGAGGCGACGTTTGACTTCGGTCGACTGTGTGGTTTAGTCGCCTTGTGGACTTCGGTCGTGAGACGTGACTCTGTGTTGGGTTCTTCGGGTTACTCAGCGTTGTTCCTGCTACACTGTCTGTCGTACGTTTCGTACCGGGGTTGCCTGTTGTGTTTACTGCTTTACTTGACTGTTCTATATATTCTGTTGCTTCACTTGTGGGTGTGTGAGTGGGAGGCAGGGGATCGGATGATCCCTACTGAGCCCAGTTCTGGTGTGGCTCACTCCCTGCGGTTTCAGGTGTGGACTTCGAGGCGCAGCGGTAGCGTGGTGTCTTCTTGGTGTGCGGACCAGCAGCTGTCTTAGTTCCGGGGTATGCCCCGATGTTGTTGTACTTTCTTTCTGCCTGTACTTATTTAATTGTTGGACATGTAATTATTGTTGGACTGTATACGGACATTGTTACTTTCCCTGCGCACTTGTTTACCTTTGTAGTCCGTGAGATTGTTATATTTAGCACTGTTTAGCACTTACTCCTCCAGATGTGTTGTGTGAGATCCGGGTGTGAGCCCGTAGTTAATGGGCCGACATCCATTTAGTGACCGGGTCCCCGGTCATAGGATGGCGGGTCGTTACAGAACCAGATTGAAATAGGTGCCTTATGATTGGCTTAGAGGACACCTATATCCATCACCAACCACTCACCCAATGGGTGCCCTTAATGCCTTCAAGATGTAAGAACAACCCACAAGGGGAAATCTAAAGCATCTCTACATTTGGAGAGCAAGGAACTCCACCAATTTCCCTAGAGGATCACATGTAGCCATGAACCATGGAGGTGGCTATAAAGGAGGGCGTGCCGAGCATCCAACCACTCACCCAAAGGGTGCCCTTAATGCCTTCAAAATGAAAAGGTTATCCACAAGGAATCACCCATTCCATATCTACATTTAAGGAGTAAGGAACTCCATCAACTCATTGGGACTTCGGGACACATCATCTAAATGAACCCATAGAAATGGGCACACAAGAATGATGTTTTTTGTATGAGGGCCCTTGATGGGTTACCCAACATGAGATTGCTGGCACCCTTAGATCGGGACATCTTGGGAAAACATCGGAAAACATTTAAAATCTTAAAACCATATGGCAAAATTTCGGTTGAAACATTAAGGGCTTAAAAACGCAAAGTCCAAGCCATTTAGGACCTTTATTGGGCCTCAAAAGGACAACCCTAGGTCCAAGGAACATTTGGATAGCTTGGGGGAGGATCAAAGAATCACCTCAAGCCCAAAAAAAACCACTTGGAAGAGGCGCATACTCAAAACTTGCAACTGGCGCTGAGTCTGTGCAGGGAGACGCAGACTCAAACACTGTAGCACCTGCAAGCGCAGACTCAAGTTGAAACTCGGATTTTCGGTAAAAAATGGGTTTAAAACTAACCCAAATGATAGAAAATAAGGTATAAAAGGTACAAGGCCTAAAATATTTATTTAAAATATATTTTAGATGCATTTCTTTAGGAAAATATCATGAAAACTTGAATAAGAACATAAGAGAAACTTAGGCATACTTTTTATCTTTTCCATGGATCTCTCCTTCTTGGCTCCATGTTAGAGGGTTTCTACCCAAAGAAGCTCATCCTCAACTAGTGAGGGAACCTCCTTGATAACCTCTAAGGTCTAAACCCTTAGCCATTAAAGGAAAAAGGTCCAAACAAAACCCATTCGGTTCCAACATGAAAACAGAAACTTGGATCTTAATATATATGAAACTTAGGGGGTTTCTCTTGATGTTTGGCCTTGGGGGAACATCATCCATGGAGGGGATGTGCTCCTAAGGGTCATGGAAGGCCAAGCCACCTTGAAAAACCCCAAAACCAAAGGCAAATAAATGGAAAACTAGTATTCAGGAAATCTGAACAGCAAAGCACATCTTGGGTCATATCTCCATATTTAGGGGGTTTCAAGGCTTGAGGAGACCATTTCTATAAACTAGAAAGGCCCCTCTACCATCCCCATACGAAGAACACATGCCTTATGTAGGAAGAAATAACATAAAAACAAGATAACCAGCAGATTCACAAAATAGACTAAGAAAATCTGAACTTTGCATTTCATTACTTTCAATCACCATGGATGAACATCAAGGGGGAGATAGAAGTTTCTATGAACATCAAAATGAAGGAAAACATTATAAGAAAGCAAGGAGACAGAGATAGACCCCTTCTTCACCCCCACTCTACCTTGGAGAGGGGATGAGAAGGGAAAATGACTCTTAAAGCCTATAATCTTGCTCTCTTCTTCTCTAGCACTCTTCGTTTCTTTTTCTCTTCTTTTCTAACTCTTTTTTCTCTCTTGGGATGCAGGAAATAGAGGGGAAGGAGGAGGGAGACGTGCTCCTCCAAGCTCTCTCACTTTTCTTCTTCTCTTTTCTATTTTTTGGGATTTTTGTCTCCAACCTTTTCTTGTAGAAGATGGGGGTTCTTTTATAGATAAAGTTGGGTTACTTTTGGGGGGTAGATTAGGCATCCATTAGCCTTAAATTAAGGATAAGAAACCCCTCTTGAGAGTCCTCCAATGAGGCCACAACACTTGGAGAATCATGATTGGTTTCTCTTTTTACTTTTCACCTACCCTCTTCTAGAAGAATCTTGAGGGGGGGACCACTTGTTTTTCTTCTTATCCTTCTTTAGGCAGATTTGACCATGGGCCAAAGGGATAAGAATAGGCCATGGGGGGGACCATTTGGGCCCTTTTGAAGGCTGCCACGAAATTGGACTTTGGTCTTCACTTTTTGGGCCCAAATTGGCCATATTGGGCTTCTTTTGCTTGAGATAATGGGCCTAGGCCTGCCCCCTTGAATTTCTTCATCATTTGGGCTGAAAGTAACCCCTTTTTGACTTCTTTGGCCTTGCAAGAATGGGCATGACAGCTGTCCATTAACTTTCTTCACTTGGACTATCTTTTGAAAAATTGCTTGGACTTCCTTTGCTTGAGATAATGGGCCCGGTTGCACCATTGAATTTCTTCACCATTTGGGCCATAGAGTGGTCCCTTTTTTGGTTCATTTGGCTTGCAAAATTGGGCTTAGCTGCTGCCCTTTAAATCTTCTTCATTTGGGCCTTCTTGGACAATCTTTGCACAATTGTTTGGACTTTCTTTCTTACTTGAATTAATAGGCTCGGTTCTTCTTTTCAATTATCTTTGATTTATGCCTTCTTTGTTGATCTTTAGACTCTTTTTCGTGTTCAATTTTTTTTGGTGACAACAAATGCCTCCCACGCATACGGCTCACGTATGGAGACCGGAGGCGATGGAGTGAGTTGTATGCATGGCCCATTGTCATGTACTTATCCCATTTAAGCGGCTCACAGTTTAAAACTGGCCCTACTTAAAGGTCTTGATTCACCCATTAAGGATTTGTTTGACTGGGACTACTGCAATCACCAGGATTCCTTCTTGAATTTGTTTCCGCGACCGACTCAGATCGGGTCTCGAGCTTCGGGCAATCACAAGTTAATATACCCTTCGAGTATGCGCCAGTCCAGGTTTAACTTGGGCTTTAAACCGACCGGATTTCTTGAATTTAGAGGATGGGGTATGTACCCTTTGAGTCTGCGCTGGTTCAGGCTTCAATTCGGCTCCAAACCCGGCCATATATGTTGAATTTGAGAGAAAGGGGGAGATCCCCTTGAGTATGCGCCGGTTCGGTTCAATTTTGGCTTCGAACCGGTTTGCGTATGTGAAGTTTGGAAGAGGGGGGCATATGCCCTTGAGTCTGCGCCGGTTCAGTTCGGTTCAGGCTTTGGGCTGGCTAAGGCTTAAAAACTGACCTGGTCGGCTATAAAAGAGGGAAGGGGCGGGCTTTTCCCTCTGCTTTTTCAGCTGGGGGATTCTGAGCATCAGTCTGCCTCTTCCTCTTCCTCCTCTTGCCATCGCCGATGGACGGAGCTGTTGGAGCCGCGGGAGCAGGCCATTGCCGCCACAGCTCGCCGCCGTCGAGCTCTTCCTCCTCTTCGTTCTTGCCTTTGACCGAAGCCACAGGGGTCTTCGGGGGGTGCCACCGCCGCTGTCTGCGCGTTGGCCTTCCGCCGTTTGGGAGTGCCACTGCTGCTGTCTGTACGCCGGCTGCCTCCTTTTTTCTTCTGCCGTCGACAAACGCTGCCAACCCGTCGGGGAGTGCTATTGTCATCGCCTGTAGGTGTTGTCCGCCGGGTTCAGAGCCGCCGGCCTTGCCTTCCTTACTCCTTCGTCGGCAACCTTGAAGGGGACTTCAGAGAGCATCACTGTTGCTGTGAAAAGGGGTATCGATTGGACTGCTGTTTGAGGAAGAAGGGTTCCTGCACCGTGGTTTTCAAAGTGAAAGGTGGGGCCTTTCCTTCGATTTTTTTTTTTTGCCGGTGTGACTGATTAGGTGTTGTTAGCCGCCGTTGATTTGGGCATGGGGAGAGTGAAGGGGGTCTCCTCTGCACTTATTTGATGCTCTAACATTTTTCTTTGTCTTTTTTTTTTTGCAGGAAACCGACTCTGAGCTTGTCGATCTACATTAGGCGCAGACTCATTACTATAGCGATTGCAGGTCGGGTGGATCAGCGTCTTGCTATTTGACTTTGGCAGTTCCTACGGGAGCAATCCCTGGGGCTGTGGCTTTAGTACCTAGTCCCGGTTGTAGCTCGGCTCTCGGGAAGTGGGTTACTGGAATGCCATTTCTACACCCCTCTGTCTTTGACATGGGTCTTCTTCTTATCGGAGCATCTCGGTCTGTCCCGGATGGCTCTCGATAAAATTTTAATAGCCCTCTTTTAAGGGGAGATGATGCCAAAATTTCGACAGAATTTTCTTTTTCAAGGAAGGCTTTTTGCATTTGATTTGACTTGTTGCCTCTTCTTTTTCAGTATAATGGCTTCTCGGGGAAAAGACAAGGCTGTGATGCCCGAGACTATCTCCGAAGAAGTGCCAGTTTCTCCAACAGGGTCTTCTGAACAGACTCCTATGATGGCTGAAGAGAGTGGGCCTATGATAAGTCCCTTTTACTTGACACCTGCAGTAGGCATAGATGAGGACAGTGAACTACAACAATTTTTTGAGGTTGCTGTCTTGGACCATCCCTTTGCCGATGAATCAGATGGCAAGGTTGATGAGAGCAGGCCTGTCTTTTCAGAAGGATTCTATAAATATAGACAGGACAAAGATTATCCAGTTCACTTTCCCAGTGATCATCATTTGTACAACTTTTTGCTTGACTTCAAGGTCAATGGAGTGCGTTCTGAAAGAAGGGCTTTTTATGCCGAGGATGCCATTTTGAAATTTCGAGACAACTTGAGGGGAACTGTAACCCGCGGCGAATCTTTGTTCAAGCCGAGTTATGCTAGAGACATGCTCATGCCCAGTGGGACTAATATCATGCGTCCTCAGGACGGCATTATGACCCGCTCACCTTCATTTATTCCTGCCAAGTAGGGATATGACAGAGGTATCCCAGACTCGAAGTAGAGGCGGCATGGGCTATTTCTTTCTCCATGTAAATGGGGCTTCAGAGAAGAGCGATTGATTTTTGACTGTTTAGCCATGAGGTTTAGATTGAACGCAACAATGGGCTGGTTTGGTGACTTGAAGCTTAAATCCGGTCACAGTTTCAGAGAATATTTTGTAGAGTACACTGATTATGCCTTGAAGCATTACCATGATTTGCTGAGCCGAGTGGATCTTCTCGGTAGTGTGTATGCCGCTCGATTCCGATACCTGATCTTTAAAGGCCTTTGCTATGGCATGATCGAGGTATTCATGAAGGAGTTCAATACCTTTTATACTCCGGAAGGAGAGACATCTATGGATTTATGGACTTTACATCAGCTTTCTGGCTTGCCCATTGACGGAGAGCCTTATGAAGAAATATGCCATCCCGACATTGTCAAGGACAGAACAGATGGCAAGGGCCGTTATACAACCTGGAAGTCTTACAGATTCCTCCTCAAGGCTTACATGATTCTGGCTTTTGGTGAAGAGTCTCTAAAAAAGAGATCCTGCAGAGAGAGGACACGGGTCCGCGGAGTTGTTTGGCTCCGTTTCTTTCATAATGTTGACATTCGATATACAGACTTTCCTGGGGCTGGTGAGACTCCAGTCTTCATGGGGCAGACAGCCAGGCACCGAAAAGGATATCCTGATATCATCTTTGAGGAACATAAGAAAGATGCCAATCCCTTGGACTTCGATAGGAACACCCATATGGCAGCATACTTGGCCTACTGGCTTTCGAATTTTGCTATCCCTTAGGGAGATGAGGGTGTAATTCGTCCTGAGACGCTTTATGGAGCTTGTGAACTAGTTTGGGGAATTAAACTGTCTCTAGCTCCAATTACTCTGTGCTTAATTTTCAAAACTCTTGGCCAGGTGGCTGAGCAGGAGAAACCACGAGAATTTAATGTTGTGGGTCCCATCCATTTCTTCAATGCGTGGGTGGCTTTTATTTTTTCAGAGTCTGCCCCGAAGAGCCTGGCTTCCCCTCGCATATTTCCACGCATGATTGAATATGCAAGTGTTGATGGAAACCCTAAACTTTATGAAATTCACAGTATCTTGACTGATACCAGGCGAAAAACTAAGGGGGACTTACGTTTTTGGAAGCATACTGCCAATTCTCGTCCTCCAGTGAGCCGCTTTAAAGTATTTGCCGAAGGTAATCCTGTTGAGTTCACCCATTCTCAGACCAAGCAGCTACTGAAGAAGTCTGCATTAGATAGTCAGATTAGATCATGGCTTCTATCCATCATACCTAGGGTCTTGGTATACCGGAAGGAATCTGTAGTTCACTTAGAACCCTATTATCCTTTCCGTTTCGGCCGGAATTTTGGATATGATCAGTGCATTCCTTCTTGTGATCACATATTTCAGCTTCCTGACCGCCATCTTTTAGGCTCCAGCGGACTGCAGAGGGCCGGTGAATGGTGGGATTATTTCCACCGCTTTAAAAATGTTTCTTTCAGAATTCCTTCTGCTGTCCATACTCCTCGTGTGACATGTGAATATGTCAGATGGTGGTGAATGCGCACCAATATCTATAGCCAGGAGAGGACCCAATGCTGGAGCAATGCTGAGAAGAAAATCTTGGAGACCTAGAGGGAGATCCCTTTTGATATAGAGTTCCATTATCTGCACTTCTTAGATGATAAGAATGCTGCTAAGTATGCAGAGAGACGGGCAACTTATAAGGCTCGTCATAGAGATTCTTTACCCTTGATTGATCCAGAGTTGACAAGACTAGATACCGAAGAGCTGAAAGGGGCTTTCTCGAAGCAATTTTATATCTCTGTGACCTCTGAAGATTATCCCGATATCGATTTCCCGGAAGAGGAAGATATCAGTGGCAGAGATTTTTAGCAAGCTCCTAAGAGTTTCTCAGGCATTCAGAGATTTTATGTCCCGCACAAGGAAGAGAAGCCTGATTTTTACAAGGGCACCAGCTGGCTACTTGCCCTTTTAAAATATTGTGGTGTATCCCAGGATTCCACTGCGCAGGGTATGTTGGATGCAAAACTACCCGCTTCTTGGGATCATATAGATGGGTGGGGACTTGATGCTTTGCGCTTGGGCATTTGCTTGAGCGATAAAAAGCATTATGATCTCAGTAGCCTAGCTTCTCAAGCAAAGACGATGAATGATGTTATATATATTGTAAAGGAGGCTTCGCGTAGAGATAAGTCCTCCATATATGAATACTGGCCTTTATCAAACTGTTATGAAGGCGATTGTTGTAAGTATATGCATTTGTGCTTGACTTCTTTTGAGCTTTGTGCCTTGCCTCTGCTTATATAAATTGATTTCTTCTTTTGCATATTTATGTAGTGCCTGCGGCCAAATATCTGACTCAGCAGCATCAGAGGGCAGTGACTATTGCAAAGAAACCATCTTTCTTTTCTCCTGTGCCTTCTAAAACATCAACCCCTGCATCCCCTGTGGAGGTCAGTGCTATAGGGAGGGCAGTTGCCACTGCCAAAGAGGTGCGTACAAAGAAGAGACAAGAGCCTGCCCCTGAACCTCTTCCTCCTGTCAATTTGCCGGTGCTTGCTGAATTTGAAGCTTTTATAGCAAAGACTGCCAAGCGGGCGAGTGCCCTGGTTTGTCCATCCCCAGCCAAGGGTGGTATGCACTATGCTTTTAATTTATGCCTTTCAGAATTTTGACATTGATGATGAACAGCTTCCTTTTGTTTCCTTTACAGGGAGGGTCAAGCAAGTTGCAAAAAGATTTCACAAAGGGCCCAAAGAATCTGGCCCCCTGAAAAGATTGTTCTGCCTAAGCGCCAATCATCGAGATTATTGGCTCAGACAAGAAAAGAAGAAACTGATGATACTTCTTCCAGTGTGGAAGAAATAAGCGGCATTCCTCCTTCACCTTCTATTTCTTCCCATACTGCTGAACACATTAGTAGTGAAGCTTTGCCAGAGACAATTATCTGGTCGCCCCCGAGGGATCAAGGTAACCCTTCTGGAACTTATAGCAATAGTGATTTCATTTCACTACTGAATTTCTGACTTCGACCATATTGGTTTTGAAGCAACTGAAGGCTTGATATCACAGACTCATCAGGTTGAAGCAATGCAGTCTGCTATGGTAATTTCTCTTTACCACATTTTTTCCTGCTTTTTCCATCATTCAAGCTTAATTTGTATATATTTGAATATCAGGCATCCCCGGCTCATGCGGAAAGGATGGAAATTCCTCATGTCCCGACTGAAAGGGACATGGATTTTGAAATATCGGCCTCCATACCAGTTTCTTCTTCTGAAGAGGCAGAAATTGTTTTTGCTGAAGATGCGGAACCAGAAGAGACTTCGATGGTTCCAACTGTCATAACTTCGACGGAGGTTATTACCTTCTCGGATATCAAGACTATGGAACTTTCAGCTCCTGAGCTTGCGGATATTGTGGCTACTTCAGAGCATGGCGGGGTTGACTCGGGAACAAGTTCACCGAGTCAACAGGTGATAGTATCCCGTCCTGTCCCCTGTAGATTAAACTCTGCTGAACATATTCTTCGGCTTATTGATATTGTGACTCATATATGCACATCATCCCTTGTACATATTTCTTCTGAGCCAATTACTTTAGCTGGACCTTCCGCCTTTATAGTTGCTCTGCCCGCAGCTAATCTTACAGAAAGTGACCTGCCCCCAGCCATATCAAGCATTGTAGCTGTCACATCTGCCCCTTCTATTACCGAACCTTCATCCAGTTCAGTGCCTTCCTCTTCCCGTCAAACGGTCATAGATTGGACTTCAGTGGATGAGTCTGTACACATTGCAATCCCTTCTATTCCTGCTGGTTCAGGCATACAAGGTGTTGATGTCCTTGGCGCCAATATCAAGCTTTTACAACAAATTATACGCCGACAGCCTAGTTCATCATATGATCTTCTGCACCAGCAAATTGAGAGCATGACTACATGGATTCATCTGGCAGGAGCTTCTTTGGATGAATGGCTTCCTATTGCTTACATTGCTTTGAAATTTTTTAAGCGTCAAGAATATATTCACTTAGTTATACAAGATCGACGCCAAGCTTTGTCTTTTTAGCGACATAAATATAACTTGCAGATGCAGCCTGTTTCTCTTCAAATTTCACAACAACAAGCAGAAATAGCCGGCTTTGAACAGAAAGAAGGCTTGTTGGTGGAAAATATTCAGCGCTTAGAAAATGAACTTGCTGCTGCGAAAGCTGAACTGGAAACCTTGAGGAACAGTTTACACAGACGTCAAGATGATCTTCTGGTCTCCCAAGGCCTTCTTGAATCATTATCTAGTGAAGTTTCCAAGCTGCAGACTGAAGAAGAAGCTCTTTCTGAATTGCATACTCAAGTTGGAGAAGGACTTCCACTGCTGTCTATGTTACTTGAAGATCCATGATGTTGTTTATACTTGAACTTTGTACTTGGAAAGGGTATTTCCTTTTTGCTTTTCTATGTAAGCTGGGATGGAAGTCATTTCTTGTAAACTTTCGGCACATTATAAAGAGAATTTTGTATCATATCCTCCTTTCAATGAATGCCATGCTTGAATTTCTTTTTATTTATTTATTCACTTTACCGACCCAAGTGCCCTTTCGGGTTTTCATCGGAGTCGGCCCCCTCTTGCTTTTGCCTGTGCGCCCTTTCGGGTTTTCACATGGCAGGGTTCCCGATTTTGCCTGTAGCACCCTTTCGGGTTTTCACCACAGCCGGGTATATAGCCCTTGTTTCCCTTGACCGCAGAAGGTACGATCAAGTCCGGCGAGGCATCTCTATTTTTAAGTCCCTTTTGACTTTTCTCTCATTTTTTTTTCCCCCCTCTCTCTCCCCTTATTGTAAATGAAGTAGAGTGAAGTATGCATCCATGGTAACTGCAAAGCTGAAAGGAAAAGATTTCAAATGAAGATGACTTAACAATGTTTATTGGCTTCCATAACTAACAATGTTATGGGGATTATTGAAGCTTAAAAAAGGAAGGACAGAGTGAGAGGGGCAATGAATACCTCAATCACTTGTTTATTGAAAATGGCACAAACCGTAAGGGTCTGACCCTTTATTGGGGTGGCAAAGATCGTAAGGATCTTAACCACTATGCAGGGTGGCAATAGACCGGAAGGGTCTACGCCATGCAAATCCTAAGTACCAACGACGGACTCATAGATTTTTGGTCGTGGTAACATAGGTATGATTTGAAATGCATGAATCCAGAATACATCAAGCGGACTCATAGGTTTGTAGCCTGAAGTAGACAGAGGTGTTTGAATGATGCAAACCTAGATACTTAGGTCATGAGGACCCTAATTATCAATGACAGGCTTAAAGGCTTTTAGTCATGATAACTAGGGGTGATTTTGAATGGATGAACCCTAACTACCACAACAAACTCATAGGTTTGTAGCCGAGGTAGATAGGGAGTACGGAGTACTCTTCTCAGAGACCCAGTAATTTCGGGGATGGCGGAGTCACGAGGGACCCAGGCCATCAGCTGGTGCAACGTAGTCGTTGAAGACCCCGGTTGACTTACTTTGCTTTGATTTGAATTTGCTTGATTGGTGACGGAGTACTCATCTCGGAGACCCGGTCTTTCGGAGATGACGGAGTCACGAGGGACCCGGGCCAGCCACCGGTGCGACGTAGTCGTTGAAGACCCCGGTCGACTTACTTTGCTTTGCTTTGAATTTACTTGATTGGTGACGGAGTACTCTTCTCGGAGACCCGGTCTTTCGGAGATGACGGAGTCACGAGGGACCCGGACCAGCCACCGGTGCGACGTAGTCGTTGAAGACCCCGGTCGACTTACTTTGCTTTGATTTGAATTTGCTTGCACTTGGATTTGACTTTGGGCTTAAGATTGAGTGGCGGTGCTGAATGCATCCAAGCCACTCCCTTTGTTTTGAACTTGCTTTGAATTTGAACGGTAAAGTCTTCATGACCCAGACCGATTTGTATTTAGATTTGAGCTTGAATTTGAGCTTGAACTTCTATTTGAGCTTGAATGGTGGGGTCGAATGAGCCCGGGCCATCTTTCTTGTTTTATGCTTGGATGGCGGAATCCAGTAGGACACATGCCAATTTGCATTTGGATTTGATTTTGAACTTGAGCAACAGAGTATTGCTGACTTGGGCCGATTTGCATTTGAACTTGAGCCTGATTTAGGTTTGGTTTTTTGCATTTGAACTTCAATTGGAGCTCTGAATTTGTACTTTGAATGGCGGGATCGAATGATCCCAGGCCATTCTCTTGCTTTCAACTTTGCTTTGAGCTTGAACTGGAGCTTTAGATATTTGATCTTGAACTTAAACTTGAATTTGAGCTTGAACTTGGACTTAAGCAGCGGATCCTGTTGATCCAGGTTGCTTCATACTTGGATTTAAGCTTGGTTTGGAGCTTGAACTTGAATTTTGAATATGAGTTTAAGCTTGAATTTGAGCTCGAATTTGAACAGGAGCCTTGAATTTAATCGGCGAGTCCTATTGAATTTGAGCTTTGAATGGAGGGGTTGAATAAACCCGGACCATCTTCTTTGTTTTGACCTTGGATGGCGGAATCAAACGAAATCGGGCCATCTTCTTGCTTTCAAGTTTACTTGAAACTTAGATTTTGATCTTGAATTTAAGCAGCGGGTCCTGCTGACCCAGGCAGACTTATACTTGAATTTGTGCTTGCTCTTTGGCTGGAGCTTTGAACTTGCATTTGAGCTTGCATTTTGAGCTTGAGCTTGATTTGAAGCTTTGAATTTCAACTTGAATTTAGGCGGCGGGTCTTGTTGACTCAAGCCGATTTGAATCTACTTGAATTTGAGCTTTGAATGCTAACATTTGAACTCGAGTCCGAGCTTGAACTGGAGCTTTGAATTTGGACTTGTATTTGAGCTTGAATTTAAGCGGCGGGTCTTATTGACTCAAGCCGATTTGCCTTTGAACTTCAGCTTGCCTTTCAGGTGGAGCTCTTGATTTGAATTCGAATTTGAATTTGCTCCTTAAGTTGGAGCTTTAATCCTTGAACTTTGAACTTGAATTTTGAATTTGATTTTCTGCTCGAGTTTGAGCTGGAGCTTTGAACTTGAGTGGCGGAGCCTTGCTGACCCAGGCCAGTCTATACTTGACTTTGAGCTTGTATTTGAACTTGTACTTGAATTTGAGCTTGGATTTGAATTTGGACTTGAATGGCAAGGTCCAGCAGGACTCGGGCCATCTTCTCTATTTCTTTGTAGCTTCTTGCCCCCTATTCATTGAAGAGACAAGGTTGCAATACATATGCATGTTTATATCAAACAATTTCATAATTGGAAAACATCATCGATTCAGATTGATTTGATCGGAAACTTCGACCGGTTATAAAACGGGAAGCGGGAAATGATTTATACTCCCTCCGCACCGGGTTTGCCTCAACACCATTGCCTGACTAGCGGGATAGTCGTGCCAACTTTTTTCTTTTTCTTTCTTTTTCAATGGCATTTCGTCATTGGCAACCCATGAGGTGCTTTGGGGCGACTTCGTAAAGCCTTTTGGAGCCTCTTCAATGTCCTTGGCTCACATAGGCATGTTAATTTTACCATGCCATTTAAGATTTATAGTCTCGAGGGAATACATCTCAAGAACTAGATGATTTCTTTTGACTGTCTTCATGGTGATCATATTCACACCGTAGACAGTGCTTCATATATTTCTTCAACCTTCGCTTGGAAAGCACGGAGGTGGCGCATGATAGCGCTTAATATGTTTGCCATTTAAGGGAGGAAACTGCACTTCTCCCTTATGATTGGTGAGGGTGTATGCTCCTCCTTCATAAACAGTTTTGACGACATAGGGGCCGATCCAATTACTGGTCAACTTCTCTTTTGGATTTGACGCCATGACTTCTCTTCTTTTGACCATAACTAGGTCTCCTTTCTTGAAGGCTCTTTCTTTGACTAGTTTATCAAATGCTCGAGCCATGCGAGCTTGATATATCTGGATATTTTGTTGGGCTCGAAGTCTGTTGCCTTCCAAGGCTAATAACTCCTCGAGCCGCCTTTCTGCATTTGATTGATTTCGTTTGATAATCCCCTGCTCTAAGGCAATGCGCAAAGAGGGGACTTCTAATTCAATTGGTACGACTACCTCTGACCCATACACTAAGGAATAGGGAGAACAGCATGTTGGAATTTTGTATGTGGTTATGTAAGCCCATAATGCTTCATACATTCTTTCTTCCCAGTCTTTCTTAGTTGAATTGACTGTCTTTGCTAGAAGGTTGCATAGAGTCTTGTTAAAGGCTTCTGCTAACCCATTGGCTTTTGGATTGTAGACTGTGGAGGTCCTCCAATCAATTTTGAATTTCGCAGCTAGCTTGTATATGATTTGATTTCGGAAGCATGTTCTATTATCTAAGATGATCCGACTGGGTGCACCATATCGGAACAATATATTTTTGCGGAGAAACCTTTTAACGGCTGCCCCGGTAACTTCTCTTAATGCTACTGCTTCGGCCCATCTGGAAAAATAATCTGTGGCGGCCAGAATATATTTAGCACCTCTTGAGGAGGGTATGAATGGATCGACAACGTCCATGCCCCATTCGGCAAAAGGCCATGATGGTGCTGTAGGGTGCAAGGGCACCGGGGGTTTTCTTGGAATTGGGCCATGTTCCTGGCATTTGTGACATGATTTGGCATATTGCTCACAATCATCGAACATCGTGGGCCAGTAGTAGCCCAATTGTTTGAGTTGATTTTTCATCATGGGGCCAGACTGGTGAGCACCACAGACCTTGGCATGTATTTCCCTCAAGGCTTCAACTATCTCTTTTGGTGACAGACATCTGAGGAGAACTTTTCTTTTGCCGTCATATGTCACTCGAAAGAGAGTGTCTCCTTTGTATTCATATGAATCTTTAATACGGATCAGTTTAGCACGCTTGATTCGGGTGCTTGGCAATATTTTATGCTTGAACCAGTCGAGAAGCATTTCCCTCCAATCAGGCTTATCGGCTTCTTCCACTGCACATACTTATGTTTGCATTTCTGTTTCTTCTCCCAACACAGTTGGTAACAATCTTCTGTTCTTGACCCATATTTTAAAGGACCCTTCTGGCGACAGAGCCAGAGAACTTGCTAATTTAGCCAGAGCATCAGCTTGAGCATTTGCACTGCGGTTGATATGGTTGATTTCAAAGAAATAGAATCTTTGTATCAGCTTGAGGACCCTTTTGTGATAAGGAATCAACTCGAACTTTTTGACATCATATATTCCTTGGACTTGGTATATAATCAACATTGAGTCTCCATGGACTTGAATCATTTGAATGCCCATATCCAGAGCAACTTCCAGGCCAACTATCAAAGCTTCATATTCAGCTTCATTGTTAGTGCATGGCTTAGTTAAGGAACACGAGGTATGCAGAACCTCGCCTTCTGGAGATATCAGGACAATGCCTGCCCCAGCCTTTGTAGTGAATGAACCATGTTGTACAATTGCTGAACGGGAGGCCCCGTCAAAATATAGCTGCCATATCTTTTGTTCGGTATGGTTGGCTTCTAATGCATCTTCATCTGGCAGGTCGGTGACCAACGGTGAATCTTCTGGCACTGGATGTGCTGCAAAGAAGTCTGTAATGGCCTGACCTTTGATGGCTTTTTAAGGAACATATTTGATATCGAACTCCATGAGGAGGATTGCCTATTTACCCAAACGACCTTTCAAGGCTGGTCGATTGAGGATATATTTGAGAGGATCAGCCCTAGAGATGAGCTGGATTTCATGTGATCGCATATAGTGCCTAAGTCTTTTAGCTGCAAAGACTAAGGCCAAGCATGTCTTTTTGATAGGTGAGTACCGGAGTTCAGCCCCGATCAGCCTTCTGCTTAAGGAATATAATGCTTGCTCTTTGCCTTCTTTATTGTCTTGCGCCAGCATTGCTCCCAAAGAAGTCTCCTGAGTAGCGATATATAAGATTAATGATTGGCGTTTGATAGGTGCCCCCAGCACAGGTGGCGATGCACGGTATCGCTTGATTTTCTCAAGCGCATTTTGACATTCATCATCCCATATGAATGGGGCATCTTTCTTCATTAATTTAGAGAAGGGTTCACACCGCCCGGCTAAGTTGGATATGAACCTTCGAATGTATGCGAGCCGTCCCTGAAGGGACTGCAGCTCTTTGAGATTCTTCGGAGGCGGAAGCTCCTGGATAGCTTTGATTTTGGCTGGGTCTATTTCAATGCCCCTGTATCTGACAATAAAGTCCAGAAATTTGCCACTTGAAACTCCGAAGGCGCACTTCATGGGGTTCATTTTCAAGCTGTATTGCCTCAGCCTTTCAAATATGGTGCGGAGATCTTGCATATGATCTTCCTTTTTCTTGGTTTTGACAACTAGGTCATCAATATAACATTCAACTTGTTGATGAAGGAATTCATCAAATATCTTGGTCATTGCTCTTTGGTAGGTTGCACCGGCGTTCTTGAGGCCGAAGGGCATTCTTTTGTAGTGGAAGATTCCTTTAGGAGTTCTGAAGGCAGTATGGATCTTATCCTTGTCAGCCATCCATATTTGATTATATCCCGATGATCCATCCATAAAAGATAAAGCTCCATGTCCTGTGGTGGCATCGACCATAATTTCGGTAATAGGCACTGGGAAGTCATCCTTTGGGCATGCCTTGTTTAGATCTCTGAAGTCTACACAGATTATGATCTGTCCATTCTTCTTTTTGACTGGAACAATATTTGCTAGCCATGTTGTATATTGATTTTCTTGTACGAAGCCAACATCAATTAACTTGTCGACTTCAGCATTGATTTTGTTTATCAGCTCCGGCCTCATTCTTCTTGGAGCTTGTTTGATTGGCTCGATGGCTGGATCAATGGCCAGCTCATGTTGAGCTACTTTTGGATCTAACCCAGGCATTTCTTTATAGGACCAGGCAAAGCAATCCCGGAATTCCTTCAAAAGTGAAATATATGCTTGCTGTTATTCTTGACTGAGCAATGCACTTATATATGTTGGTCTTGGATCTTCTTCAGAGCCCAAATTGATTTCAAGGAGTTCATCAACCGTAGCTTGTCCTCCATCTTCAAGTTCTGGAGGTGCTGGTTGGAGCTCCATTAGATCTTCTTCATTTACTTCTTCTTCAATTTATGTTTCAATTTCGTTGACTTCTTGGTCAATTTCATTTGATTGATTTGCTGTGAGAATATTTGGGGCATGATTTGCCTGTTGATTTTCTATAAGCTGAGTGAGCTCATCTTCCCTTTGACCCGTGTTAACATGAGGTTTGAGGGTAATAGATGGATTTTCTTGTTCTTCTGGTATATTCTGAACCATATCGGAATTTGGGATATCATTGTCCTTGACTTCTGCGACTTGGATGTCTTCTTCTTCAAAATGTTTCCAGCATTGACATGCCGGCATAAGAGATTGATCAGCTTCTAGCTGGCTTTCTTGAGTAAACTGACCCGTGAGTTGCTCTTCATCATAGTCATCATATGCTGCTTGTGCAATTTCTGATATTTCTGACAAAATAGATGTCATATTTGCTGATAATTCGGAAGTTTCTTCTTCCGGCAAGGTATATCCCAAGCCTGGATATTGTGTATGTTGCATCAATGCTTTGGACATGTTAGGAGGGTACCATAGCTGTTGGAACCTGCTCCATTCCTTTTTGGTTTGATATAATGAAATTGACTGAGCTTTAGCCAATTCCTCAGTATGCTTTGTCATGTCTGAGATACCCATGATGTCAACCCATAATTCTTCTTCTATGTCAGGAATATAGCAATCTTTGTCTTAAGTAGCCGACTGCTCATCAGCTCTATAAAAGACTGTTTTATGCCCATCTTCGTGAGGAGCCACGAATTTCTTCAAAGGCTCTACGAGCTGACAGTCATACTCTTTAATAGGATGTATTAGTCCGACTAGGACCATGACTTCTATAGAGAGTACATCTTGCTGTTTGGTTGTCTTTGCTGAAGGACCTTTCAGAATTGTAGCTTCTTTGTCTTCAAGACTGAAAGAGCTGATATTTGGTGGAGGAGGAAACCATTCCTTGCTCCGACTGGTATTAGGCTTTTCTGTTTCTTCTTTTTCCTCCAGGGGTGGAGGTATATAGAGATTGGCGTCCATAAGATGACATTCATGAACCTCAAAAGGCTCGAGATCAGCGAAAACTCGCTGTATTTGTCCTTCCCAGGGGAATTTAATGCATTGATGCAATGAGGAGGGCACCACAAAATATTGATGTATCCATGGCCGCCCAAGCAAAGCTTTGTATGTGGTATCGGAATTTATGATATGGAAGAGGACTGTGAAGTGAAAGTCACTGACGACCATTTCAAATTCAGCTGCCCCAATTGGTGTTTCTGACTTCTGGTTGAATCCAGCTATTTTGAAATCTTGCACTCTTCTTAGGTGCATATGAAAATGAAATTTCTGGAAAGTTCTGAGAGGCATGATGCTGACAGCTGTAGGCGCCCGGAACGTCCCCCGCCGCGGCGGTGAGGCTTTGGAATCGAGGGTTCCTCTCCGTTCGTCTTAGCACTGTGGCGATTTAAAGGGGGTTAGAAATAAAGGATGTGATCGCCAGGAGCATTACCTTACGGTCCCTGTGCTCCGCAGGATGGTGGGGATGTGATCGCGTTTTGTGGAAGCGGGAGATGCTGGTTCCTCCTTCTCTTCCTCCGGCCGGCCAGAGGAGGAGAGCCCGGTACTCTGCACGCGTGAATGTGGTAAGGATCCCCTGGAAAGAAAAGACAGACAAAGAAAAGACAATAACCCAATTAGAACTGTGACATGTAGGATCCGTTCATGCAAACATAAAAATTAACTAAAATTGGAGGGAGACGCACTGGATGGGTGTTTGCGAGGGAAGGTGACCATATGTTATGGCCACCTACCTCCCGTTTTTTGTTTGAAACCTCTAGGGGTAAATAGGGATTGCTAAGTCATTCTAGGATGCATGCATGCAGATAAGTGCTCGTGTGTGAAAAGTGAAATGAGGTGTTGAAAGTGAAAGAAGAGAAAAGAGAAGAGGGTTAAGAAAACAAGCCCATTTGGGATGCGAAGGATTCTTCTGAGACTCCTCCCGACCGCTTGCCAACCTCCTTTGAGCCTTCCCTCCAAGAAGCCCCCTCTTAACCCCAGAAAATCCTTAACCCCCTTGCTCGAGAGGATGTGGGGGGTTTAAATAGGCGAAGGAAAAAAGGGGACAAAACAGGGGTCTAAATCCCCGTAAATCACCCTTCAACCAATAGGGAGTGGTCAAAGGTTGGAGGTAGTGGACGCGGCAGTCGCCGGAGTGGGGAGTGGTCGGAGTAGTGGGGGACGAGGGCGGCGAGTAGAGGAGATCGTGGGGAACACGGAGTCAAGGGGGTGGTTAAGGAGTGGACGGCCAGGTGACATGCCTTCCATTCTTGTGGTGGAAGGCAGCCCGACTGGCCTTCGAAGGGAGTGGAAGGCGAGGGGTGGCCTTCGAAGGAGGCGGAAGGCAAGGGGTGGCCTTCGAAGGAGGTGGAAGGCAAGGGGGCTGGCCTTCCACGAAAAGGTGGTAAAAAGTGAAAAAAGGTGGCTAAAAGGTGGAAGGCGAGGTGGCTGGCCTTCGAAGGGGGTAGAAGGCGGGGGGTGGCCTTCGAAGGCGGTGGAAGGCAAGGGGGCTGGCCTTCCACGAAAAGGTGAAAAAGGGTGGCCAAAAGGGTGGAAGGCAAGGTGGCTGGCCTTCGAAGGTGGTGGAAGGCGAGGGGTGGCCTTCGAAGGGGGTGGAAGGCGGACTGGCTGGCCTTCCACGAAAAAGGTGGCTAGAGTCGGGATTTGGTTAATGGGCCTAGCTGGTAGTGGGCTGAGATGGCTGAAATGAGGGGATTTTGGTGATGAAGGGCTAATGATGGGTTGGGTTCATGACCAAAAGGGTGGTCCAAAATAGGTGTCTACAAATGCCCCTCCGGGACACCTATTTTGCAGTGGAGTGGAACATAATGATAAATAGGTGTTCCGGAAATCGAGACTGATTTTGGACAACCCGAAAAATGAATGAACTATATCCAAGGATGATATGCGAATGCGGCAAATGCATGAAAGCTAGTCATTCGAGTTGTAAGAGTGGTTTAAGAAAAGGGACAAAGTTCAGTACTAGAGAATCACAGTCCGTGGGACCCCCGGGTGCTGGAACTGCGAGGCCTTGGCATACCAGAATATAGCGATCTGGCCCAAGGGGATCTCGAGCATGAAAGGTGTAGGAGTGTGACTTGAAGAACTCTCAACACAACGGGCACGCGTTGGCCTGGCGTATCGTGGGATCGCCAAGTGAGCGGATCTCAAGCACACGTGCTGAAAAGCGGAAGAGGTCTTGCAATTCAAAGGGCTAACAGACACACAACTGCCAGAATCACAGATCAGCGATGGGTTAAGCAAAGTGATGAATGATGGTCATTGCCCCTAGGGCGAGGATGAATGCTTATGCAAATGCATGTTGGTTTAAAATTAAAATAAATTCCTAATGCAATTCCTAATGCAAACATGAGGGATTTATTGGCCAATCGAATAACTTGGGGAATATAGACTCCTCATTGTTTTGTTTAAAGAGGAACTCAGAGTCTATACGCCCGAAGTTATTAGCCTCCTGTGTCTTCAATCCTACTTGCTTCGGATTCCCTGCAGTTGCAAGAACGCACGTCAGTAAATGTAAATAATCAATGATCCACAATATCTTAATGTCGAGCTGCAAGGAAACGAGGGACAAAGGTCCCTGTCGAGTCGAAGCCAGCACGGAAGATATGGCCATTCTCAAAGTAGAATGCCAATCCGACTGCTTTTGGCTTCGACTCGACAGCAAAAGTATCCACCTTTTGGACAGAATCCTTTTCCTGTATGCACAAAATGAAGGGGAAACAGTTAGTAGTATCTGTTTTCGGCCCCTTGCCCAAAAGAGCAACTACCTTTTCCCTAGCCTTCGCATAGGGTCAAGGGGCCGTGTTACTAACCAGACAAAAGGAAAGCATTGAAATTGACGTGACAAGAAAATATGCAAATGATAGCGGATATTAACAAGTGGAGTGTGTGATGAAAAATATATATATTTTTTTGTCCGACCACTTGGCGACTGCCCAAACTTAGCCTGGTCGAATGATGAAAGGGAAATGCACACTCAACTTCCCAGGTATCCTAAGCATGCATCTAGATTGATTTGGGCCTCTAGACTCCTCAAACTAACCTTGACCGGTTAAGACTCATACTGATGACAATACCGTCATGCCATGCTTAGGCTCCCAGCTGCTTCCGACCACCAAGTTTGCCCAAAAAGTTTTCGAGGTAAATGATTTGCCCGTCCCGGGTCTCTTTCCTCACAATCTAGAAGGTATATGATGGAACACCTTGGAACCCAAACGGTCAACCGCGCGACGCTGACCCGGAATCAGACGCCGTCGCACCAATTGGTGACGCGCATGCATTGACCTAAGCCCGAAATTTTCGAGAGTACACATTGAGATTATGGCTAAGGAATTGGTTCACCAGAAACAACGACATTACTCTTCACCCATTTTGGACTCCTGTGATCATGTGAGCATGTGACGATTTTTGAAAAACGAACCATTTTGAAATGATGTTCAGTCTTTAGATAGCTATCTCGTGCTGAACCTTGGGGGAGAAAAAGTGAAGAAATTGTAGAGACAAACCTCACAGGAGGATCAACAAAACCGTTAAAAGGGCGAGCTGTGACAAAACGGACTCCTTTTGACCTCCTAGATGCCCCTATTTTGACTTTTCAGGCCTTTATTGGATTTCTTGGCCAGGCACGGTCACGACCAGGCTTTTTTCATGATTGCTTGAACCCCTTTTCCTTTTTTTGTATTTCTTTTTCGCTCTTGACATTTATTGGGGTTATTTGATATTCCGCCTGCGGGGACACTGCCCTCTTCTCATGCTCTGGTCCTTTACATTTCATTTCTGGGCCCTTCTTTTTGTTGAGGGATTACATCTATCGGGTTTTTGAGGAACCGCAGTTTGCTGAGCTCGACCGTTTAAGGGCGTCAACTGTCCTGATCGGTCGAGAGACGAAGAGCAAAAGTTGCATTTGACAGTGCACTAAAGACTTGGAACTCATTTTAAACAGGTTCTCTTTGAAAAATGTGCAGGTGTGTGCATCTCATGATGAGCATAGGGATCCGTATGAAAGTAAAGTAGACACGTCCAAGGTTTTGGTGGACCGAAATCTTAGCCGAATCCTAATGTCAACCCAACCTATCATGCAACTAGACCTAGACAGGGGGTAACGTGGCAGTCACCAGACAGTTGGATTTTGTGTCTTTTCTGATTTTTTTTGTCATTTTCATTAAAGTATGTACATATTTACAAATATTTTGATGCTTTTTGGATATTCGATTTTTTTGGGATTTTGAAATTTTTGATTTTTTGTATTTTTAAGGGTAAAACTTCTTCAAATAGACTCCTATCCAAAGGAAAACTTTTCAAAATATTTACACTTATTTGCTGGAAACGAAAGAACCTACTTACCTCTACAACTTGTAGATAAAGAGGAAGCTATCCAATCCCTAAGCGATTATGCACAAGACTCAGAGGGTGAGTCAGACATGTTGCAAAGGTGGGTCCTTGAGACACAGACCCAATGATGGCAGAATTGCCCCAGGAGTGTGCTACGACCGGTGATAAAAGCCTGAGAGGGGCAGGTGTGTGAAATAGTAAGGGAATGAGAGTGGTGGGTACCTGTTCATCCCTCACTAAGGAGGCTCCTTCTCATCGAGTGGTTGGTTCATAGAACAACAGCTGTGTTGCGAAATCTTCTGCATCTTCTCTTTGAGCTTCAGTGCTTGTTTCCTTCAACTCATCCTCAAGATAGTGTATCTTGAGTACCTCTTGGCTTTCCTTCACAAAGTGATCCCAGAGACTCCATTTTCCTGATCCTTCAGTTGGTTTGGTTAGTATGTAACCCAATTTGAATCCCCCAATGGTCGGATTTTCAAAGATAGGCTCTTGAATTCCCTGCTCTTCCTTGCCTATCCCAGATCCCGAACTATACCCCATTTTGTCCATAAGCTGCCAACCTATGCTAGGCTGGGACTTGAGCTGAGAGTCAACCGATGAGAGGATGAGCTCTGCCCCTTTTCCAAGAGTGATCATGGATGGAATTTGTTCAGTCGAGAGTGCTCCCAAAGACTCAAGACAGGGAGTACTCTTGACAATCTTCCCCTTGTATGGGAATTTATAGCACTGATGATTAGTGGAGGGCCCTCCCAAGGTCTGGTCCATCCAAGGCCTTCCCAAAATGGCGTTGTATATGGGCTTGACATCAAGGATGTATAATTCAAAGATCAAGGCCACTGGGCCAATTTCCAGGTTCCCATTTGAGACCATCATGGAAGTAGACTCAATCTTCTCTGGATCAATCCCTACTTTCTTGGGGGTCTTGAGTGGACAAACATTGATTGATGCCCCAGTATCCAACAGGATGGAGCCCAATGAGTGACCCTTGAGTGTTGGGGTCAAGCATGAGGGAAGGGATTGACATTCAGGGGGAGCCAGATTCTTATCTGTGGAGGATATTGTAGGTGTCCGGATGACTTAGAGAATGACATTTGTGAGCTCCCTGACGGGAAGATCTTCATTGAGTGTAATGCGCTGGAGGAACTTGAACAATGTCTCCCTGTGTGTAGGAGATCTCCCAATCAACTCTAGGACTGGCATCTTAGCAGGAGTTTTCCCTAGATGCTGTAGGATGTCATACTTAGACAGATCTGAATCCTCTTGAGAGTCCAAGGGTTGACTCATTGGGGGAATGATGCGATTTCTCAGAGTAACGCCAATCGGACTGGGGTCTACTGCCTGATCTGACTTTAGGGGTTGAACTGGTGGTGAATTCATTAGGCATAATTGGGTTACCGGACCTGGCTTTGGTGTTGGACACAAGATGGATGGAGGAGGTTCTCTGATTGAAACTGAGGGAACTTGGACCAGAGTGACTGGGTTGATGGCTGTTGGTTGTTCCCTAGGTCGTATCAAGACCAAAGGTTTGTCTTGGATGATAGTGGAGACTCCTTGCAACGGCTCTCTAGGCTTGGTCGTCCTAGTAGGGCACTCACGCCATATCCCAACCTCTTCATACTCCCAGTATTGTCCTCTATGATCGACATTTGGTTCTAAATTTTTGACAAGGGTGCTCACCCTTTCTAGAGAGCTAAATGGATCTTGGGCCACCTGATAAGAGGGCGGAGGGCCCTTGACTTCCAAGGTTTCAGCAACCTCTTTCATGTGCCCCCAATTGATCTTGGCACTGGAGAAAGGGGGAATTGCTGAATATGGTTTCTGATTGGATTGGTTGCCTGATCTAGACATAGGACTGGGTGACCTAAAGAGCTGCCCCAAGGCACTCACCTGTTCATTGATTGTCACTCCCTCTATTGGTGGAGTCCTCTTACTTCTGTTCTGATTTTCAAAGAAGGATGGCAAAGTGGAATTCCAGATCTGAGATTGAACTACCCGAGCTCGATTATAAAGTTGTGCGAATGTGTGAAATTCGCTCAGCATGAGAATAGCTCGAAGCTGCGGGGTAGCGTTATTGACTAGCATGGTGATAGCTTGAGATTCGGGGATTTCCACTTCTGCCCTAGAGGCCATTGCCCTCCACCTGTTGGCAAAATACGTGAACTCCTCTTCAGGCTTCATCTTCTCCATCACAAGATCAAACAAGGTGGGAGGCATGGTTGTCATATAACTAAACTGAGTGATGAATTTTTCGGAGACCATATCAAAATTGATTAGGTCTGTGGCGGGCAAGGAAGAAAACCATCTTAAGGCCTCACCTTCTAAGGATTTCTGGAACAGATGGACAAGGAGGACTCTGTCGTAGAGCCATTGGTGGGAATCCATGAGGAAACTTGACAGGTGATCATGAGGGTCAGAGGTGCCATCATATTTCCTGTATTTGGGGGCTTTGAATCATGGCGGAAAGTAGGCCGGAGGGAGCTTACAATAGCTCGAGAGAGAGTGCGGTTGTTTCAAGGTAAGTTTCTCGGCCATGAACCTACGCACACAGGTTTCAATCTCACTTTTGTAAATGAATTCTTTCTGCTCGGGAGGAGGTGTAGTTTGAGAGACTGGAATTGGCATGACGGGTGGAGCAACTGGAGTATGAATTGGTTGATTGATGCGAGTCTGAGCTCTGTTGGGAGATCCTTGGAAGTGAGTTCCCCGAGGAGTGGCATCTTGAGTTTTGCCACAGGAGGCCCACTGGATGAGTTGATCAGGGGTGTACCGTGATAACACGGCAGTAAGTTCCGGATCCTCACTTGGGTTTCGGAGGGTTATGTTGGACATTATAAGGTCACTTTCTGAAGAAGAAGATTCATCCAAGCACCTTTTCCTAAATTCCTCTCCAGGAGTTTGGAACATGCCCACAAATGTTGGTTGTGGATCCTCTTCAATCTCAAACCGAGGGTTGTGTGTAACATTGTTGCCGAACTGGTTCATGTCATCATACACAGCATTGACATACATTCGGTTCATTATGAAGCACATACCCTAGATGATTTTAGGTTTCACTTGAAATACTTACCAATGTTTTATGAAAGTTGGTTTCTAACAAATCAAGTTTAACCCTTAACGTCCCTTCACTTTTCCAAAGCTTGTTCCACCGAGATTCAATTAAGTATCTTAGGATTTAAAATAATTCACTAATTTCTCACACAAACCCAGGGTTCCTACAAGGTGGTTTCAGGTACAACCTGCTCGGCGGCCAAGTGGGAATCCCTGGCTCGCGGAGACTGACGGAGGTTCCCAACAGAATAAGACTAGTCGCACCCGAGTGGGAATCCTCAGGTGGAGAGTCAGATCCTGCGGGAGAGGTAACTAGAAGTGTGATGCCGGCTCTTCCTTAAAACCCCCGCGGAGAACACCCCAAAAAAGCCCAGAAAGTTAACAAGCAGCAGGTCATAACAAATCAACAAAACATGGAGCAAAACAGGGTACATCAACAGCAAGCAGAAAAGGACAAAGAATCGACCAGGAGTCGACGGCCAGGGGCTGGCCGTCCAAGAGGTCAGACGGCCAGCTGCTGGCCGTCCGAGGGGAAGTCGACGGCCAGGGACTGGCCGTCCAATGGGTCGGACGGCCAGGCGCTGGCCGTCCAGTTGGAGGTCGACGGCCAGGTGCTGGCCGTCCACTGGGTCGGACGGCCAGGTGCTGGCCGTCCACTGAGGTGTCGACGGGGAGGTCGACGGTCAAGCCCTGGCCGTCCAAGGGATCGGACGGCCAGGTGCTGGCCGTCTAATGGTATGTCGACGGCCGACTACTGGCCGTCCAAGGACTTCGACGGCCAGGGGCTGGCCGTCCAGAGATGATGCCGAGTTTAGGATCCTTACCTTCTTTTTGTTTGATCGCGACGCGTGCAGCGGGCTATAGGTGTCCCACCGTGATCGCCAAAGGGCTGTAGGCGCCCGGAACGTCCCCCGCCGCGGCGGTGAGGCTTTGGAATCGAGGGTTCCTCTCCGTTCGTCTTAGCACTATGGCGATTTAAAGGGGGTTAGAAATAAAGGATATGATCGCCAGGAGCATTACCTTACGGTCCCTGTGCTCTGCAGGATGGTGGGGATGTGATCGCGTTTTGTGGAAGCGGGAGATGCTGGTTCCTCCTTCTCTTCCTCCGGCCGGCCAGAGGAGGAGAGCCCGGTACTCTGCACGCGTGAATGTGGTAAGGATCCCCTGGAAAGAAAAGACAGACAAAGAAAAGACAATAACCCAATTAGAACTGTGACATGTAGGATCCGTTCATGCAAACATAAAAATTAACTAAAATTGGAGGGAGACGCACCGGATGGGTGTTTGGGAGGGAAGGTGACCATATGTTATGGCCACCCACCTCCCGTTTTTTGTTTGAAACCTCTAGGGGTAAATAGGGATTGCTAAGTCATTCTAGGATGCATGCATGCAGATAAGTGCTCGTGTGTGAAAAGTGAAATGAGGTGTTGAAAGTGAAAGAAGAGAAAAGAGAAGAGGGTTAAGAAAACAAGCCCATTTGGGATGCGAAGGATTCTTCTGAGACTCCTCCCGACCGCTTGCCAACCTCCTCTGAGCCTTCCCTCCAAGAAGCCCCCTCTTAACCCCAGAAAATCCTTAACCCCCTTGCTCGAGAGGATGTGGGGGGTTTAAATAGGCGAAGGAAAAAAGGGGAGAAAACAGGGGTCTAAATCCCCGTAAATCACCCTTCAACCAATAGGGAGTGGTCAAAGGTTGGAGGTAGTGGACGCGGCAGTCGCCGGAGTGGGGAGTGGTCGGAGTAGTGGGGGACGAGGGCGGCGAGTAGAGGAGATCGTGGGGAACACGGAGTCAAGGGGGTGGTTAAGGAGTGGACGGCCAGGTGACATGCCTTCCATTCTTGTGGTGGAAGGCAGCCCGACTGGCCTTCGAAGGGAGTGGAAGGCGAGGGGTGGCCTTCGAAGGAGGCGGAAGGCAAGGGGTGGCCTTCGAAGGAGGTGGAAGGCAAGGGGGCTGGCCTTCCACGAAAAGGTGGTAAAAAGTGAAAAACGGTGGCTAAAAGGTGGAAGGCGAGGTGGTTGGCCTTCGAAGGGGGTAGAAGGCGGGGGGTGGCCTTCGAAGGCGGTGGAAGGCAAGGGGGCTGGCCTTCCACGAAAAGGTGAAAAAGGGTGGCCAAAAGGGTGGAAGGCAAGGTGGCTGGCCTTCGAAGGTGGTGGAAGGTGAGGGGTGGCCTTCGAAGGGGGTGGAAGGCGGACTGGCTGGCCTTCCACGAAAAAGGTGGTTAGAGACGGGATTTGGTTAATGGGCCTAGCTGGTAGTGGGCTGAGATGGCTGAAATGAGGGGATTTTGGTGATGAAGGGCTAATGATGGGTTGGGTTCATGACCAAAAGGGTGGTCCAAAATTGGTGTCTACAACAGCAGAGCCTTGATTATCCAGAATTCTATTGGCAGATTGTCCATTTATCTTTCCTCTCATGTAGAGTGGCCTGTTGTGGTCATTTGTAGGCCTTAACATATCATCTTCAGTGAAGGTGATGGAAGTCGTGAATGACTCATAGGGTATTTCTTGAATTTCTGCTGCATGAGCTTCATAAATTTGAGGAGTTTTTAAAGCTGCAATGAGAGCCTTTCGCAATTCCTCACTGAGTGACAAAACTTCCCACACAGTAAATTTAGATGGCAACCTTTTTAGTAAGCCGATGACTTTCTTTTCTGCCTTTTCATTATCATGAACTTCTAGAGAGGCAACCTAAGGGTCTTGTTCTTCAGACGGCTGTCGTTGGACTTGTTTACTTTTCTTTACAGACGTTTGAACTGTCATGAATTCATATAAAGAGGGTAACACCCCATTTTTTTGATCAGAATTTTCTAGATACAGCCCGATCGGAGGCAGGATTTGAATATTTCTTTTTGACAAAGGCATGGATTCCATTCCTCTGAATTCTGGTTCTGGGATAACATATGGTGTCTCCCCTTGCAGCTGGATAATTTTTTGAGTGGTAGCCAATGGAGGCTTCCGTCCCCACTTTTTGCCAGAGCGGGTGACATGTTGCTCATTTGGAGTTGATGTGGAGCTTTCCATCACTTCCATGTTTGGAGCAAGGAAGATTTCTTCCTCCTCATCATCTTCACTTTCATTTATTGTTGATATTGTGTTGCAAGACATGACAGTGCAGGTGTCCTCCTGCTCTTCTTTCCCATTTTCCTGATTATCATCAGTCTTCGGCTTTTTGACTTCATGTTCCCAGAATAGGGCTTCTTCATGTATTTGCTTCACTGTCATATTTTGGAGTTTCTCCCATGGGATATAATGCTTCAGCTTTATTGGCTTTCTTTGAGGCTGTTCATATTCATCCAAGCTGTTTATTAGTTGTTGTAATTTTGACAGCGGATCTTTACCCTTAGGTAGAATTGGTATTGGTGTTTCTCTTTTTCTTCTTCTGTTGGTAACCCTCCTTACAGTATGAGGATCTACTCATTTCCATATACTGCTTGCTGGAGCAGGGTAACTTGAACTTGATTGGGATGTCTCCTGCTGAGGGGAGGACACACATTGTTTTTTGCTTGAAGCTGCAGCTTTGACCAACGCAGATAGAGCCATTTTGGACATATCATATATCATATTATCCAAATTTGGTGGAGGGACGGGTTGAACATATGTTGGCCGTCGTGGAATACCTCCATGAATATATACTTCTAATGATTTTTGCTTGATATGAGATCTTGGCTTCTTTTTAACTGTCTGCCACTGAGATACTTGGAGTGGTTGAAGTACCAGTTGCTCATAAGTGGCTTGGGTGCTTCTTTCTGCAGTTTCTGGACTTAATGACTGGTAAATAGGGACCATATGATGCACATTTACAGATGCCACATTTGCTTTTGTCCAGGCATGAGGCTGCGGAGGATCGACAAGATGATCTCCCATCTTCAGGACACCTTTCTGAATTAGTTTTTCGACTGCATCTTTGAACACATAGCATTGTTCAATAGGATGTCTCATAATTTGGTGATATGGACAATAATTTGGATCATTAGATCTTTTGGCATCTTCTAGCCTCTTCGACTGTGGTAACACAATTTGATTGTATTTTCGTGCCCATTCAAATAGAACACGAGTTTTGTCTTTTGGGAAGCTGTATGGCCTGTTCATTCTGTCTCTGAGAGAAGATAAGGCTCGGGCTTCTTTCTCTCTATTGTTGCTGGTTTCGGCCTGTGTGACTGGACCTTTCTTTTGTTGCTCCGTGATGAACGTAGATAAATCTACTGTATTTGACTCACGTGGAGCATTTCTTCTATCAAATTTTCCTTTGTTGTTGCTTGGTTCACTTCTGGATCGACTCAGAAAACCGGCCTTTCAAGGACTTCATTTTTTAGATTACTTTTGCATATCACTACTGCATCTTCTTGACATGGTGGTCTTTTGCATTTCATGCTAAGATTCCTCCACCTAGCAATGAATTTAGAAGCATTTTTATTGTTTTCTTGTTTCACAGTATATAGCTCTGCCAGAGTGATTTCTCTCTCCACCAGATAAAATCTGTCTTGAAATTGCTTCTGAAGGTCGGCCCACCCTGCAACAGAACCAGGCCGAAGAGAAGAATACCATTCAAATGCGAGTCCAGTTAGTGAAGACACAAAAAATTTCAGCATATAAGATTCATGAGTGGTTAGGTCTCCTATTGCCCCATTATAATATGCCAAGTGTTCTTTTGGATTTCCTTGGCCATTGAATTTTTCAAACTTGGGCACTTTGGTCATTCCTAGCGGAAGCCTTTTCATAGCATGATGCACCGGATATGGTACTTTATATACATCATATACCGTAGAGGTACCTTCCACTCTTTTTGCCAGCTTCATATCAATGAGCTGTTCTAGCATCAGCCTTTGAGCCACAGCAGGATCTGTTGGATTTGGAAAGAAATTAACTCCTTGAACTTGGGAGGCTTGAAATGGCAAATTTGAGATCAAATTGTCTTGCAATACTATTGCAGGAGCAGCTTGACTATTGAATACTTGAATATATGCAGGTGTTTCACTCATAGGCACATACCTAGATGACTGCATGGATATATTTAGAAGATTTTGAGACGGAGGAGGTGGAACTGGAGGGTTAGACACCCGAGGATAAGAGGAAGTTGAAGCACCTCCTTCTTTACCAGCCCATCCTGCCCCTTGTATTTGAGCATCTTTTTCTTTCAATTGCTTTTTCAGCAACTCAATTTCTTGCAATAACAACTGAGTTATGCTTGGTTCTGCTTCTTTTTGTTGATTGATTTGCTGGGGAAGCTACTGCTCTGCTGGTGCAGAAAGAGTTTCTCATGATGCTTCAATGACATTTGCAGATAGCTCCGCTTCCTCATCAATGTTTTCCAATAGGGTAGGAAAATTTTGGGCAACTATGGCTGCCGCTTGCATTCTTCGGGTAACTAGACTCGGCCTTGAGGCTAAATCTCTGACTTCTTCTGGATCTTCAGGGAGTACCCCATACTTGTTGATAGTATGACATGAATAAATCATCAGGCTTCCTTGGGTGAATTTTGCTGATCTCCTTGCAAAAGGAGGCTTCGGCTGCAGCCTTTGGAATGCAGATGTTTTTGAAGGCTTTTTCGACTTTTCATTTTCATATCTTTCTCTTGACCTCTTTCTTTTTGGCAACTCAATATGAGGCAGCTGCCTTTGAATTGGTTTCCATATTTGTCGCCTTTGTGTCTTAGAGATTGGCTTTGATTTTTCTTGTGCATATTGATCTTTTTGATGTTTGGGCACCCAGATTTGTTTTGCTGATGGCTCTTGACAATATTTCTCCCCATAACAATAAGCTGGTTTGTGGTTTCTTTCTTGCTTTTCCGACATCTGAATCTTAGCTTTTCCTTTTTCTTTTCTTTCATTTTTCATTCTTTCTCTGTCCATGTCTTCAAAGACCTGGAATGAGTTTTGAACTGGAATATTTGGAATCAGTCGGTCTTTGAAAGTATCAACTTTGCTGCCGTCTAGAAAGATCCGCAAGCTCCCAACAAGAATTGATTTTTTGGTCCTAGACCATTGTGCAGAAACTACCTTTGAATTGAACTGGGGATTTTGACCCTTTCGGGTATTTCCCCGATATTGTCTTGAAGATGATGCAGCATGACTGTGAATAATACAACAGTTGACTATTTGCGCTTGAGGTATATCAGATATAATCTCAGGTTGCATGAAGACCACCTCGAGAAAATTCGGAAAACCAATAACGGGAGGGAAGCTCCCGAATGCCACAGGTACCGCCAAGTAGCCATAGCGAGCATGGTTCTCGACCACCAGAGGGCCGAAGAAAACTTTCGATTCCATTGAGTCTCTTGTAATACAACAAAGATATAATCAATAACTTCAAAGAATGGGTGTTATCCTTATTCTTCCGACGAGAAGAGGAAGGGAGGACAGGTCCCACCGGGCGTGCCAAAAGAGATTGTCGTACATTTTTTAGAGAAAAAATGCACTTGATCTTGATTTTTTGATTTAGATTTGTTATTTGTGAGCTTTACCTGACTCAATCAGATGAATGCGTAGTTCTTCGACCCGATCCCGCTACCCATAAATGGAATAGAGTTAATTACATCCTCCTAAGAGGAAAACCCTTAATTAATCGTCAGAAGAATAGAATAACACCCTTTGAAATGATATAAGAAAGATATACAAGATTGCATTTGAAAATATGAATGAATTTCAGTTTTTATTTGAGAAGAAAACTCATTTTTTAGTTTAGAGTTGAGTCTACGCAAGACTTGATTTATTGATTCTTATTGATGGATAATGATGAGAGACATTTTTTAATTTTTTTTTAATTGATTTATATGGATGCATTGAAGATTTGTTTGAATTTTTTATATTCGGGAGTGAACATGAAGTTGAGTATGCGCAAGGATGCGCAGACTCATTTGTTATCAATGAGAATGCTTGTACTTATTTTTTGATTTGTGAGAGGAGTGAAAACCTTTTTTATGGTGTTTTGATTGAAGTAGATGACATTTTTTATCAAGGAAGTCTAATAAACATTTCTTATTGTGTTTTTTCAGATTCGAAGTAAAGACACTTTAGATTTGATTTGGAAGGTATGAAAAAGTGTTTTTTATGTTTTCTTATTTGATTTGAGTGGAAGATACTTCAAATACTTATACTTTTTATGTTTTGAATTTGTAGGTTTTTAGAGAATGAGCAAGGTTGAAGTGAGGCTTCTTTTAGGTATTTTTTATGTTTTGCAAAAGGGCAAATTGAGTTTTATTGGATTTTTTATTTATAGAAAATATTTTATTCTTATCTTAGGGTTTTTGATTCAATTTTAAAGGAATTAGAGTTGAAAAGATTGGATTTTAGCAATTAGGGGTTGAGTCTGCGCAGGGTAGCACAGACTCACCTGTCACCAGTCTATTTTTTAGTTTTTCAGGTAATTTTTAGGGAAAAGTTATAATTTTTTGTTTAGGTTTTGATTTATGGAAAATATATGTTTTATTCTTAAGAGTTTGATTTGATTTGATGGAATTTTAATAGTCAAAATACCAGATTTTAGGAATTTAAGGTTGAGTCTGCGCTATAAAGTGCAGACTTATTGTTTATCAAAGTGTTTAGTATTTTTTATATTTTTTGTGAAAGGAGTTTTAAGCTTTTATTTAGGTTTTTGACTTACATAAAGTATAAAGTTTTTATGCAAATTTTTGAATTTAATTTGGAGGGAATTTAGGATCAAAAAGACAAAATTTGGGATTTCAGGGTTGAGTCTGCGCTGGGTAGCGCAGACTCATTTGTCACCAAAGTGTTTTTTAGTTATTTTATGCATTTTTTCAAGAACAGCTTAATGTTTTTATTTGATATTCTGATAGATAAGAATAAACTTGATTTTTAGAGGGTTTTAGACCATCTTTTGGTGCTCGGGAAGTTGCTTTTTAATTTTTTGTGAATTTCAGGGCTGAGTCTGCGCCAGGATGCGCAGACTCAAGTCTGAACTTTGGATTTCTTTATTATGAGTTGTTTTATTGGATTTTTGGTGGGATAACTTGATTTTATGTTTTGTTTGGTGATAATTTACAGATTTGGAGCTGTGAGCATGATTTGGAGGCCAAGAGATGAGGTTTTGGCCTTGGGATTGATGCGCAGACTCAAGTTCAAAGAGGATTTTGGGCAAGATTCTTGAAAAGATGGAACCTCCTGAGGTTGAGGGGGATTCCAAGAGTTTCAAAGAGTTGGGGAGCTTCAAATATCAAAGAGACAAGAAAAATGAGTTTGAGTCTGCGCAGACTCAGCTGAAGTTGTAATTTTAGTTTATTTTGAGGGGATTTGGATCATTTTTGTTAATGGATGTTTATTTAAATGATATGGAGTGTTTGATATATGATTGTGAGTGATTTGAGCAATTTGATTTATTGTTTAGTTGATTTTTTCATTTGAAATGAGCTTATGAAAGGTATGCAGACTTAACTTGAGTTTGAAATTTTTTGTTTATTTAAAATAGAAGATGGCTATCTTAAACCTTTTTTGAATGAATTAACTTTAATTATTTGAGTTACTTGAACCATAAATGAGTCTATCAGCCCATGCAAGGACTCTTTTGACAGTTTTGAGTTGAGTCTGCGCAAGGGTGCGTAGACTCAGAACAGTGGCGCAGACTCAAGTCTGAAATTTAGATTTTTGAGTTTCTTGCACAGTTCAAGCTGCAATTAAATCCATCAAGGAGTTAGTTTCAACCATTAAAGTTAGGATATGAAATCTGGAGTCAAGGAAAATAGATTTTACCCCATTCCCAATCAAGTTTCCATGGTTATAGGTGCGCAGACTCAAAATCTGAGCATAATTTCAGATTTATACCTCTTCCAACTTGAAGTGATCCAAGAATCACCACAAATTTGGGGAGGATAACACTGAAAAATCACAGAAGTTGAGTATGGCTACATGAGGCCTTTTCAAAGAGTGGTTCTTGTGTGGATTTCTTCAAATGACATGATTTCTTCATGTTTATCTCATTCTTCTTAGATCACTTTATAAAGCATTAAAAGTGCTAAATATAGTGATTCTAAGTTGAATTTCAACCTTTCATTAGGAGAATCCAATGAAAAGGTTTAAGATCTTCATGAAGGATCATGGTATGAAGGGACTCGAAGGACCAACTCCCTTAAAGGGATATGTAATGGCTAATGGACCATATGGATGGCTATAAAGGGGGGCGTGCCGAGCATCCAACCACTCACCCAATGGGTGCCCTTAATGCCTTCAAGATGTAAGAACAACCCACAAGGGGAAATCCAAAGCATCTCTACATTTGGGGAGCAAGGAACTCCACCAATTTCCCTAGAGGATCACATGTAGCCCTGAACTATGGAAGTGGCTATAAAGGGCGGGGTGCCGAGCATCCAACCACTCACCCAAAGGGTGCCCTTAATGCCTTTAAAATGAAAAGTTATCCACAGGGAATTACCCATTCCATTTTTACATTTGGGGAGCAATGAACTCCACCAACTCATTGGGACTTCGGGACACATCATCTAAATGAACCCATAGAAATGGGAACACAAGAATGATGTTTTTTGTATGAGGGCCCTTGATGGGTTACTCAACATGAGATTGCTGGCTCCCTTAGATCGGGACATCTTCAGAAAACATCGGAAAACATTTAAAATCTTAAAACCATATGGCAAAATTTCGGTTGAAACATTAAGGGCTTAAAAACCCAAAGTGTAAGCCATTTAGGACCTTCATTGGGCCTCACAAGGACAGCCCTAGGTCCAAGGAACATTTGGACAGCTTGGGGGAGGATCAAAGAATCACCTCAAGCCCAAAAAAAACCACTTGGAAGAGGCGCAGACTCAAAACTTGCAACTGGCGCTGAGTCTGCGCAGGGAGGCACAAACTCAAGCTGAAACCCGGATTTTCGGTAAAAAATGGGTTTAAAATTACCCAAATGATAGAAAATAAGGTATAAAAGGTACAAGGCCTAAAATATTTATTTAAAATATATTTTGGATGCATTTCTTTAGGAAAATATCATGAAAATTTGAATATGAATATAAGAGAAACTTATGCATACTTTTTATCTTTTCCATAGATCTCTCCTTCTTGGCTCCATGTTAGAGGGTTTCTACCCAAAGAAGCTCATCCTCAACTAGTGAGGGAACCTCCTTGAGAACCTCTAAGGCCTAAACCCTTAGCCATTAAAGGAAAAAGGTCCAAACAAAACCCATTCGGTTCCAACATGAAAACAGAAACTTGGATCTTAATATATATGAAACTTAGGGGGTTTCTCTTGATGTTTGGCCTTGGGGGAACATCATCTATGGAGGGGATGTGCTCCTAAGGGTCATGGAAGGCCACGCCACCTTGAAAAACCCCAAAACCAAAGGCAAATAAATGGAAAACCAGTTTTCAGGAAATATGAACAGCAAAGCACATCTTGGGTCATATCTCCATATTTAGGGGTTTCAAGGCTTGAGGAGACCATTTCTATAAACTAGAAAGGCCCCTCTACCATCCCCACATGAAAAACACATGCCTTATGCAGGAAAAAATAACATAAAAGCAAGATAACAAACAGATTCACAAAACAGACTCAGAAAATCTGAACTTTGCATTTCATTACTTTCAATGACCATGGATGAACATCAAGGGAGAGATAGAAGTTTCTATGAACATCAAAATGAAGGAAAACATTATAAGAAAGCAATGAGACAGAGATAGACCCCTTCTGCTCTTGAAGCCTACATTCTTGTTCTCTTCTTCTCTAGCACTCTTTCTTTCTTTTTCTCTTCTTTTCTAACTCTTTTTTCTCTCTTGGGATGCAGAAAATAGAGGGGAAGGAGGAGGGAGACGTGCTCCTCCAAGCTCTCTCACTTTTCTTCTTCTCTTTTCTATTTTTTGGGACTTTTGTCTCCAACCTTTTCTTGTAGAAGATGGGAGTTCTTTTATAGATAAAGTTGGGTTACTTTTGGAGGGCAGATTAGGCATCCATTAGTCTTAAATTAGGGATAAGAAACCCCTCTTGAGAGCCCTTCAATGAGGCCACAACACTTGGAGAATCATGATTAGTTTCTCCTTTTACTTTTCACCTACCCTCTTCTAGAAGAATCTTGAGGGAGGGACCACTTGCTTTTCTTCTTATCTTTCTTTGGGCAGATTTGACCATGGGCTAAAGGGATAAGAATAGGCCATGGGGGGGGGGACCATTTGGGCCCTTTTGAAGGTTGCCACGAAATTGGGCTTTGGTCTTCACTTTTTGGGCCCAAATTGGCCCTATTAGGCTTCTTTTGCTTGAGATAATGGGCCTAGGCCTGCCCCCTTGGATTTCTTCATCATTTAGACTGAAAGTAACTCCTTTTTGACTTCTTTGGCCTTGCAAGAATGGGCATGACAGCTGTCCATTAACTTTCTTCACTTGGACTATCTTTTGAAAAATTGCTTGGACCTCCTTTGCTTGAGATAATGGGCCCGGTTGCACCATTGAATTTCTTCACCATTTGAGCCCTAGAGTGGTCCCTTTTTTGGTTCATTTGGCTTGCAAAATTGGGCTTAGTTACTGCCATTTAAATCTTCTTCATTTGGGCCTTCTTGGACAATCTTTGCACAATTGTTTGGACTTTCTTTCTTTCTTGAATTAATAGGCTCGGTTCTTCCTTTCAATTATCTTTGATTTGTGCCTTCTTTGTTGATCTTTAGACTCTTTTTCTTGTTCAATTTTTTTTGGTGACAACATGTTCCTTATTCTTTCCATCAGAAATATGTCCAACATATATGTATAGTTGAATATGTACACGACCAAACCTACTAACAATCTGTGTGTTAATCTGAACAAGTTCTTAAGGCAACACATTACATGTTTATGATTCTAGAATTTCTTCTAGTTCTACCTTGCAGCCACTGATTTCTTCAAGGATATACTCTTCCTCCAGGAATACAACATGTTTAGCGACAAACACTCTTTGATCGCTAGTTTGATAGAAATAATATCCATAAGTTTTCTCAGGATATCCCATAAACTTGCACTTTTCATTCTTAGACTTTAATTTGTCTGGATTATACCTTTTGACATGTGCAGGACATCCTCAAACCTTAACATGTTTAAGGTCTAGTTTCTTTCCTTTACATATCTCATATGAAGTAGAAGACACTAATTTAGATGAAACCTTGTTCAATAGGTGATTAGCTGTGTCTGGGGCATAACCCTATAATGACAAGCGTAATCTAGCAAAACACATCATAGATCATATCATGTCTAATAGGACACGATTCCTCCTCTCAGCTGCACCATTTAACTGACGTGTGTTAGGAGGTATCCACTAGGATAATATCCCATTATCCTTAAAATATTGTGTGAATTTTGTACTTAAGTATTCTCTTCCTCGATCTGATCGAAGAGTTTTAATACTTTTTCCAGTCTATTTCTCTACTTCATTCTTAAACTCTTTAAATTTCTTAAAGGCCTCAGATTTATACTTCATTAAGTACACATATCCATACCTAGAGAAATCATCAGTAAAAGTGATGAAGTATGAGTAACCTTCTTTGGCCTGAGTGGACATGGGTCCACATACATCAGAATGTATGAGTTCTAACAACTCTGTGTCTCTCTCTCCATGTTTAGTAAATGGAGAGATGATCATCTTTCCCATAAGGTAAGACTCACAGGTTGCATATGATTCATAATAAAATAGATGAATGTATCCATCCTTATGCAACTTGTTAAGCCTTTCCTCACTAATATGACTAAGCTTACAGTGCTAGAGGTAAGCTTGATTCATACCAGTCCTCTTTCTTTTAAAAGGATTGTATCACAAGAGTATCTATATCCAATATGAATAAACTATTTACTAAGCTCCCATTGGCAAACAATTCACTATTTAAGAATAAAGAATAACTTTTATTTTCAAATATCACAATTAATTCACATTTATCTAAGCATGAAATGGAAATCATGTTCTTAATGATAGAACGAACATAGTAACATTCTTAAAGTCTTAAGATAACTCCTGAGGATAGCTTGAGGTTCACGCTTCCGATGGCGAGTGCAGCAACCTTTGCTCCATTCCCCAATCGTAAGTTAACCTCTCCTTTGTTCAGTCACCTACTGTTTGTTAGTCTAAGGTGGCCTACAAGCCAATATGACTTTGTAATCTCGTTCGTTTATTAATATAAATGGCATAATATTCATTATATGTAATTCATATTATTATCGTCTCATAATGAAGTTCGTGAATATGTGCGATAGTGATCAGATTATGATGAGATCATACTAATGAGACTGATCACTTAAACACATATTCTTAATAGTTCATAATCGGAGGATATCCGAGAAGGACATCGAATATCCGGTTAGACTAGTACAAATTACTTCCGCTCATAAGATGAGGATGACTGATCTTATACCGATGAGACATGAAATTAATCTCTCAAAAGAGCAGTCTCCTAATACTCCTGATGAGAGGGCATTCATGGATGGAGTACCCTATGCCTCTGCCATAAGATCTATTATGTATGCCATGCTATGTACATGGCCTGATGTTGCATGTACTCTAAGTGTTACGAGCATATTTCAGGCTGATCCAGGCGAAGAGTACTGGAAGACAGTGAAATGTATCCTTAAGTACTTGAGAAGAACTAAAGATATGTTTCTTGTCTATGGAGGAGGTGACTTGAAACTGTGAGGCTTTACTGACTAGAGTTTCCAGTCAGATCCAAATGATAGCAAGTTTACATTTGGATTTGTGTTTACTTTAAACGGAGGCGCAGTGTGTTGGAAGAGTTCCAAGCAAGCAATCACTGCAGATTCGACGACTGAAGTTGAGTACATCGCTTCAGCTGAAGCCGCCAAGGAAGTAGTGTGGTTGAAGAAATTCATCACCGACCCCAGCGTAGTTCCCAGTATCTCTGAACTTGTTCTGCTGTTGTGTGACAACAATGGAGCCATTGTACAAGCGAAAGAGCTGCGGTCTCATCAGAAATCGAAGTATATTCTGAGGCGCTTTCATCTAATCATAGAAATTATTTCCAGAGGAGATGTAGTGGTGGAAAGAGTTCCATCTATCGATAATGTAGCAGATCCACTGACAAAGCTATTGGCTCAAAATGTGTTTGAGCATCACCTAGAGTCTATAGGTTTAGTACATAAAGGTGATTGGCTTTAGTCCAAGTGGGAGATTGTTAGTCTACGGTGGCCTACAAGCCAATATGACTTTGTTATCTCATTCGTTTATTAATATAAATAACATAATATTCATTATGTGTGATTTGTATTGTTATCGTCTCATAATGAAGTCCGTGAATATGTGTGATAGTGATCAGATTATGATGAGATCATACTAATGAAATTGATCACTTAAACACATATTCTTAATAGTTCCTAGTCGGAGGATATCCGAGAAGGACATCGAATATCCGGTTAGACTAGTACAGATTACTCTCGCTCATAAGATGAGGGTGACTAATCTTATAGTCACTTGTGTGGAGACATTAAGGTGAATATATAGGTGCTCATTAGAAAATGAGTTCATTGAACTGATTCGACTGAATCGCTGGATGGTATTGTACCTCACTGTGAACCAGCTAGATTCTATTGTCGCAGTTGCATAGATGGTCCTTGGACCTGAGACACCAAGGACGCCTTGTCAGTGGACTTCTGTGCTTTGACCTTGGTTTATGAATCTCTAACCACGGGATTCTAAACAGCCAAGGATCGGGTACAGCGGAATACCGTCGAAGGGAATTGAGTGTCAATAAGGAATCATTCGCTCTCGGTACTTAGAGAGAGAATGCTCTAGGAAGGATACGCGGAAGTCCCTGGCCAGGCAGACGATAATATCGAGAAAAGAGTTTTTCGACATTATACGGAAACATCCGATCCAAGTAAGTCGACCAGTTAGGGTTTGACTGTATACCATATCATGAGTTGACTCGAGAGCATTGTACGAATGAAGGATTATATCCACATAGTAACTGTCGGCTGAAAGGTTCCAAGAGTGGGTTACTTAACCCTAATACCTTCCGACTTCACGCGGTGTTGCTTGGCACCCAACGTGATCGGAGGTCCGATCGAATTCGATGTGCGAAATTAATTTGATTGATTAATTATTAATATGAGTTATTAATTGATTAATCATGCCAGTGATGAGTCACTGGGCTTATTGGGCCATTAACCGGACTAGTTATTGGGCCTAGAGGGTCACACGCAAATGATTCTCATAGCGATGTATAAATAAGTGGGTTTTATATTAACCGAGGATTTTTATGAAAAACCGTATGGTTAGTATAAAATGTAGAGAACGGGCTGAGCAGGCTAGGCTGCTGCTAACCCTAGCCGCCCCCTCCTCTCTTCCTCTCTCTCTCTGGCGCCCCAGGTCGGTTCTGATCTCCGGGTCTGCTCCGCCGCTTCTCCGACTCCCGTCCAACGGGAAATCGTCCGCGGGTTGCGGCGATGGTTGCGGCGAACGGTGAAGGTTTTGTGGGCTGCGAAGAATGAGGAACCGTGAGGATAACCATCGCGAGGAGGATCGCGTGGGCTCTGCTAGAGGCCGGGCGTTTGCGCGGCTTGCGGTGTCACACCGACGGAACCGATCGGTCGCGGATTCGAATCCGCGTACGGTAAGAACTGATTATTCGATAATCCGGTTTTAGTATTTTCGAAACGGGAAACGGATCATCAATTTTTATTTTGCATAAACGATCCGGAGAAACGCCATAAACCCAACACTGTTTGTCAACACGTGCAAATCATTGCAGATATGAGATGCACATTCAGTATCTAATACCCATAATGTGGATCTATATAACATGTTGAAGTCAATCATGAACATACCTGAAGCTTCTCCAAGCTTTCGCTTTGCTTTCTCTGCAAGATACAACTTGCAATTCCCCTTGCAATGTCCTTTCTTGTGACAATGGAAGCATTGGCCCTTATATTTCTTAGCCTCTTCCTTCTTGGTAGCCTTTGACTATTGTCGTTTCTTCTTTACCTTGTCTTTCTTAAAGGCATGCTAAGTCTTCCTCTTCTTATTGGTCTTACCAACAAGCATCATTGAAAGCTTTCCATTATTCGTAGTACTCTCAACAATCTTTAACATGTTCAGAAGCTCTGCTAGCGAGCATTCTATCTTGTTTATATTCAAGTTCATAATGAATTGAGAGAATGACCTAGGAAGAGATTACAGAATTAAATTAACAGTATGTTCCAATATCATAGGAAAATCCAATTATGCCAATCTTTCATTCCACTCAATCATTTTGAGAACATGTGTCTGCACATATGTTCCCTCAGACATTCTTGCCTCGAACAGATTTTTCGATATCTCATATCATTTTGTTCTGCTCTGAGCTCTAAAAAACTCATCAAAATGAGTCAGAATGCCTTCAGCATTCATCTTCTTATGTTGCCTCTGTAATTCAATAGCCATAGAGGCCAACATATAACATTAGACAGTGAGAACAATTCTGAAATTTCTGAGCCAGTCACTATAGTTAGGACCAGTAAGCCTGTTGGCATCCAGTACGCCTTTCAACAGTTTGTTTGACATGTTGGTCTACAAGAAGAAATTGTATAATTAGATAACATGTATATATTCTTTAAACAAATTAAGATATAATCTTTAATCTTAATTTTAAAATTCCGACTAATTTTCGGTGAGTTTTGTATAACCCTCTGTATGCAAAGATGAGATACACCGACAATATCCTAGTGGGGACCAGAATCCCATTAACTTTATGGTAATGGTCTTGTGACAGCACAACAAACCATCCCATTCTTAATGGGTAGGCAACTCTTGTCGATTGCAACTCCTTGCAACTTCTAGTCATATTCAACCTCTAGAATACTTGTAACTTTGTGGCAGCATAATAAGTTACAAAGTCTGGTTAGGTTAAACCCATTTGTTATGTTATGAGAATGAGTTTCTGACACAACTCTTGTGGAAACACAACGAAGTTGTGTCAGTCACTCATTCCAAAGTTAGTCACAAGACTTAATCTAGGTCACTGACCCTTTGTTGAATGGACCTTGTGGCAACACAACAAACTCACTCAATCTAAGGTCAGCTAGCCTAGACTATAACAACGGAAGGCTACGTGAGTCATTCTTAATACTTCACGTTCCTCAACCTAATATTTGACTGAGGAGGAATTTTATAATTTTGGTCTCATCAATAATAGTGTTACATAGATATAAGTCTTTGGGGTAACATATATATACTCATATAATATATATCTACCTAATAGCACATCCAATACATATCAAATACATGTTAAAAAACACATAGATGATCATGGACTTTTAAATATGTATGATAACACCGGAGCTAGGTAGTGAACCACAACATAGCACAAATAGTGAACGCAGTTGGCCTTCGCATCTTATATTTTTTATGATATGAATCTTTGTTCAATGGTACCGCCTCATGTCGTTCTTGCTTCAAGTTTAATCCATCTCTTAAAATTACATGTAATTAAAAAAATGAGCTCATAGGCCCACAAATATACATGAAATAATAAGAAATCTTGATCTTAATCAAGGAGAATACTTTCTAGTGGAAGATAGAAATTACAATCTGAATTTTATAGAGAGAGGGAGGCACGCAGGCCTCATTAAATAAATCACACCATTAACCATTTAATGCATTTCACACATCATCACATGATTAAAATAGTCTATGATCATCTATCCACACACACAAACACATCATATGATTTGAGTGTTAACTATCAAATCATTAATATTGAAATGACTATTATTTTAAAAATATTAATTATATTCACAATATAATTAAAAACTATTTATTTTTAACTAAATAATTTTAATTAAAAAAATAAATAAATAAACAAAGTCTAAACAATTTAGACAATAAGTTATTTTTCGTCATCGCACGCTAAATTTCGGACAAAGAAAATCAAATGATTAATTAGAATCATATTCTAATTACAATCATTAAAAGGTTTAAGTTAACAATTAAGTAAAACCAAAGTTAACTAAATTTTAAACTAATTTTAAAACTTATTAACTATGTAATAAGGGGTTTAATAAATCTTTCAAAATGATTAAATTAATTTAAAATAATTTAAATATTAAAGATGTTAAAATCCCTTTAAATAAGCTTAAATGGGGCTTAAAATGGGCAAAAAGGAGGCCTAGATTGTCAAAATATGCCTACGGATCTGGTTCGGGTCTCGGATAAGGACAGTTTCCCTTTCTTCCCATCCCGTTAGGGTTCCCCCCCCCCCAACCCCCCGTACAGCAACAACAGGGACGACTGGTGTCGCCGCCAGTGCCTGCCGACTAGGGCTATCAATGGATATCCGATTTCCACTTATCCGACCCGTTCCAGTTTCTGTTAATAGATACAGAACCCGTTAAAATCCATCCGTTAAGTTATTGGAAACGGAAATGGGTTTCCGATAATTATCGGAGTCAGAAACAGAAGTAGTTATTTCCGCATCCGTTAATCCGTTTCCATTTCTGATAAGTTATATATGTTATATATATTAATTTATCAGATATAATATATACCATTAGATGATCTCTCTCCCGTATGCAACGGCCCTAAGACTCCTAACCAGCTAAAGCTAAAACCCCTTCCCGTAACTATTGTTTGAGCTTGGTAGGAGGCGGGCCTGGTGGCTCTTTCTCCCAGACGCACCACTCCACTGAGGTCTCCAGGCTCCAGCGGCACTCCACCGAGGTCTCCAGCGCACACCACCGGGGTCTCCAGCGGCACTCCACCGAGGTCTCCAGTGCACACCGAGGTCTCCAGCGGCACTCCACCGAGGTCTCTAGCGCACTCCACCGAGGTCTCCGGCGCAGCACTCCACTCGGCCATGTCCACACGGTCCATACGCTGGTGGCCAAGGAGATAGTGGACGGTCCTCCATTGTCCATGCAGTGGCAACCGGCAAGAGCCGATTCGTACAGCAGGTGCTTGGCTGTTTCTCCCAGACGCACCAGACCTGTAACGACCCGCCACCCTATAATCGGGGATCCGATTACTAAATGGGTACCGAATCATTAAAATTTGGAGTCAAACCAAGATCTCGATAAGTCTGGGAAATAAATGATAAACTAAGCTAAACATCCACATCACATTGAATTGTAAAGGAAGTGTAAGAATTAAAAATTATTACAATTCAACTTGACTCAGCAAATAATTACATATTCCAACTGAAAAGAAGTAATTAAACGTATAGGCCTGAAAGGAAAATAACTACATCGGGGCATACTCCAAGACAGTGGTTGCTGGCGCGCAACCCAAGACAACACCCTCCACGCTATGCCTGCCTGGAACCCTCACATAAAAACCGCAGGGGGTGAGTCTCATTGAAATGGACTCTGTAGGGATCCTTCAATCCCCACCACCCACTCACGCACCCACAAGTACAACAACACGAATATAGGCAATTTAAATAAATAAAGCAGTAAACACAACTCCCGAAAATTCTCAAATTTCGATATAAAACGCATGCATTCATAAATGTAACATGCACAACTCTGAAACCACTCCACCACGGAGTCTACAACCAGCGTTTCTGCTAAACACGCAAACCACGCGGCCGAACGCGGAAAACACTGACCCGCTGAAACCAAATAGCAACCACCCCTCGGATAGCGCGCTGGCTACTCCGGCCTGACCAGCTCTAGGTGGTTCTGCTTCCCCCAGCACGAGTGACACTTCAAATGTACCACTCCCACACCGGTACTAGCTATACCCCGGGGTACACGAGGTGACCCTCTCTCTAGGCGTCACCCCACCACTCCCACACCGGCGCCATGTCACTCCCACACCGATACAGGGTGCCGAAGCGCTAACAATTGTCACTCTAGGTCCACGGTCGCACGAAACACAACACGGTGCGATCCGATCACGTAAAAACCCTTGTCCTCAAGTACGTTTTTAAGCATGTATTTAACCAAACTATCTAACAATGTAAACACATGTTAATGAGATTTTGTCTTAAATCGCGTCGCCCGTAGCCGACGTCATTCAAGCCCCCTAAATTAGTTCATTCAAAAATTGGCCTCGGAATATGGCCTAAATCGCGTCATTAAAAGGAGTCGCCATTCAAATGGCGTCGCTGTCCCTGGACGCTATTTAAAACAGAGACAAAGTCCCTTATTTGGGCTAAATCGCGTCTCAGGTGAAAGCTGTCATTTGAAATGGCGTTGCTGTCCCCAGACGCCATTTAACACCCGCAGACAGGTTCTCCCTCCGGCCTCCCCCGAGTTACAAAGTGGGGTTTCTCCCCCAAATCGCACAAAAACATTCTGAAATAGGGAAGGAAGAGGAGAATCCAAATACCCATTAAAAGCTCACCATTTCTCATTTTATAAAATTAGCATTTTCACCCCAAAAATCCCCTAAACATGTTTCAAAGTAGGAAAACATGGTTTTGCTTAAAACAGAACGGAGATCATCACCCTACTGGTTACTTGAACTCTTCCGAGCTCCAAGCCGCCGAATAGCCACACCACAAGCCGCCGCCGGTACCGCCGTTACTCTACCGGGACATCGGCCGCCGTCCGGAGAGCAATACGCCGCAGAGGAAATGGTGGTGGTAGTGATGGAAGTTAGGGGGGGGGGGGGTTGATGGAGTGGAGTGAGAGGAAAGGAAGGATAAGGGGAAGGGAGAGCGAAGAGATCGGAGAGAGGGAGGAGAGAGAAGATGATAAGAGATATGAGGAAAAGGAGGGAGGGTTCGCGGGTTTAAACCGAAACTAGCTAAAACGTGTCGCCCAATACTGACGCCATTCAGACAACAAAACCGGGGCCGTACTCTCGCGGTCCGAAATTGGCCCACGTGGACCCACGTGGCACACTCTAAAACGCGTCCCCCTAATAGGACGCCGTTTGAACCGCGTCGAGCAAGCTCTATGAGATAAAGAACCTATGCCCCAACCCCACAAGGGCCCAAACCAAGTGGTCTGACACCAAAACTGACCCAATAATTGGATCTGAAACCTCAATCTTTACAAGACCAGTCTCCACCGAGGTCTCCAGCGTAGCGCTCCAGTCGGACTCCAGTCTCCGACGACCAGAACAAAGTCCACATGCTGGCGACAAGGAAGGGTGAGCGATAGACACCAGGCGGCGATGTCCACGCGGTCCACATGCAAGCGGCCAAGGAGATAGAGGACGGTCCTCCACTATCCACGCGGTGGCAATCGGCAAGAGGTGATTCGCACAACAGGTGCTTGGCGGCATCATCTCCTCTGATCTCTATTCTTCTCCATTCCACACGCTACAGGGAAGGTGGGAGCATTGGGCGGCGACCAAGGAGATCTATCTCCTCTGAATCCGATCTCTAATCTCCTCCATTCCAAATGCCATAGGGAGCGGTGGGTGCATTGGGTGGCGGCCAAGGAGATAGATCTCCTCCACGGTGGGCGCACTGGGTGGCAATCGCACAACAGGCTCGGCAGCTCCATCTCCTCAACTCCACACACAGGGAACGGTGGGTAGAGCATCGATCTTCTCTGTTGTCCACTGTCCAGTCACCACTATGCAATAAGGTTGGGTTGATGGAAGGCATATGAGCATCTTGTACTCTACTGTCCTCTTGCCGCATGGCCCTCTTTTCTTCCTCAATTTTGTTTATTCCGCCGAGAGAGATTCGTCTTCTAACTTGTTTCTTGTTGCTGTAAATTTTAATGTAGGCTAGCAACAGAGAAGGCCCCTTCTCCATCAAATTCTGAACGCAAAAATTGGTGGTTGCGTTGTCAACAATATGGTATCTATCATCTATTTTTTTTTCTAATAACTCTTGTAATTTGTAAATGATGGGGTTAAGTGCTAACAAATTATTTGTGCATTGTACACTGCTATGGCATACTCTAGTGTTTGCAAAGTAGCATCATGGCTTCAACATGGGAAACTTCTACACCGAGGTATATTTTCATACATATAACGTAACAAAGAATACAAACATATACTTGTGAGTTGTTTCTTGGTTCATTACAAGACTAACCTAACTGATGGCCTCTCTAGAAGTTTATGACTTGTTTCATGTTTTTTTACATCGATCAAGGTTTCACATCCTAAATAACTAATTTTGTGTTCTCCGATTTTTGAATATGCAATCAAAAACTTATCATCCTTCTAGAAGTGAATTAGAAATCGATGGTTGTAATGTAATTGACCTTTGGTTTTTGTTGCTTCTGAGTTTTTTTGTTTTTTTGTTAACATATTGATCATATTTCCCAAATGGCGTGGTTGAATACATAAAAGCAATGTGTATTATTATATGTTATTTTGGATGCAATGTGTAATTTGTCATTTTAATGTGTCATTGTCGAATGTTAAGAATTTGAGCATGTATTGACTCATCAAATGTTAAGAATTTCTAAGCATGTGTTGTTTTATTTTGTATTTTTTACTATCAGAATGGCTGAGAGTGTTGAAGTAGAGGCTGAAAGTAATGCAGAAGCCTCATCTCTTACATCACCTCCTCTTCCTAAACGCAGGAAGTTAAGGTCAGCAATATGGAAATATTTTCATAAGATTGCAAAGGCTGATGGAAGTCAGATTGCTAAGTGTCATCATTGTAAGAAGGAATTAGTAGGAGAGAGTAGAATGAGAACAACACATTTGAAAACACATTTACTTTATTGTGCCAAATATAAGAGAACAAAAAGGCAAGGAGAACCTAATGTGGGGTAAATGCTTCTTGGTCCAGGGGGGATAAACAGTGATGGGAGTTCTAATTTATAGTGTTTTCAATTTGAGAATGAAGATTGTTGAGAGGTTTTGGCTAAGATGGTCATTGTTCATGAAGTGCCATTTGTATTTGTGAATCATTATTTCTTTAAGTTATTTTGCATGACAATGCAACCACAGTTCAAGACAATGACCCGTAACACAATTAGATCAGATTGCATGAAATTGTATGAAAAAGAGAAGCAAAAGCTATATTGCATACTTAAGGAGACATCTTCTCGTGTTAGTATTATTGTCGATCTTTGGACTTCTATTGGTTCTGACTCATATTTAGCATTGACTTGCCACTTTGTTGATAAGGAGTGAAAACTTCAAAAACGGATTCTTTATTTTTTTAATGTGAAATCTCATAGTGTGCAAAAATTGCTAAGTTGATTAAAGACAGATTGTTTGATTGGAACATAGATGGCAAGATTTGTAGCATAGTCTTGGATAATGCTTTTTCAAATGATGTGCTCACAAGAGATCTTTGTGAGATTCTTCGTCCTCGTGGTTGTCTTCTTTTGGATGGTGCTTTATTTCGTATTCGTTGTTGTTGTCATATGCTTAACTTGATTGTCTAAGTTGGTGTGAGTTCATTATCACAAACAATTAAAAGAATTCGTTAAACTGTGAGACATATGAGAAGTTCAGGTATGCGATTGGAATACCTAAAAAAAATCTAAAAGCTCATTTTAGATGTTCCAACTAGATGGAATTCGACCTATGAAATGCTTAAAGTTGCATATGAATTTTGTGGCGCATTTGATCGTTTATCTTATTTTGATGATGATTACAGAGGTCCTCCATCTTCTGAAGAGTGGGAGCATGTGAAACTTGCAAAAGACTGTTTACAGATATTTTATGAAATAATAGAAAGATTTTTAGGAACAAGTTATCCCACTACTAATCTTTATTTTAATGATGTGTGTCTCATTCATTTTAAAGTGGCTACACTCTTCACGTCTATTTATTCAGTCTATGGCTACTTGCATGCTTGAGAAGTTCAACAAGTATTGGAGTACATTAAGCTTAGTGTTGTCTTGTGGTTGTATTTTAGACCCTCGATATAAGATGAAGACAATTGAGTTTTTCTTTGAAAAGATTTACCCTGATGATTGTGGAAGAGAAGGTACAAGAAAAAATCAAGATATTTGCAACTCCTTTGTGAAACTTTATAATGTTTATGTGGATCAAGTGCCAAAGGGATCTAATGCATCATCTCTCTCCAATGTTGCGAGTAGTAGTGGAAGTACTTTAGTTAATAGCCAAGGTGTTGGATTAAGGGGTCTTCCTCATTGTCCTATACTAGCTAGTCAATTGTTGGAGCTTGATCGTTTCCTCAAGCAAAATTCTTCAAATGAACCATTGAAATTAGATTTGGACTTGTACTTAGATACTCCATTTTTAAGCAATGAAAAGATTCTTGAAAATATGGTGAACCTTTTGATATCTTAGCTTGGTGGAAAGATGAAGAAGGAAAATATCTAATACTTGCTACAATGGCTCGTAATATCTTGGGCATTCCAATATCAACTGTTGCATCTGAGTTGACTTTTAGCACTAGAGGAAGGATTCTAGATTTTTATAGTTCTTTAAAGCCCGACACCGTTGAATGCTTGATTTGTTGTCAAGATTGGATAAGACATACATTACAAGGTACTAAAATTATGTTTGTATTTAGTTGGTCAATATATGTATATATACTTTTAAGTTTGAACTTTGATTGAATTTGTTTGGATTTATTTAGTGACATCATGTAACGCAATGGCCGAGATCTTTCCTACTATACAATGGCTTCACTAGTATCTTTGAGAATAACTTTTTCACTAGTATCTTTGAGAATAACTTTTTCTTTATTTCATTTGTAGAGTTTATAATGATATGGAAGATTGATCGTGTGATCATTAACAAGTATTCGTTGAATGAGGTAAAACATAAAGAGGTTTACTTACATTCTACTCATGTTCTATGCTTACATATTATTCTATTATGCTAATTTGATATTGAAATATTTGTGTATGCACTATGCAGGGATAATTATGTCTAGAAGACTGTGAAGTTGAAAATGAAGCGATGATTGAAGATTATTCTAGAATTATGTCATTCGAAAACTTTATGAGTTTGAGTTTATTGTATTTGATGTTATGTTATGGATCATATGGACTTATGTAATTTATAAGTTTATAGATTTACTTATAACTTGTGTGGATTATGTGATCATAGATTGTATGGTTTTGAAGATTTTGAAATTTAGTGTGGTTATAAGTGAATGGTTTATATAAATTCACAATATACCAATTTAATTTTTAGAAACTTTGGAACAATAGATAAAGTAGACTTTAAATTTTAAAATTCATATATTATAAAGATTTACATAAATTGAAATCTTGTGAATTTAGAATTTTAAATTATTAGAAGAAAGTTCAACAAATTGAATATTAGACGTGATTTAATATAGTGACGAAGATACGATAACTTCCGTTTTATTTCCGTTTTCGTTTTCATTTTTCCGATAAAAAGCATTGATGCCGAAGCGGAAACACTCACTTCCGTTTCCATTTCCATCTCCGATAAATCTTATAGGAAACAAAAGCGGAAGGTGCCCCTTCCGTTTCCGTCTCTGACCCGTTGACAGCCCTACCGCTGACGCTCGCTGCCGGTCCGGCGACCCCACTAGTGCCAGCCGACGGCGGAGGCTGTTTAGGCCTTTTTCAGCTTGTTTTGCATCAAATGTTCGCGATGGCCGTTCTCCCTCATCCGGAGCCCAAAAATCGCGAAACAAATTTTTCCATGACCGATTTTTGATGCTTAACAATCTTGGAACACTTTTAAGACGATCCAGACAAGAAAACAGGATTGTAAAATAAAAAAACAAGGCCGACAAAACTGTGCATGCAGATGACAAAATCGCATTTTGGAGGGGGTTCAAAATGACCCTTAAGCATCGTTCTAATGCCCAATTCATAGCCCACGGCTTTGACAATATATTCAACTACTCACAAACGCTTTGTGGCAATCGGATCGGTAGCGGCATCGCATGCACGTCTGCAACGAAGTGTCCCCGAAAATCATACATGCGATGACGAAAAATAATAAGAAATATGTTATAATGATCTAAATAGAGCCAGAACCTGGCTCTGATACCATTGTAAGAATTTGTGGCAGGAAGAACAACGGCACAACGGAATTAAAAATTAATTAAATCTTCTCTCGATCTACGTGCATCAATTCTCGGATGTTTAGATCGCAATAAAATAATAAACAAAATATGAAGATCATATCTTCACCATCACGTGGATGAAAATCCTTCATCGAATCGGAGACGAACGAGTGGTCGATCTTGGGATAGCCAGCTGTTCAAGCGTCCGACCTCTAGACGTATCTACACGAGTCTTCGCAACAGTTTGGATCTCCTTCATGCTTTGCAAACTCCGTCTAGATCTCAACTCCATCATGAACAGAGAGGGGAGAGAGAGGGCGGCTCTAGAGAGAGAGGAGGAGGGCAGATGACGGCTAGTTGTAGTGGAAAACCCTAAAACTTGGTTAGGGTTTCTCCATAGCAACTATTTATAGACTCCCGACATTTTTCACAAAAATTCAAAAGTTTATAAGAACTTAAATCCTCTCTAGATCTGTGAAAACTCTTTTGTGTGTGACCCTCTAGGCCCAATTGTCTATTCATTTTTCAGCCTATTAAGTCAATACCAACTTATTTGACTTAATTAATTATTATTTATTATCTTCTAATGAATTTCAATCCATTTATCACATAATCGATAATCCATCATTGCATGATTAATTCTTCGAGCTTTCTGATCATGAACAACACCAAGCTACACCTTATGATATCAAAAGACATCGGGGATATGCAGCCTACTAATCATAGCCTTTCCTCTACAGATACCACATAGCTATAGATCTTCGTCCATGCAATGTCTCAATCAGACCAGGGTATGGTTTAACTGTCAAACCCTGGTATGTCATAATCTAATGGAACCTTGTACTTAATATTAGATTAAATAGAAAACTCTTTTTTTCATTTAATTATCTAATCTTGACCAATGATTTTCAAGTACTATTTTATAGGACATTCTCTCTCCGATGACATACCGAGAGTGAGTGATTGCATGTTGTTAACTCAAGTGCCTTCGCAAGAATTCCACTGAGCTTGAGTAACTTACTATACATAATGACAAACTTGAGATTCTTAAGTCAGTAATCAAATACTCAGTGTCACTCAAGCAAGGCATCCTCAGTAACTCAGGTTTAGGATTCAACTATGTTACTGTGACTATAGAATATATCGATTGATAGCCAGTATGATGACCACTCGGGAATTCTAGGTCGAATCAGTTCAGTGAATTCATTCCGCTAATGAGCACCTGCATATGTACCTTGGTGTCACTACACTAGTGACTGTGAGATTAGTCACCCTCGTCATATGACTAAGTATCACGTGTACTGGTCTATCCGGATCTTCAATGTCCTATCTTGGAGATCTCACTAGGAACAATTCGAACACATGCAACTAGATGACTGATCTCATTACCATAATCTCATTATGATTCAATGATCATCGCATGTGTTGCAGGACTTCATCACATCAAATAATAAACATACATAAAATGATAAGACGTAATGAAGAATTGTCATTTATTATTAATAAGAATGAGATAATTGTTAGTATTAGGTGGCCTCCAAGCCAATCAGATACTTTGTATTATTCAGTTGTTAATAAAATAGCTTTATTTCATTGTGTATATAATTCGATCTTGTTTTTTGTTTCACGATGAAGTCCATGAACATGTGCAATGGTCTTCGGATTATGATGAGATCATAATTACGGGACTGAAGACTTGCAAGTACATGCTCTTAATTGTTCTTAGTCGAAGGATGTTTGAAAAGGACATCAAACATCCGGATAGACTAGTACAGTTTCTTCAGCTCATATGATGAGGGTGACTGATCTTATAAGTCACTTGTGTGGAGACACTATGCTCGACCTGTAGGTTCTCATTGGCAAATGAGTTCACTAAGCTGATCCAACCATGAATCGCTAGATGATAGTTGCCTAACTATTAACCAGATTGATTCTTTTGTCACAGTTGCGTGGATGGTCCTTGGACCTGAGACACCAAAGATACCTTGTTGGTAGGTCTCTGAGCTTTGACCTTGAATAACGAATTCCTAACCATGGGTTATCAATAAGTCAAGTGATCGAGTTCAGGGAGATGCCTTCGAAGGTAATTGTATGGCCAATAAAGGATCATTCGCTCTTGATAATAGGAGAGAGAATGTTCCAAGAATGATGAGCATAAGTCCCTGGCCAGGGCGGACTCTGTAACAGATAAGGAGTTATTTGATACAGTTTAGCAACATCTGATTCAAGTGAATCGACCGGCTAGGGTTTAACAGTAAACCATGCCCTAGGTCGATTAGTGGATTGAGGAACCCTAATGCCTTCCGAGATCACGCGATGTTGCTCGGGCACCCAACGTGATCAAAAGCCCGTTAGAATTTATTGTGGGACATTAAATTCGACTGATTAATCAATCTAAGGATATTAATTAATTAAGTGAGTCAGTAGGGGGTTACTGGGCTTAATGGGCCATTAACTGGACTAGTATTTGGGCCTAGAGGGTCACATGCAAAAGGTTTTCAAGTCGGTGGATTAATTTACGGGTTTTATGATAAGTGTGGGTTTTTCTGAAAAACCGTAAAATCACTTATTATAAAAGAACCGCTGCTAGGTCAGAGGCCAGCAACTCTGACCTCCTGCCTGCTCCGTTTCCCGTCCGACGGGAGTTCCGAATCCACAAGTCGCGAAGCATTACGCACAACCAGACGGGATCTACGGACGCTGCATCGAGCGATGAAGCAAGGACGATCCATCGAGAGAAAGCCCCCGTGGATACTGCTAGAGGCCAGGCACCTGCACGACTTGCGGCATCGCACAGAAGGAACCCGACGAACGCGGATTCGAATCCACGCAAGGTGAAAATTCAATTTTCTCCTTTTAATTTTAATACCCAAAAAGACATGGATCTGACTCCTTCGATCCGCTGCATTTTTTCTTAAATCCGACACAACGAACCTAACAGTGATATAAGAGCCTGGTTTCACTGTGTTCTTCGTCGTTTCGATCCTTAAATCGATCGTTCTATATTATATTCCATGTTGTTATTTGATTTAAATTGTTAGAACGGTGTTCGTCAGATGAACACGAGAAATTAGTTTTTATTTCTGACAAAAAAAATCAATTTTTTTTATGTAATTTGTGTTCTTCGTAGGACGAAGAACGATGGATTTCACATCTTTTTAATGGATAGACACCCCAAATCGTTTGGGGAGGGGGGGTGTCGCCGACCACTGCTGGACCTACGGCCGATGCCGGCACCATCGCCGACACCCCTGGCCGCCGGGCAGTGCCCTGCCAACCGGTGCCTACTGGGCAGGTGGCCGGCGGCGGGGCACCACCACCCCCTCCTGCACACAGCTGGGTTTTCCTAGCTGCACACAGGGAAGGGGGGCGGTCCCACCCCTACTGGGTTGAGTCGGGCCTTGGGCCCGAGCCAGCCCAACAGCTGGCTCGAACTAGGCCCGCCCCTTGGGGCGGGTCTTGGCCCGAGCCCAGTTGCTGCCTGGACTTGGCCCAAAGGCTAGATCGGGCTCAGTAGGGTTGATCCCCTTTGGTCCTCTTGGACTAGACCCAATACCCCCCTCCCCTTATAGGCCCATTTAATTTTTTGATAAAACATAATTTGATTTCCCTTTTTAAGATGAGATTTTAAAATTAAGTTGAGTTTTGTTTTTGAGTTAATGGGGCCAAAGTAGATTTTAAATCTATATCAATTAACAAGATGTTGTTAATTAGTAATTAATCTAAATTGTTAGATTAGTTGATATTAATGATTGTTAGTTTAATTGTTAAATTAATCTCATTAATTTCAATTCATTTAATATGCATGGAATATTATAGATAGGTCAATTTGGTATGTATCCACATGTGATGTGATGTTATTGCTTTTAAATATGATTTAATTGCATGTTTTACAAAATAAAACTTTTTCAAAAATTCTAATTATTCAAATTTTGTTTGGTCCTTGGTTTATGAAACCAAAATTATATATTTTCTAAAACTTATTTTTTATCCATGTGATGCGCTAATTCATGTGTGGTATGGTTAATAAAACACACGGTGGTTATGGATAAGCACTTGATAAATATTTCATGTGATGATGTGTGGATGTAGACCGATGGTGTGTGATCTATTTTATTAATTGTTAATAAATAGAGGTTTACGAACCTCTCCCTCTCTCATATTCTATTGTATCTCTACCTCCCTCCTTGATGTACTTGGCATAAGACCTTCTTTTAAATTATCATGTAAGTTCATAATTTATTATGTAATTTGATCGAGGCGACCGAGCTTGGAGCGAGGATGATCCACAACTACAACTAGGAAGGAAAATGAAGGAGTTCATTCACCTTATGTGTTTGCAGGATTATGATATAAATGTTATATTGTATGTGCGTGTTTGACTGTTTGGCTCAAGTCAAACCATTGTGCTATCCATGACCACACTATAACATGTATGTGATGCATGCTCTTTATTTTGATTGTGAATCAAATATCTAGATTATTAGTATATACATTAAATATATGTGATATATTTAAATACTATCACCTAGGAAGAGACCAACATAAAATAAACGAAACCTTCAAAATAAAGTCTAAGCCAGAGCGCGAGTCATTGAGAATGCACTGCGTGGCTCTCTATTAATATAGTTTTAGAACTTGATTCAGTGATAACACTTTCTTGTATTTCTTGATATCTGCCACCATCTGATGAAAAGACTATTAATTATGGCATTATGATGCCTTAAGATATGAGTAGAGGAACGATGTAACTATCCTTACGTCTACTCAGGAGCTACATTTTACTCTATTCTGTCACATATTGATGGTAAAACTTAGACCATGAATAATGATTTGCTACATTTACCTAAGACCATTAAAGACCTGGGAGCTAAAGTAAGATCAGATATTGTAAGAAGTTGCAAGTACCATGAGATGGTTGCTCTAAGATAATAGTATGATACTTGTGTTTACCCAAAGTCATACTATGAGTCTTAGAGATTCTGATCCCCACTAGGAGACAGTCGACGTCTCCCGTTCTATATATCTGAAGGTTATACAGTTTGACGAAAATTAGTAGGAGTAAAACTAGATAAAAAAGACCATATCTTGTTTTAATGAATAACTGAATATTCTGCTAATTGAAACTTTTTTCTCCTGTAGGCTAAAATGTCGCACCATAACCGATTACGCGGCATACTAGATGCCAATCGATTGACAAGCCTTAATTACTCAGACTAGCTCAGGAACCTGAAGACTGTCCTCAGCTCTGAGCATATTGCATATGTTCTAGGTGATGATCCTCCTACTGAACCAGCATTAGATGCCCCAAAAGAGGATATGGCCCAATGCTACATGCTAGCCTCTATAAGCAATGAGTTGTAGAGGCAGTATGAGGAGATGGATGCCAGATCCATTATGCTCCATCTGAATGAGCTATTTGGTGAGCAGAGCAGAATCGAAAGGTATGAGATAGCTAAGAATCTGTTCAAAACTCAAATGGCAAAGGGATCTTCAGCGCAGACTCATGTGCTGAAGATGATATAATGGGTGGAAAGGCTAGATGCTCTTGGGGTTCCACTTCCCAAGGAGATGCATACTGACCTGGTTTTATCTTCTCTTCCACAATCATATGCTCAGTTTATTGTTAATTTTAACATGAACAAAATCCAAACATCTCTGGCTGAATTATTGAACATGCTGAAGACTGCAGAGGGGAACCTTGTAAAGGAAAAATCCCAAATCCTCATGGTTGGTAAGATCAACAAGAAGAGAAAGGCAGTTCAAGCCTTTAGGAAAGTCAAAGACAAGAAACATGAAAAGCCAAATGTTGCCAAGAAGGACAAAGGCAAGGGAGCTGAGAAGGTTGATTGCTTCTACTGTCATCAGAAGGGCCACATGAAGAGGAATTGTAAGGAATACCTCAAGGACAAGGCTCAAGTAAAAGTGAAGCAGCAGAACGCTTCAGGTATCTATATAATAAATATCAACTTGTCAGTTAGAGATTATACATCATGGGTATTAGATACTAGATGTGTTTCTCATATCTATAATACTGCGCAGGTGCTAACAAGAAGGCATATGCTGAGGACTGGCGAGGTGGAGCTGAGGCTAGGTAATAGCGCAAAAGTTGCGGCGATCGCTGTGGGGACAGTGAATCTCAAGCTACCATTTAGAGACTATTTTTCATTAGATGAATGTTATTATGTACCTAGCATAATAAGAAATATTATATCTATTTTCTGTTTAGATAAAATTGGGTACACTATATCCATTGGGAACAATAGTTGTTCTATTTATTTCAGAAATAAATTGGTTGCTTCTGTTTTATTATCCAATAGATTGTACTCAATGAATGTGTCCCTTGATAGTCTTAATGTCAGCGATACTCTTAAGAAGAGCAAGTATGAAGTGAATAGAGCCTACCTATGGCATTGTAGGCTTGGTCACATTGGAGAAAATAGATTCCAAAGGTTGCATAAAGATGGATACTTAGATCTATTTGATTTTGAATCATATGCAACATGTGAGTCCAGTTTGATATGTAAAATGACCAAATCTCTGCGCGGTATCTGATTCAAGTGAATCGACCGGCTAGGGTTTAACAGTAAACCATACTCTAGTTCGATTTAGGAACATTACACGGATGAAGAATTATATCTGCGCGGTAACCGATGACAGAAAGGTTCCATTAGTGGGTTGTGGAACCCCAGTGCCTTCCGGGATCGCACGGTGTTGTTCGGTACCCAACGTGATTCGAAGCCCGTCCGAATTTATTGTAGGGTATTAAATTCAACAGATTAATTAATATAAAGATATTAATTAATTAAGTGAGTCAGTAAGGAGTTACTCGGCTTAATGGGCCATTAACTGGATTGGTATTTGGGCCTAGAGGGTCACACGTAAAAGATTTTCAAGTCGGTGGATTAATTTACGGGTTTTATGATAAGTGTGGATTTTTCTGAAAAACCACAAAACCACTTATTATAAAAGAACTACTGTTAGGTTAGAGACCATTAACTTTGACCTAGCCAGCCGCCCCCCTCTCTCTCCTCTCTCTCTCTTAGGCGCCCCCTTCAGAGGCGGACCCCCCCCGGAGGCTCCGCTCCGTCTCCCGCCTGCTCCACTTCCCGTCCGACGGGAGTTCTGAATCCGCATGTCACGGAGAATTACACGCAACCAGACGGGATCTGCGGACACTGCACCGAACAAGGAAGTGAGGACGATCCATCGAGAGGAAGACTGCGTGGATACCGCTAGAGGCCAGACACCTGCGTGGCTTGCGGCATCGTACAGACGAAACCCGACGAACTCGGATTTGAATCCGCGCAAGGTGAAAATCCGATTTTCTCCTTTTAATTTTAATACCTGAAATGGCATGGATCCAGCTCCTTCTATCCACTGTGTTTTTTCTCGGATCTAACACAACGAACCTAACAATAATTACATAAAATAATACCATCACATCTCATGTGATTGGCTTGCAGGGCATACATTTCTATCATTATCTCTATGGAGCATAGTTTGAGGTATTCACTGATTACAAAAGTTTGAAATATATCTTTTCTCAAAAAGATTTTAACAACAGTAGCACTGGGTGAAATTTTTGAAAGATAATGATTTCATCTTAAACTACCACACGAGCAAGGTGAATATGGTATCTAATGCATTGAGCAAAAAGCTTTTGACATTGCTATTGCATTATGATTGGAAGACTATGGAAGACATCATTAAAGGTACACCTCAGGTACACAATGAGAGGTTGTATTTGATATAGTTAATTGTTTGGTCTACTCTGATTGATCACATTATTCAGGCTCAAGAGAAAGATCATGTTGTTCTTGCTATGGAAGGCAAGCCTAATGTGGTGAAAGGTGTAAATGGAGGTATTCGACTTGGCAACAGGATATGCGTGCCAAATGATGACGAGCTAAGAAAAGAATTGCTGACTAAAACTCATAAATCTAAATTCTCTATACATTCAGAGAGTATAAGGATGTACCGAGATTTGAAGAAGAATTTTTAGTGGTCAGGCATAAAGAAGGACATTGTAGACTTTGCAGCTAGATGTTTGACCTGTCAGTAGGTAAAAGTTGAACATCAAAGACTCGCTGGTCCATTACTATCAATAGAAATACCTCAATGGAAATGTGAGCATATCACTATAGTCTTCATTACAAGTTTGCCTAAGATAAGGAAAAAGCATGATATGATATAGGTAATTGTGGATCAGCTAACCAAGTCTACTAATTTTCTAGCCATTCACAAGATCCAGTAATTGGAGTTGACTCGATTGTACATAGATGGGATTATTCGACTTCATGGCGTGCTAATTTCCATCATATTAGATAGGGATTTCATATTTACTGTTCGATTATTAAACAGTCTACAGGAAGCATTGGGCACACAATTGAAGCTTAGTTCTACTTTTCATCCTTAGATCGATGGTTAATCTAAGAGAACTATACAGACACTCGAAGATATGTTGAGAGCATACAACCTAGAATGGCAAGGTAGCTAGGATGATCAGTTACCTCTGATTGAATTTGCAGTTTGGAATTAGTATGGTCTTGGATTTAGAATAGCAATTAGGGTAATATCTTATTTCAACTTATAGCTAAGAGATTTAAGGATAGGTAATTGTAAATGATGCGTTTAGCTGGTTCCCACAATTAGACTTATACAAAGAGGATTCTTAGTATGGATGGAGATTAAGAAGATTAAGTTTCATCCTTCTTAGGGAGAAAGCCAACTACATGATGCATATGTGCTGCCAACTTACATCTTTCCACTAATTAAAAATTGACTTATTTTTACCCATAATTCTTTAATAGTTAATACTAAGGGATGCTTTTTCCCAATATATATTCATATATTTAATTAACGTTATCTATTCATCTACTTGTGTTGCTCAAAAATTAAAAAGAATCTATTAATACTTTAAAATATCAGATAAATTAGTGCGGTTAAATTTCATAAGTAACTTCTATTTAAATCTATGACGTATGTTTGGTTAACTGTTGATGATCTTAAATATGCTTTTAGAATGTGTAACGACCCGCCATCCTATGACCGGGGACCCGGTCACTAAATGGATGTCGGCCCATTAACTACGGGCTCACACCCGGATCTCACACAACACATCTGGAGGAGTAAGTGCTAAACAGTGCTAAATATAACAATCTCACGGACTACAAAGGTAAACAAGTGCGCAGGGAAAGTAACAATGTCCGTATACAGTCCAACAATAATTACATGTCCAACAATTAAATAAGTACAGGCAGAAAGAAAGTACAACAACATCGGGGCATACCCCGGAACTAAGACGGCTGCTGGTCCGCACACCAAGAAGACACCACGCTACCGCTGCGCCTCGAAGTCCACACCTGAAACCGCAGGGAGTGAGCCACACCAGAAATGGGCTCAGTAGGGATCATCCGATCCCCTGCCTCCCACTCACACACCCACAAGTGAAGCAACAGTAATATATAGAACAGTCAAGTAAAGCAGTAAACACAACAGGCAACCCCGGTACGAAACGTACGACAGACAGTGTAGCAGGAACAACGCTGAGTAACCCGAAGAACCCAACACAGAGTCACGTCTCACGACCGAAGTCCACAAGGCGACTAAACCACACAGTCGACCGAAGTCCAACGTCGCCTCCCAACACTACCACCAGTGCTCACGCCTGTCCACCCCTACAGCGTTCCGGAGCACTGTAGGGTGAGGCAGTGAGCTGAACTAGGACTAGCTGGACTCAGTGTACCGCCACTGCCAGCTACGTGTGCACACAAGCAGTCTAGACTACTGTCCTACCACCGGATTGCCTCCACGCTAGGCCTCAGCGCTTTCCTGGAGGGTCCTGGGGACCGGGAACCCCCGTCAAGCCGCAGCTATAGGAACTACCCGCAGACCCAACTCTCCCGGGCTGCATCAGGCCAAGGGCTAAAGGTACCACTCGTAACCTTGATCAAAGGTCACATCAGGCCCATTGGCTAAAGGGTAAACCAACTCCCACCAGTAAAACCACCAGCTCCACAGCAAGAGACACGCCGGAAGCCGTCACAACAAGCAAGGGAAACCCCGACCCGCTGAGACCAAACAGCAACCCCTCGGATAGCACACTAGCTACTCCGGCCCGCCGGCTCAAGGTGGTTCTGCTTCCCTCAGCTAAAGGTAAAACACCACGAGCACCCCTCCTCACAGACACCATGACCCTGTCCCCACCGGTCCATGGTGACATCGGAAACCATTGTCACATCGATCCACAGTCGTATGATCACACACACACACATATAACATGCTGTCAATCCATTCGCACAGTAAACCCCAGTCTCAACGTACAGTTAAAGCACATACACATCCACAGATGTTGAAATCCCAGTCATGCAGAAGTTCTCAGTCTCAGTACATAACTCAAGGCATGCATTAGAACCATCCCACTGTGAAACATACATCAAATACCCCAAGTTAACCATTCCTGGCTTGAATCGCGTCGACCGAGGTCGACGCCATTCAAGCCTCACAGACGGGTTTATTAAAAGACCAGAATAACCCTTAAAACGCGTCCACCGATGAAGTCGCCTATTAAAACGCGTCTGGATGGCCCGACGCCATTCAACCCCGAAATCCAGAATACAGAACCATTAAGCGGGGGCAAATCCTGCCTAAATGGCGTCATGGTGACTCGACGTCCTTCAGAAAGGCGTCGATCACCCATGACGTCATTTAGCCCAGCACCCCTAACCTCTGAAACTCGAACAGGGGGATTTCTGCCCTGAAACGCGTCGTACTTAACCGACGTCCTTCTAAAAGACGTCGACCAAGGACGACGCCTTTCAGCGCCAGGAACCAGGTTCCCTGGTTCGAACCGAGGGTTCCTCCCTTGAACCCCAAGCACCCCGAAAACCCCAAAACAAGAGGGAGAGGAAGGAGAACTCAACTACCACATGTATACGCCGAATCCTACGATCACAAGCATGCCGATTCCCACAAGAAAACCCCCCTAAACATGCTCATTCTAGCCCCAAATACATCACGTCACGCCGAGAATCACACGAACATCACAAGCAAGGTTCGTCCCCCTACCGGTTCTTGAACTCCACCAAGCTCCTCGCCGCCGACCCGTCTCGCCCCACGCCGCCGCCGGTACCTTCGGGGACGCCGCCACTCCGCCGGGACGTCGGCCGCCGTCCGGAGAAGGGAACGCCGCGAAGGAAGTGGTGGAGGTAGAGGTGAGAGGTAGGGAAGCTATGGAGTGGTTGGAAGAGGAAGAAGAGGAAGGGAGGGGAGGAAGATCGCCGGAGAGGGCGAAGGGGGTGAGGAGAGAGAGAGGGAGGTGAGAAATGAGGGAAAGAAGGGAGGGCTCGCGGGGTCATTCAGAAACCAGCTAAAACGCGTCGATCGAGGCAGACGCCTATCAGTCTGACAGGACAGCCGTACAGACACCGCTCTGAAACGCGTCGACCACCGTGGACGCCGTTCAGACGATGTGACAGGCCGTACTGACAACGCTCTGGCGCCATGCCCTGACATCGCAGATGTCGCAGTCTGAAACGCGTCGACCCACCTGGACGCCGTTCAGACAAATCTGACAGGGCCGTACTCTCGCGGCCCGAAAACCCGCCCACGTGGCACACACGTGGCACAACAACCAGGAACCTAAATGGCGTCCACGCACCTTGACGCCTTTTGAAAGGCGTCGACGAGAGCTGACGCCATTCAGCCAGAAATCACAAGACCCCACAGGGTCCAAACCAGGGGATCCGGCCCGATCCCGACCCGAACACAGAACCCGAAATCTCGGTCATTACATTCTCCCCCCCTTAAAAGAATTTCGTCCTCGAAATTAGTAACCGCTCAACGCTCAACTTGGCTAACCACCACAAGCCGACACACCGATTTCAGCAAACGTCCTCACCAATCGCTCACACAAGGCTCCACATAATTAGCCAATCATGTACATATCAAGCTAACCAAGATCCTCAATTCCAACACAAAGCTGAAAGATCAGCAATAACCACACACTAGCAAGGCACATATTATAAAACCAATTATCCACCAGACCCAAATACATACAAGTGCCACTAGAGTCCACGACCACCTCTGAACAAGACAAGATAAAAGTGCCCATCTAGCACAGCCTCTCGAACCTCCACAAAGAGACGCGACTCCAATCACGCCTCAACCAGCTACTGACCACTCGGCCCCTGACCTGCCTTCTTCTTCCGGGGACAGTTCCTCGCGAAATGTCCCTTCCTGCCACAGTCAAAACAGCTACCAGTGATCATGGGACATATCTTGTCGCCATGAAACCTGCTACAACGGGGACAACGACCTGCAGCGTCCCGCCTCGCCTCCTGCTGCCAGCCGACCTCTGACTGCATCTGCTGAGCCGAACCATCTTCATCCTCGTCACAAGGAACCTCCTGGAACTCGACCTCGAACGAACTCGAACCACCTGTCGAAAAAGCCGCTGATCGATCTCTGCTATGCTGCTTCTCCTGTGCTGAATGCTCCGATTCCTCCGCCGAGTGTTGAAACTGCATCTCCACCGCTGCCGCGCACCGAACCGCTGATGCTAGATCCTTACAACAGTGAGCTGCCACAAACTCCCTCAAATCATGCCGAAGTCCATCCACGAATTTCTCCGTCCTCAGATCCTCACGCCCAGAAATGTGAGGAGCAAACCTTCCCAGGGCCACAAATCTCATCTGATACTCTAACACCGACGTATCACCCTGCACCAATTCCATGAACTCCCTTTCCTTGGCCCTACGAACATGCCTCGGAAGGTACTGTCCACTGAACTCCCTCACAAAGCCTTCCCAAGGAATCTCTCTCAAAGATCTATCTGGGAACATCAATCCCTTGATGGTAACCCACCAATCATAGGCATCACCCTTCAACAAGTAGGTTGCCAACAAGGTCTTGTCATTCTCAGCACATTCTAGCACATCAAATGCCTTCTCCATTTCCTTAATCCACTGCGCTGCCGCATCAGGAACAGGTTGACCCGTGAAAGAAGGAGGCTTCAGCTTCAAGAACCGCTCCACCACCGTGGATTGGCGACCTCGGGAACTGGACCCCTCAGCTCCATCTCTTTGCTGATATCTAGCCATAGCCTCAAACATAGCCTCCATGAAACGATCCACATCCTGACCTTCCGCCCTCGGATCACCACCACCTGCTCTCGAACCACGAGTCAACGGAGCTCTCCTCTTCGGCGCCATCACTACCCCACAAACACGCAAACCGAACCAAAAACACGTCAAAACCTATCAATCTACACCAGCAGCCATCGCCTGTACAGACTCGTACTTATTGTTGGACTATAATATCTAACCCAGTTTATCACATACTCGACCAGACTGAGCTCTGATACCATCTGTAACGACCCGCCATCCTATGACCGGGGACCCGGTCACTAAATGGATGTCGGCCCATTAACTACGGGCTCACACCCGGATCTCACACAACACATCTGGAGGAGTAAGTGCTAAACAGTGCTAAATATAACAATCTCACGGACTACAAAGGTAAACAAGTGCGCAGGGAAAGTAACAATGTCCGTATACAGTCCAACAATAATTACATGTCCAACAATTAAATAAGTACAGGCAGAAAGAAAGTACAACAACATCGGGGCATACCCCGGAACTAAGACGGCTGCTGGTCCGCACACCAAGAAGACACCACGCTACCGCTGCGCCTCGAAGTCCACACCTGAAACCGCAGGGAGTGAGCCACACCAGAAATGGGCTCAGTAGGGATCATCCGATCCCCTGCCTCCCACTCACACACCCACAAGTGAAGCAACAGTAATATATAGAACAGTCAAGTAAAGCAGTAAACACAACAGGCAACCCCGGTACGAAACGTACGACAGACAGTGTAGCAGGAACAACGCTGAGTAACCCGAAGAACCCAACACAGAGTCACGTCTCACGACCGAAGTCCACAAGGCGACTAAACCACACAGTCGACCGAAGTCCAACGTCGCCTCCCAACACTACCACCAGTGCTCACGCCTGTCCACCCCTACAGCGTTCCGGAGCACTGTAGGGTGAGGCAGTGAGCTGAACTAGGACTAGCTGGACTCAGTGTACCGCCACTGCCAGCTACTGTAGACACGCTAATTTTGACGTCATTTCGAGTAAATTTCATATCACACCATAATGCCTCAGAATGGTCTGATAATTAATCATTAATTAATTTTTATTAATCTTTTTTGAGTGTCGGGTTTAACAGATGTGTTTAAGTTAATCAATTGAATTGATTTTAGCTCAAATTTGAGTTAAAATATGAAGAATTATAAAAGACGTCTACCCAAGTAGACGCCATTTAGAGTTTATTCCTGTTTTAACGATTAAATTTGAATTTTAATTAATTGATTTATTAACTAAAAGGCGTCTTGGAAGGTCGACGCGTTTTAGGTTTCCTAGGCTATTTCTACTTCCCCTCCGGATGTTTATCCTTATCTTAATTAGTCTAAAAGACGTCTACGCATGTGGACGCGTTGTAACTAATAAAGATAAAGATAAGTTTTCCCGGATATTTATCCTTATCTTAATTAATCTGAAAGGCGTCAGCCAAGGTGGACGCGTTTTAGATAATTACAGATAAAGATGAATTAATCAGTATTCATCTGTCGGTTAAGATGGATAAATTCGGAGTTTTCAAATGTTAATCTCGAACGTAAGAAATGCCTATAAATACCCTGCATGTTGAAAAAGAAAGAGAACAGAATTAAGTTGAGTTGAGCCATAGCGCTATAGCGATTTGAAGATCGAAGCAACAACGTCGTAACACCGGAGCGCTGCCATTTCCAGAAGTCGGCGTTCCTTTCAAGATCTTCATTCTTTCAAGAGTTTCAACCAACTGGGCATAAGTTTTTCATTACTGCATTCATTTCATTAGTTCATTTTTCATATTCACTTCATGCAAACACACACCACATCATAATCTTCCAAAAACCTACTTGATTTAAGGGGTTTCAAAGCCATTAAAAAAAAAAGTGAGTTTGCTGTTCTAAATATGCTTAAAATCATGATTAGTTTAGATACTACTTCTATTTAGATTCTCATCATTGTTTCTTCATTCTGTTCTTTTTCTGTCTCTGCTGCACTCAACAACAACAACAAGAGATTCAAAAAGGGGAAATCAAGCACAACTTCTGGACGATCCTCAACCTCAAACTCAACAGCAAGAACAAAAGAAGCAAAGAAAGGGCTCTCTTTCTTCAGCCGGCTGAGGAAGGGGAACCAAGGACTCAATCTTCCGCATTTTGAAAGGTAGGCGATCATACTCTCTTTTGAAACTTTTAAGTTAAAAGTTTCTGGCGATCACTGCACTTTAGTTGCTGTTTTTAATAGGTTAGTTTACACCTAAACAACATAGATATTTCATGTTAATCACACGGTCATTCTAAGCACCTACAGCTACGTGTGCACACAAGCAGTCTAGACTACTGTCCTACCACCGGATTGCCTCCACGCTAGGCCTCAGCGCTTTCCTGGAGGGTCCTGGGGACCGGGAACCCCCGTCAAGCCGCAGCTATAGGAACTACCCGCAGACCCAACTCTCCCGGGCTGCATCAGGCCAAGGGCTAAAGGTACCACTCGTAACCTTGATCAAAGGTCACATCAGGCCCATTGGCTAAAGGGTAAACCAACTCCCACCAGTAAAACCACCAGCTCCACAGCAAGAGACACGCCGGAAGCCGTCACAACAAGCAAGGGAAACCCCGACCCGCTGAGACCAAACAGCAACCCCTCGGATAGCACACTAGCTACTCCGGCCCGCCGGCTCAAGGTGGTTCTGCTTCCCTTAGCTAAAGGTAAAACACCACGAGCACCCCTCCTCACAGACACCATGACCCTGTCCCCACCGGTCCATGGTGACATCGGAAACCATTGTCACATCGATCCACAGTCGTATGATCACACACACACACATATAACATGCTGTCAATCCATTCGCACAGTAAACCCCAGTCTCAACGTACAGTTAAAGCACATACACATCTACAGATGTTGAAATCCCAGTCATGCAGAAGTTCTCAGTCTCAGTACATAACTCAAGGCATGCATTAGAACCATCCCACCGTGAAACATACATCAAATACCCCAAGTTAACCATTCCTGGCTTGAATCGCGTCGACCGAGGTCGACGCCATTCAAGCCTCACAGACGGGTTTATTAAAAGACCAGAATAACCCTTAAAACGCGTCCACCGATGAAGTCGCCTATTAAAACGCGTCTGGATGGCCCGACGCCATTCAACCCCGAAATCCAGAATACAGAACCATTAAGCGAGGGCAAATCCTGCCTAAATGGCGTCATGGTGACTCGACGTCCTTCAGAAAGGCGTCGATCACCCATGACGTCATTTAGCCCAGCACCCCTAACCTCTGAAACTCGAACAGGGGGATTTCTGCCCTGAAACGCGTCGTACTTAACCGACGTCCTTCTAAAAGACGTCGACCAGGGACGACGCCTTTCAGCGCCAGGAACCAGGTTCCCTGGTTCGAACCGAGGGTTCCTCCCTTGAACCCCAAGCACCCCGAAAACCCCAAAACAAGAGGGAGAGGAAGGAGAACTCAACTACCACATGTATACGCCGAATCCTACGATCACAAGCATGCCGATTCCCACAAGAAAACCCCCCTAAACATGCTCATTCTAGCCCCAAATACATCACGTCACGCCGAGAATCACACGAACATCACAAGCAAGGTTCGTCCCCCTACCGGTTCTTGAACTCCACCAAGCTCCTCGCCGCCGACCCGTCTCGCCCCACGCCGCCGCCGGTACCTTCGGGGACGCCGCCACTCCGCCGGGACGTCGGCCGCCGTCCGGAGAAGGGAACGCCGCGAAGGAAGTGGTGGAGGTAGAGGTGAGAGGTAGGGAAGCTATGGAGTGGTTGGAAGAGGAAGAAGAGGAAGGGAGGGGAGGAAGATCGCCGGAGAGGGCGAAGGGGGTGAGGAGAGAGAGAGGGAGGTGAGAAATGAGGGAAAGAAGGGAGGGCTCGCGGGGTCATTCAGAAACCAGCTAAAACGCGTCGATCGAAGCAGACGCCTATCAGTCTGACAGGACAGCCGTACAGACACCGCTCTGAAACGCGTCGACCACCGTGGACGCCGTTCAGACGATGTGACAGGCCGTACTGACAACGCTCTGGCGCCATGCCCTGACATCGCAGATGTCGCAGTCTGAAACGCGTCGACCCACCTGGACGCCGTTCAGACAAATCTGACAGGGCCGTACTCTCGCGGCCCGAAAACCCGCCCACGTGGCACACACGTGGCACAACAACCAGGAACCTAAATGGCGTCCACGCACCCTGACGCCTTTTGAAAGGCGTCGACGAGAGCTGACGCCATTCAGCCAGAAATCACAAGACCCCACAGGGTCCAAACCAGGGGATCCGGCCCGATCCCGACCCGAACACAGAACCCGAAATCTCGGTCATTACAGAATGAGTAAAGAATCATACTATACCATTGATTGTTAATACTTCTACGAGAAGGTATGGAGACTACATGTGATATTAGTTCATTTGATAATAGTATAGACATGTATGTATCCCTTTCCAAGTGATTCATTAGGTTAGCTATAGACATATACTTAAGTCCTTCTATGTGATCTATTAGACCTTATACTTGATTTCAGATATAGATGATTTGTATTCAGTCAAGAAAGTAGACCTGATAAGGATATTTTAGAGTTAAAAACTCATTATCTTGATTGGAGGTTAGATCCATCTTCTTATAACTATCGAATTAGAAGTAGAACATTGATGACTCATATTTTTTATTGGATCTCCAAAACATTATAATTATCTGAAGTATAGATGATTCTGTAACAATATATTGTGATATTAAGATTCATGTATCTCAAGTTGACAATACACATATGAGTTAATTGGCATACTCTTATGATATTCTAAGTATTTTTAAAGAGTAATTATAAGTCAAGATGAGATTGTTATTATGATCATGAGATGTATCTTGGTTGTTTTAGTACATGCTTAATATAATGATCTTACTAGTAATAGTCTAACAATTGTGAACTTAAACAACCATATGAGAGTTAGTCAGCGAGTGATCTATTTCTACCTTATGTCTTTAGTTATGTCAGTATAAGCAGACCTACTGACTAATTAAGTTGATTAACTAGGTCGAATCTTGAATCTATAGACACATTAAATCAAAGTCTATATATTAATCTTATTGCAAATCATATGAATAATATATTAATATTAAGATAATCTATTAGAATCGATTAAATTTTGAGAAAATTTCTTTAAGGGGAAGAAGATATTATGCCATGTACTTTTATAATACATTAATGACTTTAATGAATTTAAGTTAAGCCAATTAGCTAATTATAAGAGTCTATTAGTGACTTTAAGTAATTTGATTTAGTCTAATTAACTAAATTATGAAAATCCATTAGTCCAATGATACTAGTAAGATAGTCTACTAACTTAGTTAGAATTCTACGTTTGAGTGCACTAGACATCAGTTTAATAAAATAATGATAATTTCTATAAAGAACTTAGATTGAGGCGTGGTTGATATCGTTGAAAAGAGTATAAAAAGATCTAAACTTTGTAGAAGACTAATTTGGATAAGATATTTTAAGAGTAAAAAATGACAATGATCATTTTTGAAAAAGACTACCAATGATAAACAAGTTCTAATATGACTAAGATTTGAATTAGGAAAGAAAGAAAAGTATAATTAAGGTTAACTACGACTTGAAAACTTATAAAAGAGATTTTTGAGATGTATTAGAAGTAAACATAATAAATTTGAATATGATTAGAATTCCAATTCGTAGGTAAAAAGTCATAATTGGTTACTCGAACTAGGATTCTTCACACATATTAATACTTGACATAGTCCTAGTATTTAAGCATAATTTTATGTACAAAATTCTAAATTAGAGGAGACAACTATTATTAGAAAGATAATTTAAAATTCTAGAACTTTTATAAAGATAATATTTTAAAAATAGACCATATTTTCAAAATAAGTCGTTTACTAGTCAGAATCAAGACATTATTAGAAAGGAATAAAATTTGCCAGAGTTTTTGGTTCAAAGTACTCAAGACAGTAGTTTAGTAAAATAGGAATAACATTTTGCACAAAAGTCTACAAAGAGTAAAGTTATCGGCGTAGAAAAGATAAGAAAATGTTCTACAACTTTGTATAAGAGAGTTTTTCCTAAATCTAATATTTAAGAAGTTAAATTTAGAAGTTTTTAGAAAAGGAAACTGTAGGCTATGAAAACAAAGTCTGATTTGCACGAGGATTGACACTTTAACTTGAAGAAAAAATCTTGTAGGGTAAAGTTCTAACCCCAAAGAAAAACAAAGAGTTAGTATTAGATGTGTAAAGGAGAATTGCCTATAAATAAGTTCTTGAATTCATGCTGAAACTATTAGGAAAGCGCAGCTCTTCTTGGAGGATAAGTTTATTGTGTTATTGTTGAAAGAAAAGAGAGAAGAGATAGTTAAACTCCATGAGAGTAAGTTCTAATACTTGATGGTAGTTCTAGGAGACCTAGAGAATATAGAAAAGAGTTTAAAATGTAGAAAAGAATTTGAATATGAAGAAAATATGGATAGATCGTAAGGAAGCCATAGAAGAAGTAAGAATCGATCTTTCGTCAAGAGATAAGCAGATAACTCTAAATATGATCTATTTTTGTACTAAAAGTTATAATATTTTTTAAAGATTTCAAAAGTTAATCAATTGGTAAGAATCTTGATCTATATGTCTACTTCATAATCATCAAGTTTCATATTTCATGATCTTATTTGCTATTTATTCTATGATTATTCTCTCAACATATGTAATTTGTCCATTCAGTTTATTTTGTTTCCAACTATAATTACATGAGTACAGATGTTTGTTTTCCTTTGTCCGATGTCTTATTGTTTTAAAATTTTGTTAAAAGTCTATTTTACATGTTATCTTTATATCCGATATTTTTTTAAAATTTTTTGAGCTTTTTTATAATCATTCTATAAATTTATTTTTAAACTATACAATCTGTGCTGGCAGTTTTGAAATTCTAACTTGTGGACCTTCTATCTCATTCGATTCATGTTTAAACTTTATCAGATTTTATAGAGACCTTTATCATATTATTTTTGACCTCTTTGAATAATTTAAGAATTTTATAAAATCATTTTATAATTACAGTGTCCTGATCTATGAGTTACTGGAAATTCGTTAAGCTCAAATTTTTGATATCGAAGTGGGAGTTTGAGATTATAACAAATCAATCTAAGAATTGATGAAACTTTGCAAATATTTTACATATGACTTAGTTGACATGTTTGCCATGTTTGGCAATTTTTAAAATCTGTTTGATAATATTCGACCTATTTGTTGATTTTTTAGTTATGAAAAATTAGTTTTAGTGGTCGAAAAATATGTTTATTTAGTCAAAAATTCTAAGAAAATTTTTAAAGCTTACTTTTAACCCCAGTAATCTATTGGCATTAGCTTTACTATGATTTTCTTCCTATATAACTATGATGACTCTTTTAGTAACTATTTTGTGTATAAAAATATATATTTTTACTCTTATATATATATATCACTTTGATAATTCAATTTTCAAATCTATACTCATCATTTGCTCTATGTTATCTGATTGTGCCATACATAATTTTTTTATTTGGATATTGTCGTTTTAAGGAGATTGTAGGGGCCCATTATATTATAAGCATCTGTATTGGATAGGATATTCTATGTGTGAAATTTGATGGCATCATCGGGTAAAATTTCAGTCAGGTGGTAGGTATAAAGTGTTACATAGAACAAAGTGCTACCCTAAGTGATATGACTTGAATCTATGGGATTTGAAATCTATTTGCTATTTGTATATTTGTGGTAGGACTTAGACTCTCCGATTTTGTGCATGACTAAAGTATTTGCATCATTTGAGTTCTTTCAGTTCCTTTATATTGTGATTTGGGTGTATGTCCGTTATGATATGATTTGATATGTTTGAATAAATATAAATTTGAAATCTTTACTCCATATATTAATTTAAATTCAACTTAGTCATTTGAATATATTTAATCATCTTATTTGGCTATTCCTCTGAAATCATATGAATCTGTCTTAATCTTATAATCTATGATATGAATCTGATTTGATAAGCTACTATGTCATATTATTTGTTATGTGATATGTGACAAACTCAGTTTGATACGAAATATGTTCAACACGATATGTGATAAGTTTTGTTCATAGCTAGTAGAATTTGATATGTCAGATATGAAGTCGATCATGCTATGTAAAATTATATATTACTCTATCTGATCATGTTTATTAGAAAATACATGTGATTTGATAAATTCTATATTTGACTATGTTTTGTATCATATTCTTATTTGAGTTATATGTAGAACTATGTAAAATCATATTTAGTATAATTGTATAATGTAAAACTATATATTAGTCATGTATATGATTTAAAGTCTATTGAGTAGTGGACTCATAAATCCGACCTACTGTTTTTTAAGAAAAATCGATTTAAGATCTGTTTAAGTGGAGAGTCAAGCATGTTAAATTTTCAGAAGACTTTTTAATTATCAAATTAGTAGCTTTTATGTAGTAGGGAATAATGAAATATTGATGTATTTTTTTTTTATTTGGAGAGATTGAGAATTTAGATACTAATCGATGAATATTGTAATTTGTGGACTTTGGTATTAACTATACTTAGATGTTTTAGATTAATTGATGATTATGATATTTATTTAAATCATCTTATAATTATTTAGTTCTCATATTTATTTGTTATTATGAGAATTATCTCGAGATTATGCAGTCAGACTCAGAGTTGAAAGAAAAATAAATCGGATCCGAGACATAACCTATCGACTTAGAGAGATATTTTCTTACCGTAGCCAGAAGGACAAGCATTGCCTCGCTGCAATTCTGGTCTTTCGGGGAGTACAATAGACTTATCTCGAGAGGCTAATATAGTAAAAAAATCCTCCCGAAAAAAGGGAATACCAGCAAAGGGCCACACTTTACTATAATTTGATAGCCGAATTGTTCGTTCAGCACCATGATGGTAGGAAGATAATTGGCTGGGACTAAAAAGTGGCCGAAAGAGAACGTGCGTGTCAACTGATAGCCCCAAATGAAAGGCCAAATGTTGAATCACTGAGAGAGGAAGGTGGAACCTAAAATCTCTTCAGGAAGCTTCATATTTCCCATCTCTGAGCACTGCCTTATCGAAATGGGACCTATCAAGACCCGTATTCCGCCTACGATCGAACGAGATGCCGACAACAGAGCACTGGGTCTATATGGGAATCCATTTGGAGATGTCAAGTACCTAACGACGTACACATTTTCGTATGGAAGGTTGCCACAGAATGCCAAGCTACTACTAACCAACCACTCAAACTGGCTGGACGTTTTCGAATGCACTGACACGGAACTTCTTCGTAGCCAACTGGCTGGAATGGAATTCCGCCCCAAGGACCTCTATGACTGCCAAAAATTCGGAAAAGAAGGAAGGACCTCTATGACTGCCAAAAATTCGGAAAAGAAGGAAGGACCTCTATGCTTCAGCAGCAGCTTGTTGCATATGCGAATGGTAGGAACGCAAAAAATGATTGGGTAGGGACCGTGCGAGCCGTGAGGTTCACCCTTGAAGAAGTCCCCAAGAAAGCAAAAGGAGTAGCATGGTGTGCAGCTAAAAAAAAAGAAAGTTTTTTTAAGGTCAAATGACTTAAAAAGAATTTTAAAAATTTACAAATAGAACTCCAGCAGCTCATTAAGATTTTTCATTTTTTAACTGTTCATTGAGATGCAGTCTTTGATCTATCAGAATTTTTATACAGATATGTTTGACATGAATGAGCCGATCTTAAAATTTTTTTTCCTTTTTTTTCTGTTGCTGCGGTGCATCAAGTACTACTATTTTCCCTTTGTTTGGTGACCATTACAATCTGTAATAAAATGGCAAAAGTCCTTTGTCTTCCGATGAAATCTACCCTTGGTTTTAAGATCTCATAATTAAGTCAAAGGATCATGCATCATACTTAATCAAAATTCGAGTGCCAATGAACAATAATACTTACTGCATGCTGCACCACGTGAAGTGCAGCCTTGAAAAAAAGAAAAAAAATAAATTTTTTTAACCCCCATGTCCAACATGTTCATACAATCTGATATGCAATTGAATGACCTAAAAAATTCTTAAAAATCAAAAACTAAATCCCAGTAAACCGTAAAAAAAAAATCCAAGATCAATAAAATGGAACTTGACTTTTTATTTTTTTAAAATTTGAATTTTTAAAATTTTTTGGGATTATCTGAAAATGTCAGGTATGAAAGGGACCACCTTAAATTTTTTCAAACAATCTTTTCTTTTTTCTTTTGAGCTGCAGCCCATGCAGTGAAGCATGTATTGCTCAAGGGACAATGTCTTTATTTATCATCACAAATAAGAAAACAATTCATCTGAGGACACAGAGAAGATTGATCTCCGGTAAGTGCGAATGATTATTTCCACAAAGGGAAGTAAGGTTTTGACGTTTATCATCCAGAGACGATAAGCCGAGAGAATTTTGATCTTTCTGTTCACCGTGCATTCTGCACCCATGAGCTCCATCTATTGTATTGATTGCCAAAAACTGCCTAGGACGCTGTAAATAGACTGGATTTGAGGAAGCAACAATATATATATATATATATATATATATATATATATATATATATATATATATAATGCTACAACTTCATCCTTATATTTAAAAAAAAAAAAATCATAAAATTTTAAATATTCAAGAACCATTAAGATTGTTCCCATCCACTGGGACCTTATTTTGACTGTCCGATCGTAGTTCAATCTTGAAATTCAAACTTAGTCATCCACCGGACACATCCAAATTTTGATTTTTAAAAATTATAAAAAAATAATTAAACGAATGTAAAATTAGACAATTTACGTTGAAAGCCTCACGAGTCAATGGTAAAACTTAAGTCAAAAAGATGAAATTTATTTTAAAAGAAAAGTTGAATGTACAAATTTATAATAATTTTTATTTTATTTTTGACATGAAGAAGGGGTCCGCTATAGGGGTGTAAACAGAACAAACATGGAGCGAATACGCCATTTCAGTGTCCGTCCGTTTACAATAAACTGATAATTCACATCTACTCCGTTTATGAATCGAATACAGGGCAAATATCCTTAGACAGATATTCACGAATTCGAGGCGAATACGGATAATATTCAAATATTTAAATAATTTTTTATATAATATAATATTTATTTAAAATTTTATAAAATTATAAAAAAAATATAAAAAAATAATAACTATTTGATAAAAAATAATATTTTAAGTACTCATTCGTAATTGAGACTTGGGCTTAAAATTTCACCTACTCAAACATCTTATATGGAATATATATACTATTAAATTTTAGATCTAATGGCTGTGATTCACTCTCTATTCGAAGCGGCTATCTAACGGAACGGATACGGGATTTTTGTAACCGCTCTGTTTATGATATAATGGCTGTGATTCACTCTCTATTCGAAGCGGCTATCTAACGGAACAGATACGGGATTTTTGTAACTACTCTGTTTATGATCTGGATCATAAATAGATATCCGCTTATGATCCGCCGGATATTAATTTTAGATAAATATTCGTAGATTTGGATATGACTTCGAAACGGATCCGAACAATATCCGGATCCGTTCACAGTCCTAATCCGCTGTAGCATTCGCACCATAGCACTATATATATATATATTGAACTGTGCTATCGCAGCAAGCCACCAGAAACAAATGGTCCATCTTGCAGATTGCACAACAAAATACACAAAATCATTTCTGTATTCATTGGATGAAACAGGCACTCAGTGCTGCACCGTACAACTTTTATTAAGAATGCTTGATGGTGAGATCCAGTGGCCATTTGAGAATATTGCACCGGTGTGAAGAATAAGGTGCGTGGCTAGAAAACAAAAAGGGAAAAAGATGATCCCACACTTTGGGGAACGCAGGAAGAAGATGAGCAGTTTAGGCAACACTGATGGAAGTCGCATATGCCTGAAGAAGGGTGAGTGCTTGCTCAGTGACGGCCCGGTTCCTTGCATGCCTCACCCACTCACTCACTGCCCCTTCTGCCTCGGTACCAGATACACCTTTCTCCAAAGCATCTGCTGCTTCAGCAAGTTTTCCTTCGGCTAGAAATCTTTCGACTCTAGTGATAACAGATTCAATGCCGTCCCCGGACTGATTAGTTTCTTTGATCTGCAAATGATAAAACAAAACACACTTGGATTCAGTCTGAAGGTTTGACACTCCAAAAACAAAAATAACAATGACATTAGCAAATTATACCAGAAGGAATGTGAAGAGGGAGAAAGAGAAGGAACGTGCAGAGAGAGAAAAAGATGATGCGTAACGTCCACCAAAAGAATTATTTTATCTACTATGTGGGCAAGTCGCTCGAATGTAAACCAAACTTGAAATATGGACTTGGGAGAGGATTAGTAGAATGAACCATTGAAAACAGAGCATAACCTCATGGGTTCATTCCAGTACTTCCATTACATTTTCCTAACATTGGCTTGCAAATGATTTGACAGAGGCAGGCTCTTAGAAGCTGTGGAGCTACAACAGTCGTGTGAACGCATGTAGTTTTTACATTTTGATACCTAACCTTTATGGAAGATGCAATATGAGCCATAGTGTGAGCTAGTATGCCACCTCCGCCAAGTGGAATAAGCACAAAATGTCGAAGTGTTCCTTTCAATGTATCAAACTGCAAGTGAAATTAGAAAGTTAGTTTTGATATTTATATTTCAACTATGTTCAAAATAAGAATAATGACAATAGAATGTATAGCAGTTTATTAAGCATCAATCTCCAGGGAGAATATAACCCAATAGATGGACGGTTTGACTGTAAAACTGATAATTGGATATGCTTGTACCAGAAGTCATGCTTTACAAACTCCCAAGTCTCCATAAGCTTCCAACACTTGTGTTTGTCAAATTCTTTGCAATAAAAGAGCTAGAGAAGTTTTCTACAGACTAGACCAGCCATGCTCTATGACAAAATATTGAATAGTTAATGCCCCATTTGGTTGGAATATTATTTTTTCTATAATATTAAGGGTGTCAATGGGCAGGGCCAACCCATGGGCTCTCGGGCCAGCTCACACACGGGCCAAAAATCGGGCTACAGTTTCCAACCCATGGACTGAAGTCAGGCTGAGTTAGTAGGCCCGCAGGCTAAAACGGGCAGATTCGGGCTGAGCCCGCAAGCCTGCAACCCAGAAGGTGGCCCTCAAGGGCACCTCAAAGCCGGCTGTGGTGATGGCCTTTGCAAGGCATTGGCAACCACCACCTCCAATGGCCATCTCCAACCCATGAAGATGCCACAGGAGGAAGCAAGGCTGGGCCGAGGTAGTAGCCACTGGGCAAGAGTGGCTGTAAGCCAGAGGGCAACCTTGACAACATGGGCAGCAAGTTTAGTGTGAACGTGGGGGAGGAAACTAGGCAGCTCATGGTGAGCTCCTTCGCCCTGTGGTGCACCAGCGCGGAGCCACTGTAGGTGTCCGCTGCCATATCACCAACCCCATTGGCATCCTCGGGCTCTGCTGCGACCAAGGAGACACCACTCTGAGCTGTTTGGGCATGTGAACAAAGAAGTAGACGTGATGCCGGCAGCAGCTTGTTCCATCCTTGCAAGGCTGCATGCATACGGTACCACGGGGTTCTTGCAGCTAGCACTCAGACACCATGCAAGAACTCGCAGGCGTCCACTCTCTTGCAGCCACCCCTGAAGTGGTCGGGCAGGCGACACCTGATTAGTGAAGGCTGTGGGGTTGCACCGGTGAGCCTTCTCCCCTGGGTGCACATAGGGGTACTCAATCCAGTCCTATGACCGCCCCGTGCTGACCGCACCAGGACCGCTGCCACCAAGGGCCTCTGCAACATGTCATTGCCATCATCTGCCCACTCTACCCCTCCTCACCCCCCCCCCCCACCAACACACACACACACACAAAAAAAGAAGGATCCCATCACCAGATTCACCACCACTCTGCCTCCCTCAAACTCCCCCCATGTCAGCCACCTCAGCTCACCAGGCTGCCTCCCTCTCTGTGCTGTTATGTGGGTCAGCAGCTGTATCGACGTCAGCGAACGCACATCACTTTCGGCGGGGGAACCAACCATACACGGGTTGCGGTTGGGTGGTAGAGTGGAAGGTGGTTCCCAAGCAAGGGTTTCCAAGATGGGGAAAAGGAGTCAGGCTGGGCACCCTGGGCCCTGGGAAAGATGCAGATGGGGCAGAGCTGGGTTTGGGCTGGGCCGGCCCATTGACACCCCTGATAATAATATTAATTTTGACACTAATATTGGTTATGCCCACAATATTATTACTGAAATTGACATTGGAGGAATGCAAAGGAAGACAGCTGAAGGGGAAAAAGGGAGTTAGGGTGGAAGGGAGAGGAAGGGGAATCTTGAAGACTCTTTTAAGGTCTAAGCTCTAACACTTTTTAACACAGCTTCAGACCTATACTAAATCTGTTATGAAAGTATACTAATGCGTGAATACCAGAACTAAGAAAGCACAACCAAACACCTACTATTATTAGCAATATCAAAATCAATGCAGATAAAGTTATCTATACAGGAATCAAACACCCCATACAAACACTCCTGGGAACAAGCTTATGGTATCAAAGATGAAAAATGCTGCTGCAATGGAGTTAGAAGAAGAGTGAATGTTGCACAATTAAAGCCAAGGACGACAAGAACAACAACAGGGATGGACTAGTTATATAGGGTGTGACCAAAGTCTTCAAAGGGTGAGAGAGGAACAAGAATTCAAAAATATGCTAGAAAGAAAAACTTCAAGTAATGACTGAAAGCTATTAGCTAGAGGCTTGAAAGAGAAAAGGTATGTGTACCATGCACCTTTTTGGAAGAAATGTGGATTTTGCCTCCATTTTTATTAAAGCAATAGTACAACCAGGTTGGGGTGGGATACTGATAAGCCAAAATCAGAGACCCAAACTAAAACACTGCACTTAACTCAAATTTTTTTAGAGCTTGAAGAATCACTTTACTCATTGGGTACGATTATAGAGTAATACTTACTGCACAACAAAGTTGTGCAGCAAGTCCAGTCACATTGCACAACTCTTTGTGGTTGGGCCACGTGGCTAACTTAGCCAACTAGACGAGCTGACATGGCCACCCACATAATATTTGGATTAACAAATACTGTTTTCGATTGACAAATACAGTTTCAATTGACAACTACGATTTTAGATTGACAAATGCAATTTTCGATTGATAAATATATATTTTGATTGACAAATATAATTTCGATTGACAAATATATATTTCGATTGACAAATACAATTTTTGATTGACAAATACAGTTTTCGATTGACAAATACCAATCAAAAACTGTATTTGTCAATCGAAAACTACATTTGTCAATCGAAAATCATATTTGTCAATCGAAACTGTATTTGTCAATCGAAAACTGTATTTGCCAATCATAATATGTATTTGTCAATCAAAAACGGTATTTGTCAATCCAAATATTATGGGGGTGGCCATGTCAGCTTATCCAGTTGGCTAAGTTAACTACGTGGCCCAACCATAAAGGGTTGTGCAATGTGACTGGACTTGCTGCATAACCTGGTTGTGCAGCAAGTATTACTCATGATTATATACCCCTAATCAGCTAACATAGACTAGACGATCTATTATATAAAATGATTTGATTCTTGTTCAAAGCATGTGGAATAAGATTAAGATTACTGCTCGAAAAGCTCAAGTTTAAAACTTTTGCCATTGAAAGTTTCCACCAACACTTGGCTTTCGATTATTCATCACTTAGTTTAAAATTCAATAATAATCTTCTAGCTTAAGCTTGCTTATATTTGTATGTGAGCATGTTGTGCCTTTAGTTATTCACTTGTTTAAGTTATAAAAAGTCATATGTCCTCCATTACTTTTCTAGCTGTATGTTATTTATTTCCAGTCATATTTATATCATGGTAGGTATCACCCATAGCTGTCAGGGCTTATGCCTAGGGAACACCCAGGCACCACCTAAGCAAACAAGCCCTTTTTCAAGGACTAGGGAGTTAAATGTAAATGCCTTACTAGGCCTTGAAAAAGCAAGGCCTAGGTGCCGCTTAGGCATGCTTAGGAGTGTGTAGGCTAGATCATAGGGCCATAGGCCAAACAAATAGAGTTCATTCGTACCCAGCCCTAATATAAGGAGGGTTGAGTGGATGATTGGATCCTATTTCTCGCTACCCCTTAATCTCATCTTCCTTGTGGTCTTTGGCATCCCCCTTCCTCGGTGAACAAATCTCAACATCAACAATGAGGCACTCCTACATGAACAATAAGATACTCCTCTCATTATGATGGCCACAATTATACTCCTCTCATTATGATGGCCACAATTAGGCAACAAACTCTCTGCTTGCCAATGTCGAAAAACCTGGAACTCAGCATGGCTGTTAGCATCCCCCCACCCTTCCTAGGTTCCTTGTAGGCCCCTCCTCTCTTCTCCCTTCTCTTTAAGTCTGTATCTCCTATTTATGAGTGCCTTTCCACCCCTGTCCCCCCACCACTCGACTATGAATGTGCTGCCTAGATATCGCTTAGGCAGGCACCTAAGCACTCAGGGAACCCAAGTACGCCTTGGATCATCTTACCACCTTAACAACTATGGTATCACCAATAGCTACATAATTGACACCTTCCAGAAGCTGGTCCTCACCAACCTACTCAATTAATATTTGTCAACACTATCAGCCAACAAATGGAATGTGTGCATCAGGTTGACAACCATGTAGAGACTTTGTGACATTCTTCATCATTCTTCAATCCTAAGCCCATCCAAAATTGATAAGAGAAGATTATCAAATAATGAATATGCTTTCACATATATAACATCCCTTACAAGCTAAATGACAGAATTGCCTCTCTTGCATGTTCATTGATTCATGCTACCCATTACATGTTCAGATGTGGGTGGAGTAGGGGGGTTACTGGCGACACCAAGTTGGACCACCAAAAAAGAAAAGACAAATAAGGAACAAAGGGACAGCGCAAAAGAGAGAAGATTGGGAAGGGAGCTTTACAAAGTGGGAGGAAGATGGAAAGTAGAGAGGGAGGGAAGAGGGATGTTTCTGCCTTCACTAATTGGGGCCATTAGGGGCAAAAGGGAGCACCAGCACCCCCAGGCTGGCGGAATATGTACATATATATATATATATATATATGTACATACATATATACATATATATATATATGTACATACATATATATATATATGTACATATATATGTACATATATATATGGGGGGCGGATATAACGCGCCCCGGGGTGCATCTAACTTAGATGCCCCCCCTAAAAACCCACCCTACCATTCAAAAAATAAATAAAAATCGTCAAAAAAATTAAAATATTTGAAATACCCCCCTCTAGGTGGTTTCTCACCTCTTTAAATTTAATTTTCACCGTTTGATCGAAAAACTTAACCGTAGCCGTCCAATCAAATGCGTCATTTTTTTTGGAAGGTGACCAATAGGTCACAATTTCATTAAAAGATAAATACACTATGTACAACAGAGAGCAAGACAACTCTTAAAAACACCCACAGACCCATTACAATGTTAAATCCCCTTCTCCAAAGGACCCTCCCCCCATTATATCTTATCAAAAAGATAAGATATAACATACAAAAGGCAACAAAATTACAGACTCAGCCATACATTCTCAACCACTACTGCAAGTCAGACATAAGAGGAGAGAATTTTGGATCCACCACTAATCTTGTAGCTTTTTCCCAATCAGAAACCCATTTAACAATCCTGCCCATGATGTTGTAAAAACTAACAAACTCATTCCTAAATCTTCTGAAGTTCCTTTCAGTCCACACTCCCCACAAAAATGCTGGAAGGATGATTGACTATAGGTCCCTCTCAACTGTGTAAGGACACAGCTTGGCCCACCCATCCAACATATGAAGAATTGAGAGAGGTTCCTCCCAGGTGACATTGAGACATCTACAACAAGACAACCACCAAGCATAGACAATTCCAGTGACAAAACATATGATCAGCCTCAATAAATCTTCCACAATAAATATAGTTGAGTTTCTACACAGGCCAGAATCTTCCGAGTCTGTCCATCGTGGATAACCTTCCCAAAGCCATCTTCCAAAGAGGTTGATCTTACAAGGTAAAAACTTGGACCAAACAATATGTTCCCAGGACACTCTAACACCACTGTCATTAATCACTCTTAACAGAGCATTAACAGAAAAAATTCCTTTAGAGTTCCAAACCCAAAGTCTTGTATCAACACAGTTTCTCTGAAACCCAATATTCTTAATGGTATTCAGCACAGCCACCAATTCTTGAGTTTCCCGAGCTGTAAGGTTTCTTCTAAATGTCAAGTTCCAAGGATTGGACTGTCCATATGAATACAGTTCAAAAATCAGAAACAAGTTAGTGAATTCTACAGCCAGCCAGAGGCTGAAAAGAAATCCACCTATCTTCCCAAAATCTGACTGAAGACCCATTACCAACTTGAAAAGAAATAGAGGGAGCAATCAAATCAGTCATCTTAATAATGTTCCTCCATATAGGGGACATATTAGACAAAGACATTGGGTACAAGTTCCATCTAGATGTACCATGATAATATTTCCCCCTAATGATCTCGATCCACAAAGCATCTTCCTCCCCCATCCTATAAATCCATTTGGCCAATAAAGCTTGATTAAAAGTCCCAATCTTCACCAAACCAGCCCCTCCTTGACTCTTGCTTCAACAAACCTTGTCTCATGCTATAAGATGCAAGGATCTTGATTTCCCTCCTTCCCAGAAAAATAGACTTCTTTTAGATTCTAATAATCTCTCTACTTTTTTCGGAATTCTGAATATGGAAAGATAATATGTTGCCAAAGAGGGTACCTGAACTCTCTCCTGACCCAAATTAATTCCTACCACCTCAGATTTCCGGAAATTAATGGCCAACCCTGTAATGGCTTCGGTTAGGATCAGTAACTTCTTCATATTTGTAAGCATAGCATCATTTCCAGAGGAGAACAACAGCGTATCATCTGCAAACTGAAGATGTGACAGCACAAAACCACTTCTTCCCACAGAAAATCCATCAACCAGCCCTTCGCTACCGCCCTATCCCATAGGGTACTGAAAATCTGTCCAACTAAGATAAAAATCAGTGGAGACATAGGATCTCCTTGTCTCAGCCCCCTCGAACTTTTGAAATATCCACAAGATTCACCATTAATCAAAATAAAGAATTTAGCAGTGGATATGCAGCTCATGATCCACCCAATCCACATATGATTAAAACCCATGGCACCAAAAGTCTTTTGAATGCATGACCAGCTAACCCGATCATAAGCTTTCTAAAAATCCAGTTTAACTAGCACACCCTCCTTTTTGCTGCCTTTCTGAGAGACAATGGCTTCATGAGCTGACAAAAAATTGTCCAAGATGTATCTGCCTTTAAGGAATGCTACTTGATTTGAACTAATCACCTCCTTAAGCACATTCTTTAGTCGATTAGCAAGAACCTTGGTAATAATCTTGTAGCAGCCATTCAATAGATTGATAGGCCTATAGTTAGACACAGAATCAGCACCTTCTCTCTTTAGAATTAGAACAATAAAAGTGGAGTTGAATTTTCTAATACTCAGTGGCCTTTCATGAAACTCTCTCATCACCTTCATTAAGTCATCTTTGATGATATCCCAGAAATACTGATAAAAACCGATAGAAAAATCATCCGGGCCCGGTGATTTATTTGCTTCCATACTAAAAACTGCTAGTTTGACCTCCTCTTCTGTAAAGTGAGCACACATCTCATTAGCCTGACTCTCTTTGATTTTTGGTAAAACCCCATCTTGAAGATGAGGTCTCCACCACTCATCTTCCTTAAACAAATTCTCAAAATAGGACACAAATGTTTTCTTAGTTTCTTCCTCAGACTCCACACAATTCTCAATTTTCACATGATCAATTCTCATCGATCCCTTCTTGGCACTAGCAGTTGCATGAAAAAATCTTGTATTCTTGTCTCCCTCTGTAAGCCAAAGTTCTTTTGACCTCTGCCTCCACTTTATTTCTTCTCTGTGCAGCCACATATTATATTCCTTTTTATGTTCAGCCAACTCTTTGTTCTCTTCTTCAGATAACCCAACCGCATCTGCTCTCACCTCCAGCCCTTCTATTTTTTGTAAAATCTGCTACCTAATAAAAGATGCTGCCCCAAAAGTCACTGCACTCCATGATTTAATACCTGACTTCACCCTTTTCAATTTATTAGAAAATGAAACAACTGCCTGATTAGAGAATTCCTCCTCTTTCCACCATTGCGTGACCAGTCCCTTAAAGTCCTCGTGCGTATGCCAAGCTAATTCATACCTAAAGATTTTAGGCTTTCTTTTCACTTCCCTAGTCCTCAGCAATAAAGGAATATGGTCTGAAACCAGCCTGTTCAGACCCAAAACATGAGATTCAGGAAATTTATTAATCCAACTGCCTGAAACCAGCACCCTGTCTAGCCTTGATTGAATACCAATCAACTATATATTAGACCAAGTAAATTTCCTATTCGGAATTTCTAGGTCCACCATACCACAAGAAGAAATCCAATCTCCAAATCTCTCCATATCTGAGGACCAACTATGACAGCCGGTTCTTTCCCAAGGATATCTAACACAATTGAAGTCACCAGTAATACACCATAATCCTTGAAATAGCAAAGCTGACCTGTTCAATTCCTGCCAAAGCTCTGTCCTTCCCTGTTGAGAATGAGGGCCATAAACAGAGGTAACAACCCAAGACTCTGAGCCAGCCTCTGCATTGAAGATCACTGAAATAGTGAATAAGCCCTTATTACAAATTCTTCCTTTAAACTTGCTGCCATTCCAGATGATCAGTTGTCCCCCACTATTGTCTTGTGCAGGAAATATGACCCAATCTGATAATAAAGAGCCTCCGATTTGCTTGATCACCTGTCCATCCACAGCTTCCATTTTGGTCTCTTGCAGACAAACACAATCCAATCTATGAATCTTAATAAGATCCCACACCGCCCTTTTCTTCATATCCCCATTAAGGCCTCTAATATTCCAAGAGCACAGCAACATTACAAAGATTTCATGCCCCCTTGTTTCTTAGGCCTTAGGGAATCAACAATTTCATTTTGGTTAATGAAATTGACTTCCCTCTTCCCTATTTTGACTCCTCCACCAGCCCTTTTCCTCTTTAGAGAGCTCTGCAAAGCCTCAGAACGTCTAAGCCTCTTGATGAAACTAATGACTGCCTCTTCTTTGCCTTGAAAGGATACACCAACTTTTCTGCCAAAGTCCACGATGTTCTCCACCCAATGTTCATACCCCACAACTGAGTTTGAGGAATAGGGTACAATAGCTTTGGAAAAAAATTCTCCGGAATTCCCCTGGACAAAACTCCCTGGCAATTGGATCGCCAAAGCCTCAGGAACCCTAGCAAGAAGAAGACCCTCCATCTCATCCTCTACTACCTGAACCTGCTTCTCCACAGTAGTCACCGTGGAGGACTCCCTCTGCTTCAGGAGACCTACTGAAGAATCACCGAGGTTGGAGTTACCCGAGTCCTCTTCAGGTGGACAATAGTTAACAAGAGCTTCATAATCCTCCTGAGAAGCCGCCCCGACGCCCGTCTGCAACGAAGAAGAAGCTCTGAGATCGCCAACAGACGCCTTGAACATCCCTGACACAGGAAGAAGACGATGAACAGTTCACTTATCGCAGGCTGGTCGAAGATCGGGGTTACGGTTTAAGGGGAGCTCACGGTTAATAACAAAAGACCAGAAGTCAGTGTTAACATGAACCGGCCGGTCCGATTTTAAGTCAGGATCTGGCACGCCCCTTGCCAATAGTTGATCATTCAGCACCGGGAAGGATCCGCCAGCCCCGAACTGTTCATCTTCCCCGCCCGATAAATCCATCTGTTGCCCATATAGGAACCCGACTACCAAAGTCTCGGGACTCGAAGAAAGCCATCCCGCCGCCCTCGCCTCGTACAGTGCCACATCCCAACATTGCCTATATACATCCTCAGCCACCCGTTGGCACACAGGGACCAAATTACCATGCTTCTGCATGGCTCGAGGAAAAAATTGAACCGACGCCTTAGACGGTCGGTGAGACCCTTTCTCCACCAGACCCTGAGTCATCTTGATCTTCCCAACCTGCTGAGTCACAGGGAATGACTCAGTCAACTCGGAAGAAGAGGCATGAAGGCCCCCAGTCGGAGCAAAAGCAGAGCCATGTCTTCTCCCCTGAAAGCTCTTATATTCTGCTACAACCTCAGCCCAAGACCAGTCCATATCAGAAGACTTTTCTGAACTGGAGATTAAAGGCATCTCCTTCACCAACTTCACCCAAAGATCTCTCCCAGCAACATGAATTAGAATTCTGTCAGGAATTGCTTCCACCAAGTAAACCTCCACCTGAACCCGAGCATAAAGGAACAAGGAGCCATCCAAAGATCGAGGATCAACTTCCCTGAGTAGACCAAAGCTCGAAGAGATAGCCTGGAATGTCTCCCCATTCCACACATGTAGTAGGATACCAAAAAACCGTATCCACACTTTTCGTCCTTGCGGAACAGGGAATGTTGAAGACAAAACAGACCACAACGAGCATCTAAAGGCCACTCTACTACGCCAATCTCTGAGAATCTTGACAGTAGAGTGTAACCAATCAGCATGAGGACTTTTGACCAGAAATGAACACTGGTCCACCTCCCTGATCCACCAGCTATCAATCTATGGCCAGAGTTGATAGAGAGCTTCCATCAGAGCCTTAAAAGCCTCCATAGAGCTCAACTTGGTGGACTCCTTCGAAACCGACACAACCAGGCAGTCTTCCAACCACGATCGAGCCCCCGCAATTGCAGGCGACCACGAGACTGAGATCCTACCTTGCGAAGGCTTAGGCATCCCTAAAGAGGAGACAAGATCTTTGCGAAGTCGGAGGGGACAAAAGGAACTCCTATGACCCTATTCATTACAGAGGATGCAACGAACATTCTGCTTACAATCCTTAGCCCAATGTCCAATCCCTAGGCACCTAATACAAGAATCTTTGTTCACCGGAAGTGGAACCTGAGTCTTCTTGTCCCCATGAGCCCGCTGTTTTCCTTTTCTTTGCACAACCTTCCATTCCCTTTCCTCATAAAAAGCCTCTCTCTCACCCACTTCACGTCCCTCTCTCACAGGAGCCATTCTGCTTTAGGGTGTTCAAATGCGTCATTGTTTGGGTATCAAACTAAAACACCAAGGGAGGGGATCAACCCTAAGAGCTAATCTGATGAATTTTTTATTTTTTTACTATTTTTTCAGTATTTTTAGACATTGATTTTTGATATATGCCTGATTGGACAGCTCCGATTGATTGTGAAGATTGGGCAGTGAAAATTAAAGGCCCAGAGATGGGATCAACCCTAAGGGCCCTATTTGAATATTTAAAAATTTATATATATATATATATATATTTTTAAACCATGAGGAGGGTAGGGTTTCAAGGGCGGCGCATCTAACTTAGTTGCGTCCCAGGGCGTTCTATCCTTTCCCAATTGTAGTTAAGGGTAACTTTAGTCATTAGTTTGTTCTCTCTTTTTTGTCTCCTTGTGTGTAGGTTTATGGAGTTTATTTTGTCTTTATTGGATCAAAGGGTATTTTTTGGGATATAGTAATCTGGATTTTTCGAATCTAATTATCGAGTCGGGTGTGCCTTAGTGGGCCTTTTTGGGGAAGTCAGTATAGGTTTGATTGGCATCATCTCTACCTGAGGTGGACCACTTATAGGCGTCTATTTGGACAAACGTCATTCAGAGTGCACGCATGCGCCGCATAGCTGAACCCTACTAGGCCCTCTGATTCACATCGTGGGTGCAAGACGCGTCTTATGGAACGCGTCAGCTCGACGTAACGCGAGTTAGTTGTCTCTACATGGTGTGTTTCCACCCTGTAGTGCCCCTCAATGCGTGCTTGGCGTGCCACCACGTGGCAGAGGCACCAAGGGCGGCTTTTCCCCCCGTTTTTCCCCTACCTCTCTTCTGTCTCCCCATTTCCTCACCTTCTCCAACCCTCTTTCCCTCTCCCTCACCTTCTTCCTCCCCTCCAACCCTCACCTAACCACTTCAACCACTCCATCCTCTCTCTCGATGGCCGACGAGAGGCGAGGACAAGGATGGCAATCTCGATATCGGTATCGATACCGGTAGGTATTGATACCAATATGTATCAATGTCAATATCGGCCAATAAAAAAATAATAAAATATTCTTTTTTTTTAACTACAAAGACTGGTATTGGCCGATTCGGGAGGTATCGATATCGGTCTCGGCCGATACCAATATATATTGGCCGACACGTATCGGCCGATACGCATTGGTATTGGTCGATACTGCCAACCATAGGTGAGGAGGTGGCAACTACGAGGCGGCGACGGCGACAGGTGGCATGGACGACCAGGCGGCGGCGAGCAGGAGGCGGCGGCAGCGTGGAACTTGACAGAGGGTCACTGGCTAGCTTAGAGGCGGTCCTACTATGTGAAGGGCTCCTTGTGAGTCGAGAGGAGTGCAAGACCTGAGGTAGAGTAATGGTCCTTCCTCTAGAAGCTAAGATCCTCCTTAGAATAAACCATGCTAGGAACCCATGCTTATTTTCATGAATTGACATTTTTCTTTTGGTTCACTCACTTTGAGGGGTGATTTTATGGAGAGGGATGTCCATGCATGTCGGATGGCTTGAGGAGGGGAATTCTTGTGCACCTTGGTAGTGCATAGGAAAAATCGAGAGGAGCTATGGAGAACTCTCAGTTCAGGTTTCGATTCACATCTTTTGAGCGGGACACCTTTCTAAAATACGTCAGGCTAAGAGGACGCATTTCAGAATGGTCAACTATCTAAGCCCATCTATGATTAATCAATTCAAAATATAACCGATTAAGCTGGCACGCATCACTTATATTTCTTAGATCGATTAACTATAAATAATCATATGATTAACGCCAGATTGTTGAGACATGTTTAGGAGACGTAAGAAGTAGTCGACGTAATTCACAACAGAGAATTGAATCCTTGCATCACTGCATCTCATGTGTGAAATAATAAAATATAAGTGACATTTTGTATAGATTGTATACCCTAGATTCCTATATAATTGTTAGATATGTTCTTACACATCTTGCATGCTTGACTCATTCATGGGGAGTGACATTGCTACGTCTTACGTGTTTGGACCCGAAGTAACGACATCTACTAGTAGTACACCCTATGCCTTTGTGCATGTTGTGACTTATGAGGACACAGGTCACAAGTTAGTCTAACACTTCGATGCGTTTTGGGTTCGAGTTAGTTCTCATGACCCCCGTGTTTTATAACATGAGTCCGGGTGTGGGGAAAACTGGCCGTAGGACAATAGTTGACGCTACCTGTGTGCACACGTGGCTGAGGGCACATATACCATGTCGACTCACAAAGCCCCGTTAATCATGTTTCCTCACTTGTCTCATCTTGCAGGCATCTAGAACTTGTAAGGGTAGATAGGCATGAGGTTGGATTGAGTAGTAAATTGCCAGTGGGCGCAACTCAGGTGTGGAGTTTGGAGTCGTTTGGAGTTTGGCTTAAGAGCCTTACGCTAGTGGGTGTGGATGGGACCACATGTGGCTGAGTGTTAGCTAAAGCAGCTTTGGCTGCCTAAGAGGTTCCCGACTTGTCTCAGCGGGTCTATGATTTTCGTGGGCTTGACATCCTATTGACTGCTAGTTTCTTTACTGCTTCAATAATTGCTACTTTATTTTACTATTTCAATAGTTGCTACTTTATTTTACTGCTACACTTCACTCTTGTTCTTGCTAGCTTGTGGGTGCGTGTGCGGGAGGTAGGGATCGCAGGATCCCTACTGAACCCTTTTAGTTGTAACTCACTCCCCTGGATTTCAAGTGAGGTCTCCAATCGTACGTAAGAACTAGAGGTGTTTTTGAAGGTCATGCCTGTCAGCAACCGTGGTATTCTGAGGTATACCCTGACATAGTTGTATTTTTCTTTCAGGCCTATATGTCTATATTTCTTCTGGACTTTGTGGACTACGTAATAATTATTGGACTGTTGACGGACTGTACTATTTACCTTAACTTTTAATACTTCCCTTTAGTTTGTCATTTGTATATTATTTAGTTTAGTTTTTCACATATTTCCTTAGACGTGTGCTTGTGATCCCGGGTTTAAGCCCAAAAGTAACAATCTGAGGCCTATAAATGTTAGTTCTATGATTATCGAGTGACAAGTCATTACATCGAGTGGTCCCGAGCTCAGTACATTTTTTCCAATCGGAATCCAAGCCATCCCATTGTTGATCAGATGGCTGTGAAAGGAAAAGGGGGCAATCCCACTTTGATACGATCCATCCCGTCAAATCTTATCAGGGCAGGATCTAATGGGCACCTGCATGGCTGCAAGTTTATCCTGGCCTGGCCAACATAGCAATCTCAAGGGCTGGGCTTGAGCTCTGACTGGACTGGACTGGCCTGAGCCAACCCAAGATCCCAAATATTGGTGCACATGTCTAAATGTCCTATATGTATGGTAGGTAGTAGCCTTTGTTCATGTGGGAAATAGTTAATGCTACAAAGTGTAGTATTGTCTTTCTCATGTTCAGAGTCCTCTTTCGGAGAAGTGTGGATTGCACCACCAATTTTGTTTCAAATAAAATAGAGGTAGTACAATCAAGTAGGAGGAGAGGTTCCTCACCCATACAACTACCTCCTTGTACCAAGGTTCAAAAACTCGGCTCGGATTGGCATGGATCAGCCGAGTCGGACCGGTTTTGGGCCGGCCGTGCCGATCCCGAGCAACCAGGCCGAGTCCAGGACTCGGATTAGCCGATCGGAGTCTGAATCGGTCCTTGTCAGCTCGGATTGGGCCAACCCGCCCCCAACGACTAATTTGACTAGCCGTTGGGGGTCAAACTAGCCATTGTTGGCCGTTTCCAAATGGCTAGTTTGGGCCTTAGGGGTCTATTTAAACCCCCCCAAGGCCTAAGGCTCCACAAGTACCATTTGAGTCTCCTAACATTCTTGCTCTCTCTCACACTCTCTCGATCATAGAATTCTCTCTCAGTTTCTCCCACGAGGCCACGACTACAAGCTCCGCGATCTCTCATCTTCTTCTAAATTCATTTACTTTTATTTGTCAATTTTTTTATTTATATACTATTGTTCTCAGTATCTTTATTTGCCTTTTGGCAGTCGACGTGCTGTGAACTGTGAACTGCTTAACTGCGTAAGGAATGGCATCTTAAGGTGCTGCTGAGCGGTTTTCTGGGAATTCTCTTAGTGCTGATCATGCTTTGGTTCATTGCACGCCGGTGGATATGGGCCAAAGAAAAGTATAATGCAAATATTGCAACTGGGTCGTCTCTGACGGGGTCTATTGATTCAAACAACATCTTGCTGGAATAAAAGGTGAAGTCGCAGCATGTGCTCGAGTTCCTTCAGAGGTTCGGATCCAATTTCGAACTTACATGAAGGAGAAGGAATCAAGCAAAGCAAGTACTGCCAGAAGAAGGCAGGAAATTCGAGAGGAGTTGTATGAACCAGCGCGAAGGTCTGATGCTGGAGTTCGGCTTAGTGGAAATAATCAACCAATAAATGTGGATGATGGGATACAAGTAAGTTTCTTATTTAACTTATTTTCATGTTCTTCATTTAACGTTTTTAGACAAACAGTTATAGTACATTAATTTTTTTTCTTTTACATTTAAAGCTGAATTGCGACCTGCAATAGAGGCAAGCCAACGGTCCTTTGCAGATGAGGACTTATTTGGGCACACTAGAAGATATGTAGGGCAAGGAAGTGGCTCAACACCTTCTGGACAAGGGAGCACTAGCGCCGGCATGAGCACTAATATATGCGAGGAGCTGCCTTACGAGTTCACCAGAGATGGAGATCCTAGAGTTAAGTCCAATAGATCCCTTCCTCACCAAGAAGAGGGATAAACAACTTTCCATTACTGCTGCATTCAATAACTTAAAGTTTTGTAAGAAGAAGATAGGGAGAGTTACATCTAGGTGATTTTTCTATAACAGTATCCCTACTAATACTGCCAATGGACCATATTATGAGTCCATGATCAAAACCATACAAGAGGTTGGCAAAGGGGTTAAGGAGCCTACCCTATATGAGATATACAACAAGCACTTGGACTTAGAAGTTGACGACATCCGGATATATATGACATCCTTTGAAAGGATATGGGATGATTATGAATGCACTTTAATATGCGATGGATGGACAGGTACGTAAGTCTTATCTTTATTTTTTTTTTCTTAAATACAAATGGGTCTCTTTTTGATTTCTTATCACCTATGGAACTTCACAGAGATAACAAGAAGTATGATCAACTTCTTAATTTACTACAAAGTCGGAACCATATTTTAGAAGTCTATTGATGCATCTGGAAAGATAAAGAATGCCTAGTACCTATATGAATTAATGGATCAAATAGTAGAAGATGTGGGGGAAAAAAAGATTGTCTAAGTGGTTACAGACAATGCAGCGACGTTCAAGTTAGCTAGACAAATGTTGATGCAGAAGAGACAACATCTATACTGGATTCTATGTTCTGCTTATTGTATTGACTTGATGTTAGAAGACATTTGCTCTGATCCGATGGTGGATGGAGTGGTCAAGAGTGGTCGATTTAGCACCACATTCATCTATAACCACAACCACATTTTGGATATCATGCGCACACATACTCATGGAAGAAAGTTGCTTCGTCCGAGAGCCACCAGATTTGCATCTCAATATATCTCTCTAGATAGTTTAAGTCAACAAAAGAACAACTTGATTAGGATGATGGCATCAGAAGATTGGGAGAATCACATATTGCGGCATGTAACAACCAAGGTCAAAGAAAAGGGTAAGAAAGTAACTGATCTAATTCAGTCTAGGTCCTTCTGGAGAGGAGTGCAAGCGGTGTTAAATATTGTAAAACAACTTGTCTGTGTCTTACGATCTTGTGATAGAGAAAGAAGATCGGATATGGGATATTTATATGAGGCTGTGAACAGAGCTAAGGAGCTCATTCAACTTAACAATCCAACAACCTATGTGAAGTGGTGGGACATAATAGATAGACGTTGGGAACATACTTTACATCATGATCTTCATACAGCTGATAAGCAACTAACTTTATGTATTTATTAATTTGTATACACATTTATCATAAGTAATAACTAACTTCTACTTCTTTATTTAGGTTATTTTTTTAACCATCAGTACATGTTTAGAACTGATGGGAAGAATGATAACTATGATAGTTGTTCAGAAGTATTGATGGAGACTAAGAATGTTATTAGGCGCATACTTCAAAATGAGGACAAAACAATAATGGCATGCAAGCAAATACATGATTATAAACTCATGTTATACCACTTTGGGACAAGTACTGTTCAAAGGGCTGCAAAGATTTTGAGTCCAGGTTTGAAAATTATTAATCATATATTCTACTTAACTTTTAATTATAGCTTGCACATTGTTGATATGTAAAATTTTCTATTTACAGCTGACTGGTGGCTAGATCATAGAAAAACATATGGATATGAAGATCTAGCCTATGTAACAATTCGGATCTTAAGTCAAACAACCTCTTCATCAGGTTGTGAGAGAAACTGGAATACCTTTGACTTGATTCACACCAAGCAAATGAATAGATTGAAGTCGAGCTGTCTAGAAAAGCTAGTATTCTGTCATTATAATATGAGGTTGAAGCTAAAAAATATCGAGCTCATAGGGAACCTTCAAAGGTAGGAGAATGAGAGAATTTTCGGACAAGGCACAAAGACGACAAATGCAGAAGAACCCATAGACTTGGATGAGCTGTTCGAGGAGCAACAGCCACTAAATACATGGGTTGATACAAGCACTTCAAATGAACCTGAATTCAACCCAAATGATCGAGAATGGGCGAAAGATGAGTTAGATAACGTTCCACTACTTACTGATTTTCAACTTCCTCTAAAACGTCAGAAGAGGAGCAAAAAAACAAGCACCAAGCAAAAGAAAGAGTGCTACTGGAATTGAGATTGTTGATCTGGAGCTATCGAGGAGGATGAAACGCCAGAACCAAGTGGTAAGGTACAATATCAAACCTTAAATGATTCGACATCAAAGACGAGCTTCGACAGTTCTGACCATGGTGGAGATGCTACTAGTGCCCCAACCCCACCTCCACCAATTCAATTCACTGGAGAACAAGATTACACACATGCTACTCAAGATGAACATCATGGTAGCAGAGCAGGACGGGAAGAATCTCCCATTCAAACATTTAGCAGATCAAGGAAGAAGGACAAAAGTAAAACTCCTCAATGTGCAGAAGCCAAAGAAGAACTCAGGAGGGAGAGAGAATATCAGGAAGCAACTATCAGATGCATCATCGTATTCTCCATACGAAGGGTATTGTCATCCTACTGGATATATAGTTTACTCTCCTCAACATTCTGATACATCTCACTATTCAGGGGGTTATCTAGAATATCCACAAATTTCAGTCATCTATACCAATACAGATGACTATAGCCGATATGTGATGCAATATGAGAAATACTATCAGAGCTATATGTCATGGTCTGACTATGTAAGTCATGTGTTCATTCAGTATAATGTACGCTTAGAATAAATGTAAGTTTATGATCATATATATAAGTTTATTCAAGTTTTTTTTGTCCAACAGCATCTTATATACTTCAAATCAATGTATTTCAACACAATTATATATTGGACTTGTGTTTTATATTTTTTTCACATTTTTTCTTATTTTTTTTATTTTTTTCTGCTACCCTAACTCAATCAAGATCGGCCAGGATCGGGTTGGATCGGATCGGAATTAGCCGATCCGATCAGTTTTGGAACGGCCGATCCGGGACCCGATCCCGGGTTTCTTAACCTTGCCCTGTACTACATAAATTAGGAAGAACTCAAATGAGACTAAACAACTTATCGCACACTCCAGTGAAATTGAAGAAAATTAACTATTCAGGCTAGAAAAAAATGATCAATTTTAGTTACCTCTTAGCATGAGTTCTACTACCTAAGTCTCACTTTGTTTGCAGAATAGCTTAAACCAAAATAAGGTTTTGGAAATTTCTTAAACCAGAATAAGAAGTATTTTGATTTGATAAATTGTTGGTATTCCACCCAGAATAAGGAGAATTACATTGCGCTATTCCAAGTGATTTGGTAAGAATAAGTAGAATAAGAAGTGAAATAAAAGGTAAAATTGGGGGAATTGGAGAATTAGGTATTCTGGGTAGAATTTGGAGAGTTGGGAGAATTTGGGGAATTAAGTATCCCCCCAATCAAAGCAGAATAGAGCCTTTATACCGGTTATTCCGGCCCTATTCCGCAAACAAAGTGATCATAAAGGATGCAGTCAATTTTAGGCACCTTTGTAATGCTCCAGGTGAACTTCTGAAATGTAAGCTGAGGTTCTAGAAGATCACTTTCCTCTATCCAATCATTGGATTGTTTCATTATAATTGATTCATCTTTCCTTAATTCTTTCTAGCTGGTGACCTCATTGAATTGTAGCTTGTATCAATAGTCATGGGAATCTGAAAGTATCCTGACTCATGTTTAGCTCGTATGCAACTGTGGCCAAGAATTTACCAAACTCAAAGGGCTGACCGTCCCATCTATGGTTGTTCCATGCAACTAAAATACCACCGGAGAATCTCAACAAACTTTGGAAATATAATCTGCAGAGCACTATGCCCCATCACAAATGTCACTGTCAGAAAATCAATCCAATCCAACTTTATTTTTTGCAGATAAATAATATCTACATTTTCCTTCCAATGATAACCTTCCATGGCAATGACATTAATGGTAAAATAATTTGAGTGGACAAGCTCTTCTCTACTTTATGTTCCTGCACTGGTACCCATCCCACTTTTCTACCACATTGGGACGGAGTGTCCCAGCAAATTCTGGTCTGTCACCCCTGAATTTTTTGCATACATATTCCAACAAATATAAAAGATATATAAATAACAAAATAACATCAATATAAACATATCACGTGAAAAGAACACTAGAGCAATGCATTAAAAGGGCAAGGGATGATTTATGAGTTTAGAAACGGATATATTTATCAAATGAATCTTCTAGAATAGGCCTACAAAGACTGGAAGATCTCAGGCTGGAGCATAACATTCTGGCCAGGACAAGCTGCGAGAGGAAAGTACAAAGTGGGATAGCCTGGATAGGACAGCCAGGACAGGGAGATACTCTTAGAGTATCTTTTCCCTTCAGGCATATACAGCAAAAGTTTTTTTTCTTTTTTCCTTATAGTGTGACTCCTTGCTATCTTTGGTCAAAACAAAGGAGGGACAGGAGGCTTCAGGAATTGAATGGACTTGCCCATAATTTGATGTCTAGAAAACAGGAAAGTATCAACACAAGGCAAGTCGCTATCTTCAGATGTCAGCTTTCCCACAACTTACGAGTTAAGTATCAACACAGGAATACATTTACGAGTTAAGATGTTGCAGAAATGAAATCAATCACTTCTTGTGAGGTGAGCAGCTCTCCCACAACTTACCTCCATGGAACACTTGTGTGAATGGATACGAGGGTGTCTGGCTGTTGTGAAACCACAGCAAGCCCTGGGTTGGTGAAAGATACATGTGGCAATGATTGAACAGCCTCCAAATGTCCTCCTTGTGTGAAGCTACTCCCAGCGAGGAGATTCTGTCATTGATCAGCACCCTTCGAGAATGATGGAGGCATCCTCCTTGCAACCTTCTTCCATATCATGTTGTCATTCCTTGGATTGGAGATTTTGCTGCACAAAAGGCCATTTTGGATGTGCCCTTCTTCAGGCTTACTTAACAAGCTCTCCCATTCCCAATATTGGATGCCATCTTCCCCACCAATATACTTGAATCGAAGGAGCCCAGCACATAATCTCACAGTTCTTTTTTAAGGCACTTAACCAACATGCAAGTTAGGGTTGAAATAACTTCATGCCATGCTGCCTCAGCCAAATTCCCCAAGCTAGCCATGTCATCATTCTGATTAGCATCCTTGTCTATGGCTACATTTTCAAGGGTACTAATTGCCATTTTCCTCCAATATCCTGTTGTCAATCGTGATTAACTATACCGACTATCTTTTACGCAATTGTTATCGATCAACTGGAAAGTTATCGATTAACTGGAACACCTGTTTGTTTAATCACTTAATTGGTCCTATAGCGATTAAGTGAGCACACTATATCGATTATTTCTCTCTACTTATCTGTTTGACGCTTCAACTATTTATGCTTGTTTGAATCGATTAAGTGGCTGAACCTTCCTTCGGTTAATCGATCCTCTATGTGATTAACTGAAACTTAACTGATTATTCTGCTTCACTTAATAGATCTATGTGCACGAACACTATTTATCTTCTTCATGGTGCGCTACAAATCATGTCCCTTGTCTGTCCGATTTCCTTTTGCAGATTCCCTGTACTCACCTGCCCTCTAGTCGGAGAATCGGATGGGACTTTTGTAATTATCTCTAGAGGTAATTATCTCTAGAGCGGGGACTTCTCAGGAGGTCACCCATCCCGTTACCACTCCCGGCTAAGCACGCTTAACTATAGAGTTCTTTACAAGAATCGAGTAAATACTCGAAAAGGCGCCTCGATGTTTAGAGATACAACTTAGCAATATTTGAGGGGTGGAGGAAAGGACTACCCGTGGGACGGCAATATGTAGCACCACGGAGTGGAGCCACCACTATGTCTGGGTATTGGGGGTAGAAATGAACCTACATTGGAAAATAGAAAAATTGTTAGGTCATATATGTAGGATTTTGATCGATAACTTGTAAGGCGCCTCTAAGGGACAAAATCATGCAGGCTTGGCCCAAAGTAGACAATACCTCACAAGGGTTGGATTGGGTTGTTACATTGTAGTATCAAAGCGGGTTCCGTACAATACGATGTGGGCTGGTTCGGATACGAACCATGCGGAAGTATGGTGGAACCCAGTCGCAAGCCGGATAGGAAGAAAGGGCTACCCATGAGACGACGATATGTGACGCCACGGAGTGGAGCCACCATTATGTCTGGGGGTTGGGGGGAGGAATGAACCGGATTAGTCATACATCGGAAAACGAAAATAAATTGTTGGGCCACATATGTGGGATTTAGATTCATAACTTTTGAGGCGCCTTTTGGAGACAAAACAGTATGGGCTTGACTCAAAATAGATAACAACTCACAAGGGTTGGATCTGATTGTTATATTGTGGTATCAGAGCGGGTTCCGTGTAGTACAATGTGGGCTAGTTCAGCGATGAACCATGCGGAAGCATGGTGGAACCCAGTGATAAGTCGAGTAGGAGGAAAGGGCTACTCGTGGGAAAGCAATGCGTAACACCACGAAGTGGAACCACTACTATGTTTGGGGGTTGGGCGGTGAATCGGATTGGTCCTACATCAGAAAACGGAAAACGTTGTTGGCCATATATATGGGATTTAGATCCATAACTTGTGAGACGCTTTTTGAGGACAAAATCGTATAGACTTGGCCCAAAGCGGACAAAACTTTAATAAGAAGCCGGTGGGCCTGTAATGACCCATGGGCCTCACGGTTTTATCCCTTTTTAGAGGTAATTGGCTCTAGAGTAGGAACTTTCATGGATGTCACCAATCTCGTTACTACTCCCGGCTAAGTACACTTAACTACAGAGTTCTTTACAAGAACCGAATCAATACTCGAAAAGGCATCTCGATGTTTAGAGATATAACTTAACTATGTTTGAAGGGTGTTACATTCTACCCCCTATATATAGGCGACGTCCTTGTTGCAACGTTACCTAACCTACAACCAGTTCACCAGGCAGGTGGGACTCTAAAGGTGGCCCCTACAGGCTCAAAAGGTGGCTCCCACCATGTAGCTTCATATAGTAGAGTCATGTATCGCCATCCTATGGATAATCATCTCATGGTGTAGTACTTTGTCCTGTGTGACATTTAGCTCTCACATTTCCGACTGGTTCGTGACTCAAATACCATTTTGTAACGACCTGATCCAAATCTTGTGAGGTACTATTTGCCTTGGGCAAAGCATGCACAAGTTTGTCCTCAAAAGGCGCCTCACCAGTTATGGATACAATCCCTTCATATATAACCTCCAGTAACTCTTTCCCGTTTTCCAATATAGGACTAATTTGGTTCATTTCCATCCCAGCCCTCAGACACAGTGGTAACACTAAATTGTGGCGGCTCCACACTGCTCCACTTGCGGATGGTCCTTTCCTACGGGTAGTCCTTCACTATGGGTAGCCCTCTCTTCATGCTCGGCTCGCAACTGGGTCATTAAAGACCCACCAGCTTCCGCGTGGTTTGTCCCCGAACCAACCCGTATCATACTGCATAGCTCTTGCTATGATGCCATTCTATAATGCCATATACTCCATCATCAAGGTATTGTTCACTTTGGCCCAAGGGCGTCATGGTTTTGTCCCTTTTAATAATTGGCTCCAGAGTAGGGACTTCCCAGATGGTCATTCATCCCAGTACTACTCCCTACTAAATACACTTAACCACGGTGTTCTTGTAAAGAACTGAGCCAATACTCGAAAAAGCGTCTAGATGATTGCAAACACAACTTAACTATACTTGAGGATTCTACTCCTCTTATATAGACGACGTCCTCGTCGCAGCGTTACCTAACCTACAACCAGTTCACCAAACATGTAGGGCTCTAGAGGTGGCCCCCACAGGCTCAAGAGGTGGCTCCCATCATGTAGCTTCACATCGTGGCATTACGTATCGTCGTCCCACGAGTAGCCCTCTCATGGTGTAGCACTTTGTCCTGTATGGCACTTAACTCCCATACTTCCAACTGGTTTGTAGCTTTGAAACCATTCTCTAACGACCCCATCCAACCCTTGAAGATATTATCCGCTTTAGGGCAAGCGAGCACAGGTTTGTCCTCAAAAGGCGCCTCATAAGTTATGGGTACGACCCTTTCATATATAGCCCAATAACTTTTTCCCATTTTCCGATACAAGACTAATCTGGTTCATTCCCGTCCTAGCCCCCATACGCAGTAGTTGCTCCACATTGCTCCACTTGTAAGTAGCCCTTTCATATGGGTAGTCCTTTCCTATAAGTAGCCCTCTCATCTTGTCCAACTTATGACTGCGTCATTACATCTTCACCAGCAATCAGGACCGCTGATTTCTTCCTTATTCTCAGTCTTGATTTGTTTTTTAACATATACACATTGTAACCTTCTTATAGGCATTTTTTGTGTAACCCTTAAACATATAGAAATACGTCTACGCCTCTTCCTTACGGGAATGGAAGACCTATTGCGGCAAGGTATGTGCCTCTTCCTCGAGGGAAAGGGAAGACCAATTGAGACAGAGTATTGGGTTGTTCCTATTTCAGGTTGTGAAAAGGAAGGCCAGCTTAGGCTAGATGTTTGTGTAATCTGCAGGAGCTCTGTATCCTATATAGTCTTGTGAACTAGTGGAACTCCCAAAAGTGTTGCTTAGGGACTAGACATAGGTATGTTAACCAAACCAGTATAAAAATTCTATGTTATGTATGTGTTTGCTTCATTGTCTCTCATTTCCTTCTTGTGATTTGCTGCATGTATTTTCTACTATTTTAGCTTAAATTTTTAATTACCCATTCACCCATCGGGTAAGGCCATAGCCTAGGCAACACATGCCATAGTGAGGGGGAAAAAAAAGGAATAAGAAACCCTCCAATTTATCCTAGTGATTGTCCTGCACTATCCCAACCTGTCATCACTATCCCAGTCCATCCTAGGCTCCCAACATGTTTGGGCCAAAATCTTCTATTCCAGTCTAAGATATTTCAAGCTTCTTAAACCTTTTTATAAACTTATTTTCAATAATATACATGTTTATAAAGCCACAAACCCATCCCAAACCCTTTTATAAGCATTTATTGTATACATTTTATAAAGATTAGAATCCATTTATGTTGTGTTATTTCCATGTGATATGCTTATTTTGATGTTTTTTATTTTTACGCGTATGTTCTATATCTGTTGGAATATGCATGTGAAAAATCCAAGGAAAGTGTGCTGGAATTGTTCGGGATCCTAGGATGCCCCATCCTAGAAGACAGACTGACAAAGGACTAGGACGAGACTGAACTATGGGTCTACCACCCCGTCTCACGTCGGAATTTTTACGCATTGCATAGACACATTTGAGCACTTCAGCCTACAAATCAGGAATTCCATGCCTTTCATCTATCATGCTGACAAGCAAACATTGTTAAGGAAAATGAAGAAAAGGATGCTTAACTACCAAAGCAAAATTATACATTGCTAAAATATTAAATATCCTTTTTTCCCATAGTGTTTTGGATTATATACTTCTTTGTAGCCTAATAACCAGAGAAAAACTTGCCCTACGCATGCAATAAAGTTTAACTAGCCCCCCTGGGACCTGCAGTTCCTCTTAGTAAACAAAATGACAAAGAACTTTGATTCCTGTTATAAACTAATTAAGAAATTTTGAACCATCAGGTGTTCCCTTGAAACTAAGCCTCTAAAAAGGGGGAAAGATCTAACCTCGGCACTCAGGACAAAGGTGCTAGCTCCACCTCTAATAGGTATGCCTATATTATATGAAATGTCTGGAATTATTCTAAAGTGATACAAAATAGAAAGAGTATAAAATAGTCAGGAATATGACATGCAGGCCATTTCTCTGGGAATGCAAACAAAACAAACTTGGTATATGTAAAAATATACGGTGCATACAACATAGAATATGATACTTTCAATAGTAGCCATGGGTTTTTAGTCTAATGGCCAAGTTATAAACAAAATTCATCTCAGTACAATACTATCTTATTTATATTGGAGATGTATCTGATACCTTATCCAATATGTTTACCGGTTCAAAAATTAGTTTCAAATCTGTCTGAAAATTGACAAAAAATTAATAATGGGGGTGGGTTATCAGTTACCATTTGCATCCCCAGTTCTGATCTAGCTCCCAAATTGGAAAAGGAGTTGATACCTACTTAGCATCTCATATTTGCGGACAACTAAAAAAATCCCTATTGCTGAGCTAGTAAAAATGGACCTTCTGGGCCAAGCTCTCATCTCCCTTTGTAGAAGTCAAAGAATTTGCAAAAAAGAGGAATACATTCTATTTTTCCCCAATAATTCATCATTTATCTGAGTTCATTCAAGCATAAATTTAATATCACTAGGTGAAAAGCACAGATCCATTTACATGGATAGAAGATCAAATTCATACAAATGCATGCTCCAAGTTATATATTCAGAAACTTGGATGGCATACAATACTATCATCTAATGTATATGCATAACTGTGAAGAATAAAGAGACTATAAAAACAGAAAGGATATCGAACAACAGAAAAAAGTGTTAGCTTGCCTTCTGTCTCAGTTGCAACAGGGTATCAGTTCCATTCTTCAGTGTTTCTTCCGGAAGAGTTGTAAGCACCATATCTAGAAGTGAATCCCTATCAACCCCCACAAGAGATGAGTGAAGTGCATCTATCTCTTCCTTAATTGGCAACCCTTTAGATAATGAATCTTCCAAGGCAAGTGCTCCCTATGAGTGAATGGATTAACAATCAATTATGTGGTTACAATTTTAAAACTACAAAATAAAAGCACTGTCCCCATGTTTATTTGAACAATTTGCCTTGTTAATAGGAACAAAACGAGATAACAATTAAATCTGAAGACAACAAAATTATGAAAGCCATTTGAGAAAATTTTATTTGAATATAGCCTTTTAAATAGGAAAAAATAGAAAAAAATAAACAAAGATACAATGGAATTACCAAAGCAAGCTTGTGGATGGAGTAGCTTTGACGAGCCTCTTCTGATCTTGCATAGAATGCCATACACAGGGCCTTTATCTATTAAATTTAGACAGAAAATCAGTCTACTATCATTTACGTCAAAAGTGTTCTTTCTCCATAAGTTTTTTTTTTTTTTTAAAAAGAGAGAGAAAAAAAAAAGGAATATTTTTTACATGTGTGAAAAAGACAAGACATGAATATGAAATATGAAAGGGTAATTACACTACATGAACATTAGCCTCAGCCATTTTCTCCATATGGGATGATTTCTCTTTTGCAATAGCTGCATTTAACTCTGCTTTACCCAGTTCCTGGAATTCCTTAAGCTTTAACTCCATTTCTTCCTCCTGCATTGAAATGAATTTGTTCAATATTAGTCAATGAAGGAAAAACGACAATACTCTTTGGATGACAATCATATTAACCTTGTGTTGCAGCTCTGTCCTCAGATTCTCTTCAGCCTTTTCCTGGAGCAACTTAGCTGTAGCTGCAGCCTTTGCTCTCTCTTTACTCAACTCCTGGAATTTTTTCAGTCATATTTCATGTTTCGTAGTAATGTCCAAAAAATGACGTAGAAAATCAACTACAAAACATGCAGATGATAACTACTATGCTTGGCCGAACACACACCAAAGAAAATTAGTCAATGCATTGAAATCTTAAAAAAAGGAGATGTTCAAGAATTATTAAGGCACACAGCTTCTGTCTAATCTTCTCATAATTAGCTTTCCACTTTGATTCCATGGCTGCAGTTCCCCTCAGCATCATTGTTGTCCTCAATGGCTATATTACCATTATACATGCTTAGGTGTCGGCAATCTCAATATTTATTGCAACATAAAACTGAATGAGTTGATTGATAGTCATTAATAGATGACAACCACAAGTTTGTTACAAATAAACAAGAGGACCAATAAACTTAAGAAAAATTATGCACCCTTGTAGAGCTAAAAATGATGAGGACACTAGAGCTCGGGTGACCTTCGTCCCAGAGTGCATTTACCATCGTCAAAGGACCACACCAGCTTCCCTATAGTTCGAAGACAGTTCAAATGGTGCTTGATGCATGGGTCACTGGACTAAAAGTCCATGGATATTTCGTTTGGCACATTTGGGACCCGTTTAGGCATTTTTCTATTTTTTAGGTATTTTGTGCGATTTTCGCACTATTTTCTGAGTCTAAGCATATTTTGGTCCAGGGTCATGTTCAAGGGCCAATTATGGTTTGTTTTTCCTTTAAATATTGCTATAAGATAGTTTTCTAATTTTCAACGAATTATGAGACGAATTTCTGATATTTTCTAAGTTCCTCTTAGAGTGGAAAGGGGGTACCCTGAGATGGGATGGGTGTGACGCCTGAGCCCAGCCTTAGCAGCAACTATCAGACTACCTCCCTCCCTCTCTCTCTCTCTCTCTCTCTCGTGCGTGCACGCGTGCGCCCGTTGTAGGGCACCATAGCAGGTAAGCCGCAGGAGCCTACAATAGACATCTCTCTCTCTCTCGTGCGTGCACGCGTGCGCCCGTTGTAGGGCACCATAGCAGGTAAGCCGCAGGAGCCTACAATAGACATCTCTCTCTCTCTCTCCCCAAATTGTCAGGCACTATAGCATGTAATGTCACCCCTTACCCGTGGGAGCCCACAATAGACATGCCGGAAGACCGGCCCGCTAAAGCACCCCCCCCTACGCGCAACCCGCCGCGTGCAGACGCACACACGTGGGGGCCGTATGCAAGCAGCACATCCCGTGTAGCACCCGCATGTGCACACATGCTGTGTACAAGCAGCGCACCTGCCACACACTGCACCAAGTGCACGTGCCATGTATGCACATCGTTCAGCACACTTGCGTGCGCCATACAAACGGGCCATAGCCCATGTCCACACCAACGACGCGACCCACATGCGCTGCCAGCGTGTTCTCATATTGTCAACACTCAGGGCCACCGGTCTGCTGCCAATTCGTCACCCTCTTGCCGACCACCCTTACCTACCAACATCCCACTATTTTGGTTGCCACCCCACCACTGACATTAACCGCCAACAGTCGCCATCTCGCACTGATCAGTGCCATCCGTCATTTGACACTGATGCCACATCATCCCGCAGGCCCATCAAACCGCTCGCTGCCTGATCAGGGGAATTCAAGGCAGGCTGGGCTCGGTCGTTCGCTGCAGTGACCCAATTTATTCTACCTAGGGAGTTGGCCCATCAAGCCCGTTTTGTTCCAAGTCTTGAAGGTCAGAGGGTCCTATTTCGAATGCCTCATAAAGGTCACCAACCCTCCTTCTATAAAAGGAAGCCAGTTACGTCATATCAAGGTAAGCAAATATTTCCTCATCTCAGCCTATATTCTTGCACCAGTTGTCACTTGCTAACTTGACCGTCAGAGAGGCCGTCTCAGGGACAAAACTCGGGCCAGCTGACGTGGTGCACTCAAGTGTGCAGGCCGACTTGCCTCGTTCTCGGCTCGACTTCCTCGCCAATTGGACATCTCCCATCCAGACCGACCCGTGAGCGCCTTGGCAGTGTCACTTGGCACCGTCTGTGGGAACAACGTAGCCACGGCTCACTACGGCCCTCAAACGAGAAGCCATGCCGGACAATTGGAATTAGACTCCATTTGGGACTCTCCATCCTTGTCGACAGTACGTTTGGGACCCAACCCGGCCGTGACTAGAGCGATGACCTTGTTGACAGGGCCGGCCCCTCCACTGTCGGCAACTCCGAATGCGCCCCTGGCGCAAGACGACCAGGTGGAGGCCTTATCGCAACAAGTAGCCCAACTGTCAGCCACCATTACTACTCTGGACCTACTGCTCGACATGGTGGAGCCATCACCCGACACATAGGACTCCTAGGCCCCCAGGTAGGATCGCAACCGTAGTACCAATTCCAACACTAGCCGACCGGACAGCACTCAGTCAGCCCTTCGGCCTTCCTGCAGGGGCCACCCCCTGAGGGAACCTTGACTTTGGGCGCACACCCAACTAGGGGAACCTACGGAGCCACACAACATTAAGCTGGCCTCGAAGGGCAACACTATAGCCCCCAATGGACGCACATCGCGGAGGCCGACGACGCATCGTCCAACACACTAGGCCACTGGAAAAGCCCAGGTGCTCAGCTACCCCAATAGTATCAACTCCGGACTTGGATCATTGCCTGTTCGAGATCTGGAAGGAGATGCAACAGCTGCTGCATCAGCCCTACGGGGTGACTCTAGCTAGCACCACGGCCATTCCAAAAAAATGTGAAGCTTCCAAAGGGTCCTTTGTATGATGGGACGGCTGACCTGGTAAACCACTTCGAGAGGTTCAACTCTTACCTCTCCATTCGCAGCTTATCCGGGGCGGTCTGGTGTCGACTGTTCTCCCTGACCCTAGAGAAGACGACGTCTACTTGATTCAAGACACTAGCAGTTAGCTCCATCCATTCGCGGGTCCAACTTAGCTAGCTCTTTATCGTCCAGTTCTACGACGCCACTTGCCAATACAAGACATCAAACAACCTATTGGCCATCTAACAGGAGCCAGGGGAGACACTACAAGACTACTTCGCACGTTTCATGGCCAAGACCCGCCAGATTGCAAATGTAGGCAACTCCATCGTTGTCTCTGCCATCATCATCGGGTCGACATATGTGGAATTGTTGAGCTCGCTCGGTAAGAAGCGCCCTCTAATCTTCCAGGACCTCATCAACCAGGAGGCTATCCTCCTTGCAAAAGTCGGCCAGAAGCCCTCTAACCATGTAATATCCGAGAGGTGCCGACCTGAGGACTCTGGACCATCGGGGAAGAGACCTAGGAAGGACGAGGACCCTGGGAGAGATCGGCGTCTCCCACAGCCATTTTTGTCTCTGCCAGCGCCGCCGTCCTAGATCATGATGGAGATTAAGGGCAAGAACCTCCTACGGCAGTCGGATAAGCTAAAGACGGATCCCCGATGCTGCGACTCGAGGAAGTACTATAAGTATCACCGGGGAAGGGTCCATTTCACAGACGAGTGTCGCCACCTGCATCAAGAGAGAGAGAGAGCAGCTCAATCGAGAAGGCTACGTACCCTAATATGCATCGAGGCTGCCACAGCAACAACAATAACAACAGCCTCCCTGATAGCAGATGTCGAGGCCTACGCCTGTAGCCCTAGCACCAGTGGACAACCAACTATCGGGTTGATCCTAGTAATATTCAGCAGACGTGGATAAACCTAGAGACGAGGGTGACAACAATGGGGAGTGAGTGGAAGCTTCCCTGAAGCGTCCTCGGCTGGAAGAGACCATTTATTTTTCTAATGTTGATTTGGATGGAGCTCAAGTGCCCCATGATGATGCTTTGGTCGTCAGGGCTGTAATAAAAAACTATGATGTACGCTGAATCTTTGTAGATAATGGAAGTGCACCTAATATGTTTTTTTATAATTATTTTATGAAGCTCGACTTGACCGAGTCGAACCTCCAAACTCATCGAGGCCCGTTGTATGGTTCTAATAGAGCGCCCATCCGAGTAGAAGGCATCGTAAGGTTGCCCGTCACCTTTGAAACAGCCCCCAAATAGCTCATTGTTAGGACTGACTTTGTAGTGGTCAAGGTGGAGTCGGCGTATAATGCCATCTTCGACCAGACCGGTCAATCCCATCCACTTGTCACTGTAAGCTTAAGTTCCTAACCACAGAGGGAGTCAGGGAGGGCCGAGGTGATCAGGAGTCAGCTCGGTACTATTATATGTTGTTCACCAAGGGGAAGGCTACCGTCAAGTCCCTGAGCATCGAGTCGGCAGCCAACACCACTTCCCCTAGGGAAGACTTGGTAAGCGACTCAGTCCCCGAAGGTGAAGGTAGGGCTTTCTTGATCGGCTCCCAACTCTCGCTCGACGAGTTTGAGAGACTAGTAGAGTTCTTAAAGGTGAACCTAGACGTGTTCGCTTGGGCTCCCTCTGAATGCCCGAGATAGATCCCGAAATCGCGATCCATCAGTTAAACATGGACCCGACTTGTCCGCCAATGAAGTAGAAGCTGAGGAACTTCAACCTCGAGCATCGGATGGTTATCTAGGTTGAGGTGTAGAAGGGCCTGGACGCCGGTCATCTTCGAGAGGCTCATCATCCCGAGTGGCTGGCAAACGTGGTGCTTATCTCGAAGAAAGACGAGAAGTGGAGGATGTGCGTCAACTTCACCGACCTAAACAAAGCCTACCCAATGGACAAGTTCCCCTGCCTCGGATTGATCAGCTGGTGGACACTACATCCGGACACAAGTTGTTCAGCTTCATGGACGTGTACTCAGGCTGCCACAGATCCGGATGTATCCGAACAATGAGGATAAGATGAGCTTCACTACTGACCTCGGCCTCTATTGTTACATAGGGATGCCCTTGAAGTTGAAGAATGGCAGGGCCAGATATCAACGTCTCATCAACAAAGTCTTCACGCCATAGCTAGGGTGTAACATGGAAGTATACATTGATGATATGCTTGTTAAGAGTCGACAAGCCGCTGACCATCTGGCCGATCCGGCCAAAACTTTTTCTACTCTGCTAGATACCGTATGAAGTTGAACCCCTCCAAATGTGCTTTCAGCATTGCATCAGGGAAATTGCTCGGCTACCTAGTGACTCAACACGGCATCGAGGCGAACCCGAAAAAGGTAGAAGCCATCTGCAATATGCGGCCACCGACGACCATCTGAGAGATCCAGCGGTTGAGTGGCAAGGAGGATGCTCTCAGCCAATTCATTCCTAGGCCGCGGACCTATGTTTCCCCTTTTTAAGCTATTCCGCGGACCTATGTTTCCCCTTTTTAAGCTATTAAAGAAGGCCGAAGGGTTTCGATAGACGGAGGAATGCCAGAAAGCCTTTGACCAGCTGAAGGAGTACCTGGCTGAAGTCTCCGTCCTCTCAAAACCCTTCCAGGGTGAGGCACTGTACCTATAACTCGCCGCATTATAATCGGCCATTAGCTTAATGCTCGTCCGAGAAGAGGATGGGGTTCAGAAGCTAGTCTAATTCACCAGCCGATCCATGAAGGGAGTAGAGCTCCAATACCCACTCTAGAGAAACTCACTCTAGCATTAGTTGCCTCGGCAAGGAGGCTGCGCCCTTACTTCCTCGCCCATCCAATCAGAGTGTTGATAGATCAGCCGTTGAAGCAAGTTCTGACCCGCCAGAGGTGTTCGAATGCCTAGCCAAGTGGACCATCGAGTTAAGCGAAATCGACATCACTTTTGAGCCCAAGGCAGCCATTAAGGGTCAAGCCCTCGCCGACTTCATCACGAAGTTGCCAATGAACGACCCCCTAGCGCATTCGCAAGAGCTTAACCCAAAGGGGCAGCCCCTGAGTCCAACTCGGCAGAACCAGTATGGGAGTTGCACGTGGACAACTCTGTGTGCTTGGCAGGGAGCAATGCTATAGATGGATCCTAGTGTCCCCCGAGGGAGCCTCAGTGAAATACTCGCTACTCTTTGGGTCTCCTCCCACCAACAATGTGGCCAAGCACATTAGCTCCTCTCAGGTGTTTGCGCCGCGCGACACATGGGCACTCAGAGATTTATGCATCTCCCAACTGGTTGTCAACCAAGTCCTCAGAGAGTACGAAGCCAGGGACGCTGCAATGGCTGCATACATACGGCTAGTGAGGACGGTCACCGTCGACTTCGACTGCTTCGACATTGTCTAGATCCTACTGTCCGAGAATACTTGGGCCAACGCCCTCTTCCACTTGGCGTTGACCTCCGGGGGAGTGGCGTACAGTCTTGGTAGAAGATCTCTCGAAGCCTAGCATTGAGGCACCCAAGTTCATGTTACAAACCCATTCAGTTGGCAGGCCATCTTGGATGACCCCTCTGTTGGCATATCTCCTCCGAGGCAAGCCCTTGACTGATGAGGAAGAGGCCTGTCGGATTCAGCTTTGCGATGCACTTCGTCCTCATCGAGGAAGTGTTGTATAAAAGGTCCTTTGGCCAACCCTTACTCCGGTGCCTCAACAAGGGCGAGGTTGACTATGCCTTTCGCGAGGTCCATGAAGGTATATGCAGGCCACCTATTGGGGGCTGGCGTTGGCCCACAAGTTGCTACGGTAAAGGTTATTGGTGGCCACGTTGCTTCAAGATCCCATGGACCTTGTCCGCAAGTACAACAAGTGCCAACGCTTTAGCCCCCTCATTCACTAGTCGGCCACCCCTTTAACGCCTCTGGCCGATCCTTGGCCGTCGGCTTAATGGGGGATTAATATTCTGGGACCATTCCCATCAGCCACTGGATAGAGGAAGTTCCTGATCGTCACTGTCGACCATTTCACTAAGTGGGTGGAAGTCGAGCCGTTGACCACCATCACCAACAGTAAGTTCGTTTGGAAGTCCATCATCTGCCGGTTCGACATTGCCCGAGTAATCGTGACCAACAACGACAGGCAATTCGATACCAGTCGTTCAGGAACAACTGCAAGGAGTTCGACATCAATCACAAGTTCACCTCAGTCATCCATCCGCAAACAAATGGGCAGAGGTCACAAATCGAACCTTCCTGTAGGGAGTGAAGGCACACCTTTGATGAAGCCAAGGGTAAGTGGATCGACGAGTTGCCCAATGTCCTCTAGGCTTAACGTATGACTAGCCGAACGGCCACAGGCGAGACCCCCTTTTGCACGGCATATGGGGTTGAAGACGTCATCCCCGTAGAGATCAACATCTCGTCAGCCCAGGTACTACCCTATGAACAATCAGCAAATGACGAAGCTTGAAGGACCAACTGGACCTCATCAGCAAAACAAAAGACATGGCTCATATCCGGCTCGTGACATAACAACGGAAGATGGCACATTATCACAATGCCTAAGTAAGCCACGAAGCTTTAAAGTCGGAGACCTAGTGCTCCAAGACGTTCACACCTCCCAGCTAGCCGAAGCCTCGAGGAAGCTGGCACTAAATTGGAAAGGGCCTTACCGGGTGAGAGAAGTCATCTGTTGAGGCACGTATCATCGCGGACCACTCAGGAGGCAACCCATCCCATAGACATGGAATGCAGAAAGGCTTCATCGATATTATATGTAAATTCTTGTACATTCTTTTTGTAAACCGCCTCACAGGGCCGATTGTAAAAAGAAACGATGAGAATGCACACTTTCTTCCGTAATTGATGTGTTTGAGACCTTTTGTGTAAATTAACTCTCGTATGGGATGGAGTCGGGAGCGGACCTTTCCGTGCAAACCGACTCCCTTAAGGGAGGGAGCCAGGAGCGGACCCTAAATAAACCAACTAAGAGCAGACTCCACCAACGTAAAGAAGAAAATGTGATGTTCAAAAAAACGTACTCAAAAGCATGAAGTAAAAAGGAAGTTATGTTAGACAAAAGTTCTTTATAAAAATTCCTCAGCCCCTCGGATAGTTCCATGGCAGTTGGCCGGTACAAAAAAAGGGGGGAAGGAGCAAAATACAGTCATTGCTTCAGAGTTCAGCCGTCGTCGCATCAACTACCTCAGCATATTCTCCTCCTTCAGAGCTGGTGAGAGAGGCCCATGGGGTTGCCAAGGTGGAGGTCATCCGCGCTTCTGCAAAAGCATTGTCGGCATCATCTCCCTCAACGACAGTCGCGAGCTCGTGCTCCTACAGAAGCACGGATGACCTCCGCCTTCTTCTCGTTCCACCACGCCAATAACTCGACGTCAATGTCCCCTTTGGGAAGTAGGAGGCCCATAAAGTCAGCCTTGGGGCTAGCCTTCTGGGCCGATGCAAGGCCCAAGTTGAAGACCATCTCTATGGATTGTGCTCCAAACTCGAGAAGTGCATCGGTTTATTTGGGGTTGGCCTTGAAGAGCGCAAAGGCGTTACGCGCTTCCTCAAGGGCCTGGCTGGACTCCTCCCCAACTTTATTTGCCCTCACCAGCTCTAAGGACAAGACCCCTTCAAAGTCCGCCTTGGCTTTCTCGATGGCCTCTTCTCCTTCAAGGAAGCTTGAAGAGCTTCCAACTTGTTACACGTCGCCTCCTTCTCCTGCTCAGCTTTCTTACGGAGCTCCATCTAGCACTGCACCTTAGCCCCTATCTTGGCATTGAGGTCGAGGAGAGCCTCCACATGCTCCTCCAACACGCGCCAACAGCTCCCACTTTGGTTGAGGCGAGGTGGTTGGTTACTTTGTTCAATGTTCTCCAGCCGCTCCTGGATGTAGGAGTAGCGACAAATGAGGGTGGCACTGTAGGCGGCAGACTGCAAATGAACCGCCCAAATAAGTTTATGTGGCCAAGTCGGATAAGACAAGAAAGCGAGTTGGACGAACTTACCATAACTACATGGCTCACACACTACGCCGATAACCCCTCGGTGGGGATTGTCCGAAACTCGCTAGGTCGGGGCGCCACGGCTCATAGTCGTATTCTTGAGCCATGTAGCCCCATGTCTCGACCCTGAAGGGAAAGGAGAGTGAGGTATCGAGGGCCAACCACAATCTGCCCCCCTCTAACAGGCCCACTCGGCTGAGAGGGCATAGTTGTCAAGGTGCCGCTTAGGCAGGCACCTAAGCGGGGCCTTGGCGTAAAGGCGCTTTTTTGGGCTTCAGGCGGGCTAGCCCCTTTCTTGGCCCAAGAAAGGCGGGCCAGGTGCCCAACTAAGCGGCCCAGGTGGCCCGCTTGGGGTGCTCGAGCACCTAACGGACGCCCGTGGACCTGTTACTTATTAACACCCCCCACCCCGTCCTAGTCCCGATACCCCGACGCCTATTCCCCTCCTCATATTCTCGTTCCAACGCTAGGGTTTGTAAAGCTCCCCACCGCCGCCAATCGTCGTCGCTGTCGGTCGCCATTGCTGGTCGGTGAAAATCCAGTGCCACTGTCTCGTTTCTCTTTCCCCTATCTCTCTCACTCTATTTCTGAGATATGCCGATGGCTTGATGCCCCCTCCAATAGGCCTTCGATTCTCATCGTTGCCGCCACCACCTTCGCCTGAGCCCGTCGTCCCCTACATGCTTTCTCCTTCTCCGTCAACGGCGACACTCAATGGCCATCTTCTAGTAAAAGATCTCTCTCTCTTTCTCTCTATTGCATAGGGCCAATGCAGATGCCCCCCCCCCACTCTCTCTCTCTCTCTCTCTCTCTCTCTCTCTCTCTTGCTGTGTCATATGCTGCGACACATAGTGGGTCGATGCTCACTCTCTCTCTCTCTATCACACACACACACAGAGGGTAAGGGCTGAAGTGCTCTCTCTCGCTCTCATCTTCTCTGTCTCTCATAGTCAAGGATAATCAGACACACACGGTTGTACACAGTGCATGCACACACGCACGGCTTCCATTATAGTATGTGCATAGTGCACATTTGTATTCTTTATTCAACATTTTCTAATTAATGATTTTTTTTTTTGTATGTTGAAGTTAATTATCTCATAGGTGATTAATTTCTTTCAATTTTGATTTTAAGTCTAAATGTATAATGTTATTGTTATTTTTTGTTTATATTGAAGAATTTACAATTAATATATTTAATTTTAAAAAGGCGCCTAACTCGCCGCTTAAGCGGCCGCCTTAAAGCCTAAGCACTTAAGCTCCCAAAGAATGCCTTGGGTCGCCTTGGCGCCTTGACAACTGCAAGAGGGGGGCCACCCAAAGGGGCGCTCCGGACAGCCACCCTCTTTGCCCTCTTGGCGGCCTTTTCGGCAGCCCTCTTATCTCTCTGCCTCGCCTTGTCCACCTTGTCACAAGCCAAAGCCTCGGCGATCGTCTTCATCTTCGCCTCCACTGCTGACTCAGCAACTCGTCCTTTGAGGGAGGCGACGGTCCCTAGTGCCCGACGCGGTATGGATGCCCACACCTTATTGAAGATGTCGTTGATGCCAAAGGCCATGTCTGCAATAAAAAGGACAACATAAGCAAAGTTACATTAGCAGAGAAGCGAAAGTAAAACAGCCGAGACCAACTTACTCACAAAATCAGCAACGACAGCCACCTCGCTAGACAGCCTTTCGAGGTCCACAAAGTCATCAGTTAGGGGCGCCGCTGCCGCGGCCGCTGCAGTCTCGAGGGCCTCTTGCACGGTAGGATCATAGGGGAGGTAGGGAGTTGCTTAGGTCAAGAGGTTGTCCGAGTCTAGCCAAGCGCCAGACTGCACCAACTTGACAACTTCCCCAGTACATCTGCAATGTTCGTCGTCCCCGTCGACGTAATCCGGAGCATGTCCCCTTGCTCCTCGGCGTTGAGCACAGGAGTGTCCGCCAAGCCCGAGCTTAACGACCCCCAAGCCGTCAGGAAGGGCCACACCAATTTGTTCCCCTCCTTCATGCTAATGAATATGAACCCTTCTTTCCAATTATAGGTGGATGAGGGCTTCCCGAAAAAGATGCTACACCAGATCGGGAAGTGAAGCAGTACCAAGACGGCTTGCAACTTCACTTTGTGGTGAAGATGTAGCAAAAGGAAAGGTTGGAAGCTATGCCCAACCGATTGCAAAGAACAATAAAAGAATAGACAGTCTGCCAGGAATTCGGAAAGAATTAGGAAGGGGCAAGATCATAGAAGTTGAGAAGGCCGAGTAGGAGGGGGTGAAGAGGAAGGTAGAACCCTGCCCAAGGCTCTGTTTGTAGATGGCAAAGCAGCCCGACTAGGGCAAATTAGCCCCTGATCGAGGCTGACAAAGCTAGACCCACTTCGGGAGGTCGAAGTAGTCCCAGAATTCCTAGATAGCTTCCCGCAGTGAGATTAAAGAACACATTGGCAACCAACACGACTGGCCGCCAACTCCACAGGCTCTGCATGATGGGAGTCGGCTTGGTCAAAGGAACCGTGAATAGCGGGAAGCTGCAAGGCGGGTTTGTCCGCCATTACAGAAAAAAAGGAATGAACCAAAAAAGGTGGAGAGAGAGAGACCGAGTCGACGCCCTTACAGTTGGAAGAAGAGCAGGACAAACTATTTGACCCCAACAATGAGGAAAGGGACATAAACGGACAAGTGACAAGATGGAGTCGGAGACTTACCCTCTGACTTATTCGACCTATGCCACTTGAAGAGATGCACTCGGGCCACTTTCTCATTGTTCTCCACCCTCCTCTCCGCCACTGCTCGCACAAATAGGGACACCCTTGAGGGGTTCCGATCCTATTAATAGGGGGACCCCTAGGGAGCCATCGAGGGACAACAACTGACAACGTTGCGCCTATCTGAGCGGCAACTACCAGATGGCGACGCATGTCCCCCACCTCGACTCGCGAGCCCAGCGGTGGGATTTTCAAAAATGTGGTGCCACTTGAGTGCCTCGATTTTCTCATTCTTATGATTTATTAATATGATCGGTCTATCCCGATCGGACCGTTGCTTTCACTACCAAGACCTTCGGCTAGCGCCTTCTAGGATTCATGTCCCAAGGCGTCGCGATCCGAGTGCCGCGGAAGTAAGGGGCTGGTGATGAGGAGAATTTGGGGCAAGTCGGGCTCAGCCCATTCGCTACAGCGGCCCAATTTATTCTACCCAAGGAAGCCATCCCATCCAGCCTATTATGTTCCAAGTCTTGAAGGTGGGAGGGGCAAGATCTCTTGTGCATAGTCCTACATCGGATGCCTCATAAAGTTCTTACCAACCCCTTTTTTATAAAAGGGGGCCGGTTACGTCCTATCAAGGTAAGCAAATATTTCCTTATCTCTGCCTATATTCTCGCCCCACTTGTCATTTGTTAACTTGATGGTCGAAGGGGCCGTCCTGGAGACAAAACTCAAGACCCAACTGACGTGGTGCGCTCAAGTATGTAGGCCAATTCGGCTCATTCCCAACTCGACTTCCTCGCCAACCAGACGCCTCTCGTCCGGACCGACCCATAGGCACCTCGACGGCGTCACTGCCACTTCCCCTCTTTTACCTACTATCCACTTATGAGGGCTGGGCTTTCCATTATGCATGCATGTTTTCTCTTCCATTTCTTGGGGTACAAGCGTTGGGCCTTCTTCTCTTACGCACCAGTGTGGAGGTACATGCTAATTCCCTCATCTGACAGTTACTTTTCTAGTATTTTAGTCTCCATTGTCGTCCATGAGGTAGGATTCCTAGCCAACAAACCACTTTACTACTGCTTAAGAGTGCGAGATCCCATCCCAAAGGTTCTAATAGAGCCTCGAGAATTAATGTAAGGTACGGTCAAGAGCATGAATATGAGGAAGGCAATTTCACGACCAATTGACCTGGATAATTGAGTCCTTCGAAACGTGCGAGTTTAGGCTCCTAGTTTCCAAGGGTCTCTAGATCCAAATATCTACCTAGATTCGGAGGTTGGTGTGGACCACTAGTTTAAGTGGTATAATATGTCTAATGCTCGTCCAGTTAGGTTTACCAAGATGAAACTATTGGGCCAAACTAAGACCTCCTATTGAATGTTGAGGCCTTCGTCAAGCAGCGACATCAGAAGCCTATCATCTCCTCATTGATTAGTGGCATAGTCTCACCTAGGGGAGTTGCCTTTGTAACTAAATACATTGAAACTAAATCCATCTAGTTGGATGTGGTGTCAATAAGAAGAGTGTGATGACCCTTCCACACTTTCGGAAAGTGTCTTTGGCCAATCTATCATCAAGAGTTGTTCAAGCGAGATGTGACCACCCTAGTATATGGTTATCATGTTAAGGTTGAGGCTGAGTAATTTGGGTCCGAAATTGAGCCCTTCTTGATGTTTGAGGCAACCATTTCAATGATCTCCTAACTCAGAGTGTGCCATGTTACTCTTAAAGGAGCCTCATCATTAGACCTCAGGATCCTACCTGTCACAAGCCCCCAGCTCCTAGGCCCCGACTTCCTCCCCGAAAGGATCAACCATTACCCCTTCTTACCCTTCTGCCCGCCCCTAAGTTGCTGCTCCACCAGTCCAGTGGTGGGTCCCATACCCAATGCTTCAAGTGTAATGGGTATGGTCACTATGTTGCATAGTGTCCCACGCAAACCATGGTTGTGAGAAGAGCTGAGTTTAAGGATCCCCACCCAATTCTAGAGGAGGAGAGTTATGTTGCAGATCCCAAGTTGGCCAATGAGTTGTATTATAATGTTGAGTTTGAAGGTTGCTGCCTCTAGCGTGAGTATTATCGGGTAGAGAATATCTAGGAGCTTCCTAATGATGGCAGGGAAGGTGTGGTTCATTACATCTTGACCCAGCCCGAGCAGAGTGATGACTGGCGTCAGACCTCGATCTTCCACACCTATGTCAAACTAGGAGAAGTGTGCAAGATAACCATTGAGAATGGCAGTTAACCAGCATGGTTACATGCATGGGGTTGACTCCGATGGATCATCCTAGGTTGTATCAAGTGGCTTAGGTGGATGATACTTCTATCCTAGCCCGGACGAGGTGCCTAGCTCCGATTCAGCTCCATTCATATCACGACTAGGTCTAGTGCGTTGTGTTGTCGATGGAGGTAGAGAGATTTATTCTGGGTAGGCCATGACAGTTTGATGTGGATACGACTCCCTTTGATCAATCCAACACATGTAACTTTGTGCATAACAGCCGCCACATCATGCTCTATCCTTCTCAGTCCGGAGTCCACCTAGGCAGGATACCCCTCACTAAGCACCCCTCCCACCACTAGTACTCCTCGTCAGAGTGCTCCGCCTGCATCTAGTTACCTTCAATAGTCTACCACTCCCGCTCCTAGTGTATTCGTGCCTAGTGACCCTCAACCAAAGGCTCTTCATCTAATGAGTGCGAGGAAGTCCCAACATTAAATTAGGGATGGGGCTGAGGTTTATGCAATTGTTGCCAAAGAGATCACCAAAGAGGCCCAAGCAAGCCGCCCGCTGACTCGCTGATGTTGATGCCATTCTTGAGGAGTTCTAGGATGCTTGCCCTAAGGATCTTCAAGACATTTTACCCCCAATGTGTGACATCCAACATGCGAGATCTAGTTATGAGGTCCATTGTGCCCAACTTGTCACATTATCACATGAACCCCACAAAGCAGGTAGATGAGCTCCTGATAAGAGGCTTGATTTGGGAGAGCATGAATCCCTACGCAGTCCCCACACTATTGGTTTTAAAGAAAAATAGGCCCTAGAGGATGCGTATCAATAGTCATGCTCGCACTATAAATTGAATCACCATGAAATATTATTTTTCCATTTCCCGCTTGGATGATATGCTTGATATGATGGCATACGACTATGTGAGGATCAAGACCAGGTGATGAGTAGCAGATGGCCTTCAAGACAAGGGATGGTTTGTATGAGTAGTTGGTCATAACCTTTGGGGTATCCAATGCCCCTAACGCGTCCATGCGGCTGATGACCCAAGTTTTGCAACCACTCATTAGGACTTTATGGTCATGCATTTTGATGTTATCCTTATATGGCGAATCTAGGGACGATCATGCAAACCACCTACATCAATCGTGCTTGGTCCTTCAAAGGTAGAGCTTGCATGCCAACCTTAAGAAGTGTCTTTCATGATAAGTCGACTTATCTTCTTAAGGTTCATTGTGCCTAATAAGAATATCTCCATTAACCCGAAGAAAGTTAGGGGTGATGGAGTGGCCGAAACCACAAAGTATCCATGATGTATGCAATTTTCATGGTTTTGCCACATTTTACTGTCTCTTCATTCACAGGTTTAGCTCGATCACGACTATGATTACATATTGCATTTCGAAGGGAGCCTTTGTCAAACTAAGACCGTTGCTTAGGCCTTTCATGACATCAAAGAGCGGATGACCTGCACCTATTTTACAATTGCCAAACTTTTATAAGGTATCTATGGTGCCATGTGATGTTTCTGGTGTTGACATAGGTATAGTGTTAAATAAAGAGGAACATCCAGGAGCATATTTCAACGAAAAATTGAATGATACTAAGCTAAAGTACTCCATCTATGGATTTTTATATTGTGGTTCAAGTCTTGAGGCATTGGAGACATGCAGGAGTCATCCTTTACTCTGATCATAAGGCCCTCGAGCATCTTTATGCCTAGAAAAAGCTTAACTATGCATAATAGATGGGTCAAGTGTATGCAAGAATACACGTTTGTCCTTCGACATCCAGTAGGTGTGGGAAACCGTGTGGCCAACAGTTGACGAGTCTCCTTACTCTCAACTATGAGCATAGAGATTACAAGGTTTGAGAGACTTTAGAAGAAGTATGAGAGTTGTCTATATTTCAGTATGATCTACAGTGCACTTCAAGCAGAACCCTCCTATGAGTTTAGCCCCACTTTGTTTGTAGAATAAGTTATTACGTGGGGTCTACTGACAAAATGGCTTATACTAGAATAAGGGGTGTTTCGGTTTGATAGTTTTGTAGGGCCCGCTGACAGAATAAGAAGAATAAGTAATTCTTGGGTCTAGGGTGGGATGGCTTATTCTCCTTATTCCCCGAATACGCTATTCTGCACCGGTATAAGCTATTCCGCTTGTCAAAGCAAAATTAAACCTCTCCTTCTTCGCCCTTATTCTTCTCTTATTCTCCAATCAAAGTGGCGCTTAGTGATTATTTATTGCAAGAGGGTTACCTTTTGGTGGGGATAGGTTGTATATTATGCGTATCTTAATTCACGACTTCCTTGTAAGGGAGATTCATGCAGGTGGTCTGGCCAATCACTTTGGCTAGATTAAGACCATTCATTTGGTTAAGCACTGGTTCTTCTGACCGAACTTAAAGCGTGATGTTGCTCGTATTGTGGCTCAATGCCGTACATGCGCTACAACTAAGCAAAGAAACCAAGCATCGGCCCCTCCCCCTGGCAAATAATCCGTAATAGGATGTCAGTATGGATTTTGTCTTAAGTCGACTACAAACAATCTGCAAGCACGATGTTGTCTTAATGATGGTCAACAAGTTCTCTAAGATGGTTCACTTTGTCACCTCATCGGATACATCTAATGCATCTAAGGTGGCCCATCTATTTCTCTCTAAAGTTGTTTGTTTGCACGCGTTACCTAAGGCCATTGTCTCTAATAGGGATGTGCACTTTATGGGCTATTTCTGGAAGACCATGTAACATTCAATGGCAATGAAGCTTAAGTTCTTTACTGCCTACCACCCTCAAATAGATGGTCCGATGAAAGTCGTGAATAAGAGTGTTGAGTATCTGTTGCAGTCTCTTAAAGGGGAGCATGTGCAGAACCGAAATTTGATTCTACCTTGTGCAGAGTTTACATATAATGATTTGATTAATAGGTCTACTGGTATGAATCCATTTGAGATAGTGAATGCCCATAGGCTTGGGAAAACTATTATATCTAGTCTCATTACCCATGCATGGATGTCTGTAGAATATCTAATTAAGCATATTAGGAGTCTTCATAATAGCATCAATCGCATTAAGATCAGGAATAAGTAGTATAAGATATTTGCATATACACACTGACGCCCACAAGAGTTTTAGGAGGGTTGACTACATGCCCGAGGAGCCAGTCCTTTCAAGATCTTGAAACATCTTGGATCTAAAGCATATGTTGTTGATTTACCATCAGATTATGGTATTGGTTCCACATTGAGTGTCTCAGATCTAGTAGCTTATCAGGATCTAACAGTGATTCTCAACGATCTTTTTGAGCCCTCGCCACCCTCTTATAAGTGACCTCATACTTGAGCGTCCACCTCCAACTCCTATACCTATTCGGCCTAAGCAAATTGAGCATATATTAGATGAGCAGGTTTTCACATAGGGATGGAGCGTATCACCAATACCTGGTTCATTAGAGAGGATGACTATCTTTACCTGACATTTGGATTACACATGTAGAGCTATAGCAGATTGATCTACACCAAAGTTCGAATCTACTTTGACTAGAAGCGCGTTTACCATCAGAGGACCATACCAACTTTCATGTGGCTCAAAGACAATCCAAATGGTGCTTGGTGTATGGGTCTTCGAACAACGAGTCCACAAATATTTTTGGTCCATTTGGTCCCCGTTCAGGCACTTCTTCAATAATTTCGTGCGACTTTCGCACTATATTTTAAGTCTAGGGGTATTTTGGTCTAAGGTCATGTTTGGGTCCACTAAGGTTTATTCCCTTTAAATATTGTTGTATAATAATTTTCTATTTTTTAATGAATTATTAGCACGAATTTATGATATTTTCTGAGTTCCTCTCTAAGATGGAGAAAAGAATGCCCTAAGATGGGGTGTGACGCCCAAGTCCCGCCTCCACCACTGGCACAATTCCACTGATGCTACTTGACCTTGCCAGTCCTCTCTCTCTCTCTCTCTCTCTCTCTCTCTCTCTCTCGCACCTATCGTCGATCGCTGCAGCCTGCAGTCTCTCTCTCTCGCACCTATCGTCGATCGCTGCAGCCTGCAGTGCCACCCCCCAGCCGCCCCCCCAAGTCGAAGGAGTCTGCAACAGTCTATACCGCGCCTATCGTCGATCGCCACAGCCTACAGTGCCACCCCCAGCCACAAAAGATCTATCTATTTATCTATCTATCTATCTATACCTCACCTATCATCAATCGCCGCTGCTGCAGTGCCACTCCCAGCCGCAGGAGTCTGCAGCAGTCTATACTGTGCCTGTCGTCGATCGCCGCAACCTACAGTGCCACCCCCCAGCAGGAAGAGCCTGACGCAGATATGCTGGAAGACCGAAGAGCCCACCCCCTGCCTATGCATAGACTGTTTATGTACAGGATGCACACAAATAGCATGCCCGCACTCAGCGCGCACGTTGTGTGCGAACATCGCGCAGCGTGTTCACAAAGGCCACTGCCCCTAAGTGCACCAATTGCACAACTCCCGCACACTGCCGGCGCGTTCCCATGCCGTTGATACTGTGGTTGCTCGCTCTCTACTACTAGTTTACTTCCCTCCTACCGGCCGTCATTCCCTGCCAACCGGTTGCTGTCCAACCACAGATGTCAACCACCAATAGTCGCTGCCTTGTGCCGACCCACGACATCCGAGGTTCGCCACGAGCCACGTTGACCATAGCCCCGTCAACCGCTTGCTGCCCCCATCCCCCTCTCTTTTGCATGTTATCCCCCTACGAGGGTGGCTTTCCACTATACACCCCTCTGTTCTACCAGCATTTTTGCTGATTCCCTCATCTGACACTTGCTTTTCTAGTATTTGTTCCTCTCTGCCACCGACTGTGAGGTAGGGTTCCTAGCCAGCAAATCACTTCGCTACCAACTTGAGAGTGCAAGACCCCATCCCAGAGGTTCTGACTGAACCTTGCATATGGTTACCGATACCCTATTCTTGCGGTAGTTCCTTAATTACCAATGGGTCTACATTTCGTCATCACAAGGAACAACTTACTGACCCAGTTTCTATTATTCTATTTATTGCTTTCTCACGTTACTTTTTTGTTGATCCCATTAACAGTTTTGTTAGGCTCTGATAGTTGTCCCGCATCCAGAAAAGTAGACAGATATAACACCATAATCAAAGGAGACTACTCAGGGAAAAACTATCATGCTGAAGGTTGTGAAAGCAAAACCATTGCAAAACCTTCTCAAGGATTGCTGCCTCTTCTGCGTACATGAGTTCCCTTGCTTTTGCATCCTTCAATTCCTTATCAAATTTCTCCTGAATGAGAAACTAATAACAATCATTTCGAAAAACCTTCAGAAAACCCAGTTTTATAAAATAAGAATAATTGCTCAAATGGTTTAAAATAAAATGTAAAGACTCCTATGTTCATCTGACAATAGAACCTTCAGCTTCTGTGTCTCCTCAGCAAATGTACGAAAATCTGATTCAGCTTGCCTTTTCTCAGCAGCATGAATGGCCTCTATAAAATCAACTACTATTTTCTGATCTTTGGACTCATTAGTCTCCACAAACTCTTTAGTTGTACCTACTGGAACCTGCAGATGAGGAAAACAGATAATATGTATTCCAGGATCAGAAAATTTACTTCATCAAAATGAGAATAATGCACACATTTAGGAATCAGAAAGTGACAAAAAGCATATGGCATTATAAAAGTTTTTGCAGTGGAATACCACTTTTTCTTCCAATAAGGGCACAGAAGTATCAGTGCTCTCTGTGTGGATGGGAACTTCAAGCTTTTCTTCATCACTTTGAAGAGTATACACCTCAGAAAGGGGACTCGGTGCTTCCGCTTCATGTACGACAAAATCCTACCAAAGAAAGGCCCATAAATCTCTTTGATGTCAAAACAAACATGAAACAAACACTGAGGATGGATTTTTACGCACTCCATCCCAGTTCACTGGAAACTGACTGACATCAAAAATAGAGTACATAAACATTCCACACGTACACGATGTTGAGAACTAAGAATACAAAAGACATGATAAGGTGCACATGCCAACACCATCAACTATAAAATTCCACTTTCCCATATTCTAATCATATGCCAAATTTACATATTATCCAATGATATCACTAACATCACTTATTACATCATGTTCTGAATAAAATCATAATACATCATTTCACTACTAGAAGAAAATCTAGGTATCCAAAGTAAATCATTGTCTCGAATTTCAGAAGGTCCAATGATTGCACAAAATCTGAATGCATTATTGTTTGGCAAATTTGTCTCAAATACACACTAAACCTAGATGTAGCACTAACATGCATGTAAAACCAAGCACGAAGCATGCATGCATAGTGTGCGTGGAATAGACTAGGGTTTACCTCTAGAAGCCCAAGAATTTGGCCGAGAGAGAGGGTGGGGTGCCACCGGTGGCACCCACCAGTGGCCACCCCCACTGGTGGCCACTCCCACCAGTGGGGGTGCCACCGCACCCTCCTCCTCTCCCCTCTTCTCACTCTCCTCTCTCCCCTCCACCCTATAAAAGGGACCCCAAGGGGAGCTACTGCGGCTCTGGAATTCCAAGAAGAAAAAGGCCCGAGGAGACTATGCACGGACTCCATTTGAAGATCAAGAAGGACCCATACACGCTGTCCAAGACCTTGTTGTAACTTGTTGTTTTAAAAAGAACTTAAAAAAACATAAAAAATAGATTAATTGGTCCATTCATATAGGTTGAATGGCCAAAGTTATGTAATTTTAACGGCTTGTTCATATGGTTTGAATGACTAAACTCATTTTAAATAAGCAGTTCATTCATATAGGTTGAATAACCGATCTTGTTTACTCCATTGTCCTCCATCACTAACTTTTAGTGTGGCTTCTCCCACTGAAGTTGCTTGAATTTAGCAAGCTTAGAGCAATTGTATATATGCTCCTTGACTAACTTTTTCAAGACATTTTATGATAACTTGTCAATGTGAAAACAAAAGCTCATCTATCAAAATCTAATAAAAACGGCAGCAAGTGCAGTGATGCTCCTACTGATGCAGGGTCTAGGGAGGTTCAATTGTCCACAGCTTTATGCCTGCTTTTGCAGAGATGCTGCTTCCAATTTGAATCTGTGACCTCCAAGCCACATGGAGCAACCCTACTGTTTCACCAAACCCCCACCCAATTAAATCCTTAATCAAAGTTAATTAATTCCCATCCATCATAACCCCTATCTCATCAATCTAGGACCAGCTATATCCAATGAAGCATCCAAAGATGTAGCAAAGTTTTCCAACTGCCTGCCTGCCTGGCATCAACCCTGTACAAAGTGCTGCCAAGTGCCTGGCCAAGATAACTTTAAATAGAAGAAGGCTTGTCAAAGTGTAATGGGGCCAAGTGGCAGATAGAGTACTCCTATTGTTTACATAGATTAGGGTTATGTGCCTGGCCAAGATAACTTTAAACAGAAGAAGGCCTGTCAAAGTCTTGTGGGGCCAAGTGGAAGTGGCAGATAGAGTACTCCTCTTGTTTACATAGATTAGGCTTATGGAACCATAGAGCAACCTTCAAAGGTTTCCCTAGATGTAGCAAGGATTCTAGATGAAGATGGAAAAGGGAGGTTTGACATAGAATATGAGCTCTTCTCTGGGGCATCTCATAGTTTTTCCCCCTGTCCAGTGTCACTGTTAAAGCTGCGGCAACAACAACAAGAAGCATCTGAGAAACGTTGGTGACAAAGCCCATCAAAGACAAGTGAAACTGAACATAATCTCAGCAACATTTCCAACCACTAGCTACAATTTTTTTCATACATTAAAAACGTCATAACAGATTTTCCAAGAGTGCAATTGTTTTAACTGGTAAGCTGATGTTTCTTTCTTGTTAACTATTATGGATATCCTCAAATTACATCTTGGATTGATACAGGAACTTGGTGATGAAACTAAGGACATGATTGCACACAAATGCCAAGCTTACAGATGCAGAATCAAACATTCTGACAATACATATCAGTTAGATGATGCAATGAAGTCATCAGCCTTGGCACAACGGCATCTGTTTACAGAACTGCATTGACATCATGCAACATATACGAGCATTTACAGAGCTGCTTTCATATCATGCAATATATGGACATATCTACCAAACGCAATAAGATAAATGAACGAAGTGATGGATCAACATTCTGTAAATAAAGACACCAAGATTGCAGGCATCAAGGAAATTTAGAAAGACAAAAGTGCCATTTGAAAATAGATCAAAAGGGCAGCAAAATATTGGACTTGTCAACAAGAATAAAACCTACCTGCAAACATGGCAACAATGACCAACTAGTACAAATAGATTTAGTGAGGGATAAATAGACAACACCATACCTCTGGTGCTTCCCCTGGAGCCAAATGATCAGATGGAACTCCCTCTGTTTTAGTCTCTTCAGCAGGAGAAATTGGAGCAGAAGTTACCTCATTTTGTTCCATAGAATCATTACTTAAATCTAAACTGTTATGCACATCAACACTGTTCACAGATGAAATCTCAGAAACATCATCTTCCTTCTCCATGAGAGATACATCCTGAGAAAGGCTTAATAGCTCATTCTCTTTGACAGGAGCCGGCTCCTCCCCGGCAATGACAGCCAATTCCTTATTTGAAGGTACTATTTCTGAAGCATTGTCCTTATTAGTCTCCACATCACCAGTGTGGTGATGTTCACCAATTTCCTCAACAGTCTCAGGTTTGGGTCTTTCATGAATTGCTTCATTGCTACGAGAGCTAGCTCGATCTTGAGAATATTCCTTGGATGTTGAATGCTGAACAGCATCTAACTTATCAGATTTAAGGGAAAGGTCTTCATGCTTGACCTGAGAGTTACCAATATATCCAGCTTGGTACGCTGTCCCGACTGCAGCTCCAACCACAATGGTCCCAATTACAAGCTTTGGCAATAAGTTTCCTGAGCTAGAAGGCTTTCCCAAAGTAACAGCAGAGCCTTTGGATGGATTTGGCTTGGATGCAGATGAGAATGCACATCTTGAAGAAAGAAAAAATGGTGTCTGTCCACAAAATATAATATATGAGGATGGAATATGAAGGCAAAATGTGATGATAAGTCATCTCCCAAGAGTCTTACAAAGACAACTGCTAAACTACTTCAAAATGAACCAGAAAATTACCAGCTAAGAATGTTACAAAAGTTTTTAATGGTAGTTTGAAAGCTACTTTACTTATGAAAATGGATAAAAATGTTCCAATGCAATCTTTGAACAGACAACAAATTAAAAACACAAATTAATTGACTTGTTTTGCCACTTAACATCGGCTTATACATGAAATCAAATAGATTACATCAGGAAGCAAAGTGACATTTGATCATTCAATCGGCGACCATCAGTGCAGTTCATATCACTGAATCCTTGATCTTGTTTTAGCTTCATATACGTGGCGATGCCTTCAGTATTTTTTCACTGGAACAGACAATTTCCTTTCTCTTGCTCGGTTTTTAGCAACATTTTTTTTCTCTTACTTTTAGGCACCATGCTGATTTCTGCAAACCTACTTTGAACAGTTTATATCTTGCTTTCGATTACCTGCGGCTCTAACAACCAACTTCCAGAGAAATCAAACTAGAATTCGGCATTCAAAGATGAATTTCGTTCGTTGACTGAACAAAAGAAACTATTCCACATATGCTCATCCGTGACTGGCCCGGCCAGGGATCTCGTTAAAATCCGAGGCCAGAGGAGAGCAGTTTTGGCACAAAAACTTCAATCTATCCACTAATCCGAACACGAATAAACGCACCTGCCCAGTGGCCCGCTTGGCAGATAACCCGACGGACTGCGCCGAAGAGGACAAGCCCAACACGCACCTAGCAGCAGCAACACAAAAGCACCGGCAATGGTGCCAAACGTCAGACGATCACCACAAAAAGGTAACCCTAGACTGCTGCTGTTCGGGAAAGAACACATCGACCCAAATCAACCAGAGAGTCTCTGGGGAAGAGAGTGTGGCACCTTCTTAGCATCTTCGGAGTTCTCTCCGGCCTCTTGAGTCTGGGGTGGGGAGGAGCTCCTCTGGTCCTTCCGGTTCCGGGAGTGTGCTTACTCTCTCTTCCCGTGTCAATGCGCCATTAACGCCAACGGAGGGAGGTGGTGATCTCGCGACGCGAGAGGAACCTTGTTTGCTGGCCTGCGGAGAGGACAACGGCACGGTGCCCTCCGCCGCCCTTACCCTCGGCAAATGTGTGGGCGCTGCTCACTGCCACCGCCGCCCCCCCGTTGTGCGTCCCGCAGGTTCGGGTCGGACCGGGTCTGCAGGGCCGCAGACTCGGTTGAATGCCCGGCGGCATTCCGGTTCGACTCGTTTCTTGTTTGGGTATTCTTGTGATAAACCCCCAAAAAGATTCTATATCTGTAGAGAACTTCTGTAAGATTCATGTTTGCGTATAAACCTCTTAACAATGGCAATATTTGTATGTTACTCCCTTAACTATATGGGTTTATTTTGCATTTCACTTGAATTAAAATATTATTTCTACATATAGAATATGTGAAGCTATTAAATGAAAATGCTAATAATACCCTTAGTTAAAATACAAATACCTTATAAGAAAAATCGCATAAGTCTCTATCCATAAGTTTGTTGTATATATTTAACATTAAAAAAATATATTTTTTTATGTAAAATAAAATATTTTTATTCAGATGAAACTAAGACAAAATTACATAGTCAAGGAAGTTATATGCAAATATAAATTATGCAGGGAGTCATTTATAGTTATGAAATCTTGTGCGGGTTATTTGCAAAAAAAAAATCCTTTCCTTTTCGCTTGGGAACCAAGATAAGCAATTCTAGATGAGTTAAACATGTTGTGCAGCCTAAATTTAAAAAAAAAAAAAAAAACTTTTTTTGAAGTTCTTTTGGACCCCTCATTGATTTTTTTTATTGTTCATTAGAATTTAATTTTTAATTTTTTATTTTTTTTTGGAGTTTTCCATCTAAGATCGAATTGTGCGATCATATAAGGCACTATTAGACCCTGCAAAAAAAATTAATTTAGGCCGCAGCTCTTGCTGCACAGCATGCACGCAGTGGAGCAAGTACAACTCATTCCAAATTGCTCATTCTCGTGCAGGTAATTCTGAATTTATTTGTAATAGAATAAGACTTGTTTCGTTTTGATAACCCTTGTTTTATTTTGATAACCCTGTTATAGCTCTATCCAGAATAAGTCAATTTAATTATATAAAAATAAACAAAAAATATAACATGATAAGATATGTGTCCTTAATATCTATTCTAAATAAAATAAATAATTCTAACATTTTTTTCCAAATTACTTATTCCATCTCATTTGGAAATAAGCCGTTCCCATCTCATGTAAGAAATCAAAGCGAAAGAGTAAAATAAGGAAGAATTAGTCATCCTATTCCCCCTTATTCTCCAATCAAATCCGTTCTAACAGTATGTTTAGTTTCCTTTCTCTACGTACTCAAAGGCAAAAACTTGTACGTGGCCACCGGTTCCTTCCAATCGGCAACGGTCAAACAACTCCGTCATACCCAAGAACAACATAACACAAGTTTATAATTTTTTTGAAAAAATTACAATCTCATCATACTTTTTCATGTGTATACTTTTCACTAATAAATTATGATTCATTAAGATTTTTTAAAATTTTGATAAATTCAAAAAACACAATTTAATCAAGATTTAATCATGCATTCTTCAAAGAAGTCACATTTTTCAAAAAGAAATTAGCTTATTTTTATATTAAATATTTTAAAATTAATTTTCATTTATTAAGGATTGATGTGTGCAAAAAGTGATCAGCTGACAAATGGATCTCAACTAAGGTGTGACTTGGTGGAGCTTCTATTTACTAAATAGGAGGGCTAGGGCTAAGGTCTTCCGCCTCTTCAACAAAGGAATAAATGTCGAAATGGACCCCCAATAGATCTTGGGTGAGCCCACTCTAATGAGTAAGTTAGAAAGGGAAGAGTTTGTGGGGATTAAAGGATAATTAGTGCCATAATAACTTGGGTTCAGGGCGTACCTACGTAGTCTTAGTTAAAGGCTTAAGGAAGAGTGTGTTTTGGAATAGTTTCCAATGTGCGACTAATACATCTTTGGATAGATGTCACATGTTGATAGGACAGCTCTTCGTCGTTGTTACAAAGAGTGTTGAAAGGTCTACTCAGTTGCAACATCGAACCTCGACGTGCCCTCTGACCCGATAATCTTGGGTTTGATTACACTCCATAGGCCCCCCACTTTTGGTCCTGATTTTGGGTTCTAGGTCAAGATCTAAAAGTGTTGAATCTCATATTATCACTTTTTCTAACCACCATGTATCGCGTTGGCTCATATCTCAAGAGAAATCAAACCATTGCTTTCCTCACCCCAATTTGTTTGCAGAATAGGTTATCCGGAATAACGTATACTAGAATAAGGAGTGTTTAATTTTGATAATTTTGTGGGACCCACTGGCGGAATAAGAAGAATAAGCAATTCTTGGGTCTAAGGTTGAATTACTTATTCTCCTTATTCTTCAAATAAACTATTATGCATCGGTATAAGACATTCCGCTTGTCAAAGCTAAATTAAGCTTATTCTCTCTTATTTTTCTCCTATTCTCCAATCAAAGTGGCGCAAAAGAATAAATCAATACGGGTATCAAACATCAATGAGGCTACTCATCCAAGATAAGTAGGAACATAACATATCTATGGAATTTCAAAAGAATATAAGCGTAGAACCTAAATCGAGCATTTATGGATATAAATGGGCGAATCAAGGTCAACTAAATCATATCCATAGAGACAAGTTACAACTTTTAAAGTTTTACGAAGTTTAGAAGACCAAAAGACTAAGAAAAGTCTTAGAGAGTAAGGAGATGTCAATACCATTCAATAAGGTATCAACACTCTGGTTTCACAGAAATCATGAACAGAAATTGGCCTTGTGGGTGTCGCCACCATACAATAAGGTGTCGACATACATGGCTCAGATATGAAGCTAAGGCTTTAGGGTGTCAACGCCATACAGTAAGATGTGGATAGACTATGCACCCCAGGGGGTCTATCATAAGAGACTTCAAATTTTCTCCATGGAAATAACATCCAAACAACTATGGATCTAATTAGGACATTAAGTAGTGATGTTTGTGTTAGTTATAGATGTCCGTCAAGCCAATCTCATAACTTTTATGTATATTCTCATTCTTATTAATAATAATAAAAGGCATCATAGTCATTATGTGTATTGGGTCGGATATTCGTCCGATCTAAATCAAGCAGTTGAACTCCTCCAAATCACAGTGATCTCCCTAATTCTCCTGTAAGATAAACACTAGGTTAGAGGAGACCCCAATTCCGATCCGGAGAAACCCCCTCCGATGCCTAAATCAGTCCCGGAAAGAGCAAAGGCCTTGATGGAATAGTATAGAGCTTAGAGCATACCTTCTGAGGTTACCGGAGGATTTCTTTTATAGGGAAGGCTCAAGGCGATTGGAGAGTCCGCAGGGAGGACATATAGGGTAAGCCCAATCAAGTCTTCGGATGGGATGGGATTCTAGCTTTCTTATTCGGTGTTGGTTTCCCTTATCAACGGATTGGAAGGGATTCGGAAAGGACTTCCTTTGACAAGAAGTCATCTTGCATTTGCATGGCAGCGGAGTCTACTTTGGATTCAAAGGTTTCCCGCGGGAACCTAATTACGTGGGCCAAGAGGACCCGCTCGACCTTGATAAGGGATTAAGCGTCCCTTACCAGGCCGGCCCACCGAGTATATGGGTTAGACTAAATCGGGCCCTCTCAATGTGTAAATCGGTTAATATCATTTCATAGTAAAATGTGTGAATATGTGCAATGAAGATTAAATCATGATGAGGTCATGATAATGAGATTAATCATCTTTTTTTACATATATTCTTAATTGTTCATAGTCATAAGATATTTGATAATGACATCATGTAACGACCCGCCACCCTATAATCGGGGATCTGATTACTAAATGGGTACCGAATCATTAAAATTTGGAGCCAAACTAGAATCTTGATAAGTCTGGAAAATAAATGATAAATTAAGCTAAATATTCACATCACATTGAATTGTAAAGGAAGTGCATAAATTAAAAATTATTACAATTCAACTTGACTCAGCAAATAATTACATATTTCAACTGAAAAGAAATAATTAAGCGTACATGCCTGAAAAGAAATAACAACTACATTGGGGCATACTCCGGAACGATGGCTGCTGACGCGCAACCCGAGACAAAACCCTCCTCGCTACGCCTGCCTGGAATCCTCACCTGAAAATCGCAGGGGGTGAGTCTCATCGAAATAAACTCAATAGAGATTCTTCGATCCCTACCACCCACTCATGCACCCACAAGTGCAACAACACGAATAGAGGCAATTTAAATGAAGCAGTAAACACAACTCTGAAACCACTCCACCACGGAGTCCACAACCAACGTCTCGGCTAAACACGCAAATCACGCAACCGAATGCGGAAAACACCGACCCGCTGAGACCAAACAATAATCCCTCGGATAGCGCACTGGCTACTCCGGCCTAACCTGGCTCAAGGTGGTTCTGCTTCCCCCAGCACAAGTGACACTCCGAATGTACCACTCCCACACCGGTACTAGCTATACCCCGGGGTACACTAGGTGACCCTCTTTCTAGGAGTCACCCCACCACTCCCACACTGATGCCGTGTCACTCCCACACCAACACAAGGTGCCTAAGCGCTAAAACCTGTCACTCTAGGTCTACGATCGCACAAAACACGTCACAGTGCGATCCGATCACGTAGAAATCCTCGACTACAAAGTATGCTTTTAAGCATGCATTTTAACCAAACTATCTAACAATGTAAACACGTGTTAATTACATGGATTAATGAAGTTTTGTCTTGAATCACGTCGCCTGTGGCCGACGTCATTCAAAACTCCTAAACTGGTTCATATAAAAACTGGCCTCAGAATGGCCTAAAACGCGTCGTGTATGGTAGTCACCTTTTAAAAAGCGTTGCTGTCCCTAGTCGCCTAATCACGACAAAAATAGAACTAGGCCTCGGGGTGATCCGAACTAAATCGCGTCGTGTGAGACAACCGCCATTCAAAATGGTGTCGCTGTCCCAAGACGCCATTTAGCGTTCGCTAATAGGTTTCCCTCAGCCTTCCAAGTACAAAAAAGTGGAATTTCCTCCCAAAAATCTCCTAAACATACTCCAAAGCAGGAAAAAGGTGGTTTAAATCAAAACACAACAGAGATCGTCACCCTACCGGTTATTTGAACTCCTTCGTGCTCCAAGCCGCCGAACTGTCACGCTACAAGCCGCCGCCGGTACCGCCGTGGACACCGTTACTCCACCGGGACGTCGGCCGCCGTCCAGAGAGCAACACGCCGCGAAGGAATTGGTGGTGGTAGTGGTGGAAGTTAAGGGGGGTTTGATAGAGTGGAGGGAGAGGAAAGGAAGGAGAAAGGGTAGGGAGAGCGACGAGATCGGAGAGAGGGAGAAGAGAGAAGAAAATGAGAGAAATGAGAGAAAGGAGGGAGGGTTCGCTGGTTTAAACCGAATCTAGCTAAAACACATCGCCCTATCGACGCCATTCAAGTGACAAGACCAGGGCCGTACTCTCGCGGCCCGAAACTGGCTCATGTGGCGTCCACGCGGCACACTCTAAAACGTGTCTCCCAAACAGGACGTCGTTTGAACCGCGTCGAGCAAGCTCGACGCGATAAAGAACCTATGCCCCCAGCCGCATAAGGGCCTAAACCAAGGGGTCCGACACCGAAACTGACCCAATAACTGGATCCGAAACCTCAATCCTTACACATCAAATATCCGATGAGACTGATACATGTTACTCATGCTCATAAGATAGGGCTGACTAGTCTCATAACCACTTGCATAGAGACACTAAAGCGAACAAGTAGGTGTTCATTGGATAATGAGTTTATTGAACTGAGCCACCATTGAATCACTGGATGTAAGTTACCTAACTGTTAGTTAATTGATTCATCATCATAGTGGTATGGCTGGTTTTTAGATCTAAGATACCAATTGTTACACCCCTGAACACCAGTTCTATTACGTCCCGGATCTTATTCATGTTTTTCAACTCGAAGTCCGATTGCATAATCTAAGAACAAATCCCACCATAACAAACAGATATGTGAGTTAAACAACTACAAGGCGATTTAAATAAATACCATAACCATTAATTAATTTAAAATATCCAAACATAACCAATACCAAAATTCACAAATTACAATATCTGTCAATTTGTATATAGATTCTCAATCTCACCAAATAAAGAAAAATACATCAATCTCTCATTATTCCTACTACATCAAATCTAAGAAAATTATAAATTTAAATATAGATAACCTGCTGAAGATGTCAAATGCCTTAATCAGAAGTCTTTTCAAATTTCAGATTCTCTTTCTCAGATTTTAAAAATGTTAATAGGATTTATAAGTATAACCACTCAGTAGGCTTCAAACTATCCACATGACTTAACATACAATAAATTTTGCAAATCACATTATATAATTACATGATCTTACACAGTTCTACATATAGCTTAAATAAGAACATAATATAAAACATGGTCAGATATAAACTTATCAAATCAAATGTGTTTTCTAATAGTATGAATAAATCGACTAACATATAGCATATATGACATGATCATATTCTTATCTTATTGAATAAATCTCCTAGCCATGAACAAAACATATCACGTATCGAACTGAATATATAACAAATTATCATGGCATAGTAACTTATCAAATCAGATTCATATCAAAGATCATATGGTCAGAATATATCCATAAGTTTCCAAAAGATATCTAATCAGGACGAATATGAATTTTCGAATAAATTAAGATCAAAGAATAACTGAGCAAGATATCAAATGAACGAATTAAAAAGATTATAAGTTAAATTCATATGATTTAAACAGCAAATTATGTTTCATATTTATGTGTCAAACATATCAAATAGACATATATTCAACCACTATATAAGGAGCCTGAGAGGGCCAGATTCGGTTCGGCCCATTTACTAAGTAGGCCGGCCAGTTAGGAAGCGCCTAAGACGCCCTTGGAATCCATTGGGGCCCCTCTGAGGCATTATGAACATGTTCCCGCCAGAAGCTCATTTGAATCTGTAACGGACTCCGGGGGGCTTGGGACGATCTACTCCCCTTAGGAAAGTCCTTACCTAGTCCCTCTCCAATCCTCTAATGAAGGAAACTGACACCGGATAAGGAAGCCGGGATTCCGTCCAGTCCGAGATTGGGATCGGGCTTATCCCATTACGTTCTGCCCGCAGACTCTTAACCCTTAACCATAAAAAGGACTCTCCGGTAACCTCAGAAGGTACGTCTAGAGCAATCCCTTAACCTCTTGCAACTCTTTCGCTATATTCAGTCCTGACTTAGGCATCGGAGGGGGCTCTCCGGGATCGGAACCTAAGTCTCCTCTAACCTAGTGTCTTTCTTGCAGGAAGCAACGAAGAGGCTTCTGTGGTGGGGGAAGATTATGGCTGTGCGATCAAGATCGAACGAATCTGTGACTCAACAGAGCCGAACAAACAAATACTAGAGCATATAAGTAAGTGTGCTAAGGTCTTGATACATGCATAGCCGAAGAGTCCCTTGTCCTACTTCAGATGACTGAAAACAAAATACAATCACCGGAATTTTCTCGTTCCCCACAGGTAGAACTCATCTACGGACACTTATGGAATGAGCCACAATCTCCTTAAGATGACAATATCAAAACATATATAAAAAAAATATGATAAATACATATTTTCATAGATTTCATAATAATCATAGATCTAAAAATTAATTTGACAAAATCATACTTACGTATAAGAGTCGAAATATATATTTTTATATATATAATATTCACTTAAAGAGTCAACATGGTCATATAGATAGATAATTAGAGTAAAACTAATCAAAATAGTTTTATGGATAGAAAATATAATCAAATAAATTTTTTTAGAATTTTTGAAATAACAAACATATTTTTTAGCCATAAAAACTAATTTTCAAAGCTGAAAAAACAACAAATAAGCCGAATATTATCAAACGTTCCAAACTTGTCAAACATGTCCAATAGATCATATGTAAGGTGTGAATAAAGTTTCATCAATTTATGGATTTGTTTGATATAATTTTGGACTCCACTTCGATTATGAAAATTTGACTTAAATAGAATTTCAACAAATCAAAACAGATGGCAAAATAAATAGCAAACGAGGTCAAAAAATTATTAAACTTTATAGAGGGATAAAAAACAATACAACAAAGGTCTCCAAAAAATTTGAAATAATTTATATAAGAATCAAGTGAGATAAAAAAAATCCAGAAGTTGGGATTTTAAAACTGCTAGGACAAATTATATAGTTTGAGAAGAAACTTACGAAAAAAATATCAAAAGAACTAAAAAAATTATGAAATTTATTACAAATAATTCTAACATGTAAAATAGCCTATTTTACAAAATTTATTTCAATTTAACATCAAAAAAAGGATAAAAAAATATTTGTAACTCAAGTGATTACAGTTGGAAACAAAACAGATTGAATGGACAGATTGCATATGTTGAGATAATAATCATGAAATAAATAATAAAGAAGATTATAAAAATATGAAACTCGATGATCATGAAGTAGACATACAGATAAAACTTATTATCAATTTATTAGCTTTTAAAAATCTTTAAGAAAAATGTAAATTTTAATATAAAATAGATCATGCTTATAATTATCCACCTACGTCTTAAAGAAAAATGGTCCTTAGTTCCCTTATCGCTTTCTTGCTATCTATCTATAGTTTCTTCCTCTTATAAACTCTTTATCATATTCGCTAAGTTCTTTCCTATGTTATCTAATCCTCCAAGAATATATAGTAATCAAATCCCAAAAAAAATAATCATGAATCAACTTTATTTTCTTAAGAACACCACATGAACTTGCCCTTAGAACATAGTTATGTATAATAGAACTTATGCACGAGCCAAGGTTCTATTTATACTTACTTTTCTTCCTAATATAATAACTAAGACTCCTTTTATTTGTTGGAGTCAAACTCTAACTCCTCATTGTTAGTATTAGGTGGCCTACAAGCCAATCCGATACTATGTAATATTCAATTTATTAATATAATGGCATAATTTCATTGCTTACTTAATTTGATTTTTGTTTATCGTATCACGATGGAGTCCATGAACATGTGCAATGGTCTTTGAATTATGATGAAATCATAATTATGGAACCGAAGACTTATAAGCACATGTTCTTAATTATTCTTAGTCGACGGATGTTTGAGAAAGACATCAAATATCTAGATAGACTAGTACAAGTTTCTTCAACTCATATGATGATGATGACTAGTCCTATAAGTTGTAGACACGCTAATTTTGACCTCATATTGAGTAAATTTCTTGTCGCAATTATAATGTCCCAAAATGGTCTGATGTTTAATCATTAATTATTTTTTATTAATTTTTCTCGAAATTTGTTAATTAGCGTCGCTCGTGGACGACGCCATTTAGATTCCTAGTCGAAATCAGTTCGTAATTAAAATTCCAAATTCAGATGGATTTAACTGAATAGCGTCGCCCACGGGAGACGCCATTTAAGTCCTTATCCGTTTGGATTTCCGATTTTTAATCCGAATTAATTTCTTAGATTATCTAAAGCACATCGCCCTTAGGAGACGCGATTTATGTTTCCTAATGTATTTCGGTTTCCTTTTCGGATTTTATTTCTATTTTGGCCACTTTAATTAGCCAAACAGCGTCCCAGTTGGATGACTCGATTTGCGAGTTTCTTGATAAACATGATTTGGCCGAGATAATTCGGTTTCCGAAGTTGGGGAAGGTTGCTAACTCCTCCATGCTCATCCAAAGTAAGTCCGACTGCGGGAGAGAGTCATTTTGAAGCCCTAAACATCCCTAAACCTATTCTTATAAATACAATATCCTTTGGACCTTTGAAAAAGGTTGGCCATTGGTGATTTTGAAGCTCAAGGCAAGGTGTTTTGAGGCTCTAGAGGAAAAAAACGTGGATAGCAAGAAGAGCTTCATCCAAGGCTTCTTTTTCTTCATTCTCTTCATCCTTAGAAACTTTCGAAGACAAAGGCTATAGAGGAGCCAATCAACCATCTCCTTTCTTTAATTTCTTTCTAGTTTTTCATTAATCTCATATAGTTTATTCATTATTTTTTATAGTCCATCATCACCATCACTCTATGTTCACACACACACACTCATATTTTCATACCCACATGCTTATAGGGGTTTAAAGAACATCAATCAAGTGAGTAGATTAGTTTAGTTGCATGTTCGAATTTCTTATTAAAATAGATACTACACTACTCTAGTTCTAATTAGATTATTTTTCTTTTTTGTTTAATCTTTTGCAAGGTACGAAGAAGAAGAAAGAAAGAGGATCAAAGGCAATGATCATCAAGAAATCAAAAGTAAGAACATCAACAAAAATGGCTCTCTTTCTTTGGTTGGCCAAAGGAAGGGAATCTATGACTCCACATCTCCCAAATTTGAAAAGGTAAGCGATCAATCTTTCTTTGAAATTTTACAATTTTTAGCGATCACGTTTTCTTTAGTTTTTAACAGTTTTACTACTCATATAGACAACATGAAATTCATGAACATCACACACTTAATTTGAGCACCTACATAAGTCACTTGGTTTGATATAATTTTGGACTCCTACTTCGATTCTAGAAATTTGACTTAAATAGAATTTTAACGAATTAAAATAGAGAGCAAAATAAATAGCAAACGGGAACAAAAAATTATCAAACTTTGCAGATAAATAAAAGACAACATAAAAATGGTCTCTAAAAAATTTGGAATGATTTAGACATGAATCAAAGGAGATACAAGATCCACAAATTGGAGTTTCAAAACTGTCAGGATAGATTATATAGTTTGATAAGACAATTATAGAAACTAAAAAAATTATGACATTTTTTTAAAATAACTATAACGTATACAATAAACTTTTATCAAAATTCAGCTCAATTAGACATCAGAAAAAGGAGAAAAAATATTTGTAACTCAAGTGATTACAATTGAAAATAAAACAGATTGAATGGACAGATTGCATATATTGAGATAATAATCATGTAATAAATAGTAAAGAAGATCTTAAAAATATGAAACTTGATGATCATGAAGTAAACATACAGATCAAACTTATTACCAATTAATTAGCTTTTAAAAATCTTTAAAAATAATATAATTTTTAATATAAAATAGATCATGCTTAAAGTTATCCACTTACCTCTTGAAGAAAAATTAGTTCTTAGTTTCCCTATAGCTTCCTTACTATCTATCAATAGTTTCTTCCTTTTATAAGCTCATTTCCACGTTATCTTAGCTTTTTTCCATGTTATCTAAGCCAACAAGAATATATAACATTGATTAGAATTAAATCCTAAAAGAAATAACTATGAATCAATTCTATTATTTCAAGAACACCACATAAATTTACCTTTGGAAGAGAGCTAAATGCAATAGAGTCTAGGCATGACCCAAAGGTTCTATTTATATTTATTTTGTTACGTCCCGGATCCGGTTCAAAATTTTTTTTTTCAACTCGGAATCTAACCACGTAATCTCAGAACAAATTCCACCATAACAAACATATATGAGAGCTAAACAACTACAAGACAATTTAAATAATTGGCATAACCATCAATTAATCCAAAGTATCCAAATATAGTCAATACCAAAGTTCACAAATTATAATATTCATTAATTTGTAAATAAATTCTCAATCTCACCAATAAAGAAAAATACATCAATCTCTCATTATCTCTACTACATCAAATATAGGAAAGCTATAAAATTTGAATATAAATAACTTCCTGAAGATAAGAAGCAAATAGGAAAGACTATTAAAACTCTTCGATTTGATCGAGGAGGGGAATATTTGAGTACTTCTGTTCACACAATTGTTAAAGGATGATGGTATATTTCTCAATAGCCTCCTCTTTATACACCTCACATGAATAGCATATCTGAAAGGAGGAACCAGACCTTGTTGGATATGGTGCATTCTATGATGAACTTTTCAAAGTTACTAGCATCTCTTTAGGGATATATACTAAAGTCAGCAGCATATCTAATGAACAGGGTTTTAAGCAAATCTGTGACTTCTACTACATATGAGATATGGAAAGGTAGAGGTTCGACTTAAAGCATGTTAAACTCTAAGCTGTCTTGCCCATGTGAAGAGACATGACCATGACAAGCTCGAGCCATAAACCGACAGGTGCATATTTGTGGGATACCCAAAAGAGATTTTTAGGTACTACTTTTACTATCCTTGTGAATAAAAGGTGTTTGTTACTATGAGAGCTATCTTATTGGGAGAGGAATACCCCCTCTAGGAGAACAATAGGAGTAAAGTAGTTCTATAAGAGGTTATCTAGATCCACAGATAGTACCTAACTCTTCTGATGAGCCATCAGTTCATAAACCTGTTCATGAGTACACACAAGAACCACGTAGGTCTTGTAGGGTACAGAGACAACCCGAAAGGTATGTAGGACATATCACTGAGGGTGACACAAGCATATCTTATAATAAGGATGATGATCCAAAGACCTATTAGGAGGTCATTAAGAGTCCTGAAGTCGGAAAATGGTGAGAATCCATGAACTCTGAGATACAGTCCATATACATCAATCAAGTTTGGAACTTGGAGGACTTGCTTGAGGGTATTGTACCCATCAGTTGCAAGTATATCTTTAAGAGAAAGATCGGTGGAGATGGACGAATTGACATTTATAAGACAAGTTTGGTGATAAAGGGATATTGCCAAAGGCAAGGTATTGACTATGACGAGACTTTCTCAACAGTTGCCATAATAAATTGATCAGAGTTCTTCTTGCTATCATTGCACACTATGATTATGAGATCTGACAAATAGATGTGAAGATTGCTTTCCTTAATGAAAACCTTGTAGAAGAGGTGTATATGATATAATCTGAGAGTTATACATCTAAGAATTTTTCAGATTAAGTGTGCAAGCTTTAGAGATCTATTTATGGACTGAAGCAAGGGTCTTAGAGCTAGAACATAAGATTTGATGAGGCTATCAAGTCTTATGACTTTATTAAGAATGAAGATGAGCCATGTATGTACAAGAAGAATAGTAGGAGTGCAGTTACCTTTTTGGAACTTTACGTTGATGATATTCTACTCATTGGGAATGATGTAGCAATATTATCATTAGTCAAGGTTTGATTGTCAAAGAACTTCTCCAAAAAGGATTTGAGAGAAGCATCCTACGTATTTATAGAGATAGATCGAAAAGGATGCTTGGCTTGAACCAATCCATATACATAGACAACATTGTCAAAGATATGAAAATTTTCAAGAGAGGTCTTATACTGATAAGACAAGAAATTTTCTTCTCAAAGGGATAGTCTCTTAAGACTCCTGAAGAGAGGACATTCATAGATAGAATACCCTATGCCTCTACTATAAGATCTATTATGTATGCTATGCTATGTACGAGGCCTAATGTGGCACATGTTCTAAGTGTTGTGAGCATGTATAAGGCAGATCCAGGTGATGCACACTTGGAAGCTGTGGGTATCATTAAGTACTTGAGAAGGACCAATGATATATGGTTTATAAAGGTGGTGACTTGAAGATTCGAGGGTTTACTGACTCGAGCTTCTAGTCTGATCTGGATGATAGCAAGCCTATTTTTCGATTAGTGTTCACATTGAACGGGGGTGCAGTGAGTTGGAAAAGTTCCAAACAAGAAGCGACTGCAGATTCGACGATATAAGCTGAGTACATCGCTGCAGCTGAAGCCGTCAAAGAGGTAATGTGGATGAAGAAGATCATCGTCAACCTTGGTATAGTGCTGAGCATCTTTGATCTTATCCCGTTGTTGTGTGACAACAATGGGACAATAGCACAAGCGAAAGAGCCTTAGTCTCATCAGAAGTCGAAGTACATTCTTAGATGCTTTCACTTGATCAAAGATATCATCGCTATAAGAGATGTCATAGTGGAAAGGGTTCTTTTAGCAGACAATATAGATCCACTGATGAAGCCATTATCTCAAATTATGTTTGAATGTCGCCTAGAGCCTATGGGCTACAACATAATGGTGATTGACTTTAGTTCAAGTGGGAGATTGTTACTGTTGTATGTATCCTTCAAGCCAATCACGTACATTGAACATTCTTGTCAGTTATTTTATAATAATAATATAATTATATTCATTATGTATAAATTACTTTTATTTAACTATTTCGTAATGAAGTCTATGAATGTGTGCAATAATGGTCAAATTATGATGAGATCATAATAACGAGATTGTCAATTTATAAACACACATTCTTAAGTGTTCCTAGTCCGATTTGAATCGCTGGATAGTAATTTACCTGAATGTCAACCAAATTGATTTAATGTTACAGTTGCGTGGTTGATCTTTGGACATGAGACATCAAAGACACCTTATCGGTAGACTTATGAGATTTGACGTGGGCTAATGGATCTCTAACTATGGGATCCTAATCAATCAACTGATCAGATTCAACGGAATACCTTCAAAGGTGATTGACTGTTCAATATGGCAGAAGTCTCTGGCTAGGGTAGACACTTTGTTAGAAAAGGAGTTTTATGATATCGTACAATGACATCTAATTTGAGTGAGTTAACTGGCTAGGTTTTAATAGTTGACCACATCCTAGGTTAACTCGGGAGCATTGTATGAATAAAGGATTATAGCAATACAGTAACTGATGACAGAAAAGTTCTTTAAGCGGGTTGCTGAACCCCATTACCTTCCGGGATCATACGGTGTTGCTTGATACTAACTTGATCGAAAACCCGACCATTAATATATGCAATATTAATTTAGTGAATGAATTATTTAATATGAGATATTAAATTAATTAAATTAAGCCATTAAAGTGTTACTGGACTTCTTAGGCCGAAAATCGGACTGGTACTTGGGCCTAGAGGATCATACATACAAAGATTCTTAGTTGATGGTGTTTAAATAAGATTATATTAATTCAGGGACTTTTATGAAAAGTCGCCCATAATTAATATAAACATACGCATAAGGGGAACCCTTGGTCAAGCTCCAAAGTTCCCCCTCCGAAGTCACTTGCCCCCACTCTCTCTCCCTCTCCTCGATGCCCAGAAGGAAAAAGGCGCCCCTTTCCTCTCTCTTTTGCCTTCGCCGTTTCTGCTTCTCGATTGTCGGGAGCTCCGTCTACATGTCGTAGGTACCGTGACGGAGAAGAAATGTCCGCGAGCACGTTGAACTAGTTGAGGGAGCGAGGATGAACCATCAAGTGGGGGATTGCGTAGATACCGCTGGAGGCAGAGTACCTACGTACCTATCGGCATCACTCCGTCAGAGCCACTCGGTTGTGAATTTGCCTGCGCAGAAGGTGAAATTCGTTCATCGTTATTGCATTTATTCACCGAAATTTATCAAGAATGTGTAGGTAAATTTTGTTTTTAAATTCTTTTGCGTTCTTCGGCATCCGACTTAGATCCTTACAGAGGATGCATGTTGGGGGAGAGAGGGGCAACGGCTAGATTGGCTGGGTAGAGCTTGAGCCGGTGCTGAACCGGCCTACCAATTGGGTCCGGCTCGATTCCGTGCCCAGACCAAACCTGACCAGGCCGAGCCAGCCCAGCCTTAGGGGACAATAAAATATTATTTATTTTTTATTTTAATGGTTTTAAAAGTAAAAAATAAAAAATTATTTTTATTAGGCCTTTATATATTCTTATATTTATTGGGCTTTTAGTTTTGCAAATATTGTTCAAGGTTAATATGAAGTTGTTCATATTAATAATTTAATCCAATGTTTATAATTCTACCATTGATTACATAATTATTAATTTAAGAGTTGGATTTATTGATTGGAAGTATTCTAAAGTGCATAAAATCGTCTAGAATATTTTATAGCATTTTTGGATGGCATGTTGATGTGTTACAACTTTTAGTTGGAGACTTAAGAGCATATTTAATAATCTTATTTTTTTCAAAAATTCAGAAAAGCAATCTTGATTGGATCTTAGGTTTTATGAAAACCAAAGTATTTTATTTTCTGAGAACAAAACCCTGTTGGAAGTTCTTATATCATGTGTGAAATTAATTAAAAGTTAATCATGTGGTCATGGACAAGCACTTAAAATTTATATAATATTATAATATGGTTTCGGATGCGGATGTGTATGGATTTAATTTTAATAATTTGATTATTGAGGCTTGCTTGCCTTCCTCTCTCTTTTTATACTTTAATGTATTTCTACCTTCCTCCCATGATATACTTCCTATAAGGCACTCTCTTCTTGCATGTGTAATTTGGATATTGTAACTATTATATCATTTGTAATTATGAATGCTGGTCGAGATGGAGTGATGATGGTCTACAACAGCAACCAGGAGATGTCTAGGAGATGTCATCACATGTCTGTATTTATGGAATTTTAATATGATCATTATATTAATTAAAATTTGTGACAAATTGTTTGGCTCTAGTTTGGTCACTGTGCTATCCATAACCATGCTAATGACATGTATAGTTGATGCATGTACTTTTAACTTTGATTAGGAATCAATGTAATATTCTAAGTATCGTATATTTAGTTACTATCGCTTAGGATGAGACCAAGATAAAATCTAAGAAAATCTCTCCTGTGTCAAAATTTAATAGAAACACAAGTTATTGAGAATGCATTGCATGGCCTCCATAATTATAGTTTTAGTATTTGAATAAGATCGGACAGGTTTATTGTGCTATCCACAAGATTCGTCAAATCTGATGAGAAACTAAAACTATAATGATCGGCCCATTTACCACCTTAACTCAGTCCAAATTGAACTATAACATAGGCCCATGGCACAATAGGGAGGTGATAGGGATGACCAATAAATCAATGGATCTCAAAAAATCAAATTGTAAAATGTGACTAGAAAAAGTTTTAATTCTTTCATAAAGCATACTTTTTGCGCATAAATTAGATCAAGGCTCATCATATACCCTTGGAAAGTTCTCAATGAGCTCTATGACTTTGATGAAGGAGTTCATATTGAGGGTCAAATCATGTAAAAACTAATGATTAGAATAGCTAGCCGAACTTTGAGTTAATTACAAAATTGCCACTCTGCAAATTTAAGGTAGATTTATGATCGTTCAAACGTGTGGGTCGTTAAACACTCATAAAAACGCCAATCTAATTTAATCCAAACTCATATATATATATATTTTTAGCAAATAGCATGGTGAGCATGGGTCGAATCCACAGGGAAATAGAATCTTAATATTTGAAAACTTTGGATTTTGATTGATCTAGAAAAAGAATTGATGATTTGCGTTAACTAATTAGATATTTAATCACAACAACAACTTAATTAACTAACACAACCAAGACTACAACAAAAACAACTAACTAAGTGAACTAATAAAAAAAAATACATATACACTCTTGTGAAAAGAAATAATCAATTAAATGAAGAAACTCTAAATTCTATTGTCATTAACCATTACCCATCTAACAACAAAGAATAACCTTGCAAACTTTTTTGGACTTAATCAACTTAAAATAATATTCAAACAACTAAACCTAAACAAAACAACTAAATAAACTAGACAAGATAATGAGAACAACTGCCAAACAGTGGCAATAGGGCTCATGTTTGCGCTGGGCGTAGTGAACCGGGCTTGGTGGAGCCAACAGGAGAGCTTGAAAGGGCTCGGCGTACTGGACCGACGCAGGGGCGATGGAAGAAGCCGGCGTGGTGTGCCGAGCGTTGGTGAGGCAGGTTAGGCGGGCGCGTGCTTCGTATCGCGGCGTGGCAGGTGGCTGGGCGGGAAGCGCCTGGAGAGCGCCGCGTGGCGCGTGGCCGCCCGTGCAGCGGCACGGGCGACGATGTCACCCCCTGCGAAACACGCAGGGGCGACACGTGGCCCTGGCGGGGCCGGGGTGCGTGACAGAGAGAAGAAACATAGGAAAAGTGAGAGAGAGAGGGCTGCGGCACCGAAGAGGGAGAGCGCTGGGAGAGAGAGAGCGTGTGGGGAAAAGGGGGGCAGAGAAGAGAGAGAGGAAAGGGCAGAGAGACGAAGAGAGAGAAAGTGAGAGCAAGAGAGAATGCGTGCAGGAAAAAAAAATGAAGTGAGAGAGAGAGAGAGATGCGGCCAAGAGAGAACACCCCAGAGGGAGAGAGCTCCAAAAAAGACAGAGTCCCCTCCATACGTGGGAGGGGGCTTCTTTTAAACGGGGAAGAAAATTTTCAAAATAAAGAAAGGAGGGTAAGAGTGGCGGCTGGCCTCTCTTAGGGTAACAATTAGGGTAACTTCTTGAGAATTTTAAAAGACCATTTCGCCTCTGCTTTAGCCTTTTAGCCAAAATGAAGTCGAATTTTGTTGAGATTCGAACACTGGATCTCCCATAAATTTTCAGAAACTCCACCAACTGCACTGCATCATCGGCATATCCTGTTCATATAGAATAAATGTAAATTAGCATATTATCATAAAAATCATTACATTTATTTATTTATTTCATCTCGGTTTTGTCGAAAAATCGTAAGTGCGCTATACTCCATTAATCACATGAAATGACGATGTTTTTAAGTCGGAATTTGACGAAATTGGTACCGTTGGAATTGATACGAAATTATCTATCATTTCATGCTATTTTTTTAGATAGAAACGTGAGTGTGATGCATATGATTGCCCTTAAATGATCAAATTATCATTTTATCACACCCCCCAACTTACTCATTGCTAGTCCCTTAGCAATGCAAATAAGGAAAAAAAAAAAGGACAAACAATGAGTTATCATGCTTCATTTTTAGTTATCTATCACAAATAATTTAAGTGGTAACCGATTGGTTAAGCTAAAGTTTTCATATCCTACAATATTTTAATTCGCGACAGGTGATTGTACATGCACATTGGCACGCTTAAAACTCGTTTCCGACCTTTATGTTATATTCTTGCCTTTACTACCCTCTAGATAAGACTACCTGGGGAAGCGAGGAGAATAAAAGATTTCCCGATCAGTCAGCGAGGACCGTTTTTCAGCTCCCGCCCCGAATCAGCACTTTTCATGACTTGGTCATATTTCTGGTATGATAGACTTTTTAGCGCGGTTTTTTTTTTTTTTTTCATTTATTTGCGCAATTGCCTTTGAGAGTACTTATTTTTTGTTACTCTCATTACTTTGCTTGAGGGGAGGTGCGTACTTTTTGCCACCTACCTTCCTTTAGCTCTTTTAACACCTTCTATTGCCTTTAGTGTATACAACTGTTCATTTTAAATGACCGCTTCTTTAGAGTGCTGAGTGGGACAGTCCCCTATTACGAATCCTAACATTCCTTTCGTTCAACCAAAAAGAAAAATTAGAATAAGTACTCCTATCCTTAAGGCTAATTCTAGCAATTCTATACTTTTAAGATCTTTCATTTATTCTAAGTTGCCGTGTGTGTGTGAAAATTATCTTGCCGTGGATTTTTGTGAAGTGGGATATTTTAAACTTTGAAGGCTCTTTAACCAATGTGACTAACAAAAAACTGATTTGTTTAAGATTTACTTAATGAAACATGATTTCATGCAATTTTCATAGGATGTGAAAAGAAGTTTTTGAAAGAAATTTTAAAATTTTGATCATTTTTCAGTGAAATATATCAATTTTCTTCAAAATATTTTCGAATAAATGCATATCAAATTGATTGTCCCACCTCCCAACTTGATTGACATTGTCCTCAATGGCATAAAAGATATGAAAAACATGCTAGCCATAAGAGAATTGTGAAGGAGAGAAATAACCTGTAATGATGAGGATGCGACTTTACCAAAGCCGATTGCTGCTTACAAACCTTAAAAAAAAAAAATGAAAAGAAAAACATAAGCTGAACTAAAGATATTGGGTTGCCTCCTGACAAGTGTAGACACGCTAATTTTGACGTCATTTCGAGTAAATTTTATATCATATAATAATGCCTCAGAATAGTCTGATATTTAAGCATTGATTAATTTTATTGATCTTTTTAAGTGTCGGGTTTAACAGACATGTTTAAGTTAATCAATTAAGTTGATTTTAACTCAAGTTTCAGTTAAAATATGAAGAAGTCTAAAAGACGTCTACCCATGTGGACGCCATTTAGAATTTATTCTTATTTTAACGTTTAAATTTGAATTTTAATCAGTTGATTAATTAGCTAAAAGGCGTCTGTGAGGCATGACGCGTTTTTAGGTTTCCTAAGCTATTTATACTTCTCTTCTGGATGTTTATCCTTATCTTAATTAGTGTAAAAGACGTCCATACATGTAGACGCGTTTTAGCTAATACAGATAAAGATAAGTTTTTCGGATGTTTATCCTTATCTTAATTAATCTGAAAGGCGTCAGCCAATCTGGACGCGTTTTAGATAATTACAGATAAAGATAAATTAATTTGTATTTATCTGTTAGTTAGGATAGATAAATCTTAAATTTTTCCATGTAAATCCGCGGACGCAGAAAAGGTCTATAAATACCTTGCATCTTGAAAGTTAAAAAAAAAAAAAGAAGAGAGAGAAGTTAGAATCAGATATAGTGATTGAAGATCGAAGCGACGACGTCCAAACGCCGAAGCACTGCTGTTTCCAGAAGTCGGCGTCCATTCTTCATCCAATTCAAGGCTTCGTCCAATTCGGCATAAGTTTTTTTTATTTCTGCATCTTCATTTTCATTTCATTAATCTCTCATTCTTCATCATCACTTCATGCAACACACATCACAACATCATTCTTTCCAAAACCTATTTGATTAAGGGGTTTCAAAAGCCATTAAACAAGTAAGTTTGCTGTTTAGTTTCATGTTTAAAACCATGATTAGAATAGATACTACTTTTGCTTAAAGTTCTCATCATTGTTTCTTCATTTCTCTCTCCATTTTTTCTTGTAACGGAGCAAAAAAGAGAATCAAAGGGGAGTGAATCATCAAACACAAAGTCACAAGAATCTCTGGACGATCATCAACCTCAACTTCAAATTCAACAGCAAGAACAAAGAACAAGAATGGCTCTCTTTCTTCAGCCGGCTGAAGGAGGGAAATCAAGGACTCAATATCTTCCGCGTTTAAACAGGTAGGCGATCATACTTTCTTTTGAAACTTTTTAGTTAAAAGTTTCTGGCGATCACTTCACATAATTTCTGTTTTAATAGACTTTATTTTGCACCTAAACAACATAGATTTTTCATGATAATCACATAATCATTCTAAGCACTCACAGCTTTTTTGGCGATCACGGTGGGACTTGGTCTCGCCATCTTTTAGTTTTTTGTTCTTGCTATCATCAATCGGGCACCCACGGTGCACCACTTGTGTCTCTCGACACGTCCTCACCAATTGGTGAATGTTTTAGTTTAGTTAATTTCCCTCGTGCACCACGTGCACACCCCTGTGGCAAGATCTTGCCCTCCCCGTTGATTAATTGAAAAAAAAGCTGTTTTTGTGATGAAATGCTGAGTGATTGATTGATATCTTACTTGTTTAGTTAGTAAAATCATCCTGTTAAAATCTGGAACTAAAAAAAATCTGCATGAACTGATTATTTACTGCTTTTATCCTGTTTGAGGAGGAATCAACCTAGAAATTCCTCCTGTAAAATTATTTCTGCGACTTGAAAAGCGTCTAGGAGCACTGACGCGTTTGAAACTGCGTCAATAAACCCAGACGCCTTTTAGTTTTCATTCTCTGCTGTCTGCAATCTGAGTTTCTGCGAAAAATTAAGATTTTGTTTGAATAGCGTCTACTACACGCGACGCAATTCATACAGTTTTTTAATTTTTCCCCAGTTCTCAGATTTTTGTGACTTGAGTGCTACTACCTATTATTATTAAGCATTAGAGGCCATCCAGGCCATAGGTCATACGCATTGAGGCGAATACCCTCCTTTTCTTAGGAACACACTACTTGACGTCAACAACTCTCTCTAATTGGGTTGGTCCCTTGATCAGACTAGAGAAGTTGACGTTGAGGCCTCCATAAGTCCCCAAAATCAAGGTACTCCTCCTTGATCATCGGGCTGGTTGTACCAGTTGAAGTCCCGGTTAGATTCCATAAACGTTGTGAGAGAAAGCCATAAAGAATAACGGTGGATATTGAACTGAAACTAGGATCCTTTCCCTGAGCGAATTTGTGGTTTAATTGAATCCAAATAACTCAACAAGGAATCTAAAAATCACGTTAAGCATCCACTTGATTGATTAATCTCTGTGCAACTTGTTTGTCAAATCTTTGAAAAAAGAATCTAACATCATGCTGCTGCGATCAGGCAGGGACTTGAGTATGGCTCAAGACGCCATCATCAACTACGAGAGAGATGCTAATGCCCCTCGCGATTCGGACTACAACTATGAGAACGGGAGAGATGCTGATGCCTCCCGTAATTCTGTCCCTATTTCATATCAACAAGATGGGAATGTCCGGACACCTCTCTTTCATCCCCATGATCGATATCCTGATCTTCCCCCGCATGAATATGCGATTCCTAATCCCAATCTTGAGGGGGACATGAATCAGAATGATCCCTCATCCTCTGATCCTTCGGATCTCGTCAACGCTTTGGGAGTTCTTGCCTCCCGTCTGGTCAGCAGTTCGAGGCAATCCAGTCTATTCTGAAGGGGAAGGCACCCACGCAGCCTGCTGAGCCGAACCTTGTGGCTCCCCCTGTTGTCACTCAACAACCTCCTATTCATCCTCCTTACATCCATCAGGCCGTGGAAGGCCTCCATATTACTTCTCGGCCAGCTGGGCCACAACTCTCGCCTTCTCGGCAACCGGCTAGACCACTAACGCCTGCTTATCAAAATGCCCTCGGGCATGGCGGAAGCTCTGCCGGACCTCCCCTTTATTGTCCCCCCTGTCCAACGTACTCTAGGCAGCAGGCCTATCAAGTACCTCCACCTCCTCCTCCTCCCCAGGCAGATCTGACCACGCAAGCGTTGCTGGCCAAAATGGAGCGCATGGATGAGCAATTCAACAACCTCCAGAAGATGATGGGGGTCAAAGTTGCACCGGAAATCAACTTACCGAGCCTGCCAGTGTTTCACCTGCCACCCTCTGAAATGCCAGTGTACCGGAAGTACAACGGTACTGGTAACCCCTTCACCCACCTGAAGGAGTTTATGTACGAATCGTCTTTCTGGCAGAACGACAAGAGGTCGTTGGCCTTTTTGTTCAGAAGATCTCTAGAGGGACCAGCCCTCGAGTGGTTCTTTTCCTTGGAACCCTCCGAAGTAGAAGACTATGGTATCGTCTCTCGTAAATTCATTCAACGATACCAAGACAGAGTTGCACCCTCCTTGTCCATCACTGACTTAATAGCAGAAAAGATGAAACCTGATGAAGAATTTGTCAGTTTTGCCGACCGGTGGCGGGGCTTGGCCGAGAAGGTGAAGGATCCCTTGTCCGAGTCTGAACAAGTGAAGATGCTAATTTCCAACGCCACGCCCCAGTTCAAGCTAGTCCTCTCCTTGAACAATCTGACCAACATGGCAGAGCTCTATGAAAGAGCACGGTACTGCCAAAATGCCTTCAAGGACGCTACGTTCTCTAGCGTCTTTGATCCTCACAGACTTAGCAGGCCTCCACCTCGGAAGCCTGCAGTGCCAAACTCTCCCAACACATGTCCGACTACTGAGGGCACGCTCTCTCACGAGCAAGTTAGTAGCATGAATAATAATTCGCCCCAGTTCGTGAGGAACCAGCAGCAGTACCAGAGGCCACCGCAGCCAAACCAACAGGGGTACAGGCAGCAGCAGAACCCCCATTATCAGCAACAGTATCAGCGGCCCCAGCAGCCGAACCAGAACCAACAACAGCAACAGCAACAGCAGCCGCCGCAACGGCAACAATAGTACCAGCAGCCCCAACAACAGCAATACCAACAACAACAGCAGCAGCAATATCAGCCGCGCGCACTGCCGGCATACCATAATGTCCCTCCTCCTGCTGACTATAATCAGTAGAGAAGACCTCCAGGCCCTAAAAGGGCAGAATACCCGGCCCTCCCAGAATCCTTGGCAGATATCTTCAGTGCTCTAATGGCAGCTAATGCCTTAGTTTTGCCAAGGGAAAAGGCCGTCTAGCCTCAAAATGCCGACACGTCCAGGTATTGCTACTTCCATAGGCAACCGGGGCATACTATCGACACCTGCTTCCAGTTTAGAGATTATATTCATGATCTCAACGAGCAGGGCGGCATAGACTGGGAGGAGATGAAAAAGTATATATCAGTCCTGAAGGCAAGAAGACCACAGCAGCAGCAGCAGTAGCAAGCAAGACCACCAGCACAAGCAGCACCACCACCCAACATGGGCATAGTGCAGAATCCACTCCCAGAGCATCAGAACCAAAACCAAGTTGCCCCTATCTTGACAAGCAGCCAGTCTGAGGCTGACCGTGGGCAACAGTGGAGAATAGAGGACTCTTCCTCTCTTTATTCGACGGGTCATATTCCAAGTATCGCAGAACGACCACCACGCCGCACCATCCACATACCTAGGCCGCAACCCATTACCATCACCCCTCTACCGACACCCGCATATTACTCACCCACACCCAATAACCCATTACCACTACCTGCTTTCCTCAAGCCCATTACGCCCCACACCACTACACCGCTACCATATAATCCCCCGCAAACCAATCACGCGTCCCTTTTACCATCTAGGCCATTACTCCGCGTACCATTCCCTACTTCACCCGCTACCACTACCACCTACCCAGATACCCCCTTACCATCCAGACCGCTATTACGCATGCCATTCCCCACTTCACCAACCACTTACCCATCCACCATCCAACCCTCTAGGCCTTTAATCCGCACCGCGCCATCACCACCTAACCCTACGCCATCACCTACATACCAGCCCTCTACATCATCCGCACCATCCAACCCTGCGGTACTCAAGGTGTCACCCGGATCCTCTACAGTTGAGGAACATGCGCTCCGAAGTGGAAGGATTTTCAACAAAGTTTTCCCTCAGTCCACAGTTAGAGACGGCCCATCGCAGCCAACTGAGGAAGCCCATAATGAAGAGAGTGCACCAGGCACTCAATATGATTTGTTGAAACATCTGGACAGAACACCGGCACGGATCACCGTACTTGAACTGATCAAAAGGTTGAAGAGTCACCAAGAAGCCTTAATGGAATATCTACATAAGGTGATGGTCAACGAGGACGTGCCGGTAGAAAAAATTGCAGCACTACTAGTTCCTCAGGGGGATTAGCCCTCCATTACATTTCACACATCGGAACTAGCACCGCCAGCAGCCAGAAGCATGGCTCTGAGCATCACGGTCAACATCTGTAAGAAGGCCGTGGATGCATGCCTGGTAGATACAGGGGCTTCGATCAATGTTTTACCTCCGAAGACCCTGGAGCTGTGCGGTGTGCCCAAAGAAAAATGTCTGCCTAGCCCCATCTCTGTGACAGCATATGACAATTCCACCCGTTCCCCTCTGGGAATGGTCAATTTGAAAGTGGAGCTAGGCCCTGTAAGTCATGCAGAGGTCAAATTTCACATCCTAGAAATCGACCATTCTATAAATGCCATTTTGGGTCGTCCTTACATTAAAACTCTTGAGGCGATTCCCTCAACGAATCACCAATGCCTCAAATTCCCCTTCAAAGGACGAATTATTAAAGTAACGAGCATGCTGATCCTTACTGCTGCTCATACCTTGAATATTAAATCTGCTGCTTTACCTGGCCGACAACCTTTTCTGTTGATATTACAGGTCTACCATCCAGTGGCTGATCCTCTAAAAGCTGCCACTATTTCTCCATACCCGTTAAATACCATAAAAAGGGGGAAGTGCATGAGTACCCCAGGATAGAGAATTATGATGAAGAACGGCTATGAGCCTGAGAAAGGTCTGGGCACACAATTGCAAGGCAGGACCACTCCTGTTAAAGATCATCGAGCAGCACCTGGAAGTGGTCTGGGCTATAGGCCAAGAAGACTGAAGCAAGATCTGGTTCAGCCAGCAGAAAATGAAGAAGGTCAGAAAATCTGGGAGACAATGTCTACACCGCCCAAGGAAGGCCGAGATCCCCTAACATGGACCCTGTATACACACTTTGTGAAGGGGCCCATACTTAGCCATGACAATACGGTGGTCATTACTTCGTGTTTTGACTTCCATGACATATATGGGAGGGACTTGGCCAGACATTGCTCAGAACTACTTACGTACAAATCCTTGGAGGCTCTGCGGCCTATGAAAAGGAGAAAATTCTATGATCCTAAATGCGAATGGTACAGGTGGTTCGATCTGAGAGACCTTTACATTGCACTGAACAGATTGTTTCTAGATCCGACAGAACCCAAGTGGCCGCCGCAGATTGATGAGCTGATTGAAAGTCCTGGTGCTATCTTTGACAAACGGATATTGTTGTCTGAAGAGACCGATGAAGGGGAGCCAGATGACCCCTATGAAGCTGGCTACACTACAGATCTGCTCTGGAGAGGGACATACCCTTCCCATGTTTTCATGCTCCACACTCTATTTCGTACACTGTTCTTGACTCCGACTTGGTCGCGGGTCATTATTGAAGATATTCCACGGGCTCCGCCCGTTATGATTACTCTGTCCCCTCGGGACCTCATTCCCTCACCTCCTCTCGATCTAGAGAGGATGTATGATTTGATCTGGGACATACTGCTGTATAATCCCCCTAACCCTCTGGCCTTGGTGCCACTTCCTCCGTCTAATTCTCCTTCTATTTGTATTCATTCTTGTTTTATGTTTAATTCCTCTAATATCAAAAAAAAAACGCCAATTTTACAACAAATTCTTCTCAGATCCTTCTCGAGGAAACCTCCTACTTGTCCGATCACACCCCATTGCGCGGGTCTTTCGGTCAAGATTCTCTCTTAGATCTACTCTGCCCCTCCCCTCGGGAGGATTCTCTTGTATTTCCACTTGTATCCCAGGATTTCCATCCTGCTTCATCTTCATTAAGTTATAATAGGGAGTTTAGTGAAGTTAGGCAGTCTAGTTTTAGGCAGGTTAGTCAAGTTAGGAAGTCTAGGAAGCCTAAGGGTAGGCGAATTCCAGATAGATACCTCCAGGACTTAGCTGATAGATGCTTTTCTTGCTCTTTAATCCCTCAGTTTTTAGAAAATCCAATTTAGATGCCAGAAGATAGCATGAATGATGAGTCAGTCAATGATGGGTATGGGGTGTATGAGTTAGTACATGAAAAGGACCCCATTATTGAAAATGAGGAAGATGACGAGGACGCAGCTGAGGCATATGCCAGTGGAGTGAAGAGATTCGATGAACCCCTCAGCTGCCGTAGAAGAGCCCACCAAAGAAATCAATTTAGGGACTGAAGACGAACCTAAGGTTGTCCTCGTCAGCAAAAATCTTTCTACAGAGGATGAGAAGGCAATGGTACAAGTACTTAAGGACTATAAGGACACTTTCGCCTGGAGTTATGAAGATATGCCGGGGTTAGACTCGTCTTTAGTTGAACACAGGTTGACATTAAAGGATGGAGCTAGCCCGGTCAAGCATAAATTAAGACGATTCCACCCACAAATGGCTCTAAAGATGAAGGAAGAGGTCGACAAATTACATAAAGCCAAATTTATTAGAGTTGTCCTTTATCCACAATGGGTGGCCAACATAGTCCCGGTTATGAAGAAGGACGGGAAGGTCAGAATTTGCATTGACTTCCGTGATTTGAACCGGGCATGTCCTAAAGATGATTTTCCATTGCCTCATATTGATGTACTCATTGATAATACTGCTGGCTATGAAACATTATCGTTTATGGACGGATTTTCAGGGTACAATCAAATTAAGCTGGCAGAAGAAGATCAAGAAAAAACATCATTCACTACACCTTGGGGAACATACTGTTATGTCGTCATGCCATTTGGATTGAAGAATGCTGGAGCCACTTATTAGAGGGCCATGATGGCAATATTTCAAGACATGATGCACATAGATCTGGAAGTGTATGTGGATGATTTATTGGTTAAATCTAAGGCAAATGCTGAGCACGCCAAAATTTTGGCAAGGGTATTAGAGAGATCGAGAGAATATCAGTTAAAGATGAACCCCAAGAAGTGTGTATTCGGGGTATCTTCAGGAGAATTGCTTGGATTTATTGTCAGTAAACGGGAAATCGAGATCGATCCCAATAAGGCGAAGGCTATTAGAGAAATGCCACCTCCCAAAAACTTGAAAGAGTTGAGAGGATTAATCGGGAGGTTGCAATTTATTCGCCGTTTTGTCTCCCAGCATTCACAAAGGTGTAAGCCGTTTTACGAGCTTACCAAGCCGGGAGTCAAATTTGATTGGGACGATAAGTGTCAGGAGGCATTCGATGGATTAAAGAACTATTTAGCAAGTCCTCTTGTTTTGAGACCACCATCTCCAGGCAAACCATTGATACTTTACATTCCAGTCCTGGATGATGCAGTGGAGGCTGTCCTAGCACAAGAGGATGAAGAAGGAAAAGAGAGGGCAGCCTACTATCTCTCTAAACTTCTCAACCCCGCTGAACAGAGATATACAATGATGGAGAAAACATGTGCAGCATTGGTCTGGGTTGTGCAGAAATTAAAACATTATTTTCTGGCCCATGAAGTCCATCTCATCGCTAGGATGAATCCGATCAAATTCCTTCTAGAGAAATCTGTTCTTACTGATAGGTTAGCGCGATGGCAAAGCTTTCTATCTCAATTCGATATCATTTATATTCAGCAGAAAGCGATCAAGGGCTATGCCATAGCAGAACATCTCGCTCATCATCCCCTTCCTCGATTTGATCCAGTGCGATCAGAGTTTCCGGATGAGGAACTGATGTCCGTAAATCAAATCAGAGATGATATGTGGACTCTGCATTTTGACGGAGCTCTGAATTCTCATGGAAAGGGGATCGGTATTGTTCTGTTATCACCTGAAGGTGTCACCATTCTACAAGCCTTTCAGCTCGACTTTCCAGTCACTAACAATATAGCTGAATACGAGGCACTTCTTGCTGGCCTCGAGGCCGCTCATTTTCATGGTGCCACCAAACTCAGGATTGTGGGTGATAGCCAACTGATTCTTCGCCAAGTGTTGACCAAGTATCGAACTCTTGATCCTAAACTCAAGCCTTATCAAGAACTTACTTCTGCTTACTCAAAGCTTTTCACGAAATTGATCTTTGTCCATGTCCCTAGGAATCAAAACATCTTAGCTGACGCTCTAGCTTCATTGGCATCTTCTCTTGATTTTCCAATCAGCAAGCAATCCGAATCAATCATAGTTCATAGGCGTCTTTCACCCGCCGTGAAAGACCCTTCATTTCTTAGAATTAAAGAGAAGCTGCTGAAGAAAGTCAGAGACGGAGATATTGTGGAAAAGAGAGAAAGCATGTTAATGGAGCTGTTAGAAGAGATGGATGATGAACAGAAGCCATGGTATTATGAAATTGCCAAATATTGTGAAGATCAATCGTATCCTGAGGAAGCTACAACTGAGGAGAAGAGAGCTATCAGGAGAGTTGCTCAACGATACACCATAGTTGGAGGAGCACTGTACAAGAGAGGTTTTGATGGAGTTCTTCTGAGATGTCTAGACGAAGAAGAGCTTTGGAAGGTTATGGAAGGAGCTCATAGTGGAGTTTGTGGTGGCCATGTCAATGGACAGATGCTAGCAAAAAAGATCCTTAGACAAGGATTTTATTGGCCAACCATGGAAGAAGATTGTGTAGGATATGTCCGTAGGTGTGCTAAGTGTCAACTTCACACCGACAAAATTCATTCTCCTGTATCTTCACTCCATCCTGTTTCTTCCCCATGGCCTTTCTCCATGTGGGCTTTCGACATTTTTGGACCCCTCGGTAATCCAGATTCCGGCATCAAGCAAAAATCTTTCATTCTCACGGCAACGGAATTCTTCACCAAGTGGGCAGAAGCTAAAGCGTACGTGGAGATCAAAGCATCAACCGTCTGCAAGTTCATCATGAAGAACATCATCACCCGATTTGGAATTCCAAGTACTATCGTCACCGACAACGGACCGCAGTTCGTGTCACAAGAATTGAAGGACCTCTGCAACAGGTACAGAATTGCATTGCATCATTCGTCTCCTTATTATCCACAAGGCAATGGCCAAGCAGAGGCAACAAATAAGACTTTGATAAAAATCATCAAAAAGACGTGCAAATCTAATAAATTCGCATATTGGCCAGAAAAATTGGTTGAGGCTTTATGGGCCTACCGAACTTCAATCCGCACGCCCACTGGGCAAACTCCTTATTCCTTAACATTTGGAATGGAGGCGGTAGTTCCATATGAGATCCTTATACCATCATTAAGAGTACAATTGAATAAGGAATTTTCCATTGATGAACATCGTTCAGCACTCCTTTCTCAATTGAAACTTTTAGACGAGAAAAGATGGTCAGCTGCTAATCATGCAAAAGTTTATCAAAACAGACTAGCACATTTTTATCAAAAGAAAGTCGTTGAACGTAAGTTCAAAGTCGATGAAATGGTCGTCAAAAGGATTTTTGTAAAACCTGGTGGTCCGCGTTCTAAGTTCCAACCCAACTGGGAGGGACCTTATGTTGTATCGCACGCTTTTCCTGGTAATGCTTATCGTCTTGTTAATGCAGAAGGAGAAGAGCTAAATCATCCATGGAATGGCTTACATCTTAAGAAATACTACCCTTAGGTTAAAGAGTCGATCAGTATGGTACAAAGACCAGTGGAATCAGAAAGTTTATAAACTCGAATTTCTTTATTAGTCTGGATAACTTAACTTCAAATACGTTACTACACACACTGACACGTTTGATTCGTGAGTAACAAGAGATGCCAAGTCCTAAAGAATACCGAAGCTTGACCGAAAGGGTAAAGTACAAATCATTCATTTTAAAGTAAAAATTCTGTTTTATATTCGGCCCATGATGTCGGAACGAGGCTTAGAATAGACTACCAAGAATACCCACCATCTTAGTAGGAGGCCGTCATAAAAAAAAGGGGGAAATCCGTCCCAAAGAAAAGAATAGAAAAACAAAAGTAAAAGGCAAAATCCAAATGTCAAATCGAAAGGCCATCACGTTACAAACGTTACATTAAGGCCATAAAATGAAACGAAAGGGAACGCAAGATCGATAAATACTCCGGAAAGAAAATGACCGAACCCCAACGCATATTAGGGTAGGAAAGGAATATCTTTTAAAGTCTCCGGAACCTTCTCATGGGCTTTCTAAACTTATTCTTCTTTTCCTTCTAAAGAGGTGTACTCCAAACTTAAGGAATGGCTTAGATTGACTAAGGATCAAATCATCAAATGGGATCACGAATGGAAACATAAATTCAAACACGATGGGTTTTAAGTTAAGTTGTTAAAGAACAATGTGGGAATTAAGTTATTAAATGAATATGATCTTTTGATCTAAGTACCATGCTGATCTTTCAGTCAAAAATAAAAAAAAAAATATATATCAAAAATCCAAAAAAAATGCATATGTCAAAAATAAAAGAAAATACATATGTCAAAAATCCAAAAAAATACATATGTCAAAATTAAAAAAAAAGCATATATTTCAAAACCCAAACAAAAATGAATATTTCAAAACAACAAAAATATCTCAATTAGCATTTGCTTGTTGCACTCAGTATGTTTCATTCCATTTATTTTCAGTAAGCATCTGTTTGCTTGCATGTTGCATTTTGCTTAAGTTTGATTATTCTCATTACCTTTGTTAATAATGGCTATGCCCCTTGACCATTTACTCAAGGAAAAGATTGATCGACCGTTCACTCGGTCAGACAAGGGGCTAAGCCTAAACAGATACTTAACCTGTTTGTTCAAGTCATATACAGGACACAAGGCATGAAGAGAGTTGGAATTCGAATAGAGAACAACCAGAAACCTGTTTCTGTGAGTAAAAGGCGTCGAGGAGCACTGCCGTGTTTTAACATTGAATGGCGTCTGCTCGACACGACGCGTTTTAGCTTTTCTATGATTTACCCGAAATTCTGTGGTTTTTGTGGTTTAAATTGAATACTTGTTTGAAATTATTAATGATTTTGATAGCAGGAAATCAGAGAATTAAAAATATCAAGAAGATCCCACTGTGGAGTTTATGAAGTCTCGACCGTAGCTAAAAAGACGGTTATTTCTACCCTTGTACTCTTCCATGTAAATCATTTGCATTACTATATATTAAGTATTTATTAGAGTATATCAAGGACCTTGTGGTTTTGATAAAACTGGAATTTGAGTTCGCCTACAACAAAAACAATGATAATTCCAGAGAAGTCTTAATCGCACGGATAGGCCGTTGGATTGTTAATTAGTGAGAATGATGGTTCCACTTTTGTGAAACGGTGCGTGGATAAACGAGCTTCGGCTTAGCACTGAATTACAAGAATTGGTATCTTGACTCATTAATGACAATTTAGGAATATTATCCTTGATTAATTTATATTTCATTTGACTTTATATTTTTCTTTTAGCCCAGCATGCATCATATAGGACTTTGAAATCATTGTAATAAGAATTGATTGCTGATTAAGTTTCAGACCATTAAATCAAATAATTTCAAACATGATATGAAATATTCCATTCTGAATTGAGTATCTTGATTATCTTTGAGGTTCGCTTGAAAATATCCTTGGAATTCTATCCTTTCTTGGATTCTTTATCTAATATTCTTGTTTTCTTTTAAGATCCATCATGGCTGCAGCACGTCCACATTGGCTGGCAAACGCTCCCCATGATGAAACCTACAGTGTCTATGACCTGGGGTACTTCCCACTCCGAGGAGGTTGATCGACTTTATTTTATTTCCTTGTCTACCTCATCCAGACAGGATTGATTCCATTGATCTCCTTGAGCTATCTTCACTGATGATTTTGAAGAAAATTCCAATCATGTGATGTTAAGAGCGTGTCTCATCACACCTTGGCATCACCTTTTCAGTACATTCCATTCCATTTCACTCCCTTGCAAAGACGATGCCAAGGTGAGGCAGCTGTAGACACGCTAATTTTGACGTCATTTCGAGTAAATTTTATATCATATAATAATGCCTCAGAATGGTCTGATATTTAATCATTGATTAATTTTATTGATCTTTTTGAGTGTCAGGTTTAACAGACATGTTTAAGTTAATCAATTAAGTTGATTTTAACTCAAGTTTCAGTTAAAATATGAAGAAGTCTAAAAGACGTCTACCCATGTGGACGCCATTTAGAATTTATTCTTATTTTAACGTTTAAATTTGAATTTTAATCAGTTGATTAATTAGCTAAAAGGGATCTGTCAGGCATGACGCGTTTTTAGGTTTCCTAAGCTATTTCTACTTCTCTTCCGGATGTTTATCCTTATCTTAATTAGTGTAAAAGACGTCTATACATGTAGACGCGTTTTAGCTAATACAGATAAAGATAAGTTTTTCGGATGTTTATCCTTATCTTAATTAATCTGAAAGGTGTCAGTCAATCTGGACGCGTTTTAGATAATTACAAATAAAGATAAATTAATATGTATTTATCTGTTAGTTATGATGGATAAATCTCAAATTTTTCCATGTAAATCCGCGGACGCAGAAAAGGTCTATAAATACCTTGCATCTTGAAAGTTAAAAAAAAAAAAAGAAGAGAGAGAAGTTAGAATCAGAATTAGTGATTGAAGATCGAAGCGACGACGTCCAAACGCCGAAGCGCTGCTGTTTCCAGAAGTCGGCGTCCATTCTTCATCCAATTCAAGGCTTCATCCAATTCGGCATAAGTTTTTTTTATTTCTGCATCTTCATTTTCATTTCATTAATCTCTCATTCTTCATCATCACTTCATGCAACACACACCACAACATCATTCTTTCCAAAACCTATTTGATTAAGGGGTTTCAAAAGCCATTAAACAAGTAAGTTTGCTGTTTAGTTTCATGTTTAAAACCATGATTAGAATAGATACTACTTTTGCTTAAAGTTCTCATCATTGTTTCTTCATTTCTCTCTCCATTTTTTCTTGTAACGGTGCAAAAAGGAGAATCAAAGGGGAGTGAATCATCAAACACAAAGTCACAAGAATCTCTGGACGATCCTCAACCTCAACTTCAAATTCAACAGCAAGAACAAAGAACGAGAATGACTCTCTTTCTTCAGCCGGCTGAAGGAGGGGAATCAATGACTCAATATCTTCCGCGTTTAAACAGGTAGGCGATCATACTTTCTTTTGAAACTTTTTAGTTAAAAGTTTATGGCGATCACTTCACATAGTTTCTGTTTTAATAGGCTTTATTTTGCATCTAAACAACATAGATTTTTCATGATAATCACATAATCATTCTAAGCACTCACAACAAGCGCCAAGTTTATCGTCTTCAGCCATACGAAAGTTCAGTTATTGTGGATCACTCAGTTCTATGGATTATGGTGGCTCATTTTGAAGGTTTTCAATAAATGGTTTCAACCGTTGACCATTAACGGTGAAAGTGTTCCCACTCTTAGGATTCAAAATTTTAACAGCCCCAAGAGCGAAGGCTTTAACGACCACGCACGGTCCATCCTATCTGGATTTCAGTTTTCCTGGAAATAGGCGAAGCCTAGAGTTAAATAGCCAAACTTTCTGATTTGGAAGAAAAGATTTTCTCACAATATGTTTATCATGGAAATCTTTAGTTTAATCTTTGAATTTTTATAGGCCTCATTGCGCAACTCTTCTAGCTCACTCAGTTGTAACGTTCGGTGGGAACCAGCTTGGGCTAGGTCTAGATTGACTTGTTTAATGGTCCAATATGCCCTATGTTCCAATTCCACTGAAAGGTGGCACGTTTTTCCAAAAACCAGACGATAAGGAGACATGCCAATAGGAGTTTTGTAAGCGGTCCGATAGGCCCATAAAGCATCATCCAATCTTTTCTATCGGGCTTAACAGACTTTTGTAGAATATTCTTAATCTCTCTATTGGAAACTTCTACTTGGCCATTGGTTTGGGGATGATAAGGGGTAGCCATCTTGTGATTAATCCCATATTTCTTAAACAAAGCTCGAAACTGGTAATTCGTGAAATGCGTTCCCCCATCACTTATGATAGCTTTAGGCCACCCGAACCGAGAAAATATATTTTCTGGACGAATTTAATGACTACTTTATGATCATTAGTTCGGGTGGCTACTGCTTCAATCCACTTAGAGACATAATCCACCGCTACCAGGATATATGCATGTCTAAAAGAAGGTGGAAAAGGTCCCATAAAGTCAATCCCCCAAACATCAAAAACTCCAACCACCAAGATTGGGTTGAGTGGCATCATATCCCTTTTCGCCATATTTCCTACAGCCTGGCATCGGAGGCAAGTTCTGCTAAATTCATGGCATCTTTAAAGAGTGTGGGCCAGTAAAAAGCACTTTGCAGGACTTTGGCTGCAGTTTTTTTTCCCAAAAAATGACTCCCACAAGCCAGATTATGGCAGAAGTTGAGAACACGCTGTTGTTCTTCATCAGGAGCATATCGCCTAATGATTTGATCAGGACAGAATTTGAATAGTTCCCGATCCTCCCAGAAATAATACTTCTCCTGGGAAAAGAATTTGTCCTTCTCACTTTTAGTCCATCCTTCCGGAAGCTGATTAGTCACCTTAAAATTGACAATATGAGCATACCAAGGTGTAACAGTGTGAGAAATGGCCAGCAGATGCTCATTAGGAAATGAATTAGTTATTGGTGCACTCTCGGAAATCAGAATTCGAGATAGGTGGTCAGCTACCACATTCTTAGAACCCTTCTTATCCCGAATTTCCAAATCAAATTTCTGAAGGAGTATGATCCATCTGATAAGTCTGGGCTTCGCATCCTTCTTGGTCAAAAGATATTTCAGAGCTGAGTGATCAGAATAGATTATGACTTTTGCCCCTTAAAGATAAGATCTGAATTTTTCTAGGACAAAAACCACAGCTAATAATTCCTTTTCGGTGGTGGTATAATTCATTTGAGCATCTGCAAGGGTGCGACTTGCATAATAGATCACCACGGGACACTTGTTGATTCTTTGTCCCAAAACCGCACCGATAGCATAATCAGAGGCGTCGCACATGATTTCGAAGGGCAAAGACCAATCTGGAGATTGAAGAATCAGAGCTTTGGTCAAAGATTCCTTCAGAGAATTGAATGCCTTGATGCAAGATTCATCCATTTGGAAAGGAATATCCTTAGCTAGGAGAAGAGTTAAAGGCCGGGCAATTTGAGAGAAATTGTAGATAAATCGACGATAGAAACCGGCATGGCCAAGGAATGAACGGATCTGTCTGACCAAGGTGGGAGGAGGAAGATTAGATATGAGATCGATCTTAGCTTTATCTACCTCTATCCCCCTTTCAGATACAATGTGGCCTAGAACAATGCCCTCTCGAACCAGAAAATGGCTCTTTTCCCAGCTAAGTATCAGATTGGTGTCTATGCATCTTGCTAGCACCTGTTTAAGATTTTCCAAACAATTTTCAAAAGAATCCCTAAAGATCGAAAAATCATCTATAAAAACTTCGAGAAATTCTCCTATCATATCAGAGAATATTGCCATCATGCACCGTTGAAATGTGGCTGGTGCGTTGCATAATCCAAATGGCATTCTTCTGAAAGCAAACTTGCCATAGGGGCAAGTAAAGGTGGTCTTTTCTTGATCTTCCAGGAAAATAGCCACTTGATTATACCCGGAATACCCATATAATAAGCAAAAGTACTTCTGACCCGATAACTTTTCTAAGATCTGATCCATGAATGGAAGTAGGAAATGGTCCTTTTTAGTCATGAGATTAAGTCTTCTATAGTCAATGCACACTCTCCATCCCGTGGTGAGCCTAGTGGGTACCTCTTCCCCCTGATCATTCTTGATAACTGTTAATCCATATTTCTTGGGTACCACTTGGGTTGGGCTGACCCATTTACTATCCGATATGGGGTAAATGATACCCGCGCCCAACTATTTCACAACTTCCTTCTTCACCACTTCTTTCATATTTGGATTAAGCCGCCTTTGCATCTCCCGACTTGGTTTGGAATTCTCTTCCATGTAGATATGATGCATGCAAATGGACGGACTTATTCCTTTCAAATCTGCCACTGGCCAACTAATGGCACCTTTATGGGCTTTAAGGACCTCAATTAACTGGGCTTCTTGTGGCGATGTTAGGTTTGCCGCGATGATGACCGGAAGAGTCTGGTCGGGGCCCAAGAAGACATACTTAAGAGATTCAGGTAATGCCTTGAGTTCGAGCACAGGAGGGACCTTTAAAGATGGCAAAGTAGGTTCAGATTGCAAGGCGGTAATGGTTCAACCTTGGGCCAAGATGTTAATGGGCTCGGAGAATCTTTTAAAGCATTCACTTCCTTTAGATGGTCATGCGTGATCATCGCATTTTCTTCAACCAGATTATCCAAGATATCAATAGTATGGCATTCTTCTTCATGATCTGGATGTTGAGATGCTTTGAAGACATTAATCTTGACTTTTTGACCCCCAAATGAAATGTCCATCATGCCAGTTTCACAATTTATATTAGCTTTGGCAGTGGCTAAGAATGGACGACCTAGGATGATTGGGGTGTGAATGAGTTCCTCAGGTAATGCCATATCCAAAATAAGAAAATCCACGGAAAAATAACAATCATGAACCTTCACAATAACAACCTCAATTAATCCCCGTGGAGTCTTCACAGACCTATCAGCCAACTGCAAGATGATGGATGTGGACTTTAATTCCCCAATATCAAAGTTCTCATAAATGGTTGTTGGCAAGAGGTTCACACTAGCACCTAAATCCAATAAAGCTCTATCAAATGTAACTCCACCTAAGTCACATGAGATCAAAGGTGCTCCAGGATCCTTCAACTTCTTGAGAAGATGATTCATCACAATCGCACTCACATCTTCCGAAAGCCGAACTTTTTCGGATGCCATTCTAGATTCTCTTCGTGGAGTGCATAATTCCTTGAGGAACTTAGCATAAGCTGGCACATGCTTGATGGCATCGAGGAGTGGAATATTAATCTGAACTTGTTTGAATAAGTCCAGCAACTCCTCATTCTAGGCCAGTTTCTTCCTGGCATTGGGCTTAGCTAACAAAGCATTTGGAAATGACACCCTAGGTTGATAAGAACTTGGGGCCTTCATCTATCTTCCCTTTTCCTTTCGGATCCTCCTCCAACTTCTCCATGTTGGGTTCAGCCTCACTCTCAGTTTCAATTTCATGAGGCCCATCAGTGGAACCTTCGGCTAACTCTCCATCTGCATGTGAGTTTTCTAAACTTTTCCCACTCCTAAGGGCTAAAATGGCTTTAGCATTCTCAAATTGCGGCCCTTTAGGTTGTGGTAATGGGCTAGGCTAAGGTAAAAGGCTCGATTGCTGTGAAAACCCTGGAGGTTGATTCCTTGGATTGGCAATGGGTTGATTAGGAAGTTGACCCACTTCTCTTCTCATCGTAACTTCAGCTAGTTGGCCCATTTGACTTTCCAACTTAGAAATGAATTGTTGCTGGGTCAAAATCAGCTGTTGGAGTTGAGTGAATTTGTCATCAAAGTTGGGCTGAGGAGGTTGTTGGTAAGTGGGTGGAGGATGGTATTGGGTTGGTTGTTCTGATTGGAATGATTGGTAGTGGGCCGGTTGAGAGAATTGGGCCTGGGATCCCCTAGCCTGAACATTTCCGTAGAAATTAGATTGATGTTGAAATCAATTCTTAGGCTTGATGTATGGGAGGATTGGACATTGGTAATGGGGCTTGCTGATTCTTCCAAGAAAAATTAGGGTGGTTTCTCCAGTCAAGATTGTAAGTATTTGAGAATGGATCATTATTGGGCCTGGAGAATCCCTGGGCAGCCTGAACTTGTTCTTGAATGAATGGTGAAAGTTGGGCCGCGGTTGGACATTCATTCACTTGATGGGTCGAACTTGCGCATAAGGCACAAATGTCATGATTGATAGAAGATGGGCCTTCATATGGACTAGATTGTGTTGGGTTAGTAGGCTCTTGCTTATTTAAGGCCAAGAGTTGGTCTAATTTCTAGGCCAAGATGTCTACCTTATCCAATTTCTGATTAATCAGATTTATGTCCATTCTGGATTCGGACTCTCCACGGGCCTTAAGTTCGTACATTCCAGCCCATTTAGATGGCCCAACAGACCTCTCATAAGATGATAATGAGGCATGATTGATGGAATTTTCGCTTAACATCTCAAAAAGATCATAAGCATCATCTTCATTTTTCATCATAAACGCCCCTCCACATGAGGCATCCACCATTTGTCTGAACTGTTCAGACAATCCTTCATAGAATGCTTGGACAATTTGCCATTTTGAAAGTTCATGATGAGGGCATTTCCTAAGCAATTCTTTTAGTCTTTCCCAAGATTCATGAATCATTTCACCGTGAGTTTGGGTAAAACCCGTGATAGCCCTTCTCATGGTATTAGTCTGCCCTATGAGATAGAACTTCTTCAGAAATTCTTTTTGCATTTCTTCCCATGTCCTAATGGGCCTACCTATAGTCCCCAACCAATATTTTAGCCTTATCCTTTAATGAGAAGGGAAATAAGGTCAGCTTAAGGCCATCATCGGTGAAATTTTGGATTTTCACCGTGAAACAGATTTCTAGAAATTCATCCAGATGCTTATAAGGATCTTCGTTCGTGTTCCCATAAAAGGATGGGAGCATCTGAATGGTGCTAGATTTAATTTCATATTGATTGGCTGGATTCTGAGGAAGATGAATAGATGATGAAAGTTGATATTGATTTGGAATGAAATAGTCCTTCATTTGCTTCGGTGGATCATGATTATCAGCCATTTGATCGTGTGGTGGGTTTCCTTGGTGTTGGATTCTCTCGATTTCAGCAAATGGTCCTAGAAGATTACGATTTTGAGATCTCCTACCTTGCATACACTAGGACTGAGAGAGAGAAGATGGATTTGAATTTTGTCTTCTATTTCTTGTTTTTTTTTTTTTTATAAATGCAAACAATTTTGGCAATCAAATTACCCTAATGATCTAATGTTGACCTAGACTCTCTATGTGAATTTTCTTACAAGGTGAATGGGGTCCACCTCAAGTCACATCCACAATCAATCAACAGCCAGGTAAGAGGTGGGGTAGTGGGAGGCTTCCTCTACTTTCGTAGGGACCTAATTAGAGAACCACTTTCCCGTTTCGGCGTTTGCCTTTTTAACCTCTAGCCTAGACACCGTTGCCAAAAGTGGAGGCAACCCGAAATTTAAACCACTCACGGTGTAAACCCTAGATTCTCTTTCGACTTGCTTTTAATTGGATTAGGAAATGCCAATGCAAGGAAGGTGATTTGTGGGCTAAAGAAGGGTGATCAAATCCCTACCTTATGTGGTTAAAGTTGTTGCCCTTAAGTCTTTTTGAATGCAATGCAAGGCAATTATCAAATCAAGGCAATGTTTGTTGATGTAATCATGAATGACTTGCTATAATTAAAACACGTACCTTTCCCCCATAATCTTCAACAAAATGTGGAAATGACTATGAAAGGAATCTAACTCATGATTTTTTAGAATGATGAATGCCTAGCATGGGAGGTTTTTAATCTGGAAATGAAGATTTTTAAATTTGAATGTTCTTCTTTTTGTTCTTTTTTAGTTAATGGAAACCTATCTAAATTAGAAACTACAAAAATTGAAACTAACTAAAATAAGAAAATTGAAAAAGTTGGAACACACTTACTAATGGTTCACTTTCCCCTTCTCTTTTTTTTTTTTTTTTTTTATTCACCTACAAAAATAAGAAAAATAAGGTTAGCTAAAGAATAATTACACTAAACCTAAAATAATCAAAATTACAAATCTACTTCCCCGACAACGGCACCAAAAATTGATCGTTCAAACGTGTGTGTCGTTAAACACTCATAAAAACGCCAATCTAATTTAATCCAAACTCATATATATTTTTTTTAGCAAATAGCATGGTGAGCATGGGTTGAATCCACAGGGAAATAGAATCTTAATATTTGAAAACTTTGGATTTTGATTGATCTAGAAAAAGAATTGATGATTTGCGTTAACTAATTAGATATTTAATCACAACAACAACTTAATTAACTAACACAACCAAGACTACAACAAAAACAACTAACTAAGTGAACTAATAAAAAAAAATACACATACACTCTTGTGAAAAAGAAATAATCAATTAAATGAAGAAACTCTAAATTCTATTGTCATTAACCATTACCCATCTAACAACAAAGAATAACCTTGCAAACTTTTCTGGACTTAATCAACTTAAAATAATATTCAAACAACTAAACCTAAACAAAACAACTAAATAAACAGGACAAGGTAATGAGAACAACTGCCAAACAGTGGCAATAGGGCTCCTGTTTGCGCTGGGCGTAGTGAACCGGACTTGATGGAGCCAACAAGAGAGCTTGAAAGGGCTCGGCGCACTGGACCGACGCAAGGGCGATGGAAGAAGCCGGCGTGGTGTGCCGAGCGCTGGTGAGGCGGGCGCGTGCTTCGTACCGCGGCGTGGCAGGCGGCCGGGCGGGAAGCGCCCGGAGAGCGCCGCGTGGCGCGTGGCGGCCCGTGCAGCAGCACAGGCGACGATGTCGCCCCCTGCGAAACACGCAGGAGCGACACGTGGCCCTGACGGGGCCGGGGTGCGTGACAGAGAGAAGAAATATAGGAAAAGTGAGAGAGAGAGGGCTGCGGCACCGAAGAGGGAGAGCGCTGGGAGAGAGAGAGAGCGTGTGGGGAAAAGGGGGGCAGAGAAGAGAGAGAGGAAAGGGCAGAGAGACGGAGAGAGAGAAAGTGAGAGCAAGAGAGAATGCGTGCAGGAAAAAAAAATGAAGTGAGAGAGAGAGAGAGATGCGGCCAAGAGAGAACACCCCAGAGGGAGAGAGCTCCAAAAAAGAGAGAGTCCCCTCCATACGTGGGAGGGGGCTTCTTTTAAACGGGGAAGAAAATTTTCAAAATAAAGAAAGGAGGGAAGGGGTGGCGGCTGGCCTCTCTTAGGGTAACAATTAGGGCAACTTCTTGAGAATTTTAAAAGACCATTTCGCCCCTGCTTTAGCCTTTTAGCCAAAATGAAGTCGAATTTTGTTGAGATTCAAACACTGGATCTCCCATAAATTTCCAGAAACTCCACCAACTGCACTGCATCATTGGCATGTCCTATTCACATAGAATAAATGTAAATTAGCATATTATCATAAAAATCATTACATTTATTTATTTATTTCATCTCGGTTTTGTCAAAAAACTGCAAATGCGCTATACTCCATTAATCACATGAAATGACGATGTTTTTAAGTCGGAATTTGACAAAATTGGTACCGTTGGAATTGGTACGAAATTATCTATCATTTCATACTATTTTTTAGATAGAAACGTGAGTATGATGCATATGATTGCCCTTAAATGATCAAATTATCAACTTATCAATTTACTTAAACTTCTCCTAATTAACCTCCCAAACCCCTTCTGATAGCTGCCTCCTCTCTTTCTCTCCCTCCCTCTCACCTGCAACCCTCTCTTTATCTCCCTCTCGCGGCAACTCTCTCTCCCTTTCTCTCACCGACAACTCTCCCTTCTCCTCTTTCTCTCCACTGCATCCCTTCATCCCCTTCGTCTCCGGTGAGTGTGGTCTACAGTGAGGCAATGGTTCGGCCAAGCTCGACGGTAGGTGACTATAGGTCACAGTGGTGGCAGTAGACCTCTCTGCGACTTGAGGCGATGACGTGGTGACAAGGCGTCCATTGATAACTTTGACAAAAGCACACCATGCACTGGACGCGTACATGACCTGTGCAAGCATTCTATCCCTCCTTCTACAATAGATTCACAGTACTTATTTTATCTTGCACTTTTACCAAATCCCAGGGACAAGAAAAGAAAAGGAAAAGAATTAGGAGATTTTTATGTACTACTTTTACTATCTTTATGAACAAAAGGTGTTTGTTACTAGGAGAGCTATCTTCTTGGGAGAGGAATACCTCTTCTAGGAGGACAGTGGGAGTAAAGTAGTTTTAGAAGAGATTCTCTAGATCTACAGATAGTACCTAACTCATCTGATGAGCCATCGGTTCATGAACCTGTTCATGAGTACACACACGAACCACGTAGGTCTTCTAGGATACCGAGATAACCCGAAAAGTATGTAAGACATATCAGTAGGGGTGACTCAAGTGAATCCTATAATGAGGATGATGATCTAAAGACCTACCAGGAGGTCACTAAGAGTCCTGAAGTCGAGAAATGGCAAGAAGCCATGAACTCTGAGATACAATCTATACACCAACCAAGTTTGGAACTTAGAGGATTTACTTGAGGGTATTGTACCCATTAGTTACAAGCGGACCTTTGGGAGAAAGATAGGTGCAGATGGACGAATCGACACTCATAAGGTAAGGTTGATGGTAAAGGGATATCATCAAAGGCAAGGTATAGACTATGACGAGACTTTCTCACCAGTTGCCATAATAAATTGATCAGAGTTCTTCTTGCTATCATCATACATGATGATTATGAGATTTGGCAGATAGATGTGAAGACTGCCTTTCTCAATAAAAACTCTATGAAAGAGGTGTATATGATGTAATCTGAGGGTTATATATCTAAAGAGTATCTAGATAAAGTGTGCAAGCTTCGAAGATCTATTTATGGACTGAAGCAAGTGTCCTGAAACTGAAACATAAGATTTGTTGAGGCTATCAAGTCTTATGACTTCATTAAGAATGAAGATGAGCCATGTGTATATAAGAAGATTAGTAGGAGTACAGTTACCTTTTTTGTACTTTATGTTAACGATATCCTACTCATTGGGAATGATGTAGCAATGTTATCATCATTCAAGGTTTGACTGTCAAAGAACTTCTCTATGAAGGATTTGCGAGAAGCATCCTACGTATTTATAGAGATAGATCGAAGAGGATGCTTGTCTTGAGCCAATCTATAAACATAGACACTATTGTCAAAATGTGTGATATGAAAAATTTCAAGAGATGTCTCATACTGATAAGACATGAAATTTTCCTCTCAAAGAAGTAGTCTCCTAAGACTCATGAAGAGAAGACATTCATGGATAGAATACCCTATGCCTCTACTATATGATCTATTATGTATGCCATACTATGTATGAGGCCTACTGTGGAATATGCTCTAAGTGTTGTGAGTGGGTATCAGGCGGATCCAGGTGATGCACACTTGGAAGCTGTGAAATATATCCTTAAGTACTTGAGAAGGACTAATGATATATAGTTTATAGAGGAGGTGACTTGAAGATTCAAGGGTTTATTGACTCGAGCTTACAGTATGATCTGGATGATAGTAAGTCTATTTTTGGATTAGCGTTCATATTGAACGGGGATATAGTGCGTTGGAAGAGTTCCAAGTAGGAAATTATGGGTGCTCAAATTAGGTGTGTGACATTCATGAGTTTCATGTTATTTATATGAATAGTAAAACTATTAAAAATTAAAGAAAACGTGATCATTAGAACCTGTAAAAGTTTCGAAAGAAAGATTGATCGCTTACCTTTTCAAATTTGGGAGATGTGGAGTCCTTGATTCCCTTCCTTCGGCCGGCCAAAGAAAGAGAGCCCTTTTATCAGTGTGTTCTTACTTTTGTTTTCTTGATGATCATCCTTTGAATCTCTTTCTTTCTTCTTCTTTGTACCTTGTAAGAAAGATTAAACAAGGAAAAAAATCTAGTTAGAACTAGAGTAGTGTAGTATCTATTCTAATAAGAAACTTAAACATGTAACTAAACTAATCTACTCACTTGATTGTTGTTCTTTAAACCCCTATAAACATGTGGGTATGAAAATATGAGTGTGTGTGTGAACATGGAATGATGATGATGATGGGTTATGGAAAACAATGATGAAATCAATGAAATTAATGAAAAGCTAGAAAGAAGTTAGGGAAAGAAGATACTTGGTTGGCTCCTCCATAGCCTTTGTCTTCAAAAGCTTCAAAGTATGAAGATGATGAAGAAGAATAAGCCTTAGATGAAGTTCTTCTTACTGTCCACGTTTTTCTCCTCTAGAGCCTTCAAATACCTTACATCAAGCTTGAAAATCACCAATGGGCAACCTTTTTCAAAGGTCCAAATGGTGTTGTATTTATAAGAATAGATTTAAGGGTGTTTAGGACTTCAAAAGGACTCTCTCCCGCAGTCGGACTTACCTTGGATAAGTATAGAGGAGTTAGCAATCTTCCAACTTTGAAAACCGGATTATTTTGGCAAAATTATATTTATCAGGAAACTCACAAATCGCGTCGCCCAACCAGGACGCCATTTGGCTAATTAAAACGGCCAAAATAGAAATAAAATATGGAAAGGAAACCAAAATATATTAGGAAACCTAAATCGCGTCTCCTAAGGGCCATGTGCTTTAGATAATCTAAGAAATTAATTCGGATTAAAAATCGTAAACCCAGACGGATTAAGACTTAAATGGCGTCTCTCTAGAACGACGCTATTTAGTTAAATCTATCTGAATTTGAAAATTTAATTTCGATCTGATTTCAGCTAGGAATGTAAATGGAATGGCGTCGTGCTTAGGTGACTTAACAAAATCCGAGAAAAATAAATAAAAATTAATTAATGATTAAACATCAGACCATTCTGGGTCATTATAATTGTGACATAAAATTTACTCAATATGAGGTCAAAGTTAGCATGCCTACAGCTGCCCCACCTTGCCATTGGCTTTGCAAGGGAGTGAAATGGAATGGAATGCACTGAAAAGGTGATGCCAAGGTGTGATGAGACACGCTCTCAACATTATATGATATAAATCTTTCTCAAAATAATAAGTGAAGATAACTCAAAAAGATCAATGGAATCAATCATGTCTGGATGAAAGAGACAAGGAAATAAAGTAAGGTCGATCAACTTCCACAATTGGGAAGTACCCTAGGTTACAAACTATGTAGGTTTCATCATGGAGAGCGGTTACCAGCCAATGTGGACGTGTTACAACCATGATAGATCTTAAAAGGAAACAAGAAATTTTTAGGATAAAGAGTTCAATCAAAGATAGAATTCCAAAGATATTTTCAAGAAAATCTCAAAGATAATTGAGAGATCAATTCAAAATAGAATATTTCACATCACGTTGGAATTTATTAGAACAATGGTCTGAAATTTAATCAAGAATTAATTCTTATCACAGTGATTTCAAAGTCTTACATGATGCATGCTGGGCTAAAATGAAAATTAAAGTGAATGAAAGAAAATATAAATTAATCAAGGATAATATTATTAAATTGTCATTAATGAGTCAAGATACCAATCTTGTAATTCAGTGCTAAGCCGAAGCTCGTTTGTCCACACACTATTTCACAAAAGCGAAACCATTGTCCTCATCAATTAACAATCTGACGACCTATTCGTGCGATTGAGAATCTTTTGGAATTATCACTGTTTTTGTTGAAGAGGAACTCAAACTCCAGTTTATCAAAATCACAAGGTCCTTAATATATCTAATAAATATTTATTATATAGTAATGCTAATGCAAATCAGTTACATAATGAATACAAGGATAGAGATAACCGTCTTTTTAGCCACAGTTAGGACTCATGAACTCCTACGGTGGGACCTTATTGGAATTTCAACTTTATCTTCTCTTTATTGAATTTTTTGCACTCAAAATTTCATCAGTAACTTCAAGCAAATAGATAATCAACATTAAATATTATGCAATTATAGATTTTCGGGAAAATAACAAAAATTCAGAAACCTGATCAAAAGGTGTCGCTGTTCACAAACGTCATTTAAATGACATCGCCCCGTCCAGATGCCATTTAACTTACAGAAACAGGTTCGTATTCTTATTCCAATATGAACTTTGCTTGCCTTAATGCACATCCCTTTTCCAATTCGGAAAGAGTTTCCTAATCTCGCAAATCACTCTATAAAACCTTCTTCTCTTCATATCAAAGCATTACAACAAACAATCAAGAGGGAAAGGTAAAAGATTCTCTTCAAAGCTCAAGAGAAAGAGGGGAAGAACAAGAAGAAGTCAAGGAAATCAATTCAAGGAGGATAGATTCTATTTCAAATAAGAAGATAAGAAAGGCGATTGAAAAGTATTTTGTGAAAGATCATCTTAGTGGGCGAGATCCTAATTTACAAGTAAGCTAATCTCTTCTCTAATCAATTGTTCATTCTTCTCTATGCAACTCTCTTCATGTTTTCCATATTTCAATTCTTTACAAGAATGATGGAACTATTCCAATTTCTTTTTTTATCTAGGAATATCCTTTCTTCCCCGGTCCAAGAAGATTTTCTTCACTTCCTTGGGTCCAAAAGCTAGTTAATAAGATCAATCTCTCCATGCAATCTTATATATCTAAGTGGCATATCTAAAGATTAGTTATTCATGCCAAACATTATAAGAGCACAAGCATGGATTGGACTGCTATAGGCGCTTTGATCGAACTCTGGCATCCACAAACTCATACCTTCTTTTTTTGCCACGTTCGAAGCCACTATCCTCTTAGAAGAAGCTGAACTCTTATTAGGTCTTCCTAAGCTTAAGGTCAACAATGATGAACCTGATTTGAGTGAGATGATGTTCATGAGGGAAAGAATCACGGGTCAACAATTGTTAGATAAGCTCATGAAGAACCCAAAGGAAATTCAAGGCTGTCTTACAAAGAAAGGAATCAATCTTGCTAAATTAGTTGAATAGACTCTGAAGAAGATAGAAGACCTTAAGGATGAAGAAACAGAGAACGTAATGAAGGCGTTCACCACGTGCTTAGCTGGAGCACTACTATTCCCTGCCCAAGATAATATTTTAGAAGATGATCAAATCAGCACAATAAATGGGATTTTCGAAGGGAAGCAGATTAGCACAACGGTTCTAGCCTACCTCTATAGTGGGCTCTCTGCAGCTTCTATAGGTCAACCTCCTTATGGCAGCATGCTTCTCTTAGCTCTGTGGGTGGATTTCTACTTCAAGTTCAACCATAATGAAGAAGAAGTTCCAAGGATATCTCTGATATACCAACGTAGTCCTATCTTCCACATTGCCAACATTGTGAAGTTCAACGACAACATGACCAATCGAATGCCCAACCTCAAGACTCGAGCCGATTGGCGTGCTTATTTAAAGACTATGCCCATAATTGGATTTGAATCAACGCCACTTACTCTTATGGAAAAGACAGTTCGAGTGCTTCGTGGTGCTGGCACAGAACTTCGACTGATCGGGGCGACCGAGTTCGTTCTCTATAATCCACTTTGCTGTCATCCTCAACTTGGTATGCCACGCTATGAATTTCCTGAGATCTCTTCTCTTTCTCCCATCAAGAAGCGTGCATTAGGTACCGATGAAGACTTTAAGGCTACAGAACTTATTGCTACTCTTTGGAACATCGGCTTCACCCGTTGTGTGAAAGCTCCTCAGGAAGCGAATAAAGAACTATGAAAAACATATGTAAAAGAGCTTAAGAAAATTCGTCCTTGAAAGCCCTTTTTCCTTATCTTCCAATTTGATGTAATATGATTTTATTTTCAATGAAGAAATCATTCTAATTTTATTTCCTCCTTTAATGCTTTGCAATTTATCTTTAATTTTTCCTTGAATGAAACTGTAATTTTTCCTTAAAATATGAAGGTTCGGGTTCAGTTAATTCAAATCGCGTCAACTCAAAGAGATGCTTTTCAATCTTAATCAATTTTCAAATATAAGAATTTAATCCTTAAATGCTCAAAATAGCGTCAGTTCTCTCTCTCCTATTTTCCAGAGATTTCCAACAATTAATACACTGAATCGCGTCCTAGTTCAAAGATGCGAATAATAATTCTTTCAAAATTCCTGTGGTACAGCCCTGACCAAAAGAGGCGGTAAAATCCAAAAGGCGTCGCTCTAGGAAGGCGCGTTTCACAAATTTCAAAAATTTTCTGTTGCCGCCTCAGTTTGTGCGCTACTCAATGGCGTCGCTATCCCAAGACGCGATTTAACGAATTCTAACAGGGTCTCACGAGCCCGAGTCCTTTTCTTTCTCATTCTCTCCTTCACCTTCTCTCTCCTCCTGTGCTCCGGCGACTCCGACACATTCTGGCGAGTTCCTTCTTATTCCAACCATCTTCTCCGACTCAGGCAAGTCCAAGGACCTTCTCCGGCCACCCTCTCTCATCTCTACCCTCTCTCTCACTCTCAAACTCCCTTTCTTTCTCCATCTCCTTCTCTAGCTCTCATCTTCTTTTCTAGCTCCTTCTCACGACCCTATAGAGTTCGGTGGGCCTAGTGGCGTGAGCGGGAAGCGACGGAGGGTTACCACCGTCGAGGTGGTGGAGGTGGGCGAGGAGGAAGCTCCGGCACTGGCCGAGGAATTGGTGCTCATGGAGGCGGCGGCCTTCATGGAGGCTGAGGAAGCCCCTCCCGCGGCTCAGGACGGCGAGGAAGCGGCAGCACCGGCCGAAGAGGCAAGCCCACGTTTGGTAAGCTTCGAAAACACCCCATCTTATATGTGTTAAATTCAATTTTGGGGGGGAAGTAGAAGGACGAGCACAGGTTCTCGAAACCTGTGGTGAAAGGAGTATGGGGACAGAGACGCCTTTTGAAACGCGTCCTTGTACCCTGACGCGATTCAAAAAATAATAATAATGATTTCAAAAATTAATCATTAATGCCCTAGCGATTAATTTACTGAATTATTTGACAATTGCAGGGGACAATGAAGACCATGATCTCCTGGGACCTAGTGGTGGCGGCCTACAGGGGTCTCCCAGATTTTTAAAAGGCTCGACTGGCGGAGATGGGGTTTCGGGAGATATTGGAGATCGAGCCATTTTGGATCGACCTGGTGTTGTTACAAGTGCTGAGGGAGCGATGGTATGCCGAGAGCAGGGCGTTTTTGATGCCCTGGGGACGCATGGTCCCCAATCTCGAGGACGTATGCAAGATCACCGGCCTTCGGGTGGATGGCCGGGCTATGAGTGGGATCACGCATCTCGATTATAGAGAGCTTGCTCAGGAGCTATTAGGCTTATCTTTTGACTTGGCCTCCAGGTCAGCCTTCAGAGCCGACACGACTTTGGCATGCTCGCGGCTTTCTTTTTCCCGCTCTCCCTCCAACCGAGCTATCCTCTCGGCGACTTCGTCTTCCTTCTTCTGGAGCTGAGCCTTCCAAGACTCGGCCTCCGCGCGGACCTGCTCCAGTTGACTCTCGGCCCTTTCCTGGGCCTCGGTGGCCGCTCGGACCACCTCCTTCTGACCGTCCAGGTCAGATCGCAGCCGAACGTTTGCCCCGATGAGGGCGTCGATATTGGCCTCGAGGTCTTGCTGCACCGAGGCTACCTTACCCGCGGCTAAGTGATTCGCAGCCTCGTCCACATCCAAGAGTTTTTGTTGGATGTGAGCCTGGTGGCGAGCGAGAGCCTCGCACATGATCGCAACCTGAAACGAGGAGCAAAGAAATAAGGCGAAACAGTAAGTGAAGAAATGGGACAAAATAGAGCCGAAAAGCCGAACTTCACTCACCTGGACTGCGTGGCGAGCACACTGCCACGAGATACCCTCCGAGGACAATTCTCGGATCTCTTCCTCGGCCATGGGGATGGCCATGCCCCGGGCCAGGCGCATGCACGTCTGGGAGTCTTCCAGAGTGTCGTCTGCGAAGACCCCCGTGTCCGGGCTCTAGGGTTCATGCCCATACTCCCGGGACATGTGGGTCCCTGCCGCTCCGAACGGGTATGGCAGCCCAGTACCCGTCGTCGTCGCTGTGGCCGAAGGAGAGTCGCCCCTCTGCGGTCAAGGAGGAGATGCCACAAGCGGCACGTCCCGCCTCGCAACCGACTTCTTAGTCTCCCGGGAAGTCTCCCTCTCGCCGTGGTCCGCCCGCCTTTTCCTCCTTTCGGAGTGCTCGCTCGCGTGGGCAACCGCCTTGCCCTTGTCCCGCCGCTCCCTTTCGAGGGCAGCAGCGGCCGCTCGTCCCTCGGCGGAGGCAGCCGTCTGTTGGGCCGGAGATGCATCTGACACCGATATCACGTCGGCTGAGCTCCCTTCAGCGGGTCGCCGCTTGGACGGCCGGAAAGGAGCGGACTGCTGAAAGATCCGAGCCATGAGCGAGCCAAGACCGGCCATATCTGAAAACAAAGCAAAAGGAGTTAGATTTGAAACTTGGCAACAATTAGATGGCCCAAAACTGACTTACCCTCAGCGAGAGCTTCGGCACCCTCGTTGAGTGGGCGGTGGGCCTCAGCCGAAGGCCTGGGTGCGGTCGCGGCGGCCCTCGCCGAGGTAGTCGCAGTAACCCTCGCCGCGGTCTCTCCTCCCAGAGGATCAGGAGGTAAATAGGGAGCGACTCGGGCGGGAGGGTCCGACGGATCCGGCCAGGCCCCCATTCCGACGAGCATGTCCTCGTCCTCTAGAAGCTCATTTATGTCGAGGGGGGCATCATCCACAAATAGATGGGCGTCGGCGAGTTGTTCGAGGTTGAGTGTGGGGACCGCGGAAATCCCCTCGGCCAAGGGCCTCCACTCGGTGGGGAAGGGCCAAACACTCTTGTGCCTTTCCGGGAGAGAGATGAAGAAGAAATCCTCCTTCCAGTGATGGATGGATGAGGGCTTCCCGGAGAAGATACCTCGGCCGAAGCAGGGGATGAAACAAAACCTAGAAGACTTCCCCTGGGGTTTGATCTTGAAAAGATAGCGAAAAATGTTTACAAAGGGGACGAGACCGAACTTGGAAGTAAGGGCCAAGAAAGCATATACGGTCCACTAAGAGTTCAGGAAAAATTGGGATGGAGCCAACCCGTAGAGATTTAGGAGATTTATAATGAAAGGATGAAGGGGAAGGCGAAACCTAGCACGGAAGCTATGCTCATAGATAGAGAAAGAACCCGGCCGGGAAGAGTTGGCTCCCGTATTCTTCCCAGGTCGGACGGGGGTCATCCAAGATGGAAGAAGATAATGATTTGACACGTCGATCACCGCTTTAATGCCAAGATTAGAGGCCACGTCCGAAACTTGCTCGGCCAGACGACGGCCGGATCTAGAGGGCTCAGCGGGAGAAGGAATCGATTCGGTTTTGTCTGACATATCGGAAAGGAAGGAATTCAAGGAGAAAGGGGACGAAAGAGAAGGTTGAGGAAGAATACGTTTAGACGAAGAGCCAGATGAACTGCTCTCGACAGAGAAAGAGCTATTGGACATATATTGAAAATAAACAAGGCTGGAACTGAGGCTTACCCTCAGATCAGGAAACCCCTGGCGATCGATGGGATGCTTTCGGATGATTTCGATGGAACACTCGCGAGCGAAGATGAAGGGACGCTCGCGGAGTTGCTAAGGATCGCCCTGGCACAAAAACTTTGGAGGAGGGAAATAGCACAGGAACAGTTCTAAAGCAAAAGAGCCGGTATTTATAGGGAAATCTCGAGGGGTTGGATGGCAGACCAATGGTCGAGATCCTTCAACCCTTCGGCTACTCCCCGCTCGGACGTCTGCCGCGTGTCCCGTCCTTCCTAACGATGACGAATGGGCTTCTAGTTCGAAAAGAAGCAATCAACGGCCGTGAACGACCTAACTTTCGGCTACCCCTCCGGATGTTCGCCACGTGTCCCTGATCCTCGTCCCGGGAGCCGAAGTGGCGGTAATCCTAGTGAGAGCTGTCAACGGTAGAGATCTCCCAGCCTTGTGGTAATCCCTCAGATGCTCGCCACGTGTGCCATGCTCCTTGTAGGGTGAGCCTATCGGCGGGGGATTCAAAATTATTGTTGCCATCACTTGGCACCTAAATGTTTAAACACTCCTACCACAAGCTCTCGGCTTCAGACGAAAGTATTGGTTACAAGCTCTCGACTTCAGACGAAAGCATTGGTCACAAGCTCCTCATAGGGTGAGCCTATCGGCGGGAGATTCAAAATTATTGCCGCCATCACTTGGCGCCCAAATGTTTAAACCCTCCTACCACAAGCTCTCGGCTTCAGACAAAGGCATTGGTCACAAGCTCTCGACTTCAGACGAAAGCATTGGTCACAAGCTCTCGACTTCAAACGAAAGCATTGGTCACAAGCTCTCAACTTCAGACGAAGGCGTTGGTCACAAGCTCTCGACTTCAGACGAAGGTGTTGGTCACAAGCTGTCGGTTTTAGACGAAGGCTGTCTATCGTCCGGATCCTAGCCGTGTTCTTCCATAAGGATTCAAATCTTACTCTTGACGTCTCACAATAGTAAAGAACGCTGAGAGTAGGGAGCCCTGTGATGGGGGAGAATCCGATTAGGCCCAACAGCTAAGGCCAGTCCAACTAAAGAAGGGGCCGAGAAGTATTCGGTCCATGAAGCCAATTAAACTGAATCGGCCCAGATGCCTTACTGGGTCAACACAGGTCCGGCCCACATATGACAGGATCAATTACCAAACGGCAGTATTCGGCCCAATCCAAGCGCATGATGAGCCGAGATGGGTCCAGTCCATTTTGGTCGACCGCTAGCAGGCCTTCGGCCTATTAACACTGGGTATTCTCGCGATTTCCTGTCAAACCCCCAAACATAGTCCTATATCGACTGCCACAAGAAAGGAACCCTCATCCCCTGCTATAAAAGAGACGTTATTTACTGCGAAAAAGGTACACCACAAGTACTCAAGCTTCTTCTTTCTTCTAAATATTAAGTCTTTCACCAAGACTGACTTAACCATCGGAGAGGGTTCCCCTGGGCCGAGACCCAGGACCCTTCCTAACTAGTTCCTTCTTCGTGCCGGAGTTTTCGGCCTCGTCTCTGCCTACCTTTCGGTCCGGATCCCTCTTGGCTACTGGTCATCCGGCTGACATTCAGACTCTGATCCTAGAGTCCGACAGTGATTGCCTTGGCAACATCAGTAATATGGCACCTTTAGTCAACAGTCTATATCTTTTAGATGTTTCTTACTATAATCTTCACATTGATAAAGCTCTTAAGAAGAGCAAGAATTGTGTGAACCAATCTTACATATGGCATTGTAGACTTGAACACCTTGGTGAAAGCAGGTTGCAAAAGTTGCATAAACATGGTTATTTAAATGCATTCAATTATGAATCGTTTGCGACATGTGAGTCCTGCCTTATGGGAAAAATGGTAAAATATCAATTTACTGGACATGGACAACGTGCCAAAGACATTCTTTGATTAATACATTCAGATGTATGTGGTCCCATGTCCACCCAAGCCGAAGGTGGCTTCTCATAATTCATCACGTTCACCGACGACTTCTCAAGATTCGCCTATGTGTACTTAATGAAGTATAAGTCGGAATCATTTGAGTAGTTTAGGGAGTTCAAGAATGAGGTAGAAAAGCAGTTAGGAAAGAGTATTAAAGCTCTTTGATCAGATCGAGGAGGAGAATGTAGACACCCAATTTTGGCCCATTCCATAGACCGATTTGAGCTTTATTGTGTTAACGGGCCTTTGTGTTGATCTTTTTGTCGTTTCCCGCTCATTTGGATTCCTTGAAATTTAATTTCTTTTTGTCAAAAAAAAATGTTGTCACAAAACGTTCATTTTTCAAAAAAAAAAGAAGGGTGTATGATTTCAAAACTTTTTTCATTTTTTGCATTTGGATTTTAAAAATATTCAGTTTTTAAAAAAAAGTTTCTCCTGTCCATCAGGTGGCCAGAGTGCTGGCCGTCTGATCCTTCAGACGGCCAGATAGCTGGCCGTCTGAACATTCAAGCGGCCAGAAAGATGGCTGTCTGAACATCCTTCAGACGGCCACCTTCCTGGCCTTTTGAGTTCAGACGGTCACTTTCCTGGCCTTCTGAGATCAGATGGCCAGGTTGCTGGCCTTCTGAGTTAAGACGGCCACCTTCCTGGCCTTCTGAGTTCAAACGGCCAGTTTGCTGGCCTTCTGAGTTCAGACGGCCACCTTCCTGGCCTTCTGAGTTCAGACGGCCAGGTTTCCGGCCGTCTGATACTTCAGACGGCCATCTCTTTGGCCTTCTAATGGTTTGATTTTTCGTGATTATCTAAATCTTTTTTACGCCTTTCTCTCAGATTTTTGACCATATCTTCCGCATTTTCTCACCCTAGTGGATTAAGATGAAGATGATTTAGGGCTTAGGTGTCAACTTTTGATTGGTTTTGGCTTAGATTTTGTTGAAGAGATATCTATCCAATCTTCTTTATCCTCATCCATTGGCCCACGAAATGGGGGCTTCCTAGGGTTTTAACTTGACCTCCCTTACCTATTTAAGCTCTCCTTCACCTTGGGACCAGGGCCAGGAGGGTTCACTAGGGGGAGGATACCATTTTACATCAAAAAGAGAGAGAAAAGTGTGATTTCAAAGTCTAGCATTAGTTCTCTTCTTTGGAGTTCGTGGGAAGAAAGCAACTATGGAGTCTTGGAAGCTCTTGGGAGGAAGAATGTGCCGTCAATCTTGTGCCCGTGCAACACTCTCTTCAACGTCAAACAGGGAACATTACTCTCCTCTCTCATTTTATTATTTTTTATCATTCTCTTCATAGTCCCATACATGCATGCACCAGTCTAGGATTTTGTCCATGTTTAGATTCCATTTGCACACATACGCACTCATGATTAGGTACCTTAGATCCTTGCTAAGGGGTTTGTTTTGATCTAAAACACCAAAAAACGGGAAGGTGGGTGGCCATAACACTTGGTCACTCATCCTTCTCACCCACACATTCGGTAAGCTTACCTCTAATTGATATATTCCTTTTGCTTAATGAACGGATGCTATACTAATTAAGAGTCTAATGGGTGTTTTAATTTATGATTAATTTGCAGGAAATCAAGGCATGAGGCCCCGTCTTCTTGGCCGGCTGAGGAGAAGGGAGTGTGGACTACAAATTTCACTGTATGCGGAGGTCTTAGAGTGTCATTCGCGATCAAGGTAGTCCCTCTGGGTCGAGGTAAAACACCCTGGCGATCACCATTTTATTACTTGATGTTTTAGTTCATCAAGTCATTTTGTTCTTTATTTGTTCTTATCATTATCCTAACTCTGGGTTTGTGGCAACGGAGGTCGGTCTCCGCTCACCAGTTGAGTGCGGGGTCATTTCCGGCGCCTACAACCTTCTGGCGATCACGGTGGGACCACTTGTGCCGATCACGCTATTTTCTTTATTTATTTCCTGCAAATATTTCATTTTTTAAGATTTTTTTTTTAGTTATATTGAGAGCCATCAGAAGGCCAAACTGCTGGCCTTCTGAAGGATCAGACGGCCAGACTGCTGGCCTTCTGAAGGTTCAGACGGCCAGACTGCTGGCCTTCTGAAGCAACAGATGGCCAGGGGGGTGGATACCTGATCTGTCAAAAGGCCAGGTAAGTGGCCTTCTGGTCTGTCAGACGGCCATCGATTTGGCCGCCAGGTGGGTCCTATTCAGAGTTGTTTTTGGTGATATTTTTCTTGATCCTTGATGTTTTGAGGTTCATTTTTGATGTGATTTACATTTAATACTCCTTTTGGAGGGTTGGTGGAAGAGCCTCTGCACATTTTTCTAGGAAAGACTCTCTTTTGGATTAACTCTATGTTTGGGGATTCCCGCATGAGCAGAAAAGTAGTTCAAATAGAGAACCTCCGTTAGTCTCCGTACTCCGTGAATTCCTGCACGGTGACCGAACTGGTTGAACCTTGAGTGAGTCCTATTAGAACTTTGGGTTTGAGACGAGTGTATATTTTACTCTGAAATTGAACATTCAATAGGAAATCTTTTTTAAGTCTCAAAACACAAAGTACACAGGCCTGAACTCTAAATTAACATTTTTTTGCTTGTTCAACTTGTTTGCAAAACAAAGGAAAATGAACAACATGTTTTCAAATCCCATGTTCCAAAGTGAATTTCCTTTTGAGATAGAAGACATGAGAGCCAGTACATATGTATGTATGCTCAACACGCATCAAGGGGATGCCTCACGTCATGAGGATCCAGACGAAGTCTCCTCCCATGGAGGGGATGAACCAGTTAGTCTCAGAGTTGGAAGGTCGGCGACAAAGAATCCTAGTGATGATGCTGACTTAATTAGGGTGCTGGCAAGGTACACACCTGAGCAACTTATCCATATCGCCTCAAAAGGCAAGACTTCAATCAATCATCCCGCCTTTCCAGATCTATCCCGTACACCTTACCAAGCATCTTCAAACAAAGCTCCTTGCAAGACTCAAATGGAGTCCAGCCCAAATGCTTCAGTTCCACCCATTTTTCCTGTTGCAGCCACATCATGGCAACCAATCTCTCCAATCCCGACATCATCAAAACCAGTTGGACCTGTAGAGTACATTTCTAAGCAGGAAATGGAGCCTTACCTTAGAAAATTGCTTACTGAATCATTAACAATTTCTAAGCCGTATTCCTTAGTTGAATATTGCAAACTTCCTCCAGCATATTTTCCACCTAGATTTAAGGCTATGAAGTACCTAAAGTATGATGGAAGTACTGACCCGCATCACCATCTGTCGGGTTTTCTTATGGATTCACACCAGTGGCTATATGACAAAGTGTTGTTGGTCCACCTCTTTCAGAAATCTTTAGAAGGAGAACATCTGCGTTGGTTTACCTCACTCCCGTCTTTAGATCTGCTCAATTTCGACACTGTTTCTGAAAAATTCATTACTCATTTTAGTCACATGACTAATCTGGCTCCTACCCTTTTTGATCTAGTGTCGGAGACAATGAAACCGGATGAAGATTTCACCCAATTTGCCAACAGATAGAGGGTGATGGCATCCAGAAGCTCAGGCAGTTACCATGATTGTGAATAATGCAACACCTCAGCTTAAAACCATTCTAATGCTCAGTGAACTCCACACCTTTGCTCAATTGAACAACATAGCTAGAGTGATACAGACTCAAATCAGAGATTCCACTCTCCCTTCCTTCCTTGACATCTGCCCTCGAAATCGGAAGGCAACACCTATGCCAACCACTGAGGGGGTTACTACCAATTAAAACATCAACGCCTTTAATCAGCCAACCAACGGGCGACCCATCAATCCTGGTCCTACCGCCACTCCTGCCAGCAATCCTCGGCAGTATTCTTCCGTTCCTCCACCAAACAGTTATGGTAGGCCTGTTCCAAAGAGAACTTCCTACCCCCCACTTCCAGAATCTTTGGGTGATATCTTCTTTGCTCTTATGGCCTGCAAAGCCATTCAACTTCCACCTCAGAGGGAAGGGATTTCTCCCAATGTTGATACCTCCAAATACTGTCCTTATCACAGAGCTCCTGGGCATGTCATTCACAATTGCTTTGCATTTAAAGATTGAGTTTATGATATGAACGATGAGGGGCGTATTAATTGGGAAGATGTCAGAATTGCTATCTCTAATTTAAAAGGAAGGAATCGGGACCTTGGCATAGTTCAGAACCCTCTCCCAGATCATCAAAAGGTTACAGACCCATCTACATCAGGACAGGAACAAGAAGAGAAAGTCAACACCTTCACAGTTAGCTAAAAGTCTCGGGTGATCCGAAGAGAACAATTTTGGGGGTATGAAGGGGGACCACTAGTCCGAGAAGAACATGAAGAAGATCATTGTGAAAAGATGGAAATGAGCGTGGGAGTTATCCAGGAAGTAGGAGGCCCTTAGTGCTCCTTTGGCTTAAGAAAGAACATGTTCCAACCACACCATCAGGTCGTGATCCTTCACTGAATTTCTTGATTCAAACCACATCCTCACTCATGACTGCTAATCACTCCCGTCCACTTCAATTGATCACACCAAGTCCTAAAGAAGTCAGTACTCCCATTGAAAACACCATGAATCTTTCACTCAAGAATAGGATAGTCCCACGACCTTCCAGTATGCCTGAGACTCAAGAGGAGTCCAACACTCAATCAAGCTCCACGTCTACATAATATGACATTCTCCAACATCTTGAGAAGACCCCATCGAGGATCTCTATTTTGGAGCTAATCAAAAGATCTCCCTCACATCAGGAAACACTTCTCAAATTCCTCCAAAAAGTCATGGTGAGTGAGGATATTCCAGCTAATGATGTCTCCCACGCTATTCTTTTTGTCACTCAGGGGCAACCAGTGATCACTTTCTCCAATGAAGATTTGGCTGCTCCTGAACACCGTTCTTTACCCTTACCACTTACCATTACACTAAATGAGGTAAGGGTGGACTCCACTCTGATTGACACTAGGGCATCCATCAATGTGTGCCTGATGAAGGCATTGACACAAATTGGAGTAAAGGAAGAAGAGTTGGTAAGGGTTTCAACCATCATTTCAGCCTATAACAACTCCAAACGGACTTCCCCTGGAAAAATCATTCTCCAAGTCGGAGTTAGGCCGATAGTCATGCCTTCAGAGTTCTTCATTTTAGATGTTGAACCAACCTACAAGCTAATTTTGGGAAGACCTTGGATAGAGCAGACTGTGGGAATCTCGTCTACAGCACATCAATGTTACAAATTCCCATTCAAAGGAAAAATAGTGAAGATCAAAAGCACCCCTATAGTGGAAATGTTGGAGACGATAACCACAGAACAACTTCCCTCCATGACTGTCATTGAGAGAAAAAATGAAGAGAGTTTGTCCATAGTTAATTCAGCTCAGTTTGGAAAAGAAGTTGGGGCAGCTATTGCTTCATTACCACTCAGGAAGGAGACTAAAATGTACAGAGAAAGAAAGGGTTGGCAAATGATGATAAAGATGGGATATTATCCGGAAAAAGGGTTAGGAAAGGAAGAGCAAGGAATGAGACAGCCCATCGAAGATGAAGTAAATTTCAATGGAGTAGAATTGGGGTATCTGCACAGAGATGAATGTTGGCAACCCTTGGATTGGATGCTCTGGGAACACTTTACCTCATGGGCCACTGGATTTCAAGAGGAAGAGAAGATGATATATCAGGTGAGGGACAATCCATCTGATGAGAGTGACAAAGAAGAAGTGGAAGAAGAACTAAGACTCCAGGCATTATTCTGTCTACATATTCTAGAGGAAGGGTCTCCCTTACAGCTAGGAATAGGAATATTCTTAGCCCATCAGCATCATAGTCCCCTCACTTTCATTCCATTCTTGTTTCACCCTCCAGTCCCTCCACTCATCACTCTTCTAATACCAGAATCTCCCCAACATTGTTTCTCATTCATCACTTCAGATCATGAAAAAAAAAGCGCATTTAGAAAGGAGAGAATGCCAAATCAATCTGGAAGAACCTTCATACTGGGAGAATGAATGTACAGAGAGCTTCCTTGTTCAAGGGACCTCTCTTTCCCATCAGCTGAATTCATCAATCATCCACCCGCTTGTACATAGTAATTTAGGAATAGGAATAGGGATATGAATAGGTTTAGAAGGCACCTCTTCAGGTCCACACCACAAGAAAAGGAAAGGAAGAGAAGTTCCTAGACGCTTTGTTTTAGAGTTAGCACATAGATGTGGAAGTTTAATCCAAGAGTCCGCTTTATCACAGGAAGATTGTATCAATATAATTGAAAATGAGAAAGTCGCAGAATGTTTGGAATCTGATGGACTTGGGGTGTATCTGTTAGAAGTGGGAGAAATTAATGAGCAGGAAGAATATGAGGATGAAGAGGATTCGATAACTCCTTATGTAAGTGGGACAAAGAGATTTGATGAGCCAACAACTGCAATTGATGAGCCAACCAAGGAAGTTAATCTTGGCACAGAGGAAGATCCTAAGATAATCCTTATTAGTGCAAATTTGAGTGCCAAAGAAGAAGCTGAGATAACGACTGTGTTAAAGGAATATCTGGATGGTTTCGCTTGGTCTTATGAGGATATGCCAGGACTAAATACGTCCTTAGTGGAGCACCGGCTAGTCCTAAAATCTAATGCTAAGCCTGTTAAACAAAAATTGAGAAGACTCCATTTAAAATTGGCTCTGAAAGTCAAAGAGGAAGTTGATAAACTCCACAAAGCAAAATTCATCAGAGTTGTTCTCTATCCTCAGTGGGTAGCAAACATCGTCCCAGTGAAGAAAAAGGATGGTAGGGTCAGGGTGTGCATAGATTTTAGAGATTTGAACCAAGTATGTCCCAAAGATGATTTCCCACTCCCACGCATAGAAGTCCTGATAGATAATACCGTGGACTACGAGATGCTTTCATTCATGGATAGCTTTTCAGGATACAACCATATCAGATTAGCTGAGGAAGATCACAGTGGTTTATTTCGCAACATTTACAGAGGTGCAAGCCATTCTACGAACTGCTTAAGGGAGGGGCAAAATTTGATTGGAATGTGAAATGTCAGAAGGCTTTTGATGAATTAAAAAGCTATTTACAAAGTTCCCCAATCCTGATGCCCCCAGTGGCGGGACGTTCCCTACTGCTCTATATTTCTACTACTGACGATTCTGTTGGAGCAGTATTGGTCCAGTATGACGACGAGAAGAAAGAAAGGGCGGTGTATTACCTCTCTAAATTATTCAATGAAGCAGAAAAGAAATACAGTACCATAGAAAGGACGTGTGCAACTCTCGTTTGGGTAGCTCAGAAGCTCAAGCATTATTTTATTGCTCATGAGGTAAAGCTTCTGGCTAGGATGGACCCGATCAAGTATCTTTTAGAAAAGCCAGTATTGACGGATCGTTTAGTTAGATGGCAAAGTTTCTTGAATCAATTTGATATAACATATGTAAATAAAAAAGCCATCAAAGGACAAACCATTGCAGAACATCTGGCATATCACCCCTTACCAATCTTTTCTCCTGTCGAAACTGAGTTTCCCGATGAAGAGTTGAGATCTTTAGTGGATGATAGTCCATCTTGGGTTCTCTATTTTGATGGTGCTCTCAACTCTAAAGGTAAGTGAATAGGGACAGTCTTATTGTCACCTGAAGGAGTGAGCATCCCTCAGGCTCGACAATTAACATTTCCTGCTACTAACAATATAGTGAAATATGAAGCACTCCTAACAGGACTAAAGACGACAGTAATGCTTAGAGTCAAAGAGCTGCGCATCATTGGTGATTCTCAACTAATCCTTAGACAAGTTCTTTACAAGTACAGTACCAAAGATCCAAAGTTAAAGCTATATCAAGAGTTGGTGAAAAGTGTAGCCCGTCGGTTTAGAAAACTCACCTATGTTCATACCCTAAGATCCCAGAACATTCTAGCAGATGCACTTGCTTCGCTATCTTCTTCCTTAAAATTTCCACCAGGCAAATCATCTGAAACAATCTTGATCCAGAAAACGGACTTTTCCTCTCTCTCTGACCCTTGATTCCTGTAATTCCTTAAGCCTACTGATGAAGAAGTCTCGGTACTGGAGGTGTCCTATGTAGAGCCAGTGGTGGACTTTGATGATGGGAACCCTTGGTATTTTGATATTGAGAATTATTGTAAGGATGGGTCTTTCCCAGAATATGCCACATCTCAGGATCAAAAGGCAATACGTGGGGTGGCACAGAGGTACAACATTCTAGGAGGTGTACTGCACAAGAAGTCACTTAGCGGAGTATTTCTTCGTTGCTTAGATGAAATAGAGGCTAAACAAGTGATTGAAGCTGCTCACGTTAGTGAATGTGGCGGCCATGTCAATGGCCGCTCACTAGCTCAGAAACTCCTCAAACTCTATTACTGGCCCACCATGTAGGAATACTGCAACATCTTCGTTCGGCATTGTGTGAAGTGTCAGCTTCACGCCGACAAAATTCATGCTCCCTCCTCATCTCTTCGCCTAATGATCGCTCCGTGGCCCTTTCCCATGTGGGCATTTGATGTTGTTGGAACCTTGGAAGACAGAACTGGAGAAATCAAGAAGAAGTCCTTCATCCTTACTGCTACAGAATCTTTCACAAAATGGGCTGAAGCATAAGCCTTCTCCGAGATCAAAGCTTCAACAGTGATCAAGTTCATCAGGCGCAACATTTTGGCTAGGTTCGGAACCTCAAGGGACATCGTCACCGACAATGGACCGCAATTCGTCGCCCAGGAATTTCATGAAATGTGCAGTAAGTTCGACATTCAATTGCATCATTCATCTCCATATTATCCATAAGGTAATGGCCAGGCAGAAGCAACAAACAAAACTCTCATCAGAATCATAAAGAAAACTTGCAAATCACATAATTTCGCAGATTGGTCAGAACGTTTAGTCGATGCTCTATGGGCATATCGCACCTCAATCCGAACTCCTACCGGTCAAACCCCTTTTGCTCTCACATTCAGATCAGAGGTGGTACTTCCATACGACATCCTTATCCCCTCACTAAGAGTACAATTGGGTCAGGATTTGGATTCCGATGGACATCGGGAAGCTTTGTTGACCCAATTGGAGCTCTTAGATGAAAAGCGGATGATTGCTGCCGATCACACTATAGTTTATCGTCAAAAAATTGCAAGATTTTATGCCAAAAAGGTAATTGAACGTAAATTTGAAGTGGGAGAGATGGTCCTAAAACGAAAATTCATAAAATCTTCTGGACCAAGAAATAAGTTGTTTGAAAATTGGAAAGGGCCATTTGTGGTTAAAGAGGCGGATCCTGGGAACGCATATAAGTTGGTAAATGAGCAGGGGTAAGAGTTATCTCATCCATGAAATGGTGTTTACTTGAAGAAGTTCTACCCTTATGTCACTTATCTTTTGTTTCAAATAGGAATAGGATAGTCGGCATGGTGCTACGACCAGTGGGGCTCAAGGTTATATTTTCATAAACTGGCTCTATTTCTTTTAGACGTTTGGAAAAGGGGAAGTCCTTACACACACTCACGCCTATCATTAAGGAGAAAATAACAGATGAGTCAAGGAGAACGAAAACCAAGCTTAGAAGGAGATAGAACACCCTTTTCCCTCTTATTCGGCCAAAGTCAGGGAACCGTGGCCTCACGGGAGGACTCCCGAGTCCGTCTGTTGCCTTAGTAGGAGGAAGTCAAATAAAGAAATCAAAAGCAAAAGCCACATCAAAGGAAAAAAAAAAAAAAAAAAAAAAAGCAAAAGCCTCCAGACCAAGCGTCAAGTCGATAAAAGGAGGCAAATGAAGAAAAGGCCTATCAAGTCAAATCCCAAAACAAGGCCACAAAGAAAAGAAAAGGAAAAGAAAAGAGATCGAATCCCAACAGGCAATAGGGTGGAGGAAGGATAATTCCTGAGGTCACCTAACCCTCTCAAGCGGCTTATCTATTCATTCTTTTTATTTTGGGTGTTCTCTCTTCTTCTTAGTAAGGTTGAAGTGAACCAAGATTCAAAAGTTAAATGGAATTAATGACATGGCAAATTTAACTGTCACACTTCCCCAAACCAAACCCTCTTAGAAAAGAAAAGATGTGTGAAGTCTAGTCGAAGGTTCTTTTGATCTATGTACCATGCCGATTTTAGAGTCTGTCAATTTTCCTTAGGTCAATGCAAGCGGTTTACCGAATGGTACGACGCCGCTAATTCCGGGTTAGCGTCGCGCGGTTGGCCATTAGGGTTCCAGGGTGGTCTATCATTTACTACTTAACTTGTGAGGAAAGAGATCCGGGTCGGGAAAATCATTTATCGTTGATATGTTTTTTAGAAGGATATGTTGGTCGGGAGCAGCTGGGAGCCAGAGTTTGGTGTGACGGTATTGTCATCAGCATAAGACTTAAGCAGGTGGGTTCTGGTCGAGGACTATTAACGACCCAAATCGGCTTAGGTATGCACATAGGACGCCTGGTGAGTTCAGCAAGGAACATTTCAAAATAAAAAAAAAAATCACATATTTCAAAATCCAAAAAAAATACATATTTCAAAATAAAAAAAATCACATATTTCAAAATAAATAAATAAAATCACATATTTCAAAATCTAAAAAAATTCACATATTTCAAAATCCAAAAAAAAAAATCACATATTTCAAAATCTAAAAAAAAATCACATATTTCAAAATCCAAAAAAAAAAAAAAAAACACACACACACACACACATTCATCTGTATGAATGCTTGTCATTTTGTACATACAAATTGCATATGCATGATTGTATGCCGCATATTTCTTTATTTCCTTATGTTCGTTTAATAAGACAAGGCCCCTTGACTTGTCGCCAAGGCTAGAATGGTATTCATCTTTGTGGGCAAGGGGATAAAATAAACTATGAAAATAACATTCTTTCTCAGTGGTGTTGTGCAGGAACAGGCAATGAAGAAAATCAACTTCAGTGGCAATCACAAAAGTCAAGAATACAACATCATCATCAGGGGCATACCCCTGTATACAACATCATCATCAGGGGCATACCCCTGCATCCAACATCATCATCAGGGGCATACCCCGACATCAAACAACATCTTCAAGGGCATACCCCTGAATCTACAAACTCACATCACTCTCACATCAAAAACCTCTACCACTATCTCCTTCTCCTTCATTCGGGAACGACGGTCGTCGACGACTGCTGCTGCTATCCTCTCGATGACGTCTCTGACTTGGGGCTGGGGATTGAGAATGGAAAGAGTGATCAGGGAAAGGGAAAGGAAACTCAAATCCAGCCTGTAAACCATCAAAAAAGTCAAAATCACCAAAAGTAGAACCACTCGAATAAGTCGGCTGGGCATGAGGAGCTGTAGGTGGAACAAAAGACATAGAAGGATGAGAAGGATGAGTGGAAGGAGCTGTCGGGTAAGTGGAAGGAGCAGAAGGATGAGTGGAAGGAGCAGTCGGATAAACAGAAGGATCAGTCGGATAAGTGGGAGGAGCTGGCGGATAAGTAGAAGGGATCTGAGTATCTGGGTACAACGGGTACCCAGAGTAAGCCTGGTCACCTAGATGAGGAGGATGGACTGGACCTCCAGCGCGTAAATGGGGCACGCGACCTGTTCGGAGCTCATGACCCTTCATAGAAACTTGATCTCTGATCATTTCAGATTTGCCCTTCATGGTGAAGAGCTTTTCCCGAGCATCCAGCAATTCTTTCTCCAATTCCTTCACCTTGGACTCTGCCACAAATAAGCGTCCAGGCACAGTAATGTCGCCCATGGTCTCCAGGCGTCGCGTTAGTTGTTCCACTTGGGCCGCATATGAAGAAGATTGCCCTAGTGCCCTCTCCAACCCCACCCTCTGCATCATGATCAAATCCACATGTCAAATCACTATTCATGACAAAAGATTGAAAGAATTCAGGCAAACTCACTGCTTGGGCAAGTTCCGTCTCTCTAGTAGTGGCACGGGCAATGGCCTCCTCCAAATGCTACTCCAAGTCTGAGGAAGAAGTAGGGGCATGAGAAGAGCTAGCCCCGCTTCCACCACTAGTGGTCCGAAAACGCCGCAATTCCGCCTCTTATGAGATGGTGAAAAGTGATTAGAAAGAAGCAGTCATGTCAAAAGAAAAGGTGCAGGAATATACCATGGTATGAATCTGCTCCTTAAGTTGAGAATTCTCAAATTCAACTGTGGAAAGCTGGTTCTCTAATCGACGGACCGCTTGGTCCACCGGCATCTGCACGCATAAATGCTGAATCACGATCTCAAAGGAGGGAACCTGAAGTTAATAGTCAAATTACTCACCATACGAGAATCCAACTTGAGGCGATGAGCGTAACGGTGGGAGAAGTCATCCAAATACACAGAACTGTCTTGAAGGCCGCAAACATGACGGAGTCGAACTCCGCCCCTCCTCCAAGCCTGAATTGTCTCCTCGTGAGTGCGTACCCAATCTTGATTATGGCTCCTGGACTTCCTATAAGAGCGACCTGTAGGTCCCATTGAGGGAATCTCCACCCGATCCTGATGCCAGCCTAAGGTCCTCATCACCAGCCGTAGATGAAGAGGCTCCACCACATTGATGCAATGCAACCAAATCATTCGATTGAATAAAGGTCTCCCCTCGGCTACCCACGGTTGATCATCATCAACCTCATCCGTGTATGGAGTCCACTGGACCTGCACGACATCAAGAAGGGGTAAGATAGAAATGAGAATTGAGATTGAGTTCAAAAGGAAATACCTGATGATGTGGGAAGTTATCAAGAAAGCCTCGAAACTCTTCCACTCGGCCAGTCAGAGGGCGTCTACTAGTGGGTATGTCCCATCGACACAGCAGAGGCACAAAATTGTAGCGGTCCCATGAAAGCTGAGGACGGACCGGAGGCATGTGATGATAGCCCCAAATCTACAAGGATGAAAAATGTCAGGAACTAATAACACAAGGAATAGGGGAATGAGTCTGAGAAAACAAACATGAAGAAAAGGAGTAAATCTGCCCATACTGGTAGAGTGATCTGTATAACGAGGAAGATGGGCAAAGAGATGGGCCAACATAGCCGCGCCCCATGCGAAAGGCCCCACTGCATCTAAATCAGTTAAGAGCAGCAAGAACTTGCAATTGATCCGATTTGCTGTAGTAGCGAATAAGAGACGTCCAAAGAAAAACAGCAAGAAAAGGCGAATTTCTTGATCTTCTGAGCGGCCGCCGAATGTAGCGCACTCATAAACTCGCTCCTGAAGGTCATTGAGGTCGTCCGATGGACCCCGTCGCAAGCCGCCAAGACGAACCGCCTCAGGAAGTCGGCCTAAAGATATGGATGTCACTGGACCCTGGGCTCTCGCAAAGTCAGCTCCCAACAGTTCATGGATAACTGCGTGGTAGTCAGCTCGTCCCTCTCCCACTACTGGATTTCCTTGAACTCTGAGACCCGTGATGTATGCAACATCTTCTAGGGTGGGAATCATATGTCCCCACGGCATGATAAAGGCTCGACAATCTTCATCCCATCGCTCTCGTAATGCCTCAATATAACTCGCATCTACCTAGTATGGGCGGACAGAGAGCAAGGCCTCAAATCCCATTGCATCAATACGTTGTTGTTGGCGCATTGGCAGAGTATTATACCATGCCCAGACAAGGTCCCATGAAACTCGGCTTCGAATTCGTCCTGGACCCTGCAAAATTATCAAAAAAGAAATCCACTTGTCAGACACCGGAGACCAGGGACCAGAGGCCGGAGGAGGATATCAGACGGCCACAGTCCTGGCCGTCTGGATCCAGACGGCCACTTATCTGGCCGTCTGGTCTAGACAGCCACCTCTATGGCCGTTTGAACCAAACGGCCACCTCTATGGTCGTCTGGTGCAGACGGCCAGTTCTCTGGCCGTCTGGTGCAGACGGCCAGTTCTCTGGCCGTCTGGTCCAGACGGCCACCTCTCTGGCCGTCTGGTCCAGACGGCCACTTCTATGGCCGTCTTGTCCAAACGGCCATCTTTATGGACGTCTGAACCAGAGGGCCACCTGTATGGCCGTCTGGTACTCAGACGTCCACTTCAGTAGCCGTCTGAACCTTTTATAACAAAAAGTTGTACCTATCGTGAATCTGAAGTCGATTTCGTCTCCCCAGTGACCTTCGTGTCACCTTCATCTTCCCCGACATCATCATTGCCGCCGTTGTCGGCGGCATCTTCCTCGTTGCCCGCATGCTCATCATCTCCGCCAATTTCTTCATTCTCTGGGGCATCGTCACTCAGGCCGTAGGAGCTCCTCTCGTGTTCCCCTATTGCGTAATCATCGTCCGAACCTGGATTCGGAGGTTGGACATCATTCTCCTCTGGGTTGTAATGGGTAGATGATCGTCGGAGGCGTCGAACACACTGTTTGAATCGCCTATTTATCTTGAGAAAAGCTAGATGACTGAGAAGAGGGTTGTGGCAAGAAGATTTTGAAAATGAAAAGGATTGAGGAAAGGGGGGTTTTTATACCCACTGCTTCTTTAGACGGCTAGAAAGATGGCCGTCTGAAGGTTCAGACGGCCATGAAGCTGGCTGTCTGAATAGGTTAGAAGGCCAACTGAGTGGCCGTCTGGATTTCAGAAGGCCAGCTAGCTGGCCGTTTGGACTAGACGGCCAGTCTGGTGACCTTCTGTTTTTAGACGGCCATATCCTTGGCCGTCTGGTTTCTTCTCTCACCACTCAACTTTACCCAATCACGGGACAACTCAAAATGATTGCTCTTATTCATCTTAAATCATGGGGCAAGCCCGTACATTTATCCCTTAAAAAAAGAAGAAAAAAAAAAGAGAGAGACATCAATCTAATTTAGCTGGACGCCTCCGGGCGAAATAAGAGGAGATTACTGGACGTATTGTCTTGAGATACTCTATGTATCCCAGAATCTTAACATAATCCTCTTGTACGTCTATAGTACCTTTGCATCCAATTGAGTATTTGCGCCAATTCTTTCGTGAATTTCTTAAGAGTTCGGCATCTTCTTCAGAACCCAAGATCCGAGGGAGGATCATGTCATTGGTCAAGGCTGAATAAGGAGTTTGACGAAGAAGTCCATACTGGAGATGGCAACGGTGAGCCTGATATAACACTGTTTTTGTTGCACCAACAAGCCAGAGTTCATGTTTCTTGCGTGCACGTACTTGAAAGATTATGTTGCGGGATATCATGGGAACAAAAATAAAGTCTTCGGCATTCATGAAATTCAGATGATCTCACCAATCGTCCTGAGTTTTCAGATGACCTGTCAAATTCTTTACCATAACTTCAGGACCAAACAACGACCTCACAGGAAACATAGCACTGCGACGAAAAAATGCGAGATTCATTATGTGGTTCCAATGAAAAATCAAACTTCAAATGCATCTCCATCCATAGTTGCAACATAAAGAGGCTCCCTTGAGGTTTCCTGCCCATGCACATACTGCTCAATCCGCTGTACAGATGAGCCATGAGAGCGCGGGCTACAGAATAGCCCCGCCAAAGCAAAGTAATCACTCCAACATGATCATAAGAGAGGACATCACCAGAAGAAGGAAAAAGTAAGGTCCCACCAAGGCAGAGACTTAGGCCTTGCATCAATCGCTCAGCATCTACTTCTCGGGACCTCACTTTATCAACAATCCACTTGGCCAATCGGTTGATTTGAATTCCCCGTTGGCAAGACATCAATCGGACTGCTACCTCATCTGGGACTATGTTGTTCAGGATCTCATACCAAGGTGGTAGCCCACGCATGTCACCTTCCTCCAAATCCTCCCATCCAAACAATAACTTCACCTCCTCCACCAATTCCAGAAGCGCTCCTAATGCATCCCAACTCCACCACATCTTTTCGAGGTGCTTGGCAAAAACTACCAAACGGATGAGGTGCCATGGAAGCATGAAAGTCCGCATGTCAATAGTAATGCAATGCATTAGAGTGATCAACCAAGTATAATGGATTTCATGGCGTGGGCCAGGCAACTGCAACACTGCCTAAAAAAAAAAAACAGAGAAAATACTTCAAGAGGGAAAGAAGGAAGAATAAAGAAAGTGATCTTGCATGTGCATACCTGGCCACGAACAACGCGGTTGCTCAGATGACCCTCGATCTCAATCAAAACGTCAGGCGTGCGAAGCATGAAGCCAAAGGTAGCTTTTTGGAGGAAGAAGAGGACGCTATGAGAGGTTGGAAGGGTCCCATCCAAGCTTCCTCGCACTTATTTTATACCAAGATGCAGATAAAGATGTACTCCCATGCATCGAAGTCCCACAACAAAAGCAAAAAAAAAAAACAGCATAAAATAATCAGACGGCCAGATAGATGGCCTTCTGAAGCTTCAGACGGCCACCACTCTGGCCTTCAGATGGAACCATCAGATGGCCTTCTGATGCTTTAGACGGCCACCAGTTTGGCCTTCAGATGGAACCATCAGACGGCAAGAAAGATGGCCTTCTGATGCATCAGACGGCCATCAGTTTGGCCTTATGACAAAATATTTCAGAAAAATTATAAAAAAAAAATTAAAAAGAAAAAAAATGTGTGCTTCTTACTTTATTGCTAATATAATGATTCTAACATCTGATTCTGTAGGAAGAAGAAGATTGAAGAGTCTGCATTAGTTTAGAAAAAAAAAAAAAAAAAATTGGAGGCTAATAACTTAAGGCACATAAATCCGGAGTTCCCCTTTAACAAAAATGACGATGGATTTATGAGGTTTAAGTTATTTGAACAGCCTAGAATAAATCCTCCAATGTCTTGCATTAGATAGGTTTTTTTATTTTAAACCCAGCATGCATCATCCATTCTTTCAGTATATCATTGCAGAGGAGAGTAGGGCCCTGTCGCCCCGTACTTTAATCATCTAATGTTGGAATCTTCTATCGTCTGCGCAATGTTTTGATCAAGTCTTGGAATACACATTCCGCACCTTTGATTGTCATCCTTTAAACTCCTTCGACCGGACAGGCGTCCCATAGTGTGTCGGAGACTCGCGGCAATTGCCAGAGGACCTCTTAGGTTGTAGTTTATGGGTACACAACTCTTTCTCCCTTCACCATTCTTAGTTTGCATCACCATTGTTGTCAGACTTTTAGCAGGTTCCACATCGGCTGGAGTGGTCCAAAATAGGGTGTAGTGTCCGTACCATCCACTTATCAGTCCGCCGTGCTCTGCTGCAAAGAGGATGCCACGGAGGGGCAGCTGTAGACACCCAATTTTGGCTCATTCCATAGACCGATTTGAGCTTTATTGTGTTAACGGGCCTTTGTGTTGATCTTTTTGTCGTTTCCCGCTCATTTGGATTCCTTGAAATTTAATTTCTTTTTGTCAAAAAAAAAATGTTGTCACAAAACGTTCATTTTTCAAAAAAAAAGGAAAGGTGTATGATTTCAAAACTTTTTTCATTTTTTGCATTTGGATTTTAAAAATATTCATTTTTTTAGAAAAAAGTTTGTCATGTCCATCAGGTGGCCAAAGTATTGGCCGTCTGATCCTTCAGACGGCTAGACTAGTGGCCGTCTGAACATTCAGACGGCCAGAAAGATGGCCGTTTGAACATCCTTCAAATGGCCACCTTCCTGGCCTTTTGAGTTCAGACGGCCACCTTCTTGGCCTTCTGAGTTCAGACGGCTAGTTTGCTGGCCTTCTGAGTTCAGGCGGCCAGGTTACTGGCCTTCTGAGTTCAGACGGCCAGGTTTCTGGCCGTCTGATACTTTAGATGGCCATCTCTTTGGCCTTCTGATGGTTTGATTTTCCGTGATTATCCAAATCTTTTTTACGCCTTTCTCTCGGATTTTTGACCATATCTTCCGCATTTTCTCACCCTAGTCGATTAAGATGAAGATGATTTAGAGCTTAGGTGTCAACTTTTGATTGGTTTTGGCTTAGATTTTGTTGAAGAGATCTCTATCCAGTCTTCTTTATCCTCATCTATTGGCCCACGAAATGGGGGCTTCCTAGGGTTTTAACTCGACCTCCCTTGCCTATTTAAGCTCTCCTTCACCTTGGGAACGGGGCCAGGAGGGTTCACTATGGGGAGGATACCATTTTACATAAAAAAAAAGAGAGAAAAGTGTGATTTCAAAGTCGAGCATTAGTTCTCTTCTTTGGAGTTCGTGGGAAGAGAGCAACTATGGAGTCTTGGAGGCTTTAGGGAGGAAGAATGTGCCGTCAATCTTGTGCCCATGCAACACTCTCTTCAACGTCAAACAGGAAACCTTACTCTCCTCTCTCATTTTATTATTTTTATCATTCTCTTCATAGTCCCATACATGCATGCACCAGTCTAGGATTTTGTCCATGTTTAGATTTCATTTGCACACACACGCACTCATGATTAGGTACCTTAGATCCTTGCTAAGGGATTTGTTTTGATCTAAAACACCAAAAAACGGGAAGGTGGGTGGCCATAACACTTGGTCACTCATCCTTCTCACCCACACATTCAGTAAGGTCACCTCTAATTGATATTTTTTTTTTGCTTAATGAACGGATGCTATGCTAATTAAGAGTCTAATGGGTGTTTTAATTTATGATTAATTTGTAGGAAATCAAGGCGTGAGGCCCTGTCTTCGTGGTCGGCCGAGGAGAAGGGAGTGTGGACTACAAATTCCGCTGTACGCGGAGGTCTTAGAGTGTCATTCGCGATCAAGGTAGTCCCTCTGGGTCAAGGTAAAACACCTAGGCGATCACCATTTTAGTTCTTGATGTTTTAGTTCATCAAGTCATTTTGTTCTTTATTTGTTCTTATCATTATCCTAACTCTGGATTCGTGGCCACGGAGGTTGGTCTCCGCTCACCAGTTGAGCGCGGGGTCATTTCCGGCGCCTAAAGAGAATACTTGAGTACTGATTTCACACAATTCTTAAAGGATAATGGTATCCTTTCTCAGCTGACCCCTCTATATACACCGCAGATGAATGATGTATCTGAAAGGAGGAATCGCACCTTGTTGGACATGGTGCGATCCATGATGAGTTTTTCAAGTTTACTAGTGTCCCTCTAGGGGTATGCTCTAGAGTCAGCAACGTATCTACTGAACAGAGTATCCAGCAAGTCTGTGACGTCTACTCCATATGAGATATGGAAAGGTAGGAAACTAGAATTTAAACATGTTAAAGTTTGGGGTTATCCTGCTTATGTAAAGAGGCATGATCCAGACAAGTTAGAATCACGAACTGATAAATGCAGGTTTGTGGGATATCCAAAGGAAACCTTTGGATATTACTTTTACCATCCTGGTGAACAAAAAGTGTTTGTCGCCAGGAAAGTTATCTTCTTGGAAGAGTAATACCTTCTCTAGGAAGACAGTGGGAGTAGAATAGTACTGGAAGAGGTTCTAGATCCCCAAATAGCTGCAATATCATCATCGGATGAGATATCAGTTCATGAATCTATTCAGGTATACACAGATGAGCCTCATAGATCTGGTAGAGTACCTAGACTACCCGAACGATATGTGGGACATATCGCTGAAGGAGAGTCTAAGGTAGAATATAATGAGGATGATGATCCTAAAACTTACTAGGAGGCCATAGAAGGCCTAGAAGCCGAGAAATGGCGAGAAGCCATGAACTCAGAAATCCAGTCTATGTACACCAACTAAGTTTGGAACTTGGAGGACTTGTCCGAGGGTATTATACCCATCGGATGCAAGCGGATCTTTAAGAGAAAGATCGGTGCTGATGGATGGATCGACACTTATAAGGTAAGATTGGTGGCAAAGGGATATCGTCAAAGGCAAGGAATTGACTATGACGAGACTTTCTCACCAGTTGCCATGATAAAGTCGATCAGAGTTCTACTCGCCATAGTTGCACATTACGATTACGAAATCTGGCAGGTAGATGTGAAGACTGCCTTTCTCAATGGTAACATTGAGGAAGAGGTGTATATGATACAACCTGAAGGTTTCACTTCCAAAGAGTTTCCAGATAGAGTATGTAAGCTTCAGAGATCCATTTATTGACTGAAGTAGGCTTCCCGAAGCTAGAACATAAGATTTCACGAGGCTGTCAAGTCTTATGACTTCATTAAGAATGAAGATGAACCTTGTGTGTACAGGAAGACCGGTGGGAGCGCAGTCACCTTCTTAGTCCTTTACGTAGATGACATACTACTCATTGGGAATGATGTAGATATGATGTCATCAGTAAAGATTTGGTTGTCGAAAAACTTCTCCATGAAGGATTTAGGAGAAGCATCCTACGTATTCTTAATACAGATCTATAGAGATAGATCAAAGAGGATGCTTGGAATGACCCAATCCTTGTATATAGGTACCATTGTCAAAATGTTTGGCATGAAAAATTCCAAGAAAGATCTCATACCAATGAGATATGGAATTAATCTCTCAAAGGAGCAGTCTCCTATGACTCCTAATGAGAGGACATTTATGGATAGAGTACCCTATGCCTCTACTATCGGATCTATCATGTATGTCATGCTGTATACATGGCCTGATGTGGCATATGCTCTAAGTGTTACAAGCAGATTTCAGGCTGATCCAGGCGAAGAGCACTAGAAGGCAGTGAAAGTTCTTCTTAAGTACTTAAGAAGAACTAAGGATATGTTTTTTGTTTATAGAGGAGGTGAATTGAAACTGCGAGACTATACTGACTCAAGTTTCCAGTCAGATCCAGATGATAGCAAGTCTACATCTGGATTTGTGTTTACTTTGAATGGAGGCGCAGTATGCTAGAAGAGTTCCAAGCAAGTACCCACTGCAGATTCGACGACTGAAGATGAGTGCATCGCTGCAGCTGAAGCCGCCAAGGAAGCTGTGTGGTTGAAGAAATTCATCACCGACCTCGACGTAGTTCCCAAATTCTCTTAACCTATTACGTTGTTGTGCGACAACAATGGAGCTATTGCACAAGTGAAAGACTCGCGGTCTCATCAGAAACCGAAACATATTCTGAGGCGCTTTCATCTCATCAGAGAGATCATATCCAGAGGAGATGTAGTGGTGGAAAGAGTTCCATATGTCGATAATGTAGCAGATTTACTGACAAAGCCGGAGGCTCAAAATGTGTTTGAGCGTCACCTAGAGTCTATAGGTTTAGTGCATAAAGGTGATTGGCTTTTGTTCAAGTGGGAGATTGTTAGTCTTAGGTGACCTACAAGCCAATATGACTTTGTAATCTCGTTCATTTATTAATATAACGACATTATTTCATTATATGTAAATTCGTATTATTATCGTCTCATAATGAAGTCCGTGAATATGTGCAATAGTGATCAGATTATGATGAGATCATACTAGTGAGACTGATTACGTAAACACACATATTCTTAATAATTCATAGTCAGAAGATATTCAAGAGGGACATCGGATATCCGGTTAGACTAGTACAGATTACTCCTGCTCATACGATGAGTATGACTGATCTCATAGTCACTTGTGTGGAGACACTAAGGCGAATCTGTAGGTGCTCATTAAAGAATGAGTTCACTGAACTGATCCGACTGAATCGCTGAATGGCATTGTACCTCACTATCAACCAGCTTGATTCTGTTGTCGCAGTTGCGTGGATGGTCCTCGGACCTAAGACACCAAGGACACCTTGTTGGTGGACTTCTATGCTTTGACCTTGGTTTATGAATCTCTAACCACGAGATTTTAAACAGCCAAGGATTAGGTACAGCGGAAGTCCCTGTCCAGGGCGAACGATAATATCGGAAAAGGAGTTTTCCGATATTATACGGTAGCATCCGATCCAAGTGAGTCGACCGGTTAAGGTTTGACAGTATACCATATCCTGAGTTGACTCGAGAGCATTGTACGAATGAAGGATTATATCCACGCGGTAACTATCGGCGAAAAGGTTCCAAGAGTGGGTTACTTAACCCCGATACCTTCCGGGTTCACGCGGTGTTGCTTGGCACCCAACGTGATCGGAGGCCCGATCGAATTTGATGTGCGACATTGATTCGATTGATTAACTAATTAATATGAGTTAATCAGGCCAGTGAGGAGTCACTGGGCTTATTGGGCCATTAACCGGACTAGTTAGTGGGCCTAGAGGGTCACACGCAAATGATTCTCAAGGCGATGGATAAATAAGTTGGTTTTATATAAATCGAGGGTTTTATGAAAAATCGCGCGGTTAATAGAAAATGTAGTGAACGGGATGAACAGGCCAAGTTGCTACTCAACCCTAACTGCCCCCTCCTCTCTTCCTCTCTCTCTCTGGCGCCCCAAACGAGCCCGGATCCCCAAGTCTGCTCTGCCGCTTCTCTGACTCCCGTTCGATGGGAAATCATCCGCGCGTTGCGGCGAACGGCATAGGTTTCGTAGGCTGCGAAGAATGAGGAACCGTGAGGATATCCACCACGAGGAAGATCGCGTGGACTCCACTAGAGGCCAGACGTTTGCACGGCTTGCAGTGTCACACCGACGGAACCGAATGGTTGCGAATTCGAATTCGCACGCGGTAAGAATCCGATTATCTGATAATCATTTTTGGTTTAATCGAAACGGGAAAATGGATCGCTAGTTTTATTTTAATTTCCGCTGTGTGAGCGATCCGGAGAAACACCAGAACCCAACATATTCATGGTCTTCGGTGCACGGGCGAGCTGCAGGTAGAGAGGCGGCCGAGACAGATTCGGTTGCCCCCTTGCCTTTGGACATCATCAATGCCTCTCGGTTGATGTACTTCTATGCTTGGGCTACCTGGTCCTGGAATGTTGGAGGATGCCGCTTCCCTATTGAACTGAGCAGCCCTTCGTCTGTGCAATCATTTTTGACGGCCGAAACCACAATAGAGCTATCTAGGTTTGGAATATGAGCGGCTTCGGTACGAAACCTGGTAAAGTAGTCCTGGAGAGTCTCAGCTGGCTCTTGCTGAATGGCAAGCAGACTGGCTGAGGTCTTACACTGCCGAGTGACATCATAAAACCGGTCAATGGACAGTTGACCCAACTGTACCAAAGAATGAATAGATTTAGGGGCTAAGGTTTCAAACCAAGTGGAAGCAATTTTTTCAAGGGTGAGGGGGAGAAGCCGACAGTGAACTGCCTCAGGAACCCCCTGGACTGACATATATGAATTAAATCTTTGAAAATGGTTGAATGGGTCCATCATGCCATCATATAAAGGACCCTTCGGTAGCTTGAAGTTGGGAGGCACCTTCGTCGCCAGAATTTCGTGGGAGAAGGGGGTTTGTTCTAGAATTGCACTGGCCAAGGGTGCACCATATGGCTGGGATACCATCTGTTGCATCTCCTTCCTTATTTCAGTTAATCTCCAATCTAATTCTGGAGTTGTGGTGGTTACAGTAGCCGAACGTCCCTCGGCTCCTGCAGGATGGGTGCCAGACAAAGCATTGTCCGGCTTGGTCGGCAGATGACTATTGTGTGGGACATGACCTTGTGGCCCATACGGCTAACCGTGAGCTAAGACCACTTCGGGGGGGCAAGCCCGCGAGTGCCCCGACTTCTTAGTTAAGAACTGACCGGCTGGGCAGTATTGTGGCTGGGGTGGTACCGGCCTTGCTGGTTGATTCAGCAGGCCCATGTGTTGGGTGACGGCCGAGACCATGTTGCGCAGTGGGGCTAAGGAGGTGACGGTAGTAGTGAGGGTAGCTACCTGTTGTGAGAGTTCTTCTACTCGATCTTCCCTGGAAACAACTGGATCTAGCACCGCCGGGGGGCTAATCCCTGAGGAAGATTGGGAGGCACTCCTTCGACATGATGGAGTGATTGGGCAGGAGTCACCCTCATCTCCGACTCATCCAGGCCAGATCGTCTCCTCGTCACTGGTCGATGAGACATGACTGCTTCGTTCCCACAGACGGCGTCAAGTGATGCAGCCAAGGCAATCGCAATAGAACTCCGGATGCAGAATCCGAGAACCAGCAGATGATCTGAAGCCGAGGGGATCCGAGACCGAGATGGAGTTGGAGGACGAGGTCAGAAGGCTCCTACAGAGAGAAGAAATGTGTCAGGAAGGGTCCTAGGTCTCGGCCTAGGGGAACCCTCTCCGATGGTTAAGTTAGTGACATATTTAGTGGTAATTCTATTGCACTAAGAGAGGGAAATAGAGGCTTAATTGCGTACCTTTTCTACTGTGAATAGTATTCCTTTTATAGTGGGGGGATGAGGGTTCTTTTTTTATGGTAGGCGATGTAGGACTATTCATAGGAGTTGAGATGAAATCTCGAGAATATCCCAGGTATTTATGGACTGGTAGCTTATACCCTGCCGACAAATTGGGCCGAACCTGTCTCGGCCCTATAGGCTTCTGGGCCGCCGGGGCTTGACGAACGCCGCTCAGCCCATTCTTGAATTGGGACTTGGCCCAGCTTTATGGCCTAATTGGGTTTTGCCCCATCAAACAACATATAGATATATTGTGTCATGTGGCGAATTATTTGTTGGTTGGTTATTTCACATGAATTCCAATTATGACTAATGTGTGATAGTGCTAATTCTCTAGTTTTTGAATTAATTGCATCATCTTAACTTATGGATAATCATGTCATACTTATGTCAGGTATGCCCGCATGTAGTGGCCGACGTAGAAATTTTGTCCAGTAGGGTCACTCAGACATTAAGTTATAAGCTTGATTGAGTCAATGAGGTTTTGGGCTAGGTCATATGGGATCTTAGGTTGAGCCAGTGGGATCTTAGGCTGAGTCAAGAGGGTCCCAGGCTAGACTACTTTGCATTGGGCCAATAAGATTGACAAAATCTAGTGAGATCTTAGGACCCCACTAGATGAATGTTGGATCCACTACTGCCTGCATGCACTCATATTTTTAAGATAGTCACTTGCAGTCTACTCAAAACCTTTGCATGGAGGTCAAATCTAAACAGTAAAGGGCAGTGCCACCTTTGGGGGAAAGAACATGCCGAACCCCGCAACCTTCCATGGGGGAGAAAGCAACCCATCAAACCCTAAGGGCAGCAGCCAGCAGGGTAAATAGAAACAAAGAAAGAACTCTCCCTTCCAGTTAGACTCACCATGCTCAGATGTAATTAGACCCATCGGCCCCTACATGCCGTGGTTGGAATGATGCCCATGCAAACTAAGAGAAACTAACTGCAATTGTCCATATAGTTGTATTAATGCTTGCTATATTGACTAAACAACATAATTGTATTGTTGTGCCTTCGAAATCTATGGAATATTGAACATCAACAGAAAAATGCGCAAGGAAAAACCATGGTATTGTATGGATGTTTGATCCTACGAGTTAATTGATTTTATACAATGCATGAGTTGGGCACGTGCAATGCGACATCTATTGTTAAGTTTGAGTGTTTCCCATTGAGATTGCATCTTCATTTATATATTTTCATGAGTTTCTTTATTTGTGTAATCACTGTGGAGTAGGGTAGTTCTCTTGTTGACTCATCCATTGGCTTACAACTTTTCCCCAAAATAGCAGGTGTTGACACCGAAGACCCAGTCCCTCCTAATTTGGAGACTTTTGCAGCCAAGGACCCTTTGGACTTCGAGTAGGCTATGGGTACAGCGAGTCGAAAATTTATCTAGTCGCTTCTAGTCTAAAGAGTTGTGAGAGTAGTTAGGGCTCTATTCCGTTATTGATATATTATTCTAAGAGATTTTGTTGCCTTTATTCTGTGGACTTGGTCTTGTGTATTTAAATTTATATTCTTAATGTCAAGGACAAATGATGCTATGACTTATTGGTAATTTTTAGCAACGATGGTATAATTGTAAAGATGTGTGGTTCTAAATCTTAAATCAATGTCTATGGTCGAATTAACCCCACTGTATCGCCAATCCAGCCCATTAATGGCCCACTGACTTTGGTAACGGGCCAAGGGCATCACAGAACATGGTATCAGAGCAAAGATTTGGCCTGTAGAACCATTTCCATCATTGCTTGAGTTATACCCCAAATTCCACATTAATAATTGAGATTTACAAGGTGATTGGAGTGGTTGATTGAGAATTTGGGTCTACGCAGGATGGAGGTTCTTCTAGTGTTGTCATGCCAGTCCAGAGAGTTATCCCTATACCTCAGCAGCCTGAGCAACATGGACCACACCTTCTCTGCCACCCCCAGGTTACGAGGAGTGGACATGGCACCCTACTTCAGGGATTAGTATATAGGCAATACAAGCCCAGGTACAGGCTCAAGTCAACTTCCATGCACAAATATGGACCCTTGTGCTTTAGACTCTACTGCGGGCCAAGTTACAAGCCCAGCAGGCTGTGCCTATTACGCCTCGGATCTAGTTCATTTTTTGTTTTTTTTTTTAAAACTCGAGTATGACTGCGTAATCTCAGAACAAATTTCACCATAACAAACAGATATGAGAGCTAAACAACTGTAAAGTTACTTAAATAAATGCCATAACTATCCACTAATGCAAAATATCCAAATACAGCCAATATGAAAGTTCACAAATTACAATATCTATTAATTTGTATATAAATTCTCAATTCAACAAATAAAGAAAAATACATCAATCTCTCGTTATCTCTACTACATCAAATCTAAGAAAGATGTAAATATAACTCTAAATAACCTCCTAAAGATGTCAAATGCTTCAATCAGAAATCTCCTCAAATTTTAGGTTATCTTTCTCAGATTTTGAAAATGTTAATATGGTTTATGAGTACAACTACTTAGTAGACTTTAAACTATACACACGATTTAACATATAGTAAATTTTTACCAATCACATTATATAATTATACTAAACATGATCTTACACAATTCTACATATATCTTAAATAACAATATGATACAAATCATGGTCAGATTCAAGCTTATCAAATCAAATGTGTTTTCTAATAGTATGAATAGATCAACTAATATATAGTATATATGGCATGATCGAACTCATATCAGACATATCAAATTCTACTAGCTATGATAAGAATGTATCACATATCGAACTAAACATGTCAAATTATCAAGATGTTACGTATCGCCATCCCCTGAACATATTACATACCAAATAACAAATATCATAGCATAGCAACTTATCAAATCAGATTCATATCATAGATCATATGATTAAGACAAATTAATATGATTACAAAGAGATAGCTAAACGGGATGATCAAATGATTCAAATGACTAAGCTGAATTCAAATGAGCATATGGAGTAAGAATTTCAGATTTATGTGTCAATTAAATAAATCAAATCATATCATAACGAACATGCAACCAAACCACAACATAAGGAGTCAAACAAAACAAATACTGAAGCATCTAGGTAAATGATCCAAAGGTCTTGATCACTGCGTAAAACCGGAGAGTCTAAGTCCAACTCAACTTCAAACTGCCAGAGCGTTACGTATTTCCATCCTTTGGTTTAGCCGATCGGAAATCAGGATTCTACCCGTTTGCCCTCGAGTTCCAAACAAAATACCCTATCCAATATGGATGCTTATAAAGGAATCGAACCAAATATCTCCTTAAGATAATAATATCCAAACAAAGTCAAATAATTATGACACATTCAGACAAATGATGATAAAGGAAGATTATAGATGTGGAATTTAAATTATCAAAGTGCTATGTATAAATATAAGTAAAAAAATACATACTTTTATATGTAAAATAGCTACTTAAAGAGTCATCATACTCATATATATGAAAAATCGGAGTAAAGCTGATCAAAATAGGTTGCTGGATAGAAAAGATAGTTAAATAAATTTTCTTAAAATTTTCAGAATAACAAACATATTTTTTGGCCATCAAAACTAATTTTTTAGAACTGAAAAATCAACAAATAAGCCGAGTATTATCAAACAGACTTATAAAATTGCCAAACTTGGCGAACATGTCAAATAGATTTTATGTAAAGTGTGGACATAGTTTCATTAATTTATGGATTGATTCGATATGATTTTGGACTCCCGCTTCAGTTCCAAAAATCTAACTTAAAAGAATTCCAGCAAATCAAAACAGAGAACAAACGTAACAATAAACAGGATCATAAAATTCTCAAATTTTATAGAGAAGTCAAAGATAGTATAACAAAGGTCTGCATATAATTTAGTACTATTTGGACATGAATCAAGTGAGATATAAGATTCATAAGTTAAGATTTCAAAATTATGAGGACATATTATATAGTATGAGAAGAATATTACGGAATAAATATCAAAAGAACTCCTAAAATTATAAAATTTATTGAGAATGAAGTTACCATCTAGAGTACGCTTATGCAAAAATTTTAGATCAATTGGACATTGGAACAAGGAGAACAAACATTTATAACTCATGTGATCATAATTGAAAACAAAACAAATTGAACGGATAAATTATATAGGCTGAGATAATAATTATGGAATAAATAGTGAAGAAGATCACAAAAGTTTGAAACTTGATGATCATGAAGTAAACATATAAATAATTTTTTTTACTAATTTATTATATTTTTAAAATATTTAAAAATAATATAGTTTTTAATACAAAATAGATCATGTTTAGAGTTATCCACCTACTTCTTGAAGAAAGATCGGCTCTTGGTTCTCCTATAATTTCTTTGCTATCTATCAATAGTTTCTTCGTCTTCTAAACTCTTTTTCACATTCTCTATGCTCTTTCTCGCATTCTCTAAGCCTCTAATAACACAAAACATTGATTCTAATCAAATTCTCAACAGAAATAAACATGAACTAACTATATTCTCTCAAGAACACCACGTGAACTTACCTTTAGAAGAGAGTTGCATGCAATAGAGCTTTGAGCACAACTCTAAAGCTCAATTTATGCTCATTTACCTTCCTAATACAACTACTAAAACCCCGTTTCTTTGTTGGAGTCGAACTACAACTCTCCATGACTTAATCTCCAAATCAAAATTACTTCCTAGTGCAAATCAGACTTTATTCACGCCACATGCATTTTCTTTTTCTGAAGACTTTTAAATTCAACCCTTTAAACGTTCGAATTAAGAAATCATTTTTTCTTCAAAGTTTTATAACTTTATATTATTTTTATAATGCCATTAATCTCATTATTTTTGGATATTTATACAAAATGACATGCCTATTTCACTGACCAGCTATCATGAGTACTCCAAACTAAGAAATCTAGCTGATTTCCTTCTCGTCCAAAGATATCTTAATTCGGAATAGTAAACAACCTATTTTAAATATATGGTATTCATGAAATTTCTATAATTGTAAGTCATGGTTCTAATGGGAGTTAATTTACTTAATTTGAAATTCTATATACGGAGTTAAGCTTAAAATACTAGGACTGTGTTAAATAAATATGTGTATAGAATCCTAGTTCAAGTAGAATTCCAATTATATAACTTTCTATCCCTTAATTAGAATCTTAATTATATTGAAATTTATTATATTCTACTTATAATTCAAGTCAAGTATATCACACATAACTTTTTAGGTTGTGGTTAATTTTAATTATATTATCTTTTATTTTCTAATTCAAATCCTAGTCCGATTAAGACTTATTGTCTATAGGCAGCCCTTTCTAAAAATAAACTTCTACAAAGTTATATATATTTTCATTCTCTTTCTGATGATATCAACCATGTCTAAATCTGAATTTCATATAGAAAGCTATCATTATTTTACTATGTTGTTATCTTATGCATCAAACCTAGAATTTTAACTAAATTAGTGGACTATTCTTAGTAATATAATTGGGTTAATGGACTTTCATAATTAGGATTATTGGGCTAAATAAAGTTACTTAAACTCACTAATCAACTCTTATAATTAGTCAATTAGTCTAATTTAAATTAATTAAATTTATTAATAGGTTCTAAAAGTGCGAGGCATAACAGTCCCCTTAGCTCAAGCATTAGTACGTGAGGCTCATCAGGCACTTACCCTGATGGAACATTTCAGTAAGGAGCTGGCATTGGTCTAAATTGAGTTACCTAGTTGTTCTTTTGAAATATTCTAAGATGTGCCTAAATGTGCTCAAGAGTTGGATGCTATGAGTTGTCAGGGCGAGATGAATCCTAAGATCGTAGAGCACTTGATTCGTGGCATGCAGAAAGCATTCAATGCCATCCCCTGTCCAAAGGAGGAAAAGATGGTTCTAGATACTATGAGGCTTTAGGACGAGGCAGATGAGTGGTGGTAGTCTACTCTTAGGAACAACTATCCAACAACAATCACAGTGTTTCATGAGAAGTCTTTACTACTAAATTTTGGCGTAAATTTCTCCCTAAATATGTCAAGTATTAGGTAAGGTGAGAGTTTATGGATCTAAAGCAGAAGGATATGATTGTGTGGGAGTATGAAAAGGAGTTCAATCAACTGTAAAAGTTTACTGTTGAACTTGTTCTCACTGAGTATGAAAAGGAGTTCAATCAACTGCATTGTGCGGGATGTTGGCGTACTGTGCCCAGTACATCTGGGTAGGTAGGGGGGTCAGTGCGCCCCAGGTGGTTGGAGTTGGTGGGTTGCAACGCATCGTGCTAGGTGGCAGGGCGAAAGCAGTGGAGGCGTCACTGTGTGGCAGCAACTATGCACGCCCAGGTGACGAGGAGGGCAGCACGTGAACGCACTCTTCCTGCCGCGTGCCTAGCGATTGGGCGTGGGAAGGAGAGAGAGAGAGAGAGAGGGAGAAAGGGGAGAGAGAGACAGAGAGAAAGATAAATGAAGAGGAAGTGAAAGGAAGAGAAAGAGAGAGGGAGTCTGCAAGAAAATAGAGAGAGAAAGTGTGCGGTGAGAGAGGAAGAACCAGAGATAGAGGGGAGAGGAGAGGGAGAATAAAATAGAAGAGAGAGAAAATGAGAGAACAAAAGAGGGAGAATAAAGAGAGATGTAGGGAAAGAGAGAAAGAGAGAGAAATAATAGAGAGAGAAAAGGGAGAGGGCTCAGTGGGAGAGAGGAAGAGAGAGAAAGAGGGAAGAAGAAGAAGAATAAGAGGGGGCAGAGAAGAGAGAAAAAGAGAGAGAGAGAATCGAGAGGAAAGAGAGAAGAAGAAGAAGACGAAGAAGAAGAAAAAAGAAGGAAGAAGAGAGAGAGCCTACATGAGAGAGAAAAATAGAGGGTGAGAGAAAGATGGGGGGGAGAGAACCTATGTACATTGAATCTAGTTCGGATTCCCACTAGGCACCTTTCCGAACACATTAATGGTTGCATTGCTTGGCGGTCGACCTCGACCCCTTGACATGGCGGGCTGTTGGATTACAGAACACAAAAAGCAAGATGGCTCGGGGGGCTTAAGGAAGGAGGATCTGAGTAGTGATCTTAAACGGAAGGCTTGAAAGGAGATGTCCTTTTGCCCTCGACCTGAGGGGTTTTCATCCCATTCTGAATCCTGTCGGAAGCATCCATTTGGTAGAGCGCTTTGCCTCCTTTAACAAGCAAAAAGACACGTGCCTCGAACAGACGCGACCACCGAACTGGTGCCCACGACTGGACGTGAAACGTTAGCCGTTTGAATCATTTCCTCCCGCTATAAGATGAAGGAGCGAGATGTTCCATGCCATCATTTAATGCGCCGACCCATTTGCAATCTGACTGCTTCAAAGGCCGCGCCCCGCCCTTCAGAGCATGGGGGGCTAATGAGAGGGCCCAATTTTGCTGGCCCATTTACCAAGTGGGCCGGCCCACACAAAGACGTCCTTGCCTCTTTCCAGGGACGGATGGGCCTTTCAACTGGCGGGCCCATGCGTCCAAGCCCCAACAAGGAGCCCCTTAATCCGAAACGAACTCCTACGTCTTGCGGGCATGGGAAGACTTCCTTCTCCTCCATATCAACTCCAGAACTCCAAATCGTTTGGACGTTACGTATCCCCGTCTCCTGGTTTAGCCGGCCGAAAATCAAGATTCCATTTGTTTGCCCTCGGGTTCTAAACCAAAATATTTTATCTAATATGTATGCTTATAATAGAATCGGCCAAAATATATCGTTAAGATGACAATGTCCAAACAAAGTCAAATAATTATAAAACAATTAGAATAACATAGATCAAATGATGCAAAGGTTTACATCTGTAATTTGAATTATCAAAGTGCTACATATAATTAGAAGTTAAAATACATGATTTTACATACAAAATAATTACTTAAAGAACCAACATAGTCATATAAATGAGAAATCTGAACAAAATTGATACCTACAGGTTACTGGATAAAAACATATACTACCAAAAAAGTTTCAGATTTTTCGGACAAAGAATTATAATTTTTGGCTAGTAAAACTACCTTTTAGAGTTAAAATATTAACAAATAAGGCCAAAAATAGCAAAAAAATTCAGAAAATTACCAAACTTGCTGGACATGTCAAATAGATTAAATTAAATATGCGGACAAAGTTTCAAGAAAATCAGACATCATCTGAATGATTTAGAGCATTGGGTTGCGTATGGAGAACTTTAGTAAAATTTAGGCAATAGAATAAATAGACGAATAATCAAAAATATTTTAAAAAAAATTATTAAATTTTTAAACACCTAGAGCTTATCAAAATAAAACTATGGTCAAAATTTTAAGTCCTTTAGCTAAGAAACGAAGGAGTTATGGCCAAAAGAAGTTTGATCAGACTCTCGAACTATCAGCAGATTAAGTAGTCTAAATTGCATCTACGCAGGCTGACGTCTTTTAAATCTCGTCAACTATGGTCGATGTCATTTAAACTCATAATTGAGTTGGAAGAGAGTTCATATCACTAGGGTTGAAAAGGCATAGAGTCGAGGCAACGTCTTTTGAAAGGCGTCTACTAAGGTCGATGTCGTTTAAACAGAAATTCCAAAATTATAATATTTCGAAGAATTTACATGAAATTAAAAGACCAAAGTGGAAACTAAAATCCTAAACTTATAGATAAAGGTTCTAAGAAGATATTTTAACCACTTTGAAAACACAAAACGAAGTTTTTATATCATACAAAATAACATTTAATGGGTTTCAAATCCTACCTCTTGAAAAACATGAAGAACACCTCTTAGATCCTTCTTCAATCAATCATTTATGCTCTAGCTACGAAATTTTCCTCTTTCAGAACTTCTTTTACGCCCTCTAACTATACAAGAACATAATCCATGTATTATAATTAATCCCTAAAAGAAATAAATCAAAATCTCTTCTAGTTCTTCTTAAGAACACCATGTTCTTAACTTGGTTGTTCAAGTGTGGCCCTAGAAGCCCTAACACAAATTCAAGAGATCATATATAGCCTCTTGTCTTTCTAATACAATCCAAAAATCCCCTTTCTATGCTGGAGCCAGATTCCAAATGCAGATAATTTAATCTCCAAGAAAAAATTACTTTTTAGAGCAATTAGGACTTTATTATTCTCGTACTTAACTATTTTATTAGCTGTAAATCCTCAAATTCGATCTAGTTACAGTTAGAACTAGTAAAACGGTTCTTCTACAAAGTTGTAGATCTTAATTTTGACTTTTCAACGGTACCAAGATTATAATTTTTCGTCTATCGAGCAAAATGTTATTGCCAATTTACCGAGCTACTATCACACAACTTCGAACCTAGAATTTCACCAAATGTTGGAACTAGTTTAATTCCTTTTAAGCATACTAACGGACTTAATGGACCTAATGGTTATAAACTAATAGATTTTTTATATATTATTTATTATTTTAATAAATAATTAATTATAATTTATTCTAATTATTCATAATTTATTAATTAATGACATTGGACTCAATTAAACATGATGAATTAACTAGTTACAGTGGGTTTATGTTTTAGGGCATAACAACCGGACACAACCAAGATCTTCTGTGATAATATAGCTGCTATTTTGATGTCCAAAAACCCTTCTTACCATGGGCGCGTGAAGCACATCGACATCCATCGTCACTTCTTATGGGAGAAGGTGTTTGAAGGTTTGATCAAAATGGAAGATTGTCCAACAACCAAGCAAGTTGCTGATATCTTGACAAAGGCACTTTCTCTTGAAAAATTCTAGTATTTAAGGAAATTTTATGGTATCTGTAATTTTGCATCAAAGGGGGGTATTAAAGTGTGATGCAGAAATTTAGGAAGTAGTTTCCTTGTGACTGAGTCATAGTTAGTTTCCTTGTTTCCCATAGTTTGTGGGATGTGGTTTCATTTTCTTAGTGGTAGTAGTAACTTCGGTTAGTGAGTTTGATGTATAACATGGGTCTTTAGTATTCTTTATGTAATGCCTATTTATTGAACAACATTTGTTTAATTAAATGTGAAGATCTGAAGTTTCTTTTCTGCCTTATTCTTCGTCTTCTTCTCCTCTATTTCAGGCTCGGTTCAGGTTTTGCTCTGTGTAGGTCCATTGTGCATACTAGTGAGGACAGCAGTGCGGAAGCAAACCAACAGGAGAAGAAGGTGGGACTTTTGCGTGACCGGCAACCTGTTGAGGTGGGATGCATGACAACCGATTGGATTGGGTGAGAGAAGGGAACAGCAGGTAAAAGAAAAAGTTAGTACAAGTGGCAAGTTTTCATTAGTTACTATCAGAGTAGGGAAATGATTGAAATCGAGAGAAGATCCTCTCAATACAAATTTAGACCGAAGTCCAACAATACCGAGAGGGAGAAGGAGAGCCAAACATTTCAAAAAATCCTTTGATTTCTAAAATTGTTAAGTATTTGAACCCTCCTCCTCTCAGTACTATTGAATTTTGATCCCAACATATATTGAGAAGATGTCTTCTCCCGTCAGCAGCGCCCAACGGAACCTCCTACATAATTCACGTTGTCTTCCATGGGCGCGTCGTTTCCTCCGGCTCCGCTCGGCGCCCAAACTGATGGCCCTGTTGGCAGCCGGACACTTCTCCACCTACCAGTTCTGCTAGTAGTCCCGTACCAAATGGCATGCGTCCGTTGGCTTTGTCCCTCTCGCCCAAGTCGGCCACCACTCGGAGTAGCTGCATCACGCCCGACAACTTCCAGTGCCAGTACATGACGCCGTCGGGGATTGGCACCCAGCGGTCGGGCGCCACGGCCCAGTTGCCCGTCCCGATCCCCATCGATGCCTCCACCGCGTCCACGATGTCTGAGACCGCACGGAGGCTGGGGAAGATGTAGGGGGCTCCCTGACGGAAGGCGGCCGCCACCGCGGTGACCGGCCCCAGGACCTCGATGTGCTTGGAGGGGTCGAAGTTGCCAGTGAGGATCCTGGCCACTACCTTGGTAGCGGCGGAGGTCCTTGACGCCCTGTGGAAGTTCAGGGTGGCCTGCCGCCAGGTCCACTGCGTGGTTTCCGGGTGCCGGCCGGTTGGGCTGCGGGGGAAGGAGAGCGCCCTAATCTTGGCGTACGCCGACGTCCAGAAGTTGGTTTCCGGCTTCCGGATGCAGAAGTCCGAATCTACATTTGGTGGACAAGTTAAAGGAAAAAATAAATAAATGGAAGACTATGCATGTTAACATATGTACGTAGTGTCATCTCCAAAACTCCATCAAGCCAGAAAGAAAATTAATCCTTATCAAAATTAAAGATTCAGATGATAATGAGATGTTGGTGTGACGAAGCATTTTAAATGGCTAGGCTTCCAAGAATTTTCCCTCGAAACTCTATAAACTGCTAATCTACGCAATATGATGTTGTTGGTGATTTTATTGGAGTTAATAATGTTTTGACTCTACAAGAAGTATAGATGCAAACGAGTCACATTCAGTGTGAATACAGGATATAGATTCATGAGTGTATCCGTTAAATTATCAGGTTAGAAAAATATTATCCGTTAATTATGTTATAAACTAAAAATTAGTCAAATAAATGAATTTTAACGTACTGTGTAAATTCGGTCAGAAAAAATTCATATATATTAACTTATCTGCTATGCATATCAATTTTTAAAAAATTATTCATTAGATGACCTATAAACTAATGGAATAATCAAATTATTCGTTACCATTTGCATCCCTAACTAGAAGTCTAGTCCGTTAACGCGGTTGAGATTCAAACTTGGAGTTCGGTTAGGAGTCTCGAGGAGAGTCTTCATTATGGACAAAGACGCACGCATGCGCACGTACGGTCGCACGTGCAGTCCCGAGGAAACAGACCGTGATGAACCGTTGGCTTCACTCCTTAGGTATTCTTGACTGCAAATCGTTCCGAAGTTTAAAAACGTGCAGAATTTAATTCTTCTTGTCAGAGATTAATTTGAATCTAAAATAATCACAGGATTAGATGAAATTATCGGACTGGTAAAATTCTCTTTTAATTAAAATGAGAGAAAATATCGAGTTTTACTCGGAATTGAACTCGACCGCAAGACTCGCTCCAAGCTATAACGGAATCTCTTATCTTTCCTATTATTTCCCCACTTCAAGTGGACGACGCATGCTGCAAATCTCTGTATACATCAAAGCTCGACACGATCTGTGAGAGCATTCTCAGAAACTTCTCTCTCTCTCTACCCTGTTCCTCTCTCTCTCTCTACAGTCTGCTCTGTTTCCTACTCTGTTCTTACAGTCCGTCACAGAAAGATACGCGAGGTGATGAGAAGTAGCAGTTTTAATTAGCGATGAAGTAGTACGACGTACCTCGCTCGCCTGCATGGTCGACATAAGTGCAGAACGACGCTAAGACGGTCTCAAGCTTCCTGACGTCTCGGTCGAAGCAGCCCTCGGGCAGGGCCAGTCCGAGGAAATAGCCCGGGAAGGCGAAGGAGAACTTTCTCGGCCCCACCCGGAGTACCAGGGAGTCGCGCGCTAGGAGCCACCAGTGCGCTCCCACCGTGCAGATGAGCATCGTGAGGGGGGTTCCCGCTCTCCTGACGGCTACCACGCACAAGTCCCCCACCTGCAGACGCGCTACGCCCTCGGTTGTTTCCCCGCTGAGTAGGGAGAGCTGGGCCGGCCCCGCGGTGCCTCCGATGTACACCAGCTGCCCCTCCTTGCCCGCGGAGGGCTTGGGGGCCGCGGCCGTCCCCGTCATGCCATCGAGGTTGGCGTGCTCCATGACGTACGGTTTTCACGTCCAACGAAAGCGATGCTGCAACCCTAGAGAGAGAAAGAGCGCGCAATCACTAACCTTCTCCCCAGCAGAGAGAGAGACGCTAGCTACTAGCTAGCTTGAGAAGCGGCGATGGGGGAGAGCTGCTTCGGAGAGAGAGGCATTAAATAGCCGGCGAGGGGTGGGGGAGGGGGTTTCTGGGGAGCTGCGCGTCAGGGGAACGCTGGATTCCAAAGGCTGTGTTCAGCATGCAGTGGCGGGATGCCTCGTCGCTCGCCACATGCCAACTTATTGGTTGCGGGCGACTCCACCGGCCCATACGTGGCCGAGGAGACCCTGGCTCCGGCGGCGACGTGGGGCTGCGCTACCACGCCCGGCGTGCCCAGGCTCCACATCCATGCCGGAAGGTAGGATAGAAAGGAGAAGCAAACAAAATGCGGGCGGCGGGTGTCTCGCCGCCTTCCCCGGTTACCCTCCATTGGAGAGAGGAGTTTTTCAACTTTATGAACTTTGAGCGGGTTTCTAGACTAGACTGCCACGTCTGAAAGTCCCATGAGAATACGATTACCGAACTTTAATAATTGAAGGACGGTGATGCTGATCGTATTTGAAGATTGAATAGAGATGTTCTATGTTTAAATTTGAACTCAACCTAATCAGTAAAGAGAGAGGAAGGTCTCAAGAACTCTCTCATACGGTGCTTTTTCCATTTCCGAATAAAGGTTTTATCAAAGATTCTCTTTTCTCTTCTTTATACTAATTGGGTTTAGTCCAAATCCGTACTACAAGGAATTGCACTTTTGAGGATTTTGATCGAATATTTGATCTCGTGCATGCCACATGTGAATGACAACCACAATGGAGCTGGACATCTTGTTCAATGCATGCCCATCTAATTGCCAAGTATCTGTGTAGAAATAGCCTACAAAGATTTCTTTTTTCAACTAAAAAAGGTATCCAACAATTGCATCGATCCTTTTAATTGTTATATGAATGAACGCAAATTAATCCACACTGGGAACTATGAACTTTAATTTGAAGTATACATCTCCTACCCATAAAGTTTATTTATGCAGAATGTCGTGCATTTAAAATTAGTTTTAGTGAATAACTAAACGTCTATCACCATTTCCACACAAGAGCATAAGAGCAATATTGTAATTTGTGTCTAATAATTATAATAGTTTATTGAGATTATAACCAGCCAATGCCAATTTAAACCTATTATCTTTTTTGTTACTTTTAACCTCATAATATTGGATCTCTATCCTTGCCCAATGCTTGATGAATTTTGGATGAAATAATAGCTTACCCTTAAAGTTGTTGAAAATGAACTTTTGGGTTTATCAGAGGATTGATGGACTGACAAAAACAAAGAGTAAGTTGGTACAGTTAAAAAAACAACTTTTACTAAAATGGAATATTCTATGATTCAGTAAGTGTGGATCTTGACTTTTGAGCACGTGTGCCGCAAGTTTTAATAAGAACATAATTAAGATTTTATACTGGCGAAAGCCAAATTAGATACGTCGTCTTCTACTTTTTATCTTTTTAACACTATCAGCCGCATAAAGTTGAACATTTTGATTGTTTCATTATCCACTAATTGATGCATCCTGACAAAAATAATGATGGCCGTTAAAGTAACTTTTGGTCTTATCCCAACAATTCCTAAATTTAATTATAAATAGATCACTAGATATATTAAAGTGACAGGATTGGAATCATGTAGGCAATCCTATATAAATGTGATAAGGGTCTTATGATGGTGACTTATCCGATGATAATACTTTTAACACAAATATAATTTGCTTGTTTGTCACAGGAGATAGTATAGAGAAGATGGATAAAAAATGAGTAAATAAAAAATAATTCAAAGGAGACAACTTTCTTGGTGGGATATGAGAGTAGCTTCAGAGATGTGGTGGGTTGATGGGGGAGAATTAAGAGAGTAGGGTTGGATCCCTACATACTTACTGATCAGAAGGAAAAAGTTGTAAAGAATGTCAAGGATGACAATATATAACTAGGATATGATGTATGCTCATGATGACGGGTGCTTTCATATACATATACGCGTGTATGTTTGTGTACACACATGCGTATAGACAGATGCGTATGTATAGTACTACAAGAAGGATATAATTTGATGGCAACATTTTTAGAATGACCAAGAATGCCTATGCTAAAAAGTTTTTTTGAAATGGCAACAAAACATTATACTTTTTGAAGATCTCACTAATAGTAATATGTCAAATAATGATTGTAATATTTTTTTTTACAATGCACTTACTTGCCACCTTAGGTATCTCTAAACAATGACTTCACCATCTTTATTAAACAATTGCAACCTTAGCTAGTCAAATTTTAGTAGCATCCAAAGTTGCCATCAATGGTTCTTTAAATGGCTAAGTCACTTGCCATATTTTGATAGCTTTTATGGTGATATAAAGACATTAATTTTTTAGTGGCAAGACAAATCACTAAATATAATTATGAACTTTTGAAGACCTACCATGCTCAACTTTCCTTATTTTTTCCTTTCCCCTTGAATTATATCCCCCTCTTTTCACCAAACATACACCTTTGCCCCTATGTTCTCCTCCTTGTTTAGGTCTTCTTGATTGGGCAAGCACTGTCTGTTATCCTTGTTATTGAAACCAACACAGCTAAGCTTCATGCTATTGCCCTACTGATGTACGCGCGATGCGCGTCGTTAAACGCTCACGGCAACTAACTTCAAATAACCGGGACTTACAATTAATTTGGAAATAGAAAGTGGTGAGAACCGAGTCGATCTACGAAGAACTAGATTTTTAAGTTTGAAACCTTTGAATTTTATTAAAATCTTAAAAGAGAGGGATTTAAAAGTTGGAATAAAAATCAAGGATTCGCAATTAATTAACTTGACTAATCTTGAACCAATTTAAATCTAAACCTAAAATCAACAAACTAATTAAACATGGGAAAAGAAATTGATTACAAAATACATTCCAATTTACCTAACTAGAATAACACTAGTTTTCTAACAAAATTCAACTAAACATATTAATCTGACTAAGCAACCTAATTCTAAAAAGAATAGTGAAAGATCCTCACACTTAGAAGGGGGAAGAGAGAAACTGGGAGCGAGAGAAAGAAATACAAAGAGAGAGAGAGAGGGCGCAGAAGAGAGAGACGAAAAGGAATAAGAGAGAGGAATAAAAGAGAGGGAGAGAGGGGAAAGCAATAATGACATAGAGAGATGCTGTGAAAACCGAGAGAGAAAAGAGAGAGAACCCTGGGGGAGAGAAAGGAAAAGCAAGAGAGTCCCAGAAAAAAGGGGAGAGAGGCAGAGAACAAAGAGAGAGCCGACGGGAAAGAGAGGAATAGAGGGTCAGAGAAAGAAAGGGGAGAGAGCAGGAAGGGGTTCGGCCTGCGGGAGTTTTAAAGAGGGGGGGGAAAGAGAAAATGGAAACAGAGAGAAGGAAAGAGGGAAGGAGTCGGCGGCTCCTTTGTGAGTCTCTTGCAAATGGGACAACCACTAAGGCAACCCTAGAAGTGTTAGAATGTCTGTTATGCCATTGTGGTTGTCTTGCCTACAAAAATAGTTAATTGTGTTTGTTGAGATTCAAATTCTAATCACTCCAATGACCGCCAAGTGGTTCAACCATCTGAGCCATAATCTTGTTATGCCATGTTCATACAAAAATATTAAATTGAGTTCCTGCAATGAACAAAATAATAATTATGTCAAAATAAAATTATTGAAATATCCTAGCTTTGCCGAAAACCCACAAATGCGCTACACTCAGTTTTTCACATGAAATGATAATGTTTTTAAGTCGGAATTCAACAAAATTGGTGTCGTTGGAAAGAGCATAAAATTATCTATCATCGCATTTAGTTTTGCATATAAAATCATAACCGTAATGCACAATTTCAATCGATCAATACTCAAGAATACGTAATTATCACACTCTCCAACTTAATCATGTTAGTCCCTTAGCAATGCAAATAATGAAACATTAGCACTATAATGATCTTTAGAAAGTCATGCTTCATTTAAAGGTTATCTGTCACAAATAATTATATGATAGTCATTTAGTTAAACTAAAGTTCTCATTTTTCTCACTACACATGAGGTTCTGACAAGTGATTGTGCATAAAAATTGGCATACTTAAAGTTCATTTTCACCCTTTTTAGTATATCATCGCCTTTACTGACCCTTGGGGTAAAATTACCTAAAGTAGAGAAGAGGAAAAGAAGTTTTTTGATCAGTCGATAAGGATCACTTTTTAGCTCTCGCCCCGACTTTTAGGACTTGGACTTAATTTGATATGAGCGACTTTTAAATTAGCGCGGCTTTTTCATTTAATTGTGCTCTTTACCTTTAAGAATGCGTACTTTTTTGCCACTCTTTAATTTATCCGAGGGAAGGTGCGTACTTTTTGTCACCTGCCTTCCTTTGGTTCTGTAACAACCCGATATCCTATAATCGGGGATCCGATTACTAAATGGGTACCGAATCATTAATTCGGAGTCAAACCAGAATATTGACAAATCTGGAAAATAAATAATAAACTAAGCTAAACATTTACATCGCATTAAATTAAAAAGGAAATGTAGGAATTAAAAATTATTACAATGCGACTCGACTCAGCAAATAATTACATACTTAAACAGAAAGGAAATAATTAAGCATACATACCAGAAAATAAAATGACAACTACATCGGTGTGAGTGCTTAAAATGGGTGTGTGATTATCATGAAAATTATGTTGTTTAAGTGAAAAGTAAACCTATTAAAAAGAAACTAGGTGATGTGATCGCCAGAAACTTTTGACTAAAAAGTTCCAAAAGAAGATTTGATCGCCTACCTGTTTGGACGTGGGAGATGTTAAGTTCTTGGTTCCCCTCCTTCAGCCGGTTGAAGAAAGAGAGCCCTTTTTATCCTTATTCTTGCTTTGACTGCTATTGAGTTTTGAGGATCGTCCAGATTCCTTGTTGTTCGTTGTTGATTCCCTCCCCTTGATTCTCCTTTTGTACCTTGCAAGAAAAATGAAAAGGAAGAGAGAAAACACAATGAGAACTCAGATAGATATAGTATCTATTCTAGTGAAAGTTCTGAGCATGCAACTAGACAATTGAACTCACTTGCTGGGTGGTCTTTTAAACCCCTTTAAGATATGAATTAAGAAGAATGATGGTGAGTGTGTGTTGTATGGAGTGATGTAATGAAAATGTGAGGATAATGTGATGGAAAAAGTGTGAGAAATATGCAGAAATAAATTAGAAGCTAAGCTGAATGGCCCCTGGAAAGTCTTAATCTTGAAAATTCTTGAAAGGACGAAGATCGGATGAAGAACTCTTAGAAGCAGCACCTCGATCCTTCAGTGTTTGAACGTCGTCGCCAATTATCACTATTGTCACTCTTACTATCACTGACACTAATTATCACCACTAACTGTCACTTGACCAAGAGGCTGGGTATTTATAGACTTCTTTGCATCCGCGGATTTACATGGAGAAATTTTGAAGTTTATCTAGTTTAACCAACAGATAAATACAGATTAATTCACTTTTATCTGTAATTATCTAAAACGTGTCGCCTACGGAAGACGCCTTTTAGCTAATTAAGATAAGGATAAACATCCGGGAATAATTCATCTTTATCTGTAATTATCTAAAACGCGTCGCCTTCGGGAGACGTCTTTTAGACTAATCAAGATAAGGATAAACATCCGGAAGAGAGGTAGAAACAACTTAGGAAACTTAAATGGCGTTGTTCCTAACATACGTCTTTTAGCTAATTAATCAATTAATTATAATTCAAATTTAAACATCAAAATATGAATAAAGTCTAAATGGCGTCTACACAGGTCGACGTCTTTTAGACTTCTTCATATTTTAACTGAAATTTGAGTTAAGATCAATTTAATTAATTAACTTAAATTATGTTTGTCTGACCCAACACTATTTAGATAATTAACCCAAAAAGATCAATAGAAATTAACCAATGATTAAATATCAGACTATTCTGAGGCATTATTATATGATATGAAATTTACTCGAAATGATGTCAAAATTAACGTGTCTACAGCTGCCTCACCTTGACATCGTCTTTGCAAGGGAGTGAAATGAAATGGAATGTACTGAAAAGGTGATGCCAAGGTGTGATGAGGCACGCTCTTAACATCACTTGATTGGAATTTTTTTAAGATCATCAATGAAGATAACTCAAAGAGATCAATGGAATCAGTCCTGTCTAGATGAGGTAGACAAGGAAATAAGGTCGATCAACCTCCACGGAGTGGGAAGTACCCTAGGTCGTAGACACTACAGGTTTCATCATGGGGAGCGTTTGCCAGCCAATGTGGACGTGCTGCAGCCATGATGGATCTTAAAAGAAAATAAGAAAAATTAGATAAAGAGTCCAATAAATGATAGAATTACAAGGATATCTTCAAGCGAACCTCGAAGATAATCAAGATACTCAATTCAGAATGGAATATTTCATATCATGTTGGGAATTATTTGATCAATGGTCTGAAACTTAATCAATAATTAATTCTTATCACAGGGATTTCAAAGTCCTACGTGATGCATGCTGAGCTAAAAGAAAAATATAAAGTCAAATAAAATATAAAATAATCAAGGATAATATTATTAAATTGTCATTAATGAGTCAAGATACCGATTATTGTAATTCAGTGCTAAGCCGAGGCTCGTTTATCCACGCACCGTTTCACAAAAGTGGAATCATCGTCCCCACTAATTAACAATCCAACGGCCTGTCCGTGTGATTAAGAATTCTCTGAAATTATCACTGTTTTTGTTGAAGGGGAACTCAAATTCCAGTTTCATCAAAACCACGAGGTCCTTGATATACTTTAATAAATATTTAACATATAGTAATGATGATTATGCAAATTAATTACATGAAAGAGTACAAGGGATAGAGATAACCGTCTTTTTAGCCACGGTCGGGACTCATAAACTCCCACAGTGAGATCTTCTTGATATTTTCCAACTTCATTTGGGGTTTTTCCTGAATTTCCTGCACTCAAAAATCATTAGTAATTTCAAACAAATGTTTAATTAAGCATCAAAATATGGAATTTCGGGTAAATGACAGAAAGCTTGAAACGCGTCGTGTCGCGCCGGCGCTCTTTAACCATTTAAAATGCGTCCCTGTTCCACGACGCGTTTTAAGTCGCAGAAACAGGTTCTGGTTGTTCTCTACTCGGATTCCAACTCTTCCCATGCCTATCCTTTTTCCAATCCGGAAAAGCCTTTCTAAGATCGCAATTGCCTCTATATAATCTTCATTAACTTGTTTCCAAGCAATCCTATCACAATCTAGAGATCAAGGTTGGAGTTTTTCTTCAAGGTTCAAGGGATTTCCAAGGTTTTCAAGGCTTCAAAGGCTTCAAGAAAGAAGAAACTCGAAAATAAGATGAGTTCTTCAAGCAAAAGGATGAGGAGGTCACTGGAGAAGCTCTCCGACGTGGAAAATCATCTAATTGGAAGGGATCCCAACCTCCAAGTAAGTTGAATTATCTTTCCCTCTATCCTTCTTATTCAATCTCTTCTTTTTCCTCTATGTTCTTCATGTTCCTTTCAAATTGATCTTTTCTTTTATTTTTTCAGACATATCCCATGTTTCCCGGTCCAAGGAGATTCACTTCTCTCCCTTGGATTCGAAAACTCGCTAAGAGTCCTAAGCTTTCCATGCAAGCCTTCATCTCCAAGTGGAATCTACAAGGTTTGGTGGTGCATGCTAAGCACTACAAGAGCCCAAACGTGGATTGGGCGGCCATGGGTGCCTTTATCGAGCAGTGGCATCATCAAACCCACACGTTTCTCTTCCCTCAGTTCGAGTGCACTATCCTTTTAGAGGAGGCCGAGCTCTTGTTGGGTCTTCTAAAGATCAAGGATAAGATGGCTCTGACGAGGGAAAGGATCACCGGCCAACAACTGCTGACGTTAATCATGAAGGATCCCTCAGAGGCTAAAGGATGTCTTACCAATAGAGGGATCAACCTTGCAAAACTCGCTGAATGGACCTTGTACGAGATCGATGATCTGAGGGAGGATGAAGCTGAAGACGTGACGAAAGTTTTCGTCACGTGCCTTGCCGGGGCTCTGTTCTTTCCCGCTCAAGACAACATCCTCTAAAATGATCAAGTCAGCGCGATCTGTGCGATCTTCGAGGGGAAATCCATTAGCACTGCGATCCTGGCCTACCTCTATAGTGGGCTCTCTGCAGCGTCCACAGGTCAACCTCCTTACGGGTGCATGCTGCTCTTCGCTTTGTGGGTCGAGCTACACTTCAAATTTGAGTACCACACGATGATGTCAGCAAGACCCTCTCAAATCTACTTGAACAGCCCAATCCACCACATCTCTAACATCGTGAAGTTCAATGAGAGGATGATCAACAAAGTAACAAAGCTCAAGACCCGAGCCGACTGGAGAGAATATCTGAGATGCATGTCTTCCAACGGATTTGACTCTTCCCCACTTGCACTCGTTGGAAAGCCCATTAGAGTACGTTGCGCATCCGGTGCAGAGCTTAAGCTGATCGGGGCTACTGAGCTTGTGTTGTACAACCCTCACCGATGCCTTACTCAGCTCAGTTTGCCTCGTTATGAATTCCCCGAATTCTCCCTTACATCTCCAATCAAAAGGCGTGCCTTAGAATTCGATGAAGACTATGAAGCCACATAACTTATTGCCACTTTGTAGAACATCGGCTTTAGTCATCGTGTAAAATCTTCTAAGAATACAGATAGAGGATTAAAAGTTGAATACATACTAGCACTTCGGGAATTTCTTCCTTAAGTGTTCTCTTTTCTTTTCTTGATGTAATAAAGGATTTTATTGAATAAAGAGTCATCCCTTTATGCCTTGAAATCTCTCCTTAACTTCCTGTGATATGTCCATGATTTTTCCCTTAGTAAAAATCAGATTTTTCCTTAAAATATGACAGTTCAGGTTTACTAAATCCAAAACGCGTCCACTCAGAAAGACGCCTTTCAAACATAATTTATTTTCCACAAAATCAGCCATTAACCTTAAAACCCTAAATTAAGCATAAAATGCGTCCACTAGTCCAGACGCCCTTCAACTCTCTCTTACTTTTTCTAGAACTCCGCCATCAATTCTGTGATTAATCTCCTGAAATGCGTCTGGGTGTGTGGATGCCTTTCATTGTCATGCCTTGTACGGCTCTGACCAGAATTGACAGTAACCTGAAACGCGTCGCCCTACCCAGACGCCTTTCACTCAATTTCAAACAACTGGCCTTGCCGCCTCAACTTATGAGCCTTGAAACGTGTCGTTGTATCCAAACGCGTTTTAGACTTTCTTAACATAACCCACGAAGGCTCCCCTTTCTCCCTCACTTTTCCAGAAACATTCTCTCTCCTCTTTCTTCCTTGAGCTCTCCAGCGATCATCGGCGTTTTCCCCTTCTCTCCCTCTCTCGACTCCATGGAACGTAGCGAAGGATCCCATAAGACCAAAGCCTTAGCAAAGAGGCGACGAACGGCGGCTCCCGCGGAAGAAGCTCACGAGGAAGTGCCGACTGAACTCGCGGAGGTAGCGGCGTTCTTGGAGGAGGAGGAGGCTCCTCCGGCGCCCATGGCCGTGGAAGAAGGAGGGGAGGGCGACCTCCACGTGGTAAGTTTTCTATGGTTTGAATGGAGTGAGGATAGGAGGGAAGAAAGGGGTTCTTGGAAGAACCCGGAATCGGGCTTTGAAAGGCGTCCAGACCAGTTGACGCGTTTCAAACGGCGTCGCCCTGGTCCGACGCCTTTCAGACTAAATTCAGAATTTTAATTAGGCCAGAAAATGGTCCTAAATCGCGTCAAGACATGTGGACACCTTTCAATAGGCGTCCATGTGACTTGACGCCTTTCAATTCATAAACATTTTATCTGTTTTTACGTTCATTAACTGATGAAATTCCTTGTTTTCATTTGCAGAGAACGATGAGAGCCAGAATCAGTTGGGACTTAGTGATAGGCGCATATAGAGGACTCCCGGATTTCCAGAAGGCGCGCCTGCGCCGGATGGGATTCGGTGAGATTTTGGACATCGAGCCATTTTGGCTCGATCTGGTCCTCCTGCAGGCGCTGTAGGAGAGGTGGCATGCGGAAAGCCGGGCTTTCCTAATGCCGTGGGGACATATGATCCCCACCTTAGAGGATGTAGCATGGCCTTAGGGTAGATGGCCGGCCGGTAAGTGGGGTGACTTACCCCAACTACCAGAGTTTGGCAGAGGCATTGCTAGGCATAGAGGTGTCTAGCTTGAGTAGAGAGTCCAGGATGGTCCCTAGGGTAGAAGTAGAGGCTGCCCTAGGATTAGATGAGCACCGGCGTCGATCAGACGAGTCCCGGGAAGAGTATAGGAGCAGATTAGCAGAGTCATCCTCCCTTGTGTACTGTAGTGACCCGAGTCAGGGGGAGGAGGTAGATAGGCAGCTTAGGGTCTTTTTGGTCTTTTTCTTTGATCGGTTGCTCTTCGGTACGAAGGTCGACCATATTCATTGTAGGTTCTTATATTTGTTAGATGATTTAGATAGCCTAGGAGAGTATGCATGGGGTGCGGCCCTTCTGGCCCACCTGTTCGCAGACCTGTCCGCGATCACGCCTGACCGTGAGACTACCATCAGCGGCTTCTCGCCGTTCCTCTAGGTATTAAATCGTCTTATTATTTGTTTATGATATGCAATGTGATATGATGTGATGATTTCTAATTTATATGTTCATGTATGCAGGTTTGGAGCTACTACTATTTCCCGCTCGGCCGAGCGAGGATAGTATGACCTAGTGCCGTCCCATTGGCCTGCCGTTGGCAGCCAATCGTGGACACGGCACCACAGCACCACCAGCTAACGGCCCTCCGCCGTGAGTTCCTCGACTACCCGGAGCTCTTGGTAAGTCTTTTAATTTATTCAATTTTATTTATTTTATTCATTAAATGCAAGTTATTTATATGAATGCATCTAACTTGTACGCAGGTGATCTCGCGCCCATACATGGGCATGGGCGAGGAGGGCCAGCTGTGGGTGACGGCTGGCCGGAGACGGTTCGGTCGGCAGATGTGGCTCCACTGCCTGAATGAGATCGAGCCGCTCCGCTTCCGCCTAGTTATGAGGACTCTGGGCCTCCACCAGGAGTGGATCAATGAGGAGGTCCCGGAGGGCATCGGAAGGAGCATGAGAGGCAAGCAAGCCCCCACCGATTGGCGTGCCAAGTTCCCGGAGCAGTACGAGGACTGGCACCGCCGCGGCGTCAGGGTGGAGCCCCAGGCGGAGAGTAGCGAGGCCTACCTCCAACAGTACCGGCCCCACTACGCCGATCAGCTTCAGCTCCTCCGACCACTCGATGTAAGTATGATTTATGCGTCTTTTCATTTTATTATTACCTTTATCTTATATTTGTGAATGTATGTATGCATGTGTGGTATGCAGGACGCGCGAGATGCGGTCATCGTTGACCTCCGAGCCCGCCTACACGACGCGGAGGCCCAGCTAGAGCAAGTCCAGAAGGAGCTCTTCGACTTGGTATGCATGCATGAATATGAATGGACATTTTACTTAATTAATTGTTTTGACGATTAACCGTTGATGATCGTCTTTTGGCGCAGCGAGCCATCTACACCTAGGCGGCTCCCCCTGTATATGGAGCATCATCATCCTCTTCTTCTGCCGCCCATGACGCTGCTCTGGCCGACCTCCAGAGCCAGCTCGCCTCTGCCATCCACCGAGCTTCCCTCACAGAGGAGGATCGCGCTGCTCGAGTAAGTCCTATTATTTCCTTTGATTTCTGAATTCAATTTTGATTTCTTGATTGCCTTGGACTAACAATATCTCCTTTTGCAGGTTACTGAGCTTCAAGAGGCCCTTCAGAGGGCTGAAGCGGAGCTGGAGCATTCTCGCATAGCAGCTGCTCGTGTCGAGGCTGACGCTGCTCGTATCCGGGCTTTGGAGGAGTAGGTGGCTCGTCTCTCCACTGGCGATCTTGCGCGTCTCCAGGTTCGCCTGGAGATCCTGACTGAGGAGAGAGACCGCGACCGCCTTCGACTGGAGAGTCTTCAGGGTCGCCTCTCGGTGCCTGAGCACGAGCGCAGGATGGTGGAGGAGAGGTACCAGCAAGCCCGCCAGCGGGCTATAGATCATGGTCAGGCGAGCGCTTTCACCGCTAGCGTCGCCATATCGTCCGGCCAGGCAGGGCCGAGTGCGATGGGACCACCTCCACCTCCTAGCCGCGGACCAGCACCAGATGCGCCTGACGAGGCTCAGAGCTAGCTCGACGAGGGGGCAGGAGAGAGCCAGCCTTAAGGGCTTATGTATTTTGCCTTTCTTTTGTATACCATGTAAGAACACTTTTGATATATACATGAAATCTTTGTCTTCGGTCTTGCGTTCCATGTGTTTGTCCTGTGTCCTGCACATTACTTAACAAACAGGTTAAGTATCTATTTAGGCTTAGCCCCTTGCCTGACCAAGTGAATGGTCGATCAATCTCTTTCTTAGTGGAAGGGTCAAGGGACATAGTCTTTATTAACAAAGGTAATCAAACTGTAAGCAAAATGCAACATACAAGCAGACAGATGCTCACTGAAAATAAAAGGAATGAAACATACTAGATGCAATAAGCAAATGCTAATTGAAATATTTTTGTTGTTTTGAAATATTCATTTTTGTTTGGGTTTTGAAATATGTATTTTTTTTTTGAATATTTGAAATATGTTCCTTTTTTTTGGATTTTAGGATACGTATTTTGTACTTTATGATGTGAACTAAAAGACCAGCATGGTACTCAGATCAAAAGATCATATTCATTTATTAACTTAATTCCCAAATTGTTCTTCAATAATCTAACTTAAACCCATTGTGTTTGAATTTGTGTTTCCATTCGTGATCCCATTTGATAATTTGATTCTTAGTCAATCTAGGCCGTTCCTTAAGTTTGGAGTACGCCTCTTTAGAAAGGAAGGAAGAATTGGTTTAGAAAGCCCATGAGAAGGTTCCGGAGACCCAAAAAAGATGTTCCTTTCCGACCCTAATATCCGTTGGGGTTCGGTCATTTTCTTTCCGGGATATTTATCGACCTTGCGTTTCCTTTTATTTCATTTCATGGCCTTGATGTAGCATTTGTAGTGTAATGGCCTTTTGATTTGACATTTGGCTTTTGCCTTTTGCTTTTGCTTTTCTTTTCTTGGGACGGATCTCCCCCATTTTTTTTATGACGGCCTCCTACTAAGATGGCGGGTATTCTTGGTAGTCTATTCTAAGCCTCGTTCCAACATTATGGGCCGAGTGTAAAAATAGAATTTTGTTTAAAAAGAATGATTTGTACTTTACACTTTCAGTCAAGCTTTCAGTATTCCTTAGGACTTGGCATCTCTTGTTACTCACGAATCAAACGTGTCAGTGTGTGTAATAATGTGTTTGGAATTAAATTATCCAGACTGATAAGGGAATTTGAGTTTCTAAATTTTCTGATTCCACTGGTCTTTGTACCATGCTGATCAACTCTTTAACCTAAGGGTAGTATTTCTTAAGATGCAAACCATTCCAAGGGTAAGCTAACTCTTCTCCTTCTGCATTGATAAGACGGTAAGCGTTACCAGGAAAAGTATGTGATACAACATAAGGTCCTTCCCAATTGGGTTGAAGCTTAGAACGTGGACCACCAGATTTTACAAAAAAAATTTTGACGACCATTTCACCAACTTTGAACTTACGTTCAATGACTTTCTTTTGATAAAAACATGCTAGTCTATTTTGGTAAACTCTTGCATGATTAGCGGCTAACCATCTTTTCTCGTCTAAGAGTTCCAATTGAGCAAGGAGTGCTGAACGATGTTCATCAATGGAAAATTCCTTGTTCAATTGTACTCTTAATGACGGTATAAGGATCTTGTATGTAACTAACGCCTCCATTCCAAATGTTAAGGAATAAGGAGTCTGCCCAGAAGGCATGCGGATTGAAGTTCGGTAGGCCCATAGAGCCTCAACCAATTTTTCTGGCCAGTCTGTGAATTTATTGGACTTGCATGTCTTTTTGATGATTTTTATCAAAGTCTTGTTAGTTGCCTCTGCTTAGCCATTGCCTTGCGGATAATAAGGAGATGAATGATGCAATGCAATTTTATACCTATTACAGAGGTCCTTTAATTCTTGCGACACGAACTGCAGTCCATTGTCGGTGACGATGGTGCTTGGAATTCCAAATCTAGTGATGATGTTCCTCATGATGAACTTGCAGACGGTTAATGCTTTGACTTCCGTGTATGCTTCAGCTTCTGCCCACTTGGTGAAGTATTCCGTTGCCATGAGGATGAATGACTTTTGCTTAATGCCGGAATCAGGATTACCAAGGGGTCCAATGATATCGAAAGCTCACATGGAGAAAGGCCATGGAGAGGAAACAAGATGGAGTGAAGATGCAGGAGAATGAATCTTATCGGCGTGAAGTTGGCACTTAGCACACCTACGGACATATCCTACACAATCTTCTTCCATGGTTGGCCAGTAGAATCCTTGCCTAAGGATTTTTTTTGCTAACATCTGTCCATTAACATGGCCACCACAAACTCCAGTATGTGCTCCTTCCATAACCTTCCAAAGCTCATCTTCGTCTAAGCATCGCAGAAAAACTCCATTAAAACCTCTTTTGTATAGTGCTCCTCCAACTATGGTGTATCTTTGAGCAACTCTCCTGATAGCTCTTTTCTCCTCAGTTGTAGCTTCTTCAGGATATGATTGATCTTCACAATATTTCGCAATTTCATAATACCATGGCTTTTGTTCATCATCCATCTCTTCTAACAGCTCCATCAACATAATCTCTCTCTTTTCCACAATATCTCCATCTCTGACCTTCTTCAGCAGCTTCTCCTTAGTTCTAAGGAACGAATGGTCTTTCACGGTGGGTGAAAGACGCCTATGAACGATAATTTATTCGGATTGCCTGCTGATTGGAAAATCAAGAGAAGATGCGAGTGAGGCTAGAGCGTCAGCTAAGATGTTCTGATTTCTAGGGACATAGACCAAGATCAATTTGGTGAAAAGCTTTGAATAAGCGGAAGTAAGTTCTTGATAAGGCTTGAGCTTGGGATCAAGAGTTCGATACTTAGTCAACACTTGGCGAAGAATCAATTGGCTATCACCCACAATCCTGAGTTTGGTGGCACCATGGGAATGAGCAGCCTCGAGACCAGCAAGGAGTGCCTCGTATTCAACTATATTGTTAGTGACTGGAAAGTCAAGCTGAAAGGCTTGTGGAATGGTGATACCTTCAGGTGATAACAGAACAATGCCAATACCCTTTCCATGGGAATTCAGAGCTCCGTCAAAGTGCAGAGTCCACATATCATCTCTGATTTGGTCTATGGACATCAGTTCCTCATCCGGAAACTCCGATTGGACTGGATTAAAACGAGGAAGGGGATGATGAGTGAGATGTTCCACTATGGCATAGCCCTTGATCGCTTTCTGCTGAATGTAAGTGATATCGAATTGAGATAGAAAGCTTTGCCATCGCGCTAACCTATCAGTAAGGACAGATTTCTCTAGAAGAAACTTGATTGGATTCATCCTAGCGATGAGATGGACTTCATGGGCTAGAAAATAATGTTTCAATTTCTGAACGACCCAGACCATTGTTGCACATGTTTTCTCCATCGCCGTATATCTCTGTTCAGCAGGGTTGAGAAGTTTAGAGAGATAGTAGGCTGCCCTCTCCTTTCCTTCTTCATCCTCTTGTGGTAGGACAGCCCCCACTACATCATCCAGGATAGAAATGTAAAGTATCAATGGTTTGCCTGGAGATGGTGGTCTCAAAACAAGAGGACTTGCCAAATAATTCTTTAATCCATCAAATGCCTCCTGACACTTATCGTCCCAATCGAATTTGACTCCCGGCTTGGTAAGCTCGTAGAACAGTTTACACCTTTGTGAGTGCTGGGAGACAAAACAGCGAATAAATTGCAACCTCCCGATTAATCCTCTTAACTCTTTCAAGTTCTTGGGAGGTGGCATCTCTCTGATAGCCTTCGTCTTGTTGGGATCGATCTCAATTCCCCGTTTACTGACAATGAATCCAAGTAGTTTCCCTGAGGATACCCCGAATACACATTTCTTGGGGTTCATCTTTAACTGATATTCCCTTGACCTTTCTAATACTCTTGCCAAAACTTTGGCGTGCTCAGCCTTTGTCTTAGATTTCACCAACAAATCGTCCACATACACTTCCAAATCAATATGCATCATGTCGTGAAATATTGCCATCATAGCCCTTTGGTAAGTGGCTCCAACATTCTTTAATCCAAATGGCATGACGACATAGCAGTATGTTCCCCAAGGTGTAGTGAATGATGTCTTCTCCTGATCTTCTTCTGCCAATTTAATCTGATTGTATCCTGAAAACCCATCCATAAATGATAAAGTCTCATAGCCAGCAGTGTTATCAATGAGTACATCAATATGAGGCAATGGAAAATCATCCTTAGGACACGCCCGGTTTAAATCTCGGAAGTCAATGCAAATCCTGACATTCCCATCTTTTTTCATAACCGGGACCATGTTGGCCACCCATTGTAGATAAAGGACAACTCTAATGAATTTGGCTTTATGTAATTTGTCGATGTCTTCCTTCATCTTTAAAGCCATTTGTGGGTGGAATCGTCCCAATTTCTGTTTGACTGGACTAGCTCCATCCTTTAATGTTAACCTGTGTTCCACTAAAGATGAGTCTAACCCTGGCATATATTCATAACTCCAGGCGAAAGTGTCCTTATAGTCCTTAAGAACTTGTACCATTGCCTTCTCATCCTCTTCAGAAAGATTCTTGCTAATGAGGACAACCTTAGGTTTGTCTTCAGTCCCTAAATTGATCTCTTTGGTGGGTTCTTCTACGGCAGCTGAGGGTTCATCGAATCTTTTTACTCCACTGGCATATGCCTCAGTTGCATCATCGTCATCTTCCTCATCTTCAATAATGGGGTCTTTTTCATGTATCAACTCATACACCCCATACCCATCATTGACTAACTCATCGTCCATACAATCTTCTGGCATTTGAATTGGATTTTCTAATAGCTGAGGGATCATAGAGTAAGAAAGGCATCTATTAGCTAAATCCTGGAGGTATCTATCTGGAATTTTTCTACCCTTAGACTTTCTAGACTTCCTAACCTGACTATCCTACCTAGAACTAGACTTCCTGACTTCACTAGACTCTCTATTCTGACCTAATGAAGATAAAGCAGAATGAAAATTAAGAGATACAGACAGAAATACAGGAGAATCCTCCCGAAGGGAGGGGCAGAGTAGATCTAGAAGAGAATCTTGACCGAAAGACCCGCGCGATGGGGTATAATTGGACAAGTAAGAAGTTTCCTCGATGAGGATTTGGGAAGAATTTGTTGCCAAATTGGCATTTTTTTTTTGACAAAAGAAGAGTTTAACATAAAACAAGAATGAATATGAATAGAAGGAGAATGAGATGGAGGAAGTGGCACCAAGGCCAAAGGATTAGGGGGATCATACAGCAATATGTCCCAGATTAAATCATATATCCTCTCTAGATCGAGAGGAGGTGGTGGAATGAGGTCCCGGGAGAACAGAGTAATTATGACGGGCGGAGCCCGTGGAATGTCTTCAATAATGACCTGCGACCAAGTCAGGGTCAGGAGCAAAGTGAGAAACAAGGTGTGAAGCATGAAAACATGAGAAGGATAAGTCCCCCTCCAGAGCAGATCTGTGGTATAGCCAGCTTCATAGGGGTCATCTGGCTCCCCTTCATCAGTTTCCTCTGACAGCAGTATCCTCTTGTCGAAAATAGCACCAGGACCTTCGATCAGCTCATCGATTTGTGGCGGCCACTTGGGTTCTGCAGGATCGAGAAACAGCCTGTTCAATGCGATGTAGAAATCTCTTAAATCGAACCACCTGTACCATTCACATTCAGGGTCTTGAAATTTCCTCCTCTTCATAGGCCGCAGAACCTCCAAGGACTGGTACGTGAGCAGTTCTGAGCAATGTCTAACCAAGTCTCTCCCATATATATCGTGGAGGTCGAAACATGAAGTAATGACCACCGTGTTGTCATGGCTTATTACGGGCCCCTTTACAAAATACGTGTATATAGTCCATGTTAAGGGGTCCCGACCTTCCTTGTGTGGTGTAGACATCATCTCCTAGACTTTCTGGCCGCCTTCATTCTCCTCCTACTGAACAATGTCTTGCCTCATTTTTCTCGGCCTATAGCCCAAGTCGTTTCCGGGTATCCCTCGGTGGTCCTTGACGGGAGTGGTCCTGCCTTGTAACTGTGTACCCAGACCTTTTCCAGACTGATAACCATTCTTCATCATTATCTTCCATCCAGGGGTACTCATGCACTTCCCCCTCTTTATGGCATTTAATGGATAAGGAGTAATGGTGGTAGTTTTCAAAGGATCAGCTACCGGATGGTAAACCTGTAATACTGACAGAAAAGGTTGTCGGCCAGGTGAAGAAGTGGGCTTGACATTCAAAGAGTGAGCAGCAGCAAGGATCGGCATGCTCGTAACTATAATAATTCGTCCTTTGAAGGAGAATTTGAGGCATTGATTATTCGTGGAGGGAATCGCCTCGAGGGTTTTTATGTAAGGGCGGCCCAAAATGGCATTCAGGGAAGGGTCGATTTCCAGAATGTGAAATTCGACCTCTGCGTGACATACAGGGCCTAGCTCCACTTTCAAATAGACCATTCCCAGAGGGGAACGGGTGGAATTATCATATGTTGTAACGGAGATGGGGCTAGGCAGCCATTTTTCCTTGGGCACACCGCACAACTCCAGGATCTTCGGAGGTAAAACATTGATCGAAGCCCCTGTGTCAACCAGGCATGCATTTACGGCCTTTTTACAGATGTTGACCGTAATGCTCAGAGCCATACTCCTAGCTGCTGGCGGTGCTAGTTCCCAGGCATGGAATGAAATGGAGGGCTGATCCCCTTGAGGAACTAGTAGTGCAGCAATCTTCTCCACTGGACGTCCTCGTTGACCATCACCTTCTGCAAATATTCCATCATAGCTTCTTGATGGGTCTTTGATCTTTTTATCAGCTCAAGCACGGAGATTCGTGCCGGTGTTCGGTCCAGATGTTTCAACAAATCATATTGAGTGCCTGGTGCACTCTCATCATGGTGTGCTTCCTCCGGCGGCTGTGATGGGCCGTCTCTAACTGTTGACTGAGGAAAGACTTTGTTGAAAATCCTCCCACTCTGGAGCGCATGTTCCTCAGCCGTGGAAGGTCCAGGTGATAACTTGAGTACCGCAGGGTTGGATGGTGCGGATGGTGTGGAGTGTTGGTATGTGGGTGATGGCGCGGGGTTAGCTGGTGGTGGCGTGGTGCAGATTAAAGGCCTAGACGGTTGGATGGTGGAAGGGTAAGTGGTTGGTGTGGATGAAGTGGGGAACGGCATGCGGAGTAGCGGTTTATAAGGTTGGATGGTATCTGGGTAAGCGGTAGTGGTAGCGGGTGAAGTAGGGAATGGTACGCAAAGTAGCGGTCTAGATGGCATAAGGGGTGCGTAGTTGGCTTGCGGGGGGTTATTTAATGGAGGCGTAGTGGTATGGGGTGTAATGGGTTTGAGGAAAGCGGGCGGTGGTAATGGGTTAGTGGGTGCGGGTGAGTGATATACGGGTGTTGGTATAGGGGTAATGGTAATGGGTTGTGGTCTGGGTATGTGGATGGTGCAGCGTGGTGGTTGTTCTGCGGTACTCGAAGTGTGACCCGTTGAATAAATAGAGGAAGAGTCCTCTATCCTCCACTGTTGCCCTCGGTTAGCTTTAGACCGGCTATTTGTCAAAATAGGGGCAACTTGGTTCTGATTTTGATGCTCCGGAAGAGGGTTCTGCACCATGCCCATGTTCGGTGGTGCCGCTGCTTGTGCCGGCGCTCTTGCTTGCTGTTGCTACTGCTGCTGTGGTAGTCTTCTTGCCTTTAAGGCAGATATGGACTTTTTCATCTCTTCCCAGTCAATACCACCCTGCTCGTTGAGATCATGAATATAATCTATAAATTGGAAGCAGGTGTCTATGGTATGTCCAGGTTGCCTGTGGAAAGAGCAATACCTGAAAGTATCGGCATTTTGGGGCCAGATTGCCTTTTCTCTTGGCAGGACCAAGGCATTGGCTGCCATTAAAGTACTGAAAATGTCGGCTAAAGACTCCGGAAGGACTGGATACTCTGCCCTCTTCGGGCCTGGAGGTCTTCTCTGCTGGTTGTAATCAGTAGGGGGAGGGACATTGTGATATGCCGGTGGTGCGCGCGGCTGATACTGCTGCTGTTGCTGATACTGCTGTTGTTGTAGTGGCTGGTACTGTAGCTGCCGTTGCGGCTGCTATTGTGGCTGCTGTTGCTGTTGTTGGTTCGGCTGCTGAGGCCGCTAATACTAGGGCTGCTGATACTGGGGGTTTGGCTGCTGTTGCCTGTAACCCTGCTGGCTCGGCTGCTGTGGCCGCTGATACTGTGGTTGTTGACTCCTCACAAACTGGGGCAAGTTGTTGTTCATACTGCTAACTTGCTCATGAGAGAGCGTGCCCTCAGTAGTTGGACCTGTGCCAGGGGGACTTGGCACTGCAGGCTTCCGAGGTGGAGGCCTGCTAGGTCGGTGAGGATCAAAGACGCTAGAGAATGTAGCGTCCTTGAAGGCATTCTGACAGTACCGCGCTCTTTCATAGAGCTCTGCCATGCTGGTCAGATTGTTCAGGGAGAGGACTAATTTGAACTGAGGCGTAGCATTGGAAATCAGCATCTTTACTTGCTCCGACTCAAACAAGTGATCTTTCACTTTCTCGGCCAAGCCCCTCCATCTGTCGGCAAAACTGACGAACTCCTCATCGGGCTTCATCTTTTCTGCTATAAGGTCAGTAATGGACAGGGAGGGGGCAACTCTGTCCTGGTATCGTTGAATGAATTTTCTTGAGACGATACTGTAGTCCTCTACTTCAAAGGGTTCTAAAGAAAAGAACCACTTAAGGGCTGGTCCCTCTAAAGATCTCCTGAACAAGAAGGCCAACGACCTCTTGTCGTTTTGCCAGAAGGATGACTCGTACATGAACTCCTTCAAGTGAGTGAAGGGGTTACCAGTACCGTTATACTTTCGGTACACTGGCATCTCAGAGGGTGGCAGGTGGAACACTGGCAGACTTGGTAAATTGATCTCTGGTGCAGCTTTGACCCCTATCATCTTCAGGAGGTTGTTGAATTGTTGATCCATGCGCTCCATCTTTTCCAGCAACGCTTGCGTTGTTGGATCACCCTGGGGAGAAGGGGGAGGTGGAGGTACTTGATAGGGTTGTTGCCTAGAGTACGTAGGGCAAGGAGGACAATAGAGTGGAGGTCCGGCAGCGGTCAGCGGTCTGACCGGTTGCCTAGAAGAGGAAAGTTGCGGCCCAACTGGCCGAGAAGTTGGAGGCCTTCCATGGCCTGATGAATGAAGGGAGGATGATGAGGAGGTTCCTGAGGGATGGCAGGGGGAGCCGCAGGGTTCGGCTCAGCAGACTGCATGGGCGTCTTCCCCTTCAAAATGGACTGGATCGCCTCGAACTGCTGAGGATCCAGACGGGAGGCAAGCACTCCCAAAGCATTTACAAGATCCGAGGGATCAGAAGACAAGGGATCTGTTGGGATTTGGGCGGGATGCGAAGAACGCAGCGGAAACAAAGAACATAATCCCGTCCGATGCCTGCTGATCCGATTCGGAACGAAAAACTAAAACCGAAAACTAACGGGAGTAATCCGATTACCGTGCACGGATTCGAATCCGCTTTCGTCTCGGTTCCGTCGGGGCAATGCCGCGAGCCGCACAAGCGTCCGACCTCCAGCGGTATCCACACAATTCTCCGCGGTGGTTCGCCCTCGATCCCTCGTCCGTATCAGCTCGCTCACTGAAGATCCGTCGCCGCAACGATTGCCGAAAACCCGCCGACGGGAATTCTCGACTTTCGGGAATCACACGCGGTGAAGCCGGAAATTGTCTCGGCGCCTCGAACAGGGCACCCAGAGGAGGAGAGAGAAAGGAGGGGATGACGGCCAGCAAGGAGAAATCTTAAAGCTTGGCCCAGGGTTTCTCAACAGCGTGTATATAGATTAAGTCGGCGCGACTTTTCACAAAAATCCCCGAGTTAATATAAATCCCACTTATGTACCACCGACTGAGAATTTTATTGCGTGTGACCCTCTAGGCCCATTTACCAGTCCGGTTTTCAGCCCGTTAAGTCCAATAACTAGTTATTGACTTATTGTAATTAATTAATATCTAGATATTAACTAATTACTTGACCGAATTATCATCGTATGTAAATTCGGTCGGACTTCTGATCAAGTTGGGTGCCAAGCAACACCGCATGATCCCGGAAGGCAATGGGGTTCAGCAACCCACTCATGGAACCTGTCCGTCCACAGTTACCGCGTGGCTATAATCCTTCGTTCGCACAATGCTCTCGAGTTAACCTAGGGTATGGTCAACTGTCAAACCCTAGATGGTCAACTCACTTGAATCAGACTCCGCTGTACAATATCCGAAAACCACTTTTCTGATATTGTTTCTACTCTGGCCAGAGACTCCTGCGGATCTATTCTAGAGCATTCTCTCTCCAGTTACCTGAGAGCGAACGATCCTTTATTGAACACACAATCACCTTCGAAGATCTTCCGCTGGACCCGATCCTTGACTATTTGAGATCCCGTGGATAAGGATTCGTAGGTCAAGGTCAAAGTCCAGAAGTCCACCGACAAGGTGTCTTTGGTGTCTCAAGTCCAAGGATCAACCACGCCACTGTGACGATGAATCAAGCCGATTGACAGTCAGGTAAATTACCATTCGGCAATTCATGTTGGATCAGTTCAGTGAACTCATTCTCCAATGAGCACCTACAGGTTTACCATTGTGTCTCCACACTAGTAACTAACGAGATCAGTCACCCACATCATATGAGCTGGAATAACCTGTACTAGTCTAACCGGATGTTTGATGTCCTTCTCAAACATCCTACGACTAGGAACAATTAAGAATATCTGTTTATAAGTCATCAGTCTCATTATTATGATCTCATCATAATCTGATGACTATTGCACATATTTATAGACTTCATTATGCGCAATTACAAATATGCCAATCTACATAATGAATTTAATGCCATTGATTAGTTAACTATATTGAAATAGGTGGCTTATGATTGGCTTAGAGGACACCTATATCCATCAATCTCCCACTTGGACTCAAGCCAATCACTTTCGCATTTGATTTCCATCAAATCTAGGTGATGCTCACAAAAAGTATGTGACTAAGACTTGGTCAGAGATCTGCTAAATTATCTACAGATGGAATATTTTCTATTACGTTATTCCTCTTTATCTTTTGTCTCTGAACTTGTGAAAGAGCCTCAGAATGTTCTGCAACTTCTGAAGAGACTATGGCTCGATCACACAATTGATCGCTCCCACTGTTGTCCTACAACAACGAGATTTAATTAGAGACCTTTTAGAACTACATCTAGTTCAGGGATGAACCTTTTCATCCATATTGTTCCAATAACAATATCACATGTCTATGTCGTCATCTTAATATCGAGTTTTGGATTGGAACCATTCCAATCCATTCCTTTCTACTAGAAGGTTGAATCCATTATTTGACTTGAAATTCGAGTCAGTGTGACCTCATAGTTTCAAATCATCCTCTCCATATACGTAAATGCATCCTTAGTACTTCTTAAGCGCTTAATGATGCATTTCACTCATGTATCCTTTAAAGAACCTTTTCTTTAAAGGAATAAATTTCATATCTCAACAATTAAGACTTGTTATGAAATTTATGCCAAACATCTTGACATACAGGTCAATATAATATCCCCACGAATATATCTTAATAGATTCGTATTTCCAATACGTGGGATATTATGACTAAACTTATTATGGAGGAAAATATAGTTAATAATGCTTTCACTAATAGTAACATCCCGAGGTCATTCTTAATGACTTTGATGTCATTATCATAAAGCATTATTAAAGCGACCGTACTCCCACTGTCCTCTTTGAACACACACAGTCCGTGATCATTCTTAATGATCACGTAATATCTGACAATTAAGTCAAAAACTCTTATTACAACTTTGGAAAGTTTTAGTTTGATTCAAAATAATCTTTTGAAATCATAACTTGCTTTCTGGACATTCTAAAAGCTTTAAAGGTGTATCATATACATCTTTACCTCAATCACATTGAGTGGACGCTTTTAATATCCAACTGTCATCATCTCATGATTGGCAGTATAGATAAGTAGAATTCTAATAAACTTATCAATCTCAAAGTTGTAATGACAGAGAGCATCATTATCATAGATTTTAGATCATAATCTATTTTGAGCTCCTCTCACCTTGCTAAATCAGATATGTCAAACATATCCTTCTAGTCATTGAGAGAATCTCAAAAATCTATGAAGCTCTTTGATGTGTGTCATGAGTGGTTCCAAACAACTAAAGATTATTTAATAATCTTATGTTAACTTGTGAATCTAGAACATCTTCTAGTTTTATCAGCTCTCACTGTCTTCTTTGAGGACATATTCCTCTTCACAGAAGACAGCTTTCAGGACGATAATTATTTCATTATCGCCTAGCCAATAATTGTAATGTCCAAACTCTTTAGACATTTACAAATTCACACCACGGTAATACCTGACTTTTAAATCAGGTTTGTTCCTAATTCACATCTCATATGAATTATTTGGTTTCCATATTCTATATGGACACACACTGACTAATTTGGAACCATCTATAAAGTATGGACATCTAATGTTCATACTCATGTTCAAAAGGATATAAGAATCAGGCAAATCTTATTATGCATTGCACCATATCTTAATAAGGTGCAATCCCTCATTCTATCATTTTACTATGATGTACAATGAAGATCAATCGAGTGAGGATACAATTATCCTCTTAATGATTTATGTGAATCATATACCTAAGTATTAGTTTCTTTGATCAAATCAAAAATTCTAATACTTCATATTGATCTTATACCTTAATCTTTCAGATGCATTCGTCTTGTACTTCAGTAAGTACATACAGTCGAATCATTTCAAGATTAATCTATAAGGTAAGTCAATAGTAATGATTATCTTTGGCCTTTGAGCTGTTTACATCAATATGCATCAGCATGAATAATTTCTTATTGTACAACCCTATGTACAATACCATAGATAATCAGGATTTAGACAGTTCATTTCTATAGGAGACTTGTGAACATTCATCACATGAAATATCACATCAAGAATCTGTAGTGCATTGACTGATTCGAACAACTATTATTCTTTTTCAATCAATTTTATTCTTAATATCTTATGCAACTAAATAACAATTATTCAGTTTCATGTTTGACTCCTATAGATATACAAAGATTTACTATCTAACAGTAACCTATGAATATCATGAACAATAGTTGAGTCTAATTCAACACTTGCATTTTCTCGATTTCCTTTTACTTGTTTAAGTCTGCACACTATCGCAGCTCTGAGAATCATTTCCAATATCTCATATTGGATACGCTAATTCTCCAATAGACATACAAAAGTTGATAACAAGAATATATGAAACTTTTTTCAAGTTCCATATTCGTTTTGCCTTTACCAGTATCCTTTATTGGTTGCAGTGGGAGAATTGCTATTTCTCTATCTCAGCTGACTTTCCTTTATCATTTTCATATGTAGATTAGATCGTTTAAAATCTTACCACTTGCCTTTCTTAAGGGCACATCATAAATATCTCTTCATCTTGGTCTATCCAAATAAGAGATTTCATGACAATGATTAAGCTTTTCAAAAAGGCATATCATGAGTACCTCTTCACCTTGGTCTATCCAAGTAAGAGGATTCATGATATCTGATTAGGATAGTGACTTTCACTTGGCCCTGAAGACATTCTTCAGAGTTTTCTAGTCAGTCTGAATATGAGAAGTATTGGCATCTAATATGCCAACTTCTCGAATAGACGACATTTTAGTTAATTGAAGGAAATAACGTGATTTAAGCAGATAGTTCTGATAATTTAATTATGGTCTTTTATCTTGAATTATTTTTCACTATTTTTTGATGGACTGTATAACCTTCAGGTATACAGAACGGAAGACTCCGACGGTCTTCTAGTGAGGATCAGAATCTCCAAGAATCACAGTATGACCTCGGGTAAACACATAGTATCATACCATTATCTTAGAGCAACTATCTCATGGTAATTGCAACTCCTTACAATATCTGATCTTATTGCGGCTCCCAGGTCTTTAATGCTCCTGGGTAAACACAGTAGACCATTATACCTGGTCTAAGCTTTACCATCAATACGTGACAGAGTAGAGTAAGAATGCAGCTCCCGGGTAAACGCGAGGATAGCTACACCGTTCCTCTATTCCAATCTCAAGGCATCATAATGCCATAGTTAATAGTCCTTTCATCAAATGGTGGCAGATCTCGGGTAAACACGTAGAAACTGTCATCACTGAATCAAGTTCTAAGAACTATATTGATGGAGAGCCACGCGGTACATTCTCAATGACTCGCGCTCCGGCTTAGACTTTATATTGAAGGTTTTGTTTATATTAAGTTGGTCTCATCCTAGGTGATAATTTATAAATATATCGAATATATTTAACTATACCTAGATATTAGCAATCGATTCATAAGCAAAAACTAAAAGGCATGCATCAACCATACATGTTCATTATGTGGTCATGGACAGCACGGTGATTAACTGGAGCCAAACAATTAATCACCAAAACTATATAACAATTATATAATCTAAACATGCAAACACATAGCCACTGGTGATCTCATCTCCTGTCGCCTTCCTAGTTGCATTTGTGGATCATCCTCGCCTCTCTTCGGTCGGCGCGATCAATTACAAATATAAAATAGAATTTGAAACATTTTCAAACACAAATTAATTGTAAGAGAAAGCCTTATGGCCGAGTACAATAACAGAGGGAGATAGAATTACAATGGAATGAGAGAGAGAGGGAGGCACGCAGGCCTCATTAATTAACACTTAATTAATGTACATCACATTCCATAACAATCCACATAATCACACATCATCACATGATATGAAATTTAACTAAGTGCATATCCATAACCACCACAAATTTTAACCATCTACACATGATAAAGCACATCACATGAAGGCTAAAATTTTGAAATTATAATATTTTTGGTTTCTTAAAACCTGGGTGCCAATCAAAATTGGATAATTTGAATTTTCGAAAATCTTATTTTCTAACATGCAGTAAATCTAATTTAAAGCATTAAACACATCAACATGTGCACACAAAGCTAAAATTAAAATTCTAAAATATTCCATGCATAATTTAGAACAATTCTAAATTAATTAATCTAACGCTTAGATTAATTTTAAATCACATTAATAACAATTATTAATGCGAAACAATCTAACATTTAGATAGAATTAAAAATTCCTAAATAACACTTATAAAAGAATTTAAAATTCCAATTATAATCCATTAACAACTCCTTGTTAATTAACCCCTTTTTTATTAAATAAAATTTCTCAATACCAATTATTAAGAAAAATTAATTAGAACAATTCTAATCAAAATAGTCTAACATTTTAGACTAAATCTAATCTTTTAATAACTCTTATTAAAAATTATATTAAGTGGATTAGATCCTTTTAATTAAAAGATCTAGGAGAAAATTAATTAATTATCTTAATAACTATTATTAAGACATAATTAATCTTTAATAACTTTTATTAAGGTTTATTCTCATAAAGTAATTAACCTTAATATAACAATTATAAAGAAGGTTAATTAATCACTTAATAACCTTTTATTAAGTGTCTTTTAATTAAAACATTAATTTCATAACAACATTTGCTAAGAAATTAATACATTAATCTAATCACTTAACTTAAATGTAAATTAACAACGTTTGTCAATTATATTTAAGGTTACAATCTTAAAATAATTAACAACTCTTGTTAATATTCAATTTAAGATCTCAATGAACCCCTCTAATTAAAATATATTAACAACAATTGTTAAATATATCTATGATGTCATAACTTAAAAATAAATTAACAACACTTGTTAATTAGGTTTAAGTCCACATCTTAAATTAACAACCCTTGTTAATTAATAACCCTTATTAACACCAAAATAAATAATTTAACAACACATGTTAATATTTAAAGATCACATCTTTAAATAACCCCTTTAAAAGATCACATATTTATAAATAAATCATTTAAGATCATATCTTAAAAATTGATCTACTATAACTCAAAATTTTGAATTCAAATTTTAAAACATATATTAAACATACAAGAATTAAAATTTTGAGTTAATAGATAGGGGTTCATGTAATAAAAGGGTTTAGGGTTTGAGGGGTGAAAGGGGCTGGGTTTATTGGATTAACAGGGCCAACAGGACCCCAAGGGGGCCTGCTGGCTCGGGCCAGCCGCTTGGCCTACTGGCTGGGCAAAATCCCTGGTGGGATGGGGTCTAGAGAGTGGTGTGAGGCGGTTCCAAAGGGGTTTGGTCCGGTTTCCAGGGGGTTCAGGGCCGGTTTGTAGGGGGGTTTAGGCCCGGTTTGCAGGGGGGTTTAGGCTGGTTCGGGTGATTGGGCACGGGCCTAGCCCGCCTATGCGTGCGGCAGGGGAGGAACCCTAGCCGCCGCCAGGACTCCCCCTTTTTCCCTGGTTCATCTCCCCCGACGCCAGCGCGGTGGGGCAAAGGTGGCCGGAGGATTTGTGGGTCTTTCCCCTTCCTGTTCTCGACGCCGACAAGGCCGGCCGGCGTGCCCTTGCGCCGGTAGCCCCCTCCCCCCCCCTTCTTCTTTCCCAGCAACCCGACGGTTGCCTGGTTGCAGGGAAAAGGGGCGGCCGGCATCGCCGCCGGCAGGGGGCTCCACGGGAGGCCGACCTCCTTCGTCCCCGACGCCGGCGACCTCCGGCCAGTGAGCCTCGTGCCGCCGGTAGCCCCAAAGGAGGCTTCAAAGGCTGCGTTTATGAAGAAAAACCATGGCCTCCCCTCTAAATTTCTTACAACTTTTATAAAAATAACCATAGAAGGAGGCTCCACCGCCAGCTACCGACGACTACAGGGAGATCCCCGAAGTCGAGAAAAGTTAGCTGGTCATACCAGCATCCAAATAGTGGTGGTCCGACCACCATTGATCACTCCACCAAGCCCTGATTTTATGTTCTTCATCTCCATGAAGAACAATGCGAAAAACCCCAAAAACAAAAAAAATTCTCCACAGAATAAAATTCCAGATCTTAGCAAGTTCATCCTATGAACAAACTCCGCGAGAAGAAAATAAATAAAGCACGGAATTAATTTTAGAATATTAATTTCTCCATTCCGGAGCGGATCAGAGCGGAACCTGGCTCTGATACCACTGTTGGGATCCGGGCGGGATGCGAAGAACGCAGCGGAAACAAAGAACTTAATCCCGCCCGATGCCCGCTGATCCGATTCCGAACGAAAAACTAAAACGGAAAACTAACGGGAGTAATCCGATTACCGTGCGCGGATTCGAATCTGCTTCCGTCACGGTTCCATCGAGGCGATGCCGCGAGCCGCACAAGCGTCCGACCTCCAGCGGTATCCACGCGATTCTTCGCGGTGGTTCGCCCTCGATCCCTCGTCCGTATCAGCTCGCTCGTTGAAGATCCGTCGCCGCAACGATTGCCGAAAACCCGCCGACAGGAATTCCCGACTTTCGGGAATCACACGCGGCGGAGACGGAAATTGTCTCAGCACCTCGAACGGGGCACCCAGAGGGGGAGAGAGAAAGGAGGGGATGACGGCCAGCAAGGGGAAATCCTGAAGCTTGGCCCAGGGTTTCTCAACAGCGTGTATATATATTAAGTCGGCGCGACTTTTCACAAAAATCCCCGAGTTAATATAAATCCCACTTATGTACCACCGACTGAGAATCTTATTGCGTGTGACCCTCTAGGCCCATTTACCAGTCTGGTTTTCAGCCCGTTAAGTCCAATAACTAGTTATTGACTTATTGTAATTAATTAATATCTAGATATTAACTAATTACTTAACCGAATTATCATCGTATGTAAATTCGGTCGGACTTCTGATCAAGTTGGGTGCCAAGCAACACCGCATGATCCCGGAAGGCAATGGGGTTCAACAACCCACTCATGGAACCTGTCCGTCCACAGTTACCGCGTGGCTATAATCCTTCGTTCGCACAATGCTCTCGAGTTAACCTAGGGTATGGTCAACTGTCAAACCCTAGATGGTCAACTCACTTGAATCAGACTCCGCTGTATAATATCCGAAAACCACTTTTCTGATATTGTTTCTGCTCTGGCCAGAGACTCCTGCGGATCTATTCTAGAGCATTCTCTCTCCAGTTACTTGAGAGCAAACGATCCTTTCTTGAACACACAATCACCTTCGAAGGTCTTCCGCTGGACCCGATCCTTGACAATTTGAGATCCCGTGGATAGGGATTCGTAGGTCAAGGTCAAAGTCCAGAAGTCCACCGATAAGGTGTCTTTGGTGTCTCAAGTCCAAGGATCAACCACGCCACTGTGACGATGAATCAAACCGATTGACAGTCAGGTAAATTACCATTCGGCGATTCATGTTGGATCAGTTCAGTGAACTCATTCTCCAATGAGCACCTACATGTTTACCATTGTATCTCCACACTAGTAACTAACGAGATCAGTCACCCTCATCATATGAGCTGGAATAACCTGTACTAGTCTAACCGGATATTTGATGTCCTTCTCAAACATCCTACGACTAGGAACAATTAAGAGTATGTGTTTATAAGTCACCAGTCTCATTATTATGATCTCATCATAATCTGATGACTATTGCACATATTCATAGACTTCATTATGCGCAATTACAAATATGCCAATCTACATAATGAATTTAATGCCATTGATTAGTGAACTATATTGAAATAGGTGCCTTATGATTGGCTTAGAGGACACCTATATCCATCAATCTTCCACTTGGACTCAAGCCAATCACTTTCGCATTTGATTTCCATCAAATCTAGGTGATGCTCACAAAAAGTATGTGACTAAGACTTGGTCAGGGATCTGCTAAATTATCTACAGATGGAATATTTTCTATTACGTTATTCCTCTTAATCTTTTGTCTCTGAACCTGTGAAAGAGCCTCAGAATGTTCTGCAACTTCTGAAGAGACTATGGCTCAATCACACAATTGATCGCTCCCACTGTTGTCCTACAACAACGAGATTTAAACAGAGACCTTTTAGAACTACATCTAGTTCAGGGATGAACCTTTTCATCCATACTGTTCCAATAACAATATCACATGTCTATGTCGTCATCTTAATATCGAGTTTTAGATTGGAACCATTCCAATCCATTCCTTTCTACTAGAAGGTTGAATCCATTATTTGACTTGAAATTCGAGTCAGTGTGACCTCATAGTTTCAAATCATCCTCTCCATATACGTAAATGCATCCTTAGTACTTCTTAAGCGCTTAATGATGTATTTCACTCATGTATCCTTTAAGGAACCTTTTCTTTAAAGGAATAAATTTCATATCTCAACAATTAAGACTTGTTATGAAATTTATGCCAAACATCTTGACATACAGGTCAATATAATATCCCCACGAATATATCTTAATAGATTCGTATTTCCAATACGTGGGATATTATGACTAAACTTATTATGGAGGAAAATATGGTAATAATGCTTTCACTAATAGTAACATCCCGAGGTCATTCTTAATGACTTTGATGTCATTATCATAAAGCATTAATAAAGCGACCGTACTCCCACTGTCCTCTTTGAACACACACAGTCCGTGATCATTCTTAATGATCACGTAATATCTGACAATTAAGTCAAAAACTCTTATTACAACTTTGGAAAGTTTTAGTTTGATTCAAAATAATCTTTTGAAATCATAACTTGCTTTCTGGACATTCTAAAAACTTTAAAGGTGTATCATATACATCTTTACCTCAATCACATTGAGTGGACGCTTTTAATAACCTTAGTCTTGAAAATTCTTGAAAGGACGAAGATCGGATGAAGAACTCCTGAAAGGACGAAGCTTTAAAGGTGTTTGAACGTCGTCGCCAATTGTCACTATTGTCACTCTTACTATCACTAACACTAATTATCACCACTAACTGTCACTTGACCAAGACGCTGGGTATTTATAGACTTATTTGCATCTGCGGATTTACATGGAGAAATTTTGAAGTTTATCCAGCTTAACCAACAGATAAATACAGATTAATTCACCTTTATCTATAATTATCTAAAACGCGTCGCCCACGGAAGACGCCTTTTAGCTAATTAAGATAAGGATAAACATCCGGGAATAATTCATCTTTATCTGTAATCATCTAAAACGCGTCGCCTTCGGGAGACGCCTTTTAGACTAATCAAGATAAGGATAAACATTCGGAAGAGAGGTAGAAACAACTTAGGAAACCTAAATGACGTCGTTCCTAACAGACGTCTTTTAGCTAATTAATCAATTAATTAAAATTTAAATTTAAACATCAAAATAGGAATAAAGTCTAAATGGCGTCTACACAGGTCGACGTCTTTTAAACTTCTTCATATTTTAACTGAAATTTGAGTTAAGATCAATTTAATTAATTAACTTAAATTATGTATGTCTGACCCGACACTATTTAGATAATTAACCCAAAAAGATCAATAGAAATTAACCAATGATTAAATATCAGACCATTCTGAGGCATTATTATATGATATGAAATTTACTCGAAATGATGTCAAAATTAGCGTGTCTACAATCGGGGCATACCCTGAAACAACGGCTGCTAGCGCGCGACCCAAAGCAACACTCTCCTCGCTACGCCTGCCTGGAACCCTCACCTGAAAACCGCAGGGGTGAGTCTCATTGAAAAGACTCAGTAGGGATCCTTCGATCCCCACCGCCCACTCACGCACCCACAAGTGCAACAACACAAATATAGATAATTTAAGCAAGTAAAACAGTAAATATAATTCTTAGATTTCGATATAAAACACATGCAGTCGAAATATAACATGCACAATTCTAAAACCATTCTACCACGGAGCCCACAACCAGTGTCTCGGCAAAACACGCCAACCACACAGCCAAACGCGAGAAACTCCGACCCATTGAGACCAAACAGCAACCCCTCGGATAGCGCGCTGGCTACTCCGACCTGACAGGCTCTAAGTGGTTCTGCTTCCCCCAGCACGAGTGACACTCCGAATGTATCACTCCCACACCAGTACTAGCTATACCTCAGCGTACACCAGGTGACCCTCTCTCTAGGCGTCACCCCGCCACTCCCACACCAGCGCCGCGTCACTCCCACACTGACACAGGATGCCTAAACGCTAACAACTGTCACTCTAGGCCCACGATCGCACAAAATACAACACGGTGCGATCCGATCACATAGAATCCATCGTCATCGAGTACATTTCTAAGCATGCAATTAACTAAACTATCTAATAATTTAAACACGTGTTAATTGCAGGGATTAATAGAATTCTGGCTTTAATCGTGTCGCCCAAGGTCGACGTCATTCAAGCTTCTTAAACTGGTTCATATAAAAATTGGCCCCGGAAAATAGCCTAAAACGCGTCGTCATATGTAGTTGCCTTTTGAAAAGCGTTGTTGTCCCTAGTCGCCTGATAACGACAGAAACAGAGACAGACCTCGGGTGATTTTACTTTAAAACGCGTCGAGCATGGAAGTCGCCGTTCAAAAGGCGTCGCTGCCCCTAGACGCTCATCAGTCCAGAGACAGAGTCTGTTATTTGTGCTAAATCGCGTCTCGGGTTGAAGTTGCCTTTCTAAAAGGCGTCGTTGTCCCCCAACGCCATTTAACCCTCATAGACAGGTTCTTCTTCCGCCATCCCGTGGGATTTCCTCCCCCAATTCAGGTAAAAACACTAAAAAAAGTGTAGAAGGAGGAGAAGAACCTAAATACCCATTAAAACACCCAAATTCTCATTACATGCAATTAGTATTTTCACCCCAAGAAAACTCCTAAACATACTTCAAAGCGGGAAAAACATAGTTTTTAAACGAAATACAACGGGGATCGTCACCCTACCAGTTTCTCAAACTCCTCCTAGCTCCAAGCCGCCAACCCGCCTCGCCACACACCGCCGCCAGTACCGCCGCAGATGCCGTTACTCCACCGGGGCGTCGGCCGCCGTCCGGAGAGAAAAACGCCGCGGAGGAGATGGCGGTGGTAGTGGTGGGAGTTAGGAGGTTGATGTAGTGGAGGGAAAGATAGAATGGAGGGAGGAAAGTAAGGAATAAAGGAGAGGGGGAAAGGAGACGCCCGAGCCGGAGAGAAGAGAGGAGAGAGAGAGAGAAGGCGAAAATGAGGGAAAGGAGGGAGGCTTCGCGGGGTCAAACAGAAACCGGTTAAAACGCGTCGTCTAAGATCGACGCCATACAGACGACAAGACCGGTCGTACACTGACAAGTTTGGGTCGTACTCTGAATGGCGTCGACCATACAGGACGCTATTCAGATGATTTGACCGAGGCCGTATTCTCGCGGCCCAAAGCCAGCCCACGTGGCATAGCCTAAAACATGTCCACATTTCTGGACGTCGTTTAAACCGCGTCGAGCAAGCTCGACGCGAAGAGAAAACTAAGTCTCAGCCCCACCAGGGCCCAAACTAAGGGATCCGACTCCGAAACTGACCCGATAACCGGATCCGAAATCTCAATCCTTACATTCTCCCCCCCTTAAAAGAATTTCGTCCTCGAAATTACCTGCTACAATTAACGAGATTGAAAATAGTGGTACAAGCTCACAAGAGAATTTACGAGAAAATGTAGGGAAACTGCTCCTGCATTTCATCCTCTCGCTCCCAAGTAGCCTCGCCTCCGGAGAGATGCTACCAAATCACTTTAACCAGAGGAACAATCTTGTTCTGCAGGACCTGTTCTCTGTAATCCTCAATACGCACCAGAAATTCTGGAAAGGATAAATCCTCAGCGACCTCCAACTCTGAAAAGTCCAACATATGAGATGGATCCTGAACATATTTCCTCAACAAAGAAACATGGAACACATCGTGCACTCCTGCAAGACTGGGCGGCAACATACCGTTTCTCCAATTCGAGCAAGAATGGGAAAAGGCCCAACATACCGCGGACTCAGCTTACCTCGCTTTCCAAATCTCATCACACCCTTGGAGGGTGAGACTCAGAGAAACACGTGGTCCCCAACCTCAAACTCAAGCGGTCTCCTACGGACGTCTGCATAACTCTTCTGTCTGCTCTGAGCTGTAATCAACCTTTTTTGCACCACTCTGGCAACCTCAGGCCACTGTTGTACCAACTCAGACCCTACCATCTGCCTCTCGCCAATCTCAGACCAATTTACAGGAGATCGACACGGTCGCCCATACAATGCCTCATAAGGCGCCATGCCGATATTGGAATGATAACTGTTGTTGTAGGCAAACTCCACTGTAGACAAGTGTTGCTCCCAAGAACCTCCCCAGTCTAAGCAACATGCCCTGAGCATATCCTCCAGTGTCTGAATGGTCCTCTCCGACTGCCTATCAGTCTCGGGATGGTAAGCCGAGCTGAAGGCTAACTGCGTGCCCAAGGCCTTCTGAAAACTCTTCCATAATCTAGAAGTAAATCTCGGATCTCGGTCTGACACGATGGATAAGGGCACCCCGTGCAGAGAGATGATCCGGTCCACAAACAACTTAGCCAACTTACCGACTGACCAGTCTTTCCTAATAGCAAGAAAGTGTGCTGACTTGATCAATCGATCAACAATGACCCAGATCGCGTCTCTTCTGTCAGGGGGCACAGGTAATCCCATCACAAAGTCCATAGTCACTTGTTCCCATTTCCATTCCGGGATTGGCAAAGGTTGCAACAATCCTCCTGGTCTCTGGTGTTCTGCTTTAACCTGCTGGCAAGTCAAGCACCTTGCCACATAATCAACCACGTCCTTCTTCATACCAAGCCACCAAAAGTGCCTCCTCAAATAATGATACATCTTAGTCGTTCCAGGATGCACTGCATATCTAGAACGATGCGCCTCATCCAGGACACTCCTGCGTACGTCTTCCTCGGCTGGGACATAGAGTCTGCTTCTAAATCTGACTGTACCATCATCCCACAACTCCACCTCTGGTGTCTGGAGAACCTACGTTAACTTTGCATCTGCCTTCTGAGCCTCGATCATAGCATGGTACACTGCTGGCCTCACAGTTAAGCTGGCCAACATGGCTCTATCAGTCTCTCGCGGAACCTTAAAGGAAGATTCCACAACCTGCTCAAATAACTTCCATTCTTGAACCATAAGATATGATACGACCGTTTTCCGACTCAAGGCGTCTGCCACCACACTTGCCTTGCCCGGATGATACGAAAGGTCGAGATCATAATCTTTAATGAACTCCATCCACCTGCACTGCCTTAAGTTCAGATCCCTCTACGTGAATACATATTTCAGGCTCTGATGATCGGTAAAAACCTGAAATTTCTCTCCATACAAATAGTGCCACCAGATCTTTAGTGCGAACACTACAGCTGCTAACTCCAAGTCATGGGTGGGATAGTTCTCCTCATGCTTCTTCAACTGCCTAGAAGCATAGGCCATGACCTTACCATGCTACATCAGAACCGCACCCAAACCTCGACGAGATGCATCTGAATAAACCACAAATCCATCGGAACCTGATGGAAGCACCAGCACTGGAGCCGAAGTGAGGCGAGTCTTCAACTCAATGAAACTCTGCTCACATTCCTCGGTCCACACGAAACAAACTCTCTTACGAGTCAACCTCGACAAGGGGGTCGCTATCGAAGAAAAATCCTGGACAAACCGTCTGTAATATCTTGCTAACCCTAAGAAGCTCCTGATCTCAGTTACTGTTATCGGTCCGCTCCAGTCCATCACTGCCTCAATCTTGGCTGGATCCATTGCAATGCCATCTCCAGAAATGACATGCCCCAGGAAGTACACCTTATCTAGCCAAAATTCACACTTACTAAACTTGACATGGAGTTGGTGCTCTCTCAGAACCTACAATACCACCTGAAGATGTGTGGCATGCTCTTCCTCAGAAGAAGAGTATACCAAAATATCATCTACAAATACCACCACAAACTGATCCAGGTAGGCCCTGAAGACTCAGTTCATCAAATCCATAAAAGCCGCCGGAGCATGGGTCAAGCCAAAAGGCATAACCAAAAACTCATAATGTCCATACCGAGTCCCAAAGGCCGACTTACTAACATCAACCTCACGGATCATCATCTGATAATACCCTGATCTCAAGTCAATCTTTGAAAACACCTTCGCAGACTGCAACTGATCCATCAGATCATCAATCCTCGGAAGTGAGTACTTGTTCTTTATCGTCACCTGGTTCAATTGTCTATAATCAATACACAACCTCAGAGAACCATCCTTCTTCCTGACAAAGCAATTCCTGTAACTGCGCCTTCAACTCAGCGAGTTCGGCCGGAGCCATCCGATACGGGGCCTTAGACAAGGGCGCCGTACCGGGTGCAAGGTCGATAGTAAACTCAACCTCTCGCTGAGGAGGAAGGCCAGGCAACTCCTCAGGAAACACATCAACAAAGTCACAAACTACAGGCACCTCCCAAGGACCAGAACTACTACTAACATCAGTTAAAACAACATAGGCCAGGAAAGCCTCACAGCCACCAACAAGCAATCTCTGGGCCTTAAAGGCAAAAATCAGAATACCACGAGAAGAGAGCCTAATACCTTGGAAGTAGAAGGTCGGGATGTCCGGAATAGAGAAACGCACCCTCTTCCTATGGCAGTCCACCTCGGCATAATAAGCCTCCAACCAGTCCATGCCCAAGATGACATCAAAGTCGCGAATGGCAAGCACAACTAAGTGGGTAGACAACTCATGGCCCTCAATGGTCAAGGGAACCTCACTCAAACAATTATAAGACAACATGAAATACCCAGAAGGCACCTCTACCATCAGTCTATCAGACATCTCAACAACGGGTGCAGAAAGAATATCTATGAACTGCTCAGAAATAAAAGAATGCGAAGCACCCGAATCAATTAACACATGCGCAGAGTTCCAAAGGACAGAAAGTGTACCTTCCACCAAGTTGGACGCACGGGCCTCCTTCCTGGTGATAGATAGAACTCTCCCCTGGGTTCTCGGCTTCTTCTGATCACCCGGTCCCTACCCCTGACCATGCCCCTGCGGGCAATACCTCGCCAAATGGCCCTACTGGCCACAAGTGTAACGCCTCCCAGAAAATGCAGGACACTGAGTCCCACCATGAGTACGACCGCAATGTCGACAAGCTGCCGGAAGCCTCTGAGCTGCCTCCTGCTGAGCACTGGACACCGACTGACTCTGCTGGCTCTACTTGGGTCTGCTACTACCGCTGTTGCTGCTACTGCTGCCACCACCTCGAAAGAACCTCCTGAATCTGGAGCCGAGTGAAGACGATCTTGATCCGGACGAAGGAGCTACTGCTGCTGCTGTCTTTCCCCTGCCATGAACTGACCCCTGAGTAGTCAGTCCCCTCTCTCGAGCTGACTGCTCATGCTGTGCCTCTACTGCTGCGGCACACCTAACCGCCGATGCCAAATCTGTACAACAATGGGATGCCACAAAACTCCTCAAATTAGACCTCAGTCCATCCACAAACCTCTCAGTCCGACGCTCCTCGTCTCCTGAGATAAAAGGCACGAACCTCCCAAGTGAAACAAACTTCATCTGGTACTCAAACACTGTCATGCTTCCTTGGGTCAATTCCATAAATTCCCTCTCCTTGGCCCTCTGGACATGCCTAGGGAAGTACTGTGCATTGAATTCCTTCACAAAAGTCTCCCATGGAATCTCCCTGAGATTCCTATCCGCATATGACATACTCTTCAAAGTGGTCCACCAGTCGTAGGCATCATCCTTCAACATGAAAGTAGCCAACGGAGTCCTCTCAACCGCCGCACAATCCATGGTATCAAAAGTCTTCTCCATCTCCCTCAACCAATGAACAACCTCATCAGGATCGAGGCGACCGGTAAAATAAGGCGGCTTCAGCTTCAGGAATCTCTCCAGAGCAGCTGAAGGCCCTCCCCGAGCACTAGAACTCTCACTAGGGTTCCGGGTCTGGTATCTAGCCATCGTGTCCATCATAGCTTCCATGAAACGCTCCATACTCGGCCTACCGGCCTCAGATCCACTAGGGACATCTCCCCGCTCTCTAATAACCGGCATCCTCTTCCTAGAAGCCATCTAATCGCCTACAATCACAAAAATCAAAAAGTTCTAATTAGAATCCTAAAACCTACACTACCGCCGTGTCTATACAGGATAATGTAATTATTTGCCGAAATTACGATATTTAATCTAGTTATTCATTTATTTGCCAGACCGAATGCTCTGGTACCAACTGTAACGACCCGCCACCCTATAATCGGGGATCCGATTACTAAATGGGTACCGAATCATTAATTTGGAGCCAAACCAGGATCTTGACAAGTTTGGGAAATAAATAATAAACTAATCTAAACATTCACATCGCATTAAATTAAAAAGGAAATACAGGAATTAAAAATTATTATAATGCGACTCGACTCAGCAAATAATTACATACTCCAACAGAAAGGAATTAATTAAGCATACAGGCCAGAAAATAAAATGACAACTACATCAGGGCATACCCCGGAACAACGGCTGCTGGCGCGTGACCCAAAGCGACACTCTCCTCGCTACGCCTGCCTGGAACCCTCACCTGAAAACTGCAGGGGTGAGTCTCATTGAAAAGACTCAGTAGGGATCCTTCGATCCTCACCGCCCACTCACGCACCCACAAGTGCAACAACACAAATATAGATAATTTAAGCAAGTAAAGCAGTAAACATAATTCCTAAATTTCGATATAAAACACATGCATTCGAAATATAACATGCACAATTCTGAAACCATTCTACCACGGATCCCACAACCAGCGTCTCGACAAAACATGCCAACCACACGACCGAACGTGAGAAACTCCGACCCGCTGAGACCAAATAGCAACCCCTCAGATAGCGCGCTAGCTACTCTGGCCTGACAGGCTCCAGGTGGTTCTGCTTCCCCCAGCACGAGTGACACTCTGAATGTACCACTCCCACACCGGTACTAGCTATACCCCAGGGTACACCAGGTGACCCTCTCTCTAGGCGTCACCCCGCTACTCCCACACCAGCGTCACGTTACTCCCACACCGACACAGGGTGCCTAAGCGCTAACAACTGTCACTCTAGGCCCACGATCGCACAAAACACAACACGGTGTGATCCGATCACATAGAATTCATCGTCGTCATTGAGTACATTTCTAAGCATGCAATTAACTAAACTATCTAATAATGTAAACACGTGTTAATTGCAGGGATTAATAGAATTCTGACTTGAATCGCGTTGCCCAAGGCCGACGTCATTCAAGCTTCTTAAACTGGTTCATATAAAAATTGGCCCCGAAAAATGGCCTAAAATGCGTCGTCATATGTAGCCACCTTTTGAAAGACGTCGCTGTCCCTAGTCGCCTGATAACGACAGAAACAGAGACAGACCTCGGGTGATTTTACTTTAAAATGCGTCGAGCATGGAAGTTGCCGTTCAAAAGGTGTCGCTGCCCCTGGACGCTCATCAGTTCAGAGACAAAGTCTGTTATTTGTGCTAAATCGCGTCTCGGGTTGAAGTCGCCTTTCTAAAAGGCGTTGCTGTCCCCCAACACCATTTAACCCTCACAGACAGGTTCTTCCTCTACCATCCCATGGGATTTCCTCCCTCAATTCGTGTAAAAACACTAAAAAAAGTGGAGAAGGAGGAGAAGAACCTAAATACCCATTAAAACACCCAAATTCTCATTACATGCAATTAGTATTTTCACCCTAAGAAAACCCCTAAACCTGCTCTAAAGCGGAAAAAACAAGGTTTCTAAACGAAATACAACGGGGATCGTCACCCTACCGGTTTATCAAACTCCTCCTAGCTCCAAGCCGCCAACCCGCCTCGCCACACGCCGCCGCCGATACCGCCATGGACGCTGTTACTCCACCGGGACGTCAGCCACCGTCCGGAGAGAAAAACGCCGCGGAGGAGATGGTGGTGGTAGTGGTGGGAGTTAGGAGGTTGATGGAGTGGAGGAAGAGATGGAATGGAGGGAGGAAAGTAAGGAAGAAAGGAGAGGGGAAAAGGAGACGCCGGAGCCGGAGAGAAGAGAGGAGAGAGAGAGAGAAGGCGAAAATGAGGGAGAGGAGGAAGACTTCGCGGTGTCAAACAGAAACCGGTTAAAACGCGCCGTCCAAGATCGACGCCATACAAACGACAAGACCGGTCGTACACTGACAAGCCTAGGCCGTACTCTCGCGATCCAAAGTCAGCCCACGTGGCATAGCCTAAAACACGTCCACATTTCTGGACGCTGTTTAAACAGCGTCGAGCAAGCTCGACGCGAAAAGAAAACTAAGTCTCAGCCCCACCAGGACCCAAACTAAGGGATCCGACACCGAAACTCACCCGATAACCGGATCCGAAATCTCAATCCTTACAGGTTCTTTCAATGTATTTTTGTAACGACCCGCCATCCTATGACCGGAGACCCGATCACTAAATGGATGTCGGCCCATTAACTGCGGGTTTACACCCGGATCTCACACAACACGTCTGGAGGAGTAAGCGTTAAACAAGGCTAAATATATCAATCTCACGGACTACAAAGATATAACAAGTGCGCAGAAAGGAAGATAACAATGTCCGTATACAGTCCAACAATAATTACATGGTCCAACAAATTAAATAAGTACAGGCAGAAGTAAAGTACAACATCGGGGCATACCCCGGAACTGAGACAGCTGGTGGTCCGCACACCAAGAAGACACCACCCGCCGCCAAACGCCACGAGGTCCACACCTGAAACCGCAGGGAGTGAGCCACACCAGAATTGGGCTCAGTAGGGATCATCCGATCCCCTGCCTCCCACTCACACACCCACAAGTGCAACAACACAGATATATGACAATTAAACAAAGCAGTAAACATAGCACCCAACCTGATATGAAACGTACGATAAGCAGTGTAGCAGGAACAGTTCTAAGCAACCCAAAGAACCCAACACAGAGTCACGTCTCACAGCCAAAGTCCACAAAGCGACTGAACCACACTGTCGACCGAAGTCAAACGTCGCCTCACAACACTACCACCACTACTCACGCATGTCCGCCCCTACAGTGTTCCGGGGCACTGTAGGGTGAGGCAGTGAGTCAAACTAGCTGGGACCAGTGTACCACCACTGCCCAGCTACGTGTGCACACAAGCAGTCTAGACTACTGTCCTACCGACCGGATTGCCTCCACGCTAGGCCTCAGCGCTTCAGGAGGGCCCTGGGGACCGGCGAACCCCCGTCAAGCCGAAGCTACAGGAACTACCCACAACCCTAACCTCCCGGGCTGCGTCAGGCCAAAGGGCTAAGGGTACCACTCGTAACCTTGATCAAAGGTCACATCAGGCCCAGTGGCTACAGGGGTAAAACAACTCCAACAGTACCACAACCAGCTCCACAGCAAGAAACGCGCCGGAAGCTGCCACGACAAACAGGGAAACCCCGACCCGCTGAGACCAAACAGCAACCCCTCGGATAGCGCACCGGCTACTCCGGCCCGACGGGCTCAAGGTGGTCCTGCTTCCCTCAGCCAAAGGTAAAACACAACATGTACCCCTCCTCCCACCGGTACGGCACAATGCCTCACAGACACCATAACCCTGTCCCCATCGGTCCATGGTGACAAACGTAAACCACAGTTATTCCAATCCACAATCGCGTAGGCACACACACACACACGAGATGTGGTTCCATTACACAGAAGTCCTCAGCCTCAATGTACAATGTAAAGCATGCATTAGAACCATCCAACCGGGAGACATATGTCAAAAATCAGGGTTTATGCAGTTCTGTCTTGAATCACGTCGACCGAGGTCGACGCCATTCAAGCTCCTCAAACATGTTCATTTAAAGCCAGATTATTCCTTAAAACGCGTTCACTTGGGAAACCGCCGTTTGAAACGCGTCAGAGCTCTCAGACGCCATTCACACCGAAATTCCAGATTGCAGACCCTCAGTCGGGGTGATTTCCTGCCTAAATGGCGTCATGATGGCCCGACGTCCTTCTGAAAGGCGTCGTCCATCCATGACGTCATTTAGCGTCAGAACCCCTAACTCGAGAAACCTCGAACAGGGAGGTTTCTGCCCTAAAAGGCGTCGTACTGCCCTGACGTCCTTCAAAAAGGCGTCGACCAGGCACGACGCCGTTTAGCGCCAGAAACCTGGTTCTCTGGTTCAACCCGAGGGTTTCTCCTTTAACCCCAAACACCCCGAAAATGCCCCAAAACAGAAAGGGGAAGATAGGGAAATCAACTACTTCCAGTATGCTACAATTCCACGTTCACGAGCAAGGCCATTCCCACACGAAAACCCCCTAAACATGCTCATTCAAACCCAAAACATAACATGCCACGCCAAGGAAATCACGAGCAACACATTCACAGTCCATGCAAGGTTCGTCCCTCTACCGGTTCTTGAACTCCTCCAAGCTCCGTGCCGCCGACCCGCCGCACCGTAGACCGCCGCCGGTACCCTCGAGGACGCCGCCACTCCGCCGGGACGTCGGCCGCCGTTCGGAGAATGGAACGCCGCGAAGGAAGTGGTGGAGGTAGAGGTGAGAGGTAGGGAGGTGTTGGAGTGATGGAAGAGGAAGAAGAGGAAGGGAAGGGAGGAAGGAGGGCGGAGGGAGCGGAGAGGGTGAAGAGAGAGAGGGTGGAGGCGAGAATGAGGGAAAGAAGGGGAGGCTCGCGGGGTCATTCTGAATCCAGCTAAAATGCGTCGATCGAGGCAGACGCCAATCAGTCTGACAGGACGGGCCGTACTGACAGCGCTCTGAAACGCGTCGCCCACCACGGACGCCGTTCAGACGACAGGACAGGCCGTACTGACAACGCTCTGGCGCCGCACACTGACACCGCAGGGTCGCAGTCTAAATCGCGTCGTCCATCGTGGACGCCGTTCAGACGACGAGATAGGGGCCGTACTCTCGCGGCCCGAAACCCGCCCACGTGGCGCCCACGTGGCACAACAGCATGTAGACCTAAATGGCGTCCACACACCCTGACACCTTTTGAAAGGCGTCGAGCAGTGCAGACGTCATTCAGTCGGAAATCTCAAGACCCCTCAGGGTCGAAACCAGGGGATCCGGCCCGAACCCGACCCGAATACAGAACCCGAAACCTCAGTCCTTACAATTTTTGCTATTTGTCCTTTGGTTTACATGCTTATAATTGTCCCTTTTTGCTGACCGCATCTTTAAGTGTTAAGTGGTTTGGACCCCAATTACGAATCCCGACCTTCCTTTCGTTCAACCCAAAGATAAAAAATAGAATAGGTAGTCTTATGCTTTAGGTTAATTACAGCAATTTCACACTTTCAAGGTCTTCCACTCACCCTAAGCTGCCGTGTGTGTGTGAAAATTCTCTGCCGTGGCTACTTATGGAGTAAGGGTTATTCTGAACTTTTTAAGCTTTGTTTAACTGACTAACACAAAATTGTTTTGTTTATGATTCCCTTAATAAAGCATGATTTTATGAAAGCTTAAGTGGGGTGTTAAAAAGAATTTTTGAAAAATTTTGAACAAAATTTTCTATGAAAAACACAAGTTTTCTTGAAAAGATTTTATAATTATGCGCGATAGTTGCTCCCCCCAACTTAAATGGCATTGTCCTCAATCGCATAACAAATATGAAAGAATTACAACTAAAAGGAGTCAGGGACGGAGAGATACAACCTGGGGTCTCAAAGATTTTCATCCATTTTACGCCCAAGCCAACTATCACCCAAATTATTAAACCTATAAAGAAAATAAAATAAAATAAAAACTTATTAAATTGACCTAAGAACATCGGGTTGCCTCCCAATCAACGCTAAGTTTAATGTCTTCAGTCAGACGCAATGTGCACACTATCCAATGCCTGCTAGCACAAATTTCAGAGCATGCATTTTAAAGTTTGTTGGTTGGAGTGGGCTCAGCATTATATGTAGTTGATAAGTCAGAGTGTTATCATTGAGGTTCCAAAGAAAAGAATTTTTCAACATGGTCAATGGGATATTGGTTCTACTTGATTCATAAGCCGTGTCAACCACGTACCCCTCTTCCTTTCCTTGATTGAATTGAAGGACTTGATCCCAGAGAAAAAGATCAGATGTTTATAGAATGATGGAGCATTGATTCAATGTTGGGGATGATTCAATGTCAAAGATGAGAAAATCAATAAATACGTGATTCCTATCCTCCTGAATGAGAGCATCTTCGATCATGCCACGAGGTTGCTTAATGAATTGATCAATTGAGTGCAAAGCAACCGACATAGGTTTTAACTCTCTGATTCTAAATCTCTCAAAGATAGAGATTGAGGGAATGTTTAAACCTGCCCCAAGCTTCAATAAAATCCAGTATAAACTGATGTTTTCGATGTTGCAAGAATTGAGTATGGCAATACACTGAGTTACTTTGAGAAAAGGGTTGTTGATGTGGACTTAACCCAAATAATTCCATCATCTCTTTTATTTGGTCTGGCTTTTGGTGGCCAGTGGGCCTCAATTCTTTGGCACTCGAGAAACGAATCATAGGTAGGTGAATATATGAGTTCTCACTAGACTCCTTCTCGTCCCTGTAATCTTCCCCCAACTTACCCTCAATAGGCTCTGCCTAATGATTAGCCAAGTCTATAGCTTGAGTTTTCTCTTGATGCAATTCTTCAAGATTATCCACTTTCTGATCTATTGGGAAGAAGAAATATTCAAAATCCAGACTAACATGTATATTTAATTCTTCTGTAGGAAATACAAAGTGTTCAAAGTCCGGGTGAATATCTAAAAGATCACTCACTTTCTCTTCCACCTTTTATCATTTAAGCTCTCCTCCAAACTGACAGGTGTGGTTATTAATACATCTCGTTGGTTAGTCTCAGGGTTCTCCATATTTATGGTTTGATTAGTTCTAGCATTTACTATTTTCTCATAATGTGACTCCTTAAGACTCTCTTTGTTTTCAAGATCAGTCACGATGTGGCTATTTTCGGGTTGAGAGATATCAACTTAAATTTGTGAATTAAATTGTTGGTCAAAATTAGGGGGGTCTATCTACAAAAGTTTTAATGGGCTTGCTAGACACTTGTGCTGAGTCTATTCTTAGAGTAGCTTCACTCAAACCATCTACCATGGCCTGCATTAGGTCAATAAATTGTTGTGGGCCAGGACTATTTGTTCCAACAGCTTAAATTCTTCATCCTCATGTTGACTTAACTGTTGCGGAGGTGGGTAATTGGGTTGATCTTCAGAGTGTGGAGACCAAGGAGAGGGAGAGTAAGTGGGTATTGAATACTCAAACTGTCTTTTAAGATGGGCCTGATCATAACAATTGTGCTAGATATGGGCCCAATCTTGGAAGTTTTGGACAAAAGGACTTTGAATATGGTCCTGGTAGGGTTCCCAAGATGAATAAGAGTGGTTTTCCCATCCTAGGTCAAAGAAATTAGAGAATGGATCATTACCTAGTTGGGAAGAGCTTTGGGTGGCCCAATCTTGCGAGTTGTTTTGATACTGGGCCCAACTTGAGATGTCTTGGATAGGCAAATTTGGGCCTAGGCTTGCTCAGATTCTCCCGAGAGCTTCGGATGGGCTCCCCAATTTAAGTTGTAAAAGTTTGGACATTGGTTGTCATCGGGTGGAGACAATCCTTGAATCATATAGGCCTGCTCTTGGATAGATGTGGAAAACTAGACCTGATTTAGATAATCATTAGCATAATGGGCCGGGGTGGCCCACTTGCAACAGTCCTCTTGATAAGAAGGTGGATTGTAGGATGTGAAAGTGTTTTGACATGGTCCAAGAAATTGGTTCATCTGGATGCACTCCATGTTGATTTCTTCTTCTTTTTTTAAATTATACAAACAATTTAGCACTCAATTAATCTTAAGACACATATGGTTAAACTAACTAAAAGATGTGTTTCTCACAAATTAACCTAGGTCTAACTTAGGTCCACCATCACAATTGTCAATCGGCTAGGTAAGAGGTGGGGTGGTGGGAGGCTCTCCCTACTTTCGTAGGGACCTAACTAAAGAACCACCGACCCACTTAGGCGTTTGCCATTTGACCTCTAGCCTTAGACACTGATCTCCAAAAGTGATAGTGGGCTCAAGGTAGGCCCAAATTTCATTGTAAACCCTAGATTGAATTTCTACTCAATTTTAATGGGCTTGGATTAGTGAAAGAGTGCAGTGGATGGTTGTTTTTAGGCCAAGGAAGGGTGATGAAATTCCCACCTTATTTTGTCAATAGACTTTCCCTTAAGGTATTTTCAAGTGACGTGCACAACCAATTCAAACAAGGGGTTATATGCAACCATAGAAATGCATGAACATGGTTTTAAGGAAGGTTAGAGATCTCACCTTGTCCACCGCAATCTTTAACAAAATAGAAATTTACTAAAAAGAAAATTGTCCACAAATGTAGTCCTAAATGATGCATGACCTAAATATAGACAATTTTTAATCTTGAGATGAAGATTTTTATTTTTAGATTCTTTGTGATTTTTTTTTTAAATTAATGAAAAGTTAACTATGTTAGGAAACTCATTAAAAAGAAAATTAAAAAGAAAGGCAAGTTGGAACAAACTCACCGGGGGGAAGATTTTTGTTTCCTTTTTTCAATTTTTACTCTCTTTTTTTTGTACCTACAAAATAAAAAGAAAAAATGTTAGCATGGATATATACATATAATGAATCCAAAATTAACAAAACTTAAAATCTAATTCTTCGACAACGGCGCCAAAAATTGATGTGCGCGCGATGCGCGTCGTTAAACGCTCACAACAACCAACTTCAAATAACTAGGACTCACAATTAATTTGGAAATAAAAAGTGTTGAAGATCAAGCCGATTCACGGAGAACTAGATTTTTAGCTTTGAAACCTTTGAATTTTATTAAAATCTTAAAAGATAGGGATTTAAAAGTTTGATTAAAAATCAAGAATTTGCAATTAATTAACTTGACTAATCTTGAACCAATTTAAATCTAAACCAAAAATCAATAAACTAATTGAACATGGGAAAATAAATTGATCACAAATTACATTCTAATTTACCTAACTAGAATAACACTAGTTATCAAACAAAATTTAACTAAACATATTAATCTGACTAAGCAACCTAATTCTAAAAAGAATAGTGAAAGATCCTCACACTTAGAAGGGGGAAGAGAGAAACTAGGAGTGAGAGAAAGAAATACAGAGAGAGGGGGTGCAGAAGAGAGAGACGAATGGAGAGGGAGAGGAAGAGAGTGAGCAATGCGGAGAGAGACAAAGGAAGAGAGAGGAATAAAAGAGAGGGGGAGAGGGAAAGTAATAATGACAGAGAGAGATGCTGTGAAAATCGAGAGAACCCTCGGGGAGAGAAAGGAAAAGCAAGAGAGTCCTAGAAAAAAGGGGAGAGAGACAGAGAATAAAGAGAGAGCCTACGAGAGAGAGAGGAATGGAGGGTCAAAGATAGAAAGGGGAGAGAGAGCAGGAAGGGGTTCGGCCAGCAGGAGTTTTAAAGAGAGGGGGGCAGAGAGAAAATGGAAAGAGGGAAGGAGTCGGCGGCTCCTTTGTAAGTCTCTTGGAGATGGGACATCCACTAGGGCAACCCTAGAAGTGTTAGAATGTCTGTTCTGCCCTTGCGGTTGTCTTGCCTACAAAAATAGTTAATTGTGTTTGTTGAGATTCGAACTATGATCACTCCAATGACCGCCAAGTGGTTCAACCATCTGAGCCATAATCTTGTTATGCCATGTTCACACAAAAACATTAAATTGAGTCCCTGCAGTGAACAAAATAATAATTATGTCAAAATAAAATTATTGAAATATATCGACTTTGCCGAAAACCCACAAATGTGGTACACTTAATTTTTCACATGAAATGACAACATTTTTAACTCGGAATTCAATAAAATTGGTGTTGTTATAAAGAGCACAAAATTACCTATCAACGCATGTAGTTTTGCACATAAAATCATGAGTGTAATCCACAATTTCCATCAATTAATGCTCAAGAATGCGTAATTATCACCTACCATCATCCATTGGCCCTGTTATCATTGCCATTGCTATTATGATCCTCTCTTTCTCTTAAAAGTGATGTAGGTCCTACAATCATTTCAAATATGATGGGCATCTCAAGTACATTTTTACTCATCCTTTTATATGATGTTATGGCATTTCATTCGTTATGCTTTACATTTTATGTGCGATTCCACTTGACATAATGAAGTTTATGAACTTATACATTAAAGATTGAATTGCAATAAGATTGTGATAATGAGATCAATCTTCTATAAACATAAGTGCTAAATGCTCTTAATCATAAGATAGTTGAGAAAGACATCAATTATCTAGATAGACAGGTACATACTATATCTGCTCATGTGATAAGGGTGTCTGGTCTCTAACCATTTGGTGGAGACAGTAAGACAAATGTGTAGTTGCTTATTAGAGAATGAATACACTGAACTGATCCATTATGAAGTTTTGAATAGTTAATTATGCTTACTAACAATTTGGGTACTCTTTGCCTTAGTAATGAGATTGATCCTTAGATTTGAGACACAAAGGACATGTTGCATTAAGAGCACTCGGTTTTAATATTTGTCTCACATGTTTTATCTTTGTATCTAATATGGTCAACCACTTAGAAACAGAGTAATGCATGCGAATGTAATTGAGTGTTCAAGATCACTTACTCTCTAGTATATCCACTGAGAGAGAGAATGTTCTATAGAGTCATATTTAGGTAAATACCTAGCCAGGGTTGATCAACTTCTTAGAAAGGAATTTCTAATATCACTTGAGAGAGTATATACACTATAGAACTAGATAACAGGAGTTTGATGGCATGACTATGCTCCATATCTAATTAGAGACATTATGTGAGTGAATAATTGTAATCACACAATAACTGTTGATAGACAAGTTCCAATTAGATTAAGAATTCTCAATATTATATGAGGGTCATGGAGCATTGATTGGGGCTAACCATGGTTTATGACTAGATTAAATTAATCATAGGATAATTAATTTCATCAAATTAAATGTTGGTCTACATAAAATAATAGACTTAGTTGATGGTTTTATAGAAATATCAGATTTTAATGAAAAACTATGATAAGTCTATAGATAGAGGGCTAAGAAAACCTTGGATTCTTTCTTAGCTGCCTCCCTCAATACCTCTCTCTCTAACCTAGCCACCGGCCTCCCTCCCCCTATAAGACGTCAATTCTCTCTCCCCCATACTGTAGTTTGATCGTTGCATAGAAAGGATACACGATGGTTGTTGCATCTCCCGAGAGCATCTCAACGTCCAAGAGAAAATACCTTTTAGATCGTCATCTTATACAAAAAAGGTGTTGACTCTTTAATAAAATAGGATGTTTAACAATAATAGTCTATTTCGAGACTTAAACCTTCAAACAATTTCAAATAATATTTTTTAATAATTATTTTTAAAAATAATGTTGAAATAGATTATTTAAGCCCAATGACCCATTATAAGGCCCAAACCGCAAACCAAACCGAGCCAAACCGAATTATTTCGGTTTGGTTTGGTTAGGTTTCAAACTATTACGGTTTGGTTTGATTTGGTTCGACTCTTCCAAAATTTTGCCCTCAAATCAAACCAAACCAAACCATGAACACCCCTACGAGTGACAAGGTGGCGCCTAGGAGGCGAAAGTCACCTGGTGTACTCCGGGATAATAGTTAATACTGGTGTGAGAGTGGTACACTTCAGAGTGTCACTCGTGGCTAAGAGGAGGCAGAACCACCTAGAGTTAGACAGGCCGGAGTAGCCAGCGTGCTATCCGATGGTTGCTGTTCCATCCCAGCAGGTCGATGTTTTTCTGGTTGACGCGGTAGCTTCTTATGTGTTTCTTACAATGGACGTGTGATTTATTTATCGCTTTACTTGCATATATCTTGCCTATATACATATCCTTGTTATGTTGCGATTGTGTGTGCTGTGTGGGAGGTGGGGATCAAAGGATCCTTATTGAGTCCATTCTAGTGTTACTCACTTCATGCGGTTTCAGGTGAAGGTTCTCGGTAGGCGTAGTAGTTGTGGGTTCCGTTTTGGGTTACACGCTAGTAGCCACCTTTCCGGGGTATGCCCCGAAGTAGTTGCACTTTTATTCTAGGCTTGTACGCATAACTATTTCATTTCAATTGTGGACTATATAATTATTTGCTAAATCGAGTCAGACTGTAATAATTTTAAATCCCTGCACTTTCTTTACAGTTCGATGTTGTGTGGAATGTTAAGCTTAGTTTATCATTTATTTTTCATACTTATTTGAGATTCTAGTTTGGCTCCTAATTTTAATGATTCGGTACCTATTTAGTAATCGGATCCCTGTATAGGGTGGCGGGTCGTTACAATAACAATTGTGCTAGATTTGGGCCTAATCTTGGAAGTGTTGGATAGGACTTTGAACGTGGGCTTGGTAGGGTTCCCAAGATGAATGAGACTGGTTTTCCCGTCCTAGGTTATAGAAATTAGGGAATGGATCATTACCTAGTTTGGAGAAACTTTGGGTGGCCCATGCTTGGGAGTTGTTTTGATACTGGGCCCAATTTGAAATATCTTGGATAGGCAGACTTTGGGCCTGGGCTTGCTCACATTCCCTAGAGAGATCATGATGGGCTCCCCCATTTGAATTGTAAAAGTTTGAACATGGATTGTAATTGGGTAGGGACAACTCTTGAATAATATAGACTTGCTCTTGGGTAGATAGAGGAAATTGGACCCTCTTTGAATAATCATTAGCATAATGGGTTGGAGTGGCCCACTTGGAACAATTCTCTTAATAAGAAGGTGTAGTGTATGATGTGAAGGTACTATGACATGGGCCAAGAAATTGGTTCGTTTGGTTCCACTCCACGTTGGATTTTTTTTTTTAAAATTTTGCAGACAAGTTAGCACATAATTATTCTTATGATTGCTAAGGTTAAACTAACCTAAATGATGAATTTCTCACAAATTAACCTAGGTCTAACTTAAGTCCACCATCACAATTATCAACGGGCCAGGTAAGAGGTGGGTTAGTGGGAGGCTCCTCCTACTTTCATAAAGACCTAATTAAATAACCACTGACTCACTTAGGCATTTGCCACGGGATCTTTAGCCTTAGACACCGATCTTCAAAAGTGATAGTGGGCTCAAATTCAGCTCAAATCTCATTGTGAACCCTAAGTTCAATTTCTACTTGATTTTAGGCTTGCATTAGTGAAAGAGTGTGGGGGATGGTTGTTTTTAGGCCAATGAAGGGTGATAAAATCCCCACCTTATCTTGTTAATGGACTAGCCCATAAAATGTTTTAAGTGAAGTGCACAACCATGGTATAAACAAATGATTTTTTTTACCAAAACAAAATATGCATGACCATGATCTTGGCAAAATTGAAAGAACTTATCATGTCCCCTGCATTCTTCGACAATACAGGAAATAAACTAAAAAAAAACTTAACTAGTTAAATGATTTCTTAAAATGATGCATGGCCGAATATGTAAAGTTTCTAATCTTGAAATGAAAATTTTCTTTTTATTTTGTTTTTCTATTTTTTTTAATTAATGGATTCTATGAAAATACTAACAAAATTTGAAAATAAAGAGAACGAAAATGGTAAGTTGGAACAAACTCACCAAATTGATTTTTTTTCTTCTTCTTTTTCACCTTTTTTTTATGACGGTACCTGCAAGAAAAAACAATGTGAGTATGGATATTCAAAATGGACCCAAAATTATCAAAACTAAGAATCTAATTTCCCTGTCAATGACACCAAAAATTGATATGATTTTAAATGTCGTCGTTAAAGAACAAAACCACCAATCTTAAATTCCGATTCTCAATAAAAATAAAGACGTAGCACTTGGTTAAGATTGGGTTGAATCCACAGGGAACTATATTTTTAGAGTTGAGACTTTGGGTTTTTCAGTAAAAAATATTAAGATGAATTTGGGAAGAAATTGGATTAAGCCATGAAGCATGCAACTAATCAATGTGAACCTAAAACTTAGAATTGGAGAACTAATTAACTATTTGAAAGAAATTAATTTGCATGACTTCAAGGTATTCTAACATCTAGTTAACATTGGAAACTATCATTAAAAATAATTAACACAACCCAGCAAGACTATGTGAGTCTAACTAATTTCATAAAAGACATCTCAATGACTAAACTTAAAAGCAGGAGAGAAAGATTAAGATGTGAAAATGAGATTAAAAATGAACAACAACTTCGATTTTGCCTTCTAACTAAAAAGAGTATGACAAAGTTCTGCCACTAAAATGAAACTACAAATTAATGCTTCCAGACTTAGACAAACTCAGGAATTTAACAAAACAAATAAATAAAGTGAAAATAGCAGAGCATCAACAGAAACAAGTGCAGCTGGGTGGTAGTGAGGCGGCGGGTGCAATGGGTCGAAGTAGGTGTGGCTTTGCTGGTGCTGGGCACGTGGGCACTATGAACCGGGGCTTAGACGCGGTACAAGCAGGCGCTCGGACATGTAGAGGCAAGCTCGGCGTGGGCGGGCCCGGGAGCTGGCACGTGGCGTGGCTGCGATGGCGGGGACACAAGCGTACGGTCGCTAATGCTTCCTGTGTCGCCGAGTGGATGGGCTATCGGGCGGGAGCACACCAACAGGTGCTGCGTGGAGGGGCTGCCGGCCTCGCGCCCAAGCAGGTAGCTCGAGCGATGAGGTGCAGCCGTGTGGGAAGAGCCTCGTGCCGCTGCGTGGCACCTCGGCTCGCGTGGGTGAGGCGTGACAAAGAGAGTGCGGGAGAAGGAGACTAAGAGATAAAAGAGGAGAGAAAGGGAGATAAAGTAAGAGAAAGAAAAGAGAGAGATAAAGATTGAGAGGAGAGATAGAGAGAAAGAGACAGAGTGCGGTGGCAGGTGCCAGGAGAGAGGGAGAAAGTCAGAGAGAGAGAAGCATAGAGGAAGAAAGTGCAGAGACAGAGAAGCCTTGAAAATAGAGAGAGAGAGAGGAAGAAGGAAGAAGGAGAGAGAAAAATAGAGTGCGGCTAAAGGAAAAAGAAAGAGGGAAAGAGAGTTTTAAAATTAAGGGAGGAAAAAAAATGGCATCCTTTTGAAAGAGAACACCCTTATGATTTATAGGCCTGGAGGGAGTTATAAATTTCAAAACTTGGCACCAAAAATAAAACATTTAAATTTTGAATTAAAATTTATCTCACCTTACTTGGAGGAACCTCCTCCAAGATAAGAGGGTTTTTGAAATTTGAATTTTGGAGAGGAGAAATTTCTCTCCCGTTTGAATTTCAAGATTCCCTCCTTCTCTCTATTAGCTGGCATATGGGTCCCACTTGATGAGAAAGCACAAAAATAAATCATTGTTTTTACCAAGATTTGAACCCTAGTCACTTCAATTGAGTTCAAGTGATATCACCACTATGCCATTTGCTCGTTCATGCCCTACATCCACGTAAAATAAAAACTTAAATCCCTATAGCAAATAATAGTGCTTCTGCACTGACATAAATTATTCGAATATTTACCGAGAATCCCCTATTGATAATCAAATTCTCACAAATTTATTGACACTCAATTAATGACATGAAATGATGATATTTTCAATTTCAAATTTTACAAAATTGATATCTTTGAAAGGATCACTGATTTATCTATCATTCCATATGATTTTGTACATAAGATCACAAGTGTAATGTGCAAATTTTATCTATTTATTACCTACAAATATGTAATTATCACCTTCCACCCCATATAGGAAAACCCAACGCTTAGTGCTAGTGGCATTCTATCCCTAGCTTCAAACTAGGTGAAGGCGCCGGCACCTGGGCAAGTGCACTGCCGGACATAGAAGAGGTATCAGAACATGTTCACCATTGCCCCTAGGTGACCCATGTTCCGCACAAGGGTCACTAGTCCGATAACCATCCTCCAAGAGTTTGGTAATATCTGGGTTGGAGCGAGCTGGAAATATTGTTGCAATTATGCGATGAAGGCAGGAACATGCAACATAAACCTTACCTCGAACAAAGCCGCGTAGGTGGCGAAGGAGCTTGGGTGCTCTGAGAAGACGCAATATGCTGGAGAGGGTACCACCAAATGATATTCGTTGGGGATGCGGTAGGCCCTCCGAACCATGTTAAGAAGCTCGGGGGTGGCCCTTGAGGGTCCCATCATGTCGCAGTCCTCGATAACTCTCGTGGCGTAATCCATGGCTTACTTGGGACCAAATGTTCACTGGAATGCTGAAGGTGATCTTCCCTTTTGTGGGGTTATAAAGCCTAAGATAGAACCCAAACGTTGCAAAGGCACCCCTTGTGAAATTGAGAACTTAAGTGCTCAAGTGGGCGCTAGTCAAACGGTGCATGCCGAGAATAAGAATTGCTCCTTGACGAACGAAGTACGTCAAAAAGTGAGGAGGCAAGTGAAGGAGAAGAATCTCGTAAGGCCAAAAAAGCCAGCGGGTTGGTCCAATAACCATGATCTAGAATTAATCAAGCACATCTCAAGTTTAGGGGGCCTGACCCCTAGCCAGTCCAACGAAGGCTACCGAAGGTCAGGAGGTCTGGATCCTCTCCAATCTGGTCTCACTGTACCAGGCTAGGAAACTCGCCACACTCGAAAGGCAACTTGGACCAAGACACTTCGCCTCTCCAAGTACCTGTCCGACTACAACCTACGAAAGATCGGCACCCACTTTCCGAGGGTGTCCCTTTCCTACTTAGAATCGAATTGGGAACCCACCCCTCCGAGCAGGATCAAACTCTCCCTATATCCTTTCCTCCAATGGACCTTAGGTAAGGAACTCCTTCTAATCGGAACAAGACCGGCAACCGCCTCTGCATTGCTATAAAAGGACCCCTTGTTTGACAGACTAAGGTACACAAGAACCAACCCAGCCTCCTTATGCTCTTTCCCAGTATCCCCCAACTTTTTGACTTAAGAACCGAAGGGGGATCCCCCGGACCATTGCCAAGGGCCTTTGATGATGTTCCTTTTTGCAGGAACATCTGTTTTTCTCCTCTTTGATCACTAGCAGAGGGTCATGATCGTAGTGGACGAGATTTCGACCCATTAATTTCAAACTAGGGAGATGGACTATTAATGTTTTACAATTTGATCTAAGATGATACTTTTACAAAAGAAGATTAGGTCTTCATTTTTATTCTTATCTGATGTGGTATTAAATAACAGAGATACTATGTTAACTTAACACGACAAACGTCATATTACATATCTACTACATGATATTCGATAATTGTTAACATATATCAGATATAACTTATAGTAAGCATTATATTATGTCTTACGAATATCACTATGTCGACGGTGAGAAAAATAGGAAGATATATCTTTCATTTCTATTTCTATTTTCTTATATAAAATGGACGAGTGAATGAAAAAAAAGTTTTTTTAACGTGGATCTTATTATATCTTATATCATGGATTGTATGAGTAGAAATTTGAAAAATAAAAAATATCACCCCCCAAATGGACGTAAAAGGCAGTAACCTCGGGTTGGGCCTACCTAAAAACGATTTCCAGGTCCTCCTTCTCCTTCGGCAACACAAACTTGATTCGGCGCGCTCTCTAGTAACACCATCCGACCACGCAAGGAAAAATCAGCGTCCCCGGAGCTGGAGAGCGGCCGCGGCAGAAGAAATCGCGGCAGGGAGAGAGAGAGAGAGAGAGCAGAAGGACGCTCGGCGGTGTTCTTCCCCTTGCCTCCTCCATGGACGTGAGCTTCTCGGCTCTGCGCCTCACCTGTCCGCCGATACCACCTTCTCCTCGGTTCACGCCGGGGAGGTCCCGTCGTCTCCGAGGCCCCCCTGTCGGCGCGTTCCCCGGGGGATTCCCGGGCGGAACCTGCTGCTTCGGCAGAGGCGCGGCTAGCAGGTGGTGGAATCCTCCTCCTCCCCGTCGCATTGGAGGTAATTTTTTTTTTTTATTTAAAAAGAAGAAAAATCTTGCCTTTTGTGTTTCCATCATCCGAGTGAGCTTGTTGGCAATTAGGGTTTGTTTATTCTTCCTACGGATTTCACATGGTGCCTTGCCGCTCGAAAATTTCAGAATTTTCCCATTTGCTGGCGTTTGGATATCGTGCATGAAAGCAGCTCAGCAGCTGCTACATGTTTTATGTGACAAAAGCGTTGCAGGCTAAGCTTAGTGGATTAGCATGAGAATTAAAAGTTTCATGAGATTGGGCAGCCCGAGAGCAGTGGATTAGTATGAAAGGCCTGTCCAGATACAGCTCTCCTTCATAATTTAATTTGTGAAAAGAAGACAGTTTTTTTTTAAGATATATTTTGCCCTTTGCATATCTGGACGGTGTCTTTAGAGTTTAGATATTTTCTTTTCCTGCTTCTCTTAAGTTTTATTAAGTTTATGGTTGTAAGGCATTATTTTGCAATTTATATCTTAGTCAGTCACAAAAATATGGAGGTAGTGCATTACATGATATGAATGGCTTGTTTGTGATCATAGATCGAGGCATCCATGAGCCACAATTGCTGTGCTTTGCTGCGGTAGGCAACTCTACGCGAGAGCTAAGATCATCTATAGAAGAAACGGATCGATTAACCATTGACGAAGACTGCCGTGAAGCAGACAACAAAACTAAAGATAGAAAACTCCATCCAGACAATTCAGATGGTGAAAAAATGGTCAAAGTTTGTGACAAATTAATTGAAGTCTTCATGGTTGACAAGCCGAGGACTACTGATTGGAGGAATCTACTAGCTTTCAGCAGGGAATGGAGCAACATACGACCTCATTTCTTTAGGCGTTGTCAAGAAAGAGCAGATGCTGCGGAAGATCCTGAGATGAAGCACAAACTCCACCGTCTTAGAAGGAAGCTGAAGGAGGTGCCACAATTTTTGTTTTTTACAGTCTGCTGACATTTTGGATTTAAACATTTAATGATTTTTTTGTATTCCAGTTGCATGGTTAGTATTAAATCTCATCAGTTCAATTATAACTTCCCTGTTAAGCTATAATTTACTAGTATGAATAATCAAATCATAAGAAGGTGAATTTTCAGTTTCTTGTTTACTGGCCTAAGGAATGGAGGTGTGGTAACACTGCCCATGTTGTCATCTTGTTTTGTTGCTTACCGGGGATTTGTATTGCTCAGATTGACGAAGATGTGCAAAGGCATAATGAACTTCTTGGGGTAGTTAAGGCAGCACCTTCTGAAATCAGTAAAATAGTGTCCAGGCGACGTAAAGACTTCACTAAGGAATTCTTTATGCATGTTCATGCTGTTGCTGAATCTTATTATGAGAACCCTGCAGAACAGAATGGTAATAGTATAATGTACAATCTTGCTTCTATTTAATTCAGAACAACTTGGCTTTGAATAGATCAATTGTTTACATTGTCAAAAACATGTGCTGTGTTTCCTTCCCCCCCGCTGCCCTTTTTAGCATTTGTGTGTTGACTGTTGGGGTTGTGGGGTTTCGTAGTGCTGATGTTGCCGCTGCAACTTGTAAGGCTATTGTTGCTGACTAGCTATTCAGACATTTTCACTATCGAATTTGTCATTGATTAGGTGAACCATATGTGTGAATATTATGACATAACTTCTTTGCTAGTGGCCCATATTAAATTTGTGTTTGGTGGAGATAAAATATTTTTTGCTTCTAATTATTCCCTATTTTTAGTACCACCTTTCATGGGGTATAGCATATTTTTCTTCCTAACTCCCTACTAATCTACAAAGCTGTAGCATGATTCACTCATTTTGCCATAATTCTTACTTCAAAAAATGCTCCTGCTTCCCATTACTGCCCCTATTCCCAAGAGAAATTTTAATAGTAACCTAGAAGATCGTCTGCTGCCGTCATGCTCCCATTGTGCCTCCCATGACTTCATGCAACTATAGGATAGAATAAATTGGTGGGATAGGATTCATGTAGCTGTTGACCCAAAATATTTTCATGCATGATAAAAATGTCAAACATGCACATGCATGTTGTCATGTAATACAAAAAAAAGACATACATGCATGCATGCAATCATGTGAAAATATGCATGCATGCATAAGAAAGAGAGAAGTTAGACTTATACCTCAATATAGAGGCTCCCTCGAAGCCTTAATATGTTGTCCAAGAAGTCCAAGACAGCCCAAGATAAATGCCTCAATATGTTGTCCAAGAACAGCCGATGTGCAGTCTAGTATGTGAACAACATACAGGCCCAAAAGACAGCCCAATATGCTTTAAATACGGCCCAAGCTGCAGCCCGATATGTTCTCAAAATATGGGCCCAAGTACAGCCCAATATGCCCCTGATCTAAGGCCGAGGACAGCCCAAGAGAAGGCCCAATAACAGGCTCAGGGTAGCCCAATATGCAGTCTAAATGGTGGCCCAAGTGTGCAATCCAAATGGCCCAATGCACAGTCCAATGGGCAGTCCTAAATGGGCCTAAAGAGCAGTCCAAAAAAGCCAAAAAAATAAAATAAAAAATATCCAAGGGAGGACATCCAAAGAACAAGAATAAGGGGGATAAAAAATCCCAAGTAGTCCCCCCTTCCTTAAATACCAAAAAGAGGAAGGAGAGGGGAGAACCGGTGGTGAGGGGCAACCACGGGTTCCCCCCCCCCAACTAGTTCATTTGGGCTCCCCATGTTAGTTGGTTCTCCACTAAAGAGGGTTTTAATGGCCAATCATTGGCCTCAATCATTGGAAACCTTTCTCCCACAGAGTCACAAAGTTAAAAGAGAGAGGAATAAATGAGGTTTCCCTCGTTTAATGCACAAAAAAAAGAGAGGCGCCAAAAAAGAAAAGAAAAAGAGAGGAATGGGGGGTGGCCACCAGTTCTTCAAACTGGTGCCGCCCTCCACCGGCTCTATGGCTGGTTCCAATCCGGTGGCATCCCCACTAGTTTCAACCAATGGGGGTACCTACCGGTTCTTCCATTTCTCTTGGTTCTCTCTCTCTCTCTCCCTTGGCTTTACGGTGGCACCCCCCCTCCCCCCACCGGTTGGGCTTCTTATGCCCTATAAATACCCCCCATGGGAAGATGCACTGGCCTACACATATCTCATAAGGGGAGATTCTGCCGGTTTGAAGATACGAACATAGTATTCCGCACAAGTTCAAGCACGCAGAGGAGGAGTCTTTTTGAGTTCCTTTTTAAGGTTCTCTTTAGGGGAAATTTTGCTGAAATTTTGTTGTAAATCTAGCGATATATAAGCCCGTACTTTGCCGAATTTTTAATAAAATAATATGCTGCCCATATTGTTCTAATGTTTGATGCATGCATGTCTTTGTGCGTGTAGACTTAAGTATGCATCTAATTAATCATGCATGTAAGTAATCACACATTTAATTAACCATATGCCTAATTAATCAGACACCTAATAACATAAATGCCCTTGGCCTCTCCCTAAACCTATATAAACCTTAAAACATACTTAAGCTTGGACCAATACTTGATTGATAAACACCCAAAACCATACTCTTAATAACCTATAAGCATCACTATAACCCTTAATAACTCATATAATTATAGAATTAATGCTAAATGACTAAAGTGCCCCTCAACTTATAAAAATCAGTAAAAACCAGATAAAAATCTCAAAAATGTAAAAAGCCCCCTATATGCATATAATACCCTCAACCATAACTAAAGGCTAAAATGACCAAAATACCCCTAATGTAATAAAAATTACTAAAAAATCATAAAAAATCATTAAAAATTACAAGAAAATTGTAAAAAATATTAAATCAGCTAAAATATGTTAATTACCAAAAAACTCATTAATCCAAAATTACCAAAATGCCCCTCCCACTCAAAACAATTCAAAAATACCTCTTAATGTTTTAAAACCTTCTTAAATCATTAAAACTCATCTTAAACACTAAAATAACCATAATGTCCTTATCCCCTCTAACTTGGCATAGTTATGAAAATACCTTTATGGGTTTAAAATACTCGAAATCAATCCAAATAACTTGGAATCAATCCAAAATCGCTTAAAAGTCTCCCAGCCCATTGTCAAACTATCCTAAGTTTGGGTGAGGCGAAGGGCTTGACCTAAAATATATCTTCATATGCATGTGTTGCGTGTGGTAGTAGCATGGATGGCAGTACCGGTACCGGTATTGGTGGGTACCGGTACCGGCCTAGTATCGGCCGGTATACCGGCCGATACCCTCTACAGGAGTGGTACCGGTGCCGGCCGATACCGGTACGTACCGGCCGGTACTGCCATCTATAGGTAGTAGTGCTATACGCTAGAAGGACGTCAACGGATGGTTAATTAATGGTTGTCGAGCGGTTGCTTGACGTAATTAACACGGACCGAGGGCAGTGGAGAGAGATCATATACTCGGATCTTCGCCTGATCCGAATTCTTGGACTCTCTGAGGGCTAATGCTAAGCTTTCATAGTCCAAGCAATAACATAAATAAACCTGACCTATATTTCTCCAATAGAACAATAAAACAAAATAGAGCATAGTAAGAGAGATCTAGGCCAGGTCCGAACAGATGGCGCGTTCGGTGGGACCTCTCTTTCCCTTCATCTTTCTGTTCGGTGATGCCGTCACCATATCCGTACTACTAACTTTGGCTTGTCTTATGCATGTATTTATGTTCCTATTTAGCGATAGTAATGGCAACAAGGGTCATCTATTGTCCACTTGTGGTGGCGACCCATGCTCGGTGTGGATATTCGACCACACCCACATGCTTCGGGGACTTCTTCGCAATAATAGGATCTCCATATTTCTTAGGGGTCATTCTAGCGCTAGAGCCTGATCCAGAGAAAAGAAAAAGAGGTGTGCTTTCGTGCCAAGAAGACCAGAAATGGCAACCGACCTAGGCAGGTCTTCACCGCCAATACCATCAGTGTTTCTTCAGCCTCCTCGTCCAATAGGAGGTAGAAGAACAAAGCTCTAGTAGTAGGCCCGTCCATGATGGGGAAAACCATACTAGTGGGGAACATGCGCATCCGTTTGGATGTCAGAGAGCCTATAATCCCCAAAACCCATCATACTTCGACGGTTCTAGTCCGCACTGGTTCAAAATCTTATCGAAGTTGTGCTAGGATCTGGCGACCTTCAAAAAGAAGAATAGAACACCAAAAGCTCTTATCAAACAAGAGTAGATATACAAATAGGAGATGGCCATACCTCGAGGTGGGGGCAAATCTACGCCTCGAAATGGGGGGTAATCCAACCGAGGATAGGAATGTCTACCTCAAGAAAATGTGGCTAATTAAGGAGGAAGCCCACAAAATCCGTCAGGCTAGGGCCACTTTAAGGGGACAACAACCTCAACAGCTCGTGGAGCCTGAGAGGTAGATAGTCAATCCGACAACTTGACCTCGTTCTCCGTGAGGTCAAAAGAGAAAAGTTTCCTACAAGGTGTAAGAGCAAGTCCAAAAACGGACATATGTCTTCGAGCGTTTGGGCGCCCTTGTCCGACCATCTTAAAAGAGGAATAAGAGTGTTAGAATGACAGAACATGGCATATGGATCTATACTTGCTACACTTCTAGCACTACCAACCGGCAATCTTCTCTGCTGGAAGACCCAAATGAAATTGCTAGCTTGGTGCAACATCAGGAGCCCATAACCTGCCAATGGAGCAGGCCATGCGTCTGTTGAATCAGATGAACCAAGGTGCATATCAACTCAGATTGCCAGTGGCAATGTTGCCGAGGGAGTTGGTGGAGAGGGGACAAATGCCCAAAACATCGGGCCTGATCCTGAACAACCTCAAAATCAACCCCAATCTCAGACTATAGAGGAGATGAGGTAGGAAAACCAACAACTCAGGCCCTTGCTCTATGGCCTAATGCAAAAGATGGAGGAGCAACAAAGGGCAGCCTAAGTCCCTCCAGTAAATGCACCACTTCCAAGGGCACTACTTATGCCTGCGGTGATAAGACTACAAGTCGCTGAGGTCAACTTCAACCCTAATGAGATACAGGAAGATTGGGTTGAAGAGCCAAATTATAATGCTTAACAATCTCATGCCTCTGTGGAAGACGCTATGACTTCACAGAAGCATCTTATTGAGCAAATTGTGGAGGCCAAGATGGCTGAGCAAGGTGAAGGGATAAGCACATTCGACTTATACGAAGTGCCATTCTCAGCTTGTTATATGTTCAAAAAGCTCCCGCTGAACCACAATAAACACCCTAAAGTCACCATATATGACGGGGAGGCTCGGCTCAAAAACATATTGCTCACTATATGAGCGGTTTAGGAGAATTGGCTACTGATGAGGCTTACCTCCTGAGGTTTTTCTTTACCTCCCTCACGGGTACGACGTTCTAGTGGTATACTAAACTGAAGCCCAACTCCATCAACAACTGAGAGGAGATGCATAAAAAAATCATTAACCGCTTCAAAGTGTCGGAGTGGAAGGTCACTATTACTGAACTGGTGATGTTAAAATAAGGCAAGAATGAGTCTGCCATTGACTCAGTTTGGCATACCACTGGGAATGCTGTGCCTGTGAGGGAGGCAGAGAAGAACCTCAGGAGATGCAGAAAAAATTTCTTGATCGTTTCAAAGTGTCGGAGCGGAAGGTCACGATTATTGAACTGGTGACGTTAAAACAAGACAAGAATGAGTCCGCCATTGACTATATGAAGAAATGGCAGAATCTCAATATAAAATGCAACAACCCGTTGGTCTATGAGGATGCGGTGAGGCTATGCAAAAGGGGCTTGAAATATGAGATAAATGAGAAATTGATCGGTGCTCGTGTCTGGAACTTCGATCAGCTCAACAATATTGTGACGGAGATCGAGATGTTCTTAACCGATCACCTTGCCTTGTTTTCTAACAAGGGGAAGGCTTCGGGGGAGCGAGGAGCTATCGCAAAAGAGGTGAACGCAGTTGATTTTGCCTCGGCTGTGGAGAAGCTTGGGGGTAAGGGGAGCCCCAGTGCATCAACATCCAATAAGAAGAGGGACGAAAAAGCGCCAGTCGCCTCCCTCAATGAAAGGATGAGAAAGCCCTACTCCTTTGCAAGGGATCATATAAGAAAATTATTTGAGACCTGCATACGGGCAAATTTCCTGTCGCTCCTTGAGCTAAAGATGCTTGTTGAAGCTGGCAAAATAAATGAGCCTACTTATTGCCCATATCATCGCATGCTAGGTCATGTAATATAAGACTACTATATTTGCAAGGATGAGATTGAGAAACTCATCCAAGAAGGCACTGTGAAGTTGGGCAAATATCTGATAAGCCCACCACAACCGCACTAGAAACCAATGCCGACATTCGTAATGAATGTCGTCTATATGAGTGAGAGCTCCTTGGGTGTAGAGCCGGAGGAAGATGTGAATGCCTCTCCGAAGTGGGAGGAAACACCCTCTTATACACCAGCAACCCTACCCCGGAGGAGTCAATTATGGCTGCACTAGATAAAATTTAGGTGGGCTTGGGACAACTCTCATATCAATAGGATGAACTCGCCCATATGGTGGAGGGCCTTTCGAGGCAATTGACAGAAGTCCTAGTAGTGGGCAAAGTCACTAGGTTCTTCTCCGAATAGCCAGGGTCAGAATGCGACTATCCTATGAGGAAGAAGGGCACACAAGTTCTGGACTTAAACGAAGTGCCAGAGACCCATCAATGGGAAGAAATGATGCTTAGGAGAAGGCATATGCACACTTGGTAAAGCCCGCTGTAGTAAACGGGTTGCGGACAAAGAAGCAGAGATATGCTTCAAAAGCACTCAAATCCTGAGGGAGAAGCTTAGAAAGTCATATTCTTTCCCAAAAGACAAAACTCTAGAACTCTTCAGATTATGCATGAGCAAAAGAGCAATCGCCCTGTCCAAGCCAAGAAGAGAGGAGGAAATGCATATGACAGATGCTCTCGACTACTATCCATATCATCGCTCGCTCATCCATCCAATTGAAAAATGCTATACGTTCAAAGATAAATCAGAGGCTGATCCAAGAAGGGCAAATAAATATGGGAAAGTACCTGGTTGATCCTCTGCAACTACATACAATCAACTATACAGTGAATATGATTCACAAAATTTTCTTGGATGCGGAAAAATTCTTGAAGGCATCAGATGATGAGCTGTTTAGCTTTAAGCCGTAGGAACCCTTCTACCACTATGAGGGGTGGCTTTAGATATATCTCCTACCCCTCGCACCAAAGCCACTATTGATACAGTGGCCGCGATTGGGAGGGAGATGGAAATGCTTGACCTGCAACGACAGTAAAAATCTCTGGAGAGAGGCAAAAGGCAGTTCCTCTAAGAAGAAGGAGAAAAAGATATTTAGTGAATACCTAATGTTACAAGATGCGGTGGTCGAACAAGCCGTTAGGGCCACTCTCGACCACAACTAACTAGAGTTGCAATAGACTAAGATCCAAAAGAAGAAATCAACATCCTCCGATGCATCAGGGGTAAGAGATGAAAAAGGGAAAAACAGTGGTCAACGTTACCCCGCCTCCAAAGATGCCATTCGAGCCCCGCTTCATCAGAGAGGCGGCAAGGAGGAAGAAACAAGAAAATAATAGGAAGAAAAATGAAAAGAGGAAGCTGAAGAGACAAGAGGCTTTGGCTAGTCCGTCAGTGATGCCTAAAGACGGAGTCTTGCCCCTGCAAAGGCTCCAAAATATCATTGATGAACTGGAAGAGTACCAACCTTGCCAACTGACAAAAGATGTTTCCCTAGGCCGATATATCCCATGGGAGGAATTTGAAAGGCGAGCCCACTTAAAGGCCTAGGTGCTAGAGCTCCGGGATCATATGAAAATGGCAGAAGAAGATGGTCTTTCAATCCCAGATGATGCCAGTATATTCTGGGAAGACGACCTAACAACGAAAAAAGTGGAATGACAATGCCGGTTAGGCCATATGGGTTCAGTACAGTTCCAAGATAGAGGAGATACTCTAGATGACGAGATCAAATGTGTCTCACCTAATTCTAGGATACCATTGGCTACTTATCAAAGGAGAAATGGTCAACAAAATTAAAGTAAAGGCTGAGGCCAAGGCCGAGGTTGCAACGGTGGCCGTCGTAGAGGCAAAAGACCAACAAATCAGAATAGGGTGATCTACTTTAGGGGAGAGATCCCAAAACCAATTACAGAGTCAGAAATCAGGAAAAATGTCTATTTTTACTCCTCATCTGACGAGGAAGACCATTCCTAGTAGCCCGAAGATGCAGAACCTGCCACAGGGTAGGAGGAAGCAAGCCCTTCGGCCCAATTCAACCCTGCAGAAGGGGCTGATGCCTTGGCAGAGTTATTTAATGAAGGAGCAAAGATCGACTCCCAGGAAGGGAAAGCGCTAGTTGATGAAGCTCTAATAGATGCAAAGCAACAAGAAGCCTTGAAGGACACACTCCACAGTATGGCGGAAGTAATGCCGTCCATCGAGCAAGCCCGTGCTAGAGCAGATCGGAAGGTGCTGCAAACTATGAAAAGAATGCTAGCAGCTCGCAACATATGGGAGGCAATCGCTTTGAGCAAAGAATTGAGGGAAGCATTGATTGCTCCTTTCAGACGCGGAAACTTATGAGGCCCATATGGCCGAAATCAAAGCTCAGGTATATGACGCATACGAAGCCACGGTGACCTTCACCGATGAAGATATGTTGCTATCATCATCTTGCCATGACAGAACGCTACATATGCGGGGAAAAATCAATGGCTGAGAGGTCGACCAGATATTGATAGACTTGGGTTAGCCGTAAATCTATTGCCCTTCAAGACATTTCAGGCCTTATACTTCACTCCTTATATGAAGGTGCAAGGCATAATAATATCAGGCTTTAACCAAGAAGCGAAAGAGGCTCTTGGGCGAGTCAATGTGGAGTTGACTTTGGATGACTGGGTGACTCTGGTGTCATTGCTCATTGTCAATTCCAGTACCTCCTTCAAGGCATTGCTAGGCAGGCCTTGGCTACATAGTAATTGGGTGGTGCCCTCTTCCATTCACCAATGCATCAAATATACAAAGGACATCAAGTAACACCGGATCTTCATTGATTTGGAGCCGCTCAAAGCATATCATTGCCATATGGTAGATGTACAGTTATACTTCGACAAAGTGTCAAATCCTGCAATCGGCGAGAGTCACCACAAAGGTAAGCAAGTTATCAAAGAGCCTTCTGATTGGGGGGGGGGGGGGGGAGGGAGGTGTAACAATTAATGAAGCTAAGGTGGCAAAATTCAGACAAAAAATGAAGTCTGGTTCCATCGGCTGAAGGCCAGCCAAATATGAGACCTACCATCAATCTGGAGGCCAATACCATCAGTGAAGAGATAGAGGCTAGCGTATGTCTGCCTTTCAACCTTATGAAGCTAATATCCCAAAGGGAAGTCCACATAGTGGAAGAATTTAAGACCTTCACTATCCCCTATAAAGATGGATGAAGGATTGTCTTCTAGAGGTGAGATTTAGTGCCTGAGAGCTCTCCTGATGATGATTTTGGGTGGAGAATCCCCCGACCAGAAATCAAAGAAGTCGTCCAAGAAATGGATGACATGACGTAGTATATCAAGCAGATGTGCAAACACTAAAATATCCCAGAAATGCAGAGCACGGCCATAAGCAGTCTCTTTCGAGAGTTATGGTACCTTGCCGAGGTGAGAGGGCAGCCCCCGTTCTCTCACCAAGATAGAAGAGGCTTAGGTTCTAGACGGCGCCGTGGACCCTTTGTCCACTACGCAATCAATATGGTGAGCCTGTTGCCATTTAAGGCGGGAATGCAAACTGTTGATATGAAATTTGATAGCTCGGGAGAAGAAGATGAAGAAATTCTCCTACGTATCAAAATAGTCATGGTCGAGGCAAATGCCATATGTGACTAGGAGCCATTCCCGACAGAACCTCTCTAAATTCCGGAAGAGCAGTATGAAGCTGATAAAGAAGAGCAGGGAGATTCCATTCCCTCCTTAGAGGAGCCTTTACATGTAAATTAGATAGCCTCATCGACAAATTCTGGTCCTATGGAAGAAGAGCCCGCATAGCATGAAGTCTACGTGGCTGATACAGATGAAGATGAGGACTTCGTCGATCTCTGATCGGCTCCTCAAAAAATGGAGGATGGAGGACAAGCTATGGTTGATGAGTTAATTGAAGTCAACCTTAACGGATCAGAGGACCCCCGTCCAATCTTTATAAGTGCCCTCCTAAATGGAGGAGGAAGGCATGCATATATAAAGCTCCTCCTGGAGTTTAATACCTGCTTCCCTGGAATTATAAAGAAATTCCTGGCTTAGACCCTTCAATGGCAAAGTATGAGTTATCTGTTTTGCCCGATGCTAAGCCGGTAAAACAAACTCAAAGGTGGATGCGTCAAGAACTGGAGATCAAAGTAAATGCCGAAGTCAACAAGATGCATGATGTTGACTTCATCGAAGAATGCATATACCCCGTGTGGTTAGCAAATATTGTACTAGTGAAAAATAAGAATGGCCAGGTTTGAGTCTGCACTGATTTTTGGGACCTAAATAGGGCATGCCCCAAAGATGACTTTCCACTGCCGATCACTGAGACCATGGTGGATGTCATTATAGGGTTTGCAGCCTTATCCTTCATGGACGGGTTGTCAGGCTACAACCAAATCAAGATGGCTCTCAAGGATAAAAATCATACGGCCTTTAGGACCCCAAAAGGGATCTTCAACTCTAAGAGAATGCCCTTTGGTCTAAAAAATGCTAATGCTGCCTACCAGAGGGCCATGACCAAGATATTTAATGAGATGGTACACAACCTGGTTGAATGCTATGTTGATGACCTCGTTGTAAAATCCGCAAGAAAAGTGGATCATCTGGTGGACCTGCGCAAAATATTTGAAACGCTGCGCTAATAACAACTAAAAAGGAATCCCATGAAGTGCGCCTTTGGTGTCTCCAGCGGCAAATTCCTAGGCTTCATTGCTAGATATAGGGGATCATTCTTGGGCCTCCTCCTAAAAATCTGATTGAGCTCAGGTCTACGAGGCAGATTAGCCTATATCAGGAGATTCATCTGCAATTTATCTGGAAGGTGTCGACCTTTCTCAAAGCTAACCAAGAAGGGAGGTCTCTTTGTATAGGATGAAGAATGCCAAAGCGCTTTCAACGATATCAAGGAGTATGTCCTCGAACCACCAATGCTAGGGCACTTATAAAAGGCAAGCCATTGGTCCTATACGAGGCCATAATAGTAGGGCTGACAGGTGTCTTGGAAATTGGCGTTCGATGCATCCAAGTTTATGGAGATCCCTTCTTGATCATTCGGCAAGCCCTAGACATATTTGAAGTCAAAAGGCAGAATTAATGGCTTACCATGCCGCCACGGCCAGGTTAAGTGAAAAATTCTATACCTTCAAAATAGAGCACGCTAGAACATACCAAAATGCTCAGGCTGATGCCTTGGCCAAATTGGCAGATACCCTAAAATTGCCTCCCACAAGCGATGCTGAAATAGTTGTAAGGAGTAGGAGATTATTTCCTAGCTTAATAAATGAAGAAAATGACTGGCCGGTGTTTAAAGTCAATACGATGGAAGAAGGAAATACAGAAGAAGATGATTGGCGTGTCCCACTCATTAATATTAAAAATGGTTGGCTTCCCGATGATAAAATGATGCGGGACAAAAGGAAAGAGAGGGGAATGGGAGAGGGATCCTGCCGGCCTCGCACCAGTAGGGAGGGAAAATCCTTGGCGTCGCAGCAGGGAGGGGAAAAGGGGGCCGGCGTCGCACCGACATATTTCCTTCGGCGTCGCACCGGGGCTGGGGTTTGGGGCTCTCTCTCGCAGAGAACCGATTCGGGAAAAAACACTATGATATATATATTTTTTTCTTCAAAACCAATCTTCTCTCTGAAAACAGACGCATACATATATAGGGACTCAATTATGTAACTCCTGACTATTGGAGATCCCCATCTGACTTTAGGATTTCCTATCCTTTATTCATGTTTCTTTAATTCCTAGAAAATAGAAAAAACATAATGGACCATAAATGGTCCTAATAAAAGCCACTAAAGGAGCTCCTAGCATGCATCATCTCATGCATACATCAATCTACCCTGGTTCGAAAAAATTCGTCCTCGAATTTTGTAATGCGCCAGTATAGATAAGCAGATGACTAGTTCCTGTGTGGAAATTTTCAAGCAGAGAATCATATCAAGAATCTTAAACTGGTATGCTGTATGTGAATCATAGAAGGTCTCCCACATCATATCCACGGGAGACTGTAGCAAATCATACATATCCTCGTGCAGGGTACTTATCATCACATCTTCAGTAAGTGTTGGATGAGATTTTGAGTCAGCAAAAACATCATCAACAATAAGATGTAATTCTGCCTCAACAAATAAGTCATGATCCCATGAGATAATAGGAAATGGTGCAGTATCAAGTAGACCATCGCTAAATACATCTTCGGAGATGCGATCCAATCTTGATTGTCTAAACAATGCGTGATCCCAGCTGTCAACCATGTATGAAGTATCAACCTCGAACACTGTATCATCAATCATATGTAGTCCAGAAGCAACAAATAAGTCGTGATCCCAACCAGTAACAGGTGAAGGTGCCACTTTAGCTAAATTGGCTAAATATAATTGTTGAAGCCTCTCTTGAACATGATAAGTGGAATTGAGAATATGAAAGGATGCCTGGTATCCCTTGGGTCGTAAAAGACAATCCCGCTCAGTGGGATCAACTATAACGTGTCGATCGTTCATCCATTTTTTGCCCAAGCTAATATATGAACCATGTGGTGTAATCTTGCACCATGCATCATCATAATATCTGACGGATCGGGAACTGCTTTTGCCCTTTAGAAGATGGGAAAACTGCATACAAACTCGGTCTCCAGAGACAACCACGTAGTCCGTATGAGATAGACAATCTACAATAGATTGCGAAATAAAATTGCTGAACGGACTGACAGTAGTAAGAAACACCCTGCCTTACATAGAATCGGGTAGGTCCACCTCAAACGTAAAATCCATGGTGAGGAAGCGTACCTAGGATTCGACTTGTAAGACAAACCGGTCCGAATAGAGCAGATGGCGTGCAGATCAATGCACCACTAGCTGTAGAAGTGCTGGACGAGGTCCGCCTTACTGCAAGGATGGCAACGGTACGATCAGTGTGCGAAACGGGGCACAAATGATGACCTTTATATGCGTGCAACAGTGGCACGCAAAACGAGACACCCTCGCAGCTGTCTCACATTGAATCTGGGTTGGTCTTGCAATGACGAAACCAATGGCACAATCAGTGCAAGAAATGGAGTCCCAATCGAAAACCTCGGTATGTGTAGAGGTGGCACGCAAAGTGAGGCAAGTCGGGGCGCAACGTGTTGGATTTGGTGGGCCTTACTGACACAAGACCAACGCCTCTGACGATGTTCAAATCGGGGATCCGGGATGACCTCGAATGGTGAGCACTAGTGTCCTCGGTATGCGTGCCGAAACGAGGCAGGTCGGAACGATGGCTGTTGCGAAATCAGTGCGCCGAGAAGTTGGCACGCAAATCGAAGTGGCTGACGTGGGCTTTGGGATGCGCGATCGGGGTCCTCGGTCTACGTGCTGAAGTGGCACGCAAAACGAGGCAAGTCAGCAACAACGGCACTTTGGATCTGGATAGGTCTCGTTGATACGAACCCAACGGCATGAACGACATGTGAATCGGAGTCTGGATGAACTCTGTACGAGGGCGGTGCGCTAATGGTTCTAGTTGCACCACTCAACACCCAACACGAACCTGGATTGCACCCTGGCTGGGACTAGACCGCACCTTGGCTTAAACCAGACCGCACCCTTGCTTGGACCACTTTACCCTGGTCAGACCAGGTGTCAAAATAGACCCAATGGACCCTCTAAAGAAAGTGGCTCGGACCTTTTGTGGGGGATGGTTTTGGATCAGAGCCTCAGGGCTTGGTTGGACCGGGTCAAACGTTGTTTGACCGGCCAACTAAAAAGGGCACGGGCCCCTTGCTTCTCCTTCTTCCTTCTTTCACACGAACCAGACGGCGAAAGGAGGGGCTTGGGGCGTAGGGTAGGGCTCCGGCGGTGGCAGATCGAGGTAGGGAGTGAGCGGCGCTGGTGGCTGGCGGTGACGGTGGTGTGGTGGGCCGGTGGCGACGTCCGCGTCGGCTCCGGCTGTGGCGGTGGAGGGTGGCGACGGGCGACGGCCTCAACTCCGACGGCAGCGGCTACCACGGCGAGCGATGTTGGCGGGGACAGGCGACGGCGGTGGAGGTGGCTGCGGGGGAAACCGACGATGGCGACGGCGACGGGGGTGGAAGCCGGCGGCGGTGTGGTTTACGACCTTTCCGAACCTTCCACTTCTTCTTCTTCTGTAGTTGCTGGCGGTTGGGAGGGAGAGAAGGAGGGCAGGGTCGGTGGAGGGTGGCGACGATAGTGGCTAGGGTGGAAGATGGACGCAGTAGCCGCGACGCTTTCGGCAGCCTGCGGGATCAACTGCGGAGGCCGGCGACAGCGGCAGCGACAACCTGGCCAGGTGCGTCCGACCTCTTCTTCCTTTTCTTCCGATGCTCTGGAGGACGGCGATGGTGGTGTCGGCGGAGGACAACAATTGTGGCGACAACGCCGACAACTGAGGACAGCGATCCAGTTGGGGAACGGGGGTGGCACGACGGCATGGTGGGGGATCAAAATTTTGGCTCTGATTCTAAACTTGATGCGGGACAAAGGGGAAAGAGGGGGGAATGGGAGAGGGATCCTGCCGGCCTCGCACCATCAGAGAGGAAAAATCATTGCCATCGCACCCGGGAGGGGAAAAGGGGGCCGGCGTCGCACCGACAGATTTCCTTCGGCATCGCACTGGTGCTGGGGTTTGGGGCTCTCTCTCGCAAATAACTGATTCGGGAAAAAACACTATGATATATTTTTTTTACTTCAAAACCAATCTTCTCTCTAAAAACAGACGCATACATATATAGGGACTCAATTATGTAACTCTTGACTCTTGGAGATCCCCATCTGACTTTAGGACTTCCCATCCTTTATTCATCTTTCTTTAATTCCTAGAAAATAGAAAAAACATAATGGACCATAAATGGTCTAATAAAAGCCAATAAAGGAGCTCCCATCATGCATCGTCTCCTGCATGCATCATAAAGCCGAAAGAATCCAGTTGTTGCGAAGGGCAACTTCATATAAGCTAATTGACGGCATCTTGTATCGTCTAACCCTTTAAGACAAAAATGCAGTTATGCTATGGTGTCTCTCTCCTAAGGAAGCCCGCAAAATGATGAAAGAGGTCTATACTAGAGTATGCAGAGCTCACCGATCTGGCTTGAAAATAAAGATCAATATCAAAATCAATGGCTTCTTTTGAACGACAATGTTCGTTGATCGCAAGAAAATAACCAGGAGTATAGAGATAATGTAAACTCTTAAAAGAGGCATTTACGCATAAAATGAATCAAAATAGGGGCTTTAAGTTGGTAAAAATGATAAAGCAATACTTCCTTGTAGGATTCCGATCTAGAGTATGCTCTTATTTGCTGATTAAAGAAATGACTATCAAGAACGAATTAATCCTTTTTTTTTTTTTTTCAGAATACCTTCTTTGTTCTGAGAATAAGAACATGAACAAAAGAAACATAATTCAATATATGGAATGGAAAAATAATTGAATAATAAAAAATATCTTTAGTTATTCTTTCTTTATTGTATCCATACATATGCAATTCTTACATACAAAAATTTATGAATTAGTGGCTAATTCTTTCTTTTTCGTAATCCAGTAAAAAAAGATGGGCCAAACTATCTTGTCTGTTTACAAAAATGAGTATTTTATTGAAGTGATAAATTATTACTAAACAAAGAAAATTTCTTATTTTAAGAGAATGAGATCAATTCGGAAGCGCTTTTTCTTGCCGATAGAATTACCTCGGTTTAATTTTGGACTCTCTTATCTATCTTTATTCTATTTTTTTTCCCAATAGATAATTAATGTTAATACTGAACTAGTCTTTATATTTATTTGTGGCCGTAGGGGACCCAAATGAAACTGAGGTTTCATGTACGGTTCTGGAATAGCAACGGAAGCAGTGATGCTATCGCCGACTATAATTATCTAACAGTTCAAGTGCAGTTGATATAGTTGAGGCACAATCAAAATATGATTTTTGGGGGTAGAATTTGTGGCGTCAGCCTATAGGATTTATAGTTTAATTTCGTCTCTAGCAAAATGTAAGAGATTACCTTTTGATTTACCAAAAACAGAGGAGGAATTAGTAGCAGGTTATCAAACCGGATATTCATGTATCAAATACGGTTTGTTTTACGTCGCTTCTTATCTAAATTTTTTAGTTTCCTCATTATTTGTAACAATTGTTTACTTAGGTGAGTGGAATTTCTCTCTTATGTACATATTTCTTCCTGAACTTTTCGGAATAAATAAAATAGTGGGTATCTTTGGGATGCCAATTGGTATATTTATTACATTAGTTAAAGTCTATTTATTCCTATCAATGCTAGCCTTTCGGGCCAATGCCCAGATGGCCTCCCAACTGGTTACACCCAACAGCCCCTACCTAGCCTTTTGCCCACTGGGAAATGAATGTTGTGGGTCCATTTACTTCCTTATCTTGGGGGTGCAAATATATCTTAGCCGCAAAGGAATATTTCACACGTTAAGCAAAGGTTGTCCCGCTAAAAGAGGTGACAGGTGAAGCTGTATCATGCTTTGTCTGCCACAATATCAGATACATATTCGGGACACGTAGCCGATCACATCAGACAATGACACGCCATTCAAGAATCAAACTATCTATAAAATGACAACCAAATTCCATATTGAATGGAACGCATCCTCAATATATTACTTTTAAGCCATGGGATGGCTGAAGTGTTCAATAAAACCCTATGCAAGCTCTTGGTGAAGATTAGCGAAGGGCAAAGACGAGATTGAGATGAAAAGACATATGAAGCATTGTGGGCCTACCACACAATCTACAAAACTCCTACTAGGTGCTCCCTATACTCTCTAGTTTATAGAGCAGAGGCTGTAGTCCCAATAGAAATTGAGCTCTCCTCATACCGGATAGTCCTGCACTACTATTTGAAAGAGCGCGATATGAGCAAAATCCAAAGGCAATACGAGGAGATATTTGACCTCGAGGGTGAGAGGTTGGTGGCCTATCAACACCTACAAATATATTAAGCTCGAATGGACCGGGCCTTCAACAAGTTGTGAAGGAGAGGACCTTCAAAAAGGGAGATCTTGTGATGGTCAAGCAGAAGGACGTCATAGCACCCCGACTGAAAAATAAGTTCAAACCAAATTGGATTGAGCCCTTCATAGTGAGCAAGGTTTATGATGGTGGCGCCTATAAGTTAGTAGATGAAAAGGGTAATCTAGCCTTCCTTCCACTAAATGACCACCATGTGAAGCTGTACTATGCTCTGGAGCATGACTTCTGCAAGAGTCAATTGCAAAAGGGGCTTGGCTTACATTGGATCCTATGACATTAGGACTCCTTTTACGGTTGACTCTATATATCATGAGAAAGAGATAGAAGGAGCTTAAAAAATGAGGTGCTCCGATGGACTTAATTGGTCCCACCCCTATAAAGGGCCAATTAAAGACAAAAATGTCTAAAATTTAGCTGAGGTGAAAATCCGAAAGAGCACTTTAGGCAAAAATGGACAAATCCTGCTATGTAAAAACCTGCGAGGGTGTACAAGGAAAAATAAGATGAGACTAGCTTCGGTGAAAATTCGCAAGGGCGTCGATGTTATATATATATATAATCATTCAACAACTCAACGGGGTATGGCCTGTAGAAGCCGTTTATATCAAGTGTGTTAAAAAATATACATATACACATATAGCCATACCCCGGTGGGCGGGGGAGCTTGCTCGACCTATCTTAGGCAGAGATTGAGTTTTCTCACATCCCTACCTAAGGAGGATATTAGGGTCGCTGATGAAGAAAATAAACTTTGACGTCATTCTGGTGACCTGGGAATATTCCTATAAAAGGCTATGACCAATGCGACGATGACAACGTCCTCCCGACTCAGTAAGGAAGTGGGGAGTTTGATCCTTCACTTGATATGGGAAAAGAGAGTGATCCACCTTTTCGCCAAAATCGCTCGTCACACTTTATATATATATATATAATTCAGCTAATACTTTGCACCCCTGGGAGGCATAATATCTTAATATAACCAATACTTTGCGCCCCTGGGAGGCGTAGTATCCCAATAGCCCCAATACTTTGTGTCCCTGGGAGGCGTAATATCCCAATATAACCAATACTTTGCGCCTATGGGAGGCGTAGTATCCCAATAACCAATACTTTGTGCCTCTGGAAGGCATAGTATCTCAATACCACAAATACTTTGCGCCCTTGGGAGGTGTAGTATCCCAAGATCACCAATACTTTGCGTTCCTAGGAGGCATAGTATCCCAATATCACTAATACTTTGCGCCCCTAAGAGGCATAGTGTACCAACATAACGAATATTTTGAACCCCTGGGAGGCATAGTATCCCAATATAACTAATACATTGTGCCCCTGGGAGGCGTAGTATCCCAAGATTCCCAATACTTTGCCCCATAGGAGGCATAATGTTCGAAAATCCTTGGTCTTCAGGAGCCGTTGTATCCCAAAATGCATAGCTACCTAGAGCCTTGTTTTCTTAGAAATTCCAAAAAATCACAAGGCCCGTCGGAGCCTTTATATCACCACTATTCTTGGGCTACTGGGAGCCTTGATACCCTTGATATCCTTGTATTACCAATATTCTTTGGCTACTGGGAGCCTTTATACCCCCGATAGCTTTGATACCACTACATCACCTATATTCTCATCGGCCCTTAGGGAAGACTTAATTCCCAATCAGATATATTCCCATCGCCCTCAGGGAAGCCTTACTTCCCTACCAGATAGATTCCCATCGGCCCTCAGGGAAGCCTTAATTCCCTATCAGATATTCCTTTCGGCCCTTAAGGAAGCCTTAATTCCCTACCAATAATAGATTCCTATCAGCTCTGGGAGTTGTGGTATCCCAAAATCCTTGTTTCCCGGGAACCATCGCAAACCTAAATCCCATGGCTGCCTAGAGCTTTATCCTTGGGCAGCCAAAAAATACACAAGTCCCACCAAAATTCCACCACTCATCGTTCTGTCCCTCAAGGAAGCTGTAATTCCCTACCGAACCAAAACTTTAAAAAAAAGGAAAAAAGGAGTTTAATAATGAGGTGCTCGAACGGGCTTAACTGGTTTCGCCCTTGAAAGGGGTCAGTCAATTAAGGGTGAAAAGGTCTCAAACCCAGTTAAGGTGAAAATTCGAAAGGGCACCGTAGGCAAACTCGGGTAACCCCGCTGCATGAAAATCCGAAAAGGTGTGTAGGCAAAAGTAAGAGAGGGCTAATGCTGGCAAAAATATGAAAAGGGGTTAGTATTAGTTTTTAAAAAAGAGAGTATACATGCAACATATAATAAAGAGTTCATACCATCTAGCTTAGTATTGATCATTAGGAGAACATCTGAAGCAATAGCAGAGTATGAGACAAATCCTCGGGGTAGCTCGAGTTCCCTAACAAAACAAGTGCGGTAAAAGCTAAAATAAGAAAAAGCAGATCAACTCTGGCGTGGGGAAGAGTCATGTCCCGCCATGGGTTGTAATGGACCACCTGCCAGCGAGCGGAGAACCCCAAGCTGTTGGAGACATTCAGCCCTATCTCTGGAAATCGCGTCAAGACGATGATCAATTGCTGCTACTAGATGAGAGTATCCATCCAGCGAGACCTCTAGGAGCTGTGCTTGCAGGCGTAGGGTGGCAATTTGGGACTCTTTGTCCGCCATACTAGAAAGGACGGCCTCCTTCTGGTCCTGAAGCGCAGATGCCTCTGCAACATAGGCTGCGTTGGCCGCTTCAACGGCCTTGATCTCAGCCTGCGCCAATGCCGTGCTGACAACTAAGTCATCGGAAATGCCCATGGCCTCGCCAGCTGCAAGAGAGGAAAAGCAAAAAATGGGTTAGAGCTTAAAGAATATGATGATGATGCCAAATGACTCCAGAAGATAACTGACCTGTCTCAGGCACCTCGGGCATAGTCGAGGTAGGAGTCGTCGGCTCCCTCAGAAGTCCGGGGGAGAGGGCAATGGATGAGTATCTCCAGAAAAAGGAGACAGAGGCAGAGTGTCTCTAGAAGCGGCTGAATGAGGTGGTGATAACACTAGCTCCACGGTGGCGCCAGAATAAATAGGAGAGGCTGCCATATCCTCATCAGCTCCGAAAGGGATGCGACCCTCCTGGTTCGGACCTATCTCAGGCCCATGCGCTGCAAAAGGGGAGACCTTGGGTTCTCTTTCGTCACCCGAATACGACAATAACTCAGCAGTACTCTCGGGCGTGGCTGCAGCAGAGGCTCCAGACCTATCCTCTAGGTCCGAAATGAGGATGACGGTGCTTGAATAAACTGGAGAAATCGGGTGTCCATCGGCAGGCACGGGATCCACAGGATCTGCAGATAAGAAGCCATAATAAGCAGCTAATAAGTAAATGCCAGCAGAAGAAACATGCTTGAAGCCGGTAGGCGCGTAACCCTCTAATACGCCAGCGGTCCTAGGGCCAGCCCCTCCGTATAAAAGAGCCGAGACTGACATCACCCTAGCTTGCGAGGCGGAGGCGAAGAGCCGCTCGATAACTCCTAGAAGAATGACCGGAGCCGACCTAACTCCACCTGAACGCCGCTTCGCCGGAATGGAGGGAGGAGCAACATCTACCCAGAAATGGGAGTGAAGATTCACAGAAAAGCAAAGGATAATATAACCATGAAGAAATGAGGATAGTCTACCAGGCGGCATGGCCTCATGTCCCATTGGAATAGTGCCATCATGTTCAGGCTCTGCAAATAAAAGCAAATCAATTCAGAGAACAAGGTATAAAGCTAAAAGTATAAAAAAAGGGGAAGGGAAGAAGCGGAGGTGCCGTTGTACCATGTATCTCAGCACCCTTAATATTGCCCTCTAATTCAGGCGTAACTGAGGCCGTGGTCCCATCCTCAGGGACGGGAGCGACTGGATGAACTAGATGCCGCGAGGATGACATGATTCCTGGAGTATTAGCCTCTACAGAAAAGCAAAATTTGGCAGTTAGGCCTAAGCTATTAAGTAGTATAGCAAAAGGTCCAGCACAATGACATACTCGCACTCGGAGAGTCAATCAATGCTGGGGCATCTACTACTCAGTCAAGGGCAGGAGCCTCGCTCGGGGCAGGAGGTCTCGTGGTTGAAGCATCAGACTGCTTGGAGGCAGACTGCATCAGCTCCTCAAAGGTGAAATCTGTGCCACACTTACAGTTAGCTGGGGTGCAACATAAGTACAAAAGGATAGAGTTGAACAGAAAACAGCAAATGCTCACGGATGCGGTCATTGTCTGCCGATAGTTTATGATATAGTTGATCAGCTAAGGGGATGTCCGATCTATAGGGCTCATAATCAGCAGCCCAATTCAGATCCCCAATATCGTCATCATTCCCTGGGATGACAACATTAGCCGCATCAACGCCCACCTGCGTATGATAAGGATGGTGTTAAAATGAGTAGTCCATGAAAAGAAGTGAAAGCGGACCAGACAAGGCATGGTAGACAACAGACCACAGATATCACATGATGGTCCACTTGAGGAGCTTGCTGAGTAGGCTGCTTGGGAACATACACTTCTAAAAAAAATAAAGGCACAAGATATGGACGTTAGATCCTTATGTAAACAGTGATGATGATAAAGGAAGGAGAGGTTAACTCTCAAATCTTATCAACTTGATCCTGCTGTTCGTGAAGGACAGGTGGCATATCGGCTGGGGCAAGATCCTTACCCACAAATTTTCCATCCTCTGTGCAGAAGGAGAGAGGGAAATGGAGAGTTATAGAAGCTCGAAGAAAGGGCCTATGATAATGAAAAAAAGGGGTGTTATCTATGGCCAAACCTTGAGCTGGAGCGATCATCGGACTTGGGGGCCGGGGAACCTCAAGCCGAGGTTGGACGGACCTATTGCCTTCTCCACCTTCTAAAGCTCACTTCCTCCGAGCTGCTTCTTTGGCCGCAGCCACTAGTCTTTGTATCTCGTTCGGGGTGGCTGCAATAGTAGGTGCTGCGGGAGTGTCACCTCTCCACGTAGAAGCGGGGTCTGCGGTGGCCGAAGAACCGATGCCCAAAGTCCGGAGAATAGGCGATGGAGCCTCCGGAACAATGGAAGTTGGGAGAGTAATGTCCTTGACAAACAAAAAGGATGCAATGATAAAAAAACATGCATATAAAAAATGGAGAATAAAATAGCAAAAATGGGCCAAGTCAGGAATATTACCTTGGAAGGCAAAAGAGGAAGGAGGCTCGGGGATCAAAGAGTCGAAAGGCATTCCCAGTCGGGTCGCCGCCTAACCCATAACCTTCCATACATCGCCTACGGTCTCGGCCCGTAAAAGAAGGAAGGCTTCACGATGAAGCCCAAACAGATATAACATGCGGCTGATGTACTGCAGCCAATCCCCCGCGAGATCATCGTTGAAGCTCCTGCCAGGGAACCGTGCGTCCATCTGAGGCCTTAGACGAAGTCCACAATCTGCCAAAAATTGGACAGCCCAAGAGTAATCAGGCATGGCCGTCATATAAAAGCCATCATCATCATCACTGCCATTGCGCTTCCTTTTTGTCTTCTTAGCTGGCAAGGTAGTGTGCCCCTTATATGCATGACAGGCGGAGTCCTTGCTAGACCCCGTACAAGAAGAACCGCCAGTTGGACTGGAGCCCGGCTGCTGGCGGAGCTCGCTTTGGCTCTTGTGCCACCAGGCGGCAAAAGAAACTGTCATTCCACCTTTATAATCAATAGAAGGCAGTTGCACCCTCCTCGAAGTATTTTCGTGTTGGAAGTAATTCCACTAGATTCTGACAACCAGATGACTCTTCCTGTTCTGATACACTCGAGGCAAGTCGACAAAGGATAGACTAGAAGGGATCATATGGTCATACCCAAAATTCCATACGAAGCGGTATGGGTAATAAAGCTCCAATATGACATCTCGCCCCTTCTTCAAAACAAGCATACTCAGTCAAGTACTTTGTGTCCACCCATCCAGGACTACAGTGTCATAACCCATCTAGCCTGTCCAGGGGTTGAATCATGGATGGTTGGGATCACTGCCTCTATTAAGATATGGTCAGAAGCTTCGGGAGGAATGGTCGAAATCTAGCTTCTTCAAGGATCCAAATGGAATATAGCTTAATGCGGCTCAGGATAAGCTATGTTGTCCTACTTGTTGTTTGGCTGGCCGCCAAATTGCGGAATAGTGGGAAATAGGCAGCCCACTTCCCTACCAATGGGAGAACTGCCTTGGAGAATTAGCCCCGCCCAGGCAGTGACATAATGTGTGGCCATCACCACCGAACAAGGGGGTCGCCGGGCTGCATAAGGCCCCAAAAGAAGGATAAATGCTAGCCAATGTTGACAGAGCAAGTGCCAGGTGGGTCCTAATAGCTAGATGGGATGCCGCATGGAGAACTCATGTCTTAAAACCCCCTCATCCCCATATGGGACAACAAAAGTCACTAGCCAATAGGTTAGATATGCAGTCACATAGGTCACTGTGGACGGTAGATCTTCTTAGAAGGGTGACTGTTAAAATATAAAACAATGGAGGACCTCCCACTAAAAAAACCTCCGAAAAGCCCTTTGAAAAAAAAAAAAAAAAAAAAATCAGAAAAAGAGGGGGCTAACCCCCCCCCCCCCCCCCCAATTTTCCCGCCGCCCCCAAGGCACGCCTGAAGGGGACCCAAGTTCCTTGTGGGCGGCAGAGCCTCGTGAAGGGGGCTGCTGCCCGAGCACGCTGCCTGCTCATGGTGGCATGCCCGCTTGTAGCGCTTGTCAAAGCCGTCGGCGGACATATACGGGGAAGGCCCACGTGTTCTGCGGCAAGAAGGCGGTCGCGGCCGAGACGCCTCGCCTTCGAAGGGGGTCGTGATCAGGAGTACCCTGGCCGAGCCGAAAACGTCGGCGAGCCCCCCTCCTCCGCAGAAGCCGAAGCCATAACAACCTTCCATTTGGAGGGTATACCCTGATAGCACCTTCTCCAACGGGGACGTGGTGTACGATCTGGCCTTGGCTGCATGCATCCCGGCGGAGCGCGAGCGGGAGGTGCAGAGGGATGACTCCGAACTCTCTATCCAGGCACTACAGTCCGGCCTGCGGGCGTCTGCGCAGATGTATACCTCGCTGAGTGCCTTGTTGGGCCGGACGACGATCGATAGAAGGTCGAGGAGGAGCACGCTCGGTTGGAGCGGGCCTTGGAGGAAGAGACCAAGGTGAAGGAGGACCTGGGAGGCAAGCTCAAGATTGCCTTGGCCCAAGTGGCCGAGTCGGAGGAGCGTAAGAGAAAGGTGGAGGACGACCTCGAGATCGCTAACGCCCGGGCCCGATTGTTGGAGACGGCGGCCTCTAAGGCCTTGACTTGGTTCAAGTCCTCTCCTGAGTACTTGGACGAGAAGGTCAAGTTTAGCCTTGAGTAATACATCGTTGGTTATGACAGGGGTAGTGCTAGGGGGTTCTCGGTTGGCTTTCGGGTGGCAGTCGCACGAGCCAGGGAGTTATGTCCTGACGTCGAGGCCCTGTTGCGGCTGGAGCAGGGCGACTTCGCCTTCTGCTCCAACCTCGACGACTCGGGGGAAGGCGCTTAGGAAGGCGAGGCTATTGAGGCTGTCGATCTCGGCTGCTCTCTGACTGGCTCCTAGGGTCCTGCTGCCGAGGCCGCTGCTGATCCTTGAACCGCTTCTCCAGACTCTAATCGACTGAAAGTTGTAACCGACGAGGTACTCAGGGTGTCTCGTCAAAGAAAAAATTTAACCAACCCTCCATCTGAGTTACATTGGCCCATCCCCATTTTGTAACTTGGGCCCTGTTAGGGGACGAGACGGCCGGTCCGCCTTAGGCTCTAAATGTATTTTTTTTTTTTGGGCTTGTCAGAGCTTCTATTATGTACTTCAAGTATGTAATCAGTTATTCGGATTAATACACTGCCGTCTGTCAGATAGTACCTTTGACTCTTTCTTTTCTTGGAGTCAGTCAAGATCAGTTACAGGTTTTCTTGCCTTTATTGTTGGACAGTTACTGGTAGGGGTGCCCCGCTTCCTACTTATAAAAAGAGCAGCGTAGGAAGGGGCTGAGCCATAACAACCTGAGTAATCTTCTTCATCGTAGCTTCTTTTATTAGGCTGCAATGGCATCAGGCTATGCCCGAGGGGTGTTGGCAGATCGGGCATCCCTTAGGGCCTCCACGATTGATGCTGGCTTGCTTGGTCGGATACGGGGTAGGTTCTGAATTCCCGTTGAATTTGGTTTGCGTTTGCCTTCTGCTGACGACCGCCTTTACTCAGGTAGTCCCGTCTCCTTCATTGTCACGGAGGCTATGTTCGAAGCTGGCTTTCGGTTTATGATCTCTCCCTTCGTTGTGGAGTTGCTACAGTTCTTTGCCATGGCTCTGGCACAGATCATTCCAAACTCTTGGCTTGTGATCATAGTTTTCAACGTGTTGATGTATCTCTACGATCATGTCGAGGCCCTACCTGATGTCTTCTGTCACATCTTTAATGTCCGCCCTTGTGTAATCCCCGGCACGTGCAGGTCCCTTCAGTTTGTATGCTGCGGCGACCAGGGTCCCCTCTATATGCCTTCTGGCTTTCCTCCTCAGGGGTGGAAGGAGGCTTTCTTCTAGCTAGACTGCTCGACCAGTGAGGAGTAGCCGTTCCGCACGACTTGGAGGGACTTCGTCGCCGATCCCCTTTCGGAAGGCTTCTACCGAGGGCTCTCTGACGAAGGGAATCGGCTGGTGGCGGACGTCCATACTGATGTCCTTCACGAGGTCAGCGTCTTCATTTCTGAACACATGTTGGAAGCGGCCGGCCTTACTTCATCTTCAGGCGGTCCTACCGAAACACTAGCTCCTGTTGAGGCATTGCTCCTCGTCTGGAGAAGGGGTCGTTGCAGCAGGAGAGTGGGTCGTCGCGGAGGTCGCGGAGGTCGGCGCTGACACCAAGGGTGTTCTCGACTTCTGGCGTAAACTCTGTACCCGTTTCTTTGACTGGAAGAAAATTATCCTTTGCATCTTTTACAGCTTGATGTGGACTACCGCATGTCCCTCTTTAATGGTCTTGTTTGGCCGTAGTTTGAGAGTCGTTCCTGGGCGTAAGGACCCGAGGGATAATATTCCTGTGAACGCTCTTTTTCCGAGTGTGAGTACTTGGGGAACGATACGGGTTAGAATGCCCATCCCGAGTGTAAGCACTCGAGGAATGATACGGCTTAGAATGTCCTTCCCGAGTGTGAGCACTCGAGGAACAATATAGTTTAGAATGCGGAATAATATGGTTTAAAATGTCCTTCCCGAGTGTAAGCACTCGGAGAACAATATGTCTTAGAATGCACTACCCGAGTGTGAGCACTCGAGGAACAATATGGCTTAGAATGCCCTATTCGAGTGTGAGCACTCGGGAAACAATGTGGCTTGGTCGAAAACTCGGAAGATAAGATGTTTCATTCCTCAGCCATTAAATACAAAAGGATGTGAGGTTATCAATTATACGCCTGTAGGTTATCAGTGTTCCAAGTGCAGGGTACCTCTCTTCTATTGAGTGTGGAAAGTCTGTACGAGCCCTTTCCGAGGACTCCTGAGACTCCTTATGGCCCCTTCCAATTGGGAGCCAGTTTGCCCCCATCCAACTGTGGTGCCGAGGCTCCTGCTCTCCGTAGGACCAAGTCTCCTTGGAAGAATTGCCTCTCTTTTATCCTTAAGTTGTAATATTTGGCCATCTTCCGTTGGTATTCCATCATACGGATCTTGATTCTTTCTCGGACTTATGGCAGCATGTCGAGATTCTCTTTTAGCTACTGGTGGCCTTCTGTTTCTGTGACTTCCACTCGTAGCAAGGGACTCTCTATCTTTAGAGAGATTAAGGCTTCTTCCCTGTAGACAAGGTGAAAGTGGGTCTCTCCTGTAGTTGCCTGAGTTGTTGTTCTGTGTGACCATAGGATGCTGGGTAGCTCCTTTATCTAGGACCCTACGGTCCCCTCTAATCGAGTCTTAACTCCGTGGAGTAAAGTTCGATTAACATTTTCTATTAGGCCATTAGCCTGAGGATTGGCGACCGAGGTGTAGCAATTCTTGATCTTCAACTGCTCGCACCTTTCCCTGAAGTAGGCGCTGGTGAATTGTCTCCCATTGTTCGAGACGATCGCTCTCGGTATATCGAATCAGCAGATTATGGACTTCCAAACGAAGTTCCACACCGTTCTTTCTGTAATCTTGGCTAAGGGTTCCGCTTCTATCCACTTGGAGAAGTAATCGATGGCCACGATGATGAACTTCTTCTGCCCTCGGGCTTCGGGCAGAGGGCCTAATATGTTGATCTCCTATCTTGCGAATGGACACGCCTCGAGAAGGCTCGTCATAGGCATCGCTGGCTGGTGAGGGATCGCTGCGAAATGCTGGCACTTATCGCGCTTCTTAACGTACTCCAGAGCGTCTTTCTGGAGGGTCGGCCACCAATACCCTTGTTGTAGTAGTATGTGAGCTAGCGAGCGGCCTCTCAAGTGGCTTCTACACGTACCTTCATGAACTTCTTCGACATCCCTTAGAGCTTCCGCCGGGTGGAGGCATTTTAAGAGGGGCTGGGAGAAGGATCGTCGGTACAGAGAGTCGCCCACTATGGTGAATCACCTGGCTCGGTTCCTAATGCTCCTTGCTTCTAGTTTATCTTCTGGTAACCTTCCCAGCGTCAGGAACTTTGCGATCGGCTCAATCTAGGATTCGCTCCTTTGGATGGCCTGGATGACCTCCTTGTGAAAACTCGGTCGGTCAAGTTCCTCAATGAGGACGGACCGAGAGGGTACCAAGCCGATCGAAGATGCTAACCGAGACAAAGAGTCAGATTTTCTTCTCTCGGTATTTGGATCACTTGAGGAGTTCGAACCCTTCCGCCTGGTTCACTTCCTACAGGTAACGACTCATACCTGGATCTCGAGCTTCGAAGTTCTCATGGACCTGGTTGGCGACCAGTTGGGAGTCAGTGTAGACCCTTATTCTGGCGGCCCCCATGCTTCGGGTCATGTGAACGCTTGATAGGAGGGCTTCATACTCTACAACGTTGTTGGATGCTGGGAATTTGAAACTCATGGCGTAGTAGAGTTCGATTCTCTCGGGGGACATCAAAAGTATCCTTATGCGACTGCCTGATACGCAGGAGGAACCTTCGACGTATAGTTCCCAAACGGGACCGAGCTGGTCCCGTCTGACTCCTGCGCAAGGATCGTGCATTCGGCTACGAAATCGGCGAGCGCCTGATCTTTGATCGCGGTCTGAGGCTTGTAGGTGATGTCGAACTCGCCAAGCTCGATCGCCCACTTGACTAGGCACCCCGACGCTTTAGGGTTATGTAGGATCCTGCCCAGTGGTTGGCTTGTGTAGATCACGATAGGGTGGGCCTGGAAGTAAGGATAGAGTCGCCTTGCTGAGTGGATCAGAGCGAGCGCGAACTTCTCGGCGATGGGGTACCTCAGCTCGGGGCCTTGCAGGACCTTGCTAGTGTAATAGATGGGCTTTTGAATCCCGTCGCCCCTTACTAGTACTGAACTCAAGGAGTGAGGGGTAACCGACAGGTATAGGAAGAGGGGCTCCCTAGCTACTGGCTTTGACAGTATCGGCAGGGAGGCCATGTACTGCTTAAGTTCCTGGAACGCGTCCTCGCATTCCTGGGTCTACTCAATCTTGCCGTTATTCCCCGCTTGCTTATGTATGCCCCATAGCACTTTGAAGAAGGGCAGGCACCTCTCCGCCGCTCTTGACAAGAAGCGACTGAGGGCCGTAACTCTTCCGGTCAGGCACTGGATGTGCCGAATCTTGTCGTGACGTTGCATATTCTAGATGACTTGCAATTTTTTTTGGGTTTGCCTCGATTCCTCTGTGGGTGACGAGAAAACCCAAGAACTTGTCAGACTTAACCGCAAAAGCACACTTAGAGGGGTTGAGTTTCATGTTATACCTCCTCAGTGTGTTGAGAGTCTCGACTAGGTCGAGCATGTGATCAGCTGCCTTCGTACTCTTCACTAGCACGTCGTGGATGTAGGCATCCATGTTCCTTCTGAGTTGGGAGTCGAACATGAGTTGACCAGGCGTTGATAGGTTGCGCCAGCATTCTTGAGGCTGAAGGGCATCGCGTGTAGCTGTAGATGTCCAAGTCCGTGATGAAAGTCATTTTTTCTTCGTCGGGGGGGGGGGGTGTTCATCCTGATCTGGTGATACCCGGAGTATGCGTCGAGAAAACTCAACATTTCATTCCCTGACGTAGAGTCAATCAACTAATCGATGTTAGGGAGCGGGTAGCAGTCCTTCGGGGTGGCTTTGTTGAGGTCGGTGAAGTCGACACACATATGCCACTTTTCTGTGGCCTTCCGGACTAGGACTACGTTGGCAAACCACTGAGGGTACTGGACGGGCCTGAGTAAGCCAATCTTCAAACCTTTGGTGACCTGCTCCTGGATCGCTTCTTGCCTTCGGGGTGTGCATCGCCTCCGCCTTTATTGGACTGGCTTCTTTTCTAGTAGTAGGTTGAGGTGGTGGGTTGTAACCTCAGTGAAGATACCTGGGAGATCCCCATTGGACCAGGCGAAGACGTCCTGGTACCGAGTCAAAAAAAACTCGATACTCTTCTATTTGCTCTACTGTGAGGGTAGAGCCGACCTGGCCCTTTCGGCCGGTCCTTGCCTAGTTGGATGTTCATTTGATCCTCTGCTGGGGAGGCTACCTTCTGATCTCTCTTGGAATCCTTAGAGAGCTCCGCAACAAGCTTATCTTGTCCTTTGGAAGCTATGATGTAGCATCTCCGAGATTCTTCTTGATTCCCTCTGGCTTCCCCGACCCCAAAGGGGGGTAGGGAACTTCATCTTTTAGTGATAGGAGGACGGGACTCCCGTAATTCCTCCAATGATTCCCCTACCCATGATCGCATTGTAGTTACTCATCTCTCTGATGATTACGAAGTCAGCGACGAAGGTGACCTCTCAGGGAGTGGTCTCGAGAGTAACTGCTATTGCTACTTCCTATACTGGTCGTACTGCGTTGCCTGAGAAGCCAAACAGCTGTGTACGCATCTGGCGTGTAGGCGAGCCATCGGCACCTATTGGGAGAAAGCAATCGTAATTGAAGTGTTGGGGCCGCTGCCACAATTTACTAAAATTCGGTGAACTTTACATTTGTTGACCGTGGCCGTCACGACGAGAGCGTTATCGTGAGGGACTGTCACTCCCACCAAGTCCTCATCCGAAAAAACGATGGGTTCCTTCAGAGGGTCCCCTACAATTGTTTTCTCGTGTTCGGAATGCTTGGGTCGGGAGTTACAAGATTCACCTGGTGTGCGTAGCGCTTCTTTCTTTGGCGACTATCTCCTCCCGAGTTGAGGCCACCAGAGATCATGTAGATCTCGGTGCCATTGGGGCGATTCTCGATCCGTAGAGCCTCGCGTTCCTGACCAGGCTTCGCCACGTACTTTTCGAGATATCTCCGGCGTATCAGAGATTCTATCTCGTCTCGCAGCTGACGGCATTCCTCGGTCGTATGGCCGTGATCCTTGTGGAAGTTGCATTATTTCCTCCGATCTCGGCGCTTGGGGTCGGTCCTCATTTTCTGGGACCAGTTGACATATTCCTTATTTTCGAGATCTTAGAGGATCTCGAAGATGGGAATAGTTAACGACGTGTATGGCCCGAGAGAAGTGGACCGCTTGGAATCTCCCTCGAAGCGCCGAGACCTCTTCTTCTCGGGAAGGGGCCTCTCTCCTTGACGGTGGCGATTGCCCTCTTCTCCGCGATGGTGATAGGCGGTTATCACTTCATCGCAGTCGACATTTTGGTGCGCCAAGTTGACGAGGTCGAACAGCGTCCTGGGTGCCTCGAGGATAATGGCTCTTCGGAGAGAGTCATCCTGAGTGCCCTGTGTCAGGGCGGTCACAGCGGAGGACACCTCTAGCTTTGGGATCCGGAGAGCCTCGTGGTGAAAACGGGTGATGTAATCCTGGAGGGATTCACCGCGCTTCTGCTTGATGGTGACTAGGCTAGCTGACAACTTTTTGCGGTGAGCACCGGTAAAATGGTCTCAAAAAAACTTTCTGAGTTGCCCCCCAACTGAATGGATCGACCTCGACGTCAGGGTAGTGAACCATGTCTGTGCTGTTCCTAGTAGGGTGGTGGCGAATGCGCGGCACCGGATGGCGTCGTGGACTCCGTCCAGCCTCATGTGAGATTGGAAGTTGTTGAAATGAGTCTCCGGGTTCCCTTGTCCATCGTAGGTGTTAAGGTGGTTGATGGACAATTTCTTGGGGACCGAGACGTCTAAGATCTCGGCAGCGAAAGGGGATTTGTCCCCTTCCTCGTTGGAGAAAGAAAGGAATCGTCGCCTTCGGAGGAGATTTTCGATGCGCTTCTCACCGCACTCGAGCCTTTTCTCCAACTCATCCGTCCGTCGGTTTACGGCGGGACTCCTTCGCGGGGCGTGGGATCTCGAGGTCCGAGATCGGTAAGATTGGCCTCTTGGGCCGCTCCTCCTTTTTGGGGAGGATCGGTTTGAATCGGCAACTCTGGAGGCCGTTGGCTGGAGGTTGTTGCGCTGGATCTTTTTATCGAAGAGGAGGAAACGGCCGTCGGCACTTTGGACGCCTTCACGCCTCCCCACGACGGCTGGGGCTCTTTGGGCCTCCTTTTGAGGTTGTTCCTAGGGGTTGGCTCCTGGCGAGGCTCCGGAACAACCGGCTGTGCGGAGAAACACACACACACACTCTCTCTCTCTCTCTCTCACACACACACACACACACACTCTCTCTCTCTCTCTCTCTTTCTCTCTCTCTCTCTCTCGCACACACACACGCACACTCTCTCCCTCTCTCATACACACACACACTCTCTCTCTCTCTTTCTCTCTCTATCTTTCTCACACACTCTCTCTCTCTCTCTCTCACACACACACACACACACACACACACACAAAGCAAATTCTCATACTAGAGAAAGCATGGACAAACCCCAACCTTATTTACAATGAAAGTCTCCCACTACTTAATTGAACTTCAAAATCATCACTAGTAGTAGTTCCCCAAACTTGGGTTTTTGCTCTACAATTCTATTCGAATTAGGATTGGAAACTCATGAAGGTTTCTGCCAGAACAGACTCCCGTCAAATGTAGACTTATTTTGACCCTCTAAGAGATTTAATTAATGAAAACACTTTCAGAAATTTTTAGCTAACTTAATTATCTTTCCAATAAACCTAATTTTGTCTTAAACTAGCATTCCTACTGAAAGTTATGGCCAAAACAAGATGACAGTTCACAGTGAACCTGAACCTAGAGATCTTGTTTTCTTAATGGGCTGTCTAATTATGGCTTCATGGGCCTAGTACATGGGTTGAACCTTTTTAGTTGAGTCTTACTAGGCAGGCCTAAGGCCTCAAGGTGTTAAGGAGCCAGACATAACATCTCCTATTTGGTGCAAACTCAAATGTTTGCTCATCTTCTTGCATAAGTCCCTCTGTAGCTGTAAATGTTTAAGTTACATGTCCCCAAATTCTCCAAAAAACATTCACAGTCTTCTCCTTAGCTTCGTAAATAGCAGTTAATCTCAATATTTCTTTTTTTCCGATGGCTGGCTCTACCCAGGTCCACTCTAGTGGAATCTCCCTGCCCTTAAAAGTATCAGCAGGAAACTTCTCCACCTCATAATTCACCTAATAACACCCGTTCTAACTCCAACTCTATCGGACAATGGGGAATTTTTCAATTAAACCTGCTAGAAGAATTGTTAAATATGTTGACACTATAGGGTCTAAACTTGTCTGAGAGGTGTACAACTGGAACTAGTTTCTTACTTAAATATAGGGTTCTTTTGAGTATGCAACAGGATGGGGTTTATTGGCTACCATCTTCTTGGTAGATTTTTGTACTTGATTGCTGTAATTTCTTTATATTTTATTTAATGAATTGAGGCTATTTGGTCTCCTCCCAAAACACATTTATGGCTCTGTTTGTGGATGAAACTGGTGAGAGATTAGCGCACTTCCTATGGGGCAGGAGGTGGATGCCTATGGTATATTGGTATGCTTATTATTTTGGTTATGTAGTGCATTCATGGCCCTGTCAATTTGCCATTTGGAGTATGGCACACTTTCTTGAATTTTACTTGGAGATTTTACCAATTGAACTACCATCTTCTTGGTAGATTTTTGTACTTGATTGCTGTAATTTCTTTATATTTTATTTAATGAATTGAGGCTATTTGGTCTCCTCCCAAAACACATTTATGGCTCTGTTTGTGGATGAAACTGGTGAGAGATTAGCGCACTTCCTATGGGGCAGGAGGTTGATGCCTATGGTATATTGGTATGCTTATTATTTTGGTTATGTAGTGCATTTATGGCCCTGTCAATTTGCCATTTGGAGTATGGCACACTTTCTTGAATTTTACTTGGAGATTTTACCAATTGAACTACCTTTGACTGATATATGATCTTTTTTTTGAAATAAACTGTTTATCTGTTTGTCTTGTTTTGAATTGAGCTAATTTGATGTACCGTGTCTTCGGTCAACTAGCCTTGGTGGGCCTGAGAAATGCATGCCTGGCTGCACTGGAAGCATATGACGCAGTATCGGAAAGCATTGAAGCCTTGAATTTTGCAGAATTAAAGTTTCAAGATATCATTAATTCTCCTTCTTTGGATGTTGCACGCAAAAAGATAGACAGTTTGGCCGAGAAAAAGGAACTTGATTCAGCTCTAATGCTAATGATGACGAAAGCTTGGGCAGGTGCTAAAGACTCGACTATGATGAAGGATGAGGTATGCTAATTTTAACTTCACACATCTTTCGAAATATTTACAAGTTTGGCGTGAATTGAACAAAATCTACACGGAAGACTTAAGTCTGTCACATTTTTTTTACACACGAACAGGCGAAAGACATCTTATATCATCTGTATTTGACCGGAACGGCTAACCTACAAAGGCTTGTGCCAAAAGATATTAGAATCCTCAAGTATCTTCTCAAAGTTGAGGACCCTGAGGAGCAGTTATGCGCTTTAAGAGATGCATTTACTCCAGGAGTTGAGCTGGAAGGAGAGGATATTGATACTCTGTGCACGTATGTCTTTCTGGGTGTGACGGTTTTGGCATTTCCTTTCTTTCTTGATGTATGGTTCCTGCAGGGCTCTTGTTTTTTTATTTGCTGTTTGAAGACATAGTATCCTCTGTTTACAGGACTCCTGAGAAGCTGTTCACGTGGATTATAACTGTTTTGAATGCATACCATTTCGGTGGAGAAGGCACCCTCATAAGGGAAGCTAGGGGCCTCATGAATCCAAAGGTCATCCAAAGATTAGAGGAGCTTAAGAAGCTCGTTCAGGACAACTTTCTGTGAATGGCCTCCTTAACCTGGGCGGTTGAAAATTTATGAAACAAACATCTGCAAGGACGCAACCTTTAGTTCTGATCTATGCGTCAGGAACACAGCATTGACAACTTGACTTGGAAGTTGCCCTTCTAGGGCACCACCAAAAGCTAGACATTCTATGTTTGAGTGCTGTTGTCATAGACATGGCTCCCACTTGTTCTGTGTTGTTGCAGAGAAGCCACAGAGTTCCTTTTTTTTTTTTGGTTTTACACTAGATTGTAAGTCTAGTTCAGACTTTGCAATCTAAATAATGGAGTACTTGCAGAGCACTGAAATGTGTATTTATGCTCATCCAGGCCAACTGAATTTTGCGCATGTCTCATTTTGAAACCTTATGGCAATAGATAGTCGATCAATCCAGTTCAGATACATTTCATATTTAGTATGATACCTAAATGATATAGGCAGTTGATCTTATTTCCAATGCTTTGTTTGAATGGTATGTGGTCTTAAGTCTTCGAATGACAGTTGAATGAGGTCTTTTCGATTCTTGGATCCCGTTGTATGGTCTCATTCCATTTATATCTGATGTTAAGATTTGAAGCAAACTTGTCCGCGCGATAGTTCGTTTGAGATGGGCCTCATTTCCAGGTCCTAATACTAGCATTATCTTTTGTATAGTCCTAATACTAGCATTATCTTTCTTATAGTTCATGTACGAACGTTGTTTTGGTGAAAGCTTGTTGTCCAGTTTTATGAAGTGTCTTGCCCTTAATTTTCTCCGAAAGATTTTCTTTTAGCAATTCCTTCTGAATTATATATATATATATATATATATATATATATGAGTACTATGGTGCGAACTTAGCCTTTCGTGAGCACGGACCGCATACACAGTTTGCCCTGCTTTTTCATGTTGAAAAATAAAATAAAAATTATCATAAAATTTTAAATATTTAATTTTCTCCTCACAATAAATTTCATCCATTTTGAGTAAAGTTTTACTGTGGGATTATATTTAAATTGATTGTAGCAGTCTAATCTTGTGCGATTAGGTTGGTGATGAATACTACAATTTTAGGGGATGGGAACAATTTAAAGGGTTATCTTACTAATTTTTTAATTTTTTCATTATTTTTTCATTAGTCTAATATAGTTTCTACTACTGAGACCAGCCATATAAATATTGAACCACCCTTTGCCTTTTCCATCCCCTCCGATGATATTCCAAATGAACAAATAGATCAAACTAAGCCTAGAAGCATGACAAAGGGGAAAGTGAAAAAGCAAGAAAAGGTGACTGAATGAAGAAGAGAAAAAGAAATGACATCTACCGATTAACGCTCAAAATAATTATCCATCCATAAGGTTAAATTGAAGTCAAAGAAATCATTCTTTCACTAGATGCCGTCTTCATGTTCATTCCAATTGATAATTAAAACAAAATCAGATTAACAAACTAGACTTCCTCTAGTAACATTTTTGAGAAGATCCGACACCCAATTAGCAGTTTTTAGCCATTCTCTTATTAACCACCTGGAGCAATGATAGTAATTTACCTAAGCAACTCTTCCCCTAAACCCTATAGAGTGGGTCCCAATTAAAGATTGATGAAAACAATTCCCATGATATATACTTTAGGTGAGTGGAAGTGGGGAGTTTGGATTATGTTCCAGAGGTTGCTCCTTACATGATGGATTGTGTAAAGCTCTTGCCGCCCCAATCTGGTCGTGCCAACTTATTGCAAACTGACGGATACACCACAATGGGAACAACCCAAACATCTACTTAGTAGTTCCAGAGTGAGCACATATATACATCTATGAACATCATGACACAGTTATCATAGCTACAATAATATTCACTATATAAAATAAATGCTGAAAACAATATTAACCATGTCTAAGATCTCTAAATATCCATTAAATATTGCATCACTGAGTCTCAAATAATATCCACAAAATCTACAATTTTGAACAAAATATACATAATTGAAAAGGTATGAGAACATTTATTCAATATGAACAATTATATCATATATACATGCTTATGTCCTAGACATGTTCTTTATCATCATCTAAGTCATATCATGTGCATATTAATCTTGCATGATTAATTAAACATGGGATATATCAAGCAGCATGATTCATGAATATATATCACATCATTATTCACAATAATCATCATCTTATCACTTATTTATAACATAGGACAAGCAATCATAACACGATATACAGACATCATCATCATCTTCTTTACTTAGTGGTAAGGTAGGGAGAGATGGAATTAACAACAGGCTGATCTAGATGAGTCGAAGAGTGGATTGTTGGAAATGAAGAGCTTATTAAGGGATGTGCTTGGATCTGTATCCAAGTTAAGATTAACTCAGATGAGAAGAAAGGTGATCTCTGTTAGAAGAAGAAGGACTGTCGCTACTCCTCTTCCTACCTCACCCTCTCCTTCCTCTTCTACAGTTGCTTCCTCACCTAAGGAGCCTACACCCTTTAGAGGACCTACTCCTCATAGTGTCTCTACACCTTCTCGTCTTTCATCTTCACCTCCACTTGTTGAGTCAATGGCTGAAGAACCTTCTTCTCCTCAGCCACCTCGAGTTGTTCCTGACTCAACACCCTCTACAATTCTTCTCTCTGAGAGTGTCAATATCTTAGATAAGGTTCCTGCATTTTCAGCCATCCATCATCTTTCAGAACCATCCAAGGAACCTACTGCTTCTAGAATTTCACTATCTCACCAACCTTCAAAACCATCTGGTGTACCTCAAACTGAAGTTGTTCCACCAGTATATATTGGTCCTTCCACTTCTTTTGATTCCTTGGGTATTCTCAGCTCCTCCTTTAGACCTTCTAGACCTTTTTACTATGGTGGACCTTCTTCATTAGCTCCTTCTCACTCTGATGATGAGCATTCATCAGGATCCCTATCTCCTTCTCCTCCTCCATCACCTACTCCAGCGTCTCCCATTTTTGTTGTTCCTCCTCTCCAACCTTCTACAGAGTCAGCTCCTACCTCTTCTGGACTAGAGACCACTTCTTACATAATGCTTTTAGTTAAGCCACAACCAAAAGTGGGTGCAGAGCCAGAAATTGAGGCTGACACTCTCTTGGTAGAGGTCTTAGTATCCCTTAAGATGAAAGTGAAGGCAAACGCATCTTCAAAGGGGTCCAAGAAGCAGAAGAAGAGAAGGGTCAGGACACCAATACATATATTCCCTCTCTTTAAAGACATATTCCCTGCTATTCCAAAGAGAAGATTGCTGTATATAGACTGCCTAGAAAGGAGTGCTAGGTTAGAAGTATTGGAGCTTCCTGTGCTATCTTTAGATGAGTATATTGAGCAATATATTATTCAACATAAGAATACTAGTAAGTTGAGACTGTCCGAGAGAACTTAACATTCCAAACTGAAGAAGAAAGGAGAAAAGATCATCCTATAGACTTCTTCAAGTTTATCAGGAACAATTTAAGCAAAGCTGAGCAAGGTTTACCCCCATAGAGTCTACTTGAATGGATGGAGGTCATACATCAACTCAAGTTGGGCAAATATAAGGAAACAACAAACTAAGAATATAGCAGTTTCTTATACTACAATGAAACGAGAAGAGTTGCTAATGCACCAGAGCTCCTGTTGAGCCAATTCCAATATCTCATATGGGTGGCACATTTAGCTCGATATGGACCTCATATTGAGCTCTTCTTGGACCTTGACTTGAACTCTATTCTTTGCTGCATCAAGTATATCCTAGTGCACTACCTTATGATGGATATACCAGTAGGGGAGCAGATTATGGAGTTGTATGCTAAGGTGAAAGCCAACCAGTATGTCAAGTTCCACACTATGCAGTCATTCCCTCAGTTTCTGAAAAGAGCTCTTAAGAAGAGTGTGATCTCCTCAGTCGCACTAGCATAAGTATACTCCCAGGTTGAGAGATACAATGAAAACGAATGGGCAAAGGCTTATCCAAAGGCCAATAAGCAATCGTTGGACATTAATAGAAGAGGACCCAATAAGAAGAGTCCATTAATTGTGAGAGAATTTGAGGATCAACAGTCCATAGTTTACTCTGTAGAATTCTACACAACTGTAAGCAGAAGTATCTAACATTTACAATATGAAGAGACAATTGTAGACACGCTAATTTTGACATCATTTTGAGTAAATTTCATATCATATAATAATGCCTTAGAATGGTCTGATATTTAATCATTGGTTAATTTTTATTAATCTTTCTGGATTAATTATCTAAATAGTATCGGATCAGACAGACATGATTTAAGTTAATTAATTAAATTGATTTTAATTCAAATTTTGATTAAAATATGAAAAAGTTCAAAAGACGTCGACCTGTGTAGACGCCATTTAGAATTTATTCATATTTCAATATTTAAATTTGAATTTTAATTAATTAATTAATTAGCTAAAAGACGTCTGCCAGGCACGACGTCATTTAGGTTTCCTAAGCTGTTTCTATCTCTTTTTCGGATGTTTATCCTTATCTTAATTAGTCTAAAAGACGTCTTACATGGGCGACACGTTTTAGATAATTACAGATAAAGATGAATTAATATGTGTTAATATGTTTGTTAGCTGGATAAACTTCGAATTATTTCATGTTAATCTATTAATAACCGCGGATGTAAAGCCTATAAATACACAATCCCTTGGTCATTGAAAAGTTAGTGATAATTATTGAAAGTGATAATAGTGACGATAAGTGGTGATAATTATTGAGAGATAACTGAGTGAAATTGGAGCAAAGAATTTTAGCGACAACATCCAGACGCTGAAGGATCGAGGTGCTGCTGCTACTTTCAGGAGTTCTTCGTCTATTCTTCGTCCCTTTAAGATCCATTCAAGACCAAGGCTTTCTAGGGGCCATTCAACTTAGTTCTCCTATTTTCATCATATTGATTTCATCATCATATTAAGATCAAATCTCATTCATCACATCATTCCATGCAACACACTCACTAGCATAATTTCAAACCTATTTGTTTAAGGGGTTTAAAAGATCATTAAATAAGTGAGTTCTTTGTTCAAGTTGCATGATTAACATTTCTACTGGAATAGATACTATACCTATTTGGGTTCTTATTGTTCTTTCTTTCTTTCTTTCCCTTTTCTTGCAAGGTACAAAAGGAGATCAAGAGGAGAGAATCAACAACGAACAACAAGGAATCTGGATGATCGTCAAAGTCCAATAAGCAACCAAAGCAAGAACAAAGATAGAAAGGGCTCTCTTTCTTCAGCCGGCTAAAGGAGGGGAATCAAGGACTCGAACATCTCCCACATCCAAAACAGGTAGGCGATCAAACTTTTTCTTTTGGAACTTTTTAGTTAAAAGTTTCTGGCGATCACATTCACTTAGTTTTTAATAGTTTCATTTGTCACATAATCAACATAATTTTTTACGATAATCATACACCCAATTTGAGCACTCACAGCTTTTTGGCGATCACGGTGGGACTTGGTCGCGCCATCTTTTTAATCTTTGTTCCTGCTTTTATCAATCGGGCACCCACGGTGCACCACCTGTGTCTCTCGACATGCCCTCACCGATCGGTGAGTTTTTAGTTTTGTTGTTATTCCTACGTGCACCACGTGCACATCCCTGCGGCAAGATCTTGCCCTCCCCGTTTGATTGATTGAAGAGCTGTTTTTGTGATAAGAAGCATGTGTGATTGAGTGATTGTTTTGTTGTTTACATGATAAATAATCCTGTTAAAAAAAATTGAAATAAAAAAAAAAGATTCGCATGAGCCGATTATTTACCGCTTTCATCCTGTTTGTGTGAAGGGGAATCGATCCAGAAATTCCTCCTGAAATATTGAATATGTGACTTGAAAAGCGTCCAGGAGCAGCGACGTGTTTCATACCGCGTCGCGCAACCCAGACGCCTTTCATGCAATTTTCTCTGTTGTCTGCCGCCTGAGTTTATGTAAAAAAATAAGTTTATGTTTGAATAGCGTCGACTAACAACGACGCGATTCAGGCAGTTTCTTGTTTCTTCTTCAGTTCTCAGATTTTTGATCTGTTTGCTACTACACATTACGTAATAAGCATTAGAGGCCATCCAGGCCACATGTCATACGCACTGGGGCTAACACCCTCCTCGTCTCTTAGGAACACCTTTCTTGACGTGTTCACCTCTTTCTGATTGGGTCGGTCCCTCGATCAGACTAGAGTGGTTGGCGTTAAAGACCTCCGTAAGTCCCCAAAATCAAGGTATTCCTCCTTGTTCATCAGGTTGGTTGTACCAATCGAAGTCCTGGTTAGATTTTCATAACGTTGTGAGAGAAAGCCATAGAGTATAATGGTGGAAATTGAATTGAAACTAGGATCCTATCCCTTGAGTGAATTTGTGATTAATTGAATCTAAATAACCCAACAAAGAATCCTAAAATAACGTTAAACATCCACTTGATTGCTTAATCTCTGTGCAACTTGTCTACAAATCTTTGGAAAATCTAATATCATGCTACTTCGATCAGGTAGAGATTTGAGCATGGCTCCAGATGCTCTAGTCAACTACGAGGGAGATGCTAATGCCCCTCTTGAGTCTGATTACCATTTTGAAAGTGGGGGAGATGCTGATGCCCCCCGTAATCCTCACCCTCATCCAGTTCGATATGAAGGAAATGTCCCAACCCCTCTTCCTTGTGCTCATGATCAATATTCTGATCTCCCTCTGCACGTACATGCGATTCCTAATCCTATTTTCGAGGGGGACATGAACCCGAATGATTCCTCATCCTCCGATCCCTCGGATCTAGTGAATGCTTTGGGAGTTCTTGCCTCCCGTATGGATCCTTGACAGTTCGAGGCGATCCAATCTATTTTGAAGGGGAAGACGCCCATGCAGTCTGCTGAGCCGAACCCTGCGGCTCCTCCTGTCATTCCTCAACAACCTCCTCATCATACTTATTTCATTCACCAGGCCATGGAAGGCCTCCACGTCTCAGCTTCTCGGCCAGCTGGGCCACAACTTTTCTCTTCTAGGCAACCGGTCAGGCCACTGACGCCTACTTACCAAAATGCCCTCGGGCATGGCAGAAGCTCTGCCGGACCTCAACTCTATTGTCTTCCTTGCCCTACATATTCTAAGCAACAGGCCTATCATGCACCTCCACCTCCCCCTCCTCCCTAGGTTGATCCAACGACACAAGCGCTGCTGGTAAAGATGGAGCGTATGGATGAACAGTTCAACAACCTTCAGAAGATCATGGGAGTTAAAGTTGCACCAGAGATTAACTTACCAAGTCTGCCTGTGTTCCATCTGCCACCCTCTGAGATGCCAGTGTACCGAAAATACAGCGGTACTGGTAACCCCTTCACTCATTTGAAGGAGTTTATGTATGAATCATCTTTTTGGCAAAACGACAAGAGGTCGTTGGCATTTTTGTTCAGGAAATCCTTAGAGGGACCAGCCCTTGAATGGTTCTTTTCTTTACAACCTGCTGAAGTCGAAGACTATGGTATCATCTCCCGAAAATTCATTCAATGATACCAGGATAGAGTTGCCCCCTCCCTGTCCATTATTGACCTTATAGCAGAAAAGATGAAGCCCGACGAGGAGTTCGTCAGTTTTGTTGATAGATGGAGGGGTATGGCGGAAAAAGTGATAGATCATTTGTCTGAGTCGGAGCAAGTAAAGATGTTAATTTCCAATGCCACGCCTCAGTTTAAACTAGTCCTCTCCCTGAACAACCTGACCAGCAAGGCAGAGCTCTATGAAAGGGCGCGGTACTGTCAGAATGCTTTCAAGGATGCTACATTCTCTAGTGTCGTTGATCCTCACCGACCTAGCAGGCCTTCACCTCGGAAGCTTGCCGTACCAAATTCCTCTAGCACAGGTCCAAGCACTGAGGGCACGCTCTCCCATGAGCAGGTTAGCAGCATGAACAACAATATGCCCCAATTTGTGAGGAATCAACAACCACAGTACCAGCGGCCACAGCAGCCAAATCAGTAGGGTTACAGACAGCAGCAGCCGAATCCACAGTATCAACAGCCTCAGTACCAGTGGCCCCAGCAGCGGAACCAGTAACCATAGCAGCAGCCGCAACGGCAATTATAGTATCAGCCCCCACAACAGTAGTATCAACAACAATAGCAGTACCAGCCGCGCGCACCGCGGGCATATCACAATGTACCTCCTCCTGCTGATTATAACCAGCAGAGGAAGCCTCCAGGCCCGAAGAGGGCAGAATATCCAATTCTTCCGGAGTCCTTAGCGGATATTTTTAGTGCTCTGATGGCAGCCAATGCTTTGGTCCTACCAAGAGAAAAAGCTATTTGGCCCCAAAATGCCGACACTTCCAGGTATTGTTATTTCCACAGACAACCTGGACACACCATAGACACCTGCTTCCAATTCCGAGATTATATTCATGATCTCAACGAGCAGGGATGCATTAATTGGGAAGAGATGAAGAAGTAAATATCTGCCTTGAAGGCGAGAAGACCACCACAACAGCAGCAGCAACAACAACCAAGAGCACCGGCACAAGCAGCGGCGCCGCCAAACATGGGTATAGTGCAAAACCCACACCCGGAGCACCAAAACTAGAACCAAGTTGCCCCTATTTTGACAAATAGCCAGTTTGAGGCTAATCGGGGGCAACAGTGGAAGATAGAGGATTCTTCCTCTATTTATTCAACATGCCACATTCCAAGCACCGCAGAACAACCGCCACGCCGCACCCTCCACATACCTAGACCACAACCTATTACCATCACACCTATACCAACACCCGCATATCACTCATCCGCACCCACTAACCCATTACCACCGCCCACTTTCCTCAAACCCATTATCCCCCACGCCACTACGCCTCCATCAAACAACCCCTCGCAAGCCAATTTTGCACCCCTCATGCCATCCAAACCACTACTCCGCGTACCATTCCCTACATCACCCACTACCACTACCGCTTACCCAAATCCCATACAACCATCTAAACCCCTACTTCGCATGCCATTTCCCACTTCATCCGCACCAACCACTTACCCTTCCACTATCCAACCATCTAAGCCTCTCATCCGTACCATGTCACCACCAACTGACCCCACGCCATCACCCGTATACCAACCCTCTACACCATCCACTAACCCTGCAGTGCTCAAGTTATCACCCGGCCCTTCCACAACTGAAGAACATGCACTCCGGAGTGGGAGGATCTTCAATAAGGTCTTTCCTCAGTAAACAGTCAGAGACGGCCCATCACAACCGCCGGAGGAAGCACATAATGATGAGAGTGCACCAGGCACTCAATATGACCTGTTGAAGCATCTTGACAGAACACCGGCACGAATCTCTATGCTTGAATTGATAAAGAGATCGAAGACCCATCAAGAGGCTCTGATGGAGTATTTACAGAAAGTGATGGTCAACGAAGACGTGCCAGTAGAAAAGATTGCCGCACTACTAGTTCCTCAGGGGGATCAGCCCTCTATCTCATTCCATGCCTCTGAACTAGCACCGCCGGCAGCCAGGAGCATGGCTCTAAGTATCACGGTCAATATCTGCAAGAAGGCCGTAGATGCATGTCTGGTTGACACAGGGGCTTTAATCAATGTCTTGCCTCCAAAGACCCTTGAATTGTGCGGTGTGCCCAAAGAAAAATGGCTGCCTAGCCCTATCTCTGTGACAGCATATGATAATTCCACCCGTTCCCCTCTAGGAATGGTCTATTTGAAAGTGGAGCTAGGCCCTGTATGTCATGCCGAGGTCGAATTTGGCATTTTGGAAATCGATCCTTCCTTGAATGCCATTTAGGGTCGTCCTTATATGAAAACCCTCGAGGCAATTCCTTCTACGAATCATTAGTGCCTCAAATTTCCCTACAAAGGACGAATCATTAAAGTTACAAGCATGCCAATCCTTGCTGCTGTAACGACCCGCCACCTTATAATCGGGGATCCGATTACTAAATGGGTACCGAATCATTAATTTGGAACCAAACCAGGATCTAAGTAAGTCTGGGAAATAAATAATAAACTAAGCTAAACATTCACATCGCATTGAATTGAAATGAAAGTGCAGGAATTGAAAATTATTACAATGCGACTCGATACAGCAAATAATTACATACTCCAACAGAAAGGAAATAATTAAATGTACAGGCCAGAAATAAAATAACAACTACATCGGGGCATACCTCGGAATAACCGCTGACGGCGCTCAACACACGGCCGCACTTTCCTCGCTAGGTTTGCTAGGAGTCCTCACCTGAAAACCGCAGGGGTGAGTCTCAAAGACAAGACTCAGTAGGGATCCTTCGATCCCCACTGCCCACGCACACACCCACAAGTGTAAACTACAGCTGACGGTAAAGTAACAAGCACAGTGGTAGCCACAATTCCTAAATCATAATGTGAATCACATGCAGTCGAGATGTATTAAACATGCATATTTTCTAACCCAGGCGACTCGGGAACCTACAACCGCCGTCTCGATAGAACATGCCAACCACACAAATAATAGTGGGAAAACACCGACCCGATGAGACCAAGCAGTAACCCCTCGGATAGCACTCTAGCTACTCCGGCCCAACTGGCTCAGGTGGTTACTCCTTCCCTCAGCATGAGTGACACTCCGAATGTACCACACCCACACCGGTACTAGCTGACCCCGGGGTTCACCAGGTGACCCTCTCTCACTAGGCGTCACCCCGCCCACGCCCCCACCGGCGCTGTGCTCTTCCCACACCAGCACAGGGTGATAAAGCGCTACAACTGTCACTCTAGGTCCACAGTAACACAAAACCCAGCACAGTACGATCCGGTCACGTGAAAAGTCCGCGATCGTATGACACTCAACACAGTGCCACCCGGTCATGAAGAATCCATCTATATCGAGTACACTAAAGCATGCATTAACCAGCTATCTAACAGTATGAACACGTTTTACTGGCATGAATTAGTGTAGTTCTATCTTGAATCGCGTCGCCCAAGGCCGACGCCATTCAAGCTCCATGTACTGGTCCATAAAACAGCGGCCTCAGAATCTGGCCTAAAAGGCGTCGACACCAGCGGTCGCCTTTTAAAAGGCGTCAACATCCTCAGACGCCATTCATCACAGAAATCCAGAATTTACAGAAAACATTAACCAGGGGATTTCTGCCTTAAAAGGCGTCATGGTTACCCGACGCTATTATGAATAGCGTCGTCCACCCATGACGTCTTTTAGTCCCAGAATCCCCGAACTGACAGAGCCATAGTGAGACGATTCCTGCCTAAAAGGCGTCACGACGGCCCGACGCCCTTCAAAAAGGCGTCGTCCATGCACGACGTCTTTCAACGCCAGGAACCAGGTCTGTCATGAGCCCGAGGGCTCCCCTTGCACCCCCAAAACCCCAAAATCACCCAAAACGGAGGAGAAGGAGAGGCAAAACACAACCATCACGAATCCATATTCATAGGAATCCCCTATTTTATCAAGAAGAGCTCCTAAACAAGCTTGTTCTACCCCCCAAAATCATAGATCTAAAACATGCTTTAGGAGGAAGAATCATGATTTGAACATAGAACACGATGGGAATCGTCACCCTACCGGTTACTTGAACTCCTCCAAGCTTCAAGCCGTCCACCCAACTCGCCCCACGCCGCCGCCGGTACCGCCGTGGTCGTGCTTACTCCACCGTGACGTCGGCCGCCGTCCGGAGAGTAAAACGCCGCAGTGGAAGTGGAGGTGGTAGTGGTGGGAGCTAGGTATGGGATGGAGTGGAGGGAAAGATGAAATGGTGGGAGGAAAAGAGGGAGGAGAAGGGGCTGCCGCCGGGATCGTCGGAAGGGAGGAGAGAAAGAGAGGAGGAAGAAAATGAGGGAAAGAAGGAGGGCTCGCGGGGTTAACCAGAGACTGGCTAAAATGCGTCGACATAGACGGACGTCTATCAGGTGACGTGACGGCTGCTCTGATAGGACTCTGAAACGCGTCGTTCTATACAGACGCCGTTCAGGAGACATGTCAGGGCCGTACTCTCACAATCCCAGAGTCGCAGTCTGAAAGGCGTCGTTCCATGAGGACGCCGTTCAGACGACACGACAGGGCCGTACTCTCGCGGCCCAAAGCCAGCCCACGTGGCACCCACGTGGCACAATCTAAAACGCGTCTGCAACAGTGGACGCCGTTCAAAACGCGTCTCGAGGTCCTGACGCGAAACGTCACAGAGCCTCAGCCCCCCACCAGGGCCAGAACTACAGGGTCCGACCCCGAAAACCGGATCCGAAAGTCTCGATCCTTACATTCTCCCCCCCTTAAAAGAATTTCGCCCCCGAAATTATCTGCTAGAATTATTAAGGTCAAAAGTAGGGATACAAGTTCACAAGGATACCTACGAAAAGAGGTAAGGAAACTGCTCCCGCATCTCGTCTTCCCGCTCCCAGGTTGCCTCACCTCCGGAGCGGTACTGCCAAATCACCTTGACCAAAGGCACAACCTTGTTCCGCAGGACATGTTCTCTGCGATCCTCAATACGAACAGGAAACTCTGGAAAGGACAGGTCCTCAGCGACCTCCAACTCTGAAAAATCTAAAACATGGGACGGATCCTGAACATACTTTCTCAACAAGGAAACATGGAACACATCGTGTACCCCTGCAAGACTGGGCGGCAAGGCTAGCTGATACGCGGTGTCCCCAATTCGAGCAAGAATGGGAAAAGGTCCAATGTATCGCGGACTCAGCTTGCCTCGCTTCCCGAATCTCATTACACCCTTGGAGGGTGAGACTCGGAGAAACACGTGGTCCCCAACCTCAAACTCAAGCGGTCTCCGTCGGATGTCAGCATAACTCTTCTGCCTACTCTGAGCTGCAGTCAACCTCTGCCGAACTGTCCTGGCAATCTCAGCACACTGCTGTACTAACTCTGGTCCCACTATCTGTTTTTCACCGATCTCGGACCAGCACACCAGAGATCGACACGGTCGCCCATACAAAGCCTCGTAAGGCGCCATGCCGATACTGGAATGGTAACTGTTGTTGTAGGCAAACTCTACTGTAGACAGATGTTGCTCCCATGAACCTCCCCAGTCTAAGAAACATGCCCTGAGCATATCCTCCAGAGTCTGAATGGTCCTCTCCGACTGCCCATCAGTCTCGGGATGGTAGGCCGAACTGAAAGCCAACTGAGTGCCCAAGGCCTTCTGAAAACTCTTCCAGAACCTGGAAGTAAACCTCGGATCCCGATCTGATACGATGGACAAAGGCACCCCGTGCAGAGAGATGATCCGATCTACAAACAACTTGGCCAGCTTGCCGACTGACCAGTCCTTCCTAATGGCTAGGAAGTGTGCCGACTTGGTCAGCCGATCTACGATGACCCAGATAGCATCTCTCCTGCTAGGGGATGTAGGCAGTCCCATCACAAAGTCCATAGTCACGTGCTCCCATTTCCATTCCGGAATCGGCAAGGGCTGCAACAATCCCCCAGGTCTCTGATGCTCGGCTTTAACCTGCTGACAAGTCATGCATCTAGCCACATACTCAGCCACATCTTTCTTCATACCAGGCCACCAGAAGTGCCTCCTCAAACAATGATACATCTTGGTTGTCCCGGGATGCACTGCATATCTCGAACGGTGCGCCTCATCAAGCACACACCTGCGCACGCCTTCCTCGGTCGGAACATAAAGTCTACCTCTGAACCTGACAGTACCGTCATCCCACAACTCCGCCTCTGACCTCTGGAGAATCTGTGGTAACTCAACATCTGCCCTCTGAGCCTCAATCACAGCATGATACACTGCTGGTCTCACAGTCAAACTGACCAACACGGCTCTATCATCTTCACGTGGAACCCTAAAGGAAGATTCCACAATCTGCTCGAATAATTTCCATTCTTGAATCATAAGGTATGACATGACCGTCTTCCGACTCAAGGCGTCTGCCACTACATTCGCCTTGCCCGGATGATAAGAAAGGTCAAAGTCATAATCCTTAATGAACTCCATCCACCTTCGCTGTCTCAAATTCAGGTCTCTCTGAGTGAACACATACTTCAGGCTCTTGTGATATGTAAAAACCTGGAATTTCTCTCCATATAAGTAATGTCTCCAAATCTTAAGTGCAAATACCACAGCTGCCAGTTCCAAATCATGGGTAGGATAGTTCTCTTCATGCTTCTTCAACTGCCGAGAAGCATAAGCCACTACCCTGCCATGCTGCATTAGAACAGCGCCCAAACCTCGGCGGGACGCGTCTGAGTAAACCACAAACCCACCTGACCCAGATGGAAGCACCAACACTGGGGCTGATGTGAGGCGAGTTTTTAGCTCAGTGAAACTCCGCTCACATTCCTCGGTCCACACAAAACAAACTCCCTTTCGAGTCAACCTTGACAAGGGGGCCGCTATCGAAGAAAACCCCTGAACAAACCGCCTGTAATAACCGGCAAGCCCCAAGAAGCTCTTGATCTCAGTCACTGAAGTCGGCCTGCTCCAATCCATCACTGCCTCGATCTTGGCTGGATCCACTGCAATACCTTCACCAGAAATGACATGCCCAAGGAAGTGCACCTCGTCTAGCCAAAACTCACACTTGCTAAACTTGGCGTAAAGTTGGTGCTCTCTCAGGGCCTGCAACACCACCCGAAGATGAGTGGCGTGCTCTTCCTCAGAAGAAGAATATATCAAAATATCATCAACAAATACTACCACAAACTGGTCCAGGTAGGTCCTGAAGACTCGGTTCATCAGATCCATAAAGGCCGCCGGAGCGTTGGTCAAGCCGAAAGGCATAACCAAAAACTCATAATGTCCATACCGAGTCCTAAAAGCCGTCTTACTAACATCAACATCCCGGATCCTCATCTGATAATATTCAGATCTCAGGTCAATCTTGGAAAACACCCTCGTAGACTGCAGCTGATCCATCAAATCATCTATCCTTGGAAGTGGGTACTTATTCTTTATTGTCACCTGGTTCAACTGCCTATAATCAATACACAACCTCAGAGACCCATCCTTCTTTCTGACAAAAAGAACTGGAGCACCCCACGGAGATGTACTGGGACGAATGAAACCCTTATCTAGCAGCTCCTGCAACTGTGCTTTCAACTCAGCGAGTTCGGCTAGCGCCATCCGATACGGGGCCTTAGACAAGGGCGCCGTACCTGGTGCAAGATCGATAGTAAACTCGACCTCTCGCTGAGGAGGAAGGCCAGGCAGTTCCTCAGGAAACACATCTACGAAGTCACACACTACTGGCACCTCCCAAGGACTGGGACTATCACGGACATCAGAAACAACAACAGAGACAAGGAAGGCCTCACAACCACCAGCAAGCAACTTCCGAGCCTTAAAGGCAGAAATGAGAATACCTCGAGAAGAGAGCCTAATACCTTGGAAATAGAAGGTCGGGATGTCTGGAATAGAGAAACGCACCCTCTTCCTATGGCAGTCCACCTCAGCATAAAAAGCTTCCAACCAATCCATGCCTAGGATGATATCAAAGTCACGAATGGCAAGTACAACTAACTGGGCAGGTAGCTTATGACCCTCAATGGTCAAAGGAACATTCCTCAAACAATTATAAGATAACATGAAATCTCCAGAAGGAACCTCTACCATCAATCCATCAGATAACTCATCAACGGGTGCAGAAAGAATATCTATGAACTGCTCAGAAATGAAAGAATGCGAAGCACCCGAATCGATCAACACATGTGCAGAGTTCCCAAGGACAGAAAGTGTACCTTCCACCAAGTTGGACGCGCGAGCCTCCCTCCTGGTGATAGCTAGAACTCTCCCCTGGGTCCTCGGCTTCTTCTGATCACCTGAACCCTGTCCCTGACCATGCCCCTGCGGGCACTGCCTCGCCAAATGGCCCTGCTGGCCGCAAGTGAAACACCTCCTAGGAAGAGTAGGACACTGAGTCCCGCCATGGGTACCACCACAGTGCTGACAAACTGCCGGAAGCCTCTGAGCTGGCTCCTGTTGCTCACTGGACACTGACTGGCTCTGCTGACCCTGCCTGGGCCTGTTGCTACCGCTGCTGCCACTACTGCTGCCACCGCCTCGGAAGAATCTCCTGAATCGGGAACCGAGTGACGACGATCCTGATCCGGACTAAGGGGCTGCTGCCGCTGCCTTACCCCTGCCACGAACTGGTCCCTGAGCAGTCAGTCCTCTCTCCCGGGCTGACTGGTTCTGCTGAGCTTCCACTGCTGCTGCACACCTAACCGCTGATGCCAAATCTGTACAACAGTGGGACGCCACGAAGTTCCTCAGACTGAGCCTCACTCCGTCCACAAACCTCTCGGTACAACGCTCCTCGTCCCCAGATATGAAAGGCACAAACCTTCCAAGCGAAACAAACTTCGCCTGATACTCGAGTACCGTCATACTTCCCTGCGTCAGATCCATAAACTCCCTCTCCTTGGCCCTCTGGACATGCCTGGGGAAATACTGTGCATTGAACTCCTTAACAAAAGTCTCCCATGAAATTTCCCTAAGGCTCCTATCCTCATAAGACAAACTCTTCAAGGTGGTCCACCAATCATAGGCGCTATCCTTCAACATGAAGGTAGCCAACGGAGTCCTCTCCACTGCTGCACAATCCATAGTATCGAAAGTCTTCTCTATCTCCCTAAGCCAGTGAATGGCCTCATCAGGGTCGGGACGACCGGTGAAGTGAGGTGGCCTCAGCTTCAGGAATCTCTCAAGCATAGCTGTGGACCCTCCCCGAGCACTGGAACTCTCACTAGGGTTTCGGGTCTGGTATTTAGCCATAGTGTCTCTCATAGCCTCCATAAACTGCTCAACACTCGGCCTCCCGGCCTCAGATCCACTAGGGGCATCTCCCCGCTCTCGAATAACCGGCATCCTCTTCCTAGGAGCCATCTACTCGCCTACAATCACAAAATCGAGAAGTTCTAATTAGAATCCTAAAACCTATACTACCGCCGTGCCTGTACGGGATAATGCATTTATTTGCCGGACTCATGACATTTAACCTAGTTATTCATTTATTTGCCAGACCGAATGCTCTGATACCAACTGTAACGACCCGCCACCCTATAATCGGGGATCCAATTACTAAATGGGTACCGAATCATTAATTTGGAACCAAACCAGGATCTAAGTAAGTCTGGGAAATAAATAATAAACTAAGCTAAACATTCACATCGCATTGAATTGAAATGAAAGTGCAGGAATTGAAAATTATTACAATGCGACTCGATACAGCAAATAATTACATACTCCAACAGAAAGGAAATAATTAAATGTACAGGCCAGAAATAAAATAACAACTACATCGGGGCATACCCCGGAATAACCGCTGACGGCACTCAACACACGGCCGCACTTTCCTCGCTAGGTTTGCTGGGAGTCCTCACCTGAAAACCGCAGGGGTGAGTCTCAAAGACAAGACTCAGTAGGGATCCTTCGATCCCCACTGCCCACGCACACACCCACAAGTGTAAACTACAGCTGACGGAAAAGTAACAAGCACAGTGGTAGCCACAATTCCTAAATCATAATGTGAATCACATGCAGTCGAGATGTATTAAACATGCATATTTTCTAACCCAGGCGACTCGGGAACCTACAACCGCCGTCTCGATAGAACATGCCAACCACACAAACAATAGTGGGAAAACACCGACCCGCTGAGACCAAGCAGTAACCCCTCGGATAGCACTCTAGCTACTCCGGCCCAACTGGCTCAGGTGGTTACTCCTTCCCTCAACATGAGTGACACTCCGAATGTACCACACCCACACCGGTACTAGTTGACCCCGGGGTTCACCAGGTGACCCTCTCTCACTAGGCGTCACCCCGCCCACGCCCCCACCGGCGCTGTGCTCTTCCCACACCAGCACATGGTGATAAAGCGCTACAACTGTCACTCCAGGTCCACAGTAATACAAAACCCGGCACAGTACGATCCGGTCACGTGAAAAGTCCGCGATCGTATGACACTCAACGCAGTGCCACCCGGTCATGAAGAATCCATCTATATCGAGTACACTAAAGCATGCATTAATCAGCTATCTAACAGTATGAACACGTTTTACTGGCATGAATTAGTGTAGTTCTGTCTTGAATCGCGTCGCCCAAGGTCGACGCCATTCAAGCTCCATGTACTGGTCCATAAAACAGCGGCCTCAGAATCTGGCCTAAAAGGCGTCGACACCAGCGGTCGCCTTTTAAAAGGCGTCAACATCCTCAGACGCCATTCATCACAGAAATCCAGAATTTACAGAAAACATTAACCAGGGGATTTCTGCCTTAAAAGGCGTCATGGTTACCCGACGCTATTATGAATAGCGTCGTCCACCCATGACGTCTTTTAGTCCCAGAATCCCCGAACTGACAGAGCCATAGTGAGACGATTCCTGCCTAAAAGGCGTCACGACGGCCCGACGCCCTTCAAAAAGGCGTCGTCCATGCACGACGTCTTTCAACGCCAGGAACCAGGTCTGTCATGAGCCCGAGGGCTCCCCTTGCACCCCCAAAACCCCAAAATCACCCAAAACGGAGGAGAAGGAGAGGCAAAACACAACCATCACGAATCCATATTCATAGGAATCCCCCATTTTATCAAGAAGAGCTCCTAAACATGCTTGTTCTACCCCCCGAAATCATAGATCTAAAACATGCTTTAGGAGGAAGAATCATGATTTGAACATAGAACACGATAGGAATCGTCACCCTACCGGTTACTTGAACTCCTCCAAGCTTCAAGCCGTCCACCCGACTCGCCCCACGCCGCCGCCGGTACCGCCGTGGTCGTGCTTACTCCACCGTGACGTCGGCCGCCGTCCGGAGAGTAAAACGCCGCAGTGGAAGTGGAGGTGGTAGTGGTGGGAGCTAGGTATGGGATGGAGTGGAGGGAAAGATGAAATGGTGGGAGGAAAAGAGGGAGGAGAAGGGGCTGCCGCCGGGATCGTCGGAAGGGAGGAGAGAAAGAGAGGAGGAAGAAAATGAGGGAAAGAAGGAGGGCTCGCGGGGTCAACCAGAGACTGGCTAAAACGCGTCGACATAGACGGACGTCTATCAGGTGACGTGACGGCTGCTCTGACAGGACTCTGAAACGCGTCGTTCTATACAGACGCCGTTCAGGAGACATGTCAGGGCCGTACTCTGACAATCCCAGAGTCGCAGTCTGAAAGGCGTCGTCCCATGAGGACGCCGTTCAGACGACACGACAGGGCCGTACTCTCGCGGCCCAAAGCCAGCCCACGTGGCACCCACGTGGCACAACCTAAAACGCGTCTGCCACGGTGGACGCCGTTCAAAACGCGTCTCGAGGTCCTGACGCGAAACGTCACAGAGCCTCAGCCCCCCACCAGGGCCAGAACTACAGGGTCCGACCCCGAAAATCGGATCTGAAAGTCTCGATCCTTACAGCTGCTGCTCATTCCTTGAATATCAAGCCCACTTCTTCACCTGGCCGACAACCTTTTCTGTCGGTATTACAGGTCTATCATCCGGTGGCTGATCCTTTAACGGCCGCCACTCTTACTCCTTATCCACTGAATGTCATAAAGAGGGGGAAGTGCATGAGTACCCCTGGATGGAAAATAATGATGAAGAGTGGTTATAAGCCTGGAAAGGGCCTAGGCACACAATTACAAGACAGAACCACTCCCGTCAAGGATAACCGAAGGACACCTGGAAATGGCCTGGGCTATAGGCCAAGAAAAGTGAAGCAGGACATTACTCAGCAAGAAGAAAATGAAGACGGCCAGAAAGTCTGGGAGACCATGACTACACCATGCAAAGAAGGTCGGGACCCCTTAACATGGACTCTATACACGCATTTTGTAAAGGGGCCTGTAATCAGTCATGACAACCCGGTGGTCATTACTTCATGTTTTGACCTCCATGACATATATGGAAGAGACGTGGCCAGACATTGTTCAGAACTGCTTACGTACCAGTCCTTGGAGGCTCTGCGGCCAATGAAAAGGAGGAAATTTCAAGACCCTGAATGTGAATGGTACAGATGGTTCGACTTAAGGGATCTGTATATCGCATTGAATAGGCTGTTTCTTGATCCTTCAGAACCAAAGTGGCCGCTACAAATAGATGAATTGATTGAAGGGCCTGGCGCCATTTTTGATAAAAGAATACTGTTGTCTAAGAAAATTGATGAAGGGGAGCCAGATGACCCCTATGAAGCTCGCTATACCACGGATCTGCTCTGGAGGGGGACTTATCCTTCTCATATTTTCACGCTTCATACCTTGTTCCGCACTGTGCTCTTGACCCCGACTTGGTCGTGGGTCATTACTGAGGATATTCCACGGGCTCCGCCCATCATAATTACCTTGTCCCCACAGGACTTTATTCCTCAACCGCCTCTCAATCCAGAGAGGATTTATGATTTAATATGGGACATACTGTTGTATGATCCCCCAAATCCTTTGGCCTTGGTGCCGCTTCCTCCATCACATTCTCCTCCTATTCACTTTCATTTTTGTCTTATGTTTAATTCATCTTTTCTCCAAAAAAAAAACGCCAATTTGGCAACAAATTTCTCTCAGATCCTCATTGAGGAAACTTCCTACTTGTCCGATTATACCCCATTGCGCAGGTCTTTCGGTCAAGATTCTCTTCTAGATCTACTCTGCCCCTCCCCTCGGGAGGATTCTCCTGTATTTCCGCTTGTATCCCATGATTTTCATTTTGCTTCATCATCATTAGGTCGATAGGGAGTCTAGCGAAGTTAGGGAGTCTAGTCAGGTTAGAAAGTCTAGAAAATCTAAGGGTAAATAAATTCCAGATAGATACCTCCAGGATTTAGCCGATAAATGCCTTTCTTGCTCTATGATCCCTCAGCTATTAGAGAATTCTATTCAAATGCTAGAAGATTGTGTAGATGATGAGACAGTTAATGATGGATACGGGGTGTATGAATTGATACATGAAAAAGACCCCATTGTTGAAGATGAGTAAGATGATGAGGACGCAGCTGAGGCATATGCTAGTGGAGTAAAAAGATTCGATGAACCCTCAGCTGCCATAGAAGAGCCCACCAAAGAAATCAATCTAGGGACTGAAGACGAACCTAAGGTTGTCCTCGTTAGCAAGAATCTTTCCGAAAAGGATGAGAAGGCAATGGTATAAGTTCTTAAGGATTACAAGGACACTTTTGCCTGGAGTTATGAGGATATGTTGGGGTTAGACTCATCGCTAGTGGAACACAGGTTGACATTAAAGGATGGAGCTAGTCCGGTTAAACAGAAGTTAAGGCGATTCCACCCACAAATGGCTTTAAAAATGAAGGAAGAGGTCACTAAGTTACATAAAGCCAAATTCATTAGAGTTGTCCTTTATCCACAATGGGTGGCCAACATAGTCCCGATTATGAAGAAAGATGGGAAGGTCAGGATTTGTATTGACTTCCGAGACTTGAACCGGGCGTGCCCTAAGGATGATTTTCCATTGCTTCACATTGATGTGCTCATCGATAACACTGCTGGCTATAAAACTTTATCATTTATGGATGGATTTTCAGGATACAATCAGATTAAATTAGCAGAAGAAGATCAGGAAAAGACATCATTCACTACACCTTGGGGAACATACTGCTATGTCGTCATGCCATTCGGATTAAAGAATACTGGAGCCACTTATCAGAGGGCTATGATGGCAATATTTCACAACATGATGCATATTGATTTAGAAGTGTATGTGGATGACTTGTTGGTGAAATCTAAGACTAGGGCTGAGCATGCCAAAGTTCTGGCAAGAGTACTAGAAAGATCAAGAGAGTATCAGTTAAAGATGAACCCTAAGAAATGTGTTTTCGGAGTATCCTCAGGAAAATTACTTGGATTAATTGTCAGTAAACGGGGAATTGAGATTGATCCCAACAAGACGAAGGCTATCAGAGAGATGCCACCTCCCAAGAACTTGAAAGAGTTAAGAGGATTAATCGGAAGGTTGCAATTTATTCGCCGTTTTGTCTCCCAACACTCACGAAAGTGTAAGCCGTTCTACGAGCTTACCAAGCCGAGAGTCAAATTCGATTGGGACGATAAGTGTCAGGAGGCATTCGATGGATTAAAGAATTATTTGGCAAGTCCTCCTGTTTTGAGACCACCATCTCCAGGCAAACCATTGATACTATACATTTCTGTCCTGGATGATGCGGTGGAGGCTGTCTTAGCACAAGAGGATGAAGAAGGAAAGAAAAGAGCAGCCTACTATCTCTTTAAACTTCTCAACCCCGCTGAACAGAGATATACAACGATGGAGAAACATGTGCAGCATTGGTCTGGGTGGTTCAGAAATTGAAGTATTATTTTCTGGCCCATGAAGTCCATCTCATCGCTAGAATGAATCCGATCAAGTTTCTTCTTGAGAAATCTGTCCTTACTGATAGGTTAGCATGATGGCAAAGCTTTCTATCTCAATTTGATATCACTTACATTCAGCAGAAAGCGATCAAAGGCTATGCCATAGCAGAGCATCTCGCTCATCATCCCCTTCCTTGTTTTGATCCAGTCCGATCGGAGTTTCCAGATGAGGAACTGATGTCTATAGACCAAATCAGAGATGATATGTGGACTCTGCATTTTGACGGAACTCTGAATTCCCATAGAAAGGGGATCGGCATTGTTCTGTTATCACCTGAAGGTGTCACCATTCCACAAGCCTTTCAACTTGACTTTCCAGTCACCAACAATATAGCTGAATACGAGACACTCCTTGCTGGCCTCGAAGCTGCTCATCTCCATGGTGCTACCAAACTCAGGATTGTGGGTGATAGCCAATTGATTCTTCATCAAGTGTTAACCAAGTATCGAACTCTTGATCCCAAGCTTAAGCCTTATCAGGAACTCACTTCTGCTTATGCAAAGCTTTTCACAAAATTGATCTTCGTCCATGTTCCTAGGAATCAGAACATCTTAGCTGACGCTCTTACCTCACTTGCATCTTCTCTTAATTTTCCAATTAGCAGACAATCCGAATCAATCATCGTTCATAGGCGTCTTTCACCCGCCGTGAAAGACCCCTGATTCCTTAGAACTAAGGAGAAGCTGCTGAAGAAGGTCAGAGATGGAGATATTTTGGAAAAGAGAGAGATTATGTTAATGGAGTTGTTAGAAGAGATGGATGATGAACAGAAATCGTGGTACTACGAAATTGCTAAATATTGTAAAGATCAATCATATCCTGAAGAAGTCACAACTGAGGAGAAAAAGGCTATTAGGAGAGTTTCTCAAAGATACACCATAGTTGGAGGAGCGTTATACAAAAGAGGTTTTGATGGAGTTCTTCTAAGATGTTTAGACGAAGATGAGCTTTGGAAGGTTATGGAAGGAGCTCATGCTGGAGTTTGTGGTGGCCATGTTAATGGACAAATGTTAGCAAAGAAAATCCTTAGACAAGGATTCTATTGGCCAACCATGGAAGAAGATTATGTAGGATATGTCCGTAGGTGTGCTAAGTGTCAACTTCACACCGATAAGATTCATTCTCCTGCATCTTCACTCCACCCTGTTTCCTCCCTATGGCCTTTCTCCATGTGGGCTTTCGATATCATTGGACCCCTTGGTAATCCTGATTCTGGCATTAAGCAAAAGTCTTTCATCCTCACGGAAACGGAATACTTCACCAAGTGGGCGGAAGCTGAAGCATACACGGAAGTCAAAGCATCAACCGTTTGCAAGTTCATCATGAAGAACATCATCACCAGATGTAATAAACAAAATTGAACAAATTAAAAACACACCAGAAGCTCGGGGTAATCGAGGAACTGACGGTGGAGAGCCATTAGTTGGTGGTGCTGTGGTGCCGTATCCACTATTGGCTGCCAGCGGCAGGCCAATGGGACGGCACCTGGTCTCACTATCCGCGCTCGGCCGAGCGGGAAGTAGTGATAACTCCAAACCTACATACATGAACATATAGGTTAGAAAAATCATTTCTGTAAGGACTGAGGTTTCGGGTTCAGTATTCGGGTCGGGTTCGGGCCGGATCTCCTGGTTTCGACCCTGAGGAGTCTTGAGAATTTTGACTGAATGACGTCTGCACTGCTCGACGCCTTTCAAAAGACGTCAGGTTGGGTGGACGCCATTTAAGTCTGCTTGCTGTTGTGCCACGTAGGCGGGTTTCGGGCCGCGATAGTACGGCCCCTGTCTCGTCGTCTGAACGACATCCACGATGGACGACGCGATTCAGACTGCGACCCCTGCGGTGTCAGTGTGCGGCACCAGAGCGCTGTCAGTACGACCTGTCCTGTCGCCTGAACGGCATCCGTGGTGAGCGACGCGTTTCAGAGCGCTGTCAGTACGGCCCGTCCTGTCAGACTGATTGGCGTCTGTCTCGATCGACGCGTTTTAGCCAGATTCAGATTGACCCCACGAGCCTCCCCTTCTTTCCCTCATTTTCGCCTCCACCCTCTCTCTCCTCGTCCTCTCCGCCCTCTCCGACCCTCTTTTCCCCTTTCCCTTCCTCTTCTTCCTCTTCCACCACTCCAACACCTCCCTACCTCTCACCTCTACCACCACCACTTCCTTTGCGGCGTTCCATTCTTCGGATGGCGGCTGACGTCCCGGCGGAGTGGCGGCGTCCTCGAGGGTACCGGCGGCGGTCTGCGGTGCGGCGGGTCGGCGGCACGGAGCTTGGTGGAGTTCAAGAACCGGTAGGGGGACGAACCTCGCATGGATTGTGAATGTATTTCTTGTGTTTTCCATGGTGGAGCATGTTGTACTTGGGGTAGATTGAGCATGGTTAGGGGGTTTAATGGGGTTTCTAAGCATGAAGAATTACGGGCTTCAAATGGTAATTCGTTTTCCTACTTCATTTTCCCCCCTCTTGGGCGATTTTGGGGTGTTTTGGGGGTGAAAGGGTGCTCTCGGACTGAGGACAGGACTTCGTTTCTGGCGCTAAAAGACGTCATGGATGGACGACGCCTTTTAGAAGGACGTCGAGACATCATGACGCCTTTTAGGCAGAAATCGCTCCACCGAGTCTCTGTTAGTTCAGGGAATCTGACGCTAAATGACGTCATGAATGGACGACGCCTTTCAGAAGGGCGTTGGGCCATCATGACGCCATTTAGGCAGGAAATTCCCCGACTATGGGTTCTGCAATATAGAATTTCAGTGTGAATGACGTCTGAGAGCTCGTACGCGTTTTAAACAGCGGCTTCCCAGGTGGACGCGTTTTAAGGAATAATCTGTTTTATTTGAACCTGTTTGAGGGGCTTGAATGGCGTCGACCTAGGTCGACGCGATTCAAGACGGAACTGCATAAAACCTAGTTTTTGACATATGTTTCCCGGTTGGATGGTTCTAATGCATGCTTTACATTGTACATTGAGGCTGAGGACTTCTGTGTAATGGAACTACGTCTTGTGTGTATGTGTGTGTGTGCCTATGCGATTGTGGATTGGAATAACTGTGGTTTACGTTTGTCACCATGGACCGATGGGGACAGGGTCATGGTGTCTGTGAGGCATTGTGCCGTACCGGTGGGGGAGTGGTACATGTTGTGTTTTACCTTTGGTTGAGGGAAGCAGAACCACCTTGAGTCCGTCGGGCCGGAGTAGCCGGTGCGCTATCCGAGGGGTTGCTGTTTGGTCTCAGCGGGTCGGGGCTTTCCCTGTTTGTCGTGGCAGCTTCCAGCGCGTTTCTTGCTGTGGAGCTGGTTGTGGTACTGTTGGAGTTGTTTTACCCCTGTAGCCACTGGGCCTGATGTGACCTTTGATCAAGGTTACGAGTGGTACCCTTCGCCCTTTGGCCTGACGCAGCCCGGGAGGTTAGGGTTGTGGGTAGTTCCTGTAGCTTCGGCTTGACGGGGGTTCGCCGGTCCCCAGGGCCCTCCTGAAGCGCCGAGGCCTGGCGTGGAGGCAATCCGGTCGGTAGGACAGTAGTCTAGACTGCTTGTGTGCACACGTAGCTGGGCCGTGGTGGTACACTGGTCCCAGGTAGTCCTAGTTTGACTCACTGCCTCACCCTACAGTGCTCCGGAACACTGTAGGGGCGGACAGGCGTGAGTAGTGGTGGTAGTGTTGTGAGGCGACGTTTGACTTCGGTCGACAGTGTGGTTCAGTCGCTCTGTGGACTTTGACTGTGAGACATGACTTTGTGTTGGGTTCTTCGGGTTACTTAGAACTGTTCCTGCTACACTGCTTATGCGTATGTTTCATATCAGGTTTGGGTGCTATGTTTACTGCTTTACTTAATTGCCATATATCCGTATTGTTGCACTTGTGGGTGTGTGAGTGGGAGGCAGGGGATCGGATGATCCCTACTGAGCCCAATTCTGGTGTGCCTCACTCCCTGCGGTTTCAGGTGTGGACCTCGTGGCGTGTGGCGGCGTGTGGTGTCTTCTTGGTGAGCGGACCAGCAGCTGTCTCAGTTCCGGGGTATGCCCCGATGTTGTTGTACTTTACTTCTGCCTGTACTTATTTAATTTTTTGGACAATGTAATTATTGTTGGATTGTATACGGACATTGTTATCTTCCTTCCTGCGCACTTGTTATATCTTTGTAGTCCGTGAGATTGATATATTTAGCCTTGTTTAACGCTTACTCCTCCAGACGTGTTGTGTGAGATCCGGGTGTGAACCCGCAGTTAATGGGCCGACATCCATTTAGTGATCGGGTCTCCGGTCATAGGATGGCGGATCGTTACAATTTCATTACATTTCATATCATGAACAAATAATAATAAAAACAATTTGATACCTGGAGAAACGGTGAGAAGCCGCTGACGGTGGTCTCACGGTCAGGCGTGATCGCGGACAAGTTTGCGAATAGGTGGGCCAGGAGGGCTGCACCATGCATACTCATGCAATCTATCTAAATCATCTAAAAGAAAAAGGAATCTACAATGGATATGGTCGCCCTTCGTACCGAAGAGCAACCGACCAAAAAAAAAGACAAGAAAGACCTTAAGCTGTCTATCTACCTCCTCCTCCTGACTGGGGTCACTACAGTATACAGAAGAGGAGGACTATGCTAACCTACTCCTAAACTCCTCCCGGGTCTCGTCTGACCGACGCCGGGGCTCAACTAGTCCTAAGGTGGCCTCCACCTCTACCCTAGGGACCATCCTAGACTCCCTACCTAGGCTGGACACCTCTATACCTAGTAGGGCCTCTGCCAATCCTCGGTAGTCGGGGTAAGTCACCCTACTCACCGGTCGGCCCTCTACCCTGAGGCCAGTGATCCTGGCCACATCCTCTAGAGTGGGAATCATATGTCCCTAGGGCATCAGGAATGCCCGACTCTCTGCATGCCAACACTCCCTGAGCGCCTGCAGCAGTACCAGATCGAGCCAAAATGGCTCGATATCTAAATCTCGCCGAACCCCATCCGGCGCAGGCGCGCCTTCTGGAAATCCGGGAGTCCTCTATATGCTCCTATCACTAAATCCCATGATATTCTGGCTCTCATCGTCCCCTGCAAATGAAAACAAGGAACTTCATCAGTTAATGGACATAAAAAACAAATAAAATATTCCTAATTAAAAGGCGTCGGACAACATGGACGCCTATTGAAAGGCGTCTACTAGTCATGACGCCATTTAAGTTGATTTTCTGTCTAATTAAAAATTCCGAATTTCGATTGAATGGCGTCGAACCAGGACGACGCCCTTTGAAAGGCGTCACCTGGTCTGGACGCCATTCAAATCCGATGTCGGGCTCTTTCAAAGGCCCCTTTCCTTCCTCCTTTTCCCATTCCATTCATCCCACAGAAAACTTACCAAGTGGAAGGCTTCTTCTTCTTCTTCTTCCTCGGCCATGGGTGCTAGAGGAGCCTCTTCCTCCTCCAAAAATGCCGCCACCACGGCTAGCTCGGCCGGCACCTCTTCTTCCTCCCTGACCAAGGTCCGTCGGCGCTTCACGATGGCCTTGGTCTTGTGGGACCCTTCACCGCGCTCCATGGACTTGAGAGAGAGAGTTTGCAAGAGGGAGAAAATGGGGGACGACCGCCGGTGATCTCCGGAGGAGAATGAGAAGAGAGAAGAAAGTTTGGAAAATGAGGAAGAAAAGGGGACTTTCGCGGGTTCTGTTGGAAAAAGTTAAAACGCGTCTGGGTACAGCAATGCCATTCAGGGCGCATAAACTGAGGTGGCAAGGCCAGCTGTTTGAAATTGAGTAAAAGGCGTCTTTACAGAGCGACGCGTTTCAGTTTAAGCCGCCAATTCTAGTCAGAACAGTACAAGGCATGATGATGAAAGGTGTCCACATATCACGACGTGTTTTAGTGGATTAATTAGAGGATTAATGACATAATTCTGGAGAAAAGCAAGAGAGAGATTTGAAAGGCGTTTGCATGTGTGGACGCGTGTTAAGAGTAATTCGGGATTTAAAGGATTAATGGCTGATTTTTGGAAAATGAATTATGGTTAAAAGGTGTCTCCCTGAGTGGACGCGTTTTGCATTAATTATACCCGAACTGCTATATTTTAAGGAAAAATCAAGTTTTTACTTAAGGAAAAACCATGGGCAAGTCATAGGAGATTGAAGGAAAGATTTTAAGACATAAAGGAACAATTCTTTATTCAATAAAATTCTTTATTACATCAAGAAAAGAAAAGAAAAGAGAACATTCAAGAAAGAAATTTCCGAAGTCTCAGTGTGTATGGAACAGATAATCCTCTGTCTCTTTCTTTAGAGGATTTTACATGATGATTGAAGCTAATATCCCACAAAGTGACTATAAGTTCAGTATCTTCATAATCTTCATCGGATTCCAAGGCACGCCTCTTGATTGGAGATGTAAGAGAAAATTCGGAGAATTCATAGCGAGGCAAACTGAGTTGTGTAAAGCATCGATGATGATTGTACAACACAAACTCAGTAGCCCCGATCAGCTTAAGCTCTGCACCCGCTGCACGGTGTACTCGAATGGGCTTTCCTACAAGAGCAAGAGGCAACGAGTCGAACCCATTTGATGACACAATTCTCAGATAATCTCTCCAGTCAGCTTGAGTTTTGAGCTTTGGCACTCGATTGATCATGTTCTCATTGAATTTCACAATGTTGGAAATATGGAAGATCGGGCTATTTTGATAGATTTGAGACGGTCTTGCAGAATTTCTCGTGTGATATTCAAATTTGAAGTGCAACTCGACCCATAGAGCGAAGAGAAGCATGCAATCATAAGGAGGCTGACCTGTGGACGCCGCAGAGAGCCCACTGTAGAGATAAGCTAGAATCGCTCTTCCAATGTGTTTTTCCTCGAAGATCTCGCAGATCACACTGACTTGATCATCTTCAAGTATGTTGTCTTGAGCAGGAAAGAACAGAGCCCCGGTGAGGCACGTGATGAAAGCTTTCGTCTCGTCCTCAGCGTCATCCTCTCTCAGGTCTTCAATCTCGTACAAGGTCCACTCTGCAAGCTTAGTGAGATTGATCCCTTTCTTGGTGAGGCACCCTTTAACTTCTGTGGGATCCTTCATAATCGTCATCAACAATTGTTGACCGGTGATCTTTTTCCTCATCAGAGCCATCTTATTCTGGATTTTGGGAAGGCCCAATAAGAGTTCAACTTCCTCTAGAAGGATAGTGCATTCAAATTCAGGAAAAAGAAAGGTATGAATTTGAGGATGTCATAACTCAATCAGAGCACCCATAGCCGCCCAATCCACGTTTGGACTCTTGTAATGCTTTCCATGAACCACTAGACCTTGGAGACTCCACTTGAAAATAAAGGATTGCATAGAAATAGTGGTACTTTTAGCAAGCTTTCGAATCCAAGGGAGGGAGGTGAATTTCCTTGGATCGGGAAACAAAGGGTATGCCTAGAAAAAAAAAAAGAAGAAGAAGGGAGAATTACTTGAAGAACATGGAGGAAAAAGGGAAATTGAAGAAAAAGGATTGAAGGGAAGGATGATTCAACTTACTTGGAGGTTAGGATCCCTTCCACTTAGATGATTTTCTACCTCGGAGAGCTTCTCTAACGTCTTCTTCATCTTCTTGCTTGAAGAACTCATCTTGTTCTTGACTTTTCCTTCTTGAAACCTTGAAAACCTTGAAAATCCTTGAAATTTGAAGAAAATCCCTTGCTTCAACCTCTAGATTGTGTTAGGATTGCCTTGATACAAGTTAACGAAGTTTATATAGAGAGAATTGCGATCTTAGGAAGGCTTTTCCGGATTGAAAAATGGATAAGCATGGGAAGAGTTGGAATCCGGGTGGGAATAAGCCAGAACCTATTTCTGCGACTGAAAAGGCGTCGTTGAACAGCGACGCATTTTAGTTAGCTTAATGGCGTCGGCTCGACACGACGCGTTTCAGGCTTTTCTGTTATTCACCCGAAATTCAATGTTTATCTATATTTTGATGCTTAATTAAACACTTGCTTGAAGTTACTGATAAATTTTAAGTGCAGGAAATTCAGGAAAATCCAAATAAAGCTGAGAATATCAATAAAATCCCACTGTGGGAGTTTATGAGTCCTGACCGTGGCTAAAAAGATAGTTATCTCTATCTCCTGTATTATTTCATGTAATTAAGTTGCATCATCATTACTATATGTTAAATATTTATTAGAGTATATCAAGGACCTTGTGGTTTTGATGAAACTGGAATTTGAGTTCCCCTTCAAACAAAAACAGTGATAATTCCAGAGAATTCTTAATTGCACGGATAGGCCGTTGGATTGTTAATTAATGAGGACGATAGTTCCGTTTTGTGAATTGGTGCATGGATAAATGAGTTTCGGCTTAGCACTGAATTACAAGAATTGGTATCTTGACTCATTAATGACAATTTAACAATATTATCCTTGATTAATTTATATTTTATTTGATTTTATAATTTTCTTTTAGCCCAGCATGCATCATGTAGGACTTTGATATTATTGTGATAAGAATTAATTGTTGATTAAGTTTCAGACTATTGATCAAGTAATTCTAACATGATATGAAATATTCCATTCTGAATTGATTATCTTGATTATCTTTGAGGTTCGCTTGAAGATATCCTTGGAATTCTATCCTTTCTTGGACTCTTTATCCAATATTTCTTGTTTTCTTTTAAGATCCATCATGGCTGCAGCACGTCCACATTGGCTGGCAAACGTACCCCATGATGAAACCTATAGTGTCTATGACCTGAGGTACTTCCCAATCCGTGGAGGTTGATCGACCTTATTTTATTTCCTTGTCTACCTCATCCAGACAGGATTGATTCCATTGATATCCTTGAGTTATCTTCATTGATGATTTTGAGAAAAATTCCAATTATGTGATGTTAAGAGCGTGTCTCATCACACTTTGGCACCACCTTTTCAGTACATTCCATTTCATTTCACTCCATTGCAAAGACGATGCCAAGGTGAGGCAGCTGTAGACACGCTAATTTTGACATCATTTTGAGTAAATTTCATATCATATAATAATGCCTTAGAATGGTCTGATATTTAATCATTGGTTAATTTTTATTAATCTTTCTGGATTAATTATCTAAATAGTATCGGGTCAGACAAACATGATTTAAGTTAATTAATTAAATTGATTTTAACTCAAATTTTGATTAAAATATGAAAAAGTTTAAAAGACGTCGACCTGTGTAGATGCCATTTAGAGTTTATTCATATTTCGATATTTAAATTTGAATTTTAATTAATTGATTAATTAGCTGAAAGACATCTGCCAGGCACGACGGCATTTAAGTTTCCTAAGCTGTTTCTATCTCTTTTTCCGGATGTTTATCCTTATCTTAATTAGTCTAAAAGACGTCATACATGGGTGACGTGTTTTAGATAATTACAGATAAAGATGAATTAATATGTGCTAATATGTTTGTTAGGTGGATAAACTACGAATTCTTTCATGTTAATCCATTAATAACCGCGGATGTAAAGCCTATAAATACACAACCCCTTGGTCATTGAAAAGTTAGTGATAATTATTGAAAGTGATAATAGTGACGATAAGTGGTGATAATTATTGAGAGATAACTGAGTGAAATTGGAGCAAAGAATTTTGGCGACAACATCCAGACGCTGAAGGATCGAGGTACTGCTGCTACTTCCAGGAGTTCTTCGTCCCTTCAAGATCCATTCAAGACCAAGGCTTTCCTGTGGCCATTCAACTTAGTTCTCCTATGTTCATCATATTGATTTCATCATCATATTAAGATCAAATCTCATTCATTACATCACTCCATGCAACACACTCACTAGCATAATTTCAAACCTATTTGTTTAAGGGGTTTAAAAGATCATTAAACAAGTGAGTTCTTTGTTCAAGTTGCATGATTAACATTTCTACTAGAATAGATACTATACCTATTTGAGTTCTCATTGTTCCTTCTTTCTTTCTTTCCCTTTTCTTGCAAGGTACAAAAGGAGATCAAGAGGAGAGAATCAACAACGAACAGTAAGAAATCTGGATGATCCTCAAAGTCCAATAAGCAGCCAAAGCAAGAACAAAGATAGAAAGGGCTCTCTTTCTTCAGCCGGCTGAAGGAGGGGAATCAAAGACTCGAACATCTCCCACATCCAAAACAGGTAGGCGATCAAACTTTTTCTTTTGGAACTTTTTAGTTAAAAGTTTCTGGCGATGACATTCACTTAGTTTTTAATAGTTTCATTTGTCATATAATCAACATAATTTTTCACGATAATCACACACCCAATTTGAGCACTCACAACAACTATCTCAGAATTAGTTAGTAACAATGCTTTCCTGAGGTATGCGAGGAATCCAGTTCCTCCCGTCCTAAGGACTAAGATTTCTACTGTAGAGTACAATGCAAGGATGTAGAGAAGCTATGAATAGTACTGTCAGAAGCAAATTGAGGCTGGTTAACCCATTGAACTATCTCCAGAGGTCTTCTTATCCAGATCAAAATTTCTTGAAGAGAAGGCCTGGGAGATAATCAGAACTCATGCTCTCATAGTCCCCCCAATCTTTCATGCATTTCCTATGATCATCTCTCTATCGCTTCCTCCTTCTTTTTGGGTGATTGACAAAAAGGGAGAGAAATATAGTCTATCCAATATTTTTCAAGTTGATAAATTGTTATATTTTGCTATATACCCACTACAGATTGTCTGTTAACACAAAAGGAAGAAATATAGTTCCTCTTACATTTTAACTTCTAGTTCATACAAACAGGGGGACACTGATATTATGTGTGACAAGATTCCATTTCTATGTGTGACATGTCTTCTAGTATTAGTGCTTTTATTGTGTACTATATTATCTTATTTTCAGAAGTTTTGTCATCACTAAAAAGGGGGAGATTATTGAGCAATTTGGGTCCTTATTTTACTCCTATACTTTGGTGATAACAAATAATGAAAATATTAGCAATAAGCATTATTTACATTTACCTTGATAGTTTAATTGAATGTACTTTTTTGCTGTCTGTTTAATGATTACTTGTTAAATTCTAGACTTAGACGATTCTAGGAACTATATGATCATATTAATTATAGACTTAACTAGTATATCGATTAAGTCTTTATTATTAATCAATTAACGTTTTGTTTTTAAGTTTGCCTAAGTTAATTGATTTTGTTTGTAATTTTATTACATGTCTTTAATCTATTACCGATGAAGTCTTAATCGTTCATTGGCTTCAATTATACTTCAATCGATTAAATGTTTGATCGCAACTCTGGTTTACTAGTTCACTTTGATTATTGATAAAATTCTAATCGATTATGTGATTGAATTTCAATTTTTAATTAATATTAGAACTCTAATCGATTATTGAGTACTCACTTCAATTATTGATATCTATATAATCGATTTGTTCTAACGGCTACATAATCAATTACCGTGTTTACACTTTGATTATTGATATACTTCTAATCGATTAAGTGATTGAATTTCGACTTCAATTAATGTTAGAACTCTAATCGGTTACTAAGTCCTCACTTCGATTATTGATATCTATCTAATCGATTAGTTCTAACAGTTGAATAATTAATTGTCATGTTTACACATCGATTATCATTATCGATCAATTGATTAGTCTTATCAAGCGATACTGCGATTACTGCTCAAATCGATTAGTGTTTTAACTTTTTTGCTTCGATTATTGTTATATGATTAATCGATTACTCTCAGCATTTTAAACTTTAATTGTCATCTTGTGATTAATCTATTACTTTGTTCAGTTTAATCGATTCTGAGACTCAAACTGAACTTCGATTTTCTTTATGTTCTCAAATTGATTAACCTTTATAAATAGCTTTGGTTAATAAGCTTTTGGTAAGCACCTTTTACTTGGATCGACTGTATTTGTAATCGATTTGCTTAAACGATTATCATTCAAATCTAAAGACTCTCATATGTACTATCACTCTAACGAATCTCGTAATCTGTGAGACCAGATATGTGATAGTACTTTTGTTGACTATTGTGCATATTTTATTTATGTTCTATATTGTCAACATAAGATGATGTCTATATCTCTATTTGACATCTTTTCTAGACTGTTTAGCTCTGTAGAACGTTTCAATATTATATATTAGATTTTATGGTACATTGATGGACTAGGCGAAAAAAGCCTAGTTGCTTTTTTGATAACTTTTCCACTTCAAGTTCTTGATAGAAAGTTTACGAACCAGTCTAAGGTTGTACCTAAGTGCTATAGACTACAGGTACCTAGTAAATGTGAAGCTTTTACACAGCAGAAAAAACTCCTATATATGAAGAAATTCAAACGTTAGACTTAGTAGGAAACCCTTATCTAACGGATCCAGTCTTGCTGTCCAACGGATCTTGTCTTGCTATTTAACGAGAAAATTTTGAAGACAATTTATATATCCTGCAATTTGAGCTTCAGAGGGATATAAGATACAGAGAAAAAGATAGAGATTGTAACGACCCGCCACTCTATAATCGGGGATCCGATTACTAAATGGGTACCGAATCATTAAAATTAGGAGCCAAACCAGGATCTCGAATAAGTTTGAAAAATAAATGATAAACTAAGGTAAACATTTCACACAACATCGAACTGTAAAGAAAGTGCAGGAATTAAAAATTATGACAGCCCGACTTGACTTAACAAATAATTACATAGTCCACAACTGAAATGAAATAATTATATGTACATGCTATAATTAAAAGTACAACTATATTGGGACATACTCAAGAACGATGGCTGCTGGCGCGTAACTCGAGACGAAACCCCACAACTGCTATGCCTGTCGGGAACCCTCACCTGAAACCGCAGGGAGTGAGTCACACTAGAATAGACTTAAAAGGGATCCTCGATCCCCAGCTCCCACACAGGCACACATAATCGCAACACAATAAGGATATATAGGCAAGGTATGTGCAAGTAAAGCGATAAATAAATCACACGTCCACCGAAAGGAACACACAAGAAACTGCCAAGTCAACCAGTAAAACATTGACCCACTGGAACGGAACAACAACCCTCTCGGATAGCGCGCTGGCTACTCTGGTCTGTCTAGTTCTAGGTGGTTCTGCCTCCTTCCAGGCATGAGTGACACTTCTAATTGTACCACTCTCACACCGGTACTAACTATTATCTCGGGCTACACTAGGTGACCCTCTTCTCCTAAGCGCCACCTTGTCACTCACACACCGACACAGGGTGTAAAGCGTTAACAATTGTCACTCTAGGTCCATGATCGCATAAACACAACACAATGCGATTCCGATCTGATGGAAAATCCCCGCCCCAATGTATGATTTCAGGCATGCAAGTAACAAGATCTTCTAACAATATACAAGAATTTCATTGACATAATGTATAATAATCACACATGTTAAATGCAGGAAGTATGGGGGCTCTGTCTTGAATTGCGTCGACTCAGGTCGACGCCTTTCAACGGCCTTAAAACTGGTTTCCTCACTCTCAGGCCTCGGGACCCTGGGATACTGGCCTGAATTGTGTTGACCATGGTCGACGTCTTCAGCCTTTATCCTACTCTCTGGCCTCGGGACCCAGGGATATGGGCTGTAATTCGCGTCGTCTTGAGTGGACGTGTTTTACGGCCGAAATTGATCTCCTCTCCGGTCTCCACTGAGCCACAACACGGGGTCCCTCTCCCCCCAAAACGGATAAAAACACAAAATAGAGATGGTCGGAAATCCAAGATCCGAAACAAACATACTATACCCATTTCAAAAATGCCCATTTCAATCCCAAAACCCCCCTAAAACATGCTCAATTCTACCCAAAATCCCCCTCATACATCTATAGTATGCCCCAAAGCGGGAAATCATAGGTTACAACAATCAAAACACGTGCGAGCATCGTCACCCTACTGGTTACTTGTGCTCCTCCTTGCTCCTCGTTGCTGAACTGCCACACTGCTGGCCGCCGCTGGTACCACCGTGGACACCATCATCCGACTGAGACGTCGGCCACCGTCCGAAGAGTGAAGAAACCGCGATGGAGATGGTGGTGGAAGTGATGAGAGATGGTAGAGGAGAGTCAGAGTTGAGGAAGAGGAAGAGGGAGAGATGGGATTGAAGAGATGGAGAGAGGGAAGAGAGAGAGCGTGAGAAGGAGAGAATGAGAGAAAGGAGGGAGAAAGTAAGGGTGGCTTGGGACATCAACCCCGACCAAACTAAATCGTGTTGTCCCGAGATGACGTGGTTCAGACGACAAGACATGGGTCGTACACTGGCAAACGTTTGAATTACGTCGACCATACGCGATGCCATTTAGACGACAAAATTGGGCCCGTACACACGCGCCCCAATGTCGCCCACGTGGCACACCTGCACTGACTTCTAAATCGCGTTGCCCACGGCCGACGCCTTTCAATGCACACCTCGCCAACTTGACATCGTTAAGAGCCCATGCACAAAGTCCAGAAGGACCCAAACTAGGGGGTCCGATATCGAAACTGACCTGATAACTGAATCTAAAACCTCAGACCTTACATCCTCCCCCCTTAAGAAAATTTTGTCTTTGAAATTACTACAACTGAAGTAGCGCCAAATGAAAAAGATACCACAAGCTTACTAGAGAACTTACTGGAAAAGATAGAAAAACTGTTCTCGCATCTCATATTCTCGCTCCCAAGTCACCTTGCCTTTGGAGTGATGCTGCCAAATCACCTTCACTAGGAGAATTACCTTGTTTCGAAGGACCTACTCCCTATGATCTACAACGCGCATTGGGTACTCTGGAAATGACAAGCTCTCTGAGACTTCCAAGTATGAAAAGTCCAAGACATGGGACGGATCTTGCACGTACTTTTTCAGGATTGAAACATGGAACACATTGTGGACTCCTGCAAGACTGGGTAGTAAGGCTAGCTGATATGCCGTTTCCCAAACTTGAGCGAGAATGGGAAAATGCCTAATCAACTATGGACTCAGCTTGGCTCGCTTCCCAAATCTCATTAAACCCTTGGAGGGTGAGACTCGGATAAATACGTAATCTCCAACCTCAAACTCAAGCGGTCTCCTGCGAATATATGCATAACTCTTCTGCCTGCACTTAGATGCGGTCAACCTCTGTTGCACAACTCTGGCAACCTCCGCACACTATTGTACCATCTTTGGACGTGCCATCTATCTCTCACCGATCTTCAACCAATTTAGTGGAGATCGACACGGTCTCCATACAATGCCTTATACGGGGCCATGCCGATACTGGAATGATAACTATTGTTATATGCAAACTCTACAGTAGACAAGTGATGTTCCCAAGAACCTCCCTATTGCAGACAACAAGCCGTCAACATATCCTCCAGCATTTGAATAGTCCTCTCCGACTGTCCATCAGTCATGAGATAGTAAGCCGAGCTGAAAGCCAACTGGGTACCCAAAGCCTTCTGAAAACTCCTCCAAAACACTGAGGTGAACCTCGGATCCTGATCTGACACAATGGACAAAGGCACCCTGTGGAAAGATACGATCTGGTCTACAAATAGTCTAGCCAGCTTGCCGATCGACCACTCCTTCCTAATAGCTATAAAGTGAGCTGACTTGGTCAATCGATCAACAGTTACCCATATCGCGTCTCTCCTGCTGGGTGACACAGGCAATCCTATCACGAAATCCATAGTTACGTGCTCCCATTTCCATTCTGGAATCGGTAAGGGTTGCAACAAATATCATGGCCTCTGATGCTCTACCTTTACCTGCTGACAAATCATACACCTCGCCACATACTCAGCTACATCCTTCTTCATTCCAAGCCATCAAAAGTACTTCCTCAAACAGTAGTACATCTTAGTAGTTCCGGGATGCATGGCATATCTAGAATGATGTGCCTCATCTAGAACACTCTTGTGCACCTCCTCCTCTGCTGGAACATATAGTCTGCCTCGAAACCTGACTGTGCCATCATCCCATAGCTCCACCTCTGATATATGAAGAATCCGTGGTAACTCCGAATATGCCCTCTGAGCCTCAATCACTAAATGGTACACTGTTGGTCTCACAGTCAAATTGACACGGCTCTACCAACCTCTTGGGGAATCCTGAAGGAAGATTCCACAACCTGTTCATACAACTTCCACTCCCGAATCATGAGATATGACACGACTGTCTTCCGACTCAAGGCGTCCACCACAACGTTAGCCTTGCCTGGATGATAAGAAAGGTCGAGATCATAATCCTTGATAAATTCATCTACCTACGTTTCCTCAAGTTCAAATCCTTCTATGTGAATACATATTTCAAGCTCTTATGATCGGTGAAGGCCTAAAACTTCTCCCAATAGAGATAGTGCCGCCAGATTTTCAATGCAAATACAATGGCTGCCAACTTCAAATCGTGAGTGGGGTAGTTCTCCTCATGTCACTTCAGCTGCCTAGAAGCATAGGCTACAACCCTTCCATACTGCATCAAGACCGCACCTAAACTCCGACGAGATGCATCTGAGTAAACCACAAATCTACCCAAACTAGATGGAAGCTCCAGAATTAGAGCTGAAGTGAGATGAGTCTTCAACTCAGCAAAGCTGCGCTCACACTCCTCAGTCCACACAAAACGAACTCCCTTGCAAGTTAACCTTGACAAGGGTGCTACTATGGAATAAAATCCTGGACAAATGGTCGGTAATATCTTGCCAACCCCAAGAAGCTCCTAATCTCTGACATGGTTGTCAGTCTTCTCCAATCCATCACTGCCTCAACCTTTGCTGGATCCACTAAAATGCCATCACCAGAAATCACGTGCCCCAGAAAATGCATCTTATCTAACCAGAACTCATACTTACTGAACTTGGCGTAGAGTTCGTGCTCTCTCAAAACCTGTAGCACCACCTAAAGATGCGTTGCTGCTCTTCCTCAGAAGAAGAATACACCAAATATCATCCACAAATACTGCTACAAACTGATCCAGATAGGCCTTGAAAACCCAGTTCATAAAGTCCAAGAAAGGTGTCGGAGCATTGGTCAAGCCGAAAGGCATAACCAAAAACTCATAATGTCCATACCGAGTCCTAAAGGCCGTCTTACTCACATATGACTCATGGATCATCAATTGGTAATATCCTGACCTCAAGTCAATCCTCGAGAACACCATGGCAACTGCAACTGATCCATCAAATCATCGATCCTCGAAAGTGGGTACTTGTTCTTCACAGTCACTTGGTTCAACTGTCTATAATCAATACACAACCTCAAAGAACCATCATTTTTCCTAACAAACAGAACATGAGCACCACATAGAGAATACTGGGATGGATAAAATCCTTATCCAGTAAATCTTGCAACTACGCCTTCAACTCAGCGAGTTTGGTTGGAGCCATTCGATACGGGACCTTAGACAAGAGCGCCGTACCTGGTGCAAGCTCAATAGTGAACTCAACCTCCCCCTGAGGAAGAAGGCTAGGCAACTCCTTACGAAGCACATCAAGAAAATCACAGACCACAAGAACCCCCAAAGGACTGGAAACATTATGATCATGAGCTACAACTACTGAGGTAAGGAAAGCCTTACAACCACCAACAACCAACCTTTGAGCCTTAGACATAGAAATGAGAATACCACGAAAAGGGAGCCTAATACCTTGTAAGTAGAAGGCCGACACACTCGGAATAGAGAAGCGCACCCTCTTCCGGTGGCAATCCACCTCAGCATAGTAGGCCTCCAACCAATCCATGCCCAAGATGACATCAAAGTCTCGAATGACGAGCATAACCAATTGGGCAGGTAGCTGATAACCCTCAATAACTAATGGAACCTCACTCAAGTAGTTATAAGTCAACAAGAAATCTCCAGAAGGAATCTCAACCATCAGCCCACCGAAACCTCATTAACGAGTGCAGAAAGAACATCCACAAACTGCTTGAAAATAATAGAATGTGATGCACCCGAATCAATCAACACATGAGAGCAGAGTTCCCAAGGATAGAAAGTGTACCTTCCGCCAAGTTAGACACATGAGCCTGCTTTATGGTGATAGTGAGAAATCTCCCCTGGGTCCTCTGCTTCTTCTGATCTTCGGGTCCTTGCCCCTGACCATGCCTCTCCAGGCAACTCCTTGCCAGATGGCCCTGCTAGCCACAAATATAGGACCTCCTTAAAAATGCAGGACATTGAGTCCCACCATGAGTACCGACACAATGACGGCAAGTCGTCGAAACCCTCTGGGCTTTCTCTTGCTGGGCACTAGACGCCGACTGACTCTGCTGGGTCTCTGTGGGTTTACTGCTGCCGCTGCTGCCACTGCCACCTCAGAAGAACCTCCTGAATCTAGAGCTGAGTAAAGACGATCCCGAACCGGGCGAAGGAGCCACTACTGCTGCGGTAGTCTTCCCCTTGCCGTATGCTGGTCCCTGAGCTACCAGTCTCTGCTCCTGAGCCATCTGGTCATGCTGCGGCTTTACTGCCGCTGCACACTTCACTACCGAAGTTAAGTCTAAACAACTGTAACGACCCGCCACCCTATGATCGGAAACCCGATCACTAAATGGGTGTAGAATCATTATCCACGGTCTCACACCCGGATCTCATACACACGTCTGGAGGAGTATGCGTTAAACAAGGCTAAATATAACAATCACACGGACTACAAGGAAATTACAAGTGCGCAGGAAGGAAATTAATAATGTCCGTACACAGTCCAACAATAATTACATAGTCCAACGAATTAAATAAGTACACGCAGAAGCAAAGTACAACAACATCGGGGCATACCCCGGAACTGAGATAGCTGCTGGTCCGCACACCAAGGAGAACACCACACGCCGCCACTCGCCAAGAGGTCCACACCTAAAACCGCAGGGAGTGAGCCACACCAGAATTGGGCTCAGTAGGGATCATCCGATCCCCTGCCTCCCACTTACACACCCACAAATGCAATAACACATATATAGGTAAATTAAGCAAGTAAAGCTGTAACACACTACTCTTAAATCTCGATATAAACCACATGCATTCGAAATGTAACATGCATAGCTCTAGAATCATTCTACCAAGGGGCCTACAATCAGCGTCTCGGCAAAACACGCCAACCGCTCAACCGAAAGTTGGAAACACCGACCCGTTGAGACCAAACAGTAACCCCTCGAATAGCACACTAGCTACTCCGGCCCAACTGGCTTAGGTGGTTACTCCTTCCCTCAGCACGAGTGACACTTCACAAGTACCACTCCGACACTAGTACTAGCTAACCCCGGAGTTCACCAGGTGACCCTCTCTCACTAGGCGTCACCCCGCCACTGCTCCCACCGGCGCTGTGTCCCACCCACACTGACGCAGGGTGTCAAGCGCTACAACTGTCACTCTAGGTCCACAGTCGCACAAAACACAACATAGTGCGATCCGGTCACGTAAGAAGTCCGCGGTCGCACGAAACACAACACAGTGCGATCCGGTCACATGGAATCCATCATCATCGAGTACATTTAAAGCATGCATTTGATTGAATTATCTAACAATGTAAACATATATTAATAGCATGAATTAATGTGATTCTGTCTTGAATCGCGTCGCCCAAGGCTGACGCCATTCAAGCCTCCTAAACTGGTTCATGAAATCTCGGCCTCAGAACATGGCCTAAAAGGTGTCGCCATATGTAGCCGCCTATTAAGACGCGTCGCTGTCCTTCGTCGCCTAACAGCGACAGAAGCAGGGACAGTGCTACGGGGTAATTTCCACTAAAACGCGTCGTTCTGGGAAGCCGGCTTTTGAAAGGCGTCGCTGTCCCTGGACACCGTTCAACCCAGAAATCTATTCTAACAGAAACCGCTTATGGGATATTTCTGCCTAAATGGCGTCGTCCTAGGAAGCCGCCATTTGAAATGGCGTCGTCCTAGCGCGACGTCGTTTAGGGCCAGAATCCGATTTCCTGCAACTCGACCCGAGGGTCCCCTTTTAACCCCAACTTCACCCCAAAACGCCCAAGAGGGGGAAAACGAAGAGGGAAACCAAACCACCATAAATCCTCATACATAAAAACCACCATTTCCATCAAGAAATATCCTTTAACATGCTCATTCTATCCCAAAACCCCACATACACATCAAGCTCCACAACGGGAAACATGGATGAAATAACCACAATACATGCAAGGTTCGTCCCCCTACCGGATACTTGAACTCCTCCTGGCTCCGTGCCGCCGAACCGCTGCACTGCAGACCGCCGCCAGTACCTTCGAGGACGTCGTCACTCCGCCGGGACGTCGGCCGCCGCCCGGAGAATGAAACGCCGCGAAGGAACTGGTGGTGGTAGTGGTGAGAGGTAGAGAGGTAGTGGAGTGGTGGAAGAGGAAGAAAAGGAAGGGAAGGAAAAAGAGGGGTCGGAGGAGGCGGAGAGAGGGAAGAGAGAGAGTGTGAGGAAGAAAATGAGAGAAAGGAGGGAACGCTCGCGGGGTCAATCTGAAATAGGGTAAAACGCGTCGTGCAAGACAGACGCCTATCAGATGACAGGACGGGCCGTACTCTGACAGAGTTTGAAATGCGTCGCCCAAGGCCGACGCCGTTCAGACGACGAGATCGGCACCGTACACTGACAACCCAGGGTCCTGCTCTATATGGCGTCGTCCAACAAGGACGCCCTTCAGACGACATGACAGGGGTCGTACTCTCGCGGCCCGAAGCCTGCCCACGTGGCGCCCACGTGGCACAACAACAACCTAGCTAAATGACATCCACCCAGGAAGACACTGTTTGAAAGGCGTCGTGCATACTAGACGTCATTTAGAAGGCACTCCCCAGACCCATCAGGGCCCAAACCAGAGGATCCGGCCCGAAACCGACGCAAAAACTGAACCCGAAACCTCAATCCTTACAACAACAGTGGTCAGTGGGATGCCACCAAGCTTCTTAGGTCGAACCTCAACCCATCAACGAACCTTTCAGTTAGACGCTCCTTATCCTTTGAAATGAAGGGCACAAACCTCCCCAAAAAGACAAACTTCATCTGATACTCGAGAACTGTCATGCTCCCTTGGGTCAACTCCATAAACTCCCTCTCCTTAGCTTTCTGAATATTCATGGGGAAGTATTGCCTGTTGAAATCTCTCACAAATGTCTCCCATGGAATCTCCCTAAAATTCTTATATGCATAAGTCATATTCTTCAAGGTAGTCCACCAATCATAAGCATCATCTTTCAACATGAAGGTGGCTAGCAGGGTCCTTTCAACTGCCGAACAATCTAGAGTATCGAAAGTCTTCTCCATCTCCTTCACCCAATGAACTGCCTCATCAGGGTTAGGATGACCAGTAAAATGATGCGGCCTCAGCTTTAGGAATCTCTCCGAAGGAGCCGAAGACCCTCCCCGAGTACTCGAACTCTCACTAGGATCTCGAGTCTGATATCTATTCATCGTCTCCATCATCGCTTCCATAAAGCGTTCCATATTCTGCCTACTGGCCTCAGACCCGCTTGAAATATCTCCCTGATCTCGATAACGGGTACCCTCTTTCTAAGATCCATCTAAACGCCTATAATCACAAGATCAGAAACCTCTAATTAGAGCCCAAAATCTAAACTACCGCCGTGCCTGTATAGGAGAATGCATTCATTTGCTGAAATACGGTATTTAACCTTATTTGCCAGACTGAAAGCTCTAATACCAACTGTAACGACCCGCCACCCTATAATCAGGGATCTGATTATTAAATGGGTACCAAATTATTAAAATTAGGAGCCAAACTAGGATCTCGAATTAGTTTGAGGAATAAATGATAAACTAAGCTAAACATTTCACACAACATTGAACTGTAAATAAAGTGCAGGAATTAAAAATTATTACAGTCCGACTCGACCCAGCAAATAGTTACATAGTCTACAACTAAAACGAAATAATTATGCATACATGCCTGAATTAAAAGTACAACTATATCGAGGTATACCTCGGAACGATGGCGATTGGTACTAGCTATTACCCCGCGGTACACCTGGTGACCCTCTCCTCCTAGGCACCACCTTGTCACTCCCACACTGACACTGCATCACTCTCACACCGACACATGATGTAAAGCGCTAACAACTGTCACTCTAGGTCCACGATCGCATAAACACAACACAATGCAATTCTGATCACATGGAAAATCTCCGCCCCAATATATGATTTCATGCATGCAAATAACAAGATTTTCAAACAATATATAAGAATTTAATTGACATAATGTATAATAATCACACATGTTAAATGTAGAAAATATGGGGCTCTGTCTTGAATCGCTGACTCAGGTCGACGCCTTTCAACGGCTTTAAAACTGGTTACCTTACTCTCAGGCCTTGGGATCCTGGGATACTGGCCTGAATTGCGTCGACCATGGTCAACGTCATTCAGGCTTTATCCAACTCTTTGGCTTCGAGACCTAGGGGCATGGGCGTAATTCGCGTCGACTCAGGGTGATGCCTCTTAAATCGCGTCGCCCTGAGTGGATGCGTTTCATGTCGGAAATAGACCTCCTCTACGGCCTCCACCGAGCCACAACACGGGGTCCCTCTCCCCCAAAACGGATGAAAACACAAAATAGAGATAGGGGAGGAATCCACGAACCGAAACAAACATACTATCCCCATTTCAAAAATGTCCATTTCAATCCCAAAAACCCTCTAGAACATGCTCCATTCTACCCAAAATCCCCCCATACATCCATAGCATGCTCCAAAGTGGGAAATCAAGAGTTACAACAATCAAAACACGTGCGAGGATCGTCACCCTATCGGTTACTTGAACTCCTCCCAGCTCCTCATTGTCGAACCGCCAAACTGCAAGCCGCCGCTGGTACCACCGTGGACGCCGTCATCCCACCGAGATGTCGGTCATCGTCCGAAGAGTGAAGAATCCGCGATGACGATGGTGGTGGAAGTGGTAAGAGGTGGTAGAGGAGAGCCAGAGTGGAGGAAGAGGAAGAGAAAGAGGGAGAGATGGGATCAGAGAGACAAAGAGAGGGAAGAGAGAGAGTGAGAAGGAGAGAATGAGAGAAAGGAGGGAGAAAGGAAGGGTGGCCTGAATCCCATCACGAAATCCATAGTCACATGCTCCCATTTCCATTCTGGAATCGACAAGGGCTGCAACAAACCTCCTGGCCTCTGATGCTCTGCCTTTACCTGCTGACAAATCGTGCACCTCGTCACATACTCAGCTACATCCTTCTTCATTCCAGGCCAACAAAAGTGCTTCCTCAGACATTAGTACATCTTAGTAGTTTTAGGATGCACGGTATATCTAGAACGATGTGCCTCATCCAGAATACTCTTGCACACCTCCTCCTCTGTTAGAATATATAGTTTGCCTCGAAACCTAACTGTGCCATCATCCCACAACTCCACCTCTGATATCTGAAGAATCCGTGGTAACTCCTAATCTGCCCTTTGAGCCTCAATCACTGAATGGTACACTGCTGGTCTCACAGTCAGACTGGCCCATGCATCAAGCCCACACGGGCCCAAACTAGGGGGTCCGGTACCAAAATTGACCCGATAACTGAATCTGAAACCTCAGACCTTACAGAGACACAAAGAGATTGAAAAGTAAAAGAAAGGGAGCTCTACTGAGAAAGAATAAATCTTTCATTATTACATCAAAAAGGCCTTCTTCACATTCAAAAGATAGCCTGAGAGAGAGAGCTTCAAGTTTACTATGCGCATCACAAGTTCTCGGGCCCTTCAGTAAGATCAAGCACTGCAATTTCATTTATGTAATTCTTAGTCTTGATCTGTGTTTTGATTCATTATTTATTAGCCTATCAAGAGACATTTATGTGTGGTACATTGTGCTTGTTGTTCCTCTTCCTGACTTTGGAAGAGAAGACCAACCTAGCGTACAGGGTGATTCATTCCCCTTTGGTTGAAAGGGAAGACCTGCCTGGCGTGCAGGATGGCTTGTTCTCCTTTGGTTGAAAGGGAAGACCTACTGGAGTGCAGGGTGTTGTTGTTAAACCGTAAGAGATTTGTATCTTATCTAGTGGAAATCTCAATAGGTTGTTTGGGGATTAGATGTAGGTTTGGATAGACCAAATCAGTATAAATTTCTGTGTTCATTGTGTGCTTCCTCCTTGTGTCTCCCTCCTTCTGTCAAGTTAGCTTTTTAATTTGGCATTTCATTCTAGCTAGCTTTAATTTCCTTTAGAAATCCATTTTCCTCCCCCTCCGGGTGATACATAGCTGGGCAACATCCCTTTCACAGGTTAAACATATAATAATTAAAAGTTCATATAGTAATTAAATCATATCATGAACAATTCACAATAATACATATAGATAAAATTAGAAGATAATACAAACAAGATTTCACATATATCTCATATCAAATCTGATGTGCTATCTAATAATTTGAAATAAACATGCTAATTCATAATATGTATCATATATATCAAACTTTCTTACTTTCCTAGAAGACAAAGTACTAGTCATAAACAGATCACATAATTTCTCCAACACAGCGGAAGGTATATATCACATAGCGTATGGCGTAAAATATAACTAGTAGTATGAAGTCAAGTTATTTTATCCAAATTTCAGGTAGGAAAGAATTGTACAAGACTAAAATAGACTGAAAACATATCCAAATTGAATTTATTATATGCCAAAATGATCGTATTTCATATATCAAATGGCGAGCATCCTAACCACAACATAAGGGGCCACATACACATATATACCGAGTGTTTAGGCAATAGTACTAGGTCTTAGTTATTGGGAACTAGAGATCACACATATCCCACCACTACATCATACTGAAGTAGGTTTCATGAATTTTACCTATTGCCCTTAGATCACATAAAATCCTATCCAGTAAGGACGCTTATATTGGAATCGAGCCACATATTCTCCTTAAGATAGCAATGTCCATATACACATTTTCAAATTAATTGCACATGAATTACAAAAAAATTAATCTTTGAATGAAAAGAGATATATTTAAAGCACCACATATCTTTACTGCAAGTTTTTATACGAAATAGATTCCAATAAGTTAAAAATGACCTCCAAAGTATTTTGAAAATTTTACAGAATTTTCAGAATTGTTTTCTTATTTTTCTAACATGAAATCTTATTTTTAAAAATTAAAATATCCTATTTACGAAAAGAAATACGAAATAGATTAAAAAATTAATGAAATTGGCAGATCTATTAACTGTCATATGAGTCATGTCTATATTTTTTTATAATTTTTTGAACTCATTTGACTCAAATTTGAACTCAAAGTCAAATTTCGATTTTAAGTTACACAGTCTATAGTGCAACAAATCCGAATTTAATATCAAAATAAATACTAAATAAAATTTAAAAATTATCAAAATTTAAATACATAAACTAAACATATTGGGGAAAAAAATTCAAATTTTAAAAGTATTTGTATAAAAATGAATGCGTTATAAACTTCTGAACATAAGACGAGAAATTGGGCGGACAGATTATTGCCAAATTGTATAGGTTGGACATATTATTGCTAGATTGACAATTATAAAATAAATATTAAATTAATGCATAAAAAACTAAAGTTCTTTGGGCACAAAATAGATAGGTAGAAGAACCTACAATCCAAATTTTAGGTTATTTGATGTTAGACGAGGGAGAACAAACCTCTAGAAGTCGAGACGAAAACCGAGATCAAACGACCACAAATCTGGCCTTCTGACCAAATAGAGGACCACCTAGCTGGCCCTCATGATGGCCAGATGTGGCCATTTGGTGGAGCATCAAATGGCCATATAGCTAGCCATCTGATGCATCAGATGCTAACAGCCACTATAACGGCCATTAGGCCACCAGACGCGTAGCAGCACACTGTAACTTGGCTTTTTATGGGGTTCTAGAATTTTATTCAAATAAAAATATTTCAAATTAAAAATAATATCATTATTATACAATTTTACATTTTTAAATCATCAAAACATTTATATTTTTCTATAAATACAAATTGAACTATGTGAGAGGGTAATCATCGCCTACCTCTTGTGAGCAAACTGATCTTTTCCTACAAATCCTTGAAGCCTACCATAAATCTAGCAACCTCTAACCTTCGTTCTCGATCTCTAAGCCTCCTATAATATGACATAAATATGAGATCATTAATCTTTAAGTTATAAACCACTTCTTCTTCTTATTCTACAAGATCAAGAACAAAACACCCACCTTCTTGCTTAAGTGCGACTGCTAGGGTTTATTGACATCTCTGAACACTTATATATAGAGATAACACCTTACTTTAATCCCACACGACCTCCATAGTCCCCCTTTAGATCAGATCAAACTTCCCTTCCACAAATTGGAGAGAATTCTACTCTAAATTTCACTCCCCTCACGCATCCCTACTTGCCTTAACTGAACATTTAAATTTCAACCTCTTAAACGATAGATTGTGCAAAATTTATCTTCTACAAAGTTGTATATCACTTTGATCTCTTTCCAACGGTACTAACCACACTAAAATGCAAATTATAGACTAGAAATTATCAATAATTTATTAACCTACTATCCTTGGTACCTGAACCCAGAAATTTCCTTCAACTTGATGGGGGTAAAACACCTATAAATCTAAGTTAATGAGCTTACTCAATTAACTGTATTAGACTTTATTTGTATCTCTAAATATTATTATTTATTAGATATATTACTTTTGTTTAGAAAATATTGGGTATTACAATGTGGACTTCACTGAACTAAACAAAGTCACATTGAAGGATTGTTTCTCCTTCCCTTGGTTTGATCAGCTAGTAGATGCCACCACAAGACACTAAATGGTCTCTTTTCTAGACGCATGATCAGGATATCATCAAATCCACGTACATCCACTCGATCAAGAGAAGACATCCTTCATTACCGGTTTAGGCATATATTGCTACACTTGCATACTATTCGATTTGAAGAATGCGAGAGCCACTTATCGGTGCCTTGTCAATTGCATGTTTGAGAATCAATTCAGTCGCAACATGGAAGTCTACATTGACGACATGCTCATCAAAAATGCCCAAATTGAAGAACACCTTAATTGCTTATAAGAAACTTTCCTGACCTTAAGTAGGTACCATATGAAAGTCAATCCTTTTAAATGTGCATTCAAGGTCCAATGAAGCAAATTCATTGGGTTTTGGGTGAATCACTAGGGGCTCGAAGCTAACCTTGATAAGATACAAGCCATTACTGAACTTCAGTAACCAATTAGCCATTTTCTCTCTCGACATTTTTGTTAGGAGTCACAGAGAAAAGCAACAGAAATAACCATACTCCAAGTGATTTCGTTGCTGGGATTGAAAACAGACTGAAAATAAAATTCAAAACAACCGTTCTTCACCTTTGAAGGATTTTGAATCTCCCGTGTAAAGTACCGATGTGCTAATCGCGCTGACGTATGATCTCTAGAGGTATCCACACGAGCTCTCGATACAGATGAGTTTCCCTCCTCGGCTTGAAGATGTCAACCGGATCTCAAAACCTCCACCATGCAGTAGAGGAGGATGAGAGAGATAGTAGACTATTAGTATTGGATGGACCGCAAGCCAATCTGACACTATGTATTATTTACATTATTAATAAAATAGCAATATTTCATTGCGTGTAATTAATTCGATCTATGTTTATCGTATCACGATGAAGTCCATGAATATGTGCAATAGTCTTTGGATTATGATGAGATCATAATTACGAGACCAATGACTTATAGACTCATGTTCTTAATTGTTCATAGTCGGAGGATGTTTGAGAAGGAGATCAAAATATCTGGATAGACTAGGACATGTTTCTTCAGCTCATATGATGAGAGTGACTGATCCTATAAGTCACTCGTGTGGAGACACTATGCTGGACCTGTAGGTACTTATTGGGGAATGAGTTCACTGAACTGATCCGACCATAAATCGCTGGATGGTATATACCTCACTGTTAACTAGCTTGATTCTTTTGTCACGGTTGCGTAGATGATCTTTGGACCTGAGACACCAAAGATACCTTGTTGGTACGTATCTGAGCTTTGACTTTGACTAACGAATCCCTAACCATGAGTTATCAATAAGTCAAATGATCGGGTTTAGAGAAATGCCATCGAAGGTAATTGTGTGTTCAACATGGGATCATCTGCTTTCGGTATTATGAGAGAGAATGTTCCATGAATGATGCGCTTAAGTCCCTGGCCAGGGCGGACTCTGTATCAGATAAAGAGTTATCCGATATAGATTTGCAACATTTGATTCAAGTGATTCGATTGGCTAGGGTTTAACAGTAAACCATACTCTAGGTCGATTCGGAAACATTGCACAGATGAAGGATTATATCCGCGTGCTATTCGATGACGAAAAGGTTCCAATAGAGGGTTGCGGTAACCCCAATGCCATCTAGGATCACGCGATGTTGCTTGGCATCCAACGTGATCGGAAGCGCGTTTGAATTTACTGTGGGACATTAAATTCGGCTGATTAATTAATATAAGGATATTAATTAATTCAATGGGTCCGTAAAGAGTTACTGGGCTTAATGGGCCATTAAATGAATTGGTATTTGGGCCTAGAGGGTCACACGCAAAAGGTTTTCAAGTGGATGGATAATTTGACGGGATTTCGGATAAGTGTGGGTTTTTATGAAAAATCGCAAATGCACTTATTATAAAAGAACGGCCGCTAGGTCGGGGGCCAGCAACCTTGACCTAGCCGCGGCCCCCTCTCTCTCCTCTCTCTCTCCTGGGTGCACCTCTCGAGGCCGCCCCCTTGGAGGATCTGCTCCGGCTCCCGACAGCTCCGCTTCTCATTCGACGGGAGTTTTCGAATCCGCATGTCGTGGCGGATTGTGCGTAGCCAGACGGGATCCGTGGATGCCGTATCGAGCGAGGAGGCAAGGACGATCCATCGCGAGGAGAACCGCATGGATACCGCTAAAGGCCGAGCACCTGTGTGACTTGCGGCATCGCTCCAACAGAACCGAAGAACGAATGCGGATACGAATCCATGGAAGGTAAATTTGATTTACCGCTTTAGTCTTTTGTTGATCGAAATGGGACGGATCCGTTCCCGAAATAATTTTTATGCTGCGTTCTAGTCTGATCCGGACACAAAGAACCCATCAGTGGTATTAGAGCCAGGTTCCACTGTGTTCTTCGTCGTTTCGGACTCCGGATCAGTAGTTTTATAATTTATTCCATGCTATGTTTTGATTTTAATTGCATGAGACATTTCATTATATGGACATGGTTAATTTACAGTAAATTATTGCATTAAAATCATTTTTTTTTTCATGTGTTTCGTGTTCTTCGTCTGACGAAGAACGGGTACGAATCGGCATCTCTGCAGGCACCCAAGGGTTGGGGAAGGCTTGCCAGCACAAGGGATCCCCCCCGTGCGGTCGCCGGTCGCCGGCGGCCTCGTAGCCGCCGTCGGATGGAGTGGCCAGCCACCCCCTCTCCTTCTTCTTCTCCCGAGTTTAAGGGGGGGTGGGGCTCGAGTTGCAGAAATTGAAAGGGGGGGTTTTTGGGGAGACCGCCAGCGACCAGGGTCACTGGCGCCGTCGCCGGACCCCCTGGCTGCCAGGCGGTCCTCCCCGGTGCCGGTCCTAGTTGACCGGTGGCAGCTGGGTGTGGGCTCCCTCCCCGCCTGGAACGCAGCTTGGGGAAACCCTAGTTGCGTCGGGCAAGGGGGGGGAGGGTACCGGGCCGGGCGGGGCCCTAGATCAGAGCTAGCCCGGCGCTGGACCCGGGTTAGGCCCGCCCCTTGGGGTGGGTTTAGTCCCGGTTTGGGTGCCAGTTGGGCTCGGTCCAGTGGCCGGACCGAGCCCAGTTCGCCAGGCCCAATTAACCCCCCCTATTATCCCCTATTTATCTATTTAAATCCCCTTTTTAAATTACATAATTTTAATTTTAATTTAAAATTAGATTTTAATTAAATTAAATTCTATTTAATTGCTGTTAAAGGGCCAGTAAATAGATATATTGTTCTTGGGGATTCTTTTTAATAAATGTTTTTAATTAGTTATTTAATCTAATTGTTAGATTAAAGGACATTAAAATAGTTAATTTAATTGTTAAATTAATTCATGTAATGTCTATAAATTTAACTTGCATGCAATATTATAAATTTGTAAATTTGGAGCTTTAGTACATATATTGTGATGTGCATTGATTTCTTATTTAAATTTGATTTAAATTAGCATGCCAAAACAAATAATTTTTTTTGAAAATTCAAATCCAAATTTTGTTTGGTCCCTGGTTTATGAAACCAAAATATTATTTATTTTCGAAAAATTTATTTAGCCACGTGTTGTGCTAAATCATGTGCGGTTTGTTTAATTAAAATTACACGGTGGTCATGGATGAGCATTTTTCTTTGTTAATGTGGATGATGATATGTGCGAATGCTTGGATTATTAATTGTTAATAAATAGAGGTCTGTGTACCTCTCCCTCTCGCATATTCTACTATATCTCTACCTCCCTCCTTAATGTACTCGCCATAAGGCTTCTGTTAAATTATCTTGTAATTTGATCGAGGCGATAAAGCGTGGAGCGAGGATGATCCACAATTGCAATCAAGAAGGATATGAAGGAGTTCATTTACCCTATGAGTTTGCAGACTCATGATATAAATTGTTATATTGTGTGTGTGTGTTTGACTATCTGGTTCAAGTCAAACCACTACTCTATCCATGACCACACTAACGACATGTATGTGATGCGTGTGTCTTCTTTTTGATTACGAATCAAACTATCTAGGTTAATAGTATATAAATATATTTGACATATTAAATACTATCATCTAGGATGAGACCAAACTAAATAAATAAAACCTTCGTTACAAATTCTAAGCCGGAGCGCGAGTTATTGAGAATGCACCGCGTGGCTCTCCATCAATATAGTTAATAGAACTTAAATCGATGCTGGTATCTTCTATGTGTTTACTCGAGATTTACCATCATCTGATGAGGGGACTATTAATTTTGGCATTCGATGCCTTTGGATTAAAATAGAGGAACGATATAGTTATCCATGTGTTTATCCGGGAACTATATTTTTACTCTACTTTATTACGTATTGATGGTAAAGCTTAAACTGGGGATAATGGTCTACTGTGTTTACTCGAGACCATTAATAATATGGGAGCCAATATATGATCGGATATTGCAAGGAGTTGCAATTACCATGAGATGGTTGCTCTAAAAAAATAGTACAATACTAATTGTTTACTCGAGGTTATACTGTGACTCTTAGATATTCTGATCCTGGCTAGGAGACTGTTGGCGTTTGTTCTGTATAGCTGAAGGTTATATAGTCCGACGAAAATTAGTGGGAATAAAACTAGATAAACAAAGTCCATATCTTATTTTTAATTAATGATTGAATATCTATTAATTGTAATTTGATTATCTACTATAGGCTAAAATGTCGTACTATAACCCGTTGCGTGGCATACTAGATGCCAATCGTTTGACAGGTTCAAACTACTCAGACTGGCTTAGGAACCTGAAGATTGTTCTCATGTCTGAGCAAATTGCTTATGTCCTGGATGATGAACCTCCTACTGAACTAGCATTAGATGTCCCAGAGGAGGACATGCTGACATATGAGAAATGGAAAGAAGATTACACCATGGCCGAATGCTACATGCTGGCCTCTATGAGCAATGAGTTGCGGAGGCGGCATGAGGAGATGGATGCTAGATCCATCATGCCCCATTTGAAGGAGCTATTTGGTGAGCAGAGTAGGATCGAAAGATATGAGATATTTAAGAATCTGTTTAAAGCTCAGATGGTAGAGGGATCTTCAGTACAGACTCATGTGCTGAAGATGATTGAATGGGTGGAGAAGTTGGATGCTCTTGGGGTCTCACTCCCTAAGGAGATGCATACCGGTCTTGTGTTATCTTCACTTCCACAATCATATGCTCAGTTTATTATTAACTTTAACATAAACAAGATCCAGGCCACTTTGGCTAAATTACTGAACATGCTGAAGACTGCAGAGGGGAACCTTGTAAAGGATAAACCCCAAGTCCTTATAGTTGGTAAGACCGGCAGGAAAAGACTAGCAGTCCAAGCTTTAGGAAAGGCAAAGGCAAGAATTAGAAGAAGCCGAAGGTTGTCAAAAAGGACAAAGACAAGAGTGTTGAGAAGGGTGAATGCTTCTACTGTCACCAGAAGGGCCACTGGAAGAGGAATTGTAAATAATATCTCAAGGACAAGGCTCAAGGAACTGTGAAGCAATAGGATGCTTTAGGTATCTATATGATAGATGTAAACTTGTCAATTAGAGATTATACATCATGGATATTAGATACTAGATGTGTTTCTCATATCTTCAGTACTGTGCAGGCACTGACAAGAAGACGTAAGCTGAGGACCGGCGAGGTGGAGTTGAGGCTAGGTAGCGGCGCAATAGTTGCGGCGATCGCTGTGGGGACAATGAAGCTCAAGCTACCATCCGGAGACACTTTTTCATTAGATGAATGTTATTATGTTCCTAACATAATAAGGAATATTATTTATATTTCGTGTTTAGATAGAATTGGGTACATCTTATTTGTTGGGAACAATTGTTGTTCAATTTATTTCAGAAATAAATTAATAACTTCTGCTTTGTTATCCAATGGATTGTACTTATTAAATATGTCTCATGATAATTTCAATATTAGTTCTTTAACTAAAAGAAACAAGTGTGAAGTGAACAAAGCCTACCTATGGCATTGTAGGTTTGGCCACATTGGTGAAAACAGACTCCAAAGGCTGCATAAAAATGGATACTTAGATCTATTTGATTATAAATCATATGCAATCTGTGAGTCATGTTTAATAGGCAAAATGACAAAATCACCATTTTCTGGAAGTGGAGAACGAACCAATGACTTGCTAGAACTAATACATTCAGATGTATGTGGTCCTATGTCAACTCAAGCCATTGGTGGTTTCTCATATTTCATTATGTTCACTGATGATTTCTCAAGATATGACTTCATATACTTATTGAAGTATAAATCAGAAGCTTTTGAGAAATTCAAAGAATTCAGGAATGAAGTAGAGAAACAAACTAGAAGAGTATCAAAACCATCCGATCTGATCGTGGTGGGGAATATTTGAATACAGAGTTCACAAAATACTTGAAGGATAATGGTATTCTGTCTCAGCTTACAACTCCCTATACACCTCAAATGAATGGTGTATCGGAAAGGAGTAATCGCACATTAATGGAAATGTGTAATCCATAATGAGTATGTCCAAATTACCAGTGTCCTTATGGGGATATGCACTTAGCTTGGCTATGTATATCCTAAACAAGGTACCTAGCAAATATGTTGAAACCATTTCGTATGAGATATAGAATGAAAGGAAATCAGACCTTAAACATGTTAAAGTCTGGGGATGTCCTGCTCATGTTAAAAGATATGATGCAGATAAGCTGGAGTCTAGAATTGACAAATGCAGATTTGTGCGATATCCGAAGGAAACTTACGGATATTACTTTTATCATTGTGGCGAACAAAAGGTATTTATGGCCAGGAGAGCTGTCTTTTTGGAAGAAGACTATATTCTCCAAAAGGATAGTGGAAGTAAAGTAACTCCATAAGAAATACCAGGCCCATAAACTGTTAATGGTTCATCAGATGAACTATCAATTTCCGACCTGTTCAAGAAAGTACACAAGAACCTCGTAGGTCAGAAAGAGTACCTAAGCCCCCAGAAAGATATGAGGGACATATTAATTTGGATGGTTCTAGGATACTCTATAATGAAGATGATGATCCTAAGACTTACCAGGAGGCCATTGAAAGTCCAGAGGCTGGGAAATGGTGAGAAGCTATGAATTCTAAAATTCAATCCATGCACATCAACCAAGTTTGGAACTTAGTTGACTTGCCCAAATGTATAGTACCTATCGGATGCAAATGGATCATTAAAAGAAAGATTGGTGCAGATGGACGAATTGAGACTTATAAGGCAAGGTTAGTGGCGAAGGGTTATCGTCAAAGGTAAGGCATTGACTATGACGAGACCTTCTCACCTATTGCCATGATTAAGTCTATCAGAATTCTTCTCGCTATTGCTGTATACCATGATTATGAAATTTGGCAGATGGATGTGAAGACGGCCTTCCTTAATGGAAACATTGAGGAAGAGGTGTATATGATACAGCTGGAGGGCTTTACATCAAAGGAATCTCTAGATATGGTATGTAAGTTGCAAAGGTCTATTTATATATTGAAGCAAGCTTCCCGCAGCTGGAACATAAGATTTGACGAGGCAATCAAATCTTATGGCTTCATTAAGAATGAAGATGAGCCTTGTGTGTACAAGAAAAAATAGTGGGAGCGCAATCACATTCCTAGTTCTTTACGCTGACGACATCCTACTCATTGGGAATGATGTAGGGATAATGTCATCAGTAAAGATCTGACTATCCAAGAACTTCTCCATGAAGGATTTGGGAGAAACATCTTACATATTGGGAATACAGATCTATAGAGATAGATTAAAGAAGATGCTAGCTACCCAATCTAAGTACATAGAAACCATTGTCAAAAGGTTTGACGTGGAAAATTCCAAGAGAGGTCTCATATCGATGAAATGTGGAATTTATCTCTCTAAAAGTCAGTCTCCTAAGACTTATGAGGAGAGAAAAATGATGGATAAGATTCCCTATGCTTCAACCATTGGTTCCATCATGGATGCCATGCTATGTACAAGATCTGATGTTGCATATGCTCTAAGCGTTACGAGCAGACATCAGGCAGATTTAGGTGATGAACACTGGAAGGCTGTAAAATATATCCTTAAGTACTTGAGAAGAACTAAGGATATGTTTATGGTCTATGGAGGAGGAGACTTAAAGATGCAAGGATACACTGATTCGAGTTTTCAGTCTGATCTTGATGATAACAAGTCGACATCAGGATTTGTCTTCACACTCAACGGGGCCAGGCAGGAAACCACTGCTGATTCGACAACGGAAAGTGAGCATATTGCTGCTGCTGAAGCTGTCTGGATGAAGAAATTCATCGACGATCTTGGTGTAGTGGAAAGCATCTCTGGTCCCGTCCCACTGCTGTGTGACAACAATGAGACGATTGTTCAAGCGAAAGAGCTAAGGTCTCATCAGAAGTTGAAGCACATTCTGCGGCACTTTTACTGATCAGAGAGATTATAGTTCGAAGAAATGTCGTAGTGGAAAGAGTTTCTTCAGCTGACAACATAACATATCCATTGACAAAGCCTTTATCTCAAAATGTCCTTGAGCGTCACATAAAGAATATGGGCATTATGTATAAAAGTGATTGGCTTTTGTCCAAGTGGGAGATTGTTAGTATTCGATGGCCCGCAAGGCAATCTGACACTATGTATTATTCAGATTACTAATAAAATAGCAATATTTCATTGTGTATTGTGAGTGATTAGAATGACTGTGTGATTATCATGAAAAATCTATGTTGTTTAAGTGCAAAATAAAGCCTATTAAAAAGAAACTATGTGAAGTGATCGCCAGAAACTTTTGACTTAAAAGTTCCAAAAGAAAGTTTGATCGCCTACCTGTTTAAACGCGGAAGATGTTGAGTCCTTGATTCCCCCTCCTTCAGCCGGCTGAAGAAAGAGAGCCCTTCCTTTTCTTTTGTTCTTGCTGTTAAGGTTGAAGTTGAGGATCGTCCAGAGTTCTTTGATTTGCTTGAGTTCCTTCTTTGATTCTCTTTTTTGTCCCTTGCAAGAAATATAGAAAGAGAAATGGAGAAACAATGATGAGAACTTAAGTAGAAGCAGTATCCACTCTAATCATAGTTTTAAGCATGCAACTAAACAGCAAACTTACTTGTTGGATGGCTTTTTAAACCCCTTGATTAAATAGGTTTTTGAAAAGAATGCAAGTGGTGTGTGTTGCATGAAGTGATGATGAAGAATGCAATATTAATGAAGATGTAAATGAAAATGCAGAAATGAAACACTTATGCCGAATTGTGAAGCCTTGAATTGGATGAAGAATGGACGCCGACTTCTGGAAACAGCAGCGCTTCGGGTTTGGACGTCGTTGCTCCGATCTTCAATCACTAACTCTGATCCTAACTTCTTTCTTTTTTTTTTTTTAACTTTCAAGATGCAAGGTATTTATAGACTTCTTCTGCGTCCGCAGATTTACATGGAAAAATTTAGGATTTATCCATCTTAACCAACAGATAAATACAGATTAATTTATTTTTATCTGTAATTATCTAAAACGCGTCAGCCAATGAAGACGCCTTTCAGATTAATTAAGATAAGGATAAACATCCGAAAAAAATTATCTTTATCTGTATTAGCTAAAACGCGTCTACATGTATAGACGTCTTTTACACTAATTAAGATAAGGATAAACATCCGGGAAAACTTATCTTTATCTGCATTAGCTAAAACGCGTCTACATGTATAGACGTCTTTTACACTAATTAAGATAAGGATAAACATCCGGAAGAGAAGTAGAAATAGCCTAAAACGCGTCGTTACGGGCAGACGCCTTTTATCTAATTAATCAATTGATTAAAATTCAAATTTAAACGTTAAAATAAGAACAAAGTCTAAATGGCGTCCACACATGTCGACGTCTTTTATATTTCATCATATTTTAACTGAAATTTGAGTTAAAATCAATTTAATTGATTAACTTAAATATGTCTGTTAAACCCGACACTAAAAAAAAATAAATAATAATTAATTAATGATTAAATATCAGACCATTCTGAGGCATTATTATATGATATGAAATTTACTCAAAATGACGTCAAAATTAGCGTGTCTACAGCTGCCTCACTTTGACATCGTTTTTGCAAGGGAGTGAAATGAAATGGAATGTACTGAAAAGGTGATGCCAAGGTGTGATGAGACACGCTCTTAATCATCACATGATTAGAATTTTTGTCAAAATTATCAATGAAGGTAGCTCAAGGAGATCAATGGAATCAATCATGTCTGGATGAGGTAGACAAGGAAATAAAATAAAGTCGATCAACCTCCTCTGAGTGGGAAGTATCCCAGGTCGTAGACACTGTAAGTTTCATCATAGGGAGCGTTTGCCAGTCAATGTGGACGTGCTGCAACCATGATGGATCTTAAAGGAAAACAAGAAATATTGGATAAAGAGTCCAATCAAGGATAGAATTCCAAGGATATCTTCAAGCGAACCTCAAAGATAATCAAGATACTCAATTCAGAATGGAATATTTCATATCATGTTTGAATTATTTGATTAATGGTCTGAAACTTAATCAATAATTAATCCTTATTACAGTGATTTCAAAGTCCTACATGATGCATGCTGGGCTAAAAGAAAAAATATAAAGTCAAATAAAATATAAATTAATCAAGGATAATATTGTTAAATTGTCATTAATAAGTCAAGATACCAACTCTTGTAATCCAGTGCTAAGCCGAAGCTCGTTTATCCACGCACCGTTTCACAAAAGTGGAACTATCGTCCTTACTAATTAACAATCCAACGGCCTATCCGTGCGATTAAGAATTCTCTGGAATTATCACTGTTTTTGTTATAGGGGAACTCAAATTCCAGTTTCATCAAAACCACAAGGTCCTTGATATACTCTAATAAATACTTATCATATAGTAATGCAAATGATTTACATGGAAGAGTACAAGGATAGAAATAATCATCCTTTTAGTCACGGTCGAGACTTCTTGACTCCCACAGTAGGATTTTCTTGATATTTTCAGCTTTACTTGAATTTTCTGCAATCAAAATCATTAATAATTCCAAACAAATATTCAATTTAAACATCAAAAACCACAGAATTTCGGATAAATCACAGAAAGGCTGAAACGCGTCGTGTGGCGCAGACGCCATTTAACATTGAAACGCGGCGGTTCTCCTCGACGCCTTTTACTCACAGAAACAGGTTTCTGGTTGTTTTCTATTCGGATTCCAACTCTACCAATGTACATCCCTTTTCCAATCCGGAAAAGTCTTCCTAGGATCGCAATTCCTTCTATATAAACACCCTTAGGTTGTTCCCAAACAATCCTACCATAATCCAAAGATCCTAGGTTGAGTTTTCTTCTAAAGTTTCAAGGTTTCTTCAAAGTTTCTAAGGTTTCCAAGCTTTAAGAAGGAAGAACTCCGAAAAAGAGGATGGATTCTTCAAACAAGAGGATGAAGATGTCCCTAGAGAAGATCTCAGACGTGGAGAATCACCTCAACGGAAGGGATCCTAATCACCAAGTAAGTTAAATCAACTCCCTTTCAATTCTTGTTCTTGTTCTTCGTGTTCTTCATCTTATTCTTCATGTTCTTCCTTTTGTTTCCAGAATTATCCCATGTTTCCTGGCCCAAGAAAGTTTACCTCTCTCCCTTGGATTCGCAAACTTGCAAAAAGTGTTAGGCTTTCCATACAAGTTTTCATATCCAAGTGGAATCTTCAAGGTCTAGTGGTGCTTGCCAAACGTTACAAGAGTGCGAACGTAGATTGGGCGGCTATGGGTGCCTTGATCGAATGGTGGCATCCCCAAACTGATACGTTCTTTTTCCAAGACTTCGAGTGCACGATCCTTTTGGAGGAGGCGGAGCTTCTATTGGGTCTCCCAAAGACCAAAGATAACAAAGATAAGATGGCTTTAACAAGAGAGAGAATCACCGGTCAACAATTGTTGACATCGATTATGAAGGATCCTTCAGAGGCTAAAGGATGCCTTACTAAAAAGGAGATCAATCTTGCAAAGCTCGCTGAGTGGACTCTATATGAAATTGATGATCTAAGGGAGGATGAGGCGGAGGATGTGACGAAAGCTTTCGTCACATGCCTTGCCGGTGCCTTATTTTTCCCTGCGCAAGACAACATCTTAGAAGATGATCAGGTCAGTGCCATCTGCGCAATCTTCGAAGGTAAATCCATTAGCACTGCACTCTTGGCATATCTTTACAGCGGGCTTTCTGCGGCATCTGTGGGTCGTCCTCCCTACGGGTGCATGTTACTCTTTGCTCTATGGGTTGAACTTCACTTTAAGTTTGAGTACTGCAAGAAAAGGCCTCTAAGACCATCTCAAATTTTCTTGAATAGTCCGATCCACTGCATTGCTAATATTGTAAAGTTCAACGAGCACATGGTCAACAAGGTTCCAAAGTTCAAGACCCGAGACGATTGGAGAGAGTATCTGAAACTCATGACATCCGATATATTTGACTCGTCTCCACTCGCTCTTGTTGGAAAAGCTGTTTGGGTGCGCCGTGCAGCAGGAGCAGATCTTAAGTTGATTGGAGCCACCGAGTTCGTGTTATACAACCCACACCGGTGCCTTACTCAACTTAGCTTGGGCCGTCGTGAATTCCCCGAGTTCTCCTTTACACCCCCGATCAAGAAGCGTGCCTTGGAATCCGACGAAGATTATGAAGCTATAGAAATCATCACCACGTTATGAAACCTTGGCTTCAGTTATCGTGTAAAATCCTCTAAAGATAGAGATAGAAGATTGAAATTTCCATATCTTAAAAGTCTTCATGAAATTCTTCCTTAAATGTCCTCTTTCTCTTTTTAACTTTGTTTTTATAATGTAATAAAAGACTTTATTGAATAAAAAAAAACTATTTTTCATGCCTTTAAATCTTTCCTTAACTTTCTGTGATGTGCAGATGATTTTTCCTTTAGTAAAAACTTGATTTTTCCTGAAAATTTGACATTTCGGGATCTGTTAAATGTAAAACGCGTCCATTCAGAAAGACGCCTTTCAACCATAATTCATTTTCCAGAAATTCAATTTAATCCTAAAAAAACTGATTAAACCTTAAACTGCGTCTTCTTATCACGACGCCTTTCAATTATCTCTCCTACTTTTTGTAGACACGCTAATTTTGACGTCATTTTGAGTAAATTTCATATCATATAATAATGCCTCGAAATGGTCTGATAATTAATCATGAATTAATTTTTATTAATCTTTTTAAGTGTCGGATTTAACAGATGTGTTTAAGTTAATTAATTAAATTGATTTTAGCTCAAATTTGAGTTAAAATATGAAGAATTCTAAAAGACGTCGACCCAAGTGGACGCCATTTAGACTTTATTCTTATTTTAACGATTAAATTTGAATTAATTAATTAATTAATTAACTAACTAAAAGGCGTCTGGTAATGTCGACACATTTTAAGTTTCCTAAGTGATTTTAACTTCCCCTCCGGATGTTTATCCTTATCTTAATTAGTCTAAAAGACGTCTACATATATGGACGCATTTTACCTAATAAAGATAAAGATAAGTTTTCCCGGATATTTATCCTTATCTTAATTAATCTGAAAGGCGTCAGCCATGATGGACGCGTTTTAGATAATTACAGATAAAGATGAATTAATTAGTATTTATCTGTCAGTTAAGATGGATAAATTCGGGATTTTTCTATGTTAATCTCGAACGCAAGAAATGCCTATAAATACCCTGTATGTTGAAGAGTTGAAAAAAAAAAAAGAGAGAGAGTTGAAATCCATTAAAGAGATAGCGTTATTATAGCGAGTTGAAGATCGAAGCAACAACGTCAGAACGCCGGAGCGCTGCCATTTTCAGAAGTCGGCGTCCCTTTCAAGATCTTCATCCTTTCAAAGCTTCATCCGATTGGACATAAGTTTTTCATTACTGCATTCATTTCATTAGTTTCATTCTTCATATTCACTTCATGCAAACACACACCACAGCACAATCTTTCAAAAACCTACTTGATTAAAGGGGTTTCAAAGCCATTTAAACAAGTGAGTTTGCTGTTTTAAATATGTCTAAAATCAGGATTAGTTCAGATACTGCTTCTACTTAAATTCTCATCATCATTCTTCTTTATTTTGTTTCTGTCTCTGCTGCACTCAACAACAACGAGAGATTCAAAAGAGAAATCAAGCACAAAGCCAAAAAGATTTCTGGACGATCCTCAACCTCAAATTCAACAGCAAGAACAAGAAGCAAAGAAAGGGCTCTCTTTCTTCAGCCGGCTGAGGAAGGGGAACCAAGGACTCAATCTTCCGCGTTAGAACAGGTAAGCGATCATACTCTCTTTTGAAACTTTTTAGTTAAAAGTTTCTGGCGATCACTGCACTTTAGTTGCTATTTTTAATAGGTTAGTTTACACTAAACAACATAGATTTTTCATGTTAATCACACGGTCATTCTAAGCACCTACAGCTTTTTTGGCGATCACGATGGGACATCATGGGCCGTGTGATTAACATGAAAAATCTATGTTGTTTAGTGTAAACTAACCTATTAAAAATAGCAACTAAAGTGTAGTGATCGCCAGAAACTTTTAACTAAAAAGATTCAAAAGAGAGTATGATCGCTTACCTGTTCTAACGCGGAAGATTGAGTCCTTGGTTCCCCTTCCTCAGCCGGCTGAAGAAAGAGAGCCATTTCTTTGCTTTTTGTTCTTGCTGTTGAATTCGAGATTGAGGATCGTCCAGAAGTCTTTCTGGCTTTGTACTTGATTTCCCTTTTTGAATCTCTCGTTGTTGTTGAGCGCAGCAGAAACAGAAACAGAATAAAGAAGAATGATGATGAGAATTTAAGTAGAAGCAGTATCTGAACTAATCATGATTTTAGACATATTTAAAACAGCAAACTCACTTGTTTAAATGGCTTTGAAACCCCTTAAATCAAGTAGGTTTTTGAAAGATTGTGCTGTGGTGTGTTTTTGCATGAAGTGAATATGAAGAATGGAATTAATGAAGATGAAAATGCAAATGCAGGAATGAAAAACTTATGCCCAATCGGTTGAAGCTTTGAAAGGATGAAGATCTTGAAAGGACGTCGACTTCTGGAAATGGCAGCGCTCCGGCGTTCCGACGTTGTTGCTTCGATCTTCAACTCGCAATAATAACGCTATGGCTCAACTCAATTCAATTCTCTTCTTCTCTTTTCTTAACTCTTCAACATGCAAGATATTTATAGGCATTTCTTGCGTTCGAGATTAACATAGAAAAATCCCGAATTTATCCATCTTAACCGACAGATAAATACTAATTAATTCATCTTTATCTGTAATTATCTAAAACGCGTCCATCATGGCTGACGCCTTTCAGATTAATTAAGATAAGGATAAATATCCGGGAAAACTTATCTTTATCTTTATTAGGTAAAATGCGTCCACATATGTAGACGTCTTTTAGACTAATTAATATAAGGATAAACATCCGGAGGGGAAGTTAAAATCACTTAGGAAACTTAAAATGCGTCGACATTACCAGACGCCTTTTAGTTAGTTAATTAATTAATTAATTAATTCAAATTTAATCGTTAAAATAAGAATAAAGTCTAAATGGCGTCCACTTGGGTCGACGTCTTTTAGAATTCTTCATATTTTAACTCAAATTTGAGCTAAAATCAATTTAATTAATTAACTTAAACACATCTGTTAAACCCGACACTTAAAAAGATTAATAAAAATTAATTAATGATTAATTATCAGACCATTTCGAAGCATTATTATATGATATGAAATTTACTCAAAATGACGTCAAAATTAGCGTGTCTACAGCTGCCTCACCTTGGCATTGTCTTTGCAAGGGAGTGAAATGGAATGGAATGTACTGAAAAGGTGATGCCAAGGTGTGATGAGACACGCTCTTAACATCACATGACTGGAATTTTTCTCAAAATTATCAATGAAGATAGCTCAAAGAGATCAATGGAATTAATCATGTCTGGATGAAGTAGACAAGGAAATAAAATAAAGTCGATCAACCTCCTCGGAGTGGGAAGTACCCCAGGTCGTAGACACTGTAGGTTTCATCATGGGGAGCGTTTGCCAGCCAATGTGGACGTGCTGCAGCCATGATGGATCTTAAAAGAAAACAAGAATATTGGATAAAGAATCCAAGCAAGGATAAAATTCCAAGGATATCTTTAAGCGAACCTCAAAGATAATCAAGATACTCAATTCGGAATGGAACATTTCATATCATGTTGGAGTTATTTGATTAATGGTCTGAAACTTAATCAGTAATTAATCCTTATCATAATGATTTCAAAGTCCTATATGATGCATGCTGGGCTAAAAGAAAAATATAAAGTCAAATAAAATATAAATTAATCAAGGATAATATTGTTAAATTGTCATTAATGAGTCAAGACACCAATTCTTGTAATTCAGTGCTAAGCCGAAGCTCGTTTATCCACGCACCGTTTCACAAAAGTGGAACCATCGTCCCCACTAATCAACAATCCAACGGCCTATCCGTGCGATTAAGAATTCTCTGGAATTATCACTGTTTTTGTTGAAGGGGAACTCGAATTCCAGTTTCATCAAAACCACATGGTCCTTGATATACTCTAATAAATATTTAACATATAGTAATGCAAATGATTTATATGAAATAATACAAGGGTAGAAATAACCGTCTTTTTAGCCATGGTCGGGACTTGAATTCCATAGTGAGATCTTCTTGACATTTCCAGCTTTGCTCAGAGTTTTTTCTTGAAACGCGTCAGTGCTTCTCGACGCCTTTTACTCACAGAAACAGGTTTTTGGTAGTTCTCTACTCGGATTCCAACTCTCTTCATGCCTTGTGTCCTGTATATGACTTGAACAAACAGGTTAAGTATCTGTTTAGGCTTAGCCCCTTGCCTGACCAAATAAATGGTCGATCAATCTTTTCCTTCAATAAATGGTCAAGGGGCATAGCCTTTATTAACAAAGGTAATATGAATAATCAAACTTAAGCAAAATGCAACATACAAGCAAACAGATGCTTACTGAAAATAAAAGGAATGAAACATATTAAATGCAACAAGCAAATGCTAATTGAAATATTTTTTGTAGTTTTGAAATATTCATTTTTGTTTGGGTTTTGAAATATGTATTTTTTTAGATTTTGAAAAATGTACATTTTTTTGAATTTTTGAAATATGTACTTTTTTGAATTTTTGACTATGCAATTTTTTTGAATTTTGACATATGCAATTTTTTTTGAATTTTTGACATATACATTTTTTTTTGAATTTTTGACATATACATTTTTTTTGAATTTTTGACATATACATTTCTTTTTGAATTTTTGACTAAAAGACCAGTATGGTACTTAGATCAAAAGATCATATTCATTTATTAACTTAATTTCCAAATTGTTCTTTAACTTAACTTAAAACCCATCGTGTTTGAACTTGTGCTTCCATTCGTGATCCCATTTGATGATTTGACCCTTAGTCAATCTAAGCCATTCCTCAAGTTTGAAGTACACCTCTTTAGAAAGAAAAGAAGAATAGATTTAGAAAGCCCATGAGAAGGTTCCGGAGACCTAAAAAGATGTTCCTTTCCAACCCTAATATCTGTTGGGGTTCGGTCATTTTCTTTCCGGGGTATTTATCGACCTTGCGTTCCCTTTTGTTTCATTTCATGGCCTTGATGTGACGTTTGTAGTGTATTGGCCTTTTGATTTTTCCCTTTTTTTTTATTCTTTTCTTTCTTTGCTTTGCTTTGGAACGGATCTCCCCCATTTTTTTTATGACGGCCTCCTACTAAGATGGCGGGTATTCTTGGTAGTCTATTCTAAGCCTCGTTCCGACATCATGGGCCGAGTGTAAAACAGAATTTTACTTTAAAAGGAACGATTTGTACTTTACACTCTTAGTCAAGCTTTTGATATTCTTAAGGACTTGGCATCTCTTGTTACTCACGAATAAAACGTGTCAGTGTGTGCAGTAATGGGTTTGAAGTTAAATTATTCAGACTAACAAAGAAATTTGAGTTTATAAATTTTCTGATTCCTCTGGTCTTTGTACCATACTGATCGACTCTTTAACCTAAGGATAGTATTTCTTAAGATGTAAACCATTCCAGGGATGATTTAGCTCTTCTCCTTCTGCATTAACAAGACGATAAGCATTACCAGGAAAAGCGTGCGATACAACATAAGGTCCTTCCCAGTTGGGTTGGAGCTTAGAACGTGGACCACCAGGTTTTACAAAAATTCTTTTAACGACCATTTCACCGACTTTGAACTTTCGTTCAATGACTTTCTTTTGATAAAAACGTGCTAGTCTGTTCTGATAAACTTTTGCATGATTAGCAGCTGACCATCTTTTCTCGTCTAAAAGTTCCAATTGAGCAAGGAGTGCTGAACGATGTTCATCAATGGAGAATTCTTTGTTCAATTGTACTCTTAATGACGGTATAAGGATCTCATATGGAACTACCGCCTCCATTCCAAATGTTAAGGAATAAGGAGTTTGTCCAGTAGGCGTGCGGATCGAAGTTCGGTAGGCCCATCGAGCCTCAACCAATTTTTCTGGCCAATCAGCGAATTTGTTAGATTTACAGGTCTTTTTGATGATTTTTATCAAAGTCTTATTAGTTGCCTCTGCTTGGCCATTGCCTTGCGGATAATAAGGAGATGAATGATGCAATGCAATTTTATACTTGTTGCAGAGGTCCTTCAATTCCTGTGACACGAACTGCGGTCCGTTGTCGGTGACGATGGTACTTGGAATTCCGAATCTTGTGATGATGTTCTTCATGATGAATTTGCAGACGGTTGATGCTTTGATCTCCACGTATGCTTCAGCTTCTGCCCACTTGGTGAAGTATTCCGTTGCCGTGAGAATGAAAGATTTTTGCTTGATGCCGGAATCTGGGTTACCAAGAGGTCCAATAATGTCGAAAGCCCACATGGAGAAAGGCCATGGGGAGGAAACAGGATGGAGTGAAGATGCAGGAGAATGAATTTTGTCGGCGTGAAGTTGACACTTAGCACACCTACGGACATATCCTACACAATCTTCTTCCATGGTTGGCCAATAAAATCCTTGTCTAAGGATCTTCTTTGCTAGCATCTGTCCATTGACATGGCCACCACAAACTCCACTATGAGCTCATTCCATAACCTTCCAAAGCTCATCATCGTCTAAACATCTCAGAAGAACTCCATCAAAACCTCTTTTGTACAGTGCTCCCCCAACTAGGGTGTATCGTTGAGCAACTCTCCTGATAGCTCTTTTTTCCTCAGTTGTAGCTTCTTCAGGATACGATTGATCTTCACAATATTTTGCAATTTCATAATACCATGGCTTCTGTTCATCATCCATCTCTTCTAACAGCTCCATTAACATGATTTCTCTTTTCTCCACGATACTTCCATCTTTGAATTTCTTCAGCAACTTCTCCTTAGTTCTAAGAAATGAAGGGTCTTTCACGGCAGGTGAAAGACGCCTATGAACTATGATTGATTCAGATTGCTTGCTGATAGGAAAATCAAGGGAAGATGCAAGTGAAGCTAGAGCGTCAGCTAAGATGTTTTGATTTCTAGGGACATGGACAAAGATCAATTTTGTGAAAAGCTTTGAGTAAGCAGAAGTAAGTTCTTGATATGGCTTGAGCTTGGGATCAAGAGTTCGATACTTGGTCAGCACTTGGCGAAGAATTAATTGGCTATCACCTACAATCCTGAGTTTGGTGGCACCATGAAAATGAGCAGCCTCGAGACCAGCAAGAAGTGCCTCGTATTCAGCTATGTTGTTGGTGACTGGAAAGTCAAGCTGAAAGGCTTGTGGAATGGTGACACCTTCAGGTGATAACAGAACGATTCCGATCCCCTTTCCATGAGAATTCAGAGCTCCGTCAAAATGCAGAGTCCACATATCATCTCTGATTTGATTTACGGACATCAGTTCCTCATCCGGAAATTCTGATCGCACTGGATCAAATCGAGGAAGGGGATGATGAGCGAGATGTTCTGCTATGGCATAGCCCTTGATCGCTTTCTGTTGAATGTAAATGATATCGAATTGGGATAGAAAGCTTTGCCATCGCGCTAACCTATCAGTAAGAACAGATTTCTCCAGAAGGAATTTGATTGGATTCATCCTAGCGATGAGATGGACTTCATGGGCCAGAAAATAATGCTTCAATTTTTGAACAACCCAAACTAATGCTGCACATGTTTTCTCCATCGCCGTATATCTCTGTTCAGCGGGGTTGAGAAGTTTAGAGAGATAGTAGGCTGCCCTCTCTTTTCCTTCTTCATCCTCTTGTGCTAGGACAGCCCCCACTGCATCATCCAGGACAGAAATATAAAGTATCAATGGTTTGCCTGGAGATGGTGGTCTCAAAACAGGAGGACTTGCCAAATAGTCCTTTAATCCATCAAATGCCTCCTGACACTTATCGTCCCAATTGAATTTGACTCCTGGCTTGGTAAGCTCGTAAAACGGCTTACACCTTTGTGAGTGCTGGGAGACAAAACGGCGAATAACTTGTAACCTCCCGATTAATCCTCTTAACTCTTTCAAGTTTTTGGGAGGTGGCATTTCTCTGATAGCCTTCGCCTTATTGGGATCGATCTCAATTCCCCGTTTGCTGACAATGAATCCAAGCAGTTTCCCTGAAGATACCCCGAATACACATTTCTTGGGGTTCATCTTCAACTGATACTCTCTCGATCTCTCTAATACCCTGGCCAAAACTTTGGTGTGCTCAGCCTTCGTTTTAGACTTAACCAATAAGTCATCCACATACACTTCCAAATCTATATGCATCATGTCATGAAATATTGCCATCATAGCCCTCTGATAAGTGGCTCCAGCGTTCTTCAATCCAAATGGCATGACGACATAACAATATGTTCCCCAAGGTGTAGTGAATGAAGTCTTCTCTTGATCCTCTTCTGCCAGCTTAATCTGGTTGTATCCTGAAAATCCATCCATAAACGATAACGTTTCATAGCCAGCAGTGTTATCGATGAGTACATCAATATGAGGCAATGGAAAATCGTCTTTAGGACACGCCCGGTTCAGATCGCGGAAGTCAATGCAAATTCTGACCTTCCCGTCCTTTTTCATAACCGGGACTATGTTGGCCACCCATTGTGGATAAAGGACAACCCTAATGAATTTGGCTTTGTGTAATTTGTCGACCTCTTCCTTCATCTTTAGAGCCAGGCGAAAGTGTCCTTATAATCCTTAAGCACTTGTACCATTGCCTTCTCATCCTCTGTAGAAAGATTTTTACTGACGAGGACAACCTTAGGTTCGTCTTCAGTCCCTAAGTTTATTTCGTTGGTGGGCTCTTCTACGGCAGCTGAGGGTTCATCAAATCTCTTCACTCCACTGGCATATGCCTCAGCTGCGTCCTCATCATCTTCCTCATCTTCAACAATGGGGTCCTTTTCATGCACTAACTCATATACCCCGTACCCATCATTGACTGACTCATCATCTGTACAATCTTCTGGCATCTGAATTGGATCTTCTAAAAGCTGAGGGATTAAAGAGCAAAAAGAACATTTATCAGCCAAATCCTGGAGGTATCTTTCTAGAATTTGCCTACCCTTAGGCTTCCTAGACTTCCTAACCTGACTAACCTGCCTAAAACTAGACTTCCTAACTTCACTAAACTGCCTCTCATAACCTAATGAAGATGAAGCAGGATGAAAATCCTGGGATACAAGTGGAAATACAGGGGAATCCTCCCGTGGGGAAGAACAGAGTAGATCTAAGAGAGAATCTTGACCGACGGACCCGCGCGATGGGGTGTAATCGGACAAGTAAGATGTTTCCTCGATAATGATTTGGGAAGAATTTGTTGTAAAATTGGCGTTTTTTTTTGGATATCGGAGGAATTATACATGAAGCAGGAGTGAATACAAATGGAAGGGGAATCAGACGGAGGAAGCGGCACCAAGGCCAGAGGATTAGGGGGATCATATAGCAATATGTCCCAGATCAGATCATACATCCTCTCTAGGTCGAGAGGAGGTTGTGGAATAAAGTCCCGAGGGGACAGAGTAATCATAACGGGCGGGGCCCGTGGAATGTCTTCAGTTATGACCCGCGACCAAGTCGGGGTCAAGAGTAGTGTACGAAAAAGAGTATGGAGCATTAGGATGTCTGTTGTATAACCAGCTTCATAGGGGTCATCTGGCTCCCCTTCATCAGTTTGTTCAGATAGCAGTATCCGCTTGTCAAAGATTGCGCCAGGGCTCTCAATTAGCTCGTCGATCTACGGTGGCCACTTGGGTTCTGCAGGATCCAGGAATAATCTGTTCAGTACTATGTATAGGTCCCTCAGGTCGAACCATCTGTACCATTCGCATTCGGGGTCATGGAATTTTCTCCTTTTCATAGGCCGCAAAGCCTCCAAGGATTGGTACGTAAGCAGTTCAGAGCAATGTCTGGCCAAGTCCCTCCCATATATGTCATGGAAGTCAAAACATGAAGTAATGACTACCGTGTTGTCGTGACTAAGTATGGGCCCTTTCACAAAGTGTGTATATAGGGTCCATGTTAAGGGATCTCGGCCTTCTTTAAGTGGTGTGGACATTATTTCCAAGATTTCTTGACCATCTTCTTGCTGAACCCTGTCTTGCTTTAGTTTCCTCGGCCTATAGCCCAGACCGCTTCCGGGTACCGCTCGGTGATCTTTGACAGGAGTGGTCCTGCCTTGCAACTGTGTGCCCAGACCTTTACCAGGCTGATAGCCATTTTTCATCATGATTCTCCATCCTGGGATACTCATGCACTTCTCCCTTTTGATAGCATTTAATGGGTATGGAGAAATGGTAGAGGCTTTCAAAGGATCAGCCACTGGACGGTAGACCTGTAATACCGACAGAAAATATTGTCGGCCAGGTAAAACAGCAGATTTAATATTTAAGGTATGAGCAGCAGCAAGGATCGGCATGCTCGTCACTTTAATAATTCGTCCTTTATAAGGGAATTTGAGGTATTGGTGATTCGTAGAAGGAATCGCCTCAAGAGTTTTAATATAAGGACGTCCCAGAATGGCATTTATGGAAGGGTCAATTTCTAGAATATGAAATTCGACCTCTGCATGACTTACTGGACCCAGCTCCACCTTTAAATAAACCATTCCCAGAGGGGAACGGGTAGAATTGTCATATGCCGTAACTGAGATGGGGCTAGGCAGCCATTTCTCCTTGGGCACACCGCACAGTTCCAGGGTCTTCGGAGATAAAACATTAATTGAAGCCCCTGTATCAACCAGGCATACATCCACGGCCTTTTTGCAGATATTGACCGTGATGCTCAGAGCCATGCTTCTGGCGGCTGGCGGTACTAGTTCCGATGTGTGGAATGTAATTGAGGGCTGATCCCCCTGAGGAACTAGTAGTGCTGCAATTTTCTCTACCGGCACGTCTTCGTTGACCATCACCTTCTGTAGGTATTCCATTAAGGCTTCTTGGTGAATCTTGGACCTTTTAATCAATTCAAGTACAGTGATCCGTGCCGGTGTTCTGTCCAGATGTTTCAACAAGTCATATTGAGTGCCTGGTGCACTCTCATCATTATGGGCTTCCTCAGTCGGCTGTGATGGGCCGTCTCTGACTGTGGACTGAGGAAAGACCTTGTTGAAAATCCTTCCACTCCGGAGCGCATGTTCCTCGACCGTGGAGGATCCGGGTGACACCTTGAGTACCGCAGAATCAGGTGGCGTAAGCGGTGCGGAGGGTTGATACGTAGGTGGTGGCGTTGGGTTAGGTGGTGATGGCGTAGGGTTAGGTGGTGGTGGCATGGTGCGGATTAAAGGCCTAGAGGGTTGAATGGTAGATGGGTACGCGGTCGGTGAAGTGGGGAATGGGACGCGTAATAGCGGTCTGGATGGTTGGATGGTGTCTGGATAGGTAGTGGTAGCGGGTGAAGTAGGGAATGGTACGCGGAGTAATGGCCTAGATGGTAAAGTACAAATCGTTCCTTTTAAAGTAAAATTCTGTTTTACACTCGGCCCATGATGTCGGAACGAGGCTTAGAATAGACTACCAAGAATACCCGCCATCTTAGTAGGAGGCCGTCATAAAAAAATGGGGGAGATCCGTTCCAAAGCAAAGAAAGAAAGAAAGAAAAGAATAGAAAAAAAAAGGAAAAGGCAAAAGGCCAATGTACTACAAATGTCACATCAAGGCCATGAAATGAAACAAAAGGGAACGCAAGGTCGATAAATACCCCGGAAAGAAAATGACCGAACCCCAACAGATATTAGGGTTGGAAAGGAACATCTTTTTAGGTCTCTGGAACCTTCTTACGGGCTTTATAAATCTATTCTTCTTTTCTTTCTAAAGAGGTGTACTTCAAGCTTGAGGAATGGCTTAGATTAACTAAGGGTCAAATCATCAAATGGGATCACGAATGGAAACACAAGTTCAAACACGATGGGTTTTAAGTTAAGTTGTTAAAGAATAATTTGGAAATTAAGTTAATAAATGAATATGATCTTTTGATCTAAGTACCATACTGGTCTTTTAGTCAAAAATTCAAAAAGAAATGTATATGTCAAAAATTCAAAAAAAATGTATATGTCAAAAATTCAAAAAAAAATGTATATGTCAAAAATTCAAAAAAAATTGCATATGTCAAAATTCAAAAACATTGCATAGTCAAAAATTCAAAAAAGTACATATTTCAAAAATTCAAAAAAATGTACATTTTTCAAAATCTAAAAAAATACATATTTCAAAACCCAAACAAAAATAAATATTTCAAAACCACAAAAAATATTTCAATTAGCATTTGCTTGTTGCATTTAATATGTTTCATTCCTTTTATTTTCAGTAAGCATCTGTTTGCTTGTATGTTGCATTTTGCTTAAGTTTGATTATTCATATTACCTTTGTTAATAAAGGCTATGCCCCTTGACCATTTATTGAAGGAAAAGATTGATCGACCATTTATTTGGTCAGGCAAGGGGCTAAGCCTAAACAAATACTTAACCTGTTTGTTCAAGTCATATACAGGACACAAGGCATGAAGAGAGTTGGAATCCGAGTAGAGAACTATCAGAAACCTGTTTCTGTGAGTAAAAGGCGTCGAGAAGCACTGACGCGTTTCAAGAAAAAACTCTGAGCAAAGCTGGAAATATCAAGAAGATCTCACTATGGAATTCATGAAGTCCCGACCGTGACTAAAAAGACGGTTATTTCTACCCTTGTATTATTTCATGTAAATCATTTGCATTACTATATGTTAAATATTTATTAGAGTATATCAAGGACCTTGTGGTTTTGATGAAACTGGAATTTGAGTTCCCCTTCAACAAAAACAGTGATAATTCCAGAGAATTCTTAATCGCACGGATAGGCCGTTGGATTGTTGATTAGTGGGGACGATGGTTCCACTTTTGTGAAACGGTGCGTGGATAAACGAGCTTCGGCTTAGCACTGAATTACAAGAATTGGTGTCTTGACTCATTAATGACAATTTAACAATATTATCCTTGATTAATTTATATTTTATTTGACTTTATATTTTTCTTTTAGCCCAGCATGCATCATATAGGACTTTGAAATCATTATGATAAGGATTAATTACTGATTAAGTTTCAGACCATTAATCAAATAACTCCAACATGATATGAAATGTTCCATTCTGAATTGAGTATCTTGATTATCTTTGAGGTTCGCTTAAAGATATCTTTGGAATTTTATCCTTGCTTGGATTCTTTATCCAATATTCTTGTTTTCTTTTAAGATCCATCATGGCTGTAGCACGTCCACATTGGCTGGCAAACGCTCCCCATGATGAAACCTGCAGTGTCTACGACCTGGGGTACTTCCCACTCCGAGGAGGTTGATCGACTTTATTTTTCCTTGTCTATCTCATCCAGACAGGATTAATTCCGTTGATTTCCTTGAGCTATCTTCATTGATGATTTTGAGAAAAATTCTAATCATGTGATGTTAAGAGCGTGTCTCATCACACCTTGGCATCACCTTTTCAGTACATTTCATTCCATTTCACTCCCTTGCAAAGACAATGCCAAGGTGAGGCAGCTGTAGACACGCTAATTTTGACGTCATTTTGAGTAAATTTCATATCATACAATAATGCCTCGAAATGGTCTGATAATTAATCATTAATTAATTTTTATTAATCTTTTTAAGTGTCGGATTTAACAGATGTGTTTAAGTTAATTAATTAAATTGATTTTAGCTCAAATTTGAGTTAAAATATGAAGAATTCTAAAAGACGTCGACCCAAGTGGACGCCATTTAGACTTTATTCTTATTTTAACGATTAAATTTGAATTAATTAATTAATTAATTAACTAACTAAAAGGCGTCTGGTAATGTCGACGCATTTTAAGTTTCCTAAGTGATTTTAACTTCCCCTCCGGATGTTTATCCTTATCTTAATTAGTCTAAAAGACGTCTACATATGTGGATGCATTTTACCTAATAAAGATAAAGATAAGTTTTCCCGGATATTTATCCTTATCTTAATTAATCTGAAAGGCGTCAGCCATGATGGACGCGTTTTAGATAATTACAGATAAAGATGAATTAATTAGTATTTATCTGTCGGTTAAGATGGATAAATTCGGGATTTTTCTATGTTAATCTCGAACGCAAGAAATGCCTATAAATATCTTGCATGTTGAAGAGTTAAGAAAAGAGAAGAAGAGAATTGAATTGAGTTGAAATCCATTAAAGAGATAGCGTTATTATTGCGAGTTGAAGATCGAAGCAACAACGTCGGAACGCCGGAGCGCTGCCATTTCCAGAAGTCGACGTCCTTTCAAGATCTTCATCCTTTCAAAGCTTCAACCGATTGGGCATAAGTTTTTCATTCCTGCATTTGCATTTTCATCTTCATTAATTCCATTCTTCATATTCACTTCATGCAAACACACACCACAGCACAATCTTTCAAAAATCTACTTGATTTAAGGGGTTTCAAAGCCATTTAAACAAGTAAGTTTGCTGTTTTAAATATGCTTAAAATAATGATTAGTTCAGATACTGCTTCTACTTAAATTCTCATCATCATTCTTCTTTATTTTGTTTCTGTCTCTGCTGCACTCAACAACAACGAGAGATTCAAAAGAGAAATCAAGCACAAAGCCAAAAAGATTTCTGGACGATCCTCAACCTCAAATTCAACAGCAAGAACAAGAAGCAAAGAAAGGGCTCTCTTTCTTCAGCCGGCTGAGGAAGGGGAACCAAGGACTCAATCTTCCGCGTTAGAACAGGTAAGCGATCATACTCTCTTTTGAAACTTTTTAGTTAAAAGTTTCTGGCGATCACTGCACTTTAGTTGCTATTTTTAATAGGTTAGTTTACACTAAACAACATAGATTTTTCATGTTAATCACACGGTCATTCTAAGCACCTACAATTACTTGATTGCCTTGGACTAATAATGACTTCCCTTCAGGTTGCTGAGCTTCAGGAAGCCCTTCAGAGGGCTGAAGCGGAGCTGGAGCATTCTTGTGCAGCGGCTGCTCGTGCCGAAGCTGATGCTACGCGGATCCGAGCTCTAGAGGAGCAGGTGGCCCGTGTCTCCACTGGAGATCTTGCACGTCTCCAGATTCGCCTAGAGGTCGTGACCGAGGAGAGAGATCGCGACCGCCTTCGACTGGAGAGTCTTCAGGGTCGACTATCAGTTGCAGAGCACGAGCGCAAGATGGTGGAGGAGAGGTATCAGCGAGCCCGACAGCGTGTCCAGGAGCGTGGTCTGACGAGTGCTTTCACGGCCAGTGTCGCCATGTCTTCTGGCCAGGCAGGGTCGAGTGCGATGGGACCACCTCCACCTCCCAGCCGAGGACCAGCACCGGAGGCGCCTGACGAGGCCCAGAGCCAGCTTGATGAGGGCGGAGGGGAGAGCCAGCCTTGAGGGCTTATGTATTTTTATGTTCTTCTATGTATCATGTACAAAACACCTTTTGATGATATACATAAAACCATTTTTGGGCTCCAATCTTGTGTTCCTATGTTTGTCTTGCATCCTGTACATCACTTAACAAACAGGTTAAGTATCTATTTAGGCTTAGCCCCTTGCCTGACCAAATAATTGGTCGATTAATCCTTTCCTTCAATAAATGGTCAAGGGGCATAGTCTTTATCAACAAAGGTAATTGAACTATAAGCAAACTTAAGCAAAATGCAACATGCAAGTAGACAGATGCTTACTGAAAATAAAAGGAATGAGACATACCAAGTGTAATAAGCAAATGCTAACTGAAATATTTTGTTGTTTTGAAATATTCATTTTTGTTTGGGTTTTGAAATATATGCTTTTTTTTTGGATTTTGACATATATATAATTTTTTTTTTTTTGACATATGTATTTTTTTTGGATTTTTGACATATGTATTTCTTTGGATTTTTGACATAAAAGATCAGCATAGTACTCAGATCAAAAGATCATATTCATTTATTAACTTAATTCCCAAATTGTTCTTTAACAACTTAACTTAAAACCCATCGTGTTTGAACTTGTTTCCATTCGTGATCCCATTTAATGATTTGACCCTTAGTCAATCTAAGCCATTCCTTAAGTTTGGAGTACGCCTCTTTAAAAAGAAGGGAAGAATAAGTTTAGAAAGCCCATGAGAAGGTTCCGGAGACCTAAAAAGATGTTCCTTTCCTATCCTAATATCCGTTGGGGTTCGGTCATTTCTTTCCGGGGTATTTATCGACCTTGCGTTCCCTTTCATTTTATTTTATGACCTTGATGTAACATTTGTAGTATAATGGCCTTTTGATTTGACATTTGGCTTTTTGCCCTTTGCTTTTGCTTTTCTATTCTCTTTTTTTCTGGGACGGATCTCCCCCATTTTTTTGTGACGGCCACCTACTAAGATAGCGGGTATTCTTGGTAGTCTATTCTAAGCCTCGTTCCGATATTATGGGCCGAGTATAAAAACAGATTTTTGCTTAAAAACGAATGACTTGTACTTTACACTTTCAGTCAAGCTTTTAGTATTCCTTAGGACTTGGCATCTTTTGTTACTCACGAATCAAACGTGTCAGTGTGTGTAATAATGTATTTGAAGTTAAATTATCCAGACTGATAAGGAAATTTGAGTTTATAAATTTTATGATTCCACTAGTCTTTGTACCATGCTGATCGACTCTTTAACCTAAGGGTAGTATTTCTTAAGATGTAAACCATTCCAGGGATGATTTAGCTCTTCTCCTTCTGCATTAACAAGACGATAAGCATTACCAGGAAAAGCGTGCGATACAACATAAGGTCCTTCCCAGTTGGGTTGGAGTTTAGAACGTGGACCACCAGGTTTTACAAAAATTCTTTTAACGACCATTTCACCGACTTTGAACTTACGTTCAATGACTTTCTTTTGATAAAAACGTGCTAGTCTATTTTGATAAACTTTTGCATGATTAGCGGCTGACCATCTTTTTTCGTCTAAGAGTTCCAATTGAGCAAGGAGTGCTGAACGATGTTCATCAATGGAGAATTCCTTATTCAATTGTACTCGTAATGACGGTATAAGGATCTCGTATGGAACTACCGCCTCCATTCCAAATGTTAAGGAATAAGGAGTTTGCCCAATAGGCGTGCGGATTGAAGTACGGTAGGCCCATAGAGCCTCAACCAATTTTTCTGGCAAATCTGCAAATTTATTATATTTGCACGTCTTTTTGATGATTTTTATCAAAGTCTTATTAGTTGCCTCTGCTTGGCCATTGCCTTGCGGATAATAAGGAGAGGAATGATGCAATGCAATTCTATACCTGTTGCAAAGGTCCTTCAATTCTTGTGACACAAACTAAGGTCCGTTGTCGGTGACGATGGTGCTTGGAATTCCAAATCGGGTGATGATGTTCTTCATGATGAACTTGCAGACGGTTGATGCTTTGATCTCCACGTACGCTTCAGCTTCTGCCCACTTGGTGAAGTATTCCGTTGCCGTGAGAATGAAAGATTTTTGCTTGATGCCGGAATCTGGATTACCATGGGGTCCAATAATGTCGAAAGCCCACATGGAGAAAGGCCATGGGGAAGAAACATGATGGAGTGAAGATGTAGGAGAATGAATTTTGTCGGCGTGAAGTTGACACTTAGCACACCTACGGACATATCCTACACAGTCTTCTTCTATGGTTGGCCAATAAAATCCTTGTCTAAGGATCTTCTTTGCTAGCATCTGTCCATTGACATGGCCACCACAAACTCCACTATGAGCTCCTTCCATAACCTTCCAAAGCTCATCTTCGTCCAGACATCTCAGAAGAACTCTATTAAAACCTCTCTTATACAATGCTCCCCCAACTAGGGTGTATCGTTGAGCAACTCTCCTGATAGCTCTCTTCTCCTCAGTTGTAGCTTCCTCAGGATACGATTGATCTTCACAATATTTTGCAATCTCATAATACCATGGCTTTTGTTCATCATCCATCTCTTCTAACAGCTCCATTAACATGATTTCTCTCTTTTCCACAATATTTCCGTCTCTGACTTTCTTCAGCAACTTCTCCTTAGTTCTAAGAAATGAAGGATCTTTCACGGCGGGTGAAAGACGCCTATGAACTATGATAGATTCGGATTGGTTGCTGATTGGAAAATCAAGAGAAGATGCTAATGAAGCTCGAGCGTCAGCTAAGATGTTCTGATTCCTAGGGACATGGACAAAGATCAATTTCGTGAAAAGCTTTGAGTAAGCAGAAGTAAGTTCTTGATAAGGCTTGAGCTTGGGATCAAGAGTTCGATACTTGGTCAGCACTTGGCGAAGAATTAATTAGCTATCACCCACAATCCTGAGTTTAGTGGCACCATGGAAATGAGCAGCCTCGAGGCCAGCAAGGAGTGCCTCGTATTCAGCTATATTGTTAGTGACTGGAAAATCAAGCTGAAAGGCTTGGGGAATGATGACACCTTCAGGTGATAACAGAACGATACCGATCCCCTTTCCATGAGAATTCAAAGCTCCGTCAAAATACAGAGTCCACATATCATCTCTGATCTGATTTACGGACATCAGTTCCTCATCCGAAAACTCTGATCGGACTGGATCAAATCGAGGAAGGGGATGATGAGCGAGATGTTCTGCTATGGCATAGCCTTTGATCGCTTTCTGCTGAATGTAAGTGATATCGAATTGAGATAGAAAGCTTTGCCATCACGCTAACCTATCAGTAAGAACATATTTCTCCAGAAGGAATTTGATTGGATTCATTCTAGCAATGAGATGGACTTCATGGGCCAGAAAATAATGCTTTAATTTCTGCACTACCCAGACCAACGCTGCGCATGTTTTCCCCATCGCTGTGTATCTCTGTTCAGCGGGGTTGAGAAGTTTAGAGTGATAGTAGGCTGCCCTCTCTTTTCCTTCTTCATCCTCTTGTGCTAGGACATCCCCCACTGCATCATCCAGGACTGAAATGTAAAGTATCAATGGTTTGCCTGAAGATGGTGGTCTCAAAACAGGACGACTTGCTAAATAGTTCTTTAATCCATCGAATGCCTCCTGACACATCGTCCCAATCGAATTTGACTCCCGGCTTGGTAAGCTCGTAAAACGGTTTACACCTTTGTGAGTGCTGGGAGACAAAGTGGCGAATAAATTGCAACCTCCCGATTAACCCTCTCAACTCTTTCAAACTTTTAGGAGGTGGCATTTCTCTGATAGCCTTCGCCTTGTTGGGATCGATCTCAATTCCCCGTTTGCTAACGATGAATCCAAGTAATTTTCCTGAAGATACTCCGAATACACATTTTTTGGGGTTCATCTTTAACTGATACTCTCTCGATCTCTCTAATACCCTTGCCAAAACTTTGGCGTGCTCAGCCTTTGTCTTAGATTTAACCAATAGATCATCCACATACACTTCCAGATCTATGTGCATCATGTCATGAAATATCGCCATCATAGCCCTTTGATAAGTGGCTCCAGCATTCTTTAACCCAAATGGCATGACAACATAGCAGTATGTTCCCCAAGGTGTAGTGAATGACGTTTTCTCTTGATCTTCTTCTGCCAGCTTAATCTGATTGTATCATGAAAACGCGTCCATAAACGATAAAGTTTCATAGCCAGCAGTATTGTCAATGAGTACATCGATATGAGGTAATGGAAAATCATCTTTAGGACACGCTCGGTTCAGATCGCGGAAGTCAATGCAAATTCTGACCTTCCCATCCTTCTTCATAACCGGGACTATGTTGGCCACCCATTGTGGATAAAGGACAACTCTAATAAATTTGGCTTTATGTAATTTGTCGACCTCTTCCTTCATCTTTAGAGCCATTTGTGGGTGGAATCGCCTTAATTTCTGCTTGACAGGGCTAGCTCCTTCCTTTAACGTTAATCTGTGTTCAACTAGAGAAGAGTCTAACCCTGGCATATCTTCATAACTTCAGGCGAAAGTGTCCTTATAGTCCTTAAGTACTTGTACCATTGCCTTCTCATCCTCTGTAGAAAGATTTTTGCTGACGAGGATAACCTTAGGTTCGTCTTCAGTCCCTAAATTGATTTATTTGGTGGGCTCTTCTACGGCAGCTGAGGGTTCATCGAATCTCTTCACTCCACTGGCATATGCCTCAGCTGCGTCCTCGTCATCTTCCGTATCTTCGACAATAGAGTCCTTTTCATGTACTAATTCATACACCCCATACCCATCATTGGCTGACTCATCATTCATACAGTCTTCTGGCACCTGAATTGGATTTTCTAAGAACTGAGGGATTAAAGAGCAAGAAAAACATTTATCAGCTAAGTCCTGGAGGTATCTATCTGGAATTCGCCTACCCTTAGGCTTCCTAACACTAACCTGCCTAAAACTAGACTGCCTAACTTCACTAAACTCCCTATTATAACCTAATGAAGATGAAGCAGGATGGAAATCCTGGGATACAAGTGGAAATACAAGAGAATCCTCCCGAGGGGAGGGGCAGAGTAGATCTAGGAGAGAATCTTGACTGAAGGACCCGCGCAATGGGGTGTGATCGGACAAGTAGGAGGTTTCCTCAATGAGGATTTGGGAAGAATTTGTTGTCAAATTGGCGTTTTTTTTTGGACAGTGAAGGAGTTAAGCATAAAGCAGGAATGAATACAAATAGAAGGAGAATTAGATGGAGGGAGTGGCACTAAGGTCAGAGGATTAGGGGGATCATACAGCAGTATGTCCCAGATCAAATCATACATCCTCTCTAGATCGAGAGGAGGTTGTGGAATGAGGTCCCGAGGGGACAGAGTAATCATAACGGGCGGAGCCCGCGGAATATCTTCAATAATGACCTGCGGCCAAGTCGGGGTCAAGAGGAATGTGCGAAACAGAGTATGGAGCATGAAAACACGAGAAGGATATGTCCCCCTCCAGAGCAGATCTGTGGTGTAGCCAGCTTCATAGGGGTCATCTGGCTCCCCTTCATCGGTCTCTTCCGACAGCAATATCCGCTTATCAAAGATAGCACCAGGGCTTTCAATCAGCTCATCAATCTGCGGCGGCCACTTGGGTTCTGCCGGATCTAGAAACAGTCTGTTCAGTGCAATGTAAAGGTCTCTCAGATCGAACCACCTGTACCATTCGCATTCAGGATCATGGAATTTTCTCCTTTTCATAGGCCGCAGATCCTCCAAGGATTGGTACGTAAGTAGTTCTGAGCAATGTCTGGCCAAGTCTCTCCCATATATATCATGGAAGTCAAAACACGAAGTAATGACCACCGTGTTGTCATGACTAATTATGGGCCCCTTCACAAAATGTGTATACAAGGTCCATGTTAAGGGATCTCAGCCTTCCTTGGGTGGTGTAGACATCGTCTCCCAGACTTTTTGACCTTCTTCATTCTCTACTTGCTGAACGATGTCTTGTTTTAGTTTTCTCGGCCTATAGCCTAGGCCGCTTCCAGGTGCTCCTCGATGATCTTTGACAGGAGTGGTCCTGCCTTGTAATTGTGTGCCCAGACCTCTTCCAGGCTTATAGCCACTCTTCATCATGATTCTCCATCCTGGGGTACTCATGCACTTCCCCCTTTTTATGGCATTTAACGGGTAAGGAGAAATAGCGGCGACTTTCAGAGGATCAGCCACTGGATGGTAAACCTGTAATACCGACAGAAAAGGTTGTTGGCCAGGTGAAGCAGTAGATTTAACATTCAAAGTATGAGCAGCAGCAAGGATCGGCATGCTCGTCACTTTAATAATCCGTCCTTTGAAGGGAAATTTGAGGCATTGGTGATTCGTGGAAGGAATCGCCTCGAGAGTTTTTATGTACGGACAACCCAAAATGGCATTTATAGAAGGGTCGATTTCCAGAATGTGAAATTCGACCTTTGCATGACCTACAGGGCCTAGCTCTACTTTCAAATAAACCATTCCCAGAGGGGAACAGGTGGAATTGTCATATGCTGTCACAGAGATGGGGCTAGGCAGCCATTTTTCTTTGGGCACACCGCACAACTCCAGGGTCTTCGGAGGTAAAACATTGATCGAGGCCCCTGTGTCAACTAGGCATGCATCCACGGCCTTCTTGCAGATGTTGACCGTGATGCTCAGAGCCATGCTTCTGGCTACTGGCGGTGCTAGTTCCGATGTATGAAATGTAATGGAGGGCTGGTCCCCCTGAGGAACTAATAGTGCTGTAATCTTCTCTACCGGCACGTCCTCGTTGACCATCACCTTTTGCAAATATTCCATCAAGGTTTCTTGGTGACTCTTCGATCTTTTGATCAGTTCAAGAATGAAGATCCGTGCCGGTGTTCGATCCAAATGTTTCAACAAATCATATTGAGTGCCTGGTGCACTCTCTTCATTGTGTGCTTCTTCAGTCGGCTGTGATGGGCCGTCTCTAACTGTTGACTGAGGAAATACCTTGTTGAAAATTCTTCCACTCCGGAGCGCATGTTCCTCAACCGTGGAGGATCCGGGTGACACCTTGAGTACCGCAGAGTTGGGTGGTGTAGGTGATGCGGAGGGTTGGTATGTGGGTGATGGCGTTGGGTTAGGTGGTGGTGGCATGGTGTGGATTAGAGGTTTAGACGGTTGGATGGTGGATGGGTAAGTGATTGGAGTGGATGAAGTAGGGAATGGTACGCGTAGTAGCGGTCTGGATGGTTGAATGGTGTCTGGGTAAGCGGTAGTGGTAGCGGGTGAAGTAGGAAATGGTACGCGTAATAGCGGTCTGGATGGTAGGAGTGGCGCGTAGTTGGTTTGCGGGGGGTTATATGATGGTGGCGTAGGAGTGTGGGGCGTAATTGGCTTGAGGAAGGCGGGTGGTGGTAATGGGTTATTGGGGGCAGGTGTCGGTAGAGGGGTGATGGTAATGGGTTGTGGCCTGGGTATGTGGATGGTGCGGCGTGGTGTTCGTTCTGCGGTACTCGGAATATGACCCGTCGAATAAAGAGAGGAAGAGTCCTCTATTCTCCACTGTTGCCCACGGCCAGCCTCAGACTGGCTACTTGTCAGAATAGGAGCAACTTGGTTTTGGTTTTGGTGCTTCGGGAGTGGATTCTGCACTATGCCCATGTTGGGTGGTGGTGCCGCTTGCGCTGGTGGTCTTGCTTGCTGCTGCTGTGGTCTTCTTGCCTTCAGGGCTGATATGTACTTTTTCATTTCCTCCCAGTCTATGCCGCCCTGCTCGTTGAGATCATGAATATAATCTCTAAACTGGAAGCAGGTGTCAATAGTGTGCCCAGGTTGCCTATGGAAATAGCAATACCTGGACGTGTCGGCATTCTGAGGCCAAACTGCCTTTTCTCTTGGCAAGACTAAGGCATTAACTGCTATTAGAGCACTGAAAATGTCTGCTAAAGATTCTGGGAGGACTGGGTATTCTGCCCTCTTAGGGCCTGGAGGTCTTCTCTGCTGATTATAGTCAGCAAGAGGAGGGACATTATGGTATGCCGACGGTGCGCGCGGCTGATATTACTGTTGCTGCTGGTACTGCTGTTGTTGTGGCTGCTGCTGTTGTTGGTTCGGCTGTTGGGGCCACTGATATTGGGGCTGTTGATACTGAGGGTTCGGCTGCTGTCTATACCCCTGCTGGTTCGGCTGCGATGGCCTCTGGTACTGCTGCTGATTCCTCACGAACTGGGGCGAATTGTTGTTCATGCTACTGACTTGCTCATGAGAGAGCGTGCCCTCAGTAGTCGGACCTGTGCAGGGAGAGTTTGGCACTGCAGGCTTCCGAGGCGGAGGCCTGCTAGGTCTGTGAGGATCAAAGATGCTAGAGAACGTAGCGTCCTTGAAGGCATTCTGACAGTACCGTGCTCTTCCATAGAGCTCTGCCATGCTGGTCAGATTGTTCAGGGAGAGGACTAGTTTGAACTGAGGCGTGGCATTGGAAATCAACATCTTCACTTGCTCCGACTTGGACAAGTAATCTTTCACTTTCTCGGCCAAGCCTCGCCATCTGTCGGCAAAACTGACGAACTCTTCATCAGGTTTCATCTTTTCTGCTATGAGGTCAGTGATGGACAAGGAGGGTGCAACTCTGTCCTGGTATCGTTGAATGAATTTTCGAGAAACGATACCATAGTCCTCTACTTCGGAGGGTTCCAAAGAAAAGAACCATTCAAGGGCTGGTCCCTCTAAAGATGTAAGGACTGAGGTTTCGGGTTCAGTATTCGGGTCGGGTTCGGGCCGGATCCCCTGGTTTGGACTCTGAGGGGAGTCTTGAGAGTTTTGACTGAATGACGTCTGCACTGCTCGACGCCTTTCAAAAGGCGTCAGGTTGTGTGGATGCCATTTAAGTCTGCTTGCTGTTGTGCCACGTGGGCGCCACGTGGGCGGGTTTCGGGCCGCGAGAGTACGACCCCTGTCTCGTCGTCTGAACGGCGTCCATGATGGTCGACGCGATTCAGACTGCGACCCCTGCGATGTCAGTGTGCGGCGCCAGAGCGTTGTCAATACGGCCTGTCCTGTCGTCTGAACGGCGTCCGTAGTGAGCGACGCGTTTCAGAGCGCTGTCAGTACAGCCCGTCCTGTCAGATTGATTGGCGTCTGTCTCGATCGACGCGTTTTAGCCAGATTCAGATTGACCCTGCGAGCCTCCCCTTCTTTCCCTCATTTTCGCCTCCACCCTCTCCCTCTTCGCCCTCTCCACCCTCTCCGACCCTCTTTTCCCCTTCCCTTCCTCTTCTTCCTCTTCCACCACTCCAACACCTCCCTACCTCTCACCTCTACCACCACCACTTCCTTCGCGGCGTTCCATTCTCCGGACGGCGGCCGACGTCCCGGCGGAGTGGCGGCGTCCTCGAGGGTACCGGCGGCGGTCTGCGGTGCGGCGGGTCGGCTGCACGGAGCTTGGTGGAGTTCAAGAACCAGTAGGGGGACGAACCTTGCATGAATCGTGATTATCTTGTGTATGTTTTCCTTGGCGTGGCATGATGTGTTTTGGGTTAGAACGAGCATGTTTAGGGGGTTTTCTTGTGGAAATGACCGTGTTAGGGATTGGGGAATTGTAGCATGCTTGTGGTAGTTGATTTCCCTTTTCTCCCCCTTTTGTTTTGGGCATTTTCGGGGTGTTTGGGGTTAAAGGAGGAACCCTCGGATCGAACCAGAGAACCAGGTCTCTGGTGCTAAACGGCGTCGTGCCTGGTCGACGCCTTTTAGAAGGACGTCAGAGCAGTACGACGCCTTTTAGGGCAGAAACCTCCCTATTCGAGGTTTCGTGAGTACGGGTTCTGGCGCTAAAAGACGTCATGTATGGACGACGCCTTTTAGAAGGACGTCGGACCATCATGACGCCTTTTAGGCAGGAGATGACCCCGATTGAGGGTTCTGCAACCGGGAATTCTGGGGTGAATGGCGTCTGTGGACTTTGACGCGTTTTAAAGGGCGACTTCTTATGTCGACGTGGTTTAAGGAATAATCTGGTTATAATGAACCTGTTTGAGGGGCTTGAATGGCGTCGACCTCGGTCGACGCGATTCAAGACAGAACTGCCTAACTCCTATTATTTTACACATGTTTCACGGTGGGAAGGTTCAAATGCATGCTTTAAGTTGTACGCTGAGATGAAGGTTTACTGTGCGAATGGAATCTTGTTATATGTGTGTGTGTGCTTATGCGAATATGGAATCGGAATAACTGTGGTTTACGTATGTCACCTTGGGCCGATGGGGAAGGGCCATGGTGTCTGTGAGGCATTGTGCCATACCGGTGGGAGGAGGGGTACATGTTGTGTTTTACCTTTGGCTGAGGGAAGCAGAACCACCTTGAGCCCGTCGGGCCGGAGTAGCCGGTGCGCTATCCGAGGGGTTGCTGTTTGGTCTCAGCGGGTCGGGGTTTCCCTGTTTGTCGTGGCAGCTTCCGGCGCGTTTCTTGCTGTGGATCTGGTTGTGGTACTGTTGGAGTTGTTTTACCCCTGTAGCCACTGGGCCTGATGTGACCTTTGATCAAGGTTACGAGTGGTACCCTTCGCCCTTTGGCCTGACGCAGCTCGAGAGGTTAGGGTTGTGGGTAGTTCCTGTAGCTTCGGCTTGACGGGGGTTCGCCGGTCCCCAGGGCCCTCCTGAAGCACCGAGGCCTGGCGTGGAGGCAATTCGGTCGGTAGGACAGTAGTCTAGACTGCTTGTGTGCACACGTAGCTGGGCCGTGGTGGTACACTGGTCCCAGCTAGTCCTAGTTTGACTCACTGCCTCACCCTACAGTGCCCCGGAACACTGTAGGGGCGGACAGGCGTGAGTAGTGGTGGTAGTGTTGTGAGGCGACGTTTGACTTCGGTCGACAGTGTGGTTCAGTCGCTTTGTGGACTTTGACTGTGAGACGTGACTTTGTGTTGGGTTCTTCGGGTTACTTAGAACTGTTCCTGCTACACTGCTTATGCGCATGTTTCATATCAGGTTTGGGTGCCACGTTTACTGCTTTACTTAATTGCCATATATCCGTATTGTTACACTTGTGGGTGTGTGAGTGGGAGGCAAGGGATCGGATGATCCCTACTGAGCCCAATTCTGGTGTGGCTCACTCCCTGCGGTTTCAGGTGTGGACCTCGTGGCGTGTAGCGACGTGTGGTGTCTTCTTGGTGTGCGGACCAGCAGCTGTCTCAGTTCCGGAGTATGCCCCGATGTTGTTGTACTTTACTTCTGCCTGTACTTATTTAATTTGTTGGACCATGTAATTATTGTTGGACTGTATACGGACATTGTTATCTTCCTTCCTACGCACTTGTTATATCTTTGTAGTCCGTGAGATTGATATATTTAGCCTTGTTTAACGCTTACTCCTCCAGACGTGTTGTGTGAGATCCGGGTGTGAACCCGCAGTTAATGGGCCGACATCCATTTAGTGATCGCGTCTCCGGTCATAGGATGGCGGGTCGTTACAAAAGATCTCCTGAACAAAAAGGCCAACGACCTCTTGTCGTTCTGCCAGAAAGATGACTCGTACATGAACTCCTTCAAATGGGTGAAGGGGTTACCAGTACCATTGTACTTCCGGTACACTGGCATCTCGGAGGGTGGCAGGTGGAACACTGGCAGGCTCGGTAGGTTGATTTCTAGTGCAGCTTTAACCCCCATCATCTTCTGGAGGTTGTTGAATTGTTCATCCATGCGCTCCATTTTGTCCAGCAACGCTTGCTGTTGGGATCGCTGTGTCGGGATCCGATCCTAAAACGCAGCGGAATAAAGAAGTTCGGGATCGGATCTGTCCCGTTTCGGTCGTTAAAACTAACACCGATGTAGATTGATTTACGTTGCGCGGATTCGAATCCGCGTCCGTTTTCCGGTTCCGTCGGAGCGATGCCGCAAGTCGCGCAGATGCCCGACCTCTAGCGGTATCCACGCGGTTCTCCTCGCGATGGATCGTCCTCGCTTCCTCGCTCGCTGCGGCGCTCGAAGATCCCGTCTGACTGCGCGTAATCCGCCGCGACATGCGGATTCAAAATCCCCGTCGAACGGGAGGTGGAGCAGTTGGGAACCGCACGCCCAGAGGGGAGAGAAAGTGGGGAAGAACGAATGACGGCTAGGTCAGGGTTGCTGGCCCCGGACGTAGAATCCGTTCTTTTATAAGAAGTCAGTTTGCGGTTTTTCATAAAAACCCAGACTTATCCGAAATCTTGTCGGAGTATCCATCGACTTGAAAACCATTTGCGTGTGACCCTCTAGGCCCAAATACCAGTCCAGTTAATAGCCCATTAAGTCCAGTAACCCTTTACTGACCCACTGAATTAATTAATATCCTTATATTCAATTAATCAGCTGAATTTAATGTCCCACAATAAATTCGGACGGACTGCCGATCACGTTGGATGCCAAGCAACATCGCGTGATCCTGGATGGCACTGGGGTTATCGCAACCCTCTATTGGAACCTTTCTGTCATCAGTTAGCGCGCGGATATAATCCTTCATCCGTACAATGTTCCCGAATTGACCTAGGGCATGGTTTACTGTTAAACCCTATTTGGTCGATTCACTTGAATCAGATGCCGCTAGTCTGAATCCGATAACTCCTTATCGATTACAGAGTCCGCCCTGGCCAGGGACTTTAAGCGCATCATTCCCGGAACATTCTCTCTCAAACAACCGAGAGCGGATGATCCCGTATTGAACACACAATTACCTTCGAGGGCATTTCCCTGAACCCGATCGCTTGACTTATTGATATCCCATGGTTAGGGATTCGTTCGTCAAGGTCAAAGCTCAGAAACCTACCAACAAGGTATCCTTGGAGTCTCAGGTCCAAGGATCATCCACGCAACCGTGACAATTGAATCGAGCTGGTTAACAGTGAGGTGATTACCATCCAGTGATTCATAGTCGGATCAGTTCAGTGAACTCATTCACCAATGAGCACCTATAGGTTCAGCATGGTGTCTCCACACAAGTGACTTATGAGATCAGTCACCTTCATCATATGAGCTGAAGTAACCTATACTAGTCTATCCGGATGTTCGATGTCCTATCTCAAACATCCTATGACTAGGAACAATTAAGAACATGTGTTTATAAGTCTTCGGTCCCGTAATTATGATCTCATCATAATCCAAAGACTATTGCACATGTTCATGGACTTCATCGTGATACGATAAACACAGATCGAAATAATTACACACAATGAATTATTGCCATTTATTAATAATCTGAATATGTACATAGTATCGGATTGGCTTTGAGACCATTCAATCGAAGCTATTAATTTATTTCTGAAATAAATTGAACAACTATTGTTCCCAAATTTTAAATTGTATCCAATTCTATCTAAACATGAAATAGAAATGATGTTCCTTATTATGCTAGGTACATAATAACAATCATCTAATAAAAATGTGTCTCCGGATGGTAGCTTGAGCTTCACTATCCCCACAGCGATCGCCGCAACTCTTGCGCCGTTACCTAGCCTCAGCTCCACCTCACCGGTCCTCAGCTTACGTCTTCTTGTCAGTGCCTGCACAGAATTGCAGATATGAGATACACATCCAGTATCTAATACTCATGATGTACAATCTCTTATTGACAAGTTTACATCTATCATATAGATACCTGAAGCGTCCTGTTGCTTCACAGTTCCTTGAGCCTTGTCCTTGAGGTATTCCTTGCAATTCCTCTTCCAATGCCCTTTTTGGTGACAGTAGAAGCAATCACCTTTCTCAGCACTTTTACCCTTGTCTTTCTTGACAACCTTTGCCTTTCTCTGAACCTTGTTCTTATTCTTTCGAAAAGCTTAGACTGCAAGTCTTTTTCTGTTGGTCTTACCAACCATTAGGACTTGGAGTTTATCCTTCACAAGGTTCCCCTCAGCAGTCTTTAACATGTTCAGCAGTTCAGCTAAGGTGGCCTGGATCTTGTTCATGTTGAAATTGACGATGAACTGAGCATATGAAGGTGGAAGTGAAGACAACACAAGGTCTGTATGCATCTCCTTGGGAAGTGTAACCCCAAGAGCATCCAGCCTCTCCACCCACTCAATCATCTTCAACACATGATTATGTACTGAAGTTCCCTCTGCCATCTGAGCTTTGAACAGATTCTTCGATATCTCATATCGTTCGATTCTGCTTTGCTCACCAAAGAGCTCCTTCAAATGGAGCATGATGGATCTAGCATCCATCTCTTCATGTTGCCTCTGCAACTCATTGCTCATAGAGGCTAACATATAGCATTGGGCCATGGTGGAATCCTCCTTCCATTTTTCATACGCTATCATTTCCTCCTCTGGAGCATCCAATGCTGGTTCAACAAGAGGTTCAACATCCAAGACGTAGGCAATCTGCTCAGACCTGAGGACTATCTTCAGGTTTCTGAGCCAGTCTGAGTAATTGGTGCTTGTCAAACGGTTGGCATCAAGTATGCCTCGCAACGGGTTATGGTGCGACATTCTCGCCTACAGGAGATAATTAATTGATAATTAGCAGATATTCAGATTATCTAAAACAAGATATGGTCTTTTATTATCTAGTTTTACTCCCACTAATTTTCGACGGACTGTATAACCTTCAGATATACAGAACAGGAGACGCCGACTGTCTCATAGTGGGGATCAGAATCTCCAAGCATCACAGTATGACCTCGGGTAAACACATAGTATCACACTGCTATCTCAGAGCAATCATCTCATGATAATTGCAACTCCTTGCAATATCCGATCGTACTTCGGCTCCCAAGTTTAATGGTCCCGGGTAAACACAGTAGACCATTATCCCCGGTCTAAGCTTTACCATCAATACGTGACAGAGTAAAGTAGAAACATAGTTCCCGAGTAAACACGTGGATGACTATATTATTCCTCTACTCTTATCCAAAGGCATCTAATGCCATGATCAACAGTCCTCTCATCAGTTAATGACAGACCTCGGGTAAACACATAGTATCTGCCACCACTAAATTAAGTTCTATTACTCATATTGATGGAGAGCCACGCGGTACATTCTCAATGACTCGCGCTACGGCTTAGAGTTTGTAACGAAGGTTTTACTTATTTAATTTGGTCTCATCCTAGGTGATAGTATTAAATATATCGAATATATTTATTAATACTAATAACCTAGCAAATATAAAGCACACGCATCACATACATGTCATTAGTGTGGTCATGGACGGCACTGTGGTTTGACTTGAGCCAGACAGTCAAACACACACATACATACAATATAACAACTTATATCATGAGTCTGCAAACCCGTGAATGCAATGAACTCCTTCATTTTCATCTGGTCAGCAGTTGTGGATCATCCTCGCTCCGCGCGCATCCGCCTCGATCAAATTACATCGTAATTCTCAATTACACGATAATTTAAATGAGGAAGCCTTATGGCGATTACATCAAGGAGGAAGGTAGAAGTACAATGGAATGTAAGAGGGAGAGGTTCGCAGACCTCTATTTATTAATACACAATAAACCACACAATCACATTCCACATCCACAATTAATGCTCGTCCATGACCACCATGTGTTTTATTAAACAAACCACACATGAATAGCGCATCAAATGGCTAAATTAAAATTTTCGAAAATAATATTAATTTTGGTTTCATAAAACCAGGGACCAAACAAAATTTTGGACAATTTGAAATTTTCGAAAACTTTAGTATTTATTTTAAGCATGCTAATTTAAATCCAATTTAAACAAGCAAATCAATAACACATCAAATATGCATTAAAATCTAAAATTAATGGCTTCAGAAATATTACATGCTCAATTTGAACAATTCAAATATTTATGGGGTTAATCTAACAATTAGATTGCATAAGGTTTAATCTAACATTTAGAATTAATTCAATTAACAACCTTTTGTTAATTAATTAACATAATAAACCTTAATAGGGGCCCAATCAAAAATTAAATTTAATAAAAACAGTAAAATCATATTTTATAGATAATTATTAAATCAATTTTATAATTAAGATTTTAAAAACAAAAAAATTTTAATCAACTCGGCCCCTTAAATGGGCTCAGCCCTGCTGACCCCCTGGCTCGAGCCAGGGCCGAGCCAGGGCTCAGCCAGGGGCCCGGACCCAGGCCCGCAGGCCTGGTCCTGCCCCTGGCCGGCCCTGGCTCGGACCCCTGGCCCGGGCCAGGGTCCAGCCGGGCCGACCCGGTCGGCGGCTAGGGAAACCCTAGCCGCCCGGCCGGGTAGCCCGAGGGTTCCCTGCTGTGCAGGGAACCCGACGGCGCCGTACCCTTTTGGGCTTCCTCTCCGGCGCCGGTCCCGGCGGCGACCGGGGACCGGACCTCGTCGCCGGCGAAGCCCGTACCACCGGCGAGCTCCGGCGACCGGTGGTGGCCACGGAGGTGCCCCGGAAAGGGGTTTATTCGCCCCCCTTTTTCCTCCAAAAAAATCTGTTTTTGCAGGTTTCTCAAACCCGTGGGGAGGAAGAAGAAGGTCCATGGCCGCTGTTTCACGGCTTCCCATGCCACCAACAACTCGACTAGGGTCGTTGGGCATGATTTACAGCGATTAGAACCCTTTAAAATCCATCTCTATGGATCCGTCCACATCAAAAACACCCCGTTCTTCGTCCCACGAAGAACACGACGAAAAACCCCCAAAAATAATTTATTCTTCAGATTTAAATCACGATCTCATCGCAGTAATCATCTAATGATTATAAATCTTTCAAGAACATTAATCTAAGCATGAAATAAATTCAAAAACCATAAATTTTAGAGACCGAAACGGCGAAAACACAGTGGAACCTGGCTCTGATACCACTGTTGGGATCGCTGTGTCGGGATCCGATCCTAAAACGCAGCGGAATAAAGAAGTTCGGGATCGGATCTGTCCCTTTTCTGTCGTTAAAACTAAAACCGATGTAGACTGATTTACCTTGCGCGGATTCGAATCCGCGTCCGTTTTCCATTTCCGTCGGAGCGATGTCGCAAGTCGCGCAGATGCCCGACCTCTAGCGGTATCCACGCGGTTCTCCTCGCGATGGATCGTCCTCACTTCCTCGCTCGCTGCGGCGCTCGAAGATCCCATCTGACTACGCGTAATCCGCCGCGACATGCGGATTCAAAATCCCCGTCGAACGGGAGGTGGAGCAGTTGGGAACAGCACGCCCAGAGGGGAGAGAAAGTGGGGAAGAACGAATGACGGCTAGGTCAGGGTTGCTGGCCCCGGACGTAGAATCCGTTCTTTTATAAGAAGTCAGTTTGCGGTTTTTCATAAAAACCCAGACTTATCCGAAATCTTGTCGGAGTATCCATCGACTTGAAAACCATTTGCGTGTGACCCTCTAGGCCCAAATACCAGTCCAGTTAATAGCCCATTAAGTCCAGTAACCCTTTACTGACCCACTGAATTAATTAATATCCTTATATTCAATTAATCAGCCGAATTTAATGTCCCACAATAAATTCGGACGGACTGCCGATCACGTTGGATGCCAAGCAACATCGCGTGATCCTGGATGGCACTGGGGTTATCGCAACCCTCTATTGGAACCTTTCTGTCATCGGTTAGCGCGCGGATATAATCCTTCATCCGTACAATGTTCCCGAATTGACCTAGGGCATGGTTTACTGTTAAACCCTATTTGGTCGATTCACTTGAATCAGATGCCGCTAGTCTGAATCCGATAACTCCTTATCGATTACAGAGTCCGCCCTGGCCAGGGACTTTAAGCGCATCATTCCCGGAACATTCTCTCTCAAACAACCGAGAGCGGATGATCCCGTATTGAACACACAATTACCTTCGAGGGCATTTCCCTGAACCCGATCGCTTGACTTATTGATATCCCATGGTTAGGGATTCGTTCGTCAAGGTCAAAGCTCAGAAACCTACCAACAAGGTATCCTTGGAGTCTCAGGTCCAAGGATCATCCACGCAACCGTGACAATTGAATCGAGCTGGTTAACAGTGAGGTGATTACCATCCAGCGATTCATAGTCTGATCAGTTCAGTGAACTCATTCACCAATGAGCACCTATAGGTTCAGCATGGTGTCTCCACACAAGTGACTTATGAGATCAGTCACCTTCATCACATAAGCTGAAGTAACCTATACTAGTCTATCCGGATGTTCGATGTCCTATCTCAAACATCCTATGACTAGGAACAATTAAGAACATGTGTTTATAAGTCTTCGGTCCCGTAATTATGATCTCATCATAATCCAAAGACTATTGCACATGTTCATGGACTTCATCGTGATACAATAAACACAGATCGAAATAATTGCACACAATGAATTATTGCCATTTATTAATAATCTGAATATGTACACAGTATCGGATTGGCTTTAAGACCATCTAATACTAACACTTGCGTTGTCAGATCTGCCTGGGGAGGAGGAGGAGGTGGAGGTACTTGATAGGCCTGTTGCCTAGAGTATGTCGGACAAGGGGGACAGTAAAGAGGAGGTCCGGCAGAGCTTCCGCCATGCCCGAGGGCATTTTGATAAGCAGGCGTGAGTGGTCTAGCCGGTTGGCTAGAAGATGAAAGTTGCGGCCTAGCTGGCCGAGAAGTGATATGGAGGCCCTCCATGGCCTGATGAATGTAAAGAGGATGAAGAGGAGGTTGCTGAGGGATAGCAGGGGGAACCACAGGGTTCGGCTCGGCAGGCTGCGTGGGTGCCTTCCCCTTCAGAATAAACTGGATCGCCTCGAACTTCTGAGGGTCCAGACGGGAGGCAAGAACTCCTAAAGCATTGACGAGATCCGAAGGATCGGAGGATGAGGGATCATTTTGATTCATGTCTCCCTCGATAATGGGATCGGGAATCGCATATTCATGCGGGGGAGGATCAGAATATTGATTATGAGGATGAAAGAGAGGGGTCCGGACATTCCCATCTTGTCGAAACGGAATGGGGACAGAATTACGGGAGGCATCAGCATCTCTCCCGCTCTCATAGTTGTAATCAGAATCGCGAGGGGCATTATCATCTCCCTCGTAATTGACCATGGCGTCTGGAGCCACACTCAAGTCCCTGCCCGATCGGAGCAGCATGATGTTAGATTCTTTTTTCAAGGATTGACAAACAAGTTGCGCAGAGATTTAAACAAACAAGTGGATGTTTAGTGTGATTTTAAGATTCTTTGTTGAGTTATTTGGATTTAATTAAACCACAAATTCGCTCAAGGGATGGGATCCTAGTTTCAGTTCAGTATCCACCGTTATGCTCTATGGCTTTCTCTCACAACGTTTATGGAATCTAACCGGGACTTCAACTGGTACAACCAGCCCGATGATCAAGGAGGAGTACCTTGATTTTGGGGACTTATGGAGGCCTCAACATCAACTTCTCTAGTCTGATTAAGGGACCAACCCAATCAGAGAGAGTTGATGACGTCAAGTAGAGTGTTCCTAAGAAAAGGAGGGTATTAGCCTCAATGCGTATGACTTGTAGCCTGGATGGCCTCCAATGCTTAATACATAATGGGTAATTAGCACACAGGTCACAAAAATCTGAGAACTGAAGAAAAATAAGAAACTGCCTGAATCGCGTCGAGGGTAGTCGACGCCTTTCAAATAGAACCTTAATTTTCACAGAAGCTCGGATTGCAGACAGCAGAGAAATAAAACTGAAAGGCGTCTGGGTGTAACGACGCAGTTTGAAACGCGTCGCTATTCTTGGACGCTTTTCAAGTCGCAGAAGCAGTTTTCCAGGAGGAATTTCTGGGTTGATTCCTCCTTAAACAGGATAAAAACAGCAAATAATCAGTTCATGCAAGATTTTTTTTGTTTTAGATTTTAACAGGATGATTTTAGCAACTAAACAACTAAGATATCAATCAATCACTCAGCATTTCATCACAAAAACAGCTTTTCTAACTAATCAACGGGGAGGGCAAGATCTTGCCACTGGGGTGTGCACGTGGTGCACGTGGGAAATTAACTAAACTAAAAACACTCACCAATTGGTGAGGACGTGTCGAGAGACACAAGTGGTGCACCGTGGGTGCCCGATTGATGATAGCAAGAACAAAGGAATTAAAAGATGGCGAGACCAAGTCCCACCGTGATCGCCAAAAAAGCTGTGAGTGCTTAGAATGACTGTGTGATTATCATGAAAATTCTATGTTGTTTAAGTGCAAAATAAAGCCTATTAAAAAGAAACTATGTGAAGTGATCGCCAGAAACTTTTGACTTAAAAGTTCCAAAATAAAGTTTGATCGCCTACCTGTTTAAACGCGGAAGATGTTGAGTCCTTGATTCCCCCTCCTTCAGCCTGCTGAAGAAAGAGAGCCCTTCCTCTTCTTTTGTTCTTGCTGTTAAGGTTGAAGTTGAGGATCGTCCAGAGTTCTTTGATTTGCTTGAATTCCTTCTTTGATTCTCCTTTTTGTCCCTTGCAAGAAATATAGAAAGAGAAATAGAGAAACAATGATGAGAACTTAAGTAGAAGCAGTATCCATTCTAATCATAGTTTTAAGCATGCAACTAAACAGCAAACTTACTTGTTGGATGACTTTTTAAACCCCTTGATTAAATAGGTTTTTGAAAAGAATGCAAGTGGTGTGTGTTGCATGAAGTGATGATGAAGAATGCAATATTAATGAAGATGTAAATGAAAATGCAGAAATGAAACACTTATGCCGAATTGTGAAGCCTTGAATTGGATGAAGAATGGACGCCGACTTCTGGAAACAGCAGCGCTTCGGCGTTTGGACGTCGTTGCTCCGATCTTCAATCACTAACTCTGATTCTAACTTCTCTCTTTTTTTTTTTTAACTTTCAAGATGCAAGGTATTTATAGACTTCTTCTGCGTCCGCGGATTTACATGGAAAAATTTAGGATTTATCCATCTTAACCAACAGATAAATACAGATTAATTTATCTTTATCTGTAATTATCTAAAACGCGTTAGCCAATGAAGACGCCTTTCAGATTAATTAAGATAAGGATAAACATCCGGGAAAACTTATCTTTATCTGTATTAGCTAAAACGCGTCTACATGTATAGACGTCTTTTACACTAATTAAGATAAGGATAAACATCCGGGAAAACTTATCTTTATCTGCATTAGCTAAAACGCGTCTACATGTATAGACGTCTTTTACACTAATTAAGATAAGGATAAATATCCGGAAGAGAAGTAGAAATAGCCTAAAACGCGTCGTTACTGGCAGACGCCTTTTAGTTGATTAATCAATTGATTAAAATTCAAATTTAAACGTTAAAATAAGAACAAAGTCGAAATGGCATCCACACATGTCGACGTCTTTTATATTTCATCATATTTTAACTGAAATTTGAGTTAAAATCAATTTAATTGATTAACTTAAATATGTCTGTTAAACCCGACACTCAAAAAAGATAAATAATAATCAATTAATGATTAAATATCAGACAATTCTGAAGCATTATTATATGATATGAAATTTACTCGAAATGACGTCAAAATTAGCGTGTCTACATGTGTAATTAATTCGATCTATGTTTATCGTATCACGATGAAGTTTATGAATGTGTACAGTAGTCTTTGGATTATGATAAGATCATAATTACGGGACCAAAGACTTATAAATACATGTTCTTAATTGTTCCTAGTCGGAGGATGTTTGAGAAGGAGATCAAAACATCCGCATAGACTAGTACAAGTTTCTTTAGCTCACATGATGAGGGTGACTGATCCTATAAGTACTCGTGTGGAGACACTATGCTGGACCTGTAGGTGCTCATTGGGGAATGAGTTCACTGATGTAAGGATTGAGGTTCCGGATCCGGTTATCGAGTTAGTTTCGGGGTCGGATCCCTTAGTTTAGGCCCTGGGGGGGCTGAGACTTAGTTTCCCTTTCGCGTTGAGTTTGCTCAACGCGGTTCAAACGGCGTCCAGCAATGTGGACGTGTTTTAGGCTGTGCCACATGGGCGCCACGTAGGCTGGCCTTGGCGTGCGAGAGTACGGCCCCGGTCTTATCGTCTGAATGGCGTCTTGTACGGACGACGCTATTTAGAGTACGACCCTGGTTTGTCAGTGTACGGCCCGGTCTTGTCATCTGAATGACGTCAGGCTTGCACGACGCATTTTCCCCAGTTTCTGTTTGACCCTGCGAACCCTCTCTCCTTTCCCTCATTCTCTCCCTTCTCTTCTCTCTCCTCTCTTCCCTTCGACTCCGGCGAACCCTTCCCCCTCTCCTCCCTTTTCTCTCCCCATTCCTCCTCTCCCTCCACTCCATTAACCTCCCAACTTCCTCCACTACCACCACCACTTCCGCGGCTCATTTCTCTCCGGACGACAGCCGACGTCTCGGTGGAGTAACGGCGTCCACGGCGGTACCGGCGGCGACGTGTGGCGAGGCGGGTTGGCGGCTTGGAACTAGGAGGAGTTCAAGTAACCGGTAGGGTGACGATCCCCGTTGCATTGTGTTTAAAACCATGTTTTTCTCGCTTTGAAGCATGTTTAGGGGGTTTTTGTGGTGAAAACACTAATTGCATGAAATGAGAAATTTGGGGTTTTAATGGGTATTTAGGTTCTTCTCTTCCTTCTCCACTTTTTTTGTGTTTTTACACGATTTAGGAGAGGAAATCCCATCCCGTGGATTGGGAGATGGCGGAGGAAGAACCTGTCTGTAAGGGTTTAATGGCGTCGGGAGACAGCGACGCCTTTTAGAAAGGCGGCTTCCACCCGCAACGCGATTTAACTCAAACAACAGACTCTGTTTCTAAACTGATGAGCGTCCAGGGACAGCGACGCCTTTTGAATGGAGGCTTCCATGTGAGACGCGTTTTAAATTAAAATCACCCCGAAGTCTGTCTCTGTCTCTGTCGTTATCAGGCGACTAGGGACAGCGACGCCTTTCAAAAGGCGGCTACGGATGGCGACGCGTTTTAAGCCATTTCCAAGGCCCATTTTTATATGAACCAGTTTAAGAGGCTTGAATGACGTCGGCCACGGGCAACGCGATTCAAGACAGAATCACATTAATTCATGCTATTAATACATGTTTACATTGTTAGATAGTTTAATTAAATGCATGCTTGAAACCGTACTCGAGGACGATGATTTTTATGTAATTGGATCGCACTGTATTGTGTTTCGTGCGACCGTGGACCTAGAGTGACAGTTGTAGCGCTTAGGCACCCTGTGTCGGTGTAGGAGGGACACAACACTGGTGTGGGAGTGGTGGGGTGACGCCTAGAGAAAGGGTCACCTGGTGTACCCCGGGGTTAGCTAGTACCGGTGTGGGAGTGGTACCTTTGGAGTGTCACTCGTACTGGGGGAAGCAGAAACTACCTAGAGCCAGTTGGGCCGGAGTAGCTAGCATGCTATCCGAGGGGTTACTGTTTAGTCTCAGCGGGTTGGTGTTTCCCGCGTTCGGCCTTGTGGTTGGCATGTTTTGCAGAGACGCTGGTTGTGGGCTCCGTGGTAAAATGATTTCAGAATTGTGCATGTTATATTTCGATTGCATGTGTTTTATATCGAAATTTAGGAATTTTATTTACTGCTTTACTTGCTTAAATTATCTATACTTGTGTTGCTGCACTTGTGGGTGTGTGAGTGGACGGTGGGGATCGAAGGATCCATACTGAGTCTTTTCGATGAGACTCACCCCTGCGGTTTTCAGGTGAGGGTTCCATGCAGGCGTAGCGAGGAGAGTGTTGTCTTGGGTTGCGCGCCAGCAGCGGCTGTTCCGGGGTATGCCCCGATGTAGTTGTTATTTTATTTTATGGCATGTATGCTTAATTATTTCTTTTTAGTTGGAGTATATAATTATTTGCTTTGTCGAGTCGCATTGTAATTATTTTTAATTCTTGCATTTCCTTTTCAATTCAATGCGATGTGAATGCTTAGCTTAGTTTATTATTTGTTTCCCAGACTTATCTAGATCCTGGTTTGGCTCCAAATTAATGATTCGGTACCCATTTAGTAATCGGATCCCCGATTATAGGGTGGCGGGTCGTTACAGTTGGTATCAGAGCATTCGGTCTGGCAAATAAGTGAATAACTAGGTTAAATATTGTAATTTCGGCAAACAATTACATTATCCCATACAGGCACGACGGTAGTGTAGATTTTAGGATTCTAATTAGAACTTTTTGATTTTTGTGATTGTAGGCGATTAGATGGCTCCTAGGAAGAGGATGCCAGTTATTAGAGAGCGGGGAGATGTCTCTAGTGGATCTGAGGCCGGTAGGCCGAGTATGGAGCGTTTCATGGAGGCTATGATGGACACAATGGCTAGATACCAGACCCGAGACCCTAGTGAGAGTTTTAGTGCTCGGGGAGGGCCTTCAGCTGCTCTGGAGAGATTCCTAAAGCTGAAGCCGCCTCATTTTACCAGTCGTCCCGGCCCTGATGAGGTTGTTCATTGGTTGAGGGAGTTGGAGAAGACTTTTGATACCATGGATTGTGCGGCAGTTGAGAGGACTCCATTGGCTACCTCATGTTGAAGGATGATGCCTACGATTGGTGGACCACTTTGAAGAGTTTGTCATATGCGGATAGGAATCTCAGGGAGATTCCATGGGAGACATTTGTGAAGGAATTAAATGCGTAGTACTTCCTTAGGCATGTCCAGAGGGCCAAGGAGAGGGAGTTTATGGAGTTGACCTAAGGAAGTATGACAGTGCTTGAGTACCAGATGAAGTTTGTTTCGCTTGGGAGGTTCGTGCCTTTTATCTCAGGAGACGAGGAGCGTCGGACTGAGAGGTTTGTGGATGGACTGAGGTCCAATTTGAGGAGTTTTGTGGCTTCCCACTGTTGTACATATTTGGCATCGACGGTTAGGTGTGCCGCAGCAGTAGAGGCACAACATGATCAGTCAGCTCGGGAGAGGGGACTGACTACTCAGGGGCCAGCTCATGGCAGGGGAAAGACAGCAGCAGCAGCAACTCCTTCATCCGGATCAGGATCGTCTTCACTCGGCTCTAGATTCAGGAGGTTCTTTCGAGGAGGTGGTAGCAGCGGTAGTAGCAGACCCAGGTAGATCTAGCAAAGTCAGTCGGTGTCCAGTGCTCAGCAGGAGGCAGCTCAGAGGCTTCCGGCAGCTTGTCGACATTGCGGTGGTACTCACGGTGGGACTCAGTGTCCTACATTTTATGGGAGGTGTTACACTTGTGGCCAGTAGGGCCATTTGGCGAGGTATTGCCCGCAGGGGCATGGTCACGGGCAGGGGCCAGGTGATCAGAAGAAGCCGAGGACCCAGGGGAGAGTTCTAGCTATCACCAGGAAGGAGGCTCATGCGTCCAACTGGGTGGAAGGTACACTTTCTGTCCTTGGGAACTCTGCACATGTGTTAATTGATTCGGGTGCTTCGCATTCTTTTATTTCTGAGCAGTTCGTAGATATTCTTTCTGCACCTGTTGTTAAGATGTGTGATGGACTGATGGTAGAGGTTCCTTCTAGGGATTTCATGTTGTCTTATAACTGTTTGAGTGAGGTTCCCTTGACCATTGATGGCCGTGAGTTACCTGCCCAGTTAGTTGTGCTTGCTATTCGCGACTTTGATGTCATCTTGGGCATGGACTGGTTGGAGGCTTATTATGCCGAGGTGGACTGCCACAGGAAGAGGGTGCATTTCTCTATTCCGGACATCCCGACCTTCTACTTCCAAGGTATTAGGCTCTCTTCTTGTGGTATTCTTATTTCTGCCTTCAAGGTCTAGAGATTGCTTGTTGGTGGCTGTGAGGCTTTCCTTGCCTCTGTTGTTTTAGCTGATGTTAGTAGTAGTTCCAGTCTTTGGGAGGTGCCTGTATTTTGTGATTTTGTTGATGTTTTTCCTGAGTAGTTGCTTAGCCTTCCTCCCCAGCGAGAGGTTGAGTTTACCATTGAGCTTGCACCGAGTACGGCGCCCTTGTCTAAGGCCCCGTATCGGATGGCTCCGGCTGAACTCGCTGAGTTGAAGGCGTAGTTGCAGGAATTATTGGATAAGGGTTTTATTCGTCCCAGTACTTCTCCGTGGGGTGCTCCAGTTCTATTTGTTAGGAAGAAGGATGGTTCTCTGAGGTTGTGCATTGATTATAGACAGCTGAACCAGGTGACGATAAAGAACAAGTACCCACTTTCGAGGATCGATGATCTGATGGATCAGTTGCAGTCCGCGAAGGTGTTTTCAAAGATTGACTTGAGATCGGGGTATTATCAGATGAGGATCCGTGAGGTTGATGTTAGTAAGACGGCCTTTAGGACTCGGTATGGACATTATGAGTTTTTGGTTATGCCTTTTGGCTTGACCAATGCTCCGACAACTTTTATGGATTTGATGAACTGGGTCTTCAGGGCCTACCTGGATCAGTTTGTGGTGGTATTTGTAGATGATATTTTGGTATACTATTCTTCTGAGGAAGAGCATGCCACACATCTTCAGATGGTATTGCAGGTTCTGAGAGAGCACCAACTCTATGCCAAGTTTAGTAAGTGTGAATTCTGGCTAGATAAGGTGCACTTCCTGGGGCATCCAACTCTATGCCAAGTTTAGTAAGTGTGAATTCTGGCTAGATAAGGTGCACTTCCTGGGGCATGTCATTTCTGGAGATGGCATTGCAGTGGATCCAGCCAAGATTGAGGCAGTGATGGACTGGAGCAGACCGACAACAGTAACTGAGATCAGGAGCTTCTTGGGGTTAGCAGGATATTACAGACGGTTTGTCCAGGGTTTTTCTTCGATAGCGACCCCCTTTTCGAGGTTGACTCGTAAGGGAGTTCGTTTCGTGTGGACCAAAGAGTGTGAGCGGAGTTTCATTGAGTTGAAGACTCGCCTCACTTCGTCTCCAGTGCTGGTACTTCGATCAGGTTCCGGTGGATTTGTGGCTTACTCAGATGCATCTCGGCGAGGTTTGGGTGCGTTTCTGATGCAGCATAGTAAGGTGGTGGCCTATGCTTCTAGGCAGCTGAAGAAGTATGAGGAGAACTATCCCACTCATGACTTAGAGTTGGCAGCTATAGTATTTGCACTGAAGATATGGCGGCACTATTTGTATGAGAGAAATTTCAAGTTTTTACCGATCACAAGAGCCTGAAGTATGTATTCACGCAGAAGGATCTGAACTTGGGGCAGTGCAGGTGGATGGAGTTCATCAAAGATTATGATCTCGACCTTTCGTATCATCCGGGCAAGGCAAATGTGGTGGCAGACACCTTGAGTCGGAAGACGGTCGTGTCATATCTCATGGTTCAAGAATGGAGGCTATATGAGCAGGTGGTGGAATCTTCCTTTAGGATTCCGCGAGAGGCTGACAGAGCCGTGTTGGCCAGCTTAACTGTGAGGCCAACAGTGTACCATGCCATAATCGAAGCTCAGAGGGCAGATGCAGAGTTACCGTAGGTTCTCTAGACACTAGAGGTGGAGCTGTGGGATGATGGTACAGTCAGGTTTAGAGGCAGACTCTATGTCCCAGCCGAGGAGGACGTGCGCAGGAGTGTCCTGGATGAGGCGCACCATTCCAGATATGCAGTACATCCCGGAACGACTAAGATGTATCATTGTTTAATGAGGCACTTTTGGTGGCCTGGTATGAAGAAGGACGTGGCTGATTATATGGCAAGGTGCCTGACTTGTCAGCAGGTTAAGGTAGAACACCAGAGACTAGGAGGATTGTTGCAGCCTTTGCCGATCCCGGAATGGAAATGGGAACACGTAACTATGGACTTTGTGATGGGATTGCCTGTGTCCCCTAACAGAAGAGACGTGATCTGGGTCATTGTTGATCTATTGACAAAGTCGGCACACTTTTTGGCTATTAGGAAGGACTGGTCAGTCGGCAAGTTGGCTAAGTTGTTTGTGGACCGGATCATCTCTCTGCACGGGATGCCCTTATCCATCATGTCAGATCGGGATCCGAGATTTACTTCTAGATTATGGAAGAGTTTTCAGAAGGCCTTGGGCACACAGTTAGCCTTCAGCTCGGCTTATCATCCCAAGACTGATGGACAGTCAGAAAGGACCATTCAGACATTGGAGGATAGGCTCAGGGCATGTTGCCTAGACTGGGGAGGTTCTTGGGAGCAGCACTTGTCTACAGTGGAGTTTGCCTACAACAACAGTTATCATTCTAGTATCGGCATGGCGCCTTATGAGGCATTGTACGGGCGGCCGTGTCGATCTCCTGTGAATTGGTCTGAGATTGGTGAGAAGCAGATAGTAGGGCCAGAGTTGGTACAACAGTGTGCTGAGGTTGCCAGAGTGGTACAACAGAGGTTGACTACAGCTCAGAGCAGACAGAAGAGTTATGCAGACATCCGTAGGAGACTACTTGAGTTTGAGGTTGGGGACCAGATGTTTCTCCGAATCTCACCCTCCAAGGGTGTGATGAGATTCGGGAAGCGAAGTAAGCTGAGTCCGTGATATGTTGGGCCTTTTCCCATTCTTGCTCGAATTGGGGAAACGGCGTATCAGCTAGCCTTGCCGCCCAGTCTTGCAGGAGTGCACGATGTGTTCCATATTTCTTTGCTGAGGAAATATGTTCAGGATCCATCTCACATTTTGGATTTTTCAGAGTTGGAAGTCGCTGAGGACTTGTCCTTTCTAGAATTTTCAATACGTATTGAGGATCGCAGGGAACAGGTCCTTCGGAACAAGGTTGTTCTTCTGGTTAAGGTGATTTGGCAGCATCGCTCCGGGGGCGAGGCGACCTGGGAGCGCGAGGATGAGATGCGGAAGCAGTTTTCCTACCTTTTCTCGTAAGTTCTCTTGTGAGCTTGTACCATTATTTTCAATGTTGTTAATTGGTAGCAGATAATTTTGGGGACAAAATTCTTTTAAGGAGGGGAGAATGTAAGGATTGAGGTTCCGGATCCGGTTATCGGGTTAGTTTCGGGGTCGGATCCCTTAGTTTGGGCCCTGGTGGGGCTGAGACTTAGTTTCCTTTTCGTGTCGAGCTTGCTCGACGCGGTTCAAACGGCGTCCAGCAATGTGGACGTATTTTAGGCTGGGCCACGTAGGCGCCACGTGGGCTGGCCTTGGGGCGCGAGAGTACGGCCCCGATCTTATCGTCTGAATGGCGTCTTGTATGGACGACGCCATTTAGAGTACGACCCTGGTTTGTCAGTGTACAGCCCGGTCTTATCATCTGAATGACGTCGGACTTGCACAACGTGTTTTCCCCAGTTTCTGTTTGACCCTGCGAACCCTCTCTCCTTTCCCTCATTCTCTCCTTTCTCTTCTCTCTCCTCTCTTCCCTCCGACTCCGGCGAACCCTTCCCCCTCTCCTCCCTTTCCTCTCCCCATTCCTCCTCTCCCTCCACTCCATTAACCTCCCAACTTCCTCCACTACCACCACCACTTCCTTCGCGGCGCATTTATGTCCGGACGGCGGCCGACGTCCCGGTGGAGTAACGGCGTCCACGGCGGTACCGGCGGCGACGTGTGGCGAGGCGGGTTGGCGGCTTGGAACTAGGAGGAGTTCGAGTAACCGGTAGGGTGACGATCCCCGTTGTATTGTATTTAAAACCATGTTTTTCCCGCTTTGAAGCATGTTTAGAGGGTTTTTGGGGTGAAAACACTAATTGCATGAAATGAGAAATTGGGGGTTTTAATGGGGATTTAGGTTCTTCTCCTCCTTCTCCACTTTTTTTGTGTTTTTACACGATTTGGGGGAGGAAATCCTACCCCGTGGATTAGGAGATGGCGGAGGAAGAACCTATCTATGAGGGTTAAATGGCGTCGGGGGACAGCGATGCCTTTTAGAAAGGCGGCTTCCACCTGCGACGCGATTTAACCCAAACAACAGACTCTGTCTCTAGACTGATGAGTGTCCAAGGACAGCGACGCCTTTTGAATGGTGACTTCCATACGCGACATGTTTTAAAGTAAAATCACCCCGAAGTCTGTCTCTGTCTCTATCGTTATCAGGCAACTAGGGACAGCGACGCCTTTCAAAAGGCGATGGCGACGCGTTTTAGGCCATTTCCTAGGCCCATTTTTATATGAACCAGTTTAGGAGGCTTAAATGACATCGGCCACGGGCGACGCGATTCAAGACAGAATCACATTAATTCATACTATTAACACATGTTTACATTATTAGATAGTTTAGTTAAATGCATGCTTGAAACTGTACTTGAGGACGAGGATTTTTACGTAATTGGATCGCACTGTGTTGTGTTTCGTGCGACCGTGGACCTAGAGTGACAGTTGTAGCGCTTAGGCACCCTGTGTCGGTGTGGGAGGGACACAGCACCGGTGTGGGAGTAGTGGGGTGACACCTAGAGAGAGGGTCACCTGGTGTACCCTGGGATTAGCTAGTACCGGTGTGGGAGTGGTACCTTTGAAGTGTCACTCGTACTGGGGGAAGCAGAAACCACCTAGAGCCAGTTGTGCCGGAGTAACTAGCATGCTCTCCGAGGGGTTACTGTTTGGTCTCAGCGGGTCGGTGTTTTCCGCGTTCGGCCTTGTGGTTGGCGTGTTTTGCTGAGACGCTGGTTGTGGGCTCCGTGGTAAAATGGTTTCAGAATTGTGCATGTTATATTTCGATTGCATGTGTTTTATATCGAAATTTAGGAGTTTTGTTTACTGCTTTACTTGCTTAAATTATCAATACTTGTGTTGCTGCACTTGTGGGTGTGTGAGTGGGCGGTGGGGATCGAAGGATCCCTACTAAGTCTTTTCGATGAGACTCACCCTTGCGGTTTTCAAGTGAGGGTTCCATGCAGGCGTAGCGAGGAGAGTGTTATCTTGGGTTGCGCGCCATCAGCGACTGTTCCGAGATATGCCCCGATGTAGTTGTTATTTTATTTTCTGGCCTGTATGCTTAATTATTTATTTTTAGTTGGAGTATGTAATTATTTTCTTTGTCGAGTCGCATGTAATTATTTTTAATTCTTGCACTTCCTTTTCAATTCAATGCGATGTGAATGTTTAGCTTAGTTTATTATTTATTTCTCAGACTTATCTAGATCCTGATTTGAGTCCAAATTAATGATTCGGTACCCATTTAGTAATCGGATCCCCGATTATAGGGTGGCGGGTCGTTGCAACTGAACTGATCCGACCATGAATCACTGGATGGTATATACCTCACTGTTAACTAGCTTGATTCTTTTGTCACGGTTGCGTAGATGATCCTTGGACCTGAGACACCAAAGATACCTTGTTGGTACGTCTCTGAGCTTTGACTTTGACTAACGAATCCCTAACCATGGGTTATCAATAAGTCAAATGATCGAGTTCAAAGAAAAGCCCTCGAAGGTAATTGTGTGTTCAATATGGGATCATCCGCTTTCGGTATTGAGAGAGAATGTTCCGAGAATGATGCGCTTAAGTCTTTGGCCAGGGCGGACTCTATAGTAGATAAAGAGTTATTCGACATAGATTAGCGGCATCTGATTCAAGTGATTCGACTGGTTAGGGTTTAACAGTAAACCATATCCTAGGGCGATTCGGGAACATTACACGGATGAAGGATTATATCCGCATGCTAACCGATGACGGAAATGTTCCGATAGAGGGTTGCGATAGTCCTAATACCATCTAGGATCACGTGATGTTCCTTGGCATCCAACGTGATTGGAAGCTCGTCCGAATTTACTGTGGCACATTAAATTCGGCTGATTAATGATTATAAGGATATTAATTAATTCAATGGGTCTGTAAAGAGTTATTGGGCATAATGGGCCATTAATTGGATTGGTATTTAGACCTAGAGGGTCACATGCAAAAGGTTTTCAAGTTGATGGATAATTTGACAGGATTTTGGATAAGTGTGGGTTTTTATGAAAAATCGCAAAAACACTTATTATAAAAGAACAGTTGCTAGGTTGGGGGCCAGCAACCCTGACCTAGCCGCCGCCCTCTCTCTCTCCTCTCTCTCTCCTGGGCGCACCTCTCGAGGTCGGCCCCCTGGAGGATCTGCTCCGGCTCCCGACAGCTTCGCTTCTCGTTCAACGGGAGTTTCCGGATCCGCATGTCGCGGCGGATTACGCGTAGCCAGACGGGATTCGCTGACGCCGCATTGAGCGAGGAGTCGAGGATGATTCATTGCGAGGAGAACTGCGTGGATACCGCTAGAGGTCGGGCACTTGCACGGCTTACGGCATTGCTCTGATAGAACCGAAGAACGAACGCGGATTCGAATCCACGCAAGGTAAATTTGATTTACCGCTTTAGGTTTTTGTTGATCGAAATGGGACGGATCCGTTCCTGAATTAATTTTTCCGCTGGGTTCTGGTCGGATCCAGACATAGAGAACCCAACATAGACATATTCTTCTTTTTGAGAGAGAGAGAGAGAGAGAGAGAGAGAGAGAGAGAGAGAGAGAGAGAGAGAGAGAGAGAGAGAGAGAGAGAGAGAGAGAGAGAGAGAGAGATATGGGAGGGGATGAGAATCTCCAGAGTGTTATACACTCACCTTTTGACCCTTATATCTCTCTTATAAGAATAAGAGAGATAATGCCAAAATACAATTCTCATAATTATCCAAGAACCTGGCCTAGGATAAAATTCTCTAGTAAATAGGTGAATATTCTATGATTATCCTGTGGCTTTTCATAAAAATCCAAATAACAGAATATTTAACGTCTCTCCCCGTCTTTCGAGAACCCTTATGTGTATGACCTTCTAGGCCCATATATCAGTCTGGTTTCCGTCCCACTAAACTTAGAACTCTTTCTTAAGTTTAGTATTTATTAATTTATTATTTAAACATCATATGTTAAATAATTAATTTAATAAATAAATGGATTATCATCTTATGATAAATCCACTAGACCTTCTAACCATGAACGGCACCAATCACTACCTCATGATCCCAGAAGATATAAGAGATACCATTCCCTTTGTTGAACCTGTCCGTCTGCAGATACCGCACAGATGTAGTCCTTCATCCATCCAATGCCCCAACAATGCAAGGGTATTGTTTCATTGTCAAACCCCTTAAAGCATTGTTAGGATGGATTCTAGTACTTAGTTAACCTTTAGAAAGACACTTCATTCAGTTGACCCTGACTAGGAATTTCTGAGTACATGTTTATAGGGCATTCTCTCTCCAGTGGTATACCAAGAGTGAGTGATCTCTTGTTGTTCACTCAATTTCCTTCGCAAGCTTTCCACTGTGTGTGAAAGATTAACTATTATGGACCTAATGACAAAAGTCCATAAGTAAGAAATCAAGACACAACAGTCTACAAGCAAGGTATCTTTGGTGACTTAGGTTTAAGGACCAACTGTGCTACTACAACAACTGAATACCCTAGTTGATAAATAGGTATAATGACCATCTAGAGATTCTTATTCGGGTCTGTTTAGTGAACTCATTTTCTAATAAGCATCCACAAGTTTGTCTTAGTGTCACCACACAAGTGAATGTGAGATTATTCATTTTCATCACATGAGAAGACATAACTAGTGCCGATCTTTTTAGATATTTGATGTCCATCTCAAATATCCGATGATCAAGAACAATTTAAGATAAATGTTTACAGAAGATTGTTCTCACTATCATGATCATCATGATTCAATATCCTTTACATATGTCTGTGAACTTCATTATGATAGGTAAACATACAAGAACCATATAATAAAAGGAGTGCCTTTATTAAAATTCTGAACTAGAATGTACAAACTGAGTTTATGATTGGCTTTTAGTCCACCAAATTCTATCAGTTTTCTCTCTCGAGCAACTGAGAAGTGCCTACCATTCTTGAAACTATCTGAGGGTGCACGTCTAAAAGCAATCAAACTGGTGACTTCGTATGGGCGAAAGATTGCGAGCAAGCATTCCAACAACAGAAGGAAGCTATAGTCTCTCCTGTATTCTGGCCAAGGCTATGCTAAGTGAGAAGCTGTTCCTCTACCTATCAGAAACTTCCCACATCGTCAGCTCATTTCCTAGTCATAGTGGAGAAGGGGATCCAGCATCCCATCTACTATGTTAGTTATGTGCCATATGGAGCTGAGTCCCATTAACCCCTACTATAGAGATTCACCTTCATTCATGTAACCACCGCTTAGAAGCTTTGCCCAAGCTTCCAAGCGCATTCGATTACGATGTTCATCGAGTAGCCCTTACTGCAGATCTTAGAACACCTCAATCTCTCAGGTGTATGGTTAAGTGGGTCATCGAGCTCAGCAAGTTTGACATCAACTACAAGCCTAGAACCACCGTCAAGGCCTAAGTGTTTGCAGACTTCTTCATTAAGTGCTCAGTGCCCATCCGGTTAGTGGTCCCTCCTTATGGGCCCATTTGAGAACTGTACGTGGACAATCATACTATTCAACTGGGAGCGGGGCAGGAATCATGCTACTATCTCCCGAATGGGCTAAGTTATAGTACACCCTGAGATTCTGATTCTTGGCATCCAATAACATTGTTGAGTACGAAGCCAGTCTCTGGCATTCAAATGGTGCGGCACCTAGGGGCCATAGTTGTCAAAATCTACACTGACTCTCAACTGGTGGCTCAGTAGTGGTTAAGAGAGCATGAGTAATCTCTGATGGCTAGATACCTATAAAAGGCCCAATAGGCTACCTCTGGACCGTCCAGCCTCGAGGTCGTCCATATCCCTCAAGGTTAAAACATATGCCTTATCTCGACTCATGTCCATGACTGAGGCGGACTAGCAAGGGACACACGACAGGATCACATGGCATCAAACTCGACAACTTTGCTTTGTCTTGAGGCTAAAAGCACCATCATGATGATGTCATCATGAAGATACGATGTAGTCCGCTCTGTCATATTGACTCGAGAACTTGTTCTTAGCAAAGTTGGTTAGGCTCCACTAATCTCTATATAAGACGCCACTACTCAGTGATGCATGTGTAGGGCTCTCTATTGTACGGGGGCATTGCCTTTTCCTATAGGGTCCTCAGTCAAAGCTTTTGTTTACCAGAATGCCTATAAATACCTTTGCTCATTAGGATAAAAAAAAAGGGAAGGGAGGGAGGAAAAAGGAGGAAGAGAGAGAAAGGAGGAGGAAGAGAGAGAAAAAAAGAGGAAGAAGGGAAAAATCCCGAACACTATCATTTCTCCACCACCACTATATTCTACAAAACTCTAACTGACTTAAGTATCAGAGGGGAGTCCCCATGAGATCTGGGGGCTCCCAGACAATTTTCTTCCTAATTTGTGTAGGAGGAGGAAGGGAGATTGCTCTAGTTGGCCTATGGACCACACGGGTCGCTCTTCTAGTCGTCCTACATGGATGGTCCCGGCTGGGTTCCACACAAGTCGCTCGTCTAATCTCCTACATGGATGTCCCCGTTTTTAACCTCTATAGATGTACTTGTTATCCATTTTGTTTCCTCCTCTATGACTCCTTGTCCACCTCAAGCATCTTGTGTATGAGTGCTAATTTCACTATGATGGCCTACTGCAACTCCCAACCTACTATTTGGATCTTGGACTGATCCTCATGGGCCACACCCCAATAGCAGCCTCCAACTCCTTCGGGATTTCAAACTATAGGAACACGGGGGTGCATGCCTTTTAGGTCTACTCTAGTTTGGAAGGTGTGGACTCCCTCCAGCAACGGGCACTAGGACCGAACATGGCACATTGGTACTCCCCACACCTTTTGGAACTTGATGCTATAGCAGTAATACTTTCAAGCCTTGGGGGTTTCTTGGTTCCTTCCATGTGTCTAAATTAATGAAGGCAAAGTAGATGAATGTGGTGGCCCAGTTAAGCTAGGAGGACTTCTTGGTGCTTGGCATGGTAGGGGAGGGGAATGCGTAGTATATGGTGGTGCTATTGATTGATGATGATGCTACGGTTGTTGAATTATGCTAACAACGGCAAATAGGAAAAAGAAATATGTTAACAATGAGAGGGTTTATGAGGTTGTTCTACATGGAGGGATGGCGAGGCCTTGTTGCACTCGAGGGATGGTGAGTAATGAGTCCAACAAGCCATTATAACTTTCCCCCAAGAGAAAGAAAACAAGTAGAGAAGTACTATTTTTGCAGGAGACTAATCATCTTTCCGTTACGACAGATATATACCTTTTAAATAAAAAACACATTTCTCCTAAACATATTTGTCTGGGTGGTGTAGTTGGTTATCACGCTAGTCTTACACACTAGAGGTCCCCGGTTCGAACCCGGGCTCAGACATTTATATTTTTAATCCTTTTTTTCCCTTTTATGTTCCCCCCCTCCACTCCCTCAAATACCTCTCCAGCGCATAAATATCCTCGCGCTACACCATGACATCAGACAACTGTTTATACACTCCACGCCAAGTCCACGGGACACGACCATTAAAATGAGAAAATCTTATTACTTTAAAATATATTCAAATTTCTTATTGGATTTTTTGCATATATACTTTTCAAAAACACCGTAATTGCATATATACCCCCCATTCTCACATATTATCTTCAAAACCCCTGCAATCTTCAAAATGTTGTATTTTATATCCCTCAATCTAATGGTTTGACATTGATACCTTTGAATTTATTAATATTTTGCATATATACTCCTCAATATACTAAAATCTTACATTTTGTACCCCGATACTTCCAACGATGTCATAACTTATGTAATGTTTTTGACATATTTCGTTGAAATTAACCTAAGTTTGACGGGAGGGTTATAAACGTAACATTTTGAAGATTGCAGAAGTATTGATGATAATATGTGAGAGTGGAGGGTATACAGGCAATTACGGTGTTTTTGAGAGGTATATATTAAAAAAACCCTTTCTTATATATGTATTTCTGGGGGTCGTGTGGGAAACCCATTCCCTATGTCCTCCTCGCTGAGCTTTCCGCAACCTTTTCATTCACTTCCTCACAAACGTTGGGCGTTTCATATACTTCCCTGGGATTATTTCAGTGGAATTCTCATGTCAAGGGCTCCTGTGCTATTACTCTTCGCTATGTATTAATTGGATATCACGTCTCAGGGTTGCAATTTTTAAGAGATTTCGGTCCTGCTTGGATGCAAGTTATAAACATCTTTATGTTAATGCTAATCATATTTTCCATCGTAACCTTATTTTATATGACTAAGACAACAAGTTTACCATAAATTTACTTGAGTTCATTATAAACTCAAAACAGCCTTATAAAGAGGTTTTTCACAAACCTATGAAGAGTTCGTTTAGAGTCTCTCTTAGATTTATCATAAATTCACTTAAATTTATATAAGACAACCAAAGATGAGTTATAAAAAAGAGGCTAATAATAATTAGTTTTATCACAAATGTATTTGATTTAAGTTGCATCCAAATAGGGCCTTCATGGTCGTTGATTTTACGTTGAAGTAACGACCTCTTTTACCTTCGATATCGTCACATTCTCATACTTATTTGATTCTTTGATAGGGAGATGGTTACAGTATGCTCCAATGCATTTGTGGATTGAGATTTTTTATTCCACTCTAGTCATGTTATTTGTATTCTATTCAATCTTAATGTTTCACTTCTCCCTTGTCACAATAAGTGAATTGGAATTTTAGGGCCTGTGATGAGGGGTAATTAGGATCGGACACAATTAGGCCCATTTAATCAAGAGGGCCAAAGGCCCGCAATCAGCAAGAACTTGCATGAGAATACCACTTAGGTCCTCTCGGTATCCCAATTGGCAGGCTGAAGGTAGGAACCTGGAGCGCATGGGATCAAGTCCCAGGAATGTCGGGTGTGAAAGACGCAACACATCAGTCGGTAACTCTCAAGACACCGCAGTGTCTTGGTCATATCTATCAAGATACGAGAGGATCATGCTGTCTCAGTAATGAAAGATCCACGCCTTGTCTGAGGGGAGGCCAGGAGCCTAAACACGAAGACTGTCTCATCCTGACTGCTCGAGAGGTTGAAGGTCTCCTAGGGTCGACCCATAACTCCTCCTTGCCATCAAGCAGGTCTTTTAGGTTAATGGCATAGCCCCCCCCACTTAAGAAAGGTCCACACGATCTTCTCCCATCGATCACAAGGAGATCCCTCCTTATCTAGTATCCCACGATCCCCTCAATCAAAGGGAGCATATCATGGGCCAATTAACTCCCCAAAGGTAACGGCCCTACAACGTCTCTTGAGAGAGGGACTATCTAACACATTGACCTTCCCCGGTGAAAGGCACGCAGGACACAATCCAAAAAGATTAGAGAATCCATATATGTTTAGGACTTGACTTAGGCATCGGAGGGTTCTACTCCTCAAAAGACGAGGGCCTTCTAATGCCTCTTTTTCCTCTTGCAGGCCCTATCCTGAACCTTTCCAGTTCTACAAATAATATCAAGTAGTCAGGAGTTTGGATCGGACGACCCTCATCGCCTTACCAATTTATGACCACTACACGATTGGTGCCGTCTACGAAAAACACGCAAAAATTTCATGCCAAGAGGCAACAAGAACAGCTGCTGCGTTGGAGCTGCATCGTAAGTCAACGATACTAGGTTGATGCTGGCGCTAATTGGTCCCAAAGCATATCTTCTGGGCCCTCACGGAACAGCGGCGATACCATGAGATTAATCGCTCAACAACTTAAGGCCCTGCTCACCTTGATATAGGAGCGCCTTCCTGTGCCACCGGTAGTTGCAGAACCCCGTTTGGGGGTCGCTCCCCATGAACAACCTCAAAAGGAAATCGAATAACTGTTGGCTGTTGTTAATAGGCGGCAAGGCGTACAAAGTGCCGGTGCCATTTCCTCATCCACGATGGGGAAATCTATTGCAATAACCTCGAGCCCGCTCCCTTGGGGGTTGCCGGCTCAAATCGCTCGTCTCCCAAGAGTAAAAGTGGTCGAAGGAGCCCGAGTCATCGTTCCTGGGTGCCGAGGTCCCATTATGCGCAGGAGAGTTCGGCCATGCACATGTACATTCATGAGTTGGAGAGAAGACTAGGCGAACGAGAGCGCCGACTAGAGCACTGGGAGAGACGTATCGAGGACCTCCTTTGAAGGAGGCGCTCGCCATCCCTCTTCGACGAAGAAGGAGATCTCTCCTCCTTCTCCACCGAGATTTTGGATGTCCCAGTCCCTAAAATGTTGTCTGACAACAACCTCAATAATTACGATGGGCAGGGGGACCCGGAGACCCATTTCAACAACTTTTGATTTCGCATGAGGCTACACAGGGTGCTGGACGTCATTCGCTGTCGCGCTTTCGCCACCACCTTGGTGGGAATGGCACAAGCTTGGTGCTCCTCCCTAGCACCGCGATCCCTCCGCTCCTTCAGCAACTCGAAAAGTTGTTGCGATACCACTTCGCGGGCACTCACCGAATGAGGTCATCGGCCAGCCTGATGGCCGTCAAGTAGGAGCGCGGAGAGTCCTTCAGGGAGTATATCCCTCGCTTCTATGATGAGACTCTATGAGTTCTGAGACTCGAGGTGTCTTTAGCCATGACAGCCCTCACCCAGGGCACCCGAGATGATGCCCTCTGGAGGGATATCATCCTCCAGGCACCCAAGATCTTGAACACCCTCATCAACCTTTCACACTAGCACACAGATTGCGAGAAAATGGTGACTGCCTACTACTACCGGAGAGAAGAGGGCGACTGCAAACGCTCGAACGAAAGGCCTCTTCTCGAGAAGAAGATGTCCAAGCGCTTTGAGGGGGAGTCAAAGGTCTTGCAACACCCGGACATTATACGCCATTGACTACTCCTGTGTTTGAAATCCTGCAAGATATCGAAAATAATGAGTATATCAACTGGCCCTAGAAAATGAGGACCGACCCCAACTGCCGAGACAGAAGGAAATACCGCGACTTTCACAAAGATCACGGCCATACTACCGAGGAATGTCGTCAGCTACGAGATGAGATAGTCCTTGATCCATCGGGGCTATCTCGGAAAGTACGTAGCGAAGCACGACAAAGAATGTGAAGCCCTCGCAACGAGAATCGCCCCAACAGCATGGAGATCCACATGATCTCAGGCGGCCTAGCATCAGGAGGGGACAACCACCAAGGGAAGAAGCGGTATGCCCACTAAGTGAACCTTATAACTCATGATCCCAAGCGTTCCGAGCACGAGAAAGACACTGTAAGGGACCTAAATGAAGGATCCCATCGTTTTCTTGGACGAGGACTTGGAGGGAGTGACTACTCCTCACGACGATGCTGTCATCGTGACTGCAACGGTCAACAAATGTAAAGCTCATTGTATCTTAGTGGATAGAGGCAGTGACCCCAATGTTATCAGTTACAACTACTTTTTCTGAATAGGTGCTGATGTCCCTCCTATACGACATATACGTACGTCGTTATTTGGCTTCTTAGGCAACGTGGTACCCCTAGTCGGGGTAGTAGCGCTAGGTGTGACTCTCAGAACTGCTTCCTGAGAGGTCACCTTCATTCCCGACTTTGTCATCTTCTGAGAGATGAGCACCTACAATGCAATTATCGGTAGGGGGATCATCGGAGGAATGACAAGAGTCCCTTATTCTACCATCAGAAGTTGAAGTTCTTGACTCCTTTCGGTGTCAAAGAGGCTAGAGAAAATCAGGAGGAAGCCCGTCGTTGCTACCTAATAGCCTCCACGGGACAAAACAAACAAGTGGCGGAGCTCCCTCGCAAGCCCGAGAAAGAGCTGATGTTTGCCTCCCCAGTCGAAGATCTCATGAACATCCAATTAGGCACAAATCCAGACAAAACGATCCGTGTCGATTCAACCCTCTCGGCTCTGCAAATTGAGGAATATCGATCATTCCTATCCAAGTACTAGGACATCTTCGCCTAGTCCGATGAGGATCTCCCGGGTATTCCTATCAAGATGGCGGCGCATCATCTTAACCTGCTCCGAGACAAAAAACTGGTCTAACAACGGAGGAGGAGATGTGCGCCCGAGAGACAAGGGGCAGTCCAAGAGCAAGTCATCAAGAGGCTGAAAATCAGTCTACTCAGACCCGTCTAGTACCCTTAGTTGCTTGCCAATGTGGTCCTCATCTGAGAGGCTATCGAGAAGTGGTGTATGTGCGTTGACTTCACTGACTTAAACAAGGCCACCTCGAAGGACTGCTGTTCACTGTTGAATATTGATCAACTGATCGACTCAATGTCAGGGAATGAAGTGTTGAGTTTCCTAGATACATACTCAGGGTACCATCAAATCAAGATGAACTTATATGATGAGGAAAAGAAGACTTTCATTACCGACCTGGGCATCTACTGCTACACCCGGATGCCATTCGACCTCAAGAATGTTGGAGCAACGTATCAACACTTGGTAAACTCCATGTTCGACTCTCAACTTGGAAGGAACATGAAGGTCTACATCGACGACATGCTGGTAAAAGCCCAAAGAATGCTGACCACCTCTCTGACCTGGCAGAAACCCTCGACACGTTAAGGAGGTCCAACATGAAACTATACCCCTCTAAGTGCGCAGTTGCTGTCAAGTCTAAAAAGTTCCTGGGGTTCCTGGTAACCCATAGACGAATCGAGGCCAATCTAGAAAAGCTCCAAGCTATCCAAAAATTGCAACATCCCTACAGGATTTAGGACGTCCAATGCCTAACTGGGAGAGTAGCAGCTCTTAGTCGTTTCCTATCAAGGGCGGCAGAAAGGTGTCTGCCTTTCTTCAAAGTGCTACGGGGCATCCAGAAGCAAGTAGGAAACAAAGGAAGGATCAAATGGACTCAAGAATGCAAGGATGCGTTTCAAGAGTTAAAACGTTACATGGGCTCACCATTGATCCTGTCCAAGCTGTGAATGCTCAAATTAAGGTGTGTGATTATCATGAAAATTATGTTGTTTAAGTGACAAATAAACCTATTAAAAAGAAACTAAGTGAATGTGATCGCCAGAAACTTTTAACTAAAAAGTTCCAAAAGAAAAGATTGATCCCCTACCTATTTTGGAATTGGGAGATGTTAGAGTCCTTGATTCTCCTCCTTCAGCCGGCTAAAGAAAGAGAGTCATTATGACTTTGTTCTTACTTTGACTGCTTATCGGACTTTGAGGATCATCCAGATTCCTTCTCCTCGTTGTTAATTCTCTCCTCTTTATCTCTTTTTGTACCTTGCAAGAAACAAAGATGAAAGAAAATAATAAGAACTCAAATAGATGTAGTATCTATTCCAGTAATAATTCTAATCATACAACTAAACAAATGAACTCACTTGTGTGAGTGCTTAAAATGAGTGTGTGATTATCATGAAAAATCTATGTTGTTTAAGTGCAAAATAAACCTATTAAAAGGAAACTAAGTGAAGTGATCGCCAGAAACTTTTGACTTAAAAGTTCTAAAAGAAAGAGTTTGATCGCCTACCTGTTTGAACGTGGGAGATGTTGAGCTCTTGGTTCCCCCTCTTCAGCCGGCTGAAGAAAGAGAGCCCTTTCTGGTCTTTGTTCTTGCTTTGATGATTGCTGTTGAGTTTGAGGATTGTCTAGAGTTCTTGTGATTTGTTTATTGATTTCCTCCCCTTTTGATTCTCCTTTGCACCTTGCAGAAAATAGAAAGAAATGAAGGAACGATGAGAATTCAGGCAAAAGTAGTATCCATTCTAAACAGAGTTTTAAACATGCAACTAAACAGCAAACTCACTTGTTGGGATGGTCTTTGAAACCCCTTTAAATTGGTTTTGAAAATGATGCTAGTGTAGTGTGTGTTGCATAGAGTGATGTGATGAAGAATGTAGAATTAATGAAGATGTGAATATGAAAATGCAGAAATGAATTGAAAAACTTATGCCGGTTGATGAAGAATGGAAAGCCTTGATCTTGAATGGACGAAGATTGGATGAAGAACGGACGCCGACTTCTGCAAACAGCAGCACTCCAACGTTTGGACGTCGTTGCTTCGATCTTCAATTAACTCTTCAATCACTAACTAATCACGAACTCTGTCACCCATTCAAGATGCAAGGTATTTATAGACTTCTTCTGCGTCCGCGGATTTACATGGAGAAATTTGGGATTTATCTACCTTAACCAACAGATAAATACAGATTAATTCATCTTTATCTGTAATTATCTAAAATGCGTCATTCATGGAAGACGCCTTTCAGACTGATTAGGATAAAGATAAACATCTGGTAAAAACTTATCTTTATCTGTAATTAGCTAAAACGCGTCGTTTATGAAAGACGCCTTTTACACTAATTAAGATAAGGATAAACATCCGGAAGAGAAGTAGAAATAACTTGGAAACTTAAAATGCGTCGTGACTGACAGACGTCTTTTAGCTAATTAATCAATTGATTAAAATTCAAATTTAAACATTAAAATAGGAATAAACTCTAAATGGCGTCTACACAGGTCGACGTCTTTTAGACTTCTTCATATTTCAATTGAAATTTGAGTTAAAATCAATTTAATTGATTAACTTAAACATGTCTGTTAAACCCGACACTCAAAAAAGATCAATAAAAATTATTCAATGATTAAATATCAGACCATTCTGAGGCATTATTATATGATATGAAATTTACTCAAAATGATGTCAAAATTTGCGTGTCTATAGCTGCCTCACCTTGGCATCGTCTTTGCAAGGGAGTGAAATGAAATGGAATGTACTGAAAAGGTGATGCCAAGGTGTGATGAGATACGCTCTCAACATCACATGATTGGAATTTTTCTCAAAATCATCGATGAAGATAGTTCAAGGAGATCAACGGAATCAATCCTGTCTGGATGAGGTAGACAAGGAAATAAAATAAAGTCGATCAACCTCCACGGAGTGGGAAGTATCCCAGGTCATAGACACTGCAGGTTTCATCATGGGGAGCGTTTGCCAGCCAATGTGGACGTGTTGCAGTCATGATAGATCTTAAAAGAAAAAAATAAATATTAGATAGAGAGTTCAAAAAAGGATAGAATTCCAAGGATATCTTTAAGCGAGCCTCAAAGATAATCAAAATATTCAATTCAGAATGGAATATTTCATATCATGTTGATGTTATTTGATTAATGGTCTGAAACTTAATCAGTAATTAATTCTTATCACAATGATTTAAAAATCCTATATGATGCATGCTGGGCTAAAAGAAAAATATAAAATCAAATAAAGTATAAATTAATCAAGGATAATATTGTCAAATTGTCATTAATGAGTCAAGACACCAATTCTTGTAATCCAGTGCTAAGCCGAAGCTCGTTTATCCACGCACCGTTTCACAAAAGTGGAACCATCATCCCCACTAATTAACAATCCAACGGCCTATCCGTGCGATTAAGAATTCTCTGGAATTATCACCGTTTTTGTTGTAGGGGAACTCAAATTCCAGTTTCATGAAAATCAAAAGGTCCTTGATATAGTCTAGTAAATATTTAACATATAGTAATTATGATGATATACAATAATTACATGAAATAATACAAGGGTAGAAATAACCGTCTTTTTAGCCACGGTCAGGACTTCTAAACTCCCACAGTGGGATCTTCTTGATATTTTCAGCTTCATTTGAATTATCTGATTTTCCTGCAATCAAAATCATTAATAATTCCAAACAAACATTTAATTTAAGCATAAAAAATCACAGAATTTTAGGTAAATCACAGAATTATTGAAACGCGTCGTGTCGAGCCGACGCCATTCAACATTAAAACGCGGCGGTTCTACTCGACGCCTTTTACTCACAGAAACAGGTTTCTGGCTGTTCTCTACTCGGATTCCAACTCTTCCAATGCACATCCCTTTTCCAATCCGGAAAAGTCTTCCTAGGATCGCAATTTCTTCTATATAAACACCATTAAGTTGTTTCCAAGCAATCCCACCATAATCAAAAGATCCAAGGCTGAGTTTTCCTTCATGGTTTCAAGGTTTTCCAAAGTCTCCAAGGTTTCCAAGCTTCAAGAAGGAAGAAATCCGAAAAAGAGGATGAGTTCTTCAAACAAGAGGATGAAGATGTCGCTAGAGAAGATCTCCGACGTGGAGAATCACCTCATCGGAAGGAATCCCAATCTCCAAGTAAGTTGAATTAACTTCCCTTCAATTCTTCTTCTTGTTCCTTCATGTTCTTCAATTGATCTTGTTCTTCAAACTCTTCAATCCTTCTTTTTATTTTCAGACTTATCCCACGTTTTTCGGCCCAAGGAAATTTACCTCTCTCCTTTGGATTCGCAAACTTGCAAAAAGTGTTAAGCTTTCCATGCAAGTTTTCATCTCCAAGTGGAATCTTCAAGGCTTAGTGGTGCTCGCCAAACACTACAAGAGTCCGAACGTGGACTGGGCGGCCATGGGTGCCTTGATCGAATGGTGACATCCCCAAACCCATACGTTCTTCTTCCAGGACTTTGAGTGTACTATCCTTTTGGAGGAGGCGGAGCTTCTATTGGGTCTCCCAAAGACCAAAGATAAGATGGCTTTAACAAGAGAGAGAATCACCGGTCAACAATTGTTGACATCAATCATGAAGGATCCTTCAGAAGCTAAAGGATGCCTTACCAAAAAAGGGATTAATCTTGCAAAGCTTGTTGAGTGGACTCTGTACGAAATCGATGATCTAAGGGAAGACGAAGCGGAGGATGTGATGAAAGCTTTCGTCACATGCCTTGCCGGTGCTTTGTTCTTTCCCGCGCAAGACACCATCTTGAAAGATGATCAGGTCAGTGCTATCTGCGCGATCTTTGAAGGTAAATCTATTAGTACTACGCTCTTGGCTTACCTTTACAGCGGGCTTTCTGCGGCATCTGTGGGTCGTCCTCCTTACGGGTGCATGTTACTCTTTGCTCTGTGGGTTGAACTTCACTTCAAATTCGAGTACTGCAAGAGGATGCCTCCAAGACTGTCTCAAATTTACATGAATAGTTCGATCTACTGTATTGCCAACATTGTAAAGTTCAACGAGCACATGGTCAATAAAGTCCCAAAGCTCAAGACCCGAGCCGACTGGAGGGAGTATCTGAAGTGCATGACATCTAACATATTTGACTCTTCTCCACTCGCTCTTGTTGGAAAGCCTATTAAGCGGGAGCGGATCTCAAGTTGATTGGAGCCATCGAGTTTGTATTATACAATCCTCATCGGTGCCTTACTCAACTTAGCTTGAACCGTCATGAGTTCCCCGAGTTCTCCTTCACATCCCCGATCAAGAAGCGTGCTTTGGAATCCGACGAAGATTATGAAGCCACAGAACATGTCACAACTTTGTGGAACCTTGGCTTCAGTTATCGTGTAAAATTCTCTAAAGATAAAGATAGAGAATTGAAATTTCCATACCTCCAAGGTCTTCATGAAATTCTTCCTTAAGTGTCCCTTTTCTTTTCTTTTTTCCTTTTGATGTAATAAAAAATTTCATGGAATAAAGAATTATTTTTCATGTCTTGAAATCTTTCCTTAACTCCCTGTGATGTGTTCATGATTTTTCCTTTAGTAAAAACTGGACTTTTCCTGAAAAATATGACAGTTCGGGTTCTGTTAATGAAAAACGCGTCCACTCAAAAAGACACATTTCAACCATAATTCATTTTCCAGAAATTCAATTTAATCCTCAAAAATCCTGATTTAACCTTAAATTGCGTCTGCCATACCAGACGCCTTTAAATTCTCTCTCCTACTTTTTTCAGGACTCTACCATTAATTCTGTAATTAATCCCCTAAAATGCGTCTGGATGAACAGACGCCTTTCATCATCATGCTGCGTACGGCTCTGACCAGAATTGGCGGTAACCTGAAACACGTCGCTATGTGTGGACGCCTTTCATTCAATTTCAAACAGCTGGCCTTGCCGCCTCAGTTTATGCGCCCTAAACCGCGTCGCTGTGTCCAGACGCGTTTTAACCTTCTGTTTACAGACTCGCGAAGGCCCCCTTTCTTTCTCACTGTCTCCCATACTTTCTCTCTCCTCGAGCTCCGGCGATCGGCGATTTCCTCCCTCTCTCTCTCAAAAACTCCCTCTTCTAAGATCATGGAGCACGGCGAGGGATCCCACAAAGCTAAGGCGGTGGTGAAGCATCGACGGACCTCGGCAAGGGATGAAGAAGAAATCCCGGCCGAACTCGCAGAGGTAGCGGCGTTTTTGGAGGAAGAGGTGGCTCCTCCGGGGCCCGTGGCCGTAGAAGAAGGAGGGGAGGGCGACCTCCACCTGGTAAGCTTCCTGTGTGATTGGTTAGATGAGGAAAGGGAAGGGGAACGGGGTTCTTCAAGAACCCGGAATCGGGTCTTGAAAGGTGTCTAGACCAGGTGACGCCATTCAAAAGGCGTCATCCTGGTCCGACATCTTTCAGGCTAAATTCCAAATTTTAATTAGGCAGAAAATAATTCCAAAGCGCGTCAGTACATGTGGACGTCTTTCAATAGGCGTCCATGTGTCTCGACGCCTTTCAATCCAGTAGTGATTTTCCTGCTTTTAACTGATGATTAATTGATGTATTCTTTATGTTTTCTTTTGCAGAGGACCATGAGAGCAAGAATTAGCTGGGACTTAGTCATAGGTGCCTATAGGGGACTCCCGGACTTCCATAAGGCGCGCCTACGCCGGATGGGGTTAGGCGAAGTCTTAGACATCGAGCCGTTTTGGCTCGATCTAGTCCTCCTGCAAGCGCTGCGGGAGAGGTGGCATGCGGAAAGCCGGGCTTTCCTAATGCCGTGGGGACACATGGTCCCCACCCTAGAGGATGCGGCCAAGATTACTGGCCTCAGGGTAGAGGGCCGACCGGTAAGTGGGGTGACTTACCCCAACTACCAGAGACTGGCAGAGGCCCTATTAGGTATAGATGTGTCCAGCCTAGGCAGAGAGTCTAGGATGGTCCCTAGGGTGGAGGTAGAGGCCGCCTTAGGACTGGACGAGCCCCGACGTCGGTCAGATGAGACCCGGGAGGAGTTCAGAGATAGATTAGCAGAGTCTTCCTCCACCGTTTACTGTAGCGACCCTAGTCAGGGGGAGGAGGTAGATAGACAGCTGAGAGTCTTCTTAGTTTTCTTCTTTGGTCGGTTGCTCTTCGGTACGAAGGGTGACCATATCCACTGTAGATTCTTGTATCTGTTAGATGACTTAGAGAGTTTAGGGGAGTATGCCTAGGGTGCGGCCCTTCTGGCCCACCTCTTTGCAGATTTGTCTTTGGTCATGCCAGACCGTGAGACCACCGTCAGTGGCTTCTCGCCGTTCCTCCAGGTATTAAGTTATTTTATTATTTGTTTATGCAATGCGATGTAATGAAATGATTTTTCTAACCTATATGTCCATGTATGCAGGTATGGAGCTATCATTACTTTCCGCTCGGCAGAGCGAGGATTGCACGACTGGGCGCTGTCCCATTGGCCTGCCGTTGGCAGCCAATTGTGGACACAGCGCCACAGCACCACTAGCTGACGGCCCTCCGCCGTCAGTTCCTCTATTACCCCGAGTTGCTGGTGAGTCTTTTTTAACTTATTCAATTTTATTAAATGCAATATGTTATTCATTAAATGCAAGTTATGTATATGAATGCATCTAACTTATATGCAGGTGATCTAGCGCCCGTACTTGGGCATGGGCGAGGAGGGTCAGCCGTGGGTGACGGCTGGCTGGAGGCGGTTCGGCAGGCATATGTGGCTGCACTGCCTGAACGAGATCGAGCCCCTCCGTCTGCGGCTCGTGATGAGGACGCTGGGCCTCCACCAGGAGTGGATCTATGAGGAGGTCCCGGAGGGCGTCGGGAGGAGCATGAGGGGCAAACAAGCCCTCATTGATTGGCGTGCCAAGTTCCCGGAGCAGTACGAGGACTGGCACCGCCGAGGCGTTCGGGTGGAGTCCCGTGCGGAGAGTAGCGAGGCCTACCTCCAGTAATACCGGGCCCACTACACCGATCAGCTTCGGCTCCTCCGACCACTCGATGTAAGTATGCATTTATGCGTCTTTCATTTTATTATTATCTTGATTTATATTTGTGAATGAATGTATGTATGTGTGATATGCAGGATGCGCGCGATGCGGTCATCATCGACCTCCGGGCCCGCCTACACGACGCGGAGGCCCAGCTGGAGCAGGTCTAGAAGGAGCTGTTTGATCTGGTATGTATGCATATTTATGAATGAAGGTTTTGATTAATTAATTGTTTTGACGATTAACCACTGACGGTTGTCTTTTGGTGCAGCGAGTCGTGTACACCCAGGCGGCTCCCCCTTCTTATGGAGCATCGTCGTCTTCTTCCTTTGCTACCCATGAGGCTGCTCTGGCTGACCTCCAGAGCCACCTCGCCTCCGCCATCCACCGAGCTTCCCTTGTAGAGGAGGATCGCGCTGCCCGGGTAAGTTCTTTCCCTTTGACTTTTGAATCTGATTTTGATTACTTGATTGCCTTGGACTAACAATGACTTCTCCTCAGGTTGCTGAGCTTCAGGAAGCCCTTCAGAGGGCTGAAGAAGAGCTGGAGCATTCTCGTGCAGCAGCTGCTCGTGCTGAAGCTGACACTGCGCGGATTCGAGCTTTGGAGGAGCAGGTGGCTCGTCTCTCCACTGGAGATTTTGCACGTCTCCAGGTTCGCCTGGAGATCCTGACTGAGGAGAGAGACCGCGACCGCCTCCGGCTAGAGAGTCTTCAGGGTCACCTGTCGTTAGCTGAACATGAGCACAAGATGGTGGAGGAGAGGTATCAGCGAGCCTGGCAGCGGGCTGCTGATTGTGGTTTGGTGAGCGCTTTTACTGCCAGCGTCGCCATGTCGTCCGGCCAGGCAAGGCCGAGTGCGATGGGACCACCTCCACTTCCTAGCCGAGGACTAGCACCGGATGCGCCCGACGAGGCTCAGAGTCAGGTCGATGAGGGCGGAGGGGAGAGCCAGCCTTGAGGGCTTATGTATTTTTCTTTCTTTTGTGTATCATGTACAAAACACCTTTTGATGATATACATGAAACTTTTGGCTTGCAACCTTGCGTTCCATGTGTTTGCCTTGTGTCCTGCATGCCACTTAACAAATAGGTTAAGTATCTATTTAGGCTTAGCCCCTTGCCTGACCGAGTGAATGGTTGATCAATCTTTTCCTTAAATGAATGGTCAAGGGGCATAGCCTTTATTAACAAAGGTAATGTGAATAATCAAACTTAAGCAAAATGCAACATACAAGCAGACAAATGCTCATTAAAAATAAAAGGAATGAGACATATCAAGTGCAATAAGCAAATGCTAATTGAAAGATTTTTGTTGTTTTGAAATATCTTTTTTTTTTTGGTTTTGAAATATGTCTATTTTCTTTGGCTTTTGAAACATGTACCCATATATATATTTTTTTGATTTTGACATATGTATTTTTTTTAGATTTTTTTGAAATATGTATTTTTTTGGATTTTTGACATATGTATTTTTTTGGAGTTTTGACATATGTATGTGAACTAAAAGACCAGCATGGTACTCAGATCAAAAGATCATATTCATTTATTAACTTAATTCTCAAATTGTTCTTCAACAATTTAACTTAAACCCATCGTGTTTGAACTTGTGTTTCCATTCGTGATCCTATTTGATGATTTGACCCTTAGTCAATCTAAGCCATTTCTTAAGTTTGGAGTACACCTCTTTAGAAAGAAGGGAAGAATAAGTTTAGAAAGTCCATGAGAAGGTTCCGGAGACCTAAAAAGATGTTCCTTTCCTACCCTAATATCCGTTGGGGTTCGGTCATTTTCTTTCCGGGGTATTTATCGACCTTGCGTTCCCTTTTATTTCATTTCATGGCCTTGATGTAACGTTTGTAATGTGATGGCTTTTGATTTGACATTTGGATTTTGCCTTTTGCTTATGCTTTTCTATTCTTTTCTTTGGGACGGATCTCCCCCATTTTTTTTATGACGGCCTCCTACTAAGATGGCGGGTATTCTTGGTAGTCTATTCTAAGCCTCGTTCCGACATCATGGGCCGAGTGTAAAACATAATTTTGTTTTGAAAAAGGAACGATTTGTACTTCACACTTTCAGTCAAGCTTTCGGTATTCCTTAGGACTTGGCATCTTTTGTTACTCACGAATCAAATGTGTCAGTGTGTGTAGTAATGCGTTTGAAGTTAAATTATCCAGACTAATAAGGAAATTTGAGTTTATAAATTTTCTGATTCCACTGGTCTTTGTACCATGCTGATCGACTCATTAACCTAAGGGTAGTATTTCTTAAGATGTAAACCATTCTAGGGATGAGTTAGCTCTTCTCCTTCTGCATTGACAAGACGGTAGGTGTTACCAGGAAAAGCGTGTGATACAACATAAGGTCCTTCCCAGTTGGGTTGGAGCTTAGAACGCGGACCACCGGGTTTTACAAAAATTCTTTTGACGACCATTTCACCGACTTTGAACTTACGTCAATGACTTTCTTTTGATAAAAACGTACTAGTCTGTTTTGATACACTTTTGCATGATTAGCGGCTGACCACCTTCTCTCGTCTAAGAGTTCCAATTGAGCAAGGAGTGCTGAACGGTGTTCATCAATGGAAAATTTCTTATTCAATTGTACTTTTAATGACGGTATAAGGATCTCGTATGGAACTACCGCCTCCATTCCAAATGTTAAGGAATAAGGAGTTTGCCCAGTGGGCGTGCGGATTGAAGTTCGGTAGGCCCATAGAGCCTCAACCAATTTTTCTGGCCAGTCTGTGAATTTGTTAGATTTGCACGTCTTTTTGATGATTTTTATCAAAGTCTTATTAGTTGCCTCTGCTTGGCCATTGCCTTGCGGATAGTAAGGAGACGAATGATGCAATGCAATTTTGTACCTGTTGCAGAGATCTTTCAATTCTTGTGACACAAACTGCAGTCCGTTGTCGGTGACGATGGTGCTTGGGATTCCAAATCGGGTGATGATGTTCTTCATGATGAACTTGCATATGGTTGATGCTTTGATTTCCATGTATGCTTTAGCTTCTTCCCACTTGGTGAAGTATTCCGTTGCCGTGAGGATGAAAGACTTTTGCTTGATGCCGGAATCTGGATTACCAAGTGGTCCAATGATGTCAAAAGCCCACATGGAGAAAGGCCATGGGGAAGAAACATGATGGAGTGAAGATGCAGGAGAATGAATTTTGTCGGCGTGAAGTTGGCACTTAGCACACCTACGGACATATCCTACACAGTCTTCTTCCATGGTTGGCCAATAAAATTCTTGTCTGAGGATCTTCTTTGCTAGCATCTGTTCATTGACATGGCCACCACAAACTCCACTACGAGCTCCTTCCATAACCTTCCAAAGCTCATCTTCGTCTAGACATCTCAGAAGAACTCCATCAAAACCTCTCTTGTACAGTGCTTCTCCAACTACGGTGTATCTTTGAGCAACTCTCCTGATAGCTCTCTTCTCCTCAGTTGTAGCTTCCTCAGGATATGATTGATCTTCACAATATTTGGCAATTTCATAGTACCATGGCTTATGTTCATCATCCATCTCTTCTAACAGCTCCATCAACATGATTTCTCTCTTTTCCACGATATCTCCGTCCCTGACTTTCTTCAGCAACTTCTCCTTAGTTCTAAGAAATGAAGGGTCTTTCACGGCGGGTGAAAGACGCCTATGAACTATGATTGATTCGGATTGCCTGTTGATTGGAAAATCAAGAGAAGATGTCAATGAAGCTAGAGCGTCAGCTAAGATGTTTTGATTCCTAGGGACATGGACAAAGATCAATTTTGTGAAAAGCTTTGAATAAGCAGAAGTAAGTTCTTGATAAGGCTTGAGTTTGGGATCAAGAGTTCGATACTTGGTCAGCACTTGGCGAAGAATCAGTTGGCTATCACCAACAATCCTGAGTTTGGTGGCACCATAGAAATGAGCAGCCTCGAGGCCAACAAGGAGTGCCTCGTATTCAGCTATATTGTTAGTGACTGGAAAGTCAAGCTGAAAGGCTTGTGGAATGGTGACACCTTCAGGTGATAACAGAATGATATCGATCCCCTTTCCATGAGAATTCAGAGCTCCGTCAAAATGCAGAGTCCACATATCATCTCTGATTTGATTTACCGACATTAGTTCATCATCCGGAAACTCTGATCGTACTGGATCAAATCGAGGAAGGGGATGATGGGCGAGATGTTCCGCTATGGGATAGCCCTTAATTGCTTTCTGCTGAATGTAAATGATATCGAATTGAGATAGAAAGCTTTGCCATCGCGCTAACCTATCAGTAAGAACAGATTTCTCCAGAAGGAATTTGATCGGATTCATTCTAGCGATGAGATGGACTTCATGGGCCAGAAAATAATGCTTCAATTTCTGAACAACCCAGACCAATGCTGCACATGTTTTCTCTATCGCCGTGTATCTCTGTTCAGTGGGGTTGAGAAGTTTAGAGAGATAGTAGGCCGCCCTCTCCTTTCCTTCTTCATCCTCTTGTGCTAGGACAGCCCCCACTGCATCATCCAGGACAGAAACATAAAGTATTAATGGTTTGCCTGGAGATGGTGGTCTCAAAACAGGAGGACTTGCTAAGTAGTTCTTTAATCCATCAAATGCCTCCCGACACTTATCGTCCCAATCGAATTTGACTCATGGCATGGTAAGCTCGTAGAACGGCTTACACCTTTGTGAGTGCCGGGAGACGAAACGGCGAATAAATTGCAACCTCCCGATTAATCCTCTCAACTCCTTCAAGTTTTTGGGAGGTGGCATTTCTCTGATAGCCTTCGCCTTGTTGGGATCGATCTCAATTCCCCGTTTGCTGACAATGAATCCAAGTAATTTCCTTGAAGATACCCCGAATACACATTTCTTGGGGTTCATCTTTAACTGATACTCTCTCGATCTCTCTAATACCCTTGCCAAAACTTTGGCGTGCTCAGCCTTTGTCTTAGATTTAATCAATACATCATCCACATACACTTCTAGATTGACATGCATCATGTCGTGAAATATTGCCATCATAGCCCTTTGATAAGTGGCTCCAGCACTCTTTAATCCAAATGGCATGACGATATAGCAATATGTTCCCCAAGGTGTAGTGAATGATGTCTTCTCTTGATCTTCTTCTGCTAACTTGATTTGGTTGTATCCTGAAAATCCGTCCATAAATGATAAAGTTTCATAGCCAGCGGTGTTATCAATGAGTACGTCAATATTAGGCAATGGAAAATCATCTTTAGGACACGCCCGGTTTAAATCTCGGAAGTCAATGCAAATCCTGACTTTCCCGTGCTTCTTCATAACCGGGACTATGTTGGCCACCCATTGTGGATAAAGGACAACTCTAATAAATTTGGCTTTATGTAATTTGTCGACCTCTTCCTTCATCTTTAGAGCCATTTGTAGGTGGAATCGCCTTAATTTCTGCTTGACCGGGCTAGCTCCATCCTTTAATGTCAACCTGTGTTCAACTAAAGATAAGTCTAACCCCGGCATATCTTCATAACTCCAGGCGAAAGTGTCCTTATAGCCCTTAAGTACTTGTACCGTTGCCTTCTCATCCTCTGTAGAAAGATTTTTGCTGACGAGGACAACCTTAGGTTCGTCTTCAGTCCCTAAATTGATTTCTTTGGTGGGTTCTTCTACGGCAGCTGAGGGTTCATCGAATCTCTTCACTCCACTGGCATATGCCTCAGCTGCGTCCTCGTCATCTGCCTCATCTTCAACAATGGGGTCTTTTTCATGTACTAACTCATACACCCCATACCCATCATTGACTGACTCATCGTCCATACAATCTTCTAGCATATGAATTGGATTTTCTAAAAACTGAGGGATTAAAGAGCAAGAAAAGCATCTATCAGCGAAGTCCTGGAGGTATCTATCTGGAATTCGCCTACCCTTAGACTTCCTAACTTGACTAACCTGCCTAGAACTAGACTGCCTAACTTCACTAAACTCCCTATTATAACCTAATGAAGATGAAGCAGAATGGAAATCTTGGGATACAAATGGGGATACAGGAGAATCCTCCCGTGGGGAGGGGCAGAGTAGATCTAGGAGAGAATCTTGACCGAAAGACCCGCGCAATGGGGTGTGATCGGACAAGTAAGAGGTTTCCTCGATGAGGACTTGAGAAGAATTTGTTGCCAAATTAGCGTTTTTTTTTGGACAATAGAGGAGTTAAGCATTAAACATGAATGAATATGAATAGAGGGAGAATTAGATGGAGGAAGTGGCACCAAGGCCAAAGGATTAGGGGGATCATACAGTAGGATGTCCCAGATTAAATCATACATCCTCTCTAGATCGAAAGGAGGTGGTGGAATGAGGTCCCGAGGGGACAGAATAATCATAACGGGCAGGGCCCATGGAATGTCTTCAATAATGACCCGCGACCAAGTCGGGGTCAAGAGCAAGGTGCGAAACAAGGTGTGAAGCATGAAAACATGAGAAGGATATGTCCCCCTCCAGAGCAGATCTGTGGTGTAGCCAGCTTCATAGGGGTCATCTGGCTCCCCTTCATTGGTCTCTTCTAACAGCAATATCCGTTTGTCAAAGATAGCGCCAAGACCTTCGATCAGCTCATCGATCTGTGGCGGCCACTTGGGTTCTGCAGGATCTAGAAACAGTCTGTTCAGTGCGATGTAGAGGTCTCTTAGATCGAACCACCTGTACCATTCACATTCAGGATATTGGAATTTTCTCCTCTTCATAGGCCGCAGAGTCTCCAAAGACTGGTACGTGAGTAGTTCTGAGCAGTGCCTGGCCAAGTCTCTCCCATATATATCATGGAGGTCAAAACACGAAGTAATGACCACCGTGTTGTCATGGCTTATTATGGGCCCCTTTACAAAGTGTGTATATAAGGTCCATGTTAGGGGATCCCGGCCTTCCTTGGGCGGTGTAGACATCGTCTCCCAGACTTTCTGACCATCTTCATTCTCTGCTTACTGAATAATGTCTTGTTTCAGTTTTCTTAGCCTATAGCCCAGGCCGCTTCCAGGTGCTCCTCGGTGATCTTTGACAGGAGTGGTCCTGCCTTGCAATTGTGTGCCCAGACCTCTTCCAGGCTGATAACCGTTCTTCATCATTATTCTCCATCCTGGGGTACTCATGCACTTCCCCCTCTTTATGGCATTTAATGGATAAGGAGAAATAGTGGCGGTTTTCAGAGGATCAACCACTTGATGGTAAACCTGTAATACCGACAGAAAAGGTTGTCGGCCAGGTAAAGAAGCAGGTTTGATATTCAAAGAATGAGCAACAGCAAGGATCGGCATACTCGTAACCTTAATGATTCGTCCTTTAAAGGGAAATTTGAGGTATTGATGATTCGTGGAGAGAATCGCCTCGAGAGTTTTTATGTAAGGACGACCCAAGATGGCATTCAAAGAAGGGTCGATTTCCAAAATGTGAAATTCGACCTCAGCATGACTTACAGGGCCTAGCTCTACTTTCAAATAAACCATTCTCAGAGGGGAACGGGTGGAGTTATCATATGCTGTCACAGAGATGGGGCTAGGCAGCCATTTTTCCTTGGGCACACTGTACAGCTCCAGGGTCTTCGGAGGTAAAACATTGATTGAAGCCCCTGTGTCAACCAGGCATGCATCCACGGCCTTCTTGCAGATGTTGACCGTGATGCTCAGAGCCATGCTTCTGGTTGCTGGTGGTGCTAGTTCCGATGTGTGAAATGTAATGGAGGGCTGGTCCCCTTGAGGAACTAATAGTGTTGCAATCTTTTCCACCGGCACGTCCTCGTTGACCATCACCTTCTGCAAATATTCCATCAGAGCTTCTTGGTGACTCTTCGATCTTTTAATCAGTTCAAGCATGGAGATCCGTGCCGGTGTTCTATCCAGATGTTTCAACAAATCATATTGAGTACCTGGTGCATTCTCTTTATTGTGTGCTTCCTCTGGCGGCTGTGATGGGCCGTCTCTAACTGTTGACTGAGGAAAAACTTTGTTGAAAATCCTTCCACTCCGGAGCGCATGTTCCTCAACTGTGGAAGGTCCGGGTGACACTTTGAGTACCGCAGAGTTGGGTGGTGTAGGTGATGCGGGGTGTTGGTATGGCGTGGGGTTAGTTGGTGGTGGCGTGGTGCGGATTAAAGGTCTAGATGGTTGGATGGTAGGTGGGTAAGTGATTGGGGTGGATGAAGTGGGAAACGGCATGCTTAGTAATGGTTTAGAAGGTTGGATGGTATCTGGGTAAGCGGTAGTGGTGGCGGGCGAAGTAGGAAATGGTATGCGTAGTAGTGGTCTGGATGGTAGGAGGGGTGCGTAATTGGTTTGCGTTAGGTTATATGGTGGAGGCGCAGTAGCATGGGGTGTAATGGGCTTGAGGAAAGCGGGTGGTGGTAATGGGTTAGTGGGTGAGGGTGAGTGATACGCGGGTGTTGGTATAGGGGTAATGGTAATGGGTTGTGGTCTGGGTATATGGATGGTGCGGCGTGGTGGTTGTTCTGCAGTACTCGAAACATGACCCGTTGAATAGATAGAGGAAGAGTCCTCTATTCTCCACTGTTGCCCACGGTCAGCCTCGGATCGGCTGTTTGTCAGAATAGGGGCAACTTGATTTTGGTTTTGGTGCTCCGGGAGCGGGTTCTGCACTATGCCCATGTTTGGTGGTGGTGCTGCTTGTGCTGGTGCTCTCGCTTGCTGCTGTTGCTGCTGCTGCTGTGGTGGTCTTCTTGCCTTCAGGGCTGATATGTATTTTTTCATTTCTTCCCAGTCTATGCCGCCCTGCTCGTTGAGATCATGAATGTAATCTCTAAATTGGAAGCAAGTGTCAATAGTATGCCCAGGTTGCCTATGGAAGTAGAAATACCTAGACGTATCGGCATTCTGAGGCCAAACTGCCTTTTCTCTTGGCAGGACTAAGGCATTAGCTGCCATTAGGGCACTGAAAATGTCTGCCAAAGATTCTGGGAGGACTGGGTATTCTGCCCTCTTTAGGCCTGGAGGTCTTCTCTGCTGGTTGTAGTCAGCAGGGGGAGGGACATTATGATACGCCGGCAGTGCGCGCGGCTGATACTACTGTTGTTGCTGGTACTGTTGTTGTTGTGGCTGCTGGTACTGCAATTGCCGTTGCGGCGGCTGCTGTGGCTATTGCTGTTGCTGGTTCGGCTGCTGGGGACGCTGATATTGGGGCTGCTGATACTAAGGGTTCGGCTGCTGCCTGTACCCTTGCTGGTTCGGCTGCAGTGGCCTCTGGTACTGCTGTTGACTCCTCAGGAACTGAGGCGAGTTGTTGTTCATACTACTGACTTGCTCATGAGAGAGCGTGCCCTCAGTATTCGGACCTGTGCTGGGAGCATTTGGCACTGCAGGCTTCCGGGGTGGAGGCTTGCTACGTCTGTGAGGATCAAAGACGCTAGAAAACGTAGCGTCCTTGAAGGCGTTCTGACAGTACCGTGCTCTTTCATAGAGCTTTGCCATGCTGGTCAGATTGTTCAGTGAGAGGACTAGTTTGAACTGGGGCGTGGCATTGGAAATCAGTATCTTCACTTGCTCCGACTCGGATAAGTGATCTTTCACTTTCTCGGCCAAGCCTCGCCATCTGTCGACAAAACTAACAAACTCCTCATTGGGTTTCATCTTTTCTGCTATCAGATCAGTGATGGACAGGGAGGGAGCGACTCTGTCCTGGTATCGTTGAATGAATTTTCGGGAAACGATACCATAGTCCTCTACTTCGGAGGGTTCCAAGGAAAAGAACCACTCGAGGGCTGGTCCCTCTAAAGATCTCCTGAACAAAAAGGCCAACGACCTCTTGTCGTTTTGCTAGAAGGATGATTCGTACATGAACTCCTTCAAGTGGGTGAAGGGGTTACCAGTACCGTTGTACTTTCGGTACACTGGCATCTCAGAAGGTGGCAGGTGGAACACTGGCAGGCTTGGTAAGTTGATCTCTGGTGCAGCTTTGACCCCCATCATCTTCTGGAGGTTGTTGAATTGTTCGTCCATGCGCTCCATCTTCGCCAGCAATGCTTGCGTTGTCAGATCAGCCTAGGGAGGAGGAGGAGGTGGAGGTACTTGATAGGCCTGTTGCCTAGAGTATGTCGGACAAGGAGGACAGTAAAGAGGAGGTTCGGCAGAGCTTTCGCCATACCTGAGGGCATTTTGGTAAGCATGCGTTAGTGGTCTGGTCGGTTGCCTAGAAGATTAAAGTTGCGGCCCAGCTGGCCGAGAAGTAACATGGAGGCCCTCCTTGGCCTGATGAATGTAAGGAGGATGATGAGGAGGTTGCTGAGGGATAGCAGGGGGAACCTCAAGGTTCGGCTCGGCAGGCTGCATGGGTGCCTTCCCCTTCAGAATCGACTGGATCGCCTCGAACTGCTGAGGGTCCAGACATGAGGCAAGAACTCCCAAAGCATTGACAAGATCCGAAGGATCAGACGATGAGGGATCATTTTGATTCATGTCTCCCTCGAGAATGGGATTGGGAATCGCATACTCATGCGGGGGAGGATCAGGATATTGCTCATGAGGATGATAGAGAGGGGTCCGGACATTCTCATCATGTCAAAATGGAATGGGGATAGAATTACGGGAGGCATCAGCATCTCTCCCGCTCTCATAATTGTAATCAGAATCGCGAGGGGCATTAGCATCTCCCTCGTAGTTGACAATGGCATCTGGAGCCATACTCAAGTCCCTGCCCGATCGGAGCAGCATGATGTTAGATTCTTTTCCAAGGATTGGCAAACAAGTTGTACAGAGATTTAAACAAACAAGTGGATGTTTAGCGTGATTTTGAGATTCCTTGTTGAGTTATTTGGATTTAATTAAACCGCAAATTCGCTCAAGGGATGGAATCCTAGTTTCAGTTCAATGTCCACCGTTATATTCTATGGCTTTCTCTCACAACGTTTATGGAATCTAACCGGGACTTCAACTGGTACAACCAGCTCGATGATCAAGGAGGAGTACCTTGATTTTGGGGACTTACGGAGGCCTTAACGCCAACTACTCTAATCTGATCGAGGGACCGACCCAATCAGAGAGAGTTGATGACGTCAAGTAGAGTGTTCCTAAGAAAAGGAGGGTGTTAGCCTCAATGCGTATGACCTGTAGCCTGGATGGCCTCTAATGCTTAATACATAATGGGTAATTAGCACACAGATCACAAAAATCTGAGAACTGAAGAAGAAATAAGAAACTGCCTGAATCGCGTCGAGGTTAGTCGACGCTATTCAAACAGAGTCTTAATTTTTCGCAGAAGCTCAGATTGCAGACAGCAGAGAAATAAGACTGAAAGGCATCTGGATTAACCGACGCAGTTTGAAACGCGTCAGTTTTCCTGGACGCTTTTCAAGTCGCATAAGCAGTTTTCCAGGAGGAATTTCTGGATTGATTTCTCCTCAAACAGGATAAAAACAATAAATAATCAGCTTATGCAAGAATTTTTTTGTTTTAGATTTTAACAGGATGAGTTTATCAAATAAACAACTAAGATATCAATCAATCACACAACATTTCATCACAAAAACAACTTTTTAACTAATCAACGGGGAGGGCAAGATCTTGCCACAGGGGTGTGCACGTGGTGCACGTGGGAATAATAACTAAATTAAAAACACACACCAATTGGTGATGACGTGTCGAGAGGCACAAGTGGTGCACCGTGGGTGCCCGATTGATAACAACAAGAACAAAAGAACTAAAAGATGGCGAGACCAAGTCCCATCGTGATCGCCAAAAAAGCTGTGAGTGCTTAAAATGAGTGTGTGATTATCATGAAAAATCTATGTTGTTTAAGTGCAAAATAAACCTATTAAAAGGAAACTAAGTGAAGTGATCGCTAGAAACTTTTGACTTAAAAGTTCCAAAAGAAAGAGTTTGATCGCCTACCTATTTGAACGTGGGAGATGTTGAGCTCTTGGTTCCCCGTCTTCAGCCGGCTGAAGAAAGAGAGCCCTTTCTGGTCTTTGTTCTTGCTTTGATTGCTGTTGAGTTTGAGGATTGTCTAGAGTTCTTGTCATTTGTTTATTGATTTCCTCCCCTTTTGATTCTCCTTTGCACCTTGCAGAAAATAGAAAGAAATGAAGGAACGATGATAATTCAGGCAAAAGTAGTATCCATTCTAAACAGAATTTTAAACATGCAACTAAACAACAAACTCACTTGTTGGGATGGTCTTTGAAACCCCTTTAAATTGGTTTTGAAAATGATGCTAGTGTAGTGTGTGTTGCATGGAGTGATGTGATGAAGAATGTAGAATTAATAAAGATGTGAATATGAAAATGCAGAAATGAATTGAAAAACTTATGCCGGTTGATGAAGAATGGAAAGCCTTGATCTTAAATGGACAAAGATTGGATGAAGAACGGACGCCGACTTCTGGAAACAGCAGCACTTCAACGTTTGGACGTCGTTGCTTCGATCTTCAATTAACTCTTCAATCACTAACTAATCACCAACTATGTCACCCATTCAAGATGCAGGGTATTTATAGACTTCTTCTGCGTCCGCAGATTTACATGGAGAAATTTGAGATTTATCTACCTTAACCAACAGATAAATACAGATTAATTCATCTTTATCTGTAATTATCTAAAACGCGTCGTCCATGGAAGACGCCTTTCAGACTGATTAGGATAAAGATAAACATCCGGTAAAAACTTATATTTATCTGTAATTAGCTAAAACACGTCGTTTATGAAAGACGCCTTTTACACTAATTAAGATAAGGATAAACATCCGGAAGAGAAGTAGAAATAACTTAGGAAACTTAAAACGCGTCGTGACTGACAGACGTCTTTTAGCTAATTAATCAATTGATTAAAATTCAAATTTAAACATTAAAATAGGAATAAACTCTAAATGGCATCTACACAGGTCGACGTCTTTTAGACTTCTTCATATTTCAATTGAAATTTGAGTTAAAATCAATTTAATTGATTAACTTAAACATGTTTGTTAAACCCGACACTCAAAAAAGATCAATAAAAATTAATCAATGATTAAATATCAGACCATTCTGAGGCATTATTATATGATATGAAATTTACTCAAAATGATGTCAAAATTAGCGTGTCTACAACTTGTTTGATGGTCTTTTAAACCTCTTAAAACATGGATTGGAAAATAATGCTAGTGAGTATGTATTGCATGGAGTGATGTGATGAAATTGTGATGCCAATGTGATGAAAATATGAGAAAGATGTAGAAATTAATTAAGAACTACATTAGATGGCCCCTGGAAAAGCCTTGGTCTTGAATGGATCTTGAAAGGACGAAGAAGTGATGAAGAGGGGATGTAGCTTGCTTCAAGACTCATGGAAGTAGCACCACTTCGATCCTTCAGCGCCTGGACGTCGTCGCCAAGATTCTTTTCTCCAATTTCATTCAATTATCACTATCATCACTAACTTTTCAATGACCAAGAGGTTGGGTATTTATAGGCTTTACATCTGCGGTTACTTAAAGATTAATATGAAAGAATTTGAAGTTTATCCAACTAACAAATAGATAAACACAGATTAATTCATCATTATCTAAAACGCGTCGCCCATGAGAGACGTCTTTTAGACTAATTAAGATAAGGATAAACGTCCGGAAGAAGAGACAGAAACAACTTAAGAGACATAAATGGCGTTGTGCTATGAAGACGTCTTTTAGCTAATTAATCAATTAATTAAAATTCAAACTTAAAAATCAAAATAGGAATAAAGTCTAAATGGCGTCTACATATGTCGACGTCTTTTAGACTTTTTCATATTTGATTAAAATTTGAGTTAAAATCAATTTAATTAATTAACTTAAATTATGTCTGTCTGACCCGATACTATTTAGATAATTAATCCGAAAAGATTAATAAAAATTAACTAATGATTAAATATCAAACCATTTTAAGGCATTATTATATGATATGAAATTTACTCAAAATGATGTCAAAATTAGCGTGTCTACAACTGCCTCATCTTGGCATCGTCTTTGCAAGGGAGTGAAATGAAATGGAATGTACTGAAAAGGTGATGTCAAGGTGTGATGAGATACGCTCTTAACATCACATGATTGGAATTTTTCTCAAAATCATCAATGAAGATAACTCAAGAATATCAATGAAATCAATCATGTCTGGATGAGATAGACAAGGAAATAAGGTCGATCAACCTCTACGGATTGGAAAGTACCCCAGGTCATAGACACTGCAGGTTTCATCATGGGGAGCAATTGCCAGCCAATGTGGACGTGCTGCAGCCACGATGGATCTTAAAAGAAAACAAGAAATATTTGATAAAGAGTCCAAGAAATGATAGAATTCTAAGGATATCTTCAAGCGAACCTCAAAGATAATCAAGATACTCAATTCAGAATGGAATATTTCATATCATGTTAGAATTATTTGATCAATGTTCTGAAACTTAATCAAGAATTAATTCTTATCACAATTATATCAAAGTCCTACATGATGCATGTTGGGATAAAAGAAAAATATAAAATCAAATAAAATATAAAATAATCAAGGATAATATTGTTAAATTGTCATTAATGAGTCAAGATACCAATTCTTGTAATCCAGTGTTAAGCCGAAGCTCGTTTATCTACGCACTATTTCACAAAAGTGTAACCATAGTCCTTATTAATTAACAATCTAACGGCCTATCCATGCGATTAAGAATTCTCTGGAATTATCATTATTTTTTGTTAAAGGGGAACTCAAATTCCAATTTCATCAAAATCAAAAGATCCTAGATATAATCTAATAAATATTTAACATATAGTAATGCTAATGCAAATCTAATTACATAAAAAAAATACAAGGATAAAGATAACCGTCTTTTTAGCCACGGTCGGGACTTATAAACTCCCACAGTGGGATCTTCTTTGATTTTCCAACCTTATTTAGATTTTCCTGAATTTCCTGCACTTTAAATTCGTCAGTAACTTCAAACAAATGTTTAATTAAGCATCAAAATATGGATAAACATTGAATTTCGGGTAAATAACAGAAAACTCTGAAACGCGTCGTGTTGCGCCGATGCCATTAATCTAACTAAAACACATCGCTGTTCAACGACGCCTTTTCAGTCACAGAAATAGGTTCTGGCTAACTTCTACCCGGATTCCAACTCTCTCTATGCTTATCCTTTCTCCAATCCGGAAAAGCCTTCTTAGAATCGCAATTCTCTCTATATAAACTCCATAAACTTGTATCAAGGCAATCCTAGCACAATATAGAGATCAAAGTTAGAGATTTTCTTCAAGGTTTAAGGATTTTCAAGATTTTCAAGGCTTCAAGAAGGAAAAGCTTAAGAACAAGATGAATTCTTCAAGCAAAAGGGTGAAGAAGACACTAAAGAAGCTCTCCGACGTGGAAAATCATCTAAGTGGAAGAGATCTTAACTTCCAAGTAAGTTAAATCCTCTTTTCTTTCAATCATTTTTCTTCAATTTCCCTTTTTTTCCATGTTTTTCAAGTTCTTCAAGTAATTCTCCCTTCTATTTTCTAGACTTATCCTTTGTTTTCCGGCTCAAGGAAATTCACATCCCTTGGATTCGAAAGCTTGCTAAAAGTACTACTATTTCCATGCAATCCTTTGTTTCCAAGTGGAACATCCAAGGTCTAGTAGTCCATGCAAAACATTACAAGAGTCTAAACGTGGACTGGGCGACTATGGGTGCTTTGATTGAGTTGTGGCATCCTCAAACCCATATCTTCCTTTTCCCTAAATTTGAATGCACTATTCTTCTAGAGGAGGTTGAACTCTTATTGAGCCTCCTTAAAATCAAGTTGTATGGGGACAATGAAGTGATCTAGAATAAGATGGCTCTGATGAGGTAAAAGATCACAGGTCAACAAATGTTGATGAAGATCATGAAGGACCCAAAAGAAGTTAAAGGGTGCCTCACTAAGAAAGGAATCAGCCTTGCTAAGTTTGCAGAATGGACTTTGTACGAGATTGAAGATCTTAAAGATGATGACACTGAGAACATGATGAAAGCTTTAACCACGTGCCTAGCTGGAGTTTTGTTCTTTCCTGCTCAAGACAACATACTAGAAGATGATCAAGTCAGTGCAATCTGATCTTTGAGGGAAGACAGATAGGTACAACGATTCTATCCTATCTCTACAGGGGGCTCTCTGCAGCATCTACAGGTCAGCCTCCCTATGGTTGCATGCTACTCTTCGCTCTGTGGGTCGGGTTACACTTTAAGTTTGAATATCACATTAGGAATTCAGCAAGACCGTCTCAAATATATCAAAATAGCCCGATCTTCCATATCTCCAACATTGTGAAATTCAATGAGAAGATGATCAATCGAGTGTCAAAACTCAAGACTCGAGCTGACTGGAGAGATTATCTGAGAAGAATGCCCACATATGGATTTGATTCTTCTCCTCTTGCACTCGTAGGAAAGTCTATTCGAGTACGTCGTACAGCGGGTGCAGAGCTTAAACTGATCGGGACTACTGAGTTCGTGTTGTACAATCCTCATCGCTGCTATACTCAACTCAGCTTGCCTCGCTATGAATTCTCTGAATTTTCCCATACATCTCCAATCAAGAAGCGTGCCTTGGAATCTGATGAAGATTATGAAGCCACTGAACTTATAGTCACACTGTAGAATATTAGCTTCAATCATCGTGTAAAATTCTCTCGAGAAACAGATAGAGGATTATCTGTTCCATAAATACTGAGACTTCGGGAATTTCTTCCTTGAATGTTCTCTTTTCTTTTCTTTTTATGATGTAATAAAGAATTTATTTCAATAAATAATTGTTCCTTTATGTCTTGAAATCTATCCTCAATCTTCTGTGACTTGTTCATGATTTTTCCTTACGTAAAAACTTGATTTTTCCTTAAAATATGACAATTCGGGTATACTTTAATGCAAAACGCGTCCACTCATAATGACACCTTTCAACCATAATTCATTTTCCAAAAAAATCAGACATTAATCCTTAAAATCCTGGATTAATCTTAAAACGCATCCATCAATCTAGACGCCTTTCATCCAAAAATCCTTTTTCAAAATAAGAGATTTATCTTGAAAATCACGAATTAATCTTAAAACACGTCCACATGTGTAGACGCCTTTCAATCAAAAATCTTTTTCCAAAAATCAAAGATTAATCCATAAAATCCTGAAGTATCCTTGAAATGTGTCCAGATGTGTAGACGCCTTTCAATTCTCTTTCTTACTTTTCTCCATAATTCTGCCATTAATTCTGTGATTAATCCACTGAAACGCGTCGTGAGGTGTGGACGCGTTTAATCATCATGCCTTGTACTATTCTGACCTGAATTGGCGGTTTAAACTGAAACGCGTCACTCTATGCAGACGCCTTTTGATCAATTTCAAAGCTCTGTCTTTTGCCGCCTCAGTTTATGCGCCTTTAATGGCGTCACTGTACCTCGACGCGTTTCAACTTTCTCTAACAGAATCCGCGAAAGCCCCCCTTTCTTCCTCATTCTCCCAAAAATTCTCTTCCTTCATTCTCTTCGGCGACTCCTTGCTCTTCCGGCGATCCTCTGGCCATCTCCCCCACTTTCCTCTTGGAATCGGCCCTTTTCTTTCTCCATCCTCTCTTTCTCTCGTGCTTTCTCTTTCACCCGAGCTCCCTCTTCCTCTAGCCTTCTCTCCCTCTCAAGCTCTCTTCCTTGGCCATGGAACAAGGAGAGGGATCACGTAAAGCCAAAGTCGTGGCGAAGAGGCGGAGGACGGCCTCCCTCGTGGTGGTTCTAACGGCGGAGGAGGTTCCCGAAGAAGCGCCGGCCGACCTTGCGGCGGTGGCGGCGTTTTTGGAAGAAGAGGAGGCTCCTCCGACGCCCATGGCCGAGGAAGAAGAAGGGGAAGAAGCTCTATACCTGGTAAGTTTTATGTGGATGTGAATGGAATGGAGGAAAGGGGAGAAATGGGTTCTTTTGGAAGAACCCGAAATCGGTCTTGAATGGCGTCCATACCAGGTGACGCCTTTCAAAGGGCGTCGACCTAGTTCGATGCCATTCAAAACGAAATTCTATTTTTTTAATAGGGTAGAAATTAGGTTTGAATCGCGTCAAGGATGTTGGACGCCTTTTAATGGGCGTCCAGTATGGTAGACGCCTTTTAGACAAAATATTTTATTTATTTAACTACCATGAACTGATGAAATTTTCTTGTTTTTATTTGCAGGGGACAATGAGAGCCCAGATTTCATAGGACCTAGTGATAGGGGCATACAGGGGACTCCCGGATTTCCAGAAAGCGCGACTGCGCTTGATGGGATTCGGTGAGATTTTAAACATCGAGCCCTTCTGGCTCGACTTAGTTCTTCTTCAGGCGCTCAGGGAGCGCTGGCATGCGGAAAGCAGGGCTTTCCTAATGCCCTGGGGCCATATGGTCCCTACCCTGGAGGATGTGGTCAGGATTACTGGCCTTAGAGTAGAGGGCTTACCGGTAAGCGGGGTGACCTACTCCGATTACCGTGGGATGGCGGAGGCTTTGCTAGGGATAGAGATATCTACCCTAGATAGGGAGTCTAGGACTGTCCCTAGGGTGGAGGTGGAGGCAGCCTTAAGGTTAGTAGAGCCCCGGCGTCGGTCAGACGAGACCCGGGCAGAGTTTAGGGATAGGCTAGCCGAGTCATCCGCTGTTGTATATTGTAGTGACCCTAGCCAAGTAGATGAGGTAGATAGACAGCTTAGAGTTTTCTTAGTTTTCTTCTTTGGTCGGTTGCTCTTTGGTACGAAGGGCAACCATATCCACTGTAGGTTCTTGAGTCTTCTAGATGACCTTGAGAGTCTACATCAGTATGCCTGGGGTGCGGCCCTCCTGGCCCACCTTTTTGCCGATCTTTCCGCGGTCAGGCCGGACCGCAATACCACCATCAGCGGCTTCTCGCCATTTCTTTAGGTATTAAGTCATTTTATTATTTGTTTATGATATGAAATGTAATGAAATGATTTTTCCTAACCTATATGTTCATGTATGCAGGTGTGGAGTTACCATTACTTTTCGCTCGGCCGAGCGAGGATAGTAAGACCGGGTGCCATCCCGTTGGCCTGCCGCTGGCATGGGTGAGGAGGGCTAGCCGTAGGTGACGGCTGGCCGGAGACAGTTCAGGAGGCAGATGTGGCTCCACTGCCTCAACGAGATCGAGCCGCTCCGCCTCCGTCTGATGATGAGGACGCTGAGCCTCCATTAAGAATGGATCGAAGAGGAGGTCCTGGAGGGCGTCGGGAGGAGTATGAGGGACAAATAGGCCCTCACAGACTGGCGTGCCAAGTTCCCCGAGCAGTACGAGGACTGGCACCGCCGCGGCGTACGGGTAGAGTCCCACACGGAGGACAGTACCGCCTACCTCCAGCAGTACCAGACCTATTACGCCGACCAGCTACGACTCCTCCGACCACTCGATGTAAGTATGATTTATGCGTCTTTCATTTTATTATTATCTTGATTTATGTTTGTGAATGAATGTGTGTGTGTATGGTATGCAGGATGCACGTGATGCTGTGATCATCGACCTCCGGGCCCGCCTCCAAGATGCCGAGGCCCAGTTGGAATAGGTCCAGAAGGAGCTCTTTGACCTGGTATGTATGCATGCTTATGAGTGTTTTAATTAATTAATTTGTTTTGACAATTAACCACTAATGGGTGTCTTTTGGTGTAGCGAGCCGTCTACACCCAGGCAGCTCCTCCTTTATATAGTGCTTCGTCTTCTACCTCGTCTGTTGCTCATGAGGTTGCCTTAGCTGACCTCCAGGGTCAGCTTGCTTCTGCCATCCACCGAGCCTGTCTCGCGGAGGAGGATCGTGCTGCTCGAGTAAGTTCTAATCTTTGACTTTCTTTCCAATTTGACTTCAATTGCCCAATAGCCTTGGGCTGATGATGGCTTCTCTTGTAGGTCACCGAGCTTCAGGAAGCCCTTCGGAGGGCTGAGACAGACGCAACTCGTGTCCGGGATCTTGAGGAGCAGGTGGCTCGACTCTCCACCGGTGATCTTCCTCGGGAGCTCTCACGCCTCCAGTCCCGATTGGAGTTCATTACTGAGGAGCGAGAGCGGGAGAGGCAGGAGCGGCAGAGGATGGATGCGGAGATGTCCTCCCTTCGAGTCCAGCTGGGCATCGCCGAGCATGAGCGCAGGAGTATTAAGGAGCGTTATAGGCGTGCTCGGCAGCGTGCTCAGGAGCGCGGACAGGCGAGTGCCTTCACAGCCAGCGTGACCATCTCTTCTGGTCAGGCTGGTCCGAGCGCCATGGGTCCACCGCCGCCGCCGTCCAGAGTTATAGCGCCGGATGCCCAAGATGAAGCGCAGAGCCAATTGGATGAAGGGGCAGGAGAGAGTCAGCTTTAAGGGCTGCATCATGTATTTTTCCTTTTCTTCTTGTGTATCATGTACAAACACCTTTTTGATATATATGAAATTTTGCTTTCAGCTTTGTGTCTTAGCATTTATGTGATTTCCGAGGCTTTCATTCCTGTACCATGTACATTACTTAACAAACAGGTTAAGTATCTATTTAGGCTTAGCCCCTTGCTCAGTCAAGTAACTGATCAATCAAAACTTTTCTTGGTAGAAGGGTCAAGGGGCATAGCTTTTATTAACAAAGGTAGCATGAATAATCAAACTGTAAACAAAAATGCAATATATAAGCAGACAGATGCTCACTGAAAATAAAAGGAACAAAATACACTAGATGCAAGAAGCAGATGTTAATTGAAATATTTTTGTTGTTTTGAAATTATCATTTTTGTTTGGATTTTGGAACATATATATATTTTTTGGATTTTGGAATATATACCTTTGTTTGGATTTTGAAATATGTACTTTTTTGGATTTTGAAATATGTACTTTTTTTTTAATTTTGGAATATAGTGCTTTTTTTTTTGGATTTTGGAATATAGTGCAAACTAAAAGACCAGCATAGTACTCGGATCAAAAGGAAGCATATTCATTTATTAACTTAATTCCCAGATTGTTCTTCAATAATCTAACTTAGACCCATTGTGTTTGAACTTATGTTTCCATTCGTGATCCCATTTGATGATTTGATCCTTATTCAATCTAGGCCATTCCTTAAGTTTGGAGTACGCCTCTTCAGAAAGAAAGGAAGAATTGGTTTAGAAAGCCCACGAGAAGGTTCTAGAGACCTAAAAAGATGTTCCTTTCTTACCTTAATATCTGTTGGGGTTCAGTCATTTTCTTTCCGGGGTATTTATCGACCTTGCGTTCCCTTTTCATTTCATTTCATGGCCTTGATGTAATGTTTGTAGTGTAATGGCCTTTTGATTTGACATTTGGCTTTTGCCTTTTACTTTTTCTTTTTTCTTTTTCTGGGACGGATCTCCCCCTCTTTTTAATGACGACCTCCTACTAAGATGGCGGGTATTCTTGGTAGTCTATTATAAGCCTCGTTCCGACATCATGGGTCGAGTGTAAAAACAGAATTTTGTTTAAAAAGAATGATTTGCACTTTACACTTTTAGTCAAGCTTTCGGTATTCCTTAGGATTTGGCATCTCTTGTTACTCACGAATCAAACATGTCAGTGTGTGTAGTAATGTGTTTGAATTAAATTATTCAGACTGATAGGGGAATTTGAGTTTCTAAATTTTCTGATTCCACTGGTCTTTGCACCATGCTGATCGACTCTTTAACCTAAGGGTAGTATTTCTTGAGATACAATCCATTCCAGGGGTGAGTTAATTCTTGTCCTTTTGCATTAACTAGACGGTAAGCATTACCAGGAAAAGCATGTGATACAACATAAGGTCCTTCCCAATTGGGTTGGAGTTTAGAACGCAGACCACCAGGTTTTACAAAGATTCTTTTGACGACCATTTCACCAACTTTGAACTTACGTTCAATGACTTTCTTTTGATAAAAACGTGCTAATTTATTTTGATAAACTCTTGCATGATTAGCAGCTGACCATCTTTTCTCGTCTAAAAGTTCCAATTGAGCAAGGAGTGCTGAACGCTTTTCATCAATAGAAAATTCCTTATTCAATTGTATTCTTAATGACGGTATAAGGATCTCATATGGAAATACCGCCTCCATTCCAAATGTTAAGGAATAAGGAGTCTGCCCGGTGGGCGTGCGGATTGAAGTTCGGTAGGCCCATAGAGCCTCAATCAATTTTTCTGGCTAGTCTGTAAATTTATTAGACTTGCACGTCTTTTTGACGATTTTTATTAAAGTCTTGTTAGTTGCCTCTGCTTGGCCATTGCCTTGCGGATAATAAGGAGACGAATGATGCAATGCAATTTTGTACCTGTTGCAGAGGTCTTTCAGCTCTTGTGACACGAACTGCGGTCCATTGTAGGTGACGATGGTGTTAGGAATTCCAAATCTGGTAATGATATTCTTCATTATGAACTTGCAGACGGTTGATGCTTTGACTTCCGTGTATGCTTCAGCTTCTGCCCACTTGGTGAAGTATTCCGTTGCTGTGAGGATGAAAAACTTCTGCTTAATGTCGGAATCAGGATTACCAAGTGGTCCAATGATATCGAAAGCCCACATGGAGAAAGGTCATGGGGAGGAGACAGGATGGAGTGAAGATGCAGGAGAATGAATCTTATCGGCGTGAAGTTGACACTTGGCATACCTACGGACATATCCTACACAATCTTCTTCTATAGTTGGCCAATAGAATCCTTGTCTAAAGATTTTCTTTGCTAACATCTGTCCATTAACATGGCCACCACAAACTCCAGCATGAGCTCCTTCCATAACCTTCCAAAGCTCATCTTCGTCTAAACATCTTAGAAGAACTCCATTAAAACCACTTTTGTATAATGCTCCCCAAACTAGAGTGTATCTTTGAGCAACTCTCCTGATAGCCATTTTCTCCTCAGCTGTGGCTTCTTCAGGATATGATTGATCTTCACAATATTTGGCAATTTCGTAGTACCACGGTTTCTGTTCATCATCTATCTCTTCTAACAGCTCCATTAACATAATTTCTCTCTTTTCCAAAATATTTCAATCTCTGACCTTCTTCAGCAGCTTCTTCTTAGTCCTAAGGAATGAGGGGTCTTTCACGGCGGGTGAAAGACGCCTATGAACGATAATTGATTCGGATTGTCTGCTGATTGGAAAATTAAGAGAAGATGCAAGTGAGGCTAGAGCGTCAACTAATATGGTCTGATTCCTAGGAACATGGACGGAGATCAATTTTGTGAAAAGCTTTGCATAAGCAGAAGTAAGTTCTTGATAAGGCTTGAGCTTGGGATCAAGAGTTCGATATTTGGTTAACATCTGGCGAAGAATCAATGGGCTATCACCTACAATTCTGAGTTTGGTAGCACCATGGAGATGAGTAGCCTCGAGGCCAGCAAGGAGCGCCTCGTATTCAGCTATATTGTTAGTGACTGGAAAGTCAAGCTAAAAGGCTTGTGGAATGGTGATACCTTCAGGTGATAACAGAATAATGTCAATATCCTTTCCATGAGAATTCAGAGCTCCGTCAAAATGCAGAGTCCACATATCAACTTTGATTCGGTCTATGGACATCAGTTCCTCATCCGAAAACTCCGACTGGACTGGATCAAAACGAGGAAGGGGATGGTGAGCGAGATGTTCTGCTATGGCATAGCCTTTGATCGCTTTCTGCTGAATGTAAGTGATATCGAATTGAGATAGAAAGCTTTGCCATCGTGCTAACCCATCAGTAAGGACATATTTCTTAAGAAGAAACTTGATCGGATTCATTCTAGTGATAAGATGGACTTCATGGGCTAGAAAATAATGCTTCAATTTCTGAACCACTCAGACCAATGCTGCACATGTTTTCTCCATCGCTATGTGTAGACACGCTAATTTTGACGTCATTTTGAGTAAATTTCATATCATATAATAATGCCCCAGAATGGTTTGATATTTAATCATTGATTAATTTTTATTGATATTTTTAAGTGTCGAGTTTAACAGACATGTTTAAGTTAATCAATTGAATTGATTTTAGCTTAAATTTCAGTTAAAATACGCAGAATTCTAAAAGGTGTCAACCTGTGTGGACGCGATTCAGAATTCTAAAAGGTGTCAACCTGTGTGGACGCGATTCAGAATTCTAAAAGACGTCAACCTGTGTGGACGCGATTTAGACTTTATTCCTATTTTAACGTTTAAATTTGAATTTTAATCAGTTGATTAATTAGCTAAACGGCGTTTGTGAGTCTGGACGCGTTTTAGGTTTCCTAAGCTATTTCTACTTCTCTTCCGGATGTTTATCCTTATCTTAATTAGTGTAAAAGACGTCTATACATATAGACGCGTTTTAGCTAATACAGATAAAGATAAGTTTTCCGGATGTTTATCCTTATGTTAATTAATCTGAAAGGCGTCAGCCTATGTGGACGCGTTTTAGATAATTACAGATAAAGATGAATTAATCAGTATTTATCTGTTGGTTAAGATGGATAAATCCGAAGTTTTTCTATGTTAATCACGAACGCAGAAAAGGTCTATAAATACCTTACATGTTGAAGAGTAAAAAAGTTAAGCGTGATCTTGAGTTAAGCGTAATCTTGAGTTAATTGAGTTGATTGAGCGAGTTGAAGATCAGAGTAACGACGTCGGAACGCCGAAGCGCTGCTGTTTCCAGAAGTCGGCGTCCATTCTTCATCCAATTCAAGGCTTCATCCATTCGGCATAAGTGTTTCATTTCTGCATTTTTGTTTTACATCTTCATTAATCTTGCATTCTTCATCATCACTTCATGCAACACACACCACAACACTGCATTTTTTTTAAAACCTATTTGATCAAGGGGTTTCAAAAGTTATTAAACAAGTAGGTTCTATGTTTAGTTGCATGTTTAAAACCATAATTAGAATAAATACTGTTTTTGCTTAAGTTCTCATCATTTATTTATTTCTCTTTCTGTACTTCTGCTGCACTCAACAAAGGAGAGTCAAGGAAGGAAATCAAGCAAAGTCACATCTCTGGACGATCCTCAACTTCAAATTCAACAGCAAGAACAAAGAACAAAGAAATGGCTCTCTTTCTTCAGCCGGTTGAAGGAGGGGAATCAATGACTCACTATCTTCCGCGTTTGAATAGGTAGGCGATCAAAACTCTCTTTTGAAACTTTTTAAGTTAAAAGTTTCTGGCGATCACTTCACATAGTTGCTGTTTTTAATAGGTTTATTTTGCACCTAAACAACATAGATTTTTCATGTTAATCACACTGTCATTCTAAGCACCTACACTATGTATCTTTGCTCAGCGGGGTTGAGAAGTTTAGAGAGATAGTAGGCTGCCCTCTCAAAACAAGAAATATATAGTATCAATGGTTTGCCCAGAGATGGTGGTCTCAAAACAAGAGGACTTGCCAAATAATTCTTCAATCCATCGAATGCCTCCTAACACTTATCATCCCAATCGAATTTGACTCCCGGCTTGGTAAGCTTGTAGAACGGCTTACACCTTTGTGAGTGTTGGGAGACAAAACGGCGAATAAATTGCGACCTTCCGATCAATCCTCTTAACTCTTTCAAGTTCTTGGGAGGTGGCATCTCTCTGATAGCCTTCGCCTTGTTGGGATCGATCTCAATTCCCCATTTATTGACAATGAATCCAAATAATTTCCCTGAAGATACCCCGAATACACATTTCTTGGGGTTCATCTTTAACTGATATTCTCTTGATCTTTCTAACACTTTTGCCAAAGCTTTGGCATGCTCAGCCTTCGTCTTAGATTTCACCAACAAGTCATCCACATACACTTCTAGATTGACATGCATCATGTCGTGAAATATTGCCATCATAGCCCTTTGATAAGTGGCTCCAGCACTCTTTAATCCAAATGGCATGACGATATAGCAATATGTTCCCCAAGGTGTAGTGAATGATGTCTTTTCTTGATCTTCTTCTGTCAATTTAATTTGATTGTATCCTGAAAATCCATCAATAAATGATAAAATTTTATAGCCAGTAGTTTTATCGATGAGTACATCAATGTGAGGCAATGGAAAATGATCCTTAGGACACGCCCGGTTCAAATCTCGGAAGTCAATACAGATCTTAACCTTCCCGTCTTTCTTCATAACCGGGACTATGTTGGTCACCCATTGTGGATAGAGGACAACTCTAATGAATTTGGCTTTATATAACTTATCAACCTCTTCCTTCATCTTTAAAGCCATTTGTGAGTGGAATCGCCTTAACTTCTGTTTGACCGGGGTAGCTCCATCCTTTAATGTCAACCTGTGTTCCACTAGCGATGAGTCTAACCCCGGCATATCCTCATAACTCCAGGCGAAAGTGTCCTTATAATCCTTAAGAACTTGTACCATTGCCTTCTCATCAATTTCAGAAAGATTTTTGCTAACAAGGACAACCCTAGGTTTGTCTTCAGTCCCTAGATTGATTTCTTTGGTGGACTCTTCTACGGCAACTGAGGGTTCATCGAATCTTTTTACTCCACTGGCATATGCCTCAGTCGCGTCCTCGTCATCTTCCTCATCTTCAACAATGGGGTCTTTGTCGTGTATCAATTCATACACCCCATATCCATCATTAACTGACTCATCATCTACACAATCTTCTGGCATCTGAATAGGATTCTCTAACAGCTGAGGGATCATAGAGCAAGAAAGACATTTAAATGCTAAATCCTGGAGGTATCTATCTGGAATTTGTTTACCCTTAGATTTTTTAGACTTCCTAACCTGACTAACCTGCCTAGAACTAGACTCCCTAACTTCGCTAGACTCCCTATCCTGACCTAATGAGGACGAAGCAGAATGAAAATTATAGGATACATGAGGAAATACAAGAGAATCCTCCCGAGGGGAGGGGTAGAGTAGATCTAGAAGATAATCTTGACCGAATGACCCGTGGGATGGGGTACAATCGGACAAGTAGGAAGTTTCCTCAATGAGGATATGGGAGAAATTTGTTGCCAAATTGACGTTTTTTTTTGGACAAAAGATGAATTAATCATAAAATAGGAATGCAGGTGAATAGGAGGAGAATGGAATGGAGGAAGCGGCACCAAGGCGAAAGGATTGGGGAGATCATACACTAGTATGTCCCAGATTAAATCATAAATCCTCTCTGGATCGAGAGGAGGTTGAGGAATGAAGTCCCATGGGGATAGAGTGATCATGATGGGCGGAGCCCATGGAATATCTTCAGTAATGACCCGCGACCAAGTCGGGGTTAGAAGCAGAGTGCGGAACAAGGTATGAAGTGTGAAAATGTGAGAAGGATAAGTCCCTCTCTAGAGAAGATCTGTGGTATAACCGGCTTCATAGGGGTCATCTGTTTCCTCAGGCTCACTTTGTTTGTGGAATAGGGCCAGAATAGCTGGTATAAAGGCCCTATTCTGATTTAGTTGAGGGTATGCCTAATTCCTCCAATTCCTCCAACTCCACAAACCTACCTGGAATATCTAATTCCCCAAATTCTCTCAATTTAACTTTTTATTTCACTCCTTATTCCACTTATTCCTACCAAATCACTTGGAATAGCACAGTGTAATTCTCCTTATTCTGGGTGGAATACCAACAATTTACCAAATCAAAATACCTCTTATTCTGGTTTAAGAAATCCCCAAAACCTTATTCTGGTTTAAGTTATTCTGCAAACAAAGTGAGCCTCAGACAACAGTATTCTTTTATCAAAAATGGCATCGGGCCCTTCAATCATTTCATCTATTTGTGGCGGCCACTTAGGTTCTAAAGGATCGAGAAACAATCTATTCAATGCAATATACAGGTCCCTTAAGTCAAACCATCTGTACCATTCACACTCAGGATCTTGAAACTTTCTCCTTTTCATTGGCCGCAGAGCCTCCAAGGACTGGTACGTGAGCAACTCTGAACAATGTCTGGCCAGGTCTCTTCCATATATGTCGTGGAGATCAAAACAGGAAGTAATGACCACTGTATTATCATGATTGATCACGGGACCCTTGACAAAATGTGTGTATAGGGTCCATGTTAAGGGGTCCTGGCCTTCTTTGCATGGTGTGGACATTGTCTCCCACATCTTCTGGCCGTCTTCATTTTCTTCTTGCTGAGTAAGGTCCTGCTTCACTTTTCTTGGCCTATAACCCAGGCCATTTCCAGGTGTCCTTCGGTTGTCTTTGATGGGTGTGGTTCTGCCTTGTAATTGTGTGCCCAGGCCCTTTCCAGGATGATAACCACCTTCATCATTTATTTTCCATCCAAGGGTACTCATGCACTTCCCCCGCTTTATGGCATTCAGTGGATAAGGAGTAAGAGTGGCGGCCTTTAAAGGATCAGCCACCGGATGGTTGACCTGTAATACGGACAGAAAAGGTTGTCGGCTAGGTGAAGAAGTTGGCTTGATATTCAAGGAGTGAGCAGCAGCAAGGATCGGCATGCTCGTAACTTTAATGATTCATCCTTTGTAGAGAAATTTGAGGCACTGATGATTCGTAGAGGGAATCGCCTCGAGGGTTTTTATATAAGGACGTTCCAAAATAGCATTCAAGGAAGGATCGATTTCCAAAATGTGAAATTTGACCTCGGCATGACAAACAGGACCTAACTCCACTTTTAAATAGACCATTCCCAGAGGTGAATGGGTAGAATTATCATAAGCTGTTACAGAGATAGGGCTAGGCAGCCATTTTTCTTTGGGTACACCGCACAATTCAAGGGTCTTCGGAGGCAGGACATTAATTGAAGCCCCTGTGTCGACCAGACATGCATCTACGGCCTTCTTGCAGATATTGACCGTAATACTTAGAGCCATGCTTCTGGCTGCTGGTGGGGCTAGTTCTGAGCCATGAAATGAGATAAAGGACTGATCCCCCTGAGGAACTAGTAGTGCGGCGATCTTCTCTACCGGCACGTCTTTGTTGACCATCACTTTTTGTAGATACTCCATCAGAGCCTCTTGATGGGTCTTCGATCTTTTTATCAATTCAAGCACAGAGATTCGTGCCGGTGTTCTGTCAAGATGTTTCAACAGGTCATATTGAGTGCCTGGTGCACTCTTATCATTATGCCCTTCCTCCGGCGGCTGTGATGGGCCGTCTCTGACTGTTGATTGAGGAAAGACCTTATTGAAGATCCTCCCACTCCGGAGTGCATGTTCTTCAGTTGTGGAAGGGCCGAGTGATAACTTGAGCACCGCAGGGTTAGTGGATGGTGTGGAGGGTTGGTATACGTGTGATGGCGTGGGGTTAGTTGATGGTGGCATGGTATGGATGAGAGGCTTAGATGGTTGGATGGTGGAGGGGTAAGTGGTCGATGCGGATGAAGTGGGGAATGGCATGAAGAGTAGAGGTTTAGATGGTTGAATGGGATTTGGGTAAGTGGTGGTGGTAGTAGGTGATGTGGGAAACGGTATGCGGAGCACTGGTTTGGATGGCATGAGGGGTGCGTGATTAGCTTGCGGGGGGTTGTTTAATGGAGGTGTAGTGGCGTGGGGGGTAATGGGTTTAAGGAAAGTAGGCAGTGGTGATGGGTTAATGGGCGCGGGCGAGTGATATGCGGGTGTTGGTATAGGTGTGATGGTAACGGGTTGTGGCGTGGTGGCGTGGAGGGTGCGGCGTGGTGGTTGTTCTGCGGTGTTCGGAGTGTAACCTGTTGAATAAATAGAGGAAGAGTCCTCTATCTTCCACTGTTTCCCTCGATTAGCCTCAGACCGGCTATTTGTTAAAATGGGGGCAACTTGGTTCTGGTTCTAGTGCTTCGGGAGTGGGTTTTACACTATACCCATGTTTGGCAGCGCCGCTGCCTGCGCCGGCGCTCTTGGTTGCTGCTGTTATTGTTGTTGTTGTTGTGGTCTTTTCGCCTTCAAGGCGGATATATACTTCTTCATTTCTTCCCAATCAATGCCTCCTTGCTCGTTGAGATCATGAATATAATCTCGGAATGGGAAGCAGGTATCTATGGTGTGTCTAGGTTGTTGGTGGAAATAACAATACCTGGAAGTGTTGGCATTTTGGGGCCAAACTATTTTTTCTCATGGCAGAACCAAAGCATTGGCTGCCATTAAAGCACTGAAGATATCTGATAAGGACTCTGGAAGAATTGGATATTCTGCCCTTTTCGGGCCTGGGGGCTTCCTCTGCTGGTTATAATCAGCAAGAGGAGGTACATTGTGGTATGCCGGCGGTGCGCGCGGCTGGTACTGCTGCTGTTGTGGGGGCTGATACTGCTGTTGTAGGGGCTGATACTATAATTGCCGTTGTGGTTGCTGGTTCGACTGTTGAGGCTGCTGGTACTGAGGCTGCTGATATTGTGGGTTCGGTTGTTGCTGTTTGTAACCCTGCTGGTTTGGTTGCTGTGGCCGCTGGTACTGTGGTTGCTGATTCCTCACGAATTGGGGCGGATTGTTGTTCATGCTACTAACCTGCTCATGGGAGAGCGTGCCCTCAGTAGTTGGACCTGTGCTAGAAGAATTTGGCACAGCAGGCTTCCGAGGTGGAGGCCTGCTAGGTCGGTGAGGATCAAAGACACTAGAGAACGTAGCATCCTTGAAAGCATTTTGGCAATATCGTACTCTTTCATAGAGCTCTGCCATGCTGGTCAAGTTGTTCAGGGCGATGACTAACTTAAACTGAGGTATAGCATTGGAGATTAACATTTTTATTTGCTCTGACTTAGACAGATGATCTTTCACTTTTTCTGCCATGCCTCTCCATCTATCAGCAAAACTGACGAACTCCTCGTCGGGCATCATTTTTTCTACTATCAAATTAGTAATGGACAGAGAGGGGGCAACTCTATCCTGGTATCGTTGAATGAACTTTCGTGATACGATACCGTAGTCCTCTACTTCAGCAGGTTCTAAAGAAAAGAACCATTCGAGGGCTGGTCCCTCCAAGGATTTCTTGAATAAAAATGCCAACGACCTCTTGTTGTTTCGCCAGAAAGATGACTCATACATAAACTCCTTCAAATGAGTGAAGGGGTTACCAGTACCGTTGTATTTTCGGTACACTGGCATCTCAGAGGGCGGCAAATGGAACACAGGCAGACTAGGCAGGTTAATCTCAGGTGCAGCTTTAACTCGCATCATCTTCTGAAGGTTGTTGAACTGTTCATCCATACGCTCCATCTTTGCAAGCAGAGCTTGTGTCGTTTGATCAACTTGGGGAGGAGGGGGAGGTGAAGGTACATGATAGTCTTGTTGCCTAGAGTATGTAGGGCATGGGGGACAATAGAGCTGAGGTCCGGCAGAGCTTCCGCCATGCCCGAGGGCATTTTGGTAAGTAGGCGTCAGCGGCCTGACCGGTTGCCTCGAAGAAGAAAGTTGTGGCCCAGCTAGCCGAGAGGTTGAGACTTGATGGCCTTCCATGGCCTGGGGAATGAAGGAAGTATGATGAGGAGGAGGTTGAGGAATGACAGGGGGAGCCGCAGGATTCGGCTCAGCAGATTGCATGGGTGTTTTCCCCTTCAAAATAGACTGGATTGCCTCGAACTGTCGAGGATCCAGACAGGAGGCAAGAACTCCCAAAGCGTTCACTAGATCCGAGGGATCGGAGGATGAGGGATCATTCGGGTTCATGCCCCCCTCGAAAATAGGATTAGGAATCGCATGCACATGCGGAGGAAGATCAGAATATTGATCATGAGCACAAGGAAGAGGGGTTCGTTGGTTTCCCTCGTATCGAACTGGACAAGAATGGGGATTACGGGGGGCATCAGCATCTTCCCCGCTTTCAAAGTGGTAATCAGAGTCAAGAGGGGCATTAGCATCTCCCTCGTAGTTGACTAGGGCATCTGGAGCCATGCTCAAATCCCTACCTGATCGAAGTAGCATAATGTTAAATTTTTTCAAAGATTTGTAGACAAGTTGCACAGAGATTAAGCAAACAAGTGGATGTCTAACGTTATTTCAGGATTCCTTGTTGGGTTGTTTGGATTCAATTAATCACAAATTTACTCAAGGGGCAGGATCCTAGTTTCAGTTCAATTTCTACCGTTATACTATACGGCTTTCTCTCACAACGTTATGAAAATCTAACCAGGACTTCGATTGGTACTACCAGTCCGATGAACAAGGAGGAATACCTTGATTTTGGGGACTTACGGAGGTCTTTAACGCCAACCACTCTAGTTTGATTGAGGGACCGACCCAATCAGAGAGAGGTGAAGACGTCAAGAAAGGTGTTCTTAAGAGAAAAGGGGGTTGTTAGCCTCAGTGCGTATGTGTAGTAGCAAGCAGATCAGAAATCTGAGAACTGAAGAAAAAAACAAGAAACTGCCTGAAACGCGTCGCTGTTGGTCGACGCTATTCAAACAGAACCTTATTTTTCTTGCAAAATCTCAAGTAGCAGACAACAGAGAATTTTGCCTGAAAGGCGTCTGGGTTGGACGACGCGGTATGAAATGTGTCGCTGCTCCTGGACGCTTTTCAAGTCACAGAATCAACAATTAAGGAGGAATTTTTGAATCGATTCCTCCTCAAACAGATAGGATGAAAGCAGTAAATAATCAGCTCATGCGATTCTTTTTATTTCAATTTTTTTAACAGGATGATTTATCGTGTAAACAACAAAACATTCAATCAATCACACATGCTTCTTATCACAAAAACAGCTCTTCAATCAATCAAACGGGGAGGGCAAGATCTTACCACAGGGGTGTGCACGTGGTACACGTAGGAATAACAATTAAATTAAAAACTCACCGATCGGTGAGGGCGTGTCGAAAGACACAGGTGGTGCACAGAGAGTGTCCGATTGATGAAAGCAAGAACAAAGATTAAAAGATGGCAAGACCAAGTCACACCGTGATCGCCAAAAAGCTGTGAGTGCTCAAATTAGGGTGTGTGATTATCATGAAAATTATGTTGTTTAAGTGACAAATAAACCTATTGAAAAGAAACTAAGTGAATGTGATCGCCAAAAACTTTTAACTAAAAAGTTCCAAAAGAAAAGATTGATCGCTTACCTGTTTTGGAATTGGGAGATGTTAGAGTCCTTGATTCTCCTCCTTCAGCCGGCTGAAGAAAGAGAGCCTTCTGACTTTGTTCTTGCTTTGACTGCTTATCGGACTTTGAGGATCATCCAGATTCCTTTTCCTCGTTGTTGATTCTCTCCTCTTTATCTCCTTTTTTACTTTGCAAGAAACAAAGATGAAGGAAAATAATAAGAACTCAAATAGATGTAGTATCTATTCCAGTAATAATTCTAATCATACAACTAAACAAATGAACTCACTTGTTTGATGGTCTTTTAAACCCCTTAAAACATGGATTGGAAAATAATTCTAGTGAGTATGTGTTGCATGGAGTGATATGATAAAATTGTGATGAAAATATGAGAAAAGTGTAGAAATTAATTAATAACTAAGTTGGATGGCCCCTGGAAAGCCTTGGTCTTGAATGGATCTTGAAAAGACGAAGAAGTGATGAAGAAGGGATGTAGCTTGCTTCAAGACTTCTGGAAGTAGCAGCACTTCGATCCTTCAGCGCCTGGACATCGTCGCCAAGATTCTTTGCTCCAATTTCACTCAATTATCACTATCATCATTAACTTTTCAATGACCAAGAGGTTGGGTATTTATAGGCTTTACATCCGCGGTTACTTAAAGATTAATATGAAAGAATTTGAAGTTTATCCAACTAACAAATAGATAAACACAGATTAATTCATCACTATCTGTAATTATCTAAAACGTGTCGCCTATGGGAGACGTCTTTTAGACTAATTAATATAAGGATAAACATCCGGAAGAAGAGATAGAAACAACTTAGGAGGCCTAAATGGCGTCGTATTCTGAAGACGTCTTTTAGCTAATTAATCAATTAATTAAAATTCAAACTTAAAAATCAAAATAGGAATAAAGTCTAAATGACATCTACATATGTCGACGTCTTTTAGACTTTTTCATATTTGATTAAAATTTGAGTTAAAATTAATTTAATTAATTAACTTAAATTATGTTTGTCTGACCCGATACTATTTAGATAATTAATTCGAAAAGATTGATAAAAATTAACTAATGATTAAATATCAGACCATTTTAAGGTATTATTATATAATATAAAATTTAGTCAAAATGATGTCAAAATTAGCGTGTCTACACAAGCCAGTTGCTGGGGAACACTTTTTTCTGTACATGTCAGTCACTCCTCACTCACTAAGCTCCGTGCTAATGAGAGATGATGGAATATAGAAATTAGTTTATTAAACCAGCAAAGTCCTGCAAGGTCCTGAGTTACTATATCCAATTGTCGAGAACTTTGCCCTTGCCTTGATATACTCGGCTAGGCGGTTGTGCCCCTACTTCCAAGCTCACCCCATCATAATCTATACAAGCCAACCCTTCTGTAGAATCCTAAAGCGTCGAGACGCCTGATTAAATGGGCGGTTAAGCTTGGAGAGTTCGATATCACCTACAAGCCAAGAACCGCCATAAAAGCATAGGCTCTCACCGACTTCGTAGCTGAGTGCACTATCCCAGTATAGGAAGTAGGTAATGCCAGCCTCAATCAAATTTGGAAGTTGTACGTCGATGCATCCTCCTATGCTTCGGGCAGCGGCGCGGGACTAGTCATGATGTCCCCAGAGGGAATCGAGCTATACTACCCCATACGTTTTATGTTCCCTGCATCCAACAACGTTGTTGATGTTGGGATCGCTGTGTCGGGATCCGATCTTAAAACGCAGCGGAATAAAGGAGTTTGGGATTGGATATGTCCCGTTTATGTCGTTAAAATTAAACCGGTGTAAATCGAATTTACCTTGCGCGGATTCGAATCCGCGTCCGTTTTCCGGTTCCGTCGGAGCGATGCCGCAAGTCGCGCAGATGCCCGACCTCTAGCGGTATCCACGCGGTTCTCCTCGCGATGGATCGTCCTCGCTTCCTCGCTCGCTGCGGCGCTCGAAGATCCCGTCTGACTGCGCGTGATCCGCCGCGACATGCGGATCCAGAATCCCCGTCGAACGGGAAGTGGAGCAGTTGGGAACGGCACGCCCAGAGGAGAGAGAAAGTGGGGAAGAACGAATGACGGCTAGGTCAGGGTTGCTGGCCCCGGACGTAGAATCCGTTCTTTTATAAGAAGTCAGTTTTCGGTTTTTCACAAAAACCCAGATTTATCCGAAATCCTGTCGGATTATCCATCGACTTGAAAACCATTTGCGTGTGACCCTCTAGGCCCAAATACCAGTCCAGTTAATAGCCCATTAAGTCCAGTAACCCTTTACTGACCCACTGAATTAATTAATATCTTTATATTCAATTAATCAGTCGAATTTAATGTCCCACAATAAATTCGGACGGACTGCAGATCACGTTGAATGCCAAGCAACATCGCGTGATCCTGGATGGCACTGGGGTTATCGCAACCCTCTATTGGAACCTTTCTGTCATCGGTTAGCGCGCGGATATAATCCTTCATCCGTACAATGTTCCCGAATCGACCTAGGGCATGGTTTACTGTTAAACCCTATTTGGTCGATTCACTTGAATCAGATGTCGCTAATCTGAATCCGATAACTCCTTATCGATTACAGAGTCCGCCCTGGCCAGGGACTTTAAGCGCATCATTCTCGGAACATTCTCTCTCAAACAACCGAGAGCGGATGATCCCGTATTGAACACACAATTACCTTCGAGGGCATTTCCCTGAACCCGATCGCTTGACTTATTGATATCCCATGGTTAGGGATTCGTTCGTCAAGGTCAAAGCTCAGAAACCTACCAACAAGGTATCCTTGGAGTCTCAGGTCCAAGGATCATCCACACAACCGTGACAATTGAATCGAGCTGGTTAACAGTGAGGTGATTACCATCCAGCGATTCATAGTCGGATCAGTTCAGTGAACTCATTCACCAATGAGCACCTATAGGTTCAGCATAGTGTCTCCACACAAGTGACTTATGGGATCAGTCACCCTCATCATATGAGCTAAAGTAACCTATACTAGTCTATCCGGATGTTCGATGTCCTATCTCAAACATCCTATGACTAGGAACAATTAAGAACATGTGTTTATAAGTCTTCGGTCCCGTAATTATGATCTCATCATAATCCGAACACTATTGCACATGTTCATGGACTTCATCGTGATACGATAAACACAGATCGAATTAATTACACACAATGAATTATTGCCATTTATTAATAATCTGAATATGTACACAGTATCGGATTGGCTTTGAGACCATCTAATACTAACAGTTGAGTATAAGGCTCTCCTGTAAGACATACGCAAGGCCAGAAGCATGGGGGCTGCTGGAATCAAAATCTTCACTGACTCCCAGTTGGTGACCAACCAGATTTGTGGGAATTTAGAAGCTCAAGACCCAGGCATGAGGTGGTACCTACAAGAGGTTCGAAGCCAGATTGAAGGGCTCGAGTACTTCAAAGTAATTCAAACACCGAGAGAGGAAATGTAAGGTTCGCACAGAACCCTGGGATCCCATTCACAACGGAAGAACAAACAAAAACGGGATCCCAAAATCTAGTTCGGGCTCCGATTGATGCAACGAAACGATCTAACTGTTAGTATTGGGTGGCCCACAGGCCAATTTGACACTATGTATTATTAAGATTATTAATAAAATGGCATAAATTCATTGTGTGTTTAAATCGATCTTTATTTATCGTATCACGATGAAGTCTATTGATGGATGAAGGATTATATCTGCGCGGTAACCGATGACGGAAAGGTTCCAATAGAGGGTTGCGATAACCCCAATGCCATCCGTAATCACGTGATGTTACTTGGCATCCAACGTGATCGGAAGCTCGTCCGTATTTACTGTGGGACACTAAATTCGACTGATTAATTAATATAAGGATATTAATTAATTCAGTGGGTCTGTAAAGAGTTATTGGGCTTAATAGGCCATTAATCGGACGGGTATTTGGGCCTAGAGGGTCACACGCAAAAGGTTTTCAAGTCGATGAATAATTTGACGGGATTTCGGATAAGTGTGGGTTTTTATGAAAAACCACAAAACCACTTATTATAAAAGTACGACCGCTAGGTCGGGGGCCAGCAACCCTAACCTAGCGGCCGGCCCTCTCTCTCTCCTGGGCGCCCCTCTCGAGGCCGACACTTTAGAGGCTCAGCTTTGGCTCTCGACAGCTCCGCTTCTCGTTCGACGGGAATTCTAAATTTGCATGTCCCGGAGGATTACGCGTAGCCAAACGGGATCTGCAGATGCCGCATGGAGCGAGGAGGCAAGGACGATCCATTGCAAGGAGAACCGCGTAGATACCACTAGAGGTCGGGCACCTACGCGGCTTGCGGCATCGCTCCGACAAAACCGAACAAATGCGGATTTGAATCTGCGAAGGTACATTTGGTTTACCGATTTATTTTCGTATTTGAAATGGCAGCGGTCCGGAATTTATTTTCCACTGCGTTTTATCCGGATCCGACACAGCCAAACACAACAGTGGTATCAGAGCCAGGTTCCACTGTATTCTTCACCGTTTCGGACTCTAGATCGGCAGTTTTATAATTTATTCCTTGCTACGTTTTGATTTTAATTGCATGAGCCATGTTCATTAGATGAACATGGTTAATTTATAGTAAATTATTGCATTAAAATCATTTTTTTTTGCATGCGTTTCGGGTTCTTTGTCTGATAAGAACGAGTACGAATCGACATCTCCACGGGCACCCCAAGGGTTGGGTATGGCTCGCTGGCGCAAGGGATCCCCCTGTGGGGGTCGCTGGTCGCCGATGGCCTCCTGGCCGGCACCGGATATGGCAACAACCGGCCCCTTTTCTTCTTCTTCCTCTTGCGTGTTCAAAGGAAGGGGGGCTTTGGTTAGTTGCAGAAACGCAGGGGGGGGGGGGTGATTTTTTTTGAGAAGATCGCCGGCAACCAGGGGTCGCTGGCACCGTCTCTGGAGCCCTTGTCCGCCGGGCTCCTTCCCGCGAGTAAAGCCCTGCCGGCCGGCGCCTACGGGGCAGGCCGCCGGTGGCAAGGCAGCGCCGCCCGCCCGCCCACCCTGTGTGCAGCTAGGGTTTCCTAGTTGTGCTCGGGTGGAGGGGGCGGGCCCGAGCTAGCCAAGCCAGGCCATTGGGCCCAAGCTTGCTCGGCGCCCGACCTGGACCAGGTCCGCCCCATGGGGCCGGCCTGGGTCTGGACCAGGCGCCTGCTGGGCTCGGTCCAGGGTCAAGTCCGGACCATTGGACTAGCCCTCCCTTTTTCCACTTATTAGGCTCGTTAACCCCTATTTTTCTCCATTTTGCTATCCTATTTAATTACAGAATTTAACTTACGAATAAAATGGGATTTTATGATTAGATTAAGTTATGTTTTTAATTATTAATGGCCAGCAAATAGATTAATACATTCTGGGGTTAATTAACAAGTTGTTGTTAAATGGTTAATCTAATTGTTAGACTAAGTGATGTTAAAGATATTTAATTTAAACACTAAATTAATTTCTTTAATGTCATTAATTATAATTTGCATGGAATATTATAAATTTGCCTATTTGGTGTTTTTGCACATGTGATGTGATTGATTTTAAATTGGATTTGAAATAAGCATGCTTAAAAATAAATCACTAAACTTTTCGAAAATTCAAATCCAAAATTTTGTTTGGTCCTTGGTTTCTGAAACCAAAATTAATTTATTTTCGAAAATTTTATTAGCCATGTGATGTGCTCAATTATGTGTGGTTTGTTTTAATAAAATTACACGGTGGTCACGGATAAGCACGCAATATTATTCATGTGATGATGTGTGGATATGGATCGATGATGTGTGTATGGATTATTAATTGTTAATAAATAGAGGTCTGCGTACCTCTCCCTCTCTCATATTCCATTGTATCTCTACCTCCCTCCTTGATGTACTTGCCAGAAGGCTTCCACTTTTAAATTATCATGTAATTGAGAATTTATGATGTAATTTGATCGAGGCGGTTGAGCGTGAAGTGAGGATGATCCACAACTGCGACCAAGAAGGAAATGAAGGAGTTCATTCAACCTATGAGTTTGCATACTTATAATATAATTTGTTATATTATGTACTTGTGTGTGTTTGACTGTCTAGCTTAAGTCAAACCACAGTATTGTCCATGACCACACTATGACATGCATGCGATGCGTGTATTTACTTTGATTACGAATCAAACTACTAGGTTAATAGTATATAAATAATATATTCGATATATTTAATACTATCACCTAGGATGAGAACAACATAAAAGAATTAAAACCTTCATTATAAAATCTAAGTTGGCACGCGAGTCATTGAATGCACCGCGTGACTCTCCATCAATATAGTTAATAGAATTTAAATCGGTGGTAGTATCTTCTATGTGTTTACCCGAGATTTACCATCATCTGATGAAGGGACTATGAACTATAGCATTATATGCTTTTAGATTAGAATAGAGGAACGATATAGCTATCTACGTGTTTACTCGAGAGCTATATTCCTACTCTACTCTATTACATATTGATGGTAAAGCTTAGACTGGGTATAATGGTCTATTGTGTTTATCTGGAACCATTAATAACCTGGGAGCTGAAATAAGATCAGATATTAGACGGAGTTGCAATTACCATGAGATAGTTGCTCTAAGATAACAATATGATCGTATGTGTTTACCCGAGGTCATACTGTGATTCTTGGAGATTCTGATCTCCGGTAGGAGACTGTCGGTATCTCCCATTCTATATATATGAAAGTCATACAGTCCGTTGAAAATTAGGGGGAGTAAAATTAGATAAACAAAGTCCATATCTTGTTTTAATTAATAACTGAATATCTACTATTTGCAATTTGATTATCTCCTGTAGGCTAAAATGTCACACCACAGTCCGTTGCATGGCATACTCAATGCCAATCGTTTGACAGGCCCTAATTACTCAGACTAGCTTAGAAACTTAAAGATTGTTCTCACGTCTGAGCAAATTGCGTATGTCCTGGATGAAGATCCTCCTACTGAACCAGCATTAGATGCCCCAGAGGATGACATCCTTACATATGAGAAATGGAAAGATGATTCCACCATGGCCCAATGCTACATGATAGCCTCTATGAGCAATGAGTTGTAGAGACAACATGAGGAGATAGATGCAAGATCCATCATACTCCATTTGAAGGAGCTATTTGGTGAGCATAGCATAATAAAAAAATATGAGATATTTAAAAATCTGTTCAAAGCTCAGATAGCAGAGAGGTCTTCAGTACATACTCATGTACTAAAGATGATTGAATGGGTGGAGAGGCTGGATGCTCTTGGGGTTACACTTCCTAAGGAGATGCATACTGACCTCGTGTTATCTTCTCTTCCATAGTCATATGCTCAGTTCATAGTTAACTTTAACATGAACAAAATCCAGGCCACCTTAGCTGAACTACTGAACATGCTGAAGACTATAGAGGGGAGAAGGGTGATTGCTTCTACTGTCATCAGAAAGGCCACTGGAAAAGGAATTGCAAAGAATACCTCAAGGACAAAGCTCAAGGAAAGGTGAAACAGCAGGACGCTTCAGGTATCTACATGATAGATGTAAACTTGTCAATCAAAGATTATACATCATGGGTATTAGATACTGGATATGTTTCTCATATCTGTAATTATGTGCAGGCACTGACAAGAAGGTGTAAGTTAAGGACCTGGAGGTGGAGCTGAGACTAGGTAACGGTGCAAGAGTTGCGGCGATCGATGTAGGGACAGTGGAGCTCAAGCTACCATCCGGAGAAGAACTTTCATTAGATGAATGCTATTATGTACCTAGCATAATTAGAAACATTATTTCTATTTCATGTTTGGATAGAATAGGATACATGATGTCTATTGGGAACAATGGTTGTTCAATTTATTTCAGAAATAAATTAGTTGCTTCTGCATCCTTATCCAATGGATTGTACTTGTCGAACGTCTCTCATGATAGTTATAATATCGGTCCATTAACTAAAAGAAATAAGTATGAAGTGAACAGAGCCTACCTATGGCATTGTAGGCTTGGTTACATCGGAGAAAACAGACTCCAAAGTTTACATAAAAATGGATACTTAGATCCATTTGATTATGAATCATATGCAACTTGTGAGTCGTGTTTGATGGGAAACATAGCTAAATCTCCATTTACTGGAACTAGAGAACGAGCCAAAGACATACTGGAACTAATAAATTCAGATGTATGTGGTCCTATGTCTACCCAAGTTATTGGTGGTTTCTCTTATTTCATTACATTATCTGATGATTTCTTAAGGTATGACTTTATATACTTATTAAAGTATAAATCAGAAACTTTTGATAAATTCATAGAATTTAAGAATGAAGTAGAGAAACAAACTGGAAAGAGCATAAAAGCCATCCGATTTGTTCGTGGTGGTGAATACTTGAGTACAGAGTTCACTAAATACTTAAAGAATAATTGTATCATTTCTCAGCTTACACCTCCTTATACACCTTAAATGAATGGTGTATCAGAAAGGAGGAATCACACATTGATGGAAATGGTGCGATATATGATGAGCATGCCTAAACTATCGGTGTCCTTATGGGGATATGCACTAAGCACGGCTATGTATATTCTAAAAAAGGTACCCAACAAAGCTGTAACATTCACTCCATATGAGATATGGAATGGAAGGAAACTAGACCTTAAGCATGTTAAAGTCTGGAGATGTCCTGCTTATGTCAAGAGACATGATACATATAAGCTGGAGTCCAGAACTGAAAAATGCAAATTTGTGGGATATCCGAAGGAAACCTACAAATATTACTTTTATCATCCTGACGAACAAAAGGTGTTTGTAGCCAGGCGAGCTATTTTTATGGAAGAAGATTACCTTCTCTAGAAGGACAATGGGAGTAAAGTAACTCTGGAAGAAGTTACATATTCATAAATTGTCAATAGTTCATTAGATGAATTGTCAGTCTCTGAACCTATTCGAGAATACACACAGGAACCTCGTAGGTCTGAGAGAGTACCTAAACCACCCGAAAGATATGTTGGACATATCAATCTGGATGGTTCTAAGATACTCTATAATGAGGATGATAATCCTAAGACGTATTAGGAGGCCATTAAGAGTCCAAAGGCCGGGAAATAGCGGGAAGCCTTGAATTCTAAAATTCAGTCCATGTACATCAACCAAGTTTGGAACTTGGTAGATTTACTCGAGGGTATAGTACCCATCGACTACAAATAAATCTTTAAAAGAAAGATCAGTACAGATGGACAAATTGAGACTTATAAGACAAGATTAGTGGAGAAAGGCTAGCATCAAAGACAAGGTGTTGACTATGATGAAACCTTCTCACCCGTTGCCATGATTAAGTCTATCAGAATTCTTCTCACCATTGCTACCTACCATGATTATGAAATCTGACAGATGGATGTGAAGACGGCCTTCCTCAATAGAAACCTTGAGGAAGAGGTGTATATGATACGACCAGAAGACTTCACATCCAAGGAATCTCCACATATGGTATGCAAGTTGCAGAGGTCCATTTATAGATTGAAGCAAGCTTCTCAAAACTGGAACATAAGGTTTGATGAGGTGATCAAATCTTATGGTTGTCTAAGAACTTCCCCATGAAGGATTCGGGAGAAGCATATTACGTATTGGGAATATGGATCTATAGAGATAGATTAAAGAAGATGCTTGCTTTAACCCAGTCAATGTACATAGAAACCGTTGTCAAAAGGTTTGGCATGGAAAATTCCAAAAAAAGTCTCATACAGATGAGACATAGAATTTATCTCTCTAAAGGTCAGTCTCCTAAGATCCTGAAGAGAGGGCAATGATGGACAAAGTTCCCTATGCTTCGGCTATAGGCTCCATCATGTATGCCATGCTATGTACTAGACTTGATATAGCATATGCTCTAAGAGTTACAAGCAGACATCAGGTAGATCCAGGTGATGAATACTGGAAGGCTGTGAAATGTATCCTTAAGTACTTGAGAATAACTAAGGATTTATGTCTAGTCTATAGAGGAGGAGACTTAAAGCTGCAAGGATATACTGACTCGAGTTTTCAATCTAATATGAATCACAGCAAGTCAACATTAGGATTTGTGTTTACACTCAACATGGGAGCAATGAGCTGGAAAAGTTCCAAGCAAGAAACCACTATAGATTCAACAACAGAAGCCGAATACATTGTTGCTGCTGAAGCCGCCGAGGAAGCAGTATGGATGAAGAAGTTCATCAGCGATCTTGGTGTGGTGGAGAGCATCTCTGGTCCCGTCCCATTACTGTGTGACAATAATGGGGCGATTGCACAAGCGAAAGAGCTGCAGTCTCATCAAAAGTCGAAGCACATTCTGAAGTGCTTTCACCTTATCAGAGAAATCATAGCTAGATGAGAAGTTGTGGCAGAAAGAGTTCCCTCAACCGATAACATAGCTGATCTAATGACGAAGCCTTTGTCTCAAAATGAACTTGAGCGTCAATTAGAGAATATGAGTATTATGTATAAAAATGATTGGCTTTAGTCCAAATGAGAGATTGTTAGTATTGGCTGTCCTACAAGCCAATCCGACACTATGTATTATTTAGATTATTAATAAAATGGCATAAATTCATTGTGTGTTTAAATCGATCTTTATTTATTGTATTATTATGAAGTCCATGGACTTGTGCGGTGGTCTTCGGATTATGGTGAGATCATAATTCGGGACTGAAGACTTATAAACACATGCCCTTAATTGTTCCTAGTTGGAGGATCTTTGAGAAGGACATTAAACATCTGGATAGACTAGTACGGGTTTCTTCAGCTCATATGATGAGGACGACTGATCTTACAAGTCACTTGTGTGGAGACACTATGCTGAGCCTGTAGGTGCTTATTGGAGAATGAGTTCACTGAACTGATCTGATTATGAATCGTTGGATGGTATATACCTAATTGTTAACCAGCTTGATTCTTTTGTCACGGTTGTGTGGATGGTCCTTGAACCTAAGACACAAGGATACGTTGTTTGTATGCCTCTGAGCTTTGACCTCGGCTAACGAATCCCTAATCATGGGTTATCAATAAGCCAAGTGATCGGATTCAGGGAAATGCCGTCGAAGGTAATTGTATGGTCAATACAGGATCATCTGCTCTCGGTAATAGGAGAGAGAATGTTCTGGGAATGATTAGATTAAGTCCCTGGCCAGGGCGGACTCTGTATCTCATAAGGAGTTATCGGATATAGATTAGTGGCATCTGATTTAGGTGAATCGACCGTTTAGGGTTTAACGGTAAACCATACCCTAGGTCGATTCGGGAACATTGCATGGATAAATGATTATATCCGGATGGTAACCGATAACGGAAAGGTTCCAATAGAGGGTTGCGATAACACCAATGCCATCCGGGATCACGCGATGTTACTTGGCATCCAACGTGATAGGAAGCCCGTCCGAATTTACTGTGGGACATTAAATTCAGCTGATTAATTAATATAAGAGTATTAATTAATTCTGTAGGTCTGTAAAGAGTTACTGGACTTAATGGGCTATTAACCGGACTGGTATTTGGTCCTAGAGGGGCACACACAAAAGGTTTTCAAGTCGACAGATAATTTGATGGGATTTCGGATAAGTGTGGGTTTTTATGAAAAATCGCAAAACCACTTATTATAAAAGTACGATAGCTAGGTCAGGGGCCAGCAACCTTGACCTAGCCGCCGCCCCTCTCTCTCTCCTTTCTCTCCTGGGTGCCCCTCTTGAGGCTTACCCTTTGAAGGCTCAGCTCCGACTCTTGACAGCTCCGCTTCCCGTTCGACGAGAATTCTAAATCCGCATGTCGCGGAGGATTATGCGCAACCAGACGGATCCGTAGACGCCGCATCGAGCGAGGAGGCGAGGACGATCCTTCGCGAGGAGATGCGTGGATACCACTAGAGGTCGGGCACCTACGTGGCTTGTGGCATCGCTCCGACAGAACCGAACGAACACGAATTCGAATCCGCGCAAGGTAAATTCAGTTTACCGATTTATTTTTGTATTTGAAACGGCATTGATTTGGAATTTATTTTCCACTGCGTTTTATTCGGAGCCGACACAACCGAAGACAACACTAACATGATAACATATTTTCACCTTGCGCAGAACACGTTGTTCTTCTAAATTCGATGTCGTACTCCTCGGAGCGTAGAGCTGCACAAGTGTACGGCCTCTAGAGTTAGATCCACATGGACCCTTCACAGTAACAATGCCCTTCTCCTCCAACCGCACAACCTCAGATGTCCCCTCTAAACTTTTGCTCCTAGACGATAGAGATAGATGGAAGAACTTAGGAAGAGTCTCTAGTGCAAGTTCTATATGTGCGTTGGAAAGAAATGGGTTTATAAAGGGATAGCTTAAACGACTGCTTGAACCGCCTCTTTTCACCACCTCTCCTTCGAGCATCTTATTTTTATATATATATATATATATATATATATATATATATATAATTAGCTTATTTGTCACATAAGCCTAATAATACATATATTATATATATGCCCTTCGTATTATTGTACATATACTTTTAAGCGGTTTATAGATTCTTTTCCCAAAAGTATCTTAGGCTTTTGTATATTTGTCCATACAATAATACTCTGTTCTACGAGAATCTATTGTGTGTGATCCTCTAGGTCCATTGTCACTCTGGTTTGAAGATCCATTAACTTCTAATCTAATTAGAAGTAAATTAAATTAGTTATTCTCAATAACCGTTTAATTTAATCCGGACCTTTGATCATGTTGGGTCAAGCAAATACGTGTCATCTCCACCCTGTCTAATACCTGTCAGTCTTCAGTTACCGCATCTCTATAATCCCTCGCTCATTCTATGAGTCTGATACGATCGTGTAGTATGGTTATTGTCAAACCACTAGAGATTGTGTCGTTTGACTATGACCTCCTTAATAACTTCAAGTTCGTTCCAAACGAACTGAAACTACCGTGACCAGAGGTTTAGTAGAGCGTCCATGTCATGACCCATTAACTGCCCGAGATATACATAATAGTGAGCGATCCCCTTTTGGAGCATTAACGATCTTCGCATGTATTTCGATGTGACTAATAATTTGGTGTTTCATGATTTATAGATAAAGTCACTTAACCAAAAATCAAACCATACCGGTTCTCACGCAAGACTTAATAAATGTCTCACATCAAAAGATCAACGATACTACTAAGAGAGATAGATCTTCAGTTGACCTTAGGTATAATTAACCATCTGAAGATTCATCAGCGGATCATTTCAGTGGACATCTTCCCAGGATGAACACCTACACATATGTGCTGGTGCCCCACACCTGTGACTGTGAGATTGATCATCTACACATCATGTGTGCTGATTTATGAGTAATCAATGTCCTAGAGTGATTACTCTCTAATTGGGAACGGTTTAAGGTATGTGTCCATGTATAGTAAAACTTACATTCGAGATCCAATCTCGAATTGGCTTTACAACCATATATCTTTGGGACAACGTAAAGCAATTCACATACTACAAATTTACGCTCTAATTACCACTTTATTATGTCGAACAAGATTGTACATCACATCGGGCCTGCCCGGCCCATAATTGGCCCATAGGACACCGAAATACTAGCAATCTCCCACTTGTACTACAACCAATTGCTCACAGTCTTGTGGCCCATCTTATCCCGATGATACTCAAACACAATATGTGACAAAGGCTTAGTTAATGGATCTGCAAAATTATCTTCTGATGGTACACATTCTACCACCACATCTCCCTGTGTAGTAATCTCCTGAATCAGGTGGAAGCGTCTCAAAATATGTTTCGACCTTTGGTGAGACCTTGGTTCCTTCACCTGAGAGATGGCCCCATTATTGTCATAAAATATTGGGATGGGAGCTGATATGCTGGGAACTACATCAAGTTCCGAGATGAATTTCTTCATCTATATAGCCTCCTTGGCAACTTTAGCCGCAGCTATATACTTTTCCTCTGTTGTCGAATCTGCAGTTGTTTCCTGTTTGGAGCTCCTCCAACTGACTTCCCCTCCGTTTAGCATGAATGCAAATCAAGACCAATGTTCGCCGACTCGGATCTCCCATGATCCGATACGAGTTGGGTCGACTTGTGTCGACTTGTACGAGTCACATGGTTGAATCGTACAGACTCGATCAAGTCGTGCCAACTCGGGTTCGTCTTGATACGGTACGAGTCACCCGAGTCAGCTCGAGTCAATCCGGTACGACAAACCCTGATCCAGACATGGATTTGCTATCATCATGATCTAACTAGAAACTAGAGTATGTGTATGCTCTCAATTGCAAGTCCTCTTGTCCCCCATATAGCAAGAAAAGATCCTTAGTCCTTCTCAGGTACTTAAGGATTCATTTTACTGTTTTCCAGTGCTCCTCGTCTGGATCACTTTGATATCTGCTGGCAATATTCAAAGCATTAGCTACATCAGGGCGAGTACATAGGATGACATACATGATCGACCCTATCGCTGAAGCATAGGATACTTGACTTATGTGTGCTACTTCTTGAGGTGTTCTAGAGGCCATGCCCTTAGGTAGGTAAATTCCATGTCTCATAGAAATGAGATATCTTTTGGAATTTTTCAACTTGAATATCTTGAGTATAGTATCTATGTATATGGATTGGGACAATCCCAACATCCTTTTTGATCTATCATGATAGATCCTAATGCCTAGCATATAGGATGTTTCTCCCAAATCCTTCATGGAGAAAATATTGGATAACTAAGACTTTGTTGATGTTGATGTCAGCATCCCTATATCATTTCCAATGACTAGGATGCCATCAATATAGAGGACCAAGAAGGTCATTGAGCTCCCACTGACCTTCTTGTAAGCACATGGTTCGTCTTCATTTTGAATGAAGTCGAAAGATTTGATAGCCTCATCAAATCTTAAATTCCAACTTCGAGACGTTTGCTGCAATCCATAAATGGATTTCTGAAGCTTGCATACCTTATTGGGATGTTGGTTAGATGTGAATCCATTTGGCTGTACCATGTACACCTCTTGTGATAGATTTTCGTTAAGGAAGGCTGTCTTCACATCCATCTGCCAGATCTCATAATCCAGATATGCTACAATGGCAAAGAGGATTTTGATTGACTTTATCATTGCCACTAGTGAAAAAGTTTTATCATAGTTAATTCCTTGTCTTTGACGATACCTTTTTGCCACCAATCTAGCCTTATAAGTGTCAGTTTATCCATCTGCTATGATCTTCCTTTTGATGATTCATTTGCAGCCGATGGGGACCTTCCCTTCGGGTTTGTCAACCAAGTTCCAAACTTGGTTGGTATACATGGAATGGATTTCTGAATCTATAGCCTCTTTCCATTTCTCGGAGTCAGAATTACAAAGCAAGATGATCAGAATTACAAATCATCCTCATTTATTTGTACCTTAGACGAACTGTTAGAAATATGTCCAACATACCTCTCAGGTTCTCTAAGCACCCTACCAAATCTTCGTAATGTTTGTGTTTCAGGGTGAGCAAGTTCTAAAGTTGGTGTCTCATCTAATGAGACTGTGTCCTCAGTTTGTGGTTCATGGACCTCGTCCAATTCTATATGTCTCCCACTGTTTTTTTGGAGGCGATATTCCTTCTCCAGGAATACAGCTCTCTTAGCTACTAAGATCCTTTGCTCTAATTGGTAATAGAAATAGTATCAAAACGTCTCTTTTGGTGATAGGATACTTAATGTCCTATTTCTCCTTTCGGATACACCATTATGTTGTGGTGTATACGGTGGGGTCCATTGAGAAATTATTTCATTGTCCTTTAGGTAAGTGTGAATGCTCAAATCGTGGTGTATGATGTTCATGATTTTGTGTTGTTTATATGAATAATAAAACTATAATACTAAAGAAAACATGATTGCCAGAAACTTTAAAAGTTTCAAAGAAAGATTGATCGCTTACCTTTCAAACTTGGGAGATTGAGTCCTTGATTCCCTCTCTTTGGCAGGCCAAAGAAAAAGAGTCCTCTTGTTGATGTGTTCTTGTTTTTTGTTATTCTTGATTGTTGTTACTTTGAATCTCCTTCTTTCTTCTTCTTTGTACCTTGTAAAAACAATAAAAAGTCTAATTAGAACTAAAGTAGAGTAGTATCTATTCTAACAAAGAATTCAAACATACAACTAAATTAATCTATTCACTTGTTTGGTGTTCTTTAAACCCCTAATATGCATATAGGTGTGGAAAATAATGATGTGTGTATGAACATGGAGCGATGATGATAATGAGCTATGAAAATTAGTGACTGAACTATATAAAATTAATGAAAAGTTAGAAAGAAATTAAAAAAAGAAGATGGTTGGTTGGCTCCTCCATAGCCTTGGCCTTCAAAAGTGTCAAAAGATGAATAGGAGGAAGTAGAAGAAGCCTTGGATGAAGCTTCTTTCGCTGTCCACGTTTTTCTCCTTTAGAGCTTCCAAACACCTTATCTTGAACTTCAAAATCACCAATTGCCAACCTTTCTCAAAAGTCCAAAGGGTGTTGTATTTATAGGAAGTGGTTTAGGGTTGTTTTGGGCTTCAATATAACTCTCTCCCGCAGTCGGACTTACCTTAGATGAGTATGGAGGAGTTTGCAACCTTCCCAACTTCAGAAACTGGATTATCTCGGCCAAATCATGTTTATCAAGAAACTCTCAAATCGCGTCGCCCAGATGCGACGCCATTTGGCTAATTAAAGCGGCCAAAATAGAAAGAAAATCCGGAAAGGAAACTAAAATACATTAGGAAACTTAAATCGCGTTTCTCTAGGGCGATGTGCTTTAGATAATTAGGAAATTAATTCGAATTAAAAATCGAAAACCCAGACAGATTAGGACCTGAATGGTGTCTCCTTTAGGCGACGATATTCAGTTAAATCTATCAGAATTTAGGAATTTAATTCCAAATTGATTTTTGCTGAGAATCTAAATGGCGTCGGCTTAGGGCGATGCTAATCAACAAATTTCGAGAAATATCAATAAAAATTAATTAATGATTAAATATCATATCATTTTGGGGCATTATAATTGTGACATGAAATTTACTTAATATGAAGTTAAAATTAGCGTGTCTACAGTAAGAAGTGAATTCATGACTTCCGTTTTCACCTCCTCGATCCGATCGAAGAGTTTTGATACCCTTACCAGTTTGTTTCTCTATTTCATTCTTATATTCCTTAAACTTCTCAAAGGCTTGTGATTTATATCTCATCAAATACATATAGTCATACCTAGAGAAGTCATCAATAAAAGAGATGAAGTAGAGATGTCTTCCTTTAACTTCTGTTGACATGGGTCTGCATACATCCGTGTATGAGTTCGAGAAGGTCAGCAGCCCTCTCACTATGTCCACTAAAAGGATCTTTGGTCATGTTCTGCATGAGATATGAGTCATATGTATCAAATGATTTGAATTCAAATGGATTCAAGTATCCATTTGAACATAGGTGAAAAATCCTCTTCTCACCCACATGACCAAGCCTGCAATACCAAAGAAATGCAGGATTCACTTCTTCTGTCTTAGCACTAGAAACCTGCATAATATCAGTATATGTATCTAATACATATAATCCATTGAACAAATAACCATTAGTAATGATTAAACCATTATTAATGATAGAACCCAGTGCTAGTTATTGTCAATAAGTAACCAACATTGTTCAATCAGAAAATAGAAAAAATATTTCTGATAATTTCTGGAACAAAATAACACTTTCTTAATTCCAGAATTGTCCCTGAAGGTAAACTAAGGCGAGCAGTCCCCACAACATTAGCAACGACTAAAGCTCCATTGCCCATCCTCAATTCAATCTCCTTCTCGCCAAATCTCCTTTTATTTGTCAGCACTTGCAAAGAATTGCAGACATGAGATGTGCATTCAGTATCTAATACCCATGATGTGGATCTCATAAAAGACAAATTTAAGTCAATAACAAAAATACCTTCATTCATAATTGCCTTGCAATTCCTTTTCCAGTGTTCAATCTGTTCACACTGAAAATATTTTCTTTCTTTTTCATCCTTCTTGCCTTTGCCATTGCCTGCCTTGGCGATCTCTTTACCTTTGGTCTGTTTCTTTCCCTTCTTGTTGGGGTGTCTGGGTGGCTTTCCTTTTCTTGTTGGTTCGACCAACAACCATTATAGAGGATGACTTATCCTTCCGCATAGTCCCTTCAACACTTTTTAACATGTTTAGAAGTTTAGGTAGTGAAACCTCAATCCTATTGATGTTAAAATTCATGATGAAGGAAGAAAAAGATTCAGGCAATGACTGGAGAATGAGATCAATGCTAAGTTCAAGATCCAACTTGAATCCTAGCCCATTGAGTCTCTCAATCCACTCTATCATTTTCAGTACATAAGCCTGTACTAAAGTACCCTCAGACGTCCTGGTCATGCAAAGCTTTTTGGAGATCTCATACCTCTCTATCCTACCCTGCTCCCCAAAGAGTTGGTGTAGCTAGAGAAGTATAGCTCTACAATCAATCTTTTAAAATTGCCTCTGCAGCTCATGAGCCATAGATGCTAATATGTAATATTGAGCAAGGGAAGAATCTTCTGACCATTTCGCGTAATTTATTTGATCGCCCTCCTCATCATCAATGGGAGGCTCAAGTTGAATTGTGTCTAACACATACACAATCCTTTCAGCGGTCAAGACTATTCATAGGTTGCACAATCAATCTTGATAGTTGGGTCTAGTTAACTTGTTCGTATCCAAGATGCTACAGAGTGGGTGTGACAATGATATGGTGATCTGGATGGAAATAAAAGACAATATTTTAGCATGCGTTAAAGTTTCTAACTTAGATGTGGTTTTCTATCTTAGTTAGCTCCACTATTTTATAGTTGAACTATAGGACCCTCAATCATATAGAGTGAGAGATTACGATGATCATCCTAGTGGGTCGGAATCCTAACAAAACTGAGGTATGACTTTGTGGAAAGCACAACAAGCCACATCCCATATCTTGGCCAGTCAACTAGCACTCACATCAAATACAATATCCGACTTTCGGCCCCTGAGCAATCATCTCCTTGTGGAAAGCACAACAAAGGATACTCTGAGTTAGATAGTACCACCATTACTACACAACAATGAGTTTATGACTTGACCCTTGTGGAAAGCACAATAAGGCCAAGTTCAATCCCTCATTCTATTGAAGCCAAACCTTAGGGCTGAGATCCTGCCACCAGATCATGGACCTTGTGGAAAGCACAACAAATCCATAAGGTAATGGCATTTAGTCACCCTATAATGGTGGAGGGACATGACGGCTCCTAGAGGCATGTTTAAAATCTAATATTTGATAAAGAGGGTACTTTCTGTATCTTAGTCTCACCTTAAATGATAGAATAAATATATTCGAGAAATATATTTACAGTACCTAATAATTTGCATGAACTAAATGCGTTCAATGCAAATACATAAACTTGGGGGATGATGGACTCTAAATTAAAGCTACAGAGATATCCAATCTACTTTCCAAGCAGCAGGAATCTTTGCAGTTTGTCCTCTATTCCTTCAAGCTCCATCCATGACATTAATTACAAAAATTACGCGGCTCGCAGGCCGGAAAAATGAATTACATGCCAATAATTTTTAGAAGCCCTCAAGGGCGAATACATTCATTAGAGGAAGATAGAATTAGAAGAATTACATTGGAAATTAAATAGAGAGAGAAGAGAGGCTTGCAAGCCTCAAATGAACTGAGCTAATTTCTAAGTCCATGATCACCCACCATGCCATACAATCACATCAATCAAATAAGGGTTATTTTGAAAATAATCCTTATACTTAGATTGAAACCATAGGTTGTGCAATACAAAAATTTTGGTCTTGATTAATTTTAAAATCCAAGTGGAACATTCAAAATTAATCCAAACATAGACCAAAACAGGACATCATTGTGATAATACAAGCATAGAATCATTCCAAATATTAAGAGGATTCATAAATGAATTTAAAATAAAAATTTAAAAATTAATTTTGAATTTTCTGAAATTGAATTTAATTAATCTGGATAATTGAGATAAACATGAAATTTAAATTCAAATTAATCATCCAATGATTAAATATTAAAAATCAAATTTAAATGAATGATTATCCTCAACTATCCTTCACTAAAATTTAAACATCGATTTTGAAAAATATCCAATAATTTTAAATCCCAAAAATTTAATTTTAATGACCTCTCAAAATTTTAAATTCAAAATTTTTGGGCCGGTGCAGTGCAACGCACGTAGAAGGCGGTTTCCTCTGCTGGAGACGACCAACACAGTGTGCCATAAGAGGCGGTACTGAACGGCAGACTAGCCTGCCGTCCACATGGTTGTGGACAGTGGCCTAGGCTGCCATCCAGAGTTGGACGGTGGCCTAGCCTGCTGTCCACGCCTCTGTGGACGGCGGCCAATCGTGGATGGCGGTGAACCCTGCCGTCTAGGAGTCTGACAGCGGACATTCCCGCCGTTCACATGCAGGCGCTCAAACCGACTCCCTACGTCGGTTGCATACTTGCATTTTCGGGGCCCAAAATTGAAGAACATACGAATGGTTCCACCATGATGTTAAAACATAGATTATTCATCGCAGTTGCATCGATTAGAGCCTTAAACCTGGCTTTAATGCCACTGTAAGGTTCACGCAGAACCCCGGGATCCCATTCGCAGCGGAACAAACAAAAATGGGATCCCAAAACCCAGTTCTTGCTCCGATTGATGCAACAAAATGATCTAACAGGATAATAGATTTTCACCTTCTGCAGAACACATTATTCTGCTAAATTCGATGCCGTACTCCTCGAAGCGTAGAGCCACACAAGTGTACGGCCTCTACAGTTAGAACCACACGGACCCTTTGTAGCAACAGTGCCCTTCTCCTCTAACTGCACAACCTCAGATGTCCCCCTTCAACCTCCTGCTTCTAGACAACAAAGATAGATGGGAGAACTTGGAAAGAGTCACTGGTGCAAAGTTCTATGTGTGCATTGGAGAGCAATGAGTTTATAAAGGAATGGCTTAAACGGCTGCTTGAACTGCCTCTTTTCATCGCCTCTAGAGTTAGAACATGATAATAGATTTTCACCTTGCGTAGAACACGTTGTTCTACTAAATTCGATGCCGTACTCCTCGAAGCGTAGAGCCGCACAAGTGTACGGCCTCTAGAGTTAGATCCACATGGACCCTTCGCAGCAACAATGCCCTTCTCCTCCAACCGCACAACCTCTGATGCCCCCCTTCAACCTCCTGCTCCTAGACGATAGAGATAGATGGGAGAACTTGGAAAGAGTCTCTAGTGCAAAGTTCTATGTGTACATTGGAGAGAAATGGGTTTATAAAGGAATGGCTTAAACAGCTGCTTGAACCGCCTCTTTTCATCGCCTCTCCTTTGAGCATCCTATATATATATATATATATATATATATATATATATATATATATATATATATATATATATATATATATATATATGTTAGCCTATTTGTCAAATAGGCCTAATAATACATATATTATATATATGCCCTTAGTATTATTGTACATATACTTTTAAGCGGTTTATAGATTCTTTTCCCAGAAGAATCTTAGGCTTTTGTATATTTGTCCATACAATAGTTACCCTGTTCTATGAGAATCTATTGCATGTAATCCTCTAGGTCCATATTTACTTTAGTTTTAAGATCCATTAACTTCTAATCTAATTATAAGTAAATTAATCTAGTTATTCTCAATAACCGTTTAATTTAATTTGGACCTTTGATCACGTTGGGTCAAGCAAATCCTCGTGATCCCAGAGGACATCGGGTTCATCTCCACCATGTCTGGTACCTGTTAATCTTCAATTACCGCATGACTATAGTCCCTTGCTCATTCTATAAGTCCGATACAATCATGTGGTATGGTTATTGTCAAATCACTAAAGATCATGTCATTTGACCATGACCTCCTTAATAACTTCAAGTTCATTCCAAATGAACTGAAACTACCCTGGCCAGGGATTTAGTGGAGCGTCCATGTCATGACCCATTAACTATCCGAGATATATCTGACAGTGAACGATCCCCTTTTTGAACATTAACGGTCTTCGCATGTATTCCGATGTGGCTAATAATTTGGTGTTTCATGACTTATGGATAAAGTCACTTAACCAAAAATCAAACCACACCGGTCCTCACGCAAGACCCAATTAATGTTTCAGGTCAAAGGATCAACGATACTATTAAGACAGATGGATCTTCAGTTGACATTAGGTATAATTAACCATTTGAAAATCTATCAGCAGATCAATTTAGTGGACATCCTCTCAGGATGAACACCCATACATATGTGCTGGTTCTCCCCACCTGTGACCATGAGATTGATCATCTCTACATCACGTGTGTCAATTTACGAGTAATTAATGTCGTAGAGAGATTACTTTCCAATCGGAAACGATTTAAAGTATGTGTCTATGTATAGTCAAACCCACATTCGAGATCCCATCTCGTATTGACTTTACAACCACATATCCTAGTGAAAACGTAAAGCAATTCACAGGTTACAAATTTACGCTCTAATTACCACTTTATTATGTCGAACAAGATTGTGCATCACATCAAACCTACTCGGCCCAGAATTGGCCCATAGGACAGTACTGGGCCAACTGATGGTTAATGTTTAGGAAAACACTGTTGGAAGTTGATGGGGGTAATCCTAATGGGTGTCCTACGGGCCAATACTGGGCAAACTAGGTCCGATGTGATGTACAATCTTGTTCGACATAATAAAGTGGTAATTAGAACGTACATTTGTAATATGTGGATTGCTTTACGTTGTCCCTAGGATATGTGGTTGAAAAGTCAATTCGAGATGGGATCTCGAATGTAGGTTTGACTGTACATGGACATATACCTTAAACCGTTCTCGATTGGAGAGTAATCACTCTGGGACATTGATTACTCGTAAATCGGCACACGTGATGTGTATATGATCAATCTCACCGTCACAGGTGCGAGGCACCAGCACATATGTGTGGGTGTTTATCCTGGGAGGATGTCCACTAAATTGATCTGCTGATAGATTTTCAAATGGTTAATTATACCTAATGTCAACTGAAGATCCATCTGTCTTAATAGTATCGTTGATCCTTTGACCTGAAACATTAATTGGGTCTTGCGTGAGGACCGGTGTGGTTTGATTTTTGGTTAAGTGACTTTATCCATAAGTCATGAAACACCAAATTATTAGCCACATCGGAATACATGCGAAGACCGTTAATGTTCAAAAAGGGGATCGCTCACTGTCAAGTATATCTCGGACAGTTAATGGGTCATGACATGGACGCCCCACTAAACCCCTGGCCAGGGTAGTTTCGGTTCGTTTGGAATGAACTTGAAGTTGTTAAGGAAGTCATGGTCAGACAACACGATCTCTAGTGGTTTGACAATAACCATATCATAGGATCGTATTAGACTCATAGAATGAGTGAGGGATTATAGCAATGCGGTAACTAAAGACTGACAGGTACTAGACATAGTGGATATGAACCCAGCGTCCTTTGGGATCACACGGATTTGCTTGACCGAACGTGATCAAAGGTCCAGATTAAATTAAACGGTTATTGAGAATAACTAGTTTAATTTACTTCTAATTAGATTAGAAGATAATGGATCTTAAAACCAGAGTGACTATGGACCTAGAGGATCACACATAATAGATTCTCGCAGAACAGGGTATTATTGTATGGACAAATATATAAAATCCTAATATTCTTTTGTGAAAAGAATCTATAAACCGCTTAAAAGTATATGTACAATAATACTAAGGGCATATATATAATATATGTATTATTTGGCTTATTCGACAAATAGGCTAATATATATATATATATATACATATATATATATATATGTATATATATGTATATATATATATATATACATATATATGTATATAAGATGCTCGAAGGAGAGGCGGTGAAAAGAGGCGGTTCAAGCAGCCGTTTAAGCCATTCCTTTGTAAACCCATTTCTTTCCATCGCACACATAGAACTTGCACCAGAGACTCTTCTCAAGTTCTCCCATGATCCTTAGGTGATACCGAAGTAGCATCAGCACCCGTCCAAGGATGGGCCTCCCTCTAAACCGGCCCCACTAGCAGAGGCTTGCCACCAGCGGCTGAGTGCAAGATCATGGTCATATCTGGAGGGCTAGATGAGGTACCACGTAGGCGTCGGCGAGACAAGGCATCCTGGGCCGTTGCAGTAGTCGACAGTGAGTCAAGCGTTCTCGGTGGGAGGATATCACCTTCACCGAAGCCGATCTTGAAGGAGTCCAGGTCCGCACGACGATGCCCTCGTCGTTAGCTGTAATAAAATACTATGATGTTCATCGTGTTTTCATAGATAATGGAAGTGCACATAATGTGCTTTTTTATGACTATTTTCTCAAACTTGGCCTGATCGAGGCCGACATGAGGGCCCATTGCAGACCTTTGTTTGGTTTTAACAGAGCATCCTGCCGAGTGGAAGGCATAGTCCGACTGCCAGTCACCCTTGGCACGGCTCCGAAGCAACTAACTATTGAAACTGACTTTACAGTAGTAAAGGTGGACGGCCTATAATGTCATTTTCGGTAGATGCCTAATCGGACGCATTGGGGCCGTACCTTCATCCTACCACCAGAAGCTTAAATTCCATATCGGCTAATGAGTTGGAGAAGCCAAGGGAAACTAGGAATCGACATGGCAATGTTACATGATCTCGGTGAAAGGCAAGGTGGCAGCCGAGTCACTTTCAATCGAGTCTTCAGCCGATGCTTCCTCGGGGGAAGAACTGATTGCCATCCCTGTCCTAGGGGGAGATGATCAACTACTGCAAATAGGTTCCGGTCTCCCAGCGGACGAAGCCGAAAGGTTGATTAATTTCCTGAAAGAGAACCTCGACGTATTCACCTGGTCACCGTCGGACATGTCAGGAATTGACCCGGAGATATCTGCGCATCGCCTTCATGTTGATCCGAACCATCCTCCGGTCAAGCAAAAGCGCCGAAGCTTCAATTTGGAAAGACGAATGGTGATCCGGGCCGAAGTGCAAAAAGGTTTGAATGCTGGGCATCTCCGAGAGGCTTATCATCCTGAGTGGGTGGCCAACGTCATAATGGTGCCAAAGGAGGACGGTAAGTGGTGGATGTGTGTTGACTTTACTGACCTCAATAAAGCTTTCCCAATGGACAATTTCCAGCTGCCTTGGATAGATCAGATGGTGGACGCCACTTCCGGCTATGAACTACTCAGTTTCCTCGACGTCTACTCGGGGTATCATCAAATCCGAATGCATCCGGAGGATGAAGACAAGACCAACTTTAACACTAATCTCAATGTTTATTGTTATACTTGGATGCCACTCGGCCTAAAGAATGCCGGTGCCACTTATCAGCGCCTCGTCAACAAGATATTTACCCCTCAGCTTGGATGGAACATGGAGGTGTATATTGATGACATGCTGGTGAAGAGCCGAGTTACCTCTAACCATCTGGCCGATTTGGTCGAGACCTTCTGTAAGGACTGAGGTTTCGGGTTCGGTTTTCGGGTCGGTTTCGGGCCGGATCCCCTGGGTCGGACCTTGGGGGGTCTGGAGAATTTCTTCTGAATGACGTCTACACATCACGACGCCTTTCAAACAGCGTCTTGATAGGTGGACGCCATTTAGGCGATTTGCTGTTGAGCCACGTGGGCGCCACGTGGGCGGGTTTTGGGCCGCGAGAGTACGGCCCCTGTCTTGTCGTCTGAACGGCGTCCATGATGGACGACGCGATTCAGACTGCCACCCTGCGATGTCAGTGTACGGTGCCTGACATGCCAGCTGAACGGCGTCCGTGGTGGTCGACGCGTTTCAGACAGCTGTTAGTACGGCCCGTCCTGTCATCTGATAGGCGTCCTTCTCGCTCGACGCGTTTTAGGTGGTTTCTGATGACCTCCGCGAGCCCTCCTTTCTTTCCCTCATTTCTCACCTTTCACTCCCTCTCCTCTCCCTCTCCGCCTCCTCCGATCCCTCTCTTCCCCTTTCCCTTCCTCTTCTTCCTCTTCCACCACTCCAACGCCTCCCTACCTCTCGCCTCTGCCACCACCACTTCCTTCGCGGCGTTCCATTCTCCGGACGGCGGCCGACGTCCCGGCGGAGTGGCGGCGTCCTCGAGGGTACCGGCGGCGGTCTGCGGTGCGGCGGTTCGGCGACACGGAGCCAAGAGAAGTTCAAGTATCCGGTAGGGGGACGAACCTTGTATGCGTTGCTCGTGCTTTCCTAGGCGTGTTTTGATGTGTTTTGGGCTAGATTGAGCATGTTTAGGGGGTGTTCTTGTGGGTATGGCCGTGTTCATGTATGTGGTTTTGTAGTGGGTTTGTGGGGGATGAACTTCTCTTCCTCCCCTTTTCCGTTTTGGGGCTTTTTCGGGGCATTTGGGGTTAAGGGAGAAACCCTCGGTTCGAACTAGGGAACCAGGTTTCTGGCGCTAAACGGCGTCGTGCCTGGTCGACGCCTTTTAGAAGGACGTTAGGGCAGTACGACGCGTTTTAGGGCAGAAACCTCCCCTGTTCGAGGTTTCGCAGGTTAGGGGTTCTGGCGCTAAATGACGTCATGGGTGGTCGACACCTTTTAGAAGGACGTAGGGACACCATGACGCCATTTAGGCAGGAAATCACCCCGACTGAGGGTCTGTCAGTTCGGGGATTCTGGGGCTAAAAGACGTCATGGGTGGGCGACGCGATTTGAATAAGCGTCGGGTAACCATGACGCCTTTTAAGGCAGAAATCTCCTGAGTAATGTTTTCCTGAAATTCCTGGATTTCTTAGCTGATTGGCGTCGGTGGATGTCGACGCGTTTCAAAAGGCGACCGCTGGTGTCGACGCCTTTTAGGCCAGATTTCCGTGGCCTCTGTTTTATGAACCGGTTTAGGGAACTTGAATGGCGTCGGTCTCGGGCGACGCGATTCAGGACAGAATAACACTAATTCATGCCAGTAAAATGTATTCATACTGCTAGATAGTTGGTTAGTGCATGCTTTAGTATACTTGGTTTCTTCGTGACCAGATGGCACTGCGTTGTGTGTAGTGTGATCGCGGGCTTTTCACGTGACCGGATCGTACCGTGCCGGGTTTTGGTGTTTTGAGTTACTGTGGACCTGGAGTGACATTGTAGCGCTTTATAACCCTGTGCTGGTGGGGGCGTGAGCACAGTGCCGGTGGGGGCGTGGGCGGGGTGACGCCTAGTGAGAGAGGGTCACCTGGTGAACCCCGGGGTCAGCTAGTACCGGTGTCGGAGTGGTACATTCGGAGAGTCACTCGTGCTGAGGGAAGGAGTAACCACCTAAGCCAGTTGGGCCGGAGTAGCTAGCGTGCTATCCGAGGGGTTACTGTTTGGTCTCAGCGGGTCGGTGTTTCCTACTTGTGCTTGTGTGGACGGTGTTTCCCACTTACGGCTGTATGGTTGGTGTTTCCCACTTTCGGAGGAGTGGTTGACGTGTTTTACCGAGACGAGAGTTGTAGGCTCCTTGATAGAATGATTTTAGAAATATGCATGTTACATTCCGAAGGCACATGATTCATATCGAGGTTTTAGGAGTACTGTGTTACAGCTTTACTTGCCTTATTACCTGTACCTTTGTTACTGCACTTGTGGGTGTGTGTGTGGGAGGCAGGGGATCGGATGATCCCTACTGAGCCCAATTTTGGTGTGGCTCACTCCCTGCGTTTTCAGGTGTAGACCTTGTGGCGTGTGGCGGCGCGTGGTGTTCTCTTTGGTGTGCGGACCAGCAGCTATCTCAGTTCCCGGGGTATGCCCCGATGTTGTTGTACTTTATTTCTGCCTGTACTTAATTAATTTGTTGGACATGTAATTATTGTTGGACTGTGTACGGACATTATTATTTTACTTCCTGCGCACTGTACCCCTTGTAGTCCGTGTGAATGTTATATTTAATCTTGTTTAACGCTTACTCCTCCAGATGTGTGTATAAGATCCTGGTATGAACCTACAGTTAATGGGCCGACATCCATTTAGTGACCAGGTCTCTGGTCATAGGATGGCGGGTCGTTACAGTTGGTATCAGAGCATAGTCTGGTCGAGTAAGTGGTAAACTGGGTTAGATATCGTAGTCCAACAATAAGTACGAGTCTGTACAGGCGATGGCTGCTGGTGTAGAGTGATAAGTTTTGACGTGTTTGTGTTGATTTTCGTGTTCGTGAGGTAGTGATGGCGCCGAGGAAGAGAGTTTCGTTGGCTCGTGGTACGAGATCAGACGATGGTAGTTCGGGGGCAGAAGGGCATAATGTGGATCGTTTTGTGGAGGCTATGATTGGAGCTATGGGCAGATACCAGCAGGGAGACGGTAGCGAGGGATCCAATTCCCGAGATGACCAGTTCACGATATTAGAGCGGTTTTTGAGGTTGGAGACCCCTTCTTTCACAGGTCGACCAGTCCCAGACCAGGCAGCTCGTTGGATTAAGGAAGTGGAAAAGGCGTTTGACGTTCTTGAATGTGTTGAGAATGACAAGACCTTGTTGGCAACCTATTTGTTGAAGGATAATGCATATGAATGGTGGGTTACCTTCAAGACAAGGATGTTTGTAAATAGATCTTTGAGAGAGATCCCTTGGGAGGCATTTGTGAGAGAGTTTAGTGGACAGTACTTTCCGAGGCACGTTCAGGAGACCAAGGAAAGAGAGTTTATGGAATTAGTGCAAAATGACATGTCAGTTCTAGAATATCATGCGAAGTTTGTGGCTCTTGGAGGATTCGTCCCACACTTATCTGAGCAGGAGAGATATAGAACTGAGAGATTTGTAGATGGACTCCGATATGATCTAAGGACAATGGTGGCACCTCAGGGTTGTAGAGATCTGGCGTCAGCAGTTCGATGCGCGGCAGCAGTGGAGACTCAATTTCAGCAAATGGAGAAAGAGTTGGAGCGATCGGTACGAGGGAAGCAGCAAGACAAGAGCAAATCAACGGTCCTTTCGTCAGGCGGTTCGAGTTCCTTTGAGTTCGGGTCCCAAAGGACGTCACGTGATGAAGATGAGGACGGTTCGGCCCAACAGATGCAGACTGAGGCTAGCAGGCAGCAGGGAAAGAGTCATGATGCGGCAGATTATTGTCCCCGTTGTAGTAGGTATTACGGTAACCATGCATGTTCATTGGTCGCTGGTAGCTGTTTTGGCTGTGGCAGGAGGAGACATCTCGCGAGGAACTGTCCCCAGAAGAATAAGACGAGTCGGGGGCCGAGTGGTCAGTAGGAGCCCGGTACCTTATGTAGTGTTGTATGCCCTTTTTGTAGAGATCCGAGGTGCGGGGATAGATGAACACTCTTATCTTGTCTTATGAGGTAGTGGTTGTGAACTCTTATGGCACTCTCTATGTATTTTGGGTCGTGGAGATGATTTGGTATTGTAATGTGTACCTTGTAAGGTTGTTATATTATGATGTTGATCTATCAATTTTGGTGGAATCATGGCACATAATTAGTTTTAGTATTGATTTGATTGATGGATTGTGTGTGGGGAGCCCCGTGTAGGAATGTGATCGTTGAGGGCATTAGCAGGATTTTACCGATGATTGGTCCAGGAATTTTTCGATAGCAACCCCCCCTTATTGAGGTTGACTCATAGCGGAGTTCGTATCATGTGGACCGAGGAATGTGAGCGGAGTTTCATTAAGTTGAAGGCTCGCCTCACTTGGGCTCTAGTGTTGGTACTTTTATCAGGTTCCGGTGAAATTGTGGGGTATTCAGTTACATCACATTGAGGTTTGGGTGCGTTTCTGATGCAACTTGGTAAGATTGTGGCCTATAGGCAGTTGAAGAAGCTTGAAGAGAACTATCCTTCTATGACTCAGAGCTGGCAGCTGTGGTGTTTGCACCATAGATCTAGAGGCATTGTTTGTATGGGGATTATTTGAGCAACTGTGGAACCTCCCTTTCGGATTCCACGTGAGACTGATGGAGCCAGGTCGGCCAGCAGTGTACCATACCGTAATTAAGACTTAGAGGACAGATGCAGAGTTACCGCAGATTCTCCAGAATTCAGAGGTGGAATTGTGGGGCAGTAGTACAGTCAGGTTTGAGGTAGACTTTGTGATTTGACCGTGAAGGACGTGCGCAGGTGTCCCTTTTGGAGGCACACTGTTCTAAATAAATGATGCTTCCCGGATCAAGTTAAGCGTATCATTGTTGAGGTGGTCCAGTAGGAAGAAGGATAGGACTGATTCTGTGGTTGAGTGCTTGTATTTTCAGCAGGTTAAGGTGGAATATCAGAGTGGCGCAGCGGTAGCGTGGTTGCAGTCCTTGCCGATCCCGGTGTGGAGACGGGAGCTTGTGACTTGAGGCATGTATTAGGATTGTTTTATTCCCTGGTGGAGGGAGCGTGATCTGGATTACCATTGAACAGCTGACTACGTCAGTACACTTCCTGGCTATCAGGAAGGACTGGTCAGTCGGTAAGTTGGCTGAGTTGTTTGTAAGTCGGATCATCTCTTTCTGCGCGATGTACCCTTATCCATCATGTCAGATCGGGCTTTGAGATTTACTTCTTAATTGTGGGAAGAGTCTTTGGAAGACTTTGAGTACGCGGTTAGCCTTCAACCCGGCCTATCATCCCGAGGCTGATGGGCGGTCAGAAGGGGGCGCGTGATTGTGATGCTGGGAAGCAGTTCCCTACCCTTTTTGGTAAGTTCCCATGAGAGTTGGCAGTGGAGGCATTTTCGCCCTCGTTACCTGTAGCAGGCAATTTCGAGGACGAAATTCTTTTAAGGGGGGGAGAATGTAAGGACTGAGGTTTCGGGTTCGGTTTTCGGGTCGGTTTCGGGCCGGATCCCCTGGGTCGGACCTTGGGGGGTCTGGAGAATTTCTTCTGAATGACGTCTACACATCACGACGCCTTTCAAACGGCGTCTTGATAGGTGGACGCCATTTAGGCGATTTGCTGTTGCGCCACGTGGGCGCCACGTGGGCGGGTTTTGGGCCGCGAGAGTACGGCCCCTGTCTTGTCGTCTGAACGGCGTCCATGATGGACGACGCGATTCAGACTGCCACCCTGCGATGTCAGTGTACGGTGCCTGACATGCCAGCTGAACGGCGTCCGTGGTGGTCGACGCGTTTCAGACAGCTGTTAGTACGGCCCGTCCTGTCATCTGATAGGCGTCCTTCTCGCTCGACGCGTTTTAGGTAGTTTCTGATGACCTCCGCGAGCCCTCCTTTCTTTCCCTCATTTCTCACCTTTCACTCTCTCTCCTCTCCCTCTCCGCCTCCTCCGATCCCTCTCTTCCCCTTTCCCTTCCTCTTCTTCCTCTTCCACCACTCCAACGCCTCCCTACCTCTCGCCTCTGCCACCACCACTTCCTTCGCGGCGTTCCATTCTCCGGACGGCGGCCGACGTCCCGGCGGAGTGGCGGCGTCCTCGAGGGTACCGGCGGCGGTCTGCGGTGCGGCGGTTCGGCGACACGGAGCCAAGAGAAGTTCAAGTATCCGGTAGGGGGACGAACCTTGTATGCGTTGCTCGTGCTTTCCTAGGCGTGTTTTGATGTGTTTTGGGCTAGATTGAGCATGTTTAGGGGTGTTCTTGTGGGTATGGCCGTGTTCATGTATGTGGTTTTGTAGTGGGTTTGTGGGGGATGAACTTCTCTTCCTCCCCTTTTCCGTTTTGGGGATTTTTCGGGGCATTTGGGGTTAAGGGAGAAACCCTCGGTTCGAACCAGGGAACCAGGTTTCTGGCGCTAAACGGCGTCGTGCCTGGTCGACGCCTTTTAGAAGGACGTTAGGGCAGTACGACGCGTTTTAGGGCAGAAACCTCCCCTGTTCGAGGTTTCGCAGGTTAGTGGTTCTTGAGCTAAATGACGTCATGGGTGGTCGACACCTTTTAGAAGGACGTCGGGACACCATGACGCCATTTAGGCAAGAAATCACCCCGACTGAGGGTCTGTCAGTTCGGGGATTCTGGGGCTAAAAGACGTCATGGGTGGGCGACGCGATTTGAATAAGCGTCGGGTAACCATGACGCCTTTTAAGGCAGAAATCTCCTGAGTAATGTTTTCCTGAAATTCTTGGATTTCTTAGCTGATTGGCGTCGGTGGATGTCGACGCGTTTCAAAAGGCGACCGCTGGTGTCGACGCCTTTTAGGCCAGATTTCCGTGGCCTCTGTTTTATGAACTGGTTTAGGGAACTTGAATGGCGTCGGTCTCGGGTGACGCGATTCAGGACAGAATAACACTAATTCATGCCAGTAAAATGTATTCATACTGCTAGATAGTTGGTTAGTGCATGCTTTAGTATACTTGGTTTCTTCGTGACCAGATGGCACTGCGTTGTGTGTAGTGTGATCGCGGGCTTTTCACGTGACCGGATCGTACCGTGCCGGGTTTTGGTGTTTTGAGTTACTGTGGACCTGGAGTGACATTGTAGCGCTTTATCACCCTGTGCTGGTGGGGGCGTGAGCACAGCGCCGGTGGGAGCGTGGGCGGGGTGACGCCTAGTGAGAGAGGGTCACCTGGTGAACCCCGGGGTCAGCTAGTACCGGTGTCGGAGTGGTACATTCGGAGAGTCACTCGTGCTGAGGGAAGGAGTAACCACCTGAGCCAGTTGGGCCGGAGTAGCTAGCGTGCTATCCGAGGGGTTACTGTTTGGTCTCAGCGGGTCGGTGTTTCCTACTTGTGCTTGTGTGGACGGTGTTTCCCACTTACGGCTGTGTGGTTGGTGTTTCCCACTTTCGGAGGAGTGGTTGACGTGTTTTACCGAGACGGGAGTTGTAGGCTCCTTGATAGAATGATTTTAGAAATATGCATGTTACATTCCGAAGGCACATGATTCATATCGAGGTTTTAGGAGTACTGTGTTACAGCTTTACTTGCCTTATTACCTGTACCTTTGTTACTGCACTTGTGGGTGTGTGTGTGGGAGGCAGGGGATCGGATGATCCCTACTGAGCCCAATTTTGGTGTGGCTCACTCCCTGCGTTTTCAGGTGTAGACCTTGTGGCGTGTGGCGGCGCGTGGTGTTCTCCTTGGTGTGCGGACCAGCAGCTATCTCAGTTCCCGGGGTATGCCCCGATGTTGTTGTACTTTATTTCTGCCTGTACTTAATTAATTTGTTGGACATGTAATTATTGTTGGACTGTGTACGGACATTATTATTTTACTTCCTGCGTACTGTACCCCTTGTAGTCCGTGTGAATGTTATATTTAATCTTGTTTAACGCTTACTCCTCCAGATGTGTGTATAAGATCCTGGTATGAACCTACAGTTAATGGGCCGACATCCATTTAGTGACCGGGTCTCTGGTCATATGATGGCGGGTCGTTACACCTTCTATGCTTTGCGCAGGTACCATATGAAGCTAAATCTAGCCAAGTGTGCTTTTGGCATAGCCTCCGAGAAGTTCCTGGGTTACCTGTGTTAGTTTAGGTGGCCTACAAGCCAATCTAACAATGTAAATCTCGTTCATTATTAATAAAATGGCATAATATTCATTATGTGTAAATCGCGTTAATTATCGTTTCATAATGAAGTCCGTGAATATGTGTTATGGTGATCAGATTATGATGAGATCATACTAATGAGACTGATCACTTAAACACACATATTCTTAATCGTTCCTAGTCGGAGGATATCCGAGAAGGACATCGGATATCCGGTTAGACTAGTACAGATTACTCCTGCTTATATGATGAGGGTGACTGGTCTCATAAGTCATTTGTGTGGAGACACTAAGGCAAATCTGTAGGTGCTCATTGGAGAATGAGTTCACTGAACTGATCCGACTGAATCGCTGGATGGTATTGTACCTCACTGTCAACCAGCTTGATTCTATTGTCGCAGTTGCGTGGATGGTCCTCGGACCTGAGACACCAAGGACACCTTGGCGGTGGACTTTTGTACTTTGACCTTGGTTTACGAATCTCTAGCCACGAGATTCTAATACGCCAAGGATTGGGTACAGCGGAATACCGTCGAAGGGAATTGTGTGTCAATAAGGAATCATTCGCTCTTGGTACTTAGAGAGAGAATGCTCTAGGAAGGATGCGCGGAAGTCCCTGGCCAGGGCGGACGATAATATCGAGAAAGGAGTTTTCCGATATTCATCAGCGGCATCCAATCCAAGTGAGTCGACCGGTTAGGGTTTGATAGCTCGCCATGCCATGAGTTGACTCGAGAGCATTGTACGAATGAAGGATTATATCCACGCGGTAACTGTCGGCGGAAAGGTTCAAAGAGTGGGTTACTTAACCCCAAATACCTTCCGGGTTCATGCGGTGTTGCTTGGCACCCAACGTGATCGGAGGCCCGGTCGAATTCGATGTGCGACATCAATTCGATTGATTAATTGATTAATAAAGGGTTATTAATTAATTAATAAAGCTAGTGAGGAGTCACTGGGCTTGTTGGGTCATTAACTGGACTGGTACTTGGGCCTAGAGGGTCACACGCACATGATTCTCAAGGCGATGGATAAATAAGTGGGTTTTATACAAACCGGGGGTTTTTATGAAAAACCGCGCGGTTAGTATAAAACATAGCGAACGGGCTGAGCAGGCCAAGCTGCTGCTAACCCTAGCCGCCCCTCCTCAGTTTCTGTCCTTCTCTGGCGTCCAGGCAGATCCAGATCTGCTCCGCCGCTTCTCCGAATCCCGTTCGACGGGAAATCGTCCGCGCGCTGCGGCGATCATTGCGGCGACTGGCGGAGGCTTCGTGGGCTACGAAGAACGAGGAACTCAAGGATATCCGTCGCGGGGAGGATCGCGTGGACTTCGCTAGAGGCCGGGCGCTTGCGCGGCTTGCGGTGTCACACCGACGGAACCAAACGGCTGCGGATTCGAATCCGCACACGGTGAGAAAAGATAATCCGATTATCTTGTATTTTAGATTCCGAAACGGGAACGGATCGCTGTAAATATTTTTGTTTTTCCGCTGCGTGAGCGATCCGGAGAATCCGAGAAAACCTAACAGTAGTATTAGAGCCAGGTTCCACTATTTCTCGTCCCGTTTCGGTCTCCAAATTAATTTTTCCATGATTTAATTCCATGCTTAAAAGTCAATTTTTTTGCTGGATCTGTGTTCATGAGATGAACCAGGGCCCGAGCCCAGGGCTCAGCCCATTTGGCTGAGCCAACTCCACCCCTATTTTCTTGTTTAATTCCCCTTTGCCCATTTATAAAATGAATTAAAATTTAATTTTAATTTCAATAAAATTCAAAAATGTTTTGTAATTTTATAATGGGCTTACAAATGATTTGTGAATCATTTTAATTAACATTTAGTTGTTAGTTGATTAACATTAACTGTTAGTTTAATGGTTAAACTAATAGTTAATTTTAATAATACTAATTTAATGGTTAAATTAGTAATTAATAATTATTAATCTAATAGCTAGATTATTAATTGTTATTTCAACTAATTTTTAATTAATATTTGAGTTAGTTATTAATTTAATTGTTAAATTAATATTTAACTTAAATGACTAATTTAAGTGTTAAATTAGTAGTATTTAATGATTAATTGTTAGTTATTAATTTAAGGGTTAAATTAATGATTAACATTAATCTTCTAATCTAATAGTTAGATTATTAATTATTAATTAATTAAAGTTAATTATTAATTTAAGTATTAAGTTAATAATTGATTTTAAATTAACTAATCTAAGAGTTAGATTAGTAGTTAATTAATAATTAGAGTTAATTAATAATTTAAGTGTTAAATTGTTAATTAATTTTGATGGACTAGTCTAAGAGTTAGATTAGTTATTAATAGTCTAATTGTTAGATTATTAATGGGGTTTAATCTAAGTGTTAGATTATTAGAAATGTTCTAATTTGCATGGAATAATCTGGAATTATTAATTTGGAGTGTGTGCGCATGTGATGTGTATTTATTGCTTTTAAATTAGATTTAATTGCATGTTAAGTTAATAAAATGAGTTTTCGAAAATCAAATGCCAATGTTGATTGGATCCCAGCTTTTTGAAAGCCAAAACTTATCTATTTTTGAAAACTCATTTGTTTTAGCCATGTGATGCGCTGAATCATGTGTGGAATGTTTAAAACACACCGTGGTCATGGATATGCACTTAATTTATTATTCATGTGATGAATGGATTGTATGGATCGTGGATGTATGTTTGATTATTAATTGTTAATAAATAGAGGTTTGCGCACCTCTCTCTCTCATACTCCGATGTAATTCTACCTCCCTCTTACTCTTGTACTCGCCACAAGGCCTTCTTCAATTTACTTGTAAATTCTAGAATTTAAATGTAATCTGATCGAGGCAACCGAGGAAGGAGCGAGGACGATCCACAACTGCAACCAGGAAGGCGAAAAGATGGAGATCTCTTGCCTATGTGATTGCAGGATATCTAATGTAAATGTTATGATTAGAATGTGTGTGCATTTGACTCTTGGCTCCAGTCAAACCCACTGTGCTATCCATGACCACACTAATGACATGTATGTGATGCATTGTTTATCTTTTGATTATGAATCAAAGCAGGTTATAGTATTTTGTAAATATATACGATATATTTATATACTATCACCTAGGAGAGACCAAGATAAAAGTTATCTAAATACCCTCAGATAAACTCTAAGCCGTAACGCGAGTAGTTAAGAACTTACCGCGTGGTCCACCATCGTTATAGTCATAGGATTCGAATCACTTTAGGCAGGTTTGTTGTGCTATCCACAAGGCCTGCTTAATTGGGAGGAGAAACTGTGGCTATGGCATTAGATGCCTATAGATCGGGGTAGAGGAACCATGTAGCTTTGCTGTGCTATCCACAAGGGCTGCATGCAAATCTATGCTCGTCGCGTAATGATGGTTAGCTTAGACCAAAATTAGTGATTTGTTGTGCTATCCACAAGGTCATTAAATCTCTGGGGACAGAAGCTATGATCAGATATTGCAAGGAGTTGCAAGTCCCATGAGTTGGGTGCTCTCTGATTGTATTACAGTTTGTTGTGCTATCCACAAGGCTGTAGCGCAAGTCATTGAGATTCTGATCCCCACTAGGAGACTGTCGGCGTCTCCCGTTCTGTATAACTGAGGGTTATACAGTCCGTCGAAAATTAGTGGGAGTTAAACTTGAACAAAAGACCATGTCTTGTTTTAAACTTTAATAATTGAACATCTGCTAAATAAATTTTACTTATCTCCTGTAGGAACTATGTTGTCGAATAACCCACTCCGTGGCATACTTGATGCCATTTTGACTTACTTGATCTACTCGGATTGGTTCAGACTGAAGAATGTCTTCAGATCTGAGCACAATAACTTTGTCCCTGGAGCTGATCCTCTTGCTGAATTGGCATTGGATGCCCCTGAAGCAGGGATGATAGCTAACGATAAAGGATCAAAGGACAAAGATAAAAGAGTAGTGAAGGGTGACTGCTTATACTATAAGCAGTATGGTCACTGGAAGAGGAACTGCAAGGAGTTCCTTAACGATAAAGCTCATGGAAGAGTGAAGCTGTCTGAAGCTTCAGATATCTATATGATAGATATCAACTTGTCAGTTAGAGATTCCACATCTTGGGTATTAGATACCGGATGTGCTTCTCATATCTGCCATGATGTGCAGATGCTGACAAGTAAGCGCAAGCTGAGACAAGGTGATGTAGAATTAAGGCTAGGAAACGGCGCAAAAGTTGCGGCGATTGCTGTTGGGACAGCAAACCTCAGGCTTCCATCGGGAGACACCTTACTATTGGAAGATTATTATTATGTTCCTAGCATAATAAAGAACATCATATCAATATCTTGTTTGGACAAGATAGGATATAGGTTGACAATTGAGAATAGAAGTTGTTCGATTTATTATGGTAATAAATCAATAGCTTCGGCATCTTTAGTCAACGGTCTATATCTATTAGATGTTTCTTATTTCAATCTTCAGATTGATAATGCTCTTAAGAAGAGTAAGAATTGTGTGAACCAGGCCTACATGTGGCATTGTAGACTTGGGCACATTGGCGAAAGCAGGTTGCAAAAGTTGCACAAGCATGGTTACTTAATAGCATTCGATTATGAATCGTTTCAACATGCGAATCCTGCCTTATGGGAAAGATGGCAAAATCTCCATTTAGTGGACATGGAGAACGTGCTAAGGACATTTTGGAACTAATACATTCAGATGTATGTGGTCCGATGTCTACCCAAGCCAAAGGTGGCTTTTCTTACTTCATTACGTTCACCGATGACTTCTCAAGATTCGGCTATGTGTACTTAATGAAGTACAAGTCGGAAGCATTTGAGAAGTTCAAGGAGTTCAAGAATGAGGTGGAGAAACAGTTAGGAAAGAGTATTAAAGCTCTTCAATCAGATCGAGGAGGAGAATAGTTGAGTACCAACTTCATACAATTCTTAAAGGATAATGGTATCCTTTCTCAGCTGACCCCTCCATATACACCACAGATGAATGGTGTATCATAAAGGAGGAATCGCACCTTGTTGGACATGGTGCGATCTATGATGAGCTTTTCAGGATTACCAGTGTCCCTCTGGGGGTATGCTCTAGAGTCAGCAGCATACCTACTGAATAGAGTACCCAGCAAGTCTGTGGCCTCTACTCCATATGAGATATGGAAAGGCAGGAAACCAGAATTTAAACATGTTAAAGTCTGGGGTTGTCCTGCTCATGTAAAGAGGCATGATCCAAACAAGCTGGAATCACGAACTGATAAATGCAGATTTGTGGGATATCCAAAGGAAACCTTTGGATACTATTTTTACCATCTTGGTGAGCAAAAGGTGTTTGTCGCCAGGAAAGCTGTCTTCCTGGAAGAGGAATACCTTATCCAGGAGAACAGTGGGAGTAAAATAGTACTGGAAGAGGTTCCAGATCCCCAAACAGCTGCATTATCATCAGATGAGATATCAGTTCCTGAATCTGTTCAAGTACACACAGATGAGCCTCGTAGATCTAGTAGAGTACCTAGACTACCTGAACGATATGTGGGACATATTGCTGAAGGTGAGTCTAAGGTAGAATATAATGAGGATGATGATCCTAAAACCTACCAGGAGGCTATAGAAGGCCCAGAAGCCGGGAAATGGCGAGAAGCTATGAACTCAGAAATCCAGTCCATGTACACCAACCAAGTTTGGAACTTGGAGGACTTGCCCGAGGGTATTGTACCCATCGGTTGCAAGTAGATCTTTAAAAGAAAGATCGATGCTGATGGACGGATCGACACTTATAAGGCAAGGTTGGTGGCAAAGGGATATCGTCAAAGGCAAGGAATTGACTATGACGAGACTTTCTCACCAGTTGCCATGATAAAGTCGATCAGAGTTCTACTCGCCATTGCTGCACATTTTGATTATGAAATCTGGTAGATGGATGTGAAGACTGCCTTCCTCAATGGTAATCTTGAGGAAGAGGTGTATATGATACAACCAGAAGGTTTCACATCCAAAGAATCTTCAGATAAAGTGTGCAAGCTTCAGAGGTCCATTTATGGACTGAAGCAGGCTTCCCGGAGCTGGAACATAAGATTTGACGAGCCTGTCAAGTCTTATGACTTCATTAAGAATGAAGATGAGCCTTGTGTGTACAAGAAGACCAGTAGGACTGCAGTCACTTTTCTAGTTCTTTACGTAGATGACATACTACTCATTGGGAATGATGTAGCTATGATGTCATCAGTAAAGATCTGGCTGTCGAAAAACTTCTCCATGAAGGATTTGGGAGAAGCATCCTACGTGTTGGGAATACGGATCTATAGAGATAGATCAAAGAGGATGCTTGGAATGACCCAATCCTTGTACATAGATACCATAGTCAAAAGGTTTGGCATGGAAAATTCTAAGAGAGGTTTCATACTGATGAGACATGGAATCAATCTCTCAAAGGAGCAGTCTCCTAAGACTCCTAATGAGAGGGCATTCATGGATAGAGTACCTTATGCTTCTGCCATAGGATCTATCATGTATGCCATGCTATGTACACGGCCTGATGTTGCATTTGCTCTAAGTGTTACGAGCAGATTTCAGGCTGATCCAGGCGAAGAGCACTGGAAGGCAGTGAAATGCATCCTTAAGTACTTGAGAAGAACTAAGGATATGTTTCTTGTCTATAGAGGAGGTGACTTGAAACTGCGAGGCTTTACTGACTCGAATTTCCAATCGGATCCAGATGATAGCAAGTCAACATCTGGATTCGTGTTTACATTGAACGGAGGGGCAGTGTGCTGGAAGAGTTCCAAGCAAGTAACCACTGCAGATTCGACGACTGAAGCTGAGTACATCGCTGCAGCTGAAGCCGCCAAGGAAGCAGTGTGGTTGAAGAAATTCATCACCGACCTCGACGTAGTTCCCAGCATATCTGAGCCTATTCCACTGTTGTGCGACAACAATGGAGCGATTGCGCAAGCAAAAGAGCCACGGTCTCATCAGAAATCGAAGCATATTCTGAGGCGCTTTCACCTTATCAGAGAGATCATATCCAGAGGAGATGTAGTAGTGGAAAGAGTTCCATCCGTCGACAATGTAGCAGATCCACTGACAAAGCCATTGGCTCAAATTATGTTTGAGCGTCACCTAGAGTCTATGGGCTTATTGTATAAAGGTGATTGGCTTTAGTCCAAGTGGGAGATTGTTAGTTTAGGTGGCCTACAAGCCAATCTAACAATGTAAATCTCGTTCATTATTAATAAAATGGCATAATATTCATAATGTGTAAATCGCGTTAATTATCGTTTCATAATGAAGTCCGTGAATATGTGTTATGGTGATCAGATTATGATGAGATCATACTAATGAGACTGATCACTTAAACACACATATTCTTAATCGTTCTTAGTCGGAGGATATCCGAGAAGGACATCGGATATCCGGTTAGACTAGTACAGATTACTCCTGCTCATATGATGAGGGTGACTGGTCTCATAAGTCACCTGTGTGGAGACACTAAGGCAAATCTGTAAGTGCTCATTGGAGAATGAGTTCACTGAACTGATCCGACTGAATCGCTGGATGGTATTGTACCTCACTGTCAACCAGCTTGATTCTATTGTCGCAGTGGCGTGGATGGTTCTCGGACCTGAGACACCAAGGACACCTTGGCGGTGGACTTATGTGCTTTGACCTTGGTTTATGAATCTCTAGCCACAGGATTCTAATACGCCAAGGATTGGGTACAGCGGAATACCGTCGAAGGGAATTGTGTGTCAATAAGGAATCATTCGCTCTCGGTACTTAGAGAGAGAATGCTCTAGGAAGGATGCGCGGAAGTCCCTGGCCAGGGCGGACGATAATATCGGGAAAGGAGTTTTCCGATATTCATCTGCGGCATCCAATCCAAGTGAGTCGACCGGTTAGGGTTTGATAGCTCGTCATGCCCTGAGTTGACTCGAGAGCATTGTACGAATGAAGGATTATATCCACGCGGTAACTGTCGGCGGAAAGGTTCCAAGAGTGGGTTACTTAACCCCAAATACCTTCCGGGTTCATGCGGTGTTGCTTGGCACCCAACGTGATCGGAGGTCCGGTCGAATTCGATGTGCGACATCAATTCGATTGATTAATTGATTAATAAAGGGTTATTAATTAATTAATAAAGCCAGTGAGGAGTCACTGGGCTTGTTGGGCTATTAACTGGACTGGTACTTGGGCCTAGAGGGTCACACGCACATGATTCTCAAGGCGATGGATAAATAAGTGGGTTTTATACAAACCGGGGGTTTTTATGAAAAACCGCGCGGTTAGTATAAAACATAGCGAACGGGCTGAGCAGGCCAAGCTGCTGCTAACCCTAGCCGCCCCTCCTCAGTTTCTGTCCTTCTCTGGCGTCCAGGCAGATCCAGATGCTCCGCCGCTTCTCCGAATCCCGTTCGACGGGAAATCGTCCGCGCGCTGCGGCGATCATTGCGGCGACTGGCGGAGGCTTCGTGGGCTGCGAATAACGAGGAACTCGTGGATATCCATCGCGGGGAGGATCGCGTGGACTTCTCTAGAGGCTGGGCGCTTGCGCGGCTTGCGGTGTCACACCGACGGAACCAAACGGCTGCAGATTCGAATCCGCACATGGTGAGAAAAGATAATCCGATTATCTTGTATTTTAGATTCCGAAACGGGAACGGATCGCTGTAAATATTTTTGTTTTTCCGCTGCGTGAGCGATCCGGAGAATCTGAGAAAACCCAACAACCTGGTGACTCGCCGAGGGGTGGAGGCAAATCCAGCGAAGGTGGCGTGCATCCTTCAGATGAGCCCTCCGGCGAACGTCCGCGTGGTGCAAAGGCTTAGTGGACAGGTGGTAGTTCTAAGCCGCTTCATGTCAAGGGTGATGGATCGCTGCTTCCCCTTCTTCAAGTTGCTGTGGAAGACTGGCAATTTTCGTTGGACGGAAAAATGCCAATCGGCCTTTAACTAGCTCGAAGGTTATCTTTCTGAAGTTCCTGTCCTAGCCAAGCTTGTCGAGGGGGAGTGGTTATTCATGTATCTTGCTGCATACAAAACTGCACAGAGTGCCATCCTTTGTCCGAGAGGAGAATGGCGTATAGAAACCTATCTATTATATCAGCTGAGCACTTCACGGGGCTGAGCTTCAGTACCCGACGCTGGAAAAACTAGCGCTTGCCTAGGTCGTGTCTACAAGGAGACTTCGGCCATATTTCCTAGTACACCCAGTAAAAGTGCTCACTAACCAACCCTTGCGATAGGTTCTCTTTTGGCCCGAAGTATCCGAGAGGCTTGCCAAGTGGGCCATAGAGCTAGGCGTGTTCAATATCAACTACGGGCCCCAAACCGCAATAAAGGCACAAGCTCTGACTGACTTCATCGCGGAATTAACTCCCAAGGGATCTTCGGCGTAGAAGCCGGCTGAGGGTGAAGAACCCGACTCCTCCCCATTATGCCATTTGGCCGACAACTTCCTAGCCAAATCACCTAACTTGGTAATTGGCATCTCTTTGTGGATGGGTTCGCGTGCGCCTCGGGCAGCGGCACCGGATGGGTCCTAATGTCTCCAGACAGAGTAATCTTCGAGTACGCTCTCCACTTCGCCTTCCGAGCCACCAATAATGAGGCAGAGTATGAAGCTTTGATATCAGGCCTCCAAGCCGCAAGACGAATCGGCGTGCTTGAGTTAAGTGCATTCTGCAACTCCCAGCTGATCGTGAGCCAGATAACCAGGGAGTATGATGCCTGGGACGCTCTCATGGCGGTCTACCTTCAAGTAACAAAGAATATCCTAGCTGAGTTCAATTCTACTGTCAAAAGGATCCCTCGGTCCGAAAACATCAGGGCCGATGCTCTCTCTCGGATGGCATCCACTCATAAAGGGAGAGGAAGCCGGATGGTACTAGTAGACGAACTCCTTGCTCCGAGCGTCAATCGGCTGGAGGAGGTAATGTAAACTGAACTCTTCGAGGACGAGACCTAGATGACCCATTATTGAATTATATCCTCCGAGGGGAACTTCCATCCGAAGAAAAGGAGGCAAGGCATATTCGGCTGCACTCCAACCAATTCCTCTTTATAGAAGGGCTGTTATATAAAAGAACTTTCAGCGACCACTTCTCAGATGTCTCAACCCAGCCGAGGTTGATTACGCCCTTCGAGAAGTTTACGAAGGGGTATGCGGAGGACATGCTGGGGGCTAGGCCCTGGCCTACAAATTGCTTAGGCAGGGTTACTGGAGGCCAACCCTTCGGTAGGATGCAGCCGAGCTCGTCTGGCGCTGCGATCAATGCCAGCGATTTAGTCCGCTTATTCATTAGTCGGATACATTGCTGACACCCTTGTTAGATCCGTGGCCTTTCCCCCAGTGGTGCATACGCCTTCTCGGTCCTTTTCCCATAGCTACGGGCCAAATGAAATTTCTCATTATTGCCGTTGATTATTTCACCAAGTGGGTAGAGGCCGAGCCCCTCGTGACCATTACGGACAACAATTGTCGTACATTTTTTAGGAAAATGCACTTGATCTTGATTTTTTGATTTAGATTTAGATTTGTATTTGTGCGCTTTACCTGACTCAATCAGATGATTGCGTAGTTCTTCGACCCGATCCCCGCTACCCATAAATGGAATAACGTTAATTACATCCTCCTAAGAGGAAAACCCTTGATTAATCGTCGGAAGATTAGAATAACACCCTTTAAAATGATATAAACAAGACATACAAGATTGCATTCGAAAAATGAATGAATTTCAGTTTTTATTTGAGAAGAAAGCTCATTTTTAGTTTTAGAGTTGAGTCTGCGCAAGACTTGATATATTGATTTTTATTGATGGATAATGATGTGGGACATTTTTTAGTCTTTTTAGATTAATTTATGTGGATGCATTGAAGATTTGTTGAATTTTTATGTTTGGAAGTGAACATGAAGTTGAGTCTGCAGAAGGATGCTCAGACTCATTTGTTACCAATGAAAATGATTGTATTTATTTTGATTTTTTGATTTGTGAGAAGAATGAAAGTCTTTTTTATGGCATTTTAATTGAAGTGGATGACATTTTTCATGATGATTATGATTTGAAATTTGAATATTGATTTTGGTTATGTTTTATTGACAAGAAGTCTAATAAACATTTCTTATAGTGTTTTTTTTAAATTTGGAGTAAAGAGATTTTAGATTTGATTTGTAAGGTATGGAAAAGTGTTTTTTATGTTTTCTTATTTGATTTGAGTGAAAAATGCTTCAAAGACTTATGCTTTTTATGTTTTGTATTTGTAGGTTTTTAAAGAATGAGACAAAGTCAATTGAAGTGAGGCTTCTTTTAGGTATTTTTTATCTTTTGCAAAGGGCAAAAATGAGTTTTATTTGATTTTTTGATTTACAGGAAGTGTATAGTTTTATCTTGGAGTTTTTATTTAATTTTAAAGGAATTAAGGTTGAAAAAATTGGATTTTAACAATTGGGGGTTGAGTCTGCGCAAGGGAGCACAGACTAATTTGTCACAGGCCTGGTTTTATATTTTTTAGGTAATTTCAAGGAGAAAAATTAGCATTTTTGTTTGGATTTTGATTTGTGAAAAATATATGGTTTATCTTTAAGATTTTGATTTGATTTAAGGGTAATTTAATGGCTAAACTACCAAATTTTAGGAATTTAGGGTTGAGTCTGCGCTATAGGGCGCATACTCATTTGTTACCAAAATGTTTAGATATTTTTTATATTTTTTGCAAAAGGATTTTTGAGCTTTTATTTAGGTTTTTGACTTATAAAAAGTATAAAGTTTTTATGTGAATTTTCGGGTTCAATTTGGAGAGAAGTTAAGGTCAAAAAGACCAATTTTGGGAATTGAGGGTTGAGTGTGCGCAATATTGCGCAGACTCATTTGTCACCAATTTATTTTTAAGGATTTTTGTATTTTTTCAAGAACAAATTGATGTTTTTATTTGATTTCCTGATATATAAGAATAAACTTGATTTTTAGAGAGTTTTAGATCATCTTAAAGTGGTCGGGAAGTTGATTTTTTATTTTTTGTGAATTTCAGGGTTGAGTCTGCGCAATATTACGCAGACTCAAGTATGAACTGTGAATTTCTTGTTTATGAGTTGTTTTATTAGATTTTTGATGGGATAACTTGATTTTATGTTTTTTTTGGTGATGATTTACAGATTTGGAGTTGCGGGCATGATTTAGGGGCCAAGAGATGAGGTTTTGACCTTAAGATTGATGCGTAGACTCAAGTTTAAGAAGGATTTTGAGTAAGATTCTTATAAAGATGGAACCTCCTGAGGTTGAGGGGAATTCCAAGACTTTCAAGGTGCTGGGGAGCTTCAAAGATCAAGGAGACAAGAAAATGGGTTTGAGTCTGCGCTGGGGGTGCGCAGACTCAACTGAATTTGTAATTTTTTATTTATTTAAGGGGATGTGGATCCTTTTTGTAAATGGATGTTTATTTTAAATGAAATGGAGTATTGGAGATATGGTTTCAAGAGATTTGTGCAATTTAATTAACTATTTATTTGATTTTTTTTACTGGAAATGAGCTTATGAAAAGTGTGCAGACTCAAAAGTCAATTTTGAAAGAAGTTTATTAATCTTGATTTATGTGCCATGGACTATGCTTTTGATGGAGTTTTGACTTGGATATTGGAGTTATTAACCAATCTTTTTTGTCTTTTGAGCCTAAGATAGGTGCACAGACTCAACTTAAGTTTTGAAGATTTGTATTTATTTAAAAGGGAGAATGTCTATTTTTAACCTTTTCTGATTTCGATATGATCTAAATTTAGTTATTTTGAGTTATTTGAGCCATAACCAATGTCCTTAGTCCAAGAATCCACCTTTGACAGTTTTTGGGTTGAGTCTGCGCATAAATGTGCAGACTCAAGTCTAAAATTGATTTTTTAAGTTTCTACACAGTTCAAGTTACATTTAAGTAGTCCAAGGGGTTAGTTTCAACCAGCAAAGTTAGAATATGAAATTCGGAGTTGAGAAAAACCAATTGTATCCGATTCCTAATCGAATTTCCATAATTATAGGTGCGCAGACTCAAAATCTGAGCATAATTTCAGTTTTATCTCTATAAACTTGAGGTGATCCAAGAATCACCACAAATTTGGGGAGGATAACACTGAGAAATCTCAGAAGTTGAGTATGGCTACATAAAGTCTTTTCAAGGAGTTGGTCCTTATGTGGATTTCTTCAAATGACATGATTTCTTCATGTTTATCCCATCTTTCTTGGATCACTTTATAAAGCATTAAAAATACATAATATAATGATTTCAAGTTGAATTTCAACCTTTCATTAGGAGAACCCAATGAAGGTTTAGGATTTTCATGAAGGATCATGGCATGAAGGGACCCGAAGGACCAACTCCTTTAACGGAATATGTAATGGCTAATGGACTATAGGGATGGCTGTAAAGGGGGGCGTGCCGAGCATCCAACCACTCACTCAAAGGGTGCCCTTAATGCCTTCAAGATGTAAGAAAAACCCACAAGGGGTAATCCAAAGCATCTGTACATTTGGGGAGCAAGGAACTCCACCAATTTCCTTAGAGTATTGCATGTAGCCATGAACCATAGAGGTGGCTATAAAGGGGGGCGTGCCGAGCATCCAACCACTCACCCAAAGGGTGCCTTTAATGCCTTCAAAATGCAAGGGTTATCCACAGGGTATCACCCATTCCATTTCTACATTTGGGGAGCAAGGAACTCCACCAACTCATTGGGATATCGGGACATATCATCTAAATGAACCCATAATAATGGGAACATAAGAATGATGTTCTTTGTATGAGGGCCCTTGATGGGTTGCCCAACATTGGATTGTTGGCACCCTTAGATTGGGACATCTTGGGAAAACATCGGAAAACATTTAAAATCTTAAAGCATATAACAAGATTTCGGATTAAAACATTAAGAGCTTAACAACCCAAAGTCCAAGCCATTTAGGACCTTCATTGGGCCTCAAAGGGACAGCCCTAGGTCCAAGGAACCTTTGGACAGTTTGGGGGAGGATCAAAGAATCACCTCAAGCCAAAAAACCCAACTAAAAGAGGCGCATACTCAAATCTGCACACAGGCGCTAAATCTGCGCAGGGAGGCTATAACGATCCGCCACCCTATAATCGGAGATCCAATTACTAAATGGGTACCGAATCATTAGTTTGGAGCCAAACCAAGATCTAGATAAGTCTGGGAAATAAATAATAAACTAAGTTAAACATTCACATCGCATTGAATTGAAAAGGAAGTGCAAGAATTAAAAGTTATTACAACGCGACTCGACACAGCAAATAATTACATATTCCAACTGAAACGAAATAATTAAGTGTACAGGCCAGAAAATAAAATAACAACCACGTTGAGGCATACCCCGGAACAACAGCTGCTGGCGCGTAACCCAAAGTAGAACTATTCTCGCTAAGCCTGCCTGGAACCCTCACATGAAAACCGCAGGGGTGAGTCTCAACGAAAAGACTCAGTAGGGATCCTTCGATCCCCACCGCCCACTTACGCACCCCCAAGTGCAGTAACACAAATACAGGTAGAATAAGCAAGTAGCCAATTCCTAAATTCTGATATAAAACACATGTATTCGAGATGTAACATGCACAACTCCGAAACCATTCTACCAGGGAGCCTACAACCAGCGTCTTGGCAAAACACGCTAACCACACAGCTGAACGCGGGAAACACCGACCCGCTGAGACCAAACAGTAACCCCTCGGATAGCACGCTAGCTACTCCGGCCCAACTGGCTCTAGGTGGTTTCTGCTTCCCCCAGCACGAGTGACACTCCACAGGTACCACTCCCACACCGGTACTAGCTAACCCCAGGGTACACCAAGTGACCCTCTCTCTAGGCGTCACCCCACCACTCCCAGACCGGCGCTGTGTCCCTCTCACACCGACACAGGGTGGCAAGCGCTTCAACTGTCACTCTAGGTCCACAGTCGCACGAAGCACAACACAGTACGATCCGATCACGTAAAAATCCTCATCCTCGAGTACGATTTCAAACATGTAATTAACCAAACTATCCAACAGTATGAAGATATGTTAATAGCATGAATTAATGTGATTCTGCCTTAAATCGCGTCGCCCAAGGCCGACGTCATTCAAGCCTCCTAAACTGGTTCATGTGAAATATGGCCTCGGAAATGGCCTAAAAAGCGTCGCCCATGTCAGTCGCCTTTTGAAAGGCGTCGCTGTCCCTGGACGCCATTTAGTTCCAGAGACAGAGTCTGGTATTTGGGCTAAATCGCGTCGCGGGTGGAAGCGCCTTTCTAAAGGCGTCGCTGTCCCCCGACGCCATTTAACCCTCACAGACAGGTTCTCCCTCCGCCATCTCCCGGTCCACGGGGTGGGATTTCCTCCCAAAAATCGTGTAAAAACACGAAAAACATGGAGAATGGGGAGAAGAACCTAACTACCCATTCAATACACCCAATTTCTCATTTCATGCATTTAGTATTTTCACCCCAAGAACACCCCTAAACATGCTCCAAAGCGAGAAAACATGGTTTTTAAATGAAATACTATGGGAATCGTCACCCTACCGGTTACTCGAACTCCTCCAAACTCCAAGTCGCCTACCTGCCTTGCCCCATGCCGCCGCCGGTACCGCTGTGGACGCCGTTACTCTACCGGGACGTCGGCCGCCGTCCGGAGAGAAAAACGCCGCGGAGGAGATGGTGGTGGTAGTGGTGGGAGTTAGGAGGTCGATGGAGTGGAGGGAGAGATGAAATGGTGGGAGGAAAAGGAAGGAGGGGGAAAAAGAGCCGTCGGCTCGCCGGAGGAAGAGAGGAGAGAGAAGAGGGAGGAGGAAATGAGAGAAAGGGAGGAGGGTTCGCAGGGTCAACCAGAAGCTAGGTAAAACGCGTCGTGTACGCCCGACGTCTTTCAGACGACAAGACTAAGCTGTACACTGACAAGCCAGGGTCGTACTCTGAAAGGCGTCTTCCATCCAAGACGCCATTCAGACGATATGACCGGAGCCGTACTCTCGCGACCCAAGGCCAGCCCACGTGGCGCCCACGTGGCACAGCCTAAAACGCGTCTACATTGCTGGACGCTATTTAAATTGCGTCGAGCAGGCTCGACGCGAAACAAAATTGAGTCTCAGCCCCATCAGGGCCCGAACTAAGGGATCCGACCCCGAAAACTGACCCGATAACCGGATCCGAAAACCTCAATCCTTACAGAGGCGTAGACTCATGAACAGTGAGTGCAGACTTGTCACTGTAGCACCGCAGACCGCAGACTCAAGCTGAAACCTGGATTTTCGGTGAAAAATGGGTTTAAACCTAACCCAAATGTTAGAAAATAAAGTATAAAAGGTATAAAACCTAAAATCTTTATTTAAAGTATATTTTAGATGCATTTCTTTAGGAAAATATCATGAAAAACTTGAATATGAACATATGAGAAACTTAAGTATATTTTTTATCTTTTCCATAGATCTTCCTTCTTGGCTCAATTTTAGAGGGTTTATATTCCAAGAAGATCATCCCCAATCAATGAGGAAACCTCTTTGAGAACTTCTAGGGCCTAAACCCTTAGCCATCTAAAGGAAAAAATCCAACCAAAACCGGTTCGGTTATATCATGAAAATAGAAAATATAACATAAAATTCATGAGATTTGGGAGATTTCTCTTGATGTTTGGCCTTGGGGAAACATAATCCATGGATGTGATGTGCTCCTGAGGGTCATGGAAGGCCAAGCCATCTTGAAAAAACCCCAAAACTAAATGCAAAATCAGAAAATGCAGTGTTCAGAAAACCAGGACAACAAGCTACATTTTGGGTCATATCTCCACATTTAGGGGGTTTGAAGGCTTAATAAGAGTATTTCTATAAACTAGAAAGGCCCCTCTACCATCCCCACACAAAAAACACATGCCTTATGAAGGAAAAAATAGCATAGAAGCAAGATAACCAGCAGACTCATAGACAGAATCAGAAAAATCTAAACATTAACTTTCATTGCTTTCAACACTATGGATGAACATCAAAGGGGGAGATAGAAGCTTCTATGAATATCAAAAGGAAAGAAAACATTCTAAGAAAGCAAGAAGACAGAAATAAACCCCTTCTTCACCCCCACTCTACCTTGGAGAGGAGATGAGAAGGGAGAATGGCTTTAGAAGCCCACAATCTTGCTCTCTTCTTTTCTAACACTCTTCCTTTCTTTTTCTCTTCTTCTCTAACTCTCTTTTCTCTCTTGAGATGCAGGAAATGGAGGGGAAGGAGGAGGGAGACGTGCTCCTCCAAGCTCTCTCACTTTTCTTCTTCTTTCTCTTTTTTGTGGGATTTTGTCTCCAACTCTTTCTTAGAGAAGATGGTGGTTCTTTTATAGATAAAGTTGGGTTACTTTTGGGGGGTAGATTAGGTATCTATTAGCCTTGGATTAGGGATAAGAAACTCCTCTTAAAAGCCCTCCAATGAGACTACAACACTTGGAGAATCATGATTGGCTTTCCTTTTGCTTTTCACCTACCACCTTCTAGAAGAATCTTGAAGGCGGGACCACTCTCTTTTCTTCTTATCCTCCTTTGGGTGGATTTGAACATGGACCAAAGGGGTAAGAATTGTCCATGGGGGGGACCATTTGGAGCCCTTTAAAGGCTGCCACGAAATTGGGCCTTGACCTTCAATTTTTAGGCCCAAAATGACCCTATTGGGCTTCTTTTGCTTGAGATAATGGGCCCGGGCCTGCCCCCTTAGATTTCTTCATCTTTTGGGCTTAAAGTAGCCCCCTTTTGACTTTCTTTGGCTTGCAAAATTGGGCTTGGCTTCTGCCCCTTAAATTTTCTTCATTTGAACCTTCTTGAAAAATTGTTTGGACCTTTTCTTGCTTGAGATAATAGGCCCGGTTGTGCCATTAAATTTCTTCATCATTTGGGCACTCTTGATTGATCTTTGGGACTCTTGCCTTGTTCAAAATTTTTTTTGGTGACAACAAATGCCCCCTACGCATGCGGCTCACGCATGGAGATCGGAGGCGATGAAGTGAGTTGTATGTGTGGCCCATTGTCACGTACTTATCCCATTTAAGTGGCTCACGGTTCAAGATCGGCCCCACTTACAGATCTTCATTCACCTATTGAGGATTTGTTTTGCTTGAGGACTGCTACGACTTGGAGATTTCATCTTTGACTTGTTTCCGCAACTGATTTGGATCGGGTCTTGAGTTTCGGGCAACCATAGGTTAACATACCCTTTTGAGTCTTCACTGGTTCGGGCTTCAATTTGGCTCCTAACCTGGCCATATATATTGAGTTTGAGAGAAGGGGACAAATCCCTTCGAGTCTGCGCCAGTTCGGTTCAACTTTGGCTTCGAAGCGGCCCGTGTATGTAGAGTTTGAAAGAGGGGGCATATGCCCTTGAGTCTGCGCCGGTTCAGTCCGGTTCGGACCTTGGACCGGCCAGGGCTTCAAAACCGACCCGGTCGGTTATAAAAAGGAAGGGGGCGGGGCCTTGCTTTTTGCTTTTATTGAGGGATTCTGAAGTTCACTACGCCTCTCCCTCTTCTTCTCTACTGCGCTAGGTGATCCCGAGCCTCCCACACTTTCTCCTTCTCTTTCTCTTACCGTCGTCGGCGCCACAGCAGTTGTCGGGGAGCGCCATTGCTGACGAGAGCTGCCGCTGCCGCCGTCTGCACGTTGGCCTTCCACCGCTTGGGGGGTGCCGTTTGCTTGGCATGCCAGTCGCCTCCTCTTCCCTTTGCCAGTGACAAACACTGCAACCCTGTAGGGGAGCGTTGTTGCCATCGCCTGTAGGTGTGAAGGCCGTCGGGTTCAAAACCGTGGACCCTGCTTTTCTTGTTCCTTTTTCGTCGGCGACATCGCAGGGGCCTAAGGAGAGCACTGCCGCTGCCACGAAGGGGGTATCGTTTAGATTTAGAAGCTACTGTTTTGGGGAGAGCTTTAGCCGCACCAGGATTTACAGGTAAAAGGTGGAGCTTTTCTTTGATTTTGGCCGGTGGGACTGTTTGGGGGTTGTTGTCCACCATGGATTTGGGCAGGAGGAGAGTGAAGAGGGTCTCTTCTACCTCGTTTGATGTTCTAACATTTTTCTTTGTCTTCTTTTTTGCAGAAAAGGGACTTTGGACCTTTCGATCTATAGTAGGCGCAGACTCATCACTATAGCACTGCAGGTCGGATGGCTCTTCTTCAGTGTACCCACTGTTTGACCCTGGCAGTTCCCATGGGAGCAATCCCTGGGGCTGCGGCTTCAGTGCCTAGTCCCGATTGTAACTCGGCTCTAGGGAATTGGGTCACTGGAATGCCATTTCTACACCCCTCTGTCTTTGACATGGGTCTTCTTCTTATCGGAGCATCTTGGTTTGTTCCGGATGGCTCTCGATAAAAATTTTAACAGCCCTCCGTTAAGGGGAGATGCTGCCGAAATTTCGACGGAATTCTCTTTTTCGATAAGGGCTTTTTGCATTTGATTTTGACTTGTTGTCTCTTATTTTCAGTATAATGGCTTCTCGGAGGAAAAACAAAGCTGTGATGCCCAAGGCTGTCTCCGAAGATGTGTCAGTTTCTCCGACAGGGTCTTCTGAACAAACTCCTACGATGGCTGAGGAGAGTGGGCCTGTGATAAGTCCCTTTTACTTGACACCTATAGCAGGTATAGAAGAGGACAGTGAACTATTGCAATTTTTTGAGGTTGCTATCTTGGACCATCCCTTTGCCGATGAATTAGAGGGCAAGGTTGATGAAAGTAGACTTGTCTTTTCGGAGGGCTTCTATGAATATAAGCGGGACAAGACTTATCCAACTCACTTTCCCAGTGATCATCATTTGTACAATTTCCTTCTTGACTTCAAAGTCAATGGAGTGCGTTATGAGAGAAGGGCTTTTTATGCTGAGGATGCCATCTTGAAATCTCGAGACAACTTGAGGGGAACTGTAACCCGTGGCGACTCTTTGTTCAAGCAGGGTTATGCTAGAGACATGCTTATGCCCAGTGGGGCTAATATCATGCATCCTCAGGACGTCATTCTAACCGGATCACCTTAATTTATTCCTGCCAAGTGGGGATATGATAGAGGTATCCCATACTCGAAGTAGAGGCGGCATGGGCTATTTCTTTCTCCATGTAAATGGGGCATCAAAGAAGAGCCATTGATTTTTGATTGCTTGGCCATGAGGTTCAAACTGAAGGCAGCAATGGGCTGGTTTGGCGACTTGAAGCTTAAATCCGGCCACAATTTCAGAGAATATTTTGTAGAATATACTGATTATGTCCTGGAACATTACCATGATTTGCTGAGTCGAGTGGATCTTCTCGGCAGTGTATGCAGCTCGATTCCGATACTCGATCTTTAAAAGCCTTTGCTGTGGAATGATCGAGGTATTCATGAAGGAGTTCAACAGCTTTTACACTCCGGAAGGAGAGACATCTTTGGATTTATGGACTTTACATTAGCTTTCTAGCTTGCCCATTGACGGAGAGCCTTACGAAGAAATATGCCATCCCGACATTGTCAAAGACATGACAGATGGCAAGGGCCGTTATGCAACCTGGAGGTCCTACATATTCCTCCTCAAGGCTTACATGATCTTGGCCTTTGGTAAAGAGTCTTTGAAGAAGAGATCTCGCCGAGAGAGGACAAGAGTCTGTGGAGTTTTCTGACTCCATTTCTTTCATAATGTTGACATTCGATATACAGACTTTCCTGGGGCTGGTGAAACTCCAGTCTTCATGGGGTAGACAGCCAGGCACCGATAGGAATATCCTGACGTTATCTTTGAGGAACACAACAAAGATGCGAATCCCTTAGGCTTAGATAGGAATACCCATCTGGAAGCATATTTGGCCTATTGGCTTTCGAATTTTGCTCTTCCTCAGGGAGATGAGGGAGTGATTCGTCCCGAGACCCTTTATGGAGCTTGTGAACTAGCCTGGAGAATTAAGCTATCTCTGGCTCTAGTTACTCTATGCCTGATTTTCAAGACTCTTGGTCAAGTGGTTGAGCAGGAAAAACCACGAGAATTTAATGTTGTAGGACCATTCATTTCTTCAATGCCTGGTGTAGGTACTTAGAATGACCGTGTGATTAACATGAAAAATCTATGTTGTTTAGTGTAAACTAACCTATTAAAAAAACAGCAACTAAAGTGCAGTGATCGCCAGAAACTTTTAACTTAAAAAGTTTCAAAAGAGATATGATCGCCTACCTTTCAAACGCGGAAGATTGAGTCCTTGGTTCCCCTTCCTCAACCGGCTGAAGAAAGAGAGCCCTTTCTTTGCTTTTTGTTCTTGCTGTTGAATTTGAGGTTGAGGATCGTCCAGAAGTTGTGCTTGATTTCCCCTTTTGATCTCTTGTTGTTGTTGAGTGCAGCAGAGACAGAAACAAAATAAAGAATTATGATGAGAATTTAAGTAGAAGCAATATCTGAACTAATCATGATTTTAAGCATATTTAAAACAGCAAACTTACTTGTTTAATGGCTTTGAAACCCCTTTAGTCAAGTAGGTTTTTGAAAGATTATGCTGTGGTGTGTGTTTGCATGAAGTGAATATGAAGAATGAAACTAATGAAATGAATGCAGTAATGAAAAACTTATGCCCAGTCGGTTGAAGCTTTGAAAGGATGAAGATCTTGAAAGGGACGCCGACTTCTGGGAATGGCAGCGCTCCGGCGTTCCGACGTTGTTGCTTCGATCTTTAACTCGCTATAACGCTATGGCTCAACTCAATTCAATTATCTTCTTCTTTTTTTTTTTAACTCTTCAACATGCAGGGTATTTATAGGCATTTCTTGCGTTCGAGATTAACATAGCAAAATCCCGAATTTATCCATCTTAACCGACAGATAATTACTGATTAATTCATCTTTATCTGTAATTATCTAAAACGCGTCCACCATGGATGACGCCTTTCAGATTAATTAAGATAAGGATAAATATCCGGGAAAACTTATCTTTATCTTTATTAGGTAAAACGCGTCCATCTATGTAGACGTCTTTTAGACTAATTAAGATAAGGATAAACATCCGGAGGGGAAGTTAAAACCACTTAGGAAACTTAAAACACGTCGACATTCCCAGACGCCTTTTAGTTAATTAATTAATTAATTCAAATTCAAATTTAAACGTTAAAATAAGAATGAAGTCTAAATGGCGTCCACTTGGGTAGACATCTTTTATAATTCTTCATATTTTAACTCAAATTTGAGCTAAAACTAATTCAATTGATTAACCTAAACACATCTGTTAAACCCGACACTTAAAAAGATTAATAAAAATTAATTAATGATTAATTATCAGACCATTTTGAGGCATTATTGTATGATATGAAATTTACTCAAAATGATGTCAAAATTAGCGTGTCTACAGCTGCCTCACCTTGGCATCGTCTTTGCAAGGGAGTGAAATGAAATGGAATGTACTGAAAAGGTGATGCCAAGGTGTGATGAAACACGCTCTTAACATCACATGATTAGAATTTTTCTCGAAATCATCAACGAGGATAGCTCAAGGAGATCAATGGAATTAATCCTGTCTGGATGAGGTAGACAAGGAAATAAAATAAAGTCGATCAACCTCCTCGGAGTGGGAAGTACCCCAGGTCGTAGACACTGTAGGTTTCATCATGGGGAGCGTTTGCCAGCCAATGTGGACGTGCTATAGCCATGATGGATCTTAAAAGAAAACAAGAATATCGGATAAAGAATCCAACCAAGGATAGAATTCCAAGGATATCTTCAAGCGAACCTCAAAGATAATCAAGATACTCAATTCGGAATGGAATATTTCATATCATGTTGAGATTATTTAATTAATGGTCTGAAACTTAATCAGTAATTAATCCTTATTACAATGATTTCAAAGTCCTACATGATGCATGCTGGGCTAAAAGAAAAATATAAAGTTAAATAAAATATAAATTAATCAGGGATAATATTGTTAAATTGTTATTAATGAGTCAAGATACCAATTCTTGTAATCCAGTGCTAAGCCAAAGCTTGTTTATCCACGCACCGTTTCACAAAAATGGAACCATCGTCCTCACTAATTAACAATCCAACGGCCTATCCGTGCGATTAAGAATTCTCTGGAATTATCACTGTTTTTGTTGTAGGGGAACTTAAATTCCAGTTTCATCAAAACCACAAGGTCCTTGATACAGTCTAATAAATACTTATCATATAGTAATGCGAATGCTTTACATAGAAGAGTACAAGGATAGAAATAACCGTCCTTTTAGCCACGGTCGGGACTTGAATTCCACAATGGGATTTTCTTGACATTTCCAGCTTTGCTCAGGCTTTCTTGAATTTTCTGCAATCAAAATTATTAGTTCCAAACAAATATTCAATTTAAACATTAAAATCCACAGAATTTCGGGAAAATCATATAAAAGCTAAAACGCGTCGTGTCGCACATACGCCATTTAACTTTGAAACGCGTCAGGTATCCTAGACGCCTTTTACTCACAGAAACATGTTTCTGGTTGTTCTCTACCCGAACTCCAACTCTACCAATGCACATCCCTTTTCCAATCCGGAAAAGGTCTACTTAGGATCGCAATTCCTCCTATATAAACATCCTTAGGTTATTCCCAAGCAATCCCATCATAATCCAAAGATCCAAAGGAGAGTTTTCTTCCAAATTTTCAAGGTTTCTTCAAGGTTTTCAAGCTTCCCAAGCTTCAAGAAGGAGGAACTCCGAAAAAGAGAGATGGATTCCTCAAACAAGAAGATGAAGATGTCTCTAGAGAAGTTTGCAGACATAGAGAATCATCTCAATGGAAGAAATCCCAATCTTCAAGTAAGTTCAATCAACTTTCTTTTCATATTCTTCATGTCTTCCATCATGCTCTTCATCAAGCTCCCTTTTTATTTCTCTTTCAGAATTACCCCATGTTTCCTGGCCCAAGAAAGTTCACGTCTCTCCCTTGGATTCGTAAACTTGCAAAAAGTGTTAAGCTTTCTATGCAAGTGTTCATATCCAAGTGGGATCTTCAAGGACTTGTAGTGCTTGCCAAGAATTACAAGAGTGCGAACGTAGACTGGGCGGCTATGGGCGCCTTGATCGAGTGGTGGCATCCCCAAACTCATACGTTCTTCTTCCAAGATTTCGAGTGCACAATCCTTCTAGAAGAGGCGGAACTTCTATTAGGTCTCCCAAAGACCAGAGACAACCGAGACAAGATAGCCTTGACAAAAGAGAGAATCACCGGTCAACAGCTATTGACATCGATCATGAAGGATCCTTCAGAAGCTAAAGGATGCCTCACGAAGAAGGGATCAATCTTGCAAAACTGGCCGAGTGGACTCTTTATGAAATTGAAGATCTAAGGGAGGATGAGGCGGAGGATGTAACAAAAGCTCTCGTTACATGCCTTGCCGGTGCCTTATTCTTTCCTGCACAGGATAACATCTTGGAAGACGATCAAATTAGTGCTATTTGCGCAATTTTCGAAGGTAAATCTATTAGCACTGCTCTCTTAGCATATCTCTACAGTGGACTTTCTGCAGCTTCTGTGGGTCGTCCTCCATACGGATGCATGCTACTCTTTGCCTTGTGGGTTGAACTTCACTTCAAATTCGAGCATAGCAAGAAAAGGCCTCTGAATCCATCTCAGATCTTCTTGAATAGTCCAATTCATTGCATTGCTAATATTGTAAAGTTCAATGAGTACATGGTCAACAAGGTTCCGAAACTCAAGACCCGAGCCGACTGGAGAGAGTATTTGAAGCTCATGACGTCCGACATATTCGACTCGTCTCCACTTGCTCTTGTTGGAAAACCAGTTTGGGTGCGCCGTACAGCAGGAGCAGATCTCAAGTTAATTGGAGCCACTGAGTTTGTGTTATACAATCCACACCGGTGCCTTACTCAACTCAGCTTGGCTCGTCGCGAGTTCCCTGAATTCTCTCCCACACTTCCAATCAAGAAGCGTGACTTGGAGTCCGATGAAGATTATGAAGCCGTACAAATCATCATTACTCTATGGAACCTTGACTTTAGTTATCGTGTAAGATCCTCTAAAGACAGAGATAAAGGATTGAAATTTCCTTATCTTAAAGATCTTCATGATATTCTCCCTTGAATGTCCTCTTTTTCTTTTTTTTGATTTTGATGTAATAAAGATTGATTCCATTGAATAAAGAACGATTTTTCATGCCTTAGAATCTTTCCCCAACTTTCTGCGATGTGCACATGATTTTTCCTTAAGTAAAAACCTGATTTTTCCTGAAAATTCAGCAATTCGGGTTATGTAAAACGTAAAACGCGTCCACTCAGAAAGACGCCTTTCAAACTATAATTATTTTCCCGAAATTCAATTTAATCCTTAAAAACCCGATTTAAGCTTAAAACGCGTCTACCCCTATAGACGCCTTTCAATTCTCTCTCCTACTTTTCCCAGGATTCTGCCATTAATTCCATGATTAATTCCCTGAAATGCGTCCAGTAGTCAAGACGCCTTTCATGATTTTCCTGTGTACGGCTCTGAACAGAACCTGAAACGCGTCCATATATGTGGACGTGTTTCAACCAATTCAAACAGCTGTCCTTTACCGCCTCAACTTATGCGCCTTAAAACGCGTCTGTCTGAGTCGACGCCTTTCACCCTTTTCGTTACAGACCCGAGAAGGCCCTCCTTTCTTCCTCACTTTCACAAAAATCTTCTCTCTCCTCACCGAGCTCCGGCGATCTCTCCGGTGATCTCTCCCTCAAAAACTCCCTCTCTAGAGCTATGGAACACGGCGAAGGATCAAGGAAGAAGAAAGCCTTGGCCAAGAGGAGGCGGAGGCAAGAAGAAGAAACTCCCGAGGAGGTGCCGGCGGCGTTAGCCGAGGCGGCGGCCTTCTTGGAGGAGGAGCTCCCTCCACCGGCGTCCATGGCGGTGGAAGAGGAAGAGGAGGGCGACCTCCACACGGTGAGTCTTCTGTGGAATGAATGGGCAAGGAAAAGAGGGGAGAAAGGGGTTCATGAAGGAACCCGGAATCTGGACTTGAAAGGCGTCTAGACCAGGTGACGCCTTTCAAAAGGCGTCGCCTTTGGTCGACGTCTTTCAAGATAAATTCTGAATTTTTTAATTATTAGAAAATATTTTTGAATTGCGTCAATTCATGTGGACGTGTTTTAAAACACGTCTGTGTATGCTGACGCCTTTCAAAACAGAAAGTGAATTTTCCTATTTTTATTAATTACTGACCCTATTTTTTTGTTGTTTTTATTTGCAGGGAGTGATGAGGGATAGGATCTCTTGGGACCTAGTTATAGGGGCTTATAGAGGGCTCCCGGATTTCCAGAAGGCGTGCCTGCGCCGGATGGGGTTCGGTGAGATACTAGACATCGAGCCATTTTGGCTCGATCTAGTCTTGTTGCAGGCGCTCAGGGAGCGTTGGCATGCGGAAAGCCGGGCTTTCCTAATGCCGTGGGGACATATGGTCCCCACCCTAGAGGACGTGGCCAGGATCACCGGCCTCCGGGTAGAGGGCCGACCAGTGAGTGGGGTGACTTACCCCGACTATCGAGGATTGGCAGAGGCCTTGTTAGGGATAGAGGTGTCTAGCATGGGCAGAGAATCCAGGATGGTCCCCAGGGTAGAAGTAGAGGCTGCCCTAGGTCTAGACGAGCCCCGACGTCGGTCTGACGAGACCCGGGAGGAGTTTAGGGACAGGCTAGCAGAGTCGTCCTCTGCCATCTACTGTAGGGACCCTAGCCAGGTAGAGGAGGTAGACTGACAGCTTAGGGTCTTTCTTGTCTTTTTCTTCGGTCGGTTGCTCTTCGGTACGAAGGGCGACCATATCCACTGTAGATTTTTGTATCTATTAGATGATCTAGATAGCTTAGGGGAATACGCTTGGGGTGCGGCCCTCCTGGCCCACCTGTTTGCATATCTATCCGCGGTCACTCCGGACCGCGAGACTACTGTCAGCGGCTTCTTGCCGTTCCTCCAGGTATTAAATGTTTTATTATTTATTCATGATATGCAATATGATATGATGCTTTTTCTAACTTATATGTTTATGCATGCAGGTGTGGAGCTACCACTATTTCCCGCTCGGCAGAGCGCGAATTGTTCGTCCAGATGCCGTCCCATTGACCTGCCATTGGCAGCCAATTGTGGACACAGCTCCGCAGCACCATCAGCTGACGGCCCTCCGCCGTCAGTTTCTAGATTATCCAGAGCTATTGGTAAGTTTTTAACTTGTTCAATTTTTTTTATTAAATGCAATTCTTTATTCCTTAAGTGCAATTTATTTATGAATGCATCTAACCTATATGCAGGTGATCTGGCGCCCGTATCTGGGCATGAACGAGGAAGGTCAGCCATGGGTGACGGCTGGCAGGAGGCGATTTGGGAGGCAGATGTGGGTGCACTGCCTTAACGAGATCGAGCCCCTCCGCCTCCGTCTCGTGATGAGGACGCTGGGTCTCCATCAGGAATGGATAGATGAAGAGGTCCCGGAGGGTGTGGGAAGGAGCATGAGGGGCAAGCAATCCCTCACCGACTGGCGTGCCAAGTTCCCGGAGCAGTACGAGGACTGGCACCGTCGGGGCATCAGAGTGGAGTCCCGTGCAGAGAGTAGTGAGGGCTACCTCCAGCAGTACCGGGTTCATTATGCCGACCAGCTGCGGCTCCTCCGACCACTCGATGTAAGTATGCATTCATGCGTCTTTAATTTTATTATTATCTTGATTTATGTTGGTGAATGAATGTATGTATATGTGATTTGCAGGATGCTCGTGATGCGGTCATCATCGACCTCCGGGCCCGACTACATGATGCTGAGGCCCAGCTCGAACAGGTCCAGAAAGAGCTCTTCGATCTGGTATGTATGAATGAATATGAATGCATGTTTTAATTAATTATTTGTTTTGGCGATTAACCACTGACAGTGCTCTTTTGGTGCAGCGAGCCGTCTACACCCAGGCGGCTCCCCCTACCTATGGAGCTTCATCTTCATCATCCTTCGCCGCGCATGATGCTGCCTTGGCTGACCTCCAGAGTCAGCTCGCCTCTGTCATCCACCGGGCTTCTCTTGCGGAGGAGGACCGTGCTGCTCGGGTAAGTTTTGATTTTTGACTTTGACTTGATTTACTTGATTGTCTTGAACTAACAAAATCTTCTTCTGCAGGTTGCTGAGCTCCAAGAAGCCCTTCAGAGGGCTGAAGCGGATACCTATGCTATAGCGACTCGTGCCGAGGCTGATGCAGAGCGGATCCGAGCTCTAGAGGAGCAGGTGGCCCGACTTTCGGTTGGAGATCTTGCGCGCCTCCAGACTCGCTTGGAGGTCATCAACGAGGAGCGGGAGCGGGAGAGGCAGGAGCGGCAGAGGATGGATGCTGAGATATCCGCCCTTCGGGTCCAGCTTGGCATTGCAGAGCACGAGCGCCGGAGTGTGGAGGAGAGGTACAGGCGTGCTCGACAGCGTGCGCAGGAGCGCGGTTTGACGAGCGCTTTTACCGCCAGCACTGCCGTGTCTTCTGGCCAGGCGGGGCCAAGCATGATGGGGCCACCTCCACCTCCCAGCCGAGGACCAGCACCAGACGCACCTGACGAGGCCCAGAGCCAGTTAGATGAGGGCGGAGGGGAGAGCCAGCCTTGAGGGCTTATGTACTTCTTTTCCTTTCACATATCATGTATAAAACACTTTTGATATATACATGAAACTTTTGGGCTCCAATCTCGTGTTCCTGTGCTTATCTTGCATCCTGTACAACACTTAACAAACAGGTTAAGTATCTATTTAGGCTTAGCCCCTTGCCTGACCAAACAAATGGTCAATCAATCTTTTCCTTGAATAAATAGTCAAGGGGCATAGCCTTTATTAACAAAGGTAATAAGAATAATCAGACTTAAGCAAAATGCAACATGCAAGCAAACATATGCTTACTGAAAATAAAAGGAATGAAACATATTAAATGCAACAAGCAAATGCTAATTGAAATATTTTTTTGTGGTTTTGAAATATTCATTTTGTTTGGGTTTTGAAATATGTATTTTTTTTAGATTTTGAAAAATGTACATTTTTTTTGAATTTTTTGAAATATGTATTTTTTTGAATTTTTGACTATGCAATTTTTTTTTGAATTTTGGACATATGCAATTTTTGAATTTTGACTATGCAAATTTTTTTGAATTTTGACATACATTTTTTTTGAATTTTGAATTTTTGACTATATATTTTTTTTTTGAATTTTTGACTAAAAGACCAGTATGGTACTTAGATCAAAAGATCATATTCATTTATTAACTTAATTTCCAAATTGTTCTTTAACAACTTAACTTAAAACCCATCGTGTTTGAACTTGTGTTTCCATTCGTGATCCCATTTGATGATTTGACCCTCAGTCAATCTAAGCCATTCCTTAAGCTTGAAATACACCTCTTTAGAAAGAAAAGAAGAATAGATTTAGAAAGCCCATGAGAAGGTTCCGGAGACCTAAAAAGATGTTCCTTTCCAACCCTAATATATGTTGGGGTTCGGTCATTTTCTTTCCGGGGTATTTATCGACCTTGCGTTCCCTTTTGTTTCATTTCATGGCCTTGATGTAACGTTTGTAGTGTATTGGCCTTTTGATTTTTCCCCTTTTTTTTTTTCATTCTTTTCTTTCTTTGCTTTGCTTTGGAACGGATCTCCCCCATTTTTTTATGACGGCCTCCTACTAAGATGGCGGGTATTCTTGGTAGTCTATTCTAAGCCTCGTTCCGACATCATGGGCCGAGTGTAAAACAGAATTTTATTTTAAAAGGAATGATTTGTACTTTACACTCTTAGTCAAGCTTTTGATATTCTTAAGGACTTGGCATCTCTTGTTACTCACGAATCAAACGTGTCAGTGTGTGCAGTAATGGGTTTGAAGTTAAATTATTCAGACTAACAAAGAAATTTGAGTTTATAAATTTTCTGATTCCACTGGTCTTTGTACCATACTGATCGACTCTTTAACCTAAGGGTAGTATTTCTTAAGATGTAAACCATTCTAGGGATGATTTAGCTCTTCTCCTTCTGCATTAATAAGACGATAAGCATTACCAGGAAAAGCATGTGATACAACATAAGGTCCTTCCCAGTTGGGTTGGAGCTTAGAACGCGGACCACCAGGTTTTACAAAAATTCTTTTAACGACCATTTCACCGACTTTGAACTTTCGTTCAATGACTTTCTTTTGATAAAAACGTGCCAATCTGTTTTGATAGACTTTTGCATGATTACCAGCTGACCATCTTTTCTCGTCTAAAAGTTCTAATTGGGCAAGGAGTGCCGAACGATGTTCATCAATGGAGAATTCCTTGTTCAATTGTACTCTTAATGACGGTATAAGGATCTCATATGGAACTACCGCCTCCATTCCAAATGTTAAGGAATAAGGAGTTTGTCCAGTGGGCGTGCGGATTGAAGTTCGGTAGGCCCATAGAGCCTCAACCAATTTTTCTGGCCAATCTGCGAATTTGTTAGATTTACACGTCTTTTTGATAATTTTTATCAAAGTCTTATTAGTTGCCTCTGCTTGGCCATTGCCTTGCGGATAATAAGGAGATGAATGATGCAATGCAATTTTATACCTGTTGCAGAGGTCCTTCAATTTCTGTGACACAAACTGCGGTCCGTTGTCGGTGACGATGGTACTTGGAATTCCGAATCTTGTGATGATGTTCTTCATGATGAATTTGCAGACGGTTGATGCTTTGATCTCCACGTATGCTTCAGCTTCTGCCCACTTGGTGAAGTATTCCGTTGCCGTGAGAATGAAAGATTTTTGCTTGATGCTGGAATCTGGGTTACCAAGAGGTCCAATAATGTCGAAAGCCCACATGGAGAAAGGCCATGGGGAAGAAACAGGATGGAGTGAAGATGCAGGAGAATGAATTTTGTCGGCGTGAAGTTGACACTTGGCACACCTACGGACATATCCTACACAATCTTCTTCCATGGTTGGCCAATAAAATCCTTGTCTAAGGATCTTCTTTGCTAGCATCCGTTCATTGACATGGCCACCACAAACTCCACTATGAGCTCCTTCCATAACCTTCCAAAGCTCATCTTCGTCTAAACATCTCAGAAGAACTCCATCAAAACCTCTCTTATATAATGCTCCCCCAACTAGGGTGTATCATTGAGCAACTCTCCTGATAGCTCTTTTTTCCTCAGTTGTAGCTTCTTTAGGATATGATTGATCTTCACAATATTTTGCAATTTCATAATACCATGGCTTCTGTTCATCATCCATCTCTTCTAACAGCTCCATCAACATGATTTCTCTTTTCTCCACAATACTTCCATCTTTGAATTTCTTCAGCAACTTCTCCTTAGTTCTAAGAAATTAAGGATCTTTCACGGCGGGTGAAAGACGCCTATGAACTATGATTGATTCAGATTGCTTGCTGATAGGAAAATCAAGGGAAGATGCAAGTGAAGCTAGAGCGTCAGCTAGGATGTTTTGATTTCTAGGGACATGGACAAAGATCAATTTTGTGAAAAGCTTTGACTAAGCAGAAGTAAGTTCTTGATATGGCTTGAGCTTGGGATCAAGAGTTCGATACTTGGTCAGCACTTGGCGAAGAATTAATTGGCTATCACCTACAATCCTGAGTTTGGTGGCACCATGAAAATGAGCAGCCTCGAGACCAGCAAGAAGTGCCTCGTATTCAGCTATGTTGTTGGTGACTGGAAAGTCAAGCTGAAAGGCTTGTGGAATGGTGACACCTTCAGGTGATAACAGAACGATTCCGATCCCCTTTCCATGAGAATTCAGAGCTCCGTCAAAATGCAGAGTCCACATATCATCTCTGATTTGATTTACGGACATCAGTTCCTCATCCGGAAACTCTGATCGTACTGGATCAAATCGAGGAAGGGGATGATGAGCGAGATGTTCTGCTATGGCATAGCCCTTAATCGCTTTCTGTTGAATGTAAATGATATCGAATTGAGATAGAAAGCTTTGCCATCGCGCTAACCTATCAGTAAGAACAGATTTCTCCAGAAGGAATTTGATCGGATTCATCCTAGCGATGACATGGACTTCATGGGCCAGAAAATAATGCTTTAGTTTCTGCACAACCCAAACTAATGCTGCACATGTTTTCTCCATCGCCGTGTATCTCTGTTCAGCGGGGTTGAGAAGTTTAGAGAGATAGTAGGCTGCCCTCTCTTTTCCTTTTTCATCATCTTGTGCTAGGACAGCCCCCACTGCATCATCCAGGACAGAAATATAAAGTATCAATAGTTTGCCTGGAGATGGTGGTCTCAAAACAGGAGGACTTGCCAAATAGTCCTTTAATCCATCAAATGCCTCCTGACACTTTTCGTCCCAATTGAATTTGACTCCTGGCTTGGTAAGCTCGTAAAACGGCTTACACCTTTGTGAGTGCTGGGAGACAAAACGACGAATAAATTGTAACCTCCCGATTAATCCTCTTAACTCTTTCAAGTTTTTGGGAGGTGGCATTTCTCTGATAGCCTTCGCCTTATTGGGATCGATCTCAATTCCCCGTTTGCTGACAATGAATCCAAGCAGTTTTCCTGAAGATACCCCGAATACACATTTCTTGGGATTCATCTTCAACTGATATTCTCTCGATCTCTCTAATACCCTTGCCAAAACTTTGGCGTGCTCAGCCTTCGTTTTAGACTTAACCAATAAGTCATCCACATACACTTCCAAATCTATATGCATCATGTCATGAAATATTGCCATCATAGCCCTTTGATAAGTAGCTCCAGCGTTCTTTAATCCAAATGGCATGACGACATAATAATATGTTCCCCAAGGTGTAGTGAATGAAGTCTTCTCTTGATCCTCTTCTGCCAGCTTAATCTGGTTGTATCCTGAAAATCCATCCATAAACGATAATGTCTCATAGCCAGCAGTGTTATCGATGAGTACATCAATATGAGGCAATGGAAAATCATCTTTAGGACATGCCCGGTTCAGATCGCGGAAGTCAATGCAAATTCTGACCTTCCCGTCCTTTTTCATAATCGGGACTATGTTGGCCACCCATTGTGGATAAAGGACAACTCTAATGAATTTGGCTTTGTGTAATTTGTCGACCTCTTCCTTCATCTTTAAAGCCATTTGCGGGTGGAATCGCCTTAATTTCTGTTTGACCGGACTAGCTCTATCCTTTAATGTTAACCTGTGTTCAACTAAAGATGAGTCTAACCCCGGCATATCCTCATAACTCCAGGCGAAAGTGTCCCTATAATCCTTAAGCACTTGTACCATTACCTTCTCATCCTCTGTAGAAAGATTTTTACTAACGAGGACAACCTTAGGTTCGTCTTCAGTCCCTAAGTTTATTTCTTTTGTGGGCTCTTCGACGGCAGCTGATGGTTCATCAAACCTCTTCACTCCACTGGCATATGCCTCAGCTGCGTCCTCATCATCTTCCTCATCTTCAACAATGGGGTCCTTTTCATGCACTAACTCATATACCCCGTACCCATCATTGACTGACTCATCATCTGTACAATCTTCTGGCATCTGAATTGGATCTTCTAAAAGCTGAGGGATTAAAGAGCAAAAGGAACATTTATCAGCCAAATCCTGGAGGTATCTTTCTGGAATTTGCCTACCCTTAGGCTTCCTAGACTTCCTAACCTGCCTAACTTGCCTAAAACTAGACTTCCTAACTTCACTAAACTGCCTATCATAACCTAAGGAAGATGAAGCAGGATGAAAATCCTGGGATACAGGTGGAAATACAGGGGAATCCTCCCGTGGGGAGGGACAGAGTAGATCTAAGAGAGAATCTTGACCGACGGACCCGCGCGATGGTGTGTAATTGGACAAGTAAGATGTTTCCTCGATAATGATTTGGGAAGAATTTGTTGTAAAATTGGCGTTTTTTTTTTGGATATCGGAGGAATTATACATGAAGCAGGAGTGAATACAAATGGAAGGGGAATCAGACAAAGGAAGCGGCACCAAGGCCAGGGGATTAGGGGGATCATATAGCAATATGTCCCAGATCAGATCATACATCCTCTCTAGGTCGAGAGGAGGTTGTGGAATAAAGTCCCGAGGGGACAGAGTAATCATAATGGGCGGAGCCCGTGGAATATCTTCAGTTATGACCCGCGACCAAGTCGGGGTCAAGAGTAGTGTACGAAAAAGAGTATGGAGCATGAAGACACGTGAAGGATATGTCCCCCTCCAGAGCAGATCTGTTGTATAACCAGCTTCATAGGGGTCATCTGGCTCCCCTTCATCAGTTTGTTCGGACAGCAGTATCCGCTTATCAAAGATTGCGCCAGGGCTCTCAATTAGCTCGTCGATCTGCGGTGGCCACTTGGGTTCTGCAGGATCCAGAAATAGTCTGTTCAGTGCTATGTATAGGTCCCTCAGGTCGAACCACCTGTACCATTCACATTCGGGATCATGAAATTTTCTCCTTTTCATAGGCCGCAGAGCCTCCAAAGATTGGTATGTAAGTAGTTCGGAACAATGTCTGGCCAAATCCCTCCCATGTATGTCATGGAAGTCAAAACATGAAGTAATGACCACCGTGTTGTCGTGACTAAGTATGGGCCCTTTCACAAAGTGTGTATATAGAGTCCATATTAAGGGATCTCGGCCTTCTTTCAGTGGTGTGGACATTGTTTCCAAGATTTCTTGACCATCTTCTTGCTGAACTCTGTCTTGCTTCAGTTTCTTCGACCTATAGCCCAGACCGCTTCTGGGTACTGCCCGATGATCTTTAACAGGAGTGGTCCTGCCTTGCAACTGTGTGCCCAGACCTTTCCCAGGCTCGTAGCTGTTCCTCATCATGATTCTCCATCCTGGGGTACTCATGCACTTCCCCCTTTTGATAGCATTTAATGGGTATGGAGAAATGGTAGCGGCTTTCAAAGGATCAGCCACTGGACGGTAGACCTGTAATACCGACAGAAAAGGTTGTCGGCCAGGTAAAACAGCAGATTTAATATTCAATGTATGAGCAGCAGCAAGGATCGGCATGCTCGTCACTTTACTAATTCGTCCTTTGTAAGGGAATTTGAGGCATTGGTGATTCGTAGAAGGAATCGCCTCAAGAGTTTTGATATAAGGACGTCCCAGAATGGCATTTATGGAAGGGTCGATTTCTAGAATATGAAATTCGACCTCTGCATGACTTACTGGACCTAGCTCCACCTTTAAATAAACCATTCCCGGAGGGGAACGGGTAGAATTGTCATATGCCATAACTGAGATGGGGCTAGGCAGCCATTTCTCCTTGGGCACACCGCATAGCTCCAGGGTCTTCGGAGGTAAGACGTTAATTGAAGCCCCTGTATCAACCAGGCATGCATCGACGGCCTTCTTGCAGATATTGACCGTGATGCTCAGAGCCATGTAAGGACCAAGGTTTCGGGTTCGGTATTCGGGTCAGGATCGGGCCGGATCCCCTGGTTTGGACCCTGTGGGGTCTTGTGATTTCTGGCTGAATGGCGTCAGCGCTCGTCGACGCCTTTCGAAAGGCGTCAGGGTGTGTGGACGCCATTTAGGTTGCTGGTTGTTGCGCCACGTGGACAGTTTTCGGGCCGCGAGAGTACGGCCCCTGTCAGATTTGTCTGAACGGCGTCCAGGTGGGTCGACGCGTTTCAGACTGCGACATCTGTAATGTCAGGGCATGGCGCCAGAGCGTTGTCAGTACGGCCTGTCACATCGTCTGAACGGCGTCCACGGTGGTCGACGCGTTTCAGAGCGGTGTCAGTACGGCTGTCCTGTCAGACTGATAGGCGTCTGCCTCGATCGACGCGTTTTATCTCGTTCCGGATAGACCCCGCGAGCCTCCCCTTCTTTCCCTCATTCTCACCTTCACTCTCTCTCTCCTCGCCCTCTTCGCCCTCTCCGACGCTCTTCCTCCCCCTCCCTTCCTCTTCTTCCTCTTCCACCACTCCAACACCACCTTACCTCTCACCTCTACCTCCACCACTTCCTTCGCGGTGTTCCACTCTCCGGACGGCGGCCGACGTCCCGGCGGAGTGGCGGCGTCCTCGAGGGTACCGGCGGCGGTGTGCGGTGCGGCGGAACGGCGGCACGGAGCTTGGCGGAGTTCAAGAACCGGTAGGGGGACGAACCTTGCTTGTGACGTTCGTGTGATTCTCGGCGTGACGTGATGTATTTGGGGCTAGAATGAGCATGTTTAGGGGGTTTTCTTGTGGGTATTGGCGTGCTTGTGATCGTGGGATTCGGTGTATGCATGTGGTAGTTGAGTTCTCCTTCCTCTCCCTCTTGTTTTGGGGTTTTCGAGGTGCTTGGGGTTCAAGGGAGGAACCCTCGGTTCGAACCAGGGAACCTGGTTCCTGGCGCTGAAAGGCGTCGTCCCTGGTCGACGTCTTTTAGAAGGACGTCGGTTAAGGACGACGCGTTTCAGGGCAGAAATCCCCCTGTTCGAGTTTCAGAGGTTAGGGGTGTTGGGCTAAATGACGTCATGGGTGATCGACGCCTTTCTAAAGGACGTCGAGTCACCATGACGCCATTTAGGCAGGATTTGCCCCCGCTTAATGGTTCTGTATTCCGGATTTCGGGGTTGAATGGCGTCGGGCCATCCAGACGCGTTTTAATAGGCGACTTCATCGGTGGACGCGTTTTAAGGGTTATTCTGGTCTTTTAATAAACCTGTCTGTGGGGCTTGAATGGCGTCGACCTCGGTCGACGCGATTCAAGCCAGGAATGGTTAACTTGGGGTATTTGATGTATGTTTCACGGTGGGATGGTTCTAATGCATGCTTTGAGTTATATACTGAGACTGAGGACTTCTGCATGAATGGGATTTCATCATCTGTGGGTGTGTATGTGCTTTAACTGTACGTTGAGATTGGGGTTTACTGTGCGAATGGAATCATGTTATATATGCGTTTGTGTTCATATGACTGTGGTTTACGCTGTCACCATGGGCTGATGGGAGAAGGGCCATGGTGTCTGTGAGCTGTACTGGTGGGAGAAGGGGTACATGTGTGTTTTCACCTTTAGCTGAAGGGAAGCAGGATCGCCTTGAGCCGACGGGCCGGAGTAGCCGGTGTGCTAATCCGTGGGATCGCTGTTTGTCCTCAGCGGGTCGGGGTTTCCTTTGTTTGTCGTGACAGCTTCCGGCGTGTTTCTTGCTGTGGAGCTGGTGGTGTTACTGGTGGGAGTTGGTTTACCCTTTAGCCATTGGGCCTGATGTGACCTTTGATCAAGGTTACGAGTGGTACCCTTAGCCCTTGGACTGATGCAGCCCGGGAGAGTTGGGTCTGCGGGTAGTTCCTATAGCTGCGGCTTGACGGGGGTTCCCGGTCCCCAGGACCCTCCAGGAAAGCGCTGAGGCCTAGCGTGGAGGCAATCCGGTGGTAGGACAGTAGTCTAGACTGCTTGTGTGCACACGTAGCTGGCAGTGGCTATACACTGAGTCCAGCTAGTCCTAGTTTAGCTCACTGCCTCACCCTACAGTGCCCCGGAACACTGTAGGGGTGGACAGGCGTGAGCAGTGGTGGTAGTGTTGGGAGGCGACGTTGGACTTCGGTCGACTGTGTGGTTTAGTCGTCTTATGGACTTTGGTCGTGAGACGTGGCTCTGTGTTGGGTTCTTTGGGTTACTCAGAGTTGTTCCTGCTACACTGTTTGTCGTACGTTTCGTACCGGGGTTGCCTGTTGTGCTTACTGTTCTACTTGACTGTTCTATATATTACTGTTGCTTCACTTGTGGGTGTGTGAGTGGGAGGCAGGGGATCGGATGATCCCTACTGAGCCCAGTTCTGGTGTGGCTCACTCCCTGCGGTTTCAGGTGTGGACTTCGAGGCGCAGCGGTAGCGTGGTGTCTTCTTGGTGTGCGGACCAGCAGCTGTCTTAGTTCCGGGGTATGCCCCGATGTTGTTGTACTTTCTTTCTGCCTGTACTTATTTAATTGTTGGACATGTAATTATTGTTGGACTGTATACGGACATTGTTACCTTCCCTGCGCACTTGTTTACCTTCGTAGTCCGTGAGATTGTTATATTTAGCACTGGTTAGCACTTACTCCTCCAGATGTGTTGTGTGAGATCCGGGTGTGAGCCCGTAGTTAATGGGCCGACATCCATTTAGTGACCGGGTCCCCGGTCATAGGATGGCGGGTCGTTACAGCCATGCTTCTGGCGGCTGGCGGTGCTAGTTCCGATGTGTGGAATGTAATTGAGGGCTGATCCCCCTGAGGAACTAGTAGTGCTGCAATTTTCTCTACCGGCATGTCTTCGTTAACCATCACCTTTTGTAGGTATTCCATTAAGGCTTCTTGGTGAATCTTGGACCTTTTAATCAATTCAAGCACAGTGATCCGTGCCGGTGTTCTGTCCAGATGTTTCAACAAGTCATATTGAGTGCCTGGTGCACTCTCTTCATTATGGGCTTCCTCAGTCGGCTGTGATGGGCCGTCTCTGACTGTGGACTGAGGAAAGACCTTGTTGAAAATCCTTCCACTCCGGAGCGCATGTTCCTCGACCGTGGAGGATCCGGGTGACACCTTGAGTACCGCAGAATCGGGTGGCGTAAGTGATGCAGAGGGTTGATGCGTAGGTGGTGGCGTTGGGTTAGGTGGTGATGGCGTAGGGTTAGGTGGTGATGGCGCGGTGCGGATTAAAGGCCTAGATGGTTGGATGGTAGATGGGTACGCGGTTGGTGAAGTGGGGAATGGTACACGTAATAGCGGTATGGATGGTTGGATGGCATCTGGGTAAGTAGTGGTAGCGAGTGAAGTAGGAAATGGTACGCGTAATAGTGGCCTAGATGGTAAAAGGGGCGCGTTATTGGTTTGCGGAGGGTTATATGATGGAGGCGTAGGAGTGAGGGGTGTAATGGGTCTAAGGAAGGTGGGTAGTGGTAGTGGGTTATTGGGTGAGGGCGAGTGATATGTGGGTGTGGGTAGAGGGGTAATGGTAACGGGTTGTGGTCTGGGTATGTGGATGGTGCGGCGTGGTAGTCGCTCTGCGGTACTTTGAATGTGACCCGTTGAATAGAGAGAGGAAGTGTCCTCTATCCTCCATTGTTGCCCACGACCAGCCTCAGACTGGCTGTTCGTTAGAATGGGAGCAACCTGGATCTGGTTCTGGTGCTCCGGGAGTGGATTCTGCACTATGCCCATACTGGGTGGTGCTGCTGCTTGTGCCGGTGGTCTTGCTTGCTGCTGCTGCTGCTGTTGCGGTCTCCTCGCCTTCAGGGCTGATATGTACTTCTTCATTTCCTCCCAGTCTATGCCGCCCTGCTCATTGAGATCATGAATATAATCTCTGAATTGGAAGCAGGTGTCAATGGTATGCCCAGGTTGCCTATGGAAGTAGCAATATCTGGACGTATCGGCATTTTGAGGCCAGACGACCTTTTCCCTTGGCAAAATTAAGGCATTAGCCGCCATTAAAGCACTGAAGATATCGGCCAAGGATTCTGGGAGTGCCGGATATTCTGCCCTTTTCGGGCCTGGAGGTCTCCTTTGCTGGTTGTAGTCACCAGGAGGAGGGACATTGTGGTACGCCGGCGGTGCGCGCGGCTGGTACTGTGGCTGTTGCTGGTTCTGATACTGCTGCTGCTGGGGTTGCTGGTACTGCTGTTGTCGTTGCGGCTGTTGCTGTAGCTGTTGCTGGTTCTGATTCTGATTCGGCTGCTGGGGCCGTTGATACTGTTGTTGGTACTGGGGGTTCTGCTGCTGTCTGTACCCTTGCTGCTGTGGCCTCTGGTACTGCTGCTGACTCCTCACGAACTGGGGCGAGTTATTGTTCATGGTACTCACTTGCTCATGAGAGAGCGTGCCCTCAGTAGTCGGACCTGTGCTGGAAGAGTTCGGCACTGCAGGCTTCCGAGGCGGAGGCCTGCTAGGTCTATGAGGATCAAAGACGCTAGAGAATGTAGCGTCCTTGAAAGTATTCTGGCAGTACCGTGCTCTTTCATAGAGCTCTGCCATGTTAGTCAAATTGTTCAAGGAGAGGACGAGCTTGAACTGGGGCGTGGCATTAGAAATTAACATTTTCACTTGTTCGGACTCGGACAAGTGATCCTTCACCTTTTCAGCCAGACCCCGCCACCTGTCAGCAAAACTGACAAACTCCTCATCAGGTTTCATCTTTTCTGCAATGAGGTCCGTGATAGACAAGGAGGGTGCAACTCTGTCCTGGTATCGTTGAATGAATTTGCGTGAAACGATACCGTAATCCTCTACTTCTGAGGGTTCCAGGGAAAAGAACCACTCGAGGGCTGGTCTCTCTAGAGATCTCCTGAACAAGAAGGCCAACGACCTCTTATCATTCTGCCAGAAAGAGGATTCATACATGAACTCCTTCAGGTGTGTGAAGGGGTTACCAGTACCGTTGTACTTTCGGTATACTGGCATTCCAGAGGGTGGCAGATGGAATACTGGCAGGCTCGGTAGACTGATCTCTGGCACAGCTTTGACCCCCATCATTTTCTGGAGGTTATTAAATTGCTCATCCATACGCTCCATTTTGGCCAGCAGCGTTTGTGTGGTCAGATCTGCTTGGGGAGGAGGAGGAGGTACTTGGTAGGCCTGCTGCCTAGAGTACGTTGGACAGGGTGGACAATAGAGGGGAGGTCCGGCAGAGCTTCCGCCATGCCCGAGGGCATTTTGATAAGCAGGCGTTTGCGGTCTAGCCGGTTGCCTAGATGATGAAAGCTGCGGCCCAGCTGGCCGAGAAGTAATATGAAGGCCCTCCACGGCCTGATGGATATAAGGAGGAGGAAAAGAAGGTTGCTGAGGAACAGTAGGGGGAGCCACAGGGTTCGGCTCGGCAGGCTGCATGGGTGCCTTCCCCTTCAAAATAGATTGGATCGCCTCGAACTGCTGAGGGTCCAGTCGGGAAGCAAAAACTCCCAGAGCATTGATGAGATCCGTAGGATCAGAGGATGAGGGATCATTCTGATTCATGTCCCCCTCAAGATCAGGATTAGGAATCGCATATTCATGCGGAGGAGGATCAGGATATTGATCACGTGGATGCAAAAGAGGTGTCCGAACATTCCCATCTAGACGATACGGAATGGGGATAGAACTACGGGAGGCATCAGCATCTCTCCCACTCTCATAGTTGTATTCAGAATCCCGAGGGGCATTAGCATCTCCCTCGTAATTAACCATGGCGTCTGGAGCCACACTCAAGTCCCTACCTGATCGTAGCAACATGATGTTAGATTCTTTTTCTTCAAAGATTTGACAAACAAGTTGCACAGAGATTAATAAAACAAGTGGATGCTTAACGTGATTTTAAGATTCCTTTTTTGAGTTATTTGGATTCAATTAAACCTCAAATTCTCTCAAGGAAAGGATCCTAGTTTCAGTTTAATTTCCACCGTTATTCTCTAAGGCTTTCTCTCACAACGCTTTCAGAATCTAACCAGGACTTCAATTGGTACAACCAGCCCGATGATCAAGGAGGAATACCTTGATTTTGGGGACTTATGGAGGTCTCAACGTCAACTTCTCTAGTCTGATCAAGGGACCAACCCAATCAGAGAGAGTTGCTGACGTCGAGTAATGTGTTCCTAAGAAGAGGAGGGTATTAGCCCCAATGCGTATGTCCTGCGGCCTGGATGGCCTCTAATGCTTAGTAAGTAATGGGTAGCTAGCACTCAAAACACAGAAATCTGGAAACTAAAAAAAATTAAGAAACTGTCTGAATCGCGTCGATTATAGTCGACGCTATTCAAAACAGAACTTAATTTTTCGCAGAAGCAGATGCAGACAGCAGAGAAACTGTGAAGCCTAAAAGGCGTCTAGGGGTGTTGACGCGGTTTGAAACGCGTCAGCGATCCTGGACACTTTTCAGTTCGCAGAAACAGTTTTCCAGGAGGATTTTCTGGGTTGAATCCTCCTCAAACAAGGTAAAAAGCAGTAAACAATCGACTCATGCAAAAATTTTAGTTCCAGATTTTAAACAGGATGATTTACTAACTAACAACTAGAAAAACAATCAATCACACATCATTTTTATCACAAAAACAGCTTTTTTTTTTAATTAATCAAGGGGAGGGCAAGATCTTGCCACTGAGGTGCGCACGTGGTGCACGAGGGAAATTAATTAAACTAAACACTCACCAATTGGTGAGGACGTGTCCAGAGACACAAATGGTGCACCGTGGGTGCCCGATATGATGATAGCAAGAACAAAAAGAAACTAAAAGATGGCGAGACCAAGTCCCACTGTGATCGCCAAAAAAGCTGTAGGTGCTTAGAATGACCGTGTGATTAACATGAAAAATCTATGTTGTTTAGTGTAAACTAACCTATTAAAAAAACAGCAACTAAAGTGTAGTGATCGCCAGAAACTTTTAACTTAAAAAGTTTCAAAAGAGATATGATCGCCTACCTTTCAAACGCGGAAGATTGAGTCCTTGGTTCCCCTTCCTCAGCCGGCTGAAGAAAGAGAGCCCTTTCTTTGCTTTTTGTTCTTGCTGTTGAATTTGAGGTTGAGGATCGTCCAGAAGTTGTGCTTGATTTCCCCTTTTGATCTTTTGTTGTTGTTGAGTGCAGCAGAGACAGAAACAAAATAAAGAATTATGATGAGAATTTAAGTAGAAGCAATATCTGAACTAATCATGATTTTAAGCATATTTAAAACAGCAAACTTACTTGTTTAATGGCTTTGAAACCCCTTTAGTCAAGTAGGTTTTTGAAAGATTATGCTGTGGTGTGTGTTTGCATGAAGTGAATATGAAGAATTAAACTAATGAAATGAATGCAGTAATGAAAAACTTATGCCCAGTCGGTTGAAGCTTTGAAAGGATGAAGATCTTGAAAGGGACGCCGACTTCTGGGAATGGCAGCGCTCCGGCGTTCCGACGTTGTTGCTTCGATCTTCAACTCGCTATAACGCTATGGCTCAACTCAATTCAATTATCTTCTTCTTTTTTTTTTTAACTCTTCAACATGCAGGGTATTTATAGGCATTTCTTGCGTTCGAGATTAACATAGCAAAATCCCGAATTTATCCATCTTAACCGACAGATAATTACTGATTAATTCATCTTTATCTGTAATTATCTAAAACGCGTCCACCATGGATGACGCCTTTCAGATTAATTAAGATAAGGATAAATATCCGGGAAAACTTATCTTTATCTTTATTAGGTAAAACGCGTCCATCTATGTAGACGTCTTTTAGACTAATTAAGATAAGGATAAACATCCGGAGGGGAAGTTAAAACCACTTAGGAAACTTAAAACGCGTCGACATTCCCAGACGCCTTTTAGTTAATTAATTAATTAATTCAAATTCAAATTTAAACGTTAAAATAAGAATGAAGTCTAAATGGCGTCCACTTGGGTAGACGTCTTTTATAATTCTTCATATTTTAACTCAAATTTGAGCTAAAACTAATTCAATTGATTAACCTAAACACATCTGTTAAACCCGACACTTAAAAAGATTAATAAAAATTAATTAATGATTAATTATCAGACCATTTTGAGGCATTATTGTATGATATGAAATTTACTCAAAATGATGTCAAAATTAGCGTGTCTACACCTGGGTTGCTTCTATTTTTTCAGAGTCTGTCCTGAAGAGCCTGGCTTCCCCTCGCATATTTCCACGCATGATTGAATATGCAAGTGTTGATGGAGGGGATACCCAAAAGCAGCTTTATGAGATTCGCGGTATCTTGACTGACACCAGGCAAAAAACTGAAGGGGACTTACGTTTTTGGAAACACACTGCCAATTCTCGTCCTCTAGTGAGCCCCTTCAAAGTATTAGCCGAGGGTAATCCTGTTGAGTTCACCCATCCTTAGACCAAGCAACTGCTGAAGAAGTCTGTATTGGATAGTCAAATTAGGTCATGGCTTCTATCCATCAGACCTAGTGTCTTGGTATACTGGAACTGTAGTTCATTTAGAACCCTATTATCCTTTCCGTTTTGGCCGGAATTTTGGATATGATCAGTGCATTCCTTCTTGTGATCACATATTTCAGTTTCCTGACTGCCATATTTTTGGCTCCAACGGATTGCAGAGTGCCCGTGAATGGTGGGATTATTTCCATTGATTTGAAAATGCTTCTTTCAAAATTCCTTCTGCTGCCCATGCTCCTCGCGTAACATGTGAATATGTTAGATGGTGGCGAATGCGCACTAATATCTATAGCCAGGAGAAGACCCAATGCTGGAGCAATGCTGAGAAGAAAATCTTGGAGACCCAGCGGGAAATCCCTTTTGATATAGAGTTCCATTATTTGCACTTCTTAGATGACAAGAATGCTGCTAAATATGCAGAGAGACGGGCAACTTATAAGGCTCGTCACAAAGATTCTTTACCTTCGATTGATCCAGAGTTAACAAGGCTGGATACCGAAGAGCTAAAAGGAGCCTTCTTGAAGCAATTTAATATTTCTGTGACCTCTGAAGATTGTCCCGATATCGATTTCCCAGAAGAGGAAGATATCGGTGGTAGAGATTCTCAGCAACTTCCCAGGGGTCTCTCAGATATTTAGAAATTTTATGTCCCACACAAGGAAGAAAAACTTGATTTCTACAAGGGCACCAGCTGGCTACTTGCCATTTTGAAATATTGCGGTGTATCCCAGGACTCCACCGCGCAGGGCATGTTGGACGCAAAACTACCCGCTTCTTGGGATCATATAGATGGGTGGGGACTTGATGCTTTACGCTTAGGCATTTGCTTGAGCGATAAAAAACATTATGATCTTAGTAGCCTAGCTTCTCAAGCGAAGACGATGAATGATGTTATATATATTGTGAAGGAGGATTCGCTTAGAGAGAAGTCTTCCATATATGAATACTGGCCTTTATCAAACTGTTATTAAGGCGATTGCTATAAGTATATGTATTTGTGCTTGAGTTCTTTTGAGCTTTGTGCCTTTTCTCTGCTTATATAAATTGATTTCTTCTTTTGCATATTTATGTAGTGCCTGCGGCCAAATATCTGACTCAACAACATCGGAGGTCAGTGGCTATTGGAAAGAGACCATCTTTCTTTCCTCCTGTGTCTTCTAAAATGTCAACCCCTACCTCCCCTGTAGAGGTCTGTGATATAGGGAGGGTGGTAGCCGTTGCCAAAGAGGCGCGTACAAAGAAGAGACAAGAACCTGCCCCTGAACCTCTTCTTCCTATCAACTTGCCAGTGCTTGCTGAATTTGAAGCTTTCATAGCAAAAACTGCCAAGCGGGCGAGTTTCCTGGTTTCTCCATCCCCAGCCAAGGGTGGTATGCACTATGCTTTTGATTTATGCCTTTCAGAATTTGACATTGATGACGAACAACTTCATTTTTGTTTCCTTTACATGGACGGTTAAGCAAGTTGCGAAAAGATTTTGCAAAGGGCCCAAAGAGTTTGTCCCCCCTGAAAAGATTGTACTGCTAAAACGCCAATCCTCGAGTTATTGGCTCAGGTGAGGAAAGAAGAAACTGATGATACTTCTTCCAGTGTGGAAGAAATAAGCATCATTCCTCCTTCACCTTCTATTTCTTCCCATACTACTGAACATATTAGTAGTAAAGCTTTGCCAGAGACAACTATTTGGTCGCCGCCGAGGGATCAAGGTACCCTCCTGAGGCTTACAGTAATAATAATTTTATTTCACTATTGAATTCCTGACTTTGACCATATAGGTTTTGAAGCAACTGAGGGCTTGATATCAGAGACTCATCATGTTGAAATAGTGCAGCCTACTATGGTAATTTCTCTTTATCGCATCTTTTCTGCTTTTTCCATCATTTAAACTTGACTTGTATATATTTTGAATGTCAGGCATCCCCAGCTCACGCGGAAAGGATAGAGACTCCTCATGCCTCGACTGAAGGGGATATGGCTTTTGAAATATCGGCCTCCATGCCAGTTTCTTCTTCTGAAGAGGCAGAAGTTGTTTTTGCTGAGGGTGCGGAACCAGAAGAGACTTCAATGGTTCCAACTGTTATAACTTCGACGGAGGTCATTACTTTCCTGGCTATCAGGCGTGTGGAACTTTCAGCTCCTGAACTTGCGGATATTGCGGCTACTTCAGAACATGACGGGGTTGACTCGGGAACAAGTTCACCAAGTCAACAGGTGATAGTATCCCGTCCTGTCCCCTGTAGATTAAACTCTGCTGAACATATTCTTTGGCTTATTGATATTGTGACTCATATATGCACATCATCCCTTGTACAGATTTCTCTTGAGCCAATCACTTTAATTGGACCTTCCGCATTCATAATTGCTCTGCCCGCAGCTAAATTTACAGAAAGTGACCTGCCCCCAGCCATATCAAGCACTGTAGCTGTCACATCTGCCCCTTCTATTACCGAACCTTCATCCAGTTCAATGCCTGCTTCTTCCCGTCAAACGTTCATGGATTGGACTTCAGTGGATAAATTTGTGCATATTGCTATTCATTCTATTCCTGCTGGTTCAGGCATACAGGGTATCAATGTCCTTGGCGCCAACATCAAGCTTTTACGACAAATTATACGCTAGCAACCTAGTTCATCATATGATCTTCTTCATCTAAAAATTGAGAGCATGACTACATGGATTCCTCTGGTAGGAGCTTCTTTGGATGAGTGTCTTCCTATCGCTTTCACTACTTTGAAAATTTTCAAGCGTCAAGAATATATTCAATCATTTATACAAGATCGACGCCAAGCCTTGTCTCTTCAGCGACATGAATATAACTTGCAGATGCAGCTTGTTTCTCTTCAAATTTCAGAACAACAAGCAAAAATAGCTGGCTTTGAACAGAAAGAAGGCTTGTTGGTGGAAAATATTCAGCGCTTAGAGAATGAACTTGCTGCTACGAAAGCCGAACTGGAAACTTTAAGGCACAGTTTACACAGACGTCAAGATGATCTTCTGGTTTCCCAAGGCCTTCTTGAATCATTATCCAGTGAAGTTTCCAAGCTGCAGACTAAAGAGAAAGCTCTTTTTGAGTTGCATACTCAGGTTGGAGAAGGACTTCTGCTGCTGTCCATATTACTTGAGGATCCATGATGTTGTTTATAATTGAACTTTATAATTGGGGAAGGGTATTTTCTTTTTGCTTTTCCATGTAGACTGGGATGGAAGTCATTTTTGTAACTTTTGGCATATATAAAGAGAATTTTGTATCATATCCTTATTTCAATGAATGGCATATTTGAATTTATTTATTTTTTATTTGCTTTACCGGCCCAAGTGCCCTTTTGGGTTTTCACCAGAGTCGGCCCCCTCTTACTTTTGCTTGTAGCGCCCTTTCGGGTTTTCACCATAGCCAGGTATATAGCCCTTATTTCCCTTGACCGCAGAAGGTACGATTAAGTCCGGCGAGGCATCTATTTTTTTTAAGTCCCTTTTGATTTTTCTCTCATTTTTTTTATCCCTCTCTCTCCCCATGTTGTAAATGAAGTAGAGTGAAGTATATATCCATGGTAGTTGCAAAGCTGAAAGGAAAAGATTTCAAATGAAGATGACTTAACAATGTTTATTGGCTTCCATAACTAGCAATGTTATGGGAATTATTGAAGCTTTAAAAGGAAGGACAGAGTGAGAGGGGTAATGAATACCTCAATCACTTGTTTATTGAAAATGGCACAAACCGTAAGGGTCTGGGCCTTTATTGGAGTGGCAAAGATCGTAAGGATCTTAACCACTATGCAGGGTGGCAATAGACTGGAAGGGTCTACGCCATGCAAATCCTAAATAGCAACGACGGACTCATAGGTTTTTAGTCGTGGTAACATAGGTATGATTTGGAATGCATGAAACGCAGAATACTTCAAGCAGACTCATAGGTTTGTAGCCCGAAGTAGACAGGGGTGCTTTGAGTGATGCAAACCAAGATACCTAGGTTATGAAGACCCTAATTATCAATGACGGGCTTAAAGGCTTTTAGTCATGATAACTAGGGGTGATTTTGAATGGATGAACCCTAACTACAATGGCAGACTCATAGGTTTGTAGCCGAGGTAGACAGGGAGTACGGAGTGCTCTTCTCAGAGACCTAGTAATTTTGGGGATGGCGGAGTCACGAGGGACCCGGGCCAGCCACCGGTGCGACGTAGTCGTTGAAGACCCCGATCGACTTACTTTGCTTTGTTTTGAATTTGCTTGATTGGAGACGGAGTACTCCTCTCGGAGACCCGATCTTTCGGGGATGACGGAGTCACGAGGGACCCGGGCCAGCCACCGGTGCGACGTAGTCGTTGAAGACCCCGGTCGACTTACTTTGCTTTGCTTTGAATTTGCTTGATTGGTGACGGAGTACTCCTCTCGGAGACCCGGTCTTTCGCTGATGACGGAGTGACAAGTGTTGGGTTTCTCGTGTTTCTCCGGATCGCTCACGTAGCGGAAAATAAAATAAAACAGCGATCCGTTTTCCCGTTTTGAAAAACAAAAAACGATTATCGGATAATCGAAGTTCTCACCGTGTGCGGACTCGAATCTGCAGCCGTTCGGTTCCGTCGGTGCGTCCACGCAAGCGCCTAGCCTCTAGCGAAGTCCACGCGATCCTCCTCGCGACGGATATCCTCACGTTCCTTGTTCTTCGCAGCCCATGAAACCTCCGCCGGTCGCCGCAACGATCGCCGCAGTGCGCGGACGATTCCCTTCGAACGAGATTCGGAGAAGCAGCGGAGCAGATCTGGATATGTTTGGACGTTAGAGAGAGAGAGGAACAGTGGCTAGGGTTAGCAGTAGCTTGGCCTGCTCAGCCCGTTCGCTATGCTTTATACTAACAGCGCGGTTTTTCATAAAAACCCCCGGTTTATATAAAACTCACTTATTTATCCATCGCCTTGAGAATCATTTGCGTGTGACCCTCTAGGCCCAAGTACCAGTCCAGTTAATGGTCCAACAAGCTCAGTGACTCCTCACTGGCTTTATTAATCAATTAATAACCCTTTATTAATTAATTAATCAATCGAATTGATGTCACATATCGAATACGACCGGGCCTCTGATCACGTTGGGTGCCAAGCAACACCGCGTGAACCCAGAAGGTATTGGCGTTAAGCAACCCACTCTTGGAACCTTTCTGCCGACAGTTACCGCGTGGATATAATCCTTCATTCGTACAATGCTCTCAAGTCAACTCAGGGTATGGCGTGCTATTAAACCCTAACCGGTCGACTCACTTGGATTGGATGCTGCTGATAAATATCGGAAAACTCCTTTCCCGATATTATCGTCCGCCCTGGCCAGGGACTTCCGCGCATCCTTCCTAAAGCATTCTCTCTCTAAGTACCGAGAGCGAATGATTCCTTATTGACACACAATTCCCTTTGACGGTATTCCGTTGTACCCAATCCTTGACGTTTTAGAATCCCGTCGCTAGAGATTCGTAAACCAAGGTCAAAGCACAGAAGTCCACCGACAAGGTGTCCTTGGTGTCTCAAGTCCGAGGACCATCCACGCAACTGCGACAATAGAATCAAGCTGGTTGACAGTGAGGTACAATACTATCCAACGATTCAGTCGGATCAGTTCAGTGAACTCATTCTCCAATGAGCACCTACAGATTCTCCTTAGTGTCTCCACACAAGTGACTTATGAGATCAGTCACCCTCATCATATGAGCAGGAGTAATCTACTCTAGTCTAACTGGATATCCGATGTCTTTCTCGGATATCCTCCGACTAGGAACAATTAAGAATATGTGTGTTTAAGTGATCAGTCTCATTAATATGATCTCATCATAATCTGATCACTATAGCACATATTCACGGACTTCATTACGAAACGAGAATTAATGCGATTTACACATAATGAATATTATGCCATTATATTAATAAATGAACGAGATTTACATAGTCAGATTGGCTTGTAGGCCACCTAAAACAATCTCCCACTTGGACTAAAGTCAATCACCTTTATACAATAAGCCTATAGAATCTAGGTGACGCTCAAACACAATTTGAGCCAATGGCTTTGTCAGTGGATCTGCTACATTGTCGACGGATGGAACTCTTTCCACTACTACATCTCCTCTGGATATGATCTCTCTGATAAGGTGAAAGCGCCTCAGAATATGCTTCGATTTCTGATGAGACCGCGGCTCTTTTGCTTGCGCAATTGCTCCATTGTTGTCGCACAACAGTGGAACAGGCTCAGAGATGCTGGGAACTACGCCGAGGTCGGTGATGAATTTCTTCAACCACATTGCTTCCTTGGCAGCTTCAGCTGCAGCGATGTACTCAGCTTCAGTCGTCGAATCAGCAGTGGTTACTTGCTTGGAACTCTTCCAGCACACTGCGCCTCCGTTCAATGTAAACACGAATCCAGATGTAGACTTGCTATCATCTGGATCTGACTGGAAACTCGAGTCAGTGTAGCCTCGCAGTTTCAATTCACCTCCTCCATAGACAAGGAACATATCCTTAGTTCTTCTCAAGTACTTAAGGATACATTTCACTGCCTTCTAGTGCTCTTCGCCTGGATCAGCCTGAAATCTGCTCATAACACTTAGAGAAAATGCAACATCAGGTCATGTACATAGCATGGCATACATGATAGATCCTATGGCAGAGGCATAGGGTATTCTATCCATGAATGCCCTCTCATCAGGAATCTTAGGAGACTACTCCTTTGAGAGACTAATTCCATCTCTCATCAGCGTGAGACCTCTCTTGGAATTTTCCATGCCAAACCTTTTGACTATAGTATCTATGTACAAGGATTGGGTCATTCCATGCATCCTCTTTGATCTATCTCTATAGATCCGTATTCCCAATACGTAGGATGCTTCTCCCAAATCCTTCATGGAGAAGTTTTTCGACAGCCATATTTTTACTGATGACATCATAGCTACATCATTTCCAATGAGTAGTATGTCATCTACGTAAAGAATTAGAAAAGTGACTGCACTCCCATTGGTCTTCTTGTACACACAAAGCTCATCTTCATTCTTAATGAAGTCATAAGACTTGATAGCTTCGTCAAATCTTATGTTCCAGCTCCGGGAAGCCTGCTTCAGTCCATAAATGGACCTCTGAGGCTTGCACACTTTATCTAGAGATTCTTTAGATGTGAAACCTTCTGGTTGTATCATATACACCTCTTCCTCAAGGTTACCATTGAGGAAGGCAATCTTCACATCCATCTGCCATATTTCATAACCAAAATGTGCAGCAATGGCGAGTAGAACTCTGATCGACTTTATCATGGCAACTGGCGAGAAAGTCTTGTCATAGTCAATTCCTTGCCTTTGACGATATCCCTTTGCCACCAACCTTGCCTTATAAGTGTTGATCCGTCCATCAGCACCGATCTTTCTCTTAAAGATCCACTTGCATCCGATGGGTAAAATATCCTCGGGCAAGTCCTCCAAGTTCCAAACTTGGTTGGTGTACATGCACTGGATTTCTGAGTTCATATCTTCTCGCCATTTCCCGACTTCTGGGCCTTCTATGGCTTCTTGGTAGGTTTTAGGATCATCATCCTCATTATATTCTACCTTAGACTCACCTTCAGTGATATGTCCCACATATCGTTCGGGTAGTCTAGGTAATCTACCAGATCTACGAGGCTCATCTGTGTGTACCTGAACAGATTCAGGAACTGATATCTCATCTGATGATAATGTAGCTGTTTGGGGATCTGGAACCTCTTCCAGTACTATTTTACTCCCACTGTCCTCCTGGAGAAGGTATTCCTCTTTCAGGAAGACAGCTTTCTTTGCGACAAACACCTTTTGTTCACTAGGATGGAAAAAATAGTATCCAAAGGTTTCCTTTGGATATCCCACAAACCTGCATTTATCAGTTCGTGATTCCAACTTGTCTGGATCATGCCTCTTTACATGAGCAGGACAACCCCAGACTTTAACATGTTTAAATTCTGGTTTCTTGCCTTTCCATATCTCATATGGAGTAGAAGCCACACACTTGTTAGGTACTCTGTTCAGTAGGTATGCTGCTGACTCTAGAGCATACCCCCAGAGGGACACTGGTAATCACGAAAAGCTCATCATGGATCGCACCATGTCCAATAAGGTGTGATTCCTCCTTTCTGATACACCATTCATCTGTGGTGTATATGGAGGGGTTAGCTGAAAAAGGATACCATTATCCTTTAAGAATTGTGTGAAATTAGTACTCAAGTATTCTCCTCCTCGATCTGATCGAAGAGCTTTAATACTTTTTCTTAACTGCTTCTCTACTTCGTTCTTGAACTCCTTGAACTTCTCAAATGCTTCCGACTTGTACTTCATTAAGTACACATAGCCGAATCTTGAGAAGTCATCGGTGAACGTGATGAAGTATGGAAAGCCACCTTTGGCTTGGGTGGACATGGGACCACATACATCCGAATGTATTAGTTCTAGAATGTCCTTGGCACGTTCTCCATGTCCAGTAAATAGAGATTTTGCCATCTTTCCTATAAGGCAGGATTCACATGTTGCAAACTGTAACGACCCGCCACCCTATAATCGGGGATCTGATTACTAAATGGGTACCAAATCATTAATTTGGAACCAAACCAAGATCTAAGTAAGTATGGAAAATAAATAATAAACTAAGCTAAACATTCACATCGCATTGCATTGAAATGAAAATGCAGGAATTAAAAGTTATTACAATGCGACTCGACACAGCAAATAATTACATTTTCCAACATAAAGGAAATAATTAAACGTACAGGCCAGAAATAAAATGACAACTACATCGGGGCATACCCCGGGATAACCGCTGACGGCGCTCAACACACGGCCGCACACCCCTCGTTAGGTCTGTTGGGAGTCCTCACCTGAAAAACGCAGGGGTGAGTCTCAAAGACAAGACTCAGTAGGGATCCTTCAATCCCCACTGCCCACGCACACACCCACAAGTGTAAAATACAACCGACAGAAAAGTAACGAGCACAGTGGTAAGTAAAATTCCTAATTCTCAACGTGAAATCACATGCAGTCGAAATGTATTAAACATGCATATTTCTAAACCAGACGACTAGGGAACCTACAACCGCCGTCTCGATAGAACACGCCAACCACACAAACAACAGTGGGAAAAACCTCGACCCGCTGAGACTAAGCAGTAACCCCTCGGATAGCACTCTAGCTACTCCGGCCCAACTGGCTCAGGTGGTTACTCCTTCCCTCAGCATGAGTGACACTCCGAATGTACCACACCCACACCGGTACTAGCTGACCCCGGGGTTCACCAGGTGACCCTCTCTCACTAGGCGTCACCCCGCCCACGCCCCCACCGGCGCTGTGCTCCACCCACACCAGCACAGGGTGATCAAGCGCTACAACTGTGACTCCAGGTCCATAGTAACACAAAACCCAGCACAGTGCGATCCGGTCACGTGAAAAGTCCGCGATCGCATAACACGCCACGTAGTACCATCCGGTCATGAGGAATCCATCTCTACCGAATACACTAAAGCATGCACTAACCAACTATCTAGCAGTATGAACACATTTTTCTGGCATGAATTAGTGTAGTTCTGTCTCGAATCGCGCCGCCCAAGGCCGACGCCATTCAAGATCCATGTACTGGTTTATATAAAACACTAGCCTCAGAATCTGGCCTAAAAGGCGTCGACACCAGCGGTCGCCTTTTAAAAGGCGTCGACATCCTCAGACGCCAATTAGCACAAAAATCCAGGAAAGCAGGAGACATTAATCAGGGGATTTCTGCCTTAAAAGGCGTCATGGTCACCCGATGCTATTACGAATCGCGTCGCCCACCCATGACCTCTTTTAATCTCATAATCCCCGAACTGGCAGACCCTCAGTAAGGTGATTCCTGCCTAAAAGGCGTCGTGATGGCCCGACGCCCTTCAAAACGGCGTCGTCCATGCACGACGTCTTTCAACCCCAGGAACCGGGTCTGTCATGAGCCCGAGGCTCCCCCTTTTCAACCCCAAAAACCCCAAAATTACCCAAAAACAGAGGAGAAAGAGGGGCAATTCCAACCATCAGGAAACCACATTCACAGAAATCCCCCATATCATCAAGAAGAGCTCCTAAACATGCTTGTTCTACCCCCCAAAACCAAAGATCCGCAACATGCTTAAACGGGGAAAACATAGTTTAAAACACAATACTATGGGAACCGTCACCCTACCGGTTTCTTGAACTCCTCCAAGCTTCAAGCCGTCCACCCGTCTCGCCCCACGCCGCCGCCGGTACTGCCGTGGTCATCCTTACTTCACCGTGACGTCGGCCGCCGTCCGGAGAGTAAAACGCCGCAGTGGAAGTGGAGGTGGTAGTGGTGGGAGCTAGGTAGGGGATGGAGTGGAGGGAAAGATGAAATGGTGGGAGGAAAAGAGGGAGGAGAAGGGATCGCTGCCGAGATCGCCGGAAGGGAAGGAGAGAAGGAGAGAAAATGGGGGAAAGAAGGAGGGCTCGCGGGGTTAACCAGAGATTGCCTAAAACGCGTCGACATTCACAGACGTCTATCAGGTGATATGACGGCCGCTCTGACAAGGGTCTGAAACGCGTCGTTCTACACAGACGCCGTTCAGGAGACATGTCAGGGCCGTACTCTGACAATCCCAGAGTCGCAGTCTGAAAGGCGTCGTCCCATGCAGACGTTGTTTAGACGACACGACAGGGCCGTACTCTCGTGGCCCAAAGCCAACCCACGTGGCACCCACGTGGTAGAACCTAAAACGCGTCTGCAACGGTGGACGCCGTTCAAAATGCGTCTCGAGGTCCTGACGCGAATCGTTACAGAACCTCAGCCCCCACTAGGGCCAGAACTACAGGGTCCGACCCCGAAAACCAGATCCGAAAGTCTCGATCCTTACACAAACGATTCGTAATCGAATGCAGTTAAGTAACCATGCTTGTGCAACTTTTGCAACCTGCTTTCGCCAATGTGCCCAAATCTACAATGCCACATGTAGGCCTGGTTCACACAATTCTTGCTCTTCTTAAGAACATTATTAATTTGAAGATTGTAATAAGAAACATCTAAGAGATATAGACCGTTGACTAAAGATGCCAAAGCTATTGATTTATTACCATAATAAATCGAATAACTTCTATTTTCAATAGTCAACCTATATCCTATCTTGTCCAAACAAGACACTGATATGATGTTCTTTATTATGCTAGGAACATAATAATAATCTTCTAAAAGTAAGGCGTCTCCTGATGGAAGCCTGAGGTTTGCTGTCCCAACAGCAATCACCGCAACTTTTGCGCCGTTTCCTAACCTCAATTCCACCTCACCTTGTCTCAGCTTGCGCTTACTTGTCAGCATCTAGACATCATGGCAGATATGAGAAGCACATGCGGTATCTAATACCTAAGATGTGGAATCTCTAACTGACAAGTTGATATCTATCATATAGATATCTGAAGCTTCAAACAACTTCACCTTTCTATGAGCTTTATCGTTAAGGAACTCCTTGCAGTTCCTCTTCCAGTGACCATACTGCTTATAGTAGAAGCAGTCACCCTTTACTACTCTTCCGTCTTTGTCCTTCAATCTTTTATCGTTAGCTATCACCTCTGCTTCAGGGGCATCCAATGCCGATTCAGCAGGAGGATCAGCTCTAGGGATAAAGTTATTGTGCTCAGATCTGAAGACATTGTTCAGGTTTCTTAACCAATCCGAGTAGATTAGGTAAGTCAAAAGGACATCAAGTATGCCACGGAGTGGGTTATTCAACGACATAATTCCCTACAGGAGATAAGTAAAATCTATTTAGCAGATGTTCAATTATTAAAATTTAAAACAAGACATGGTTTTTTGTTCAAGTTTAACTCCCACTAATTTTCGATGGATTGTATAACCCTCAGTTATATAGAACGGGAGACGCCGACAGTCTCCTAGTGGGGATTAGAATCTCAATGACTTGCACTACAGCCTTGTGGATAGCACAACAAACTGTAATACAATTAGAAAGCACCCAACTCATGGGACTTGCAACTCCTTGCAATATCTGATCATGGCTTCGGTCCCCAGAAATTTAATAGCCTTGTGGATAGCACAACAAACCATTAATCCTGGTCTAAGCTAACCATCATTACGCGACGAGCATAGATTTGCATGCAGCCCTTGTGGATAGCACAACAAAGCTACATAGTTTCTCTACCCCGATCATATAGGCATCTATGCCATAGCCATAGTTTCTCCTCCCAATTAAGCAGGCCTTGTAGATAGCACAACAAACCTGCCTAAAGTGATTCGAATCCTATGACTATAACGATAGTGGACTACGCGATAAGTTCTTAACTACTCGCGTTACGGCTTAGAGTTTATCTGAGGGTATTTAGATAACTTTTATCTTGGTCTCTTCTAGGTGATAGTAAATAAAATATATCGTATATATTTATTAAATATTATACCTGCTTTGATTCATAATCAAAAGAAAGCAATGCATCACATACATGTCTAGTGTGGTCATGGATAGCACAGTGGGTTTGACTGGAGCCAACAGTCAAACGCACACACAATCTAACATAACATTTACATTAGATAACCTGCAAACACATAGGCAAGAGATCTTCATCTTTTTGCCTTCCTGGTTGCAGCTGTGGATCGTCCTCGCTCCTTCCTCAGTTGCCTCGATCAAATTACATTAATTCTAGAATTTACAAGTAAATTGAAGAAGGCCTTATGGTGAGTACAAGAGAGAGGAAGGTAGAAATACATCGGAGTATGATAAAGAGAGAGGTGCGCATACCTCTATTTATTAACAATTAATAAACAACCATACATCCACAATCCACACAATCCATTCATCACATGAATAATTAACTAAGTGCATATCCATGACCACGGTGTGTTTTAAACATTCCACACATGATTCAGCGCATCACATGGCTAAAATAAATGAGTTTTCAAAATAAATAATTTTGGCCTTCCAAAAACTGGGATCCATTCAAAATTGGTATTTGAATTTCGAAAACACTTTTAATTAAATTAATCATGCAATCAAATCAAATTTAAAAGCATCAAAAACACACATCACATGTGCACACACTCCAAATTAATAATCTCCATATTATTCCATGCAAATAAGAACAATTCTAATAGTCTAACACTTAGATTAAACCCTATTAATAATCTAACAATTAGACTATTAAAGACTAATCTAACTCTTAGATTAATCCAACAAAGTTAATTAATAATTTAACATTTAAATTAATAATCAACTATAATTAATTATTAACTACTAATCTAACACTTAGATTAGCCAATTAATGTTAATTATTAATTTAATTCTTAAACCAATAATTAACACTAACTAATTAATAATTAATTAATCTAACTCTTAGATTAGATAATTAAAGTTATCATTAATTTAACTATTCAATTAATGACTAACAGTAATTAATTAAGAACTACTAATTTAACATTTAAATTAGTCATTTAAGTTAATTATTAATTTAACAATTAAATTAATAATTAACTCAAATATTAATTAACAATTAGCTGAGATAATAGTTAATAATCTAACAATTAGACTAATAACTATTAATAACTAATTTAACATTTAAATTGGTTAAATCAAAATTAATTATTGGATTAACATTTAATCTAACAATTAACTTTAATTGATTAGAGCTAATTGTTAATTAACATGATATAATATCATTATGCCCAAATAAATAAAATTGGATAATAATATAAATTTTAAAACATATTTTAAACTTGAATTAAAATTCAGACTTCATTTATTAAATGGGCCATTGGGGTTTTATTTAGGGTTTAATGGGATTGGGGCCCTTATAAAAGGAGAGAATTGAAATGGGCTGAGCCTAATAGACCAAGCGAGGGCTCAGCTGGTTCGAGCCACTAGCTGGGGCCGTTCGAGCCCCTGGTCCTAGCTCGGTTCCGGCCCCCAAACAACCCAGCGCCGGCCCACACAGGCCCGGCCGGCCCGGCTCCTCCCTCCCCAAACGCACCCGAAGCATCTGCAGGAAACCCTAAAGGGTTGCAGGTGGCGGCAAAGGGGGGGGGTTCTAGCGCCGCCGCCGGCCGGCCCCTGGCGTCGCCCGGCCACGGCCGGCGATGCCCCTGGCGCCAGCAGCGAGCCTGACGTTGGCAGGGTCGCCGGAGAAGGCATAAGAGGCCTCAAACCGAGCCCCAAAAATTGGTTTTCATGCCCCCCTATTTTCTGGTTTTTCAAACCGAAAAGAACACATCAAACGTCCGTTAAGCAGCTCTTCAAGGCTACTCCGGTGCCGGTTGCAGGTCCGGTGGTGACCGGCGACATCCCCGGGATGATCTGGGATGCCGATCCACCTCCCCAACGATTGAGGTACCCGAACGAAGCCGCCTGAACATCGTTGTTCTTCGTCTCACGGAGAACATCAAAACCCCAAAATAAAAATCCGAATTTTTCCAAAAAAAATTAATCTTATTAATCGTGTTCATCGCATGAACACAAATCCAGCAAAAGGGGATCGAACTTACGCATGGAATAATACAAGAAAAATTAAGTTCGGAGATCGAAACGGGACGAGAAACAGTGGAACCTGGCTCTGATACCACTGTTGGGTTTCTCCAGATCGCTCACGCAGCGGAAAATAAAATAAAACAACGATCTGTTTTCCCGTTTCGAAAAACAAAAATCGATTATCGGATAATCGAAGTTCTCACCGTGTGTGGATTCGAATCCGCAGCCGTTCGGTTCCGTCAGTGCGACACCGCAGGCCACGCAAGCACCCGGCCTCTAGCGAAGTCCACGCGATCCTCCTCGCGATGGATATCCTCACGTTCCTCGTTCTTCGCAGCCCATGAAACCTCCGCCGGTCGCCGCAACGATCGCCGCAGTGCGCGGACGATTTCCCGTCGAACGGGATTCGGAGAAGCGGCGGAGCAGATCTGGATCTGTCTGGCCGTCAGAGAGAGAGAGAAACAGAGGAGGGGCGGCTAGGGCTAGCAGTAGCTTGGCCTGCTCAGCCCGTTCGCTATGTTTTATACTAACTGTGCGGTTTTTCATAAAAACCCCCGGTTTATATCAAACCCACTTATTTATCCATCGCCTTGAGAATCATTTGCGTGTGACCCTCTAGGCCCAAGTACCAGTCCAGTTAATGGCCCAACAAGCCCAGTGACTCCTCACTGGCTTTATTAATCAATTAATAACCCTTTATTAATTAATTAATCAATCGAATTGATGTTGCACATCGAATTCGACCGGGCCTCCGATCACGTTGGGTGCCAAGCAACACCGCGTGAACCCGGAAGGTATTAGGGTTAAGCAACCCACTCTTGGAACCTTTCCGCCGACAGTTACCGCATGGATATAATCCTTCATTCGTACAATGCCCTCAAGTCAACTCAGGGTATGGCGTGTTGTCAAACCATAACCGGTCGACTCACTTGGATTGGATGCCGCTGATAAATATCGGAAAACTCCTTTCCCGATATTATCGTCCGCCCTGGCCAGGGACTTCCGCGCATCCTTCCTAGAGCATTCTCTCTCTAAGTACCGAGAGCGAATGATTCCTTATTGACACACAATTCCCTTCGACGGTATTCCGCTGTACCCAATCCTTGACGTTTTAGAATCCCGTGGCTAGAGATTCGTAAACTAAGGTTAAAACACAGAAGTCCGTCGATAAGGTGTCCTTGGTGTCTCAGGTCTGAGGACCATCTACGCAACTGCAACAATAGAATCAAACTGGTTGACAGTGAGGTACAATACCATCCAACGATTCAGTCGGATCAGTTCAGTGAACTCATTCTCCAATGAGCATCTACATATTCTCCTTAGTGTCTCCACACAAGTGACTTATGAGATCAGTCACCCTCATCATATGAGCAGGAGTAATCTGTACTAGTCTAACCGGATATCCGATGTCCTTCTCGGATATCCTCCGACTAGGAACAATTAAGAATATGTGTGTTTAAGTGATCAGTCTCATTAGTATGATCTCATCATAATCTGATCACTATAGCACATATTCACGAACTTCATTAGGAAACGAGAATTAATACGATTTACACATAATGAATATTATGCCATTATATTAATAAATGAACGAGATTTACATAGTCAGATTGGCTTGTAGGCCACCTAAAACTAACAACAAGGGACCCGGGCCAGCCACTGGTGCAACGTAGTCGTTGAAGACCCCGGTCGACTTACTTTACTTTGCTTTAAATTTGCTTGATTAGTGATGGAGTACTCTTCTCGGAGACCCGGTCTTTCGGGGATGATGGAGTCACGAGGGACCCGGGCCAGCCACCGGTGTGACGTAGTCTTTGAAGACCCCGGTCGACTTACTTTGCTTTGATTTGAATATGCTTGATTGTTGACGGAGTAATCCTCTCGGAGACCCGGTCTTTCGGGGATGACGGAGTCATGAGGGACCCGGGCCAGCCACCGGTGCGACGTAGTCGTTGAAGACCCCAGTCGACTTATTTTGCTTTGTTTGTACGTGGATTTGAGTTTGGGCTTAGAATTGAGTGGCGATGCTGAATGCACCATGCCATCTTCTTTGTTTTGAACTTGCTTTGAACTTGGACGGTAGAGTCTAGTAGGACTCACGTCGGCTTGTATTTGAATTTAAACTTGGATTTGCGCGGCGGGTCCTGTTGACCCAGGCCGATTTGAATTTGAGCTTGAATGGCGGGGTCAAATGAGCCCAGGCTCTCTTTCTTGCTTTAAGCTTGGATGGCGGAATCTAGTAGGACACATGCTAATTTGCATTTAATTTGAGTTTGAACTTGAGCGGCAGAATCTTGCTGACTTGGGCCGATTTGCATTTAAACTTGAGCCTGTATTTAGGCTTGGTTTTTGCATTTGAACTTCAGTTAGAATTCTAAATTTGAAATTTGAATGGCGAGATCGAATGAACTCAGGCCATCTTCTTTTGATTCCAAATTTGCTTTAGACTTGGATTTTGAACTTGAATTTGAGCAGCGGGTCCTGTTGACCAGGCTGACTTATGCTTGAATTTGTGCTTGCTCTTTGGCTGGAGCTTTGAACTTGCACTTGAACTTTGCATTTTGAGCTCGAGTTTGATTTGGAGCTTTGAATTTGAACTTGAATTTGATCTTAAATTTAGGCGGCGGGCCTTGTTGACTCAAGCCGATTTGAACTTGTGCTTGGATTTAAACTTGAATTTTTAACTTTTGCTTCAATTTAAGCGGCGGGTCCTGTTGACTCAAGCCGATTTACTTTTGAACTTCAACTTGCCCTTCAGGCGGAGCTCTAGATTTGAATTCGAATTTTGAATTTGCTTATAAGCTAAAACTTTGGTTCTTGAACTTTGAACTTGAATTCTGAATTTGATTTTATGCTCGAGTTTGAACTGGAGCTTTGAACTTGAATGGCGGAGCCTTACTGACCCAGGCCAGTCCATACTTGACTTTGATCTTGTATTTGAATTTGAGCTTGGATTTGAATTTGTACTTGAATGGCAAGGTCCAGCAGGACTCGGGCCATCTTTTCTGCATTGAAAAGATAAGGTTGCAAGACATATACATGTTTATACCAACCAATTTCAAAATTGGAAAACATCATCGATTCAGATTGATTTAATTGAAAACTTCGACCAGTTATAAAACGGGAAGCGGGAAATGATTTACACTCCCTCCGCATCGGGTTTGCCTCAGCACCATTGCTCGACTAGCGGGATAGCCATGCCAACTTTTTTCTTTTTTCTTTCTTTTTCAATGGCATTTCGTCATTGGCAACCCATGAGGTACTTTGGGGCGGCTTCGTAAAGCCTTTGGAGCCTCTTCAATGTCCTTGGCTCATATAGGCGGGTTAATTTTACCATGCCATTTAAGATTTATAGTCTCGGGGGAATACGTCCCGAGAACTTGGTGATTTCTTTGACTGTCCTCATGGTGATTATGCTTACACCGTAGACAGTGCTTCATATATTCTTTTCAACCATCGCTTGGAAAGCACGGAGGTGGCGCTTGATAGCGCTTCATATGTTTGCCATTTAAGGGAGGAAATTGTACTTCTCCCTTATGATTGGTGAGGGTATATGCTCCTCCTTCATAAATAGTTTTGACGACATAGGGACCGATCCAATTACTGGTCAACTTCCCTTTTGGATTTGACGTCATGACTTCTCTTCTTTTGACCATAACTAGGTCTCCTTTCTTGAAGGCTCTTTCTTTGACTAGTTTATCAAATGCTCGAGCCATGCGAGCTTGATATATCTGGATATTTTGTTGAGCTCGAAGTCTGTCACCTTCCAAGGCTAATAACTCCTTGAGCCACCTTTCTACATTTAATTGATTTTCTTTGATAAGCCCCTGCTCTAAGGCAATGCGCAAAGAGGGGACTTCCAATTCAATTGGTACGACTGCATCTGACCCATACACTAAGGAATAGGGAGAACAACCTGTTGGAGTTTTGTATATGGTTCTGTAAGCCCATAATGCTTCATACATTCTTTCTTCCCAGTCTTTCTTAGTTGAATTGACTGCCTTTGCTAGAAGGTTGCATAAGGTCCTGTTAAAGGCTTATGCTAATCCATTGGCTTGTGGATTGTAGACTGTAGAGGTCCTCCAATCAATTTTGAATTTCGTAGCTAGCTTGTGTATGTGATTTGATTTCGAAAACATGTTCCATTATTTGAGATGATCCGACTGGGTGCACCATATCGGAACAACATATTCTGGCGGAGGAACCTTTCAACGGCTGCTCTAGTGACTTCTCTTAATGCTACTGCTTCGGCCCATCTGGAAAAATAATCTATGGCGGCCAGAATATATTTAGCACCTCTTGAGGAGGGTATGAATGGACCGACAACGTCCATGCCCCATTCGGCAAAAGGCCATGATGGTGTTGTAGGGTGCAAGGGCACCGGGGTTTTCTTGGAATTGGGCCATGTTCCTGGCATTTGTGACATGATTTGGCATATTGCGCACAATCATCGAACATTGTGGACCAGTAGTAGCCCAATTGTTTGAGTTGATTTTTCATCATGGGGCCAGACTGGTGAGCACCACAGACCCCGACATGTATTTCCCTCAAGGCTTTAGCTATCTCTTTGGGCGACAGGCATCTGAGGAGAACTTTTCTTTTGCCATCATATGTCACTCGAAAGAGAGTATCTCCTTTGTATTCATATGAATCCTTGATACGGATCAGTTTAGCACGCTTGATTCGGGTGCTTGGAAATATTTTATGCTTGAACCAGTCGAGAAGCATTTCTCTCCAATCAGGCTTATCAGCTTCTTCTACTGCACATACTTCTGTTTGCATTTCTATTTCTTCTCCCAACACAGTTGGCAACAATCTTCTGTTCTTGACCCATATTTCAATAGACCCTTCTGGCGGTAGAGCCAAAGAACTTGCTAATTTAGCCAGAGCATCAGCTTGAGCATTTGCACTGCGGTTGATATGGTTGATTTCAAAGAAATAGAATCTTTTTATCAGCTTGAGGGCCCTTTTGTGATAAGGAATCAACTCGGGCTTTTTGACATCATATATTCCTTGGACTTGGTATATAACCAACATTGAGTCTCCATGGAGTTGAATCATTTGGATGCCCATATCCAGAGCAACTTCCAGGCCAATTATCAAAGCTTCATATTCAGCTTCATTGTTGGTGCATGGCTTAGTTAAAGAACACGAGGTATGCAAAACCTCGCCTTCTGGAGATATCAGGACAATGCTTGCCCCAACCTTTGTAGTGAATGTACCATCTTGTGCAATTGCTGAACGGGAGGCCCTGTCAAAATATAGCTGCCATATCTTTTGATAGGTGCCCGCAGCACGGGTGGCGATGCAAGGTATTGCTTGATTTTCTCAAGCGCATTTTGACATTCATCATCCCATATGAATGGGGCATCCTTCTTCATTAATTTAGAGAAGGGTTCACACCGCTCGGCTAGGTTGGATATGAACTTTCGAATGTATGCGAGCCGTCCCTAAAGGGACTGCAGCTCTTTGAGATTCTTCGGAGGCGGAAGCTCCTGGATAGCTTTGATTTTGGCTAGGTCTATTTCAATGCCCCTATATTTGACAATAAAACCCAGAAATTTGCCACTTGAAACCCCGAAGGTGCACTTCATGGGTTTATTTTCAAGATGTATTGCCTCAGCCTTTCAAATATGGTGCGAAGATCTTGCATATGATCTTCCTTTTTCTTGGTTTTGACAACTAGGTCATCAATATAACATTCAACTTGTTGATGAAGAAATTCATCAAATATCTTGGTCATTGCTCTTTGGTATGTTGCACCGGCATTCTTGAGGCCGAAGGGCATTCTTTTATAGTGGAAGATTCCTTCAGGAGTTCTGAAGGCATTATGGATCTTATCCTTGTCAGCCATCCATATTTGGTTATATCCTGACGATCCATCCATAAAATACAAAGCTTCATGTCCTGTGGTGGCATCGACCATGATTTCGGTAATAGGCACTGGGAAGTCATCCTTCGAGCATGGCTTGTTTAGATCTCTGAAGTATACACAGATTCTGATCTGTCCATTCTTCTTTTTGACTGGAGCAATATTTGCTAGCCATGTTGTATACTGATTTTCTTGTACGAAGCCAACATCAATTAACTTGTCGACTTCAGCATTGATTTTGTTTATCAGCTCCGGCCTCATTCTTCTCGAAGCTTGTTTGATTGGCTCGATGGCTGGATCAATGGCCAGCTTATGTCAAGCTACTTCTGGATCTAACCCAGGCATTTCTTTGTAGGACCAAGCAAAACAATCCCGTAATTCCTTCAAAAGTGAAATATAAGCTTGCTGTTGTTCTTGACTGAGCAATGCACTTATATATGTTGGTCTTGGGTCTTCTTTAGAGCCCAAATTGATTTCAAGGAGTTCATCAACCGTAGTTTGCCCTCCATCTTCAAGTTCTGGAGGTGCTGGCTGGAGCTCCATTAGATCTTCTTCATTTACTTCTTCTTCAATTTCTGCTTCAATTTCGTTGACTTCTTGGTCAATTTCATTTGATTGATTTGCTATGAAAATATTTGGGGCAGGATCTGCCTGTTGATTTTCTATAAGCCGAGTGAGCTCATCTTCCCTTTGACCTGTGTTAACATGAGGTTTACGGGCGATAGATGGATTTTCTTGTTCTTCTGGCATATTCTGAACCATATTGGAACTTGGGATATCATTTTTCTTGACTTATGTGACTTGGATGTCTTCTTCTTTAAGATGTTTCGAGCATTGAGATGCCAGAATAGGAGATTGATCAGCTTCTGGCTAGCTTGCTTTGACAGACTGGCCAATGGGCTGCTTGTCATCATAGTCATCATATACTGCTTGCAAAATTTCTGGCATTTCTGACAAAATATATGTCATATTTACTGAGAATTCAGAAGTTTCTTCTTCCGGCAAGGTATATCCCAAGCCTGGATGTTGTGTATGTTGCATCAATGTTTTGGACATGTTAGGACGATACCATAATTGTTGGAACCTGCTCCATTCCTTCTTAGTCTGATATAATGAAATTGACTGAGCCTTAGCTAATTCCTTAGTGTGCTTTGTCGTGTCTGGGAGACCCATGATGTCAACTCATAATTCTTCTTCTATATCAGGTATATGGCAATCTTTGTCTTTAGTAGCCGACTGCTCATCAGCTCTATAAAAGACTATTTTATGTACATCTTCGTGAGGAACCACAAATTTTTTCAAAGGCTCTACGAGCTGACATTCATACTCTTCAATAGGATATATTAGTCTGGTTGGGACCATGACTTCTATAGAGAGTACATCTTGCTGCTTGGTTGTTTTCGCTGAAGAATTTTTCAGAACTGTAGTTTCTTTGTCTTCAAGACTGAGAGAGCTAATATCTGGTGGAGGTGGAAACCATTCCTTGCTCCAACTAGTTTCTAACCTTTCTATTTCTTTATCTTCTTTTTCCTTTAGTGGTGGAGGTATGTAGAGGTTGGCATCCATAAGATGGCATTCATGAACCTCAAAGTGCTCGAGATCAGTGAAGACCCGCTGTATTTGTCCTTCCCATGGGAATTTGATGCATTGATGCAAAGAGGAGGGCACCACAAAATATTGATGTATCCATGGCCGCCCAAGCAAAGCTTTGTATGCGGTATCAGAATTTATGATATGGAAGAGGACTGCGAAGTAAAAGTCACCGACAACCATTTCAAATTCAGCTTCCCCAATTGGTGTTTCTGACTTCTGGTTGAATCCAGCTATTTTGAAATCTTGCACTCTTCTTAGGTGCATATGAAAGTGAAATTTCTGGAAAGTTCTGAGAGGCATGATGCTGATAGCAGAGCCTTGATCAACCAGAATTCTATTGACATATTGTCTATTTATCTTTCCTCTCATGTAGAGTGGTCTGTTGTGGTCATTTGTGGGCAGCAACATATCATCTTCAGTGAAGGTGATGGAAGCCATGAATGACTCATAGGGTATTTCTTGAATTTCTGCTGCATGAGCTTCATAAATTTGAGGAGTTTTTAAAGCTACAATAAGAGCCTTCCTCAATTCCTTACTGAGTGACAAAACTTCCCATACAATAAATTTAGATGGCAACCTTTTTAGTAAGCCGATGACTTTCTTTTCTACTTTTTCAGTATCATGAACTTCTAGAGAGGCAACCTGAGGATCTTGTTCTTCAGACGGCTGCTGCTGAACTTGTTTACCTTTTCTTTGCAGACTTTTGAACTGTCATGAATTCATATAAAGAGGGTAACACCCCATTTTCTTGATCAGAATTTTCTGGATATAGCCCGAGCGGAGGCGGGATTTGAACATTTCTTTTTGACAAAGGCATGGATTCCATTCCTCTGAATTCTGGTTCTTGGATGACATATGGTGTTTCCCCCTGAAGCTGGATAATTTTTTGAGTGGTAGCCAATGGAGGTTTTCTTCCCCACTTTTTGCCAAAGCGGGTGACATGTTGCTCATTTGGAGTTGATGTAGAGCTTTCCATCACTTCCATTTTTGGAGTAAGGAAGATTTCTTCCTCCTCATCATCTTCGCTTTCATTTATTGTTGAGAATGTGTTTCAAGACATGACAGTGCAAGTGCCTTCTTGCTCTTCTTTTTCATTTTCTTGACTATCATCAGTCTTCGGCTTTTTGACTTTATGTTCTCAAAATAGGGCTTCTTCATGTATTTGCTTCATTGTCATATTTTGGAGTTTCTCCTATAGAATATAATGTTTCAGCTCTGTCGGCTTTCTTTGGGGCTGTTCATATTTATCCAAGCTGTCTATTAGCTCTTGCAACTTAGACAGCGGATCTTTACCCTTAGGTAGAATTGGTATTGGTGTTTCTCTTTTCTTTTTCTGTTGGTAACCTTCCTTACAGTAGGAGGATCTACCCACTTCCATATATTGATTGTTGGAGAAGGAGAACTTGAACTTGATTGAGATACCTTCTATTGAGAGGAAGACATACACTGTTCTTTGCTTGAAGTTGCAACTTTAACTGGCACAGATAGAGCCATTTTGGACATATCGGAGATCATGTTATCCAGATTTGGTAGAGGGATGGGCTGAACATATGTCGGCCGTCGTGGAATACCTCCATGAATATATACTTCTGATGTTTTTCGCTTGATATGAGATCTTGGCTTCTTTTTGACTGTTTGCCACTGAGATGTATGGATTGGTTGAAGTACCAGTTGCTCATAAGTGGCTTGTGTACTTCTTTCTGCAGTTTCTGAGCTTAATGACTGGTAAATAGGAACCATGTGATGAACATTTACAGATGCCACATTTGCTTTTGTCTGGGCATGAGGCTGTGGAGGATTGACAAGATGATCTCCCATCTTTAGGACACCTTTCTGAATTAATTTTTCAACTGCATCTTTAAACACATAACATTCTTCAATAGGATGTCCCATAATTTGGTGATATGGACAATAATTTGGATCATTAGATCTTTTGGCATCTTCTGGCCTCTTTGACTGTAGTAACACAATCTGATTGTATTTTTATGCCTATTAAAATAGCACACGAGTTTTGTCTTTGGGGAAGTTGTATGGCCTGTTCATTCTGTCTCTGAGAGAAGATAAGGCTCGAACTTCCTTTTCTCTATTGTTGCTGGTTTTGGCCTGGATGGCTGGACCTTTCTTTTGTTGCTCCGTGATGAATGTAGATAAATCTACTGTATTTGTCTCACGTGGAGCATTTCTTCTATCAAATTTTCCTTTGTTGTTGCTCGGTTCACTTTTGGATCGGCTCAGAAAACTATCAACTTCTGCTACCATAGTATTCAATTTGTCAAAAGACTTGATTTCAATGGCTATTAGCCTTTCAAGGACTTCATTTTTTAGATTGCTTTTGCATATCACCACTGCATCTTCTTGACATGGTGGTCTTTTGCATTTCATGCTAAGATTTCTCCACCTAGCAATGAACTTGGAAGCATTTTTATTGTTTTCTTGTTTAACAGTATATAGCTCTGCTAGAGTGATTTCTCTCTCCACCAGATAAAATTTGTCTTGAAATTACTTCTGAAGGTCAGCCCACCCTGCCACAAAACCAGGCCGAAGAGAAGAATACCATTCGAATGCGAGTCCAGTTAATGAAGACCCGAAAATTTTCAGCATATAAGATTCATTAGTGGCTAGGTCTCCCATTGCACCATTATAATATGCCAAGTGTTCTTTTGGATTTCCTTGGCCATTGAATTTTTCAAACTTGGGCACTTTGGTCATTCCCAGCGGAAGCCTTTTCATGGCATGATGCACTGGATATGGTACTTTATACACATCATATACAATGGAGGTACCTTCCACTCTTTCTGCCAACTTCATATCAATAAGCTGTTCGAGCATTAGCCTTTGAGCCACAGCAGGATTTGCTGGATTTGGGAAGAAATTAACTCCCTGAACTTGGGAGGCCTGAAATGGCAAATTTGAGATTATGTTGTCTTGCATTACTGTTGTAGGAACATCTTGGCTATTGGACACTTGGATATATGCAGGTGTTTCATTCATCGGCACAGGCCGGGATGGCTACATGGATGTATTTAGAAGATTTTGAGATGGAGGGGGTGGAACTGGAGGATTAGCCACCCAAGGATAAAAGGAAGTTGAAGCACCTCCTTCTTTAACAGTCCATCCTGCCCCTTGTATTTGAGCATCCTTTTCTTTCAATTGCTTTGTCAACAACTCAAATTCTTGCAATAATAGTTGAGTTTTACTTAGCTCTGCTTCTTTTTGTTGATTGATTTGCTGTGGAAGTTGCTGTTCTGCAGGTGCGGAAAGAGCTTCTCCTGATGCTTCAATGACATTTGCAGATAGATCTGCTTCCTCATCAATGTTTTCTAAGAGAGTAGGAAAATTTTGAGCAACTAGGGTTGCCGCTTGCATTCTTCGGGTAACTAGACCTGGCCTTGAGGCTAAATCTCTGATTTCTTCTGGATCTTTTGGGAGTGCCCCATACTTGCTGATAGTATGACATGAATAAATCATCAGGCTTCCTTGGGTGAATTCTGTTGATCTCCTTACGGAAGGAGGTTTTGATTGCAGCCTTTGGAGCACAGATGTTTTTGAAGGCTTCTTTGACTTTTCATTTTCATATCTTTCTCTTGACTTCTTTCTTTTTGGCAACTCAGTATGAGGCGCCTGCCTTTGAATTGATTTCCATATTTGCCATCTTTGCGACTGAAAGACTGGCTTTGATTTTTCTTGTGCATATTGATCTTCTTGATATTTGGGCACCCAGATTTGTTTCGCTGGTGGCTCTTGACAATATTTCGTCCTATGACAATAAGCTAGTTTAGGATTTCTTTCTTGCTTTTCAGACATTTGAATCTTAGATTTTCCTTTTTATTTTCTTTCCTTTTTCATTCTTTCTCTTTCCATGTCTTCAAAGACCTGGAATGAGTTTTGTACTGGGACATTTGGAACCAGTCGGTCTTTGGAAGTATCAACTTTGTTGCCGTCTAGAAAGATCCGCAGGCTTCCAACAAGAATTGAGTTTTTGGTCCTAGACCATTGTGCAGAAACTGCCTTTGATTTGAACTGGGGATTTCGACCTTTCCGGATATTTCCCCGGTATTGTCTTGAAGATGATGTAGCATGACTGTGAATAGTGCAACAGCTTACTACTTGCGCTTGGGGTATATCAGACATAATCTCAAGTTGCATGAAGACCACCCCGAGAAAATTCGAAAAATCAATAACGGGAGGGAAGCTCCCAAATGCCATGGGTACCGCCAGGTAGCCATAGCGAGTATGGTTCTCGACAACCAGAGGGCCGAAGAAAACTTTTGATTCCATTGAGTCTCGTGTAAAACAATAAAAAGATAATCAATAACTTCAAAGAATGGGTGTTATCCTTATTCTTCCGACGAGAAGATGAAGGGAGGATAGGTCCCACCGGGCATGCCAAAAGAGATTGTAGTACATTTTTTAGGAAAATGCACTTGATCTTGATTTTTTGATTTAGATTTAGATTTGTATTTGTGCGCTTTGCTTGACTAAACCAGATGATTGCGTAGTTCTTCGACCCGATCCTGCTACCTATTAATGGAATAACGTTAATTACATCCTCCTAAGAGGAAAATCTTTGATTAATCGTCGGAAGATTAGAATAACACCCTTTAAAATGATATAAACAAGACATATAAGATTGCATTCGAAAAGTGAATGAATTTCAGTTTTTATTTGAGAAGAAAGCTCATTTTTAGTTTTAGAGTTGAGTCTGCGTAAGACTTGATTTATTGATTTTTATTGATGGATAATGATGAGGGACATTTTTTAGTCTTTTTGGATTAATTTATGTGGATGCATTGAAGATTTGTTTGAATTTTTATGTTTGGAAGTGAACATGAAGTTGAGTCTGCGTAAGGATGCACAGACTCATTTGTTACCAATGAGAATACTTGTATTTATTTTGATTTTTTGATTTGTGAGAAGAATAAAAGTCTTTTTTATGGTATTTTAATTGAACTGGATGACATTTTTCATGATGATTATGATTTGGAATTTGAATATTGATTTTGGTTATGGTTTATTGATAAGAAGTCTAATAAACATTTCTTATTGTGTTTTTTCATATTTGGAGTAAAGAGATTTTAGATTTGATTTGTAGGGTATGGAAAAGTGTTTTTTATGTTTTCTTATTTGATTTGAGTGAAAAATGCTTCAAAGACTTATGCTTTTTATGTTTTGAATTTGTAGGTTTTTAAAGAATGAGACAAAGTCAATTGAAGTGAGGCTTCTTTTAGGTATTTTTTATCTTTTGCAAAGGGCAAAAATGAGTTTTATTTGATTTTTTGATTTACAGGAAGTGTATAGTTTTATCTTGGAGTTTTTTATTTAATTTTAAAGGAATTAAGTTTGAAAAAATTGGATTTTAACAATTGGGAGTTGAGTCTGCGCAAGGGAGCACAGACTCATTTGTTACAAGCCTGTTTTTTACATTTTTTAGGTAATTTCAAGGATAAAAATTGGCATTTTTGTTTGGGTTTTGATTTGTGAAAAATATAGGGTTTATCTTTAAGATTTTGATTTGATTTGAGGGGAATTTAATGGCTAAACTACCAAATTTTAAGAATTTAGGGTTGAGTCTGCGCTATAGGGCGCAGACTCATTTGTTACCAAAGTGTTTAGGTATTTTTTATATTTTTTGCAAAAGAAATTTTGAGCTTTTATTTAGGTTTTTGACTTATATATAGTATAAAGTTTTTATGTGAATTTTTGGGTTCAATTTGGAGAGAAATTAAGGTCAAAAAGACCAATTTTGGGAATTCAGGGTTGACTTTGCAATATTGCGCAGACTCATTTGTCACCAATTTGTTTTTAAGGATTTTTTGCATTTTTTCAAGAACAACTTGATGTTTTTATTTGATTTCCTGATATATAAAAATAAACTTGATTTTTAGAGAGTTTTAGATCATCTTGAAGTCGTTAGGAAGTTGATTTTTTATTTTTTGTGAATTTCAGGGTTGAGTCTGCGCAATATTGCGCAGACTCAAGTCTAAACTATGAATTTCTTGTTTATGAGTTTTTTTATTGAATTTTTGATGGGATAATTTAATTTTATGTTTTGTTTGGTGATGATTTATAGATTTGGAGCTACGGGCATGATTTAGGGGCCAAGAGATGAAGTTTTGGCCTTAAGATTGATGCGCAGACTCAAGTTTAAAAGGATTTTAAGCAAGATTCTTAAAAAGATGGAACCTCCTGAGGTTGAGGAGAATTCCAAGACTTTCAAGGTACTGTGGAGCTTTAAAGATCAAGGAGACAAGAAAATGGGTTTAAGTCTACGCAGGGGGTGCGCGGACTCAACTGAATTTGTAATTTTTTATTTATTTGAGGGGATGTGGATCCTTTTTGTAAATGTATGTTTATTTTAAATGAAATAGAGTATTGGAGATATGGTTTCAAGAGATTTGTGCAATTTAATTAACTGTTTATTTGATTTTTTCACTTGAAATGAACTTATGAAAAGTGTGCAAACTCAAAAGTCAATTTTGAAAGAAGTTTATTAATCTTGATTTATGTGCCATGGACTATGATTTTGATGGAGTTTTGACTTGGATATTGGAGTTATTAACCAATCTTTTTTGTCTTTTGAGCCTAAGATAGGTGCGCAAACTCAACTTGAGTTTTGAAGATATGTATTTATTTAAAAGGGAGAATGTCCATTTTTAACCTTTTCTGATTTAGATATGATCTAAATTTAGTTATTTTGAGTTATTTGAGCCATAACCAATGTCCTTAGTCCAAGAATCCACCTTTTGACAGGTTTTAGGTTGAGTCTGCGCATAGATGCGTAGACTCAAGTCTGAAATTGATTTTTTATGTTCCTGCACAGTTCAAGCTGCATTTAAGTAGTCCAAGGGGTTAGTTTCAACCAGCAAAGTTAAAATATGAAATCCAGAGTCGAGAAAAACCAATTGTATCCCATTCCTGATCGAATTTCCAAGATTATAGGTGCGCAGACTCAAAATCTGGGCATAATTTCAGTTTTATATCCCTTTAAACTTGAAGTGATCTAAGAATCACTACAAATTTAGGGAGGATAACACTAAGAAATCTCAGAAGTTGAGTATGGCTACATAAAGCCTTTTCAAGGAGTTGGTCCTTATGTGGATTTCTTCAAATGACATGATTTCTTCATGTTTATCCCATCATTCTTGGATCATTTTATAAAGCATTGAAAATACTTAATATAATGATTTCAAGTTGAATTTCAACCTTTCATTAGGAGAACCCAATGAAGGTTTAGGATCTTCATGAAGGATCATGGCATGGAGAGACCCGAAGGACCAACTCACTTAAAGAGATATGTAATGGCTAATGGACCATAAGGATGGCTGTAAAGGGAGGCGTGCCGAGCATCCAACCACTCACCAAAAGGGTGCCCTTAATGCCTTCAAGATGTAAGAAAAACCCACAAGGGGTAATCGAAAGCATCTCTACATTTGGGGAGCAAGGAACTCCACCAATTTTCCTAGAGGATCACATGTAACCATAAACTATGGAGGTGGTTATAAAGTGGGGCGTGCTGAGCATCCAACCACTCACCCAAAGAGTGCCCTTAATGCCTTCGAAATGCAAGGGTTATCCATAGGGAATCACCCATTCCATTTCTACATTTGGGGAGCAAGGAACTCCACCAACTCATTGGGATATTGGGACATATCATCTAAATGAACCTACAGTAGTGGGAACATAAGAATGATGTTCTTTGTATGAGGGCCCTTGATGGGTTGTCCAACATTAGATTGTTGGCTCCCTTAGATTAGGACATCTTGGGAAAACATTGGAAAACATTTAAAATCTTAAAACATATAACAAAATTTCGGATTAAAACATTAAGAGCTTAACAACCCAAAGTCCAAGCCATTTAAGACCTTCATTGGACCTCAAAGGGACAGCCCTAGGTCTAAGGAACCTTTGGACAGCTTGGGGGAGGATCAAAGAATCACCTCAAGCCCAAAAACCCAACTAAAAGAGATGCAGACTCAAATCTGCACACAGGCGCTGAGTCTGTGCAGAGAGGCGCAGACTCATGAACAGTGAGCGCAGACTCGTTACTGTAGCTCTACAGACCGCAGACTCAAGCTGAAACCCGGATTTTCGGTGAAAAATGGGTTTAAACCGAACCCAAATGATAGAAAATAAAGTATAAAAGGTATAAAATCTAAAATCTTTATTTATAGTATATTTTAGATGCATTTCTTTAGAAAAATATGATGAAAAACTTGAATATGAACATATGAGAAACTTACGTATATTTTTTATTTTTTCCATGGATCTTCCTTCTTGGCTCAATGTTAGAGGGTTTATACTCCAAGAAGATCATCCCCAATCAATGAAGAAACCTCTTTGAGAACCTCTAGGGCCTAAACCCTTAGCTATCTAAAAGAAAAAATCCAACCAAAACCGGTTCGGTTATATCATGAAAACAAAAACTATAACATAAAATTCATGAGATTTGATAGATTTCTCTTGATGTTTGGCCTTGGGGAAACATAATCCATGGATGGGATGTGCTCCTAAGGGTCATGGAAGGCCAAGCCATCTTGAAAAACCTCCAAAACTAAATGCAAAATCAGAAAATGCAGTGTTCAGAAAACCAGGACAGCAAGCTACATTTCGGGTCATATCTACATATTTAGGGGGCTTGAAGGCTTGAGAAGATCATTTCTATAAACTAGAAAGGCCCCTCTACCATCTCCACACAAAAAACACATGCATTATAAAAGAAAAAATAGCATAGAAGCAAGATAACCAGTAGACTCATAGACAGAATTAGAAAAATCTGAACATTAACTTTCATTGTTTTCAACACTATGGATGAACATCAAATGGGGAGATAGAAGTTTCTATGAACATAAAAAGGAAAGAAAACATTATAAGAAAGCAAGAAGACAGAAATAAACCCCTTCTTCACTCTCACTCTACTTTGGAGAGGGGATGAGAAGGGAGAATGGCTTTAGAAACCCACAATCTTGCTCTCTTCTTCTCTAGCACTCTTCCTTTCTTTTTCTCTTCTTCTCCAACTCTCTTTTCTTTCTTGAGATGTAGGAAATGGAGGGGAAGGAGGAAGGAGACGTGCTCCTCTAAGCTCTCTCACTTTTCTTCTTCTTTTTCTTTTTTGTGGGCTTTTGTCTCCAACTCTTTCTTAAAGAAGATGGTGGTTCTTTTATAGATAAAGTTTGGTTACTTTTGGGGGGTAGATTAGGCATCTATTAGCCTTGGATTAGGGATAATAAACTCCTCTTAAGAGCCCTCCAATGTGGCCACAACACTTGGAGAATCATGATTGGCTTTCCTTTTGCTTTTCACCTACCACCTTCTAGAAGAATCTTGAAGGGGGGACCACTCTCTTTTCTTCTTATTCTCTTTTGGGCAGATTTGAACATGGGCCAAAGGGGTAAGAATAGACCATGGGGGGGACCATTTGGAGCCCTTTAAAGGCTGCCACGAAATTGGGCCTTGACCTTCAATTTTTAGGCCCAAAATGACCCTATTGGGCTTCTTTTGCTTGAGATAATGGGCCCGGGCCTGCCCCCTTAGATTTCTTCATCTTTTGGGCTTAAAGTAGCCCCCTTTTGACTTTCTTTGGCTTGCAAAATTGGGCTTGGCTTCTGCCCCTTAAATTTTCTTCATTTGAACCTTCTTGAAAAATTGTTTGGACGTTTTCTTGTTTGAGATAATGGGTCCGGTTGTGCCATTGGATTTCTTCATTATTTGGGCCCTCTTGATTGATCTTTGGGGCTCTTGTCTTGTGCAAAAAAAATTTTGGTGACAACAACAATGCTTGGAATTTTGTCTAGAAGTCTATTATCTGCCACTATAGGATCCCTTGGGAAATTATATCAGACAACGACAAGCAATTTGATAGCAGTAGGTTTAGAGGCAACTGCGAGAGCTTTGGTATTCTTCACAAATGCACATCAATAGCCCATCTGCAGACAAATGGGCAAGCCAAAGTCATATCTTGCAAGGGTCGAAGACACGTCTTGGTGAAGCCAAAGGCCGATGGGTTGACGAGTTTTCGAGCATGCTATGGGCCTATTGGAGTCTTATCGGCGAAACTCCCTTTTAGATGGCTTACAGTGTCAAAGTGATCATTATGGTGGAATTCAACATCTCGTTCCCAAGGGTCCTCACTTATGACTTGTCTACCAATGATGAAACCTTGAAGGATCAATTAGACCTCATCGAGGAGACAAGAGACCTAGCCCATATTCGGCTGGCGGCATATCAACAGCACATGGCCAAGTATCACAATACCTGAGTAAAGCCTCAGTGTTTTGAAGCTGGTGACCTGGTGCTTCGTCTAGATGTAAACAATGATTCAATACAAAGGCACCAATTGATGGCAAATCCGAGGCACTATCTCTAAGACTGTGTAAACTATACCAGGAGCGGCTTCGGCCGTGCAAACTGTATTGGGAGCGGCATACTCTAAGACCATGTAAACCATATCGAGAGTGGCTTTAGCCATGCAAACTATATTGGGAGCGGCACACTCTAAGACCGTATAAATCGTACGTAGAGAGGCTTCGGTTGTGCGAACCATATCAGGAGCGACACACTCTCAAACCGTGTAAACCGTACTGGGAATGGCTTCGGCTGTGCAAACTGTATTGGGAACGGCACACTCTAAGATTGTGTAAACCGTACCGGGAGTAGCTTCGGCCGTGCAAACTGTATCGGGAGCGGCACACTCTAAGACCGTATAAACCGTACTGGGAGCGGCTTCGGCCGTGCAAACCATATCGGGAGCGGCACACTCTAAGACTGTGTAAAGCGTACCGGGAGTGGCTTCAGCCGTGCAAACTGTATGGGGAGTGGCACACTCTAAGACTATGTAAATTGTATCGGGAGTGGCACACTCTAAGACTGTGTAAACCGTATCGGGAGCAGCTTCGGCTGTGCAAACCGTATCGGGAGTAGCACACTCTAAGACTGTATAAACCGTACCGGGAGCGGCTTTGGCAGTGCAAACTGTATCGGGAGCGGCACACTCTAAGACCGTGTAAACCGTACTGGGAGTGGCTTCGGCTGTGCAAACTGTATTGGGAGTGACACACTCTAAGACTATGTAAACCTGTTAGTATTAGATGGTCTCAAAGCCAATCCGATACTGTGTACATATTCAGATTATTAATAAATGGCAATAATTCATTGTGTGTAATCAATTCAATCTGTGTTTATCGTATCACGATGAAGTCCATGAACATGTGCAATAGTCTTTGGATTATGATGAGATCATAATTACGGGACCGAAGACTTATAAACACATGTTCTTAATTGTTCCTAGTCATAGGATGTTTGAGATAGGACATCGAACATCCGGATAGACTAGTATAGGTTACTTCAGCTCATATGATGAGGGTGACTGATCCCATAAGTCACTTGTGTGGAGACACTATGCTGAACCTATAGGTGCTCATTGGTGAATGAGTTCACTGAACTGATCCGACTATGAATCGCTGGATGGTAATCACCTCACTGTTAACTAGCTCGATTCAATTGTCACGGTTGCGTGGATGATCCTTGGACCTGAGACTCCAAGGATACCTTGTTGGTAGGTTTCTGAGCTTTGACCTTGACGAATGAATCCCTAACCATAGGATATCAATAAGTCAAGCGATCGGGTTCAGGGAAATGCCCTCGAAGGTAATTGTGTGTTCAATACGGGATCATCCGCTCTCGGTTGTTTGAGAGAGAATGTTCCGGGAATGATGCGCTTAAAGTCCCTGGCCAGGGCGGACTCTGTAATAGATAAGGAGTTATCGGATTCAGACTAGCGGCATCTGATTCAAGTGAATCGACCAAATAGGGTTTAACAGTAAACCATGCCCTAGGTCGATTCGGGAACATTGTACGGATGAAGGATTATATCTGCGCGCTAACCGATGACAGAAAGGTTCCAATAGAGGGTTGCGATGACCCCAGTGCCATCCAGGATCACGCGATGTTGCTTGGCATCCAACGTGATCGGCAGTCCGTCCGAATTTATTGTGGGACATTAAATTCGGCTGATTAATTGAATATAAGGATATTAATTAATTCAGTGGGTCAGTAAAGGGTTACTGGACTTAATGGGCTATTAACTGGACTGGTATTTGGGCTTAGAGGGTCACACGCAAATGGTTTTCAAGTCGATGGATAATCCGACAGGATTTCGGATAAGTCTGGGTTTTTGTGAAAAACCGCAAACTAACTTCTTATAAAAGAACGGATTCTACGTCCGGGGCCAGCAACCCTGACCTAGCCGTCATTCGTTCTTCCCACTTTCTCTCTCCTCTGGGCGTGCCGTTCCCAACTGCTCCACCTCCCGTTCGACGGGGATTCTGAATCCGCATGTCGCGGCGGATTACGCGCAGTCAAACGGGATCTTCGAGCGCCGCAGCGAGCGAGGAAGCGAGGACGATCCATCGCGAGGAGAACCGCGTGGATACCACTAGAGGTCGGGCATCTGCACGACTTGCGGCATCGCTCCGACGGAACCGGAAAACGGACGCGGATTCGAATCCGCGCAAGGTAAATCGATCTACATCGGTTTTAGTTTTAACGTCCGAAACGGGACAGATCTGATCCCGAACTTCCTTATTCCGCTGCGTTTTAGGATCGAATCCCGATACAGCGATCCCAACAGTTGTATCAGAGCCAGGTTCCACTGTGTTTTCGCCGTTTTGGTCTCCAAATTAATGCGTTTATAATCAATTCCATGCATAGTTTTGATTTTAATCACTTGTGTTGTGATCATGGGATGATCACAGAGTATTTACTGTAATTACTGTGATTAAAATCGGATTTCAATTTGGGTAATTTCGTGTTCTTCGTCTGACGAAGAACGCATCGCGTCGGCATGTCCATGGGCACCCCAAACGTTGGGGATGGCTCGCTGGAGCATGGGCTTCCCTCCACGATATTGATGGTGGTCAGGATGACCCATGGCCGGCAACGGGGAGGACGACCGAGCCCCCTCCTATTTCTAAATTTTGCTTGAAAAAGAAAACAAGGGGGGGGGGGGGGGGGGGGGGGGGTTTAAAAGGATACCGCCGGCAACCAAGGGGTTGCCGGCACCGTCGCCGGCGCCCCTGGGTGACGGCGGCCTCCATCGGGGCCGGGGCCCTGCCGGCCGGCACCTGCGGGGCAGGTTGCCGGCGGCAGGGAGCCACCGCCCCTCACCTGCGCGCAGCTAGGGTTTCCTAGCTGCGCTCGGGTGGGGGGGGCGGGCCCGATGGGCCCAGGTCGGGCCCCCGGGTCTGAGCCAGCCCGGCCCTGGGCCCGGACCAGATCCGTGCCCTTGTGGGCGGACCTGGGTCCGAGCCAGGGACTGGCTGGGCTCACCCCAGGGTCCGGCCCGGACCATTGGTCCGCTGGCCCTATTTCCTTTATTTTTAACCCAATTTTAAATCTTTTTAAATTACTTGATGGCCTTTTAAATAACAGATTTTTAATTTAAATTTAAAATTGGATTTTAAATGAATTAAGGTCTGTTATTTCACTATTAAAGGTCCCATAATTTTTTTTTTTTTTGAATTATGTTTTATTTAACAATTGTTGTTAATCAAGTTTATTAATCTAATTGTTAGATTAACCAGACACTAAAGAAAATTAATTTAATTGTTAAATTAATTTTTTAATGTCTGTAAAATAATTAGCATGGAATGTTGTAAATGCATCTATTTGGAGTTAATGTGCGTTTATTTTAATGATGTGCATTGGTTTGCTTATTTAAATTAGATTTAAATTGGCATGCTTAGTCTTAATGAATTTTTTTCGAAAAATCCTAAATCCAAATTTTGTTTGGTCCCTGGTTTTATGAAACCAAAATTATTATTATTTTCGAAAAAAAAATTTTAGCCATTTGATGCGCTATTCATGTGTGGTTTGTTTAATAAAACACATGGTGGTCATGGACGAGCATTAATTGTGGATGTGGAATGTGATTGTGTGGTTTATTGTGTATTAATAAATAGAGGTCTGCGAACCTCTCCCTCTCATATTCCATTGTACTTCTATCTTCCACCTCGATGTAATCGCCATAAGGCTTCCTCTTTTGAATTATCATGTAATTGGGAATTACGATGTAATTTGATCGAGGCGGATGCGCGCGGAGCGAGGATGATCCACAACTGCTGACCAGATGAAAATGAAGGAGTTCATTGCATTCATGGGTTTGCAGACTCATGATATAAGTTGTTATATTGTGTGAATGTGTGCGTTTGACTGTCTGGCTCAAGTCAAACCACAGTGCCGTCCATGACCACACTAATGACATGTATGTGATGCGTGTGCTTTATATATGCTAGGTTATTAGTATTAATAAATATATTCGATATATTTAATACTATCACCTAGGATGAGATCAAATTAAATAAGTAAAACCATTGTTACAAACTCTAAGCCGTAGCGCGAGTCATTGAGAATGTACCGCGTGGCTCTCCATCAATATGATTAATATAACTTAATTTAGTGGTGGCAGATACTATGTGTTTACCCGAGGTCTGTCATTAACTGATGAGAGAACTGTTGATCATGGCATTAGATGCCTTTGGATAAGAGTAGAGGAACGATATAGTCATCCACGTGTTTACCCGGGAACTATATTTCTACTTTACTCTGTCACGTATTGATGGTAAAGTTTAGACCGGGGATAATGGTCTACTGTGTTTACCCGGGACCATTAAACTTGGGAGCCGAAGTACGATCGGATATTGCAAGGAGTTGCAATTATCATGAGATGATTGGTCTGAGATAGCAGTGTGATACTATGTGTTTACCCGAGGTCATACTGTGATGCTTGGAGATTCTGATCCCCACTAGGAGACAGTCGGCGTCTCCCGTTCTGTATATCTGAAGGTTATACAGTTCGTCAAAAATTAGTGGGAGTAAAACTAGATAATAAAAGACCATATCTTGTTTTAGATATTCTGAATATCTGCTAATTATCAATTAATTATCTCCTGTAGGCGAGAATGTCACACCATAACCCGTTGCGAGGCATACTTGATGCCAACCGTTTGACAGGCACCAATTACTCAGACTGGCTCAGAAACCTGAAGATAGTCCTCAGGTCTGAGCAGATTGCCTACGTCTTGGATGCTGAACCTCCTGTTGAACCAGCATTGGATGCTCTAGAGGAGGAAATGATAACGTATGAAAAAATGGAAGGAGGATTCCATCATGGCCCAATGCTATATGTTAGCCTCTATGAGCAATGAGTTGCAGAGGCAACATGAAGAGATGGATGCTAGATCCATCATGCTCCATTTGAAGGAGCTCTTTGGTGAGCAGAGCAGAATCGAACGATATAAGATATCGAAGAATATGTTCAAGGCTCAGATGGCAGAGGGAACTTCAGTACAGAATCACGTGCTGAAGATGATTGAATGGGTGGAGAGGCTGGATGCTCTTGGGATTACACTTCCCAAGGAGATGCACACAGACCTTGTGTTGTCTTCACTTCCACCTTCATATGCTCAGTTCATTGTCAATTTAAACATGAACAAGATCCAGGCCACCTTAGCTGAACTGCTGAACATGTTAAAGACTGCTGAGGGGAACCTTGTGAAGGATAAACCCCAAGTCCTAATGGTTGGTAAGACCAACAGGAAAAGACTTGCAGTCCAAGCTTTTCGAAAGAATAAGAACAAGGTTCAGAGAAAGGCAAAGGTTGTCAAGAAAGACAAGGGTAAAAGTGCTGAGAAAGGTGATTGCTTCTACTGTCACCAAAAGGGGCATTGGAAGAGGAATTGCAAGGAATACCTTAAGGACAAGGTGTAGACACGCTAATTTTGACGTCATTTCGAGTAAATTTCATATCATACAATAATGCCTCGAAATGGTCTGATAATTAATCATTAATTAATTTCTATTAATCTTTTTAAGTGTCGGGTTTAACAGATGTGTTTAAGTTAATCAATTGAATTGGTTTTAGCTCAAATTTGAGTTAAAATATGAAGAATTCTAAAAGACGTCGACCCAAGTAGACGCCATTTAGACTTTATTCTTATTTTAGTGATTAAATTTTAATTAATTAATTAATTAACTAAAAGGCGTCTGGTAATGTAGACGCGCTTTAAGTTTCCGAAGTGATTTTAACTTCCCCTCCGGATGTTTATCCTTATCTTAATTAGTCTAAAAGACGTCTATACAGGTGGACGCGTTTTACCTAATAAAGATAAAGATAAGTTTTCCCGGATATTTATCCTTATCTTAATTAATCTGAAAGGCGTCAGCTATGGTGGACGCGTTTTAGATAATTACAGATAAAGATGAATTAATTAGTATTTATCTGTCAATTAAGATAGATAAATTCGAGGTCTTTTACTATGTTAATCGCGAACGCAAGAAAAAGCCTATAAATACCTTGCATGTTGAAGAGTTAAAAAAGTTGAAATCCATTAAGAGAGAGCATTATTATAGCGAGTTGAAGATCAAAGCAACAACGTCGGAACGCCGAAGCGCTGCCATTTCCAGAAGTCGGCGTCCTTTCAAGATCTTCATCCTTTCAAAGCTTCATCCGATTGGGCATAAGTGTTTCATTTCTGCATTTTCATTTTCATCTTCATTAATTTCATTCTTCATTCACTTCATGCAAACACACACCACAGCATAATTTTTCAAAACCTACTTGATTTAAGGGGTTTCAAAGCCACTCAACAAGTAAGTTTGATGTTCAATCATATGTCCAAAATCATGATTAGTTCAGATACTGCTTCTACTTAAATTCTCATCATCATTGTTTCTTCGTTTTCTGTTTCTGTCTCTGCTGCACTCAACAACAACGAGAGATTCAAAAGGGGAAATCAAGCACAAAGTCAGAAAGACTTCTGGACGATCCTCAACCTCAAATTCAACAGCAAGAACAAAAAGCAAAGAAAAGGCTCTCTTTCTTCAGCCGGCTGAGGAAGGGGAACCAAGGACTCAATCTTCCGCGTTTGAACAGGTAAGCGATCATATCTCTTTTGAAACTTTTTAGTTAAAAGTTTCTGGCGATCACTGCACTTAGTTGCTATTTTTAATAGGTTAGTTTACACTAAACAACATAGATTTTTCATGTTAATCACACGGTCATTCTAAGCACCTACAGCATTTTTGGCGATCACGGTGGGACTTGGTCTCGCCATCTTTTAAGTTTTTTGTTCTTGCTATCATCAACCGGGCACCCACGGTGCACCACTTGTGTCTTTCGGCACGTCCTCACCAATTGGTGAGTGTTTTAGTTTAAATTAATTTCCCTCGTGCACCACGTGCACACCCTAGTGGCAAGATCTTGCCCTCCCCTTGATTAGTTTAGAAAGCTGTTTTTGTGATGAAAATGATGTATGATTGATTGGTTGTCTAGTTGTTTAGTTAGTAAACCATCATGTTGAAAATCTGGAACTAAAAAAAATATACATGAGCTGATTATTTCCTGCTTTTAACCTGTTTGAGGAGGATTCAACCCAGAAAATCCTCTTGCAAAACTGTTTCTATGAACTGAAAAGCGTCCAGGAGCACTGACGCGTTTCAAAACCGCGTCAACACTCATAGACGCCTTTCAGTCTTCACAGTTTTCTGCTGTCTGCATCTGTTTCTGCGAAAAATTAAGTTCTGTTTTGAATAGCGTCGACCAAAGTCGACGCGATTCAGGCAGATTCTTAATTATTTTTCAGTTTCCAGATTTCTGTGTTTGATGTGCTAGCTACCCATTATTATTAAGCATTAGGGGCCATCCAGGCCGTAGGACATACGCATTAAGGCGAATACCCTCCCTTTCTTAGGAACACATTATTTGACGTCAGCAACTCTCTCTGATTGGGTTGGTCCCTTGATCAGACTAGAGAAGTTGACGTTGAGACCTCCATAAGTCCCCAAAATCAAGGTATTCCTCCTTGATCATCGGGCTGGTTGTACCAATTGAAGTCCTGGTTAGATTCTGAAAGCGTTGTGAGAGAAAGCCCTAGAGAATAACGGTGGAAATTGAACTGAAACTAGGATCCTTTCCTTGAGAGAATTTGAGGTTTAATTGAATCCAAATAACTCAAAAAAGGAATCTTAAAATCACGTTAAGCATCCACTTGTTTGATTAATCTCTGTGCAACTTGTTTGTCAAATCTTTGAAGAAAAAGAATCTAACATCATGTTGTTACGATAAGGTAGGGACTTGAGTGTGGCTCCAGACGCCATGGTTAATTACGAGGGAGATGCTAATGCCCCTCGGGATTCTGAATACAACTATGAGAGTGGGAGAGATGCTGATGCCTCCCGTGATTCTGTCCCCGTTCCATATCGTCTAGATGGGAATGTTCGGACACCTCTTTTTAATCCACACAATCAATATCCTGATTCTCCCCCGCATGAATATGCGATCCCTAATCCTGATCTTGAGGGGGACATGAATCAGAATGATCCCTCATCCTCTGATCCTACGGATCTCATCAATGCTCTGGGAGTTCTTGCCTCCCGTCTGGACCCTCAGCAGTTTGAGGCGATCCAGTCTATTTTGAAGGGGAAGGCACCCATGCAGCCTGCCGAGCCAAACCCTGTGGCTCCCCCTGCTGTTCCTCAGCAACCTTCTTTTCCTCCTCCTTATATCCATCAGGCCGTGGAGGGCCTTCATATTACTTCTCGGCCAGCTGGGCCGCAGCTTTCATCATCTAGGCAACCGGCTAGACCGCAAATGCCTGCTTATCAAAATGCCCTCGGGCATGGCGGAAGCTCTTCCGGACCTCCCCTCTATTGTCCACCCTGCCCAACATACTCTAGGCAGCAGGCCTACCAAGTACCTCCTCCTCCTCCTCCTCCCCAGGCAGATCTGACCACACAAACGCTGCTGGCCAAAATGGAGCGTACGGATGAGCAATTTAATAACCTCTAGAAAATGATGGGGGTCAAAGCTGTGCCAGAGATCAGTCTACCGAGCCTGCCAGTATTCCATCTGCCATCCTCTGAAATGCCAGTGTACCGAAAGTACAACGGTACTGGTAACCCCTTCACACATCTGAAGGAGTTTATGTATGAATCCTCTTTCTGGCAGAATGATAAGAGGTCGTTGGCCTTCTTGTTCAGGAGATCTCTAGAGGGACCAGCCCTCGAGTGGTTCTTTTCCCTGGAACCCTCAGAAGTAGAGGATTACGGTATCGTTTCACGCAAATTTATTCAACGATACCAGGACAGAGTTGCACCCTCCTTGTCTATCACGGACCTCATTACAGAAAAGATGAAACCTGATGAGGAGTTTGTCAGTTTTGCTGACAGGTGGCGGGGTCTGGCTGAAAAGGTGAAGGATCACTTGTCCGAGTCCGAACAAGTGAAGATGTTAATTTCCAATGCCACGCCCCAGTTCAAGCTCGTCCTCTCCTTGAACAATTTGACCAACATGGCAGAGCTCTATGAAAGAGCACGGTACTGCCAGAATGCTTTCAAGGACGCTACATTCTCTAGCGTCTTTGATCCTCATAGACCTAGCAGGCCTCCGCCTCAGAAGCCTGCAGTGCCGAACTCTTCCAGCACAGGTCCGACTACTGAGGGCACGCTCTCTCATGAGCAAGTGAGTACCATGAACAATAACTCGCCCCAGTTCGTGAGGAGTCAGCAGCAGTACCAGAGGCCACAGCAGCAAGGGTACAGACAGCAGCAGAACCCCCAGTACCAACAACAGTATCAACGGCCCCAGCAGCCGAATCAGAATCAGAACCAGCATCAGCCACAACAGCCGCCACCCAGGCAATTGCAGTACCAGCAGCCCCCGCAGCAGTAGTATCAGCCGCGCGCACCGCCGGCATACCACAATGTCCCTCCTCCTGGTGATTATAACCAGCCGAGAAGACCCCCAGGCCCGAAAAGGGCAGAATACCCGGCACTCCTAGAATCCTTGGCCGATATCTTCAGTGCTCTAATGGCAGCTAATGCCTTAGTTTTGCCAAGGGAAAAGGCCGTCTGGCCTCAAAATGCCGATACGTCCAGGTATTGCTACTTCCATAGGTAACCTGGGCACACCATCGACACCTGCTTCCAGTTCCGAGATTATATTCATGATCTCAACGAGCAGGGCGGCATAGACTGGGAGGAAATGAAGAAATATATATCAGCCCTGAAGGTGAGAAGACCGCAACAGCAGCAGCAAGTAAGACCACCAGTACAGGCAGCACCACCACCCAATATGGGCATAGTGCAGAATCCGCTCCCGGAGCACCAGAACCAGAACCAAGTTGCTCCCATTCTAATGAACAGCCAGTCTGAGGCTGGTCGTGGGCAACAATGGAGGATAGAGGACTCTTCCTCTCTCTATTCAACGGGTCACATTCAGAATACCGCAGAACAACCACCACGCCGCACCATCCGCATACCTAGGCCACAACCCGTTACCATCACCCCTTTACCGACACCCACATATCACTCGCCCGCACCCAATAACCCACTACCCTCTTTCCTTAAGCCTATTACGCCCCGCACCACTACGCCCCCACCATATAACCCACCACAAGCCAACTACGCACCCCTTTTACCATCTAGGCCATTACTCTGCGTACCATTTCCTACTTCACCCGCTACCACTACCTATCCAGACACCATCCAACCATCCAGACCGCTATTACGCGTCCCATTCCCCACTTCACCGACCGCGTACCCATCTACCATCCAACCCTCTAGGCCTTTAATCCGCACCGCGCCATCACCATCTAACCCAACGCCACCACCTACGTATCAACCCTCCGCACCGCTTACGCCACCCGATTCTGCGGTACTCAAGGTGTCACCCGGATCCTCCACGGTCGAGGAACATGCGCTCCGGAGTGGAAGGATTTTCAATAAGGTCTTTCCTCAGTCCACAGTCAGAGACGGCCCATCACAGCCGACTGAGGAAGCCCATAATGAAGAGAGTGCACCAGGCACTCAATATGACTTGTTGAAACATCTGGACAGAACACCGGTACGGATCACTGTACTTGAATTGATTAAAAGGTCCAAGATTCACCAAGAAGCCTTAATGGAATACCTACAGAAGGTGATGGTCAACGAAGACGTGCCGGTAGAGAAAATTGCAGCACTACTAGTTCCTCAGGGGGATCAGCCCTCAATTACATTCCACACATCGGAACTAGCACCGCCAGCCGCCAGAAGCATGGCTCTGAGCATCACGGTCAATATCTGCAAAAAGGCCGTGGATGCATGCCTGGTTGATACAGGGGCTTCAATTAATGTTTTACCTCCGAAGACCATGGAATTGTGCGGTGTGCCCAAGGAGAAATGGCTGCCTAGCCCCATCTCAGTTACGGCATATGACAATTCTACCCGTTCCCCTCTGGGAATGGTTTATTTAAAGGTGGAGCTGGGCCCAGTAAGTCATGCAGAGGTCGAATTTCATATTCTAGAAATCGACCCTTCCATAAATGCCATTCTGGGACGTCCTTATATTAAAACTCTTGAGGCGATTCCTTCTACGAATCACCAATGCCTCAAATTCCCTTACAAAGGACGAATTATTAAAGTGACGAGCATGCCGATCCTTGCTGCTGCTCATACCTTAAATATTAAATCTACTGTTTTACCTGGCCGACAACCTTTTCTGTCAGTATTACAGGTCTACCGTCCAGTGGCTGATCCTTTGAAAGCCGCTACCATTTCTCCATACCCATTAAATGTTATCAAAAGGGGGAAGTGCATGAGTACCCCAGGATGGAGAATCATGATGAAAAATAGCTATCAGCCTGGGAAAGGTCTGGGCACACAGTTGCAAGGCAGGACCACTCCTGTCAAAGATCATCGGGCAGTACCCGGAAGCGGTCTGGGCTATAGGCCGAGGAAACTGAAGCAAGACACGGTTCAGCAAGAAGATGGTCAAGAAATCTTGGAAACAATGTCCACACCACTTAAAGAAGGCCGAGATCCCTTAACATGGACCCTATATACACACTTTGTGAAATGGCCCATACTTAGTCACGACAACACGGTGGTCATTACTTCATGTTTTGACTTCCATGACATATATGGGAGGGACTTGGCCAGACATTGTTCCGAACTACTTACGTACCAATCCTTGGAGGCTTTGCGGCCTATGAAAAGGAGAAAATTCCATGACCCCGAATGCGAATGGTACAGATGGTTCGACCTGAGGGACCTATACATAGCACTGAACAGATTATTCCTGGATCCTGCAGAACCCAAGTGGCCACCGCAGATCGACGAGCTAATTGAGAGCCCTGGCGCAATCTTTGATAAGCGGATACTGCTGTCCGAACAAACTGATGAAGGGGAGCCAGATGACCCCTATGAAGCTGGTTATACAACAGATCTGCTCTGGAGGGGGACATATCCTTCACATGTCCTAATGCTCCATACTCTATTTCGCACACTGCTCTTGACCCCGACTTGGTCGCGGGTCATTACTGAAGACATTCCACGGGCCCCGCCCGTTATGATTACTCTGTCCCCTCGGGACCTTATTCCACAACCTCCTCTCGACCTAGAGAGGATGTATGATCTGATCTGGGACATATTGCTATATGATCCCCCTAATCCTCTGGCCTTGGTGCCGCTTCCTCCGTCTGATTCCCCTTCCATTTGTATTCACTCCTGCTTCATGTATAATTCCTCCGATATCCAAAAAAAAACGCCAATTTTACAACAAATTCTTCCCAAATCATTATCGAGGAAACATCTTACTTGTCCGATTACACCCCATCGCGCGGGTCCGTCGGTCAAGATTCTCTCTTAAACATACTCTGCCCTTCCCCACGGGAGGATTCCCCTGTATTTCCACTTGTATCCCAGGATTTTCATCTTGCTTCATCTTCATTAGGTTATGATAGGCAGTTTAGTGAAGTTAGGAAGTCTAGTTTTAGGCAGGTTAGTCAGGTTAGGAAGTCTAGGAAGCCTAAGGGTAGGCAAATTCCAGAAAGATACCTCCAGGATTTGGCTGATAAATGTTCTTTTTGTTTTTTAATCCCTCAGCTTTTAGAAAATCCAATTCAGATGCCAGAAGATTGTACAGACGATGAGACAGTCAATGATGGGTACGGGGTATATAAGTTAGTGCATGAAAAGGACCTCATTGTTGAAGATGAGGAAGATGATGAGGACGCAGCTGAGGCGTATGCCAGTGGAGTGAAGAGATTTGATGAACCCTCAGCTGCCGTAGAAGAGCCCACCAAAGAAATAAACTTAGGGACTGAAGGCGAACCTAAGGTTGTCCTCGTCAGTAAAAATCTTTCTACAGAGGATGAGAAGGCAATGGTACAAGTGCTTAAGGATTATAAGGACACTTTCGCCTGGAGTTACGAGGATATGCCGGGGTTAGACTCATCTTTAGTTGAACACAGGTTAACATTAAAGGATGGAGCTAGTCCGGTCAAGCAGAAATTAAGGCGATTCCACCCACAAATGGCTTTAAAGATGAAGGAAGAGGTCGACAAATTACACAAAGCCAAATTCATTAGAGTTGTCCTTTATCCACAATGGGTGGCCAACGTAGTCCAGGTTATGAAAAAGGACGGGAAGGTCAGAATTTGCATTGACTTCCGTGATCTGAACCGGGCGTGTCCTAAAGATGATTTCCATTGCCTCATATTGATGTACTCATCGATAACACTGCTGGCTATGAGACATTATCCTTCATGGATGGATTTTCAGGATACAACCAGATTAAGCTGGCAGAAGAGGATCAAGAGAAGACTTCATTCACTACACCTTGGGGAACATATTGTTATGTCGTCATGCCATTTGGATTGAAGAACGCTGGAGCCACTTATCAAAGGGCTATGATGGCAATATTTCATGACATGATGCATATAGATTTGGAAGTGTATGTGGATGACTTATTGGTTAAGTCTAAAACGAAGGCTGAGCACGCCAAAGTTTTGGCAAGGGTATTAGAGAGATCGAGAGAGTATCAGTTGAAGATGAACCCCAAGAAATGTGTATGTGGGGTACCTTCAGGGAAATTGCTTGGATTCATTGTCAGCAAACGGGGAATTGAGATCGATCCCAATAAGGCGAAGGCTATCAGAGAAATGCCACCTCCCAAAAACTTGAAAGAGTTAAGAGGATTAATCGGGAGGTTACAATTTATTCGCCGTTTTGTCTCCCAGCACTCACAAAGGTGTAAGCCGTTTTACGAGCTTACCAAGCCAGGAGTCAAATTCAATTGGGACGATAAGTGTTAGGAGGCATTTGATGGATTAAAGGACTATTTGGGCAAGTCCTCCTGTTTTGAGACCACCATCTCCAGGCAAACCATTGATACTTTATATTTCTGTCCTAGATGATGCAGTGGGGGTTGTCCTAGCACAAGAGGATGAAGAAGGAAAAGAGAGGGCAGCCTACTATCTCTCTAAACTTCTCAACCCCGCTGAACAGAGGTACACGGCGATGGAGAAAACATGTGCAACATTGGTTTGGGTTGTGCAAAAATTGAAGCATTATTTTCTGGCCCATGAAGTCCATCTCATCGCTAGGATGAATCCGATCAAATTCCTTCTGGAGAAATATGTTCTCTCTGATAGGTTAGCGCGATGGCAAAGCTTTCTATCTTAATTCGATATCATTTACATTCAACAGAAAGCAATCAAGGGCTATGCCATAGCAGAACATCTCGCTCATCATCCCCTTCCTCGATTTGATCCAGTGTGATCAGAGTTTCCGGATGAGGAACTGATGTCCGTAAATCAAATCAGAGATGATATGTGGACTCTGCATTTTGACGGAGCTCTGAATTCTCATGGAAAGGGGATCGGAATCGTTCTGTTATCACCTGAAGGTGTCACCATTCCACAAGCCTTTCAGCTTGACTTTCCAGTCACCAACAACATAGCTGAATACGAGGCACTTCTTGCTGGTCTCGAGGCTGCTCATTTCCATGGTGCCACCAAACTCAGGATTGTGGGTGATAGCCAATTAATTCTTCGCCAAGTGCTGACCAAGTATCGAACTCTTGATCCCAAGCTCAAGCCATATCAAGAACTTACTTCTGCTTATTCAAAGCTTTTCACAAAATTGATCTTTGTCCATGTCCCTAGAAATCAAAACATCTTAGCTGACGTTCTAGCTTCACTTGCATCTTCCCTTGATTTTCCTATCAGCAAGCAATCCGAATCAATCATAGTTCATAGGCGTCTTTCACCCGCCGTGAAAGACCCTTCATTTCTTAGAACTAAGGAGAAGTTGCTGAAGAAATTCAGAAACGGAAGCATTGTGGAGAAAAGAGAAATCATGTTGATGGAGCTATTAGAAGAGATGGATGATGAACAGAAGCCATGGTATTATGAAATTGCAAAATATTGTGAAGATCAATCGTATCCTGAAGAAGCTACAACTGAGGAAAAAAGAGCTATCAGGAGAGTTGCTCAACGATACACCCTAGTTGGGGGAGCATTATATAAGAGAGGTTTTGATGGAGTTCTTCTGAGATGTTTAGACGAGGATGAGCTTTGGAAGGTTATGGAAGGAGCTCATAGTGGAGTTTGTGGTGGCCATGTCAATGGACAGATGCTAGCAAAGAAGATCCTTAGACAAGGATTTTATTGGCCAACTATGGAAGAAGATTGTGTAGGATATGTCCGTAGGTGTGCTAAGTGTCAACTTCACGCCGACAAAATTCATTCTCCTGCATCTTCACTCCATCATGTTTCCTCCCCATGGTTTTTCTCCATGTGGGCTTTCGACATTATTGGACCTCTTGGTAACCCAGATTCCGGCATCAAGCAAAAATCTTTCATTCTCACGGCAACGGAATACTTCACCAAGTGGGCAGAAGCTGAAGCATACGTGGAGATCAAAGCATCAACCGTCTGCAAATTCATCATGAAGAACATCATCACAAGATTCGGAATTCCAAGTACCATCGTCACCGACAACGGACCACAGTTCGTGTCACAGGAATTGAAGGACCTCTGCAACAGGTATAAAATTGCATTGCATCATTCATCTCCTTATTATCCGCAAGGCAATGGCCAAGCAGAGGCAACTAATAAGACTTTGATAAAAATTATCAAAAAGACGTGTAAATCTAACAAATTCGCAGATTGGCCAGAAAAATTGGTTGAGGCTCTATGAGCCTACCGAACTTCAATCCGCACGCCCACTGGACAAACTCCTTATTCCTTAACATTTGGAATGGAGGCGGTAGTTCCATATGAGATCCTTATACCGTCATTAAGGGTACAATTGAATAAGGAATTCTCCATTGATGAACATCGTTCAGCACTCCTTGCTCAATTGGAACTTTTAGACGAGAAAAGATGGTCAGCTGCTAATCATGCGAAAGCTTATCAAAACAGACTAGCACGTTTTTATCAAAAGAAAGTCATTGAACGTAAGTTCAAAGTCGGTGAAATGGTCGTTAAAAGAATTTTTTTAAAACCTGGTGGTCCGCGTTCTAAGCTCCAACCCAACTGGGAAGGACCTTATATTGTATCACATGCTTTTCCTGGTAATGCTTATCGTCTTGTTAACGCAGAAGGAGAAGAGCTAAATCATCCCTTGAATGGTTTACATCTTAAGAAAAACTACCCTTAGGTTAAAGAGTCGATCAGTATGGTTCAAAGACCAGAGGAATCAGAAAATTTATAAACTCAAATTTCTTTGTTAGTCTGAATAATTTAACTTCAAACCCATTACTGCACACACTGACACGTTTGATTCGTGAGTAACAAAAGATGCCAAGTCCTAAAGAATATCAAAAGCTTGACTAAGAGTGTAAAGTACAAATCATTCCTTTTAAAGTAAAATTCTGTTTTACACTCGGCCCATGGTGTCGGAACGAGGCTTAAAATAGACTACCAAGAATACCCGCCATCTTAGTAGGAGGCCGTCATAAAAAATATAGGGGAGATCCGTTCCAAATCAAAGCAAAGAAAGAAAAGAATAGAAAAAAACAAAAGGAAAAGGCAAGATTCAAAATCAAAAGGCCAATACACTACAAACGTCACATCAAAGCCATGAAATGAAACAAAAGGGAACGCAAGGTCGATAAATACCTCGGAAAGAAAATGACCGTACCCCAACAGATATTAGGGTTGGAAAGGAACATCTTTTTAGGTCTCCGGAACCTTCTCATGGGCTTTCTAAATCTATTCTTCTTTTCTTTCTAAAGAGGTGTACTTCAAACTTAAAGAATGGCTTAGATTGACTAAGGGTCAAATCATCAAATGGGATCACGAATGGAAACACAAGTTCAAACACGATGGGTTTTAAGTTAAGTTGTTAAAGAACAATTTGGAAATTAAGTTAATAAATGAATATGATCTTTTGATCTAAGTACCATACTGGTCTTTTAGTCAAAAATTCAAAAAAATACATATGTCAAAATTCAAAAAAAATACATAGTCAAAAATTTAAAAAAAAATACATAGTCAAAAATTCAAAAAAAATACATATGTCAAAAATTCAAAAAAAATGTATATGTCAAAAATTCAAAAAAAATACATATGTCAAAAATTCAAAAAAAATACATATGTCAAAATTCAAAAAAATTGCATAGTCAAAAATTCAAAAAAAGTACATATTTCAAAAAATGTACATTTGTCAAAATCTAAAAAAAGAATACATATTTCAAAACCCAAACAAAAATGAACATTTCAAAACCACAAAAATATTTCAATTAGCATTTGCTTGTGGCATTTAGTGTGTTTCATTCCTTTTATTTTCAGTGAATATCTGTTTGCTTGTATGTTGCATTTTGCTTAAGTTTGATTATTCATATTACCTTTGTTAATAAAGGCTATGCCCCTTGACCATTTACTCAAGGAAAAGATTGATCGACCCTTTATTTGGTCAGGCAAGGGGCTAAGCCTAAACAGATACTTAACCTGTTTGTTCAAGTCATATACAGGACACAAGGCATGAAGAGAGTTGGAATCCGAGTAGAGAACTACCAGAAACTTGTTTCTGTGAGTAAAAGGCGTCGAGAAGCACTGACGCGTTTCAAGAAAAAACTCTGAGCAAAGCTGGAAATATCAAGAAGATCCCATTGTGGAATTCATGAAGTCCCGACCGTGACTAAAAAGACGGTTATTTCTACCCTTGTATTATTTCATGTAAATCATTTGCGTTACTATATGATAAGTATTTATTAGATTATATCAAGGACCTTGTGGTTTTGATAAAACTGGAATTTGAGTTCCCCTTCAACAAAAACAGTGATAATTCCAGAGGATTCTTAATCGCACGGATAGGCCGTTGGATCGTTAATTAGTGAGGACGATGGTTCCATTTTTGTGAAACGGTGCGTGGATAAACAAGCTTTGGCTTAGCACTGAATTACAAGAATTGGTATCTTGACTCATTAATAACAATTTAATAATATTATCCTTGATTAATTTATATTTTATTTGACTTTATATTTTTCTTTTAGCCCAGCATGCATCATATAGGACTTTGAAATTATTGAAATAAAAATTAATTACTGATTAAGTTTCAGACCATTAATCAAATAACTCTAACATGATATGAAATATTCCATTCCGAATTGAGTATCTTGATTATCTTTGAGGTTCGCTTAAAGATATCTTTGGAATTCTATCCTTGATTAGATTCTTTATCCAATATTCTTGTTTTCTTTTAAGATCCATCATGACTGTAGCACGTCCACATTGGCTGGCAAACGCTCCCCATGATGAAACCTGCAGTGTCTACGACCGGGGGTACTTCCCACTCCGAGGAGGTTGATCGACTTTATTTTATTTCCTTGTCTACCTCATCCAGACAGGATTGATTCCATTGATTTCCTTGAGCTATCTTCATTGATGATTTTGAGAAAAATTCCAATCATGTGATGTTAAGAGCGTGTCTCATCACACCTTGGCATCACCTTTTCAGTACATTCCATTCCATTTCACTCTCTTGCAAAGACAATGTCAAGGTGAGGCAGCTGTAGACACGCTAATTTTGACGTCATTTCGAGTAAATTTCATACCATACAATAATGCCTCGAAATGGTCTGATAATTAATCATTAATTAATTTCTATTAATCTTTTTAAGTGTCGGGTTTAACAGATGTGTTTAAGTTAATCAATTGAATTGGTTTTAGCTCAAATTTGAGTTAAAATATGAAGAATTCTAAAAGACGTCGACCCAAGTAGACGCCATTTAGACTTTATTCTTATTTTAGTGATTAAATTTTAATTAATTAATTAATTAACTAAAAGGCGTCTGGTAATGTAGACGCGCTTTAAGTTTCCTAAGTGATTTTAACTTCCCTTCCGGATGTTTATTCTTATCTTAACTAGTCTAAAAGACGTCTATACAGGTGGACGCGTTTTACCTAATAAAGATAAAGATAAGTTTTCCCGGATATTTATCCTTATCTTAATTAATATGAAAGGCGTCAGCCATGGTGGACGCGTTTTAGATAATTACAGATAAAGATGAATTAATTAGTATTTATCTGTCAATTAAGATGGATAAATTCGAGGTTTTTTGCTATGTTAATCGCGAATGCAAGAAAAAGCCTATAAATACCTTACATGTTGAAGAGTTAAAAAAGTTGAAACCATTAAGAGAGAGCATTATTATAGCGAGTTGAAGATCAAAGCAACAACGTCGGAACGCCGGAGCGCTGCCATTTCCAGAAGTCGGCGTCCTTTCAAGATCTTCATCCTTTCAAAGCTTCAACCGATTGGGCATAAGTGTTTCATTTCTGCATTTTCATTTTCATCTTCATTAATTTCATTCTTCATTCACTTCATGCAAACACACACCACAGCATAATTTTTCAAAACCTACTTGATTTAAGGGGTTTCAAAGCCACTCAACAAGTAAGTTTGATGTTCAATCATATGTCCAAAATCATGATTAGTTCAGATACTGCTTCTACTTAAATTCTCATCATCATTGTTTCTTCGTTTTCTGTTTCTGTCTCTGCTGCACTCAACAATAACGAGAGATTCAAAAGGGGAAATCAAGCACAAAGTCAGAAAGACTTCTGGACGATCCTCAACCTCAAATTCAACAGCAAGAACAAAAAGCAAAGAAAGGGCTCTCTTTCTTCAGCCGGCTGAGGAAGGGGAACCAATGACTCAATCTTCCGCATTTGAACAGGTAAGCGATCATATCTCTTTTGAAACTTTTTAGTTAAAAGTTTCTGGCGATCACTGCACTTAGTTGCTATTTTTAATAGGTTAGTTTACACTAAACAACATAGATTTTTCATGTTAATCACATGGTCATTCTAAGCACCTACACAAGGCTCAAGGAACTGTGAAGCAGCAGGTCGCTTCAGGTATCTATATGATAGATATAAACTTGTCAATAAGAGATTGTACATCATGGGTATTAGATACTGGATGTGTATCTCATATCTGCAATTCTGTGCAGGCACTGACAAGAAGGCGTAAGCTGAGGACCGACGAGGTGGAGCTGAGACTAGGTAACGGCGCAAGAGTTGCAGCGATCGCTGTGGGGACAGTGAAGCTCAAGCTACCATCCGGAGACATATTTATATTAGATGAATGTTATTATGTACCTAGCATAATAAGGAACATCATTTCTATTTCATGTTTGGATAGAATTGGATACAATTTAAATTTTGGGAACAATAGTTGTTCAATTTATTTCAGAAATAAATTAATAGCTTATGCTATTTTGTCCAATGGATTGTATCTATTGAATGTGTCTCATGATAATTTACATATCGGTTCTTCGATTAAGAGAAGTAAGTATGAAATGAACAAAGCCTACTTGTGGCATTGTAGGCTAGGACACATTGGTGAAAACAGACTCCAAAGGTTGCATAAAGATGGATATTTGGATCCATTTGATTATGAATCATATGCAACCTGTAAGTCATGTTTAATGGGTAAAATGGCTAAGTCTCCATTTAGTGGAACTGGAGAACGAGCCATAGGCATATTAGAACTCATACATTCAGATGTATGTGGTCCTATGTCAACCCAAGCCATTGGTGGTTTCTCATACTTCATTACATTCACTGATAATTACTCAAGGTTTGGATATGTATACTTATTGAAGTATAAATATGAAGCCTTTGAGAAATTCGGAGAATTTAAGAATGAAGTAGAAAAACAAACAGGAAAAAGTATAAAAACCATCCGATCTGATCGGGGTGGTGAATACTTGAGTACTGAGTTCATTAAATACTTAAAGGATAATGGTATCCTTTCTCAGCTTACACCTCCTTATACACCTCAGATGAATGGTGTATTAGAAAGGAGAAATCGCACATTAATGGAAATGGTGCGATCCATGATGAGCATGTCCAAATTACCAGTGTCCTTATGGGGATATGCACTTAGCTCGGCTATGTATATCCTGAACAAGGTACCCAGTAAATCCGTTGAGACCACTCCATATGAGATATGGAATGGAAGGAAACCAGACCTTAAACATGTTAAAGTCTGGGGATGTCCTGCTCATGTTAAAAGACATGACGCAGATAAGCTGGAATCCAGAACTGACAAATGCAGATTTGTGGGATATCCAAAGGAAACTTATGGATATTATTTCTATCATCCTGGCGAACAAAAGGTGTTTGTGGCCAGGAGAGCTGTCTTTCTGGAAGAAGATTATATTCTCCAGAAGGACAGTGGGAGTAAAGTAATTCTGGAAGAAGTTCCAGACCCACAAACTGGCAATGGTACATCAGATGAACCGTCAGTTTCTGAACCTGTTCAAAGTGATACACAGGAACCTCGTAGGTCTGAAAGAGTACCTAAACCACCAGAAAGATATGTAGGACATATTAATTTGGATGGTTCTAGGATACTCTATAATGAGGATGATGATCCTAAGACTTACCAGGAGGCCATTGAAAGTCCAGAGGCCAGGAAATGGCGGGAAGCCATGAATTCTGAAATACAGTCCATATACATCAACCAAGTTTGGAACTTGGTAGATTTACCCGATGGTATAGTACCTATCGGCTGCAAATGGATCTTTAAAAGAAAGATCGGTGCAGATGGACGTATTGAGACTTATAAGGCAAGATTAGTGGCAAAAGGCTATTGTCAAAGACAAGGTGTTGACTATGACGAAACCTTTTCACCCGTTGCTATGATTAAGTCCATCAGAATTCTTCTTGCCATTGCTGTCTACCATGATTATGAAATCTGGCAGATGGATGTGAAGATTGCCTTCCTCAATGGAAACCTTGAGGAGGAGGTGTATATGATACAACCAGAAGGATTCACATCTAAAGAATCTCCAGACATGGTATGCAAGTTGCAGAAGTCCATTTATGGACTGAAGCAAGCATCCCGAAGCTGGAACATAAGATTTGATGAGGCGATCAAATCTTATGGCTTCATTAAGAATGAAGATGAGCCCTGTGTATACAAGAAAAACAGTGGGAGCACAATTACATTTCTGGTTCTTTACATTGACGACATCCTACTCATTGGGAATGATGTAGGAATGATGTCATCAGTAAAGATATGGTTGTCAAAGAACTTCTCCGTGAAGGATTTGGGAGAAGCATCTTACGTATTAGGAATACGGATATATAGAGATAGATCAAAGAAGATGCTGACTTTAACCCAATCCATGTACATAAAAACTATTGTCAAAAGGTTTGGCATGGAAAATTCCAAGAGAGGTCTCATACCGATGAGACATGGAATTTCACTCTCTAAAGGTCAGTCTCCCAAGACACCTGAAGAGAGGGCAGTGATGGATAAAGTCCCCTATGCTTCTGCCATAGGGTCCATCATGTATGCCATGCTATGTACCAGACCTGATATAGCATATGCTCTAAGTGTTACGAGTAGACATCAGGCAGATTCAGGTGATGAACACTGGAAGGCTGTGAAATGCATCCTTAAGTACTTGAGAAGGACTAAGGATCTATTTCTAGTCTATAGAGGAGGAGACTTAAAGCTGCAAGGATATACTGACTCGAGTTTTCAGTCTGATCCTGATGATAGCAAGTCAACATCAGGTTTTATTTTCACACTTAACGGGCGAGCAGTGAGCTGGAAAAGTTCCAAGCAGGAAACCACTGCTGATTCGACAACGGAAGCCGAGTATATTGCTGTTGCTGAAGCCGCCAAGGAAGCTGTGTGGATGAAGAAATTCATCGGCGATCTTGGTGTGGTGGAAAGCATATCTGGTCCCGTCCCACTGCTGTGTGACAACAATGGGGCGATTGCTCAAGCGAAAGAGCCGAGGTCTTATCAGAAGTCGAAGCACATTCTGCGGCGCTTTCATCTGATCAGAGAGATTATAGCTCAAGGAGATGTCGTGGTGGAAAGAGTTCCCTCCGCCGACAACATAGCAGATCCACTTACAAAGCCTTTGCCTCAAAATGTTTTTGAGCGTCACTTAGAGAATATGGGTATTCTGTATAAAAGTGATTGGCTTTAGTCCAAGTGGGAGATTGTTAGTATTAGATGGTCTCAAAGCCAATCCGATACTGTGTACATATTCAGATTATTAATAAATGGCAATAATTCATTGTGTGTAATTAATTCGATCTGTGTTTATCGTATCACGATGAAGTCCATGAACATGTGCAATAGTCTTTGGATTATGATGAGATCATAATTACGGGACCGAAGACTTATAAACACATATTCTTAATTGTTCCTAGTCATAGGATGTTTGAGATAGGACATCGAACATCCGGATAGACTAGTATAGGTTACTTCAGCTCATATGATGAGGGTGACTGATCCCATAAGTCACTTGTGTGGAGACACTATGCTGAACCTATAGGTGCTCATTGGTGAATGAGTTCACTGAACTGATCCGACTATGAATCGCTGGATGGTAATCACCTCACTGTTAACCAGCTCGATTCAATTGTCACGGTTGCGTGGATGATCCTTGGACCTGAGACTCCAAGGATACCTTGTTGGTAGGTTTCTGAGCTTTGACCTTGACGAACGAATCCCTAACCATGGGATATCAATAAGTCAAGCGATCGGGTTCAGGGAAATGCCCTCGAAGGTAATTGTGTGTTCAATACGGGATCATCTGCTCTCGGTTGTTTAAGAGAGAATGTTCCGGGAATGATGCGCTTAAAGTCCCTGGCCAGGGCGGACTCTGTAATCGATAAGGAGTTATCGGATTCAGACTAGCGGCATCTGATTCAAGTGAATCGACCAAATAGGGTTTAACAGTAAACCATGCCCTAGGTCGATTCAGGAACATTGTACGGATGAAGGATTATATCCGCACGCTAACCGATGACAGAAAGGTTCCAATAGAGGGTTGCGATAACCCCAGTGCCATCCAGGATCACGCGATATTGCTTGGCATCTAACGTGATCGGCAGTCCGTCCGAATTTATTGTGGGACATTAAATTCGGCTGATTAATTGAATATAAGGATATTAATTAATTCAGTGGGTCAGTAAAGGGTTACTGGACTTAATGGGCTATTAACTGGACTGGTATTTGGGCCTAGAGGGTCACACGCAAATGGTTTTCAAGTCGATGGATAATCCGACAGGATTTCGGATAAGTCTGGGTTTTTGTGAAAAACCGCAAACTGACTTCTTATAAAAGAACGGATTCTACGTCCGGGGCCAGCAACCCTGACCTAGCCGTCATTCGTTCTTCCCACTTTCTCTCTCCTCTGGGCGTGCCGTTCCCAATTGCTCCACCTCCCGTTCGACGGGGATTTTGAATCCGCATGTCGTGGCGGATTACGCGCAGTCAGACGGGATCTTCGAGCGCCGCAGCGAGCGAGGAAGCGAGGACGATCCATCTCGAGGAGAACCGCGTGGATACCGCTAGAGGTCGGGCATCTGCGCGACTTGCGGCATCGCTCCGACGGAACCGGAAAACGGACGCGGATTCGAATCCGCGCAAGGTAAATCGATCTACATCGATTTTAGTTTTAACGTCCGAAACGGGACAGATCCAATCCCGAACTTCTTTATTCCGCTGCGTTTTAGGATCGGATCCCGACACAGCGATCTCAACAAAACCGTACCGGAAGCGGCTTCGGCCGTGCAAACTATATCAAGAGCAGCATTCTCTCAAGTATGTGGATCCTATCGGGAGTGGTTTCAACTGTGCGAAACATATAGGAAGTAGATTTATTTCGTCTTTAATTCTCTTAATCCCGCGAGGATGGCGTCAACATCATACTGTAGACACATGATTTTAGACACATTCTGGTCCTGAATTCCCCATTATCATTAGCCCATCACCTTTCAACCCATCACCTTAACGCATTCCCATCTAGCCCATTATTGAGCCCATTAGTAGTTAAGCCCATTTAACCAACACTCGTTGCCTTCCATCTTTTCGCGGAAGGCCAATTTGGGGGCCTTCCACCTTCCCTGAAGGCCAGCTATGCCGCCTTCCACCCTTTTCGCGGAAGGCCAACTTGGTAGCCTTCCACTTTTTCCGAAGGCCAGCTATGCTGCCTTCCACCTTTTCTCCACCTTTTCGCAGAAGACCAACTTGATGGCCTTCCACCTTCCCCAAAGGCCAGCTATGTTGCCTTCAACCTTTTCACCACTTTTTTTGTGGAAGGCCAACTTGGTGGCCTTCCACCTTCCCCGAAGGCCAGGTACGTTGCCTTCCACTTTTTCGCCACCTTTTCGTGGAAGGCTAACTTGGTGGCCTTCCACCTTCCCCGAAGGCCAACTATGCTGCCTTCCACCTTTTTGCGGAAGGACAACTTGGTGGCCTTTCACGAAAGTAGAAAGGAAAAGGGTTGGCCGTTCATCCCCCCACTTTCAGCTTGACTTTGTCTTCCCACATTCTCCTCCACTCACGACCCTCGTCTCCCACTACTCCGACCACTCCCCACTCCGGCGACTACCGCATGCACGACCTCCAACCCTTGACCATTTCTTATTGGCTCCTTGATGATTAACGGGGATTTAGACCATGGATTTCCCCTATTTTATTCTCCCATATTTAAATCCTCTTACTTCTCTCGGAGGCGAGGTTGGATTTTTGGGAGGCTGGCAAGTCTAGAGGTCGCGGGCAGCAGAATGGAGCACTAGGAATCCTTCCTATATGGGCTTGTTCTTCTAACCCTTCTCCTCTTTCTTTTCTACTTTATTGCATTCTCCTCTTTATGGCATTCCATATTCTACTTTTTCTACAACCCATCCATCCTTTCACCATGGCACACACGTACACTTCACTGCATGCATCTTAGGATGACTTAGTACCCTCCACCTCCAGAGGTTTCAAACAAAAAACAGGAGGTGGGTGGCTATAACATATGGTCACCTTCCCTCCCCAAACACCCATCTTGTGTATCTCCTTCCAATTTTAGTTTATTTACATGTTTGCATGAATAGATTTTACATATCACAGTTCTAATCTGATTCTCTTTACTTTGTTTTGTCTTTTTTCTTAGGGACTTTTACCACATTATGCGCGCGAATTACCAAACTCTCCCCCTTCGGCTGGCCGGAGGTAGAGAAGAGGAACCCATATCCCCCGCTTCAATAAGACGCGATCAATCCACCCATCCTGCAGAGCACAGGGACCTTGAGGTAATGCTTCTGGCGATCACACACTTCACTTCCTAACACCTCATCGCCACAGTTGCGCGACGGACGGAGGCCTCCTCGCGGAAGGAGAGCCGAAACACTCCGGGCATCCACACATACAAATGGAATTTTGGACGAATTAAAAACAAGTTGAACATGTATGAACAAAATGTGATTATACTCAAAAGATGGGAACAAAGATCCCAGATTACAAAAAGTATCGGCCGAACAAAAAGATAATCGAGACACTCCTTAGCTCGCCGATTATAAAAAAAAAAAAAAAAAAAAGGAAAAAGAAAAGAAAAGGAGAAAAGAGGCATATTCAGCTAACTCCTCTCTGTCAGAACTGAGGAGTGAGTAGCCTGGAGTCGTTGGCGTCAAAAGGGTCTCGCCACCTTCGAGAGTGGCCGTGACCTGCTCAGCTGCTGCCGGGAGCTTCTCAACCTTATGCTTCGCGCACCAGTCTAGTAGCTCAGACCCCTCCGGCTCATCTGGGAGGCCTAGAGTGGTAAGATCCGATCCCGGGCAAGCCTTTTGGGCAACGGCCAGCCCGAGATCAAAGATCATTTGTGCCGCATTGGCCCCGGCCTCCAGTAGAGTCTCGGCAACTCTGGCCCGGACTTGTACCCTTCGACGGCAGAGCATATGTCATCATCGGCCTTCTTTGCCGTCTCTTTGCCCTGGGCATTGGCGGCGGCGTGTAGCTCACGCTCCTCGTCGAGGTCCTTCTAAAGCTGAGTGAGTGCTTCATTCTTTTCAGCGAGAAGCACGCGGAGTCCGTTTGACTCCTTCTCGGCCCTCTCCCGGGCCTCCGTTGACAGGTGGTTTTCCTCCTTTTGCTTAGTGAGCTTGGCCCCAAGCCGAACGTTCATGTCGAGGAGAGCGTCAATGTTGCCCTCCAAGTCCCTTTTGATCGAGGCCACCTTGCTTGCGGCTAGGTGGTCCACAGCCTTGTACACGTCCTTTAGCTTGTCTTGGACGTGGGCATATCGTTGGGTGAGGGCCCCACAGATGGTCACGACCTAAACAAAAGAAGAAGGTAAATGTCAGTATAAATACCAAAATGGCAAGAGTAGGGCCAAAAGGAGATGGACCGAAACCTTCTTACCTGAACCACGTAGAGCACACATTGTGCTGTGAGGCCCTCGGTCGACACGGACCTCAATTCATCGTGGGCCAGGGGAAGAATGAACCCCTGGGCCATTTTGAGGTAAGTCCTCGGTCGACACGCCCAGCTTTGGGGGCCACGGTTCGTTCCCATATTCTCGAGATATGTGCATCCCAGCCGGGCCGTAGGGGAAGGACAATGAAGTCCCCCCGGCCGAGACTAAATCTATGGGCATCGGCGATGGTGGCGGAGGAGCCGAGAGCGGCGCGTCCCTTGCCCGCTTTGCTTTTCTTTTGATCTCACGTAATCACCGTTGCCGTAGTCTTCTCTGGAAGAAGGGGAGGACAAGAGAACATAGAGCAGAAGAAGAGATGGAGGTGACGGCTTCCCTTACATCTGGTTATTGCTGTAAAGAGAGGAGAACTCCGATCACAAATCATCACCACTGTCATGTTCTTCTCCAGAAGAAAACAAGAAATTGGAGAGTAGAAAAGGAAAGAAGGGGGACCCATGGCTTCCCCTTTCTAAAGTTATCATGTTTTTGCCAGACATGATAACTATGCATTTTATAATTTAAAAATGATTATAATTTTTATTTTGATATATTTTTTAATAACAGAACTATGTAACATATGCTACCGCAAACACCCACCCTGTATAAGCATTCTAGTTCTCTGGTAATTGTATCTAGCAATGGCTTGCCACTGTCTCTGGTTGCATACACGGCTTCGCGCATTCCTCAAATTACGCTACGATTCTTAGGACGCATGCATAAAATTCGATTCTGATTTTTATTGCAATAATAGGCCGCATTAGATTGTTGCAAAACTTCTCGGAATCCTATGACCAAGTCATTCAAGTGTACCTGTCAATTTTATGATGCAAAATAACGTGAACTGTCAGATGCTAAGTATTCAATATTGTAGTTTTATATTAATGAATTGCATGTAGTAGAATGCTTTGAAATTATCTCAAAAGCAGATGTTTGCATCTTATCGTGTGCTCAGTTAGAGTGATACTTGCTGCAATACCTTCCGCCTCAATTGCAATGGGGGCATTACAGTAGGTAAAAGAATTTTTTTAGGTCGGCTTCGAAGTATCTTATTTGGTTGTACAGTGCAATATCCGATTAAGATAACCCAATAAAATCTGAAAAATCAAAAACCGACCTAATGATCAATAGAAAAAAAACTTCTTAATAAGTCGAGCCTAATAACAATTTTTAATTTTTCAGATTTTTTTGAGTCGCCTGGTCGTACGTTGCACTGTACGACCTGTTGCACTGGAACTGATATCCTGTAGCACTGGAACTAACAATCGTGATAGTAAAGAAAACAATTTCCTTGTTAATTTATTTGGAAGACGTTATATGTTACGGTCTTTTCTACCAATTAATTTGGCATTTTCCATTCCATAAAACACACAGTACTCCAATTTCCAACGGGAGGGAGAAAATATTTTTTGAGGATGGAGATTAAAACGACTCAAGGTTAATTTACCCACAAATCCCAGTGTTATATATGTAAGCAAAGAGGGTTAAAATTTGATCGATAAGAGAATTTAATGGATGAAGTAGCTCTGCAAGTCGGGCGGGTATAATGACATCCAAATCCAGATCGGCCGATATCCGCATCCACTTTTTACCTCATGGCTCCGTATCCGATCAAATACGGATCTTCTGACTCGAATCTGGATGGGCCCAACGCTATCCACTGGGCGTCAACATAGAGTAACCATCCTTTTCCCATCGCCCACCCAGTACTCTACTACAAGAGCTGGCATGGTCTTGGCGAGATCGGCATGTGAGATTTGGCGGTCAAGCAGATCCGGTGGTGGCAACGAGTAAGTAGATCTCGCTGGTGATGGGCGAACAGATCTGCGCCCCATCAATGGCGGCAAGCAAATCTTGCAGCGACAGTGGGCGAGTAGATCTGCACCGGCAACGTAGCGAGTATGTCAACGACGAGCAGATCTAGCAGCGATGGTGGGCGAGCAAGCCTCTATATTGGCAATGTAAGCGAGCAGATTTGCACCAGAAACGGCGGCGAGGACATCAGGCGACGGCAGTGGGCTTGCAACGGTGGCATTGCAGACTCATCGAGGAAGGCAAGGGCATGCTCGGTAAGGGCTCTGCAAGGCAGCTGGACGTAGCCATCATCATCATGGAAGGGAGTTCCATGGGTCTTACAAACCACAAAATCCGAGTGTTACGTTTCAAGGGTCAAATTGGGCCGTGGAAATTAGATAAGAGGAGACGGCACAAATTAGAAGATAAAGTTAGACCAGGCTCTTGCTCTGATACCATCTTATAAATCACAAAACTCAGATGTTGAATTTGAAGGGTCCAAAATCATAAATACTGGCCATAACTAAAATTAACCAATGTAAAATTATTATATAGTGGCTCCAGCAATGAGGCCCTTGGAGTAGTTGGGGGATCTTGGCATCGAAGGAGAATGGGTGTTCCAGGAAGAGAAAATCGGAGGCCCAATGCACTTTCGCGCAAAAAAACGTAGGCATCGGCAAATATAAATATATATATATATATATATATATATATTTATATATATATATATGTATATATATATATATTTTTTTTAAAGAGTCTAGAGGCCGATTATGTACAATTATTTACAAGCGACCGGAGTTCTAAACGGGAATCCAAAATTTTTCTCCAGATTCGGAGATAATTCCGATTCGGTCAATGGATCCGTCTATTTAGGTGACAATTCTAAGTCCGTTTGATTTCTGAAAAAGTAATTTCATAGGCCAAGAGATAAAGATCCCAACAACACCAAGACTGCATGATTGAGGGATTTTTATACTCCAACCAGAATCGAATCATCGAATCTGAGACCTTCCTTTTGAAAGGAAAATGATGAACCAACTATCCTAGGCAGCTGATTCTCTAGATCCATATTTTACCATGCGGGTATAAAGGAAGTATTGATAAATCTGGACCGGTTGAATCCGGAGGTATCCGACCGGATTTACACCCCTACAAGAAAGTACGGACGCAAGGACTTTTTCGTTCGGAGGCGCACCTGCAGGTTACCTTGCGACGACAATTCGTCATGAACGGGGCTTAGCAAGACAGCTGCGCATTAAATACATCTATATGATTCCCACACATAGGGCAGAGCTAGAATTCATGAGTACAGATGTGGGTGAAAAGGGTAAATAAACTAGTCTGACCTGCCATCCGACACACCCTCCTCTCCCCCACTGTATATAATGTGACCATCGATTACTAGGAGGTCCCCAGCCCCCACCTGCTCCGGCAACGGCCATATTGGGGGAGGACCAGACGTCGGTGTCGTTGCTTAGTCACGTAGGGTCCGTTTGATTTCAGTTAAATAGATTATAGGATTTTTTTTTTGAAAAGTATAATACAATCACTTATTTTTTAATATGTTTAAAATTAAATCGACGAAAAATTTAATTTATTGACACTTCATTTTCTTGATTTTGACATTTATAAGATAAGTTCGAATGCCCTTTTTTAAAAGAATTATATTGAAAATATTTTTGTTGGCATCAAATGATAATTTTTTTTTTATTTGTAAATATATTTCCATAAAAAGTTATTTCCGTTCCATTATATTTTACGTGTAATGCATCAGTGACCTTTGGGGGAAGTATCGTATCCCAGCAACTACATGCAGAAGGAGGTGCCTCCTTATGGTTTATCTACTCACATCTCTCATATTGCTTGCTTTAGCGTATACATGTACATATAACATGATTAATTAGCTACGTTGTGAACAGAATGCAACTAATTCAAGATCTTTATGAAGAGAACATTCAAATAGGGCGATCGACAGCGGAACTAATTAAAAGATGAAAATTAAAGAAAGCCTCCCGAAAGGCCCACGTCCATTATACACATTAAGCACGGCCCTCTGCATTGCTTGCCCCGCCGCTGAGCAATGGCAGATGACTACCGGAGACTCCTCCCTCATCTATAACAACGACGTGCGGCCCTTTTCACCCGAATGGTCCCGGACCCTTGTGAAGAAGGGCCACCCTTAACCTAACAGATGAGATAGAAACCCTTGTCGGCGCTGCTATGCAAGGCAGATTTGTAGGGCTGGTTTGGTATGAGAACAGCTAGCTCGCTCATGGTCTGAGCAGACAGCTGGTCATGCAGAGATAAAGAAGAAGGATTTCTTTCTTCAGGCTTTCACCGGGGTGGAGCTCGGCCAGAGCTCCGCCTTCTTCACCTTGGAGACGCTCTCCAGGACACCCACAGGGGAGATGTGGCCCATCACTGTCACCCTCTTCGATTCCAGATCTATGCTGAAGGAGGTCACCCCTGCAAAATATTCGATCCACAATAGTGAGAAAGAAGGATGGGATGGAACGTACATTAATGATCAGTTCTGAAGGTGTCATGCCATCATTTAATTAAAGTTATCTGAAGAGAGAACGTAATTAGCCTGCGAACATGGTGTACCTTCCATTTTGGAGATGTGCTTCTTCACTTTCCCAGCGCAGCCTTGGCAATGGAGTGAAACCCTCATCACCACGACCTGATCCAGAGGAAACAAGTGCAGAAAAACGGTAGAGAGGGAGATAATTAGAGCCATATTGGGCCAGACGAAGAGGTATTAATTTCTTGTTAATTCCCCCATGGTCGAGCTGACTGTCACACAGCATTCGATCATCACCATTCGAAGGTTGAAATGGTCCATATGGGAGGTTCTCTAGAGATATATTAACGTGTGGATATATAGGGCAGTGTTTGAAGACAAGGAACTTGGGATCGGATTAAATTTCTAATAATGATCTTAATTCTTTTTAGTAGCTCATGTGATCTGACTCGTGAGTTGATATACAAATATTTAAAGGTTGTTTGTTTTAGCAGAAAACAACGTTATTTGAAATAATTATTTCATTTTACAGTGTTTTCAGTTGTTTGGAATGATGTAAAATAATATAAAGTAAAATTCTGTTTGAACTTATGTCAACTTGACAACTCAATTCTCTTGTTCTGATTTACAGCAAAAGTCTATTATAAATCAAAATAAGAAGATTGTAGCATTTCTCTTGTTTTATTTTATAAACAACCAAACAAACAAATATTTTATGATTCTAAAACAAGAAATTTTCATTTGTTTTAAAACTAGTGATTTTGAAATCGGTGATTTTGGAACCGGTGTTTTACAAAATTTTATACTAAAACAAACAAGCCCTTAATAAATATGTATCCTTTTAAAAATAAATATCAAATATATAAGTCAATTTAACTATATTTTTTCTTAAATATATGTGAGCCAATTAGGAATCCTACATTCCTACTCAGATCATCTAGTTTTAGAACAGTGGGGCAGGGGAGCGAAGAATCGTTCATCATTCGTGTCTATCTTATGATGTATCAAATAGGATACTCTTATAATACCATAAGAATAATGTATATATTGGATATGGTATATACTTACTCACATCCCAAAATCAGTTTGAGAAACAGCAAAAACAAAAGGTGTACATACAGTCGTAAAGAAAAAGAATATACAAATCTACTTTGTACGTTGTGGAGAGAGAGTAAGAGAGAGAGAGAGAGAGAATGTTGATCAAGACAGAATAGTTGACATCCATACATTCTTCCCTTTTATTGGAAAACTTCAAAGTTCTTCGACATATTCTTCGTTCATATTGGAAAACTTCCCAAGCAGTGGCCTCAGAGCTATAACGCAATGCCCGGTAAAGAGACGTGCATGAAGAAGGTGAATAATTGTTTTTCTAAACATAGTAAGAGGTTATTTCCAGCAGGAGCCAAACTTTCTGAATCTTTTAGCTTAACTCTCTCTCTCTCTCTCTCTCAGACACACACACACACACACGAAGATGAAGATCATGATTAGCATCACATATACAAGTTTTGGGGTAAGTTATGTCGTATAATCAGTAAAGCTTCGTTGTTGAAGAAAGAGAGAAAAGCTGATTAATTAGACCAGTCCAGAGATAAAAAAGATTGATTAGACCAGTGCAGCATGCAAGGATACATCTAGTTCTTGTTCTTATACCTGAAAGACATGGTCATTGCTGACCGGAAGGGTAGGCACCCCCACGTTCCCCTCCCTCTTCACTGCTGCAGCCTGCGCCCGCATCGTCGTCGTGGGCACCATTGCCGTCTCCAGCTTCTTCTGATCATGTCCTCCCGTTGTGGCGGGCAGTGTGGGCATCTGCAGCACTTTCTCTTCCCTGACCTTGCCACCGAAGCGCCGGGAGTCCACCAAGCGGGTGTATTTGAGGTCGACGATCCTGGCGTGGTCGACAAGGGTCCGGTGGTCTGGTCTCCTTGGCACCACCACTGACCGGGGATCCCCCGGCACGCACACCGCCGTCGACGCGTGCGGCTGGCACATGAACCCTCTCATCCTGCCCGTCTTCATGGCTAGTTGAGAGAGAAAGAGAGAGAGAGAGAGTGTGAAGAAGAGAGTGGGAGTGTGCTAGATCTATCCACTCCTGGAAGTGAGAGACAAGAAGAAGAAGAAAAGAGTGGGAGTGTAATAGATCTGTCCACTTCTGGAAGTGAGAGAGAGAGAGAAGGTGGTAGTGATAGGGGGGCCATCTGTGAGGTTTATAAGGAGCCAAAAGGCAGAAGTGAGGGGAAAGGTGAGCTTATGATGTGTTATCAAGCCGGTATAAGCTTCCAACACCTCTCTCCGGCCTCGAATACGGTCACCGATCTTGTGCTTACCTTGGTCTTCCTCTATCCAACTTTTCTGGCCTTTGGACGCCACACCTTCGTCCACCCAGCAGACGGTACAAAGCGGACCTCGAGGACCCCAAAAAGGCGACCACGCGAGCCGCGACCAGGTCGGGCAGTCCACTTTGTCTTCACGGGGTGAAGGCCGAAAGGTCTGTTTCCGACTTTACAAGGTTCTCTTAGCCTCATTTCGGTGACCATAACACGGAGGCCGCTAACGTTAGGATCAACCCGGCGGAGCACCGGAAACGGGGGGCCTATTTATGAGCACGCCTACATTAGCGGCGTTCAAAGCTGGGCGGACCGACGACCCCGAGAGAGAGAGAGAGCGATCCGTTACAAAAAACGGGCGTCCATGTGGCCCGGCATCCGCGGTTCCTGCAAGAAAAGTGATCTTGGGACAAATGGCGAAAATGGATTACTATAGGATTATTTAGAAAAAAGTATTGAATCTGATGAGACAGAATTCGATTCGGCTCATTAAAACAAGTCCAACACAGATCAGCCCAGCAGCGGCAGTAAAAGGCCTCTTGGGAGTCTTCGGCCCGTCAGCGGTCCAATAGCCTTCGGCCTGTTAGCGGCTCAGCAGCCCTCGGCCCAGTATGCTTCGGCCCATCAGCAGTCCAACCCTCTTCAGCCCAATAAACCGTGTCCGGCCCACTCCGGTGGGAGGACTAGACACTATGGCAGTTTACCAATAAACCCAGAACATAGTCCTATATCGGCTACCACCGTTAAGCATCCTCTATCCTCCGCTATAAATACACCGCTATTTATTGCCAAAGGTATGTTTCCGTGACCCTCAAGAACTATAGTCCAAAAAGCATTAAAGCTACTTCTCCCATCTCTTTGACTTCTGAATCGAATCATCTTCAGAAGCTAACTTAACCGTCAGAGGGGGTTCCTAAGGGCCAAAGCCCGGGACTCCTACTGACCGGTTCTTCTTCTTCTTTCCCTCCTGCAGGGCTCGGTTCGAATCTTCGCCGACCTCTCCGAGTCAGTCTCGGCCGCCGACTTCGGACTTCTCCCTCCGGTCTCGACGCCGTTCGCCGGCTAATCCTCCTCGCCCGAAGGCGCCTCAGCTCCGCATCGACTGCCCTTCGACCGGAGGGACTTCGGACGCGCCTTCCAAAGGCTAGCCCGCATCCGGCCGAGCAACCCTCGGCGTCAGATCTTCGACTGCGTCTCCGCCTCCATCGCCTTCCGGATCCCCGTCGGGCCTCTTCACCGATCCGACCCAGCTCCAGATCCCAAACTTCGGATTCCAGCCTCGGAATCCGGTCGTGATAGCTTCGGCTACATCACGTGGCGCCGTCTGTGGGAATTCAAACAAAGAGTCATGTCTCATCGTCCTGTAACCCGACGGTCCGGACAAGATGAAGCAGAGACACGGGCTACCCCGGTGCAGCCACTCCACTCCGAAAGCACCCCGTTTGCTCCACCGAGCACGGCTCTACCTATCATACCAGAGTCCCTCGCTGCTAAGGACGATCGGGTGGGAGTACTTCAGCAGCAGATGACATTGCTAGCTGCTGCCGTTACCTCTCTTGCGCCTCTGCAAGAGATGGTGTCTGCCATTACCCAGCGTATGGGATTGTTGGGCCAGCCTCCCTAGTAAGTGCCGCTTCCTCCACTCTATCCAGTCCAAGATACAAGGTTCCGGCCGGCGCCCTCACCGGTTTCCCCCGACGAAACCGCCACGGCGCGTAGCGAGCCCTCGGCACTGCCTGCCCGAGCCCCTCGCGCCGACCGTCTGATGACGGAGCAAGGTTATGCTTCGTCCGAGTTTCGCCCAGCCGGAACCGGAGGACGCTCGGTCGCCACCTCAACTGCCCCGGACCTGGACTGGCGGTTGACGGCGATGAGGAAGGAGATGCAGCAGATGGTGTCTCGGCCGTACGGAACGCCCCTTGCCAGCACCATCTTGGAGCAAACCCCGTTCACGCCAAAACTCCTGGCTACCGAGGTACCTCCTAACTTCAAACTGCCGAAAGGCCCCATCTACGACGGAATGACAGATCCGGTCTGCCACTTCTAGAGGTTCAATACCTACCTCTCTGTCCGAGGGGTTGCCGAGGCAGTCCGCTGCCGTCTCTTCCCCCTCACCCTTAAGAGGACTGCCCTGACCTGGTTTGAAACACTGGCTCCCAACTCCATCCACTCCTTAGTTCAGTTGGGCCAGTAATTTATCGACCAGTTCTATGACGCCACCCAGCAGAGTAAGACTTCCGCCAGCCTACTAGCCATTCGGCAAGGCCCCACCGAGACTCTCCAGGAGTATTTCACCAAATTCCGGACTGAGGCCGCTCAAATCCCGAACCTCGACAGCTCGATTGCAGTTTCGGCCGTAATCAGCAGGTGCCGGGATGAAGGGTTCCTCGGCTCCATTGGGAAGCGCCATCCCCCTAATTTCCAGGACCTCGTGGCCCGGGCCCACAAGTATATTAATCGGGAGGCCCTGATGATGTCCAGAGGTAAAGGCGCAGCCGAAGCAGCATCGGCGCCTGCCCCCCAGGCGGTTCGCCCTCGGCCTGAAGATCAAGAGCCCTCCCGAAAGGGATATCGCAGGGAGGAGTGGGACTGAGAGAAGCGACGGGAGCCGCAGCCGCGATACCTACCGCTACCCGCTCCCCCTTCCCGAATGCTTATGGAGGTGAAGGGCATGATCCGGCGGCCAGAGCGCATCAAAACTGATCCTCGCCGAAGGGATCCCGGCAAATATTGCGAATATCATCGGAAGATCGGCCATTCAACAGACGAATGCCGACACCTTCGGGAGGAGATCGACCGCCTCATCAAGGAGGGCAGACTGCCGCAGTATCGGCGAGAGCAGCCCCAGCAACAACGGAACCAGGACGTCCCTGAGACGGCCAGGCCGCAGCAACCCCCGGAGAAAGAAGCCGCTCATCCGTCAAAGATTACCTCGGCCCCGGTGGAGACATCTCATCAAAGACCCAGCGCTGGGTCTATCATGATGATATCCGGCGGGCCAGGAGAAGGATCAAGGCGCCGACAGCACCGCTCTGCAACCATAGCGACGGTCGACGTCGAGCCGAAGCGGCCCCTCCAAGAAGACATTACCTTCGGCTCTGAGGATCTGACTGATGTTCAGATCCCTCACGACGACGCCCTCGTCGTGAACGCTGTAATAAACAATTACGATGTACATCGTATTTTTGTTGATAACGGAAGCGCTCCGAACATATTATTCTATGATTGTTTTGTAAAAATGAGATTGAATGACGTTAATATGAAGCCTCACCGGGGCCCCCTATTCGGTTTTAATGGCTCGCCCTGCCGAGTAGAGGGCATTGTCCGGCTCCCTGTAACTATAGGTTCCGCCCCCCGGCAATTAACCGTAGAAACGGATTTTGCCGTTGTGAAAATCGATTCAGCCTACAACGCCATCTTCGGCCGAAGGATAATCGGCGGGGTCGGAGCTGTGCCTTCGTCTTTTCATCAAAAGCTAAAATTCCATACCAGTCATGGAATAGGCGAGGCCAAGGGGAATCAGGAAGCGGCTCGGCAGTGCTACATGATTTCGGTCAAGGGGAAAGCTGCGGCCGAATCCCTGTCGATCGAGTCTTCAGCCGAAGCATCCCCAGGGGAAGAACTCATCGCCATCCCGGTTCCGGGAGGCAAGGGACGGACCCTGATGATAGGCTCCAGCCTGGAGAAAACCGAAGCAGAAAGACTCGCCGAATTCCTGAAAAGGAATTTCGACGTCTTCGCCTGGTCTCCAACAGACATGCTTGGGGTTGATCCGGAAATAGCCGAGCATCAGCTACACACCGATCCCAACCAGCCCCCGGTCAAGCAGAAGCGGCGCACCTTCAATCAGGAAAGGAGAGCCGCCATTCAAGCCGAAGTTTAAAAGGGGCTGAACGTCGGGTACCTCCGAGAGGTACACCACCCAGACTAGAACGCCAACGTAGTAATGGTGCCAAAGAAAGATGGCAAATGGCGAATGTGCGTGGACTTCACCAACCTTAACAAAGCCTGTCCGATGGATAGCTTCCCGCTACCTCGGATAGATCAGGTGGTGGATGCGACCTCTGGCCACGAGCTCCTGAGCTTTCTTGACGCCTATTCGGGCTATCATCAGATCCGAATGCATCCGGACGATGAAAACAAGACCAGCTTTACAACCGATCTCGGTCTGTATTGCTATACCCGGATGCCTTTCGGCCTGAAGAACGCTGGCGCGACATATCAGCGCCTCATCAACAAAGTGTTCGCCCCGCAGCTCGGCCGCAACATGGAAGTCTACATCGACGATATGCTGGTAAAGAGCCGCGTCGCTGCAGACCATTTGGCCGACTTAGCCGAGACATTCTCCGCCCTGCGGCAATACAAAATGAAGCTGAACCCAGCCAAATGCGCCTTCGGAGTGGCCTCCGGGAAGTTCCTCGGCTATATGGTCACTCACCGAGGGGTGGAAGCTAACCCCGAAAAGGTTTCGGCCATCATCCAGATGCGCCCTCCGGCTAACCTCCGAGAGGTTCAAAAACTTAACGGAAGGATCGCCGCCTTAAGCCGCTTCATGTCCAGAGCGGCGGACTACTGCTTCCCCTTCTTCAAGCTACTGAAGAAGGCCAATAGCTTCTCCTAGACGGACGAGTGCCAAACGGCCTTCGAGCAACTGAAGGTCTATCTCTCCAAGGTCTCCATTCTGTCCAAGCCAGTCCACGGAAAGCCGTTGTTCCTTTACCTCGCGGTATCTGAGGCAACTATCAGTGCCGTCCTCGTCCGGGAGCAAGACGGCGTCCAGAAGCCTGTCTATTATATAAGCCGAGCCCTTCAAGGAGCAGAACTCCGATATCTTGCTCTTGAGAAGTTGGCTTTGGCCCTCGTCTCATCCGCGAGGAGGCTCCGGCCTTACTTCCTCGCCCACTCAATAAAGGTCCTCACCGACCAGCCTCTAAAGCAAGTCCTCTCCCAGCCGGAGGTGTCCGGCAGACTAGCGAAGTGGGCGATCGAACTGGGAGAGTTCGACGTCTCCTATGTGCCTCGGATGGCGATAAAAGCATAGGTGTTAGCCGACTTTATTGCCGAGCTCACTCCCGAAGGTCCCTCGGCACCTCAGCCGAAGGTCGACACATCCGAGACCGAAGATACTTCGGCTTTCACACCAGCAGATGAGTGGTAGCTCTATGTAGACGGCTCCGCGTGCTCCATGGGCAGCGGCGCCGGATGGATCTTGGCGTCTCCCGAAGGGGTCGTCACGGAGTATGCATTGCGCTTCTCCTTTCCTGCCACCAATAATGCCGCCGAATATGAAGCTCTCATCTCCGGCCTCCGGGCCGCAAGAAAGCTTGGCGCCCGGAACATAAAAGCTTTTAGCGATTCTCAGCTAATTATCAGTCATGTTTCCAGGGAATACGAGGCACGAGATGCGATAATGGCATCCTACCTCCAGGTAACTCGCAAGATCCTCGCCCAATTCAACTCCTATGAAGGGCCATGCGAGAGGTGCATGAAGGGGTATGCGGAGCACATGCGGGAGGAAGGGCCCTGGCTCACAAGCTTCTAAGGCAGGGATACTGGTGGCCGACGCTCCGAGAGGATGTAATAGCCCTCGTACGTCGCTGCGATCAGTGCCAGAGGTTCAGCTCCCTCATCCACCAGTCGGCAACCCTTCTAACTCCCTTGTCCGACCCCTGGCCCTTCGCCCAATGGGGAATCGACCTCCTGGGGCCCTTTCCCGTCGCCACCGGGCAAAGGAAGTTCCTCATCGTGGCGGTAGATTATTTTACTAAGTGGGTAGAAGCCGAACCCCTCACGTTTATAACCGATAGCAATGCTTGGAACTTCGTCTGGAAGTCCATCATCTGCCGGTACGGCATCCCCCGGGTCATCATCTCAGACAACGGCAAACAATTCGACAGCCGTCGGTTCAATGACAACTGCGCCAGCTTCGGCATCCTCCACAAGTTCACTTCGGTAGCACACCCCCAGGCAAACGGCCAGGTCGAGGTCACTAACTGAAACCTGCTACAAGGACTGAAGACTCGCCTCGGCGAAGCCAAAGGCCGATGGGTGGAAGAGCTACCAAGTGTTCTCTGGGCATATCGAACTACAAGTCGAACCCCAACCGGCGAAACCCCATTTCGCATGGCATATGGGATAGAGGCCGTTATTCCTGTCGAAATCGGCCTTCCCTCTCCGAGAGTCCTTACTCATGATCCGGAAGCCAATGAGGAAGCCTTAAAGGATCATCTTGATCTCATAGAAGAAACCAGGGATAGAGCTCGTATTCGGCTAGCAGCTTATCAGCAGCGTATGGCCAGATACCATAACACTCGAGTGAAGCCCCGAAGCTTTGAAATCGGGAGCCTCGTGTTAAGAAATGCCCATGCGTCCAAACCAGCCGAAGCCGCAGGAAAGCTCTCCCCCAACTGGGAAGGACCGTATCATGTAAAGGAGGTAATTAGACGAGGGGCTTATCGGTTGGAAACCCTTTCGGGCCAACCTCTCCCTCGCACTTGGAATGTGGAGCGCCTTCGGTGTTATTTCATGTAAGTTACTTCTCCCAGAATTTAGCCGGAAGGCATAAATAAAATTCTCCTGTTGAGATGCCAGGCATGATTTTTCTAAGTCCGCGTAAACTGTACCGGGAGTGGCTTCGGCCATGCAAACCGTATCGGGAGCGGCATGGTATTTTCTCTAAGTCCGCGTAAACCGTACCGGGAGTGGCTTCGGCCATGCAAATCGTATTGGGAGCGGTATGGTATTTTCTCTAAGTCCGCGTAAACCGTACCGGGAGTGGCTTCGGCCATGCAAACCGTATCAGGAGCGGCATGGTATTTTCTAAGTCTGCGTAAACCGTACCGGGAGTGGCTTCGGCCATGCAAACCGTATCGGGAGCGGCATGGTATTTTCTAAGTCCGCGTAAACCGTACTGGGAGTGGCTTCGGCCATGCAAACCGTATCGGGAGCGGCATGGTATTTTCTAAGTCCGTGTAAACCGTACCGGGAGTGGCTTCGGCCATGCAAACCGTATCAGGAGCGGCATGGTATTTTCTTTAAGTTCGCGTAAACCGTACCGGGAGTGGCTTCGGCCATGCAAACCGTATCGGGAGCGGCATGGTATTTTCTAAGTCCGTGTAAACCGTACCGGGAGTGGCTTCGGCCATGCAAACCGTATCGGGAGCGGCATGGTTTTCTAAGTCCGTGTAAACCGTACCGGGAGTGGCGTCGGCCATGCAAACCGTATCGGGAGCGGCATGGTTTTCTATCTAAGTCCGTATCCGAATCTGGATTAGGCTTCGGCCGCGCGAGCCACATTTGAATGGAAATAAGATCTCGGACTCAAGAAGAACCAGATTCGGTCATACATTCAGAACGCAAAGAAGAAGCAAAGTACTTTTTATATATACATGAGAAAAAGAGTACAAAATCGGCCGTACATCTGGCCGCGCCCCTTCGGAAGAGGTCAAAATAAATAAAAAAACGGGACAAGCCCCCGTATCAGCCTTCGGTGTTCTCACCGTCCACATCAACAGGGCTCTGGCCAGGAGATGGGGAGGGAGAATCATCGACCTGAACGGCCTCAGCAGGGTCAGCTTCCGCAGGAGTTGCTTCTCCAGGAACGTCCGCATCACCTTCCACCGAGGCTGGAGCCCTCTCGGCTTTGAGCCCCTTCCACCAAGACAGGAGCTCTTCACCCTCCTCGTCCGTCGGAAGGGCGATGCCGGTTAAGTCCACGGCCGGACAAACTTTTTGGGCGGCGGCCAGCCCTATGTTAAAAACCGAAGAAGCCGCCAGGAGCTGGGCCTGAACTATCTCCTCGGCATATTCTGGGCCAGCCTTGTAGCTGGCAACGGCAGTACGGGCGGCTTCTATGGCCTTAGCCTCCAGATTCCGCCTCAGAGCTGACATCTCCTCGACACGGCGGCGGCGGCGATCCGAGGCCCGCTGGGCGTCCTTGTCCTGGATCTCGGCTTTAAGAGCCTTATTTTCGGCCCGGACCGCCTCCAGCTCCTTCTCGGCCTTCGCCTTCTCCCACTCGGCCTTCAGTTTGGCCTCGGAGGAAGCGCGAGTCGCCTCCTGCTGGTCCTCCAGCTTAGCCCGCATCCGGGCGTTCGCCTCCAGGAGCCGGTCAACGCTGTCCTCGAAGTCGCGTCGCGCCGGAGAACCCTCGCCAGAAGCCGACGGGTCCGATGCCTGTTCGGCCTCCTGGAGTTGTTGGATGGCCGCCTGACGCCGAATCAGGATGCCACACGTAATTGCGGCCTACAGCCAAAAGCAAGCATGGGTTAGTAACCCCAAAACCAGCTAAGGGAAGTATCAGGCCGAGGCGCGCAAAGAAGCCTTTTACCTGGACCGACAGTCGGGTACTCAACAGTGCCAACTCATTGGCAGTCAGGTCCTTTAGGTGATCCTCGGCCGTCGGGAGGGTCAAGCCTCGAAGAAGGCGCAGACACGTACGAGGGTCCTCCAGGGTCTTGTCCCTATAGATCCCCAGGTCCGGGACCCACAGCTCGCGCTCGTGGTCGCCAGATGCCTGCGACCCAGAGCCTCCAAAATCCTCCGCCCCCGCCGTCACGGCCGAAGGAGAATCTCCCCTCGGCGCTTCAAGAGGCGACGAGAGCGGAGCCCTTCAAGCGGCAGTTGGCCTCTTGACTGCCGGGGCAAGCTCTGTCTCGCCGGGCTCGTCCACCTGGCCTCGCTTCAACGATCGGCCGCCCCTTCGGACGACCGACTTGCCTTTTCTCTCTCGAGAGAGAGCAGCAGCAGCAGCGCGGCCCTCAACAGAAGCTGCTGTCGTTATCGCGGCCCGGACGCTCGGGGCCACGCCTCGTCCGGCCCCTCTCGCCGCTTGCAGTTGACCGGACTGCTGAGCCATCCGGCTAAGGAGGCCTTTAATCCCAGACATTTCTGCAAACAGAAGAAGGGATTAGTATTTTACGACGCGTAACTCCGCAATTCAAGATCGACTTACCCTCGGCCGAAGCCTCAGCACCCTCGGCGGTCGGAGAAGCTTCGGCCGGAGGCGCGACCTCGGTAGCTCCTTCAGTCTCCCCCGGAACCTCCTCGGGAGGAAGATAAGGAGAGGCCCGCGGAGGATCCTTCGTCGGATCCAGCCATGCCCCAGCCCGTACGAGCTGCTCCGTTTTACTGAAAAGCTCCGCGATATCGTACGGAGCCGCGGCATCTATAAGGCTCACAATGCGAAGCTGATCGGAGTTGAGAGTAGGCGGATCGGAGAGGCCTTCGGCCAATGGTGCCCACTCAGTGGGGAAGGGCCACACACTCTTCTCATTCTCCAGAAGAGAAACCAAGATAAAATTCCTCTTCCAATCGTGAATGTACGAGGGCTTCCTAGAAAAGATACCCCGGCCGAGGCGAGGGACGAAACTGTACCACTCGGATCTCCCCTGCCGTTGTATCTTGAAAAGATAGCGAAAGATGTTTACCGAAGGGGTAACTTCGATGAGGGCGAACACAGCCAAGAAGGCATAGACTGTGCGCCAGGAGTTAGGAAAAAATTGAGACGGGGTTAACCCGTAGAAGCATAGGAGATTGAGGACGAAGGTGGAGAGAGGAAGGCGAAAACCCGTCCGGAAGCTTTCCTCATAAATGGAAAAGCTACCCGGACGAGGAGAATTGGCCCTGGTGTTCGAACCAGGCCGATAGGGGGTCATCCACGATGGGAGTTGATAATAGGAGGCAAGGTATCCGACCCCATCATTAGTGAGAGAGCAGACCACTTCCGAAGCGGTCTCGGGACGACGACGACCAGAGGAGGAAGCCTGGCCCGTGGTGAGAACCTCTTCGGACCCCTCGGCGCCAGACAATTCGGCCTCGTCCGCCATAAGAGAAGCGAGGGAATTCGAAGAAAGGGGAGATGATAAGGAGGATTCAGGAGACTGAGACGGAGTGTAGCCTTCGGCTGCAGAACTACTATCAGCCGAGGAGGAACTGTGGGACATGAATCGTGGGGATGGAGAAAGGAAATTGAGGCTTACCCTCACAGAAAGAACTCCTCGATCGAACACTGCCTCTCAAGCAATAGGAGATTCCCTGGCAACGACTCCGGGCGGTGGAGAGCTCCCGGCGACAGGCAATGCACTAGGAAGCACCTTCAAATGGCTAGCCCTTTGCCGGAGAAGCAGGAAAGCTCGGATGCTCGCAGGGAAATGCAGGTACAGGAAGGAGGAAGCGGAACAGTACTCTGTAGAGGGTTCCTATTTATAGGCTAAGTTCAAAGACACCCCCCGCCGAAACCAACGGCCAGGATCATCTCCCTCATCAACCTCGCCTCCCTCAGATATGCGCCACGTGCACCGTCCTTCGACAATGATGACGGCCCTACTTTAGGAATCGAGGCAAGATAATCAATGGCCGAAAGCGGTCCGACCCTTCGGCTGATCGCTCAGATGTCCGCCACGTGTTCCGATCCACATGCCAAGGAAGGAAGCGGCGGCAATCCGAGTGAAGCCTCGGACAGAGAGCCGAGGTGACCAACGATCCGCTTACGGCCAGGATCCCTTTGTGTTTCTAACGGAGCGGCCGGATGCGCGACGCGTGTCCTGTGTTTCTTTACGACGCGACCGTTCTGACAGAGAAACCGACGTCTGTCCCTTCCATTTATTGAGCTTGACATAGCCAGCGGGCTCGTCTCTTCGCGTTCAAGAGCGAGGGCATTCCGTCACTACATCCCGAACAAAGGCGATTAATGGCTACTGACCCTCGGCCGACCGAGGGCATCATTTCTTCTTAACAAAACAGAAAGCCTCGGATAGCGCCTGTTACGTTATTCTCTGAGGAGGCTTCAGACTATACTCTCGCCATCTCAAAACTGAGGAAGACAAGAGTGGGGGGCTATGTGATGAGGCAGAATTCGATTCGGCCCATTAAAACAAGCCCAACACAGATCAGCCCAGCAACAGCAGTAAAAGGCCCCCTGGGAGTCTTCGGCCCGTCAGCGGCCCAATAGCCTTCGGCCTGTTAGCGGCTCAGCAGCCCTCGGCCTAGTAGGCTTTGGCCCATCAGCGGCCCAACCCCCTTCAGCCCAATAAGCCGTGTCCGACCCACTCCGGTGGGAGGACTAGGCACTATGGCGGTTTACCAATAAACCCAGAACATAGTCCTATATCGGCTACCACCGTTAAGCATCCTCTATCCTCCGCTATAAATACACCGCTATTTATTGCCAAAGGTATGTCTCCGTGACCCTCAAGAACTATAGTCTAAAAAGCATTAAAGCTACTTCTCCCATCTCTTTGACTTCTGAATCGAATCATCTTCAGAAGCTAACTTAACCGTCGGAGAGGGTTCCTAAGGGCCAAAGCCCGGGACTCCTACTGACCGGTTCTTCTTCTTCTTTCCCTCCTGCAGGGCTCGGTTCGAATCTTCGCCGACCTCTCCGAGTCGGTCTCGGCCGCCGACCTCGGACTTCTCCCTCCTGTCTCGACACCGTTCGCCGGCTGATCCTCCTCGCCCGAAGGCGCCTCGGCTCCGCATCGACTGCCCTTCGACCAGAGGGACTTCGGACGCGCCTTCCAAAGGCTAGCCCGCATCCGGCCGAGCAACCCTCGGCGTCAGATCTTCGACCGCGTCTCCGCCTCCATTGCCTTCCGGATCTCCGTCGGGCCTCTTCACCGATCCGACCCAGCTCCAGATCCCAAACTTCGGATTCCAGCTTCGGAATCCGGTCGTGATAGCTTCGGCTACATCAGAATCTAAGTCGATTAAGTCTACCGAAATGGGTTTGAGTACTTTAGGCTACCAAGTTAGAGTTAGTAGTTTCGTTTCTTTCTTTTTTTATATTTTAATGAGCAGCATACATATTCATCTATCTAAATTGCCTAACTTGATCCTGAAATAACATCAAAGATTTTGTTGCCACCCAACTAGTTTGGTATAAAATATAAGAAAGATGGAATTAATTTGTCTATGAGTATGTGACCTATGTGTGGAGAGGAATAGGATTGCAAACGAGCCTAATCAAATCGAGTTTTATTCTGTTCAAGTTTGATTCTATTAATTTTAATTGAGTTCGAGTTCAAGTTGAACTTTTATGGTGGTTGTTCGAACTTGGTTCATTTCGATAATAAGTGAGCTCGAGTTTAGTAGTATCGAGTAGCATATCTTTTTCATTAAGATTATTCATGATTAGAATAACTGAATGAGTACTTAAAAAATATTAATAATACTAAATATTAAAACGAGTTCTTAATGAATCTTTAGACGAGCTTGTTCACGAGCATAATCGAGTCGAATTTACTTGTGTTCAAGTTTGACTCGTTTAATGAACCGATCTTAAATTTTTATTCAAATTTATTTATTTAACTTAATAAATAAACTTAGTCGAACACTTATCGAGTAATCTTATCGATTATTCATCGCCTGTATTAGTTCGTTTGCAGCCCTAGAGAAGAGGATAGACAGGCAAATCGGAAGATCTCATCTACAAATCCAGGCAGCATCCGGGATTTTGGTACCAGTATGTACGTTGATCAGGCTCAGACGCGGTGAGGATGTCCTGCCTCGCGTTGACGTGGCCTGCCCATGAGCTGAGTGGATGGAAACGCCCCCTGCGCGGTCCCCTCATGAGACGGATCCTTTTTGTTCGATGAGGATGAAAAAAAAAAAAGGAATCTTATCCAAGAACCATTAGGAATAGGAAGCCTTTCTATGATCCCCGCAAAGGAGAGCTGAAGAAGAAGAAGACGGAAAGTGACCTAATGATGCTCATCTCTGTGAGAGTAGTTATGGCATGTAAGAGATGGGTCTGAGGTGAACAGAGGAATGGGAACTATATATATATATATATACTTCTATATATATATATAGAAGTATATATATATATATAGAGAGAGAGAGCAGTACAGAAAGGGGAGGAGATTCGGCTGAAGGGATCAGTACAATAAATGGGCACTCTTCTGAGGTAAAGTTTCCAGATAACAGCAAATAGCAGAGGATGCGCAGAGACTTTACCCACCCGTTGGGATCCTAAAGCTGGCCATGGCTGAAGAGCCCAAAGAGGTGGCTGCTGACACACCACCATCCCTTCTTCTCTCAGTTCCTTTCTCATCCAGCTACAATCCCAACACATGCAGCATCTGCAACTTCTGGCTGGTGCATGCTGCTGCTGCTGCAGCTGTGCCACTGCAGTCCCTGCACCCAACTCAGAGTTCCCCCACACTGCCAGGAATCTAATTGATCCCCTTTGTATTTACAAGAGTGCCCCTCCTCTTCACTCATGGAGGCATGGGTTAGGGGAGGGGCATCTTTTTCCTCATTGGACAATGCCTCTACTTGTTTAAGGATCCTAAGCTCATCCTCACAAGTTTCAAGATAAGATTCAGTACTCGTTGTTAATTTAGAAGCTCCTCCTTGGTTTGCTAGATGGGGTTTGGGTGGGAAAGGCATAATTAGTACAATTAATATATATCAGGGCCAAGATCTGGCATTGAGACGGGCATCACAGTACTGTCTGATTTCCAAACCCTTTTTCTTTTTAGACCGGATCCCTTCAGTATGCTGGTCGACCAAATTCAACCAGTGCACCGGAGGGGAGGAGGGTGGGACCCGCTGAGTTTTTAGTTTGGCGGAATTTTTTTTTTCAAAAATCTAACATTCTTCACAATGGACTAATTGAGTTTGGTCAATCAACGTACTGAGGGGATCTGACCTCTTTCTTTTTAACCTATTAATCCATGTAAAGAATGCTTGTTATAATGTCTTGCAGACTGTTGATCAGGTAGGTTATACCTTCTTATATGAGTCTAGTTCCTCTCAGTAGGAAGTTGGAGGGGACTCCAGCAGTAACCAGTTAGAAAACGTCATGTGTAAAGTTGATCCGCTGTTCGAGACGCATTTTACCTACTTTGACAATTTTTTTTTTTATAACCGATTCAACATATTTCAAATACTACGTAGAGCACTTAAATACTACGCAGAGCATTTAAATACTACTAAGAGCACATAATTACCACCATATGTTGAAGTGTATTTTAAATTATAGTTATAGTTTTGTGTGCTCTTGATAGTATTTAAGTGTCATGTGTTGTATTTAAGTACTCTTGGTAGTATTTAAGTATTCTGCGTAGCATTTAAATGTTCTGCGTAGTATTTAAGTATTCTGTGTAGTATTTGAAACCTACTGAACCGGTAACAAGGAAAAAGTTGTTAAAGTAGGTGAGATGCGTCTCGAACGACGGATCAACTTTACACATGATATTTTTGACTGATTACTGCTGGAGTCTCTTATAACTTCCTGATGAGAGGAACGGGACTCTTCTTATATTGTCGTCTGATCAGCCCAACGCGCGTGATGCCCTGCACCTGCATCGCGTTTGATGGCTTGTCTCTGGCGGCATGCTTCATGCGCTGTGCCGCTCATCAGGTGTTGTGTGAGTGGGTTTAAGGACCAACTTTTCCCTTGTGCTTGTTTGGTCTAACGTGCAGGTCCCATCTCCGGTGTCCTATATATGTTTAGCTACGCTACAAGATGTGGGGCTGTCATGTTCCCTGCTTACCGTGCCAGTGTTAGGGTTAAGGAGGTAAGTTAGAATAAGGGAATTATGTCTCTTGTGTTGCTCTGTCCTAATCAACTAGGAACACAAGCACATGCTTGGTGTTTAGCTTTATTAGCTCTTGTTATGTACGCATGGACATTATTTAATTAAACTTTATTAGCAGTTCAACAAATCTACATATGAGATCTTTCTTCATTACAATATGTGCGGAAAATCCGTTGGTTTATGAGTATTCTAGGCTTTCACTCAAATAATTAAATGGCGAGGATATTCCCAGTTCTATCGTCAAGTACTTATCAAAGAAACTATATATGCGACATTTTTATCGTTTACTTATTCTCATATGGGCCTAAAAAGAATGGGCTAGCTAGATTTTAGAAGTATGTTGTATAGATAAATAGGTAACACTTGTATCCAAAAATATTATCTTATGGATCGTTTGATATGCCGGCCCCAAAATGCCGTAAAACACCGTAAAATACTATAAAATAGTATAATCCTAATGTCTAGTTTGTTTTAAATTATTTCAGGCTGTTTTTCATGTATATCTTGTAGATTGTCGTGTTTCAAAATCGGTTGGCCTAGATAATCATCTTTGGCTGAATTCGGTTTTCAACCCAAAAGTACCAAAAATCAAAACCAGAGGCTTTTAAACCAATGTTTTTAGGATCATGAATTGTATTCTTCATCTACCTTAAAATCGCTGATTTACCGTATTTTACGGCACATCAAATGATACTCTGGATTCAAGAGCATGATTGTGCTATGGAGAAATTTTCAGAGCATCATGCATGCTCTGGAGAACATGATTATATTTTCAAAAGCATGATCTGGTACAACAAACATTACTCTAACAAGGTTACGTAAACTAATTTGCTCGGGAGTACATGGATGAGATAACACAGGACCGGTCCGTCACGCAAGGCGACGACAAGATGTCAGGGCGGCCCATAATTCACGCCGGGTCAGCCCATTTATTACGTTGGGTAAAAGTAGGACACTTAGTGTCCCTCTGTCAGGCACTCCTTCACCCACTTTTGAGCCCTTTCTCTCGCTTTTTCTTCGCAACAATCTTTGCATCGCACTAAATGTGTAGGTAGATCTCCTGGCCCTTTTAATTTCATGATCACACATATATAGATCACTAATGATGGGATTTGCTGAGCTGTTCTTAAGTAGGTAATATTGAATTTGCCAAGGCTATGTGTATATAATTTGATGCGAACACACCAAAAAAAAAAAAAAATATATATATATATATATATATATATTGATGTTGTGAGACAAAGCGCAAAGCAGAGCTTATTAGTTACAAACATATTAATCTAGCTTTGGCACCAAGTTTGGAGTTAGATGATGATGAGTGGCACTTGTGCGTGAGCTGGGCATTTAGACTCGAATTTTATCCCGGATCCAGTTAGGGAGAAAATTTTTGGTTTGAACTTGTGTAGACTGGTAGTTTTGAGAACTCTAATTCGTCTTTACCCTATTTTAACCGTGATTACAATCTGGCCAAGAGATAGATGAGCAATGCTAAGGTAACTGGAATTATTCTTCCCTGTTTTTCTTACCCTTTTAAAGGAAAGGTAGAGGTTGTAGGTTCTTTTGAGAGATAATGAATGAGGTCTTTAAAAGAGGGAACATATCAATTGAGCCCATATCAACCGGATAAATAAAATGGAGAAGAGTTTCCGTCGCAGTAACATTATCCAAAATAGCATTGGATGGTGTTGGGATAAAGCAATGTTTGACAACTTGATATGTGCTATAATATTTTATTTTGACATTACATGGAGAATGAAGCTGTCTAAACCTTCATGGGTCTTCACATGTGACATCAATGCTTTGGTCACTGTGGCAGTTGAAACACTCCTCAGAGCCATTTGTACCCGAACCGGCCATGTCGGGTCCACCTCAACAAAGGGAAGGTCCACGCATGCCCAATCATGCATTCACCCTGTTCATAGACAACTACCTGTAGTTATCCATGTAGCACCACCAGCCACTACAGTGCCCTTTTGGCGGTCTGCGCCATGTGAGCTCCTACCACCACCACTACCCCCCTCTACGACTTCTCACTCACTGCCCCCTATATATATCTTCTTCACCCTCACTTGTTCGAAAAGAGATCCTCTTAGTACACGTTTGGATCGGAGTCATGTAGTACTAAGAGGGGGAAGATTGAGATATTTGGCAAACTTCAGAATCATATGAGAAGTTTTTTTGTAATGTTTAATTTTCTCCTCCTCTCCGTATTATTGGATTCTGGTCCAAAAGTGTACTGAGAATTTTTTTTTCTCTCGTCAGATAAACCAGGTGGTGTGCATGCAAAGACCAAGCAATTTTCTCCACTAAACAGCAGTGAGAATGTTGTAATAAGAAGATACAAGCGTATGTGTCAAAAACATTTGTACTTTTCTCAAGCCATCGGAACATCTTATGACGGATGGTAGAGCGCAAGGCAACCTCCCCATCCCAATCCTTTTAAGGCTGACGGACTGTGTGCTTTAGGCAGATGATCAGACTTTGTGTTTTAGGTCAGAGAGGAGATCCTCTCAATACACGTTTAGATCAGAGTCTAACAGTATTGAGAGAGGAGGAGGGTCAAAATTGCAAAAAACTCTTTTATGTGATTTTAAAATTTGACAAATATTTGGATCCTCTCCCTCTCAGTACTACTAGATTTCGGTTCAAATATGTACTGAGAAGATCTCTTCACGGCCAGGCCGTGCACTGGTAAGATGATGGGAAGTTGGGAATTGCTATTTATGAACCACTTTCAGTCCTGCAGCGGCATACAAGGCAAAACAGCCCAACCTTGGACTTAGCTTAGGGTGGTGATACATGCACGTCCAAGAGGGAGGGCAGACGCCTTCCAAAATTGAATGCAATTTATTTATCCATATGGAGGACAGACATGGTGGGGGAAAGGGGCCTTGGAGTGAATGCATGCTTGTCTTTTTGTTCCACGAGGAGTTCTTCTCGTGGAGAGTAAATGGGGTCTTCAAGAGCATAGTCACTGTGCAGCTGGTTTCAGCTTTCATTCCAGATAATCTATATGTTCGTTTCCTCACTTTGAGTTTCCACCATTTCGCCCTTTTGCACGCATTTAAACATTTAGATTATGTATAGCAAGGTCAAGACACTTGATGCGTAATGAAAATGTATGTAAGGATCTTTAGTGAGCCATTTGGCTGACTTGTTTCAGGCTAAAAGGTATCTGCAGACAAGATAGCATACTATAAATCAAGAGTAATGCTTGTTGTATCGCGCATGAAGTGCAGCATGTCCCACATTGCGGATCACGTCAGTACATGATCTTTTTCTTATATAGTTTTTACTATCCGAACAAATATCAGATAGTATGAAGACCTTGCTGGGTCCCTCAACAATTTTTCTTTTTCAAAAATAACACTGCTTTGATGGGATAGTAGTGCACTCATACAATGTAATCCACATGAATTACACCACCTAAGGAATTGAAGAAGCATTACTCTAAATAATTAAGATGGTCAGAAATGGAAAGGTTTCACTGATCTTCTGCCAACCGGCTTACTGAAGCTTGTGTAACTTTATGATTATGCAAATCTAGATGCCTATGAATTAGAGTAAAGATATTTTTGCCCAGCATTGAAAAACTAGTTTAATGTATTTGCCATTTTTTACTTCCTCTTTCAGTACAAGAAAGTTTGCTAATAGGAGTAGATTATTGGTGATGGCGGAGAAAGCCACAGGTATTTAGCCATCTCCAATAAATACCAATGGCAACTATCCAAAAGTTAGCTGTCGTTGAAAGGAATAACCAACAATGTCTTAACTAAAACATCCATCACTACTAACATACACTAAGAATATTAACTGATAACCTGATTATCTAACCATTTATTAACTTAATGGATGATTTTGGATGATATTTTTGTGACCGATAGATTAGGCCATAGAGACTGCACCTCCAAACAATCTGGGTATATAAACAGCTGCAGGGATGGGTTTCTATGGTGGCCACGAGGTCCTCGTACAATACAGAAAAGGTGCCTATTTCGAATGCTTTTGCTGTTTTACAAATCGCCATTGTCCTTCGGTGCAGATGCTATTTGGTACACTGACTGGAGTAGCTGTGATTGATGAGGGCAATCGATCTACCAGAATTGCGGTGCTGACATCTCCAGCATGTATGGAGCACCCTTGGCACCGGAGTGTGACCCAAGGGGAGCCCCAATTTCTTTCATCAGGAAGGAGAATGGGACCTTGAGGCTATGTGTTGATTACATGAAACTCAACCAAGCCACCGTCAAGAATAAATATCCATTGTCGAGGATAAATGATCTATTCAACCAGTTATAATCGGCCCAGATTTTCTTCAAGATTGATCTTCGAATAGGGTATTATCAGTTAAGGATCTAGAGTCGGGATGTACCGAAGATGGCCTTCATGATAAGATATGAGCACTATGAGTTTTTAGAGATGCCTTTCATGCTCACTAATGTACTCGCAGTCTTCATGAATTTGATAAATCAGATAAATAAGGCTTTTAAGCCCTATCTCGATCAAATTATAATTGTGTTTATAGATGATGTGCTAGTGTCTTCTCTAAGTATAGAAGTCCACATAGAGCATTTAAGGATAGTCCTCTAGACTTTTCAAGAGCACCAATTATTTGAAAAGTTCAAAAAATGTGAATTTTGGCTTAGCAATGTAACGCCTTAAATCGTCGGTCTGATTATGTCATGCCGACTTACTGAGAATTATCGATTCGACGTGCTACAGAGTGAATAAACCCAACATCTCAACATAGGCAGTGTAGAGTATAAGCATAAAACAAGATATATGACATAAGTACAACCTTCATACCCAAACCAAACCAAACCGAAATATCATTAATTAAACTAAACAATTATTACAATTGTTCAAGATCTTTCTATAAGAAAAAGAAAAGTACGTCATATTATGATTTGAAATAATCTAACTTATACATTTTGCTAACCTAACAATATAGAAGCCTACTATAGCAACTCTGGATTCTAACGATCAAGCCTCTCGCTCGTGTGGCTCAACCTTAGCTTCAGGGTCCTTTGAAAATTAATGGTTTGAGCAAGAGTGAGTCATATAGAACTTAGGAAGCTAAGAATCTACAAAAGATATAGATTTGGCATCTGATATATATAAAAGAAAATATTGCATACATATGTCTAACATAAGCGACAATCTAATATATACTACTTCAATTCTAACATATTTCATTTACATTGTCACATGTTAACATAAGTAATATATATGAGCTACACATGGTTAACTAACTTAAATATGAACATGGCAGCATGTTAACTTTTGAAATATGGCTTAATAATAGCAAGTAAACATATACTTTTAATCATAGATTAACACGGGATAAACATAAAGAACATCTAGCATGTTTCTAGCTTCACAAGGACATAATATGCATGAACATAAATATGAAATTTCAGCATATATCATGACATAAAAACTTATAGTAACTTTTATAAATTTACTTCATCTTTTATCATCAAACATCATAAGTGATCATACATATCATATCTTTCACTTTAACTTAGGACAAATAACCATACAACGACATCAGACACTTTTTCTTTTTTACCTAGTGGTTATGGTAAATGCACTAAATTTTCGACTGCGCAGTCGGAAGACATTCTCATATCCTACTAGGATAGTATGTAAATACATTTCTCAGAATTAACCCGTTGCATCGGGTATCTTACTTAACCCTTAGTCATTAACTAAGATGAGAAAATCTAGAGGTGGTGCCAATCGAATAAAGAGAGGGCTCTCACTGCATGGAACTTTGGTCCCAAGGAAATCAGTAGGTGACCACCATAGCATAGCACTTTAGTCCACGTGGCACTTAGGGACCACATCACTAGCTTGATATATCCACTTAAGCATCTTAACATCCTAAGTTATATATGCATGCATGAAACTATTATGTTTAAAATATAATTCTTTTGAAAAACACAACGTATGCATGAACTAATGCGAGTCTAAAACATGCTGTGACAGGTGATATGAAGTCCATACATAATTATAATGAAATTTATAGGATTATAAGAAGATTTTTTAACCTAATATCTTAGAGATTCAAATAATTTTAAACAACATAAACAAGGCTTAACTATCACAATATTTATCCTCATGATGTGACATAAAATATGAACTAAAGCCTCCTGCATGCATGGTACAATCCCACCGAACCATAGCAATCATTAAAGCATGGATTTAATCTTGAGTTAAGCATAAGAATCATCATAAAATAACATGCAAGGTGTTGAATCACTTTGCCCACGGCTAACACGATTCAAATCGCGTCACCCTAGGTTCATGCGTTTCAGCGCCCAAAGACAATTTTCCAACTTCACAAAGAGAGGAAGGAAAGAAGGAAGAGGAAGAAGAAGAAGAGAACCATACATAACTTCGTTCCATAACATCAACAAACATCCATGAATCTCATACTTTATACTGAAATAGCAAGGTAGATTGAAAATAGTACTTTAATACATAAAATACTTTGCTTTTGATCTTTTGTCATCACTTGCCTTATACACGTCGCAAAACCTTATGAAGAAGCTTACCTCCGGCAAAAGGAGGAACTTCTCCATGCACTATCACGCTATCGTTGTGCACGCCGTGCACCCGAAGCCGCCCATCTACGAAGAATGTGAAGAACGACTGCCATCTCTTTCTCACAATCGCTCTCAAGCTCTCTTTAGGGTTCCGAATGACTAAGAGACAAGAATAGGGGTTGGGAGTGCATCCTAAGGCTTGAATAGACCCCAAACAGTAGTCCTAAGTGTACTCAAGTCATGAATTTTGAAGGAAATACCGGCCACATGCCAGAACAAGAAATAGTTGAATTACGTCGCGTCGAGTTGATGCGTTTCAAGCTCTTCGAATTGTGTTGACCGTGAGTGACACGATTCAAATAATTCAGCCAAATTTCAGAAAAATCACAGAAAATTTAATAATTTTGAAAACTAATCCCACTAGTGGTCCTACCAGGATATTAATGGGCCTATAATGGGTCTGCTAAGATGCCAGGTGTTACACCTTCTCCCCCTTAAAGAGAATTCATCCTTAAATTCACGAAAGCGAACATACACACAATCAAACAATCATGCACAATCAATCTAAATATGCTTACCAAACAAATGAGGACAATACCTTCTCATCTCGGACTCAAGCTCCCATGTGGCCTCCTCAGATGAATGATTTTGCCACAACACCTTCACCAAAGGGATCTTCTTGTTCCTCAGCTCCCTTTCTTTGAAATGCATGATTTGTACAGGCTGCTCTTCATAACTCAGGTTCGACTGAAGCTCCAATCGCACATAGTCAATCACATGGCTCAGATTTGATATGTACTTCCTTAATAAGGAAATATAGAAGACATCATGCACACTGCTCTAGGAAGGTGGCAGCGCTAGTCTGTAAGCCACTTCTCCAACTTTGTCCAAGATCTTAAATGGACTAATAAACCTGGAGTTCAACTTACCCTGCTGTCCAAACCTCACCACACCTTTAGAAGGGGAAACCTTTAGAAACACATGGTCACCAACTTCAAAAGCCAACTCCTTCCTCCTCTGATCTGCATAGCTCTTCTACATACTGTAGGCTACTAGCAATGTAAGGATTAAGGTTTCGGACTCCTTGATTTGGGCCCTTGTGGGGCTGGAAGCATAGGTTCTTTATCGCGTTGAGCTTGCGAGACGCGGTTCAAACGGCGTCTTGTTAGGAAGACGCATTTTAGAGTGTGCTACGTCGGTGTCACGTAGGCGCCACGTGGGCCAGTTTCGGGCCGCGAGAGCACGGCCCCGGTCTTGTCACTTGAATGGCGTCGGTGTTGGGCGACGCGTTTTAGCTAGGTTCGGTTTAAACCTACGAACCCTCCCTCTTTTTCCTCATTTCTCTCATTTTCTTCTCTCTCCTCCCTCTCTCTGAACCCTTCGTTCTCCCTTCCCCCTTCTCCTTCCTTTCCTCTCCCTCCACTCCATCAAACCCCTTCCCTAATTTCCACCACTACCACTACCACTACTATTTCCTCTGCGGCGTATTGCCCTCCGGACGGCGGCCGACGTCCCGATGGAGTAATGGCGTCCACGGCGGTTTGTGGCGTGGCGGTCTGGCGGCTTGAAGCTCGGAGGAGTTCAAGTAACCGGTAGGGTGACGATCTCCGTTGTATTTTGATTAAAAATCATGTTTTTCCTACTTTAGAGCATGTTTAAGAGATTTTCGAGAAGAAATTTCACTTTTTATACTCGAAAAGCTGGGGAAAACCTGTTAGTGAACGTTAAATGGCGTCTTGGGACAGCGACGCCGTTTTGAACGGCGGCTGCCTCCCACGACGCGATTTAGTTTGGATCACCCCGAGGCCTAATTATGTTTTTATCATGATTAGGCGACTAGAGACAGTGACGCTTTTTAAAAGGTGACTACCTTGCACGACCCATTTTAGGCCATCTTCCGAGGCTAGTTTTCGCATGAATCAGTTTAGGGGTCTTGAATGACGTCGGCCTTGGGCGACGCGATTCAAGACAGAATCTTATTAAAGCATGCAATTAACATGTGTTTACATTATTAAATAGTTTGGATAAATGCATGTTTGAAAGCATACTCGAGGACAATGATTTCTACATGATCGGATCGCACCGTGTTGTGTTTTGTGCGATGGTGGACTTAGAGTGACAGTTGTTAGCTCTTAGGTACCCTGTGTCGGTATGGGAGTGACACGGCGCCGGTGTGGGAGTGGTGAAGTGACGCCTAAAGAGAGGGTCACCTGGTGTACCCCGGGGTATAGCTAGTACCGGTGTGGGAGTGGTACATTCGGAGTGTCACTCGTGCTGGGAGAAGCAGAACCACCTTGAGTCAGGTCAGGCCGAAGTAGCCAGCGCGCTATCCGAGGGGTTGCTGTTTGGTCTCACCGGGTCGGTGTTTTCCGCGTTCGGCTGCGTGGTTTGCATGTTTAGCCGAGACGTTGGTTGTGGACTCCGTGGTGGAGTGGTTTCAGAGTTGTGTTTACTGCTTTATTTATTTAAATTGCCTTTATTCATGTTGTTGCACTTGTGAGTGCGTGAGTGGGTGGTGGGGATCGAATGGTCCTTACTGAGTCTATTTCGATGAGACTCACCTCCCTGCGGTTTTCAGGTGAGGGTTCTAGGCAAGCGTAGTGAGGAGAGTTTTGTCTCAGATTGCGCGTTAGCAGCCATCTTTCCGGGGTATGCCCCGATGTAGTTGTTATTTCTTTTTAGGCCTGTACGCTTAATTACTTCTTTTTAGTTGGAATATATAATTATTTGCTGAGTCAAGTTGAATTGTAATAATTTTTTATTCATGCACTTCCTTTACAATTCAATGTGATGTGGATATTTATCTTAATTTATCATTTATTTCTCAGACTTATCCAGTTCCTGGTTTAGCTCAAAATTTTAATGATTCGGTACTTATTTAGTAATCAGATCTCCGATTATAGGGTGGCAGGTCGTTACAAGCAATCTCTACTAAATCAACTGCATCTTCTCATTACTCGCATGCACCAGCTCTGGTCCAAGCAATTGTGACTCACCAGACTCCTACTAGCACAACGGTGATCTATATGGCCTACTATACAAAGGCTTAAACAGTGCCACACCAATGCTAGCATGATAAATATTGTTGTATGCAAACTCAACCAACAGCATGTTCTTATCTCAATCACCTCTCCAATCTAGACTACAAACTCCCAGCATATCCTCTAAATTGTCCTCTCTGACTGGCTATCTGTCTATAGATGAAATGCCGTACTGAACTTCAATTGGGTTCCTATTGCCTCTTGGAGAGCGTTCTACACTTTGGATATGAATATGGAATCTCTGTCTGATACGATTGACTTCGGCACACTATGCAACCTGACAATACAGTCAATATACAAATTGGCCAAGCTCTCAACTAACTACTTCACCTTAATAGTTAGAAAGTATGTTGACTTGTAGAATCTGTTCACGACCATACAAATAGCATCATTGTCCCTCACCGAACGAGACAATCCAAGTATAAAGTTTATGTTCACATGCTTCCACTTTCACTCGGGGATTTCAATCTATTGCAATAATCCGGATGGTCTCTGATGCTTTGCCTTGACCTGTTGACAAATCAGACATCTGGAGACAAAGTCTACTATCTCTCTTCATACGTACCCATCAGAAGGTCTTCTTCATGTCTTAAAATATCTTGGTGCTGCCTGGGTGCACAGTGAACTCAGACCAATGCGCCTCAACCATTAGTTCCTTCTTCAGATATGGATCACCGGGCACACAAATCTTGCTCTAGAAATGGACTACTCAATCATCATCTTCGCTGAAACCAGGCTTCTCTACAGGACTGTGCAACAGCAAGTCATCCTTCTGTTTCTCAATCACTCTCTCCACTATGGCTGATCTGATAGACAAGTAGGCTAAAGAGGCAACAACCTCTTCAATTGAACTCCAATCTCGCAACATCATCAACTTCTTCTTGCTCAAGGCATCAGACACAACATTGGCTTTACCTGGATGGTAACTCAGCTCAAAATCATAGTCCTTCATAAACTCAATATAATGTATGTGCCTCAAGTTCAACTCTTTCTGAGAGAAGATATAATTCAAGCTCCAATGATCTGTGGACACTTAGAACTGAATGCCATACAAATAATGCCATCAAATCATCAATGCATGAACAACTACTGTAAGCTCCAAGTCATGAGTTAGGGAGTTCAATTCATGATCCTTTAGCTGCTTGAAAATATAAGCAATCACTCGACCATGATGCATCAAAACACAAGCCAAATTTGCTTCGAATCATCTGTTACACAACATAGCCATCTGATCTATTTAGTAAGGTAATAACTGGGACAGTGATCAAACAAGTCTTCAACTCTTGGAAGCTCTTCTCACACTCATCTGACCACATAAACTTCACTCCCTTCTGGATCAACTTGATCAAAGGGGCTGTTAAAGTAACAAAACCCTCAATGAATAGCCTATAGTAACCAACAAGACCCAAAATACTCTTGATGTTAGTGGGAGTCTTGGGAACCACCGACTCTAACACAGCTTGCACCTTTAATGGATCTATAGCCATACCATCGTTCAAGATAATATTGTTAGTTTTTAGGCGTCCTACAGACCAATTATGGGCCGCGTAGGCTCAATGTGTTGTACAATCTTGTTCAATATAATTAAGCGGTAATTAGAACGTAAACTTGTAATCTGTAGATTGCTTTGCATTGTCCCTAAGATATGTAGTTGTAAAATCAACTTCGAGATGGGATGTCGAATGTGAGTTTGATTGTATATGGACACATATCTTAAACTATTATTGATTGGAGAGTAATCATTCTGGGACATTGATTACTTGTAAATCAGCACGCATGATTTGTATATGACCAATCTCACGGTCATAGGTACGGGGCACCAGCACATATGTGTGGGTGTTCATCCTGGGAGGATGTTTACTAAACTGATCTGCTGATGGATCTTCAGATGGTTAATTATACCTAATGTCAACTGAAGATCCATCTGTCTCAGTAGTATCGTTGATCCTTTGACCTGAGACATTAATGAGGTCTTGCGTGAGGACTGGTGTGGTTTAATGTTTGGTTAAGTGATGTTAACCGTAAGTCATGAAACACTGAATTATTAGCCACATCGAGATACATGCGAAGACCGTTAATAGTCAAGAGGGGATCACTCACTGTCAGGTATATCACAGATAGTTAATGAGTCATGACATAGACGCTCCACTAAATCCCTGGCTAGGGTGGTATCAGTTCGTTTGGAACAAACGTGAAATTATTATGGAGGTCATGGTCAGACGACACGATTACTAGTGGCTTGACAAAACCATATCACACGATCGGATCAGACTCATAGAATGAGCGAAAGATTATAGCGATATGGTAATTGAAGGCTTACATGTGCCAGACATGGTGAAGATGAACCCGACATCCTCTGGGATCACGCGGATTTGCTTGACCCAACGTGATCAAAAAGGTCCGGAACAATTTAAGCGGTTATTGGAAAGAACTGGTTTAATTTACTTCTAATTAGATTATAAGTTAATGGATCTTTAAACCAGAGTGATAATGAACCTAGAGGATCACACACAAGTAAACTCTTGCAGAACGGAATATTACTATATGGAAAAATATACTAAAACATTAAATTCTTTTGGGAAAAGAATTTATAAATAGCTAAAATATATATGCAATAATATAAATAGCATATATATATAATATATATATTATTAGACTTATTTTATAAGCTAATAATAACATATTAATATATAATATACCCTAGGTTTACTTTAACCATAGTTATCTTTTTAGCCGAGGTGATTAAAGACAGGATTGGCTGAAATGGCGGTTCAAGCTGCCGCCTTACTATTCTATAAATAACCCATGTTCTCCAACTCGTAACCATGTGAATGCTTTAATCCATTCCAAAGGTTGGCCGTCAAGAGGAATAAGAAGAGTTGGACTCTTCCCAAGTTCTTGAGGCAATAGGGTTTGTGCGGGTTTTAGAGAAGGAGAGCTCCGTCGTTGCAAGGGTTGGCGTGGAGGCTGGACATTTGTGCGGCTCAAAGCTTCGAGGAGTTCGGGATCAATTTCCATAGGATAACATATTATGTACAAAGTGATAAATCTCGTGTGATTTATTTAAGACTGTTTTTTGTTACATCAATCGGAGTCCGAACTGATTTGAAAAATCATTTTAATTTTGTTCTTTTACTGCTGTGATTTCCCGGAGGTTACGACCGAACCCAACAGTGGTATCAGAGCCAAGTTTAGGCTCCTATTGATGCAATTGAGAACAACGGTCTCTGTTATAACATTGTGTCCGAATTATTCATCGTTCTTTAATTTTATTTTTAATTTTTTGGGCCACGAAAAATTTATTTTTTAGAGATAGTGGGAAGTTTGGGATTTTTCAAAAATTTTCTAGATTTCAAACGGCACTCAGAGTGGCCGTCTGGGAATAAACGGTCAAGCTTGTGGCCGTCTACATGGTGTGGACAGCCAAGCTAGTGGCCGTCCACCATGGTGGATGACCAACATGGTGGCCGTCCACACCTTGTGGCCTTCCACATGGTTGACGACATTTCAAGTTGCTATCGGTCTAATTTTTAATTTTTAAAAATAATTTTAATGCGGATTTTTTCTCACTAGCAGGCACACTACTCCGGACCCTGTAATGGCGTGCAGTGCACTGCATTGGCCCGAAAAATTCAATTTTTTTTATCAAAATTAAGATAATTATCGAAAATAGATTAACTAAATTTATTTTTGATTAATTTGATAATTATCATGGAGATTTTGAGTCTAATTAAAGATTATGTATAAATTCAGCATTTCGAATTTTTAATTAATAGATAATTGTTAAAATCGAATTTTTGAGAGGATTATCGTTAAAATTTAAATTTTGAATTTATAAAATTATTGGATAATTTTAAAAGGATCAAATTGTGAATTTTAATGAAAGATAATTGAAGATGATCATTTAATTAAATTTCATTCTATTTAGTTTAATCATTGGATGATTAATTTGAATTTAAATTTCATAATTGTCTTAATTATCATGATTGATTGAATTTAATTTTAAATTCATGTGTGTGTCCTCTTATACATATGGAATAATTCTAAGCATGAATGTTACTGTGATGCCATTTTGGCTCTATTAGATTAATTTTGAATGTAACGATAAGTTTTTCAAAATTAAACATGACCAAAATTTCTCGTATGTACAACCCATAATTTCAATCCAAATATAAAGATTATTTTCAAAATAACCCTTCTGTGATTGATATGATTGTGTTTGGAATGGTGGGTGATCATGGACTTAGCTCAATACATTTAAGGCCTACGAGCCTCCTTTCTCTCTCTATTTAATTTCGAATATAATTCTATCTTCCTCCGACAAATATACTCGCTCTAAGGGCTACTGGAAATTATTTGACATGTAATTCTTTTTTTGTCCTGCCAGCCGTATAATTATTTTAATTAATACTATGGATGGAGCTTGAAATTACGGAGAACGAATTGCAAGAATGATCTTGCTGCTTGGGAAGTAGACTAGATATCTGCGTAGCATTACTTAGTGTCTATGATCACCCATGCTTATTTATTTGCATGGGATGCATTTATTTTGAAAATTACTAGGTACAGTAAATATATATCACGAATATATTTATTCTACCACTTAAAGTGAGACCAAGATAAAAACAAAATTCTCTCTTTATTAAATATTAGATCTGTGAAAGTGGCTTTAGAAGCCATCGTGGCCCTCCACCATTATAGGGTGACTGAATGCCATTATCTCATGGATTTGTTGTGCTTTCCATAAGGTTCATAATTTGGTGGCAGAATCTCAGTCCTAAAGCTTTGCTTCAATGAGATGAAGGACTGAACTTGGCCTTGTTGTGCTTTCCACAAGGGTCGGGTCACGAACTCATTACTGTGTAGTAATGGTGGTGCAATCTAACTGGGAGTATCCTTTGTTGTGCTTTCCACAAGGGGATGACTGCTCGGGGGCCGAAAGTAGGATATTGCATTGGATGCAAGTGTTGTTGACTGCCCAAAGAATGGTATGTGATTTGTTATGCTTTCCACAAGGTCGCATCTTAGTTTTGTTCGGATTCTGACCTACTAGGATGATCGCCGTGATCTTCCGTTCTATATGATTGAGGGTCATATAGTTCGACGCAAAATAGTGGAGCTAACTAAGATAGAAAACCATATCTAAGTTAGAATCTTGAACGCATGCTAAAATATTATCTTTAATTTTTCGTTTAGATCATCATGTTGTTGTCAAATCCCCTCCATAGCATCTTGGTTGCGAACAAATTGACTGGACCTAATTATCAAGACTGGCTGCGTAATCTACGAATTGTCTTAACAATTGAAAAGATTGTATACGTGTTAGACATGATTCAACCTGAGCCTCCCACTGATGCCGAGGAGGGTGATCAATTAAATTATGCAAAATGGTCGGAAGATTCTTTCCTTACGCAGTGTTATACTTGCCTCTATGGCTCTCGAGCTGCATAGGCAATTTGAAATGACAGATTGTAAAGCTATACTTCTCCAACTATGCCAGCTCTGTGGTGAGCAGGGTAGGATAGAGGGGTATGAGTTCTCCAAGAAACTTTTCAGGACTAGGATGTCTGAGGGTGCTTCACTACATGCTCATGTACTGAAAATGATGGAGTGGATAGAGAGACTCAATGAACTAGGATTCAAGTTGGATCTTGAACTTAACATTGATCTCATTCTCCAGTCATTGCCTGAATCCTTTTCTCCCTTCATCATGAATTTTAACATGAATAGGATTGAGGTTTCTCTATCATAACTCCTAAACATATTAAAGAGTGTTGCAGAAGGAAAACCCATCTTCTGTAATGATTGTTGGTCGGACCAATAAGAAAAGGAAGGCCATCTAGACACCCAATAACAAGAAGGGAAAGAAACTGACTAAAGGTAATCAGATCATCAAGGCAGGTAAGGGCAAGGGCAAGCAGGATGAAAAAGACAGCAAATGCTTTCGGTGTGGACAGACAGGTCACTAGAAAAGGAATTGCAAGGCAATTCTAAATGAAGGTATTTTTGTCATTGACTTAAATTTGTCTCTTATGAGATCCACATCATAGATATTGGATACTGGATGCGCATATCTATAATTCTTTGCAGGTACTGACAAATAAAAGAAGACTTGACAAAAGAGAGATCCAACGAAGATTGGGCAATGGAGCTATAGTTGCTGCTAAAGCTGTAGGGACTGCTCGTCTTAGTTTACCTTCTAGGATAATTCTGGAGTTAATAAAGTGTTATTTTGTTCTACAAATTATCAGAAACATTGTATCTACTTCCTGCTTAAATTATGTTAGTTACTCTTTGACGATAACTAGTACTGGGTGCTCTATTATCAATAATGATTTGATTATAGCTAATGGTTATTTGGTCAATGGGTTATATGTATTGGATACATTTAATGATGTAATGTTGGTTTCTAGTGATAAGACAGAAGAAGTGAATCCTGCATATCTTTGGCATTGCAGACTTGGTCATATAGGAGAGAAGAGGATTTCTCACCTATGTTCAAATGGATATTTGAATTCATTCGAATTCAAATCATTTGATACTTATGAGTCGTGTCTCATGGGGAAGATGACCAAAGCTCATTTTAGTAGACATGGTGAAAGGGTTGCTGAGCTTCTGGAACTCATACACACGGATGTATGTGGACCCATGTCAATAGAAGCTAAAGGAGGATATCTATATTTCATTTCTTTTATTAATGACTTCTCTAGGTATGGCTCTGTGTATTTAATGAGATATAAATCACAAGCTTTTGAGAGGTTTAAGGAATATAAGAATGAAGTAGAGAAGTAGACTGGTAAAAGTATTAAAACTCTTCAATCAGATCGAGGAGGTGAATACTTAAGTCTCGAATTCACTTCTTACCTGAAGGACAATGGAATAATTTCTCAATGGACTCCACTATATACGCCACAGCATAATGGTGTATCTGAAAAGGGAAATAGGACCTTCTTAGACATGGTCCGTTCCATAATGTCCTTGTCAGAATTACCATTGTCTCTATGGGGGTACGCCTTAGAGACAACAGCCTACTTGTTAAATAGGGTTACGGGTAAGTCAGTTCCTACCACACCATATAAGATATGGAAGGGAAGGAAACCAAACTTTATTAATATTAAAGTTTGAGGGTGTCATGCCCATGTGAAGAGGAATGACGTAGATAATCTAGAGTCGAGAACAAACAAGTGTAGGTTTGTTGGATAACCAAAAGAGACATTTGGATATTATTTCTATCACATTGCTGAGCAAAGGGTCTTTGTGGCCAAGAGAGCTGTATTCCTAGAGAAGGAATATCTCCTCCAGAAAAATAGTGGGAGCCAGATAGAACTGGACGAGGACCATGAACCACGAACTGGGGACACAGTCTCATTAGACGAGATACCACCTACGGAAAATGCTCAAAATAAAACACAGATATTACAAAGATATGGTAGGGTACCTAGAGAACCTGAGAGATATGTTGGACATGTCTCTGATAGTTCATCTAAGGTACAGATAAATGAGGATGATGATCTTCAATCCTATCAGGAGGCAATTCGTAATTCTGACTCCGAGAAATGGAAGGAAGCTATGGATTCAGAAATCCAAACCATGCATACCAATTAAGTTTGGAACTTGGATGACATACCTCAAGGGGAGGTCTCTATCGGCTCCAAATAGATTTTCAAAAGGAAGATCGTAGCAGATGGACAAATTGACACTTATAAGGTTCGACTGGTGGCAAAAGGATATCGTCAAAGACAAGGAATTGACTATGACGAAACCCTGAGAGATATGTTGGACATATCTCTGGCAGTTCGTCTAAGGTACAGATAAATGAGGATGATGATCTTCAATCTTACCAGGAGGCAATTCGTAATTTTGACTTTGAGACATGGAAGGAAGCTATGGATTCAGAAATCCAATCCATGTATACTAATCAAGTTTGGAACTTGGTTGACATACCTGAAGGGAAGGTCCCTATCGGCTACAAATGGATCTTCAAGAGGAAGATCGGAGCAAATGGACAAATTGACACTTATAAGGCTCAACTGGTGGGGAAGGTGCTAGTTTTAGGTGGCCTACAAGCCAATCTGACTATGTAAATCTCGTTCATTTATTAATATAATGACATAATATTCATTATGTGTAAATCGCATTAATTATCATTTCATAATAAAGTCCGTGAATATGTGCTATAGTGATCAGATTATGATGAGATCATACTAATGAGACTGATCACTTAAACACAAATATTCTTAATTGTTCTTAGTCTGAGGATATCCGAGAAGGACATCGGATATCCGGTTAGACTAGTACAGATTATTCCTGCTCATATGATGAGGGTGACTGATCTCATAAGTCACTTGTGTGGAGACACTAAGGCGAATCTGTAGGTGCTCATTGGAGAATGAGTTTACTGAAATGATCCGACTGAATCGCTGGATGGTATTGTACCTCACTGTCAACCAGCTTGATTCTATTGTCGCAGTTGCGTGGATGGTTCTCGGACCTGAGACACCAAGGACACCTTGTCAGTAGACTTCTGTGCTTTGACCTTGGTTTACGAATCTCTAGCCACGGGATTTTAAAACGCCAAGGATTGGGTACAGTGGAATACCATCGAAGAAAATTGTATGTCAATAAGGAATCATTCGCTCTCGGTACTTAGAGAGAGAATGCTCTAGGAAGGATGTGCGGAAGTCCCTGGCCAGGGCAGACGATAATATCGGGAAAGGAGTTTTCCGATATTTATCAGCGGCATCCAATCCAAGTGAGTCGACCGGTTAGGGTTTGACAGCACGCCATACCCTGAGTTGACTCAAGAGCATTGTACGAATGAAGGATTATATCTACACGGTAACTGTCGGCGGAAAGGTTCCAAGAGTGGGTTACTTAACTCCGATACCTTCCGGGTTCACGCGGTGTTGCTTGGCACCCAACGTGATCGGAGGCCTGGTCGAATTCGATGTGCGACATCAATTCGATTGATTAATTAATTAATAAAGGGTTATTAATTGATTAATAAAGCCAGTGAGGAGTCACTGGGCTTGTTGGGCCATTAACTGGACTGGTAATTGGGCCTAGAGGGTCGCACGCAAATAATTCTCAAGGCGATGGATAAATAAGTGGGTTTTATATAAACCGGGGGTTTTTATGAAAAACTGCGCGGTTAGTATAAAACATAGCGAACGGGCTGAGCAGGCCAAATTGTTGCTAACCCTAGCCGCCCCTCCTCTGTTTCTCTCTCTCTCTCTGGCGTCCAGACAGATCCAGATCTGCTCCACCGCTTCTCCGAATCCCGTTCGACGGAAAATCGTCCGCGCGTTGCGGCGACTGGCGGAGGCTTCGTGAGCTACGAAGAATGAGGAACGTGAGGATATCCATCGCGAGGAGGATCATGTGGACTACGCTAGAGGCCTGGCACTTGCGCGGCTTACGGTGTCCCACCGACAGAACTAAACGGTTGCGGATTCGAATCCGCACACGGTGAGAATCGATTCTCCGATGATCGTAGTTTTAGTTTTTCGAAACGAGAACGGATCTCCATATTTATTTTATTTTCCGCTGCGCGTGAGATCCGGAGAAACCCGAGAACCCAACAGTGATATCAGAGCCAGGTTCCACTGTTTCTCGTCTTGTTTTGGTCTCCGAAATTAATATTTCATGTATTATTCCATGTGCAAATTCGATTTGTTTGCTGGATCCGTGTTCATGAGATGAACATAGGTATTTAAGAATAATCTGATTATTTTTATTTCTGCAAAATCGAATTTTTTGGGGATATTTTGGTGTTCTTTATGAGATGATGTTTTTGGGGCTTTTCGGCTGGTTCGTACTTGCTTCCCAAGCGTTGGGAGGGCGAGCAGGGACTCCAAATCCCGAGTGGATAGTCACCACTATCATTGGGAACCCTTGCCGGCGCCGGAGTGGCCTTGGAGGGCTCCGAAATCAAGCCCCAAAATTCGGTTTTGGAACCATTCAAACCAGAAAATCAGAAAAAAATTGGGGTTTTGGGGCTCGGTTAATACCCCAAACTGGAGACCACCGGCGACGGGGGCATCGTCGGCCGGGCAGGGCGGCGCCGATGGCTCGGCCACCGGAGCCCTGCATCTCCTCTACGCGGATGGCCTTCCCACCCTGCAACCTGTAAAAGACATTAGGGTTAAGGGTGGGGGAGACCCGATCCCGAGCTGGTCGGACCGGCCCGGACCGGGTCTGGGGGCCTGGTCGAACTAGGTTCGAGCCAGGTGCCCACTGTGGGCGCCTGGTCCGAGCCCTGGCTCGGCCAGGGCCCGAGCCTAATGGCTCAGCCAGATGGCTGAGCCATGTTCTCTTTAAAACCCCTTTTAAAAACCCCAATTAGCCCAATTAATAATTAATGGGATTGGATTTTGATTTTAAATTTTAAAATTGTTTTAATTTTGTTTTTAAAATTAGTATTCAATGTTATTTAATTGGGCATATTGATGATTTTAAATCATTAAGTTAATTAAGGATTTATTAATTAGCAATTAGTTGTGGATTAATTGAGGTTAATATTAGTTTAAATGTTAAATTAATTATTTGCCTTAATTTATCTAATTTTAAGAGTTAAAATTAGTAATCAATAATTATTAATCTAATTGTTAGATTATTAATTATTAATACACCTAATTGTTAATTATTAATTTGAGTTAGTTATTAATTTAATTGTTAAATTAATAATTAACTTAAATGACTGGATTTAAATGTTAAATTGGTAGTCCTTAATCAATTATTTTTAGTCATTAATTTAATAGTTAAATTAATGATAACTTTAATTATCTAATCTAAGAGTTAGATTAATTAATTATTAATTACTTAGTGTTAATTATTAGTTTAAAAGTTAAATTAATAATTAACATTAATTGACTAATCTAAGTGTTAGGTTAGTAGTTAATAATTAATTGTGGTTGATTATTAATTTAAGTGTTAAATTATTAATTAACTTTGTTAGATTAATCTAAGAGTTAGATTAGTTTTTAATAATATAATTGTTAGATTATTAATGGGGTTTCAATCTAATTGTTAGATTGATTATTAGCAGTGTTCTAATTTGCATGGAATAATCTGAAATTTATTAATTCGGAGTGTGTGCACATGTTATGTGTGTTTTAATACTTTTAAATTAGATTTAATTGCATGTTAAGTTAAGTAAAAGTGTTTTCGAAATTCAAATACCAATTTTGATTGGATCCCAGCTTTTTGAAAGCCAAAATTATTTATTTTGAAAGCTCTTTTATTTTAGCCATGTGATGCGCTGAATCTTGTGTGGATGTTTAAAACACACCGTGGTCATGGATATGCACTTATTTAATTATTCATGTGATGAATGATGTGGATTGTGTGGATCGTGGATGTATGATTGTTTATTAATTGTTAATCAATAGAGATCTGCGTATCTCTCCCTCTCTCAAACTTCGATGTACTTCTATCTTCCTCTCTCTTGTACTCGTCATAAGGCCTTCTTCAATTTACTTGTAATTCTAGAATTATTGTACTAATCGAGGCAATCGAGGAAGGAGCAAGGACGATCCACAGCTGCAACCAGGAAGGCGAAAAGATGTAGATCCCTTGCCTATGTGTTTGCTGAATATCTAATATAATTGTTATGTTAGATTGTGTGTGCGTTTGACTGTTGGCTCCAGTCAAACCCACTGTGCTATCCATGACCACACTAGACATGTATGTGATGCATTATTTTCTTTTGATTATGAATCAAAGCAGGTATAATATTTACTAAATATATACGATATATTTATATACTATCACCTAAGAGAGACCAAGATAAAAGTTATCTAAATACCCTCCGATAAACTCTAAGCTGTAACGCGAGTAGTCTAGAACTTACCGCGTGGTCCACCATCGTTATAGTCATAGGATTCGAATCACTTTAGGCAGGTTTGTTGTGCTATCCACAAGGCCTATTTAATTGGGAGGAAACCTGTGGCTATGGCATTAGATGCCTATATGATCGGGGTAGAGGAACCATGCAGCTTTGTTGTGCTATCCACAAGGGTTGCGTGCAAATCTATGCTTGTCGCGTAACGATGGTTAGCTTAGACCAGAATTAGTGGTTTGTTGTGCTATCCATAAGGCCATTAAATCTCTGGGGACCGAAGCCATGATCAGATATTGCAAGGAGTTGCAAGTCCCATGAGTTGGGTGCTCTTTGATTATATTACAGTTTGTTGTGCTATCCACAAGGCTGTAGTGCAAGTCATTGAGATTCTGATCCCCACTAAGAGACTGTCGGCATCTCCCGTTCTGTATAACTGAGGGTTATACAGTCCGTCGAAAATTAGTGGGAGTTAAACTTGAACAAAAGACCATGTCTTGTTTTAAATTTTTAATAATTAAATATCTGCTAAATAGATTTTACTTATCTCCTGTAGGGAATTATGTCGTCGAATAACCCATTTCGAGGCATACTTGATGCCCTTTTGACTTACCTAATCTACTCGGATTGGTTCAGAAACCTGAAGAATATCTTCAGATCTAAACACATTGACTTTGTCCCTAGAGCTGATCCTCCTGCTGAATCGGCATTAGATGCCCCTGAAGCAGAGATGACAGCTAACGATAAAAGATCGAAGGACAAAGGCAAAAGAGTAGTAAAGGGTGACTGCTTTTATTATAAGCAGTATGGTCACTAGAAGAGGAACTGCAAAGAGTTCCTTAACGATAAAGCTCATAGAAAGGTGAAGTTGTATGAAGTTTCAGATATCTTTATGATAGATATCAACTTGTCAGTTAGAGATTCCACATCTTGGGTATTAGATATCGGATGTGCTTCTCATATCTGCCATGATGTGCAGATGCTGACAAGTAAGCGCAAGCTGAGACAAGGCGAGGTGGAATTGAGGCTAGGAAATGGCGCAAAAGTTGCGGCAATTGCTGTTGGGACAACAAACTTCAGGCTTCCATCAGGAGATGCCTTACTCTTAGAAGATTGTTATTATGTTCGTAACATAATAAAGAACATCATATCAGTATCTTGTTTGGACAAGACGGGATATAGGTTGTCTATTGAAAATAGAAGTTGTTCGATTTATTATAATAATAAATCAATAGCTTCGGCATCTTTAGTCAACAGTCTATATCTTTTAAATATTTCTTATTACAATTTTCAAATTGATAATGCACTTAAGAAGAGCAAGAATTGTGTGAACCAAGCCTACATGTGGCATTGTAGACTTGGGCACATTGGCGAAAGCAGGTTGCAAAAGTTGCACAAGCATGGTTACTTAACAACATTCGATTATGAATCATTTGCAACATGTGAATCTTGCCTTATGGGAAAGATGGCAGGATCTCCATTTACTGGACATGGAGAGCGTGCCAAGGACATTCTAGAACTAATACATTCGGATGTATGTGGTCCTATGTCCACCCAAGCCAAAGGTGGCTACTCATACTTCATCACGTTCACCGATGACTTCTCAAGATTCAGCTATGTGTACTTAATGAAGTACAAGTCAGAAGCATTTGAGAAGTTTAAGGAGTTCAAGAATGAGGTAGAGAAGCAGTTAGGAAAGAGTATTAAAGCTCTTCGATCAGATCGAAGAGGAGAATACTTAAGTACTAATTTCACACAATTCGTAAAGGATAATGGTATCCTTTCTAAGCTAACTCTTCCATATACACCACAGATGAATGGTGTATCGGAAAGGAGGAATCGCACCTTATTGGACATGGTGCGATCTATGATGAGCTTTTCGGGATTACCAGTGTCCCTTTGGGGGTATGCTCTAGAGTCAGCAGCATACCTACTGAACAGAGTACCCAGCAAGTATGTGGCCTCTACTCCATATGAGATATGGAAAGGCAGGAAACAAGAATTTAAACATGTTAAAGTCTGGGGTTGTCCTGCTCATGTAAAGAGGCATGATCGAGACAAGCTGGAATCACGAACTGATAAATGTAGGTTTGTGGGATATCCAAAGGAAACCTTTGGATACTATTTTTTCCATCCTGGTGAACAAAAGGTGTTTGTCGCCAGGAAAGCTGTCTTCCTGGAAGAGGAATACTTTCTCCAGGAGGATAGTGAGAGTAAAATAGTACTGGAAGAGGTTCCAGATCCCCAAATAGCTGCATTATCATCAGATGAGATATCAATTCATGAATCTGTTCAGGTACACACACATGAGCCTCGTAGATCCGGTAGAGTACCTAGACTGCCAGAATGATATGTGGGACATATCGCTGAAGGTGAGTCTAAGATAGAATATAATGAGGATGATAATCCTAAAACCTACCAGGAGGCCATAGAAGGCCCAGAAGCCAAGAAATGGCGAGAAGCCATGAACTCAGAAATCCAGTCCATGCACACCAACCAAGTTTGGAGCTTGGAGGACTTGCCTGAGGGTATTGTACCCATCGGTTGCAAGTGGATCTTTAAGAGAAAGATCGGTGCTGATGGACGAATCGACACTTATAAGGTAAGGTTGGTGGCAAAGGGATATCGTCAAAGGCAAGGAATTGACTATGACGAGACTTTCTCACCAGTTGCCATGATAAAGTCAATCAGAGTTTTACTCGCTATTGCTGCACATTTTGATTATGAGATTTGGCAGATGGATGTGAAGACTACCTTCCTCAATGGTAACCTTGAGGAAGAGGTGTATATAATACAACAAGAAGGTTTCACATCCAAAGAATCTCCAGATAAAGTGTGCAAGCTTTAGAGGTCCATTTATGGACTGAAGCAGGCTTCCCGGAGCTGGAACATAAGATTTGACGACGCTGTCAAGTCTTATGATTTCATTAAGAATGAAGATGAGCCTTGTGTGTACAAGAAGATCAGTGGGAGTGCAGTCACTTTTCTAGTTCTTTATGTAGATGACATACAACTCATTGGGAATGATGTAGCTATGATGTCATCAGTAAAGATTTGGCTGTCGAAAAACTTCTCCATGAAGGATTTGGGAGAAGCATCCTACGTATTGGGAATACGGATCTATAGAGATAGATCAAAGAGGATGCTTGGAATGACCCAATCCTTGTACATAGATACCATAGTCAAATGGCATGGAAAATTCCAAGAGAGGTCTCATACCGATGAGACATGGAATTAGTCTCTCAAAGGAGCAGTCTCCTAAGACTCCTGATGAGAGGGCATTTATGGATAGAATACCCTATGCCTTTGCCATAGGATCTATCATGTATGCCATGCTATGTACACGGCCTTATGTTGCATTTGCTCTAAATGTTACGAGCATATTTCAGGCTGATCCAGGCGAAGAGCACTGGAAGGCAGTGAAATGTATCCTTAAGTACTTGAGAAGAACTAAGGATATGTTTTTTGTCTATGGAGGAGGTGACTTAAAACTGCGAGGCTTTACTGACTCGAGTTTCCAGTCAGATCCAGATAATAGCAAGTCAACATCTGGATTCGTGTTTACTTTGAATGGAGGCGCAGTGTACTGGAAGAATTCCAAGCAAGTAACCACTGCAGATTCGACGACTGAAGCTGAGTACATCGCTGCAGCTGAAGCCGCCAAGGAAGCAGTGTGGTTGAAGAAATTCATCACCGACCTCGGCGTAGTTCCCAGCATCTCTGAGCCTGTTCCGCTGTTGTGCGACAACAATGGAGCGATTGCGCAAGCGAAAGAGCCGCGGTCTCATCAGAAATCGAAGCATATTCTGAGGCGATTTCATCTTATCAGAGAGATCATATCTAGAGGAGATATAGTAGTGGAAAGAGTTCCATCCGTCGACAATGTAGCAGATCTACTGACAAAGCCATTGGCTCAAATTGTGTTTGAGCGTCACCTAGAGTCTATAGGCTTATTGTATAAAGGTGATTGGCTTTAGTCCAAGTGGGAGATTATTAGTTTTAGGTGGCATACAAGCCAATCTGACTATGTAAATCTCGTTCATTTATTAATATAATGGCATAATATTCATTATGTGTAAATCGCATTAATTATCGTTTCATAATGAAGTCCGTGAATATGTGCTATAGTGATCAGATTATGATGAGATCATACTAATGAGACTGATCACTTAAACACACATATTCTTAATTGTTCTTAGTCTGAGGATATCCGAGAAGGACATCGGATATCCGGTTAGACTAGTACAGATTATTCCTGCTCATATGATGAGGGTGACTGATCTCATAAGTCACTTATATGGAGACACTAAGGCGAATACGTAGGTGCTCATTGGAGAATGAGTTTACTGAAATGATCCGACTGAATCGCTGGATGGTATTGTACCTCACTGTCAACCAGCTTGATTCTATTGTCGCAGTTGCGTGGATGGTCCTCGGACCTGAGACACCAAGGACACCTTGTCAGTGGACTTCTATGCTTTGACCTTGGTTTACGAATCTCTAGCCACGGGATTCTAAAACGCCAAGGATTGGGTACAGCGGAATACCATCGAAGGGAATTGTATGTCAATAAGGAATCATTCGCTCTCGGTACTTAGAGAGAGAATGCTCTAGGAAGGATGTGCGGAAGTCCTTGGCCAGGGCAGACGATAATATCGGGAAAGGAGTTTTCCGATATTTATCAGCGGCATCCAATCCAAGTGAGTCGACCGGTTAGGGTTTGACAGCACGCCATACCCTGAGTTGACTCAAGAGCATTGTACGAATGAAGGATTATATCTACGTAGTAACTGTCGGCGGAAAGGTTCCAAGAGTGGGTTACTTAAGTCCGATACCTTCCGGGTTCATGCGGTGTTGCTTGGCACCCAACGTGATCGGAGGCCCAGTCGAATTCGATGTGCGACATCAATTCGATTGATTAATTAATTAATAAAGGGTTATTAATTGATTAATAAAGCCAGTGAGGAGTCACTGGGCTTGTTGGGCCATTAACTGGACTGGTAATTGGGCCTAGAGGGTCGCACGCAAATAATTCTCAAGGCGATGGATAAATAAGTGGGTTTTATATAAACCGGGGGTTTTTATGAAAAACTGCACGGTTAGTATAAAACATAGCGAACGGGCTGAGCATGCCAAACTGCTGCTAACCCTAGCCGCCCCTCCTTTGTTTCTCTCTCTCTCTCTGGCGTCCAGACAGATCCAGATCTGCTCCGCCACTTCTACGAATCCCGTTCGACAGGAAATCGTCCGCACGTTGCGGTGACCGGCGGAAGCTTCATAGGCTGCGAAGAACGAGGAACGTGAGGATATCCGTCGCGAGGAGGATCGCGTAGACTATGCTAGCGGCCGGGCACTTGCGCGGCTTGCGGTGTCGCACCGACGGAACCGAACGGTTGCGGATTCGAATCTGCACACGGTGAGAATCGATTATCCGATGATCGTAGTTTTAGTTTTTCGAAACGGGAACTGATCTCCGTATTTATTTTATTTTCCGCTGCGCGTGAGATCCGGAGAAACCAGAGAACCCAACAGAAGGGATATCGTCAAAGTCAAGAAATTGACTATGACGAAACTTTTTCACCAGTAGCAATGATAAAGTGAATTGGAATCCTCCTTGCCATTGCAGTATACCTAGATTATGAGATCTGGCAGATGGATCTGAAGATAGTTTTCCTTAATGGAAACCTGTCAGAAGAGGTGTAGATAGTATAACCTGATGGATTCACATTTAGGCAGCATCCCAATAAGGTATGCAAGCTTCAGAAATCCATTTATGGATTGAAGCAGGCGTCTCGAAGTTGGAATTTGAGATTTGATGAGGTTATCAAATCTTTTGACTTCATTCGAAATGAAGACGAACCCTGTGTTTACAAGAAAGTCAGTGGGAGCTCAGTGACCTTCTTAGTCCTCTTTGTTGATGACATCTTACTAATTGGGAATGATGTAAGGATGCTGACATCAACGAAGTCTTGATTGCCCAAGACATTCTCCATGAAGGATTTGGGAGAAGCATCCTATGTACTGGGCATAAGGATCTATCGTGATAGATCAAAGAGGATGTTAGGATTGTCCCAATCCATGTACATTGATACTATACTCAGGAGATTCCAGTTGAAAATTTTCAAAAGAGGTCTCATTCCTATGAGACATGGAATTTACGTATCTAAAGGCATGGCCCCTAGAACACCTGAGGAAGTAGAGCACATGAGTCGGGTACCTTATGCCTCGATAATAGGGTCGATCATGTATGCCATGCTATGTACTCGCCCTGATGTGGCCAATGCTTTGAGGATTACCAGTAGATATCAGAGTGATCTAGGCGAGGAGTACTGGAAAACAGTGAAATGCATCCTTAAGTACTTAAGAAGAACTAAGGATCTTTTCTTGTTGTATGGAGGAGAAGAGGACTTGCAATTGAGAACATGTACAGACTTTAGTTTCCAAACTGATTCGGATGATAGCAAATCCATGTCTGGCTTTGTATTCATGTTAAATGGAGGAGCAGTCAGTTGGAAGAGTTCCAACCAAGAAATGACTACGGATTCAACGACATCTTCTCCGATTCCCGTGAGACGGGAATTCGACCGCGCGTTGCGACTGTCGTCGCGGTGAATGGCATTTGTTCATGGAATGCGAGGAATGAGGAACGTGAGAAAATATGTCGCGAGCAGAATTGCGTGGACTTCGCTAGAGGCCGGGCGTCTACGCAGCTACCAGTGTCACATCGACGGAAGCATTCGAACGCGGATTCGAATCCACGTGAGGTGATAGTTGATCACCAGATTTTGGTTTTTGTTTATCGAAACGGACAGGGATCGCTATATTTAATTTTTAATTTTATTCCGCTACGTCTGCGATCTCGAGAAACACAAGAACCTTACAACGAGAACATCCAATATCTCTTGAAAGATGGGAGATAGATCTCCATCCTCCTCAACTGGGGATGAAGAGTGCCTTTCTCAGAGGAGGCTCTCATAGTGCTTATCCTGTATCTTTAGGTGTCGCTCCTACTCATCAAGCCGCCTCTTTAGGTCACGAATGCAATGGTCGATGGCAGGGTCCACTCAGGAAGAATGCGAGCGAGACGGTGTGCCTGAGTGATGACTCCAGCTCTTGTCGCTAGCTCCTTGTCTAAGTAAGGAGCAGTTCAACCCAGCAATGCTGGATCCAACCGATTAAAGGTTGTTTTGAAAGATTTCTCCATCGATAATGGTGAAGTGCCTCCCGATGCTACAGACTCCTCGACACCCTCTGGAGGCGGCTTATTGGGCAGGCTATTGATCTTCACCCTGGGGGGCACCTGCTTGTAGAGGCTGGCCCTCTTGCATTAGGGTTATCAGGGTGCCTAGCTATTGTGACACCACCCCCAGCGGGTCATTGCCATTACACGATAGAGTAGATGATGCGCTTTAGGATCCGTGACAGCTACCTATGCCCCCGACAGCGTCTTGCTCAAAAGTTGTTCCGGCACAGTAGCTGTTCTTGTTGCCTTTAGCCACGGCTTCTTAAGCGCTTCCTGTTGGGTTCGTTGTGTCCAGATCCGACCAGAACGCAGCAAATAAAATTAATGCCGGGATTGGATCTTTCCCGTTTCGATCATCAAAACTTTTAAATTGTAAATCTTATTTACCTTGTGCGGATTCAAATCCGCGTTCGTTCGGTTCCGACGATGCAATGCCGCAAGCCGCATAGGTGCCCGACCTCTAGCGGTATCCACGCGGTCTTCCTCTTGGTGGATCGTCCTGGCTTCCTTGCTCGCAGCAGCGTCCGCGGATCCCGTCTGCGTGCGTAACTCTCTGTGACATGCGGATTCATATTCCCATTGGACAAGAAGACAGAGCAGGCGGGAGTCGAGCAGCATATTCTCTAAGTGACGCTCAAAAACATTTTGAGACAGAGGCTTCGTTAGTGGATCTGCTATATTGTCGGCTGAAGGAACTCTTTCTACCACAACATCTCCTCGAGCTATAATCTCTCTGATCAGATGAAAGCGCCGCAGAATGTGCTACGACTTCTGATAAGACCTCGGCTCTTTCACTTGAGCAATCGCCCCATTGTTGTCGCACAACAGTGGGACGGGACTAGAGATGCTTTCCACCACACTAAGATCGCCATTGAATTTCTTCATCCAGACTACTTCTTTGGCGGCTTCAGCAATAGAAATATACTCCACTTCTGTTGTTGAATTGGCAGTAGTTTCCTACTTTGAACTTTTCCAGCTCACTGCTCCCCTGTTGAGTGTAAAGACAAACCCTGATGTTGACTTGCTGTCATCCGGATCAGACTGAAAACTCGAGTCAGTGTATTCTTGCAGCTTTAAGTCTCCTCCTCTATAGACCAGAAACATATCCTTAATTCTTCTTAAGTACTTAAGGATACATTTTACAGTCTTCCAGTATTCATCACTTGGACCTGCATGATGTCTACTTGTAACACTTAGAGCATATGCAACATCAAGTATAGTAGATAGCATGGCATACATGATGGAACCTATTGCTGAAGCAGAGGGAACCTTATCCATCACTGCCCTCTCCTCAAGAGTCTTGGGGGCCTGACCTTTGGAGAGATAAATTTCATGTCTCATCAGTACGAGACCTCTCTTGAAATTTTCCATGCCAAACCATTTGACAATGGTTTATATGTATATGGATTTGGTTAAAGTCAGCATCTTCTTTGATTTATCACTATAGATCCGTATTCTCAATACGTAAGATGCTTCTCCCAAATCCTTCATGGAGAAGTTCTTGGATAGCCAAATTTTTACCGATGACATCATTCCTATATCATCCCAATGAGTAGGATGTCGTCAACGTAAAGAACTAGGAATGTGATTGCGCTCCCACTGTTTTTCTTGTACACACAAGACTCATCTTCATTCTTAATAAAGCTATAAGATTTGATTGCCTCGTCAAATCTTATGTTCTACCTTCGAAAAACTTGCTTCAGTCCATAAATGGACCTTTGCAACTTACATACCATATCTAGAGATCCCTTTGATGAGAAGTCCTCTGGTTGTATCATATACACCTCTTCCTCAAGGTTTCCATTGAGGAAGGTCGTCTTCACATCTATCTGCCATATTTCGTAATCATGGTATGCAACAATAGCGAGAAGAATTCTGATAAACTTAATCATGTCAACATGTGAGAAGGTTTCGTCATAGTTAATGCATTGCCTTTGACGATAACCCTTCGCCACTAACCTTGCCTTATAAGTCTCAATTCGTCTATCTGCACCAATCTTTTTTTTAAAGATCAATTTGCATTCGATAGGTACTATACCTTCAGGTAAGTCTTAGAATCATCATCCTCATTATAAAGTATCCTAGAACCATCCAAATTAATATATCCCACATATCTTTTTGGTGGTTTAGGTACTCTTTCTGACCTACGAGGTTCTTGTGTACTTTCTTGAACATGTTCAAAAACTGATAGTTCATCTGATGAACCAATGATAGTTTGTGGGTCTTGTATTTCTTCCAGAGTTACTTTAATCCCACTGTCTTTTTGGAGAATATAATCTTCTTCCAAAAAAATAGCTCTCCTGGCTACAAACACCTTTTGTTCGATAAGATGATAAAAGTAATATCTGTAAGTTTCCTTCGGATATCCCACAAATCTACATTTATCAGTTCTGGACTCCAACTTATCTGCATCATGCCTTTTGATATGAGCAGGACATTCCCAGACTTTAACATGTTTAAGGTCTAGTTTTCTTCCATTCCATATCTGATACGGAGTGGTTTCAACAGATTTGCTGGGTACCTTGTTCAGGATATACATAGCCGAGCTAAGTGCATATCCCCATAAGAGCATTGGTAATTTGGACATACTCATCATGGATCGCACCATTTTCGTTAGTGTGCGATTCTTCCTTTATAATACACCATTCATTTGAGGTGTATAAAGAGGTGTAAGTTTAGAAAGGATATCATTATCCTTTAAGTATTTTGTGAACTCTGTACTCAAGTATTCCCCACTACGATCGGATTGGATGGTTTTGATACTCTTTCTAGTTTGTTTATCTACTGCATTCTTGAATTCTTTGAATTTTTCAAAAGCTTATGATTTATACTTCAATAAGTATATGAAGCTACATCTTGATAAATCATCAATGAATGTAATGAAGTATGAGAAACCACCAATAGCTTGGGTTGACATCGGACTACATACATCTGAATATATTAGTTCTAGTAAGTCATTGGCTCGTTCTCCAGTTCCAGAAAATGAAGATTTTGCCATTTTACTTATTAAACATGACTTACATGTTGCATATGATTCATAATCAAATGGATCTAAGTACCTATTTTTATGCAGCCTTTGGAGTCAGTTTTCACCAATGTGACCAAGCCTACAATACTATAGGTAGGCTTTGTTCACTTCATACTTGTTTCTTTTAGTTAAAGTATCGATATTGAAATTATCATGAGACACATTTTATAGGAACAATCCATTGGATAACGAAGCAGAAGCTATTAATTTATTTCTGAAATAAATTGAACAACAATTGTTCCCAACATATAAGGTGTACTCAATTCTGTCTAAACAGAAAATAGAAATAATATTCCTTATTATACTAGGTACATAATAACATTCATCTAATAAAAAAGTATCTACGGATGGTAGCTTGAGCTTCACTGTCCCCATAGCGATCGCCGCAACTCTTGCGCCGTTACCTAGCCTCTGCTCCACCTCGCTTGTTCTCAGCTTATACTTTCTTGTCAGTGCCTGCACAATATTGCAGATGTGAGAAACACATCCAGTATGTAATACCCATGATGTATAATCTCTAATTGACAAGTTTACATCTATTATATAGATACATGAAGCGTCCTACTGCTTCATAGTTCCTTGAGCCTTGTCCTTGATGTATTCTTTATAATTCCTCTTCCAGTGGCCCTTCTGATGATAGTAGAAGTATTCATCATTCTCAGCACTCTTGCCTCTATCCTTTTTGACAACCTTCGGCTTCTTCTAATTCTTACCTTTGCCTTTCCGAAAAGCTTGGACTGCATGTCTTTTCCGGTTGGTCTTACCAACCATAAGAACTTGAGGTTTATCCTTCACAAGGTTCCCCTCGGTCATCTTCAGAATGTTCAGCAATTCTGCCAAAGTGGTCTGGATCTTGTTCATGTTAAAGTTAACAATGAACTGAGCATATGATTGTGGAAGTGAGGATAATACAAGGTCTGTATGCATCTCCTTAGGGAGTGGGACCCTAAGAGCATCCAGCCTCTCCACCCATTCAATCATCTTCAACACATGAGTTTGTACTAAAGATCCTTCTGCCATTTGAGCCTTGAACAGATTCTTAAATATCTTTTGATCCTGTACTGCTCACCAAATAGCTCCTTCAAATAGAACATGATGGATCTAGCATCCATCTCCACATGTTGCCTCTTCAACTCATTGCTCATAGAGGCCAGCATATAGCATTGGGCCATGGTGGAATCTTCTTTCCATTTCTCATATGTCAGTATGTCCTCCTCTGAGGCATCTAATGTTGGTTCAATAGGAGGTTCATCATCTAGGACATAAGTAATTTGCTCAGACCTGAGGTCAATCTTCATGTTCCTGAGCCAGTCTGAGTAGTTTGGGCCTGTCAAACGATTGGCATCCAGTATGCCACACAAAGGGTTATGGTGTGTCATTTTAGCCTACAAGAGATAATCAAATTACAATTAGCAGATATTCATCTAGTTTTACTCCCACTAATTTTCGACGGACTGTATAACCTTCAGATATATAGAATAGGAGATGTCGATAGTCTCCTAGTGGGGATTAGAATCTCTAAAAATCACAGTATAACCTCGGGTAAACACATATTGTTATACTATTATCCTAGAGCAACCATCTCATAGTAATTACAACTCCTTGCAATATTCGATCTTATTTCGACTCCCAAGTTATTAATGGTCCCAGGTAAACACAGTAGACCATTATTCTCGGTCTAAGCTTTACCATCAATATGTGATAGAGTAAAGTAGAAATATAGTTCCCAGGTAAACACGTAGATAACTATATCGTTCCTTTATTCTAATCTAAAGGCATCTAATGCTATAATTAATAGTCCCCTCATCAGATGATGGTATATCTTGGGTAAACACATAGAAGTTAACACCATCGATTTAAGTTCCATTAACTATATTAATGGAGACCCACGCGGTGCATTCTCAATGACTCGCGCTTCGGCTTAGAATTTGAAATGAATGTTTTATTTATTTACTTTGGTCTCATCCTAGGTGATAGTATTTAATATATCGAATATATTATTTGTATACTAATAACCTAGATAGTTTGATTCATAATAAAAAAGATACACGCATCCTATACATGTCATTAGTGTGGTCATGGATGGCACTGTTAGTCTTAGGTGGCCTACAAGCCAATATGACTTTGTAATCTCGTTCATTATTAATAAAATCGCAATATATTCATTATGTATAATTCGTTATTATCGTCTCATAATGAAGTCCGTGGATATGTACGATAGTGATCAGATTATGATGAAATCATACTAGTGAGACTGATCACTTAAACACACATATTCTTAATAGTTCCTAGTCGAAGGATATCCGAGAAGGACATCAGATATCCAGTTAGACTAGTACAGATTACTCCCGCTCATAAGATGAGGGTGACTGATCTCATAGTCACTTATATGGAGACACTAAGGCGAATATGTAGGTGATCATTAGAGAATTAGTTCACTGAACTGATCCGACTAAATCGCTGAATGGTATTGTACCTCACTGTCAACCAGCTTGATTCTATTGTCACAGTTGCGTGGATGGTCCTCGGACTTGAGACAAGAAGGACACCTTGTCGGGGGACTTCTGTGCTTTGACCTTGGTTTATGAATCTCTAACCACGCCATTCTAAACAGTCAAGGATCGAGTACAGTGGAATACCGTCGAAGGGAATTGTGTGTCAATAAGGAATCATTCGCTCTCGGTACGATGAGAGACAATGCTCTAGGAAGGATGCACGAAAGTCCCTGGCCAGGGCGGACGATAATATCGGGAAATGAGTTTCCTAATATTCATCAGTAGCATCCAATCCAAGTGAGTCCACCGGTTAGGGTTTGATAGCACGCCATACCCTGAGTTGACTCGAGAGCATTGTACGAATGAAGAATTATATCCACACGGTAATTGTCGGCGGAAAGGTTCCAAGAGTGGGTTACTTAACCCCGATACCTTCCGGATTCACACGGTGTTGCTTGGCACCCAACGTGATCAGAGGCCCGATCGAATTTGATGTGCGACATTGATTCGATTGATTAATTAATTGATATGAGTTATTAATTGATTAATCAGGCCAGTTAGGAGTCACTGGGTTAATTGGGCCATTAACCGGACTGGTTATTGGGCCTAGAGGGTCACATGCAAATGATTCTCAAGGCGATGGATAAATAAGTGGGTTTTATATAAACCGGGGGGTTTTATGAAAAATCGCGTGGTTAGTATAAATTGTAGCGAACAGGTTGAGCAGGCCAAGCTGCTGCTAACCCTAGCTGCCCCCTCCTCTCTTCCTCTCTCTCTCTGGTGTCCCAGACAAGTCCGGATCCCTGGATCTGCACCACCGCTTCTCCGACTCCCATTCGACAGGAAATCATCCGCGCGTTGCGGCGATCGTTGCGGCGAACGGCGGAGACTTCGTAGGCTGCGAAGAACGAGGAACGTGAGGATATCCGTCGCGAGGAGGATCGCATGGACTCCGCTAAAGGCCGGGCGTTTGCGCGGCTTGCGGTGTCACATCGACGAAACCGAACAGTTGCGGATTTGAATCCGCACATAGTAAGAACCAATTATTCGATAATCTGGTTTTTGGTATTTTCGAAACGGGAACGGATCACTGATTTAATTTTATTTTCCGCTGCGTGGGCAATCCGGAGAAACGCGAGAAACCAACAGGCACTGTGGTTTGACTTGAGCTAAATAGTCAAATACACACACATACACAATATAACAATTATATCATGAGTCTACAAACTCATAAGCTGAATGAACTCCTTCATTTCCTTCTTGGTTGCAGTTGTGGATCATTCTCGCTCCACGCTCAGCCGTCTCGATCAAATTACATTATAAATTTTCATTATATGGTAATTTAAAAGAGGGAGCCTTATGGCGAGTACATCAAGGAGGGAGGTAAAGATATAGTGGAATATAAGAGAAGGAGAGGTACATAGACCTCTATTTATTAACAATTGATAATCCAAGCATTCACACATATTATCATCCACATCCACAAAGAAAAATGCCCATCCATGACCACCGTGTAATTTTAATTAAACAAACCACACATGATTTAGCACAACACATGGCTAAATAAATTTTTCGAAAATAAATAATATTTTGATTTCATAAACCAAGGACCAAACAACATTTGGATTTGAATTTTTGAAAAAGATTTAATTATTTTAAGCATGCTAGTTTTAAATCAAATTTAAAATCAATCACATCATATGTGTACAATCATCAAATTGGCAGATTTATAATATTCCTTGCAAATTAAAATTATTGATATTAAAGAAATTAATTTAACCATTAAATTAACTAGCTTTAATATCCCATAATCTAACAATTAGATTAATCAACCACAACAATTATTAAAATTCCCCATAATTAATAAAACTATTTACTAGCCTTTAATATTTATAATACATAATCTAATTTAATTATAAAATCTCATTTTATATTTAAATCAAATTTTGGAATTAAACGGGGCAGTAAATAGACAAATAAGCGAAATTGCAAGTTAATGGGCCAGTCAAAAAGGGGGGGTCAACGGCCCGGATGGGCTTGGCCTGGACTTGTGGGGCGGGCTTGGGTTGAGTCGGGAGCCCAGTTGGCTCGGGCCCTAAGGCCTAGCCCGGCCCAATCGGGCCCGCCCTCCTCACTCGACGCAACTAGGGAAACCCCTAGCTGCGCCGCAGGTGAGGGGAAGGCCCCCCGCCGCCGCCGGCAGCCTGCCCCGTAGGCACTGGTCGGCGACCCCCTCGGCTCCGCGGGGTTACCCCGCCGGTCCTGTCATCGGCGACGGCACTGGTGACCCCCCTTGGTCGCGGGCGGGAACCCCTCAAAGTGCCCCCTTTTTCACAATTTGTCTATTCCTACCCCCCCCATTTCCAAAAACTATCATACAGGAGGATTTGAGGAAGAAGAAGGGGTCGTTCTAGGCCCTCCACCGGCGCTGATCAAGGGTCGGTGACCCTCCGGGGAGGATCAAAGATCCTTCGAGCAACTCCAAACTCTTGGGGTGCCCTTGAAAACCCCAAAACGATCCCCTTCTTCGTCAAACGAAGGACACAAAATACCAAAAAAAATTTGATTTAAATGCAATAATTAACTGTTAATTACCCGTGTTTATTTGATGAACACGACTCATGCATTTAAAAACAAAACATTGCATGGAATATATTAAAATTGCAAATCCGGAGACTAAAACGGCGAAGAACATAGTGGAACCTGGCTCTGATACCACTGTTGGGTTCGTTGTGTCCGGATCCAACCAGAACACAGTGGATAAAACTAATGTCGGGATTGGATCCTTCCCGTTTAGATCATCAAAACTTTTAAATGGTAAATCTTATTTACCTTGCGTGGATTCAAATCCGCGTTCGTTCGGTTCCGACGATGTGATGCCGCAAGCCACGTAGGTGCCCGGCCTCTAGCGGTATCCACGCGGTCTTCCTCTAGGTGGATCGTCCTCGCTTTCTCGCTCGCAGCAACATCCGCAGATCCCGTCTGGTTGCGCGTAACTCTCCACGACATGTAGATTCAAATTCTCGTTGGACAGGAAGACGGAGTAGGCGGGGGTCGGAGTGGAGTCTCCCAGGGCCGGCCTGAGGAGGGAAGCGCCAAAGACAGAGGAGGAGAGAGAGAGAGAGACTTTTATAATAAGTGCGTTGCGATTTTTCCGAAAAACCCACATTTATCCAAAATCCCGTCGAATAATCTACGAAGCTGAAAACCATTTACGTGTGACCCTCTAGGCCCAAATACCAGTCAGTTAATAGTCCATTAAGTCCAGTAACCTTTTACAGATCCACTGAATTAATTAATATCCTTATATTAGTTAATCAGCCGAATTTAATGTCCCACAATAAATTCGGACAAGCTTCCGATCACGTTGGGTGCCAAGCAACACCATGTAATCCTGGAAGGCATTGAGGGTTATACAACCCACTATAGGAACCTTTTCGTCTACAGTTACCATGCAGATATAATCCTTCATCCATACAATGTTCCCGAATTGACCTAAGGTATGGTTTACTGTTAAATCCTAGCCGGTCGATTCACTTGAATCGGATGCCGCTAATCTATATCAGATAACTCTTTATCTGATAGAAAGTCCACCCTGGCCAGGAACTTAAGCACATCATTCCCAGAACATCCTCTCTATAAATACCGAGAGCGGATGATCCCATATTGAACACACAATTACCTTTGAGGGCATTTCCCTGAACCCGATCATTTGACTTATTGTTAACCTATGGTTAGGGATTCGTTAGTCAAAGACAAAACTCAAAGATCTACCAACAAGATATCTTTGGTGTCTCAGGTCCAAGGATTATCTACGTAACCGTGACAAAAGAATCTAGCTGGTTAACAGTGAGGTGTATACTATCTAGCGATTCATAGTTGGATCAGTTCAGTGAACTCATTCACCAATGAGCACCTACAGGTCCAACATAGTGTCTCCACACAAGTGACTTATAAGATCAATCACCCTCATCATATGAGCTGAAGAAACATGTACTAATCTATCTGAATGTTTGATGTCCTTCTCAAATATCCTCCGACTAGGAACAATTAAAAACATGTGTTTATAAGTCTTCGGTCCCGTAATTATGATCTTATCATAATCCGAAGACTGTTGTACATGTTCATGGACTTCATCGTGATATGATAAACATAGATCGAATTAATTACACACAATGAATTTATGCCATTATATTAATAAACTGAATAATACAGAGTATCAGATTGGCTTTCCAGCCACCTAATACTAATACTTCCCACAGACAACGCCAATCATGTAGAGGAAAAAATTTAGGGCGAATAGAGGACCATTAGATCAGTTCTCTCACTACGTGATGGCATTTGTTTGATAGAGAAATACTGCCCTCCTGGAACCTATAGACATTAGAGGGCAGTCAGGGGTCCTCTGTCAAGGTGGGTGAAACATCGTCTGAAGCCTATGTCAGATTCCTAGAGGAAGTCGGTAGGCTATAGATTCTCTTGGAATGAGTGTGCGTACCTTGTTCTAGAGGGAGATCAGTTTATTTGTATCATCCCCTTGTAGAGATTTGAGGAACTTTTGTGTAACAGCCTTTCGTACCCCCATGATTTGGGGCTTATGATTGAGGGTGATCGTGCATGGAGAGACTGGAGCATGCAACCCCTTGGAGTGGCGAAGATCGTGGGGCCTGCCATGATTGGGTAGTTGCTGCGTTTTGACAGTAATTCTCGCTTTGTGGCGGGATGGGAGAACTTGAACCATCCCGAGTACCCCCTACTTCCTGGGGAGTTGGGGTCTCGATGTCTAGGACTTGGCAAGAGGCCTTAGCCCTCTCTCCAAGTGGGTAGCAGGAAGGTAGCTGAGCCTTCCTAAAAGTCAGTGGCCTTCTTGGGAAGTCAGATCTAATCTCCCCCACAACCTGCCTCCTCTCGGGAGGCATCAATGAACCCTCAGAAACTTGGTGTTCTCGGGAAGTTGGATCTCTTACTCGGGACATGGTGGGGCCACCTTTTAGGATCTACGATCCTGACTGTCCTGTCAAGTGCTTGCCAAGGTTTACGTGGCCGTCGCACGTGATTTTACTAAAGTGGGCTGTGAGCTTCCTGGGCTGCTCTCAGTTGGGGCCAATTGGGCCAAAACTAGATCAACTATCTTCAATGACAAATTAGACGCCTAACATAGTTTATTAGACCCCTAATAGATGTATTCTTGTAAAATAGATGGGCGCTTTGAAGTCCCATCATTAGGCGCCTACGTAGATAGAGTTAGACATTAAAGTCCCGACCCATCTAATTTAAAAAAAATATTTTTTGAAATCCCAAGAGGACGTAAATGTTAGTAGAATTTGATCTCTCATCAGACAACTAAAAAATATATATATAAAAAAAACTAACTAAGGTTTATTAGACGTCTAATAGGCATCCTGTACATGGAACTCATTTGTATATATCTGTTGCTTATCAGATGTCTAACTGATGAGTATAGACATCTAGATAATGTTTTTCTAAGTCTTTGTTAATAAAGTAATATTTATTGTATCCTACGTACAGCTGCACTGCCAGTTAAAAAAAAAAGATTAAAATCTCTTTAGCTCGGCATCAATCCAATCTATACCTTATCTTTTCGAATGAAGAATAAGACTGAAAGGCAAATCAAATAGCTCAGAACTCGTACTTGAATAATGGATAGATAGGAGCAGGCCGTATTAATTTAAGGACTGCTCACGACATTTTTATACTTATACATGGGGAGAGAGGAAGCGAAGTCTTTATTTTTCTTCCTTTTGCCTTATGGGTGGGCGGTGCGAAAGAAAGGGGAGAGAACGATGCATATATCGCTGCCTTATACATTATCTTATTCATATGCTATTATTATTATTTTTTTCCCTTCCAATGAGTTCTGCTAATGAAGGGGTAGGGAAATGGATCATCGGCTCTCAGACGACCGCCTTCACGCACAGCCACTGCCCGACGAAGAGCTTGTCACAGTCGAGGTTGGGGTTGAACATGCCGAAGGTGGTATCTGTCAAGCCAAACCGCTGGCTTACGGCAAAGCAAGTGTCCCCACTCGCCACGGCGACGACAGACTGGCAGGTTAACGGCACTCCAAAGGTCGGCAGGCCAACTGCTTCTCATGAAGGTAAAAGGTGTTAGAAGCAAGTCTTAGTAGGGCTGGGTGAAGCCACATATGTAAGAGACGAGATCTTCTTAATATGGCGTTGGACGAGAGTCCAATAATACTGAGAAGATCTCTTTTCCATATGTAATGGTTTAAAATTGTTGTAGGCAAATTAAAATAAATACCAAGAGTTTAGGACACTTACGGCTGGTAATCCTGCCTTCCACACTGGAGGTGGTGAGAAAGAGGGAGAACAGCAGAGCCAGGTAGAAGACCATGGATGCGTATCCGGGCTTGGCCATCGCTTCAAGCTATGTGGGCCGGGGCCAATATGTATGTCCTCTTTCAGGCAAGGACTACCTGTCTCTCCCTCTTCTGCTTGTAGAACCGCTGATTGTCCCCTTTTATAGGAAAAGGTGAAAGGGTGGAGGCATCAGAAAAGCCACCCAAGTCACCTAGTGTTTTCTGCAGGCGAACAAGAGACCGGCTTCCTTTTACACCTAGTTTTAGAGACGACTACAACTTTCTTGATATTGGCGAGCTATAGCGGCCATCAGCATCATCCTGCGACTTCACCTAGAGCCGGCCTCTAACTCCTTGGAAGGACCACCTTACGGCGCGTGACAAGGGGACCCTTGCATGCACTACTTCAGTGTAGATGTCGAGTTGCAACGATCTCTGAGATCTTTTTTTTTTTTTTTTTCCTAAAGAATATCGATCGGCATGGGCAAGTGATGGGAGTTTTTCTTTTTTGATGTTTTTGGGATTTGCGTTATTAGTGCATTTGATCTGACTCAATCGAGTGACTGTGATTGTTCGTTCAACTTAATCTAGCAACCATAAATAAATAGTATTAATTATATCTTCCGAAGAAGAAAATATTTGATTAATTATCAAAAAAATTTAACAAAACACCCTATGAATTAATGGAGATAAAATAATATGGAGCAAATGATATCATGATGTGATAAATTAGTTCGACATGAGTTGCAAATTTCAACTTTTTTTTGAAATTTTTAGAAGGAAATTTTGAAAAGATATCTCAAACTTATCTATTTTTTAGTTTAAAGAGTTGAGTCTGCGAATTACTGTACATGTGTAGACTCAAATACGTTCGTGAAAATAATTGAACCTTTAATTTTATTATCTTGTATTATGCATGAGATTTAAATCAACTCGGCCTAAAATGGGTATAACCAGGGCCTATGACTTTCATGTTGTGCCACTGAAGCTTTAGCAAGTCACTCATCATTCTTTAGTCAATTTAAATCATTTCCAGTGATTTCTTTACATATTCATTATCAATTTTCTTTGAGAATTAACTAGTGAGTCTGCACCAATTCTGCAGAAACATAAAGTCGCACTAGGTTTAGATAAAATCTACACAGTCATGGACTTAATCAAGTTAATGGAGGGTTTAGTATAGTCAAATTAAAAAATCATAAGTCAGGAAAAATAATTTCTACCCAATCCCTTCCAAGACCTCATTGGTCTATGGGTGTAGACTTAAACTCCTAAGCACACAACCAATTTAAGTTCTTTTTCAACTTTAGGTAATTAGAGATAACCATAGATTTTAGAAGCATGTGACTAGAAGATCTTAAAAATTTGAGTGGTTACATCAAGCCTTTTGGGAGGACATCTCTGTTGAAAGGCCGGCCGGTTGAAAGGCCCATCCATCCCTGGCAAGGGGCCATGACGTCTCTGTACAAGCCGGCCCACTTACCAAATGGGCCAACGAAACTGGGCCCCCTCATTAGCCCCCGTGCTCCGAAGGGCAAAGCACGACCTTCGGAGCAGTCGGACTTCGAGTGGGCTGATGCATTAAATGCTAAGTGGGAGTGTCCCACCCCTTCGTCTTAAGGCGGAAGGTAATGATTCAACCGACACACGTGTCCCGTCTGTGCAGGGGTGCTGGTTCGGCAATCGCGTTGGCTCGACGCAAACATCTTTTCATTTTTTCTGGGAGGCGAAGCGCCCCGCCGAACAAACGCTTGTAGCAGGAATCGGAAGGAGATAAAAAACCCCCAAGTTGACAGTAGAAGGCCATCTCGGTCTGAGCCTTCCGTCCGAAATCTCTCGCTCCACTTCTTCTTCCTTCAGCCCACTGAACTATCTATTTCTCCATGTTTTGTGTTCCGATGGCCCACCGTGCATGACAGGTATCCAAGGACATGGCGTACTCTCGAGGGGTCGAAATTGATCGCCGCGCGATGCAGCCCTCAACATGCTCAGAGAAACGCCTAGCGGAATTCGGGCTAGGTTTAACATCTCGGAGGAGTATCGGCTCAGCGTCCCTTGCAGCGATGAGCGAATACATGATAGGAGGAGTTGTTCATTCATGGCTTACGAAGCCATGTTTGATGCGGGCTTCCTGCTGCCGATCACCGCATGCATAGAGCGACTCCTCAACTACTTTCAACTGGTGTTGGGGTAGATCATGCCAAACTCATGGCATCTCATCATGGGCTTCTCCGTCCGATTAAAGGAGCTCAATTGCATGGAAACCTTGCCGAAGATGTTGCACCTCATGTTCCAGCCTAAGAGGGGAATGAAGGCCGGTAACCGAGGGTGCGTCCAGATCGAGGCCCTCGAGAAAGCCTTGTTTCTCCTGACGAGCTTTGATAGCTTTAGAATGTGTCGTTAAAAACCCAAGCTAACAATCATATTTTAATTGGTTCATTCAAGGTAATTTGAAAATAGTAAATAATGAGAACCAAGTCGATCCACAGGAAAATAAATTCTTAACTTTGAAAATCTTGAATTTTTTTTTTTTAAGCAAATATATTCAAGAATTAGTTGACAATGACCTACTTTGGAATTAAAACAACGGTAACTTTGAGACTTGAGATTTTTTTAAAAAAAATAAAGAAAAACTAACTAAATCAGTACAAGAAACTAATCTGAAACTTCATTTAAAATACTTAATAATAATCCTAAAGTATTACTAATTAATTAGTAGAATTCGGTAAGACATAGAAATACGATTAAATAACTAAGTACCAATATTCTACTCAATTTGAACTAACTCAAAATTCATACAGTGGGAAACAAGCATTTACTAAACAAATTGAATAACGGTGAAAGTTAACAACTCAAGTTCACTTGTTAAGAAGGAAAAGTACACTAAAAATAGAACATGAATAAAAGGATGAGAAAGCTCTGCAACGGAGCAGTATACTAGAGCGGCAGGGGCAGCTGGCTACGCGTGCAGTAGCGGCTGCTGCAGTGAACCGGAACTCGCGGGCTGTTGCAAAGGTCCACGGGCGCGTGCAGGTGAGGCTTGACGCAGCTGGACGTGGGGAGCTTCAGGCGCAGCGGCTGGTAGCGTGCATGGGAGAGCTTCAGGTGCAGCGGCTGGTGCGGCAGGGTGCTTCAGCGGACGTGCATGAGCGGCGGTAGCATGCATGCATGCAGGCGTGTGGACGGTGCGGGCTCCATGCATGGGCGGTGCGGTGGCCTGGGGCGCGGTTGCTGCTGGCAGGGGCGTGGTAGGCGGGACGTTGGGGAGGTGCTTCAAGTGTTGCCGCGTGGAGGGTGTGGAGGCGCGCTGGAGCGGCTCCCGCGCGCAGGTGCTCGGGCACGGTGGGAGCGCGGGTGTGGCCCTCCCCCTGTGGCAACGTGAGATAGAGGAGATAGAGAGAGCCGGAGGAGGAGAGAACAGAGAGAGGACTGGGAGAGGTTGAGAGGAAGGAAGAGAGAGAGGCGTGGGAGACAGAGAGAGAGTGTGTGGGAGAAACAGAGAGGGAGGAAGGGTGCTGGGAGACGGCGAGAGAGAGAACCGGAGGAGGGGAGAACAGAGAGAGAGAAAGAGAGAGGCGTGGGAAACAGAGAGAGAGGAAGGAAAGTGCTTGGGGGCGGAGCGGTCCTCCGAAACGGAGAGGGAGAGGGAATAATATAGGGTGTAGGGTTCGTGAGGGTCTTTTTAAGGGAAGGAAGGATTTTTTTTTTTTAAAAAAAAAAGAAAGTGAGAGAAAGGAAGGTGGCTGGTCTTTCTTAGGTTCTTTGGGCAAGAATTAGGGCAACATTAGGACATCAAATGACATTTTTACCCCTTCTTTAATCTTTTGGTCAAAATGAAGTCAAATTTATTGAGATTCGAACACTAGACCTCCCCCAAATTTCCAGAAACTCCACCAATTGCACTGCATAATCAGCATGACCTGTTCACATAGAATAAATGTAAATTAGCATATTATCATAAAAAATTATTATATTTATTTATTTCATCTCTGTTTTGTCGAAAAACTGCAAATGCGCTATACTCCATTAATCAGATGAAATGACGATGTTTTTAAGTCAGAATTTGACGAAATTGGTACCGTTGGACTTGGTACGCAATTATCTATCATTTCATGCTATTTTACAGATAAAAACGTGAGTGTGATGCAAAAGGTTGCCTTTAAATGATTAGTTTAACAATTTATCACACCCCCCAACTTACTCATTGCTAGTCCCTTAGCAATGCAAATAAGGAAAAGTTAGAACAAACAATGAATTATCATGCTTCATTTGTAGTATCTATCACAAACAATTTAAGTGGTAGCCGATTGGTTAAGCTAAAGTTTTCATATCCCACAATATTTTAATTCGCGACAGGTGATTGTGCATGAAAATTGGCACGCTTAGAACTCGTTTCCGACCTTTCTAGTATATTCTTGCCTTTACTATCCTTTAGATAAGACTACCTGGGGAAGAGAAGAGAATAAAAGATTTTCCGATCAGTCAGCGAGGACCGTTTTTTAGTTCCCGCCCCGACTCAGCACTTTTCACGACTTGGTCATATTTCTGGTACGATAGATTTTTTAACGTGGTTTTTTTTCATTTAATTGTACTTTTGATTTTGAGAGTGCGTACTTTTTGCCACTTTCTTTGAATTGCCTGAGAGGAGGTGCGTACTTTTTGCCACCTACCTTCCTTTAGCTCTTTTAACACCTCCTAATGCCTTTAGTGCTTACAACTGTCCATTTTAAATGACCGCCTCTTTTAGAGTGCTGAGTGGGACAGTCCCCTATTACGAATCCTAACACATTCCTTTCGTTCAACCCAAAAAGAGAAATTAGAATAAGTAGTCTTATCCTTAAGGTTAATTCTAGCAATTCTATACTTTTAAGATCTTTCATTTATTCTAAGTTGCTGTGTGTGTGTGAAAATTATCCTGCCATGGATTTCTGTGAAGTGGGATATTTAAACTTTGAAGGCTCTTTAACCAATGTGACTAACAAAAAACTGATTTGTTTAATATTTACTTAATGAAACATAGTTTTCATGCAATTTTCATAGGATGTGAAAAGAAGTTTTTGAAAGAAATTTTAAAATTTTGACCATTTTTCAGTGAAAGATATCAATTTTCTTCAAAAGATTTTCAAATAAATGCATATCAAATTGATTGTCCCACCCCCCAACTTGATTGACATTGTCCTCAATGGCATAAAAGATATGAAAAACATGCCAGTCATAATAGAATTGTGAAGGAGAGAAACAACTTGTGGTGACGAGGATGCGACTTACCAAAGACGACTGCTGCTCAGGGACCTAAAAATGAAAAGAAATACAAAAACTGAATTAAAATATTGGGTTGCCTCCCAACAAACGCTAAGTTTCTTGTCTTCAACCAGACGGAAGTGCAGTTATTGTGGATCACTCAGTTCGATGGATTCAAGTGGCTCATTTTGAAGATTTTCAATAAATGGTTTCAACCGTTGACCATTAACGGTGAAAGTGTTCCCACTCTTGGGATTCAGAATTTTAACAGCTCCATGATCGAAGGCTTTAACGACCACGAATGGTCCATCCCATCTAGATTTCAATTTTCCTGGAAATAGGCGGAGCCTAGAGTTAAATAGCCAAACTTTCTGATTTGGAAGAAAGGATTTCTTCACAATATGTTTATCATGAAAAACTTTAGTTTTGGCTTTATAAATCTTTGAATTTTCATAGGCCTCGTTGCGCAACTCTTCTAGCTCACTTAGTTGTAAGGTTCGGTGGGAACCAGCTTGGGTTAGGTCCAAATTGACTTGTTTAATGGTCCAATAAGCCCTATGTTCCAATTCCACCGGAAGGTGGCACGCTTTTCCAAAAATTAGGCGATAAGGAGACATGCCAATAGGAGTTTTGTAAGCGGTCCGATAGGCCCATAAGGCATCATCCAATCTTTCAGACCAATCTTTTCTATCGGGCGTAACGGACTTTTGCAGAATATTCTTAATCTCTCTATTGGAAACTTCCACTTGGCCACTGGTTTGGGGATGATAAGGGGTAGCCATTTTGTGATTAATCCCATATTTCTTAAGCAAAGCTCGAAACTGGTAATTCGTGAAATGCGTTCCCCCATCACTTATGATCGCTTTAGGCCACCCGAACCGAGAAAAGATATTCTTCTGAACGAATTTAATGACCACTTTATGATCATTGGTTCGGGTGGCTACTGCTTCAATCCACATAGAGACATAATCCACCGCTACCAGGATATATGTATGTCCAAAAGAAGGTGGAAAAGGTCCCATAAAGTCAATCCCCCAAACATCAAAGACTTCAACCACTAAGATTGGGTTGAGTGGCATCATATTCCTTTTCGCCATATTTCCTACAGCCTGGCATCGGAGGCAAGTTTTACTGAACTCATAGGCATCTTTGAAAAGTGTGGGCCAGTAAAAATCACTTTGCAGGACCTTGGCTGCAGTTTTCTTTCCCGAGAAATGGCCCCCACAAGCCATATTATGGCAGAAGTTGAGAACACTTTGTTGTTCTTTTTTAGGAACGCATCGCCTAATGATTTGATCAGGACATAATTTTAATAGTTCCGGATTCTCCCAGAAATAATACTTCTCCTGGGAAAAGAATTTGTCCTTCTCACTTTTAGTCCATCCTTCCGGAAGCTGATTAGTCACCTTGTAATTGACAATATGAGCATACCAAGGTGCAATAGTGTGAGAAATGGCCAACAGATGCTCATTAGGAAATGAATTAGTTATTGGTGCACTCGCGGAAATCAGAATTCGAGATAGGTGGTCAACTACCACATTCTCAGAACCCTTCTTATCCCGAATTTTCAAATCAAATTCCTGAAGGAGTAAGATCCATCTAATAAGTCTAGACTTTGCATCCTTCTTGGTCAAAAGGTATTTCAGAGCTGAGTGATCAGAATAAATTATGACTTTTGCCCCTAAAAGATAAGATCTAAATTTTTCTAGGGCAAAAACCACGGCTAATAATTCCTTTTTTGTGGTAGTATAATTCATTTGAGCATCTGCAAGGGTGCGACTTACATAATATATCACCACAGGACACTTGTTGATTCTTTGTCCCAAAATCGCACCGATAGCATAATCAAAGGCATCGCACATAATTTCGAAGGGCAAAGACCAATCTGGAGATTGAAGAATCGGAGCTTTGGTCAAAGATTCCTTCAGAGAATTGAATGTCTTGATGCAAGATTCATCCATTTGGAAGGGAACATCCTTAGCTAGGAGAAGAGTCAGAGGCCGGGCAATTTGAGAGAAATTGTGGATAAACCGGCGATAGAAACCGGCATGGCCAAGGAATGAACGGATCTGTCTGACCGAGGTGGGAGGAGGAAGATTAGATATGAGATCTATCTTAGCTTTATCTACCTCTATCCCCCTTTCAGACACAATGTGGCCTAGAACAATGCCCTCTCGAACCATAAAATGGTTCTTTTCCCAGCTAAGTATCAGATTGGTGTCTATGCATCTTGCTAGCACTTGTTTAAGATTTTTCAAGCAATTTTCAAAAGAATCCCCGAAGATTGAGAAATCATCCATGAAAACTTCGAAGAATTCTCCCACCATATCGAAGAATATAGCCATCATACACCGTTGAAATGTAGCTGGTGCATTACATAATCCAAATGGCATTCTCCTAAAAGCAAACGTGCCATAAGGGCACGTAAAGGTGGTCTTTTCTTGATCTTCCGGGTAAATAGCCACTTGATTGTACCCGGAGTACCCATCTACGAAGCAAAAGTACTTCTGGCCCGATAACTTTTCCAGAATCTGATCCATGAATGGGAATGGAAAGTGATCCTTCTTAGTCATGAGATTCAGCTTTCGGTAATCAATGCACACTCTCCATCCCGTGGTGAGCCTAGTGGGTACCTCTTCTCCATGATCATTCTTGATAACCGTTAATCCAGATTTCTTGGGTACTACTTGGGTTGGGCTGACCCATTTACTATCCGATATGGGGTAAATGATACCTGCATCCAGCCATTTCACAACTTCCTTCTTCACCATTTCTTTCATATTGGGATTAAGCCGCCTTCGCATCTCCCGACTAGGTTTGGAATTCTCTTCCATGTAGATATGATGCATACAAATGGATGGACTTATTCCTTTCAAATCTGCCACCGACCATCCAATGGCACCCTTGTGGTCTTTGAGGTCCTCGGTTAATTGGGCCTCCTGCGGCGATGTGAGATTTGCCGCAATGATGACCGGGAGAGTTTGGTCCGGGCCCAAGAAGATATATTTGAGAGACTCAGGTAATGGCTTGAGTTCAAGTTCAAGAGGATCCTCTAAGGATGGCAAAGCGGGCTCAGATTGTAAGGCTGGTAAAGGTTCAATCATGGGCCAAGATGTTAATGGGCCGGGAGAATCTTTTAAGGTATTGGCTTCCTCCAAAAGGTCATGTGTTAACATCTCATTTTCTTCAACCAGATTATCCAAGATATCAATAGTATGGCATTCTTCTTTCATGATCTGGATATTGAGATGCTTTGAAGACATTAGTCTTGACCTTTTGACCCCCCAATGAAATGTCCATCATGCCAGTTTCATAATTTATATTAGCTTTGGCACTGGCTAAGAATGGACGACCTAGGATGATCGGGGTGTGAATAAGTTCCTCAGGTAATGCCATATCTAGAATAAGAAAATCCACGGGAAAATAACAATCATGAACTTTCATAATAACATCCTCAATTAATCCCCGCGGAGTCTTCACAAACCTATCAACCAACTGCAAGATGATGGGTGTGAGCTTTAATTCCCCAATATCAAATTTCTCGTAAATGGTTGTTGGCAGGAGGTTCACACTAGCACCTAAATCCAATAAAGCTCTATCAAATGTAACTCCACCTAGGTCATATGAGATCAAAGGTGCTCAAGGATCCTTCAACTTCTTGGGTAGATGATTCATTACAATCGCACTTACATCTTCTGAAAGCCGAACCTTTTCGGGTGCCATTCTAGATTCTCTTCGTGGAGTACATAATTCCTTGAGAAACTTAGCATAAGCTGACACATGCTTGATCGCATCGAGGAGTGGAATATTAATCTAGACTTGTTTGAATAAATCCAACAACTCCTCATTCTGGGCCAGTTTCTTCCTGGCATTGGGCTTAGCTAACAAACCATTTGGAAATGGCACCCTAGGTTGATAAGAACTTGGGCCTTCATCTATCTTCCCTTTTCCTTTCGGGTCCTCCTCCAACTTTTCCATGTTGGGTTCAGCCTCACTCTCACTTTCAATTTCATAAGGCCCATCAGTGGAACCTTCGACTAACTCTCCATCTGTATGTGGGTTTTCTAAACTTTTCCCACTCCTAAGGGCTGAAATGGCTTTAGCATTCTCAAATTGCGGCCCTTTAGGTCGTGGTAACGGGTCAGGCTGAGGTAAAAGGCCCGATTGCTGTGAAAACCCTAGAGGTTGATTCCTTGGATTGGCAATGGCTTGACTAGGAAGTTGGCCCACTTCTCTTCTCATTGTAGCTTCAGCTAGTTGGCCCATGTGACTTTCCAACATAGAAATGGATTGTTACTAGGTCAAAATCAGTTGTTGGAGTTGAGTGAATTTGTCATCAAAGTTGGGCTGAAGAGGTTGTTCATAAGTGGGTGGAGGATGGTATTGGGTTGGTTGTCCAGATTGGAATGAATGGTAGTGGGCCGGTTGACCTGATTGGAATGATTGATAGTGGGCCGGTTGAGAGAATTGGGCCTGGGATCCCCTTGCCTGAACATTTCCGTAGAAATTAGATTAATGTTGAAATGAATTCGGTGGCTTTTGGGCCTGATGGATGGGAGGATTGGACATTGGTAAAGGGGCCTGCTGATTCTTCCAAGAGAAATTGGGGTGGTTTCTCCAGCCAGGATTGTAAGTATTTGAGAAAGGATCATTATTGGGCCTGGAGAATCCCTGGGCAGCCTGAACTTGTTCCTGAATGAATGGTGGAAGTTGGGCCGCAGTTGGGCATTCATTCACTTGATGGGTTGGACTTGCGCATAAGGCACAAATGTCATGATTGGCAGAAGATGGGCCTTCATATGGACTAAATTGTGTTGGGTAAGTAGGCTCTTGCTTGTTTAAGGCCAAGAGTTGGTCTAATTTTTGGGCCAAGATGTATACCTTATCCAATTTCTGATTAATCAGATTTATGTCTATTCTGGATTCGGGCTCTCCTCAGGCCTTAAGTTCATACATTCCAGTCCGTTTAGATGGCCCAACAAACCTCTCATAAGATGATAATGAGGCATGAAAGATGGAATTTTCGCTTAACATCTCAAAAAGATCATAAGCCTCATCTTCATTTTTCATCATAAATGCTCCTCCACATGAGGCATCCACCATCTGTCTGAACTGTTCAGACAATCTTTCATATAATGCTTGGACAATTTGCCATTTTGAAAGTCCATGATGAGGACATTTCCTAAGCAATTCTTTCAGTCTTTCCCAAGATTCACGGATCAATTCCCCGGGAGTTTGGGTAAAACTCGTGATGGCCCTTCTCATGGTATTGGTCCGCCCTATGGGATAGAACTTCTTGAGAAATTCTTTCTGCATTTCTTCCCATGTCCTAATGGGCCTTCCTATAGTCCCCAACCAATATTTAGCCTTATCCGTTAATGAAAAGGGAAATAAAGTCAACTTAAGGCCATCATCGGTGAAATTCTGGATCTTCACCGTGGAACAAATTTCTAGAAATACATCCAGATGCTTATAGGGATCTTCATTAGTATTCCCATAAAAGGATGGGAGCATCTGAATGGTGCTAGATTTAATTTCATATTGATTGGCTGGATTCTGAAGAAGATGAATACAGGATGAAGGTTGATATCGATTTGGAATGAAATAGTCCTTCATTTGCTTCGGTGGGTCCTGATTATCAGCCATTTGATCTTGTGGTGGATTTCTTCGAAGTAAGATTCTCTCTATTTCAGTAAATGGTCTTAGAAGGTTAGGGTTTTGAGATCTCCTATCTTGCATACACTAGGACTGAGAGAGAGAAGATGGATTTGAATTTTGTTTTCTATTTCTTATTTATTTTTTTTAAATGCAAACAATTTTGGCAAACAAATTACCCTAATGATCTAATGTTAACCTAGACTATCTATGTGAATTTTCTTACAAGGTGAATGGGGTCCACCTCGAGTCACAACCACAATCAATCAACGGCCAGGTAAGAGGTGGGGTAGTGGGAGGTTCCCCCTACTTTCGTAGGGACCTAATTAGAGAACCACTTTCCCGCTTAGGCGTTTGCCTTTTTAACCTCTAGCCTAGACACCGTTGCCAAAAGTGGAGGCAACCCGAAATTTAAATCACTTACAGTGTAAACCCTAGATTCTCTTTCGACTTGCTTTTAATTGGATTAGGAAATGCCAATGCAAGGAAGGTGATTTGTGGGCTAAGGAAGGGTGATCAAATCCCTACCTTATGTGGTTAAAGTTGTTGCGCTTAAAGTCTTTTTGAATGCAATACAAGGCAATAAGCAAATCAATGCAGGGTGTGTTGCTGCAATCATGAATGACTTGCTAAAATTGAAACACGTACCTTTCTCCCGCAATCTTCAACAATTTATGGAAATAACTATGAAAGGAAGCTAGCTCATGCTTTCCTAGAATGATGAATGCCTAGCATGGAAGGTTTCTAATCTGAAAATGAAGATTTTTAAATTTGGATGTTCTTCTTTTGTTCCTTTTTTAGTTAATGGAAACCTATCTAAACTAGAAACTACAAAAATTGAAACTAACTAAAGTAAGGAAATTGAAACATAGAGAGTTGGAACATACTTACCATGATTTCGCTTTCCTCTTTTTTCTTTTTTTTTTTCAATATACCTATAAAAATAAGAAAAAATGAGGTTAACTAAAGATTAATTACACTAAATCCAAGATAATCAAAATTAAAAATCTACTTCCCCGGCAACGGCGCCAAAAATTGATAGCTTTAGAATGTGTCGTTAAAAACCCAAGCTAACAATCATATTTTAATTGGTTCATTCAAGGTAATTTGAAAATAGTAAATGATGAGAACCAAGTCGATCCACAGGGAAATAAATTCTTAACTTTGAAAATCTTGAATTTTTTTTTTTTAAGCAAATAAATTCAAGAATTAGTTGACAATGACCTACTTTGGAATTAAAACTACGGTAACTTTGAGACTTGAGATTTTTTAAAAAAAAATAAAGAAAAACTAACTAAATCAATACAAGAAACTAATCTGAAACTTCATTTAAAATACTTAAGAATAATCCTAAAATATTACTAATTAATTAGTAGAATTCGGCAAGACATAGAAATACGATTAAATAACTAAGTACTAATATTATACTCAATTTGAACTAACTCAAAATTCATACAGTGGGAAACAAGCATTTAGTAAACAAATTGAATAACGGTGAAAGTTAACAACTCAAGTTCACTTGTTAAGAAGGAAAATTACACTAAAAATAGAACATGAATGAAAGGATGAGAAAGCTCTACACCAGAGCAGTGTACTAGAGTGGCAGGGGAAGATGGCTATGCGTGGAGCAGCGGCTGGTGCAGTGAACCGGACCTCGCGTGATGTTGCAAAGGTCCACGGGCATATGCAGGTGAGGCTTGACGCAGTTGGACGTGGGGAGCTTCAGGCGCAACGGCTGGTAGCGTACATGGGAGAGCTTCAGGTGCAGCGGCTGGTGCGGCAGGGTGCTTCAGCGGACGTGCATGAGCGGCGGTAGCATGCATGCATGCAAGCGCGTGGACGGTGCGGGCTCCATGAATGGGCAGTGCGGTGGCCTGGGGCGCGGTTGCTGCTGGCAGGGGTGTGGTAGGCGGGACGTTGGGGAGGTGCTTCAAGTGTTGCCGCGTGGAGGGCGTGGAGGCGTGTTGGAGCGGCTCTCGCGCGCAGGTGCTCGGGCACGGCGAGAGCGCGGGTGTGGCCCTCCCCCTGTGGCAACGTGAGAGAGAGGAGATAGAGAGAGCCGGAGGAGGAGAGAACAAAGAGAGGACTGGGAGAGGCTGAGAGGGAGGATGAGAGAGAGGCGTGGGAGACAGAGAGAGAGAGCGTATGGGAGAAACATAGAGGGAGGAAGGGTGCTGGGAGACGGCGAGAGAGAGAACCGGAGGAGGGGAGAACAGAGAGAGAGAAAGAGAGAGGCGTGGGAAACAGAGAGGGAGGAAGGAAAGTGCTTGGGGGTGGAGCGGTCCTCCGAAACGGAGAGGGAGAGGGAATAATATAGGGTGTAGGGTTCGTGAGGGTCCTTTTAAGGGAAGGAAGGATTTTTTTTTTTTTTAAAAAAAAGAAAGTGAGAGAAAGGAAGGTGGATGGTCTTTCTTGGGTTCTTTGGGCAAGAATTAAGGCAACATTAGAACATCAAATGACAGTTTTACCCCTGCTTTAATCTTTTGGTCAAAATGAAGTCGAATTTATTGAGATTCGAACACTAGACCTCCTCCAAATTTCCAGAAACTCCACCAACTGCACTGCATCATCGGCATGTCCTATTCACATAGAATAAATGTAAATTAACATATTATCATAGAAAAATCATTATATTTATTTATTTCATCTCGGTTTTGTCGAAAAACCGCAAATGCGCTATACTCCATTAATCACATGAAATGACGATGTTTTTAAGTCAGAATTTGACGAAATTGGTACCGTTGGACTTAGTATGCAATTATCTATCGTTTCATGTTATTTTACAGATAAAAACGTGAGTGTGATGCAAAAGATTGCCTTTAAATGATAAGTTTAACAATTTATCAAGCTTCAATAAGGTTACGCATTGGAAGGAATGCTATTTCTGGGTGACTGAGCGGGAAGGGGAATGTAGACACACTAATTTTGACATCATATTGAGTAAATTTTATGTCACACTTATAATACCTCAAAATAGTCTAATAATTAATCGTTAATTAATTTGTATTGATTTTTCTCGAAATTTTTTAATTAACGTCGCCCATGCACAACGCCATTTAGTTTCCTAACCGAAATCATTTTGGAATTAAATTTCTAAATTCGGATAGATTTAACTGAATAGCGTCGCCATAGGAAGATGCCATTTAAATCCTAATCCGTTTGGGTTTACGATTTTTAATTCGAATTAATTTCCTAATTATCTAAAGCACGTCGCCCACGGAAGACGCTATTTAGATTTTCTAATGTATTTTTGTTTCCTTTTCAGATTTTCTTTCTATTTTGACTGCTTTAATTAACCAAATAGCGTCCCGTCTGGGCGACGCGATTTGAGAGTTTCTTGATAAGTATGATTTGGCCGAGATAATCCGGTTTCCGAAGTTGGGAAGATTGCTAACTCCTCCATACTCGTCCAAGGTAAGTCTGACTGTGAAAGAGAGTCCTATTGAAGTCCAAAACACCCTTAAACCTATTCTTATAAATATCATACCTTTGAACTTTTGAAAAATGGTTAGCCATTGGTGATTTTGAAGTTAAAGGCAAGGTGTTTGAAAACTCTAGATGAGAAAAACGTAGACAACAAGAGAGGCTTCATCTAAAGCTTCTTCTTCATCATCCTCTTCATCTTTGAAGCTCTTGAAGGCCAAGGCTATAGAGGAGCCAACCAACCATCTTCTTTCCATAATTTCTTTCTAACTTTTCAATAATTTCATACAGTTTATTTATTGTTTTTCATAATTCATCATCATTATCATCACTTTATGTTCACACACACATCATTATTTTCCACACCAACATGCATATTAGGAGTTTAAAGAATAACAATCAAGTAAGTAGATTAGTTTAGTTGCATATTTAAATTTCTTATTAAAATAGATACTACTCTACTCTAGTTCTAATTAAAATTTCTACTTTTGTTTAATCTTTCTTACGAGGTACAAAGAAGAGGAAAAAAGGAAATCCAAACGAATAACCATCAAGAAGTCAAAAGCAAGAACATCAATAAAAGGGCTCTCTTTCTTTGGCCGGCCGAAGATAGGGAATCAAGGACTCAATCCCAAATTTGAAAAGGTAAGCGATCAATCTTTCTTTTAAAACTTTATAGTTCCTGGCGATCACGTTTTCTTTAGTATTCAATAGTTTTACTATTCATATGAACCACATGAAACTCATGAACATCACACACACGATTTGAGAACCTACAACTTTTTGGCTATCACGGTGGGACTTGGTCTTACCGTCTTTTAATATTTGTTCTTGCTTTTTGTCATTGGGTACCCACGATGCACCACTTGTGTCCCTCGGACACTCCTTTCACCAATGGGTGAGTTTAGTTACTTTTATCCCAACGTGCACTACGTGCCCACCCGTTTGGGGGAAAATCTTGCCCTCCCATGGTTGATTGGAAGTTGTGAGTGTGATAAGAAGTGTGTGGTAGATTGAGTTTATGTTTGTTTGCATGATAATAAATCTGTTTAACTTGAATTTACATGATTAGTTCGATTTTTGTTTATCTTGATAACTTGGGAGGGGTGGTCCTCGAAATTGCTCTCTATTTACAGTTTTCAGGCTTTGAATAGTGTCTAGGTAGGGAGATGTGATTCACACCGCGTCGCTGTGTCAAGACGCCATTCAGCCTCATATTCCTGTTGGCACTGCAACAGCCATAGTATACAGGGCAGAGACCGCTAAATCAGCAGGGCTTTAGGCGAACACAGCAACCATACCAGCCAGCCTACAATTAGCCTCAGCAATAGTATCAGTAGGTGTTCAACCAGCCATGTCAGTAGCCAACATACCACAATGTACCCCCCCCCAGGCGATTACAATCAGCAAAGAAAACCTCCAGGCCTAAAGAGGGCATCTTATCCTCCACTCCCGGAGTCTCTAGCAGACATATTCAACGCCCTTATGGCAGCCAATGCTTTAGTCCTACCAAAGGAGAAAATTGTCTAGCCTTAAAATGTTGATGCCTCCAGATATTGCGTCTTCCATAGACAACCTGGGCATACAGTGGATGCGTGTTTCCAATTCGTGGACTACATCCATGATCTCAATGAATAAGGGGGTATTATTGATTGGGAGGAGATGAGAAAATACATAGCCGCCTTGAAGGCAAGAAGATAAAGCCACAGCAGCAACAACAACAAATGCAAAGAGCATAAGCACAGGCAGCAGCACCATTGAACATGGGTATAGTGCAAAACCCACTGCCAGAGCATCGAAACCAAGTTGCCCCAATTCTTACTAAAAGCCAGTCTGAGGCTAATAGGGGGCAAGAATAGAAGGAAGAGATATCCTCCTTTGTCTATTCAATAGGCCACATCTCGAGTGACGCCGAGCAACCGCCATGCAACATTCTCCGCATACCCAAGCCAAAAACTATAACCAGTACTCCCATACCAACACCTGCCTACCAAAGACCCACTCCACAGCCTACCTTCCTTAAACCCATTATCCCCTCCGCCACCATGCCTCCACCAAATAACCCTCCACAACCCAACCACGAACCCCTCATGCCTTCTAAACCATTGCTACGCATGCCATTTCCCACATCATCCGCACCAACCATTCACCCCAATACCATACAACCCTCCAAGCCACTCATCCGCGTTCTACCACCTCCACCAAACAATCCCCCACCATCATTCGTTTACGAACCCATTACCCCCTCTAAACCCCTCATCAACACGGCGGTACTTAAGATCTCACCTGGACCTTTGAATATTGAACAACATACGCTCCGGAGCGGGAGAATCTTCAATAAGGTCTTCTCTCAGTCCACAGTAAGAGACGGCCCATCACAACCGTCAGAAGAAGTTCAGAATGAAGAGAGTGCACCTGGCACTCAGTATGACTTACTGAAGCAGCTGGACAGAACACCAGCACGCATTTCCATACTAGAACTAATCAAAAGATACAAGATCTATCAAGAGGCTCTAATAGAATATCTGCAGAGAGTAATGGTCAGTGAAGATGTGCCGGTATAAAAGATCGCAGAACTACTAGTTCTAGAGGGGGATCAACCCTCTATCTCATTCCACACATCTTAACTAGCACCACCAGCGGCCAGGAGCATGGCACTAAGCATTATAGTTAACATATGTAAGAAGGTTATGGATGCATGTTTGGTTGACACAGGGGCCTCTATTAATGTATTGTCACTAAAAACCTTAGAATTTTGTGGTGTACCCAAAGAAAAGTGGCTGCCTTCACCCATATCTATCACCGCCTACGACAAGTCTACCTATTCTCCTCTGAGAATGGTTTACTTGAAGGTAGAGTTAGGTCCCGTTTGTCATGCCAAGGTTGAGTTCCACATCTTGGAAATCGACCCCTCTTTAAAAGGCATCCTTGGTCGTCCCTACATCAAATCCCTTGAGGTCATACCCTCTACAAACCATCAATGCCTCAAGTTTCCTTATAAGGGATGGATTATTAAAGTAACGAACATGCCGATCCTTACTTCTGCTCATTCTTTGAACATCAAGCCGACTCCTTTACTTGGCTGACATCCCATTTTGTCGGTATTACAAGTTTGTTCTCCCTCGGCTAATCCTTTGAAAGCTACTATGCATGTTCCTTGTCCAGTTGATGCTGTGAAAAGGGGGAAGTACGTAAGTACCCCTGGCTGGGACATCATGATGAAGGGTGGCTATCAACCAGGAAAAGGTTTGGGCACACAACTATAGGGCAGAACCAAGCCCATCAAAGACCGTAGAAGAGCACCCGGCAAAGGTCTGGGCTATAGGCCAGTGAAGGTGAAACGGCAGATTGTCCAACAGCATGTGAACAAAGATGGTCAGAAAATCTGGAAGACAATGACCACCCGTACAAAGAAAACCAGGAATCCTTAACTTGGACTCTGTATACACACTTCATTAAGGGACCCGTGATTAATCATGACAATGATAACACGGTGGTGATCACTTCCCACTTTGACCTGCATGACGTATATGGGAGAGTTTAGCCAGACATTGTTCTGAGTTGCTGACATACCGATCCTTGGAGGCTCTACGGCCAATGAAGAGGAGGAAGATTCAAGATCCGGAGTGCGAGTGTTACCGCTGGTTCGACATATGGGACCTTTACATTGTACTGAACATGCTCCTTGATCCCTCAGAACCAAAGTGGCTTCCGTTGATTGACGAGTTGTTTGAAGGGCCTGGGCCTATTTTTGATAAGAGAATTTTGCTAAGTGAGGAGACGGACAAAAGGGAGCCTGATGACCCTTATCAGCCTAGATTCACCACTGATCTTCTCTGGAGGGGAACCTATCTCCATCATAGTTTCACCCTCCATACCCTATTCCGCACTCTATTTCTGACCCCGACCTGGTCGAGGGTCGTTACTGAAGATATTCCTCGGGCTCCGCCCATCATAGTTACTTTGTCCCCCCGGGACATGATTCCTCAGATTCCTCTCGACCTTGAGAGGATCTATGATCTGATATGGGACATACTATTGTATGATCCCCCTAATCCTTTGGCCTTGGTGCCGTTACCCCCTCATCCTCCTCCTTTCCAGATTCACTCTTGTTTTATGATCAACTCCAATAATCTCCAAAAAAAAAAAAAAAAGCCAATTTGGCAACTCCTTCCTCTCAAATCCTCGTCAAGGAAACATCATATTACTTGTCTGAATATACCACATCGCGCGGGTCACTCGGGCAAGACTCTCTTCTAGATCTGTTTTGCCCCTCCTCTTGGGAGGATTCACCGGTATCACATCCTGTATCCTTTGCTTTTTATCCTTCTTCATCCTCACTAGGTCAGGATAGTAAGTCTAGCAGTAGGCAATTTAATGAAGTTAGAGAGTCTAGTGAAGTTAGTCATATTAGAAAGTCTAGGAAGTCTAAGGGTAGATGAGTTCTAGATAGATACCTCCGAGATCTAACTTTAAGATGCATTTCTTGCTCTCAGATCCCTCAGCTGTTAGAGAATCCCATTCAGTTGCCAGAAGAATGCGAAGTTGATGAGTTAGTCGATGACGGGTATAGGGTGTGATGGGGCAAAATCCGATTCGGCCCATTAGCAGCCCATTAACAGCCCAACAACAGCAACAGCAAGAGGCCCACTGGCAGCCATCGGCCTAGCAGCCTTCGGCCCATCAGCGGCCCTCAACCCAATTGGCCTCGGCCCAGCTAGCGGCCTTCAGCCCAATTGGCTTCAGCCCACTAGCGGCATTCGGCCCAACAGCGGCCCCCAACCTTCGGCCTAGTAGCCATATCCGGCCCACTCCGGTGGGAGGGTTAGGCATTATGGCGGTTTACCAGTAAACTAAAACATAGTCCTATATCGGCTGCCACGATTAAGTAACCTCTATCCTCCGTTATAAATACACGGCTATTTATTATCCAAGGTATGTCTTCTTGACCAAGGACAACAGTCCAAAAGCATTAAAGCTACCTCTTCTTCCTTCTCTTCTGAATCGAATCTTCTTCAGAACTGACTTAGCCGTCGGAGGGGGTTGTCTTGGGCCGAAGCTCGGGACCCTCACTGACTGGTTCTTCTTCTCCCTGCAGGAGCTTCAGTTTGAATGTTCGCCGACCTCTCCGAGTCGGCCTCGGCCACCGGCCTTGGGTTTGCTCCCTCCGATCTCGGCGTCGCCTTTCGCCAGTTGATCCACTTCGGCCGAAGGAGCCTCGGCTTCGCCCCTTCGTCCGGGTACCTCTCGGCTTCGGAGCCTCGGTCCCGCATTCCGCCCTCGTCTCGGTCCGGATCCCCCTCGGTCCTCTTCTTCGATCTGATCCTGTCTCGGATTCAAGTCTTGGAATCCGACCGTGATAGCTTCGGCTACATCACGTGGCGCCGTCTGTGGGAAACCAACGAGAAGTCATGTCTCATTGTCCGATGACCAGACGATCCGGCCAAGACGACGCAGAGACGCGGGCGACTCCAGCGCAGGCTCTCCACTCCGAAGGTGCTCCGCCAGTTCTCCCACAAGGTTCTGCCCTTCCTGTTATATCGGAGTCCCTCGCTCCCAGAGACAACTGAGTGGAATAGCTTAAGCAACAAGTGGCGACACTGGCCGCCTCTGTCACCTCCTTGGTGCCCTTGCGAGATATGGTGTCCACCATCGCCCAGCATATGGGATTACTGAGTTAGCCCCCGCAGTAGGTACCACCACCTCCTCAATTCTGTCCTGCTCAAGCTACGAGGCTACAGCCAACACCCTCGCGGGCATTCCCCGACGAGGCAGTTTCGACACGCAGTGAGCTGTTCGCGCTGCCTGGCCGAATCCCTCGCGCCAGTCATATCCTGACGGAGCCAGAGTACGCTTCGTCTGGGTTCCATCCGACCAAGGCCGAAGGACGTTCAGCCACCCCTTTAACCACCCCGGATCTAGACCAGCGGCTGACGGCGATGAGAAAGGAAATGCAGCAGATGGTATCCCGGCCTTATGGATCACCTCTCGCCAGCACTATCCTAGAGCAGACTCCTTTTTGTCTAGAGCTTCTGGCCATCGAGGTACCTCCCAACTTTAAACTGCCAAAAGGCCCTCTGTATGATGGAATGACAGATCCGGTCTGCCACTTCCAAAGATTCAATTCCTACCTCTCTGTCCGAGGGGTTTCCGAGGCAGTCTGCTGCCGTCTCTTTCCCCTCACCCTTGAAAAAACAGCCCTGACTTGGTTTGAGACGTTGGCCCCCAATTCCATTCATTCTCTAGTGTAGTTAGGCCAACTGTTCATTGACCAATTCTATGAGGCCACTCGGCAATGTAAAACCTCGGCCAGTCTACTAGCCATTCGGCAAGGACCTACCGAGACCCTTCAGGAGTATTTCACTAAGTTTCGGGCCGAAGCCGCCCAGATTCCAAACCTGCATAGTTCGATCGCGGTCTCGGCCGTGATCAGTGGGTGCACGGACGAAGGGCTTCTAAGCTCTATCAGGAAGCTCCATCCCCCCACCTTCCAGGACCTAGTGGCTCGGGCCCACAAGTACATCAACCGGGAAGCCCTGATGATGTCCAAGGGCAAGAGTACTGCCGAGGCACCATCGGCGGCTACCCCTCCGGTTCGTCCTCGCCCAGAAGATCAGGAGTCATCTCGCAAATGATACCGGAGGGAAGAATGGGACCGAGATAAGCGCCGGGATCAGCAACAGCGATACTGCCACTACCTGCTCCACCCTCCCGGATGCTCATAGAGGTGAAAGACATGCTTCGGCAGCCTGAGCGCATCAAGACTGATCCCCGCCGAAGGGACTCTCGCAAGTACTGCGAGTACCATCGGGAAACCGGCCATTCGACTGACAAATGCCGGAACCTTCGGGACGAGATTGATCGCCTCATCAGAGAAGGCCGTCTGCCGCAGTACCGACGAGCACAGCCTTAACAGTGGCAGGACTGGGACACCCCCGGAGCAGCAAGACAACGACAGCTCCCGGACAAAGAAGCCCTGTGAGTGCTTAGAATGACCGTGTGATTATCATGAAAAATCTAGGTTATTTAGTGTAAAATAAACCTATTAAAAAAAAATAGGAACTAAGTGCAGTGATCGCCAGAAACTTTTAACTAAAAAGTTCCAAAAGAAGTTTGATCGCCTACCTTTTTAAACGCGGAAGATATGGAGTCCTTGGTTCCCCTTCCTCAGCCGGCTGAAGAAAGAGAGCCCTTCCTTGATTTTTGTTCTTGCTTTTGAATTTGAAATTTGAGGTTGAGGTTGAGGTTGAGGATCGTCCAGAAATCCCTTTTTGCTGAGTGCTTGATTTGCTCCTTTTGATTCTCTTGTTGTTTGAGTTGAGTTGAGTGCAGCAGAAAGTGTAGAAAGAAAATGAGATAAAGAAAACAATTATGAGAACTTAAGCAGAAGCAGTATCTATTCTAATCATGGTATTGAACATGCAACTAAACAACAAACTTACTTGTTTTAATGGCTTTTGAAACCCCTTTATCAAGTAGGTTTTTGAAAAGAAAAGGAATGAAGTTGTGGTGTGTGTTGCATAGAGTGATTATGAAGAATGAGATTAATGAAATGAAAATAAAGGTGCAAAAATGAAACACTTATGCCCAATTGGATGAAGCTTCGAATTAGATGAAGAATGGACGCCGACTTCTGGAAACAGCAACGCTTCAGCGTTCCGACGTCGTTGCTTCGATCTTCTATCGCTCAAGATTACGCTTCACTTCAAATTACGCTTAACGTTTTTTACTCTTCAACATGTAAGGTATTTATAGACTTCTTTGCGTTCGTGGATTAACATAGAAAAACTTCGGATTTATCCATCTTAACCGACAGATAAATACTGATTAATTCATCTTTATCTGTAATTATCTAAAAAACGTCCAGGATGGCTGACGCCTTTCAGATTAATTAAGATAAGGATAAACATCCGGGAAAACTTATCTTTATCTTTATCAGCTAAAACGCGTCCACTTGTGTAGACGTCTTTTACACTAATTAAGATAAGGATAAACATCCGAGAAAACTTATCTTTATCTTTATCAGGTAAAACGCGTCCACATGTGTAGACGTCTTTTACACTAATTAAGATAAGGATAAACATCCGGAAGAGAAGTTAAAATAGCCTAGGAAACCTAAAACGCATCAACTCTTACAGACGCCTTTTATCTAATTAATCAATTGATTAAAATTCAAATTTAAACGTTAAAATAAGAATAAACTCTAAATGGCGTCTACATAGGTCGACGTCTTTTAGACTTTTTCATATTTTAACTGAAATTTGAGCTAAAATCAATTTAATTGATTAACTTAAATATGTTTGTTAAACCCGACACTCAAAAATATTAATAAAAATTAACTAATGATTAAACATTAGACCATTCTGAGGCATTATTATATGATATGAAATTTACTCGAAATGATGTCAAAATTAGCGTGTCTACAGCTGCCTCACCTTGGCATCGCCTTTGCAAGGGAGTGAAATGAAATGGAATGTACTGAAAAGGTGATGCCAAGGTGTGATGAGACACGCTCTTAACATCACATGATTGGAATTTTTGTCAAAATTATCAATGAAGATAGCTCAAGGAGATCAATAGAATCAATCCTGTCTGGATGAGGTAAACAAGGAAATAAAATAAAATCGATCAACCTCCTCGGAGTGGGAAGTACCCCAGGTCGTAGACACTGCAGGTTTCATCATGGGGAGCGTTTGCCAGCCAATGTGGACGTGCTGCAGCCACGATGGATCTTAAAAGAAAACAAGAAATATTGGATAAAGAATCCAATCAAGGATAAAATTCCAATGATATCTTTAAGCGAACCTCAAAGATAATCAAGATACTCAATTCAGAATGGAATATTTCATATCATGTTTGGGTTATTTAATTAATGGTCTGAAACTTAATCAATAATTAATTCTTATCATAATGATTTCAAAGTCCTACATGATGCATGCTGGGCTAAAAGAAAAATATAAAATCAAATAAAATATAAATTAATCAAGGATAATATTGTTAAATTGTCATTAATGAGTCAAGATACCAATTCTTGTAATTCAGTGCTAAGCCGAAGCTCGTTTATCCACGCACCGTTTCACAAAAGTGGAACCATCGTCCTCACTAATTAACAATTCAACGGCCTATCCGTGCGATTAAGAATTCTCTGGAATTATCACTGTTTTTGTTGTAGGGGAACTCAAATTCCAGTTTCATCAAAACCACAAGGTCCTTGATATACTCTAATAAATACTTATCATATAGTAATGCAAATGATTTACATGAAATAATACAAGGGTAGAAATAACCGTCTTTTTAGCCACGGTCGGGACTTCATGAATTCCATAGTGAGATCTTCTTGATATTTCCAGCTTTGCTCAGAGTTTTTTTTCTGCAATCAAAATTATTAGTAATTCCAAATAAATATTCACCAAAAACCACAAAATTTCGGGAAAATCATATAAAAGCTAAAACGCGTCGTGTCGCGCAGACGCCATTCAACCTTGAAACGCGTCAGTTCTCCTCGACGCCTTTTACTCACAGAAACAGGTTTCTGGTTGTTCTCTACTCAGATTCCAACTCTACCAATGCACATCCTTTTTCCAATCCGGAAAAGGTCTACCTAGGATCGCAATTCCTTCTATATAAACACCCCTAGGTTGTTCCCAAGCAATCCTACCATAATCCAAAGATCCAAAGTTGAGTTTTCTTCCAAGCTTTCAAGCTTTCTTCAAGGCTTCCAAGCTTCCCAAACTTCAAGAAGGAGGAACTCCGAAAAAGAGAGATGGATTCTTCAAACAAGAAGATGAAGATGTCTCTAGAGAAGTTTGCCGACATAGAGAATCACCTTAATGGAAGAAATCTCAATCTTCAAGTAAGCTCAATCAACTTCCTTTTCAATTTTTCTTCATGTTCTTCATCAAACTCTCTTTTTATTTTAAGAATTATCCCATGTTTCCTGGACCAAGAAAATTCACGTCTCTCCCTTGGATTCGTAAACTTGCAAAAAGTGTTAAACTTTCCATGCAAGTGTTCATATCCAAGTGGAATCTTCAAGGACTTGTAGTGCTTGCCAAACATTACAAGAGCGCGAACGTAGATTGGGCGGCTATGGGTGCCTTGATCGAGTGGTGGCATCCCCAAACTCATACGTTCTTCTTCCAAGACTTCGAGTGCACGATCCTTCTAAAAGAAACAGAACTTCTATTAGGTCTCCCAAAGACCAAAGACAACAAAGATAAGATAGCCTTGACAAGAGAGAAAATCACCGGTCAACAATTGTTGACATCGATCATGAAGGATCCTTCAGAAGCTAAAGGATGCCTTACCAAAAAGGGGATCAATCTTGCAAAGCTAGCTGAGTGGACTTTATATGAAATTGATGATCTAAGGGAGGATGAAGCGGAGGATGTAACAAAAGCTTTAGTCACATGCCTTGCCAGTGCCTTGTTCTTCCCTGCGCAGGATAACATCTTAGAAGATGATCAAGTTAGTGCTATTTGCGCAATCTTCGAAGGTAAATCCATTAGCACTGCACTCTTAGCATATCTTTATAGTGGGCTTTCTGCGGCGTCCGTGGGCCGTCCTCCATATGGGTGCATGCTACTCTTTGCCTTGTGGGTTGAACTTCACTTCAAGTTTGAGCATAGCAAGAAAAGGCCTCTGAATCCATCTCAGATCTTCTTGAATAGTCCAATTCATTGCATTGCTAACATTGTAAAGTTCAATGAGCACATGGTTAACAAGGTTCCAAAGCTCAAGACCCGAGCCGACTGGAGAGAGTATTTGAAGCTCATGACGTCCGACATATTCGACTCGTCTCCACTCGCTCTTGTTGGAAAACCTGTTTGGGTGCGCCGTGCAGCAGGAGCAGATCTTAAGTTGATTGGATCCACCGAGTTTGTGTTATACAATCCACATCGGTGCCTTACTCAACTTAGCTTGGGCCGTCGTGAATTCCCTGAGTTTTCTCCCACACTCCCAATCAAGAAGCGTGACTTGGAATCCGATGAAGATTATGAAGCCGTACAAATCATCACCACTCTATGGAACCTTGGCTTCAGTTATCGTGTAAGATCCTCTAAAGATAGAGATAGATGATTGAAATTTCCTTACCTTAAAGGTCTTCATGAAATTCTTCCTTAAATGTCCTCTTTCTCTTTTTTTCTTTATGATGTAATAAAGGATTTCATTGAATAAAGAACGATTTTTCATGCCTGGAAACCTTTCCTCAACTTCCTGTGATGTATACATGATTTTTCCTTTAGTCAAAATTGGATTTTTCCTGCAAATTCAACAGTTCGGGTTCTGTTAAATGTAAAACGCGTCCACTCATAAAGACGCCTTTCAACCATAATTCCTTTTCCAGAAATTCAATTTAATCCTCAAAACCTGATTAAAGATTAAATAGCGTCTTCTACAGTTGACGCCTTTCAACTCTCTCTCTTACTTCCTCCGGGATTCTGTCATTAATTCCATGATTAATTCCCTGAAACGCGTCAAGACACAAAGACGCCTTTAATCATTTTTCTCTGTACGGCTCTGACCAGGATTGGCGTTAATCTGAAACGCGTCAGCATGGGTAGACGGCTTTCAATCAATTTCAAACAGCTGTCCTTGCCGCCTTAACTTTTGCGCCCTAAAATGCGTCTATCTGAGTCGACGCCTTTCAACCTTTTCGTTACAGACCCGCGAAGGCCCCCTTTCTTCCTCACTTTTCACAAAAATCTTCTCTTTCTCCTCTCTCTCCGGCGACCGAACTCCGGCGATCTCTCCCTCAAAACTCCCTCTACTCGAGCTATGGAACGCGGTGAAGGATCTAGGAAAAAGAAGGCCTTGGCCAAGAGAAGGCGGAGGCACGAAGAAGAGGCCCCCAAGGAGATCCCGGTGATGCTAGCCGAAGCCGAGGCTCTCTTGGAGGAAGAACTCCCTCCACCGGCACCTATGGCGGTGGAAGAAGAAGAGGAGGGCGACCTCCACACGGTAAGATCCCTATGGTGTGAATGGATGGAGAAAAAGAGGGAAGAAAGGGGTTCTTCAAAGGACTCGGAATCTGGGCTTGAAAGGCGTCCAGACCAGGTGACGCCATTCAAAAGACGTCACCATGGGCTGACGTCTTTCAAGATAAATTCTGAATTTTTTAATTAGGAATAAATATGTTGAATTGCGTCAAGCAAGGTTGACGTGTTTTAAAAGACGTCCATATGGGCTGACGCCTTTCAAAACAGAACTGATTTTCCTGTTTTTATTCATTATTGACCTTTGTTTTTATGTTTTTTTTTTATTTGTTTTGCAGGGAGTGATAAGGGCCAGGATCTCATGGGACCTAGTGATAGGTTCCTATAGGGGTCTCCCGGATTTCCAGAAGGTGCGCCTGCGCCGGATGGGATTCGGCGAGGTACTAGACATCGAGCCATTCTGGCTCGATCTAGTCCTCCTGCAGGTGCTGCGGGAGAGGTGGCATGCGGAAAGCCATGCTTTCCTAATGCCGTGGGGGCATATGGTACCCACCCTAGAGGATGTGGCCAGGATCACTGGCCTCAGGGTAGAGGGCCGACCGGTTAGTGGGGTGACTTACCCCAACTATCAGGGACTGGCAGAGGCTCTTCTAGGGATAGAGGTGTCCAGCCTAGGCAGAGAGTCTAGGATGGTTCCCAGGGTAGAGGTAGAGGCAGCCTTAGGACTAGACGAGCCCCGGCGTCGGTCCGGGAGGAGTTTAGGGATAGGCTAGCCGAGTCATCTTCCTCTGTCTACTGTAGTGACCCTAGTCAGGGGGAGGAGGTAGATAGGCAGCTTAGGGTTTTCTTAGTTTTCTTCTTTGGTCGGTTGCTCTTCGGTACGAAGGGCGACCACATCCATTGTAGGTTTCTTTGTTTGTTAGATGACCTAGATAGCTTAGGAGAGTACGCCTGGGGTGCGGCCCTTCTGGCCCACCTCTTCGCCGATTTGTCTGCGGTCACGCCGGACCGTGAGACCACTGTCAGCGGCTTCTCGCCGTTTCTTCAGGTATTAACTTGTTTAATTATTTGTTTATGATATGCAGTGCAATATGATATGATGTTTCTTCTAACCTATATGTTCATGAATGCAGGTGTGGAGTTACTACTATTTCCCGCTCGGCAGAGCGCGGATTGCGAGCCCCACTGCCGTCCCATTGGCCTGCCGTTGGCAGCCAATCGTAGATACGGCTCCGCAGCACCACCAGCTGACGGCCCTCCGCCGTCAGTTTTTGGACTACCCAGAGCTACTGGTAAATTTTTAACTTGTTTAATGCAATTTTTTTTTTTTTTTTTATTCATTAAGTGCAATTTATTTATGAATGCATCTAACCTGTATGCAGGTGATCTGGCACCCGTACCTTGGTATGGGCGAGGAGGGTCAGCCGTGGGTGACGGCTGGCAGGAGGAGGTTCGGGAGGCAAATGTGGGTGCATTGCCTCAACGAAATCGAGCCTCTCCGCCTCCGGCTCGTGATGAGGACGCTGGGCCTCCACCAGGAGTGGATCGATGAAGAGGTCCCGGAGGGCGTGGGGAGGAGCATGAGGGGCAAGCAAGCCCTCACAGATTGGCGTGCCAAGTTCCCCGAGCAGTACGAGGACTGGCACCGCCGAGGCGTACGGGTGGAGTCCCGTGCGGAGAGTAGCGAGGGCTACCTCCAGTAATACCGGGCCCACTACGCCGATCAACTTCGGCTCCTCCGACCACTCGATGTAAGTATGCATTCATGCGTCTTTAATTTATTATTATCTTGATTTATGTTTGGTGAATGAATGTATGTATGCGTGATATGCAGGATGCACGTGACGCGGTCATCATCGACCTCCGGGCCTGCCTACATGACGCGGAGGCCCAGCTAGCACAAGTCCAGCAAGAGCTGTTCGACCTGGTATGTATGCATGAATATGAGTGCATGTTTTAATTAATTAATTGTTTTGGCGATTAATCACTGACAGTTGTCTTCCGGTGCAGCGAGCCGTCTACACCCAGGCGGCTCCCCCTATCCACGGAGCGTCATCATCTTCTTCCTCCGCCTACGATGCTGCTCTGGCTGACCTCCAGAGTCAGCTTGCCTCTGCCATCCACCGAGCTTCCCTTGCGGAGGAGGATCGGGCCACTCGAGTAAGTTCCTTCCCTTTGGCTTTCTTTTCCAAATTTGATTCTCATTGCTTAATTGCCTTGGACTAATAAAATCTTCTTTTGCAGGTTGCTGAGCTTCAGGAGGCCCTTCGACAGAGGGATGCAGAGCTGGCAAAAGCACGGACTTCGGCTGCTCGCATCGCCGAGTTGGAGGCTCAGGTGGCGCGCCTCTCCACTAGAGATCTGGCACGACTCCAGGTTCGCCTGGAGATTCTGACGGAGGAGAGGGACCGCGATCGTCTTCGGATGGAGAGCCTCTAGGGCCGTCTTTCGGTTGCAGAGCATGAGCGCCGTACGGTGGAGGAGAGATACCAGCGAGCCCGCCAGCGGGCTATCGACCGAGGTCAGGCGAGTGCCTTTACCGCCAGCATAGCCATATCATCGGGCCAGGCAGGGCCAAGTGCGATGGGACCACCTCCACCTCCTAGAGCTCCGCCGCCAGATGCCCAGGATGAGGCCCAGAGTCAGATGGACAAGGGGGCAGGAGAGAGCCAGCCTTGAGGGCTTTTGTACCCTTTTTTTTTTTTTATATTATATCATGTACAAAACACCTTTTGATCATATATACATGAAACTTTTGGGCTTCAATCTTGTGTTCCTGTGCTTGTCTTGTATTCTGTACATCACTTAACAAACAGGTTAAGTATCTATTTAGGCTTAGCCCCTTGCCTGACCAAATAAATGGTCGATCAATATTTTCCTTCAATAAATGGTTAAGGGGCATGGCCTTTATTAACAAAGGAAATATGAATAATCAAACTTAAGCAAAAATGCAACATACAAGCAAACAGATGCTCGCTGAAAATAAAAGGAATGAAACACACTAAATGCCACAAGCAAAATGCTAATTGAAATATTTTTTTGATGTTTTGAAATATTCATTTTTGTTTGGGTTTTGAAATATATGCTTTTTTTGATTTTGACATATATATTTTGTTTTTGAATTTTTGACATATGTATTTTTTTTGAATTTTTGACATATGTATTTTTTTGAATTTTTGACATGTAATTTTTTTTTGTAATTTTTTTTGAATTTTTGACTAAAAGATCAGCATGGTACTTAGATCAAAAGATCATATTCATTTATCAACTTAATTTCCAAATTGTTCTTTAACAACTTAACTTAAACCCATCGTGTTTGAATTTGTGTTTCCATTCGTGATCCCATTTGATGATTTGACCCTTAGTCAATCTAAGCCATTCCTTAAGCTTGGAGTACACCCCTTTAGAAAGAAAGGAAGAAGTTTAGAAAGTCCATGAGAAGGTTCCGGAGACTTAAAAAGATATTCCTTTCCAACCCTAATATCCGTTGGGGTTCGATCATTTTCCTTCCGGGGTATTTATCGACCTTGCGTTCCTTTTCGTTTCATTTCATGGCCTTGATGTAACGTTTGTAATGTAATGGCCTTTTTGATTTGACATTTGCCTTTTGTTTTTGCTTTTCTATTTTTTTTCGGAACGGATCTCCCCCTTTTTTTTATGACGGCCTCCTACTAAGATGGCGGGTATTCTTGGTAGTCTATTCTAAGCCTCGTTCCAACATCATGGGCCGAGTGTAAAACAGAATTTTGTTTTTAAAATGAATGATTTGTACTTTACACTTTTAGTCAAGCTTTTGATATTCTTCAGGACTTAGCATCTCTTGTTACTCACGAATCAAACGTGTCAGTGTGTGTAGTAATGGATTTGAAATTAAGTTATCCAGACTAACTGGGAAATTTGAGTTTATAAACTTTCTGATTCCACTGGTCTTTGTACCATACTGATCGACTCTTTAACCTAAGGGTAGTATTTCTTAAGATGTAAACCATTCCAGGGATGATTTAGCTCTTCTCCTTCTGCATTAATCAGACGATAAGCATTACCAGGAAAAGCGTGCGATACAACATAAGGTCCTTCCCAGTTGGGTTGGAGCTTAGAACGCGGACCACCAGGTTTTACAAAAATTCTTTTAACGACCATTTCACCGACTTTGAACTTACATTCAATGACTTTCTTTTGATAAAAATGTGCTAGTCTATTTTGATAAACTTTTGCATGATTAGCAGCTGACCACCTTTTCTCGTCCAAAAGTTCCAATTGAGCAAGAAGTGTTGAACGATGTTCATCAATGGAAAACTCCTTGTTCAATTGTACTCTTAGCGACGATATAAGGATCTCATATGGAACTACCGCCTCCATTCCAAATGTTAAGGAATAAGGAGTTTGCCCGGTAGGCGTGCGGATTGAAGTTCGGTAGGCCTATAGAGCATCAACCAATTTTTCTGGCCAATCTGCAAATTTGTTAGACTTACACGTCTTTTTGATGATTTTTATCAAAGTCTTATTTGTTGCCTCTGCTTGGCCATTGCCTTGCGGATAATAAGGAGATGAATGATGCAATGCAATTCTATACCTGTTGCAGAGATCCTTCAATTCTTGTGACACGAACTGCGGTCCGTTGTCGGTGACGATGGTACTTGGAATTCCGAATCTTGTGATGATGTTCTTCAGGATGAACTTGCAGACGGTTGATGCTTTGATCTTCGTATACGCTTCAGCTTCTGCCCACTTGGTGAAGTATTCCGTTGCCGTGAGAATGAAAGATTTTTGCTTGATGCCGGAATCTGGGTTACCAAGAGGTCCAATAATGTCGAAAGCCCACATGGAGAAAGGCCATGGGGAAGAAACAGGATGGAGTGAAGATGCAGGAGAATGAATTTTGTCGGCGTGAAGTTGACACTTAGCACACCTACGGACATATCCTACACAATCTTCTTCCAGGGTTGGCCAATAAAATCCTTGTCGAAGGATTTTCTTTGCTAGCATCTGTCCATTGACATGGCCACCACAAACTCCACTATGAGCTCCTTCCATAACCTTCCAAAGTTCATCCTCGTCTAGACATCTCAGAAGAACTCCATCAAAACCTCTTTTGTACAATGCTCCCCCAACTAGGGTGTATCGTTGAGCAATTCTCCTGATAGCTCTCTTCTCCTCAGTTGTAGCTTCCTCAGGATACGATTGATCTTCACAATATTTTGCAATTTCATAATACCATGGCTTCTGTTCCTCATCCATCTCTTCTAACAGCTCCATTAACATGATTTCTCTTTTCTCCACAATACTCCCATCTCTGAATTTCTTCAGCAACTTCTCCTTAGTTCTAAGAAATGAAGGGTCTTTCACGGCAGGTGAAAGACGCCTATGAACTATGATTGATTCGGATTGCTTGCTGATAGGAAAATCAAGGGAAGATGCAAGTGAAGCTAGAGCGTCAGCTAAGATGTTTTGATTCCTAGGGACATGGACAAAGATCAATTTTGTGAAAAGCTTTGAGTATGCAGAAGTAAGTTCTTGATAAGGCTTGAGCTTAGGATCAAGAGTTCGATACTTGGTCAGCACTTGGCGAAGAATTAGTTGGCTATCACCCACAATCCTGAGTTTAGTGGCACCATGAAAATGAGCAGCCTCGAGGCCAGCAAGGAGTGCCTCGTATTCAGCTATGTTGTTGGTGACTGGAAAATCAAGCTGAAAGGCTTGTGGAATGGTGACACCTTCAGGTGATAACAGAACGATTCCAATACCCTTTCCATGAGAATTTAGAGCTCCGTCAAAATGCAGAGTCCACATATCATCTCTGATTTGATTTACGGACATCAATTCCTCATCCGGAAACTCTGATCGCACTGGATCAAATCGAGGAAGGGGATGATGAGCAAGATGTTCTGCTATGGCATAGCCCTTGATCGCTTTCTGCTGAATGTAAATGATATCGAATTGAGATAGAAAGCTTTGCCATCGCGCTAACCTATCAGTAAGAACAGATTTCTCCAGAAGGAACTTGATCAGATTCATCCTAGCGATGAGGTGGACTTCATGGGCCAGAAAATAATGCTTCAATTTCTGAACAACCCAAACCAATGCTGCACATGTTTTCTCCATCGCCGTGTATCTCTGTTCAGCGGGGTTGAGAAGTTTAGAGAGATAGTAGGCTGCCCTCTCCTTTCCTTCTTCATCTTCTTGTGCTAGGACAGCCCCCACTGCATCATCCAGGACTGAAATATAAAGTATCAATGGTTTGCCTGGAGATGGTTGTCTCAAAACAGGAGGACTTGCCAAATAGTTCTTTAATCCATCGAATGCCTCCTGACACTTATCGTCCCAATCGAATTTGACTCATGGCTTGGTAAGCTCGTAGAACGGCTTACACCTCTGTGAGTGCTGGGAGACAAAACGGCGAATAAATTGCAACCTCCCGATTAATCCTCTCAATTATTTCAAGTTTTTGGGAGGTGGCATTTCTCTGATAGCCTTCGCCTTATTGGGATCAATCTCAATTCCCCGTTTGCTGACAATGAATCCAAGTAATTTTCCTGAAGATACCCCGAATACACATTTCTTGGGGTTCATCTTTAACTGATACTCTCTCGATCTCTCTAATACCCTTGCCAAAACTTTGGCGTGCTCAGCCTTTGTTTTAGACTTAACCAATAAGTCATCTACATACACTTCCAGATCTATATGCATCATGTCATGAAATATTGCCATCATAGCCCTCTGATAAGTGGCTCTAGCATTCTTTAATCCAAATGGCATGACAACATAATAGTATGTTCCCCAAGGTGTAGTGAATGAGGTCTTTTCTTGATCCTCTTCTGCCAGCTTAATCTGGTTGTATCCTGAAAATCCATCCATAAACGATAACGTTTCATAGCCAGCAGTGTTATCGATGAGTACATCAATATGAGGCAATGGAAAATCGTCTTTAGGACATGCCCGGTTCAAATCGCGGAAGTCAATGCAAATCCTGACCTTCCCGTCCTTTTTCATAACCGGGACTATATTGGCCACCCATTGTGGATAAAGGACAACTCTAATAAATTTGGCTTTGTGCAATTTATCGACCTCTTCCTTCATCTTTAAAGCCATTTGTGGGTGGAATCGCCTTAATTTCTGCTTGACCGGACTAGCTCCATCTTTTAATGTTAACCTGTGTTCAACTAAAGATGAGTCTAACCCCGGCATATCTTCATAACTCCAGGCGAAAGTGTCCTTATAGTCCTTAAGTACTTGTACCATTGCCTTCTCATCCTCTGTAGAAAGATTTTTGCTGACGAGGACAACCTTAGGTTCGTCTTCAGTCCCTAAGTTTATTTCTTTGGTAGGCTCTTCTACGGCAGCTGAGGGTTCATCAAATCTCTTCACTCCACTGGCATACGCCTCAGCCGCGTCCTCATCATTTTCCTCATCTTCAATAATGGGGTCTTTTCCATGCACTAACTCATATACCCCATACCCATCATTAACTGACTCATCGTCCGTACAATCTTCTGGCATCTGAATTGGATCTTCTAATAGCTGAGGGATTAAAGAGCAAGAAGAACACTTATCAGCTAAGTCCCGGAGGTATCTATCTGGAATTTGCCTACCCTTAGGCTTCCTAGACTTCCTAACCTGACTAACCTGCCTAAAACTAGACTGCCTAACTTCACTAAACTCACTATCATAACCTAATGAAGACGAAGCAGGGTGAAAATCCTGAGATACAAGTGGAAATACAAGAGAATCCTCCCGTAGGGAGGGACAGAGTAGCTCTAAGAGAGAATCTTGACCGACGGACCCGCGCGGTAGGGGGCAATCGGACAAGTAAGATGTTTCCTCGATGAGGATTTGGGAAGAATTTGTTGCCAAATTGGCATTTTTTTTTAGACCATCGAGGAGTTAAACATAAAACAAGAATGGATGCAAATGGAAGGATGATCAAACGGAGGAAGCGGCACCAAGGCCAAAGGATTAGGGGGATCATATAGCAATATGTCCCAGATTAGATCATACATCCTCTCTAGGTCGAGAGGAGGGGATGGAATGAGATCCTGAGGGGACAGAGTGATCATAACGGGCGGAGCCCGTGGAATATCTTCAGTAATGACCCGCGACCAAGTCGGGGTCAAGAGTAGTGTGCGGAATAGAGTATGGAGCATAAAGATATGGGAAGGATATGTCCCCCTCCAGAGCAGATCTGTTGTATAACCAGCTTCGTAGGGGTCATATGGCTCCCCTTCATCAGTTTCTTCCGACAGCAGTATCCGCTTATCAAAGATGGCACCAGGACCTTCAATCAGCTCGTCAATCTGCGGCGGCCACTTGGGTTCTGCAGGATCTAGGAATAATCTGTTCAGTGCTATGTAGAGGTCCCTTAGATCAAACCATCTGTACCATTCACATTCGGGGTCATGGAATTTCCTCCTTTTCATAGGCCGCAGAGCCTCCAAGGATTGGTACGTAAGTAGTTCAGAACAATGTCTAGCCAAGTCTCTCCCATATATGTCATGGAGGTCAAAACATGAAGTAATGACCACCATGTTGTCGTGACTAAGTATGGGCCCTTTTAGAAAGTGTGTATACAGGGTCCATGTTAGGGGATCTCGGCCTTCCTTAGGTGGTGTGGACATTGTTTCCAGGATTTTTCGACCTTCTTCAATCTCTGCTTGCTGAACCAGATCTTGCTTCAGTCTTCTTGGCCTATAGCCCAGACCACTTCCAGGTGCTGCTCGGTGATCTTTAACAGGAGTGGTCTTGCCTTGCAATTGTGTGCCCAGACCTCTTCCAGGCTGATAGCCGTTCTTCATCATGATTCTCCATCCTAGGGTACTCATGCACTTCCCCCTTTTGATAGTATTTAATGGGTAAGGAGAAATGGTGGCGGCTTTCAAAGGATCAGCCACTGGACGGTAGACCTGTAGTACCGACAGAAAAGGTTGTCGGCCAGGTAAAACATCAGATTTAGTATTCAATGTATGAGCAGCAGTAAGGATCGGCATGCTCGTCACTTTAATAATTCGTCCTTTGAAAGGGAATTTGAGGCATTGGTGATTCGTAGAAGGAATCGCCTCAAGAGTTTTAATGTAAGGACGTCCTAGAATGGCATTTATAGAAGGGTCAATTTCGAGAATGTGAAATTCGACCTCTGCATGACTTACCGGACCTAGCTCCACTTTTAAATAAACCATTCCCAGAGGGGAACGGGTAGAGTTGTCATATACTGTAACTGAAATGGGCAAGGCAGCCACTTCTCCTTGGGCACACCGCACAGCTCTAGGGTCTTCGGGGGTAGAACATTGATTGAAGCCCCCGTGTCAACCAAGCATGCATCCACGGCCTTCTAACAGATATTGACCGTGATGCTTAGAGCCATGCTTCTGGCGGCTGGCGGTGCTAATTCCGATGTGTGGAATGTAATAGAGGGCTGATCCCCCTGAGGAACTAGTAGTGCTGCAATTTTCTCTACCGGCACGTCCTCGTTGACCATCACCTTCTGTAGGTATTCCATTAAGGCTTCTTGGTGAATCTTGGACCTTTTGATCAATTCAAGTACGGTGATCCGTGCCGGTGTTCTGTCCAGATTTTTCAACAAGTCATATTGAGTGCCTGGTGCACTCTCTTCATTATGGGCTTCCTCAGTCGGCCGTGATGGGCCGTCTCTGACTGTGGATTGAGGGAAGACTTTGTTGAAAATCCTTCCACTTCGGAGTGCATGTTATTCAACCGTGGAGGATCCAGGTGACACCTTGAGTACTGCAGAGTCGGGTGGTGCGGATGATGTAGGTGATGGCATAAGGTTAGGTGGTGATGGCGTAGGGTTAGGTGGTGGTGGCATGGTGCGGATTAAAGGCCTAGATGGTTGGATGGTGGATGGGTAAGTGGTTGGTGAAGTGGGGAATGGGACGCGTAATAGCGGTCTGGATGGTAAGGGCATATCTGGGTAGGTGGTGGTGGTAATGGGCGAAGTAGGGAATGGCACGCGGAGTAATGGCCTAGATGGTAAAAGGGGTGCATAGTTGGTTTGTGGTGGGTTATATGGTGGAGGCGTAGTGGTATGGGGCATGATGGGCTTAAGGAAAGCGGGTGGCGGTACTGGGTTATTGGGTGCGGGCGAGTGATATGTGGGTGTCGGTAGAGGGGTGATGGTAATGGGTTGTGGCCTAGGTATGCGGATGGTGTGGCGTGGTGGTTGTTCTGCGGTATTCTGAATGTGACCCATTGAATAAAGAGAAGAAGAGTCTTCTATCCTCCACTGTTGCCCACGACTAACCTCAGACTGGCTGTTCGTCAGAATAGGGGCAACTTGATTTTGGTTCTGGTGCTCCGGGAGCGGGTTCTGCACTATGCCCATATTTGGTGGCGGTGCTGCCTGTGCTGGTGGTCTTACTTGCTGCTGTTGTTGCGGTCTTCTCGCCTTCAGGGCTAATATATACTTTTTCATCTCCTCCCAGTCTATGCCGCCCTGCTCATTGAGATCATGAATATAATCTCTGAACTGGAAGCAGGTGTCAATGGTATGCCCAGGTTGCCTATAGAAATAGCAATACCTGGACGTGTCGGCATTTTGAGGCCAGACGTCCTTTTCCCTTGGCAAGACTAAGGCATTAGCTGCCATTAGAGCACTGAAGATATCGGCCAAGGATTCTGGGAGGGCAGGGTATTCCGCCCTCTTCGGGCCTGGAGATCTCCTCTGCTGGTTATAATCACCAGGAGGAGGGACATTGTGGTATGCCGGCGGTGCGCGCGGCTGATATTGCTGCTGTTGGGGCTGGTACTGCAATTGCCTTTGTGGTGTCTGCTGTGGCTGATGCTGGTTCTGGTTCTGATTCGGCTGCTGGGGCCGTTGATACTGTTGCTGATAATGGGGGTTCTGCTGCTGCCTGTACCCTTGCTGATTCGGCTGCTGTGGCCTCTGGTACTGTTGCTGACTCCTCACAAACTGGGGCGAGTTATTGTTCATGCCACTAACTTGCTCATGAGAGAGCGTGCCCTCAGTAGTCGGACCTGTGCTGGGAGAGTTCGGCACTGTAGGCTTCCGAGGTGGAGGCCTGCTAGGTCTGTGAGGATCAAAGACGCTAGAGAATGTAGCGTCTTTAAAAGCATTCTGGCAGTACCGTGCTCTTTCATAGAGCTCTGCCATGTTGGTCAGATTGTTCAAGGAGAGGACTAGCTTGAATTGGGGCGTGGCGTTGGAAATTAACATTTTCACTTGTTCGGACTCGGACAAGTGGTCCTTCACCTTTTCGGCCAGGCCCCGCCACCTGTCCGCAAAACTGACAAACTCCTCATCAGGTTTCATCTTTTCGGCAATAAGGTCAGTAATGGACAAGGAGGGTGCAACTCTGTCCTGGTATCGTTGGATAAATTTGCGTGAAACGATACCGTAATCCTCTACTTCGGAGGGTTCTAAAGAAAAGAACCACTCGAGGGCTGGTCCCTCTAGAGATCTCCTGAACAAAAAGGCCAACGACCTCTTGTCGTTCTGCCAGAAAGAGGATTCATACATAAACTCCTTCAGATGTGTGAAGGGGTTACCAGTACCGTTGTACTTCCGGTACACTGGCAATTCAGAGGGTGGTAGGTGGAATACCGGCAGGCTCGGTAAGTTGATTTCTGGTACAGCTTTGACCCCCATCATCTTCTGGAGATTGTTAAATTGCTCATCCATACGCTCCATTTTGGCCAGTAATACTTGTGTGGTCAGATCTGCCTGGGGAGGAGGAGGAGGTGGAGGTACTTGATAGGCCTGTTGCCTAGAGTACGTTGGACAGGGGGGACAATAAAGGGGAGGTCCGGCAGAGCTTCCGCCATGCCCGAGGGCATTTTGATAAGCAGGCGTTTGCGGTCTAGCCGGTTGCCTAGAGGATGAAAGCTGCGGCCCAGTTGGCCGAGAAGTAATGTGAAGGCCTTCCACGGCCTGATGGATATAAGGAGGAGGAAAAGAAGCTTGCTGAGGAACAGCAGGGGGAGCCACAGGGTTCGGCTTGGCAGGCTGCATGGGTACCTTCCCCTTCAGAATCGATTGGATCGCCTCGAACTGCTGAGGGTCCAGTCGGGAGGCAAGAACTCCCAAAGCGTTGACGAGATCCACAGGATCAGAGGATGAGGGATCATTCTGATTCATGTCTCCCTCAAGATCGGGATTAGGAATCGCATATTCATGCGGGGGAGGATCAGGATATCGATCTTGGGGACGAAAGAGAGGGGTCCGGACATTCCCATCATGTCGATATGGAATGGGGGCAGAATTACGGGAGGCATCAGCATCTCTCCCGTTCTCGTAGTTGTAGTTAGAATCCCGAGGGGCATTAGCATCTCCCTCGTAGTTGATGATGGCGTCTTGAGCCATACTCAAGTCCCTGCCTGATCGTAGCAGCATGATGTTAGATTTTTTTTTTCAAAGATTTGACAAACAAGTTGCACAGAGATTAATTGATCAAGTGGATGCTTAACGTGATTTTAAGATTCCTTTTTTGAGTTATTTGGATTCAATTAAACCTCAAATTCTCTCAAGGGAAGGATCCTAGTTTCAGTTCAGTTTCCACCATTATTCTCTAGGGCTTTCTCTCACAACGCTTTCAGAATCTAACCGGGACTTCAATTGGTACAACCAGCCCGATGATCAAGGAGGAATACCTTGATTTTGGGGACTTATGGAGGTCTCAACGTCAACTTCTCTAGTCTGATCAAGGGACCAACCCAATCAGAGAGAGTTGCTGACGTCAAGTAATGTGTGCCTAAGAAAAGGAGGGTATTCGCCTCAATGCGTATGTCCTACAACCTGGATGGCCTCTAATGCTTAATAATAATGGGTAGCTAGCACTCAAGCCACAAAAATCTGAAAACTGAAAAATAACTAAGAAACTGTCTGAATCGCGTCGATGATAGTCGACGCTATTCAAAACAGAACTTAATTTTTCGCAGAAACAGATGCAGACAGCAGAGAAGATATGGAGACTGAAAGGCGTCTGGGTGCGTTGACGTGCTTTGAAACGCGTCAGTTCTCCTGGACGCTTTTCAGTTCGCAGAAACAGTTTTGCAGGAGGATTTTCTGGGTTGAATCCTCCTCAAACAGGTTAAAAGCAGGAAATAATCAGCTCATGCAGATTTTTTTTAGTTCCAAATTTTTAACAGGATAATTTACCAACTAAATAACTAGAAAATCAATCAATCACACATCATTTTCATCACAAAAACAGCTTTTTGAACTAATCAAGGGGAGGGCAAGATCTTGCCACTGGGGTGTGCACGTGGTGCACGAGGGAAATTAATTAAACTAAAACACTCACCAATTGGTGAGGACGTGTCGAAAGACACAAGTGGTGCACCGTGGGTGCCCGGTTGATGACAGCAAGAACAAAAAAAACTTAAAAGATGGCGAGACCAAGTCCCATCGTGATCGCCAAAAAAGCTGTGAGTGCTTAGAATGACCGTGTGATTATCATGAAAAATCTAGGTTATTTAGTGTAAAATAAACCTATTAAAAAAAATAGCAACTAAGTGCAGTGATCGCCAGAAACTTTTAACTAAAAAGTTCCAAAAGAAGTTTGATCGCCTACCTTTTTAAATGCGGAAGATATGGAGTCCTTGGTTCCCCTTCCTCAGCCGGCTGAAGAAAGAGAGCCCTTCCTTGCTTTTTGTTCTTGCTGTTGAATTCGAAATTTGAGGTTGAGGTTGAGGTTGAGGATCGTCCAGAAATCCCTTTTTGCTGAGTGCTTGATTTGCTCCTTTTGATTCTCTTGTTGTTTGAGTTGAGTTGAGTGCAGCAGAAAGTGTAGAAAGAAAAGGAGATAAAGAAAACAATTATGAGAACTTAAGCAGAAGCAGTATCTATTCTAATCATGGTATTGAACATGCAACTAAACAGCAAACTTACTTGTTTTAATGGCTTTTGAAACCCCTTTATCAAGTAAGTTTTTGAAAAGAAAAGGAATGAAGTTGTGGTGTGTGTTGCATAGAGTGATTATGAAGAATGAGATTAATGAAATGAAAATAAAGGTGCAGAAATGAAACACTTATGCCCAATTGGATGAAGCTTCGAATTGGATGAAGAATGGACGCCGACTTCTAGAAACAGCAACGCTTCAGCGTTCCGACGTTGTTGCTTCGATCTTCTATCGCTCAAGATTACGCTTCACTTCAAATTACGCTTAACTTTTTTTACTCTTCAACATGTAAGGTATTTATAGACTTCTTTGCGTTCGTGGATTAACATAGAAAAACTTCGGATTTATCCATCTTAACCGACAGATAAATACTGATTAATTCATCTTTATCTGTAATTATTTAAAAAGCGTCCAGGATGGCTGACGCCTTCCAGATTAATTAAGATAAGGATAAACATCCGGGAAGACTTATCTTTATCTTTATCAGCTAAAACGCGTCCACTTGTGTAGACGTCTTTTACACTAATTAAGATAAGGATAAACATCCGGGAAAACTTATCTTTATCTTTATCAGGTAAAACGCGTCCACATGTGTAGACGTCTTTTACACTAATTAAGATAAGGATAAACATCCGGAAGAGAAGTTAAAATAGCCTAGGAAACCTAAAACGCGTCAACTCTCACAGACGCCTTTTATCTAATTAATCAATTGATTAAAATTCAAATTTAAACGTTAAAATAAGAATAAACTCTAAATGGCGTCTACATAGGTCGACGTCTTTTAGACTTTTTCATATTTTAACTGAAATTTGAGCTAAAATCAATTTAATTGATTAACTTAAACATGTCTGTTAAACCCGACACTCAAAAATATTAATAAAAATTAATTAATGATTAAACATTAGACCATTCTGAGGCATTATTATATGATATGAAATTTACTCGAAATGATGTCAAAATTAGCATGTCTACAAGCCCCACCTCAATCAAAGGCAGCTCTGGCCCCGACAGAAGCATCCCATCAACGACCCAATGCCGGGTCGATCATGATGATATCCGGGGGCCCTGGAGAGGGAGCGAGGCGTCGTCGAGCCAGCGCTATGGCAGAGGTAGCTGCAGTCAACACCGAGCCGAAGCGGTCTCGTCAAGAAGACATCATCTTCGGCCAGAAGGATCTGACCGACGTTCAGGTTCCTCACGACAACGCCCTAGTTGTGAATGCTATAATGAAAAGTTACGATGTTCATCGTATCTTTGTTGATAATGGAAGTGCCCTAAATGTACTTTTTTACGATTGTTTTAAAAAAATGGGTTTGAATGAGGCTGAGATGAAGCCTCACCAGGGGCCTCTATTCGGCTTTAATGGTTCGCCTTGCCGAGTAGAAGGCATCTTCCGGTTATTTGTAACCCTAGGTACAGCCCCTCGGCAATTAACCGTCGAAACGGATTTTGCCGTCGTCAAGGTCGACTCAGCATACAACGTCATCTTTAGCCGAAGGCTGATCGGCGGAATAGGAGTTGTACCTTCGTCTTTCCATCAGAAGCTGAAGTTCCATACCGGCCATGTAATCGGCGAAGCCAAGGGAAATCAGGATGTTGCCCGGCAATGTTATATGATTTCGGTCAAAGGGAAGGCTGCGGCCGAATCCCTTTCGATCGAATCTTCGGCCAAAGCATCCCCGAGAGAAGAACTGACAACCGTCCCAGTTCCGGGAGGAGAAGGCCGAACACTGATGATAGGTTCCGGCCTCGAGAAGTCTGAAACCGAAAGACTTGTCGAATTCCTGAAGGAAAACCTCGACGTCTTCGCTTGGTCTCCTTCGGACATGTCCGGAGTCGACCCGGAGGTGGTAGAGCATCGGTTGCACGTCGATCCAAACCAGCCTCCGGTCAAGTAGAAGCGGCGTACCTTCAATCAAGAAAGGAGGACGGCCATCCAAGCAGAAGTATAGAAGGGGCTGAATGCGGGACACCTCCGAGAAGTGCACCATCCCGAATGGATCGCTAATGTAGTGATGATGCCCAAAAAGGACGGCAAGTGGTGGATGTGTGTGGACTTCACCAACCTCAACAAGGCCTATCCGATGGACAGTTTTCCACTGCCTCGGATAGACCAGGTGGTGGACGCCACTTCCGGTCACTAGCTGCTCAGCTTCCTCGACGCATATTCAGGCTATCACCAGATCCGAATGCATCCGAACGACGAGGACAAGACAAGCTTTACAATGGACCTCGGCCTATACTGCTATACCCGGATGCCATTCGTCTTGAAGAATGTAGGAGCAACTTATCAGCGTCTCATCAACAAGATATTCGCTCCGCAGCTCGGCCGCAACATGCAGGTCTACATCGACGACATGCTGGTGAAAAGCCGCGTTGCTGTGGACCATCTGGCCAATTTGGCCGAGACATTCTCCGCCTTGCGCAGGTATAAAATGAAGCTGAATCCCGCCAAGTGCGCCTTCGACATGGCCTCTGGGAAGTTCCTCGGCTACATAGTCACCCGCCGAGGGGTAGAAGCAAATCCTGCGAAGGTTGTGGCTATTATCCAAATGCGCCCTCCGGCCAACGTCTGAGAGGTTCAGAAGCTAAGTGGAAGAATTGTCGCATTAAGCCGCTTCCTGTCTAGGGCGGCAGATTATTGTTTTCCCTTATTCAAGCTACTGAAGAAGACTAATAATGTCTCCTGGATAGACGAGTGTTAGTCGGCCTTCGATCAGCTGAAAGCCTACCTCTCCGATGTTCCCGTCTTGTCTAAACCGGTTCGCGGAGAGCAACTGTTCGTTTATCACGCCGCATCTGAGGCGGCTATTAGTGTTGTCCTCGTCCGGGAAGAAGATGGCGTTCAAAGGCCAGTTGGCTATATAAGCCGAGCCCTCCATGGAGCAGAGCTTCGGAATCCTGCTCTTGAAAAGCTGGCCCTAGCCCTCGTCGTGTCCGTAAGGAGGCTCCGGCCCTACTTCCTCGCGCATTCAATAAAGGTCTTCACAGATCAACCTTTGAGGCAAGTCCTCACTCGGCCAGAAGTGTCCAGGAGGCTAGCAAAATGGGCAATCGAACTGGGAGAATTCGACGTCTCTTATAGGTCTCGGACAGTAATAAAAGCTCAAGCTTTGGCCGACTTTATTGCCGAACTCACTCTTGAAGCATCCTCGGCCCCTCAGCCGGAAGTCAAAGTTACTCCTGAAGCCAAAAGCGCTTCGATTCCTTCGTCTTTGGCAGATGAATGGCGACTCTACGTTGATGGGTCCGCATGCTCTTCGGGCAGTGGCGCCGGATGGATCTTGGCATCTCCAGAAGGGGTCATTACGGAGTATGCGCTGCGCTTCTCCTTCCCGGCTACCAACGATGCCGCTGAGTATGAAGCCCTTATTTCAGGCCTTCGGGCTGCCAGAAGACTCGGTGCGCAAAACATAAGGGCGTTCAACGACTCTCAGCTGATCGCCAATCAAGTCACCGGGGAGTACGAGGCCCGGGACGCACTGATGACATCCTATCTCCAGGTAACCCGCAAGATCCTTAGTGAATTTAATTCTTATGAGATTGTGCGGATCCCTCGGGCTGAAAATGCTCGAGCCAACGCTCTTTCCCGGCTACTATCAACCCAGGACGGGGGAGGAGGCTAGTAGAAGAGCTGGCCGAGCCGAGTCTCGACGAATCTGAGGTCATGCAAGTGAGTGAATCCGAAGCAGAGACCTGGATGACTCCCTTGATCGCCTTCCTCCTCCGAGAGGAGGTCCCGTCCGATCCAAAGGAAGCAAGGCGCGTCCAGCAGCGCTCTTCCCATTTTCTAATTCTGGAGGGAATATTATATAAGAAGTCCTTCGGCCAGCCACTCCTGCGATGTCTCGGCCCGGCCGAAGTTGATTATGCCATTCGGGAAGTACATGAAGGGATCTGCGGAGCACACGTAGGAGGGAGGGCCTTGACCCACAAACTCTTGAGGCAAGGGTACTGGTGGCCAACCCTCCGAGAGGACGCAGCTGCTCTCGTTTGCTGCTGTGACCAGTGCCAGAGGTTTAGCTCCCTCATTCATCAGTCGGCAACTCTTCTAACACCTCTGTCAGACCCTTGGCCTTTCGCCCAATGGGGGATCGATATCCTGGGACCTTTTCCCATGGCCACCGGCCAGAGGAAGTTCCTTATTGTGGCGGTGGATTACTTTACCAAGTGGGTCGAAGCCGAACCCCTCGTGTCTATAACCGATAGCAATGCATGGAACTTCGTATGGAAGTCCATCATTTGTCGCTATGGCATCCCTAGGACGATCATCTCAGACAATGGCAAACAGTTCGACAGCCATTGGTTCAAAGACAACTGCGCAAGCTTCGACATTCTCCATAAGTTCGCTTCGGTAGCACACCCTTAGACGAATAGCCAAGTCGAAGTCACTAACCGAAGCCTATTGCGAGGACTGAAGACTCGCCTCGGCAAGGCTAAAGTCTGATGGGTCAAAGAGCTGCCAAGCGTCCTATGGGCCTACCGAACAACAAACCGAACCCCTATCGGAGAAACCCCATTCCGAATGGCCTACGGGGTGGAAGAGGTTATCCCCATCGAAATCGGCTTGCCATCGCCGAGGGTTCTCACTTACGATCCGGAGGCTAATGGTGAAGCCCTGAGATATCACCTTGATCTTATAGAAGAGACAAGGGATCAAGCTCGCATTCGGCTGGCGGCTTATCAGCAGCGCATGGTGAGATACCACAATGCTCGAGTCAAGCACCGAAGCTTTGAAGCCGGAAACCTCGTATTGCGGAACGCCCACGCGTCCAAGCTAGTCGAAACTGCAGGGAAGCTTTCTCTGAACTGGGAAGGCGCTTATCGCATAAGGGAAGTAATCCGACGAGGGGCCTATCGGCTGGAGACCCTTTCGGGGCCAGCCTCTCCCTCGTACCTGGAATGTGGAGCTCCTTCGGCACTACTTCATGTAAGTCATCTCCCCCGGGGTTTAGCCGGACACCATGAATATATTATTCTTTTATTATTCCGAAGTATTGTGTCCGGCACTACATTCTAAGTCCGTGTAAACCGTACCGGGAGTGGCTTCGGCCATGCAAACCGTATTGGGAGCGGCATTATTCTCTAAAGTCCGTGTAAACCGTACCTGGAGTGGCTTCGTCCATGCAAACCGTATCGTGAGCGGCATTATTCTCTAAGTCCGTGTAAACCGTACCGGGAGTGGCTTCGGCCATGCAAACCGTATTGGGAGCGGCATTATTCTCTAAGACCGTGTAAACCGTACCGGGAGTGGCTTCGGCCATGCAAACCGTATCGAGAGCGGCACTACATTCTAAGACCGTATAAACCGTACCGGGAGTGGCTTCGGCCATGCAAACCGTATTGGGAGCGGCATTATTCTCTAAGACCGTGTAAACCGTATCGGGAGTGGCTTCGGCCATGCAAACCGTATCGAGAGCGGCACTACATTCTAAGACCGTATAAACCGTACCGGGAGTGGCTTCGGCCATGCAAACCGTATCGGAAGCGGCATGGCTTCGGTCACACGTAGAATCAAATTCGGCTATCTACTCAAAGACATCATGAAGCAAGCATAAACAAAATGCCTTCTATATAAACACAAGTACAAAAACGGGCCGCATGCTTGGCCTCGGCATCTTGAAAAGCAAAAACAAAAAGGACCGGGACAAGCCCCCGGACTAGCTTTTAGTGTCTTTGCCATCCACATCGACAGGAGCTTGGCCGGGAGACGCCGGAGGGGAAGCGTGGGCCGGTTCGGCTATGGCGCCTTCTGGAGAAGCCTCCAAGTTTGCCTTCAGAGCCGAAACCTCATCGGCGTGGCGGCGGCGCTCCTCATCCCGCTCCTCGGCCTTGTCCTGGATCTCGGCCTTCAAGAACGCGATCTCGGCCCGGGCCCGCTCCAGCTCCTTCTCGGCCTTCTTCTTGGCCTCTGAGGTGGTGTGGATCACCTCCCTCTGGCCCTCCAGCTCGGCCCGAAGCTGCGAGTTCCTCTCGATGAGGACATCAATGCCGGCCTCGAGATCACGCCGCACCAAGGCCACTTTGCCCGAGGCCAACTGATCCGAGGCCTGGTCGATGTCCTGGAGCTTCTGCTGGATGATGGCCTGGCGGCGAGCAAGGGCATCGCACATGACCGCGGCCTGCAGCGGAAAGCAAGAAAGAAAATATAAGCTTAAAGCAACTAAGGGAAACAACGAGCAAAGACAAAGACGAAGGGGCTCTCACCTGGACGGCGTGCCGAATGCACTACAAGGACAAGCCTTCCAAAGAAAGCTCATTGATTTTGTCCCCGGCCATCGGAAGGGTCCAGCCGTGAACCAGATGCAGACACGTCCGGGAGTCTTCCAGACTCTTGTCTGCAAAGACCCCCGTGTCCGGGCGCCAGGGCTGGTTCCCGTACTCCTGGGACATGTGCGTCCCGGTCGCCCCGAAAGGGTAGGACAGCGTCTCTGCACTGGCCTCGATGGCCGAAGGAGAGTCGCCCCTCTGTGGTTGGGGAGGCGACGAAAGCGGGGCGCCCCGTGCCGACACCGGCCTCTTGGTCGCCGGGGCGGATTCCCTCTCGCCAGGATCATCCGACCGGCTCCGCTTCTCCGGCCGCTCGCTCCCTCCGGCGACCGCCTTCCCCTTCTGCCGCTCCCTCTCGAGAGCAGCAGCGGCAGCGCGGCCTTCGGCGGAAGCCGCGGTCTGCCTCGTGGTCCGTGCGCCGGGGGCCGGAACCCCTCCAGCCGTCCTCCCTTCCACAGGCCGTGGCTGGGACGGTCGAGACTGTCCAGACTGTTTGGAGATCTAGCTGATCAGTCCCCGGAGACTAGACATCTCTACAAGCAGAAAAAAGAGTTAGCAATAGTTCAAAATGCAACTTTTGACTCAAAGCCGACTTACCCCCGGCCGCAGCTTTGGCGCCCTCTTCGGCTGGACGAGCTTCGGCCAGAGCCCCGGGCGTAGCAGCTCTCGCCTCGACCTCCCCTGGGGCCTCTTCGAGAGGAAGGTAGGGGAAGACCCGGGGAGGAGAGAACGACAGGTCCGGCCAGGCTCCCATATCAATGAGCCTGTCCTCGTCCGACAGAAGCTCCGCAATGTTGTACAAAGCATTGTCCTCGAAGAGGTGCGCATCGATGAGTTGCTCGAGGCTGAGAGTGGGTGGGTCGGAAAGGCCCTCGGCCAAAGGTGCCCATTCGGTGGGGAAGGGCCAAACGCTCTTATCCTCCTCCGGCAGAGAAATGAAAAAGAAGCCCTCCTTCCAATGATGAATGGACGAGGGCTTCCCGGAGAAGATCTCCCAGCCGAAGCGGGGGACGAAGCAGTACCAGGAAGACTTCCCCTGAGGCTTAATCTTGAAAAGATAGCGGAAAAGATTTACCAAAGGGTTGAAGTCAAGATAAGAGTTCAAGGCCAGGAATGCATAGAATGTCCGCCAGGATGTCGGAAAGAGTTGGGACAGGGCCAGTCCGTAAAAACTCAAAAGATTTATGACAAAGGAATGAAGAGGAAGGCGGAAGCCCGCCCGGAAGCTGTGCTCATAGATCGAGAAGCTCCCCGGCCGAACGGTGTTAGCTCTGGTGTGCCTCCCGGGCCGGACGGGAACCATCCAAGATGGAATCTGGTAGTAGTTAGTTATGACCTTGATGGTTTCGACATCAAGAGCACTAGCTACATCCGAGACCATCTCGGCCGGGCGACGGCCGGAGGTGGAAGGCTCAGCAGCAGCCGGAACCGGTTCTGCCTCGTCTGCCATAACGGAAAGAAAAGAGGTCGAAGAAAAGGGAGATGATAGAGAAGACTGGGCAGGTCTGGACAAGGAGCAAGAAGAACCGCCTTCGGCCGAAGAGTTACTCTAGGCCGAAGGAGAGCTACTGGACATGAATCAAAAGAGAGATAAGGCGGAAGCTAAGGCTTACCCTCAGACTAGGATCTCCCCGGTGGCTAAGAGTCTCCCCGGTGATAAAAAGCCTCCCCGGCGACGAAGGACTTCTCGGCGACGACTCCCGGCGACTAGGAGCTCCCCGGCGATGGATAAGGCGTCCTCAAACACCCTCAGTAGCACGCTCACTGTCAAAGAAGCAAAGGCGCTCGGGGAAGCTGCTCGCAGGGATGCACAGGTGTAGAAGAAGGAGAAGGCAAAAGAACAGTGGCCAGGGGAGAGGGGTTGATATTTATAGGGGGACTTGAGGGGGTTCGGTGCTGAACCGACGGCCGAGATCTTCCCACCCCTCGGCTCCGCCCTACTTGGATGCATGACACGTGTCCCGTCCTTCGCCATGATGACGAGAGGGCTGTCAGATCGAGAGGAGGCAATCAACGGTCGGATGCGGCCTGACCCTTCGACTGTTGGTCCGGATGCTTGCCACGTGTCCCGATCCTCGTGCCGAAGGCCGGAGAGGTGGATATCCAGGTGAAGGCTTGGGCAGAGAGCCGAAGTGACCGCGATCCGGTTGATCGTTGTTAATGGCTGAGATCTTTTTGTGCTTTCGGCAGACCGGCCGGATGCGCAACACGTGTCCTGTGTTTGTTGTGACGCGACCGTGAAGGCGGGAAGCCCAAGGTCTTTCCCGCTCTTGCCTGGTTCCGATGTACTCTGAGAACTCGCCCTTTTTAAATTGGGGACGAAGGCATTCGTCACCAAGTCTCGGCCTGAGACGAAGGTGTCTACGACAGGGTCCCGGCCTGAGACGAGGTTGTTTGTCACCAGCCCTTGGCCGACCTAAAGCGAAAACTTGTCCCCCAGTTTCTGAAACAGGTGGTAACAGTTTCGGACAAGGTGCGAACCATGTTTTTTCCATAAGGACTTCGGATTTTACTCTCGGTGTTTCATGGAATTGAGAACGACAAGAGTAGGGGGCCATGTGATGGGGCAGAATCCGATTCGGCCCATTAGCAGCCCATTAACAGCCCAACAACAGCAACAGCAAGAGGCCCACTGGCGGCCCTCGGCCAAGCAGCCTTCGGCCCATCAGCGGCCCAGCAGCCTTCGGCCCATCAGCGGCCCTCAGCCCAATTGGCCTCGGCCCAACTAGCGGCCTTCAGCCCAATTGGCCTCGGCCCAACTAGCGGCCTTCAGCCCAATTGGCTTCAGCCCACTAGCAGCATTCGGCCCAACAGTGGCCCCCAACCTTAGGCCCAGTAGTTGTATCCGGCCCACTCCGGTGGGAGGGTTAGGCACTATGGCAGTTTACCAGTAAACTAAAACATAGTCCTATATCGGCTGCCACAATTAAGTAACCTCTATCCTCCGTTATAAATATACGACTATTTATTACACAAGGTATGTCTTCTTGACCAAGGACAACAGTCCAAAAGCATTAAAGCTACCTCTTCTTCCTTCTCTTATTTAATCAAATCTTCTTCAGAAGCTGAGTTAGGCGTTGGAGGGGGTTCTCTTGGGCCGAAGCCCGGGACCCTCACTGACTGGTTCTTCTTCTCCCTGCAGGGGCTTCGGTTTGAATCTTCGCCGACCTCTCCGAGTCGGCCACGGCCACCGGCCTCGGGTTTTCTCCCTCCGGTCTCGGCGTCGCCCTTCGCCGGTCGATCCACTTCGGCCGAAGGAGCCTCGGCTTCGCCCCCAGCGAGCCTTCGTCCGGGTACCTCTCGGCTTCGGAGCCTCGGTCCCGCATTCCGCCCTCATCTCGGTCCGGATCCCCGTCGGTCCTCTTCTTCGGTCTGATCCTGTCTCGGATTCCAGTCTCGAAATCCGACTGTGATAGCTTCAGCTACATCAGGGTGTATGAATTGTTACACGAAAAAGACCCCATTACTGAAGATGAGGAAGTCGACGAGGACGCGGCTGAGGCGTATGCTAGTGGAGTGAAGAGATTTGATGAACCCTCAGCTGCCGTAGAAGAGGCTACCAAAGAGATTAATCTAAGAACTGAAGAGAAACCTACGGTTGTTCTCGTCAGTAAAAATATTCTGAAACAAATGAGGAGGCAGTGATTCAAGTTCTCAGAGACTATAATGACACTTTCGCTTAGAGCTATAAAGATATGCCAGGATTAGATTCTTCTTTAGTGGAATACCGATATAACATTGAAAGATGGAGCTATCCCGATTCAACAGAAATTGAGGCGATTCCACCCTCAGATGGCTTTCAAGATGAAAGAAGAAGTCGATAAGTTGCATAAAGTCAAATTTATTAGAGTCATCCTCTATCCACAATGGGTGACAAATATAGTCCCGGTCATGAAAAAGGATGGGAAGGTCAGGATTTGCATTGACTTCTGAGATTTGAACCGGACATGTCCTAAAGAAAACTTTCCACTGCCTCATATAGACGTACTCATTGACAACACTGCTGGTTATGAAACATTGTCATTCATGGATGGATTCTCAAGGTATAATCAGATTTGCTTGGCTGAAGAGGACCAAGAAAAGGCGTCATTCACTATACCTTGGGGCACTTGTTGTTATGTTGTCATGCCATTCAGACTGAAGAATGCTGGAGCCACTTATCAGAGGGCTATGATGGCTATATTTCATGACATAATGCATATTGATTTAGAAGTGTGTGTGGATGATCTGTTAGTAAAATCCAAGACTAAAGCTGAGCATGCCAAAGTATTTGCAAGAGTTTTAGAAAGGTCAAGAGAATATCAATTGAAGATGAATCCCAAAAAGTGCATATTTTGTGTATCATCAGGAAAGTTATTAGGATTCATCGTAAGCAAACGGGGCATTGAGATTCGCATGCAGCCCTTGTGGATAGCACAACAAAACTACATGGTTCTTCTACCCCGTTCAATAGGCATCTAATGCCATAGCCATAATCTCTCATTACAATTAAACATGCCTTGTGGATAGCACAACAAACATGCCTAAAGTAATTCGAATCCTATGACTATAACGATGGAGGATCATGCAGTAAGTTCTTAATTTTTCACGTTACGACTTAGAATTCAAACGAGGGTATTTTGATAACTTTTATCTTAGTCTCTCCTCGGTGATAGTATATAATATATCGTATATATTTAACAAATACTATACCTGCTTTGATTCACAATCAAACATAAATAATGCATCTCGTACATGTCTAGTGTGGTCATAGATAGCACAGTAGGTTTGACTAGAGCCAATAGTCAAACTCACACACAATCTAACATAACAATTATATTATACAATCCTGCAATTACTCAAGCAATAGATCTTCATCGAATCGCCTTCCTGGTTGCAACTGTAAATCATCCTCGCTCCTTTCTCAGTTGCCTCGATCAAATTACAATTAAATCTAAATTTACATGTAAATAGAAGAAGGCCTTATGGCGAGTACAGGATAGAGGGAGGTAGAAGTACATCGGAGTATAAGAGAGGAAGAGGTACATAGACCTCCATTTATTAACAATTAATAAATATCCATCATTCATCCACAATCCACATAAGTCATTCATGACATGAATAATTTAAAAGTGCATATCTATGACCACGGTGTGTTTTAAACATTCTACACATGATAAGCGTATCACATGGCTAAAATAAAAGACTTTCAAAATTAAATAATTTTAACTTTCAAAAGTTAGGATCCAATCAAAATTGACATTTGAATTTTAAAAAAATCATTTAATTATCTTAACATGTAATTAAATCATATTTAAAAGCATATAAAACACACATCACACGTGCACACACTCCAAATTAATAATTCCAGAATATTCCATGCCATTAGAACATTTCTAATACTTAAAATAATCTAACATTTAGATTAATCATATTAATAATCTAACAATTAGACTATCAATAATTAATAACTAATCTAACTCTTTAGATTAGGCAATTAAAGTTAATTACTAATTTAACACTTAAATTAATAATCGACTCTAATTAATTATTAACTACTAACCTAACAATTAGATTAATCAATTAATATTAATTATTATTTTAACTCTTAAACCAATAATTAACACTAATTAATTAATAACTTCTAATTCTAACTCTTAGAACAATTAATCAAAATTAATCATTAACTTAACACTTAAATTAACAATTAACTTTAGTTAATTAAAAGTACTAATCTAACTATTAGATTAATTAATTATAGTTAATCATTAATTCAACTCTTAAAGTAATAATTAACACTAATTAATTAATGACTACTAATTTAACACTTAAATTAGTCATTTAAATTAATTATTAATTTAATATTTAAATTAATAACTAACTATCATTAATTAATAATTAGATGAATTAATAATTAATAATCTAACTATTAGACTAATAATTATTAAACACTAAACTAACTCTAAAATTAGTCAAATTAAGGTTAATTATTAATTTAACAATTAAACTAATAATCGACACTAATTATATAACAACTAATTGATAATAAGGTAATGATTCAAAATCATAAATAACCCAATTAAATAAAACTAAATGATAATTTAAATTTTCAAAATAGATTTTGAATTTGAATTAGGATCCAATTTTAATTTTATTAAAAGGGTTAATAGGGAATTTGGTGTTTTAATGGGAAATGGGGGAGAAAGGGGCTCAGCCCCTTATGGCCGAGCCATGGCCCGGGCCCTGCTGGGCCAGGGCTCGAGCCAAGCGCCCAACAGATGGGCGCCTAGGCTCGGGCCCGGTCTAGCCAGGGACCCAGCCCAGCCAGACCGACCCGGGTTAGGGTTTCCCCCTTCCCAAGCCCGACCCCTTCGTTCCTGCAACCCTAACCGCAGGATCAAGCTTGGCGGCGGGGGGAAGATGTAGGGGCCCAACGGCGGCGGCCCTATCGGCGGACGGCTGCCCGGCCCCGCCGGCACATCCTAGACCCGCAAGCGACGCCTCCAGCGCCGGCGGGCTCGGTGGCAGCCCCCTAAGCTTGCTGGCCCATGCCCTTTAGCCCCCTTCAATACTGTTTTTTCTGGTTTTCTCAAAACCAAAAAAACGAAGAAGAAGACCCTCAGGGCTCTTCCTACGGCCTCTCCTAGTAGCGGCCTTGGTGTCGATAGTGACCGCCATGAACCTAAGACTCTCTAGGCATGCTTATCGATCTCCCCGGCCACCAAGAACTTCCTAAACGGTGCCGCCATGAATGTCGTTCTTCATCACATGAAGAACACCAAAAAACCTAAAAATTCGATTTTGCAAGAAATAAAATTAATCTAATTAACTGTGTTCATCATATGAACACAAATCCAACAAAGTAATCGAATTCTAGTATGGACTATTGCATGGAAAAATCAAATTGGAGATCGAAACGGGACGAGAGACAGTGGAACCTGGCTCTGATACCATTGTTGGTTCTCGGTGTTCCTCCGGATCGCTCAGGCAGCAGAAATTAAAATAAAACTAGCGATCTATTTTCCCGTTTCGATAAAACTAAAAATCCGAATAACCGTTAAGCGGATTATTACCTTCGCGCGGATTTAAATCCGCGACCGATTGGTTCCGTCGGTGTGACACCGTCAGCCGCGCAGATGCCCGGCCTCTAGCGAAGTCCACGCTATCCTCCTCGTAGTGGATACCCTCACCCTCCTCGCTCATCTCAGCCCACAAACCCTTTGCTGTTCGCCGCAACGACCCGGGCGACGCGTGGTCGATTTCCCATCGGACGGTAGTCGGAGAAGCGGCGGAGCAGACCCGGAGAACAGGACCAACCTGGGGCACCAAAGAGAGAGAGGAAGAGAGGAGGGGGCGACTAGAGTTGAACAGCAGCCTGGCCTGCTCAGCCCGTTCGCTATCTTTTATATTAACCGTGCAGTTTTTCATAAAAACCCCCGATTTAATGTAAAACCCACTTATTATCCATCGCCTTGAGAATCATTTGCGTGTGACCCTCTAAACTCAATAACCAGTCCGGTTAATGACCCAATAAGTCCAGTGACTCCTCACTGGCCTGATTAATCAATTAATAACTCATTATTAATTTATTAATCAATCGATTTAATATCACATATTTAATTCGATCGGGTCTCTGATCACGTTGGGTACCAAGTAACACTGCGTGAACTTGGAAGATATCGGGGTTAAGTAACCCACACTTAGAACCTTTCCGCCGACAATTACTGTTATATCCTGGACCTCAAGCCCATTATTTTGTTAGTGGGCCAAGTTTAATTAAGCTTAATTAAATTTAAATAAGCCTAATTAAGTTAATTAGTGGGTTAAAGTGATCTAAATCCGTTTAATATTTATTTAATAATATAATAATAGGTTTAGAATGGATAAGTCATTAGTTAAGTCAAAATAAGCCCAATGAATCCATTAGTGACCCAATTAAGAAACTAGTTAGTTTCCAACACTTAGTCAAATTTTCGGGTCTGAAAACTGTGAGAAAACGTTGTATTGTGAATGCAATAACTTCGCGTAAACAAATCCAAAAATGATATGGCATATAGTTTTGGAAATATGATATAAAATACTAACACTTTGTTAAAATGACCAAGAGCTAATGTTAACTTTTAATAGGTAGAATCGGAGGTGGTTTATGGAAAGAAATCCATTCTGTACGAAAATCTGGATTCCTAATTCGAATCGGAACACTTTAGCTTGTTGGTTAAGGAAGCTACGGTTTGAGTTCGACTTGGAAACTTTGGGGACTTAATTTGAGTAGTATTAGGAAGGCAAAATAATATATATAAGGCATTTAGGTCGTACATGAGGCCTCCTTCACGCAGTCCCAAAACAAGAGATAAGAACATGGTGTTCTTCATGAGAAAGAAATAATTTGATTTAAATCTCTTTGAAAATTGATTCTAATTGATGGATTGTTGTTCTTTGAGGTTTAGAGGTCGTGGAAGAAGCCTTAGATAACAATAAAATCGAGTTTGGAGTGCTAGAAGGTGATTGAAATGCATTAGAGGGGAGCGTTCTTCGTGTTCTTGAGGTAGGTGATGATAATTCATTGAATGATATTTTGTATTAATATAAAAACTTCGTTTTGATTTTCAAAAGTGGTCAAACATGCTTTCTAGAATCATAATCTTCCAATCTATGGCTTTAGATTCCACTTTTATCTATGAATTTTTTATCAAATTCTCAAAATCCTTATAACTACGTTTTGTAGGACCTATAACTACGGTTTTCAGAAGTTATGACAAATTTTTAACTTGAACTTAAATTGATCATAACTCCTTTGTTACTTATCCGATTGACTTGAAATTTTGAACACACTTTGATTTAGACCTGTTATACTTTCTGGTAAAATATTATAAATTTTAGATTTTATTTGCCTATTATTCTGCTATTTATTCGATTGGCCAAATTTGACTTAAGTTATTTATACGTCATTTGATGCTCTAAATCATTCTTTTGATGTCAGAATTATATGAAACTTTGTACTTATAATTATTTTAACCTGTTGGACATGTTCACCAAATTTTATAATTTTTTGAAGTTGTTTCCTATTTTCGGTTTTATTTGTTCATTTTTTATCTCTGAAAATTAGTTTTATTAGCCGAAAATTACAATTATTTATCCAAAAAATATAAGAAAATTTCAATAGTATGTGCTTATATCCATAAACTTATTTTGATTATTCATCTCTACGACCAAGTTGGCCTTTTAAGTAGTTATTTTGTAAGAAAAAATCACATATTTTGACTTATATATATATGTAGCACTTTTATAATTTAAATTCCAGATCTTTGTTCATCTTCTATCATCATTGATCTCTATCATTATAATTGTGCCATAATTATTTGACTTTGTTTAGACATTGCCATCTTTAGGAGATATTTGGTCCGATTCCGTTATAAGCATCCATATTGGATAGGATATTTTGTTTGGAACCCGAGGACAAATGGGTGGACTCCTGATTTTCGGCCGACTAAAACCAGGAGACGGCGATACGTAACGCCCTGGCAGTTTGGAGTTGGGTGGGACTTAGACTCTCCGGTTCTGCGCAGTGACCAAGACCTTTGCATCATTTGCCTAGATGCTTTGGTATTTGTTTTGTTTTGCTCCTTATGTTGTGGTTTGGATGCATATCCGTTATGATAGGATTTGATTTTTTTAATTGGCACATAAATCTGAAATTTTTGCTCCATACATTCATTTGAATTCAGCTTAGCTATTTGAATCATTTGATCATTTTGTTTGGCTATCTCTTTGAAATCATATGAATCTGTCTTAACTAGATGATCCATGATATGAATCTGATTTGATAAATTACTGTGCCATGATATTTGATATGAGATGTGCTCACGGAACGGCGATATGTAACGCTCTGACAATTTGATATGTTTTGTTCGATATAAGATATGTTTTGATCATGGCTAGTAGACTTACTCAGTTAAATCAAAATCTGATTATGCCTTATATGCTATATATTAGTTCAAAGTATTCTTGCTATTAGAAAACACATATGATTTGGTAATTTATATTTGACCATGTTTTGTATCATGATCTTATTTGAGTTATATATAAAATTATGAATTGTATATATATTTGATATTATCCCTTTTCAATTATTATATTGTTAACATTTGATGGATTTGATTTGCCTACTGAGTGGTTGTACTCATAAATCCTATTAACATTTTCAGAGTCCACTGAGGAGGAAAAGATAGATTCTTGATTTGCTGGAAATCTTTAAATTAGAGAACTTCTGCTGTTATCTAGGTAGATTTACTTATTCGCTTAGTAGATTGATGTAGTAAGGATAGAGAGAGAGAGATATGTACTTTTCCCTTTTCTTTAGTGAGTTGAGTGTTTATATTTTCTATGGACAATTGGTGTACTTTCAGATCCTGATATTGATGTTATATAGTTGTAAACTTATGGTATTGACAAATGAAAATTTTATTGGATTGTTTTGATAGTAAATGACATGTTTATTACTTTGGTTATTTGTCTCTCATCATTCATATCCGATTTGTATGCTATTTGGATCCGCAATTGCGTAACTTGAATCTGACGTGAGTCTAGATGACTGAACCAGATCAGGAGCGTAATAGTTATCTCATGGACATAATGCTTCATTCGTACAATGCTCTCGAGTCAACTCAAAGTATGGTGTACCGTCAAACCCTAACCGGTCGACTCACTTGGATCAGATGCTACCATATAATATCGGAAAACTCCTTTCCCGATATTATCGTCCGCCCTGGCCAGGGACTTCCGCGCATCTTTCTTAAACATTCTCTCTCTAAGTACCGAGAAGAAATGATTCCTTATTGACACTCAATTCCCTTCGACGGTATTCCGTTGTATCCGAGACTTGGCCATTTAGAATCCTGTAAATAGAGATCCGTAAACCATGGTCAAAGTACAGAAGTCCACCAATAAGGTGTCCTTAGTGTCTCAGGTCCGAGGACCATCCACGCAACTGCGATAATAGAATTAAGTTGGTTGACAGTAAGGTACTATAACATCCATCGATTCAGTCAGATCAGTTCAATGAACTCATTCTCTAATGAGCACCTACAAATTCGCCTTAGTGGCTTCACACAAGTGACTATGAGATCAGTCACCCTTATCGTATGACCAGGAGTAATCTGTACTAGTATAACCGGATATCCGATGTTCATCTCAGATATCCTCCGACTATGAACTATTAAGAATATGTGTGTTTAAGTGATGAGTCTCACTAGTATGATCTCATCATAATTTGATCACTATCGCACATATTCACGGACTACATTATGAGACGATAATAACACGAATTTACACATATTGAAATAATGTCATATTATTAATAAATGTACGACATTTACATAGTCAGATTGACTTGTAGGCCACCTAAGACTAACAAGTTGGACACATAGTCATATGCCACAAGAATGTATTCATAACCAAATAACTGGGAGAATGATCCTATGAAATCTATCTCCCAAACATCAAAAATCTCAACTACCAGAATTGATTGGAGTGGCATCATGTATCTCCTAGAGTTCTTCCCTATATCTTGACACCTGAGACATATCTTACTAAATTGATAAGCATCTCTAAATAGAATGGGGCAGTAGAACCCACTTTGTAAGACCTTGACAATGGTCTTCTTGCCTAAAAAATGTCTCCTACAAGTTAGAGTATGACAGAAATTCCAAATACTTTGCTCTTCCTCGGGATACTTCTGTGACTGATTTGATCTGGACCCATGTGAAATAACTCGTGATCCTTCCAGAAGAAATGTTTGACTTTTGAAAAGAAGGCTGACACTCTTGCATTAAGGTGATCAAGGTGCCTAGCTGTTGCGCCACCACGCCCAGGGGATCATTGCCATTACATGACAAAGCAGATGATGTGCTTCGGATCCATGATGGGCGTCTATGCTTCCGACGATGTCTTACTCAGAAGGTGTTCCGAGATATAGTTGTTCTTGTTGCCTCTAGTCATGGCTTCTTGCGCACTTCCCATAGACGGCGTCAATCATATAGAGGAAAAAATGTAGGGCGAATGGAGGACCATTCGATCACTTCACCCACTATGTGATGATAATTGTTTGATGGAGAAATGCCGCCCTCCTAGAACCTGCAAACACCAGAGGGCAATCATAGGTCCTCTATCTAGGTGGGGGAAACACCCTCGATGCGTATCTTATATTCCTAAAGGAAGTTGGTAGGCTATGGATTCTCCTGGAATGAGTGCACGTACCTTGTTCTAGGGGGAGATCAATTTATTTATATCGTCCCCTTGTAGGCATTTGAGGATCTTCTGTGTAACGGCCTTTCGTCCCCACATGATTTGGGGCCCATGATTAAGGGTGATCGTGGGTGGACAGAATGGAGCATGCTGCCTCTCTCTCCTCGGAGTGGCGAAGATCATGGGGCCTGCCACAATTAGGCAGTTGTTGTGCTTTGACCATGATTCTCGCTTTGCGGTGGGATGGGAGAACTTGAGCCATGCCGAGTACCTCCAACTTCCTAGCGAGTTGGGGTCTCAATGTCTAGGACATGGCAAGAGGCCTTAGCCCTATCTCCAAGTGGGTAGCAAAAAGGCAGTTGAGCCTTCCCAAAAGTCGGGAGCCCTCTTGGGATGTTAGATCTAATCTCCCCCAGAGCCTGCCTCCTCTCGAGCGACATTGATGAACCCTCTCAGAAACTTGGTCTTCTCAGGGAGCTAGATCCCTTACTCGAGACTTGGTGGAGCTGCCTTTTAGGATCCACGGTCCATACTATCTTGCCAAGTGCTTGCCAGGGCTCACGTGGCATTACACATGATTTTACTAAAGTGGCGTTGCACATGATTAGACGCCTTACAAGCTGCGGCACTGCAATAGTCAAAGGAAGAATTTGTAACCATATGATCATAGCGATTGCATTTTTGTGGGTCAACGTGGATGGAAACTGCTGGTATTTGATGTGAAAATTTTACTTTTGCTCACCACTTAAGATTTTATCCTTCTTTTTCCATAAAATTCCTCAAGAAATCGTTTCCTTATCTTTTTAGCCTTTAATAGCGTCTTGCTTTAATCCCATTTTGAAGTTTAATTCTCTCTATTCACCATGCATGCGCATGCGCTCGTGGCTTAGTAATTAGCTAAATTCAGTTACATCGAACGGTTAAAAAAAATCTCCTTTATGCATTGTGACTACATGTGGTCTTCTTCCTGCTCCATTTTTCTCTAGAAGTCCAACATGTAAGTATCTAGAAGTTATATTTAAGGACTGCTCATAAGTATTTTGTCACCGCATCCAACTCCAAACCCATTGATTGAAGATAAGAAGACAAGCCTACATAAGTTCTTCAGAGCACATCGAATGTAGGATATCCAAACTAACATCACAACCAATCGAAAAATGAAGAATAAGACTGAAAGGCAAATCAAATAGCTCAGAACTCGTACTTGAATAATGGATAGATAGGAGCAGGCCATATTAATTTATGGACTGCTCATGACATTTTTATACTTATACATGGGGAGAGAGGAAGCGAAGTCTTTATTTTCCTTCCTTTTGCCTTGTGTGTGGGCGGTGTGAAAGAAAGGGGAGAGAACGATGCATATATCGCTGCCTTATACATTATCTTATTCATATGCTATTAATTTTTTTTTTTTTCCCTTCCAATGAGTTCTGCTAATGAAGGGGTAGGGAAATGGATCATCGGCTCTCAGACGACCGCCTTCACGCACAGCCACTGCCCGACGAAGAGCTTGTCACAGTCGAGGTTGGGGTTGAACATGCCGAAGGTGGTATCTGTCAAGCCAAACCGCTGGCTTACGGCAAAGCAAGTGTCCCCACTCGCCACGGCGACGACAGACTGGCAGGTTAACGGCACTCCAAAGGTCGGCAGGCCAACTGCTTCTCATGAAGGTAAAAGGTGTTAGAAGCAAGTCTTAGTAGGGCTGGGTGAAGCCACATATGTAAGAGACGAGATCTTCTTAATATGGCGTTGGACGAGAGTCCAATAATACTGAGAAGATCTCTTTTCCATATGTAATGGTTTGAAATTGTTGTAGGCAAATTAAAATAAATACCAAGAGTTTAGGACACTTACGGCTGGTAATCCTGCCTTCCACACTGGAGGTGGTGAGGAAGAGGGAGAACAGCAGAGCCAGGTAGAAGACCATGGATGCGTATCCGGGCTTGGCCATCGGTTCAAGCTATGTGGGCCGGGGCCAATACGTATGTCCTCTTTCAGGCAAGGACTACCTGTCTCTCCCTCTTCTGCTTGTAGAACCGCTGATTGTCCCCTTTTATAGGAAAAGGTGAAAGGGTGGAGGCATCAGAAAAGCCACCCAAGTCACCTAGTGTTTTCTGCAGGCGAACAAGAGGCCGGCTTCCTTTTACACCTAGTTTTAGAGACGACTACAACTTTCTTGAAATTGGCGAGCTATAGCGGCCATCAGCATCATTATGCGACTTCACCTAGAGCCGGCCTCTAACTCCTTGGAAGGACCACCTTACGGCGCGTGGCAAGGGGACCCTTGCATGCACTACTTCAGTGTAGATGTCGAGTTCCAACGATCTCTCAGATCCTTTTTTTTTTTTCTTTTCTTCCAAAGAATATCGATCGGCATGGGCAAGTGATGGGAGTTTTTTTTTTTTTTGATGTTTTTGGGATTTGCGTTATTAGTGCGTTTGATCTGACTCAATCGAGTGATTGTGATTGGTTGTTCAACTTAATCTAGCTACCATAAATAAATAGTATTAATTATATCTTCCGAAGAAGAAAATATTTGATTAATTATCAAAAAAATTTAACAAAACACCCTATGAATTAATGGAGATAAAATAATATGGAGCAAATGATATCATGATGTGATAAATTAGTTCGACAGGAGTTGCAAATTTCAACTTTTCTTTGAAATTTTTAGAAGGAAATTTTGAAAAGATATCTCAAACTTATCTATTTTTTAGTCTAAAGAGTTGAGTCTGCGAATTACTGTACATGTGTAGACTCAAATACGTTCGTGAAAATAATTGAACCTTTAATTTTATTATCTTGTATTATGCATGAGATTTAAATCATGCTTTGTAAATTCTCAACTCAAAAAGGAAAATTATATTCTTAAGGTGTTCATGTCCTTTGAACATGAGTCTATGACTCGGTCATAAAGTCAACTTGTAATGAGTCACAGACTCGGCCTAAAATGGGTATAACCAGGGCCTATGACTTTCATGTTGTGCCACTGAAGCTTTAGCAAGTCACTCATCATTCTTTAGTCAATTTAAATCATTTCCAGTGATTTCTTTACATATTCATTATCAATTTTCTTTGAGAATTAACTAGTGAGTCTGCACCAATTCTGCAGAAACATAAAGTCACACTAGGTTTAGATAAAATCTACACAGTCATGGACTTAATCAAGTTAATGGAGGGTTTAGTATAGTCAAATTAAAAAATCATAAGTCAAGAAAAATAATTTCTACCCAATCCCTTCCAAGACCTCATTCGTTTATGGGTGCAGACTTAAAACTCCTAAGCACACAACCAATTTAATTTCTTTTTCAACTTTAGGTAATTAGAGATAACCATAGATTTTAGAAGCATGTGACTAGAAGATCTTAAAAATTTGAGTGGTTACATCAAGCCTTTTGGGAGGACGTCTCTGTTGAAAGGCCGGTCGGTTGAAAGGCCCATCCATCCCTGGCAAGGGGCCATGACGTCTCTATACAAGCCGGCCCACTTACCAAATGGGCCAACGAAACTGGGCCCCCTCATTAGCCCCCGTGCTCCGAAGGGCAGAGCACGACCTTCGGAGCAGTCGGACTTCGAGTGGGCCGACGCATTAAATGCTAAGTGGGAGTGTCCCGCCCCTTCGTCTTAAGGCGGAAGGTAATGATTCAACCGACACACGTGTCCCGCCTATGCGGGGGTGCTGGTTCGGCAATCGCGTGGTTGGCTCGATACAAACATCTTTTCATTTTTCCTGATAGGCGAAGCGCCCCGCCGAACAAATGCTTCTGGCAGGAATCAGAAGGAGATAAAAAACCCCCTGGTTGACGGTAGAAGGCCATCTCGGTCTGAGCCTTCTGTCCGAAATCTCTCGCTCCACTTCTTCTTCCTTCAGCCCACCAAGCCATCTATTTCTCCATGTTTTGTGTTCCGATGGCCCACTGTGCATGACAGGTATCCAAGGACATGGCGTACTCCCCAGGGGTCGAAATTGATCGCCAGGCGATGCAGCCCTCAACATGCTCAAAGAAACGCCTAGCGGAAATTCGGGCTAGGTTTAACATCTCGGAGGAGTATCGCTCAGCGTCCCTTGCGGCGATGAGCGAATACATGATAGGAGGAGTTGTTCATTCATGGCTTACGAAGCCATGTTTGATGCAGGCTTCCGGCTGTCGATCACCACATGCATAGAGCGACTCCTCAACTACTTTCAACTGGTGTTGGGGTAGATCAATCCAAACTCATGGCATCTCATCATGGGCTTCTTCGTCCGATTAAAGGAGCTCAGTTGCATGAAAACCTTGCCGAAGATGTGCACCTCATGTTCCAGCCTAAAAGGGGAACGAAGGCCAGTAACCGAGGGTTCGTCCAGATCGAGGCCCTCGAGAAAGCCTTGTTTCTCCTGACGAGCTTCAATAAGGTTACGCATTGGAAGGAATGCTATTTCTGGGTGACTGAGCAGGAAGGGGAGTGTAGACATGCTAATTTTGACCTCATATTGAGTAAATTTTATGTCACACTTATAATACCTCAAAATAGTCTAATATTTAATCGTTAATTAATTTTTATTAATTTTTCTCAAAAAACTTTAATTAACGTCGCCCATGCACAACGCCATTTAGTTTCATAACCGAAATCATTTCGGAATTAAATTTCTAAATTCGGATAGATTTAATTGAATAGCGTCGCCATAAGAAGATGCCATTTAAATCCTAATCCGTTTGGGTTTACGATTTTTAATTCGAATCAATTTCCTAATTATCTAAAGCACGTCTCCCACAGAAGACACTATTTAGATTTTCTAATGTATTTCTGTTTCCTTTTCGGATTTTCTTTCTATTTTGACTGCTTTAATTAACCAAATGGCGTCATGTCTGGGCGACGCGATTTGAGAGTTTCCTGATAAGTATGATTTGGCCGAGATAATCCAGTTTCCGAAGTTGGAAAGGTTGCCAACTCCTCCATGCTCATTCAAGGTAAGTCCGACTGCGGAAGAGAGTCCTATTGAAGTCCAAAACACCCTTAAACCTATTCTTATAAATATCATACCTTTGAACCTTTGAAAAAAGGTTAGCCATTGGTGATTTTGAAGTTAAAGGCAAGGTGTTTGAAAACTCTAGAGAAAAAAATGTAGACAACAAGAGAGGCTTCATCTAAAGCTTCTTCTTCATCATCCTCTTCATCTTTGAAGCTCTTGAGGGCCAAGGCTATGGAGGAGCCAACCAACCATCTTCTTTCCAAAATTTCTTTCTAACTTTTCAATAATTTCATACAGTTTATTTATTGTTTTTCATAGTTCATCATCATTATCATCACTTCATGTTCACACACACATCATTATTTTCCACACCCACATGCATATTAGGGGTTTAAAGAACAACAATCAAGTAAGTAAATTAGTTTAGTTGAATGTTTAAATTTTTTATTAGAACAGATACTACTTTACTCTAGTTCTAATTAGAATTTCTACTTTTGTTTAATCTTTCTTACAAGGTACAGAGAAGAAGAAAGAAGGAAATCCAAACGAATAACCATCAAGAAGTCAAAAGCAAGAACATCAATAAAATGGCTCTCTTTCTTTGGCCGGCTGAAGATAGGGAATCAAGGACTCAATCTCCCAAATTTGAAAAGGTAAGCGATCAATCTTTCTTTTGAAACTTTACAGTTTCTAGCGATCACGTTTTCTTTAGTTTTTAATAGTTTTACTATTCATATGAACCACATGAAACTCATGAACATCACACACACGATTTGATAACCTACAGCTTTTTGGCGATCATGGTGGGGCTTGGTCTTACCATCTCTTAATACTTGTTCTTGCTTTTTATCATCGGGCACCCATGATGCACCACTTGTGTCCCTCGGGCACTCCTTTCACCAATTGGTGAGTTTAGTTACTTTTATCCCAACTGCACTACGTGCACACCCATTTGCGGCAAAATCTTGCCCTCCCGTGATTGATTGAAAGTTGTGAGTGTGATAGGAAGTGTGTGGTAGATTGAGTTTATGTTTGTTTGCATGATAATAAATCTATTTAACTTGAATTTACATGATCAGTTAGATTTCTGTTTATCTTGATAACTTGGAAGGGGTTATCCTCGAAATTGCTCTATGTTTACAGTTTTCAGGCTCTGAATAGCGTCTAGGCAGCCTTATAGTCCTGTTGGTGCTGCTGTCTGAGTATCTGTTAACAGAAGAAGCTTCTGTCTTGAATAGCACCGGTGAACAGCGACACGATTCAAATAGTTCCCTATTTTGTCCATCAGTCCTCAGATTATTGATTTCTTTGTTACCTATATTTATCTTATACTATATTAGAGGCCAACCAGGCCGTAGGTCATCTGCATTGGGGCTCACCTCCCCCCCCCCATAGGAACACCTTTCTTAGCATCTTCACCTCTCTCTGACTAGGTCGGTTCCTCAGTCAGACTAGAGTGGTTAGTGTTAAGTCCTCCGTAAGTCTCGAAAAGCAAGGTATTCCTCCTTGTTCATTGGGCTGGTTGTACCAATTGAAGTTCTGGTTAGTTATTCATAACGTTGTGAGAGAACCATAGAATATAACGGTGGAAAAATTGAAATGAAACTAGAATCCTACACCGTTGAGAGAACTTGTGTTTAACAATTCAAATAATTTAACAAAGAATCCTAAGATAACATAACCATCCACTTGTTTGCTAATTCTTTGCACAACTTGTTTGAATCTTTGTCAAAACTTAACATCATGATGCTCCGATCAGGTAGAACTCTCGGCATGGTTGCCGTTGAACAGGAAGATGTGTTTGAATACGAGGGAGATGCTAATACCCCTCGAAATTATGATTATCATTTTGAGAACGGGGGAGATTCTAATGCCCCCCATGACTCCAACTTCTTTCACACTGAATACGAGGGAGACACTTATGTCCCCCATCAGGCTCAGTTTACCCATGATCAGTATGATCCTGGTACTAATCATCCTCATGTGCACGTAATCTCCAATCCCACTTATGAAGAGGCTCAAGATCAAGCTGAGCCTTCATCTAACAACCCCCCTGATCTAGTCACCGTCTTGGGAGCCCTGCCTACCCATGTGAACTATCAACAACTTGAGGCTATCCAATCCATTCTCAAGGGGAAAACGCCTTTGTGTTCTGCTGAACTTAATCTTGCAGTTCACCCCATTAGTCATCCAGTTCCTCCTCCTCGTCGTGCTTCTCCCGTTCATCAGGCCATGGAGGGTCTTTATATTTCTACTCCCCAGCCGTCTGGGCCACAACAATCTTCCCCGAGGTACCCGGCTAGACCGCATACGCCAACTCATCAAAATACCTTCGGGTATGGCGGAAGTGCCGCCGAACCTCAACCGTACTGCCCCCTTGCACGAGTTACTCCAAGCGGCAAGCCTATCATGCTCCATCACCTCCCCCGCCCCAGGTTGATCCCGTGACTCAGGCCTTACTCACGAAGATGGGCCGCATGGACGAGCAGTTCAATAGTTTTAAAAAGATGATGGGAGTCAAGGTTATACCTGAGATCACCCTCCCCAATCTGCTAGTGTTTCACCTATCGCCTTCTGAGATGCTAGTGTATAAAAAGTACAATGGTTCTGGCAATCCCTTCACTCACCTGAAGGAGTTTATGTACGAGTCTTCCTTCTAGCAGAACAACAAGAGGTCACTGTCATTCTTATTCAAGAAATCATTAAAGGGACTAGCCCTCAAGTGGTTTTTCTCGTTAGATTCATCTGATGTGGAAGACTATGAAGTTGTGTCAAGAAAATTCATCCAGCAATATCAAGACAGAATTGCATCGTCCTTATCAATAACTGATTTAGTGGCTGAAAAGATGAAGCTCCATGTAGACTTCATCACCTATACTGATAGATGGAGGGATATGGCAGAGAAGATAAAAGATCACATGTCTGAGTTAGAACAAGTGAAGATAATGATTGCCAATGCAACCCTCTAGTACAAGCTAGTCCTCACATTGAACAACTTGGCTAGTATGGCGGAATTATATGAGAGGGCGCGTCATTGCCAGAACGCTTTCAAAGATTCAACCTTCTTCAGCATCTTTTACCCCCATAGAACCAGCAGACCTCCACCTCGAAAGCCTGCCATGTCAAATTATCCTAGCATGGGTACCACTACTGAGGGCACACTCTCCCATGAATAGATCAGCACCATGAATAATAACCAACCACAGTTCATGAAAAACCAACAACAACAGCCACAGTATACAGGGCAGAGACCGCCAAATCAGCAGGGCTTTAGGCCACCACAGCAACCATACCAGCCAGCCTACAATCAGCCTCAGCAACAGTATCAGCAGGCGTTCAACCAGCCACGTCAGCAGCCAGCAAACCACAATGTACCCCCCCCCCCCCAAACGATTACAATCAGCAAAGAAAACCTCCAGGCCTAAAGAGGACGTCTTATCCTCCACTCCCGGAATCTCTAGCAGACATATTCAACGCCCTTATGGCAGCCAATGCTTTGGTCCTACCAAAGGAGAAAACTGTCTAGCCTCAAAATGCTGATGCCTCCAGGTATTGCGTCTTCCATAGACAACCTGGGCATACAGTGGATGCGTGTTTCCAATTCAGGGACTACATCCACGATCTGAATGAACAAGGGGGTATTGACTGGGAGGATATGAGAAAATACATAGCCGCCCTGAAGGCAAGAAGATAAAGCCACAGCAGCAACAATAGCCACACAGCAGCAACAACATATGCAAAGAGCATCAACACAGGCAGCAGCACCATCGAACATGGGGATAATGCAAAACCCATTGCCGGAGCATCGAAACCAGGCTGCCCCAATTCTTTCTAAAAGCCAGTTTGAGGCTAATAAGGAGCAACAATAGAAGGAAGAGGAATCCTCCTTTGTCTATTCAACAGGCCACATCTCGAGTGACGCCGAGCAACTGCCACGCAGTATTCTCCACATACCTAAGCCAGAAACCATAACCATTACTCCCATACCAACACCCGCCTACCATAGACCCACTCCACCACCTACCTTCCTTAAACCCATTACCCCATCCGCCACCATGCCTCCACCAAATAACCCTCCACAACCCAACCACGAACCCCTCATGCCTTCTAAACCATTGCTACGCATGCCATTTTCCACATCATCCGCATCAACCATTCACCCCAATACCATACAACCCTCCAAGCCACTCATCCGCGTTCTAGCACCTCCACCAAACAATCCCCCACCATCATTCGTTTACGAACCCATTACCCCCTCTAAACCCCTCATCAATACGGTGGTACTTAAGATCTCACCTGGACCTTCCAATATTTAACAACATACGCTCTAGAGCGGGAGAATATTTAATAAGGTCTTACCTTAGTCCACAGTAAGAGACGACCCATCACAACCGTCAGAAGAAGTTCAAAATGAAGAGAGTGCACTTGACACTCAGTATGACTTACTGAAGCAGTTGGACAGAACACCAGCACGCATTTCCATACTATAACTAATCAAAAGATAGAAGATCTATCAAGAGGCTCTAATAGAATATCTGCAGAGAGTAACGGTTAGTGAAGATGTGTCGGTAGAAAAGATCGCAGAACTGCTAGTTCTACAGGGGGATCAGCCCTCTATCTCATTCCACAGATCTGAACTAGCACCACCAGCGGCCAAGAACATAGCACTAAGCATTACAGTTAACATATGCAAGAAGGCTGTGGATACATGTCTGGTCGAAACAAGGGCCTCTATTAATGTATTGTCACCAAAGACCTTAGAATTTTGTGGTGTACCCAAAGAAAAGTGGTTGCCTTTACCCATATCTATCACCGCCTACGACAACTCTACCCGTTCTCCTCTAGGAATGATTTACTTGAAGGTAGAGTTAGGTCCCGTTTGTCATGCCGAGGTTAAGTTTCACATCTTGAAAATCGACCCCTCTTTAAAACGGCATCCTTGGTCGTCCCTACATCAAATCCTTTGAGGCCATACCCTCTACAAACCATTAGTGCCTCAAGTTTCCTTATAAGGGATGGATTATTAAAGTAACGAGCATGCCGATCCTTACTGCTGCTCATTCTTTGTGTTGGGATTAGGGCGGGACGCGAAGAACGCAGCGGAAACGATGAACAAAATTTTATCCCGCCCGATGCCCGTTGATCCGATTCGGAACGAAAAACTAAAACCGAAAACTAACGGAAATAATCCGATTACCATGCGCGGATTCGAATCCGCTTCCGTCTCGGTTCCGTCGAGGCGATGCCGCGAGCCGCACAAGCGTCCAGCCTCCAGCAGTATCCACGCGATCCTCCGTGGTAGTTCGTCCTCGATTCCTCGTCCGTATCAGCTCGCTCGCTGAAGATCTGTCGCCGCAATGATTGCTGAAATCACACCGATGGGAATTCCCGACTTTCGGGAATCACATGCGGCGGAGACGAAAACCGTTCTGGCGCCTTGAACAGGGCGCCCAGAGGAGGAGAGAGAAAGGAGGGGATGACGGCCAGCAAGGGAAATCCTGGAGCTTGGCCCAGGGTTTCTCAACAGTACATATATATATTAAGTCGGCGCGACTTTTCACAAAAGTCCCCGAGTTAATATAAATCTCACTTATGTACCACCGACTGAGAATCTTATTGCGTGTGACCCTCTAGGCCCATTTACCAGTCCGGTTTTCACCCCGTTAAGTCCAATAACTAGTTATTGACTTATTGTAATTAATTAATATCTAGATATTAACTAATTACTTAACCGAATTATCATCGCATGTAAATTCGGTCGGACTTCCGATCAAGTTGGGTGCCAAGCAACAACCGCATGATCCCGGAAGGTAATGGGGTTCAGCAACCCACTCATGAAACCTGTCCGTCCACAGTTACCACGTGGCTATAATCCTTCGTTCGCACAATGCTCTCGAGTTAACCTAGGGTATGGTCAACTATCAAACCCTAGATGGTCAACTCACTTGAATCAGACTCCGCTGTACAATATCCAAAAACCTCTTTTTCTGATATTGTTTCTGCTCTGGCCAGAGACTCCTGCGGATCTATTCTAGAACATTCTCTCTCCAGTTACCTGAGAGCGAACGATCCTTTATTGAACACACAATCACCTTCGAAGGTCTTCTGCTGGACCCGATCCTTGACTATTAGAGATCCCGTGGATAGGGGTTTGTAGGTCAAGGTCAAAGTCCAGAAGTCCACCGACAAAGTGTCTTTGGTGTCTCAAGTCCAAGGATCAACCACGCCACTGTGACGATGAATCAAGCCGATTGACAGTCAAGTAACTTACCATTCGGCGATTCATGTCGGATCAGTTCAGTGAACTCATTCTCCAATGAGCACCTACAGGTTTACCATTGTGTCTCCACACAAGTAACTAACGAGATCAGTCACCCTCATCATATGAGCTGGAATAACCTGTACTAGTCTAACCGGATGTTTGATGTCCTTCTCAAACATCCTACGACTAGGAACAATTAAAAATATGTGTTTATAAATCATCAGTCTCATTATTATGATCTCATCATAATCTGATGACTATTACACATATTCATGGACTTCATTATGCGCAAATATAAATATGCCAATCTACATAATGAATTTAACGTCATTTAATAGTGAACCAGATTGAAATAGGTGCCTTATGATTGGCTTAGAGGACACCTATATCTATCAATCTCCCACTTGGACTCAAGACAATCACTTTCGCATTTGATCTCCATCAAATCTAGGTGATGCTCACAAGAAGTTTGTGACTAAGACTTGGTCAGGGATCTGCTAAATTATCTATAGATGGAATATTTTCCATTACGTTATTTCCTATTTATCCTTTGTCTCTGAACTTGTGAAAGAGCCTTAGAATGTTCTGCAACTTCTGATGAGACCATGGCTCGACCACAAAATTGATCGCTCCCACTATTGTCCTACAACAACGAGATTTTATCAGAGAGCTTTTAGAACTACATCTAGTTCAGGGATGAACCTTTTCATCCATACTGTTCTAATAACAATATCACTTGATTATGTCGTCTCCTTAATATCGAGTTCTGGATTGGAACTCTTCCGATCCATTCCTTTCTACTACAAGGTTGAATCCATTATTTGACTTGAAATTTGAGTCAGTGTAACCTCATAGTTTCAAATCATCCTCTCCATATACGTGAATGCATCCTTAACACTTCTCAAGCGCTTAATGATGCATTTCACTCATGAATCCTTTAAGGAACCTTTTTTTTAAAGGAATAAATTACATATCTCAACAATTGAGATTTGTTATGAAATTTATGCCAAACACCTTGACATATAGGTCAATATAATATCCCCACCAATCTATCTTAATAGATTCGTATTTCCAATACGTGGGATATTATAACTAAACTTGTTATGGAGGAAAATATGGTCAACAATGTTTTCATTAATAGTAACATCCTGAAGTCATTCTTAATGACTTTGATGTTATTATCATAAAGCATTACTAAAGCGATCGTGCTCCCACTGTCCTCTTTGAACACACACAGTCTGTGATCATTCTTAATGATCACATAATATCTGACAATTAAGTCAAAAACTCTTATTACAACTTCGGGAAGTTTTAGTATGATTCAAAATAATCTTTTGAAATCACAACTTGCTTCCTGGACATTTTAAAAGCTTTAAAGGTGTATCATATACATCTTTACCTCAATCACATTGAGTGGACGCTTTTAATATCCAACTGTCATCATCTCATGATTGACAGTATAGATAAGTAGAATTCTAATAAACTTATCAATCTCAAAGTTGTAATGTCAGAGAGCATCATTGTCATAGATTTTAGATCATAATCTATTTCGAGCTCCTCTCACCTTGCTAAATCAGATATGTCAAACATATCCTTCTAGTCACTGAGAGAATCTCAAAAATCTATGAAGCTCTCTGATGTGTATCATGAGTGATTCCAAACAACTAAAGATTATCTAATAATCTTTTGTTAACTTGTGAATCTAGAACATCTTCTAGTTTTATCAGCACCCACTGTCTTCTTTGAGGACATATTCCTCTTCACAGAAGACAGCTTTCAGGACGACAATTATTTCATTATCATCTGGCCAATGAGTGTAATGTCCAAACTCTTTAGACATTCACAAATTCACATCGCGATAATACCTGACTTTTAAATCAGGTTTGTTCATAATTCACATCTCATATTAATTATTTAGTTTCCATATCTTATATGGACACACACTGACTGATTTGGAACCATCTATAAAGTATGGACATCTAATGTTCATACTCATGTTTAAAAGGATATAAGAATCAGGCAAATCTTATTATGCATTGCACTATATCTTAATAAGGTGTAATCCCTCATTCTATTATATTACTATGATGTAGAATGAAAATCAATCGAGTGAGGATACAATTATCCTCTTAATGATTTATGTGAATCATATACCTAAGTATTAATTTCTTTGATCAAATCAAAAATTCTAATACTTCATATTGATCTTATACCTTAATCTTACAGATGCATTCGTCTTGTACTTCAGTAAGTACATACATTCGAATCATTCCAAGAGTAAACTATAAGGTAAGTCAATAGTAATGATTATCTTTGACCTTTGAGCTGTTTACATCAATATGCATCAGCATCAATAATTTCTTATTGTACAATCCCGTGTACAACACCATAGATAATCAAGATTCACATAGTTCATTTCTATAGAAAACTCGTGAACATTCATCACATGAAATGTCACTTCAAGAATCTATAGTGTATTGACTGATTTGAACAACTATTGTTCATTTTCAGTCAATGTTATTCACTTTTACAATTCTTGATATCTTATGCAACTAAATAACAATTATTCAGTTTCATATTAGACTCCTATAGACATACAAAGATTTACTGTCTAACAGTAACCTATGAATATCATGAACAATAGTTGAGTCTAACTCAACACTTACATTTTCTCGATTTCCTTTTACTTGTCTAAGTCTGCATACTATCGCAGTTCTGAGAATCATTTCCAATATCTCATATTGGATACACTAATTCTCCAATAGACATGCAAAAGTTGATCATAAGAATATATGAGACTTCTTTCAAGTTTCATATTCATTTTGCCTTTACCAGTATCCTTATATTGGTTGCAGTGGGAGAACTGCTACTTCTCTATCTCAGCTGACTCTCCTTTATCCTTTTTCAGGTGTTGATTCGATCGTTTAAAATCTTACCACTTGTTTTTTTCAAAGACATTTCATGAATATCTCTTCATCTTGATCTATCCAAATAAGAGATTTCATGACAATCATTGCCTTTCAATAAGGCATACCATGAGTACCTCTTCACCTTGATCTATCCAAGTCAGAGGATTCATGATATCTGATTAGGATAGTGACTTTCACTTGGCCCTGAAGACATTCTTCAGAGTTTTCTAGTCAGTCTGAGTATGAGAAGTATTGGCATTTTAGTGAATCGAAGGAAATAACGTGATTTAAGCAGATAGTTCTGATAATTCAATTATGGTCTTTTATCTTGAATTATTTCCCACTATTTTTCGACGGACTGTATAACCTTCAGGTATACAGAACGGGAGACTCCGACGGTCTCCTAGTGAGGATCAGAATCTCCAAGAATCACAGTATGACCTCGGGTAAACTCATAGTATCATACCATTATCTTAGAGAAACCATCTCATGGCAATTGCAACTCCTTGCAATATCCGATCTTATTTCGGCTCCCAGGTCTTTAATGGTCCCGGGTAAACACAGTAGACCATTATACCTGGTCTAAGCTTTACCATCAATACGTGATAGAGTAGAGTAAGAATGCAGCTCCCGGGTAAACGCGAGGATAGCTACACCATTCCTCTATTCCAATCTCAAGGCATCATAATGTCATAGTTAATAGTTCTTTCATCAGATGGTGGCAGGTCTCGGGTAAACACGTAGAAACTGTCATCACTGAATCAAGTTCTAAGAACTATATTGATGGAGAGCCACGCGGTACATTCTCAATGACTCGTGCTCCGGCTTAGACTTTATATTGAAGGTTTTGTTTATATTAAGTTGGTCTCATCCTAGGTGATAGTTTATAAATATATCGAATATATTTAACTATACCTAGATATTAGTAATCGATTCATAATCAATAACTAAAAGCATGCATCATCCATACATGTTCATTATGTGGTCATGGACAACACGGTGATTAACTAGAGCCAAACAATTAATCACCAAAACTATATAACATTTACATAATTTAAACATGCAAACATATAGCCACTGATGATCTCATCTCTTGTCGCCTTCCTGGTTGCATTTGTGGATCATCCTCGCCTCTCCTCGGCCGGCGTGATCAAATACAAATATTATATATTTTGAAACAATTTCAAATACAAATAAAATGTAAGAGAAAGTCTTATGGCCGAGTACAATAATGGAGGGAGATAGAATTACAATGGAATGGAGAGAGAGAGGCACGCAAGCCTCATTAATTAACACTTAATTAATGTACATCACATTCCATAACAATCCACAAAATCACATACCATCACATGATATGAAATTTAACTAAGTGCATGTTCATGACCACCACAAATTTTAACCATCCACACATGATAAAGCACATCACATGAAGGCTAAAATTTTGAAAATATAATAATTTTGGCTTTCTTAAAACCTGGGTACCAATCAAAATTGGATAATTTGATTTTTTTCGAAAATCTTATTTTCTAACATGCAATAAATCTAATTTAAAGCATTAAACACATCAACATGTGCACACAAAGCTAAAATTAAAATTATAAAATATTCCATGCATAATTTAGAACAATTCTAAATTAATTAATCCTACACCTAGATTAATTTCAAATCACATTAGTAACAATTACTAATGCGATACAATCTAACATTTATAAAGAATTAAAAATTCCTAAATAACATTTATAAAAGAATTTCCAACTCAAATTATTAACCCCTTAACAACTCCTTGTTAAAACCCCTTAATTAAATCATATTTCTCAATAACAATTATTAAAAAATAATAATTAGAACATTTCTAATTAAAATAGTCTAACATCTTATACTTAATTTAATCCTTTTAATAACTTTTATTAAAAGATTAATTATTAAGTAGATTAGATCTTCAAAATTTAATTAAGGGATCCTTAAGAATATTAATTAGTTTAATAACTATTAGTAAGCTATAATTAATCCTCAATAACTTTATTAAGGTTAATTCTCAAGAAACAATTAACTCTTTAATAACAATTATTAAAAGTTAATAAAACACTTAATAACTTTTATTAAGTGTCTCTTAATCAAATACTTAATTTCATAACAACAATTGCTAAGAAATTAAACAATCTAATAACATGACCAAGATTAATCAACAACACTTGATAATTAAAGTTCAAGTCACTACTTAATAATTAAATAACAACTGTTGTTAATATAAGTTTAAGATCAAATCTTAAATATAAATTAACAACACTTGTTAATTAAGATTAAAAATTTATCTTAATTATTAATAACAACAATTGTTAATAATTAATTAAGATCTCATTTAATTAAATAACAACATTTGTTAATTATATTTAAGATCATATCTTAAATATAAACCCCTTTAATTAATTAATTAAAAGTTATTTATTATTAAGATCATATCTTAATTATAACTCATTTAATTAATTAATTAAAATCAATTAATAATAAGATCCTATCTTATTTAGTTAAAAAACAATTAACTATTAAGATTATATCTTAATAAACCCCACGATAAGATCACATCTTAAAATAACTTTCCTTTAATTAACAGAAAATTATAGCTTAAGGTTTAAAACGAATTTTAAACTATTCAAAATAAATTTTAAACCATTCAATATAAACTTTCAGTTAATTTGGGCAGGGTTTATATTTAAATAAAGGGTTTTTGGGCTTAATAGGACTGAAAACAGGCTTAATGGGCCTTTGAGGGGCTTAATAGGCCGTCTAGCTCGGGCTAGGGCAGCCAGGCCCACCCCCTGGTTTGGCCTGGCTCGAGCCAGGCGGGGCCTTGGCTCGGGCGACCTGGCTGAGCCAGGTCGGGCGCCTGGCACGCCCGGGCCAGGTGCAGGCCCCCCCGGTCGAACCGGTGTGGGGCCGGCCGGTCCGGGCGCCCAGGCACTTGCTCGCCCGCCCCCTGAACTTAGGGTTTTTGGGCCCTGTTCCAGCGGCTTTGTGGCAGCGGCGCCGCCGCCGCCGGCAGCGAGGCTGGCCGGAACTTGCAGAGGGGAGGTACACCCTTCGTCCCCGACGCCGGCAGTCGCCGGCCGGCGAGCCGTTCGCCGCCTGCAGCCTCTTGAAAGAGGCGGTTTAATGCAATTTTTTATAAACCGTGGTTACTCTTTCATGTTTTGTTCTTTCAACATTTGAAAGAAAATTCCAGAGAGAGAGGCTCATCTGCAGGCCCCCGTCAATCACAAAATATTTTGGGGACTTACAGGGATTGCTGGTCACACCAGCAAGCATTATGATGATCTTTCATCATCATTCAAAGGCCTTCAAACCCCAATTCTTCATCTCCATGAAGAACACTTCGAAAAACCCATTTAATTTAAAATTTCTCTACATAAAATAAATCTAAATTTTTTATATTCATCTCATGAATAATTCCTGCGAGAAGATAATAAAAACAGGCATGGAAATAATTTTAGAACATTAATTTAGTCGTTCCGGAGCGAATCAGAGCGGAACCTAGCTCTAATACTATTGTTGGGATCCGGGCGGGATGCGAAGAACGTAGCAGAAACGATGAACAAAATTTTATCCCGCTCGGTGCCCGCTGATCCGATTCGGAACAAAAAACTAAAACCAAAAACTAACGGGAATAATCCGATTACCGTGTGCGGATTCGAATCCGCTTCCGTCTCGGTTCCGTCGAGGCGATGCCGCGAGCCGCACAAGCGTCCGGCCTCCAGCGGTATCCATGCGATCCTCTGCGGTAGTTCGTCCTCGATCCCTCGTCCGTATCAACTCGCTCGCTGAAGATCCATCGCCGCAACGATTGCTGAAATCACGCCGACGAGAATTCCCTACTTTCGGGAATCACACGCGGCGGAGACGGAAACTGTTCTGGCGCCTTGAACAGGGCGCCCAGAGGAGGAGAGAGAAAGGAGGGGATGACGGCCAGCAAGGGAAATCCTGGAACTTGGCCCACGGTTTCTCAACAGCGCGTATATATATTAAGTCGGCGTGACTTTTCACAATAGTCCCCGAGTTAATATAAATCCCAGTTATGTACCACCGACTGAGAATCTTATTGCGTGTGACCCTCTAGGCCCATTTACCAGTCCGGTTTTCAGCCCATTAAGTCCAATAACTAGTTATTGACTTATTGTAATTAATTAATATCTAGATATTAACTAATTACTTAACCAAATTATCATCGCATGTAAATTCGGTCGGACTTCCGATCAAGTTGGGTGCCAAGCAACACCGCATGATCCCGGAAGGTAATGGGGTTCAGCAACCCACTCATGGAACCTGTCCATCCATAGTTACCGCGTGGCTATAATCCTTCGTTCGCACAATGCTCTCGAATTAACCTAGGGTATGGTCAACTGTCAAACCCTAGATGGTCAACTCACTTGAATCAGACTCCGCTGTACAATATCCAAAAACCTCTTTTTCTGATATTGTTTCTGCTCTAGCCAGAGACTCCTGCGGATCTATTCTAGAGCATTCTCTCTCCAGTTACTTGAGAGCGAACGATCCTTTATTGAACACACAATCACCTTTGAAGGTCTTCCACTGGACCCGATCCTTGACTATTAGAGATCCCGTGGATAGGGGTTCGTAGGTCAAGGTCAAAGTCCAGAAGTCCACCGACAAGGTGTCTTTGGTGTCTCAAGTCCAAGGATCAACCATGCCACTGTGACGATGAATCAAGCCGATTGACAGTCAGGTAACTTACCATTCGGCGATTCATGTCGGATCAGTTCAGCGAACTCATTCTCCAATGAACACCTACAGGTTTACCATTGTGTCTCCACACGAGTAACTAACGAGATCAGTCACCCTCATCATATGAGCTGGAATAACCTGTACTAGTCTAACCGGATGTTTGATATCCTTCTCAAACATCCTACGACTAGGAACAATTAAGAATATGTGTTTATAGGTCGTCAGTCTCATTATTATGATCTGATCATAATCTGATGACTGTTGCACATATTCATGGACTTCATTATGCGCAAATATAAATATGCCAATCTACATAATGAATTTAACCACATTTAATAGTGAACCATATTGAAATAGGTGCCTTATGATTGGCTTAGAGGACACCTATATCCATCACTTTGAACATCAAGCCGACTCCTTTACTTGTCCGACAACCCATTCTATCGGTATTACAGGTTTGTTCTGCCTCGGCTAATCCTTTGAAAGCTACTATACATGTTCCTTGTCCAGTTGATGTTGTGAAAAGGGGGAAGTACGAAAGTACCCCTGGCTGGGACATCATGATGAAGGATGGCTATCAACCAGGAAAAGGTCTAGGCACACAACTATAGGGCAGAACCAAGCCCATCAAAGACCGTAGAAGAGCACCCGGTAAAGGTCTGAGCTATAGGCCAGTGAAGGTGAAACGATAGATTGTTCAGTAGTATGAGAACAAAGATGGTCAGAAAATCTGGAAGACAATGACCACCCCGTGCAAAGAAAATCGGGATCCCTTAACTTGGACTCTATATACACACTTCATTAAGGGACTCGTGATTAATCATGACAATGATAACACAGTGGTGATCACTTCCCACTTTGACCTGCATGACGTATATGGGAGAGTTTAGCCTGGTATTGTTCTGAGTTGCTGACATACCAATCCTTGGAGGCTCTACGGCCAATGAAGAGGAGGAAGACTCAAGATCCGGAGTGCGCGTGGTATCACTGGTTCAACACATGGGACCTGTACATTGTACTGAACAGGCTGTTCCTTGATCCCTCATAACCAAAGTGGCCTCCGTTGATTGACGAGTTGTTTGAAGGGCCTGGGGCTATTTTTGATAAGAGAATTTTGCTAAGTGAGGAGACGGACAAAGGGGAGCCTGATGACCCTTATCAGCCTGGATTCACCACTGATCTTCACTGGAGGGGAACCTATCCCCATCATATTTTCACCCTCCATACCCTATTATGCACTCTACTTCTGACCCCGACCTGGTCGAAGGTCATTACTGAAGATATTCCTCGGGCTCCGCCCATCATAGTTACTTTGTCCCCCCAAGACCTGATTCCTCAGATTCCTCTCTACCTTGAGAGGATCTATAATATGATCTGTGACATATTATTGTATGATCCCCCTAATCCTTTGGCCTTGATGCCGTTACCTCCTCATCCTCCTCCTTTCCAGATTCACTCTTGTTTTATGATCAACTCCAATAACCTCCAAAAAAAAAAAACAAAAGTCAATTTGTCAACTCCTTCCTCTCAAATCCTCGTCGAGGAAACATCATATTACTTGTATGAATATACCCCATCGCGCAGGTCACTCGGGCAAGACTCTCTTCTAAATCTACTTTGCCCCTCCTCTCGGGAGGATTCACCTGTATCACATCCTGTATCCTTTTATTTTTATCCTTCTTTGTCCTCACTAGGTCAGGATAGTAAGTCTAGTAGTAGGCAATTTAATGAAATTAGAGAGTCTAGTGAAGTTAGTCATATTAGAAAGTCTAGGAAGTCTAAGGGTAGACGAGTTCCAGATAGATACCTCCAGGATCTAGCTTTAAGATGCCTTTCTTGCTCTCAAATCCCTCAACTGTTAGAGAATCCTATTAAGTTGCCATAAGAATACGAAGTTGATAAATTAGTCGATGACAGGTATGGGGTGTATGAATTGTTACATGAGAAAGACCCTATTACTGAAGATGAGGAAGTCGACGTGGACGCGGCTAAGGCGTATGCTAGTGAAGTAAAGAGATTTAATGAACCCTCAACTGCCGTAGAAGAGCCTACCAAAGAGATTAATCTAGGAACTGAAGACGAACCTAAGGTTGTTCTCATTAGTAAAAATATTTCTGAAATAGTTGCGGAGGCAGTGATTCAAGTTCTCAGAGACTATAAGTACACTTTCGCCTGGAGCTATGAAGATATGCCAGGATTAGATTCTTCCTTAGTGGACCACCGATTAACATTGAAAGATAGAGCTAGCCCAGTTAAACAGAAATTGAGGTGATTCCACCCTCAGATGTCTTTGAAGATGAAAGAAGAGATCGATAAGTTGCATAATGTCAAATTTATTAGAGTCGTCCTCTATCCGCAATGGGTGGCAAACATAGTCTCGGTCATGAAAAAAGATGAGAAGGTCAGGATTTGCATTGACTTCCGAGATTTGAACCGGACATGTCCTAAAGACGACTTTCCACTGCCTCATATAGACGTACTCATTGACAACACTGCTGGTTATGAAACATTGTCATTCATGGATGGATTCTCAAGGTATAATCAGATTCGCTTGGCTGAAGAGGACCAAGAAAAGGTGTCATTCACTTGGGGCACTTGTTGTTATGTTGTCATGCCATTCAGACTGAAGAATGCTGGAGCCACTTATCAGAGGGCTATGATGGCTATATTTCATGACATGATGCATATTGATTTAGAAGTGTATGTGGATGATCTGTTAGTGAAATCCAAGACTAAAGCTGAGCATGCCAAAGTATTGGCAAGAGTTTTAGAAAGGTCAAGAGAATATCAATCGAAGATGAATCCCAAAAAGTGCATATTTTGTGTATCATCAGGAAAGTTATTAGGATTCATCGTGAGCAAATGGGGCATTGAGATCGATCCTAACAAAGCTAAGGCTATTAGAGACATGCCACCTCCCCGAAATTTGAAAGAATTAAGAGGACTGATCGGGAGGTTGCAATTTATTCGCTGCTTTGTCTCCCAGTACTCACAAAGGGGTAAGCCATTTTACGAGCTTACTAAGTCGGGAGTCATGTTTGATTGGGATGATAAGTGTCAGGAGGTGTTCGATGGATTGAAGACATATCTAGCAAGTCCTCTTGTCTTGAGACCACCATCTCCGGGCAAACCTTTGATTCTATATATTTCTGTCCTGGATGATGCGGTGGGGGTTCTCCTAGCACAAGAAGATGAAGAAGGAAAAGAGAGGGCAGCTTATTATCTCTCTAAACTTCTCAACCTCGCGGAACAGAGATACACAACAATGGAGAAGATATGTGCTGCATTGGTCTGAGTAGTTCATAAGCTGAAACATTATTTCCTAGTTCATGAAGTCCATCTCATCGCTAGGATGAATCCCATCAAATTTTTTCTTGAGAAATATGTTCTCACCTATCGATTAGCACAATGGCAAAGCTTTCTATCTCAATTCGATATCATCTACATTCAGCAAAAAGCAATCAAAGGCTATGCCATCGCAGAACATCTTGCTCATCACCCTCTTCCTTGTTTCGATCCAGTCCGATCGGAGTTTCTGGATGGGGAACTGATGTCTATAAATAGAATCAAAGACGATATGTGGACTCTGCATTCTAATGAAGCTCTGAATTCTCATGGTAAGGGTATCGGCATCGTTCTACTATCACCTGAAGGTGTCACCATTACAAAAGCCTTTCAGCTTGACTTTCCTGCACCAACAACATTGCTGAATATAAGGCTCTTATAGTCGGCCTCGAGGTTGCTCATCTCCATGGTGCCACCAAGCTCAGGATTTTGGGTGATAGTCAACTGATCCTTCGCCAAATGCTCACCAAGTACCGAACTCTTGATCCTAAACTCAAGCCTTATCAGGAACTCAGTTCTGCCTATACCAAACTTTTCACCAAATTGATTTCCGTCCATGTTCCTCGAAATCAGAACATCTTAGCCGACGCTCTAGCTTCTCTCGCATCATCCCTGAATTTTCCAATCAACAAACAATCCAAATTGATCATCATTCATAGGCGTCTTGAACCCGCCGTGAAAGACCCTTCATTCCTTAAGACTAAGGAGAAGTTGCTGAAGAAGGTCAGAGATGGAGATATTGTAGAGAAGTGAGAATTCATGCTATTGGAATGGCAAGAAGAGATGGAAGATGAAGAGAAACCATGGTATTTTGATATTGCCAAATACTGTGAAGATCAATCGTACCCTGAGGAAGCCACAACTGAGGAGAAAAGGACTATCAGAAGAGTTGCTCAAAGATACACCCTAATTGGAGGAGTACTTTATAAACGAGGTTTTGACGGTGTTCTTCTGAGATGCTTGAATGAGGATGAGTTTTGGAGGTTATGGAAGAAGCTCATACTAGAATTTATGGTGGCCATGTTAATGGATAGATGTTATCAAAGAGGATCCTTAGACAAGGATTCTACTAGCCCACTATAGAAGAAGACTTTATAGAGTATGTTCGTAGGTGTGCTAAGTGTCAACTGTTGGGTTCTCGGGTTTCTCCGGATCTCCCGTGCAGCGGAAATAAAAATAAAAACAAAGATCCGTTCCCGTTTCGAAAAATCTAAAATTACGATAATCAGATTATCGAATCTTATCGTGTGCGGATTCGAATCCACAACTGTTCGGTTCCGTCGGTGCGACACCGCAAGCCGAGCAAGTGCCCGGTCTCTAGCGGAGTCCACGCTATCCTCCTCGCGATGGATATCCTTAGGTTCCTCATTCTTCGCAGCCACGAAACCTCCGTCGGTCGCCGCAACGATCGCTGCAACGCGCGGACGATTTCTCGTCAAACGGGATTCGGAGAAGCGGGAAAGCAAATCCGGGGATCCGGATTTGGCCTGGGGCGCCAGAGAGAGAGAGAAACAGAGGAGGGGGTGGCTAGGGTTAGCAACAGCTTGGCCTGCTCAGCCCGTTCGCTATATTTTATACTAAGTGCGCGGTTTTTCATAAAACCCCCTGGTTCGTATAAAACCCACTTATTTATCCATCGCCTTGAGAATCATTTGCGTGTGACCCACTAGGCCCAATTACCAGTCCGGTTCATAGCCCAATAAGCCCAGTGACTCCTCACTGGCTTTATTAATCAATTAATAACTCCTTATTTATTAATTAATCAATCGAATTGATGTCGCACATCGAATTCGATATGGCCTCCGATCACGTTGGGTGCCAAGCAACACCGCGTGAACCCGGAAGGTATCGGGGTTAAGTAACCCACTCTTGGAACCTTTCCTCCGACAGTTACCACGTGGATATAATCCTTTATTCGTACAATGCTCTCGAGTCAACTCAGGGTATGGCGTGCTGTCAAACCCTAACCGGTCGACTCACTTAGATTGGATGCCACTGATGAATATCGAAAAACTCCTTTCCCGATATTATCGTCCACCCTGGCCAGGGACTTTTGTGCATCCTTCCTAGAGCATTCTCTCTCTAAGTACCGAGAGCGAATGATTCCTTATTGACACACAATTCCCTTCGACGGTATTCCACTGTACCCAATCCTTGGCTGTTTAGAATCCCGTGGTTAGAGACTCGTAAACCAAGGTCAAAGCACAGAAGTCCACCGACAAGGTGTCCTTGGTGTCTCAGGTTCGAGGACCATCCACGCAACTGCGACAATAAAATCAAGCTGGTTGACAGTGAGGTACAATACCATCCAGCGATTCAGTCGGATCAGTTCAGTGAACTCATTCTCCAATGAACACCTACAGATTCACCTTAGTGTCTCCACACAAGTGACTTATGAGATCAGTCACCCTCATCGTATGAGTAGGAGTAATCTGTACTAGTCTAACCGAATATCCGATGTCCTTCTCGGATATCTTCCGAGTATGAACTATTAAGAATATATGTGTTTAAGTGATCAGTCTCATTAATATCATTTTATCATAATCTAATCACTATCGCACATATTCACAGACTTCATTATGAGATGATAATTAATACGATTTACACACAATGAATATTATGCCATTATATTAACAAATGAACGAGATTTATATAGTCAGATTGGCTTGTAGGCCACCTATGACTAACAATCTCCCACTTGGACTAAAGTCAATCACCTTTATATAGTAAGCTTATAGACTCTAGGTGACCCTCAAACACAATTTGAGCCAACGGCTTTGTCAGTGGATCTGCTACATTGTCGACTGATGGAACTCTTTCCACCATTACATCTCCTCTGGATATGATCTCTCTGATAAGTTGAAAGCGCCTCAGAATATCTTTCGATTTCTGATGAGACCACGTGTAAGGATTCAGGATTCGGGTTCAGTTATCGGGTCGGTTTCGGGCCGGACCCCCTAGTTTGGGCCCTGATGGGTCTGGGGTGTGCCTTCTAAATGACGTCTAGGGTGCACGACGCCTTTCGAATGGCGTCTTGCTGCGTGGATGCCATTTAGTTGGGTTGCTATTGTGCCACGTGGGCTAGCTTCGGGCCGCGAGAATCCGGCCCCAGTCTTGTCGTCTGAACGGCGTCTTTGATGGACGACACCATTCAAAGTACGACCCTGGTCTGTCAGTGTACGGCCCGTCATGTCAGTTGATAGGCATCTGTCTTGCACGACTCGTTTTAACCTGTTTCAGATTGACCCCGCGAGCCTTCCCTCCTTTCTCTCATTCTCTCCTTCTCACTCTCTCTCTTCCCTCTCTCCGACCCCCTCCGATCCTTCCTTCCCTTTCCCCTTCCCTTTCTTCCTCTTCCACCACTCCAACACCTCTCACCACTACCACCACCACTTCCTTCGCAGCACTTCATTCTCCGAGCGACGGCCGACGTCCCGGCGGAGTGACAACGTCCTCGGAGGTACCGGCGGCGATCTGCGGTGCGGCGGTTCGGCGGCACGGAGCTAGGAAGAGTTCAAGTAACCGGTAGGGGGACGAACCTTGCATGTAATGTGGTTGTTTCATCCATGTTTTCCGTTTTGAAGCATGAGGCATGTATGGAGATTTGGGGTAGAATGAGCATGTTAAGGGGCTTTCTTAGTGGAAATGGTCGTTTTTATGAAATGGGGATTGGTGGGTTTCACATGGTGAATTGGTTTTCCCTCTTCGTTTCCTACTCTTGGGTGTTTTTGGGGTGATCTTGGGGTAAAAGGGAACCCTCGGGTTGAGTTGCAGAAACCAGGTTTCTGGCTCTAAATGACGTTGCGCTCGGACAACGCCATTTAAAATGGTGACGGGCTAGCACGACGCCATTTAGGCAGAATTGTCCTTGAAGTGGCTTCTGTTAGAATAGAGCTCTGTGTTGAATGGCGTCCAGGGACAGCGACGCCTTTCAAACGGCGGCTTCCTAGGACGACGCGTTTTAACTCGAATCACCCGTAATCTGTCTCTGTTTCTGTCGCTAACAGGCGACTAGAGACAGCGACGCGTTTTAAAAGATGACGACTAGGCACGACGCCTTTTAGGCCATATTCTGAGGCTGAGTTTATATGAACCAGTTTAGGAGGCTTGAATGGCGTCGGCCACGAGCGACGCAATTCAAGACAGAATCACAATAACTCATGATATTAATATGTGTTTTCACTGTTAGATAGTTCAATCAAGTGCATGCTTTAAATCATACAGTGAGGCCGAGGATTTCTATATGATCGGGACCGCATCGTATGTATGTGTGCTTATACGATTGTGGAGCTGGAACAATTGTGGTTTGCGTTTGTCACCTTGTACCGAAGTGGGAGGGCCATGGTGTCTATGTGGCATTGTTGCCGTACCGGTGTGGGAGGGGTACATGTTGTGTTTTCACCTATGGCTGGGGAAAGCAGAACCACCTAGAGCCTGTCGGGCCGGAGTAGCCAACGCGCTATCCGAGGGGTTACTGTTTGGTATCAGCGGGTCGGTGCTTTCCTAGTTTGTCGTGGCAGCTTCCGGCGTGTTTCTTACTGTGGAGCTGGGTGTGGTGCTGCTGGAGTTTTACCCTTTCGCCACTGGGCCTAATGTAACTTGAGATATCGAGGTTACGAGTGGTACCCTTCGTCCTTTGGCCTGATGTGACCCGGGAGGTTAGGGTTGCGGGTAGTCCCTATAGCTTCGGCTTGAAGGGGGTTTCGCCGGTCCCCAGGGCCGTCTTGAAGCGCCGAGGCTTGGCGTTGAGGGAAGTTCGGTCAATAGGAGAGTAGTCTAGACTACTTGTGTGCACATGTAACTGGGCGGTGGTGGTTCACTGGTCCTAGTTAGTCCTAGTTTGACTGACTGCCTCACCCTACTGTGCCCGAAACACCGTAGGAGTGGGCAGGCGTGAGCGTTGGTGGTGTTGTGAGGCGACGGTTGTCCGCGGTCGACAGTGTGGTTTGATCGTTTAGCCGGATCCTTGGTTATGAATTATGGTATTTAGTTGGGTTACTTGAATTGCTTAGAATTGTGCCTGTTGCATTACTTATGCGTATGTTCCATATCGGGTTTTGGGAGCTATGTTTACTGCTTTACTTAATTGCCTTCATTCTGTATTATTATACTTGTGGGTGTGTGAGTGGGAGGCGGGGATCGGATGATCCCTACTGAGCTCAATTCTGGTGTGGCTCACTCCCTGCGGTTTCAGGGATGGACTTCTTGGCGAGTGGCGGCCTGTGGTGTTCTCCTTGGTGTGCGGACCAGCAGCTATCTCAGTTCCGGGATATGCCCCGATGTTGTTGTACTTTGCTTCTGCCTGTACTTATTTAATTCTTTGGACCATGTAATTATTGTTGGATTGTGTACAGACATTATTAATTTCCTTCCTGCACACTTGTATTTTCCTTGAAGTCCGTGTGATTGTTATATTTAGCCTTGTTTAATGCTTACTCCTCCAGACGTGTTGTATGAGATCCGGATGTGAACCCGTAGATAATGATCTGATACCCATTTAGTAATCGGGTTTCCGATTATAGGGTGGGAAGTCGTTACACCACGACTCTTTCCCTTGTGCAAGAGTCCCATTGTTGTCGCACAACAACGGAACATGATCAAAGATGCGGGAACTATATCAAGGTCGGTGATGAACTTCTTCAACCACACTACTTTCTTGAAAGCTTCAGCTGCAGCGATGTGCTCAGCTTCCGTCGTCGAATATGCAGTGATTGCTTGCTTGGAACTCTTCCAGCACACTACTCTTCTGTTCAAAGTAAACACGAATCTAGATGTAGACTTGCCGTCATCTGGATCTAACTGGAAACTCGAGTCAATAAAGCCTCGCAGTTTCAAGTCACCTCCTCTATAGACAAGAAACATATCCTTAGTTCTTCTTAAGTACTTAAGGATACATTTTACTGCCTTCCAGTGCTCTTCGCCTGGATTAGCCTGAAATCTGCTCGTAACACTTAGAGTAAATACAACATCAGGCCGTGTACATAGCATAGCATACATAATAGATCCTATGGCAGAAGCATAGGGTATTCTATCTATGAATGCCATCTCATTAGAAGTCTTAGGAGACTACTCCTTTGAGAGATTAATTCCATGTCTCATCGATATGAGACCTCTCTTGGAATTTTTCATGCCAAACCTTTTGACTATGGTATTTATGTACAAGGATTGGGACATTCCAAGCATCCTCTTTGATCTATATCTATAGATCAGTATTCCAAATACGTAGGATACTTCTCCCAAATCCTTCATGGAGAAGTTTTTCGACAGCCAGATCTTTACTGATGACATCATAGCTACATCATTCCCAATGAGTAGTATGTCATCTATGTAAAGAACTAAGAAGGTGACTGTGCTCGCACTGGTCTTCTTGTACACACAAGGCTCATCTTCATTCTTAATGAAGTCATAAGACTTGACAGCCTCGTCAAATCTTATGTTTTAGCTCCGGGAAACTTCCTTCAGTCTATAAATGGACCTCTGAAGCTTGCACACTTTATCTGGAGATCTTTGGATGTGAAACCTTCTAGTTGTATCATATACACATCTTCCTCAAGGTTACCGTTTAGGAAGGCAATCTTCACATCCATCTGCCAGATCTCATAATCGTAGTGTGCAGCTATGGCGAGTAGAACTCTGATCGACTTTATCATCGCAACTGGTGAGAAAGTCTTGTCATAGTCAATTCCTTGCTTTTGACGATATCCCTTTGCCACCAACCTTGCCTTATAAGTATCGATCCGTCCATCAGCACCGATCTTTCTCTTAAAGATCCACTTGCATCCGGTGGGTACAATACCTTCGGGCAAGTCCTCCAAGTTCCAAACTTGGTTGGTGTACATGGACTGGATTTCTGAGTTCATGACTTCTCGCCATTTCCCGACTTCTGAGCCTTCTATGGCCTCATGGTAGGTTTTCGGATCATCATCCTCATTATATTCTACCTTAGACTCACCTTCAGCGATATGTCCCACATATCGTTCGGGTAGTCTAGGTAATCTACCAGATCTACGAGGCTCATGTGTGTGTACCTGAACAGATTCAGGAACTGATATCTCATCTGATGATAATTCAGTTATTTGGGGATCTGGAACCTCTTCCAGTATTATTTTACTCCCACTGTCCTCCTGGAGAAGGTATTCCTCTTTGAGGAAGACAGCTTTCCTGGCGACAAACACCTTTTGTTCACCAGGATGGTAAAAATAATATCCAAAGGTTTCCTTTGGATATCCCACAAACCTGCATTTATTAGTTCGTGATTCCAGCTTGTCTGAATCATGCCTCTTTACGTGAGCAGGACAACCCCAGACTTTAACATGTTTAAATTCTTTTACCTGCCTTTCCATATCTCATATGGAGTAGAGGCCATAGACTTGCTGGGTACTCTGTTCAGTAGGTATGCTGCTGACTCTAGAGCATACCCCCAAAGGGACACTGGTAATCCCGAAAAGCTCATCATGGATCGCACAATGTCCAACAAGGTGCGATTCCTCCTTTCTAATACACCATTCATCTGTGGTGTATATGGAAGAGTTAGCTGAGAAAGGATACTATTATCCTTTAAGAATTGTGTGAAATTAGTACTCAAGTATTCTCCTCCTCGATCTGATCGAAGAGTTTTAATACTCTTTCCTAACTGCTTCTCTATCTCATTCTTGAACTCATTGAACTTTTTCAAATGCTTCTGACTTTTACTTCATTAAGTACACATAGTCGAATCTTGAGAAGTCATCAGTGAACGTGATGAAGTATGAAAAGTCACATTTGGCTTGGTTGGACATTGGACCACATACATCTGAATGTATTAGTTCCAGAATGTCTTTGGCACGTTCTTCGGAGTAAATGGAGATTTTGCCATCTTTTCCATAAGGCAGGATTCACATGTCGTAAATGATTCATAATCGAACGCAGTTAAGTAACCATGCTTGTGCAACTTTTTGCAACCTGCTTTCACCAATATGACCAAGTCTACAATGCCACATGTAGGCTTGGTTTACACAATTCTTGCTCTTCATAAGAGCACTATCAATGTGAAGATTGTAATAAGAAACATCTAACAGATATAGACCGTTGACTAAAGATGCCGAAGCTATTGATTTATTACCATAATAAATCGAACAACTTCTATTCTCAATAGACAACTTATATCACATCTTGTTCAAACAAAATACTGATATGATGTTTTATTATGCTAAGAACATAATAACAATCTTCTAATGATAAGACGTCTCCCGATGGAAGCCTGAGGTTTGCTGTCCCAACAACAATCACCGCAACTTTTGCGCCGTTTCCTAGCCTCAATTCCACCTCGCCTTTTCTCAGCTTGCGCTTACATGTCAGCATCTGCGCATCATGACAGATGTGAGAAGCACATCTGGTATCTAATACCCAAGATGTGGAATCTCTTACTGACAAATTGATAACTATCATACAGATATCTGAAGCTTCAAACAGCTTCACCTTTCCATGATCTTTATCGTTGAAGAACTCCTTGCAGTTCCTATTCCAGTGACCATGCTGCTTACAGTGGAAGCAGTTACCCTTTACTACTCTTTTGCCTTTGTCCTTCGAACTTTTATCGTTAGCTATCATCTCTGCTTCAGGGGCATCTAATGCCGATTCAGCAGGAGGATCAGTATTAAGGGCGTAGGCAATCTTCTCAGATCTAAGGACATTCTTCAAGTGTCTGAGCCAATCCGAGTAGATCAGTTAAGTCAAAAGGGGATTAAGTATGCCACAGAGTGGGTTATTCGACGACATTATTCCCTACAGGAGATGAATAAAATCCTTTTAGTAGATGTTCTATTATTAAATATAAAACAAAACATGGTCTTTTGTTCAAGTTTTAACTCTCACTAATTTTCGACGAACTGTATAATCCTCAGTTATACAGAACGGGAGACGCCGACAGTCTCCTAGTGGGGATCAGAATCTCAATGACTTGCAGTACAGCCTTGTGGATAGCACAACAAACTGTAATACAATCAAAGAGCACCCAACTCATAGGACTTGCAACTCCTTGCAATATCCGATCATAGCTTCGGTCCCTAGAGATTTAATGGCCTTGTGGATAGCACAACAAACCACTAATTCTGGTCTAAGCTAACCATAGTTACGCGACGAGCATAGATTTGCATGCAGCCCTTGTGGATAGCACAACAAAGCTACATGTTTCCTCTACCCCGATCATATAGGCATCTAATGACATAGCCACAGTTTCTCCTCCCAATTAAACAGGCCTTGTGGATAGCACAGCAAACCTGCCTAAAGTGATGCGAATCCTATGACTACAACGATGGTGGACCACGCGGTAAGTTCTTAACTACTCGCGTTACGGCTTAGAGTTTAGATGAGGGTATTTAGATAACTTTTATCTTAGTCTCTCCTAGGTGATAGTATATAAACATATCGTATATATTTACTAAATACTATACCTGCTTTGATTCACAATCAAACGTTAAAAACAATGCATCGCATACATGTCTAGTGTGGTCATGGATAACACAGTGGGTTTGACTGGAGCCAACAGTCAAACACACACACAATCTAACATAACATTTATATCAGATAAACCTGCAAACACATAGGCAAAGGATCTTCATCTTTTCACCTTCTTGGTTGCAGCTGTGGATCGTCCTCGCTCCTTCTTCGGTTGCCTCGATCATATTACAATAATTCTAAAATTACATGTAAATAGAAGAGGGCCTTATGGCGAGTACAAGAGAGAGGGAGGTAGAAGTACATATAAGAATGAGAGAGGGAGAGATACACAGATCTCTATTTATTAACAATTTAATAAACATCCATCATTCATCCACGGTCCACACAAACACATCATTCATCACATGAATAATTAAATAAGTGCATATCCATGACCACGGTGTGTTTTAAACATTCCATACATGATTCAGCATATTACATGGCTAAAATAAAAGAGTTTTCAAAAATTAAATAATTTTGGCTTTCTAAAAGTTAGGATCCAATCAAAATTGGTATTTGAATTTCGAAAACACTTTTAATCAATTAACATGCAATCAAATCTAATTTAAAAGTATAAAACACACATCACATGTGCACACACTCCGAATTAATAATTTCCAGATTATTCCATGCCAATTAGAACACTTCTAATAATTAAATAATCTAACACTTAGATTAAATCAAATTAATAATCTAACTATTAGATTATTAATAACTAATCTAACTCTTAGACTAGTCTAACAATGTTAATTAATAATTTAACACTTAAATTAATAATCAAATATAATTAATTATTAACTACTAACCTAACACTTAGATTAGTCAATTAATGTTAATCACTAATTTGACATTTAAATCAATAATTAACACCAATTGGTTAATAATTAATAATTCTAACTCTTAAAATAGTTAATTAAAATTAATTATTAATTTAACACTTAAATTAATAATTAACTCTAATTAACTGATAACTACTAATTTAACAATTAAATTAGTCATCTAAATTAAATATTGATTTAACACTTAAATTAATAAAAAAATTACAAATAAATTAAAAATTAGTTGAAATAATAATTAATAATCTAACAGTTAGAATAATAATTATTATTCACTAATTTAACCCTTAAATTAGTTTAATTAAGATTAATTATTAGTTTAACATTTAAACTAACAATTAACATTAATAAATTAACAACTAAATGTTAATATAAATGATTCAAAATCATTAATTGCCCATTTAAATTAAAATCGAATAATAACTTTAAATTTCAAAACAATTTTGAATTTCAAATAAAATCCAATTTATATTTAAATGGGCAATTGAGGTTTTAATTTCGGGTATAAATGGGAAAAGGGTTTAACAGGTCAATGGGCTAAAGGGGTTCAACCCCATGGCCGAGCCATGGCTCGCCCCTGCTGAGCCATGGCACGGGTCAGGGTGCAGCCTAGCCCAGGCGCCCTTGGCCCGACTAGGCCCGACCCACCCGGCCCGGCGCATGCCCGATCCCTGCCCGGCCCGGCTGCCATCTCTCCAGCCCGACAGACCCCCAGCAGCAGGAAACCCTAATCCGACGCACGCAGGCGGTGGCGGGGAGGAGTAGGTAGCACCGCCGCCGGCCAGCGGCCGAAGCCGCCGTGCCGTCTGGCGCCACCCAGGCCCGGCTCGCCTCCAGCCGGCCCGCCCAAAACTTCCTCCCCAACCCTGTAACAACCCGACGCCCCCCTTCCCCTTTCCTACATAACCTGCAACACTTGCAGGTGGACATGGCAGCGAGAAGGGCCAGGCATCGCCACCGGCGGGCTCCCCGGCGTCGGGATGACAGCAAGAGTAGCCAAAAACCAGGCCGGCCAAACCCTTTTAATCTCTGGTTTTTCTGGTTCTTTTGAAACCGTATAAGGAAGAGGGAAAAGATGGTGCTCCAACAGGCCATCTCCAAAGGTCTCTCCGGTGCCGGCCACAGGCCCGGTGGTGAGCTGTAACATCCCTTTAGGGATATGGTATCCAGCCTGCCTCCCCAACCTTTGGGGTTGCACGAACATGGCCGCTGAAGACCCGTTGTTCTTCGTCCGACGAACAACACGAAAACACCCAAATAAAATTCCAAAAATAATAGAATTAAAATAATCATATTATTTTAGTTCATCGTATGAACAAGGATTCATTTATTAACGGAATACATGCATGGAATAAATTCATGGAAATATTAAATCGGAGATCGAAACGGGACGAGAAACAGTGGAACCTGGCTCTGATACCACTGTTGGGTTCTCGGGTTTCTCCGGATCTCCCGCGCAGCGGAAATAAAAATAAAAACGGAGATCCGTTCCCGTTTCGAAAAATATAAAATTACGATAATCATATTATCGAATCTTACCGTGTGCGGATTCGAATCCGCAACCGTTTGGTTCCGTCAGTGCGACACTGCAAGCTGCGCAAGTGCCCTGCCTCTAGCGGAGTCCACGCGATCTTCCTCGCGACGGATATCCTCACGTTCCTCGTTCTTCGCAGCCACAAAACCTTTGCCGGTCGCCGCAACGATCGCCGCAACGCGCGGATGATTTCTCGTCAAACGGGATTCGGAGAAGCGGTAGAGCAGATCCGGGGATCCGGATCTAGCCTGGGGCACCAGAGAGAGAGAGAAACAGAGGAGGGGGAGGCTAGGATTAGCAACAGCCTGGCCTGCTCAGCCCGTTCGCTATATTTTATACTAACTGCACGGTTTTTCATAAAAGCCCCCGGTTTGTATAAAACCCACTTATTTATCCATCGCCTTGAGAATCATTTGCGTGTGACCCTCTAGGCACAATTACCAGTCCGGTTAATAGCCTAATAAGCCCAGTGACTCCTCACTGGCTTTATTAATCAATTAATAACCCTTTATTTATTAATTAATCAATCGAATTGATGTCGCACATCGAATTCGATCGGACCTCCGATCACGTTGGGTGCCAAGCAACACCGCGTGAACCCAGAAGGTATCGGGGTTAAGGAACCCACACTTGGAACCTTTCCGCCGACAGTTACCACGTAGATATAATCCTTCATTCATACAATGCTCTTGAGTTAACTCAGGGTATGGCATGCTATCAAACCCTAACTGGTCGACTCACTTGGATTGGATGCCGCTGATGAATATTGGAAAACTCCTTTCCTGATATTATCGTCCGCCCTGGCCAGGGACTTCCACGCATCTTTCCTAAAGCATTCTCACTCTAAGTACCGAGAGCGAATGACTCCTTATTGACACACAATTCCCTTCGACGGTATTCCATTGTACCTAATCCTTGGCTGTTTAGAATCCCGTGGTTAGAGACTCGTAAACCAAGGTCAAAGCACAGAAGTCCATCGATAAGGTGTCCTTGGTGTCTTAGGTCCGAGGATCACCCACGCAACTGCGACAATTGAATCAAGTTGGTTGATAGTGAGGTACAATACCATCCTGCGATTCAGTCGGATCAATTCAGTGAACTCATTCTCTAATGAGCACATATAGATTCACCTTAGTGTCTCCACACAAGTAACTTATGAGATCAGTCACCCTCATCGTATAAGTAGACTAGTCTAACCGGATATCCGATGTCCTTCTCGGATATCCTCCGACTATGAACGATTAAGAATATGCGTGTTTAGGTGATCAGTCTCATTAGTATGATCTCATCATAATCTGATCACTATCGCACATATTCACGGACTTCATTATGAGGCGATAATTAATACCATTTACACACAATGAATATTATGCCATTATATTAACAAATGAATGAGATTTACATAGTCAGATTGGCTTGTAGGCCACCTATGGCTAACATCAACTTCATGCCGATAAGATCCATTCCCCCGCATCTTCACTTCATCATGTTGCCTCCCTATGGCCTTTCTCCATGTGGGCTTTCGACATCATTGGACCTCTCGGTGATCCTAATTCCAGCATTAAGCAAATATCCTTTATTCTCACGGCAACATAATACTTCACCAAGTAGGCAGAAGCTGAGGCATACACGAAAGTCAAAACGTCAACAGTCTACAAGTTTATCATGAAGAACATCATCACAAGATTCGGAATTCCAAGCACCATCGTCACCGACAATGGACCACAGTTCATATCACAGGAGTTGAAAGACCTTACAACAGGTATAAAATTGCATTGCATCACTCGTCTCCATACTATCCGCAAGGCAATGGCCAAGCAGAGGCAACTAACAAGACTTTGATAAAAATCATCAAGAAAATGTGTGAATCTCATAAGTTCATAGACTGGCTAAAAAAACTAATTGAAGCTTTATGGGCCTACCGAACTTCAATCCGCACGCCCACTAGGCAGACCCCATATTCATTAACATTCGGAATGGAGGCGGTAGTTCCATACGAAGTCCTCATCTCGTCATTAAGAGTACAGTTGAACAAGGAGTTTTCCATTGATGAGCTCACTTAGCACTCCTGGCTCAATTGGAACTTTTAGACGAGAAAAGATGGTCAACCGCTAATCATGCACCGGTATATCAGAATAGATTAGCACGTTTTTACCAAAAGAAAGTCATTGAACGAAAATTCAAAGTTGGAAATTTGGAAAAATAAATTCCCTTGTTAGTCTTTGGTAATCTAACTTAAACTCATTATTGCAGACACATGAGTACCAATAGATGTGAAGCCCAAAGGATACCAAAAGCTTGACTAAAAGTGGAAAAGTACAACTCATTCGTTTCAAAAGAAAACTTCTATTTTTACTCTCGGCCCATGATGTCGGAACAAGGCTCAGAAAAGACTACTGAAAATATCCGTCATCTTAGTAGGAGGCCGTCATAAAAAAAAGGGGGGGGAGATCCGCCCCACAAAAGGCAAAAGAAAAATGCAAAAGGCAAAAGACAACCAAATCAAAAGACCATTCAATATTACAAACATTACATCAAAAGGCCACAAAATCAAATAAAAGGGAGTGCAAGGTCGATAAATACCCTGTAAAAGTGAAAATGACTGAACCCCAACAGATAATAGGATAAAGGAGGGACATCTTTCTAGATCTCCGGAACCCTTTCTTGGGCTTTCTAGACCAACTCTTCCTTTCCTTCTAAAGAGGCGTACTCCAAATTTGAGGAATGGCCTAGGTTGACTAAGGGTCGGACCATCGAATGGGATCACGATCATGAACACAACTCAAGTACGATGAGTTTGGATTCATTGAAGAATGATTTGGGAATTAAGTTAATGAATAAACATACTCTTTTGATCTAAGTACCATGCTGGTCTTTAATTTATTTAGTTAAAATCTTATTTCAAAACAAAAAAAAAAAAGAATATTTCAAAAGAAAAAAAATTGAATATTTCAAAATCAAAATTACAAAAAAAATTGAATATTTCAAAACAAAGAAAAATAAAATAAAATTGAATATTTCGAAACCAAAAATTGAATATTTCAAAATCACAAAAAAAAATTGAATATTTCCAAATTACAAAAAAAATTGAATATTTCAAAATCACAAAAAAATGGATATTTCGAAAATTGCAATTGCAAAACAAAATTATTTCAATTAGTATTTATTTGTCACATCATGTGTGTTGTATTCCTTTTATTTTCAGCGAGCATCTACATACTTGTATGTTGTATTTTAGAATTCCATTTTCTTTTTCGATTATTATTTGTCTTCATTAATAGAGGCTTCGCCCCTAGACCCTTCTACCAAGGATAGGATCAAGTAGGCAGTTACTTAATTAGGTAAGGGGCTAAGCCTGAATAGATACTTAACATGTTTGTTAAGTGATAAACAGGACATGATACAAATGACACGAAGCACATAGAATACAAATGCAAAAGTCAGGAGTTTCATTCATCAAAGGAGTTTCATGTACATATAAAAGTTCGTCACTATCAGGACTCACAAAAAGAAGAAGATACATAAGCGCAGCCATCAGGCCTGGCTCTCCCCCGCACCCTCGTCCAGTTGGCTCTGCGGCTCGTCCTGGATATCGGGTCCCCGTGCTGGCAGTGGTGGCGGTCCCATGACACTTGGCCCTACCTGGCCAGAAGATACAACAATACTAGCGGTAAAAGTGCTCGTCTGGCTCCGATCCAGTGCCCGCTGTCGAGCACGCTAATAACGCGCCTCAATGCTTTGGCACTCATACCTAGCCACTGAAAGTCGGCCTTGGAGACTCTCCATCCGAGCCCGGTCTCGATCCCTTTCTTTGGTCAGAACCTCCAACCAAACTAGGAGTCGTGAGAGCTCGCGAGGGAGATCGTCATTGGAAAGCCGAGACAATTGTTCTTGCAAAGCTCGGATACGAGCGGCGTCCACCTATGCTTGGGTCGTCATCCCTCGAGCCTGTTCCAACTCTGCCTCATCTTGATGAAGAGCTGCATGGAGGACATCAACCTATAGAAGGAAAAGCATTGTTATCCAAGTCGGAAATGAAGCTCGCCGACTAAATGCAAGAAAGGAAGAAGTCAGGAATGAAGAATTACCTGGGCAATACGATCCTCTTTGTTGGGTTTTCTCGGTTTCTCTGGATCGCTCACGCAGCAGAAAACAAAAATATTTACAGCGATCCGTTCCCGTTTCGAAATCTAAAATACGATAATCGGATTATCGAAGTTCTCACCATGTGCGGATTTGAATCCGCAACCGTTCGGTTCCGTCAGTGCGACACCGCAAGCAGCGCAAGCGCCCGGCCTCTAGCGAAGTCCACGCGATCCTCCCCGCGACGGATACCTCGAGTTCCTCGTTCTTCGCAGCCCACGAAGCCTCCGCCGGTCGCCGCAATGATCGCCGCAACGCGCGGACGATTTCCCGTCGAACGGGATTCGGAGAAGCGGCGGAGCAGATCTGGATCTGCCTAGACGCCAGAGGAAGACAGAAACTGAGCAGGGGCGGCTAGGGTTAGCAGCAGCTTGGCCTGCTCAGCCCGTTCGCTATGTTTTATACTAACCGGGCGGTTTTTTAGAAAAACCCCCAGTTTGTATAAAACCCACTTATTTATCCATCGCCTTGAGAATCATTTGCGTGTGACCCTCTAGGCCCAAGTACCAGTCCAGTTAATGGCCCAACAAGCCCAGTGACTCATCACTAGCTTTATTAATTAATTAATAACCCTTTATTAATCAATTAATCAATCGAATTGATGTCGCACATCGAATTTGACCGGGCCTCCGATCACGTTGGGTGCCAAGTAACACCGCGTGAACCTGGAAGGTATTTGGGGTTAAGTAACCCACTCTTGGAACCTTTCCGCTGACAGTTACCGCATGGATATAATCCTTCATTCGTACAATGCTCTCGAGTCAACTCAGGGTATGGCGAGCTGTCAAACCCTAACCGGTCGACTCACTTGGATTGAATGCCGCTGATAAATATTGGAAAACTCCTTTCCCGATATTATCGTCCGCCCTAGCCAGGGACTTTCGCGCATCCTTCCTAGAGCATTCTCTCTCTCTAAGTACCGAGAGCGAATGATTCCTTATTGACACACAATTCCCTTTGACGGTATTCCGCTGTACCCAATCCTTGGCGTATTAGAATCCCGTGGCTGGAGATTCATAAACCAAGGTCAAAGCACAGAAGTCCACCGCCAAGGTGTCCTTAGTGTCTCAGGTCCGAGGACCATCCACGCAACTGCGACAATAGAATCAAGTTGGTTGACAGTGAGGTACAATACCATCCAGCGATTCAGTCGGATCAGTTCAGTGAACTCATTCTCCAATGAGCACCTACAGATTCGCCTTAGTGTCTCCACACAAGTAACTTATGAGACCAGTCACCCTCATCACATGAGCAGGAGTAATCTGTACTAGTCTAACCGGATATCCGATGTCCTTCTCGGATATCCTCCGACTATGAACGATTAAGAATATGTGTGTTTAAGTGATCAGTCTCATTAGTATGATCTCATCATAATCTGATCACTATAGCACATATTCACGGACTTCATTATGAAACGAGAATTAATGCGATTTACACATAATGAATATTATGCCATTATATTAATAAATGAACGAGATTTACATAGTCAGATTGGCTTGTAGGCCACCTAAACTAACACTCTTCAACCTGGGTGACCCGTTGGATGGCCTGAGCCAGTTGGCCGCGCAAGTTGGTCATGAGGACCTCGTTAGTGGAAGTGCAGGATGATGAAGCTCCAATGAACGCAGAAGGAGGAGCAGCCTAGGTGTAAATGGCTCGCTGTACCAAGAAAATAACCATCAGCGGCTAAACGCTAAAATGACTTAATGAATATGCATAATTCATTCATACATACCAGGTTGAAGAGCTCTTTCTATACTTGCTCAAGCTAGGCCTCTGCATCATTGAGTCAGGCCCGGAGAGTGATGATGGTGGCGTCGTGCGCATCCTGCGTATCCATACATGACATCCATTCATTCACAAATCTAAATGAAGATAATAATTAAAATAAAAGAAGCATGAAAGCATACTTACATCAAGAGGACGGAGAAGTCACAGCTAGTCGGCGTAATGCGCTCGGTACTACTTGAGGTAGGCCTCGCTAATCTCCGCATTTGACTGTACCAGGACGCCACCGCAGTGCCAGTCATTATATTGGTCGCGGAATTTGATGCGCCAGTCAGTGCGGGCTTGCTTCCCCCATATTGTCCGTCCGATCCCCTCTAGATCTTCTTCATCCACCCATTCCTGGTGGAGACCCAAGGTACGCATAACCAGCCGTGGGCGAAGCAGCTCGACTTCATTAAGGCAGTGGACCCACACCTAGTGTCCATACCTCTCTCTATCGGTCGTCACCTAGGGCTGGCCTGCCTCTCCCATGCCCAAATACGGGTGCTAAATCACCTATATGCATATAGGTTAGATACATTCATAATAATAAATTACATTTAATTTGTGCAAGATTGCATCAAACAAGCAAGAAAACTGTATTTACTAGAACAACTGGATAATCAAGGAATTGACGGCGGAGGGCCGTCGACTGATGGTGCTGCAGAGCGGTGTCCACAATCAGCTGCCAATGGCGGGCCAACGGGATGGCATCGGGTCTCACGGTGAAACTTCGCACGACCGAGAGGGAAGTAAAAGTAACTCCACACCTGCATACATGCATATCTAAGTTAGAAAAGCATCATATCATAAACATGCATTTACACAAATAATAATTAAAATATTTTGTATCTAGAGAAATGGAGAAAAGCCGGTGATGGTAGTCTCACGGTCCAGTGTGACCGCGGAAAGATCAGCAAAAAGATGGGCCAGCAGGGCCGCACCCCAAGCATACTCATGAAGACGATCCAAATTGTCTAGTAAACTCAGGAATATACAATGGATGTGGTCACCCTTCGTGCCGAAGAGTTACCGACCAAAGAAGAAGACCAAGAAGACTCGGAGCTGTCTATCTACCTCCTCCTCCTAACTCTCATCCCTGCAGTATACCTTAGAAGCTGATCTAGCTAATCTGTCTCGGAGGGGCTCCCTGGACTCCTCTGAACGTCGTCTATGGTCCACTAATCCAAATGCCCTCTCTACCTCTACTCTAGGCACGGTCCTGACTCTCTTTCTAAACTAGAAACCTCAATGTTGAGGAGACTCTCTGCCAGGCCAAGGTAATCGGGCTATGTAACCCTACTCACTGCCCGGCCCTCCACGCGGAGGCTGGTGATCCTCACCACGTCTTCCAAACTAGGGACCATATGTCCCCAAGGCATTAGAAATGCCTTGCTCTCGGCATCCCAACGCTCTCGTAGGACCTACAGCAATACCAAATCGTGCCAAAATGGCTCAATATCTAGGATCTCACCGAACCCCATCAGGTGTAGTCACGCCTTCTGGAAATCAGGCAAACCTTGGTATGCACTAATAACCAGATCCCACGAAATTATGGTCCTCATTGTCCCCTGCAAATAATTCAAGAATAACATCAAATAACATGCATCTAAAATCAATTTCCAAAATTTCTTTTGAATTAAATTTTGCCTTAGTGAATGGCGTCGGACTAGGTCGACGCCTCTTGAAAGGTGTCACCTGGTCTCAACGCCACTCATCCACAAATCCGATGATCCGTGGACTCCTCTTCCAAGCTCTTTTTTTTCAAGCAAATCACATCCAATCAAGGAGCTTACCAGCGGAGGGCCGGCCTCCGCCGCTTCTTCCTCACCCGCCGCTGCGGGTGGAGCTTCTTCGGCATCTAAAAATGTTGTTGCCTCCACTTGAACTGTAACGACTCGCCACCCTATAATCGGAGATCTGATTACTAAATGGGTACCGAATCATTAGTTTGGAGCCAAACTAGGATCTAGATATGTCTAGGAAATAAATAATAAACTAAGCTAAACATTCACATCGCATTGAATTAAAAAGGAAGTGCAAGAATTAAAAGTTATTATAATGCGACTCGACACAGCAAATAATTACATACTCCAACTGAAAAGAAATAATTAAGCGTACAGGCTAGAAAATAAAATAACAACTACATCGGGGCATACCCCGGAACAACGGCTGCTGGCGCGCAACCCAAAGCAGCACTCTCCTCGCTAAGCTTGCCTGGAACCCTCACCTGAAAACCGCAAGGGTGAGTCTCAACGAAAAGACTCAGTATGGATCCTTCGATCCCCACTGCCCACTCACACAGCCACAAGTGCAGCAACACAGATATAAGTATAATGAGCAAGTAAAGTTGTAATCACTACTCCTAAATCTCAATATAAACCACATGCATTCGAAATGCAACATGCATAATTCTAAAACCATTCTACCAAGGAACCTACAACTAGCGTCTCGGCAAAACACGCCAACCACATGGCCGAACGTGGGAAAACACCGACCCGCTAAGACCAAACAGTAACCCCTCGGATAGCACGCTAGCTACTCCGGCCAAACTGGCTCTAGGTGGTTTCTACTTCCCCCAGCACGAGTGACACTCCACAGGTACCACTCCTACACCGGTACTAGCTAACCCCGGGGTACACCAGGTGACCCTCTCTCTAGGCGTCACCCCACCACTCCCACACCGGCGCTGTGTCCCTCCAACACCGACACAAGGTGGCAAGCGCTACAACTGTCACTCTAGGTCCACGGTCGCACGAAACACAACACAGTGTGATCCGATCATGTAAAAATCCTCATCCTTGAGTATAATTTCAAACATGCAATAAACCAAACTTTCTAACAGTGTGAAGATATGTTAACAGCATGAATTAATGTGATTCTGTCTTGAATCGCGTCGCCCAAGGCCGACGCCATTCAAGCCTCCTAAACTGGTTCATGTGAAATCTGGCCTCGGAAATGGCCTAAAATGCGTCGTCACATGTAGCCGCCTTTTGAAAGGCGTCGCTGTCCCTCGTCGTCTTATGGCGACAGAAGCTAAGACAGGCTATAGGGTAATTCACTAAAACGCGTCGCTCACACAAGTCGCCTTTTAAAAGGCGTCGCTGCTCCTGAACACTCATCAGTCCAGAAACAGGGTCTGTTATTTGGGCTAAATCGCGTTGCGGGCAGAAGCTGCCTTTCTTAAAGGCGTCGCTGCCCCCCGACGTCATTTAACCCTCACAGATAGGTTCTTCCACCACATCTCCCAATCCACGGGGTGGGATTTCCTCCCTAAAAATCGTGTAGAAATACGAAAAACATGGAGAATGGGGAGAAGAACCTAACTACCCATTAAAATACCCAATTTCTCATTACATGCATTTAGTATTTTCACCCCAAGAACACCCTGAACATGCTTCAAAGCGGAAAAACATTGTTTTTAAATGAAATACTATGGGGATCGTCACCCTACCGGTTCTCGGACTCCTCCTAGGTCCAAGCTGCCAACCCGTCTCTCCCCACACCGCCGTCGGTACAGCCGTGGACGCCGTTACTCCACCGGGACGTCGACTGCTGTCCGGAGAGAAAAACGCCGCGGAGGAGATGGTGGTGGTAGTGGTGGGAGTTTGGAGGTTATTGGAGTGGAGGGAGAGGTGAAATGGAGGGAGGAAAAGGAAGGAGGGGGAAAGGGGCCGCCGGTGCCGCCGGAGGAAGAGTGGAGAGAGGAGAGGAAGGAGGGAATGAGGGAAAGGAAGGAGGGTTCGCGGGGTCAACCAGAAACTGGGTAAAACGCGTCGTGCACGCCCGACGTCTTTCAGATAACAAGACCGGGTCGTATACTGACAAGCTAGAGTCGTACTCTGAATGGCGTCGTCCATCCAAGACGCCATTCAGACGATATGACCGAGACCGTACTCTCGCGACCCAAAGCCAACCCACGTGGCGCCTAGTGTAGACACGCTAATTTTGACGTCATTTCGAGTAAATTTCATATCATACAATAATGCCTCGAAATGGTCTGATAATTAATCATTAATTAATTTTTATTAATCTTTTTAAGTGTCGGATTTAACAGATGTGTTTAAGTTAATCAATTGAATTGGTTTTAGTTCAAATTTGAGTTAAAATATGAAGAATTCTAAAAGACGTCGACCCAAGTGGACGCCATTTAGACTTTATTCTTATTTTAACGTTTAAATTTGAATTTTAATTAATTAATTAATTAACTAAAAGGCGTCTGGTAATGTCGACGCGTTTTTAAGTTTCCTAAGTGATTTTAACTTCCCCTCCGGATGTTTATCCTTATCTTAATTAGTCTAAAAGACGTCTACACAGGTGGACGCTTTTTACCTAATAAAGATAAAGATAAGTTTTTCCGGATATTTATCCTTATCTTAATTAATCTGAAAGGCGTCAGCCATGGTGGACGCGTTTTAGATAATTTCAGATAAAGATGAATTAACTAGTATTTATCTGTCAATTAAGATGGATAAATTCGGAGTTTTGCTATGTTAATCGCGAACGCAGGAAATGCCTATAAATACCTCGCATGTTGAAGAGTTAAAAAAAAAAAGAGAGAGTTGAAGTCCATTAAGAGAGAGCATTATTATACCGAGTTGAAGATCGAAGCAACAACGTCGGAACGCCGGAGCACTGCCATTTCCAGAAGTCGGCGTCCTTTCAAGATCTTCATCCTTTCAAAGCTTCAACCAATTGGGCATAAGTGTTTCATTTCTGCATTTCCATTTTTCATCTTCATTAATTTCATTCTTCATTCACTTCATGCAAACACACACCACAACATAATTTTTTCAAAACCTACTTGATTAAAGGGGTTTCAAAGCCACTCAACAAGTAAGTTTGATGTTCAATCATATGTCCAAAATCATGATTAGTTCAGATACTGCTTCTACTTAAATTCTCATCATCATTGTTTCTTCGTTTTCTGTTTCTGTCTCTGCTGCACTCAACAACAACGAGAGATTCAAAAGGGGAAATCAAGCACAAAGTCAGAAAGACTTCTGGACGATCCTCAAACTCAAATTCAACAGCAAGAACAAAAAGCAAAGAAAGGGCTCTCTTTCTTCAGCCGGCTGAGGAAGGGGAACCAAGGACTCAATCTTCCGCGTTTGAACAGGTAAGCGATCATATCTCTTTTGAAACTTTTTAGTTAAAAGTTTCTGGCAATCACTGCACTTAGTTGTTATTTTTAATAGGTTAGTTTACACTAAACAACATAGATTTTTCATGTTAATCACACGGTCATTCTAAGCACCTACAGCTTTTTTGGCGATCACGGTGGGACCTGGTCTCGCCATCTTTTAAGTTTTTTTCTTCTTGCTGTCATCAACCGGGCACCCACGGTGCACCACTTGTGTCTTTCGACACGTCCTCGCCAATTGGTGAGTGTTTTAGTTTAATTAATTTCCCTCGTGCACCACGTGCACACCCCAGTGGCAAGATCTTGCCCTCCCCTTGATTAATTCAAAAAGCTGTTTTTGTGATAAAAATGATGTGTGATTGATTGTTTTTCTAGTTGTTTAGTTAGTAAATCATCCTGTTTAAAATCTGGAACTAAAATTTTTTTCATGAGTCGATTGTTTACTGCTTTTTATCTTGTTTGAGGAAGATTCAACCCAGAAAATCCTCCTGAAAAACTGTTTCTGCGAACTGAAAAGCGTCCAGGATAGCTGACGCGTTTCAAAACCGCATCAACACCCCTAGACGCCTTTCAGTCTTCACAGTTTCTCTGCTGTCTGCATCTGCTTCTGCGAAAAATTAAGTTATGTTTTGAATAGCGTCGACTACCATCGACGCGATTCAGACAGTTTCTTAATTTTTTTTAGTTTCCAGATTTCTGTGTTTTGAGTGCTAGCTACCCATTACTTATTAAGCATTAGAGGCCATCCAGACCACAGGACATACGCATTGAGGCGAATACCCTCCCTTTCTTAGGAACACATTACTTGACGTCAGCAACTCTCTCTGATTGGGTCGGTCCCTTGATCAGACTAGAGAAGTTGACGTTGAGACCTCCATAAGTCCCCAAAATCAAGGTATTCCTCCTTGATCATCGGGCTGGTTGTACCAATTGAAGTCCTGGTTAGATTCTGAAAGCGTTGTGAGAGAAAGCCCTAGAGAATAACGGTGGAAATTGAACTGAAACTAGGATCCTTTCCTTGAGAGAATTTGAGGTTTAATTGAATCCAAATAACTCAAAAAAAAAAGGAATCTTAAAATCACGTTAAGCATCCACTTGTTTGATTAATCTCTGTGCAACTTGTTTGTCAAATCTTTGAAAAAAAAAAGAATCTAACATCATGTTGCTACGATCAGGTAGGGACTTGAGTGTGGCTCCAGACGCCATGGTTAATTACGAGGGAGATGCTAATGCCCCTCGGGATTCTGAATACAACTATGAGAGTGGGAGAGATGCTGATGCCTCCCGTAGTTCCATCCCCGTTCCATATCGTCTAGATGGGAAGGTTCGGACACCTCTTTTGCATCCACGTGATCAATATCCTGATCCTCCTCCGCATGAGTATGCGATCCCTAATCCTGATCTTGAGGGGGACATGAATCAGAATGATCCCTCATCCTCTGATCCTACGGATCTCATCAATGCTCTGGGAGTTCTTGCCTCCCGACTGGACCCTCAGCAGTTCGAGGCGATCCAATCTATTTTGAAGGGGAAGGCACCCATGCAGCCTGCCGAGCCGAACCCTGTGGCTCCCCCTGCTGTTCCTCAGCAACCTTCTTTTCCTCCTCCTTATATCCATCAGGCCGTGGAGGGCCTTCATATTACTTCTCGGCCAGCTGGGCCGCAGCTTTCATCATCTAGGCAACCGGCTAGACCGCAAATGCCTGCTTATCAAAATGCCCTCGGGCATGGCGGAAGCTCTGCCGGACCTCCCCTCTATTGTCCACCCTGTCCAACGTACTCTAGGCAGCAGGCCTACCAAGTACCTCCTCCTCCTCCTCCTCCCCAGGCAGATCTGACCACACAAACGCTGCTGGCCAAAATGGAGCGTATGGATGAGCAATTTAATAACCTCCAGAAAATGATGGGGGTCAAAGCTGTGCCAGAGATCAGTCTACCGAGCCTGCCAGTATTCCATCTGCCACCCTCTGAAATGCCAGTATACTGAAAATACAACGGTACTGGTAACCCCTTCACACATCTGAAGGAGTTTATGTATGAATCCTCTTTCTGGCAGAATGATAAGAGGTCGTTGGCCTTCTTGTTCAGGAGATCTCTAGAGGGACCAGCCCTCGAGTGGTTCTTTTCCTTGGAACCCTCAGAAGTAGAGGATTACGGTATCGTTTCACGTAAATTTATTCAACGATACCAGGACAGAGTTGCACCCTCCTTGTCTATCACGGACCTCATTGCAGAAAAAATGAAACCAGATGAGGAGTTTGTCAGTTTTGCTGACAGGTGGCGGGGCCTGGCTGACAAGGTGAAGGATCACTTGTCCGAATATGAACAAGTGAAAATGTTAATTTCTAACGCCACGCCCCAGTTCAAGCTAGTCCTCTCCTTGAACAATTTGACTAACATGGCAGAGCTCTATGAAAGAGCACGGTACTGCCAGAATGCCTTCAAGGACGCTACGTTCTCTAGCGTCTTTGATCCTCACAGACCTAGCAGGCCTCCACCTCGGAAGCCTGCAGTGCCGAATTCTCCCAGCACAGGTCCAACTACTGAGGGCACACTCTCTCACGAGCAAGTCAGTACCATGAACAATAACTCGCCCCAGTTTGTGAGGAACCAGCAGCAGTACCAAAGGCCACCGCAGTCGAGCCAGCAGGGGTACAGGCAGCAGCAGAACCCCCAGTACCAACAACAATATCAATGGCCCCAGCAGCCGAATCAGAATCAGAACCAGCATCAGCCACAACAGCCGCCACCCAGGCAATTGCAGTACCAGCAGCCCCCGCAGCAGCAGTATCCCCAGCAGCAGCAGTATCAGCCGCGCACACCGCCGGCATACCACAATGTCCCCCCTCCTGGTGATTATAACCAGCCAAGAAGACCCCCAGGCCCAAAAAGGGCAGAATACCCGGCACTCCCAGAATCCATGGCCGATATCTTCAGTGCTCTAATGGCAGCTAATGCCTTAGTTTTGCCAAGGGAAAAGGCCGTCTGGCCTCAAAATGCCGATACGTCCAGGTATTGCTACTTCCATAGGCAACCTGGGCACACCATCGACACCTGCTTCCAGTTCAGATATTATATTCATGATCTCAACGAGTAGGGCGGCATAGACTGGGAGGAAATGAAGAAGTACATATCAGCCCTGAAGGCGAGGAGACCACAGCAGCAGCAGCAGCAAGCAAGACCACCGGCACAAGCAGCAGCACCACCCAACATGGGCATAGTGCAAAATCCACTCCCGGAGCACCAGAACCAGAACCAAGTTGCTCCCATTCTAACGAACAGCCAGTCTGAGGCTGGTCGTGGGCAACAGTGGAGGATAGAGGACTCTTCCTCTCTCTATTCAACGGGTCACATTCGGAATACCGCAGAACAACCACCACGCCGCACCATCCACATACCTAGGCCACAACCCGTTACCATCACCCCTTTACCGACACCCACATATCACTCGCCCGCGCCCAATAACCCACTACCCTCTTTCCTTAAGCCTATTACGCCCCGCACCACTACGCCCCCACCATATAACCCACCACAAGCCAACTACGCACCCCTTCTACCATCCAGGCCATTACTACGCGTACCATTTCCTACTCCACCCTCTACCACCACCACTTACTCAGACACCATCCTACCATCCAGACCGCTATTACGCGTCTCATTCCCCACTTCACCAACCACTTACCCACCCACCATCCAACCATCTAGGCCTTTAATCCGCACCATACCACCACCACCTAACCCTACGCCATCACCACCTAACCCTACGCCATCACCTACATCATCCGCACCACCCGACTCTGCGGTACTCAAGGTGTCACCCGGATCCTCCACGGTCGAGGAACATGCGCTCCGGAGTGGAAGGATTTTCAACAAGGTCTTTCCTCAGTCCACAGTCAGAGACGGCCCATCACAGCCGACTGAGGAAGCCCATAATGAAGAGAGTGCACCAGGCACTCAACATGACTTGTTGAAACATCTGGACAGAACACCGGCACGGATCACTGTACTTGAATTGATTAAAAGGTCCAAGATTCACCAAGAAGCCTTAATGGAATACCTACAGAAGGTGATGGTCAACGAAGACGTGCCGGTAGAGAAAATTGCAGCACTACTAGTTCCTCAGGGGGATCAGCCCTCAATTACATTCCACACATCGGAACTAGCACCGCCAGCCGCCAGAAGCATGGCTCTGAGCATCACGGTCAATATCTGCAAAAAGGCCGTGGATGCATGCCTGGTTGATACAGGGGCTTCAATTAATGTTTTACCTCCGAAGACCCTGGAACTGTGCGGTGTGCCCAAGGAGAAATGGCTGCCTAGTCCCATCTCAGTTACGGCATATGACAATTCTACCCGTTCCCCTCTGGGAATGGTTTATTTAAAGGTGGAGCTGGGCCCAGTAAGTCATGCAGAGGTCGAATTTCATATTCTAGAAATCGACCCTTCCATAAATGCCATTCTGGGACGTCCTTATATTAAAACTCTTGAGGCGATTCCTTCTACGAATCACCAATGCCACAAATTCCCTTACAAAGGACGAATTATTAAAGTGACGAGCATGCCGATCCTTGCTGCTGCTCATACCTTAAATATTAAATCTGTTGTTTTACCTGGCCGACAACCTTTTATGTCGGTATTACAGGTCTACCGTCCAGTGGCTGATCCTTTGAAAGCCGCTACCATTTCTCCATACCCATTAAATGCTATCAAAAGGGGGAAGTGCATGAGTACCCCAGGATGGAGAATCATGATGAAAAATGGCTATCAGCCTGGGAAAGGTCTGGGCACACAGTTGCAAGGCAGGACCACTCCTGTTAGAGATCACCGAGCAGTACCCGGAAGCGGTCTGGGCTATAGGCCGAGGAAACTGAAGCAAGACAGGGTTCAGCAAGAAGATGGTCAAGAAATCTTGGAAACAATGTCCACACCACTGAAAGAAGGCCGAGATCCCTTAACATGGACCCTATATACACACTTTGTGAAAGGGCCCATACTTAGTCACGACAACACGGTGGTCATTACTTCATGTTTTGACTTCCATGACATATATGGGAGGGACTTGGCCAGACATTGTTCCGAACTACTTACGTACCAATCCTTGGAGGCTTTGCGGCCTATGAAAAGGAGGAAATTCTATGACCCCGAATGTAAATGGTACAGGTGGTTCGATCTGAGGGACCTGTATATAGCACTGAACAGATTATTCCTGGATCCTGCAGAACCCAAGTGGCCACCGCAGATCGACGAGCTAATTGAGAGCCCTGGCGCAATCTTTGATAAGCGGATACTGCTGTCCGAACAAACTGATGAAGGGGAGCCAGATGACCCCTATGAAGCTGGTTATACAACAGATCTGCTCTGGAGGGGGACATATCCTTCACATGTCCTAATGCTCCATACTCTATTTCGCACACTGCTCTTGACCCCGACTTGGTCGCGGGTCATTACTGAAGACATTCCACGGGCTCCGCCCGTTATGATTATTCTGTCCCCTCGGGACCTTATTCCACAACCTCCTCTCGACCTAGAGAGGATGTATGATCTGATCTGGGACATATTGCTATATGATCCCCCTAATCCTCTGGCCTTGGTGCCGCTTCCTCCGTCTGATTCCCCTTCCATTTGTATTCACTCCTGCTTCATGTATAATTCCTCCGATATCCAAAAAAAACGCCAATTTTACAACAAATTCTTCCCAAATCATTATCGAGGAAATATCTTACTTGTCCGATTACACCCCATCGCGCGGGTCCGTCGGTCAAGATTCTCTCTTAGATCTACTCTGCCCCTCCCCACGGGAGGATTCCCCTGTATTTCCACTTGTATCCCAGGATTTTCATCCTGCTTCATCTTCATTAGGTTATGATAGGTAGTTTAGTGAAGTTAGGAAGTCTAGTTTTAGGCAGGTTAGTCAGGTTAGGAAGTCTAGGAAGCCTAAGGGTAGGCAAATTCCAGAAAGATACCTCCAGGATTTGGCTGATAAATGTTCTTTTTGCTCTTTAATCCCTCAGCTTTTAGAAGATCCAATTCAGATACCAGAAGATTGTACGGACGATGAGTCAGTCAATGATGGGTACGGGGTATATGAGTTAGTGCATGAAAAGAACCCCATTGTTGAAGATGAGGAAGATGATGAGGATACAGCTGAGACGTATGCCAGTGGAGTGAAGAGATTTGATGAACCCTCAGCTGCAGTAGAAGAGCCCACCAAAGAAATAAACTTAGGGACTGAAGACGAATCTAAGGTTGTCCTCGTCAGTAAAAATCTTTCTACAGAGGATGAGAAGGCAATGGTACAAGTGCTTAAGGATTATAAGGACACTTTCGCCTGGAGTTATGAGGATATGCCGGGGTTAGACTCATCTTTAGTTGAACACAGGTTAACATTAAAGGATGGAGCTAGTCCGGTCAAGCAGAAATTAAGGCGATTCCACCCGCAAATGGCTTTAAAGATGAAGGAAGAGGTCGACAAATTACACAAAGCCAAATTCATTAGAGTTGTCCTTTATCCACAATGGGTGGCCAACATAGTCCCGGTTATGAAGAAGGATGGGAAGGTCAGAATTTGCATTGACTTCCGCGATCTGAACCGGGCATGTCCTAAAGATGATTTTCCATTGCCTCATATTGATGTACTCATCGATAACACTGCTGGCTATGAAACGTTATCGTTTATGGATGGATTTTCAGGATACAACCAGATTAAGCTGGCAGAAGAGGATCAAGAGAAGACTTCATTCACTACACCTTGGGGAACATATTGTTATGTCGTCATGCCATTTGGATTGAAGAATGCTGGAGCCACTTATCAAAGGGCTATGATGGCAATATTTCATGACATGATGCATATAGATTTGGAAGTGTATGTGGATGACTTATTGGTTAAGTCTAAAACGAAGGCTGAGCACGCCAAAGTTTTGGCAAGGGTATTAGAGAGATCGAGAGAGTATCAGTTAAAGATGAACCCCAAGAAATGTATATTCGAGGTATCTTCAGGGAAGTTGCTTGGATTCATTGTCAGCAAACGGGGAATTGAGATCGATCCCAATAAGGCGAAGGCTATCAGAGAAATGCCACCTCCCAAAAACTTGAAAGAGTTAAGAGGATTAATCGGGAGGTTACAATTTATTCGCCGTTTTGTCTCCCAGCACTCACAAAGGTGTAAGCCGTTTTACGAGCTTACCAAGCCAGGAGTCAAATTCAATTGGGACGATAAGTGCCAGGAGGCATTTGATGGATTAAAGGATTATTTGGCAAGTCCTCCTGTTTTGAGACCACCATCTCCAGGCAAACCATTGATACTTTATATTTCTGTCCTGGATGATGCAGTGGGGGCTGTCCTAGCACAAGAGGATGAAGAAGGAAAAGAGAGGGCAGCCTACTATCTCTCTAAACTTCTCAACCCCGCTGAACAGAGATACACGGCGATGGAGAAAACATGTGCAGCATTAGTCTGGGTTGTTCAGAAATTGAAGCATTATTTTCTGGCCCATGAAGTCCATCTCATCGCTAGGATGAATCCGGTCAAGTTCCTTCTGGAGAAATCTGTTCTTACTGATAGGTTAGCGCGATGGCAAAGCTTTCTATCTCAATTCGATATCATTTACATTCAACAGAAAGCGATCAAGGGCTATGCCATAGCAGAACATCTCGCTCATCATCCCCTTCCTCGATTTGATCCAGTGCGATCAGAGTTTCCGGATGAGGAACTGATGTCCGTAAATCAAATCAGAGATGATATGTGGACTCTGCATTTTGACGGAGCTCTGAATTCTCATGGAAAGGGTATCGGAATCCTTCTGTTATCACCTGAAGGTGTCACCATTCCACAAGCCTTTCAGCTTGACTTTCTAGTCACCAACAACATAGCTGAATACGAGGCACTTCTTGCTGGTCTCGAGGCTGCTCATTTTCATGGTGCCACCAAACTCAGGATTGTGGGTGATAGCCAATTAATTCTTCGCCAAGTGCTGACCAAGTATCGAACTCTTGATCCTAAGCTTAAGCCATATCAAGAACTTACTTCTGCTTATTCAAAGCTTTTCACAAAATTGATCTTTGTCCATGTCCTTAGAAATCAAAACATCCTAGCTGACGCTCTAGCTTCACTTGCATCTTCCCTTGATTTTCCTATCAGCAAGCAATCTGAATCAATCATAGTTCATAGGCGTCTTTCACCCGCCGTGAAAGATCCTTCATTTCTTAGAACTAAGGAGAAGTTGTTGAAGAAATTCAAAGATGGAAGTATTGTGGAGAAAAGAGAAATCATGTTGATGGAGCTGTTAGAAGAGATGGATGATGAACAGAAGCCATGGTATTATGAAATTGCAAAATATTGTGAAGATCAATCATATCCTGAAGAAGCTACAACTGAGGAAAAAAGAGCTATCAGGAGAGTTGCTCAACGATACACCCTAGTTGGGGGAGCATTATATAAGAGAGGTTTTGATGGAGTTCTTCTGAGATGTTTAGACGAGGATGAGCTTTGGAAGGTTATGGAAGGAGCTCATAGTGGAGTTTGTGGTGGCCATGTCAATGGACAGATGCTAGCAAAGAAGATCCTTAGACAAGGATTTTATTGGCCAACCATAGAAGAAGATTGTGTAGGATATGTCCGTAGGTGTGCTAAGTGTCAACTTCACGCCGACAAAATTCATTCTCCTGCATCTTCACTCCATCCTGTTTCTTCCCCATGGCCTTTCTCCATGTGGGCTTTCGATATTATTGGACCCCTTGGTAACCCAGATTCCGGCATCAAGCAAAAATCTTTCATTCTCACGGCAACGGAATACTTCACCAAGTGGGCAGAAGCTGAAGCATACGTGGAGATCAAAGCATCAACCGTCTGCAAATTCATCATGAAGAACATCATCACAAGATTCGGAATTCCAAGTACCATCGTCACCGACAACGGACCGCAGTTCGTGTCACAGGAATTGAAGGACCTCTGCAACAGGTATAAAATTGCATTGCATCATTCATCTCCTTATTATCCGCAAGGCAATGGCCAAGCAGAGGCAACTAATAAGACTTTGATAAAAATTATCAAAAAGACGTGTAAATCTAACAAATTCGCAGATTGGCCAGAAAAATTGGTTGAGGCTCTATGGGCCTACCGAACTTCAATCCGCACGCCCACTGGACAAACTCCTTATTCCTTAACATTTGGAATGGAGGCGGTAGTTCCATTTGAGATCCTTATACCGTCATTAAGAGTACAATTGAACAAGGAATTCTCCATTGATGAACATCGTTCAGCACTCCTTGCCCAATTGGAACTTTTAGACGAGAAAAGATGGTCAGCTGCTAATCATGCGAAAGCTTATCAAAACATATTAGCACGTTTTTATCAAAAGAAAGTCATTGAACGAAAGTTCAAAGTCGGTGAAATGGTCGTTAAAAGAATTTTTGTAAAACCTGGTGGTCCGCGTTCTAAGCTCCAACCCAACTGGGAAGGACCTTATGTTGTATCACATGCTTTTCCTGGTAATGCTTATCGTCTTGTTAATGCAGAAAGAGAATAGCTAAATCATCCCTGGAATGGTTTACATCTTAAGAAATACTACCCTTAGGTTAAAGAGTCGATCAGTATGGTACAAAGACCAGAGGAATCAAAAAATTTATAAACTCAAATTTCTTTGTTAGTCTGAATAATTCAACTTCAAACCCATTACTACACACACTGACACGTTTGATTCGTGAGTAACAAGAGATGCCAAGTCCTAAAGAATATCAAAAGCTTGACTAAGAGTGTGAAGTACAAATCATTCGTTTTTAAAGCAAAATTCTGTTTTACACTCGGCCCATGATGTCGGAACGAGGCTTAAAATAGACTACCAAGAATACCCGCCATCTTAGTAGGAAGCCGTCATAAAAAAAATGGGGGAGATCCGTTCCAAAGCAAAGCAAAGAAAGAAAAGAATAGAAAAAAAATAAAAGGAAAAGGGCAAAATCAAAAGGCCAATACGCTACAAACGTCACATCAAGGCCATGAAATGAAACAAAAGGGAACGCAAGGTCGATAAATACCCCGGAAAGAAAATGACCGAACCCCAACAGATATTAGGGTTGGAAAGGAACATCTTTTTAGGTCTCCGGAACCTTCTCATGGGCTTTCTAAATCTATTCTTCTTTTCTTTCTAAAGAGGTGTACTTCAAACTTAAAGAATGGCTTAGATTGACTAAAGGTCAAATCATCAAATGGGATCACGAATGGAAACACAAGTTCAAACACGATGGGTTTTAAGTTAAGTTGTTAAAGAACAATTTGGAAATTAAGTTAATAAATGAATATGATCTTTTGATCTAAGTACCATACTGGTCTTTTAGTCAAAAATTCAAAAAAAATACATAGTCAAAAATTCAAAAAACAATACATAGTCAAAAATTCAAAAAAAAATACATATGTCAAAAATTCAAAAAAAAATACATAGTCAAAAATTCAAAAAAAATACATAGTCAAAAATTCAAAAAAAAATACATATGTCAAAAATTCAAAAAAAATACATAGTCAAAAATTCAAAAAAAATACATATGTCAAAAATTCAAAAAAAAATACATATGTCAAAAATTCAAAAAAAATGTATATGTCAAAAATTCAAAAAAAAATACATATGTCAAAAATTCAAAAAAATTGCATAGTCAAAAATTCAAAAAAGTACATATTTCAAAAATTCAAAAAAAATGTACATTCGTCAAAATCTAAAAAAAGAATACATATTTCAAAACCCAAACAAAAATAAATATTTCAAAACCACAAAAATATTTCAATTAGCATTTGCTTGTTGCATTTAATGTGTTTCACTCCTTTTATTTTCAGTGAGCATCTGTTTGCTTGCATGTTGCATTTTGCTTAAGTCTGATTATTCTTATTACCTTTGTTAATAAAGGCTATGCCCCTTGACCATTTATTGAAGGAAAAGATTGACCGACCATTTATTTGGTCAAGCAAGGGGCTAAGCCTAAACAGATACTTAACCTGTTTGTTCAAGTCATATACAGGACACAAGGCATGAAGATAGTTGGAATTCGAGTAGAGAACAGCCAGAAACCTGTTTCTGTGAGTAAAAGGCGTCGAGGAGAACTGACGCGTTTCAAGAAAATTCTGAGCAAAGCTGGAAATATCAAGAAGATCTCACTGAGGGAGTTAAAAAGTCTCGACCGTGACTAAAAAGACGGTTATTTCTACCCTTGTATTATTTCATGTAATTCATTGTGCATTAGCATTACTATATGTTAAATATTTATTAGATTATATCAAGGACCTTGTGGTTTTGATGAAACTGGAATTTTAGTTCCCCTACAACAAAAACAGTGATAATTCCAGAGGATTCTTAATCGCACGGATAGGCCGTTGGGTTGTTGATTAGTGAGGACGATGGTTCCACTTTTGTGAAACGGTGCGTGGATAAACGAGCTACGGCTTAGCACTGGATTACAAGAATTGGTGTCTTGACTCATTAATAACAATTTAACAATATTATCCTTGATTAATTTATATATTATTTGACTTTATATTTTTCTTTTAGCCCAGCATGCATCATGTAGGACTTTGAAATCAGTGTGAAATAAGAATTAATTATTGACCATTAATCAAATAATCTCAAACATGATATGAAATATTCTATTTCGAATTGAGTATCTTGATTATCTTTGAGGTTCGCTTGAAGATATCCTTGGAATTCTATCCTTGATTGGATTCTTTATCCAATATTCTTGTTTTCTTTTAAGATCCATCATGGTTGTAGCACGTCCACATTGGCTGGCAAACGCTCCCCATGATGAAACCTACAGTGTCTACGACCTGGGGTACTTCCCACTCCGAGGAGGTTGATCGACCTTACTTTATTTCCTTGTCTACTTCATCTAGACAGGATTAATTCCATTGATCTCTTTGAACTATCTTCATTGATGATTTTAAAACAATCATGTGATGTTAAGAGCGTGTCTCATCACACCTTGGCATCACCTTTTCAGTACATTCCATTTCATTTCACTCCCTTGCAAAGACGATGCCAAGGTGAGGCAGCTGTAGACACGCTAATTTTGACGTCATTTCGAGTAAATTTCATATCATACAATAATGCCTCGAAATGGTCTGATAATTAATCATTAATTAATTTTTATTAATCTTTTTAAGTGTAGGATTTAACAGATGTGTTTAAGTTAATCAATTGAATTGGTTTTAGTTCAAATTTGAGTTAAAATATGAAGAATTCTAAAAGACGTCGATCCAAGTGGACGCCATTTAGACTTTATTCTTATTTTAACGTTTAAATTTGAATTTTAATTAATTAATTAATTAACTAAAAGGCGTCTGGTAATGTCGACGCGTTTTTAAGTTTCCTAAGTGATTTTAACTTCCCCTCCGGATGTTTATCCTTATCTTAATTAGTCTAAAAGACGTCTACACAGGTGGACGCTTTTTACCTAATAAAGATAAAGATAAGTTTTCCCGGATATTTATCCTTATCTTAATTGATCTGAAAGGCGTCAGCCATGGTGGACGCGTTTTAGATAATTACAGATAAAGATGAATTAACTAGTATTTATCTGTCAATTAAGATGGATAAATTCGGAGTTTTGCTATGTTAATCGCGAACGCAGAAAATGCCTATAAATACCTCGCATGTTGAAGAGTTAAAAAAAAAAAAAGAGAGTTGAAGTCCATTAAGAGAGAGCATTATTATAGCGAGTTGAAGATCGAAGCAACAACGTCGGAACGCCGGAGCGCTGCCATTTCCAGAAGTCGGCGTCCTTTCAAGATCTTCATCCTTTCAAAGCTTCAACCAATTGGGCATAAGTGTTTCATTTCTGCATTTCCATTTTTCATCTTCATTAATTTCATTCTTCATTCACTTCATGCAAACACACACCACAGCATAATTTTTTCAAAACCTACTTGATTAAAGGGGTTTAAAAGCCACTCAACAAGTAAGTTTGATGTTCAATCATATGTCCAAAATCATGATTAGTTCAGATACTGCTTCTACTTAAATTCTCATCATCATTGTTTCTTCGTTTTCTGTTTCTGTCTCTGCTGCACTCAACAACAACGAGAGATTCAAAAGGGGAAATCAAGCACAAAGTCAGAAAGACTTCTGGACGATCCTCAAACTCAAATTCAACAGCAAGAACAAAAAGCAAAGAAAGGGCTCTCTTTCTTCAGCCGGTTGAGGAAGGGGAACCAAGGACTCAATCTTCCGCGTTTGAACAGGTAAGCGATCATATCTCTTTTGAAACTTTTTAGTTAAAAGTTTCTGGCGATCACTGCACTTAGTTGCTATTTTTAATAGGTTAGTTTACACTAAACAACATAGATTTTTCATGTTAATCACACGGTCATTCTAAGCACCTACACCTACGTGGCACAGCCTAAAACGCGTCTACCTTGCTGAACGCCGTTTAAACCACATCTTGCAGGTTCGACGCGAAACAGAACAGAGTCTCAGCCCCATCAGGGCCTGAACTACGGGATCCGACCCCAAAAACTGACCCGATAACCGGATCCGAAAACCTCAATCCTTACATGAACCATCGCGGCGAAAGGAGCTTCTTCAGATGCCTCCGCCCTTGCCGCTAGTGAGGTAAGTTGTCGGCGCTTCCCATGGCTGCTCAAGCTCCCACCAGATTCCATAATGAGTGAGACGGGGGTAGGAGAGGATGGTTGAGAGTTGGTGGAGATGGGAGATGGAGCTCAGATGAAGCTCGAGAGAGCTAGCCATCGCCGAAGCCGGAGAGAATGGCCGGAGTTGAGAAGATTGCCAGTGAAGACGGTTGTCACCGAAGAGAGAAGAGAAAGAGAGGAGAGAGAAAGTGAAATGAGTAAATGGGGAAGGAAGAGTTGGGACTCGCGAAGGCCCTGTTTGGAAAGTGTAAAAGGCGTTGTTGAACAACGATGCTATTTATCGGCACATAAACTGAGACGGCAAGAGCATTTTTTTGAAAAGCATCCCCCAATCGCGACACTATTAAGATTAAACTGCCAATACTGAGTAGAGCCGTACCACATAAATCAGTTATATGCGTCCCCCTCCCGCAACACATTTCAATGGATTAATTACAGGAAATCTCTGGAAAATAGGAGAGAGAATTGAAAGGCGTCGCCCAAGAAAGATGCTATTTGGGTTCCTTCAAGGAATTTATTTTAAATCTAGGAAATTAATTAAGATTGAATAGCGTCTTTCTGAGTCGATGCGATTCGAATTAAATGAACTCGAACCTTGATATTTTGAGAAAAAATCACAGTTTTACTCAAGGAAAATTACAAAAAAGATTGCAAAACATTAAGGGATGATTTTTATTGCATTAATGAACGATTCTTTATTGAAAGTAAAATCAAAATACATCAAATTGGAAGGCAAAGATAAGGCGAATCCTCTTAAGCCCTTTTACATATGATTTCCATAATTCTTTATTAACTTCATGAGGAGTTTTCACACAACGAATGAATCCAATGTTCCATAAAGTTGCAATGAGTTCTGTCGCCTCAAAGTCTTCATCGGTACCTAATGTCCGCTTCTTGATTGGAGAAAGAGAAGGGATCTCAGGAAATTTATAGCATGACATACCAAGTTGAGGATGACAACGATATAGATTATAAAGAACGAAGTCGGTCTCTCCGATCAGTCGGAGCTCTGTGCCAGCACCACGGCGAACACAAACCGCCTTTTCTATGAGAGCAAGTGGTGTAGATTTGAATCTAGTTGTGGGCATAGTCTTGAAGTAAACGCGCCAGTCAGCTCGAGTTTTGAGGTTGGGCACTCAATTGGTCATGTTATCGTTGAACTTCACTATGTTGGGGATACGGAAGATAGGATTGCGCTGATATGTTTGAGATATCTTTGGAACCTCTTCTTTATTATAGTTGAACTTGAAGTGGAATTCTACTCATAGAGCTAAGAGAAGTATGCTGCCAAAAGGAAGTTGACCTATAGAAGCTGCAGAGAGCCCACTATAGAGGCAGGCTAGAACTGCTGTGTTGATCTGCTTTCCTTCAAAAATCTCATTGATTACGCTTATTTGATCATCTTCTAAAACATTATCTTGGGCAGAGAATAGTAGAGCTCCAGCTAAGCATGTGGTGAACGCCTCCATCACGATCTCTGTATCTTCTTCCTTGAGATTTTCTATTCTTTTGAGGGTCCATTCGGCTAATTTAGCAAGATTGATCCCCTTCTTAGTAAAATAGCCTTGAATCTCCTTTGGCTTCTTTATGATCTTCTCTAATAATTGTTGACCTGTGATCTTTTCCCTCATGAACATCATATCATTCAAATCAGGTTCATCATTGTTAACCTTAAGCTTAGGAAGACCAATAGGAGTTCGGCTTCTTCTAAGAGAATTGTGGCTTCGAACATGGTAAAAAAAAAAGTATGAGTTTGTGGATGCCACAATTCGGATAAAGCACCCATTGCAGCCCAATCCATGCTTGTGCTTTTGTAATATTTGACATGAATAACCAACCCTTGACTATGCCACTTGGATATATAAGATTGTATAGATATATTAATCTTGTTTACAAGCTTTTGGATCTATGGAAGTGAAGAAAATCGTCTTGGACCAGGGAAGAAAGGATATCACTAGATAAAGAAAAGAATTTGGAATGGTTCTATCTTACTCATTGAAGAATTGGAATATGGAAAACATGCAAAGAGAATTGAATAACATAGAAGGGGGGTTGATTAGTTTACTTGTAAGTTAGGATCTCACCCACTTAGATGATCTTTTACTTCAGAGAGCGTTTCAATGGTTTTTCTCATCCTTTTGTTTGAAGAATCTTGTGAGGAATTCGCCATCCTCCTTGAATAAATTAATTGATCTTCCTCCTTGATTCCTTGATTTCTCCTTGTTCTTCCCCTCTTGTTCTTGAGTGTTGGAAAGAATCCTTTTGTTTTTCTCCCTTGATTGCTTGTTGTAATGCTTTGATATGAAGAGAGGGAGGCTTTATAGAAGGATTTGCGAAGTCGTGAAGCCCTTTCTGAATTGGAAAAGGGATGTGCATTGAAGGAAAGTGGAGTTCGGATTGGAGTCAGAACAGGGAACTGTTTCTGTAAGTTAAATGGCATATGGATGGGGCAACGTCATTCAAATGACGTCTGAGAACAGTGATGCCATTTGATGCATTTTCTGCCTTTCTGTTATTTTTCCCAAAATTCCATATTTGTTGATACTTGATATTGAGTACTACTTGCTTGAAGATACTAACAAAATCTGAGTGTAGGAAATTCAAAGAAATGAAAACGAAGCTGAAAATTTCAACAAGGTCCCACTGTAGGAGTTTCACTGAGTCCCAACTGTAACTAAAAGGACGGTTATCTTTATCTTTGTATTCATTCATGTAATTGATTTGCATCATCATTACTATATAATAAATATCTATTAGATATATCAAGGACCTTGTGATTTTGATGAAACTGGAATTTGAGTTCCCCTTCAACAAAAACAGTGATAATTTTAGGAAATTCTTAATCGCATGGATAGGCCGTTGGATTGTTAATTTATGAGGACGATGGTTTTGTTTTTGTGAAATGGTGCGTAGATAAACAGACTTCGGCTTAGCACTAGATTACAGGATTGTTATCTTGACTCTTCAATGATAGTTTAACAATATTATCCTTGATTAATTTATATTTTATTTTATCTCATTTTTCTTTTAGCCCAGCATGCATCATGTAGGACTTTGAAATAATTATGATAAGAATTAATTATTGATTAAGTTTCAGACAATTGTTCTAAAAAAAATCCCAACGTGATGTGAAATATTCCATTCTGAATTGATCTCTCAATTATCTTTGAGGTTTCTTGAAGATATATTTGAAACTCTATCCTTCCTTAGATTCTTTATCCCAAATATTCTTGTTTCCTTTTAAGATCCATCATGGTTGTAGTACGTCCACATTGGCTGGTAACTGCTCTCCATGATGAAACTGTTGGGTTTTCTCTGTTTCTCCGGATCGCTCACGCAGCGGAAAACAAAATATTTACAGCGATCCGTTCCCGTTTCGAAATCTAAAATACGATAATCGGATTATCGAAGTTCTCATCGTGTGCGGATTCGAATCCGCAGCCGTTCGGTTCCGTCGGTGCGACACCGCAAGCCGCGCAAGCGCTCGGCCTCTAGCGAAGTCCACGCGATCCTCCCCGCGACGGATATCCTCGAGTTCCTCGTTCTTCGCAGCCCACGAAGCCTTCGCCGGTCACCGCAATGATCGCCGCAACGCGCGGACGATTTCCCGTCGAACGGGATTCGGAGAAGCGGCGGAGCAGATCTGGATCTGCCTGGACGCCAGAGAAAGACATAAACTGAGGAGGGGCGGCTAGGGTTAGCAGCAGCTTGGCCTGCTCAGCCCGTTCACTATATTTTATACTAACCGCGCGATTTTTCATAAAAACCCCCGGTTTATATAAAACCCACTTATTTATCCATCGCCTTGAGAATCATTTGCGTGTGACCCACTAGGCCCAAGTACCAGTCCAGTTAATGGCCCAACAAGCCCAGTGACTCGTCACTGGCTTTATTAATTAATTAATAACCCTTTATTAATCAATTAATCAATTAATCAATCGAATTGATGTTGCACATCGAATTCGACCAGGCCTTCGATCACGTTGGGTGCCAAGCAACACCGCGTGAACCCGAAAGGTATTTGGGGTTAAGTAACCCACTCTTGGAACCTTTCCGCTGACAGTTACCGCGTGGATATAATCCTTCATTCGTACAATGCTCTCGAGTCAATTCAGGGTATGGCGAGCTGTCAAACCCTAACCGGTCGACTCACTTGGATTGGATGCCGCTGATGAATATCGGAAAACTCCTTTCCCGATATTATCGTCCGCCTTGGCCAGGGACTTTCGCGCATCCTTCCTAGAGCATTCTCTCTCTAAGTACCGAGAGCGAATGATTCCTTATTGATACACAATTCCCTTCGACGGTATTCCGCTGTACCCAATCCTTGGCGTATTAGAATCCCGTGGATAGAGATTCGTAAACCAAGGTCAAAGCACAGAAGTCCACTGCCAAGGTGTCCTTGGTGTCTCAGGTCCGAGGACCATCCACGCAACTGCGACAATAGAATCAAGCTGGTTGACAGTGAGGTACAATACCATCCAGCGATTCAGTCGGATCAGTTCAGTGAACTCATTCTCTAATGAGCACCTACAGATTCGCCTTAGTGTCTCCACACAAGTGACTTATGAGATTAGTCACCCTCATTATATGAGCAGGAGTAATCTGTACTAGTCTAACCGGATATCCGATGTCCTTCTCGGATATCCTCCGACTAGGAACAATTAAGAATATGTGTGTTTAAGTGATCAGTCTCATTAGTATGATCTCATCATAATCTGATCATCATAGCACATATTCACGGACTTCATTATGAAATGATAATTAATGCGATTTACACATAATGAATATTATGCCATTTTATTAATAAATTGAACGAGATTTACATAGTCAGATTGGCTTGGCGGCCACCTAAACTAACAATCTCCCACTTGGACTAAAGCCAATCACCTTTATACAATAAGCCCATAGACTCTAGGTGACACTCAAACACAATTTGAGCCAACGGCTTTGTTAGTGGATCTGCTACATGGTCGACAGGTGGAACTCTTTCCACTACTAAATCTCCTCTAGATAATATGAAAGCGCCTCAGAACATCTTTCGATTTCTGAAGAGACCACGGCTCTTTCACTTGTGCAATAGTCCCATTGTTGTCGCACAACAGCAGAACACGATCAAGGATACCGGGAACTATGTCAAGGTCGGTGATGAACATCTTCAACCACACTATTTCCTTGAAAGCTTCAGCTGTAGCGATGTGCTCAGCTTCAGTCGTCGAATCTGCAGTGGTTACTTGCTTGGAACTCTTCTAGCACACTGCCCCTCCGTTCATTGTAAACACGAATCCAAATGTTGACTTGCTATCATCTGGATCTGACTGGAAACTCGAGTCAGTAAAGCCTCGCAGTTTCAAGTCACCTCCTCCATAGACAAGAAACATATCCTTAGCTCTTTTCAAGTACTTAAGGATACATTTCACTGCCTTCCAGTACTCTTCGCCTGGATCAGCCTGAAATCTGCTCGTAACACTTAGAGCAAATGCAACATCAGGCCGTGTACATAGCATGGCATACATGATAGATCCTATGGTAGAGGCATAGGGTATTCTATCCATGAATGCCCTCTCATCAGGAGTCTTAGGAGACTGCTCCTTTGAGAGATTAATTCCATGTCTCATCGGTATGAGACCTCTCTTGGAATTTTCCATGCAAAACTTTTTGACTACGGTGTCTATGTACAAGGATTGGGTCATTCCAAGCATCCTCTTTGATCTATCTCTATAGATCCGTATTCCCAATACGTAGGATGCTTCTCCCAAATCCTTCATGGAGAAGTTTTTCGACAACCAAATCTTTACTGATGACATCATAGCTACATCATTCCCAATGAGTAGTATGTCATCTACGTAAAGAACTAGAAAAGTGACTGCACTCCCACTGGTCTTCTTGTACACACAAGGCTCATCTTCATTCTTAATAAAGTCATAAGATTTGACTGCCTCGTCAAATCTTATGTTCCAGCTCCGGGAAGCCTACTTCAGTCCATAAATGGACCTCTGAAGTTTGCACACTTTATCTGGAGATTCTTTGGATGTGAAACCTTCTGGTTGTATCATATACACCTCCTCCTCAAGGTTACCATTGAGGAAGGCAGTCTTCACATACATCTGCCAGATTTCATAATCAAAATGTGCAGCAATGGCGAGTAGAACTCTGATCGACTTTATCATGGCAACTGTTGAGAAAGTCTCGTCATAGTCAATTCCTTGCCTTTGACGATATCCCTTTGCCACCAACCTTGCCTTATAAGTGTCGATCCGTCCATCAGCACCGATCTTTCTCTTAAAGATCCACTTGCAACCGATGGGTACAATACCCTCGGGCAAGTCTTCCAAGTTCCAAACTTGGTTGGTGTACATAGACTGGATTTCTGAGTTCATGGCATCTCGCCATTTCCCGGCTTCTGGGCCTTCTATGGCCTCCTGGTAGGTTTTCGGATCATCATCCTCATTATATTGTACCTTAGACATACCTTCAGCAATATGTCCCACATATCGTTCGAGTAGTCTAGGTACTCTACCAGATCTACGAGGCTCATCTGTGTGTACCTGAACAGATTCAGGAACTGATATCTCATCTGATGATAATGTAGCTGTTTGGGGATCTGGAACCTCTTCCAGTACTATTTTACTCCCACTGTTCTCCTGGATAAGGTATTCCTCTTCCAGGAAGACAGCTTTCCTAGCGACAAACACCTTTTGTTCACCAGGATGGTAAAAATAGTATCCAAAGGTTTCCTTTGAATATCCCACAAACCTTCATTTATCAGTTCGTGATTCCAGCTTGTCTGGATCATGCCTCTTTACATGAGCAGGACAACCCCAGACTTTAACATGTTTAAATTCTGGTTTCCTGCCTTTCCATATCTCATATGGAGTAGAGGCCACAGACTTGCTGGGTACTCTGTTCAGTAGGTATGTTGCTGACTCTAGAGCATACCCCTAGAGGGACACTGGTAATCCTGAAAAGCTCATCATGGATCGCACCATGTCCAACAAAGTGCGATTCTTCCTTTCTGATACACCATTCATCTGTGGTGTATATGAAGGGGTCAGCTGAGAAAGGATACCATTATCCTTTAAGAATTGTGTGAAGTTAGTACTCAAGTATTCTCCTCCTCGATCTGATCGAAGAGCTTTAATACTCTTACCTAACCGCTTCTCTACCTCATTCTTGAACTCCTTGAACTTCTCAAATGCTTCCGACTTGTACTTCATTAAGTACACATAGCCGAATCTTGAGAAGTCATCGGTGAACGTGATGAAGTATGAAAAGCCACCTTTGGCTTAGGTAGACATGGGACCACATACATCTGAATGTATTAGTTCCAAAATGTCCTTGGCACGTTCTCCATGTCCAGTAAATGGAGATTTTGCCATTTTTCCCATAAGGCAGCATTCGCATGTTGCAAACGATTCATAATCGAATGCTGTTAAGTAACCATGCTTGTGCAACTTTTGCAACCTACTTTCGCCAATGTGCCCAAGTCTATAATGCCACATGTAGGCCTGGTTCACACAATTCTTGCTCTTCTTGAGAGCATTATCAATTTGAAGATTGTAATAAGAAACATCTAATAGATATAGACCGTTGACTAAAGATGCCGAAGCTATTGATTTATTACCATAATAAATCGAACAACTTCTATTCTCAATAGTCAACCTATATCCTATCTTGTCCAAACAAGATATTGATATGATGTTCTTTATTATGCTAGGAACATAATAACAATCTTCTAATAGTAAGGTGTCTCCCGATGGAAGCCTGAGGTTTGCTGTCCCAACAGCAATCGCCGCAACTTTTGCGCCGTTTCCTAGCCTCAATTCCACCTCACCTTGTCTCAGCTTGCGCTTACTTGTCAGCATCTGCACATCATGGCAGATATGAGAAGCACATCCGGTATCTAATACCCGCGATGTGGAATCTCTAACTGATAAGTTGATATCTATCATATAGATATCTGAAGCTTCAGATAGCTTCACTCTTCTATGAGCTTTATCGTTAAGGAACTCATTGCAGTTCCTCTTACAGTGATCATACTGCTTATAATAGAAGCAGTCACCCTTCACTACTCCTTTGCCTTTGTCCTTTGATCTTTTATCTTTAGCTGTCATCTCTGCTTCAGGGGCATCTAATGCCGATTCAGCAAGAGAATTAGCTCCAGGGACAAGGTTATTGTGCTCAGATCTGAAGATATTCTTCAGGTTTCTGAACCAATCCGAGTAGATCAGGTAAGTCAAAAGGGCATCAAGTATGCCACGGAGTGGGTTATTCGACGACATGATTCCCTACAGGAGATAAGTAAAATCTATTTAGCAGATGTTCAATTATTAAAGTTTAAAACAAGACATGGTCTTTTGTTCAAGTTTAACTCCCACTAATTTTCGACGGACTGTATAACCCTCAATTATACAGAACGGGAGACGTCGACAGTCTCCTAGTGGGGATCAAAATCTCAATGACTCGCACTACAGCCTTGTGGATAGAACAACAAACTGTAATACAATCAGAGAGCACCCAACTCATGGGACTTGCAACCCCTTGCAATATCTGATCATAGCTTCGGTCCCCAGAGATTTAATGGCCTTGTGGATAGCACAACAAACCACTAATTCTGGTCTAAGCTGACCATCATTACGCGACGAGCATAGATTTGCATGCAGCCCTTGTGGATAGCACAACAAAGCTACATGGTTCCTCTACCCCGATCTATAGGCATCTAATGCCATAGCCACAGTTTCTCCTCCCAATTAAGCCGGCCTTATGGATAGCACAATAAACATGCCTAAAGTGATTCGAATCCTATGACTATAACGATGGTGGACTACGCGGTAAGTTCTTAACTACTCACGTTACGGCTTAGAATTTATCTAAGGGTATTTAGATAACTTTTATCTTGGTCTCTCCTAGGTGATGGTATATAGATATATCGTATATATTTACTAAATACTATAACCAACTTTGATTCATAATCAAATGAAAAACAATGCATCTCATACATGTCATTAGTGTGGTCATGGATAGCACAGTGGGTTTGACTGGAGCCAACAGTCAAACGCACACACAATCTAATCATAACATTTACATTAGATATCCTGCAATCACATAGGCAAGAGATCTCCATCTTTTCGCCTTCCTGGTTGCAGCTGTGGATCGTCCTCGCTCCTTCCTCGGTTGCCTTGATCAGATTACAATAAATTCTAGAATTTACAAGTAAATTGAAGAAGGCCTTATGGCAAGTACAAGAGAGAGAGGGAGGTAGAAATACATCGGAGTATGAGAGAGAGAGGTGCGCAGACCTCTATTTATTAACAATTAATAAATAATTATACATCCACAATCTACACAATCCATTTATCACATGAATAATAAATTAAGTGCATATCTATGACCACGGTGTGTTTTAAACATCCCACACATGATTCAGCGCATCACATGGCTAAAACAATTGAGTTTTCAAAAATAGATAAGTTTTGGCTTTCAAAAAGCTGGGATCCAATCAAAATTGGCATTTGAATTTCGAAAACTCATTTAATTAACTTAACATGCAATTGAATCTATATTTAAAAGCATTAAACATACATCACATGCGCACACACTCCGAATTAATAATTCCAGATTATTCCATGCAAATTAGAACAATTCTAATAATCTAACACTTAGATTAAACCCCATTAATAATCTAACAATTAGACTACTAATGACTAATCTAACTCTTAGACCAGTCCAACAAAATTAACTAATAATTTAACACTTAAATTATTAATTAACTCTAATTATTAATTAACTACTAATCTAACTTTTAGATTAGTTAATTAATATTAATTAGTAATTTAATACTTAAATTATTAATTAACACTAATGATATAATAACTATAATCTAACGAATAGATTAGTTAATTTAAAGTTAATTATTAATTTAACTCTTAAATTAACAATTAACTCTAATTAATTAATAATTATTAATCTAACAATTAGATTAGAAGATTAATGTTAATCATTAATTTAACCCTTAAATCAATAATCAACAATTAATCATTAAATATTACGAATTTAACACTTAAATTAGTTATCTAAGTTAATTATTAATTTAACTCTTAAATTAACAATTAACTTACATATTAATTAACAATTAGTTGAAATAATAATTAGTAATCTAACTATTAGACTAATAATTATTAGTTACTAATTTAACCATTAAATTAGTTTTATTAATATTAATTATTAGTTTAACCATTAAACTAACAATTAACAGCTAAAAGATAATCATAATTGATTCAAAATCATTAATAAGCCCAATGAATAATAAATTTAAATTTCAAAACCATTTTGAATTTTAAAATTTAATTCAAATTTTACTTGAATTTTAAAAGGGCTCAATTGGGGTTTTAAATGAGGTTAATCAAAATTAAGGGGAGGGCCAAATGGGCTCAGCCCACTGGACCTGGTCGAACCAGGTCCAGCGGCTAAGACCTGGGACCCTGGCCCAGCCAGGGTCCGGTCTAGCCGGCATCGGCCCCTGCTGGCTCAGCCAGCTAGCCCGGCCCGGCCCAGCCGGGCTCGAACCACCGGGCCGCCCGTGGACCAGCCTCTTCCACCCAACCCCCCCCAAACCTGCAACAGATTAGGGTTTCTATTGCAGGTTCAGGCGGCGGGTACCGGCGCCGCCGCCGGCCGCCCCCCGGCGTCGCCGGGCCTGGCCGGTGATGCCCCCGGCACCGGCGACGTGCCCGGCGCCGGCAGGCCCGTCGGCGGTGGATAAAAATAGCCAGCCGAGCCCTTCAAAAACCCCCAAAAATCGATTTTTTCAGGGTTTTTAAATCCGATTTGGAGTCGATTTTCAAGACCTCCAAGGGCACTCCGGCGCCGATCTTGGTGACCGGTGGATAGAGGTGACTATCCTCTACGGATCCGGAGTCTCGGCCGGCCATCCCAACGCTTGGGAGGCCGATTGAAGTCGCCGTAAACTCGCCGTTCTTCGTCTCACGAAGAACACGAAAAACCCCCAAAATAATTTCGAAAAATTGAAAGAAAATAATCTGATTAACTGTGTTCATCGCATGAACACGGATCCAACAATTAATCGAAGTTACAACATGGAATAACTCAAGAAAAATTAATTTCGGAAACCGAAACGGGACGAGAAACAGTGGAACCTGGCTCTGATACCACTATTGGGTTTTCTCGGTTTCTCAGGATCGCTCACGCAGCGGAAAACAAAATATTTACAGCGATTCGTTCCCGTTTCGAAATCTAAAATACAATAATCGGAATATCGAAGTTCTCACCGTGTGCGGATTCGAATCTGCAGCCGTTCGGTTCCGTCGGTGCGACACCGCAAGCCGTGCAAGCGCCCGACCTTTAGCGAAGTCCACGCGATCCTCCCCGCGACGGATATCCTCGAGTTCCTCGTTCTTCGCAGCCCACGAAGCCTCCGCTGGTCGCCACAATGATCGCCGCAATGAGCGGACGATTTCCCGTTGAACGGGATTCGGAGAAGCGGCGGAGCAGATCTGGATCTGCCTGGACGCCAGAGAAAGACAAAAACTGAGGAGGGGCGGCCAGGGTTAGCAGCAGCTTGGCCTGCTCAGCCCGTTCGCTATATTTTATACTAACTGCGCGGTTTTTCATAAAAACCCCCGGTTTACATAAAACCCACTTATTTATCCATCGCCTTGAGAATCATTTGCGTGTGACCCACTAGGCCCAAGTACCAGTCCAGTTAATGGCCCAACAAGCCCAGTGACTCGTCACTGGCTTTATTAATTCATTAATAACCCTTTATTAATCAATTAATCAATCAAATTGATGTCGCACATCGAATTCGACCGGGCCTCCGATCACGTTGGGTGCCAAGCAACACCGCATGAACCCGGAAGGTATTTGGAGTTAAGTAACCCACTCTTAGAACCTTTCTGCCAACAGTTACCGCGTGGATATAATCCTTCATTCGTACAATGCTCTCGAGTCAATTCAGGGTATGGCGAGCTGTCAAACCTTAACCGGTCGACTCACTTGGATTGGATGCCGCTGATGAATATCGGAAAACTCCTTTCCCGATATTATCGTCCGCCCTGGCTAGGGACTTTCGCGCATCCTTCCTAGAGCATTCTCTCTCTAAGTACTGAGAGCGAATGATTCCTTATTGACACACAATTCCCTTCGACGGTATTCCGCTGTACCCAATCCTTGGCGTATTAGAATCCCGTGGATAGAGATTCGTAAACTAAGGTCAAAACACAGAAGTCCACCGCCAAGGTGTCTTTGGTGTCTCAGGTCCGAAGACCATCTACGCAACTGCGACAATAGAATCAAGCTGGTTGACAGTGACGTACAATACCATCCAGCGATTCAGTCGGATCAGTTTAGTGAACTCATTCTCTAATGAGCACCTACAGATTCGCCTTAGTGTCTCCACACAAGTGACTTATGAGATCAGTTACCCTCATCATATGAGCAGGAGTAATCTGTACTAGTCTAACTGGAAATCCGATGTCCTTCTCGGATATCCTCCGACTAGGAATGATTAAGAATATGTGTGTTTAAGTGATCAGTCTCATTAGTATGATCTCATCATAATCTGATCATCATAGCACATATTCACGGACTTCATTATGAAACGATAATTAATGCGATTTACACATAATGAATATTATGCCATTTTATTAATAAATTGAACGAGATTTACATAGTCAGATTGGCTTGGCGGCCACCTAAACTAACAGAAACATGCAGGGTCTATGACCTATGGTACTTCCCAATCGTGGAAGTTGATCGACCTTATTTTATTTTCCTTTGTCTCTTTCATCCAGACAGGATTAACTCCATTTATTTCTTCGAGTTACTTTATTGATCATTTTGAGAAAGATTCTTATCATATGATGTTCAGAGCGTGTCACATCATACCTGAGCATCACTTTTTCAGTACATTTAATCCCATTTCACTTCCTTGCAAAGTCAATGTCAAGGTGGGGCAGCTGTAGACACACTAATTTTGACCTTATATTAAATAAATTTCATGTCACACTTATAATGTCCCAAAATAGTCTGATATTTAATCGTTAATTAAATTTTATTGATTTTTCTCGAAATTTGTTAATTAACGTCGCCCATGCACAACGCCATTAAGTTTCCTAGCCGAAATCAGTTCGGAATTAAATTTCTAAATTCAGATAGATTTAACTAAATAGTGTCGCCATAGGAAGACGCCATTTAAGTCCTAATCCGTTTGGGTTTATGATTTTTAATTCGAATTAATTTCCTCATTATCTAAAGCACGTCCCCCACGGAAGACGCTATTTAGGTTTCCTAATGTATTTCGATTTCCTTTTCATATTTCCTTTCTATTTTGGCTGCTTTCATTAACCAAATGGCGTCCTATCTGGGCGACGTGATTTCGGAGTTTCCTGATAAGCATGATTTGGCCGAGGTAATCCAGTTTCTGAAGTTGGGAAGGTTGCTAACTCTTCCATGCTCGTCCTAGGTAAGTCCGACTGCGGGAGAGAGTCCTATTGAAGCCCAAAACACCCTTAAACCTATTCTTATAAATATCATACCCTTGAACCTTTGAAAAAAGGTTGGCCATTGATGATTTTGAAGTTAAAAGGCAAGGTGTTTGAAGGCTTTAGAAGAGAAAAATGTGGACAACAAGAGAGACTTCATCTAAAGCATCTTCTTCTTCATCCTCTTCATCTTTGAAGCTCTTGAGAGCCAAGGATATGGAGGAGCCAACCAACCATCTTCTTTCCATAATTTCTTTCTAACTTTTCATTAATTTCATACAGTTTAAATTGTTTTTCATAGTTCATCATCATTATCATCACTTCATGTTCACACACACATCATTATTTTCTACACCCACATGCATATTAGGGGTTTAAAGAACAACAATCAAGTAAATTAGTTTACTTGCATATTTAAATTTCTTATTAGAATAGGTACTACTCTACTCTAGTTCTAATTAGAATTTTTACTTTTGTTTAATCTTTCTTACGATGTACAAAGAAGAAGAAAGAAGGAAATACAAAGGAATAACCATCAAGAAGTCAAAAGCAAAAACATCAATAAAACGGCTATCTTTCTTTGGCCGACCGAAGATAGGGAATCAAGGACTCAATCTCCCAAATTTGAAAAGGTAAAAGATCAATCTTTCTTTTGAAACTTTACAATTTCTAGCGATTACGTTTTCTTTAGTTTTCAATAGTTTTAATATTCATATGAACCACATGAAACTCATAAACATCACACGCACAATTTGAGCACCTACAGGGAGCGTTGGCCATTCCCTATCACTTTCAAGGACCTCGCCACTGGGCCATCTGTAGACCTACCATTGGCCCTGCTGCCTCCTGATGAGGCCAAGGTGGCCGCGACCCTTCAGCAAGGACCTCCTTTCGAAATCGCCGACATGGTGATCGAGGAGAGGTTGGTCGTGGCAGGCTTGCGTAGCTTGCCAGTCTCAAGTAAGTTTCTTCTTAGCATGTGTTTTAGGTTTTTCCTTTATCTCCTTTTTTCTTACCACTGATCAGTATCCATGTCTATGCTCCGGGTTGGCGCTTGCCCTCCACAGTTTGAAGGAGGGAAATTCCTGCCGCGGTTCCTCTTCAAGACTCGATAGTGGACACAGAAGTGACAGTAGCCGAACACGGGAGGGTTTCTGAATTCATTCGCCCTGACGTCGAGAGGTGGAACAAGCAGAGGGGTGACAGACCGGTCGAAGGTAAAACTGACCCTTTCTTGTGCCCTCCATGCCCTGGGTCGGGTTATGAAAAAGTGATGCTGCCAGAACCGTGGCCTTAAGTAGACTAAGATGGCCTCAATAAAAGGGGTAAAGGCTTCTCTTCTCCCATCCCACCTTTTCTTCTTCCTCTCACACTCCCTCCTCTTATGCCAGAAGGCCTCATCGGACCTCCCTGTGTTCTGATTCCTCGTCACTAGTGACGAATGCCGAAGTCACCACTGGGGAGCATTGTCATCACTCCGCTCAAGGTCACCGATCGTGGGCCTCCTTCCTTCCCTCCTTCTTGTTGGCATAAGGGCCCTTACCGGGCTCTGTTCTTCTCTCGTGGTCTTCGGCTATGGGCACTAAGGCCAATGGCAAGCTGTGTCGCCGCTGCGTAGCTCCCATGCGCCACCTACGTAAGTCATAGGCCTCCTCTTCTGGTCTTGGTGGGCTCGCTTGCATCACTCCTCTTTGGCGTCGAGGCCAAGAAAAAGGCACTGCCTTTCTTCTTCCTCTCCTGCCGTTAAGCATCTCGGAGGCCGCCGAGGTAGTTTGCTAGGCTGGAGACCAAGAAAGGCTTGGCCTTTGCACCTGCTTCTTCTGCTAAGCCATGGTTGGAGCTCGTTGCGACTTCGCCCGATTACAGCTGTAGTGACTCTGAGTCGAGTGGTAGCGAAAAGGTTCCTTCTTTCCTTCTTGCTTGGCCATCTGATGTTTTGTTGAAATTTTCTGCTTTTATCATTAATTTGCTTTTGCCTCGATCTTCTTGACAGGGGACATTGATGCAGACCTCTTTGATCATCTTAGGTCTACAGTAAAAGCCACAAACTCAATACTATAGCTTTGCAGGTCCGAGCAAAAGCATTTGCAGTTTTCTTTAGGCACTCTGCGAAGTCAACTGGATTTCTAACAATATCTTTCTTATCTTCCTTTCAGCATCATCTCTTCTGAAGAGAAGGACAAGGCAGTAGTATGGATTCTATACATATCTCCTCGATATTGAATATCCTTCCCTCTATCCCTGCGATCCTCACCTCTATAATTTTCTGCTCGATTCAAAGTGAATGGGGCACTATCTTCGAAGAGAGCTTTTTATACTGAAGATGCTATTCTAATTTGTTTTCTTTGACTCCGGATTTCATATTCTAATTTTAATGGTTTAAACTAACCCCTTGATGGATTTAAATGCAGCTTGAACTGTGCAGGAAACTCAAAAAAATCAATTTCAGGCTTGAGTCTGCACACCCCTGTGCAGATTCAACTCAAAACTGTCAATGATGCATTCCATGGACTAATAACCACATTTATGGTTCAAATAACTCAAATAATTATAGGTAAATCATACCCCATTCAAAAAAGGTTTTAGATAGCCATTCTCTCTTTTAAATAAACACAAAACATCAAATTTAAGTTGAGTCTGCGCACTTGTCCTAGGCTCAAAAAGATAAAAAGGTTGTTTAATAACTCAAACATACAAGTCAAAACTCCATCAAAATGATATTCCGTGGCATATACATCAAGATTAACAAACTTCTTTTCAAAATGACTTTTGAGTGTACACACTTTTCCATAAACTCATTTCAAATAAAAAATCAAATAAACAGCTAATCAAATTGCACAAATCTCTTGAAATTATATATCAAATACTCCATTTCATTTAAATAAATCATACATTTACAAAAGGATCCAAATCTCCTCAAAAAACAAATCAAAACTACAAAGTTCAGTTGAGTCTGCGCACCCCTGCGTAGACTCCAACCCTTTTTTGCAAATCCTCCCCTTTTAAGCTTCAAAGCTTCCCCCATTTGTAGAATCACTTGTTATAAGTTCTTCCATCATTTAAAAAGCCTTGGAACTCCCCTCAAGTGCAAAAGGCTTCATCTTTATAAAATTCCACTTGAAAATCTTCTTCAACTTGAGTCTGCACATCAACCAAATGGCCAAACCTTCATCTTTTGGCCCCTGAAGCTTGTACTCATCTTTAAATCTATAAATCAACATCAAACAAAACAAAAAATCAAGTTATCCCATCAAAATCCAACACAACAACTCACAATGAAAGAATTCACAGTTCAGACTTGAGTCTGCGCACCCCTCTGCAAACTCAACCCTGAAATTCATAAAAAATAAAAAATCAAGTTCCCATACACTTCAAGATGATCTAAAGCTCTCTAAAAATCAAATTTATTCTCATTAATCAGGAAATCAAAGAAACACACCAAGTTATTCTTTAAAAATTGCATAAACAACTCAAAGCAAATTAGTGACAAATGAGTTTGCGCACCCCTGTGCAAACTCAACCTCAAATTCTCAAAATCTGTCTTTTTGACCTTAAATTCTTTCCAAATTGAACCCAAAATTTCACATAAAAACTTTATACTTCATATAATTCAAAAAACCTAAATAATAACTCAAAATTGCCTTTGCAAAAAATATAAAAAATGTCAAAACACCTTGGTGACAATTGAGTCTGTGCATCCATGCGCAGACTCAACCCTAAATTTCTAAAAACTGGTATTTTAGCCATTAAATTTCCTTCAAATCAAATCAAAAACTCAAAGATAAATCATATATTTTTCACAAATAAAAAACCCAAAAAAAAATATTAAATTTTCCCTTGAAATTACACAAAAAATGTAAAAAATAGGCTTGTGACAAATGAGTCTGCGCTCCCCTGCGCAGACTCAACCCCAATTGTTAAAATCTAAGTTTTTCAACCCTAATTATCATCAAATTAAATAAAAAATTCTAAGATAAAACTATATACTTCCTGTAAGTCATATAATCAAACAAAAACCAAATTTGCCCTATGCAAGATATAAAAATACCTAAAAGAAGTCTTTTTCAATAAGTTGAGTCTGCATACCTTGTTGCAGGCTCATCCTTCAAAACCTATAAATTCAAAACTTAAAAAACATAAGTCTTTGAAGCATTTTTCATCCAAATCAATTAAGAAAACATAAAAAATATTTTTCATACTTTGCAAATCAAATCCAAAGCCTCTTCATTTCGAATCTGAAAAACACAATAAGAAATGTTTATTAGACTTTCTTGTCAATAAGACATAGCCAAAATTGATATTCAAATTTTAAATCATAATCCCCATAAAAAAATGTCATCCACTTCAATCAAAATGCCATAAAAAGGATTTTCGCTCCTCTTACAAATAAAAAATCAAAATAAATTCAAGCATTCTCATTAATAACAAATGAGTCTGCGCATCCCTGCGCAGATTCAACCTTAAATTCATTTCCAAACATAAAATTCAAACAAATCTTCAATAAACTCACATATATCAATCCAAAAAGATTAAAAAATGTCTCTTATCATTATCCATTAACAAAAAATCAAGAAATCAAATCTTGTCATATTTTCCAAAGAATAATCAAATAAAATCAAAAGCCAGCTGAGTCTACGCACCCTTGCATAGACTCAACTCTAAAACTAAAAAATGAGTTTTCTTTTCAAATAAAAACTGAAATTCATTCACTTTTTCAAATGCAATCTTGTATATTTTATTTATATCATTTTAAAGGGTGTTATTCTAATCTTCCAACGATTAATCAAGGGTTTTCCTTTTATGAGGATATAATTAACGCTATTCCATTTATGGGTAGCGGGATCAGGTCTAAGAACAACGCAATCATCTGATTGATTCAGGTAAAGCGCACAAATACAAAATACAAATCTAAATCAAAAAATCAAGATCAAGTGCATTACCAAAAAATGTACGACAATCTCTTTTGGCACGCCCGGTGGGACCTGCCCTCCCTTCATCTTCTCGTCAGAAGAATAAAGATAACACCCATTCTTTGAAGTTATTGATTATCTCTTTATTGTATTACAGGAGATTCAATAGAATCAAAGGTTTTCTTTGGCCCTCTAGTGGTCGAGAACCATGCTCACTATGGCTACCTGGCGGTACCCATGGCATTTGGGAGCTTCCCTCCCGTTATTGGTTTTCCGAATTTTCTCGGGGTGGTCTTCGTACAACCTGAGATTATTTCTAATATACTTCAAGCGCAAATAGTCAGCTGTTGCACTATTCACAGTCATGCTGCATCATCTTCAAGATGATATCATGGGAGTTTCCGAAAAGGTCAAAATCCCCAATTCAAAACAAAGGCAGTTTCTGCAAAATGGTCTAGGACCAAAAAATCAATTGTTATTGGAAGCCTGCGGATCTTTCTAGATGGCAACAAAGTTGATACTTCCAGATACCGACTGGTTCCAAATGTCCCAGTTCAAAACTCATTCCAGGTCTTTGAAGACATGGACAGAGAAAGAATGAAAAAAGAAAGAAAAGAAAAAGGAAAAGCTAAGATGTCTGAAAAGCAAGAAAGAAATCCTAAACCAGCTTATTGTCATGGGACAAAATACTGTCAAGAGCCACCAGCGAAACAAATCTGGGTGCCCAAACATCAAGAAGATCAATATGTACAAGAAAAATCAAAGCCAGTCTTTCAGTCATAAAGACGGCAAATATGGAAACGAATTCAAAGGCAGACGCCTCATGGTCAGTTGACAAAGAGAAAGAGATCAAGTGAAAGATATGAAAATCATAAGCCAAAGAAGTCTTCAGAGTCATCTGTATTCCAAAGGCTGCAACCAAAACCTCCTTCAGCAAGGAGATCAGCAAAATTCACCTAAGAAAGTTTGATAGTTTATTCATGTCATACTATCAGCAAGTATGGGACACTCCCTGAAGATCCGAAAGAAATAAGAGATTTAGCTTCAAGGCCGGGTCTAGTCACCCGAAGAATGCAAGTAGCAGCCCTAGTTGCCCAAAAGTTTCCTACTCTCTTGGAAAACATTGATGAGAAAGCAAAGCAATCTGTAAATGTCATCGAAGCATCAGGAGAAACTCCTCCCGCACCAGCAGAGCAACAACTCCCACAACAAATCAATCAGCAAAAAGAAACAGAACCAAGCATAACTCACCTATTATTGCAAGAAATTGAGTTGTTGAAAAGGCAATTGAAAGAAAAAGATGCCCAAATACAAGGGACAAGATGGGCTGGTAAAGAAGGAGGTGCTTCAACTTCTTCTTATCCTTGGGTGGCTAACCCTCTAGTTCCATCTCATCCATCTCAAAATCTTCTAAGTACATCCATGCAGTCATCCCGGCCTGTGCTTGTGAATGAAGCACCTACATATATCCAAGTGTCCAATAGTCAAGCTGCTCCTGCAACAGCAATGCAAGACAACTTGATTTCAAATTTACCATTTCAAGCCTCCCAAGTTCAAGGAGTTAATTTTTTCCTAAATCCAGCAGATATTGTTGTGGCTCAAAGGCTGATGTTAGAACAACTCATTAATATGAAGCTTGTGGAAAGAGTGGAAGGTACCTCCACTGTATATGATGTATATAAAGTACCATATCCAGTGCATCATGCCATGAAAAGACTTCTGTTGGGAATGGTCAAAATGCCCAAGTTTGAAAAATTCAATGGCCAAGGAAATCCAAAAGGACACTTGGCATATTATAATGGTGCAATGGGAGACCTATCCACTGATGAATCTTATAATGCTGAAATTTTTCAGGTCTTCATTAATTGGACTCGCATTTGAATGGTATTCTTCTCTTCGGCCTGGATTTATTGCAGGATGGGCCGACCTTTAGAAGCAATTTCAAGACAGATTTTATCTGGTGGAGAGAGAAATCACTCTGGCAGAGCTGTATACTATTAAACAGGAAAATAACGAAAATGCTTCCAAGTTTATTGCTAGGTGGAGATATCTTAGCATGAAATGCAAAAGACCACCATGTCAAGAAGATGCAGTGCTGATATGCAAAAGCAATCTGAAAAATGAGTTCCTTGAAAGGCTAGTAGCCATTGAAATCAAGTCTTTTGACAAATTGAATACTATGGTATCAGAAGTTGAAAATTTTCTGACCCGATCCAGAATTGAACCAAGCAACAACAAAGGGAAATTTGATAGAAAAAATGTTCCACGTGAGTCAAATACAGTAGATTTATCTACGTTCATCATGGAGCAACAAAAGAAAGGTTCAGCCACGCAGGCCGAGACTAGTAACAATAGAAAAAAGGAAGTTAGAGCCTTGTCTTCTCTAAGAGATAGAATGAACAGGCCATACAGCTTCCCCAAAGACAAAACTCGTGTTCTATTTGAATGGGCACGAAAATATAATCAGATTGTATTTCCACAGTCGAAGAGGCCAGAAGATGCCAAAAGATCCCATGATCCCAATTATTGTCCATATCACCAAATCATGGGACATCCTATTGAAGAATGCTATGTGTTCAAGGATGCAGTTGAAAAATTAATTCAAAAAAGTGTCCTGAAGATGGGAGATCATCTTGTCGACCCTCCGCAGCCTCATGCTTGGACAAAAGAAAATGTGGCATCTGTAAATGTGCATCATATGGTTCCTATTTACCAGCCACTAAGCTCAGAAACTGCAGAAAGAAGTACACAAGCCACTTATGAGCAATTGGTACTTCAACCACTCCAATCATTTCAGTGGCAAACAGTCAAAAAGAAGCCAAGATCTCATATCACGCAAAATCATCAGAAGTGCAAATTCATGGAGGTATTCCACGACAGCTGACATATGTTCTGTTAGAATTGGGTGGCCTCAAAGCTAATCATTGTACATTCTAGTTCAAATTATTAATAAAGGCAATCATTTCTTCATTTATAGTTCTCGCAAATTAACTATCGTAATGAAGGTCCATAGACAAATGTATGGGATATTGAATCATGATGAGATCATGATAGTGAGATCAATATCCTCAGTCAATTGTCTTAAACAGTTCTCGATCATAGGATATTTGAGATGGACATTAAATATCCGATAAGATCGACACAAGTTATGTCTGCTCATATGATGAGGGTGAATTGTCTCACATTCACTCGTGTGGTGACATTAAGACAAACATGTGGGTGCTCATTAGAGAATGAGTTCACTAAACAGACCCAAATAAGAATTCCTGGCTGGTAATTATACCTATTAGTCAACCAGGGAATTCAATCGTTGCAGTAGCACAGTTGGTCCTTTGACCTGAGTCACCAATGATACCTTGTTTGTAGACCATTGTATCTTGATTTTCTGACTTGTAGACATTAACCATTAAGTCCACGATAGTCGGTCTTTCAGATACAGTGGAAAGCTTGCAAAGGTAATTGAGTGAACAACAAGGGATCACTCACTCTTGGTATAAGACTAGAGAGAGAATGTCCCATGGATGTGTACACAGAAATCCCTGGCCAGGGTCAAATGAAAGAGATGTCTTTCTAGATATTAACGGAGTACTAGAATCCATCTGGATAATGCAATAGAGGGTTTGACTATAAAACCATACCCTTGCGTTATTGGAACATTGCATGAGTGAAGGATTTTATCTGTGCGGTATCTGCAGACGGAAAGGTTCAATTAAAGGGAACAGTATCCCTTATATCTTCTGGGATTATGAGGTAGTGTTTGGTGCTGTTCATGATCAGAAGGCCAAGTGAATTAATCATCAGATGATAATCCACTTGTTTATTAAATTAATCATTTAACATATGATGTTTAAATGTTAATTAATAAATATTAAACTCTAGAATTAGTTCTAAGTTTAATGGGCCTGAAACCGGACTGATATATGGGCCTAGAGGGTCACACACATAAGAGTTCTCATCAAACGGTGAGAGACGTTAAATTTCATGCTTATCTGGGTTTTTATGAAAAGCCGCAGGATAAACATGAAGATTTAATGGAGAATTATCCAAGGCCAAACTCTTGGATAATCATGAGGATTAATCCTTGTGCTTATCCTTATTTCTATATAAGGAGGCCAAAGGGGAGGGGTAAAAAGGTTGGTTGGACGAATTTTACACCCTAGATTCTCTATCTCCTCTCTCTCTCTCCTTCTCTCTCTCTTGGAGTAGATCTGTCTCTCTCCGCGCATGGTGGATTTGAGATCTGGTCGGAGCACTCAAGTCGAGGAGGAAATCACGTCTGCAGCGGGAGCTCGTGTGGATACCTCTAGAGATCGTGCGCGTGCGCGATTATCGAGTCAGAATCATCCACGGGGGATTCGAAACCCCGCAAAGGTGAAGAATCGTTCTTCCCGCGTTTATTTTATTGTCCATTTTACGATCCCAGCAGCCGATACATATGAATCGTTTTTATTCTCCGTTGCGTTCTTGCCGATTCCTAACAGTGGTATCAGAGCCAGGTTGCTGGTTCAATCGTAAAACGGCATCGTTTTGCGTGATTTTCTCGTTATGCGTGAAGAACCCGTATTGTACGTGTTCTTGGACTAAAATTTATTTTAAAATCTGGGAATCGTTCCCACGTTTTTAGAAGGTCTAAAACTTGTTGGGATTTGATCCCGGATTTTATTTGGGATTTTCGGAGTTCTTCGTGGGACGATGAACGAGGTGTTTTCGGCGGCTTCGTACGCGATTCCCAAGCGTTGGGATGGCGGCCCGGATGTCTGGATCATTTGGTGATAGTCACCACTACACACCGGGCATGATAGCCGGCGCCATGGTGGCCTTGAAGAGCTACAAAATCGAGCCCCAAATCGGATTTAAAACCCTGCAAAAATCAGATTTTTGGGGATCTTTTGGGCTCGGCCGGATGAGGTTTTGGCCACCGCCGGCGGCCCTGCCGGTGCCGGGCACGTCGCCGGCGCCGGGGGCACCGCCGGCCGGGGCCTGTGCCGCCGGTGGGCGGCCGCCGGCGCCGCCTGCAACCCCACTGCCGCCGGGCTGTTCTGGTTTAGGGTTTGCAGGTTTAGGGGAGGGGCTCGGTCTGCTGGGAAGAAACGGCCGGGCCGCCGGTCCCGACCCGGTCTGACTGGGCGGGGGCCGGGCCCGAGCCCCTGGCTGAGCCAGGGCTCAGGTCTGGCCGGGCCGGAGCCCCTGGCCGAGCCTGGGCTCGACCCTGGCCGAGCCATGGCCCGGGCCATTTAGCCCTATTGGGCTGGGCCCATTTTTATGATTATTAAAATTGTTTTAATAACTGTTTAGCCCCCTATAACCCTTTATAAACCCTTTTAAGCCCATTTAAGCCCGTTTTAAAATTGTTTTAAAACAGAAAAATTATAGGAATAATTAATAATTGTTATTAATTATTTTTTATGATTATTAACAGTTTATTAAACTATTTAATAACTGTTATTTAATTAAAGGGCTTTATTGTTAATAGAGTGTTAGTTAATTATTTAAAATTGTTTTAGATAATTAATTTCTCCATTAAATCAATTAGTTTAAAAATGTTTTAAACTGATTTTATGCATGACTTGATTATATTTTTCTTTTCAAATTGTTTGAATTAAGATTTAGATCAACTGAATGGTTTAGTTATTTAATTTGTCAATAATGTTTTGAATATTATTGATTATGATGAAATAAATGTTATTTCGAAAACTAATTGATATTATAATTTTATATTTATATAAATTTAATACCAAACTGCAATTATGTGATGATTGTGATGCATATGATGTGTTTTATGGTGGGATGATCATGGACTTATTATTATCATGTGATGATTGATGTGAATGAATGCGATGCTTATTTCATTTGGTATTTTAAATAGGACCTGCGTGTCCTCCTCTCTCTTAATCCAAATGTACTCTCTACCTTCCTATAAGATTGTACTCCCCTTGATAAGATCAAGGTTTCTTATTGCTTTAAATGTACATTTATAGACCTGCGAGTCCTAAATTTCATATTTAAATGTTTCGGATTAAGCTTAGAGGACGGGATCTTCTGATGACACCTCTAGAGGAAGGACTCGCATCAAATGGAACCAGTGTTGCTGTTTTCACATTAGGATCCTATTATGGATCATCGTTTGGCTCCGATGATTCCATAGTAGCTTTAGCAGTCCATGATCATCCTAATTTAATTCTTCTGCATATATGTGATATTTGTGGACTATGCTATCATATATATATATATATTTCTATTAAGTATAATGATACTTCAAATCGAAATACTATTGATAGCACGATTTTTATAAATCAACTCAAAACCCTCTTTTAAAATTTAAGTTGTAAACGTGAGATATTCAGAATAATCCACGTAACCCACCATCATTATAGATCTTAGGATAATTCTTATCTCAAATGGATTTGTTGTGCTACCACAAGGTCTATTTGATTTAGAAATTAACCTAGGTCTACGACATGTGATGTCATTAAGATAAATGGACAAATAGTGTAGTTTTGTTGTGCTACCACAAGGATTGCACTATGAATTCATGTTATCTAAGTAATGATGGATAAACTTAACTGAATCATTTGATTTGTTGTGCTACCACAAGGTCATTCTGATTCAGGGGTTAAATCGATCGGATATTGCAAATGTTGCAATTGTCAAGAGTTGACTGCCTAAGGGACTTGATGTGATTTGTTGTGCTACCACAAGGTCACATGCATGTTGCCCGAAGGATTCTGATCCCCACTAGGAGATCACCGGAATCTCCCGTTCTGTATATTAGAGGGTCATACAGATCGCCGAAAAATAGTGGGAGCCTAAATCTAGATTAAAAGTCCTAAATCATATTTTAAGAACTATCTGCTCATTTTTATATATATTTCCCTGTAGGTCGCAATGTCGTCACCTAACCCCCTTCGTTGCATACTTGATGCAAACAAACTCACGGGACCTAATTACATTGACTGGTTACGCAACCTGAAGATTGTCCTCAGGTGTGAAAAGCTAGCCTATGTCCTGGATCAACCAGATCCAGTACAACCCGGTGAAAATGCTAACGAGGATGAATTAATGATGTATGAAAATTGGAAGGAGGACTCTGTCAAAGTCCAGTGTTACATGCTTGGTTCAATGAACAATGAACTGCAACGACAGCATGATAACATGGAACCTAAGTCCATTCTGAATCACCTACAAGAGTTGTTTGGTGAACAATCCAGAACAGAAAGATATGAGATATCTAAGAAATTGTTCAGGACCAGAATGAGCGAGGGCACATCTGTGCAAACTCATGTGCTCAAGATGATAGAGTGGATTGAGAGGCTTGCAGTGCTCGGCTTTGTTATGAACAATGACCTAAGCATTGACTTAATCCTACAATCCCTTCTAGATTCATTTTCACAATTCATTATCAACTTCAATATGAACAAAATTGAAGTTACACTGGCTGAGCTGCTCAACATGTTGAAGACAGCAGAAGGCACTATCCAGAAAGATAAGCCAAATGTAATGCTTGTTGGTAAGACCAACAACAAAAGAAAAGCTGGACAGACCTTTAAGAAAGGTAAGCCTAAGAAGCTAGTGAAAAGCAAACTGACGGTTCAAAAGGACAAAGCTAAAGTCAATGATAAAGGTCAGTGTTTCCACTGCCATAAAGAAGGTCACTGGAAGAGAAACTGCAAGATCTATCTAGCAGAAAAAGTAAAGGAGAAGCTTGGTGAAGCTTCAGGTATACTCATGATCGATCTTAACTTGTCTTATAGAGAATCAACATCTTGGGTATTAGATACGGGATGTGTTTCTCATATCTGCAATAACTTGCAGGTACTAACAAGTAAAAGAAGATTGAACTGCGGAGACGTGGATCTGAGGCTCGGGAATGGAGCAAAAGTTGCTGCGTTAGCTGTGGGGACAGCAAGACTTCAGATGCCGTCAGGAGACTCATTGGAACTAATAGATTGTTATTATGTTCCGACCATTATTAGGAATATCATATATATTTCATGTTTAGATAAACAAGGATATTCTATGAAACTAGAGAATAAAGGTTGTTCCATTTATGAAGGAGACAAATTGTTTGCTTCTGGATATTTATTGAATGGATTATATTTACTTGATATTTCATATGATGTTTGTCTGGTAAATAAATATCTTGAACGAATAGATAAGGATGTGAATAAATCGTACCTATGGCATTGTAGGCTAGGTCATATAAATGAGAACAGAATCATTAAGTTGCAAAAGAATGGATATCTTGATCCATTTGATTATGAATCATTTGCAACTTGTGAAGCTTGTCTCATGGGAAAAATGACCAAAGCTCCATTCTCTGAACATGAAGAAAGAGCTAAGGACTTATTGGAACTAATACATAGTGATGTATGTGGTCCAATGTCCACTCATGCTATGGGTGGTTACTCATACTTTGTTTCATTTACAGATGATTTCTCAAGATATGGGTACATATATTTAATGAAATATAAGTTAGAAATCTTTGAGAAATTTAAAGAGTTTAAAAATGAAGTTGAGAACCAAACTGGAAAGAGTATCAAAACTCTTCGATCAGATCGAGGGGGTGAATACTTAAGTACAGATTTCACACAATATCTTAAGAATAATGGTATTTTGTCTCAGTGGACTCCTCCCTATACACCACAATTAAATGGTGTATCAGAAAGGAGAAATCGTACTCTATTAGATATGGTACGATCAATGAAGAGTTATGCTAAACTTCCAATCTCTTTATGGGGATATGCACTGTTGACTGCTGCATATATGTTGAACAAAGTTCCCAGTAAGTCAGTATCTTCCACTCCATATGAGATATGGAAAGGAAAGAAACCAGACTTTAAGCATGTTAGAGTCTGGGGTTGTCCTGCACATGCCAAAAGACATGATCCAGACAAACTGGATTCCAGGACAGAAAAATGTAGATTTGTGGGATATCCAAAAGAGACTTTTGGATATTATTTCTATCAGCCCCACGATCAAAGGGTGTTTGTCGCAAAAAGAGCTATCTTCTTAGAGAAAGAATATCTTTCAAAAGAAGACAGTGGGAGCAAGATAGAACTGGAAGAAATTCTAGACTCACAAATCAACACTAGTTCATCTACTGAACCATTGACTCAAGAACTTGTTCAAGATGATACACAAAAGGTTTGCAGATCAGGTAGAGTGCCTAAGCAGCCTGAAAGATATGTTGGACATATCGATGATGGCAAACCAAAAGTGCACTTAAGTGAGGATGATGATCCTCAAACCTACCAAGAAACCATAAATAGTCAAGAATCAGAAAAATGACAAGAGGCAATGAATTCTGAAATTCAGTCCATGTATGCCAACCAAGTTTGGAACTTGGTTGATCTGCCAGAAGGTATAGTACCTATTGGCAGTAAATAGATCTTTAAAAGAAAGATCGGGGCAGATGGACAAATTGACACATACAAGGCAAGGCTGGTAGCAAAAAGATATCGTCAAAGGCAAGGCATTGACTATGACGAAACCTTTTCTCCAGTTGCCATGATTAAGTCAATCAGAATACTTCTTGCTATCGCTGCATTCTATGATTATGAAATATGGCAAATTGATGTGAAAACAGCATTCCTTAACGGGAACCTCAAGAAGAGGTGTATATGATACAACCTGAAGGATTCACTTCCAAAGAGCATTCAAGCAAGGTATGCAAGCTGCAAAGATCCATCTATGGATTAAAGCAGGCATCCCGAACTTGGAACTTAAGATTTGATGAAGCAATTAAATCTTATGACTTCATTAAGAATGAAGATGAACCTTGTGTATACAAAAAGGCTAGTGGGAGCGCAGTTACCTTTTTGGTACTTTACGTTGATGACATTCTACTCATTGGGAATGATGTAGGAATGTTGTCATCAGTAAAGACTTAGTTATCCAAAAACTTCTCCATGAAAGATTTGGGAGAAGCATCCTATATTATGGGAATAAGGATCTATAGAGATAGGTCCAAAAGGATGCTTGGCTTATCCCAATCTATGTACATAGATACCATAGTCAAAAGGTTTGGCATGGAAAATTCCAAGAAAGGCCTCGTTCCAATGAGGCATGGAATTTATCTCTCTAAAGAAATGTCTCCCAAGACACCTGAAGAGATAGCGTACATGGATAGAGTTCCATATGCCTCGGCAATAGGATCTATCATGTATGCAATGCTATGTACTAGGCTTGATGTGGCACACCCACTAAGTGTCACTAGTAGATATCAGGCTGATCCAGGTGAGGAACCCTGGAAGGCGGTGAAATGCATCCTTAGATACTTAAGAAGAACTAAAGATCTATTTCTCGTCTATGGAGGAAACGACTTGGAACTTCGAGGATTTACTGACTCGAGTTTCCAGTTAGATATGGATGATAGCAAATCCATGTCTGGATTTGTGTTCATGTTAAATGGAGGTGCAGTAAGTTGGAAAAGTTCCAAACAAGAAACAACTGCAGATTCGACGACCGAAGCAGAATACATTGCTGCAGCTGAAGCGGCCAAGGAGACGGTTTGGATGAAGAAATTCATCTCAGCACTTGGAGTAGTTCCAAGCATTTCAGATCTTGTTCCATTATTGTGTGACAACAATAGGGCAATAGCTCAAGCAAAGGAGCCAAGATCACATCAGAAGTCAAAGCACATTCTGAGACGATTTCATCTGATTCGTGAGATTATTGTCCGAGGAGATATAGTAGTTGAAAAAGTCTCATCTGAAGATAATGTAGCAGATCCCTTGACTAAGCCATTGTCTCAAAACAATTTAGAACGACACCTTAAGTCTATGGGACTTAGGCACATGGGTGATTGGCTATAGTCCAAGTAGGAGAATGTTAGAATTGAGTGGCCTCAAAGCCAATCATTGTACATTCTAGTTCAAATTATTAATAAAGGCAATCATTTCTTCATTTATAGTTCTCGCAAATTAACTATCGTAATGAAGGTCCATAGACAAATGTATAGGATATTGAATCATAATGAGATCATGATAGTGAGATCAATATCCTTAGTCAATTGTCTTAAACAGTTCTCGATCATAAGATATTTGAGATGGACATTAAATATCCGATAAGATCGACACAAGTTATGTCTGCTCATGTGATGAGGGTGAATGGTCTCACATTCACTCGTGTGGTGACACTAAGACAAACATGTGGGTGCTCATTAGAGAATGAGTTCACTGAACAGACCCAAATAAGAATTCTTGGATGGTAATTATACCTATTAGTCAACCAGGGAATTCAATCGTTGCAGTAGCACAGTTGGTCCTTTGATCTGAGTCACCAATGATACCTTGTTTGTGGACCATTGTATCTTGATTCTCTGATTTGTGGACTTTAATCATTAAGTCCACGATAGTCGGTCTTTCAGATACAGTGGAAAGCTTACGAAGGTAATTGAGTGAACAACAAGGGATCACTCACTCTTGATATAAGACTAGAGAGAGAATGTCCTATGGATGTGTACACAGAAATCCCTGGCCATGGTCAAATGAAAGAGATGTCTTTCTAGATATTAACGGAGTACTGGAATCCATTTAGATAATGCAATAGAGGGTTTGACTATAAAACCATACCCTTGCGTTATTGGAACATTGCATGAGTGAAGGATTTTATCTGTGCGGTATCTGCAGACGGAAAGGTTCAATTAAAGGGAACAGTATCCCTTATATCTTCTGGGATTATGAGGTAGTGTTTGGTGCTGTTCATGATCAGAAGGCCAAGTGAATTAATCATCAGATGATAATCCACTTGTTTATTAAATTAATCATTTAATATATGATGTTTAAATGTTAATTAATAAATATTAAACTCTAGAATTAGTTCTAAGTTTAATGGGCCTGAAACCGGACTGATATATGGGCCTAGAGGGTCACACACATAAGAGTTCTCATCAAACGGTGAGAGACGTTAAATTTCATGCTTATCTAGGTTTTTATGAAAAGCCGCAGGATAAACATGAAGATTTAATGGAGAATTATCCAAGGCCAAACTCTTAGATAATCATGAGGATTAATCCTTGTACTTATCCTTATTTCTATATAAGGAGTCCAAGGGGGAGCGGTAAAAAGGTTGGCTGGACGAATTTTACACCCCAGATTCTCTATCTCCTCTCTCTCTCTCCTTCTCTCTCTCTCTTGGAGTAGATCTGTCTCTCTTCGCGTATGGTGGATTTGAGATCTGGTCGGAGCACTCAAGTCGAGGAGGAAATCGCGTCTGCAGCGGGAGCTCGTGTGGATACCTCTAGAGATCGTACGCGTGCGCGATTACCGAGTCAGAATCATTCACGGGAGATTCGAAACCCCGCAAAGGTGAAGAACCGTTCTTCCCGCGTTTATTTTATTGTCCGTTTTACGATCCCAGCAGCCGATACATAGGGATCGTTTTTATTCTCCGCTGCGTTCTTGCCGATTCCTAACATGTTCAACCCGTCCCTCCACTAAATCTGGATAATATGATATCCGATATGTCCAAAATGGTTCTATCTATGCCAGTCAAAGCTGCAAATTTAAGCAAAGAACAATGTGTGTCCTCCCCTCAGTAGGAGGCATCTCAATCAAATTCAAGTTCTCCTTCTCCAGCAAGCAATATATGGAAGTAGGTAGATCCTCATACTGTAAGGAGGGTCACCAACAGAAGAAGAAAAAGAGAAACACCAATACCAATTCTACCTAAAGGTAAAGATTTGTTGTCTAAGTTGCAACAACTGATAGACATCTTGGATGAATGTGAACAACCTCGAAGGAAGCCAACAAAGCTGAAGCATTATATCCTATGGGAGAAACTCCAAAATATGACAATGAAGCAAATACATGAAGAAGCCCTATTCTCGGAACATGAAGTCAACAAGCCTAAGACTGATGATAGTCAAGAAAATGAGAAAGAAGAGCAAGAAGGCACTTGTACTGTCATGTCTTGCAACACAATCTCAACAATAAATGAAAATGAAGATGATGATGAGGAAGAAATCTTCCTTGCTCCAAAAATGGAAGTGATGGAAAGCTCTACATCAACTCTAAATGAGCAACATGTCACCCGCTCTAGCAAAAAGTGGGGACAGAAGCCTCCATTGGCTACCACTCTAAAAATTATCCAGTTGCAGGGAGAGATATCATATGTCATCCTAGAGCCAGAATTCAGAGGAATGGAATCCATGCCTTTGTCAAAAAGAAATGTTCAAATCCCGCCTCCGCTCGGGCTATATCCAGAAAATTCTGATCAAGAAAATGAGGTGTTACCCTCTTTATATGAATTCATGATAGTTCAAAGGTCTACAAAGAAAGGCAAACAAGTCCAGCAACAGTCGTCTGAAGAACAAGATCCTTGGGTTGCCTCTTTAGAAGTTCATGATAATGAAAAAGCAGAAAAGAAAGTCATTGGTTTATTAAAAAGGTTGCCATCTAAATTTACTATGTAGGAAGTTTTGTCACTTAGTGAGGAATTGCGGAAAGCTCTCATTGTAGCTTTAAAAACTCCTCAAATTTATGAAGCTCATGCAGCAGAAATTCAAGAAATACCCTATGAATCATTCGTAGCTTCCATCACCTTCACTAAAGATGATATGTTGTTGCCTACAAATGACCACAATAGGCCACTCTACATGAGAGGAAAGATAAATGGACAATCTGTCAATAGAATTCTAGTTGATCAAGGTTCTGCTGTCAGCATCATGCCTCTCGGAACCTTTCAAAAATTTCATTTTCATATGCACCTAAGAAGAGTGCAAGATATCAAAATAGCTGGGTTCAACCAGAAGTCAGAAACACCAATTGGGGCAGCTGAATTTGAAATGGTCGTCGGTGAATTTCACTTCACAGTCCTCTTCCATATCATAAATTTTGATACCACATACAAAGCTTTGCTTGGGCGGCCGTGGATACATCAATCTTTTGTGGTGCCCTCCTCATTGCATCAATGCATCAAATTTCCCTGGGAAGGACAAATACAACGGGGCTTCGCTGATCTCGAACCTTTCAAGGTTCATGAGTGTCATCTCATGGATGCCAATCTCTATATACCTCCACCCCTGGAGGAAAAAGAAGATAAAGAAATAGAAAAGCCTGAAACCAGTCGGAGCAAGGAATGGTTTCCTCCTCCACCAAATATTGGCTCTCTTAGTCTTGAAGACAAAGAAGCTATAGTTCTGAAAAATTCTTCAGCAAAGACAACCAAGCAGCAAGATGTACTCTCTATAGAAGTCATGGTCCCAGTTGGACTAATACACCCTATTGAAGAGTATGAATGTCAGCTCGTAGAGCCGTTGAAAAAATTTGTGGTTCCTCACGTAGATGGACATGAAACAGTCTTTTATAGAGCTGATGAGTAGTCGGCCACTGAAGACAAAGATTGTCATATTCCTAATATAGAAGAAGAACTATGGGTTGACATAATAGGTCTCCCAGACATGACAAAGCACACTGAGGAATTGGCTAAGGTTCATTCAATTTCATTATATCAAACCAAAAAGGAATGGAGTAGGTTCCAACAGTTGTGGTACCCTCCTAACATGTCCAAAGCATTGATGCAACATACACCACATCCAGGCTTGGGATATACCTTGCCGGAAGAAGAAACTCCTGAATTCTCAGTAAATATGACGTCTATTTTGTCAGAAATGCCAGAAATTTCACAAGCAGTATATGATGACTATGATGAAGAGCATCCCACGGGCCAGTCTATCAAAGAAAGCCAGCTAGAAGCTGATCAATCTCCTATTCCGGCATGCCAATGCTGGGAACATCTTGAAGAAGACAATATCCAAGTCACAAAAGTCAAGGAAAATGATATCCCAAGCTCCAATATAGTTCAGAATATACCAGAAGAACAAGAAAATTCATCTATTATCCCTGAAACTCATGTTAACATAGGTCAAAGGGAAGATGAGCTCACTCGGCTTATAGAAAATCAACAGGCAGTTTCTACCCCAGATATTTTCACAACAAATCAATCAAATGAAATTGACCAAGAAGTCAACGAAATTGAAGTAGAAATTGAAGAAGAAGTAAATGAAGAAGATCTGATGGAGCTCCAGCCAGCACCTCCAGAACTTGAAGATGGAGGGAAAGCTACGGTTGATGAACTCCTTGAAATCAATTTGGGCTCTGAAGAAGACCCAAGACCAACATATATAAGTGCATTGCTCAGTCAAGAGCAACAGCACGCATATATTTCACTCTTGAAGGAATTCCGGGATTGTTTTGCCTAGTCCTACAAAGAAATGCCCGGTTAGATCCAGAAGTAGCTCAACATGAGTTGGCCATTGATCCAACCATCGAACCAATCAAACAAGCTCCGAAAAGAATGAGGTCGGAGCTGATAAACAAAATCAATGCCGAAGTCGACAAGTTAATCGATGTTGGGTTCGTACAAGAAAACCAATATACAACATGGCTGACAAATATTGATCCAGTCAAAAAGAAGAATGGATAGATCATAATCTATGTAGACTTCAGAGATCTAAACAAGGCATGCCCAAAGGATGACTTCCCAGTGCCTGTTACAGAAATCATGGTCCATGCCACCACAAGACATGAAGCTTTGTCTTTTATGGATGGATCATCAGGATATAATCAATATGGATGGCTGACAAGGATAAGATCCATACTGCCTTCAAAACTCTTAAAGGAATCTTCCACTATAAAAGAATGCCCTTCGGCCTCAAGAATGCCAGTGCAACATACCAAAGGGCAATGACCAAGATATTTGATGAATTTCTTCATCAACAAGTTGAATGTTATATTGATGACCTAGTTGTTAAAACCAAGAAAAAGGAAGATCATATGCAAGATCTCCACACCATATTTGAAAGGCTGAGGCAATACAGCTTGAAAATGAACCCCATGAAGTGCGCCTTCGGGGTTTCAAGTGGTGAATTTCTGGGTTTTATTGTCAGATATATAGGCATTGAAATAGACCTAGTCAAAATCAAAACTATCCAGGAGCTTCCGCCTCCGAAGAATCTCAAAGAACTGCAGTCCTTTCAGGGACAGCTCGCATACATTCGAAGGTTCATATCCAATCTAGTCGGACGGTGTGAACCCTTCTCTAAATTAATGAAGAAAGATGCCCCATTCATATGGGATGATGAATGTCAAAATGCGCTTGAGAAAATCAAGCGATACCTTGCATCGCCACCCGTGCTGGGGGCACCTATCAAAGGCCAGTCATTGATCTTATATATCGATGCTTAGGAGACTTCTCTGGGGGCAATGATAGTGCAAGACAATGAAGAAGGCAAAGAGCAAGCACTATATTACCTAAGCAGAAGGTTGATCGGGGCTGAACTCCGATACTCACCTATTGAAAAGATATGCTTAGCCCTGGTCTTTGTAGCTAAAAGACTCAAGCACTATATGCTATCACATGAAATCCAACTCATCTCTAGGATTGATCCTCTCAAATATATCTTCAATCGACCGGCCTTGAAAGGTCGATTGGGCAAATGGGCAGTCCTCCTCATGGAGTTCGACATCAAATATGTCCCTTAGAAAGTCATCAAAGGTCAAGTCATTGCGGACTTCTTTACAGCACATCCAGTGCCAGAAAATTCATTGTTGGTCACTGACCTGCCAGATGAAGAAACATTAGAAGCTAACCATACAGAACAAAAGATATGGCAGTTATATTTTGACGGGGCCTCCCGTTCAACAATTGCACAAGATGGTACATTCACTACAAGAGCTAGGGCAGGCATTGTCCTAATATCTCCAGAAGGCGAGGTTCTGTATACCTCGTGTCCCTTAACTAAGCCATGCACCAACAATGAAGCTTTAATAGTTGGCCTGGAAATTGCTTTGGATATGGGCATACAAATGATTAAAGTCCATGGAGACTCAATGTTGGTTATATACCAAGTCCAAGGAATATATGATGTCAAAAAGTCTGAGTTGATTCCTTATCACAAAAGGACCCTTAAGCTGATACAAAGATTCTATTTCTTTGAAATCAACCATATCAACCGCAGTGCAAATGCTCAAACTAATGCCTGACTAAATTAGCAAGTTATCTGGCTCTGCCGCAAAAAGAGTCCATTGAAATATGGGTCAAGAACATAAGATTGTTGCCAACTGTGTTGGTAGAAGAGATAGAAATGCAAACAAAAATATGTGCAGTGGAAGAAGCCGATAAGCCTAATCGGAGAGAAATGCTTCTTGACTGGTTCAAACATAAAATATTGCCAAGCAATCGAATCAAGCGTTCTAAACTGATCCGTATCAAGGATTCATATGAATACAAAGGAGACACTCTATTTCGAGTGACATATGACGACAAAAGAAAAATTCTCCTCAGATGCCTGTCACCAAAAGAGATAGCTGAAGCCTTGAGAGAAATATATGCCGGGGTATGTGGTGCTCACCAGTCTGACCCCATGATGAAAAATCAACTCAAACAATTGGACTACTACTGGCCCACAATGTTCGATGATTGTACGCAATATGCCAAATCATGTCACAAATGCCAGGAGCATGGCCCAATTCCAAGAAAACCCTCGGTGCCCTTGCACCCTATAGCACCATCATGGCCTTTTGCCGAATGGGGGATGGACGTTGTCAGTCCATTCATACCCTCCTCAAGAGGTGCTAAATATATTCTGGCCGCCACGGATTATTTTTCCAGATGGGCCAAAGTAGTGGCATTAAGAGAAGTCATTGGGGCAGCCGTTGAAAGGTTCCTCCGCCAAAATATGTTGTTCCGATATAGGGCACCCAGTCAGATCATCTCAGATAATGGAACATGCTTCCGAAATCAAATCATATACAAGCTAGCTGCGAAATTCAAAATCAATTGGAGGACTTCTACAGTCTACAATCCACAAGCCAATGGGTTAGCAGAAGCCTTTAATAAGACCTTATGCAACCTTCTAGCAAAGACAATCAATTCAACCAAGAAAGACTGGGGAGAAAGAATGTATGAAGCATTATAGGCTTACATAACTATATACAAAACTCCAACAGGCTGTTCTCCCTATTCCTTAGTGTATAGGTCAGAGGCAGTCGTGCCAATTGAATTGGAAGTCCCATCTTTGCGCATTGCCTTAGAGCAGGGGCTTATCAAAAGAAATCAATCAAATGCAGAAAGGCGGCTCAAGGAGTTATTAGCCTTGGAAGGCGACAGACTTCGAGCTCAACAAAATATCTAGATATATCAAGCTCGCATGGCTCGAGCATTTGATAAACTAGTCAGAGAAAGAGCGTTCAAAAAAGGAGACCTAGTTATGGTCAAAAGAAGAGAAGTTATGACGTCAAATCCAAAAGGGAAGTTGACCAGTAATTGGATCGGCCCCTATGTCGTCAAAACTGTTTATGAAGGAGGAGCATACACCCTCACCAATCATAAGGGAGAAGTGCAATTTCCTCCTTTAAATGGCAAACATATGAAGCGCTACCATGCACCACCTCCGTGCTTTCCAAGTGAAGGTTGAAAAGAATATATGAAGCACTGTCTATGGTGTGAGCATAATCACCATGAAGACAGTCAAAGAAATCATCAAGCTCTCGCGACGTATTCCTCCGGGACTATAAATCTTAAATGGCATGGTAAAATTAACCTGCCTGTATGAGCCAATGACATTGAAGAGGCTCCAAAAGGCTTTACGAAGCTGCCCCAAAGCACCTCATGGGTTGCCAATGACGAAATGCCATTGAAAAGAAAGAAAAAAGTTGGCACGACTATCCCGCTAGTCGAGCAATAGTGCTGAGGCAAACTCGGTTGAAGTTTACAATCAAATCAATATGAATCGATGATTTTTTCTGATTTCGAAATTGTTTTATGTAAACATACATATGCCTTGCAACCTTCTTTCTTTAATGAACAGGGGGCAAGAAGCTACAAAGAAATAGAGAAGATGGCCCAAGTCCTGTTGGATCCTGCCATTCAAAGTACAAATTCAAATTCAAGCTCAAATTCAAGCTCAAAGTCAAGTACAAATTCAAATCCAAGTTCAAAGTCAAATATGTATTGGCCTGAGTCAGTAAGACTCCGCCACTCAAGTTCAGAGCTCCAGTTCAAACTCGAGCATAAATTCAAATTCAAAATTCAAGTTCAAAGTTCAAGGATCAAAGCTTCGACTTAGGAGCAAATTCAAATTCAAATTCAAACCCAAAGTTCTACCCTAAGAGCAAGCTGAAGTTCAAAAGCAAATTGACTTAGGTCAACAAGACCCGCTGCTTAAATTCAAGCTCAAATTCAAGTTCAAAATCCAAGTGTAAAGCAAATTTGAAAGCAAAAGAAGATGGCTTGGGTTCATTCGACACCGCCATTCAAAGCTTAAGTTCAAGATAAGTCGGGCTGAGTCAACAGGACCCGCTGCTTAAATTGAAGATCAAAATCCAACTTTAAAGTAAATTTGAAAGCAAAAGAAGCTGGCCTGGGTTCATTCGATCCCGCCATTCAAATTCAGAGCTCCAATTGAAGTTCAAATGCAAAAATCAAGCCTAAATCTAGACTCAAATGCAAATAAGCTCAAGTCAGCAAGACTCTGCCGCTCAAGTTCAAAATCAAATCCAAATATATATTGGCCTGAGTCCTGTTAGATTCTGCCACCCAAGTTTAAAGCAAGAAGGTGGTTCGGGCTCATTCGACCACGCCATTCAAGCTCAAATTCAAATCGGCATGGGTCAATAGGACCCGCCACGCAAATCCAAGCTTAAATTCAAGTTCAAGTTCCAATACAAGCTGTCATAGGTCCTACTAGACTCTACCGTCCAAGTTCAAAGCAAATTCAAAACAAAGAAGGTGGCCTAGTGCATTAAGCACCGCCACTCAATTTTAAGCACAAGGTCAAACCCAAGTGCAAGCAAAAGCAAAGCAAAGTAAGTCGACCGGGGTATTCAACGACTACGTCGCACCGGTGGCTAGCCCGGGTCCCTCGTGACTCCGTCATCCCCGAAAGACCGGGTATCCGAGAGGAGTACTCCGTCACCAATCAAGCAAATTCAAAGCAAAGCAAAGTAAGTCGACTGGGGTCTTCAACGACTACGTCGCACCGGTGGCTGGCCCGGGTCTTTAGTGACTCCGTCATCCCCTAAAGACTGGGTCTCTGAGAGGAGTACTCCATCACCAATCAAGCGAATTCAAAGCAAAGCAAAGTAAGTCGATCGGGGTCTTCAATGACTACGTCACACCGGTGGCTGGCCCGGGTGCCTCGTAACTCCATCATCCCCGAAAGATCGGGTCTCCGAGAGGAGTACTCCGTCACCATTCAAGAAAATTCAAAGCAAAGCAAAGTAAGTCGGCCGAGGTCTTGTACGACTACGTCGCACCGGTGGCTGGCCCGGGTCCCTCGTGACTCCGTCATCCCCGAAAGACCGGGTCTCCGAGAGGAGTACTCCGTCACCATTCAAGCAAATTCAAATCAAAGTAAAGTAAGTCGACTGAGGTCTTCAATGACTAGGTCGCATCGGTGGCTGGCCTGGGTCCCTCGTGACTCCGTCATCTCCGAAATGCTGGGTCTCTGAGAAGGGTACTCCGTGCTCCCTATCTACCTCGGCTACAAACCTATGAGTCTGCCATGGTAGTTATGGTTTCATCCATTCAAAATCACCCCTAGTCATCATGACCAAAAGCCTTTAATCCCGTCATTGATAATTAGCGTCCTCATGACCTAGGTATCTAGGTTTGCATCACTCAAAGCACCCATGTTTACCTCGGGCTACAAACCTATGAGTCCGCTTGGAGTATTCTGGGTTTCATGCATTTCAAATCATACCTATGTTACCACGACCAAAAACCTATGAGTCCGACGTTGGTACTTAGGATTTGCATGGCATAGACACTTCCGGTCTATTGCCACCCTGTATAGTGGTTAAGGTCCTTACGACCTTTGCCACCCCAATAAAGGCCCAGTCCCTTACGGTTTGTACCATTTTCAATAAACAAGTGATTGAGGCATTCATTGCCCCTCTCACTCTATCCTTCCCTTTAAAGGCTTAATAATTCCCATAACATTGCTAACTATAGAATCCAATAAATATTGTTAAGTCATCTTCATTTGAAATCTTTTCCTTTCAGTTTTGCAGTTATCATGGATGTATACTTCACTCTACTTCATTTACAACAAGAGGAGAGAGAGAGATAAAAAAAAATGAATGAGAAAAAAAAAAAATCAAAAGAGGTTTAAAAAAAGAGATGCCTCGCCAAACTTGATCGTATTCTCTGCGGTCAAGGGAAACAAGGGCTATATACCCGGCTGTGGTGAAAACCCGAAAGGGCGCCACAGGCAAAATCAAAAACCCCACCGTGTGAAAATCCGAAAGGGCACACGGGCAAAAGCTAGAGGGGGCCGACTCCGGTAAAAACCCGAAAGGGCACTTGGGTCGGTAAAGCGAATACAAGAAAAAAATGAGAGAAAAGGAAATTCAAGCATGCCATTCATTGAAAGGAGGATATGATACAAAATTCTCTTTATATATGCCAAAGAGTTACAAGAGTGACTTTCCTCGCAGTTTACATGGAAAAGCAAAAAGAAAATACCCTTCCCAATTACAAAGTTTCATGATAAACAAGATCATGGGTCTTCAAGTAACATGGACAACAGTGGAAGTCCTTCTCCGACTTGAATATGCAACTCAGAAAGAGCTTCCTCTTCAGTCTGCAATCTGGAAACTTCACTGGATAAGGATTCAAGAAGACCTTGGAAGACCAGAAGATCATCCTGACGTATGTGTAAACTGTGCCTTAAAGTTTCCAGCTCGGCTTTCGCAGCAGCTAGTTCATTCTCCAAGCGCTAAATATTTTCCACCAACAAGCCTTCTTTCTGCTCAAAGCCAACTATTTCTGCTTGTTGTTGTGAAATTTGAAGAGAAACAGGCTGCATTTGCAAATTATACTCATTCTGCTGAAGAGACAAGGCTTGGCGTCAATCTTGTATAAATGATTGAATATATTCTCGACGCTTAAAAAATTTCAAAACAGTGGAAGCAATAGGAAGCCACTCATCCAAAGAAGCTCCTGCTAAGATGAATCCATGTGGTCATACTGTCAATTTGCTGGTAAAGAAGACCATATGATGAACTGGGTTGCCGGCGTATGATTTGTCATAAAAGTTTGATATTGGTGCCAAGGACATCAATACCCTGTATACCTGAACCAGTAGGAATAGAAGGAATAGTAATATGCACAGATTCATCCATTGAAGTCCAATCCATGACCGTTTGATGGGAAGAGGAAGACATTGAACTGGATGAAGGTTCGATAATAGAAGGGGCAGATATGACAGCTACAATGCTTGATATGGCAAGTCACTTTATGTAAATCTAGCTGTGGGCAGAGCAATTATGAATGCGCAAGGTCCAGCTAAAGTAATTGGCTCAGGAGAAATCTGTACAAGAGATGATGTGCATATGTGAGTCACAATATCAATAAGCCGAAGAATATGTTTAGCAGAGTTTAATCTACAGGGGACAGGACAGGATACTATCACCTGTTAACTCAGTGAACTTGTTCCCGAGTCAACCCCGTCATGCTCTGAAGGAAGAACCAAAGCAGTTGTAACACCCGCAGGTTTAGGAGTTGAAAGTTCCACGATCCTGATAGCTGGAACAATAATGACCTCTGTTGAAGTTATAACAGTTAGAGCCATCGAAGTTTCTTCTGGTTCCACACCCTCAGAAAAAACAACTTTTGCCTCTTCAAAAGAAGAAACTGGCATGGCGGTAGATATTTCAAAGTCCATGTCCCCTTCAATCAGGACATAAGGAATCTCGATCCCTTCCACACGATCCGGAGATTCCTGATATTCAACATATGCACAAGTCAAGTTTAAATGATGAACAAAGCAGAAAAGATATGGTAAAAAGAAATTACCACAGCGGGTTGCATTGTTTCAACAAGATGAGTCTTTGTTATTAGGCCCTCAGTTGTTTCAAGACCTACATAGCAAAAAACCATAAATTCAATAGTGAATTGAAAGCATCATTGCTGTAAGCCTCAGAATGATTACATCGATCCCTCGGCGGCGACCAAGCAGTTGTCTCTGGCAAAACTGCGCTACTAATATGTTCAGTAGCATGAGAAGAAACAAAAGGCGAGGGAGGGAGGCCACTAATTTCTTCCACACTGGAAGAAGTATCCTCGGCTCCTTCTCTCCTCGCCTGAGCCAGTAATCTTGAAGATTGGTGTTTGGGCAATATAATCTTCTCAGGGGGAACAGATTCCTTAGGCCCCTTGCGAAATCTTTTTGCGACTTGCTTAACCCGCCCTGGGAAGGGAACAAAAGGAAGTTGTTCATCATCAATGTCAAAACTCTGAAAGGCATAAATCAAAATCATGATGCATACCACCCTTGTCTGGGGATGGAGAAACCAAGGGGCTCGCCTGCTTGGCAGTTCTTGATATGAAAGCCTCAAATTTAACAAGTACTGGCAAATTAATAGGAGGAAGAGTTTTAGGGGCAAGTTCTTGTTTCTTTTTCGTACGCGCCTCTTTGGCAACAACAACCACCCTCCCTATAGCGCTGACCTCAGCAGGGGATGATACAGGGGTTGGCATTTCAGAAGTCACAGGAGGAATGAAAGAGGGCCTCTTTGCAAGTGCTACAGCTCTCCGATGCTGCTGAGTCAGATATTTGGCCGCGGGCACTATAGAAATATGCAAAAGAAAAAATCAATTTATATAAGCAGAAAAAAGGTATAAAGCTCAAAGAAATCCAAGCACAAATGCATATACTTATAGCAATCGCCTTCATAACAATTTGATAAAGGCCAATATTCATATGTAGAAGATTTATCTCTGAGCGAAGCCTTCTTCACAATATATATGACATCATTCATTGTCTTCGCCAAAGGGGCCAGGCCACTGAGATCATAATGTTTTCTATCACTCAAGCAAATGCCCAGGCGTAGAGCATCAAGCCCCCAACCATCTATATGGTCCCAGGAAGCGGGTAATTTTGCATCCAACATTCCCTACGTGATAGAGTCTTGGGACACACCGCAATATTTTAAAAGGGCCAGTAACCAACTGGTGCCCTTGTAGAAATCAGGTTTGTCTTCCTTATGCAGAAGATAGAACCTCTGAAAATCTGAAAGACCTCGAGGAATTTGCTGAGAATCTCTACCACTGATGTCTTCTTCATCTGGCAAGTCAATATCAGCACAATCTTCAGGGGTCACAGAAATATTAAATTGCTTCAAGAATGCCCCTTTTAGCTCTTCAGTATCCAGCCTTGTTAACTCTGGATCAATCAATGGTAAGGAATCTCTATGATGAGCCTTATAAGCTGCCCGTCTCTCGGCATATTTAGCAGCATTCTTGTCGTCTAAGAAGTGCAGATAATTAAACTCTATATCAAAAGGGATTTCCCGCTGGGTCTCCAAGATATTCTTCTCAGCATTGCTCCAGCATTGGGTCCTCTCTTGGCTGTAAATATTGATGCGCATTCGCCACCATCTGACATATTCACATGTTATGCGAGGAGCATGGGCAGCAGAGGGAATTATGAAAGAAGCATTTTCAAACCAGTGGAAACGATCCCACCATTCATAGGCACTCTGCAGTCCGTTGGAGCCCAAAATATGACGGTCAGGAAGTTGAAATACTTGATCACAAGAAGGAATGCACTGGTCATATCCAAAGTTGTGGCCAAAGCGGAAAGGATAATAGGGTTCTAAATGAACTACAGATCCTTTCCGATACACCAAGACACTAGGTCTGATTGATAGAAGCCATGACCTAATTTGACTATCTAATGCAGACTTCTTCAGCAGTTGCTTGGTCTTAGGATGGGTAAACTCAACTGGATCACCCTTGGAAAATAATTTGAAGGGACTCACTGGAGGACGAGAATTGGCAGTGTGTTTCCAAAAACGTAAGTCCCCTTCAGTTTTTCACTTAGCGTCAGTCAAAGCACCGCGAATCTCATAAAGTTGCCTTTGGATATCCCCTCCATCAACACTTGCATATTCAATCATGCGTGGAAATATGCGAGGGGAAGCCAGGCTCTTCGGGGCAGATTCTGAAAAAATGGAAGCAACCCAAGTATTGAAAAAATGAATGGGACCCACAACATTAAACTCCCGTGGTTTCTCCTGCTCAACCACCTGACCTGTAAATTAGGCACAGAGTAACTGGAGCCAGAAATAGCTTAATCCCCCATGCTAATTCACAAGCTCCATAGAGAGTTTCTGGACAAACTATTCCTTCATCCCCTTGAGGGAGAGCAAAATTCGAAAGCCAATATGCTAAATATGCTGCAAGATGGGTATTCCTGTCCAAGCCTAATGGATTGGCATCTTTCTTATGTTCTTCAAAGATGATATCAGGGTATCCCTTTCGGTGCCTGGTTGTCTGCCCCATGAAGACTGGAGTTTCACCAGCCCCAGGAAATTCTGTATATCGAATGTCAACATTGTAAAAGAAACGGAGCCAGACAACTCCATGGACTCTGGTCCTCTCTCTGCGGGATCTCTTCTTTAGAGACTTTTTACCAAAAGCCAGAATCATGTAAACCTTAAGGAGGAATCTGTAAGACCTCCAAGTTGCATAACGGCCCTTGCCATATGTTATGTCTTTGACAATGTCGGGATGGCATATTTCTTCGTAAGGCTCTTCGTTAATGGGCAAACCAGAAAGTTGATATAAAGTCCATAAATCCATAGATGTCTTCCCTTTTGGCGTGTCAAAGGTGTTGAACTCTTTCATAAATACCTCGATCATGCCACAACAAAGGCCTTTGAAGATCGGGTATCGGAATCGAGCCGCATACACACTACCGAGAAGATCTACTCGGCTCAACAAATCATGGTAATGTTCCAGGACATAATCAGTATATTCTACAAAATACTCGCTAAAGTTGTAGCCGGATTTAAGCTTCAAGTTGCCAAACCAGCCCATTTCTGCCTTCAGTCTGAATCTCATGGCCAAGCAGTCAAAAATCAATGGCTCTTCTCTGAAGCCCCATTTACAAGGAGAAAGAAATAGCCCATGCCGCCTGTGCTTAGAGTCTGGGATACCTCTATCGTATCCCCACTTAGCAAGAACAAATGAAGGCGATCGGGTCAGAATGCCGTCCTAAGGACGCATGATATTGGTCCCACTAGGCATGAGCATGTCTCTGGCGTAACTTGGCTTGAACAAAGAGTCGCCACGGGTAACAGTCCCCCTCAAAGTATCTCAAAATTTCAAAATGGTATCCTCAGCATAAAAAGCCCTCCTTTCAAAATGCACTCCATTGACTTTGAAGTCAAGAAGGAAATTGTACAAATGATGATCACTGGGAAAGTGGGCTGGATAATCTTTGTCCCATTTATATTCATAGAATCCTTCTAAAAAGACAAGTCTGCTCTCATCTGTTGGGATCGCTGTGTCGGGATCCGACCGAAAAATGCAGCGGAATAATATGTTCGGGATCGGATCCATCCCGTTTCGATCGTTAAAATAAAACCGGATAAAATCGAGTTCACCTTGTGCGGATTCGAATCCGCATTCGTTTTTCGGTTCCGTCGGAGCGATGCCGCAAGTCGCGGAGATGCCTGACCTCTAGCGGTATCCACGCGGTTCTCCTCGCGATGGATCGTCCTCGCTTGCTCGCTCGCTGCGGCGTTCGTAGATCCTGTCTGGCTGCGCGTAATCCGCCGCGACATGCGGATTCTGAATCTCCCGTCGGATGGAAGCCGGAGCAGTCGGGAACCGCACGCCCAGAAGAGAGAGAAAGAAAGAAAGAATGAATGACGGTTAGGTCAGGGTTGCTGGCCCCAGACGTAGAATCCGTTCTTTTATAATAAGTCAGTTTGCAGTTTTTCATAAAAATCCAGACTTATCCGAAATCCTGTCGGATTATCCATCGACTTGAAAACCATTTGCGTGTGACCCTCTAGGCCCAAATACTAGTCTAGTTAATAGCCCATTAAGTCTAGTAACCTTTTACTGACCCACTGAATTAATTAATATCCTTATATTCAATTAATCAGCCGAATTTAATGTCCCACAATAAATTCGGACGGACTGCCGATCACGTTGGATGCCAAGCAACATCGCGTGATCCTAGATGGCACTGGGGTTATCGCAACCCTCTATTGGAACCTTTCTGTCACCAGTTAGTGCGCGGATATAATCCTTCATCCGTGCAATGTTCCCGAATCGACCTAGGGCATGGTTTACTGTTAAACCCTATTTGGTCGATTCACTTGAATCAGATGCCGCTAATTTGAATCTGATAACTCCTTATCGATTACAGAGTCTGCCCTGGCCAGGCACTTTAAGCGCATCATTTCCGGAACATTCTCTCTCAAACTACCGAGAGCGGATGATCCCGTATTGAACACACAATTACCTTCGAGGGTCCCTGAACCCGATCGCCTGACTTATTGATAACCCATGGTTAGGGATTCGTTCGTCAAGGTCAAAGCTCAGAAACCTACCAACAAGATATCTTTGGAGTCTCAGGTCCAAGGATTATCTACGCAACCTTGACAAATGAATCGAGCTGGTTAACAGTGAGGTGATTACCATCCAGCGATTCATAGTCGGATCAGTTCAGTGAACTCATTCACCAATAAGCACCTATAGGTTCAGCATAGTGTCTCCACACAAGTGACTTATGGGATCAGTCACCCTCATCATATGAGCTGAAGTAACCTATACTAGTCTATCCGGATGTTCGATGTCCTATCTCAAACATCCTATGACTAGGAACAGTTAAGAACATGTGTTTATAAGTCTTCGGTCCCATAATTATGATCTCATCATAATCCGAAGACTGTTGCACATGTTCATGGACTTCATCGTGATACGATAAACACAGATCGAATTAATTACACACAATGAATTATTGCCATTTATTAATAATCTGAATAAATACATAGTATCGGATTGGCTTTGAGACCATCTAATACTAACAATCTCCTACTTGAACTAAAGCCAATCACTTTTATACACAATACTCATATTCTCTAAGTGACGCTCAAAAACATTTTGAGACAAAGGCTTTATAAGTGGATCTGCTATGTTGTCGGCTGAGGGAACCCTTTCCACCACAACATCTCCTCGAGCTATAATCTCTCTGATCAGATGAAAGCACCGCAGAATGTGCTTCGACTTCTGATGAGACCTCGGCTCTTTCGCTTGAGCAATCGCCCCATTGTTGTCACACAGCAGTGGGACAGGAAGAGATATGCTATCCACCACACCAAGATCGCCGATGAATTTCTTCATCTATACAGCTTCCTTGGCGGCTTCAGCAGCAGCAATATACTCGGCTTCTGTTGTCGAATCAGCAGTGGTTTCTTGCTTGGAACTTTTCCAGCTCACTACTCCCCCGTTAAGTGTGAAAATAAAACCTAATGTTGACTTGCTGTCGTCAGGATCAGACTGAAAACTCGAGTCAGTGTATCCTTGCAGCTTTAAGTCTCCTCCTCCATAGACTAGAAATAGATCCTTAGTCCTTCTCAAGTACTTAAGGATGCATTTCACAGCCTTCCAGTGTTCATCACCTCGATCTGCCTGATGCCTGCTCGTAACACTTAGAGCATATGCTACATCAGGTCTGGTACATAGCATGGCATACATGATGGACCCTATGGCAGAAATATAGGGGACTTTATCCATCACTGCCCTCTCTTCAGGTGTCTTGGGAGACTGACCTTTAGAGAGTGAAATTCCATGTCTCATCGGTATGAGACCTCTCTTGGAATTTTCCATGCCAAACCTTTTGACAATGGTTTCTATGTACATGGATTGGGTTAAAGGTAGCATCTTCTTTGATCTATCTCTATAAATCTGTATTCCCAATACGTAAGATGCTTCTCCCAAATCCTTCATGGAGAAATTCTTTGACAGCCATATCTTTACTGATGACATCATTCCTACATCATTCCCAATGAGTAGGATGTCGTCAACGTAAAGAACCAGAAATGTGATTGCGCTCCCACTATTTTTCTTGTATACACAGGGCTTATCTTCATTCTTAATGAAGCCAAAAGGTTTGATTGCCTCATCAAATCTTATGTTCCAGCTTCGGGATGCTTGCTTCAGTCCATAAATGGACCTCTACAACTTGCATACCATGTCTGGAGATTCTTTGGATGTGAATCCTTCAGGTTGTATCATATACACCTCCTCCTCAAGGTTTCCATTGAGGAATGCAGTCTTCACATCCATCTGTCAGATCTCATAATCATGGTAGGCAGAAATGGCAAGAAGAATTCTGATAGACTTAATCATAGCAACGGGTGAAAAGGTTTCGTCATAGTCAACACCTTGTCTTTGACAATAGCCTTTTGCCACTAATCTTGCTTTATAAGTCTCAATACGTCCATCTGCACCGATCTTTCTTTTAAAGATCCATTTGCAGCCGATAGGTACTACACCATCGGGTAAATCTACCAAGTTCCAAACTTGGTTGATGTCCATGGACTGTATTTCAGAATTCATGGCTTCCCGCCATTTCCCGGCCTCTAAACTTTCAATGGCCTCCTGGTAAGTCTTAGGATCACCATCCTCATTATAGAGTATCCTTGAACCATCCAAATTAATATGTCCCACATATCTTTCTGGTGCTTTAGGTACTCTTTCAGACCTACGGGGTTCCTGTGTATCATTTTGAACAGGTTCAGAAACTGACGGTTCATCTGATGAACCAATGCCAGTTTGTGGGTCTGGATTTCTTCCAGTGTTACTTTACCCCCACTGTCCTTCTGGAGAATATAATCTTCTTCCAGAAAAATAGCTCTCCTGGCCACAAACACCTTTTGCTCGCCAGGAAGATAAAAGTAATATCCATAAGTTTCCTTTGGATATCCCACAAATCTGCATTTGTCAATTCTGGATTCTAGCTTATCTGCGTCATGTCTTTTAACATGAGCAGGACATCCCCAGACTTTAACATGTTTAAGGTCTGGTTTCTTTCCATTCCATATCTCATATGGAGTGGTCTCAACATATTTGCTGTGTACCTTGTTCAGGATATATATAGCCGCGCTAAGTGCACATCCCCATAAGGACACTGGTAATTTAGACATGCTCATCATGGATCACACCATTTCCATTAATGTGCGATTTCTCCTTTCTGATACACCATTCATCTGAGGTGTATAAGGAGGTGTAAGCTGAGAAAGGATACCATTATCCTTTAAGTATTTAATGAACTCTGTACTCAAGTATTCACCACCCCGATCAGATCGGATGGTTTTTATACTCTTTCCTGTTTGTTTTTCTACTTCATTCTTAAATTCTCTGAATTTCTCAAAGGCTTCAGATTTATACTTCAATAAGTATATATATCCAAACCTTGAGTAATCATCAGTGAATGTAATGAAGTATGAGAAACCACCAATGGCTTGGGTTGACATAGGACCACATACATCTGAATATATGAGTTCTAATATGTCTTTGGCTCGTTCTCCAGTTCCACTAAATAGAGACTTAGCCATTTTCCCCATTAAGCATGACTCACATGTTGCATATGATTCATAATCAAATGGATCTAAATATCCATCTTTATGCATCATTTGGAGTCTGTTTTCACCAATATGTCCAAGCCTACAATGCCACAAGTAGGCTTTGTTCATTTCATACTTACTTCTTTTAATTGAAGAACCGATGTGTAAATTATCATAAGACACATTTAATAGATACAAATCATTGGATAAAATAGCAGAAGTTATTAATTTATTTCCGAAATAAATTGAACAACTATTGTTCCCAAAATTTAAATTGTATCCAATTCTATCTAAACATGAAATAGAAATGATGTTCCTTATTATGCTAGGTACATAATAACATTCATCTAATAAAAATGTGTCTCCGGATGGTAGCTTGAGCTTCACTATCCCCACAGTGATCGCCGCAACTCTTGCGCCGTTACCTAGCTTCAGCTCCACCTCGCCGGTCCTCAACTTACGCCTTCTTGTCAGTGCCTGCACAGAATTGCAGATATGAGATACACATCCAGTATCTAATACCCATGATGTACAATCTCTTATTGACAAGTTTACATCTATCATATAGATACCTGAAACATCCTGCTGCTTCACAGTTCCTTGAGCCTTGTCTTTGAGGTATTCTTTGCAATTCCTCTTCCAATGCCCTTTCTGGTGACAGTAGAAGCAATCACCTTTCTCAGCACTTTTACCTTTGTCTTTCTTGACAACTTTTGCCTTTCTCTGAACCTTGTTCTTATTCTTTCGTAAAGCTTGGACTGCAAGTCTTTTTCTGTTGGTCTTACCAACCATGAGGACTTGGGGTTTATCCTTCACAAGGTTCCCCTCAGCAGTCTTTAACATGTTCAGCAGTTCAGCTAAGGTGGCCTGGATCTTGTTCATGTTAAAATTAATGATGAATTGAGCATATGACGGTGGAAGTGAAGACAACACGAAGTCTATGTGCATCTCCTTGGGAAGTGTAATCCCAAGAGCATCCAGCCTCTCCACCCACTCAATCATCTTCAGCATGTGATTCTGTACTCAAGTTCCCTCTGCCATCTGAGCCTTGAACAGATTCTTCGATATCTCATATTGTTCGATTCTGTTCTGCTCACCAAATAGCTCTTTCAAATGGAGCATGATGGATCTAGAATCCATCTCTTTATGTTGCCTCTGCAACTCATTGCTCATAAAGGCTAACATGTAGCATTAGGCCATGGTGGAATCTTCCTTCCATTTTTCATACGCTATCATTTCCTCCTCTGGAGCATCCAATACTGGTTCAACAGGAGGTTCATTATCCAAGACGTAGGCGATCTGCTCAGACCTGAGGACTATCTTCAGGTTTTTGAGCCAGTCTGAGTAATTGGTGCTTGTCAAACGGTTGGCATCAAGTATGCCTCACAACGGGTTATGGTGCGACATTCTCGCCTACAGGAGATAATCAATTGATAATTAACAGATATTCAGATTAACTAAAACAAGATATGGTCTTTTATTATCTAGTTTTACTCTCATTAATTTTCAACGGACTGTATAACCTTCAGATATATAGAACGGGAGACGCCGATTGTCTCCTAGTGGGGATCAGAATCTCCAAGCATCACAGTATGACCTCGGATAAACACGTAGTATCATACCGCTATCTTAGAGCAATCATCTCATGATAATTGCAACTCCTTGCAATATCCGATCATATTTCGGCTCCCAAGTTTAATGGTCCCGGGTAAACACAGTAGACCATTATCCCCGGTCTAAGCTTTACCATCAATACGTGACAGAGTAAAGTAGAAATATAGTTCCTGGGTAAACACGTGGATAACTATATCGTTCCTCTACTCTTATCCAAAGGCATCTAATGCCATGATCAACAGTTCTCTCATCAGTTAATGGCAAACCTCGGGCAAACACATAGTATCTGCCACCACCGAATTAAGTTCTATTAATCATATTGATGGAGAGCCACGCGGTACATTCTCAATGACTCGCGCTACGGCTTAGAGTTTGTAACGAAGGTTTTACTTATTTAGTTTGGTCTCATCCTAGGTGACAGTATTAAATATATCGAATATATTATAAATACTAATAACCTAGCAAATATAAAGCACACGCATCACATACATGTCATTAGTGTGGTCATGGACGGCACTGTGGTTTGAGTTGAGCCAGATAGTCAAACGCACACATATGCACAATATAACAACTTATATCATGAGTCTGCAAGCCCATGGATTCAATGAACTCCTTCATTTTCATCTGGTCGGCAGTTGTGGATCATCCTCGCTCCGCGCACAGCTTGCTCGATCAAATTATATCATAATTCTCAATTACATGATAATTTAAAAGAGGAAGCCTTATGGCGATTACATCAAGGAGGAAGGTAGAAGTACAATGGAATATGAGAGGGAGAGGTTCGCAGACCTCTATTTATTAATAAATAATAAACCACACAATCACATTCCATATCCACAAATAATGCTCGTCCATGACCACCATGTGTTTTAGTTAAACAAACCACACATGAATAGCACATCAAATGGCTAAAGAAATCTTTCGAAAATAATAATAATTTTGGTTTCAGAAAACCAGGAGCCAATCAAAATTAGTGAATTTAGAATTTTCGAAAATCAATTTATGCACGCTTAATTTAAATCGAATTTAAACAAGCAATTAATAACACATCAAATATGTAGAAAATCTAAAATTAATGGCTTTAGAAATATTACATGCTCAATTTGAACAATTCAAATAATTTGGGATTAATCTAACAATTAGATTATATAAGGTTTAATCTAATATTTAGAATTAATTAAATTAACAACTTTTGTTAATTAATTAACAAAATAAACCTTAATTAGGACCCAATCAGAAAATTGAATTTAATAAAAAATAGTAAAATCATATTTTACAGTTAATTATTAAATCAATTTCTTCATTAATTTAATAAAAAAAATTAAATTAAATGGGGCCCTTAAAGGGCTCAGCCCTGCTGAGCCCCTGGCTCGAGCCAGGGCTCAGCCAGGGGCCCGGACCCAGGCCCGCAGGCCTGGTCCGGCCCCTGGCTGGCCCGGGCCGGCCCGGTCGGCGGCTAAGGAAACCCTAGCTGCCCGGCCGGGCAGCCCGAGGGTTCCCTGCAACGCAGGGAACCCGACGGCACTCCCCCCCCCCTTTTGGGGTCTTCTCCGGCGCCGATCCCGGCGGCGACCGGGCTCCGGACCTTGCTGCCGACGAAGCTCGTACCTCCGGCGAGCTCCGGCGACCGGTGATGGCCACGGAGGTGCCCCAAAAAGGGTTTATTTGCCTCCTCTTTTTCCCCCAAAAATCTGATTTTCAGGTTTATCAAACCCAAAATAGAAGAGGAAGAACATCACGTCCACCGGAGAATCGTTCTCCATCCCTCCAGTATCATATCCAGCACTGGTGGAGATGGTGCAGTGATTCAAAACGAACAAGATCCATCACATGGATCTAAATCACTCAAGAACGAAACGTTCTTCGTCTAACGAAGAGCACAAATGAAAAATAACCCCAAAAAATTATTTTCTTCAGATTTAAATAGCGATCTCATCGCAGCAATCAACTAACGAATATTAAATCTTGCAAGAACATAATTTTAGGCATGGAATAAATTCAAAAACCATAATTTTATAGACCGAAACGGCGAAAACACAGTGGAACCTGGCTCTGATACTATTGTTGGGATCGCTGTGTCAGGATCCGACCGAAAAACACAGCGGAATAATATGTTCGGGATCAGATCCATCCCGTTTCGATCGTTAAAATAAAACCGGAGAAAATCGAGCTCACCTTACGCGGATTCGAATCCGCATTCGTTTTCCGGTTCCGTCGGAGTGATGCCACAAGTCGCGCAGATGCCCGACCTCTAGCGGTATCCACGCGGTTCTCCTCGTGATGGATCGTCCTTGCTTCCTCGCTCGCTGCGGCGTTCGTAGATCCCATCTGGCTGCGCGTAATCCGCCGCGACATGCGGATTCTGAATCTCCCGTCGGACGGAAGCCGGAGCAGTCGGGAACCGCACGCCCAGAAGAGAGAGAAAGAGAGAAAGAACAAATGACGGCTAGGTCAGGGTTGCTGGCCCCGGACGTAGAATCCGTTCTTTTATAATAAGTTAGTTTGCGGTTTTTCATAAAAACCCAGACTTATCCGAAATCCTGTCGGATTATCCATCGACTTGAAAACCATTTGCGTATGACCCTCTAGGCCCAAATACCAGTCCAGTTAATAGCCCATTAAGTCCAGTAACCCTTTACTGACCCACTGAATTAATTAATATCCTTATATTCAATTAATCAGCCGAATTTAATGTCCCACAATAAATTAGGACAGACTGCCGATCACGTTGGATGCCAAGCAACATTGCGTGATCCTGGATGGCACTGGGGTTATCGCAACCCTCTATTGGAACCTTTCTGTCATCGGTTAGCGCGCGGATATAATCCTTCATCCGTGCAATGTTCCCGAATCGACCTAGGACATAGTTTACTGTTAAACCCTATTTGGTCGATTCACTTGAATCAGATGCCGCTAATCTGAATCCGATAACTCCTTATCGATTACAGCGTCCGCCCTGGCCAGGGACTTTAAGCGCATCATTCCCGGAACATTCTCTCTCAAACTACCGAGAGCAGATGATCCCGTATTGAACACACAATTACCTTCGAGGGCATTTCTCTAAACCCGATCGCTTGACTTATTGATAACCCATGGTTAGGGATTCATTTGTCAAGGTCAAAGCTCATAAACCTACCAACAAGATATCTTTGGAGTCTCAGGTCCAAAGATCATCTACGCAATCGTGACAAATGAATCGAGCTGGTTAACAGTGAGGTGATTACTATCCAGCGATTCATAGTCGAATCAGTTCAGTGAACTCATTCACCAATGAGCACCTATAGGTTCAGCATAGTGTCTCCACACAAGTGACTTATGGGATCAGTCACCCTCATCATATGAGCTGAAGTAACCTATACTAGTCTATCCGGATGTTCGATGTCCTATCTCAAACATCCTATGATTAGGAACAATTAAGAACATGTGTTTATAAGTCTTCGGTCCCGTAATTATGATCTCATCATAATCCGAAGACTGTTGCACATGTTCATAGACTTCATCGTGATACGATAAACACAGATCGAATTAATTACACACAATGAATTATTGTCATTTATTAATAATCTGAATAAATGCATAGTATCGGATTGGCTTTGAGACCATCTAATACTAACATCATCAACCTTGCCCTCGTCGGCAAAGGGATGGTCCAAGACAACAACTTCAAAAAAATGCAGCAGCTCACTGTCCTCACTTATGCCCGCTGCAGGTGTCAAGTAAAAGGGGCTTATTATAGGCCCACTCTCCTCAGCCATCGTAGGATTCTGTTCAGAAGGCCCTGTCGAAGAAGCCGGTACATCTTCAGAGACCACCTCGAGCATCACTGCTTTGCCCTTTCTCCGAGAAGTCATTCTGCTGAAAAAGAAAAGACAACGAGTCAGAATCAAATATAAGAAGCCCTTTTCGAAAAAAGAAAATTTTGGCGAAATGTCGGCAGTATCTCCCCTTAACGGAGGACTGCTAAAATTTTATCGGGAGCCATCCAGGATAGACCGAGATGCTCCGATAAGAAGAAGACCCATGCCAAAGACAGAGGGGTGTAGAAATGGCATTCCAGTGACTCAATTCCCAAGAGCCGAGCTACAACCGGGACTAGGCACTGAAGCCACAGCCCCAGGGATTGCTCCCATGGAAACTGCCAAAGTCAAACAACAAGTATGCTGAACAAAGGCCACCTGACCTGCAATGCTACAGTAATGAGTATGTGCCTACTGTAGATCGACGAGCCCAAAGTCGATTTCCTGCAAGGAAAATACAAAGAAAATGTCAAAAGATCCATACAGAGGCAGATGGAGCTCTCCCCGGCCAAATAGATAACGGCCAACAAGCCCCAAATAGTCCCACCGGCCAAAAATCAGAGGAAAGGCTCACCTTTCACCTTGAAACCACAGTGCAAAGCCCTTCTTCCTCAAACATCAGCCTTCAAGTCCAACCGATGCCCCTTTTCGCGGCAGCAACGATGCTCTCCGGAGTCCCCTGCGATGTTGCCGATGAAGAAGGAACAAGGAAGCCAAGGCCTGCGGTTTTGAACCCGGCGGACCACACGTCCACAGGCGGTGGCAACGGCGCTCCCAACGGGGTTGCAGTGTCTGTCACCGGCAGAAGGAAAAGAAGGCGTCCAACAGGCTAAGCAAGTGGCACCCCCAAGCAGCAGATGGCACACGCACAAGCGACGCCGGCGGCAGTTCTCGTTAGCTGTGGCACTCCTCGACCTTACTGCAACTTCCGCTACCGGCGACGGCAAGAGAAGGAGAAGGAGAAAGCGTAGGAGGCTCGGAATCATCCAACGGCAAGAGAAGAAGAAAGAGGGACAGACTGAACTCGGAATCCCCCAGCAAAAAAAGCAAAAGAAAGGCCCGCCCCCTTCTCTTTTATAATCGACCGGCTCGGTTTTGAAGTCCTGGCCGATCCAAGGTCCGAACTGGACTGGACCGGCGCAGACTGAAGGAGCTTTGTCCCCTTCCTTCAAACTCAACACATATGGTCCAATTTAAAGCCCAAATTGAGCCTAAGTCGGCGCAGACTCAAGGGAACAGGCCCCCTCTTTCAAAACTCCATAAGTCTGGCCGATTTAAAGCCCAAATTAAACATAGACTGACGCAGACTCAAAGGAGTATGTTGACCCTTCTAAATCAAGCGAGTCATGGTCACTCCAAGCTCAAGACCCGATCCAAATCAGTTGCGAAAACAAGTCAAGGATGGAATCTCCTCAAGCAAACAAGTCCTCAGTAAATGAATGAAGACCTTTAAGTGAGGTCGGTTTTGAACTATGAGCCGCTTAAAGAAGATAATTACGTGACAATGGGCCACGTATACAACTCACTTCATCGCCTCCGGCAGCCGTATGCGTGGGGGGGATTTGTTGTCACCGAAAAAATGAGCAAGAGAAAATCCAAATAATTATTCAAAGAAGGCCTAAGTGAAGAGAAAGTTAATGGACAGCAGTCATGCCCATTCTTGCAAGCCAAATGAAGCTAAAAGAGGGTCACTATAAGCCCAAATGAAGAAGAAATCCAAAGGGCAGGTCCGGACCCACTATGTCAAGTAAGAAAAAGCCCAATAGGGCCAGTTTGGGCCCAAAAAGTGAAGGTCAAGGCCCAATTTCGTGGCAGCCTTTAAAAGGGCCTAAGTGGTCCCCCCCATGGCATATTCTCATCCCTTTGGCCCATCCTCAAATCTGCCCAAAGGTGGATAAAAAGAAAAAGAAAGTGGTCTCCCCCTCAAAAGATACTTCTAGAAGAGAGCAGGTGAAAAGTAAAAGGAAGACCAAAGAAGATTCTCCAAGTGTTGTGGCCTTATTGGAGGGCTCTTAAGTGAGGTTTATTATCCCTAATGTAAGGCTAATGGATACCTAATATACCTCCCAAAAGTAACCCAACTTTATCTATAAAAGAACCTCCATCTTCTCCAAGTAAGAGTTGGAGACAAAAGCCCACAAAAAAGAAAAAGAAGAAGAAAAGAGATAAACCTTAGAGGAGAACATCTCCACTCCTCCCTCCCCTCCATTTCCTGCATCCCAAGAAGAAAAGAAGGAAAAAAGAAGAGAGAAAGAGAGAAAGAAAGGAAGAGAGCAAGAGAGTTGGTTCTTTAAGCCATTTTCCCTCCCTCATCCTCTCTTCAAGGTAGAGTGGGGATGGGGGATAGTTTTTTGTTCTTAATTATCTTGCTTTCCTCAGCTTTTTCTTTCATTAATGTCAATAGGAGCTTCTATCTCCCCCTTGATGTTCATCCATGGTGTTGAAAGCAATGAAAATGAATGTTCAGATTTTTTCTGTTCTTATGAGTTTGCTGGCTTTCTTGCATTTTCTATGCTATTTTTTCCTTCATAAGGCATGTGTTTTTTGTGTGGGCATGGTAGAGGGGTCTTTCTTGTTAATATAAATGGTCTTCTCAACCTCAAAACCCCCTAAAGATGGAGTTATGATTCGAAATGTTCATTACTGTCCAGATTTCTTGAAAACTGGTTTTGCATTTGTTTGCCTTTGGTTTTGGGGTTTTTCAAGGTGACTTGGCCTTCCATGTCCCTTAGGAGCACATCCCCTCCATAGATGATGTTCTCCCAAGGCCAAACATCAAGAGAAATCCCCCAAATCTCTTAAATCCTAAGATCTAAGTTTATGTTTTTCATATTATAACCGAATCGGTTTAGGTAGAATTTTTTCCTTTAATGGCTAAGGGTATAGGCCTTGGAGGTTCTCAAGGAGGTCTCCTCACTAGTTGAGGATGAGCTTATTTGGGTATAAACCCTCTAATATAAAGCCAAAAAGAGAGATCCATGGAAAAGGAGAAAAATATGCTTAAGTCTCTCATATGTTCATATTCAAGTTCCTCATAATATTTTCTTAAGAAAATACATTAAAAATATTTTCTAAAAAAAGGTTTTAGGTTTTATACCTTTTATACTTTATTTTCCATCATTTGGGTTAGGTTTAAACCCATTTTTCACCAAAAATCCGGATTTCAGGTGAGTCTGCATTTATGCGAGCTACAATGTTTTGAGTATGCGCTCACTATTCTGAGTTTGCGCCACCCTGCGCAGACTTAGCGCCTGTTGCAATGTTTTGAGTATGTGCTCCTTTTGACTTGGTTTTTGGGCTTGAGATGATTCTTTGATCCTCCTCCAATATGTCAAAAAGATCCTTAGGCCTAGGGTTGTCCCTTTGAGGCCCAATGAAGGTCCTAAATGACTTGGACTTTGGGTTTTTATCAAGCTCTTAATGTTTCATTCCGAAATCATGTTCTATGTTTTAAGATTTTAAGTTTCTTCTAATGTTTCATCAAATATGTCCCGATCTAAAGGTGCCAACAATCCTAATATTGGGCAACCCATCAAGGGCCCTCATACAAAGAACATCATTCTTGTGTTCCCATTTCTATGGGTTCATTTAGATGATATGTCCCGAATGTCCCAATGAATTAGTAGAGTTCCTTGCTCCCCAAATGTAGAGATGCTTTGAATTACTCCTTGTGGGGTTTTTCTTACATCTTGAAGACATTAAGGGCACCCATTGGGTGAGTGGTTGGTGCTCGGCACGCCCCCCTTTACAGCCACCTCCATGGTTCATGGCCATATGTGACCCTCTAAGGGAATAGGTGGAGTTCCTTGCTCTCCAAATCTAGAGATGCTTTAGATTACTCCTTGTGGGTTTTTCTTACATCTTGAAGACATTAAGGGCACCCTTTGAGTGAGTGGTTGGTGCTCGACACGCCCCCCTTTACAGTCACCCCTATGGTTCATAGCTATTACATATCCCTTTTAAGGGAAGTGGTCCTTCGGGTTCCTTCATGGCATCATCCTTCATGAAGATCCTAAACCTTCATTGGGTTTTCCTAATGAAAAGTTGAAATTCATCTTGGAATGATTATATTAAGCATTTTTAATGCTTTGTACAATGATCTAAGAAGAATTGAGTAAATATGAAGAAATCATGTCATTTGAAAGAACCCACATAAGGAACATTCCTTGAAAAAGGCTTTATGTAGCCATACTCAACTTATGAGATTTCTCAGTATTATCCTCCCTAAATTTGTGGTGATTCTTGAATCACTTCAAGTTGAAATAGATATAAAATTGAAATTATGCTCAGATTTTTGAGTCTGCGCACCTATAATCATGAAAATTCGATTGGGAATGGGATATAATTTTTTTTCTTCGACTCCGGATTTCGTATTCTAACTTTAATGGTTTAAACTAACCCCTTGATAGATTTAAATGCAGCTTGAACTGTGCAGGAAACTCAAAAAATCAATTTCAGACTTGAGTCTGCGCACCCCTGCGCAGATTCAACTCAAAACTGTCAATGATGCATTCCATGAACTAATAACCCCATTTATGGTTCAAATAACTCAAATAATTAAAGATAAACCATAACCCATTCAAAAAAGGTTTAAGATAGCCATTATCTCTTTTAAATAAACACAAAACATCAAATTTAAGTTGAGTCTGCGCATCTGTCCTAGGCTCAAAAAGACAAAAAGGTTGTTTAATAACTCAAACATACAAGTCAAAACTCCATCAAAATGATATTTTATGGCATATACAACAAGATTAACAAACTTCTTTTCAAAATAACTTTTGAGTATGCACACTTTTCCATAAACTCATTTCAAAAAAAAAATCAAATAAACAGCCAATCAAATTGCACAAATCTCTTGAAATCATATATCAAATACTCCACTTCATTTAAATAAATCATCCATTTACAAAAGGATCCAAATCCCCTCAAAAAACAAATCAAAACTACAAAGTTCAGTTGAGTCGGCGCACCCCTACGTAGACTCAAACCCTTTTTTGCAAATCCTCCTCCTTCAAGCTTCAAAGCTTCCCCCATTTGTAGAATCACTTGTTATAAGTTCTTCCATCATTTTGAAAGCCTTGAAATTCCCCTCAAATGCAAAAGGCTTCATCTTCATAAAATTCCACTTGAAAATCTTCTTCAACTCAAGTCTGCCCATCAACCAAATGGCCAAACCTTCATCTTTTGGCCCCTGAAGCTTGTGCTCATCTTTAAATCTGTAAACCAACATCAAACAAAACAAAGAATCAATTTATCCCATCAAAAATCCAACACAACAACTCACAGAGAAAGAATTCACAGTTCAGACTTGAGTCAGCGCACCCCTACACAGAATCAACCCTGAAATTCATAAAAAATAAAAAATCAAGTTCCCATTCACTTCAAGATGATCTAAAGCTCTCTAAAAATCAAATTTATTCTCATTAATCAGGAAATCAAAGAAAGACACCAAGTTTTTCTGAAAAAATTACATAAACAAGTCAAAGCAAATTGGTGACAAATGAGTCTACGCACCCCTGCGTAGACTCAACCTCAAATTCTCAAAATCTGTCTTTTTGACATAAAATTCTTTCCAAATTGAATCCAAAAATCCACATAAAAACTTTATACTTCATAAGTCAAAAAACCTAAATAATAACTCAAAATTGCCTTTGCAAAAAATATAAAAAATACCTAAACCACCTTGGTGACAATTGAGTCTACGCATCCCTGCCCAAACTCAACCCTAAATTTCTAAAAACTGGTATTTTAGCCATTAAATTCCCTTCAAATCAAATCAAAACCTCAAAGATAAATCATATACTTTTCACAAATAAAAAACCCAAACAAAAATGTTAAATTTCCCCTTGAAATTACACAAAAAATCTAAAAAACAGGCTTGTGACAAATGAGTCTATATTCCCCTGCGCAGACTCAACCCCAATGGTTAAAATCTAATTTTTTTGACCATAATTATTATCAAATTAAATAAAAAATTCTAAGATAAAACTATATACTTCCTGTAAGTCATAAAATCAAATAAAAACCAAATTTGCCCTATGCAAGATATAAAAATACCTAAAAGAAGTCTTTTTCAATAAGTTGAGCCTACATACCTTGTTGCAGGCTCATCCTTCGAAACTTATAAATTCAAAACTTAAAAAACATAAGTCTTTGAAGCATTTTTCATCCAAATCAATTAAGAAAACATAAAAAATATTTTTCATACCTTGCAAATCAAATCCAAAGTCTCTTCATTTTAAATCTGAAAAACACAATAAGAAATGTTTATTAGACTTTCTTGTCAATAAGACATAGCCAAAATTGATATTCAAATTCTAAATCATAATCACCATAAAAAATGTCATCCACTTCAATCAAAATGCCATAAAAAGGATTTTCGCTCCTCTTACAAATCAAAAATCAAAATAAATTCAAGCATTCTCATTAATAACAAATGAGTCTACACATCCCTGCGCAGGTTAACCTTAAATTCATTTTCAAACATAAAATTCAAACAAATCTTCAATAAACTCACATATATCAATCCAAAAAGATTAAAAAATGTCTCTCATCATTATCCATTAACAAAAAATCAAGAAATCAAATCTTTTATCATATTTTCCAAAGAATAATCAAATAAAATCAAATCTTTTATCATATTTTCCAAAGAATAATCAAGAAATCAAATCTTTTATCATATTTTCCAAAGAATAATCAAATAAAATCAAAAGCCAGCTGAGTCTATGCACCCTTGCCTAGGCTCAACTCTAAAATTAAAAAATTAGTTTTCTTTTCAAATAAAAACTGAAAATCATTCATTTTTTCAAATGCAATCTTGTATATTTTATTTATATCATTTTAAAGGGTGTTATTCTAATTTTTTAACGATTAATTAAGGGTTTTCCTCTTAGGAGGATGTAATTAACGTTATTCCATTTATGAGTAGCGGGATCGGGTCTAAGAACAACGCAATCATCTGATTGATTCAGGTAAAGTGCACAAATACAAAATACAAATCTAAATCAAAAAATTAAGATCAAGTGCATTACCAAAAAATGTACGACAACCTATTCTGATTCTTTGTTCAAACCTGGCTATCATCGAGACATGCTTATGCTAACCGGGACAAATATAATGCATGCACTAGATAATATTTTAACCCGCTCACTGTCTGTTGTTCCAGCCAAATTGGGTGTCAAGAAGGGTATTCCACAACTAAAGCAATGGCATCATAGGTTATTTTTATCCCCTAGCAAATGGGGTTAGAGAGAAGAACCATTGGTCTTCGATAGTTTAATCACCAAATTCAGACTTAAAGCTATTATGGGGTGGTTTTGACGTCTGCCGATCAAATCTAGGCATGGTGTCGTACATTTTTTACGAAAATGCACTTGATCTTGATTTTTTTATTTAGATTTTAGATTTGTATTTATGCGCTTTACCTAACTCAATCAGATGATTGCGTAATTCTTCGACCCGATCCCGCTACCCATAAATGGAATAGCGTTAATTACATCCTCCTAAGAGGAAAACCCATGATTAATCGTCGGAAGATTAGAATAATACCCTTTAAAATGATATAAATAAGATATACAAGATTCCATTCGATAAATGAATGAATTTCAGTTTTTATTTGAGGAGAAAGCTCATTTTTTAGTTTTAGAGTTAAGTCTATGCAAGACTTGATTTATTGATTTTTATTGATAGATAATGATGAGAGACATTTTTCAGTCTTTTTAGATTGATTTATGTGGATGGATTGAAGATTTGTTTGAATTTTTATGTTTGGAAGTGAACATGAAGTTGAGTCTGTGCAAGGATGCGCACTCATTTGTTACCAATGAGAATGCTTGTATTTATTTTAATTTTTTGATTTGTGAGAGGAATGAAAATCTTTTTTTTATGGCACTTTGATTGAAGTGGATAACATTTTTTTATGGGGATTATGATTTAGAATTTGAATATCAATTTTGGTTGTGTTTTAATTGACAAGAAAATATACTAAACATTGCTTCTTGTGTTTTTTTAGATTTGAAGAGATTTTGGATTTGATTTGCAGGGTATGGAAAAGTATTTTTTATGTTTTCTTATTTGATTTGAGTGAAAAATGCTTCAAAGACTTATGCTTTTTATGTTTTGAATTTGTAGATTTTGAAGGATAAGCAAGATGTGCAAATTCAATTGAAGTGAGACTTCTTTTAGGTATTTTTTATATTTTCCAAAAGGGCAAAAATGAGTTTTATTTGATTTTTTTATTTACTGGAGGTGTATAGTTTTATCTTGGAGTTTTTTATTTAATTTTATGATAATTAGGGTGAAAATTTTAGATTTTAACAATTGGGGGTTGAGTCTGCGCAGGGGAAAGCAGACTCGTTTGTCACAAGCATGTTCATTACATTTTTTAGGTAATTTCAAGGAATAGACTTGGCATTTTGTTTGGGTTTTTTATTTATAGGAAATATAGAATTTATCCTTGAGATTTTATCTTGATTTGAGAGAAAAATTAGGGCTAAACTACCAACTTTTAGGAATTTAGGGTTGAGTCTGCGCTATAGGACACATACTCATTTGTTATCAAAGTGTTTAAGTATTTTTTATATTTTTTGAAAAGAGAGTTCTGAACTTTTATTTAGGTTTTTGACTTATATAAAGTATAAAGTTTTTATGTTAATTTTTTGGTTCAATTTGGAGAGAAATTAAGGTCAAAAAGACTAATTTTGAGAATTCAGGGTTAAGTCTGCGTAAGGTACAGCAGACTCTTTTGTCACCAATTTGTTTTCAAGGGTTTTTTGTATTTTTAAAGAAAAACTTGATGTTTTTATTTGATTTCCTGATAGATAAGAATAAATTTGATTTTTATAGAGTTTTAGATCATCTTGAAGTGCACGGGAAGTCGACTTTTTATTTTTTGTGAATTTCAGGGCTGAATCTGTACAATATTGCGCAGACTCAAGTCTGAACTGTAAATTTCTTGTTTGTGACTTGTTTTATTGGATTTTTGATGGGATAACTTGATTTTATGTTTTGTTTGGTGATGATTTACAGATTTAGAGCTGCGGACATGACTTAGGGGCCAAGAGATAAGGTTTTGACCTTGAGGTTGATGCACAGACTCAAGTTTAAAGATGATTTTGAGCAAGACTCTTAAAAAGATGGAACCTCCTGAGGTTGAGGGGACTTCCAAGACTTTCAAAGTGCTGGGGAGCTTCAAAGATCAAGGAGACAAGAAAATAGGTTTGAGTCTGCGCAGGGGGTGCGCAGACTCAACTGAACTTGTACTTTTTTATTTATTTTGAAGGGATTTGGATCCTTTTTGTAAATGGATGTTTATTTTAAATAAAATGGAGTGTTTAAAATATGATTGCAAGTGATTTGTACAATTTGATTTACTGTTTATTCGACTTTTTATTTGAAATGAGTCTATGGAAAGGTGTGCAGACTCAAGAGTCAATTTTGAAAGAAGTTTCTTAATCTTGATTTATGTGCCATGAAATATGATTTTAATGGAGTTTTGACTTTGATATTGGAGTTATTAACCAATATTTTTTGGCTTTTGAGCCTAAGATAGGTGTGCAGACTCAACTTAAGTTTTGAAGATTTGTGTTTATTTAAAAGGGAGAATGTCCATTTTTAACCTTTTTTTTCATTTAGATATGATCTAAATTTAGTTATTTTGAATCATTTGAGCTATAACTAATGTCCTTAGTCCAAGAATCCATCTTTGAGAGTTTTTGGGTTGAGTCTGCGCAGGGGTGCGCAAACTCAAGTCTGAAATTGATTTTTTAGTTTCCTGCACAGTTCAAGCTACATTTAAATATTCCAAGGGGTTAGTTTCAACCAACAAAGTTAGAATATGAAATCCGGAGTCGAGGAAAACCAATTGTATCCCATTCCCAATTGAATTTTCATGATTATAGGTGCGCGAAATCAAAATCTGAGCATAATTTCAGTTTTATACCTCTTTCAACTTGAAGTGATCCAAGAATCACCACAAATTTGGAGAGGATAACACTGAGAAATCTCATGAGTTGAATATAGCTACATAAAGCCTTTTCAAGGAGTGGTCCTTATGTGGATTTCTTCAAATGACATTATTTCTTCATGTTTATCCCATTCTTCTTGGATCACTTTATAAAGTAATGAAAATGCTTAATATAATGATTCCAAGTTGAATTTCAACCTTTCATTAGGAGAACCCAATGAAGGTTTAGGATCATCATGAAGGATCATGGCATGAAGGGATCTGAAGGACCAACTCCCTTAAAGGGATATGTAATGGCTAATAGACGAGAGGGATGGCTGTAAAAGGGGACGTGCCGAGCATCCAACCACTCATCCAAAGGGTGCCCTTAATGTCTTCAAGATGTAAGAAAAATCAGCAAGGGATAATCCAAAACATCTCTACATTTGGGGAGTAAGGAACTCCACCAATTTCCCTAGAGGATCACATATAACCATGAACTATGGAGGTGGCTATAAAGGGGGGCGTGCCGAACATCCAACCACTCACCCAAAGGGTGCCCTTAATGCCTTCGAAATGTAAGGGTTATTCATAGGGAATCACCCATTCCATTTCTACATTTGGAGAGCAAGGAACTCCACCAACTCATTGGGACATCGGGACATATCATCTAAATGAACCCATAATAATGGGAACATAAGAATGATTTTCTTTGTATGAGGGCCCTTGATGGGTTGCCCAACATGAGATTGTTGGCACCCTTAGATCGGGACTTCTTTGGAAAAAATCGGAAAACATTTAAAATCTTAAAACATATGAAAAGATTTCAGTTTGAAACATTAAGAGCTTAACAACCTAAAGTCCAAGCCATTTAGGACCTTTATTGGGCCACAAAGGGACATTGGGTCCAAGGAACCTTTGGACAGCTTGGGGGAGTATCAAAGAATCACCTCAAGCCCAAAAATCCAACTAAAAGAGGCGCAGACTCAGAAAACTGCAATAGGCGCTGAGTCTGCGCAGGGAGGCGCGGACTCATGAGCAGTGAGCGCAGACTCGCTACTGCAGCACGCAGGTTGCAGACTCAAGCTGAAAACTGGATTTTTAGTGAAAAATGGGTTTAAACCTAACCCAAATAATGGAAAATAAAGTATAAAATGTATAAAACCTAAAACCTTCCTTTAAAATATATTTTAGATATATTTTCTTAAGAAAATATCATAGAGAACTTAAATATGAATATCATGAAACTTTAAGCATATTTTTCATCTTTTCCCATGGAACTTCCTTCTTGGCTCCATGTTAGAGGGTTTATACTCCAAGAAGATCATCCACAACTAATGAGGAAACCTCCTTGAGAACCTCTAGGGCCTAAACCCTTAGCCATCTTAAGGAAAGAATCCACCAAAACCGGTTCGGTTATGAACTTGAAAACAGAAACTTAGATCTTAATATTTATGGAACTTGGGGAATTTCTCTTGATGTTTGGCCTTGGGGGAACATCATCTATGGAGGGTATGTGCTTCTAAGGGTCATGGAAGGCCAAGCCACCTTGAAAAACGCCAAAACCAAATGCAAAATCAAAAAATGCAATGTTCAGGAAACCAGGACATCAACCTAGATTTCGGGCCATATCTCCATATTTAGGGGGCTTTGAGGTTTGAGGAGACTATTTCTATAACTAGAAAGGCTCCTCTACCATCCCTACACAAAAAACGCAGATCTCATGAAGGAAAAAATATCATAGAAAATGCATAAAAGCTAGCAGACTCACAAGAACAGAAAAATATGAACATTCATTTTCATTTCTTCCAATCACCATGGATGAACATCAAATGGGGAGACAGAAGTTCCTAATAACATCAATGAAAGAAAAGGCTATGAAAAATAAGAATATCAAGAACAAAAGACCATCCTCTATCCTTACTCTACCTTGAAGAGAGGATGGGGGAGGAAAAATAACTCCATAAGCCAACTCTCTTGCTCTCTTCCTTTCTATCTCTCTTCTTTTTTCCTTTTTTTCTTCTTGGGATGCATGAAATGGAGGGGAAGGGAGGAGGGAGACGTGCTCCTCCTTGGCCTCTCTCTTTTCTTCTCCTTTTTATTTTTTGTGGGATTTTTTGTCTCCAACTCTTTCTTAGAGAAGATGGTGGTTCTTTTATAGATAGAGTTGGGTTACTTTTGGGGGGTAGATTAGGCATCTATTAGTCTTGAATTAGGGATAAGAAACCCCTCTTAAGAGCCCTCCAATAAGGCCACAATACTTGGAGAATCATGATTGACTTTACCTCTGCTTTTCACCTACCACCTTCTAGAAGAATCTTGAAGGGGGGACCACTCTCTTTTCTTCTTATCCTCTTTTGGGTAGATTTGAACATGGGCCAAAAGGATAAGAATAGGCTATAGGGGGGACCATTTAGGGCCCTTTAAAGGCTGCCACGAAATTGAGTCTTGACCTTCAATTTTTAAGCCCAAAATGACCCTAATGGGCTTCTTTTTGCTTGAGATAATGGGCCCGGGCCTGCCCCTTGGGTTTCTTCATCCTTTGGGCTTAAAGTAGCCCTTTTTTTACTTCCTTTGGCTTGCAAAATTGGACTTGGTTGCTGCCCCTTAAATCTTCTTCATTTGGGCCTTCTTGGACAATCTTTGAACAATTGTTTGGACCTTCTTTGCTTGAGGTAGTGGGCTCGGTTCTGCACTTGAATTTCTTCATCATTTGGGCCCTAGAGTGACCCACTTTTTGCTTCATTTGGCTTGCAAAATAGGCATGACTGCCGTCCATTAACCTTCTCTTTACTTGAAAAAAATTATTTGGATTTTTCTCTTTGCTCATTTTTTTTGGTGACAACACATGACTTCTGATGTTGCCGAAGCTTACCACGGTCGGATTCCGAGAATAGAACCCGCAATTGGATCGAATCGATGAAGAGGACCGACGGGGATCCGGGACGAGACGAAGGCGGAGACGGGCGAGGATCCGAAGCCGAGAGGTACCCGGGCGAAGGCTTCTCCGGAACGAAGCCGAGACTCCTTCGGCCGAAGCGGACCAGCCTGCGAAAGGCGTCGAGACCGGGGGGAGAAAACCCGAGATCGGCGGCCGAGACCGACTCGGACAGGTCAGCGAAGATTCAAACCGAAACCCCTGCAGAAGGAAGAGAAGAAGAAGAACCGGTTAGTAGGAGTCCCGGGCTTCGACCCTAAGGAACCCCCTCCGACGGCTAAGTTAGCTTCTGAAGAAGATTCGATTCAGAAGTCAGGGAAGAAGAAGCAGCTTTAATGCTTTTGGACTGTTGTCCTTGGTCCAGAAGACCTACCTTTGGTAATAAATAGCCGTGTATTTATAGCGAAGGATAGAGGTTGCTTAGTAGTGGCAACCGATATAGGACTATGGTTTGGTTTACTGATAAACCGCCATAGCGCCTATCCTTCCCACCGGAGTGGGCCGGATACGGCTATTGGGCCGAAGGGGGGGGGCGTTGTTGGGCTGGATACCGCTTAGTAGGCTAAAGCCTACTGGGCCGCTGATGGGCCGAAGACCACTGGACTGCTGTTGGGCCGAGGATGGGCCGAGGACCACTGGGCTGCTGTTGGGCCGAGGGCTACTGGACCGCTAACCGGCCGAAGGCTACCAGTGGGCCTCTACTGCCACTGTTGTTGGGCTGATCCCAGCGTTTGGGCTATTTTAATGGGCCGAATCAGATTCTGCCCCCATCACATAGCCCCCTACACTTGTCGTTCTCTATTTCATGAGACGGCGAGAATAAAGTCCGAAGCTTTTTCGTGAGAGCAAATTGGTACGAGCTTCGTTTGAAACCTCTGCTTTGTTCCGTTTTCGAGAAGCTATGCCTTGGGTCGGCCAAGGGCTGGTGGAAAACACCTTCGTCTCAAGCCGGGACCCTGTCGTAAACACCTTCGTCTCAAGCCGAGACTCGATGACGGATGCTTTCGTCCCCAGTTGCGAAGGGGTGAGCACTTGAGTATATCGAGACATCTGACAAGGGCGGGAAAGATCTCAGGCTTCCCGCCTTCACGGTCGCGTCATAAAAAACACATGACACGTGTTGCGCATCCGGCCGGTTTGCCGAAAGCACAAAAAGATCTCAGTCATTAACAGTGATCACGCGGATCGCGTGTCACTTCGGCTCTCTGCCCAAGATTTCACCTGGATCACCCTCTCTCCTGCTTTCGGTACAAGGATCGGGACACGTGGCGAGCATCCGGATGAACAGCCGAAGGGTCAGGCCGTGCCCGGCCGTCGAATGCCTCCTCTCAATCCGGCAGCCCGCTTGTCATCATGGCGAAGGACGGGACACATGTCACGCATCCGAGGAAAGCGGTGCCGAAGAGAGGGAAGATCTCGGCCGTTGATTCGGCACCGGATCCCCTCAAGTTTTCCTATAAATACTAACCCTCCTCCCCTGGGCATTGTTCCGCTTTCTTCTTCCCTTGCGCCTGTGCTTCCCTGCGAGTGGCTTCTCCAAGCATTCCTGCTTCACCGGCGAAGAGCGAGCCATCGTGGGTGTTTGAGGGCGCCTTGTCCATTGCTAGAGAGTTCTTTGTCGCCGGGGGATCTTCTGTCGCCGGGGAGACTGTTAGCTATCGGGAAGACCTTTTTCTGAGGGTAAACCTCAATTCTCCTCCGTTCTGTGATTCTTCATGTCCAGTTGCTCCCCTTCGGCCGAGAGTAGCTGTACGGCCGAAGGCGGTTCTTCTTCCTCTTCATCCAGACCTCCCCAGTCTTCCTTGTCGTCTCCTTTTTCTTCGAATTCTTTTTGCTTCTGCTATGGCGAATGAGGCGGAGATGCTTCCGGCTGCAGAAGCCGAATCCGTTCCGACTGTAGCCCAACCTTCTACTTCCGGCTGTCGCCCGACCGAGACGGTTTTGGATGTAGTTAATGTCCTTGATACCGATACCATCAAGGTTATCACTAACTACTACCAGATTCCGTCTTGGATGGTTCCCGTTCGGCCCGGGAAGAACACCAGGGCTAATTCCGTCCGGCCGGGTTGCTTTTCCATTTATGAACAAAGCTTCTGGGCGGGTTTCCGTCTTCCCCTTCATTCTTTTGTTATAAACCTCTTGAGCTTCTATGGTCTGGCCCGGTCCCAGCTTTTCCGAACTCTTGGCGGACAGTCTATGCCTTCTTGGTTCTGAATTCTTATCACGAAGTCAACCCCTCGGTAAACATCTTCCGCCATCTGTTCAAGATAAAACCCCAGGGGAACTCTTGCTGGTATTTCTTCGTCCCTCGCTTTGGCCGGGGTATTTTTTCCGGGAAGCCCTCGTCTATTCATCATTGGAAGAAGGAGGCGGAGAAGAGTGTGTGGCCCTTCCCCACCGAATGGGCGCCTTTGGCCGAGGGCCTCTCCGATCCACCCTCTCTCAACCCCGAGCAGCTCAAGATCGTGCACCTCCTCGAGGATGAGGCTCCGTACGAGATTACGGAGCTCTTCGAGGACGAGGACAGGCTTATTCAGATGGGAGCCTGGCCGGATCCGGCGTTCCCTCCTGCTCGGGTCTCTCCTTATCTTCCTCTTGAAGCTATTCCGGGAGAGGCTGAGGGAACTGCTGCGGTCGAGTCTCCGGCCGAAGCCCTTCCGTCCGAAGAGGGCGCCGAAGCTGCGGCCGGGGGTAAGTCGGTCTTGAGTCAAAGAAAGTTGCATATTCTGAGTCGTTGCTAACCTTTTTCTTCCTGTCTGCAGAAATGTCTGGACTTCGGGGATTGCTAGGTCGGCTCTCCAAGCAGTCCGGACAGTCCTGATCGTCCCAACCGCGAGTGGCAGAAGAGAGGACGGCCGGAGGGGTTGCGGCCCCTAGTGCCAGGGCTACAAGGCAGACGGCGACTTCTGCCGAAGGCCGCGCTGCCGCTGCTGCAATCAAGAGAGAGCGGCAGAAGGGAAAGTCGGTTGCCAGAGGGAGCGGCCGACCATAAAAGAGGAGCCGGGCGGATGATCCCGGCGAGAGGGAATCCGCCCCGGCAGTCAAGAGGCCATGGTGGCGCGGGGCACCCCGCTTTCGACGCCTCTCGAACCGCCGAGGGGCGATTCTCCTTCGGCCACCGGGGCCGGCACGGAGAATCTTTCCTTCCCCTTCGGGGCAGCCGGGACGCATATGTCCCGGGAGTATGGGCACGAGCCTTGGCGCCCAGACGTGGGGGTCTTCGCAGACGACAGCCTGGAGGACTCCCAGATGTGTCTGCGTCTGGTCCGCGGCTGGACCCTGCCGATGGCCGAGGACGAAATCAAGGAGCTTTCTTCATAAGGCTTATCCTTGCAGTGCGTTCGGCACGCCGTCCAGGTAAAAAACCCTTTCGTCTTTATCTTTGCTCATTGCTTCCTTTTAGTTTCTTTAAAACTTATCTTTCTCGCTTTCGGCTGCAGGCCGCAGTCATGTGTGGGGCTCTCGTTCACCGCCAAGCCGCCATTTAGCAGAAGCTCTTGGACATCGACCAAGCTTCGGATCAGCTTGCCTCGGGCAAAGTGGCCTCGGTGCAGCGCGATCTCGAAGCTAACATCGAGGTCCTCATCGGGGCCAATGCACGGATGCGAGCCGACCTGGAGGAGCAAAAGGGGGTGATCCATGCTGCCTCTGAGGCCAAGAAGAAGGCCGAGAAGGAGCTGGAGAAGTCCCGGGCCGAGGTCGCATCTCTAAAGGCCGAGATCCAAGACAAGGCCAAAGAGCGGGACGAGGAGCGCCAGCATCACGCCGAGGAGGTGTCGGCCCTTAAGGCGGATTTGGAGGCCAAGGCCAAGGAAGCCAAAGACGTCGCTCGCACAGCCGTGGCGAGCTATAAAGAAGGCCCGGAGTTCGCCGAGGAGATAATGGAGGCCCGAGTCCAGGCACCGGCGTCCGTGTTCGATCTGGGGCTAGCTGTCGCCCAAAAGGCGTGCCCGGCCATAGATTTGACCGACATCGGCTACCTAACGGACGAGGAAGGCGATGAGCTTTTAGCCTGATGGCAAGGGCTCAAGGCTGAAAGGACTCCGGCTCCTCCGGAAGGTGCCGCGGCCGAACCGGTCCAAGCTTCTCCTTCGGCGTCTCCCGGGCAGACTCTTGTTGATGTGGATGGCGATGATGCCGAAAGCTAATCCGGGAGCTTGTCCCGGTTTTTGTTTTTGCTTTTTAAGATGCCGAGGCCAGGCATATGGCCTGCTTTTGTACTTTTGACCATATATAGAAGGCATTTTTGTTTATGCTTGCTTCATGGTATGTCTAAGTAGATAACCGAGTTTGGTTTTGTATCTGGCTGAGTATTGTACGAATTTAGAGAATATTGCCGCTCCCAATACAGTTTGCATGGCCGAAGCCACTCCTGGTACAGTTTACACGGACTTAGAGAACATTGCCTCTCCCGATACGGTTTGCATGGCCGAAGTCACTCCCGGTACGGTTTACACGGACTTAGAGAACATTGCCGCTCCCTATACGGTTTGCATGGCCGAATCCACTCCCGGTATGGTTTACACGGACTTAGAAAACATTGCCGCTCCCGATACAGTTTGTATGGCCGAAGACACTGCCGATACAGTTTACACGGAGAACATTACCGCTCCCGATACGGTTTGCATGGCCGAAGCCACTGCCGGTACGGTTTACACGGAGAACATTGCCGCTCCCGATACAGTTTGCATGGCCGAAGCCACTCCCGGTACGGTTTACACGGACTTAGAGAACATTGCCGGACATAACATCAGATAAGGACATAACATCAGATAAAAAATAATATATTCATGACTTCCGGCTTACATGAAATAGCGCCGAAGGCGTTCTACATTCCATGTACAAGGGAGAGGCTGGCCCGAAAGGGTCTTTAGCCGATAGGCCCCTCGTCAGATTACTTCCCTTACGCGATAAAGTCCTTCCCAGTTTGGAGAAAGCTTTCCTGCGGCTTCGGCTGGCTTGGATGCATGAGCGTTCCTTAACACGAGGTTCCCTGCTTTAAAGTTTCGGAGCTTTACTCGAGCGTTGTGGTATCTCGCCATGCACTGCTGATAAGTCGCTAGCCGAATGCGGGCTTGATCCCTTGTTTCTTCTATAAGATCAAGGTGATCTTTTAGGGCTTCCTCATTAGCCTTCAGATCATGAGTAAGAACCCTCGGCGATGGAAAGCTGACTTCAATTGGAATAACGGCCTCCACCCCGTAAGCCATTCGGAATGGGGTCTCACCGGTAGGGGTTCGGCTTGTTGTCCGATACGCTTATAGAACGCTCGGCAGTTCTTCAACCCATCGGCCCTTGGCCTTGCCGAGGCGAGTCTTCAATCCTCGCAACAAACTTCGGTTAGTGACCTCGACTTGGCCATTCGTCTGAGGGTGTGTTACCAAAGCGAACTTATGGAGAATACCGAAGCTAGCGCAGTTGTCTTTAAACCGATGGCTGTCAAATTGTTTGCCGTTGTCTGAGATAATTGCCCGAGGGATGCCGTATCGGCAAATGATGGATTTCTATACGAAGTTCCATGCATTGCTATCGGTTATAGACGCGAGAGGTTCGGCTTCTACCCATTTTGTGAAGTAGTCCACTGCCACAATAAGGAATTTCCTCTGGCCGGTAGCTATGGGAAAGGGTCCCAAGATATCAATCCCCCACTGCGCGAAAGGCTAGGGATCTGATAGGGGAGTCAGAAGGGTCGCCGACTGGTGAATGAGGGAATTGAATCTCTGACACTGGTCACAGCAGCGGACGAGAGCGGCCGCATCCTCTCGGAGCGTTGGCCACCATTACCCTTGCCTCAGGAGTTTATAGGTCAGGGCCCTTCCTCCTGCGTGTACTCCGCAGATTCCTTCATGTACCTCCCGTAGCGCATAATCAGCTTCAGCTGGGCCGAGACATTGTAGGAGCGGCCGGCCGAAGGACTTTTTATACAATATTCCCTCCAGAATAAGGAAATGGGAAGAGCGCTGCCGGACGTGCCTTGTTTCCTTTGGATCGGACGAGACCTCCTCTCGGAGGAGGAAAGCGACTAGGGGAGTCATCCAGGTTTTTGCTTCGGATTCATTCACTTGCATGACCTCAGATTCGTCGAGACTTGGTTTAGACAGTTCTTCTACCAAGACCATTCGGCCTCCTCCCCCGTCCTGAGTTGATGCTAGCCGGCGCGGACGAGACGAGGGCTAAGGCCAGCTTCTCAAGAGCAGGATACCGAAGCTCTGCTCCTTGGAGGGCTCGGCTTATATAGTAAACAGGCCTCTGAACGCCATCTTATTCCCGAATGAGGACGGCGCTAACAGCTGTTTCAGATGTTGCGAGATAAAGGAACAGCTGCTCTCCGTGGACCGGTCTGGACAAGACGAGAACATTGGAGAGATAGGCTTTCAGCTGATCGAAGGCCGACTGACACTCGTCCGTCCAGGAAAAGCTATTAGCCATTTTCAGCAGCTTGAAGAAAGGAAAACAGTAATCCGCTGCCCTTGACATGAAGCGGCTTAACGCGGCAATTCTTCCATTCAGCTTCTGGACCTCTCGGATGTTGGCCGGAGGGCGCATTTGGATAATAGCCGACACTTTTGCGGGATTGGCTTCCACCCCTCGGCGGGTGACCATGTAACCGAGAAATTTTCCGGAGGCCACGCCGAAGGCATATTTGGCTAGATTCAGCTTCATTTTATACCTGCGCAAGGCAGAGAAAGTCCCGGCCAAATCAGTTAGATGGTCTGCAGCGACGTGGCTTTTCACCAGCATGTCGTCGATGAAGACCTCCATATTGCGGCCGAGCTGCGGAGCGAATATCTTGTTGACGAGACGTTGATAGGTTGCCCCTACATTCTTCAGGCCGAACGGCATCCGAGTATAACAGTATAAACCGAGGTCAGTTGTAAAGTTGGTCTTGTCCTCGTCCTCCGGATGCATTCGGATCTGATGATAGCCTGAATAGGCGTCGAGAAAGCTAAGTAGCTCTTGGCCGGAGCTTGCGTCCACCACCTGGTCTATCCGAGGCAGCGGGAAGCTGTCCATCGGATAGGCCTTATTGAGATTGGTGAAATCCACACACATCCGCCACTTGCCATCTTTCTTGGGCACCATTACTACATTGGCGATCCATTCAGGATGGTGTACTTCTCGGAGGTGTCCCGCGTCCAACCCCTTTTCCACTTCGGCTTGGATGGCCGTCCTCCTTTCCTGATTGAAGGTATGCCGCTTCTGCTTGATTGGGGACTGGTTGGGATTGACGTGCAGCCGATGTTCTGCTACTTCCGGGTCGACCCCGGGAATATCCGCAGGAGACCAGGCGAAGACGTCGAGATTCTTTTTCAGGAACTCAGTAAGTCTCTCGGCTTCAATTTTCTCTAGGCCGGAGCCTATCATTAGCGTCCGACCTTCTCCCCCCGGAACCGGAACGATTGTAAGTTCCTCCCCCGGGGATGCTTCGGCCGAAGATTCGATTGAAAGGGATTCGGCCGCGGCCTTCCCTTTAACCGAAATCATGTAACACTGCCGAGCTGCATCCTGATTTCCCTTGGCTTCGCCAATTCCATGGCTGGTACGGAACTTCAACTTCTGATGAAACGACGAGGGTACAGCTCCAATCCCGTCGATCAGCCTTCGGCCAAAGATGGCGTTGTAGGCCGAGTCGACCTTGACAACGGCAAAATCCGTTTCAACAATTAATTGCTGAGGGGCCGTACCTAGGGTTACAGGGAGCCGGACGATGCCTTCTACTCGGCAAGGCGAACCATTAAAGCCGAATAGAGGCCCCCGGTGAGGCTTCATATCAACCTCATTCAAGCCCATTTTTTCAAAACAGTCGTAAAAAAGTATATTTGGGGCACTTCCATTATCAACAAAAATACGATGAACATCGTAATCTTTTATTACAGCATTTATGACTAAGGCGTCATCGTGAGGAACCTGAATATCAGTCAGATCCTCCTGGCCGAAGACGATGTCTTCTTGACGAGACCGCTTCGGCTCGACGTCGACTGCCGCTACGGTATCGCTGAGCTGACGACGCCTTGGCCCCTCTCCCGGTCCTCCGGATATCATCAAAATTGACCCGGCACTAGGTCGCTGGTGCGATGTTTCTACCGGGGCCGCGGTGACCTTTGGCTGAGGTGGGGCTTCTTTATCCAGGAGTTGACGTTGCCTTGCTGCTTCAGGGACGTCCCGGTTCTGTTGTTGTTGAGGCTGCTCTCGCCGAAGGTGTCGGCATTCATCAGTTGAATGGCCGATTTCCCGATGGTACTCGCAGTATTTGCGGGGGTCCCTTCGGAGAGGGTCAGTCTTGATGCGCTCTGGCTGCCGGAGCATGCCTTTCACCTCCATGAGCATCCGGGAGGGTGGAGCTGGTAGCAGCTGGTACCGCTGCTGCGGATCCCAGCGCTTGTCTCGGTCCCATTCTTCCCTCCGATATTGCTTGCGAGAGGGTTCCTGATCTTCTGGGCGAGGACGAACCGCTGGAGGGGCAGGTGCTGATACTGCTCCGGCGGTACTCTTGCCCTTGGACATCATCAGGGCTTCTCGGTTGATGTGTTTATGGGCCCGAGCCACGAGGTCCTGAAAGGTGGAGGGATGGCGTTTCCCGATAGAGCTGAGAAGCCCTTCATCTATGCACCCGCTGATTACGGCCGAGACCGCAATCGAGCTATCCAGGTTTGGGATTTGGGCTGCTTTGGCCCGAAACTTGGTGAAATATTCATGAAGGGTCTCGGTCAGTCCTTGCCGAATGGCTAGCAGACTGGCCGAGGTTTTACACTGCCGGGTGGCATCGTAAAATTGGTCGATGAACAGTTGGCCTAACTGAACTAGAGAGTTGATGGAATTGGGGGCCAATGTCTCGAACCAAGTAAGGGTTGTTTTTTCAAGAGTGAGGGGGAAGAGACGGCAGCGGACTGCCTCGGACAGAGAGATAGGTATTGAACCTCTGGAAGTGGCAAACCGGATCTGTCATTCCATCATAGAGAGGACCTTTTGGCAGTTTAAAGTTGGGAGGTACCTCAATGGCCAGAAGCTCTGGTGAGAACGGAGTCTGCTCCAGAATGGTGCTGGCGAGGGGCGCTCCGTATGGCCGAGATACCATCTGCTGCATTTCCTTCCTCATTGCTGTCATCCGCCGATCCAGGTCCAGAGCGGTTGAAGTGGTGACCGAACGTCCTTCGGTCTTGGTTGGATAAAAACGGAACGAAGCATAGTCTTACTCCGTCATGATGTGACTGGTGCGAGGGGCTCGGGCAGGCGGCGCAAATGGCTCTCTGCGTGCCGTAGCGGCCTCGTCGGGGAAGGCCTGCGAGGGTGTCGGCTGCAGCCTGGTAGCTTGAGCAGGACAAAATGGGGGAGGCGGTACCTGCTGCGGGAGCTGACCCAGTAACCCCATATGCTGGGCGATGGCAGACACCATATCTCGCAAAGGCGCCAAGGAAGTAACAGTGGTGGCCAGGTCGCCACCTGTTGCTAAAGCTCTTCCACCCGGTTGTCCCTGGGAGCGACGGACTCCGGTATGACAGGGAGGGCAGACCCTTGAGGAAGAACAGACGGGGCACCTTCGGATTGGAGTGCCGGCACCAGAGTTGCTCGCGTCTCCGCTTCGTCTTGTCCAGATCGTCTGGTCATCGGACGATGAGACATGACTTCTTGCTAGTTTCCCACAGACGACGCCACGTGATGTTGCCGAAGCTTACCACGGTCGGATTCCGAGACTAGAACCCGCAATTGGATCGAATCGATGAAGAGGACCGACGGGGATCCGGGACGAGACGAAGGCGGAGACGGGCTAGGATCCGAAGCCGAGAGGTACCCGGGCGAAGGCTTCTCCGGAACGAAGCCGAGACTCCTTCGGCCGAAGCGGACCAGCCTGCGAAAGGCGTCGAGACCGGGGGGAGAAAACCCGAGATCGGCGGCCGAGACCGACTCGGACAGGTCAGCGAAGATTCAAACCGAAACCCCTGCAGAAGGAAGAGAAGAAGAAGAAACGGTTAGTAGGAGTCCCGGGCTTCGACCCTAAGGAACCCCCTCCGACGGCTAAGTTAGCTTCTGAAGAAGATTCGATTCAGAAGTCAGGGAAGAAGAAGCAGCTTTAATGCTTTTGGACTGTTGTCCTTGGTCCAGAAGACCTACCTTTGGTAATAAATAGTCGTGTATTTATAGCGAAGGATAGAGGTTGCTTAGTAGTGGCACCAGGTCCAGAAGGTCTTCAAGTCGATGGATAATCCAACAGGATTTCGGATAAGTCTGGCTTTTTACGAAAAATTGTAAATAGGCTTATTATAAAAAAACGGAGGCTAGGTCGGGGGCCAGCAACCCTAACCTAGGCGTTGCTCTTTCTCTCTCCTCTCTTCCAGCCGCATGACACGAGGCCGGCCCCCTGGAGGCTCCGCTTCGGATCCCAATTGCTCCGCCTTCCGTCCGACGGGAGATTCTGAATCTGCATGTCGCGGCGGATTACGCGCAGCCAGACGGGATCCACGAACGCCGCATCGAGCGAGGAGGCAAGGACGATCTATCGCGAGGAGAACCGTGTGGATACCGCTAGAGACCGGGCAACTGTGCGGTTTGCGGCATCGTTCCGACGGAATCGGAAAACGAATGCGGATTCGAATCCGTACAAGGTAAATCCGATTTACTCCGGTATTGTTTTGTTGATCGAAACGGGATAGATCCGATCCAGAATATTTTATTCCGCTGCGTTTTTCGGTCGGATCTCGACACAGCGAACCCAACAAAGACTTCTCTTCTTTCATCCCAACTTTTCTTCTTCCTCTCACACTCCCTACTCTTGTGCCAGAAGGCCTCATTGGACCTCCCTGTCTTCTCCTTCCTCGTCACTGGTGACGAATGCCTTGGTCACCACTGGGGAGCATTGTCATCACTCCGCTCAAGGTCACCGATTGTGGGCCTCCTTCCTTCCCTCCTTCTTGTTGGCATCAAGGCCCTTATCGGGCTCTGTTCTTCTCTCGTGATCTTCGGCTACGGGCACTAAGGCCAATGGAAAGCTGTGTTGCCGCTGCGCCGCTCCCATGCGCCACCTACGTAAGTCATAGGCCTCCTCTTCTGGTCTCAGTGGGCTCGCCTGCATCGCTCCTCTTCGGCGTCAAGGCCAAGAAAAAGGCACCGCCTTTCTTCTTCCTCTCCTGCCGTTAAGCATCTCAGAGGCCACCGGGGTATTTTGCTGGGCTAGAGACCAAGAAAGGCTCGGCCTTTGCACTTGCTTGTTCCGCTAAGCCATGGTTGGAGCTCGTTGGGACTTCGCTCGATTACGGCCGTAGTGACTCTGAGTCGAGTGGTAGTTCCTTCCTGCTTGGCCATCTGATGTTTTGTTGAATTTTTCTGCTTTTATCATTAAATTGATTTTTGCCTCGATCTTCTTGACAGGGGACATTTATGCAGACCTCTTTGAACATCTTGGGTCTACAGTAAAAGCCATAAACTCAGTACTATAGCTTTGCAGGTCCAAGCAAAAAGCATTCACAGTTTTCTTTAGGTAGTTTTGGTGGGAGGAATCCCCATACTATGGCTTCATTGACTAATCCCACTTGTAGCTCAGCTTTCGGGAATCAGGTCAGTGGAATGCAACCAACTTCATGGTATCTTGGCATGCCATAGATGCTTCCCAACAAAATTTTTGATAGCCTTCCACCAAGGGGAGATGCAACCCAAATTTTCCTAGAATTTTATTATTTTGCGAAGTCAACTGGATTTCTGACAATATCTTTCTTATTTTCCTTTCAGCATCATCTCTTTTGAAGAGAAGGATAAGCCAATAGCGGTGGAGATTGTGCAAGACAACTTGGAAGCTACTACAGCTAGTCAAACTGAATAGATTCCAGTCTGGATGAGCAGCAAGAAGGCCCCAATGTTAGCCCCTTATACATGACCCCCACAATGAATGTCTAGGATGACATTGAAGTCACTCAATTTTATGAAGGTGCTGAGATCAATCACCCATTTGCTGATTAGAGTGAGGGGGAAGGTGGATGAAGATCCACTGATCTTTGCATATGGATTTTATACATATCTCCCATATATTGAATATCCTTCCCACTATCCCTGCAATCGTCATCTCTACAATTTTCTACTTGATTCAAAGTGAATGGGGCACTATCTTCGAAGAGAGCTTTCTATACTGAAGATGCTATTATGAAATTAAAGGGCAATTTGCAAGGAACAATGACCCATTGTGATTCTTTGTTCAAACCTGGCTATCACCGAGACATGCTTATGCTAACCGGGATAAATATAATGCGCCCACTAGATAATATTTTAACCCGCTCATTGTATGTTGTTCCTGCCAAATTGGGTGTCAAGAAGGGTATTCCACAACTAAAGCAATGGCATCATAGGTTATTTTTATCCCCTAGCAAATGGGGTTAGAGAGAAGAACCATTGGTCTTCGATATTTTAATCACCAAATTCAGACTTAGAGCTGCTATGGGGTGGTTTGGACATCTATCGATCAAATCTGGGCATGGCTTCCGTGAATACTTTGTAGAGTTCACTGACTATGTCCCTAACTATTATAACGACTTGCTAGATAATTAGGTGGACTTAGTAGTCAGCATTAGATATTCAATCTTAAATGGTCTCGGTTGTGGGATAATAGAAGTATTCATGAAAGAGTTTAACATCTTCTACATCTCAGAGGGAGAGACATCCTTGGATTTGTAGACATTGTATCAACTTCTCGGGCTGTTCATTGACAGAGAACCGTATGAGGAAGTATGTCATCCTAACATTGTGAAGGACAGAACTGACGGCAGGACCGATATGGAACTTTGCGTTCATATAAATTTCCGTTAAAAGAATATATGGTACTAGCTTTTGACAAAGAGTTACTAAAGAAGAAGCCTTCGAAGAAAGAAAGGACGCGAGTCCGCGGAGTAGTTTGGCTCCGCTTCTTTCACAATGTTGATCTTCATTATAAGAAATTTTTGGGGGCAGGAGAGAACCTAGTGATGGTGGGTTAGACGGACAGGTGATATCGCCACAAAGTGCGTCGTGAACATCAAAATACTGTCTCACAATTAATTTAAAAATAGTTAAGTGGCGAGAGCCGAGTCGTATCCACATAGAAATAGATTTTAACTTTGAAAGCTTTGAATTTTTTTAAATAAAAACATAAAAGAGAAAAATTTGAAAGAAGAATGAATTAGAAGCTTTCAACTAATTGATCTACTTACTCTAATGGATATAGACTAGGACATAAGATTAGAAAATTAATTAAGCACATGCAATAAATTAATTGCGAGATTTAAATGGATTCTAAAATATCTACTTATTGCTAAAAGTTACCACAAGAATACGGCCAAGTAATCAACTAAAACATTCACGTCTAACTAAACAAAATTAATTCTAAAAGAAAGATCAAGCAATTATCATACTTAGAAGAGAGGAGATAGAGAGAGGAGGACAAGTTTAAAGAAAAATTTTACTATTGCTTTTATATTAAAAATTTGCAATGTGTTTCAAAGAAAAATAAAATTAAAAAAAATGATAACTAACACCTAGAAATAAACTAAATAAAAAATTAAAAGAAGAAGACGAATAGCAGCATGCTCCTCTTCACGTTCACGTGCATGCACATCTCGCCACGCAACAGCCGCCCATTCACGTTCTCCACGCCTTGCACATTCACGTCCTTAACTGCGTGCAAGGCACGACTCTACTTTGCATGTCACCGAGCAGCTCGCGCAGCAGCCAACAGCACAGCGAGGAGAGGAAGAAGTGGATGGGGGAGAGGGAGAATAGAGAGAGATGAGGGAGGCGATTAGAGAGAGCAGAGGAAAGAGGAGCCAAGAGAGAGACGGGAAAAACAGATAAGGTGTGCCTTCCGGCTGGGTTAAATGAGAGAGAGAGAGACGTGGGCAAGAAGGGAAGTGTGTGTAAGTTATGTGGCGTGTGTGTGTGTGCTGCACGTAGCAAGGGAGGTGCGGTTGCATGCATGGGATACACTAGCAGCCTCTGTGATAAGTCCCAGTAGTTAGGGCAGGTTGTGCCGCTGATCGCTCATCCGTCCACCCGTATTCCGGTGATCCTTACGACGTCCTCTAACCTAGGGATCATGTGTCTCTACGGTATTAGGAATTCTTTACTCTTGACATCCCATCTCTCACACAGCACTTGGAGAAGCACGAGATCAATCCAAAAGAGATCAATGTTCAGCAGCTCGTCGTATCCCATATGTCACACTCTGGTCTTTTGAAAGTCTGGTAGACCTTGATAGACAACAATCACTAGGTCCCATGAGATCTTGATACTCATGGTACCCTACAATCATCCCATGGATTCAATTAGTCATTAGTAGGCCCAATTGAGTCTTGGTCATAATAATTTAGTGGCCTTTGATCATCCCTCCTAATCGCGTCGTGGGTGGTCGACTAGGTCCGATGCGTTTCAGTCCAACATCCACTCTGCCATCCACCATTATCTCAAGTCCCTGCCACGCTATGCACATGCATGGAAAAGGAGGGTTGGAAGCTTACCATGAGATAGCTGACTTCTTCCTCCGCTAGGCCTCCCTCGCCCTCTATCACGGGAGGAGCCTCCACCATGTCGCCGCCTTCCAAAACCACCATTGCAGCAGCTAACATCTCCTCAATAGTCATGAATTCCTTTTCTTCGCTGAGGTCCACAACCATTGGAGCTGCCACACCCACACGTTGGCATTTTTGGCTTGCTCCTTCCCTGTCTATGGCTGCCGATAAAGAGAGAAGGGAGAAGAGGGAGACCCAGGGGCCGGAGTTGAAAGGATTATCGAGCCCCTAGCTGCACTAGGCCCGAGCTAGGGTTCGAGCTGCCCTAGCCAGGGCCTCGGGCTAGGCACCCGAGCCCAGGCTTAGCAGGGCCGAGCCCTAGCTCAGCCAAGGGTTAAGTCCTTTCAACCGTCCCCCAATTAAACTTCAAACCTAATTAATAATTGGATTTTAAATTTAAAATTAATTTTAAAATTAATTTTTTATTTAATATTATTTAATTAACATATAAAATAATTTTAAATTATTTTAATTAACAAATAATTATTAGTCAATTAAAATTAATTATTAATTTAAATATTAAATTAATAATTAATTTTAATTGACTAACCTAAGAGTAAAAGAAGAGCCAAAACAGACACAACAAAACACCAGGCAAGGTGTGAATTCTGGCTGGGTTAAATAAGAGAGAGAGAGAGACGTGGGCAAGAAGGGAAGTGTGTGTGTGTGCGCGCTGCATGTAGCAAGGGAGGTGCGGTTGCATGCGTGGGATAAGGAAGCTGGGGAGAGACGTGCGTGTGGGTTTGTTTAAATATGATAGAGATGAGAGAGGGAGATAAGGAGAAGAAGATGGTGACGGGTAATGGGTTCCATGCAAACCAAGTGGGTTTTAACTTGAGGTTTGTGTCCTTTTCTTTTTTTTTGAAAAGAAATATATATTCGGATCGGAGTCGACCCGAGCAACCAGGGTATCTTCGGATTTTTGATCGGATACTTCAAAAAAATTAAAAAATCTGACAAGAAAACAAAAAAAATGAAAAAAATACCTCCAGTCGGCTCTCCTAAATTAGACGGGCTGCACAACAGCCATCCGATCGGATCCGATCGAACGGCTGCTGTGCATGACATTGCAATCCACGTTCGTTGGATTGCAATACCATCCATTGCAGCAAGTGTTACTCTACTTAGAACAACCACCTGCACACATTATTCAAATTATTAAATTGAAATACTTACAAGAATCATCAACAATTAAATTCAAATATTTGCACGAATAGTTAAAATAAATCATACTCTCTCATGATAAAATCTTTTATTTAAAACAATGCACAATACTTTTGATTGGTCAAGAAAACTCAAATATATATCATTTCATGTAAAAATTTCACATAAAATAATAAACAAATAAATTTATTCTTGACAATTCCAAAGCAAAAATATATAATTATCACTCCCCTCAACTTACTCATTATTAGTCCATTGACAATGTAAATAATGAAAAATTTAAGACTACCGTGAGTTGTAGAAAAATAAATTTTATTTCACAGTTATCTTATGTAAACAATGGTGGCCAATCATTGCCCCCTCCCTCCAAGCTTGGAGTTACGACAGACGATTATGCATAAAAAATATCACTCTTAGAGTTCATCCACTTTTTTAGGTATACCCTTGCCTTTGCTAACCTTTAGGGCTAAACTACCTGGAGGGAGAATGGAAGAAGAAAAAGAAGTCTCCCGATCAATTGGTAAGGATCGTTTTTCAACTCTCACTCCGACTCAACACCTTTTAGGACATGGTCTTATTTTGGTGCAAGAGATTTTGACTTTTGTGCGGCTTTTTTTATTTGGTTGTGCTTTTCGTCTTTGAGAGGGCGTACTCTTTTTGCGACCTTCTTAATTTGCCTCGGGGTGCGTACTTTTTGCCATTTAGCTTCCTTTGATTCTTTTAAAATATATTTGTCATTTAACGATTGGTTTATATGTTTACAATTATACATTTTTTAAAATGACCACCTCCTTAGAATGCTAAGTGGATTGATCCTCTATTACTAATCCCGACCTTCCTTTTGTTCAATTCAAAAAGAAAAACAAAAAGTAGTCCCCCGTTTGTGCCAACTCTACTTTGAAGGTCTTTCACTCACCCCAATAGGAATCCTTCCTGCCATAGCTCTTTGCAAAAGAGGGGATATTCTAAACTTTTTAAGGCTGCTAAAAAGTGACCAACTGACTAACTCAACAATTGTTTTACTTAAGACTTCCTTAGATGAAGTAGAATATGAAAACACACTGGGAGTGGGAAAATGCAAGAGTTTTGAAAATTTCGGGTATGACGTTTTGAAATTTTTTTGGTACAAAAATGTAATGTAACTTTCCTTTAAAAGATTTTACAAGAATGTACAATGGTTTCTCCCCCTCAACTTGAATGTTATTGTCCTCAATGACATGAACATGATGAAAATAGAACAATACAAACATGATATCTGGGGAGGAAAGATACAACCTGAGATGCAGGTGAGGGTCCCTCCAAAAGAATCGGCTACTGCTGACACCTACAGACAAAAAAAAAAAATCAACTTAAGGAGACCTAACTAAGAATATGGGTTGCCTCCCAATAAGTGCTAAGTTTAATATCTTCAGTTCGACACATGTAAGCTCTAATGGATCACTCAATGCAATGGATTCTTTTGGTGTGAGTTGTATGTTTTCTAAGTAAGCTTTGAGATGCTAACTATTAATAGTGATGGTTTGACCATTTTTAGGATCTAAGATTACTATTTGATCGCTCAATAAGTCCTATGCTATAGCTCAACAAGTAGATGACAACTTTATCAAAGATTAACCTATAAGGAGACATGCCAATGGGAGTCTTATAAGCCATCCGATACGCCCACAAAGTATCATCCGATCTTTCATACAAGTCTTCCCTATCAGGTTGAACACATTCTTGCATAATCTACTTGATCTCCCTATTGAAAACTTCTACCTAGCCACTTGTCTAGGGATGACAGGAGGTAGCAAGCTTATGCGTGATCCATATTTCCTAAGCAGAGCTCGAACTTAGAAGTGAGTGAAGTGGTAACCCCCATCACTAATGATGACCCTCGAGCAACCAACTCTAGAAAAGATGCTCTTGTGAACAAACTTCATCACAACTTTATGACCATTGGTCTGGGTGGAATTAGCTTCTATCTAGTTGGACACAGTCATCTACCACAAGAATGTACTCATAACCAAATGATTGGGGGAATAGTCCTATGAAATCTATCTCCCAGACATCAAAAATCTCAACTACTAGAATTGATTGGAGTGGCATCATGTATCTCCTAGAATTTTTCCCTATATCTTGACACCTGAGAAATGTCTTACTAAATTGATAAACATCTCTAAATAGAGTGGGCCAGTAGAACCCACTTTGTAAGACCTTTACAGTAGTCTTCTCGCCTGAAAAATGTCTCCCACAAGTTAGAGTATGGCAGACATTCCAAATACTTGATCTGGACTCATGTGAAATAGCTTGGGATCCTTCCAGAAGAAATGTTTGGCTTTAGAAAAGAAGCTGGCACTCTTGCATTAGGGTGATCAAGGTGCCTAGTTGTTGCGCCACCACGCTCAGGAGATCATTCCCATTACATGACGGAGCAGATGATGTGCTTTGGGATCCATGATGGTCGTCTATGCCTTTGACGATGTCTTACTCAAAAGGTGCTCTGACATGTAGTTGCTCTTGTTGCCTCTAGTCATGGCTTATTGTGCGCTTCCCATAGACTGTGTCAATCATATATAGGAAATAATTTAGGGAGAATGGAAGACCATTCGATCAGTTCTCCCACTATGTTATGATAATTGTTTGATAGAGAAATGCCACCCTCTTGGAACCTGCAAACACCAAAGGGCAATCATAGGTCCTCTGTCTAGCTAGGGGAAACACCCTCCGATGCGTATCTCATATTCCTAAAGGAAGTTGGTAGGCTATGGATTCTCTTGGAACGAGTGCGCGTACCTTGTTCTAGAGGGGGATCAGTTTATTTATACTGTCCCCTTATAGGCATTTGAGGATCTTCTGTGTAATGGCCTTTTGTATCCACATGATTTGGGGCCCATGACTAAGGTTGATCCTGGGTGGACAGATTGGAGCATGCTGCCTCTCTCTCCTTGGAGAGGCAAAGATCGTGGGGCCTGCCACGATTGGGCAGTTGTTGTGCTTTGACCATGATTCTCGCTTTGCGGCGGGATGAGAGAATTTGAACCATCCCGAGTACCCCCAACTTCCTAGGGAGTTGGGGTATCAATGTCTAGGATTTGGCAAGAAGCCTTAGCCCTATCTCCAAGTGGGTAGCAGGAAGGTAGTTGAGCCTTCCCGAAAGTCGGGGGCCCTCTTGGGAAGTCAGATCTGATCTCCCCTTTTGTCTGCCTCCTCTCAGGAGACAATGATGAGCCCTCTTAGAAACTTGGTCTTCTCGGAGAGTTGGATGCCTTACTCGGACTTGGTGGAGCAGCCTTTTAGGATCCACGGCCCATACTGTCTTGCCAAGTGCTTCCCAGGGCTCACGTGGCGTTGCACATGATTTTACTAAAGTGGGCTGCGAGTTTCCTAGGCTGCTCTAAGTTGGGCCCAACTACATCAAAACCAGATCAACCATCTTCAATGACAAATTAGACGCCTAATATAGTTTATTAGATCCCTAATAGATGTATTCCTGAGATGTGGTCTTCCTGGAGAGAGATTACCCATCTTTAAGAGAGGTCAGATAGGACATGCAGGTATATGAGTTGCAAGATCCTGATGAGAACACTATGTCTTCCGGCATGGGGGGAATTAGTCTCATCCCAGAAGTTGCCGAAGACAGTGGTAGTGTTCCAATGGACAGTGGGAGTGAACCACTTAACACTTTACCTCGTAGAAGTCAACGTTGACATATCCCTCGACGTCGTTTCACGATTGAAGGGGAATCATTCATGTGTACTTCTGTGGATGCTGATGAGCCTGCATCCTATGAGGAAGCAATGACCTCACCTGACTCAGAAAAGTGGATAGCTGCAATGAGGGAAGAAATGAATTCAATGGCTAAGAACGAAGTATGGGAGTTGGTTGATCTACCACCTGTAGACACGCTAATTTTGACGTCATTTCGAGTAAATTTCATATCATACAATAATGCCTCAAAATGGTCTGATAATTAATCATTAATTAATTTTTATTAATCTTTTTAAGTGTCGGGTTTAACAGATGTGTTTAAGTTAATCAATTGAATTGATTTTAGCTCAAATTTGAGTTAAAATATGAAGAATTCTAAAAGACGTCGACCTACGTGGACGCCATTTATAGTTTATTCATGTTTTAACGATTAAATTTGAATTTTAATTAATTATTTATTAAATAAAAGGCGTCTTGTAAGGTCGACGCGTTTTAAGTTTCCTAAATGGTTTCTACTTCTCCTCCGGATGTTTATCCTTATCTTAATTAGTCTAAAAGACGTCTACACAGGTGGACGCGTTTTACCTAATAAAGATAAAGATAAGTTTTCCCGGATATTTATCTTTATCTTAATTAATCTGAAAGGCGTCAGCTAAGGTAGACGCGTTTTAGATAATTACAGATAAAGATGAATTAATCAGTAATTATCTGTCGGTTAAGATGGATAAATTCGGGAGTTTTCAAATGTTAATCGCGAACGCAAGGAATGCCTATAAATACCCTGCATGTTAAAGAAGAGAGAGAACAGAATTGAATTGAATTGAGCCATAGCATTATAGCGAGTTGGAGATCGGAGCAACAACGTCGTAACGCCGGAGCGCTGCCATTTCCAGAAGTCGGCGTCCCTTTCAAGATCTTCATCCTTTCAGAGCTTCAACCGATTGGGCATAAGTTTTTCATTACTGCATTCATTTCATTAGTTTTATTCTTCATATTCACTTCATGCAAACACACACCACAGCATAATCTTTCAAAAACCTACTTGATCTAAGGGGTTTCAAAGCCATTAAAACAAGTGAGTTTGCTGTTTTAAATATGCTTAAAATCATGATTAGTTCAGATACTACTTCTATTTAAATTCTCATCATAGTTCTTCTTTATTTTTGTTTCTGTCTCTGCTGCACTCAACAACAACAAACAAGAGATCAAAAAGGGGAAATCAAGCACAACTTTTGGACGATCCTCAACCTCAAACTCAACAGCAAGAACAAAAGAGCAAAGAAAAGGCTCTCTTTCTTCAGCCGGCTGAGGAAGGGGAACCAAGGACTTAATCTTCCGTGTTTTGAAAGGTAGGCGATCATACTCTCTTTTGAAACTTTTTTAAGTTAAAAGTTTCTGGCGATCACTGCACTTTAGTTGCTGTTTTTAATAGGTTAGTTTACACTAAACAACATAGATATTTCATGTTAATCACACGGTCATTCTAAGCACCTACAGCTTTTTTGGCGATCACGGTGGGACCTGGTCTCGCCATCTTTTAGTTTCTTTTTGTTCTTGCTATCATCATATCGGGCACCCACGGTGCACCATTGGTGTCTCTGGACACGTCCTCACCAATTGGTGAGTGTTTAGTTTAATTGATTTCCCTCGTGCACCACGTGCACACCCCAGTGGCAAGATCTTGCCCCCCCCCTTGATTAACTCAAAAAGCTGTTTTTGTGATAAAAATGATGTGTGATTGATTGTTTTTCTAGTTGTCTAGTTAGTAAACCATCCTGTTTAAAATCTGGAACTAAAAAAATTGCATGAGTCGATTGTTTACTGCTTTTTACCTTGTTTGAGGGGGATTCAACCCAGAAAATCCTCCTGGAAAACTGTTTCTGCGAACTGAAAAGCGTCCAGGATAGCTGACGCGTTTCAAAACCGCGTCAACCTACCTAGACGCCTTTCAGGCTTCACAGCTTCTCTGCTGTCTGCATTTGCTTCTGCGAAAAATTAAGTTCTGTTTTGAATAGCGTCGACTACCATCGACGCTATTCAGACAGTTTCTTAATCTTTTTTCAGTTTCCAGATTTCTGTGTTTTGAGTGCTAGCTACCCATTACTTACTAAGCATTAGAGGCCATCCAGGCCACAAGACATACGCATTGAGGCTAACACCCTCCTCTTCTTAGGAACACATTACTCGACGTCAGCAACTCTCTCTGATTGGGTTGGTCCCTTGATCAGACTAGAGAAGTTGACGTTGAGACCTCCATAAGTCCCCAAAATCAAGGTATTCCTCCTTGATCATCGGGCTGGTTGTACCAATTGAAGTCCCGGTTAGATTCTGAAAGCGTTGTGAGAGAAAGCCCTACAGAATAACGGTGGAAATCGAACTGAAACTAGGATCCTTTCCCTGAGCGAAATTGTGGTTTAATCCAATTCAAATAACTCAACAAGGAATCCTAAAATCACGTTAAGCATCTACTTGTTTGATTAATCTCTGTACAACTTGTTTGATTAAATCTTTGAAAAGGGAATCTAACATCATGTTGCTACGATCAGGTAGGGACTTGAGTGTGGCTCCAGACGCCATGGTTAATTACGAGGGAGATGCTAATGCCCCTCGGGATTCTGAGTACAACTATGAGAGTGGGAGAGATGCTGATGCCTCCCGTAGTTCTATCCCCATTCCGTATCGTCTAGATAGGAATGTTCGGACACCTCTTTTGCCTCCACGTGATCAATATCCTGATCCTCTTCCGCATGAATATGCGATCCATAATCCTGATCTCGAGGGGGACATGAATCAGAATGATCCCTCATCCTCTGATCCTACGGATCTCATCAATGCTCTGGGAGTTCTTGCCTCCCGACTGGACCCTCAGCAGTTCGAGGCGATCCAATCTATTTTGAAGGGGAAGGCACCTATGCAGCCTGCCGAGCCGAACCCTGTGGCTCCCCCTGCTGTTCCTCAGCAACCATCTTTTCCTCCTCCTCATATCCATCAGGCCGTGGAGGGCCTTCATATTACTTCTCGGCCAGCTGGGCCGCAGCTTTCATCATCTAGGCAACCGGCTAGACCGCAAACGCCTACTTATCAAAATGCCCTCGGGCATGGCGGAAGCGCTGCCGGACCTCCCCTCTATTGTCCACCCTGCCCAACGTACTCTAGGCAGCAGGCCTACCAAGTACCTCCTCCTCCTCCTCCTCCTCAAGCAGATCTGACCACACAAACGCTGCTGGCCAAAATGGAGCGTATGGATGAGCAATTTAATAACCTCCAGAAAATGATGGGGGTCAAAGCTGTGCCAGAAATCAGTCTACCGAGTCTGCCAGTATTCCATCTGCCACCCTCTGAAATGCCAGTGTACCGAAAGTACAACGGTACTGGTAACCCCTTCACACATCTGAAGGAGTTCATGTATGAATCCTCTTTCTGGCAGAATGATAAGAGGTCGTTGGCCTTCCTGTTCAGGAGATCTCTAGAGGGACCAGCCCTCGAGTGGTTCTTTTCCCTGGAACCCTCAGAAGTAGAAGATTATGGTATCGTTTCACGCAAATTCATTCAACGATACCAGGACAGAGTTGCACCCTCCTTGTCTATCACGGACCTCATTGCAGAAAAGATGAAACCTGATGAGGAGTTTGTCAGTTTTGCTGACAGGTGGCGGGGTCTGGCTGAAAAGGTGAAGGATCACTTGTCCGAATCTGAACAAGTGAAAATGTTAATTTCCAATGCCACCCCCCAGTTCAAGCTCGTCCTCTCCTTGAACAATTTGACTAACATGGCAGAGCTCTATGAAAGAGCACGGTACTGCCAGAATGCCTTCAAGGACGCTACATTCTCTAGCGTCTTTGATCCTCATAGACCTAGCAGACCTCCGCCTCAGAAGCCTGCAGTGCCGAACTCTTCCAGCACAGGTCCGACTACTGAGGGCACGCTCTCTCATGAGCAAGTGAGCACTATGAACAATAACTCGCCCCAGTTCGTGAGGAGTCAACAGCAGTACCAGAGGCCACAGCAGCAAGGGTACAGACAGCAGCAGAACCCCCAGTATCAACAACAGTATCAGCAGCCCCAGCAGCCGAATCAGAATCAAAACCAGCAACAGCTACAGCAACAGCCGCAACGGCAACAGCAGTACCAGCAACCCCAGCAACAGCAGTATCAGCAACAACAGCCACAGTACCAGCCGCGCGCACCGCCGGCGTACCACAATGTCCCTCCTCCTGGTGACTACAACCAGCAGAGGAGACCTCCAGGCCCGAAGAGGGCAGAATACCCGGCTCTCCCAGAATCCTTGGCCGATATCTTCAGTGCTTTAATGGCAGCTAACGCCTTAGTTTTGCCAAGGGAAAAGGCCGTCTGGCCTCAAAATGCCGATACGTCCAGATATTGCTACTTCCATAGGCAACCTGGGCATACCATTGACACCTGCTTCCAATTCAGAGATTACATTCATGATCTCAATGAGCAGGGCGGCATAGACTGGGAGGAAATGAAGAAATACATAACAGCCCTGAAGACGAGGAGACCGCAACAGCAGCAACAGCAGCAGCAAGCAAGACCACCAGCACAAGCAGCAGCACCACCCAACATGGGCATAGTGCAGAACCCGCTCCCGGAGCACCAGAACCAGAACCAGGTTGCTCCCATTCTAACGAACAACCAGTCTGAGGCTGGTCGTGGGCAACAATGGAGGATAGAGGACTCTTCCTCTCTCTACTCAACGGGTCACGTTCAAAGTACCGCAGAGCGATTACCACGCCGCACCATCCACATACCCAGACCACAACCCGTCACCATCACCCCTCTACCCACACCCACATATCATCCGCCCGCATCCAATAACCCACTACCACTACCCACCTTCCTTAGACCCATTGCGCCCCGCACTCCTACGCCTCCATCATATACCCCTCCGCAAACCAATAACACACCCCTTTTACCATCTAGGCCATTATTACGCGTACCATTTCCTACTTCACCCGCTACCATTACCACCTACCCAGATACGCCCCAACCATCCAAACCGTTACTACGCGTACCATTCCCCACTTCGCCAACCACTTACCCATCTACCATCCAACCATCTAGGCCTTTAATCCGCACCGCGCCATCACCACCTAACCATACGCCATCACCATCTAACCCAACGCCACCACCTACGCATCAACCCTCCGCACCGCTTACGCCACCCAACTCTGCGGTACTCAAGGTGTCACCCGGATCCTCCACGGTCGAGGAACATGCGCTCCGGAGTGGAAGGATTTTCAACAAGGTCTTTCCTCAGTCCACAGTCAGAGACGGCCCATCACAGCCGACTGAGGAAGCCCATAATGAAGAGAGTGCACCAGGCACTCAATATGACTTGTTGAAACATCTGGACAGAACACCGGCACGGATCACTGTACTGGAATTGATTAAAAGGTCCAAGATTCACCAAGAAGCTTTAATGGAATACCTACAGAAGGTGATGGTCAACGAAGACGTGCCGGTAGAGAAAATTGCAGCACTCCTAGTTCCTCAGGGGGATCAGCCCTCAATTACATTCCACACATCGGAACTAGCACCGCCAGCCGCCAGAAGCATGGCTCTGAGCATCACGGTCAATATCTGCAAAAAGGCCGTGGATGCATGCCTGGTTGATACAGGGGCTTCAATTAATGTTTTACCTCCGAAGACCCTGGAACTATGCAGTGTGCCCAAGGAGAAATGGCTGCCTAGCCCCATCTCAGTTACGGCATACGACAATTCTACCCGTTCCCCTCTGGGAATGGTTTATTTAAAGGTGGAGCTAGGTCCGGTAAGTCATGCAGAGGTCGAATTTCATATTCTAGAAATCGACCCTTCCATAAATGCCATTCTGGGACGTCCTTATATTAAAACTCTTGAGGCGATTCCTTCTACGAATCACCAATGCCTCAAATTCCCTTACAAAGGACGAATTATTAAAGTGACGAGCATGCCGATCCTTGCTGCTGCTCATACCTTAAATATTAAATCTGCTGTTTTACCTGGCCGACAACCTTTTCTGTCGGTATTACAGGTCTACCGTCCAGTGGCTGATCCTTTGAAAGCCGCTACCATTTCTCCATATCCATTAGATGCTATCAAAAGGGGGAAGTGCATGAGTACCCCAAGATGGGGGATTATGATGAAGAACGGCTAGGAGCCTGGGAAAGGTCTGGGCACACAATTGCAAGGCAGGACCACTCATGTTAAAGATCATCGGGCAATACCTGGAAGCGGTCTGGGCTATAGGCCGAGCAAACTGAAGCAAGACAGGGTTCAGCAAGAAGATGGTCAAGAAATCTTGAAAACAATGTCCACACCACTGAAAGAAGGCCGAGATCCCTTAACATGGACTCTATATACACATTTTGTGCAAGGGCCCATACTTAGTCACGACAACATGGTGGTCATTACTTCCTGTTTTGACTTCCATGACATATATGGGAGGGATTTGGCCAGACATTGTTCCGAACTACTTACGTACCAATCCTTGGAGGCTCTGCGGCCTATGAAGAGGAGAAAATTCCATGACCCTGAATGCGAATGGTACAGATGGTTCGACCTGAGGGACCTATACATAGCGCTGAACAGACTATTCCTGGATCCTGCAGAACCCAAGTGGCCACCGCAGATTGACGAGCTAATTGAGAGCCCTGGCACAATCTTTGACAAGCGGATACTGCTATCTGAACAAACTGATGAAGGGGAGCCAGATGACCCCTACGAAGCTGGTTATACAACAGATCTGCTCTGGAGGGGGACATATCCTTCACATGTCTTCACGCTCCATACTCTTTTTCGTACACTACTCTCGACCCCGACTTGGTCGCGGGTCATAATTGACGATATTCCACGGGCTCCGCCCGTTATGATAACTCTGTCCCCTTGGGACTTTATTCCACAACCTCCTCTCGACCTAGAGAGGATGTATGATCTAATCTGGGACATATTGCTATATGATCCCCCTAATCCTCTGGCCTTGGTGCCGCTTCCTCCGTCCGATTCTCCTCCCATCTGTATTCACTCCTGCTTCATGTTTAATTCCTCGATGGTCCAAAAAAAAACGCCAATTTTACAACAAATTCTTCCCAAATCATCATCGAGGAAACATCTTACTTGTCCGATTACACCCCATCGCGCGGGTCCGTCGGTCAAGATTCTCTCCTAGATCTACTCTGTCCCTCCCCACGGGAGGATTCCCCTGTATTTCCACCTGTATCCCAGGATTTTCATCCTGCTTCATCTTCATTAGGTTATGATAGGCAGTTTAGTGAAGTTAAGGAGTCTAGTTTTAGGCAGGTTAGTCAGTTTAGGAAGTCTAGGAAGCCTAAGGGTAGGCAAATTCCAGAAAGATACCTCCAGGATTTGGCTGATAAATGTTCCTTTTGCTCTTTAATCCCTCAGCTTTTAGAAGATCCAATTCAGATGCCAGAAGATTGTACAGATGATGAGTCAGTCAATGATGGGTACGGGGTATATGAGTTAGTACATGAAAAGGACCCCATTGTTGAGGATGAGAAAGATGATGAGGACGCAGCTGAGGCATATGCCAGTGGAGTGAAGAGATTTGATGAACCTTCAGCTGCCGTAGAAGAGCCCACCAAAGAAATAAACTTAGGGACTGAAGACGAACCTAAGGTTGTCCTCGTTAGTAAAAATCTTTCTGCAGAGGATGAGAAGGCAATGGTACAAGTGCTTAAGGATTATAAGGACACTTTCGCCTGGAGTTATGAAGATATGCCGGGGTTAGACTCATCTTTAGTTGAACACAGGTTAACATTAAAAGATGGAGCTAATCCGGTCAAGCAGAAATTAAGGCGATTCCACCTACAAATGGCTTTAAAGATGAAGGAAGAGGTCGATAAATTACACAAAGCCAAATTCATTAGAGTTGTCCTTTATCCACAATGGGTGGCCAATATAGTCCCGGTTATGAAAAAGGACGGGAAGGTCAGAATTTGCATTGACTTCCGCGACCTAAACCGGGCGTGTCCTAAAGACGATTTTCCATTGCCTCATATTGATGTACTCATCGATAACACTGCTGGCTATGAGACGTTATCATTTATGGATGGATTTTCAGGATACAACCAGATTAAGCTGGCAGAAGAGGATCAAGAAAAGACTTCATTCACAACACCTTGGGGAACATATTGTTATGTCGTCATGCCATTTGGATTGAAGAACGCTGGAGCCACTTATCAAAGGGCTATGATGGCAATTTTTCATGACATGATGCATATAGATTTGGAAGTGTATGTGGATGATTTATTGGTTAAGTCTAAAACGAAGGCTGAGCACGCCAAAGTTTTGGCAAGGGTATTAGAGAGATCGAGAGAGTATCAGTTGAAGATGAACCCCAAGAAATGGGTATTCGGGGTATCTTCAGGGAAATTGCTTGGACTCATTGTCAGCAAACGGGGAATTGAGATCGATCCCAATAAGGCGAAGGCTATCAGAGAAATGCCACCTCCCAAAAACTTGAAAGAGTTAAGAGGATTAATCGGGAGGTTACAATTTATTCGCCGCTTTGTCTCCCAGCACTCACAAAGGTGTAAGCCGTTTTACGAGCTTACTAAGCCAGGAGTCAAATTCAATTGGGATGATAAGTGTCAGGAGGCATTTGATGGATTAAAGGACTATTTGGCAAGTCCTCCTATTTTGAGACCACCATCTCCAGGCAAACTATTGATACTTTATATTTCAGTCCTGGATGATGCAGTGGGGGCTGTCCTAGCACAAGAAGATGAAGAAGGAAAAGAGAGGGCAGCCTACTATCTCTCTAAACTTCTCAACCCCGCTGAACAGAGATACACGGCGATGGAGAAAACATGTGCAGCATTAGTTTGGGTTGTTCAGAAATTAAAGCATTACTTTCTGGCCCATGAAGTCCATCTCATCGCTAGGATGAATCCGATTAAGTTCCTTCTGGAGAAATCTGTTCTTACTGATAGGTTAGCGCGATGGCAAAGCTTTCTATCCCAATTCGATATCATTTACATTCAACAGAAAGCGATCAAGGGCTATGCCATAGCAGAACATCTCGCCCATCATCCCCTTCCTCGATTTGATCCAGTACGATCAGAGTTTCCGGATGAGGAACTGATGTCCGTAAATCAAATCAGGGATGATATGTGGACTCTGCATTTTGACGGAGCTCTGAATTCTCATGGAAATGGTATCGGAATCGTTCTGTTATAACCTGAAGGTGTCACCATTCCACAAGCCTTTCAGCTTGATTTTCCAGTCACCAACAACATAGCTGAATACGAGGCACTTCTTGCTGGTCTCGAGGCTGCTCATTTTCATGGTGCCACTAAACTCAGGATTGTAGGTGATAGCCAATTAATTCTTCGCCAAGTGCTGACCAAGTATCGAACTCTTGATCCCAAGCTTAAGCCATATCAAGAACTTACTTCTGCTTACTCGAAGCTTTTCACAAAATTGATCTTTGTCCATGTCCCTAGAAATCAAAACATCTTAGCTGACGCTCTAGCTTCACTTGCATCTTCCCTTGATTTTCCTATCAGCAAGCAATCCGAATCAATCATAGTTCATAGGCGTCTTTCACCTGCCGTGAAAGATCCTTCATTTCTTAGAACTAAGGAGAAGTTGCTGAAGAAATTCAAAGATGGAAGTATCGTGGAGAAAAGAGAAATCATGTTGATGGAGCTGTTAGAAGAGATGGATGATGAACAGAAGCCATGGTATTATGAAATTGCAAAATATTGTGAAGATCAATCGTATCCTGAAGAAGCTACAACTGAGGAAAAAAGAGCTATCAGGAGAGTTTCTCAACGATACACCCTAGTTGGGGGAGCATTATATAAGAGAGGTTTTGATGGAGTTCTTCTGAGATGTTTAGACGAAGATGAGCTTTGGAAGGTTATGGAAGGAGCTCATAGTGGAGTTTGTGGTGGCCATGTCAATGGACAGATGCTAGCAAAGAAGATCCTTAGACAAGGATTTTATTGGCCAACCATGGAAGAAGATTGCGTAGGATATGTCCGTAGGTGTGCCAAGTGTCAACTTCACGCCGACAAAATTCATTCTCCTGCATCTTCACTCCATCATGTTTCTTCCCCATGGCCTTTCTCCATGTGGGCTTTCGACATTATTGGACCTCTTGGTAACCCAGATTCCGGCATCAAGCAAAAATCTTTCATTCTCACGGCAACGGAATACTTCACCAAGTGGGCAGAAGCTGAAGCATACGTGGAGATCAAAGCATCAACCGTCTGCAAATTCATCATGAAGAACATCATCACAAGATTCGGGATTCCAAGTACCATCGTCACCGACAACGGACCGCAGTTCGTGTCACAGGAATTGAAGGACCTCTGCAACAGGTACAAAATTGCATTGCATCATTCATCTCCTTATTATCCGCAAGGCAATGGCCAAGCAGAGGCAACAAATAAGACTTTGATAAAAATTATCAAAAAGACGTGTAAATCTAACAAATTCGCAGATTGGCCAGAAAAATTGGTTGAGGCTCTATGGGCCTACCGAACTTCAATCCGCACGCCTTCTGGGCAAACTCCTTATTCCTTAACATTTGGAATGGAGGCGGTAGTTCCATATGAGATCCTTATACCGTCATTAAGAGTACAATTGAACAAGGAATTATCCATTGATGAACATCGTTCAGCACTTCTTGCTCAATTGGAACTTTTAGACGAGAAAAGATGGTCAGCTGCTAATCATGCAAAAGTTTATCAAAACAGATTAGCACGTTTTTATCAAAAGAAAGTCATTGAACGAAAGTTCAAAGTCGGTGAAATGGTTGTTAAAAGAATTTTTGTAAAACCTGGTGGTCCGCGTTCTAAGCTCCAACCCAACTGGGAAGGACCTTATGTTGTATCGCACGCTTATCCTGGTAATGCTTATCGTTTGGTTAATGCAGAAGGAGAAGAGCTAAATCATCCCTGGAATGGTTTACACCTTAAGAAATACTACCCTTAGGATAAAGAGTCGATCAGTATGGTACAAAGACCAGTGGAATCAGAAAATTTATAAACTCAAATTTCTTTGTTAGTCTGAATAATTAACTTCAAACCCATTACTGCACACACTGACACGTTTGATTCGTGAGTAACAAGAGATGCCAAGTCCTTAAGAATATCAAAAGCTTGACTAAGAGTATAAAGTACAAATCATTCCTTTTAAAATAAAATTCTGTTTTACACTCGGCCCATGATGTCGGAACGAGGCTTAGAATAGACTACCGAGAATACCCGTCATCTTAGTAGGAGGCCGTCATAAAAAAATGGGGGAGATCCGTTCCAAAGCAAAGCAAAGAAAAGAAAAGAAAAGCAAAAGCAAGGCAAAAAGCCAAATGTCAAATCAAAAGGCCATTACACTACAAACGTTACCTCAAGGCCATGAAATGAAACAAAAGGGAACGCAAGGTCGATAAATACCCCGGAAAGAAAATGACCGAACCCCAACAGATATTAGGGTTGGAAAGGGACATCTTTTTAAGTCTCCGGAACTTTCTCATGGGCTTTCTAAACTTATTCTTCTTTTCTTTCTAAAGAGGTGTACTTCAAGCTTAAGGAATGGCTTAGATTGACTAAGGGTCAAATCATCAAATGGGATCACGAATGGAAACACAAGTTCAAACACGATGGGTTTTAAGTTAAGTTGTTAAAGAACAATTTGGAAATTAAGTTAATAAATGAATATGATCTTTTGATCTAAGTACCATACTGGTCTTTTAGTCAAAAACAAAAAAATATACATAAGTCAAAAATTCAAAAAAAAAATGTATATGCAAAAATTCAAAAAAAATGCATATGTCAAAAATTCAAAAAAAAAAAAAATATCTCAAAAATTCAAAAAAAATACATATTTCAAAACCCAAACAAAAATGAATTTTTCAAAACCAAAAAAATATTTCAATTAGCATTTGTTTGTGGCATTTAGTGTGTTTCATTCATTTTATTTTCGGTGAGCATATGTTTGCTTGCATGTTGCATTTTGCTTAAGTCTGATTACTCTTATTACCTTTGCTAATAAAGGCTATGCCCCTTGACCATTTATTCAAGGAAAAGATTAATTGACCATTTATTTGGTCAGGCAAGGGGCTAAGCCTAAATAGATACTTAACCTGTTTGTTAAGTGTTGTACAGGATACAAGATAAGCACAGGAACACGAAATTGGAGCCCAAAAGTTTCATATGATACATGAAAAGGAAAAGAAGTACAAAAGCCCTCAAGGCTGGCTCTCCCCTCCGCCCTCATCCAACTGGCTCTGGGCCTCGTCCTGGGCATCTGGCGGTGGAGCTCTAGGAGCTGGAGGCGGTCCCATCGCACTTGGCCCTGCCTGGCCAGATGATATGGCTATGCTGGCAGTAAAGGCACTCGCCTGACCTCGATCAATAGCCCGGTGGCGGGCTCGCTGGTATCGCTCCTCCACCATCTTGCGCTCATGCTCCGCGACTGACAGCCGACCCTGAAGACTCTCCAGTCGAAGGCGGTCGCGATCTCTCTCCTCAGTCACAACCTCCAGGCGAATCTGGAGGCGTGCAAAATCTCCAGTGGAGAGACGCACCACCTGCTCCTCTAGAGCCCGGATCCGTGCAGCATCAGCTTCGGCGCGAGCCGCTGCAGTACGGGCATGCTCCAGCTCCGCTTCAGCTCTCTGAAGGGCTTCCTGAAGCTCGGCAACCTGAATAAAAGGCATTGTTAGTTCAAGGCAATCAAGTAATTAAGATCAAATTTAGAAATGAAAAGTTGAAGAACTTACCCGAGCAGCACGATCCTCCTCCGCGAGAGAGGCCCGGTGGATGGCGGAGGTAAGCTGACTCTGGAGATCAGCCAAGGCAGCGTCATGCGCAGCAGATGATGAAGATGAAGCTCCATGAGTAGGAGGAGCCGCCTGGGTGTAGACGGCTCGCTGCACCAAAAGAACACTGTCAGTGATTAATTGCCAAAACAAATAATTAATTAAAACATGCATTCATACATACCAGATCGAACAATTCTTTTTGGACTTGTTCTAGCTGGGCCTCCGCATCATGTAGGCGGGCCCGGAGGTCGATGATGACCGCATCGCGTGCATCCTGCAAGTCACGCATTCATACATTCATTCACCAACATAAATCAAGATAATAATAAAATTAAAGACGCATGAATGCATACTTACATCGAGTGGTCGGAGGAGCCGAAGTTGATCGGCGTAATAGGCCCGGTAATGCTGGAGGTAGCCCTCGCTACTCTCCGCACGGGACTCCACCCGTACGCCGCGGCGGTGCCAATCCTCGTACTGCTCGGGGAATTTCGCACGCCAATCTGTGAGGGCTTGCTTGCCCCTCATGCTCCTCCCGACGTCCTCCGGGACCTCCTCGTCGATCCATTCCTGGTGGAGGCCCAGGGTCCTCATCACAAGCTGGAGGCGGAGAGGCTCAATTTCGTTGAGGCAATGTAGCCACATTTGCCTCCCGAACCTCCTCCTGCCAGCCGTCACCCACGGCTGACCCTCCTCGCCCATACCAAGGTACGGGCGCCAGATCACCTGCATATAGATTAGATGCATTCATATAAATAATTTAAACAATAAAAGATTGCATTGAATAAAATTGAATAAATTAAAAACTCACCAAAAGCTCTGGATAGTCCAAGAACTGACGGCGGAGGGCCGTCAGCTGGTGGTGCTGTGGAGCCGTGTCCACAATTGGCTGCCAACGGCAGGCCAAGGGGATGGCATCTGGACGAATAATCCTCGCTCTGCCGAGCGGGAAATAATAGTAGCTCCACACCTGCATGCATAAACATATAAGTTAGAAAAAGCATCATATCATATTGCATATCATGAATAAATAATAAAACATTTAATACCTGGAGGAACGGCGAGAAGCCACTGACAGTAGTCTCGCGGTCCGGAATGACCGCGGATAGATCTGCAAACAGGTGGGCCAGGAGGGCCGCACCCCAAGCGTACTCACCTAAGCTATCTAGGTCATCTAACAAATACAGAAATCTACAGTGGATATGGTCGCCCTTCGTACCGAAGAGCAACCGACCGAAGAAAAAGACAAGAAAGACCCTAAGCTGTCGGTCTACCTCCTCTACCTGACTAGGGTCCCTGCAGTAGATGATAGAGGACGACTCTGCTAGCCTGTCCCTAAACTCCTCCCGGGTCTCGTCAGACCGACGCCGGGGCTCATCTAATCCAAGGGCAGCCTCTACTTCTACCCTGGGGACCATCCTGGACTCCCTGCCCATGCTAGATACCTCTATCCCTAATAAGGCCTCTGCTAACCCTCGATAATCGGGGTAAGTCACCCCACTCACCGGTCGGCCCTCTACCCGGAGGCCAGTGATCCTGGCCACATCCTCTAGGGTGGGGACCATATGTCCCCACGGCATTAGGAAAGCCCGGCTTTCCGCATGCCAACGCTCCCTGAGCGCCTGTAACAAGACTAGATCGAGCCAAAATGGCTCGATGTCTAATATCTCACCGAACCCCATCCGGCGCAGGCGCACCTTCTGGAAGTCCGGGAGCCCTCTGTAAGCCCCTATAACTAGGTCCCAGGAGATCCTAGCCCTCATCACTCCCTGCAAATAGAAACAACAAAAAATAGGGTCAGTAATAAAAAAAAACAGGAAAATTCACTTTCTGTTTTTAAAGGCGTCAGCACACACAGACGTGTTTCAAAACACGTCCACATACCTTGACGCAATTCAAACCTATTTTCTAATAATTTAAAAATCCGAAATTTGTCTTGAAAGACGTCGACCAAGGGCGACGCCTTTTGAAAGGCGTCACCTGGTCTGGACGCCTTTCAAGTCCAGATTTCGGGTTCTTCGAAGAACCCCTTTCGTCCCCTCTTTTCCTTGCCCATTCAAACCACAGAAGACTTACCGTGTGGAGGTCGCCCTCCTCTTCCTCTTCCACCGCCATGGGCGCCGGTGGAGGGAGCTCTTCCTCCAAGAAGGCCGCCGCCTCGGCTAGCGCCGCCGGCACCTCCTCGGGGACCTCTTCTTCTTGCCTTCGCCGCCTCTTGGCCAAGGTCTTCTTCTTCCTTGAACCCTCGCCGTGTTCCATGGCTCTCTAGAAGGAGTTTTTGAGAGAGAGATCACCGGAATCGCCGGAGCTCGGGTGGAGAGAAGGAATTTTTGAGAAAGTGAGGAAGAAAGGAGGGCCTTCGCGAGTCTGTAACGAAAAAGGTGAAAGGCGTCGACTCAAGAAGACGCGTTTTAGCGCGCATAAGTTGAGGCGGTAAAGGACAGCTGTTTGAATTGGTTGAAACACGTCCACATGGGTAGACGCGTTTCAGGTTCTGTTCAGAGCCGTACACAGGAAAATCATGAAAGGCGTCTTTGTTACTAGACGCGTTTTAGGGAATTAATCACGGAATTAATGGCAGAATCCTGGGAAAAGTAGGAGAGAGAATTGAAAGGCGTCTAGTAATGTAGACGTGTTTTAAGCTTAAAACGGGTTTTTAAGGATTAAATTGAATTTCTGGAAAATAATTTTAGTTTTAAAGGCGTCTTTCTGAGTGGACGCATTTTACATTTTACAGAACCCGAACTGTTGTTTTTTCAGGAAAAATCAGGTTTTTACTGAAGGAAAAATCATGTGCACATCACAGAAGGTTGAGGAAAGATTCTAAGGCATGAAAAGTCGTTCTTTATTCAATGGAACCAATTCTTTATTACATCAAAATCAAAGAGAGACAAAGAACATTCAAGGGAGAATATCATGAAGATCCTTAAGATAAGGAGATTTCAATCCTTTATCTCTGTCTTTAGAGGATCTTACACGATAGCTAAAGCCAAGATTCCATAGCGTAATAATGATTTGTATGGCTTCATAATCTTCATCAGACTCCAAGTCGCGCTTCTTGATTGGAAGTGTAGGAGAGAATTCAGGGAACTCGCGACGAGCCAAGCTGAGTTGAGTAAGGCATCGGTGTGGATTGTATAACACAAACTCAGTGGCTCCAATTAACTTGAGATCTGCTCCTGCTGTGCGGCGCACCCAAACCGGTTTTCCAACAAGAGCAAGCGGAGACGAGTCGAATATGTCGGACGTCATGAGTTTCAAATACTCTCTCCAATCGGCTCGGGTCTTGAGTTTTGGAACCTTGTTGACCATGTACTCATTGAACTTTACAATATTAGCAATGCAATGGATTGGACTATTCAAGAAGATCTGAGATGGATTCAGAGGCCTTTTCTTGCTATGCTCGAATTTGAAGTGAAGTTCTACCCACAAGGCAAAGAGTAGCATGCATCCATATGGAGGACGACCCACAGAAGCTGCAGAAAGTCCACTGTAGAGATATGCTAAGAGAGCAGTGCTAATGGATTTACCTTCGAAAATTGCGCAAATAGCACTGATTTGATCGTCTTCCAAGATGTTATCCTGTGCAGGAAAGAATAAGGCACCAGTAAGGCATGTAACGAGAGCTTTCGTTACATCTTCCGCCTCATCTTCCCTTAGATCTTCAATTTCATAAAGAGTCCACTCGGCTAGTTTTGCGAGATTGATCCCCTTCTTTGTGAGGCATCCTTTAGCTTCTGAAGGATCCTTCATGATAGATGTCAATAGCTGTTGACCGGTGATTCTCTCTTTTATCAAGGCTATCTTGTCTCTGTTATCTTTGGTCTTTGGGAGACCTAATAGAAGTTCCGCCTCTTCTAGAAGGATTGTGCACTCGAAGTCTTGGAAGAAGAACGTATGAGTTTGGGGATGCCACCACTCGATCAAGGCGCCCATAGCCGCCCAGTCTACGTTCGCACTCTTGTAATTCTTAGCGAGCACTACAAGTCCTTGAAGATCCCACTTGGATATGAACACTTGCATAGAAAGCTTAACACTTTTTGCAAGTTTACGAATCCAAGGGAGAGACGTGAACTTTCTTGGGCCAGGAAACATGGGGTAATTCTGAAAGAAAGATAAAAAGGAAGCATGATGAGGAGCATGATGAAGTTTAATGGAAAAGACATGAAGAACATGAAAGAAAGTTGATTGAACTTACTTGAAGATTGGGATTTCTTCCACTAAGATGATTCTCTATATCTGCAAACATCTCTAGAGACATCTTCATCTTCTTGTTTGAGGAATCCATCTCTCTTTTTCGGAGTTCCTCCTTCTTGAAGCTTGGGAGGCTTGGAAAACCTTGAAGAAACCTTGAAGATTTGGAAGAAAACTCTCCTTTGGATCTTTGAATTATGATAGGATTACTTAGGAATAACCTTAGGGTGCTTATATAAGAGGAATCGCGATCCTAAGTAGACCTTTTCCGGATTGGAAAAGGGATGTGCATTGATAGAGTTGGAGTTTGAATAGAGAACAACCAGAAATCTGTTTCTGTGAGTAAAAGGCGTCGATGATACGTGACGCGTTTCAAACTTAAATGGCGTCTGCTCGACACGACGCGTTTTAGCAATTCTGCTATTTTCCCGAAATTTTGATGTTTTAATTGAATATTTGTTTGGAACTAATAATTTTGATTGCAGAAAATTCAAGAAAGCCTGAGCAAAGCTGGAAATATCAAGAAAATCCCATTGTGGAATTCAAGTCCCGACCGTGACTAAAAAGACGGTTATCTCTATCCTTGTACTCTTCTATGTAAATCATTCGCATTACTATATATTAAATATTTATTAGAGTATATCAAGGACCTTGTGGTTTTGATGAAACTGGAATTTAAGTTCCCCTACAACAAAAACAGTGACAATTCCAGAGAATTCTTAATCGCATGGATAGGCCGTTGGATTGTTAATTAGTGAGGACGATGGTTCCACTTTTGTAAAATGGTGCGTGGATAAACAAGCTTCGGCTTAGCACTGAATTACAAGAATTGGTATCTTGACTCATTAATGACAATTTAGCAATATTATCCTTGATTAATTTATATTTTATTTAACTTTATATTTTTCTTTTAGCCCAGCATGCATCATATAGGACTTTGAAATTATTGTAATAAGAATTAATTACTGATTAAGTTTCAGACCATTAATTAAATAATCTCAACATTATATGAAATATTCCATTCCGAATTGAGTATCTTGATTATCTTTGAGGTTCGCTTAAAGATATCTTTGGAATTCTATCCTTGATTGGATTCTTTATCCAATATTCTTGTTTTCTTTTAAGATCCATCATGGCTGCAGCACGTCCACATTGGCTGGCAAACGCTCCCCATGATGAAACCTGCAGTGTCTATGACCTGGGGTACTTCCCGCTCCGAGGAGGTTGATCGACTTTATTTTGTTTCCTTGTCTACTTCATCTAGACATGATTAATTCCATTGATTTCTTTGAGTTATCTTCATTGATGATTTTGAGAAAAATTCCAGTCATGTGATGTTAAGAGCGTGTCTCATCACACCTTGGCATCACCTTTTCAGTACATTCCATTTCATTTCACTCCCTTGCAAAGACGATGCCAAGGTGAGGCAGCTGTAGACACGCTAATTTTGACGTCATTTCGAGTAAATTTCATATCATACAATAATGCCTCAAAATGGTCTGATAATTAATCATTAATTAATTTTTATTAATCTTTTTAAGTGTCGGGTTTAACAGATGTGTTTAAGTTAATCAATTGAATTGATTTTAGCTCAAATTTGAGTTAAAATATGAAGAATTCTAAAAGACGTCGACCTACGTGGACGCCATTTATAGTTTATTCATGTTTTAACGATTAAATTTGAATTTTAATTAATTTATTTATTAAATAAAAGGCGTCTTGTAAGGTCGACGCGTTTTAAGTTTCCTAAATGGTTTCTACTTCTCCTCCGGATGTTTATCCTTATCTTAATTAGTCTAAAAGACGTCTACACAGGTGGACGCGTTTTACCTAATAAAGATAAAGATAAGTTTTCCCGGATATTTATCCTTATCTTAATTAATCTGAAAGGCGTCAGCTAAGGTAGACGCGTTTTAGATAATTACAGATAAAGATGAATTAATCAGTAATTATCTGTCGGTTAAGATGGATAAATTCGGGAGTTTTCAAATGTTAATCGCGAACGCAAGGAATGCCTATAAATACCCTGCATGTTAAAGAAGAGAGAGAACAGAATTGAATTGAATTGAGCCATAGCATTATAGCGAGTTGGAGATCGGAGCAACAACGTCGTAACGCCGGAGCGCTGCCATTTCCAGAAGTCGGCGTCCCTTTCAAGATCTTCATCCTTTCAGAGCTTCAACCGATTGGGCATAAGTTTTTCATTACTGCATTCATTTCATTAGTTTTATTCTTCATATTCACTTCATGCAAACACACACCACAGCATAATCTTTCAAAAACCTACTTGATCTAAGGGGTTTCAAAGCCATTAAAACAAGTGAGTTTGCTGTTTTAAATATGCTTAAAATCATGATTAGTTCAGATACTACTTCTATTTAAATTCTCATCATAGTTCTTCTTTACTTTTGTTTCTGTCTCTGCTGCACTCAACAACAACAAACAAGAGATCAAAAAGGGGAAATCAAGCACAACTTTTGGACGATCCTCAACCTCAAACTCAACAGCAAGAACAAAAGAGCAAAGAAAAGGCTCTCTTTCTTCAGCCGGCTGAGGAAGGGGAACCAAGGACTTAATCTTCCGCGTTTTGAAAGGTAGGCGATCATACTCTCTTTTGAAACTTTTTTAAGTTAAAAGTTTCTGGCGATCACTGCACTTTAGTTGCTGTTTTTAATAGGTTAGTTTACACTAAACAACATAGATATTTCATGTTAATCACACGGTCATTCTAAGCACCTACACCACCTAGACGCAAGGCTATTGGGAACAAGTGGGTTCTTAAAGTCAAGCGTAAAGCTGATGGGTCAATTGGCAAGTATAAAGTCTGACTCGTGGCGAAAGGCTATACCCAATTAAAGGGAATAGACTACGAAGAGACATTCTCCCTAGTGGTGAGATTTGCCTATATTCGTCTCATCATGACTATCGTCGCTCATCTAGACTGGAAATTGTTCTATATGGATGTAAAGACAGCTTTTCTCAAGGGAGAATTAGACGAAGAGATCTATATAGCTCAGTCTATGGGCTTCGAAGCTAAAAGACGAGCGCGAAGTGTGACGCTTAAAATGTTATATATATGGTCTCAAGCAGTCATCTAGATAGTAGTATTATCGGTTCTACCAAGTAATCATTTCGATTGACTTCAAAATGACTGAAGAGGACCACTGTGTCTATGTCAAGAGAGTTAAGAAAAGTGTTCTCATTCTCTCTTTATATGTTGACGATATATTACTAGCCTGAATGACATGGAGTTAATCAAAACCACTCAATAGTGGTTATTTTCCACATTTGAGATGAAGGATTTAGGTGAGGCTGATTATATACTGGGAGTAAAGATCCAAAGGGATCGATCCAAGAGACTTCTAAATTTGTCTCAAGATACTTACATCAAGAAAATCTTGGAGCGCTTCCGGATGCATAAAGCCAAGCCTGTGGATACTCCAATGGAGAGGGGCTCAGTTCTTAGCATTGAGCAATGTCCCAATACAGAGGAAGAGAAAGAACAAATGAAAGATGTCCTTTATGCCAATGCAGTCGGTTGCCTCATGTATGCCATGATGTGCACTCGTCCCGACATTTGTTTTGCAGTTGGTATGGCTAGTAGATATCAAAGTAATCATGGAACTGCGCATTGGCTAGTAGTAAAAAGGATTTTCAGATATCTGCGAGGTACTGAGAACCTCGTTCTGTACTATCATGGTGGGAGCCTTAGGTTGACTGGATACTCGAATGCCGATGGATCAGCTGACAGAGATGAGCACAAATCCACTTCGGGATATGCATTCGTACTTGGAGGAGGAGCTATTTCTTGGTGCAGTAAGAAGCAAGTATGTGTCTCCTTGTCTACAATGGAGTCTAAGTACGTTACTTGCACTGCTGCGATCCAGGAAGCCATTTGGTTGAGGCGATTCTTGGTGAGTTTGAATGTCACAGCACATGCAGGAGATGCTGTAGTGGTCTATTGCGACAATATGGCCGCAATAACCTACACGAAGGACCCCAAGTATCACGGAAAGTCAAAGCATATTGACACTAGTTACCACTTTATTAGAGACATCATTGCGCAAGAGTTGGTGGTCCTTAGATATATCTTTACTAGTGAGATGCTTGCAGATCCTTTCACAAAACTTCTTGTGAGACTTGCGTTTCTCAAACATGTTGGAGGTTTAGGACTGAGAAGGATCTAGTTGTTTTTGTAAAAGGACACCATTTATGCAATAAAATACGAGTATTTCCTTTGCATTATTAGTGTACTTATATTTGTGAATGTGAATATGTTGGCCACCAGGTGTTGATCGGTCCACTCACACAGACGATCGCAATGTCGCTATGAGAGCGAGCATAATGAGATAGATTATGTAGTCTTGACACTCAGTGGGAGTGTATATATATTACGTTCAATGGGAGCGTAATAAGAGTCGAAATCGCCTTAGCAGATGGCTAAGATGAGACTGATTGAAAACAGTCGGACATGGACTCTTCCATGTAGTCTATTGATAGCTGAATCTGATGAGAGCCATATGGGCAACCTAGATGTACTTAGTGGAGTGCAGAGTTACAGATTTATATAGTGTATGAGCATGGCCATTCCTGCTATGAGCTCCACCATAACATACTGATCATACTGTATGTGCTATCCACACGACCTTTAGAGGAATGACTGAATGGATCCCTACTTCATCACTGTATGAAGCCTCTGCCTTTTTATTATGCCTTTTGAGATTATGCACCTTGTCATGATGTGGACACTTGATGATGCTACTTTAGCATGTTTTTCAAAGACCATGGTATATGCGGTCAAGCGAAGCAGGTCTAGGAAAGCAGTTAAGTCAAAACAGATTGACATGTGTGGCGTAAGAAAAATCGGCTTGTATCACACTGGTGTCGTTCTGACTCATTGCTGGCCAGCAGTTATGATGGATGTGTCTAATATAATCATGAGTACAGAAACACAATTTATGAGAGGTTAAGGTGGAGATCTCAGAGGGATCAAATCTCCTTAACTTGATGTGAGCTTGTGGTTTGGGGTATGAGACGAGATTTGGAGTTGCAGTGTTATGTTAGTATGGTGATAACTTAATATAGTACTCCTCACTTATATATCATTCTCATTCGGTTGCATACGCAATTTCCCTGTATGAAAGGTAGAGTTATAAGAGGAGATACCATTATGATATGTCTAATGTGTCTGAGTGAAAGATGTTAAACGTGTGGATAAGCATCCACATTGGGATTCTTTTTCAATGAGGAAAAGGATTTTAGAAGATAAGAGCCCCAATGTGTGGGAACTCTTGAAGAGTCTCTTTCTATATAATCGAGAGTATATAGAGAGGAGACGCCCCGTACATGAGAATTCTTTTTCCTCCTCTCTCCCACAAATTCCTCCATCTCCTCTATCTCTCTCCCTTGAAAGAATCACCCGAAGTTTCCGGGATCTGGCGCGTGGACTCCGCGAACGACTCTGATAACCGCTCTATACCGACGAGAGGACGCTTTCATTCCACACCGTTATGACGTCGTACACGCTACAAATGTAATATTTTTCCAACACATATGATCATAGCGATTGCGTTTTCGTGGGTCAACATGGATGGAAACTGTTGGTATTTGATGTGAAATTTTTGCTTTTGCTCACCATTTAAGTTTTTATCCTTCTTTTTCCATAAAATTCCTCAAGAAATCGTTTCTTTATCTTTTTAGCCTTTAATAGCGTCTTGCTTTAATCACATTTTGAAGTTTAATTCTCTCTATTCACCATGCATGCGCATGCGCTCGTGGCTTAGTTAGCTAAATTCAGTTACATCGAACAGTGAAAAAAATCTCCTTCATGCAGTGTGACTACACGTGGCCTTCTTCCTACTCCACTTTTCTCTTTGGATAATGATGTAGAATGATGTAGACTGGATCTATCACGACCGAATTCCGGGGCTGGAACCCGGAGAAAGGGATCCGAAGCCGGTTCGGATCGGTGTTATTGAGGCCCGACGGGGATCCGGAAGGCCGAGGAGGCGGAGGCGAAGACGAGGGTCCGAAGGCCGAAGGGCGCTTCGGTCGGTGCGGGCTCGTCTCCGGAAAGTCGGGGCCGAGGCTCCTCCGGTGGGCGAAGGGGCGGCGTGGATGAAGCTCTATCTGGCTGTATTGCCGATAGGCAATGGAACCGAAGCCGACGGTCCGAGGCCGGAAGGGTCTCGGACTCGGCTTGCTCTTGGATAGTGAGCCCAAAAGCCCTTTTTGCCGGACGAGGGGACAGCGCGGGGCCGAGTCTCCTGTTGCGGGGCAGCCGTCGCACGGCGTCGAGACCAGGGAGAGAAATCCGAGGTCGGCGGCCGAGACCGACTCGAGAAGGTCGACGATGATTCGAACCGAGCTCCTGCAGGAGGGAAAGAAGAAGAAACCGGTCAGCAGGAGTCCCGGGCTCTGGTCCTTAGGAACCCCCTCCGACGGTCAAGTTAGCTTCTGAAGATGATTCGATTCAGAAGGCAAGAAGTAGCTTTAATGCTTTTTGGACCGTAGTCCTTAAGGGTCTCGGAGGCAAAGAGTTGCATACCTTTGGCAATAAATAGCGGTGTATTTATAGCAAAGGATAGGGGTTGGTTAACGGTGGTAGCCGATATAGGACTATGTTTAGGCTTACTGGTAAACCGCCATAGTGCCGGATCCGCCACCAAAGTGGGCCGGACTCGGCTATCGGGCCGAAGGGGGTTGGGCCGCTGAGGGGCCGAAGCCTGCTGGGCCTTGGGCTGCCGTGCTGTTCCCGGGCCTTAGGCTGATGGGCCGCTGACGGGCCGAAGCCTGTTGGGCCGGGAGCGCCGGTGCCGCTTGGGGGGCCGAGGGCTGCTGGGCCGCCGATGGGCCGGAGGCTCCCGGAGGGCCTGATACTGCTGCTGTTGGGCTAAACGGGGTTTGGGCCTGCTCTAATGGGCCGAATCAGATTCTGCCTCATCAAATAATTTTTACGAATTAGGTATCAGATGGGGTTCCTCTAGATCACAATCGAAGTCTCCTCTGACGAGTGTTATGACTGTGATACGGGAGTTTGAAAACAAATTGAAAACAAAATCAAGTCCCTCCATCTTCCTTGTTCGCGTGTACAGAAGTCCAACATGTCGCATTCTGTACATAGGCAAGCTCTGATTATTTTGTCACTGAATCCAACTCCAAACCCATTGATTGAAGGTAAGAAGACAAGACTACGTAAGTTCTTCAGTGCACATCTAATGTAGGATATCCAAACTAACATCACAACCAATCGAAAAATGAAGAATAAGACTGAAAGGCAAATCAAATAGCTCAGAACTCGTACTTGAATAATGGATAGATAGGAGCAGGCCATATTAATTTATGGACTGCTCGTGACATTTTTATACTTATACATGGGGAGAGAGGAAGCGAAGTCTTTATTTTCCTTCCTTTTGCCTTGTGGGTGGGCGGTGTGAAAGAAAGGGGAGAGAACGATGCATATATCGCTGCCTTATACATTATCTTATTCATGTGCTATTAATTTTTTTTTTTTTCCCTTCCAATGAGTTCTGCTAATGAAGGGGTAGGGAAATGGATCATCGGCTCTCAGACGACCGCCTTCACGCACAGCCACTGCCCGACGAAGAGCTTGTCACAGTCGAGGTTGGGGTTGAACATGCCGAAGGTGGTATCTGTCAAGCCAAACCGCTGGCTTACGGCAAAGCAAGTGTCCCCACTCGCCACGGCGACGACAGACTGGCAGGTTAACGGCACTCCAAAGGTCGGCAGGCCAACTGCTTCTCATGAAGGTAAAAGGTGTTAGAAGCAAGTCTTAGTAGGGCTGGGTGAAGCCACATATGTAAGAGACGAGATCTTCTTAATATAGCGTTGGACGAGAGTCCAATAATACTGAGAGGGGAGGGAGGTTAATCATTGCAAAAATATCTTTTCGAAGTTGTTGCAGGCAAATTAAAATAAATGCCAAGAGTTTAGGACACGTACGGCTGGTAATCCTGCCTTCCACACTCGAGGTGGTAAGAAAGAGGAAGAACAGCATAGCCAAATAGAAGACCATGGATGCGTACCCGGGCTTGGCCATCTCTTCAAGCTTTCAGGCAACGACGTCCTGTCTCTCCCTCTTCTGCGTGTAGAACCGCAGCTTGTCCCCTTTTATAGGAAAAGGTGAAAGCGTCGAGGCATCAGAAAAGCCACCCATGTTACCTAGTGTTTTCTACAGGCGAACAAGAGGCCGGCTTCCTTTTACACCTAGTTTTAGAGACTATTAGGATTGTATGTTTATCTACGTTAGAATAGTTCTGTTTTGGAAAAAAGACAAAATCAAAGAATGTTTAATAGATGGTGCCTACTCCACACATAGTCTTAAAGTTTTGAGTTTGATGGTCCAATAACTTCAACATGGTATCAACACCCATAGTTACGAACCGAGCCACGCACTTCGTATTTGTGGTCTACGTGACAGAGTCTAAAATCGACCTGCACGTAAGGAGGCGTCTTAGAATTGTCATGTATTGAAAAACGGATAAAATCAACAAGTGTTTAAAAGATGGTGCCTACTCCACTCATGGCCTTAAAATTTTGAGTTGAATGGCCCTAACTTCAACAATCTACTAACACCGTGTACAACAAAACTCCTGATGGTGAGAGGATACTTACGTGTTGTTCTTATCTTTGTATTTTTTGTTGTAATCTCATTCACGTATTATATATAATATGCTGGTCTCTCTCTAGAAAACAACAGAAAGAGCTCCAGAGAATATCCATCATCTGTTTCTTCCTTTATGGTATCAGAGCATCACGCTTCTGCCATGGCCAGCGATTCATCTTCCTCTTCTGTTGTTACCCAGGCTACTACTGCTCCCTTTCCATCTCCCATGATTCCCAATGTTAGCCATTATCTCTCAATCAAGCTGACACCCACCAACTACGTGATCTGGAAGCAACAATTTATTCCCCTTCTGAATAGTCAGAGAATGATGGGTCTTATTGATGGCACAGATCCTAAGCCAGCAAAAACCATCGAGAAAGACTCGGTTGATGTTCCTAATCCGGAATATGAGGCCTGGTTTGTTAGAGATCAACTTGTTCTAAGTTGGATCTCTTTGTCTCTCTCTGAAGAAGTAGCACACCTTCATATCCGCATCAGGCACGCGTCTGAAGCTTGGGAAGCCCTCTCCACTACTTTCGAATCCTTCTCAGAGTCGCGTGTGCTTCAATTGCATCTTCAATTGCAAAACCTCAAGAAAGGTACACAAAATGTCTCTGCCTTTCTCCATAAGGCAACATTTTTTGCAGATCAACTTGTAGAGGTTGGGCAACCAGTGTCCCCGGCACAACTGACTGCCATAATCTCACGGAACCTGGGACCAGAATTCAGTGCTGTCCTATCTGCACTCTCCATAAGAGAACGACCACCCTCCTTCCACGAACTCCATAGTATGCTCACCACCATGGAGTTTAACCTAGAAGCATCTGTCACACCAGTTACTGAAGAGACTTCATCAATCAATCTTACCCAACGTGCCCCTCAACGCAATGGCGGCACCAATCGAGGCTCCAATGGCCGCGGGCGAGGGAGGGGCAAAGGTCGCTTTCCTCCATGTATTCACTGCAACAGAACAAATCACACCCCCGACTGCTGCTATCATAGACCTGGGGCGTCCTCCACGATGTCCTCGTACGCTGCTCCGCCTCTTGCTGCCAACATGGTCCCTGCTGTGAACATGGCAACCTATCGTCAACCGCAAGCTGCTCAGTTTGAGGATTGGTAGGTATCCTGACACAGGTGCAACACACCACGTGACGCCAGACTTCTCTCGTCTCTCCATCACAAATGACTACACTGGGTCCGATCACCTTCGCGTTGGTAATGGTACTGGTGTGCCTATTGTCCACACTGGCTCTTCCACTTTCTCATCTGGTAATAGACAGTTTACTCTTCGTAATCTTCTCATCTTCCCACCATTCAAAAAAATCTTCTCTCTGTTAAAAATTTACCAGTGACAATAATTGTGTTTTTGAATTTCATCCTGAACATTGTTTTGTTAAGGACAAGACTACGGGGGCAACACTACTACAAGGGCGCAGTAAGGATGGATTATATCACCTTCGAACGCCACGAGAGTCTCCAGCAACCATGTCTGTCAATAAACATCGCACTCCTAGTTGTTTCCTTGGTGAACGAGCCTCTGCTTCCATCTGGCATGCTTGTTTAGGCCATAGTAATTTTCAGAATGTTCTCTCTCTTATTAAATCTAGTTCTTTACCTTGCATTGGTTCTAAGCTATCGTCACATAATTGTAATGCTTGCAAATTGGGAAAAGCAAGTAAATTTCCTCTTTCGCCTACCTTGTCAGTTAGCTCTAACCCACTTCAATTAGTTTATTCTGATGTATGGGGACCTGCACCTCTCTCTTCCATTAATGGTGAAAGATATTTTGTCATTTTTGTGGATGACTTTTTTAAATTTGTTTGGATATACCCCATCTCTCAACGCTCTCAAGTGCCCTGCATTTTTAGAAAATTTCATGTCATGGTAGAGCGGCAGTTCTCCACCAAGTTGCTCGCTCTCCAATCTGATTGGGGTGGAGAGTATCGTGCATTGAGTCCTTATTTAGATCAACTTGGCATCAAACACCGAATTGCGTATGCCTATGAACAAAATGGGGCCGCTGAATGAAAAATTCGTCATATTGTGGATTGTGGGCTCTCTCTCCTTGCCCATGCATCGGTGCCACGTTTGTTTTGGAATTTCGCCTTTGAGACTGCCGTTTATACCATCAACCGTCTGCCCACCCCAACTTTGGATGGCCTTTCGCCATTTCAAAAATTTTTTGGCAAGTCGCCTGGCTATTTATTTCTACGTGTATTTGGATGTGTTGCTTTTCCCCTTCTCCAAGCATATAATTTGATGTAGACTGGATCTATCACGACCGGACTCCGAAGACGAAATCCGAAGATAATGGATCCGGAGCTAGGTCGGATCGGTGTAAGAGGTCCGACGGGAATCCAAAAGGCGATGGAGGCAGAGACGAAGCCGAAGGTCCGAGGCCGAGGGTGGCTCAGTCGATTGCTGGCTCGCTTTTGGAAGGCGGGGCCGAGTCTCCTTCGGTTTGGGGATGCAGCCTGCGCACGGCGTCGAGACCGATAGGAGAAGTCCGAGGTCGGTGGCCGAGACCGACTCGGGGAGATCGGCGATGATTCGAACCGAGCCCCTGCAGGAGGGAAAGAAGAAGAAACCGGTCAGCAGGAGTCCCGGGCTTCGGCCCTTAAGAACTCCCTCCGACGGTCAAGTTAGCTCCTGAAGATGATTTGATTCAGAAGGCAAAGAGTAGCTTTAATGCTTTTTGGACTATAGTCCTTGAGGGTCTCGGAGGCATAGAATTGCATACCTTTGGCAATAAATAGCGGTGTATTTATAGCAGAGGATAGAGGATGGTTAACGGTGACAGCCGATATAGGACTATGTCTGGGCTTACTGGTAAACCGCCATAGTGCCTAGTCCTCCACCGGAGTGGGCCGGACTCGGCTATCGGGCCGAAGGGGGTTGGGCCGCTGATGGGCCGAAGCCTGATGGGCCTGGGGCTGCCGGGCTGCTACCGGGCCGTAGGCTGATGGGCCGCTGACGGGCTGAAGCCTGTTGGGCCGGGAGCAACGGTGCCGCTTACGGGCCGAGGGCTGTTGGGCCGCTGATGGGCCGAAGGCTCCCTGAGGGCCTTGTACTGCTGCTGCTGGGCTGAACTAGGTTTGGGCTTGTTTTAATGGGCCGAATCGGATTTTGCCTCATCACATAGCCCCCTACTCTTGTCTTCCTCAGTTCTGAGATGGCGAGAGTATAGCCCGAAGCTGGTTGGGGAATAGCGTAACAGATGCTTTACCCGAAGCTTTCTGTTCCTCTTTATTGAAAGAGGATGCCCTTGGTCGGCCGAGGGTTAAATAGCTGCTTCGTCTTCATTCAGGATGGCGACGAAGGCCTTTGCCTCTGAGAGCGAAGGGCCGAGTCCTCTGACTCGCGTCAGACTTCATTAAATGGACGGGACGGGCGTCGCTTCGCGAATAAGCACGGGACATGCGTCGCGCATCCGGCCGCTCCGTAAAAAGCACAAAAGGATCCTGACCGCTCGCGGGTCGCGGATCGCCTCGGCTCTCTGCCCGAGGTTCTACTCGGATTGCCGCCGCTCCCTTCTCCGGCACGCGGATCGGAACACGTGGCGGGCATCCGAATGATCAGCCGAAGGGTCGGAGCGCTTTCGGCCGTTGATCGCTCTGCTTCGAGTCCCGGAGCCTGCCCGTCATCATTGCCGAAGGACGGTACACGTGGCGGACATCCGAGAGGAGCGGCGAGACGACGGGGACGATCTCGGCCGTCGGCCTTGGCAGGAAGGGCTTCGAACGGGGCCTATAAATAGGAGCCCTTCGCAGAACACTGTTCTTCTTCCTGCCTCTGCGTCTACGTTGCTTTGCGATCACCTGAGCTCTCCCTCCTCTCTAGCGAAAGGCTAGCTTCTCTGAAGGCGTCGTCCGAGCTTGCTGGCCATCGCGGAAAGATCTACATCCCTCGGAGCGCTTCATTGGCGGAGTTGGGTGATTTGAGACTGCGCTCGGTCCAGGAGAGATCTTTTCCCCCTCGAGAGTAAGCCTTGATCTCCCTTCTCGCCTTCCTGATCTTATGGTCCGTAGCTCTTCTTCGAGCGAAATTACTCCTTCAGACGAGGAGTATACTCCGTCTCATTCCCCCAAGTCTTGTGTGTCATCTCCCTATACTTTGGACTCCCTCGCCTCTGTAATGTCCGGAGAGCCCGAAGCTTCCGGGGCCGAGGCCTCCGAGGCCGAGGCATCCGAGGAGGTTCGAACTCCGGGCCAGGCTTCCACTTCGGGACATCGTCGTCCCGAGACCGTTTCGGAAGCATCCTGTGCCCTTTCGGACGAAGAGGTTAGCAATCTTGCTTCGTACTTCAAGCTTCCTTCATGGATGACGCCTTATCGGCCTGGTTCTACCACCAGAGCCAACACTCCCCGCCCGGGTACCTTTTCTATCTATGAGGATAGCTTCCAGGCGGGCTTTCGTCTTCCTCTCCCCACCTTCATCATTAACCTCCTTTGCTTCTACGGGCTGGCCCCGTCTCAGTTTTTTCCCAATTCTTGGCGTACCGTATACGGTTTTTTGGCTGTGCTTGCCCGCATACGGACTGTCCCTTCCATCAATGTCTTCCGCTACCTTTTCAAAATCCAAAGGCAGGGGAGATCCGAATGGTATTGCTTCGTCCCTCGGATCGGGCGAAGCATCTTTTCCGGGAAACCCTCGTCCATCCACGGCTGGAAGAGGAAGTTTATCCTCATTTCCTTGCCGGAGAACGAGAAGAGCGTGTGGCCCTTCCCTACCGAATGGGCGCCGCTGGCCTCAGGCCTCTCGGATCCTCCCGTCCTGACCTCCTCCCAGAGCACCCTTGTGGGCCACATCTAGACTATGGCCCCGTACGATATCTAGGGGCTCCTTAGCAAGGCGGAGCTGTTTGTGAACGCCGGGGTATGGCCAGACCCACAGATCGATCTGGAGCGGGCCTTCCCTTACCTTCCTCCCGGGGAGACTCCGCAGGGCAGTGAAGGAAGTGCCGAGGCCGCTCCTCCGGCCGAAGCTCCTCCGGCCGCAGAGGTTGCTGAAGCTTCGGCCGAGGGTAAGTCGGTTGTAAGTTGTAACTTCTGTGTTATTCGTTTCTAACACGTCTTCTATGGCTTGCAGCAATGTCCGGGATCGAAGCCCTCCTGGAACGGATAGCCGAGCAGCGCGGCCAAGGCCAGCTACGACCCCCGCAGGCGGCAGGCGGGTCGGGACGCGACGTTGTGGCCCCGAGCGCTCGAGCCGGGATCGCCATGACTGCGGCCTCCTCCGAGGGCCGTGCTGCTGCCGCTGCTCTCGAGAGGGAGCGAAAGACCAAATCTGCCGCCCGAAGGGGCGGCCGATCGTCGAAGCGGCCTCGGGCGGAAGAGCCTGAAGAGGCAGAACCCCCCCCACTGGTCAGGAGAACTGCCGGGGCCCGAAGGGCCGCAACGCTGGCCTCCCCCGAGGCGCCGAGGGGCGACTCTCCTCCGGCCGCGATTGCCGGAGCAGAGCACGAGGGCGCCGGGTCGCGGGCGCCTCGCATGCAAGAGCGCGAGCTGTGGGTCCCCGAGCCGGGGATCTACAGAGATGAGAGCATAGAGGACTCTCAGACGTGCCTCCGTCTGCTCCGCAGCCTCACTCTCCCTTCAGCCCTTGTGGAGCTAAAGGACTACTCGGTCACCGATCTGGCGGCGATGAGCGCCCGATTGGCGGTCCAGGTAAGCAGCTTCCGAGTGTGCTTCAGTCTAGCTTTCCTTAGCTTCAATTTTTGCTGATTCTTGTCTGCTATCGGTCCGTAGGCCGCGGTTACGGGTAGTGTCTTGCTTCACCATCAGGAGCTGCTCCGAGACAAGCTCCTGGAGGCCGAGAGGGCGACGGCCTCGGCGGGTTCGGATGAGGGCCCTTCGGCGGGACCCAACATCGAGTCCACGATTGATGGGCTTGTGGCCACGAACGCCTGGATGCGGGCGCAGCTGGAGGAGAGGGCAGCAGAGGCCCGTGCTTCTGCCGAGGCCAGGACGAAGGCCGAGCGGGAGCTTTCTGCAGCACAGGCTGAGATCCGGGCCCTTAAGGCCCAGATACAGGACAAGGACGCCCGGCAGGCTTCGGAAAATCGCCGCCATGCCGAGGAGATGTCGGCCCTGAAGCTGGAGCTGGAGGAGGCGATGGACTCGGCAGTGGCTGATTATAAGGCCAGCCCGGACTACGTTGAAGAAATAATTCAAGCCCAGCTTCAGGCGGCCTCCTCGGTCTTCGACATCGGGCTGGCCGTCGCCCAGAAGGCCTGCCCGAGCGTGGACCTTACCGGGCTTGCCTTGCCGACGGGTGAGGAAGCCAATGAGCTCCTATCTTGGTGGAAGGAGCTTATGGATCAGAGGGTCCCGGTCCCGGTGGAAGGCGATGAGGCCGTACCAGCCGAGGAGGCCCCTGTCGAATCTGCCCCGCATGAGGCTGTGCAGATCGTCGATTCCCCTTCTCCCTCTTCTGGCCGAAACCCAGTTGAAGTGGAGGGGGTTGCCGAGGACTGACACGAGGGCTTGCCTCGGTTTTTGTTTTTCTTCTTATGTAAGCCTGCGGCCAGGTGGATGGCCGGTTTTGTACTTCCTCTTTTTGTGAATACAGGAAGTGTTTCTGGCTTTACCTTGATGTCTTGTGTATTATCTACCGAATCTGGTTTTTCAGAAATCCGAGATCCTGTCCTAAGGCCGAGACCCGTTGTAGGTTCGGATAGAAAGTTAACAATATCGCCACAGATAGTATACATAGCCGGGGCCTTCACTAACGTGGTTCACATGATCCGAAGGGACATCCTACTGCCCCTGACGCGATCTGCGTGGCCGAAGCCAATCTCGGCTTGGTCTCATACGGACTTAGAAATCCATGCCGCTTCCGATACGGTTCGCATGGCCGAAGCCACTCCCGGTACGGTTTACACGGACTTAGAAAACCATGCCCCTCCCGATACGGTTTACATGGCCGAAGCCACTCCCGGTATGGTTTACACGGACTTAGAAAACCATGCCACTCCCGATACGGTTTGCATGGCCGAAGCCACTCCCGGTACGGTTTACACGGACTTAGAATACCATGCCGCTCCCGATACGGTTTACATGGCCGAAGCCACTCCCGGTACGGTTTACACGGACTTAGAAAACCATGCCGCTCCCGATACGGTTTGCATGGCCGAAGCCACTCCCGGTACGGTTTACACGGACTTAGAATACCATGCCGCTCCCAATACGGTTTACATGGCCGAAGCCACTCCCGGTACGGTTTACACGGACTTAGAATACCATGCCGCTCCTGATACGGTTTACATGGCTGAAGCCACTCCCGGTACGGTTTACACGGACTTAGAAAACCATGCCGGTCCCGATACGGTTTACATGGCCGAAGCCACTCCCGGTACGGTTTACACGGACTTAGAATACCATGCCGCTCCCGATACGGTTTACATGGCCGAAGCCACTCCCGGTACGGTTTACACGGACTTAGAAAACCATGCCGCTCCCGATACGGTTTACATGGCCGAAGCCACTCCCGGTACGATTTACACGGACTTAGAAAATCATGCCGCTCCCGATACGGTTTGCATGGCCGAAGCCACTCTCGGTACGGTTTACACGGACTTAGAAAACCATGCCGCTCCCGATATGGTTTGTGTAACGACCCGCCACCCTATAATTGGGGATCCGATTACTAAATGGGTACCGAATCATTAATTTGGAACCAAACCAGGATCTAGTAAGTCTGGAAAATAAATAATAAACTAAGCTAAACATTCACATCGCATTGAATTGAAAGTGCAGAAATTAAAATTATTACAATGCGACTCGATACAGCAAATAATTACATATTCCAACTGAAAAGAAATAATTAAACATACAGGCCAAAGATAAATAACAACTACATCGGGGCATACCCCGGAACAACCGCTGAAGGCACACCACACCAAGCCGCACACGCCGCTCTAAGTCTGCTGGGAGTCCTCACCTGAAAACCGCAGGGGTGAGTCTCAAGACAAGACTCAGTAGGGATCCTTCGATCCCCACTGCCCACGCACACACCCACAAGTGTAAAGTACAGCTAACAGTAAAGTAACAAGTGTAATGGCAGGTACGATATCTAATTCTCTACGTGAGAACACATGCAGTCGAAATATAATAATCATGCACATTCTAAGCCAACCGTTAGAAAACCCACAACTGCCATCTCGATAGAACTCGCCAACCGTACAAACAACGGTGAGAAAAACCTCGACCCGCTGAGACCAAGGAGCAGCCCCTCGGATAGCACGCTCGCTACTCCGGCCCAACTGGCTCAGGTGACTACCCCTTCCCTCAGCATGAGTGACTCTCCGAATGTACCACTCCGACACCGGTACTAGCTGACCCCGGGGTTCACCAGGTGACCCTCTCTCACTAGGCGTCACCCCGCCCACGCCCCCACCGGCGCTGTGCTCACGCCCCCACCAGCACAGGGTGATAAAGTGCTACAATGTCACTCCAGGTCCACAGTAACTGAAAACCCAACACCGTGCGGTCCGGTCACGTGAAAAGTCCGCGATCGCATAACACACATAGAACCATCCGATCATGAGGAATCCATCTCTATCGGGTGCACTAAAACATGTGCTAACCATCTATCTAGCAGTATGAACACATTTTACTGGCATGCATTAGTGAGATTCTGTCTTGAATCGCGTCGACCGAGGTCGACGCCATTCAAGCCCCATGTACAGGTTTATATAAATCAGTCTTCAGAATCTGGTCTTAAAAGGCGTCGACACCAGCGGACGCCGTTTAAAAGGCGTCGACATCCTCAGACGCCATTCAACACGAAAATCCGGAATTTGATTTCTGCGATTAAAAGACGTCGTGGATGCCTGACGCCATTCGAAAACGCGTCGTTTACCCAAGACGTCTTTTAGCCACAGGATCTCCGACCTGGCAGAGTATCTGCCAAGCGATTCCTGTCTAAAAGGCGTCGTGATGGCCCGACGCCCTTCAAAAAGGCGTCGTCCATGCACGACGTCTTTCAACCCCAGGAACCAGAATCGCCCTAAGCCCGAGGGCTCCCTTTTCAACTCCAAAGAACCCCAAAAATCATCAAAAATGGAGGGAAACGAGAAGCAATACAATCTATAGGCAAACACCCCCATAGAGATCCTAAACATGCTCATTCTAACCCCCAAAACCGAAGATCTACCACATGTATAACGAGGAAAACATGATTTTAAACACAACGCTATGGGGAACGTCACCCTACCGGACACTCGAACTCCTCCAAGCTTCAAGTCGTCCACCCTTCTCGCCCCATGCCGCCGCCGGTACCGCCGTGGTCATCCTTGCTCCACCGTGACGTCGGCCGCCGTCCGGAGAGTAGAACGCCGCAGTGGAAGTGGAGGTGGTAGTGGTATGAGTTAGGTAGAGGATGGAGTGGAGGGAGAGACGGAGTGGTGGGAGGAAAAGAGGGAGGAGGAAGAAATCGCCGCCGGTCGCCGGAGGAGAGAAGGAGAGTAGGAGAAAATGAGGGAAAGTAGGAGGGCTCGCGGGGTTAACCAGAAGCTGGCTAAAACGCGTCGACATCTACGGACGCCAATCAGGTGATGTGACGGCCGCTCTGACAAGATTCTGAAACGCGTCGTCCAACACCAACGCCATTCAGACAACTTGTCAGGGCCGTACTCTGACACACCCAGAGTCGCAGTCTGAAAGGCGTCGTCCCTCGAAGACGCCGTTCAGACGACCTGACAGGGCCGTACTCTCGCAGCCCAAGGCTAGCCCACGTGGCACTCACGTGGCAGAACCTGAAACGCGTCTGCCAAGGTGGACGCCGTTTAAAACGCGTTTGGAGGTCCTGACGCGAATCGACTCAGAACCTCCGCCCCTCACTAGGACTAGAACAACGGGGTCCGCCCCGAAATCCGGATCCGAATGTCTCGATCCTTACAGTTTGCATGGCCGAAGCCACTCCCGGTACGGTTTACACGGACTTAGAAAACCATGCCGCTCCCGATACGGTTTGCATGGCCGAAGCCACTCCCGGTACGGTTTACACGGATTTAGAAAACCATGCCGCTCCCGATACGGTTTACATGGCCGAAGCCACTCCCGGTACGGTTTACACGGACTTAGAATACCATACCGCTCCCGATACGGTTTACATGGCCGAAGCCACTCCCGGTACGGTTTACACGGACTTAGAAAACCATGCCGCTCCCGATACGGTTTACATGGCCGAAGCCACTCCCGGTACGGTTTACACGGACTTAGAAAACCATGCCGCTCCCGATACGGTTTGCATGGCCGAAGCCACTCCCGGTACGGTTTACACGGACTTAGAAAACCATGCCGCTCCCGATACGGTTTGCATGGCCGAAGCCACTCCCGGCACGGTTTATACGGACTTAAAAAACCATGCCGCTCCCGATACGGTTTGCATGGCCAAAGCCACTCCCGGTACGGTTTACACGGATTTAGAATACCATGCCGCTCCCGATACGGTTTGCATGGCCGAAGCCACTCCCGGTACGGTTTACACGGACTTAGAAAACCATGCCGCGTCCTGATCCGGATTACATGGCCGAGAGCCATTCGTCGGATCGAAGGAAGCGCGGACTTTGAATAATGCCGCTCCGATCCGATACTAATAGCCGGAGCCGCCCTCGGATCGGGTTGACGCGGTCTTTGAATAATGCCGCTCTGGTTGGCGGATTAAGCCCTTCATCTCCATGAGCATTTGGGAAGGGGGAGCAGGCAAGGGCAGATGCCGCTGTTGCGGGTCCCGTCACCTCTCTCAGTCCCATCCCTCCCTGCGATACCGCTTTCGGGAGGACTGCTGGTCTTCGGGCCGAGGGCGGACCACCTGGGGGGCAGGTGCCAAAGCTGCGTCAGCTACGCCTTTACCTTTAGATATCATCAGGGCCTCCCGGTTGACATACTTGTGTGCCCGGGCTACGAGGTCCTGGAAGGTAGGGGGATGGCGTTTCCCGATGGAGCCGAGGAGCCCTTCGTCCCGACACCCGCTGATCACGGCCGAGACCGCGATCGAGCTATCAAGGTTTGGGATTTGGGCGGCCTCGGTCCGAAACCTGGTGAAATACTCCTGGAGAGTTTCGGTGGAGCCTTGCCGGAGGGCTAATAAGCTGGCCGATGTCTTACACTGCCGGGTAGCATCATAGAACTGGTCGATGAACAGCTGGCCCAACTGAACTAGGGAGTGGATGGAGTTGGGGGCCAGTGCTTCGAACCAGGTCAGAGCAGTCTTCTCGAGGGTGAGGGGGAAGAGTCGACAGCGGACTGCTTCGGTGACCCCTCGGACCGAGAGATATGCGCTGAACCTCTGGAAGTGACAGACTAGATCTGTCATTCCGTCGTAGAGGGGGCCTTTCGACAGCTTGAAATTGGGAGGCACCTCGGTATCCAGGAGCTCCGTCGTGAACGGGGTCCGCTCCATGATGTTGCTGGCCAGAGGTGCCCCGTACGGCCAAGACACCATCTTCTACATTTCCTTCCTCATCGCCGCTAGCCGCCGGTCCAGGTCCGGGACGGTTGAGGTGGCGACTGACTGTCCACTGGTTCTGACCGGGCAGGATTCGGACGAAGCAAAGCCTTGCTTTGCCAGGCGATTGACGCGAGGGGCTCGGGCAGGTAGCGCCGAGGGCTTGCTGTGCGCTAAGGCGGTTTCGTCAGGGGAAACCGGTGCGGGTGCTGGACGGAACCTCGCATCTTGAACCGGGTAAAGTGGAGGGAGCAGTGCTTGTTGAGGAAGTTGTCCCATCAGTCCCATGCACTGGGCGATGGCGGATACCATCTCCTGAAGAGGCGCTAGGGATTTGACGGCAGTTGCCAGTGTTGCTATCTGCTGCTGGAGTACTCCCACCCGGTTGTCTTCCGCGACAAGGGACTCTGGTATGACTGGCAGAGTCGCGCTTGTCAGAGCACAAGGGGCGCCTTCAGACGGCAGTATCTGTGCCGAGGCTTCCCGTGCCTCTGCTTCGCTCTGTCCGGATCGCCGGGTGACAGGTCGTTGAGACATGACTTGTTTGCTTGTTTCCCACAGATGGCGCCACGTGATGTAGACTGGATCTATCACGACTGGACTCCGAAGACGAAATCCGAAGATAATGGATCCGGAGCTGGGTCGGATCGGTGTAAGAGGCCCGACGGGAATCCGAAAGGCGATGGAGGCAGAGACGAAGCCGAAGGTCCGAGGCCGAGGGTGGCTCGGTCGATTGCTGGCTCGCTTTTGGAAGGCGGGGCCGAGTCTCCTTCGGTTTGGGGATGCAGCCTGCGCACGGCGTCGAGACCGATGGGAGAAGTCCGAGGTCGGTGGCCGAGACCGACTCGGGGAGATCGGCGATGATTCGAACCGAGCCCCTGCAGGAGGGAAAGAAGAAGAAACCGGTCAGCATGAGTCCCGGGCTTCGGCCCTTAGGAACCCCCTCCGACGGTCAAGTTAGCTCCTGAAGATGATTCGATTCAGAAGGCAAAGAGTAGCTTTAATGCTTTTTGGACTATAGTCCTTGAGGGTCTCGGAGGCATAGAATTGCATACCTTTGGCAATAAATAGCGGTGTATTTATAGCAGAGGATAGAGGATGGTTAACGGTGACAGCCGATATAGGACTATGTCTGGGCTTACTGGTAAACCGCCATAGTGCCTAGTCATCCACCGAAGTGGGCCGGACTCGGCTATCGGGCCGAAGGGGGTTGGGCCGCTGATAGGCCGAAGCCTGATGGGCCTGGGGCTGCCGGGCTGCTACCGGGCCGTAGGCTGATGGGCCGCTGACGGGCTGAAGCCTGTTGGGCCGGGAGCAACGGTGCCGCTTACGGGCCGAGGGCTGTTGGGCCGCTGATGGGCCGAAGGCTCCCTGAGGGCCTTGTACTGCTGCTGCTGGGCTGAACTGGGTTTGGGCTTGTTTTAATGGGCCGAATCGGATTCTGCCTCATCATAATTCATCCAAATTTGATTTCTGCACTCGTCTATGTGTGTTTTTGGGGTATAGTCCACGTCATCATGGTTACCGATGTTATGATAAGGCCAACCAACGGTTCTATTATGCTCGGCATGTAACCTTTCACGAAGATGAGTTTCCTTATGCTAACTCATCATCTGCATTGTCTCCTGTGCTGGACTCTCCGTGGCTGTTGGTGACTTATCCCCCTACTCCGTCTATTGAAGGTAAGTATTCCTCCTCTTCATTTTTTTCTTCTATTCCTTCGCATGGTGTCCTTGTCCCTGTTGCCTCTGTTACAGCTCGCGTGTTGCCTTCAGACTCTACAGCTCCCCAATTGTTGAACCTGCACCACCCCCATCCTCTATGTCTGATCCTCCCACCATTCAACAACAAGACAATGGCCGCACTATTACTGTTACTAACATGTAGGGGATTCCCCTTGTAGTCGACTTGCGTGTTGATCCACCGGCGTCAAATACTTTCCCTACTACAGCTGCCCCTGTCCAGTCTGACGTCACCAAGCCTGCTCGGACCCACCCCATGCAGCTCCGCAATATGACAAAGCACCCTCTGTCGTCGACCCTTCTTGCCACTATGGACATTGTAACTGAGCCGACTAGTTTTACTACTGCTAGAAAATCTCCTATGTGGCGAGCGGCTATGTCTGATGAAATCAACGCTCTTATTAGCAATGGCACGTGGACTCTTGTTCCCGCTCCAAGTGGCGCCAATATTGTAGGCAGCAAATGGGCGTTTCGGATCAAGCGCCGCCCAGATGGTTCTATTGATCGTTTCAAGGCACGCCTAGTTGCTAAAGGGTATACTCAAGAAGCAGGCATTGACTACATTGATACATTCAGTCCAGTGGTCAAGCCCACTACCATTCGGACTGTCCTCGCCATTGCTATTTCTTGTGCATGGGACATTCGCCAACTTGACGTGTCTAATGCTTTCTTACATGGCCATCTTCAAGAGAACATCTACATGTCCCAGCCACCTGGTTACATTGATGAGCGGTACCCCCACTACGTCTGCAAGCTTCATAAGTCGTTGTACGGCTTGAAACAAGCTCCTCGCGCCTGGTTTAATCGGTTGAGTAGTTTTATTCTTCGTCTTGGCTTCATCGGGTCCAAGACTGATGCCTCTCTTTTCTTCTACCGCCGTCATGGGATTTTCCTCATCCTACTCATCTACGTTGACGATACACTTATCACCGATAGCTCTTCTTCGGCAATGTCTACACTTATCAAACAGTTTGGTGCAGAGTTTACTCTCAAAGATCTTGGTAGGCTGCATCATTTTCTTGGCATCGAGGTCATTACTTCTCCTCGTGGTCTCGTCCTCACTCAACGGCGTTATATTTATGATCTCCTGAAGAAGACTAACATGGATGGTGCAAAGCCTGTGTCTACACCCATGAGCACGTCCATAATACTATCTCGGTTCTCCTCTCAGCCGACTGTGGATGCCCATACATATCACAGTACAGTGGGTGCTCTTCAGTATCTCTCAATGACCCACCTGGACATATCCTTTGTTGTTAACAAAGTATGTCAATTCATGCATGACCCACGTGAAGACCATTGGCAAGCAGTCAAACGTATCTTGCGTTACCTCAAGCATACCGTCTGCTATGGTCTTCAATTTTCTTGTTCCATGCAGCCCCAACTTCATGCCTTTTCGGATGTTGATTGGGCTGGGAGCCCAGACGATCGTCGCTCAACAGGGGGTTATGCTATTTTCTTTGGCTCCAACTTAGTCTCTTGGTCGGCCAAAAAACAACAGACAGTTACTCGCTCATCGACTGAGGCAGAATATCAGGCAGTTGCAAATGCGACGGCTGAGCTTGTGTGGATACAATCCCGGTTGCGTGAATTGGGTTATTTGCCCTCTACTCCTCTTGTTTTGTGGTGTGATAACTTGGGTGCTACCTACTTATCTGTTAATCCCATCTTTCATGCACGAACAAAGCACATAGAAATCGACTTTCATTTTGTTCGTGATCTAGTCGCCAAGAAGTTGTTGCATGTTCGTTTTCTATCCAGCAAAGATCAGATTGCAGTTGTTTTAACCAAGCCTCTGTCCACTGTTCATTTTCAGCAACTTGTGCACAAGCTGCACCTCCATTCCTTGGATGGTCCAGCTTGAGGGAGGATACTAGGATTGTATGTTTATCTACAAACACCGTGTACAACAAAACTCCTGAATATTAGGATTGTATGTTTATCTATAAACACCGTGTACAACAAAACTCCTGATGATGAGAGGATACTTACGTGTTGTTCTTATCCTTGTATTTGGTTGTAATCTCATTCACGTATTATATATAATATGCTGGTCTCTCTCTAGAAAACAACAAAGAGAGCTCCAGAGAATTTCCATCATCTGTTTCTTCCTTTAGAGACGACTACATTTTCTTGACATTGGCAAGCTATAGCGGCCATCAGCATCATTCTGCGACTTCACCTAGAGCCGGCTTCTAACTCTTTGGAAGGACCACCTTACGGCGCATGACAAGGGGACCCTTGCATGCACTACTTCAGTGTAGATGTCGAGTTCAAACGATCTCTGAGATCATTTTTTTTTTCTTCCAAAGAATATAGTCAGTGTCGATCGACATGGGCAAGTGATGGGAGTTTTTTTTTGATGATTTATGGATTTGCGTTATTAGTGTATTTGATCTGACTCAATCGAGTGATTGTGATTGCTCGTTCAACCTGATCTTGTTACCTATAAATGAATATTCTTAATTATATCTTTCGAAGAAGAAAATCCTTGATTCATCATCGAAAAAATTTATCATTGAGAGGGACCGATTCAGTTCGGCCCATATACTGAGTGGGCCGGCCCATTAGGAGACGCCCAAGACACCTTTGGAGTCCACTTAGCCCCTCTAAGGAATATAGGCGAATTCCTGCGAAAAACTCATTTGAATCTGAAATAGATTCCGGAGGGTTCAGGACGACCCCCTCCTCTTAGGGAAGTCCTTTCTAAATCCCCTTCCAATCCTCTAATGGGAAACCTGCACCGGATAAGGAAGGCAGAATCCCGTCCAGTCCGGAGACGGGATCGGGCTTACCTCATTACGTCTTGCATGCGGACTCTCGAATCACCTTCAAACCTTTCCCCATAAAAGGGACCCTCTGGTAACCTCAGAAGGTACGTCCAAAACAACCCATCAAACTTCCGCTACTCTTTGTCCTATTCTGAACCTGACTTGGGCATCGGAGGGGGTTCCCCGAGATCAAAACTGGGGTCTCCTCTAACCTAGTGTCTCTCTTGCAGGAACCGGCGAGGAGGTTTCTATGGCTCGGGGGGATTCTGGCCGTTCGATCAGGATAGGACGAATCATTGATCCAACATTCTATGACGTCGTCTGTAGGAAACCAACAAAAAGTCATGGCAAGAAGAAATAGCGACCGCTCACAACGTGGTATTCCGACCGATCTTCTTATTCCACTGACCGATGTTCAACCGATCCCTCCGCTGGCAGCACCCCTTGCTGTCCCTCCACCAACCCAAGCCCTGGTCACACAACTTGACGTACCCATGGCACCCGGTGGAGGCCCTGACGCAGTGGGACATCTGGCCCCGCCAGCAAACCTCCCACAGGAAGAACACCCGGTCGTGATAGCATTGCTGCATCACCTAGAAGAGAGACTTGATGGGGTGGAAGGCCTCCGGGCAAGAGGCCCCAAGCCAACCAACCCACGGCAAGGTCTCCAACCAATAGCCCATCCGGTTCTCAAGTTTCGCAGGGGCCCTAAGGTCCCCACTAGGGAGATCAACAGCCTGAGAACTATCAGTTAACTCACCAGGCGAGCCGAGGGCGGTCTTGGCGGCAGTCAAAAAAGGGTAGGCGTCAACGCCATCAATCTTCAGCTTCCTCCAACATTTCTACCTCAACATCCTCGGAACACCACGCTTGTCATGGGCTGGGGAAACATGTTTCCCAAGGGTGCTCTTTGAACCAATCCCCGAGGTCCTCTGCGTCCCGAGGCCGGCAGGCCTCTCGGGAGGGTAGCCACCGCTCCAGGCGCCCCTCTAACGACGATCGTGTGCGAAGGCTGAAGGAACGTATGGAGCAGTTATGCCGGCATGACCGGGACGCCAACATTGACACGCGTGCTGAAGGCGTCGCTACCGCACCGCTTTAAGGTGTCCTTGCTAAAAAGGTATAATGGCACTCGTGCTCTTGACGACCACATGCAGTCCTTCAAGAGTACCTTCAAATTGCTGGACGCGCCTGATGTTATTCGGCGTCGCGCCTTTCCCACGACTCTAGAAGGACTTGCCCGGTGATGGTTCGTGCAATTGAAGCCCAACTCCATGGATAGTCTTTCCAAACTTAGGAGAGCCTTTAGAAATCCACTTCTATACTTCGCTTAGACACTATATAGCCTAATATAATGCCCTCTCGAACCATAAAATGGCTCTTCACCCAACTAAGCACAAGATTAGTCTCCACACATCTCACCAATACCTTTTCAAGATTTTCTAACAATTTGCAAAAAAGTCCACAAAAGTCGAGAAATCATCCATAAATACCTCGAGCTAATTCCCTTCATGTCTGCCACCGACAACCTATAGCACCCTTATGAGCCCCAATGATATCTATCAAATGAGCTTCTTGAGTAGGGGTGAGATTAGAGGCAATGATAATTGGCAAGGTCAAATCAGGGCCTAAGAAAACATACTTGAAGGAATCAGGCAATGGCTTAAGCTCAAGCTTAGGAGAATCCTTAAGAGATGGAAGGATAGGCTCGGATTGCAAGGCTGGTAGAGGTTCAACCTTAGGTTAAGATGTAAGGAGATGGGAAGAATCCTATAGGGCATTAGCTTCCTCTAAAAGATCATGTATAAGGGCCATACTATTATTAATTAAATCTTCAATGATATCAATTGTATGACACTCTTCCTCTTGGTCCGGATATTGAGAAGCTTTGAACACATTGATATTTATGTTTGGCCCCCAAAGGATATGTCCATCATGCTAGTTTCACAGTTGATGTTAGCTTTGGCCGTGGCTAGGAATTGACATCTCAGAATGATCGAAGTATAAGTCAACTCTTAAGATGAGACCATGTCAAGGATGAGAAAGTCTACGAAGAAGTAGCAATCATCGAATTTCACTATGACATCTTCTATGAGTCCCTGTGGAGTTTTTACTAGCCTATCATCAAGTTGCATGATGATGGAAGTAGGCTTGAGTTTCTCAATATCAAATTGCTCATAGATAGAGTTTGGCAATCGACTCACACTAGCACCTAGTGTAAAGGTTCTCGTTTCTTGGGATCGCAGACGCGGCGGAATTAAATAAAAATAATATAAACGATCTTTGTCTGTTTTGCAGAACTAAAATCAAAAATCGATGATCAGACATCACCTTGCACGGATTCGAATTCGCGTCTGAATGGTTCCGTCGGTGTGATGCCCCCAGCCGCGCAGACGCCTGACGTCTAGCGGAGTTCAGACGATTATCCTCAAGACGAATTTCCTCACATTCCTCATTCCTCGCAAACCTCGAAGAAGTCGTCGTTCGCCGCGACGATCGCTGCAATACGCAGTCGATTTCCCATCCCACGGGAGTCGAAGAAGACGAATTAGACCCCAGAGAGGGGGATGGCTATGGGGGCGCCAGAGAGAGAGGGAGAGAGGAGGGGACGACCAAGTCTAAGCAGATGTCTAGCCTGCTCAGCCCACTCGCTATGTGTTGTACTTACTGCGTGATTTTTCATAAATACCCCGAAAAAGTATAAAACCCACTTTTACTCTATCGCCTTGAGAATCTATTGTGTGTGACCCTCTAGGCCCAACTACCAGTCCAGTTAATGGCCCAATAAGTCCAATGACTCCTCACTGACTTAATTAATCAATTAATAACTCATATTAATTAATTAATCAACTGAATTAATGTCGTACATTCAATTCGGTCGAGCCTCTGATCACATTAGGTGCCAAGCAATACCGCATGAACACAGAAGGTATTGGGATTAAGTAACTCACTTTTGGAACCCTTACACTGACAGTGACCACGTTGATTTAATCCTTCATTTGCACAATGCTCTTGAGTCAACTCAGGATATGGTGAACGGTCAAACCCTAATCGGTCGACTCAATTGGATTGGATGTTGTTGTATTATATCGAAAAATTCATTTCCCGATATTATTGTCCGCCCTGGCCAGAGACTCATGTGCATCCTACCTATAGCATTCTTTCTCTTGGTACCGAGAGTGAATCATTCCTTATTGAACACTCAATTCCCTTCGACAGTATTACACTGTACTCGATCCTTGGCTATTTAGAATTCCGCAAATAGAGATCTGTAAACCAAGGTCAAAGTACATAAATCCACCGACAAGGTGTCCTTACTGTCTCAGGTCCGAGGTGTTAGGTTCTAGGTTATCGGATAATCGGTTTCAAATGCAGCGGAAATAAAAAAATTAAAAAAAAAAAAACACGATCCGTTTCCGGTTTCAAAAATACTAAAACTAGATTATCGGTTCTTACCGTGCACAGATCCGAATCTGCGACCGATTGGCTTCGTCCGTGTGACACCGCTAGCCACGCAAGTGCCCGGCCTCTAGCGAAGTCCACGCGATCCTCCTCGCGGTGGATATCCTTACGGTTCCTCGTTCTTCGCAGGCCACGAAGCCTCCGCCGTTCGCCGCAATGCATGGACAATTTTCCGTCGGCCGGGAATTGAAGGAGCGGCGGAGCAAACTCGGAGAGCAGACCCAGCCTGAGGCACCAGAGAGAGAGAGGAAGAGAGGAGGGACAGCTAGGGTTCAACAGCAGCCTGGCCTGCTCAGCCCGTTCGCTACATTTTATACTAACCGCGCGGTCTTTCATAAAAACCCCCAATTAATATAAAATCCACTTATTTATCCATCGCCTTGAGAATCATTTGCGTGTGACTCTCTAGGCCCAATAACCAGTCCAATTAATGGCCCAATAAGCCCAATGACTCCTCACTAACCTGATTAATCAATTAATAACTCATATTAATTAATTAATCAATCGAATTAATGTCACACATTGAATTCGATCGGGTCTCCGATCACGTTGGGGGCTAAGCAACACTGCATGAACCTGGAAGGTATTGGGGTTAAGTAACCCACTCTTTGAACCCTTCCTCCGACAGTTACCGCGTGTATATAATCTTTCATTCATACAATGCTCTCGAGTCAACTCAAGGTATGGTATACTGTCAAATCCTAACCGGTCGACTCACTTGGATCAGATGCTGCCGTATAATATCGAAAAACTCATTTCCCGATATTATCATCCACCCTGGCCAAGGACTTTCGCGCATCCTTCCTAGAGCATTCTCTCTCTAAGCACCGAGAGCGAATGATTCCTTATTGACACTCAATTCCTTTCGACGGTATTCCACTGTACTCGATCCTTGGCTATTTAAAATCCTGTAGTTAAAAATTCATAAACTAAGGTCAAAGCACAGAAGTCTACCGACAAGGTGTCCTTGGCGTATTAGGTCTAAGGACCATCTATGCAACTACGACAATATAATCTAGCTAGTTGACAGTAAGGTACTATACCATCTAGCGATTCATTCGGATCAGTTCAGTGAACTCATTCTCTAATGAGCACCTACAGAATCGCCTTAGTATCTCAACACAAGTGACTATAAGATCAGTCACCCTTATCGTATGAGTAGGAGTAATCTGTACTAGTCTAACTGGATATCTGATGTCCTTCTCGAATATCCTCAGACTAAGAACTATTAAGAATATGTGTGTTTAAGTTATCAGTCTCACTAGTATGATCTCATCATAATTTGATCACTATCGCACATATTCACGGACTTCATTATGAGACGATAATAATAAGAATTTACACATAATGAAATAATGTCATTATATTAATAAATGAACGAGATTACAAAGTCATATTGGCTTGTAGGCTACCTAAGACTAACAATCTCCCACTTAGACAAAAGCCAATCACCTTTATGCACTAAACCTATAGACTCTAGGTGACGCTCAAACACATTTTGAGCCAACGGCTTTGTCAGTGGATCTGCTACATTGTCGACAGATGGAACTCTTTCCACCACTATATCTCCTCTGGATATGATCTCTCCGATGAAATGAAAGCGCCTCAGAATATGCTTCAATTTCTGATGAGATCGCGGCTCTTTCGCTTATGCAATTGCTCCATTGTTGTCGCACAACAACGGAACAGGTTCAGAGACGCTGGGAACTACGCTGAGGTCGGTGATTAATTTCTTCAACCACACTGCTTCCTTAGCGGCTTCAGCTGCAGCGATGTACTCAGCTTCAGTTGTCAAATCTGCAGTGGTTGCATGCTTGGAACTCTTCAAGCACATTGCGCCTCCGTTCAACGTAAACACAAATCCAAATGTAGACTTGCTATCATCTGGATCTGAATGGAAACTCGAGTCAATATAGCCTCGTAGTTTCAAATCACCTCCTCCAAAGACAAGAAACATATCCTTAATTCTTCTTAAGTACTTAAGGATACATTTCACTGCCTTCCAATACTCTTCGCCTGGATCAGCTTGAAATCTGCTCGTAACACTTAGAGCATATGTCACATCAAGCCGTGTATATAGCATGGCATACATGATCAGAACCTATGGCAGAGGCATAGGGTGCTCTATCCGTTAATGCCCTCTCATTAGGAGTCTTAGGAGACTGTCCCTTTGAGAGATTAATTCCATGTCTCATCGGTGTAAGACGTCTCTTAGAATTTTCCATGCCAAACCTTTTGACTATGGTCTCTACGTAAAAGGATTAGGTCATTACAAGCATCCTCTTTTATCTATCTCTATGGATTTGTATTCTCAATACGTAGGACGTTTCTCCCAAATCCTTCATGAAGTTTTTCGATAGCCAGCTCTTTACCGATGACATCATAGCTACATCATTTCTAATTAGTATTATGTCATCCACGTAAAGAACTAGGAAGGTGACTGCACTCCTACTGGTCTTCTTGTATACACAAAGCTCATCTTCATTCTTAATAAAGTAATAAAACTTGACCGCTTCATCAAATCTTGTGTTCCAGCTCCGGAAAGCTTGTTTCAGTCCATAAATGAACCTCTGAAGCTTGCACATTCTATCCGGAAACTCTTTGGATGTGAAACCTTCAGGTTGTATTATATACACCTCTTCCTCAAGGTTACCATTGAGGAAGACAGTTTTCACATCCATCTGCCATATTTCGAAATCGAAGTGTGCACCTATGGCAAGTAGAACTATGATCGACTTTATCATGACAACTGGTGAGAAAGTCTCGTCAGAGTCGATTCCTTGTCTTTGACGATATCCCTTTGCCACCAATCTTGCCTTATAAGTGTCGATTCGTTCATAAGCACCGATCTTTCTCTTAAAGATCCACTTGCACCCGATGGGTACAATACCCTCGGGCAAATCCTCCAAGTTCCAAACTTGGTTGGTGTACATAGACTGGATTTCTGAGTTCATGGCTTCTCGCCATTTCCTGACTTCTGCGCCTTCTATGGCCTCCTAGTAGGATTTAGGATCATCATCTTCATTATATTCTACCTTAGACTCTTTCAGCGATATGTCCCACATATTATTCGGATAGTCTAGGTACTCTACCAGATCTACAAGGCTCATTTGTGTGTACCTAAATAGATTCAGGAACTGATATCTCATCCGATGATTTTGCAGCTATTTGGGGATCTGGAACCTCTTCCAATACTATTTTACTCCCACTATCCTCCTAGAAAAGATATTCTTCTTCCAGGAAGACAGCTTTCCTAGCGAAAAATACCTTTTGTTCACCAAGATGGTAGAAACAGAATCCAAAGGTCTCCTTTGGATATCTCACAAACCTACATTTATCAGTTCGTGATTCCAACTTGTCTGGATCATGCCTCTTTACATGAGCAGGATAACCCCATATTTTAACATGTTTAAATTCTGATTTCCTGTCTTTCCATATCTCATATGAAGTAAAGGTCACAGACTTGTTAGGTACTCTGTTCAGTAGGTATGTTGTTGACTCTAGAGTATACCCCCATAAGGACACGGGTAAACCCAAAAAACTCATCATGGATCGCACAATGTCCAACAAGGTGCGATTCCTCCTTCAAATACACCATTCATGGTGTATATGGAGGGGTCAGTTGAGAAAGGATACTATTATTCTTAATGTGTGAAATCAGTACTCAAGTATTCTCCTCCTCGATCTGATCGAAGAGCTTTAATACTCTTTCATAACCGCTTCTCTATCTCATTCTTGAACTCCCTAAACTTCTCAAACGTTTCTAACTTGTACTTCATTAAGTACACATAGCTGAATCTTGAGAAGTCGTCGGTGAACGTGATGAAGTATAAGAAGCCACCTTTGGCTTGGGTGGACATGGGACCACATATATCTGAATGTATTAATCCCAGAATGTCCTTGGCACGTTCTCCATGTCCAGTAAATGGAGATTTTGCGATCTTTCCCATAAGGCAGGACTTACATGTCGCAAACGATTCAGAATCATATGCATTCAAATATCCATGTTTGTGTAACTTTTGCAACCTGCTTTCATCAATATGTCCAAGTCTACAATGCCACATGTAGGCTTGGTTCACATCTAAGAGCATTATCTACATGAAGACTGTAATAAGAAACATCTAAGAGATATAGACCGTTGACTAAAGATGTCGAAGCTATTGATTTATTACCATAATAAATTGAACAACTTCTATTCTCAATAGACAACCTATATCCGATCTTGTCCAAACAAGATACTCATATGATGTTCTTTATTATGCTAGGAACATAATAACAATCTTCTAATGATAAGACGTCTTCCGATGGAAGCCTGAAGTTTGCTGTCCCAACAGCAGCCGCCGCAATATTTGCGCCGTTTTCTAGCCTCAGTTCCACCTCGCCTTTTTTTAGCTTGCGCTTACTTGTCAGCATCTGCACATCATGGCAGATATGAGAAGCACATCCAGTATCTAATACCTAAGATGTGGCATCTCTAACTAACCAGTTGATATCTATCATATAGATATCTGAAGCTTCAGACAGCTTCACCTTTCTATGAGCTTTATCTTTGAGAAACTCCTTGCAATTCCTCTTCTAGTAACCATTCTGATTATAGTAGAAACAATCACCTTTTACTACTCCTTTAACATTGTCCTTCTTCCTTTTATCATTAGCTATAATTTCTGCCTCAAGGGCATCCAATGCCGATTCAACAGGAGGATCAGCTCCAAGGAAGTAGGCAATGTGCTCAGTGTTAGTCTTAGGTGGCCTACAAGCCAATATGACTTTGTAATCTCGTTCATTTATTGATATAATGGCATTATTCATTATGTGTAAATTTGTATTATTATCGTCTCATAATGAAGTCCGTGAATATGTGCGATAGTGATCAGATTATGATGAGATCATACTAATGAGACTGATCACTTAAACACACATTTTCTTAATAGTTCCTAGTCGGAGGATATCCGAAAAGGATATCGGATATCCGGTTAGACTAGTACAGATTACTCCCGCTCATAAGATGAGGGTGACTAATCTCATAGTCACTTGTGTGGAGACATTAAGGTAAATATGTAGGTGCTCATTATATAATGAGTTTACTGAACTGATCCAACTGAATCGCTAGATGGTATTGTACCTCACTGTCAACCAGCTTGATTCCATTGTCGTTGTTGCGTGGATGGTCCTCGGACCTGAGACACCAAGGACGCCTTGTCAGTGGACTTCTGTGCTTTGACCTTGGTTTATGAATCTCTAACCACGGGATTCTAAACAGCCAAGGATCGGATACAGCGGAATATTGTCGAAGGGAATTGAGTATCAATAAGGAATCATTCGCTCTCGGTACTTAGAGAGAGAATGCTCTAGAAAGGATGCGCGGAAGTCCCTGTCCAGGGCGGACGATAATATCGGGAAAGGAGTTTTCCGATATTATACGGCAGCATCCAATCCAAGTGAGTCGACCGGTTAGGGTTTGATGGTAAACCATACCCTAAGTTGACTCGAGAGCATTGTATGAATGAAGGATTATATCTACACGGTAAATATAGGTAGAAAGGTTCCAAGAGTGGGTTACTTAACCGGACTAGTTATTGAGCCTAGAGGGTCACACGCAAATGATTCTCAAGATGATGGATAAATAAATGAGTTTTATATTAACCAGGGGCTTTTATGAAAAATCGCGCGATTAGTATAAAATATAGCGAACTGGCTGAGTAGGCCAAGCTGCTGCTAACCCTAGCCGCCCCCTCCTCTCTTACTCTCTCTCTCTAGCGCCCCATCCCTCTCCTGTCTCTAGAGACTGCTCCGTCGCTTCTCCGATTCCTGTCCGACAGGAAATCGACCGCACAACATGGCGATCGTTGCGGCAAACGGCAAAGGTTTCGTGGGTTGCGAAGAACGAGGAACCCTAAGGATATCTGCTGTGAAGAGGATCGCATGGACTTCGCTAGAGGCTGGGCGCTTGCACGGCTAGCGGTGTCACACCGACATATCCAATTGGTCGCGGATTCAAATCCGCACACGATATGAATCGATTATCTGATAATCGTTTTAATTATGTTATTCGTGAGCGATCCGGAGAAACACGAGAATCCCACAGTGGTATCAGAGCTAGGTTCCACTGTTTCGCGTTCCGTTTTGGTCTCCGATTTAATATTTCCTTATATTATTCCATGCACAAGTTCGATTTGTTTTTGCTGGATCCGTGTTCATGCGATTAACACAGATTAAAAGAATAATTTTAATTATTTAATTCTGCAAATTTCAAATTTTTATAGGGTTTAATTTTGTGCTTCGTTGGACGAAGAACTAGTTTTTGTTTTGGCTCTGTTCGGGCCTCCCAAGTGTTGGGATGGAGGATCGGGACCCGGATGATCCGGGGATTGTCACCGGGTATTAATAGGCTCCTCACCGGCACTAGATGGATTGCTGAGGGGCCCTCATCTTCATCTTCTTCGATTTGAGAAACCAGAATAAAGGGAAGAATATAATGGCTCGAACCGGTAGAATAGGCCACCTAAGGCTGCCCCACATGCGCCAGGTGGGTCGCCGGCGGTGCGGTCATCGCCAGTGAGGCCTGGCGGTGCCCGAGCGCCGTCCGCCGGAGGCCTACATGCCCTCCAGCTGCCGGCCTCCACCTAGGGTTTTGTTTGGGGGGGGTGTCGGCCTATTGTAGATAGGGCTCGGTCTAATACGTTAATGGCCACCGCCAACTGCTTCTTCGGCACCGGACAGATCGTCGGTGGTGAGGGCATCGCCGGCGGAGACTGGCGGCGCCCGGGCGCCCGCCGGCGACGACTTGGAGCTCCTCCTGCCGCCGGCCTGAAGCTAGGGTTTCGGCTGTTGTAGGTTAAGGGGGCGTCGGTTTGGTGTTGCAAGTGGACCGGCCTGCTGGACGAACCAGATCGGTCCGGTCCGGTCCAAGCAAACCCTGGCCGAGCATTGGCTGGGCCCATACCATTTAAAACCAAATTTTAACCCCCTAAATCCCCTTTTATTAAACCCCTTATTCTATTTAAACCCTAAAACTCTACAATCCTAATCAAAATAAATTTGGAGTTTAATTTAAATTCATAAGTGTTTTGAAAATTAAATTATTATTCAATTTCTTTTTATTAGGCATTAAGGATTATGAATCATTATTATTAACAAAGTGTTGTTAATTAATTAGAATTAGTTATTAATTTAAATGTTAAATTAATAATTAATTTTAATTAACTAATTTAAGTGTTAAAGTAGTAATTATTAGTTACTTGGAGTTAATTGTTAATTTAAGTGTTAAATTGATAATTAATTTTAATTAACTAAAATAATGGTTTAATTAGAAGTTATTAATTAATTGATGTTAATTATTGGTTTAAGAGTTAAATGAATAATTAATATTAATTAATTAATCTAAGAGTAAGCTTAATAGTTAATAACTAATTTGAGTTGATTATTAATTTAAGTGTTAAATTAATGATTAATTTTAAGTTACTGATCTAAGAGTTAGATTAATAATTAATTATTAATAGTCTAATTATTAGATTATTAATATTGTTTAATCTAAATGTTAGATTGTTTTAATTATTAGAATTTTTCTAATGGAATGGAATAATCTAGAACTATTAATTTGGAGTGTGTGCACTTGTGATATGTGTCTAAATACTTTTAAATTTGATTTAATTGCATGATTAAATTAATTAAATGAATTTTTTAAAATTCAAATACCAATTTTGATTGGATCCCAGCTTTTTTAAAGCCAAAATTATTTATTTTGAAAACTTTTTTTTGTTTAAGCCATGTGATGCACTTATCATGTGTGGAATGTTTAAAACACACGGTAGTCATGGATATATATTTTTAATATTATTCATGTGATGAATGATCTACGTAGATCGTGGATGTATGTTGGCTATTTATTAATTATTAATAAATAGAGGTCTGCGTACCTCTCTCTCTCTCTTTGATACTCCGATGTACTTCTACCTCCCTCTCTCTTGTACTCGCCATAAAGCTTTCTTCAATTTACATGTAATTCTAGAATTAATTGTAATCTGATTGAAGCAACCGAGGAAGGAGCGAGGATAATCCACAGCTGCAACTAGGAAGGCGAATCGATGGAGATCCTTTGCCTTTATGTTTGCAGAATTATCTGATATAAATGTTACGTTAGATTTTGTGTGCGTTTGACTATTGGCCCCAGTCACACCCGCAGTGCTATCGATGACCACACTAGACATGTATGTGATACAATGTTTTTATGTTTCATTGTGAATCAAAGTAGGTATAGTATTTAGTAAATATATACGATATATTTATATACTATTACCTAGGACAGACCAAGATAAAAGTTATATAAATACCCTCGTCTAAATTCTAAGTTGTAACGTGAGTAGTTAAGAACTTACTGCGTGGTCCATCATCGTTATAGTCATAGGATTCGAATTACTTTAGACATGTTTGTTATGCTATCCACAAGGCATGTTTAATTGTAAAGAGAGACTATGGCTATGGCATTAGATGCCTATTTGATCGGGGTACAGGAACCATGTAACTTTGTTGTGTTATCCACAAGGGCTGCACGCAAATCTATGCTCGTCTCGTAACGATGGTTAGCTTAAACCAGAATTCGTGATTTGTTGTACTATCCACAAGACCATTAAATCTCTGGGGACCGAATATATGATCGGATATTGCAAGGAGTTGCAGGCCCTATAAGATGGGTGCTCTTTGATTGTTTTACAGCTTTCTTGTGCTATCTACATAGTTGTACTGCAAGTCATTGAGATTCTGATCCCCACTAGGAGACTATCGGCGTCTCCCGTTCTGTATAGCTGAGGGTTATACAGTACGTCGAAAATTAGTGGGAGTTAAAACTAGAATAAAAGATCATATCTTATTTTATATTTAATAACTGAACATCTGCTAAAATAGATTTTATCTCATGTAGGGAAATATGTCATCAAATAACTCACTCTGAGGCATACCTGATGCCAAAGTTTTGACTAGCCTGAACCACTCGGATTGCCTCAGAAACCTGAAGAATGTCTTCAGATCTGAGCATATTGACTATGTCCTTGGAGCTGATCCTCTCGCTAAATCGGCATCGGATGCCTTTGAGGCAGAGATGATAGCTAATGATAAAAGATCGAAGGAAAAAGGCAAAGGAATAGTAAAAGGTGATTGCTTCTACTGTAAGCAGAATGGTCACTGGAAGAGGCAAGGAGTTCCTCAACGATAAAGCTCATAGAAAACTGAAATTGTCTGAAGCTTCAGATATCTATATGATAGATCTCAACTTGTCAGCTAGAGATTCAACATCTTGGGTATTAGATACCAGATGTGCTTCTCATATCTGCCATGATGAGCAGATGCTGACGAGTAAGCGCAAGCTGAGAAAAGGTGAGGTGGAATTGAGGCTAGGAAACGGCGCAAAAGTTGCGGCAGTTACTGTAGGGATAACAAACTTCAGACTTCCATCAGGAGACGTCTTATCATTAAAAGATTGTTATTATGTTCCTAACATAATAAAGAACATCATATCAATATCTTGTTTGGACAAGATAGGATATAGGTTGTCTATTGATCATAGAAGTTGTTCGATTTATTATGGTAATAAATCAATAGTTTCGACATCTTTAGTCAACGGTGTATATCTTTTAGATGTTTCATATTACAATCTTCACATTAATAATGATCTTAAGAAGAGCAAGAATTATGTAAACCAAGCTTTCCTACATGTAGCATTGTAGACTTGGACAAATTGGTGAAAGCAAGTTGCAAAAGTTACATAAACATGGATATTTGAATGCATATGATTATGAATCATCCGATCGAGGTGGTGAATACTTAAGTATATAGTTCGTTAAATACTTAAAGGATAATGGTATCCTTTCTCAGCTTACACTTCCTTATACACCTCAGACGAATGGTGTATCAGAAAGGAGAAATCGCACATTAATGGAAATGGTGCGATCCATGATGAGCATATCCAAATTACCAGTATCCTTATAGGGATATACACTTAGCTCGGCTATGTATATCCTGAACAAGGTACCCAGCAAATCTGTTGAAATCACTCCATATGAGATATGGAATGGGAGGAAACCAGACCTTAAATATGTTAAAGTCTGGGGATGTCCTGCTCATGTTAAAAGACATGACGCAGATAAGCTGGAGCCCAGAACTGACAAATCCAGATTTGTGGGATATCCAAAGGAAACTTATGGATATTACTTTTATCATCCTGGTGAACAAAAGGTGTTTGTGGCCAGGAGAGCTGTTTTTCTGGAAGAAGATTATATTCTCCAGAAGGACAGTGGGAGTAAAGTAACTCTGGAAGAAATTCCAGACCCACAAACTGGTAATAGTTCATCAGATGGACTGTCAGCTTCTGAACCTGTTCAAAATAATACACAGGAACCTCGTAGGTCTGAAAGAGTACCTAAACCACCAGAAAGATATGTGAGACATATTAATTTGGCTGGTTCAAGGATACTCTATAATGAGATTGATGATCCTAATACTTACCAGGAGGCCATTGAAAGTCCAGAGGCCGGGAAATGGCGGGAAGCCATGAATTCTGAAATACAGTCCATGTACATCAACCAAGTTTGGAACTTAGAAGATTTACCCGATGGTATAGTACCTATCGGCTGCATAAAAGAAGATCGGTGCAGATGGACGTATTGAGACTTATAAAGAGAGATTAGTGGCGAAAGGCTATCGTCAAAGACAAGGTGTTGACTATAACGAAATATTTTCACCCGTTGCCATAATTAAGTCTATCAGAATTCTTCTCGCCAATGCTGCCTACCATGATTATGAAATCTGGCAGATGGATGTGAAGATTGCCTTCCTCAATGAAAACCTTGAGGAGGAGGTGTATATGATACAACCAGAAGGATTCACATCCAAAGAATCTCCAGACATGGTATGCAAGTTGCAAAGGTCCATTTATGCACTGAAGTAAGCTTCCCGAAGTTGGAACATCATATTTGATAAAGCGATCAAATCTTATGGTTTCATTAAGAATGAAGATGAGCCATGTGTGTACAAGAAAAACAGTGGGAGCGCAATCACATTCCTAGTTCTCTATGTTGACGACATCCTACTCAATGGGAATGATGTAGGAATGATGTCATCGGTAAAGATATAAATGTCAAAGAACTTCTCCATGAAGGATTTGGGAGAAACATCTTACGTAATGGGAATACGGATCTATAGAGATAGATCAAAGAAGATGCTAGCTTTAACCCAATCCATGTACATAGAAACCATTGTCAAAAGGTTTGGCATGGAAAATTCCAAGAGAGGTCTCATACTGATGAGACATGGAATTTCACTCTCTAAATGTCAGTCTCCCAAGGCACTTGACGAGAGGGCAGTGATGGATAAAGTCCCCTATGCTTCTGCCATAGGGTCCATCATGTATGTCATGCTATGTACCAGACCTGATGTAGCATATGCTCTAAGTGTTACGAGCAGACATCAGACGGATCCAAGTGATGAACATTAGAAGGCTGTGAAATGCATCCTTAAATACTTAAGAAGGACTAAGGATCTATTTCTAGTCTATAGAGGAGGAGACTTAAAACTGTAAGGATATACTGACTCGAGTTTTCAATCTGATCCTGATGACAGCAAGTCAACATCAGGTTTTGTCTTCACACTCAACGAGGGAGCAGTGAGCTGGAAGAGTTCCAAGCAAGAAACCATTACTGATTTGACAACGGAAGCCGAGTATATTGCTGCTGCTGAAGCCGCCAAGGAAGCTGTATGGATGAAGAAATTCATCGGCGATCTTGGTGTGGTTGAAAGCATATCTGGTCCCGTCCCACTACTGTGTGACAACAATGGGGCGATTGCTCAAACGAAAGAGGTCTCATCAGAAGTCAAAGCACATTCTGTGGTGCTTTCATCTGATCAGGAGATCATAGCTCGAGGAGATGTCGTGGTGGAGAGAGTTCCTTCAGCTGACAACATAGCAGATCCACTGACAAAGCCTTTGTCTCAAAATGTCTTTGAGCGTCACTTAGAGAATATGGGTATTCTGTATAAAAGTGATTGGCTTCAGTCCAAGTGGGAGATTGTTAGTATTAGATGGTCTCAAAGCCAATCCGATACTATGTATTTATTCAGATTATTAATAAATGGCAATAATTCATTGTGTGTAATTAATTCGATCTGTGTTTATCGTATCACGATGAAGTCCATGAACATGTGCAACAGTCTTCGGATTATGATGAGATCATAATTACGGGACCGAAGACTTATAAACACATGTTCTTAATTGTTCCTAGTCATAGGATGTTTGAGATAGGACATCGAACATCCGGATAGACTAGTATAGGTTACTTCAGCTCATATGATGAGGGTGACTGATCCTATAAGTCACTTGTGTGGAGACACTATGCTGGACCTGTAGGTGCTCATTGGCGAATGAGTTCACTAAACTGATCCGACTATAAATCGCTGCATGGTAAGCACCACACTATTAACCAGCTCGATTCTTTTGTCACGGTTGCGTAGATGATCCTTGGACCTGAGACGCCAAAGATATCTTGTTGGTAGATTTCTGAACTTTGACCTTGACTAACGAATCCCTAACCATGGGTTATCAATAAGTCAAGTGATCGAGTTCAGGGAAATGCCTTCGAAGGTAATTGTGTGTTCAATACGGGATCATCCACTCTCGGTAGTTTGAGAGAGAATGTTTCGGGAATGATGCGCTTAAAGTCCCTGGCCAGGGCGGACTCTGTGTTCGATAAGGAGTTATCGGATTCAGATTAGCGGCATCTGATTCAAGTGAATCGACCGAATAGGGTTTAACAGTAAACCATACCCTAGGTCGATTCCAGAACATTGTACGGATGAAGGATTATATCTGCGCGGTAACCATTGACGGAAAGGTTCTAATAGAGCATTGCGATAACCCCTGTTCCATCCAGGATCACGTGATGTTGCTTGGCATCCAACGTGATCGGAAGCCCGTCCGAATTTATTGTGGGACATTAAATTCGGCTGATTAATTAAATATAAGGATATTAATTAATTCAATGGGTCTGTAAAGAATTACTGGGCTTAATGGGTTATTAACTGGACTGGTAATTGGGCCTAGAGGGTCACACACAAAAGGTTTTAAGTCGATGGATAATCCGACAGGATTTCGGATAAGTCTGGGCTTTTACGAAAAACTGCAAACAGACTTATCATAAAAGAATGTATACTACGTCGGGGGCCAGCAACCCTAACATTGTCGTCGTTCTTTTTCTCTCTCTCCTCTGGGCGTGCGACACGAGGCAGCCATCTGAAGGCACCACTTCGACACCCAACTTCTCCGCATTCTGTCCGACGGAAGATTCTGAATCTGCATGTCACGGCAGATTACGCCTAGCCAGACGGGATCCATGAACGCCGCATCGAACGAGGAGGCGAAGATGATCCATCGCGAGGAGAACCGTGTGGATACCACTAGAGGTCGGGCACCTGCGCGGCTTGCAGCATCGCTCCGACGGAACCGGAAAAAGAACGCGAATTCGAATCTGCGCAAGGTAAATCCGATTTACTCCGGTTTTATTTTGTTAATCGAAACGGGATGGATCCGATCCCGAAATAATTTTATTCCGCTGTATTTTTCGGTCGGATTCCGACACAACGATCTCAACAGATATCCACTGACAAAGCCGTTGGCTCAAAATGTGTTTAAGACTCACCTAGAGTCTATAGGTTTTGTAAGGATTGAGGTTTTGGATCCGGTTATCGGGTCAGTTTTGGGTTTGGATCCCTTGGTTCGGGCCCTTGTGGGGATGGGACTTGTGTTATTTTTTGCGTCGAGCTTGCTCGACACGGTTCAAACGGCGTCCAGTGAGGTGGACGTGTTTTAGGTTGTGCCACGTGGGCGGGTTTTGGGCCGCGAGAGTATGGCCCCGGTCTTATCGTCTGAACGGCGTCTTGAATGGACAACGCCATTCAAAGTACGGCCCTGGTATGTCAGCGTACGACCCGTCTTGTCGTCTGATTGGCGTCGACCTTGGACGACGCGTTTTAGTTAGTTTTGGTTTGACCTCGCGAACCCTCCCTCATTTCCCTCATTCTCTCCATTTCTCCCTCTCTCCTCCCTCTCCCCTCCGATCCATTCGGCGACCCCTCCCCTTCTCCTTCCTTTCCTCTCCCCATTTCTCCTCTCCCTCCACTCCATCAACCTCCTAACTTCCACCACTACCACCACCACCTCCTCCGCAGCACATTTCTCTTCGGACGTCGGCCGACGTCCCAGTGGAGTAACGACGTCCACGGTGGTACCGACGGCGGCCCGTGGTGTGGCGGTTCGGCGACTTGGAGCTCGGAGGAGTTCGAGTAACCGGTAGGGTGACGATCTTCGCAATGTTTTGTTTAAAATCATGTTTTTCCACTTTCAAGCATGTTTAGGGGAATCTCGGGGTGAAAATGCTAATATCATGAAAATTAGGTTTGGTGGGTTGTTATTGGGTATTTAGGTTCTCCTCCTACTCCTCCACTTTATGAATTGGGGGGAGGCGGAGGGAGAACCTGTTTGTGAGGGTTAAATGGCGTCTAGGGACAGCGACGCCATTTAAAAGGCGACTTCTACCCACGACGCAATTTATCCCAGATAACAGACTCTGTCTCTGGATTGAATAGCGTCCAAGGACAGCGACGCCATTCAAACGGCGACCTCCGTGCACGACGCGTTTTAGGCCAACTTTCGAGGCCAGTTCTCATATGAACCAGTTTAGAGGTCTTGAATGACGTCGATCTTGGGCGACGCGATTCAAGACAGAATCTCATTAAAGCATGAAATTAACATGTGTTTACATTGTTAAATAGTGTGGATGAATGCATGTTTGAAAACATACTCGAGGACGAGGATTTCTATATGATCGGATCGCACCATGTTGCGTTTTGTGCGATCGTGAACCTAGAGTGGCAGTTGTTAGCGCTTAGGCACCCTGTGTCAGTGTGAGAGTGACACGGCGCCAGTGTGAGAGTGGTGGGGTGACGCCTAGAGAGAGGGTCACCTGGTGTACCCCGGGGTATAGCTAGTACCGGTGTGGGAGTGGTACATTCGGAGTGTCACTCGTGCTGGGGGAAGCAGAACCACCTTGAGCCAGGTCAGGCCGGAGTAGCCAGTGCGCTATCCGAGGGGTTGCTGTTTGGTCTCAGCGGGTCAGTGTTTTCCGCGTTCGACCGTGTGACTTGTGTGTTTAGCCGAGACGCTAGTTGTGGACTTTGTGGTAAGGTGGTTTCAGAATCGTACATGTTACTATTATAAATGCGTGTGTTTTATATCGAAATCTGGGAATTGTGTTTACTGCTTTATTTTGTTTACTTGCCTATAATTGTGTATTGCACTTGTGGGTGTGTGAGTGGGTGGTGGGGATCGGAGGATCCCTACTGAGTCTATTTCAATAAGACTCATCTCCTACGATTTTCAGGTGAGGGTTCCACGCAGGCGTAGTGAGGAGAGTGTTGCCTTGGGTTGCGCGCCAGCAGCCACTGTTCCAAGATATGCCTCGATGTAGTTGTCATTTCTTTTCTGGCCTGTACGCTTAATTATTTCTTTTATGTTAGAGTATGTAATTAATTGCTGAGTCAAGTCGAATTGTAATAATTTTTAATTTCTGCACTTTCTTTACAATTGGATGTGATGTAGATGTTTAGCTTAGTTTATCATTTATTTTTCAGACTTATCAAGATCCTAGTTTGGCTCCAAATTTAATGATTCGGTACCCATTTAGTAATCGGACCCCCGATTATAGGGTGGCGGGTCGTAACAGGTTTAGTGCATAAAGGTGATTGACTTTAGTCCAAGTGGGAGATTGTTAGTCTTAGGTAGCCTACAAGCCAATATGACTTTGTAGTCTCGTCCATTTATTAATATAATGGCATTATTCATTATGTGTAAATTCGTATTATTATTGTCTCATAATGAAGTCCGTGAAAGTGATCAGATTAAAATGAGATAATACTAATGAGACTGATCACGTAAACACACATATTCTTAATAGCTCCTAGTTGAAGGATATCCGAGAAGGACATCGGATATCCGGTTAGACTAGTACAGATTACTCCTGCTCATAAGATGATGGTGACTAATCTCATAGTCACTTATGTGGAGACACTAAGGTAAATATGTAGGTGCTCATTAGATAATGAGTTCACTGAACTGATCCGACTGAATCGCTGGATGGTATTATACCTCACTGTCAACCAGCTTGATTCTATTGTCGCAGTTGCGTGGATGGTCTTCGGGCCTAAGACACCAAGGACACTTTGTAGGCGGACTTTTGTGCTTTGACCTTGGTTTATGAATCTCTAACCACGGGATTCTAAACAACCAAGGATCGGGTGCAACGGAATACCGTCGAAGGGAATTGAGTGTCAATAAGGAATCATTCGCTCTCGGTACTTAGAGAGATAATGCTCTAGGAAGGATGCGCGGAAGTCCCTCGCCAGGGCGGACGATAATATCGAGAAAGGAGTTTTCCGATATTATACGGCAGCATCCAATCCAAGTGAGTCGACCGGTTAGGATTTGACGGTAAACCATACCCTGAGTTGACTCAAGAGCATTATACGAATGAAAGATTATATCTACGCAGTAACTGTCAGTGGAAAGGTTCCAAGAGTGGGTTACTTAACCCCGATACCTTCCGGGCTCACGCAGTGTTGCTTGGCACCTAACATAATCGGAGGCCCAATCGAATTTGATGTGCAACATTGATTCGATTGATTAATTAATTAATATGAGTTATTAATTGATTGATCAGGCCATAGAGGAGTCACTGGGGTTATTGGGCCATTAACCGGACTGGTTATTGGGCCTAAAGGGTCACACGCAAACGATTCTCAAGACAATAGATTAATAAGTAAGTGGGTTTTATATTAATCGGGGGTTTTTATGAAAAATCGCGCGGTTAGTATAAAATGTAGTGAACGGGCTGAGCAGGCCAAGTTGCTGCTAACCCTAGCCGTCCCCTCCTCTCTTCCTCTCTCTCTCTAGCGCCCCATCTCTCTCCTATCTCTAGAGACTGCTCCGCCACTTCTCTGATTCCCGTCCGACGGGAAATCGATCGCGTGACGTGGCGGTCATTATAGCAAATGGCGAAGGTTTCGTAGGCTGCAAAGAACGAGGAACCCTGAGGATATCCTCCGCGAGAAGGATCGCGTGGACTTTGCTAGAGGCCAGGCGCTTGCGCGGCTAGCGGTGTCACACTGACGGAGACAATCGGTCGCAGATTCGAATCCGCACACGGTATGAATCGATTATCCGATAATCGTTTTTAGTTTTTTGAAACGGGAATCGGATTGACATTTTAATTATGTTATTTCCGCTGCGTGAGCGATCCGGAGAAACACAAGAATCCCACACTCAGATCTGAAGACATTCTTCAAGTTTCTGAGCGAATCAGAGTAGTTCAGGCTAGTCAAAAGATTGGCATCAAGTATGCCAGGAGTGGGCTATTCGACGACATATTTCCCTATAGGAGGTAAAATCTATTTTAACATATGTTCAGTTATTAAATATAAAACAAGATATGGCCTTTTATTCAAGTTTTAACTACCACTAATTTTCGACGGACTGTATAACCCTCAGATATACAGAACGGGAGACGCCGACAGTCTCCTAGTGGGGATAAGAATCTCAATGACTTGCAGTACAGCCTTTTAGATAGAACAAGAAAGCTAAAAACAATCAAAGAGCACCCATCTCATGGGACTTGCAACTCCTTGCAATATCCAGTCATATCTTTTGTCTCCAAAGATTAATGGCCTTGTGGATAGCACGACAAACCATTAATTTTGGTCTAAGCTTATCTTCATTAGGAGACGAGCATAGATTTGCATGAAGCCCTTGTGGATAGTGTAGACACGCTAATTTTGACATCATTTTGAGTAAATTTCATATCATATAATAATACTTCAAAATGGTCTGATATTTAATCATTAGTTAATTTTTACTGATCTTTTTAAGTTAATTATCTAAATAGTGTCAGGTCAGACAAACATGATTTAAGTTAATTAATTAAATTGATTTTAATTCAAATTTCAGTTAAAATATGAAGAAGACTAAAAGACGTCGACCTATGTAGACGCCATTTAGAGTTTATTCTTATTTTAATGTTTAAATTTCAATTTCAATCAGTAGATTAATTAGCTAAAAGATGTCTTCATGACGCGACGCCATTTAGGTTTCCTAAGTTCTTTCTACTTCTCTTCCAGATGTTTATCCTTATCTTAACTAGTCTAAAAGGCGTCTTTGTGTGGCGACGCATTTTAGATAACTACAGATAAAGATAAATTTCTCCTAGATGTTTATCTTTATCTTAATCAATCTGAAAGGTGTCTCCCATGGGCGACGCGTTTTAGATAATTACAGATAAAGATGAATTAATATGTATTTATCTGTTGGTTAAGCTGGATAAATCTCAAGATTTCTTCATGTAAATCCGCAGATGCAAAGAAGTCTATAAATACTCTGCCTCTTGGACGAGTGACAGTTAGTGATGTTAACGCAAGTGACAGTAATAGTGATTTTAGAGTGATAATTTGTGTGCGATTCAAGAAGCTTGAAGACGTCCGAACGCCGAAGCGCTGCTAATTCTAGGAGTCGGCATCCTTCTTCATCCGTCCAAGATCCATTGAAGACCAAGGCTTCTAGGGGGCATCCAGCATTAGTTTTCAATTCATTTCTGCATATTTCTCACATTTTCATCCCATTAGTTTTTAACTAATTGCTACATATTTTCTCACATTTTCATCCCACACATTCTTCATTACATCACTCCATGCAACACACACAACACTAACATCATTTTCAAAACCTATTTGTTAAATGGGGTTTAAAAGACCATCCCAACCAGTGAGTTTACCTGCTTAGTTGCATGTTTAAAATTTTCTCTGGAATGGATACTACTTCTTCCTAAGTTCTCATCATTGTTCTTCATTTCTTTCTATTTCTTGCAAGGTACAAAGGAGAATCAAAGGGAGGGAATCAACAGCAAACAATAAGGAATTTGGACGATCCTCAGAATTCAATAGCAGCCAAAGTAAGAACAAAGATAAGAAAGGGCTCTCTTTCTTCAGCCGGCTGAAGGAGGGGAACCAAGAACTTAACATCTCCCACGTCCAAACAGGTAAGCGATCAAATCTTCTTTTGGAACTTTTTAGTCAAAAGTTTCTGGCGATCACATCACTTAGTTTCTTTTTAATAGGTTTATTTTGCACTTAAACAACATAGTTTTTCGTGATAATCACACACCCATTTTAAGCACTCACAGATAGCACAACAAAGCTACATGGTTCCTCTACCCCAATCATTAGGCACCTATTGCGATAGCCATAGTCTCTCCTTACATTTAAACAGGCCTTATGGATATCACAACAAACATGCCTAAAGTAATTCGAATCCTATGACTATAACGATGGTGGACCACGCAGTAAGTTTTTAACTACTCACGTTACGGCTTAAAATTTAGACGTGGATTTTAGATAACTTTTATCTTGGTCTCTCCTAGGTGATAATATATAAATATATCGTATATATTTAATAAATATTGTACATGCTTTGATTCATAATCAAAATTAAAAACAATGCATCTCATACATGTCATGTGTGGTCATGGATAGCACAGTGGGTTTGACTGGAGCCAACAGTCAAACGCTCACACAATCTAACATAACATTTATATTAGATAATCTTGCAAACACATAGGCAAAAGATCTTTATCGAATCACCTTCCTAGTTGCAGCTGTGGATCGTCCTCGCTTCTTCCTTAGTTGGCTAGATCATATGACAATAAGTTCAAAATTTACATGTAAATAGATGAAGGCCTTATGGCGACTACAAGAGAGAGGGAGGTAGAAATACATCGGAGTATGAGAGAGAGAGAGGTGCGCAAACCTCTATTTATTAACAATTAATAAATATTCCAATCATACATCCATGATCTACACAATCATTCATCACATGAATAATTAAATAAGTGCATATCTATGACCACGGTGTGTTCTAAACATTCCACACATGATAAGCGCATCACATTGATAAAATAAAAGAGTATTTCAAAATTAAATAATTTTGACTTTCAAAAACCTAGGTTCCAATTAAAATTGGCTTTTGAATTTCAAAAACTCTTTTAATTATTTTAACATGCAATTAAATCAGATTTAAACGCATATAAAATACACATCACATGTGCACACACTCCAAATTAATAATTCCAGCAAATTACATGCAATATAGAACATTTCTAAAATTAAAACAATCTAACATTTAGAATAAACCACATGAACAATCTAACAATTAGACTATTAATAATTAATTACTAATCTAAGTCTTAGATTAGTCTACTAAAGTTAATGATCAATTTAACACTTAAATTATTAATTAACTCTAATTAATTATTAACTACTAATCTAACTCTTAAATTAGTTAATTAATATTAATTACTAATTTAACACTTAAATGAATAATTAACACTAATTAGTTACTAACTACTAATCTAACTCTTAGATTATTTAATTAATATTAATTACTAATTTAACCCTTAAATTAATAATTAACACTAATTAATTAATAACTTCTAATTTAATCCTTAGATTAGTTAATTAAAATTAATTATTAATTTAACACTTAAATTAACAATTAACTATAATTAACTAATAGCTACTAATTTAACATTTAAATTAGTCAATTAAAATTAATTAGTAATCTAACACTTAAATTAATAACTAACTTTAATTAATTAATAACAATTTGTTAATAATAATGATTCATAATCATTAATGCCAAAAATAAATTAAAACTGAATAATACTTTTAATTTCCAAAACATTTTTGAATTTATAATTAAAATCAAATTTTAGCCGAATTTTAAATGGGCATATGGGTTTAATTAGAAATAATGGGAAAAAGGGTTTAAGTAGGGAAATAAAAGGGTAAAGGGTGGCCCGGCCCCATTCGGACCGGCTCGGGACCGGTGCCCTTCCCACCCGAAACCCTAACCCCCCATGGCTATTGCTGACAGTGTGGCCGGCGGTGGGGGGCGTTGGCTGGGTTGCCCAGCAGCTGGCGGCCGGCGCCCGGCGACGAGCGCCCGACGCCGCCTGGCCCCGCCGACATCGCCCCAGCACCGGAGACACCGCCAGTGGGCCCTTTAAAACAGCTGGCCGAGCCCCTATTCTCCCTTAACCCGATGCCCCCTTGCAGGTTGCATGTAATGGAGGCTGACGGTAGAGGGAGGGAGCAGGGGCCCCTGGCGGCGGCACCCCTCCCAGTGGCCGGTCCCCGGCTATGCACTGCCTCGCCGGCGACCCTCCGGCGCCGGTGGGACCGCCGGAAAAACCCCATGCCTGTAGTCGAGCCCTCTTTCTTATTTTCTGGCTTTTGAAACCAATAAAAAGAAGAAGAATGACTCCTCTTCAATCCAACCACCTCCAGCAGGTTTTCCAGGGATCCCTTAGACGATCCGGGGCCGGCCTCACCTCCCCAATGCTTGGGGATGCCCGAACAAAGTCCAAAAACTCGCCGTTCTTCGTCTCACAAAGAACACCAAAATTCCCAAATAAAAATCTGATTTTGCAGAATAAAATAATCTAATTAATTTCGTTCATCATATGAACCATGATCCAGCAATTAATTGAATGTACAACATGGAATAAATCATGGAAAAATTAATCTGGAGATCGAAACGGAACGAGAAATAGTGGAACCTAGCTCTAATACCACTATTAGGTTCTGGGTTTCTCCGGATCGCAAACGCAGCGGAAATAAAATAAAAAAAAACACGATCCGTTTCCCGTTTCGAAAATACTAAAATCAGATTATCGGATAATCGGTTCTTACCGTACGCGCATTCGAATCCGCGACCAATTGGCTACGTCGGTGTGACATCGCTAGCCACGCAAGCGCCCGGCCTCTAGCGAAGTCCACGCGATCCTCCTCGCGGTGGATATCCTCAGGGTTCCTCGTTCTTCGCAGCCCATGAAGCCTCCGCCGTTTGCCGTAACACGCGGACCATTTCCCGTCGGACGGGAGTCAGAGAAGTGGCGGAGCAGACCCGGAGAGCATATCCGGTTTGGGGTGCCAGAGAGAGACAGGAAGAGACGAGGGGCGGGTAGGGTTGAGCAGCAGCCTGTCCTGCTCAGCCCGTTCGCTACATTTTATACTAACCGCGTGGTTTTTCATAAAAACCCACGGTTAATATAAAACCCACTTATTTAACCATCGCCTTGAGAATCATTTGCGTGTGACTCTCTAGGCCCAATAACCAGTCCAGTTAATGGCCCAATAAGCCCAGTGACTCCTCACTAGCCTGATTAATCAATTAATAACTCATATTAATTAATTAATCAATCGAATTAATGTCGCACATCAAATTCGATCGGGGCTCCGATCACGTTGGGTGCCACGCAACACCGCGTGAACCCGGAAGATATTAGGGTTAACTAATCCACTCTTGGAACATTTCCGCCGACAGTTACCGCGTGGATATAATCCTTCATTCGTACAATGGTCTCGAGTCAACTCAGGGTATAGTGTACTGTCAAACCCTAACCGGTCGACTCACTTAGATCGGATGTTGCCATATAATATCGGAAAACTCTTTTCCCGATATTATCGTCCGCCCTGGCCAGGGACTTCCGCGCATCCTTCCTAGAGCATTCTCTCTCTAAGTACCGAGAGCAAATGATTCCTTATTGACACTCAATTCCCTTCGACGATATTCTGTTGTACCCGATCCTTAGCTGTTTAGAATCCCATAGTTAGGGATTCATGAACCAAGGTCAAAGCACAAAAGTCCACCGACAAAGTGTCATTGGTGTCTCAGGCCCGAAGACTATCCACGCAACTGCGACAATAGAATCAAGCTGGTTGACAGTGAGGTACAATACCATCCAACGATTCAGTCGAATCAGTTCAGTGAACTCATTATCTAATGAGCACCTACAGATTTACCTTAGTGTCTCCACACAAGTAACTATGAGATCAGTCACCCTCATCTTATGAGCGGGAGTAATCTGTACTAGTCTAACCGGATATCCGATGTCCTTCTAGGATATCCTCCGACTAGGAACTATTAAGAATATATGTATTTACGTGATCAGTCTCATTAGTATGATTTCATTTTAATCTGATCACTATCGCATATATTCACGGACTTTATTATGAGACGATAATAATACCAATTTACACATAATGAAATCATGCCATTATATTAATAAATGAACGAGATTACAAAGTCATATTGGCTTGTAGGCCACCTAAGACTAACATGAGGACCATCCACGCAACTGCGACAATAGAATTAAGGTGGTTGACAGTTAGGTACATTACCATCCAACGATTCAATCGAATCAATTTAGTGAACTCATTCTCTAATGAGAACCTACCAATTCGCCTTAATGTCTCCACACAAGTGACTATAAGATCAGTCACCCTCATCACATGACCAGGAGTAATTTATACTAGTCTAAACTGAATCTGATGTCCTTCTCAGATATCCTCTAACTTGGAACAATTAATAATATGTGTCTATAAGTAATTAGTCTCATTAGTATGATCTCATTATAATCTGATCACTATTGTACATATTCACGGACTTCATTGTGAAACGATAATAAAACGAATTACACATAATGAAATAATGTAATTTTATTAATAAATGAACGAGATCATACAAAGTTAGATAGGCTTGTTAGCCACCTAAGACTAACAATCTCCCACTTAGACTAAAGCTAATAACCTTTATGCAATATACTTATAGCCTCTAGGTGACATTCAAACACAATTTGAGACAATGGCTTTGTCAGTAGATCTGCTACATTATCAGTAGATAGAACTCTTTCCACCACTACGTCTCATCTAGAAATTATCTCTCTGATAAGACGAAAGCGCCTCAGAATATGCTTCTATTTCTGATCAGATCGCGGCTCTTTCGCTTGAGCGATTGCCCCATTGTTGTTGCACAACAGCAGAGAAGGATCAGAGATATTAAGAACAACGCCGAGGTCAGTGATGAACTTCTTCAACCACACTGCTTCCTTGGCGACTTCAGCAACAACGATGTATTCAACTTTTGTCGTCGTATCTGCAGTGGTTTTCTGCTTAGGACTTCCAACACACTGCACCTCCATTTAGAGTGAACATAAAACTAGATGTAGACTTTCTATCATCTAGATCTGACTGGAAACTCAACTCAGTAAAGTCTCGCAGTTTCAAGTCACCTCCTCCATAGACAAGAAATATATCCTTAGTTCTTCTCAAGTACTTAAGGATTCATTTCGTTACCTTCCAATGCTTTTCGCTTGGGTCAACCTGAAATATGCTCCTAACATTTAGAGCATATGCAACACCAGGCCTTGTACACAGCATGACAAACATGATAGATCCTATGGCAGAGGCATAGGCTACTCTATCCATGAATGCCCTCTCTTTGAGATTCTTACGAGACTGCTCCTTTGAGAGATAACTTCCATGTCTCATCAGTATGAGATCTCTATTGGAATTTTCCATGGCAAACCTTTTGATGATGGTATCTATGTACATGGATTGGGTCATTCCGAGCATCCTCTTTGATCTATCTCTATAGATCCGTTTTCCCAATACGTAGGATGCTTCTCCCAAATCCTTCATAGAGAAGTTTTTCGACAGCCATATCTTTATCAATCACATTATAGCTACATCATTCGCAATGAGTAGAATGTCATCAACGTAAAGAACTAAGAAGGTGACTGCACTCCTACTGGTCTTCTTATGCATACAAGGCTCATCTTCATTTTTAATGAAGTCATAAGACTTGACAAACTCATCAAATCTTATGTTTCAACTCTGGAAAGCCTGCTTCAGTCCATAAATGGACCTATGAAACTTGTACATTTTATCTGAAAACTCCTTAGATGTGAAACCTCTGGTTGTATCATATACACCTCTTCCTCAAGGTTACCGTTGAGGAAGGCAATCTTCACATCCATCTGCTAGATCTCACAATCGTAGTGTATAGCTATGGCGAGGAGAACTATAATCGACTTTATCATAGCAACTGGTGAGAAAGTCTCGTCATAGGCAATTCCTTGTCTTTGACGATATCCCATTACCACCAATCTTGCCTTATAAGTGTCGATCTATCCATCTGCACCGATTTTTCTTTTAAAGATCCACTTGCACCTAATAGGTATAATACCCTCGGGAAAGTCCTCTAAGTTCCAAACTTGGTTGTGTACATAGACTGGATTTTAGAGTTCATGGCTTCTCGTCATTTCCTGGCTTCTTAGCCTTCAATGGCCTCTTGGTAGGATTTAGGATTATCATCATCATTATATTTATAAGGATTAATGTTTCGAATCCGGTTATCTGGTCAGTTTCGGGATCGGATCCCCTGGTTTGGGCCCTTGTGTGGCTGGGGCTTGTGGTTGTGCCACGTGGGCGCCACGTGGGTTGGTTTTGGGCCGCGAGAGTATGGCCCCGGTCATATCGTCTGAATGGCGTCTTGCATGCTCAACGCCATTCAGAGTACGGCCCTGGCATGTCAGTGTACGACCGGTCTTGTCATCTAAATGGCGTCGGTCTTGAACGACGCGTTTTAACCTGTTTCAGTTTGACCCCGCGAACCCTCCTTCCTTTCGCTCATTCTCTCTACCTCTCTCTCTCCTCCTCCTTCTCTCCGATCTCCAGCATTTTCCCCTCCCCCTCCCCTTTCTCCTTCCCTTCCTCTCTCCATTCCTCCTCTCCCTCCACTCCATCAACTTCCTAACTTCCTCTACTACCACCACCACTTCCTCCGCAGCGCATTTCCCTCCGGACGGCTGCCGATGTCCAAGTGGAGTAACGGCGTCCACGGCGGTACCGGCGGCGGCGTGTGGTGTGGCGGTTCGGCGGCTTGGACCTTGATAAAGTATTAAATTGATCATTTAAGGGCAGTCATATGCATCATACTCATGTTTTTATCTGCAAAATAGCATGAAATGATAGATAATTATGTAACAAGTCCAACGGTATCAATTTCATCAAATTCTGACTTAAAAATATCGTCATTTCATGTGATTAAAGGAGTATAGCGCGTTTGCGATTTTTTGACAAAACCGAGACGAAATGAATAAATATGATGATATTTTTATGATAATGCGCTAATTTATATTTATTTTATGTGAACAGGACATGCCGATGATGCAGTGCAGCTGGTGGAGTTTCCGAAAATTTGGGGGAGGTCAGTGTGCGGATTTCAACTAAAGCAGGGGTAAAAATGCAATTTGATTCCTCCCCTCACTGGAGTTTTCCAAAACCCACTATTTCCTTCCTTCTCTCCAATTTCCCAAAACCGCAATCCTACCTCTTCTCCAGTTTCCTTCCCACGCCTCTCCTCCTCTCTATAATAACTTCCTTCCCGCAGCAACCTCCGCCCGGTTTTTCTCTTTTCCCAAACTCTTTCTCGCATCCCTCCTCCTCCTCTCTTTCGAGTTCTTCTCTCTCTCTGTCTCCGTAATCTCTCTCCCACGCAGCTCCTTCCTCTCTTTCTCTCCCTCTATTCTCTCTCTCGATCTCTCCCACGCCTCTCTGTCTCTCTCAGTTTCTCTTTCTCTCCCTCTGTTCTCTCTCTCTCTCAGGTTTTCTCCTCCTCTTCTCCTTACCACCGTTGCCCGGCATCCCTCTCTCTCTCGTTCTCTCTTTCTCTTTCTCTCGGTCTCTCTTTCTCTCCCTCCAGCAAGTGCACGTCTTGCAAGCGCCCAGCCAGCTAGCAAGATCCACACGTCTACGCGCCAAACAGAAGCACCTCCAGCCTTCCTCCACGCAGCAGCTCCGGCAGCCTCCTCCTACTTCTTCCAGCAGCACCAACAGCAGCAGGCTCCGGCAAGCTCCTCCGCGTAGCTGCACCCACGGGCCTGAAGCCAGCGCCCTCCAGCGCGACTCAAGCACACCCCCACGCGGCAACGTGCACGCGCCCTGCGTAGCCGCTGCAACCCCGCAGCGCCAGCGCACACCCCACGCTGCCCCACGCACCTGCATGCACGTCCAGCGCACCGCCAGCAGCTTCTTCATGCATGCACGGACGCAGCAGGTTTTCTTCCTTCACATCCAAGTTCCAGCATCCCAGCACGAACCAGCAGCTGTCCCAGCGTAAACAGCAACACCAGCCTGCCAGCAGCAACAGCAGCCTTCCTGCATCTCCTCGTAGCCAACCAGCCACCAGCAGTTCTACACGCACACCAGCGCAGTCTTCACAGCAACAGCAGCTGCTTCCTCCAGCTGTCCCAGCCGTGAATCAGCAGCTCCAAGCCTCTCCCATGTGCTACCCATGCACGTTTGTCCCGGCAGTTGCTTCCTTCAAGTTCACGCACCAGCAACCCTTCAGTAGCACCAAGTAGTTGATGCCGGGTGGTCCATTGCGCCGGCAACCACCCACAAAATTCCAACAAAAGCTGCTGTTAATCTATTCTTTCCCTTCCCCTACTAGTATTAGTTTATTTATTTATGATTAGTTAAGTGTTATTTGACATTTTGTTTATTTAGTTTAAGGTTATTAAACCAACAAATTTTGTAATTTGTCTCATGATTTTTAGTTAATTAGTAATTTACACCTAGTTAAATAACATTTTCTTTGTTAATATTTGTTAGTCATGTTTATTTTCAAATTATGTTTGTGTTTAATTTCTGAAAAAGAAAAGAAAAAAAAAAGGATTTGTTTAATTAGAGTAATCTTATTTTTAAGTAACATTAGTTAACTTAGTTTTAGTTTAATTAAGTAATTAGTTCCCTTAAATTCTCACTTATTTTTAGATTAATTAAAGTCCAAAGTTTTCAAAATTAAAATTCTATCTCCCTGTGGATCGACTCGGACTGATCATTATTAAATTTCCAAAATCTGATTTAAGTGAGCCGGATAAATTTAGATTGAACGTTTTCATGTGTTTAATGACGCACAATTCGAAACGATCAATTTTTGGCGCCGTTGCCGGGGAGTTAGATTTTTAATTTTGATTATCTTGAATTTAGTGTAATTATTCTTTAGCTAACCTTATTTCTCTTATTTTTGCAGGTATATTGAAAAAAAAAAAAAAAAAGAGAAGGAAAGCGAAATCATGGTCAGTGTGTTCCAACTTTCTATGTTTCAATTTCCTTACTTTAGTTAGTAGTTTCTAGTTTAGATAGGTTTCCATTAACTAAAAAAAAGAATCAAAAAGAGGAACATCCAAATTTAAAAACCTTCATTGCCAAGATTAGAAACCTTCCATGCTAGGCATTCATCATTTTAGGAAAGCATGAGCTAGTTTCCTTGCACAGTTATTTCCATAAATTGTTGAAGATTGCGGGGGAAAGGTACGTGTTTCAATTTTAGCAAGTCATTCATGATTGCATCAACACACCTTGCATTGATTTGTTGCCTTGTATTGCATTCAAAAAGATTTTAAGGGCAGCAACTTTAACCACATAAGGTAGGAATTTGATCACTCTTCCTTAGCCCACAAATCACCTTCCTTGCATTGGCATTTCCTAATCCAATTAAAAGCAAGTCGAAAGAGAATCTAGGGTTTACACTGTGAGTGGTTTAAATCTCGAGTTGTCTCCATTTTTGGCAACGGTGTCTAGGCTAGAGGTAAAAAGGCAAACATCTAAGCGGGAAAGTGGTTCTCTAATTAGGTCCCTACGAAAGTAGGGGGAGCCTCCCACTAGCCCACCTCTTACCTGGCCGTTGACTGATTGTGGTTGTGACTCGAGCTGGACTCCATTCACCTTGTAAGAAAATTCACATAGAGAGTCTAGGTTAACATTAGATCATTAGGATAATTTGTTTGTCAAAATTGTTTGCATAAAAAAAAAAATAGAAAAAAAAACAAGAAATAGAAAACAAAATCCTCTCTCCATCAGTCCTAGTGTATGCAAGGTAGGAGATCTCAAAATCCTAACCTTCTAGGACCACTTGCTGAAATAGAAAGAATCCTACATCAAAGAAATCCACCACAAGATCCAATGGCTGATAATCAGGACCCACCAAAGCAAATGAAGGACTATTTCATTTCAAATCGACATCAACCTTCATCATGTATTCATCTTCCTCATAATCCAGCCAATCAATATGAAATCAAATCTAGCACCATTCAGATGCTCCCATCCTTTTATGAGAATACGAATGAAGATCCTTATAAGCATCTGGATGAATTTCTAGAAATTTGTTCCACAGTGAAGATCCAGAATTTCACCGATGATGGCCTTAAATTGACCTTATTTCTCTTTTCATTAAAGGACAAGGCTAAATATTGGTTGGGAACTATAGGAAGGCCCATTAGGACATGGGAAGAGATGCATAAAGAATTTCTCAAGAAGTTCTATCCCATCGGGCGGACCAATACCATGAGAAGGGCCATCACGAGTTTTACCCAAACTCCCGGGGAATTGATCCATGAATCTTGGGAAAGACTGAAAGAATTGCTTAGAAAATGCCCTCATCATGGGCTTTCAAAATGGCAAATTGTCCAAGCATTCTATGAAGGATTGTCTGAACAGTTCAGACAGATGGTGGATACTTCTTGTGGAGGGGCATTTATGATGAAAAATGAAGATGAGGCCTATGATCTGTTTGAGATGTTAAGTGAAAATTCCATTAATCATGCCTCATTATCATCTTATGAAAGGTCTGTTGGGCCATCTAAACGGACTGGAATATATGAACTTAAGGCCCGCGGAGAACCCGAATCCAGAATGGACATAAATCTGATTAATCAGAAATTGGATAAGGTAGACATCTTGGCCCAGAAACTAGACCAACTCTTGGCCTTAAACAAGCAAGAGCCTACTTATCCAACACAATCTAGTCCATATGACGGCCCATCCTCTGCTAATCATGACATTTGTGCCTTATGCGCAAGTCCAACCCATCAAGTGAATGACTGCCCAACTGCGGCCCAACTTCCACCATTTATTCAAGAACAAGTTCAGGCTGCCCAGGGATTCTCCAAGCCCAATAATGATCCATTCTCAAATACTTACAATCATGGCTGGAGAAATCACCCTAATTTCTCTTGGAAGAATTAGCAGACCCCATTACCAATGTCCCATCCTCCCATGCATCAAGCCCAAAAGCCACAGAATTCCTTTCAACAGCAATCTAATTTCTATGGAAATATTTAGGCTAGGGGATCTCAAGCCCAATTTTCTCAACCGGCCCCGCATCAATCAGGTCAACCGGCCCAGTATCAATCAGGTCAACCAGCCCACTACCACTCATTCCAATCAGGACAGCCAACCCAATACCATCCTCCACCCACTTACCAACAACCTCCTCAGCCCAACTTTGATGATAAATTCACTCACTCCAACAACTGATTTTGACCCAGCAACAATCCATTGCTAAGTTGGAAAGTCAAATGGGCCAACTAACTGAGGCCGCAATGAGAAGAGAAGTAGGCCAACTTCCTAGTCAACCCGTTGACAATCCAAGGAATCAACCTCCGGGTTTTCCACAGCAATCGGGCCTTTTACCTCAGCCTGGCCCGGTACCACAACCTAAAGGGCCACAATTTGAGAATACTAAAGCCATTTCAGCCCTTAGGAGTGAAAGAAGTTTAGAAAAACCACATGCATATGTAGAGTTAGCTAAAGGTTCCACTGATGGGCCTCAGGAAATTGAAAGTGAGAGTGAAGATGAACCCATCATAGAGAAGTTGGAGGAGGATCTGAAAGGAAAAGGGAAGATTGATGAAGGCCCAAGTTCTTATAAACCTAGGGTGCCATTTCCTAATGCCTTGTTAACTAAGCCCAATACTAGGAAGAAACTGGCCCAGAATGAGGAGTTGTTGGATTTGTTCAAACAAGTCCAAATTAATATTCCACTCCTCAATGCCATCAAGCATGTGCCAGCTTATGCTAAGTTTCTCAAGGAATTATGTACTCCACGAAGAGAATCTATGTAACGACCCGCCATCCTATGACCGGAGACCCGATCACTAAATGGATGTCGGCCCATTAACTACGGGTTCACACCCGGATCTCACACAACACGTCTGGAGGAGTAAGTACTAAACAAGGCTAAATATAACAATCACACGGACTACAAAGGTATAACAAGTGCGCAGAAAGGAAGATAACAATGTCCGTATACAGTCCAACAATAATTACATGGTCCAACAAATTAATTTAGTACAGGCAGAAGGAAAGTACAACAACATCGGGGCATACCCCGGAACTGAGACAGCTGTTGGTCCGCACACCAAGAAGGCACCACACGCCACCACACGCCGCGAGGTCCACACCTGAAACCGCAGGGAGTGAGCCACACCAGAATTGGGCTCAATAGGGATCATCCGATCCCCTGCCTCCCCCTCACACACCCACAAGTGTAACAACACAGATATATGGCAATTAAGTAAAGCAGTAAACACAGCACCTAAATCTGATAAGAAATGTACGATAAACAGTGTAGCAAGAACAGTTCTAAGCAACCCGAAGAACCCAACACAGAGTCACGTCTCACAGCCAAAGTCCACAAAGCGACTGAACCACACTGTCGACCGAAGTCAAACGTCGCCTCCCAACACTACCACCACTGCTCACGCCTGTCCACCCCTACAGTGTTCCGGGGCACTGTAGGGTGAGGCAGTGAGCCAAACTAGGGCTAGCTGGGACCAGTGTACCGCCACTGCCCAGCTACGTGTGCACACAAGCAGTCTAGACTACTGTCCTACCCACCGGATTGCCTCCACGCTAGGCCTCAGCGCTTCAGGAGGGCCCTGGGGACTGGCGAACCCCCGTCAAGCCGAAGCTATAGGAACTACCCACAACCCTAACCTCCCGGGCTGCGTCAGGCCAAAGGGCTAAGGGTACCACTCGTAACCTTGATCAAAGGTCACATCAGGCCCAGTGGCTACAGGGGTAAAACAACTCCACAACCAGCTCCACAGCAAGAAACGCGCCGGAAGCTGCCACGACAAACAGGGAAACCCGACCCGCTGAGGCCAAGCAGCAACCCCTCGGATAGCGCACCAGCTACTCCGGCCCGACAGGCTCAAGGTGGTTCTGCTTCCCTCAGCCAAAGGTAAACCACAACATGTACCCCTTCTCCCACCGGTACGGCACAATGCCTCACAGACACCATGACCCTATCCCCATCGGTCCATGGTGACAAACGTAAATCACAGTCATTCCGATCCACAGTCGTATAAGCACATACACACATATAACATGATGTAATTCCACTCACGCAGAAGTCCTCAGTCTCAGTGTACAACGTAAAACACGCATTTGAACCGTCCCACAGTGAAACACATGTTAAAACCAGGGTTTATACAGCTCTGTCTTGAATCGCGTCGACCGAGGTCGACGCCATTCAAGTCCCTCAGACAGGTTCATTTAATAACCAGATTATTCCTTGAAACGCGTCGTCATAGGGAGTCGCCCTTTAAAACGCGTCCACGTCCACAGACGCCATTCACATCGATTCCATATTTACATACCCTCACTCGGGGTGATTTCCTGCCTAAATGGCGTCATGATGGCCCGACGTCCTTTCGAAAAGGCGTCGTCCATACATGACGTCATTTGGCGCCAGAACCCCTATTTGTGAAACCTCGAACAGGGAGGTTTCTGCCCCTAAAAGGCGTCGTACTGCCCTGACGTCCTTCTAAAAGGCGTCGACCAGGCACGACGCCGTTTAGCGCCAGAAACCTGGTTCCCTGGTTCGAACCGAGGGTTTCTCCCTTAACCCCGAACACCCCGAAAAAGCCCCAAAACAAGAAGGGGAGGAAGAGGAATTCAACCACCACAAGTATGCTACGAATCCACGATCACAAGCACAGCCATTCCCACAAGGAAACCCCCTAAACATGCTCAATCTAGCCCAAACCCGTCATGTCACGCCAAGGAAGACACGAGCAACACATGCAAGGTTCGTCCCCCTACCGGTTCTTGAACTCTTCCAAGCTCCTCGCCGCCGACCCGCCGCACCGCAGACCGCCGCCAGTACCCTCGAGGACGCCGCCACTCCGCCGGGACGTCAGCCGCCATCCGGAGAATGGAACGCCGCGAAGGAGGTGGTGGAGGTAGAGGTGAGAGGTAAGGGGGCTATGGAGTGATGGAAGAGGAAGGAGAGGAAGGGAAGGAAGGAAGGAGGGCGGAGAGAGCGGAGAGGGCGAAGAGAGAGAATGAGAAGGCGAAAAATGAGGGAAAGAAGGGGAGGCTCGCGGGGTCAATCAGAATCTAGGTAAAACGCGTCGATCGAGGCAGACGCCAATCAGTCTGACAGGACGGCCGTACTGACAGCGCTCTGAAACGCGTCGCTCACCGCGGACACCATTCAGACGACGAGACAGGCCGTACTGACAACACTCTGGCGCCGTACCCTGGCATCGCAGATGTCGCAGTCTGAATCGCGTCGACCAACCTGGACGCCGTTCAGACGAAGTGACAGGGGCCGTACTCTCGCGGCCCGAAACCCGCCCACGTGGCGCACACGTGGCACAACAGCAAGCAGACCTAAATGGCGTCCACACACCCTGACGCCTTTTGAAAGGCGTCGAGCAGTGCAGACGTCATTCAGTCTGAACTCTCAAGACCCCCTCCAGGGTCCAAACCAGGGGATCCGGCCCGAACCCGACCCGAATACAGAACCCGAAACCTCAGTCCTTACAATTTAGAATGGCACCCGAAAAGGTTCGGCTTTCTGAGGATGTTAGTGCAATTGTGATGAATCATTTACCCAAGAAGTTAAAGGATCCTGGAGCACCTCTTATTTCATGTGACTTAGCTGGAGTTACATTTGATAGAGCTTTACTGGATCTAGGTGCGAGTGTAAATCTATTGCCAACAGCTATTTATGAAAAATTTGATATTGGAGAATTAAAGCCCACATCCATCATCTTGCAGTTGGCTGATAGGTCTGTGAAAACTCCACGGGGATTAATTGAGGATGTTATTGTAAAGGTTCATGATTGTTATTTTCCCGTGAATTTTCTTATTCTGGATATGGCATTACCTGAGGAACTCATTCACACCCCGATCATCTTAGGTCGTCCATTCTTAGCCACTGCCAAAGCTAATATAAATTGTGAAACTGGCATAATGGACATTTCATTTGGGGGTCAAAAGGTCCAGATTAATGTCTTCAAAGCATCTCAATACCAAGATCATGAAAAAGAATGCCATACTATTGATGTCTTGGATAATCTGGTTGAAGAAAATGAGATGTCCACCTATGACCTTTTGGAGGAAGCCAACACTTTAAAGGACTCTCCTGGCCCATTAACATCTTGGCCCAAGGTTGAACCTTTACCAGCCTTACAGTTTGAGCCCGCTTTGTCATCTTTAGAGGACCCTCCTGAGCTTGAACTCAAACCATTACCTGAGTCTCTCAAGTATATCTTTTTGGGCCCGGACCAAACTCTCCCAGTCATCATTGCGGCAAATCTCACATCGCCGCAGGAGGCCCAATTAACCGAGGTCCTCAAAGACCACAAGGGTGCCATTGGATGGTCGGTGGCAGATTTAAAGGGAATTAGCCCGTCCATTTGCATGCATCATATCTATATGGAAGAGAATTCTAAGCCCAGTCGGGAGATGCAAAGGCGGCTTAATCCCAATATGAAAGAAGTGGTGAAGAAGGAAGTTGTGACATGGCTGGATGCGGGTATTATTTACCCAATATCAGACAGTAAATGGGTCAGCCCAACCCAAGTGGTACCCAAGAAATCTGGATTAACGATTATCAAGAATGATCATGGAGAAGAGGTACCCACTAGGCTCACCACGGGATGGAGAGTGTGCATTGATTACCGAAAGTTGAATCTCATGACTAAGAAGGACCACTTTCCACTCCCATTCATGGATCAGATTCTGGAAAAGTTATCGGGCCAGAAGTACTTTTGCTTCTTAGATGGGTACTCCGGGTATAATCAAGTGGCTATTTACCCGGAAGATCAAGAAAAGACCACCTTCACGTGCCCTTATGGCACGTTTGCTTTTAGGAGAATGCCATTCGGATTATGCAACGCACCAGCCACATTTCAACGGTGCATGATGGCCATCTTCTCCGATATAGTGGGAGAATTCCTCGAAGTTTTCATGGATGATTTCTCAATCTTCGGGGACTCTTTTGAAAATTGCCTGGAAAATCTTAAACAGGTGCTAGCACGATGCATAGACACCAATCTGATACTTAGCTGGGAAAAGAGCCATTTTATGGTTCGAGAGGGCATTGTTCTAGGCCACATTGTGTCTGAAAGAGGGATAGAGGTAGATAAAGCTAAGATCGATCTCATATCCAATCTTCCTCCTCCCACCTCGGTCAGACAGATCCGTTCATTCCTTGGCCATGCCGGTTTTTATCGCCGGTTTATCCACAATTTCTCTTAAATTGCCCGGCCTCTAACTCTTCTCCTAGCTAAGGACGTTTCTTTCCAAATGGATGAATCTTGCATCAAGGCATTTAATTCTCTGAAGGAATCTTTGACCAAAGCCCCGATTCTTCAATCTCCAGATTGGTCTTTACCCTTCGAAATCATGTGCGATGCCTCTGATTATGCTATCGGTGCGGTTTTGGGACAAAGAATCAACAAGTGTCCCGTAGTGATATATTATACAAGTCGCACCCTTGCCGATGCTCAAATGAATTATACCACCACAGAAAAGGAATTATTGGCTGTGATTTTTGCCCTAGAAAAATTCAGATTTTATCTTTTAGGAGCAAAAGTCATAATCTATTCTGATCACTCAGCTCTCAAATACCTGTTGACCAAGAAGGATGCAAAGCCTAGGCTTATTAGATGGATCTTACTCCTTCAGGAATTTGATTTGGAAATTCGGGATAAGAAGGGTTCTGAGAATGTGGTAGCTGACCACCTATCCCGAATTCCGATATCTGAAAGTACACCGATCACTGATTCCTTTCCTGATGAGCATCTACTGACCATCTCCCACACTGTTGCACCTTGGTATGCTCACATTGTCAATTACAAGGTGACTAATCAGCTTCCGGAAGGGTGGACCAAAAGTGAAAAGGACAAATTCTTTTCTCAGGAAAAATATTATTTCTAGGAGGATCCTGAATTATTCAAATTTTGTCCTGATCAAATCATTAGGCGATGTGTCCCCGAAGAAGAACAACATAGTGTTCTTAACTTCTGCCATAATTTGGCCTGTGGGGGCCACTTCTCAGGAAAGAAAACTGCAGCCAAAGTCCTACAAAGTGGTTTTTACTGGCCCACACTTTTCAAAGATGCCATGACTTTAGCAAAACTTTCCTTCGATGTCAGGCCGTAGGAAATATGGAGAAAAGGGATATGATGCCACTCAACCCAATCTTAGTGGTTGAAGTCTTTGATATTTGAGGAATTGACTTTATGGGACCTTTTCCACCCTCTTTTGGACATGCATATATTCTGGTAGCGGTGGATTATGTCTCAAAATGGATTGAAGCAGTAGCCACCCGAACCAATGATCATAAAGTGGTCATTACATTCGTTCAGAAGAATATCTTTTCTCGGTTCGGGTGGCCTAAAGCTATCATAAGTGATGGGGGAACGCATTTCACGAATTACCAATTTCGGGCTTTGCTTAAGAAATATGGGATTAATCACAAAGTAGCTACCCCTTATCACCCCCAAACCAGTGGCCAAGTGGAAGTTTCCAATAGGGAGATCAAGAATATTGTGCAAAAGTCCGTTAGGCCCGATAGAAAAGATTGGTCTGAAAGATTAAATGATGCTTTATAGGCCTATCGGACCGCTTACAAAACTCCTATTGGCATGTCTCCTTATCGCCTGGTTTTTGGAAAAGCGTGCCACCTTCCGGTGGAATTGGAACATAGGGCTTATTGGGCCATCAAACAAGTCAATCTTGACCTAGCCCAAGCTGGTTCCCACCGAACCTTACAACTGAGTGAGCTGGAAGAGTTGCGCAACGAGGCCTATGAAAATTCAAAGATTTATAAAGCCAAAACTAAAGCTTTTCATGATAAACATATTGTAAGAAAATCCTTTCTTCCAAATCAGAAAGTTTGGCTATTTAACTCTAGGCTCCGCTTATTTCCAGGAAAACTGAAATCCAGATGGGATGGACCATTCATGGTCGTTAAAGCCTTCGATTGTGGAGCCGTCAAAATTCTGAATCCCAAGAGTGGGAACACTTTTACTGTTAATGGTCAACGGTTGAAACCATTCATTGAAAATCTTCAAAATGAGCCACCTGAATCCATAGAACTAAGTGATCCCCACTAACTGAACTTCCGTCTGGCTGAAGACGATAAACTTAGCGCTTGTTGGGAGGCAACCCAATATTTTACTTCAGTTTTTGGTATTTTTTTTCCTTTTAGGTCCCTGAGCAGCAATCACCGTGGGTATGTCGCATCCTCGTCATTACAGGTTGTTTCGCTCATTCACAAATTCTCTTCTGGCTGCATGTTTTTCATATCTTTTATGCCATTGAGGACAATGTCAATCAAGTTGGGGGGTGGGACAATCAATTTGATATGCATTTATTGAAAATCTTTTGAAGAAAACTGATATCTTTCACTGAAAAATGGTCAATTTTTTTCAAAAACTTCTTTTCACATCCTAGGAAAATTGCATGAAAATCATGTTTTATTAAGTAAATCTTTAATAAATCAATTTTTTGGTTGTCACATTGGTTAAAGAACCTTCAAAGTTTAAATATCCCACTTTACAAAAGTCCACGGCAGGATGATTTTCACACACACACGGCAACTTAGAATAAATGAAAGATCTTAAGAGTATAGAATTGCTGGAATTAACTTCAAGGATAAGACTACTTATTCTAATTTTTCTTTTGGGTTGAACGAAAGGAATGTGTAGGACCCGTAATAGGGGACTGTCCCACTCAGCACCTTAAAAAAGGGGTCATTTAAAATGGACAGCAGTAAACACTAAAGGCAATAGAAGACGGTAAAAGAGCTAAAGAAAGGTAGGTGGCAAAAAGTACGCACCTCCCCTCAGGCAATTCAAAGAGAGTGGAAAAAAGTACGCACTCTCAAAAGCAAGAGTATAATAAAATAGAGAAAACGCCACGCTAAAAAGTCTATCGTACCAAAAATATGACCAAGTCGTGAAAAGTGCTGAGTTGGGATGGGAACTGAAAAACGGTCCTCACTGACTGATCGGGAAATCTTTTATTCTCTTCTCCTCCCCAGGTAGTCTTATCTAAAGGGTAGTAAAGGCAAGAATATACCAAAAAAGTCGGAAACGAGTTCTAAGTGTGTCAAACTTCATGCACAATCACCTGTCGTGAATCAAAATATTATGGGATATGAAAACTTTTAGCTTAACCAATCGACTACCACTTAAATTGATTGTGAAAGATACTACAAATGAAGCATGATAATTCATTGTTTGTCCTAACTTTTCCTTATTTGCATGATAATTCATCAAATTCTGACTTAAAAACATCGTCATTTCATGTGATTAAAGGAGTATAGCGCATTTGCGATTTTTCGACAAAACCGAGACGAAATGAATAAATATGATGATATTTTTATGATAATGCGCTAATTTATATTTATTTTATGTGAACAGGACATGCCGATGATGCAGTGTAGCAGGTGGAGTTTTCGAAAATTTGGGGGAGGTCAGTGTGCAGATTTCAACTAAAGCAGGGGTAAAAATACAATTTGATTCCTCCCCTCGCTGGAGTTTCCCAAAACCTACTATTTCCTTCCTTCTCTCCAATTTCCCAAAACCGCAATCCTACCTCCTCAACAGTTTCCTTCCCACGCCTCTCCTCCTCTCTATAATAACTTCCTTCCCGCAGCAACCTCCGCCCTGTTTTTCTCCTTTCCCAAACTCTTTCTCGTAGCCCTCCTCCTCCTCTCTTTCGAGTTCTTCTCTCTCTCTGTCTCCGTAATCTCTCTCCCACGCAACTCCTTCCTCTCTTTATCTCCCTCTATTCTCTCTCTCGATCTCTCCCACGTCTCTCTGTCTCTCTCAGTTTCTCTTTCTCTCCCTCTGTTCTCTCTCTCTCCCTCAGGTTTTCTCCTCCTCTTCTCCTTACCACCGTTGCCCGGCATCCCTCTCTCTCTCGTTCTCTCTTTCTCTTTCTCTCGGTCTCTCTTTCTCTCCCTCAAGCAAGTGCACGTCTTGCAAGCGCCCAGCCAGCTAGCAAGATCCACACGTCTACGCGCCAAACAGAAGCACCTCCAGCCTTCCTCCACGCAGCAGCTCCGGCAGCCTCCTCCTACTTCTTCCAGCGGCACCAACAGCAGGAGGCTCCGGCAAGCTCCTCCGCGTAGCTGCACCCACGGGCCTGAAGCCAGCGCCCTCCAGTGCGACTCAAGCACACCCCCACGCGGCAACGTGCACGCGCCCTGCGTAGCCGCTGCAACCCCGCAGCGCCAGCGCACACCCCACGCTGCCCCACGCACCTGCATGCACGTCCAGCGCACCGCCAGCAGCTTCTTCATGCATGCACGGACGCAGCAGGTTTTCTTCCTTCACATCCAAGTTCCAGCATCCCAGTACGAACCAGCAGCTGTCCCAGCGTAAACAGCAACACCAGCCTGCCAGCAGCAACAGCAGCCTTCCTGCATCTCCACGTAGCCAACCAGCCACCAGCAGTTCTACACGCACACCAGCGCAGTCTTCACAGCAACAGCAACTCCTTCCTCCAGCTGTCCCAGCCGTGAATCAGCAGCTCCAAGCCTCTCCCATGTGCTACCCATGCACGTTTGTCCCAGCAGTTGCTTCCTTCAAGTTCACGCACCAGCAACCCTTCAGCAGCACCAAGTAGTTGAAGCCGGGTGGTCCATTGCGCCGGCAACCACCCACAAAATTCCAACAAAAGCTGCTGTTAATCTATTCTTTCCCTTCCCCTACTAGTATTAGTTTATTTATTTAGGATTAGTTAAGTGTTATTTGACATTTTGTTTATTTAGTTTAAGGTTATTAAACCAACAAATTTTGTAATTTGTCTCATGATTTTTAGTTAATTAGTAATTTACACCTAGTTAAATAACAGTTTCTTTGTTAATATTTGTTAGTCATGTTTATTTTCAAATTATGTTTGTGTTTAATTTCTGAAAAAGAAAAGAAAAAAAAAAGGATTTGTTTAATTAGAGTAATCCTATTTTTAAGTAACATTAGTTAACTTTGTTTTAGTTTAATTAAGTAATTAGATCCCTTAAATTCTCACTTATTTTTAGATTAATTAAAGTCCAAAGTTTTCAAAATTAAAATTCTATCTCCCTGTGGATCGACTCGGACTGATCATTATTAAATTTCCAAAATCTGATTTGAGTGAGCCGGATAAATTTAGATTGAACGTTTTCATGTGTTTAACGACGCACAATTCGAAACGATCAGAGCTCGGGAGAGTTCGAGTAATTGGTAGGGTGACGATCCTCGCAATATTTCGTTTAAAATCATGTTTTTCCCCTTTTTGAGCATGTTTAGGGGACTTTATGGGTGAAAATACTAATTACATATTTTGAGGAATGGCGGGTTTTAATGGGTATTTAGGTTCTCCTCCTCCTCCTCTATTTTGTGGTGTTTTTTGTGCGATTTGGGGAGAAATCCCACCTTGTGACTTGGGGGAAGGCGGAGGGAGAACCTGTCTGTCAGGGTTAAATGGCGTTTGGAGACAGCGACGCCATTTAAAAGGCGGCTTCCACCCACGACGCGATTTAACCCTACATAACAGATTATGTCTCTAGACTGAATGGCGTCCAGGGATAGCGACGCCATTTAAATGGCGACCAACTTGAACGACGCGTTTTGGGCCATCTTCCGAGGCTAGTTTTCACATAAACCAATTTAGGAGACTTGAATGACGTCGGCCTTGGGCGACGCGATTCAAGATAGAATCTCATTAATTCCTGCAATTAACATGTGTTTACATTGATAGATAGTTTGGTTAATTGCATGCTTGAAATCATACTCGTAGACGATGAATTCTATATGATCAGATCGCACTGTGTTGCGTTTTGTGCGATCGTGGGCCTAGAGTGACAGTTGTTAGCGCTTAGGCACCCCGTGTCGGTGTGGGAATGACACGGCGCCGGTGTGGGAGTGGTAGGGTGACGCCTAGAGCGAGGGTCACCTGGTGTACCCCGGGGTATAGCTAGTACCGATGTAGGAGTGGTACATTCAGAGTGTCACTCGTGCTGGGGGAAGCAGAACCACCTGTAGTCTGTCAGGCCAGAATAGCCAGTGCGCTATCCGAGGGATTGCTGTTTGGTCTCAGCGGGTCGGTGTTTTCCGCGTCCGACCGTGTGATTTGCGTATTTAGCCAAGACGCTGGTTGTGGGCTCCTTGACAGAATGGTTTCAGAGTTGTGCATGTTACATTTTGAATGCATGCATTTTATATCGAAATTTAGGAATTGTGCTTACTGCTTTACTTATTTAAATTATCTATATTTGTGTTGTTGCACTTGTGGGTGCGTAAGTGGGTGGTGGGGATCGAAGGATCCCTACTGAGTCTTTTCGATGAGACTCACCCCTGCGATTTTTAGGTGAGGATTCCAGGCAGGCGTAGCGAGGAGAGTGTTGCCTTGGGTTGCGCGCTAGCAGCCGCTGTTCCGGGATATGCCCCGATGTAGTTGTTATTTCCTTTTCTGGCCTGTACGCTTAATTATTTCTTTTTAGTTAGAATATGTAATTATTTGTTGTGTCAAGTCGAATTATAATAATTTTTAATTTCTGCACTTCCTTTACAATTCGATGCGACGTGAATGTTTAGCTTAGTTTATCATTTATTTCCCAGACTTATCAAAATCCTGGTTTGGCTCCAAATTTAATTATTCGGTACCCATTTAGTAGTCGGATCCCCGATTATAGGGTGGCAGGTCGTTACTGTTGTATCAGAGCATTCGGTCTGGCAAATAGATGAATAACTAGGTTAAATGTTGTAATTTCAGCAAACAATTACATTATCCCGTACAGGCACGGCGGTAGTGTAGGTTTTAGGATCCTAATTAGAATTTTTCGAATTTTGTGATTGTAGGCGATTAGATGGCTCCTAGGAAGAGAGTTCCAGTTATTAGGGAGTAAGGAGATGTTCCTAGTGGATCTGAGGCCAGTAGACCGAATATGGAGCGTTTTATGGAGGCTATGTTGGACACGATGGCTAGATATCAGACTCGAGACCCTAATGAGAGTTCTAGTGCTCAGGGAGGGCCTTCAGCTGCTCTGGAGAGATTCTTAAAGCTGAAGCCGCCTCATTTTACCGGTCGTCCCAACCATGATGAGGTCGTTCATTGGTTGAGGGAGTTGGAGAAGACTTTTAATACCATGGATTGTGCGGCAGTTGAGAAGACTCCGTTGGCTACCTTCATGTTGAAAGATGATGCCTATGACTTGTGGACCACTTTAAAGAGCTTGTCTTATGCGAATAGGAATCTCAGGGAGATTCCATGGGAGACATTTGTGAAGGAATTCAATGCGCAGTACTTCCCTAGGCGTGTCCAAAAGGCCAAGGAGAGGGAATTTATGGAGTTGACCCAAGGAAGCATGACAATGCTTGAGTACCGGATGAAGTTTGTTTCGCTTGGGAGGTTTGTGCCTTTTATTTCAGGAGACGAGGAGCGTCGGACTGAAAGGTTTGTGGATGGACTAAGGTCCAATTTGAGGAGTTTTGTGGCATCCCACTGTTGTACAGACTTGGCATCGGTGGTTAGGTGTGCCGCGGCAGTAGAGGTACAGTATGATCAGTCAGCTCGGGAGAGGGGACTGACTACTCAGGGGCCAACTTATGGCAAGGGAAAGACAGCAGCAGCAGTAGCTCCTTCGTCCGGATCAGGATCGTCTTCACTCGGCTTGAGATTCAGGAGGTTCTTTCGAGGTGGTGGCGACAGCAGTGGTAGTAGCAGAGCCAGTAGAGTCAGTCGGTGTCCAGCGCTCAGCAGGAGGCAACTCAGAGACTTCCTGTAGCTTGTCATCATTGCGGTGGTACTCACGGTGGGACTCAGTGTCTTGCATTTTCTGGGAGGTGTTACAGTTGAGGCCAGTAGGGCCATTTGGCGAGGTATTGCCAGCAGGGGCATAGTTAGGGGCAGGGTCCAGGTGATCAGAAGAAGCCGAGGACCCAAAGGAGAGTTCTTGCTATCACCAGGAAGGAGGCTCGTACGTCCAACTTGGTGGAAGGTACACTTTCTATCCTTGGGAACTCTGTACATGTGTTGATTGATTCGGGTGCTTCGCATTCTTTTATTTCTGAGCAGTTCGTAGATATTTTTTCTGCACCCGTTGATGAGATATCTGATGGACTGATGGTAGAGGTTCCTTCTGGGAATTTCATGTTGTCTTATAACTGTTTGAGTGAGGTTCCCTTGACCATTGAGGGTCATAAGTTACCTGCCCAGTTAGTTGTGGTTGCCATTCGCAACTTTGACGTCATCTTGGGCATGGATTGGTTGGAGGCTTATTATGTTGAGGTGGACTGCCACAGGAAGAGGGTGCGTTTATCTATTCCGGACATCCCAACTTTCTACTTCCAAGGTATTAGGCTCTCCTCTCATGGTATTCTTATTTCTGCCTTTAAGGCCCAGAGGTTGCTTGTTGGTGGTTGTGAGGCTTTCCTTGCCTCTGTTGTTTTAATTGGTGTTAGTAGTAGTTCCAGTCCTTGGGAGGTGCCTGTAGTTTGTGACTTTGTTGATGTGTTTCCTAAGGAGTTGCCTTGCCTTCCTCCTCAGCGAGAGGTTGAGTTCACTATTGAGCTTGCACCAGGTACGACGCCCTTGTCTGAGGCCCCGTATCGGATGGCTCCGGCCGAACTCGCTGAGTTGAAGGCGCAGTTGCAGGAATTGCTGGATAAGGGTTTTATTCGTCCCAGTACTTCTCCGTGAGGTGCTCCAGTTCTATTTGTCAGGAAGAAGGATGGTTCTCTGAGGTTATGTATTGATTATAAACAGCTGAACCAGGTGACGATAAAGAACAAGTACCCACTTCCGAAGATCAATGATCTGATGGATCAGTTGCAGTCTGCGAAGGTATTTTTGAAGATTTACTTGACATCAAGGTATTATCAGGTGAGGATCCGTGAGGTTGATGTAAGTAAGACGGCTTTTAGGACTCGGTATGGATATTATGAGTTTTTGGTTATGCCTTTTGGCTTGACCAATGTCCGGCGGCTTTTATGTATTTAATGAATCGGGTCTTCATGGCTTACCTGGATCAGTTTGTGGTGGTATTTGTAGATGATATTTTGGTATATTCTTCTTCTAAGGAAGAGCATGCCACTCATCTTCAGGTGGTGTTGCAGGTTCTGAGAGAGCACCAACTCTATGCCAAGTTTAGCAAGTGTGAATTCTGGCTAGATAAGGTGCACTTCCTGGGGCATGTCATTTCTGGAGATGGCATTGAAGTGGATCCAACCAAGATTGAGGCAGTGATGGATTGGGGCAGGCCGACAACAGTAACTGAGATCAGGAGCTTCTTGGGGTTAGCAGGGTATTACAGACGGTTCGTCCAAGGTTTTTCTTTAATAGCGACCCCCTTGTCGAGATTGACTCGTAAGGGAGTTCGTTTCGTGTGGACCGAGGAGTATGAGCGGAGCTTCATTGAGTTGAAGACTCGTCTCTCTTCGGCTCCAGTTCTGGTGCTTCCATCAGGCTCCGGTGGATTTGTGGTTTACTCAGATACATCTCGTCAAGGTTTGGGTGCGGTTCTGATGCAGCATGGTAAGGTCGTGGCTTATGCTTCTAGGCAGCTGAAGAAGCATGAGGAGAACTATCCCACTCATGACTTAGAGTTGGCAGCTGTAGTATTTGTACTGAAAATCTGGCGGCACTATCTATATGGAGAGAAATTTCAAGTTTTTACCGACCATAAGAGCCTGAAGTATGTATTCACACAGAAGGATCTGAACTTGAGGCAGCGCCGATGGATGGAGTTTATCAAGGATTATGACCTCGACCTTTCCTATCATCCGAGCAAGACAAACGTGGTGGCAGACGCCTTGAGTCGGAAGATGGTCGTATCATATCTTATGGTTCAAGAATGGAGGTTATATGAGCAGGTTGTGGAATCTTCCTTTATGATTCCTCGAGAGGCCGACAGAGCCGTGTTGGCCAGCTTAACTGTAAGGCCAGCAGTGTACCATGCAGTATTCGACGCTCAGAGGGCATATGCGGAGCTGCCGCAGATTCTCCAGATATTAGAGGTAGAGTTGTGGGATGATGGCACGGTCATATTTAGAGGCAGACTCTATGTTCCAGCAGAGGATGATGTGCGCAGGAGTGTCTTGGATGAGGCGCACCGTTCTAGATATGCAATGCATCCCGGAACGATGAAGATGTATCATTGTTTGGGGAGGCACTTTTGATGGCCTAGTATGAAGAAGGACGTGGCTGATTATGTGGCAAGGTGCCTGACTTGTCAGCAGGTTAAGGCAAAACACCAGAGACCAAGAGGATTGTTGCAGCCGTTACCGATCCCAGAATGGAAATGGGAACACGTGACTATGGACTTTGTAATGGGATTACCTGTGTCCCCAGGCAGAAGAGATGCGATCTGGGTCATTGTTGATCGATTGACCAAGTCGGCACACTTTCTGGCTATTAGGAAGGACTGGTCAGTCGGTAAGTTGGCTAAGTTGTTTGTGGATCGGATCATCTCTTTGCACGGGGTGCCCTTATCCATCGTGTCAGATCGGGATCCGAGATTTACTTCTAGGTTCTGGAAGAGTTTTCAGAAGGCCTTGGGTACGCAGTTAGCCTTCAGCTCGGCTTATCATCCCGAGACTGATGGGCAGTCAAAGAGGACCATTCAGACACTGGAGGATATGCTCAGGGCATGTTACCTAGATTGTGGAGGTTCTTGGGAGCAGCACTTGTCTACAGTAGAGTTTGCTTACAACAACAGTTATCATTCTAGTATCGACATGGCGCCATATGAGGAATTGTATGGGCAGCCGTGTCGATCTCCTGTGAATTGGTCTGAGATTGGCAAGAGGCAGATAGCAGGGCCAAAGTTGGTACAGCAGTGTACTGAGGTTGCCAGAGTGGTGCAGTAGAGGTTGACTACAGCTCAGAGTAGGCAGAAGAGTTATGCAGATATCCGTAGGAGACCGCTTGAGTTTGAGGTTGGGGACTACGTGTTTCTCCGAATCTCACCCTCCAAGGGTGTGATGAGATTCAGGAAGCGAGGTAAACTGAGTCCGCGTTATATTGGGCCTTTTTCCATTATTGCTCGAATTGGGGAAACAGCGTACCAGCTAGCCTTGCCACCCAATCTTGCAGGAGTGCACGATGTGTTCTATGTTTCTTTGTTGAGGAAATATGTTTATGATCCATCTCATGTTTTGGATTTTTCAGAGTTAGAAGTCGCTGAGGACTTGTCCTTTCCAGAATTTCCAGTACGTATTGAGGATCGCAAGGAACAGGTCCTTCGGAATAAAATTGTTCCTCTAGTTAAGGTGATTTGGCAGCATCGCTCCGGAGGCGAGGCAACCTGGGAGCGCGAGGATGAGATGCAGGAACAGTTTCCCTACCATTTCCCTTAAGTTCTTCTTTTTTACCTGTGCAATCTTTTTACTTTATAGCGACAATTTCAGGGACGAAATTCTTTTAAGGGGGGGAGAATGTAAGGATTGAAGTTTCGGATCCGGTTATCAGGTCAGTTTCGGGGTCAAATCCCCTAGTTTGGGCCCTTGTGGGGCTGAGGCTTGTGGTTCCCAAACTTGACACGGTTCAAACGGCGTCCAGTAAGGTGGACGCGTTTTAGGTTGTGCCACGTGGGCGCCACGTGGATTGGTTTTGGGCCGCGAGAGTATGGCCCCGGTCATATCATCTGAATGGCGTCTTGCATGCTCAACGCCATTCAGAGTACGGCCCTGGCATGTCAGTGTACGACCGGTCTTGTCATCTAAATGGCGTCGGTCTTGAACGACGCCATTTAGATGACAAGACCGGTCGTACACTGACATGCCAGGGCCGTACTCTGAATGGCGTTGAGCATGCAAGACGCCATGAACGATGCGTTTTAACCTATTTCAGTTTAACCCCGCGAACCCCCCTTCCTTTCCCTCATTCTCTCCACCTCTCTCTCTCCTCCTCCTTCTCTCCGATCTCCAGCGTTTCCCCCTCCCCTTTCTCCTTCCCTTCCTCTCTCCATTCCTCCTCTCTCTCCACTCCATCAACCTCCTAACTTCCTCCACTACAACCAGTACTTCCTCCGCGGCACATTTCTCTCCGGACGGCGGCCGACGTCCCGGTGGAGTAACGGCGTCCACGGTTGTACCAGCGGCAGTGTGTGGCGTGGCGGTTCAGCAACTTGGAGCTCGGGGGAGTTCGAGAAATCGGTAGGGTGACGATCCTCGCAATTTTTCGTTTAAAATCATGTTTTTCCCGTTTTTGAGCATGTTCAGGGGACTTTTGGGGTGAAAATACTAATTACATATATTGAGGAATGGCGGGTTTTAATGGGTATTAAGGTTCTCCTCCTCCTCTATTTTGTGGTGTTTTTTGTGCGATTTGGAGAGAAATTCCGCCTTGTGACTTGGGGGAAGGCGGAGGGAGAACCTGTCTGTCAAGGTTAAATGGCATCTGGGGACAGCAACGCCATTTAAAAGGCGGCTTCCACCCACGACGCGATTTAACCCCAGATAACATACTCTATTTCTGGACTGAATGGCGTCCAGGAACAGCGACGCCATTTAAATGGCGACCAACTTGAACGACGTGTTTTGGGCCATCTTCCGAGGCCAGTTTTCACATAAACTAATTTAGGAGACTTGAATGACGTCGGCCTTGGGCGACGCGATTCAAGACAGAATCTCATTAATTCCTACAATTAACATGTGTTTACATTGATAGATAGTTTGGTTAATTGCATGCTTGAAATCATACTCATAGACGATGAATTCTATGTGATCGGATCGCACCGTGTTGTGTTTTGTGCGATCGTGGGCCTAAAGTGACAGTTGTTAGCGCTTAGGCACCCCGTGTCGGTGTGGGAGTGACACGACGCTGGTGTGGGAGTGGTGGGATGACGCCTAGAGAGAGGGTCACCTGATGTACCCCGGGATACAGCTAGTACCGGTGTGGGAGTGGTACATTCGGAGTGTCATTCGTGCTGGGGGAAGTAGAACCACCTGTAGCCTGTCAGGCCGGAGTAGCCAGCGCGCTATCCGAGGGGTTGTTGTTTGGTCTCAACGGGTCGGTGTTTTCCGCGTTCAGCCGTGTGGTTTGCGTATTTAGCCGAGACACTGGTTGTGGGCTCCTTGACGGAACGGTTTCAGAGTTGTGTATGTTACATTTTGAATGCATGCATTTTATATCGAAATTTGGGAATTGTGCTTACTGCTTTACTTATTTAAATTATCTATATTTGTGTTGTTGTACTTGTGGGTTCATGAGTGGGTGGTGGGGATCGAAGGATCCCTACTGAGTCTTTTCGATGAGACTCACCCCTACGGTTTTCAGGTGAGGATTCCAGGCTGGCGTAGCAAGGAGAGTGTTGCCTTGGGTTGCGCGCCAACAGCCGCTGTTCTAGGGTATGCCCCGATATAGTTGTTATTTCCTTTTCTGGCCTGTACGCTTAGTTATTTCTTTTCAGTTAGAGTATATAATTATTTGCTAAGTCGAGTTGAATTGTAATAATTTTTAATTTCTGCACTTCCTTTATAATTCAATGCGACGTGAATGTTTAGCTTAGTTTATCATTTATTTCCCAGACTTATCGAGATCCTGGTTTAGCTCCAAGTTTAATGATTCGGTACCCATTTAGTAATCGGATCCCCGATTCTAGGGTGGCGGATCGTTACAATATTCCACCTTAGACTCACCTTCTACGATATGCTCCACACATCGTTCGGGTAATCTAAGTACTCTACCAGATCTTCGAGGCTCATCTATGTGTACCTGAACAGATTTAGGAACTGATAGTTCATCCGAAGATATTGCAGCTCTTTGGGGATCTAGAGCCTCTTCCAATACTATTTTACTCCCACTGTCCTCCTGGAGAAGATATTCCTCTTCCAGGAAGATAGCTTTTCTGGCTACAAACAGCTTCTGTTCTCTAGGATGGTAAAAATAGTATCCAAACGTCTCCTTTGGAAATCCCACAAATTTGCATCTATCAGTTCTTGATTTTAGCTTATCCGGATCATGCCTCTTTACATGAATAGGACAACCCCAGACTTTAACATGTGTAAATTATGGTTTTCTGCCTTTCCATATCTCATATGGAGTAAAGGTCAGATACTTACTAGGTACTCTTTTTAGTAGGTATATTGCTGTCTCTAGAATATACCCCTAGAGGGACACTGGTAAACCTGAAAAGCTCATTATAGATTGTGTAACGACCCGCCACCCTATAATCGGGGATCCGATTACTAAATGGGTACCGAATCATTAATTTTGGGACCAAACCAGGATCTAGTAAGTCTGGGAAATAAATAATAAACTAAGCTAAACATTCACATCACATTGAATTGAAATAAAAGTGCAGGAATTAAAATTATTACAATGCGACTCGATACAGCAAATAATTACATTCTCCAACAGAAGGAAATAATTAAACATACAGGCCAAAGATAATTAACAACTACATCGGGGCATACCCCGGAACAACCGCTGAAGACACACTACACCCGGCCGCACGCGCCGCTCTAAGTCTGCTGGGAGTCCTCACCTGAAAACCGCAGGGGTGAGTCTCAAGACAAGACTCAGTAGGGATCCTTCGATCCCCACTGCCCACACACACACCCACAAGTGTAAAGTACAGCTAACAGTAAAGTAACAAGTGTAGTGGCAGGTACGATATCTAATTCTCTACGTGAGAACACATGCGGTCGAAATATAGTAATCATGCACATTCTAAGCCAACCGTTAGAAAACCCACAACTGCCGTCTCGATAGAACTCGCCGACCGTACAAACAACGGTGGGAAAAACCTCGACCCGCTGAGACCAAGGAGTAGCCCCTCGGATAGCACGCTCGCTACTCCGGCCCAACCGGCTCAGGTGACTACCCCTTCCCTCAACATGAGTGACTCTCCGAATGTACCACTCCCACACCGGTACTAGCTGACCCCGGGGTTCACCAGGTGACCCTCTCTCACTAGGCGTCACCCCGCCCACGCCCACACCGGCGCTGTGCTCACGCCCCCACCAGCACAGGGTGATAAATCGCTACAATGTCACTCCAGGTCCACAGTAACACAAAACCACCAAAACTCAGCACTGTACGATCCGGTCACGTGAAAAGTCCGCGATCGCATAACACACATGTGACACCATCCGGTCATGAAGAATCCATCTCCACCGGGTACACTAAAACATGCACTAACCATCATCTAACAGTATGAACACATTTTACTGGCATGAATTAGTGGAATTCTGTCTTGAATCGCGTCGACCGAGGTCGACGCCATTCAAGCTCCATGTACAGGTTCACATAAATCAGTCTTCAGAATCTGGCCTTAAAAGGCGTCGACCCTCATGGTCGCCTTTCAAAAGGCGTCGACATCCCCAGACGTCTTTCAACACGAAAATCCGGAATTCCCAAGGCCTTAACCAGGGTATTTCTGTGGTTAAAACGCGTCATGGATGCCCGACGCCGTTCAAAAACGCGTCGTTTACCCATGACGTCTTTCAGCCACAGAAATTCCAACCGGGCAGACTGTCTGTCAGTCAAATCCTGTCTAAAAAGGCGTCGTGATGGCCCGACGCCCTTCAAAAAGGCGTCGTCCATGCACGACGTCTTTCAAGCCCAGGAACCAGGAACGCCCTAAACCCGAGGGCTCCCTTCCCACTTCCAAATAACCCCGAAAATCAATTAAACTGGAGGGAAACGAAGAGCAAGACAATTCATAGGCAAACACCCCCATAGAATTCCTAAACATGCTCATTCTAACCCCCAAAACCGAAGATCTACCACATGCATATTGAGGAAAACGTGATCTTAAACACAGTGCGATGGGGAACGTCACCCTACCGGACCCTCGAATGCCTCCGAGCTTCAAGCCGTCCGCCTGTCTCGCCCCACGCCGCCGCCGGTACCGCCGAGGTCGTCCTAGCCCCACCGTGACGTCGGCCGCCGTCCGGAGAGTAGAACGCCGCAGTGGAAGTGGAGGTGGTAGGGGTAGGAGCCAGGTAGAGGATGGAGTGGAGGGAGAGGCGAAATGGTGTGAGGAAGAGAGGGAGGAGGAGGATCGCCGCCGAGTTCGCCGGAGAGAAAGAGAGAAAGGGAGAAGGAGAAAATGAGGGAAAGAAGGAGGGTTCGCGGGGGTTAACCAGAGGCTGGCTAAAACGCGTCGACATGCACAGACGCCTATCAGGTGACAAGACGGCTGCTCTGACAAGATTCTGAAACGCGTCGACCATCACAGACGCCATTCAGACAACCTGACAGGGCCGTACGCTGACACACCCAGAGTCTCAGTCTAAAAGGCGTCGACCCATACGGACGCCGTTCAGACGACCTGACAGGGCCGTACGCTCGCGGCCCAAAGTCAGTCCACGTGGCACCCACGTGGCAGAACCTGAAACGCGTCTGCCATGGTGGACGCCGTTTAAACCGCGTCTCGCGGGCTCGACGCGAAACAACACAGAGTTCCAGACCCCACTAGGGCCAGGACTACAGGGTCCGACCCCGAAAACCGAATCCGAAAACCTCAGTCCTTACATTCTCCCCCCCTTAAAAGAATTTCGTCCTCGAAATTGATTGCTAGAAATAACAAGGTCACAACAGGGATACAAGTTCACAGGGAGACTTACGAAAAAAGATAAGGAAATTGCTCCCGCATCTCATCCTCTCGCTCCCAGGTTGCCTCACCTCCGGAGCGATACTGCCAAATCACCTTGACCAAAGGTACGATCTTGTTCCGCAAGACCTGATCTCTGCGATCCTCAATACGAACCGGATACTCTGGGAATGACAAATCCTCAGCGACCTCTAACTCTGAAAAATCCAACACATGGGACGGATCCTGAACGTACTTCCTCAGCAAGGACACATGGAACACATCGTGCACTCCTGCAAGACTGGGCGGCAAGGCCAGCTGATACGCGGTTTCCCCAATTCGAGCAAGAATGGGAAAAGGTCCAATATATCGCGGACTCAGCTTGCCTCGCTTCCCAAATCTCATCACACCCTTGGAGGGTGAGACTCGGAGAAACACGTGGTCCCCAACTTCAAACTCAAGCGGTCTCCGTCGGATGTCAACATAACTCTTCTGTCTGTTCTGAGCTGCGGTCAACCTCTGCCGAACCGTCCTGGCAATCTCAGCACACTGCTGCACTAACTCAGGTCCTGCTATCTGCCTCTCACCGATCTCGGACCAACATACCGGAGATCGACACGGCCGCCCATACAAAGCCTCATAAGGCGCCATGCCGATGCTAGAATGATAACTGTTGTTGTAGGCAAACTCCACAGTGGACAAATGTTGTTCCCACGAACCTCCCCAGTCTAGGCAACACGCCCTGAGCATATCCTCCAAGGTCTGAATAGTCCTCTCCGATTGCCCGTCAGTCTCTGGATGATAGGCCGAGCTGAAAGCCAACTGAGTGCCCAGCGCCTGTTGAAAGCTCTTCCAGAATCTGGAAGTAAACCTCGGATCTCGATCTGATACAATGGACAAGGGTATCCCGTGCAGAGATATAATCCGGTCCACGAACAACTTAGCCAGCTTGCCGACCGACCAGTCCTTCCTAATGGCTAGGAAGTGTGCCGACTTGGTCAGCCGATCGACGATAACCCAGATAGCGTCTTTTCTGCTAGGGGATGCAGGCAAACCCATTACAAAGTCCATCGTCACATGCTCCCATTTCCACTCAGGAATCGGCAAGGGCTGCAGCAACCCTCCTGGCCTTTGATGCTCGGCTTTAACCTGCTGGCATGTCATGCATCTAGCCACATACTCAGCCACATCTCTTTTCATACCGGGCCACCAGAAGTGCCTCCTCAAACAGTGATACATTTTTGTTGTCCCGGGATGCACAGCATACCTTGAACGGTGCGCCTCATCAAGAACACATCTGCGCACGTCTTCCTCAGTCGGGACATAGAGTCTGCCTCTGAATCTGACGGTACCATCATCCCACAACTCAACCTCAGGCCTCTGGAGAATCTGTGGTAACTCAGCATCTGCCCTCTGAGCCTCAATCACAGCATGGTACACAGCCGGTCTCACAGTCAGGCTGACAAGCACTGCTCTATCCTCTTCACGTGGAACTCTAAAGGAGGATTCCACCACCTGCTCAAATAATTTCCACTCCCGAATCATGAGGTATGACATGACCGTCTTCCGACTCAAAGCGTCTGCGACTACATTCGCCTTGCCCGGATGATAAGAAAGGTCAAAGTCATAATCCTTAATAAACTCCATCCACCTCCGCTGCCTCAGATTCAGGTCTCTCTGAGTGAACACATATTTTAAGCTCTTGTGATCTGTAAAAACTTGAAATTTTTCTCCGTATAAGTAATGCCTCCAGATCTTCAGTGCAAACACCACAGCTGCAAGCTCCAAATCATGAGTAGGATAGTTCTCTTCATGCTTCTTCAGCTGCCGAGAAGCATAAGCAACTACCCTGCCATGCTGCATAAGGACTGCTCCCAAACCTCGACGGGACGCATCTGAGTAAACCACAAATCCACCTGACCCAGATGGAAGCACCAGTACTGGGGCTGACGTGAGACGAGTTTTCAGCTCAATAAAACTCTGCTCACAATCCTCCGTCCACACAAAACGAACTCCCTTTCGAGTCAACCTCGACAAGGGGGCCGCTATCGAAGAAAATCCCTGAACAAACCGCCTGTAATATCCGGCAAGCCCCAGAAAGCTCCTGATCTCAGTTACTGAAGTCGGCCTGCTCCAGTCCATCACTGCCTCTATCTTAGCTGGATCCACAGCGATGCCTTCACCAGAAATAACGTGCCCAAGGAAGTGCACCTCGTTTAGCCAAAATTCACATTTGCTGAACTTGGCGTAAAGTTGGTGCTCTCTCAGAACCTGCAACACTGCCCGAAGATGAGCAGCGTGCTCTTCCTCAGAAGGAGAATAGATCAGAATGTCATCAACAAACACAACCACAAATTGGTCCAGATAGGTCCTGAAGACTCGATTCATCAGGTCCATAAAGGCCGCCGGAGCATTGGTTAAGCCGAAGGGCATAACCAAAAACTCATAATGCCCATACCGAGTCCTGAAAGCTGTCTTACTAACATCCACATCCCTGATTCTCATCTGATAATACCCAGACCTCAGATCGATCTTGGAAAACACCCTCGCTGTCTGCAACTGATCCATCAAGTCATCGATCCTAGGAAGCGGGTACTTATTCTTTATTGTCACCTGGTTCAGCTGTCTATAATCAATGCACAGTCTCAAGGAACCATCCCTTTTCCTGACAAACAGAACTGGAGCACCCCAAGGAGACGTACTGGGACGAATGAAACCCTTATCCAACAACTCTTGCAACTGCGCCTTCAACTCAGCGAGTTCGGCTGGCGCCATCCGATACGGGGCCTTAGACAAGGGCGCCGTACCTGGTGCAAGCTCGATGGTAAACTCGACCTCTCGCTGAGGAGGAAGGCCAGGCAGCTCCTCAGGAAAAACATCTACGAACTCACAAACAACCGGCACCTCCCAAGGATTCGGACTAGCACGAACATCAGAAACAACAACAGAGGCTAAGAAAGCCTCGCAGCCACCAGCAAGCAACCTCCGTGCCTTAAAGGCAGAAATGAGAATACCTCGAGAAGAAAGCCTAATACCTTGGAAGAAGAAGGTCGGGATGTCTGGAATAGAGAAGCGCACCCTCTTCCTGTGGCAGTCCACCTCCGCATAAAAGGCTTCCAACCAATCCATACCCAGGATGATATCGAAATCACGAATAGCAAGTACGACCAACTGGGCAGGTAGCACATGACCCTCAATGGTCAAGGGAACATTCCTCAAACAATTATAAGATATCATGAAGTCTCCAGAAGGAACCTCAACCATCAAACCATCAGACAACTCATCAACGGGTGCAGAAAGAATGTCTAGGAACTGCTCGGAAATAAAAGAATGCGAAGCACCTGAATCGATCAACACATGCGCGGAGTTCCCAAGGACAGAGAGTGTACCTTCCACCAAGTTGGACGCGCGAGCCTCCCTCCTGGTGATAGCTAGAACTCTCCCCTGAGTCCTCGGCTTCTTCTGATCGCCATGACCCTGCCCCTGACTATGCCCCTGCGGGCACTGCCTTGCCAGGTGGCCCTGTTGGCCACAAGAAAAACACCTCCTGGGAAGAGTGGGACACTGAGTCCCGCCATGAGCACCACCACATTGCTGACAAACAGCCGGAAGCCTCTGAGCTGGCTCCTGCTGTGCACTGGATGCAGACTGACTCTGCTGACCCTGCCTGGGCCTGCTGCTGCCGCTGCTGCCACTACTGCTGCCACCACCCCTGAAGAATCTCCTGAATCGGGAGCCGAGAGAAGACGATCCCGATCCGTCAGAAGGAGCCGGTGCCGTTGCCTTACCCCTGCCTCGCGCTGGCCCCTGAACAGTCTGCCCCCTCTCCCGGGCCGACTGGATCTGCTGAGCTTCTACAGCTGCTGCACGCCTAACTGCTGATGCCAAGTCAATACAACAATGGGACGCCACGAAGTTCCTCAAACTGAGCCTAAGCCCATCCACAAACCTCTCCGTGCGACGCACCTCGTCCTCAGATATAAAAGGCACGAACCGTCCCAATGAAACAAACTTCGCCTCGTACTCAAGTACCGTCATACTCCCCTGTGTCAGGTCCATAAACTCCCTCTCCTTGGCTCGCTGGACATGTCTAGGGAAATATTGTGCATTGAACTCCTTGACAAAGGTCTCCCAAGAAATTTCCCTAAGACTCCTGTCCCCATAAGATAAACTCTTCAGCGCGGTCCACCAGTCATAGGCGCTATCCTTCAGCATGAAGGTAGCCAGCGGGGTCCTCTCTACTGCTGCACAGTCCATAGTATCAAAAGTCTTCTCAATCTCTCTAAGCCAATGAATGGCCTCGTCAGGGTCGGGACGACCGGTGAAGTGAGGTGGCCTCAGCTTCAAGAATCTCTCGAGTGTAGCTGTGGTCCCTCCCCGAGTGCTAGAACCCTCGCTAGGATCTCGAGTCTGATATCGAGCCATAGTATCCATCATGGCCTCCATAAACTGCTCAACACTCGGCCTCCCTGCCCCGGACCCACTGGGGACATCTCCCCGCTCTCGAATAACTGGCATCCTCTTCCTGGGAGCCATCTACTCGCCTACAATTTACAAAATCAAAAGTTCTAATTAGAGTCCTAAAACCTATGCTACCGCATTGCCTGTACGGGATAATGTATTTATTTGCCGAATTTCCAACATTTAACCTAGTTATTTATTTATTTGCCAGACCGTATGCTCTGATACCAACTGTAACGACCCGCCACCCTATAATCGGGGATCCGATTACTAAATGGGTACCGAATCATTAATTTTGGGACCAAACCAGGATCTAGTAAGTCTGGGAAATAAATAATAAACTAAGCTAAACATTCACATCGCATTGAATTGAAATAAAAGTGCAGGAATTAAAATTATTACAATGCGACTCGATACAGCAAATAATTACATTCTCCAACAGAAGGAAATAATTAAACATACAGGCCAAAGATAATTAACAACTACATCGGGGCATACCCCGGAACAACCGCTGAAGACACACTACACCCGGCCGCACGCGCCGCTCTAAGTCTGCTGGGAGTCCTCACCTGAAAACCGCAGGGGTGAGTCTCAAGACAAGACTCAGTAGGGATCCTTCGATCCCTACTGCCCACACACACACCCACAAGTGTAAAGTACAGCTAACAGTAAAGTAACAAGTGTAGTGGCAGGTACGATATCTAATTCTCTACGTGAGAACACATGCGGTCGAAATATAGTAATCATGCACATTCTAAGCCAACCGTTAGAAAACCCACAACTGCCGTCTCGATAGAACTCGCCGACCGTACAAACAACGGTGGGAAAAACCTCGACCCGCTGAGACCAAGGAGTAGCCCCTCGGATAGCACGCTCGCTACTCCGGCCCAACCGGCTCAGGTGACTACCCCTTCCCTCAACATGAGTGACTCTCCGAATGTACCACTCCCACACCGGTACTAGCTGACCCCGGGGTTCACCAGGTGACCCTCTCTCACTAGGCGTCACCCCGCCCACGCCCCCACCGGCGCTGTGCTCACGCCCCCACCAGCACAGGGTGATAAATCGCTACAATGTCACTCCAGGTCCACAGTAACACAAAACCACCAAAACTCAGCACTGTACGATCCGGTCACGTGAAAAGTCCGCGATCGCATAACACACATGTGACACCATCCGGTCATGAAGAATCCATCTCCACCGGGTACACTAAAACATGCACTAACCATCATCTAACAGTATGAACACATTTTACTGGCATGAATTAGTGGAATTCTGTCTTGAATCGCGTCGACCGAGGTCGACGCCATTCAAGCTCCATGTACAGGTTCACATAAATCAGTCTTCAGAATCTGGCCTTAAAAGGCGTCGACCCTCATGGTCGCCTTTCAAAAGGCGTCTACATCCCCAGACGTCTTTCAACACGAAAATCCGGAATTCCCAAGGCCTTAACCAGGGTATTTCTGTAGTTAAAACGCGTCATGGATGCCCGACGCCGTTCAAAAACGCGTCGTTTACCCATGACGTCTTTCAGCCACAGAAATTCCAACCGGGCAGACTGTCTGTCAGTCAAATCCTGTCTAAAAAGGCGTCGTGATGGCCCGACGCCCTTCAAAAAGGCGTCGTCCATGCACGACGTCTTTCAAGCCCAGGAACCAGGAACGCCCTAAACCCGAGGGCTCCCTTCCCACTTCCAAATAACCCCGAAAATCAATTAAACTGGAGGGAAACGAAGAGCAAGACAATTCATAGGCAAACACCCCCATAGAATTCCTAAACATGCTCATTCTAACCCCCAAAACCGAAGATCTACCACATGCATATTGAGGAAAACGTGATCTTAAACACAGTGCGATGGGGAACGTCACCCTACCGGACCCTCGAACGCCTCCGAGCTTCAAGCCGTCCGCCTGTCTCGCCCCACGCCGCCGCCGGTACCGCCGAGGTCGTCCTAGCCCCACCGTGACGTCGGCCGCCGTCCGGAGAGTAGAACGCCGCAGTGGAAGTGGAGGTGGTAGGGGTAGGAGCCAGGTAGAGGATGGAGTGGAGGGAGAGGCGAAATGGTGTGAGGAAGAGAGGGAGGAGGAGGATCGCCGCCGAGTTCGCCGGAGAGAAAGAGAGAAAGGGAGAAGGAGAAAAAGAGGGAAAGAAGGAGGGTTCGCGGGGGTTAACCAGAGGCTGGCTAAAAAGCGTCGACATGCACAGACGCCTATCAGGTGACAAGACGGCTGCTCTGACAAGATTCTGAAACGCGTCGACCATCACAGACGCCATTCAGACAACCTGACAGGGCCGTACGCTGACACACCCAGAGTCTCAGTCTAAAAGGCGTCGACCCACACGGACGCCGTTCAGACGACCTGACAGGGCCGTACGCTCGCGGCCCAAAGTCAGTCCACGTGGCACCCACGTGGCAGAACCTGAAACGCGTCTGCCATGGTGGACGCCGTTTAAACCGCGTCTCGCGGGCTCGACGCGAAACAACACAGAGTTCCAGACCCCACTAGGGCCAGGACTACAGGGTCCGACCCCGAAAACCGAATCCGAAAACCTCAGTCCTTACAGATTGCACCATGTCCAACAAGGAGAAATCCTCCTTTCAGATATACCATTCATCTGTAGTATATATGGAGGGGTCAGCTGAGATAGGATACCATTATCCTTTAAGAATTGTGTGAAACTAGTACTCAAGTATTCTCCTGCCTGATCAGATTGAAGAGCTTTAATACTCTTTCTTGTCCGCTTCTCTACTTCATTCTTGAACTCTTTGAACTTCTCAAACGCTACCGACTTGTACTTTATTAAGTACACATAGCTAAATCTTGAGAAGTCATCGGTGAACGTGATGAACTAAGAGAAGCCACCTTTGACTTGGGTGGACATGTGACCACATACATCCGAATGTATTAGTTCCAAGATGTCCTTGGTGATAGATATAGGTGTCTTCAAAGCTAATTATAAGGCACCTATTACAATCTGGTTCACTGATAAACAACATTTATTTCATTATGAAGATTGGCGTATTTATAATTACATATAATGAAGTCATCGGATTATGATGAGATCATAATAATGAGACTGACGACTTATAAACACATATCTTTAATTGTTCCTAGTCCTAGAATATTTGAGAAAAACATCAAACATCCGGTAAGACTAGTACAGGTTATTCCAGCTCATATGATGAGGGTGACTGATCTCGTCAATCACTTGTGTGGAGACACTATGGTGAACCTGTAGGTACTCATTGGGGAATGAGTTCACTGAACTTATCCGACATAAATCGTTGAATGGTAATTTACCTGACTGTCAACCGACTTGATTCATCATCACAATAGCGTGGTTGATCATTGGACTTGAGACACCAAAGAGATCTTGTTGGTGGACTTCTTGGCTTTGACCTTGACCTACGAATCCGTATTTACGGGATCTGTAATAGTCAAGGATCGGGTCCAACTGAAGACCTTCAAAGGTAATTGCGCATTCAATAGAGGATCATTCGGTCTCAGGTAACTAAAGAGAGAATGCTCTAGGATAGATCCGCAGGAGTCTCTGGCCATAGTGGACACAATATTAGAAATGTTGTTTCTGATATTGTACAGCGGAGTCTGATCCAAGTGAGTTGACCATCTAAAGTTTGACAGTTGACCATACCCTAGGTCGACTCGAGAGCATTGTGGAAATGAAGGATTATAGCCACGCAATCACTGTGGACGGACAGATTCCATGAGTGGGTTGTTGAACCCCATTATCTTTCGGGATCATGCGGTGTTGCTTGGCACCCAACTTGATCGGAAGTCGGCTGAATTTACATGAGATGATTCGGTTAAGTAATTAATTAAATATGAGATACAAATTAATTATTATAAATTAATAAAATATTATTGGACTTAACGGGCTAAAAATCGGACTGGTAAACGGGCCTAGAGGGTCACACGCAAATAGATTCTTAGATGGTAGTGTTTAAGTGGGTTTTATATTAACTCAGGGACTTTTATTAAAAGTCGCATCTACTTAATATATATACAAGTTGTGGAGAAATCCTAGGCCAAGCTCTAAGAGCTCTCAAGGCTCCCCCCCCCTCTAGGCGCCCCCTTTGAGGCGCCGGGTGTCTTCCAGTCTCCACCGCGTGCAATTCCCAAACGTCGAAATTCTCGTCCGCATGTTCCGGACGTTGTTGCGATGAAGATTCTTTAGCGAGCATACTGATCTGGACGAGGGAGCGAGGACGAACCACTATAGAAGATCGCGTGGATACCGCTGGAAGTCGGACGCATGTGCGACTAGCAACATCGCCTCGACGGAACTGACATGGATGCGGATTCGAATCCACGCACGGTGATACGATCACATCCTGGTTTTAATTCAGTTTTACGGTTTTCATTCTAAAACGGATCTGCGAGCATCGGGCGGGATTTTTCGTTTCATATTCCGTTGTGTTCTTCGCGTCCCGCCCGAAATCCAACAATGGTATCATAACCAGGTTCCGCTCTGATCCATTTTGGAAAGTTAAACTTATTATTCTAAAATTAATTCTATGCCCTAAGTATTTTTTTCTCACTAAAATTGCTCATGGGATGAGCATACAATAATCATATTATTTTTCGAGAAGAAAAATGAATTTTTTGGTTTTTCGTTTTGTTCTTCATGAGGATGAAGAATGGCTTCAAGGGGTTTCTAATGCGGGTTTTTGGGCCACTATCGGCCATCCTCGTTGTCGCGGTTTGACCGGAAATGGGCGGCGACCTCGCCGACCCCGTACAGGGCGGTGGTGACCAGTAGTGGAGCTCCCTCCCCTTCTCCTCTCTTCCTCATTTGATGCAGAAATTTAAGAGGATAGAGGCGTCGGTTTCAATGGGGGGGGGGAAGCTTGCAGGAGCCTTCGCCAGTGAAGGCATCGCCGGCCGACCTTGCCGGCCCCATCTGGGGTAACGGGGGGGTGGGCAGTGTTGGGTTTCTCGGGTTTTATGGATCGCTCACACAGCGGAAAATAAAATATTTATAGCGATCCGTTCCCGTTTCGAAAAACTAAAACCAACGATTATCAGATAATCGATTCTCACCGTGTGCGGATTCGAATCCGCAAGCGTTCGGTTCCGTCGGTGCGACACCGCAAGCCGCGCAAACGCCCGGCCTCTAGCGAAGTCCACGCGATCCTCCCCGCGACGGATATCCTCGCGTTCCTCGTTCTTAACAGCCCACGAAACCTCCGCCGGTCGCCGCAATGATCGCCGCAACACGCGGACGATTTCCCGTCGAACGGGATTCGGAGAAGCGGCGGAGCAGATCTGGATCTGCCTAGACGCCAGAGGAAGACAGAAACTGAGGAGGGGCGGCTAGGGTTAGCAGCAGCTTGGCCTGCTCAGCCCGTTCGCTATGTTTTATACTAACCGGGCAGTTTTTCATAAAAACCCCCGGTTTGTATAAAACCCACTTATTTATCCATCGCCTTGAGAATCATTTACGTGTGACCCTCTAGGCCCAAGTACCAGTCCAGTTAATAGCCCAACAAGCCCAGTGACTCTCACTGGCTTTATTAATCAATTAATAACCCTTTATTAATTAATTAATCAATCGAATTGATGCCGCACATCGAATTCGACCGGGCCTCCGATCACGTTGGGTGCCAAGCAACACCGCGTGAACCCAGAAGGTATTTGGGGTTAAGTAACCCACTCTTGGAACCTTTCCGCCGACAATTACCGCGTGGATATAATCCTTCATTCGTACAATGCTCTCGAGTCAACTCAGGGAATGGCGTGCTGTCAAACCCTAACCGGTCAACTCACTTGGATTAGATGCCGCTGATGAATATCGGAAAACTCCTTTCCCGATATTATCGTCCGCCCTGGCCAGGGACTTTCGCGCATCCTTCCTAGAGCATTCTCCCTCTAAATACCGAGAGCGAATGATTCCTTATTGACACACAATTCCCTTCGACGGTATTCCGTTGTACCCAATCCTTGGCGTATTAGAATCCCGTGGCTAGAGATTCGTAAACTAAGGTCAAAGCACAGAAATCCACCGACAAGGTGTCCTTGGTGTCTCAGGTCCGAGGACCATCCACGCAACTGCGACAACAGAATCAAGCTGGTTGACAGTGAGGTACAATACCATCCAGCGATTCAGTCGGATAAGTTCAGTGAACTCATTCTCCAATGAGCACCTACATATTCGCCTTAGTGTCTCCACACAAGTGATTTATGAGATCAATCACCCTCATCATATGAGCAGGAGTAATCTGTACTAGTCTAACCAGATATCCGATGTTTGTAGGTGCTTAGAATGACCGTGTGATTATCATGAAATATCTAATGTTGTTTAGTGTAAACTAACCTATTAAAAATAGCAACTAACGTGCAGTGATCGCCAGAAACTTTTAACTTAAAAGTTTCAAAAGAGATATGATCGCCTACCTTTCAAACGCGGAAGATTGAGTCCTTGGTTCTCCTTCCTCAGCCGGCTGAAGAAAGAGAGCCCTTTCTTTGCTTTTTGTTCTTGCTGTTGAATTTGAGGTTGAGGATCGTCCAGAAGTCTTTCTGACTTTGTGCTTGATTTCCCCTTTTGAATCTCTCGTTGTTGTTGAGTGCAGCAGAGACAGAAACCAAATAAAGAAGAATTATGATGAGAATTTAAGTAGAAGCAATATCTGAACTAATCATGATTTTAAGCATATTTAAAACAGCAAACTTACTTGTTGAGTGGCTTTGAAACCCCTTAAATCAAGTAGGTTTTTGAAAGATTATGCTGTGGTGTGTGTTGCATGAAGTGAATGAAGAATGAAATTAATGAAGATGAAAAATGAAAAAAATGAAACACTTATGCCCAATCGGTTGAAGCTTTGAAAGGATGAAGATCTTGAAAGGGACGCCGACTTCTGGAAATGGCAGTGCTCCGGCGTTCCGACGTTGTTGCTTCGATCTTCAACTCGCAATAATAATGCTCTCTTTAATGGACTTCAACTCTCTCTTTTTTTTTTAACTCTTCAACATGCGAGGTATTTATAGGCATTTCTTGCGTTCGAGATTAACATAGAAAAATCCAAGATTTATCTATCTTAACCGACAGATAAATACTGATTAATTCATCTTTATCTGTAATTATCTAAAACGCGTCCACCATGGCTGACGCCTTTCAGATTAATTAAGATAAGGATAAATATCCGGAAAAACTTATCTTTATCTTTATTAGGTAAAACGCGTCCACCTGTATAGACGTCTTTTATACTAATTAAGATAAAGATAAACATCCGGAGGGGAAGTTAAAATCACTTAGGAAACTTAAAACGCGTCGACATTACAAGACGCCTTTTAGTTAATTAATTAATTAATTAAAATTAAAATTTAAACGTTAAAATAAGAATAAAGTCTAAATGGCGTCCACTTGGGTCGACGTCTTTTAGAATTCTTCATATTTTAACTCAAATTTGAGCTAAAATCAATTCAATTGATTAACTTAAACACATCTGTTAAACCCGACACTTAAAAAGATTAATAAAAATTAATTAATGATTAATTATCAGACCATTTCGAGGCATTATTGTATGATATGAAATTTACTCGAAATGACGTCAAAATTAGCGTGTCTACAGCTGCCTCACCTTGGCATCGTCTTTGCAAGGGAGTGAAATGGAATGGAATGTACTGAAAAGGTGATGCCAAGGTGTGATGAGACACGCTCTTAACATCACATGATTGGAATTTTTCTCAAAATTATTAATGAAGATAGCTCAAGGAAATCAATGGAATTAATCCTGTCTGGATGAGGTAGACAAGGAAATAAAATAAAGTCGATCAACCTCCTCGGAGTGGGAAGTACCCCAGGTCGTAGACACTGCAGGTTTCATCATGGGGAGCGTTTGCCAGCCAATGTGGACGTGCTGCAGCCATGATGGATCTTAAAAGAAAACAAGAAATATTGGATAAAGAATCCAAAAAAGGATAGAATTCCAATGATATCTTCAAGCGAACCTCAAAGATAATCAAGATACTCAATTCAGAATGGAATATTTCATATCATGTTGAAGTTATTTGATTAATGGTCTGAAACTTAATCAGTAATTAATTCTTATTACAATGATTTCAAAGTCCTACATGATGCATGCTGGGCTAAAAGAAAAATATAAAGTCAAATAAAATATAAATTAATCAAGGATAATATTGTTAAATTGTCATTAATGAGTCAAGACACCAACTTTTGTAATTCAGTGCTAAGCCGAAGCTTGTTTATCCACACACCGTTTCACAAAAGTGGAACCATCGTCCCCACTAATTAACAACCCAACGGCCTATCCGTGCGATTAAGAATTCTCTGGAATTATCACTGTTTTTGTTGTAGGGGAACTTAAATTCCAGTTTCATCAAAACCACAAGGCCCTTGATATGCTCTAATAAATATTTAATATATAGTAATGCAAATGCAAAATAATTACATGGAATAAGGGTAGAAATAACCGCCTTTTTAGTCACGGTCAGGACTTCTTGAATTCCAGCAATAGGATCTTCTTGATATTCTCTAGCTTTACTCAGGTTTTCTTGAATTTTCTGACGAGGCCCAGAGCCAGCTTGATGAGGGCGGAGGGGAGAGCCAGCCTTGAGGGCTTATGTATCTTCTTTTTTTTTCATGTATCATGTACAAAAAAATCTTTTGATGATATAGATGAAACTTTTGGGCTCCAATCTTGTGTTCCTGTGCTTGTCTTGCATCCTGTACATACTTAACAAACATGTTAAGTATCTATTCAGGCTTAGCCCCTTGCCTGACCAAATAAATGGTCAATTAATTTTTCCTTCGATAAATGGTCAAGGAGCATAACCTTTATTAACAAAGGTAATAAGAATAATCAGACTTAAGCAAAATGCAACATACAAGCAAACAGATGCTCACCGAAAATAAAAAGAGTGAAACACATTAAATGCAACAAGCAAATGCTAATTGAAATATTTTTGTGGTTTTGAAATATTCATTTTTGTTTGGGTTTTGAAATATGTATTCTTTTTTTTTAGATTTTGACAAATGTACATTTTTTTTGAATTTTTGACTATGCAATTTTTTTGAATTTTTGACATATGTATATTTTTTTTGAATTTTTGACATATACATTTTTTTTGAATTTTTGACTAAAAGACCAGTATGGTACTTAGATCAAAAGATCATATTCATTTATTAACTTAATTTTCAAATTATTCTTTAACAACTTAACTTAAAACCCATCGTGTTTGAACTTGTGTTTCCATTCGTGATCCCATTTGATGATTTGACCCTTAGTCAATCTAAGCCATTCTTTAAGTTTGAAGTACATCTCTTTAGAAGGAAAAGAAGAATAGATTTAGAAAGCCCATGAGAAGGTTCGGGAGACCTAAAAAGATGTCCCTTTCCAACCCTAATATCTGTTGGGGTTCGGTCATTTTCTTTCCGGAGTATTTATCGACCTTGCGTTCCCTTTTGTTTCATTTCATGGCCTTGATGTGACGTTTGTAGTGTATTGGCCTTTTGATTTTCCCCTTGCCTTTTCCTTTTGTTTTCTATTCTTTTTTTTCTTTGCTTTGGAACGGATCTCCTCCATTTTTTTTATGACGGCCTCCTACTAAGATGGCGGGTATTCTTGGTAGTCTATTTTAAGCCTCGTTCCGACATCATGGGCCGAGTGTAAAACAGAATTTTACTTTAAAAGGAATGATTTGTACTTTACACTCTTAGTCAAGCTTTTGATATTCTTTAGGACTTGGCATCTCTTGTTACTCACGAATCTAACGTGTCAGTGTGTGCAGTAATGGGTTTGAAGTTAAATTATTCAGACTAACAAAGAAATTTGAGTTTATAAATTTTCTGATTCCACTGGTCCTTGTACCATACTGATCGACTCTTTAACCTAAGGGTAATATTTCTTAAGATGTAAACCATTCCAGGGATGATTTAGCTCTTCTCCTTCTGCATTAACAAGACGATAAGCATTACCAGGAAAAGCATGCGATACAACATAAGGTCCTTCCCAGTTGGGTTGGAGCTTAGAACGCGGACCACCAGGTTTTACAAAAATTCTTTTAACGACTATTTCACCGACTTTGAACTTTCGTTCAATGACTTTCTTTTGATAAAAACGTGCTAATCTGTTTTGATAAGCTTTTGCATGATTAGCAGCTGACCATCTTTTCTCGTCTAAAAGTTCCAATTGAGCAAGGAGTGCTGAACGATGTTCATCAATGGAGAATTCCTTGTTCAATTGTACTCTTAATGACGGTATAATGATCTCGTATGGAACTACCGCCTCCATTCTAAATGTTAAGGAATAAGGAGTTTGTCCAGTGGGCGTGCGGATTGAAGTTCGGTAGGCCCATAGAGCCTCAACCAATTTTTCTGGCCAATCTGCGAATTTGTTAGATTTACACGTCTTTTTGATAATTTTTATCAAAGTCTTATTAGTTGCCTCTGCTTGGCCATTGCCTTGCGGATAATAAGGAGATGAATGATGCAATGCAATTTTATACCTGTTGCAGAGGTCCTTCAATTCCTGTGACACGAACTGCGGTCCGTTGTCAGTGACGATGGTACTTGGAATTCCGAATCTTGTGATGACGTTCTTCATGATGAATTTGCAGACGGTTGATGCTTTGATTTCCACGTATGCTTCAGCTTCTGCCCACTTGGTGAAGTATTCCGTTGCCGTGAGAATGAAAGATTTTTGCTTGATGCCGGAATCTGGGTTACCAAGGGGTCCAATAATGTCGAAAGCCCACATGGAGAAAGGCCATGGGGAGAAAACAGGATGGAGTGAAGATGCAGGAGAATGAATTTTGTCGGCGTGAAGTTGACACTTAGCACACCTACGGACATATCCTACACAGTCTTCTTCCATGGTTGGCCAATAAAATCCTTGTCTAAGGATCTTCTTTGCTAGCATCTGTCCATTGACATGGCCACCACAAACTCCACTATGAGCTCCTTCAATAACCTTCCAAAGCTCATCCTCGTCTAGACATCTCAGAAGAACTCCATCAAAACCTTTCTTATATAGTGCTCCCCCAACTAGGGTATATCGTTGAGCAACTCTCCTGATAGCTCTTTTTTCCTCAGTTGTAGCTTCCTCAGGATACGATTGATCTTCACAATATTTTGCAATTTCATAATACCATGGCTTCTGTTCATCATCCATCTCTTCTAACAGCTCCATCAACATGATTTCTCTTTTCTCCACAATACTTCCATCTTTGAATTTCTTCAGCAACTTCTCCTTAGTTCTAAGAAATGAAGGATCTTTCACGGCGGGTGAAAGACGCCTATGAACTATGATTGATTCGGATTGCTTGCTGATAGGAAAATCAAGGGAAGATGCAAGTGAAGCTAGAGCGTCAGCTAAGATGTTTTGATTTCTAGGGACATGGACAAAGATCAATTTTGTGAAAAGCTTTGAATATGCAGAAGTAAGTTATTGATATGGCTTGAGCTTGGGATCAAGAGTTCGATACTTGGTCAGCACTTGGCGAAGAATTAATTGGCTATCACCCACAATCCTGAGTTTGGTGGCACCATGGAAATGAGCAGCCTCGAGACCAGCAAGAAGTGCCTCGTATTCAGCTATGTTGTTGGTGACTGGAAAATCAAGCTGAAAGGCTTGTGGAATGGTGACACCTTCAGGTGATAACAGAACGATTCCGACCCCCTTTCCATGAGAATTCAGAGCTCCGTCAAAATGCAGAGTCCACATATCATCTCTGATTTGATTTACGGACATCAGTTCTTCATCCGGAAATTCTGATCGCACTGGATCAAATCGAGGAAGGGGATGATGAGCAAGATGTTCTGCTATGGCATAGCCCTTGATCGCTTTCTGTTGAATGTAAATGATATCGAATTGAGATAGAAAGCTTTGCCATCGCGCTAACCTATCAGTAAGAACAGATTTCTCCAGAAGGAATTTGATCGGATTCATCCTAGCGATGAGGTGGACTTCATGGGCCAGAAAATAATGCTTCAATTTCTGCACAACCCAAACTAATGCTGCACATGTTTTCTCCATCACCGTATATCTCTGTTCAGCGGGGTTGAGAAGTTTAGAGAGATAGTAGGCTGCCCTCTCTTTTCCTTTTTCATCCTCTTGTGCTAGGACAGCCCCCACTGCATCATCCAGGACAGAAATATAAAGTATCAATGGTTTGCCTAGAGATGGTGGTCTCAAAACAGGAGGACTTGCCAAATAGTCCTTTAATCCATCAAATGCCTCCTGGCACTTATCGTCCCAATTGAATTTGACTCCTGGCTTGGTAAGCTCGTAAAACGGCTTACACCTTTGTGAGTGCTGGGAGACAAAACGGCGAATAAATTGTAACCTCCCGATTAATCCTCTTAACTCTTTCAAGTTTTTGGGATGTGGCATTTCTCTGATAGCCTTCGCCTTATTGGGATCGATCTCAATTCCCCGTTTGCTGACAATGAATCCAAGCAATTTCCCTGAAGATACCCCGAATACACATTTCTTGGGGTTCATCTTCAACTGATATTCTCTCGATCTCTCTAATACCCTTGCCAAAACTTTGGCGTGCTCAGCCTTCGTTTTAGACTTAACCAATAAGTCATCCACATACACTTCCAAATCTATATGCATCATGTCATGAAATATTGCCATCATAGCCTTTTGATAAGTGGCTCCAGCGTTCTTTAATCCAAATGGCATGACGACATAACAATATGTTCCCCAAGGTGTAGTGAATGAAGTCTTCTCTTGATCCTCTTCTGCCAGCTTAATCTGGTTGTATCCTGAAAATCCATCCATAAACGATAATGTTTCATAGCCAGCAGTGTTATCGATGAGTACATCAATATGAGGCAATGGAAAATCGTCTTTAGGACACGCCCGGTTCAGATCGCGGAAGTTAATGCAAATTCTGACCTTCCCGTCTTTTTTCATAACCGGGACTATATTGGCCACCCATTGTGGATAAAGGACAAGTCTAATGAATTTGGCTTTGTGTAATTTATCGACCTCTTCCTTCATCTTTAGAGTCATTTGTGGGTGGAATCGCCTTAATTTCTGCTTGACCGGACTAGCTCCATCTTTTAATGTTAACCTGTGTTCAACTAAAGATGAGTCTAACCCTGGCATATCCTCATAACTCCAGGCGAAAGTGTCCTTATAATCCTTAAGCACTTGTACCATTGCCTTCTCATCCTCTGTAGAAAGATTTTTACTGACGAGGACAACCTTAAGTTCGTCTTCAGTCCCTAAGTTTATTTCTTTTGTGGGCTCTTCTACGGCAGCTGAGGGTTCATCAAATCTCTTCACTCCACTGGCATACGCCTCAGCTGCGTCCTCATCATCTTCCTCATCTTCAACAATGGGGTCCTTTTCATGCACTAACTCATATACCCCGTACCCATCATTGACCGACTCATCATCTGTACAACCTTCTGGCATCTGAATTGGATCTTCTAAAAGCTGAGGAATTAAAGAGCAAGAAGAACACTTATCAGCTAAGTCCCGGAGGTATCTATCTGGAATTTGCCTACCCTTAGGCTTCCTAGACTTCCTAACCTGCCTAAAACTAGACTTCCTAACTTCACTAAACTGCCTATCATAACCTAATGAAGATGAAGCAGGATGAAAATCCTGGGATACAAGTGGAAATACAGGGGAATCCTCCCGTAGGGAGGGACAGAGTAGATCTAAGAGAGAATCTTGACCGACGGACCCGCGCGATGGGGTGTAATCGGACAAGTAAGATGTTTCCTCGATAATGATTTGGGAAGAATTTGTTGTAAAATTGGCATTTTTTTTTGGATATCGGAGGAATTATACATGAAGCAGGAGTGAATACAAATGGAAGGGGAATCAAACGGAGGAAGCGGCACCAAGGCCAGAGGATTAAGGGGATCATATAGCAATATGTCCCAGATCAGATCATACATCCTCTCTAGGTCGAGAGGAGGTTGTGGAATAAGGTCCCGAGGGGACAGAGTTATCATAACGGGCGGAGCCCGTGGAATATCTTCAATTATGACCCGCGACCAAGTCGGGGTCAAGAGTAGTGTACGGAATAGAGTATGGAGCATTAGGACATGTGAAGGATATGTCCCCCTCCAGAGCAGATCTGTTGTATAACCAGCTTCATAGGGGTCATCTGGCTCCCCTTCATCAGTTTGTTCAGATAGCAGTATCCGCTTGTCAAAGATTGCGCCAGGGCTCTCAATTAACTCGTCGATCTGCGGTGGCCACTTGGGTTCTGCAGGATCCAGAAATAGTCTGTTCAGTGCTATGTATAGGTCCCTCAGGTCGAACCATCTGTACCATTCACATTCGGGGTCATGAAATTTCCTCCTTTTCATAGGCCGCAAAGCCTCCAAGGATTGGTACGTAAGTAGTTCGGAACAATGTCTGGCCAAGTCCCTCCCATATATGTCATGGAAGTCAAAACATGAAGTAATGACCACCGTGTTGTCGTGACTAAGTATGGGCCCTTTCACAAAGTGTGTATATAGAGTCCATGTTAAGGGATCTCGGCCTTCTTTCAGTGGTGTAGACATTGTTTCCAAGATTTCTTGACCATCTTCTTGCTGAACCCTGTCTTGCTTCAGTTTCCTCGGCCTATAGCCCAGACCGCTTCCAGGTACTGCCCGATGATCTTTAACAGGAGTGGTCCTGCCTTGCAACTGTGTGCCCAGACCTTTCCCAGGCTCGTAGCCGTTCCTCATCATAATCCTCCATCCTGGGGTACTCATGCACTTCCCCCTTTTGATAGCATTTAATGGGTATGGAGAAATGGTAGCGGCTTTCAAAGGATCAGCCACTGGACGGTAGACCTGTAATACCGACAGAAAAGGTTGTCGGCCAGGTAAAACAGCAGATTTAATATTTAGGGTATGAGCAGCAGCAAGGATTGGCATGCTCGTCACTTTAATAATTCGTCCTTTGTAAGGTAATTTGAGGCATTGGTGATTCGTAGAAGGAATCGCCTCAAGAGTTTTAATATAAGGACGTCCCAGAATGGCATTTATGGAAGGGTCGATTTCTAGAATATGAAATTCGACCTCTGCATGACTTACTGGACCTAGCTCCACCTTTAAATAAACTATTCCCAGAGGGGAACGGGTAGAATTGTCATATGCCGTAACTGAGATGGGGCTAGGCAGCCATTTCTCCTTGGGCACACCGCATAGCTCCAGGGTCTTCGGAGGTAAAACATTAATTGAAGCCCCTGTATCAACCAGGCATGCATCCACGGCCTTCTTGCAGATATTGACCGTGATGCTAAGAGCCATGCTTCTGGCGGCTGGCGGTGCTAGTTCCGATGTGTGGAATGTAATTGAGGGCTGATCCCCCTGAGGAACTAGTAGTGCTGCAATTTTCTCTACCGGCACGTCTTCGTTAACCATCACCTTCTGTAGGTATTCCATTAAGGCTTCTTGGTGAATCTTGGACCTTTTAATCAATTCAAGTACAGTGATCCGTGCCGGTGTTCTGTCCAGATGTTTCAACAAGTCATATTGAGTGCCTGGTGCACTCTCTTCATTATGGGCTTCCTCAGTCGGCTGTGATGGGCCGTCTCTGACTGTGGATTGAGGAAAGACCTTGTTGAAAATCCTTCCACTCCGGAGCGCATGTTCCTCGACCGTGGAGGATCCGGGTGACACCTTGAGTACCGCAGAGTCGGGTGGCGTAAGCGGTGCGGAGGGTTGATGCGTAGGTGGTGGCGTTGGGTTAGGTGGTGATGGCGCGGTGCGGATTAAAGGCCTAGATGGTTGGATGGTAGATGGGTAAATGGTTGGCGAAGTGGGGAATGGTACGCGTGATAGCGGTCTGGATGGTTGGGGCATATCTGGGTAGGTGGTAGCGGGTGAAGTAGGAAATGGTATGCGTAATAATGGCCTAGATGGTAGGAGGGGCGCGTTATTGGTTTGCGGGGGGGTATATGATGGAGGCGCAGGAGTGCGGGGCGCAATGGGTCTAAGGAAGGTGGGTAGTGGTAGTGGGTTATTGGGTGAGGGCGAGTGATATGTGGGTGTGGGTAGAGGGGTAATGGTAACGGGTTGTGGTCTGGGTATGTGGATGGTGCGGCGTGGTAGTCGCTCTACGGTACTTTGAACGTGACCCGTTGAACAAAGAGAGGAAGAGTCCTCTATCCTCCATTGTTGCCCACGACCAGCCTCAGACTGGCTGTTCGTTAGAATGGGAGCAACTTGGTTCTGGTTCTGGTGCTCCGGGAGTGGATTCTGCACTATGCCCATGTTGGGTGGCAGTGCTGCCTGTGCTGGTGGTCTTGCTTGCTGCTGCTGCTGCTGTTGCGGTCTCCTCGCCTTCAGGGCTAATATATATTTCTTCATTTCCTCCCAGTCTATGCCGCCCTGCTCGTTGAGATCATGAATATAATCTCTGAACTGAAAGCAGGTGTCAATGGTATGCCCAGGTTGCCTGTGGAAATAGCAATACCTGGACGTATCGGCATTTTGAGGCCAGACGGCCTTTTCCCTTGGCAAAACTAAGGCATTGGCTGCCATTAAGGCACTGAAGATATCGGCCAAGGATTCTGGGAGTGTCGGGTATTCTGCCCTTTTCGGGCCTGGGGGTCTCCTCTGCTGGTTGTAGTCACCAGGAGGAGGGACATTGTGGTACGCCGGTGGTGCGCGCGGCTGGTACTGTGGCTGTTGCTGCTGCTGATACTGCTGCTGCTGGGGTTGCTGGTACTGCTGTTGCCGTTGCGGCTGTTGCTGTAGCTGTTGCTGGTTCTGATTCTGATTCGGCTGCTGGGGCCGTTGATACTGTTGTTGGTACTGGGGGTTCTGCTGCTGTTTGTACCCTTGCTGCTGTGGCCTCTGGTACTGCTGCTGACTCCTCACGAACTGGGGCGAGTTATTGTTCATGGTACTCACCTGCTCATGAGAGAGCGTGCCCTCAGTAGTCGGACCTGTGCTGGAAGAGTTCGGCACTACAGGCTTCCGAGGCGGAGGCCTGCTAGGTCTATGAGGATCAAAGACGCTAGAGAATGTAGCGTCCTTGAAAGCATTCTGGCAGTACCGTGCTCTTTCATAGAGCTCTGCCATGTTAGTCAAATTGTTCAAGGAGAGGACGAGCTTGAACTGGGGCGTGGCATTGGAAATTAACATCTTCACTTGTTCAGATTCGGACAAGTGATCCTTCACTTTTTCAGCCAGACCCCGCCACCTGTCAGCAAAACTGACAAACTCCTCATCAGGTTTCATCTTTTCTGCAATGAGGTCCGTGATAGACAAGGAGGGTGCAACTCTGTCCTGGTACCGTTGAATGAATTTGCGTGAAACGATACCGTAATCTTCTACTTCTGAGGGTTCCAGGGAAAAGAACCACTCGAGGGCTGGTCCCTCTAGAGATCTCCTGAACAAGAAGGCCAACGACCTCTTATCATTCTGCCAGAAAGAGGATTCATACATGAACTCCTTCAGGTGTGTGAAGGGGTTACCAGTACCGTTGTACTTTCGGTATACTGGCATTTCAGAGGGTGGCAGATGGAATACTGGCAGGCTCGGTAGACTGATCTCTGGCACAGCTTTGACCCCCATCATTTTCTGGAGGTTATTAAATTGCTCATCCATACGCTCCATTTTGGCCAGCAGCGTTTGTGTGGTCAGATCTGCCTGGGGAGGAGGAGGAGGAGGAGGTACTTGGTAGGCCTGCTGCCTAGAGTATGTTGGGCAGGGTGGACAATAGAGGGGAGGTCCGGCAGAGCTTCCGCCATGCCCGAGGGCATTTTGGTAAGCAGGCGTTTGTGGTCTAGCCGGTTGCCTAGATGATGAAAGCTGCGGCCCAGCTGGCCGAGAAGTAATATGAAGGCCCTCCACGGCCTGATGGATATAAGGAGGAGGAAAAGAAGGTTGCTGAGGAACAGCAGGGGGAGCCACAGGGTTCGGCTCGGCAGGCTGCATGGGTGCCTTCCCCTTCAAAATAGATTGGATCGCCTCGAACTGCTGAGGGTCCAGTCGGGAGGCAAGAACTCCCAGAGCATTGATGAGATCCGTAGGATCAGAGGGTAAGGGATCATTCTGGTTCATGTCCCCCTCCAGATCGGGATTAGGAATCGCATATTCATGCGGAGGAGGATCAGGATATTGATCACGTGGATGCAAAAGAGGTGTCCGAACATTCCCATCTAGACGATATGGAATGGGGATAGAACTACGGGAGGCATCAGCATCTCTCCCACTCTCATAGTTGTATTCAGAATCCCGAGGGGCATTAGCATCTCCCTCGTAATTAACCATGGCGTCTGGAGCCACACTCAAGTCCCTACCTGATCGTAGCAACATGATGTTAGATTCTTTTTCTTCAAAGATTTGACAAACAAGTTGCACAGAGATTAATCAAACAAGTGGATGCTTAACGTGATTTTAAGATTCCTTTTTTGAGTTATTTGGATTCAATTAAACCTCAAATTCTCTCAAGGAAAGGATCCTAGTTTCAGTTCAATTTCCACCGTTATTCTCTAGGGCTTTCTCTCACAACGCTTTCAGAATCTAACCAGGACTTCAATTGGTACAACCAGCCCGATGATCAAGGAGGAATACCTTGATTTTGGGGACTTATGGAGGTCTCAACGTCAACTTCTCTAGTCTGATCAAGGGACCGACCCAATCAGAGAGAGTTGCTGACATCGAGTAATGTGTTCCTATGAAGAGGAGAGTATTAGCCTCAATGCGTATGTCCTACGGCCTGGATGGCCTCTAATGCTTAATAAGTAATGGGTAGCTAGCACTCAAAACACAGAAATCTGGAAACTAAAAAAAATTAAGAAATTGTCTGAATCGCGTCGATGGTAGTCGACGCTATTCAAAACAGAACTTAATTTTTCGCAGAAGCAGATGCAGACAGCAGAGAAACTGTGAAGCCTGAAAGGCGTCTAGGGGTGTTGACGCGGTTTGAAACGCGTCAGCGATCCTGGACGCTTTTCAGTTCGCAGAAACAGTTTTCCAGGAGGATTTTCTGGGTTGAATCCTCCTCAAACAAGATAAAAAGCAGTAAACAATCGACTCATGCAAAATTTTTAGTTCCAGATTTTAAACAGGATGATTCACTGACTAAACAACTAGAAAAACAATCAATCACACATCATTTTTATCACAAAAACAGCTTTTTGAATTAATCAAGGGGAGGGCAAGATCTTGCCACTGGGGTGTGCACGTGGTGCACGAGGGAAATTGATTAAACTAAAAACACTCACCAATTGGTGAGGACGTGTCGAAAGACACAAGTGGTGCACCGTGGGTGCCCGGTTGATAATAGCAAGAACAAAAAACTTAAAAGATGGCGAGACTAAGTCCCACCGTGATCGCCAAAAAAGCTGTAGGTGCTTAGAATGACCGTGTGATTATCATGAAATATCTAATGTTGTTTAGTGTAAACTAACCTATTAAAAATAGCAACTAAAGTGCAGTGATCGCCATAAACTTTTAACTTAAAAGTTTCAAAAGAGATATGATCTCCTACCTTTCAAACGCGGAAGATTGAGTCCTTGGTTCCCCTTCCTCAGCCGGCTGAAGAAAGAGAGCCCTTTCTTTGCTTTTTGTTCTTGCTGTTGAATTTGAGGTTGAGGATCGTCCAGAAGTCTTTCTGACTTTGTGCTTGATTTCCCCTTTTGAATCTCTCGTTGTTGTTGAGTGCAGTAGAGACAGAAACCAAATAAAGAAGAATTATGATGAAAATTTAAGTAGAAGCAATATCTGAACTAATCATGATTTTAAGCATATTTAAAACAGCAAACTTACTTGTTGAGTGGCTTTGAAACCCCTTAAATCAAGTAGGTTTTTGAAAAATTATGCTGTGGTGTGTGTTGCATGAAGTGAATGAAGAATGAAATTAATGAAGATGAAAAATGAAAAAAATGAAACACTTATGCCCAATCGGTTGAAGCTTTGAAAGGATGAAGATCTTGAAAGGGACGCCGACTTCTGGAAATGGCAGTGCTCCGGCGTTCCGACGTTGTTGCTTCGATCTTCAACTCGCAATAATAATGCTCTCTTTAATGGACTTCAACTCTCTCTTTTTTTTTTAACTCTTCAACATGCGAGGTATTTATAGGCATTTCTTGCGTTCGAGATTAACATAGAAAAATCCAAGATTTATCTATCTTAACCGACAGATAAATACTGATTAATTCATCTTTATCTGTAATTATCTAAAACGCGTCCACCATGGCTGACGTCTTTCAGATTAATTAAGATAAAGATAAATATCCGGAAAAACTTATCTTTATCTTTATTAGGTAAAACGCGTCCACCTGTATAGACGTCTTTTATACTAATTAAGATAAAGATAAACATCCGGAGGGGAAGTTAAAATCACTTAGGAAACTTAAAACGCGTCGACATTACCAGACGCCTTTTAGTTAATTAATTAATTAATTAAAATTAAAATTTAAACGTTAAAATAAGAATAAAGTCTAAATGGCGTCCACTTGGGTCGACGTCTTTTAGAATTCTTCATATTTTAACTCAAATTTGAGCTAAAATCAATTCAATTGATTAACTTAAACACATCTGTTAAACCCGACACTTAAAAAGATTAATAAAAATTAATTAATGATTAATTATCAGACCATTTCGAGGCATTATTGTATGATATGAAATTTACTCGAAATGACGTCAAAATTAGCGTGTCTACAATGTCCTTCTCGGATATCCTCCGACTATGAACAATTAAGAATATGTGTGTTTAAGTGATCAGTCTCATTAGTATGATCTCATCATAATCTGATCACTATAGCACATATTCACGGACTTCATTATGAAACGATAATTAATGCGATTTACACATAATGAATATTATGCCATTATATTAATAAAATGAACGAGATTTACATAGTCAGCTTGGCTTGTAGGCCACCTAAACTAACAGGCAGTGCCACCCTGGTCCCCCCTTGCTGATGTTAGGCAGGAAGGGGGGGGACCAGGCGGCGGCGGCTAGGGCGCAACCCTAACTGCAGAACCCAGTTGGATTCTGGCTCGGGTCGGCCCGCCCGGCGGTCCATGCCGGACCCAAGCCAGGCCTACCCACTTAGGGCAAGCCTGGCTCGAGCCCAGGCACCTGGGTCGGCCTAGACGGGTCCGATCCAACCCAGTTAGCCCACATGGGCCCTTTTTCAAACCCGGCCCACTTAACCCCGTTTTAACCTAAAAACCCTTTATTAAAAGGAAAACCCCACCCATTTAACTTGAAAATGTAATTAAATATTGTTTAAAATATATTTTAAACTTAAATTTATAATTTTCAGTTAAAAGGGGTTGTTTTTAAGATATAATCTTAAAAAGGGGTTTATATTTAAGATGTGATCTTAAGTATAATTAACGAATGTTGTTAATATATTTTTGATTAAGTGATTAGATATATTTAATTTCTTAACAATTATTGTTGTGAAATTACTTTTAATTAAGGGACACTTAATAAAAGGTTATTAAATGATTAGTTAACTCTTAATAATGGTTATTGAAAGAGTTAATTATTTATTGAGAATTAACCTTAATAAAAGTAATTAAGGATTTTTATTAACTCTTAATAACAATTATTGAGATAGTTAATTAAATTTCTCAAGGATCTCTTAATTAAACTTTTTTGAAGATCTAATCTCTCTTAAAAGGACCTTTTAGTAAGAGTTATTAGGAGGTTGGACTAAGTCTAATTGTTAGACTGTATTATTTAGAAATGTTCTAAGTTAATATTTCTTATCAATTGTTGTTGAGAAATATTATTTAATGAGGGGGTTCTTAACAAAGAGTTGTTAAGAAATTAAAATTAAAGTTATAAATTTCTTTATAAGAGTTATCAAGGGATTTTATAATTTTATCTAAATGTTTGATAATGTCACATTAATAAATGTTGTCAGTGTGATTTAAGATTAATCTAAGTGTTAGATTAATTAATTTAGAAGTGTTCTAAATTCTACACGGAATATTTTAGAATTTTAATTTTAGTATTGTATGCAAATGTTGATGTATTTGATACTTTAAATTAGATTTAACTGTATATTAGAAAATAAGATTTTCGAAATTCAAATTATCTAATTTTGATTGGTGCCTAGATTTTAAGAAAACCCAAATAAATTATTTTTCAAAATTTTAGACTTCATGTGATGTGTTTGATCATGTGTGGATAGTTAAAATTTGAGGTGGTCATGGACATACACTTAGTTAATTTCATATCATGTGATGATATGTGATTATATGGATCATTTTAGAAATTGATGTGGATTAATTGAGTGTTAATTAATGAGGCCTACGTGTCTCCCTCTCTCTCTCATTCCGATGTAATTCTATCTCTTTCCATTATTGTACTCGGCCAAAAGACTTTCTCTTATAGTTAATTTGTATTTGAAAATATTTCAAATTTTACATTATGTTGTAATTAATCGTGTTGGCCGAGTAGAGGCAAGGATGATCTACAAGTGCAACTAGGAAGGCGTCAAGAGATGAGATCACCAGAGCTTGTGTTTTTGCGTGTATAGATAATATAATTGTTATATTATTGTGGTGATTAATTGTTTGACTCCAGTTAATCACCGTGATGTCCGTGACCACATAATGAACATATATGGTTAATGCATATTTTAGTTTTTTTTATGAATCAATTACTATTATCTAGATATAGTTAAATATATTCAATATATTTATAAACTGTCACCTAAGTATAAACTAAGATAAAAGTTATCTAAAGCCTCGCTAAAGTCTAAGCCGTAATGTGAGTAGTTGAGAACTTACTGCGTGATCCTTCATCGTTATAGTCATAGGACTCATGTTACTTTAAGCAGGTTTGTTGTGCTATCCACAAGGCATGTCTAATTATAAGGAAAGACTCTGGTTATGGCATGAGATGCCTAATGATCGGGGTAGAGGAACCATGCAGACTTGTTGTGCTATCCATAAAGGTTGTATGCAAATCGATGTCCGTCTCGTAACGATGGTAATGCTTAGACCAAAATTAATGGTTTGTTATGTTATCCACAAGGCCATTAAATCTCTGAGGACCAAAGCTATGATAAGATATTGTAAGGAGTTGCAAGTCCCATGAGATGGGTGTTATTTGATTGTATTACAGTTTGTTGTGCTATCCAAAGGTTGTACTATAAGTCATTGATATTCTGATCCTCACTAGGAGACCGTCGGCGTCTCCCATTCTGTATACCTGAGAGTTATACGGTTAGTCGAAAAATAGTACGAAATAATTCAAGTTAAAAGACCATATTTGAATTATAAGAACTATATGATTAAATTATTTTATTTCCTTTATTAACTGAAATGTCATCTATTAATCCGAGATTTGGCATATTAGATGTCAATACTTCTCATATTCAGATTGACAAGAGGACTCTGAAGAATGTCTTCAGGGCCAAGTGATAGTCACTATCCTAATTAGATATCATGAAATCTCTTACTTAGATAGACCAAGGAGAAGAGGTACTCATGGTATACCTTTTTTGAAAGGCAGTGGATGTTATGAAATCTCTTACTTAGATAAATTAAGGAGACGAGATATTCATGGTGTGTCATTGAGAAAGGTAAGAGGTAAGATCTTAAACGGTCAAACTCATACCTGAGAAGGATAAAGGCAAGTCAGCTGAAAGAGAGAAGGAGCAGTTCTCCCACTACAACCAATAATAATATTGGAAAGGACAAAAAGAATATGAAACTTATAAGAAGTTTCGGGTATTCTTATTATCAACTTTTACATGTCTATTGAAGAATTAGTGTCTCTAATATGAGATATTAGAAATTATTCTCAAATCTGCAATAGTATGCAAACTTGGACAAGTAAAAGGATCGAGAAAATAAAAGTGTTGAGTTAGACTGAACAATAGTTCAAGAGATAATAAATCTTTGTATATCTTTAGGAGAATAAAATGAAACTAAATAATTGTTATTTAGTTCCATTAATTATCAAGAATTGTAAAAGTGAATAATATTGACTGAGAATGAGCAAGCATTATTCTATGTGGTTTTAAAAATAAAATGAAAAATTTTAAAACCAATCGATGCACTATAAATTCTTGATGTGACATATCATATGATGATTGTTCACAAGTCTCTTATAGAAAATGACAGTATGAATCATGATTATCTATGGCATTGTACACTTAGGTAGTGCATTAAAGAATTATTAGAGCTTATTCATACTGATGTAAATAGCCAAATATTTTCTTAAGGCCAAAGATAATCACTTCTATTGACTTACCTTAATAGTTTCCTTTTGGAAAGATTATGTTGTGTGTACTTACTGAAGTACTAGTCGAATGCATCTGAAAGATTAAGGAATAGAAGATCAAAATAAAGTGATTAATAGGAAATAGTATTAGAATTCTTTGATTTGATCAAGAAAATTAACACTTGAGTACAAGATTTACACAAATCATTAAAAAGGATAATTATATCATCTCTCGATTGATCCCTCATTGTACATCATAGTCATATGATAGAATGAAGAATTGCACTTTATTGGATATAGTGCTATACATAATAAGATTTGTCTAATTCTTATATCCTCGTGAATATGAGTATGAACATTAAATGTACATAATAGATGGTTCCAAATAAGTCAGTATATCCATATAAGATATGGAAACAAGATAATTCATATGAGATGTGAATTATAAGCAAACTTGATTTTAAGAATAATGTCAAGAAATGTCATGGTATTGTGGAAAAGACATGATCCAAAGAAGTTGGATCCAAGAAGAATATATGCAATGTAAATTTGTGAGATGTCCAAAAAGTTTGAATATTACATTTATTCGCCAGGCGATGATGGAATGATTATCGTCTAGAAAGTTCTTCTATGAAGAAGAATAAATCCTTAGAGAAGATAGCGAGAGCTAATAAAATTGGAAGGTGTTCCAGATCCATAAATTAACACAAGATTATTAAATAATCTTTTGTTGTTTGGAACCATTCATGACACATATAGGAGAGCTTCATAAATTTTTTGAGACTCTCTCAATGGCTAGAAAGATATGTTTGACATATCAGAGATAGAAGAATAAGCGGAGCTCAAGGATGTGGATTATGATCCAAAATCTATGAAGAAGCTCTCTATTATTATTACAACTTTAAGACTAGCAAAAAGTTAAGAATTCTAAGCTATAATCCCTAGCACATATTAAGTTCGGAACTTGATAGTATCGCTTGAGGGTACTGTACCTGTTAGAAGCAAGTAAATCTTCAGAATGAAGATTAATACAAATAGATTACTTAAAACTTATATGGCAAACTGATGGAAATGATCAAAGTTAAAATGTTGATTTGGATAAGTTTTTCCTCGGTGATTATCATGAATAAGTTTATTAGAATTCTACTTATCAATACTGCCTATTATGATGATGAGATAAAGACAGTTAGATATTAAAAAGCATTCCCTCAATGTGATTAAAGAGAATGTGTATATGATACAACTTTAAAGATTTTAGAATATCTAAGAAGCATGTTATGATTTCAAAGATTAATTTTGAATCAAACTGAAGCTTCCTAAAGTTAGAATCAGAGTTTTAACCTCATGGTCAAATACTAAGTGTTCATTAAGAATGACTACGGTTTATATATGTACAAAGAGGACAGTGGGAGCACGGTAACATTGGTAATGCTTTGTGATAATAACATCAAAGTCATTGGCAATGACATCAGGATGTTACAATCAGTAAAAATATTATTATCCATATTCTTCTCCATGATATGTTTGATTATAACATCCTACGTATTGGGAATACAAATCTATTAAGATAGATCAATGAGGATATTACCATTAGTTACATTAACCTGTATGTCAAAATGTTTGACATGATAAATTCCATAATTAGTCTCAATTGTTAAGACATAGAACTTATTTCTTTAAGAAAAAATTCCTTAAAGGATACAGGGAAACCTTAATAGTAGGAGTGAAACACATCACTATGCACTTGACAAGTACAAAGAGTACACTTCTAGATGATTGAGAGGATGATTTGAAACCATGAGGTTACACTGACTCAAATTTCAAGTCAGACTTGGATTTTACCTTCTAATGAGAAGGCAGTAGATTGGAAGAGTTCCAAATTAGAAGCCACTGCTAACATGAGAACAATTGATATTGTTGCTAGAACAGTATGGAGTGGATTGGAAGGGTTCCAACCTAAAACGTGCTGCTAAGATGACGACATAATAATGTGATACTGTTATTAGAACAATATAGATGAAAGAGTTCATCTCTGAACTAGATGTAGTTCTAAAAGGTCTTTGATCTCGTCCCGTTATTGTAGGACAACAATGGGAGTAATCAATTTTGTAGTAGAGCCATTGTCTCATCAGAAGTTGTAGACCATTCTAAGGTTCTTTCACAAGTTCAGAGCAAAAGATTAAGAGGAAATAACGTAATAGAAAATATTCTATCTGTGGAATATTTAGCAGATCTCTGACCAAGTCTTAGTATATGAGCATCACCTAGATTTGATAGAGATCAAATGCAAAGGTGATTGACTTGAGTCTAAGTGGAAGATTGATAGATATAGGTGTCCTCAAAGCTAATCATAAGGCACCTATTACAATTTAGTTCACTAATAATTGACATTTATTTCATTATAAAGATTGGCGTATTTATAATTACACATAATGAAATCCCTCAATGTGTGCAATAGTCACCGGATTATGATGAGATCATAATAATGTGACTAATGACTTATAAACACATATTCTTAATTGTTCCTAGTCGTTGGATGTTTGAGAAAGACATCAAACATTCGGTAAGACTAGTACAGGTTATTCCAGCTCATATGATAAGGGTGATTGATCTCGTCAGTCACTTGTGTGGAGACACTATGGTGAACCTGTAGGTGCTCATTGGGGACTGAGTTCACTGAACTGATCCGACATGAATCGCCGAATGGTAGTTTACTTGACTGTCAACCGACTTAATTCATCGTCACAATGGCATGGTTGATCCTTAGACTTGAGACACTAAAAACATCTTATTAGTGGACTTCTGGACTTTGACCATGACCTACGAATCCTTATCCACGGGATCTCTAACAGTTAAGAATCGGGTCCAGCGGAAGACCTTCGAAGGTGATTGTGTCTTCAATTGTGCCAGAGTAGAGTCCTTCTTCCATTTCTTATATGCTATCATCTCTGCCTCATGGATATCTAATGTCGGTTCAGCAGGAGGATCATCTTTAAAGACGTAGGCAATGTGCACAAACCTGAGGATAATCTTCAGGTTTCTGAGCCAATCCGAGTAGTTCGAACCTGTCAAATGATTGGCATCAAGTATGTCATGGAGTGGGTTATTCGACAACATTATTTCTTATAGAGATAAATGAACTTTATTTAGCAAATGTTCAATTATTAAATAATGAACAAGATATGGACTTTTAATTAAGTTTTAACTCCGACTAATTTTTGATGGACTGTATAACCCTCGGATATACAGAATGGGAGACGCTGACAGTCTCCTAGTAGGGATTAGAATATCAATGACTTGTAGTACACCTTTGTGGATAGTACAACAAGCTGTAATACAATCAAAGAGTACCCATCTCATGAGACTTGCAACTCCTTGTAATATCTGATAATAGCTTCGGTCCCCAAAGATTTAATGGCCTTGTAGATAGCACAACAAACTATTAATTCTGGTCTAAGCATTAATATCGGTACGAGAAGACCATAAATTTACATGCAACGCTTGTAGATAACACAACAAGGCTATACGGTTCCTCTACTCCGATCAATAGGCATTTCATGCCATAGCTAGAGTCTCTTCTTACGATTAGACAAGTCTTGTGGATAGCACAACAAACCTACCTAAAGTAATTCAAGTCCTATGAATATAATGATGGAGAACCACATAGTAAGTTCTCAACTACTCACGTTACGGCTTAGAATTTGGCAAAGGTTTTAGATAACTTTTATCTTGATCTCTCCTAGGTGATAGTATATAAATATATCATATATATTTGCTACATACTATACCTGCTTTGATTCATAATCAAAATAAAATAATGTATCACATAAATGTCAAGTGTGGTCATAGATAGCACAGTAGTTTGACTGAAGCCAAATAGTCAAACGTACGCACAATCTAACATAACACTTATATCAAATAATCCTACAATCACAGGCAAAAGATCTCCATCCAATGGCCTTCCTGATTGCAGCTGTAAATCATCATCGCTTTTTCCTCAGTTGCCTCGATCAAATTACATCAAATTTTTAATTTACATGTAAAATTGAAGAAGGCCTTATGACCAATAAAAAATGGAGGGAGGTAGAAGTACATCGGAGTATGAGAGAGGGAGAGGTTTGCAGACTTTTATTTATTAATGATTAATAAAAATTTAACCATATATCCACGATCCATATTCATACATCATCACATGAAGTATTCACAAGTGTACATCCATGACCACAGTGTATTTTATCCATTCCACACATAGACGAACACATCACATGGCTAAATAAAAGAGTTTCAAAAATAAAATAATTTTGACTTTCAAAAAACTTGGTTCCAATCAAAATTTGGATTTAAATTTCAAAAGCTCATTTTATTATCTTAAGTATGCAATTAAATCAAATTTAAGAGTATTAAACACACATCTCATGTGCACACACTCCAAATTAATAATTTTTAGAATATTCTACATCAATTAGAACACTTCTAATAATCTAAATTAATCTAACATTTATATTAATCAATAATTAACAATCTAACAATTAGACTATTAATTATTAACTGTTAATCTAACTCTTAGATCAGTCAATTAAAGTTACTTACTAATTTAACCCTAAAACTAATAATTAACGCTAATTAATAAACAACATTTGTTAATTAAAATGATTCAAAATCATTTAAAGCTTAATTAAATAAACTTGACTAAAATGTTAATTTTCAAAACAATTTTGAAGTTTAAAATTAAAAATCTATTTTTTTTAATTGGATTGGGGTTTATCCAGAATTCACTGGATTGCCTCAAACTGTTGAGGATCTACATGAGTAGCAAGGGCTCCTAGGATGGTGACCAAGTCTGGAGTGGGCATGAATGAGGGCTCAGTTTGATCATGAGCTTTCCCAGAAGTAGGATTAAATTCAGATCCTACAGCATGAATTTGAGGATGAAAACTAGCAATGGGATCGTACTGGTCATACTGGGAATGGACATGGTTCTGAGGGGCATGAGCATCTCCCTCGTGTTCAAATTGGAATTGGATATGATTCTGAGGGGCATGAGCATCTCTCTCGTATTTAGATTGATTTTAGACATAATTTTGAGGGGCGTGAGCATCTCCCTCGTGTTCAAATAGGTTGTCATACTCGTATGAAGCCATACCAACGATTCTACCTGAACGCAACATCATAGTGACTGATCGACAAAAGGCTCAAACAATTTTGCACATAATCTCAGACAAGTAGATATTTAAGTTTCTTGAGGATTTCTTGTTGAAATTAGATGATTTTAAAGATGAATTCACTCAAGGGTAGGATCCTAGTTTCAATTTGATTTTTCTCCGTTATCCTCTGACTTCAACTCACCACGAATGCAACGACTAATCTGGAACTTCAATGGTACAACCTACTTGATGAGCAAAGAGGGAATCCTTCGCTTTTGGGGACTTATGGAGGTCTCAACATAAACCGTTCTAGTCTAACCGAGGGACCAACTCCAGTCAGAGAGAGTTGAGAGTGCCGAGAAGGATGTTTCCTAAAAGAGGAAGTGAACTCCCGATGTCAATGACCTGTGACCAGGATGGTCTCTAATGCAATAAGTAGTAATAGTAATAATAGATATGATCAAAGATCCGAAGGCCTGATGGCCGGAAAGAGTTTTGTCTAAATAGTGTCATCTAGTGTCCAAACGACGCGATTCAACACAGTAGGCCTCCTGTCAGCAATTCTTCGGGCAGCAAAATAAACTGATTGAATGGCGTCGGTCTTGAACGACGTGATTCAAAATGTGTAGCTTGGTGTCGACGTGATTTGAAGCCCGTACTACATATCAATAAGGGGCATTCCCTTTCAAACATACATAATATGGAGAAAACAGCAAACCACACAAAAATCACCTAAACCAACATATATCATGCAAAAATCAAACAAATTAACTCAAAGATCATGCTTTCACAATCACAATTTTAAAGCAATCAAAGAGGGGCAAAATTTTGCCGCCAAGGGGGTGCACGAGGTGCATAAGGATTAAGATCAACCAACCAACCAAATAGTGCCCAAGGGGCACAAAGGGATGCACACGAGGGTGCTAAGTGTAAAAGAGAGTAAAACAAAAGAAAATAGCAAGAATATGTCCCACCATGATCGCCAAAAAGTTGTGAATGCTCAAATCATACATACTATCATATCATTCTTCATATTAACATAGAAACATGGAAATCATGATCGCTAAAGATCGAAGATCTCAATGAAAACAAGTGATCGCTACTTACTTATCAAGTTGGGAGATTTTTGTGGAGTCTCTATTTCCCCCCTTTGGCCGGCCGAAGAAAAAGAGCTTTCCTTTTGATTTTTACTCTCTTTTGATGCTCTTTCACCTTGATTCTTTGAATCCTTACAAGAGAAAATAATAAACAAACAAGAAAAATGAATCGATTAGAACTTTGAAAGTAGTGTAGTATATATTCTAAAAGAACAATAAACATACAACTAAACTAAGAAAACTCACTTTCTATATATTCTTTAAACCCCTAGCTCATAGGTGGATGTGAATGAAGTTGTGTGTGTGAAGAAGTGATGAATGATGTATAGACTAATGAAAAATAGTGAGAATCAATGATCTAAACTAGGATGTATAGACTAATAAAAAACAATGAGAATCAATGATCTAAACTAAGAAAACTAGAAAGAATAATAAAGGGGAAAGAAGAAGGTTGGCCCCTCCATAGCCATCATCTTTCAAAGCTTCAAAGAGAGGAATTGGAAGAAGAAAAGAAATCTCCAAAGCTTGCCCACGTTCTCTGCAAGAAGCTTCTCTCTTCACCTTGCTATGAACTCCAAACCATGCAATTTTCAACCTCTTTGAAGGCTCAAAGGGGTTATGTACATATAGAGAACAATTTGACTCCAAAAGGGGTCTCCCACGGCCTCCAAATTGTCATGGATAAACTCCATGAATTAAAAACCTTCGCTACCATGGAAACTGAATTAACTCGGCCAAAGCACACTTACCATTAATCCTCTGAATCGTGTCGCTCCAAGAGAACGCCAATTAGCTAATTAGAGGGACCAAAATAAGAAAGATAAATCCGAAGGAAAGCTAAAATAATTAGGAAACCTGTATAGCGTCGACCATGGAAGACATCATTTAGATAAGTAGGAAATTAACTAAGAGTCAAATTGGCCATTATAAAGGATTAGGAAACTTGAATCACGTCCTCTATGGACGATGTCATTCAGTTTAATCCTTATCAATTAAGAAATTTGAATCCGAATTGATTTCAGTTAGAAATCTAAATGGCGTCGGTCTTCAGCGACGCTAATTAGAAAATTCTCAAAAAAATCAGCAGAAATTAATCAATGATTAAACATAAGACCATTTCGGAGAGTCATAATTGTAACATGAAATTTACTCAGTGTGAGGTCAAAATTAGTGTGTCTATAATGTGATCTTAAATATAATTAACAAATGTTGTTAATTTGCTTTTACTTAAGTGATTAGATATATAAATACTTAAATTTCTTAGCAGTTGTTGTTATGAAATTATTATTTTAATTGAGAGACACTTAATAAAAGTTATTAAGTGATTAATTAACTTTTAATAAAGGTTATTAAAGAAGTTAATTGTTTCTTGAGAAATAATCCTTAATAGAAGTTACTAAGGATTTTAATTAACTCTTAATAATAGTTATTAAGACAGTTAATTAATTTTATCAAATATCTCTTGATAAAAGTTTTTTGAAGATTTAATTTCTTTTTAAAAAGGACCTTTTAGTAAGAGTTGTTAAGAGGTTGAATTAAGTCTAATTGTTAGACTGTTTTTTTTTAATGTTTTAAATTAATATTTCTTAACAATTGTTGTTGAGAAATAATATTTAATAAAAGGGATCATAACAAATAGTTGTTATAGAATTAAAATTATAATTACAAATTCCTTTATAAGAGTTATCAAGGGATTTATAATTTTATCTAAATGTTAGATTTTTCATATTAATAAATATTGTTAATGTGATTTAAGATTAATCTAAGTGTTAGATTAATTAATTTAAAAATATTCTAAATTAAGCATGGAATATTTTAGAATTTTAATTTTATTCTTGTATGTACATGTTGATGTGTTTGATACTTTAAATTGGATTTAAATGCACGTTAAAAAATAAGTTTTTCAAAAATTCAAATTATCCAATTGTGATTAGTACCTAAGTTTTGATATAATCAAAATAATTATTTTTTAAAATTTTAGCCTTCATGTGATGTGTTTGATCATGTTGGACGGTTAAAATTTGTCGTGATCATGTCTAGCAAACTTCCCGAGAGTTGGGAATCCTTCGTCTGCGAATTCTAGACACTATTGCGGCGAAGGATCATCAGCAAGCGTGCTGATATGAACGAAGAAGCGACGACAAACCACCACAGTAGATCGCGTGGATACGACTAGAAGTCGGACGCTTGTACGGCTAGCGACATTGCCTCGACGGAACCAACACAAATGTGGATTTGAATCCGCGCACGGTAATTCGATCACTCCCGTTTTATTTCTGTTTTACTGTTTTTGTTCCGAAAAGATCTGCGGGCATTGGGCGGGATGTTTTTGTTATCCGATTCCGCTGCATTCATCGCGTTCCGCCCGAATCCCAACAGTGCTTATGAGTGTGTGTGAGAAAAGTGAATGAATGAATGCAATGATCTAATGAAAACTAGCAAAAACAATGAAGAATCAAAAGAGAAAGAAAGAGTTAAGAAGAGAAGGATTGGCTCCTCTAAAGCCACCAGACTTCTAGACTCGAAGAGACGGCTTGGAGGAAGAAGACGATGGTCCAAAGATGTTATCTATGATTTGCACAATGAATCCTTCTTTTCATCTCAAGAAGAGTCTCTAACAGCGCACTGGCTAACCTCTTTGAAGGCTCAAAGGGATATATAAAGAGCTCTTTCTATGATTTTTAAGTCCTAAAAAGCCTATAACTTGGTGCACATATTACTGTGGATAATTACCACTCGAATGGAAACCTTTCATCCAAAGAAACTAGATAATCTCGGTCAAATGATATAGATCATTACACCACTGAAATGCGTCGACCACCGATGACGCCTTTTAGAAAGACATCGGCCTACCTGGACGTCTTTTAAAGCGGCCAATAAAGAAAGATAATCTCGAGAAAAGGCAAGATAATTATAAAATCTCTAAAAAACATCGACCTAGAAAGATGCAATTTAGATAAATAGAAAATTGATTGAGATTCAAATTAGCATAAGACCAAGATTAGGAAGCTAAATTACGTCGACCATAGACGACGCCATTCAACTTAATCCTTATCTGATTAAGGAATTTGAGTCAAAATTAATTTCATGTAGAAATCTAAATGACGTCAACCATAAGCAATGTTAATTAGAAAGTTTTCAGAAAAATAGTAAAAATTAATCAATGATTAAAACTCGTACCATTCAGGGCATCATAAATATGATATAAAATTTACTCAAATGTAAAGTCAAAATTAGCATGTTTACAGTTGGTAGTCAAAATATTCTTAGATGAACTGATAGGTAAGATATTCTTTATAAATTGTGACATCTCATGATTTTTCTCTAGTCAATCATCTATTGGAGACCCATCTATCGAAAACATAACTTCACATAGTTATTTTATATTTATTTCAAACAAATGTTAGTTCATATTTATTTCAGACACATCTATATGCTAATATGTTGATTTTTTTCCTCTCTTTAGTGCATCATCTAGTTGGTATCCTATGCCTACTAGTAGTTCTCAAACAATCTTTTAATTAGGTATGCAAGTGTGGTATGCAAATTACATAACATACATTATCTTGAATTAATGGAACTTCTTTATCCAATCCATATATCAGAGGTTGTGGTCGAGGTAGACATAGAGGCTGAGGACGTGGTCAAATTGTTATTTAGATGCGATGGCACAAAGATCATATGGACATTTTCTTTGTTAATTGGTTGATGCATAGATAGTTTTTTTTTTGTCTGTATGTGTTGGTGGATAGCTTTTACGTTACTTGACAGACATGCATACAAAGTTTATGGGAATTTGATTGATGCATTGTGGATCACATTTTATGGAAGTTGGTTGAACATGTTTATGAAAGTTATTTGATTGTATCTTCACATTGACTGGTTTTAACTATGAACTTTTTTGTTGTAAACTTGTCAACATTTACTTATGTTAAAATATTGTCAAAATGTTGTCAAAATTTTGACAGAGTCTATGGCAAAATTTTATCAACATGTTAAATTCAATGAATTTGGAATTTGACATATACTGAAAACATCAATTTCAAAATCATCGATTTTAAACTAACAAAATTTTTATTGAGAAAAGCTTTATAATCAAAAGAAAACATATGAATCCATAATAAATTGTGACATTTTGAGAACAAACGAAAAATAGGAGAGATAAATTCTGAAGAAAATAGTAAAGAGTTGAGAGAGCTCAGAAAGTGCAAATTGTGGCAATCATTATAGCAGCTGCAATGGCTGTTTTTTAGCTGTAGCTGACTAATTCTTAATTTTGTATTTTTGTAGGGATGAAAATTTAAAATAATTTTCAATGTCTATATTTTGACAACAAAAGGTAAAAATGTCATTTTAACTATTTTGTCACATTTAACAGTAGTTAGAATAATATTCCGGAGAATATTCCCATTTGGCAAATGTCTCTTGACTAGAGGACTTTTTTTTACAAAGCAACAACATTCGTGGATGCAAAATAAATTATCCAAGTTATAAAGATTAAAAGTTAAATATGACATTTTAGAGACTAAAAATTAAAAAATCCTTATTTTTATAAGAACCTAATATTTTTACTATAAAGAGTTTAGATAGGAGTTGTCTCTGTTATTTAAATGCGCTTGTTCACACGTCAACGTACATGAAGTGCCAGATTAAAAAATTAAAGAAAAAAAATCTACTAAACTATTTTTCGAGAGCAGAGACTATTTTGTTGATCAAATTCTTCAGAGTACGATCACTCGCTCTCAAGATCGTGATGTTTTTTTAGACGATATTTGGATCATACTCTCGAGAACATGATCACGTTCCGAAGAACTTAATTATGCTCTTGAGAGAAAAATCTATGATCTTTAAAAATAATTTGATGGATATGTTTTTATTTTTACTTATTTAATGAAGAAGATAGTTTTTATGTGAACCCTCCCAAAGGTAAATATAGAATTAAAGACTCAATTTAGCTCTCCTTTTTCTACACCGGCAGCGGCTCAGGAAGCGTTATCCTTTTTTACTGTGACGGTTGTTCCAACCTTCCCCTTCCTTCTTGGTGTGCTGCCACTTTCTCAACTCAACTCCCCTCCCCCCACCGGAGACGGAGAGGGAGAGAAGAGGGGTGCCTATCTCCTCCCGAAAATCCAAGAGAGATCCATCCATGGATGGCACGGATGACGAGCGCGGTGAAACCCCAACCCTCGCCGCCTCCATGGAGACGCTCACCCTCACCCCAGACTCCTCCGACGACCCCCTCTCACCCGCCACCCACTTCGCCTCCCCCTCCGACCTCTGCTTCGAGCTCGACTCCCTCCACGACCTCGCCGCCCGCGGCCAGTGGCGCGCCGTCCTCGACAAGGCTGCCCGCGCCCGCTCCCTCCCTGCTCTCCCCCCGCATCACCACCTCGTCTACCTCGCCTTCTCCCTCCTCGCCCTCTTCAAGCTTCGCCGCTTCCGCGACGCCGAAAGCGAGCTCCACTCCGCCCTCTCCGACGAACTCGACTCCCCACGCTTCCGCTACGATTACCATCCCGCCGCCTACCCCTCCCGCTCCGGCTCCATGCTCCCCTTCGCCGTCCGCTACCTCCACGCCGAGCTCCCCCTCCGCCTCTCTGGCGACCGCGCCGCCACCCTGGACCGCCTCTACGCCCTCCTCGACCTCGTCCGCTGCCGGATCCATGAGAAGGAAGACGGCGGCGGCGCCAGATCCGATCTCTGGCGGCGGCGGGAGGCCTTCCTGGTGGCCTCCCTCTGCCGGCAACACTTCGCCAACCGGGAGTTCGACGTGTGCCTGCTGCTGATTCGGGAGCTACTGACCAAGGACCCCTCCGATCCGTCGCTGCTATCGCGGCTGGCCTACGTGCAGATGCAGATCGGCGACCTCGACGGCAGCCGGGCCACCTTCGCCCGCGTGGAGGAGCTCTGTGCCCAGCGCGGCGGAGTGGAGTGGGAGAACCTGGCTGGGAGGAACCGGGCGCTGGGGTTCGTCGTGGCCAAGGACTACGCGGCGGCGGTAAGGGAGTACGAGGCCTGCCTCGAGAGGGACCCCGCCGACGTGGTGGCCATCAACAACAAGGCACTGTGTCTGATGTACTCCAGGGATCTCTCCGACTCCATCAAGGTGCTGGAAGGCGCCCTGGAGCGCGTGCCCACGGCTGCGGTGAACGAGACGTTGGTGGTGAACCTGTGCAGCATGTACGAGCTTGCGTACGTGAATCATGGGGACGTCAAGAAGAGCCTTAACACTTGGATCGCGCGGGTGGCGCCCGACGATTTCGATTCATCGTGCACTCGCATCTGAGGGAAATGGGTATGTGAAGCTCCTTTTTTTTTTTTTGAATTCCCTCAGAAGCCTTCATTTGATGAAGCTTTCTGATTGGGCTCAGAACATGCAGCCATGTAGCAATTCAAAGGTAAAGTTTGCAAAATCGTCTTATAGATGTGAAGGTTATATGTGTCTATGATTGTTTTGAGGTTCTTATCTTCAATATGATGAAGCAATAGGAAGATATTCTACCAGTTGGTTGTTTGAAATCATACCCTGTTGAGGTTTTGGGATTATTTTGGGTTTGTGTCGAAGCTGTAATTCGAATTTGTATGAGGACATGTAACTACTTATTAGTCATACTCTGTTGGCGTTCATTCCATATATTCTCTCTACCCCTCCAGGGAGAAATCTGATTCGTTCCAGTAGATTCCTCTGTTTCCTTCTTTATTCTCTCTTCTCTGTTTCTTGTCTTTGTCTGTCTGATTACTTCCCTCACTTTGTAAGAGATTCATTTAATACCATGAGCTTTGCATTTGCTTTTGTTCGCTTATTGCCTACATTGCAATGAAGTAAAGTAAATTTTCTCTCATCCAGTTAGAGAAAATTTGGCGTAAATAGATTTGGGTCTAGCACTTCCTGTTCATTATTTCATGCAGTCATTGCCAGAGAAGGAAAAGAATGAAGTTGAGAATGAAACATCTATTAATTTTATTTTAAAACGAGTTTAGAGTGGCTAAATGGTGAAGCGTTAGGTGCCTGTGATCTGACCAGTTCACTCATAATCTCTTGGTAGGTTAGGTAGCATCAGAAGTTTCTGACATGAAAGCAATTTAATCATTTTGTTACCATCGTCATCATTAATTGTATAGTTGTTCCTTCATGTCTGGAATAGAGAGTTGGCTTTACGTTTTTACTACTGAGGTTTTTTTTGGTGTACTTTTTTTTCCCCCTATCCAGATTATGTGACTTACTACTTTAGTGTGAGCTCAACTCATTGTGGGGTTACTTTAGGTTTTGACAGTGACACCATAGCAGATGGTATGTTTGTGCTGGCAAGTGTGAGTAACTTGTTTTAAGGTATATTCTTCTCTTAAATGTAAAGGGTTTTGTGAAAGATTTGAACAAAAAGAAAGAATCTAGATCCTATATATTAAGAAATAGTTTATAGTGGAGGATATGTGTCCATTTAGTAAAGATGCAAAGCAGTTGGGAACTTGCAAGCATCTGCTGTTAAGTTTTCTATTGCTAACAAATTTTGGTAGAACATATTTGCCACAAGACTTCTCAGACAAATATCTTCTCTTGACTAATTGTTGAAGAGAATGTCAGATAGAAATCCCAAGAAGAAAATGATTAGAACCTTACCAAATGCAGCTTTCTGGGTTACATGACATTTTAGGAAGCAAAACTAGTTGAAAATTAGAATTTTTAGTTAATAGAGCATTGTGCAAGTGAATATATTGCTTACAAAGATAATTTGTTGTTTCAGCTATTGGCACAATGAGCTCTTAAGAGGATTTTTACATGATCGCATAATTAGCTACTTTGACGATTTTTATGTTGTTCTTTAGGGAATGGATATTGTTTGTACTCTTTATGCTCATATTGGAAGAACTGTAGTTGTATTTGTTCTTTGTATCATTGGGCAAAGAGGACTGAGCTACGTGGTCAAAGGTGTGAGGCGACTGAGGGGTCCCCTTAGCCTCAAATGCCTATGTGATGGCCTAAGTGTTTGAGGTGACATTTCATTTTAAAAATATAAAATTTTAAGATATGCAAATATCTTATTAAATACGTCAAAAACACATATAAAACCTAAATAGATTGCTTATTATTCCACTCAAATATAACCAAATAAATTTAAAACATAATTACAGTAGAGAGAGAGAGAGAGCAAATATAGTCGTCGGGCTCTCTGCACTCTGCAGATTGCAGTCAAGACACATGCACAGAGAGAGAGAGAGAGAGAGAGAGAGAGAGAGAGAGAGAGACCTTGCGGAGGAAGATTGTTGGTGTTGGGGAAGAATCTTTAGAGTCGGATGAGATCATGCTTGAGTCGAGGAAGATACGTGCTGTCATAGGAATCAAGGAGGACCCACACGTTATCACAGTAAGCCGCGTATTGTCGTTTGAAGTTGTAAAGGGGAATTAGGGTTTCGAGGATGTAGTGATTCAATTAGAAGCCAAGTAGGAGAGAGGGTTACCCATATAAAAGGGTTACATGTAGGAAATAGCTACTTGTGAATGAAGTGGTGTGAAGCGGCCACGGTGCGGAGCCACCAATATCGTGGTTGCTACCACCATGCCGGGGGGTTAGGACAGGAATGAACCGAATTAATCCAGTATCAAAAACGGAAAAAAGAAATTATTGGGCTATATATGTAGGGGCCATATCCATAATTCGTAAGGTGCTTTTTGGGGCAAAACCATGGGGGCTTAGCCCAAAGTGGACAATACCTCACAAGGTTCAGATTGGATCGTTATATCGTGGTATCAGAGTATGACTCATGCAGTACGATATGGACTAGCTCGGGGATGAATCACACAGAAATTGGTAGGGTTGTAGTGACCTATTCACGAGTTGGGCAGGACGAAAGGGCTACCCATTAAAAGGACTGTCTATAGGAAAGGGCTACCTATTAGTGCAGTGATGTGGAGCTAGGTAGGAGGAGGGAGCTACTTATAGAAAAGGACTACTCATGAGTGAAGCAATATGGAGCCACTATGGTGTGGAGCTGCCACTACATCTGGGATTGGAGTGGGAATGAACCGGATTAATGTAGTATCAGAAAACGGGAACAAGCTACTATATTATATATGAAGGCGGCGGTATCCGTAACTTGTAAAGTGTCTTTTGGGACGAAACTGTACATGCTTGGCCTAAAGTGGACAATACCTTACAAGCATCGGATTGGGTTGTCACATAGGATTTATTGGGTGGAAAAAGGGGACTGGGTTTTGGATTGGGGGCCACGGATCATATAGTAAATGGGCTGGGTGAATGGGCCAGGTGAATAGCTCGATTATTATTAGGCCACACAAATGCAGACAGAAGGAGATGAAGGCAGAAGAAGTGTGCAAAAGTGAGTGCCTCAATGATTTGGGTGACCATGGTGATTGCCTAGGCGAGAAAGGCGATAGTGGGGCGGCAGGTTGTGGCCATCTTTTCTCACCTAGTCGCCTAGGCAGTCACCTCACTCGCCTTGGATAATATGGGGGTTGAGAGACTTTTGTCCTCAGCATTCTAAGGGGAGTAGATCTTCTTTGTTTTGTGTTTTCTATGCCTTACCCTTTCTCTCTTAGATTAATTGATAGGGCATTATCACCTTAAAAATTGAAAAACACATCCTTTTCATTGTTGCTATTTACACCAAGCAACCATGAAATGCTCATATAAAATTTCATCAACTTTCTTTGTTTGTGCCTTTGCCCCTGTCATCCCCATGTTTTCAAAGTTTTTTTAAGAGGTCTCTCTAAAAACCTCCTTTATTTTAGGAAGTGATCACATGGCCAGCTCATAAATTACCTACGAATCAGGGAAGTTACATGGAGGTTACCTAATGGATGCTTCTTTTATAGATCTCTAGGGGATTAAGTTCTTATTAAGCCACTACCAAGATATTTGGCATTTTCTCTCTCCCGCTTTCCATCAAATTTTTCCTAGTAGAACTTAAAGTACTATTTTTTGTTGGTTAAGAGTTCTTAAGAAATAAATGCGAGAAGCTTTCAGTACAGCCATTCCACCCCCTCTCTTTTCTATCTTTCTCTACCACCCACATTTCCTGCACCTGCTGAAAGAGATGGCATCCTTTGTTTCAGGTTCTCGTTCCATCACTTTTTAATTTTACTAAGTTAACTTTTTTTGGTCTTCATCATATTATGTTAAACATAATGTCTTCCACGAGTTCTCATAAAATGATGTTTGCTTACGGAACAATTCGTAATATATCTCATTAAGTTATTTTCCAATGGAAAAATTTTGGTGGCAGACTTGTCTTTGGATTGACATAGTTTTTTAGATGTTGAGTTCATATCATGGAGATGCATTACCTCTCATCTACTTATAGAATAATCTTGTGGCCGTAATATCCTTCGCCATTATTGTGTGTCTGTAGCTTTTTCAAAGGCGTTTTATAGTAGTCTTTTTTTTTTTTTTCCTGAAGGTTTTTATCGATGGCACACATTTTTTTGAGAAAATAGCAATTCTTTTTTCGATATGGATAAGAATATATAGCATTTTTTAATGAACATCTAGCACTAGCAAATTAAATTCTATTTTTATATTTAGTATTTTAAAAATTATATATTTTTATTCGTTCTCCTTAAGAAAATTCTATGTCTGCCTCTGCATTGAAACCTTACCTGTTGTCTTATAGAGCAAGGATTTAGATGTGTTTACAATTTTTTATGGTTTTTTAATTTTTAGTCATCGTGTAATCTAGTTAATTTAGGAAAAACTCCCTATAACCTCTCTATTTAGTAAAAGCACTCTATAATCTCACTCTTATTTATAAAAAAACCCTTTTTAAGGAGTTTTTCTAAAATATTCGATGACTTTTTTCAAATTTTCTGGGATGCTTTTCAAATAAAAATGTAATTACATTGAATTTTACTAAATACGGAGACCATAGGGAGTTTTCCTTAAAGTAACTAGATTACAGGTGTAAGAAGCCAAAAAAATTCAGGGGCATATATGTAAATTCTTAAAAAGTATAAACACAATTAGTAAAAGTTTAGAGTTTATAGTGTCAAAGACAATCTTTATAGGGTCTTAAATGAAATTATATAAGGTTCCAAAAGTATTATTAAAAAGTTGAAAAGACCTATCGTCCATGATTTATTAAAGCAATAAGGACATATATACAATTAATAAAACATAAGGGGCTTAAATGTAAAATTGTTCATTAAAAAATTAATTGGTTATTGGGCTTAAATAGATCCTATTTAATGGGCTTAATGGCCCTAAATTAAAGGGTTAATGGGCCCTAATTATATGCCTTAATGGGCCATATTTAAGGGCCTAAATAAGCCAAAATAAAAAGCCCAACAAGGGGCCTGCTAACAGGGCTCATTGGGCCTGATTTAATGGGCTGGCTGTGGCCCATTAGGGGCCCCTGCCCCCATTAAGAGGGGGGAGACCCCTCCACCGCCCTTCCCCCTCTATGAATAGAGGGGAAGGGGGCTGCCATGGGGGAGCAGCATGGAGAGAGAGAGAGAGAGAGAGAGAGAGAGAGAGAGGAAGGAAGGAGAAGGAGCTTGGTGGCGGCTCGGTGGCGGCCTTCGCGCTAAAAGGTAGAGTGATACTCCTTATAAATATCCTTGTAATCTTTAGTTATAAAAAGTAGAAAATAATCTTATTCTTGTGATTATTAGTTTTGGATAATAATAAGAATAAAAATAATAATAATATTTGGGAGGGCCCAGTTTCACTGGCCCATTTCCTGTGTGGGCCGGCCCATTTAGGGATGTCCAAGCCTCCCGTTGGGGCTCGTTGAATCTTTTTGCCGGTAGGCTCGTGTGGCTGGGTTTTCGCGGGAACTTTTAAATCCGAGGCGGACTCCGGCGCCTTGCAGGCGTTGGAGACTTCCTGCCTAAGGAAGTCTTCTCTGAATCCCTCTCTTGACCTACCGGTAAGGGCAACCAGCACCAAATCTGGGAAGTTAGGATCTCGTCTCGCCCGGGGATTGGATCGGACTTGCCCTATGCATCTCCCAATCGGACTCTCAGTTTGCTTTGAATATGTCTTTATAAAAGGAACCCCCCGGTAACTTTAGAAGGTACGTTCTATGCTCTATATTCTACCACCCATACCTGTGCTCTTACGCTCTCTGCTTCTACATACTTTGACTTAGGCATCAGAGGGAGTTCCCTCGGATCACAATCGGAGTCTCCTCTGACCTAGTGTCTGTTTTATATGAGTGTGGGGAGTTTCTATGATTTGGAGGAATCTCAGCCGTCCGATTCCGATCGGACGAATCTCCGACCCAACATTTTTAGCGCCGTTTGTGGGAACGAACAAAAAACCATGGCGAGAAGAAACAACAACCGCTCTCAGTGCAGTCTTCCTGTTGATCCTCCGGCCCTTTCGATCGATGCCCAACCAGTCCCTTCGTCGGCTGCTCTTCCCTTTGTCCCTCCACCTGTCCAAGCCCAGTTGGCCGAGGCAATATGCCTTTGGCACCTGCTGTCACTCCTAACGGTGTTGGACACCAAGTCCCACCAGGGGACCTCCAGCTGGGAGAACTCCTGATTGTGATAGCGTTGTTGCGACGGCTGGAGGAGCGGCTCGACCGCGTGGAAGGTCCCCGAGCAGGTGACCCCGAGCCGACCAACCCATAGCTAGGGCTCCAACCAGTCGCCCCTCTGGGTTCCCAAGCTTCGCGAGCACCCCAAGGCCCTCGTCAAGGAGATCAATAGCTTGAGAATCGGCAGCTAACCCACCAGGAGAGCCGAGGGCGGTCTCGACGACGGTCGGACAAAGGTCAGCACTAGCGTTGGCAATCATCGACTTCCTCCAACAGTTCTACCTCGGCATCCTCGGAGCGCCGCGCTCACCGCGGACGAGGGAGAGGTACTTCTTGGAGAGGGTCTTTCGACCTCTCATCAGGGTCCTCTGCTTCCCGGAGCCGGCAGACTTCACGGGTGGGACATCGTCGCTCCAGACGCCCTTCCAATAAAGATCACGTTAGGAAGTTGGAGGAACGCGTGGAAAGGCTGCTTCAGCACAATTATGATGCTAGCCTAGATGATGGAGACGGTACCTAGTTGTGTTTCACCAAGCGTGTGCTGAAGGCGCCCTTGCCGCACTGCTTCAGGATGCCGTCACTGAAGAGATACGACGGCACCTGTGATCCTGACAACCACCTGCAGTCCTTCGAGAGCACTTTCAACCTGTTGGATGCACTTGATACTATTCGGTGCTGTACCTTCCCTACGACCCTGGAGGGATTGGCTTGGCGGTGGTTCACACAATTGAAGCTTGGCTCTATCGACTGCTTCTCGAAATTAAGGAGAGCCTTCAGAAGCAACTTTGCGGCTAGTCAGTGCATGTCGGCCACGACCGCAATGCTGTCCTCCATGAGGCAGGGAAGGACAAGTCGTTGCATAAGTTCTGGACCCGCTTCCACGAGGCGGCCCTCAAGATCCCCAACCTGGAAGTGCCGAATGCTGTGCAATATTTTATTGCCGAAATCCAAAACCAACAGGTTCGTTTTAAACTGAGTAAGCAGCTACCAGTGGACCTTCCCGACCTAGTTTGGAGGATGAACCAGTGCATTAACAGCGAAGAGCTCTTGCGGGCCTACCTTTCTCCGCGATCGGCCAAGTCCGGGGAAGGTCCAAGAACCAAGAACCAAGAACCAACTAGGGGTAGGAAGCGATTCGACTGTAGCACCGACGATCAACCCTTAAAAGGGCCGTGGCGGGAGAATCGAGATGACTGGCGAGAGCACTCCGGTTTTAGAAGAGAAGAAAATTACACCCCTCTCAACATGCCGATCGACCGGATTCTCTAGGAGATCAAAGATGAGGGCTACCTCAGGTGGCCGAAGAAGATCAAGCCTGAGAAGTTCTGTACCTATCAACGTGAATATGAGCACTACACTTCAGAATGTTATGGTCTCAAGAGGGAGATCGAAAACCTCATAAAGAGGGGACACCTGAAGAGGTATGTTGCTAATCCAGAGCCCGACCAGAGGTGTTGCGATTGATCTCCCCCCACTGTCGAACGTACTCTGTCGTCCCAGGCCGAGTGCGTGATCCATGTCATCTACGGAGGATCGGCCAGTGGTGGAGACAGTAACAAGAGGAGGTGGAGCTACGCTTCCGAGACTTAGAAGGCTGCCCGGGAAGTCGCCTTAACCTCCCATCGGCCCTTGACCAAGGAGCCGATCACCTTCACGGAAGCCGACCTGGAAGGGCTTGTGTTGCCCCACAATGACACCTTGGTGATAGAGCCCAAGATTGCGGACTTTAAGGTAAAGAGAGTATTTGTTAACAACGACAACTTCTTGACATCATTTTCCTTGATTGTTTTAAACAGATCGACTCGGAGATGAAAGGTTGAGAAGGGTTCGGACGCCAATATACGGTTTCAGCGGTCAACCTGTCATGGCCGAAGGCGTCATTACCTTACCCTCGACTCCGGGGACATCACCGAAGTCCGTCATTCGGGAGGTCTAGTTCACGGTGGTCGATGTGCCATCGGCTTACAAAAGGCATCCTAGGGAGGGAGTCCCTGGGGAAGTTCTTCGCCGTCCCCTCATCCCTACATCAGAAGCTCAAATTTTCGAGTCTTGACGGGGTCGGAGAAGAGCTGGGGAACAAGAACGTCTCCAGGCAGACGAACATGGCTTCTACTAATGCTCAACTGAAGAAGCCGATAATGATAGTCAAAGAAGTGACAAAAGACCTAGAGAGGAGCGCTCAACCCTCTGAGGAGCTGACTACCATCAGGGTAGGGCCGGCTGCCGACCAAGAGTTGAAGATAAGGGCTTCCTTGCCCGAGAGTAGAAGCTTTAGTATAAAGAGTTCTTGTCAAAGAACTTGGACGTCTTCGAATGGGAGGGGACCCCCCTGCCAGGGGTACCTCTGGGGGTCGCTGTGCACTCCCTCAACTTAGACCCAAGCCACCCTCCTGTACAGTAGTGGAAGAGGCGCCTAGCCCTTGACGGGAAAGAGGTCGTTAAGGAGCAAGTCAACCAGCTCCTGGAAACGGGCGTGATCAGACACACCCACTATCCTGTGTGGGTCGCCAATGTGGTACTAGTGAAAAAGGCTTGTGGGAAGTGACGTATGTGCGTAGACTTCATCAACCACAATAAAGCAACTCCGAAAGATTGCTTCCCCTTACCGAACGTGGATCAGTTGATCGACGCTACTGTTGGTCATGAGCGTTTGAGCTTCCTCGATGCCTTTTCCGGTTATCAACATATTCAAATAAACAAAGCTGATGAAGAACACACTGCCTTTGTCACAGAGGCAGGACTATGTTACACTCGAATGCCCTTTGGGTTGAAGAACGCCTGTGCAACTTACCAGAAGCTGGTGAACCAAATGTTCGCTCGGCTGATCGGACGCAACATGGAGGTATATGTGGATGACATGTTAGTAAAGTCCACCAAGGCGGTCGACCACTTTGAAGACCTCGTAGAGACCTTCAATACACTGAGAAGGTACATCATGAAGTTGAACCTTGCCAAGTGTGCCTTCGGGGTTACAGCTGGGAAGTTTTTGGGTTTCATGGTAACCCAGCGGGGAATTGAGGCCAACCTTGATAAAATATCAGCCATCCTTTCCATGCACCTTCGACACCCTTTAACGACGTCCAGAGACTCACAGGGAGGTTGGCGGCGCTGAGCATATTCCTTTTTAGGGCAGTTGAGCGCTGCTTTCCCTTATTCAAGCTGCTGAGGGTAAGGAGAACCCTCCTGACAAATGAGGCCATATCACCTGGTCGTTGGAGTGCCAACTGACATTTGGTGAACTTAAAGAATACCTCAGGCGACCACCGGTGCTCTCCAAACCAGTCACAGGTGAACAACTTTTGATTTACTTGTCAGTAACTCCCTTTACCATTAGTTCCGTTCTTGTCAGGGAAGACAGAGGAACACAAAGGCCAGTCTATTATGTCAGCAGGGTCCTCCAAGGACCGAAGGCGCGGTACCAGGCAGTGGAGAAAATGGCCCTCGCCTTGGTAACAACGACGAGGAAGCTACGTCCTTACTTCCAGGCCCACCCGATTGAGGTGGCCACTGATCGGCCCCTTCGGCAACTGCTGCAGCGGCCAGATGCTTCTGGTCGCATGATCAAATGGGCGATCGTGCTGTTGGAGTTCGAAATCACTTACCGACCAAGGACGACTATCAAGGCGTAGGCCCTCGTCGACTTTGTGGCCGAGTGCACATTTGTTGTCACCTAAAATGTGAGCAAGAGGAAGCCCAAGGATTATTCAAGAAGGCCCAAATGAAGAAGAATCCAAAGGGCAGAACTGGGTCCATTCTTTCAAGCAATAAGAAGCCAAATAGGGCTGGTTTGGGCTCAAAAGGAGGATGGCCTAGTCAAATTTCGTGGCAGCCTTTAAAGGGCCACAAATGGACCCTTCCATATCCCATTCTTAGCCCATTGGCCCGTGCTCAAATCTGTCTAAAGATGGATAAGAAGAAGGACAGTGGTCCCCCCCCCCTTCAAGATGCTTCTAGAGGGGGGTAGGTGAAAAGCAAAAAGCAACCAATGGGATTTTAGCAAGTGTTTCTACCCTATTGGATGGCTCTTAAGAGGAGTTTGTTAGCTCTAATCCAAGGGGTTAAGGATGCCTAAACTACCTTCTAAAGTAATCCAAGTCTATCTATAAAAGAACCACCCCTTTCTCCAAGCAAAAGTTGAAGACAAAAGCCCACAAAAAAGAAAAAAAAGAAGAAAAGAGAAAGAGCAAGGAGGAGCATGTCTCCCTCCTCCCCTCCCCTCCATTTCCTACAACCCAAGAGAGAAAGAAGAAGAAAAGAAGAAAGAAAGAGAGAAAGAGAAGAAGAGAGCAAGAGAAAGGGCTTCTAGAGCCATTCCCCATTCCTCATCCCCTCTCCAAGGTAGAGTGGGGATGGGTGATAGGTTTATTTTTGTTCTTAATTCTTTCTTAGTACTTCTTTTTTATTAGATGTTCATAGGAACTTCTATCTTCCCCTTGATGTTCATCCATGATATTGAAATACAAAGAAAATGCATGTTCAATTTTTTCTGTTCTGTCTTGTAAATCTGCTGTGTTTCTTGCATTTTTAATGTCATTTCTTCCTTCATAAGGCTTGCATTTTCCTTTGGGTATGGGTAGAGGGACCTTTCTACTTCATAGAAATGATTTTCTCAAGCCTTGAAAACCCTTAAATATAGAGTTATAATTTGAAATCTAAGTTGCTGTCCAGTTTTCTGAACTTTGCATTTTTTGCTTTGTTTTGGGTCTTTGAGGCTTTTCAAGGTGTCTTGGCCTTCCATGTCTCTTAGGAGGACATCCATTCTATGGATGATGCTCCCCCATGGCCAAACATCTTAGAGAAGTCCCTCAAACCCCATGTTTTAAGCTTCATAACCGAATCGGTTTTGTTTTGACCATCTCCTAAAATGGCTAAGGGTTTCGGCCCTAGAGGTTCTCAAAGGAGACTCCCCACCGGTTGGGGATCGGCTTCTGCGGATATAATTCCTCTAACATAGAGCCAAAAGGAAAGATCCATCGAAAGAATCAAAGTATGCGGATATAATTCCTCTAACATAGAGCCAAAAGGAAAGATCCATCGAAAGAATCAAAGTATATTTGCATTTTTTGTATTTAAGTTCTTAATGACTTCCATGTTTAAGTTCTTTACGATATTTCTTAAAAAATGCATCTAAAATTTATTTTAAATAAGGTTTTTGGGTTTCATACCTTCCATACTTTATTTTCCATCATTCAGATTATGATTACGCCCACATTTCATTAAAAACCAGTTTTAAACTTGAGTCTGCACATGTAGTTGCTATCAAGGAATTCCGGCTCGGGTCGGGACCGGGAATCGGGACCCGGCGATCCCGACCCGACCCGATCTGGATCGGCCGAGTCGGCCGATCCAGACTCAGTCTGGCCGGTCCGACTCGGCCGGATTTTTTTTTTAAAAAAAAAATCAGAAAAAATAGAAAAAATTAGAAAAAAATAAGGAAAAAATCAGAAAAAAATTAAAAAAAATCAGAAAAAGTTACATACATATTATTCAATTGATGTACAATAAGAATGAATGCAATTCATGTACATCCATAAAAAATAAACATTAAAGACAACTAACTAACTAATAATTTTTGTTGTGCATTAATTAAAAAAGATATTGTTGTTGAAAACTATCTTAGAAAGATCATATTTGTGATCCTTCATCATCCGGTTCATAAGTTTGAGCAGGCGGGCCATAATCTGCCGACATGTATGGTGCATATCTATAGCCAAACAAGGAACTAGCGAGGTCTTCGAATCCTCTTTGAATACCTCTAGGTGTGTAAGCTTGTTGGCTTGAACTTTCTCCTGATTGTATTGGAGGGACAAAAATGCCGTACTGTATAGGTGGAGGTCCAGAGTACCCTTCAGTAGTGCTGCTGATGTCTGAATATGGCAGTGTAGGGAGATGAAAAATGGGCGGATAAGAAGGTGTATTTTCCCATGGTGGCCAATCACATCCTGTCTGTCTCTGTTGGCCTTCAAATTCCCTTTGTTGTCCTTGTCTCTGACCTTGAGTTCCTTCAGAATGACTCGGTGGTGCGGAGTAATCATCGTATCCTGTGTAACTGCTCCCAAGTGCAGAACCTCCTGATAGTCCAGCAACAGCAACGCCATCACCATCACCATTTCCATCATCATCATCATCATCATCAGTGGAGTCATCACTCCGCACTTGGCTTGTTTTCCTCAATCGCCTTCTTCTATGCCTGTAGGTTTGTCTTTCTGCCTCGTACATACTGGCCAAGTGAGGTGGTAAAGCTGGGGTGTCCTCAGGTGTCTCTCAAGTCTGCTGAACTGTCCCTTCTTCCCCTTTTGATGGGTCCACTCGTTGTTTAGACTTTCCTTTTGATTGTTTTCTCTTTTTGTTGCTCGATGACTGCAATGAAGGTCCCGCTGGCTCTCTCTCCTTTCTTCTTTGTGGATCCACCTGAGTAGCTGATCTCCTGAGTGCTGGCTGAGAGGCAGAAGTTCTAGCAGTGTCTTCTAGTGTGGCTGACTTTCGACGCCTCTGGAGAACTAGTGCACCTCCTTCTTGTGTTGTCTGAAATTCAGGATCTCGAGCAACTATTGCATCTAATTCACCTTCTGCCCAACTCCGATCCTGATGATCAAACTCAGGCTGTGCATCTCTGGCTGCTCTGCTCTCCACCCAAGAATGCAGTGGGTGTTCTTCATCTAACAGTTCATCAATATCAATCTGATGTACAGGCTCATCAACTGGTCTGCCAGCAAACTCCATGAATTTCTGTCTTTCAAGCTTCTGTCTTTCTTGAATCTGCCTGATTTTTAGACGCATGTTGTAGTGACAGCACACCAACTTCTCCAGCCTAGAAACCCCCAATATGTTACGAACCTTCGTGTGAATGAGACTGAATGTACTCCAGTTTCTTTCACATTGACTGGAAGAAGTGGTTTGACTGAGTACTCGCACTGCAACATACGCCAAAGGATTTGTGGCAGCTTGTCTATAATTAATCTGGATCCACCATTCAGCTGTTCCAAAAAAAAAAAGAACACGACGATATCAATAATCATAAATGCCAATCATTAAATTTAATATTTGACTATTTATTATGTAATTCACCTGGAGTTGTCCTCGTTACTGCAGCCCTGACGTCATCATCTCCATAAATGCCAATCTTCAATTTAAATCTCTCCATCTACAAAATACATATAAATAACATAAGTTAATGATAGACGCATGTATTTTCATAAACTCCTACTTTGTACGTTACCTCTGCTAAGACATCTATCCTTTCATTCGTATTTCTTGATATTCTAGTAATCACGTTAGTTGTGCCTCGAAGGACCTCTCCGTCATTATGCACGCTCTCACTATACTGATACCTTGGGTTGAAAAAATATCCTGCATATAAATTGAATATTAATTAGTTATAAAATTAAATGTGAACAAAATTAATAACATAAAATCAACTTAAATAGATGAAGAATTAACCAGCAGCATGAAGATCATGATGAAGAGTCGACTCCCATCTATTATCGATGATCCTCCACCATTTGTCATGAGAAGTAGGAAAGCTTTCGCTCAATTGCTCCTTTGCTCTATCCATGGCCTCATACAAATATCCCATGTCATTTTTGTCATCTCCATCAACTAACCTCAGAACACGTACCAGAGGCTCAACCACTTTCAGATAGCGAGAAACCTTATCCCAAAAACTTCTCTCCCCAACTAGCGATTGTACTGCCAATGCAACTTCTCTAGCATCGGCTCTCAGTGTCCCTATATGTGCCAGAAACTCGTCAGAGTGGACTAACTGGGTCAATTGATGCTTGTATTTACTCAGGCTCTCTAAAGAAATAAAGTTGGATGCAAATCTAGTAGGGCCAACACGAAGAAGATCCCGTCCACCTGTATGTTCTCTCATCATATGTAAGATCCTGTTGTGACTATAAATAAATCCCGTGATCATCTGAGCATGTTGTACCACCTCAGCAACAAAAGGATCTCTACCTATGTCCTCCATCATCAAGTCAATAGAATGTGCTGCACAAGGCACCCAGTACAAATGGTGTCTCTTCTGCATCAACAAATTACCGGCTGCTTTATAGCTTGCTTCGTTATCAGTGACTATCTGCACAACATTTTCTTCACCAATTTCCTCTACCACGTCATCCATTAGCCTGTACAAATAATTAGCATTCTTTATTCTGTTTGAGGCATCCACAGACTTCAAAAAAATAGTGCCCTCGCTGCAATACACAAGAAAATTAATCATGGATCTTCTTGTGGTCCCTGTCCAACCATCACACATGATGGTACAACCACGCTCCCTCCACACATTTTTGAAGTTGTCGACCCATACCTTCAAGTCATTATACTCTTCTTCAAGCCCAACATCATAAAATGTAGCGAGCTGTGGGGGCCTTTACACCAGGTCCAGCATCTGCAATTGCATCCACCATCGTCTGAAAATATAGACTAGATGCGGCATGTGCTGGCACACCTGCATGTAAAAACCATTTCACAATTCCTTTCAAGGCATTTTTTGCTGATGCTTTGACTCATTTTAATGCTTGCTTGATTCCAGGCTGTCTGGCAGACCTTGATCTGTACAAAAATTGGTCCATAGGACCGCGTGCCACATCTGATGTCCGTCCACAACTCAATATAGAACTAGCAGTCCTGCGACCAGAAGAACCTCTAGGAACGAATCTCCCAGGCTGAGAAGCAGCAGACACTGATCCGCCTGATGATCCTATGCCTTTTCGCCGGTCCTCATCTTCTCTATTTGTCCGCAAACTGGCACGAATAGCTCTGGTGTACTCTGCATCAGGGTCATCTGGATCCTCCTCATCCTCCTCCTCCTCCTCAGCATCATCTAAATTGATCGGGCGCTGAACAAGTAGACTGTAATCCCTTCGTCTCTGGCGCCCTGATATCTCATCTTGCAAATCCATGTGTTGTTGAGAAGATAAATCTTTGTGTGCCTTTTTACCCATCATATAAGTCCTCATTTTCTTCTTCAAGTCCAGTGGGACTGACTCACATCTACTGACATCTCCTGATATGCCAGCAAGATGATTTTTTAGGCGATAGATGCCACCACCCATCTCCTTTCCACACCAGTTGCATTTGACCCTCCTCCTAACACTGTCCACTAGTGTGCAATGCTGCCAACCAGGATCAGCACCATGTTGCTCCACATCCTGTTCTGTCATATTCCTGCATAACATAAAAACACAAAAATGCAATCAGGTTCTAACAAGTTTAATTGAGTGGTTGGCAGACTCAATTGAACCTTAATCACACTAATCATACAAAAGTCACAATTTTTAACACTTAATTAGGGTTAATTTTAACTAATTAACGCTAATAACAGGCAATTAATGCAAAAAAATGCACATTTATGTCCTAACAAGTTCAATTGAGTGGTTGGCACACTCAATTGAACCTTAATCACACTAATCATATAAAAGTCCCAATTTTTAACCCCTAATTAGGGTTAATTTTAACTAATTAACGCTAATAACATGCAATTAATGCAAAAAAATACACATTTATGTCCTAACAAGTTCAATTGAGTGGTTGGCACACTCAATTGAACCTTAATCATGCTAATCATATAAAAGCCTCAATTTTTAACCCCTAATTAGGATTAATTTTAACTAATTAACGCTAATAACATGCAATTAATGCAAAAAATACACATTTATGTCCTAACAAGTTCAATTGAGTGGTTGGCATACTCAATTGAACCTTAATTACACTAATCATACAAAAGTCCTAATTTTTAACCCCTAATTAGGGCTAATTTTAACTAATTAACGCTAATAACATGTAATTAATGTAAAAAAATGCACATTTATGTCCTAACAAGTTCAATTGAGTGGTTGGCACACTCAATTGAACCTTAATTACACTAATCATACAAACGCCCCAATTTTTAACCCCTAATTAGAGCTAATTTTGAGAATTTTGTCTAATCAATATGCTAAATTTTTTTTCAACCTAAATATTAAGAGATCTACACAATAAACACAATCATACATCATTTTTAATTTTTTTAAAATTAAAAAAAATTAATTCGAAATATACCTAAACTCGGATCGGGATGCGAACAAAAAATCCGACGTCGAGGGCGGCGGTGGCTCCCGGACGGTCGGCCGACGATGACGGGATGAAAATCCCCTCCTTTTGCTCGATATCTAAAAAAAAAATAGAAAAGAGAGAGAAAAAGAGAGAGACAGAGAGAGAGGGCCGGCGGTGGCGGGCTGGCGGCGGCGGGCCGGCGGCGGCGGGGGGGCCGGCGGCGAGCGGCGGCGAGCCGGGGAGGGGCTGGGGAGTGGGGAAGGGCCGGGCGCCAGTAGCAGAAACGTTGCTGGCGTCTGGTTCCCGACCCCCCCTTAAGGGGGAGATCGGGACTGGCCCGAACCGGACTAGATCGGGTCCGGACCGGCTGATCTGGCCGGTCCGGACCTGATTTGGTCCAGTTCGGGCCGATTTCTGCCGTTTTTTTTTTTTTTTTAAATCGGTGGGGGGAACAGTAATTTCCCCCCCAACTCGGCTCGGAACCCGCCGATTCCGATTCGAATCGGAATCGGCCGATTCCGCAATCCATGGTTGCTATAGTGCTGAGTCTGTGCCCCTGTTCAGTTTTGCAGGTTTGAGTCTGTGCCTCTTTGTGCTTGTGGCTTTGAGTGTGAGGTGATTCTTTGATCCTCCCCCAATCTGTCCAAAGGATCCTTAGGCCTAGGGCTGTCTCTTTGAGGCCCAATGAAGGTCTTAAATGATTTGGGCTTTAGGTTTTATCGAGTTCTTGATATTTCAATCCGAAATTATGATATATCTTTTAAGATTTTAAGTTTCTTCCGATATTTTCATCAAGGAAGTCACAATCAAAGGCTAACCAACAGTTCCAATGTTGGGTTAACCCATCAAGGGTCTTCATACAAAAAATATCATTCTTATGTTCCCATTACTATGGATTCATTTAGATGATATCTCCCGAATGTTCCGGCAAATTTCGGTGTTGTTCCTTTTACCCCAAATGTAGAAGTGTATTGGGTTACTCCATGTGGGTTTCCTTTGCATTTCGAAGGTATCGAGGGTACCCTTTGGGTGAGTGGCTTGTACTCGGCACGCCCCCCTTGGCAGCCACTCGCATGGTTCCTTGCACCCCAAATGTAGGAGTGTATTGGGTTGCTCCCTGTGGACTTCTATTACATTTCGAAGGCATCGAGGGCACCTTTTGGGTGAGTGGCTTGTGTTCGGCATGCCCCCTTGGCAGCCATCCCTATGGTTGATGGCCATACATGATCCCTTTAGGAGAATTGGTCCTTCGGGTCCTTTCATGGCATGGTTCTTCATAAATGTCCTAAACCCATATTAGGTTCCTCTAATAAAGGGTTGAAGTTCATCTTGAAGTCATTATATTGAGCATTTTCAATGCTTTATAAAATGATCAAAGAAGAACGGGATAAGTATGAAGAAATCCTGTTATTTGAAAGAATCCATATAAGGAACATTCCTTGAAAAAGTTCTATGTAGCCATGCTCAGTTTTTCTTGAATCACTTCAAGTTAAAGGAAATATAAAACTAAATATATGCTCAGAATTTTTGAGTCTGCGTACCCATAACTATGGAGGTTTATTCGGAAATGGGATACAAATTATTTTTTTCGACGCCGAATTTCTTATTTCAACTTTACTAATTGAAACTAACCCCTTGATGAATTTAAATGTAGTTTGAATTGTGCAGGATACAACGAAAATCAGTTTCAGACTTGAGTCTACACAGCAGGTTTAAGTCTGCGCACCCCTGCGCAGACTCAGCCCAAAAATGACAAATGATGCATTGCATGGACTAAGGACCTTGTTTATGATTCAAATGGCTCAAATAACTATAAGTTAACTCATAAACAACTTAAAAAAAGTTTAAAGTAAATATTCTCTTTATTAAATAAACACAAAACATCAAGATTCAAGATTGAGTCTGCGCTCCTGTCCTAGACTCAAAAGATGAAAAGCTTGTCTAAAAAACTCAAATAATCAAATCAAAATTTTGAGAAAAATGATACCCTACAACATACAAATTAAACTTAAATAAACTTCTTTTGAAATAACTCTCGAGTCTACACACTTTTTCATAGGCTCACTTCAAATAAAAAATCAAAGAAACAATAAATCAAATAACCAAAATCTTTTGAGAACAACAAGAGCTTGAAATGAACACCTTAAACATTTCATCTTCATATAAATAAACAACGCATTTACAGAAGGATCTAAATCTCTTCAGATTTAACTCAAATTACAAGTAAGTTAAGTTTGCGCACCCCCGCGCTGACTCAAACCCCTCTTTTACAAACATTGCCCTCCTTGAAGATCAAAGTTTCCATCATTTAAAAACTATTTGCTGTAAGCTCCCTCAACATTTTAAAAGTCTTGAAATTCTCTTCAATCTTAGGAGGGTTCATCTTCACAACAAATCCTATCCAAAGCTCTTGGAAGTCTTCTTTAACTCGAGTTTGCGCTTCAACCCAAAAGCTCAACTTTTCTTCCATGGCCCCTGCGGCATGTGTTCACCTCCAAGCCTGCAAATCATCATTAAATAAGACAAGAAATAAAGTCATCCAATCAGATATTCAATAAAAAATCTAATTAAGAGACATCTCTGGTTAAAATCCGAGTCTGCGCACCCCTGCACAGACTCATCTCCTAAATCCATAAAAAGTTTGAAATCCAAACTCTAATCTCTTCCAAGGTGATTCAAAGCTTCAGAAAAATCAAATCATTTTCTATAAATAAAAAAATCAAAGAAAATACCAAGTTGTTCTCTAAAAAATACATAAACCTGTTAAAACAAATTGGTGACAAATGAGTCTGCGCACCCCTGCGCAGACTCAACTCTTAATTCATAAAATCTGATCTTTCAGCCATTAAATTCTCTTCAAAATGAACCAAAACCCCAAAGAAAATCATATATTTCCTATAAATAAAAAAACCAAATAAAATGCTAAATTGCCCCTCAAAAATGTATAAAAAATACAAAAAACAAGTTGGTGACAAATGAGTCTACGCACTCCTGCGCAGACTCAACTCCAAATTCTTGAAACCTAAATCTTCAGCCATCAAAATCCTTTCAAATCAAACCCAAAACTCTAAACAAAAGCTTTATACTTTCTACAAGTCAGAGAATCAAATAAACCCAAACTTGTCTTTGCAAAATATATAAAAAAATACTTGGTGACAAATGACTCTGCGCACCCTTACGTAGACTCTACCCTAAATTCTCAAAATATGAGTTTTCAGTCTTAAATTCTCTCCAAATTGAACCAAAAATTTCAAATAAAAACTTCATATAAGTTAAAAACCCAAATAAAACCCCAAGTTGCCTCTGTGAAAAACAAAAAATGCTTAAAAGAAGTTTCATGACAATTGAGTCTGCGCATCCTACCGTAGACTCACCCTTCAAAAACCTGCAAATTCAAAAGATAAAAAGCTCAAACCTCTGAGCCATTTTTCACCAAAATCAACTAAAAAGAATAAAAATTACTTGCCAATCAAATCCAGAGCATCTTCACTTCAAATCTGAGAAAACATAAAAAAATGACAATATGAGTCTTTCTTATCATAAAAAATACAACAAAAATTGACATACAAGCATTAAGTCATGATTTTTATGGGGAGCATCATCCCTATCAATAAAAAATCATAAAAAGGACTTTCATTTCTCCTACAAATCAAAAATCAAGTAAACTCAAACATTCTTCATTGGTGACAAATGAGTCTGCACACCCCTGCGCAGACTTAACTCTAACAACTAAAAAATGGGTTTTTACTCGAATGCAAAACTGAAATTCATTCATTTTTTGAATATATTCTTGTTAATTCATTCACATTATTTTAAAGGGTGTTATTCTAAGCTTTCGACGACTAATCAAGGATTTTCCTCTTAGGATGATGTAATTAACGCTATTCCATTTATGGGTAGCGGGATCGGGTCGAAGAACAATGCAATCATCTGAATGATTCATATCAAGTGCACAAATAAAAAATATAAAAATCTAAATCAAACAAGTACCACAAAAAGTCCGACAACATTATCGACAGAAGAGCAAGCGATCGGATTGGGGGAAGGACCCACTTGGCAGATCTTTACAGATGGATTGGCTCGAGCGTAGGCTGCGGGGCCGGTCTCATTATAATACCTCCTGGTTTTCAAGAGGAGGGCTTCCAATTCTCTTTGAAGTTTCAATTCCCCGCTACTAACAATGAGGCGGAGTATAAAGCCCTCATCTCTAGGATCCGAATGGCCAAATGGTTGGGGGCAACTCAAGTTTGGACGCATTCGAACTCTCAGCTCCTAGTGAAACAAGTCAAAGGAGAGTATGAGCCCTCTATGAAAAAATACAAGTATGCGGTCCTTCAGCTAATCTTGTCCCTAGAGGGGTTTGAGATCCTTCACATCCCAAGGGAGCAGAATCAGAGGGCAGATGAGTTGGTTAAGCTGGCCTCCTCGGCCCAGCCGATCGGGTGATCGGTCTTTGTTGAAGAATTATTGAAGCTTGCCATCAGTCCCGCCCACCTAGCGGAAGTTTCCCAGATTGGTCGTGAAGGAACTTGGATGACTCCTATTATTGAATATCTCGAGGATGGTCGGCTTCTTGTCGAACGGATGCAAGGAGGATTCGGTACCAGGCGCCCAAGTTCACGTTGGTCTATCGAAGGTCGGTGACTACCCCTCTCCTTCGATGCTTAGCGTGGGAGGAGGCGTCTCAAGCCATTGCATAAGTCCACGAGGGAATATGCGGCAGTCATGTTGGGCCATGCGTCCTGGCGCGCACCCTCCTCCGCCGTGGGTATTGGTGGCCGACCCTTGCTCAAAATTGCATGCAGTATACTAGAAGATGCTTAGGCTGTCAAATCAATGCTTCGATTCCCAGGTTGCTTGCGAACGAGCTACAAAATATTGTCGAACTTTGCCCGTTCGCCATGTGGGAGGTCGACGTTCTGGGGCCCTTCCCCAAGATTGCCGGTCAACGACAATTCGTAGTGGTCTCTATCGACTACTTCATCAAGTGGCTTGAGGCTGAAGCCTTGGCCAACATTGAAGGATGACACTGTGTGGAAATTTTTCTTATATGATGTTGTTTACAGGTTCGGCATCCCCAAAGTGCTCGTGACTGACAATAGCCGGCAATTCACTAGTTTCTGGTTTGCCGACCGTTGCAAAGATTTCAATATACAACACCGGTTTTCCTAAGTAGTACTCCCACAAGCCAATGGGTTGGTGGAGAACGCAAACAGGACAATTATGAAAGGCATCAAGACACATCTACAAAAAGGAGGAAACTGGCTAGAGGCCCTCCCGAAAATTCTGTGGTCTTTCTGAACTACGGTCAGAACAGCCACAGGTAGACCCCATACCATCTGGCCTACGGATCAGATGCCATCATCCCCCTGGAGATCGGCCTGCCAGCCACCAGAGCAGGAGGATTCGAAGAAGCAAGTAACAACCAAAAGCTACGAGAGAACCTGGACCTTATTAAAGAAGCCAGGGAGGCGGCTTGGATACGGGCGATCAACTACCAGCGGTCAGTTGCACGCTGGTATAACTCTAAAATCCGACCAAGGATCTTTCATCTTAGAGACTTGGTTCTACGAAGTATGCAAGCATCTCGGCCACTCGAAGCAGGAAGAAAGCTCATGCCCAACTGGGAAGGACCATACAAGATCACCAAGAGCTATGGAAACGGAGTGTATAAGGCTTGCTTGCCTGGACGGCCGCTTGATTGAAAACAAATGGAACGTAGAGCACTTGCATCCTTTTTTTAGTTAATTTGTTTTGTTATGATGCTGATCATCAATAAAAGGCAACTGTCTTTTTTCAATTGTTTAGCGCCAGCCGAACGCACGAAGGACTTGAACACTCACAAAGGACTCGTCCGATCCCCCTGACGGTCCGCACGGGAACCGACCCGGCGCGAGGACGGGGACGGCGGGGCTCGTCTTGGCGGGGAGGCGGGGAGGACCGACCGACCCCTGCGGTTGGGTCGACTTGGGCCTGCGAACCGCCGGGAAGAGGGGCTCGTCGGGATGGGATCGTCTTCCCGAACCTGCGGTGGCGGTTGCTGAGGGCGCTCGTGGGTCTGAGGCGTGCGGAGTATTCCGCCTCGGGCCTGTGTGCGGGGGATGCCGGCGGACAGCGTGAACTGTCCAGGAGGGCCGTCCGGCCTCGCTTGCAGTGGCTTGGCGTGCCGCAGGGTGGAGGAACTCGCAGGGGGGCAGCTGACGGCGGGTTCGCTGGAGTTGGCGATGGCAGGGAAGAAGTTGACGAATGCGGCGCAGGGGAGAGCGAAACACACGCAGAGAGAGAGAGAGGAGGAAGAAGACAAGGGGAAGGGAGAAGAAACACAGAGAAACCGATGGCCAATCGCACATGCACGAGGCGGCGGCTGCAAATTTTCTATTCAAATTCTTCGATCCCCTCCAAAAGAGGCTACAGTGCCTTAAATAGAATAAAAAACCCTAATAACCACAAATGACGTAATTAGCCCTAACATAATGCAGAAAATGCTAAATAAATAAAAAAGGAGATAACTGGGCCTCATAATGGGCCTTACATCAGTCCTAACTGCTCCCCAATACAATAAGTACATGCCAACACTAGGGAGGCCCATCGTCGAGCCACAGAGAAGCTGGGTAGGCTGCAGTCGTCCTCCTCCGACGGTACACGCGAGTCGGGTCGAACCGGGTCCATGCGCGGGTGTCCTCACCACAAGGTGATTGATTAAACTAGTATGTCAACAAGTTTTGGATGACTTATCTTGTATTCATGGGTGTATTAAATTATGTTGCTTCTGGTCCGTCCCTCCCTCCCTCCAACAACACCCCCCCACCCCCCCTCCCCGCCCCAAATCAATGTCTCCACTGCTGATCCCTCAAATCTCTCCTTTTTAGGCAGATCTGTTCCATGGAGTTCGATATTTAAGGTTATGAATGGAATTGAGGATAGAAAGAGAATATAAGAAAGGCGATAGCATTCCAATATGTAGCATTCTTCAATAACCGGGTCCTGGAAAAATTGACCAGAAGCCCATTAAAATTGCTGGTGTATGTGATATATCACCTGATCTGAGGTCAACCTCAGATGGAATGACCTATAAAAGGAGCTAGCCAGTTATCTATTATTTGGTTGACATGTGCATGTGTATGAAATAATGAAAGCCTGAAAATGTGACTAAATGGACTTATATAGGTGTGTGAATGTTTATTTCCGTATGCGTATGTACATGGTAAAGTACCTCAGCTAATTGTTATGTAGAAAGTCAGCCAATTATTATCACTCTCAAGACAACTGTCTATCTCGATGTTAAAGAATTTATGTTTAGATCCTCCAGTATTCAAAAGTAGAGTATTGATGTCTGTGAAGCTGTTCTCTCTCTCTCTGAAGGGGTGTGTGAAGCTGTTCTCAAAACATTGTGTAAAATATAAAATGATAAGAATGATATGTAATACTTAACATAAGTCAAATCTTTATACATTCAGAATTGTAACTCGAGAAAAATTAAAAGCGGCATTATGAAATTTTGAAGTAAATTTTTAATGATTGCATGAGCACAGCCACTTGTATAACTACATGCCAAACTATAGTTTATTTTTGATAGATTATTTTTGATACATTCCTTCAATTGGTTTGTATTATATTTATATATCACCTGATCCTACGAAGTACATGTAGACATCCATTTGACAATGTACCAAAAACCCTAAAATGCAAGAGTGAGTGAGGGAGTTTAAATTGTGAAAATTTCAGGGCAGAGCAGGGGCAAGCTAAGATATAGATTGGTTTGTTTTGCCTGGTTTGCCATCTCTTCCAAGATCATGAGAGAATCTCCATCTCTCAAAGGGTCTTGAGATGAATCTCTACCAAGATTGAGAATAAGAGGAATATAGAAGGAGAATAGTGGGAAGGAGTAAGATAAAGGAGGAGGAGGAGAAGAAGGGGGAATGCCAATAAAGGAGGGAATGAGAATGACAATACATCAGGAGCTTTCCATCACATTTAGATGGCAATGGGATTCAACAAACCAACCCTGTGTATGTATAGGTATGTTTTGGCATTCTTCTTCTTGGTGGGATAATTTAATCATATTGAATGGCCAAATTCATAAAGTTTAAAGGTTTTTTTTGTATATATACCCATATAAACTACCATATATGTATACACCTGATGGACGGGACAATTTCTTGTTTGTCCCAATAGTTGTCTTGGTCTGTCTCGGCCTATCCCAATTTTCGCAAGGGCTTGCTCTGGATTGCAGCTGATCAGGAGTGACTTGTGCGATATAGTACGATCTGGTTCGAGTCACAACGAGCCCAATTGAGTCAATTGCGACGTGACGAGTCCATGCATCCCAACGGATTGGACTTGTTGGATACGAGTCAACTTGTCTGAGTCGGCACGATCAGGTACAATATGGCTAACCATGCCTTCAAGACAATGTCAAGATCTGATAGGGCATTCCTTGCTTGGTTATGGTTTAGATGTGGCTGTCTGTTCTCCCTGGTTCTGTTTTTGGTCACATAGTTAATGAGATCCCTATTTGCGTGCCAACAGTGAGTCAGTGACCACCTTGTACGATTGTATGACTGAAGCATGAAGGTAGAACTCTTGAGGATAGTGTCCTTATCTGAAGGTGTGGGGACATTCTATCATGGTAGTCAATACCATCTCGTCCTGGTTAGGACATCCTGTCCCAGTAAAAAAAATAGGACGGGAGAATTTCTTGTTTGTCCCAATAGATGTCCCAATCTGTCCCGGCCTATTTCGGTCTGTTTCGGTCCATCCTGGCCTATCCCAACTAGAATTTGTATTTTAATGTGAGATTTTCCTAACCGCTTAAGCTCCTTATAAACTTATTTTAGGAAGTTCATTTGATGAATACACACTTTTATAAACCTATAAATTTATCCTAAATGCTTTTATTGTATTAATTTTATGCTATTTTTATGTTTGCATGTTTATTTTCTTATTATTTATTATATACGTATATTTTATATTGTTGGAATATGTATGAAAAAAATTCCTAGATGGGATATTGGAATTGTCTGGGACACCGGAATGTCCCATCCCATTAGAAAAATGAGATAGGGAGTAGGACGGGATTGACAACTATGCATTCTATTCACTGCATAGATTTGATGCAAAAAAGTAATTTATATGAGGATGATGTGTTCTCCTTTGTTTTGTTTTGGTTATATCATCATCATCATCATCATCATCGAAGCCTTATCCCATCTATTTAAGGACAACTACATGAATTCTGTCCCACTATGTTAATCTATCTAACGCCAAACTTGAGATGACATATAGTAATGTCAAGTCCTTTCTAACTATATTTAACCACCTCATCTTAGGTTTTACCCTCCATTCTAATTTTATCACACGTTTTAACCGGTGCTAAATTTGGGCGATGATGTACATAACTAAACCATCGTAGCCTATTCTCCCTAAGCTTAATGTTATTAGGAGCTATGCTTAAATACTTATATATATATCCATTCTTAATTTTATCTCTTTTAGTCTTACTACACATCTATCTCAACATCCTCATCTTAGTAACACAATTTTTGCACATGATTCTTTCTTGCAGTCGAACACTCGAAACTATATAACATAGCAAGTCTCACAAGTATTTTATACATGGTTGGTAGTATCGGCTGATACTAATACGTGTCGGCCGATACTTATCAGTATCGATGGGTATCGATATCATATTGAATGGACCAGTACCGGCCGATATTGGTCCGGTACAAGGCCAAAATGGACCCGATTCTAGCCGATACTAGTCGATACGGCCGATACCAATACATACGGTATGTATCAATATCGGTACCTTCTGATACTGGTATCGATACTAGTACTGCCATCCCTATAAAATTTATTTTTTAGCTTTAAAGGGACCTGTCGTTCACAAAGGACTCTAGATGCTCTTCTCTACTTCAACTAACTTACCTTGACTCTGTAAGTGACATCTTTTTGGATCTCTCCATTATCTTGAATAATGGATCATAAATATTGAAAGTTACTACTTTTAGGAATTATTTAATCCTCGATTGCAACTAAATCTACTTGATCAATTTTTTTATTACTAAAATTACATTTCATATATTTCCACTTAGATCGACTAATCTTAAGTCTTTAGATTCCAAAGTGGACCTTCATTGTTCTAATTTATCATTCAAGCTTTCAATATTCTCATCAACTAGAATAATATCATCTATAGATAGCATACACCAAGAGATGTCACCATGCAAGTGTTTTGTAATGTCATCCATAACTAAAGTAAAGAGTCAAGGATCTAATGCTGATCCTTGATATAATCCAATTGTAACAGGAAACTCAGGCGTCTCACTAGTAATAATTTTCATGCTAGTATTAGCCCTCTCATACATATATCTAATCATATGGTCATGAATATATCTTTTACATACTCCTTTCTTCTCTAAAGTCCACTAAATTAGTTTCCTAGGTACATGATCCTAGGTTTTCTCTAAATAAATGAAAATCATGTATAAATATATCATCCTCTCTCTATATTTCTCCATCAAGTGAATTAATAGAAAAATAGTTTCTGTAGTGGATTTACTGGGTATGAATGCAAACTGATTTTCTGTGACATTAGTTATATACCTGAGATGCTTCTCTGCTACTCTATCTCAAAGTTTCATACGATAGCTCATAAATTTTATTCTGGGTAATTATTGTAATTTTAAATAGTCCCTTTATTTTTAAAAAATGAAGTCACAATACTTCTTCTCTAATTATTTGATATTCTCTTCTCGTTTAAAATCTTATTGAAAAGTTTAGTCAGTTACTTAATACCTACAATATCTATACTTTTTCAAACTTCAATAGGTATCCTTTCTAATGTAACGGCCTTATCCACTTTCATCCTTTTTAAAGCATATTCAACTTTTAAAGCCCTAATCTGTCGAATGTAATGATCAATGTTGTCAAGGCGGCCAAGGCGACCAAGGCGGTGACCTATTGCCTTACTGCTTAGGTGACAAGGCGGGACGCCTAGTCGAAGCCTAGTTGATATAACCTAGTATGTTTCGAGGGGACTATTATCTGCATTTTCCATCATACTAAATTATATTTTTATCTATATACATGGGTAGCAGAGTAAAATCAAAGTTTCATAGTATAGTTCATAAGTTTTATTCTGGGTAATTATTGTAATTTTAAATAGTCCCTTTATTTTTAAAAAATGAAGTCATAATACTTCTTCTCTAATTATTTGATATTCTCTTCTCATTTAAAATCTTATTGAAAAGTTTAGTCAGTTACTTAATACCTACAATATCTACACTTTTTCAAACTTCAATAGGTATCCTTTCTAATGTAAGGGCCTACAATATCTACACTTTTTCAAACTTCAATAGGTATCCTTTCTAATGTAAGGGCCTTATCCACTCATCCTTTTTAAAGCATATTCAAATTTTAAAGCCCTAATTTGTCGAATGTAATGATCAATGTTGTCAAGGCGGCCAAGGCGACCAAGGCGGTGACCTATTGCCTTACTGCTTAGGCGACAAGGCGAGACGCTTAGTCGAAGCCTAGTTGATATAATCTAGTATGTTCCGAGAGGACTATTATCTACATTTTCCATCATACTAAATTATATTTTTATCTATATACATGGGTAGCAGAGTAAAATCGTATTCACAACATTCGGCATATACCTATAATGTAAAAGAAAAAATATAATAAATGACAAAACAAACATTAATAAATGAATAAGAAAAAAATCAAGGAGAATTCGGGACTACCTGTAAAGATATCAATCTAACCTGAATTTACTAGTTAAATGATCATGACACGCAAAGCAAGTATAAGATACATCCAAGAATTTCATTCTTTCCAATGATCGTGCAAGAGAGAGAGAGAGAGAGAGAGAGAGAGAGAGAGAGAGAGAGGAAGAGGAAACCTGTTATGCGCTAGCAGTAGAATCCACCAAAATTGGGAACCGAGTGGGAAGTTTGATTGCCATTTTCTTATTTTGACATAAATAATGGGGAGATTCATAGAAATATCCATTTATCTTTTTATAATAACTAAAGTAAACCTAAAAGAAGGTGGGCTGTTTCCAAAAAAAAGTGGGCTGGGCAGGCCTTAGGCGGGTTGGGCATAGCGAGCGCCTTAGTGGGCTGCTCGCCTAGGCGCCAGGTCGCCTTGGGCGACATGGAATGCCTTGTCGCCTAGGTGTCGCCTTGAAAATAATGGTAATGATAATTAATTTGCTCATTAGACTCATTAGTTTCTTCCCAAAAGTAGCTTTTGAATTGATTCCCATTTGACAATTTCTCAAAATAAATACTCCATCTCTCCTTAATCTTACAATCCTTCACTAGAAGTCTACCATCCTCACTCTCAATAAATCTAATATGATTTAAATCCTTACTCCTATTGTCTCTTAGTTTAGCGAGTTTAAATATATTTTTTTCATCTTCTCGAGTTCCCAACTTATGATATAATTCCTCAAAAACCTTTAACTTAGCTTCACTGATTGTTTTCTTAGTGTTTGTTTTTGCAAATTTGTAATTTTTAAGGGTTTGATCATTTTTGCTCCTTTACCACGTTTTAAAGCATTCTTGCTTGTTGTTAACAAACACTTGAATTTCATTATGTCTCCACCATGCCTCGTTTCTAAGAATCTTTTTACCTTTGGATTCACTTAATATTTCTTTTACTACTCTTTTTCTACAATTAGCCATTTTATTCCATTTTATGTTACATTCTCTCTCGGAATCCCATATACTTTCTTTCAATATACACTTTTTAAAGGCATCTAAATTTTCTCCTTTTAAGTTCTACTATTTAATTTTACGGCGTCTATTCACTACGTCCTTTCTCTTCCACTTTTGGATGTTAAATACCCATTACTAAATCCTATGTTGAGAGGCTAGACTTTTCCTAGGTATAACTTTACAATCTCTACACGATGATTGATTTTTTTAATAAGAAAGTAGACTTTTATGTGTTCTACTTTTACAAGTTATTAAATGTTCATCTCTCTTTTTAAAATAAGTATTTGCAATTGTTAGATCATATGCAATAGCATCAACCGTGCTACTTCTATCACCAAAGCAAGGGTCTCCATAGACCCTCTTATAGCCACTATTATCCTTCCCTACATGGCCATTTAGATCACCCCCAACGGAAGTCCTTTCGCCAATAGGGATATCTTGAAAGCCCTATTTGCTTGCTGATGGTGGCCACTTGTACAATTGTATGATTGCAACATGATACTTTTGAGGATTTTGTCCTTATATTGATGTGTTCGAACATTATATTCACTGTGTGGATTAGATTTTTGGGTGGCTGGACTTCCTATGAGATGTCTAAGAGGTGTTATGGCTCTGGAAAGCTGTAGCACTGCAGAGAGGGATGAGGTTCTAGTCTTGGCTTATCTGCTTGATTCTATGGGTATCAATAACCTAGATGTGAGGGGTGGAGTTATGAGCTGTTTTTCTTTGAATATGTTTCAGCTGCCTTGATAAAACTAACCAATAGACCTTGAGGTTTATAATCAATATAAGAGCATTCTCTAGTCTTCTAGCCAGAATGGCATGGACATATGAGCAATTAACTACAGGAGCTCGACTGGCAATGACATATCTTTCCTTCATCACCTCCCAATTCTCCTGCTTGGATCCACCTCTTTTTCTACTGGTTCCTAGTCACTACTTGCCCACACCAATGCATTCAGAAACTTGTTACTTGCTTATTATCAACCACTTTTCTTCTTCCATTGTTCTTCTGAGGATTATCAGCAATCTCTCTTTGGTTGGAGATAAACTTCATTGCTTTTGTCTGTTTCTTCTTCTCCTGTAATGAATTTTCCATCAAGGTCCACAAGCTGGATTGTAAAACTGGATCAGTTCTGTTCAGTTTTGGTTCAGCATAGGTACTAGTTGGTTTTAGATAATAGATCTGGTTCAGCCAGCTTTATCAATATATTAATAAACATTAAGAAGAGGATCACAACTTATGTTTGGTTTTTGTCAGTTACAGCCAGTTATGGTGAGTTATAGCTTATTTTATCCTTCTGTCCTTTTCGAATGTTTATGGTCCGGCTTCGATGGTTTGGATTCCAAAACTAGCAATGCTCTTGGCTCTGCTTTATTCTGTTCAGCCTACGTTGGTATGAACCGACTGTTTTTTAAAATGAAGGTTTCTTTGTGCGATACACTCTGCAATATTGGTTGGAATTCTTTATGATTAAGGTTCATGCACAGTTCAATATCAATCTATGTTTTTTCTTATGCATTTCGAATTTTCCATCGACTGGCTTTACTCTGGAAAAGGAGCAACACATGGATATAATCAATTTATGCATGTGCTCTTGCAACTTGTTTTTCAGTTAAAGGTATCAAAACACTTGGATGTATTTTGATTGCTGAAGAACAAGGAACGACTTCCATGTAAATGTCGCTGGATTTATGAACTGAATGATTTCTAAAAAATGATGTAGAGCTGAAAGATAAACATTTAAACAAGAAACATGGCAGTTTGTTTCACTGCTGAAGTTTCTAGGCAGCATTACATAAAGCCAAATACATGGAAATCCATCATGATGCACTAAGCAATGGTTTATATTCTTGTAGTTATCTAAGAAACTTATAATCTGCATATGATCAATTTTCTTTCAGTTCGGTGATCTGTGGCAGAATCCTCCAGTCTAATCCCTCATCCATTGCAATTCATACCCAGGTACATCTCGAACCATTCATTCATTATTCATCTCAGATTCCCTAAACCCCATGCCAGGCAAGTTCTTTCCCTCAAACTGTTATACAGCCTACTGGGCCTGCCAAGCTCTTGTGCAGTTTATCACTCTCAGCTGTATGCATTGATTGTGTAACATAACATGAACAATGTAAGAAAGGTCTATGTTTGTGTTGACAGGTTCCCTCTAAGGTTTTCTATGAAAGACAAGTAACCTGGTTGTGCCTTTTATATAAGCCCTTTATGACAGTTCTCTGGTTGGAAGATCTAAATACTGATACCAACAGGCTTCAATGAGAAGCTTGGCTTTTCCTTGGAACTTTGAAGTTTTAATTTGCAATTTTAACGAGGGAGTTTAATTGTGTTAGGATTTCTTATTGATGTGGTTCTTGTAGTTGGATCCTTCTGCTTTGCATCTTTTCATACTGTTGAGTGTATCTTCTCTGGAAGATATTTTTGAAGTGTGTGTGCTCATGTTTTCTTTTACTGCCACTATTTCCAGAGATGGTTTGAAGTCAGGTAAAGGACTTTGTTTGCTAATAGCAGGAGCTTTTTGTCACCTTATGCTAGATGAATGATCAATCCTTAATTACCTAGACACTTAGGCAGTAGACTGGTGTGACTGTCATTATTACATATTATGGAAAAATGAACATCAAAGTCATTCTTCATTCAAAATATAATAGGAAATGTATCCCTGCTATTAACCAACAATTATCATGCCATTGTCATATCCTAGGATCATTATAAACATGCTATATGCATCTGTGTCAGCCAACAAACTGCAGCTCCAATAGAAGGCCTGCATGGTACATAAATACCTTGAACTAAGCATCTGAAGTGTGTAAGTCTGGGTTCTTCTTTGAGGATATGTGGAGCCAGTGTTCCAAGCTTGCATCCCTGTCCAGATGTCTCTGAAGAAAATAATTGTGTATGCAACACGCAACATGCAACATTGCTCAATGGTGATCCTATGATAGATTAATAGAACCTAATACAGACAGTGGTTTCTTTGACAACTATAATGAATGTGTTATGCAAAACCAATCATCATATAGTCAATCCATACCCTCCTTTGAATAGTTGCAGATGATCAATACAACCGGAGTGATCACTTTTTACAAGCTCAATATCTTTAAAACCCAATCTGCCTTTCATCGTTCTGCTATTTCAGCTTACTCTATGAAGCTAGGCACAAGCCTGTGTTCGTACTTGTTTATTACTATTGAGGTTTCATCAAAAGGATCTTTGGGTTATTGGAGTTTTCAAATATGCCTTCTTTTTGCTGTTTGAGCACACCTTATGAAGTTTGGTATAAGCCACCATTCGCTGCTATGAGGTTCTGTCAAAAGGACCTTGGATGGATTTTTTAAGTTTTTTGCATGCAGTGTTTAGGAGGAGCATGGAGCCCTCATATGCAAGGGTAAGCGAAGGACCAACTTCGGTAAAGATAATGTGGCCGGCCATTTCAGGTGCTTTGCTTTCCCAGCACCTCAATTGGGTAGGAGTAGGTCATCTGCTAGGATCATTCAAAAAACTCTAGGACAAACATTCTGTCTCTGCACGTAAGGGAAAGCCAGTGAAATCTATGAGCTCTTTTTATCATCTGGTGGAATATTGCAACCAAAAAGGGTGCTGGGTTTACTTAAATTTGTTGGCCAGTCCATGTGCAGAAAATGTTGAGTTGCTGATGTCTTGTTTAGCTCTTCTCCAATTGCAACTCCTATGGTGGTGGATCATCTGCAAATGCGGATGTTAGGCACGACGCTAATGACTTTATAAGCAAGTCTTTTCTAACTTTGTATCATTGTCCATATGTAGGGAAATTTATATCAGGTACCCACCTCTTCTGGCTTTTACTTACCTTGTTTTGCACTAGGCTTTATCTTCTCAATTAGATGGCAGTGTGAATTCACCTCTTCTGGCCTCATTAAAACTGGGTGCGTTCTCCTGTTTTTGCAATATTTTTCATCTTCTCAATTGAGTGGAAGTATTTATTCTCCAACAAGACCTAAAGAGCCCGAGAGCCTTTTCTGTTCATCTGGTGGAACAACGAAGAAGGATGGTAGACTTGCTGAAACATATTGGCCAGGAGTAATACTTGCTGCGATGCCCAGTTGCAATGTAGCTGCAACTGCTTTCCAATTCCGTCGGTTGTAAGTTCTGCTGCACCCTTTGTAGGATGGTGCAGCGACCCTGTGCTGGCAGTTGCAGCTGCATTGCAGTTAAACATCGTAGTAAGCTTTTTTTTTGTATTTTTTGACCAAGCATCATAGCAAGTTTATTAGCGTTGTAGCAAGTACTACTCATTGACCAATCTACGACGTTAATAAACTTTTGCAACTTATGTTCCGTGGCCAAAAGCAGACGTTTGAGGCATAACAAAGTCCATGCGTATGTATTGAGTCGCTATTGAAGGTTGATCTCTACGTAAAAGTTGTGGGAGATTGTTTATTCTTTGAGATAAACAGAGGACAAGTGGCGTACGTGTGTATAGTATATTAACTCAGGTGATGTCTTCTTGCTGTCTAGTAAGCAACGTTGTGAACGGGATATCCCGAGTGCATTCCAAAATGTGATTAGCCTTCAGGCGTTAAGACCTTTGAGGACAGATTGACAAAAGAAAAGTAAATTGTATTTTTACGTAATTAGCCTTGATAAATTTCTATTGATCTAAATATATCTTTAGGAAATGTAATATCATAAATGCATTAGTCTGGGGAAAATCCAGTTTTCACAACTGATCGATTTGTTAAGATTCAAACCTATTTGAGCAAGGGAAATTGGTTTTAAAATTTTAATTTCTGTTGCATTTTGCAAGTCTGGATTTCCGTATAATTTCTCCAATCACTAATCGCTTGGGGATTCAAGTCAATGTTGTTTGTTAAAGGGTTAGGTGGGAACAGAGGTCCAGGTCGTTTGATGCGTTCATGTGAATTTGATGTACAATGGATGAGATGTGGTGGTGTACTTGACATACCTCCGCATTGTACTTCCCTTTGCCTTTGACTTAGTCCGTTACTCTCGATGGATGCTACGAACGGGATAGAGATCTTTCACTCTATTTGTGCTCTTTCTCAAAAAAAAAAAAAAAAAACAAAGAAGAAACCCTCTATTTGTACTCCATTTATTCTTTGGAGGGAGAATTTTTTACAAAATAAAACCCTTTTTTTGGCCCGCCCTTTTTCTGTCATATTAAATGGGCTAATAGGATCGTGATGCTATGCATGGGATAATCTTTTACTCTATTTTTTCTACTCATTTTGTACTCCATTTAAGCTTATAGGGGGAGGAATTTTTACAAAATAAAATCCTTGTTTAGGCCTTACTTTTCTGCAATATAAATGGGCTAATAGGATCAAGTGAAGTACAACTTGAATTTACAGCTTGAATCCAAATTGGATGAACATGCGAATGCATGTACTGTATTGTTCATTGGTGGATGAAAAATGGACAATTAGACTCATAAGATTTTGATCTCCAAGCTTGGACTCCATGCTTTGATAATGTTAGAACTAATTTGCATATATGCTCATAAAGATTATAACTGTATGAAACTAAAGTAATATTGTTATATCTAATGCATTCATCCTCAAACTTCTCAACAACACCCCCCCACCATAATTGTAAAGGAGTAACACTTGCTGCATTGACCCTTAGTGTTGTGCTGAGGGTCAGTGCAGTTGGTAACTAAAATGTTTTTTTTAGGTGGGCCCCGATGTATCTTAGATGTCCGTACATGTCGATCTTTGATTAGACAATTAAAAATATCTAAAAAATAGAAAATCGTTATTGCGCTTGTCCCATTCAAGAAATTTTTTATTGTTTATTGGGGTTCAGTTTTTAATTTTTTCAGATTTTTTTTGGCCATCCGATTGGAGATTGACTTGTACATACATGTAGGGTACCTTGGGGTCTACTTATAAAAAATTTCAAAAAAATAAAATTTTTTATTTACCTACTGCACTGATTCTCAATGGTCAATGTAGCAAGTGTTACTCATTGTAAATAGTTTCAAGATTTTCTTTAAAGAGATGCTAAAATTCATTTAAAATCTTTAGGATATCAGGTTGATGAATTTCTTGAGTCCATTTCAGGTACATATCTGGGCAACTGAAATTATTATTAAATTGTATCTTTTCTAAATTATTTTATAAAAATATGATGCAATGATGATTATGTTAAATGCATATATGATTATAATGTCGATCACTTGGTTATACATACATTTTGACGAGGGGAAATCGGGCTCAGCCCAATTTAGCCCATCAAGTACGTAGGCCCAGAGGCCCACGGCCCTTTGAAGACAGTGCAAAGGGCCACACGGCATTCAAAGCCTCGGCCCGCGTAATAGAGGCCGAATCTTGGGTCCATCGACCCCAAAATTCTCGATCTCCCAGCATGAAGCCCATCCTTCACTCCCGAGGCCCCCCTAGGGTCTCAGCAAGGCCCCCCTAGGGACACCTCATCACATATCCTCACCGTCAGGCGGGTCCTATGGACTTAACCGCCCACTTATGATAGGACTGTAAGAACTGCCTCATATAATTATGGGGAAGTTTTGGCTTGCCTAATATCCCATGATCTCCCTAGATCAGGGGGATCTGATCGTTGGCAAATCGCCCCTCCGAAGGAAACTGTCCCCAGGACGCCTTGAGGGGGAGGTCTTATAATTTCCGGACCCTCTCCAGAGCAAGGTATGCTTTTCTGAGCACGACAAACCCCTAGCAAGCTCTTGTCTTATAGAACCTAACTTAGGCATCGGAGAGTTTTGCTCCCCACCAGACCAGGGGGCCCCTTGACGCTTATGTTCCTCCTCTTGCAGGCTCTACTCTGGGCGTTTTCACCATCAAATAAATTCTATCGAGTAGCCAGGATCTTCGATCGGACGACCACAACAATCTAACAAGTTTCCGACCGCAATACGATTGACGCCGTCTGTGTGAAGGACGCGAGAAGCAATGACATGAGGCAACAAGAACAACCGTCGTGTCGGAGCGGTATCTCAGATTAACGATGTCGGAGTCGACACCGGTACCAACTGGTCGCAGAGCGCCACCTCCAGGCCATCGAAAAACGACAACGACCCCATATGGACAGTCGCCCAGCAGCTGGGCGTGCTACTCACCCTGATGCAGGAATGCCTTACCGCGCCGCCAGTGGTTCCGGAGCCTCGCCTGGGGGCCGACTCCCAAGAACAACTGTAAAAGGAGGCTCGAAAAGTCCCAGCCGTCGTGGGAAGGAGCGAAGGTGTCCAAAGCGCTAGCGGCTGTTTTCTCCTCTTTGACAAGGAGATCCAGCGTAACAACCTCCAACTGGCGGCTTCTGGGGTCGCCGGCTCGAACCGATCCTCCCCGAAAGGGTGGAGCGGCCTGAAAGGCAAATATTACCGATCTCGATCCTCGAGGTCTCATTCTCCACGGAGAAGCCTTGCCGTGAGCCGACGAATTGACGAATTGGAGAAAAGGCTCGAACGCCACAAAAAGCGCATCGAAAACCTCCTTCGACGACGGCGATCCCTTTCTCTCTCGGACGATGATGCGGACAACTCCCCTTTTGCCGTCGAGATCCTTGACGTCTCGGTTCCCAAGAAATTGTCCATCAATAACCTCAACACCTATGATGGGAAGGAGACCTGAAAACTCACTTCAACAACTTCTAGTCTTACATGAGGCTGCATGGAGTACACGACGCCATCCGCTGCCGCGCATTCACCACCACCCTGGTAGGAACGACGCAGGCATGGTTCATGTCCTTGGCGTCGGGGTCGATACATTCGTTTGGGCAACTCAAGAAGCTTTTTCGAGACCACTTTGCCGGTATCCATTGCAAAAGGTCGTCGGCTAGCTTTGTCGCCATTAAGCAGAAGCACGACGAATCCTTGTGGGACTACATCACCCGTTTTCACCACGAGGCCCTCTGGGTCCCGAAGTTGGAGGTGTCCTTCACTGTGACCGCTTTGACACAGTGAACCCGGGATGATTCTCTCCAAAGAGCCATTATTCTCGAGGCCCCCAAGACTCTGTTCGGCCTCATCAACTTGGCACACCAGCATGCCGACTGCGACGAAATGATAACTGCCTATCATCATCGTGGAGAAGTGGGCAATCGCAAGAGTCAAGACGAGAGGCCCTTCCCCAAGAAAAAGAGGTTTCGGCGCTTCGAAGGAGACAACAAGCGGTCCACATCTCCCGGGCTGTACACGCCATTGACTACTCGCGTCTTCGAGATGATCCATGACCTCGAAAATAAGGACTACGTTAATTGGCCCCAGAAAATGAGAACCAATCCTAAACGTTGGGATCGAAGGAAGTATTGCAATTTCCATAAGGACCACAGCCATACGACCGAAGAATGCTGCCAGTTGCTGGACGAGATAGAGTCTCTGATTCGTCGAGGATATCTCAAGAAGTACGTAGCAAAGCCTTGTCAAGAACGCGAGGCTCCGAGGATCGAGAACCGCCCCAACGGCACCAAGATCCACATGATCTCCGGCAGCCTCACCTCGGGAGGAGATAGCCATCACGGGAAGAAGTGCTACGCGTGCCCAGTGAATCTTGTAACTCCTGAGCCCAAGCGCTCCGAACACGAGAAAGCAACTGTAGGGGACCCTTTAACGGAACCCATCGTTTTCTCGGACAAGGAGTTGGCGGGAATAACCATCCCTCACCATAGTCAACAAATGTAAGGTTCATCGAATTTTAGTAGATGGTGGCAGCGGCCCGAACGTTATTAGTTATGACTGCTTTCTTCAAATAGGGACCGATGTCCCTCCTACCCGCAAGATGTGCACACCACTGTTCGGCTTCTCGGGCAAACACAGTACCGCCAGTGGTGGTAGTAGTGCTAGCAATAACCCTAGGGACCACTCCCCAAGAGGTCACGGTCGTCGCTGACTTCGTACTTATCTAAGAGATGAGCACCTACAATGCAATCATAGGTAGGGGAATCATTGGAGGAATTACAGGGGTCCTATCCTCATATCACCAGAAAATGAAGTTCCCTACCCCTTTGGGGTCAGAGAAGCCATAGGGAATCAAGAAGAGTCCCGAATATGCTACCTCGTAGCTTCCAAAGGGTAGGATAAGCCTGTTACAGAATGCTCTCAAGATCCTGAGACAGATTAGAAGGTGGCCTCCCCAGCAGAAGGTCTGATGAGCATCCAATTAGGCGAGGATCCCGACAGAAAGGTCCAGGTTGGGTCCTCCCTCACGATAGAGCAAATAGAAAGGTACCAAATTTTTTTGGCTCGGTACCAGGACGTCTTCGCCTGGACCAACATGGACCTCCTAGGTATCCCCACCGAGGTCACCCCCTACCACGTCAACCTGCTACCAGAAAAGAAGCCGGTCCAGTAAAGGCACAGGCGATGTACACCTGACAGGCAAGAAGCGGTCCGAGAATAGGTCGCCAAAGGGCTGAAGACTGGCCTACACAGGCCCGTCCGGTACCCTCAATGGCTTGCCAATGTGGTCCTAGTCCAGAAGGCCACAGGCAAGTGGCGCATGTGTGTTGACTTCACCGACCTCAACAAAGCCACCCCGAAGGACTGCTACCGACTCCCCAACATCGATCAACTAATCGACTCTACGTCGGGGAACGAAAGGCTGAGTTTTCTCGATGCGTACTCTGGATATCACCAAATCAGGATGAACCCCCCTAACGACGAGCAGATCGCTTTCATCATGGACATGGGCATCTGCTGCTACACACGGATGCCCTTCGACCTCAAGAATGCTGGCACAACCTATCAGTGCCTGGTCAACTCCATGTTCGATTCCCAGCTTGGAAGGAACATAGAAGTCTACATCAACGGAATGTTAGTAAAAAGTCTGAAAGCTTCCGACCACATGGTCAACCTAGTTGAGACCCTCGACACCCTAAGGAGGTATAATATGAAACTCAACCCCTCTAAGTGTACTTTTGCGGTGAAGTCCGGCAAGTTTTTGGGTTTCCTTGTCACCCATAGAGGAATCGAGGCGACCAGAGAAGTTGCAAGCCATCCAGAATATGTAGTGCCCCGACAGGATGTAGGACATCCAGTGCCTGACCGGGAGAGTTTATGCTCTCAGTCGCTTTTTGTCAAGAGTGGTCGAGAGAAGCCTCCCCTTTTTCAAAGTACTGCGGGGCATACAGAAGCAAGTGGGGAATAAGGGCAAGATCGAGTGGACACAAGAATGCGAGGATGCATTTCAGGAGCTCAAGCAGTATTTGGCCTCCCCACCGATACTATCAACGTCAGTAGGCGGGGAACCCCTCGTCCTGTACCTATCGATCACTCCTTACTCCCTGAGTGCGGTACTGGTAAGGGACGACGGGATCCAAAAACCCGTCTACTACACAAGCAAGGTCCTACAGGCCCCCGAGTTGAGGTACCTGACCGCCGGGAAGTTCGCACTTGCCTTGATCCATTCAGCAAGGCGGCTCCGTCCTTATTTCCAAGCCTACCCCATCGCAGTCTACACGAGCCAACCACTGGGCAGGATTCTGCAGAACCCTGAAGCATCGAGGCGCTTGGTGAAATGGGCAATCAAGCTCAGCGAGTTCGATATCACTTATAAGCCTTGGACCGCCATCAAAGGCCAAGTGCTCGCCGATTTCGTAGCCGAATGTACGATCCCGGTGCAGGAGTCGATCGGGACCAGTCTCGGTCCTACTTGGGTATTGTACGCCGATGGCTCCTCATGTGCGTTAGGAAGCGGCACGGGGATAGTTTTGATGTCCCCCGAGGGAATCGAACTACATTACGCCTTGCGCTTCAATTTCCTGGCGTCCAACAACGTTGCGGAGTATGAAGCCCTCTTGTTGGGTGTCCGCATGGCCCGAAGCATGGGGGCCACCACGATAAAGGTTTATAACGACTCCCAACTGGTCGCCAGCCAAATCCATGGGAGCTTCGAGGCTCAGGACCTGAGCATGAGTCGCTACCTGCAGGAGGTGAGAAACCAGGCGGAAGGGCTCGAACTCCTCGAGGTAATCCAAAAACCAAGAGAGGAAAACATCAAGGCTGACTCTCAATCGCGATTAGCGTCTTCGATCGGCTTGGTACCCTCTCGGTCTGTCCTTATTGAAGAACTAGACCGACCAAGTTTCCAAAAAGAAGTCCTCCAGGTTATCCAAAGGAATGAATCCTGGATGGAGCCGATCACTGAGTTCTTGATGTGTGGCAAATTACCGGACGATAAGTTAGAGGCAAGGAGCGTTAGAAATCGGGCCAGGCGATTCACCATGCTAGGTGACTCCCTGTACCGACGATGCTTCTCCCAGCCCCTCTTGAAATGCCTCCACCGGGCGGAGGCCTTGAAGGCCATCGAAGAGGTCCATGAAGGCATGTGCGGAAGCCACCTAGGGGGCCGCTTGCTAGCTCACATACTGCTACGGCAAGGATATTGGTGGCCGACCCTCCAGAAAGATGCTATGGAGTACGTCAAGAAGTGCGACAAGTGCCAGTGTTTCACACCAACCCCTCACTAGCCAGCGGTGCCTATGACCAGCTTTCTCGAGCCATAGCCATTTGCAAGATGGGGGATTGACATATTGGGCCCCCTGCCCCAGGTACGAGGGCAAAAGAAGTTTATCATAGTAGCAATTGATAAATTTTCTAAGTGGATAGAAGCGGACCCCTTAGCTAAGATAACAGAAAGAGCGGTGTGGAATTTCGTCTGGAAATCCATAATTTGCCAATTCGACATACCAAGAGCGATCATTTCAGATAACGGAAGACAATTCGCCTGCGCCTACTTAAGGAAGAGATGCGAGCAACTGCGGATCAAAAATTGCTACACCTCGGTAGCCTATCCTCAGGTCAATGGCCTGGTAGAAAATGCTAATCGAACTTTACTCCACAGAGTTAAGACTCGATTAGAGGGGGCCGCAGGGTCCTGAATAGAGAAGCTACCCAGTATCCTATGGTCTTACAGAACAACAGCTCGGGCGCCTACAGGGGAAACCCCTTTTTACCTTGTCTATGGGGAAGAGGCCTTAATTCCCCTAGAGATAGGGAGCCCCTCGCTGCGGGCAGAGGCCACAGAAACAAAAGACCATCAACAGTTAAAAGAGAATCTCGACATACTGCCAGAAGTCCGAGAAAGAGCCAGGATACGTATGATGGAATACTGGCGAAGGATGCCCAAATACTGCAACCTAAGGGTCAGAGAAAGGCAATTCTTCCAGGGAGACTTGGTCTTACGGAAAGTGGGGGCCTCAGCACCATAATTAACGGCGGGCGAAATGGCTCCCAATTGGGAGGGAGCTTATCGGGTCTCCACACTTAATGGAAGAGAGATACCCTGCACGTGGAACACCAATAACCTATGGGCATACTACTGTTAAACCCTCACACTTATTTACGTGGTGGCTAATGAATGAAATATCCTCCATTTCGAGTTTCGACTACGCCACATCATTCCTCGAGTGCTCACACTCGAGAAGGGCATTATAAGCCACATCATTCCCCGAGTGCTCACACTCGAGAAGGACGTTATAAGCCATATCACTCCTCCACACTCGGAAAAAGAGCATTCACAGGAGCTCTATCTTCCAAGTCGCCGCTAAAACAAGACCATTAAGGAAGGACGCATAGCCTGCATCGAGCTGCAAAAGATGCAAAAGATAATTTTCTCCCAGGCAAGGAAATGAGCACAAAGGTTCCACCCAGAGATCGGGGACACCTGAGGCATTGGCCCCGACCTCTGCGACCTCCGCGCCGACCACTTCTCCTGCCACGATGACCCCTTCCATGTCTTTATAAGCAAGAAGCAGACCTGTCGGTAACTGACCGGCATTAAAGGTAAGAAAAGTGGTAACCGATCTTGAATGACTCTAGAAAAAGAAAGAGTCAAAGATGTTATCTGACAAAGAAGAGGTGCAAGCCGCGAAAAAGGCGGTGTATTAATCCGGACGACCAGTGGTATACTTGAAGTAGAGAGCGGAAGCTCTGACAAAAGAAAAGAAGAAAAATACATGTTGAGCCTAAGGCGGACCGGCCATCTCGTCCCTTGACAGGGCCCGAGATGGGCCGGCATCACTCAGATGGAGGGTTGGTTGAATTCTCTCTTTGTCGAGGCACCCCGAATACCTCGTTGGTTACAATTTCCAGCCGATCGGGGCCCAGAGAAGCGGTTCAAGGATCGGCGGCGGTGTCAGCAGCAAAACCCTGGGAGTAGGTTGGAGAGCAGGTGGGCTCGTCAACTCCAGTCACCTTGCCCTCCTCGGCACCTTCCCCCGAGTTGTCAAGGTCAGAGCGGTAGGAGAGATCGCCCTGTTTCAGATATGACAGGGCTTCGGCGTCCGGACACAGCTCCCTAGCACGAGCGGCCGTCGCCCAGAAGCTGGCTGAGAAACCCTGGCCGTACCCCTGTCATAGCCGACAGAGTACTTCTTAAGGCTGAACTCGACCTTCTCATCCAAATACTCCGGAGAGGATTTGAACCGAGCCAGGGCTTCGGATGCCGCCGTCTCTAGCGGTCGGGCCAGGGTTTTGGCGATCTCAAGGTCATCCTCCTCCGCCTTTCGCTTTCGCTCCTCCGACTCTGCCACTTGGGCCAAGGCAACCTTGAGCTTTCCTTCCAGGTCCGACTTAGCCTTGGCCTCTTCCTCCAAGGCCCGCTCCAACCGAGCGGGCTCCTCCTTGACCTTATGCCGATCGCCATCTGGCCCAACAAGGCGCTCGGCAAGAGTGTATGTTTGCGCAAGTGCCCACAGGCCGGATTGCAACACCCTGAGGGAGAGCTCAGAGTCAGTCCTCCGCTCCTCCCACTTGCGCTCTGCCAGGATGCACACGGCCAAGGCCAGGTTATGCACCACGTCCCTGTCATAGAAGGTACTATCCGGGTACACCCTCTAAATGGACGGCTGCCACGGCTTTGGCTTCTGCGAAGGAGGAGGGCTCGCTGGCGTTTTAGGTTCAACCGGGATACTCTTGATCACGACCCCCTTCGAGGTCCGAGGCATCTCGACCTCAACTGCCTTCTTACTGTAGAGCACGGGGGCTTTTCCCGTATCGGTCTGCCGCCGGCTTCGGCGAGCGCTATCAGCTACGAGCGCCTCCGACTGATGGGGCGAGTCGACGGCAGCTCGCTTCCTCCTACGCAACTTGTTGGGATCCGGGCGGGGAGCGAAGAATGCAGCGGAATCAAAGAACAAAATCTCGCCCGATGCCTGCTGATCCGATTCAGAACGAAAAACGAAAAAAACCGAAAATCGGGTCTTGATCTCATCACCTTGTGTAGACACGCTAATTTTGACGTCATTTTGAGTAAATTTCATATCATATAATAATGCCTCAGAATGGTTTGATATTTAATCATTGATTAATTTTTATTGATATTTTTGAGTGTCGGGTTTAACAGACATGTTTAAGTTAATCAATTAAATTGATTTTAGCTCAAATTTCAGTTAAAAATATGAAGAATTCTAAAAGACGTCGACCTATGTAGACGCGATTTAGAGTTTATTCATATTTTAACGTTTAAATTTGAATTTTAATCAATTGATTAATTAGCTAAAAGGCGTCTGTGAGAGTTGACGCGTTTTAGGTTTCCTAAGCTATTTTAACTTCTCTTCCGGATGTTTATCCTTATCTTAATTAGTGTAAAAGACGTCTACACATGTGGACGTGTTTTACCTGATAAAGATAAAGATAAGTTTTCCCGGATGTTTATCCTTATCTTAATTAATCTGAAAGGCGTCAGCCATCCTGGACGCATTTTAGATAATTACAGATAAAGATGAATTAATCAGTAATTATCTGTCGGTTAAGATAGATAAATTCGAAGTTTTTCAATGTTAATCATGAACGCAGAAAAAGTCTATAAATACCTTACATGTTGAAGAGTAAAAAAGTTAAGCGTAATTTAAAGTTAAGCGTGATCTTGAGAGAAGCATAATCTTTAGCGAGTTGAAGATCGAAGCAACGACGTCGGAACGCCGAAGCGTTGCTGTTTCCAGAAGTCGGCGTCCATTCTTCATCCAATTCAAAACTTCATCCAGTCGGCATAAGTGTTTCATTTCTGCATCTTTATTTTCATTTCATAAATTTCTTATTCTCCATCATCATTCTATGCAACACACAACACTGCATTCTTTCAAAAACTTACTTGATTAAGGGGTTTCAAAAGCCATTAAAACAAGTAAGTTTGCTGTTTAATTGCATGCTTAGCACCATGATTAGAATAGATACTGCTTTTACTTAAAATTCTCATAATTGTTTTCTTTATCTCTTTTTCTTTCTATTCCTGCTGCACTCAACTCAAACAAGAGAATCAAAAGGAGCAAATCAAGCACTCAGCAAAAGGGATTTCTGGACGATCCTCAACCTCAACCTCAACCTCAAATTTCAAATTCAACAGCAAGAACAAAAAGCAAAGAAGGGCTCTCTTTCTTCAGCCGGCTGAGGAAGGGGAACCAAGAACTCCATATCTTCCGCGTTCAAACAGGTAGGCGATCATACTTCTTTTGGAACTTTTTAGTTAAAAGTTTCTGGCGATCACTGCACTTAGTTGCTGTTTTTAATAGGTTTATTTTACACTAAATAACCTAGATTTTTCATGATAATCACACGGTCATTCTAAGCACTCACAGCTTTTTTGGTGATCACGGTGGGACTTGGTCTCGCCATCTTTTAAGTTTTTTTGTTCTTGATATCATCAACCGGGCACCCACGGTGCACCACTTGTGTCTTTCGACACGTCCTCACCAATTGGTGAGTGTTTTAGTTTAATTAATTTCCCTCGTGCACCACGTGCACACCCCAGTGGTAAGATCTTGCCCTCCCCTTGATTAGTTTAAAAAGCTGTTTTTGTGATGAAAATGATGTGTGATTGATTGATTTTCTAGTTATTTAGTTAGTAAATCATCATGTTTAAAATCTGGAACTAAAAAAAATCTACATGAGCTGATTATTTCCTGCTTTTAACCTGTTTGAGGAGGATTCAACCCAGAAAATCCTCCTGCAAAACTGTTTCTGCGAACTGAAAAGCGTCCAGGAGCACTGACGCGTTTCAAATCGCGTCAACACACCCAGACGCCTTTCAGTCTTCATATCTTCTCTGCTGTCTGCATCTGTTTCTGCGAAAAATTAAGTTCTGTTTTGAATAGCGTCGACTACCATCGACGCTATTCAGACAGTTTCTTAGTTATTTTTTAGTTTTCAAATTTTTGTGGCTTGAGTGCTAGCTACCCATTATTATTAAGCATTAGAGGCCATCCAGGCCGTAGGACATACGCATTGAGGCGAATACCCTCCTTTTCTGAGGAACACATTACTTGACGTCAGCAACTCTCTATGATTGGGTTGGTCCCTTGATCAAACTAGAGAAGTTGACGTTGAGACCTCCATAAGTCCCCAAAATCAAGGTATTCCTCTTTGATCATCGGGCTGGTTGTACCAATTGAAGTCCCGGTTAGATTCTGAAAGCGTTGTGAGAGAAAGCCCTAGAGAATAACGGTGGAAACTGAACTGAAACTAGGATCCTTCCCCTGAGCGAATTTGTGGTTTAATCCAATTCAAATAACTCAAAAAGGAATCTTAAAATCACGTTAAGCATCCACTTGATTGATTAATCTCTGTGCAACTTGTTTGTCAAATCTTTGAAAAAAAAATCTAACATCATGCTGCTACGATCAGGTAGGGACTTGAGTATGGCTCAAGACGCCATCATCAACTACGAGGGAGATGCTAATGCCCCTCGGGATTCTGACTACAACTATGAGAACGGGAGAGATGCTGATGCCTCCCGTAATTCTGCCCCCATTCCATATCGACATGATGGGAACGTCCGGACCCCTCTCTTTCATCCCCATGATCGATATCCTGATCCTCCCCCGCATGAATATGCGATTCCTAATCCCGATCTTGAGGGAGACATGAATCAGAATGATCCCTCATCCTCTGATCCTGTGGATCTCGTCAATGCTTTGGGAGTCCTTGCCTCCCGACTGGACCCTCAGCAGTTCGAGGCGATCCAATTGATTCTGAAGGGGAAGGCACCCATGCAGCCTGCCGAGCCGAACCCTGTGGCTCCCCCGGCTGTTCCTCAGCAACCTTCTTTTCCTCCTCCTTATATCCATCAGGCCGTGGAGGGCCTTCATATTACTTCTCGGCCAGCTGGGCCGCAACTTTCATCCTTTAGGCAACCGGCTAGACCACAAACGCCTGCTTATCAAAATGCCCTCGGGCATGGCGGAAGCTCTGCCGGACCTCCCCTTTATTGTCCCCCCTGTCCAACGTACTCTAGGCAGCAGGCCTATCAAGTACCTCCACCTCCTCCTCCTCCCCAGGCAGATCTGACCACACAAGCATTGCTGGCCAAAATGGAGCGTATGGATGAGCAATTTAACAACCTCCAGAAGATGATGGGGGTCAAAGCTGTACCAGAAATCAACTTACCAAGCCTGCCGGTATTCCACCTACCACCCTCTGAAATGCCAGTGTACCGGAAGTACAACGGTACTGGTAACCCCTTCACACATCTGAAGGAGTTTATGTACGAATCCTCTTTCTGGCAGAACGACAAGAGGTCGTTGGCCTTTTTGTTCAGGAGATCTCTAGAGGGACCAGCCCTAGAGTGGTTCTTTTCCCTGGAACCCTCAGAAGTAGAGGACTACGGTATCGTTTCACGTAAATTTATTCAACGATACCAGGACAGAGTTGCACCCTCCTTGTCCATCACTGACCTCATTGCAGAAAAGATGAAACCTGATGAGGAGTTTGTCAGTTTTGCTGACAGGTGGCGGGGCCTGGCCGAAAAGGTGAAGGACCACTTGTCCGAGTCCGAGCAAGTGAAGATGTTAATTTCTAACGCCACGCCCCAATTCAAGCTAGTCCTCTCCTTGAACAATCTGACCAACATGGCATAGCTCTATGAAAGAGCACGGTACTGCCAAAATGCCTTCAAGGACGCTACGTTCTCTAGCGTCTTTGATCCTCACCGACCGAGCAGGCCTCCACCTCGGAAGCCTGCAGTGCCAAATTCTCCCAGCACAGGTCCGACTACTGAGGGCACGCTCTCTCATGAGCAAGTCAGTAGCATGAACAATAACTCGCCCCAGTTCGCGAGGAGTCAGCAGTAGTACCAGAGGACACCGCAGCCGAACCAGCAAGGGTACAGGCAGTAGCAGAGCCCCCATTATCAGCAACAGTATCAACGACCCCAGCAGCCGAATCAGAACCAGAACCAGCATCAGCCACAGCAGCCGCCACAAAGGCAATTGCAATACCAGCAGCCCCAGCAACAGCAATATCCCCAACAACAGCAATATCAGCCGCGCGCACCGCCGGCATACCACAATGTCCTTCCTCCTGGTGATTATAACCAGCCCAGAAGACCTCCAGGCCCGAAGAGGGCGGAATACCCTGCCCTCCCAGAATCCTTGGCCGATATCTTCAGTGCTCTAATGGCAGCTAATGCCTTAGTCTTGCCAAGGGAAAAGGCCGTCTGGCCTCAAAATGCCGACACATCAAGGTATTGCTATTTCCATAGGCAACCTGGGCATACCATTGACACCTGCTTCCAATTCAGAGATTATATCCATGATCTCAATGAGCAGGGCGGCATAGACTGGGAGGAGATGAAAAAGTATATATTAGCCCTGAAGGCGAGAAGACCGCAACAGCAGCAGCAGCAGCAGCAAGTAAGACCACCAGCACAGGCAGCACCGCCACCAAATATGGGCATAGTGCAGAACCCGCTCCCGGAGCACCAGAACCAAAATCAAGTTGCTCCCATTCTGACGAACAGCCAGTCTGAGGCTGGTCGTGGGCAACAGTGGAGGATAGAATACTCTTCTTCTCTTTATTCAATGGGTCACGTTCAGAGTACCGCAGAACAACCACCACGCCGCACCATCCGCATACCTAGGCCACAACCCATTACCATCACCCCTCTACCGACACCCACATATCACTCGCCCGCACCCAATAACCCAGTACCGCCACCCGCTTTCCTTAAGCCCATCATGCCCCATACCACTACGCCTCCACCATATAATCCACCACAAACCAACTACGCACCCTTTTTACCATCTAGGCCATTACTCCGCGTACCATTCCCTACTTCGCCCATTACCTCCATCACCTACCCAGATATGCCCTTACCATCCAGACCGCTATTACGCGTCCCATTCCCCACTTCACCAACCACTTACCCATCCACCATCCAACCATCTAGGCCTTTAATCCGCACCATGCCACCACCACCTAACCCTACCCCATCACCTACATATCAACCCTCCGCACCGCTTACGCCACCCGACTCTGCGGTACTTAAGGTGTCACCCGGATCCTCCACGGTTGAGGAACATGCGCTACGAAGTGGAAGGATTTTCAACAAAGTCTTCCCTCAGTCCACAGTCAGAGACGGCCCATTATGGCCGACTGAGGAAGCCCATAATGAAGAGAGTGCACCAGGCACTCAATATGACTTGTTGAAACATCTGGACAGAACACTGGCACGGATCACCGTACTTGAATTGATCAAAAGGTCCAAGATTCACCAAGAAGCCTTAATGGAATACCTACAGAAGGTGATGGTCAATGAAGACGTGCCGGTAGAGAAAATTGCAGCACTACTAGTTCCTCAGGGGGATCAGCCCTCTATTACATTCCACACATCGGAACTAGCACCGCCAGCCGCCAGAAGCATGGCTCTGAGCATCACGGTCAATATCTGCAAAAAGGCCGTGGATGCGTGCCTGGTTGACACGGGGGCTTCAATCAATGTTCTACCCCCGAAGACCCTAGAGCTGTGCGGTGTGCCCAAGGAGAAGTGGCTGCCTAGCCCCATTTCAGTTACAGCATATGACAACTCTACCCGTTCCCCTCTGGTAATGGTTTATTTAAAAGTGGAGCTAGGTCCCGTAAGTCATGCAGAGGTTGAATTTCACATTCTCGAAATTGACCCTTCTATAAATGCCATTCTAGGACGTCCTTACATTAAAACTCTTGAGGCGATTCCTTCTACGAATCACCAATGCCTCAAATTCCCTTTCAAAGGACGAATTATTAAAGTGACGAGCATGCCGATCCTTGCTGCTGCTCATACATTGAATACTAAATCTGCTGTTTTACCTGGCCGACAACCTTTTCTGTCGGTATTACAGGTCTACCGTCCAGTGGCTGATCCTTTGAAAGCCGCCACCATTTCTCCTTACCCATTAAATGCTATCAAAAGGGGGAAGTGCATGAGTACCCCAGGATGGAGAATCATGATGAAGAACGGCTATCAGCCTGGGAAAGGTCTGGGCACACAGTTGCAAGGCAGGACCACTCCTGTCAAAGATCATCGAACAGCACCTGGAAGTGGTCTGGGCTACAGGCCAAGAAGACTGAAGCAAGATCTGGTTCAGCAAGCAGAGATTGAAGAAGGTCGAAAAATCCTGGAGACAATGTCTACACCACCTAAGGAAGGCCGAGATCCCCTAACATGGACCCTGTATACACATTTTGTAAAAGGGCCCATACTTAGTCACGACAACACGGTGGTCATTACTTCATGTTTTGACCTCCATGATATATATGGGAGAGACTTGGCCAGACATTGTTCTGAACTACTTACGTACCAATCCTTGGAGGCTCTGCGGCCCATGAAAAGGAGGAAATTCCATGACCCCGAATGTGAATGGTACAGATGGTTCGATCTAAGGGACCTCTACATAGCACTGAACATATTATTCCTAGATCCTGCAGAACCTAAGTGGCCGCCGCAGATCGACGAACTGATTGAAGGTCCTGGTGCCATCTTTGATAAGCGGATACTGCTGTCGGAAGAAACCGATGAAGGGGAGCCAGATGACCCCTATGAAGCTGGTTATACAACAGATCTGCTCTGGAGGGGGACATATCCTTCCCATATCTTTATGCTCCATACTCTATTCCGCACACTGCTCTTGACCCTGACTTGGTCGCGGGTCATTACTGAAGATATTCCACGGGCTCCGCCCGTTATGATCACTCTGTCCCCTCGGGACCTCATTCCATCCCCTCCTCTCGACCTAGAGAAGATGTATGATCTAATCTGGGACATATTGCTATATGATCCCCCTAATCCTTTGGCCTTGGTGCCGCTTCCTCCGTCTGATCCTCCTTCCATTTGCATCCATTCTTGCTTTATGTTTAACTCCTCGATGGTCTAAAAAAAAACGCCAATTTGGCAACAAATTCTTCCCAAATCCTCATCGAGGAAACATCTTACTTGTCCGATTGCCCCCTATCGCGCGGGTCCGTCTGTCAAGATTCTCTCTTAGATCTACTCTGTCCCTCCCTACGGGAGGATTCCCCTGTATTTCCACTTGTATCCTAGGATTTTCATCCTGCTTCATCTTCATTAGGTTATCATAGGCACTTTAGTGAAGTTAGGCAGTCCAGTTTTAGGCAGGTTAGTCAGGTTAGGAAGCCTAATGGTAGGCAAATTCCAGATAGATACCTCCGGGACTTAGCTGATAAGTGTTCTTCTTGCTCTTTAATCCCTCAGCTTTTAGAAGATCCAATTCAGATGCCAGAAGATTGTACGGACGATGAGTCAGTTAATGATGGGTATGGGGTATATGAGTTAGTACATGGAAAAGACCCTATTATTGAAGATGAGGACGCGGCTGAGGCGTATGCCAGTGGAGTGAAGAGATTTGATGAACCCTCAGCTGCCGTAGAAGAGCCCACCAAAGAAATAAACTTAGGGACTGAAGACGAACCTAAGGTTGTCCTCGTCAGCAAAAATCTTTCTACAGAGGATGAGAAAGCAATGGTACGAGTACTTAAGGATTATAAGGACACTTTCGCTTGGAGTTATGAAGATATGCCAGGGCTAGACTCATCTTTAGTTGAACACATGTTAACATTAAAAGATGGAGCTAGTCCGGTCAAGCAGAAATTAAGGCGATTCCACCCACAAATGGCTCTAAAGATGAAGGAAGAGGTCGATAAATTGCACAAAGCCAAATTTATTAGAGTTGTCCTTTATCCACAATGGGTGGCCAATATAGTCCCGGTTATGAAAAAGGATGGGAAGGTCAGGATCTGCATTGACTTCCGCAATTTGAACCGGGCATGTCCTAAAGACGATTTTCCATTGCCTCATATTGATGTACTCATCGATAACACTGCTGGCTATGAAACGTTATCGTTTATGGATGGATTTTCAGGATACAACCAGATTAAGCTGGTAGAAGAGGATCAAGAAAAGACCTCATTCACTACACCTTGGGGAACATACTGTTATGTTGTCATGCCATTTGGATTGAAGAATGCTGGAGCCACTTATCAGAGGGCTATGATGGCAATATTTCATGACATGATGCATATAGATCTGGAAGTGTATGTGGATGATTTATTGGTTAAGTCTAAAACAAAGGCTGAGCACGCCAAAGTTTTGGCAAGGGTATTAGAGAGATCGAGAGAGTATCAGTTAAAGATGAACCCCAAGAAATGTGTATTCGGGGTATCTTCAGGAAAATTGCTTGGATTCATTGTCAGCAAACGGGGAATTGAAATCGATCCCAATAAGGCAAAGCTATCAGAGAAATGTCACCTCCCAAAAACTTGAAAGAATTGAGAGGATTAATTGGGAGGTTGCAATTTATTCGCCGTTTTGTCTCCCAGCACTCACAGAGGTGTAAGCCGTTCTACGAGCTTACCAAGCCAGGAGTCAAATTCAATTGGGACGATAAGTGTCAGGAGGCATTTGATGGATTAAAGGACTATTTGGCAAGTCTTCCTGTTTTGAGACCACCATCTCCAGGCAAACCATTGATACTTTATATTTCAGTCCTGGATGATGCAGTGGGGGCTGTCCTAGCAGAAGAAGATGAAGAAGGAAAGGAGAGGGCAGCCTACTATCTCTCTAAACTTCTCAACCCCGCTGAACAGAGATATACAGCGATGGAGAAAACATGTGTAGCATTGGTTTGGGTTGTTCAGAAATTAAAGCATTACTTTCTGGCCCATGAAGTCCATCTCATCGCTAGGATGAATCCGATTAAGTTCCTTCTGGAGAAATCTGTTCTTACTGATAGGTTAGCGCGATGGCAAAGCTTTCTATCCCAATTCGATATCATTTACATTCAACAGAAAGCGATCAAGGGCTATGCCATAGCAGAACATCTCGCTCATCATCCCCTTCCTCGATTTGATCCAGTGCGATCAGAGTTTCCGGATGAGGAACTGATGTCCGTAAATCAAATCAGAGATGATATGTGGACTCTGCATTTTGACGGAGCTCTGAATTCTCATGGAAAGGGTATTGGAATCGTTCTGTTATCACCTGAAGGTGTCACCATTCCACAAGCCTTTCAGCTTGATTTTCCAGTCACCAACAACATAGCTGAATACGAAGCACTTCTTGCTGGCCTCGAGGCTGCTCATTTTCATGGTGCCACTAAACTCAGGATTGTGGGTGATAGCCAACTAATTCTTCGCCAAGTGCTGACCAAGTATCGAACTCTTGATCCTAAGCTCAAGCCTTATCAAGAACTTACTTCTGCTTACTCAAAGCTTTTCACAAAGTTGATCTTTGTCCATGTCCTTAGAAATCAAAACATCCTAGCTGACGCTCTAGCTTCACTTGCATCTTCCCTTGATTTTCCGATCAGCAAGCAATCCGAATCAATCATAGTTCATAGGCGTCTTTCACCCGCCGTGAAAGACCCTTCATTTCTTAGAACTAAGGAGAAATTGCTGAAGAAATTCAGAGATGGGAGTATTGTGGAGAAAAGAGAAATCATGTTGATGGAGCTGTTAGAAGAGATGGATGAGGAACAGAAGCCATGGTATTATGAGATTGCAAAATATTGTGAAGATCAATCGTATCCTGAGGAAGCTACAACTGAGGAGAAAAGGGCTATCAGGAGAGTCGCTCAACGATACACCTTGGTTGGGGGAGCATTGTACAAAAGAGGTTTTGATGGAGTTCTTCTGAGATGTCTAGACGAGGATGAGCTTTGGAAGGTTATGGAAGGAGCTCATAGTGGAGTTTGTGGTGGCCATGTTAATGGACAGATGCTAGCAAAGAAAATCCTTAGACAAGGATTTTATTGGCCAACCATGAAAGAAGATTGCGTAGGATATGTCCGTAGGTGTGCCAAGTGTCAACTTCACGCCGACAAAATTCATTCTCCTGCATCTTCACTCCATCCTGTTTCTTCCCCATGGCCTTTCTCCATGTGGGCTTTCGACATTATTGGACCTCTTGGTAACCCAGATTCCGGCATCAAGCAAAAATCTTTCATTCTCACGGCAACGGAATACTTCACCAAGTGGGCAGAAGCTGAAGCGTACACGGAAATCAAGGCATCAACCATCTGCAAGTTCATCCTGAAGAACATCATCACAAGATTCGGAATTCCAAGCACCATCGTCACCGACAACGGACCGCAGTTCGTGTCACAAGAATTGAAGGATCTCTGCAACAGGTATAGAATTGCATTGCATCATTCATCTCCTTATTATCCGCAAGGCAATGGCCAAGCAGAGGCAACAAATAAGACTTTGATAAAAATCATCAAAAAGACGTGTAAATCTAACAAATTCGCAGATTGGCCAGAAAAATTGGTTGAGGCTCTATGGGCCTACCGAACTTCAATCCGCACGCCTACTGGACAAACTCCTTATTCCTTAACATTTGGAATGGAGGCGGTAGTTCCATATGAGATCCTCATACCATCATTAAGAGTACAATTGAACAAGAAATTTTCCATTGATGAACATCGTTCAACACTTCTTGCTCAATTGGAACTTTTAGACGAGAAAAGGTGGTCAGCTGCTAATCATGCAAAAGTTTATCAAAATAGACTAGCACGTTTTTATCAAAAGAAAGTCATTGAACGTAAGTTCAAAGTCGGTGAAATGGTCGTTAAAAGGATTTTTGTAAAACCTGGTGGTCCGCGTTCTAAGCTCCAACCCAACTGGGAATGACCTTATGTTGTATCGCACGTTTTTCCTGGTAATGCTTATCGTCTGGTTAATGCAGAAGGAGAAGAGCTAAATCATCCCTGGAATGGTTTACATCTTAAGAAATACTACCCTTAGGTTAAAGAGTCGATCAGTATGGTACAAAGACCAGTGGAATCAGAAAGTTTATAAACTCAAATTTCCCTGTTAGTTTGGATAACTTAATTTCAAACCCATTACTACACACACTGACACGTTTGATTCGTGAGTAACAAGAGATGCCAAGTCCTGAAGAATATCAAAAGCTTGACTAAAAGTGTAAAGTACAAATCATTCATTTTTAAAGCAAAATTATGTTTTACACTCGGCCCATGATGTCGGAACGAGGCTTAGAATAGACTATCAAGAATACCCGCCATCTTAGTAGGAGGCCGTCATAAAAAAAAAGGGGGAGATCCGTTCCGAAAAAAAAAAAAAAAACATAGAAAAGCAAAAACAAAAGGCAAATGTCAAATCAAAAAGGCTATTACATTACAAACGTTACATCAAGGCCATGAAATGAAACGAAAAAGAACGCAAGGTCGATAAATACCCCGGAAAGAAATGACCGAACCCCAACGGATATTAGGGTTGGAAAGGACATCTTTTTAAGTCTCCGGAACCTTCTCATGGGCTTTCTAAACTTATTCTTCCTTTCTTTCTAAAAGGGTGTACTCCAAACTTAAGGAATGACTTAGATTGACTAAGGGTCAAATCATCAAATGGGATCACGAATGGAAACACAAGTTCAAACACGATGGGTTTAAGTTAAATTGTCAAAGAACAATTTGGAAATTAAGTTAATAAATGAATATGATCTTTTGATCTTAGTACCATGCTGATCTTTTAGTCAAAAATTCAAAAAAATTTCATGTCAAAAATTCCAAAAAAATTTTCATATGTCAAAAATTCAAAAAAAATTTCTTGTCAAAAATTCAAAAAAAAAATACATATGTCAAAAATTCAAAAAAATATATATGTCAAAATCCAAAAAAAAAAAAAGCATATATTTCAAAACCCAAACAAAAATGAGTATTTCAAAACATCAAAAAAATATTTCAATTAGCATTTGCTTGTGGCATTTAATGTGTTTCATTCCTTTTATTTTCAGTGAGCATCTGTTTGCTTGTATGTTGCATTTTGCTTAAGTTTGATTATTCTCATTACCTTTGTTAATAAAGGCTATGCCCCTTGACCATTTATTGAAGGAAAAGATTAATTGACCATTTATTTGGTCAGGCAAGGGGCTAAGCCTAAATAGATACTTAACCTGTTTGTTAAGTGATGTACAGAATACAAGACAAGCACAGGAACACAAGATTGAAGCCCAAAATTTTTATGTATTTCATTAGAAAGTGTTTTGTACATGATACATGAAAAAAAAAAGAAGGTACAAAAGCCCTCAAGGCTGGCTCTTTCCTGCCCCCTCATCCATCTGACTCTGGGCCTCATCCTGGGCATCTGGCGGTGGAGCTGTAGGAGGTGGAGGCGGTCCCATCGCACTTGGCCCTGCCTGGCCAGATGATATGGCTATGCTGGCGGTAAAGGCACTTGCTTGACCTCGGTCGATAGCCCGCTGGCGGGCTCACTGGTATCTCTCCTCCACCGTACGACGCTCATGCTCTGCAACCGAAAGACGGCCCTGGAGGCTCTCCATCCGAAGACGGTCGCGGTCCTTCGCCTCCGTCAGGATCTCCAGGCGAACCTGGAGTCGTGCCAGATCTCCAGTGGAGAGGCGCGCCACCTGAGCCTCCAACTCGGCAATGCGAGCAGCCGAAGTCCGTGCTTCTGCCAGCTCTGCATCCCTCTGTCGAAGGGCCTCCTGAAGCTCAGCAACCTGCAGAAGAAGATTTTATTAGTCCAAGGCAATTAAGCAATGAGAATAAAATATGGAAAAGAAAGCCAAAGGGAAAGAACTTACCCGAGCAGCACGGTCCTCCTCCGCGAGAGAAGCCCGGTGGATGGCAGAGGCAAGCTGACTCTGGAGGTCAGCCAGAGCAACGTCGTAGGCGGAGGAAGAGGATGATGACGCTCCGTGGGTAGGGGGAGCTGCCTGGGTGTAGACGGCTCGCTGCACCGGAAGACAACTGTCAGTGATTAATCGCCAAAACAATTAATTAATTAAAACATGAACTCATATTCATGCATACATACCAGGTCGAACAGCTCTTGCTGGACTTGTGCTAGCTGGGCCTCCGCATCATGTAGGCGGGCCCGGAGGTCGATGATGACCGCGTCACGTGCATCCTGCATATCACGCATACATACATTCATTCACCAAACATAAATCAAGATAATAATAAATTAAAGACGCATGAATGCATACTTACATCGAGTGGTCGGAGGAGCCGAAGCTGATCGGCGTAGTGGGCCCGGTATTGCTGGAGGTAGCCCTCGCTACTCTCCGCACGGGACTCCACTCTGACACCCCGGCGATGCCAATCTTCATATTGCTCCGGGAACTTCGCACGCCAGTCGGTGAGGGATTGCTTGCCCCTCATGCTCCTTCCCACGCCCTCCGGGACCTCCTCGTCGATCCATTCCTGGTGGAGGCCCAGGGTCCTCATCACGAGCCGAAGGCGGAGAGGCTCGATTTCGTTGAGGCAATGCACCCACATTTGCCTCCCGAACCTCCTCTTGCCAGCCGTCACCCACGGCTGACCCTCCTCGCCCATACCAAGGTACGGGCGCCAGATCACCTGCATACAGGTTAGATGCATTCATAAATAAATTGCACTTAATGAATGAAAAAAAATTGCATTTAATAAAATTAAACAAGTTAAAAATTTACCAGTAGCTCTGGGTAGTCCAAAAATTGACGGCAGAGGGCCGTCAGCTGGTGGTGCTGCGGAGCCGTATCCACAATAGGCTGCCAACGGCAGGCCAATGGGACGACACTGGGTCTCGCAATCCGCGCTCTGCCGAGCGGGAAATAGTAGTAACTCCACACCTGCATTCATGAACATATAGGTTAGAAAAAAGCATCATCATATTGCACTGCATATCATAAACAAATAATTAAACAAGTTAATACCTGAAGAAACGGCGAGAAGCCGCTGACAGTGGTCTCACGGTCCGGCGTGACCGCAGACAGATCGGCGAAGAGGTGAGCCAGAAGGGCCGCACCCCAGGCATACTCTCCTAAGCTATCTAAGTCATCTAACAAACAAAGAAACCTACAGTGGATGTGGTCGCCCTTCGTACCGAAGAGCAACCGACCAAAGAAGAAAACTAAGAAGACCCTAAGCTGCCTATCTACCTCCTCCCCCTGACTAGGGTCACTACAATAGGCGGAGGAAGATGACTCGGCTAGCCTATCCCTAAACTCCTCCCGGGTCTCGTCAGACCGACGCCGAGGCTCGTCTAATCCTAAAGCTGCCTCTACCTCTACCCTGGGAACCATCCTAGACTCTCTGCCTAGGCTGGACACCTCTATCCCTAGAAGAGCCTCTGCTAGTCCCTGATAGTTGGGGTAAGTAACCCCACTAACCGGTCGGCCCTTTACCCTGAGGCCAGTGATCCTGGCCACATCCTCTAGGGTGGGGACCATATGGCCCCACGGCATTAGGAAAGCACGGCTTTCCGCATGCCACCTCTCCCGCAGCACCTGTAGGAGGACCAGATCGAGCCAGAATGGCTCGATGTCTAGTACCTCGCCGAATCCCATCCGGTACAGGCGCGCTTTCTGGAAATTCGGGAGACCCCTATAGGCACCTATCACTAGGTCCCATGAGATCCTGGCCCTCATCACTCCCTGCAAAACAAAAAAAAAACATAAAAAACAAAGGTCAATAATGAATAAAAACAGGAAAATCAGTTCTGTTTTGAAAGGCGTCAGCTCATATGGACGTCTTTTAAAATACGTCAACCTTTCTTGACGCAATTAGAAATATTTATTCCTAATTAAAAAATTCGAAATTTATCTTGAAAGACGTCAGCCCATGGTGACGCCTTTTGAATGGCGTCACCTGGTCTGGATGCCTTTCAAGCCCAGATTCCGGGTTCTTGTCAGAACCCCTTTCTTCCCTATTTTTCTTTATCTATTCACACCATAGGGATCTTACCGTGTGGAGGTCGCCCTCCTCTTCTTCTTCCACCGCCATGGGTGCCGGTGGAGGGAGTTCTTCCTCCAAGAGAGCCTCGGCTTCCGCTAGCATCGCCGGGACCTCCTCGGGGGCTTCTTCTTCGTGCCTCCGCCTTCTCTTGGCCAATGCCGTCTTTTTCCTAGATCCTTCACCACGTTCCATAGCTCGAGTAGAGGGAGTTTTGAGGGAGAGATCGCCGGAGTTCGGTCTCCGGAGAGAGAGGAGAAAGAGAAGATTTTTGTGAAAAGTGAGGAAGAAAGGGGGCCTTCGCGGGTCTGTAACGAAAATGTTGAAAGGCGTCGACCCAGACAGACGCGTTTTAGAGCGCAAAAGTTGAGGTGGCAAGGACAGCTGTTTGAAATTGATTGAAAGACGTCCACCCATGCTGACGCGTTTCAGATTACCGCCAATCCTGGTCAGAGCCGTACAGAGAAAAATGATTAAAGGCGTCTGTGTGTCTTGACGCGTTTCAGGGAATTAATCATGGAATTAATGACAGAATCCTGGAGGAAGTAGGAGAGAGAGTTGAAAGGCGTCAACTGTAGAAGACGCTATTTAAGCTTTAATCAGGTTTTGAGGATTAAATTGAATTTCTGGAAAAGGAATTATGGTTGAAAGGCGTCTTTTTGAGTGGACGCGTTTTACATTTAACAGAACCCGAACTGTTGAATTTACAGGAAAAATCCAATTTTGACTAAAGGAAAAATCATGTACACATCACAGGAAGTTGAGGAAAGGTTTCAAGGCATGAAAAATCGTTCTTTATTCAATGAAATTCTTTATTACATCATAAAGAAATAAAAAGAGAAAGAGGACATTTAAGGAAGAATTTCATGAAGACTTTTAAGGTAAGGAAATTTCAATCCTCTATCTCTATCTTTAGAGGATTTTACACGATAACTGAAGCCAAGGTTCCATAGAGTGGTGATGATTTGTACGGCTTCATAATCTTCGTCGGATTCCAAGTCACGCTTCTTGATTGGGAGTGTGGGAGAGAACTCAGGGAATTCACGACGGCCCAAGCTAAGTTGAGTAAGACACCGATGTGGGTTGTATAGCACGAACTCAGTGGTTCCAATCAACTTAAGATCTGCTCCTGCTGCACGGCGCACCCAAACAGATTTTCCAACAAGAACGAGTGGAGACGAGTCAAATATGTCGGATGTCATGAGCTTTAGATACTCTCTCCAATCGGCCCGGGTCTTAAGCTTTAGAACCTTGTTAACCATGTACTCATTGAACTTTACAATATTAGCAATGCAATGAATTGGACTATTCAAGAAGATCTGAGATGGATTCAGAGGCCTTTTCTTGCTATGCTCAAACTTGAAGTGAAGCTCAACCCATAAGGCAAAGAGTAGCATGCACCCATACGGAGAACGGCCCACGGACGCCGCAGAAAGCCCACTATAAAGATATGCCAAGAGTGCAGTGCTAATAGATTTACCTTCGAAGATTGCGCAAATAGCACTAACTTGATCATCTTCTAAGATGTTATCCTGCGCAGGGAAGAACAAGGCACCGGCAAGGCATGTGACTAAAGCTTTTGTTATATCCTCCGCTTCATCCTCCCTTAGATCATCAATTTCATATAAAGTCCACTCAGCTAGCTTTGCAAGATTGATCCTCTTTTTGGTAAGGCATCCTTTAGCTTCTGAAGGATCCTTCATGATCGATGTCAACAATTGTTGACCGGTGATTTTCTCTCTTGTCAAGGCTATCTTATCTTTGTTGTCTTTGGTCTTTGGGAGACCTAATAGAAGTTCCGCTTCTTCTAGAAGGAGCGTGCACTCGAAGTCTTGGAAGAAGAATGTATGAGTTTGGGGATGCCACCACTCGATCAAGGCACCCATAGCCGCCCAATCTACGTTCGCGCTCTTGTAATGTTTGGCAAGTACTACAAGTCCTTGAAGATTCCACTTGGATATGAACACTTGCATGGAAAGCTTAACACTTTTTGCAAGTTTACGAATCCAAGGGAGAGACGTAAATTTTCTTGGTCCAGGAAACATGGGATAATTCTGAAAATAAAAAGAGAGTTTGATGAAGAACATGAAGAACATGAAGGAAAATTGAAAAGGAAGTTGATTGAGCTTACTTGAAGATTGGGATTTCTTCTATTAAGGTGATTCTCTATGTCGGCAAACTTCTCTAGAGACATCTTCATCTTCTTGTTTGAAGAATCCATCCCTCTTTTTCGGAGTTCCTCCTTCTTGAAGCTTGGGAAGCTTGGAAACCTTGAAGAAACCTCGAAAGCTTGGAAGAAAACTCAACCTTGGATCTTTGGATTATGGTAGGATTGCTTGGGAACAACCTAGGGGTGTTTATATAGAAGGAATTGCGATCCTAGGTAGACCTTTTCCGGATTGAAAAAGGGATGTGCATTGGTAGAGTTGGAATCCGAGTAGAGAACAACCAGAAACCTGTTTCTGTGAGTAAAAGGCGTCGAGGAGCACTGACGCGTTTCAAGGTTGAATGGCGTCTTCGCGACACGACGTGTTTTAGCTTTTATATGATTTTCCTGAAATTCTGTGATTTTTGGTGTTTAAATTGAATATTTATTTGGAATTACTAATAATTTTGATTGCAGAAAATTCTGAGCAAAGCTGAAAATGTCAAGAAGATCGCATTGTGGAATTCAAGAAGTCCCAACCGTGGCTAAAAAGACGGTTATTTCTACCCTTGTACTATTTCATGTGAATCATTTGCATTACTATATGATAAATATTTATTAGAATATATCAAGGACCTTGTGGTTTTGATGAAACTGGAATTTGAGTTCCCCTTCAATAACAAAAACAGTGATAATTCCAGAGGATTCTTAATCGCATGGATAGGCCATTGGATTGTTAATTAGTGAGGACGATGGTTCCACTTTTGTGAAACGGTGCGTGGATAAACGAGCTTCGGCTTAGCACTGAATTACAAGAATTGGTATATTGACTCATTAATGACAATTTAACAATATTATCCTTGATTAATTTATATTTTATTTGACCTTATATTTTTCTTTTAGCCCAGCATGCATCATATAGGACTTTGAAATCATTGTGATAAGGATTAATTATTGATTAAGTTTCAGACCATTAAATCAAATAACTCAAACATGATATGAAATATTCTATTCTGAATTGAGTATCTTGATTATCTTTGAGGTTCGCTTGAAGATATTCTTGGAATTCTATCATTTCCTGGATTCTTTATCCAATATTTCTTGTTTTCTTTTAAGATCCATCATGGCTGTAGCACGTCCACATTGGCTGGCAAACGCTCCCCATGATGAAACCTACAGTGTCTACGACCTGGGGTACTTCCCACTCCGAGGAAGTTGATCGACTTTATTTTATTTCCTTGTCTACCTCATCCAGATAGGATTAATTCCATTGATCTCCTTGAGCTATCTTCATTGATAATTTTGAGAAAAATTCCAATCATGTGATGTTAAGAGCGTGTCTCGTCACACCTTGGCATCACCTTTTCAGTACATTCCATTTCATTTCACTCCCTTGCAAAGACGATGCCAAGGTGAGGCAGCTGTAGACACGCTAATTTTGACGTCATTTTGAGTAAATTTCATATCATATAATAATGCCTCAGAATGGTTTGATATTTAATCATTGATTAATTTTTATTGATATTTTTGAGTGTCGGGTTTAACAGACATGTTTAAGTTAATCAATTAAATTGATTTTAGCTCAAATTTCAGTTAAAAATATGAAGAATTCTAAAAGACGTCGACCTATGTAGACGCGATTTAGAGTTTATTCCTATTTTAACGTTTAAATTTGAATTTTAATCAATTGATTAATTAGCTAAAAGGCGTCTGTGAGAGTTGACGCGTTTTAGGTTTCCTAAGCTATTTTAACTTCTCTTCCGGATGTTTATCCTTATCTTAATTAGTGTAAAAGACGTCTACACATGTGGACGCGTTTTACCAGATAAAGATAAAGATAAGTTTTCTCGGATGTTTATCCTTATCTTAAATAATCTGAAAGGCGTCAGCCATCCTGGACGCATTTTAGATAATTACAGATAAAGATGAATTAATCAGTAATTATCTGTCGGTTAAGATAGATAAATTCGAAGTTTTTCAATGTTAATCACGAACGCAGAAAAAGTCTATAAATACCTTACATGTTGAAGAGTAAAAAAGTTAAGCGTAATTTAAAGTTAAGCGTGATCTTGAGAGAAGCATAATCTTTAGCGAGTTGAAGATCGAAGCAACGACGTCGGAACGCCGAAGCGCTGCTGTTTCCAGAAGTCGGCGTCCATTCTTCATCCAATTCAAAGCTTCATCCAGTCGGCATAAGTGTTTCATTTCTGCATCTTTATTTTCATTTCATTAATTTCTTATTCTCCATCATCATTCTATGCAACACACAACACTGCATTCTTTCAAAAACCTACTTGATTAAGGGGTTTCAAAAGCCATTAAAACAAGTAAGTTTGCTGTTTAATTGCATGCTTAGCACCATGATTAGAATAGATACTGCTTTTACTTAAAATTCTCATAATTGTTTTCTTTTTCTCTTTTTCTTTCTATTCCTACTGCACTCAACTCAAACAAGAGAATCAAAAGGAGCAAATCAAGCACTCAGCAAAAGGGATTTCTGGACGATCCTCAACCTCAACCTCAACCTCAAATTTCAAATTCAACAGCAAGAACAAAAAGCAAAGAAGGGCTCTCTTTCTTCAGCCGGCTGAGGAAGGGGAACCAAGGACTCCATATCTTCCGCGTTCAAACAGGTAGGCGATCATACTTCTTTTGGAACTTTTTAGTTAAAAGTTTCTGGCGATCACTGCACTTAGTTGCTGTTTTTAATAGGTTTATTTTACACTAAATAACCTAGATTTTTCATGATAATCACACGGTCATTCTAAGCACTCACACCTTGCACGGATTTGAATCCATGACCGTTTCGATTTCGTCGAGGCGATGTCGCTAGCCGCACAAGCATCCGGCCTCCAGCAGTATCCACGCGATCCTCCGTGGTGGTTCATCCTCGATCTCTCGTCCAAATTAGCACGCTCGCTGAAGAATCCTCACCGCAACAATGTCCGGATCATATGAACGGGAATTCCTGACTCTTGGGAAACATGCGCGGTGGAGACAGGAAGTCTTCCGGCGCCTCGAACAGGGTGCCCAAAGAAAGAGGAGAGAGAGAGGGGGACGGCCAGCCTTGAGAGCTCCTGCAGTTTGGCTCTGGGTTTCTCAACAGTGCGTATATATCGGCGCGACTTTTCGTGAAAGTCCCCAATTTAATATAAATCCCACTTAAGTACCATCGACTGAGAATCTATTTGCGTGTGACCCTCTAGGCCTATTAACCAGTTCGATTTTTAGCCCATTAAGTCCAATAACTAGTTATTGACTTATTGTAATTAATTAAAATCAAATATTTAATTAATTACTTAACCGAATTAACATCTTATGTAAATTCGGTCGGATTTCTGATCAAGTTGGGTGCTAAGCAACACCACATTATCCCGTAAGGTAATGGGGTTCAACAACCCACTCATGGAACCTGTTCGTCCACAGTTACCGCATGGCTTATGATCTTTCATTCGCACAATGGTCTAGAATCGACCTAGGATTATGGTCAACTGTCAACCCTAGAAGGTCAACTCTATTGAATTAGACTCCGCTGTACAATATCAAAAAACACCTTTTCTAATATTGTGTCTGCTCTAGCCAGAGACTCCTACGGATCCATTCTAGAGCATTCTCTCTCTAGTTACTTGAGAGCGAATGATCCTTTATTGAACACACAACCACCTTCGAAGGTCTTCCGTTGGACCTGATCCTTAACTATTAGAAATCCCGTGGATAGGGATTCGTAAGCTAAGGTCAAAGACTAGATGTCCACCAACAAGATGTCATTGGTGTCTTAAGTCTAAGGATCAACCATGCCACTATGACGATGAATCAAGCCGGTTGACAGTTAGGTAAATTACCATATGGCGATTCATTTCGGATCAGTTCAGTGAACTCATTCTCCAATGAGCACCTATAGGTTTATCATAGTGTATCCACACAAGTGACTAACAAGATCAGTCACCCTCATCATATGAGCTAGAATAACCTGTACTAGTCTTACCGGATGTATGATGTCCTTCTCAAACATCTTATGACTAGGAATAATTAAGAATATGTGTTTATAAGTCATCAGTCTCATCATTATGATCTTATCATAATCTGATGATTATTGCACATATTCATGGACTTTATTATGCACAATAATAAATACGTCAATCTACATAATAATTTAAATACCATTAATTAGCGAACCAGATTGTGATAGGTGCCTCATGATTGGCTTTGAGGACACCTAGATCCACCACATCTCCTCCAAGTGGGTGGAGACGTCAGTGCCACCAGCCATGGTCTTGTCAAGAGGAATGCCCTCAGGGATGTCGAGGAAGGACACGCCAAGTCCGACGTCCAACGCCAAAGCCTCGGTGGGAGGCCGACCCGTGGATACTTCTTCACCGGCTACATCCCCTTCTCGAGCTTTCAAACCCCTCTCTTTGACTGCTGCACCCTTATGAGTGGCCTCCTCGTGAGCGAGGCCCGAACGATCGTCTTGACTGTAGATAACAAGAAAGAGAGGTCACCAAACCATCAGAGAAAGGTCAATACAAGCTAAGGCGGGCACTCATTCCTAGACTCTCGTGGAGCAAGGCCAGCCTGCAACAACGTGATATTAGAGACCTCGAGGTCGGCATCATCCACAACCTCGGCCCAGAGTCTCGTCCTCTTCAAGTCCACGTCAGAAGGAATCTGGCGAGGTAGGAGATCCTCCTGCATAGGAGTGAAATTGAAGATGGTGCGGAAATTCCAAAGAGGGATAACCTCGGGGTCTTGGGTCACAAAGAAAATATGCTCTTCCACCACTTGTGGCTCGAAGCAGAAGAACTCAAGCGGAGAAATAGATTGCGAGGACGTGCCTTCACGAAGAAGAACCCATCATCGATCAGGATATTAGGAAGGCGCTGGAACATACAGCGGAGCTCGACGTGCCGCTCATGACAAATGAGTAGAATGGCGTAGATGTAATACCAGGCGGTGGGCATCAACGGCGCCGACGCCAGACGGTATTGAACGAAAAGACTACATACGAAACGAGGGACTGGAAGGCGGAAACCAGCCAAGAACATTTCCCAGTACGCCATGAAAGAATTAGGGGCCTTAGAAAAAAGGCGGTCATCGGGACCAGCCTCAACGAGGCGATACCCATGTGGCACCTTATACTCTTCCATCATTCGCCTCAGCTTGTCTAGCTTGACGGAGCTTCAGGCTTCGTCTGAAGCCATTGAGATGAGGGAAGATCGGTCGGACCAAGATAGCGTCCTACCAGAGAAGAGAAACCTAGAGTGAGCAAAGGATTGCAAGGAGGACAGGCTCTGAAGGGGGCCAGAAGATCGCTTCGATGGGGGGCCAAGATTAACTCACCAAGAAAGAGCAGCAAAACACCGAGCAGCACAGGCGCTCTCCCTCGATAGGCTCAGCAGGTGGAAAGAACACAGAGATGAACGCAGAAGTAAGTCTAACCCCTCAGTTGCCCGCCTGCCTTTGTAGGGGAGAACATCAACTCTGTTCGCGCCTTTCCCACTTGAGATGTCGAGCGCTGCCAAGGCGCCTCGACATAATGGCACCCCCATCAACCGACACAAAGGGGAAAGGGCGCTCCCCTATGACAGATATCTCCAAGCACCTAATCGCTCGCGGAGGAGCGCCACGTGGACGTACTGGCTCCCTATACATATGGGGCCTGCATCGGGGAAGAAATTTCATCATTCCCCATAAATGGCCATCGTCTCGGAAGCCAACCGACATCTGCGGGAGCACCCGGGGATGACGAAACGTAACTAGTCGGACGCCCTTTCAGGTGATGGAACTTGCTACGCGACAAAAGCCATTTATTGTCAGACCACCCGCGCATCTTCACTCCCACATTCAAAATTCGAATAAGGGAGTGAGGGGGGCAGTGACGAGGGGAAATCAGGCTCAACCCAATTTAGCCCATCAAGTACACTGGCCCAAAGGCCAACGGCCCTTCGGAGACAACACGAAGGGTTACACAGCATTTAGAGCCTTGGCCCACGTAATAGAGGCCGAATCCTGGGCCCATCGACCCCAGGATTCTGGATCTCCCAGCATGAAGACCATCCTTCACTCTCGAGATCCCCCCAGGGTTTCGGCAAGGCCCCCCTATGGGCACCTCATCACATATCCTCACCGCCAGGCTGATCCTACAGACTTAACCGCCTACTTATGGTAGGGCTGCAATATTCGTCTCATACAGCTATGGGGAAGTTCTAGCTTGACCAATATCCCACGATCTCCCTAGATTAAGGGGATCCGATCGTGGGCAAATCGTCCCCCCGAAGGAAACCGTCCCCAGGACGCCTCAAGTGGGAGGCCTTATAATCTCCAAACTCTCTCCAGAGCAAGGTATGTTTTTCTGAGCACGACAAACCCCGAACAAGCTCTCGTCTTCTATAACCTAACTTAGGCATCGGAGGGTTTTGCTCCTCACCAGACCGGGGGGTCCCTTAACGTTTCTATTCCCCCTCTTGCAGGCTCTACCCTAGACGTTTCCACTATCAAATAAATTTTATCGAGTAGCTGGGATCTTCGATCGGATGGCCACAACAATTTGACCAGTTTCCAACTGCTACACATTTCTTTAAGATTACTCGTTTCTATGAATTTATTTTTAAATCACATTTTATAGACTTTTCCTTGAACATTACTTTTTAAGCTATAGAGCCATGGGCCTTCAACATTCCCCTCTAACACGTGAGCTAGGCGACATGCGTTCAACTCTTGAGTGGCTACATTAATATAGATTCGCCATTTTCAATTCTACTTAATGGTTTCTAATATTGGTTTCATTGACCTTCATCTAAGATGTCAAAATGAAAAGTACAATTAAAGGTCCTTCACCTTTACCTCCCTCCCCATCAAGCCCCCATTTTCCCACTTCCCTCTTTGCTTCAGTGTCTTAGATCCTTCCAAGGTACTCTTTGCGCACAATGGGCATCATTTATTATTGTAGGACAATGATACTGAGAAACATGCTATCGAGACAACCTAAGTAGATATTTTCTTCAAAAATTATTTACATACATTAGGGATTTCCATTCTTAACTGTTCCTTGCTAATTGTTGGCCTTTTCTCATTTACTTGAAACGATGTTTGGATATCTTTTTCCTTTGCTTTTTCTTTTAAAGTTAACATTAAAAATAAAATATGAAGAAAAACTCAGTTGACAAGACCATTCCTAATTTTTAAGAAGGTATTTCACTTTTCATTAACTTTTCTCAAAAAGAAAAAAAACCAACATTATCCTTGGTTCTTTATTTTGAGAAAGTTCTTTCTCCCCCCATCCAAACCCCACCCCCCCCCCCCCCCCCTCTCTCTCTCTCTCTCTCTCTCTCTTTCTCTCTAGGGAACTATCGCATAGTTTCCCCCAAACTCTCTTAAAAATAGCAACAAAGTTATCAAGCAATTGAGTGATCAAATTGAATCAAGTTTAAAAATCAAGATAAACTTTTAATGAAATAAATTTTAAATACAAAACAGTCTTGAAAGGAAATATGCTCCAAAACACCCAATTGGATGTTCTTTTAAGATCTTGATATACTTTAACAATAACTTGACATGCAAAGGAGACCTTGAATGTCCCGAAGCATTAAAAGTAATTTATTTATCTAAACATTTCTTCCTCCAACATACTTTTTCTTATTACATTCTTAAAATCGATGCCTTTTTCATTTGGGCCATTTCTAATAACACAAAGGGAAAAAATACATTTTTCTCTTTCTGGATATCTTATTTTTAGGATATCTTTAAAATTGAGATGGTGAAGGTGAATTTCAATTATTTCCTTTAATATATATATTTTTTTGTTAATTTCTTTCTCATGCATTGCATGAGCATTTTTACCATGAGATAGGTGGACAATTGGACATGGAGGGGGACAGTACACCTTAGGCATGGAGTCGGCCTTTCTATTCAAGCTGCATCACTCCAACCTCCATGAAACTCCACTTACATGTACTCTAGTTCGTAATGTAAGATGTGGGTTGGGAGGCATCAATTTGCAAAATTTACTCTCACATGTATGTCAGAAGATACTATTAGAAAAATTAAATAAAAACATGATCTTGTATGAAGAATGACTTTAAAGTGTGGTCACCTGTATAAGGTATTATCTTCTTCTTTCTCAGCATATCTACTCTCTTTCAATTATCTTAGAACATGAAAAACTTCATTTTCTTGAGATGTTCTGCCTATCGACCCAATGCTTTGGTTTGGTCTTTGGCTTGTTTGCGGGTTATGCCAATTGGAGAAATAACCTTCGCGTTGTGTATGTAAACAAAATACTATTCGTTAGGGCCGGGGTAGCACACTTACATAGCAAGGGTGTTCCATGTTCATATACATTGTATAAGAAATCGTACAACCACACAGCGGAACAATCATAAATCGATTTCTTGTCTGGATCAACGTTTTGATTGACGAAAGCACACATACTAAAATGTACGCTGGAGAAGATCTCATCTTTTGCAGGGTTGAGAAACTCCCGACCATGGGATGCAGGGAGCCACACAAGTGAGCGACCTCTAGTGATATCCACACGAACGTAGACATTCTGAGATTTTCTCATATAGAGAGAAGAGATCTTTCTCATCCTCCTTCTTCTTTTACTATCGAAGAGAGAGAGAGAGAGAGAGAGGTGGCTTGGAGCTTGGCTCGAGATTTCTCTCCACATATATTTATATTAGTTTAACATTTTTCAAAAAACTAAAAACTTAATATAAATATATCCTCATCCTGAAAAAGTTACTAACCTTTATGTGTGTGACGCTCTAGGCCTAGTTGTCGACCTAGTTGGAGCCCGCTATATCTAATAATCCTTTATTTGATTTAATAAAAATAATCTTCAATATTTAAAATTAATTTTAATTAATAATCTCATAGTTATAAATTAATTTTTTCAAAACTTAATCATCCTATGACTTTATGTGAGCTCTCCTATCATAAGTGATCCCAAGCAAAAATTGTGATCCCAAGAGAAAATATGGTTGTGCAACTCATTCCAAAACCTTTCCATCAATAGATACTATGCAAATACAATCCTTCATTTCCTTAATATTCCTGACTAGACTTGGAGTATGATCAAGTGTCAAACTCCTTGCGTTTGATTCGTCGAAGACCACATCATCGAACCTCCCGACATAAACTCCTTTCTGTTTCTTTGATTAACCTTGGGCAGGGATTTAAGAGGTGTGTCATCCTTGGAATATTTTCTCTCTATTATATTATATTCTAGAGTGAGTGATCCCCTCTTGACTAAACAATCACCTTCATGTGCTTACGAATACAATCCCGTTTTGACCCATGGCCAAAGTCCATGGACCTACCTTCAAAGGCAACCATCCACATACAAGGTGTCATGGGTATCACAAGTCAAAGGACGAAATTCATTACTGTGGTCAAGATTCTCCTGTTTGACAATTAAATATAATTAATCATTCACTAGCCTCCTCTATGGATCATTCATTGAACTCATTTCACTAATGAACACCTACGCACTCACCTTAAAGTCTCCACTCAAGTGACTATGAGACTAGTCATGCTCACCTATGAGCACGCAGAATGTGTACTAGTCTATTCAGATCAATGATGTCCTTGATCGAGGATCCTATGACTAGGAACATTTAGAACGTACATATCTAGAGGATTGATCTTATTAGCATAAGCTCTTTATGATTCAAACTTCATCGCATGCGTTCAAGGGCTTCATTATGAATCTAAAACAAGTATAAAAGCATGATGAATTAAATGTCTTTATTAATATGAATCAAAATACACACGATTGAATTCCATGATGGGTACATAGGACACCCGATACTAACATTCTCCTCCTTGGACTATAGCCAATCACGTACATGTATAAATCCCGTTGACCCCAGGTCTCAGTAAAGCACATTTTGAGTTAGGGGCATAGTCAGGGGCTTTATTATATTATTGGGATAAGATACCCTCTCTATAATTATATCTTCTCTGGTAATGATTTTCCTAATTAGTGAAAGTGCTTCATAAATGCTTCGATTTTTGATGAGACCTCGGCTCCTTCATTTGAGCAATCACTCCATTGTTGTCGCACATCAATGGAACAAGATATGAAATTCTAGGGGCCGCGCCGAGCTCAGTGACAAGCCTCTTCATCTACATGGCTTCTTTTGTAACTTCCGTAGCAGTAATGTGCTTTAGCTCTGTTGTTGATCTCCAATACTTTCTTACTTGGAACTTTTCTAGCTCATTGCCCCTCCATAAGGATGAATATAAATCCTAACATTGATTTATTATCATTTTGACCAGATTGGAAGCTAGAGTGAGTATTTCCCCGAAGCTTCAAATCATCTCTTCCATAAACCAAAAACAAGTCCTTAGTCCTTCTTAAGTACTTAAGGATGCATTTTACAAAATTCTAATGTTGATCAATCAGATATTTGCTACAAACACTCAAAGTATGAGTAGCATTTGGTCTCGTACAAAGCATCATATATGATGGATCTTACTGCCAAAGTATAATAAACCTTTCTTATGCGCTCTCCCTCCTCTAGTGTCTTAGGAGACATCTTCTTGGAGAGATAAATTTAATGTCACATTAATATAAGACCTCTCTTAGAATTTTTCATGTTAAACTTTTTGACAATGGTGTCTATGTATATAGATTGGAGTAATCCGTGCATCTTTTTGGATTTATCTTTATAGATCCAAATACTTAAAATATAGGATGATTCTCCCATATCCTTCACGGAGAAATTCTTAGATAACCATACTTTTAGATAACATTGCTACATCATTCCAAATGAGTAGCATATTAACTGCACTTTCACTGGCCTTCTTGTCTACCCATGGCTCATCTTCATTCTTAATAAAGTTATAAGATTTGATCGCCTCATCAAAACTTTTATTCCAACTTCGAGAGGCTTGCTTCAATCTATAAATAGATCTTAGAACCTTGTATACCTTATCTAGGTGTTCTTTGGATGTAAAACCTTTAGGTTGCATCATATACACCTCTTCCTTTAAGTTCCCATTAAGGAAAATAGTTTTAACATCTGTTTGCATATTTTATAGTCATGGTATGTAGCTATGACAAGAAGAGTCCTGATTGACTTTAATTGCAACAAGCGAGAAAGTCTCGCCATAATCAATGCCTTGCCTCTAACAATACCCTTTCGCTATGAGATGTCAATCTGTCCATCTACTATGATCTTCCTTTTAAAGATCCACTTACTACCAATTGGTATAATACCTTATGGCAGATCAACCAAGTTTCACACTTGGTTGGTGTACATGGACTGATCCTAAAGACTAGGCCACTGATGACTTTTATATAGGTATGAAAATTATCATTCTTACTATGAGATGCCACTTGTTTGCCATCAGCAATATGTCCCACATATTTGTCTGGCTGCCTTAGCACTCTCGTCGACCTCTGAAGCTTATGTGTATCTTGAAGGTTAGGTTCCTCAGGCATGTGGTCGCTAGGTGTGCTGACTTATGCTTTTAGAATCCCTTCTAGTTCTATCATGCTCCCATTGTCTTCTTCAAGGAGGTATTCCTACTCTAGGAAGATAGCTCTCTTAGCGGCAAATACCTTTTATTCACTAGGATGATACAAATAGTATCCAAAACTTTCTTTTGGATATCCCACAAGTCTACACTTCTCTGATCGTGGCTCCAGTTTATTTGGATCCTGTCTTTTCAAATAGGTAGGATAGCCCTAGACTTTAATATGTTTAAATCCTGTTTGTTCCATTTCTATATCTCATACAGAGTGGTCAAAACAGCCTTACCAGAGATCTTGTTTAGAAGATAAGCTGTTGATTCCAATGCATAGCCCCACAAAGATATAGGAAGTTTGGCATTTTCCAAACTCATCATGGATCGCACCATATCTAATAGAGTGGGATTCCGTCTTTTAGATACATTGTTAAACTGAGGCATATAAAGAGGGTTCTACTGAGAAAGGATGCCATGATCCTTTAAGTATTGTATGATTTAGTGCTTAAGTATTCACCCCCTCGATCTAATCGAAGGGTCTTGATACTTTTTCCTATTTGCTTTTCTACTTCATTCTTATACTCTTGAAGCTTTTCAAAAGCCTCTGACTTATACTTCATTAAGTATACATAGTCAAATCTTGAGAAGTCATCAATAAAGGATATAAAGTATGAGTAACCCCCTTTGACTTGTATGGATATTAGACCACATAAATCAGTATGCACCAACTCCAATAGATCCTTGGCCCTTTCCATATATCCACTAAATGGGGCCTTGGTCAAATTACCCATAAGACAAGACTCACAAGTTGCAAATGATTTAGAATCAAATGGATCCAACTATCCATCTTTATGAAGCTTCTACACCCTATCCTCACCAATGTGACCTAACCTACAGTGCCAAAGGTATGTGGGATTCATACTATCTTGTATCCTCCTAGGTTGTTTATGTACATACATCATTTCTGGAGGAGTATCTATAACATACAATCCATTGATTAGTTTTGGAAAAGTAACCAATTTATTACTATAATAAACAAAGCAACCATCACCTTTAATTGTTAATGAATATGCCAAATGATATAAGGAAGAAACAAAGATGATGTTCTTTATTATGGATGGGACATAATAATAATAAAATAGATCTAATTTATCTCTAGAGGACAATTTGAGGCTTGCCGTGTAAGGACTGAGGTTTCGGATCCGGTTATCGGGTCGGTTTCGGTATGGGACCCCTTGATTTGGGCCCTTGTAGGGCAAGCTCGACGCGATTTTGCATGGCGTCGGCCTAGGGGGACGCCATTTCGGAGCTTTGCAGGGGTGCCGTATGGGCGGGCGTGGGGGCACGTGTGTACGGCCTCGGTCGTGTCGTCTGAATGACGTCTTGCATGGATGACGCTATTCAGACATCTGCCAGTGTACGACTCGCGTCCTGTTGCCTGAATGTCATCTTCCTAGAACGACGCGATTTAGGCTTGTTCGATTTGAACGCCCGAGCTTTCCCTTCTTTCCCTCATTCTCTCCATCTCTCTCTCTCTCTCCTCCCTCTCTCCGAACCTCCGACGCCTCCTTCCCTTCCTCTCCCCATTCCTCATCTTCCTCTACTCCATCAACCTCCTACCCCTCACCACTACAACCACCATCTCCTCCGCAGCGCATCTCTCTTCGGACGGTAGCCGACGTCCCGGTGGAGTGACGGCGTCCACGACGGTACCGGCGGCGGTTCGGAGGCTAGGAGCAAGGAGGAGTTCAAGTAACCGGTAGGATGACGATCCTTGCGGTGTTTTGCTTTAAACCATACTTTTTCCCACTTTGGAGCATATTTTAGGGGGGTTTTGGGTGAAAATGCTTGTTTTATAAAATGGAGAACGGTGAGTTTTAAAATGGTTATTTGGATTCTCCTCCTCCTTCTCTATTTTTAGGTGTTAGGGCGGTTTAGGGAGGAGGAAATCCCATTTTATGGCTCGGGGGAGGCCGCAGGGAAATCCTGCTTCGGGTGCTAAATGGCGTCGGGCCAGGCGACGCCATTTCTAAATGGTGTCGGCCATGGGCGACGCGATTTAGGCCTAGTTGCCAGAGGGCAGTTCGATTTTCGGATAGTAAATAACGTCGCGACCAGGTGACACCATTTAAATGGCGTCAACCATGGGCGAGGCTATCTAAGCCGATCTCTCGAGGCCAGTTTTCGCGTGAACCAGTTTAGGGGTCTTGAATGACGTCGACCACAGGCGACGCGATTCAAGATAGAACCCTATTAATTCATGTAATCAACATGTGTTTTTATTGTTAGATAGTTTGGTTAAATGAATGCTTGAATACGTACTTCGAGGATAAAGATTTCTACGTGATCGGATCACACTGTGTTGCGTTTTGTGCAATCATGGACCTAGAGTGACAGTTGTTAGCGCTTAGTCACCCTGTGTCGGTGTGGGAGTGACACAACGCCGGTGTGGGAGTGGTGGGGTGACGCTTACAGAGAGGGTCATCTGATGTATCCCGGATTATAGCTAGTACTGGTGTGGGAGTGGTACATGCAGAGTGTCACTCATAGCTGGGGGAAGCATAACCACCTAGAGCTAAACAGGCCAGAATAGCCAGCGCGCTATCCGAGGGGTTGATGTTTGGTCCCAGCGGATTGGTGTTTTCTGCGTTCGGCTGCATGGTTTGTGTGTTTAGCCGAGACGCTAGTTGTGGACTCTGTGGCGGAGTGGTTTCAGAGTTGTGCATGTTGCGTTTACAAATGCATGTGTTTTATTTCGGAATTTGAGAATCTTTGGGAGTTGTGTTTACTGCTTTACTTATTTAATTGCCTATATTTGTTTTGTTGCACTTATGGGTGCGTAAGTAGGTGGTGGGGATCGGAGGATCCCTACTGAGTCCATTTCGATGAGACTCACCCCTGCAGTTTTCAGGTGAGGGCTCCAGGCAGGCGTAGCGTGGAGGGTTCTATCTTGGGTTGCGCGCCAGCAACCACTATTCCGGGGTATGACCCGATATAGTTGTTATTTGCCTTTGAGGCCTGTAAGCTTAATTATTTCTTTTCAGTTGGAATATGTAATTATTTACTGAGTCGAGTTGAATTGTAATAATTTTTAATTCCTGCACTTCCTTTACAATTCGATGTGATGTGGAATGTTTAGCTTAGTTTATCATTTATTTCCTAGACTTATTGAGATCCTGACTTGGCTCCAGTTTTTAATGATTCGGTACCCATTTAGTAATCGGATCCCCGATTATAGGGTGGCGGGTCATTATAGTTGATATCAGAGCATTCGGTTGGGCAAATAAATGAATAACTAGGTTAAATACCGTATTTTTAAGCAAATAAATACATTATCCCGTACAGGCACGATGGTAGTTTAGGTTTTGGGTTATAATTAGATTTTTCGATTCTTGTGATTGTAGGCGATTAGATGGCTCATAGGAAGAGAGTGCCAGTTATTCGAGAGCAAGGAGACGTCTCTAGCGGGTTTGAGCCCGGTAGGTAGAATATGGATCGTTTTGTGGAGTCCATGATGTATACGATGACTAGATATTAGACTCGAGACCCTAGTGAGAGTTCTAGTGCTCGGGGAGGGCCTTCAACTGCTCTGGAGAAATTCTTGAAGCTGAAGTCACCTCGTTTTACCGGTCGTCCCAATCCTGATGAGGCCGTTCATTGGCTGACAGAGTTAGAGAAGACTTTCGATACCATGGATTGTGCGGCAGTTGAGAGGACCCTGTTGGCTACCTTCATGTTGAAGGAGGATGCCTATGATTGGTGGACCACTTTGAAGAGTTTGTCTTATGCAGATAAGAATCTCAGGGAGATTCCATGGGAGACATTTGTGAAGGAGTTCAACGGGCAGTATTTTCCTAGGCATGTCCAGAAAGCCAAGGAAAGAGTGTTTATGGAGTTGACCCAAGGGAGCATGACAGTGCTCGAGTACCAGATGAAATTTGTTTCGCTTGAGAGGTTTGTACCCTTTATTTCAGGGAACGAAGAGCGTTGAGCTGAGAGGTTCGTGGACGGACTGAGGTCCAACTTGAGGAGTTTTGTGGCGTCCCATTGTTGTATGGACTTGGCATCGGCGGTTAAGTGTGCCACAGTAGTAGAGGCACAGTAAGATCAGTCGGCTTGGGAGAGGGGACTGGTTACTCAGGAGCCGGCTTATGGCAAGGGGAAGAAAGAAGCAACAACAACTGCTTCGTCTGGATCAGGATCGCCTTCACTCGGCTCCAGATTCAGGAGGTTCTTTCAAGGCGGTGGCGGCAACAACGACAACAGTGGTAGTAGCAGACCCAGGCAGGTCCAACAGAGTCAGTCGGTGTCCAGTGCTCAGCAGGAGGCAGCTCAGAGACTCCTAGTAGCTTGTCGTCATTGTGGTGGTACTCATGATGGGACTCAGTGTCCTGCATTTTCTGAGAGGTGTTATACTTGTGGCCAGTAGGGCCATCTAGCGTGGAGTTGCCCGCAGGGGCATGGTCAGGGGCAGGGACCAGGTGATCAGAAGAAGCTGAGGACCTAGGGGAGAGTTCTCGCTATCACCAGGAAGGAGGCTCGTGCATCCAACTTGGTGGAAGGTACACTTACTGTCCTTAGGAGCTCCGCACATGTGTTGATTGATTCGGGTGCTTCGCATTCCTTTATTTCTGAGCAGTTCGTAGATGTTCTTTCTGCACCCGTTGATGAGTTATCCGATGGATTGATGGTTGAGGTTCCTTCTGGGGATTTCATGTTGAATTATAACTATATGAGTGAGGTTCCCTTGACCATTGAGGGTCATCAGTTGCCTGCCCAATTAGTTGTGCTTGTCGTTCGTGAGTTTGATGTCATCTTAGGCATAGACTGGTTGGAGGCTTATTATGCCGAGGTGGACTGCCATAGGAGAGGGTGTGCTTCTCCATCCTAGGAATCCTACCCTTCTACTTCTAAGGTATTAGGCTCTCTTCTCGTGGTATTCTTATTTTTGCTTTTAAAGCCCAGAGGTTACTTGTTGGTGGCTGTGAGGCTTTCCATGCCTCAGTAATTTTAGCTGGTGTTAGTAGTGGTTCCAGTCCTTAAGAAGTGCCTGTAGTATGTGACTTTGTTGATGTGTTTCTTGATGAGTTGCCTGGCCTTCCTCCTCAGCGGGAGGTTGTGTAACGACCCGCCACCCTATATTCGAGGATCCGATTACTAAATGGATACCAAATCATTAAAATTTGGAGCCAAACCAGGATCTCGATAAGTCTGAGAAATAAATGATAAACAATGCTAAACGTCCACATCACATTGAATTGTAAAGGAAGTGCAGGAATTAAAAATTATTACAATTCAACTTGACTCAGCAAATAATTACATATTCCAACTGAAAAGAAGTAATTAAGCGTACATGCCTAAAAGGAAAATAACAACTACATCGGGGCATACCCCGGAACGATTGTTGCTGGCGCTCAACTCGAGACAAAACCCTCCATGCTATGCCTTCCTGGAACCCTCACCTAAAAACCGCACGGGGTGAGTCTCATCGAAATAGACTTAGTAGGGATCCTTCGATTCCCACCTCCCACTCACGCACCAACAAGTGTAACGACACGAATATAGGCAATTTAGATAAATAAAGCAGTAAACACAACTCTGAAACCACTCCACCACGGAGTCCACAACCAGCGTTTCGGCTAAACACGGAAACCACGTGGCCGAATGCGGAAAACACTGACCCGCTGAGACCAAACAGCAACCCCTCGGATAGCGCGCTGGCTACTCCGGTCTGACCGGCTCTAGGTGGTTCTTCTTCCCCCAGCATGAGTGATACTCTAAATATACTACTCCCACACCGGTACTAGCTATACCCGGGGGTACACCAAGTGACCCTCTCTCTAGGCGTCACCCTACCACTCCCACACTAGCACCGTGTCACTCCCACACCGACACAGGGTGCCTAAGTGCTAACAACTGTCATTCTAGGTCTACGATCGTACAAAATACGTCACAGTGCGATCCGATCACGTAGAAATCCTCGACTTCGAAGTATGGTTTTAAACATGCATTTTAACCAAACTATCTAACAATGTAAACATGTGTTAATTACATGGATTAATGAGGTTCTGTCTTGAATCTCGTTGTCCGTGGCCGACGTCATTCAAGACTCCTAAACTAGTTCATGTAAAACCTGGCCTCAGAAAATGGCCTAAATTGCGTCGTGCAAGGTAGTCACCTTTTAAAAGGCGTCGTTGTCCCTAGTCGCCTATTCAAGACAGAAACAGAATCAGGGCTCGGGATGAACTGGGCTAAATCGCGTCTTGGGAGGCAGCCACCATTTAGAATGGCGTTGCTGTCGCAAGACGCCATTTAGCGTTCGCAAATAGGTTTCCCCAGCCTTCCCGAGTACTAAAAGTGGAATTTCTTCCCCCAAATTGCATAAAAGCGTACTAAAATAGGGAAGGAGGAGGAGAATCCAAATACCCGTTAAAACCTACCATTCCCCAATTTATAAAGTGATTATTTTCACCCCGAAAATCCCTTAAACATGCTCCAAAGCAGGAAAAACATGGTTTTAATCAAAACACATCGGAAATCGTCACCCTACCGGTTACTTGAACTCCTTCGAGCTCCAAGTCGTCGAACCGCCACACCACAAGCCGCCGCCGGTACCGCCGTGGACGCCGTTACTCCACCGGGACATCGGCTGCCGTCCGGAGAGCAATATGCCGCAGAGGAAATGGTGGTGGTAGTGGTGGAAGTTGGGGGGGGGGTTGATGGAGTGGAGGGAGAGGAAAGGAAGGAGAAGGGGGAAGGGAAAGCGAAGGGTTCGAAGAGAGGGAGGAGAGAGAAGAAGATGAGAGAAATGAGGGAAAGGAGGGAGGGTTCGCGGGGTTAAACTGAAACTAGCTAAAACGCATCGCTCAATACCGACGTCATTCAGACGACAAGACCGGGGCCGTACTCTTACAGCCCGAAACTGGCCCACGTGGCACCGACGTAGCACACTCTAAAACGCGTCCTCCTAACAGGACGCCGTTTGAACCGCGTTGAGAAAGAACCTATGCCCCAGCCCCACAATGATAAATTATATGACTGTCAACTAGTTTGATCCAACGTCATAGTGGCGTAGATAGTCTTTGGACCTGAGACAACAAAGATACCTTATCGATGAACTTCTGAGATTTGACCTTGTCTTATGAATCCTTAACCACAAGGTTCCAAACAGTCAAGGTTCGAGTTTTGTGGAAGACTTTCGAAGGTGATTGTGCGTTCAATAAGGAATCATTTGCTCTCGATAATTAGAGAGAATGCTCTAGGCAAGATGCGCGTAAGTTCCTGATCAGGACGGAATTGAGTCGGAGAAGGAGTTCGCCGATGTAGATGATATGCATCAAAGATCAACTTATTGGTTAGGGTTTGATAGCTTGCCGTACCCTAGATTGATTCAGGAGGATTGCATGAATGAAGGATTATATCTACGCGGTAACTATAAATGAATAGGTTTTATGAGCGAGTTACTTAACCCAATGCCTTCCAGATGATGGATATAGGCGTCCTCTTAACCAATCATAAGGCACCTATTTTAATTTGGTTCACTGATAACTGACATTTATTTCATTATGTAGATTGACATATTTATTATTGCGCATAATGAAGTCCATGAATGTGTACAATAGTCATCAGATTTTGATGAGGTCATAATAATGAGACTGATAACTTATAAATACATATTCTCAATTGTTCCTAGTCATAGGATGTTTGAGAAGGACATCAAACATCCGGTACGACTAGTACATGTTATTCCAGCTCATATGATGAGGGTGACTGATCTTATTAGTTACTTGTGTGGAGACACAATGGTAAACCTGTAGGTGCTCATTGGGGAATGAGTTCACTGAACTGATCCGAAATGAATCGCCGAATGGTAATTTACTTGACTATTAACTGGTTTGATTCATCGTCACAGTGGCATGGTTGATCCTTAGACTTGAGACACCAAAGACACCTTGTCGGTGGACTTCTGGACTTTGACCTTGAGCTACGAATCCCTATCCACGGGATCTCTAATAGTCAAGGATCAGGTCCAGCAGAAGACCTTCGAAGGTGATGTGTGTTCAATAAAGGATCGTTCGCTCTCAAGTAACTGGAGAGAGAATGCTCTAGAATAGATCCGCAAGAGTCTCTGGCCAGAGCAGAAACAATATCAGAAAAGATGTTTTCAGATATTGTACAGTGGAGTCAGATTCAAGTCAGTTGACCATCTAGGATTTGACAGTTGACCATACCCTAGGTTAACTTGAGAGCATTGTGCGAACGAAGGATTATAGCCATGCGAGAACTGTGGACAGACAGGTTCATGAGTGGGTTGTTGAACCCCATAGCCTTCTGGGATCATGCGGTGTTGCTTGGCACCCAACTTGATCAGAAGTCCGACCGAATTTATATGTGATGTTGATTCGGCTAAGTAATTAGTTAATATCTAGATATTAATTAGTTATAATAAGTCAATAACTAGTTATTGGACTTAACGGGCTGAAAACCGGACTGGTTAATGGGCCTAGAGAGTCATACGCAATAAGATTCTCAGTCAGTGGTGTTTTAGTGTGATTTATATTAATTCAGGGGCTGTTGTGAAAAGTCGCACCGACTTAATATATATACGCGCTGTTGAGAAACCCTAGGCCAAGCTCCAGGGTTTTCCTATGCTGGCCATCCCCTTTTCTCTCTCCTCCTCCTCTGGGTACCCTGTTCGAGGTGTCGAGATAATCTCCGTCTCTACCGCGTGTGATTCCCGAAAGTCAAGAATTCCTGTCCGTGGGTTTTCGGACTTCGTTACGGCGACGGATCTTCAGCAAGTGAGCTGATGTAGACGAGGGAGCGAGGATGAACCATCGCAGAGGATCGCGTGGATACTGCTGGAGGCTGGACGCTTGTGCGGCTCGCGGCATCACCTCGACTGAACCGAGATGGAAGCGGATTCGAATCTGCGCACGGTGATCATCCCGTTTCTTTTTCTGATTTATCGTTTTTCGTTTCAAATCGGATCAGCGGTTATCGGGCGGGATATTTTATTCATTGTTTCCGCTGTGTTTGTCGCGTCCCGTCCGGATCCCAACAGTGGTATCAGAGCTAGGTTCTGCTCTGATCCGCTCCGGAACGACTAAATTATTATTCTAAAATAATTTCCATGCTCGAATCGTTTTTCACTCATGGAAGATGTTCATTGGATGAGCATATTAATTTAAGATTTATTTTATGTGAAGAAAAATGATATATTTTGGTGTTTTTCGTTGGGTTCTTTATAGTGATAAAGAATCGGATTTGTAGGCTTGAATGGGGCTTCCATGATGATGGAAGAAAACAAAATAGCTTGTTGTTATGAATAGTTATCCCCGCCTGTCCCCTGATCCCTGTTGTTGCCGGAACTCGACAGTTGAACCTCCTTTTTTTTTCTATTTTTTCAAAACATTAGAGATGGAAGAAAAGGGAAGGCCACGGATAACTGAAGTTTTGGGGTGGTTTAAGGGGCTTACCGGCGGCAAGAAACCGCCGGCCAGCCACCGCTGGTGTCGGGAACGAAGGGGGCAACCCCCCCTGGCCATTTCCGGCCGGCCCTTGCTGCTGGCGCTGACGGCGGCGCCGCCCAAAAGCCAGCCATCACTTAAAGGGGGCGGGTGCAAACCCTAGCTTTTGGGGGCCGGTCGAACCAGGGCCTGGGCGCGTTGGACCGGGCGGTCCTGACGCCGCCCACTTGGCCCGGGACAGGCGGCCTGGCTCCAAGCCCTGGGCCGAGCCCAGGCACCCCAATTGGGGCCTGCCTGGCTCGGACTAGGCTGCCTGGGCTAGGACCTGCCTGGCCGAGCCAGGCTAGGCCCAGGGTCCCTATAGAGCCTACCCACCCGGCCCATCAAACCCCTGTTACCCTATTAACTCCTTTATTCTTATTAACTCACCCATTTAACTTGAAAATGTAATTCATTTTTGTTTAAAATATGTATTAAATATTAAATCTAATATTTTCAGTTAAATGGATCTTTTAAGATATGATCTTAATTGTGATTAACAAATGTTGTTAAAATTGCTTTTAATTAAGTTGTTAAAGGGGTTAATTTTAAGATATGATCTTAATTATAATTAACAAGTGTTGTTAATTTTTATATTTACTTTAAGATGTGATCTTAAACTTATTAACAAATGTTGTTAATATTAATTTAATATATAAGTGATTAGTGGGGTTTCTTTAGATCTTAAATTATGTATTATCAAGTGTTGTTAATTATTTTCAGATTGTGACCTTAAATATAATTAACAAATGTTGTTAATTTTTATTTAAGTTAAGTGATTAAATATATTTAATTTGTTAAACAAACAATCGTTGTTATGATGTTAATGTTTTAATTAAATGACACTTAAAAAGGTTATTAAGTGATTGATTACCTTTTAATAATTGTTATACTAAAGTTAATTATTTTATGAGAATAAACCTTAATAATAGTTATTAAGGATTAATTATGTCTTAATAATGGTTATTAAGATAATTAATTAATTTTCTCTTGGATATTTTAAATAAAATTTTAAAGATATGATCTAATTAAAATGATCTCTTAATAAAAGTTATTAAGAGATTAAATTAAATCTAACTATTAGACTAATTTTGATTAGAATTGTTCTAATTAATTTTTCTTAATAATGGTTATTGAGTAACATTATTTTTTTTTAATGGGAGTACTTAACAAAGAGTTGTTAAGTAATTAAAATTGGAATTAGAAATTCTTTTATAAGTGTTATTTAGAAAATTTTAATTCTATCTAAATGTTAGATTGATTCACTTTAATAATTGTTATTAATGTGATTTAAAATTAATCTAAGTGTTAGATTAATTAATTTAAAAATGTTCTAAATAATGCATGGAATATTTTAGAATTTTAATTTTAGTTTTGTTTGCACATGTTGATGTGTTTGATACTTTAAATTAGATTTATTGCATGTTAGAAAATAAGATTTTTGAAAATTTAAATTATCCAATTTTGATTGGTACCCAGGTTTTAAGAAAACCAAAACTATTATTTTTCAAAATTTTAGCCTTCATGTCATGTGTTTTATCATGAGTGGATGGTTAAAATTTAAAGTAGTCATAGACATGCACTTTATTTCTTTGATATCATGTAATGGTATGTGGTTTGTGTGGATCATTTTAGAATTTGAGTGGGTTAATTAAATGTTAATTAATGAGGCCTGTGTGCCTCCTTCTCTCTCTCTCATTCCATTGTAATTCTATCTTCTTCCATTATTGTACTCGGCCATAAGGCTTTCTCTTACAATTTCTTTGTATTTGAAATTATTTCAAAATTAATATTATTTGTAATTGATCGCGCCAGCTGAGGAGAGGCAAAGATGATCCACTAGTGCAACCAGGAAGGCGAAATGAAATAAGATCACCAGTGCGTGTGTGTTTGCATGTTTAGATTATATAATTGTTATATAGTTGTGGTGATTAATTGTATGGCTCTAGTTAATCACCGTGTTGTCTATGACCACATAATGAACATGTTTGGTTGATGCATGCCTTTTAGATTTTGATTATGAATCGATTGCTAAAATCTAGGTATAGTGAAATATATACGATATATTTATAAACTACTACTTAGGATGAGACCAACTTAACAATAAACAAAACTTTCAACATAAAGTCTAAGCCGAAGCGTGAGTCATTGAGAATGCACCGCGTGGCTCTCCATCAATATAGTTCTTAGAACTTGATTCAACGATGGTAGTTTCTATGTGTTTATCCGAGATCTGCCACCATCTGATGAAATGACTATTAACTATGACATCATGATGCCTTGAGATTGGAATAGAGGAATGGTGTAGCTATCCTCACGTTTATCCGGGAGCTACATTCTTACTCTACTATGTCACGTATTGATAATAAAGCTTAGACCATGGATAATGGTCTGCTATGTTTATCCGGGACCATTAAAGACCTGGGAGCCAAAATAAGATTGGATATTGCAAGGAGTTGCAATTACCATGAGATAGTTGCTCTAAGATAATTGTATGATATTATGTGTTTATCCGAGGTTATAATATGATTCTTGGAGATTCTAATCCTCACTAGAAGACCGTCTGAGTCTTCCGTTCTGTATACCTAAAGATTATACAGTCTGTCGAAAAATAGTAGGAAATAATTCAAGATAAAAGGCCATAATTGAATTATAAGAACTATCTGCTTAAATCACGTTATTTCCTTCGTTCACTAAAATGTCGTCTATTTGAAATTCTGGCATATTGGATGCCAATACTTTTCTTATTCAGATTGACTAGAAAACTTTGAAGAATGTCTTTAGGACTAAGAGAAAGTCACTATTCTAATCAGATATTATGAATCTCTTACTTGGATAGACTAAGAAGAAGATGTACTTATGATATGCCTTTGAGAAAGACAAGTGGTAAGATTTTAAATGATCGAACCCACACCTAAAAGGATAAAGGAATATCAACTGAGATAGATAAGTAGCAGTTCCCCCACTATGACCAATATAAGGATATTGGTAAAGGTTTAATAAATATGAAATTTAAAAGAAGTCTCATATATTCTTATTATCAACTTTTGTATGTCTATTGGAGAATTAACGTATCCAATATGAGATATTGGAAATGATTCTCAGATCTGCGATAGTATGCAGACTTAGACAAATAAAAGAAAATCGAGATAATGTAAGTATTGAGTTAGACTCAACAATTATTCAAGATATTCATAGGTTACTGTCAGACAGTAAATCTTTGTATATCTATAGGAGTCAAATATGAAACTGAATAATTGTTATTTAGTTGCATAAGATATCAAGAATTATAAAAGTGAATAACGTTGACTGAGAAGGAACAATAGTTGTTCGAATCAGTCAATGCACTATAGATTCTTGATGTGATATTTCATGTGATGAATGTTCACATGTCTCCTATAAAAATGAGTGTGAATCATGGTTATCTATGGTATTGTACATAGGATTGTACAATAGGAAATTATTTGTGTTGATGTAAACAGCTTAATATCTTCTTAAAACCAAAGATAATCACTTCTATTGACTTACCTTAATAGTTTACTCTTGGAAAGATTCGACTATATGTACTTACTGAAGTACAAGTCAAATGCATTTGAGAGATTAATGTATAAGATCAAGATGAAGTGACAAATAGGAAAGAGTATTAAAATTCTTTGATTTAATCAAAGAAATTAATACTTAAGTACATGATTCACACAAATCATTAAAAGGATAATTGTATCTTCACTCAATTGATTCTCATTATATATCAAAGTAATATGATAGAATGAGGAATTGCACCTTATTAAGATATGGTGCAATACATAATAAGATTTGCCTGATTCTTATATCCTTGTGAACTTGAGTATGAACATTAAATGTCCATACTTTACAGGTAGTTCCAAATAAGTCAGTGTGTGTCCATATAGGATATAGAAATCAAATAATTCATATGAGATGTGAATTATGAACAAACCTGATTTTAAAGTCAAGTTATACCGTGATGTGAATTTGTTAAATGTCTAAAGAGTTTGGACATTACATTTATTGTCCAGGCGATAATGAAATAATTATCGTCCTGAAAGCTGTCTTCTATGAAGAGGAATATGTCCTCAGAGAAGATAGTGGGAGCTGATAAAACTAGAAGATGTTCTAGATCCACAAGTTAACATAAGATTATTAGATAATCTTTAGTTGTTTGGAACTACTCATAACACACATGAGAGGAGCTCAAAGATACAGATTATGATCTAAAATCTATGATGATGCTCTCTGCAATTACAACTTTAAGATTGGCAAGAAGTTAAGAATTTTAAGCCATAGTCCATAACCACTACTGAGTTCAGAACTTGATAGTATTGCTAGAGGGTATCATACCTAAAGCAAGCAAATCTTGAGAATGAAGATTAGCATAAATGGACTACTTAAAACTTATATGGTAAAATGAAGGAAATAGCCAATGTCAAAATGTTGACTTAGACAAGTTTTTCTCATTGGTTACCATTAATAAGTTTATTAGAATTCTACTTGCCAATATTGCCTATCATAATCATGAGATGATGACAGTTAGAAATGAAAAGCGTTCTCTCAATGTAATTGAGGAAAATATGTATATGATACACCTTTAAAGCTTTTAGAATATCCAGGAAGCAAATTATGATTTCAAAGATCATTTTGAATCAAACTGAACCTTACTAAGTTGTAATAAAAGTTTTGACTTAATGGTCAAATATTACGTGATCATTAAGAATGATCACGGACTATGTGTGTTCAAGAAGGATAGTGGGAGCACGATAGCATTAGTAATGCTTTGTGATAATAACATCAAAATCATTGATAATGACATCAAAATGCTACTATCAGTAAAAACATTATTAACCATATTTTCTTCTATAATAGGTCTGGTTATAACATCCCACGTATTGAAAATACAAATCTATTAAGATAGATCGGTGGGGATATAACATTGACCCAAATGTCAAAATGTTTGGCATAAATTCCACTTGTTGAGATGTGGAATTTATTTCTTTAAGGAAAGTGTTCCTTAAATGATACAGGGAAATCTTGATAGAAGGAGTGAAACACCTCACTAAGCACTTGAGAAGTGCTAAGGCTGCACTCATGTATATGGAGATGATGATTTGAGACTATGAGGTCACACTGACTCAAATTTCAAGTCAAATCATGGGCTTAACCTTCAAATAAGAAAGGAATGAATTGGAAGGGTTCCAATCCAGAACTCGATATTAAGATGACGATATAAACAAGTGATACTGTTATTGGAACAGTATAGATGAAAGAGTTCATCTCTGAACTAGATGTAGTTCTAATAGGTCTCTGATACCATCCCATTGTTGTAGGACAATAGTGGGAGAGATAAATTTTGTGGTTGAGCCATGGTCTCATCAGAAGTTGCATAACATTCTGAGGCTTTGTCATAGGTTCAGAGACAAAGGATTAAGACGAAATAACGTAATGGAAAATATTCTATTTGTAGATAATCTAGCAAATCCCTGACCAAGTCTTAGTCACAGACTTTATGTGAGTATCACCTAGATTTGATAAAGATCAAATGCGAAGGTGATTGGCTTGATTCCAAGTGGGAGATTGATGGATATAGGTGTCCTTTAAGCTAATCATAAGGCACCTATTTTAATCTGGTTTACTGATAAATGACATTTATTTCATTATGTAGATTGATATATTTATTATTACGCATAATAAAGTCCATAAATGTGTGCAATAGTCATTAGATTATGATGAGGTTATAATAATGAGACTGATAACTTATAAACACATATTCTCAATTGTTCCTAGTCATAGGATGTTTGAGAATGACATCAAACATCCGGTAAGACTAGTACATGTTATTCCAGCTCAAATGATGAGGGTGACTGATCTCGTTAGTTATTTGTGTGGAGACACAATGGTAAACCTGTTGTAGACACGTTAATTTTGACATCATTTCGAGTAAATTTCATATCATATAATAATGCCTCATAATGGTCTGATATTTAATCATTGATATCTTTTTGAGTATCGGGTTTAACAGACATATTTAAGTTAATCAATTAAATTGATTTTCACTCAAATTTCACTCAAATATGAAGAAGTCTAAAAGACGTCGACCTGTGTGGACGCCATTTAGAATTTATTCTTATTTTAACGTTTAAATTTGAATTTTAATCAATTGATTAATTAGATAAAAGGCGTCTATAAAAGTTGACGCGTTTTAGGTTTCCTAAGCTATTTCAACTTCTCTTCCGGATGTTTATCCTTATCTTAATTAGTGTAAAAGACGTCTACACATGTAGACGCATTTTAGCTAATACAGATAAAGATAAGTTTTCCCGAATGTTTATCCTTATCTTGATTAATCTGAAAGGCGTCAGCCATTCTAGACGCGTTTTAGATAATTACAGATAAAGATGAATTAATATGTATTTATCTGTTGGTTAAGATGGATAAATCTTAGATTTTTTTTATGTAAATCCGCGGACGCAGAAGAGGTCTATAAATACCTTGCATCTTGAAAGTTAAAAAGAGAAAAGAAGAGAGAGGTTAAAATCAAAATTAGTAATTGAAGATTGAAGCGACGACGTCCAAACGCCGAAGCGCTGCTGTTTCCAGAAGTCGGCGTCCATTCTTCATCCAATTCAAGGCTTCATCCAATTCGGCATAAGTGTTTTATTTCTGCATCTTCATTTTCACTTCATTAATCTCTCATTCTTCATCATCACTTCATGCAACACACACCACAACATCATTCTTTTCAAAAACCTATTTGATCAAGGGGTTTCAAAAGCCATCCAACAAGTAAGTTTGCTGTTTAGTTGCATGCTTATAACCATGATTAGAACAGATACTATTTCTACTTAAATTCTCATCATTGTTTCTTCATTTTTCTTTCTATATTTCTTACAAACTGCAAAAGAAGAATCAAAGGAAGGAAAACAAGCAAAATCAAAGGACTCTGGACGATCCTCAACTTCAAACTCAACAGCAAGAATAAAGAACGAGAAGGGCTCTCTTTCTTCAGCCGGCTGAAGAGGGGGAATCAAGAGCTGAATATCTTCCGTGTTTAATCAGGTAGGCGATCAAACTTTCTTTTGGAACTTTTACGTCAAAAGTTTCTAGCGATCACTTCACTTAGTTTCTGTTTTTAATAGGTTTGTTTTGCACTTAAACAACATAGATTTTTCATGATAATCACACAGTCATTCTAAGCACTCACAACTTTTTTGGCGATCACGGTGGGACTTGGTCTCGCCATCTTTTAGTTTTTTGTTCTTGCTATCATCAATCGGGCACCCACGGTGCACCACTTGTGTCTCTCGACACGTCCTCACCAATTGGTGAGTGTTTTAGTTTAGTTAATTTCCCTCGTGCACCACGTGCACATGCCTGTGGCAAGATCTTGCCCTCCCCGTTGATTAATTGAAAAAGCTGTTTTTGTGATGAAAATACTGTGCGATTGATTGGCATCTTGGTTGTTTAGTTAGTAAAATCATCCTGTTAAAATCTGGAACTAAAAAAGTTTTGCATGAACTGATTTTTTACTGTTTTTATCCTGTTTGAGGAGGAATCAACCCAGAAATTCCAACTGCAAAACTATTTCTGCGACTTGAAAAGCGTCTAGGAGCACTGACGCGTTTCAAACTGTGTCAATAAACCCAGACGCCTTTCAGTCTTCATTGTCTGCTGTCTGCAATCTGAGTTTCTGCGAAAAATTAAGATTTTGTTTGAATAGCGTCGACTACACTCGACGCAATTCAGACAATTTTTTAATTTTTCCCCAGTTCTCAGATTTTTGTGACTTGAGTGCTACTACCCATTATTACTAAGCATTAGAGGCCATCCAGGCCATAGGTCATACGCATTGAGGTGAATACCCTCATTTTTTTAGGAACACACTACTTGACGTCAGCAACTCTATCTGATTGGGTTGGTCCCTTGATCAGACTAGAGAAGTTGACGTTGAGGCCTCCATAAGTCCCCAAAATCAAGGTACTCCTCCTTGATCATCGGGCTGGTTGTACCAGTTGAAGTCCCGGTTAGATTCCATAAACGTTGTGAGAGAAAGCCATAGAGAATAACGGTGGATATTGAACTGAAACTAGGATCCTTTCCCTGAGCGAATTTGTGGTTTAATTGAATCCAAATAACTCAACAAGGAATCTTAAAATCACGTTAAGCATCCACTTGATTGATTAATCTCTGTGCAACTTGTTTGTCAAATCTTTGAAAAAAGAATCTAACATCATGCTGCTGCGATCAGGCAGGGACTTGAGTATGGCTCAAGACGCCATCATCAACTACGAGGGAGATGCTAATGCCCCTCGCGATTTGGACTACAACTATGAGAACGGGAGAGATGCTGATGCCTCCCGTAATTCTGTCCCCATTCCATATCGACAAGATGGGAATGTCCGGACACCTCTCTTTCATCCCCATAATCGATATCCTGATCTTCCCCCGCATGAATATGCGATTCCTAATCCCAATCTTGAGGGGGACATGAATCAGAATGATCCCTCATCCTCTGATCCTTCGGATCTCGTCAACGCTTTGGGAGTTCTTGCCTCCCGTCTGGACCCTCAGCAGTTCGAGGCAATCCAGTCTATTCTGAAGGGGAAGGCACCCATGCAGCCTGCTGAGCCGAACCCTGTGGCTCCCCCTGTTGTCCATCAACAACCTCCTCTTCATCCTCCTTACATCCATCAGGTCGTGGAAGGCCTCCATATTACTTCTCGGCCAACTGGGCCGCAACTTTCATCTTCTAGGCAACCGGCTAGACCGCTAACGCCTGCTTATCAAAATGTCCTCGGGCATGGTGGAAGCTCTACCGGACCTCCTCTTTACTGTCCTCCCTGTCCGACGTACTCTAGGCAGCAGGCCTATCAATTACCTCCACCTCCTCCTCCTCCCCAGGCAGATCTGACCACGCAAGCGTTGCTAGCCAAGATGGAGTGCATGGATGAACAATTCAACAACCTCTAGAAGATGATGGGGGTCAAAGCTGCACCAGAGATCAATTTAGCGAGCCTGCCAGTGTTCCACCTACCACCCTCTGAGATGCCAGTGTACCGGAAGTACAACGGTACTGGTAACCCTTTCACACACTTGAAGGAGTTTATGTACGAATCGTCTTTCTGGCAGAACGACAAGAGGTCGTTGGCCTTTTTGTTCAGGAGATCTCTAGAGGGACCAGCCCTCGAGTGGTTCTTTTCCCTGGAACCCTCCGAAGTAGAGGACTACGGTATCGTCTCTCGGAAATTTATTCAACGGTACCAAGACAGAGTTGCACCCTCTCTGTCCATCACTGACCTCATAGTAGAAAAGATGAAACCTGATGAGGAGTTTGTCAGTTTTGCTGACAGGTGGCGAGGCTTGGCCGAGAAGGTGAAGGATCACTTGTCTGAGTCCGAACAAGTGAAGATGCTAATTTCCAACGCCACGCCCCAGTTCAAACTAGTCCTCTCCCTGAACAATCTGACCAACATGGCAGAGCTCTATGAAAGAGCACGGTACTGCCAGAATGCCTTCAAGGACGCTACGTTCTCTAGCGTCTTTGATCCTCATAGACCGAGCAGGCCTCCACCTCGGAAGCCTGCAGTGCCAAATGCTCCCAGCACAGGTCTGACTACTGAGGGCACGCTCTCTCATGAGCAAGTCAGTAGCATGAACAACAATTCGCCCCAGTTCGTGAGGACTCAGCAACAGTACCAGAGGCCATCGCTGCCAAACCAGCAGGGGTATAGGCAGCAGCCGAACCCTCAATATCAACAGCCCCAATATCAGCGGCCCCAGCAGCCGAACCAGAACTAGCAACAGCAACAGCAACAACCACAGCAGCCGCTGCAATGGCAATTGCAGTACCAGCAGCCACAACAACAGCAGTACCAGCAGCAGTATCAGCCGCGCGCACCACCGGCATACCATAATGTCCCTCCTCCTAGTGACTACAACCAGCAGAGAAGACCTCCAGGCCCGAAGAGGGCAGAATACCCGGCCCTCCCAGAATCCTTGGCAGATATTTTCAGTGCCCTGATGGCAGCCAGTGCCTTAGTTTTGCCAAGGGAAAAGGCCGTCTGGCCTCAAAATGCCGACACGTCCAGGTATTGCTATTTCCATAGGCAACCTGGGCATACCATCGACACCTGCTTCCAATTCAGAGATTATGTTCATGATCTCAACGAGCAGGGCGGCATAGATTGGGAGGAGATGAAAAAGTATATATCAGCCCTGAAGGCGAGAAGACCACAGCAGCAGCAGCAAGCAAGACCACCAGCACAAGCAGCAGCACCACCCAACATGGACATAGTGCAGAACCCACTCCCGGAGCACCAGAACCAAAACCAAGTTGCCCCTATCCTGACAAATAGCCAGTCTAAGGCTAACCGTGGGCAACAGTGGAGAATAGAGGACTCTTCCTCTCTTTATTCAACGGGTCATATTCCAAGTACCGCAGAACGACCATCATGCCGCACCATCCACATACCCAGGCCACAACCCATTACCATCACCCCTCTACCGACACCCGCATCCAATAACCCATTACCACCACCCGCTTTTGCTCAAGCCCATTACGCCCCACACTCCTACGCCTCCACCATATAACCTACCGCAAACCAATTACGCACCCCTCCTACCATCCAGGCCACTACTACGCATACCATTCCCTACTTCACCCGCTACCACTACCACCTACCCAGACACCATCCAACCTTCCAGACCGCTATTATGCGTACCATTCCCCACTTCACCAACCACTTACCCATCCACCATCCAACCGTCTAAACCTCTAATCCGCGCCATGCCACCACTACCTAACCCCATGCCATCACCTACAAACCAACACCCTGCATCACCTACACCACCAAACTCTGCGGTACTCAAGGTGTCACCCGGATCTTCCACGGTTGAGGAACACGCGCTTCGGAGTGGAAGAATTTTCAACAAAGTATTTCCTCAGTCAACAGTTAGAGACGGCCCATCACAGTCGCCAGAGGAAACACACAATGAAGAGAGTGCACCAGGCACTCAATATGATTTGTTGAAACATTTGGATCGAACACCGGCACGGATCTCCATACTTGAACTGATCAAGAGATCGAAGAGTCACCAAGAAGCCTTGATGGAATATTTGCAGAAGGTGATGGTCAACGAGGACGTGCCGGTAGAAAAGATTACAGTACTATTAGTTCCTCAGGGGGACCAGCCCTCCATTACATTTCATGCATCGGAACTAGCACCGCCAGCAGCCAGAAGCATGGCTCTGAGCATCACGGTCAACATCTGTAAGAAGGCCGTGGATGCATGCCTGGTTGACACAGGGGCTTCGATCAATGTTTTACCATCGAAGACCCTAGAGCTGTGCGGTGTGCCCAAAGATAAATGGCTACCTAGCCCCATCTCTGTGACAGCATATGACAATTCCACCCGTTCCCCTCTGGGAATGGTTTATTTGAAAGTAAAGCTAGGCCCTGTAAGTCATGCTGAGGTCGAATTTCACATTCTAGAAATCGACCTTTCTATAAATGCAATTTTGGGTCGTCCTTATATTAAAACTCTTGAGGCGATTCCCTCTACGAATCACCAATGCCTCAAATTCCCTTTCAAAGGATGAATTATTAAAGTGACGAGCATGCCGATCCTTGCTGCTGCTCATACCTTGAATGTTAAATCTACTGCTTTACCTGGCCGACAACCTTTTCTGTCGGTATTACAGGTTTACCATCCAGTGGCTGATCCTCTAAAAGCCACCACTATTTCTCCATACCCGTTAAATGCCATAAAAAGGGGGAAGTGCATGAGTACCCCAGGATGGAGAATTATGATGAAGAGTGGCTATAAGCCTGGGAAAGGTCTGGGCACACAATTGTAGGGCAGGACCACTCCTGTTAAAGATTACAGAGCAGCACCGGGAAGTGGTCTGGGCTACAAGCCAAGAAAATTGAAACAAGATCTGGTTCAGCCAGCAGAAAATGAAGAAGGTTAGAAAATCTGGGAGACAATGTCTACACCTCCCAAGGAAGGCCGAGATCCCCTAACATGGACCCTGTATACACACTTTGTAAAAGGGCCCATAATTAGCCACGACAACACGGTGGTCATTACCTCGTGTTTTGACTTCCACGACATATATGGGAGGGACTTGGCCAGGCATTGCTCAGAACTACTTACATACCAATCCTTAGAGGCTCTACGGCCTATGAAAAGGAGAAAATTCTATGATCCTGAATGCGAATGGTACAGGTGGTTCGATCTGAGAGACCTTTACATTGCACTGAACAGACTGTTTCTAGATCCGGCAGAACCCAAGTGGCCGCCGCAGATTGATGAGCTGATTGAAAGTCCTGGTGCTATATTTGATAAGCGGATATTGCTGTCTGAAGAGACCGATGAAGGGGAGCCAGATGACCCCTATGAAGCTGGCTACACTACAGATCTGCTCTGGAGGGGGACATACCCTTTCCATGTTTTCATGCTCCATACTCTATTTCGTACATTGCTCTTGACCCCGACTTGGTCGCGGGTCATTATTGAAGATATTCCACGGGCTCCGCCCGTTATGATTACTCTGTCCCCTCGAGACCTCATTCCACAACCTCCTCTTGATTTAGAGAGGATGTATGATTTGATCTGGGACATACTGTTGTATGATCCCCCTAACCCTCTGGCCTTGGTGCCACTTCCTCCGTCTAATTCTCCTTCTATTTGTATCCATTCCTGTTTTATGTTTAATTCCTCTGACATAAAAAAAAAAATGCCAATTTGGCAACAAATTCTTCCCAAATCCTCATTGAGGAAACCTCCTACTTGTCCGATCACACCCCATTGCGCGGGTCTTTCGGCCAAGATTCTCTTCTAGATCTACTCTGCCCCTCCCCTCGGGAGGATTCTTCTGTATTTCCACTTTTATCCTAGGATTTTCATCCTGCTTCATCTTCATTAGGTTATAATAGGGAGTTTAGTGAAGTTAGGCAGTCTAGTTCTAGGCTAGTTAGTCAAGTTAGGAAGTCTAGGAAGCCTAAGGGTAGGCAAATTCCAGATAGATACCTCCAGGACTTAGCTGATAAATGCTTTTCTTGCTCTTTAATCCCTCAGTTTTTAGAAAATCCAATTCAGATGCCAGAAGACTGTATGAATGATGAGTCAGTCAATGATGGGTATGGGGTGTATGAGTTAGTACATGAAAAGGACCCCATTGTTGAGGATGAGGAAGATGACGAGGACGCAGCTGAGGCATATGCCAGTGGAGTGAAGAGATTCGATGAACCCTCAGCTGCCGTAGAATAGCCCACCAAAGAAATCAATTTAGGGACTAAAGACGAACCTAAGGTTGTCCTCGTCAGCAAAAATCTTTCTACAGAGGATGAGAAAGCAATGGTACAAGTACTTAAGGACTATAAGGACACTTTCGCCTGGAGTTATGAAGATATGCCAGGATTAGACACTTCTTTAGTTGAACACAGATTGACGTTAAAAGAAGGAGCTAGCCCGGTCAAGCAGAAATTAAGGCGATTCCACCCACAAATGGCTCTAAAGATGAAGGAAGAAGTCGACAAATTGCATAAAGCCAAATTTATTAGAGTTGTCCTTTATCCACAATGGGTGGCCAACATAGTCCCGGTTATGAAGAAGGACGGGAATGTTAGAATTTGCATTGACTTCCGCGATTTGAACGGGGCGTGTCCTAAAGATGATTTTCCATTGCCTCATATTGATGTACTCATTGATAATACCGCTGGCTATGAAACTTTATCGTTTATGGACGGATTTTCAGGATACAATCAGATTAAGCTAGCAAAAGAAGATCAAGAGAAAACGTCATTCACTACACCTTGGGGAACATACTGCTATGTTGTCATGCCATTTGGGTTAAAGAATGCTGGAACCACTTATCAGAGGGCTATGATGGCTATATTTCATGACATGATGCACATAGATCTGGAAGTGTACGTGGATGATTTATTGGTTAAATCTAAGACAAAGGCTGAGCATGCCAAAGTTTTGGCAAGGGTATTAGAGAGATCGAGAGAGTATCAGTTAAAGATGAACCCCAAGAAATGTGTATTCGGGGTATCTTCAGGAAAATTACTTAGATTTATCGCCAGCAAACGGGGAATCGAGATTGATCCCAATAAGACGAAGGCTATCAGAGAAATGCCACCTCCCAAAAACTTGAAAGAGTTGAGAGGATTAATCGGGAGGTTGCAATTCATTCGCCGCTTTGTCTCCCAGCACTCACAAAGGTGTAAGCCGTTTTACGAGCTTACCAAGCCGGGAGTAAAATTTGATTGGGACGATAAGTGTCAGGAGGCATTCGATGGATTAAAGAACTATTTAGCAAGTCCTCCTGTTTTGAGACCACCATCTCCAAGCAAACTATTGATACTTTACATTTATGTCCTGGATGATGCTGTGGGGGCTATCCTAGCACAAGAGGACGAAGAAGGAAAGGAGAGGGCAGCCTACTATCTCTCTAAACTTCTCAACTCCGCTGAACAGAGATATACAACAATGGAGAAAACATGTGCAGTATTGGTCTGGGTTGTGCAGAAATTAAAGCATTATTTTCTGGTCCATGAAGTCCATCTCATCGCTAGGATGAATCCGATCAAATTCCTTCTGGAAAAATCTGTTCTTACTGATAGGTTAGCGCGATGGCAAAGCTTTCTATCTCAATTCGATATTATTTATATTCAGCAGAAAGCGATCAAGGGCTATGCCATAGCAGAACATCTCGCTCATCATCCCCTTCCTTGATTTGATCCAGTCCCATCAGAGTTTCCGGATGAGGAACTGATGTCCGTAAATCAGACCAGAGATGACATGTGGACTCTGCATTTTGACGGAACTTTGAATTCTCATGGAAAGGGGATCAGTATCGTTCTGTTATCACCTGAAGGTGTCACCATTCCACAAGCCTTTCAGCTTGATTTTCCAGTCACTAACAATATAGCTGAATACGAGACACTTCTTGCTGGCCTCGAGGCTGCTCATTTCCATGGTGCCACTAAACTCAGGATTGTGGGTGATAGCCAACTGATTCTTCGTCAAGTGCTGACCAAGTATCGAACTCTTGATCCCAAGCTCAAGCCTTATCAAGAACTTACTTCTGCTTACTCAAAGCTTTTCACGAAATTGATCTTTGTCCATGTCCCTAGGAATCAGAACATCTTGGCTGACGCTCTAGCTTCACTAGCATCATCTCTTAATTTTCCAATCAACAAGGAATCCGAATCAATCATAGTTCATAGGCGTCTTTCACCCGCCGTGAAAGACCCTTCATTCCTTAGAACTAAGGAGAAGTTGCTAAAGAAAGTCAGGGACGGAGATATTGTCGAGAAAAGAGAAATTATGTTGATAGAGCTGTTAGAAGAGATGGATGATGAACAGAAGCCATGGTACTATGAAATTGCCAAATATTGTGAAGATCAATCGTATCCTGAGGAAGTTACAACTGAGGAGAAGAGAGCTATCAGGAGAGTTGCTCAACGATACACCATAGTTGGAGGAGCATTGTACAAGAGAGGTTTTGATGGAATTCTTCTGAGATGTCTAGACGAAGATGAGCTTTGGAAGGTCATGGAAGGAGCTCATAGTGGAGTTTGTGGTGGCCATGTCAATGGACAGATGCTAGCAAAGAAGATCCTTAGACAAGGATTTTATTGGCCAACCATGGAAGAAGACTGTATAGGATATGTCTGTAGGTGTGCTAAGTGTCAACTTCATGCCGGCAAAATTCATTCTCCTGCATCTTCACTCCATCCTGTTTCCTCCCCATGGCCTTTCTCTATGTGGGCTTTCGACATTATTGGACCTCTTGGTAATCCAGATTCCGGCATCAAGCAAAAATCTTTCATTCTCACGGCAACGGAATACTTCACCAAGTGGGCAGAAGCTGAAGCGTACGTGGAGATCAAAGCATCAACCGTCTGCAAGTTCATCATGAAGAACATCATCACTCGATTTGGAATTCCAAGTACCATCGTCACCGACAATGGACCACAGTTCGTGTCACAAGAATTGAAGGACCTCTGCAACAGGTATAGAATTGCATTGCATCATTCATCTCCTTATTATCCGCAAGGCAATGGCCAAGCAGAGGCAACTAATAAGACTTGATAAAAATTATCAAAAAGACGTGCAAATCTAATAAATTTGCAGACTGGTTAGAAAAATTGGTTGAGGCTCTATGGGCCTACCGAACTTCAATCCGCACGCCTACCGGGCAAACTCCTTATTCCTTAACATTTGGAATGGAGGCGGTAGTTCCATACGAAATCCTTATACCGTCATTAAGAGTACAATTGAATAAGGAATTCTCCATTGATGAACATCGTTCAACACTCCTTTCTCAATTGGAACTTTTAGACGAGAAAAGATAGTCAGCCGCTAATCATGCAAAAGTTTATCAAAATAGACTAGCACGTTTTTATCAAAAGAAAGTCATTGAAAGTAAGTTCAAAGTCGGTGAAATGGTCGTCAAAAGGATTTTTGTAACACTTGGTGGTCCGCGTTCTAAGCTCCAACCCAACTGGGAAGGACCTTATGTTGTATCGCGCGTTTTTCCTGGTAATGCTTATCGTCTTGTTAATGCAGAAGGAGAAGAGCTAAATCATCCATGGAATGGCTTACATCTTAAGAAATACTACCCTTAGGTTAAAGAGTCGATCAACATGGTACAAAGACCAGTGGAATCAGAAAATTTATAAACTCAAATTTCCTTATTAGTCTAGATAATTTAATTTCAAACACATCACTGCACACACTGACACGTTTGATTCGTGAGTAACAAGAGATGCCAAGTCCTAAGAATATCAAAAGCTTGACTGAAAGTGTAAAGTACAAGTCATTCGTTTTAAAGCAAAAATTCTGTTTTACACTCGGCCCATGATGTCGGAACGAGGCTTAGAATAGACTACTAAGAATATCCGCCATCTTAGTAGGAGGCCGTCATAAAAAAATGGGGGAGATCCGTCCCAGAAAAAAAAAAGAGAATAGAAAAGCAAAAGCAAAAGGCAAAAATCCAAATGTCAAATCAAAAGGCCATTACATTACAAACGTTACATCAAGGCCATGAAATGAAACAAAAGGGAACGCAAGGTCGATAAATACCCCGGAAAGAAAATGACCGAACCCCAACGGATACTAGGGTAGAAAAGGAACATCTTTTTAAGTCCCTGGAACCTTCTCATGGGCTTTCTAAACTTATTCTTCTTTTCCTTCTAAAGAGGCGTACTCCAAACTTAAGGAATGGCTTAGATTGACTAAGGGTCAAATCATCAAATGGGATCACGAATGGAAACACAAATTCAAACACGATGGGTTTTAAGTTAAGTTGTTAAAGAACAATTTGAGAATTAAGTTAATAAATGAATATGATCTTTTGATCTAAGTACCATGCTGATCTTTTATGTCAAAAATAAAAAAAAATACATATGTCAAAAACCCAAAAAAAATACATACTTGAAAAATCCAAAAAAATACATATGTCAAAAATCCAAACAAAATACATATGTCAAAAATCCAAAAAAAATACATATGTCAAAATCCAAAAAAAAAGCATATATTTCAAAATCCAAACAAAAATGAATATTTCAAAACAACAAAAATATTTCATTTAGCATTTGCTTATTGCACTTGGTATGTCTCATTCCTTTTATTTTCAGTGAGCATCTGTTTGCTTGCATGTTGCATTTTGCTTAAGTTTGATTATTCACATTACCTTTGTTAATAAAGGCCATGCCCCTTGACCCTTCTACCAAGGATAGGATCAAGTAGTCGGTTACTTAACCAGGCAAGGGGCTAAGCCTGAATAGATGCTTAACATGTTTGTTCAAGTCATATACAGGACACAAGGTATGAAGAGAGTTGAAATTCGAGTAGAGAATAGTCAGAACCTATTTCTGCGAGTAAAAGGCGTCGAGGATAACCGCCGCATTTCAATGTTGAATGGCGTCTGCTCGACATGACGCGTTTTAGCTTTTCTATGATTTATCCGAAATTCTATGGTTTTTGATGCTTAAATTGAATATTTGTTTGGAATTATTAATGATTTTGATTGCAGGAAATTCAAGAAAATCTGAGTAAGGCTGGAAAATATCAAGAAGATCCCACTGTGGGAATTTATGAAGTCCTGACCGTGGCTAAAAAGACGGTTATTTCTACCCTTGTATTATTCCATGTAAATCATTTGCATTACTATATGATAAGTATTTATTAGATTATATCAAGGACCTTGTGGTTTTGATGAAACTGGAATTTGAGTTCCCCTACAACAAAAACAATGATAATTCGAGAGAATTCTTAATCGCACGGATAGGCCGTTGGATTGTTAATTAGTGAGGACGATGGTTCCACTTTTGTGAAACGGTGCGTGGATAAACGAGCTTCGGCTTAGCACTTGATTACAAGAACTGGTATCTTGACTCATTAATGACAATTTAACAATATTATCCTTGATTAATTTATATTTTATTTGACTTTATATTTTTCTTTTAGCCCAGCATGCATCATATAGGACTTTGAAATCATTGTGATAAGGATTAATTATTAATTAAGTTTCAAACCATTAATCAAATAAAATCAAACATGATATGAAATATTCCATTCTGAATTGAGTATCTTGATTATCTTTGAGGTTCTCTTGAAGATATCATTGGAATTCTATCCTTTCTTGGACTCTTTATCCAATATTTCTTGTTTTCTTTTAAGATTCATCATGGCCGCAACACGTCCACATTGGCTGGCAAATACTCCCCATGATGAAACCTACAGTGTCTATGACCTGGGGTACTTCCCACTCAGAGGAGGTTGATCGACCTTATTTTATTTCTTTGTCTACCTCATCCAGACAGTATTGATTCCATTGACCTCCTTGAACTATCTTCATCGATGATTTTGAGAAAAATTCTAATCATGTGATGTTAAGAGCGTGTCTCATCACACCTTGGCATCACCTTTTCAGTACATTTCATTTCATTTCACTCCCTTGTAAACACGATGCCAAGGTGAGGCAGCTGTAGACACGCTAATTTTAACATCATTTCGAGTAAATTTCATATCATATAATAATGTCTCATAATGGTCTGATCTTTAATCATTGATTGATTTTTATTGATCTTTCTGAGTATTGGGTTTAACAGACATGTTTAAGTTAATCAATTAAATTGATTTTAACTCAAATTTCACTAAAATATGAAGAAGTCTAAAAGACGTCGACCTGTGTGGACGCCATTTAGAATTTATTCTTATTTTAACGTTTAAATTTGAATTTTAATCAATTGATTAAATAGATAAAAGGCGTCTATAAAAGTTGACGCGTTTTAGGTTTCCTAAGCTATTTCAACTTCTCTTCCGGATGTTTATCCTTATCTTAATTAGTGTAAAAGACGTCTACACATGTAGACGCGTTTTAGCTAATACAGATAAAGATAAGTTTTCCCGGATGTTTATCCTTATCTTGATTAATCTGAAAGGCGTCAGCCATTCTGGACGTGTTTTAGATAATTACAGATAAAGATGAATTAATATGTATTTATCTGTTGGTTAAGATGGATAAATCTTAGATTTTTTTCATGTAAATCCGCAGACGTAGAAGAGGTTTATAAATACCTTGCATCTTGAAAGTTAAAAAGAGAAAAGAAGAGAGAAGTTAGAATCAAAATTAGTGATTGAAGATTGAAGCGACGACGTCCAAACGCCGAAGCGCTGTTGTTTCCAGAAGTCGGCGTCCATTCTTCATCCAATTCAAGGCTTCATCCAATTCGGCAGAAGTGTTTTATTTCTGCATCTTCATTTTCACTTCATTAATCTCTCATTCTTCATCATCACTTCATGCAACACACACCACAACATCATTCTTTTCAAAAACCTATTTGATCAAGGGGTTTCAAAAGCCATCCAACAAGTAAGTTTGCTGTTTAGTTGTATGCTTATAACCATGATTAGAACAGATACTATTTCTACTTAAATTCTCATCATTGTTTCTTCATTTTTCTTTCTATATTTCTTACAAACTGCAAAAGAAGAATCAAAGGAAGGAAAACAAGCAAAATCAAAGGACTCTGGACGATCCTCAACTTCAAACTCAACAGCAAGAACAAAGAACGAGAAGGGCTCTCTTTCTTCAGCCGGCTGAAGAGGGGGAATCAAGAGCTCAATATCTTCCGCGTTTAATCAGGTAGGCGATCAAACTTTCTTTTGGAACTTTTAAGTCAAAAGTTTCTGGCGATCACTTCACTTAGTTTATGTTTTTAATAGGTTTATTTTGTACTTAAACAACATAGATTTTTCATGATAATCACACAGTCATTCTAAGCACTCACACCTATAGGTGCTCATTGGGGAATGAGTTCACTGAACTGATCCGAAATGAATCGCCGAATGGTAATTTACCTGACTGTCAACCGGCTTGATTCATCGTCATAGTAGCGTGGTTGATCATTGGACTTGAGACACCAAAGACACCTTGTCGGTGAACTTCTGAACTTTGACCTTGACCTACGAATCCCTATCCACGAGATCTCTGATAGTCAAGGATCGGATTCAGCGGAAGACGTTCGAAGGTGATTGTGTATTCAATAAAGGATCGTTCGCTCTCAAGTAACTGGAGAGAGAATGCTCTAGAATAGATCTGCAGGAGTCTCTGGCCAGAGCAGAAAGAATATCAAAAAGATGTTTTCGGATATTGTACAACGGAGTCTGATTCAAGTGAGTTGACCATCTAGGATTTGACAGTTGACCATACCCTAGGTTAACTTGAGAGCATTGTGCGAACGAAGGATTATAGCCATGCGGTAACTGTGGATAAACAGGTTCCATGAGTGGGTTGCTGAACCCCATTGCCTTCTGGGATCATGCGGTGTTGCTTGACACGCAACTTGATCGGAAGTCTGACCGAATTTACATGTGATGTTAATTCGGCTAAGTAATTAGTTAATATCTAGATATTAATTAATTACAATAAGTCAATAACTAGTTATTGGACTTAACGGGCTAAAAATCGGACTGGTTAATGGGCCTAGAGCGTCACACACAATTAGATTCTCAGTCGGTGGTGTTTTAGTGGGATTTATATTAATTCGGGGACTTTTGTGAAAAGTCGCGCCGACTTAATATATATACGCACTGTTAAGAAACCCTGGGCCAAGATCCAGGGTTTCCCTACGCTGGCCGTCCCCCTTTCTCTCTCCTCCTCCTCTGGGTACCCCGTTCGAGGTGCCGAGATAATCTCCGTCTCTGGCGTGTGTGATTTTCGAAAGTCGGGAATTCCCGTCCGCGGGTTTTCGGACGTCGTTACGACGACGGATCTTCAGCAAGCGAGCTGATGTGGACGAGGGAGCAAGGACAAATTATCGCGGAGGATCGCGTGGATACCGTTGGAGGCCGGACGCTTGTGCGGCTCGTGGCATCACCTCGACGGAACCGAGATGGAAGCGGATTCGAATCCACGCACGGTGATTTGATCATCCCGTTTGTTTTTCCGGTTTATCGTTTTTCATTCCGAATCGGATCAGCGGGCATCGGGCGGGATATTTTATTCATTGTTTCCGCTGCGTTCATCGCGTCCCGTCCGGATCCCAACACCGGGATCATGTGGTGTTGCTTGACACCCAACTTGATCAGAGGTACGGCCAGATTTATATGAAGATGTCAGTCGGTGAAGTAATTAATTAAATATTTGATATTAATTAACTATTATTAGCCAATAAGGTGTTACTGGGCTTAATAGACTGAAAATCAGACTAGCACTTGGGCCTAGAGGGTCACACGTATAAAGATTTTCGAACCGTGGATAATTAGTAGGATTTATAATAGTTCGGAAATTTTTATGAAAAGTTCTATCTGATTATTATAAATATACGTTGAACTTTGTTTATTTCATACAATGTGATGGTATGTGGTTTGCGTGGATCATTTTAGAATTTGAGTGGGTTAATTAATTGTTAATTAAGGAGGCCTGCACGCCTCCCTCTTTCTCTCATTCCAAAATAATTCTATCTCCCTCTATTATTGTACTCGGCCATAAGGATTTCTCTTACAATTAATATATGTTTGAAAAATTGTTTTAAATTTCAATATTATATGTAATTGATCGTGTTGACCGAGGAAAGGCGAGGATGATCCACAAGTGCAACAAGGAAGGCGACGGAAGATGAGATCACCAGTGCCTATGTGTTTGCATGTTTTAATTATATAATTGTTATATAGTTGCGGTGATTAATTGTATGGCTTCAGTTAATCACCGTGCTATTCATGACCACATAATGAACATGTATGATTGATGCATGCTATTAGGTTTTGATTTTGAATCAATTCTAGGTATGGTTAAATATGTATATGAGATATATTATAAACTATCACCTAGGAAGAGATCAAGATAAAAGTATCTAAAACTCGCACTAAAGTCTAAGCCGTAATGTGAGTAGTTGAGAACTAATCACTTGGTCCTCCATCATTATAGTCGTAGGACTCAAATTACCTTAGGCAGGTTTGTTGTGCTACCACAAGGCCTGTCTAACCATGAGGAAAGACTCTGGCTATGGCATAAAATGCTTTCTGATCGGGGTAGAGGAATCATGTAGCCTTGTTGTGCTATCCACAAGGGTTGCATGCAAATCTATACCCATCTCGTAATGAAGGTAATGCTTAGACCATAATTAATGGTTTGTTGTATTATCCATAAGGCCATTAAATCTCTGGGGACCAAAGCCATGATCAGATATTGTAAGGAGTTGTAAGTCCCATGAGATGGGTGTTCTTTGATTGTATTACAGTTTGTTGTGCTATCCACAAGGCTGCACTACAAGTCATTGAGATTCTGATCCCTGTTAGGAGACCATTAGAGTCTCTCGTTCTGTGTACCTGAGGGTTATACAGTCTGTCGAAAAATAGTGAGAAATAATTCAAGATAAAAGACCATAATTGAATTATAATAATTATCTGCTTAAATCATTTTATTTCCTCTATTAAATGAAATGTCGTCAATTAATCTAAGACATGGCATATAGGATGCCAATACTTCTTATATTCAGATTGGCTAGAGGACTCTGAAAAATGTGTTCAGGGCCATATGATAGCCATTATCCTAGTCAGATATCATGAAATCTCTTACTTAGATGAAACTAAGAAGAAGAGATATTCATGGTATACCTTTGAGAAAGGCTAGAGGTAAGATCTTAAACGATCGAACCAACACCTGAGAAAGATATAGGCAAGTCAGTTGAAAGTGAGAAAGAGTAATTCTCTCACTGCAACTAATATAAGAATATTGGTAAAGGCAAATTGAATATGAAACTTATAAGAAGTTTCAAATATCCTTATTATTGACTTTTGCACGTCTATTGGAAAATTAGTGTATCCAATATGAGATATTGAAAATGATTCTTAGATCTGCAATAATATGCGGACTTAGATAAGTAAAAGGTAATAAAAAATATGAAAGGGTTGAGTTAGACTCAATAATAGTTCTAAAAGATGCATAGGTTATTGTCAGACAGTAAATCTTTGTATATCTTTAAGAGACTAATATGAAGCTAAATAATTTTTATTTAGTTCCATTGATTATTAATAATTGTAAAAGTGAATAACATTGATTGATAAGGAACAAGCGTTGTTCCATTTGGTTTTAAGAATAGAATGAAAAATTTAAAATCAGTCAATGCACTAAAGATTTTTGATGTGACATATCATATGATGAATGTTCACAAGTCTCCTATAGAAATGAACTTAGTGAATCATAATTATCTATGGCATTGTACATTAGGGTGTACAATAATTATAAATTATTGGAGCTTATACATGTTGATGTAAATAGCCTAATATCTTCTTAAGACCAAAGATAATCACTTATATTGACTTACCTTAATAGTTTTCTCTTAGAAAGATTTAGCTATCTGTATTTGCTAAAGTACTAGTCGAATGCATCTAAGAGATTAAGGTATAGAAGATCAAGATGAAGTCACTAATTAAAAGAGTATCATAATTCTTTGATTTGATCTAAGAAATTAATACTTGAGTACGCGATTCACACAAGTCATTAAAAGGATAATTGTATCATCTTTCGATAAATCCTTATTGTATATCATAGCAACATGATATAATGAGGAATAACACTTTATTAGATATAGTTCTATATTTATAATAAGATTTGTCTAACTCTTATATTCTTATATATATATGAGTATGAACATTAGATGTCCATACCTTACATATGGTTCCAAATAAGTCAATATATCCATATAAGATATGGAGATATGATAATTCATATGAGATGTGAATTATAAACAAACATGATTTTAAGAATGTTAAAGTCAAGTTATGTCTTAGTCTTTTGGAAAAGACATGACCCAAAGAAATTGGATCTAAAAGAACACAGTGCAATGTGAATTTGTGAGATGTCTAAAGAGTTTGGACATTACTTTTATTGGCCAGGCGATAGTAGAATAATTATCGTACTGAAAGCTGTTTTCTATAAAGAGGAACATATCCTCAAAGAAGACAGTGTGAGCTAATAAAACTAAAAGATATTCTAGACTCACAAATTAACACAAGATTATTAGATAATCTTCGGATGTTTGGAACCATTTATAACACACATAGGAGAGCATCATAGATTTTGAGATTATCTCAATGGCTAGTCTGATATGTTTGACATATTAGAGATAGCAGAATGAGAGGAGTTCAAAGATGTGGATCATGATCCTAAATCTATGAGGAAGCTCTCTATTATAATTACAACTTTGAAATTAGCAAGAAGTTAAGAGTTCTAAGCTATAGTCCATAACACCTCTTAAGTTTGGAACTTGATAGTATTACTTGAGGGTATTGTACCTCTTAGAGGCAAGTAAATCTTCAGAATGAAGATTAGTATAAATGGACTACTTAAAACTTATATGGTAATCTAAAGGAATTGGTTATGGTCAAAGTGTTGACTTAGACAAGTTTTCCCCAGCGGTTACAAAAATAAGTTTATTAGAATTTTACTTGCCAATACTGCCTGTCATGATGATGAGATTACAGTTGGATATTAAAAGTATTCCCTCAATGTGATTGAGGAAAAGGTATATATGATACAACTTTAAAGCTTTTAAAATATCCAAGAAGCAAGTTATGATTCAAAGATTATTTTTTAATCAAACTAAAGCTTTCTAGAGTTGCAATAAGAGTTTTGACTTAATGGTCAAACACTCAGTGATCATTAAGAATGATCACAGATTGTGTGTGTACAAAGAAGACAGTGGGAGCACGATCGCTTAATTAATGCTCTATAATAGTAACATTAAAGTCATTGGGAATGACAACAGGATGTTACCATCAGTAAAAACATTATTATCTATGTTTTTCTTTATAATAGGTTTGGATGCAACATCCTACGTATTAAGAATACGAATATGTTAAGATAGATTGATGAGGATGTTACCTTAACCCGTATGTCAAAATGTTTAACATAAACTCTATAATAAGTCTCAATTGTTGAGATATAAAATTTATTTCTTTAAGGAAATATTCCTTGAAGGATACAAGGGAACCTTGATAGAAGAGTGAAACACATCACTACAGACTTGAGAAGTGCGAATGATGTACCCCTCTATATGGAGAAGATGATTTGAAACATGAGTCACACTGACTCAAATTTCAAGTTAAGACTCAGATTTTATCTTTTAATCAGAAAATAATAGATTGAAAGAGTTCCAAGCTAGAAATCACTGCTGATATGATTATAGCTGATACTATTGATAGAACAGTATGGAATGGATTGGAAGGGTTCTAACCCAGAACTTGCTGATAAGATGACGACATAAACAAATTTTACTTTACTAGAATAATATGGATGAAAGAGTTCATTCCCGAACTATATGTATTTCTAAAAGGTTTCCGATCCCATCCTTTTGTTGTAGGACAACAGTAGGAGCGATCAATTTTGTGGTCGAGCCATAGTTTCATCAGAAGTTGTAGAACATTCTAAGGCTCTTTCACAAGTTAAGAGATAAAAAATTAAGAGGAAATAACATAATGAAAATTATTCCATTTATGAATGATTTAGCAGAACTTCAACCGAGTCTTAGTCACAGAGTTGATGTGAGCATCACCTAGATTTGATGGAGATCAAATGCGAAGGCGATTGGCTTGAGTCCAAGTGGGAGATTGATAGATATAGATGTCCTCTAAGCCAATCATGAGGCACCTATTTCAATCTGGTTCAATAATAAATGGCATATATTTTATGTAGATTGGCGTGTTTATTATTTCACATAATGAAGTCTATGAATGTGTGTAATAGTCATCGGATTATGATGAGATCATAATAATGAGACTGATGACTTATAAACACATCTTCTTAATTGTTCTTAGTCGTAAAATGTTTGAGAAGGACATCAAACATTTGGTAAGACTATTACAGGTTATTCTAACTCATATGATGAGGGTGACTGATCTCGTTACTCACTTGTGTGGAGACACAATGGTGAACCTGTAGGTGCTCATTGGGGAATGAGTTCACTAAACTGATCTGACACGAATCGCTGAATGGTATTTTACCTGACTGTCAACTGGCTTGATTCATCGTCACAGTAGCGTGGTTGGTCCTTGGACTTGAGACACCAAAGACACCTTGTCGGTGGACTTTTAGGCTTTGACCTCGGCTTACGAATCCCTATGAACGGGATTTCTAATAGTCAAGGACCGGGTCTAGTGGAAGACTTTCGACGGTGATTGTGTGTTCAATAGAGGATCGTTCGCTCTCTGGTAACTGGAGAGAGAATGCTCTAGAATAGATCTACAGGAGTCTCTGGCCAGAGTAGACACAATATCTGAAAAGATGTTTTCGGATATTGTACAACAGAGTCTGATTCAAGTGAGTTGACCATACCCTAGGTTAACTCGAGAGTATTGTGCGAATGAAGGATTATAGCCATGTGGTAACTATGGACGGACAAGTTCCATGAGTAGGTTGCTGAACCCCATTACCTTTCGGGATAATGCGGTGTTACTTGGCACCCACCTTGATCAGAAGTCTGGCCAAATTTACATGAGATGTTAATTTAGTTAAGTAATTAATTAAATATTCGATATTAATTAATTACTATAAGTCGATAAATTGTTATTGGACTTAACGGGCTGAAAACCGAGCTGGTTAATGGACCTAGAGGGTGACAGACAAACATATTCTCAGTCGGTGGTACTTAAGTGGGATTTATATTAAGTCGGAGACTTTTGTGAAAAGTCGCATCGACTTAATATATATAAGCGTTGTCGCCAGGAGATCTCAAGGCTGGCCATCCCCCTCTCTCTCTTCTCATCCTCTGGGCGCCTCGTTCGAGGCTCCGGGAGACTTCTTGTCTTCGTCGCGCGCATTTCCCGAGAGTCAGGAATTCCCATCCAGATGATCCAGACATTGTTGCAGCGAGGATTTTGCAGCAGACGAGCTGATCTGGAGACAAACCACCGCGGAGGATCGCGTAGATACCGCTGGAGGCCGGACGCTTGTGCGGCTAGTGGCATCGCCTCGACGGAACCGAAACGGTCATGGATTTGAATCCGCGCAAGGTGATATGATCACGACCCGATTTTTTGGTTTTTATTTTTTGTTCCGAATCGGATCTGCGGGCATCGGACGGGTATTTTCTTGTTGCTTCCGTTGCGTTCATCGCGCTCCGCCCGGATCCCAACACGTACATCACTATGTATTAGTTCCAATAATTCTTTAGCCCTTTCCCCATGTCCATAAAATGGAGCTTTAATCATTTTACCCATGAGACAAACTTGACAAGTTGCAAATGATTCATAATCAAATGGATCTAGGTATCTATTTTTTCACAACTTAATAATCATGTTCTCATTTATATGACCGAGCCTACAATACCATAGGTATGCCTTATTCACACCTTTATCAACCTTTTCAAGAGACTTATTTACTAGACATACATTATATGCAATATCAAGTGAATATAAACCATTGAATAAATATCCAGAAGAGAACAATTTGTCTCTAAGATAAATAGAACAACCATTATTCTCAAGTCTTAACAAATATCTTTTCTTATCTAAACAAGAAATAGAAATAATATTTCTAATGAAAGTTGGAACATAATAGCATTCTTAAGTTCCAAAGCGTCTTCTAAAGGCATCTCGAGTCTTGCTGTTTCGACAGCTAATGCAGCAACCTTTGCTCCATTTCCAAGTCTCAAATCTACGTCTCCACGATTCAATCTTCTCCTACTTGTTAGTACCTACAAGTTGTTGTAGATATGAGAAACACATCCAGTATCTAATACCCAAGATGTTAATTCTCTATAAGACAAGTTGAGATCAATCATGAGCATATCTAAAGCTTCACCAAGTTTTTCCTTTGCCTTCTTTACTAGATAAATCTTGTAGTTTCTTTTCCAGTGTCTTTCCTTGTAGCAGTGAAAATATTGACCTTTATCATTAGCCTCTGCTTTGTCCTTTTGAGCAGCTGGTTTAGCTTTTACTGGCTTCTTTGCCTTGCTTTTCTTAAAGTCTTGTCCTGCTTTCTTTTTCTTATTAGTCTTACCAACAAGCAGAACATTTGACTTTTTCTTTTGGATGGTATCCTTAGTTGTCTTCAACATATTAAGCAGCTCAACCAGTGTAACCTCAAATTTATTCATATTGAATTTAAAGATAAATTGTGAGAGAGAATCTAATAAAGACTGAAAAATTAGATCGTTGCTCATAGTTATTGTCCATAACAAAACCAAGTACTGCGAGCCTTTCTATCCACTCTATCATTTTGAGCACATGTATTTACACAGATGTGCCTTCGGTCATTCTAGTCCTAAATAGTTTCTTTGATATCTCATATTTTTCTGTTCTACTTTACTCACCAAACAACTCTTGTAGGTGATGCATAATAGCCTTTGCTTCCATGTTATCATATTGTCTCTGTAGTTCATTGGACATTGAACCAAGCATATAACATTGGAGTTTTATATAGTCTTCCTTCTAATTTTCATAGACCAGTAGTTCATCCTCATTTGCACTATCACCAGGCTGTTTTGGATCAGGCTGATCCAGAAGATAAGCAAGCTTCTTACACCTGAGGAAAGTCTTCAAGTTGCGGAGCCAATCTATATAGTTGGGTCCCCTGAGTTTATTAACATCAAGTATGCTACGAAGAGGATTCGGGGACAACATAGCGACCAACAAAGAAATATTATGATAATAAGCTGATAGTTTATTAAATCAGGATTAGGACTTTAATCTAGCTCCCACTATTTTTCGGCGATCTATACGACCCTCATTTATATAGAATGGGAAATTTCAGTGATCTCCTAGTGGGGATCAAAATCCTTTGGATATCATGCATGCGACCTTGTAGTAGCACAACAAATCATATCATGTTCTTAAGGCAGCCAACTCTTGGTACTCGCAACGCTTGTAATATCTGATCAAGTTTATCCCCTAAATCACAATGATCTTGTGGTAGCACAACAAATTAAGTGATTTAGTTAGGTTAATCCATCATTATGTAGAGAGTATGAACCCATGGTGTAATCCTTGTGGTAGTACAACAAAATTACGCAATTTGTCCACCCCTCTTAAATGGCATCAAATGTCATAGACTCTGATTCATTTCTAAGTCAAATAGATCTTGTAGTAGTACAACAAATCTATTTGAAATAAAAATTAACCTAAGATTTATAATGATGGTGGGCTACATGGAATATTCTAAATATCTCACGTTTACAACTTAAATTTTTAAAAGAGGGTATTTGAGATTTTTTTTTGTTTGATAGAAAATAGGTGCTATTATTAATATTTCGTTTGAAGTGTCAAATATACTTAAATAGAAATATTCATCTAATAGCACAATTCACATATATCACATATATGCAGACATAAAATTAGATGATCATGGACTCCTAGTGCTAGTGTGGCATCATCGGAGCCAAACGATGATCCACAAAATATCCTATGGTGAATCAGATGCGTCCATGCAACACACATTCCATCTGATGCGAGTCCGTCCTCTAGGAGTATCTTCAAAAGATCCCATCATCAAATTTGATTCGCTTCAATTACATATAATAGTGAACATTAGACTCGCAGGCCTACAAATGTATATTTTAATTGTAATTAGAAACCTTGATTAGATCAAGGGGAGTACAAATTTGAGTGAGATAGAATGTACAATCCAGATAATATGAAGAGAGAGGAGGACACGCAGATTCCTAAAAAAGACCATCATATGAAAACATTGTAGTCAACCATAGAAATCATCACATGATTAATCTAAGTCCATGATCATCACAACATACAACATGACACACCAAATGCATCAGATAATTATCACATAATTAATGTTGTTATAGTAATTATATGAAAAATATAATACGACAGTTTTGAGACAACAATTATTTTAAATTTTAACAATAATATTCATAATATCATTGAATAACTTTAAATAACTAAACTATTTAGTTAATCTAAAACTTGTCCAAACAATTGAACAAAATACGTTTCCAGTTATACACAAAATAGTCAAGTTATTAGAATCAAATTATAAACTTAATTAGCTAAACAAGATTAAGTTAACAATTTAAAGCTATTTTAAAATTACTAACATATATCCCATTAGGTTTAAACCCCTTAAATTAATCAATAGTTAATTAAACATTTTGAATAAACTGCTAATTAACATTTTACAATTTAAACAAATTTAAAATTGCAAAACAAGGTTTAAAACAAGGGCTAAATGGGCTAAAAGAGGAGTTAATAGGCCTTAACGGTTTAAGAGGGGGCGGCCCGGGTCCGGGTCGAGCACGGGTCCTTTGGACCCGACCGGGTAGATCCGTTTGCCCATGAACTTCATCCTTGCCGCCCAATAAGGCCTTTCATGCATGGCGAGCTAGGGTTTTTGGCGCTTGGTGCACAGGCCCGTGGGGAGGGGGGGCGCGGAGGCCGGCTGCCGCGTCGGCCGAAGTAGAGCCAGTGACGCCACCGGACGTCACCGATCATTACCGGAACACCCATGCGGCGGCAAGGAGCCAAGGACGATCCCTGCGGCTTCCTTATGTCCATGCACCACCATCCAACGTCGATGAGGGCGTCCACGGTGGGCGTTTAACACCTACGACGTTCGTGGATGCCGACAAGCCCCTGGAAAACTCCAGTGACACCTCCGAAACAGGATTGGGAACCATTCCCCTTACCGTGAAGCTCTACGTAATTAACAAGCAACAACAACTTCCCGACCATGGTTCGGCCTCTCCGATGGGTCAAATGATGCACCAAAAGGTGCGTTATAATCCTCTCATGCCCGGGAACATTTCCCAACTTTCAAATGTGTGCTTTTCATTACATGAAAGGTTCGGGAACGTCGACAATAGGGCGTCTCATGAGCAGGATATGAACGACAATAAATACGTAAAAATGACAAAACTGTGTCGTTTTTTGATCAAACTAGCAACCTTGCTCTGATACCACTGTTAGGAATCTTATAGAAGTGCAACAGAAATAATAAGACTCCATATGATATCAGTGTTGGGATCGAAAAAGGACTATAAAATGGATTCAAAAGAACCGTTCTTCACTTTAGCGGGGTTTCAAATCTCCCGTGCGAAGTACCGTTGTGTTAATCGCACAGACGCACGATCTCTAGAGGTATCCAGACGAGCTCCAGATGCAGATGAGTTTCCGTCTTTGGCTTGAAGACGTCAACTGGACCTCAAGACCTCCACCATGCAGATTGTGGAGGAGGAGAGAGAGGAGATGGATGTATGCTTTTAGGAGAGAGAGAGAGAGAGATGGGAGGGATGAGAACAAGTGTTGTGTACGTACCACCCCACTTTGACCCTTATTTCTCTCTTAAAAGAAAAAGAGAGATAATTCCAAAATACAATTCTCATCTTTATCCCAAAGCTTGGCCTAGGATAAAAGTCTCCAATAAATATGTAAATATTCCACAGTTATTCTATGATTTTTCATACAAATCTGGATAATAGAATATTTAACATCTCTACCCATCTTTCGAGAACTCTTATGTGTGCGAACCTCTAGGACCATATATCAGTATGATTTTAGGCCCACTAAACTTAGAACTCTTTCTTAAGTTTAGTATTTATTAATTTATTATTTAAACATCATATGTTAAATAATTAACTTAATAAATAAATGAATTATTATCTGATGATAAATCTACTAGACCTTCTGACCATGAATGGCACCAAGCACTACCTCATGATCCCAAAAGATATAAGGGGTACCATTCCCTTTATTGAACCTATCCATCTGTAGATACTACACAGATGTAGTCCTTCACCCATTCAATGTCCCAACAATGCAAGGGTATGATTTCACTGTCTGACCCCTTATAGTATTGTCTGGATGGAATCTAGTACTCAGTTAACTTCTGGAAAGATACTTCTTTCAGTTGACTCTGGTCAGAGATTTCTGAGTACATGTCTGTAGGGCATTCTTTTCTCCAGTGGTATACCAAGAGTGAGTAATCCCTTGTTGTTTACTCAATTTCCTTCGTAAGCTTTCCACTGTATATAAAAGACTAACTATTGTGGACCTAATGGCTAAAGTCCATAAACCAGAAATCAAGACACAACATTCTACAAGCAAGGTATCTTTGGTGACTCAGGTCTAAGGACCAACTGTGCTAATACCCTCGTTGACAGTTAGGTATAATGACCATCCAGGGATTTTAATTCGGATCTGTTCAATGAATTCATTCTCTAATAAACACCCACAAGTTTATCTTAGTGTCACCATACAAGTGAATGTGAGATCATTCACCCTCATCATATGAACAGACATAACTTGTGCTGATCTTTTCGGACATTTGATGTCCATCTCAAATATCCTATGATCGAGAACAATTTACGACAAATGTTTACAGAAGATCGATCTCACTATCATGATCTCATCTTGATTCAAGATCCTTTACATATGTCTATGGACTTCATTAGGATAGGTAAACATGTAAGAACCACATAATGAAAAGAATGCCTTTATTAAAATATTGAACTAGAATGTACAAATTGATTTTATGATTGGCTTTTAGCCCACCCAATTCTATCATACTCAAAAACCAATTTCTTGCCTGGATCAGTAATCTGATTTAATGAAAGCACACAGATGGAGAAGATCTTATCTTCTTTACCTTGGCAGTGTTGAAGAACTGCCGACCACGGAATGCAGGGAGCCATACAAGCGAGTGGCTTCTAATGATATCCACATAGTCATTGATCCTACGAGACTTGTCAGAATGAAGAGATCTCTCTCATCCTCCTTATTCTTATACTAACCGAGAGAGAGAGAGAGAGAGAGAGAGAGAGAGAGAGAGAGAGGTGGCTATAGAACGCCGTGGAGCTTGGCCCAGGTTTTCTCTCCCCATACATTTTTATTAGTTTCGCATTTTTCACAAAAACTTAAAACCTAATATGAATATATCCTCATGCCAAAAAAACCCACTAAACATTAAGTGTGTGACCCTCTAGGCCCAGTTGCAAACCTTGTTGGAGCCCACCACATCCAATAACCCCTTATCAGACTTAATAAAATAACCTTTGTTATGTTAGAATTTAATTTTATTAATCATATCACTATTATAAAATAATTCTTTCAACTTAATCATCCCATGATTTTATGTCAGCTCTCCTATCACGATTGGTCTGAAGTAAGATATCGTGATCCCAAGAGAAAATAGGGCTATGCAACTCATTCTAGAACCTCTCCATCAACATATATTATGTAAATATAATCCGTCACTCTCTTAATATTCTTTAGCAGACTTAGAATATGGTCGAGTGTTAAACTCCTTGTGTCTAATTCATCAAAGACCACACTGTCGAACCTCCCAACAAAAACTCCTTCTTTTCTCTTCAATTAATGCTAACCAGGGATTTAAGAGGTATGTCTCCTTCGAACATTTTCTCTCTATTATACTATATCAGAGAGTAAGTGTTTAGCTCTTGATTGCACAATCACTTTCATGTGCTTCTGATTTCACCCAAGTATTAGATCATTAAGGACCTATGGCTAAAGTCCATGGACCCAACCTCAAAGTATAACCATCCACATATAAGGTGTCATTGGTATCTCAAGTCAAAGGACCAAATGTATTACTATAACCAGGATTCTCTTGACTAATAATTGGATATAATTAACCATTCAAGAGTGTCCTCTATGGATTGCTTCAACATCCTCCTCTGTAGATTAGTTTAGTGATTTCATTTCACTAGTAAGCATCTACACACTCGTGTTAATGTCTGCACACAAATGACAATGAGACCAGTAACCATCATCCTATGAGTAGACAAAATGCATACCAATATATTCAGATCAATGATGTCTTTGATCGAGGATCCTATGACCATGACCATTTACAAGGTACACATCTAGAAGACTAATCTCATTATCATAAAGTATTTATGATTCAGTCTTGATCAGTGTGCATTCAAGACATTCAAGGACTTCATTATGAATCTAAAGAGAGTAGATAAGCACAATTGAATTAAATGCCTTTATTAATATCAACCAGAATGTACAAAATTGGATTCCATGACTGACACATAGGACACTCAATACTAACACATTGCTAAGTGGTTATGACATTCACATACAGTAATGGCTTAATACTTATGTAATCTGGATTTATTTCAGGTCAACACTTACACTAATGTAGACAAGAAAATGAGATAACATATACAATTAGAACTAGATTAGATCCTAAACAGTTGATACAGCTATAAATGTACATAATACAAGTTATATCAGAAACAACTGAGTTTGGAGGCCAAGAGTCCAATGAAATGACGGAGTACAAAAGACATCTTCGACTGAAGAGGACAGTGAATTAGTGAATGAGGGTACCCTAACATAACTATATATCATCCGCCAAACACCTGTCTTTTAAAGGGATACCCTCCAATCAAATGTGAACTCTTCACATAATTTCTTGTTGAAGATATCTTCACTACAATCACACAAGATCTCCCATTTCTGTTCATGAATATTTCACCAACTTTGTGCCCAAAGTACAGCAAGAATATGATCAAGGCAAAGGCATTGCAAGATCAACAACATCATATGTAGAGCAGCCCATCTGAGTGTCGGAAAGAAACAAACTTGCATTGAGCCCTTTCGCTGAATTATGTGAATGCTGGTGTTGTTGCCATAAGATTATTACATAATGCAGAAAAAAAGTGATATTCAAGGGAAAAAATGATGAGCATGTTCAAGCAACTATGTTCTGATGAACGTTTGGAAAATTAAGGAAAAAAACAGAATAATTGAAAATATTTCATATTGTCAAAAAATATGTTGCATAAAAGAGAAATGAATAAGATAATAAAAGGAAGGACCTTTCAATCCTTCTTGTTCTTGTTTTGTTTTTCTCTTCCTTTCTTTTCTCTGCCCTTCCTTTTGAGCTCGTCGCGTTTCTTTTTTTCCTTCTCTTCCTTCATCTGTCTTTCCACTTCTTCTCTTTTCTTACTTTCCTTTTCCTTCTCTTCCTTCTTCTTCTTCTTCTTCTTATGATCCTCAATATTCCTCTTCATGTCCTCTTCCTTCCTTCTTTCTTCTTGGTCTTTCTTCTTCCTTCGTATCTCTTTTTCATTTTTCTTCCTTTTCTCCTCCCTTCTCTTCTTCTCCTTCTCCTTCCCTGCCTTTTCTTTCTTCTTCAATTCCCTCTCCTTTCTCATTCTCTTATTGTCTTCCGCCATTGAAACGCCTCCTGGTGTCTTCCACACGTTGAAACACATCTTTGCTCCTGTGAAGTTCAAAGAGTACTCCTTGAAAGGAGGAGTCCGTATATGTATTGTAGGTCGCCCACAAGGCCGGCCATCACCTTGTAATACCCGACACCAAGGGTAATCCTCATGATTATTTCTTGGAGATTGCAACCAAAAATTGGCATCTAAAAATTCACTAAGAAAAAACCTCTATCGACACGTGAGCTGGGAACAATACCTGTAAGTAAATAAACATTAGTCCACAAAGCTTTGACAAAGTCAAGAGGTGTCAATTAGGCGGGCCAATCTAATCCGGTCCATATTAAAAAAAATTAGATTGGTCGAAGTTATATAAATGGGTTGGGTTAAATTTGAGTTGACATTAGTTGAATCTGAATTAGGTTGAATTGAAAACATATTGATCTAATTTAATTTATTGACTTTTATAATAATTCATATAAAAAATAAAATACTTCTAACAAAACATTTTTAAACAGGATCAGTCCAACCTAACTGAACCCAACCCATTCATTATTAAATTTGAGTTGAATTTGAACTGAATTTAGGTTAAACATAAGTTAATTTTAGACCTAACTAAAATTAACTTGAACTATTTTAAATTTAAATTAAATAAAAAATTATCATATAACCCAACCTTGCCCGCCGATCTACATCCCTAGGAGCAGACCTTAATCATGCCCTCGCCGTTGGGCGCTACACGTACAAATGGACGGCAGAACATGCCGTGATGCAGGACTGCAACCTCTACCCACACAAGAAATAATGAAATCTGATAGTTTGTAAACTAGTTTTTTTTTAAGATCAGATCTCACATGCCCTAGGTATTTGTACAATCTTATTTCCAATGAGATGATTCAAAAATTTAAAACTATAAACAAATGAGATCTAATACATGATAAAAATATTCTCAACGTAATAATTTTATTTTATTTTTAAAAAAATTGAGTCGTCTAATTAGAGATTGACCTATGTGGACACATCAAACATATGAGATCTGACTTTAAAAGTTTCTTAACAAAAAGAAAAATACACTATGTACTGTCCCGTACCGCAACAACAAAGGCATTGCAGTACATGTCACTCAACGCTTGGACTCGACCAAGCAATTCTGCTTCAGCAAATTAGTCATTGATGCAATAGACTCGCAGAGAAAGCCAAGGGTCCTTACGACATTGGCGCAATAAGAATACTTATTTTTTTGGGATGGGAAACTAGGGATAGGTGTGAAAGGTCGTCCCAATAATTTAGACTTTCTGAGATGGACAAAAGCTGCCGTCCCAAACTTTTTTTGTTTGAGACGGCCAACATCCTTCTCAAAATTGCAATCGTTAAATGACTAATTTTCAACTGTTTATCATTTTGTGACTATCACAATAATCATCCTAAAAAATAATGCTTATTGTGCTGAGGTTCAGTATAATAAGTTGAGTCATCTTACAATATAGGATGTTATTAATTCATCTAAATAGGGTCCCGTGGACTAGATAATTCTTTTTACATATGGTTCTCCCAAGCATTAAATATGGATGAAGCATTCTAGGCATGACAAATGCATGTATCTGTGACAAATGTTTCATAGACGTGATAAATACTATTTGTCATGTCCACGAAACATTTGTCACGCTTGAAAAATATTTGTCATCTCTATACATCTAAGTACAGATTTTTGGATGTGTTAACTATTTTAAGTACTTCGTAGCTATGACAAATATAATATTTATCACGTTCACAAAGTATTTATTACGCTTAAAATGTATTTGTTATCCCTAAGCATATGTGTATAATTTATAAACATGACGAATATTTTTCAAGTCTGACAAATGTTCCGTAGATATGACAAATAATATTTGTCATTCACACGTACATGCATTCATCATTCTTAGAACCCTCCACCTGCATTTAATATTTGAGTGATCTACTCATGAAAAAAAACTGTTTAACCTATGTGACTTTGTCTAAGTAGATCAATGAGATTTTGCATTGCAAGATGACTAAATTTACTGCGCTACCCCACAGTGCAACAAGCATTACTTCTTCCGAAAAGGTATCAGATACCGGTAAGTTGTTGGGACGACTGCTGTTGTCTTCACAAATAATATATGATGATATTTTTAATTACAGATCATTAATCATCTATGATGACTAAAATTCACCCCAAAACTATTTTTTGGGATAACTTTTTTCTACCTCTTGCCATAGATATCACAGGTCATTTTGGGACGATTTTCCTAGTTGTCACAAAAATATACGGAAAGTTAGCATATTTAACATAATTGATGATGACATTAAAAAATTTATATAACTAGCAATATCTATTCATTATTAAATAAATATCAATTTTTAGAACTAGCAACGTTTTTTTATTAATAAATAAACATTTAAAGTTATATAAGTAATGATGTTTATTTGATAAATATATAATATTTCTACTGAAGAATATAAATAATTTTACATCATTAGTTTTTAACATACATAGTAATTTACTGATTTATATTTTATTCAGTTCATTAATCTTTGACATACTTATTCATGGTTATAGTGACCAACTTTAAGATATCAGTATTTAATGCTTATATTTTAGATTTCATAACTATAGTTATAAAAATAATAATATAGGCTACATTGATTTTCTTGCAACTAAGTTATAACTTTTTATTAAAATAAAAAAGAAAGATAATTACTGATAACAATAAAATATTTATCAAAATAAATATATAGAAATAATTCAAAATTAGCATTAATGTATAATGAAAATGCATCCTAGGACCATTGAAGACAGATGTGCCCTAACGTTGGAGGTTTAAACCACTTAATTGATGATGGAAATTAAAATTCCAAGAGATGGGAACAACTCAAGGGCTAATTAGAGTAATTTTTTATTTTTAGATTATTTTTTAAAAATTTAAAATATTTTCTGCATGCACATGCTTGAACACCTATAATAATCAGACAACAAAATTTAAGTTCCAAGGAATAGAAAATGTTGGGGGTAAACTTATTGAAGATTTACAATTTTTTCTAAAATGGAGATCGGGGAGATTTTCTGCCGAATAGATGCACCCCAAGGTTCCCCAAGGCATTTGATCCTTTCCTATATAGAGAAAAAATTTAGATGTATATTGTGTTGGATCATTGGATCCCTTCTTATCTAATCCACATATTTTAGTGATAACAAAAATTATGTGAATAAAGTGATCAGTCTTCATAGGAGCAGTTTAATAGAATATATTAATCAAATAACTTGCCCATACTCACTATGTTAATCGGGTCTTAATTTACACCATTCTAGTACTTAGCCGATTTCAAGAGTTCATTGAGCTAGAATTCAAGTTAGTAGATTAACTTGGCAAAGTCAATGATTAACTAGATTAACTCAGTGGTTAACTTAGGATGCGGGTCTCCTAATTATGTGATTAAGTTAGCTAATTAACTTGCTATCCTTATTGATTAACTTAGCCTCTTAATCGATTAACTTGTCTAGCTACTGTTTGTTATGTGTTTCTATAGTATTAATCGATCAACTGGCGCAGGCTAGCAATTAACATCAGTATTCTTCTAGCAAGTAACTTGGACACTCGTGCAATGATTAACTTACTGATTTTTGTTTTGATTTAGCACGTGAAACTTAATCAATCAAATTGTGGTTAACTTGTACTTTACGCAATTATCTTACTATATCATGCCTTCATAGCATATCTGTATGACTTTAACTGATTCATCCTAGACTATTACTGTTCAAATTTTTGGTGTATCTCCATCTTGTCGCTGTGCTTTTAGGGAATTCTCTGCTACTCACCTACCTTCCGGAGAATAGATGAGTTTTTTTTTAGAATTATCTAATAGGATATATAACAAGATGTGTTTGACTCTTTTGGAAATTTCTTGGAGACTAAGAATGGAAGGTACTATGCAGATGAAGACAAAATCTCGGATGCCTACTCTCTCCCTCGACGAAAAATTGTTGACGTTAGAGTCATGGAGGATAACGTTAGACTTAGAAGCCCCCCCCACAAAGTGAACAAAGAATTGCTGTGTCTAATGGAGCAAAATTAAAATTAGGTCAATATAGTGAAGCGTGCCTACATATATGATTACTATCACGCTCCAAATCTAGTTCAGTTTTTAGACTTACTTCAAATTCAAGTTATGCAAGTGAGAACAATCCAATAAATTAATAGATGATATAAGAGAAAACAAACCAGCAGCAGGCAAAAAAAAAAAGACAAATTACCATCAAATAATCTAATCTACCATTACATAGCAAATATCAAAATCTACAAATTATATTGTGCAAATCTAAAGAATCAAAACTCTTAGAAATCTCAGTAAAAGAAAATTACATCAATAGTTGAAACTCTACCACATCCTCTAATGACAACTGAAATAAATCTAACTGATCTTGCTAGAACAACCTTGGTGTGGTCTAAGCTCCCCAAAACTAAACGAATTTACCTCTCCTCTGCTACTTCCTTAGCCTCAGAATTTGAAAATGTCAATAAGTTTATGAGCACAAATACTAAGTAGGCATCATACCCACTACAAACTAAACATATAATAAAGTTTCAAATTTAACTAATATTTAATCATATCATCAAGATTCTAATAGTTCTACTTATAATTCCAAATATGGAAATGATACAAAACATGATCATAATTACCTTAAATAATTACATATGTTTTCGGATAATTCAGATCAGATCAGATGAATATAAATATATATAAACATATTCTCTTTTAACATATATTTCACTTAATTAGATAACTAACCATGGTGCAAACTTATCACATATATTGAATATCAAATAGCAGAAAATTATGGCTAGCACCTTAATTAATTCAAACCTCAATATTCATAAGTGCAAAGTTACAACTTTTAAACTAATATATCAGATTCCATAGATAAGTGTGTCAGCTCAGATATCTGGTAGTTAATCAATATAAAACGCATAAGTTAATCATCGACATGATAAATAATTGGTTAGGTTCAAAAGGAATAGACAACTAATCGATATTAGAGTAGCAAATCAATTAAGTTCCAAGGAAACATGTAGTTAATCGATCACAGGGTGATTATTCAATTATCATGTGAATTAATGGATCACAGGGTCACTTAGTCATAGTTTCGGAAGATAGTCAATTTCAAAGGCACTTAATCGGTTAGAAAATCAATTAGGACAGTTAATTGATTAAGTAGAACAACTCGAAGACTTAATCAATACAAGTGGATTAATCGATCAAAGGAGACTTAATTGATACAAGTGAGTTAATTACTCAAAGGAGACTTAATTGATACAAGTGATTTAATTACTCAAAGGAGATTTAATTGATGCGAGTGAGTTAATTGATCAAAAGAGACTCAGTTGATACAAGGCTAAACCAACTAAGAAGTTGAGTCCAAAGGAAATTAATTGATTAAGTAGGACTTAGTTGTTATATCCCATGTCTTTTAGCCCAATAGAAAATTTGAATTTGTTTAGTTGAACCCATTTAGACTATTTGGGAAGTCGATTAGTTTAGTTAAACAAAATTAGGTAGCCCAACAACTTAGACAAAATTTTAGGTTCAGATGCACATAACAATAGGGTAGTAAAATAGTGATAATTTGAAGGTGTCGCCAACAAAGGAGGCATGATATTTGGCGAGAAGGGAAAGTTGAGCCTTAGTTATTGTTGGGACGCGAAGAACGCAACGGAATCGGACAATAAAAACATCCCGCCTGATGCCCACAAATCCGTTTCGGAACTAAAAAAAAAAAAAAAATCAAAAAATCGTAAGTGATCAAATCATCGTATACGGATTTGAATCCGCGTCCGTACCAGTTCCGTCGAGGTGATGCCGCTAGCCGCACAGGTGTCCGGCCTCCAGCGGTATCCATGCAATCTTTTGCGGCGGTTTGTCCTCGCTCCCTCGTCCAGATCAGCATGCCCGCTGATGAATCTTCGCCGCAACAATGTCTGGAATACTCAGACGGGAATTCCGACGTTCGGGAATTGCGCGCGGTGGAGACGGGAAGACACCCGGTGCCCTAAAGGGGCTACCTAGAGGAGGAGGAGAGAAAGGGGGATAGCCAGCAGGGAGAGCTCCTAGAGTTTAGCCCAGGGTTTCTACATGGCCTGTCTATATATTAAGTCGGCACAACGTTTTCACAAAAGTCTCCGAATTAATATAAAACCTACTAAAACACCATCGACTGAGAATCTATTTACATGTGACTTTGTAGGCCCATTTACCAGTTTGATTTTCAGCCCGTTAAGTCCAGTAACAATTTATTGACTTATAGTAATTAATTAATATATCATATTTAATTAATTACTTAACTGAATTAACATCTCATGTAAATTCGGTCAGACTTTCGATCAAGTTGAGTGCCAAACAACACCTTATGATCCAGAAGGTAAGGAGGTTCAACAAGCCATTTATGGAACCTATCCGTCCACAATTACCGTATGGCTATAATCCTTCATTCGCACAATATTCTCGAGTCAACCTAAGGTATGGTCAACTATCAAACCCTAGATGGTCAACTCACTTGGATTAAACTCTACTGTATAATATCATAAAATACCTTTTATGATATTGTGTCTGCTCTGTCCAGAGACTCCTACGGATCTATCTTAGTGCATTCTCTCTCTAGTTACCTGAAAGCAAATGATACTATATTGAACACATAATCACTTTTGAAAGTCTTCCGCTGGACCCGATCCTTGACTATTAGAGATCCTGTGGATAAGGATAAGTGAGCAAGGTCAAAGCCCAGAGGTCTACCGACAAGATGTCTTTAGTGTCTCAAGTCCAAGGATCAACTACGCCATTGTGACGATGAATTAAGTCAGCTGATAGTCAGGTAAATTACCATCTGACGATTCATGTCGAATCAGTTCAATGAACTTAATCCCTAATGAACACCTACAGGTTCACTATTGTGTCTCCATACAAGTGACTAACGAGATCAGTTACTATCATCATATAAGTTGGAATAACCTATATTAGTCTTACCAGATGTTTGATGTCCTTCTTAAGTATCCTACGATTAGGAACAATGATGGACACGATGACTAGATATCAGACTCAAGACCCTAGTGAGAGTTCTAGTGCTCGGGGAGGGCCTTCAGCTGCTCTGGAGAGATTCTTGAAGCTGAAGCTGCCTCATTTTACTGGTCATCCCAACCCTTCATTGGCTGAAGGAGTTAAAGAAGACTTTTTATACCATGGACTGTGCGGCAGTTGAGAGGACTCTGTTGGCTACCTTCATGTTGAAGGATGATGCCTATGACTGGTGGACCACTTTGAAGAGCTTGTCTTATACAGATAGGATTCTCAAGGAGATTCCATGGGAGACTTTTGTGAAGGAGTTCTATGGATAGTACTTTTCTAGACATGTCCAGAAAGCTAAGGAGAGGGAGTTTATAGAATTGACCCAAGGGAGCATGACAGTGCTCAAGTACCAGATGAAATTTGTTTTGCTTGGGAGGTTTGTGTCCTTCATTTCAGGGGATGAGGAGCGTCGGACCGAGAGGTTTGTTGATGGATTGGGGTTCGATTTGAGGAGTTTTGTGGCGTCCCACTGTTGTACGGACTTGGCATCGGTGGTTAAGTGCGTTGCAGCAGTAGAGGCACAGCATGATCAGTCGGCTCGGGAGAGGAGACTAGCTACTCAGGGGCCAGTATACGGCAAGGGGAAGATAGCAGCAACTCCTTCATCTGGATCGCGATCGTCTTCACTCGGCTCCAGATTCAAGAGGTTCTTTCGAGGCGGTGGCGGCAGCAACGGCAGCAGTGGTAGTAGCAGACCTAGGCAGACCCAGCAGACCCTTGACCATTGAGAGTCATTAGTTACCTACCCAGTTAGTTGTGATTGCCATTTGTGACTTTGATGTCATCTTGGGCATGGACTAGTTAGAGGCTTTTTATGCTGAGGTGGACTGCCACAGGAAGAGAGTGCGCTTCTCTATCCTGGGCATCCCGGCCTTCTACTTCCAAGGTATTAGGCTTTCTTCTCGTGTATTCTTATTTCTACTTTTAAGGCCTAGAGGTTACTTGTTAGTGGCTATGAGGCTTTCCTTGCCTCAATAGTTGTAGTTGGTGATAGTAGTGGTTTCAGTCCTTGGCAGGTGCCTGTAGTTTGTGACTTTGTTGATGTGTTTTCTGAGGAGTTGCTTGGCCTTCCTCCTCAGCGGGGGGTTGAGTTCACTATTGAACCATAATCCTCCAGATTCCACAAGGTTAGTAGCGATCATCTTTTCATTGAAGCCCTCGGTTTCTGGCGATCACATTAGTTTTAAATTTGATTTGTTAATTATGTTAACACATGATGTCATCATAATCACACACACTATTTGAGCACTACAACTTTTTAGCGATCACGGTGAGAGTTGTCTTGTCATTTTTCTCACTCTTGTTACTTTTCCATTGGGCACCCTCGTATGCACCATTTGTGTCCTTCGGGCACGTTTATGGTTGGTTTTTTGGTTTTATCCCCTTGTGCACCTCGTGCGCACCCCTAGTGGCAAAATTTTGCCCTTCCATGATTCCTTGAAATTGGTAGTGTTGAAAGAGCATGTGTGTTTGGATTGATATGCATGATTGTTTGCATGATAAGTTATTTGTTTAGACTGAGTCTCGCATGATTAGTTGGTCATTATTTACCTTGTTAGTCTGAGAAGAGATTGTCCTTGTTTATTCTTTTGTTTTTCTGTTTACGGGGCTTAAATAGCGTCGAGACAGAGCGACGCCATTCTGAACGACGTCGCCCAGGCTCGACACCATTTAGCCTGGCTATCTTGTCTACCTTGCTGCTCGAGGCTCTGTTGACAGTTGGGTTACTGTGTTTAATAGCATCGACTCAGAACAACGCCATTCAAGCAGCCTAAACTTTAGCCAACAGATCTTGGATTTTTTTATTTGTTTCCACTATTATATTCATATCTATTACATTAGAGGCCACCCCGACCGCAAGTCATTAGCACTGGGAGCTTACTCCCCTTTCTATAGGAACACTCCTCTCGACACTCTCACCTCTCTCTGACTTGGTCGGTCCCTCGGTCAGACTAGAGTGGTTAGTGTTGAGACCTTCGTAAGTCCACAAAAGCAGAGAATTCCTCTCTGTTCATCGGGCTGGTTGTACCATTGAAGTACCGGGTAGATTTTCATAACACTGTGAGCAAAGCTATAGAATATAACGATAGAAACTGAATTAAAACTAGGATCCTATCCATTGAGAGAATTCGCAGTTAAAAATCCAATTAATTCAATAAGAAACTCTCAAAACAATGTAAGCATCCACTTGATTGTTAATTCTTGTACAACTTGTTTGAATCTTTGGTTAACTAAATACCATGATGCTACGTTCAGGTAGAGTCGTTGGAGTGGCAGCTTATGAATAGGATATCCGATTTGAGTACGAGGGAGATGCTAATGCCCCTTAAAACTATGATTATCACTTTGAAAATGGAGGAGATGCTAATGCCCCCCTTAATTCTAATCACTTTCAAACTGAATATGAGGGAGATGCTTATGCCCCTCAAGGTCAAGTCCATTTCACTCATGATCAATATAACCCCAACATTGATCGTTCCCAAGTCCATGTAATCTCCAATCCCGCTTATGAAGAGGCTCAAGATCAAGCTGAGCCTTCTTCCACCAATCCCCTTGATCTAGTGACTGTGTTGGGAGCTCTTGCTACCCATGTGGACCCTCAACAGCTCGAGGCGATCTAATCTATTCTAAAGGGGAAGATCCTCGTGCATCCATTCGAGCCACGCATCCTGGTTACGCCCGTCATTCAACCAATCCCCATCCAGGTCATGGAAGGCCTCCATATCTCTACTCCTCGACCTATGGCACCTCTACAATCTTCTTCTATATACCCGGTCCGGCCGCCAATGCCAACTTATCAAAATGCCTTCGGGCATGGTAGAAACGCTGCCGGTTCTCAACCTTACTATCCTCCATGTCCTAGCTACTCTAGGAGGCAGACCTTTTAAGCACCACCACCCTCACCAACTGATTCAGTTATCCAAGCACTCTTCACGAAGATTAACTAGATGGATGAGCAGTTTAAAAGCTTTAAGAAGATGATGGATACTAAGGCTGCTACCGAAGTTTCCATCCCTAACCTGCCTATGTTCCTCCTTTCACCCTCTAAGATGCCTGTGTATCGGAAGCATAGCAGTTCTGGTATTCCTTTCACCCATCTGAAGGAATTCATGTACGAATCATCATTCTGGCAAAGTGATAAATGGTCACTGGCTTTTCTCTTCAGAAGATCATTAGAGGGGGCAGCCCTAGAATGGTTCTTTTCACTAGACCCCTCTGATGTTGAGGATTTTGACACAGTGTCTAGAAAGTTCCTATAGCGTTACACAGACAGAGTTGCACCATCACTTTCCATAACTGATCTGGTAGCCGAAAAGATGAAGTATGATGAGGAATTCGTAACTTTTGTTGATAGATGGAGGGCCATGGCCTAGAAAATTAAGGATCATCTATCTGAGTCCGAGCAAGTTAAGATGATGATCGCCAATGCAACACCACAGTATAAGTTGGTTCTAGCATTGAATAATTTGACCAACATGGCAGACTTGTATGAGAGGGCGCACTATATCCAAAATGCTTTTAAGGACTCCACCTTCTCTAGTGTCTTTGATCCACATCGACCTAACAGGCCTCCACCTCGGAAGCCCGTTATTCCCAATTCTTCCAATATGGGTCCAACCACAGAGGGCACATTGTCTCATTAACAGATCAGCATAGTAAACAATAATCAACCTCAATTCATGAGGAGTCAGCAACCGCAGTACAATGGGTAGAGGCTGCCGAACCAACAGGGTTTCAGGCCCCCCCAACAGCCATATCAGCCAGCTTTTAACTAGCCTCGTCAGCAATCAACACACAACCAGGTTCTTCCACCAAAAGACTATTCTCAGTAGAGGAAACCTCCAGGTCCGAAGAGGGCATCTTATCCACCACTCCCAGAAACCTTGTCTGACATATTCAATGCCCTCATGGCGCCGAATGCTTTGTCACTGCCGAAGGAGAGGACGGTTTGGCCTCAAAATGCTGATGCTTCCCAGTACTGTGTGTTTCATAGACAATCGGGGCACACTGTGGATGCTTGTTTCTAGTTTAGGGACTACATCTATGATTTGAATGACCAAGGGGACATCGACTGGGAGGAAATGAGGAAATTTATAACTGCTTTGAAGGCAAGGAGACCACAACAATAACAACTACAATAGCCACAGCAGGCTCAGAGAGTCCCAGTTTAGCAGGCGGCACACCCGCTAAATATGGGAATAGTCCAGAACCCGCTGCCGGAGCACTAGAATCAAATTGTCCCGATCCTCACGAAGAGCCAATATGAGGCTGATAGGGGACAACAGTGGAGGGTTGAAGAATCCTCGTCTATTTATTCTATAGGCCACAACCAAAACACAACCATACTATCACCTTGCCACATTATTCGCGTCCCTATGCCTTCACCAGTTCCATCACAACCTACACTTGCTACCCCTATTCCACTACCCGCCATCCTCAAACCCACAACCATCATGCCACCACCATTAAATAACCCTCCACCCGTCTACGAACCCATCATGCCATCCAAGCCATTACTACGCATTCCATTCCCCACATCGCCATCAACGACCTACCATAATGTCATCCAACCTACCAAACCCCTCATCCGCATCACCCAATCACCTGCAGCACCAAGCCAACCCCTCATGCCTTCCAAACCCCTCATTAATCCGGTAGTTCTCAAAGCATCACCCACACCCTCCATTGTTGAGCTTCGAAGCGGTAGGATCTTTAATAAGGTATTCCCACAGTCTGCTATTCAGGAGGGTCCGTCAATGAAGATGTGCCGGTGGAGAAGATCACATCATTGTTGGTGTTAGTTTTTTGGGTGTCCTACAGATCAATTATGGGCTGTGTAGGCCCAAAGTGTAGTACAATCTTGTTCAATATATTTGAGTGGTATTTAGAACATAAACTTGTAATCTATGGATTGCTTTGCGTTGTCCCTAGGATATGTGGTTGTAAAGTCGATTTTGAGATGGGATCTCGAATGTGAGTTTGATATGTAGATGACCAATCTACACATCAAACTCACATTGATTACTCGTAAATCGTCACGCATGATGTGTAGATGACCAATCTCACTGTCATCGGTACGGGGCACCGGCACATATGTGTGGGTGTTCATCCTGGGAGGATGTTCACTGAACTGATATGATGATGGATCTTCAGATGGTTAATTATACCTAATGTTAACTGAAGATCCATCTGTCTCAGTGGTATCGTTGATCCTTTGACCTGAGACATTAATGAGGTCTTGCGTGAGGACTGATGTGGTTTAATGTTTGGTTAAGTGACTTTAACCATAAGTCATGAAACATCGAATTATTAGCCACATTGGGATACATACGAAGACCGTTAATGGTCAAGAGGGGGTCGCTCACTGTCAGGTATATCACAGACAGTTAATGAGTCATGACATCATGACATAGACGCTCTACTAAATCCCTGGCCAGGGTGGTATCAGTTCATTTGGAATGAACGTGAAATTATTATGGAGGTCATGGTTAGACGACACGATCACTAGTGGTTTGATGAAACCATACCATACGATCGAATCAGACTCATAGAATGAGTGAGAGATTATAGCATTACGGTAACTGAAGACTTACAGGTGCCAGACAGGAAACAGATGAACCCGGCATCTTCTGGGATTACGCGAATTTGCTTAACCCAACGTGATCAAAAAGGTCCGGAACAACTTAAATGGTTATTGAGAATAACCGGTTTAATTTACTTCTAATTAAATTAGAAGTTAATGGATCTTTAAACCAGAGTGATAATAGGCCTAGAGGATCACACACAAATAACTCTTGCAGAATGGAATATTATTGTATAATAAAGTATTAAATTCTTTTTAGAAAATAATTTATAAATGGCTTAAAAGTCTATATCCAATAATATAAAGGGTATATATATAATATATGTATTATTAGGCTTATTTGATAAATAAACTAATAATAATATATTGATATATAATACACCCTGGGGTTTACTTTAACTGCGGCAGTTAAAGAGGGGTTAGGTTAAACGAGGCGGTTCAAGCTGTCGCCTTAACATTCCTATAAATAACCACCTATTCTCCAACCTGTAACCTAGTGAAAGCTTTCTAACCATTCCACACAGTTGGCCGTCAAGAGGAAAAGAAGAGTTGGACTCTTCTCAAGTTCTTGAGGCAAGAGGGTTTGTGCAGGTTTTGGAGAAAGAGAGCTCCGTCACTGTAAAGGTTGGTGTGGATTAAGCTCTAGAGGCCGGACGTTTGTACGGCTCAAAATTTCGTAGAGTTCGGCATCGATTTTCACAGGATAACATATTCTGTGCAAGGTGATAAATCTCGTGTGATTTATGTTGTTCCGCTTCTGTGATTTTCCGGGGGTTACGACTGAACCCAACAGTGGTATCAGAGCTAGGTTTAGGCTCCTGTTGATGCAACTGGGAAGAACGAGCTCTGTTGTAACATCATGTTTGAGTTCTTCAATTTTATTTTAAGTTTTTGGGCCACGAAAAATTTAGTTTTTCAGAACAGTAGGAAATTGGACGACAAAAGGCCAGGCCATCTGAGTATTTTGAATTTTTTTTTCAAATTATAAATGGCACTTGGAGTGGCCGTCTGGAACGTAAACAACACTTGGAGTGACTGTCAAGTTTTAAAGGATTTTTCTGAAATTTTTTCGGAAAAAAAAAAAAAAGGGCCATGCATATGGCCGTCCACCTGGTGGATGGCCAGGATGTTTGCCGTCCACTTGGAGTGGACGGCCAGTATGTTGGCCGTCCACTTGGAGTGGATAGCCATGCATGTGGCCGTTCACCAACATGGTGGCCGTCCACTTGAAGGGGTGGACGGGCAACCATGTGGCCTTCCACTTGGTGGAAGTCACTTGGCTTTGCCGTCCGCTTAATTTTAAATTGTTTAAAATTAATTTGTTGTCCGATTTTTTCCACTGTTGGGCGCACTGCTCCAACCCGTATTGCGCACTGCACTGGTCCAGAAAATTAAAATTTTTCTTCAAAAATTAAGATAATTGTCGGATACGATTAGTTAAATTTGATTTTGATTAATCTGATAATTATCTTGTAAATTTCGAGATTAATTGAAGATTACATATAAATTCAAACTTTCGAATTTTTAATTATTAGATAATCGTTAAATTCGAATTTTGAAAAGATTATCGTTAATTTCAAATTTTGAATTTGTAAAATTATTGGATAATTTTCAAAGGATCAAATTATGAATTTTAATGAAAGATAATTGAAGACGGTCATTGAATTAAATTGTATTCTATCATCGGATGATTAACTTTAATTTAAATTTTATGATTATCTTAATTATCATGATTGATTGAATTTAAAATTTTAAATTCGTGTTTATATCCTCTTATACATATGGAATGATTCTGTGCATAGATGTTATTGTGATGCCATATTTATTTTGGTCTCTGTTCGATTAATTTTGAATGTAACTATGAGTTTTTCAAAATTAAACATGATCAAAATTTCTCGTATTCACAACCTATTCTTTCAATCCAAATATAAGGATTATTTTCAAAATAACTCTCCTGTGATTGGTATGATTGTGTTTGGAATGGTGGGTGATCATAGACTTAGCTCAGTTCGTTTGAGGCCTGCGAGCCTCCCTTCTCTCTCTATTTAATTTTCAATAATATTCTATCTTCCTCCGATGAATGTATTCGCCCTAAGCGCTGCTGGAAATTATTTGACATGTCATTCTTTTTTTGGCCTGCGAGCCGTGTAATTATTGTAATTAATGCTGCGGATGGAGTTTGAAGGCACGGAAGATGAACTGCGAGGATGATCCTGCTACTTAGGAAGTAAGCTAGATATCTGCATAGCTTTACTTAGAGTCCATGATCACCCAAGCTTATTTATTTGCATGGGATGCATTTATTTTGAGCAATTGTTAGATACAGTAAATATATAGCTCGAATATATTTATTCTACTACTTAAGGTGAGATCAAGATAAAAGCAAAATTCTTTCTTTATTAAATATTAGATCTGAGAATGTGACTTTAGAAGCCGTCGTGGCCCTCCACCATTATAGGGTGACTGAATGCCATTATCTCATGGATTTGTTGTGCTTTACATAAGATTTATGATTTGGTGGCAGGATCTCAGCCCTAAAGCTTTGCTTTAATAGGATGAGGGATTGAACTTGGCCTTGTTGTGCTTTCTACAAGGTCGGGTTATGAACTCATTGCTGTGTAGTAATGGTGGTGCAATCTAACTGGGAGTATCTTTTGTTGTGCTTTCCACAAGGAGATGACTGCTCGGGGGCCGAAAGTCGTATATTGCATTGGATGCAAGTGCTGTTGACTGCCTAAGGAATGTGATGTGATTTGTTGTACTTTCCACAAGGTCGCATCTCAGTTTTGTTGTGATTCTGACCCACTAGGACGATTGTTATGATCTCCCATTCTATATGATTGAGGGTCATATAGTTCGACGCAAAATAGTAGAGCTAAGTAAGATAGAAAGCCACATTTAAGTTAGAACCAAGAACGCATGCTAAAATATTGTCTTTTATTTTTCATTCAGATCATCATGTCGTTGTCAAATCCCCTCCATAGCATCTTGGATGCGAACAAATTGACTGGACCTAATTATCAAAACTAGCTATGTAATCTGCGAATTGTCTTAACAGCCGAAAAGATTGTGTACGTGTTAGACACGATTCAACCTGAGCGTCCCGCTGATGCCGAGGAAGGTAATTAATTAAATTATGCAAAATAATCAAAAGATTCTTCCCTTGCGCAGTGTTATATACTAACTTCTAAGGCTCCCGAGCTACAGAGGCAATTTGAAAAGACAGATTGTAGAGCTATACTTCTCCAACTACGCCAGCTCTTTGGTGAGTAGGGTAGGATAGAGAGGTATGAGCACTCCAAGAAACTTTTCAGGACTAGGATGTTTGAGGGTGCTTCAGTTGTAAGGATTGAGATTTCGGATCCAGTTATCGGGTCAGTTTCGGGGTCGGATCCCGTAGTTTGGGCCATGGTGGGGCTGAGACTTAGTTTCTGTTTAGCGTCGAGCTTGCTCGACGCGGTTCAAACGGCGTCCAGCAGTGTGGACGTGTTTTAGGCTGTGCCACGTGGGCTGGCCTTGCGCCGCGAGAGTACGGCCCCGGTGACTTCGTCTGAATGGCATCTTATATGGACGACACCATTTAGACTACGACCCTGGTTTGTCAGTGTACGGCCCGGTTTTGTCGTCTGAATGACGTCAGGCTTGCACGACGCGTTTTACCAAGCTTCTGTTTGATCCCGCGAACCCTCCCTCCTTACCCTCATTCTCTCCTTCCTCTTCTCTCTCCTCTATTCCCTCTGGCGAACTGACGAACCCTTTCCCCTTCTCCTTGCTTTCCTTTCCTCTTCCTCCTCTCCCTCCACTCCATTAACCTACCAACTTCCTCCACTACCACCACCACTTCCTCCGCGGCGCACTTCTCTCCGGACGGCGGCCGACGTCCCGGTTGAGTAACGGCGTCCATGGCGGTACCAGCGGCGGCGTGTGGCAAGGTGGGTTGGCGGCTTGGAGCTAGGAGGAGTTCGAGTAACCGGTAGGGTGACGATCCCCGTTGTATTTCGTTTAAAAGCTATGTTTTTCCCGCTTGGAGCATGTTTAGTGGTTTTCTTGGGGTTAAAATATTAAATGCATGTAATGAGAATTTAGGTGTTTTAATGGGTATTTAGGCTCTCCTCCTCCTTCTCCACTTTGTTCGTGTTTTTACACGATTTGGGGGAGGAAATTCTACCCCGTGGATTGGGGGAAGGCGGAGGGAGAACCTATCTGTGAAGGGTGAATGGCGTCGGGGGACAGCGACGCCATTTTAATGGCGTCCTCCGTGAATGACGCCTTTTAGGCCATCTTCCGAGGCCAGTTTTTCTATGAACCAGTTTAGGAAGTTTGAATGATGTCGGCATTGGACGATTCAAACCAGAATTCCATTAATCCCTGCAATTAACACGTGTTTACATTGTTAGATAGTTTAGTTAATTGCATGCTTAGAAATGTACTCGATGATGATGGGTTCCATGTGATCGGATCGCACCGTGTTGTGTTTTGTGCGATCGTGGGCCTAGAGTGACAGTTGTTAGCGCTTAGGCACCCTGTGTCGGTGTGGGAATGACACGGCGTCGGTGTGGGAGTGGCGGGGTGACACTTAGAGAGAGGGTCACCTGGTGTACCCCGGGATATAGCTAGTACTGGTGTGGGAGTGGTACATTCGGAGTGTCACTCGTGCTGGGGGAAGCAGAACCACCTGGAGCCTGTCAGGCCAGAGTAGCCAGCACGCTATCTGAGGGGTTGCTGTTTGGTCTCAGCCAGTCGGAGTTTCTCGCGTTCGGCCGTGTGGTTGTCGTGTTTTACCGAGACGCTGGTTGTGGGTTCCGTGGTAGAATGGTTTCAGAATTCTGCATGTTATATTTCGAATGCATGTGTTTTATATCGAAATCTAGGAGTTACGTTTACTGCTTTACTTGCTTAAATTATCTATATTTGTGTTGCTGCACTTGTGGGTGCGTGAGTGGGCGGTGGGGATCGAAGGATCCCTACTGAGTCTTTTCGATGAGACTCACCCCTATTGTTTTCAGGTGAGGGTTCCAGGCAGGCGTAGCGAGGAGAGTGTTGCTTTGGGTCGCGCGCCAGCAGCCGTTGTTCCGGGATATGCCCCGATGTAGTTGTCATTTTATTTTCTGGCCTGTATGCTTAATTATTTCCTTTCTGTTGGAGTATGTAATTATTTACTGTGTCGAGTCGCATTATAATAATTTGAAATTCTTGCACTTCCTTTTCAATTCAATGCGATGTAAATGTTTAGCTTAGTTTATTATTTATTTCCCTGACTTATCTAGATCCTAGTTTGGCTCCAAATTAATGATTCGGTACCCATTTAGTAATCGGATCCTCGATTATAGGGTGGCGGGTCGTTACATCAGTATAGGCTCATATACTGAAAATGATAGAGTGGATAGAGAGACTCAATGGGCTAAGATTCACGTTGGATTTTGAACTTAGCATTGATCTTATTCTCCAGTCATTGTCTGAATCCTTTTCCCCCTTCATCATGAACTTTAACATGAATAGGATTGAGGTTTCTCTACCAGAACTCCTAAACATGTTAAAGAGTGCTGAAGGGACTATGCAGAAGGAAAAATCATCTTCTGTAATGATTGTTGATTGGACCAACAAGAAAAGGAAGGTCACCCAGACACCTAATAACAAGAAGGGAAAGAAACCGTCTAAAAGTAATCAGATCATCAAGGCAGGCAAGGGCAAGGGCAAGAAGGATGAAAAAGACAACAAATGCTTTTGGTGTGGACAGACAGGTCACTGGAAAAGGAATTGCAAGGCAATTCTAAGTGAAAGTATTTTTGTCATTGACTTAAATTTGTCTTTTATGAGATATACATCATGGGTATTGGATACTGGATGCGCATCTCATATCTATAATTCTTTGCAGGTACTGACAAATAAAAGAAGATTTGACAAAAGAGAGATCCAACTAAGGATGGGCAATGAAGCTATAGTTGCTGCTAAAGCTATAGGGACTACTCGTCTTAGTTTACCTTCTGGGATAATTTTGGAGTTAACAGAGTGTTATTTTGTTCCAGAAATTATCAGTAACATTATATCTATTTCCTACTTAAACAATGTTGGTTACTCTTTGATGATAACTAGCACTAGGTGCTCTATTATCAATAATGGTTTGATTATAGCTAATGGTTACTTGTTCAATGGGTTATATGTATTGGATACATGTAATGATATAATGTAGATTTCCAGTGATAAGACAGAAGAAGTGAATCCTGCATATCTTTAGCATTGCAGACTTGGTCATATAGGAGAGAAGATGATTTCTCACCTATGTTCAAATGGATATTTGAATTCATTTGAATTCAAATCATTTGATACCTGTGAGTTGTGTCTTATGGGGAAGATGACCAATGCTCCTTTTAGTGGACTTAGTGAAAGGACTGCTGAGCTTCTGGAACTCATACACATGAATGTATATGGACCCATGTCAATAGAAGCTAAAGGAGGATATCTCTATTTCATTTCTTTTATTGATGACTTCTCAAGGTATGGCTGTGTGTATTTAATGAGATATAAATTATAAGCTTTTGAGAAGTTTAAGGAATATAAGCATGAAGTAGAGAAGCAGACTGGTAAAAGTATTAAAACTCTTCGATCAGATCGATAAGGTGAATACTTAAGTCTCGAATTCACTTCTTACCTGAAGGACAATGGAATAATTTCTCAGTGGATTCCACCATATACGCCATAGCATAATGGTGTATCTGAAAGGAGAAATAGGACCTTGTTAGACATGGTCCGTTCCCTGATGTCCTTACCAAAATTACCATTGTCTCTATGGGGGTACGCTTTAGAGACTACAACCTACTTGTTAAATAGGATTTCGAGTAAGTTAGTTCCTACTACACCATATGAGATATGGAAGGGAAGGAAACCGAACTTTAATCATATTAAAGTTTGGGGGTGTCCTGCCCATGTGAAGAGGAATGACGCAGATAAGCTAGAGTCGAGAACAGACAAGTGTAGGTTTGTGGGATATCCAAAAGAGACATTTGGATATTATTTCTATCACCCTTCTGAGCAAAAGGTCTTAGTGGCCAAGAGAGTTGTATTCCTAGAAAAGGAATATCTCCTATAGAAAAATAGTGGGAGCCAGAAAGAACTGGACGAGGTCCACGAACTAGGGACACAATCTCATTAGATGAGACACCACCTACAGAAAATGCTCAAAATGAAACACAGATATTACGAAGATCTGGTAGGGTACTTAGAGAACCTGAGAGATATGTTGGACATGTCTCTAACAGCTCATCTAAGGTACAGATAAATGAGGATGATGATCCTCAATCCTATCAGGAGGCAATTCGTAATTCTGACTCCGAGAAATGGAAGGAAGCTATGGACTCAGAAATACACTCCATGTATACCAATCAAGTTTGGAACTTGGTTGACATACCTGAAGGGAAGGTCCCTATCGGCTGCAAATGGATCTTCAAGAGGAAGATTGGAGCAGATGGACAAATTGACACTTATAAGGCTCGACTGGTGGCAAAAGGATATCGTTAAAGACAAGGAATTGACTATGACGAAACTTTTTCACCAGTAGCAATGATAAAGTCAATAAGAATCTTCCTTGCCATTGCAGCATACCTAGATTATGAGATCTGGCAGGGATGTGAAGACAACTTTCCTTACTGGAAATCTGTCAGAAAAGGTGTACATGGTACAACCTGATGGATTCACATCTAAGCAGCATCCTTATAAGGTATGCAAGCTTCAGAAATCTATTTATGGATTGAAGCAAGCGTCTCGAAGTTGGAATTTAAGATTTGATGAGATTATCAAATCTTTCGACTTCATTCGAAATAAAGACGAACCCTGTGTTTATAAGAAGGTCAGTGGGAGCTCAGTGACCTTCTTAGTCCTCTATGTTGATGACATCTTACTCATTGGGAATGATGTAAGGATGTTGACATCAACAAAGTCTTGGTTGTCCAAGGCATTCTCCATGAAGGATTTGGGAGAAGCATCCTATGTGCTGGGCATAAGGATCTATCGTGAAAGATCAAAGAGGATGTTGGGAATGTCCTAATCCATGTACATAGATACTATACTCAGGAGATTCCAGTTGGAAAATTTCAAAAGAGGTCTCATCCCTATGAGACATGGAATTTACCAATCTAAGGACATGGCCCTTAGAACACCTGAGGAAGTAGAGCACATGAGTCGGGTACCCTATGCCTAGGCAATAGGGTCAATCATATATGCTATGCTATGTACTCGCCTTGATGTAGCCAATGCTTTGAGCATTACCAGCAGATATCAGAGTGATCCAGGCGAAGAGCACTGGAAAGTAGTGAAATGCATCCTTAAGTACTTGAGAAGAACTAAGGATCTTTTCTTGCTGTATGGAGGAGAAGAGGACTTGCAATTGAGAGCATATATAGACTCTAGTTTCTAGTCAGATTCGGATGATAGCAAATCCATGTCTAGATTTGTATTCATGTTAAATGGAGGGGCAGTCAATTAGAAGAGTTCCAAGCAAGAAACGACTGCGGATTCAACGACAGAGGCAGAGTATATAGCTGCGGCTGAAGCTGCCATGGAAGCGGTCTGGATGAAGAAATTCATTTCGGAACTTGACATAGTTCTCAGCATATTGGCTCCCATCCCATTATTATGTGATAATAATGGGGCCATCACGCAGGCGAAGGAACTTTGGTCTCACCAAAGGACGAAGCATATTCTAAGGCTGTTCCATTTGATTCGGGAGATTGCTACAAGGGGAGAAGTAATGGTAGAGCGTGTACCATCAGAAGACAATATTGCAGATCCACTGACTAGCCTTTGTCATAGATTGTGTTTAAGCGTCATCGGGAAAAGATGGGCCTCAAGCCTGTGGGCAATTGGCTGTAGTACAAGTGGGAGATTGTTAGTTTTTTGGGTATCCTACAGACCAATTATAGGCCGTGTAGGCTCAAAGTGTAGTACAATCTTGTTCAATATATTTGAGTGGTATTTAGAGCATAAACTTATAATCTGTGGAATGCTTTGCGTTGTCCCTAGGATATGTGGTTTTAAAGTCAATTTCGAGATGGGATCTCAAATGTGAGTTTGACTGTACATGGACGTGTCGGGATCGCTGTGTCGGGATCCGACCGAAAAACGCAGCGGAATAAAATATTCGGGATCGGATCTGTCCCGTTTCGATCGTAGAAATAAAACCGGAGTAAATAGAATTTACCTTGCGCGGATTCGAATCCGCGTCCGTTTTTCGGTTCTGTCGGAGCGATGCCGCAAGTCACGCAGATGCCCGACCTCTAGCGGTATCCACGTGGTTCTCCTCGCGATGGATCGTCCTCGCTTCCTCGCTCGCTGCGGCGTTTGTAGATCCCGTCTGGCTGCACGTAATCCCCCGCGACATGCGGATTCAGAATCTCCCGTCGGACGGAAGGCGGAGCAGTCGGGAACCGCACGCCCAGAAGAGAAAGAAAGAGAGAAAGAACGAATGACGGCTAGGTCAGGGTTGCTGGCCCCCGATGTAGAATCCGTTCTTTTATAATAAGCCTGTTTGCGGTTTTTCATAAAAACCCAGACTTATCCGAAATTTTGTCGGATTATCCATCGACTTGAGAACCATTTGCGTGTGACCCTCTAGCCCCAAATACCAGTCCAGTTAATAGCCCATTAAGTCCAGTAACCCTTTATTGACCCACTGATTTAATTAATATCCTTATATTCAATTAACCAACCGAATTTAATGTCCCACAATGAATTCGGACGGACTGCCGATCACGTTGGATGCCAAGCAACATCGCGTGATCCAGGAGGGCACTGGGGTTATCGCAACCCTCTATTGGAACCTTTTTGTCATCGGTTAGCACGCGGATATAATCCTTCATCCGTGCAATGTTCCCGAATCGACATAGGGCATGGTTTACTGTTAAACCCTATTTGGTCGATTCACTTGAATCATATGCCGCTAATCTGAATCCGATAACTCCTTATCGATTATAGAGTCCGCCCTGGCCAGGGACTTTAAGCGCATCATTCCCGGAACATTCTCTCTCAAACTACCGAGAGCAGATGATCCCGTATTGAACACACAATTACCTTCGAGGGTATTTCCCTGAACCCGATCGCTTGACTTATTGATAACCCATGGTTAGGGATTCGTTAGTCAAGGTCAAAGCTCAGAAACTTACCAACAAGATATCTTTGGAGTCTCAGGTCCAAGGATCATCCACGCAACCGTGACAAATGAATCGAGCTGGTTAACATTGAGGTGATTACCATACAGCGATTCATAGTTGGATCAGTTCAGTGAACTCATTCACCAATGAGCACCTATAGGTCCAGCATAGTGTCTCCACACAAGTGAATTATGAGATCAGTCACCCTCATCATATGAGCTGAAGTAACCTATACTAGTCTATCCGGATGTTGGATGCCCTATCTCAAACATCTTATGACTAGGAACAATTAAGAACATGTGTTTATAAGTCTTCGGTCCCGTAATTATGATCTTATCATAAACCGAAGACTGTTGCACATGTTCATGGACTTCATCGTGATACGATAAACATAGATCGAATTAATTACATACAATGAATTATTGCCATTTATTAATAATCGAAATAAGTACGTTGTATCGGATTGGCTTTGAGACCATCTAATACTAACAATCTCCCACTTAGACTAAAGCCAATCACTTTTATACAGAATACCCATATTCTCTAAGTGACGCTCAAAAACATTTTGAGACAAAGGCTTTGTTAGTAGATCTACTATGTTGTCGGCTGAGGGAACTCTTTCCACCACGACATCTCCTCGAGCTATAATTTCTCTGATCAAATGAAAGCGCCGCAGAATGTGCTTCGACTTCTGATAAGACCTCGGCTCTTTCGCTTGAGCAATCGCCCCATTGTTGTTACACAGCAGTGGGATGGGACCAGATATGCTTTCCACCACACCAAGATCGCCGATGAATTTCTTCATCCATACAGCTTCCTTGGCGGCTTCAGCAACAGCAATATAATCGGCTTCCGTTATCAAATCAGCAGTGGTTTCCTGCTTGGAACTTTTCCAGCTCACTGCTCCCCCGTTGAGTGTGAAAACAAAACCTGATGTTGACTTGCTGTCGTCAGGATCAGACTGAAAACTCGAGTCAGTGTATCCTTGCAGCTTTAAGTCCCCTCCTCCATAGACTAGAAATAGATCCTTAGTCATTCTCAAGTACTTAAGGATGCATTTCACAGCCTTCCAGTGTTCATCACTTGGATCTGCCTGATGTCTGCTCGTAACACTTAGAGCATATGATACATCAGGTCTGGTACATAGCATGGCATACATGATGGACCCTATGACAGAAGCATAAGGGACTTTATCCATCACTGCCCTCTCTTCAGGTGTCTTGGGAGACTAACCTTTAGAGAGTGAAATTCCATGTCTCATCAGTATGAGACCTCTCTTGGAATTTTGCATGCCAAACTTTTTGACAATGGTTTCTATGTACATGGATTGGATTAAAGCTAGCATCTTCTTTGATCTATCTCTATAGATCCGTATTCTCAATACGTAAGATGCTTCTCCCAAATCCTTCATGGAGAAGTTCTTTGACAGCCATATCTTTACTGATGACATCATTCCTACATCATTCCCAATGAGTAGGATGTCGTCAACGTAAAGAATCATAAATGTGATTGCGCTCCCACTGTTTTTCTTGTATACACAGGGCTCATCTACATTCTTAATAAAGCCATAAGATTTGATTGCCTCATCAAATCTTATGTTCCAGCTTCGGGATGCTTGCTTCAGTCCATAAATGGACCTCTGCAACTTGCATACCATGTCTGGAGATTCTTTGGATGTAATCCTTCTAGTTGTATCATATACACCTCCTCCTCAAGGTTTCCATTGAGGAAGGCAGTCTTCACATCCATCTGCCAGATTTCATAATCATAGTCGGCAGCAATGATGAGAAGAATTCTGATGGACTTAATCATAGCAACGGGTGAAAATGTTTCGTCATAGTCAACACCTTGTCTTTGACGATAGCCTTTTGTCACTAATTTTGCTTTATAAGTCTCAATACGTCCATCTGCACCGATCTTTCTTTTAAAGATCTATTTGCAGCCGATAGGTACTATACCATCGGGTAAATCTACCAAGTTCCAAACTTGGTTGATGTACATGGACTGTATTTTAGAATTCATGGCTTCCCGCCATTTCCCGGCCTCTAGACTTTCAATGGACTCCTGGTAAGTCTTAGGATCATCATCCTCATTATAGAGTATCCTTGAACCATCCAAATTAATATGTCCCACATATCTTTCTGGTGGTTTAGGTACTCTTTCAGACCTACGAGGTTCCTGTATATCATTTTGAACAGGTTCAGAAACTGACGGTTCATCTGATGAACCATTGCCAGTTTGTGGGTCTGGAATTTCTTCCAGTGTTACTTTACTCCCACTGTCCTTTTGGAGAATATAATCTTCTTCCAGAAAGACAGCTCTCCTGGCCACAAACATTTTGTTCGCTAGGAAGATAAAAGTAATATCCATAAGTTTCCTTTGGATATCCCACAAATCTACATTTGTCAGTTCTGGATTCCAGCTTATCTGCGTCATGTCTTTTAATATGAGCAGGACATCCCCAGACTTTAACATGTTTAAGGTCTGGTTTCCTTCCATTCTATATCTCATATGGAGTGGTCTCAACAGATTTGCTGGGTACCTTGTTCAGGATATACATAGCCGAGCTAAGTGCATATCCCCATAAGGACACTGGTAATTTGGACATGCTCATCATGGATCGCACCATGTCCATTAATGTGCGATTTCTCCTTTCTGATACACCATTCATCTAAGGTGTATAAGGAGGTGTAAGCTGAGAAAGGATACCATTATCCTTTAAGTATTTAATGAACTCTGTACTCAAGTATTCACCACCTCGATCAGATCGGATGGTTTTTATACTATTTCCTGTTTGTTTTTCTACTTCATTCTTAAATTATCTGAATTTCTCAAAGGCTTCAGATTTATACTTCAATAAGTATATATATCCAAACGTTGAGTAGTCATCAGTGAATGTAATGAAGTATGAGAAACCACCAATGCCTTGGGTTGACATAGGACCACATACATCTGAATGTATGAGTTCTAATATGTCTTTGGCTCGTTCTCCAGTTCCACTAAATGGAGACTTAGCCATTTAACCCATTAAACATGACTCACAGGTTGCATATGATTCATAATCAAATGGATCAAAGTATCCATCTTTATGCATCCTTTGGAATTTGTTTTCACCAATGTGTCCAAGCCTACAATGCCACAAGTAGGCTTTGTTCATTTCATACTTACTCCTTTTAATTGAAGAACCGATGTGTAAATTATCATGAGACACATTAAATAGATACAAACCATTGAACAAAATAGCAGAAACTATTAATTTATTTCCGAAATAAATTGAACAACTATTGTTCCCAAAATTTAAATTGTATCCAATTCTATCTAAGCATGAAATAGAAATGATATTCCTTATTATACTAGGTACATAATAACATTCATCTAATAAAAATGTGTCTCCGGATGGTAGCTTGAGCTTCACTGTCCCCACAGCGATCGCCGCAACTCTTGCGCCGTTACCTAGTCTCAGCTCCACCTCGCCGGTCCTCAACTTACGCCTTCTTGTCAGTGCCTGCACAGGAGTGCAGATATGAGATACACATCCAGTATCTAATACCTATGATGTACAATCTCTTATTGACAAGTTTACATCTATCATATAGATACCTGAAGCGTCCTGCTGCTTCACAGTTCTTTGAGCCTTATCCTTGAGGTATTCTTTGCAATTCCTCTTCCAATGCCCTTTCTGGTGACAGTAGAAGCAATCACCTTTCTCAGAATTTTTACCCTTGTCTTTCTAGGCAACCTATGCCTTTCTCTGAACCTTGTTCTTATTCTTTCGAAAAGCTTAGACTGCAAGTCTTTTTCTGTTGGTCTTACTAACCATGAGGACTTGGGGTTTATCCTTCATAAGGTTCCCCTCAGCAGTCTTTAACATGTTCAGCAGTTCAGCTAAGGTGGCCTGGATCCTGTTCATGTTAAAATTAACGATGAACTGAGCATATGACGGTGGAAGTGAAGACAACACGAGGTCTGTGTGCATCTCCTTGGGAAGTGTAATCCCAAGAGCATCCAGCCTCTCCACCCACTCAATCATCTTCAGCACTTGATTCTGTACTGAAGTTTCCTCTGCCATCTGAGCCTTGAACAGATTCTTCGATATCTCATATCGTTCGATTCTGCTCTGCTCACCAAATAGCTCCTTCAAACGGAGCATGATGGATCTAGCATCCATCTCTTCATGTTGCCTCTGCAACTCATTGCTCATAGAGGCTAACATGTAGCATTGGGCCATGGTGGAATCTTCCTTCCATTTTTCATACGCTATCATTTCCTCCTCTGGAGCATTTAATGCTGGTTCAGCAGGAGGTTCATTATCCAAGACGTAGGCAATCTGCTCAGACCTGAGGACTATCTTCAGGTTTCTGAGCTAGTCTGAGTAATTGGTGCCTGTCAAACAGTTGGCATCAAGTATGCCTCGCAACAGATTATGGTGCGACATTCTTGCCTACAGAAGATAATCAATTGATAATTAGCAGATATTCAGATTAACTAAAATAAGATATGGTCTTTTATTATCTAGTTTTACTCCCACTAATTTTCGACGGACTGTATAACCTTCAGATATACAGAACGGGAGACGCCGACTGTCTCCTAGTGGGGATCAGAATCTCCAAGCATTACAGTATGACCTCGGGTAAACACGTAGTATCACACCGCTATCTCAGAGCAATCATCTCATGATAATTGCAACTCCTTGCAATATCCGATCATATTTCGGCTCCCAAATTTAATAGTCCCGGGTAAACACAGTAGACCATTATCTCCGGTCTAAGCTTTACCATCAATACGTGACAGAGTAAAGTAGAAATATAGTTCCCGGGTAAACATGTGGATAACTATATCGTTCCTCTACTCTTATCCAAAGGCATTTAATGCCATGATCAACAGTCCTCTCAACAGACAATGGCAGACCTCGGGTAAACACATAGTATCTGCCATGACTGAATTAAGTTCTATTGATCATATTGATGGAGAGCCACGCGGTGCATTCTCAATGACTCGCGCTGCGGCTTAGAGTTTGTTACGAAGGTTTTACTTATTTTGTTTGGTCTCATCCTAGGTGATAGTATTAAATATATCGAATATATTATAAATACTAATAACCTAGCAAATATAAAGCATAGGCATCATATACATGTCATTAGTGTGGTCATGGACGGCACTGCAGTTTGACTTGAGCCAGACAGTCAAACGCACACACATACACAATATAACAACTTATATCATGAGTCTGCAAACCCATGGATTCAATGAACTCTTTCATTTTCATTTGGTCGACAGTTGTGGGTCATCCTCGCTCCGCGCGCAGCTGCCTCGATCAAATTACATCGTAATTCCCAATTACATGATAATTTAAATGAGGAAGCCTTATGGCGATTACATCAAGGAGGAAGGTAGAAGTACAATGGAATATGAGAGGGAGAGGTTCGTAGACCTCTATTTATTAATAAATAATAAACCACACAATCACATTCCATATCCACAAATAATGCACGTCCATGACCACTATGTGTTTTATTTAAACAAACTACACATGAAATAGCACATCAAATGGCTAAAGAAATCTTTCGAAAATAATAATAATTTTGGTTTCAGAAAACCAGGAGCCAATCAAAATTGGGTTTAGAAATTTTCGAAAACAAATTTCATTAATTTTAAGCATGTTAATCTAAATCATTATTTAAACAAGCAAACCAATCAAATTTTAAATAACCAATTACTACACATCAAATGTGCATAAAACCCAAAAATAATTACTTTAGAAATATTCCATGCTCAATTTGAACAATTCAAATAATTATGAGGTATTTAACAATTAAATACAACAATTAATCTAACACCTTAGATTAATAATTAGTATTAACAACATTTGTTAATATGACAATGAAAAACTCATATTTTATTATTAGGATCCAAAAATTAAAATTTTATTATCAAAATCAAATTTTAATAATAAAATAAAATTAAATCAAATTTAACAGGGCCACTAATAATAAAATATAAAATAAATGGGGTTTTGAAAAAGGGGCTCAGCCCGGCTGAACCCCTGGCTCGGGCCAGGGCTGAGCCAGGGCCCAGCCAGGGCTCGGACCCAGGCCTGCAGGCCTGGTCCGGGCCCTGCTGGGCCCTGGCTCGTGCCAGGGTCCAGTCGGGCTGGACCCTATCGAGCGGCTAGGGGAAACCCTAGCCGCCGATAGGGGGCCGCCCGACGGTTCCCTGCTGTGTAGGGAACCAGACGGCGGCAACCCCGACGGGGTTCCCTTCCGGCGCCGGCAGCGGCGCCGTCCGGCCACCGGCGACCGTCTGCCGGTTCCGGCGACGTCGCCGGCGCCGTCTGGTGGCCGGGGCAGGCCCGTGAAGGGCTCCGGTGGCCTCTTTCCTTCCCAAAATTTTTTTCCTCGATCCCCTTTTCAAAGCAGTTTCAAAAATGCAACAGGAAGAAGAAGGAAGGCCATGGCCAGCAGTTCCTGGCTCTCCACGCTGCCAGCATCGATCACAACGATCAAACCCCCCAAAGATCCATCTCATGGATCCGATTTTCTCAAAAATAGTCCGTTCTTCGTCCAACGAAAAACACAACGAAAAAACCCAAAAATAAAATATTTTCTTCAAATTTTAAATCGCGATCTCATCGCAATGAACATCTCATGCATTTAAATCTTGTAAGAAAATAAATTTAAGTATGGAATAAATTCAAAAACCATAATTTTAGAGACCGAAACGGCGAAAACACAGTGGAACCTGCCTCTGATACCACTGTTGGGATCGCTGTGTCGGGATCCGATCGAAAAACGCAGCGGAATAAAATATTCGGGATCGGATCTGTCCCGTTTCGATCGTAGAAATAAAATCGTAGTAAATCGAATTCACCTTGCGCGGATTGGAATCCACGTCCGTTTTCCGGTTCCATCAGAGCGATGCCGCAAGTCGCGCAGATGCCCGACCTCTAGCAGTATCCACGCGGTTCTTCTCGCAATGGATCGTCCTCGCTTCCTCGCTCGTTGCGGCGTTCGTAGATCCCGTCTGGCTGCACGTAATCCGCCGCGACATGCGGATTCTGAATCTCCCGTCGGACGGAAGGCAGAGCAGTCGGGAACCGCACGCCCAGAAGAGAAAGAAAGAGAGAAAGAACGAATGACGGCTAGGCCAGGGTTGTTGGCCCCCGACGTAGAATCCATTCTTTTATAATAAGCATGTTTGCAGTTTTTCATAAAAACCCAGACTTATCCAAAATCCTGTCGGATTATCCATCGACTTGAGAACCATTTGCGTGTGACCCTCTAGGCCCAAATACCAGTCCAGTTAATAGCCCATTAAGTCCAGTAACCCTTTACTGACCCACTGAATTAATTAATATCCTTATATTCAATTAATCAGCCGAATTTAATATCCCACAATAAATTCGGACGGACTGCCGATCACGTTGGATGCTAAGCAACATCGCGTGATCCTGGATAGCACTGGGGTTATCGCAACCCTCTATTGGAACCTTTCTGTCATCGGTTAGCGCGCGGATATAATCCTTCATCCGTGTAATGTTCCCGAATCGACCTAGGGCATGGTTTACTGTTAAACCCTATTTGGTCGATTCACTTGAATCATATACCGCTAATCTGAATCCGATAACTCCTTATCGATTATAGAGTCCTCCCTGGCCATGGACTTTAAGCGCATCATTCCCGGAACATTCTCTCTCAAACTACCGAGAGCGGATGATCCCGTATTGAACACACAATTACCTTTGAGGGCATTTCCCTGAACCCGATCGCTTGACTTATTGATAACCCATGGTTAGGGATTCATTAGTCAAGGTCAAAGCTCAGAAACCTACCAACAAGATATCTTTGGAGTCTCAGGTCTAAGAATCATCCACGCAATCGTGACAAATGAATCGAGCTGGTTAACAGTGAGGTGATTACCATCCAACGATTCATAGTCGGATCAGTTCAGTGAACTCATTCACCAATGAGCACCTATAGTTCCAATATAGTGTCTCCACACAAGTGACTTATGGGATCAGTCACCCTCATCATATGAGCTGAAGTAACCTATACTAGTCTATCTGGATGTTCGATGTCCTATCTTAAACATCCTATGACTAGGAACAATTAAGAACATGTGTTTATAAGTCTTCGGTCCCGTAATTATGATCTCATCATAATCCGAAGACTGTTGCACATGTTCATGGACTTCATCGTGATACGATAAACACAGATCGAATTAATTACACATAATGAATTATTGCCATTTATTAATAATCTGAATAAGTATATAGTATCGGATTGGCTTTGAGACCATCTAATACTAACAGGACGCATACCTTAAACTATTCCTAATTGGAGAGAAATCACTCTGGACGTTGATTACTCATAAATTGGCACGCATGATGTGTAGATGACCAATCTCACGGTCATAGGTGCGGAGCATCGACACATATGTGTGGGTGTTCATTTTGGGAGGATGTTCACTAAACTGATCCGTTGATGGATCTTCAAATGGTTAATTATACCTAATGTCAACTGAAGATCCATCTGTCTCAGTAGTATCGTTGATCCTTTGACCTGAGACATTAATGAGGTCATACGTGAGGACTGGTGTAGTTTAATGTTTGGTTAAGTGACTTTAACCATAAGTCATGAAACACCGAATTATTAGCCACATCTGGATACATGCGAAGACCGTTAATAGTCAAGAGGGGATCGCTCACTGTCAGGTATATCATAGATAGTTAATGAGTCATGACATAGACGCTCCACTAAATTCCTGGTTAGGGTGGTATCAGTTCGTTTGGAACGAACGTGAAATTATTATGGAGGTCATGGTCAGACGACACGATCACTAGTGGTTTGACAAAACCATACCACACGATCGAATCGGATTCATAGAATGAGCGAGAGATTATAGTGATACGGTAACTGAAGACTTACAGGTGCCAGACAGGGAAAAGATAAACCCGGCATCCTCGGGGATCACGCGGATTTACTTGACTCAACGTGATCAAAAAGGTCCAGAACAAATTAAACAGTTATTAGGAATAACTGGTTTAATTTACTTCTAATTAAATTAGAAGTTAATGGATCTTTAAACTGTAGGTGCTTAGAATGACAGTGTGATTAACATGAAAAATCTATGTTATTTAGGTGCAAAATAAACCAATTAAAAACAGCAACTACATGAAGTGATCGCCAGAAACTTTTAACTAAAAAGTTTCAAAAGAAGTTTTGATCGCCTACCTGTTCAAACGCGGAAGATGTTGAGTCCTGGATTCCCCTCCTTCAGCCGGCTGAAGAAAGAGAGTCATTTCTTTGTTCTTTGTTCTTGCTATTGAATTTGGAATTTGAAGTTGAGGATTTGAGGATCGTCCAGAGTTCTTGTGTTGAGTGCTTGATTTACTCCTTTTGATTCTCTTGTTGTTGAGTGCAGCAGAAAGTATAGAAAGAAAAATAAAGAAATGATGAGAACTTAAGCAGAAGTAGTATCTATTCTAATCATGGTGTTGAACATACAACTAAACATAGAACTTACTTTTTAGGATGGCTTTTGAAACCCCTTAATCAAATAGGTTTTTGAAAGAATGCAGTGTTGTGTGTGTTGCATGAAGTGATAATGAAGAATGCAAGATCAATGAAGATGTAAAAAATGAAAATACAGAAATGAAACACTTATGCCGACTGGATGAAGCCTTGAATTGGATGAAGAATGGACGCCGACTTCTGGAAACAGCAGCGCTTCGGCGTTTGGACGTCGTTGCTCCGATCTTCAACTCGCTTAAGATCACGCTTAACTTTTTTACTCTTCAACACGTAAGGTATTTATAGACCTTTTCTGCGTCCGTGATTAACATAGAAAAACTTGGATTTATCCATCTTAATCAACAGATAAATACTGATTAATTCATCTTTATCTGTAATTATCTAAAAAGCGTCCATATAGGCTGACGCCTTTCGGATTAATTAAGATAAGGATAAACATCCGGAAAACTTATCTTTATCTTTATCAGGTAAAACACGTCTACATGTGTAGACGTCTTTTACACTAATTAAGATAAGGATAAACATCCGGAAGAGAAGTTAAAATAGCCTAGGAAACCTAAAACGCGTTAGCTCTCACAGACGCGTTTTAGTTAATTAATGAATTGATTAAAATTCAAATTTAAACGTTAAAATAAGAATAAATTCTAAATGGCGTCCACATGGGTCGACGTCTTTTAGGATTCTGCATATTTTAACTGAAATTTGAACTAAAATAAATTCAATTGATTAACTTAAACATGTCTGTTAAACCCGACACTCAAAAAGATCAATAAAAATTAATCAATGATTAAATATTAGACCATTTTGAGGCATTATTATATGATATGAAACTTACTCAAAATGATGTCAAAATTAGCGTGTCTACAGCTGCCTCACCTTGGCATTGTCTTTGCAAGGGAGTGAAATGGAATGGAATGTACTGAACAAACAGGTTAAGTATCTGTTTAGGCTTAGCCCCTTGCCTGACCGAGTGAACGGTCGATCAATCTTTTCCTTGAGTAAATGGTCAAGGGGCATAGCCTTTATTAACGAAGGTAATGAGAATAATCAAACTTAAGCAAAATGCAACAAGCAAGCAAATAGATGCTTACTGAAAATAAAAGGAATGAGTCATGCCAAATGCAACAAGCAGATGCTAAATGAAATATTTTTGTTATTTTGAAATATTCATTTTTTGTTTGGGTTTTGAAATATATGTTTTTTTTTTAATTTTGACAAATGTATTTTTTTTGAATTTTGACATATGTATTTTTTTTGGATTTTTGACATATGTATTTTCTTGGATTTTTGACATATGTATTTTTTTGGATTTTTGACATATGTATTTTTTTTGGATTTTTGACATATGTATTTTTTTGGATTTTTGACATATGTATTTTTTTTGGATTTTTGTCATATGTATTTTTTTTGGAATTTTTGACATATGTATTTTTTTTTGAATTTTTGACATATGTATTTTTTTTGGAATTTTTGACATATGTATTTTTTTTGAATTTTTGACATATGTATTTTTTTGGACTTTTTGACATAAAGACCAGCATGGTACTCTGATCAAAAGATCATATTCATTTATTAACTTAATTTCCAAATTGTTCTTTAACAACTTAATTTAAACCCATCGTGTTTGAATTTGTGTTTCCATTCGTGATCCCATTTGATGATTCGATCCTTAGTCAATCTAAGCCATTCCTTAAGTTTGGAGTACACCTCTTTAGAAGGAAAAGAAGAATAAGTTTAGAAAGCCCATGAGAAGGTTCCGGAGACTTAAAAAGATATTCCTTTCCTACCCTAATATCCGTTGGGGTTCAGTCATTTCATTCCGGGGTATTTATCGACCTTGCGTTCCCTTTCGTTTCATTTCATGGCCTTGATGTAACGTTTGTAATGTAATGACCTTTTTGATTTGACATTTAGATTTTGCCCTTTTGCTTTTGCTTTTCTCTTTCTATTTTTTTTTCTTTGGGACGGATCTCCCCCTTTTTTTTATGACGGCCTCCTACTAAGATGGTGGGTATTCTTGGTAGTCTATTCTAAGCCTCGTTCCGACATCATGGGCTGAGTATAAAACATAATTTTTTTGCTTTAAAAAAGAATGATTTGTACTTTACCCTTTCGGTCAAGCTTTCGATATTCTTTAGGACTTGGCATCTCTTGTTACTCACGAATCAAACGTGTCAGTGTGTGTAGTAATGTATTTGAAGTTAAGTTATCCAGACTAACAAAGAAATTTGAGTTTATAAACTTTCTGATTCCACTGGTCTTTGTACCATACTGATCGACTCTTTAACCTAAGGGCAGTATTTCTTAAGATGTAAGCCATTCCAGGGATGATTTAACTCTTCTCCTTCTGCATTAACAAGACGATAAGCATTACCAGGAAAAGCGTGCGATACAACATAAGGTCCCTCCCAGTTGGGTTGGACCTTAGAACGTGGACCACCAGGTTTTACAAAAATCTTTTTGACGACCATTTCACCGACTTTGAACTTACGTTCAATGACTTTCTTCTGATAAAAACGTGCTAGTCTGTTTTGATAAACTTTTGCATGATTAGCAGCTGACCATCTTTTCTCGTCTAAAAGTTCCAATTGAGCAAGGAGTGCTGAACGATGTTCATCAATAGAAAATTCCTTATTCAATTGTACTCTTAATGACGGTATAAGGATTTCATATGGAACTACCGCCTCCATTCCAAATGTTAAGGAATAAGGAGTTTGCCCAGTAGGCGTGCAGATTGAAGTTTGGTAGGCCCATAGAGCCTCAACCAATTTTTCTGGCCAGTCTGCGAATTTGTTAGATTTGCACGTCTTTTTGATGATTTTTATCAAAGTCTTATTTGTTGCCTCTGCTTGGCCATTGCCTTGCGGATAATAAGGAGATGAATGATGCAATGCAATTTTGTACCTGTTGCAGAGGTCCTTCAATTCTTGTGACACGAACTGCGGTCCATTGTCGGTGACGATGGTGCTTGGAATTCCAAATCGGGTGATGATGTTCTTCATGATGAATTTGCAGACGGTTGATGCTTTGATCTCCACGTACGCTTCAGCTTCTGCCCACTTGGTGAAGTATTCCGTTGCTGTGAGAATGAAAGATTTTTGCTTGATGCCGGAATCTGGATTACCAAGGGGTCCAATAATGTCGAAAGCCCACATGGAGAAAGGCCATGGGGAGGAAACAGGATGGAGTGAAGATGCAGGAGAATGAATTTTGTCGGCGTGAAGTTGACACTTAGCACACCTACGGACATATCCTACACAGTCTTCTTCCATGGTTGGCCAATAAAATCCTTGTCTAAGGATCTTCTTTGCTAGCATCTGTCCATTGACATGGCCACCACAAACTCCACTATGAGCTCCTTCCATGACCTTCCAAAGCTCATCTTCGTCTAGACATCTCAGAAGAATTCCATCAAAACCTCTCTTGTACAATGCTCCTCCAACTATGGTGTATCGTTGAGCAACTCTCCTGATAGCTCTCTTCTCCTCAGTTGTAACTTCCTCAGGATACGATTGATCTTCACAATATTTGGCAATTTCATAGTACCATGGCTTCTGTTCATCATCCATCTCTTCTAACAGCTCTATCAACATAATTTCTCTTTTCTCGACAATATCTCCGTCCCTGACTTTCTTTAGCAACTTCTCCTTAGTTCTAAGGAATGAAGGGTCTTTCACGGCGGGTGAAAGACGCCTATGAACTATGATTGATTCGGATTCCTTGTTGATTGGAAAATTAAGAGATGATGCTAGTGAAGCTAGAGCGTCAGCCAAGATGTTCTGATTCCTAGGGACATGGACAAAGATCAATTTCGTGAAAAGCTTTGAGTAAGCAGAAGTAAGTTCTTGATAAGGCTTGAGCTTGGGATCAAGAGTTCGATACTTGGTCAGCACTTGACGAAGAATCAGTTGGCTATCACCCACAATCCTGAGTTTAGTGGCACCATGGAAATGAGCAGCCTCGAGGCCAGCAAGAAGTGTCTCGTATTCAGCTATATTGTTAGTGACTGGAAAATCAAGCTGAAAGGCTTGTGGAATGGTGACACCTTCAGGTGATAACAGAACGATACTGATCCCCTTTCCATGAGAATTCAAAGTTCCGTCAAAATGCAGAGTCCACATGTCATCTCTGGTCTGATTTACGGACATCAGTTCCTCATCCGGAAACTCTGATGGGACTGGATCAAATCAAGGAAGGGGATGATGAGCGAGATGTTCTGCTATGGCATAGCCCTTGATCGCTTTCTGCTGAATATAAATAATATCGAATTGAGATAGAAAGCTTTGCCATCGCGCTAACCTATCAGTAAGAACAGATTTTTCCAGAAGGAATTTGATCGGATTCATCCTAGCGATGAGATGGACTTCATGGACCAGAAAATAATGCTTTAATTTCTGCACAACCCAGACCAATACTGCACATGTTTTCTCCATTGTTGTATATCTCTGTTCAGCGGAGTTGAGAAGTTTAGAGAGATAGTAGGCTGCCCTCTCCTTTCCTTCTTCGTCCTCTTGTGCTAGGATAGCCCCCACAGCATCATCCAGGACATAAATGTAAAGTATCAATAGTTTGCTTGGAGATGGTGGTCTCAAAACAGGAGGACTTGCTAAATAGTTCTTTAATCCATCGAATGCCTCCTGACACTTATCGTCCCAATCAAATTTTACTCCCGGCTTGGTAAGCTCGTAAAACGGCTTACACCTTTGTGAGTGCTGGGAGACAAAGCGGCGAATGAATTGCAACCTCCCGATTAATCCTCTCAACTCTTTCAAGTTTTTGGGAGGTGGCATTTCTCTGATAGCCTTCGCCTTATTGGGATCGATCTCAATTCCCCGTTTGCTGACGATAAATCCAAGCAATTTTCCTGAAGATACCCCGAATACGCATTTCTTGGGGTTCATCTTTAACTGATATTATCTCGATCTCTCTAATACCCTTGCCAAAACTTTGGCGTGCTCAGCCTTTGTCTTAGATTTAACCAATAAGTCATCCACATACACTTCTAGATCTATGTGCATCATGTCATGAAATATTGCCATCATGGCCCTCTGATAAGTGGCTCTAGCATTCTTTAATCCAAATGGCATGACGACATAACAGTATGTTCCCCAAGGTGTAGTGAATGACGTTTTTTCTTGATCTTCTTATGCCAGCTTAATCTGATTATACCCTGAAAATCCGTCCATAAACGATAAGGTTTCATATCCAGCGGTATTATCGATGAGTACATCGATATGAGGCAATGGAAAATCATCTTTAGGACACGCCCGGTTCAGATCGCGGAAGTCAATGCAAATTATGACCTTCTCGTCCTTCTTCATAACCGGGACTATGTTGGCCACCCATTGTGGATAAAGGACAACTCTAATAAATTTGGCTTTATGTAATTTATCGACCTCTTCCTTCATCTTTAGAGCCATTTGTGGGTGGAATCGCCTTAATTTCTGCTTGACAGGGCTAGCTCCTTCTTTTAACGTCAATCTGTGTTCAACTAAAGATGAGTCTAACCCTGGCATATCTTCATAACTCCAGACGAAAGTGTCCTTATAGTCCTTAAGTACTTGTACCATTGCCTTCTCATCCTCTGTATAAAGATTTTTGCTAACGAGGACAACCTTAGGTTCGTCTTCAGTCCCTAAATTGATTTCTTTGGTGGGCTCTTCTACGGCAGCTGAGGGTTCATCGAATCTCTTCACTCCACTGGCATATGCCTCAGCTGCGTCCTCGTCATCTTCTTCACTTTCAATAAGGGGGTCCTTTTCATGCACTAACTCATATACCCCGTACCCATCATTGACTGACTCATCATTCATACAGTCTTCTGGCATCTGAATTGGATTTTCTAAAAACTGAGGGATCAAAGAGCAAGAAAAGCATCTATCAGCTAAGTCCTGGAGGTATCTATTTGGAATTTGCCTACCCTTAGGCTTCCTAGACTTCCTAACCTGACTAACCTGCCTAAAACTAGACTGCCTAACTTCACTAAACTCCCTATTATAACCTAATGAAGATGAAGCAGAATAGAAATCCTGGGATACAAGTGGAAATATAAAAGAATCCTCCCGAAGGGAGGGGCAGAGTAGATCTAAGAGAGAATCTTGACCGAAGGACCCGCGCGACGGGGTGCGATCGGACAAGTAAGAAGTTTCCTCAATGAAGATCTGAGAAGAATTTGTTGTAAAATTGGCGTTTTTTTTTTGATATCAGAGGAATTAAACATGAAACAGGAGTGAATATAGATAGAAGGAGAATCAGATGGAGGAAGTGGCACCAAGGCCAGAGGATTAGGGGGATCATATAACAATATGTCCCAAATCAAATCATACATCCTCTCTAGATCGAGAGGAGGTTGTGGAATAAGGTCCCGAGGGGACAGGGTAATCATAACGGGCGAAGCTCGTGGAATATCTTCAATAATGACCCGCGACCAAGTCGGGGTCAAGAGCAGTGTGCGAAATAGAGTATGGAGCATGAGGACATGTGAATGATATGTCCCTCTCCAGAGCAGATTTGTAGTGTAACCAGCTTCAAAGGGGTCATCTGGCTCCCCTTCGTCGGTCTCTTCACACAGCAATATCCGCTTATCAAAGATGGCACCAGGGCTTTCGATCAGCTCATCAATCTGCGGCGGCCACTTGGGTTCTGCAAGATCTAGGAACAATCTGTTCAGTGCAATGTAAAGGTCTTTCAGATCGAACCACCTGTACCATTCGCATTCAGGATCATGAAATTTTCTCCTTTTCATAGGCCGCAGAGCCTCCAAGGATTGGTACGTAAGTAGTTCTGAGCAATGCTTGGCCAAGTCCCTCCCATATATGTCATGGAAGTCAAAACACGAAGTAATGACCACCGTGTTGTCGTGGCTAAGTATGGGCCCCTTCACAAAGTGTGTATACAGGGTCCATGTTAGGGGATCTCGGCCTTCCTTAGGTGGTGTAGACATTGTCTCCAGGATTTTTCGACCTTCTTCAATCTCTGCTTGCTGAACCAGATCTTGCTTCAGTCTTCTTGGCCTATAGCCCAGACCACTTCCAGGTGCTGCTCGATGATCTTTAACAGGAGTGGTCCTGCCTTGCAACTGTGTGCCTAGACCTTTCCCAGGCTCATAGCCGTTCTTCATCATAATTCTCCATCCTGGGGTACTCATGCACTTCCCCCTTTTTATGGCATCTAACGGGTATGGAGAAATAGTAGCGGCTTTCAAAGGATCAGCCACTGGATGGTAGACCTGTAATACCGACAGAAAAGGTTGTCGGCCAGGTAAAGCAGTAGATTTAACATTCAAGGTATGAGCAGCAGTAAGGATCGGCATGCTCGTTACTTTAATAATTCGTCCTTTGAAAGGGAATTTGAGGCATTGGTGATTCGTAGAGGGAATCGCCTCAAGAGTTTTAATATAAGGACGACCTAAAATGGCATTTATAGAAGGGTCGATTTCTAAGATGTGAAATTCGACCTCTGCATGACTTACAGGGCCTAGCTCCACCTTCAAATAAACCATTCCCAGAGGGGAACGGGTAGAATTGTCATATGCTGTCACAGAGATGGGGCTAGGCAGCCATTTTTCTTTGGGCACACCGCACAGCTCCAGGGTCTTCAGAGGTAGAACATTGATCGAGGCCCCTGTGTCAACTAGGCATGCATCCACGGCCTTCTTGCAGATGTTGACCGTGATGCTCAAAGCCATGCTTCTGGCTGCTGGCGGTGCTAGTTCCGATGTGTGAAATGTAATGGAGGGCTGATCCCCCTGAGGAACTAGTAGTGCTGCAATTTTTTCTACCGGCACGTCCTCGTTGACCATCACCTTCTGTAGATATTCCATTAAGGCTTCTTGGTGACTCTTCGATCTCTTGATCAGTTCAAGTATGGAGATCCGTGCCGGCGTCCGATCCAAATGTTTCAACAAATCATATTGAGTGCCTGGTGCACTCTCTTCATTATGGGCTTCCTCAGTCGGCTGTGATGGGCCGTCTCTAACTGTGGACTGAGAAAAGACTTTGTTGAAAATCCTTCCACTTCGGAGTGCATGTTCCTCAACTGTGGAGGATCCGGGTGACACCTTAAGTACCGCAGGGTTGGATGGTGCGGATGATGTAGGTGATGGCGTAGGGTTAGGTGGTGATGGCGTATGGTTGGGTAGTGATGGCGCGGTGCGGATTAAAGGCCTAGAGGGTTGGATGGTGGATGGGTAAGTGGTTGGTGAAGTGGGGAATGGGACGCGTAATAGCGGTTTTGATGGTAAGGGGGTATCTGGGTAAGCGGTAGTGGTAGCGGGCGAAGTAGGGAATGGTATGCGGAGTAATGGCCTGGATGGTAGGAGGGGTGCGTAGTTGGTTTGCGGTGGGTTATATGATGGAGGCGTAGGAGTGTGGGGCGTAATGGGCTTAAGGAAGGCGGGTGGTGGTAATGGGTTATTGGGTGCAGGTGAGTGATATGTGGGTGTCGGTAGAGGGGTGATGGTAATGGGTTGTGGCCTAGGTATGTGGAGGGTACGGCGTGGTGGTCGTTCTGCGGTACTTGGAATATGACCCGTCGAATAGAGAGAGAAGGAGTCCTCTATTCTCCACTGTTGCCCCCGGTCAGCCTCAGACTGGCTGTTCGTCAAGATAGGGGCAACTTGGTTTTGGTTCTGATGCTCTAGGAGTGGATTCTGCACTATACCCATGTTGGGTGGTGGTGCTGCTTGTGCTGGTGGTCTTGCTTGCTGCTGCTGCTGCTGCTGTGGTCTTCTCGCCTTCAGGGCTGATATATACTTTTTCATCTCCTCCTAGTCTATGCCGCCCTGCTCGTTGAGATCGTGGATATAATCTCTGAATTGGAAGCAGGTGTCGATGGTATGCCCAGGTTGCCTATGGAAATAGCAATACCTGGACGTGTCGGCATTTTGAGGCCAGACGGCCTTTTCCTTTGGCAAAACTAAGGCATTAGCTGCCATTAGAGCACTGAAGATATCTGCCAAGGATTCTGGGAGGGCCGGGTATTCTGCCCTCTTAGGGCCTGGAGGTCTTCTCTGCTGATTATAGTCAGCAGGAGGAGGGACATTATGGTATGCCGGCGGTGCGCGCGGCTGATATTGCTGCTGCTGTTGCTGATATTGCTGTTGTTGGGGTTGCTGGTACTGTTGTTGCCGTTGCGGCGGCTACTGTAGCTGTTGCTGGTTCTGGTTCGGCTGCTGGGGCCGTTGATACTGTTGCTGATAATGGGGGTTCTGCTGCTGCCTGTACCCCTGCTGGTTTGGCTGCGGTGGCCTCTGGTACTGCTGCTGGTTCCTCACGAACTGGGGCGAATTATTATTCATGCTACTGACTTGCTCGTGAGAGAGCGTGCCCTCAGTAGTCGGACCTGTGCTAGGAGAGTTTAGCACTGCAGGCTTCCGAGGTGGAGGCCTACTAGGTCTGTGAGGATCAAAGACGCTAGAGAACGTAGCGTCCTTGAAGGCATTCTGGCAGTACCGTGCTCTTTCATAGAGCTCTGCCATGTTGGTCAGATTGTTCAAGGAGAGGACTAGCTTGAACTGGGGCGTGGCGTTGGAAATTAACATCTTCACTTGCTTAGATTCGGACAAGTGATCCTTCACCTTTTCGGCCAAGCCCCGCCACCTGTCAGCAAAACTGACAAACTCTTCATCAGGTTTCATTTTTTCTGCAATGAGGTCAGTGATGGACAAGGAGGGTGCAACTCTGTCCTGGTATCGCTGGATAAATTTACGTGAAACGATACCGTAATCCTCTACTTCGGAGGGTTCCAGAGAAAAGAACCACTCGAGGGCTGGTCCCTCTAGAGACCTCCTGAACAAAAAGGCCAACGACCTCTTGTCGTTCTGCCAGAAAGACGATTCGTACATAAACTCCTTCAGATGTGTGAAGGGGTTACCAGTACCGTTGTACTTCCGGTACACTGGCATCTCAGAGGGTGGTAGGTGGAATACCGGCAGGTTCGGCAAATTGATCTCTGGCACAGCTTTAACCCCCATCATCTTCTGGAGGTTATTAAATTGTTCATCCATACGCTCCATTTTGGCCAGCAACGCTTGCGTGGTCAGATCTGCCTGGGGAGGAGGAGGAGGCGGAGGTACTTGGTAGGCCTGCTGCCTAGAGTACGTTGGACAGGGGGGACAATAAAGAGGAGGTCCAGCAGAGCTTCCGCCATGCCCGAGGGCATTTTGATAAGCAGGCGTTTGCGGTCTAGTCGGTTGCCTAGAGGATGAAAGCTGCGGCCTAGCTGGCCGAGAAGTGACATGAAGGCCTTCCATGGCCTGATGGATGTAAGGAGGGTGAAGAGGAGGTTGTTGAGTAACAACAGGGGGAGCCACAGGGTTCAGCTCAGCAGGCTGCACGGGTGCCTTCCCCTTCAGAATAGACTGGATCGCCTCGAACTGTTGAGGGTCCAGTCGGGAGGCAAGAACTCCCAAAGCGTTGACGAGATCCACAGGATCAGAGGATGAGGGATCATTCTGATTCATGTCCCCCTCAAGATTGGGATTAGGAATCGCATATTCATGTGGGGGAAGATCAGGATATCGATCATGGGGATGAAAGAGAGGTGTCCGGACATTCCCATCATGTCGATAGGGAATGTGGGCAGAATTACGAGAGGCATCAGCATCTCTCGCGAGGGGCATTAGCATCTCCCTCGTAGTTGATGATGGCGTCTTGAGCCATACTCAAGTCCCTACCTGATCGCAGCAGCATGATGTTAGATTCTCTTTTTCAAAGATTTAACAAACAAGTTGCACAGAGATTAATCAATCAAGTGGATGCTTAACGTGATTTTAAGGCTCCTTGTTGAGTTATTTGAATTGGATTAAACCACAAATTCGCTCAGGGAAAGGATCCTAGTTTCAGTTCAATTTCCACCGTTATTCTCTAGGGCTTTCTCTCACAACGCCTTTGGAATATAGCCGAGACTTCAATTGGTACAACCAGCCCGATGATCAAGGAGGAATACCTTGATTTTGGGGACTTATGGAGGCCTTAACGTCAACTTCTCTAGTCTGATCAAGGGACCAACCCAATCAGAGAGAGTTGCTGACGTCAAGTAGTGTGTTCCTAAGAAAAGGAGGGTATTCGCCTCAATGCGAATGTCCTGCGGCCTGGATGGCCTCTAATGCTTAATAATAATGGGTAGCTAGCACTCAAGCCACAAAAATCTGAGAACTGAAAAATAACTAAGAAACTGTCTGAATCGCGTCGATGGTAGTCGACGCTATTCAAAACAGAACCTTAATTTTTCGCAGAAACAGATGCAGACAGTAGAGAAAAGATGAAGACTGAAACGCGTCTAGGGGTGTTGACGCGGTTTGAAACGCGTCAGTGCTCCTGGACGCATTTTAGTTCGCAGAAACAGTTTTGCAGGAGGATTTTCTGGGTTGAATCCTCCTCAAACAGGGTAAAAGCAATAAATAATCAACTAATGTAGATTTTTTTTAGTTCCAGATTTTAACAGGATGATTTACTAACTAAACAACTAGAAAATCAATCAATCACACATCATTTTCATCACAAAAACAGCTTTTTAAACTAATCAAAGGGGAGGGCAAGATCTTGCCACTGGGGTGTGCACGTGGTGCACGAGGGAAATTAACTAAACTAAAACACTCACCAATTGGTGAGGACGTGTCAAGAGACACAAATGGTATACCGTGGGTGCCCGATTGATGATAGCAAGAACAAAAAACTAAAAGATGGCGAGACCAAGTCCCACCGTGATCGCCAAAAAAGTTGTAGGTGCTTAGAATGACAGTGTGATTAACATGAAAAATCTATGTTATTTAGGTGCAAAATAAACCTATTAAAAACAGCAACTACGTGAAGTGATCGCCAGAAACTTTTAACTAAAAAGTTTCAAAAGAAGTTTTGATCGCCTACCTGTTCAAACGCGGAAGATGTTGAGTCCTGGATTCCCCTCCTTCAGCCGGCTGAAGAAAGAGAGCCCTTTCTTTGTTCTTTGTTCTTGCTATTGAATTTGGAATTTGAAGTTGAGGATTTGAGGATCGTCCAGAGTTCTTGTGTTGAGTGCTTGATTTACTCCTTTTGATTCTCTTGTTGTTGAGTGCAGCAGAAAGTATAGAAAGAAAAATAAAGAAATGATGAGAACTTAAGCAGAAGTAGTATCTATTCTAATCATGGTGTTGAACATACAACTAAACATAGAACTTACTTTTTGAGATGGCTTTTGAAACCCCTTAATCAAATAGGTTTTTGAAAGAATGCAGTGTTGTGTGTGTTGCATGAAGTGATAATGAAGAATGCAAGATCAATGAAGATGTAAAAAATGAAAATGCAGAAATGAAACACTTATGCCGACTGGATGAAGCCTTGAATTGGATGAAGAATGGACGCCGACTTCTGGAAACAGCAGCGCTTCGGCGTTTGGACGTCGTTGCTCCGATCTTCAACTCGCTTAAGATCACGCTTAACTTTTTTACTCTTCAACACGTAAGGTATTTATAGACCTTTTCTGCGTCCGTGATTAACATAGAAAAACTTGGATTTATCCATCTTAACCAACAGATAAATACTGATTAATTCATCTTTATCTGTAATTATCTAAAAAGCGTCCATATAGGCTGACGCCTTTCGGATTAATTAAGATAAGGATAAACATCCGGAAAACTTATCTTTATCTTTATCAGGTAAAACACGTCTACATGTGTAGACGTCTTTTACACTAATTAAGATAAGGATAAACATCCGGAAGAGAAGTTAAAATAGCCTAGGAAACCTAAAACGCGTTAGCTCTCACAGACGCGTTTTAGTTAATTAATGAATTGATTAAAATTCAAATTTAAACGTTAAAATAAGAATAAATTCTAAATGGCGTCCACATGGGTCGACGTCTTTTAGGATTCTGCATATTTTAACTGAAATTTGAACTAAAATAAATTCAATTGATTAACTTAAACATGTCTGTTAAACCCGACACTCAAAAAGATCAATAAAAATTAATCAATGATTAAATATTAGACCATTCTGAGGCATTATTATATGATATGAAATTTACTCAAAATGATGTCAAAATTAGCGTGTCTACATAAACCAGAGTGATAATGGGCCTAGAGGATCACACACAAATAACTCTTGCAAAACGGTATATTATTGTATACTAAAGCATTAAATTCTTTTGAAAAAAATATTTATAAATGGCTTAAAAGTATATATGCAATAATATAAAGGGCATATATATAATATATGTATTATTAGACTTGTTTGATAAATAAGCTAATAATAATATATTGATATATAGTATATCCTGAGGTTTACTTTAACTGCGGCAGTTAAAGAGGGGTTTGGGTAAATGAGGCGGTTCAAGCTGCCGCCTTAACATTCCTATAAATAACGCACCTATTCTCCAACCTGTAACCTACTGAAAGCTTTCTAACCATTCCAAAAGGTTGGCCGTCAAGAGGAAAAGAAGAGTTGGACTCTTCCCAAGTTCTTGAGGGAAGAAGGAGAACCCTGGAGTTATATGTGTTGGGTTCTCGAGTTTCTCCGGACTCGCGTAGCGGAAATAAAAATAAAAATGGAGATCCATTCCCGTTTCGAAAAATCTAAAATCTCGATAATCGGATTATCAAATCTTACCGTGTGCGGATTCGAATCCGCAACCGTTCGGTTCCGTCGGTGCGACACCGCAAGCTGCGCAAACGCCCGGCCTCTAGCAGAGTCCACGTGATCCTCCTCGCGGTGGATATCCTCACGTTCCTCGTTCTTCGCAGCCTACGAAACCTCTGTCGTTCGCCGCAACGATCGTTGCAACGCGCGGACGATTTCCCGTCGAACGGGATTCGGAGAAGCGGCAGAGCAGATCCGGGGATCCGGTTTCTTCTAGGGCACCAGAGAGAGAGAGAAAGAGAGGAGGGGCGGCTTGCTCAGCCCGTTCGCTATATTTTATACTAACCGCGCAGTTTTTCATAAAAACCCCCGGTTTATATAAAACTCACTTATTTATCCATCGCCTTGAGAATCATTTGCGTGTAACCGTCTAGGCCCAATTACCAGTCCGATTAATAGCTCAATAAGTCAAGTGACTCCTTACTGGCTTTATTAATCAATTAATAACTTTTTATTAATTAGTTAATCAATCGAATTGATGTTGCACATCGAATTCGATCGGGCCTCCGACCACGTTGGATGCCAAGCAACACCGCGTGAACTCGGAAGGTATCGGGGTTAAGTAACCCACTCTTGGAACCTTTCTGCCGACAGTTACCGCGTGGATATAATCCTTCATTTGTACAACGCTCTCGAGTCGACTCAGGGTATGGTATACTGTCAAACCCTAACCAGTCAACTCACTTGGATTGGATGCCGCTGATGAATATTGGAAAACTCCTTTCCCGATATTATCGTCCGCCCTGGCCAGGGACTTTCGCGCATCCTTCCTAGAGCATTCTCTCTTATTGTACCGAGAGCGAATGATTCCTTATTGACACTCAATTCCCTTCGACGGTATTCCACTGTTCCCGATCCTTGCTGTTTAGAATCTCGTAGTTAGAGATTCATAAACCAAGGTCAAAGCACAGAAGTCCACCGACAAGGTGTCCTTGGTGTCTCAGGTCCGAGGACCATCCACGCAACTGCAACAATAGAATCAAGCTGGTTAATGGTGAGGTACAGTACCATCCAGCGATTCAGTCGGATCAGTTCAGTGAACTCATTCTCTAATGAGCACCTATAGATTCGCCTTAGTGTCTTCACACAAGTGACTATGAGATCAGTCACCCTCATCTTATGAGCAGGAGTAATCTGTACTACTCTAACCAGATATCCGATGTCCTTCTCAGATATCCTCCGACTAGGAACGATTAAGAATATGTGTGTTTATGTGATCAGTCTCACTAGTATGATCTCATCATAATCTGATCACTATCGCACATATTCACGGACTTCATTATGAGAAGATAATTAATACGATTTGCACACAATGAATATTATGCCATTATATTAATAAATGAATGAGATTACAAAGTCATATTGGCTTGTAGGCCACCTAACACTAATAATATGGAATCCCGAAAGAAAAATGGTTGCCATCTCCATCTCTGTCACTACATATGATTACTCTACTTGTTCCATGTTGGGCATGATGTACTTGAAGGTAGAATTGGGCCCAGTTTATCACTCTGAAGTCGAATTTCATATCCTTGAGATTGATCCTTCACTGAATGGTATACTCGGTCGTCCTTATATTAAATTACTCAAGGCTATCCCATCTACAAATCATTAATGCCTCAAGTTTCCTTACAAAGGATGGATCATCAAAGTCACGAGTATGCCCATTCTTACTGCAGCACTTTCCCTGAACGTGAACTCAACTCCTAATCCTTCACATGTTCAAAAACTTATTTTGTCTATCTTACAAACTTACCTTCCCTTGACTAACCCACTGAAATCCACCTTACCCACCTAATGTCCGATTAATGCTCTGAAAAGGAGGAAGTTCATGAGTACTCCTGGCTGGAATATAATGATGAAGATCGGGTATCAACCAGGAAAAGGTTTGGGTACCCAATTGCAAGGTAGGACCAAGCCGGTCAAAGATGGTAGATTGATATCTAGGAATGGTCTGGGCTATAGGCCAGAGAAGGTAAGGCACAGTATTATACGACAAGAAGAAGATGAAGATGGTCAGAAAGTGTGGAAGACCATGGTGACACCTTGCAAGGAGAATTGGAACCCTCTGACTTGGACCTTGTCTATGCATTTTGTCAAAGGGCCTATGATCCGGCACGACAATGACATTACTATGGTGATAACCTCCCACTTTGACTTGCATGATATCTATGGGAAGGAGCTGGCCAGACATTGCACGCTATTGCTGACATACTAATCCTTGGAGGCTCTGCAGCCTATGAAGAGGAGAAAATTTCAGGATCCTGAATGTGAATGGTACAGGTGTTTGATATCTGGGACCTATACATAGCTTTGAATAGGCTGTTTCTGCATCCTACTGAACCACAGTGGCCACCGCTGATAGATGAGCTGATTGAGAGGCCTGGGGCCATCTTTGATAAAAGGATTTTGCTGAGTGATGAAACAGTTGAAGGGGGTCAGATGACCCCTATGGAGAGCCACCTATCCATCACATGTTTTTACTCTCCGTACTCTATTCCGCACTCTCTTGTTGACTCCGACTTGGTCGAGGGTTCCGCCCATTGTCATTACTTTGTCCCCTCGGGACTTCCTTCCCCGGATTCCTCCGATCTTGAGAGGATCCATGACCTAATCTAGGACATACTTATATATGATCCTCCTAATCCTCTAGTTATGGTGCCATTTTCTCCATACTCTACCCCTCCTTCTTTCCAAATTCATTCTTTCTTTATGTTAAACAGTGAAAATCAATAAAAAAAAAATGGTGATTTCCAAACTTTTTCCCAAATCCTCGTTGAGGAAACATCCTACTACTTGTCTGAATGTACCCCATTGCGTGGGTCATTTGGGCGAGATTCCCTTCTTGACCTACTTTGCCCCTCCTCTTAGGAGAATTCCCCTGTATCTCATCATGTACCTTCCGATTTTTATCGTTCTTCGTCCTCCTTAGGTTAGGGTAGGGAATCTAGTTATAGGTAGTCTAGTAAGGTTAGATAGTTTAGGGAGTCTAGGAAGTCTAGGGGTAGACAGATTCCAAATAGATATCTTCAAGAGTTAGCTTCTAAGTGCTTTCTGTTCTATTAAATCCCTCAACTATTAAAGGATCCCATTCGGTTGCTAGGAAAATGTGAGGTGGATGAGTTGGTTGATGACAGGTATGGAGTGTATGAATTGATACATGAGAAAGACTTCATCACTGAAGAAGAAGAAGAAGATGAGGACGCAGTTGAGCCGTATGCTAGTGGAATAAAGAGATTTGATAAATCCTCAGCTGCTGTAGGAGAGCCAACCAAGGAAATCAATCTAGGAACTGAAGAATAGCCAAAGGTAGTCCTCATTAGTCAGAATCTTTCTAAATTAGACGAAGAGACTTTGGTTCGATTACTTAAAGATTACAAGGATACTTTCGCCTGGATCTATGAAGATATGCCAGGGTTAGATTTTTCCTTAGTAGAATATCGATTAATGTTGAAATCTGGAGCTAACTCGGTTAAACAGAAATTAAGGCGATTCCACCTACAGATGGCTTTGAAAATGAAGGAAGAGGTCGATAAGTTGCATAAAGTCAACTTCATTAGAGTTGTCCTCTATCCACAATGGGTGGCTAATATAGTCTTGGTTATGAAGAAAGATGGAAAAATCAAGATATGTATTGACTTCCGAGATCTAAACCGGGCGTGTCCTAAAGATGATTTTTCACTGCCTCATATAGATGTGTTGATCGATAACACGGTTGGATTCGAGACTCTATCATTCATGGATTGCCTTTCATGATATAATCATATTAGATTGGTAGAAGATGATCATGAGAAAACATCATTTACTACACCATGGGGAACATATTGTTATGTGGTTATGCCATTTGGGTTGAAGAATGTTGGAGCTACCTACCAAAGGGCAATGATGGCTATATTTCGTGATATGATGCATATCCACTTGGAGGTGTATGTAGATGATCTATTGGTTAAGTCTAAGACTAGAGCTGAGCATGCTGAAGTCCTAACAAAAGTTTTGGAAAGATCAAGGGAGTACCAGTTGAAAATGAACCCAAAGAAATTTGTGTTTGGTGTCTCATTAGGGAAGTTGTTAGGATTTATCGTCAGTAAACAGGGTATTGAAATCGATCCCAACAAGGCTAAAGCTATCATTGAAATGCCACCTCCCAAAAATTTGAAAGAGTTGAGAGGATTAATCAGGAGGTTGCAATTTATTCGCCACTTTGTCTCCCAGCAGTCACAAAGGTGTAAGCTATTTTACGAGCTTACTAAGCTGGGAGTCAAATTTGATTAGGACGATAAGTGTCAGGAGGCATTTAATGGATTGAAGAAATATCTTACAAGTCCTCCTGTTATGAGACCACCATCTTCAAGCAAACATTTAATTCTACATATTTTTGTCCTGGATGATGCAGTGGGGCTTGTTCTAGCACAAGAGGATGAAGAAGGAAAGGAGAGGGTAGCCTATTATCTCTCTAAACTTCTCAACCCCACTAAACAAAGATACATGGCGATGGAGAAGACATGTGCGGGATGATGCAGTGGGGCATGTTCTAGCACAAGAGGATGAAGAAGGAAAGGAGAGGGCAGCCTATTATCTCTCTAAACTTCTCAACCCGCTGAACAAAGGTACACAGCGATGGAGAAGACATGTGCGGGATTGGTATGGGTAGTTCAGAAGTTGAAACATTATTTTCTGACCCATGAAGTCTATCTCATTGCTAGGATGAATCCTATTAAGTTCCTTCTCGAGAAATCTATCCTTACATATCGATTAGTACGTTGGCAGAGCTTTCTTTCCCAATTCGATATCATCTGCATTCAGCAGAAAGCAATCAAAGGCTATGTCATAGTAGAACACCTTGCTCATCACCCTCTTCGCATATTTGATTCAGTCCGATCGGAGTTTCCACATGAGGAACTAATGTCCATTAATAAAATCAAAGATGACATGTGGACTCTATATTTTGACGAAGCTCTGAACTCTCATGGTAAGGGTATCGGCATCATTCTCCTATCACCTAAAGGTGTCACCATTCTCCAAGCCTCTCAGCTTGTTTTTCATGTTACAAACGACATAGTTGAATATGAGGCTCTACTTGCTGGCCTTAAGGCAGCTCATTTCCATGGTGCCACCAAGTTGCGGATTGTAGGTGATAGTCAGCTAATTCTTTGTCAAGTGCTCACCAAATACCATACCCTTGATCCCAAAGTCAACCCATATCAGGAACTCACTTTAGCTTATACCAAGCTCTTCACTAAACTGACCTTTATCCATGTTCCTCGGAATCAGAACATCTTAGCTGATGCTCTAGCTTCTCTTGCATCATCTCTAAATTTCCCAATCAGTAAACACTTAGAATCAATCATTGTCCATAGGCGTCTCTCTCCTGCTATAGAGGATCCTTCCTTTCTTAGGATTAAGGAGAAATTACTGAAGAAAGTTAGAGATGGTGATATTGTGGAGAAGAGAGAAATCATGTTATTAGAACTGCAATAAGAGATGGAAGATGAGGAGAAACCATGGTACTACGAAACTGCTAAATATTGTGAAGATCAGAGTTACCCTAAAGAAGCCACTACTGAGGAGAAAAGGGCTATCAGGAGAATTGCTCAGAGATAAACCCTAGTTGGAGGGGAGTTGTATAGACGTGTATTTGATGGTGTTCTTCTAAGATATTTAGATGAAAATGAGTTTTGGAAGATCATGGAAGGAGTTCCTGCTGGAGTTTGTGGTGGTCATGTTAATAGACAAATGTTATCAAGGAAAATTCTTAGATAAGGATATTATTGGCCAACCATGGAAGAAGATTGTGTAGGGTATGTCCGTAGGTGTGCTAAGTGTCAACTTCATGCTGACAAGATCCATTCACCCACATCTTCACTCCAGCCTCTGTCCTCCCCATAGCCTTTCTCTATGTAGGCATTCGACATCATTTGTCCTTTTGGTGATCCCAACTCCTCGATCAAGCAGAAATCCTTTATCCTCATGGCAACAGAGTACTTCACCAAATCGATAGAAGCCGAAGCTTATACGAAGATCAAAGCGTCTACAGTCTGTAAGTTTATCATGAGGAATATCATCACTAGATTTGAAATTCCAAGTACCATCATCACCGACAATGGACCACAGTTCATCTCACAAGAGCTGAACGACTTCTGCAACAGGTATAAAATTGCATTGCATTATTCGTTTCCAAATTACCCACAAGGCAATGGCCAAGCAGAGGCAACAAATAAAACCTTGATCAAAATCATAAAGAAGACATGTAAGTCTAACAAATACACAGATTGGTCAGAAAGCTCGTTGAGGCTCTATGGGCCTACCGAACTTCAATTTGCACTCCCACTGGACAAACCTCATACTACTTAGCATTTAGAATGGAGGCAGTAGTTCCTTATAAAGTCCTCATCCCATCATTAAGAGTATAATTGAATAAGGAGTTTTCTATTGATGAACAACATTCTGCACTCCTCGCTCAATTGGAATTCTTAGATGAGAAGAGGTGGTCAGCTGTTAATCGTACATGAGTTTATTAAAATAAACTTGCACGTTTTTAGCAAAAAAAGATCAATGAACGGAAATTCAAAGTCGGTGAAATGGTAGTCAATAGGATTTTTGTAAAACCTGGTGGTCCACGTTCTACACTCCCACTCAACTAAGAAGGACCTTATGTTATACAAGATGCTTTTCCTAGTAATGCCTACATGCTAGTGAATGTAGAAGGCTGAAAATTAACTCATCCTTAGAATGTTTTATATCTTAAGAAATATTACTCCTAGCTTTTAAGTTGTGTCGACTAGCATGGTGCAAAGACTAGTGGAGTTTGAAAATTTGAAATCCTAAATTCCCTTATTAGTCTTTGATAGTTTAATTTAGGTACATTATACACACACAAACACGGTTTATTTACAAGAGATGTGAAGTCCAAGGAACGCTGACAGCTTAACTAAGAGTGTAAAGTATAACCCGTTCTCGTTTTCTTTTCCTTTTTATTGTCGGCTCACGATGTCGGAACGAGGCTTAGGATAGACTACTGAAAATACCCGTCATCTTAGTAGGAGGCTGTCATTAAAAAAAAAGGAAAAAAACAAAAAGACCTGCCCCAAAAAGAAAAAAATCAAAAGGCAAAAGCCAAATCAAATACAAAAGGGCACAAACGTCAAATCAAAAGGCCAAATATCCAAATAAAAAGGAGCGCAGGGTCAAAAATACCTCGCAAAGTGAAAATGACCGAACCCCAACAGACAATAGGGTAAAGGATAGACTTCTTCTTGGGTCTCCGGAACCCTCTCGTGAGCTTTCTAGAGCATCTCTTCCCTTCTCCTTAAGGGGTGTACTCCAAGCTTAAGGAAGAGCCTAAGCTGACTATAGGTCGGACCATCAAATGGGATCATGAACATAAGCACGATACAAGCACGATGAACTTTGATTAGGTTATTAAAGAATAGTTAGGGAATTAAGATAACGAATAAGTAAGCTCTTCTGATCCATGTACCATGCTGGTCTTTAGGTTATATTTAATGAATATTTCAAAACAAAAAAAAAAAAAAAATGAATATTTCAAAACCCCCCAAAAAAAGATGAATATTTTAAAACCCAAAAAATGAATATTTCAAAACCACAAAAAAAAAGACGGATATTTCAAAACTACAAAAAAAATGAATATTTCAAAAATACAAAAAAATGGATATGTCAAAACACAAAAATGAATTTCAATTAGCATCTACTTGTCAGATCATGTGTGTTGCACGTTTCTATTTACAGCAAGCATTTGCATGCCTAAATGTTGCATTATTAACTATTGTCTTTAAATTATCATTTTATCTTATTTATTCGCCTTCATTAAATAAAGGTTTCGCCCCTTGACCCTTCTACCAAGGATAGGATCAAGTAGCTGGTTACTTAACCGGACAAGGGGCTAAGCCAGAACAGATATTTAACTTGTTTGTTCAAGATATGTGCAGGATACATGTATCCAAAAAGGTTCAAAGTCAGGCGGAGACAGTTGAACTACCAAAAGTTTCGTTCATATATTAGTGGCTTTCATGTACATGTAAAGATAAAAGTCCGTCATCAGGACTGAAAAAGGAAAGGTACATCATCAGCATCCCAACAAAATAGTATGAAGATGATAGCATCTGCAGCAGCAACTCCTCACGGCTGGCTCTCACTGGCGCCCTCGTCATACTGACTCTGGGCCTCATTCAATCCCTCTAGCACTCGACTCGGTGGTGGCGGTGGCCCCAAAGCACTCGGCTCGACCCGAGCAGAAGGCACAACAACACTCAAAGTGAATGTGCTACCATGACCACTCTTACGGGCCCTTTGCCGGGCACGCTGGTACCTCTCCTCCACACTCCATCACTCGTTCTCGATGACAGATAGGCGGCCTTGCGGCCACTAGAGGCCGGCCATCATCCGGATCTGCTCCTAGTCTCTCTCCTCGGTGACAACCTCTAGACGCATCTGGAGCCGTACTAACTCTCGAGGGAGATCGCTGGTGGAGAGGTGCGCCAGTTGCTCCTCAAACTCTGGAACACGAGCCGCCGCGACTCGAGTTTGCTCGAGCTTCGCCTCGGCCCTCTGAAGGGCTTCTTGAAGCTCAGCAACCTGTCAGAGGCATTATTAGTCCAAGCTGTTCAAGCAAAATATAAGAATGGAAAGTCAAGAAGACATAAACTTACTCGGAAAGTGCAATCGTCTTCTACAACAGAGGCTCGGTGGATAGCCCGAGCCAGCTGCTCCTGGAGGTCGGTTGGGACAGCATCGTGGGAGGCACTGGAAGAAGAGGCCCCGACTGTGTATGAAGGAGGCTGGGCTACGTAGGTGTAGGCGGCACGCTGTATCAAGAACATTATTGTTAGTGGCTAAGCGTCAAAACAATTAATAAAATGAACTCATTCATTGCATAACGCATTCATACGTACCAGATCTTGGAGTTCCTTCTGGACTTGCTCCAGCTAGGCATCTGCGTCTCAGAGTTGAGCCCAGAGGGTGATGTTTGTGGCATCCCGCGCATCCTGCACATGCATATACATATATGTCATTCATGCATTTACAAACTTAAATGAAGATAATAATAATATGAAAGAAGCATGAAAAACATACTTACATCGAGAGGGCGCAGCTATTGGAGGTGGGCGGCGTAGTGCATCCGGTACTACTGGAGGTAGGCATCGCTACTCTCTGCCTGAGACTGTACCAGGACATTGCCCTGAGACCAGTCGTCACGCTGGTCCAGGAACTTGGCATGCCAGTCCATGCATGCTTGTTTGCCCCTCATCGATCTTCCAATCCCCTCCAGGATCTCCTCCTCAACCCACTCCTGGTGGAGGTCCAGCATCCTCATCACCAGTCGCAGGTGCAGCAGCTCTATCTCGTTCATGTAGTGGACCCACACCTGACGCCCATATCGTGCACGGTCGCATGCTACCCATGGTTGTCTCTCCTTATCCATGCCCAAATACAAGCGCTAGATAACCTGCATGTATTTAAGTTAGTCACATTCATAATTAATAAATTGCATTTAATTTAAATAAACATTTATATTTAAATAATAATAAAACTCACCAGAAGCTCAAGATAATCTAAGAACTGACGGCAAAGGGCCATCAGCTGGTGGTTCTGTGTCCACGATTAGCTGCCAGCGGCGAGCCAACAGGACGACATCTGGACGGATGCCCTTAGCTCGGCCCAGTAGAAAATAGTAATATGACTAAACCTGCATAAACAAACATATAGGTAAGAAATCATCATATGCATTCATTCATTACACAGTCATAAATGATAAATAAAAGTGTACCTGAATAAACGGCGCGAAGTCGCCGATGGTTGTCTTACGGTCCGGCGTGCCCGTAGACAGATCGGTAAAAAGGTGGGCCAAGAGGGCCGCACCCCATGCATACTCATGAAGACGGTCTAAGTCCTCAAGTAGACTCAAAAATCTACAATGGGTATGGTCGCCCTTCGTACCGAAGAACAACAGACCAAAGAAGAAAACAAGGAAAATCCTAAGCTGCCAGTCTACCAACTCTCTCTGGCTCTCATCCTAACAATAAAAGTTGGCAGCTGAACTAGCTAATCTATCTATGAATCTCGCCCGAGACTCACATTGCCTCTGCCTATGGTCTACCAACCCCATTGTTAGAACTGGGTGGCCTCAAAGCCAATCATTGTACATTCTAGTGCAAATTATTAATAAAGGCAATTATTTCTTCATTTATAGTTCTCGCAAAGTAACTATCGTAATGAAGGTCCATAGACAAATGTATGGGATATTGAATCATGATGAGATCATGATAGTGAGATCAATATCCTCAGTCAATTGTCTTAAACAGTTCTCGATCATGGGATATTTGAGATGGACATTAAATATCCGATAAGATCGACACAAGTTATGTTTGCTCATGTGATGAGGGTGAATGATCTCACATTCACTCGTGTGGTGACACTAAGACAAACAAGTGGGTGCTCATTAAAGAATGAGTTCACTGAACAGACCCAAATAAGAATTCCTGGATGGTAATTATACCTATTAGGCAACCAAGGAATTCAATCGTTGCAGTAGCATAGTTGGTCCTTTGACCTGAGTCACCAATGGTACCTTGTTTGCGGACCATTGTATCTTGATTCTCTGACTTGTGGACTTTAACCATTAAGTCCACCATAATCGGTCTTTCAGATACAGTGGAAAGCTTGTGAAGGTAATTGAGTGAACAACAAGGGATCACTCACTCTTGGTATAAGACTGGAGAGAGAATGTCCTATGGATGTGTACACGGAAATCCCTGGCCAGGGTCAAATGAAAGAGATGTCTTTCTAGATATTAACTGTGTACTGGAATCCATCTGGATAATGCAAAAGAGGGTTTGACGATAAAACCATACCCTTGCGTTATTGGGACATTGCATGAGTGAAGGATTATATCTGTGCAGTATCGGCAGACGGAAAGGTTCAATTGAAGGGAATAGTATCCCTTATATCTTCTGGGATCATGAGGTAGTGTTTGGTGTTGTTCATGATTAGAAGGCCAAGTGATTTGATCATCAGATGATAATTCACTTGTTTATTAAATTAATCATTTAACATATGATGTTTAAATGTTAATAAATAAATATTAAACTCAAGAAACAGTTCTAAGTTTAATGGGCCTGCAACCGGACTGATATATGGGCCTAGAGGGTCACACACATAAGAGTTCTCGTCATACGGTGAGAGACGTTAAATTTCATGCTTATCTGGATTTTTATGAAAAGCCGCAGGATAAACATGAAGATTTAATGGAGAATTATCCAAGGCCAAACTCTTGGATAATCATGAGGATTAATCCTTGTGCTTATCCTTATTTCTATATAAGGAGGGCCAAGGGGAAGGGGTAAAAAGTTGGTTGGACTAATTACTGACCCCAGATTCTCTATCTCCTCTCTCTCTCTCCTTCTCTCTCTCTGGGAGTGGATCTGTCTCTCTCCGCGCATGGTGGATTTGAGATCTGGTCGGAGCACTCAAGTCGAGGAGGAAATCGCGTCTGCTGCGGGAACTCGTGTGGATACCTCTAGAGATCGTGCGCGTGTGCGATTACCGAGTCTGCATCATCCACGGGAGATTCGAAACCCCGTAAAGGTGAAGAACCGTTCTTCCCGCAATTATTTTAATGTCCGTTTTACGACCCCAGCAACCGATACAATGGAATCGATTTTATTTTTCCGCTGTGTTCTTGACGATTCTTACAGTGGTATCAGAGCCAGGTTCGATCCTGGGACCTGTGGGTTATGGTCCCACAGGTCCCAGGATCGACACATTTGCCGGCGCGATTACAGAAAAATAATTTGATTATTTTTCTGTAATTTTTCGGATTTTATTTGGGTTTTTCGGAGTTCTTCGTGGGACGACGAACGGGGTTCTTTAGCGGCTTCGTACGCGATTCCCAAGTGTTTGGATGGCGGCCCGGATGTCTGGATCAATTGGTGATAGTCACCACTACACATTCGACACATTTGCCGGCGCCGGAGTGCCCTTGGAGGTGCCAAAAATCGAGCCCAAACTCAGGTTTTAAAACCTGGAAAATCGGATTTTAGGAGAAGTTTGGGGCTCGATCTAGGGGCCATTTGGCCACCGCCGGCTGCCCCACCGGTGCCGGGCGGATCGCCGGCGGTGGGGGCGTTGCCGGCGGTGCCTGGCGGCACTGCCATGGCTTCTTCTCGGTGGCCTGCATTTAGGGTTTGCAGGAAAGAAAGGGGGGGGTCGGTCTGTTGGGGAAGAAGGGGCCGGACAGCCCGGTCCCGACCCAGTCGGACCGGGTGGGGGCCGGGCCGGCCCCCTGGCCGAGCCAGGGTTCGACCCGAGCCAGGGCTCGGGTCTGGCTGGGCCAGACCCCCTGGCCGAGCCAGGGTTCGACCTTGGCTAAGCCAGGGCTCGACCCTGGCCGAGCCAGGGCCCTGGGTCCGGGCCAATGGGCCTTAATGGGCTGGGCCCATTTTATGAATTATTAAAAATTGTTTTTAATGCCTGTTAAACCCTCTTTAAACCCATTATTAGCCCATTTAAGCCCGTTTTAAAATTGTTTTAAAACAGAATAATTGTAGGAATAATTAATAAATGTTATTAATTATTTTTATGATTATTAACAGCTTATTAAAGTGTTTAATAACTGTTATTTAATTAAAGGGCTTTATTATTAATAGGATGTTAGTTAATTATTTAAAATTATTTTAGATAATTAATTTCCCTGTTAAATTAATTAGTTTAAAAATGTTTTAAACTGATTTCATGTATAACTTGATTATATTTTACTGTTCAAATTATTTGAATTAGTATTTAGATTAACTGAATGGTTTAGTTATTTAATTGTCAATAATGTTTTGAATATTATTGATAATGGTGAAATAAATGTTATTTCGAAAACTAATTGGTATTATAATTTTATATTTATAATATTTAATACCAAACTGCAATTATGTGATGATTGTGATGCATGTGATGTGTTTTATGGTGGGATGATCATGGACTTAGTATTTTCATGTGATGAATGATGTGGATGAATGCGATGCTTATTTCATTTGGTTTTTAAATAGGACCTGCGTGTCCTCCTCTCTCTTAATCTAGATATACTCTCTACCTTCCTATAAGATTGTACTCCCCTTGATAAGATCAAGGTTTCTTAGTGTTTAAATGTACATTTATGGACCTGCGAGTCCTGAATTTCATATTTAAATGTATCGGATTAAGTTAAGAGGACGGGATCTTCTGAAGACACTTCTGGAGGAAGGACTCGCATCAAATGGAACCAGTGTTGCTGTTTTCACATTAGGATCCTATTATGGATCATCGTTTGGCTCCGATGATTCCATAGTAGCTTTAGCAGTCCATGATCATCCCCATTTAATTTTTCTGCATATATGTGATATTTGTGGACTTTGCTATCATATATATATTTCTATTAAGTATAATGATACTTCAAATCGAAATACTATTGATAGCACGATTTTTACAAATCAAATCAAAAACCCTCTTTTAAAACTTAAGTTGTAAACGTGAGATATTCAGAATAATCCACGTAACCCACCACATTATACATCTTAGGATAATTCTTATCTCAAATGGATTTGTTGTGCTACCACAAGGTCTATTTGATTTAGAAATTAACCTAGGTCTACGACATGTGATGTCATTAAGATGAATGGACAAATAGTGTAGTTTTGTTGTGCTACCACAAGGATTGCACTATGAATTCATGTCATCTAAGTAATGATGGATAAACTTAACTGAATCATTTGATTTGTTGTGCTACCACAAGGTCATTCTGATTCAGGGGTTAAATCGATCGGATATTGCAAGTGTTGCAACTGTCAAGAGTTGACTGCCTAAGGGACTTGATGTGATTTGTTATGCTACCACAAGGTCACATGCATGTTGCCCGAAGGATTCTGATCCCCATTAGGAGATCACCGGAATCTCCCGTTTTGTATATTAGAGGGTCATACAGATCGCCGAAAAATAGTGGGAGTCTAAATCAAGATTAAAAGTCATAAATCTGATTTTAAGAACTATCTGCTCATTTTTATATATATTTCCATGTAGGTCGCTATGTCGTCACCTAACCCCCTCCGTTGCATACTTGATGCAAACAAACTCACGGGACCAAATTACATTGACTGGTTACACAACCTGAAGATTGTCCTTAGGTGTGAAAAGCTAGCCTATGTCCTGGATCAACCAGATCCAGTGCAACCCGGTGATAATGCTAACGAAGATGAATTAATGATGTATGAAAATTGGAAGGAGGACTCTGTCAAGGTCCAGTGTTATATGCTTGGTTCAATGAACAATGAACTGCAGCGACAGCATGATAACATGGAACCTAAGACCATTCTGAATCACCTACAAGAGTTGTTTGGTGAACAATCCAGAACAGAAAGATATGAGATATCTAAGAAATTGTTCAGGACCAGAATGAGCGAGGGCACATCTGTGCAAACTCATGTGCTCAAGATGATAGAATGGATTGAGAGGCTCGCAGTGCTCAGTTTTGTTATGAACAATGACCTGAGCATCGACTTAATCCTACAGTCCCTTCCAGATTCATTTTCATAATTCATTATCAACTTCAATATGAACAAAATTGAAGTTTCACTGGCTGAGCTGCTCAACATGTTGAAGACAGCAGAAGGCACTATCCAGAAAGATAAGCCAAATGTAATGCTTATTGGTAAGACCAACAAGAAAAGAAAATCTAGACAAACCTTTAAGAAAGGTAAGCCTAAGAAGCTAGTGAAAAGAAAACCGGCGGTTCAAAAGGATAAAGCTAAAGTCAATGATAAAGGTCAGTGTTTCCACTGCCATAAAGAAGGTCATTGGAAGAGAAACTGCAAGATTTATCTTGCAGAAAAAGCAAAGGAGAAGCTTGGTGAAGCTTCAGGTATTCTCATGATCGATCTTAACTTGTCTTATAGAGAATCAACATCCTGGGTATTAGATACTGGATGTGTTTCTCATATCTGCAATAACTTGCAAGTGTTAACAAGTAAAAGAAGATTGAACCGTGGAGACGTGGATCTGAGGGTCGGGAATGGAGCAAAAGTTGCTGCGTTAGCTGTGGGGACCGCAAGACTTCAGATGCCGTCAGGAGACTCATTGGAATTGATAGATTGTTATTATGTTCCGACCATTATTAGGAATATCATATCTATTTCATGTTTAGATAGACATGGATATTTTATGAAACTAGAGAATAAAGGTTGTTCCATTTATCAAGGAAACAAATTGTTTGCTTCCGGATACTTATTGAATGGATTATATTTACTTGATATTTCATATGATGTTTGTCTGGTAAAAAAAATCTCTTGAACGCTTAGATAAGGATGTGAATAAATCGTACCTATGGCATTGTAGGCTAGGTCATATAAATGAGAATAGGATCATGAGGTTGCGAAAGAATGGATATCTTGATCTATTTGATTATGAATCATTTGCAACCTGTGAAGCTTGTCTCATGGGAAAGATGACCAAAGCTTCATTCTCAGGACATGGAGAAAGAGCTAAGGACTTATTGGAACTAATACATAGTGATGTATGTGGTCTAATGTCCACTCATGCTATGGGTGGTTACTCATACTTTGTTTCATTTACAGATGATTTCTCAAGATATGGCTATATATTTAATGAAATATAAGTCAGAAGTCTTTGAGAAATTTAAAGAGTTTAAAAACAAAGTTGAGAACCAGACTGGAAAGAGTATTAAAACTCTTCGATCAGATCGAGGGGGTGAATACTTAAGTACAGATTTCATACAATATCTTAAGGATAATGGTATTTTGTCTCAGTGGACTCCTCCCTATACACCTCAGTTAAATGGTGTATCGGAAAGGAGAAATCGTACCCTATTAGATATGGTACGATCAATGATGAGTTATGCCAAACTTCCAATCTCTTTATGGGGATATGCACTGTTGACTGCTGCATATCTGTTGAACAAAGTTCTCAGTAAGTCGGTATCTTCCACTCCATATGAGATATGGAAATGAAAGAAACCAGACTTTAAGCATGTTAGAGTCTGGGGTTGTCCTGCACATGTCAAAAGACATGATCCAGAAAAACTGGATTCCAGGACAGAGAAATGTAGATTTGTGGGATATCCAAAAGAGACTTTTGGATATTACTTCTATCAGCCCAGCGATCAAAGGGTGTTTGTTGCAAAAAGAGCTATTTTCTTAGAGAAAGAATATCTTTCAAAAGAAGACAGTGGGAGCAAGATAGAACTGGAAGAAATTCTAGACTCACAAATCAACACTAGTTCATCTACTGAACCATTGACTCAAGAACTTGTTCAAGATGATACACAAAAAGTTCGCAGATCAGGTAGAGGTGTATATGATATAACCTGAAGGATTCACTTCCAAAGAGCATTCAAGCAAGGTATGCAAGCTGCAAAGATCCATCTATAGATTAAAGCAGGCATCCCGAACTTGGAACTTAAGATTTGATGAAGCAATCAAATCTTATGACTTCATTAAGAATGAAGATGAACCTTGTGTATACAAAAAGGCTTTTTGGTACTTTACGTTGATGACATTCTACTCATTGGGAATGATGTAGGAATGTTGTCATCAGTAAAGGTTTGGTTATCCAAAAACTTCTCCATGAAAGATTTGGGAGAAGCATCCTATATTCTGGGAATAAAGATCTATAGAGATAGGTCCAAAAGGATGCTTGGCTTATCCCAATCTATGTACATAGATACCATAGTCAAAAGATTTGGCATGGAAAATTCCAAGAGAGGCCTCGTTCCAATGAGGCATGGAATTTATCTCTCTAAAGAAATGTCTCCCAAGACACCTGAAGAGAAAGCATACATGGATAGAGTTCCTTATGCCTCGGCAATAGGATCTATCATGTATGCAATGCTATGTACTAGGCTTGATGTGGCACACCCACTAAGTGTCACTAGTAGATATCAGGCTGATCCAGGTGAGGAACACTGGAAGGCGGTGAAATGTATCCTTAGATACTTGAGAAGGACTAAGGATCTATTTCTCGTTTATAGAGGAAACGACTTGGAACCTCGAGGATTTACTGACTCGAGTTTCCAGTCGGATATGGATGATAGCAAATCCATGTCTGGATTTGTGTTCATATTAAATGGAGGTATAGTAACTTGGAAAAGTTCCAAACAAGAAACTACTGCAGATTCGACGACCGAAGCAGAATACATTGCTGCAGCTGAAGCGGCCAAGGAGGTGGTTTGGATGAAGAAGTTCATCTCAGCACTTGGAGTAGTTCCAAGCATTTCAGATCCTATTCCATTATTGTGTGACAACAATGGGGCAATAGCTCAAGCGAAGGAGCCCAGATCACATCAGAAGTCAAAGCACATTCTGAGACGATTTCATCTGATTCGTGAGATCATCGCCCGAGGAGATATAGTAGTTGAGAAAGTCTCATCTGAAGATAATGTAGCAGATCCCTTGACTAAGCCATTGTCTCAAAACAATTTAGAACGTCACCTTAGGTCTATGGGACTTAGACACATGGGTGATTTACTATAGTCCAAGTGGGAGAATGTTAGAACTAGGTGGCCTCAAAGCCAATCATTGTACGTTCTAGTTCAAATTATTAATAAAGGCAATTATTTCTTCATTTATAGTTCTCGCAAAGTAACTATCGTAATGAAGGTCCATAGACAAATGTATGGGATATTGAATCATGATGAGATCATGATAGTGAGATCAATATCCTCAGTCAATTGTCTTAAACAGTTCTTGATCATAAGATATTTGAGATGGACATTAAATATCCGATAAGATCGACACAAGTTATGTCTGCTCATGTGATGAGGGTGAATGATCTCACATTCACTCGTGTGGTGATACTAAGACAAACAAGTGGGTGCTCATTAGAGAATGAGTTCACTGAACAGACCCAATAAGAATTTCTGGATGGTAATTATACCTATTAGTCAACCAGGGAATTCAATCGTTGCAGTAGCACAGTTGGTCCTTTGACCTGAGTCACCAATGATACCTTGTTTGTGGACCATTGTATCTTGATTCTCTGACTTGTGGACTTTAACCATTAAGTCCACCATAATCGGTCTTTCAGATACAGTGGAAAGCTTGCGAAGGTAATTGAGTGAACAACAAGGGATCACTCACTCTTGGTATAAGACTGGAGAGAGAATGTCCTATGGATGTGTACACGGAAATCCCTAGCCAACGTCAAATGAAAGAGATGTCTTTCTAGATATTAACTGTGTACTGGAATCCATCTGGATAATGCAAAAGAGGGTTTGACTATAAAACCATACCCTTGCGTTATTGGGACATTGCATGAGTGAAGGATTATATCTGTGCGGTATCGGCAGACGGAAAGGTTCAATTGAAGGGAACAGTATCCCTTATATCTTCTGGGATCATGAGGTAGTGTTTGGTGCTGTTCATGATCAGAAGGCCAAGTGATTTGATCATCAGATGATAATTCACTTGTTTATTAAATTAATCATTTAACATATGATGTTTAAATGTTAATAAATAAATATTAAACTCAAGGAACAGTTCTAAGTTTAATGGGCCTGCAACCGGACTGATATATGGGCCTAGTGGGTCACACACATAAGAGTTCTCGTCAGACGGTGAGAGACGTTAAATTTCATGCTTATCTAGGTTTTTATGAAAAGCCGCAGGATAAACATGAAGATTTAATGGAGAATTATCCAAGGCCAAACTCTTGGATAATCATGAGCATTAATCCTTGTGCTTATCCTTATTTCTATATAAGGAGGGCCAAGGGGAAGGGGTAAAAAGTTGGTTGGATGAATTACTGACCCCAGATTCTCTATCTCCTCTCTCTCTCTCCTTCTCTCTCTCTGGGAGTGGATCTGTCTCTCTCCGCACATGGTGGATTTGAGATCTGGTCGGAGCACTCAAGTCAAGGAGGAAATCGCGTCTGCTGCGGGAACTCGTGTGGATACCTCTAAAGATCGTGTGCGTGCGCGATTACCGAGTCGGCATTATCCACAGGAGATTCGAAACCCCGCAAAGGTGAAGAACCGTTCTTCCCGCAATTATTTTAATTTCTGTTTTACGACCCCAGCAACCGATACAATGGAATCGATTTTATTTTTCCGCTGCGTTCTTGACGATTCTTACACCCATGGCATCCTCCACCTCCACCTCGCTGAGAGTCCTGGACTATCTGCCAGCAGCTCTTGACACGCCAAGACCAAGGAGGCGTCCCGCCATCCTCCGATAATCGAGATAAGTGATCCCACTCACTGCCCAGCCCTCGACTCGAAGGTCGATGATCCTAGCCATGTCCTCTAGACTGGGGACCATATGTCCTCAAGGCATCAGAAATGCCATGCATTCTGGATATCACCTCTCCCTAAGAACCTGTAACAAAACTAAATCGAGCAAGAAGGGTACGATGTCTAAGAGTTCCCCGAACCCCATCTCCCTCAGTCGGGCCTTCTGGAAGTCGGGAAGCCCCCGATATGTCGCGATCACGAGGTCCCAAGAGATGTGGGCCCTCATCGTCCCCTGCCAATTGCCAAGAAAATGTTAGAATAATTCATATAAAGGCAATTAAAATCAATTTTAAAGTTAATTTTGAAATAAGACCCCTGCCTTGAATGGCATCGGCCATGGTCGACGCCGTTTGTATGGTGTCACCTGGTTTCGAAGCCATTCAACCACGGGTTTTCAGATATGTGGCCTTCCCTCCTTTCGGATCCCCGACCCCAAAATTACTATAAAGGGAAGGTGTTAGAGCATACCGTGGAAGGACCCGCCTCTTCGGCCGGTGCTGCCACCGGTGCCGCCACCGGGGGAGCCTCTTCGGCTTCCATGAAGGTCTAGACTTCAGCAAGGACTTGTGCCGCATCCGGTTGCGGTGCTTGGACTTCGGGGATTCCCTCTTCCTCGTCAACCCCTATCGTCGGGGTCACCGAGATCCTTTGCTGCTTCCCGAGTCCAATAGGACCGCCTCATTCCGTGACTAAGAGAGAGGGGGAGAACCGGGTTCAAGAGGGAGAGAGAAAGCTCGTAAGAAAGAGAGAGGATGAGAGAGTGAGTGAGGAGATGAAAGAAACAGGCCGGAAAAGTCGCTGAAGAGCCCTCGGTTCGTCGGAGAAGCCTACGATCGCTGGATCTAGAAGAGAAGAAAGAAGAGAGAAAACCTAGAAGAGAATGAGGAAGGAGGAGGGCTCGGGTTCGCGAACCCTGTTCAAAATCTTTAAAAGGCGTCGACTCAGAGCGACGCGGCTTAGCGGCACACAAACTAAGGCAGGCGGTTCGAATTTGAAATTCAGAGAAAAGCGTCACTCATAGTTGACGCATTTTTAGACTTTACCGCCTTTAACAGTCAGAGCCGTACCACAAATTTTGGAGGGAATCAGAGAAAGACGTCGACCATGGGTGACGCATTTCAAAAAATTAATCCGTTGGAAAATGTGGAGTACGGGGTGAAATAATGATTAACGTCGACTATGGGTGACGTTATTCAGATAATTAATGTCCAAAAATTTCTGGAAAATAGGAGAGAAAAGGCTAAAGGTGTCGCCCATGGTTGACGTGATTCAGGCTTTTTAAGGATTGAATTATGATTTTCGGAAATTGAATTTTGTGGAAAGGCATCCCTCTAAGTCGACGCTATTTACATTAATGAGCCCGAAACTTGGAATTTTGAGGAAAATGAGCTGTTTTACTTAAGAAAAAATTCCGAAAAATTACACAAATATTAAGGAAAGATCTTTATTACAATAAGGAATAATATTTCATTGAAAATAAATTCAGAAAATGCATCAAACTTTGGGCAGAAGTTGAGAACTTTCAGGCCGAATTTTATGAAGCTCTCTTTTACATAAGTTTTCCATAACTCACGGTTTGCTTCATGAGGAAGTTTAACACAACGGGTGAAGCCGATGTTCCACAAGGTTGCAATGAGCCCTACCGTGTCGAAATCTTCATCAATTCCTAATGTATGCTTTTTTATTGCAAAAAGATTAGATATCTCAGGAAATTCATAACGAGGCATACCAAGTTGTGGATGACAGCGATGTGGATTATATAGGACGAACTCGGTCGCCCCGATCAGTCGGAGCTCTGTACTAGCACAGCGGCATACTCGAACCGCCTTTTCTTGAAGAGCGAGTGGTGTTGATTCGAAACCAGTCTTCGGCATGGTCTTGAAGTAAGCACGCCAGTCAGCTTGAGTCTTGAGGTTGGGCACCCGACTGGGCATGTTGTTGTTGAACTTTACAATGTTGGTAATGTGGAAGATAGGATTGCACTGGTACATCTGAGATATCTTGGGAACCTTTTCTTCATTGTGGTTGAATTTGAAGTGCATATCAATCCATAGAGCTACGAGTAGCATACTTCCATAAGGAGGTTGACCAGTAAAAGCCGTTGAAAGCCCACTATAAAGATAGGCTAGGACTGTTGTGCTTATTTGTTTTCCCTGAAATATCCCACTAATCGTACTGAACTGATCTTCCAATAAAATATTGTCCTAGGCAGGGAATAGTAGAGCTCTAGCCAGACATGCAGTGAATGCGATCATCACGGTCTCTGTATCTTCCTCCTTGGCCTTTTTTATTTTCCTCATAGTCCATTCTGCCAGCTTTGTAAGATTAATTCCTTTCTGAATAAGAACACTCTGGATTTCTTTTGGACTATCCATAATCTTTTCTAAGAATTGATGACAAGTGACTTTTTCTCTCATCAACAACATATATGTCACGTCAGGTTCATTACTATTAGCCTTGAGCTTAGGAAGTCCCAAAAGAAGTTCAACTTCTTCCAGCAGGATGGTAGCTTTGAAAGAAGTGAAGAGGAAAGTATGAGTTTGGGGATGCCACAATTCAATCAATGCACCAATTGCAGCTTAATCCACAAGTGCGCTCTTGTAATGTTTTGCATGAGCCACTATGCCTTGCATATGCCACTTTGAAATATATGACTGTATGAAGAGGTTGATTTTCCCCACCAACTTGGAAATCCATGGTAGAGAAGAAAACCTGCTTGTACCAAGGAAGAAAGGATATCCCTTGAAAAGAAAAAAATTGGCATAGTTCTATTGAAGAATTTGGAGCATGGAGAATTCATGTAAAAGAATAAAGAAAAGAAAAATTGAATGGGGAAAGAGAGAATAACTTATTTGTAGGTTAGGATCTCGCCCACTTAGATAGCCTTCCACACTAGAAAGCCTCTCGGTCATCTTCCTTGCCCTCTTATTTGATGATGTCTTTAGCAAAACCTGGCATCTTCTTGTATGCTTAATCTCCTCCTTGTTCTTCCCCTCTTTTTTCTTCCTTCCCTTGAGCTTTAAAGAAAATTCCTTAGCTTTCCTTCTTGATTGCTTAGTGTGTTGGTTTGATTTAAGAAGAGGAGGTTTTATAGAAGAGATTTGCGAAATTGGGAAGCCCTTTTTGAGTTAGAAGAGGGAGTTTAACGGAGGTAAGTGGAGTCCAGATTGGAGTCAGAACAACCCTATTTCGGTAAGTTAAACCGCGTTTTGACAGGGCGACGTCATTTTAAATGACGTTGAATCAAAGTGACGTCTTTTATGAGTTTTCTGACATCTCTCCGAAACGGCATATTATCTACTATTTGTTCATGATTATCGCTTCGTGTGAAGTTACTGATGAAATTTGAGTGCAAGAAAATTCATTTAAAAAGGTCCCACTGTAGGAGTTTTACTGAGTCCCTACTGTAACTAAAAAGACGGTTATCTCTATCCTTGTATTCTTTTATGTATTTGATTCGCATTAGCATTACTATATGTTAAATATTTATTAGATTATATCAATGACCTTGTAGTTTTGATAAAATTGAAATTTGAGTTCCCCTTATCAAAAACTGTGATAATTCCAGAGAATTCTTAATCGCACGGATAGGCCGTTAGTTTGTCAATTGATGGGGACGATGGTTCCGCTTTTGTGAAATAGTGCATGGACAAACAAACTTCGGCTTAACACTGAATTGTAGGATTGGTGTCTTGACTCATCAATGATAGTTTAACAATATTATCCTTGATTAATTTATATTTTATTTTATTTTTAGCCCAACATGCATCATATAGGACTTTGAAATCACTGTGGTAAGAACTAGTTATTGATTAAAAATCAGACTATTGATCAAAATAAATCCCAATGTGATATGAAATATTCCATTCCGAATTGATCTCTCAATTATCTTCGAGATTTTCTTGAAGATATCTTTGGAATTCTATCTTTCCTTGGATTCTTTATCCCATATTTCTTGTTTCCTTTTAAGATCCGTCATAATTGTAGCACATCCACATTGGCTTATAATCGCTCTCTATGATGAAACCTACAGGGTTTGTGACTTAGGGTACTTCCCCTCGTAGAGGTTGATCGACCTTATTTTGTTTTCTTTATCTATCTCATCCAGACATGATTGATTCTATTGATCTCTTTGAGTCGCTTTATTAATCATTCTGAGAAAGATTCTTATTATATGATGTTGAGAGCGTGTCTCATCATACCTTGGCATCACCTTTTTAGTTCATTCTATTCCATTTCACTTTCTTGCAAAGTCAATGCCAAGGTGGGGCAGCTGTAAACACACTAATTTTAACTTCATATTGAGCAAATTTTATGTCACAGTTATACTGTCCCAAAATGGTCTGATTTTTAATCATTAATTAATTTTTATTAATTTATCGAGATTTTTGCTAATTAACGTCGACCATGGCCGACACAATTTAGATTTTCAACAGAAATCAGTTCGGAATTAAATTCTTAAATTCAGATAGATTTAATTGAATAGAGTCGCCCATGGACGACGCCTTTTAGTTCCTAATCTGTCTGCAATTTTGATTTTAAATTTGAATTAATTTTCTAATTATCTAAAGCACGTCTCTCATGGACGACGCCTTTTAGGTATCCTAATCTTTTCCGGTTTCCTTTCCAGATTTTCTTTCTATTTTGGCCCCTTTTAATTAGTTACATGGCGTCCCGAATGGACGACGCGTTTCAAGTAGTTTCCCGATAAACGTGATTTAGCCAAGATAATCTGGTTCCAAAGATTGGAAGGAGTGTAAATTCCTTCCATGTCTATCTATGGTAATCCAGATCCGCGGGAGAGCCCTTTTGAAGGTCAAATAACCCTAATTAAGGCTTCTATGTATACATATATCCTTTGGACTTTGAAAAAGGTTGGCTATTGGAGAATTTGGAGTTCAAGGCAAGGTTCTTGAAGGCTCTCAAGAAGGAAAACGTGGATAGCAACCCAAGTCTTCTTCTTCACCATCTTCTTCCTCCATTGAAGCCATTGAAGACCAAGGCTTTGAAGCAAGGTTCGCTGTATTGCTGATCTGTATCGGATCGTATCTTCCGAGATACGGTACGATATCGATCCGACTCGGGCCGACTTGGTCCGACTCGTACAAGTCGCACGAGTCCAGCCAATGAATTTGTTAAAATCAATGAGTTGTTAGTTAAAATTAATGAGTTTTAGTCATATTTTAGAGAAATGTATCATATTAATTGATATAAAAAATATAATTCTACTTATCAAATAGGGGAAACTCAATTTAAAATATTCTACTAAGCATGTATGAGTCGGAACGACCCAGTCTGACTCGGTGCGTATCAGATGATCGGGTCGGCCCAAATACAAGTCGACTCGTACGAGTCAGCCCGATCTGGTACGATACGGCAAACCTTGCTTTGAAGGGGCCAAACTAACCACTTTCTCATCCTTTTCTTTAGTTGTTTCTTTATAATTTTCATATATATTCATCACTATTTTTTATTTGATTTTTCATTACATCACTCTATCATACACATACCACATCATATTTTCCATACCTATGCATGAAATAGGGGTTTAAAGAACCACAAAAAAGTGACTTTTCTTAGTTTAGTTTATGTTTAGATTATTTAATAGAATAGTTACTACACTATCCCATAGCTCTAATCTTTTCTTTCTTTGATCTTATTTTTGCAAGGTTTAAAGGGAGAAAAGCTTGAAGGACTATTGGAAGGCTAAAAAAGAACAACCAAACAACAAAAACAAGAGTTAAGAGAAAAGACTCTCTTTCTTTGGCCGGCCAAAGAAAGGGAACAAAGGAACCACAATCCTCCCCCACAAGGTTAGTAGCAATCATCTTCTCATTGAAGTCCTTGGTTTCTGGCGATCACATTAGTTTTAAATTTGATTTGTTAATTATGTTAACACATGATGTCATTATAATCACATACACTATTTGAGCACTACACTCGGCCCTCCTCCGTTCCTTCCTCTTCCACAGTTAAAGAGAGGTAGGGGGATCCCGGCACCATTTGTCACCGGCCATCCCAAGGAGGGGTGCTGTCCCTACGGGTAAGTCTCCAGTAGCCTAACAGCTACCTGCGCTTGTACCCTCTAGGCACTTCGCCGTCCATTAAGCGGACCGGGGACGGCTACGTGGCTGCAGTTGTCGAGGGACGCCCTCCACAACTACTATTGGCATAAGTACTTATCTCTCCCTTACGATACTCACTCACTACGACAATTTGAACTAGAATTCCATACCCACCGGGAGGTGAAGCATAAGGGAGCAGGCCCTCGTCCCACGCCCTGGTGGATACCCTCAGGTGTTCCTCCAGTAGGGGGGACCAGTCCTATAACCTTATAGCAGCTAGTTGTTACATGAACTTTTAGTCATGTTACATGCTAACAGGACAAGCATCATGTCAATTCGTAGATGATCACTGAACCTGGAACCTCTAATGTTACTTGGGGTGTAAACACCTATGACAGGCTTGTCCCTCTGAGACATGTTCAACTAGGCCAGTGGATACTGGTTAGTGACTTACCTTGGGGATAGCAAATAGACTTCTCCTCTCGGTAACAGAGGTTCCAGACAAGAAGGCAGTGATTGGTGTCAGTCCGGCAATGCCTGTCGGGGATAGACTGACGCCGTAAGTCAGGGAGTGGTGACCGACCAAAAAGAAAAGGCAGGACACTGCTTTCCCATTTGACTTCCTCTTTGCCAGCTAGATTTTCTTTGCTTGATGGAACTAGATTGAACTGCCTTGCATAAAGTCAAGCTAGCTTTCTAAAGATATGATTTTAACTGATCGACAGGATGTAACATACCTTCCAATTCATTCAGTTTGATCTGGCTGGATGGGCTTAAAAAAAGGGCAGCAAAGCATTCTCTGGAAGAGAGAGAGAATCAAATTGGATAGTTGGCAACTGCTATTCAATATGAATAGGGAAGGCTGTAAGTAGCACTCGCTTGTATCGACATGGCGGAAAAACTCTCCCAAACCTATAGTAAACTAAAATGTCTTTATCACAAGATTGGCAAATGCTTTAAATTGCTTTTTCTTGTCTGTTGGAACTTTAAGGGCTTAGCTTAAGATTGGCTTACAAAATAACTTGCTTTTTGAAAGGCTCTCATGTTGTAACCGCATATATACCTATCTTCTTACCTACATAAGCCACTAGCTAATCATCTTGATCTGGCCTTCCTGAGAAGCACTTAGAACTGAACACTCGCTAAAATCATATCATTTATTTTGCAATTGCATGGTTGGGCCAGGAACTCTTATTACTTGTTGGCAGGAAAGGTCCTCCCAATAGATAACTGACTAAGATGACATAAAATAAAAAACAATTTAAACTGATTTTTCTTTCCAAGAGTGAAAGACTGGAAATATGCTAGCAACAAATCCAGCTGAAATCGGATATGCTTCCAACGAAATTGGATATGCTACAACTGGCACTGCAACTGGCTCTTTAGAAGGTTCCTGCACTCTATGCTCATTTTTACCCCCGGCTTAAAAGATCGCCTCGTATGGGCTTGGAAATGCCTAGAAAGAGACTGGACTGGAAGCAACTACAGAAGGAACCCCCCTCTTATAAGCATCCGGATAAGGAGGGCCCTCTTCAGCTCTTGGTCCCTCACCTCTTGTATCCTTTGCTATACTGTTAGGAAAAAAAAAAAGACCCCCAAGTAACTGCTTTTAGGGTATGCTTATCCCTCGAACTCGCCTCGAAAGGATAAAGACTGGGGGATACCTATTTACATAACAATGAAATACTTGGCTGTAAGGAGAGTCGTACTCAACTGATTACCCACTAGCTTAGACGGCCAAACTCTCGGAAGCAAAAGCTTGTTATGTATACGTCAAAGAAAGTAGCTCAGAAGATGCTCTTCCGATATCGATATCTGATCCATAAGCGGTTAAGAAAATCCTAAATATGTAGACCGGGGTGCAGTAAACGAACTTATATTCTCTTTCCTCCCCTCTATAGTTCTCCCCTTCCATAAAAGGTGAGTAACAAAGCTTCTACCGTTTGTTCTGTGCGATCATACAACTACTCCACTTAGGCCTTAATCTGCGCATACGAAGAAATAATAACATGTTTTCAAAGACCTCTGGAAATGCCCGTTTTGTCTACTTAACATATGTGACGAGCTAAGCGGCTTGGAGCTTTCTTCACCAGTTCCCTACGCCTCTTCTCTTCCATCTTTTCCTAAAGCAGGGTTGGCTTTGAGTAATGGTACGTACCTTCTTAGCCATTGGTGCGTTAAGGCTGAATGGGTAGTCTAAAAAGACAATTGGCTTCTCCTCAAAGGAAGTTATATGCTCTTTTCTTAAGTGTGGTGTCTTCTGTTAGTTTTAGGTGGCCTACAAGCCAATTTGACTATGTAAATCTCGTTCATTTATTAATATAATGGCATAATATTCATTATGTGTAAATCGCATTAATTATCGTTTCATAATGAAGTCCGTGAATATGTGCTATAGTGATCAGATTATGATGAGATCATACTAATGAGACTGATCACTTAAATACACATATTCTTAATCGTTCCTAGTCGGAGGATATCCGAGAAGGACATCGAATATCCGGTTAGACTAGTACAGATTACTCCTGCTCATATGATGAGGGTGACTGATCTCATAAGTCACTTGTGTAGAGACACTAAGGCGAATCTGTAGGTGTTCATTGGAGAATGAGTTTACTGAACTGATCCGACTGAATCGCTGGATGGTATTGTACCTCATTGTCAACCAGCTTGATTCTATTGTCGCAGTTGCGTGGATGGTCCTCAGACCTGAGACACTAAGGACACCTTGTCGGTGGACTTCTGTACTTTGACCTTGGTTTACGAATCTCTAGCCACGGGATTCTAATACGCCAAGGATTGGGTACAACGGAATACCGTCGAAGGGAATTGTGTGTCAATAAGGAATCATTCGCTCTCGGTACTTAGAAAGAGAATGCTCTAGGAAGGATGCACGGAAGTCCCTGGCCAGGGCGGACGATAATATCGGGAAAGGAGTTTTCCGATATTCATCAACGGCATCCAATCCAAGTGCGTCGACCGGTTAGGGTTTGACAGCTCGCCATACCCTGAGTTGACTCGAGAGCATTGTACGAATGAAGGATTATATCCACGCAGTAACTGTCGGCGGAAAGGTTCCAAGAGTGGGTTACTTAACCCCAATACCTTCCGGGTTTACGCGGTGTTGCTTGGCACCCAACGTGATCGAAGGCCCGGTCGAATTCGATGTGCGACATCAATTCGATTGATTAATTAATTAATAAAGGGTTATTAATTGATTAATAAAGCCAGTGAGGAGTCACTGGGCTTGTTGGGCCATTAATTGGACTGGTACTTGGGCCTAGAGGGTCACACGCAAATGATTCTCAAGGCGATGGATAAATAAGTGGGTTTTATATAAATCGGGGGTTTTTATGAAAAACCGCGCGATTAGTATAAAACATAGCAAACGGGCTGAGCAGGCCAAGCTGCTGCTAACCCTAGCCGCCCTTCTTCTGTTTCTCTCTCTCTGGCGTCTAGACAGATCCAGATCTGCTCCGCCGTGTCTCCGAATCCCGTTCGACGGGAAATCGTCCGTGGGTTGCGGCGATCATTGCGACGACCGGCGGAGGTTTCGTGGGCTGCGAAGAACGAGGAACGTGAGGATATCCATCGCGAGGAGGATCGCGTGGACTTCGTTAGAGGCCGGGCGCTTGTGCAGCTTGCGGTGTCGCACCGACGAAACCGAACGGTTGCGGATTCGAATCTGCACACGGTGAGAACTTCGATCATCCGATAATCAATTTTTGTTTTTCCGAAACGGGAACGGATCGCTGTTTTAATATTTTATTTTCCGCTACGTGAGCGATCCGGAGAAACCCGAGAAATCCAACATCTTCAATACAACTTTCCCTAAAAGTCAAGGTAGGAGATCCACTTAACGAATAGGCTACGGCTGTAGCAGCAGCGAGTAATTCATTCTCGGATGCTCTTTCTTAATCTGATAGAAAGTAGTTCCTTATTCTCGGCACCTATCAAAGTCATGTAATCCCTATGTACTTGTCATCGAAGGAGCACCTTTTTTCAATTCTCCAAGAGTAGCAATCGATCCAATGTGGATTGGCGACTCATTATCCGCCCGACCAGCCAGAACCTTTACGTCTATAGGGGCTCTGTTCTCCACACATACATGTCCAGATGCGATCGGATTGGAACATAAGTTGGCTTTGATAATGGGATTGCGGAAGAACCTTGACTATTGGATGGGGGTATGGCGAGCTGTCAAACTCAGGGTATCGCGAGCTGTCAAACTCAGGGTATGGCGAGCTGTCATTCGTACAATGCTCTCGAGTCAACTCAGGGTATGGCGAGCTGTCAAACCCTAACCGGTCGACTCACTTGGATTGGATGCCACTGATGAATATCGGAAAATTCCTTTCTCGATATTATCGTCTGCCCTGGCCAGGGACTTCCGCGCATCCTTCCTAGTGTAAGGAATCGCCATGAACGCAGCGGAAATAAAAATGATTCCATTGTATCGGTTGCTGGGGTCGTAAAACGGACATTAAAATTAATGCGGGAATAACAGTTCTTCACCTTTGCGGGGTTTCGAATCTCCCGTGGATGATGCCAACTCGGTAATCGCGCACGCGCACGATCTCTAGAGGTATCCACACGAGTTCCCGCAGCAGACGCGATTTCCTCCTCGACTTGAGTGCTCCGACCAGATCTCAAATCCACCATGCGCGGAGAGAGACAGATCCACTCCCATAAAGAGAGAAGGAGAGAGAGAGAGGAGAGAGAAAATCTGGGGTGAGTAATTCGTCCAACCAACCTTTTACCCCTCCCCTTTGGCGCTCCTTATATAGAAATAAGGATAAGCACAAGAGTTAATCCTCATGATTATCCAAGAGTTTGGCCTTGGATAATTCTCCATTAAATCTTCATGTTTATCCTGCAGCTTTTCATAAAAACCCAGATAAGCATGAAATTTAACATCTCTCACCGTCTGACGAGAACTCTTATGTGTGTGACCCTCTAGGCCCATATATCAGTCCGGTTGCAGGTCCATTAAACTTAGAACTGTTTCTTGAGTTTAATATTTATTAATTAACATTTAAACATTATATATTAAATGATTAATTTAATAAACAAGTAAATTATCATCTGATGATTAATTCACTTGGCCTTCTGATCATGAACAGCACAAAACACTACCTCATGATCCCATAAGATATAAGGGATACTGTTCCCTTCAATTGAACCTTTCCGTCTGCAGATGCCGCACAGATATAATCCTTCACTCATACAATGTCCCGATAACGCAAGGGTATGGTTTTATAGTCAAACCCTCTATCGCATTATCCAGATGGATTCCAGTACACAGTTAATATCTAAAAAGACATCTCTTTCATTTGACCATGGCCAGAGATTTCTGTGTACACATCCATGGGACATTCTCTCTCCAGTCTTATACCAAGAGTGAGTGATCCCTTGTTGTTCACTCAATTACCTTCGCAAGCTTTCCACTGTATCTGAAAGACCGATTATGGTGGACTTAATGGTTAAAGTCCACAAGTCAGAGAATCAAGATACAATGGTCTACAAACAAGGTATCATTAGTGACTCAGGTTAAAGGACCAACTGTGCTACTGCAACGATTGAATTCCCTGGTTGACTAATAGGTATAATTACCATCCAGGAATTCTTATTTGGGTCTGTTCAGTGAACTCATTCTCTAATGAGCACCCACTTGTTTGTCTTAGTGTCACCACACGAGTGAATGTGAGATCATTCACCCTCATCATATGAGCAGACATAACTTGTGTCGATCTTATCGGATATTTAATGTCCATCTCAAATATCCTATGATCGAGAACTGTTTAAGACAATTGACTGAGGATATTGATCTCACTATCATGATCTCATCATGATTCAATATCCCATACATTTGTCTATGGACCTTCATTACAATAGTTACTTTGAGAGAACTATAAATGAAGAAATAATTGCCTTTATTAATTATTTGAACTAGAATGTACAATGATTGGCTTTGAGGCCACCCAATTCTAACATTCTCCCACTTGGACTATAGCCAATCACCCATGTCTCTAAGTCCCATAGACTTAAGGTGACGTTTTAAATTGTTTTGAGACAATGGCTTAGTCAAGGGATCTGCTACATTATCTTCAGATGAGACTTTCTCAACTACTATATCTCCTCGGGCGATGATCTCACGAATCAGATGAAATCGTCTCAGAATGTGCTTTGACTTCTGATGTGATCTTGGCTCCTTCGCTTGAGCTATTGCCCCATTGTTGTCACACAATAATGGAATAGGATCTGAAATGCTTGGAACTACTCCAAGTGCCGAGATGAACTTCTTCATCCAAACTGCCTCCTTGGCCGCTTCAGCTGCAGCAATGTATTCTGCTTCGGTCGTCGAATCTGCAGTTGTTTCCTGTTTGGAACTCTTCCAACTTACTGCACCTCCATTTAGCATGAACACAAATCTAGACATGGATTTGCTGTCATCCATATCCGACTGGAAACTCGAGTAAGTAAATCCTCGAAGTTCCAAGTCGTTTCCTCCATAAACGAGAAATAGATCCTTAGTCCTTCTCAAGTATCTAAGGATACATTTCACCGCCTTCCAATGTTCCTCACCTGGATCAACCTGATATCTACTAGTGACACTTAATGGATGTGCCACATCAAGCCTAGTACATAGCATTGCATACATGATAGATCCTATTGCCGAGGCATAAGGAACTCTATCCATGTATGCTCTCTCTTCAGATGTCTTCTGAGACATTTCTTTAGAGAGATAAATTCCATGCCTCATTGGAACGAGGCCTCTCTTGGAATTTTCCATGCCAAACCTTTTGACTATGGTATCTATGTACATAGATTGGGATAATCCAAACATCCTCTTGGACCTATCTCTATAGATCCTTATTCCCAGAATATAGGATGCTTCTCCCAAATCTTTCATGGAGAAGTTTTTGGATAACCAAGCCTTTACTGATGACAACATTCTTACATCATTCCCAATGAGTAGAATGTCATCAACGTAAAGTACCAAAAAGGTAACTGCGCTCCCACTAGCCTTTTTGTATACACAAGGTTCATCTTCATTCTTAATGAAGTCATAAGATTTGATTGCTTCATCAAATCTTAAGTTCCAAGTTCGGGATGCTTGCTTTAATCCATAGATGGATCTTTGCAGCTTGCATACCTTGCTTGAATGCTCTTTGGAAGTGAATCCTTCAGGTTGTATCATATACACCTCTTCTTGAAGGTTCCCGTTAAGGAATGCTGTTTTCACATCCATTTGCCATATTTCATAATCATAGAATGCAGCGATAGCAAGAAGTATTCTGATTGACTTAATCATGGCAACTGGAGAAAAGGTTTCGTCATAGTCAATGCCTTGCCTTTGACGATATCTTTTTGCTACCAGCCTTGCCTTGTATGTGTCAATCTGTCCATCTGCCCCGATCATTCTTTTAAAGATCCATTTACTGCCAATAGGTACCATACCTTCTGGCAGATCAACCAAGTTCCAAACTTGGTTGGCATACATGGACTGAATTTCAGAATCCATTGCCTCTTGCCATTTTTCTGATTCTTGACTATTTATGGCTTCTAGGTAGGTTTGAGGATCATCATCCTCATTTAAGTGCACTTTGGGCTTGCCATCATCGATATGTCCAACATATCTTTCAGGGTGCTTAGGCACTCTACCTGATCTGCGAACCTTTTGTGTATCATCTTGAACAAGTTCTTGAGTCAATGGTTCAGTAGATGAACCAATGTTGATTTGTGAGTCTAGAATTTCTTCCAGTTCTATCTTGCTCCCACTGTCTTCTTTTGAAAGATATTCTTTCTCTAAGAAGACAGCTCTTTTTGCGACAAACACCCTTTGATCGCTGGGCTGATAGAAGTAATATCTAAAAGTCTCTTTTGGATATCCCACAAATCTACATTTCTCTGTCCTGGAATCCAGTTTGTCTGGATCATGTCTTTTGACATGTGCAGGACAACCCCAGACTCTAACATGCTTAAAGTCTGGTTTCTTTCCTTTCCATATCTCATATGGAGTAGAAGGTACTGACTTACTGGGAACTTTGTTCAACAGATATGCAGCAGTCAACAGTGCATATCCCCATAAAGAGATTGGAAGTTTGGCATAACTCATCATGGATCGTACCATATCTAATAGAGTACGATTTCTCCTTTCCGATACACCATTTAACTGAGGTGTATAGGGAGGAGTCCACTGAGACAAAATACCATTATCCTTAAGATATTGTATGAAATCTGTACTTAAGTATTCACCCCCTCGATCTGATCGAAGAGTTTTAATACTCTTTCCAGTCTGGTTCTCAACTTCGTTTTTAAACTCTTTAAATTTCTCAAAGACTTATGACTTATATTTCATTAAATATATGTAGCCATATCTTGAGAAATCATCTGTAAATGAAACAAAGTATGAGTAACCACCTATAGCATGAGTGGACATTGGACCACATACATCACTATGTATTAGTTCCAATAAGTCCTTAGCTCTTTCTCCATGTCCTGAGAATGGAGCTTTGGTCATCTTTCCCGTGAGTTTGTTTGCATCAAGTATGCAACGGAGGGGGTTAGGTGACGACATAGCGACCTACATGGAAATATATAAAATGAGCACATAGTTCTTAAAATCAGATTTAGGACTTTTAATCTAGATTTATGCTCCCACTATTTTTCGGCGATCTGTATGACCCTCTATATTACAGAACGGGAGATTCCGGTGATCTCCTAGTGGGGATCAGAATCCTTCGGGCAACATGCATGTGGCCTTGTGGTAGCACAACAAATCACATCAAGTCCCTTAGGCAGTCAACTCTTGACAGTTGCAACGTTTGCAATATCCGATCGATTTAACCCGTGAATCAGAATGACCTTGTGGTAGCACAACAAATCAAATGATTCAGTTAAGTTTATCCATCATTACTTAGATGACATGAATTCATAGTGCAATCCTTGTGGTAGCACAACAAAACTACACTATTTGTCCATTCATCTTAATGACATAACATGTCGTAGACCTAGTTTAATTTCTAAATCAAATGGACCTTGTGGTAGCACAACAAATCCGTTTGAGATAAGAATTATCCTAAGATCTATAATGATGGTGGGTTACGTGGATTATTTTGAATATCTCACGTTTACAACTTAAGTTTTTAAAAGAGGGTTTTTTTATTTTGATTTATAAAAATCGTGCTATCAATAATATTTCAATTTGAAGTATCAATATACTTAATAGAAATATATATATATATGATAGCATAGTCCACAAATATCACATATATGCAGAAAAATTAAATGGGGATGATCATGGACTGCTAAAGCTACTATGGAATCATCGGAGCCAAACGATGATCCATAATAGGATCCTAATGTGAAAACAGCAACACTGGTTCCATTTGATGCGAGTCCTTCCTCCATAGGTGTCTTCAGAAGATCCCGTCCTCTTAACTTAATCCGATACATTTAAATATAAAATTCAGGACTCACAGGTCCACAAATGTACATTTAAACAATTAGAAACCTTGATCTTATCAAGGGGAGTACAATCTTATAGGAAGGTAGAAAGTACACTTGGATTAAGAGAAAGGAGGACACGCAGGTCCTATTTAAAATACCAAATGAAATAAGCATCGCATTCATTCACATCATTCATCACATGAAAATACTAAGTCCATGATCATCCCACCATAAAACACATCACATGCATCACAATCATCACATAATTGCAGTTTGGTATTAAATTTTATAAATATAAAATTATAATACCAATTAGTTTTCGAAATAACATTTATTTCAGCATAATCAATAATATTCAAAACATTATTGACAAATTAACTAACTAAACCATTCAGTTAATCTAAATAATGATTCAAACAATTTGAAGAAAAAAATGTAATCAAGTTATACATGAAATCAGTTTAAAACAATTTTAAACTAATTAATTTAACAGGGAAATTAATTATCTAAAATAATTTTAAATAATTAACTAACACCCTATTAATAACAAAGCCCTTTAATTGAATAACAGTTATTAAACAATTTAATAACCTGTTAATAATCATAAAAATATTTAATAACAATTATTAATTATTTCTATAATTTTTCTGTTTTAAAAAAATTTTAAAACAGGCTTAATAATGGGTTTAATGGGGTTTAACAAGCATTAAAAATAATTTTTAATAAACCAAAAAATGGGCCCGGCCCATTAGGGCCTAATGGCCCGGACCTAGGGCCCTGGCTCGGCCAGGGTCGAGCCCTGGCTCGGCCAGGGGGTCTGGCCCAGCCAAACCCGAGCCTTGGCTCGGCCAGACCTGAGCCCTGGCTCGGCCAGGGCGTCGCCCGGCCCCCGCCCGGTCCGACCGGGTCGGGATCGGGCGGTTCACCCGTTTCTTCCCCATTCGACCGAGCCCTCCTATTCTTACCAGCAAACTCTAATCGGAGGCGCAGGGTTCGTTTCGGGCGCCGGCGGCCACCCGCCGGCGGCGGCGGCCCCGGCCGGCGGTGCCCCCGGCGCCGGCGTCGTGCCCGGCGCCGGCAGGGCCGCCGGTGACCGGCGATGGAGAGCAAACAAAGCCCCCAAAAACCCAAAAAAATCTGATTTTTCAGGTTTTAAAAAACCGAGTTTGGGCTCGATTTTTAAGACCTCCAAGGGCACTTCGGTGCCGATCTTCATGCCCAATGTGAAGTGGTGACTATCACCAAGAGATCTAGAGATTCTGCCGACCATCCCAACGCTTGGGATGCACGTATGAAGCCGCCGAAGTACCCCGTTCATCGTCCCACGAAGAACTCCGAAAAACCCAAATAAAATCCGAAAAATTACAGAAAAATAATCAACTTATTAGTGTTCATCATATGAACATGATTCTTTCATTTTAATCAGATAAAACACAAGAACACGTACAATATGGGTTCTTCACGCATAACGAGAAAAACACGCAAAACGATGCCGTTTTACGACCGAACCAGCAACCTGGCTCTGATACCACTATAAGGAATCGCCATGAACGCAGCGGAAATAAAAATGATTCCATTGTATCGGTTGCTGGGGTCGTAAAACGGACATTAAAATTAATGCGGGAATAACAGTTCTTCACCTTTGCGGGGTTTCGAATCTCCCGTAGATGATACCGACTCGGTAATCGCGCACGCGCACGATCTCTAGAGGTATCCACACGAGTTCCCGCAGCAGACGCGATTTCCTCCTCGACTTGAGTGCTCCGACCAGATCTCAAATCCAGCATGCGCGGAGAGAGACAGATCCACTCCCAGAGAGAGAGAAGGAGAGAGAGAATCTAGGGTGAGTAATTCGTCCAACCAACCTTTTACCCCTCCCCTTTGGCCCTCCTTATATAGAAATAAGGATAAGCACAAGAGTTAATCCTCATGATTATCCAAGAGTTTGGCCTTGGATAATTATCCATTAAATCTTCATGTTTATCCTGCAGCTTTTCATAAAAACCCAGATAATCATGAAATTTAACATCTCTCACCGTCTGACGAGAACTCTTATGTGTGTGACCCTCTAGGCCCATATATCAGTCCGGTTGCAGGTCCATTAAACTTAGAACTGTTTCTTGAGTTTAATATTTATTAATTAACATTTAAACATCATATGTTAAATGATTAATTTAATAAACAAGTAAATTATCATCCGATGATTAATTCACTTGGCCTTCTGATCATGAACAGCACCAAACACTACCTCATGATGCCAGAAGATATAAGGGATACTGCTCCTTTCAATTGAACATTTCCGTCTGCAGATGCCGCACAGATATAATCCTTCACTTATGCAATGTCCCGATAACGCAAGGGTATGGTTTTATAGTCAAACCCTCTATCGCATTATCCAGATGGATTCCAGTACACAGTTAATATCTAGAAAGACATTTCTTTCATTTGACCATGGCCAGGGATTTCTGTGTACACATCCATGGGACATTCTCTCTCCAGTCTTATACCAAGAGTGAGTGATCCCTTGTTGTTCACTCAATTACCTTTGCAAGCTTTCCACTGTATCTGAAAGACCGATTATAGTGGACTTAATGGTTAAAGTCCACGAGTCAGAGAATCAAGATACAATGGTCTACAAACAAGGTATCATTGGTGACTCAGGTCAAAGGACCAACTGTGCTACTGCAACGATTGAATTCCCTGGTTGACTAATAGGTATAATTACCATCTAGGAATTCTTATTTGGGTCTGTTCAGTGAACTCATTCTCTAATGAGCACCCACTTGTTTGTCTTAGTGTCACCACACGAGTGAATGTGAGATCATTCACCCTCATCATATGAGCAGACATAACTTGTGTCGATCTTATCGGATATTTAATGTCCATCTCAAATATCCTATGATCGAGAACTGTTTAAGACAATTGACTGAGGATATTGATCTCACTATCATGATCTCATCATGATTCAATATCCCATACATTTGTCTATGGACCTTCATTACGATAGTTACTTTGCGAGAACTATAAATGAAGAAATAATTGCCTTTATTAATTATTTGAACTAGAATGTACAATGATTGGCTTTGAGGCCACCCAATTCTAACACCTAGAGCATTCTCTCTCTAAGTACCGAGAGCGAATGTTTCCTTATTGACACACAATTCCCTTCGATGGTATTCCGCTGTACCCAATCCTTGGCGTATTAGAATCCCGTGGCTAGAGATTCGTAAACCAAGGTCAAAACACAGAAGTCCACCGACAAGGTGTCCTTGGTGTCTCAGGTCCGAGGACCATCTACGCAACTGCGACAATAGAATCAAGCTGGTTGACAGTGAGGTACAATACCATCCAGCGATTCAGTCAGATCAGTTCAATGAACTCATTCTCCAATGAGCACCTACAGATTCGCCTTAGTGTCTCCACACAAGTGACTTATGAGATCAGTCACCCTCATCATATGAGCAGGAGTAATCTGTACTAGTCTAACGGATATCCGATGTCTTTCTCGGATATCCTCCGACTATGAACGATTAAGAATATGTGTGTTTAAGTGATCAGTCTCATTAGTATGATCTCATCATAATCTGATCACTATAGCACATATTTACAGACTTCATTATGAAACAATAATTAATGCGATTTACACATAATGAATATTATGCCATTATATTGATAAACGAACGAGATTTACATAGTCAGATTGGCTTGTAGGCCACCTAAAACTAACAATCTCCCAGTTGGACTAAAGCCAATCACCTTTATATAATAAGCCTATAGACTCTAGGTGACGCTCAAACACAATTTGAGCCAACGGCTTTGTCAGTGGATCTGCTACATTGTCGACGGATGGAACTCTTTCCATTACTATATCTCCTCTGGATAAGATGAAAACGTCTTAGAATATCTTTCGATTTCTGATGAGACCATGGCTCTTTCACTTGTGCAATAGTCCCATTGTTGTCGCACAATAGCAGAACATGATCAAGGATATAGGGAACTATGTCAAGGTCGGTGATGAACTTCTTTAACCACACTACTTCCTTGAAAGCTTCAGCTGCAGTGATGTGCTCAGCTTTACTCGTCGAATCTGCAGTGGTTACTTGCTTGGAACTCTTCCAGCACACTGCACCTCCGTTCAAAGTAAATACGAATTCAGATGTAGACTTGCTATCATCTGGATCTGACTGGAAACTCGAGTCAGTGAAGCCTCGCAGTTTCAAGTCACCTTCTCCATAGACAAGAAACATATCCTTAGTTCTTCTCAAGAACTTAAGGATACATTTCACTGCCTTCCAGTGCTCTTCGCCTAGATCTGCCTGAAATCTGCTCGTAACACTTAGAGCAAATGCAACATCAAGCCGTGTACATAGCATGGCATACATGATAGATCCTATGGCAGAGGCATATGATATTCTATCCATGAATGTCCTCTCATTAGGAGTCTTAGGAAACTGCTCCTTTGAGAGACTAATTCCATGTCTCATCAGTATGAGACCTCTCTTGGAATTTTTCATGCCAAACCTTTTGACTATAGTATCTATGTACAAGGATTGGGTCATTCCAAGCATCCTCTTTGATCTATCTCTATAGATCCGTATTCCCAATATGTAGGATGCTTCTCCCAAATCCTTCATGGAGAAGTTTTTCGACAGCCAGATCTTTACTGATGACATCATAGCTACATCATTCCCAATGAGTAGTATGTCATCTACGTAAAGAACTAAAAAAGTGACTGCACTCCCACTGGTCTTCTTGTACACACAAGGCTCTTCTTCATTCTTAATAAAGTCATATGACTTGACAGCCTCGTCAAATCTTATGTTCCAGCTTCGGGAAGCCTGCTTCAGTCCATAAATGGACCTCTGAAGCTTGCACACTTCATCTGGAGATTCTTTGGATGTGAAACCTTCTGGTTGTATCATATATACCTCTTCCTTAAGATTACCATTGAGGAAGGTAGTCTTTAGATCTATCTGCCAGATTTCATAATCAAAATGTGCAGCAATGGCGAGTAGAACCCTGATCGACTTTATCATGGCAACTGGTGAGAAAGTCTCGTCATAGTCAATTCTTTGCCTTTGACGATATCCCTTTGCCACCAACCTTGCCTTATAAGTGTTGATCCATCCATCAGTACCGATCTTTCTCTTAAAGATCCACTTGCAATCGATGGGTACAATACCCTCGGGCAAGTCCTCCAAGTTCCAAACTTGGTTGGTGTGCATGGACTGGATTTTTGAGTTCATGGCTTCTCGCCATTTCCCGGCTTCTAGGCCTTCTATGGCCTCTTGGTAGGTTTTAGGATCATCATCCTCATTATATTCTACCTTAGACTCACCTTCAGTGATATGTCCTACATATCGTTCGGGCAGTCTAGGTACTCTACCAAATCTACGAGGCTCATTTGTGTGTACCAGAACAGATTCAGGAACTAATATCTCATCTGATGATAATGCAGCTGTTTGGGGATCTGGAACCTCTTCCAGTACTATTTTACTCCCACTGTAATCTTGGAGAAGGTATTCCTCTTCCAAGAAGACAGCTTTCCTGGCGACAAACACCTTTTGTTCACCAGGATGGTAAAAATAGTATCCAATGGTTTCCTTTGGATATCCCACAAAACTGCATTTATCAGTTCGTAATTCCAGCTTGTCTGGATCATGCCTCTTTACATGAGTAGGACAACCCCAGACTTTAACATGTTTAAATTCTGGTTACCTGCCTTTCCATATCTCATATGGAGTAGAGGCCACAGACTTGCTGGGTACTCTGTTCAGTAGGTATGCTGCTGACTCTAGAGCATACCCCCAGAGGGACACTGGTAATCCCGAAAAGCTCATCATGGATCGCACCATGTCCAACAAGGTGTGACTCCTCCTTTCTGATACACCATTCATATGTGGTGTATATGGAGGGGTTAGCTGAGAAAGGATACCATTATCCTTTAAGAATTGTGTGAAATTAGTACTCAAGTATTCCCCTCCTCGATCTGATCGAAGAGCTTTAATACTCTTTCCTAACTGCTTCTCTACCTCATTCTTGAACTCCTTGAACTTCTCAAATGCTTCCGACTTGTACTTCATTAAGTACACATAGCCGAATCTTGAGAAGTCATCGGTGAATGTGATGAAGTACGAAAAGCCACCTTTGGCTTGGGTGGACATGGGACCACATACATCCGATTGTATTAGCTCCAGAATGTCCTTGGCACGTTCTCCATGTCCAGTAAATGGAGATCTTGCCATCTTTCCCATAAGGCAGGATTCACATGTTGAAAACGATTCATAATCGAATGTTGTTAAATAATCATGCTTGTGCAACTTTTGCAACCTGCTTTCACCAATGTGCCCAAGTCTACAATGCCACATGTAGGCTTGGTTCACACAATTCTTGCTCTTTTTAAGAGCATTATAAATTTGAAGATTGTAATAAGAAACATCTAAAAGATATTGTCCGTTGACTAAAGATGCTGAAGCTATCGATTTATTACCATAATAAATCGAACAACTTCTATTCTCAATAGTCAACCTATATCCTATCTCGTCCAAACAAGAAACTGATATGATGTTCTTTATTATGCTAGGAACATAATAACAATCTTCTAAAAGTAAGGCGTCTCCTGATGGAAGTCTGAGGTTTGCGGTTGTAAGGACTGAGGTTTCGGGTTCGATTTTCGGTTCGGTTTCGGGCCGGATCCCCTGGGTCGGACCTTGTGGGGTCTGGAGAATTTCCTCTGAATGGCGTCGGAGGATCACGACGCCTTTCAAACGGCGTCTGGATAGGTGGACGCCATTTAGGCGAATTTCTGTTGTGCCACGTGGGTGCCACGTGGGGGGGGTTTCGGGCCGCGAGAGTACGGCCCCTGTCTTGTCGTCTGAACGGCGTCCATGATGGACGACGCGATTCAGACTGCCACCCTGCGATGTCAGTGTACGGTGCCTGACATGTCAGCTGAACGGCGTCTATGGTGGTCGACGCGTTTCAGACAGCTGTCAGTACGGCACGTCCTGTCATCTGATAGGCGTCCGTCTTGCTCGACGCGTTTTAGGTAGTTTCTGATGACCCCCGCGAGCTCTCCTTTCTTTCCCTCATTTCTCACCTCTCACTCTCTCCCCTCCCTCTCCGCCTCCTCCGACCCCCTCTCTTCCCCTTTCCCTTCCTCTTCTTCCTCTTCCACCACTCCAACGCCTCCCTACCTCTCACCTCTGCCACCACCACTTCCTTCGCGGCGTTCCATTCTCCGGACGGCGGCCGACGTTCCGGCGGAGTGGCGACGTTCTCGGGGGTACCGGCGGCGGTCTGCGGCGCGGCGGTTGGGCGACACGGAGCCAGGAGGAGTTCAAGTATCCGGTAGGGGGACGAACCTTGTATATGTTGCTCGTGCTTTCCTAGGCGTGGTTTGATGTGTTTTGGGCTAGATTGAGCATGTTTAGGGGGTATTCTTGTGGGCTTGGTCGCGTTTGTGAATGTGGTTTTGTAGCATGTTGTGGTGGATCTACTTCTCTTCCTCCCCCTTCCGTTTTGGGGCTTTTTCGGAGTATTTTGGGTTAAGGGAGAAACCCTCGGTTCGAGCCAGAGAACCAGGTTTCTGGCGCTAAACGGCGTCGTGCCTGGTCGACGTCTTTTAGAAGGACGTCGGGACAGTACGACGCGTTTTAGCGCAGAAACCTCCCCTGTTCGAGGTTTGTCAGGCTAGGGGTTCTGGCGCTAAATAACGTCATGGGTGGTCGACGCCTTTTAGAAGGACGTCGAGCCACCATGACGCCATTTAGGCAGGAAATTACCCCGACTGAGGGTCCGTCAGCTCGGGATTCTGGGACTAAAAGACGTCATGGTCGGGCGACGCGATTCGAATGGCGTCGGGCGACCATGACGCCTTTTAAGGCAGAAATCCCCTGGGTACTGTTTTCCCGAAATTCTGGATTTATCTATTGAATGGCGTCGAAGGATGTCGACGCGTTTTTAAAAGGCGACCGCTGGTGTCGACGCCTTTTAGGCCAGATTTTCGTGGCCTCTGTTTTATGAACCAGTTTAGGGAGCTTGAATGGCGTCGGCCTTGGGCGACGCGATTCAAGACAGAACAACACTAATTCATGCCAGTAAAATGTATTCATACTGCTAGATAGTTGGTTAGTGCATGCTTTAGTATACATGGATTCTTCGTGACCAGATGGCACTGCATTGTGTGTAGTGCGATCGCGGGCTTTTCACGTGACCGGATCGTACCGTGCTGGGTTTTGGTGTTTTGAGTTACTGTGGACCTGGAGTGACATTGTAGCACTTTATCACCCTGTGCTGGTGGGGGCGTGAGCACAGCGCCGGTGGGGGCGTGGGCGGGGTGACGCCTAGTGAGAGAGGGTCACCTGGTGAACCCCGGGGTCAGCTAGTACCGGTGTCGGAGTGGTACATTCGGAGAGTCACTCGTGCTGAGGGAAGGAGTAACCACCTGAGCCTGTTTGGCCGGAGTAGCTAGCGTGCTATCCGAGGGGTTACTGTTTGGTCTCAGCGGGTCGGTGTTTCCTACTTGTGCTTGTGTGGACGGTGTTTTCCCACTTACGGCTGTGTGGTTGGTGTTTCCCACTTGTGGAGGAGTGGTTGACGTGTTTTGCCGAGACGGGAGTTGTAGGCTCCCTGATAGTATGACTTTAGAATTATGCATGTTACATTCCGAAGGCACTTGGTTCATATCGAGGTTTTAGAAGTAGTGTGTGACAGCTTTACTTGCCCTATTACTTGTATCTTTGTTACTGCACTTGTGGGTGTGTGTGTGGGAGGCAGGGGATCGGATGATCCCTACTGAGCCCAATTTTGGTGTGGCTCACTCCCTGCGTTTTCAGGTGTAGACCTTGTGGCGTGTGGCGGCGCGTGGCGTTCTCCTTGGTGTGCGGACCAGCAGCTATCTCAGTTCCCGGGGTATGCCCCGATGTTGTTGTACTTTATTTCTGCCTGTACTTAATTAAATTGTTGGACATGTAATTATTGTTGGACTGTGTACGGACATTGTTACTTTACTTCCTGCGCACTGTACTCCTTGTAGTCCGTATGAATGTTATATTTAATCTTGTTTAACGCTTACTCCTCCAGATGTGCGAATAAGATCCTGGTATGAACCTACAGATAATGGGCCGACATCCATTTAGTGACCGGGTCTCCGGTCATAGGATGGCGGGTCGGTACAGTTGGTATCAGAGCCTAGTCTGGTCGAGTAAGTGGTAAACTGGGTTAGATATCGTAGTCCAACAATAAGTACGAGTCTGTACAGGCGATGGCTGCTGGTGTAGAGTGATAGGTTTTGACGTGTTTGTGTCGATTTTCGTGTTCGTGAGGTAGTGATGGCGCCGAGGAAGAGAGTTTCGTTGGCTCGTGGTTCGAGATCAGACGATGGTAGTTCGGGGGCAGAAGGACATAATGTGGATCGTTTCGTGGAGGCTATGATTGGAGCTATGGGTAGATACCAGCAGGGAGACGGTAGCGAGGGATCCAATTCCCGAGGTGACCGGTTTACGGTGTTAGAGCGGTTTTTGAGGTTGGAGACCCCTTCTTTCACAGGTCGACCAGTCTCAGACGAGGCAGCTCGTTGGATTAAGGAGATGGAGAAGGCGTTTGACGTTCTTGAATGTGCTGAGAATGACAAGACCTTGTTGGCAACCTATTTGTTGAAGGATAATGCATATGAATGGTGGGTTACCCTCAAGACAAGGATGTTTGCAAATAGATCTTTGAGAGAGATCCCTTGGGAGGCATTTGTGAGAGAGTTTAGTGGACAGTACTTTCCGAGGCACGTCCAGGAGGCCAAGGAAAGAGAGTTTATGGAATTGGTGCAGAATGACATGTCAGTTCTAGACTATCATGCAAGGTTTGTGGCTCTTGGAGGATTCGTTCCACACTTATATGAGCATGAGAGATATAGAACTGAGAGATTTGTAGATGGACTCCGATATGATTTAAGGACAATGGTGGCACCTCAGGGTTGTAGAGATCTGGCGTCAGCGGTTCGATGCGCGGCAGCGGTGGAGACTCAATTTCAGCAAATGGCGAAAGAGTTGGAGCGATCGGTACGAGGGAAGCAGCAAGGCAAGAGCAAGTCAACGGTCCCTTCGTCAGGCGGTTCGAGTTCCTTTGAGTTCGGGTCCCAAGGAACGTCACGTGATGAAGATGAGGACGGTTCGGCCCAACAAATGCAGACTGAGGCTAGCAGGCAGCAGGGAAAGAGTCACGATGCGGCAGATTATTGTCCCCGTTGTAGTAGGTATCACGGCAACCGGATGTGTCCATTGGTTGCTGGTAGCTGTTTTGGCTGTGGCAGGAGAGGACATCTCGCGAGGAACTGTCCTCAGAAGAATAAGACGAGTCAGGGGCCGAGTGGTCAGTAGGAGCCCGGTACCTTGTGTAGTGTTGTGTGTCCTTCTTGTGGAGATCCGAGGTGCGGGGTTAGATGAACACTCTTATCTTGTCTTATGAGGTAGTGGTTGTGAACTCTTGTGGCACTCTTTATGTATTTTGGGTCGTGGTGGTGATTTGGTATTGTAATATGTGCTTTGTAAGGTTATTATATAATGATGTTGGCATGTTAATTTTGGTGGAATCATGGCACATAATTAGTTTAATATTGATTTGATTGATGGATTGTGCGTGGGGAGCCCATGTAAGGGTGTGATCGTTGAGGGCGTTAGCAGGATTTTACCGATGGTTGGTCCAGGAGTTTTCTTCGATAGCAACCCCTCTTATTGAGGTTGACGCATAGGGGAGTTCGTCTCATGTGGATCGAGGTGTGTGAGCGGAGTTTCATTAAGTTGAAGACTCGCCTCGCTTGGGCTCCAGTGTTGGTACTTTTATCAGGTTCCGGTGGGTTCGTGGGGTATTTAGTTGCATCACATCAAGGTTTGGGGGCATTTCTGATGCGACTTGGTAAGATTGTGGCCTATAGGTAGTTGAAGAAGTTTGAGGAGAACTTTCCATCTATGACTTAGAGTTGGCAACTGTGGCATTTGCACCACAGATCTAGAGGCATTGTTTGTATGGGGATTATTTGAGCAATTGTGGAATCTCCCTTTCGGATTCCACGTGAGGCTGATGGAGTCAGGTTGGCCAGCAGTGGACCATACCGTAATTAAGACTTAGAGAATAGATGCAGAGTTACCGCAGATTATCCAGAGTTCAGAGGTGGAATTGTGGGGTAGTAGTACTGTCAGGTTAGAGGTAGACGTTGTGATTTGACCGTGAAGGACGTGCGCGGGTGTCCCTTTTTGAGGCACACTGTTCTAGAATAAATGATGCTTCCCGGATCGAGTAAGGCGTATCATTGTTGAGGTGGCCTAATGAGAAGGAGGACAGGGGTGATTCTGTGATTGAATGTTTGAATTGTTAGCAGGTTATGGTAGAATATCAGAGTGGCGCAGCGGTAGCGTGGTTGCAGTCCTTGTCGATCCCGGTGTGGAGACGGGAGCTTGTGACTTGAGGCATGTATTAGGATTGTTTTATTCCCTGGTGGAGGGAGCGTGATCTGGATTACCATTGAACTACTGACTACGTCAGCACACTTCCTGGCTATCAGGAAGGACTGGTCAGTCGGTAGGTTGGCTGTGTTGTTTGTAAGTCGGATCGTCTCTTTCTGCTCGATGTGCCCTTATCCATCGTGTCGGATCGGGCTTTAAGATTTACTTCTTAATTGTGGGGAGAGTCTTTGGAAGACTTTGAGTACGCGGTTAGCCTTCAGCCCGGCCTATCGTCCCGAGGCTGATGGGCGGTCAGAAAGGGACCATTCGGATTTTAGAGGTTTTGCTCGTGGCATGTTGCCTAGACTGAGGAGGTTCTTGGGAGCAGCATTGGTTTTCCGTGGGGTCTTGTGTACCATAGCAGTTACCACTCTAGCCTTGGCTTGGCGCCTTGTGAGGCATTGGTCAGATGGCTGTGTCGATCCCTTGTGATCTAATCTGAGATTGGCAAGAGATAGTTAGCAGAATCAGGGTTGGTATAGCAGGGTGCTTGGGTTGCCTGAGTTGTGCTATCATCGGTGAGAGACCGATTGAGTTTGAAGTTGGAGACCTCATGTTTTTTCCAAGTCTCGCCCTCCATGGGTGTGAAGAGATTTGAGAAGCAGGGTAAGCTGAGTCCGTGCCGTGCTGAGCCTCTTCCCGTTCTTGCTCGAGTTGAGGAAGATTACCAGCCAGCCTTACCGTTCCGTCTTGCGGGTATGCTCGATGCGTTTCGAGTTCCGTTGCAGAAGAGCGTTCCGGTTTTGCCCCAGGTGTTGGAACCTTCAGGACTTGAGGTCGCTGAGGACTTGTCCTTTCCTGAATGTCTAGTGCGTTTTGAGAATCACTAGTAACAGGTCCTTCGGAGCAAGGTTGCATCTGTGGACTGAGTATTTTGACAGTATCGCTCCGGGAGCGAGGCGACCTGGGGGCGTGTGATTGAGATGTTGGGTAGCAGTTCCTTATCCTTTTTGGTAAGCTCCCATGCGAGTTGGTAGTAGAGGCGTTTTCACCCTCGTTACTGGTAGCAGGCAATTTCGGGGACGAAATTCTTTTAAGGGGGGGAGAATGTAAGGACTGAGGTTTCGGGTTCGATTTTCGGTTCGGTTTCGGGCCGGATCCCCTGGGTCGGACCTTGTGGGGTCTGGAGAATTTCCTCTGAATGGCGTCGGAGGATCACGACGCCTTTCAAACGGCGTCTGGATAGGTGGACGCCATTTAGGCGAATTTCTGTTGTGCCACGTGGGTGCCACGTGGGGGGGGTTTCGGGCCGCGAGAGTACGGCCCCTGTCTTGTCGTCTGAACGGCGTCCATGATGGACGACGCGATTCAGACTGCCACCCTGCGATGTCAGTGTACGGTGCCTGACATGTCAGCTGAACGGCGTCTATGGTGGTCGACGCGTTTCAGACAGCTGTCAGTACGGCACGTCCTGTCATCTGATAGGCGTCCGTCTTGCTCGACGCGTTTTAGGTAGTTTCTGATGACCCCCGCGAGCTCTCCTTTCTTTCCCTCATTTCTCACCTCTCACTCTCTCCCCTCCCTCTCCGCCTCCTCCGACCCCCTCTCTTCCCCTTTCCCTTCCTCTTCTTCCTCTTCCACCACTCCAACGCCTCCCTACCTCTCACCTCTGCCACCACCACTTCCTTCGCGGCGTTCCATTCTCCGGACGGCGGCCGACGTTCCGGCGGAGTGGCGACGTTCTCGGGGGTACCGGCGGCGGTCTGCGGCGCGGCGGTTGGGCGACACGGAGCCAGGAGGAGTTCAAGTATCCGGTAGGGGGACGAACCTTGTATATGTTGCTCGTGCTTTCCTAGGCGTGGTTTGATGTGTTTTGGGCTAGATTGAGCATGTTTAGGGGGTATTCTTGTGGGCTTGGTCGCGTTTGTGAATGTGGTTTTGTAGCATGTTGTGGTGGATCTACTTCTCTTCCTCCCCCTTCCGTTTTGGGGCTTTTTCGGAGTATTTTGGGTTAAGGGAGAAACCCTCGGTTCGAGCCAGAGAACCAGGTTTCTGGCGCTAAACGGCGTCGTGCCTGGTCGACGTCTTTTAGAAGGACGTCGGGACAGTACGACGCGTTTTAGCGCAGAAACCTCCCCTGTTCGAGGTTTGTCAGGCTAGGGGTTCTGGCGCTAAATAACGTCATGGGTGGTCGACGCCTTTTAGAAGGACGTCGAGCCACCATGACGCCATTTAGGCAGGAAATTACCCCGACTGAGGGTCCGTCAGCTCGGGATTCTGGGACTAAAAGACGTCATGGTCGGGCGACGCGATTCGAATGGCGTCGGGCGACCATGACGCCTTTTAAGGCAGAAATCCCCTGGGTACTGTTTTCCCGAAATTCTGGATTTATCTATTGAATGGCGTCGAAGGATGTCGACGCGTTTTTAAAAGGCGACCGCTGGTGTCGACGCCTTTTAGGCCAGATTTTCGTGGCCTCTGTTTTATGAACCAGTTTAGGGAGCTTGAATGGCGTCGGCCTTGGGCGACGCGATTCAAGACAGAACAACACTAATTCATGCCAGTAAAATGTATTCATACTGCTAGATAGTTGGTTAGTGCATGCTTTAGTATACATGGATTCTTCGTGACCAGATGGCACTGCATTGTGTGTAGTGCGATCGCGGGCTTTTCACGTGACCGGATCGTACCGTGCTGGGTTTTGGTGTTTTGAGTTACTGTGGACCTGGAGTGACATTGTAGCACTTTATCACCCTGTGCTGGTGGGGGCGTGAGCACAGCGCCGGTGGGGGCGTGGGCGGGGTGACGCCTAGTGAGAGAGGGTCACCTGGTGAACCCCGGGGTCAGCTAGTACCGGTGTCGGAGTGGTACATTCGGAGAGTCACTCGTGCTGAGGGAAGGAGTAACCACCTGAGCCTGTTTGGCCGGAGTAGCTAGCGTGCTATCCGAGGGGTTACTGTTTGGTCTCAGCGGGTCGGTGTTTCCTACCTGTGCTTGTGTGGACGGTGTTTTCCCACTTACGGCTGTGTGGTTGGTGTTTCCCACTTGTGGAGGAGTGGTTGACGTGTTTTGCCGAGACGGGAGTTGTAGGCTCCCTGATAGTATGACTTTAGAATTATGCATGTTACATTCCGAAGGCACTTGGTTCATATCGAGGTTTTAGAAGTAGTGTGTGACAGCTTTACTTGCCCTATTACTTGTATCTTTGTTACTGCACTTGTGGGTGTGTGTGTGGGAGGCAGGGGATCGGATGATCCCTACTGAGCCCAATTTTGGTGTGGCTCACTCCCTGCGTTTTCAGGTGTAGACCTTGTGGCGTGTGGCGGCGCGTGGCGTTCTCCTTGGTGTGCGGACCAGCAGCTATCTCAGTTCCCGGGGTATGCCCCGATGTTGTTGTACTTTATTTCTGCCTGTACTTAATTAAATTGTTGGACATGTAATTATTGTTGGACTGTGTACGGACATTGTTACTTTACTTCCTGCGCACTGTACTCCTTGTAGTCCGTATGAATGTTATATTTAATCTTGTTTAACGCTTACTCCTCCAGATGTGCGAATAAGATCCTGGTATGAACCTACAGATAATGGGCCGACATCCATTTAGTGACCGGGTCTCCGGTCATAGGATGGCGGGTCGTTACAGCGGTCCCAACAGCAATCGCCACAACTTTTGTGCCGTTTCCTAGCCTCAATTCCACCTCGCCTTGTCTCAGCTTGCGCTTTCTTGTCAGCATCTGTGCATCATGACAGATATGAGAAGCACATCCGGTATCCAATACCCAAGATGTGAAATCTCTAATTGACAAGTTGATATCTATCATATAGATATCTGAGGCTTCAGACAGCTTCACTCTTCCATGAGCTTTATCATGAAGGAACTCCCTGCAGTTCCTTTTCTAGTGACCATACTGCTTATAGTAAAAGTAGTCACCTTTCACTACTCTTTTGCCTTTGTCTTTCGATCTTTTATCGTTAGCTATCATCTCTGCTTCAGGAGCATCCAATGCCGATTCAGCAGGAGGATCAGCTCCATGGACAAAGTCAATGTGCTCAGATCTGAAGACATTCTTCAGGTTTCTGAACCAATCCGAATAGATCAGGTAAGTCAAAAGGGCATCAAGTATGCCACGGAGTGGGTTATTCGACGACATAATTCCCTACAGGAGATAAGTAAAATCTATTTAGCAGATGTTTAATTATTAAAATTTAAAACAGGACCTGGTCTTTTGTTCAAGTTTAACTCCCACTAATTTTTGACGAACTGTATAACCCTCAGTTATACAGAACGGGAGACGCCGACAGTCTCCTAGTGGGGATTAAAATCTCAATGACTTGCACTACAGCCTTGTGGATAGCACAACAAACTGTAATACAATCCAAGAGCACCCAACTCATGGGACTTGCAACTCTTTGCAATATCTGATCATGGCTTCGGTCCCCAGAGATTTAATGGCCTTGTGGATAGCACAACAAACCATTAATTCTGGTCTAAGCTAACCATCGTTACGCGACGAGCATAGATTTGCATACAGCCCTTGTGGATAGCACAACAAAGCTACATGGTTCCTCTACCTCGATCATATAGGCATCTAATGCCATAGCCATAGTTTCTCCTTCCAATTAAACATGCCTTGTGGATAGCACAACAAACCTATCTAAAGTGATTCGAATCCTATGACTATAACGATGGTGGACCACGTGGTAAGTTCTTAACTACTCGCGTTACGGCTTAGAGTTTATCTGAGGGTATTTAGATAACTTTTATCTTGGTCTCTCCTAGGTGATAGTATAAAAATATATCGTATATATTTAGTAAATACTATACCTGCTTTGATTCATAATCAAAAGAAAACAATGCATCTCATACATGTCATTAGTGTGGTCATGGATAGCACCGTGGGTTTGACTGGAGCCAACAGTCAAACGCACACATAATCTAATACAACAATTATATTAGATATCCTGCAAACACATAAGCAAGAAATCTCCATCTATTCGCCTTCCTAGTTGCAGTTGTGGATCGTCCATGCTCCTTCCTCGGTTGCTTCGATCAGATTACACTAATTCTAAAATTACATGTAATTAGAAGAGAGCCTTATGGCGAGTACAAGAGAGAGGGAGGTAGAAGTACATCGGAGAATGAGAGAGGGAGAGATACGCAGATCTCTATTTATTAACAATTTAATAAACATCTATCATTCACCCACAATCCACACAAACACATCATTTATCAAATGAATAATTAAATAAGTGCATATCTATGACCACGGTGTGTTTTAAACATCCACACATGATATAGCGCATCACATGGCTAAAATAAAAGAGTTTTCAAATTATATATAATTTTGGCTTTCAAAAAGTATGGGATCCAATCAAAATTGGTATTTGAATTTTTGAAAACACTTTTTAATTAACTTAACATGCAATTAAATCAAAATTTAAAAGCATTAAACACACATCACATGTGCACACACTCCGAATTAATAATTCCAGATTATTCCATACAAATTAGAATACTTCTAATAATCTAACACTTAAATTAAACCCCATTAATAATCTAATAATTAGACTATTAAAGACTAATCTAACTCTTAGATTAATCTAACAAAGTTAATTAATAATTTAACATTTAAATTAATAATCAACTATAATTAATTAATGACTACTAATCTAACACTTAGATTAGCCAATTAATGTTAATTATTAATTTAACTCTTAAACTAATAATTAACACTAACTAATTATTAATTAATTAATCTAACTCTTAGATTAGACAATTAAGGTTATCATTAATTTAACTATTAAATTAATGACTAACAGTAATTAATCAAGGACTACTAATTTAACATTTAAATTAGTCATTTAAGTTAATTATTAATTTAACAATTAAATTAATAACTAACTCAAATTAATAATTAACAATTAGATGTATTAATAATTAATAATCTAACAATTAGATTAATAATTATTAACCACTAATTTTAACTCTTAAAATTAGATATATTAAGGTCAATAATTAATTTAACACTTAAACTAACATTAACCTCAATTAATCCACAACTAATTGCTAATTAATAAATCCTTAATTAACTTAATGATTTAAAATCATCAATATGCCCAATTAAATTAAAAACTGAATAACAATATAAATATTTCAAAAACAGTTTTTGAATTTAAATTAAAATCCAATAATATCTTAATTGGGCTAATTTTGGGGTCCAAAATTCAAAAAAATAGGGAAGGCCCAAACGGGCTCAGTCAATAGAGCCAACTGGCTCGAGCCACTGTCGAGCCTGGGCTCGGCCAGGACCCGAGCCAGGGTCCCTGGGCTCGAGCTAGGGCCCGGGCCCTTGGCCCGGCCAGGGTGGGCGGTTCGGGTCCCAGCTCGGGCCCGGTCCATCCCCTCCTTCCCTGCCCGAAACCTGCATCAACTGAAACCCTAAAAAGGTTTTACAGGTTGGTGGCCGGCGGCTACCCAGTGCGGCGCCGCCCGGCGGCCGGGCCCCCGACGCCGGCCGGTCACTCCGGTGACCCCCCCATCGCCGGTGGGCTCCCCGGCGCCGGTGAGGGCTTCTAAGATATGCTTTCCGAAGCCCCAAAAGCCCAAATTTCTGGTTTTCTCATAGGTTTAAAAACCCGATTTAGGGCTCGAATTTATGGCCCTCCATGGGCACTCCGGCGGCGGCAATGATACCGGGTGGGCAGTGGTGACTATCACCTAGAGATCCGGGGATCTTGCCCGCCATCCCAACGTTTGGGAAGCATGTACGAAGTCGCCGAAAACCCCCGGTTCATCATCTCATGAAGAACATCGAAAACCCCAAAATAAATCCGAAAAATCACAGAAAAATAATCTAATTATTTTTGTTCATCTTATGAACACTATTCCATCATTTTAATCGGATTAAATGCATGGAATAACTCATGGAAAAATTAATTCGGAGATCGAAACGGGACGAGAAACAGTGGAACCTGGCTCTGATACCACTGTTTGGTTTTCTCGGGTTTCTCCGGATCGCTCATGCAGCGGAAAATAAAATATTAAAACAGCGATCCGTTCCCATTTCGAATATCAAAAATCGATTATCGGATAATCGAAGTTCTCACTGTGTGCGGATTCGAATCCGCAACCGTTCGGTTCCGTCGGTGCGACACCGCAAGCCGCGCAAGTGCCCGGCCTCTAGCGAAGTCCACGCGATCCTCCTCGCGATGGATATCCTCACATTCCTTGTTCTTCGCAGCCCACGAAACCTCCGCCGATCGCCGCAACGATCGCCGCAACGCGCGGACGATTTCCCGTCGAACGGGATTCGGAGAAGCAGCGAAGCAGATCTGGATCTGTCTAGATGCCAGAGAGAGAGAGAAACTAAGGAGGGGCGGCTAGGGTTAGTAGCAGCTTGGCCTGCTCAGCCCGTTCGCTATGTTTTATACTAACCGTGCGATTTTTCATAAAAACCCTCGGTTTGTATAAAACCTACTTATTTATCCATCGCTTTGAGAATCATTTGCGTGTGACCCTCTAGGCCCAAGTAACAGTCCAGTTAATGGCCCAACAAGCCCAGTGACTCCTCACTGGCTTTATTAATCAATTAATAATCCTTTATTAATTAATTAATCAATCGAATTGATGTCGGACATCGAATTCGACCGGGCCTCCGATCACGTTGGGTGCCAAGCAACACCGCGTGAACCCGGAAGGTATTGGGCCACTCTTGGAACCTTTTCGTCGACAGTTACCGCGTGGATATAATCCTTCATTCATACAATACTCTCGAGTCAACTCAGGGTATGGCGCGCTGTCAAACCCTAACCGGTCGATTCACTTGGATTGGATGCCGCTGATGAATATCGGAAAATTCCTTTCCCGATATTATCGTCCGCCCTGGCCAGGGACTTCCGCGCATCCTTCCTAGATCATTCTCTCTCTAAGTACTGAGAGCGAATGATTCCTCATTGACACACAATTCCCTTCGACGGTATTCCGTTGTACCCAATCCTTGGCGTATTAGAATCCCGTGGCTAGAGATTCGTAAACCAAGGTCAAAGCACAGAAGTCCATCGACAAGGTGTCCTTGGTGTTTCAGGTCCGAGGACCATCCACGCAACTGCGACAATAGAATCAAGCTGGTTGATAGTGAGGTACAATACCATCCAGCGATTCAGTCGGATCAGTTCAGTGAACTCATTCTCCAATGAGCACCTACAGATTCGCCTTAGTGTCTCCACACAAGTGACTTATGAGATCAATCACCCTCATCATATGAGCAGGAGTAATCTGTATTAGTCTAACCGGATATCCGATGTCCTTCTCGGATATCCTCCGACTATGAACGATTAAGAATATGTGTGTTTAAGTGATCAGTCTCATTAGTATGATCTCATCATAATCTGATCACTATAGCACATATTCACGGACTTCATTATGAAACGATAATTAATGCGATTTATACATAATGAATATTATGCCATTATATTGATAAATGAACGAGATTTACATAGTCAGATTGGCTTGTAGGCCACCTAAAACTAACATGAACCACCTCCCATGTCCTTGATGCAAGGAATCAATGAATGCAAAGGATGATTCCCCGGAGGAATGAATGGCATGACAAGCATTTTCTTTTTCCTTTCCCACCAAATCATTAAGGGATCGTCCCGACCGAAGCTAGGTTTACTAATGACGGCCAGGGAAACTATTCTATAGTATAGAAAGGAGATAAAGGTCTATTTCGCGAGTGGTTCGTCGTAGGAATCTTTCTGGTTCCCGCTCCCTCCTTCCCGGCCCTCTTACTTACTATGAGTTCGCTTCCTTTGAGCCCATGCGCGATCATGCAAATAGATAGGGTTCGGTATTATGAATCTAGATACTATGTGATTGGACATCTGGCGATACACAACCTCCCTCCCTTGTCGCAGAAAAGGCGAAGCTTCAGAGGGAAGTTAAAGAGTGGGCCCGTTGTGCTATAGAAGCAGAGGAAAAATATGAAGAGCTTCAGCAGGCTGGAAACTGTTTTTTACGCAGTGAGATGAAATGACCAGAGAAATCGAGAGATGAGGAGAGTACGGTACAACAAGCTCAACTCAAAGATGTTCAAGAAGCGCAATACAGGGGCATTGAAAGTGATTAATCATGCTTTGAAGTGACCCTTCCTACCCTAACCAGTTCGGATCCTCAACAACAATCTCCTCCGCACCTTACTCAAGGAGGCTCTCCTCTGCCTCCCGATTCGGTTCCATCCTATACCTTCCTTTTATACTACGTCCTATCACTTTTAGGAATTAGCGCCTATTAACTCATTTCAAAATTGAAAGTATAAGAAGCATAAGTCTCAGGTGAAACAAATGCAGTAGATGTCACTATTTCAAACAAATCCACTGAAGCAAATGAAGAAGCTTTAGCAAAAGTAGAATAGGGATCATTTCCGGCAGAAACATGGCTTGTTGCCACTGTCCTATCAAGGAATGAGAGAGAAAGTCACAGGACAGCGTCTGAAGCTCCAACTTACGACTTGACACACTTTAAGTGAAGGTCTGCCTGTTTGTATTTCGCCTTACTCTATTCTATGGTTTATATTGCCATTTATACAAATGTATGGTTCGCTACGAGCGTGACATCTTTTCTTTTGAAGTGGTCTTTGCTCAGGTATTAAACGGCTCTTTGCCTCCCCAGTTTCCGACAAGGCTCCGCCTAGAGACATCTACTTTCACACCCGGCTATGAGTCTCTGCTTTCAAAACTGCTTCGTAGGGCTCGTTCGACTCGTTTGAAAAAGACGAAACCTTTTCTCACGAAGTGTGACCCGAAGCCTCACTTTTCACTTGAGTAGAATTCCTCCTTACCACCCAGCTTCATATTTCATTTATTCCAAGTCAATTGTTAACCCTTTCTCTGCCTCGAGGGCATGGTGATGCAATTCCTTAGATCCAACAAGTTCGGTTGTCTTTCCGCCATCGACACAATTCGCTCTTTCTTGACAGTCACCTAATCGTACCGTCACGCAAGAGGAAAAAAACGACAACTGCACGCATCTCGGACATCCGATGCTGCACCGAGCTGATGTATGCCAAAGTAGAGTTCGTTCAGTTTATTTGGTTGGTGAAAGCATTGTCTTCTTGTCTACATTCCTTAAAAAAGACCAAACCACCCTACTTTAGATTCAGTCTCTAACTTCTTGAAATTCCCTTCTTGCTGCAAGAGAGTGAGCTTACGGCAAGATCCGAACTTCTATTTACGACTGGCTTCCCTACCTTCGCCATATGTTTGGCCCTGCTAGTTGGCTTGAGCGAAAGTCATGTTGGTTGGGTCGACCTAAACTCTACTCCCTCTCCGTGGACTGGAAGACCGAGTACACAGAGACCAAGAAGTCCTTACTTAAAACTCCACTCTGGCTTTTAACCCCTTCCCAGCGGCTAAGACAGCCTGCCTTTCCTTAATCAGACTTCTCATCCTTATGGTGTGCAGTGCCACCCAGAAACTTTGACAAGCAGTCTACGACACCTAAACAACTGCTAGTGAGGATTCCTCCTCCTATGGTTATGCCCACTATTATATAGTCAAACCCTTTCCTACTGACTAGCTTCCTTAAGCTCTATAGTTCCTTCGCTTACTACCTAATCTTAATCTATTGCCCTATCTCCAAGAGAATCAGTGGCACCAACCGATTCAATGGTAGCTAGTTCCAGGGAAGCAGCTTCAATGGAAGTTGGATTTCCTAGTTGTGAGTTCTATTTTCACTAGTTTCCAAGGCTTGGGCTAACTTGAATCAGTTTACTTGACCTCTATACGAAGCGCTGCAACTCCTGCTTAATGCCCTCGTACCTCTATCTTGTATTCTATTTCCACAGTGGTCCTATCCTCCTATGCGTACTTTAAAGCTACAATCAATATGAAAATTCAGGTTCAGTCAACAGCAGGGGAGAGGATTGATTCACAACAACAACAACTTAGTACTACCCGAATCATGAAAATCAGGCTATGATTATAGATCATCTTAACGTTTATCAATTTATGGATTGAGTTTTTGGTCTTTTTAGTCAAAATACCCGCCTTACAGTCTGCTCTAACGTATGAACTTCCCGATCCTCATTCCGCTGAAATGAAACAGAAGTCATCTAAGCCGGATTTGTGGTTGATTACTAGAGCTACTGGAACGAAAGAAATGACCAGCAAGTAGCAAGCTCCGGAAGAAATTAAATAGCTAATTCAGTCTATGATGGATGGCATGCATCATATGACAAGCCCTCCCTTATTATCGGCTGTATTGGCGATTCGGAGCTCTCAGATCTATCGATAGTTGCGAAGCTATCGCCCTTCCTCTTGCTGCTTGGCTGCTTTCTCCGGTGCCAGCTCTGAGGAGGTATCTGTACCAGCCACCTTCCTTCCAAGGGCCCTTCTGTCCAAAAATTATCAAACTTGACTTACTGCTTGCCGTATTGCCTAATGGCGTACTCTATTCTGCCTACAGACAAGTCCTATACTTAGCTTCCTTCATGCCTTCACCCAAGTGATGAATCAAATATTCAATCAAAGTAGATCACCTGAAGGGCTACCTTTCTGCCTATAATGGTGAATTTGATTATCTTAGTTAGATAAGGTGAACTCCTTATTGAATAAAGTATGTAAGAAAATAGTTGATCAGTGGTCTGATTTCCGCTCTTCGAGGCTCTTCTTGTAAAGAAAGGCATCGATACATACACCCCACAACCCAAACTACAGACGAGGAGGTCGGTAACCGGTCCGGTGTGAGCGAAGATCCTGGACGAACTGGAAGAGCAAAATCAGACGACAATGGAATTTGTTGATTGGACAACGACTCTATTTAGCCTCATAATGGCGCAGTATGCTCTTCTTTATGTCTTGTCTTATTACAAGGCTGGAGAGTAGCTGCCTAATTGTCCACTCGCCCTCAACTGGATGGCATGGGTCGCTATCTTGCCTTCCTCCATATAGTACGGCGCGCTCCCGTCACCCCCGGTGGCACAGTATGCCTCCGTTGATCTGTTCTAACAATACAGATGAATGTCTCTTTCTCCCCCGTCAGTCGAACCACTTTATGGTACAATGCTTGTCACCTTTCAGCAGGTAGCTATTCAGATAAGTTTCTTTATGATGTTCTGCTAGCTTCCTTTATTTATATCCATACCAGGGGGTACTTTGGTCTGGACATCCCCCACATGATTGGAGATGGAAGGATTGCCTCGCCCTTGATGGGAGTGACGGCTTATTTCTCGTTAATTGACGGACGAGATGGCTTTGTCACCAACGCCTTCTCCCATTTGTTTAGTCTACTTCCTAAGTTCAGAGCATGGCATGCGTTAGAGTTTTTTGACTTATATGCTTAAGACCACTGCTCTGGATAACTAAAGACAAATGAGATGCTTCCTATATCGGACATTCAAAGACTTAAGCCCTCATTGCATGGAATTGGTTTCTTCGACCAGAGGCCTGATCAATGCCTATTCATTTATTGAATCACATCCCGCGATTCGCGTTACGAATCAATTCCCATTTCATCCTTGCGCCAAGTTGTCAAGTTAAGGGAAGCTCCCCAAGTATGATTTGAACCTACGACCAGTCAATTAACAGCCAATTGCTCTACCACTGAGCTATTGAGGAACAACAGACTTAAGGAAGCCGACTTTTGTTCTTTGGACCAACCTATGACCGAAAAGGAAAAATGGTTCGTCACTTTGATTTTTCACATACACCGGAGGGTGACGATAGCAATCCCCTTTGCCTCTCCAGCCAGAGAGCCCCCAGGACAGGACAAGGGGGGCGGCGGTCAACCATCAACTCTCAAAATGCATATTGATCAATCGATCTCCGCGTCCTGCCAGTTCGCTAAGTAGACTCACTCTACCAAGGGGCAACTAAGCCTGGAACTATTCCTGCCAAAAACAAGGGACCCACTTCTCATCCTAGGAGTTTGCAAGTTTGAGAGAGTCCCCTCTCTGACTTTCTACTACTAAGTAGCACTTCAACTATTCTATTATAGAATAGATTCCGCCCAAGCAGGAGAAGGCTCATCTCTCTGCCTGCTCCATGCTGTATAGCCTAAGGATCATGAGCTGGTTTAAGGCTAGAATACATTAGATCTGCCTGGTCATTTTGGTAGATGAAATAGTGGGAGGTCGCGAGTTCAGGGCGCGTGTTAAGTTGATAATTTATAACAAGGTTTGAGTTTCGAAATTTCTAGAACTCTTAATATGAATATACACCAAATCAAATGACGCATTGACCGAGACCATTCTGTTCCATTGTGAATGAGATACGTTTTGTTTTCAACCAAGCAGGCTTCGTCTCATTTTTGAACACAGCAATCAGCAAGTAGCAAGTGGGGGATAGTCAAGTAAAGTACAACACAAGACTGATGGGGTAGGGCGCGCCAAAGCAACCCGGGGCCCAAAAAAAAGGGGTAATTAAATGCTACCTGCTGTTCGCTTTGTTGTAATAGAGAGTTTCGGGATTTCTACTTGACTGACGAGGCATAGGATTTGTTCCCGTGCGAGCTGGGATTTGTAGTTCCTCGCGGGTAGAGGAGTCAGAGCTCCCCAAAGTGGAGTCGAAGATGGCTGCTCCTTGAGGCTGACCAATGCCTTTCAGGTCGGATCCCTCAAACTAAATTAGCTTTTGGTGCGGTTACTTGATCCTCTCGTTTATAGCGAGAACTATATTTACGATGAAAGGAAAAAAAAAAAAACTCCCTGGATCTTACGATTCGGGGAGGTTGGCTAGAAAGAGATTTTCAAAAGATAAAGTATGAAGCTCCAGCTCTCGCTTCGCGCAGGAGCGCTTCACTCGTTGGCTTCAACATCAGAATCCACTAAAACAAAAGCTGAGAAGGAATGGGGATTTTAAGCCACGTTGAGAAAAGTCTATTCGGCCAATCAAAAGCCGTTTTCATTAATATAGGGCTCTGTTTCGGCACTTCAATCTTGGAGAATGGGCAGAATCCTATGGGTAAGGCAAAGGCACTACATTTTGAGCCGCTGCAAGCGCCGCTACGCGCCTGGTGTTCGAACTAGTCATTAATGGTAAGCAAGATTGGTACTCATCATTGGTATGTATGCTATTCCGCGAGCAAGGAGCGCCGCGAGCAGAGTGAGAGAACGAAGGAAGTGGTAATGAAAAAACCATCTATATTTATAATATTATTCTATGCATTAGGCCTTCGTCGATTCATCAGGCGAATGCAAATAATAAGGTTTGTTTTAAAGAATTTGAAAGCAGTTGGGTTGTGAAAGGGATCCCATTCCTAGAAATTTATGGAAACGATTGAAATGAGTCTTTAAGATTATGGGGATGATTTATGCTCTATAAGCTCATGTTAGCTTATGATGACGAGAAGGAAGACAAAAATAAGGAGAAATAGAGGACTTTGCTCCTCACCCAAGCTATTGCATTGTTTTTTGGCTAGGCATCGAGACACAGTTCTCACCTTTCTATTCTACTGTTTTCCAAGAATGTTGAGCAAGGTATGTAAGTATAGCCATGTATCTCGGATGGAAGGAAGGACAAGGTGGTCAGCCGGTTAGTTGAGAAAAACAAAGGCGCTTGCGGCTTGCTTCAATGTACGGCGACATTCAAGTAGTGAAAGATAGAATAAACAGTTCGTCGGGAAACCATTACCCTTTCAGCGGATCCAATACGCATAAGACTTTTGAAAGAAGCCTCTGTAGCAAGTACTTGAGTCGCTTGCGTCGGCTTCACATCGTTTGCTAAGGCGCTTGCGTTGCGTCTTAGTCTTATTCATCCTTCTCCTCATCGGAAAGCATCTCACTGGTCCACTTCTATCTACCGAAAGACCAAAACGAGCTGGCGCGTGGAAGGCTGGTTGACACCATCGACTGACTCCAGCATCGGACGTGCTCATGGGACCAGTGTATTGCTTTGGCCAAGACGGGGCCTGAGAAAGAAGAGCCAGTATCAACATCCGTGTCATCGCCCTCGCAGCAGAAACCGTATTACTGCTTTGGGCTAAGTCAGTATTTTGGTTACCAACCTGACTCTGACAATAGCCAAGGTGAATTGCAAAGCGGTTGGGTAAATAAGGCTGCAGCTCGACCGAAGACGATTGACGAAAGACGAATGTATTAGGCCGAATGAAGCGAAGCCGGATTATGTCAAAGTTGGACAGGGAAGAGCGTCCTATAGGACCCTCATCCTTTAGAAAAAGCACCATGTCAGTAGCGAAAGGGGGACAAAGTGGGTCATCATCTTCAAAGCATGGGACAACCTTCAACATTGGCATATCATTCCATCTTTCCCCTTCGACAGTCTGAAAAAAGGCTAGGGCGTAGAGCTAGTCACGGATAAGAGAAGTAGGGATGAACAGTGCCAGTCATCGTTCAGCGAAGATTTAGATAGGGGAGCTGCTAGCATCGGTCGAATACAACCAACCATCTATAGTCTATAGTCACTCCTTGCCTCGTGCCATTCGTCGGAGATGGGATAAGCGGAGCTAGCTAGGGCCCTGAATTCAAGCTTTGATTCGCAAGGGCTGAACACTCACTTCTTAATGTGAAGTCCAACCATCTTTTTGGCCAATTTGGGCTATTGAATGGCAGTAGGAGGGCATCCCTAACTCAATCCGTGGCATGGTCCGGGCAGTCAATGAAGGAATGGAGGAGAGGGAGGTGGCAACATCTCTTAAATGAAAAAAAATCTTAACTGAGCTTTTCCGATCGGGTTTTTGGCGTTGGTCCTAGAGTAGAGGAAGACTCCATCTTAGACTAGTTCAGTTAAATAAAGCCCGAGGCTAAAATTCCAAAAAGGATGCCTCCCTCTCTTTTTCTCTAAATCTTAGCAGGACCTCTCTTCCTTCTCTCCAGAGAGTTTCAAAGGAGCATAGCAGCTCAAGTTCAAGGGTCGAATTTTTTAGGCAAGAGGAAATATCCACGGGAACTTTACAGCGTTCACACTTTTTAGGCTAAAGGACTGGAATTCGGAGTTCAACCCCTAGAACATATAATCAAGCTTTCGGGACTACCTTTCCTAAATGGCTTCAACTTGAGATAAGCAACTTGACATTCAGCACGATACTAGGTTTGGCAACAGGAGAACAGGCAAATCCAATAATAGCATTAATTTTCGAAATCATCCGGAACGAAATACGCTTGTCTTTTTAATAGGATATGTATGCGAGTGTAAGACTTGTAACTCGACTAGGAGTGAGACTTTGAACCCTCAGAACGAAGCTGTCTAGAACACTCACTTTATTAGGCCTAAACCTACATATGGTTACCAGTTACTGGAAAGACTACAATACAAGCTAGAATAGCATACCGGAAGGAATTGATTTTCTAGCTTTTCATACTGTCCGGCGATGATCAATAACCACTACTTGCACTGCAAGCGGCCTTGAGTGCCAGTCACCCCCAAACCAGTCCACAATATATAGGATAAAAAAAAAATGAAAATTCTAATTTTTCATATAAATTTTTCACAGGTTTGGGGTTAATTTAGTCCAGATTCATTAACATGAACTCCTTGATTGAAAAAAATCGAATCTTTCGAAAGGAATTCATCTAGAAAATTCAAATTTAAATGATTGAAATGAACACAGTGAACTTGGCTCTGATACCAATGTAAGAAATCGGGTGGAAAATCAAAGAACACCGTGGAATTAAAATTAAATTTAAACAATTTCCACCTAACTGGTATGTTTCGAAGAACAGAAATAAAACGGTGGCGATCAAGTATCACCTTGCACAAATTCGAATCCACAACCGCTAGGTTCCGATGGAGAGACGCCACCAGCCATGCAGATGCTTGGCCTCCAGTGGTATCTATGTGGTTCTCTAGTTGCGGAATTGTCATTGCTCCTTTCGTCTATGTCAGCACGCTCGTCGGTGTTTCTACACCGCAATGATGCCCGTGGCATGCGAACGACAGAGTTTTTGAATGACAGGAATCAAAGATGGCGAAGAGGTGGCGACCCAGGGCATCAGGTACAGGGCGCACGGGACGAGAGGGGAGAGAGAGGGGGGGCGGTCAGAGAGAGCAGAACCCTATAGCTTGACCTAGGGTTCTCTTACAGTTATTATTTATATTAACTACTTGGAACTTTTCATAAAAGTCTCCGGTAAATATAAATCCCACTAAAATATCCCGAACTGATAACCTTTGTGTGTATGACCCTCCAGGCCTAAGTACTAGTCCAATTAATGGCCCATTAAGCCTAGTACTAATTTATTGACTTATTTAATTAAGTTAATATCTTATATTAACTAATTAATCAGTCACATTAATATCGCACACATTAATCAACCGGGCATATAATCACATTAGGTGCCAAAGAAGATCGCATGATCTTGAAAGGTAATGAGGTTTAGCAACCTACTCGAGGAGCCTTTCTATCATCAATTACCGCATAGATATAATCCTTTTCTCGTGTAATGCTGTCGAGTCGATCTAGAATATGGTAAACTGTCAAACTCTAACCAATCAACTCACTCGATCTTGATAAATCTCATCTACATTGAAGAACTCCTTCTCTGACTCAGTGTCCGCCCTGACCAGGAGATATTCGTGCATCATGCCTAGAGAATTCTCTCTCTAATTATCCAAAGTAGATGATTTGAACACACAACAATCTTTGAAGGTCTTCCATTGGAACCCCATAGTTAGGGATCCGTAAGAAAAGGTCAAAGCTCAGAAGTCCACCGACAAGATATTTTTGTTGTCTCAGGTCCAACATCTACGCCACTATGCCGTTAGATCAAGTTGATTGATACTTAGGTAATTTACCATCTAGCAATCCAAGTCGGATCAGTTTAGTGAACTCATCTACCAATGAGCACCTACAAGTTTAACATAATATCTCCATACGAGTGACCATAGGATCAGTCACCTTCATCATATGAGCTAAAGTAACCTATATTAGTCTCATCGGATATCTAATGTCCTTCTCATATATCCTCCAACTAGGAACAATTAAGAATGAGTGTTTATAAGCTGTCAGTTTTAATATTATGATCACATCATAATCTGACAGCTATTGCACACATTCATGGATTTTACTATAATGTGAAGAATAATAATCATAAACAAAACTTGATTTACATAATGAATATATAATACCATTTATTAATAATTGAATAAGATTGTCTATGATTGACTCATAGGCCAGACATTAAAGTAGAGCCCTATGATCTCCACCTAAGATGGAAAGAGAGGATCATGCATCCCAGCCTAAAGGTCTACGATCCCTCAATTATGGGGTCCAAATTGTGGGCCATTCACAAGCCATTACGTAACCACCCTCTAATGCCTCACTCTAAAGCAGGCATAAGTATATTAGCCTCCATCTAGAACAAGGTATATTCTTACACACAGTTACACCAGACAATCCTAGCCATTTGTTACGCCTCTAATCCGGTCCTGTTATTCAGACTCACTTCAAATTCAAGGTACGTAATTATAGAATCAAATAACATATGAATCTGAAATGAAAGATGAGAGATAAATAATCAAGTAATAAATATGTCATTTACCATCAAATGAATCAAAATATTCAATTATATTACAATAACTAGGATCCTCAAATTACATCAAATATGCAGCAGAAATAAAATCTCTCCACTCACTATAGAAATATAAAAATACAGATTCTTTCTCAGATCTCTGCTATATCAAATATAAGAAAACAGTAAATATAATCCTAGATAACCTCCAGATGAGTCTGGACTAAATTTCTTAAGCAAAGCCCTCATTCTCAACTAATTCTCCTCCTTAGTCTATGAAAATGTTAGTAGTATTTATGAATACAATCATTCAGTATGCAAATTAAATCTACTAAATACTAATAATGTAATAATTGAAATGTAATGATATTAAATATACATATGATTCACAGTTCTCTATATAGATCAAATAAGAAAATGATACAAAATATGGTCAAATATATTTTTATCAAATCAAATGTGTTTTCTAATAGTATGAACGGATTGGCTAATATATAACATATAAGGCATGATCAGATTTTTGTCTAACTGAACAAGTCTACTAGCTATGATTATTACATATCACATGCCAAATTGAGTATATCGAACTGAATATATAGCAAATTATCATAACATGGTAGGTTATCAAATTAGAGTTCATATTGTCATAATAGTTAATCAAAATAAACATAGATTCCTAATGAAATAAGCTGAGATCAAAATAACTGAGCAAAGATGTCAAAAGAACCAACTGAACAGATTATAAGCTGAGTCAAGTAGATCTAAATAGCAAATTATGTTTCATAATTATATGACAAACAAATCAAATCTAAATATATCAAATATACATGCATCTAATTACAATATAAGGAGCCGAACAAATAAATATCATAGCATATAGACAAGTATGTTAAGATCATGGCACATGCATAGCCTGAGCTTCATGACCTATCCAAAAAACTAATCACAAATTCACGATTACCAGGTATTTCCATTGACCATAGGTAGAACTCATCTACGGACGCTTATGGATTGAGTCACAATCTCCTTAAGATGATATTGTCTAAACATATATATATATATATATAAAGATGGCACAAGCATCTTTTCACAGATTTCAAACTTATCATGGATATGAAAATTTAATAAACAAAATGATACATATATATATATATATATGAGTCAAAATAGGTTTATTTTATATACAAAATAATTATTTAAGAGTTAAGTAGGTCATATATTTAGACAGATTATGGCTAATCCAAGTAGGTTGCTTGACAGAATAATATGCTATTGAAATTTTTTCAGATTTTTTAGATAAACAATTATAATTTTCGGCCAATAAATCTAATTTTTGAACTGAAAAATCAATCAATGTGGAAAAAAAGTAGCGAACAAATTTAAAAAATTACCAAACTTGTTGGACATGTCAAATAGAAATTAAACATATGCACAAAGTTTCAAACAAATTAGATATCGTTTAAGTGATTTAGAGCATCGAGTTGCATATGAAGAACTTAAGTGGATTTTAGTTAATTGAATAAATATCAAAATAATAGATAAATATAATTTAAAAATTACAAAATTTTATCAACAGATAGAACATATCAAAATCAAGTTATGGTCAAAAATTTCAGATCATTTAACTAAGAAACAAAGGAATTATGACCAAAACAAGTCGAATTCGATTTTCAAACTAACAGCAAACGGAGCAGTCTAAATGGCGTCCAACATGGTAGACGAATTTTAAATGGAGTCCAACATGATGGACGCCTTTTAAACTCAATTTTGAGTTTGAAAAGAATTCGAATCACTGTGTTTGAAAGACGTCTAGTCGAGTAGACGCCTTTTGAAGGAAGAACAAGCTAACTTTCTCCAATCAATCCGTAAGTTCCAGCCACGATTCTTCTTGTTCTAAAGTATTTCCCACGTCTTCTGATCACTTAAAAATACAAGTCATCCATTAAAATCAATTCCTAAAAGATTAAACTAAAAGCTCTTGTAGTTCTTGATAAACAACACTATATTACTTACCCTAAAATTGAAGTTGCATGCAAGAGAGCTTATATACGTCCTCAAAGTCTTATTTATAGATCTTCCCGCTTCTAATACTACCTCAATCAAGCCTCCTTTGTTGTAGGATCGGACTCCAAATGATGACGTCTTAATCAACAAGTAAAGTGAGTCTATTTGTAACTAGAAACCTAGATTTTTGCACATAGTGAGTTTCTTTAGCTAAAACTCCACATTTTAATTCCTTTAACGGTTGAATTAGTTAAAAGTCTATTAGACAAAGTTATAGTCCCTTGTATGTTCTTTCTAACCATATCTTCTATGCAAATTTTGAAATTTTGTATGCAAAGTTATCCAATATGTTGTTGTCACACAGTTTTTAGAATCCGAAATTTAATCTAAGTGTTGAGAATCAACTAATTTCCTAATTGAGTTACTAATAGACTTATTAGATCTCATTAGATCTCATTAGTGCCGGATCAGTTTCCAATCACCACATAATCAATTAGAGAACTAAACTAATAATTTGTGTCTCCCTTAGAAAGGAACAACTCCAATTAGCAAATCTACAAATATCCACAAAGATGCATCGCCAATAAGTGGGTTTGTTGCCTCTAAGATTTAATATTAATGACTTCCAAGATCAACTTAACTTCTACCGCATTCTGGATGTACCCCGATTCGAGGGTGGGGAGAAAAAGTTGTGGATGTACACGCAAGGGGGTGAGGTTGGAGGTGTCCTTGTTTGTTAGTACTTTTTCTTTCTTTTGAGGACCTTGTCATTTAGCAATAAAACCCAAGATAATGCACTGCTTCCATCGCCACCACCCGTGCTCTTTTCCTTGTGTGTTCGAGGACTTTCCACGTGGGGGCCACCTGTCCAGCTCTGTCCGCTCACGTGGCTTCTTGTCCTCACCGCACCGCCGAGGCCCCCAGTGGGCTGTCCGCCCGCCCTCCCGATCAGCGCGCTTCATCCCTGTCCGCACACTGCCCTTAACGCCACCTGTCCAATCACCGCCGTTGCCTTCCCTCTCACCGAGTGGGAGGTTCAGCACTGTGCCTGAACCGGGTCCACTGGGGAGTTAGATTGAAGAAAACTTTTAAAGTTTCTTACTTTTTTGTCCTTCAATTATTTAATCTTTTTTATTAATATCTATAATCTTCATATCTTCTTAAACTCCTCCGCAATCTTTGAAACTTCACTGAAACTTTTAAAGTTTTTTGCTTTTTTCTTTCTTAAAATATTCAATACTCTTTATTAGTATCTATAATCTTCATATTTTCTTAAAATTCTCAAAAATCTTTGAAATTTCATTTTATTGAAAAGTCCCTACAGAAGGACTTTTATGAAGAGTTAAGTGGCTTTTAAAAAACATTTTAAATAATTTTAAACACCAATAAAAAATTAAAATATTGTAAACATCAATAAGAAATAAAAAAAATTGAACTTTTATTTATGAGATTCAATGATTCGATCGACTTATTTGCTTCGCCCCGTAATTTAAGTAAGTCTTATCACCACTTTTCAATGGCATAATAGGATTTTTTAATCTGCAGTCTAAATAGTGGGTCAAAATTAATTTTCAGTACATTAACTAAAAAAAATAATTTTAAGTCCAAAGAACAGTGTTACAAATTTTAGGCCCGTTTTATTACTTACTTCCGTTTAGGACCGTTTAAAGAACCCTATACCCCAAAATATCCCATCCTCAAAAGTCTAACGCCGAGTCTCGTGACCGACCCACCTCAAAAGTCTAACGCCGAGTCTCGTGACCGACCCTTGGTGCCCACTTGTGGCCTAAGAGGGAAAAATCTGCAGCGTGTTTCTATTGGGCTTCTTCTCCTCTCCGATCTCCGAATCCCCTCCGCCATCACCTGCAGCAAAGAAGATGAAGAAAAAGAGGAAGAAAAAGAAAGCTTCCCTAGGTCGTCATCTTCAATGTGTTTCTACTTCTTTCATCCCTTCTTCCCCTTGGATGCTTTCCTCCATCTCGTTTCCTTTACATCCTCGATGTTCCTTGAATGAGCAGAAGACGTCGCCCGACAGTGACGACCACTCAAGGCACTGACAGAGGTGACGAGGCCTGAGACCGATCCCCTCCAAACGCTACCCTAATGGATTGAAAACTATTGGACTAGAAGTTAAATATACAATAGCCTGGAGATTAAACTTGGAGTGTTCCGAGGGCAATCTTGTCATTTAAGAGTGTTTCAGATTAACGACTGTTGACAGAAAGGTGGGTCTTGGACTGGAAATTAAAAGATGTCAATAAAGAGGACCGAGCATAATGGAATCTGAGATGGGGACCGAAAATTAACCTGCAAGTTACCTTTTCGACTATAGGTCAAATTCCCTGACAGAATATGAAACCAGCCTCGATCAACTTGTTTGCCTCGCACCTTAATTTACTTAAGGCTTATCGCCACTTCTCAATGTCTTCTTTTTTTTTTGAACGTAGCCCAGTAATTTTTGAAATTTAGTCCCCAACTCAAAGAATTGGGATCGAGTCGACCAAAGATCTTATTTTTTGATTTACTTATATACTCGATGCGATAGGACCAGCAAACAAGCGATTGAGACGATCGGTTAACTATACAATTGGAATATGTGCTTTTCTATCATTTGGATTTTAGTTTTGGTCGTTTGATTATATCATATTTGACTATAAGTATCTGATAGAGTACGAATTAAGTGGTGATGAATACTAAAATTTTAAAAGATGGAAACAATTTTTAAGATAATTTGATGATTTTTTAATTTTTAATTACTTTTTATATATTTTTAAAAATCAAATTTGAACGTACTAATTTGACAGTTTATGATAGAGTTTCAAAGACACAATCAGACAATAAAAATAAAATTTTGTACATAGCATATATCTATATCTATATCTATATATATATATATACACGTTTATGTAAATGACCGTATTTGTACAATACCTTTGACTCTCTATATTCCCATTGTAACAGTAAAGGTATAACTATAACTCTTTTCTTAGTATTTTAGAAGTATGAATAACAATAACATTATGTGGAGTTAGAGGTACATATATGAACATATTAATTTATAAGAGTGTATATATATATAAATTCATTTAATTTCCCATCCCAGCCTGACCCAAAAGAACAAAAGAACGGACCAAGATTTGATCTATCCGCTAAAATTCGATCGACGAATCGGTCGATCAGATTTCACTAGAAACTCTCTCATCATACGGGCACAGTTAACGATTGATTACCTCTTTTCCACACGAGAGTACGTAAAATTTGTATTTTTTTGGGAATTTAAAATTTCACTATCTTTAACGTTACGACTTACGAGTCTCGCCCGCCCGCCTCAAGTCATCAAGGATGGGCAGCGGTTACCGCCCGCCCACCCGGCTTTCACTCCCCTGCCCCGCACGAAGTGCATGCCTGCGGTCGTCCTTCTAGCTACTGCCAGCCACACACAATGAGAAGGCGCCACTTGTAAACCCCACGCAGCTCCGTCCCTCGATAAATACAGACCCATGGCGGAGCCGCCGGACAGGCACCAAAGAGGGGAGGAGAGTAGTAGTGCAGTCCTGCCAGGGAAGGAGTGTTCTGTGTTGAGAGAGAGAGAGAGTGTCTTCTTCCCTTTCCTTTCCTTTGAGAGAGATCCACAGCCACAGGGGGTTGAACGAGATAGAGAGAGAAGATGTTCATAGAGAAGTTCCGCGTGGAGAGCCCCAACGTGAAATATGGGGAGCACGAGATCGAGTCGGTGTACAGCTACGAGACGACGGAGCTGGTGCACGACGTCAGGGACGGCAGCTACCAGTGGCTTGTCAAGCCCAAGTCCGTGCAGTACCAGTTCAGGACCGACACCCGAGTCCCCAAGCTTGGGTATATGCGTGCCCTCTCTCGGCCACTCCTCCTTCCAATTTCTCCTCCTCCTCCTTATGCTCTTTGTGGTTTCTCTTCACCCTTTCCTTTTTCGGAGGTTCCATTTAATTATTGGTCACTTTCGATATTAGTCAATGATGTGTTATATTGTCCCTAATAATAATGTTTTTGAAAACAGGGTGATGCTCGTGGGATGGGGTGGGAACAATGGGTCCACCCTCACGGCCGGTGTCATCGCTAATAGAGAGTGAGTTACCCGTACACCTCACCCCTTTAATCTGTCTTCTACTACTTTACAGTGCGCTTCGTTTCTTTCTTTCCTAGCACATGTTTTGGGGCTGATTTCATGCGCTGATACTGTCTCACCCGTTTGCGTCTTTCTTTTACCTAATTTAATCCCTCCTTGATTAATTGGGGAAATTATTTAATATTAAATAGGGGGATATCGTGGGTGACCAAGGACAAGATCCAGCAGGCCAACTATTTCGGATCCCTAACCCAGGCATCAACCATTCGGGTCGGATCTTTGAATGGGGAGGAGATCTATGCCCCTTTCAAGAGCCTCCTACCCATGGTAACAATCAGATCTTTTTCTCTCTCTCTTTCCATCATAATATACCTATATATATATAACCTATCTATATGTATAATCCATATTTATATATAGAAAAAATACTACGGCTTAGACGATCTAATGATTAAAAAAAAGGAAACAAAAATGTTTCCTCTTACCCCGTAAAAGATGATCCGTCACAATTGAGAAGCAGAGATTTAAATATCATAGCGTTTGAATATCGTTAATCCCCCTTCAATAACAGGTGAACCCAGATGACATAGTGTTTGGAGGATGGGACATCAGCAACATGAACCTGGCGGACGCCATGGCCAGGGCCAAGGTGCTCGACATCGACCTGCAGAAGCAGCTACGCCCGTACATGGAGTCCATGGTGCCACTGCCCGGCATCTACGACCCCGACTTCATCGCCGCCAACCAGGGTTCCCGCGCCAACAACGTCTTAACGGGTTCCAAGAAGGACCAGGTCCAGCAGGTCATCAAGGACATCAGGTACTATCATCTTACATATATATATATATATATATAATGAAATACTCGTTCTACATGCGAAGGGTGTTCAGCGAGCGTGCAGTGTGCACAAATTTAAAATTTTCTGACTTGTTAAACACTTGGGTCAGCTTCTTAACTACATGCTTTTTGAGATGCTCCGCCATATATATGTAACAGAGAGTTCAAGGAGAGAGAGAAGGTTGACAAGGTGGTGGTGCTGTGGACCGCCAACACCGAGCGCTACAGCGATGTGGTTGTCGGGCTCAACGACACCGTGGAGAACCTCCTGGCGGCGTTGGACCGGAACGAGTCGGAGATATCCCCCTCCACGCTGTACGCCGTGGCCTGCGTCCTGGAGAACGTCCCCTTCATCAACGGCAGCCCCCAAAACACCTTCGTCCCCGGTTGGTTCGCGGCTTTCCGTCCCACGAGAGCCACTGCACTTCCAATTAGTCCCACTCTCTATGTATCTACCATTAGTTGTTATTGTCAAGTCCAAAACTTATCTCACTGGTTTTGCAGGGTTGATTGATTTGGCCATCAGGAGGAACAGCTTGATTGGAGGGGACGACTTCAAGAGTGGGCAGACCAAGCTGAAGTCTGTCCTCGTGGATTTCCTTGTTGGCGCAGGGATCAAGGTTATTAGTATTCTTCTCCTTTCTCTTTCATTCTCCATCTTAGCTAGCTAGCTAGTTGTTCGTGGCCGATCACTTCCAGTTTGTAGTTTGAAAGTATATGCGTATGCTAATTAGGTATTGACATCCTGATCATCCTTGGCAGCCCACATCCATAGTGAGCTACAACCATCTCGGCAACAACGACGGCATGAATCTTTCCGCGCCGCAGACCTTCCGTTCCAAGGAGATTTCAAAGAGCAATGTTGTCGATGATATGGTGTCAAGCAACGGCATCCTCTACGAGCCCGGGGAGCACCCCGACCATGTCATCGTCATCAAGGTAAGAGGAGAAAGAATGCCCTGTATGTACTCTTGTGGTCGGTCTAGCTTGTGGAAATGTTCGGCGAAATGACCTGGTTAAGTAATTCCATGTGATCCTCCTTGTGCAGTATGTGCCATACGTTGGTGACAGCAAGAGGGCTATGGACGAGTACACCTCGGAGATCTTCATGGGCGGTAAGAGCACAGTCGTCTTGCACAACACCTGTGAGGACTCGCTGCTTGCCGCACCCATCATCCTCGACCTCGTCCTGTTGGCTGAGCTGAGCACCAGGATCCGTCTCAAGGCTGAAGGAGAGGTACCAAGTGTTTGTCCTTTTGAATGTTCTGTTTTATTCTTGATATTTCCTTTTGAGTGAAGGCAGATAGATGCCTGGTCATTGCTTTGGCTTTTGAACTACATTTTTACTCCCTCTGATGATCTGACTTGGGTTTTGGCAGACCAAGTTCCACTCCTTCCATCCTGTGGCCACCATTTTGAGCTACCTTACCAAGGCTCCACTGGTAAATGGAACAGACTCATTCTTCCCTTCCACATGTCATTAAAGCAGATTTCTTTGTCATTCTTCTAACATCCACATCTCTAGGTCTTATGTGACAAGGACCCGAGTGTAATATAGAACATTTCTCTATGATATCCTTACAAAACGTTAATTATTATGCTTGGATGGGTTGTAAATTGTAATAGAAGACTTGCTGTTCTATATTCAGAAAACATTAATTATGATGGAGATAGGCTGTGAATATTAAAATGGTAATCTTTACTCTTTCAAATTAACCTTGGAGATGTATAGATTCTGGTTAAGGGAATCTGCACTTCATATGTTTGTGGTCATGAACTAGTCAGTGAGGGAATACGTTTCACTTCTGATTCTGTGGCCCCTTTCCACTTCCCTCTCACATCACCTAATTTCAATATGACGTGTGCATTTGATATTTCGAGATGGATGCTGCAGCGTAATCAATTCATTATCTAGAATCTCAAATGCGAATAGGGTATAACAAGCAAGATATATGTGTTGTGCGTTGAAACAGGTCCCACCAGGCACGCCGGTGGTGAACGCTCTGTCCAAGCAGAGGGCCATGCTCGAGAACATCTTGAGGGCCTGCATCGGCTTGGCCCCAGAGAACAACATGATACTGGAATACAAATGAAGTGCGTGAAGATGGGTGATAGCAAGAGAAAGATGAGGAGGAGGGTTTTTTTCCTATTCTCTGTTTTTTCATTTTTTTGTGGGTCACTTCTCTCCAAAAGCAGGGTATAGCATGGAAGGGTCATTTTTTTTTTGAAATGTTTACTGTCTGTGGAATTGCTAACTGGGTCAAACATGGACTTGTCTTTTACCAACCCCGCCCCCTCTCATCATGTGATTTCAAGTTTTATATCAATAATGTTTTCTGGGTGTGGGATTATTGTCTAAATACCTGAAGGAGGAAAAGCCTTACCATGCCCATCAAAAGCCCATTAGGCCCATCAGGGACTTCAGGCCCATCAGGGTCCATCCCGAAGTCCCAAGGTCCAAGTCAACCCCAATTTACTCGAAAGTCTCACTCAATCGGTGGAAGGCAGCCGGCACCCTGACGAGGAGGCCAAGAGACCCTCTCTCTTGACCTATCCGCTCAGCTGACTCGGTGCTTGCCACGTGGCATCCCCAGGGGTGTTAGACGCCATATGTGACTGATGCTCCACAGGGCAGAGCCATTATTGATCTCATAAGTCCCACTATGTCTAATCCTAACTCAAGGTACTTGATTATCTTTGGGAATTGGAAGGATTCACAAATAAATTATTTTTATATGAAATGTTTATTTATAATTTTAAGAGTTTTATGGTATAATTGGATGGTAATGAGTTTTATTAAAATATACACAATTATGATATATTTGTAATTTTTTTAAAATATAAATACAATTATTAGAAGTTTAAGAAATAAAGTGTGATTGATAATCTTTATAGGATCTTAAATTAAATTTTTTAAGGTCCTAAAATTAGGACTGTCAATAGTGTTGCCCTGTTATATAGAATTCAGAGGGAGAATGAATGAGTTATAAAAAAGTAGCTAAAATAAGTTGCAGAATTAAATAATTAATCTAGATAGAAAGAGAAGGAGTAACGAGGAATCACACAAAGAATACAGGATTTATACTAGTTCGGTCTATCTATACCTACGCTCAATTTTCAAGCAATCCTCTTGGGAGTTCCGCTACAGCAAGATACTAACTCCTTAGTATCAGTTTGTTTGAAGAATAGCTTAACCCAGAATAAGGAGGAAGGGATTTCTTAACCCAGAATAAGAGGTATTTTAGTTTGGTAAGTAGTTGGTATTCCACCCAGAATAAGTAGAATTGCACTGCGCTATTCCAAGTGATTTGGTAGGAATAAGTAGAATAAAGAAGAGAATAAAGAGTGGAATAAAGAGTTCAAAATATTATATTGATTAATATATATTCATAAATATTAATTAATATTAATAAATGTTAATTAATATTGATAATATTAATAAATATTATTGTGATTAATACATACTAAACAATATTAATATAGATTATTATGATTAATAAATATTAACTATTATTACTTTGATTAATAAATACTAGCAAACATTAATCATAGTTAATTATTAATATAAATTTTATTATGCTCCATTTAAATAGTATTAAATATTAAAAATGTTAAGTAATAAATGTTAATTATTATTAAAAATGTTAATAAATATTATTAATCACCATTAATTCATATTAATAATAAATATTAATTCATAAATATTAATATTAATAAATATTAGTATGATTACTAAATATTATTTAATATTGTTTTGATTAACTAATATTAATTAACATTAATCATAGTTAATTATTAAGATAAATTTATTATGCTCCATTTATTGATAAGAAATTTGAATAACAATTAACGTTAATCATAGTTTATTATTAATTTAAATAGTAATATACTAATTACTAAATATTATTTAATATTTAAATATCAATAAATGTTAAGTAATAGATGTTAACTATTATTAATAATATTAATAAAATATTATATTGATTAATATATATTCATAAATATTAATTAATATTAATAAATGTTAATTAATATTGATAATATTAATAAATATTATTGTGATTAATACATACTAAACAATATTAATATAGATTATTATGATTAATAAATATTAACTATTATTATTTTGATTAATAAATACTAGCAAACATTAATCATAGTTAATTATTAATATAAATTTTATTATGCTCCATTTAAATAGTATTAAATATTAAAAATGTTAAGTAATAAATGTTAATTATTATTAACAATGTTAATAAATATTATTAATCACCATTAATTCATATTAATAATAAATATTAATTCATAAATATTAATATTAATAAATATTAGTATGATTACTAAATATTATTTAATATTTTTTTGATTAACTAATATTAATTAACATTAATCATAATTAATTATTAAGATAAATTTATTATGCTCCATTTATTGATAAGAAATTTGAATAACAATTAACGTTAATCATAGTTTATTATTAATTTAAATAGTAATATACTAATTACTAAATATTATTTAATATTTAAATATCAATAAATGTTAAGTAATAGATGTTAACTATTATTAATAATATTAATAAAATATTATATTGATTAATATATATTCATAAATATTAATTAATATTAATAAATGTTATTTAATATTGATAATATTAATAAATATTATTGTGATTAACACATACTAAACAATATTAATATAGATTATTATGATTAATAAATATTAACTATTATTATTTTGATTAACAAATACTAGCAAATATTAATCATAGTTAATTATTAATATAAATTTTATTATGCTCCATTTAAATAGTATTAAATATTAAAAATGTTAAGTAATAAATGTTAATTATTATTAACAATGTTAATAAATATTATTAATCACCATTAATTCATATTAATAATAAATATTAATTCATAAATATTAATATTAATAAATATTAGTATGATTACTAAATATTATTTAATATTGTTTTGATTAACTAATATTAATTAACATTAATCATAGTTAATTATTAAGATAAATTTATTATGCTCCATTTATTGATAAGAAATTTGAATAACAATTAACGTTAATCATAGTTTATTATTAATTTAAATAGTAATATACTAATTACTAAATATTATTTATTATTATTTTGATTAACTAATATTAATTAACATTAATCATATTTAATTATTAAGATAAAATTTTTATGCTCTATTTATTGATAAGAAATTTGAATAACAATTAACGTTAATCATAGTTTATTAAGAATGTGTAATTCTGCCCCTATTCCACTTAAACCGGGGTATAAAGTATTCCACCCTAGGTTAAGCAATGCCCTCCACCAAACTGGGTTAAAGGGTTTAAGTGGAATAGGAGATCCTATTCCGGGCCTATTCCACAAACAAAGCAAGCCTTAGGCTCACTTTGTTTGCAGAATAACTTAAACTAGAATAAGATAATGGGGATTTCTTAAACCAGAATAAGAGGTATTTTGATTTGGTAAATTGTTGGTATTTCACCTAGAATAAGGAGAATTACACTGCGTTATTCCAAGTGATTTGGTAGGAATAAGTGGAATAATGAGTGAAATAAAAGGTAAAATTGAGAGAATTGGGGGATTAGATATTCTAGGTAGAGTTTGGGGAGTTGGGGGAATTGGGAGAATTAGGCATACCCTCAATCAAATCAGAATAGGGTCTTTACACCGGTTATTCCGGCCCTATTCCACAAACAAAGTGAGCCTTAGGTTATACAACAACTTTCACTCCTTAGGTTATACAACAACTTCCAGCAACTGCTAGTCTTCTCTTTAACTCAGTGAAGAGGAAACAACTTCATGTTTGCAACAAACCGTCTTCTCCAACAATCAGGAAGATGAAACAACCAACAAGTAGAATGTGAAAGAGAATACAATGGTGCTTTAGAAAAGGTATGTGTTTACAAGTGAACACAAACAAGATCAAGGACATAAACAAGTATAAAAATTAGAAACATAGTTCTTGATCTTCAAGCAGTCTCCCAAAGTTTCAATGTGCATAGGAAGAGATTAAGCTTTGGAAGAACTCTCTATCTCTCTCTTTCTTGCTGGTTATCAATGGATTAAAAAGAGACTCAAACTTTTCTCTTGTGAATTCTTGTGTGCTTCATCTCACCTTTTTGAACAACAGCTTTAGCTTATATATACGATCTTCAAAATCTGTCCATTAGATTAGAGAAGGAGACGTTGGAGAGAGGCTTCCTGCTGTATCTAACGTTTGAATTTTCAGTAACAAAGATAGAGATTTTCTGCTGACAGAAAACTACTTCACATGTAATCAGGTGCACGCAGTCTAAGGATACTCATGTACAATCTTAGAATGGTTGGTAAAATCTTCTGTCAGTAGTTTGAAATGAAAAGTTACACGAAAATGACAACTAGACTGTTTTTGCTCGGTGTGTCAGTGTAGTAGAGATCCAAAAAAAATATAATAGTAAGGATTCGTAGGAAATCTAAATAAGTCTAAAAGGTTGTTAGTCAAAGTAGTAGACAATCTCACTGGTTGAAAGGTTAATATAAAATGAAAATTAGTACAGTGACTAACGAAGGATCTACTATAGATATAGATAGTTAGAACACGAGATTCAATAAAACAATTTTTCAAAACATATGGATCATAACTATAATTGTTGGATAAAATAATGCAATAATCGATTTAGGAATCATATAATCGAAGTCATAGCCGTTAGTGGAGATACTCAGTTAATCGATCAAAAAAAGGCTGTTAATCGAAGCTAGATATAAGGGTTAATCATTTTAAGAATATAAAGATAATCAAAGTTCAATTCGAATCTCAAAATTGATTGATCCTAAACATAGTAATTGATTAGTCATAAGACTATAATCGAAGAGGCAATAGACCACATCAATCGATTAATCATGAAATAGTATTTGAAGTCACATGCAGTTAGAGTAATCGATTAAACTTAGAAGCATTAATCGATTAAAGCAATATAAACAATTGAAATATAAACTCAGTAATTGATTAAATTGATATCAATAATGGAAATATAAACTTAGTAATCGATTTGAGTTATATTGATAATCGAAGTCAAAGACTTGAACACATAATCGATTTACGGTATACCGATAATCGAGGTGAAAGCGCAGAGTCGTAATCGATTAGTGTTACAACGTTAATCGAACTACGTAATCGATTTAGGCTATATCGTTAATCGAATGGAGTTATTTAATCGATATAAAAAATGAATCGATTAACAAAGTTAGAACACACACACACACACACATATATATATATATATATATATAATGTTAATCGATTATTGATAATTATTTAATCGATTTTTCAGTTGAGTCTATAATCGATATGACCAAAGATCTTCCTGAATTCGATTAAGTCCTGAACAAAACATATAACATTAATACTGACAGTATATGGAACAATTAAATTAATCTATTAGTAGAGATTTAAATAGTGCTTATTGTTAACATTTTCATTATTTGTTATCACAAAAATACAGGAGTAAAATGAATACACAAATTTCTCAACAATCTTCCTCTTTTTGGTGATGACAAAACTTCTAAAAATGTAAGAATATAACACAGCACAAACATATATCACAGGCCTAAAGAACAAGAGTTCTATGTGTTGAAATTGAATTAATGAATAGAGAGAATATTTTGACAGACTGTTTCTTTCCTTTTTTGTTAATAATTCAAAAAGGAGAATAACGAACAGAGAAAAGATCATAAGAATTATATGAATGATTATGGGACCATGAAAGCATGAGCAATGATGATCAGGTCTTCTGTTCATGGAATTTAGATCTAGATAAGAAGGCCTTTGGGAAGAAATGAACAGGCTGACCAGTTGCAATCTTATTTTGACAATACTGCTCATAGCTACTAAGCATCTTGACAGTGTACTCTGTTGGAGAAATTATGGTCCTCAGGATAGGGGGAACTAGATTCCTCGCATGTCTAAAAAGGGTAGTAATATTGAATGGGCATTTCAACTGGTGCTGAGATAGACCTTTTTTCATGTTGTAAAATCTATATTTATATTAAAGGGTAAGTCCAAAAGAAAAGCATAGAAGCGCTTAAGTGTATATACCTTGTAACGACCCGCCACCCTATAATCGGGGATCCGATTACTAAATGGGTACCGAATCATTAATTTGGAACCAAACCAGGATCTAGTAAGTATGGGAAATAAATAATAAACTAAGCTAAACATTCACATCGCATTGAATGAAATGAAAGTGCAGGAATTAAAATTATTACAATGCGACTCGATACAGCAAATAATTACATACTCCAACTGAAAATAAATAATTAAACATACAGGCCAGAAATAAATAACAACTACATCGGTGCATACCCCGGAACAACCGCTGAAGGCGCTCAACACGCGGCCGCACACGCCGCTCTAAGTCTGCTGGGAGTCCTCACCTGAAAACCGCAGGGGTGAGTCTCAGGACAAGACTCAGTAGGGATCCTTCGATCCCCACTGCCCACGCACACACCCACAAGTGCAAGGTACGACTAACGGTAAAGTAGCGAACACAGAAGTAAGTACACTACTCCTACATCTAGATATGAACCATGTGCATTCGGAATGTAGCATGCATAATTCTAGAATCATTCTATCAAGGAGCCAACAACTCACGTCTCGGCTTAGCATTGACCGAAGGTGTCTCGGCTACACTGACCGAAGGTGTCTCGGCCACACAACCGAGAGTAGGAAACACCGGCCACAGCCGAAGGTAGGAAACATCGATCACCACCGAAGGTAGGAAACACCAACCACCACCGAAGGTAGGAAACACCAACCACAACCGAAGGTAGGAAACATCGATCACCACCGAAGGTAGGAAACACCAACCACAGCCGAAGGTAGGAAACACCGATCACCACCGAAGGTAGGAAACACCAACCACAGCCGAAGGTAGGAAACACCGATCACCACCGAAGGTAGGAAACACCAACCACAGCCGAAGGTAGGAAACACCGACCCGCTGAGACCAAACAGTAACCCCTCGGATAGCATGCTAGCTACTCCGGCCCAACTGGCTCAGGTGGTTACTCCTTCCCTCAGCATGAGTGACTTTCCGAATGTACCACTCCGACACCGGTACTAGCTGACCCCGGGGTTCACCAGGTGACCCTCTCTCACTAAGCGTCACCCCGCCCACGCCCCCACCGGCGCTGTGCTCACGCCCCCACCAGCACAGGGTGATAAAGCGCTACAATGTCACTCCAGGTCCACAGTAACACAAAACACCAAAACCCGGCACAGTACGATCCGGTCACGTGAAAAGCCCACGATCGCACGACACACCACGCGGTGCCATCCGGTCATGAAGAATCCGTCATTGTCGAGTGCATCAAATCATGCATTAACCAACTATCTAGCAGTATGAACACGTTTTACTGGCATGAATTAGTGAGGTTCTGTTCAGAATCAGGTTTATGTAAAACAGTCCTCGGACCGAAGGGGTTTCGGCCAGACGATTTCTGTCAAAGACGTGATGGCCCGACGCCCTTCAAAAAGGCGTCGTCCATGCACGTCTTTCAACCCGCCCGAAGGGTCCTCGGCCCGAAGGGGTTTCGGCCCCGCTATCCGAAGACAAGCCAACGCCCAGGAACCCAAAATCTGCCATGGGCCCGAGACGCCCAGGAACCCAAAATCTGCCATGGGCCCGAGACTCCCTTACCAACCCATGAAACCCCAAAGTTGCTCAAAAACAGAGGGGAAAGAGGGACAATACAAACCACAGGAAAATCACCTTCATAGCAAATCCTCCAAATCATCAAAAGAATACCTAAACATGCTCATTCTACCCCCCAAAACCAGAGATCCATAGTCATGCTTAAACGAGGAAAACCTGGTTAAAACGCGATGCTATGGGAACCGTCACCCTACCAGACACTTGAACGCCTCCGAGCTTCAAGCCGTCCACCCGACTCGCCCCACGCCGCCGCCGGTACCGCCGTGGTCGTCCTTGCTCCACCGTGACGTCGGCCGCCGTCCGGAGAGTAGAACGCCGCAGTGGAGATGGAGGTGGCAGTGGTAGGAGCTAGGTAGAGGATGGAGTGGAGGGAGAGGTGAAATGGTGGGAGGAAAAGAGGGAGGCGGAGGAATCGCCGCTGAGTTCGCCGGAGGGGAAGGAGAGGAAGAGAAGGAGAAAAAAATGAGGGAAAGGAGGGCTCGCGGGGGTTTATCTCGAGACGGGCCGAGCGCGTGGATCGAGACCGCCGTCCAGCCGACACGTCGGGGCCGTACCCTGACACAGCCCGCGCCGCTGTCAAGAGGTCGTCGTCCCACGTGGGCGCTAGTCAGATGACTCGACAGGGCCGTGTAGGTGCTTAGAATGACCGTGTGATTAACATGAAAAATCTATGTTGTTTAGTGTAAACTAACCTATTAAAAATAGCAACTAAGTGCAGTGATCGCCAGAAACTTTTAACTAAAAAGTTTCAAAAGAGATATGATCGCTTACCTGTTCAAACGCGGAAGATTGAGTCCTTGATTCCCCTTCCTCAGCCGGCTGAAGAAAGAGAGCCCTTTCTTTGCTTTTTGTTCTTGCTGTTGAATTTGAGGTTGAGGATCGTCCAGAAGTCTTTCTGACTTTATGCTTGATTTCCCCTTTTGAATCTCTCGTTGTTGTTGAGTGCAGCAGAGACAGAAACAGAAAACGAAGAAACAATAATGATGAGAATTTAAGTAGAAGCAGTATCTGAACTAATCATGATTTTGGACATATGATTGAACATCAAACTTACTTGTTGAGTGGCTTTGAAACCCCTTAAATCAAGTAGGTTTTGAAAAATTATGCTGTGGTGTGTGTTTCCATGAAGTGAATGAAGAATGAAATTAATGAAGATGAAAATGGAAAAATGAAACACTTATGCCCAATTGGATGAAGCTTTGAAAGGATGAAGATCTTGAAAGGACGCCGACTTCTGGAAATGGCAGCGCTCCGGCGTTCCGACGTTGTTGCTTCGATCTTCAACTCGCTATAATAATGCTCTCTCTTAATGGACTTCCAACTCTTTTTTTTTAACTCTTCAACATGCAAGGTATTTATAGGCATTTTCTTGCGTTCGCGATTAACATAGCAAAACTTCGAATTTATCCATCTTAATTGACAGATAAATACTAATTAATTCATCTTTATCTGTAATTATCTAAAACGCGTCCACCTTGGCTGACGCCTTTCAGATTAATTAAGATAAGGATAAATATCCGGGAAAACTTATCTTTATCTTTATTAGGTAAAACGCGTCCACCTGTATAGACGTCTTTTAGACTAATTAAGATAAGGATAAACATCCGGAGGGGAAGTTAAAATCACTTAGGAAACTTAAAACGCGTCGACATTACAAGACGCTTTTTAGTTAATTAATTAATTAAAATTCAAATTTAATCACTAAAATAAGAATAAAGTCTAAATGGCGTCCACTTGGGTCGACGTCTTTTAGAATTCTTCATATTTTAACTCAAATTTGAATTAAAACCAATTCAATTGATTAACTTAAACACATCTGTTAAACCCGACACTTAAAAAGATTAATAAAAATTAATTAATGATTAATTATCAGACCATTTCGAGGCATTATTGTATGATATGAAATTTATTCAAAATGACGTCAAAATTAGCGTGTCTACAACTGCCTCACCTTGGCATTGTCTTTGCAAGGGAGTGAAATGGAATGGAATGTACTGAAAAGGTGATGCCAAGGTGTGATGAGACACGCTCTTAACATCACATGACTGGAATTTTTCTCAAAATTATCAAGGAAGATAGCTCAAAGGAATCAATGGAATTAATCCTGTCTGGATGAAGTAGATAAGGAAATAAAATAAAGTCGATCAACCTCCTCGGAGTGGGAAGTACCCCAGGTCGTAGACACTGCAAGTTTCATCATGGGGAGCATTTGCCAGCCAATGTGGACGTGCTACAGCCATGATGGATCTTAAAAGAAAACAAGAATATTGGATAAAGAATCCAATCAAGGATAGAATTCCAAGGATATCTTTAAGCGAACCTCAAAGATAATCAAGATACTCAATTCGGAATGGAATATTTCATATCATGTTGAAATTATTTGATTAATGGTCTGAAACTTAATCAACAATTAATCCTTATTTCAATAAATTCAAAGTCCTATATGATGCATGCTGGGCTAAAAGAAAAATATAAAGTTAAATAAAATATAAATTAATCAAGGATAATATTGTTAAATTGTCATTAATGAGTCAAGATACCAATTCTTGTAATCCAGTGCTAAGCCGAAGCTCGTTTATCCACGCACCGTTTCACAAAAACGGAACCATCGTCCTCACTAATCAACAACCCAATGGCCTATCCGTACGATTAAGAATTCTCTGGAATTATCACTGTTTTTGTTGAAGGGGAACTCAAATTCCAGTTTCATCAAAACCACAAGGTCCTTGATATACTCTAATAAATACTTATCATATAGTAATGCGAATGATTTATATGAAATAGTACAAGGGTAGAAATAACCGTCTTTTTAGCCACGGTCGGGACTTGAATTCCACAATGAGATCTTCTTGACATTTCCAACTTTACTCAGACTTTCTTGAACTTTCTGCAATCAAAATTATTAGCAATTCCAAACAAATATTCAATTTAAACATTAAAATCCAAGAATTTTGGGGAAAATAGCAGAATTGCTAAAACGCGTCGTGTCGAGCAGACGCCATTCAACTTTGAAACGCGTCCTGTCTCCTAGACGCCTTTTACTCGCAGAAACATGTTTCTGGTTGTTCTCTACCCGAACTCCAACTCTATCAATGCACATCCCTTTTCCAATCCGGAAAAGGTCTACTTAGGATCGCAATTCCTCCTATATAAACACCCTTAGGTTATTCCCAAGCAATCCTACCATAATCCAAAGATCCAAAGGAGAGTTTTCTTCCAAATTTTCAAGGTTTCTTCAAGGTTTTCAAGCTTCCCAAGCTTCAAGAAGGAGGTATTCCGAAAAAGGGGGATGGATTCCTCAAACAAGAAGATGAAGATGTCTCTAGAGAAGTTTGCAGACATAGAGAATCATCTCAATGGAAGAGATCCCAATCTTCAAGTAAGTCCAATCAACTTTATTTTCATGTTCTTCATGTCTTCCATCATGCTCTTCATCAAACTTCATCAAGCTCCCTTTATATCTTTCTTTCAGAATTACCCCATGTTTCCTGGCCCAAGAAAGTTCACGTCTCTCCCTTGGATTCGTAAACTTGCAAAAAGTGTTAAGCTTTCTATGCAAGTGTTCATATTCAAGTGGGATCTTCAAGGACTTGTAGTGCTTGCCAAGAATTACAAAAGTGCGAACGTGGACTGGGCGGCTATGGGCGCCTTGATCGAGTGGTGGCATCCCCAAACTCATACGTTCTTCTTCCAAGATTTCGAGTGCACAATCCTTCTAGAAGAGGCGGAACTTCTATTAGGTCTCCCAAAGACCAGAGACAACAGAGACAAGATAGCCTTGACAAAAGAGAGAATCACCGGTCAACAGTTATTGACATCGATCATGAAGGATCCTTCAGAAGCTAAAGGATGCCTCACCAAGAAGGGGATCAATCTTGCAAAACTAGCCGAGTGGACTCTTTATGAAATTGAAGATTTAAGGGAGGATGAGGCAGAGGATGTAACGAAAGCTCTCGTTACATGCCTTGCCGGTGCCTTATTCTTTCCTGCACAGGATAACATCTTGGAAGACGATCAAATTAGTGCTATTTGCGCAATTTTCGAAGGTAAATCCATTAGCACTGCACTCTTAGCATATCTCTACAGTGGACTTTCTGCGGCTTCTGTGGGTCGTCCTCCATATGGATGCATGCTACTCTTTGCCTTGTGGATTGAACTTCACTTCAAATTCGAGCATAGCAAGAAAAGGCCTCTGAATCCATCTCAGATCTTCTTGAATAGTCCAATTCATTGCATTGCTAATATTGTAAAGTTCAATGAATACATGGTCAACAAGGTTCCAAAACTCAAGACCCGAGCCGATTGGAGAGAGTATTTGAAGCTCATGACATCCGACATATTCGACTCGTCTCCGCTTGCTCTTGTTGGAAAACCAGTTTGGGTGCGCCGTACAGCAGGAGCAGACCTCAAGTTAATTGGAGCCACTGAGTTTGTGCTGTACAATCCACACCGGTGCCTTACTCAGCTTAGCTTGGGCCGTCGTGAGTTTCCTGAATTCTCTCCCACACTTCCAATCAAGAAGCGCGACTTGGAATCCGATGAAGATTATGAAGCCATACAAATCATCATTACTCTATGGAACCTTGGCTTTAGCTATCGTGTAAGATCCTCTAAAGACAGAGATAAAGGATTGAAATTTCCTTATCTTAAAGGTCTTCATGATATTCTCCCTTGAATGTCCTCTTTCTCTTTTTGATTTTGATGTTGATGTAATAAGATTGATTTTATTGAATAAAGATTGATTTTTCATGCCTTAGAATCTTTCCCCAACTTTCTGTGATGTGCACATGATTTTTCCTTAAGTAAAAACCTGATTTTTCCTGAAAATTCAACAATTCGGATTCTGTAAAATGTAAAACGCGTCCACTCAGAAAGACGCCTTTCAAACTAAATTCTTTTCCAGAAATTCAATTTAATCCTTAAAAACCCGATTTAAAGCTTAAAACGCGTCTATCTCCATAGACGCCTTTCAACTCTCTTTCCGACTTTTTCCAGGATTCTGCCATTAATTCCATCATTAATTCCCTGAAATGCGTCAAGTAACCAAGACGCCTTTCATGATTTTCCTGTGTACGGCTCTGAACAGAACCTGAAACGCGTCAACTCATATGGACGTGTTTCAACCAATTCCCAGGATGCGCCGTACAGCAGGAGCAGACCTCAATTTATGCGCCCTAAAACGCGTCTGTCTGAGTCGACGCCTTTCACCCTTTTCGTTACAGACCCGCGAAGGCCCTCCTTTCTTCCTCACTTTCACAAAAATTTCTCTCTCCTCACCGAGCTCCGGCGATCTCTCCGGTGATCTCACTCCTTTCTTTCTCAAAAACTCCTTCTTTAGAGCTATGGAACACGGTGAAGGATCAAGGAAGAAGAAGGCCTTGGCCAAGAGGAGGCGGAGGCAAGAAGAAGGAGCTCCCGAGGAGGTGCCGGCGGCGTTAGCCGAGGCGGCGGCCTTCTTGGAAGAGGAACTCCCTCCACCGGCACCTATGGCGGTGGAAGAAGAAGAGGAGGGCGACCTCCACACGGTAAGTCTCCTGTGGTTTGAATGAAGTGAAGAAAAGAGGGAAGAAAGGGGTTCTTGAAGGAACCCGGAATCTGGACTTGAAAGGCGTCCAGACCAGGTGACGCCTTTCAAAAGGCGTCGCCCTGGGTCGACGTCTTTCAATCCAAATTTCGAATTTTTAAAGTAGGTAGAAAATAGGTTTGAATTGCGTCAGGGTATGTGGACGTGTTTTGAAACACGTCTATGTGTGCTGACGCCTTTCAAAACAGAAAGTGAATTTTCCTGTTTTTATTAATTACTGACCCTATTTTTTTATTTTTTATTTGTAGGGAGTGATGAGGGCCAGGATTTCCTGGGACCTAGTGATAGGGGCGTATAGGGGACTCCCGGATTTTCAGAAGGCGCGCCTGCGCCGGATGGGGTTCGGCGAGATACTAGACATCGAGCCATTTTGGCTCGATCTAGTCCTGCTGCAGGCGCTCAGGGAGCGTTGGTATGCAGAGAGTCGGGCATTTCTGATGCCTTGGGGGCATATGGTCCCCACCTTAGAGGACGTGGCCAGGATCACTGGCCTGCGGGTAGAGGGCCGACCAGTTAGTGGGGTTACTTACCCCAACTATCAGGGATTAGCAGAGGCTTTGTTAGGGATAGAGGTATCCAGTATAGGTAGGGAGTCTAGGATGGTTCCTAGGGTAGAAGTAGAGGCTGCCCTAGGTCTAGATGAGCCCCGGCGTCGGTCTGATGAGACCCGGGTAGAGTTTAGAGATAGGCTAGCCGAGTCATCCTCTTCCATTTATTGTAGTGATCCGAGTCAGGTAGAGGAGATAGACAGACAGCTCAGAGTCTTTTTAGTTTTCTTTTTCGGTCGGTTGCTCTTCGGTACGAAGGGCGACCATATCCACTGTAGGTTTCTTTATTTATTAGATGACCTAGATAGCTTAGGAGAGTATGCTTGGGGTGCGGCCCTTCTGGCCCACCTGTTCGCAGACCTATCCGCGGTCACGCCGGACCGCGAGACTACTATCAGTGGCTTCTCGCCATTCCTTCAGGTATTAAATGTTTTATTATTTATTCATGATATGCAATGTGTAATGCAATGATTTTTTCTAACCTATATGTTCATGAATGCAGGTGTGGAGCTACCACTATTTCCCGCTTGGCAGAGCGCGGATTGTTCGTCCGGATGCCGTCCCATTGGCCTGCCGTTGGCAGCCAATTGTGGACACGGCTCCGCAGCACTACCAGCTGACGGCCCTCCGCCGTCAGTTCCTAGATTATCCAGAGCTACTGGTAAGTTTTTAACTTGTTCAATTTTATTAAATGCAATCTTTTATTTCCTTAAGTACAATTTATTTATGAATGCATCTAACCTATATGCAGGTAATCTGGCGCCCGTACTTGGGCATGAACGAGGAGGGTCAGCCATGGGTGACGGCTGGCAGGAGGCGATTCGGGAGGCAGATGTGGGTGCACTGCCTCAACGAGATCGAGCCCCTCCGCCTCCGGCTCGTGATGAGGACTTTGGGTCTCCATCAGGAATGGATAGATGAGGAAGTCCCGGAGGGCATCGGAAGGAGCATGAGGGGCAAGCAATCCCTCACCGACTGGCGTGCCAAGTTCCCGGAGCAGTACGAGGACTGGCACCGTCGGGGCATTAGAGTGGAGTCCCGTGCGGAGAGTAGCGAGGGCTACCTCCAACAGTACCGGGTCCATTACGCCGACCAGCTGCGGCTCCTCCGACCACTCGATGTAAGTATGCATTCATGCGTCTTTAATTTTATTATTATCTTGATTAATGTTGGTGAATGAATGTATGTATATGTGATTTGCAGGATGCTCGTGATGCGGTCATCATCGACCTCCGGGCCCGACTACATGATGCTGAGGCCCAGCTCGAACAAGTCCAGAAAGAGCTCTTTGATCTGGTATGTATGAATGAATATGAATGCATGTTTTAATTAATTAATTGTTTTGGCGATTAACCACTGACAGTGTTCTTTTGGTGCAGCGAGCCGTCTACACCCAGGCGGCTCCCCCTACCTATGGAGCTTCATCTTCTTCATCATCTGCCGCGCACGATGCTGCCCTGGCTGACCTCCAGAGTCAGCTCGCCTCTGCCATCCACCGGGCTTGTCTTGCGGAGGAGGACCGTGCTGCTTGGGTAAGTTTTGATTTTTGAATTTGACTTGATTTACTTGATTGTCTTGAACTAACAAAATCTTCTTCTGCAGGTTGCTGAGCTCCAAGAAGCCCTTCAGAGGGCTGAAGCGGATGTCTGTGCTACAGCGACTCGTGCCGAGGCTGATGCAGAGCGGATCCGGGCTCTAGAGGAGCAGGTGGCCTGACTTTCGGTTGGAGATCTTGCGCGCCTCCAGACCCGCCTGGAGGTCATCAACGAGGAGCGAGAGCGGGAGAGGCATGAGCGGCAGAGGATGGATGCTGAGATATCCGTTCTTCGAGTCCAGCTTGGCATTGCAGAGCATGAGCGCCGGAGTGTGGAGGAGAGGTACAGGCGTGCTCGACAGCGTGCGCAGGAGCGCGGTTTGACGAGCGCTTTCACTGCCAGCGCTGCCGTGTCTTCCGGCCAGGCGGGGCCGAGCACGATGGGGCCACCTCCACCTCCCAGCCGAGGACCAGCACCAGACGCACTTGACGAGGCCCAGAGCCAGTTAGATGAGGGCGGAGGGGAGAGCCAGCCTTGAGGGCTTATGTACTTCTTTTCCTTTCATGTATCATGTATAAAACACTTTTGATATATACATGAAACTTTTGGGCTCCAATCTCATGTTCCTGTGCTTATCTTGCATCCTGTACAACACTTAACAAACAGGTTAAGTATCTATTTAGGCTTAGCCCCTTGCCTGACCAAACAAATGGTCAATCAATCTTTTCCTTGAATAAATAGTCAAGGGGCATAGCCTTTATTAACAAAGGTAATAAGAATAATCAGACTTAAGCAAAATGCAACATGCAAGCAAACAGATGCTCACTGAAAATAAAAGGAATGAAACACACTAAATGCCACAAGCAAATGCTAATTGAAATATTTTTTTTTTTTTTTTGAAATATTCATTTTTGTTTGGGTTTTGAAATATGCACTCTTTTTTTTTTGGATTTTGACAAATGTACATTTTTTTTTGAATTTTTGAAATATGCAATTTTTTTTGAATTTTGACTATGCAATTTTTTTTGAATTTTTGACATATGTATTTTTTTTGAATTTTTGACTATGTATTTTTTTTGAATTTTTGACTAAAAGACCAGTATGGTACTTAGATCAAAAGATCATATTCATTTATTAACTTAATTTTCAAATTGTTCTTTAACAACTTAACTTAAAACCCATCGTGTTTGAACTTGTGTTTCCATTCGTGATCCCATTTGATGATTTGACCCTTAGTCAATCTAAGCCATTCCTTAAGTTTGAAGTACACCTCTTTAAAAAGAAAAGAAGAATAGATTTAGAAAGCCCATGAGAAGGTTCCGGAGACCTAAAAAGATGTTCTTTTCCAACCCTAATATCTGTTGGGGTTCGGTTATTTTCTTTTCCGGGATATTTATCGACCTTGCGTTCCCTTTTGTTTCATTTCATGGCCTTGATGTGACGTTTGTAGTGTATTGGCTTTTTGCCTTTTCCTTTTTTTTTTCTATTCTTTTCTTTCTTTCTTTGCTTTGGAACGGATCTCCCCCATTTTTTTATGACGGCCTCCTACTAAGATGGCGGGTATTCTTGGTAGTCTATTCTAAGCCTCGTTCCGACATCATGGGCCGAGTGTAAAACAGAATTTTACTTTAAAAAGAATGATTTGTACTTTACACTCTTAGTCAAGCTTTTGATATTCTTTAGGACTTGGCATCTCTTGTTACTCACGAATCAAACGTGTCAGTGTGTGCAGTAATGGGTTTGAAGTTAAATTATTCAGACTAACAAAGAAATTTGAGTTTATAAATTTTCTGATTCGTCTGGTCTTTGTACCATACTGATCGACTCTTTAACCTAAGGGTAGTATTTCTTAAGATGTAAACCATTCCAGGGATGATTTATCTCTTCTCCTTCTGCATTAACAAGACGATAAGCATTACCAGGATAAGCATGTGATACAACATAAGGTCCTTCCCAGTTGGGTTGGAGCTAAGAACGCGGACCACCAGGTTTTACAAAAATTCTTTTAACGACCATTTCACCGACTTTGAACTTTCGTTCAATGACTTTCTTTTGATAAAAACGTGCTAATCTGTTTTGATAAGCTTTCGCATGATTAGCAGCTGACCATCTTTTCTCGTCTAAAAGTTCCAATTGAGCAAGGAGTGCTGAACGATGTTCATCAATGGAGAATTCCTTGTTCAATTGTACTCTTAATGACGGTATAAGGATCTCATATGGAACTACCGCCTCCATTCCAAATGTTAAGGAATAAGGAGTTTGCCCGGTAGGCGTGCGGATTGAAGTTCGGTAGGCCCATAGAGCCTCAACCAATTTTTCTGGCCAATCTGCTAATTTGTTAGATCTACACGTCTTTTTGATAATTTTTATCAAAGTCTTATTAGTTGCCTCTGCTTGGCCATTGCCTTGTGGATAATAAGGAGATGAATGATGCAATGCAATTTTATACCTGTTGCAGAGGTCCTTCAATTCCTGTGACACGAACTGCGGTCCGTTGTCGGTGACGATGGTACTTGAAATTCCGAATCTTGTGATGATGTTCTTCATGATGAATTTGCAGACGGTTGATGCTTTGATCTCCACGTATGCTTCAGCTTCTGCCCACTTGGTAAAGTATTCCGTTGCCGTGAGAATGAAAGATTTTTGCTTGATGCCGGAATCTGGGTTACCAAGAGGTCCAATAATGTCGAAAGCCCACATGGAGAAAGGCCATGGGGAGGAAACAGGATGGAGTGAAGATGCAGGAGAATGAATTTTGTCGGCGTGAAGTTGACACTTGGCACACCTACGGACATATCCTATACAATCTTCTTCTATGGTTGGCCAATAAAATCCTTGTCTAAGGATCTTCTTTGCTAGCATCTGTCCATTGACATGGCCACCACAAACTCCACTATGAGCTCCTTCCATAACCTTCCAAAGCTCATCATCGTCTAAACATCTCAGAAGAACTCCATCAAAACCTCTCTTATATAATGCTCTCCCAACTAGGGTGTATCGTTGAGCAACTCTCCTGATAGCTCTTTTTTCCTCAGTTGTAGCTTCTTCAGGATACGATTGATCTTCACAATATTTTGCAATTTCATAATACCATGGCTTCTGTTCATCATCCATCTCTTCTAACAGCTCCATCAACATGATTTCTCTTTTCTCCACAATACTTCCATCTTTGAATTTCTTCAGCAACTTCTCCTTAGTTCTAAGAAATGAAGGATCTTTCACGGCAGGTGAAAGACGCCTATGAACTATGATTGATTCGGATTGCTTGCTGATTGGAAAATCAAGAGAAGATGCAAGTGAAGCTAGAGCGTCAGCTAGGATGTTTTGATTTCTAGGGACATGGACAAAGATCAATTTTGTGAAAAGCTTTGAATAAGCAGAAGTAAGTTCTTGATATGGCTTGAGCTTGGGATCAAGAGTTCGATACTTGGTCAGCACTTGGCGAAGAATTAATTGGCTATCATCCACAATCCTGAGTTTGGTGGCACCATGGAAATGAGCAGCCTCGAGACTAGCAAGAAGTGCCTCGTATTCATCTATGTTGTTGGTGACTGGAAAATCAAGCTGAAAGGCTTGTGGAATGGTGACACCTTCAGGTGATAACAGAACGATTCCAATACCCTTTCCATGAGAATTCAGAGCTCCGTCAAAATGCAGAGTCCACATATCATCTCTGATTTGATTTACGGACATCAGTTCCTCATCCGGAAACTCTGATCGCACTGGATCAAATCGAGGAAGGGGATGATGAGCGAGATGTTCTGCTATGGCATAGCCCTTGATCGCTTTCTGTTGAATGTAAATGATATCGAATTGAGATAGAAAGCTTTGCCATCGCGCTAACCTATCAGTAAGAACAGATTTCTCCAGAAGGAATTTGATCGGATTCATCCTAGCGATGAGATGGACTTCACGGTGTAGGCGCCCGGAACGTCCCCCGCCGCGGCTGCGGGCTTCGGGCGAGGGTTCCTCTCCGTTCGTCTTAGCACTGTGGCGATTTAAAGGGGGTTAGAAATAAAGGATGTGATCGCCAGGAGCATTACCTTACGGTCCCTGTGCTCCGCAGGATGGTGGGGATGTGATCGCGTTTTGTGGGAGCGGGAGATGCTGGTTCCTCCTTCTCTTCCTCCGGCCGGCCAGAGGAGGAGAGCTCAGTAGTGCACGCGCAGAATCTGGTAAGAGCCCCTGAAAAGAAAAGACAGACAAAGAAAAGACAATAACCCAATTAGAACTGTGACATGTAGGATCCGTTCATGCAAACATAAAAAATAACTAAAATTAGAGGGAAACGCACCGGATGGGTGTTTGGGAGGGAAGGTGACCATATGTTATGGCCACCCACCTCCCGATTTTTGTTTGGAACCTCTGGGGGTAAAAGGTGCTAAGTCATCCTAGGATGTATGCATGCAGATAAGTGCTCGTGTGTGAAGAGTGAAATGATGTGTTGAAGGTAAAAGAGAGTGAAAGAGAGAGGATGTTACGGCATTGATGGAAATTGGAAATGCAATGAAGTAAAAAAGGTGAAACAGTAAAAGAGGGTTAGGAAGACAAGCCCATTTGGAGTGACGTTCCTCCTGAAACAGCCTTCTGACTCTTTGCCCGCTTGCCAGCCTTCTCTGAGCCTTCCTTCCAAGAAGCCACCTCTTAACCTCAGAAAATCCTTAACCCCAAATCCTCCTTTAACCCGAAGTCCTTAACCCCTTGCTCGAGAGGATGTGGGGGGTTTAAATAGGCGAAGGAAAAAAGGGGAGAAAACAGGGGTCTAAATCCCCGTAAATCACCCTTCAACCAATAGGGAGTGGTCAAGGGTTGGAGGTAGTGGACGCGGCAGTCGCCGGAGTGGGGAGTGGTCGGAGTAGTGGGGACGTGGGCGGCGAGTAGAGGAGATCGTGGGGAAGACGGAGTCAAGGGGGTGGTTAAGAAGTGGACGGCCAGGTGACATGCCTTCCATTCTTGTGGTGGAAGGCGGCCCGGCTGGCCTTCGAAGGGGGTGGAAGGCGAGGGGTGGCCTTCGAAGGTGGTGGAAGGCAAGGGGTGACCTTCGAAGGTGGTGGAAGGCAAGGGAGCTGGCCTTCCACGAAAAGATGGTGAAAAGTGAAAAAGGCGGCTAAAACGGTGGAAGGCAAGGTAGCTGGCCTTCGAAGGGGGTAGAAGGCGGGGGGTGGCCTTCGAAGGGGTTGGAAGGCGGACTGGCTGGCCTTCCACGAAAAGGTGAAAAAGGGGGGCCAAAAGGGTGGAAGGCAAGGTGGGTGGCCTTCGAAGGTGGTGGAAGGCGAGGGGTGGCCTTCGAAGGCGGTGGAAGGCGAGGGGTGGCCTTCGAAGGGGGTGGAAAAAAGGTGGCCAAAAGGTGGACGGCAAGGTGGTTGGCCTTCGAAGGGGGTAGAAGGCGGGGGGTGGCCTTCGAAGGCGGTGGAAGGCAAAGGGTTGGCCTTCCACGAAAAGGTGGCTAAATGTGGAAAAGGTGGGAAAAAAAGGTGGAAGGCAAGGTAGCTGGCCTTCCGAGGGTGTAGAAGGCGGGGGGTGGCCTTCGAAGGTGGTGGAAGGCGAGGGGTGGCCTTCGAAGGGGGTGGAAGGCGGACTGGCTGGGCTTCCACGAAGAAGGTGGCTAGGGTCGGGATTTGGTTAATGGGCCTAGCTGGTAGTGGGCTGAGATGGCTGAAATGAGGGGATTTTAGTGATGAAGGGCTACTGATGGGCTGGGTTCATGACCAAAAGGGTGGTCCAAAATCGGTGTCTACAAATGCCCCTCCGGGACACCTATTTTGCAGTGGAGTGGAACGGAATGATAAATGGGTGTTCCGAAAATCGGAACTGATTTTGGACAGCCCGAAAAGGAGTGAGCTATCCCCAAGGATGATATGCGAATGCGGCAGATGCATGAAAGCTAGCCATTCGAGTTGCAAGAGTGGTTTAAGAAAAGGGACAAAGTTCAGTACTAGAGAATCACAATCCGTGGGACCCCCGGGTGCTGGAACCGCGAGGCCTTGGCGTACCAGAATATAGCGATCTGGCCCAAGGGGATCTTGAGCATGAAAGGTGTAGGAGTGTGACTTGAAGAACTCTCAACACAACGGGCGCGCGGTGGCCTAGCGTATCATGGGATCGCCAAGTGAGAGACTCTCAAGCGCACTTGCTGAAAAAAAGGAGAAAGGGGTCTTGCAAATCAAAGGCTAACAAACGCACAATTGTCGGACTCATAGATCAACAATGGATTAAGCAGAGTGATAAGTTATGGTCATTGCCCCTAGGGCGAGGGTGGATGCTTATGCAAAATGCATGCTGGGTTGAAATTTAGAAAAACAAATTCCTAATGCAATTCCTAATGCAAACAGGAGGGATTTATTGGCCAATCGAATAACTTGGAGAATATAGACTCCTCATTGTTTTGTTTAAAGAGGAACTCAGAGTCTATACGCCCGAAGTTATTAGCCTCCTGTGTCTTCAATCCTACTTGCTTCGGATTCCCTGCAGCTGCAAGAACGCACATCAGCGACGTCCACATTTTTCAATAATGACAATATTACATTTCAAATTGCAGGAAGATAAGAAGCAGATATTTTGTTTCGAGTCGAAGCCGATATGGAAGATATGGCCATTCTATCGGTAGAATGCCAATCCTATATGGTTTCGACTCGAATTCTGAGATGGGCCATTAAATTCATGGATCATGGTAGTCTCTTTAATTGTGGGGTGAGGTTACCCCCTTGGGGAGAGGGGGGAAAGGCCTCTTGTTTTCTCGTGGATGGGTTTTGCTTTCAAAGTGATGGACGGCCAAGGGGCTCGCCTTCCACGAAAAGGTGGAAGACAAAGTACATGCGGTCCACAAAAGGGGGAAAGGAATGGGATGTGGATGCCTCTCCGTCTTTTGTGGAGTGTGGAAAGTGTTGAGGTTATCCCGAGATGATAAAAGGGTTGTTGTCGCGGGGTCCTCTTCCAGAACTTCAACTTTTCCTGTTCAAGAATGGCCTCGTCTCCTACTTGTGCTGCCAGAGGGCCTGGAGTTCTGTCTGATGTGGATGGCCACCTGAGCAACCTGGTGGCCCACGGACAGGTAGGCTAGGACCTTTATTTGCTTGCCTCGTCTCTTCTCTTCTTCTTTTTTTTTTTTTTTTTTTTTTTTTGTTGATTTTTGGGTTACCTCGCAGCCCCTCCCAAAGTTCCCTGACGCTAGGCATACCCGCAAGTATGCATGGCTCGCGGCCCTATTGGAAGTGATCACACTAAGCATGAGGGTGTTCATGCATCGATGGAACCTGACACGCTCTATCGTGTTTGCCAAATGGTTTACTGCCATCCACTGGCATTGGGAAGGATTGGGTGCGCTGCTGGAGTTATGGCATCCGGGGACCCACACCTTTGTCTTCAGGGAGTTTGAGGCAACAGTCTTGCTGGAGGAGGTGGAGACTTTCTATGGTTGGGAGGGTCTAGCCGCCGGTGATCCTTCTGGCTTGCCTTCTTGGGAAGAGACATTCGCTGACATTGTCCGGGATAAACGGGAGGCATGCCGTATGACCAATAGCCGAGGGATCCTCGTTGACCGTCTTGCATACTGGCTGATCCGAGAAATTAAGCGCAAGGTGGTCGAACCTGAAAGACTGATGCGAGGTTTGTGCTTGGTTCTTGGGGGAGTCCTGTGGTTCCCCACTACAGGCTCGGTGCTAGAAAAGGAATATGTGAGCGTGCTGTACTTACTGCAGAGAGGCCATTCTCTTGCCCCGGTGATCTTGTCACACCTGTACGGGGGGCTCAGCCATATGAGCATGGGACGATCTGCGAGAGGGAGTCTGTTCACTTTGCAACTATGGATGGAGATGCATATGTCCTTCGATTTTGATGAAAGTGTAACTTCTGCCTCGAGAATTTTTCAGCACAGTGCGTGGTATCCTGCACGCTCGCTTCTTGGCCCTGAGGATCAAGTCAGGTGTCTCACAACTCATCTGAAGACGCGGGATGACTGGCGTGATTACCTAAACTTCCTGCCTGTAGAGAAATTCATATTTGTTCCAATGGTCCTTCGAAGCATGGAGTTCACCACGAGGGCTTCTCGCGACCGCGAGCTGTGGCTGATTGGCCCCGATGAGTTGGTTGTGTATCAGGGGCATCGCTGCCATCTCCAGATCGGCATTCCCAGACAAGTACCATTCCCTGCCTTATATGACACCCTGATCGTTCCGCGACACACTGGGTACGCGAGAGAGGTTCAGGCCATAGACCGGCTCCGACGTGCATGGCGGCGTCATTCCAGGTTCACCAAGGCACGTCTTGACGTAGCAGAGACTTTAGAGGAAGTCACAAAATATGTAGGCTACTTGGCCAACATCCGTCCTGCTGTCTGTGCCTTTTTTATGGGGCGCAGAGCGTTAGAATAATGTAGCCTTTCAATTTCTCAAAGAATAATATCAAATCTTTTGAAATTCTTTTCACACTCATGTGAGCAATCTGCCTCCTAACCCTCTGTTTGACTGACTCTTGGACGGCCGACTCCTGGACGTCTGAGCGAGCGGGCGGCCAGCACGTGGCCGTCTGTGTCGGCCATGCGTCGGTGGACGGCCAACGCATGGCCGTCCACGCCAGCGGACGGCCAGTGCGTGGCCGTCCGTGCGCTGACGGACGGCCAGCGCATGGCCGTCCACGCCCGCGGACGGCCAGTGCGTGGCCGTCCGTGCGTTGGCGGACGGCCAGCGCATGGCCGTCCACTCCCGCGGACGGCCAGCGCGTGGCCGTCCGTGTCGGTGGACGGCCAGCGCGTGGCCGTCCGTGTCGGCCACGCGCCGGCGGACGGCCAGCGCATGGCCGTCCACGTCAGTGGATGGCCATGCCAAGGCCGTCCTCTCGGGGTTTAAGAGGAGTTAACCCGGCACTCTCTTCTTTCTCTTTTCTCTTCTTCTTCTCTTTCGTTCCCCAACCTTCGAACTCTCCCTCCATGGCGAGGGTATGGCTCCCCCGTGCTCTTAGGAGGAGGAGGGCCGGCGGCGACGACGGTGCGGGCTGCAGCGGCGGCGGCGGTGGCGGAGACGAGGTCGTCCGCGGAGGTGACGCCGAGGATATCCGCGGCGGCGAAGAGGAGGCTCTTAGCAGCGGCAGCGGTGGCGGTGGCGATGCCGGAGGGGAAGGAGAAGAGGAGGAAGGCACGACGGCGGCAGCGGAGGAGGATGAGGGGGACGACAGTGGTGATGGTGAGGAGGAAGAAGGAGACGGTGACGGAGAGGACGGTGGCAACGGGGAGGCGCCCCCGAAGAAGAAGGTGAGTTTTTTTTTTTTGAAGCATGGGGAGGGCGGTCGACGGGGCCGCCGTCTGTCCAGGCGGACGGCGGACGGACCCGCCGTCCGTCCTCGCGGACGGCGGACGGGCCCGCCGTCCGTCCGCGCGGACGGCGGACGGACCCGCCGTCCGTCCTCGCGGACGGCGGACGGGCCCGCCGTCCGTCCGCGCGGACGGCGGACGGACCCGCCGTCCGTCCGCGCGGACAGCGGACGGGCCCGCCGTCCGCCCGCGCGGACGGCGGACTGGCCTGCCGTCTGCCAGGCTGGGCGGCAGGCCGCCCCGTCGTCCGGCCAGGTGGAGGCTCAATTGCTTATGCCCTTATTTTCTGATGTTTGGATTTTTCAGGGTACTCAGAGGGTCCGAGGCCGTGTTTCATGGGAGCTGGTCTGGGCCTGGTACCACGCCCTGCCTGATCAGCTCGTCTTCCAAGTGGATGCCTTCGGGTTCGGGCCGCTGTTCCGGGTCCGTCCGTTCATGGTGGATGCGCCCTTCCTAGTAGCTCTCAGGGAGCGCTGGGATGACAGATGCAGGGCCTTCGTCATGCCTTGGGGCCACATGTTGCCTACGCTGGATGACGTCTCCTTCTTGACAGGCCTGCCGGTCATTGGAGATCCAGTGGTGGGTCCCGAGCTTAGGGATTACAGGCAGTTGTCCGATCGACTCCTAGGCGAGGGATACTACAGGATGCAGGGAGCGCTGTCTCACATACCCCTTGGGCACTTTGCCCGATCGGTGGGGTTGAGCCGAGTGCGGCGGATGCCGAGCGAGACCTTAGAGGCCTTCTCAGAGAGAGTGGAGACGCTCCTAGACTTGGATGGCCGATCGGATGACGAGAACTTGCGGATCTTTCTCTTGTTCTTCTTCGGAAGGCTGCTATTTGCCACAGCTTCAGATAGAGTTAATCTGAAGTATCTGCCGCTGCTGGAGGACCTCCAGGCAGCGAAGAAGATGGCGTGGGGAGCTGCCATGCTGGGCCATCTTTTCTCCCACCTGGTAGGCTACCGCCAGGGCTCTGGTAACTTGGGTGGGTTCACCCCTTTTCTCCAGGTAATCCTCTTAGCTGTGGTTTTCCATCTTTACTTATGTTAACTGGCACTGACTATGTTGTCTCTTGCAGATCTGGGGTTACACCCGCTTTCCCATCGGCCGAGGGAATGTATCCGCGGACTGCGAGGGATTGACCCCTTTGATGGCGCGGTGGGAGGTGATCCGGGACTATCGCCCGGTGACGTACCGTGTGGAGGACATCCGTGGTCAGCTTGATACATTCCCTCCTCATATGGTGAGTGACTTGAAGCATATGTGCATCCGAGATGATTAGGTCTAACTCTCTTGTTCCATCCAGGTGGTGTGGATGCCATACGCGGAGGAGGATCTGGCCGATCAGCCGTGGGTGTCCCAGAGCCTTTCTCAGTTCCGGCGGGAGGTGCCCCTGCTGTGCGTGAATATTTGTGACGGCCTCTTCGTCCGGATGGCGTACCGCACATGGGGATGGCATCAGCCTCTACTCGCTTACCCAGACCATCCTGATATGAACCGAGGTCGCCGCCGATCTTCTACTATTGGTCAGGATTGGCGAGTGGTGAGGCGGGCTGAGATCGCCATATGGCACCGCACCGGGGATGCCCTGCAGGAGGACAAGTCCCTACGAAATAGCTTCAAGTACATGGGAGATTATTCCCGGCGGTACTCAAACCGCATGTTTCTGGATACACGGCGGGTACGTTACTTCAACCCTTCAGTTTCTCGTACTTGAATTCTCCATGGGCTAATTTTGGTGATTTTCCTGTAGCAGATGCCTGAGACTGAGGCCATCCAGATCCTAAAGAGCCAGAATGAGCTTCTGGTTCTGCAAACGAGCGATCTGTTTACCCAGATTAGAGAATTGGTAAGAAATCTGATTTCTGAATTAGGATGTGATATTGCCCGCCTTATCTTTGCAAAAAACTTTGTGACGCAGAGAGAGGCGCTAATCCGCCATGGGCTGCGAGGGGACCCAGGTGCGGGCTCATCAACCCAAGGGCCAGCTGCTCCGGTTGATTGTGAGACGAGATTGCAGGATGCCCTCCGCCGGGCGGAGGCCCGGGAGGCTGATTTGGCACAGCAGGTAAGATTTGTTCTGCCCTTTGTGTTATGATGATTGAACCTGTCTGACCTTAAGTTTCTTCTTCTTTTACAGCGCCAGGAATTGGAGGCCGCTTTGGCAAGGGCGCAGGAGTTGGAGAACCTCAACCAGCAGTTGAGGGACCAGGTTTTGGAGGAACGGACGGCTCGAGCCAGAGCGAGCGAGGGATCCCACCCGGACGTGTACTGGGAGGGTAAGATGGCTGGCCTGCAGGAGGAGCTGGCGAGGTCGCAGACAGAGGTGCGGGAGCTTGATTTCAAATACCGAACCTTGTGGGACCGGGTGATGAAGAAGGGGCGAGAACGAGCTATGAGATCCAGCGTTCAGAGTCCAGGAGCTCGTCCCCCTATTCCTGCCCCGTCAGCCGGCCAGGCCCCTGCTGGGAGCTCCGTCTTCAGAGACCTCGACTCCCTGCTAGCTGAGGATGCGTGGAGGGCCTTGCGACCCGCTGGTTCATCAGGGTCGATGCGCCCAGCTTCTGGACATCGTCGTGCTCGTGAGGAGGACGCCGAGAGCCAGATGAGGCACCCCTCTCGGGATAGGAGAGATGATGTGGAGGAAAGGGGAAAGGATTGAGAGAGAGTGGGCGCAGGGGTATGCCCCTGTGTTGTGATGATGTATGATGTTATGCTTGCATATTTCTATATTTACATGGGCACTTCTTTGTTCCACTTTCTGTTCGTACTTGTGATGCCTGCATGCACAACATTAGGGGAAACTGTTAGTAGCATCTGTTTTTGGCCCCTTGCCTAAAAAAGAGCAACTACCTTTTCCTTAGCCTTCGCATAAGGTCAAGGGGCCGTGTCCTATTAACCAGACAATCGAAAAAAAATGAATGCGTCATGCAAATGCAAGGTGATATTAACAGAGCCTATTTTTGTCTACCTGGTGATTGCCAAAAGTCAGCCTAGTCAAATGATAAAAAGGGAAATGCACACTCAATTTCCCAGGTATCCTAAGTTTGCATCTAGATTGATTTGGGCCTCTAGACCCCTCAAACTAACCTTGACCGGTTAAGACTCATACTGATGACAATACCGTCATGCCATGCTTAGGCTCCCAGCTGCTTCCGACCACCAAGTTTGCCCAAAAGGTTTTCGAGGTAAATGATTTGCCCGACCCGAGTCTCTTTCCTCACAATCTAGAAGGTATATGATGGAACACCTTGGAACCCTAGCGGTCAACCGCGCGACGCTGACCCGGAATCAGACGCCGTCGCACCGATTGGTGACGCGCATGCATTGACCTAAGCCCGAAGTTTTCGAGAGTACACATTGAGATTATGATTAAGAAATTAGTTCACCAAAAAACATCGACGTTACTCTTTACCCATTTTAGACTCCTGTGATCATGTGAGCATGTGACGATTTTTGAAAACGAACCATTTTAAAATGATGTTCAGTCTTTAGATAGCTATCTCGTGCTGAACCTTGGGGGAGAAAAAGTGAAGAAATTGTGGAGACAAACCTCACAGGAGGATCAACAAAACCGTTAAAAGGGGGAGCTGTGACAAAACGGACCCCTTTTGACCTCTTAGATGCCCCTATTTTGACTTTTCAGGCCTTTGGTAAATTTCATGGCCAGGCACGGTCACGTCCAGGCTTTTTTTTCATGATTGCTTGAACCCCTTTTCTTTTTTGTATTTCTTTTCCGCTCTTGACATTTATTGGGGTTATTTGATATTCCGCCTGCGGGGACACTGCCCTCTTCACGTGCTCTGGTTCTTTACATTTCATTTCTGGGCCCTTTTTTTTTGTTGAGGGGTTACATCTATCGGGTTTTTTGAGGAACCGCAATTTGCTGAGCTCGACCGTTTAAGGGCGTCAACTGTCCTGATCGGTCGAGAGACGAAGAGCAAAGGTTGCATTGTGACAGTATACTAAAGACTTGGAACTCATTTTAAACAGGTTCTTTTGAAAAACGTGCAGGTGTGTGCATCTCATGATGAGCATAGGGATCCGTATGAAAGTAAAGTAGACACATCCAAGGTTCTGGTGGACTAAAATCTTAGCCAAATCCTAATGTTAACCCAACCTATCATGCAACTAGACCTAGACAGGAGGTAACGTGGCAGTCACCAGACAGTTGGATTTTGTGTCTTTTCTGATTTTTTTTGTCATTTTCATTAAAGTATGTACATATTTACAAACTTTTTGATGGCTTTTTGGATATTTGCTTTTTTTTTTTTTTTTTTTTTTTTTTTTTTTTTTTTGAGATTTTTGATTTTTGATTTTTTTTTCATAGATAAAACTTCTTCAAATATACCCCGTTCCATGGGTGGGGCAATTCCTCTCCTCTCTCATTGATTAAGCGGTAAGCGTTACCTGAGTATGCCTCCTTGATTACAAATGGACCTTCCCAATTTTCTTGCAATTTGCTCCTGGGACCAGGAATTTTGATCATTTTTCTTTTAAGAACCATTTCCCCAATTCGAAACTTTCTTTCAAGGACTTTTTTTGCATAGAATCTTGCAATCCTATTTCTGTACACCTGGGCGTGATTTGCCGCCATCATCCTTTTTTCGTCTAACAGTTCCAGTTGGGTTAACATGGCGTTACGACGCTCGGCATCACTAATTCCACTATCCAACTGCACTCTTAGAGAAGGGAAGAGAATCTCATATGGAAGTACCGCATCCGTTCCGAACGTGAGTGAATAAGGTGTTTGTCCGGTAGGGGTTCGGACGGAAGTACGATATGCCCAAAGAGCTTCTTCTAGACGATCAGGCCAGTCTGAATAATTATGTGATCTGCAAGTTCTTTTAATGATTCGAATGAGGGTTTTATTGGTAGCTTCGGCCTGACCATTTCCTTGTGGGTAGTAAGGTGAAGAATGATGCAAATTGATGCCATACTTACTGCACATGTCTTGGAGCTCTTGGGAGATAAACTGGGGTCCATTGTCGGTGATGAGGTCGCGCGGTGTCCCGAACCTGGCGAGAATGTTGCGCTTGATGAACTTCACCACCGTGGATGCTTTGATTTCTGCAAATGCTTCCGCTTCAGCCCATTTAGTGAAATATTCAGTGGCGGTTAGGATAAATGATTTCCTTTTTGTTTCACCTGATCGATCCTCCAGAGGTCCTATGACGTCGAATGCCCACATGGCGAAGGGCCACGGGGAAATGACGGATTTGAGAAATGAAGAAGGTGCATGAACCTTGTTAGCGTGTAACTGGCATTTTAGGCACCTTTGAACGAATATGGAACAGTCGGCCTCCATTGAAGGCCAATAGTAGGACATGAGGAGTTTCTGGGCTAAGGCACGACCATGGACATGACCGCCACAATCACTGGCATGGGCTGCCTCTATGACATGATGAATTTCGGTATCGTCTAGACACCGAAGAAATACTCTGCTAAAGGATCTCCTGAAAAGGCGGCCGCCTAAGATAAGGTATCGCTGAGATGTACGGCGGATGGCCTTACGGTCAGAGGATGTAGCATAAGACGGGAACGACCCATCGCGGAGATAGTTCATGATATCAAAATACCACGGATTTCCATCATCCCAATCAGGGGCGAGTTCATTCGTGATAGCGGAGATATGCTCGGATGGATAGAGGAACTGCTGGAACCAAGGGTCCCGAAAGGACGGCAAATCTTGCTTGTGCAGGGTGATTGTGGCTGTGCCTTTGGTGACAGGAATCTCTAAAGCTGAAGATAGAGAGGCCAGGGCGTCTGCTAGGATATTCTAGGACCTAGGCACATGTACATAGGTGATCTTGCTGAAACGCCTAGTAAGCGACTTTACCAACTCCTGATATGGCTTCAGTTTTGAATCCCGGGTTTGGTATTTGCCCACGGTTTGGCGGAGGATTAGTTGAGAGTCTCCAATTATCCTCAATTCTAAGACATTAAGAACCAGCGCCAATTTTAGGCCAGCTAGGAGAGCCTCATATTCAGCAACATTATTAGTTACTGAGAAGGAGAGTTGGCAAGCATGCGGAATACTTACCCCTTCTGGAGAGACGAGGACCACTCCTATCCCACTGCCTTGGGAATTAAGTGCCCCGTCAAAATGAAGGACCCAGGATGGAGCGTCATCCACTATTAAGCCCAACTCCTCATCCGGGAATTCTTCGTTGACAGGTGAAAATGTAGGCAAAGGGTGATGAGCTAGGTGCTCGGCAATTGCTTGCCCCTTCACAGCCTTTTGATTTACATAAGTGATGTCGAATTGATTCAAGAAGGTCTGCCATCGCACCAGCCTATCTGTTACAACTGGCCGCTCTAGCAGATATTTGATTGGGTCCATTCTTGCTAGTAGTTTGACCTCGTGGGCGAGGAAGTAGTGCTTCAATTTCTGCACTACCCAGACGACGGCCGCGCATGTCCTTTCCATGGCAGTGTATCGCTTTTCGGCATCATTGAAAAGCTTGGACATATAGTACACTGCTCTTTCCTTCTTCTCGTCGTCTAATTGGGCCAATACTGCGCCAGCCGATTCCTCAGTGGTGGAGACATATAGCAATAGAGGCCGCCCCGGGATAGGAGCCATAAGGACTGGAGGGTTGAGGAGGTAACTCTTTAATTCATCGAAGGCCTTTTGACACTTATCACTCCAAATGAACTTTGCCCCTCCTTTTAATAAGTCGTAAAAGGGTTTGCATCTCACAGAGTGTTGAGATATAAACCGTCTGATGAATTGCAAACGGCCGATGAGACCCTTTACATCCCTGACATTCTTAGGTGGGGGCATTTCCATTATTGCCTTCACTTTGTCTGGATCAACCTCGATCCCTCTTTTACTCACCATGAATCCTAGCAGTTTTCCGGAAGAAACACCAAATACGCACTTCTTCGGGTTCATCTTTAGTTGATGCTCCTTCGATCTCTGCATTACAGCCCTAAGGATTTGAGCGTGCTCCTTCCTGGTTTGGGATTTGACCAAGATATCATCTACATAGACCTCCATATCAATGTGAATCATGTCATGAAAGATTGCCATCATAGCCCTTTGGTAGGTGGCTCCAGCATTCTTAAGTCCAAATGGCATGACCATGTAGCAATAGGTTCCCCATGGAGTTATGAAGGATGTTTTCTCCTGATCTTCCTCAGCTAGTCTGATCTGGTTATATCCTGAAAAACCATCCATGAAAGATAACATCTCAAATCCAGCCGTGTTATCAACCAGCAAATCTATATGAGGTAGTGGGAAATCATCTTTTGGGCAGGCTTGATTGAGGTTGCGAAAGTCTATGCAAATTCTAACCTTTCCGTCCTTTTTCGCCACCGGGACGATGTTAGCTATCCACTTAGGGTAGAGCACTACCCGGATGAACTTGGCCTTGTGTAGTTTGTCAACCTCTTCTTTTACTTTAAGTGCTAATTCCGGTTGTAGCCGTCTCAACTTTTGTTTCACGGGTTTGGTGTCGGGTTTGAGGATTAGCCGGTGTTCTACAAGTTCTGTGCTTAATCCAGGCATGTCCTCGTATGACCAAGCAAACCCATCACGGTGCTCTTGGAGCACGGCTATTATGGACCCTTCTTCTTCTGGACTCAAGCGGGCACTAATTAGCACTATCTTCGGATCCTCCTTTGTTCCGAGGTTGACTTCTTTGGTGGGTTCGTCGATGGCTGATGAAGGTTCATCAAACCGTCTCGCCCCACTCACAAGTGGTTCGACCAAGTCATCTCCCTCTTCCTCTTCACTAAGCTCAAATACACCTAAACCATCACTGCAAGACTCTTCTTCCGCTACCTCCAGTGGTTCGGAGATGACCCTAGTCTGAAGATATTTATCCAATTTTCTCAAATCTTTGCACCTATTAGCTAACTCCTGAACTAAGAACAAAGGAACTTGCCTAGTCCTACAATTCCTAGACATGGGGGAGGCTAACCTAATTCCTAAACTATTATGTACATGGTTTGGGAAAGGGGTCAACTCTGTCCTAGATGGGGCAAGAGTAGACCCTTGGGACAGAGATTCCATGACGGCAGGGCTCCCCCACCAAACAGGCTCCTCGAAAATGGCTTCTCCTCCAGCGGGAGGGGAATTGAACTTTTTTTTTCGTGACCGAACGCGTGTAGCATGGAACACTCAGAAGAACTAGTGTTGGTCGGAGCTGAGAGCATTGGAACGGTGGGTGGGTGGAACAAGAAAGGGATGAACGTAGCTGGGGCTGGTTCATCCTTGGCTAAGAAAAGCCCTACCGTCGGTCTGGCTGATTCACGGAACAAGGAGGATATGCCAAAGTCCTCCTCTTGATCACCTTCGTAACATTCTCGCACCTCTTCTTCTATCTTGGGTAGTTCCTGCCTCTTTCTTACAAAATGATTCCTGAGGGACCATCCCTTTGCTTCTTTTGATGGTTCAGCAAACTTATATCCCAGGCCACACCCCCCAATGACAGGGTTCTCTGAGATGGGATGACGGATCCCTTGTTCTTCTTTCCCTAACCCTGAGCCTGAGCTATATCCCATCTTACTCATGAGCTGCCAACCTATACTCGGCCTAGACCTCAGATGGGAATTCACTGATGAAAGGATAGGCTCTTTGCCTTTCCTAGAAGTTATCATGGATGGAATTTGCTCTGCTGTTACCGAGTCCAATGACTCGATGTAGGGAGTGCTTTTAACTTTCACAATTTTCCCGTTGTATGGGAACTTATAGCACTGATGGTTGGTAGATGGGACTCCTAAGGTTTGGTCCATCCATGGTCTCCCTAAGATGGCATTGTAGATTGGCTTAACGTCCAGGATGTAGAATTCCGAGGTCATGGATACCGGGCCGATTTCTAATTGGAGGAAGATCTTCCCGTCTGCTGGTCTCTGGGAATTGTCATAAGCTGAGACCATCATAGAGGTTGATTCAACCTTCTCTGGGTCTATCCCTATCCTTTTGAGGGTCTTAAGGGGACAGACGTTGATGGAGGCACCAGTATCCAATAGAATAGAATCTACTGGATGGCCGTTAAGGATGGCGGTTAAGCATAAAGGGAGGGATCGGCATTCAGGGGGAGCTAAATCCTTTTCGGGGAAAGAGATCATAGGAGCCTGAGTGACTGAGAGTATGGCATTAGTGACCCCGCCACTAGGAAGATCTTCGTTCACCGTGATCTGTTGCAAGAAATTGAACAACGTCTCCCTATGTGTGGGAGACCTGCGGATAAGCTCAAGGATGGAGATTTTAGCGGGGGTCTTTTCCAGGTGCTGGAGTATGTCATACTCAGACTGGGCGTTCCCTTTGGCATGGAAAGAGCTTTCTTGAGAGTCTAGGGGCTGGCTCGGGGGAATGATGCGATTCCTGAGCGTTACCCCTACTGTGACTGGGTCGGTTTCCAACGGTGACCTTATGGGATTGAAGCTGATCATCGAATCCAGGTTCTTGTTTGGGCAAAAGACAGATAAGGTGGGTCCTTCGGCTGTAACTGGAGGGATCTGAACGAGGGAGACCGGCTTGAGGGTTGCCGATCGCTCTTTGGGTCGGATTAGGACTAAAGGCTCATTTGGAGAAAACGTGGAGACTTCTGGGGTAGCCCCTTTAGTTTCACACGACCAAGTGGGGTCTTGGTGCTTTATCTCGGACCCTTCATACTCCCAGTACTGCTCCCTGCGAACTGTCACGGGCTCCAAGTCATTGATCAGTGTGTTGACCTTCCCTTGAGAGCCGGGGTCTGGACCTACCTGATGAGAGGGCAATGGGTCCTTCACGATCCCCAGTTCTTTCTTAGCCTTTAGAGCCTCAATGGCTTTTCTCATGTCTTCCCAATTTATCCTCCCTTCATCATTCAAGTCATACACCCAGTCCCTGAAGGTGAAGCAATTATATATGGTGTGTCCCGTGATCCTATGGTAAGGGCAATACCTGGAGGTGTCCGTATTGCGCGGGACACCTTCCTTTGGAGGCGGAAGTTGAATGGCATTGCAGGCCATCAAAGCATAAAAGATATCTGCTAGTGATTCTGGCAGAGGTGGATATGAGGCCCGCTTAGCCATAGGACGACTGTAGTTAGTCGGGGGAGGGACGGCTGAGTATTGCTTCTGGCTGGGCTGAGTATCAGACTTAGAATGAGAATTGGTAATCCTGGCCGGTGGTGCTAGCATGCTGACCTGTTCATTGATAGTGACTCCTTCTGTGGTAGGAGCTGATGTGGTTTTCTTATTCCTGCTTCTATTCTCAAAGAATGAAGGCAGGGTGGAGTCTCGAATTTGGGACTGTACTACCCTAGCTCTATTGTATAGCTGTGCGAATGTCTGAAGTTCACTGAGCATAAGGATGGCTCGAAGCTGGGGAGTAGCATTATTAACAAGCATGGTGACTGCTTGTGCTTTAGGAATAACGACCTCTGCTCTAGAAGCCATGGCCCTCCACCTGTTAGCGAAATGAGTGAAGTCTTCATCAGACTTCATTTTCTCCATCACTAGATCGAACAAGGTGGGGGGTAAGGCTGCCATATGGTTGAAGTGGGTAATGAACCTCTCAGAGACCATGTCAAAGTTGATCAGGTCAGTAGCTGGCAAAGAAGAGAACCACCTCAAGGCTTCTCCCTCGAGGGACTTTTGGAAAAGGTGGACCAGAAGGACTCTATCGAAGAGCCACTGATGGGAATCCATGAGAAACCCGGACAAATGATGATGGGGGTCCGTGGTACCATCGTACTTTCTGTACTTGGGTACCTTAAACCCTTGTGGGAAATAAGCTGGGGGTAGCTTGCAATAGTTCGAGAGAGAATATGGCTGCCTGAGGTTGAGATTCTCGGCCATGAGTCGCCGTACACAATTCTCGACCTCATTCTTATAAACAAACTCCTCCTGCTTGGGGGGTGTAACCTGATTGATGGGGTTAAAAGGGATCGTATGAGTGGGCATGGTTTGACCCGGCTGGGGTCTGCTAGAAGATCCTTGGAATTGGGTTTTCCGAGGAGTGGCATCCTGAATTTTGCCACGAGAAACCAACTGGATGAGTTGATCCGGAGTATAGCGTGATAGGACGGCGATGAGTTCCGGATCTTCTCCAGGGTTTTGGAATGTTCTACTGGAGATCACTGGCTCATCCTCTCCTTGGGAGGTGGAAGATTCATCGGAGTCTTTTCTCTGAGGACCTTCTCTGGACGTTTGGAGCATCCCTATGAAGGTCTGTTGTGGATCTTCTTCAATCTCAAACAGAGGATTGTGAACAATATTGCCACCGAACTGGTCCATATCATCATATACAGCATTGACATACATTCGGTTCATTATGAAGTACAGACCCTAGCTGATTTTAGGTTTCACTTGAAATGTTTGCCAATGTTCTAGCAAAACAAATTTAACCCCTTAACGACCCTTCACTTTTCCAAAACTTGTTGCACTGGGATTCAATTAGGCGTCTTCAAACTTGAGATAGTTCACTGATCTCTCACACAAACCCCAAGGTTCTTACAGGGTGGTTTCAGGTACAACCTGCTCGGCGGCCAAGTGGGAATCCCTGGCTCGCGGAGACTGACGGAGGTTCCCAACAGAAAAAGACTAGTCGCACCCGAGTGGGAATCCTCAGGTGGAGAGTCAGATCCTGCGGGAGAGGTGACTAAAGAGTGTGATGCCGGTTCTTCCTTAAAACCCCCTCGGAGAACACCCCAAAAACCCAAAAGGTTAACAAATGGCAGATCAGAATAGGTGACAGCACATCATGCATGAACAGCAGTAGCAAGCAGAGAATCAGCTAAGCAGAACAGGTAACAGCACATCATGCACGGACAGCAACAGCAAGCAGTTACAGAACTCACGTGGGTCGACGGCCAGGGGCTGGCCGTCCCAGGGGGCGGACGGCCAGGCTCTGGCCGCCCAAAGGGATGTCGACGGCCATGATATGGCCGTCCAACGGTCCTGACGGCTAAGAGATGGCCGTCCAAAGGTAGGTAGACGGCCAAGGATCCGCCGTCAACGTGTCTGGACGGCCAGGGATCCGCCGTCAACGTGTCTGGACGGCTAGGAGGTGGCCGCTCAAGGGTACATCGACGGCGAGGGGTGGTCGTCTACAGGGTTGGACGGCCAGCTGTTGGCCGTCCTCAGGTGATGCCGACGGCCGACCGCTAGCCGTCCAAGGGGCTCGACGGCCGGGGTCCCACCGTCTAGAGACTATGGAGTTCAGGATCCTCACCTTCTTTTCCTTTGAACGTGACGCGTGCAGCGAGCTACTGTGGTCCCATCGTGATCGCCAGAGGGCTGTAGGCGCCCGGAACGTCCCCCGCCGCGGCTGCGGGCTTCGGGCGAGGGTTCCTCTCCGTTCGTCTTAGCACTGTGGCGATTTAAAGGGGGTTAGAAATAAAGGATGTGATCGCCAGGAGCATTACCTTACGGTCCCTGTGCTCCGCAGGATGGTGGGGATGTGATCGCGTTTTGTGGGAGCGGGAGATGCTGGTTCCTCCTTATCTTCCTCCGGCCGTCCAGAGGAGGAGAGCTCGGTAGTGCACGCGCAGAATCTGGTAAGAGCTCCTGAAAAGAAAAGACAGACAAAGAAAAGACAATAACCCAATTAGAACTGTGACATGTAGGATCCGTTCATGCAAACATAAAAAATAACTAAAATTAGAGGGAAACGCACCGGATGGGTGTTTGGGAGGGAAGGTGACCATATGTTATGGCCACCCACCTCCCGATTTTTCTTTGGAACCTCTGGGGGTAAAAGGTGCTAAGTCATCCTAGGATGTATGCATGCAGATAAGTGCTCGTGTGTGAAGAGTGAAATGATGTGTTGAAGGTAAAAGAGAGTGAAAGAGAGAGGATGTTACGGCATTGATGGAAATTGGAAATGCAATGAAGTAAAAAAGGTGAAACAGTAAAAGAGGGTTAGGAAGACAAGCCCATTTGGAGTGACGTTCCTCCTGAAACAGCCTTCTGACTCTTTGCCCGCTTGCCAGCCTTCTCTGAGCCTTCCTTCCAAGAAGCCACCTCTTAACCTCAGAAAATCCTTAACCCCAAATCCTCCTTTAACCCGAAGTCCTTAACCCCTTGCTCGAGAGGATGTGGGGGGTTTAAATAGGCGAAGGAAAAAAGGGGAGAAAACAGGGGTCTAAATCCCCGTAAATCACCCTTCAACCAATAGGGAGTGGTCAAGGGTTGGAGGTAGTGGACGCGGCAGTCGCCGGAGTGGGGAGTGGTCGGAGTAGTGGGGACGTGGGCGGCGAGTAGAGGAGATCGTGGGGAAGACGGAGTCAAGGGGGTGGTTAAGAAGTGGACGGCCAGGTGACATGCCTTCCATTCTTGTGGTGGAAGGCGGCCCGGCTGGCCTTCGAAGGGGGTGGAAGGCGAGGGGTGGCCTTCGAAGGTGGTGGAAGGCAAGGGGTGGCCTTCGAAGGTGGTGGAAGGCAAGGGAGCTGGCCTTCCACGAAAAGATGGTGAAAAGTGAAAAAGGCGGCTAAAACGGTGGAAGGCAAGGTAGCTGGCCTTCGAAGGGGGTAGAAGGCGGGGGGTGGCCTTCGAAGGGGTTGGAAGGCGGACTGGCTGGCCTTCTACGAAAAGGTGAAAAAGGGGGGCCAAAAGGGTGGAAGGCAAGGTAGGTGGCCTTCGAAGGTGGTGGAAGGCGAGGGGTGGCCTTCGAAGGCGGTGGAAGGCAAGGGGTGGCCTTCGAAGGGGGTGGAAAAAAGGTGGCCAAAAGGTGGACGGCAAGGTGGTTGGCCTTCGAAGGGGGTAGAAGGCGGGGGGTGGCCTTCGAAGGCGGTGGAAGGCAAAGGGTTGGCCTTCCACGAAAAGGTGGCTAAAAGTGGAAAAGGTGGGAAAAAAAGGTGGAAGGCAAGGTAGCTGGCCTTCCGAGGGTGTAGAAGGCGGGGGGTGGCCTTCGAAGGTGGTGGAAGGCGAGGGGTGGCCTTCGAAGGGGGTGGAAGGCGGACTGGCTGGCCTTCCACGAAGAAGGTGGCTAGGGTCGGGATTTGGTTAATGGGCCTAGCTGGTAGTGGGCTGAGATGGCTGAAATGAGGGGATTTTAGTGATGAAGGGCTACTGATGGGCTGGGTTCATGACCAAAAGGGTGGTCCAAAATCGGTGTCTACACATGGGCCAGAAAATAATGCTTCAATTTCTGAACAACCCAGACCAATGCTGCACATGTTTTCTCCATCGCCGTGTATCTCTGTTCAGCGGGGTTGAGAAGTTTAGAGAGATAGTAGGCTGCCCTCTCTTTTCCTTCTTCATCCTCTTGTACTAGGACAGCCCCCACTGCATCATCCAGGACAGAAATATAAAGTATCAATGGTTTGCCTGGAGATGGTGGTCTCAAAACAGGAGGACTTGCCAAATAGTCCTTTAATCCATCAAATGCCTCCTGACACTTATCGTCCCAATTGAATTTGACTCCTTGCTTGGTAAGCTCGTAAAACGGCTTACACCTTTGTGAGTGCTGGGAGACAAAACGGCGAATAAATTGTAACCTCCCGATTAATCCTCTTAACTCTTTCAAGTTTTTGGGAGGTGGCATTTCTCTGATAGCCTTCGCCTTATTGGGATCGATCTCAATTCCCCGTTTGCTGACAATGAATCCAAGCAATTTCCCTGAAGATACCCCGAATACACATTTCTTGGGGTTCATCTTCAACTGATACTCTCTTGATCTCTCTAATACCCTTGCCAAAACTTTGGCGTGCTCAGCCTTCGTTTTAGACTTAACCAATAAGTCATCCACATACACTTCAAAATCTATATGCATCATGTCATGAAATATTGCCATCATAGCCCTTTGATAAGTGGCTCCAGCGTTCTTTAATCCAAATGGCATGACAACATAACAATATGTTCCCCAAGGTGTAGTGAATGAAGTCTTCTCTTGATCCTCTTCTGCCAGCTTAATCTGGTTGTATCCTGAAAATCCATCCATAAACGATAACGTTTCATAGCCAGTAGTGTTATCGATGAGTACATCAATATGAGGCAATGGAAAATCATCTTTAGGACACGCCCGGTTCAGATCACGGAAGTCAATGCAAATTCTGACCTTCCCATCCTTTTTCATAACCGGGACTATGTTGGCCACCCATTGTGGATAAAGGACAACTCTAATGAATTTGGCTTTGTGTAATTTGTCGACCTCTTCCTTCATCTTTAGAGCCATTTGTGGGTGGAATCGCCTTAATTTCTGCTTGACCGGACTAGCTCCATCCTTTAATGTTAACCTGTGTTCAACTAAAGATGAGTCTAACCCCGGCATATCTTCATAACTCCAGGCGAAAGTGTCCTTATAATCCTTAAGCACTTGTACCATTGCCTTCTCATCCTCTATAGAAAGATTTTTACTGACGAGGACAACCTTAGGTTCGCCTTCAGTCCCTAAGTTTATTTCTTTGGTGGGCTCTTCTACGGCAGCTGAGGGTTCATCAAATCTCTTCATTCCACTGGCATATGCCTCAGCTGCGTCCTCATCATCTTTCTCATCTTCAACAATGGGGTCCTTTTCATGCACTAACTCATATACCCCGTACCCATCATTGACTGACTCATCATCTGTACAATCTTCTGGCATCTGAATTGGATCTTCTAAAAGCTGAGGGATTAAGGAGCAAAAAGAACATTTATCAGCCAAATCCTGGAGGTATCTTTCTGGAATTTGCCTACCCTTAGGCTTCCTAGACTTCCTAACTTGACTAACCTGCCTAAAACTAGACTTCCTAACTTCACTAAACTGCCTATCATAACCTAATGAAGATGAAGCAGGATGAAAATCCTGGGATACAAGTGGAAATACAGGGGAATCCTCCCATAGGGAGGGGCAGAGTATGTTTAAGAGAGAATCTTGACCGACGGACCCGCGCGATGGGGTGTAATCGGACAAGTAAGATGTTTCCTCGATAATGATTTGGGAAGAATTTGTTGTAAAATTGGCGTTTTTTTTTGGATATCGGAGGAATTATACATGAAGCAGGAGTGAATACAAATGGAAGGGGAATCAGACGGAGGAAGCGGCACCAAGGCCAGAGGATTAGGGGGATCATATAGCAATATGTCCCAGATCAGATCATACATCCTCTCTAGGTCGAGAGGAGGTTGTGGAATAAGGTCCCGAGGGGACAGAGTAATCATAACGGGCGGGGCCCGTGGAATGTCTTCAGTAATGACCCGCGACCAAGTCGGGGTCAAGAGCAGTGTGCGAAATAGAGTATGGAGCATTAGGACATGTGAAGGATATGTCCCCCTCCAGAGCAGATCTGTTGTATAACCAGCTTCATAGGGGTCATCTGGCTCCCCTTCATCAGTTTGTTCGGACAGCAGTATCCGCTTATCAAAGATTGCGCCAGGGCTCTCAATTAGCTCGTCGATCTGCGGTGGCCACTTGGGTTCTGCAGGATCCAGGAATAATCTGTTCAGTGCTATGTATAGGTCCCTCAGGTCGAACCATCTGTACCATTCGCATTCGGGGTCATGGAATTTTCTCCTTTTCATAGGCCGTAAAGCCTCCAAGGATTGGTACGTAAGTAGTTCGGAATAATGTCTGGCCAAATCCCTCCCATATATGTCATGGAAGTCAAAACATGAAGTAATGACCACCGTGTTGTCGTGACTAAGTATGGGCCCTTTCACAAAGTGTGTATATAGGGTCCATGTTAAGGGATCTCGGCCTTCTTTAAGTGGTGTGGACATTGTTTCCAAGATTTCTTGACCATCTTCTTGCTGAACCCTGTCTTGCTTCAGTTTCCTCGGCTTATAGCCCAGACCGTTTCCGGGTACTGCCCGATGATCTCTGACAGGAGTGGTCCTGCCTTGCAACTGCGTGCCCAGACCTTTCCCAGGCTGATAGCCATTTTTCATCATGATTCTCCATCCTGGGGTACTCATGCACTTCCCCCTTTTGATAGCATTTAATGGGCATGGAGAAATGGTAGCGGCTTTCAAAGGATCAGCCACTGGACGGTAGACCTGTAATACCGACAGAAAAGGTTGTCGGCCAGGTAAAACAGCAGATTTAATATTTAAGGTATGAGCAGCAGCAAGGATCGGCATGCTCGTCACTTTAATAATTCGTCCTTTATAAGGGAATTTGAGGCATTGGTGATTCGTAGAAGGAATCGCCTCAAGAGTTTTAATATAAGGACGTCCCAGAATGGCATTTATGGAAGGGTCGATTTCTAGAATATGAAATTCGACCTCTGCATGACTTACTGGGCCCAGCTCCACCTTTAAATAAACCATTCCCAGAGGGGAATGGGTAGAATTGTCATATGCCGTAACTGAGATGGGGCTAGGCAGCCATTTCTCCTTGGGCACACCGCACAGTTCCAGAGTCTTCGGAGGTAAAACATTAATTGAAGCCCCTGTATCAACCAGGCATGCATCCACGGCCTTTTTGCAGATATTGACCGTGATGCTCAGAGCCATGCTTCTGGCGGCTGGCGGTGCTAGTTCCGATGTGTGGAATGTAATTGAGGGCTGATCCCCCTGGGGAACTAGTAGTGCTGCAATTTTCTCTACCGGCACGTCTTCGTTAACCATCACCTTCTGTAGGTATTCCATTAAGGCTTCTTGGTGAATCTTGGACCTTTTAATCAATTCAAGTACAGTGATCCGTGCCGGTGTTCTGTCCCGATGTTTCAACAAGTCATATTGAGTGCCTGGTGCACCCTCTTCATTATGGGCTTCCTCAGTCGGCTGTGATGGGCCGTCTCTGACTGTGGACTGAGGAAAGACCTTGTTGAAAATCCTTCCACTCCGGAGCGCATGTTCCTCGACCGTGGAGGATCCGGGTGACACCTTGAGTACCGCAGAATCGGGTGGCGTAAGCGGTGCGGAGGGTTGATACGTAGGTGGTGGCGTTGGGTTAGGTGGTGATGGCGCGGTGCGGATTAAAGGCCTAGAGGGTTGGATGGTAGATGGGTACGCGGTCGGTGAAGTGGGGAATGGGACGCGTAATAGCGGTCTGGATGGTTGGATGGTGTCTGGATAGGTAGTGGTAGCGGGTGAAGTAGGAAATGGTACGCGTAGTAATGGCCTGGATGGTAGGAGAGGCGTGTTATTGGTTTGCGGAGGGTTATATGATGGAGGCGTAGGAGTGCGGGGTGTAATGGGCTTAAGGAAGGTGGGTAGTGGTAATGGGTTATTGGGTGCGGGCGAGTGATATGTGGGTGTGGGTAGAGGGGTGATGGTAACGGGTTGTGGCCTAGGTATGTGGATGGTGCGGCGTGGTGGTCGTTCTGCGGTACTTTGAACGTGACCCGTTGAACAAAGAGAGGAAGAGTCATCAACTCGAATAACCGGCATCTCCCCGCTCTCGAATAACCGGCATCCTCTTCCTGGGAGCCATCAACTCGCCTACAATTACAAAATCAAAAGGTCCTAATTAGGATCCTAAAACCTATACTACCGACGTGCCTGTACGGGATAATGTATTTATTTGCCGGACTTATGATATTTAACCTAGTTATTTATTTATTTGCCAGACCGTATGCTCTGATACCAACTGTAACGACCCGCCACCCTATAATCGGGGATCCGATTACTAAATGGGTACCGAATCATTAATTTGGAACCAAACCAGGATCTAGTAAGTCTGGGAAATAAATAATAAACTAAGCTAAACATTCACATCGCATTGAATGAAATGAAAGTGCAGGAATTAAAATTATTACAATGCGACTCGATACAGCAAATAATTACATACTCCAACTGAAAAGAAATAATTAAACATACAGGCCAGAAATAAATAACAACTACATCGGGGCATACCCCGGAACAACTGCTGAAGGCGCTCAACACGCGGCCGCACACGCCGCTCTAAGTCTGCTGGGAGTCCTCACCTGAAAACCGCAGGGGTGAGTCTCAAGACAAGACTCAGTAGGGATCCTTCGATCCCCACTGCCCACGCACACACCCACAAGTGCAAGGTACGGCTAACGGTAAAGTAACGAACACAGAAGTAAGTACACTACTCCTACATCTAGATATGAACCATGTGCATTCGGAATGTAGCATGCATAATTCTAGAATCATTCTATCAAGGAGCCAACAACTCACGTCTCGGCTTAGCATTGACCGAAGGTGTCTCGGCTACACTGACCGAAGGTGTCTCGGCCACACAACCGAGAGTAGGAAACACCGGCCACAGCCGAAGGTAGGAAACATCGATCACCACCGAAGGTAGGAAACACCAACCACCACCGAAGGTAGGAAACACCAACCACAGCCGAAGGTAGGAAACATCGATCACCACCGAAGGTAGGAAACACCAACCACAGCCGAAGGTAGGAAACACCGATCACCACCGAAGGTAGGAAACACCAACCACAGCCGAAGGTAGGAAACACCGACCCGCTGAGACCAAACAGTAACCCCTCGGATAGCATGCTAGCTACTCCGGCCCAACTGGCTCAGGTGGTTACTCCTTCCCTCAGCATGAGTGACTCTCCGAATGTACCACTCCGACACCGGTACTAGTTGACCCCGGGGTTCACCAGGTGACCCTCTCTCACTAGGCGTCACCCCGCCCACGCCCCCACCGGCGCTGTGCTCACGCCCCCACCAGCACAGGGTGATAAAGCGCTACAATGTCACTCCAGGTCCACAGTAACACAAAACACCAAAACCCGGCACAGTACGATCCGGTCACGTGAAAAGCCCACGATCACACGACACACCACGCGGTGCCTTCCGGTCATGAAGAATCCGTCATTGTCGAGTGCATCAAATCATGCATTAACCAACTATCTAGCAGTATGAACACGTTTTACTGGCATGAATTAGTGAGGTTCTGTTCAGAATCAGGTTTATGTAAAACAGTCTTCGGACCGAAGGGGTTTCGGCCAGACGATTTCTGTCAAAGACGTGATGGCCCGACGCCCTTCAAAAAGGCGTCGTCCATGCACGTCTTTCAACCCGCCCGAAGGGTCCTCGGCCCGAAGGGGTTTCGGCCCCGCTATCCGAAGACAAGCCAACGCCCAGGAACCCAAAATCTGCCATGGGCCCGAGACTCCCTTACCAACCCATGAAACCCCAAAGTTGCTCAAAAACAGAGGGGAAAGAGGGACAATACAAACCATAGGAAAATCACCTTCATAGCAAATCCCCCAAATCATCAGAAGAATACCTAAACATGCTCATTCTACCCCCCAAAACCAGAGATCCATAGTCATGCTTAAACGAGGAAAACCTGGTTAAAACGCGATGCTATGGGAACCGTCACCCTACCGGACACTTGAACGCCTCCGAGCTTCAAGCCGTCCACCCGACTCGCCCCACGCCGCCGCCGGTACCGCCGTGGTCGTCCTTGCTCCACCGTGACGTCGGCCGCCGTCCGGAGAGTAGAACGCCGCAGTGGAGATGGAGGTGGCAGTGGTAGGAGCTAGGTAGAGGATGGAGTGGAGGGAGAGGTGAAATGGTGGGAGGAAAAGAGGGAGGCGGAGGAATCGCCGCTGAGTTCGCCGTAGGGGAAAGAGAGGAAGAGAAGGAGAAAAAAATGAGGGAAAGGAGGCCTCGCGGGGGTTTATCTCGAGACGGGCCGAGCGCGTGGATCGAGACCGCCGTCCAGCCGACACGTCGGGGCCGTACCCTGACACAGCCCGCGCCGCTGTCAAGAGGTCGTCGTCCCACGTGTGCGCTAGTCAGACGACTCGACAGGGCCGTACACTACGCGGCCCAAAGCCAGCCCATGTGGCACCCTCGAGTCGCCGGTCTACCCGAGTCGGTCTCGGTCGACGACCTCGGACATCTCCCACAGGTCTCGACGCCGAGCGCCGGCTGCCTCTCGGTCCGAAGGAAATCCGGTTTCGCACCGCCCGAAGGGGTCTCGGCCCTGCTTCCGAAGACAAGCTAACGCCCGACCGAGCCACCCTCGGCCTTGGGCCTTCGGCTTCGCCTCCGTCGCCATCCGGATCCCCGTCGGGCCTCGTCACCGATCCGACCCAGCCTCGGATCCAAACTTAGGGTTCCAGCCTCGGAATCCGGTCGTGATAGATCCAGTCTACGTCACGTAGCCAGAACTACAGGGTCCGACCCCGAAAACCGGATCCGAAGGTCTCGATCCTTACGTACCTATAGATGGCCTAATAGATTACTTTGAAAGAATTATGTACATATCTCCAAGTATCTTCATAGTATTCTAATAAATTAAGAGAATACATCTTTAGTGTAGCACCACTACAAATGAACTCATATCCGATGTGGTCTCTATACATTCTCGTACAAGTATTAACGATCAATAGATCAGTGGCATTGTATGATTCTACTTACTCATCCTAAAAGTAGATTTAAGATCATGGACATCTAATCAAACACATGTCATAGACTTAAATAAGAGTCACTTGTGAAATTTAAAGGCACAAACTCATCCTAACATTTTAAAGTTTTTATCGGTTCTTTCTAATTTTTGAGCGACACAAGTGAACATAGATGAATGAAATTAAATCTATGAATGTATATTGTGGTCAAGACATTCCTTAGTACTAATTATTAAAGAATCACAGATAAAAATAAGTTAATTTTTAATGGCTTAACAAACCTAATAGAAATGTGTACGTGAGTGGCATATATGCATCTTATAACTATCTCTCTCTCTTAAAAAGATGTAATTTAATCCTCTTAATTTCCATCTATACCAAGAATTCTCTATATATAAGTATAATTGTTGGAACCAACTAAGCACGTCATTTACAATCATCTACCATCAAATTTTCAAGCAAAAACTTGAAACTAGACATTTGCCTTATGTTAATCTAAACCCAAGATTATACTAATCCTAAACTGCATCATCTCTCATAAGATCAATTAATATGGCTTAAGATCAGTTGTGGATGTTTAAACTCTCATGCATGCTCTGATACCATATTGTTACACTTCGGATCTTAATTTTTTTTTACTTAAACTTCGACTGCGTAATCTCATAATAAATCACATTATAACAAACATATATGAGAGTTAAATGACCACAAGACGATTTAAATAAATGTCATAACTATCAATTAATATAAAATATATAAATATAGTTAATACCAAAGTTCACAAATTATAATACCCATCAATTTGTATATAAATTCTCAATTTCACCAAATAAAGAAAAATATATCAAGCTCTCATTATCCCTACTACATCAAATATAAGAAAGTTATAAATTTAAATCTAAATAACTTCTTAAAGATGTCAAATATCTTAATCAGAAGTCTCCTCAAATTTCAGATTATCTTTCTCAGACTCTGAAAATATTAATAGGATTTATGAGTACAACCACTCAGTAGGCTTCAAACCATCCACATGACCTAACATATAGTAAATTTTACAAATCACATTATCCAATTATACTGAACATGATCTTATATAGTTCTATATATAACTCAAATAAGAATATGATATAAAATATGATTAGATATAAATTTATCAAATCAAATGTGTTTTCTAATAGCATAAATAGATCGACTAACATATAGCATATATGGCATGATCATATTTTTATCTAACTAAATAAGTCTACTAGCCATGATTAGAATATATCACATATCAAACTTAAAATATTGAAATGAACATATAACAAATTTATTATGGTATGGTAGCTTATTAAATCAGAGTTCATATTATAAGAACAACTAATCAGAATGAACACAAATTCTTAATTAAATAGGTTGAAATCAAAATAACTGAGCATAAATGTCAAAAGAACAAACTTAATAAATTATAAGCTGAATCAAATGGATCTAAATAGTAAATTATGTTTCATAATTATGTGCCAGACATATCAAATAGACATGCATTCAACCACTATATAAGAAGCCGAACAAATAAATATTAGAGCATATAGGGAAGTATGTTAAGGTCTTAATACATACATAGCTGGGGAGTCTATTTGTCCACCTCTCATGATTGCAAATAAAACACAATCACCATAGTTTTCTTGTTACCCACGGGTAGAACTTATCTACGGACGCTTATAGAATGAACCACAATCTCTTTAAGATGGCAATGTCCAAATATATATCAAACAAATATGGCATAATTATATTTTCATAGATTTCAAACTTATCATAAATTTGAAAATTTAATAGGTGAAATGAAATATATATACATATGAGTTAAAACATGTTTCTTTCATATACAAAATAGCTATTTAAGAGTTAAATATGTCATATACATACACATATGAGATAAAATATGTATGCAAAATAGCTATTTAAGAGTCAATTAGGTCATATATAAAAACAAAAATCAGAGTGTAGTTAATATAAATAGGTTGTTGGATATAAAATATAGCCAAAAAAATTTTCTTAGGATTTTCGGAAGAAAAAACATATTTTTTGATAATTAAAACTAATTTTCACAACTGAAAAATCAACAAATATACCGAATATTATCAAACAGATTCAGAAAATTTCAAAACATGGCGAACATGTCAACTCGATCATATGTAAAGTATAGACAAAATTTTATCAATTTCTAGATTAGTTTGATATGATTTTGGACTTCTGCTTCGATTATGAAAATCCAACTCAAATAAAATTATACTAAATCAAAACAGAGGGCAAACTGAATAGCAAACGAGATCATAAAATTTTAAAACTTTACAGAGAAGTCAAAGATAATATAATAAAGGTCTCTACAAAATTTGACATGATTTGGACATGACTAAAGTGAGATACAAGATTCACAAGTTGGGATTTCAAAATGTCAACATATATTATATAGTCTAAAAAGAATATTACAAAATAAATATCAAAAGAACTCATAAAATTATGAACCTTATTAGACATAAACACGACATGAAAAATAGATGTTTGTCAAAATTTCAAATCAATTGAATATCGAAAAAAGGAGAATAAATTTATGTAATGTAGGTGATCACAGTTGGAAACAAAACAAATTGAATAGGCAGATTGCATATGCTGAGATAATAATCGTGAAATAAATAATAAAAAAAATTAAAAAAATATGAAACTTGATAATTATGAAATAAGTATATATATATATATATATATATATATAGATCAAACTTTTTACCAATTTATTAACTTTTGAATTTTTTTTAAAATAATATAATTTTTAATACAAAATAAATTATGCTTAAAGTCATCTACCTACTTCTTGAAGAAAAATCAGTTTTTGGCTCTTCTATGACTTCCTTGCAATCTATCTATAATTTCTTTTTCTTCTAAACTTTTTTTCACATTCCTTAAGTTCTTTCACATATTTTTTAAGCCTCTAATAGCACAAACTATTAATTATAATCAAATTTTGAAAAAAAAAAATCATTAATCAACTTTATTCTCTTAAGAGCACTAAATGAACTTAACTTTGGAAGAGAGCTACATGCAATAGAACTTGTATATGATCCTAAAGCTCTATTTATACTTATTTTTCTTTTTAATACAATCACTAAGACCCTTTTTATTTGTTGGAGTTGAACTCCAATTCCTTATGACTTAATCTCTAAGTCAAAATCACTTCTTAGTATAAATTAGACTATGTTCACGCCACCTATAGTTTCCTTTTCTAAAAACTTTTAAATTCAATCCATTAAATGTCTTAATTAGGAAAAACTCTTTTATACAAAGTTTTAGAATTTTTTCTTATCTTTATAATACTTATAATATCACTATTTTGGACATTTTATAGAAAGTTATGCCTATTTTAATGACCTACTGTCTTGAGTACTTCGAACCCAGAAATCTAACACATTTTCTTTCAGTACAAACATGTCTTAATTTTGACTAATAAACGATTTATTTTAAACATATGGTCTTCATACAACTCCTAGTAATTTGAGGTATCTTTCTAATGGGAGTTGTCTTACTCAATTTGAAATTTTATACATGAATTTATGCTTAAAATATGTAGACTATGTCAAGTAAATCTATGTACAGAATACTAATTCAAGAAGGATTCTAATTATGACTCTTTACCCACTAATTAGAATTTTAGTCATTCTCAAATTTATTGTGTTCGACTTCTAATCGAAGTCAAATATATCATACATACTTTTTCAGGTTGTAGTTAACTTTAATTATGACATCTTTTGTTTTCTAACTCAAATCCTAGTTAGATTATGACTTGTTTTCTATGTGCAGTCCTTTCTAAAACTGATTATTGATATTTTAGACTTCTAAAACATCTGAATTAGTAAAAATGATACTCTACAATATTATAGATCTTTCCATTCTCTTTCTAATGATACTAATCGTGCCTTAATCTGAATTGTTTATACAAAGTTATCATTATTTTACTATGTTGTTGTCTAATGTATCAAAGTCAGAATTTTAACTAAATCAGTAGGCTATTCTTAGTAGTATAACTGGATTAATGGGCTTTCATAATTGAGTTAATTGGACTAAATCAAGTCACTTAAACTCACTAATAGACTCTCATAATTAGTTAATTGATTTAAATTAAATTAATAAATTTATTAATATATTATAAAAATACAAGGTATAACAAGTACATATTACTTCTACTCATATGATGAAGGTGACGGATCTCATAGTCACTTATATGGAGATACTAGGACGAATATGTAGGTTCACATGGAGAATGAGTTTACTGAATAGATCCAATTTGAATCGCTGGATGGTAATGTACCTAACTGTGAATCAACTTGATTCAATTGTCGCAGTTGCATAGATGGTCCTTTGACCAGAGACACCAAAGATACCTTGTCAGTAGACTTCTATGCTTTGACCTTAATTTACGAATCTCTAAATACTGGATTCTAAACAGTTAAGGATGGGGTACAACAGAATACCTTCGAAGTAAATTGAGTGTTTAATATAGGATCATTCGCTCTGGGTATTCAGAGAGAGAATATTTTAGGAAGGATGCACGAGAGTCCTTGGCCAGGATGGACAATAACATCAGAAAAGGAGTTTTATGAAGTTATACATGTAACGACCCGTCACCCTATAATCGGAGATTTGATTATTAAATAGGTACAAAATCATTAAAATTAAGAGTCAAACCAGAACCTCGATAAGTCTAGAAAATAAATGATAAATTAAGCTAAACATTCTACACATTATCGAATTGTAAAGAAGGTGCAAAAATTAAAAATTATTACAATTCGACTTGACTCAGTAAATAATTACATAATACAACTAAAAAGAAGTAATTATACGTACATACCTAAAAATAAAAGAACAACTAGATCCGAGCATACCTTGGAACAGTGGCTGCTAGTGCGCAATCCGAGACGAAACTTCACAACCTCTACACTTGCCGAAAACCCTCACTTGAAAACTACAAGGGTGAGTCACACCAGAATGGACTTAGTAGGGATCCTTCGATCCCACCTCCCACACACGCACCTATAATCGCAACAACACAAGGATATAGGCAACACAAGCGTAAGTAAAGCAGTAATCGAATCATACGTCCACTGAAAATGAATACACAAGAAACTGCCAAGTCAACCGGAAAAACACCGACCCGCTGGGACGGAACAGCAACCCCTCGGATAGCACGCTGGCTACTCCGGCCTGTCTAGCTCTAGGTGGTTCTACCTCCTCTCAGCTATGAGTGACACTTCGAAATGTACCACTCCTACACTGGTACTAGCTATTACCCCGAAGTACACTAGGTGACCCTCACTTACTAGGCGTCACCTTGTCACTCCCACACCGACACTGCGTCACTCCCACACCGACAAAGGGTGTCAAGCACTAACAATTGTCATTCTAGGTCTACGATCGTATAAACACAACACAATGTGATTCCGATCACATGAAAATCTCCGCCCCCAATGTATGATTTCAAACATGCATTTAACATGGTTCTTTAATAATATACAAGAATCTAATTGACATTTTGCATAATAGTCACACATGCTAAATGCAGGAAATTAAGGGGGTTCTGGCTTGAATTGCATCTTCTGAGCTCGACGCCATTCAAAGTCCTAAAATAGGTTTTTACAAAAACTGGCCTCGGGAGGGATCTGGGCCTAAATTGTGTCGCCCATGGTTGACACCATTTAAATGGCGTCACCTGGTCGCAATGCCATTTACCATCCAAAAATCGAATTGCCCTCTGGCACTTGAGCCTAAATCACGTCGCCCATGGCCGGCACGATTTGCAAATCGCATCGCCCTGGCCTTACGCCATTTAGCACCCGAAAATAGAACTTCCCTCCGGCCTCCCCCGAGCCACAACATAAAAACCCCTCCCCCAAAATGAGTAAAAATAACACAAATGGAGATAAGAAAAAAAAACATAAATTGCATTAACCATATCAAACCCATTTCCAAAACATCTTTTTTCCATCAAGAACTCCCTAGAACATGCTCAATTCTATAACCAAAATCACCCACATATCTATAGCATACTTCAAAGTAGGAAATCATGGTTTTAAAATAATTGACTATATGTGAGGATCGTTACCCTACCGATTACTTGAACTCCGCCTAACTCTTTGCCACCAATCTGTTACACTGCAAGCCACCGTCGTTACCACCGTGGACGCCGCCACTCCATCGGGACGTCGGTCGCCTTTCGGATAGCAAGGTGCCGTAGAGGACATGGTGGTGGTAGTAGCGAGAGGTGGGAGGGTATTGGAGTGTAGAAGCGGAAGAATGGGAAGAGGAAGGGGAGGGAAAGAGGAAGAGAAACGGAGGGTTCAGAGAGAGGGAGGAGAGAGAGAGAGAGAGAGAGAGAGGAAAGGAGAGAATGAGAGAAAGGAGGGAAGGCTATGGACGTCAAACCAAAACACGCTAAATCGTGTCGTTTCCAGACGATGCCATTCAGATGACAGGATGGGGTTGTACACTGGTAGATTTCTGAATTGCGTCGACCACGCGCGACGCCATTCAGACGACACGATCGAGGCCGTACATACGCGTCCTAACGTCCCCCTATGTGGCATACCTGCAAGGCTTCTAAATGGCGTCTCCATAGGCCGACACCATTCAAAATCACGTCGAGCAAGCTCGACGCGATTAAGTGGCTATGCATTAGGTCCACAAGAGTCCAAACCAAGGGGTCCAATACTAAAACCGACCTGACAACTAGATCCGAAACCTCAGTCCTTATAATACAACAATATCCAATCTAAGTGAGTCAACCGATTCGGGTTTGATAGTACATCATGTCCTCAGTCAACTCGAGAGCATTGCATGAATGAAGGATTATATCCACGTGGTAATTGTTGACAGAAAGGTTCCTTGAGTGGGTTGCTTAACCCTAATACCTTTCGAGTTCATGCGGTGTTGTTTAATATCCAACGTGATCGGAGGTTTGGCTGAAATAGATGTGTGACATTAATTCAGTTAATTAATTAGTTACTATTTGATATTAATTAATCAATTAAGTCAGTAAAGAGTTATTGGACTTAATGAGCTATTAACTGGACTGGTACATTGGCCTAGAGGGTCACACGCAAAAGATTCTCATGCGGCTGGTTGAAAATGGGATTAATATTAAGTCAGGAGTTTTTGTGAAAAATAACCTTTAGTGACATAATATATATATCCACTGAGAGGGAAACTCTGACCAAGCTGCAGAGCTACCCTAGCCTCCCCTCCCTCTCTTCTCTCTGTCTTTCGTGCTAAGAGGGGCGCCTCCTTCGGTGCTCCACTTTGTCGTCTTCTCTAACTTGCGATCGTGGGGAATCTATCTGCATGCTATGGAGATCTTTACAGATATAAGCGGCCTCCGCAAGCATTGCTATGAGTGAGGAACTATAAGAAATTTGTCGTGAAGAGGATCGCCTGGATATCGTTAGAAGCCGAACGACTGTACGGCTTGCAGCATCACACTGTTAGAACCAAACAAATGTGGATTCAATTGCGCGCAAGGTGATGGTCGATCACCCGCTTTTGTATATTTATTCACTGAAATGGAAGAGGATCTATTTATTTTAATTATTTTCATTTCCGTTGCGTCGTCGATCTTGTTGAGGAGATCCCAACACTTCATAACCCAACCAACACATATAAGAAAAGGTGTTTTCTTATATTGTGTTGGAGCATCTAATCCAAGTGAGCGAATTAGGCTTTGACAGTTAATTGGGCTCTAGGTTTGCTTGGGAACATTGGTACGAGTGAAGGATTAAAGTCACATAGTAACTGATGACGGAAAGGTTCTGTGAACGGGTTGATGAATCTTATTGCCTTTCGAGATCATGCGGTGTTGCTTGACACCTAACTTGATTGAAAGTCCGATCGATTATTATAAGATGATAAATCAATTCAGTAATAATTTAATATGAGATATTAAATTAATTACTTTAAATTTGTAAAGGGTTACTGGACTTATTAGGTTCGAAATCAGACTAGTACTTAGGCCTAGAGGATCATATGCACATGGTTCTCGGTCGATGGATATTATGTGAAAATTTATATTAATTCAGGGACTTTTCTAAAAAGTTATCTGGAATTAATATAAATGTACGACAAGAGGGAATGGTGAGCCAAGATCTAGGGTTTCCCACAAGCTTTATCATCCCCTACTCTTACTCTTGTTTGGCCGGCACCCTAGGAGAGGGGCACCCATTTCCTCTCATTCTTCTGCCTCTACTCTCACATGGATTGAGGCACTGCTCGCATGTCGTGGGCATCTGTGGAGAGAAGAAAGGAGAAGGACTAGGAAAATCTCTCTAGAATAGAAGCGAGGATGATCCCTCAACCGGAGATCCATGTGGATACTGCTAGAGGCCGGACGCCAATGTGACTAGTGATATCAATCAGACGGAATCGGATTTCGGTCGCAGATTCAATTTCGCGCAAGGTAACGATTTGATCTTTCCTTGTTTGTTTTCTCAGAAATGGTTCGGGAGCACACGAGGTTTATCATTTCCTATGCTTGTACATTGATTATAGTTTTAAACTGCATCCTTGCACTTGGGGGCTAAGGTGGTACCACAAGAGAGAAAGGGAGACCCAAAGGAGGAAGCTCTGGGGAGAGAGGGATAGAGGGAGAGAGAGAATAGCATGAGCAACCTAATATCTTCCCATCCTTCCCTCTTTTATACATGTGGGTCTCTCATACACACTGCAAATTTTGGACTCCTCTTCCTATATGGAAAGGGACTCTTTTGAGTTAGGTCTAGATCAATCTCATCCATCAATGTGGATGATAAAATTTGAATCTATTAGATCGAACTCTATTCTACATGACGTGGGTCTCTCACGGACACCACAAGTCCTAAATCCTATTTTCGCATGGAGAGGGACTTCTTTGAGTCAAGTCTAGGTCAATCTCATCCACCAATGTGGATGATAGAGTTCAAACCTAGATCGAACTCTGTTCTATGGAAGTGTTGTGATGAAACTAGTCGAGAGCTTTCTTAGTATTGATCATAGTCCCTGGGCCAAGTTGTTGAGAAGTAAATATCATAGTAACTACAACTTTTGAGAAGCAAAGATAAAACACAATCTATTCTGTACCTAGTCCACCATGCTGCCAGTCAGAGAGGATCTTAAGGATAGATGCTGTTGGGTTGTCCAAGGGGGATACAACATTAATATCTGACAGCATAGATGGATCCCTGAATATCCTTCCCCAGTCTTACTTAATAATGCATTTTCAAGGAAGGTTTCTCAGAAGGTCTCAGAGCTTACCAAGGACAATGTTTGGAACGACAGGCTACTAGAAGAACTTTTTGATTAGAGTACTCAGGAGACAGCAAAGCAAACCTTCATTCATTGCCTGAGGAGGACTGCTCAAGACAAGTTCATGCGGACCCTCACTCCTGATTTCAACGCCAAGTCTACATACAGAGGCCTTGAGGAATTTATTTACCAGGCCCCATCCTCCAAGCAAGCCCCTATTTGGAGATCGAAAACGGTTTTGTAACTCCTGCATTTGACTTCACATTTGACACCACACACATAGCACAAATTTTAAGATAAATGAATGGCAAATGCATGAGTAAAATTTGTGACTCTAACTTGTGCTATGTATACTATGTATGTGATGTCAAAAGTGGAGTCAAATGCAAGAGTTACAAAACCGTTTTCCTTTGGAAATCTCTATGAAATTCTCCACTGAACTCTGTGGGTCCCAAGGGTAATTATGTTCATCTAGAAGTGTGTTCAGGATGACATCTCCACCCAGGATGGACTTGCAAGAGTAACTAACATATAAGGAGAATCAGTGTGCCACCTACAACCAAAGTGTGGAAATATTTAACACATTTTTTCATTTGTCACAATGGAAGAAGGGCTGTTTGGCTGGCTTCCCCATTCACATACTGCTCAGATGAAAAGCAGAAAACTATTGAGTGGATCGATTATTAGAATGGGACTACCTTTTCCCTTCTTCCCTGGATGCCAATCTACATATGCAGGCTTTGACACTCTCAATTATGTGCCAATTATAGAAGGCTCATTGCAAATCAGTGATGGAAGGTCTCCAAATCCACCCCATGGTAATCCTTGACCATGGGCGACTGCAAGAGCTGGGGGTCTGAGTTAGTTCATGAGGTGAACACCATAAAGGCTAACTGTGAAGGGTCCTGGGTCTCTCCTCCAATTGGATCGATTAAAATCAATGTTGATGGTGCTGGCATTACTGCCGGAGGTACAAGTCTAGTTCCCTCATTTTTAGGAAGAGAATCCTGTCCAGAATCAGCGAATTAAGCCAAAGCGTTCCGTAGTGGTATTCAAATAGCATGCAACTTTCAAATTCCAGCCATTGTTGACTTATTCTGTCATAGTAATCCTCCAAGAATAAGAAACCGAATCACGAGTCTGGCTTAATATATAAGTAGTCGCATGAGCTCCAATATACATAATTATATAAACAAAGTTATGTACATAATTTCTTTCTTCTCAGTAGCAAATTCTTTGGTATTAGCTAGGCAACTCTGCCTTTTCTAGGTGTTCATTCTTACCGTTATAAGAAGTACTAATCTTTCTACTGCTTCTGTCACCTGTTGAGAATGTTTGGAAGCATATATACTGGGCTCCATGAATATGTAAGACAAACTCCGCCTTCTTAGCAAATGCGAACGTAAAATTTTAACCCCGACAGGTCTTTTACCTAGCTCAAAAGATTGAAAGAATTCCAACGGTTAAAACAAGCCAATACCTTTTCGTGGGTACGTTCTTAGGGATCAATGGCATTCAACCCAAGGGCTATCTTAATTTGCAGGTGTTACCGCGATCAAAGGGTATATATTTAATTACCATCAGCCAATAATTAATATGCAACTCTCGCGGTGATGAAGTGCTCATCAGGCTATGTTCGATCGGACGCAGGCAGCCAGCTTTTAATTGGAAATAATTTTAAAGTTTAGTCTGATTGTTTTGAGGGATAGATAGAAGGGCTTCTATGTCGACGTTTCTGGTACATATTAGTCACTTTAAATTAGTCTCTAAAGATTTCAAAATAGAGCTTCTTAGAATAAAGTTCAGCTTGTTGGAAGAAAAAAAAATCGACCTATTTGGCTATCTAAAGGTAACTGTAACCATTTTTACCGTCACGATCCACATTTTTCATATTAAGAAGGAAGCGACAAGTGAAGAGTGACACCTAACTGAAACATTGTTCGTCAAAGACGCTAACATATTTTAAAAGGGATAGAGAGCATCCAAGTCCAGAGACTTCCTTGCAGGAATGCCCATGGAAGTGAGGTCCATGTACAATTATCTTCTTACACAGCAACATGCATCAAAATAGGTCGTGTGTGCAAAAAAAACTAAAAATGTCAGGCACATGCGGTGTCCACGTGTAAGGCAGGAAGCACGGTGGGAGGATGGAAGGCTCAACCCCATTGGCCCGAAATCTATCCAACACGGATCCCAGATTTTCTCCCCCCGGGTGGCTCCACACCATCTCAGTCTCCACCCCCAACATATAGCAGCAAAACCCAACGCCCCCCACAGCCCCAAGCGCAAAGCTCCACCCCAAGACACCCCCGAGATCTGCTGTTGCGCGCGGCACCACAAGGCGGCGGCGATGGCGGCCACATCCCCGGCGGTGCTCCAGGGTCTAAGCACACCCTTCTTGTCGGGCACCAAGAGCAGCCGCAGCCTTCTCTCTGCTGCCATTGCCGGTGGCAGTAGAGGCGCCCCAGCAGCGGGCCCTCGGAGGCTCGTTGTGGCAGCCGCTGCAGCCAAGAAGTCATGGCTGCCCGGCGTCAAGGCTGGAGGGAACCTGGTTGACCCAGAGTGGCTCGATGGATCGTAAGCCGCCCGTCCCACTCCAATTCTCCTCCTCCTCATCCTCCTCCTGCTGCTACTGCCACGACATGCTATTACTTCCTCTTCTTCTTCTATAATGTCCCCCTCTCCTCTTTATTTGGTCTACCTAAGTCATCACAAAGTGTCACTGGTCAACTTCTAACTTGTGTTTGATTGGTAGGCTTCCTGGGGACTACGGATTCGATCCACTGGGACTCGGCAAGGACCCGGCATTCCTCAAGTGGTACCGGGAGGCAGAGCTAATCCATGGGCGCTGGGCGATGGCGGCCGTGGTCGGCATCTTGGTCGGGCAGGCGTGGAGCGGTGTGCCGTGGTTCGAGGCGGGTGCCGACCCCGGCGCCGTGGCGCCCTTCTCCTTCGGCACCCTGCTGGGCACGCAGCTGCTGCTCATGGGCTGGGTGGAGAGCAAGCGGTGGGTAGACTTCTTCGACCAGGACTCGCAGTCGGTGGAGTGGGCCACGCCGTGGTCGCGCACCGCCGAGAACTTCGCCAATGCCACCGGCGAGCAGGGCTACCCCGGCGGCAAGTTCTTCGACCCTCTGTCCTTCGCCGGAACCATCAAGGATGGTGTGTATATTCCCGACGTGGAGAAACTGGAGAGACTTAAGCTGGCCGAGATCAAGCACGCCCGCATAGCCATGCTAGCAATGCTCATCTTCTACTTTGAGGCCGGGCAGGGCAAGACCCCCCTGGGCGCCCTTGGATTGTAATGGACGAGGAACACCAACAGGGACATGGCGCCGCTGTGTAGAGTGACCCATATTTGAACTGATCAAATTCAAATTTGTTATGCAACTGCCTGCACTGGTGTTTTTAGCTGCGGTCTCCACTTTTATCTCCTGTGCATGGAAGGGAAGAGACGACCTTTGTGTACGCAATATAACGCACCCTACTGCTACGAAATAATATTCTAAGCTCGAATGATATAAATATATGTATATATATATATCCCCATGTTTATTTAATTGCATGGGGAAGTATTGCCAGTACCAATTTCATGATCCAAGCATGAAGGAGATTTGTCAAATTAATGGAGACTTAAATAGCGGTCGAGGGTTAAGCATAACCCAATAATCCTAGAGTTAGTATGACTTATATATACAAAGGAGAACTCTTGTCCAAGCCTTGTGTCCGGTCATTGTTTACGCCAAGGCACTATTGATAATTTAATGGATTTTGGTGAAAACGTACGTTTATCAAGATATAATTATTTGATTTCGTTGAGAAATAGGAGATTTTGGTAGAAACATATATAACAATCGGTCTGATGAATCCTTCAACTTGCTTAAACATCTACAAGTAAAATGATGGAACAAACCCACTCGACGACCCTTCCTGTTCCTCCAAATGTCACATATCTAATTTGATGAATGATGTTGGACAATTTACCTTCGAACGTGTACCGCATCGCGTCGGCGTGGAGCGGAAGCATCCTCTCATCAGAGTAGAACAGTTATTAGAGTCGTTTGCGGAGTCTACGCGCTAAATCTTGGAAGACTCGGGTGATTCTTCCAAGGGGGAGAGAGAGAGGAGAGGGAGGAGTTTTGGGAGAGAAGAAGAGGAACAGGAGGGCTCAAGTTCGATACATCTCCTCTCTATATGCTCTCTTATATATAGGAAGAGACTCCTAAAGAGTCCCCACATACTGGAGCTCTTATCCTCCAAGTCTTTTTCCACTTTGAAAAGGATCTCCAATGTGGATGCATATCCACTATATCCTCCAATATGTTTAACATCTCCCACTTAGACATATTGGACATATCATAATTATATCTCCTCTTATAATTCTACCTTTCATACAGAAAAATGAGGTATGCGATCGAACGAAAACGATATGTAAGTGAGGAATGTTATATTAAGTTATCACCATACTAACATAACACTGCAATTCCAAATCTCATCTCATACCTCAAATTACAAGTTTACACCAAATTAAGGAAATCTGATTCATCTTCGATCTCCACCTTAACCTCTCAAAAACTGTATTTATGTACTCATAATTATGTTGGACACATCCATCATAACCGCTGGCGAGCAATGAGTCAGAACGACATCAGTGTAATACAAGTCGATTTTTCCTATGCCACACATGTCAATTTACTTCAACTTAACTGTTTTCCTAGATATACTATGCTAGACCGCACATACTATGGTCTTTGGAAAACATGCAAAAGTAGCATCATCAAGTGTCCATATCATGACAAGATGTATAGTCTCAAATGGCATAAAAAGGCACATGCTTCACACAGTGACGAAGTAGGGATCCATTCAGTCACTTCTCTGAAGGTCAAAATGATAGCACATATAGTATGATGAGTATGCTATAGTGGAGTTCAGAGAAGGAATGGCCACACTCATATACCATATAAACCTGTAATCCTGCGCTCCATTAAGCGCATCCAGGTTGACCATATGGCTCTCATCAGATTCAGCTATCAACATGTTACATGGAAGAGTCCATGTCTGACTGTTTTCAATTAGTCTCATCTTAGCCATCTGTTAAGGCGATTTCGACTCTTATTACGCTCCCACTGAACATAGAAAATATATACACTCCTACTGAGTGTCAAGTCTATAGAGTCTATCTCATCATACTAGCTCTTATAGCGACATGACGATTGTCCGTGTGAGTGGACCGATCAAAACGTGGTGGCCAACACATTCACATTCACAAATATAAGTGCACTAATATTTTTATTGTATAAAATGGTGTCTATGTACAAAAACAACTAAACCCTTCTCAGTCTTAAACCTCCAATATGTTTGAGAAATGCAATTCTCACAAGAGGTTTAGTGAAAAGATCTGCAAGCATCTCACTAATAGAGATATATTTAAGGACCACTAACTCTTACGCAATGATGTCTCTAATAAAGTGGTGACGAGTATCAATATGCTTTGACTTTCCGTGATATTTGGGGTCCTTCGTATAGGCTATTGCGGGTATATTGTCGCAATAGACCACAACAACATCTCTTGTATGTGTTGTGACATCTAAGTTCACCAAGAATTACCTCAACCAAATGGCTTCTTGGACTGCAGCAGTGCAAGCAACGTACTCATACTTCATTGTAGACAAGGAGACACATGCTTGCTTCTTGCTGCACCAAGAAATAGCTCTTCCTCTAAGTACGAATGCATATCCCGAAGTGGACTTGCGCTCATCTCTATTAGCTGATCCATCAACATCTAAGTATCCAGTCAATCTAAGGTTCCCACCATAATAGTATTGAGCGAGATTCTGAGTACCTCGTAGATATCTGAAAATCCTTTTCACTGCTAGTCAATACGCAATTCTAAGATTATTTTGATATCTACTAACCATGCTAACTGCAAAGCAAATGTCGGGAGGAGTGCACATCATGGCATACATGCGGCAACCGATTACATTGGCATAAGGGACATCCTTCATTCGTTCTTTTTCTTCCTCTGTATTGGGACATTGATCAATGCTAAGGACTGAGCCCCTCCCCATTGGAGTATCCACAGGCTTGGCTTTATACATCCGGAAGCGCTCCAAGATTTTCTTAATTTAAGTCTCTTGAGACAAACTTAGAAGTCTCTTAGATCGATCCATTTGGATCTTTACTCCCAGTATATAATCAGCCTCACCTAAATCATTTATCTATAATGTAGAGGATAACTACTCTTGAATGATTTTCATTAACTACATGTCATTCCCGGCTAGCAATATATCGTCAACATATAAAGAAAGAATGAGAATACTTTTCTTAACTCTCTTGACATAGGTATAATGGTCTTCTTCAGTCATTCTGAAGTCAATCGAAATGATTATATGGTGGAACCGATAATACCACTATCTAGACGACTGTTTGAGACCATATATAGAATGTTTCAAGCGGCCCACTTTACGCTCTTGTCCTTTAGCTTCGAAGCCCACAGGCTGAGCCATATAGATCTCTTCGTCTAATTCTCCAATGAGAAAAGCTATCTTTACATCCATCTAAAACAATTCTCAGTTTAGATATGAGACGATAGCCAAGATGAAGCGAATAGAGGTGAATCTCACCACTGGGGAGAATGTCTCTTCATAGTCTGTTCCCTCTAATTGGGTATAGCCTTTCGCCATGAGTCAGGCTTTATACTTGTCAATTGACCCATCAGCTTTACGATTGACTTTAAGAACCCACTTGTTCCCAATAGTCTTGTGTCTAGGTGGTAGATCAACCAACTCCCATACTTCGTTCTTAGCCATTGAATTCATTTCTTCCATCATTATAGCTATCCACTTTTCTGAGTCAGGTAGGTCAGTGTTTTTTCGTAGGATGCAAGCTCATCAACATCCATAAAAGTACACATAAATGATTCCCCTTCAATCGTGAAACAATATTGAGGGATATATCCACGTTGACTTCTACGAGGTAAAGCGTTAAGTGGTTCACTCCCACTGTCCATTGGAACACTCACACTGTCTTCGGCAACTTCTGGGATGAGACTAATTCCCCCCGTGCCGAAAGACATAGTGTTCTCATCAGGATCTTGCAACTCATATAACTGCATGTCCTATCTGACCTCTCCTAAAGATGGGTAATCTCCCTCAAGGAAGACCACATCTCGGACCTCTTTCTCAGTCATTCCTCCATCCGGATGTTCACCATACATCACATAGCCCTTAGATTGCTCAGGGTACCTTATGAACACTTGTTTGCTAGCTCTAGGATCCAACTTCCTATACTTATGAGAAGTACTATGAACATATCTAGCTGATCCCCATAGGCGTAAGTCCTCCAAGTAGGGTTTTTTACCTTTCTATAGTTCGTAGGGAGTTGAAGGTATTGATTTAAAAGGTACTCAGTTTAGGATATAGACAGCAGTCAATAGTGCATCCCTCCAGAAATTTATTTGGAGGTTGGCTTGCGCCATCATCGACCGAACCATCTCCATAAGAGTACGATTCCTCCTCTCTGCAACACCATTTTGTTGCGGAGTATAATGAATAGTAAATTGTCTGCGAATTCTTTTCTCTTCACATAGCTCTCTGAACTCATTTGAGAGATATTCTCTTTCCCTATCAGTGCGAAGAGGCTTAATACTCTTCTCTTTATCATTCTCTACTTCAGCTAGAAAATACTTAAAACAAGTTATGGCCTCTGAGCGATAGGTGAGAAGATATACTGAACCATAGTGAGAATAGTCATTTATAAAAGTGATAAAGTAGGATTCTCCGTGACGTACCCTCACATTTAAGGGTCCACATATGTCTAAGTGGATTAGCTCTAATGGGCAAGAGGCCCTCTTGGCCTTCCTAAATGACTTTCTGCAGGCTTTTCCTGTCAAACATGACTCACAGACAGGGAGATTCATTTTAGTGAGAGACCCCAATAAGCCTTCTCGACCCAATTGACTCATTCTCTCTTGTCTTATGTGCCCCAATATTGCATGCCATGATATAGAATCAAAAACGATATCATAAGAATATGTGATTAAAGAAATAGAAACATTATTTTCTAAATGCATGACAAATAAGTTGTTCCTCAAATGATCAAGATTATAAAGATTCTTATCATAATAAAGAGATATTGAGGTCCCTAAAAAGTTGAAAGAATAACCTAAACGTAAAAGTGCTATGACTGAAAATAGATTACATAGAACACTGGGTACATAAAGCACATCATGTAAAAAAAGAGTGCATCCAATTTGCATCTTCAAATGGTATGAGCCAACTCTAAGAACTTCTTCCTGAATGCGATTCCCCATGGTGACGTACTGGCTGCCAGCTAGCATTCAACGAAAATCTAAGAATCCGACTTACTTACAAGTTATGTGGCAGGTTGTTTATGAGTCTACAATCCAATGAGAGACCGTATGAGCAATGAAGATATTAAAGCACAAATAAACAAGATTTTTAGGGACGAGACAAACTTTCTTTAGCTCAATGCAATTACTGGGATAGTGTCCCATCTTCTGACAGTTAAAGCAGTTGACTTTGCTCAGGTTTTTCTTTCCTCGCTTGACACGCTTATCCTTTTGGTTATTCTACTGTCCCTATTTTTTTCAGCCTTTTGCTGAAAATTGTTGTTCTTCTTGGTCCAGTTTCGCCTGGGCCTCTTTGCCTTAGGCCTGTTTGCAGCAGCCACCAATGCGATATGATGGATCACCTCTTTGTGCTCCGCCTCCAACTCTAGGTGACATAAAACATCACTTTAAGTCTTGATGCTTTCATTGTGAGTAAGCACCAGTTTGATATGCTCCCAAGAATAATCGAGAAGGGACCTCAGCACGACAAATATTTGCTGCTCATCTGAGAGTTCAGTACCAGCTGTCTTCAATTCTCTGATCATCAAAGACATCACCCTCAGGTGCTCTGCCATAGAATGATTTAAGTCCATCATGTACTGAATGAACTTCAAAGTTAAGGCTCCTAGCCTCGTTGCTGATGTGCCTCCATATTGGAGCTTCAATTGCTCCCATATTTCTTTGGAAGTTTTGTAACTCTCAAACTCTTTGATAAGGTCATCGTGCATACAGCTCAACATAGTGTAGCACGTACTCCTGTCCTTATTTAACCACTTGTCATAGGCTTGCGGTCACGATTGACTTGCGCAAGTGGTCCATCATCTGATAGTGGCAACATAACTTGGTCAAGGTTTCAAGTACCTCTATCTCGTTCAGGAGATAACGAATTTTTCTGTGCCACATGTCATAATTTTCGCCTTAATTTATCTTGACTAGACAACTCGTAATATAAATCTTTTCAAGCCTTCATTACTTTTTACATTGCACAAGAAAAATAATTAAGCACTTAAAAATTCTTTTTTCTTAAAATCAATTAGTCATATAGTTTATTTCACATATGTCAATTCGAAAACTTTGCTAGACTCGTAATCATCACCTTCATATATGTCACAAACTATATTTCCAATTAAAATAAGAGTGGAAAAAATAGAACATTAAAGGACTCATTCCCTAATTTTAAATCCACATGATTTAAAAAAATATCAGACACTTTGCTTTAAAACGCATGATAAGTATAGGTAACGCATTCCCTAAATATAGCATGTATTCACAGGAGGAATATATTGATCGCATTACGAAGTAAAAATTTAATTTTAATACTATCACAGATCAAAATGATAAACACATACAAGTAATTCATTAATTATCAAAAATATGAACTACCCCCTCCCTTAAGTTATAACAAGTGTGTCCAATAATAATAATAATAAAAAAATGCCGAATAGCCAGTGTCCCAGTTAGTCCATCATCCAGACAAAATATTGGCCACTTAAATACTCCATAGTCCATGGTTCATATTGCATTGCTTAAATTGTACAACTCGGGAACCAATTCAGATCGACCCCTTATAATTACAAAAAATTTTCCTATATGAAGATAGATCCTACATGGTCTCCAACGAGTCACTGGAAAAGAAATTTTGAGGACACTGGCATCTATCTACGCAATCACACAACCACGCAATTTTCATTGATTTGTATGTAATTAATTATCCCCCATTATGAGAAAATTAATTTTTAGACATGAAAATTACAGGATAAAATAGTATGCAATTTATCAGATTCGAATAAAATATTTTAGGCCCTCCTCATAACTCAAAACAGATTTTTTGAAAAAGGAATCATTTGGTCATTAGAACAAAAGAAACTAACATGGATATATTAACTAAAACTAAAATTGTGTAACTAAAAAAAATAACCTACGGTTACTGTTTATGTGAACAGTAAAAAGGGTGTGGGACCTGCAGTAGCAGGCGCGCGCTGCCCCGCATGTAGGTGCTTGGAGCCCCATGTGTGCGGGTGCGCAGTACCGTGCGGGCGCGCACTGTCCCGCGCGCAACACCCTGTACACGGGCGTGCATGCAGGCATGCGTAGCACCTTGCGCGCAGGAGCGCATAGCGCCCTGCACACGGGCGCGCACTATCTTGCTCGCAGACACGTGCGCGTTGTACCGCTTGTGTTTCTCCTTACAGGTGCGTAGCTGCCGTCCTTCGGCGGACAGCCTGACGTTCTTCCACGGCTTTGATACCAATGTTGGACAATTTACCTTTGAAGCGTGTACTGCCTCACGTCAGCGTGGAGCAGAAGCGCCCTCTCGTCGGAGCAGAGTGGCTACTAGAGTCGCTCACGGAGTCCACACACTAGATCTCGGAAGCTTCGAGTGATTCTTCCAAGGGAGAGTGAGAGAGAGAGAGAGAGGCGAGGGTGGAGTTTTGGGAGAGAAGAGGAGGAGGAGGAGGGCTCAATTTTGGTACATTCTTCTCTATATGCTTTCTTATATATAGTAAGAGACTCCTAAAGAGTCCCCACATATTGGGGCTCTTATCCTCCAAGTCCTTTTTGTTGGGTTCTCAAGTTTTTCCGGATCGCCCACACAGTGGAAATTAAAATTAAAACCAACAATCCGTTTTTTCGTTTTGATAAAACTAAAAATCCAAATAATCGTTAATCAGATTATTACTTTTGCGCAGATTCGAATCCGCGACCGATTGGTTCCGTCGGTGTGACACCGTTAGCCGCGCAAATGCCCGGCCTCTAGCGAAGTCCACCCGATCCTCCTCGCGGTGGATATCCTCACTTTTCTTGCTCGTCGCAACCCACAAACCCTTCGCCGTTTGCCACAACGACTGCCGCAATGGGCGGTCGATTTTCCGTCGGATGGGAACCGAAGAAGCGACGGAGTAGACCTGGAGAACAGGTCCAACCTGGGTGCCAGAGAGAGAGAGAGGAAGAGAGGGGGGGAGGGTTGAGCAGCAGCCTGGCCTGCTTATCCCATTCGCTACATTTTATATTAATTTTGTAATTTTTCATAAAAACCCCCGATTTATATAAAACCCACTTTTTAATCCATCGCCTTGAGAATCATTTGCATGTGACCCTTTAGACCTAATAACCAGTCCGATTAATGGCCCAATAAGCCCAGTGACTCTTCACTGACCTGATTAATCAATTAATAACTCATTTTAATCAATTAATCAATCAAATTAATGTTGCACATTAAATTCGATTGGACCTCCGATCACGTTGGGTGCCAAGCAACACTGCGTGAACCCGGAAGGTATCTGGGTTAAGTAACCCACTTTTGGAACCTTTCCGCCAACAGTTACGACGTGGATTTAATCCTTCATTCGTACAATGCTCTCAAGTCAACTCAGGATATGGTATACTGTCAAACCCTAACCGGTCGACTCACTTGGATCGGATGCTGCTGTATAATATCGGAAAACTCCTTTCTCGATATTATCGTCCACCCTGGCCAGGGACTTTTGTGCATCCTTCCTAGAGCATTCTCTATCTAAGTATCGAGAGCGAATGATTATTTATTGACGCTAAATTTCCTTCGATGGTATTCCGCTGTACCCGATCCTTGGCTATTTAGAGTCCCGTGGATAGAGATTCATAAACCCAGGTCAAAGCACAGAAGTCCACTCACAAGGTGTCTTTGGTGTCTCAAGTTCGAGGACCATCCACGCAACTGCGACAATAGAATATAGCTAGTTGATAGTGAGGTATAATACCATTTAGCGATTCAGTAGGATCAATTTAGTGAACTCATTCTCTAATGAGCACCTATAGATTCGCCTTAGTATCTCCACACAAGTGACTATGAGTTCAGTCACCCTCATCATATGAGTAAAAGTAATCTGTACTAGTTTAATCGGATATCCGATGTCCTTCTCAGATATCCTCCGACTAGGAACTATTAAGAATATGTGTGTTTAAGTAATCAGTCTCATTAGTATGATCTCATCATAATCTGATCACTATCACACATATTCACGGACTTCATTATGAGACGATAATAATACGAATTATACATAATGAATATTATGCTAATTTATTAATAAATGAACGACATTTACATAGTCAATTTGGCTTGTAGGCCACCTAAGACTAACAATCTCCCACTTGGACTAAAGCCAATCACCTTTATACACTAAACCTATAGACTCTAGGTGACGCTCAAACACATTTTGAGCTAATGGCTTTGTCAGTGGATCTGCTATATTATTGATGGATGGAACTCATTGCACAACTACATCTCCTCTAGAAATGATCTTTTTGATAAGATGAAAGCGTCTCAGAATATCTTTCGATTTTTGATGAGATCGCAGCTCTTTCACTCATGAAATGGCTCCATTGTTGTCGTACAACAGCGGAACAGGATCAGAGATGTAGGGAACTATGCCAAGGTTGGTGATGAACTTCTTCAACCACACAGCTTCCTTGGAGGCTTCAGCTATAGCGATGTACTCAACTTCAGTCGTTGAATTTGCAGTGGTTTTTTGCTTAGAACTCTTCCAGCACACTGCCCCTCCGTTTTGAGTAAACATAAATCCAGATGTAGACTTGCTATCATCTAGATCTGACTGGAAATTTGAGTCAGTAAAGCATCGCAGTTTTAAGTCACCTCTTCCATAGACAAGAAACACATCCTTAATTCTTCTTAAGTACTTAATGATACATTTTATTGCCTTCAAATGCTCTTTGCCTAGATCAGCCTAAAATCTACTCGTAACACTTAGATCAAATGCTACATTAGGCCGCGTACATAGCATGGTATATATGATAGATCTTATGGCAGAGGCATAAGGTATTCTATCCATGAATGCCCTCTCATTAGGAGTCTTAGGAGACTGCTCCTTTGAAAGATAAATTCCGTGTCTCATCGGTATGAGACTTCTCTTCGAATTTTCTATGCCAAACCTTTTGACAATGGTATCTATGTACAAGGATTGAGTCATTCCGAGCATCTTTTTTGATCTATCTCTATAGATCCGTAATACGTAGGATGATTCTCCTAAATCCTTCATAGAAAAGTTTTTCGACAGTCAGATCTTTACTGATGACATCATAGCTACATCATTCCCAATGAGTAGTTTGTCGTCTATGTAAAGTACTAAGAAGGTGACTGCACTTCTACTGGTCTTTTTGTACACACAAGGTTCATCTTTATTCTTAATGAAGTCGTAAGATTTGACAACCTCGTCAAATCTTATGTTCCAGCTCCGGAAAGCATGCTTCAGTCCATAAATGGATCTTTGAAGCTTATACACTTTATCTGGAGATTCTTTGGATGTGATGCTTTCAAGTTGTATCATATACACCTCTTCCTCAAGGTTACAGTTGAGAAAGACAGTCTTCACATCCATCTGTCAGATCTCGTAATCGAAGTGTACAGCAATAGGAGTAGTACTATGATCGACTTTATCATGGCAACTAGTGAGAAAGTCTTGTCATAGTTAATTACTTGCGTTTGACGATATCCCTTTGCCACCTACCTTGCCTTATAAGTGTCGATCTATCCATCTGCACCGATCTTTCTCTTAAAGATCTACTTGCATCCAATGGGTACAATACCCTCGGGCAAGTCTTATAAGTTCCAAACTTGGTTGGTGTACATAGACTGAATTTCTGAGTTCATGGCTTCTCGCTATTTCCCGGCTTCTGGGCCTTTTGTGGCCTCCTGGTACGTTTTAGGATCATCATCCTCATTATATTCTACTTTAGACTCTCCTTCATCGATATGTCCCACATATCGTTCGAGTGGTCTAGGTACTCTACCAGATCTACAAGGCTCATCTGTGTATACCTGAACAGATTCAAGAACTGATAGCTCATCTGATGATATTGCAGTTTTGGGAATCTGAAATCTCTTCTAGTACTATTTTACTCCCACTGTCCTCTTGGAGACGGTATTCCTCTTCTAGGAAGACAGCTTTCCTAGACACAAACACCTGTTGTTCACCAAGATGGTAAAAGTAGTATCTAAAGGTCTCCTTTGGATATCCCACAAACCTACATTTATCAGTTCGTGATTCTAGTTTGTCTGGATCATGCCTCTTTACATAAGCAGGACAACCTCAGACTTTAACATGTTTAAATTCTGGTTTTTTACCTTTCTATATCTCATATGGAGTAGAGGTCATAGACTTGCTGGGTACTCTGTTCAGTAGGTATGTGGTTGACTCAAGAGCATACCCTCAAAGGAACACTAGTAAACCTGAAAAGCTCATCATGCTCATCATGGAGCGCATAATGTCCAACAAGGTGTGATTCCTCCTTTCTAATACACCATTCATTTGTGGTATATATAGAGAGGTCAGTTGAGAAAGGATACCATTATCCTTTAAGAATTGTGTGAAATTAGTACTTAAGTACTCTCTTCCTCGATCTGATCGAAGAGCTTTAATACTATTTCCTGATTGCTTCTCTACATAATTCTTGAACTCTTTGAACTTCTTAAACGCTTCTGACTTGTACTTCATTAAGTACATATAGCCGAATCTTGAGAAGTCATCAGTAACATGATGAAATATGAAAAGCCACCTTTGGCTTGGGTAGACATTAGACCACATATATGTCATCTTCCCCATAAGGCAAGACTCACATGTTGCAAATGATTCATAATCGAATGCATTCAAATATCCATATTTGTGCAACTTTTGCAACCTGCTTTCACCAATGTGTCCAAGTCTACAATGCCATATGTAGGCTTGGTTCATACAATTCTTGCTCTTTTTAAGAGCATTATCAATGTAGAGATTGTAATAAGAAACATCTAATAGATATAAACCGTTGACTAAAGGTGCCGAAGCTATTGATTTATTATAATAATAAATCAAATAAGTTTTGTTCTCAATTGTCAATCTATATCCTATCTTGTCTAAACAAGATATTGATATGATGTTCTTTATTATACTAGGAACATAATAACAATCTTCCAATGATAAGACATCTCCCGATGGAAGATTGAGGTTTGTTGTACCTACAGCAATCGCTACAATTTTTGCGCCGTTTCCTAGCCTTAGTTCCACCTCGCCTTTTCTCAGTTTTCGCTTATTTATCAGCATCTGCACATCATGGCAGATATGATAAGCACATATGGTATCTAATACCCAAGAGGTGAAATCTCAAACTGACAAGTTGATATCTATCATGTAGATATCTGAAGCTTCAAATAGCTTTACCTTTCCATAAGCTTTATCGTTGAGGAATTCCTTGCAGTTACTCTTCCAGTGACCATTCTACTTATAATAGAAGCAGTCACCCTTTACTACTCCTTTGCCTTTGTCCTTCAACCTTTTATCGTGCGCGATCATCTCTGCCACAGGAGCATCTAATGTCGGTTCAGCAGGAGGATCAGCTCCAAGGACGTAGGCAATGTGCTCAGATATGAAGACAGTCTTCATGTTTCTGAGCCAATGTGAGTAGTTCAGGTCAGTCAAAAGATTGACATCAAGTATGCCACAGAGTGGGTTATTCGACGACGTAATTCCCTACAGGAGATAAATAAAATTCGTTTTAGCATGTGTTCAATTTATTAAAATTTAAAACAAGACATGGCCTTTTGATCAAGTTTTAATTCCCACTATTTTTTTGAGAAACACGAGAACCCAACAGTGGTATCAGAGTCAGGTTCTACTATTTTTCGTCCCGTTTCAATCTCTAGATTTATTTTTTCATGATTTATTCCATTCTTAAAATTCAAATTTTTGTTGGATCTGTGTTCATATGATGAACAAAATTAATTAGATTAATTATAATCTTGCAAAATTGAATTTTTTGGGAATTTTTCGGAGTTCTTCATTTGATGAAGAACTGGGTTCTTGCCGACGCTGTTTTGGAGATCTAGATGGCCATGGAAGATGATTGGATCACCCTAAAAAGCCTAGACTCTAGTGGGTAACTGTGGGCATCTAAGCCGCCGCCGGTGTGACCTTAAGGGGCTGCATATAAAGGGTCTCTTATCTTCTTCTTCCTGCGGTTATGATGAAACTAGAAAAAAAAGGAGGATAGGAGGCTCGGGCAAGGGTTTTGCTCACCGCCGGCGAGCCCACCGTTGTCGAGGGTGTCGCCGGCAGGGCCAGCGGCACTAGGCGGTACCCTATCGCTGGCTAGCATGTTGCAGAATTAGGGTTTCTACTGGGTAAGGGGGGCCGTCGGGTTGGAGGAGAAGGGGGGCGGCCCGAGCCGGTCTGACCGGCTGGACCGGCCAGCCAGGTGAGCCCCCTGAGCCTAGGATCCGAGCCCTGGCTTCCACAAGGGACCCTAGCTCGGGCCCTGGCTCGAGCCAAGCACCCTAATGGGCTAGGACCATTTCTTTTAAAACCCCCCTTTAAGTCCCTATTTAAACCCATTAAACCCTAAGCCCATTTAATAATTATTTAAATTTCTTTTAGTTGGGCATTAATGATTTTGAATCATTTTGATTAACAATTAGTTATTAATTATTTAGAATTAATTATTAATTTATGTGTTAAATTAGTAATTAACCTTAATTTGACTAATCTAAGAGTTAGATTAGTAGTTAATAATTATTAGTCTAATTGTTAGATTATTAATTATTAATTAATCTAATTGTTAATTAATGAGAGTTAGTTATTAACTAATTGACTAATTTAAGTGTTAAATTAGTAGGTATTAATTAATTAGTGATAATTATTACTTTAAGAGTTAAATTAATAGTTATCATTAATTAAAGTGTTAGGTTAGCATTTTTGTTAATTAGAGTTAAATATTAATTTAAGTGTTAAGTTAATAATTAATTTTAAATTAACTATTTAGAATTATAATTTATTAATTAATTTGTGTTAATTATTAGTTTAAGAGTTAAATTAATAATTAACATTAATTGACTAATCTAAGTATTAGATTCGTAATTAATAATTTATTAGAGTTGATTATTAATTTAAGTGTTAAATTAATAATTAACTTTAATAGACTAATCTAAAGAGTTAGATTAATTATTAATTATTAAAGTCTAATTGTTAGATTATTAATATGATTTAAACTAAATGTTAGATTGTTTTAATTTTATAAATGTTCTAATGGCATGGAATAATCTAGAATGTATTAATTTGGAGTGTGTGCACATGTAATGTGTGTTTAAATACTTTTAAATTTGATTTAATTGTATATTAAAATAATTAGAAGAGTTTTTTTCGACGGATTGTATAACCCTCAGCTATATAGAACCCAACAGTGGTATTAGAGCCAGGTTCCACTATTTCTCGTTACGTTTTGATTTTCAGATTTATTTTTTCATGATTTATTCTATACTTAAAATTTGAATTTTTGTTGGATCTGTGTTCATATGATGAACAAAATTAATTAGATCAGTTATAATCTTGCAAAATCAAATTTTTTGCGGATTTTTCGGAGTTCTTCATTTGATGAAGAATTGAGTTCTTGTGTTTAAGGATTAGGGTTTTAGGATTTAGGGTTTAGACTGATGTTAAAATAATTAAAAGAGTTTTTTTCTTTAAAAAAAAATCAAATGCCAATTTTGATTGGAACCCAGCTTTTTGAAAACCAAAAATTAATATATTTTTAAAACTCTTTTGTTTTAGCCATGTGATGTACTTATCATGTGTGGAATGTTTAAAACACACTATAGTCATGGAAATGTACTTATTTAATATTATTCATGTGATGAATAATGTATGTGGATCGTGGTTCTTTGATTAGAATGTTTATTAATTGTTAATAAATAGAGGTATGCGTACCTCTCTTTCTCTCATACTCCGATATAATTCTACCTCTCTCTCTCTCTTGTACTCGTCATAAGGCCTTCTTCAATTTACATGTAATTTTAGAGTTTATTGTAATATGATTGAGGCAACCGAGGAAGGAGCGAGGACGATCCATAGATGCAGCCAGGAAGGCGATGTGATGGAGATCCTTTGCCTATGTGTTTGCAGGGTAGCGTAATGTAAATGTTATGTTAGATTATGTGTGCGTTTGACTGTTGGCTTCAATCAAACCTAATGTGCTATCTATGACCACACTAGACATGTATGAGATGCATTGTTTTTATTTTTGATTATGAATCAAATTTGGTATAGTATTTATTAAATATATATGATATATTTATATACTATCACCTAGGAGAGACCAAGATAAAAGTTATTTAAATACCCTCGTTTAAATTCTAAGCCGTAACGTGAGTAGTTAATAATTCACCGCGTGGTCCACCATCATTATAGTCATAGGATTCAAATTACTTTAGGTAAGTTTGTTGTGCTATTTACAAGGCCTGTCTAATTGTAAGGAGAGATTGTGGCTATGACATTAGATGCCTATTTAATTAGGGTAAATGAATCACGTAACTTTGTTGTGCGATCCACAAGGGCTGCATGCAAATCTATGCTCGTCTCGTAACGATGGTTAGCTTATACCAGAATTAATAGTTTGTTGTACTATCCACATGGCCATTAAATATCTGGGGACCAAAGATATAATCGGATATTACAAGGAGTTGCAAGTCCTATGAGATGGGTGATCTTTGATTGTATTACAGTTTGTTGCGCTATCCACAAGGTTGTACTGCAAGTCATTAAGATTATGATCCCCAGTAGAAGAATGTCGGCATCTCCCGTTCTGTATAGCTGAGGGTTATATAGTCCGTCAAAATTATTTTAACTGTTTCTCATCCCGTTTCGGTCTCCAAATTTATTTTTTTATTATTTATTCCATGCTTTAAATTCAAATTTTTGTTGGATCTGTGTTCATATGATGAGTAAAATTAATTAGATTAATTATAATCTTGCAAAATCAATTTTTTTGTGGATTTTTTGGAGTTCTTGCCAGCGCCGTTTTGGGGACCTAGGTGGCCATGAAAGATGATTGGATCATCCTAAAAATCTTAGACTCTAGCCGGTAACTATGGGCATCTAAGCCGCCGTCGGTGTGGTCTTGAGGGGCTGCATATAAGGGGTCTCTCATCTTCTTCTTCATGCGGTTATGATGAAACCAGAAAAAAAAAGGAGGAGGATAAAAGGCTCGGGCAAGGGTTTTGGTCTTCATTGGCGAGCTCGCTGGTGCGGGGGGTGTCGCCGGCGGGCCGATGGCGTCGGGCGGCACCATGGGGCCGGCCGCCAGGCGGCGCCTTACTGCAAACTAGCATGTTGCAGAATTAGGGTTTCTACTGGGTAAGGGGGGCCGTCGGGTTGGAGGAGAAGGGGGCCGGCCCGAGGCGGTCTGACCGACTGGACTGGCCGGCCAAGTGAGCCCCTTGAGACAGGGACCCAAGCCCTAATTGTTAATTATTAATTCATCTAATTGTTAATTAATGAGAGTTAGTTAGTAACTAATTGACTAATTTAAGTGTTAAATTAGTAGTTATTAATTAATTAGTGTTAATTATTACTTTAAGAGTTACTTAGTAATTTAACACATAAATTAATTATTAATTCTACTAAGCGTTAGACTTTTCCAGCCTGAAAAGGATCTCTAATGTGGATGTATATCCACTACATCCTCCAATATGTTTAACAAACGGGATGTTCTAGATTTCATTATCTAGATAATAATCAAGTTATAACTCTTTCCTAACAAACGCATCGCTTGGGACCTAGTGGAGGGAGGTGAAGGTCCAAAGCATCTAGGTGGGTGATATGTGTTATGCATGGACCCGCCCCTCGACCATATCCATGGCCATCATTGGCTTTGTTGGAATGTCTATGGGTCCTCCGTGCACAAAAACAACAAGTTTGACTTTTTCCTTTCTTGAAGTTGCACTGTTAAAACGGGACGGCTATGTAATTACAAAATCAATAAGATTAAGATAAAGCACACATCATTCACCCTACATGCCACACCATATAAGTAGTAGGAATGGCGGAAGGAAGTGTTGTGCAAAAGAACTTAGGCTCTGGCCAATAAGATATTATCCGTTTTGACCCGCAGGCCACACGCTCTTGTCATTTTGGGAAAAGGATATTTGTTAGGAGGAAGGTAGGAGGTTTTCCCTATAAACACATAGTTGCCTTCTCAACAACGGATATGTGATTATGTAGTCCCCATTTCTATGCTTCTACAGAAAGTGAAGAAAAATAGCACATTGTTGTGACCTGTGGGCTATATTTAATGAGAACCAGATAATTAAAAATTCTTTATGTACTTGCTTGTATATAGGTTACCTCAAATCAATAAGTTAATTCTTATACTCTTGCATCATTGTGAGAGATTGGAAATGAATTCATAACCTTTTCAAGAAAAAGAAAAAGTGGTCCTTCGTATGATTAAGTCATTAATTTGTTGATCAACATGATGAATAACACATTGCCAATGCTACTAATTGAGCCTCGCTCAGTTGCTACTTTATAGCCTCCCCACTGGTGGAAAGGTTGACTTGGAATACTCACCTAATTAAGTAGAAAAATTGTGTTTGTTGTGGGAACTGTCCCAAAAGAGGGATATTTGTAAGACTTGAATCCCTCTCATGTGAGAGACACTGTAAATACTTGATTATTGAGCCACCTATGTAAAAAAATACATTGTTGGTGCTGTGTATTTGCCAATGAAAAACTAGCCTGCTGCCCTAATATTTGGGAGATTTAAAGAGAGATTAGGGTTACATTAGATGTGGTTAAACGGTTAGCTTTTTCAAATTTTGATCCTCATAAATTTAACAAAAGCAACTTTTAAAAAATGTTGTGTTTAGATATTAATACTTTATTATTGATATTTTTAATAATAATTTAAATATTTTTAAAAAAATAAGTCCCTTAATTTGTTTACCAAGCTATTAATGAGAGTAGAATATTTCATGAATGCTCTTGTCAAAAATAAAGAAAAATAATAAAATAGCCTTACTACTCTATAAAAATAAGATGTTATGAAAAAAATTAACCAAGAATGTCTTGACCTAGTTATTACAACCATCAGGATAGTCTATCATTCATTGTCTATATGCATGAACAAGTCAAAAATAGATTGCACATGAAGAAAAGGGAATATAAAGATTATTTGTTGATCGAGCTATTCTAATGATAGTTAGATTACTAAAACAAGACCAAAGTGGATAGTAAGGATTAGAAATTAAGAAGGCTATAATATATGATGATTAAGACATTGGGAATTCTCATAATTCATTATTTTTTTAGTATCAAAACTCAAGAATGTTAAAAAACTTAACTTGACCGATGGGATCATCAATCATGGATGATATCATTTACTAGAAAACTGTTGTGCAATTTGTATGCTTATTCTACTCATGTACTTTAGTGATAACAAACAATGAAAATGTTAGCAATAAGTATTATTTATATTTTCTTTGATAGCTTAATTTAATCTGTTTTTATGCTGTCAATTCATAGCCACAAGCAAACCATACCAAATAACAGAACTAGTATAACTGAAATATCCAACTATTAAAATTATCTAGGATCTCTCTAATCCAATAAAAACAAATATAATCTATACATCTCTTTCTAACATATCAAACTGAAAATAATGAATAAACAACTACTATAGCTAGCTTAGATGACCAAAGATCAAGTCTCACACACCTCTAGTTTAACCTTAGTTTTACGATCTTCTGAAAAACATATTAGTGAGTAAAGGTGAGTCACATAGAGCTCAACAAACTCAGAATCAACAAATACATAGGTTTTGCATATAATATACATAAAATGCAGTTCACATATGTATGTAATCATGAACATCAAGGGTAGTATATAATACTATTTCTTTAATCCTATCATATTTCATTAACATCGTCATATGATAACATGAATAATATGCATTAAATACACATGGTTTACTAACTTAAATATGAATTTAACAGCATGTTAACTTCTAAAATATGACTTAATAACAGCATGGAAAAGATTTTTTTGTGTTAGGCATGAAAAAAGACATTACTGATTTTGCTTTCAAATACTAGACATGCCAGCAAGTGAAGGTAGAACATCAGAGGCTGGTCTGTTGCAGTCTATGAAAATCGTGTAGTGGAAGAGGGAACATATCACTATAGACTTTATTACAGTTTTGCGCACGACAAGGAAGAAGTGTGACATGATTTGGGTGATTGTGGATAGACTAACTAAGTCTGCTCATTTTTTGACTATTTACAACACCCAATCATTAGAGGAGTTGAGTAGATTCTACATAGATGAGATTGTTCGACTCCATACTGTGCTAGTTTCCATTATTTCAAACAGGGATTCTAGATTCACTGTTTGATTCTGGAAGAGTCTATAGGAAGCATTGAGCACACAACTTAAGATCAATTCTGCTTTTCATTCTTAAACCGATGGCCAGTCTAAAAGAACTATACCAACGCTCAAGGACATGTTGAGAGCACGCAGCCTAGAGTGGCAGGATAGTTGGGATGATCAGTTGCCACTCATGGAGTTTGCATATGATAATAGTTATCATTCTAGCAATGAGATCGCACTATATGAGGCACTTTATGGCAAGCCATGTAGATCGCCAGTCTACTAGTCGGAGGTTGGTGAGCTGAGTTTATTGTTACCACAATTGTCCGAGATTATTTTTAGAAAATTGGCATCATCAAGAAACAGCTGCTCACTGCTCATAGTCGATAAAAGAGTTATGCAAACAATAAAAGAAGAGAGTTGGCATTTGAAGTAGGAGAACATGTGTTATTGAATATCTCTCCTATAGAGGGTGTAATGCGGTTTATGAAGAAAGGAAAGCTTAGTCCAAGGTTCATCAAACCATTTGAGATTATGCAGTGAGTTGGTGAAGTGACTTACAAGCTAGCTTCACCCCCTGTATTGGCCAATATACATCTAGTATTCCATATGTCCATGCTGAAGAAGTACATTCATATCCTTCTTATGTAATTGAGTATGACACATGACACAATGGAGTTGCAGTCGGACTTATGGCATGAAGAGAGGCCTATCTGCATTATGGACTGCAAAGAGTAAGTACCGCGTACCAAGGTGATTCCTCTAGTGAATATTTTATGGCAACATTGTTCTACACATGAAGCTACCTGGGAAATGAAAAAAGACATAAAGAAGAAGCATCATTTCTTATTCGATGAGTTACGTTGAGTTAAATATTAAGGATGAAATTTCTTTAAGGAGGAGGATGTTATGTCCTAGAACTTAACTCCATTCTAATTAGTTAATGGGCGATAATTAATTAAGACTAATTTGATTAATTAATGTGTCATAAGTAATTAAGCTAAATTATAGTTAATTATTTATTAAAATAATGAATTTAGTGTTGTAGGAGATATTAGATAAACAATTAGTAAGCCCAATAGTGTTCCAAGAAGGTATCTAGTGTAGTTCCAAAAGTTAGCTAATTTTTTGGGTACGGAGTTGTGTGATAGCAGCTTGTTAAACCGATGAACTTCTCACTTGATTAGCCAAAAATTATGATCTTAGTATTGTTAGAAAGAGAAAATTAATAACTATAACCTTATAGAAGGAAGATTTTGCTAATTCTGATAAGACCTAGCTAAAATTTGAGGATTCTTAGATTAGAAAATAATTATGTGTGCAATAGATTTTCTAGTTGTACTAGAAAGTGATTTTTACTTAGAGATTAAGTTTTTTACGGTTGGAGTTCGACTCCTGTATGGAAAGGAAGGTTGATTGATTGTATAGGAAAGGGAAGTGACTATATCAGTGCTTTTGAATTCATGGTAAGGCTTCTAGAGTCACACTTGAACTTCTTGTTAGTTCTGTGTATTGCCTTCAAGCAATCAGACTTATTCTTATTCATTTATTATTGACAATAAATAGTCACTATGTGCAAATCGTCTATTTATATTAATTGTATGATAATGAAGTCTATGAATGCATGCAATGATTATCATATTGTAATGAGATCGCAATAATGAGACTTACGATATATAAACATGTATTCTTAATTATTTTTAGTCAGTAGATATCCGAGAAAGATATCGGACATCTAGTTAGATAAGTACAGGTTGCTCTAGCTTATATGATGAGGGTGACTAAAATCTCATAGTCACTTGTGTGGAGACAATATATTGAACCTGTAAGTGCTCACTAGGGAATGAATTCACTGAACTGATCCGACATTGATTGTTGAATGATAAATTACTTGATTGTCAACTAGCTTGATCCTTAGTTATAATAGCGTAGATGGTCCTCAGACCTGAGATATCAAAGACTTCTTCTCGGTTGACTTCTGGGCTTTGACTATGACTTATGGATCCCTATACATTGAATTCTAGTTAGTCATGTGATCGGACTCAGCAGAAGATCTTTGAAGGGGATTGTGTGTCAATAAAGAATCGTGCACTCTCAGCAATTAGAGAAAGAATGCTCTAGATTAAATGCGTAGAAGTCTCTGGCCAAGACAAACTGAATATTAGGAAATGAGTTTTCTGATATTGAATATGTGCACGTTCATGTCGAGTGGGTTAACTGGTTAGGATTTGACAATTAACCATACCCTATGTTAAGTCGGGAGCATTATATAGATGAAGGATTAAATCTATACGGTAATTATAGACGAACAGGTTCCAAGAGCGGGTTTTAGAATCGCATCGCCTTTCGAGATCATGCAGTGTTGCTTGGCACCGAACATGATTAGAGATCCAGACGATTACCATGAGACGGTAATTCGGTTTAGTAGCTAATTGAATATTATATATTAATTAATTACAATAAGCCAATAAAGAGTTATTGGACTTATTGGGTCGAAAATTGGACTGACATTTGGGCCTAGAGGGTCACATGCAAAAATATTTTCGGTTCGAGATATTTAAGTGGGTTTTACATTAATTAGGAGTTTTTATGAAAAACTGTTAGAACTAATATAAAAGATAGCGAAGACGGCTGCCTTGGGCCAAGCTCCAGAGCAATCCTAGCCGCCCCCCCTCTCTTTGTGCTATGGGCGCCCCCCCTCCAGGGAGGCTCTCTGGGCGCCCCCCCAGGGAGGCTCTTTGGGTTCCGTCTTCTCCGCTTCACAATTTATGCTCGCCGGGATTTCATCGTCTGCATACCGTGACAATCATTGCAAATTCAGAAGCATGGCACATTTGCTGATTCTAGTGACTAGACGAGGATGATCCTACAATAGGAGTACCGCTAAAGGCCGGACGTTTGTGCGGCTAGTGACATCGCTCATCCGGAACAAACCAAACGCAGATTCGAATCCGCGCAAGGTGATTATCAAATCGCCGCTTTGTGGTTTATTTGTCGAAACAGATCGGTAACGGTAAGATATAAAAATTTTAATTCTTAGTTTCCGCTGCGTTCTTCGTGCTCCATTTGATCCTTACAGTTGTATGAGAGCTAGGTTCCACTGTCATCCATTTCGAATCGCTAGAATAATTTTTGTATGCTTTATTCCATACTTTGAGATTTTTTGGGGTGTTCTTCATGCGATGAGGAAGGGCATCAAAGACCGCTGCCCAGAAGCACCGCAAATGAAGAAAATTTAGTTGAGTTGATCATTTTTTTTTTCTCTCTCTATAGTGTCTAGCCATACAAGCTAACGTAGCTATTGACCAAGGCTGGTTAACGTTAGGCTCAAGCTTGTTAACATTAGACTCAAGCCAGTTAAACTTGGACTCAAACCTACTTTACGTTAGAGTCAAATCAGAGACATCGCAACAAAAAAGAGAGAAGCTAAAAATTCAAATTCACTAATAAATACCAAACTTCCTATACAAAAAAATTTAAGAAGAATAAAGAAGAAGAAAGTGAGAGAGAGCTGCGAGCACAGCAAGATAGAGATACATGCAAAGAGAGCAAGAGAGCCACAACGCATAATTCAGCAGCTTAACTCACAGAAGGAATAGAAGAAGTGAAAGAGAGTAAGCAACGTCAATCCTTAGTGATGAGGCAGAATCCGATTTGGCCCATTAGAGCAGGCCCAAACCCCGTTCAGCCCAACAGCAGCAGTATCAGGCCCTCCGGGAGTCTCCAGCCCATCGGCGGCCCAGCAGCCCTCGGCCCCATAAGCGGCACCGTCGCTCCCGGCCCAACAGGCTTCAGCCCGTCAGCGGCCCATCAGCCTAAGGCCCGGGAACAGCACGGCAGTCCAAGGCCCAGCAGGCTTCGGCCCCTCAGCGGCCCAACCCCCTTCGGCCCGATAGCCGAGTCCGGCCCACTCCGGTGGCGGATCAGGCACTATGGCGGTTTACCAGTAAGCCCAAACATAGTCCTATATCGGCTACCACCGTTAACCAACCTCTATCCTCTGCTATAAATACACCGCTATTTATTGCCAAAGGTATGCAACTCTTTGCCTCAGAGACCCTTAAGGACTACGGTCCAAATAGCATTAAAGCTACTTCTTGCCTTCTGAATCGAATCATCTTCAGAAGTTAACTTGACCGTCGGAGGGGGTTCCTAAGGGCCAGAGCCCGGGACTCCTGTTGACCGGTCTTTCTTCTTCTTTCCCTCCCGTAGGGGCTCGGTTTGAATCATCGCCGACCTTCCCGAGTCGGTCTCGACCGCCGACCTCGGACTTCTCTCCCTGGTCTCGATGCCGTACGACGGCTGCCCTGCGACAGGAGGCTCGGCCCCGCGCTGTCCCCTCATCCGGCAAAAGAGCCTTCGGGCTCACTATCCAAGAGCAAGCCGAGTCCGAGACCCTTCCGGCCTCGGACCGTCGGCTTCGGCTCCGTCGCCTGTCGACGGTACGGCCAGAAGGAGCATCATCCGCGCCGCCCCTTCGCCTGCTGAAGGAGCCTCGGCCCCGACTTCCCGGTGACGAGCCCGCTCCGATCGAAGCGCCCTTCGGCCGTCGGACCCTCGTCTCCGCCTCCGCCTCTTCGGCCTTCCGGATCCCCGTCGGGCCTCGGTAGCACCGATCCGAACCGGATTCGGATCCACTTCTCCGGGTTCCAGCCTCGGAATCCGGTCATGATAGATCCAGTCTACATCACGTGGCGCCGTCTGTGGGAAACAAACAAACAAGTCATGTCTCGACAACCTGTCACCCGGCGATCCGGATAAAGCGAAGCAGAGGCACGGGAGGTCTCAGCGCGGCTACCACCCTCCGAAGGCACCCCGTCCGTCCCTTCGAGTGCGGTTTGGCTAGTCGCGCCAGGGTCCACAGCTGAAGACAACCAGATAAAGGAACTTCAGCAGCAAATGACCGCACTGACAGCCATGGTCGCATCTTTAGCGGACATGGTATCCGCCATGGCCCAATATCTTGGGATACTGAGCCGACTCCCTGGTCAAGCACCTCCCTTTTTCCCTATACAGAACGAGGAGCCTCGGCCAGCGCCTCCACAAGTCTTTGCCGACGAGGCCGTTTCGGCAAACGAGCCCTCAGCACCACTAGCCTCTCCCGCGGCTCATCCTCAACCTACAAATCAAGAACCTTCACATGGGCGGTATCGAAAGGAACGGGGCCGAGGCAAGCGACAGGGTCTGCAGCCACGACACCTACCGCTGTTTGCTCCCCCTTCCCGAATGCTTACGGAGATAAAGTCAATGCTCCGGCCGCCACCGCGTATGAAAACTGATCCTCGCCGAAGGGACCCTAGCAAGTATTGCGAATATCACTGCGCGATCGGCCATTCAACTGACGAATGCCGATACCTTCGGAAGGAGGTAGATCGCCTCGTCAGAGAAGGCCAACTGCCACAATACCAGTAGGAATGGCCTCAACAGAGGCGCAACTCGATGACCTCAGAGCGGTGAGGCAACATCCAAGGAGATCCTCTTCTCCAAGGCTATGTCCCTAAAACAGCTGAAATGTTTGTAAACGAAAGCGACCGGGGGGCTCACGGAGTCGGGACCCTTTCGGACACACGTCCCCCGTTTTTATTTGAAAAACGGAGCACCTTCGGCACTTCCTGTAAATTACACCCCTCGGACTATTAGCCGGAAGGAATAAGTAAAAATTTCTTTCTCGGAGAACCTGAGGGTATTCTTTAAAGTCCGCAACAACCTGATTCGGAGTGGCTCCGGCCATGCGTACCGAATCAGAGTGGCACGGATTTCTCAGCAAAAGTCCGCAGCAACCTGATTCGGAGTGGCTCCAGGCCATGCGTGCCGAATCAGAGCGGCACAGATTTCTCAACTAAAGTCCGCAGGTAACCCGTACTGATCGGGAAGCGGCAAGGTATAAGTCCGCAGATAACCCGTACCGATCGGGAAGCGGCAAGGCTCTTTATAAGTCCTTGTAAACCGTACCGGGAGTGGCTTCGGCCATGAAAACCGTATCGGGAGCGGCATGGTATTCTTTCTAAAGTCCGTGTAAACCGTACCGGGAGTGGCTTCGGCCATGCAAACCGTATCGGGAGCGGCATGGTATTCTTTTTAAGTCCGTGTAAACCGTACCAGGAGTGGCTTCGGCCATGCAAACCGTATCGAGAGCGGCATGGTATTCTTTCTAAGTCCGTGTAAACCGTACCGGGAGTGGCTTCGGCCATGCAAACCGTATCGGGAGCGGCATGGTATTCTTTCTAAGTCCGTGTAAACCGTACCGGGAGTGGCTTCGGCCATGCAAACCGTATCGGGAGCGGCAAGGCTCTTTCTAAGTCCGTGTAAACCGTACCGGGAGTGGCTTCGGCCATGAAAACCGTATCGGGAGCGGCATGGTATTCTTTCTAAAGTCCGTGTAAACCGTACCGGGAGTGGCTTCGGCCATGCAAACCGTATCGGGAGCGGCATGGTATTCTTTTTAAGTCCGTGTAAACCGTACCGGGAGTGGCTTCGGCCATGCAAACTGTATCGGGAGCGGCATGGTATTCTTTCTAAGTCCGTGTAAACCGTACCGGGAGTGGCTTCGGCCATGCAAACCGTATCGGGAGCGGCATGGTATTCTTTCTAAGTCCGTGTAAACCGTACCGGGAGTGGCTTCGGCCATGCAAACCGTATCGGGAGCGGCAAGGCTCTTTCTAAGTCCGTGTAAACCGTACCGGGAGTGGCTTCGGCCATGAAAACCGTATCGGGAGCGGCATGGTATTCTTTCTAAAGTCCGTGTAAACCGTACCGGGAGTGGCTTCGGCCATGCAAACCGTATCGGGAGCGGCATGGTATTCTTTTTAAGTCCGTGTAAACCGTACCGGGAGTGGCTTCGGCCATGCAAACCGTATCGGGAGCGGCATGGTATTCTTTCTAAGTCCGTGTAAACCGTACCGGGAGTGGCTTCGGCCATGCAAACCGTATCGGGAGCGGCATGGTATTCTTTCTAAGTCCGTGTAAACCGTACCGGGAGTGGCTTCGGCCATGCAAACCGTATCGGGAGCGGCATGGTATTCTTTCTAAGTCCGTGTAAACCGTACCGGGAGTGGCTTCGGCCATGCAAACCGTATCGGGAGCGGCATGGTATTCTTTCTAAGTCCGTGTAAACCGTACCGGGAGTGGCTTCGGCCATGCAAACCGTATCGGGAGCGGCATGGTATTCTTTCTAAGTCCGTGTAAACCGTACCGGGAGTGGCTCCGGCCACGTATACCGATTCGGGAAGCGGCAGGGCATATCTAAGTTCACGCAAGCAGAAGCATGAATGGCTTCGGCCATCCGAAATACGTAAGAAGCGGCAAGATGTCCCTTCGGAATCATGTGGACCACGTTAGTAAAGGCCCCGGCCGAGTACTATGGCGACATTCTATCCGAACCTACATCGGGTCTCGGCCCTACAAGCTATGGCGAACGATGACAGGATCTCAGGCTTCTGAAGGGCCATATTCGGTCGATCATACACAAATACCAAGGTAAAGCCGAAAACATTCCTTGTATTTATAGGAAAGGAAGTACAAAAACCGGCCATACCCTAGGCCGAGGGCTTACAACAGAAGAAGAAGTAAAAGCCGACCGTATACTTGGCCGGAGGTTTACGATAGAAGAAGAAGCGTAAACCAGCCATACCCTAAGCCGAGGGCCTACAACAGAAGAAGAAGCGGAAACTGGGGCAGATCCCCGCGTCATTCTTCGGCTTCGGCCTCCTCCACCTCGGCTGCGGCTTGTCCCGGAGAGGGAGAGGGAGAGGGAGAGTCGACGATCTGCACCGCTTCAGGGGCGGCAGCCTCCTCAGCGGCAGCCTCCTCATCGGCAGCCTCCTCAGGGACAGCCTCCTCAGGGGCCCCCTCGGCGGGCGCAACTTCATCATCCGGCGCAGGAGTCGAGGTCCTCTCGGCCATAAGTCCCTGCCACCAAGATAGGAGCTCCTTGGCTTCCTCACCCCTCGGTAGGGCGACCCCGGTCAGATCGACGCTCGGGCAGGCCCTCTGGGCGACAGCCAACCCGAGGTCGAAGACGGAGGAAGAAGCCAGCAGTTGAGCTTGGATGATCTCTTCGGTGAAGTCCGGGCCGGCCTTGTAATCAGCTACGGCCATGTCCGCCACCTCCTCCAGCTCCTGCTTCAGCGCCGATACCTCCTCGGCGTGTCGCCGCTTCTCCGAGGCCCGCCGGGAGTCCTTCTCTTGAATCTGGGCCTTGAGGGCCCGGATCTCGGACTGTGCCGCGGCGAGCTCCCCCTCGGCCTTCACCTTGGCCTTGGCGGAAGCGCGGGCCTCAGCTGTCCTCTCCTCCAGCTGCGCCCGCGCCCGGGCACTCGATGTTACGAGCCCATCGACTAAAGGCTCGATGTCGGGCACCACCGAAGTGCCCTCGCCCGAGCCGTCTGACTCCCTCTCGGCCTCCAGGAGCTGGAGTCGGAGCTGCTCCTGATGGTGCATCAGGACGCTACCCGTCACCGCAGCCTGCGAGCCGAAAGCAAACAATGATCAGAAAAAAGGAAAACCAAGAGAAAGCTAAGGAAAGCGCGACTGAAGCACCTTCAAGCTCATTACCTGGACAGACAACCGAGCGCTCATCGCCGCCAGGTCGATGACCGAATGGCGCTTCAGCCCTTCAAAGGCCGAAGGGAGAGTAAGACTGCGGAGCAGACGGAGGCACGTCTGCGAGTCTTCCATACTCTCGTCCTCGTAAATCTCCGGCTCGGGGCGCCACCACTTGCGCTGCGCCCGGGGCGCCTGCGACCCGGCGCCTTCGTCACCGACCCCGGCCGCCAAAGCCGAAGGGGAATCGCCCCTCGACGCCTCAGGAGACGCCAGCCTCGCGGCCCTTCGGGCCTCGGCACTCCTCCTGATCAGCGGAGCCTCCTCCGCGTCTACGGCCCCTTCCGACCGAGGGCGCTTCGACGCTTGGCCGCCCCTTCGAGCGGCGAATTTCGACTTTTGCTCTCTCTCGAGAGCGGCGGCAGCAGCACGGCCCTCAGTAGAGGCCGCAGTCCTTGGGACCCCGCCTCGGGTCCTCGGAGCCCCAGCACCTCGGCCGGACCTGCCTGCCGCCTGCGGGGTCGGTGCCCGGCCCGGACCGCGCTGGTCGGATATCCGATCGAGGAGGGCGTCGAGATCGGCCATTGCTGCAAGCAAGAAGAGCCTGTCAGAAACAGAACAGCGAATAAGTACAAACTCAGAGCCGACTTACCCTCGGCCGAAACTTCATCAGCATCCTCAGCCGGAAGAGCTTCGGCCAGAGGAGCGGCAGCCCTTCCTTCGCGGCCCCGCGGAGTCTCCCCGGGAGGAAGATAGGGGAAGGCCCGCACCGGATCGGACCGGGGATCCGGCCATACCCCGGCGGTCACCATACGCTCCGACGCGCTGAGAAGCCCCCAGACATTGTACGGGGCCATCATCTGGATGCGACCCACGAGGATGCTCTGGACCGGGGTGAGGATAGGAGGATCCGAGAGGCCTGCGGCCAGCGGCGCCCATTCAGTAGGGAAGGGCCACACGCTCTCCTCCTTCTCCGGCAGGGAGACGAAGACGAACTTCCTCTTCCAGCCATGGATAGACGAAGGCTTTCCGGAGAATACGCTTCGCCCGACCCGAGGGATGAAGCAGTACCACTCGGACTTCCCCTGCCTTTGGATTTTGAAGAGGCAGCGGAAGACATTGATGGAAGGGCGGATCTTTACATGAGCGAAGACGCTCAAGAAACCGTATACGGTGCGCCAGGAGTTGGGAAAAAGCTGAGACGGAGCCAGCCCGTAGAAGCTGAGAAGGTTGATGACGAAGGTGGGGAGTGGAAGACGGAAACCCGCCTCGAAGCTATCAACGTAAATAGAGAAGGAACCCGGGCGGAAAGTGTTAGCCCGGGTGGCGGAGTCAGGACGAAGGACCGTCATCCAGGAAGGGAGCTGGAAGTAAGAGACAAGGCGCATAACCTCTGCGTCCGAAAGGGCACAGGATGCTTCCGAAGCCATATCAGGACGACGGCGTCCCGAAGTGGAAGCCTGGCCTGGGTTCCGGACCTCTTCGGCGTACTCGGCCCCGGAGGTCTCGGCCCCGGAAACCTCGTCTCCGGAAGCCTCGGACCCCTCAGTCCCGGAGACCTCGGACTCTTCAGGCATCGCTGAAGCAGGGAAGTCTGAGGTGAGGGGATCTGACAGGAGAGATCGCAGAGAGTGGGAAGGAGTATACTCCTCGTCCGAAGGAGTAATCTCACTGGAAGAATCCCGGACCATAAGGCCACGAAGGGAAGGAGGAAAGCTAGGGCTTACTCGCAGGAAAGGGGAGGAAGTCTCTCCTGAACCGAGTACGGCTTCTCCAACCTCCCAGCTCCACCAGCGATGCGCTCCGAGGAATGGAGACCTTCCCGCGGTGGCCGGCGAGCTCGGACGAAGCCTTCAGGAAGCTAGCTTTCCGCTGGAGAAGGAAGAAGAGCTTGGATGATTGCAGAGGAAACGCAAGCGCAGCAGCAGGAAGAAGAACAGTGCCCCGCTGAGGGCTTGTATTTATAGAGCCCACTCGAAGCGCCTCCCGCCGAAGCCAACGGCCGAGATCGTCCCGCTCGTCCCCTCGCCCCTCTCAGATGCACGCCACGTGCACCGTCCTTCGGCAATGATGACGGACCGGCTCCGGGACTTGCAGCAAAGCAATCAACGGCCGAGGGCGCTTCGACCCTTCGGCTGACCGTCCGGATACGCGACACGTGTCCCGATCCGCGCGCCGAAGATGAAAGAGGCGGCAATCCGAGTGAAGCCTTGGGCAGAGAGCCGAGGCGATCCGCGACCCGAGAGCGGTCAGGATCCTTTTGTGTTTTCAACGGAGCGGCCGGATGCGCGACGCGTGTCCCGTGCTTCCTCGCGAGGCGACGCGCCATCCCGTCCATTTAATGGAGCCTGACACGAGTCAGAGGGCTCGGCCCTTCGGCTTCTTGGCTCTAAGCCTTCGTCGCCACTCCGAGCGGGGACGAAGCAACCGTGTAGCCCTCGGCCGACCGAGGGCCCCCTCTTCCCAGTAAAAAGAGAACAGAGCTTCGGGTAAGACACCTGTTATGATGATCTTTTGACAGCTTCGGGCTATACTCTCGCCATCTCAGAGCTGAGGAAGACAAGAGTGGGGGGCTATGTGATGAGGCAGAATCCGATTCGGCCCATTAGAGCAGGCCCAAACCCCGTTCAGCCCAACAGCAGCAGTATCAGGCCCTCCGGGAGCCTCCAGCCCATCGGCGGCCCAGCAGCCCTCGGCCCCATAAGTGGCACCGTCGCTCCCGGCCCAACAGGCTTCAGCCCGTCAGCGGCCCATCAGCCTAAGGCCCGGGAACAGCACGGCAGTCCAAGGCCCAGCAGGCTTCGGCCCCTCAGCGGCCCAACCCCCTTCGGCCCGATAGCCGAGTCCGGCCCACTCCGGTGGCGGATCAGGCACTATGGCGGTTTACCAGTAAGCCCAAACATAGTCCTATATCGGCTACCACCGTTAACCAACCTCTATCCTCTGCTATAAATACACCGCTATTTATTGCCAAAGGTATGCAACTCTTTGCCTCCGAGACCCTTAAGGACTACGGTCCAAATAGCATTAAAGCTACTTCTTGCCTTCTGAATCGAATCATCTTCAGAAGTTAACTTGACCGTCGGAGGGGGTTCCTAAGGGCCAGAGCCCGGGACTCCTGCTGACCGGTCTTTCTTCTTCTTTCCCTCCCGTAGGGGCTCGGTTTGAATCATCGCCGACCTTCCCGAGTCGGTCTCGACCGCCGACCTCGGACTTCTCTCCCTGGTCTCGACGCCGTACGACGGCTGCCCTGCGACAGGAGGCTCGGCCCCGCGCTGTCCCCTCATCCGGCAAAAGAGCCTTCGGGCTCACTATCCAAGAGCAAGCCGAGTCCGAGACCCTTCCGGCCTCGGACCGTCGGCTTCGGCTCCGTCGCCTGTCGACGGTACGGCCAGAAGGAGCATCATCCGCGCCGCCCCTTCGCCCGCCGAAGGAGCCTCGGCCCCGACTTCCCGGTGACGAGCCCGCTCCGATCGAAGCGCCCTTCGGCCGTCGGACCCTCGTCTCCGCCTCCGCCTCTTCGGCCTTCCGGATCCCCGTCGGGCCTCGGTAGCACCGATCCGAACCGGATTCGGATCCACTTCTCCGGGTTCCAGCCTCGGAATCTGGTCGTGATAGATCCAGTCTACATCACTTAGCATCATTCTTCTTCCTTCTGTAATGAGAGAGAGAGGAAGATCTTGAGAGCCTAAAACTCTATTTACTACAACTTTTAACCTCTCGGGACATCAACAAACAAGATCCAAACCTATGTTTTCAACTCTATTTTTTGCTGTCTTGATTTCTTGTTTATTGTGCATCATTGTAATATCTGCCTATCATAAAGGCATCATTGTGACACTGTTACTCATAGTGGCTCTTGTGCGCCTTCGGGTTGGAAGGGAAGACATGTAGTGATAGATGACTGTTGTGTTCCTTTGGGTCAGAAGGAAAGATCTGTAGTGACAGGTAGTTGTTGTGCCCTTTCACGTTAGAAGGGAAGACCTGTAGTACATGTAATTATTTGACCAGCAAGAGGTCTATACCTTGGACCAGTAAGGGGTCAGTACCTTGTGGATAGTGGAACTCTTAAAGATTATTTGGGACTGGATGTAGGTCTAGACGAGATCGAACCAATATAAATCATTGTGTTTCTGTGTTTGATTCCTTGTTCTTTCTCTTTTTGTGCACATTAACTTGCTTTCGCAATTAATTTCTACCGAGCACACGAGGAGATTCCATTCACCCCCCTCCTCTGTGTTCTCCTTAGTCAGATCCAACATTCAGCACCGTCTGGGGAACCCATCCCTATGCCAGCAGGACTAGAGGATTCCTAATTCCACTTGCCTTGTAACTCGCGTTATGGTTTCACTTCCTTTGTCCCCCCCGGTTATGTACACCTTATGTACTCTTCTAAGTTTTTGTGAATGATGAATAGTAGTTTTGTTCACCCCCCAACCAAAAAAATAGGGAAGTACAGAGTTTGCACTTGACTTCTAATTAACTAGCCCATAAATGTCAACTATACCGTCGAAGCATAAACATCCAAAGCATTAAGCAAGAACTATAATTGTGTAATGCATCTATGCATAGGATAGCTCCCATGATTATTCACTAATTATAAAACGTCAGGATTAATCAAATAACGAAGCTATTTCCCTCCCTTTGTAATACACACAGTTTTGAAAGCATCTCGCAGTGTTTCCAAAGTGATCTACTTGATTCGAGTGCCAATCAATTGAAGCGTCTCCACTTATCTGATAGGATCTTTACACATTAGAAGATTACGGCCATTTTAGTACGCATCGGTATACTGTGTTCGTTTACGTACAGTTGGATCTTGTGTGCTGTTATTTGAATAATTTGAGCATCATATGCTTACTGTTCACCTTGAATAGTAAAGAGTTTTTGTTTTCCTCCGAAAATTCCAATAAACATCCATGCTTCTGTGGTTTGCAGCTGCTGATGAATTTTGAGTACTGGGCACCGCTTTTATCTTCCAATGGCGGCACTAATGCTCCTTATTGTCCTTGGGCCATCCCAACCCAGGGGAGTAGTTTCACGTAATGGGCCAAGGCAAGTAGAGCGCTATGGCCCATTTAGATTGGGCTCAGGACAGTTAGCCCAGTTTGGTGGGCATTAGGGTCCACGGCCCACAACAGCGCAGGGCATTAAAGAATGATTTATGAGTAATACTGCTGCGATGCCTCCTGCTGATGCAGTGCGGGGCATTGCAGTAAGTTAACTTTTTCTATTTTTTTTTTAAAGTTGGTCCTCACATAATTCACATGTTCGTACATGTTGATCTTTAATTAGATGACACAAAAAATTTAAAGATAAAAAAATAAAATTCTAACATACAGTAAAAAAATTACTCCCAATAATATTTTTTAATTTTATAAAATTGGTCTTTGCGGACATGTGAAACACGTGAGGACTGACCATATATATATATTTCTTGTTATAATGCCGCACAGTGCAGCATGGGCGATGCATGTTACCCATGATTTATGCATTGCATACATGCATATCAGAAAACTTAGCTTCTTTCTTGGGATGCACTTGGTGGCACAAGTACATTGAGTACAAGAGCCAGGTACAAAAGCTCAGGATTCGAGACATTTCACTTGATCTTTCGCTACTCAAGTCTTATGTGTATACTGGATTTGAGCATGGGAATGGTTACTCTTTCTGCTTCTACCGGAAAACTCTGGCGTCGTCTTCTCTGTCTCAGGGGCATTTTCCACTTCAGAACCGAGAAACCAAGGTCCCATCCGGCCCCATGAACTCCCCCTCCTGCCTGAAACCCAACCCCGTTGCAATCTCCTCCTCATCACCCACAACCGAGCTTTCCGTCGCAGCATAAAAAGCCACTTAAAAGCTGTTGGCTTATGTTTTGTATGTGTTTTTCTCGATATGGTGGCATAATTTGGGCAATTATGCGCACGCATGTGAAGGTGATCAAGACATGATACTGGACAAAACATAATATTTCCTCTTGATGTAGACTGGATCTATCACGACCGGATTCCGAGGCTGGAACCCGGAGAAATGGATCCGAAGCCGGTTCGGATCGGTGTTATGGAGGCCCGACGGGGATCCGGAAGGCCGAGGAGGCGGAGGCGGAGGCGAAGACGAGGGTCCGAAGGCCGAAGGGCGCTTCGGTAGGTGCGGACTCGTCTCCGGGAAGTCGGGGCCGAGTCTCCCGTTGCGGGGCAGCCGTCGCACGGCATCGAGACCAGGGAGAGGAGTCCGAGGTCGACGGCCGAGACCGACTCGGGAAGGTCGGCGATGATTCAAACCGAGCTCCTGCAGGAGGGAAAGAAGAAGAAACCGGTCAGCAGGAGTCCCGGGCTCTGGCCCTTAGGAACCCCCTCCGACGGTCAAGTTAGCTCCTGAAGATGATTCGATTCAGAAGGCAAGAAGTAGCTTTTATGCTATTCGGACCGTAGTCCTTAAGGGTCTCGGAGGCAAATAGTTGCATACCTTTGGCAATAAATAGCGGTGTATTTATAGCAGAGGATAGAGGTTGGTTAACGGTGGTAGCCGATATAGGACTATGTTTGGGCTTACTGGTAAACCGCCATAGTGTCGGATCCGCCACTGGAGTGGGCCGGACTCGGCTACCGGGCCGAAGGGGGTTGGGCCGCTGCGGGGCCGAAGCCTGCTGGGCCTTGGGCTGCCGTGCTGTTCCCGGGCCGAAGGCTGGTGGGCCGCTGACGGGCTGAAGCCTGTTGGGCCGGGAGCGACGGTGCCGCTTACTGGGCCGAGGGCTGCTGGGCCGCCGATGGGCCGGAGGCTCCCGGAGGGCCTGATACTGCTGCTGTTGGGCTGAACGGGGTTTGGGCCTGCTCTAATGGGCCGAATCGGATTCTGCCTCATCACATAGCCCCCCACTCTTGTCTTCCTCAGTTCTGAGATGGCGAGAGTATAGCCCGAAGCTGTCAAAAGAGCATCGTAACAGGTGTCTTACCCGAAGCTCTGTTCTCTTTTTACTGGGAAGAGGGGGCCCTCGGTCGGCCGAGGGCTACGCGGTTGCTTCGTCCCCGCTCAGAGTGGCGACGAAGGCTCGGAGCCGAGAAGCCGAAGGGGCCGAGCCCTCTGACTCGTGTCAGGCTCCATTAAATGGACGGGATGGCGCGTCGCCTCGCGAGGAAGCACGGGACACGCGTCGCACATCCGGTCGCTCCGTCGAAAACACAAAAGGATCCTGACCGCTCTCTGGTCGCGGATCGCCTCGGCCCTCTGCCCGAGGCTTCACTCGGATTGCCGCCCTTTTCATCTTCAGCGCCCGGATCGGGACACGCGACGCGTATCCGGGCGGCCAGCCGAAGGGTCGGAGCGCCCTCGGCCGTTGATTGCTTCGCTGCAAGTCCCAGAGCCAGTCCGTCATTATTGCCGATGGACAGCGCACGTGGCGTGCATCTGAGCGGGGCGAGGGGACGAGCGGGACGATCTCGGCCGTTGGCTTCGGCGGGAGGCGCTCCGAGCGAGCTCTATAAATACAAGCCCTCAGCAGGGCACTGTTCTTCTTCCTGCTGCTGCGCCTGTGTTTCCTCTGCAACCATCCAAGCTCTTCTTCCTCCCCCTGCGGAAAGCTAGCTTCCTGAAGGCTTCGTCCGAGCTCGCCGGCCACCGTGGGAAGGTCTCCATTCCTCAGAGCGCATCGCTGGAGCCGAGGTTTCCGGGGCCGAGACCTCCGGGGCCGAGTACACCGAAGAGGTCCGGAGCCCAGGCCAGGCTTCTACTTCGGGACGCCGTCGTCCGGATATGGCTTCGGAAGCATCCTGCGCCCTTTCGGACGCAGAGGTTACGCGCCTGGTCTCCTACTTCCAGCTCCCTTCCTGGATGACGGTCATTCGGCCTGACTCCACCACCCGGGCTAACACTTTCCGCCCAGGTTCCTTTTCCATTTACGTTGATAGCTTCGAGGCGGGTTTCCGTCTTCCACTCCCCACCTTCGTCATCAACCTTCTCAGTTTCTACGGGCTGGCTCCGTCTCAGCTCTTTCCCAACTCCTGACGTACCGTATACGGTTTCTTGAGCGTTTTTGCTCAAGTGAAGATCCGCCCTTCCATCAATGTCTTCCGCTGCCTCTTCAAAATTCAAAGGCAGGGAAAGTCCGAGTGGTACTGCTTCGTCCCTCGGGTTGGGCGAAGCGTATTCTCCGGGAAGCCTTCGTCCATCCACGGCTGGAAGAGGAAGTTCGTCTTCGTCTCCCTGCCGGAGAAGGAGGAGGGTGTGTGGCCCTTCCCTACTGAATGGGCGCCGCTGGCTGCAGGCCTCTCGGATCCTCCTATCCTCACCCCGGTCCAGAGCATCCTCGTGGGTCCCATCCAGATGATGGCCCCGTATAGTGTCTGGGGGCTTCTCAGCGCGTCGGAGCGTCTGGTGACCGCCGGGGTATGGCCGGATCCGAGGTCCGATCCGGTGCGGGCCTTCCCTTATCTTCCTCCCGGGGAGACTCCGCGGGGCCGCGGAGGAAGGGCCGCCGCTCCTCTGGCCGAAGCTCTTCCGGCTGAGGATGCTGATGAAGTTTCGGCCGAGGGTAAGTCGGCTCTGAGTTTGTACTTGTTCTCTGTTCTGTTCCTGACGGGTTTTTCTTGCTTGCAGCGATGGCCGATCTCCCTCCTCGACCGGATATCCGACCAGCGCGGTCCGGGCCGGGCACTGACCCCGCAGGCGGCAGGCAGGCCCGGCCGAGGCGCCGGGGCTCCGAGGACCCGAGGCGGGGTCCCAAGGACTGCGGCTTCTTCTGAGGGCCGTGCCGCTGCTGCCGCTCTCGAGAGGGAGCGAAAGTCGAAATTCGCCGCTCGAAGGGGCGGCCGAGCGTCGAAGCGCCCCCGGTCGGAAGAGGCCGTAGACGCGGAGGAGGCTCCGCTGATCAGGAGGAGTGCCGAGGCCCGAAGGGCCGCGAGGCTGGCATCTCCTGAGGCGCCGAGGGGCGATTCTCCTTCGACTGTAGCGGCCGGGGTCGGCGACGAAGGCGCCGGGTCGCAGGCTCCCCGGGCGCAGCGCAAGTGGTGGGGCCCCGAACCGGGGATTTACGAGGACGAGAGTATGGAAGACTCGCAGACGTGCCTCCGTCTGCTCCGCAGTCTTACTCTCCCTTCGGCCTTTGAAGGGCTGAAGCACCATTCGGTCATCGGCCTGGCGGCGATGAGCGCTCGGCTGTCTGTCCAGGTAATACGCTTGAAGGTGCTTCAGTCGAGCTTTCCTTAGCTTTCTCTTGGTTTTCCTTTTTTCTGATCACTGTTCGCTTTCGGCTCGCAGGCTGCGGTGACAGGCAGCGTCCTGATGCACCATCAGGAGCAGCTCCGGCTCCAGCTCCTGGAGGCCGAGAGGGAGTCGGATGGCTCGGGCGAGGGCACTTCGGTGGTGCCCGACATCGAGCCTTTAGTCGGTGGGCTCGTGACCTCGAGTGCCCAGGTGCGGGCGCAGCTGGAGGAGAAGACAGCTGAGGCCCGCACTTCCGCCGAGGCCAAGGTGAAGGCCGAGGGGGAGCTCGCCGTGGCACAGTCCGAGATCCGGGCCCTCAAGGCCCAGATTCAGGAGAAGGACTCCCGGCGGGCTTCGGAGAAGCGGCGACACGCCGAGGAGGTATCGGCGCTGAAGCGGGAGCTGGAGGAGGTGGCGGACTTGGCCGTAGCTGAATACAAGGCCGGCCCGGACTTCACCGAAGAGATTATCCAAGCTCAACTGCTGGCCTCTTCTTCCGTCTTCGACCTCGGGTTGGCTGTCGCTCAGAGGGCCTGCCCGAGTGTCGATCTGACCGGGGTCGACCTACCGAGGGGTGAGGAAGCCAAGGAGCTCCTGTCTTGGTGGCAGGGACTTATGGCCGAGAGGGCCTCGACTCCTGCGCCGGATGATGAAGCTGCGCCCGCTGAGGGGGTCCCTGAGGAAGCTGTCCCTGAGGAAGCCGCCGACGAGGAGGTTGCCGCTGAGGAGGCTGCCGCTCCTGAAGCGGTGCAGATCGTCGACTCTCCCTCTCCCTCTCCCTCTCCGGGACAAGCCGCAGCCGAGGTGGAGGAGGCCGAAGCCGAAGAATGACGCGGGGACCCCCCCCCGGTTTCCGCTTCTTCTTCTGTTGTAAGCCCTCGGCTTAGGGTAGGGCTGGTTTACGCTTCTTCTTCTATCGTAAACCTCCGGCCAAGTATGCGGCCGACTTTTACTTCTTCTTCTGTTGTAAGCCCTCGGCCGAGGGTGTGGCCGGCTTTTGTACTTCCTTTTCTATAAATACAAGGAATTTTTTCGGCTTTACCTTGGTGTTTGCGAATGATCGACCGAATATGGCCCTTCAGGAGCCTGAGATCCTGTCGTCGTTCGCTATAGCTTGTAAGGCCGAGACCCGATGTAGGTTCGGATAGAATGTTGCCATAGTACTCGGCCGGGGCCTTTACTATCGTGGTCCACATGATCCCGAAGGGACATCTTGCCGCTTCTTACGTTTGTCGGATGGCCGAAGCCATTCATGCTTCCGCTTGCGCGAACTTAGATATGCCTTGCCGCTTCCCGAATCGGCATACGTGGCCGGAGCCATTCCCGGTGCGGTTTACACGGACTTGGAGAGAATACCATGCAGCTCCCGATACGGTTTGCATGGCCGAAGCCACTCCCGGTACGGTTTACACGGACTTAGAGAATACTATGCCGCTCCCGATACGGTTTGCATGGCCGAAGCCACTCCCGGTACAGTTTACACGGACTTAGAGAATACCATGCCGCTCCCGATACGGTTTGCATGGCCGAAGCCACTCCCGGTACGGTTTACACGGACTTAGAGAATACCATGCCGCTCCCGATACGGTTTGCATGGCCGAAGCCACTCCCGGTACGGTTTACACGGACTTAGAGAATACCATGCCGCTCCCGATACGGTTTGCATGGCCGAAGCCACTCCCGGTACGGTTTGCACGGACTTAGAGAATACTATGCCGCTCCCGATACGGTTTGCATGGCCGAAGCCACTCCCGGTACGGTTTACACGGACTTAGAGAATACCATGCCGCTCCCGATACGGTTTGCATGGCCGAAGCCACTCCCGGTACGGTTTACACGGACTTAGAGAATACTATGCCGCTCCCGATACGGTTTGCATGGCCGAAGCCACTCCCGGTACGGTTTACACGGACTTAGAGAATACTATGCCGCTCCCGATACGGTTTGCATGGCCGAAGCCACTCCCGGTACGGTTTACACGGACTTAGAGAATACCATGCCGCTCCCGATACGGTTTGCATGGCCGAAGCCACTCCCGGTACGGTTTACACGGACTTAGAGAATACCATGCCGCTCCCGATACGGTTTGCATGGCCGAAGCCACTCCCGGTACGGTTTACACGGACTTAGAGAATACCATGCCGCTCCCGATATGGTTTGCATGGCCGAAGCCACTCCCGGTACGGTTTACACGGACTTAGAGAATACTATGCCGCTCCCGATACGGTTTGCATGGCCGAAGCCACTCCCGGTACGGTTTACACGGACTTAGAGAATACTATGCCGCTCCCGATACGGTTTGCATGGCCGAAGCCACTCCCGGTACGGTTTACACGGACTTAGAGAATACCATGCCGCTCCCGATACGGTTTGCATGGCCGAAGCCACTCCCGGTACGGTTTACACGGACTTAGAGAATACTATGCCGCTCCCGATACGGTTTGCATGGCCGAAGCCACTCCCGGTACGGTTTACACGGACTTAGAGAATACTATGCCGCTCCCGATACGGTTTGCATGGCCGAAGCCACTCCCGGTACGGTTTACACGGACTTAGAGAATACTATGCCGCTCCCGATACGGTTTGCATGGCCGAAGCCACTCCCGGTACGGTTTACACGGACTTAGAGAATACCATGCCGCTCCCGATACGGTTTGCATGGCCGAAGCAACTCCCGGTACGGTTTACACGGACTTAGAGAATACCATGCCGCTCCCGATACGGTTTGCATGGCCGAAGCCACTCCCGGTACGGTTTACACGGACTTAGAGAATACCATGCCGCTCCCGATACGGTTTGCATGGCCGAAGCCACTCCCGGTACGGTTTACACGGACCTAGAGAATACTATGCCGCTCCCGATACGGTTTGCATGGCCGAAGCCACTCCCGGTACGGTTTACACGGACTTAGAGAATACTATGCCGCTCCCGATACGGTTTGCATGGCCGAAGCCACTCCCGGTACGGTTTACACGGACTTAGAAAGAATACCATGCCGCTCCCGATACGGTTTGCATGGCCGAAGCCACTCCCGGTACGGTTTACACGGACTTAGAGAATACTATGCTTCCTGATAAAAGAGGTCTTTATTCATATTCTGCGGCTGCAAGCCTAGGGAAAAGTGACTTACACATAATAACGCCGAAGGCGCTCAACATTCCAGGTGCGAGGGAGAGGCTGGCCCGAAAGGGTCTCCAACCGATAAGCTCCACGCCTGATCACCTCCCTGACCCGATAGGGCCCCTCCCAGTTGGGGGCAAGCTTTCCTGAGGCTTCGGCTGGTTTGGAAGCATGAGCGTTCCTCAACACGAGGCTCCCTTCTTCAAAGCATCGGGGCTTTACTCGAGTGTTGTGGTACTTCGCCATGCGCTGTTGATAAGCGGCCAGCCGGACGCGAGCCCTGTCTCGGGTCTCTTCAATGAGGTCCAGGTGGTCTCTCAGTCCTTCATCGTTGGCCTTCGGATCGTAAGTAATGACCCTGGGAGAGGGAAGGCCGATCTCCACCGGAATAACGGCCTCTACGCCATAGGCCATGCGAAAGGGAGTTTTGCCGGTGGGGGTTCGGCTTGTTGTCCGATAAGCCCACAGAACACTTGGCAGCTCCTCCACCCATCGGCCCTTAGCTTCGCCGAGGCGGGTTTTCAATCCCTGTAGGAGGCTTCGGTTAACGACTTCGACTTGGCCGTTTGTTTGAGGATGCGCCACCGAAGTAAATTTGTGGAGTATGCCGAAGCTGGCGCAGTTGTTGCTGAACCGCCGGCTGTCGAACTGCTTCCCATTGTCAGAAATAATGGCCCGAGGGACGCCGAACCGGCAAATGATGGACTTCCAGACGAAGTTCCAAGCATTGCTATCGGTTATTGCCGCGAGGGGTTCGGCCTCGACCCACTTAGTGAAATAATCTACTGCCACGATGAGGAATTTTCTCTGGCCGGTGGCAACGGGAAAAGGCCCCAGGAGGTCAAGTCCCCACTGAGCGAAAGGCCAGGGGTCGGATAAGGGGGTCAGAAGGGCGGCTGCCTGGTGGATGAGGGAGCTATACCTCTGGCACTGGTCACATCGCCGGACGAGGGCTAAGGCGTCCTCTCGGAGCGATGGCCACCAGTAGCCTTGTCTTAGAAGCTTGTGAGCCAAGGCCCTTCCTCCCGCATGCGCTCCGCATACCCCTTCATGGACTTCTTTCGTGGCGTAGTCGGCTTCAGCTGGACCGAGGCACCGCAGCAGTGGTCGGCCGAAGGATTTCTTGTACAGGGCCCCGTCCAGAAGAAGAAAGTGGGATGAGCGCTGTCGAATGCGCTTTGCCTCCTTCGGATCTGGCGGGACTTCTCCTTGGAGAAGGAAAGCGACGAGGGGGGTCATCCATGTCTCGGCCTCGGCCTCGGCCTCGGCGACTAGCATGGCCTCGGTTTCGCCGAGGCTTGGTTCGGCGAGCTCTTCGACGAGGATCATTCGGCCTCCCCCCCCGTCTTGGGTTGACGCCAGCCGGGAAAGTGCATCGGCTCGGGAATTCTCGGTTCTCGGAATCCTCACAACTTCATAAGAGTCAAATTGGGCGAGGATTTTGCGAGTCACCTGGAGATAAGAAGCCATCATTGCGTCCCGAGCCTCGTACTCCCCGGAGATGTGGCTGGCGATCAGCTGGGAATCGCTGAAGGCCTTCAGGTTCCGGACGCCGAGCTTCTTTGCGGCCCGGAGGCCGGAGATGAGAGCTTCATACTCGGCGGCATTATTGGTTGCTGGGAAGGAGAAGCGCAGGGCGTACTCCGTGACGACCCCTTCGGGCGACGCCAGGGTCCATCCGGCGCCGCTGCCCGTGGAGCATGCGGAGCCGTCTACGAAAAGTCGCCATTCGTCGGCCGGTACGGGAGCCGGAGTAGCCTCGGCTTCGGTCGCGTTTGGCACTGGCTGAGGCGCCTCGGAGGCGCCAGGGGTAAGTTCGGCGATGAAATCTGCCAATGCCTGGGCCTTTATAGCTACCCGAGGAGCGTAGGAGATATCGAACTCTCCTAGCTCGATTGCCCATTTCGCCAGCCTGCCGGACACCTCTGGCCGGGAGAGGACTTGTCTCAGGGGCTGGTCGGTGAGGATCTTCACGGAATGGGCCAGAAAATAGGGCCGGAGCCTCCTTGCGGTCGAGACAAGGGCCAGAGCTAACTTCTCTAGGGCAAGGTACCGGAGTTCTGCCCCTTGAAGGGCTCGGCTGGTATAGTAAACCGGCTTCTGTATGCCTTCTTGCTCTCGGATGAGGACGGCACTGAGAGCCGTCTCGGAGACCGCAAGGTATAAGCTCAGGGGTTCCCCGGGAACCGGCTTGGATAAGATGGGGACTTTGGCGAGGTAGGCCTTCAGCTGGTCGAAGGCTGCTTGGCACTCTTCCGTCCACTCGAAGTTGTTGGCCTTCTTTAATAGTTTGAAGAAGGGGAAACAATAGTCAGCCGCTTTTGACATGAAGCGACTGAGGGCTGCGATCTTCCCGTTCAGCTTCTGTACCTCTCGGATGTTTGCCGGGGGGCGCATCTGTATGATGGCCGAAATCTTCTCGGGGTTAGCTTCCACCCCACGGCGGGTGACCATGTAACCGAGGAACTTGCCGGAGGCTACCCCGAAGGCGCACTTGGCCTGATTCAGCTTTATCTTGTACCGCCTAAGGGCGGAGAAAGTCTCGGCTAGGTCGGCCAAATGCTTAGAAGCGATACGGCTCTTGACCAACATGTCGTCTATGTAGACCTCCATGTTTCGGCCCAGCTGTGGAGCGAACACTTTGTTGACCAGTCGCTGGTATGTTGCGCCGGCGTTCTTCAGACCGAAGGGCATTCGGGTGTAGCAGTACAGGCCCAAATCGGTTGTGAAGCTGGTCTTACTCTCGTCATCCGGATGCATCCGGATCTGGTGGTAGCCCGAATAGGGCGTCGAGGAAGCTTAAGAGCTCGTGGCCGGACGTCGCATCCACCACCTGGTCTATCCGAGGCAGCGGAAAGCTGTCCATCGGACAGGCTTTGTTGAGGTTGGTGAAGTCCACGCACATACGCCATTTGCCCTCTTTCTTTGGCACCATGACCACGTTGGCGATCCATTCCGGATGATGCACCTCTCGGAGGTGTCCGGCGTCCAGCCCCTTCTGCACTTCGGCTTGGATGGCGGTTCTCCTTTCTTGATTGAAGGTGCGCCGCGTCTGCTTTATCGGGGGCTGGTCGGGATCGGTGTGGAGACGGTGCTCGGCTATCTCCGGGTCAACCCCGGGCATGTCCGATGGAGACCAGGCGAAGACGTCGAGATTCTCTTTCAAGAATTCGGTAAGCTTCTCCGCTTTAATTTTATCCAGGCCGGAGCCTATCATCAGGACTCGTCCCTCGCCTCCCGGAATAGGGACGGCGAGGAGTGTTTCTCCCGGAGATGCTTCGGCTGATGACTCGATCGTCAGGGTTTCGGCTGCGGCCTTCCCTTTGACCGAAATCATGTAGCATTGCCGGGCTGCTTCTTGGTTCCCTTTGGCCTCGCCGATCCCGTGGTTGGTATGAAACTTCAGCTTCTGATGGAAGGATGATGGTACGGCTCCGACCCCGCCGATGAGCCTTCGGCCGAATATGGCGTTGTAGGCTGACTCGATCTTTACAACGGCAAAGTCCGTTTCAACGGTCAATTGCCGGGGGGCGGAGCCTAAGGTTACAGGAAGCCGAACAATACCCTCTACTCGGCAGGGCGAGCCGTTAAAATCGAAGAGGGGGCCCCGATGAGGCTTCATGCTAGCCTCACTCAATCCCATCTTCTCAAAACAGTCGTAAAACAAGATGTTTGGGGCACTTCCATTATCCACAAAGATCCTATGTACATCATAGCTATTTATTACAGCGTTGACGACGAGGGCGTCATCATGAGGGACCTGAACATCAGTCAGGTCCTCGGCGCCGAAGGTGATGTCTTCCAGACGAGGCCGCTTCGGCTCGCCATCGACCGCCGCTACGGTGTTGCGTTGCCGCGACCTTGATCCCTCCCCGGGCCCTCCGGATATCATCATGATAGACCCAGAGCTGGGTCTTTGATGGGATGATTCAACCGGGGCTGAGGTGGCTTTTGGCGGAGGAGCGGCTTCTATCGCCGGGGGTGGTTGCTGTCTGGGTGCTGCAGGGACGTCCCGGTTCTGCTGCGGCGGCTGCTCCTGCCGATATTGCGGCAATCTCCCCTCCCGGATGAGGTGGTCGATTTCTTCTCGGAGCTGCCGGCACTCGTCCGTCGTGTGGCCGATCTCTCGGTGATACTCGCAGTATTTGCCGGGGTCCCTTCGGCGAGGATCGGTCTTGATGCGATCAGGCCGCCGGAGCATGCCCTTCACCTCCATGAGCATCCGGGAAGGGGGAGCAGGTAAGGGTAGGTACCGCGGTTGCGGGTCCCGTCGCCTCTCCCTGTCCCAATCCTCCCGGCGATAACGCTTCCGGGAGGGCTCTTGGTCCTCGGACCGAGGTCGGACCGCCGGGGGAGCAGGCGTCGAGGTAGTTTCGGTTGCGCCTTTACCCCTGGACAGCATCAGGGCCTCTCGGTTGATGTACTTATGGGCCCGGGCCACGAGGTCCTGAAAGGTAGGGGGATGGCGCTTTCCGATGGAGCCGAGGAGCCCCTCATCCCGGCACCCGCTGATCACGGCCGAGACCGCGATCGAGCTGTCGAGGTTTGGGATCTGGGCGGCCTCGGTCCGGAACTTGGTGAAGTACTCCTGGAGGGTTTCGGTGGGGCCTTGCCGGATGGCTAGCAAGCTGGCGGAAGTTTTGGACTGCCGGGTGGCATCATAGAACTGGTCGATGAACAACTGGCCCAACTGAACCAGGGAGTGGATGGAGTTGGGGGCCAGAGCCTCGAACCAGGTGAGGGCGATTTTTTCAAGGGTGAGGGGGAAAAGACGGCAGCGGACTGCCTCAGAGATCCCTCGGACCCGAAGATAAGTGTTAAACTTCTGGAAATGACAGACCGGATCTGTCATTCCGTCGTAGAGAGGGCCCTTCGGCAGCTTGAAGTTGGGGGGTACCTCGGTGGCTAGGAGCTCCGCCGTGAATGGGGTCTGCTCCAGGATGTTGCTGGCGAGGGGCGCCCCGTGAGGCCGAGACACCATCTGCTGCATCTCTTTGCGTATCGCCGTCAGCCGCTGGTCCAGGTCCGGGGCGGTCGAGGTGGCGACGGATTGCCCTCCGGTTCGGGCCGGACGGTACCCTGACGAAGCATAATCCTGCTCCGTCAGGCGATCGGTGCGAGGAGTTCGGACAGGTAGCGTCGGAGGATCGCTGTGCGTCTCCGCGGCCTCGTTGAGAGGAACCGGCGCAGGCGCCGGCCGGAACCGGGCATCTTGTACTGGGCAGAGCGGGGGGAGCGGCGCCTGCGGAGGAGGCTGTCCCATCAGCCCTATGCGCTGGGCGATGGTGGATACCATCTCCTGGAGAGGCGCTAGGGACGTGACGGCAGCGGCTAGCGTCGCCACTTGCTGCTGGAGCGCCCCCACTCGGTCTTCCGAGCCGAGAGACTCCGGTATGGTCGGCAGAGGCAGGCTCGGCGGGGCAGAAGGTGCGCCTTCGGAAGGCAGCATCTGCGCCGAGGCCTCCCGCGCTTCTGCTTCGCCTTGCCCGGATCGTCGGGTCACAGGTCGCTGAGACATGACTTGTTTTGTTGGTTTCCCACAGACGGCGCCACGTGATGTAGACTGGATCTATCACGACCAGATTCCGAGGCTGGAACCCGGAGAAATGGATCCGAAGCCGGTTCGGATCGGTGTTATGGAGGCCCGACGGGGATCCGGAAGGCCGAGGAGGCGGAGGCGGAGGCGAAGACGAGGGTCCGAAGGCCGAAGGGCGCTTCGGTCGGTGCGGACTCGTCTCCGGGAAGTCGGGGCCGAGTCTCCCGTTGCGGGGCAGCCGTCGCACGGCGTCGAGACCAGGGAGAGGAGTCCGAGGTCGGCGGCCGAGACCGACTCGGGAAGGTCGGCGATGATTCGAACTGAGCTCCTGCAGGAGGGAAAGAAGAAGAAACCGGTCAGCAGGAGTCCCGGGCTCTGGCCCTTAGGAACCCCCTCCGACGGTCAAGTTAGCTCCTGAAGATGATTCGATTCAGAAGGCAAGAAGTAGCTTTTATGCTATTCGGACCGTAGTCCTTAAGGGTCTCGGAGGCAAAGAGTTGCATACCTTTGGCAATAAATAGCGGTGTATTTATAGCAGAGGATAGAGGTTGGTTAACGGTGGTAGCCGATATAGGACTATGTTTGGGCTTACTGGTAAACCGCCATAGTGTCGGATCCGCCACTGGAGTGGGCCGGACTCGGCTACCGGGCCGAAGGGGGTTGGGCCGCTGCGGGGCCGAAGCCTGCTGGGCCTTGGGCTGCCATGCTGTTCCCGGGCCGAAGGCTGGTGGGCCGCTGACGGGCTGAAGCCTGTTGGGCCGGGAGCGACGGTGCCGCTTACTGGGCCGAGGGCTGCTGGGCCGCCGATGGGCCGGAGGCTCCCGGAGGGCCTGATACTGCTGCTGTTGGGCTGAACGGGGTTTAGGCCTGTTCTAATGGGCCGAATCGGATTCTGCCTCATCACCTCTTATTAGGGAGATAATTCTGTACAGTACAAATAATTACATCTAATCAATTAGGTGATAATTCTGACTCAAACGATCTCTGAGAAAATGATTACACAGACCAAAGATGCACCCTTCCACAGGAGAGTCAAGGAGATGAAGTTAAATGAGTTACTCAGTTGTGCAATTGTTTTGTACCTGACATTTGTGGTGGCATAATTATAATTATAATTATAATTGATTGGAGCTAGGGCAGATCCTTGTGTTGAATTCGAAAGCCACATTAAATTAACGGTCACCTTCGGGAGACCAGGAAAGTTGTTTGTTCTCATGTAATAAATGTATGTGTCAGGCCCCAGCAGAGTTGCACTTGGAATGAGCAATCCAACAATTTAAGTGAAGGAACTCAAGGCTGGCAATCACTTTCTCAGATGCCTGCTCTGCTCATTTGGCCGTGCATGGTAGAATGCGTGATGGCATTCATTGTTTGATGCCCATTTCCTGGCGCCACATTTGTAACTAGCTAGCAGTAAATTAACTAAGGCAACTCAGACACGCTTGAGGTGATCCCTGGCAGGCCTTCCACTGAAGACTTTGATCACCCTGATATATATATATATAAAGTTATTTTGAAGCATACGAGCACATCAGCAACACTGTTTTTTCAGTCCACTGCAATTCAAATTTGACTGATGGAGACTCAAATTTAACTCAATCTGCTTTACATGATTTGACTCGGTCAAATTTAATATAGTATGAGATGAGTTGAGTTGGATCATGCACTAGTCCGCCCAATTGACATCGTTAATTAAATGAGTCGCATGCAGGAGGATCATCTCCCATATGCTTTCCTTCTAGCAAAGAAACTGAAGCAATGCATTGTGATTGCATCACATCCTGCTCTCGGCATCGATCCTGAACAATAAATGCAACTCCTTATAAGTGATCATCAACAATCACGTCCTGCCAAGTCAAGCTTGGGACTAGCTTGCAGGCACCAAAGCCCATCTGCCCTTTGCTGCTGCATGCTGGCAGGCTCACTCACATAAGCCTTGTGAAGAAGAAGGATGTCATGCATGTAAACGGTCCTTTGACTGCTACACAAGATATATAACGTGGTGGACATTGAATAGCTAGCACAGTTCCTCCTGGTTTTCTCCCCTCGCACTGCAGGTTGGTCCACCGTCACATGCAAACCGCTCCCAGCGAGCTGCATTTCCTTGCCCAGCTGCCTGGAAAATAATATAATATAATTTATTAATTAATTAATGCTCTCAGCGGCAGCGGCCAAACCATGGTATGCCTCCTCGGCCTCGCCATATTTGACCTGCGCGCGCATGCAGTGTCTTCTAGCTAGCTCGGAGGCCTGCGCCGCCTGGCTGTCGGCATGGTCCACCGGAAGTTATAAGCTCCTTCCTTTTTAACTAACAGCCCGGCCCTATCCTGAGCGGGAATTTTTCCCGTGACGTCCGGGGGTGGAGAGTATAATCGCAATGGTACCGATCTAAAAGCTACAATTTCTGGTATCCGCCTCGGCAGGTGTTCGTTTAGTTCAATGTAAAATAGGTTGTATGAAAAGTTTTAAGAAGACTTATTTAGTTATTCAACAAACTTTAATCAACAGAAAATTTAAATCATTGACTTTTTTGATTTTCTCAACTTTGGTATCCATGAGATGAGAACGAATGTCCTTTCTCGAAACAACTGTAAGTATTTTTATGCATATCAAAATGACTGATTTTATTTTTATGTTTCTCGTAACTTTATTTCTTTAGAATTTTTTATTCGAAAATATTTTATATAGAACCAAATGCACCCAAAATGGAAAAATGTGAAAACGCAATCCTCTTTCCTAACAACAACAAAAAAAAAATCCATAGAACTAAAAAACAAGAAAAGAAACAGTGCCGTAGCGCATTCCCACCAATACCTTTTGACAAGGGGAGATTGGGTCCAGTCCAATTAGGCCCATTTAGTCCGTAGACCCACATACTCAGGGCCCAACAGAGACGATGCAAGGGGACACATGGCACTCATAATCCCGGCCTGCATGATAAAGGCAATATTCTGAGCCACCAAGCCTAGATCACTGGATCTCCTGGCTTGGCGCCCAACCAGTACTTCCAAGACCCCCCAGGATCTCGGCAAGGCCCTCCAAGGGCGATTCATTGTGCCTCAGCACCATCAGGCGGATCCTACGGACCCAACTGTCCACTTATGGTAGGTCCACACGATCCACTCCATACAGTTGCGGATGAATCCTGACTTGTCCAGTATTTCACGATCTCCCTAAATCAAGGGGATGCGATTGTGGGCAAATCATCCCTTAAAGGAAACCGTTCTCGGGACACCTCAAGGGGGAAAGACTATATAATCACTAGATCTTCCTCGGTACACGGTACACCATTCTGATCACAAAAAACTCCTAGCAAGATCTCATCTTCTAGTACCTAATTTAGGCATCGGAGGGTTTTGCTCTCCATCAGACTGGAGAGCCCCCCTTAACACCTATGTCCACCGTCTTGAAGGTTTTATCCTGGGCGTTTTCATACAAAACAAATTCTATCGAGTATTCGAGATCTTCAATCGGACGGTCGTCGTAGTCCGACTAGTTTCTAACTGCTACAAGATTGGCGCCGTCTATAGGAAACGCGCAAAAAGCCATGACAAGAGGCAACAAGAGTAGCCGTCATGTCGGAGTGGCGTCTTAGATCAATGAAGTGGGAGTCGACGCCGGCGCAAACCAGTCGCAGAGCGCGACCTCAAGGCCGTTAAGTAACGACAACGCTCCCTTTCCTTCTCTGATGAGGAAGGAGATAACCCCTTTTCACCGCCGAGATCTTAGACGTCTTGGACCCCAAGAAGTTGTCCATCAACAACCTTAGCACTTACGATGAGCAAGGAAACTCGGAGACTCATTTCAACAACTTTCAGTCTCACATGAGGCTGCACGGAGTCTACGATGCCATTCGCTGCCATGCGTTCGCCACCACCCTAGTGGGGACGGCGCAGACCTGGTTCACCACCCTAGCCTCGGGGTCGATCCATTTGTTTGGGCAACTCGGGAAGCTTTTTCGAGATTCACCGCAAAAGGTCGTCGCGAGAGAGAAAAAAGGGGGAAGAGAGAGGAGAGAGATTGAGCTAGCATAGAGAAAAAAGTGAGGGAGAGAGGGTCTGATAGAGAGAGAGAGAGGGAAAGTAAGAGGGAGAGATAGATGCACTAGAGAGGGAGAGAAAGGGAGCAGGGTTGCAGAGAACAAAAGGAATAGAGAGAGAGAGAGGCAAACAGTAAGAGAGAGAAAAAGGTAGGGAGAGAGAAGAGAAAAGTAGGGAGAGAGGGAGCTCAGGAGAGAGAGAGAGAAGCAGAGAAAAGGGAATGCGCTCCAAACCCTAGGGGGAGGGAGAGAGAATAAAAGTTAGAGAGAGCCGAAAGGGAAGAAAGTGCCTTCTTTAAAACGAGGGGGAAGAGGTTTTTAAAATAAAGAAAGGAGGGAAAGGGGGGCGGCGGTTGGCTAAAAGGGTTCTCCTTGGGCAGAAAGTTAGGGCAACCGCAAAAGGTCGTCGCGAGAGAGAAAAAAGGGGGAAGAGAGAGGAGAGAGATAGAGCGAGCATAGAGAAAAAAGTGAGGGAGAGAGGGTCTGATAGAGAGAGAGAGAGAGGGAAAGTAAGAGGGAGAGATAGATGCACTAGAGAGGGAGAGAAAGGGAGCAGGGTTGCGGAGAATAGAAGGAAGAGAGAGAGAGAGGCAAACAGTAAGAGAGAGAAAAAGGTAGGGAGAGAGAAGAGAAAAGCAGGGAGAGAGGGAGAGAGGGAGAGAGAGAGAGAGAAGCAGAGAAAAGGGAATGCGCTCCAAACCCTAGGGGGAGGGAGAGAGAATAAAAGTTAGAGAGAGCCGAAAGGGAAGAAAGTGCCTACTTTAAAAAAGGGGGGAAGAGGTTTTTAAAATAAAGAAAGGAGGGAAAGGGGGGCGGCAGTTGGCTAAAAGGGTTCTCCTTGGGCAAAAAGTTAGGACAACTATTTTAAACTTTGTATGCCCAGTTTGCCCCTGCCTTATTCCTTTTTGCAAAAATTGAACGTTATTCTGCTGAGATTCGACCTCTCATCCTTCCCAAAAGTCTCTAGAAATTTAACCAACCGTGCTAGATCTTCTTTATGTCTTGTTCACATAAAATGAATGTAAATTAGGATTTTATCGTGAACAATATTATATTTATGCTGAAATAAAATTATTTACTTTCCCGGTTTTACTAAAATATTGCAAATACACTATACTTTGTTATTCACATGAAATGATGATGTTTTTAACTCGGAATTTAACAAAATTGGTACCATTGGATTCAATGAAAAATTATCTATCATTTCATGCCGTTTTACACAAAGTTTCACCCTTTTCATTGGAATGGTGATCGTGCATGCAAATTGGCATGCTTAGAACTCGTTTTTGCCCTTTCTGTTATATCCTCGCCTTTACTAATCCTTTAGATAAAACTACCTGAAGAATAGAAGAGAAAGAGATTTTCCGATCAGTCTGTGATGATCGTTTTTCAGCTCTCGCCCCGACTAAGCACTTTTCACGACTTGGTCGTATTTCTAGTATAAGGGACTTTTTTTTTAGCTCGGCTTTTCCATTTAGTTGCGTTTTTGCCTTTGAGAGTGTGCACTTTTTACTATTCTCTTTAATTTGCCTGAGGGGAGATGTATACTTTTTGCTACCTGCCTTCTTTTAGCTCTTTTTAACACTTTATATGGCATTTAATATTTACATTGTCCCTTTAAATGACCGCTTCTTTAGAGTGTGGAGTAGGTTGGTCCCCTATTTCGAATCCCGACGTTCCAGCAATTTTATACTTTCAAGATTTTTCACTCATTCTAGGTTGCCGTGTGTATGTGAAAATCATTCATGTTGTGACTTCTTATGAAGTGGGATATTTTGAACTTTAAAGGCTCTATCTTATTTGGCTAACACAAAACTGATTTGTTTACGATTCACTTAATGAAACATGATTCCATGCAACTTACGTGGGATGTGAAAAAGAAGTTTTTGAAAATTTTTGACTATTTTCTTAGTGAAAAATATCAATTTTCTTCAAAAGATTTTTCAAACATGTATACTGATTGTCCCCCTCCCCGCCCCCCTAAAAATGCTAGCCATAAGAAAATGGGGAAGGAGAGAAACAACCCGTGGCTGTGAAGATGTGACTTTACCAAAGTCGACTGCTGCATTAAAACCTAAAAAGAAAGTGAAGAAAAGTAAAAGATGATGTAAAATGCTAGGTTGCCGCCAACAAGCGCTAAGTTTAACGTCTTCAGCCAGACGAAAGCACAATCATTGTGGATAACTTAGCGTCATGGACTCTAGTGGACAATTTTGAAGATTTTCAACAAACGGTTTTAACCGTTGACCATTAACGGCGAATGTTTGTCCAGTTTTTGGATCCATGTTTTTAACAGTACCATGGTCAAAGGCTTTAATGACAAGGTATGTCCCATCCCACCTTGATTTCAGTTTTCTTGGAAATAATCGAAGCCTATAATTAAATAGTCAAACTTTTTGATTTGGATCGAAAGATTTCCTCACAATGTGTTTATCATGGAAGGCTTTAGTTTTGGCTTTATAAATCTTGGAGTTCTCATAAGCTTCATTACGCAACTCTTCTACCTCACTCAGCTATAAGGTTCTATGGGTACTAGCTTGGGTTAAGTCCAGATTGACTTGTTTGATGGCCCAATACGTCCTATGTTCCAATTCCACAGGAAGGTGTCATGCTTTTCAAAAAATCAGACGATAAGGGGACATGCCAATAGGAGTTTTATAGGCGGTCCGATAGGCCCACAAAGCATCATCTAATCTTTTAGACCAATCTTTCCTTTCGGGTCTAATGGACTTTTGTAAAATATACTTGATTTCTCTATTGGATACTTCTACTTGGCCACTAGTTTGAGGATGATAAGGGTTAGCCAACTTATGATTAATTCTATATTTTTTTAAAAAAAAAATCAAAATTAAAAATTCGTGAAATGCATGCCCCCATCACTTATGATAGCTTTGGGCCACTTGAACCGTGAAAAAATATTTTTCTAGACGAATTTCATAACCACTTTATGATCATTGGTTTAGATGGCTACTACTTCAATCCAGTTAGAGACATAATCCACCGCCACTAAGATATATTCATGTCCAAAAGAAGGTGGAAAAGGTCCCATAAAGTCTATTCGTCAAACATCAAAGACTTCAACCACTAGAATTGGGTTGAGTGGTATCATGTCCCTTTTTGCTATATTTCCTACAGCTTGACATCTGAGGCAAGTTATGTTGGACTCATAGGCATCTTTAAAGAGTGTGGGCCAATAAAAGTCACTTTGTAGGACTTTGGCAGCAGTTTTATTCCCTGAGAAATGGTCCCAACAAGAAAGATTGTGGCAGAAGTTCAGCACACTCTGTTGTTCTTCCTCAGGGACACGTCGCCGGATGATTTGATCGGAACATAATTTGAATAGTTCAGGATCTTCCTAGAAGTAATACTTTTCCTGAGAGAAGAATCTGTCCTTCTCACTTTTGGTCCATTCTTTCGAAAGTTGATTGGCCACCTTGTATTTGATAAGATGAGTATACCAAGGTGCAATGGTGTGAGAAATGGCCAAGAAATGTTCATCAGAGAATGAATCTGTCATTGATTCACTCTCAGAAATGAGAATTCGGGATAGGTGGTCAGCTACCACATTCTCAAAGCCCTTTTCATCATAAATTTCTAAATCAAATTCTTGAAGGAGTAAGATCTATATGATGAGTCTGGGCTTTGCATCCTTCTTAGTCAACATGTATAAATTATGACCTTGCCCCTAAAAGATAAGATCGAAATTTTTCTAGGACAAAAACTACAACCAATAACTCCTTTTCTGTAGTGGTATAATTCATTTGGGCATCTGCAAGGGTGCGACTTGCATAATAGATCACAACGAGACACTTGTTGATCCGTTGTCCCAACATCGCACCGATAGCATAGTCAGAGGCATTACACATGATCTCAAAAGGTAGAAACCAATCAGGAGATTGAAGAATTAGAACTTTGGTCAAAGCTTCTTTCAAAGAATTGAATGCCTTTATGCATGGTTCATCCAAGTGGAATGGGACATCCTTAGTTAGGAGAAGAGTTAGAGGTCGAGCAATTTGAGAGAAATTTTGTATGAACCGGCGATAAAAACCGACATGACCAAGAAATGAACGGATTTTTCTGACAGAGGTGGGAGGAGGAAGATTAGATATGAGATCAATCTTAGCTTTATCTACCTCTATTCCCCTTTCAGATATAATGTGGCCTAGAACAATGCACTCGCGAACCATAAAATTGCTCTTCTCCCAACTAAGTATTAGATTGGTTTCTATACATCGAGCTAGCACCTGTTTCAAATTTTCTAGGTAATTTTCAAAAGAATCCCCGAAGATCAAAAAATCATTCATAAAAGCTTCGAGGAACTCTCCCACAATGTCGGAGAATATAGACATCATGCACCGTTGGAAAGTGGCAGGTGCGTTGCATAGTCTGAACGGCATTCTTTTGAAAGCAAATGTGCCATAAGGGCATGTAAAGGTAGTCTTTTTTTGATCTTCTAGGTAAATAGACACTTGATTATACCCGGAGTATCCATCTAAGAAGCAGAAGAATTTCTGGCCCAATAACTTTTCAAGAATCTGATCCATGAACGGGAGTAGAAAGTGATCTTCTTAGTCATGCTATTAAGCTTTCTGTAATCAATACACACTCTCCATCCCGTGGTGAGCTTAGTGGGTACCTCTTCCCCATAATCATTCTTGATAACTGTCAATCTGGACTTCTTGGGTACTACTTGAGTTGGGCTGACCCATTTGCTGTTTGATATGGGATAAATGATACCTGTATCAAGCCATTTCACAACCTCTTTCTTTACCACCTCTTTCATAATTAGATTAAGCCGTCTTTGCATTTCTCGACTCGACTTGGAATTTTCTTCTATGTAGATATGGTGCATGCAAATGGATGGGCTAATTTCCTTCAAATCTGCCACCGACCACCCAATGGCACCCTTATGGCCTTTAAGGACCTCGATTAGTTGGGCCTCTTGCGGCGATGTGAGATTTGCTGAGATGATGACCGAAAGAGTTTGGTCGGGACCTAAAAAGATAAACTTGAGAGACTCGGGTAATGACTTGAGTTCGAGTGCAGGAGGGTCCTCTAGAGATGGTAGAGCAGGCTCAGACTATAGGGCTGGTAAAGGTTCTACTTTGGGTCAAGATGTTAAAAGGTTAGGAGAATCCTTTAGAGCATTAACTTCTTCCAAAAGGTCATGTGTGAGCACTGGATCCTCTTCAATCAAATTGTCCAAGATATCAATGGTGTGGCACTCTTTTTCATGGGCCGGATATTAAGATGCTTTGAAAACATTGATCTTAACCTTTTGACCCCCAAAGGATATGTCCATCATGCCAATTTCACAATTAATATTAGCTTTGGCAGTGGCTAAGAAAGGACGTCCTAGGATGATCAGGGTATGAGTAAGTTCTTCAGGTGAGGCCATATCAAGAATAAGAAAATCCACGGGAAAATAGCAATCATAGACTTTTACAATAACATCCTCAATAAGTCCCCGTTGAGTTTTCACCGACCTATCAACCAACTGTAAAATGATTGATGTAGGCTTAAGTTCTCCAATATCAAATTTTTCATAAATAGTTGTTGGCAAAAGGTTCACACTGGCACCTTAGTCCAATAGAGCTCTATGAAATGTGATTCCACCTAAGCCACATGAGATCAAAGATGCCCCGGGGTCCTTTAGCTTTTTGGGAAGATGGTTCATCACAATTGCACTTACATCCTCCGAAAGCCTAACCATTTCAGGTGCCATTCTAGATTCCCTTTTAGGTGTGCACAATTCCTTAAGAAACTTAGCGTAAGCCGACACATGTTTAATGACGTCGAGGAGTGGAATATTAATATGAACTTATTTGAACAATTCCATCAACTCCTCATTTTGGTCTAGTTTCTTCCTTGCATTAGGTTTGGCTGCTAAAGTATTTGGGAAAGGCACCCTTGGTTGATATGAGCTTGGGCCTTCATCTAATTTTCTTTTAGAATCCCCCCCCCCCACTTCTCCATATTGGGCTCTACCTCACTCTCACTTTCGACCTCATGGGGTCCATTAGTGGAACTTTCTATCTTCCTTGGTTTCGGTAGGTCCTCCAAGGTCTTCCCATTCCTTAGGGCCGAAATAGCCTTAGCATTTTTGAATTGCGGCCCTTTAGCTTGTGATAATGGGCCGGGTTGAGGTAAAAGGCCCAATTGAGGTGGAAAATCCGGAGGCTGATTCCTTGGATTAGCTATGGGTTCACTAGGAAGTTGGCCCATTTCCATCCTCATAGTTGCCTCGGTTAACTGTCCCATTTGACTCCTCAACTTGAAAATAGATTATTGTTGGGTCAAGATGAGTTGTTGGAGTTGTGTGAACTTGTCATCAAAGTTGGGCTGAAGAGGTTGTTGGTAAGTGGGTGGAGGAGGATATTGGGTTGGTTGTCCTGATTGGAAGGATTGGTACTAGGCCAGTTGAGAGAATTGGGCATGCGGTCCCCTATCATATATATTCCCATAGAAGTTGGACTGGTGTTGAAAGGAGTTATGTGGCTTTTGGGCTTGATGCATGGGAGGATTAGACATTTGTAACGGAGCCTGTTGATTTTTCCATGCAAAATTGGGGTGATTCCTCCAGCCGGGGTAATAAGTGTTAGAGAATGGATCATTGCCGGGCCTAGAGAACCCCTGAGCAGCCTGAACTTGTTCTTGAATGAATGGTGGAAGTTGGGCCGCAGTTGGGCATTTAGTCACTTGATGGGCCGGACATGCGCACAAAGCACAAATGTCATGAGGGATGGAAGATGGGCTCTCGTATGGACTAGATGGCGTTGGATATGTAAGTTCTTGTTTAAGGCTAAGAGTTGGTCCAAATTTTAGGCCAACATGTCTACCTTATCCAATTTCTGATTGATCAAATTTATGTCCATTTTGGATTCGGGCTATCCTCGAGTCTTGAGTTCATACATCCCGGCCCGTTTAAATGGCCCAACAGTCCTCTCGTAAGATGAGAGAGAGGCATGATTGATGGAGTTGTTATTGGGTTCAGTCGTGACCTCCAGGAAATCACAGAAGCGGAAGAACATAAAACAAAATGATTTTCCAAACCGGTTCGGACTCCGATTGATGTAGCAAAAATGATCTAAAATAAATCATACGAGATTTATCACCTTGCACAGAATATGTTATCCTGTGAAAATCGATGCCGAACTCTACGAAGCTTTAAGCTGCACAAACGTCTGGCCTCTAGAGCCGATCCACACGAATCTCGCAGCAACAGAATTTTCTTCTTCTCTAAAACCCGCACAATACAACTCCTTGCTTCAAAGCTTCTGGGAAGAATCTTATTCTTCCAACTAAAACCACTTGACGGCCAGGTATGGAATGGTTGATTAAAGCATTAGCTTCTACGGGTTGGAGAATATGGGTTTATAAAGGATTTAAAGGCAGCAGCTTGAACCGCCATTTCAGCCAATATCGTCATTTAGCTGCCTCAGCTAAAAGTAACTGCGGTTAAAAATTAATCCGATGACATTTTATATATCAATATATTATTATTACCTCATTTATCAAATAAGCCTAATATTACATATATTATATATATATATATCCTTTACATTATTATATATATACTTCTAAGTCATTTATAAATTATTTTCCCAAAAGAATTTAATACTTTAGTATAATTTTCCATACAATAATACTCCGTTCTGCAAAAGTTATTTGTGTGTGATCCTCTAGGCCCATTATCTCTCTGGTTTAAAGATCCATTAACTTCTAATCTAATTAGAAGTACATTAAACCGGTTATTCCTAATAACCTTTTAATTACTTCCGGACCTTTTGATCATGTTGGGTCAAGTAAATCCACGTGATCCCAAAGGATGCTGGGTTCATCTTCACCCTGTCTGACACCTGTAAGTCAACAGTTACCGTGTCGCTATAATATCTCGCTCATTCTATGAGTCCGATCCGATCGTGTGGTATGGTTTTGTCAAACCACTGGTGATCGTGTCGTTTGACCATGACCTCCATAATAATTTCACGTTCATTCCAAACAAAGTGATACCACCCTGGCCAGAGATTTAGTGGAGCGTCCATGTCATGACTCATTAACTGTCTATGATATACTTGACAGTGAGCGATCCCTTCTTAACTATTAATGGTCTTCACATGTATTCCGATGTGGCTAATAATTTGGTGTTTCATGACTTATAGTTAAAGTCACTTAACCAAACATTAAACCACATCAGTCCTCACGCAAGACCTTATTAATGTCTCAGGTCAAAGGATCAACGATACTACTGAGACAGATGGATCTTCAGTTGACATTAGGTATAATTAACCATCTGAAGATCCGTCAACGGATCAGTTCAGTGAACATCCTCTCAGGATGAACACCCACACATATGTGTCGGTGCCCCGCACCTATGACCGTAAGATTGGTCATTTACACATCATTCGCGCTGATTTATAAGTAATCAATGTCGCAGAGTAATTACTCTCCAATCAGGAACAGTTTAAGGTATGCATCCATGTATAGTCAAACTCACATTCGAGATCCCATCTCGAAATTGACTTTACAACCACATATCCTAGGGACAACGTAAAGCAATCCATATATTACAAGTTTACGCTCTAAATACCACTTAAATATATTGAACAAGATTGTACAACACATTGCGCCTACACGGCCCATAATTGGTCTGTAGGACACCCAAAAATTAACAATCTCCCATTTGTACTATAGCCAATTGCCCACAGTCTTGGGCCGCATCTTTCCCGATGACGCTCAAACACAATCTGTGACAAAGGCTTAGTCAGTGGATCTGCAATATTATCTTCTGATGGTACACGCTCTACCATCACATCTTCTCTTGCAGCAATCTCCTGAATCAGGTGGAAGTGCCTAAGAATATGCTTCGACCTTTGGTGAGACCGAGGTTCCTTCGCCTGCACGATGGCCCCATTATTATCATATAATAATGGGATGCGATCTGATATGCTGGGAACTATGTCATGTTCCGAGATGAATTTCTTCATCCAGACCGCTTCCTTGGCGGCTTCAACCGTAGCTATATACTCTGCCTCTGTTGTTGAATCCGCAGTCGTTTCTTGCTTGGAACTCTTCCAACTGACTGCCCCTCCATTTAATATGAATACAAATCTAGACATGGATTTGCTATCATCTGAATCTGACTGGAAACTAGAGTCTATATATGCTCTCAATTGTAAGTCCTCTTCTCCTCCATACAATAATAAAAGATCCTTAGTTCTTCTCAAGTACTTAAGGATGCATTTCACTGTTTTCCAGTACTCTTCGCCTAAATCACTCTGATATTTGCTAGTAATACTTAAAGCATTGGCCACATCATGGCGAGTACATAGCATGGCATACATGATCGACCCTATTGCCGAGGCATAGGGTACCCGACTCATGTGCTCTACTTCCTTAGGTGTTCTAGGGGCCATGCCCTTAGATAGGTAAATTCTATATCTCATAGGAATGAGACCTCTTTTGGAATTTTTCAACTGGAATCTCCTGAGTATAGTATCTATGTATATAGATTGGGACATTCCCAGCATCCTTTTTGATCTATCGCGATAGATCTTTCTGCCCAGTACATAGGATGCTTCTCCCGAATCCTTCATGGAAAATGTCTTGGACAACCAAGACTTCGTTGATGTCCGCATCCTTACATCATTCCCAATGAGTAAGATGTCATCAATATAGAGGACTAATAAGGTCACTGAGCTCCCACTGACCTTCTTGTAAACACAGGATTCGTCTTCATTTCGAATGAAGTCAAAAGATTTGATAACCTCATCAAATCTCAAATTCCAACTTCGAGATGCCTGCTTCAATCCATAAATGGATTTATGAAGCTTGCATACCTTATTAGGATGCTGCTTAGATGTGAATCTATTAGGTTGTACCATGTACACCTCTTCTGACAGGTTTCCATTAAGGAAAGCTGTCTTCATTTCTATCTACCAGATCTTATAATCTAGGTATGCTGCAATGGCAAGGAGGATTCTAATTGACTTTATCATTGCTACTAGTGAAAAAGTTTCGTTATAGTCAATTCCTTGTCTTTGACGATATCCCTTTACCACCAGACGAGTCTTATAAGTGTCAATTTGTCCATCTACTCCGATCTTCCTTTTGAAGATCCATTTGCAGCTGATAGGGACCTTCCCTTCAGGTATGTCAACCAAGTTCCAAACTTGATTGGTGTACATGGATTGGATTTATGAATCCATAACTTCATTCCATTTCTCAGAGTCAGAAATACGAATTACCTCTTGATAGGATTGAGGATCATCATCCTGATTTATCCGTACCTTAGACAAACTGTCAGAGATATGTCCAACATATCTCTCAGGTTCTCTAGGTATCCTACCAGATCTTCGCAATATCTGTGTTTCATTTTGAGCATTTTCCGTAGGTGGTGTCTCATTTAATGAGACTGTGTCCCCAGTTTGTGGTTGATGGACCTCGTCCAATTCTATATGGCACCCACTATTTTTCTGGATGAGATATTCTTTCTCCAAGAATACAACTCTCTTGGCCACTAAGACCTTTTGCTCAGAAGGGTGATAGAAATAATATCCAAATATTTCTTTTGGATATCCCACAAACCTACACTTGTCTGTTCTTGACTCTAGCTTATTTGCATCATTCCTCTTTACATGGGCAGGACACCCCCAAACTTTAATATGATTAAAGTAGGCTGCAGTCTCTAAAGCGTACCCCTATAGAGACAATGGTAATTCTGCCAAAGACATCATGGAACAAACCATGTCTAACAAAGTCCTATTTCTCCTTTTAGATACACCATTATGCTGTGGCATATATGGTGGGATCCACTAAGAAATTATTCCATTGTCCTTCAGGTAAGAAGTGAATTCGAGACTTAATATTCACCTCCTCAATCCGATCGAAGAGTTTTAATATTTTTACCAGTCTGCTTCTCTACTTCATTCTTATATTCTTTAAACTTCTCAAAAGCTTGTGATTTATATCTCATTAAACACACACAGCCATAACTAGAGAAGTCATCAATAAAAGAAATGAAATAGAAATATCCTCCTTTAACTTCTATTGACATGGGTCCACATACATCCGTGTGTATGAGTTCCAGAAGCTCAATAGTCCTTTCACCATGTCCACTAAAAGGAGCTTTGGTCATCTTCCCCATGACACACGACTTACAGGTATCAAATGATTTGAATTCGAATGAATTCAAGTATCCATTTGAACATATGTGAGAAATCCTCTTCTCTCTTATATGACCAAGTCTGCAATGCCAAAGATATGCAGGATTCACTTCTTCTGTCTTGTCACTGGAAACCTGCATTACATCATTACATGTATCCAATACATATAACCCATTGAACAAATAACCATTAGCGATAATCAAACCATTATTGATAATAGAACACCTAGTGCTAGTTATCGTCAAAGAGTAACCAACATTGTTTAAGCAGGAAATAGATACAATGTTTCTGATAATTTTTGGAATAAAATAACACTCTGTTAACTCCAGAATTATCCCAGAAGGTAAACTAAGATGAGCAGTCCCCACAGCTTTAGCAGCAACTATAGCTCCATTGCCCATCCTTAGTTGGATCTCTCTTTTGTCAAATCTTCTTTTATTTGTCAGTACCTGCAAAGAATTGTAGATATGAGATGCGCATCTAGTATCCAATACCCATGATGTGGATCTCATAAGAGACAAATTTAAGCCAATGACAAAAATACTTTCATTTAGAATTGCCTTAGATAAACAACTAATAGGGGATGCCGCAGTGAGAGGCCCTGGCTCGAGCGGCACAATGCGTTCACAACAGGTGAAGCAGAGTTTGGTGTAGTACGCTGGGGCAGTTGGAAGCAGAAGCTGTTGGAGAGGGGCCGACGCAATGGGCCGCACGACGTGGCAAGGCGCGGCGTGGAATTTATCTCTCTAAAGGTCAGTCTCCAAAGACCCCTGAAGAAAGGGCAATGATGGATAAAATTCCTTATGCTTTAGCCATATGTTCCATCATATACACCATGCTATGTACTAGACTTGATGTTGCATATGCTCTAAGTGTTACGAGCAGACATCAGGCATATTCAAGTGATGATCATTGGAAGCCTGTGAAATGTATCCTTAAGTACTTAAGAAGAATTAAGGATATGTTTCTAGTCTATGGAGGAGGTGACTTAAAGCTATAAGGATATACTGACTCGAGTTTTCAGTCTAATCTGGATGACAATAAGTCAATATCAGGATATGTCTTTACACTCAACGGGGGAGCAGTGAGCTGGAAAAGTTTCAAGTAAGAAACTACTGCTGATTCGACAATAGAAGCTGAGTACATTGCTGCTACTGAAGCCGCCAAGAAAGCAGTTTGGATGAAGAAATTCATCAGCGATCTTGGTTGTGGTAGATAGCATCTCTGGTCCCATCCCACTACTGTGTGACAACAATGGGACAATTGCTCAAGCGAAAGAGTCGAGGTCTCATCAGAAGTGAAAACACATTCTGCAATACTTTTAGATGATTAGGGAAATTATAACTCGAGGAGATGTCGTGGTGGAAAGGGTTCCTTCAGCCAACAACATAGTAGATCTACTGACAAAATCATAGTCTCAAAATATATTTGAGCGTCACTTAGAGAATATGGGTATTCTATATAAGAGTGATTAGCTTTAGTCTAAGTAGGAGATTGTTAGTATTAATGTCCTACAAGCCAATCTGATACTATGTAATATTCATTTTATTAATATAATGACATTATTTTATTGTGTAATTAATTCGATCTTTGTTTGTCGTACTACGATGAAGTCCATGAACATGTGCAATGGTCTTCGAATTATGATAAGATCATAATTACAGGACCGAAGACTTATAAACACATATTCTTAATTGTTCTTAATCGGAGGATATTTGAGAAGGACATCAAACATCCAGATAGACTAGTATAGGTTTCTTTAGCTCATATGATGAGGTGACTGATCCTATATGTCACTTGTGTGGAGACACTATGCTGGACCTGTAGGTGCTCATTGGTGAATGAGTTCACTAAACTGATTTGACTATGAATCGCTGGATGGTACCTACCTAACTGTTAGCTAGCTCGATTCTTTTGTCACAATTGTATGGATGGTCCTTGGACTTGAGACACCAAGGATCCTTGTTGGTAGGTCTCTGAACTTTGACCTTGATTAACGAATCCCTAACTATGGGTTATCTATAAGTCAAGTGATCAGGTTCAGGGGGGTACCCTCGAAGATAATTATGTGATCAATATGGGATCATCCGCTCTCGGTAATAGGAGAGAGGATGTTCCAGAAATGATGTGCTGAAGTCCCTGGCCAGTGCAGACTCTATATCATATAAAGAGTTATCAAATATATATTAGCGACATATGATTCAAGTGAATCGACCGGTTAGGGTTTGACAGTAAACCATACCCTCGGTCAATTCAGGAACATTTTACGGATGAAGGATTATATCCACACAGTAACTGATGATAGAAAAGTTCCCATAGTGGGTTGCATAAATCCCAATGTCTTCCGAGATCACATGGTGTTGCTTGGTACCCAACATGATCAGAAGCCCGTCCGAATTTATTGTGGGACATTAAATTCGGCTGGTTAATTAATATAGGGATATTAGTTAATTCAGTGGATTTGAAAAGAGTTACTGGACTTAATGGGGCATTAATTGGACTAGTATTTGGGCTTGGAGGGTCACACAGAAAAGGTTTTCAAGTCGATGCACATTTTGACGGGGTGTCGAATAAGTGTGGATTTTTTATGAAAAAACGTAAAACCACTTATTATAAAAGTACCGCTGCTAGGTTTGGGGCCAGCATCCCTGACCTAGCCACCACCCCCCTCTCTGTCCTCTCTCTCTCCTGGGCGTCCCCCTCTGTGGCCGGCCCCTTAGAGGCTCAGCTTCGCCTCCCGCCCACTCCGCATCCCGTTCGACAGGAATTCTGAAACCGCATGTCGTGGAGGATTACGTGCAACCGAATAGGATTTGCGGATGCTGCACTAAGCGAGGAAGCAAGGACGATCCATCGAGAGTAAGACTGCGTGGATACCGCTAGAGGCCGAACACCTGCGCGGCTTGCGACATCACACCGACGAAATCGGACGAACGCTGATTCGAATCCGCGCAAGGTAAATATGATTTTACTATATGTCTTTGTATCTGAAACGGCATGGATCTGCGTTTGTTCAGATCCAACACGGAGAACCCAACAGTCATGTGCCTGGAGCATCCACTATCCATGTACCACTTTGATGCTCCTAGGCTATCTTGCGTGCATCACTTGACAGTTTTAGGCACCCGACACTTTTTGGGTCCTTTGAGATAGTCGCAAGAACAGAATCTTTAGGTACCTAAACCCACTTCCTCATCCTATAGCTTTTAAAAGTTTGGCCTAGTCTGCCATAGTGTGAGCAGCATTCCAAATAAGGTGTCTTTGACTTTGAATCTTTTGAAGTTGAAATTTCATAAATCTAGAGAGTGGATATTCATATAAAGGTTTTACGTTTGAAAGGCCTGATGAGGGATATAACCAAGGGCATCTTTTCTATTGTCAGTCTTAAGTCTTTTCAAGTATAGGTGTAAAGATGTTTTGCCCCTAGTTGCTTCTTAAGAGAATATTTTAAGCATTAGATCTTTTTAGTGAACTCATTCTCAAATATTCTATCTTCATTAACAACTGTATTTCCCTTACTTATCTTTGATAGTTAAGCATGTAATTCTTGAATCTTAAGATCATTGATTTTATTAACCTCATAGAGATGTTGTTAGGTTCTATTTTCTCAAAATCGCGGACGCAGCGGAAAAAAATAAAATAAAACAGAAGCGATCCCTGTCCGTTTCGATAAACATAAACCGAAAGCTGGCGATCAGTCATCACCTTGGGCGGATTCGAATCCACTTTTGAACGGTTCAGTCGATATGACACCGCTAGCCACTCAGACGCCTAGCTTCTAGCAAAGTCCACGCGATTCTCCTCGCGACGGATTTCCTCACGATCCTCGTTCCTCGCAGCCCTCAAAGAAGTTGTCGTTCGCTGTAAAAATTGGCACGACACGCAGTCGATTTCCTATCTCACAGGAGTCGGAGAAGACGACGAAGCAGGCTCCAGAGAGGGAGACGACCTGGGGGGCAAGAGAGAGAGAGGGAGAGAGGAGGGGGGGGCCAGGGTTGAGCCGATGCCTGGCCTGCCCAGCCCACTCGCTATATTTTATACTTACTCGCGTTTTTCATAAAAGTCCTGGAAAAGTATAAAATCGACTTTTAATCCATCGTCTTGAGAATCCTTTGCGTGTGACCCTTTAGGCAAAACTACTAGTCCAGTTAATGGCGAATTAATTAATTAATCAACTGAATTAATGTCGCACATCAATTCGGTCGGGCCTTCGATCACGTTAGGTACCAAGCAACACCACATGAACCCGGAAGGTATTGGAGTTCAACAACCCACTTTTGGAACCTTTCTGTTGACAGTTATGATGTGGATATAATCCTTCATTCGTACAATGTTCTAGAGTCAACTCAGGATATAGTGAACTGTCAAACCCTAACTTGTCGATTCATTTGGATCGGATGCTATCGTATAATATCGGAAAACTCCTTTCCCGATATTATTGTCCGCCCTGGCCAGGGACTCCGACACATCCTACTTAGAGCATTCTCTCTCTGAATACTAAGAGCGAATGATTCCTTATTGAACAGTCAATTCCTTTTGACGGTATCCTACTGTACCCGATCCTTGGCTATTTAGAATCCTATGAATAGAGATCTATAAACCAAAGTCAAAGTACATAAGTCCACCGACAAGGTGTCCCTAGTGTCTCAGGTCCAAGGACCATCCACACAATTTAGATAATAGAATCAAGTTGGTGATAGTTAGGTACATTATTACCTAGTGATTCAGTCGGATCAGTTCGGTGAACTCATTCTCTAATGAGCACTTACAGATTCGCCTTAGTATCTCCACACAAGTGACTATGAGATCAGTCACCCTCATCATATAAGCAGGAATAATCTATACTAGTCTAACTGGATATATGATGTCCTTCTCAGATATCCTCCGACTATGAACAATTAAGAACATGTGTGTATAAGTAATCAGTTTCATTAGTATGATCTCATCATAATATGATCACTATTGCACATATTCACGGACTTCATTATGAAATAATAATAAAACGAATTACACATAATGAAATAATGTCATGTTATTAATAAATGAATGAGATTATACAATGTCAGATTGGTATGTAGGCTGCCTATGACTAACATTCTTCCACTTGGTCTAAAGCCAATAACCTTTATGCAATATACATATAGCCTCTAGGTGACGCTCAAACACAATTTGAGACAATGACTTTGTTAGTGGATCTGCTACATCATTGGCGGATGAAAGTTTTTCCACCACTATATCTCCTTTGTAAATTATTTCTCTGATAAAATGAAAGCGCATCAGAATATGCTTCAATTTCTGATGAGATCGTAACTCTTTCACTTGAGCAATTGCCCCATTATTGTCGCACAATAGCATAACAGGATCAGAGATGCTGGAGACTATGTCGAGGTCGGTGATGAACTTCTTTAACCACACTGCTTCCTTGGTGGCTTCAACTATGGAGATGTACTCAACTTTCGTTGTTGAATCTGCAGTGGTTTCCTACTTGAAACTCTTATAGCACACTACACCTCCGTTCAGAGTAAACACAGAACCAGACGTGGACTTGTTATCATCTTGATGTGGTTAGAAACTCGAGTCAGTAAAGCCTCGTAGTTTCAGGTCACCTCCTCCATAGATAAGAAACATATTCTTAGTTCTTCTCATGTACTTAAGAATATACTTCACTGCCTTCTTGTGCTCTTCGCCTGGATCAGCTTGAAATCTGCTCGTAACACTTAAGAGCATATGCAACTTTAAACCTTGTACATAGCATGGCATACATGATAGATCATATAGCAGAGGCATAAGGTACTTTATCTATGAATGCCCTCTCTTTAGGAGTCTTAGGAGACTGCTCTTTTGAGAGATAAATTCCACATCCCATCGGTATGAGACCTCTCTTAGAATTTTTCATGCCAAACATTTTGACGATAGTATCTATGTACATGGATTACGTCATTTCAAGTATCATATTTGATCTTTCTCTATAGATCCGTATTCCTAATACGTAGAATGCTTCTCCCAGATCCTTTATCGAGAAGTTTTTCGACAGTCAAATCTTTACCGATGACATCATAGTTATATCATTCCTAATGTGTAGAATGTCATCTACATAAAGAACTAAGAAGGTGACTGCACTCCCACTGGTCTTCTTGTACATAGAAGGCTCATCTTCATTCTTAATGAAGTCATAAGATTTGACAGCCTCGTCAAATCTTATGTTCCAGTTCTATGAAGCCTACTTCAGTCCATAAATGGATCTCTGAAACTTACACACTTTATCTGGAAACTCCTTGGATGTAAAACATTCTTGCTGTATCATATACACATCTTCCTCAAGGTTACCATTGAGTAAGGCAATCTTTACATTCATCTACCAGATCTCATAATTGTAGTGTGTAGCTATGGCGAGGAGAACTCTAATTGACTTTATCATGGCAACTGGTAAGAAAGTCTCGTCATAGTCAATTCTTTGTCTTTGACGATATCCCTTTGCCACCAATCTTGCCTTATAAGTGTCGATTCGTCCACTTGCACCGATCTTTCTCTTAAAGATTCACTCGCACCTAATGGGTACAATACCCTCATTCAAGTCCTCCAAGTTCTAAACTTGGTTGATGTACATGGACTGGATTTCAAAGTTTATGGCTTCTCGCCATTTTCCGGCTTCTGGGCCTTCTATGACCTCTTGGTAGGATTTAGGATCATCATCCTCATTATATTTCACCTTAGACTCATCTTCTGTGATATGTCCCACATATCGTTCGGGTAGTCTACGTATTCTACCAGATCTACAAGGCTCATTTGTGTGTACTTGAACAGATACAGGAAATGATAGCTCATCTGATGATATTCTAGCTGTTTGGGGATCTGGAACCTCTTCTAATACTATTTTACTCCTACCGTCCTCTTGGAGAAGGTATTCCTCTTTCAGGAAGATAACTTTTTTGGCTACAAATACCTTTTGTTCACCAGGATGGTAAAAATAGTATCCAAACATCTCCTTTGGATATCCCACAGATATGCGTCTATCAGTTCTTGATTCCAGTTTGTTCGGATCATACCTCTTTACATGAGCAGGACAACCCCAGACTTTAAAATGTTTAAATTTTGATTTCTGTCTTTCAATATTTCATATGAAGTAGAGGTCACAGACTTGCTGGGTATTCTACTCAGTAGGTATGCTGCTAACTCTAGAGTATACCCCAGAGAGACACTGGTAAATCCGAAAAATTCATTATAGATCGCACCATATCCAACAAGGTGCAATTCCTCCTTTCAGATACACCATTAATCTATGTCATATATAGAGGAATCAGCTGAGAAAGGATATTATTATTCTTTAAGAATTATGTGAAACTAGTACTCAAGTATTCTCCCCCCCGTTCAGATTGAAGAGCGTTAATACTCTTTCATGTCTACTTATCTACTTTATTCTTGAACACTTTGAACTTCTCAAATGCTTCTTACTTATACTTCACTAAGTACACATAGCCGAATCTAGAGAAGTTATTAGTGAACATGATAAAGTATGAGAAGTCACCTTTGGCTTGGGTGGACATGGGACCACATACATCCGAATGTGTTAGTTCCAAGATGTCCTTGGCACGTTCTCCATGTCCAGTAAATGGACAATTTGTCATCTTTCCCAAAAGACATGACTTACATGTTGCAAACGATTCATAATCGAATGCATTTAAATAACCATGTTTGTGCAACTTTTGTAGCCTGCTTTCACTAATGTGTCCAAGTCTATAATGTCACATGTAAGCTTAGTTCACACAATTCCTACTCTTCTTAAGAGCATTATCAATATGGAGACTATAGTAAGAAATATCTAAAAGATATAAACCATTGACTAAAGGTGTCGAAGCAATTAATTTATTACTATATAAAATCAAACAACTTTCGTTCTCAATAGTCAATCTATATCCAATCTTGTCCAAACAAGAAATTGAAATGATCTTCTTTATTATGCTAGGTACATAATAACAATCATTTAATGATAGGACGTCTCCTGATGGAAGCTTGAGGTTTGCTGTCCCTATAGTAATTACCGCAACTTTAGTGCCATTTCGTAGTCTCAGATCTACCTCGCATTTTCTTAGCTTGCGCTTACTTGTCAGCATCTACACATTATGGCAGACATGAGAAGCACATCTAATATCTAATACCCAAGATGTGTAATCTCTTATATACAAGTTGATATCTATCATATAGATATCTGAAGCTTCTGATGGCTTTGCCTTTCTATGAGCATTATCGTTAAGGTACTCCTTGCAGTTCCTCTTTCATTGACCCTTTTGCTTGTAGTAGAAGCAGTCACCCTTTTCTACTCTTTTGGCAATGCCCTTCTTAGGCACAAAATTTGGCTTATGTTGCTTCCTGCTCTTGCCTTTCTCAAAGGCAATTGCTGTTGTCCTCCTCTTATTGGTCTTACTAATAATAAGGACATTGGGCTTTTCCTTTATAAGGTTGGCTTCTGCAGTTCTCAACATATTAAGAAGCTCAGCCAAGGAAGTCTGCATCTTGTTCATATTGAAGTTAACAATGAACAGTGCATATGATGCAGGGAGTGAGGCAAGGACAAGATCAATGTGCATCTCCTTGGGTAAAGGAACCCCAATAGCTTCTAACCTCTCAATCCACTCAATCATCCTCAACACATGGATCTGCATTGAAGATCCCTCTGTCATCTGTGCTTTAAACAGGGATTTGGATATCTCATATCTCTCTTGTAACGACCCGCCACCCTATAATCGGGGATCCGATTACTAAATGGGTACCGAATTATTAATTTGGAACCAAACCAGGATCTAGTAAGTCTGGGAAATAAATAATAAACTAAGCTAAACATTCACATCGCATTGAATTGAAATGAAAGTGCGGGAATTAAAATTATTACAATGCGACTCGATACAGCAAATAATTACATACTCCAACTGAAAAGAAATAATTAAACATACAGGCCAGAAATAAATAACAACTACATCGGGGCATACCCCGGAACAACCGCTGAAGGCGCTCAACACGCGGCCGCACACGCCGCCCTAGGTCTGTTGGGAGTCCTCACCTGAAAACCGCAGGGGTGAGTCTCAAAACAAGACTCAGTAGGGATCCTTCGATCCCCACTGCCCACGCACACACCCACAAGTGCAAAGTACAGCTAACGGTAAAGTAACGAGCACAGTTGTAAGTACAATTCGTAATTCTCAACGTGGAATCACATGCAATCGAAAATATAATAAACATGCATATTCTAAACCAGCCGACTAGGGAATCCACAACTGCCGTCTCGGTAGAGCTCGCCAACCACACAAACAACGGTGGGAAAACCTCGACCCGCTGAGGCCAAGCAGTAACCCCTCATATAGCACACTAGCTACTCCGGCCCAACCGGCTCAGGTGGCTACTCCTTCCCTCAGCATGAGTGACTCTCCGAATGTACCACTCCGACACCGGTACTAGCTGACCCCGGGGTTCACCAGGTGACCCTCTCTCACTAGGCGTCACCCCGCCCACGCCCCCACCGGCGCTGTGCTCACGCCCCCACCAGCACAGGGTGATAAAGCGCTACAATATCACTCTAGGTCCACAGTAACACAAAACCCAGCACAGTACGATCCGGTTACGTGAAAAGTCCGCAATCGCATAACACACATGTAGCATCGTCCGGTCATGAAGAATCTATCTCTACCGGGTACACTAAAACATGCACTAACCATCCGACTAACAGTATGAACACATTTTACTGGCATGAATTAGTGAGGTTCTGTCTTGAATCGCATCGCCCAAGGCCGACGCCATTCAAGCTCCATGTACAGGTTCATGTAAAGCAGTCTTCAGAATCAGGCCCTAAAAGGCGTCGACACCAGTGGTCGCCTTTCAAAAGGCGTCGACATCCTCAGACGCCATTTAGCACAGAAATCCAGAAATTCCAAAGAAATTACCCAGGGGATTTCTGCCTTAAAAGGCGTCATGGTTGCCCGACGCTATTCAAAAACGCGTCGACCACTCATGACGTCTTTTAGTCCCAGAATCCCGAACTGGCAGACTCTCAGTCAGGCGATTCCTGTCTAAAAGGCGTCGTGGTGGCCCGACGCCCTTCAAAAAGGCGTCGTCCATGCACGACGTCTTTCAACCCCAGGAACCAGAGTCTGCCATGAGCCCGAGGGCTCCCTTTTCAACCCAAACAACCCCAAAATCACCCAAAAACGGAGGAGAAAGAGGGGCAATACAATCCATAGGAAACCACATTCATAGTAAATCCCCCATATCATCAAAAGAACACCTAAACATGCTCATTCTACCCCCCCCCCCAAAACCAAAGATCCATAACATGCTTAAACGGGGAAAAACATGGTTTAAACACGATGCTATGGGAACCGTCACCCTACCGGATACTTGGATGCCTCCGAGCTTCAAGCCGTCCACCTGTCTCGCCCCACGCCGCCGCCGGTACCGCCGTAGTCGTCCTTGCTCCACCGTGACGTCGGCCGCCGTCCGGAGAGTAGAACGCCGCAGTGGAGGTGGAGGTGGTAGTGGTAGGAGCTAGGTAGAGGATGGAGTGGAGGGAAAGGTGAAATGGTGGAAGGAAAAGAGGGAGGAGGAGGATCGCCGCCGAGTTCGCCGGAGGGGAAAGAGAGAAAGGGAGAAGGAGAAAATGAGGGAAAGAAGGAGGGCTCGCGGGGTTAACCAGAGGCTGGCTAAAACGCGTCGACATCCACGGACGCCTATCAAGTGATATGACGGCCGCTCTGACAAGTTTCTGAAACGCGTCGATCGAGGCAGACGCCGTTCAGCCGACATGTCAGGGCCGTACTCTGACACACCCAGAGTCGCAGTCTGAAAGGCGTCGTCCTATGTGGACGCCGTTCAGATGATGCGACAGGGCCGTACTCTTCGCGGCCCAAAGCCAACCCACGTGGCACCCACGTGGCAGAACCTGAAACGCATCTGCGACGGTGGACGCCGTTTAAACCGCGTAGGGCCAGAACTACAGGGTCCGACTACACTAGGGCCAGACCACGTGGTACAACACAGAGTCCCAGACCCCACTAGGGCCAGAACTACAGGGTCCGACTCCGAAAACCGGATCCGAAAGTCTCAATCCTTACATCTCTACCCTGTTTTGCTCCTCAAACAACTCCATTAAATGGAGCAAGATGGCTTTGGCACCCATGTTCTCGTGCTGCCTCTGCAACTCATTGCTCATAGAGGCAAGCATATAACATTGTGTCAGAGTGGAGTCTTCCTTCCGTTTATCATATGCGAATCATCTCTACCTTAGAGGCATCTAATGTCGGTTCAGCAAGAGGATCATCTTCAAGGATATAGGCAATATGCTCAGACCTGAGGACAATCTTTAGATTTGTGAGCCAATGCAATTAGCTCGGGCTTGTCAAACGATTGGCATCAAGTATGCTATAGAGTGGGTTATTCGACGACATTTTTCCCTACATAAGATTTTATTTAGTAGACGTTCAATTATTATATCTAAAACAAGATATGGACTTTTAATCAAGTTTTAACTCCTACTAATTTTCGATGGACTATATAACCTTCGGATATACAGAACGGGAGATGCCGACAGTCTTCTAGAGGGGATAAAAAGCTAATGACTTATAGTACAGCCTTATGGATAGCATAACTGTAACGACCTGCCACCCTATGATCGGAAACCCGATCACTAAATGGGTGTCGAATCATTATCCACGGTCTCACACCCGGATCTCATACACACGTTTGGAAGAGTAAGCGTTAAACAAGGCTAAATATAACAATCACACGGACTACAAGGAATTACAAGTGCACAGGAAGGAAATTAATAATGTCCGTACACAGTCCAACAATAATTACATGGTCTAAAGAATTAAATAAGTACAGGCAGAAGCAAAGTACAACAACATCGGGGCATACCCCGGAACTGAGATAGCTGCTGGTCCGCACACCAAGGAGAACACCACGCCTCCACTTGCCAGGAGGTCCACACCTGAAACCGCAGGGAGTGAGCCACACCAGAATTGGGCTCAGTAGGGATCATCCGATCCCCTGCCTCCCACTCACACACCCACAAGTGCAATAATACAGATACAAGTAAAGTAAGCAAGTAAAGTAATTACTACTCCTAAATCTCGATATACATGCATTCGAAATGTAACATGCATATCTCAAAAATCATTCTACTAGGGAGCCTACAACCAGCGTCTCGATAAAGCACACCAACCACACAACCGAAAGTGGGAACACGCCAACCAACAACCGAAACTGGGAACACGCCAACCAAGAACCGAAAGTGGGAAACACTGACCCGCTGAGACCAAACAGTAACCCCTCGGATAGCACGCTGGCTACTCCGGCCCAACTGGCTCAGGTGGTTACTCCTTCCCCCAGCACGAGTGACACTCCACAGGTACCACTCCAACACCAGTACTAGCTAACCCCGGGGTTCACCAGGTGACCCTCTCTTACTAGGCGTCACCCCGCCACTGCTCCCACCGGCGCTGTGTCCCACCCACACCGACACAGGGTGTCAAGCGCTACAACTGTCACTCTAGGTCCACAGTAGCACAAAACACAGCACAGTGCGATCCAGTCACGTGAAAAGTCCACGGTCACACGAAACACAACGTAGCACGATCCGGTCATAAGGAATCCCTCATTATCGAGTATATATATAAAGCATGCATTAACTGAACTATCTAACAGTGTAAACACATATTAATAGCATGAATTAATGTGGTTCTGTCTTGAATCGCGTCGCCCAAGGCCGACGCCATTCAAGCCTCCTAAACTGGTTCATGTGAAATCTAATCTCGAAACGTAGCCTAAAAGGCATCGCCACAGGTAGCCGCCCTTTAAAACGCGTCGCTGTCCTTCGTCGCCTAACAGTGACAGAAGCAGGGACAGGCTACGGTTGATTCTCTTAAAACGCGTCGTCCAGGGAAGTCGCCTTTTTGAAAGGCGTCGCTGTCTTTGGACGCTATTCACCACGGAAATTTATTCTAACAGAAACCGCTTCTGGGACATTTTTGTCTAAATGGCGTCGTCCTAGGAAGCCACAATTTGAAATGACGTCGTCCTAGCGCGACGTCATTTAGGGTCAGAAGCCGGTTTCCTGCAACTCAACCCGAGGGTCCCCTTTTAACCTTAAAAAACACCCTAAAATGCCCAAGAGGGGGAAAACGAAGAGGAAAAACTAAACCTCCATATGAAATCCATAAATTCTCATGCATAGGAACCACCATTTACCTCAAGAAAAAACCCCTTAATATGCTCATTCTACCCAAAAACCCCACACACACATCGTGACTTACACGGGAAACACAGATGAAACAATTACAATACATGCAAGGTTCGTCCCCCTACCGGTTTCTTGAACTCCTCCTGGCTCTGTGCCGCCGAACCGTCGCATCGCAGACCGCCGCTTGGTACCTCCGAAGACGTCGTCACTCCGCCGGGACGTCGGCCGTCGTCCAGAGAATGAAGCGCCGCGAAGGAATTGGTGGTGGTAGTGGTAAGAGGTAGAGAGGTACTGGAGTGGTGGAAGAGGAAAAAAAGGAAAGGAAAAGAGGAATCGGAGGGGGCGGAGAGAGGGAAGAGAGAGAGTGAGGGGAGAAAATGAGGGAAAGGAGGGAAGGCTCGCGGGTCAATCCGAAACAGGGTAAAATGCGTCGTGCGAGACAGACGCCTATCAGATGACAGGACGGGCCGTACTGATAGAGGCTCTTAAATGCGTCGCCCACCAAAGACGCCGTTCAGACGACGAGACCGGCGCCGTACACTGACAACTCAGGGTCCTGCTCTGAATGGCGTTGTCCAATAAGGACGCCGTTCATACGACACGACAGGGGCCGTACTCTCGCGGCCCGATGCTCCCCCACGTGGCGTCCACGTGGCACAACAACAAACTCACTAAATGGCGTCCACACAGCAGGACGCCGTTTGAAACGCGTCGTGCCCCCTAGACGTCATTTAGAAGGTACACCCCAGACTCATCAGGATCCAATCCAGGAGATCCGACCCAAAATTGACCTGAAAACTAAACCCGAAATCTCAATCCTTACATACTCCCCCCCTTAAAAGAATTTCGTCCTCGAAATTTCCTGCTATAATTAACGACAACGAAACATAAAAACTACCAGCTCACAAGGGAGCTTACCGGAAAAGGTAGGGAACTATTCCCGCTTCTCAACCTCGCACTCCTAGGTCGCCTTGCCCCCGGAGCGATACTGCCAAATCACATAACCAAAGGTACAACCTTGTTCTGGAGGACCTGATCCTTGCGCTCCTTAATACGTACTAGAAACTCTGGAAAGGACAAGTCCTCAGCAACTTCCAATTCTGAAAAATCCAAAACATGAGGTGGATCCTGAACATCTCCTCAACAACGCAACATGGAACACAACGTGCACCTCTACAAGACTGGGCGGCAAGGCTAGCTGGCATGCCGTTTCCCCAATTCGAGCAAGAATGGAAAAAGGCCCAACATATTGCGGACTCAACTTACCTCGCTTCCCGAATCTCATCACACCCTTGGAGGGTGAGACTCAGAGAACACATGGTCTCCAATCTCTAACTCAAGCGGTCTCCTACAGATATCTGCATAACTCTTCTATCTGCTCTGAGCTATAATTAATTTCCACTGTACCATTCTGGTAACTTCTGCATACTGATGTACCAACTCTGGTCCTACTATCTGCCTCTCGCCAATCTCAGATCAATTCACAGGGGATCGATATGGCCGTCCGTACAATGCCTCGTAAGGCGCCATGCAGATACAAGAATGGTAACTGTTGTAGTAATCAAACTCTACTGAAGACAAGTGCTTTTCCCACGAACCTCCCCAGTCTAGGCAACATGCCCTGAGCATATCCTCCAGACTCTGAATGGTCCTCTCCGACTGCCCATCAATCTCGGGATGATAGGCCGAGCTGAAGGCTAACTGCGTGCCCAAGGCCTTCCAAAAACTCTTCCAGAACCTAAAAGTAAATCTCGAATCCCAGTCTGACACGATGGATAAGGGCACGTCGTGCAGAAAGATGATACGATCCACAAACAACTTAGCCAACGCACCGACTGACCAGTCCTTCTTAATAGCCAAGAAGTGTGCTAACTCGGTCAATCGCTCAACAACAACCCAGATCGCGTCCCTTCTGCCAGGGGATACAGGTAATCCCATCACAAAGTCCATAGTCACAAGCTCCCGATTCCATACCAGGATCGGCAAAGGCTGCAACAACCCTTCTGGTCTCTGATGTTCCTCCTTAACCTACCGACAAGTCATGCACCTAACCACAAAATCAACCACATCCTTCTTCATACCAGGCCACCAAAAAGCCACCTCAAACAATGACACATCTTAATCGTTCCGGGAAGTACTACATATCTAGAACCGTGCGCCTCATCAAGGACACACCTGCGCACATCCTCCTCGGTCGGAACATCGAGTCTACCTCTAAACCTGACTGTACCATCATCCCACAATTCCACCTCTGGTCTCTGGAGAATTTGCGGTAACTCTACATCTGCCCTCTAAGTCTCAATTACGGTATGGTACACTGCTGGCCTCATAGTTAAGTTGGCCAACACGGCTCTATCAGCCTCTCGCGGGACCCTAAAGAAACATTCCACAACCAGCTCAAATACCTTCCATTCTCGAATCATGAGGTATGACATGACCGTCTTCCGACTCAAGGCGTCTGCCACTACATTTGTCTTGCCCGGATGATAGGAAAGGTCGAGATCATAATCCTTGACAAATTCCATCCACCTACGCTGCCTCAAGTTCAGGTCCCTCTGCGTGAACACATACTTCAGGCTCTTGTGATCAGTAAGCACCTGAAATTTCTCTCCATACAAATAATGTCGCCAGATTTTCAATGCAAATACCACAGCTGCCAACTCTAAATCATGAGTGGGATAGTTCTCCTCATGCTTCTTTAGCTGTCGGGGAAGCATAGGCTACAACCCTACCATGCTGCATCAGAACTGCACCCAAACCTCGACGTGATGCATCTAAATAAACCACAAATCCACCGGAACATGATGGAAGTACCAACATTGAAGCCGAAGTGAGGCGAGTCTTCAATTTAATGAAACTCCGCTCACACCCCTCGGCTCACACGAAACGAACTCCCCTACCAGTCAACCTTAACAAAGGGGTCGCTATCGAAGAAAACTCCTGGACCAACCGTCTGTAATATCCTGCTAATCCCAAGAAACTCCTGATCAAAGTTACTGTTGTTGGCCTGCTTCAATCCATCACTGCCTCAATCTTGGCTGGATCCACTGCAATGCCCTCACCGATCACACTCTTACACGGGGCTCCACACACACAACCGGTCAATCAGATCAATACTAAGTAAAGTATGTTCCACAATTCTGTCAAAATTGATAGACCGAAATAACCATACATTAACCTTACAAGGCACATATTACAAAACTGATTCTCCACCATTCCTAAAATACATGAAGAGTGCCTAAAGAGTTCACAACTACTACCTAATAAAACAAGATAAAAGTGCTCGCCTAGCCCGACATCTCGGACCTCTACTAAAAGAACACACAACACCACTCTAGGTCCCAGGCTTCTACTGACCACTCGGCTCCTAGCTTGTCTTATTCTTCTGGGGATAGTTCCTCATAAAATGTCCCTTCCTACCACAGCCAAAACAGCTACTAGTGACCAATGGACACATCTGATTGCCATGATGCCTACCACAACGGGGACAATGATCTGCCGCATCCTGTCTCATATCCTGCTGCCTGCTAGCCACAGTCTGCATCTGCCGAACCAAACCGTCGGGTCCTCAAAGGAACTCGAACCGCCTGACGAAAAGACCGCTGATTTACTCTTGCCTTGCTGCTTCCCTCGCGCTGAACGCTCCAACTCTTTCGCCATTTGTTGAAATTGAGTCTCCACCGCTGCTACGCACCGAACTGCTGATGCCAGATCTCTACAACAATGAGATGTCACCATTGTCCTCATATCATACCGGAGTCCATCTACAAATCTCTCTGTTCTATGTTCCTCATGCTCAGATATGTGTGGAACGAATCTTCCAAGGGCCACAAACTTCGTCTGATATTCTAGAATTGACATGTCATTATGCACCAATTCCATAAACCCCCTTTCCTTGGTCTTCCGAACGTGCCTCGGAAAGTACTGTCCACTAAATTCTCTCACAAATACCTCCCAAGGGATCTCTCTTAAGGACCTATCTGCAAACCTCCTTCTCTTGATAGTAACCCACCAATCATAAGCATCGTCCTTCAACAAGTAGGTTGCCAATAGGGTCTTGTCATTCTCAGCACATTCAAGAACATCAAATGCTTTCTCCACTTCCTTAATCCAATGAGCTGCCTCGTCTGGGACTGGTCGACCCGTGAAAGAAGGGGTCTTCAACTTCAAGAACCGCTCCATTACCGTGGATAGACCACCTCGAGAATTGGATCCCTCACCACCTTCTCCCTGGTGGTATCTAGACATAGCCCCAATCATAGCCTCCACGAAACGATCCACATTATGCCCTTCTGCCCCCGAACTACCATGGTCTGCTCCCGTAACACGAGCCAACGGAACTCTCCTCCTTGGCGCCATCACTACCCCACGAACACAAAAATCAAAACAAACACGTCAAAACCTATCAATCTATACCAGCAGCCATCGCATGTACAGACTCGTACTTATTGTTGGACTACGATATCTAACCTAGTTTACCACATACTTGACCAGACTGAGCTCTGATACCAATTGTAACAACCTGCCACCCTATGATCGGAAACCCGATCACTAAATGGGTGTCGAATCATTATCCACGGTCTCACATCTGGATTTCATATACACGTCTGGAGGAGTAAGCGTTAAACAAGGCGAAATATAAAAATCACACGGACTACAAGGAATTACAAGTGCGCAGGAAGGAAATTAATAATGTCTGTACACAGTCCAACAATAATTATATGGTCCAAAGAATTAAATAGGTACAGGTAGAAGCAAAGTACAACAACATCGGGGCATACCCCGGAACTGAGATAGCTGCTGGTCCGCACACCAAGGAGAACACCACGCCTCCACTCACTAAAAGGTCCACACCTGAAACCACAGGGAGTGAGCCACACCAGAATTGGGCTCAGTAGGGATCATCCGATCCCCCGCTTCCCACTCACACACCCACAAGTGTAATAATATATATACAAGTAAAGTAAGCAAGTAAGGCATTAATTACTACTCCTAAATCTCGACATAAACCACATGCATTCGAAATGTAACATGCATATCTCAGAAATCATTCTACTAAGGAGCCTACAACCAGCGTCTCGATAAAGTACACCAACCACACAACCGAAAGTGGGAACACGCCAACCAACAACCGAAAGTGGGAAACACCGACCCGCTGAGACCAAACAGTAACCCCACGGATAGCACGCTGGCTACTCCGGCCCAACTGGCTCAGGTGGTTACTCCTTCCCCCAGCACGAGTGACACTCCACAGGTACCACTCCGACACCGGTACTAGCTAACCCCGGGGTTCACCAGGTGACCCTCTCTCACTAGGCGTCACCCCGCCACTGCTCCCACCGGCGCTGTGTCCCACCCACACCGACACAGGGTGTCAAGAGCTACAACTGTCACTCTAGGTCCACAGTAGCACAAAACACAGCACAGTGCAATCCGGTTACATGAAAAGTCCATGGTCGCATGAAACACAACGTAGTACGATCCGGTCACAAGGAATCCATCATTATCGAGTATATATATAAAGCATGTATTAACTAAACTATCTAATAGTGTAAACACGTATTAATAACATGAATTAATGTGGTTCTATCTTGAATCGCGTCGCCCAAGGCTGACGCTATTCAAGCCGCATAAATTGGTTCATGTCAAATCTGATCTCGAAACGTAGCCTAAAAGGCGTCGCCACAGATAGCCGCCTTTTAAAACGCGTCGCTGTCTTTCGTTGCCTAACAGTGACAGAAGTAGGGACAGGCTACGGTTGATTCTCTTAAAACGTGTCGTCCTGGGAAGCCGCCTTTTTGAAAGGCGTCGCTGTCCCTGGACGCTATTCACCACGGAAATCTATTCTAACAGAAACCGCTTCTGGGACATTTCTGCCTAAATAGCATCGTCCTAGGAAGCCGCCATTTGAAATGGCGTCGTCCTAGCGCGACGTCATTTAGGGCCAGAAGCCAGTTTCCTGCAACTCGATCCGAGGGTCCCCTTTTAACCTTAAAAAACACCCCAAAATGCCCAAGAGGGGGAAAACGAAGAGGGAAAACTAAACCTCCATATGAAATCCATAAATTCTCATGCATAGGAACCACCATTTCCCTCAAGAAAAAACCCCTTAACATGCTCATTCTACGCAAAAACCCCACACACACATCGTGACTTACATGGGAAACACGGATGAAACAATTACAATACATTGCAAGGTTCTGATGGGATCGATGTGTCGGGATCCGATCCTAAAAACGCAGTGGAATAAAAAAATATTCGGGATCGGATCTGTCCCGTTTCGATCCTAGAAATAAAACCGGAGAAAATCGAGTTCACCTTGCGCAGATTCGAATCCGCGTTCGTTTTTCGGTTCCGTCGGAACGATGCCGCAAGTCGCGCAGATGCCCGACCTCTAGCGGTATCCACGCGGTTCTCCTCGCGATGGATCGTCCTCGCTTCCTCGCTCGCTGTGGCGTTCGTAGATCCCGTCTGGCTGCACGTAATCCGCCGCGACATGCGGATTCTGAATCTCCCGTCGGACAGAAGCCGGAGCAGTCGGGAACCACACGCCCAGAAGAGAGAGAAAGAGAGAAAGAGCGAATGACGGCTAGGTCAGGGTTGCTGGCCTCGGACGTAGAATCCGTTCTTTTATAATAAGTCAGTGTGCAGTTTTTCATAAAAATCCAGACTTATCTGAAATCCTGTCGGATTATCCATCGACTTGAAAACCAATTGCGTGTGACCCTCTCGGCCCAAATACCAGTCCAGTTAATAGCCCATTAAGTCCAGTAACCCTTTACTGACCCACTGAATTAATTAATATCCTTATATTCAATTAATCAACCAAATTTAATGACCCACAATAAATTCGGACGGATTGCCGATCACGTTAGATGCCAAGCAACATCGCGTGATCCTGGATGGCACTGGGGTTATCGCAACCCTCTATTGGAACCTTTCTGTCATCGGTTAGCGCGTGGATATAATCCTTCATCCGTACAATGTTCCCGAATCGACCTAAGGCATGGTTTACTGTTAAACCCTATTTGGTCGATTCACTTAAATCCGATAACTCCTTATCGATTACAGAGTCCGCCCTGGCCAAGGACTTTAAGCGCATCATTCCCGGAACATTCTCTCTCAAACTACCGAGAGCGGATGATCCCGTATTGAACATACAATTACCTTGGAGGGCATTTCCCTGAACCCGATCGCTTGACTTATTGATAACCTATGGTTAGGGATTCGTTCGTCAAGGTCAAAGCTCAGAAACCTACCAACAAGATATCTTTGGAGTCTCAGGTCCAAGGATCATCTACGCAACCGTGACAAATGAATCGAGCTGGTTAACAGTGAGGTGATTACCATCCAGCGATTCATAGTCGGATCAGTTCAGTGAACTCATTCACCAATGAGCACTTATAGGTTCAGCATAGTGTCTCCACACAAGTGACTTATGGGATCAGTCACCCTCATCATATGAGCTGAAGTAACCTATACTAGTCTATCCGGATGTTCGATGTCCTATCTCAAACATCCTATGACTAGGAACAATTAAGAACATGTGTTTATAAGTCTTCGGTCCTGTAATTATGATCTCATTATAATCCGAAGACTATTGCACATGTTCATGGACTTCATCGTGATACGATAAACACAGATCGAATTAATTACACATAATGAATTATTGCCATTTATTAATAATCTGAATAAGTACATAGTATCGGATTGGCTTTGAAACCATCTAATACTAACAATCTCCCACTTGGACTAAAACCAATCACTTTTATACAGAATACCCATATTCTCTAAGTGACGCTCAAAAACATTCTGAGACAAAGGCTTGTAAGTGGATCTGCTATGTTGTCGGCTGAGGGAACTCTTTCCACCACGACATCTCCTCGAGCTATAATCTCTCTGATCAGATGAAAGCGCCGCAGAATGTGCTTCGACTTCTGATGAGACCTCGGCTCTTTCGTTTGAGCAATCGCCCCATTGTTATCACACATCAGTGGGACGGGACCAGATATGCTTTCCACCACACCAAGATCGCCGATGAATTTCTTCATCCATACAGCTTCCTTGGCGGCTTCAGCAGCAGCGATATACTCGGCTTCCGTTGTCGAATCAGCAGTGGTTTCCTGCTTGGAACTTTTCCAGCTCATTGCTCCCCGTTGAGTGTGAAAACAAAACCTGATGTTGACTTGCTGTCATCAGGATCAGACTGAAAACTCGAGTCAGTGTATCCTTGCAGCTTCAAGTCTCCTCCTCCATAAACTAGAAATAGATCCTTAGTCCTTCTCAAGTACTTAAGGATGCATTTCACAGCCTTCTAGTGTGCATCACCTGGATCTGCCTGATGTCTGCTCGTAACACTTATAGCACATGCTACATCAGGTCTGGTACATAGCATGGCATACATGATGGACCCTATGGCAGAAGCATAGGGGACTTTATCCATCACTGCCCTCTCGTCAAGTGCCTTGGGAGACTGACATTTAGAGAGTGAAATTCCATGTCTCATCAGTATGAGACCTCTCTTGGAATTTTTCATGCCAAACCTTTTGACAATGGTTTCTATGTACATGGATTGGGTTAAAGCTAGCATCTTCTTTGATCTATCTCTATAGATCCGTATTCCCATTACGTAAGATGTTTCTCCCAAATCCTTTATGGAGAAGTTCTTTGACAGCCATATCTTTACTGATGACATCATTCCTACATCATTCCCAATGAGTAGGATGTCGTCAACGTAAAGAACCAGAAATGTGATTGCGCTCCCACTATTTTTCTTGTATACACAGGGCTCATCTTCATTCTTAATGAAGCCATAAGATTTGATCGCCTCATCAAATCTTATGTTCCAGCTTCGGGAGGCTTGCTTCAGTCCATAAATGGACCTTTACAACTTGCATACCATGTCTGGAGATTCTTTGGATGTGAATCCTTCTGGTTGTATCATATACACCTCCTCCTTAAAGTTTCCATTGAGGAAGGTAGTTTTCACATCCATCTGCCAGATTTCATAATCATGGTAGGCAGCAATGGCGAGAAGAATTCTGATAGACTTAATCATAGCAACGGTTGAAAAGGTTTCGTCATAGTCAACACCTTGTCTTTGACGATAGCCTTTCGCCACTAATCTTGCTTTATAAGTCTCAATATGTCCATCTGCACCAATCTTTCTTTTAAAGATACATTTGCAGCCGATAGGTACTATACCATCGGGTAAATCCACCAAGGTCCAAACTTAGTTGATGTACATGGACTGTATTTTAGAATTCATGACTTCCCGCCATTTCCCGGCCTCTGGACTTTCAATGGCCTCCTGGTAAGTCTTAGGATAATCATCCTCATTATAGAGTATCCTTAAACCATCCAAATTAATATGTCCCCACATATCTTTCAAGTGGTTTAGGTACTCTTTCAAACCTACGGGGTTCTTGTGTGTAATGCCGAACAGGTTCAAAAACTGACAATTCATCTGATGAACCAATGACAGTTTGTGGGTCTGGAATTTCTTCCAGAATTACTTTACTCCCACTGTCCTTCTGGAGAATATAATCTTCTTCCAGAAAGACAGCTCTCCTGGCCACAAACACCTTTTGCTCGCCAGGAAGATAAAAGTAATATCCATAAGTTTCCTTTGGATATCCCACAAATCTGCATTTGTTAGTTCTGGATTCCAACTTATCTGCGTCATGTCTTTTAACATGAGCAGGACATCCCCAGACTTTAACATGTTTAAGGTCTGGTTTCCTTCCATTCCATATCTCATATGGAGTGGTCTCAACCGATTTGCTGCGTACCTTATTCAGGATATACATAGCCGAGCTAAGTGCATATCCCCATAAGGACATTGGTAATTTGGACATGCTCATCATGGATCGCACCATTTTCATTAATGTGCGATTTCTCCTTTCTGATACACCATTCATCTGAGGTGTATAAGGAGGTGTAAGCTGAGAAAGGATACCATTATCCTTTAAATATTTAATGAACTCAGTACTCAAGTATTCACCACCCCGATCAGATCGGATGGTTTTTATACTCTTTCCTGTTTGTTTTTCTACTTCATTCTTAAATTCTTTGAATTTCTCAAAGGTTTCAGATTTATACTTCAATAAGTATATATATCCAAACCTTGAGTAATCATCAGTGAATGTAATGAAGTATGAGAAACCACCAATGGCTTGGGTTGACATAGGACCACATACATCTGAATGTATGAGTTCTAATATGTCTTTGGCTCGTTCTCCAATTCCACTAAATGGAGACTTAGTCATTTTACCCATTAAACATGACTCACAGGTTGCATATGATTCATAATCAAATTGATCCAAATATCCATCTTTATGCATCATTTGGAGTCTGTTTTCACCAATGTGTCCAAGCCTACAATGCCACAAGTAGGCTTTGTTCATTTCATACTTACTCCTTGTAATTGAAGAACCGATATGTAAATTGTCATGAGACACATTCAATAGATACAATCCATTGGACAAAATAGCAGAAGCTATTAATTTATTTTCCGAAATAAATTGAACAACTATTATTCTCAAAATTTAAATTGTATCCAATTCTATCTAAACATGAAATAGAAATGATGTTCCTTATTATGCTAGGTACATAATAACATTCATCTAATAAAAATGTGTCTCCGAATGGTAGCTTGAGCTTCACTGTCCCCACAGCGATCGCCGCAACTCTTGCGCCATTATCTAGTCTCAGCTCCACCTCGCCGGTCCTCAGCTTACGCCTTCTTGACAGTGCCTGCACAGAATTGCATATATGAGATACACATTCGGTATCTAATACCCATGATGTACAATCTCTTATTGACAAGTTTATATCTATCATATAGATACCTGAAGCGTCCTGCTGCTTCACAGTTCCTTGAGCCTTGTCCTTGAGGTATTCTTTGCAATTCCTCTTCCAATGCCCTTTCTGGTGACAGTAGAAGCAATCACCTTTCTCAGTACTTTTACCTTTGTCTTTCTTGGTAACTTTTGCCTTTCTCTGAAACTTGTTCTTATTCTTTCGAAAAGCTTGGACTGCAAGTCTTTTTCTGTTGGTCTTACCAACCATTAGGACTTGGGGTTTATCCTTCACAAGGTTCCCCTCAGCAATTTTTAACATGTTCAGCAGTTCAGCTAAGGTAGCCTGGATCTTGTTCATGTTAAAATTAACGATGAACTGAGCATATGACGGTGGCAGTAAAGACAACACGAGATCTGTGTGCATCTCCTTGGGAAGTGTAATCCCAAGAGCATCCAGCCTCTCCACCCACTCAATCATCTTCAGCATGTGATTCTGTACTGAAGTTCCCTCTGCCATCTGAGCCTTGAACAGATTCTTCGATATCTCATATCGTTCGATTCTGCTCTGCTCACCAAATAGCTCCTTCAAATGGAGCATGATGGATCTAGCATCCATCTCTTCATGTTGCCTCTGCAACTCATTGCTTATAGAGGCTAACATGTAACATTGGGCCATAGTGGAATCTTCCTTCCATTTTTCATACGCTATCATTTCCTCCCCTGGAGCATCTAATGCTGGTTCAGCAAGAGGTTCATTATCCAAGACGTAGGCAATCTGCTCAGACCTAAGGACTATCTTCAGGTTTCTGAGCCAGTCTGAGTAATTGGTGCCTGTCAAACGGTTGGCATCAAGTATGCCTCGCAACGGGTTATGGTACGACATTCTCGCCTACAGGAGATAATCAATTGATAATTAGCAGATATTCAGATTAACTAAAACAAGACATGGTCTTTTATTATCTAGTTTTACTCTTACTAATTTTCGACGTACTGTATAACCTTCATATATACAGAACGGGAGACGCCGACTGTCTCCTAGTGGGGATCAGAATCTCCAAGCATCACAGTATGACATCGGGTAAACACATAGTATCATACCGCTATCCCAGAGTAATCATCTCATGATAATTGCAACTTCTTGCAATATCCGATCATATTTCGGCTCCCAAGGTTAATGGTCCCGGGTAAATATAGTAGACCATTATCCCCGGTCTAAGCTTTATCATCAATACGTGACAGAGTAAAGTAGAAATATAGTTCCCAGGTAAACACGTGGATAACTATATTGTTCCTCTACTCTTATCCAAAGGCATCTAATGCCATGATCAACAGTCCTCTCAACAGACAATGGCAGACCTCGGGTAACCACATAGTATCTGCCATGACTGAATTAAGTTCTATTGATCATATTGATGTAGAGCCACGCGGTGCATTCTCAATGACTCGCGCTACGGCTTAGAGTTTGTAACGAAGGTTTTACTTATTTAGTTTGGTCTCATCCTAGGTGATAGTATTAAATATATCGGATATATTATAAATACTAATAACCTAGCAAATGTAAAGCACACGCATCACATACATGTCATTAGTGTGGTCATGGACGGCACTACGGTTTGACTTGAGCCAGACAGTCAAACGCACACACATACACAATATAACAACTTATATCATGAGTCTGCAAATCCATGGATTCAATGAACTCCTTCATTTTCATCTGATCGGCATTTGTGGATCATCCTCGCTCCGCGCGCATCCGCCTCGATCAAATCTCATCGTAATTCTCAATTGCATGATAATTTAAATGAGGAAGTCTTATGGCGATTACATTAAGGAGGAAGGTAGAAGTACATGGGAATATGAGAGGGAGAGGTTCGCAGACCTCTATTTATTAATAAACAATAAACCACACAATCACATTCCACATCCACAATTAATGCTCGTCCATGACCACCATGTGTTTTATTAAACAAACCACATATGAATTGCACATCAAATGGCTAAATAAAATTTTCAAAACTAATAATAATTTTGGTTTCAGAAAATCAGGAGCCAATCAAAATTGGGTTTAGTAATTTTCGAAAACAGATTTCATTAATTTTAAGTATGCTAATCTAAATCATTATTTAAACAAGCAAACAAATCAAATTTTAAATAACCAATTACTACACATCAAATGTGCATAAAATCCAAAAATAATGGCTTTAGAAATATTCCATGCTCAATTTGAACAATTCAAATAGTTTGGGGTTAATCTAACAATTAGATTACATAAGGTTTAGTCTAACATTTAGAATTAATTAAATTAACAACTTTTGTTAATTAATTAACAAAATAAACCTTAATTAGGACCCAATCAGAAAATTGAATTTAATAACAAACAGTAAAATCATATTTTACAGTTAATTATTAAATCAATTTATTGATTAATAAAAATAAAAATAAAATTCAGTTAGGGCCCTTAAAGGGCTCAGCCTTGCTGACCCCCTGGCTCGAGCCAGGGCTCAGCTAGGGGCCTGGACCTAGGCCTGCAGGCTTGGTCCGGCCCCTGGCTGGCCCTGGCTCAGACCCCTGGCCCGGGCCAGGGTCCAGCCGGGCCGGCCCGGTCGGCGCCGTAGCCCCTTTTGGGGTCTTCTCTGGCACCGGTCCGGCGATGGCCGGCCACCGGACATTGACCGCCAGCAGCGGCGAGCTCGCTGGTGACGTCCGTCCCACCGACGGTGGCCTTAGGGAGATCAAAATCGGATTTTTACCCCCTTCTATTCCCCAAAATTTCAGGTTTCAAAAACCCAAAACAAAGAAGAAAAACATGGCCGGCAATCCAAAAATCTCCAAAATATCGACAGCAACCTATTGCTAAGGATTGTAAGATCTTGGATCTCAAGGAAACATTCTTTAGATCTTTTCAAAAACGCCAAGAACAAGGTGTTCTTCGTCCAAAGAAGAACACAACAAAATAACCCCAAAAATAAAAATTTCCTCAGATTTAAATCGCGATCTCATCGCAGTAATCACCTTGCGATTATAAATCTTTCAAGAACATAATTACCAGCATGGATTTAAATTCTAAAACCATAATTTTAGAGACCGAAATGGCGAAAACACAGTGAAACATGGCTCTGATACCACTGTTGGGATTGCTGTGTCGGGATCCGATCCTAAAAACGTAGCAGAATAAAAAAATATTCGGGATCGGATCTGTCCCGTTTCGATCCTAGAAATAAAACCGGAGAAAATCGAGTTCACCTTACGCGGATTCGAATCTGCGTTCGTTTTCCGGTTCCATCGGAGCGATGCCGCAAGTCGCACAGATGCCCGACCTTTAGCGGTATCCACGCGGTTCTCCTCGCAATGGATCGTCCTCGCTTCCTCGCTCGTTGCGGCGTTCGTAGATCCCGTCTGGCTGCGCGTAATCCGCCGCGACATGCGGATTCTGAATCTCCCGTCGGATGGAAGCCAGAGCAGTCGGGAACCGCACGCCCAGAAGAGAGAGAAAGAGAGAAAGAACGAATGACGGCTAGGTCAGGGTTGCTGGCCCCGGACGTAGAATCCGTTTTCTTTTATAATAAGTCAGTTTGTGGTTTTTCATAAAAACCAAGACTTATCTGAAATCCTGTCGGATTATCCATCGACTTGAAAACCATTTGCATGTGACCCTCTAGGCCCAAATACTAGTCCAGTTAATAGCCCATTAAGTCCAATAACCCTTTACTGATCCACTGAATTAATTAATATCCTTATATTCAATTAATCAGCCAAATTTAATGTCCCACAATAAATTCGGACGGACTGCCAATCACGTTGGATGCCAAGCAACATCGCGTGATCCTGGATGGCACTGGGGTTATCGCAACCCTCTATTGGAACCTTTCTGTCATCGGTTAGTGCACGGATATAATCCTTCATCCATACAATGTTCCCGAATCGACCTAGGGCATGGTTTACTGTTAAACCCTATTTGGTCGATTCACTTGAATCAGATGCCGCTAATATGAATCCGATAACTCCTTATCGATTACAGAGTCCGCCCTAGCTAGGGACTTTAAGCACATCATTCCCGGAACATTCTCTCTCAAACTACCGAGAGCGGATGATCCTGTATTTAACACACAATTACCTTGGAGGGCATTTCCATGAACCCGATCGCTTGACTTATTGATAACCCATGGTTAGGGATTCGTTCGTCAAGGTCAAAGCTCAGAAACCTACCAACAAGATATCTTTGGAGTCTCAGGTCCAAGGATCATCCACGCAACCGTGACAAATGAATCGAGCTGGTTAACAGTGAGGTGATTACCATCCAGCGATTCATAGTCAGATCAGTTCAGTGAACTCATTCACCAATGAGCACCTATAGGTTCAGCATAGTGTCTCCACACAAGTGACTTATGGGATCAGTCACCCTCATCATATGAGCTGAAGTAACCTATACTAGTCTATCCGGATATTCGATGTCCTATCTCAAACATCCTATGACTAGGAACAATTAAGAACATGTGTTTATAAGTCTTCGGTCCTGTAATTATGATCTCATCATAATCTCATAATCTAAAGACTATTGCACATGTTCATGGACTTCATCGTGATACGATAAACACAGATCGAATTAATTACACAATGAATTATTGCCATTTATTAATAATCTGAATAAGTACATAGTATCGGATTGGCTTTGAAACCATCTAATACTAACAGCCTACCGGTTTCTTGAACTCCTCCTGGCTCCGTATCGCTGAACCGTCGCACCGCAGACCGCCGCCTGGTACCTCCGAAGACGTCGTCACTCCGCCAAGACGTCGGCCGCCGTTCGGAGAATGAAGCGCCGCGAAGGAAGTGGTGGTGGTAGTGGTGAGAGGTAGAGAGGTACTGGAGTGGTGGAAGAGGAGGAAAAGGAAGGGAAAAGAGGAATCGGAGGGGGTGGAGAGAGGGAAGAGAGAGAGTGAGAGGGAGAAAATGAGGGAAAGGAGGGAAGGCTCGCGGGGTCAATCCGAAATAGGGTAAAACGCATTGTGCGAGACGGACGTCTATCAGATGACAGGACGGGCCGTACTGACAGAGGCTCTAAAACGCGTCGCCCACCAAAGACGCCGTTCAGACGACGAGACTGGCGCCGTACACTGACAACCTAGAATGGCGTCGTCCAACAAGGACGCCGTTCAGACAACACGACAGGGGCCGTACTCTCGCGGCCCGAAGCTCCCCCACGTGGCGTCTACGTGGCACAACAGCAAACTCGCTAAATGGCATCCACACAGCAGGACGCCGTTTGAAATGCGTCGTGCCTCCTAGACGTCATTTAGAAGGTACACCCCAGACTCATCATGATCCAATCCAAGAGATCCGGCCCAAAACCGACCCGAAAACTAAACCCGAAATCTCAATCCTTACAATAACAAGTTGTAATAAAATCAAAGAGCACCCATCTCATAGGACTTGAAACTCTTTGTAATATCTGATCGTAACTTCGGTTCCCAGAGATTTAATGGCCTTGTAGATAGCACAACAAACTATTAATTCTGGTTTAAGCATTACCATCGTTACGAGATGGGCATAGATTTGTATGCAGCCTTTGTGGATAGCACAACAATGCTACATAGCTCTTCTACCTCGATCAACAAGCATCTCATGCTATAGCCATAGTCTCTCCTTACAATTAGACAAACCTTGTGTATAGCACAATAAACCTATCTAAAGTAATTTGAATCCTATGACTATAATGATAGAAGACCATGCAGTAAGTTTTCAACTACTCATGTTACGACTTAAACTTTAGTGAGAGTTTTTAGATAACTTTATCTTGGTTTCTCTTAGGTGGTAGTATATAAATATATCGTATATATTTACTACATACTATACCTGCTTTGATTCATAATAAAAAATAAAACAATGTATCAAATACTTGTCAAGTGTGGTAATGGATAGCATAGTGGTTTGATTGGAGCCAAATAGTCAAACGCACATACAATCTAATATAACATTTATATTAGATAACCTACAAGCACATAGGCAAAAGATCTCTATCAAATGGCCTTCCTTGTTGCAATTGTAGATCATCCTCGCTACTTCCTCGGTTGCCTCGATCAAATTACATTAAATTCTAAAATTATATGTAAAATTGAAGAAGGTCTTATGGCGAGTACAAAAGGGAGAAAGGTAGAAACACATCGGAATATGAGAGAGGAAGAGGTTCGCAAACCTCTATTTATTAACAATTAATAAAAAAATCAATCATACATCCACAATCCACCTTCATACATCATCACATGAAGTATTCACAAGTGCGTATCCATGACCATAGTGTATTTTATCCATTCCACATATGGAAGAGTACATCAAATAGCTAAATAAAAGAATTTCGAAAATAAATAATTTTGGCTTTCAAAAAGTTTTGTTCCAATCAACATTGGGATTTGAATTTCGAAAACTCATTTTATGATCTTAAGCATATAATTAAATCAAATTCAAAAGCATTAAGCACACATCTCATGTGCACAGACTCCAAATTAATAATTTTTAGAATATTTTATGTCAATTATAACACTTCTAATAATTTAAACCAATCTAACATTTAGATTAATCAATGATTAATAATATAACAATTAGACTATTAAGTATTAACTACTAATCTAACTCTTAAATTAGTCAATTAAAGTTAATTACTAATTTAACATTTAAACTAATAATTAACTCTAATTGATTCACAACTTTTGTTAATTAAAAATGATACCAAAACCATTTTAATGCCCATTTAAATAAAATTGAGTAAAAAAAATTAATATTCAAAACTATTTTGAATTTTAAAATTAAAATCCAAATTTTCTTTTAAGTTGGGTTTGGGGTTTAACTAGGGGGAGGGTGGAATGGGCTTAGCCCCTGGCTGAGCTAGGGCTCGGCCCTACTGAGCCTGGGCTCGGGCCAAGGTCGAGCTCGGCCCAGCCAGTGGGCTCGGGCCCAAGTGCCCAACTGTTGGGTGGTTGGCTCGAGCCCCTTGCTGGGGCGACTCGAGCCCTGGCTCGGGCCCAGCCTAGCCAGGGGCTTGACCCCGTCGGGTTAGGCTAGGGCTCCTAGCCACTCGACGTGGTCCTCCCCCATCCTCTCCATACCCGATGGTGGCAGGAATTGCAGGTACCCTCCCCGACGGCCGGCTCCCGATGCTGCACGGCCCCGCTGGCGACGCCCCCGGCACCGGCAGGCTCGCCTGCGGTGCCCAGGCACTGGATGGCCGAGCTAACCCCCTTTTTCGCCTCTTTGAAGTCCTCTTATTGCAGCGGTTAAAGGAGGAAGAAGAAGGGTGGGGCAGCCGACCACCGCCAGCCCGCCCTCTCTAGCGTCGGCAGCGCGTCATTATCTTCAACCTAAAAGGAGCTACCCTCGATTTGATTGCTCCTTGCAAACTATTTAAAAATTTCTTTACCTTTTCTTCTTCATTAACAAAGAACAGAGGTGCATATCTTTCTAGTTCCACACCTTGAGTCAAATTCAGAAATTCTAGAACTTTAGCGTCTTTTATATGGGAAGTAAAATACTTCTTAAACTCCTCTAAAAACCTATCCCCAAGTGAAAGATTCTTCCTACCCAGTAAATATATTTTTTTTGACTGAAACCCACCAAATTCAGCCTTGTCAATGAATAAGAATGTGGCCGTGCTCACCTCTCTCTGTTGGACATGCCACAACATCAAAGATATTCTTCATATGCATTAGCTAATTTTATGCTACCTCTGGTCTATTGTCTCCCTTAAGGAATCGGAGTCCAAACTTCTTAAATCTATCCATTATAGAAGCTCTAGAAGTTCTTTCCTATTGATATACCACAGTGTAGGCTTGCATAGCCTAAACCATCTCTTGAAAAGTTTGTACAAAACTTCCAAATTCCCCTAGATTAAACCTTTTTTCTTCTATTGAAGCAACTGAGGAGACAAGTGTGGAGCCTCCTACTTTAGGCCCTCCAACAGTAGGATCCACCACCTGAGTTGGTCCACCTCTCTTAGCCATAATCTAAAATAGTAAAAGAATCCTATTAGGTTCCTTAAATAGAATCTAAGATCAAGCTACTCTCAACTATTCTACCCATATATTAAAATCAATTGGCATGGCAATCAAATCAAATGGCAAAGTCGAATTCCACTACAATCTAGTCACTTGAACAACTCAATGCTCTAATGCTTTGATACCACTAGTTGTTACACCCCTGAACGACATTTTAGGTCTAATGCTTACTCGGGAGCCAAATATATGTAACAGTGGGAACAACCCAGTTGAAACATAACATAAAATTATGGAGAAACACATATCCAAAGCTTAAGGAATAATTGTACCAAACAAAAATCCAATTGAAGTGCAAGCCACAAAATCCTCAAAATTATTACATGTCTAAAAGTTCCAAATGTATTGAAGAAGTCCCTCAAGGCTAAACCAAAAAGTGCATCAGAGTTCTCGCAGATTGAATCCTATACATTTTTTAAGCAAAAGTGAAATTTAACCTATACAAATTCTCTCAAATAACCACCTGAATTTTCAGCAACTCAGCTCATTGCCTTAGTGCAAGGATGTCTTAAACTCAAGCCTCCTCAGTTAGTATCTAAAAACATTAGTAATTTTTAATGAGTACAGCTCAGTAGACTTCAAAACATATGCAAGCTAAACATATAATAATTGAATTTTTGACAATACTGAGCATAGCTAAGGAATTTCTAATTAAATAATAGATTTAATTCAATGAATCTATAACTAAGTCGTGCCAAAATCCCAATACACCAAGATCATGATCAAATAATTCATTTCTATTAGCACAAAACAAAAATGAAATAAATTTTGTAGATAAAATTAAGGTCTATATAAGGTTTAATAGAATAGGCTAAATTGATTATTGTATAGTTAGGTAATCGATACTGAGTTCTAAACATAATCGATATCGAAAGGACATATAATCAATATCAGACTTCCAAAGGATCCCCATGGATCATTCAACAAAACAAATACTTTGGATAATCAAAAGGTCTGTACCAAATCAAACATATCAAATATTCCATAGGTTTCATGAATTTCAGACGTGCTCATTACCTCATATCTTACCTACATACTGCATATACCAAGCACTTACGCAATAGAGTGATGTGGTCTTAGTTCATGTGCATAACTGACAGTCTCTAGTCCCATCTTCATTCCAGAATTATTGTGTTTGGATTCGAAATTTTATCCACATGTTGCCCGCAAACTACATCAAACATAGATACATACATAATGGCAATGTCTACATCAGGCTCTTCACATATTTTGCACAAATTTCTTAAGAGTTTCAAACATTAGGCTATGAAATTCCAAGCCACAAGAACTTATGGAATGGTACCAGACAGATGTTAAGATATAACTGGAGAACAAGGTTCTAAACATCAAAGGATATAATATCTCATCAGAGCAAAGATGAACAGAACAAATTTCTAAAGTGAACTGACGAACAAAGTACTGGATTCCAAGGAAGAACCTGTGAACTGATTGAGCTCACATCTCTGAACCAGTGATGTGTTTACTTATAAAAGTATCTAAGAAATAATGCAAATCAGAATAGATAGGATTCACTAAATCAAACTTCAAATCAGAGAAAACTTAAGAAGAACATATCATAGTCGAATGAATTCAAAACTCCAAGCATTAGAGATGATTTCTAAATTAATAGAATAGATATATCTCAGAGGCATTTTGAAATTCTTAAAATTACTATAGTTTTATACAAATCAAACTTGCTTCAAAAGATCCAGCTACCAATTACAGTTGAATCACTCAAGCTCTCTAGGCCTCTTCCTCTCCAAGGCTCCCCTCATGCAGACGCAGCCCTCCAGAGAAAATCTCAGCCAAAATGGGACTCTAATGGTACGGAGCGGTTATTTATAAGCCTTGAAAATATCTTTCAGGTACTCCCAAAACCTGAGCCTCTCCTCCCGCCAAAATCAGACACCAAACCCCATTAAATTCTAATTCCAATTGTCCCACTTAAATTCCACTAAAACCCTTCACTCTAGTGTTGCCATATACTAACTAACCTCCACCACCATGCTAACAGCCTAACAAGGACACGTGTGCCATATCTGCTAGCTCAGCTCACTACCAACCAACTCCACAATTAGCTAATAGGACAAAATAACCAACTAACAGACCAATGGCTAGGCTGCCAATTCGAACCTATAGCCTTTAACTAAATAAATGGCCCAATAGTACTTAATTAAATTTAGCATAAATTTTAAGTATTAACTTAGCATGATATAACAATTTGCAATTATACTCCCAACTCTCACATATTATTTTTAGTGCCCTTGAAATCTCAAAAATGTTACGGTTATGCCAAAAAGATTCCAAACATCTTGATAACATCAGGGGTTTGTAAAATTCTAGTGAATTTAGCTGTATATATGTAAAATTTTAATGAATTTAGGAGCATTGTATGCAAAATCTTTAGGTTTGATTAACTTCAATTGAATATGCCAAAAAGATTCAGTAAACCATGATAACATCAGCGATACATTTGCAAAAATTTGGTAATTTAAGGGAATATGCATGCAAAATATTAATGAATTAGGAGTATGTATGCGAAATCTTTAGGTTCGATTTAACGCTATTTTGACAGATTTCTGAGATTTCCGCGGTTTTGAAAACAATATGTGGAAGTTGAGGTATAGTTGCAAATATATTTTTAAAGGATATATATGCAACAATCTCTGAGTAATTTTAATGAGAACTATCTAATTAAGACATCAAACTGATTCCCAATGGGTATAACAAAATGAGTGGTAAAACGAATGATATAATAATATTCCTTCAATAAGTTTATTTCTATTTCAAAGTACAATGCTTCAATTTAAAACACTGTGAAAGGTCATACAAGTATGTTTCACAGCTAATCATCTTCGCTCAAAATAATTTGAGTAAAATTCGACGAAACTCAAAACTAATTGCAATTAAAGGCCACAAACATGTCCTACGCAATTAGGCATGTCAACCGTGCGTAGGGCTACGTTTTCGATGCTGGAGCTCTTCTCATCCACTTGCTTATTTACCGGCGCCAGTGAAGCCTTCCGTCACAATGCTGAACAGCCTTACTATTGTTAAAGCGGTTTTTTGTAGGTATATCCATGCAATTACCATATTTGTATGTATGTCTTTGACTCCCACATTGTTATAAAATGACAAAATCTTCAAAAAAATTATAATTATATTACTCTATCAAAATATCAAGAACTCTAACTTAATATGCGAAAAAGATTCTGTAAATTCTAATAAGGTTAGGAGTACTTACATAAAAAGTTAGTAAATTTAGGGGGCATATATGTAAAAAAAATTATTTAACCCATGGCATTTTGACGGAAGGTATAGTCATTATCACTCCGTAACTTCTAAGGATATTTATAGTAATATATGGGCGTTAGAGTTATACTTACAAACACAATAGTTTATAGGGACATATATACAAAAATCGCATCATTAAATTATGTGCATTAGATTGGTACTAACGTACCCCGTAACTAATACTTGTATTTATCTGCCTAATGGGAGAAAACAGCGGATTACATGTGCCGTTTGAACTTTGAACCCAGAGGAAGTTATACTTATATCATAGACTTTGATATATGAATGGAGAGGGAGAACCAGCTACTAACAAGAGTTCAGGTGATCGCCACCTCCCTCTCAAATGAGAGGTCTCAAGTTCAACTCTGATTGGATCTTAAAAACTCTTCAATCATGTAACTCTGGTGTTATTGGAATATTTATCCTCTAATCAGTGGAATTATTTCTCTTGAAATCAGACAGACCTAAAATTGTCGCCTAAATAGACAGACCCATCGACCTGGCCGAAATTATCTCCAACTTTAGAAGAAAATCTCGAACTCCGCTCAGATTAGAACTTCGATCACTTATAAATAATTATACATATCTGGCCACTGACCACTTTAAAAAAAAAACAAGAGTTCAGTTTATATGCACTTTTCCTTGTCCTGTGTTTCTTTTCCCTTTCTTTGTCCCAAAGCTAAGTCCAACTGAAAGAAGGCATCTGCAGCGGCTGTCTCTTTGTTCGTCACTTGCGTCTTCCCATATTTCATACAACCCAACTGGAGACGACTTCGCCATCTTCGTTCCTTGTTCAGTGTGCATTTTTTGTCATTTCACCGACTAAGTACTCTCATGTTTACCATGTTGCTTTGGTATATTAAAATCTTTGGTATATCAGAATCAGCTGTCTCATGCAATTGACTTTGCCACTTGCATCTGGTTTGAGAGAAGTTTCAGGTTCAATCTTAGTTGGAGTTTAAAAATTTCTCAACCATACATGTAATTATAAAATACGGTTAAAATCTTTATCCTCTAGTCCGAGATATTATTTTTGTGAATAATTAAATTGACCTGAAATTCTCGTCTAATTAAGTAGACCTATCAACCAATTTGAATTTATCTTCAACTTTAGAATATATATCTTCTACATACCCCTGCCACCCTTCGGAAAACAAAAAAAAAAAAAGTAAAAGAAAAGAAAACCTTCTCCGTCAAATGTCGCAAGTTTCTAGCGCAAAACACGACGGCAAGTGGGACAGAACCTTTGTTGGTTAACATGTGTATAAAACGTGTATAATATGCGTACATACGTATTTTTGAAAAAAACGGGCGTATGCCGAACATAATTCAAAGATGCGGTAAAAAATGCGATTTTTACTGTTAGGCGTATAAAATGCGTATAAAATAGAATACGTATAATACGGGATGCAAAGGACGGCCCATGGACACAGCCCAATTGCCCGGCCCACTAGCACCTGTAAACCTAAAGTGCGTTATCTGCTGCCCTCAAATCCCCCGAGCCTCCAGCTGCTGTCAAGATTCAGGAAACTCCAGTAGCATTCCTCCTCTTCTCTGTGGGTCTCTGCACCGCCGTCGCCATGCCGCCGTCCGTCGCCGTGCCCCCCCGCCGTCGCCGCGTCGCCTCGCCGCCTTGCCAGTCGCCCCACCACCAATAGGTTCAGGCTTTAGAGTTGTTCTCGCTCCTGTAATCCTGTCTTCAAGCTTAGGGCCTAATTCTCTTAATTTTAATCTTTATTTTTCAAAGTCGTTCCTGTCTTCAACCTGTCTTCAGGCTTAGGTTTCAGACTTCAGAATCGTTTCTGTCTTCATTTAGGTTCACAACATGTAAGAAACTCACACCTTGCAATATATATTAACTTGGTAGATCTTAGAATCAAGGATCTAGATTTTGAAATGCCCCAGATTGTATCCGAATGCCCCAGGTTGTAATACAACCGTTGTATCCTCTTGGAGAGGAATTGTCAAGTTGTGGATCTTTGAGGAACTTCTCTCATCTTAGAGAGGAATTGTCAAGAAAGTCTTCAACTTCTTAATTTATATGAATACCTACTCCAATATTCTGAGTATTGTAAATAGGCATAGATTGAGTGCTGCTCTTTGATCATCGAAATTGTAAAATAGGATTCTAAGTATTTGTTTTAAATGTGCATTGGATTAGGAGATTGCCCCTGCTCAACGTCTATATTATAAAGATCGAATGGCTCAAAAAAAAAAAATTACACTCTTACACAATCTTGCAGTACACGCCTTATAGTTTTACTGTAGGTATTACTTATATTTACATATACTGTAATTATTTTTTTTTCAAAACATAATTTTATGATTTTAAAAGAAGAAAACATTTTAGGCTACTTCGAACTCACACTAATCATCTTGTGGCAGATTTAGCACACTAATCATAGTGGCGAAAGATTATTTGTTTTTAAGATGTGATTCAAAAAATTAAGTTAATACTTATGGATATACAAAAAATATACGTCCGTATTTTTAATGACGAATTTATCAAACTCTCCGTATAATACTTCGTACGTATGTCGTTCCGTATTTTTAAAATAGACGAATTTTTGACCGAATTTTTGACCGTCTTATTTAAAATTTTATTCGAACTATACTCGTATATATTTTTACCGTATTATATTCGTCCCATATTTAACTAACTATGGACAGAATTCCCAGCTTTCGTTGCAAGGCCGCCATTTCGCCCCCTACAGCTGTAAGCATCCAGGTTGGGAGCTGCCCCCACCATTACAGGTGGTGGGTGCGGCAGTAGCCAGTAGTCGCACGCTTCCCTCGTTTAACGTGATTCTGGAGCCATCGCAACTTACTTTTCGGTAAAGGAGTTCTTTACCCTCCTAAAAGGCTGTTCCAATCTTTCCATAGTTAAAACTCTTCATCCCCTAAATCATCACATAATCGTTAACGTTCCAGGTCAGCTAAAACGATACGTTCATGTTTGTCATAGTCAAATACTATGAACTTGGAAGGACACTCCGTTAAAGGCCTTGGATGTCATGACTGATCACACGCAATGCAATAAAGGGACAGACATCTTTCTTCATCGGTGACCCTCCCCTTATTCTCATCTGCCTCTCTATACCACCCACGTCGAGCTCTATTGTAGAGCAGAAAGGAGATGGCCTCCTCCACCCACTCTCTCTTCTGCTTCCTAATGAAGAAGTAGTCTCCAAGGACAGAAAGAGATATAGGAGTGTATAGATAGATAGATAGATAGATAGACTGGTCGCAGGTGATCCAATTATATATGGTCAAGAAAAAAATAATCAGACTCAAACTGAATCTCAAGTCATTCGAATTCATAAATGCAAGCCTCCAGTGGCTCACTATGTCAAGACACAAGAGTAAAGAATAGTGTGTTGGCAAGGAAGGTGAGAGTGAAAGAAGATGGGAGTAGGACAAAGTTATCTTTTCCCTAGTCAGCCAACAGTTAAATGAACTGAAGTTAGTAGACCACAAGGGTGAGAAGGTCCATATAAGTTGAACTTAGGGTGAAGAGGCAAATATGAGGACTTCTGGATATGACATCAAATATGAAGGACTAAGATATTAATAACTAAATCGAGCGACCAAACCATAGGGGCATCCTTCAATAAGAGCTACTTCAAATTGACTATTTAAGATGATGTTTGGATGAGACCAATTCATTTCATTGTAGATTATTTTATATATGTATATGATTCAAAAAGATTATTTAACGGCGAAGATAATACTTTATCCTAATGCTTAAAATAGAAAGTCTATGCTTAACTTTATCATTACCCTTACACAGTTATATCCTTGTCCTTATCCTTATAAATTGTCAAAAATAAATACATAAAAATTCAATTATCCTATAACCTTATAATCACATGTGATTTTTTGTGCCTCTCTCTCACACCCCCAAACCTAGTCCAGTACAAACCGAACTTCATCAGATTCGGAGATGAAACGGTAGAAATAAGTCGTCATACTTGCATGCATATGAGAAGTAAATTAATTCACAAGGCAAATAATCATACTTCAATTACCATCACATAATCAAACAACTCATATTAAAATCTAGTAACATTAGATTGAGCAAACTAAGTACGACTTTCTTCTTATATTTAAATCATAACTCAACTATTACTACATCAGTCTACAAGATGAAACAAACATTAAAGTCTACATATAACACTATCCCAAAAGATCTTCCTTAATTTAATAACTTCTCCTTATTCTGAATTCTAACCTAGGTCTCTTGAAAATAGTTAGTGAAATTTATGAGCCCACTACTCAGTAAGCATCAATCAAACACATACAGATGAGTTACTGTGTAATAAATTTAAATCAACTGATACATGTGTATACATCATGAAAATTGAGTCATGTTTTACTTATAGCAACAACTTATACATACATGTCACATGATGATATATTCAAATTATATTTCATGGCTTGCAATGGTTGATATATTTATATGTCATGCTTTAAGATCTAGTATATCTAACCATATCATGTACTTATAACTTGAAGCATATCATAAACTTGCATAATCAAACTTGTAAGGTTAAATTTTATATCTTATAAATCTCGACATATCAATATGGGTAAAAATATGAAGATCAAAGCATATAAATCTTATCAATTTCTTACATCAGCCATATATCCAAATCACAACATAAGAAGCCATGCATGTTACTACAACTCTTATATAGTTATAACTAAGGTTTTGACTACTGCACAGAATCGTGGATGCCCCATCCAACTATTCTACTAAACTATAGTTTAGTTTCATGGATTTTACTCATGCTGCCCTTGGTACATCATTATGACCTTACTCAATCATATGCTTACTTAAGATCGGTCCTTTTAATCTCCTTAAGATGGAAATGACCATGGCATATATTGTTAGGTTCCCTATGTCGGATCCGAGCAAAAACATAGTGGATAAAATAGAATCGGATCCGTCCCATTTTGGTTTACAAAATAGAACAGTAAATCGTATTTACCTTACGCATAGTTGAATCTGCGATCAACTGGTTCCGTTGGTGTGATGCCGCAAGCCGCGTAGGTGCCCGACCTCTAGTGATATCCACGTGGTTTTCCTCTCGGTGGATCGTCCTCGCTTCTGTTGGGTTCTTGAGTTTCTCCAGTTCTCCCGCACAGCGGAAATAAAATAAAAAACGGAAATTCGTTCCCGTTTCGAAAAATCTAAAAACTAGATTATCGTATAATCGGTTCTTACCGTGTGCGGATTCGAATCCGCAACCGTTCGGTTCCGTTCGTGCGACACTGCAAGCCTCGCAAGTGCCCGGCCTCTAGGGCAGTCCACGCGATCCTCCTCGCGATGGATATCCTCACGTTCCTTGTTCTTCGCATCCACGAAAGCTCTGCCGGTCGCCGCAACGATCGCCGCAACACGCGGAAGATTTTCCGTCGAACGGGAGTCGGAGAAGTGGTGGAGCAGATCCGGGGATCCGGATCTGTCTAAGACGTCAGAGAGAGAGAGAAATAGAGGAAGGAGCGGCTAGGGTTAGCAGCAGCTTGGCCTGCTCAGCTCGTTCGCTACATTTTATACTAAACCGCGCGATTTTTCATAAAAAATCCCGGTTTATATAAGACCCACTTATTTATCCATCGCCTTGAAAATCATTTGCGTGTGACCCTCTAGGCCCAATTACCAGTCTAGTTAATAGCCCAATAAGTCCAGTAACTCTTTACTGACTTTATTGATCAATTAATATTATTAATTAATTAATCAATTGAATTGATGTTGCACATCGAATTCGACCGGGCCTCCGATTACGTTGGGTGCCAAGCAACACCGCGTGAACCCAGAAGGTATCGGGGTTAAGTAACCCACTCTTCGAACCTTTCCGCCGACAGTTACCGTGTGGATATAATCTTTCATTCGTATAATGCTCTCGAGTCAACTCAGGATATGGCGTGCTGTCAAACCCTAATCGGTCGGCTCACTTGGATTAGATGTCGCTGATGAATATCGAAAAACTCCTTTCCCAATATTATCGTCCGCCTTGGCCAGAGACTTTCGTGCATCCTTCGTAGAGCATTCTCTCTCATCGTACCGAGAGCAAATGATTGCTTATTGACACACAATTTCCTTCGACGGTATTCCGCTGTACCTAATCTTTGGCTGTTTAGAATCTCGTAGTTAGATATTCATAAACCAAGGTCAAAGCACAGAAGTCCACCGACAAGGTGTCCTTGGTGTCTCAGGTCCGAGGACCATCCACGCAACTGCGACAATAGAATCAAGCTGGTTGACAGTGAGGTACAATACCATCCAGCGATTCAGTCAGATCAGTTCAGTGAACTCATTCTCCAATGAGCACCTACAAATTCGTCTTAGTGTCTCCACACAAGTGACTTATGAGATCAGTCACCCTCATCATATGAGCAGAGTAATCTGTACTAGTCTAACCGGATATCTGATGTCCTTCTTGGATATCCTCCGACTATGAACGATTAAGAATAGGTGTGTTTAAGTGATCAGTCTCATTAGTATGATCTCATCACAATCTGATCACTATCGCACATATTCACGGACTTCAGTATGAGACGATAATTAATACGATTTACACACAATGAATATTATGCCATTATATTAATAAATGAACGAGATTTACATAGTCAGATTGGCTTGTAAGCCACCTAAGACTAACAATCTCCCACTTGGACTAAAGCCAATCACCTTAATATAGTAAGCCTATAGACTCTAGGTGACACTCAAACACAATTTGAGCCAACGGCTTTGTCAATGGATCTGCTACATTGTCGACGGATATAACTCTTTTAACTATTACATCTCCTCTAAATATGATCTCTCTGATAAGATGAAAGCGCCTCAGAATATCTTTCGATTTTTGATGAGACCGTGGCTCTTTCACTTGTGCAATAGTCCCATTGTTGTCGCACAACAACGGAACATGATCAAAGATGCAGGAAACTATGTCAAGGTCGGTGATGAACTTCTTCAACCACACTACTTCCTTGAAAGCTTCAGCTGCAGCGATATATTCAGCTTCAGTCGTCGAATCTACAGTGGTTGCTTGCTTGGAACTCTTCCAGCATATTGCTCCTCCGTTCAATGTAAACACAAATCCAGATGTAGATTTGCTATCATCTGGATCTGACTGAAAACTCGAGTAAGTAAAACCTCGCAGTTTCAAGTCACCTCCACAAGAAACATATCCTTAGTTCTTCTCAAGTACTTAAGGATACATTTCACTGCTTTTCAGTGCTCTTCGCTTGGATCAGCCTGAAATCTGCTCGTAACACTCAGAGCAAATACAATATCAGACCGTGTACATAGCATGGCATACATGATAGATCCTATGGCAGAGGCATAGGGAACTCTATCCATGAATGCCCTCTCATTAGGAGTCTTAGGAGACTGCTCATTTGAGAGATTAATTCTATTTATCATCGATATGAGACTTCTCTTAGAATTTTTTATGCCAAACCTTTTGACTATGGTTTCGATGTACAAGAATTGGGTCATTCCAAACATCCTCTTTGATCTATATCTATAGATTCATATTCCCAATACGTAGGATGCTTCTCCCAAGTCCTTCAGGGAGAAGTTTTTCGACAATCAGATCTTTACTGATGACATCATAGCTACATCATTCCCAATTAGTAGTATGTCATCTACGTAAAGAAGTAAGAAGGTGACTGCGCTTCCACTAGTCTTCTTGTACACACAAGGCTCATCTTCATTCTTAATGAAGTCATAAGACTTGACAGCCTCGTCAAATCTTATGTTCCAGCTCCGGGAAGCTTGCTTTAGTCCATAAATTGACCTTTGAAGCTTACACACTTTATCTGGAGATTCTTTGGATGTGAAGCCTTCTGGTTGTATCATATACACCTCTTCCTCAAGGTTACCGTTGAGGAAGGCAGTTTTCACATCCATCTGCCAGATCTCGTAATCATAGTGTGCAGCAATGGCGAGTAGAATTCTGATCGATTTTATCATGACAACTGGTGAGAAAGTCTCGTCATAGTCAATTCCTTGCCTTTGACGTTATCCCTTTGCCACCAACCTTGCTTTATAAATATCGATCCGTCCATTAGCACCGATCTTTCTCTTAAAGATCCACTTGCATCCGATGGGTACAATACCCTCGGGCAAGTCTTCCAAGTTCCAAACTTGGTTGGTGTACATGGACTGGATTTCTGAGTTCATGGCTTCTCGCCATTTCCCGGCTTTTGGGCCTTCCATGGCCTCCTAGTAAGTTTTAGGATCATCATCCTCATTATATTCTACCTTAGACTCACCTTCAGCGATATGTCCCACATATCATTCGGGTAGTCTAGGTAATCTACCAGATCTACGAGGCTCATGTGTATGTACCTGAACAGATTTAGGAACTGATATCTCATCTGATGATAATGCAGCTGTTTAAGGATCTGGAACGTCTTCCAGTACTATTTTACTCCCACTGTCTTCCTAAAGAAGGTATTCCTCTTCTAGGAAGACAACTTTTCTGGCGACAAATACCTTTTGTTCACCATGATGGAAAAAATAGTATCCAAAGGTTTCCTTTGGATATCCCAAAAACCTACATTTATCAGTTCATGATTCCAGCTTGTCTGGATCATGCCTCTTTACATGAGTAGGATAACCCCAGACTTTAACATGTTTAAATTCTGGTTTCCTGCTTTTCAATATCTCATATGGAGTAGAGACCACAGATTTATTAGGTACTCTGTTCATTAGGTATGCTGCTGACTTTAGAGCATACCCCCAGAGGGACACTGGTAATTCCGAAAAGCTCGTCATGGATCGCACCATGTTCAACAAGATGCAATTCCTCCTTTATGATACACCATTCATCTGTGGTGTATATGGAGGGGTTAGCTGAGAAAGGATACTATTATCCTTTAAGAATTGTGTGAAATTAGTACTCAAGTATTCTCCTCCTCGATCTGATCGAAGAGCTTTAATACTCCTTCCTAATTGCTTCTCTACCTCATTCTTGAACTCTTTGAACTTCTCAAATGCTTTCGACTTGTACTTCATTAAGTACATATAGCCGAATCTTGAGAAGTCATCGGTGAACGTGATGAAGTATGAAAAGCCACCTTTGGCTTGAGTGGACATTGGACCACATACATCTGAATGTATTAGTTCCATAATATCTTTGGCACGTTCTCCATGTCCAGTAAATGGAGATTTTGCCATCTTTCCCATAAGGCAGGACTCACATGTCGCAAACGATTCATAATCGAATGCATTTAAATAACTATGCTTGTGCAACATTTGCAACCTGCTTTCACCAATATGCCCAAGTCTACAATGCCACTTGTAGGCTTAGTTCACACAATTCTTGCTCTTCTTAAGAGTATTATCAATGTGAAGATTGTAAAAAGAAACATCTAAGAGATATAGACCGTTGACTAAAGATGCCGAAGCTATTGATTTATTACCATAATAAATCGAACAACTTCTATTCTCAATAGACAACCTATATCCTATCTTGTCCAAACAAGACACTGATATGATGTTCTTTATTATGCTAGGAACATAATAACAATCTTCTAATGATAAGACGTCTCCTGATGGAAGCTTGAGATTTGCTGTCCCAACAGCAACCGCCGCAACTTTTGCGCCGTTTCCTAGCCTCAATTCCACATCGCCTTTTCTCAGCTTGCACTTACTTGTCAGCATGTGCACATCATGGCAGATATGAGAAGCACATCCGGTATCCAATACTCAAGATGTGGAATCTCTAACTGACAAGTTGATATCTATCATATAGATATCTGAAGCTTCATACAGCTTCACCTTCCCATGATCTTTATCGTTGAGGAACTCCTTGCAGTTCCTCTCCTAGTGACTCTGCTGCTTATAGTAAAAGCAGTCACCTTTAACTACTCCTTTGTCTTTGTCCTTTGATCTTTTATCGTTAGCTATCATCTCTACGTCAAGGGTATCCAATGTCGGTTCAACAGGAGGATCAGCTCCAAGGACATAGCCATTGTGCTTAAATATGAAGACATTCTTCAGGTTTCTGAACCAATCTGAGTAGTTTAGGCTAGTCAAACGATTGGCATCAAGTATACTACGGAGTGGGTTATTCGACGACATAATTCCCTACAGGAGATATGTAATATCTATTTAGCAACTGTTCAATTATTAAAATTTAAACAAGACATGGTCTTTTGTTCAAGTTTTAACTCCCACTAATTTTCGACGGACTGTATAACCCTCAGTTATACAGAACGGGAGACGCCGATAGTCTCCTAGTGGGAATCAGAATCTCAATGGCTTGTAGTACAACCTTGTGGATAGCACAACAAACTGTAATACAATCAAAGAGCACCCATCTCATGGGACTTGCAACTCCTTGCAATATCTGATCATAGCTTCGGTCTCCAAAGATTTAATGGCCTTGTGGATAGTACAACAAACCACTAATTCTGGTCTAAGCTAACCATCGTTACGCGACGAGTATAGATTTGCATGCAGCCCTTGTAGATAGTACAAAAAAGCTACATGGTTCCTTTACCCCGATCATATAGGCATTTAATGTCATAGTCACAGTTTCTCCTCACAATTAAACAGGCCTTGTAGTAGCACAACAAACCTGCCTAAAGTGATTCGAATCCTATGACTATAACGATGGTGGGCTACGCGATAAGTTCTTAACTACTCGCGTTACGGCTTAAAATTAAGATGAGGGTATTTAGACAACTTTTATCTTGGTCTCTCCTAGGTGATAGTATACAAATATATCGTATATATTTAATAAATACTATACCTACTTTGATTCATAATCAAACATAAAACAATGCATCTCATACATGTCATTAGTGTGGTCATGGATAGCACAGTGGGCTTGACTGGAGCCAATAGTCAAACGCATACACAATCTAACATAACATTTATATCAGACTATCCTGCAAATACATAGGCAAAGGATCTTCATCTTTTCGTCTTCCCGGCTGCAGCTGTAGATCGTCCTCGTTCCTTCTTCGGTTGTTTCGATCATGTTACATCAAATTCTAGAATTTACAAGTAAATTGAAGAAGGCCTTATGCGAGTACAAGAGAGAGAGGGAGGTAGAAGTATATCGGAGTTCGAGAGAGGGAGAGGTATGCAGACCTCTATTTATTAACAATTAATAAATATCCAATCACACATCCACGATCAACACAATCATTCATCACATGAATAATTAAATAAGTGCATATCCATGACCACGATGTGTTTTAAACATTCCATACATGATAAGCGCATCACATGGTTAAAATAAAAGAGTTTTTCAACATAAATAATTTTGGCTTTCAAAAAGTTGAGATCTGATCAAAATTGGTATTTGAATTTCAAAAAACTCTTTTAATCAATTTAACATGTAATCAAATCTAATTTAAAAATATATAAAATACACATCACATGTGCACACATTCCAAATTAATAATTTCATATTATTCCATACAAATTAGAACAATTCTAATAATTAAACAAGCTAACACTTAGATCAACTCACATTAATAATCTAACAATTAGACTATTAATAACTAATATAACTCTTAGACTAGTCCATTAAAGTTAATTATCAATTTAACACTTAAATTAATAATCAACCATAATTAATTATTAATTACTAACCTAACACTTAGATTAATCAGTTAATGTTAATTATTAATTTAACTCTTAAACCAATAATTAACACTAACTAATTTATAACTAATTAATCTAACTCTTAGATTAGATAATTAAAGTTATCATTAATTTAACAATTAAATTAATGATTAACAATAATTAATCAAAGACTACTAATTTAACATTTAAATTAGTTATCTAAGTTAATTATTAATTTAACAATTAAATTAATAACTAACTTAAAAATTAATTAAAAATTAGTAGAATTAATAATCTAACATTTAGATTAATAATCACTAACCTCTAATTTAAACTCTTAAATTAGTCATATAAAGGTTAATAATTAATTTAACAATTAAATTGATATTAACTCTAATTAATTAACAACTAATTGTTAATTAATTAACCCTTAAATGACTTAATGATTCAAAATCATTAATAAAATAATTAACTAAATCAGAATTCTAATTTAAAATTGAAAACAATTTCAAATTTTAAATTCAAATCTAATTTAATTAATATCAGGGTAATAGGGGGTTAATGACTTAAGTGGGAAATAGGTGGTTAAAAGGGCCCAGCCCAATAGGCCCGAGCTGCGCTTGGACCCTGTTGAGCCAGGACTCGACCAAACGGCTGAGCCAGGGCCAGGCCAGGTCCCTGGGCTCAAGCCAGGGCTCGAGCCCCTGGCTCAGACTGCCCAGGCCCGGTCTAATTGGGCTGGGACCGGCCGGCCCAGCATCTCTTCTTCCTCCCCAAGACGCACCCGAAACCCTAATATGTGCAGGTTTTTGGTGGCGATGGTGAGGCTCCCAACGCCGCCAGGCCCTCGCCCTCGGTGCCCCAGCTCCGGCGACACGCCCGACGCCTGCAGGGTCACCGGCGACCTAGGGTTGGGGAGTAGTCCAAGCCCCAAATATCCCCAAAAAATCTGATTTTTTGGTTTAAAACCGATTTAGGGCTTGACTTTGCAGCTGTCCAAGGCCACTCCGGCGGCGGTCTAGGTGACCAGTGGATAGTGGTGGCTATCCTCAGGGGATCCGGGGTCCTGTCTCACCATCCCAACGCTTGGGAAGCGTGTACGAAGTCGCCGAAAAACCCCGGTTCATCATCTCATGAATAATTCGGAAAAATCCCCAAAAATTCGATTTTTGCAAAAAATTAATAATCCAATTATTACGTATTCATCGTATAAACATGGATCCAGCAAAGTAGTCGAATACGTGCATGGAATAACACATGGAAACATTAAATCGGAGACCGAAAATGGGACGAGAAATAGTGGAACCTGGCTCTGATACCACTGTTGGGTTCTTGGGTTTCTCCGGTTCTCCTGTACAGCGGAAATAAAATAAAAACAGAGATCTATTCCAGTGTCGAAAAATCTAAAAACCGGATTATCGTATAATCGGTTCTTACCGTGTGTGGATTCGAATCTGCAACCGTTCGGTTCCGTCGGTGCAACACCGCAAGCTGCGCAAGCGCCCGGCCTGTAGGGGAGTCCACGCGATCCTCCCCGCGACGGATATCCTCACGTTCCTCATTCTTCACAGCCACGAACCCTCCGCCGGTCGCCGCAACCCGCGGACGATTTCCCGTCGAACGGGAGTCGAAGAAGCAGCGGAGCAGATCCGGGGATCCGGATTTGTCTGGTATGCCAGAGAGAGAGAGAAACAGAGGAGGGGGCGGCTAGGGTTAGCAGCAGCTTGGCCTGCTCAGCCCGTTCGCTACATTTTATACTAACTGCACGGATTTTCATAAAAACCCCCGGTTTATATAAAACCCACTTATTTATCTATCGCCTTGAAAATCATTTACGTGTGACCCTCTAGGCCCAATTACCAGTCCGGTTAATAGCCGAATAAGCCCAGTAACTCCTTACTGGCTTTATTAATCAATTAATAACTCTTTATTAATTAATTAATCAATCGATGTCGCACATCGAATTCGACCGGGCCTCTGATCACGTTGGGTGCCAAGCAACACCACGTGAACCCAGAAGGTATCGGGGTTAAGTAACCCACTCTTCGAACCTTTCCGCTAATAGTTACCGTGTGAATATAATCATTCATTCGTACAATGCTCTCGAGTCAACTCAAGGTATGGCGTGCTGTCAAACCCTAACCGGTCGAGTCACTTGGATTAGATGTCGCTGATGAATATCGAAAAACTCCTTTCCCGATATTATCGTCCGCCCTGGCCAGGGACTTTCGTGCATCCTTCCTAGAGCATTCTCTCTCATCATACCGAAAGCGAATGATTCCTTATTGACACACAATTTCCTTCGACGGTATTCCGCTGTACCCAATCCTTGGCTGTTTAGAATCTAGTGGTTAGAGATTTATAAACCAAGGTCAAAGCATAGAAGTCCACCGACAAGGTGTCCTTGGTGTCTCAGGTCCGAGGACCATCCACGCAACTGCGACAATAGAATCAAGCTAGTTGACAGTGAAGTACAATACCATCCAGCGATTTAGTCGGATCAGTTCAGTGAACTCATTCTCTAATAAGCACCTACAGATTCACCTTAGTGTCTCCACACAACTGACTTATGAGATCAGTCACCCTCATCATATGAGCAAGAGTAATCTGTACTAGTCTAACCGGATATCCGATGTCCTTCTCGGATACCCTCCGACTATGAACCATTAAGAATATGTGTGTTTAAGTGATCAGTCTCATTAATATGATCTCATCATAATCTGATCACTATCGCACATATTCACGGACTTCATTATGAGACGATAACTAATACGATTTACACACAATGAATATTATACCATTATATTAATAAATGAACGAGATTTACATAGTCAGATTGGCTTGTAGGCTACCTAAGACTAACAACTTCCTCGTTCGATGCAGCGTCTGCGGATACAGTCTAGCTGCATGTAATCCTCCGCGAGATGCACATTCAGAATTCCCATTGGACTGGAGGCAGAGCAGGCGGGAATCGGAGCAGAGTCTTCGGAGGGGGCCGGTCACAGAAGGAGGGGTGCCTAGAGAGAGAGAAGAGAGAGGGGCAGCGGCTAGGTCAGGGTTGCTGGCCCCCGACCTAGTAGAAGTTCTTTTATGAAAAGTGATTTTGCGATTTTCCATAAAAATGCACACTTCTCTGAAAGCCCGTCAAAATATCCTTCGACTTGAAAACCTATTACATGTGACCCTCTAGGCCCAAATACCAGTTCAATCAATAAAGCATTAAGCTCAGTAACCCTTTACGGACACACTTAATTAATTAATATCCTTATATTAATTAGTCAGCCGAATTTAAATTCAGACGGGCTTTCGATTACGTTGGGTGCCTAGCAACACTGCGTGATCTCGGAAGGCATTGGGGTTTATACAACCCACTCATGGAACCCTATTACCGTCATCGGTTACCGCGTGGATATAATCCTTCATCTAAGCAATGTTCCGGAATCGACCTAAGGCATGATTTACCGTAAAATCCTAGCCGGTTGATTCACTTGAATCGGATGCCGCTAATCTATATTAGATAACTCTTTATCTGATACAGAGTCCACCTTGGCCAAAGGACTTAAGCACATCATTTCTAGAACATTCTCTCTCCTATTATCGAGAGAGGATGATCCCGTACTGACCACACAATTACCTTCGAAGGCATTTCTCTTAACACGATCACTTGACTTATCAATAACCCATGGTTAGGGATTCGTTAGTCAAGGTCAAAGCTCAGACACGTACCAACAAGATATCTTTGGTGGCTCAGGTCCAAGGACCATCTATGCAACTATGACAAAAGAATGGAGCTGGTTAACTACCATCCAGCGATTCATGGTCGGATCAGTTCAGTGAACTCATTCATCAATGAGCACCTACAGGTCCAGCATAGTGTCTCCATACAAGTGACTTATAGGATCAATCACCCTCATCATATGAGCTGAAGAAACCTGTACTAGTCTATCCGGATGTTTGATGTCCTTCTCAAACATCCTCTAACTAGGAACAATTAAGAACATGAGTTTATATGTCTTCGGTCCCGTAATTATGATCTCATAGTAATCCGAAGGCTATTGTACATGTTCATAGATTTCATCGTGATACGATGAACACAGATCGAATTAAATACATACAAAGAATTATTGCCATTAAATTAATAAACTGAATAATACACAGTATCGAATTGGCTTGCGGGCCACCTAATATTAACAATCTCCCACTTAGACTAAAGCCAATCACTCTTATACAGAATACCCATATTCTCTAGTGACGCTAAAATACATTTTGAGACAAAGGCTTTATCAGTGGATCTGCTATGTTGTTGACTGAGGGAACCCTTTCCACCATGACATCTCCTCTAGTTATAATTTCTCTGATCATGTGAAAGTGCCTCAGAATGTGCTTTGACTTCTGATGAGACCACGGCTCTGTTGCTTGTGCAATTGCCTCATTGTTGTCACACGACAGTGGGACGGGACCAGAGATGCTTTCAACCAAACCAAGCTCACTAATGAACTTCTTCGTCCATACTGCTTCTTTGGCGACTTCAGTAGTAGCAATGTACTCAGCTTCTGTTGTTGAATCAGAAGTGGTTTCTTATTTGGAACTTTTCCAGTCTGGCTGCATGTAATCCTTTGCGACATGCGCATTCAGAATTCCCATTGGATCGGAGGCGGAGCAGGCGGGAATCGGAGCAGAGTCTTTGGAGTGGGCCGGTCACAGAAGGGGGGGGTGCCCGGAGAGAGAGAAGGGCAGCGGCTAGGTCAAGGTTGCTGGCCCCCGACCTAGTAGCGGTTCTTTTATGATAAGTGATTTTGCGATTTTTCAGAAAAATCCACACTTATCTGAAAGCCCATCAAAATATCCTTCGACTTGAAAACCTATTACAAGTGACCCTCTAGGCCCAAATACCAGTCCAATCAATGGACCATTAATCCCAGTAACTATTTACGGACACACTGAATTAATTAATATCCTTATATTAATTAGTCAGCCGAATTTATTGTCCCACAATAACAATAAATTCAAACGGGCTTCCGATTACGTTGGGTGCCTAGCAACACTGCATGATCTCGGAAGGCATTGGGGTTTATACAACCCACTCATAGAACCCTATTACCGTCATCGGTTACCACGTGGATATAATCCTTCATCTAAGCAATGTTCTGGAATCGACCTAGGGCAAGATTTATCGTTAAATCCTAGCCAGTTGATTCACTTGAATCGGATGCCGCTAATCTATATTAGATAACTCTTTATCTGATACAGAGTCCACCTTGGCCAAGGACTTAAGCACATCATTTCTAGAACATTCTCTCTCCTATTATCGAGAGAGGATGATCCCGTATTGACCACACAATTACCTTCGAAGGCATTTCTCTTAACACGATCACTTGACTTATCGATAACCCATGGTTAGGGATTCGTTAGTCAAGGTCAAAGCTCAGACACGTACCAACAAGATATCTTTGGTGGCTCAGGTCTAAGGACCATCTATGCAACTGTGACAAAAGAATCGAGCTGGTTAACTACCATCCAGCGATTCATGGTCGGATCAGTTCAGTGAACTCATTCATCAATGAGCACCTACAGGTCCAGCATAGTGTCTCCATACAAGTGACTTATAGGATCAATCACCCTCATCATATGAGCTGAAGAAACCTGTACTAGTCTATCCGGATGTTTGATGTCCTTCTCAAACATCCTCTAACTAGGAACAATTAAGAACATAAGTTTATATGTCTTCGGTCCCGTAATTATGATCTCATGGTAATCCGAAGGCTATTGTACATGTTCATAGATTTCAGCGTGATACGATGAACACAGATCGAATTAAATACATACAAAGAATTATTGCCATTAAATTAATAAACTGAATAATACACAGTATCGAATTGGCTTGCGGGCCACCTAATATTAACAATCTCCCACTTAGACTAAAGCCAATCACTCTTATACAGAATACCCATATTCTCTAGTGACGCTAAAATACATTTTGAGACAAAGGCTTTATCAGTGGATCTGCTATGTTGTTGACTGAGGGAACCCTTTCCACCATGACATCTCCTCTAGTTATAATTTCTCTGATCATGTGAAAGCACCTCAGAATGTGCTTTGACTTCTGATGAGACCACGGCTCTGTTGCTTGTGCAATTGCCTCATTGTTGTCACACGACAGTGGGACGGGACCAGAGATGCTTTCAACCAAACCAAGCTCACTAATGAACTTCTTCGTCCAGACTGCTTCTTTGGCGACTTCAGTAGTAGCAATGTACTCAGCTTCTGTTGTCGAATCAGAAGTGGTTTCTTATTTGGAACTTTTCCAGTCTGGCTGCATGTAATCCTTTGCGACATGTGCATTCAGAATTCCCATTGGACCGGAGGCGGAGCAGGCGGGAATCGGAGCAGAGTCTTTGGAGTGGGCCGGTCACAGAAGGGGGGGGGTGCCCGGAGAGAGAGAAGGGCAGCGGCTAGGTCAAGGTTGCTGGCCCCCGACCTAGTAGCGGTTCTTTTATGATAAGTGATTTTGCGATTTTTCAGAAAAATCCACACTTATCTGAAAGCCCATCAAAATATCCTTCGACTTGAAAACCTATTACAAGTGACCCTCTAGGCCCAAATACCAGTCCAATCAATGGACCATTAATCCCAGTAACTATTTACGGACACACTGAATTAATTAATATCCTTATATTAATTAGTCAGCCGAATTTATTGTCCCACAATAACAATAAATTCAAACGGGCTTCCGATTACGTTGGGTGCCTAGCAACACTGCGTGATCTCGGAAGGCATTGGGGTTTATACAACCCACTCATAGAACCCTATTACCGTCATCGGTTACCGCGTGGATATAATCCTTCATCTAAGCAATGTTCCGGAATCGACCTAGGGCATGATTTATCGTTAAATCCTAGCCGGTTGATTCACTTGAATCGGATGCCGCTAATCTATATCAGATAACTCTTTATCTGATACAAAGTCCACCTTGGCCAAAGACTTAAGCACATCATTTCTAGAACATTCTCTCTCCTATTATTAAGAGAGGATGATCCCGTATTGACCACACAATTACCTTCGAAGGCATTTCTCTTAACACGATCACTTGACTTATCGATAACCCATGGTTAGGGATTCGTTAGTCAAGGTCAAAGCTCAGACACGTACCAACAAGATATCTTTGGTGGCTCAGGTCTAAGGACCATCTATGCAACTGTGACAAAAGAATCGAGCTGGTTAACTACCATCCAGCGATTCATGGTCGGATCAGTTCAGTGAACTCATTCATCAATGAGCACCTACAGGTCCAGCATAGTGTCTCCATACAAGTGACTTATAGGATCAATCACCCTCATCATATGAGCTGAAGAAACCTGTACTAGTCTATCCGGATGTTTGACGTCCTTCTCAAACATCTTCTAACTAGGAACAATTAAGAACATGAGTTTATAAGTCTTCGGTCCCGTAATTATGATCTCATCATAGTCCGAAGGCTATTGTACATGTTCATAGATTTCATCATGATACGATGAACATAGATCGAATTAAATACACACAAAGAATTATTGCCATTAAATTAATAAACTAAATAGTACACAGTATCGGATTGGCTTGCGGGCCACCTAATACTAACAATCTCCCACTCAGACTAAAGCCAATCACTCTTATATAGAATACCCATATTCTCTAAGTGACGCTCAAATACATTTTAAGACAAAGGCTTTGTCAGTGGATCTGCTATGTTGTCGACTGAGGAAATCCTTTCCCCCACAACATCTGCTCTAGTTATAATTTCTCTGATCATGTGAAAGCGCCTCAGAATGTGTTTTGACTTCTGATGAGACCATGACTCTTTCGCTTGTGAAATTGCCCCATTGTTGTCATACAATAGTGGGACGGGACCAGAGATGCTTTCAACCAAACCAAGCTCACTAATGAACTTCTTCATCTAGACTGCTTCTTTGGCGACTTCAGCAGCAACAATGTACTCAGCTTCTGTTGTCGAATCAGCAGTGGTTTCTTGTTTGGAACTTTTCCAGCTCACTGCTCCCCCGTTGAGTATAAAGACAAATCATGATGTTGACTTGCTGTCGTCCGGATCAGACTGAAACTCCAGTCAGTATTTCCTTGCATCTTTAAGTCTCCTCCTCCATATACTAAAAGCATATCTTTAGTTCTTTTAAAGTACTTAAGGATATATTTTATAGCCTTCTGGTATTCATCACCTGGATCTGCCTGATGTCTACTCGTAACACTTAGAGCGTATGCAACATCAAGTCTAGTACATAGCATGACGTACATGATAGAACCTATGGCTGATGTATAGGGAACCTTATCCATCATTGCCCTCTCCTCATGAGTCTTAGGAGACTGACCTTTAGAAAGATAAATTTCATGTCTCATTGGTATGAGACCTCTCTTGAAATTTTTCATGCCAAACTTTTTGACAATGGTTTCTTTGTATATGGATTGGATCAAAGCAAATATCTTCTTTGATCTATCTTTATAGATCCGTATTCCCAATACGTAAGATACTTCTCTCAAATCCTTCATGGAGAAGTTCTTAGACAACCAAATCTTTACTGATGACATCATTCCTATTTCATTCCCAATGAGTAAGATGTCGTCAACATAAAGGATTAGGAATGTAATTGCGCTACCACTATTTTTCTTATACACACAAGGCTCATCTTTATTCTTAATGAAGCCATAAGATTTGATTGCCTCGTCAAACCTTATGTTCCAGCTTCGAGATGCTTGCTTCAGTCCATAAATGGACCTTTGCAACTTGCATACCATATCTGGATTCCTTTGATGCGAAGCCCTCTATTGTATCATATACACCTTTTCCTCAAGGTTTCCATTAAGGAAGGCGGTCTTCACATCCATCTACCAGATTTCATAATCATGGTATGCTGCAATGGCGAGAATAATTCTAGTACACTTAATCATGGAAACGACAAAGAAGGTCTCATCATAATCAATGCCTTGCCTTTGACGATAGCCCTTTGCCACTAACCTTGCCTTATAAGTCTTAATTCGTCCATCTGCACTGATCTTTCTTTTAAAGATCTATTTGCAATTGATGGGTACTATACCCTCGGATAAGTCAACCAAGTTCCAAACTTGGTTGATGTACATACACTGAATTTCAGAATTCATGGTTTTTTGCCATTTTTTGGCCTCTAGACTCTCAATGGCCTCCTGGTAAGTCTTCGGATCATCATCATCATTTTAGAATATCCTAGAACCATCCAAATTTATATGTCTCACATATCTTTCAAGTGGTTTAGGTACTCTTTCAAACCTACGAGGTTCTTGTGTGTAATGCCGAACAGGTTCAAAAACTGACAATTCATCTGATGAACCAATGACAGTTTGTCGATCTGGAATTTCTTCTAGAGTTACTTTACTCTCACTGTTCTTTTGGAGAATATAATTTTCTTCAAAAGACAGCTCTCCTAGCTACAAACACCTTTTGTTCTCTAGGATGATAAAAGTAATATCCATAAGTTTCCTTCATATATCTCACAAATATGTATTTGTCAGTTCTGGATTCCAGTTTATCTGTATCATGTCTTTTGATATGAGCAGGACATCCCCAAACTTTAACATGCTTAAGGTCTGGTTTCTTTCCATTCCATATCTCATATGGAGTGGATAATACAGATTTGCTGGGTACCTTGTTCAGGATATACATAGCCGAGCTAAATGCATATCCCCATAGGGACACTAGTAATTTAGACATGCTCATCATGGATCGCACCATTTCCATCAATGTGCGATTCCTCCTTTGTGATACACCATTCATTTGTGGTGTATAAGGAGGTGTAAGCTGATCCAGGCGAAGAGCACTAGAAGGCAGTTAAATATATCCTTAAGTACTTGAGAAGAACTAAGGATATGTTTCTTATCTATGGAGGAGATGACTTGAAACTGTGAGGCTTTACTGACTCGAGTTTTCAGTCAGATCCAAATGATAGCAAGTCTATATCTGGATTTGTGTTTACTTTGAATAGAGGAGCAGTGTGCTAGAAGAGTTCCAAACAAGCAACCACTGTAGATACGACGACTGAAGCTAAGTACATCGCTACAGCTGAAGCCGCCAAGGAAGCAGTGTGGTTAAAGAAATTCATCATCGACCTCGGAACAGGTTCAGAGATACTGGGAACTACGCCGAGGTCGATGATGAATTTCTTTAACCACACTGCTTCCTTGGCGACTTCAGCTGTAGCGATGTACTCAACTTCAGTCGTCGTATCTACAGTGGTTGCTTGTTTAGAACTCTTCTACCACACTGCTACTCCATTCAAAGTAAACACAAATCCAGATGTAGACTTGCTATCATTTGGATCTGACTGAAAACTCGAGTCAGTAAAGCCTCAAAGTTTCAAGTCATCTCCTCCATAGACACGAAACATATCCTTAGTTCTTCTCAAGTACTTAAGGATATATTTAACTGCCTTCCAGTACTCTTCGCCTGGATCAGCCTGGATCAGCTTACACCTCCTTATACACCACAAATGAATGGTGTATCACAAAGGAGGAATCGCACATTGATGGAAATGGTGCGATCTATGATGAGCATGTCTAAATTACCAGTGTCCCTATGGGGATATGCACTTAGCTCGGCTATGTATATCTTGAACAAGGTACCCAGCAAATCTGTAGCATACACTCCATATGAGATATGGAATGGAAGGAAACCAGACCTTAAGCATGTTAAAGTTTGGGGATGTCCTGCTCGTATCAAAAGACATACTACAGATAAACTAGAATCCAAAACTGACAAATACATATTTGTGGGATATCCGAAGGAAACTTATGGATATTACTTTTATCTTCCTGGAGAACAAAAGGTGTTTGTAGCTAGGAGAGCTGTCTTTTTTGAAGAAAATTATATTTTCCAAAAGAACAATGAGAGTAAAGTAACTCTAGAAGAAATTTCAGACCACAAACTGTCATTGGTTCATCAGATGAATTGTTAGTTTTTGAACCTGTTAGGCATAACACACAAAAACCTCGTAGGTTTGAAAGAGTACCTAAACCACTTGAAAGATATGTGAGACATATAAATTTGGATGGTTCTAGGATATTCTATAATGATGATGATGATCCCAAGACTTAGCAGGAGGCCATTGAGAGTCCAGAGGCCAAAAAATGGCGAGAAACTATGAATTCTGAAATTCAGTGTATGTACATCAACCAAGTTTGGAACTTGGTTGACTTATCCGAGGGTATAGTACCCATCAATTGCAAATAGATCTTTAAAAGAAAGATCAGTGCAGATAGATGAATTGAGACTTATAAGGCAAGGTTAGTGGCAAAGGGCTATCGTCAAAGGCAAGGCATTGATTATGATGAGACCTTCTCTTCCGTTGCCATGATTAAGTGTACTAGAATTATTCTCGCCATTGCAGCATACCATGATTATGAAATCTGGTAGATGGATGTGAAGACTGCCTTCCTCAATGGAAACCTTGAGGAAGAGGTATATATGATACAATAGAGGGCTTCGCATCAAAGGAATCCAGATATGGTATACAAGTTGCAAAGGTCCATTTATGGACTGAAGCAAGCATCTTGAAGCTGGAACATAAGGTTTGATGAGGCGATCAAATCTTATGGCTTTATTAAGAATAAAGATGAGCCTTATGTGTATAAGAAAAATAGTGGTAGCGCAATCACATTCCTAGTCCTTTATGTTGACTACATCCTACTCATTGGGAATGAAATAGGAATGATGTCATCAATAAAGATTTGGTTGTCTAAGAACTTCTCCATGAAGGATTTGAAAAAAGTATCTTACGTATTGGGAATACGGATCTATAAAGATAGATCAAAGAAGATATTTGCTTTGATCCAATCCATATATATAGAAACCATTGTCAAAAAGTTTCGCATGAAAAATTTCAAGAGAGGTCTCATACCAATAAGACATGAAATTTATCTCTCTAAAGGTCAGTCTCCTAAGACTCATGAGGAGAGGGCAATGATGGATAAGGTTCCCTATACATCAGCCATAGGTTCTATCATGTATGTCATGCTATGTACTAGACTTGATGTTGCATACGCTCTAAGTGTTACGAGTAGACATCAGGAAGATCCAGGTGATGAACACCAGAAGGCTATAAAATATATCCTTAAGTACTTTAAAAGAACTAAGGATATGCTTTTAGTATATGGAGGAGGAGACTTAAAGATGCAAGGAAATACTGACTGGAGTTTCAGTCTGATCCGGACGACAGCAAGTCAACATCATGATTTGTCTTTACACTCAACGGGGGAGCAGTGAGCTGGAAAAGTTCCAAACAAGAAACCACTGCTGATTCGACAACAGAAGCTGAGTACATTGCTGCTGCTGAAGTCGCCAAAGAAGCAGTCTAGATGAAGAAGTTCATTAGTGAGCTTGGTTTGGTTGAAAGCATCTCTGGTCCTGTCCCACTGTTGTATGACAACAATGGGGCAATTTCACAAGCGAAAGAGTCATGGTCTCATCAGAAGTCAAAACACATTTTGAGGCGCTTTCACATGATCAGAGAAATTATAACTAGAGCAGATGTTGTGGGGGAAAGGATTCCCTCAGTCGACAACATAGCAGATCCACCAACAAAGCCTTTGTCTCAAAATGTATTTGAGCGTCACTTAGAGAATATGGGTATTCTATATAAGAGTGATTGGCTTTAGTCTGAGTGGGAGATTGTTAGTATTAGGTGGCCCGCAAGCCAATCCGATACTGTGTACTATTTAGTTTATTAATTTAATGGCAATAATTCTTTGTGTGTATTTAATTCGATCTATGTTCATCGTATCATGATGAAATCTATGAACATGTATAATAGCCTTCGGACTATGATGAGATCATAATTACGGAACCGAAGACCTATAAACTCATGTTCTTAATTGTTCCTAGTTAGAGGATGTTTGAGAAGGATATCAAACATCCGGATAGACTAGTACAGGTTTCTTCAGCTCATATGATTTTGAAATCTTCTTCATTTATTAATAAAATGACATTATATTCATTATGAGTAAATCGTATTAATTATCGTCTCATAATAAAGTCTGTGAATATGTGCGCTAGTGATCAGATTATGATGAGATCATACTAATGAGACTGATCACTTAAACACACATATTCTTAATAGTTCTTAGTCGGAGGATATCTGAGAAGGCCATCGGATATCCGGATAGACTAGTACATATTTCTCCCACTCATAAGATGAGCGTGACTGATCTCATAGTCACTTGTGTGGAGACACTAAGGCGAATCTGTAGGTGCTCATTAGAGAATGAGTTCACTGAACTGATCGAACTAAATTGCTGGATGGTATTGTACCTCACTGTCAACCAGCTTGATTCTATTGTCGTAGTTGTACGGATGGTCCTCGGACTTGAGACACCAAGGACACCTTGTCAGTGGATTCCTGTGCTTTGACCTTGGTTTATGAATCTCTAACGACGAGATTCTAAACAGCCAAGGATCGGGTACAGCAAAATACCGTCAAAGGAAATTGAGTGTCAATAAGGAATCATTTGCTCTCGGTACTTTGAGACAGAATGCTCTAAGAAGGATGCGCGGAAGTCCCTGGCCAGGGCAGACGATAATATCAGGAAAAGAGTTTTCCAATATTATTCGGCAGCATCCGATCAAAGTGAGTCGACTGGTTAGGGTTTAACAGTTTACCATACCCTGAGTTGACTCGAGAGTATTGTGCGAATGAAGGATTATATCCATGGGGTAACTGTCGGCGGAAAGGTTCCAAGAGTAGGTTACTTAACCTCGATACCTTCCAGGTTCACGTGGTGTTGCTTGACACCCAACGTGATCGGAGGCCCGATCGAATTTGATGTGCGACATTGATTCGATTGATTAATTAATATTAGTTATTAATTGATTAATCAGGCCAGTGAGGGGTCACTGGGCTTATTGGGCCATTAACCGGACTAGTTATTGGGCCTAGAGAGTCACATGCAAATGATTCTCAAGGCGATGGATAAATTAGTGGGTTTTATATAAATCGGGGGTTTTTATGAAAAATCGCACAATTAATAAAAAATTTAGCGAACGGGCTAAGCAGGCTAGGCTGCTGCTAACCCTAGCTGCCCCCTCCTCTCTTCCTCCCTATCTATAGCGTCCCAGACGAGCCCGGATCCCCAGGTCTACTCCGCCACTTCTCTGACTCTCGTTCGACGAGAAATCGTCTCCGCGATGCGGCGATCGTTGCGGCGAAAGGCGGAGTCTTCGTGGGCTGGGAAGAACGAGGAACGTGAGGATATCCGTCGCGAGGAGGATCGCGTGGACTCCGCTAGAGGCTGAGCGCTTGTGCGGCTTGCGATGTCACACCGACGGAACCGATCGGTTGCGGATTCGAATCCGCACACGGTAAGAACCGATTATTCGATAATCCGGTTTTAGTATTTTCGAAACGGGAAACGGATCGCCGTTTTAATTTTATATTTCGCTACGTAAGCGATCCGGAGAAACACGATAACCCAACAGTGGTATCAAAGCCAGGTTCCACTATTTCTCGTCCCGTTTCAGTCTCCGAAATTATTTTTTCATGATTTATTCCATGCACGAGTTTGATTTTCTTGTTGGATCTATGTTCATGTGATGAACAATGATTATAAGAATAATTATATTATTTTTTATGTAAAAATCAGATTTTAATTTGGGGGGGGTTTCGTGTTCTTCGTGGGACAAAGAATGACGGGTTTTTATGGCCTAAATTGGGTCTTCCCATGCGATGCGGTGATGACCAGAGATCCTGGTATGACCAAGGATCCCTCTAGTCACCAACGGGGCCGGTGGCCGGCGCCGGAGAGCCGCTTGTGGTGGCCAGAGATGGGGCGATGTTCTTCCTTTTCTGATTTTGAATGAACAAGAGGAAACCAAAAAAATATAATAAAGTGGGTGGCTCGGTCTGCAAATGAAAGGAGGGGCCATCGGCGGCCCTAGCATCGCCGGCGCTGGGGCGACGCCGGCTGGGCCAGGTGCCAGCCGCCAGGTGGCCTTGCCCCCCACCGCCGACCACCACTTGTCAGGAGGTACCAGTGTTTTAGGGTTTCGAGTGGGGGGTGCTCGAACGTAGCGAGCCGGCTCGACCGGGTCCTCGCCAGGCCAGGGCCCCCTGTGGGCTTGGCCGTAGCCTGGTCCAAGCCTTATTCTATTTCAAAAACCCAAATTAAACCCCATGTCCCAATTCAAATATAATTAGATTTTAAGTTTAAAATTCCAAAGTGTTTTGAAAATTAATTTTTTATCTAATATTAATGAATTGGGTTGATTAATGATTTTGGAATCATTATTTAAGAAATTGTTGTTAATAGATTAAGGTTAGTTATTAATTTAAGTGTTAAATTAATAATTAATTTTAATTGACTAATTTAAGTGTTAAATTAGTAACTATTAGTTAATTGTAGTTAATTGTTAATTTAAGTGTTATTGATAATTAATTTTGATTAACTAAAATAGTGGAATTATTATTTAACAAATTGTTGTTAATAGATTAAGGTTAGTTGTTAATTTAAGTGTTAAATTAATAATTAATTTTAATTGACTAATTTTAGTGTTAAATTAGTAACTATTAGTTAATTGTAGTTAATTGTTAATTTAAGTGTTAAATTAATAATTTATTTTGATTAACTAAAATAGTGGTTTAATTAGAAGTTATTAATTAATTGATGTTAATTATTAAGTTTAAGAGTTAAATTAGTAATTAACGTTAATATACTAATCTAAGAGTTAGATTAGTAATTAATAAATAGTTAGTGTAAATTATTAGTTTAAGAGTTAAATTAATTATTAACTTTAATTAACTAGTCAAAGAGTTAGACTAGTAATTAATAACTTATTAAAGTTGATTATTAATTTAAGTGTCAAATTAATTATTAATTTAATTTACTGATCTAAGAGTTATATTAGTAATTAATTATTAATAGTCTAATTGTTAGATTATTAATATTGTTTAATCTAATTGTTAGATTATTTTAATTATTAGAAATGTTCTAATTTGCATTGAATAATATGGAATTATTAATTTGGAGTATGTGCACATGTGATGTGTGTTTTAGATGCTTTTAAATATGATTTAATTGCATGTTAAGTTAATCAAAAGAGTTTTCGAAATTCAAAAGCCAATTTTGATTGGAACCTAGTTTTTTGAAAGTCAAAAATTATTTAATTTTTGAAACTCTTTTATTTTAGCCATGTGATGAGCTTATCATGTGTGGAATGTTTAAAATACACTGTGGTCATGGATATGCATTTATTTAATTATTCATGTGATGAATGATTGTATGGATCGTAGATGTTTGAATGAGTATATTTATTAATTGTTAATAAATAGAGGTCTGCATACCTCTCCCTCTCTCATAATCCGATGTACTTCTACCTCCCTCTCTCTTGTACTCGCCATAGAGCCTTCTTCTATTTTACATGCAATTCTCGAATTATTGTAATCTAATCAAGGCAATCGAGGAAGGAGCGAGGACGATCCACAACTGCTACCAGGAAGGCAGAAAGATGATCTATTGCCTATATGTTTGCAGAATTATCTAATGTAAATGTTATGTTAGATTGTGTGTGCATTTGACTATTGGCTCTAGTCAAACCCACTGTGCTATCCATGACCACACTAACGACATGTATGAGATGCATTGTTTTCTTTTGATTATGAATCAAACATGTATAGTATTAGTAAATATATACAACATATTTGTATACTATCACCTAGGAGAGACCAAGATAAAAGTTATCCAAAATGCCATCGTCTAAATTCTAAGCTGTAACATGAGTAGTTAAGAACTTACCGCGTGGTCCACCATCGTTATAGTCATACGATTCGAATCACCTTAGGCAGGTTTGTTGTGCTACCACAAGACATGTTTAATTGTGAGGAGAGACTGTGGCTATGGTATTAGATGCCTATATAATCGGGGTAGAAGAACCATGTAGCTTTGTTGTGCTATCAACAAGGGTTGCATGCAAATCTATGCTCGTCGCGTAACGATGGTTAGCTTAGACCAAAATTAGTGGCTTGTTGTGCTATCCACAAGGCCATTAAATCTCTGGGGACCAAAGATACGATCGGATATTGCAAGGAGTTGCAAATCCAATGAGATGGGTGCTCTTTGATTGTTTTACAGCTTTCTTGTGCTATCCACAAGGTTGTACTGCAAGTCATTGAAATTCTGATCCCCACTAGGAGATTCTCGGCGTCTCCCGTTCTGTATAGCTGAAGGTTATACAGTCCGTCGAAACTTGAATAAAAGACCAAATCTTACTTTATATTTAATAACTGAACATCTGCTAAAATAGATTTTATTCATCTCCTGTAGGGAATTATGTCGTCGAATAACCCACTCCGTGGCATATATGATGCCAAACTTTTGACTAGCCTGAACTATTCGGATTGGCTCATAAACTTGAAGAATGTCTTCAAATCTGAGCACTTTGACTATGTCCTTGGAGTTGATCCTCCTGCTGAACCGGCATTGGATGCCCTTGAGACAGAGATGATAGTTAACGGTAAAAAAGTGAAGGACAAAGGCAAAGGAGTAGTAAAGGGTAACTGCTTCTACTATAAGCAGCAGGGTCACTGGAAGAGGAACTATAAGGAGTTCCGCAGCAATAAAACTCATGGAAAGGTGAAGCTATCAGAAGCTTCAAATATCTATATGATAGATATCAACTTGTCAGCTAGAGATTCCACATCTTGGGTATTAGATACCGGATGTGCTTCTCATATCTGCCATGATGTACAGATGCTGGCAAGTAAGCGCAAGCTGAGAAAAGGCGAAGTGGAATTGAGGCTAGGAAACGGCGCAAAACTTGCGGCGATTGCTGTTGGGACAGCAAACCTCAGGCTTCCATCGAAGGACGTCTTATCATTAGAAGATTGTTATTATATTCCTAGCACAATAAAGAACATCATATCAATATCTTGTTTAGACAAGATAGGATATAGATTGACTACAGAGAACAAAAGTTGTTTGATTTATTATGATAATAAATCAATTGCTTTAGCACCTTTAGTCAACGGTCTATACCTTTTAGATGATTCTTATTGCAATCTTCACATTGATAATGTTCTTAAGAAGAGTAAGAATTGTGTGAACCAAGCCTACATGTGGCATTGTAGACTTAGGCATATTGGTGAAAGCAGGTTGCAAAAGTTGCATAAACATGGATATTTGAATGCATTCGATTATGAATCGTTTGCGGCATGTGAGTCTTGCCTTATGGGAAAGATGACAGAATTTCCATTTATTGGACATAGAGAACGTGCCAAGGACATTCTGGGATTAATACATTCAGATGTATGTGGTCCCATGTCCACCCAAGCTAAAGGTGGCTTCTCGTACTTCATGACGTTCATCGACGACTTCTCAAGATTCAGCTATGTCTACTTAATGAAGTACAAGTCGGAAGCATTTGAGAAGTTCAAGGAGTTTAAGAATGTGGTAGAGAAGCAGTTAGGAAATAGTATTAAAGCTCTTCGATCAGATCGAGGAGGAGAATACTTGAGTACTAATTTCACACAATTCTTAAAAGATAATGGTATCCTTTCTCAGCTGATCCCTCCATATACACCACAGATGAATGGTGTATCAGAAAGGAGGAATCGCACTTTGTTGGACATGGTGCGATCCATGATGAGCTTTTCGGGATTACCAGTGTCCTTTTGGGGGCATGCTCTCGAGTCAGCAACATACCTACTGAACAGAGTACCCAGCAAGTCTGTGGCCTCTACTCCATATGAGATATGGAAAGGCAGGAAACCAGATTTAAATATGTTAAAGTCTGGGGTTGTCCTGCTCATGGAAAGAGGTATGATCCAAACAAACTGGAATCACGAACTGATAAATGGAGGTTTGTGGGATATCCAAGGGATACTACTTTTACCATCTTGGTGAACAAAAGATGTTTGTCGTCAGGAAAGCTGTCTTCTTAGAAGAGGAATACCTTCTCCAGGAGGACAGTGGGAGTAAAATAGTACTGGAAGAGGTTCCAGATCCCCAAATAGCTGCAATATCATCGGATGAGATATCAGTTCCTGAATCTATTCAGGTACACACAGATGAGCCTTGTATATCTAGTAGAGTACCTAGACTACACGAACGATATGTGGGACATATCGCTGAAGGAGAGTCTAAGGTAGAATATAATGAGTATGATAATCCTAAAACCTACCAAGAGACCATAGAAGGCCCAAAAGCCGGAAAATGGCGAGAAGCCATGAACTTAGAAATCCAGTCCATGTACACCAATCAAGTTTGGAACTTGGAAGACTTGCCTGAGGGTATTGTACCCATCGGATGCAAATGGATCTTTAAGAGAAAGATTGGTGCTGATGGACGGATCAACACTTATATGGTAAGATTGGTGGCAAAGGGTTATCATTAAAGGCAAGGAATTGACTATGGCGAGACTTTCTCACCAGTTGCCATGATAAAGTCGATCAGAGTTCTACTCGCCATATCTACACACTACGATTACGAGATCTGGCAGATGGATGTGAAGACTGCCTTCCTCAACGGTAACCTTGAGGAAGAGGCGTATATGATACAGTCAGAAGGTTTTACATCGAAGGAATCTCCAGATAAAGTGTGGAAACTTCAAAGGTCCATTTATGGACTGAAGCAAGCTTCCCGGAGCTGGAACATAAGATTTGACGAGGCTGTCAAGTCTTATGACTTTATTAAGAATAAAGATGAGCCTTATGTATACAAGAAGACCAGTGGGAGCACAGTCACCTTCTTAGTTCTTTACGTAGACGACATACTACTCATTGGGAATGATGTATCTATGATGTCATCGATAAAGATCTGGCTATCGAAAAACTTCTTCATGAAGGATTTGGGAGAAGCATCCTACGTATTGGAAATACAGATCTATAGAGATAGATCAAAGAGGATACTTGAAATGACCCAATCCTTGTACATAGATACCATAGTCAAAAGGTTTGGCATGGAAAATTCCAAAGGAGGTCTCATACCGATAAGACATGGAATTAATCTCTCAAAGGAGCAGTCTCCTAAGACTCCTGATGAGAGGGCATTCATGGATAGAGTACCTTATGCCTCTGCCATAGGATCTATCATGTATGCCATGCTATGTACACGGCTTGATGTTGCATATGCTCTAACTGTTACGAGCAGATTTCAGGCTGATCCAGGCGAAGAGTACTAGAAGGCAGTGAAATGTATCCTTAAGTACTTGAGAAGAACTAAGGTTATGTTTCTTGTCTATGGAGGAAATGACTTGAAACTGCGAGGCTTGACTGACTCGAATTTCCAGTCAGATCCAGATGATAGCAAGTCTACATCTGGATTTGTGTTTACTTTGAACGAAGGAGTAGTATGCTAGAAGAGTTCCAAACAAGCAACCACTGCAGATTCGACAACTAAAGCTGAGTACATCGCTGCAGCTGAAGCTGCCAAAGAAGCAGTGTGGTTGAAGAAATTCATCAGCGACCTCGGCGTGGTTCCCAATATCTCTGAACCTGTTCCGCTGTTGTGCGACAACAATGGAACCATTGCACAAGCGAAAGAGCTGCGGTCTCATCAAAAATCGAAGCATATTTAGAGGCGCTTTCATCTAATCAGAGAAATCATATCCAGAGGTGATGTAATGGTGGAAAGAGTTCGATCTGTCGATAATGTAGCAGATCCACTGACAAAGCCATTGGCTCAAAATGTGTTTGAGCATCACTTAGAGTCTATAGGTTTAATACATAAAGGTGATTGTCTTTAGTCCAAGTGAGAGATTGTTAGTCTTAGGTGGCCTACAAGCCAATATGACTTTAAAATCTTGTTCATTTATTAATAAAATGGTATTACATTCATTGTGAGTAAATCATATTAATTATCGTCTCATAATGAAGTCCGTGGATATGTGCGATAGTGATCAGATTATGATGAGATCATACTAATGAGACTGATCACTTAAATACACATATTCTTTATAGTTTCTAGTCGGAGGATATCTGAGAAGGACATCAGATATCGGGATAGACTAGTATAGATTACTCCCGCTCATAAGATGAGGGTGACTGATCTCATAGTCACATGTGTAGAGACATTAAGGCGAATATGTAGGTCCTCATTAGAGAATGAGTTCACTGAACTGATCCGACTAAATCGCTGGATGGTATTGTACCTCACTGTCAACCAGCTTGATTCTATTATCGCGGTTGCGTGGATGGTCCTCGGACCTGAGACACCAAGGACACCTTGTCGGTGGACTTCTGTACTTTGACCTTGGTTTATGAATCTCTAACCACGGGATTCTAAACAGCCAAGGATTGGGTACAACAGAATACTGTCGAAGGGAATTGAGTGTCAATAAGGAATCATTCGCTCTCGGTACTTAGAGAGAGAAGGCTTTAGGAAGGATGTGTGGAAGTCCCTGGCCAGGGCCGACGATAATATCGGGAAAAGAGTTTTCCAATATTATTCGTCAACATCCAATCCAAGTGAGTCGACCGGTTAGGGTTTGACAGTTTACCATACCCTGAGTTGATTCGAGAGCATTGTGCAAATGATGGATTATATCCACGCGGTAACTATCGGCGGAAAGGTTCCAAGAGTGGGTTACTTAACCCCGATACCTTCCAGATTCACGCGATATTGTTTGGCACCCAACGTGATCGGAGGCCCGATCGAATTTGATGTGCGATATTGATTCTATAATTTAATTAATATGAGTTATTAATTGATTAATATGGCCAGTGAGGAGTCACTGGACTTATTGGGCCATTTACTGGACTGGTTATTGGGCCTAGAAGGTCACACGCAAATGATTCTCAAGGCGATGGATAAATTAGTGGGTTTTATATAAACCGAGAGTTTTTATGAAAAATCACACGGTTAATATAAAATGTTGCGAACGGGCTGAGCAGGCCAGGCTGCTACTAACCCTAGCCACCCCCTCCTCTCTTCCTCTCTACCTCTGACGTCCCAGACGGGTCCGGATCCCCGGGTTTGCTCCGCCGCTTCTCCGACTCCCGTTCGACGGGAAATCATCCGTGCGATGCAGCAATCGTTGCGGCGAAGGGTGGAGGCTTCGTGGGCTGTGAAGAACGAGGAACGTGAGGATATCTGTCGCAAAGAGGATCACGTAGAGTCCGCTAGAGGCCGGACACTTGTGCGGCTTGCGGTGTCACATTGACGGAACCGATCGGTTGCGGATTCGAATCCGCACACGGTAAGAATCGATTATTCGATAATCCGGTTTTAGTATTTTCGAAACGGGAAACAGATCGCCGTTTTAATTTTATATTCTGCTGCGTGAGCGATCCTGTCGAAACACGAGAACCCAACACTAATAACCTAGTAGTTTGATTTGTAATCAAAAGAAATACACATATCACATACATGTCATGGTGTGATCGTGGACATCACTGTGGTTTGACTTGAGCCAGACAGTCAAACACACATACACATACACAATATAACAATTACATTATGAGTCTACAAACTCATAGGCTAAATGAACTCCATCATTTCCTTCTTGGTTGCAGTTGTAGATTATCCTCGCTCCACGTTCAGTCGCCTCGATCAAATTACATTATAAATTCATAATTTACATGATAATTTAAAAGAAACCTTATGGCGGGTACGTTAAGGAGGGAAGTAGAGATACAATGGAATATGAGAGAGGGAGAGGTACACAGACCTCTATTTATTAACAATTAATAATCCAAGCCGACCATTGATCCATATCCACATATCATCACATGAATATAATATTGCGTGCTTATCTATGACCACCGTATAATTTTTAAATTAAACAAATCACTCGTAAATTAGCACATCACATGGTTAAATAAATAGAATTTTTTAAAATATATAAATTGGTTTCAAAAACCAAGGACCAAACAAAATTTGGATTTGAGTTTTTGAAAAGTTTTATTATTTTATTTAAGCATGCTAATTTAAATCAAATTTAAAATAACATTCACAACACATCAAATGTGCTAAAATACCAAATTATAAAATTTATAATATTCCATGCAAATTAAATATTCAAAAATTAGAGAGACTAATTTAACATTTAAACTAATCATCTTTAACATCATAAAATCTAATAATTAGATTGACAAATTAAATTAACAACAACTTGTTAATTTATTCCCCTCATAAAATAGTCCTATATTTCATAAATTCATTTGCTGGTCTTTAACAACTTTAAAACAAAATTTAATTAATTATAAAAATCCCATTTTAAATTTAAACTAAATTCTATAATTTTAAAAAACCTGTAAATAAGAAAAACAGGGAATAAAAGAGGGGTAAATAGGCCAGGTCAAAGGGGTCAATGGGCCTGGCGGGCCTGGGTTGGTCCGGTCCCTGGGCCAAGCCCAACCGGCGCCTGGCTCGGGCCCAGACCAACCCCATGGGGCAGGCCTAGCTCGGGTTGGGCGGCAAGGCCCGGCCCAATCCAGTCGCCCCCCCTCCCCCCTTCACCCGACACAGCTAGGGTTTCCCTAACTATGCCGTAGGTGAAGGGGGCCGCCCTCCCCTACCAATGGCCTACCCCATAGGCATCGGCCGGCGACAACGCCGATGACCCCTAGTTGCCGGCGGTTGCCCCTCAAACCCCCCCCCCCCCCCCTTAACTGGACAGTAGGAAGATGGAGGAGAAGAAACGGGGCCGGCGGTGACCTTCATCGGCACCGGCCAAGGGGATGTCAATGCCCGGCAACCCCTACGGGAGGGTCCATGGCTCCAGTGACCAATTCCCCAACCCTTGGGGTGCCCATAAACATGCTGATTTGTACCCGTTCCTCGTCAGACGAAGAACACAAAACACACAAAAAAAAAAAAAAAACGATTTTAATGCAGTAAATTATAGTTACTTAACCATGTTCATCTAATGAACATGGCTCATGCAATTAAAATCTAAAACTTGCACGGAATAAATTATAAAATTGACAATTTGGAGACCAAAACGGTGAAGAACGTAGGGGAACCTGGCTCTGATACTACTGTTAGGTTCGTTGTGTCGGATCCTAGCAAAAACGCAGTGGATAAAATAGAATATGATCCGTCCCGTTTCAGTTTACAAAAAAGATTAGTAAATCGTAGTTACTTTGCACGGATTCGAATCCGCGATCAACCGGTTTCGTCAGTGTGATGCCGCAAGCCGCGTAGGTTCCCGGCCTCTAGCGGTATTCACGCGGTCTTCCTCTCGGTAGATCGTCCTCGTTTCCTCGCTCGATGTTGCGTCCGCATATCCCGTCTTGTTGCGCGTAATCCTCCGCGACATGCGGATTTAGAATTCCCGTCGGACGGGAGGTGGAGCAGGCGGGAGTCAGAGCAGAGTCTCCGGAAGGGGCTAGCCACAGAAGGGGGGGCGCCTAGAGAGAGAGGAGAGAGAGGGGGGTGGAAACTAGGTCAGGGTCGCTGGCCCCCGACCTAGCAGCGATTCTTTTATAATAAGCAATTTTGCGGTTTTTCAGAAAAATCCACACTTGAAAGCCTTTTACGTGTAACCCTCTAGACCCAAATACCAGTCCAGTCAATGGCCCATTAAGCCTAGTAACTACTCTTTATGAACCCACTAAATTAATTAATATCCTTATATTAATTAATCAACCGAATTTATTGTCCCACAATAAATTTGGACGAGCTTCCGATCACGTTAGGTGCCTAGCAACACTGCGTGATGTCGAAAGGCATTGGGGTTTATACAACCCTAAACCCTAAACCCTATTACCGTCATCGATTACCGCGCGGATACAATCGTTCATCCGTGCAATGTTCCCGAATCGACCTAGGGCATGGTTTATCGTTAAATCCTAACTGGTCGATTCACTTGAATCAGATGCCGCTAATCTATATCAGATAACTCTTTATCTGATACACAATCTGTCTTGGCCAGGGACTTAAACGTATCATTTCTAGAACATTCTCTCTCCTATTATCGAGAGCGGATGATCCCGTATTGACCACACAATTATCCATGGTTAGGTATTCGTTAGTCAAGGTCAAGGCTCAGATACGTACCAACAAGATATCTTTGGTATCTCAAGTCCTAGAATCATCCACACAACTAAGACAAAAGAATCAAACTAATTAACAGTAATGCATATACCATCTAGCGATTCATGGTCAAATAAATTCAATGAACTCATTCATCAATGAGCACCTATAGGTCCAGCATGGTATCTCCACACAAGTGACTTATAGGATCAGTCATCCTCATCATATGAGCTGAAAAATTTGTACTAGTCTATCCAAATATTTGATGTCCTTCTTAAATATCCTAACTAGGAACAATTAAGAACATGAGTTTATAAGTCTTAGGTCCTGTAATTATGATCTCATCATATGAGCTGAAGAAATTTGTACTAGTCTATCCAGATATTTGATGTCCTTCTTAAACATCCTAATTAGGAACAATTAAGAACATGAGTTTATAAGTTTTCGGTCCTGTAATTATGATCTCATTATAATCCGAAGGCTATTGCACATGTGTATGGATTTCATCGTGATACGATAAATATAGATCGAATTAAATACATACAATGAATTATTACCATTAAATTAATAAACTGAATAATACACAGTATCGAATTGGCTTCCGAGCCACCTAATACTAACATATATTAACATGTAAAAATTCTATGTATCTTACAGTAGTTAAGCATGTAATTATGATCAAAGATAGTAAAATAAGATTAATAGATTTAATAATCTTAGAATTTTTAAAAGTATCATTTTCAATGTAAAGTATGATTAATAAGTATGAATCAAATAAAAATAACTCTGAAGGTCATAATTAATGGAAATGTATGCAGTACAAGCCAATCATATAAGTTGCGGTGGAGACATTTTCGTAAATTCTCATTCACTTAATTAATGACAATAAATTCATTAGGATCTATTTATGATTGTGTGTTGCATCATTAGGCGTAATGGAGTATGTGAGCTTATGCAATGAAGACTGGATCACAATGAGATTGTGATAATTGAGAATGGACATTCAATATCCGGGTAGACCAACACACACTTTGTTTTCTGATATGATGAGGGTGGCTGGCCTCATAGCCACTTGTGTGGAGACCTAAGATAAGTGTACGGGTTCTCATTATAGAATGAGTTCATTGAATGATTCAAGTGTGAGATTCTTGAATGGTTAATTATACCTAGCTTTCAATCAAGAACTCCTCGTCACAGTAGTGCAACTAGTTTTTTGACCTAAAATACTAAAGACTTGGCCAGGATAGATCAGTTAGATGGAAAGATGTTTCTATCCCTGTTGATAATTTGTGTATACTCTATCAGATCAAACAATGGGAATTTGACACATAATCATACCCCTAGTCTGATCAGGAATATTCTATAAGTGGAGAATTAGAATTGCACGATAACTAATAATAGATAGGTTCCAATGGATTGTGAATCCCTAATATTGTTTGGGGGTCATGGTGCCTTGCTTTAGCCTAACCATGATCTGTGAGTCAGTTAAATTAATCATCACGTGATTAATGTAAATGAACAAAGTTATAGTTCACATAAAATAATATAATTATTTCTATTATTTGAATTAATAGTTAATTCGGTAAAGATATTAAATATAGATTTGATTTCTGGACCCACTGCCAGTTCGATATTGGGCCTAGAGGGACACACATATAAATAATCTTATGAAGATGGGTTAATTGAGGGTTTTATAGAAATATCAATCTTTTGTGAAAAATGCCGACCATTCTATAAATACAGGACATAGAGAAACCCTAGCCAGTACGTAGATTTTTCTCTCCTGGCCACTAGAGAAACCCTAGCCATCATGTAGATTTTTATCCCCTGGCCGCCTCCCCCTCATCCTCTAGGGCACCCCTATCTCTCCTCTATTCTAATGATTGTGTGCTGGAGTACGCACAATGGCCATAGTGATCGTTGAGATTGTCTTAATGTACATGGGAGGATCTCGTACTTAGAGGTTCATGTGGATATATCTAGAGGTTGGGCGTCTCTACGGCTTCAATCCGAGGAACTGCCTACATCCTCAGTCAGGAGATTGGCAACCAGGCAAAGGTGAAGATTCGATCTTTGTGTTCTTTTTATGTTGGTTCTGATCTAAATAGCTAGGAATGATCATGACTTATTTGTGGGAGGAAGTATTTTTTTTGTTTTTGCTGCATTTATGTTCTTCCTACCACGAATCTTTTAGTAGTACTAGAGCCAAGTTGCCAGCTCTATTTTGATCTAATTGTTGCTCATGTCCAAGATTTTTCCCGTGATCGTATGTCTGCATTCTAGGATGACCTTTCTTGGGGATGTGCATGCGATTGTCGATGTTCTGATTGTCGGGAAGGGTTCTGGGTTAGTCGGTTATATTGGCGAGGTCGTAGGCATCATGTTTGGATCCATGGCGGCACTGGGAGGACGTATAGAATGCCTCTAATAGTTGGGTTTGTCACCATGCACACAATTTTAGAGACACAAAAATTTAATTTTTGAAGCCCCCACTACAAGAAACAGGTTTATTTGTGACAATTTATTTATGACGACTGAAAAAATGTCACTTAAACATGTGACGACTAAGTGGTCATCATAAAAGATAGTAAAATTTTGTGACAACTAAGAATATCATCACGTATGATCTAGGTATTTGTGACAAACTTAATTATTGTCATATAAAATTGGAAACTACATGACCATTAGTCATTTGTAACAATAAACATTGTCACAAATTAATTTTGACATTGAACAATTTTGTCACATTATAATTAGAAAGAAAAATCATTCCTATTTTCACTCTTCTAATTTTCCTTCCCTCCTTTTTTTTCCTTTCCCTCCACTGGGCCCTTTCTTTCTCTCCCTCCCTCCCTTTACCTCCACCGACGAACCATGCCCTTTCTCTCTATCCCTCCCTTCCTTTCCCTCCACTTTAGCTAGGCCGTACCCTTTCTTTCTCTCCCTCCCTTCCTTTCCCTCCACCGGCCATGCCATTTCTTCTCCTCCCTCCCTTCCTTTCCCTCCCTTAATGGTCATGCCCTTTCTTCCCCTGCCTCCCTTCCTTTCCCTCCATTAATGGTCGTGCCCTTTCTTCCTCTCCCTCTATCTCTCGATCTTCCAAAAAGTTTGTGAAGCCCAAGCCTACTATGAAGTTTTCTATTAGGACATGGGGGAGTAGGGAAGCACTGTGGATTCAGGTGAAAGGAGAGGCGAGGAGGACTCAGAACCTGTACGGTCATCCCCAACCAGTAGGTATGCCCTCCGCACTCCCCTTCTTCTTCTATGCATCCTCCTCCAAAGCCCCATCGTCTCCCATTACATGCTACCAGCTATTATTTTGCCCAATTAAGAAACGGAATAGGGATAGAAAGATTAGAAGAAAGGTATGAAAAAAAATCTTCCAATTGTCCTCATATAAAAAATTTATAGATCCATGCGCCCAATGCCCTTAGCAGATCAACCGGCAACACAGATCTTTTGACATCTTGAAATCTTGTTTAGCCTAAACCCATATTTTTTTATTCAAGAACCCGTTATGTTGCGGGTGTGTGGCCGTATCTACACAGAATTTGTGATATATGCTTATCGTCATGTTCTATGAAAATTATTTTGATAAAAATATCTATTAGTTTCTTCTGAGTTGCCTTCTGATTTTTGGTTCTGCGAGTATGTCGGTGGTATGCCTTATTATTATTTTTAAATTTTCTTTGACCATTATTATTTTTTCTTTATGGGCTAGTTGTCGTTTTGTTATTCTTTTTTTAGTTAACCTGCTCGTACAAGATTGTACAACGCTCATCTTCCGATCTTCTGTGGTGAAATCCTACGAAAGGTAACCTCGTGATGACTATGAATTTTTGTCTCACTTATTTATTTATTTAACTATTGTTATCATATTCCATGTCATTGGATGGGCATGTAGATTTTTTTCATTCTTTTATAATTCACTTTCCCATTAAAAATAGATCGCAAGTACCTATCTTTTGATTTTTGAGTTCAATGCATATGACATAGTATTTGTCTTTTGATTTTCAACTTTGACATTACATAAAAGGAACTTTGAGATTTAAAAAAAAAGAAAAAAACTTGTTGCATCACTCATTGTTGTCCGATCGAAGAGATCGGAAGGCAGCATGGGTGCAGTGCACCCTGCACCACTGCAGTGCTGCAAGTCGGACTTTTTGCTAAATAACTTTCTTGTTATTTATAAGAATAATACTTGCTCTACTACTGGCAGCTGTTAACAATTTTTTTATTTTTTATAAAAATTCAAATGGGTAGGAAAAATCCTAAAGAAGCCATTCAATCTTTGATGTGACAGTTTAAAAAGTTCAAACAAAGAAAAGTTTTATTTATTTTTAATTTTTTTTTAACCTCCGCCACTGCTGCACCGCGATTACTCTATTTATAACGGATCAATGTGGCCCATTTCAAAGATTTTCTTCACTTAATCCATAAGAGTGGTTAGTCTAAAATTCAGGCACACTAAAAATTGTCTTCAACTCACCAGAAAATGCTGGTTATATTTCTAGAACGGAACATAATAGTTCTTTAAGTATATGTTCATGTAGACCTAAATTTTATATTTAACATTAACTAGCTAGATAGTATATTGACATTTTGATGGTGATAATACAGTGTAGTTCTTACTCTCGATACATATGAAGAAAACGGTTCATAAATAATAAGCCGATGGTAATATATTATTTCATAAATAATAAGCCCTCTAGTCAAAGACATTAAACCTTCATGGTTATATGACATAAAAATTGGTCAAAGTGTTCACCTTTGTAGTATCTTATGTATGATCGGAAGTCTGGAAGTCACACCAGTGCAAATTCATTTGGACTTATTTCATATTCAAGCTAGATGACTACGAAATCAAATAACATAAAAATTTAAAATGAAGGATGAGAGACAAACAACGAAAGTAATTTATAATCCCAATAACTATCAAATATCTAAATATAAATTTTCATTATTAATACCATTGTTCTACAAATTATATCATCAATACTAGGATCCTCAAATAACATTAAATATCCAGCAGAAGGAAAATCACTCAGCTCACTAAAGAAATAGAAAAATACATATCCCACTCAAATGCCCTACTACATCAAATCTATTAAATAGAAAATCAAACCAAACTAAATAATCTTCTTCAGATTCGAAATCAAATGCCCTAAAAAATGTTCTCCTCAAGTCCTAACTCTCTTTCCTCAAATTCTAAAAATCTTAGTAGGTTTTATGAGTACAACCACCCACTAGGCAATCAAACCCACCATATGTTAAACCATATAATAGTAGAAAAGTGATAATAAAAAATATATATGATTAACAATTCTACAGAGTTTAAATAAGAATATATATAAAGCATCATCAAATATAAAATTTACAAAATTATATATATTTTCTCATAAACATGATCAAATTGACTAACATATAGCTTTATATAGTATGACCGGATTCATATCTCACATATCAAATTCTACTAGTTATGAATAGAATTTATCACATATCGAACTGAACACATCTCATATCAAATTAAGCTTATTAAATATCACATAAGAATATTATGGCATAGCAATTTATTAAAATTATATTCATATCATAGATCATAAGGTTAAGACAGATTCATATTGTTACGCCTCAAATCCTGTTCAATTTTTTTTTTTCAAACTCGGAGTCCAACTGCGTAATCTCAGAACAAATTTCACTATAACAAACATATATGAGAGTTAAACAACCACAAGACGAATTAAATAAATGTCATAACCATCAATTAATCTAAAGTATCCAAATATAGCCCATACCAAAGTTCACAAATTACAATATCCATTAATTTATATATAAATTCTCAATGTCACCAAACAAAGAAAAATACATCAATATCTTATTATCCCTATTACATCAAGTCTAAGGAAGTTGTAAATTTCAATCTAAATAACCTCATGAAGATGTCAAATGCCTCAATCAAAAGTCTTCTCAAATTTCAGATTCTCTTTCTCATACTCTGAAAATGTTAATAGGATTTATGAGTACAACCACTCAGTAGGCTTCAAACCATCTACATGATTTAACATGTAATAAATTTTACAAATCACATTATACAATTATACTAAACATGATCTTATACAGTCCTATATATAGCTCAAATAAGAACATGATACAAGATATGGTAAGATATAAGCTTGTTAAATCAAATGTGTTTTCTAATAGCGTGAATGAATCGATTAACATATAGCATATATGGCATGATCAAATTTTTATCTAACTGAATAAGTCTACTAGCCAAGATTAGAACATATCACATATCAAACTAAACATATCGAACTAAACATATAACTAATTTATCATGGCATAGTAACTTTATCAAATCAAAGTTCATATTATCAGAACAGCTAATCAGAATGAACATAGATTCTTAATCAAATAGATGAAATCAAAATAGTTGATCATACATGTGAAAAGATCATATTGAGCATATTATAAGCTGAATCAAATAGATCTTCATTCCCAATCAAATTGAACAGAAAAGGTATGCTAAGGTCATGGTACATGCATAGCCGGAGAGTCTATTGTCTCACCTCGGATAACTGTAAACAAAACACAATCACTGGGATTTTCCCGTTGCCCATGGGTAGAACTCCTCTACGGACGCTGATAGAAAGAGCATCAATCTCCTTAAGATGGCAATGTCCAAACATATATCAAACAAATATGGCATAAACATATTTTTATAGATTTCATAATAATCATAGATCTAAAAATTAATTTGACAAAGTGATACTTACATATACGAGTTAAAATACATATTTTTATATACAAAATAATCACTTAAAAAGTCAACATGGTCATATAGATGGATAATCAGAGTAAATGTGATCAAATAGATTTTTGGATAGAAAATATATCCAAACAATTTTTCTTATAATTTTCGAAATAACAGACATATTTTTCGGCTATTAAAACTAATTTTCAGAATTAAAACAACAACAAAATAGGCCGAATAATATCAAAAAGATTCAGAAAATTATTAAACATGATGGACATATCAAATAGGTCATATTTAAAGTGTATATAAAGTTTAATCAATTTATGGATTAGTTTGATATGATTTTGGATTCTCACTTCAATTTGGAGAATCCGACTTAAATAGAATTCCAACAAATTAAACATGAGGGAAAAATAAATACCAAACGAGATTATAAAATTCTCAAACTTTCTAGAGAGGTCAAAGATAATATAACAAAGGTCTTCACAAACTTTAGTATGATTTGGACATGAATAAGGTGAGATATAAGATTCATAATTTAGGATTTCAAAACTATAAGGACATATTATATACTCTGATAAGCATATTATGGAATAAATATCAAACGAACTCCGAAAATTATGAAATTTATTAAGAATGAATATAACATAAACGATAGACTTTTGCCAAATCTTAGATCAATTGGACATCGGACAAGGGAAAACTAATATCTGTAACTCATGTGATTATAATTAAAAACAAAACAGATTGAACGGGCATATTACATAGGCTGAGATAATAATCGTGGAATAAATAATAAAGAAGATCACAAAAATATAAAACTCGATGATCATGAAGGAAACATATAAATCAAACTTTCTATCAATTAATTAGCCTTTGAAGGCTTTCAAAAATAATATAATTTTTAATACAAAATAGATCATACTTAGAGTTATCCACCTACCTCTTAAGATCGGCTCTTGGTTACCCTACAAATTTCTTGCTATCTATCCATAGTTTTTTTCTTCCTCTAAACTCTTTTTCACATCTTCTAATCTCTTTCCCACGTTCTCTAAGCCTCCAATAATATAAAAAAATTATTAGAATCAAATTCCAAAAGAAACAACCATGAATCAACTCTATTCTCTCAAGAACATCACATGAACTTACCCTTGGAAGAGAGCTACATGCAATAGAACTTTGAGCATGACCCCAAGACTCTATTTATACTTATTTTCCTTCATAATATAATTAATAACGCCTCCTTTCTTTTCTGAAGTCGAACTCCTACTCTCCATAACTTAGTCTCAAAGTCCAAATCACTTACTAGTACAAATCAGACTCTGTTGACGCCACCTGCAGTTTCCTATTATAAAGACCTTTACTTTCAACACCTTAAACGTCCAAATTAGAAAATATTGCCTTCTAAAAAGTTTTATAAATTTTTTGTATCTTCTAATGCCACTAATATCACTATTGTTGGACATTTATATAAGAAGATATGCCTATATTACTAACATGCTATCCTGAATATTCTGAACTCAGAAATTTGACAAATTTTCTTCTTATCCAAAGATATCATGATTCCGACTAGTAAACGACTTATTTTAAATACGTGTTATTCATAAAACTTTTAGAATTTTGTGTCATAGTTCTAATGAGAGTTGTCTTAAATAATTTAGAATTTTATCCATAGAGTTATACTTAAAATACTGGGACTATGTCAAGTAAATCTGTGTATAGAATCCTAGTCTAAGTAGAATTCTAATTATGACTTTTTACCCATTAATTAGAATATTAATTATATTTAAATTTATTATGCTCTACTTATAATTCAAGTCAAATATGTAACACCTAATTTTTTAGGTCATGGTTAATTTTAATTATATCATCTTTTATTTACTAATTCAAATCTTAGTCTAATTAAGATTTGTTCTTTATAGGCAATTTTGTCTAAAACTTATCATCGATATTTTTAATCTCTAAAATATCTGAACTAGTAAAAATAATATTCTACAAAGTTATAGATATTTTTTATACTCTTTCTAATAATTTCAATTATGCTTTAATCAAAATTTTCTGCGGAATGTTATCATTATTTTATTATGTTGTTGTTTAATACATCAACCCAGAATTTGAACTAAATTAGTGAACTATTTTTAGTAGTATAATTTGGCTATTGGACTTTCATAATCGGATTAATTGGACTAAATCAAGTTACTTAAACTCAGTCATAGATTCTTATAATTAGTTAATTAATCTAATTTAAATTAATTAAATTCATTAATGGTTGTAAAAGTGCAGGGTATAATATCCTCTCCCCCTTAAACAAATTTCGTCCTCAAAATTTGATAGATTCTAACAATCTATCTTTATATTAATAGATTATTCATACTAATTTATAAGGCCATAGAATAAGATTAAAAGATTACTCAATCAAGATCAGATCACTACGACAAATAAATCTCTATTTGTGAAGTATTTGTAATAGATTAATATACACTTTTGATTTAGTGTGTCTATAGACATAAGGTGATAATCAACCTAATTAATCAATAGATAAACTTATCCTAATAAAGCTAAAGACATAAGGTGAAAAGAAATCGATGACTTACTCTCATATGGTTAAGTATGTACCAAAATAATTAGGATATAGATCATGATCATAATAACCTTATTATGGCTTATAATTACTCCCTAAAAGTACTTTGAATATCATAAGAGTATGTCAATTAACTCTTATGGGTATTTTCAACTTGAGATACATAAAAGTCCTAAAATCACAGTAAGTTGCAAAAGAATCATCTATACTTCCAATAATTATAATTTCTGAGAGATTCAATGAAAACCATGAATCATCGATGCTCTACTTCAAATCTGGGAGATTTAAGAAAGTAGATCAAATCTCTAATCAAGATAAGGTGCTTAACATCCAAATACCTTTCATAGGTCCATTCTCTTAATTAATTTACAGATTATGTATGCTCATTTAGAACTAGAAGTAATCTATATTTATATTTAAGGATAAGACCTAAAAGATAGTATAGAAGGACTTAAATATATGTTTATAGGTGGCCTAATGGATTACTTTAAAAAGATTACGTACATGTCCACAAGTATCTTCTTAGTATTCTAATAAATTAAGAGAATACATATATGATATAATACCACTATTAAATGAACTCATATATGATGTAGTCTCTATACTTTTTTGTAGAAGTACTAATGTTCAATAGCATAGTATGATTCTAGTTATTTATCCTAAAAGTATATTTAAGATCATCGATATCTGTTCCAATATATCTCATGAAATTAGATATGAGTCACTTATAAAATTTAGAGGCACTATCTTTTACGAGCATTTTAAAATGTTAATCGATTCTTTCTAGTTTCTGAGCGACATGAGTAAATGTAGATAAGTAGATTGTTAATTGAATATAAGTATGTGAGTTGTGGTCAATGCATTTCTTAATACTAATTATCAAAGAATCATGGGTAAAAATATGTCAATTTTTAATGGCTTAAACCTAGTGGAAGAATGTAAGTAGACAATACATATATCTTATAACTAGCTCTCCTCTTTATTATGCCTCAGATCCGGTTCTTTCTTCTTTTCTTTCTTTCTTTTTTTTTTTTTAACTCGGAGTCCGACTGCGTAATCTCAGAACAAATTCCACTTTAACAAATAGATATAAGAGATAAACAACCACAAGGCGATTTAAATAAATGCCATAATCATTACCTATCAATTTGTAAAAAAATTCTCAATCTCACTAAATAAAGAAAAATACATAACTATCTCATTATCCCTATTACATCAAGTCTAAGAAAGCTGTAAATTTTAAATAACCTCCTAAAGATATCAAATGCCTTAATAAGAAGTCTTCTCAAATTCCATATTTTCTTTCTCATATTCTGAAAATGTTAATAAGATTTATGAATACAACCACTCAGTAGGCTTCAAACCATCCACATGACTTAATATATAGTAAATTTTACAAATCACATTATACAATTATACTAAACATGGTCTTATACAGTTCTACGTACAGTTCAAATAAGAACATAATACAAAATATGGTTAGATATAAGCTTATCAAATCGAATGTGTTTTTTAATAGTATGAATGGATCGACTAACGTATAGTATATATGGCATGATCAGATTCTTATCTAACTAAATAAGTCTATTAACTATGATCAGAACATATTACATATCAAACTGAACATATCGAGCTGAACATATAACAAATTTATCATGGCATGATAGCTTCATCAAATCAGAGTTCATATTGTAAGAACAGCTAATCTGAATGAACATAGATTCTTAATCAAATAGGTTATGATCAAAATAGCTGAGCACATATGTCAAAAAAATAAATTGAGCATATTATAAGCTGAATCAAATGGATCTAAATAGTAAAATATGTTTCATAATTATGTACCAAACAAATCATATCCATATATATCAAATAGACTACATCCAACCACTATATAAGGAGCCGAACAAACAAATACTAGAACATATAGGCAAGTATGCTAAGGTTATGGCACATGCATAGCCGGGGTGTCTATTGTCCCACCACGGATAACTACAAACAAAACACAATCATCAGAATTTTCCTGTTGCCTACGGACATAATTTATCCACGGACGCTTATAGAATGAGCCACAATCTCCTTAAGATGGCAATGTCCTAACATATACCACACAAATATGGAACAAACATATTTTTATAAATGTCATAATTATCATAGATATGAAAATTAATTTGACAAAATGATATTTACATATAAGAGTTAAAATACATACTTTTACATACAAAATAATCATTTAAAGGGCCAACATAGTCATATAGATGGATAATCAGAGTAAAGACAATAAAAAAAGATTGTCGGACAAAAAGGATAGCCAAAAGAATTTTCTTAGAATTTTTGAAATAATAAAATTACTTTTCGGTCATCAAAACTAATTTTCAGAATTAAAAAATCAACAAAATAGACTGAATAATATCAAACTGAATCATAAAATTCTTATACTTGATGGTCATGTTAAATAGGTCATATTTAAAGTGTGGACAAAGTTTCATCAATTTCTGAATTGGTTTGATATGATTTTGGATTCTCAATTCAATTCGGAGAATTCGACTTAAATAGAATTCTAGCAAATCAAAACTGAGGGCAAAATAAATACCAAATAGTATTATAAATTTTTTCAACTTTTCAGAAAAGTCAAAGATAATATAACAAAAATCTCCACAAAATTTGGCATGATTTAGATATGAATCACGTGAGATAAAAGATTCATAAGTTAGGATTTCAAAACTGTTAGGACAAATTATATAGTCTGAGAATAATATTACAAAATAAATATCGAAAGAACTTCGAAAATTATGCAATTTATTGGTAATGAAGATAACATGAACAATAGAGTTTTGCCAAAATCTTAAATCAATTGGACATCGGACAAGGGAAAACTAATATATATAACTCATGTGATCATAATTAGAAAAAAAAACAGATTGAACGGACAGATTACATAAGCTGAGATAATATTCATAGAATTAATCGTAAAAGAGATCACAAAAATATTAAATTAGATTATTATGAAATAAACATACAAATAAAACTTCTTACTAATTAATTAGCTTTTGAAAACTTTTAAAAATAACATAATTTTTAATACAAAATAGATCATGCTTAGAGTTATTCGCCTACCTCTTGAAGAAAGATCGACTCTTAGTTCCCTTACGGCTTCCTTACTATATGTCCATAGTATCTTGCTCTTCTAAACTCTTTTTCACATCCTCTAAGCTCTTTCCCATGTTTTCTAAGCCTCCAATAATATAAAATAATGATTAGAATCAAATTTCCAAAAGAAAGAACTATGAATCAAGTCTATTATCTCAAGAACATTGCATGAACTTACTCTTAGAAGAGAGCTGCATGCAATAGAGATTTGAACACGACCTCAAGACTCTATTTATGCTTCTTTTCCTTACTAATATAATTATTAATACTCTTTTCTTTGCTGGAGTCGAACTCCTACTCCCTACAACTTAATCTCCAAGTCAAAGTTACTTACTAGTACAAATCAGACTCTGTTCACACTACCTGTAGTTTCCTTTTATGAAGACCTTTACTTTCAACTCCTTAAACATCTAAATTCGAAAATACTGTCTTCTACAAAGTTTTAAAACTTTTTCGTATCTTTCTAATGCCACCAATCTTACTATTGGACATTTATATAAAACGATATGCCTATATTACTAACATACTGTCCTGAATACTCCGAACTCAAAAATTTGACAGATTTCTTTCTTATCTAAAGATGTCCCGACTTCGACTAGTAAACGACTTATTTTGAATATGTATTCTTCATAAAAATTTTATAATTTTGAGTAATCGTTCTAATAGAAGTTGTCTTACTTAATTTAAAATTTTATGCACGGAGTTATACTTAATGCACTAGAACTATATCAAGTAAATCTGTACAGAATCCTAGTCCAAGTAGGATTCTAATTATGACTTTCTACCAATTAATTAGAATCTTAGTTATATTTAAATTTATTATGTTCTACTTCTAATTGAAGTCAAATATATAATACCTAATTTTTTTAGGTCGTAGTTAATTTTAATTATATCATTTTTTATTTACTAATTCAAATCTTAGTTTAATTAAGACTAGTTTTCTATAGGTAGCCATTTCTAAAACGAATCATCAAGATTTTTAACCTCTAAGACATCTGAACTAGTAAAAACGGTTTTCTACAAATTATAGATATTTTTATGCTCTTTTCAATGCTACCAACTTTGCCTTATTCCCAATTTTCTACAGAACGTTATCATTATTTTATTATATTATTGTCTAATGCATCAACCCAGAATTTGAACTAAATTAGTGGACTATTCTTAGTAGTATAACTGTGCTATTTGGCTTTCATAATTAGGTTAATTGGACTAAATCTAGTTACTTAAACTCAGTTATGGATTTTTATAATTAATTAATTATTCTAATTTAAATTAGTTAAATTCATTAATAGTTGTAAAAAATGCAAGGTATAACACATATGATTCCAAAGGGAAATTGCAAAGCAGAATATATATAGATCTCAAATGGACAAACTGAAGCCAATGGGCATAATTGAGTATTAATTCCAAATTTATGTGCCAATCAAACATATCAAATCAAATCTTAGTAGGCATGCACCCGGACCACAACATAAGGAGCTAATTTTGATAAATGATGCAAAGGTCTTAGCCTTGCATAGAACTGGGGAGTCTACGTCCCACCACAACCATACAAATGGAAAATAGATTTCAAGAAGTGGCCCCCATAGATTCAAGAGGTGTCTCTCACTCAACGTAACACTTCATTCTTTGTGGCACTTTGTACTTACCGTTAGGCTGAGGTTTTATCTCTTGCTCTCGAGTTCTGCACATATCCAATACGGATGCTTATAATGGAATCAGGCCCTACAATCTCCTTAAGATGACAATGTCCAAACAAAGTCATACAAATATGATATAATCATATAATAGAGAGCAAATGATTATCATAGATTGAAAAGTTAACTTATCAAATTGCTACAGACATATATAAGTCAAAATACATATTTTTATATATAAAATAGCCACTTATTAAGTCAACATGGTCACATATATAGAAAATCAGATAAAAGCTAATGCAAATAGGTTATTAGATAGAAAATTAAGCTCCAGGAATTTTCTCAGAATTTTCGGACTGAATCATATTTTCTGGACTATTAAGAATAATTTTTAGAGTTGAAAAATCAATAAATATGGCCAAAAATGACAAAAAAATTTGAAAATTATTCAAACTTTGCGAACATGACAAATTGATCATATTTAAGGTGTACGCAAAGTTTCATACAGTTTTGAGTTTATATTAGTGAGATAAAACCTCAAGTGTGAATTCATGAACTTGAGTTAAATTTAGCCAATTAAATAAATAGAAGAATAGTAATGAATAAATATCTAAAATTTATAAAATTTTCAACAAATTAGACTTCATCATGAAAAAGTTGTGGTTAAAATTACAGATGATTTGGATAAGTATTCATGGAGTTATGGCTAATCGAAGTTCATTTAAAAGTCTAAACTGTCACATGTCTAGGCAAATTACATACATCAAAAAAAATATTTATAAAATAACTAAAAACTTTAAAAAACATGAAATTAGGTGATAACATAGTAGACATACACATTAAGTTTTGGTCAAAATTTTAGGTCAGTCCGACATCCAATAGGTGAGAGCGGACATCAAGAAGTTCAGCGAGAAACTAAGTTTTGAACTGGTGCACTGTTATAATAGGTCGACCGACCCTGTCGCATAGGTTGACTGATTCCGGCTGGAGCAGGTTAAAAGATGGGATTTTCAATGGTTTATAATCTCTTCTTCCAATCCAATGGTTCTCAATCAAATTCAATGATGTTCTTAATATAATTAAACTTTGAAAACTTTGAAAATAATCAAATTTTAATTTGTACAATACAAATTATTATATGATGGGTTATCATACCCAACCTTTGAAGGAAGAGCAAACCAACCCTTCTTGTCCTTATCTAGCACTCAACTCTGGTTCCCTCGTGATCCAAAGCTTCTCCCACATCCTTTAAACTTTCAAGAATACAATTCATGGATTAGAATCAATCCTCAAAAGAATTAACCAATAATACACTATGTTCTTTAAGAACAATACATGAACGTACCATGGGAAGAAAGCTCCGAGCAAAAGGGTCCATACTTGCCCTCAAGAGTTTATGTATAGTATTTTTCTTCCTAATCCATTCCAAAACAAACCCTCATCGTGCTGGAGTCAAACTCCAATCAAGGAAGACTTAATGGCCAAGTTAAAGAGCTCTCCTAATACAACTAGGACTCAATTCTCAGAGTCTTTCAGTTCCTCATCTGAAAGTCATCAAATTTGACCTTAAAAATGTTAGAATTAGTAAAAGCTCTTTTTGACAAAGTTGTAGAACATAATTTTTTCCTTCTAATAGTACTAAGATCATAATTTTTCGTTAACTGAGTACGAAGATATTGTCGATTTACTAGGATGTCGTCATGTATCTTGCGAATCTAGAAATTTGGATAAGTGTTGAACCACCTAGTTTTCTACTCAAAACATTAATCGATCCAATGGGCTTAGTTTGACTTAACCAATAACTTCCACATTCCCAATCCATTATTAACTTGACTAATAGACCATAAATAGACTTAAGTTACCTTGGCCCATTAATTAATTTAATTGGGCTTATTTATTTAAAATCTACTTAATGAACTAAATTGGGTTTAATAACTTAAAGTCCATTAATTAAATGAAATAGGTTCAAAATCTAGGGTATAACATCCTCTCCCCCTTAAAAAAATTTTGTCCTCGAAATTTAAAGCACCATAACTCACCGTATAAGAATGGATACTTATTCTTCATGCCTTCCTCCATTGAGTAGTGCCGCCATAGAACTTTCACCAAAGAAATGACTTTGGTTCACAGCACATTCTCCTTGTGATTCAAAATGTGAATCGGTCTCTCTTCATATGATAGATCTGATTGCACCTCTAGTGGTTCATATTTGATCACTTGAGATGGATCTAAGATATACTTCTTCAGCATAAACACATGAGGCACTGAATTCACATTGGACAATGCAGTTGGTAAAGTCAACTTGTAAACCACTTTACCAACTCGCTGATAAATCTCGAAGGACCCAATCATTCTGAACTCAGCTTTCCTTTCTTCCTAAATCGCATCACCCATCTCAGAAGTCGGCTCTTTCCTTAGCACTTCATCATTCGGCTTACATAACCTATTGCCAAGCCGAATTCTGACATCGGACCCTTGCACTACTTCAGACTTACCAATCACAACCATTATAGCCTAATCCTTTTCCCCAGACCTGAATGATTCGGTTAATATGAGTAGTCTGAATAGCTAAATGCTTCATGTACAACCTCTCTCTATGTATCTAAGGTGCACTCTCAATGACATCTTCCAAAGCCTTCCAATTAACATGCAATTATACTTCAAGAACCCTTCGCAATGCCTTGGTCTTAGATTGAGGTTCTTTTGTGCGAATATGTATTTCAAACTCTTGTGGTTATTGATCACCTCAAATTGTGTATCATAGAGACAATGTCACAAAATCCTTGACACATACACCACAAGAGCCATAGGATAAGGTGCCTTAGAAATCGGGATAGTCCCTAGTATAAGATTAATAATGAAATCGATCTTCCGTGATGGTGACAACTAGGTAGATCTTCAGAGAATGCATCTGAAAAATCCTGAATCACCCTAATGTCATGCATAGTCTTAGCTGTGTCATCATCAATCATCATACTTATCAAGTATGCCTCACAACCCTACCTAACCAACTTCTCTACCCTTATAATAGAGATAAGCATCCTTCCTGACGTAGACATGGGACACTGATAACAAAAAATCATCTATGGGTCTAGGACCTTGGAATATAACCCTCCTCTTACGACAATCTAGCAATGCATCATGCTCCTATAAAAAGTCCATACCTAATATAACATAAAAATCCACCATTCTTGTGACAAAGGGCAAAGCAAATAAATATCTACCCTCAATGGACACGCAAAGGGCGAACTCCATAAATTCAAAAATCAAAGCCTTGCCTGTAGTGATAGTGATAGTCAAAGGGAGTTCCTCTAAAAGAACCACACTCTCCAAGGAATCAATCAATAAACTTTGGTAGAAACAAAAGGATGTGTAGCCCCATAATCAATAAAAGTCAAGCATAGATCCCTTCAGCTAGACTAATACATGTAACCATGTTGGGCTCTGTTAGTCTTTGGTGGCCTATAAGCCAATTTGACGGTATATAATCTCGTTCATTTATTAATAAATAGTATTATGTTATTATATGTAATTCATTTTATTATCATTTCATAATGAAATCCGTGAGTATATGCAATAGTGATTAGATTATGATGAGATCATACTAATGAGACTGATCACTTATACATATATATTCTTAATTGTTCATAGTCGGAGGATGTCTGAGAAGGACATTAGACATCTGGTTAGACTAGTACAGATTACTCCTACTCATGTGATGAGGGTGACTGATCTCATAGTCACTTACGTGGAGACACTAAGGCGAATCTATAAGTGCTCATTAAAGAATGAGTTCACTGAACGGATCTGACTGAATTGCTGGATGGTAATGTACTTAACTGTCAACTCACTTGATTCAATTATTGCAGTTGCTTGAGACACCAAGGACGCTTTGTCGGTGGACTTATGTGCTTTGACCTTGGTTTATGGATCTCTATTCATGGGATTTCTAATAGCTAAGGATCAAGTATATTAGAATATTGTCGAAGGAAATTGAGTGTTCAACATAGGATCATTGGCTCTCGATATTGAGAGAGAGAATACTCTAGGTAGTATGCGCAGGAGTTCCTGGCTAGGGCAGACAATAATATCGGGAAAGGAGTTTTCCGATATTATATAGCAGCATCTATTCCAAGTGAGTCGACCGGTTAGGATTCGACACTTCACTATACTCGGAGTTGACTTGAGAGCATTGCACAAATGCAGGACTATATCCATGCGGTAATTATTGATGGAAAGATTCCATGAATAGGTTGCTTAACCCCAATACCTTCCAGGTTCACGCGGTGTTGCTTGGCACCCAACGCGATCAGACGCCCGACCGAATCATATGTGCGCATTAGTTCGGTTAAATAATTAGTTAATATATGATATTAATTAATTAAGTCAATAAAGAGTTATTGGGCTTAGTGGGCCATTAACTAGACTGGTAATGGGGCTTAGAGAGCCATACACAAAAGATTCTTGTGCGACGAGTTAAAATTCGGATTTATATTAAGTCAGAGGTTTCTGTGAAAAATCCAGGGAGGACTTAATATATATATCCGTGCCTTGGCCATGCATAGAGCAGCCATGGCCATCTCCCCCTCTCTCTCTCCTCTCTCTGACACCAGGAGAGGCGCCCCCCTTCGGTGCTCTATCCTACTTTCATCTCTGACTGTCGATCGTCGAGAATTCGTTCGCATGCCATAGAGATCATTGCAGAGACCGGTGGCTTCTGCGAGCACTGTTACAAGCGAGGAACCGTCGGAGATTTGTCGTAAGGAGGATCATGTGGATATCGTGGAGGCCGGGCATCTGCGTGGCTAGCGACATCTCTCTGTCGGAATCGATCGATTGTGGATTCGAATCCGCGTAAGGTGATGACTGATCACTGTTTTTACGTTTTTGTTCTTTGAAACGGACCGGGATCACTGTAGATTAATTTTAATTTGTTTCCACTGCGTTTGCGATCCCATCTTTGATGTCCTAACAATGGTATTAGAGTCAGGTTCCACTATTTTTATCATCTGTTTCGATCTCCAAATTAGATGTTCTAGTAATTATTCCATGCATAGGTTTGATTTTTATGTTAGAACGATGTTCATGTGATGAACATGGCTGATTAGATCATTATTCTAGCATAATAACCAATTTTTTTTGGGTCCTCTTTTGTGTTCTTAATAGGACGAAGAATGGTGGGGTTTTTGTTTCATTTGGGCGATTCCCAAGTGTTGGGGAGGCGAGCCAGCATCTCGGATCCTCTCAGAGGCATCGTCGGTCACCACCGACCTAGCTGTCGGCGCCGGAGAGGGCGGCCCGATGATGATTGGACGACCCCCTTCTTCTCGTTCTTCTTCCTCCATGGTGTGCTGCAATAGGAGGGGGGGGGGGTGCTCAGGCACCTATTGTCGCCATTCGGTGCCAGCAGTCCGGCCACACTAGACTAAAACCCCGTTGCCGCCATTGGGGGTGGGGGTCAGGGATGAACCCTACGACAGCTACAGTTTCTTCCCTAGCCGCACCAAGGGTCGGATCCCTGGCACAGGCATAGCCCAAGCCACGGCTCGAGCCCCATCCTAGCCTGGGCTCGAGTCAGTGGACCATCAAATGGGCTCCTGGGCCCATACCTAGGGGCTCAGCTAGGTTGAACCCTGGTTCGGCCAAGGGTTGAGCCGGCCCAGGCCCATTGAACCCCAAGGCCCCTTTATTATTAATAAATGTTGTTAATTGGTTAGTATTAATTATTGGTTATTAAATTAGTAATTAAGTCTAATTATCTTATCTAAGAGTTAAATTAGTAGTTAATAATTAATAGTCTAATTGTAAGGATTGAGGTTTTGGATCCAATTATCGGGTCAGTTTCGGGGATGGATCCCTTAGTTTGGGCCCTAGTGGGGCTGGGGCTTAGCAAGCTCGACACGGTTCAAACGGTGTCCGGCGATGTGGACGCGTTTTAGGCTATGCCACGTGGGCTGGTTTTGGGCCGCGGGAGTACGGCCCCGGTCTTATCGTCTGAATGGCGTCTTGTATAGATGATGCCATTTAGAGTACGGCCCTGGTTTGTTAGTGTACGGCCCAGACTTGTCGTCTGAATGACGTCGGGCTTGGACGACGCGTTTTGTCCAGTTTCTGTTTGACCCCGCAAACGCTCCCTCTTTTCCCTCATTCTCGCCTTTCTCTTCTCTGTCCTCTCTTCCCTCTGACCCTCTGGTGCCCCTTTTCCCCCTCTCCTTCCTTTCCTCTCCCCATTCCTCCTCTCCCTCCACTCTATTAACCTCCCAACTTCCTCCACTACCACCACCACTTCCTCCGCGGCGCATTTCTCTCCGGACGGCGGCCGACGTCCCGGTGGAGTAACGGCGTCCATGGCAGTACCGACGGCGGCGTGTGGCAAGGCGGGTTGGCGGCTTGGAGCTCGGAGGAGTTCGAGTAACCGGTAGGGTGACGATACCGTTGTATTTTGTTTAAAACCATGTTTTCCCGCTTTGAAGCATGTTTAGGGGATTTTTTGGGTGAAAATACTAATTGCATGTAATGAAGAATTATGGATTTTTAATGGGTATTTAGGTTCTCCTCCTCCCTCTCTATTTTTATGGTGTTTTGTGAGAATTTAGGGGAGAAATCCCATTTTGGAACTCAGGAGAGGCCGGAGGAGAACCTGTTTGTCAGGTTTAAAAGGGGTCTGGGGACAGCGACGCCATTTAAAAAGCGGCTTCCACCCATGACGCCATTTAACCCCAGATAACAGACTCTGTCTCTGGATTGAATAGCATCTAGAGACAGCGACGCCTTTCAAACGGCGACTTCCGTGCACGACGCTTTTTAAGTTCAGATCATCCCGAGGCCTGTCTCTGTTTATGTCGTTATTAGGCGACTAGGGACAGCGACGCCTTTTAAACGGCGACCCATTTGAACGACGCGATTTAGGTTGTATTTCGAGGCCCATTTTCACATGAACCAGTTTAGGAGGCTTGAATAACGTCGGCCTTGGGCGATGCGATTCAAGACAGAATCTCATTAATTCCTGCATTTAACATGTGTTTACATTGATAGATAGTTTGGTTAATTGCATGCTTGAAATCATGCTTGAGGACGATGATTTCTACGTGATCGGATCGCACCGTGTTGCGTTTTGTGCGATCGTGGACCTAGAGTGATAGTTGTTAGCGCTTAGGCACCCAGTGTCGGTGTGGGAGTGACACGACGCCGGTGTGGGAGTGGTGGGGTGACGCCTAGAGAGAGGGTCACCTGGTATACCCCGGGGTATAGCTAGTATCAGTGTGGGAGTGGTAAATTTGGAGTGTCACTTGTGTTGGGGCAAGCAGGACCACCTTGAGTCGTGTCAGGCCGGAGTAGCCAGTGTGCTATCCAAGGGGTTGCTGTTTGGTCTCAGCGGGTCGGTGTTTTCCGCGTTCGGCGGTGTGACTTGTGTGTTTAGTTGATATGCTAGTTGTGGACTCCGTGGTAGTGTGGTTTCAGAATCGTGCATGTTACTGTTATAAATGCGTGTCTTTTCTATCGAAAATTAGGAATTGTGATACTGCTTTATTTAGTTAAATTACCTTTATTTGTGTATTGCACTTGTGGGTATGTGAGTGGATGGTGGGGATCGAAGGATCCCTACTGAGTCTTTTTCGATGAGACTCACCCCCTGCGGTTTTCAGGTTAGGGTTCTAGGCAGGCGTAGCGAGGAGACTGTTGCCTTGGGTTGCGCGCCAACAGCCGCTATTCCGGGATATGCCCCGATGTAGTTGTTATTTCCTTTTTTGGGCCTGTATGCTTAATTATTTCTTTTTTAGTTGGAGTATGTAATTATTTGCTGAGTCAAGTCGAATTATAATAATTTTTAATTTCTGCACTTTCTTTACAATTCGATGTGATGTAGATGTTTAGCTTAGTTTATCATTTATTTTCCAGACTTATCGAGATCCTGGTTTGGCTCCAAATTTAATGATTCGGTACCCATTTAGTAATCGGATCCCCGATTATAGGGTGGCGGGTCGTTACAGTTGGTATTAGAGCATTCGGTCTGGCAAATAGATGAATAACTAGGTCAAATATCGTAATTTCAGTAAATAATTACATTATCCCATACAGGCACGACGGTAGTGTAGGTTTTAGGACTCTAATTAGAACTTTTCGATTTTTGTGATTGTAGGCGATTAGATGGCTTCTAGGAAAAGGATGCCAGTTATTAGGGAGCGGGGAGATGTTCCTAGTGGATCTGAGGCTGGTAGGCCAAATATGGGGCGTTTCATAGAGGCTATGATGGACACGATGGCTAGATACTAGACTCGAGACCCTAGTGTGAGTTCTAGTACTCGGGGAGGGCCTTCAGCTGCTCTAGAGAGATTCCTGAAGCTGAAGCCGCCTCATTTTACCGGTCGTCCCGACCCTGATGAGGCCGTTCATTGGTTGAGGGAGTTGGAGAAGACTTTCGATACCATGGATTGTGCGGCAGTTGAGAGGACTTCGTTGGCTACCTTCATGTTGAAGGATGATGCCTACGACTGGTGGACCACTTTGAAGAGTTTGTCATATGCATATAGGAATCTCAGGGAGATTCCATGGGAGACATTTGTGAAGGAATTCAATGCGCAGTACTTCCCTAGGCATGTCCAGAAGGCCAAGGAAGGGGAATTTATGGAGTTGACCCAAAGAAGCATGACAGTGCTTGAGTACCAGATGAAGTTTGTTTCGCTTGGGAGGTTCGTGCCTTTTCTTTCAGGATACGAGGAGCATCGGACTGAGAGGTTTGTGGATGGACTGAGGTCTAATTTGAGGAGTTTTGTAGCATCCTACTGTTGTACGGACTTGGCATCAGCGGTTAGGTGTGCTGCGGCAGTAGAGGCACAGCATGATCAGTTAGCTCGGGAGAGGGAACTGACTACTCAGGGGCCAGTTTATGGTAGGGAAAGACAGCAGCAGCAATAGCTCCTTCGTCTGGATCAGGATCGTCTTCACTCGGCTCCAGATTCAGGAGGTTCTTTCGAGGCGGTGGCAGTAGCAGTAGCAGTAGTGGTAGCAGCAAACCCAGGCAGAGCTAGCAGAGTCAGTCAGTGTCCGGTGCTCAGCAGGAGGCAGCTCAGAGACTTCTGGCAGCTTGTCGTCATTGCGGTAGTACTCACGGCGGGACTCAGTGTCCTGCATTTTCTAGGAGGTGTTACACTTGTGGCCAGCAGGGCCATTTGGCGAGGTATTGCCCGTAGGGGGATGGTCAGGGGCAGGGACCCAGGTGATCAGAAGAAGCCGAGGACCTAGGGGAGAGTTCTAGCTATCACCAGAAAGGAGGCTCCTGCGTCCAACTTGGTGGAGGTGCCTGTAGTTTGTGACTTTGTTGATGTGTTTCCTGAGGAGTTGCCTGGCCTTCCTCCTCAGCGAGAGGTTGAGTTCACTATTGAGCTTGCGCCAGGTACGGCGCCCTTGTTTAAGGCCCCGTATTGGATGGCTCCAGCCGAACTCGCTGAATTGAAGGCGCAGTTGCAGGAATTGTTGGATAAGGGTTTTATTCGTTCTAGTACTTCTCCGTGGGGTGCTCTAGTTCTATTTGTCAGGAAGAAGGATGGTTCTCTGAGGTTGTGTATTGATTATAGACAGCTGAGCCAGGTGACGATAAAGAACAAGTACCTACTTTCGAGGATCGATGATCTGATGGATTAGTTGCAGTCTGCGAAGGTATTTTCGAAGATTGACTTGAGATCAGGGTATTATCAGATGAGGATCCGTGAGGTTGATGTGAGTAAGACGGCTTTTAGGACTCGGTATGGACATTATGAGTTGTTAGTTATGCCCTTTGGCTTGACCAATGCTCTAGCGGCTTTTATGGATGTGATGAACCGAGTCTTCAGGGCCTTCTTGGATCAGTTTGTGGTGGTATTTGTAGATGATATTTTAGTATATTCTTTTTCTAAGGAAGAGCATGCAACTCATCTTCAGGTGGTGTTGTAGGTTCTGAGAGAGCACCAACTCTATGCCAAGTTTAACAAGTGTGAATTCTGGCTAGATAAGGTGCACTTCCTGGGGCATGTCATTTCTGGAAATGGCATTGCAGTGGATCCAACAAAGATTGAGACAGTGATGGATTGGAGCAGACTGACAACAGTAACTAAGATCAGGAGCTTCTTAGGGTTAACAGGGTATTACAGATGGTTTGTCTAGGGTTTTTCTCCGATAGCGACCCCTTTGTCGAGGTTGACTCGTAAGGGAGTTCGTTTCGTGTGGACCGAGGAGTGTGAGCGGAGTTTCATTGAGTTGAAGACTCGCCTCACTTCGGCTCCAGTGCTGGTGCTTCCATCAGGTTCCGATGGATTTGTGGTTTACTCAGATGCATCTCGTCGAGGTTTGGGTGTGGTTCTGATGCAACATGCTAAGGTAGTGGCTTATGCTTCTAGGCAGCTGAAGAAACATGAGGAGAACTATCCCACTCATGACTTAGAATTGGCAGCTGTAGTATTTGTACTTCCTTTACAATTCGATGTGATGTAGATGTTTAGTTTAGTTTATCATTTATTTCCCAGACTTATCGATATCCTGGTTTAGCTCCAAATTTGATGATTTGGTACCTATTTAGTAATCGGATCCCCGATTATAGGGTGGCGGGTTGTTACACTAATTGTCAGATTGTTAATTGTTAATTAATCTAAATGTTAGATTAATTTTAAATTACTAGAAGTGTTTGAATTGGCATGGAATGTTTTGGAAATTGTTAATTTGGAAAATGTGCACATGAGATGTTTGTTTAATGCTTTTAAACATGATTTAATTGCATGCTTAAGATAATAAAATGAGTTTTCAAAAAATTAAATTACTAGCTGTGATTGAAACCTAGCTTTATGAAAGCCAAAATTATTTATCTTTGAAACTCTTTTATTTAACCATGTGATATGCTCTTCCATGTGTGGAATGAATAAAAGACATTGTGGTCATGGACATGTACTTGTGAATACTTCATGTAATGATCTATGGTTTTGGATCGTAGATACATGGTTAATTTTATTAATTGTTAATAAATAGAGGCATATGTACCTCTCCTTTTCTCATACTTCGATGTACTTCTACCTCCCTGTATTTTGTACTCGCCACAAGGCTTTTTTCAATTCTACATATAAATTATGAATTTAACATAATTTTTCGAGGTAATCGATGAAGGAGCGAGGATGATCCACTGTTGCAACCAAGAAGGCCATTTGATGGAGATCTTATTGCCTATGTGTTTGTAGGTTATGTAATATAAGTGTTATATTAGATTGTGTGTGCATTTGACTGTTTGGCTCTAGTCAAACCACTGTGCTATCCATGACCACACTTGACATGTATATGATATATTGTTTTATTTCACTATGAATCAAAGCATGTATAATCTGTAGTAAATATCTACAATATATTTATATAGTATCACCTAGGAGAGACCAAGATAAAAGTTGTCTAAAACTCTCGTCAAATTCTAAGCCGTAACATGAGTAATTGAGAATTTATCCCGTCATCCTCTATCGTTATAGTCATAGGACTCAAATTACTTTAGACAAATTTGTTGTGCTATCAACAAGGCATGTCTATTCGTAAGGAGAGACTTTGGCTATGGCATGAGATGCTTTCTAATCGATGTAGAGGAATTGTGTAGCCTTGTTGTGTTATCTACAAGGGCTGCGTGCAAATCTCTGCCCATCTCATAACAATGATAATGCTTAGACCAAAATTAATGGCTTATTGTGCTGTCTACAAGGCCATTAGACCTCTCAGGACTGAAGCTATGATCAGATATTGTAACGTGTTGCAAGTCCCATGATATAGATGCTCTTTGATTGTATTACAGCTTGTTGTGCTATCTACAAAATTGTACTATAAGTCATTGAGATGTTGATTCCCACTAAGAAACTGTCAGCATCTCTTGTTATGTATATCTGAGGGTTATATAGTTTGTCGAAAATTAGTGGCGTGAAACTTAATTAAAAGTCTATATCTTATTTCAGATTTAATAATTGAACATCCAGGTTTTGCTTCAATGCTTCGACCGCCGTCGCCACCTTCAGGTATGATCATGTTGGAGCTTATTAGTGGGTTCTGGCTATTGATCAGCTAATTTATCTCATTTTTTAGATGAAATAAGTGGTCTATCAGCTGGTGAATAGCTGGTTTTTGTGTGAAACGATTGTTGTCATTTTCTTAAGCATGTGATTAATGAATTTAGGGTCTTGTATGTGGTTGATGTGTGTGAATTATCTGTGTGGTTATGTATGTGATTAGTGTAGGTGCTTAGAATGATCGTGTGATTAACATGAAAAATCTATATTGTTTAGTGTAAACTAACCTATTAAAAACAGCAACTATGTGAAGTGATCGCCAGAAACTTTTAACTAAAAAGTTTCAAAAGAGATATGATCGCTTACCTGTTCAAACGCGGAAGATTGAGTCCTTGGTTCCCCTTCCTCAGCCGGCTGAAGAAAGAGAGCCCTTTCTTTGCTTTTTGTTCTTGCTGTTGAATTTGAGGTTGAGGATCGTCCAGAAGTCTTTCTGACTTTGTGCTTGATTTCCCCTTTTGAATCTCTCGTTGTTGTTGAGTGCAGCAGAAACAGAAACAGAAAACGAAGAAACAATAATGATGAGAATTTAAGTAGAAGCAGTATCTGAACTAATCATGATTTTAGACATATGATTGAACATCAAACTTACTTGTTGAGTGGCTTTGAAACCCCTTAAATCAAGTAGGTTTTGAAAAATTATGCTGTGGTGTGTGTTTGCATGAAGTGAATGAAGAATGAAATTAATGAAGATGAAAATGAAGATGCAGAAATGAAACACTTATGCCCAATCGGATGAAGCTTTGAAAGGATGAAGATCTTGAAAGGACGCCGACTTCTGGAAATGGCAGCGCTCCGGCGTTCCGACGTTGTTGCTTCGATCTTCAACTCGCTATAATAATGCTCTCTCTTAATGGATTTCAACTTTTTTTAACTCTTCAACATGCAAGGTATTTATAGGCATTTCTTGCGTTCGCGATTAACATAGCAAAAAACCTCGAATTTATCCATCTTAATTGACAGATAAATACTAATTAATTCATCTTTATCTGTAATTATCTAAAACGCGTCCACCATGGCTGACGTCTTTCAGATTAATTAAAGATAAGGATAAATATCCGGGAAACTTATCTTTATCTTTATTAGCTAAAACGCGTCCACATGTGTAGACGTCTTTTACACTAATTAAGATAAGGATAAACATCCGGAAGAGAAGTTAAAATAACCTAGGAAACCTAAAACGCGTCAAGACTCACAGACGCCTTTTAGCTATTGAATCGCGTCCACACAGGTTGACACGTTTTAGAATTTCTGAATCGTGTCCACACAGGTTGACACGTTTTAGAATTTCTGAATCGTGTCCACACAGGTTGACACGTTTTAGAATTCTGCATATTTTAACTAAAATTTGAGCTAAAATCAATTTAATTGATTAACTTAAACATGTCTGTTAAACCCGACACTCAAAAAGATCAATAAAAATTAATTAATGATTAAACATTATACCATTTTGAGGCATTATTATATGATATGAAATTTACTCGAAATGACGTCAAAATTAGCGTGTCTACAATTAGGTTATATGATGTGGTTATGTCTATGATCAGGTTATGTGATGTGGTTGTGTATGTAGTTTATTATTTATGTACTTTATTTCAGGTGAATTGCAGTCACTGATCAAGTGGAATCCAGTCTAGGCTTGTGATTTATGTGAACAATGGGTGGTGTCAGGTTTTGATTTCTAATTTTGAGTTCTTATTAGGGGACTAAAATTTAGGTTGCGATCAATGGACTATGGGTGGTGTCAAGTTCTGACTCCTAGGTTGTGATCATATTCTCAATTTAGATTATGAATTTATTGTAGTGTAAGTGTTGTCCAATAGTTATAGACTCATTTTTCTTCTAATTTTTTGTTGCCCAGGCTATTAGGCTTCTGTCAGATAAGAATTGGTGATCAAACTTGTTTGCATAATGGTAGCCATAATGGTGATCCCTGGCTTATTTTCATGCACTTAGTTACTTTAACTTTTTTATTAACTTCTTTATAAGCAATAAGCATCTTTTTCTAGAACTACCATAATTCCTGAAAATTATCTGGCCAAGTAGACCAACCTATCTACTATGCTGCTGCCTTCCACATTTTGTTTGCCTCTTGGCAAGAGGTGTTGGGTATCTTCCATTGCCTATAAACAGGTCGGGCATTTGTTGTTGTCCACAATGTCCTTTTCAGGAGGAAGGTATTTGTTGGTAAGCATTTTGTTTCTATCTTCCATAAGAAAATTTGTCTCCTTGGATAGGCCATTTCCAGCTGTACTTCCAGATGAGCTCCTGATTGTTGTGTCCCTTATCTCGGGGGAAAAGGTTATAAGCTAATTTGATTGTTACTTGCTCTGTGCGGCTATGATGCCAAATGGGCATGGTTTTGAGCATTTGAGAACGGGTGCGGATGTCTATTGCAGATAAAATTAATCATGTCACTAATGATATATTTTTGTATATATCTAAAATATATGTACATATGTGTACATGTACTCTTAAGATATGATTGCAAGTAGACTTGAGTATAATTAAACTCAAATCTTTTTGCATATTCAAGACTTATTTTGGCATAAGTTGGTTGTTTTAGGGCATGTTTGGGAATTCGTTGAGTACCCATTTTAATCTTTGTGAATCCTCCTCCGTTCACTATAAATGTGTTTGCTATAAATGGTATGAGGTAATATGTTTTCATATGATTCCTTATATTAAATGTGAGAATATTTCTTAGATTCTTGATTCAAATATCTTATTCTTTCTTCTATACTTGTGTGAAGGATGATACTATCTTTTTTAAGTAACTCTGGTAAAGGTGGATGATCGGTAGATGTAGATTTCTTTTTATCAGACTATATTACTGTTTTGGTATATCAAACTGGCAACCCCAGTGCGTAGAGGTTTACCTCTGCCTAGTACCAAAGGTAATATATAAATATATGGATATATACTTGTGGATGCGCATGTGAATTAGAATATAATCTTTGTACCGTGTATGTGGATGTGGATGCGAGTCGTATGTATGTGGATGTGATTTGATATTTACATGTGGATACAAGTAAATTTTCTTGCAAGTACGGACGATGATGTGGATGTGTATGTATATGTGGATGTGGTTGTGTATATATAAATGCATTTTTGTATGCGGATGTGGTTGGCCCTTTTTATTTTTTGCCTGTTCAAGACTTTTGTTATGATATATGTTTTTACTGCCTTTTGACAGTAATGACATATATCGATCATAATGTCTTGAATTGTTCTGTTGGACAGTCTATAGATATTTGATCATCTAATATTCTTCATTATATGTGCTTCATGATTATCTTAAATTTTCGACAGTATATTCTCACTCTTCTCTAATATACCTGCTAATTTTGACTACTTTTTTTGTCACTAGTAGTTCATATAGGTGACTTTTTTAGAACAATTAAAATTAGTAAATAATAGTGGTATTTGGAGAAGTGTAGGGAGATGCTGCCGAAATTTTAAGATAATCATGAAACACATATAATAAATAACATTAGATGATCAAGTATCCATAGATGGGCATGTTATGTGATGTAGGTAACTTTTTTTTTTATGAGATTGTATGAAATCAGACAGGTGTACTAGTTTGGAAAATCTACAACTTCCAGAGGAGATGTTGACGATTTTTTTTTAGAAATGTGTATATCTATGTCTATAAATCTATCAACTTATCTATTTATATATTTATATCTATTATCTAGCTAAATATGTATATATCTAGGTCTTCTTTCTATCTATTTATGTAGTTAAATGTGTGCATATCTATGTATATATCAAGCTATCTTGTTATCTATATATCTATCAACTTATCTATTTATATCTTTCTATCTATCTATCTAGCTAAATATCTATATATCTAGGTCTTCTATCTATCTATTTATATAGTTAAATATGTACATATCTATGTATATATCTAGCTATCTTGTTATCTATATATCTACTTTCTATCTATCTAGCTATCCTATCTTTCTATCTATCTATTTGTCTCTATAAATCTATATCTATGTAGCTAACATATCTATCTACCTATCTATCCTACCTATGTAACTACATTCTATCTATCTAGTTATCCTATCTTTCTATCTATGTATCTATCTCTATAAATCTATATCTATCTAGCTATCATATCTATTTATCCACCTATCTATATACCTACCTATCAAGTTATGTATATAACTATCTTACCAACCTATCTATCTATCTTGCAAGCTATGTACGTATCTATCTATCTATCTATGCATATATCTATCTATCTATCTATATATGATATTTACATGTGGATATATCTATCTATCTATGCATATGTATATAACTATCTTGCAAGCTATGTACGTATCTATCTATCTATCTATGCATATATCTATCTATCTATCTATATATGATATTTACATGTGGATACAAGTAACTTTCCTTGCAGGTACGGATGAGGATATAGATGTATATGTGTATGTATATGTGTATGTGTATGTGTATATTATGTAATGTAGATACCATTTTTTTATGAGATTGTATGAAATCAGACAGGTGTACAAATGTGAAAAATGTACAACATTTAAGGGAGATGCTGCCGAATTTTTTTTAGAAATGTATATATCTATGTCTATAAATATATTTATCTATCTATTCATGTATTTAACTTTTGTTAGTAGTACTTTTGAATTAATTGAATATGATGACGATGCATTTATCTTTGCAGGTTCTTTATGTGTGTGTCCTAGGTATTGTGTGTGAGGCGATGATGATGCACTTGGCTTTGCGACCACTACAAGCCATCTGCTAACGGCACGGCAGCGCTGGACGGGCCTGGTGGGCAATCGGGTTGCAGCTGTTTGTGCAGATCGTTGAAACATACGAAAGTCCCTAAGGGCTAAAAACATTTTCTATCTGAGCCTACGGTCTCCCATCTCCTAAACTTTATGAAGAGGCCACTGTGTGTGTTTGTGTTTTGCATGCGTGTGCAATGTACTTGTTGTAAAAAATTAGACCCCCTCATCTAATCAATGTGCTTCCTCGCAGCTTGTGTACTTATTGGCTAAGTTCATATTGTAAAGGAGTACATTGAGGAGATGAGAGGATCGAGTTTTTTATGTTGTGTGAGGCGATGATGATGCACTTGGCTTTGCAGCCACTGCAAGCCATCTGTTAACAGCACAGCAGCCCTGGACGGCCCTGGTGGGCAATCGGGTTGCAGCTGTTTGTGTAGATCGTTGAATCATATGGAAGCCCCTAGGGGCTAAAAATATTTTCCATCTAAGCCTCCAGTCTCCCCTCTCCTAAACTTTATGGAGAGGCCACTATGTGTGTTTGTGTTTTGCGTGCGTGTGCAATGTACTTATTGTAAAAAATTAGACCCCCTCATCTAATCAATGTGCTTCCTCGCGGCTTGTGTACTTATTGGCTAAGTTCATATTGTGAAGGAGTACATTGAGGAGATGAGAGGATCGAGTTTTTTGTGTTGTGTGAGGCGCTGATGATGCACTTGGCTTTGCAGCCACTGCAAGCAATCTGCTAACAGTACGGCAGCCCTGGACGGCCTTGGTGGGCAATCGGGTTGTAGCCGTTTGCACAGATCGTTGAAGCATATGGAAGCTCCTAGGGGCTAAAAACATTTTCCATCTGAGCCGAGGATAAATGATACATTTATTTGTAGATGTGTAATGTCAATTTTTCGTGGATGTGTTTATTAATTTTATATAAATGTTTATTTATGCATGTGGATGTCTTTTTTTTGCGGTTTCGTGAATGTATTTATTTGAAAGTGTGATGTTTATTTGTACATGTCGATGTGGTTATTTGTGTATGCTTTGTATGGATGTTTATGTACAACTTTGTGTATCTACAAGTTTTTGTGCATTATTTTAATATTTTAAAATATATATTTTTTTATTTAATAACCATTTGTTAGCGGGTAAGGTCGCTGACAAAGGTTTCTGTGCACATATGTCGACGGCTCAAAACCGTGGACATATGACATTTGTCAGTGGCTCTGCAGGCGTAGACAAAGGTTTTATCAGCGGCTGCACAGCCGTAGATAAAGGTATTTGTTAGCGGCTCTACAGCTGTTGACATATATTTTCATTTGTCATCGGCTAGAAGCCATTGACCTATGTTCTCTTTGTCAACGGCTTCTACCCGTAGACATATATATTATATGTCAGTGGTTGCTGTTAGCCATTGATAAATATATGCCAACGGGACTTTTGTCCACGGCTTTGTCAGTGGCTGTGTAGCTGTTGACATAAACTTTTGTCAGCAGCTGTGCAGCTGTTGACATAAACTTTTGTCAGCGGCTCTTAGCTACTGACAAATCCTGTATTCCTTGTAGTGATTGAGTTAGGAGTGCTGAGCGGTTCTCATCAATGGAAAACTCCTTGTTCAACTGTACTCTTAAGGACGGGATGAGGACTTTGTATGGAACTATCGCCTCTATTCCGAAAGTTAAGGAATATAGAGTCTGTCCAGTGGGCATGCGGATTGAAGTTCGGTATGCCCATAAAACCTCCATTAATTTCTCTGGCCAGTCGGAGAACTTATTGGACTTACAAATTTTCTTGATAATTTTTATCAAAGTCTTGTTAGTTGCCACTGCTTGGCCATTGCCTTGCGGATAATACAGAGGGGAATGATGCAATGCAATTTTATACCTGTTGCTGAGGTCCTTCAATTCATGTGATATGAACTGCGGTCCATTATCAGTGACAATGGTGCTTGGATTTCCAAATCTTGTGATGATGTTCTTCATGATAAACTTGCAGACTGTTGATGCTTTGACTTCCGCGTGTGCTTCAGCTTCTGTCCACTTGGTGAAGTATTTCGTTGCTATGAGAATAAATGATTTTTGCTTAATGCCGAAATTGGGATCATCGAGGGGTCCAATGATGTTGAAAGCCTACATGGAGAAAGGCTATTGGGAGGAAACAGGATGGGGCAAAGATGCAGTAGAATGGATCTTGTCGGTATGAAGTTGACACTTAGCACACCTACGAACATACCATAGACAGTCCTCTTCCATAGTTGGCCAATAGAATCCTTGTCTAAGGATCCTCTTTGATAACATATGTCTATTGACATGGCCACCACAAACTCCAGCATGAGCTCTTTCCATGATTTTCCAAAGCTCATCTTCGTCCAAGCATCTTAGAAGAACATCATCAAAACCTCGTTTATAAAGTGCTCCTTTAACTAGGGTATATCTCTGAGCAACTCTCCTGATAGCCCTTTTCTCTTCAGCTGTGGCCTCTTCAGGGTAGGATTGATCCTCACAGTATTTGGCAATCTCAAAATACCAGGGTTTCTCTTCATCATCCATCTCTTCTTATAATTCCAATAGCATGATCTCTTGCTTCTTCGCTATATCTCCATTTCTAACCTTCTTCAGCAATTTCTCCTTAATCTAAGGAATGAAGGGTCTTTTACGGCGGGGAGAAATGTCTATGAACGATGATAGATTCAGATTGTTTGCAGATTGGAAAATTCAGGGATGATGCGAGAGAAGCCAGAGCATCGGCTAAGATATTTTGATTTCGAGGAACATGTATAAAGATCAATCTAGTGAAAAGCTTGGCATAAGCTGAGGTGAGTTCTTGATAAGGCTTGAGTTTAGGATCAAGAGTTTTGTATTTGGTAAGCACTTGGCGAAGGATTAACTGACTATCACCTACAATCCTGAGCTTAATGGCACCATGGAAGTGAGCAACCTCGAGACCGGCTAGAAAAGCCTCATATTCAGCGATATTGTTGGTGACAGGAAAGTCAAGCTGAAAGGCTTGTAGAATGGTGACACCTTCAGGTGATAGCGGAACAATGCCGATACCCTTACCATGAGAATTCAGAGCTCCGTCAACATGTAGAGTCCACATATCATCTTTGATTATGTCTATGGATATCAGTTCCTCATCCGAAAACTCCGGTCGGATTGGATCAAAACGAGGAAGAGGGTGATGAGCACGATGTTCTACGATGGCACAACCTTTGATTGCTTTCTGCTGAATATCGATGATATCGAATCGAGAGAGAAAGCTTTGCCATTGTGCTAATCGATCCGTGAGGATGGATTTCTCAAGGAGGAACTTGATGGGATTCATCCTAGTAATGAGATGGACCTCATGAGCCATAAAGTAATGCTTCAATTTTTGAACCACCTAGACCAATGCAGCACAGGTTTTCTCCATCGCGGTGTATCTTTGTTCTGCGGGGTTGAGGAGTTTAGAGAGATAATAGGCTGATCTCTCCTTTCCTTTTTCATCTTCTTGTGCTAGAATAGCCCCCACCGCGTCATCTAGGATAGAGGTGTATAGAATCAATGGTTTGTCCGGAGATGGTGGCCTCAAGATAGGAGGACTTGCTAGATATGTCTTCAATCCATTGAACGCCTCCTAACACTTATCGTCCCAATCAAACATAGCTCCCGGCTTAGTGAGCTCGTAGTGTTAGTCTTAGGTGCCCTACAAGCCAATATGACTTTGTAATCTCATTCATTTATTAATAAAATGGCATTATATTCATTGTGTGTTAATTGTATTAATTATCGTCTCATAATGAAGTCTGTGAATATGTGCGATAGTGATCATATTATGATGAGATCATACTAATGAGAATGATCACTTAAAATACACATATTCTTAATAGTTCCTAGTCGGAGGATATCTGAGAAGGACATCGGATATCCGATTAGACTAGTACATATTACTCCTGCTCATATGATGAGGGTGACTGATCTCATAGTCACTTGTGTGGAGACACTAAGGCGAATCTATAGGTACTCATTAGAGAATGAGTTCACTGAACTGGTCCGACTGAATCGCTGGATGGTATTGTACCTCACTGTCAAACAGTTTGATTCTATTGTTGCAGTTGTGTGGATGGTCCTCGGACTTGAGATACCAAGGACACCTTGTCGGCGGACTTCTGTGTTTTGACCTTGGTTTATAAATCTCTAACCACGGGATTCTAAATAGCCAAGGATCGGGTACAGCGGAATATTGTCGAAGGAAATTGAGTGTCAATAAGGAATCATTTGCTCTTGGAACTTAGAGAGAGAATGCTCTAGGAAGGATGCGCGGAAGTCCCTGGCCAGGGCGGACGATAATATCGGGAAAGGAGTTTTCAGATATTATACAGCAGCATCCAATCCAAGTGAGTCGACCGGTTAGGGTTTGACAGAATACCATAACCTGAGTTGACTCAAGAGCATTGTACGAATGAAGGATTATATCCACGCGGTAACTGTCGGCAGAAAGGTTCCAAGAGTGGGTTATTTAACCCCGATACCTTCCGGGCTCACGCAGTGTTGTTTGGCACCCAATGTGATCGGAGGCCCGATCGAATTCGATGTGCGACTTTAATTCGATTGATTAATTAATTAACATGAGTCATTAATTGATTAATCAGGCCATTGAGGAGTCACTAGGCTTATTGGGCCATTAACCGAACTGGTTATTTGGCCTAGAGGGTCATACGCAAATGATTCTCAAGGCGATGGATAATAATGTGGGTTTTATATAAACCGGGAGTTTTTATGAAAAACTGCATAGTTGATATAAAATATAGCGAATGGGATGAGCAGGCCAGGCTGCTACTAACCCTAGCTGCCCCCTCCTCTCTTCCTCTCTCTCTCTGGTGCCCCAAACGAGCCCAGATCCCCAGATCTGCTCCGCCGCTTCTCTGACTCCCGTTCGACGGGAAATCTTTCGCGCGTTGCGGCGAACGGCGGAGGCTTCGTGGGCTGCAACGAGCGAGGATCGTGAGGATATCCACAAAGAGGAGGATCGCGTGGACTCCGCTAGAGGTCGGGCGATTTCGCGGCTTCCAGTGTCACACCGACTGAACCGATCGGTCGCAGATTCGAATCCGCGTACGGTAAGAACCGATTATTTGATAATTCAGTTTTCATATTTTCGAAATGGGAAACGGATCGCTGATTTATTTTATATTCCCCTGCGTGCGCGATCCTGAGAAACAAGAGAACCCAACACATAGAACGACTTACATCTTTGTGACTGCTGGGAGACAAAGTGGAGAATAAACTACTACCTCCCGATCAATCCTCTCAACTCTTTCAAATTCTTAGGAGGCAGCATTTCTATAATAGCTTTGGCCTTTTTGGGATCGATCTCAATGCCCCATTTACTCACTATGAATCCTAACAACTTCCCTGATGAGATACCAAATACACACTTTTTTGGATTCATCTTCAACAGATATTCTCTCGACCTTTCTAAAACTCTCGTCAACACTTTGGCATGCTCAGCCTTAGTCTTGGATTTCACTAGCAGATCATCCACAAATGTGCATCATGTCATGGAATATAGCCATCATAGCCCTCTGATAAGTGGCTCCAACATTCTTCAGTCCGAATGGCATAACGACATAACAATAAGTGTCCCAAGGTGTAGTGAACGACGTCTTCTCTTGGTCCTCTTATGCCAAGCGAATCGGATTATACCCTCATAATCCATGCATGAATGATAGTGTTTCATAATCAGCCATGTTGTCGATGAGTACGTTTATGTGAGGCAGTAGAAAATCGTCTTTAGGACATGTCCGATTAAAATCTTGGAAGTCAATACAAATCCTGACCCTCCCATCCTTTTTCATGATCAGGACTATATTTGCCACCCACTGCGGACAGAGGACAACTCTAATAAATTTGGCTTTATGCAGCTTATCGACCTCATCTTTCATCTTCAAAGCCATCTGAGGGTAGAATCGCCTCAACTTCTGTTTGATCGGATTAGCTCCTGATTTCAATGTTAATCTGTGCTCCACTAGGGAAGAATCTAACCCCGGCATATCTTCACAGCTCTACGCGAAAGTGTCCTCATAGTCTTCGAGAACTTGAACCACTACCCCCTCATCCAACTTTGGAAGACTTTGACTAATGAGGACAATCCTAGGTTCTTCTTCAGTTCCTAGATTATTCTCTTTGGTAGGCTCTTCTACGATAGCCGAGGGTTCATCAAATCTCTTCACTCCACTAGCATATGCCTCAGCCACATCCTCGTCATCTTCCTCATCTTCAGTAATGGGGTCTTTATCATGTAACAATTCATATACCCCATACCCGTCATCGACTAACTCATCGACTTCACATTCTTCTGGCATCTGAATATGATTCTTTAATAGCCGGGGAATCTGAGAGCAAGAAAGGCATCTTAAGGCTAAATCTTGGAGGTATCTATCTGGAACTTGTCTACCCTTAGACTTCCTAGACTTCCTAACTGTTAGTATTGGATGGCCAATAAGCCAATTCGACACTATATTATGTTCAGATTAATAATATAATGGCATTTTTCATTATGTATCTTATTTGAGCATTGCTTATCGAATCATGGTGAAGTCCATAAATATGTGCATTAATCATCGAATTATGATGAGATCATAATTACGAGATCGAAGGATTATAAACACATGTTCTTAATTGTTCCTAGTCATAGGATGTTTGAGAAGGACATCGAACATCTGGATAGACTAGTATAGGTTTCTTCAGCTCATATGATGAGAGTGACTGTTCCTATAAGTCACTTGTGTGGAGACACTATGCTGGACTTGTAGGTGCTCATTGGCGAATGAGTTGACTGAACTGATCCAACTATGAATCGTTGGATGGTAAACACCTCACTGTTAACTAGCTCGATTCTTTTGTCACGGTTGCGTAGATGATCCTTGGACCTGAGACGCCAAAGATATCTTATTGGTAAGTTTCTGAACTTTGACCTTGACTAATGAATCCCTAACCATGGGTTATCAATAAGTCAAGTGATCGAGTTCAGGGAAATGCCCTCGAAGGTAATTGTGTGTTCAATACGGGATCATCCGCTTTTGGTAGTTTGAGAGAGAATATTCCAAGAATGATGCGCTTAAGTCTCTGGCAGGGCAGACTCTGTATCAGATAAAGAGTTATCCGATATAGATTAGCGGCATCTTATTCAAGTGAATCGACCGGCTAGGGTTTAACAGTAAACCATACCCTAGGTCGATTCTGGAACATTGCACAGATGAAGGATTATATCCGCGCGATAACTGTTGATGGAAAGGTTCCAATAGAGGGTTGCGATAACCCCAATGCCATCCAAAATCACACGATGTTGCTTGGCATTCAACGTGATCGGAAGCTCGTCCGAATTTACTGTGGGACATTAAATTCAGCTGACTAATTAATATAAGGATATTAATTAATTCAGTGGGTCCGTAAAGAGCTACCGAGATTAATGGACTATTAACTGGACTGGTATTTGGGTCTAGAGGGTCATACGCAAAAGGTTTTCAAGTCGATGGATAATCCGACATGATTTCAGATAAGTCTGGATTTTTATGAAAAACCGCAAATAGGCTTATTATAAAAGAACGGATGCTAGGTCGGGGGCCAGCAACCCTGACCTAGCCACCGCCATTATTTCTCTCTCCTCTCTCCTGGGTGCATGACACGAGGCAACCATCTGGAGGCTCCGCTTCGGCTCCCGACAGCTCCGCCTTCCATTCGACGGGAGTTTCCGAATCCGCATGTCGCGGCAGATTACGCGTAGCCGGACGGGATCCACGAACACCGCATTGAGCGAGGAGAAAAGGACGATCCATCGTGAGGAGAACCGCGTGGATACCGCTAGAGGCCGGACACTTGTGCGGCTTGCGGCATCGCTCTGACGGAATCGGAAAACGAACGCGGATTCGAATCATCGCAAGGTAAATCCGATTTTCCGGTTTATTTTATTGATCGAAACGGGATGGATCCAATCTTGAATAAATAATTCCGCTGCGTTTTTCGGTCGGATCTCGACACAACGAACCCAATAGTGGTATCAGAGCCAGGTTTCACTGTGTCTTTGCCGTTTTGTTCTCCAAATTGATGTGTTTATAATTAATTCCATGTGTAGTTTTGATTTTAATTACAGATGTTGTGATCATGCGATGATCGCAATAAATTTGCTGTAAATTATTATTAATTAAAATCAGATTTTCTTTGGGTTATTTCGTGTTTTTCGTCTGACGAAGAACGGCTCTCATCGGCATGTTCATGGAGATCCCAATTGTTGGAAAGGGCTCACTGGAGCATAGGCTTCCTCCCTCGAGGTTGTTGGTCGTCGGTAAACCCCAGGCAGGCGATGGGGAGGATGGCCAGACCCCCTCATTCTTCCCTATTTTCATTTGAAAAATTGGAGGCCTCCATGGGGTTTGGTTTGCAGAAAAACCAGCAGGGGGGGGGGATTTTTCGGTGACCTTGGAGGCCACCGGCGCCGGGGCCTGCCGACTGACACCTGCTGGGCAGGTGGTCGGCGGCGGGGGCGCCCCCTCCCGCCCCCCTGCGCAGCTTACCTAGCTACAATGGGTGGCAGGGAAAGGGGTTCGGGCCGGCCCGGGCCTGGACCCGACCCAGCTCGGTGCCCAACCCATGGCCAGACCCGCCCCTTTAGGGTGGTCTGGGCCCGGTCCGGGTGCCGACTGGGGTTGGTCCAGCAGCCGGACTGGACTTGGCTCAGTAACCCCTCTTAAACCCCTTATTATTAACCCATTTTAATCCATTTTAAATCGTTTAATGACCCTTTAAATTATAGATTTTTAATTTAAATTTAAAATTAGATTTTAATCAAATTAAGGTCTGTTATTTTACTGTTAAAGGGCCATTAATTTTTTGGGAATTATTTTTAACAAATTTTGTTAATTAGTTATTTAATCTAATTGTTAGATTAACAAGACATTAAAGAGAGTTAATTTAATTGTTAAATTAATTTTTTAATGTCCATAAAATTCACTAGCATGGAGTGTTATAAATGTGTCTATTTGGAGTTAATATGCATTTATTTTAATATGCATTGGTTTGCTTATTTAAATTATGATTTAAATCAACATGCTTAAACTGAAAAATCTTTTTCGAAAATTCTAAATTCAATTTTGATTGGTTCCTGGTTTTATGAAACCAAAAATATTTATTTTCGAAAAGTTTAATTAGCCATTTGATGAGCTATTTCCTGTGTGGTTTGTTTTAATCTAAAAACTGCACGGTGGTCATGGATTAGCACTTCAATTGTTGTGTATGTTGACGTGATTGTGTGGTTTATTGTTTATTAATAAATAGAGGTATGCGAACCTCTCCCTCTCATATTCTATTGTATTTCTACCTCCCTCCTTTTGTATTCGTCTTAAGGCTTCCTTCTTTTTAATTATCTTGTAATTATGAATTATGATGTAATTTGATCGAGGTGGCTGAGCATGGAGCGAGGATGATCCATAACAGTAACCAAGAAGGATAAGAAAGAGTTTCTTAACCCTATAAGTTTGCAGACTCATAATATAAACATTGTATTATGTGTGTATGTGTGCGTTTGACTGTATGGCTCATGTCAAACCACTGTGCTGTCCATGACCACCACTCGACATGTATGTGATGTGTGTGTTTTTTTCTTTTGATTATGAATTAAATAATCTCGGTTATTAGTATAAATATATATATTCGATATATCTAATACTATCGCCTAGGATGAGACCAAACTAATTAACATAAAACCTTCGTTTTAAAGTCTAAGCCGTACCACGAGTCATTTAGAATGCACCGCGTCGCTCTCCATCAATATAGTTATTAAATCTCGATTCTTTAGTAGCATATTCTTCGTGTTTACTCGAGATTTGCCATCATCTGATGAGAGGTCTATTGACTATGGCATTGGATGCCTGGAGATTGGAATAGAGCAACAGTATACTTATCCACGTGTTTACCCGGGAACTATATTTCTACTATATTCTTTCACGTATTGATGGTAAAGCTTAGATCGGGGATAATAGTCTACTGTGTTTATCCGGGACCATTAATAACCTGAGAGCCGAAATATGATCGGATATTGCAAGGAGTTGCAATTATCATGAGTTGATTGCTCTGAGATAACAATATGATACTATGTGTTTACCCGAGGTCATACTGTGATGTTTGGAGATTCTGATCGCCACTAGGAGACAGTCGACGTCTCCCGTTCTGTATATCTGAAGGTTATATAGTCCGACGAAAATTAGTGGGAGTAAAACTAGATAATAAAAGATCATATCTTGTTTTAATTAATCTGAATACCTGCTAATTATAATTTGATTATCTCCTGTAGGCTAGAATGTCACACCATAACCCATTGCGTGAAATACTCGATGCTAACCGTTTGACAGACACCAACTACTCAGATTGGCTCAGGAACTTGAAGATTGTCCTGAGGTCTAAGTAGATTGCCTATGTCTTGGATAATGAACCTCCTACTAAACCAGCATTAGGTGCCCCAGAGGAGGAAATGATAGCATATGAAAAGTAGAAGGAAGACTCCACCATGACCCAGTACTACATGTTAGCCTCTATAAGTAATGAGTTGCAGAGGCAACATGAGGAGATGGATGCTAGATCCATCATGCTCTATTTGAAGGAGCTGTTTGGTGAGTAGAGCAGAATCAAACGATATAAGATATCTAAGAATTTGTTCAAGGCTCAAATAGTAGAGGGAACTTCAATACACACTCATGTACTGAAGATGATAGAATGGGTGGAGAGGCTGGATGTTGTTGGGGTTACACTTCCTAAGGAGATGCATACTGACCTCGTGTTATCTTCCCTTCCACAATCATATGCTCGGTTCATCGTTAACTTTAACATGAACAAGATCTAGACCACCTTAGTTGAGCAACTAAACATGTTAAAAACTATAGAGGGGAACCTTGTGAAGGATAAACTCCAAATCCTCATAGTTGGTAAGACCAACAGAAAGAGACTTGCAGTCCAAGCCTTTCGGAAAGGTAAGAACAAGATTCAGAGAAAGCAAAAGGTTGTCAAGAAAGACAGGCAAGAGTGCTGAGAAAGGTGATTGCTTCTACTGTCATCAAAATGGCCACTGGAAAAGAAATTGCAAGGAATACCTCAAGGACGAGGCTCAAAGAACTGTGAAGCAGCAGGACGCTTCAAGTATCTATATGATAGATGTAAACTTATCAATAAGAGATTGTACATCATGGATGTGTATCTCATATCTGCAATTCTGTGCAGGCACTGACAAGAAGACGTAAGTAGAGGACCGGCGAGGTGGAGCTGAGGCTAGGTAACGGCGCAAGAGTTGCGGCGATCGCTGTGGGGACAGTGAAGCTCAAGCTACCATCCGGAGACATTTTTTCATTAGATGAATGTTATTATGTACCTAGTATAATAAGAAATATTATTTCTATTTCATGTTTAGATAGAATTAGATACAATTTAAATTTTGGGGATAATAGTTGTTCAATTTATTTAGGAAATAAGTTAATAGCTTCTGCTATCTTGTCAAATGGTTTGTATCTATTAATGTGTCTCATGAAAATTTACACATTGGTTCTTTAATTAAAAGAAGTAAGTATTAAATGAACAAAGCCTACTTATGACATTGTAGGCTTGGACACATTGGTGAAAACAGACACCAAATGATGCATAAAGATGGATACTTAGATCCATTTGATTATAAATCATATGCAACTTGTGAGTCATGTTTAATGGGTAAAATGGCCAAGTCTCCATTTAGAGGAACTGGAGAACGAGCCAAAGACATATTAGAACTTATACATTCAGATGTATGTGGTCCTATGTCTACCCAAACCATTGGTGGTTTCTCATACTTCATTACATTCACTGATGATCACTCAAGGTTTGGATACATATACTTATTGAAGTATAAATCTAAAGCTTTTGAGAAATTCAGATAATTTAAGAATAAAGTAGAGAAACAAACTGGAAAGAGTATAAAAACCATCCGATCTGATTAGGGTGGTGAATACTTTAGTACAAAGTTCATTAAATACTTGAAGGATAATGGTATCCTTTCTCAGCTTACACCACCTTATACACCTCAAATGAATGGTGTATCAGAAAGGAGAAATCGCACATTAATGGAAATTGTGCTATCTATGATGAGCATGTCCAAATTACCAGGGTCCTTATAGGGATATGCACTTAGCTCGGCTACATATATCCTGAACAAGGTACCCAACAAATATGTTGAAACCACTCCATATAAGATATGGAATGGAAGGAAACCAGACCTTAAACATGTTAAAGTCTAGGGATACCCTACTCATGTTAAAAGACATGACGCAGATAAGCTGGAGTCCAGAACTGACAAACGCAGATTTGTGGGATATCCAAAGGAAACTTATGGATATTACTTTTATCATCCTAGCGAACAAAAGGTGTTTGTGGCTAGGAGAGCTGTCTTTCTAGAAGAAGATTATATTCTCTAGAAGGACAGTGGGAGTAAAGTAACTCTAGAAGAAGTTCCAGACTCACAAACTGGTAATAGTTCATCAGATAAACTGTCAGTTTCTAAACCTGTTCAAAATAATACACATGAACCTCGTAGGTCTAAAAGAGTATCTAAACCACCAAAAAGTTATATGGGACATATTAATTTGGATGGTTCAAAGATACTCTATAATGAGGATGATGATCCTAAGACTTACTAGGAGGCCATTGAAAGTCCAGAGGCAGGGAAATGATGGGAAGCCATGAATTCTAAAGTACAGTCCATGTACATCAACCAAGTTTGGAACTTGGAAGATTTACCCGATGGTATAGTACCTATCGGCTGCAAATGGATCTTTAAAAGAAAGATTGGTGTAGATGAACGTATTGAGACTTATAAAGCAAGATTAGTGGCGAAAGGCTATAGTCAAAGATAAGGTGTTGACTATGACGAAACATTTTCACTCGTTGCCATGATTAAGTCTATCAGAATTCTTCTCGCCATTGCTTCCTATCATGATTATGAAATCTAGCAGATGGATGTGAAGACAGCCTTCCTTAATGGAAACCTTGAGGAGGAGGTGTATATGATACAACCGGAAGGATTCACATCCAAAGAATCTCCAGACATGGTATGCAAGTTGCAGAGGTCGATTTATGGACTGAAGCAAGCTTCCCGAAGCTGGAACATAAGATTTGATGAGGCGATCAAATCTTATGGCTTAATTAAAAATGAAGACGAGCCCTATGTATACAAGAAAAACAGTGGGAGCGCAATCACATTTCTGATTCTTTACGTTAACGACATCCTACTCATTGGGAATGATGTAGGAATGATGTCATCGGTAAAGATATGGCTATCAAAAAACTTCTCCATGAAGGATTTGGGAGAAGCATCTTACATATTAGCAATATGGATCCATAGAGATAGATCAAAGAAAATGCTTGCTTTAACCCAATCCATGTACATAGAAACCATTGTCAAACGGTTTGGCATAAAAAATTCCAAGAGAGGTCCAATACCGATGAGATATGAAATTTCACTTTCTAAAGGTCAGTCTCCCAAGACACTTGAAGAGAGGGCTGTAATGGATAAGGTCTCCTATGCTTCTGCCATAGGCTCCATCATCTATGCCATGCTATGTACAAGACCTGATGTAGCATATGCTCTAAGTGTTACGAGCAGACATCAGGCGGACCCAGGTGATGAACACTGGAAGGCTGTGAAATGAATCCTTAAGTACTTGAGAAGAACTAAGGATCTATTTCAAGTCTATAGAGGAGGAGACTTAAAGCTGCAAGGATACACGGACTCGAGTTTTCAGTCTGATCCTGATGACAGTAAGTCAACATCAGGTTTTGTATTTACACTCAACGGGGGAGCAGTGAGCTGGAAAAGTTCCAAATAGGAAACCATTGTTGATTCGACAACGGAAGCTAAGTATATTGTTGTTGCTGAAGCCGATAAAGAAGTTGTATGGATGAAGAAATTCATCGGCGATCTTGGTGTGGTGGAAAGCATATATGGTCCCGTCCCACTACCCTGTGACAACAATGGGGCGATTGCTCAAGAAAAAGAGCCGAGGTCTCATCACAAGTCGAAGCACATTCTGTGGTGCTTTCATTTGATCAAAGAGATTATAGCTCGAGAAGACATCATTGTGGAAAGAGTTCCCTCAGTTGACAACATAGCAGATCTACCGACAAAGTCTTTGTCTCAAATTGTATTTGAGCGTCACTTAGAGAATATGGGTATTATGTATAAAAGTGATTGGCTTTAGTCCAAGTGGGAGATTGTTAGTATTAGATGGCCAATAAGCCAATCCGACACTATATTATGTTCAGATTAATAATATAATGGCATTTTTCATTGTGTATCTTATTTGAGCATTGCTTATCGAATCACAGTGAAGTCAATGAATATGTGCATTAATCTTCGGATTATGATGAGATCATAATTACGGGACCGAAGGTTTATAAACACATGTTCTTAATTGTTCCTAGTCATAGGATGTTTGAGAAGGACATCGAACATCCGGATAGACTAGTATAAGTTTCTTCAGCTCATATGATGAGGGTGACTGATCCTATAAGTCACTTGTGTGGAGACACTATGCTGGACCTGTAGGTGCTCATTGGTGAATTAGTTCACTGAACTGATCCGACTATGAATTGCTAGATGGTAAACACATCACTGTTAACCAGCTCAATTCTTTTGTCACGGTTGCGTAGATGATCCTTGGACCTGAGACGTCAAAGATATCTTGTTGGTAAGTTTCTGAACTTTGACCTTGACTAACGAGTCCCTAACCATGGGTTATCAATAAGTCAAGTGATCGGGTCAGGAAAATGCCCTCGAAGGTAATTGTGTGTTCAATACGGGATCATCCGCTCTCGGTAGTTTGAGAGAGAATGTTCCAAGAATGATGCGCTTAAGTCCCTGGCCCGGGCGGACTCTGTATCAGATAAAGAGTTATCCGATATAGATTAGCGACATCTGATTCAAGTGAATCGACCGACTAGGGTTTAACAGTAAACCATACTCTAGGTTGATTAAGGAACATTGCACGGATGAAGGATTATATCCGCGCAGTAACTGTTGACGGAAAGGTTCCAATAGAGGGTTTCGATAACCCCAATGCCATCCAGGATCACACGATGTTGCTTGGCATCCAACGTGATCGAAAGCTCGTCCGAATTTATTGTGGGACATTAAATTCGGCTGATTAATTAATATAAGGATATTAATTAATTCAGTGGGTCCGTAAAGAGTTACCGGACTTAATGGACTATTAACTAGACTAGTATTTGGGCCTAGAGGGTCATACACAAAATGTTTTCAAGTCGATGGATAATCCGACAGGATTTCGGATAAGTCTGGGTTTTTATGAAAAACTGCAAATAGGCTTATTAAAAAAGAACGGATGCTAGGTCGGGGGCCAGCAACCCTAACCTAGCCGTTGCCTTCTTTCTCTCTCCTCTCTCCTGGGCGCACGACACGAGGCGGCCATCTGGAAGCTCCGCTTCGGCTCCCGACAGCTCCGCCTTTCGTCTGACGGGAGTTTCCGAATCCGCATGTCGCGGCAAATTACGCGTAGCCAGACGGGATCCACGAACGCTGCATCGAGCGAGGAGGCGAGGACGATCCATCGCGAGGAGAACCACGTGGATACCGCTAGAGGCCGGGCACCTGCGCAGCTTACGGTATCGCTCCGATGTAACCGGAGAAAGAATGTGGATTCGAATCTACGCAAGGTAAATCCGATTTTTTGGTTTATTTTATTGATTGAAATGGGATGGATCCAATCCCGAATAAATAATTCTGCTATGTTTTTCGGTCGGATCTCGACACGGCAAACCCAACACTAACCTGACTAACTATCTTGACCTAGTGAGGACGAAAAAGGATGAAAATCAAGGGATACAGGATGTGATACAGGTGAATCCTCCTAAGAGGAGGGGCAAAGTAGATCTAGAAGAAAATCTTGCTCGAATGACCCTCATGATGGGATACAATCAGACAAGTAGTATGAAGTTCCCTCAACGAGTATTTGAGAGGAAGAGGTTGCCAAATCGGCATTTTTTTTTTTGGAGATTTTGAGTGCCAATCATGAAACATGAATGAATATGAAAGGAGGGGGATACGAAGATGAAGGTAAAGGCACCAGGGCCAAAGGATTAGGGGGATCATATAACAATATGTCCCAAATCAAATCATAGATCCTGTCAAGATCGAGAGGAATATGAGGAATTAGGTCCCGCAGGGACATAGTAACAATGATTGGCGGAGCTTGTGGAATGTCTTCAGTGATGACTGTCGACCAAGTCGGAGTTAGGAGAAGAGTGCGGAATAGGGCATGGAGGGTGAAAACATGACGGGGATAGGTTCCCCTCTAGAGAACATCAGTGGTGAATCCAGGTTGGTAGGGGTCGTCAGGCTCTCCTTCGTCAGTCTCCTCGCTCAACAAAATCCTCTTATCGAAAATAGCCCCAGGCCCTTCAATCAACTCATCCATTAGTGGCGGCCACTTCGGTTCTAAGGGATCAAGAAATAGTCTATTGAGTGCAATGTATAGGTCCCATATATCAAACCAGCGGTACCACTCACATTCGGGGTCTTGGACTTTCCTCCTTTTCATTGGCCACAAAGACTCCAAGGATTGGTACGTCAGCAACTCAGAACAATGCCTGGCTAAATCTCTCCCATATATGTCATGTAGGTTGAAGTGGGAAGTGATTATCATCATGTTATCATTGTTATGATTAATCACGGGTCCCTTAATGAAGTGTGTATATAGGGTCCAAGTCAAGGGATCTCAGCCCTCTTTACATGGGGTGGTCATTGTCTTCCAGACTTTCTGACCGTCTTCATCTTCCTGCTGTTGAACAATGTGTCGTCTTACCCTTGCTGGCCTATAGCCCAGACCATTACCAGGTATCCTTGTGTTGTCTTTGATAAGCTTGTTTCTGCCCTGCAATTGTGAGCCTAGGCCTTTTCTAGGTCGGTAACTGTTGGGTTCGCTGTGTAAGGATCCGACCGAAACCGCAGAGGAATAAAATTATTTCGGGATTGGATCTATCCCGTTTCGATTAACAAAATAAAACCGGAGTAAATCGGATTTAACGTGCGCGGATTCGAATCCACGTTCGTTTTCTGGTTCCGTTAGAGCGACGCCGTAAGTTGCACAGATGCCCGACCTCTAGCGGTATCCACGCGGTTCTCCTCGCGATGGATCATCCTCGCTTCCTTGCTCGATTCGACGTTCGTGGATCCCATCTGACTTTGCGTAATCCACCGCGACATGCGGATTCAGAATCTCCCGTTGGACGGAAGGCGGAGTGGTCGGGAATCGAAGTGGAGCCTCCAGAGGGCCGGCCTCGTGTCGTGCGTCTGGAAGAGAGGATAGAGATGGAATGACGGCTAGGATAGGGTTGCTGGCCCCCAACGTAGTATCCGTTCTTTTATAATAAGTCTGTTTACAGTTTTTCGTAAAAACCCAGACTTATCCGAAATCCTGTCGGATTATCCATCGACTTGAAAACCATTTGCGTGTGACCTTCTAGGCCCAAATACCAGTCCAGTTAATAGCTCATTAAGCCTAGTAACCCTTTACTGACCCACTGAATTATTTAATATCCTTATATTCAATTAATCAGCTGAATTTAATGTCCCACAATAAATTCGGATGGACTTCCAATCACGTTGGATAACAAGCAACATCGCGTGATCCTAGATGCCACTGGGGTTATCACAACCCTCTATTGGAACCTTTCCGTCATCGGTTAGCGCGCGGATATAATCCTTCATCCGTACAATGTTCCCGAATCGACCTAGGGTATGGTTTACTGTTAAACCCTATTCGGTCGATTCACTTGAATCAGATGCCGCTAATCTAAATCCGATAACTCCTTATCGAATATAGAGTCCACTCTGGCTAGGGACTTTAAGCGCATCATTCTCGGAACATTCTCTCTCAAACTATCGAGAGCAGATGATCCCGTATTGAACACATAATTACCTTCGAAGGCATTTTCCTGAACCCGATCACTTGACCTATTGATAACCCATGGTTAGGGATTCGTTAGTCAAGCTCAAAGTTTAGAAACCTACCAACAAGATATCTTTGGCATCTCAGGTCCAAGGATCATCTACGCAACCGTGACAAAAGAATCGAGCTGGTTAACAGTAAGGTGTTTACCATCCAGCGATTCATAGTCGGATCAGTTTAGTGAACTCATTCGCCAATGAGCACCTACAGGTCTAGCATAGTGTCTCCACACAAGTGACTTATGGGATCAGTCACCCTCATCATATGAGCTGAAGTAACCTATAGTAGTCTATCCGGATGTTCGATGTCCTATCTCAAACATCCTATAACTAGGAACAATTAAGAACATGTGTTCATAAGTCTTCGGTCCCGTAATTATGATCTCATCATAATCCGAAGACTGTTGCACATGTTCGTGGACTTCATCGTGATACGATAAACATAGATCGAATTAATTACACACAATGAATTATTGCCATTTATTAATAATCTGAATCAGTACATAGTATCGGATTGGCTTTGAGACCATCTAATACTAACAATCTCCCACTTGGACTAAAACCAATCACTTTTATACAGAATACCCATATTTTCTAAGTGACGCTCAAAGACATTTTAAGACAAAGGCTTTGTAAGTAGATCTGCTATGTTGTCAGCTGAAGGAACTCTTTCCACAACGACATCTCCTCGAGCTATAATCTCTCTGATCAGATGAAAGCGCCGCAAAATGTGCTTCGACTTCTGACGAGACCTCGGCTGTTTCGCTTGAGCAATCGCCCCATTGTTGTCACACATTAGTGGGACGGGATCAAATATGCTTTCCACCACACCATGATCGCCGATGAATTTCTTCATCCATACAACTTCCTTGGCGGCTTCAGCAGCAGCAATATACTCGGCTTCCGTTGTCAAATCAGCAGTGGTTTCTTGCTTGGAACTTTTCCAGCTCACTGCTCCCCCGTTAAGTGTGAAAACAAAACCTGATGTTGACTTGCTGTCGTCAGGATCAGACTGAAAACTCGAGTCCGTGTATCCTTGCAGCTTTAAGTCTCCTCCTCCATAGACTAGAAATAGATCCTTAGTCCTTCTCAAGTACTTAAGGATGCATGTCACAGCCTTCCAGTGTTCATCACCTGGATCTGCCTGATGTCTGCTCGTAACACTTAGATCATATGCTACATCAGGTCTAGTACATAGCATGGCATACATGATGGAGCCTATGGTAGAAGCATAAGGGACTTTATCCATTACAACACTCTCTTCAGGTGTCTTGGGAGACCGACCTTTAGAGAGTGAAATTCCATGTCTCATCGGTATGAGATCTCTCTTGGAATTTTCCATGCCAAACCTTTTGACAATAGTTTCTATATATATGGATTGGGTTAAAGCTAGCATCTTCTTTGATCTATCTCTATAGATTCATATTCCTAATACGTAAGATGCTTCTCCCAAATCCTTCATGAAGAAGTTCTTTGACAGCCATATCTTTACTAATGACATCATTCCTACATCATTCCCAATTAGTAGGATGTCGTCAACGTAAAGAATCAGAAATGTGATTGCGCTTCCACTGTTTTTCTTGTATACACATTGCTCATCTTCATTCTTAATGAAGCCATAAGATTTGATCGCCTCATCGAATCTTACGTTCCAGCTTCGGGAAGCTTGCTTCAGTCCATAAATGGACCTCTGCAACTTGCATACCATGTCTAGAGATTGTTTGGATGTGAATCCTTCTAGTTGTATCATATACACCTCCTCCTCAAGGTTTCCATTGAGGAAGGCAGTCTTCACATCCATCTGCCAGATTTCATAATTATGGTAGGCAGGAATGGCGAGAAGAATTCTGATAGACTTAATCATAGCAACAGGTGAAAAGGTTTCGTCATAGTCAACACCTTATCTTTGACGATAGCCTTTCGCCACTAATCTTGCTTTATAAGTCTCAATACGTCCATCTGCACCGATCTTTCTTTTAAAGATTCATTTGCAGCCGATAGGTACTATACCATCGGGTAAATCTTCCAAGTTCCAAACTTGGTTGATGTATATGGACTGTATTTTAGAATTCATGGCTTCCCGCCATTTTCCGGCCTTTGGACTTTCAATGGCCTCCTGGTAAGTCTTAGGATCATCATCCTCGTTATAGGATATCCTTGAACCATCCAAATTAATATGTTCCACATATCTTTCTGGTGGTTAAGGTACTCTTTCGGATCTACGAGGTTCCTATGTATCATTTTGAACAGGTTCAGAAACTGACGGTTCATTTGATGAACTATTACCAGTTTGTGGGTCTGGAATTTCTTCCATAATTACTTTACTCCCACTGTCCTTCTAGAGAATATAATCTTCTTCCAGAAAGACACCTCTCCTGGCCACAAACATCTTTTGTTCGCCAGGATGATAAAAGTAATATCCATAAGTTTCTTTTGGATATCCCACAAATCTGCGTTTGTCAGTTCTTGACTCCAGCTTATCTGCGTCATGTCTTTTAACATGAGCAGGACATCCCAAGACTTTAACATGTTTAAGGTCTGGTTTTCTTCCATTCCATATCTCATATGGAGTGGTTTCAACAGATTTGTTGGGTACCTTATTCAGGATATACATAGCTGAGCTGAGTGCATATCCCCATAAGGACACTGGTAATTTGGACATGCTCATCATGGATCGCACCATTTTCATTAGTGTGCGATTTCTCCTTTCTGATACACCATTCATTTGAGGTGTATAAGGAGGTGTAAGCTGAGAAAGGATACCATTATCCTTTAAGTATTTAATGAACTAAGTACTTAAGTATTCACTACCCCGATCAGATCGGATGGTTTTTATACTTTTTCCTGTTTGTTTTTCTACTTTATTCTGAAATTCTTTGAATTTCTCAAAGGCTTCAGATTTATACTTCAATAAGTATATGTATCCAAACCTTGAGTAATCATCAGTGAATGTAATGAAGTATGAGAAACCACCAATGGCTTGGGTTGACATAGGACCACATACATCTGAATGTATGTGCTCTAATATGTCTTTGGCTCGTTCTCTACTTCCACTAAATGGAGACTTAGCTATTTTACCTATTAAACATGACTCACAGGTTGCATATGATTCATAATCAAATGGATCCAAGTATCCATCTTTATGCATCCTTTGGAGTCTGTTTTCACCAATGTGTCTAAGCCTACAATGCCACAAGTAGGCTTTATTCATTTCATACTTCTTTTAATTGAAGAACCGATATGTATATTTTCATGAGACACATTTAATAGATACAAACTATTGGATAATATAGTAGAAGCTATTAATTTATTTCCAAAATAGATTGAATAACTATTGTTCCCAAAATTTAAATTGTATCCAATTCTATCTAAACATGAAATATAAATGATGTTCCTTATTATGCTAGGTACATAATAACATTCATCAAATCAAAATGTGTCTCCGGATGTTAGCTTGAGCTTCACTGTCCTTACAGCGATCGCCGCAACTCTTGCGCCGTTACCTAGCCTCAGCTCAACCTTGCCGGTCCTCAGCTTACGTCTTCTTGTCAGTGCCTACACAGAATTGCAGATATGAGATACACATCTAGTATCTAATACCCATGATGTACAATCTCTTATTGACAAGTTTACATATATCATATAGATACCTGAAGCGTCCTGTTGCTTTATAGTTCCTTGAGCCTTGTCCTTGAGATATTATTTGCAATTCCTCTTCTAGTGGCCCTTTTGGTGACAGTAGAAGCAATCACCTTTCTCAGCACTTTTACCTTTGTCTTTCTTGACAACCTTTGCCTTCTTCTGAACCTTGTTCTTACCATTTCGAAAAGCTTGGACTGCAAGTCTTTTTCTGTTGGTCTTACCAACTATGAGGACTTGGGGTTTATCCTTCACAAGGTTCCCTTCAGCAGTCTTTAACATGTTCAGTAGTTCAGCTAAGGTGGCCTGGATCTTGTTCATGTTAAAATTAACGATGAACTGAGCATATGACTGTAGAAGTGAAGATAACACGAGGTCTAAGTGCATCTCCTTGGGAAGTGTAATCCCAAGAGCATCCAGCCTCTCCACCCACTCAATCATCTTCAGCACGTGATTCTGTATTGAAGTTCCCTCTGCCATCTGAGCCATGAACAGATTCTTCGATATCTCATATCGTTCGATTCTACTCTGCTTACCAAATAGCTCCTTCAAATGGAACATGATAGATCTAGCATCCATCTCTTCATGTTGCCTCTGCAACTCATTGCTCATAGAGGCTAACATGTAGCATTGGGCCATGGTGGAATCATCCTTCCATTTTTTATACGCTATCATTTCCTCCTCTGGGGCATCTAATGCTGGTTCAGAAAGAGGTTCATTATCCAAGACGTAGGCAATCTGCTTAGACTTGAGGACAATCTTCAGGTTCCTGAGCCAGTCTGAGTAGTTGGTGCCTGTCAAACGGTTGGCATCGAGTATGCCTCGCAACGGGTTATGGTGCGACATTCTAGCTTACAGGAGATAATCAAATGATAATTAGCAGGTATTCAGATTAACTAAAACAAGATATGGTCTTTTATTATCTAGTTTTACTCCCACTAATTTTCGACGGACTGTATAACCTTCAGATATACAGTATGGGAGACGCCGATTGTCTCCTAATGGGGATCAGAATCTCCAAGCATCACAGTATGACCTCGGGTAAACACGTAGTATCATACCGCTATCTCAGAGCAATCATCTCATGATAATTGCAACTCCTTACAATATCCGATCATATTTTGGCTCCTAGGTTATTAATGGTCCCGGGTAAACACAGTAGACCATTATCCCCGGTTTAAGCATTACCATCAATACGTGATAAAGTAGAGTAGAAATATAGTTCCCAGATAAACACGTAGATGACTATATTGTTCCTCTACTCTTATCCAAAGACATCTAATGCCATGATCAATAGTTCTCTCATCAGTCAATGGCAAACCTCGGGTAAACACATAGTATCTGCCACCACTGAATTAAGTTCTATTAATCATATTGATAAAGAGCCACGCGGTGCATTCTCAATGACTCGCGCTCCGGCTTAGAATTTGTTACGAAGGTTTTACTTATTTAGTTTGGTCTCATCCTAGGTGACAGTATTAAATATATCGAATATATATATTTATACTAATAACCTAGCTAATTTGATTCACAATCAAAATAGAAACACACGCATCACATACATGTCATTAGTGTGGTCATGGACATCACTATGGTTTGACTTGAGTAAGACAGTCAAACGCACACACATACACAATATAACAACTTATATCATGAGTCTGCAAACCCATGTATTCAATGAACTCCTTCATTTTCATCTGGTCGGCAGTTGTGGATCATCCTTGCTCCGTGCGCAGCCGCCTCGATCAAATTACATCATGAATTTAAAAGAGAAAGCCTTATGGCGAATACATAGAGAGAGAGGTAGAATTACATTGGAATATGAGAGGGATAGATTCGCAGACCTCTATTTATTAATAAATAACAAACTACACAGTCAGATTCCACATCCACAAAATTGCCCATCCATAACCACCATGCGTTTTAGTTAAACAAACCACACATGAATTGCACATCAAATGGCTAAATTAAAATTTTCGAAAATAATAATAATTTCAGGTTTCATAAAACCAGAGACCAAACAAAAATTTTGGAGAATTTAGAATTTTCAAAAATAAATTTAAGCATGCTTAATTTAAATCGAATTTAAACAAGCATCAAAACACATTATATGTGCACAAAATCTAAAATTAAAGACTTTAGAAATATTCCATGCTTAATCTGAACAATTCAAATAAATATGGAGATATTTAACAATTAAATACAACAATTAATCTAATAGATTAGATTAATAATTAGTATTAACAACATTTGTTAATTAATAATAAAAAACTCATATTTTTATTATTAGGACCCAAAAATTAAAATTTTATTATCAAAATCAAATTTTAACAATAAAATTAAATTAAATTAATTTTAACAGGGCCACTAATAATAAAAATTATAAAAGAAATGGGGTTTTGAAGGGGCTTAGCCCGGCTGAGCCCCTGGCTCGGGCCAGGGCCCAGCCAGGGCTCGGACCCAGGCCCGCGGGCCTGGTCCGGGCCCTGGCTCGAGCCGCCTGGCTCGGGCCAGGGTCCAGCTGGGCTGGACCCTGTCGGCGGTTAGGGGAAACCCTAGCCGCCCGACAGGGGCCGCCCGAGGGTTCCCTGCATTGCAAGGAACCCGACGGCGGCAACCCCGACTCGGGTTCCCTTCCGGCACCCGCACCGGCGCCGTCCGGCCACTGACGACCGTCCGCCGGCAACGGCGACGTTGCCGGTGCCGTCCGGCAGTCGGGGCAGGCCCGTAAAGGGCTCCGGTGGCCAATTTTTTCCCTTCCCTCGATCCCCCCTTTTCACAGCGGTTTCAAAAAACGCAAGAGGAAGAAGAAGGAAGGCCATGGCCAACGGTACCCTGCTCCCCGCACTACCGGCATCGATCAGAATGATCAAAGCCCCCAAAGATCCATCTCATGGATCCAATTTTATCCAAAATACTCCGTTCTTCGTCCAACGAAGAACAAGACGAAAAACCCCAAAAATAAAATATTTTCTTCAGATTTAAATCGCGATCTCATCACAGTGAACATCTCATGAATACAAATCTTGTAAGAAAATAAATTTAAGCATGGAATAAATTCAAAAACCGTAATTTTAGAGACCGAAACGGCGAAAACACAGTGGAACCTGGCTCTGATACCACTGTTGGGTTCGTTGTGTCGGGATCCGACCGAAAACGCAGCGGAATAAAATTATTTCAGGATCGGATCCGTCCCGTTTCGATTAACAAAATAAAATCGGAGTAAATCGAATTTACCTTGTGCGGATTCGAATCCGCGTTCGTTTTTCAATTCCGTTGGAGCGATGCCGCAAGCCGCGCAGATGCCCGACCTCTAGCGGTATCCACGTGGTTCTCCTTGCGACGGATCGTCCTCGCTTCCTTGCTCGATTCGACGTTCGTGGATCCTGTCTGGCTTCACGTAATCCGCCGCGACATGCGGATTCAGAATTTCCCGTCGGACGGAAGGCGGAGCGATCGGGAATCGAAGCGGAGCCTCCAGAGGGCCGGCCTCGTGTCATGTGTCTGGAAGAGAGGATAGAGATGGAACGACGGCTAGGTTAGGGTTGCTGGCCCCCGATGTAGTATCCGTTCTTTTATAATAAGTCTGTTTACGGCTTTTCGTAAAAACCCAGACTTATCAGAAATCTTGTCGGATTATCCATCGACTTGAAAACCATTTGCGTGTGACCCTCTAGGCCCAAATACTAGTCCATTTAATATCTCATTAAGCCCAGTAACCCTTTACTGACCCACTGAATTATTTAATATCCTTATATTCAATTAATCAGCCGAATTTAATGTCCCACAATAAATTCGAACGGACTTCCGATCACGTTGGATGCCAAGCAAGATCGCGTAATCCTTGATGGCACTGAATTTATCGCAACCCTCTATTGGAACCATTTCGTCATCGGTTAGCGCGCGGACATAATCCTTCATCTGTAAAATGTTCCCGAATCGACCTAGGGTATGGTTTACTGTTAAACCCTATTCGGTCGATTCACTTGAATCATATGCCGCTAATCTGAATCCGATAACTCCTTATCGAACACAGAGTCCGCCCTGGCCAGGGACTTTAAGCGCATCATTCCCGGAACATTCTTTCTCAAACTACCGAAAGTGGATGATCCCGTATTGAACACACAATTACCTTCGAAGGCATTTCCCTGAACCCGATCACTTGACTTATTGATAACCCATGGTTAGGGATTCATTAGTCAAGGTCAAAGTTCAGAAACTTACCAACAAGATATCTTTGGCGTCTCAGGTCCAAGGATGATCCACGCAACCGTGTCAAAAGAATCGAGCTGGTTAACAGTGAGGTGTTTACCATCTAGCGATTCATAGTCGGATCAGTTCAGTAAACTCATTCGTCAATGAGCACCTACAGGTCTAGCATAGTGTCTCTACACAAGTGACTTATGGGATCAGTCACCCTCATCATATGAGCTGAAGTAACCTATACTAGTCTATCCGGATGTTCGATGTCCTATCTCAAACATCCTATGACTAGGAACAATTAAGAACATATGTTTATAAGTCTTCGGTCCCGTAATTATGATCTCATCATAATCCGAAGACTGTTGCACATGTTCATAGACTTCATCGTGATACGATAAACATAGATCAAATTAATTACACACAATGAATTATTCCCATTTATTAATAATCTGAATCAGTACATAGTATCGGATTGGATTGGAGACTATCTAATACTAACAGTAACCACCCTTCATCATGATGTCCCAGCCAGGGATACTCATGCACTTCACCTTCTTCACTGCATCAACTGGACAAGGAACATGTATAGTGGCTTTCAACGGATCAGCCGAAGGAGAATAAACCTATAATATCGACAGAATGGGTTGTCGGCCAGGTAAAGGAGTCGGCTTGATGTTCAAAGAGTGAGCAGCAATAAGGATTGTCATGCTCGTTACTTTAATGATTCATCCCTTATAAGGAAACTTGAGGCATTGATGGTCAGTAGAGGGTATGGCCTCAAGGGATTTGCTGTAGGGACGGCCAAGGATGCCTTTTAAAGAGGGGTCGATCTCTAAGATATGGAACTCGACCTCGGCATGACAAACAAGACCTAACTCTACTGTCAAGTAAACCATTCCTAGAGGGGAACGAGTAGAGTTGTCGTAGGTAGTAATAGAAATAGGGAAAGGCAGCCACTTTTCTTTGGATACACTACAGAATTCTAGGGTCTTCGGTGATAACACATTGATAGGGACCCATGTGTCAACCAGACATGCATCCACAGCCTTCTTGCAAATGTTAAGTGTAATGCTTAGTGCCATGCTCGTGGTTGCTGGTGGTGCTAGTTCAGATGTATGAAATGAGATAGAAGCCTGATCCTCCTGTGGAACTAGCAGTGCAGTGGTCTTCTCTACTGGCACATTTTCATTGACCATAACCCTTTTGAGATACTCCATTAAAACTTCTTGGTGGGTTTTAGATCTCTTGATCAGTTCAAGAACTGAAATGTGTGTCGGTGTTCTGTCCAGATGCTTGAACAAGTCATATTAAGTGCCAGATGCATGCACTCTCTTCATTCTGTACTTCTTCTGGCGGCTGTGATAGACCATCTCTAACTGTGGATTGAGGGAAGACTTTGTTGAAGATCCTTCTGCTCAGGAGCATGTGTTGCTCATCATTGGAAGGTGATATCTTGAGTACCGCCAGATTGATGAGGGGTTTGTATAGGGTAATGGGTTCATATGTGGGTGATGATGGGTTATTTGGTGGAGGTGTTGTAAAACGGATGAGTGGTTTAGAAGGTTGTATGGTATTGGGGTAAGCGATTGGTGCAGGTGATGTGGAAAATGGTATGCGTAGCAATGGTTTGGATGGCATGAGTGGTCCATAATTGGGTGGTGGGGGGTTATTTGGTTGAGGTTTGGGGGAAGATTTAAGGAAAGTGGGTGTTAATGTAGGGGCGATGATTATGGGTTCTGGTTTAGGTATGCGGAGAATGCGGCGAGGCGGTTGTTCGGCGATACTTGGAACATGGCCTGTTGAATAGATAGAGGAAGACTCCTCTTCCTTCCACTGTTGTCCCCTGTTAGCCTCAGACTGGCTATGGGTAAGGATCGGGGCAACCTAATTTTGATGCTCCGGCAGCGAGTTCTGCACTATACCCATGTTTAGTGGTGCTGCTGCCTGTGCTGGTGCTCTCTGTATTTGTTGTTACTGCTGCTGTGGCTGTTGTTGTTGTTGCTACTATTGTTGCTACGGACTCCTCGCCTTCAGGGCAGCTATATACTTTCTCATCTCTTCCCAATCAATACCCCCTTGTTCATTTAGGTAATGGATGTAGTCCCTTAATTGGAAACATGCATCCACTGTATGCCCAGGTTGTCTATAGAAGACACAGTACCTGGAGGCATCAACATTCTGGGGCTAGACTGTTTTCTCCTTTGGCAGGACCAAAGCATTGGCTGCCATAAGGGTGTTGAATATGTCTACTAGAGATTCCGGGAGTGGAGGATAAGATGCCCTCTTCGGGCCTAGAGGTTTTCTTTGTTGGTTATAATCACTTGGGGGAGGCACATTATGGTATGCTGGCTGCTGACGAGACTGATTATATACTGGCTGATATGGTTGTTGGGGTTGATTATAGGCTAATTGATATGGTTGCTGAGGCGTCCTAAAGCCCTACTGATTCGATGGTCTCTGCCTTGTATACTGCGGTTGTTGGTATTGGTTTCTCATGAACTGTGGTTGGTTATTGTTCATGGTGCTGATTTCTTCATAGGAGAGTGTGCCCTCAGTAGTGGGACCCATGCTAGGAGAATTTGGCATGGCAGGCTTCTAAGGTGGATGTTTGCTGGGTCTATGGGAGTTAAAGATGCTGGAGATGGTTGAATCTTTGAAAGCATTCTGGCAATAACGCGCCCTCTCATATAATTCCGCCATGCTAGTCAAATTGTTCAACGTGAGGACTAGCTTGTATTGGGGCATGGCGTTGGCAATCATCATCTTCACTTGTTCTGACTTAGACATGTGGTCTTTTATCTTCTCTGCCATACCCCTGCATCTATCAGCAAAGGTGATGAAGTCTTCATCAGGCTTCATCTTTTCAGCCACTAAGTCAGGTATTGATAAGGACGGTGCAATTATGTCCTGATATCATTAGATGAATTTCCACGACACAATGTCATAATTTTCCACATCAGACAAATCCAAAGAGAAGAGCCACTCGAGGGTTGGTTCCTTTAATGATTTCCTGAACAAGAATGTCAGCGACCTTTTGTCGTTCTGCTAGAAGGAGGATTCGTACATAAACTCCTTCAGGTGGGTGAAGGGGTTACCAGAACCATTGTACTTTCTATACACTGGCATTTCAAACGGCGACAGATGAAATACTGGCAGATTAGGAAGAGTGATCTTAGGTACCACCTTGACTCCCATCATTTTCTTAAAACTGTTGAATTGCTCGTCCATCTGATCCATCTTCGTGGGTAGAACCTAAGTCACTGGATCGATTTGGGGAGGAGGAGGTGATGGAGCATGATAGGCTTGCCTCTTGGAGTAACTAGGGCAAGGGGGGCAGTACGGTTGAGGTCCGATAGCGCTTCCGCCATACCCGAAGGCATTTTAGTGAGTCGGCGTATGCGGTCTAGTCGGGTATCTCGAAGAAGATTGTTGTGGCCCAGAAGGCCGAGGAGTAGAAATATGAAGGCCATCCATGGCTTGATGAATAGAGGGGATATTGTGAGAGGGGGGGGGGGGGGGACTTGATGAACAACAGAGGGAACTACGGGATCTGGTTCGGCAGAACGCAAGGGCGTCTTCCCCTTGAGAATGGACTGGATGGCCTAAAGTTGTTGGGGGTTCATGTGGGTAGCCAGAGCTCCCAAGACGGTAATTAGAGATGGAGGGTTGGTAGACAAATCAGCTTGATCTTGAGCCTCCTCATAAGTGGGATTGGAGATTACGTGCATATGAGGATGATTGGTATCAGGATCATAATGGTCATAGGTAAACTGGGCCTAATAAGGGACATAAGTGTCTCCCTCATACTCAGCATGAAATAAGTTGGAGTCATGAGGGGCATTAGCATCTCCTTGATTCTCAGAATGATAATCATAATTGTGAGAGGCATTAGCATCTCCCTCGTATTCAAGTACATCTTCCTGTTCAATGGCAACCATGCCGACGGTTCTACCTAATCGTAACATCATGATATTAAATTTTAACAAAGATTCGAACAAGTTATGCAAAGAATTAGCAAACAACTGGATGGTTATGTTATCTTAGGGTTCCTTGTTGAATTATTTGGGTTTTTAAACACAAATTCACTCAACCAGGTAGGATCCTAATTTCAATTTAATTTTTTCACTGTTATACTCTATGGTTCTCTCACAACGATATGAATGACTAACCAGGACTTCAATTGGTACAATCAGCCCGATGAACAAGGAGGAATACCTTACCTTTGGAGACTTACGGAAGTCTTAACACCAACCACTCTAGTCTGGTTGAGGGACCGACCTAGTCAGAGAGAGGTGAAGATGCTAAGAAAGGTTTTCCTATGGGGGGGAGCCCCAATGTTGATGACCTACGGCCTGGATGGCCTCTAACGTGGTGTAAGATAGATATAGGTAACAAACAAATCAATGATCTGAGGGCTGATGACCAAAAAAAGGACCTGTTTGAATCGCGGCGCTGTTCACCGACGTTATTCAAGACAAAAGCTTCTTTTGTTAACAGAACCTCAGGCAGCAGTGCCAACAGGAATATGAGGTTGAATAGTGTCTTGGCACAGCGACACAATTTGAACCGCGTCTTTCTGTCTAGACACTATTCAGAGCCTGAAAACTGTAAACATAGAGCAATTTCGAGGACAATCCCCTCCCAAGTTATCAAGATAACATAAATTTAAGTGATCATGCAAATTCTTAGTTCAAACAGGTTTATTATCATGTAAATGAACATAGAATTCAATCAACCACACACTTCCTATCACACTCACAACTTCCAATCAATCACGGGAGGGCAAGATTTTGCCACAAAGGGGTGTGCACGTAGGGATAAACGTAACCAAACTCACCAATTGTTGAAAACGTGCCCGAGGGACACAAGTGGTGCACTGTGGGTGTCCAATGATAAAAAACAAGAACAAATACTAGAAGACGGTAAGAATAAGTCCCACCGTGATCGCCAAAAAACTATGAATGCTCAAATCATGTGTGATATTCATTAATTTCATGTTGTTTATATGATGAATAAAACTATTAAAAATTAAAGAAAACGTGATTGCCAGAAGTCTATTAAGTTTCAAAGGAAAAGTGATCGCCTTACCTTTCAAATTTGGGAGAGTAGAATTCTTGATTCCCTCTCTTTGCCTAGCCAAAGAAAAGGAGCCCTTTTATAAATGTGTCCTTGCTTTTTGCTATTTTTGATTGTTATGACTTTGAATTTCCTTTTCTCCTTCTTTTTTTTTTATTGTACCTTGCAAAAAAGATTAAACACAAAAATAAAAATTCTAATTAGAACTAAAGTAGAGATTAGTATCTATTCTAACAAGAAATCTAATCATGTAACTAAATTAATCTGCTAACTTGATTGGTATTCTTTAAACCCCTAATATGAATGTGGGTGTGGAAAGATATGAGTGTGTCTGTGAACATGAAGTGATGATGATGAACTATAAAAATCAGTGAATAAACTATATGAAATCAAAGAAAAAACTAGAAAGAAATCAAGGAAAGAAGATGGTTGGTTGGCTCCTCCATACCCTTGATCTTCAAAAGCTTTAAGATGTGAATGGATGAAGAAGAAGAAGCTTAGGATTGATCTCCTTTTGTTGTCCACATTTTCCTCCTTTAGAGCCTTCAAAAACCTTGTCTTGAGCTTCAAAATCACCAATTGTCAACCTCTTTCAAAGGTACGAAGGATATTGTATATATAAAGAGTGGTTTAAGGGTGTTTTGAATTTCAAAAGGACTCTCTCCTGCAGTTGAACTTACCTTGGATGAGCATGGAGGAGTTAGCAACCTTCTCAACTTCGGAAATCGGATTATCTCGGCCAAATCATGTTTATCAGGAAACTCACAAATCTAATCGCCTAGACAGGACACCATTTGGCTAATTAAAACAGCCAAAATAGAAATAAAATCTGGAATAGAAACCGAAATACATTAGGAAACTTAAATCACATCTCCCTAAGGCGACGTGCTTTAGATAATTAGGAAATTAATTCGAATTAAAAATCTGAAACCCAGATGGATTAGGACTTAAATGGCGTCTCCCATAAGCAATGCTATTCAGTTAAATCTATCTGAATTTAGAAATTTAATTCTGAACTGATTTCTGCTAGGAATATAAATGGCGTCGGCCTTGGGCAACGCTATTTAACAAATTTTGAGAAAAATCAATAAAAATTAATTAACGGTTAAACATCAGACCATTTTGGGGCATTATAATTGTGACATGAAATTTACTCAATATGAAGTCAAAATTAGCGTGTCTACACCAAGGAGAGGGCATTCATAGATAGAGTATCCTATGCCTCTACCATAGGAGCTATCATGTGTGTCATGCTATATACGAGGCCTGATGTAGCATATACTGATACGAGCAAATTTCAAGCTGATCTAGATAAAGAGCATTGGAAGGTAGTGAAATGTATTCTTAAGTATTTGAGAAGAACTAAGGATATGTTTCTTGTCTAGATAAGAGGTGACCTGAAACTGAGAGACTTTACTGACTCAAGTTTTCAATCAGATCCAGATGATAACAAGTCCACATCTGACTTTTTGTTTAATTTGAATGGAGGCGCAGTGTGCTGAAAGAGTTCTAATTAGGAAACTACTACAGATCTGATGACAAAGGCTGAGTACATCACTGCAGTTGAAGCAGCCAAAGAAGCAATGTGGCTAAAGAAGTTTATCATCGACCTTGGTGTAGTTCCCATTATCTCTGATCATGTCCCGCTGTTGTGAGACAATAATGGGACGATTGGTCAAGCGAAAGAGCCCTAATCTCATCAGAAATCGAAGCATACTCTGAGGCGCTTTCATCTTATTAGAGAGATCATTGCCAGAGGAGATGTAGTGGCGGAAAGAGTTCCATTTGCTAATAATATAGCAGATCCATTGACGAAGCCATGGTCTCAAATTGTGTTTGAGTGTCACCTAAAGGCTATAGGTATCTTGCATAAGGGTGATTGGTTTTAGTCTAAGTGGGAGATTGTTAGTCTTAGATGGCCTATAAGCGAATGTGATAGTGTATAATCTCGTTCATTTATTAATAAAATGACATTGTTTCATTATGTATAATTCGTTTTACTATCTCATAATGAAATCTGTGAATATCTGCAATACTGATCAGATTATGATGAGATCAGACTAATGAGACTGATATCTAAGAAGGACATTAGATATCTAGTTAGACTCGAACAGACTACTCCTACTCATGTGATGAGGGTGACTGATCTCATAATTACTTCTGTGGAGACACTAAGGTGAATCTATAGGTGCTCATTAGGGAATGAGTCTGCTGAACTGATCCGACTGAACCGCTAGATGGTAATGTACCTTATTGTCAACTAGCTTGATACCATTGTCATAGTTGCGTGGATGATCCTCAGACCTGAAATACTAAGGACACCTTATTGGTGGGCTTATGTGCTTTGACCGGTTTACAGATCTCTATTAATAGGATTCCAAATAGCTAAGGATCGGATACAACCGAATACCGTCGAAGGGAATTGTGTTACGACCCGTCACCCTATAATCGGGGATCCGATTACTAAATAGGTACCGAATCATTAAAAACTAGAGCTAAGCTAGGATCTCGATAAGTCTGAAAAATAAATGATAAACTAAGCTAAACATTCCACAACACATTGAATTGTAAAGGAAGTGTAGGAATAAAAAATTATTACAATTCGACTCGACTCAGCAAATAATTACATATTCCAACTGAAAAGAAATAATAAAACATATAGGCCTGAAAGGAAAATAACAACTATATCTGGGCATACCCCGGAATAGTGGCTGCTAGTGCGCAACCCGAGACAAAACTCTCCACGCTACGCCTGCCTGGAACTCTCACCTGAAAAACCGCAGGGGTGAGTCTCATCGAAATAGACTCAGTAGGGATCCTCCGATCCCCACCACCCACTCACGCATCCACAAGTGCAACAACACAAATATAGGCAATTTAAATAAGTAAAACAGTAAACACAACTTCCAAAGATTCCCAAGTTCCGATATAAAACACATGCATTTGTAAATACAACATGCACAACTCTGAAACCACTCCACCACGAAGTCTACAACCAACGTCTCAGCTAAACATACAAACCACGTAGCCAAACACAGAAAACACCAACCCGCTGGGACCAAACAGCAACCCCTTGGATAACGTGCTGGCTACTCCGGCCTTTATAGCTCTAGGTGGTTCTACTTCCCCCAGCAACGAGTGACACTCCGAATGTACCACTCTTACACCAGTACTAGCTATAACCCAGGGTACACTAGGTGACCCTCTCTCTAGGCGTCACCCCACCACTCCCACACCGGCGCCGTGTTACTCCCACACCGACACAGGATGCCTAAGTGCTAACAACTGTCACTCTAGGTCCATGATCGCACAAAACGCAACATAGTACGATCTGATTACGTAGAAATCCTCGTCCTCGAAGTACGTTTTCAAGCATGCATTTAACCAAACTATCTAACAATGTAAACACATGTTAATTGCATGAATTAATGGGGTTCTGTCTTGCATCGTGTCGCCCATGGCCGATGTCATTCAAGACCCCTAAACTGGTTCAAATTTCGCAGAGGAACTGACACCAGGGATATTGGCCAAAATGGTGTCGCCCATAGCCAACGTCATTCAGCTCTCTAGCCCACACTGGCCTCGACAACTGAAAGAAATAGGCTGTAAATGGCGTCGACTCAGGTCGACGCCTATCTCAAATAGCTTCGGCCTGAGTGGATGTCTTTTACGCCTGAAATCGAGCCACACCGAAGGGTCCCTCTTCTCCATCAACACACTCAAAAACTTAAGAAAACATAAAAGAGGCAAGGGGAGAAGTCCAATAACCAATTATCACCTAAAACCCCATTTCTTAAAAATGCTTATTCTCATTAAAAACCCCTTAAAACATGCTTTCTACCCAAAAATAGCCACACACATCGCATGCTTCAAAGCGGGAAAAACATGTTTTTAAACAAAACACAGTGAGGATCCTCACCCTACCAGTTACTTGAACTCCTCATACCTCTAAGCCACCGAACCACCACGCTACGAGCCGCCGCCGGTACCGCCGTAGACGCCGTCACTTCACCGAGACGCCGGCCACCCTCCGGAGAGCAATGTGCCGCAGAGGAGATGGTGGTGGTAGCGGTGAGGGGTAGGAGGTTGATGGAGTGGAGGACGAGGAGGAATGGGGAGAGGAAAGGAAGGAGAAGGGGAAGTGGACGTCGGAGGCTCGGAGAGAGGGAGGAGAGAGAGTGAGAGGGAGAGAAATGAGGGAAAGGAGGGAAGGCTCGGGCGTCAAACTGAACAAGCCTAAATCATGTCGTTCTAAGAAGATGCCGCTCAGACGACAGAACGTGGGTCGTACACTAGCAAATCTCTGAATGGCATCTTCCATGGCCGACGCCATTCAGACGATCAGACCGGGGCCGTACACTCGCACCCCAACACTCGCCCACGTGGCACCTCCGCATGGCTCCTAAATGGCGTCCCCCTTAGCCGACGCCTATCACAAATCGCAGCGAGCTTGGAGCCCATGCCCCAGCCCCACAAGGGCCAAACTAAGGGATCCGAAACGGACCTAATAACCAAATCCGAAACCTCAGTCCTTACAAGTTGAGTGTTCAACATGGGATCATTAAGTCTCAGTATTTAGAGAGAGAATGCTCAAGGTAAGATGCGCAGGAGTCCCTGGTTAGAGCGGACAATAATATCAAGAAAGGAGTTTTCCGATGTTATACAACAACATCCAATCCAAGTGAATCGACCAATTAAGGTTTGACAGTTCACTATACCCCGAGTTGACTCGAGAGCACTAAGCGAATGAAGGATTATATTCACGCGATAACTATTGATTGAAAGGTTCCATGAGTGGGTTGCTTAACTCCAATACCTTCCAAGTTTATGCAGTATTGTTTGGCACCCAATGTGATCGGAGGCCCAATCGAATTACATGTGCGACATTAATTCGGTTAATTAATTAGTTATTATGTGATATTAATTAATTAATTAATTAAGTCAATACAAAGTTACTAGGCTTACTGGACAATTAACTGGATTGGTAATTGGGCCTAAAGGGTCACATGCAAAAGATTCTTGTGCGATGGGTTGAAAATCATATTCATTTTAAGTAAGAGGTTATTGTGAAAAATCCCGAGAGGACTTAGTATATATATACGTTGAGAGGACTGCCCTATCCATGCACAAAGCAACCATGGCTGTCCCCCTCTCTCTCTTGTGCCAGGATGGGCCACCCCCTTCAGTGCTTCGTCCCACCTTCATCTCTGACTCCTGATTGTCAGGATTTTGTTCGCATCCCAGTGGCTTCTGCGAGTACTACTGTGCGTGAGGAACTGGGGGAGATTCGTTGCCAGGAGGATCGCGTGGATATCGCTGGAGGCCAGGCATCTGCATGACTGGCAGCATCACTTCATCGAAACCGATCGGTTGCAGATTCGAATCCGCACAAGGTTATGGCTAATCACCATTTTTACATTTTTGTTCTTCGAAACGAACCAGGATTCTTGTGGATTAGTTTTAATTTGTTACCACTACGTCTGCGATCCTGTCTCTGAGATCCTAACAGACTCGTCCTCAGCCTCTTCAGTGGTCAACGCATAGATGTATGCTTTCCCTTTTGCCAGTACTCCAGCTGCAGAATTGTCCTTCTGCTTAGGATAGTGCTTTCCTTTTTGCCGGTACTCCAGCCGCAAAATTGCCCTTCTACTTAGGACAGTCACGAATCATGTTGTCAAGTTCACCACATCTAAAGCATTTGCCAGTGGTACACCAACACCCGGTACCTATGTAGGGTTTCCTACACCGTGCACAAAAGAATGATCTACCTTCCTTGCATTACATGCCATGACTGGTGTGAACTTCTTCTTCTGGTCAAATCCCTGGCGTTGCAGTGGCTCATTGGTCTGTTTCTAATTCTGACTAGTCCTTTCCTTTAGAAAGGAAGTTTGCTCTTGCTCCACTCTGTAGACCATATCTAAGGTCTTGATCATAGTATGAAGTCAGAGTGGAGCCACCCGACCTCGAACAACACTACCCCGACTCCTTCTCCTTGAAAAAAGATGCACGGGTCAAAATGCTCCAGCTCGACAAATTTGACCTTATATTCAACCACAGATAAGCTCCCCCATGTCAAAACAAGGAACTCTTGTACCTTGGCATCACATACATGTGGGGGAAAATATTTCATCGTGAACTCAGCCAAGACCTCTATCCATAAAATAGACCCCATGTGGATAGCAAAAACAGTCCTCCTGACCGAGCTCCACTAGAAATCAACACAATCTTCGAGCATGAAGGTTGCTAGTTGGACCTCGCTCTCTTCAACATAGCTGATGGTCCCAAAAATCTTCTCCATCTACCTTAACTCAGCAACCTCAAGCTTGCTTTCCCCCTTAAAATAAAGTGGACCTAGCTTCTTGAATTTGTCAATGATCATAATGTTGGATATCGGTGTTCTCAAAGCCAATCATAAGGCACCTATTACAATCTGGTTCACTAATAAATAGCATTTGTCTCATTATGTAGATTGGCATATTTATAATTGTGCATAATGAAGTCCATGAATGTGTGCAATAATCATCGGATTATGATGAGATTATAATAATGAGACTAATGACTCATAAACGCATATTCTTAATTGTTCATAGTCGTACGATGTTTGAGAAGGACATCAAACATCCGATAAGACTAGTACAGGTTAGTCCAACTCATATCATGAGGGTGACTGATCTCGTTAGTCACGTGTGTGGAGACACTATGGAGAACCTGTAGGTGCTCATTGGGAAATGAGTTCACTGAATTGATCTGACATGTATTGCCGAGTGGTAATTTACCTCACTGTCAACCGGCTTGATTCATCGTTACAGTGGCGTGGTTGATCCTTGGACTTGAGACATTAAAGACACCTTGTCGGTGGACTTCTAGACTTTGACCTTGGCTTACGAATCCCTATCCACGGGATTTCTAATAGTCAAGGATCAGGTCCAGTGGAAGACATTCGAAGGTGATTGTGTGTTCAATAGAGGATCATTCACTCTCAGGTAACTGGAGAGAGAATGCTCTAGAATAGATCTGCAGGAGTCTCTGGCCAGAGCAGACACAATATTAGTAAAGATATTTTCTAATATTGTACAACGAAGTCTGATTCAACTGAGTTGACCATCTAGAGTTTGACAGTTTGACCATGCCCTAGGTCGACTTGAGAGTATTGTGCGAATGAAAGATCATAACCACACGGTAATTGTGGACGATAGGTTCCATGAGTATGTTGTTGAACCCTATTACCTTCTGGGATCATGCGGTGTTGCTTGGCACCCAACTTGATCGGAAGTCCAGCCGAATTTACATGAGATGTTAATTCAATCAAGTAATTAATTAAATATAAGATATTAATTCATTACTATAAGTCAATAAATAGTTATTAGACTTAACGGGCTAAAAATCAGACTGGTTAATGGGCCTAGAGGGTCACACGCAAATAGATTCTCACTCGCTGGTATTTAAGTGGGATTTATATTAACTTGGGGACTTTTATGAAAAGTCACACCGACTTAATATAAATACAGGCTGTTGAGAAACCCTGGGCCAAGCCCTAGAGTCTCCCCTTGCTGGCTACCCCCCTCCCTCTCTCCTCCACCTCTGGGCGCCCCTCTCAGGGCGCTGGGTGCTTTTCCGTCTCTGCCACGTGCAAATTTCGAAAGTCGGGAATTCACGGCCGCGTGTTGTGGACGTTGTTGCGGCGAAGACTCCTCAGTGAGTTCGCTGATCTGGATGAGGGAGCGAGGACGAACCACTGTGGAGGATCACATGGATACCGCTAGAGGTAGGACGCTTGTGTGGCTAGTGGCATCGCTTCGACATAACTAACACAGACGCAGATACGAATCCACGTACGACAATTCCATCACTCCCGCTTTTTTGGTTTTACTGCCTTGTTCCGAAACGGATCTGCAGGTATCGGGCGTGATATTTTTTGTATGCTTCCGATGCGTTCTTTGCTTCCCGCCCGGATACCTATAATGGTATTAGAGCCAGGTTCCACTCTGATCTATTTTGGGATGGCGAAATTATTATTCTAAAATGATTTCCATGAATTAATTCATTTTTCTTCATAGAAATTGTTCATGGGATGAACTTAAAATTTTAAATTTAATTTTTCTATGTGAAAAATGAAACTTTTTGGGGGTTTTTCGTCACGTTCTTCATGGAGATGAAGAACCGATTTTATGGGCTTTGTAGTGGGTTCAATGATGGGCAGCCACCACTATTAGCTTGCTGATATGACCAGCCATCCCTCTCTGTCCCGGAAGGTTCCTATTGTGGCCGGCAGCCGGCGGTGGAGCCTCCCTCTCTAGATTTTTCCAAATGTTGGAAGGTAAAGGAAAGGGGAAAAAGCCACGGTTTGGAAACTGGTTAACCAGAATTTTAGGTGCACCGGCGGCATAGGGCTGGCCCGCTGGCCACCGCCGGTGTCGGGGATGATGGGGGGCCACCCCCCTTGCTGCTTCCGGCCGCCCTTGCTACTAGCACCGGCGGCTGCACCACCGCATATGCTGCAACAAGTAAAAGGGGGGGGAACCCTTGTCGGGCAAGTTAGGCGTTGGGAGACTAAACCAGGTGATCCCGAGCCGACCCGACCTAGGCTAGGCCGGGCTTAGCCTAGGCGCGCCCTAGGTCCAGGGCTGGCTGAGCCTAGGTGCCCAGATTGGGCCTACCTAGCTCGAGCCAGTAACTTGAACCAGGTCCTACTAGGCCTGAGCCCAGGCCCAAGGCCCAATGGGCCAATCCCATTTACCCAATTACCCCATAAACCCCTTTTATTAATATAAAACCCCACCTATTTATCCTGAAAACATAATTAAATTTAGTTTAAAATACGTTATAAATTTTAAATTTGTTATTTTCAGTTAAATGGGTCCTTTAAGATATGATCTTAATTGTGATTAATAAGTGTTGTTAAATCAGTTTTAATTAAGTGATTAAAGGGGCTATTTAAGATGTGATCTTAAATCTTATTAACAAGTGTTGTTAATTTATTTTTAAGTTGTGACCTTAAAATTAATTAGCAAAGGTTGTTAATTTATTTTAATTAGGTGATTAGATAAATTTAATTTCTTAACAATTGTTGTTATGAAATTATTTTTTTAATTAAGGGACTTAATAAGAGGTTATTAAGTGTTTAAGTAACTCTTAATAATAGTTATTGAAAGAGTTAATTATTTCTTGAGAATTAATCTTAATAAACATTATTAAGGATTTATTAATTGACTCTTAATAACAGTTATTAAGAGAGTTAATTAATATTCTCATGAATCTCTTAATTAAAGTTTTGAATCTAATTTACTTAATAAGGACTTTTTAGTAAGAGTTATTAAGAGGTTGGAGTTAGTCTAATTGTTAGACTAAGTTTATTTAGAAATGTTCTAATTAATATTTCTTATCAATTGTTATTGAGAAATATTATTTAATAAAGGGGTTCTTAACAAATGATTGTTAAGGAATTAAAATTGAAATTATAGATTATTTTATAAGAGTTATTAAGGATTTTTTAATTCTATCGAAATGTTAGATTATTTCACATTAATAATTATTGTTAATGTGATTTGAGATTAATCTAAATATTAGATTAATTAATTTAAAAGTGTTCTAAATGATACATGGAATATTTTAGAATTTTAATTTTAGCTTTGTGTGCACATGATGATGTCTTTTGATGCTTTAAATTAGATTTAAATGCATGTTAGAAAATAAGATTTTTGAAAATCAAATTATCCAATTTTGATTGGTACCCAGGTTTTAAGAAAATCAAAATTATTATTTTTAAAATTTTAGCCTTCATGTGATGTGTATGATCATGTGTGGATAGTTAAAATTTGTGGTGGTCATAGACATGCACTTAGTTAATTTCATATCATGTGATGGTGTGTGATTATGTGGATCAATTTTGAATGTGATAAGGGTTAACTAATTGTTAATTAATGAGGCCTACGTGCCTCCTTCTCTCTCTCTCTCATTCCGATGTAATTCTATCTCCCTCATTGATGTACTCCGCCACAACGCTTTTTCTTACAATTAATTTGTATTTGAAAATATTTTAAATTTTAATATTATATGTAATTGATCGTGTTGACCGAGAAGAGGTGAGGATGATCCACAAATGCAACCAAGGAAGGTATCAGCAGATGAGATCACCAGAGCCTATGTGTGTGCATATTTTACGAATATAATTGTTATATTTTGTGGTGATTAATTGTATGGTTCCAGTTAATCACCGTACTGTCCATGACCACGTAATGAACATGTATGGTTGATTCATGTCTTTAGTTTTTTAATATAAATCAGTTACTAATATCTAGGTATAGTTAAATATATGCAATATATTTATAAACTATTACTTAGGATGAGACCAACACAAAATAAACAAAACCTTCAATATAAAGTCTAAGCCGGAGCACGAGTCATTGAGAATGCACCGCATAGCTCTCCATCAATATAGTTTTTAGAACTTGATTAAGTGATGGTACTTTCTTGTGTTACCTAATATCTGTCACCATGTTATGAAAAGACTATTAACTATGGCATTATGATGCCATGAGATCGGGATAGAGGAACTGTGTAGCTATCCTCGCGTTTACCCGGAAGCTACCTTTTTACTTTATTCTGTCACGTATTGATGGTAAAGCTTAGACCAGGGATAATGGTTTACTGTGCTTACCCGGGACCATTAAAGACTTGGGAGCCGAAATAAGATCGGATATTGTAAGGAGTTAAATTACCATGAGATGGTTGCTCTAAGATAATGGTATGATACTATATGTTTACAAGAGGTCATGCTATGAGTCTAAGAGATTCTGATCCCTACTAGGAGACCGTCGAAGTCTCCCGTTCTATACACCTAAAGGTTATACAGTTCGATGAAAAATAGTGGAAAATAATTCAAGATAAAAGATCATAATTGAATTATAAGAATTGTCTGTTTAAATCACTTTATTTCCTTTATTAACTAAAATGTCGTCTATTAATCTGAGATTTGGCATAGTGGATGCCAATACTTCTCATATTTAGATTGGCAAGAGGACTCTGAAGAATGTCTTCAGGGCCAAGTGATAGCCACTATCCTAATCAGATGTTATGAAATCCGTTATTTGGATAGACCAAGGATAAGAGGTATTCATAGTATGCTTTTGAGAAATGCAAGAGATAAGATCTTAAACAGTCGAACCCACACCTGAGAAGGATAAAGGCAAGTCGGCTGAAAGAGAGGAGCAGTTCTCCCACTGCAACCAGTATAAGGATATTGAAAAGGGTAATAAGAATATAAAACTTGTAAGAAGTTTCAGATATTCTTTTGCATGTCTATTGGAGAATTAGCGTGTCCAATATAAGATATTAGAAATGATTCTCAGATTTGAAAATAGCATGCGAACTTAAACAAGTAAAAGAAAATCGAGAAAATGAAAGTGCTGAGTTAGACTTAACAATAGCTCAAGAGATGCATAGGTTACTGTTAGACAGTAAATCTTTGTATATCTTCATGGGACAGAATGAAACTAAATAAATGTTACTTAGTTCCATTAATTATCAAGAATTGTAAAAGTGAATAACATTGACTGAAAAAGGAATAAGCAATATTCCATATGGTTTTATAAATAAAATGAAAGATTTTAAAATCAGTCAATGTACTATAAATTTTTGATGTGACATATCATGTGATGAATATTCACAAGTCTCTTAAAAAAAAGGAATATGTGAATCATGATTGTCTATGGCATTGTACACTTAGGTTGTGCAATAAGAAATTATCGGTACTTATACATGCTGATATAAATAGCCCAATATCTTCTTAAGACAAAAAATAATCACTTCTATTGACTTACCATAATAGTTAACTCTTGGAAAGATTCGGCTGTATGTACTTGCAGAAGTATAAGTCGAATGCATCTGAGAGATTAAGGTATAGAAGATCAAGATGAAGTGACTAATAAGAAAGAGTCTTAGAATTCTTTGATTTGATCAAGGAAATTAATACTTGAGTAGGGGATTCACACAAATCATTAAAAGGATAATTGTATCCTCTCTCGATTGATTCCTCATTATATATCATAGCAATATGAAATAATGAGGAATTGCATTTTATTGGATATAGTGATATAGATAATAAGATTTGCCTAATTCTTATACCATTGTAAATATCAGTATGAACATTAGATGTCCATACTTTACATATACTTCCATATAAGTCAGTGTGTCTATATAAGATATAGAGATAAAATAATTCATCTGAGATGCGAATTATAAGAAAACTTGATTTTAATATCAAGTTGTGTCCTAGTCTTTTAGAAAGACATGATGCGAAGAAGTTGGATCCAAAATGACACGGAGTAATGTAAATTTGTGAGATGTCAAGAGAGTTTGGACATTACATTTATTGATCAAGCGATAATGGAATAATTATTATCCAGAAAACTGTCTTCTATGAAGAGGAATATGTCCTTAGAGAAGACAGTGGGAGCTAATAAAACTAGAAGGTGTTTTAGATCCATAAATTAACATAAAATTATTAGATAATCTTTGATTGTTTGGAACCATTCATGACACACATAGGAGAGCATTATAGAATTTTGAGATTCTCTTAGTAGCTAGAAAGATATGTTTGACATATCAGATATAGCAGAATGAGAGAAGGTCAAAGATGTGAATTATGATCCAAAATCTATGCGGGAACTCTCCATATTATTACAATTTTAAGATTGACAAGAAGTTAAGAATTCTAAGTCATAGTCCATAATACCTATTAAGTTTAGAACTTAATAACATTGTTTGAGAGTATTGTACCTGTCAAAAGCAAGTAAATCTTCAGAATGAAAATTAGTATAGATGGACTACTTAAAACTTATATGGCAAACTGAAGGAAATAGTCAAGATCAAAGTGTTGATTTGGACAAATTTTTCTCAGTGGTTACCATATTTAAGTTTATTAGAATTCTACTTGCCAACACTGCCCATCATAATGATGAGATAAGGCAGTTGGATATTAAAAGTATTCCCTCCATGTAACTGAGGAAAAGATGTATATGATACAACTTTAAAGCTTTTAGAATTTTCAGGAAGCATGTTACGATTTCAAAGATTAATTGAATCAAACGGAAACTTCTCAAAGTTGGAATCAGAGTTGTTATGCATATTGGTGCTGGGGGAAAAATTCCTGACATACAAATGCACTTGGCCTCCACCCCCCAGCACCAGCAGGCCGCGGTGAGCCTCGACAACTCTTCTCAAGTTTGCCCAGATATGATAAATCCAAATTTATTATCTAATCCTATTATGCATATTGTTGATGGCCGAGTTACAAGCTCTGGACAACGGAAACCAATTATTGAAAGTCAAAAGCGCATGGAAGTCCCAAAGTCGATAAAACAAGAGACTTTGAAAGACTTGCTTGATTAGTTAAAACCCATTCACGTCCAAATGTCTCTTAGTGTCGAGGATCAGGTGATATCTCCTCCACTCCCTCCTCCTTAGCAGGATAATTTGGTTGTTGCTCAATCTGATCATCATGACATGGATCAAACCTCTGAATTGGATGTGCTTAGTTTGGAAAATATGTCTCACACTGAGGAAAAACAACAATTGATTGAAATTCATAAATTCAAGCAAGCATTCTCTTCCACTGTTGATGCTCATGCCAAATTTAATGTGGATATACAGGATGGGTCTAATTCTCCTATTTTGGCTCAGCGTAAGAGCATAAGACTCACTCGTTCCCAAAAAAATAAAGCTAGATCTAATGATTAAGTCTCTTGTTTGGAATATTAGAGGAGTTGGTAACTCCTCTATTCGTAGATTGATTTCTCTGTGCAAATCTCACATAATTTGTGTTGTCATTGTTATTGAGCCTATGATCCATGTTTCATCGATGCAACGTATTTCCTTACAACTGGGTCTTCATAATTATGTTACTTCTAGTATTAATACTGCTAAAATCTGGATCTTTTGGCATTCCTCTGTGACCATTGATACCATGGACATTAATGATAATTATATCACTCTCAAAGTGACTAATGTGGTGGATCACATTATTACATTTGTTTATGCTAGTTGCCATTTGCATGAGAGAGTTATTACTTCTTGGGATGATATTGCTTCATTTTCCTCCTCTATTAATCTATCTTGGATGGTGATTGGAGACTTCAACTTTGTTATGTATTCTTATGAAAAAATTGGTGGCAATGCTCCTATGCCTGCTTCTGTTCATGCTTTCCATTCTTTTACGTAGGATTGTGGACTTGATCAGTGGGTCGAGCTATACTTGGCGTAATGGGCAGCAAGGTCAAGGTTGTATTAGAGCTAGATTGGATAGGGGATTTGCCAATACTCTTTGGTTTGATGCATTCTCTACTTATGTTATTCATTTACATCATAATTGTTCTAACCACAATCCTCTCCTTGTTTAATATAATCATAGCAATATCTCTCATCATGGTCAATTTAAGTTCTTGAAAATCTGGACTAGACATAAGAGCTTTACTCAAGTGGTGAAGGATTGTTGGACCAAGCCTTTGCATGCCTCTTCATTATACAAGCTTAGTGCCAAGCTTAAAAGATTGAGGGCTACTCTTAAGCAGTGGAATAAAGATATCTTTGGCAATATGTTTTATGCTGCTTTACAAGTTAAAAATAATGTTTCTTACATGCAATCTATAGTTGATAATTCTCCATCTAATGGTGCTATTAATGACCATATTGCTGCCAAAAATCATCTTCATGAACTTCTTCTCAGACAGGAAATCTTTTGGAAACAAAAATCTAACTTCAGGTGGCTTAAGAAGGGGGACAACAACACTGCTTTCTTCCATTCAGTTGTTACAGAGAGACGGAGAATAAACTTTATTCACTCCCTTGCTGGTGATAATGGCAACTAGGTTATTGACCATAATGTTATACTTTCTATAGTTGTTGATTACTATAAAGAGATGTTCACTTCACAGCCTTCTTCTATGAATAACAGTGGTTTGCTTCAGTACATCCCGAATATTGTCACGGACTAGGATAATAATAATTTGATGGCTATCCCAAATATTGATGAGGTTAAGGAGTCTGTGTTTTCTCTTTGTGCTGATAGTGCACCAGCCCTTGATGGCTTCTCAAGTGATTTCTTTACTCATTGTTGGGATATTATTGCTGATGACATTCTTGCTGCGGTTCTTGAGTTCTTTAAAGGTAGTACTTTGCCTAAAGCATATACCTCAACACATCTAGTGTTAATCCTTAAGTGTGACAGTCCTACTACTCTCAAAGATTTCAGGCCCATTAGTCTTTGTAACTTTACTTAGAAAATTCTCTCTCTGATTGTATGCAAGAGTCTATCCCTCATTTTGCAAAGATTAATCTCTCCTTTCCAAAGTGCTTTTGTAAAAGGAAGGGATATCAGTGATAATATTTGTTTAGCCCAGGAAATGGTACACAATATTTCTAAAAGAACCAAAGGTGACAATGTTATTCTCAAGCTGGATATGATAAAGGCTTATGATAGGCTGCAATGGAGCTACTTGTTCGATGTACTTTCTAAATTTGGCTTTTCTAGTTCGTGGATTAGTTTGATTAAGAATCTGTTCACTCATTGCTGATTTTTAGTGATTTTTAATGGTCAGCTTGGAGGTTACTTTAGTTCTACTAGATGGCTCAAACAGGGTGATATCTTAGCCCCCAGTCTATTTATTTTGGCTGAAGAAGCTTTCAGTAGGGGCCTTTACAGCTTATTCTCCAGAGGTCTGATTACCCTCTTTTCCACTTTTAGGGATGGCCCTATCGTATCACATTTGTTATTTGCTGATGACACTGTTATTTTTACCAATAGCTCTCAGGCTTCACTTTGTAGACTCTTTGCCCTTATTTCTATTTATGAGAATTGTTCTGGTCAACAGGTTAATACAGATAAGAGTTCTTTTTATGTGGCTCCCTCCACCATCATCCAAAGGATCAATCAAATTGCTAAAGTTACTCAGATGCCTCATAAGGTCTTCCCTATCCTTTATCTGGGGGATCCTCTTTATAAGGGAATTGCTAAAGCATCCTACTTCCAGCAAATTCTTGACAAGGTAAGAAAGAAGCTTGGTAATTGGAAAACTCAGCTCTTAACCCCTGGTGGTAGACTTATTCTGATTAAGTATGTGTTATCTTCTATTCCCATACATATTCTTGTTGTCCTATCTCCACCTAAAAGTGTTTTAGATGCCTTGGATAAAGCTTTTGCTTCCTTCTTTTGGGGGTCTTCTAGTGTGGGTCAAAGAAAATCATTGGATTGCTTGGAAGCATTTGGCTAGGCTTGCTATTGAAGGTGGGATTAGGGTTAGATTTCTTTCTGATGTTTTAGCACTGCACTGAAGGTAAAGCTTTGCTGGAAGATTTATTCTCACAAAGGTGTTTGGATTGATTATATTCATAACACCTACTTGAAGGTATAGCATCTTTCTTATTATTCCATTACCGGTTCTCCCCATTGGAAAATGACTTCGTCACAAACATTGGGTCTTGGACCACACTTGTTGGCAGGTTGGGACTGGTACTCTCTCTTTCTAGCATGATAATTGGACTAGACATGGTCCTCTCAGAGATTTCATAACTTCTGATGCTCTATTATTCATACTCATAATTGGATAGTCCAAGATTTTATTGTTCACATACATGAGTTTTGCAATTGCTTCCTAGTGATGTTTTCATTGTTATTCTTGGTCTTGCTAACTACTTATCTCATATCCATGGTCCTAATAAACCTATTTGGAAGCCTGACACTCATGGTTCGTTTACTACTAAATCTGCTTGGAATATTGTCAGACATATCAGATCTGAGCTTTCAGTCACTAAATGGATTTGGCATTCTCTTTTACCTAAGAAGATCTCTCTCTTTGTCTATAGAGCTCTTATTAACAAGTTATCTTTTGATTCTGTTATTCAGAGACATAGGATTTCTATTGTGTCCAAATGTTTTTGCTGTAAAGATCCTTCTTTAGAAACTATGGATCATACATACTCTTGCTTTGGGTGATATTGCTAGATGTTGTTGGGATTTATTCTTGAATTCATTCCAGATTCATGCCTAGGTGAATTTCTTTGATGGCATTTTTTCTATATTTACTTCCAAGGCTTCCAACACATCTCTTTATGGTTTTTGCATGGGTATTATTCCTTCCGTTGTTGCTTGGACTATTTGCAAAGCTAGATGCTCTGCCAGATTTGACAACTCTATTTGCAGCAAGGAACATATTTTGAGACAGGCCATCATTCTTATCAGAGAGGTTGCTTCTTTATTCCATCCCAAGAAGGCTTCATCATATGCTGAGAGGGTTTCTTTACAGTCTTTTGGTTTGATTGATAAGTTTTCTCCTGTACCCCCTTCCCTTGTTTATTGGATGCCTCCCCCAAGATATCTTGTTAAACTTAATACTGATGGCTGTTGTAAAGGTAATCTAGATGTTTCTACAGGTGCTGCTATCCTCACAGATGAAAGGAGATCTTTTATTTCTGCTTGCTGTGGTTATTTTGGTATCACTTGTAACATTATTTCTGAGATTAGGGCTATGACTATTGGATTACAAATGAGTCTTCAAATGAGAATTGCTTCTATTATTGTGGACTCTGATTGTCAGGCCTTAGTTATGCTTCTGCTTTCTGATGGCCAAAAGATTCCTTGGATCTTTCATCCGTGGTAGGATATACTTGGCTACTTGAAGGACTCTACGCATATACAATTTCAACATGTGGTCAGAGAATGTAACAAGGCAATTGATGCATTATCCAACTTCTCATACTTCTCTTATACCTCTCAGACTTTTTCTTCTGTTGCTACTTTACCTTCTTCTGTTAGATGAGAATTGACTATGGACAAATCTGGTATTCCTCATTTTCGTTTTTGATTGACTTTTGCTCCTAGGGGGTCTGTTTTATTTTCTTTATTATTGTAACTCCCTAAGGTAAGGTGGCATGTCCCCCCCATGTATGTTGAATTGATTATATCAATAAAAATCCAAGGGACTGCCCAGGGCCCTAGATAAGGTTCTGGGCCCAAAAAAAAAAAATCATTAAGAATGACAAAGGATAGTGTTTGTACAAAGAGGACAGTGGGAGCACAGTCGCATTGGTAATGCTTTGTGATAATAACATCAAAGTCATTGAGAATGACATAAGGATGTTACAATCAGTAAAAGCATTATTCTCCATGATAGGTTTGATTATAACATCCTATGTATTAGAAATACGAATCTATTAATATAGATCAATGAAGATGTTACCTTAACCTGTATATCAAAATGTTTGACATAATAAAATTTATAATAAGTCTCAATAGTTAAGGCATGGAATTTATTTATTTAAGGAAAGGTTCCTTGAAGGATATAAGGGAACCTTGACAGTAGGGTTAAGCACATCACTATGTACTTGAGAAGTGCTAAATGTGCACTCTTGGATGATGGAGATGATGAGTTTAAACTATGAGGTCACACTGACTCAAATTTCAAATCAGACATGGATTTAACCTTCTAATAAGAAAGCAGTGGATTAGAAAAGTTCCAAGTAAGAAACCACTGCTAACATATTTATAGTTGATACTATTGCTAGAATAGTATGGAGTGTATTGGAAAGGTTCCAACCCAGAACTCGCTTTTAAGATGACGACATAAACAAGTGACACTATTATTGGAACAATATGGATGGAAGAGTTCATCTCTAATCTCCTCCCGTTGTTGTGGGACAACAGTGGGAGTGATCAATTTTGTGGTCAAGCCATGGGCTTATTAGAAGTTGTAAAAATATTCTGAGGCTTTTTTACAAGTTCAGAGATAAAGAATTTAGAGAAAATAACGTAATGAAAAATATTCCATCTATAGATAATTTAGCAGATCCCTAACCAAGCCTTAGTCGCAAAACTTTGTGTGAGCGTCACTTAGATTTGATGGAGATCAAATGAGAAGGTGATTAGCTTGACTCTAAGTGGGAGATTGTTCGATATAGGTGTCCTCAAAGCCAATCATAAGGCACCAATTATAATCTGGTTCACTAATAAATGGCATTTGTTTTACTATTTAGATTGGCATATTTATAATTGCGCATAATGAAGTCCATGAATGTGTGCAATAGTCATCAGATTACAATGAGATTATAATAATGAGACTGATGACTTATAAACACATATTCTTAATTGTTTCTAGTCGTAGGATGTTTGAGAAGGACATCAAACATCCGATAAGACTAGTACAAGTTATTCCAGATGAGGGTGACTGATCTCGTTAGTCACTTGTATGAAGACACTATGGAGAACCTGTAGGTGCTCATTGGAGAATGAGTTCACTAAACTGATCCGACATGAATCGCCAAATAGTAATTTACTTGACTATCAACCGGCTTGATTCATCGTCATAGTGGCGTGGTTGATCCTTGGACTTGAGACACCAAAGACATCTTGTCGGTGGACTTATGGGCTTTGACCTTGGCTTATGAATCCATATCCATGGGATTTCTAATAGTCAAGGATCAGGTCTAGTGGAAGACCTTCGAAGGTGATTGTGTGTTCAATAGAGGATCATTCACTCTCATGTAACTGGAGAGAGAATACTCTAGAATAGATCCACAGGAGTCTCTGGCCAGAGCAGACATAATATCAGAAAAGGTGTTTTCTAATATTGTACAGTGGAGTCTGATTCAAGTAAGTTGCCCATCTAAGGTTTGACAGTTTGACCATGCCCTAGGCCAACTCGAGAGTATTGTGTGAATGAAGGATTATAGCTACGCGGTACTGTGAACGAATAGGTTCTATGAGTACGTTGTTGAACCCCATTACCTTCTGGGATCATGCAATGTTGCTTGGCGCCCAACTTGATTGGAAGTCCGGCCGGATTTACATGAGATGTTAATTCGGTTAAGTAATTAATTAAATATAAGATATTAATTAATTACTATAAGTCAATAAATACTTATTGACCTAACGGGCTGAAAATCGGACTGGTTAATGGGCTTAGAGAGTTACACGCAAATAAATTCTCAGTCAGTGGTATTTAAATGTGATTTATATTAACTCATGCCCTTTTATGAAAAGTCGCGCCGACTTAATATAAATACAGGCTGTTGAGAAACCCTGCGCTAAGCTCCACAGTCTCCGCTTGCTGGCCACCCCCCTCTCTCTCTCCTCCTCCTCTGGGCACCCCTCTAAGGGTTTCCTATCTCCGCCGCACGTAAATGCGTCTCCGCCGCACGCAAATCCCGAAAGTCTGGAATTCCCGTCCACATGTTCCGGATGCTATTGTGGCGAAGATTCCTCAGCGAGCACGCTGATCTGGATAAGGGAGCAAGGACGAACCACCGAGGAGGATCGCATGGGTACCGCTGGAGGTCGGACGCTTGTGCGCCTAGCAGCATCACTTTGACGAAACCGACACGGACACAGATACGAATCCGCACACATAATTCGATCGCTCCCGATTTTTCGGTTTTACCGCTTTCGTTCGGAAACGGATCTGCGAGTATCGGGCGTGATATTTTTTGTATGTTTCTATTGCGTTCTTTGTGTTCCACCCGGATCCCTACACATAACTCCAAATGTCCTATCATGAATCTGTAATGCAGTTTGTGCTTGCATGGTCTCAACCATGCCCTGAAAGCTTTGAAAGAAGATGCCAAAGTCCCCATGCAGCATAGCCATGGGATTGGCATGCACAACTCCCTAACCAGGAGTCTAAGCCTCACCACGGAGCTAAGCCTCCCGAAGCTGGAGACTCTTCAGTACTAGAAGGCTGAATGAAGGGATTCCTAACCCCAATCCTGGTCCAAGCCATTGCTTGGAATCCTAATAGAACCTAATTAGTCATCATACTTTAGAATTTAAATTCTACCCACACTCGCTTACTCTCTTAAGATCAACTGGCATGGCTTAAGATCAGATAGTAATAGTTAATGTTCTCATGATTCATATGCACCGATACCACATTGTTACACCTCTGATCCAATTAAGTCATTTGGACTTATTTCGGATTCAAGCTATATAACTACAGAACCAAATAGCTTACAAATTGGAAATGAATGATGATAAACAATTAAACGAAGTAATTTATAATGCTAATTACCATCAAATATCCAAATATAAATTTTTATTCCCAATACCATTGTTCCACAAATTACATTATCAATATGAAGATCCTCAAATGATATCAAATATTCAGCGAAAGTCGTTGAGCCCCTCGAATTGATTTTGATGGAACAAAACCACTTATAACTAGAACATATTCTACTGGTAAGTATGAAGGTAATCAAATGTTTATTTTCAAAAATCATAGGGATTTAGTGTCAAATATTTTATTTTATGGGTATACATGCAATAGATTTTTGGGTTGTAAATACATTTTTCTTATACGGGATATTACAATCTACCCTTTAGAGGCCTGGCGTCCTCGTCAGGACCATATTACACATAGCCCATAACCCATCCACCAGGCAGGTAAGATTCTAGAGGTGGTCCTACAGGCTCAAGAAGTGGCTCCCACCATGCGGTTTCACACTCTAAGGTAGTCCTTTCATGGTGTAGCACTTTACCCTGTGTGGCACTTAGATCTTACACTTTCGGCGGGTTCATGGCTCTGATACCATTTGTAACGACCTAATCAATTAATTGTCCCAACAACTGTGCTAGTTGGTATACTTCCCAAGGTCACCCATTATGAGATTTCTCCCAGCCAAGTACGCTTAGCTTCAGAGTTCTTTCCAACTTGAGCTCCGAAAAATGGCTAATCAGTGTTGTTGGTGTAAGGATCTTGTGACAGGATCGGGAACGTAGCAAAAAATAAAATTAATATGATCTCGTGTCGTTTCAAATAACGAGATCGCATCATAAGTGAAACAAATTTCACCTTGCACAGATTCGAATCCGTGTATGTATGGTTCCATTGGTGCGATGCCGTAAGCCATGCAAGTGCCCGACCTCTAATGGTATCCACGCAATGTTCCTCTCGACGGATCGTCCTCATTTCCTCGCTCGGTGCGGCGTCTGTGGATCCCAACTGGCTTCGCGTAATCCTCTGCGACATGCGAAGGCGAATTCCCGTCTGATGGGAAGCAGCGCTGGCAGGATACAGAGCAGAGACCATAGAGGGTGCCCACTGAGGGGGGCAGCCAGAGAGAGAGGGGGGCGGCTGCTACAGGTCAGAGTGCCTGGCCTCTGACCTAGTAGCCATAGTTTTATATTAAGTGGTTTTGCGGTTTTTCATAAAAACCCGCACTTAATATAAAACCCATTAAATGACTCGTCGACTGAATCACTTTTGCATATGACTCTCTAGGCCCAAACACCAGTCCAATTAATGGCCCATTAAGCTCAGTAACCTTTTATTGACTCCTTAAATTAATTAATATTTATATATTAATTAATTAGTCGAGTTTAATCTCCCACGTTAAATTCTGATAGACCACCGATCACGTTGGTCAAGCAACACTACGTGAACTTGGAAGGCATTGGGGTTCTACAACCCACTAATGGAACCTTTCCATCATTGGTTACCGTACGGATGTAATCCTTCATCCGTACAATGTTCCTAAATCGACCTAGGGCATGGTGAACTATTAAACCCTAGTTTGTCGATTCACTTGAATCGGATGCCACTAAACTATATTGGATAACTCCTTATCTGATATAGTGTCAGCCCTAGCTAGAGACTTAAGCGCATCATTCCCAGAACATTCTCTCTCCTTTTACCGAGAGTAGATGATCCCTTGTTGACCACACAATTACCTTTGAGGGTATCTCTCTAAACCCAATCACTTAACTTATTGATATACTATGGTTAGGGATTCGTTAGTCAAGGTCAAAGCTCAAAAACCTACCAACAAGATATCCTTGGTGTCTCAGGTCTAAAGACCAACCACGCAACTGTGACAATGAATCAAGCTAGTTAACAGTTAGGTAGGTACCATCCAACGATTCAAGGTCGGATCTGTAACGACCTGCTACCCTATAATAGGGGATTCGATTACTAAATGGGTATTGAATCATTAAAATTAGGAGACAAACTAGGATCTCAAATAAGTCTGAAAAATAAATGATAAATTGAGCTAAACATTCCACACAGCATTGAACTATACAGTAAAAGTGCAGGAAACAAAATTATTACAGTCTGACTCGATTCAACAAATAAATTTATTGTCCACAACTGAAAGGAAATAATAGTGCGTACATGCCAAAAATAAAGGTACAACTACGTTGGGGTATACCCCGGAACAGTGATTGCTAGCTCGCTACCCGAGCCGAAATCCACAACTCCTACACCTGCCGAGAACCCTCACCTGAAAATACAGGGAGTGAGTCACACTAGAATGGACTTAGTGGGGATCCCGCGATCTCCACCTCCCCCACACACACACAACCGCAATGCAACAAAGAGATATAGGCAAGATATACACAAATAAAGCGATAAATAAGCCACACATCTACAGTAAGAAATTCACAAGAAACTGTCAAGTCATACAGGAAAATACCGACCCGCTGCGACGGAACAACAGCCCCTCGGATAGCACGCTGGCTACTTAGGCCTATCTAGATCTAGGTCGTTATGTCTCCGCCTAGCCACGAGTGACAACTCCAAAATGTACCACTCCTACACTGATACTAGCTACTACCCCAGGATACACCCAGTGATCCTCACCTCCTAGGCGCCACCGTGTCACTCCTACACCGACACTGCATCACTCCCACACCATTACGGGGTGTAAAACGCTAACCAAACTGTCACTCTAGGTCTACAATCACATAATCACAAAGCAATGTGATTCCGAACACATGGAAACTGTAACGACCCGCCACCCTATAATCGGGGACCCGATTACTAAATGGATATCAGACCATTATCTTCAGGTTCACACCCGGATCTCAAATAACACGTATGGAGAAGTAAACGTTAAATACGGCTAAATATGACAATCTCATGGACCACAAGAAAAGTACAAATGCGCAGCAAGCATAATATCAATGTCCGTATACAGTCAAACAACAATTACATGGTCCACAAGAATTAAATATGTACAGACAAAAGAAAAGGTACAACAACATCAAGGCATACCCCGGAGTTGAGATAGCTACTGGCCTGCATACAAGGAAGAAAACCACATGCTAATGCTCACCGAGAGGTCCACACCTGAAAAACTAGGGAGTGAGCCACACCAGAACTGGGCTTAGTAGGGATCACTTTATCCCTACCTCCCGGAAACACTACCAGGCAACTGCATAAGTAAAAGAAAGCTATAAACGAAAGCAGTAAAGCTACAGCCCCAACGGCGAAAGTCAACAAGAAGAAAACACAGCTCCAAAGATTCCATTATGAGATATGAAATACATGCACTTGTAAATGCAACAGGCACAGTTCAGTTCTAAGGAAACTCAAGCAACCCAAGGCAAGACCGGAGTTCATACCAATGAACCGGCTAAACACACAAACCACATCACTGAACGTATACAAACAGCGCCTCACAACACAACCAACACTCACGCCTGTCCGCTCCTACGAGCTCCGGACACCGTAGGGTGAGGCGGTAAGTCAAATTAGGACTAACTAGGACTAGTGAATCACCACCACCCAGTTACGTGTGTACACAAGCGATCGAAACCACTGTCCTATCGACCGAGCTTTCCTCCACACCTAGCCTAGGCGTTACACGAGGGCTTTGGGGACCAGCGAAACCCCCCTCAAGCCGAAGCTCTAGGGACAACCCGTAACCCTAACCTCCAGGGTTACATCGGGCCAAAGGACGAATGGGTATTGATGCGTTTTTAAATGTTGTCGTTAAAGCACAAAACCACCAATATTAAGTTCCAATTCTCACACATAATTATTTGAAAATAGCAAGTGGTGAGATTGGGTCGAGTCTATGGGGAAATAAATTCTTAACTTTGAAAATCTTGAGCTTTAATTGAAAATTAGAAAATGTGAAATATTTGATGTCAAAGAGACTTTGCAATTTAGAATTAGATGACTAACTAAATTTGTGAAATAAACTAATTAACAGACCTAAGTATCTAAGATCACTAATCAAATCTAAAAATTATCATTCAAACACAATCAAAATAATTAATGAGATCGAAGATATTCATGCAATTTAACTAGGTCTATTTATTTCTAGAAAGATTGTATGGAAGATTGAATACAGATAAACTGTCATGAAACAGGAATTTAAATGACAATGATTTTTGAGAAAAAAAAAATGTTTATAGAATAAGAAAAAGAAAAAACTAAGCAAACTGTGAATAGGAATGCAGCCCCTTCTGTGGGCCTTTTGTTGGCACAGTGAGCCGGTAGCTACTGGAGCGGGCTTGCAAGATGCCACTGATGGAAGCTCGGTGCAGTGCGCCACTTGACTAGTAGGCAAGGCATACTGGTGCAGTAAACCGGGTGCATGTAGATGCATGAGCGGATATGGGCGCAGGCGAGGGCATGTACGGGTGGCCGGCTGGGACGCGTGGAAACCAGCGGGGAGAAGTGAGCCTTCGCATTGGGGGCACGGGCGACGATGCCCGGGCCTGCGAACGGCGTGGCTCTGCCACGTGGCGCCGGGCGGCGGTGGGCCTGGCAGGAAGCACCTGCACCGTGCCATGTGTCGTACGGCGTAGCCGGGTACGGGCGGCGGGAGAACGCAGAGAGAGATAGATAGAGAGCGTTGGAGGAAGAGAGAGAGAGGGTGCTGGAGAGAGATAGAGAGAGAGAGGAAAAGTAAACGGAGAGAGAGAGAACGCAACAAGGAGTGAGAGAGACAGGGAAAAGGTAGAGAGGAAAAAAAATAGGGGGGAGGAGAGAGACAGGAAGAGAGACGGAGGGAGAAGAGAGAGGAATGAGGGAGAGAACTTTTTTTTTATTATTTTTTTGAAAAACTATGAGAGAGGGAGATTAGGAAAATATGCAGGAAAAGAGAACAATGGGAGAGAGAGAGAGAGAGAGATATTCGGCTAGGAGGGTTTGGAGAAGAAGAATAAAAAATCCGAATGGGAGGAAAATTTTTAGAATGAGAGAGCCTCCACCCTTCTCTTTTATTTTATAGTTTAAAGTGGGATTTTGAATTTCAAAAAGGTGATAAAGGAGTTTCAATTCTTTGCATTAAGCTCTCCCTTACTTATAAGATCCTCTTTTAAGAAAATGAAAGCTATTTTGAATTTCAAATTTTGAAAGAATTATGTCTCTATTTTAAACTTCATGATTCCCTCGAGTTCGAACCGTGGTCACTTTACTAGAATTCAAGTGGTCTAACCACTATGCCATCTACCCATTCATGTCTTGCATCCACATAAAATAACAATTAAGTCCATGCGACATTTAAATCATTCAAATATACATTAAATCTTTGCCGATAAACCCTTATTGAGAATGAAATTGTCACACTTAATTAATTCCATGAAATGATGATATTCTTAATTCCGATTTATACAAAATTGATATATTTGAAAGTGTCATCAATTTATCTATCATTTCATATGGTTTTGTATGTAAAATCGCAAGTGTAGTGTGCAAATTTCATCTATTTATCATATAAAAATATATAATTATCACATTCCCCAACTTAATCATTACTGGTCCCTTAGCAATGCAATCAGTGAAAAAGTAGGACTATCATGATTAGTAAAAGAAATCAAACTTCATTTTAAAGGATATATATCATACATGGTAAGCAATTTAAGTTAAAGTTCTCATTCTCCTCCCATTATACTTGAAATCAGGACAGGTGATTGTGTATAACCTTTGACATGCTTGGAATTTATTTCTATCCTACTTGTATATCTTTGCCTTTCTTGACCTTTGGAGAAGAACTACCTGGGGGAGAGAGAAAGACAAAAAAGGAATCTCCTGATCAGTTGGCTAAGTTCTCTTTTTGGTTTTCGCCCCGACTCAACATTTTCAGGATTTGGTCTTATTTTGTTGTAAGGGACTTTTTGGTTGAGCGCGAATTTTCATTTGATTGTGTTTTGAGAGTGCATACTCTTTGCCACTCTCTTTACTTTGCCTGAGGGAGGGTGTGTACTTTTGCCACCATCCTTCATTTGGCTCTTTTAAAGTATATTTATTATGTATCATTTGTTTTTCATGCTTCTATTTGTCCCTTTTTCGAGATGACCGTCTCCTTAGGGTGCTGAGTGGATTGGTCCCCTATTACGAATCTCAACCTCTCTTTCACTCGATACTTTTTGTCACTCTCTTTACTTTGCCTCAGGGGGGGGGGGGGGGGTGTACTTTTGCCACCATCCTTCATTTGGCTCTTTTGAAGTATATTTATTATTTATCATTTGTTTTTCATGCTTCTATTTGTCCCTTTTTTGAGATGACCGTCTCCTTAGGGTGCTGAGTGGATTGGTCCCCTATTACGAATCCCAACCTCTCTTTCATTTGTTTTTCATGCTTCTATTTGTCCCTTTTTCGAGATAACCGTCTCCTTAGGGTGCTACGTGGATTGGTCCCCTATTACGAATCCCAACCTCTCTTTCACTCGATCCAAAATAAAAACAGATTGGGTAATCTCATTCTTCGGGTCAACTCCAACAACTCTACACTTTCAGGATCTTCCACTCTTTCCAAGCTGCCGTGTGTATGAAAGTCATCTTGTCGAGGCTTCTTGTGGAGAGGGGGGTTAATTCAAACATTTGCTCAACTTCCTAACTTGATATTGATTTGTTTAAGATTCCCTAAATGAAGCATTATAGATAAGAACCTCGATTGGAGTGTGAAAATGAAGACATTTTTGAAAAAAAATGGTTATCTTCTTAAAAAAGTTATTCAATATGCACAATGATTCTCCCCCCCCCCCCCCACTCGAATGACATTGTCCTTAATGGCATGGTAATGAAAAGAATGATTTAACATGAGATCCAGAATGAGGAAAGATACAACCTGAGGTATGGGAGAAGCTTATCCATATGCACTAAAGTAGATGGTCTCAGCTTCCTAAAAGGAAAAGAAAAGAATCAGAATAAAAATGAAAAGATTAGGTTGCCTCCCAATAAGCACTAAGTTTAACTTATTCAATCAGACGGAAGCATGTTTATTGTGGATCACTTAGCTGCATGGATTCTAATTGACAATTTTGAAGGTTTTCAATGTAAGGTTTTAAGTCTTGCCCATTAACAGTGAATGTTTGTCCATTTTTTGGATCCATGATCTTGACAGCACCATGATCAAAAGCTTTAATCACCAAGAATGGCCCATCCCATCTTGATTTCAATTTCCCAAGAAACAAACGCAGCGTAGAGTTAAATAACCAAACTTTTTGGTTAGGATGGAAAGATTTTCTCACAATGTGTTTGTCATGAAAAGTTTTAGTCTTGGCTTTATAGATTTTAGAATTCTCATAGGCTTCATTGCGCATTTCTTCTAACTCACTCAATTGCAAGGATCTATGTGAACCGGCTTGGGCTAGGTCAAGATTGATTTATTTGATAGCCCAATATGCCCTGTGCTCTAATTCCACCAGAAGATGACAAGCTTTTCCAAAAACTAACCTATATGGGGACATACCAATAGGAGTTTTGTATGCAGTCCGATAGGCCCATAAGGCATCATCTAACCTTTCAGACCAGTGTTTCCTATCGGGCATAATGGACTTTTGCAAAATGTTTTTTATCTCCCTATTGGATATTTCCACTTGGCCACTAGTTTGAGGATGGTACGGGGTAGCAAGCTTATGAGTAATCCCATATCTCTTGAGTAATGCTCGAAATCGGGAATGAGTGAAGTGCGAACCCCCATCACCAATGATAGCCTTGGGCCATCCGAACCTAGAAAATATATTTTTTTGGACAAATTTCATTTCCACCTTATGATCATTGGTTCGGATGGCTATCGCTTGAATCCATTTGGAAACATAATCCATTCCCACCAAGATGTATTCATGTCCAAAAGATGGTGGAAAAGGACCATGAAATCTATCCTCCATATATCAAAAATTTCTACCACCAGGATTGGATTGAATGGCATCATATCTCTTTTGGCCATGTTCCCAACAACTTGGCATCTTAAGCACGTTCACTGAACTCATATGCATCTTTAAAGAGTGTGGGCCAATAAAATCCGCTTTGTAGAACCTTTGATGCGGTTTTCTTTCCTAAAAAATAGCCTCCACAAGCAAGGTTGTGGCAAAAATTCAACACACTTTGTTCTTCTTCTTCAGGGACACATCTACGAATGATTTGATCTAGACAGATTTTGAATAAGTTCAGGATCTTCCCAGAAATAATACTTCTCTTGAGAGGAGAATCTATCTTTTTCATTTCTTGTCCATCCTTGAGGGAGTTGTCCGGTTACTTAAAGTTGACAATGTGTGCATACCATGGTGGTGAAGTATGAGAAATGGCCAAGAGATGCTCATCGGGAAATGAATCTTTCATAGGTTCATTGTCAAGAATCTAGATTCGAGAGAGACGGTTAGCTACCACATTCTCATATCCCTTCTTGTCCCGAATCTCCAAATCAAATTCTTGAAGAAGTAAGATCCACCTGATTAATCTTGGTTTGGCATCTTTCTTAGTCAACAAGTATTTTAATGTCGACTGATCAAAATAAATAATCACTTTTGCCCCCAAAAGATAGGACCGAAATTTTTCCAAAGCAAAAACGACAGCTAACAATTTCTTTTCCGTGATGGTATAATTCATTTGAGCATCCACAAGTGTACGACTTGTATAAAAAATCACCACGGGCCATTTATTGATTCTTTGTCCCAGTACTGCCCCCATAGCATAATCAGAGGCATCACACATTATTTCAAAATGCAAAGACCAATCAATAGATTGAAGAATGGGAGCTTTAGTCAAAGCCACTTTTAAAGACTTGAATGCCTCTAAGCATTGTTCATCAAGATGGAATGGGACATCTTTGGTTAAGAGAAGGGTTAATGGTCGGGCAATTTGAGAGGAATTTTGGATGAACTGGCGATAGAAGCCGGCGTGGCCCAAAAAGGATTGAATTTATTTTACTGAGGTTGGTGGAGGAAGATTAGAAATTAGGCTAACCTTCGCTTTGTCCACCTCAATACCTCTTCCAGAAACTATATGACCTAAAACTATGCCCTCTTTTACTATAAAATGACTCTTTTCCCAGCTTAGAACCAAATTGGTCTCAATGCATCTTCCAATGACTTTTTTAAAATTTTCTAAACAAATTTCAAATGAGTTCCCAAATATTGAAAAATCATCTATAAATACTTCGAGGAACTCCCCCACCATGTCCGTAAAGATAGCTAACATGCATCTTTGAAAAGTTGTTGGTGCATTACATAGCCCAAATGACATTCTTCGGAAGGCAAATGTGCCATATGGGCATGTGAATGTGGTCTTTTCTTGATCTTCCGGGTAAATAGCCACTTGATTGTACCATGAATACCCATCTAAGAAGCAAAAATATTTCTGACCCGCTAGTTTTTCCAAAATCTAATCAATAAACGGGAGTGGTGTAGACACGCTGATTTTGACATCATATTAAGTAAATTTCATATCATATAATAATGCTCCAAAATAGTCTAATTTTTAATCAATAATTAATTTTTATTCATTTTTTGCATTAATTGTCTAAATGACGTCGCTCTTGGTGGACGCCATTTAGGTTTCCTAATTCATTTCGATTTCTAATGTGATTTTTAATTAATTTCCTATTAAACTAAAACACGTCTTGGTTCCCCAACGCCATTTAAGTTTCTTATTTCTTTCGGGTTTTTTCTTTCTAGATTATCATTAGCTTTAATTTAGCTAAAAGACGTCTCCCTCGGGCGACGCGATTTAGTTAATTACAGATAATGATGATTTGGCCGAGATTATCTTGTTTCCTTGGTTGGATTGGCTTCAAACTCTTTCAAGTTGATCCATAAGTGGTCGCGGAGGCAAGTGAGAGGCGTCTAACACTAGCTCTATATAAACCCAAGCCCTTGATCATTATAAGGGGTTGATCATTGAAAATAGTTTGAAGAGGTTTAAGTATTGAAGGATCGAAACACTGTATGGTCAACTATTCATCTTTCAAGATCAAACAAGACCCAAGGTTTCAAGGGGCCATCTAATCTTCCTTCTTCTATAGTGTTCTTGCATGCTTTCATCTTAGTTTCATCATCATATTCGTACAATCATATTTATCACTTCATGCTCTTCACACGCTCACTCACATAATCAATCTTTTCCGATCCCATACATGCTATAGGGGTTTAAACAAACATCAAACAAGTGAGTTTCTTATTCTAATTACATGATTAATAATCTTGTTAGAATAGATGCTACCCTTATTTAGTTCTAATTAGCTTTTCTTCTTCTTTTTCTTCATTTTCTTGCAAGGTACAAAGGAGCATCAAAGGATCAAAGTAGAGATCAAGAAAAAAAGAAATCCTAGAGCGAAAAGGATGATCCCCAAATCAAGTAAGAACAAGAGCAAAAAGGACTCTCTTTCTTCAGCCGGCTGAAGAGAGGGAATCAAGAACATCCATATCTCTCCCGTTTCAAACAGGTAAGTGTGAGTGCTTAGAATGATAGTGTGATTAACATGAAAAATCTATGTTGTTTAGTGCAAAATAAACCTATTAAAAACAGCAACTACGTGAAGTGATCGCCAGAAACTTTTAACTAAAAAGTTTCAAAAGAAGTTTTGATCGCCTACCTGTTTAAACGCGGAAGATATTGAGTCATTGATTCCCCTCCTTCAGCCGGCTGAAGAAAGAGAGCCCTTTCTTTGTTCTTTGTTCTTGCTGTTGAATTTAAAGTTGAGGTTGAGGATCGTCCATAAGTTCTTGTGACTTTGTGCTTGATTTACCCCTTTTGATTCTCCTTATGTTGAGTGCAGCAGAAATAGAAAGAAAAGAAATGAAGAAAACAATGATGAGAACTTTAAGCAAGAATAGTATTTATTCTAATCATGGTGTTAAACATGCAATTAAACAGCAAACTTACTTGTTGTATGGCTTTTGAAACCCCTTAATCAAATAGGTTTTGAAAAGAATGAATGTTGTGGTGTGTTGCATGAAGTGAATGATGAAGAATGTAGAACTAAGTGAAATAAATGTAAAAATAAAAAACTTATGCCCAATGGTTGAATTCTTGAATGGATGAAGAATCTTGAAAGGACGCCGACTTCTGGAAATGGCAGCGCTTCGGCGTTCCGACGTTGTTGCTTCGATCTTCAACTCGCTATTGCTCAATGATAATCAACTCAAGATTACGCTTAACTTTTTTACTCTTCAACATGTAAGGTATTTATAGACTTCTTCTGCGTCCGCGATTAACATAGAAAAATCTAAGATTTATCTATCTTAACCAACAGATAAATACTGATTAATTCATCTTTATCTCTAATTATATAAAACGTGTCCACCATGGCTGACGCCTTTCAGATTAATTTAAGATAAGGATAAACATCCGGAAAACTTATCTTTATCTGTATTAGCTAAAATGCGTCTACATGTGTAGACGTCTTTTACACTAATTAAGATAAGGATAAACATCCGGAAGAGAAGTTAAAATAGCTTAGGAAACCTAAAACGCGTCAACTCTAACAGACGCCTTTTAGTTAATTAATCAATTAATTAAAATTCAAATTTAAACGTCAAAATAGGAATAAACTCTAAATGGCGTCCACACAAGTCGACGTCTTTTAGAATTCTGTATATTTTAACTGAAATTTGAGCTAAAATCAATTTAATTGATTAACTTAAACATGTCTGTTAAACCCGACACTCAAAAAGATCAATAAAAATTAATCAATGATTAAATATCAGACCATTCTGAGGCATTATTATATGATATGAAATTTATTCGAAATGACGTCAAAATTAGCGTGTCTACAGTGAGCAATCAAACCTTTCTTTTGAAACTTTTTAGTCAAAAGTTTCTGGCGATCACATATTAGTTTTTAATTGTTTTATTATCATTAAACAACACCATTTTCATGATAATCACACATTCAAATTGAGCACTCACAGTTTTTTGGCAATTACGGTGGGACTTGGTCTTGCCGTCTTTTAAATATTTTATTCTTGCTTTTATCATCGGGCACCTACGATGCACCACTTGTGTCCTTCGGGCACGTTTTTCATCAATTAGTGAGTTTGGTTATGTTCATCCCAACGTGCACTACGTGCACATCCCTTGTAGCAAAATTTTGCCCCCCCATTTTATTGTTTAAGGAGTTGTGATTATGACAGGAAAGTGTGTGATTGATTGGATTTTGTTTGTTTGCATGATAAATAACCTTGTTAAAAAAAAAACTGAATTCGCATGATCTGCTAGTTACTGCTTTACCTTGATAACCTGAAAGGGATTGCCCTCGATTTTCGCTTCTTGTTTATTGCTTCTACAACATAAATAGCGTCTTCGAACAGCGTCGCGTTTCTGAAAAGCGTCGCCCGACGCAGACGCCGTTTATCACTATTAGCGTCGGTGAACAGCGACGCTATTTAAGCATTTTCTTCTTTTGGTCATTAGCCTTCGGATTCTTAGTTTGATTGTTACTTATATTTATCTTATCATACATTAGAGGCCATCTAGGCCGTAGGTCATTTGCACTGGGGCTAAACCCCCCCCCCCCCCCCATAAAAACACCTTTGTGATATCCTCACTTCTCTCTGATTGGGTTGGTCTCTCGATCAGACTAGAGTGGTTGGTGTTAAGACCGCCATAAGTCCCCAAAAGCAAGGAATTCCCTCTTGTTCATTAGGCTGGTTGTACCAATTGAAGTCCTGGTTAGATATTCATATCGTTGTGAGAAAGAAATATAGATTATAATGGTGGAAACTGAACTGAAATTAGGATCCTACCTGTTGAGAGAATTGGTTTAAAAATCAAAGTAATTCAACAAGGAACCCTAAGACAACATAAACATCCACTTGTCTTCTTAATCTCTTACACAACTTGTTTGAACTTAATAGCTAAAAATCTAATACCATGATGCTTCGATCAGGTAAACCTGTGGGCATGGCTGCTTACGAGCAGGATGCCATCCTTGAATACGAGGGAGATGCTAATGCCCCTTAGGAATTCTATCACTACTCTGAGAACGGAAGAGATGCTAATGCCCTCCGTAATACTGATTCCTATCATCCTGAATATGAGGGATATGCTCATGCCCCTCAAGGTCAGGCCCACTTTTCTCATGGCCAGTACAACCCTGGTACTGATCGTCCTCATATCCATGTGATTTCCAATCCCGCTTTTGAGGGAGCTCTAGATCCAGCTGAGCCCTCACCTACCAATCCTCTTGATCTGATTACTATCCTGGGAGCTCTGGCTGCCCATGTGGATCCCCAGCAACTTAAGGCGATCTAATCTATCCTCAAGGGGAAGATGCACGTGCAGTCTACCAAACCGAATCATGTGGTTCCCCCAGTCGATCGTTAAGTTCCTCCTCCTCACCATGCTCCTTCTATTCATTAGGCCATGGAAGGCCTTCATGTTTCAACCTCCCAGCCATCTGGGCCACAGTTATCTTGCTCAAGGCATCCGTCCAGACCGCCAACATCGACATACCAAAATGCCTTCAGGCATGGCGGAAGCGCTGCCGGACCACAACCTTATTATCCACCTTGCCCCACCTATTCCAGGTAGCAAGCTTATCATGATCCACCGCCACCTTCTCCCCAAGTTGATCCGGTAACTCAGACTATGCTCGCAAAGATGGACCGTATGGACGAGCAGTTCAGCAGCTTCAACAAGATGATGGAAGTCAAGGCAGTGCCCGAAATCACTCTTCCCAGTCTGCCAATATTTCACTTGCCACCTTTTGAGATGCCAGTGTATAGGAAGTACAACAGATCTGGTAACCCCTTTACCCACCTGAAGGAGTTCATGTATGAATCTTCCTTCTGGCAAAATGACAAGAAGTCACTAGCATTCTTATTCAGAAGATCATTGGAGGGACCAGCCCTCGAGTGGCTCTTCTCTTTGGAGCCGTCTGAGGTAGAAGACTATGGTATCATGTTAAGAAAGTTTATCCAAAGATACCAGGACAGAGTTGCATCGTCTCTGTCCATAACTGACTTAATGGCTGAGAAGATGAAGCCTGATGAGGACTTCATCAATTTTGCTGATAGATGGAGGGGAATGGCAGAGAAAATCAAAGATCATCTATCCGAATCCGAACAAGTGATGATGATGATCTCTAATGCTACCCCCCAGTACAAGCTAGTCCTTACACTAAATAACCTGACTAGTATGGCAGAACTCTACGAGAGAGCACGTTATTGCCAAAATGCCTTCAAGGATGCTACTTTCTCTAGCGTCTTTGATCCTCACAGCCCCAGCAGACCTCCACCTCGGAAGCCTGCTATGCCAAACTCTCCCAACATGGGTCCGACAACTGAGGGCACGCTCTCCTACGAACAAATCAGCACTGTGAACAACAACCAGCCACAGTTTATGAGGAACCAGCAGCAGCAGCCGCAGTATGCAGGGCAGAGAATGCCGAACCAGCAGGGCTACAGGCCACCTCAGCAGCAGTACCAGCCAACCTATAATCAGCTACAACAGCAATACTAGCCACAGCAGCAGTATCAGCCTCGTCCACCTCCAGCATATCACAATGTACCTCCTCCAAGCGACTACAATCAGCAGAGGAAACCTCTAGGCCCAAAGAGGGCATCATATCCTACTCTCCCGGAGTCCTTCCTAGACATCTTCAATGCCCTTATGGCAGCCAATGCATTGGTTCTGCCTAGGGAGAAAATTGTATGGCCCCAGAACACCGATGCCTCTAGGTATTATGCCTTCCACAGACAACCTAGGCATACGGTGGATGTATGTTTCCAATTCCGGGACTACATCCACGATCTCAATGAACAAGGGGGCATTGACAGGAAGAGATGAGAAAATATATAGCCGCTTTGAAAGCAAGGAGACCCCAGCAGCAGCAACAAAAACAACAACAACCTCAACAACACCCACAACAACAGCAACAACAACAACAGAGTGCACCAGCACAGGTAGCAGCACCACCAAATATGGGAATAGAACAGAACCCGCTGCCGGAGCACCACCATCAGAACCATATTGTCCCCATCTTGACAAATAGCCAGTCTAAAGCTAGTAGAAGGCAACAGTGGAAGGTAGAGGATTCTTCCTCTTATCTATTCAACAGGTCATATGCCAAGCACCGCCGAGCAACTGCCTCGCCGCATCCTCCGCATACGCAAACCACAACCCATCACCATTAAACTCGTTACCCCCTCCGCCACCATACCTTCACCAAACAACCCTCCGCAAACCAACTATACACCCCTCATGCCATATAAACCATTGTTACGCATACCATTCCCCACCTCGCTTACACTCACTTACCCCAGTACCATATAACCCTCCAAACCCCTCATCTGCACAATACCTCTACCAAATAATCCATCACCATCACCCGTTTATCCACCCATACAACCCTCCAAATCGCTCATCCGTCCGGTACCTCCACCAAATAATTCTCCATCACCTATTTACCAACACATTACACCCTCCAGACCACTCATCAACACGGCGGTGCTCAAAATAACACCTGGACCTTCCACTATTGAAGAACATACGCTCTGGAGCGGAAGAATCTTCAACAGAGTCTTTCCTCAATCCACAGTCAGAGACAACCCATCACAACCGTCAGAGGAAGTACAAAATGAAGAGACTGCACCAGGCACTCAATATGACTTGTTGAAGCAGCTAGACATGACACCGGCACGGATCTCCGTGCTCAAACTGATCAAAAGGTCAAAAACCCATCAAGAAGCTATGATGGAGTACTTCCAAAAAGTAATGGTCAATGAAGACATGCCGATAGAGAAAATAACTACATTACTAGTTCTACAAGGGGATCAACCCTCTATAACCTTTCATACATCAGAATTAGCACCACTCGTAGCCAGAAGTATGGCCTTGAGCATCACTGTCAACATTATCAAAAAGGCTATAGATGCTTGTTTATTTGATACTGGGGCTTCCATCAACGTATTATCACCAAAGACCCTAGAACTCTGTGGTGTACCCAGAGAATAGTGGTTGCCTTCTCCTATCTCTATCATGGCTTATGACAACTCTACCCGATCCCCTCTGGGAATAATCTATTTGAAGGTAGAGTTAGGCCCCGTTTGTCATGCTGAGGTCGAATTCCACATCTTGGAGATCGTCCCATCTTTAAAAGGCATCCTTGGTCGTCCGTACATCAAGTCTCTTGAGGCGATTTCATCAACTAATCATCAATGCCTCAAGTTTCCTTATAAGAGACGCATTATTAAAGTCACGAGCATGCCGATCCTTGTTGCTACTCATTACTTGAACATCACACCAATTCCCTCACCTGGCTGACAAACCAGTATGTCGGTATTACAGGTCTATTCTCCCTTGGCTAATTCTTAAAGAGCCGCCACACTTGATCCATGTCCAGTCAATGCTGTAAAGCGGAGGAAGTGCATTATGATGAAAGGTAGCTATCAACCTGGAAGAGGTCTAGGTAAGCAACTGCAGGGCAGAACTACGCCCGTTGAAGATAACTGAAGAGCACCTGGTAATGGCCTGGGCTATAGGCCAAGAAGAGTAAGGCATGACATCGTCCAGCAACACGAAGATGAAAATGGCCAGAAGATATGGAAGGCAATGGCCACACCGTGTAAGGAAAATTAGAATCCCTTGACTTGGACTCTATATATGCTGTAACAACCCACCATCCTATGACCGGAGACCCGATCATTAAATGGATGTCGGCCCATTAACTGCGGGTTCACACCCGGATCTCACACAACACATCTGGAGGAGTAAGCGTTAAACAAGGCTAAATATAGCAATCACACGGACTACAAAGATATTACGAGTGCGCAGGAAGGAAAATAACAATGTCCGTATACAGTCCAACAATAATTACATGGTCCAACAAATTAAATAAGTACAGGCAGAAGTAAAGTACAACAACATCGGGGCATACCCCGGAACTGAGATAGCTGCTGGTCCGCACACCAAGAAGACACCACACGCTGCCACACGCCACGAGGTCCACACCTGAAACCGCAGGGAGTGAGCCACACCAGAATTGGGCTCAGTAGGGATCATCTGATCCCCAGCCTCCCACTCACACACCCACAAGTGCTACAATACCGATATAAGGCAATTAAATAAAGCAGTAAACATAGCACCCAAACCTGATATGAAACATATGCATAAGCAGTGAAGCGGGAACAGTTCTAAGTAACCCGAAGAACCCAACACAAAGTCACGTCTCACAGTCAAAGTCCACAAAGTGACCGAACCACACTGTCGACCAAAGTCAAACGTCGCCTCACAACACCACCAATACTCACGCCTGTCCGCCCCTACAGTGTTCCGGGGCACTGTAGGGTGAGGCAGTGAGTCAAACTAGGACTAGCTAGGACCAGTGAACCACCACTGCCCAGCTACATGTGCACACAAGCAGTCTAGACTACTGTCCTACCGACCGGATTTCCTCCACGCCAGGCCTCGGCGCTTCAGGAGGGCCCTGGGGACCGGCGAAACCCCCATCAAGCCGAAGCTACAGGAACTACCCACAACCCTAACCTCCCGGGCTGCGTCAGGCCAAAGGGCGAAGGGTACCACTCGTAACCTTGATCAAAGGTCACATCAGGCCCAGTGGCTAAAGGGGTAAAACAACTCCAACAGTACCACAACCAGCTCCACAGCAAGAAACGCGCCGGAAGCTGCCACGACAAACAGGGAAACCCCGACCCGCTGAGACCAAACAGCAACCCCTCGGATAGTGCACCGGCTACTCCGGCCCGACGGTCTGCTTCCCTCAGCCAAAGGTAAAACACAACATGTATCACTCCTCCCACCGGTACGGCACAATGCCTCACAGACACCATGGCCCTTCCCCATCGGCCCAAGGTGACAAACGTAAACCACAGTAGTTCCAATTCCATATCCGCATAAGCACACACACACACACACACACACACACACACACACACAGATGCTGTAATTCTATCCACGCAAAAATCCTCAGTCTCAGTGTACAACTTAACGCATGCATTGGAACCATCTAATAGTGAAACATGCATTAACAGCAGGAGTTAATGCATTTCTGTCTTGAATCGCGTCGACCGAGGTCGACGCCATTCAAGCCCCTCAAATAGGTTCATTAAAATCAGATTATGCACTAAAACGCGTCAGAGTCTACAGACGCCATTCACACCAGAATTCCAGAGTTGCAGAAGCCTCGGTCGGGGGATTTTCCTGCCTAAATGGCGTCATGCTGGCACGTCGCCATTCGAAATGGCGTCGTCCAGACATGACGTCATTTAGCGCCAGAACCCCAAACTCATGGAACCTCGAACAGGGAGGTTTCTGCCTAAATGGCGTCATACTGGCCCGACGTCCTTCGAAAAGGCGTCGTCCAGGCACGACGCCGTTTAGCGCCAGAAATCCGGTTCCATGGTTCAACCCGAGGGTTTCTCCCCTTAACCCCAAACACCCCAAAACGCCCAAAACAGAAGGGGGAGAAAAGGGAAATCAAACTACCACGAGCATGCTACCATTCCACGATCTCGAACACGGCCATTCCCACAAGAAAACCCCCTAAACATGCTCATTCTAACCCGAAACACATCATGCCACGCCAAGGAAATCACGAGTAAGATAACCACAGTCCATGCAAGGTTCGTCCCCCTACCGATCTCTTGAACTCCTCCGGGCTCCGTGCCGCCACACCGTCGCACCGCAGACCACCGCCGGTACCCCGAGGACGTCGCCACTCCGCCGGAACGTCGGCCGCCGTCCGGATAATGGAACGCCGCGAAGGAAGTGGTGGTGGTAGAGGTGAGAGGTAGAGAGGTAGTGGAGTGGTGGAAGAGGAAGAGAGGGACAGGGAAGGGAAGGAGAGTCGGAGAGGGCGGAGAGGGTGAGGAGAGAGAGTGAGAAGGTGAGAATGAGGGAAAGAAGGGGAGGCTCGCGGGGTCAATCAGAAACTGGCTAAAATGCGTCGACAGAGGCAGACGCCAATCAGGTGACAGGACGGGCCGTACTGACAGCGCTCTGAAACGCGTCGACCACCACGGACGCCGTTCAGACGACATGTCAGGCACCGTACACTGACATCGCAGAGTTGCAGTCTGAATCGCGTCGTGCATCACGGACGCCGTTCAGACGACGAGACAGGGGCTGTACTCTCGCGGCCCGAAACCCGCCCACGTGGTGCCCACGTGGCACAACAGCAAGCAGACTTAAATGGCGTCCACACAACCTGACGCCTTTTGAAAGGCCTCGAGCAGTGCAGACGTCATTCAGTCAAAACTCTCAAGACCCCCCTCAGGGTCCAAACCAGGGGATCCGGCCCGAACCTGACCCAAATACTGAACCCGAAACCTCAGTCCTTACATATACAGTTCATCAAGGGACCCATAATTAATCATAATGATGATAACATGGTGGTGATCACCTCCTACTTCAATTTACATAATATATATGGGAGAGATTTGGCTAGACACTGTTCTAAATTGTTGACATACTAGTCCTTGGAGGCTTTGCGGCCAACGAAAAGGAGAAAATTTCAAGACCTAGAATGTGAACGGTATCGGTGGTTCGACCTAAGGGATCTGTACATAGCACTGAACAGATTATTCCTTGATCCCTCGGAGCCGAAGTGGCCGCCACTGATAGATGAGTTGATAGAGAGCCCTGGGGTATATTTGATAAGAGAATTATGTTGCATGAAGAAACTGATAAAGGGGAGCCAGATGACCCCTATGAAACCAGATTCACCACTGATCTTCTCTAGAGGGGAACTTATCCCTCTCATATTCTCACCCTCCACACACTATTCCATACTCTGCTCTTAACCCCGACTTGGTCGTGGGTCATTACTGTAGACATCCCACGGGCTCCACCCATTATTGTTACTTTGTCCCCACGAGACCTTATTCCCCAGCCTCCTCTCGATCTGGAGAGGATTTATGATCTGATCTGGGACATATTGTTGTATGATCCCCCCAATCCTTTGGCACTGGTGCCATTACCTCCATCATTTCATCCTCTACCTATTCATATCCATTCCTGCTTTATGATAAACATAGATAATCCACAAAAAAAACCGCCAATTCGACAACTTCTTCCTCCCAAATCCTCGTTGAGGAAACATCAAATTTGTCAGACTGTGCCCCATTGCGCGGGTCATTCGGGCGAGATTCTCTCCTAGATCTACTCTGTCCCTCCCCTCGGGAGGATTCACTTATATCACTTCATGTATCCTATGATTTTTATCCTTCTTCGTCCTTACTAGGTCAGGATAGGGAGTCTAGTTGTAAGGAGTCTAGTTCTAAGTAGGTTTGTTAGGTTAGGAAGTCTAGGAAGCCTAAGAGTAGGCGAATTCCAGGTAAATACCTCCAGGATCTTGCTTTAAGATGCCTTTCTTGTTCTCAAATCTCTCAACTATTAGAAAATCCCATTCAGATGCTAGAAGAATGTGAAGTTGATGAGTCAGTCAATGATGGATATGGGGTGTATGAATTGATATACGAGAAAGACCTCATTACTGAAGATGAGGAAGATGACAAGGACACAGCTAAGGCGTATGCCAGTAGAGTGAAAAGATTCGATGAACCCTCAGCCGCCGTAGAAGAGCCTACAAAAGAAATTAATCTAGGAACTGAAGACGAACCTAAGGTTGTCCTCATCAATAAAAATATCTCTGAAGTAGATGAAGAGGCAGTGGTCCAAGTTCTTAAAGACTATAAGGACACTTTCGCCTGGAGTTATGAAGATATGTCAGGATTAGATTTTTTCTTAGTAGAACATCGTTTGACATTAAAAGATAGAGCTAACCTGGTTAAACAGAAAAGGCGATTCCACCCTCAAATGGCTTTAAAGATGAAGGAAGAGGTCGATAAATTATATAAAGCCAAATTCATTAATGTTGTCCTCTATCCACAATGGGTGACCAACATAGTCCTAGTTATGAAAAAGGATGGGAAGGTCAGGATCTGTATTGACTTTCGAGATTTGAACCGGCATGTCCTAAAAATGATTTTCCACTACCTCACATAGACGTACTTATTGGCAACATAGCTGGCTATGAAACATTGTCATGCATGGATAGGTTCTCAGGGTATAATCAGATTAAGTTGGTGGAAGATGATCAAGAGAAAACATCTTTCACCACACTTTGGAGAACATATTGTTACGTCGTCATGCCTTTTGGATTGAAAAATGCTGGAGCCACTTATCAAAGGGCTATGATCGCAATATTCCATGACATGATGCACATTGATTTAGAAGTGTATGTGGATGATCTGTTAGTGAAATCTAAGACTAGGGCTAAACATGACAAAGTTTTGGCAAGAGTTCTAGAGAGATCAAGAGAATATCAGTTGAAGATGAATCCCAAGAAATGTGTATTCGGGGTATCATCGAGAAAATTATTGGGATTTATTGTAAGTAAACGGGGCATTGAGATCAATCCCAACAAGGCAAAGGCTATCAGAGAAATGCCACCTCCCAAGAACTTGAAAGAGTTAAGAGGACTGATCGAGAGGTAGCAGTTTATTCGCCGATTTGTCTCCCAACATTCACAAAGGTGTAAGCTGTTTTACGAGCTAAGCAAGTTAGGAGTCAAATTTGATTGGGATGATAAGTGTCAGGAGGCATTTGATGGATTGAAGACATATTTGGCAAGTCCTCCTGTCTTGAGATCACCATCTCCAGACAAACCTCTAGTTCTTTATATTTATATCCTGGATGATGCGGTGGGGACTGTCCTAGCACAAGAAGATGAAGAAGGAAAGGGGAGGGCAGCCTATTATCTCTCCAAACCTCTCAACCCCGAAGAACAAAGATACACAGTGATGGAGAAGACCTGTGTTGCATTAGTCTGGATAGTTCAAAAGCTGAAGCACTATTTTGGGGCCCACGAAGTCCATCTCATCGCTAGGATGAATCCAATCAAGTTCCTTTTTGAGAAATCCATCCTCACTGATAGGTTAGCACGTTGGCAGAGCTTTCTATCTCAATTCGACATCATCTACATTCAGCAGAAAGCAATCAAGGGCTATGCCATCGCTGAACATATTGCTCATCACCTACTTCCTCATTTTGATCTAGTCCGATCGGAGTTTCCGGATGAGGAACTGATGTCCATTGACAAAATCAAAGATGATATGTGGACTCTGCATTTTGACGGAGATCGGAACTCTCATGGTAAGGGTATTGACATTGTTCTGTTATCATCTGAAGGTGTCACCATTCCACAAGCCTTTCAACTTGACTTTCCTGTCACCAACAACATCGCTGAATATGAGGCTCTGCTAGCTAGTCTTGAGGCCGCTCATTTACATGGTGCCACCAAACTCAGGATTGTAGGTGATAGTCAGCTGATCCTTCGCCAAGTACTCACCAACTACCAAACTCTTGATCCAAACTCAAGCCTTATCAAGAACTCACCTCTGCCTATGCCAAGCTTTTCACCAAAATGATCTTCGTCCATGTTCCTCGAAATCAGAACATTTTAGCTAATGCTCTAGCTTCCCTTGCATCATCTCTCGATTTCCCAATCAGCAGAAACTCAGAATCAATCATTGTTCACAAGCGTCTTTTACCCGCCGTGAAAGATCCTTCCTTCCTAAGGACTAAGGAGTAATTGCTGAAGAAGGTTAGGGATGGAGATATTGTGGAGAAGCGAGAAATCATGTTATTAGAATGGCAAGAAGAGATGGCAGACGAAAAGAAACCATAGTATTTTGAGATTGCTAAATACTGTGAAGATCAATCATATCCTGAAGAAGCCATAGCTGAGGAGAAAAGGGCTATTAGGAGAGTTGCTCAGAGATACACTCTAGTTGGAGGAGCGCTTTATAAAAGAGGTTTTGATGGAGTTCTTATGAAATGTTTAGACGAGGATGAGCTTTGGAAGATCATAGAAGGAGCTCATACTAGAGTTTGTGGTGGTCATGTTAACAGACAAATGCTATCAAAGAAGATCCTTAGACAAGGATTCTATTGGCAAACCATGGAAGAAGACTGTGTGGGGTATGTCCGTAGGTGTGCCAAGTGTCAACTTCACGTCGACAAGATCCAATCCCCCGCATCTTCACTCCATCTTGTTTCCTCCCCATGGTCGTTCTCCATGTGGGCTTTTGACGCCATTGGACCCCTTGGTAATCCTGATTCCGGCATTAAGCAGAAATCCTTCATCCTCACGGCGACGGAATACTTCACTAAGTGGGCAGAAGCCGAAGCTTACATGGAAGTCAAAGTATCAACCGTCTGCAAGTTCATCATAAAGAACATCATCACAAGATTCGAAATTCCAAGCACCATCGTCACCGACAATGGACCACAGTTTGTATTACAAGAGTTGAAGGACCTTTGCAACAAGTATAAAATCGCATTGCATCATTCGTCCCCATATTATCCACAAGGCAATAGCCAAGCAGAGCAACTAATAATACTTTGATAAAAATTATCAAGAAGACGTGCAAATCTAGTAAATTCACAGACTGGCTAGAGAAACTGATTGAGACTCTATGGGCATACCGAACTTCAATCCGCACGCCTACTGCGCAAACTCCGTATTCATTAACATTTGGAATGGAGGCGGTAGTTCCACACGAAATTCTCATCCCGTCATTAAGAGTACAATTGAATAAGGAATTATCTATTGATGAGCATCACTCAGCACTCCTCGCTCAATTGGAATTTTTAGACGAGAAAAGATCGTCAGCTGCTAATCATGTATGAGTATATCAAAATAGATTAGCACATTTTTATCAAAAGAAAGTCATTGAACGAAAGTTTAAAGTTAGTGAAATGGTCGTTAAAAGAATCTTTGTAAAACCTAGTGGTCCGCGTTCTAAGCTCCAACCCAATTGGGAAGGACCTTATGTTATCTCGCATGCTTTTCCTAGTAACGCTTACCACTTAGTTAATGTAGAAGGGCAAGAGTTAACTCACCCTTGGAACGCTCTATACCTTAAGAAGTACTATCCTTAGGTTAAAAATTCGATCAGCATGGTGCAAGGACCAGTGGAGTCAAAAAATTTGGAAATTCAAATTCCCTCATCAATCTGGATAATTTAATTCAAACGCATTACTGCACACACTAACACGTTTGGTTTGTGAGTAACAAGAGATGTGAAGTCCAAAAAATACCAAAAGTGGAAAAGTACAACTCATTCCTTTTAAAAAATACCAAGAGAAGTACTATCCTTAGGTTAAAAATTCGATCAGCATGGTGCAAGGACCAGTGGAGTCAAAAAATTTGGAAATTCAAATTCCCTCATCAATCTGGATAATTTAATTCAAACGCATTACAGCACACACTAACACGTTTGGTTTGTGAGTAACAAGAGATGTGAAGTCCAAAAAATACCAAAAGTGGAAAAGTACAACTCATTCCTTTTAAAAAAAACTTATGTTTTACTCTCAGCCCACGATGTCGGAACGAGGCTTAGAATAGACTACCAAAAATACCCGCCATCTTAGTAGGAGGCCGTCATAAAAAAAAATGGGAGAGATCCGCTCCGCAAAAGTAAAAGAGGCAAAAAAGCCAATACAAAGTCAAAGGTAATCGCGTTACAAACGTTACACCAAAAAGCCACAAAATCAAAAGAGAAGCACAAGGTCGATAAATATCCCGTAAAGTGAAAATGACCGAACCCCAACGGATATTTGGATGAAGGAGGAACATATTTTTAGGTCTCCATAACTCTTTTGTGGGCTTTCTAAACAAATTCTTCTCTTCTTGCTAAAGAGGCGTACTCCAAACTTAAGGAACGGCCTAGGTCGACTAAGGGTCAGACCTTCGAATGGAATCACGAATGAGAACACAACTCAAGCATGATAAGTTTTAGTTAGATTATTGAAGAACAATTTAGGAATTAAGTTAATAAATGAATATACTCTTTTGATCTAAGTACCATGCTGATCTTTTAGTTTATGTCTTATTCTAAAGCACAAAAAAAAAAAAGAATATTCGAAAGCACGAAAAAAATGAATATTTTAAAAGCACAAAAAAAAGGATATTTCAGAAGCACAAAAAAAAAATGAATATTAAAAAAAAATAACAAAAATTGAATATTTCAAAACTACAAAGAAATTGAATACTTCATTGCAAAACTATAAAAAAATTAAATATGGCAAAACCCCTAAAAAATTGGATATTTCTAAAATTGCAATTGCAAAATAAAAATATTTCAATTAGTATATGTTTGTCACATCATGTATGTTGCATTTCTTTTATTTCTAGTGAGCATCCGTCTGCTTACATGTTGCATCTTACTTTGTTGTTTTCTTCAATTATTTCCTTTACCTTTATCAATAAAGGCTTCTTCCCTTGACCCTTTTACCAAGGATAGGATCAAGTAGTTGGTTACTTAACCGGACAAGGGGCTAAGCCTAAACAGATGCTTAACCTGTTTGTTAAGTGATGAATAGGGCATGATTGAAGAAGGATCCACACAAAGCACAAATATGAAGACAGAAGTTTCATGTATAACATCACAAGGTGTCATGTACACATATCTGAGTCCATCAACATCAGGACTCACAAAAAAAAAAGAGAATACATGATAAACAACCATCAAGGCTGACTCTCCCCAGCACCCTTATACTGGCTCTGAGCTTCGTCGAGTCCCTTTGGCCCACGAGCCAGAGGCGATGGCAGTCCCATGGCGCCTGGCCCTACCTGGCCAGATGATATGGCGACACTCGTAGTGAAGGCACTCGCCTGGCCACAGTCTATCGCTCGCTGGTGAGCACGCTGATAGCGTTCTTCCACGCTCCGGCGCTCGTGCTCCGCCATGGACAGACAACCCTGGAGACCCTCCATCCGGTCTTGCAGCCACCGGATCTCTGCCATCATCTGCCCCCGGTCGCGGTCTCTCTCCTCCGTCAAGATCTCCAGACGAATATGGAGTCTTGCAACATCGCCGGTGGAGAGGCGCGCTACCTGAGCCTCCAAGTCTGCCACTCGGGCAACCAAACTTCGAGCCTGAGCCAGCTCGGCATCCCTCTGCTCGAGAGCTTGCTGAAGCTCCTGAACCTGTAGCAGAAGTTATCACAGTTAGATCAACCAATCAAATACAAGCAAATGCATTATGCAAAGGTGAAGAAATGCAAGTTGAGGACTTACCCAAGCCATCGCATCCTCCTCAGCTTGGGAGGCCTGGTGGATGGCAAAGGCAAGCTGACTCTGAAGATCAGCAATGGCAGCCTCGCGAGCAGCAGACGGGTCAGAGGATGATGAAGCGCCAGCGAAGGAGGAAGGGGGAGCCGCCGGGGTGTAGACGGCTCGCTGTACTATGAGAACCAACCATCAGTGGTTGAACGTCAAAACAAATTAATAAAAATAAATATTCATGTCATTAATGCATACATACCAAATCGAATAGCTCTTTTTGAACTTGTTCAAGCTGGGCCTCCGCATCCTGTAGGCGGGCCCGGAGGTCAATGATGGTCGCATCACGTGCATCCTGCATAACATACATTCATTTATAAATTTAAAAGAAGATAATAATTAAATGAAAGATGCATAAGTGCATACTTACATCAAGTGGACGGAGGAGCCATAGCTGATCGGCATAATACGTCCGGTACTGCTGGAGGTAGCCTGCGCTACTCTCCGCATTCGACTGCACCAGAACTCCACGGCAATGCCTATCCTCGTACTGCTCCGGGAATTTCGGCCGCCAGTCGGTGAGGGCTTGTTTCCCCCTCATCGAACGTCTGATTCCCTCCGGACCTCTTCTTCCACCCACTCCTAGTGGAGGCCCAGGGTCTGCATTAAGAGGCGGAGGAGCGGCTCGATTTCGTTGAGGCAGTGGACCCACATCTGCAGCCCGAACCTCCTCCGACCAGCCGTCACCCATGGCTGGCCTACCTCACCTATGCCCATGTACGGGCGCCATATTACCTGCATACAGATTAGATGCATTCATAATAAATAAATTGCATTTAACAAATAAAAGATTGCATTTAATGAATAAAATTAAATAAATGAATAATTAAATTAAAAACTCACCAGTAGCTCAGGATAATCCAGGAACTGATGGCAGAGGGCTGTCAGTTGATGATGCTGGGGAGCTGTGTCTACGATTGGCTACCAGCGACGAGCCAACGGGATAGCGCTCGGTCGTACAATCCTCGCCCGACCGAACGGGAAGTAGTAGTAACTCCACACCTGCATACATGCGCATATAAGTTAGAAATCATCATATCATATCATTCATCTACATAAATAAACAATAATTAAAATGATCTATACCTGGAGAAACGGCAAAAAGCCGCTGATGGTGGTCTTGCGGTCCGGTGTGACCGCGGAAAGATATGCAAATAGGTGGGCCAGGAGGGCCGCACCCCAAGCATACTCGTAGAGATGGTCTAGGTCATCTAACAGACTCAAGAATCTACAGTGAATAAGGTCATCCTTCGTGCCGAAGAGCAACTGACTAAAGAAAAAGACTAAGAAGATTCTAAGCTACCTATCTACCTCCTCCTCCTAACTCGGATCACTACAGTATACTGCGGAGGATGACCTGGTTAACCTATCCCTAAAGGCCTCCCAGATCTCGTTAGATCGTCGTCTGGGCTCCTCTAACCCTAGGGCTGCCTCTACCTCTACCCTAGGCACGATCCTAGACTCCCTATCTAAGCTGGAGACTTCTATACCTAGGAGACTATCCCCTAGTCCACGGTAATCGGGGTATGTAACCCCACTCACTGCCCGGCCCTCCACACGTAGACCGGTGATCCTCGTCACATCCTCTAAACTAGAGACCATGTGTCCCCAGGGCATTAGGAATGCCCGACTCTCCACATGTCATCGCTCACACAGTGCTTGTAGCAATACCAGATCGAGCCAGAATGGCTCAATATCCAAGATCTCGCCGAACCGGATCCGGCACAGTCGCGCCTTCGAGAAGTCGGACAGGCCACGGTATCCTAGCCTGCATTGTCCCTTGCAAATAATTCAACAAGTTTCATCAGTTGATGGACATTAAAAATTAATAAAAATGCTATGTTGGAATGGCGTCCGACATAGTGGACGCCCTTTGAAAGTGGTCCACATGTCTTGACACCGTTTAGTTTGATTCTCCTTGTTCATAAAAAGGAACAATTGTCTTGAATGGCGTCGGACTAGGTTGACGCCCTTTGAAAGGCGTCACCTGGTCTCGACGCCGTTCAACACAAAGATCCGAGGTCCTAAGACCTCCCTTCCCTTGCTCATTTCCACCTCTAAAAAAACATCCATAGGAGGCTTACCAGATAAGGGCTGCCCTCCGCTTCTTCTTCTTCACCCGCCGCCGCAGGAGGAGCCTCCTCCTCTTCCAAAAACGCCTCCACCGCCGCGAGGTCCGCCGACGCCACTTCGGGGGGTTCCTCGGCTGCTGTCGCCACTGAAAGGGGGGCGGTCCGTCGTCGCTTGGCAATGGCCTTGCTCGGTTGCTCTCTTTCCATCGCCGGAAGTAGAGAGGATGGCCGGAGAAGCTCGAGATCGCCGGAGAGGAAGGAGGAGTGAAGAGAGAGAAAATTAAAGAGAGAATGAGGAAGAAAGAGCTCAGGCTCCCGCAGGCCTTGTTTAGGAAGTTTGAAACACGTCTAGGGCAGTGACGCCTTTCATTGCACATAAACTAAGGCGACAATTCAGAATTTTTGAAATTGAGTGAAACGCATCCACACGACGCCATTTATATTGAACCGCCAATTCTGCTCAGAGCCGTACCACAGGTAATGATTAAACTCGTCCTTTCAAAATGACATGTTTCAGTGGATTAATTACAGGATTAATTTCTGTAAAGAAGTATGAGAGAGAATTGAAAGGTGTCTAGAATGCAAGACGCGTTTGAGGCATAATATGGAGTTTTAAGGAATTAATCTTTGCAATTTCGAAAATTAATTAAGGTTGAACAACGTCTTTCTGAGTGGACGCAATTTACATTTAGTAAATCCGAAACTTGATGTTTTAAGGAAAAATCATGGTTTTAGTAAAGGGACAATTCTGAATAAATCACGGAACATTAAGGGATGATTTCTATGGTATAAAGGATGGATTCTTTATTGAAAATAAAATTGAAAGTACATCAAATAGAAGATAAAGAAGAGCTTTCAAGGATGAATTTTCCGAAGCTCCTTTACATATATTTCCGACAGTCCTCTATTGGCTTCACGAGAAGATTTTACACGACAGGTGAAACTAATGTTCCACAGAGTAGCAATGAGCTCAGTTGCCTCATAATCTTCGTCAATTTCCAATGCACGCTTATTTATTGGAGAGAGATTGGAAAACTCTGAAAATTCATGACGTGGCATACTGAGTTGAGGATAGCAGCGATGAGGATTATATAGAACAAACTCAGTAGTTCCGATCAGTTGAAGCTCTACGCTAGCACTACGGCGCACGCGAATCGTCTTCTTTATAAGAGCAAGTGGTAAGGATTCGAATCCGGTCTTCAGCATTGTCTTCAAGTAAGCTCGCCAGTCAGCTCGAATTTTGAGGTTGGGCACCCGATTGATTATGTTGTCATTGAACTTCACAACATTAGAGATGTAGAAAATGAGACTTTCTTGATATAGCTGAGATATCCATGGAACGGTTCTCTCATTTTGATGGAATTTGAAGTGAAATTCAACCCACAGTGCAAGGAGTAGCATACAGCTATAAGGAGACTGACCCGTAGAAGTTGCAAAAAGCCCACTATAGAGGTAAGCTAGGACCGTTGTGCTAATTGGCTTTCCCTCAAAGATTCCATTGATTGCATTCACTTGATCATCTTCTAGGATATTATCTTGGGAAGGGAATAGTAGAGTTCCAGCTAAACATGTGGTGAACACTTTCATCACGGCCTCTGTTTCTTCATCCTTGAGATCTTCAATCTTCTTCAAGGTCCATTCAGCTAACTTTACAAGATTAATTCCCTTCTTCATAAGACAACCTTGAACTTCCTTTGAACTCTTCATAATCTTTTCTAGCAATTGTTGACTAGTAATTCTATCCCTCATAAGCACCATATCATTCAAATATGGTACATTATTGCTCATCTTGAGTTTAGGAAGGCCTAATAGAAGTTCGGCTTCTTCAAGAAAGATGGTGGTTTTAAACGTGGCGAATAGAAAAGTATGAGTTTTGGATGCCACAACTCAACCAAAGCCCTCGTAGCCGCCCAATCCATGCTCGTGCTTTTATAGTGTTTGGCATTAACGATTAATCCTTGGATATGCCACTTGAATATGTAGGATTGCATGGATATATAGATCTTTTTCGCGAGCTTTTGGATCCAAGGGAATGAAGAAAATCTTTTTGGACCAGAGAAGAAAGGATATTCCTATAAAAAAAAGGAAAGTTTTGAAAAAAATATATTGAAGAACATGAAGAACAATGGATAATATGGAAGAACATGGAAATAGAATTGAATAGAAAAGGGATTAACTTACTTGTAAGTTAGGATCTCTCCCGCTAAGATGATCTTTCACTTCAGAAATCTTCTCAAGTATTTTTCTCATCCTCTTATTTGAAAAATCCATCTCTTTCCTCAACCTTGAGCTTTTTTCTCTTGAAATCTTGATTGTTCTTGAGTTTTGGAGAAAATCCCTCACTTTGATCCCTAGCTTGTGTATTGATTCGTCTTAATATAAGTTGAGAAAGCTTATATAGAGAGATTTGCAAGATTGAAGAGTCTTTTCCAAATTGGAGAAAGGATATGCATTGAAGAGAATTGGAGTCTGGATTGAACACACGGAAACCTATTTCTGCGACTTAAAAGGCGTCTTGGATCAGCGACGTCATTCACATGACGTCGGCGCGACACGACACGTTTCATGGTTTTCCTGATATTTGTCCGAAATTCCATGTTTATTTATGTTATTACTGATGATTTCTAAGTACAGGAAATTCAAAGGAGTGGCAATAAAACTGAAAACCTCAAAAAGATCCCACTATGGGAATTTATGAGTCTTGATCATGAATAAAAAGACGGTTATCTTTATCTCTATCTCTGTATTTCATTATGTAATTGATTGCATCATCATTATTATATGATAAATACTTATTAGAGTATATCAAGGACCTTGTGGTTTTGATGAAACTGGAATTTGAGTTCCCCTTCAATAAAAACAGTGATAATTTTTTAGAATTCTTAACCGCATGGATAGGCCGTTGAATTGTTAATTGATGAGGACAATGGTTCTGCTTTTGTGAGACAGTGCGTGGATAAACGAACTTTGGCTTAGCACTGGATTGCAGAATTGGTATCTTGATTCATTAAAGACAATTTACCAATATTATCCTTAATTAATTTATTTTTCATTTTAGCCTAACATGCATCATGTAGGACTTTGAAATAATTGTGATAAGAATTAATTATTGATTAAGTCTCAGACCATCGATCAGGAAAAGGATCAAAGTGGAAATCAGGAAAGAAGAAATCCTGGAGCGAAAAGAACGATCCCCAAATCAAGCAAGAACAAGAGCAAAAAGCGCTCTCTTTCTTCAGCCGACTGAAGAGAGGGAATCAAGAACATCCATATCTCCCCCATTTCACATAGGTAAGCGATCAAACCTTTCTTTTGAAAATTTTTAGTGAAAAGTTTCTGGCGATCACATGTTAGTTTTTAATTATTTTATTGTCATTAAACAACACCATTTTTATACTAATCACACACTCAAATTAAGCACTCACTAGTGAGAAATGATCTTTCTTTGTCATTGCATTCAGTTTTATGTAATCAATGCAAACTCTCTACCCCGTGGTCAGCCTAGTGGGCATTTCTTCACCTTTTTCATTTTTTAGCACAATCAATTCAGACTTCTTTGACACTACTTGGGTTGGGCTTACCCAATTACTATTAGATATTGGGTATATGATACCCGCATCTAACCATTTCACTACTTCTTTCTTGACCACTTCCATAATGATGGAATTCAATTTTCTTTGCATCTCTCTACTAGGCTTAGCATTCTCCTCTAGGTAAATATGATACATGCATGTGGTTGGACTTATCCCCTTCAAATCAGCTACAGACCAGCCTATGGCTTCTTTGTGAGTTCGGAGGACTTCAATGAGTTGTTCCTCCTGGGTAGGGTTAAGATCAGCTACTATGATCACAGGCAGAGTTTCGGACGAGCCCAAAAAGACATATTTGAAGGAGTCCGGTAACGGTTTAAGTTCCAACTGAGGAGGGGCCTGCAGAGATGGAGGAGTACGTTCTGGATTGAGTTCAGGTAAAGGTTCAAACTTATTGGGCCGCCAGGCCTTCTTTCCTAGGTCAATAGTTTTGATGTCAGAAGTGGACATCAACTCCTCTACTTCTTCAGATTGGGTTAAAGGGGATGTTTCTAAGATGTTATCAATTACATTAATTGCAAAGCAATCTTCCCTATCTTGCATATGTCCAGATGCCTTGAAAATATTGAGGGATATTTTGTAATCTCCAAAGGAAATATCCATCAACCCCGATTTGCAATTAATGATAGCATTGGCAGTAGCCAGAAAAGGACGGCCCAATATTATTGGACTATTCTTCAAATGCTGAACTGATTCCATGTCGAGGATGACATAATCAACAGGGAAGTAACAAGTGTCAATCCTGACAATAACATCTTCTACCATTCCTTTCGGTGTCCTAAGAGATCTATCAGCAAGTTGCAAAATCACCGGAGTTGGTTTCAATTCTCCTATCCTAAATTTTTCATATACTGAAGTGGGCAATAAGTTCACACTTGCTCTAAGGTCCAATAGTGCCTTATCAAAGGTGGTTCCTTCAATAACACAAGAGATAAATGGAGCTCCAGGATCTTTCATCTTTTTGGGCAATTGGTTGAGTAAAATGGCACTTACCTCTTCAGACGAAAAGACATTCTTAGGGTTTGTTTTAGGCTCTCTCTTTTGAGTACAAAGTTCCTTCAGAAATTTAGCATAGGCCGGCACATGTTGAATGGCATCTGCCAGAGGTATGTTAATGTGGACCTGTTTAAATAAGTCCATTAACTCTTCATTGCGGGTTTGGATTTGATGATTTCTTCTCTCTTTGCCCGTTTCTAAATCTTGTAGGAAAGGGATTTTGGGCTTATAATTCTCAGGAGATTCCTCAACTCTTTGTTTCCCATTGTCCTGATTGATATTGGGTTCTTCACTCTCTTCTTCTTCTTCTTCGGTTTGCTCACGATTGGCCTGATTAGATCCTTAATTTGGGTAAGGATCTGGCAAAATTTTATCACTTCTCAAGGATAAAATTGCTTTCGCATTTTCTAACTGTGGGCCTCTTGGTGGATTTGGGCCCATTTGAGGTTGGGCTTGAGGAAAAGGTAGAAGAGGTTGTTGTTGGAAAGCCGGAGGATAGTTCGTGTGTTTGGAATGAGTTGGCTAGGTAATGGGCACACTTCTCTCTTCATAGTTGTGTCAACCATTTGGCCCAATTGAGCTTCTAGTTTTACAATAGATTGTTGTTGAGATATAACAAGTTGTTGCAACTATTGTTGTTGTTGTTGTTTGTTTATGAGTAGTTGTTGCATGATACTGAATTTGTCATCATTTTGATTTGGTGGTTGAACATGTGAAGTTGATATGAGGGCTGAGAATACATGTTTTGAGCATTATTGGGTTGAAAATAAGGAGCTTGAGTTTGAGCAGGTTGGTCCTTATTGAAACCTTGGTTTTGAAAATTATTTTGTTGTTGAAATCTATTTTGAAAATTTGGGGTTGGTGGATTTTGAGGTTGGGCTTGCTGCTGGGGTTCCTATGAGAAATTTGGATGATTTTTCCAACCTGGGTTGTAGGTGTTAGAATATGGGTCATGATTGGGCTTTGAGTAACCTTGGGTTGCTTGAACTTGTTCTTAGATAAATGGTGGTAATTGGGCTACAGTACGACACTCACTGATACGGTGAATTGGGCTTGCACAAAGACTGCATGCCTCTTGAAAAGATGGGGAAGGTTCCAAGTATTGTCTTGATGGTGATTGGATATTGGATCCTTGATTGTTCGAAGCTAGAACTTGGTCTAGCTTTTGAGCCATTATATCCATCTTACCTATCTATTAGGCCAGAAGGTTCACCTTGTCCAACTTTTGGGCTAATGCATTGATATCCATCCTAGAGTCAAGTTCTCCTCGGTTTCTGATTTCATAAGCTCCAGTCCGCTTGGATGGTCCTACTGATCTTTCATAAGATGAAATGAGGTATGATTTAATGAATTCTTACTTAGCATTTTAAACAGATCATATGCTTCTTCCTTACTTTTGCTCATGAATGCTCCCCCACAAGATGCATCCACCATCTGCCTATATTGTGCATCCAATCCCTCATAAAATGCTTGCACAATTTACCATCTAGATAGTCCATAATGTGGACATTTCCTTAGCAGTTCTTTCAACCTTTCCCACGACTCATGAATTTGTTCATCAGGTAATTGTGAAAACCCGATTATGGCCCTCATTGTATTAATTCTTCCTATAGGATAGAATTTCTTAAGAAACTCTTGTTGCATTTCATGCCAAGTCCTAATGGGCTTCCCTCTTGTACCAAACCAATACTTGGCCTTGTCCTTAAGAGAGAAAGGAAATAAGGTTAGGCGAAGGGTATCTTCTGTGAAATTTTAGATTTTTATGGTAGAACAAATCTCAAAGAACTCATCCAAATGTTTATATGGATCTTCATTGGTATTCCCATAAAAAGATGGGAGCATTTGGATAGTACTGGACTTGATCTCATAATGGCTTGTATGGGTATTGGGCAATTGAATATAGGATGAAGGATTATAGTCTTGATAAATGAAATATTCCTTCATTTGTGTAAGCATTTCTTGATTATTTACAGTCATTTGATGTTGAAGATGACTTTGGTGACGTAGGTATCTCTCAATTTCTTGAATGGGATTGACAATTTATGGATTTTGAGATCTTCTACCGAGCATACATTAGACGAAGAGAGATAAGAGGATTTGTTTTTGTTTTTATTTTTATTTTTATTTTTATATTTTATATTTTTTTATGCAAGGACAAACAAGTTGAAAATAATTAACCTAATGACCTAAGTGCAACCTAGACCTAAAGATGATTTTTCTCACAAAAGTAACTAGAATTTGTTGTGAATCACACCTACAAAAGATCAACGGCCAGACAAGAGGTGGAATAGTGGGAGGCTCCCCCTACTTTTGTAGGGACCTAATTAAATAACTACTTTCCGGCTTAGGCGTTTGCCTTTGTAACCTCTGGCCTAGACACCGGCGCCCAAAGTAAAGGTAAATTCACAACATTGATCGAATCATAGTGTGAACCCTAGATTCAATTTGCTATTTTGATTTTATTAGGCTTGGGAAACGCAAGATGAAATGTTGGTGGTTTGTAGGCCAAGGAAGGGTGATGAAATCCCACCTTATCTTGATATGAAGATGTCCTTAAATTATTTTATCAATGAGATGCTCACCACAATTCAAACAAGTTTGTCTTATGCCAAAATAAGAACACAATGCATGAACATGTTATTAGCAAAAAGGAGAGAAACTCACCTTGCTTCCCGCACTCTTCAATATAAAGTAAAATGACAAAAATTTAAAAACTAATACCCTCCTAAATGATGCATGTCCTAAAACATGATGGTTTGATTTCTAATCTTGAAATGATTTTTTGTTTTAATTTTTTTGTTTTTTGATTAATTAATGAATGGATTCTATGACAATTCTAAAATCTAAAAATAAACAGAAAATAATTGATAAGTTGGAACAAACTCTCCAATTTTCCTTTCCTTTTTTTTTTTTTTTTTCAAAGTACCTACAAAAGAAGAAAATAAATGTGAGTATGGATATACACAAATGAACCAAAAAATATCAAAACTAAGAATTTAAATCTCTAGCAACGGCGCCAAAAATTGATACGTTTTTAAATGTCGTCGTTAAAGCACACCACCAATCTTAAGTTCCAATTCTCACATGTAATTATTTGAAAATAGCAAGTGGTGAAATTAGGTCGAATCCACACAAAAATAAATTTTTAACTTTGAAAATCTTAAGCTTTAATTGAAAATTAGAAAATGTGAAATATTTGATGTCAAAGAGACTTTGCAATTTAGAATTAGATGACTAACTAAATTTGTGAAATAAACTAATTAAAAGACCCAAGTATCTAAGATCACTAATCAAATCTAGAAATTATCATTCAAACACAATCAAAACAATTAATGAGATCTAAGATATTCATGCAATTTAACTAGTTCTATTTATTTCTAGAAAGATTGTAAGGAAGATTGAACACACATAAACTGTCATGAGACAAGAATTTAAATTACAATGATTTTTGAGAAAAACAAAATATTGTTTATAGAAGAAGAAAAAGAAAAAACTAAGCAAACTGTGAACAAGAATGCAGCCCCTTTTGTAGGCCTTCTATTGGCACAGTGAGCCGGCGACTGCTGGAGCGGGCTTGCAAGATGGTGCTGATGGAAGCTCGGTGCAGTGCGCCGCTCAACTAGCCGGCGAGGCAGACTGGTGCAGTAAATCGGGCGCATGGCAGATGCATAAGCGGGTACGGGCGCAGCCGAGGGCGTATACGGGTGGTCGGTTGGGACGCGTGGCAACCGGCGGGGTGAAGCGCGCCTTCGCGTTGGGGGCACAGGCGACAATGCCCGGGCCTACAAACGGTGTGGCTCTGCCACGTGGCGGCGGGCGGCGGTGGGCCTGGAAAAAAATGCCTGCAGCGCACCGCGTGTCGTACGGCACGACCGGGTACAGGCAGCAGGCGGCGGGAGAACGTAGAGAGAGATAGAGAGAGAGCATTGGAGGACGAGAGAGAGAGGGAAAAGTAAACAGAGAGAGAGAGTGAGCGCAACAGGGAGTGAGAGAGAAAGGGAAAAGGTAGAGAGGAAAAAAAATAAGGGGAGGAGAGAGATAGGAAGAGAAATGGAGGGAGAAGAGAGAGGAATGAGGGAGAGAACTCTTTTTTTAAAAAAAAAACTGTGAGAGAGGGAGATCAGGAAAAAATGCAGGATAGAGAACAATGGAGGAGAGAGAGGTTTTCGGCTAGGAGGGTTTGGAGAAGAAGAATAAAAAATCTGAAGGGGAGGAAATTTTTTTAGAATGAGAGAGCCTCCACCCTTCTCCTTGATTTTATAGTTTAAAGTGGGATTTTGAATTTCAAAAAGGTGATAAAGGGGTTTTAATTCTTTACATTAAGCTCACCCTTAATTATAGGATCCTCTTTTAAGACAATAAAAGCTATTTTGAATTTCAAATTTTGAAAGAATTATGTCTCTGTTTTAAATTTCAGGATTCCCTCCTCTCTCTCTCTCTCTCTCTTAGTTGGCATGTGGGCCCCAGTTGAAGATAAAATACGAAAATAAAATGTTGTTTCTGCCAAGATTCAAACCCTGGTCACTTCACTGGAATTCAAGTTGTCTCACCATTATGCCATCTGTCCGTTCATGTCCTGCATGCACATAAAATAACAATTAAGTCAATGCGGCAATTAAATCATTCAAATATACATTAAATCATTGCCGATAAACCCTTATTGAGAATGAAATTGTCACACTTAATTAATTCTTGAAATGATGATATTCTCAGTTCTGATTTTAAAAAAAATGATATATTTGATAGCATCATCAATTTATCTATCATTTTATATGGTTTTGTATGTAAAATCGCAAGTGTACTGTGCAAATTCCATCTATTTATCATATAAAAATGTATAATTATCAGGTATACACCCGTAACCTTGACGTCTCAGGTTACATCAGGCCCAGTGGCGAACGGGTACACATCTAATAGTATCACACCTGGCTCCACAGTCAGAAACGCACCAGAAACTACCACAAGAACCAGGAAAACACCGACCCGCTGGGACGGAACAGCAACCCTTCGGATAGTGCGCTGGCTACTCCAACCTATCTGGCTCAGGTGGTTCTGCCTCCTCTCAGCCACAAGTGACACCCCGACATGTACCACTCCCACACCGGTACATCGTCACTACCACACCGACACTGCGTCACTCCCACATTGGAACAAGGTGTCAAATACAAACCACAGTCGTTCTAAATCCACGGTCGTATAAACACAACACAATGCAATTCCGATCACATGGAAATCCCTACCCCCAACGTATGATTTCAAACATGCATTTAACAAGATTGTCTAACAATATACACACATGTTAATTGCAGGAATTAATGGGGCTCTGGCTTGAATTGTGTAGCTCATGGTTGACACAATTCACAAATCGCGTCGCTTATGGCTGACACGATTCACAAATTGCGTCGCCCGTGACCGACGTCATTCAACGCCCTAAACTAGTTCCCACAAAAACTGTCCTCGGGACATGAGGGATCTGGGCCTAAATCGCATCGCCCATGGTCGACACCATTTAAATGGCATCACCTGAGCCCGATGCCAGTTAGCGCCCGAAAATAGAACTCCCCCTCCAGCCTCACTGAGTCTCAACATGGGATTGGCTACCCCAAATCGCCCTAAAACGCCAAAATAGAAAAGGTAGGGAAGAATCCAAATTACCATATTGAAAACACACCAATCCCCATTTCATAAAAACGAACATTTCCATCAAAAAGCCCCCTAAACATGCTCATTCTACCCAAAATTCTCATACCTCTAGAGCATGCTCCAAAGTGAGAAATCATACTTTAAAGTAAACGAATCACGTGCAAGGATCGTCACCCTACCGGTTACTTGAACTCCTCCTAGCTCCTTGCCGCCGAAATGCCACACTACAAGCTGCCGTTGGTACCGCCGTCGACACCGTCACTCTGCTGGGACGTGGAGGAGATGGTGGTGGTGGTAGTGGTGAGAGGTAGAGAGGTGTTGGAGTGGTGGAAGAGGAAGAAGAGGAAGGGTAAGGGAAGGGGGAAACGGAGGGAGTCGGAGAGAGGGAGGAGAGAGAGAGTGAAGGAAGCAATGAGGGAAAGGAAGGATGGCTCGGAACGTCAAACCAAATCGTGTCATTCTCAGACGACGCCAATCAGACGACAAGACGGAGTCATACACTGGCGGATCTCTAAATCGCTTCGACCACGTGTGACGCTATTCAGACAATAGGACCGGGGCCGTACGGACACGCCTCGACGCCCGACCACGCGTCCCACCAGCATGGCTCAGAAATCGTGTCCCCCAAGCCACCATTCAAAAGCTCGTCTCACCAGCTCAGCGTGATTAAAAGGCTATGGCACAGGCCCACAAGGGTCCAAACCAAGGGGTCCAACTCCGAAACCTGATCCGATAATTGAATCCGAAACCTTAGTCCTTACATTCTCCCCCCCTTAAGAAAATTTTGTCCTCGAAATTGTAACCACTCAAACTACAACCACTGCCAACAACTCCATAAACTCCCTTTCCTTGGCCTTCCGAACGTGCCTCGGGAAGTACTATCCACTAAACTCTCTCACAAATGCCTCCTAAGGAATCTCTCTCAAAGATCTATTTGCAAACATCATCCTCTTGATGGTAACCCACCAATCATAGGCATCGTCCTTCAACAAGTAGATTGCCAACAAGGTCTTGTTGTCCCCAGCACACTCAAGAACATCGAATGCCCTCTCCACTTCCTTAATCCAATGAGCCGCCTCATCTAGGTCAGGTCGACCCGTGAAAGAAGGTGTCTTCAACTTCAAGAACCGTTGTGGACTAACCGCCTCAGGTGTTTGATCCCTCACTATCATCTCTAGGCTGATATTTGGACATTGCCCCAATCATAGCCTCCACAAAACGATCCACATTCTGCCCATCTGCCCCTAAACTACTATCGTCATTCCCCATATTATGAACCAACGGACCTCTCCTCTTAGGTGCCATCACTACTCTATAAACACAAAAATCGAAACAAGTACGTCAAAACCTACTAACCTATGCCAGCAACCATCGCCTATACATACTCGTACTTATTGTTGGATTATAATATTTAACCTAGTTTATCACATATTTGACCAGACCGAGCTTTGATATCATCTATAACGACCCGCCATCCTATAATCGGGGACCCGATTACTAAATAGGTATCAGATCATTATCTTCGTGTTCACACCCGGATCTCAAACAACATGTAGGTGTTAAACATGGATAAATATGACAATCTCACAAACCACAAGAAAAGTACAAATGCGCAGGAAACATAATATCAATGTCCATATACAGTCCAATAACAATTACATGGTCTACATAAATTAAATATGTGCAGGCAAAAAAAAAAGTACAACAACATCGGACCATATCCCGGGACTAAGATAGCTACTAGTCCGCACACGAGGAAGAAAACCACACGCCAATGCTCGTCAAGAGGTCCACACCTGAAAAACTAGGGAGTGAGCCACACAAGAACTTGGCTCAATAGGGATCACCGGATCCCCACCTCCCGGAAACACTACCAGGCAACTGCAAAAGTAAAGGAAACCTATAAACGAAAGCAGAAAAGCTACAGCCCCAACGGCGAAAGTCAACAAGATAGCTCCAAAGATTCCATTGTAGGATATGAAATACATGTATTTGTAAATGCAACAGGCACAGTTCAGTTCTAAAGCAACTCAACCAACCCAACTCAATACCAGAGTTCACACCAACAATTCGGCTAAACACACAAACCACACCGCCGAACGCGTACAAACAGCGCCTCATAACACAACCAACACCTCACGCCTGTCCACTCCTACGAGCTCTGGACACCGTAGGGTGAGGCGGTAAGTCAAACTAGGACTAATCAAGACTAGTGAATCACTACCACCTAGTTACATGAGCACATAAGCAATCGAAACCATTGTCCTATCGACCGGACTTCCCTCCATGCTTGGCCTAGGAGCTATACGAGGTCCCTGGGGACCGGCGAAACCCCCCTCAATCCGAATCTATACGGACAACTCGTAACCCTAGCCTCCAGGGTTACATCAATCCAAAGGGTGAATGGGTATACACCGATAACCTTGACGTCTCAAGTTACATCAAGCCCAGTGGCGAATGGGTACACTTCTAGCAATATCAAACCCGGCACCACAGTAAAAAATGCACTAGAAACTGCCACGACAACCAAGAAAACACAGACCCGTTGAGACGGAACAACAACCCCTCGGATAGCGTATAGGCTACTCCGGCCTGTCTGGCTCAGGTGGTTCTGCCTCCTCCCAGCCACAAGTGATACCCCAACATGTACCACTCCCACACCGGTACAGCGTCACTGCCACATTGACACCGCATCACTCCCACACCGACACAAGGTGTCAAACACAAACTGATAGAATTGGGTGGCCTCAAAGCCAATCATTCTACATTCTAATTTGAAATATTAAAGGCAATCATTTCATTATATATAGTTCTCGCAAATTAACTATCGTAATGAAGATCCGTAGACAAATGTATGGGATATTGAATCATGATGAAATCATAATAATGAGATCAATATTCTTAGTCACTTGTCTTAAACAGTTCTCGATCATAGGATATTTGAATTGGACATTAAATATCCGATAAGATCAACATAGGTTATTTCTGCTCATGCGATGAGGGTGAATGATCTCACATTCACTCATGTGGTGACACTAAGACAAACTTGTGGGTACTCATTAGAGAATGAGTTCACTGAATAGATCAGAATTAGAATTCCTAGATGGTCATTATACCTGATAGTCAACCAGGAAATTCAATCATTGCAGTAGCACAGTTGGTCCTTTCACCTGAGTCACCAACGATACCTTGCTTATAGACCATGTGACTTGATTCTCTGGTTTGTAGACTTTAACCATTAAGTCCACGATAGTTAGTCTCTCAGACACAGCGGAAAGCTTGCGAAGGTAATTAAGTGAACAACAGGGGATCACTCACTCTTGGTATACGACTGGAGAGAGAATGTCCTATGGATGTGTACACATAAATCCCTGGCCAGGGTCAACTGAAAGAGATGTCTTTCTAGAAGTTAACTGAGTACTGGAATCCATCTAAATAATGTGATAAAGGGTTTGACTATGAAACCATACCTTTGCGTTATTGAGACATTGGATGAGTGAAGGATTTTATCTGTGCGGTATCTGCAGACAGAAAGGTTCAAATAAAGGGAACAATATCCCTTATATCTTCTGGGATCATGAGGTAGTGTTTGGTGCCGTTCATGGTCAGAAGGTCAAGTGGATTAATCATCATATGATAAACCACTTATTTATAGAATTAATTATTTAACATATAATGTTTAAATAATAATTAGTAAATACTAAACTTTAGTATTAGTTCTAAGTTTAGTGGGCCTGAAACCAGATTGATATATGGGCCTAAGGGTCACACATATAAGAGTTCTCGTAAGACGGTGAGAGATGTTAAAAATTATATTTATCTGGGTTTTTTGTGAAAAACCACAGGATAAACTCTTAGATAATCATGAGGATTAATCCTTTGCCTTATCTATAATTGTTATAAAAGGAGGCCAAGGGGAGGGTGGTAGTGGTACATGTACACTACACCAAGGGGAGGGTTTGCGTGTTTAGCCAAGACGCTGGTTATGGGCTCCATGATGGAATGGTTTCAGAGTTATGCATGTTATATTTTAAATGCATGTATTTTATGTCAAAATTTGGGAACTGTGTTTACTGCTTTACTTATTAAATTGCCTATATTTGTGTATTGCACTTGTGGTTATGTGAGTGGGTCGTGGGAATTGAAGGACCCCTACTGAGTCTATTTCTACAAGACTCAACCCCCTGCAGTTTTCAAGTGAGGATTCCAGGCAAGTGTAGCGAGGAGAGTGTTGCCTTAGGTTGCGTGCCAGCAGCCGCTGTTCTGAGATATGCCCCAATGTAGTTGTTATTTTCTTTTCTGGTATGTACACTTAATTATTTCTTTTCTATTGGAGTATGTAATTAACTGCTGAGTCAAATCGAATTGTAATAATTTTTAATTCCTGCACTTCCTTTACAATTCGATGTGATGTGGATGCTTAGCTTAGTTTATTATTTATTTCCTACACTTATCGAGATCCTGGTTTGGCTCCAAATTTAATGATTCAGTACCCATTTAGTAATCGGATCCCCGATTATAGGGTGGCGGGTCGTTACACTGCACCTCCATTTAGCATGAACACAAATCCAAAAATGGATTTACTGTCATCCATATCTGACTGGAAGCTCGAGTCAGTATATCCTCAAAGTTTCAAGTCGTCTCCTCTATAAACGAGAAATAGATCTGTAGTCCTTCTCAAGTATCTAAGGATACATTTCATCGCCTTCCAGTGTGCCTCACCTAGATTAGCCTGATATCTACTAGTGACACTTAGTGGATGTGCCACATCAGGCCTAGTACATAGCATTATATATATGATAGATCCTATTACGTAAGCATAAAGAACTCTATCTATGTATGCTTTCTCTTCACGTGTCTTGGGAGACATTCCTTTGGAGAGATAAATTCTATGTCTCATCGAAATGAGACATCTCTTTGAATTTTCCATGCCAAATCTTTTGACGATGGTGTCTATGTATATAGATTGGGATAATCCAAGCATCCTCTTGGATGTATCTCTATAGATCTTTATTCCCATAATATAGGATGCCTCTCCCAAATCTTTCATAGAGAAGTTTTTGGATAACCAAATTTTTACTGATGACAACATTCCTACATCATTCCCAATGAGTAGAATGTCATCAACGTAAAGTACTAAAAAGGTAACCGCACTCCCACTAGTCTTTTTATGTACACAAGGTTCATCTTCATTCTTAATGAAGTCATAAGATTTGATTGCTTCATCAAATCTTAAGTTCTAAGTTCGGGATGCCTGTTTAAATCCATAAATTGATCATTGCAGTCTGCATACTTTACTTGGATGTTCTTTGGAAGTGAATCCTTCAGGTTGTATCATACACACCTCTTTCTGAAGGTTGCCATTAAGGAACGATGTTTTCACATCCATTTGCCATATTTCATAATCATAGAATGCAGCAACGACAAAAAGTATTCTGATTGACTTAATCATGGCAACTGGGGAAAAAGTTTCGTCATAGTCAATTCATTGTCTTTGACGATACCCTTTCGCTACTAGTCTTGCCTTATAAGTGTCAATTTGTCTATCTGCGCCGATCTTTCTTTTAAAGATCCATTTACTACCAATCGGTACTATACCTTCTGGCAAATTAACCAAGTTCCAAACTTGGTTGGTGATAAGTTCACAATTTTACATAAATAACAGATGAAATTTACACACTTTGCTATCAATTTAATGAACAAAATCACATGGAATGATAGATAATCAATTATGCATTCAAACATATCAATTCTGTAAAATTCGAATTTCAAATATCATCACTCCATGGATTGAACAAGGGTAGCAATTTCATTCTCAACTAAAACTTTCTCGACAATTTTTTAATGTGCATTTGGATGATTTATTGATTGCCGCATGAACTTAACTGTTATTTTATGTGAATGCCGGACATGAACAAGCAGATGGCATAGTGGTTGGACTACCTGGATTTCAAAGAAGTGACCAGGATTTGAATCCTAGAAGGAAAAAGAGTGTATTTCTTTGTCTTAAAAAAGGGAACCACAAGCCAACTAAGAGAGAGAAGAGGGAATTTCGGAATTCAAATTTCAAAAATACTATTTTTAAATTTAAATTTTAAAATTTCAAAATCTCGAAAATAACATTCATTTTTCAACTCAAAATTTGAAATTTGAAATATTCCTCTCTAAATTTAAATTTCAAATGAACATTCATGGAGAATCCTCTAATCAAGAGGGAGCTTAATGCAAGCAATTAAGGGCCTATTTATTAGAAGATTTGAAATTCAAAATTTGAATTAATAATTCTCTTCTATAAAAACCAAGAGAGTAGGAGAAAAAGACACTTTTGAATCTTGTTTTTGAAAGGCTTTATCTTACTTCTCCTTCACCCCTCCATCCCAATCTCTCTATCATTTTTCTCTTTTGTAATTTTCTTGTTCATCTCTCTTTCTCACACAGTTTTCAAAAAAAAAAAAATTCTTTTGCACTCTCTCTTGCTCCCTCTCTCTCTCTCTTCTTTACTCTCTGCCGCAGCTCTCTCTCTCTCCACTGTTTCTCCCTCTCTCTACTGCCTCCCTCTTCCCCACCGCTCTCTCTCTCTCACTTTTTCTCTCTTTCCCTCTCCCCTCGTCAGACTCTCTCTCTCTCTCTCCCTTTTATTTTTCTTATTTTTTCTCTTCTACCCCTCTATCCTTTTCTTCCTCTCTCAGTTTCCTCTCTCTGTCCCTCTCCACATCTCTCTTCTCTCTCTGCTCGTGTCGTCAGCGCACTGTGCGCCGCTTGCCACACACCACACAACAGCGTGCGGTGCACTCCCGCCCTCTGCCGCCGCACAACAAGCCACGCGGCAGAGCTGCGTTGTTCGCTGGAGGGTGCTCAACCAATTGCCTAAAAAGATGAAAGATCTTGGAGCTCCACTTATCTCTTGTGTTATTGAAGGAACCACCTTTGATAAGGCACTATTGGACCTTGGAGCAAGTGTGAACCTATTGCTTACCTCAGTTTATGAAAAATTTGGGATAGGAGAATTGAAACCAACTCCAGTGATCCTACAATTGGCCGATAGATCTCTTAGGATACCGAAAGGAATGGTAGAAGATGTCATTGTCAGGATTGATACTTGCTACTTCCTAGTTGATTTTGTCATCCTTGACATGGAGCCCATTCAGCATCTGAGAAATAGCCCAATCATATTGGGCCGCCCTTTTCTGGCTACTGCAAATGCCATCATTAACTGCAAATCTAGGTTAATGGACATCTCATTTGGGGATCACAAATTATCCCTCAATATTTTCAGAACTTCTTGCCATATGCAGGATGGGGAAGATTGCTTTGCAATTGATGTGATTGATAACATTTTAGAAACATCCCCTTTAGCCCAATTTGAAGAAGAAGAGGAGTTAATGGCCATATCAGATTTGAATAAGAAGGCCTGGCGGCCCAATAAGGTTGAACCTCTACCTGAACTCAATCTAGAACCTACTCCTCCATCTCTCCAAGTTCCTCCTCAGTTGGAACTCAAACCTTTACCGAACTCTCTCAAATATGTCTTTTTGGGCCCGTCCGAGACTCTACCTGTGATCATAGCTGCGGATCTTAACCCTACCCAAGAGGAACAAGTCATTGAAGTTCTTCGAACTCATAAAGAAGCCATAGGGTGGTCAGTAGCTGATTTGAAAGGAATAAGCCCAACCAAATGCATGCATCATATTTATCTTGAAGATAATGCAAAACCTAGTAGAGAGATGCAAAGAAAATTGAATCCTATTATGATGGAAGTGGTTAAGAAAGAAGTGGTGAAATGGCTAGATGCGGGTATCATATACCCAATATCTGATAGCAAGTGGGTAAGCCCAACCCAAGTAGTGCCAAAGAAGTCTGGCTTAACTGTGGTAACAAATGAAAAAGGTGAAGAAATACCCACTAGGCTAACCACGGGGTGGAGAGTTTGTATTGATTACAGAAAATTAAATACAATGACAAAGAAAGATCATTTCCCACTCCCATTTATTGATCAGATTTTGGAAAAGCTAGCGGGCCAGAATTATTTCTGTTTCTTAGATGGGTATTCAGGATATAATCAAGTGGCTATCTACCCAGAAGATCAAGAGAAAACCACATTCACATGCCCATTTGGCACATTTGCGTTCCGAAGAATGCTGTTTGGACTATGTAATGCACTAGCAACTTTCCAAAGGTGCATGTTGGCCATCTTTTCAGATATGGTAGGAGAATTCCTCGAAGTATTTATGGATGATTTTTTAATATTTCGGGATTCATTTGAAATTTGTCTGGAAAATTTGAAAAACATACTTGGAAGATGCATAAAGACTAATTTGGTTCTAAGTTGGAAAAAGAGTCATTTCATAGTTAAAGAGGGCATAGTTTTGGGCTATATAGTGTTTGGATGAGGTATCGAAGTAGATAAAGCTAAGGTTAGCCTAATCCCCAATCTTCCTCCACCCACTTCGGTAAAGCAAATTCGATCATTCCTGGGCCATGCCGGCTTCTATCGCCAGTTTATTCAAAATTTCTCTCAAATTGACCGACCATTAACCCTTCTCTTAGTCAAAGATGTTCCATTCTATATTGATGAAAAATACTTGGAAGTATTTAAATCTTTAAAAGAGACTCTGACCAAAGCTCCCATTCTCCTATCGCCTGATCGGTCTTTGCCTTTTGAGATAATGTGCGATGCTTCTGATTATGCTATGGGGGCAGTACTGGGACAAAGAATCAATAAAAAGTCCGTGGTGATTTATTATGCAAGTCGTACACTTGTAGATGCACAGATGAACTATACCACCACAGAAAAGGAATTGCTAGCTGTTGTTTTTGCCCTGGAGAAATTTCAATTTTACCTTTTGGGGGCAAAAGTGATTATTTATTCTGATCACTCAGCATTGAAATATTTGTTAATAAAGAAAGATGTCAAACCAAGATTAATCAGGTGGATCCTACTCCTCCAAGAATTTGATTTGGAAATTCGGGATAAAAAGAGATCCGAGAATGTAGTAGCTGACCATCTCTCCCGAATCATGATTTCAAATAATGAACCAATAAAAGATTCATTCCCTGATGAACATCTATTGGCCATCTCTCACATTTCACCACCATGGTATGCACATATTGTAAATTTTAAGGTGACCGACCAAGTTCCTCAAGGATGGACAAGAAATGAAAAAGATAAATTCTTCTCTCAAGAGAAGTATTATTTCTAGGAAGATCCTGAACTCTTTAAAATTTGTCCAGATCAAATCATTCGGAGATGTGTCCCTGAAGAAGAACAACAAAGTGTCTTAAGCTTTTGCCACAACCTCGCTTGTGGAGGCCATTTCTCAGGAAAGAAAACTGTAGCAGAAGTTCTACAAAGCGGTTTCTATTGGCCCACGCTTTTTAAGGATGCATATGAGTTCAGTAAAACGTGCTTAAGATGTCAAGCTGTTGGGAACATGGCCAAAAGAGATATGATGCCACTCAATCCAATCCTAGTGGTTGAAATTTTTGATGTTTGGGGAATAGATTTCATGGGCCCTCTTCCACCATCTTTTGGATGCAAATACATCTTGGTGGCAGTGGACTATATATCTAAATGGATTGAAGCAATAGCCACTCGAACCAATGATCACAAGGTGGTAATAAAATTTGTGCAGAAGAATATCTTTTCTAGGTTCAGATGGCCAAAGGCTATCATTAGTGATGGGGGTTCGCACTTCACTCATTCTCAATTTCGAGTATTGCTCAAAAGATATGGGATTACTCATAAGCTTGCTACCCCTTACCATCCCCAAACTAGTGGCCAAGTGGAGATATCCAATAGACAAATAAAGAATATCTTGCAAAAATCCGTTAGGCCCGATAGAAAAGATTGGTTCGAATGGTTAGATGATGCTTTGTGGGCCTATCGGACTGCTTACAAAACTTCTATTGGCATGTCACTATATAGGCTAGTCGTTGGAAAAGCCTGTCATCTCCCAGTGGAATTAGAACATAGAGCTTATTGGGCTATCAAACAGGTCAATTTTGATCTAGTCAAAGCTGGTTCACACATAACCTTACAACTGAGCGAACTAGATGAAATGAGAAATGAACCCTATGAGAACTTGAAAATCTATAAAGCCAATACTAAAGCTTTTCATGATAAACATATTGTGAGAAAATCCTTCCATCCTAATCAAAAAGTCTGGCTATTTAACTCTAGGTTATGTTTGTTTCCTGGAAAATTGAAATTAAGATGGGATGGTCCATTCTTAGTGATTAAAGCTTTTGACCATGGTGCAGTCAAGATCATGGATCCAAAAAATGGATAGACATTTACTGTTAATGGGCAACGTCTAAAACCATATATTGGGAACATTCAGAATTGTCCATTGGAATCCATAGAGCTGAGTGATCCAAACTAGACAAACATGGATCTGGCTGAAGATGTTAAACTTAGTGCTTATTGGGAGGCAATCCAATCTTCACATTCTGTGGTAATCCTAATTATTCTCTTTTTCTTTTCTTTTTAGAAAACTCAGAAAATCTACCTTGGAGAACAGAGAGAAGCCTCGTCACACCTCAGGCTGTATCTCTCCTCATCATGAATTCCATAATTTTTGTGCATTTCTATACCATTGAGGACAATGTCAGTCAAGTTGGGGGGAGGAGAATCATGATGAATATTGAATAAATCATTATGAATATTGAACAATCTTTTAAATGAATATTTTTTTGAAAAATTTCATCATTTTTACACAAAATTTTCAAAAATCTCTTCACTTTCACACCCCAACAGAAATTTTTATCTATCATAATTAATTTAGGGAATCTTGATCAAAATTGAGTTAGTAAGTTGAGTAAAAGTTTGAATTAACCCCCCTCTCTACAAAAAATCATGACGGGATGATTTTCACACACACACAGTAACTTGGAAAGAGTGAAAAATCCTAAAAATGTAGAATTGTTGGAGTTGACCCGAAGTGCAGGATTATCCATTCTGTTTTTACCTTTAGGTCAAACGAACGGGAAGTTAGGATTCGTAATAGGAGATCAAACCACTTAACACTTTAAGGAGGTGGTCACTTCGAAAAAGGACAATCAGAAGCATGAAAATCAAATAAATATGCTTCAAAAGAGTCAAAGGAAGGACGGTGGCAAAAAGTATGCGCCTCCCCTCAGACAAAAATAAAGAGGGTGGCAAAAAGTACACACTCTCAAAGCATAAATAAATGAAAAACAATTTAATCGTGCTAAAGTCCTTCACAACAAAATAAGACCAAATCCTAAAAAGTTTTAAGTCGGGGCGAAAACCGAAAACGAACCTAGCTAACTAATCCAGAGATCTCTTTTTCTGTTCTCTCCCCTGAGTAATTCTACCTCAAGGGTCAGTGAAGGCAACGATATACCAACCAGGATAGAAATGAACTCCAAGCACCTCAAATGATATGCACAATCACCTGTCCTGATTCCAAGTATAGTGGGCGGGAGAACGTAAACTTGAATTCAAATTACTTAACATTTGCAATAGATATCCTTTAAAATGAAGTGTGATTCTTTTCACTAATCATGGTAGTCCTAATTTTTCAAATGATTACATTGCTAAGGGACTAGCAATGATTAAGTTGGGGGATGTGATAAGTTCACAATTTTACATAAATAACATATGAAATTTACACACTTTGCTATCAATTTAATGAACAAAATCACATGGAATGATAGATAAATCAATTGTGTGTTCAAACCTTTTTCGACAATTATTTAATGTGCATTTGGATGATTTATTAATTGCCGCATGAACTTAACCATTATTTTATGTGAATGCAGGACATGAACAAGTGGATGGCATAGTGGTTGAACTACCTGGATTTCAAGGAAGTGACTAGGGTTCAAATCCTGGAAGGAATAAGAGTGTATTTCTTTTTGTCTTAAAAAAGGGAACCACAAGCCAACTAAGAGAGTGAAGAGGAAATTTCGGAATTCAAATTTCAAAAATACTATTTTTTAAATTTGAACTTTAAAATTTCAAAATCTCGAAAATAACATTTATTCTTGAATTCAAAATTCAAGATTTGAAATATCCCTCTCTAAATTTAAATTTCAAATGAACATTCATAAAGAATCCTCTAATCAAGAGGGAGCTTAATGCAAGCAATTAAGGGCCCATTTATTAGAGGATTTGAAATTCAAAATTTGAATTAAGAATTCTCTTCTATAAAAACCAAGAGAGTGGAAGAAAAAGACACTTTTGAATTTTGTTTTTGAAAGGCTTTCTCTCACTTCTCCTTCATCCCTCCATCCGAATCTCTCTCTCATTTTTCTCTTTTGTAATTTTCTTGTTCATCTCTCTTTCTCACATAGTTTTCAAAATTATTTTTTTTCTTTTGTTCTCTCTTGCTCCCTCTCTCTCTCTTTTCTTTGCTCTCTGCCGTAGCTCTCTCTCTCTCCACTGTTTCTCCCTTTCTCTACTGCCTCCCTCTTCCCCACACGCTCTCTCTCACACTTTTTCTCTCTTTCCCTCCCCCCCGGTTTGACTCTCTCTCTCCCTCTCTCCCTTTTCTTTTTCTTATTTTTTGTCTTCTTCCCCTTTGTCCTTTTCTTCCTCTCTCCGTTTCCTCTCTCTGTCCCTCTCCACGTCTCTCTTCTCTCTCTGCTCGTGTCGTCAGCGCACTGCGGGCCCGCCGCCTGCCACACGCCACGCGGCAACGTGCGGCGTACTCCCGCCCTCCGCCGCCGCACGACAAGCCACATGGCAGAGCCGCGTTGTTCGCTGGAGGGTGCTTCGTCGTCCGTGCCCCGCGTTGCCGCCCCGTCAGCACACCGCGTGCCAGCCGCCATCAGCCTCCACGCGGCACCCTCGTGCTTTCGCCCCGCTCGGCATCATCGATCGAGCCCCTACGCGGCAGGAGGCATCCCGCCAAGCGACGCCACATGGCACACTCGCCACCGCGCCAGTATCTGCATCCGCCACGGCAGCGCCCGTGCACTTCCCGCTCGCAAGCCGCCAGCGTCCGAGGCTGCCAACCTCCACCTGTACGCGGTGCACCGCGCCATCGGCCTTCGCACGCAACCCCCCAGTCCACTGAGCCAGCTCGCTTCCCAGTCACTTTTGCCCCAGCTACCCCGACGCATTGAACCGCCCGAAGCAACACTTTACTGTGTTTTCTCCATTATCCCTCTTAGTTAGTTTATTTTTGTTAAGAAACTAGTTAGCATCTGTGTTAAACTTTTTTAGAACTGTTGTAATCTGTTTTATTTTAATAAGAGTGATCAAGTTATTTTTTTTATTTTGCAGGCATTTTTATTGTTTTTCTAGATTTAGACTGTTTTTAGATGCTACCAAGATTTAGATTCACATATTTTGTTTAATTCCATAAATAGTTTTTAGTTGTATTTTCTTAACAAAACTTAGTTTTTATATAGCATGCTTTAATCTTGGTAGTTATTTGATTTTTATTTTTAATCTACATCCCAAAGTGAAACTCATCAATAACCTTTTGCTAAAAACTCAATATTTTCAAAGTTAATAATTCTATGTCTCCGTGGACCGACCCAGTCTCAACCATGCACTACTTTGCTATCTTTATTTGAGATTCGGAAATTAAGATTGATGTTATTTGTGTTTTAACGACGGCATTTAAGTACGCATCAGTTGGCATGCATGGACTGAATTTCTAAATTCATTGCCTCTTGCCATTTCTCTGATTCTTGACTATTCGTGGCATCTTGGTAGGTTTGAGGATCATCATCCTCATTTAAGTACACTAACGGTTTGCCGTCATCGATATGTCCAACATATCTTTCAGGCTGCTTAGGCACTCTACCAGATCTGCGAATTTCTTGTGTATTATTTTGAACATATTCTTGAATCAATGGCTCATCAGATGAGCCAGCATTGATTTGTGAGTCTGAAATTTCTTCTAGTTCTATCTTTCTCCCACTGTTTTCTTTTAAAAGATATTATTTCTCTAAGAAGACAGCTCTTTTTGCGACAAACACCCTTTGATCGCTGGGCTGATAGAAATAATCTTTTGACTTTTGGATATCCCATAAACCTGTATTTTTCTGTCCTGGAATCCAATTTATCTGTATCATGTCTTTTGACATGGGCAAGACAACCCCAGATTCTAACATGCTTAAATATGGCTTCTTCCCTTTCCATATCTCATATGGAGTGGAAGATACTAACTTACTAGGAACTTTGTTCAATAGATATGCAGCAGACAGTAGTGCATATCTCCATAAAGAAATTAGAAGTTTAGCATAACTCATCATTAATCGTACCATATCTAATAGATTACGATTTCTCTTTTCCGATACACCATTTAACTGTGGTGTATAAGGAGGAGTCCATTGAAATAGAATACCATTATTCTTTAGATATTGCGTACATTCTGTACTTAACTATTTACCCCCTCGATCAGATCGAAGAGTCTTGATACTTTTTCCAGTTTAGTTCTCAACTTCATTTTTAAATTCTTTAAATTTGTTAAAGACTTCTGACTTATATTTCATTAAATATATGCAACCATATCTTGAGAAATCATTTGTAAATGAAACGAAGTATGAGTAACCACCCATAGCATGAGTGGACGTTAGACCACATACATCGCTATGTATTAGTTCCAATAATTCCGTAGCTCTTTCTCCATGTCTAGAAAATGGAGCTTTAGTCATTTTTCTCATGAGACAAGCTTCACAAGTTGCAAATAATTTATAATCAAATAGATTAAGATATCCATTCTTTTGCAACTTAATGATCCTATTTTCATTTATATGACCGAGTCTACAATGCCATAGGTATAATTTATTCACATCTTTATCTATTCATTCAAGAGACTTATTTACTAGATATACATCACATGTAATATCAAGTAAATACAAATCATTTAATAAATATCTAGAAACAAACAATTTGTCTCTTAGATAAATAGAACAACTATTATTCTCTAGTTTCATTGAATATCCTTCTTTGTCTAAATAAGGAATAGAAATGATATTCCTAAGTTGGAACATAATAACAATCTTTAAGTTCCAACATGTCTCCTGATGGCATCTTGAGTCTTGTTGTCCCTATAGCTAATGCAACAACCTTTGCTTTATTTCCAAGTCTCAGATCCACGTCTCCACGATTCAATCTTCTTCTACTTGTTAGTACCTGCAAGTTATTGCAGATATAAGAAGCACATCCAGTATCTAATTCCCAAGATGTAGATTCTCTATAAGACAAGTTAAGATCAATCATAAGTATACTTGAAACTTCACCAAACTTCTCCTTTGCTTTTTCTGCTAGATAAATCTTACAGTTTCTTTTCTAGTATCCTTATTTATGGTAGTGGAAACATTGACCTTTATCATTGGCTTTTGCTTTGTCCTTTTGAACAGCTGGCTTGCTTTTCACTGGCTTTTTGGACTTTCCTTTCTTAAAAGTCTATCTAGCTTTCCTTTTCTTTTTGGTCTTACCAACAAGCATAACATGTGGCTTATCCTTCTGGATAGTCCTTTCAGTTGTCTTCAACATGTTGAACAGCTCAGTCAGTGTAACCTCAATTTTATTCATATTGAAGTTAATGATAAACTGTAAAAAAGAATCAGATAAGGATTGAAGGATTAAATTGATGCTTAAGTCATTGTTCATAATAAAGTCAAGCACCGCAAGACTTTCTATCCACTCTATCATTTTAAGCACATGTGTGCCATCGGTCATTCTAGTCCTGAACAGTTTATTTGATATCTCATATCTTTCTATTCTTGACTATTCACTAAACAACTCTTGTAGGTGATTTAGAATAGCCTTAGCTTCCATATTATCATACTGTCTTTGTAGTTCATTAGACATAGAACTCAACATATAACATTGGACTTTAATAGAGTCCTCTTAGTTATCATAAATCATCAATTTATCTTCATTGACATTTTCACTAGGTTGTTCTCGATCAAGTTGATCCAGGACATAAGTAATTTTCTCATACCTAAGGACAATCTTCAGGTTACGGAGCCAATCAATATAATTTGGTCACGTGAGTTTCTTATCATCGAGTATGCTACAAAGAGGATTATGCGACGACATAGCGACCTACAAAGAAATTTTACGATAATGAGCATATGGTTCAATTAAATCAGATGTAGGACTTTTAATCTAGATTTAGCTCCCACTATTTTTCGGCGATTTGTACGACCCTCTATTGTACAGAACGGGAGATTCCGATGATCTCCTAGTAAGGATCAAAATCCGTTGGATATCATACATGTGATCTTGTGGTAGCACAACAAATCACATCACAATCTTCAGGCAGCCAACGCTTGGCAATCGCAACAATTGTAATATCCGATCATTTTATAACCCCTAAATCAGATTGATCTTGTGGTAGTACAACAAATCAAATGATTTAGTTAAGTTAATCTATCATTACATAGATATCATGAACTCATGGTGTAATCCTTGTGGTAGCATAACAAAATTACATCATTTGTTCACCTCTCTAAAATGACATCATTATGTCTAGACCGTTAATTAATCTCTAAGTCAAATAGATCTTGTGGTAGCACAACAAATCCATTTAAAATAAAAATCAATCTAGGATCTATAATGATGGTGGGTTACGTGAAATATTCTTAATATCTCACGTTACAACTTAAAATTTTAAAAGATGGTATTTGAGTTAATTTTATAAAATAATGCTATTAATAATATTTCGATTTGAAGTATCATATATACTTTAATGAAATATCTATCTAATAGCACATTCCACTGTGAGTGCTTAGAATGACCGTGTGATTATCATGAAAAATCTAGGTTATTTAGTGTAAAATAAACCTATTAAAAAAAATAGCAACTAAGTGCAGTGATCGCCAGAAACTTTTAACTAAAAAGTTCCAAAAGAAGTTTGATCGCCTACCTTTTTAAACACGGAAGATATGGAGTCCTTAGTTCCCCTTCCTCAGCCGGCTGAAGAAAGAGAGCCCTTCCTTGCTTTTTGTTCTTGCTGTTGAATTTGAAATTTGAGGTTGAGGTTGAGGATCGTCCAGAAATCCTTGTGTTGAGTGCTTGATTTGCTCCTTTTGATTCTCTTGTTTGAGTTGAGTTGAGTTGAGTGCAGCAGAAAGTGTATAAAGAAAAGGAGATAAAGAAAACAATTATGAGAACTTAAGCAGAAGCAGTATCTATTCTAATCATGGTATTGAACATGCAACTAAACAGCAAACTTACTTGTTTTAATGGCTTTTGAAACCCCTTTATCAAGTAGGTTTTTGAAAAGAAAAGGAATGAAGTTGTGGTGTGTGTTGCATAGAGTGATTATGAAGAATGAGATTAATGAAATGAAAATAAAGGTGCAGAAATGAAACACTTATGCCCAATTGAATGAAGCTTTGAATTGGATGAAGAATGGAAGCCGACTTCTGGAAACAGCAGCGTTTCAGCGTTCCGACGTCGTTGCTTCGATCTTCAACTCGCTATCGCTCGAGATTACGCTTCACTTTAAATTACGCTTAACTTTTTTACTCTTCAACATGTAAGGTATTTATAGACTTTTTCTGCGTTCGTGGATTAACATAGAAAAACTTCGGATTTATCTATCTTAACCGACAGATAAATACTGATTAATTCATCTTTATCTGTAATTATCTAAAACGCGTCTAGAATGGCTGACGCCTTTCAGATTAATTAAGATAAGGATAATCGTCCGGGAAAACTTATCTTTATCTTTATCAGGTAAAACGCGTCCACATGTGTAGACGTCTTTTACACTAATTAAGATAAAGATAAACATCCGGGAAAACTTATCTTTATCTTTATCAGGTAAAACGCGTCCACAAGTGTAGACGTCTTTTACACTAATTAAGATAAGGATAAACATCCGGAAGATAAGTTTAAATAGCCTAGGAAACCTAAAACGCGTCACGTCATACAGACGCCTTTTAGCTAATTAATCAATTGATTAAAATTCAAATTTAAAATGCTAAAATAAGAATAAACTCTAAATGGCGTCCACATGAGTCGACGTCTTTTAGACTTCTTCATATTTTAACTGATATTTGAGTTAAAATCAATTTAATTGATTAACTTAAATATGTCTGTTAAACCCGACACTCAAAAATATTAATAAAAATTAATTAATGATTAAACATTAGACCATTCTGAGGCATTATTATATGATATGAAATTTACTCAAAAATGACGTCAAAATTAGCGTGTCTACAGCTGCCTCACCTTGGCATCGCCTTTGCAAGGGAGTGAAATGAAATGGAATGTACTGAAAAGGTGACGCCAAGGTGTGATAAGACACGCTCTTAACATCACATGATTGAAATTTTTCTCAAAATCATCAATGAAGATAGCTCAAGGAGATCAATAGAATCAATCCTGTCTGGATGAAGTAGACAAGGAAATAAAATAAGGTCGATCAACCTCCTCAGAGTGGGAAGTACCCCAGGTCGTAGACACTGTAGGTTTCATCATGGGGAGCGTTTGCCAGCCAATGTGGACGTGCTGCAGCCATGATGGATCTTAAAAGAAAACAAGAAATATTAGATAAAGAATCCAAGAAAGGATAGAATTCCAATGACATCTTTAAGCGAACCTCAAAGATAATCAAGATACTCAATTCAGAATGGAATATTTCATATCATGTTTGAAATTATTTGATTAAATGGTCTGAAACTTAATCAATAATTAATCATTATCACAATGATTTCAAAGTCCTACATGATGCATGCTGGGCTAAAAGAAAAATATAAAGTCAAATAAAATATAAATTAATCAAGGATAATATTGTTAAATTGTCATTAATGAGTCAAGATACCAATTCTTGTAATCCAGTGCTAAGCCGAAGCTCGTTTATCCGCGCACTGTTTCACAAAAGTGGAACCATCGTCCTCACTAATTAACAATCCAACGGCCTATCCGTGCGATTAAGAATCCTCTGGAATTATCACTGTTTTTGTTGAAGAGGAACTCAAATTCCAGTTTCATCAAAACCACAAGGTCCTTGATATACTCTAATAAATATTTATCATATAGTAATGCAAATGCACAATAATTACATGAAATAGTACAAGGGTAGAAATAACCGTCTTTTTAGCCACGGTTGAGACTTCTTGGCTCCCCACAGTGGGATCTTCTTGATATTTCAAGCTTTACTTGGAGTTTTTCTGCAATCAAAATTATTAGTAATTCCAAATAAATATTCACCAAAAACCACAAAATTTTGGGAAAATCATATAAAAGCTAAAAAGCGTCGTGTCGCGCAGACGCCATTCAACCTTGAAACGCGTCAGTGCTTCTCGACGCCTTTTACTCACAGAAACAGGTTTCTGGTTGTTCTCTACTCGGATTCCAACTCTACCAATATCCCTTTTCCAATCCGGAAAAGGTCTACCTAGGATCGCAATTCCTTCTATATAAACACCCCTAGGTTGTTCCCAAGCAATCCTACCATAATCCAAAGATCTAAAGTTGAGTTTTCTTCTAAGCTTTCAAGGTTTCTTCAAGGTTTCCAAGCTTCCCAAACTTCAAGAAGGAGGAACTCCGAAAAAGGGAGATGGATTCTTCAAACAAGAAGATGAAGATGTCTCTAGAGAAGTTTGCCGACATAGAGAATCACCTTAATGGAAGAAATCCTAATCTTCAAGTAAGCTCAATCAACTTCCTTTTCAATTTTTCTTCATGTTCTTCATCAAACTCTCTTTTTATTTTCAGAATTATCCCATGTTTTCTGGACCAAGAAAATTCACGTCTCTCCCTTGGACTCGTAAACTTGCAAAAAGTGTTAAACTTTCCATGCAAGTGTTCATATCCAAGTGGAATCTTCAAGGACTTGTAGTGCTTGCCAAACATTACAAGAGCGCGAACGTAGATTGGGCGGCTATGGGTGCCTTGATCGAGTGGTGGCATCTCCAAACTCATACGTTCTTCTTCCAAGACTTCGAGTGCACGATCCTTCTAGAAGAAGCGGAACTTCTATTAGGTCTCCCAAAGACCAAAGACAACAAAGATAAGATAGCCTTGACAAGAGAGAAAATCACCGGTCAACAATTGTTGACATCGATCATGAAGGATCCTTCAGAAGCTAAAGGATGCCTTACCAAAAAGGGGATCAATCTTGCAAAGCTAGCTGAGTGGACTTTATATGAAATTGATGATCTAAGGGAAGATGAAGCGGAGGATGTAACAAAAGCTTTAGTCACATGCCTTGCCGGTGCCTTGTTCTTCCCTGCGCAGGATAACATCTTAGAAGATGATCAAGTTAATGCTATTTGCGCAATCTTCGAAGGTAAATCCATTAGTACTGCACTCTTAGCATATCTTTATAGTGGGCTTTCTGCGGCGTCCGTGGGTCGTCCTCCGTATGGGTGCATGCTACTCTTTGCCTTGTGGGTCGAACTTCACTTCAAGTTTGAGCATAGCAAGAAAAGGCCTCTGAATCCATCTCAGATCTTCTTGAATAGTCCAATTCATTGCATTGCTAACATTGTAAAGTTCAATGAGCACATGGTTAACAAGGTTCCAAAGCTCAAGACCCGAGCCGACTGGAGAGAGTATTTGAAGCTCATGACGTCCGACATATTCGACTCGTCTCCACTCGCTCTTGTTGGAAAACCTGTTTGGGTGCGCCGTGCAGCAGGAGCAGATCTTAAGTTGATTGGATCCACCAAGTTCGTGTTATACAATCCACATCGGTGCCTTACTCAACTTAGCTTGGGCCGTCGTGAATTCCCTGAGTTTTCTCCCACACTCCCAATCAAGAAGCGTGACTTGGAATCCGATGAAGATTATGAAGCCGTACAAATCATCACCACTCTATGGAACCTTGGCTTCAGTTATCGTGTAAGATCCTCTAAAGATAGAGATAGAGGATTGAAATTTCCTTACCTTAAAGGTCTTCATGAAATTCTTCCTTAAATGTCCTCTTTTTCTTTATTCTTTATGATGTAATAAAGGATTTCATTGAATAAAGAACGATTTTTCATGCCTAGAAACCTTTCCTCAACTTCCTGTGATGTATACATGATTTTTCCTTTAGTCAAAATTGGATTTTTCCTGTAAATTCAACAGTTCTGGTTCTGTTAAATGTAAAATGCGTCCACTCATAAAGACACCTTTCAACCATAATTCATTTTCCATAAATTCAATTTAATCCTCAAAACCTGATTAAAGATTAAATAGCGTCTTCTATAGTTGACGCCTTTCAACTCTCTCTCCTACTTCCTCCAGGATTATGTCATTAATTCCATGATTAATTCCCTGAAACGCGTCAAGACACAAAGACGCCTTTAATTATTTTTCTCTGTACGGCTCTGACCAGGATTGGCGGTAATCTGAAACGCGTCAGCATAGGTAAACGTCTTTCAATCAATTTCAAACAACTGTCCTTGCCGCCTTAACTTTTGCGCCCTAAAACGCGTCTATCTGAGTCGACGCCTTTCAACCTTTTCGTTACAGACCCGCGAAGGCCCCCTTTCTTCCTCACTTTTCACAAAAATCTTCTCTTTCTCCTCTCTCTCCGGCGACCGAACTTCGGCGATCTCTCCCTCAAAACTCCCTCTACTCGAGCTATAGAACGCGGTGAAGGATCTAGGAAAAAGAAGGCCTTGGCCAAGAGAAGGCGGAGGCACAAAGAAGAGGCCCCCGAGGAGATCCCGGCGATGCTAGCCGAAGCCGAGGCTCTCTTGGAGGAAGAACTCCCTCCACCGGCACCTATGGCGGTGGAAGAAGAAGAGGAGGGCGACCTCCACACGGTAAGATCCCTATGGTGTGAATGGATGGAGAAAAAGAGGGAAGAAAGGGGTTCTTCAAAGAACCCGGAATCTGGGCTTGAAAGGCGTCCAGACCAGGTGACGCCATTCAAAAGGCGTCACCATGGGCTGACGTCTTTCAAGATAAATTCCGAATTTTTTAATTATGAATAAATATGTTGAATTGCGTCAAGCAAGGTTGACGTGTTTTAAAAGACGTCCATATGGGCTGACGCCTTTCAAAACAGAACTGATTTTCCCGTTTTTATTCATTATTGACCTTTGTTTTTATGTTTTTTTTTATTTATTTGTAGGGAGTGATGAGGGCCAGGATCTCATGGGACCTAGTGATAGGTGCCTATAGGGGTCTCCCGGATTTCCAGAAGGCGCGCCTGCGCCGTGAGACCACTGTCAGCGGCTTCTCGCCGTTTCTTCAGGTATTAACTTGTTTAATTATTTGTTTATGATATGCAGTGCAATATGATATGATGTTTCTTCTAACCTATATGTTCATGAATGCAGGTGTGGAGTTACTACTATTTCTCGCTCGGCAGAGCGCGGATTGCGAGCCCCACTGCCGTCCCATTGGCCTGCCGTTGGCAGCCAATCGTGGATACGGCTCCGCAGCACCACCAGCTGACGGCCCTCCGCCGTCAGTTTTTGGACTACCCAGAGCTACTGGTAAATTTTTAACTTGTTTAATGCAATTTTTTTTTTATTCATTAAGTGCAATTTATTTATGAATGCATCTAACTTGTATGCAGGTGATCTGGTGCCCGTACCTTGGTATGGGCGAGGAGGGTCAGCCGTAGGTGACGGCTGGCAGGAGGAGGTTCGGGAGGCAAATGTGGGTGCATTGCCTCAACGAAATCGAGCCTCTCCGCCTCCGGCTCGTGATGAGGACGCTGGGCCTCCACCAGGAGTGGATCGATGAAGAGGTCCCGGAGGGCGTGGGGAGGAGCATGAGGGGCAAGCAAGCCCTCACAGATTGGCGTGCCAAGTTCCCCGAGCAGTACGAGGACTGGCACCGCCGAGGCGTACGGGTGGAGTCCCGTGCGGAGAGTAGCGAGGGCTACCTCCAGCAATACCGGGCCCACTACGCCGATCAACTTCGGCTCCTCCGACCGCTCGATGTAAGTATGCATTCATGCGTCTTTAATTTATTATTATCTTGATTTATGTTTGGTGAATGAATGTATGTATGCGTGATATGCAGGATGCACGTGACGCAGTCATCATCGACCTCCGGGCCCGCCTACATGACGCGGAGGCCCAGCTAGCACAAGTCCAGCAAGAGCTGTTCGACCTGGTATGTATGCATGAATATGAGTGCATGTTTTAATTAATTAATTGTTTTGGCGATTAATCACTGACAGTTGTCTTCCGGTGCAGCGAGCTGTCTACACCCAGGCGGCTCCCCCTATCCACGGAGCGTCATCATCTTCTTCCTCCGCCTACGATGCTGCTCTGGCTGACCTCCAGAGTCAGCTTGCCTCTGCCATCCACCGAGCTTCCCTTGCAGAGGAGGATCGGGCCACTCGAGTAAGTTCCTTCCCTTTGGCTTTCTTTTCCAAATTTGATTCTCATTGCTTAATTGCCTTGGATTAATAAAATCTTCTTCTGCAGGTTGCTGAGCTTTAGGAGGCCCTTCGACAGAGGGATGTAGAGTTGGCAGAAGCACGGACTTCGGCTGCTCGCATCGCCGAGTTGGAGGCTCAGGTGGCGCGCCTCTCCACTGGAGATCTGGCACGACTCCAGGTTCGCCTGGAGATTCTGACGGAGGAGAGGGACCGCGACCGTCTTCGGATGGAGAGCCTCCAGGGCCGTCTTTCGGTTGCAGAGCATGAGCGCCGTACGGTGGAGGAGAGATACCAGCGAGCCCGCCAGCGGGCTATCGACCGAGGTCAGGCGAGTGCCTTTACCGCCAGCATAGCCATATCATCGGGCCAGGCAGGGCCAAGTGCGATGGGACCGCCTCCACCTCCTAGAGCTCCGCCGCCAGATGCCCAGGATGAGGCCCATAGTCAGATGGACGAGGGGGCAGGAGAGAGCCAGCCTTGAGGGCTTTTGTACCCTTTTTTTTTTATATTGTATCATGTACAAAACACCTTTTGATCATATATACATAAAACTTTTGGGCTTCAATCTTGCATTCCTGTGCTTGTCTTGTATTCTGTACATCACTTAACAAACAGGTTAAGTATCTATTTAGGCTTAGCCCCTTGCCTGACCAAATAAATGGTCGATCAATCTTTTCCTTCAATAAATGGTCAAGGGGCATGGCCTTTATTAACAAAGGAAATATGAATAATCAAACTTAAGCAAAAATGCAACATACAAGCAAACAGATGCTCGCTGAAAATAAAAGGAATGAAACACACTAAATGCCACAAGCAAAACGCTAATTGAAATATTTTTTGATGTTTTGAAATATTCATTTTTGTTTGGGTTTTGAAATATATGCTTTTTTTGATTTTGACATATATATATTTTTTTGAATTTTTGACATATGTATTTTTTTTTGAATTTTTGACATATGTATTTTTTTGAATTTTTGACATATAATTTTTTGAATTTTTGACATGTAATTTTTTTTGAATTTTTGACATGTAATTTTTTTTGAATTTTTGACATGTAATTTTTTTGAATTTTTGACTAAAAGATCAGCATGGTACTTAGATCAAAAGATCATATTCATTTATCAACTTAATTTCCAAATTGTTCTTTAACAACTTAACTTAAACCCATCGTGTTTGAATTTGTGTTTCCATTCGTGATCCCATTTGATGATTTGACCCTTTGTCAATCTAAGCCATTCCTTAAGCTTGGAGTACACCCCTTTAGAAAGAAAGGAAGAAGTTTAGAAAGCCCATGAGAAGGTTCCGGAGACTTAAAAAGATGTTCCTTTCCAACCCTAATATCCGTTGGGGTTCGATCATTTTCCTTCCGGGGTATTTATCGACGTTGCGTTCCTTTTCGTTTCATTTCATGGCCTTGATGTAACGTTTGTAATGTAATGGCCTTTTTGATTTGACATTTGCCTTTTGTTTTTGCTTTTCTATTTTTTTCGGAACGGATCTCCCCCTTTTTTTTTATGACGGCCTCCTACTAAGATGGCGGGTATTCTTGGTAGTCTATTCTAAGCCTCGTTCCAACATCATGGGCCGAGTGTAAAACAGAATTTTGTTTTTAAAATGAATGATTTGTACTTTACACTTTTAGTCAAGCTTTTGATATTCTTCAGGACTTGGCATCTCTTGTTACTCACGAATCAAACGTGTCAGTGTGTGTAGTAATGGGTTTGAAATTAAGTTATCCAGACTAACTGGGAAATTTGAGTTTATAAACTTTCTGATTCCACTGGTCTTTGTACCATACTGATCGACTCTTTAACCTAAGGGTAGTATTTCTTAAGATGTAAACCATTCCAGGGATGATTTAGCTCTTCTCCTTCTGCATTAACCAGACGATAAGCATTACCAGGAAAAGCGTGCGATACAACATAAGGTCCTTTCCAGTTGGGTTGGAGCTTAGAACGCGGACCACCAGGTTTTATAAAGATTCTTTTAACGACCATTTCACCGACTTTGAACTTACGTTCAATGACTTTCTTTTGATAAAAACGTGCTAGTCTATTTTGATAAACTTTTGCATGATTAGCAGCTGACCACCTTTTCTCGTCCAAAAGTTCCAATTGAGCAAGAAGTGCTGAACGATGTTCATCAATGGAAAACTCCTTGTTCAATTGTACTCTTAGCGACGGTATAAGGATCTCATATGGAACTACCGCCTCCATTCCAAATGTTAAGGAATAAGGAGTTTGCCCGGTAGGCGTGCGGATTGAAGTTCGGTAGGCCCATAGAGCCTCAACCAATTTTTCTGGCCAATCTGCGAATTTGTTAGACTTACACGTCTTTTTGATGATTTTTATCAAAGTCTTATTTGTTGCCTCTGCTTGGCCATTGCCTTGCGGATAATAAGGAGATGAATGATGCAATGCAATTCTATACCTGTTGCAGAGATCCTTCAATTCTTGTGACACGAACTGCGGTCCGTTGTCGGTGACGATGGTGCTTGGAATTCCGAATCTTGTGATGATGTTCTTCATGATGAACTTGCAGACGGTTGATGCTTTGACTTCCGTGTACGCTTCAGCTTCTGCCCACTTGGTGAAGTATTCCGTTGCCGTGAGAATGAAAGATTTTTGCTTGATGCCGGAATCTGGGTTACCAACAGGTCCAATAATGTCGAAAGCTCACATGGAGAAAGGCCATGGGGAAGAAACAGGATGGAGTGAAGATGCAGGAGAATGAATTTTGTCGGCGTGAAGTTGATACTTGGCGCACCTACGGACATATCCTACACAATCTTCTTCCATGGTTGGCCAATAAAATCCTTGTCTAAGGATTTTCTTTGCTAGCATCTGTCCATTGACATGGCCACCACAAACTCCACTATGAGCTCCTTCCACAACCTTCCAAAGCTCATCCTCGTCTAGACATCTCAGAAGAACTCCATCAAAACCTCTTTTGTACAATGCTCCCCCAACTAGGGTGTATCGTTGAGCAACTCTCCTGATAGCTCTTTTCTCCTCAGTTGTAGCTTCCTCAGGATACGATTGATCTTCACAATATTTTGCAATTTCATAATACCATGGCTTCTGTTCCTCATCCATCTCTTCTAACAGCTCCATTAACATGATTTCTCTTTTCTCCACAATACTCCCATCTCTGAATTTCTTCAGCAACTTCTCCTTAGTTCTAAGAAATGAAGGGTCTTTCACGGCAGGTGAAAGACGCCTATGAACTATGATTGATTCGGATTGCTTGCTGATCGGAAAATCAAGGGAAGATGCAAGTGAAGCTAGAGCGTCAGCTAAGATGTTTTGATTCCTAGGGACATGGACAAAGATCAATTTTGTGAAAAGCTTTGAGTATGCAGAAGTAACTTCTTGATAAGGCTTGAGCTTAGGATCAAGAGTTCGATACTTGGTCAGCACTTGGCGAAGAATTAGTTGGCTATCACCCACAATCCTGAGTTTAGTGGCACCATGAAAATGAGCAGCCTCGAGGCCAGCAAGGAGTGCCTCGTATTCAGCTATGTTGTTGGTGACTGGAAAATCAAGCTGAAAGGCTTGTGGAATGGTGACACCTTCAGGTGATAACAGAACGATTCCAATACCCTTTCCATGAGAATTCAGAGCTCCGTCAAAATGCAGAGTCCACATATCATCTCTGATTTGATTTACGGACATCAGTTCCTCATCCGGAAACTCTGATCGCACTGGATCAAATCGAGGAAGGGGATGATGAGCAAGATGTTTTGCTATGGCATAGCCCTTGATCGCTTTCTGCTGAATGTAAATGATATCGAATTGAGATAGAAAGCTTTGCCATCGCGCTAACCTATCAGTAAGAACAGATTTCTCCAGAAGGAACTTGATCGGATTCATCCTAGCGATGAGGTGGACTTCATGGGCCAGAAAATAATGCTTCAATTTCTGAACAACCCAAACCAATGCTGCACATGTTTTCTCCATCGCCGTGTATCTCTGTTCAGCGGGGTTGAGAAGTTTAGAGAGATAGTAGGCTGCCCTCTCCTTTCCTTCTTCATCTTCTTGTGCTAGGACAGCCCCCACTGCATCATCCAGGACTGAAATATAAAGTATCAATGGTTTGCCTGGAGATGGTGGTCTCAAAACAGGAGGACTTGCCAAATAGTTCTTTAATCCATCGAATGCCTCCTGACACTTATCGTCCCAATCGAATTTGACTCCTGGCTTGGTAAGCTCGTAGAACGGCTTACACCTCTGTGAGTACTGGGAGACAAAACGGCGAATAAATTGCAACCTCCCAATTAATCCTCTCAATTCTTTCAAGTTTTTGGGAGGTGGCATTTCTCTGATAGCCTTCGCCTTTTTGGGATCGATCTCAATTCCCCGTTTGCTGACAATGAATCCAAGTAATTTTCCTGAAGATACCCCGAATACACATTTCTTGGGGTTCATCTTTAACTGATACTCTCTCGATCTCTCTAATACCCTTGCCAAAACTTTGGCGTGCTCAGCCTTTGTTTTAGACTTAACCAATAAATCATCCACATACACTTCCAGATCTATATGCATCATGTCATGAAATATTGCCATCATAGCCCTCTGATAAGTGGCTCCAGCATTCTTTAATCCAAATGGCATGACAACATAACAGTATGTTCCCCAAGGTGTAGTGAATGAGGTCTTTTATTGATCCTCTTCTGCCAGCTTAATCTGGTTGTATCCTGAAAATCCATCTATAAACGATAACGTTTCATAGCCAGCAGTGTTATCGATGAGTACATGGAAAATCGTCTTTAGGACATGCCCGGTTCAAATCGCGGAAGTCAATGCAAATCCTGACCTTCCCGTCCTTTTTCATAACCGGGACTATATTGGCCACCCATTGTGGATAAAGGACAACTCTAATAAATTTGGCTTTGTACAATTTATCGACCTCTTCCTTCATCTTTAGAGCCATTTGTGGGTGGAATCGCCTTAATTTCTGCTTGACCGGACTAGTTCCATCTTTTAATGTTAACCTGTGTTCAACTAAAGATGAGTCTAACCCCGGCAAATCTTCATAACTCCAGGCGAAAGTGTCCTTATAGTCCTTAAGTACTTGTACCATTGCCTTCTCATCCTCTGTAGAAAGATTTTTGCTGACGAGGACAACCCTAGGTTCGTCTTCAGTCCCTAAGTTTATTTCTTTGGTGGGCTCTTCTACGGCAGCTGGGGGTTCATCAAATCTCTTCACTCCACTGGCATACGCCTCAGCCGCGTCCTCATCATTTTCCTCATCTTCAATAATGGGGTCTTTTCCATGCACTAACTCATATACCCCATACCCATCATTAACTGACTCATCGTCCGTACAATCTTCTGGCATCTGAATTGGATCTTCTAACAGCTGAGGGATTAAAGAGCAAGAAGAACACTTATCAGCTAAGTCCCGGAGGTATCTATCTGGAATTTGCCTACCCTTAGGCTTCCTAAACTTCCTAACCTGACTAACCTGCCTAAAACTGGACTGCCTAACTTCACTAAACTGCCTATCATAACCTAATGAAGATGAAGCAGGATGAAAATCCTGGGATACAAGTGGAAATACAGGGGAATCCTCCCGTAGGGAGGGACAGAGTAGATCTAAGAGAGAATCTTGACCGACGGACCCGCGCGGTAGGGGGCAATCGGACAAGTAAGATGTTTCCTCGATGAGGATTTGGGAAGAATTTGTTGCCAAATTGGCGTTTTTTTTTGGACCATCGAGGAGTTAAACATAAAACAAGAATGGATGCAAATGGAAGGATGATCAGACGGAGGAAGCGGCACCAAGGCCAAAGGATTAGGGGGATCATATAGCAATATGTCCCAGATCAGATCATACATCCTCTCTAGGTCGAGAGGAGGGGATGGAATGAGGTCCTGAGGGGACAGAGTGATCATAACGGGCGGAGCCCGTGGAATATCTTCGGTAATGACCCGCGACCAAGTCGGGGTCAAGAGCAGTGTGCGGAATAGAGTATGGAGTATAAAGATATGGGAAGGATATGTCCCCCTCCAGAGCAGATCTGTTGTGTAACCAGCTTCATAGGGGTCATCTGGCTCCCCTTCATCAGTTTCTTCCGACAGCAGTATCCGCTTATCAAAGATGGCACCAGGACCTTCAATCAGCTCGTCAATCTGCGGCGGCCACTTGGGTTCTGCAGGATCTAGGAATAATCTGTTCAGTGCTATGTAGAGGTCCCTTAGATCAAACCATCTGTACCATTCACATTCGGGGTCATGGAATTTCCTCCTTTTCATAGGCCGCAGAGCCTCCAAGGATTGGTACGTAAATAGTTCAGAACAATGTCTAGCCAAGTCTCTCCCATATATGTCATGGAGGTCAAAACATGAAGTAATGACCACCATGTTGTCGTGACTAAGTATGTGCCCTTTTACAAAGTGTGTATACAGGGTCCATGTTAGGGGATCTCGGCCTTCCTTAGGTGGTGTGGACATTGTCTCCAGGATTTTTCGACCTTCTTCAATCTCTGCTTGCTGAACCAGATCTTGCTTCAGTCTTCTTGGCCTATAGCCCATACCACTTCCAGGTGCTGCTCGGTGATCTTTAACAGGAGTGGTCCTGCCTTGCAATTGTGTGCCCATACCTCTTCCAGGCTGATAGCCGTTCTTCATCATGATTCTCCATCCTGGGGTACTCATGCACTTCCCCCTTTTGATAGCATTTAATGGGTAAGGAGAAATGGTGGCGGCTTTCAAAGGATCAGCCACTGGACGGTAGACCTGTAATACGGACAGAAAAGGTTGTCGGCCAGGTAAAACAGCAGATTTAGTATTCAATGTATGAGCAGCAGCAAGGATCGGCATGCTCGTCACTTTGATAATTCGTCCTTTGAAAGGGAATTTGAGGCATTGGTGATTCGTAGAAGGAATCGCCTCAAGAGTTTTAATGTAAGGACGTCCTAGAATGGCATTTATAGAAGGGTGAATTTCGAGAATGTGAAATTTGACCTCTGCATGACTTATAGGACCTAGCTCCACTTTTAAATAAACCATTCCCAGAGGGGAACGGGTAGAGTTGTCATATGCTGTAACTGAAATGGGGCTAGGCAGCCACTTCTCTTTGGGCACACCGCACAGCTCTAGGGTCTTCAGGGGTAGAACATTGATTGAAGCCCCCGTGTCAACCAGGCATGCATCCATGGCCTTCTTGCAGATATTGACCGTGATGCTTAGAGCCATGCTTCTGGCGGCTGGCGGTGCTAATTCCGATGTGTGGAATGTAATAGAGGGCTGATCCCCCTGAGGAACTAGTAGTGCTGCAATTTTCTCTACCGGCACGTCCTCGTTGACCATCACCTTCTGTAGGTATTCCATTAAGGCTTCTTGGTGAATCTTGGACCTTTTGATCAATTCAAGTACGGTGATCCGTGCCGGTGTTCTGTCCAGATGTTTCAACAAGTCATATTGAGTGCCTGGTGCACTCTCTTCATTATGGGCTTCCTCAGTCGGCCGTGATGGGCCGTCTCTGACTGTGGATTGAGGGAAGACTTTGTTGAAAATCCTTCCACTTCGGAGCGCATGTTCTTCAACTGTGGAGGATCCAGGTGACACCTTGAGTACCGCAGAGTCGGGTGGTGCGGATGATGTAGGTGATGGCGTAGGGTTAGGTGGTGATGGCGTAGGGTTAGGTGGTGGTGGCATGGTGCGGATTAAAGGCCTAGATGTTGGATGGTGGATGGGTAAGTGGTTGGTGAAGTGGGGAATGGGACGCGTAATAGCAGTCTGGATGGTAAGGGCATATCTGGGTAGGTGGTGGTGGTAATGGGCGAAGTAGGGAATGGCACGCGGAGTAATGGCCTGGATGGTAAAAGGGGTGCATAGTTGGTTTGTGGTGGGTTATATGATGGAGGCGTAGTGGTATGGGGCATGATGGGCTTAAGGAAAGCGGGTGGCGGTACTGGGTTATTGGGTGCGGGCGAGTGATATGTGGGTGTCGGTAGAGGGGTGATGGTAATGGGTTGTGGCCTAGGTATGCGGATGGTGCGGCGTGGTGGTTGTTCTGCGGTATTTTGAATGTGACCCGTTGAATAAAGAGAAGAAGAGTCTTCTATCCTCCACTGTTGCCCACGACTAGCCTCAGACTGGCTGTTCGTCAGAATAGGGGCAACTTGGTTTTGGTTCTGGTGCTCCGGGAGCGGGTTCTGCACTATGCCCATATTTGGTGGCGGTGCTGCCTGTGCTGGTGGTCTTACTTGCTGCTGCTGCTGCTGTTGTTGCGGTCTTCTCGCCTTCAGGGCTAATATATACTTTTTCATCTCCTCCCAGTCTATGCCGCCCTGCTCATTGAGATCATGAATATAATCTCTGAACTGGAAGCAGGTGTCAATGGTATGCCCAGGTTGCCTATGGAAATAGCAATACCTGGATGTGTCGGCATTTTGAGGCCAGACGGCCTTTTCCCTTGGCAAGACTAAGGCATTAGCTGCCATTAGAGCACTGAAGATATCGGCCAAGGATTCTGGGAGGGCAGGGTATTCCGCCCTCTTCGGGCCTGGAGGTCTCCTCTGCTGGTTATAATCACCAGGAGGAGGGACATTGTGGTATGCCGGCGGTGCGCGCGGCTGATATTGCTGCTGTTGGGGATATTGCTGTTGTTGGGGCTGGTACTGCAATTGCCTTTGTGGCGGCTGCTGTGGCTGATGCTGGTTCTGGTTCTGATTCGGCTGCTGGGGCCGTTGATACTGTTGCTGATAATGGGGGTTCTGCTGCTGCCTATACCCTTGCTGATTCGACTGCTGTGGCCTCTGGTACTGCTGCTGACTCCTCACAAACTGGGGCGAGTTATTGTTCATGCTACTGACTTGCTCATGAGAGAGCGTGCCCTCAGTAGTCGGACCTGTGCTGGGAGAGTTCGGCACTGCAGGCTTCCGAGGTGGAGGCCTGCTAGGTCTGTGAGGATCAAAGACGCTAGAGAATGTAGCGTCTTTAAAAGCATTCTGGCAGTACCGTGCTCTTTCATAGAGCTCTGCCATGTTGGTCAGATTGTTCAAGCAGAGGACTAGCTTGAATTGGGGCGTGGCGTTGGAAATTAACATTTTCACTTGTTCGGACTCGGACAAGTGGTCCTTCACCTTTTCGGCCAGGCCCCGCCACCTGTCAGCAAAACTGACAAACTCCTCATCATGTTTCATCTTTTCGGCAATAAGGTCAGTGATGGACAAGGAGGGTGCAACTTTGTCCTGGTATCGTTGGATAAATTTGCGTGAAACGATACCGTAATCCTCTACTTCGGAGGGTTCTAAATAAAAGAACCACTCGAGGGCTGGTCCCTCTAGAGATCTCCTAAACAAAAAGGCCAACGACCTCTTGTCGTTCTGCCAGAAAGAGGATTCATACATAAACTCCTTCAGATGTGTGAAGGGGTTACCAGTACCGTTGTACTTCCGGTACACTGGCATTTCAGAGGGTGGTAGGTGGAATACCGGCAGGCTCGGTAAGTTGATTTCTGGTACAGCTTTGACCCCCATCATCTTCTGGAGGTTGTTAAATTGCTCATCCATACGCTCCATTTTGGCCAGTAATGCTTGTGTGGTCAGATCTGCCTGGGGAGGAGGAGGAGGTGGAGGTACTTGATAGGCCTGTTGCTTAGAGTACGTTGGACAGGGGGGACAATAAAGGGGAGGTCCGGCAGAGCTTCCGCCATGCCCGAGGGCATTTTGATAAGCAGGCGTTTGCGGTCTAGCCGGTTGCCTAGAGGATGAAAGCTGCGGCCCAGTTGGCCGAGAAGTAATATGAAGGCCTTCCACGGCCTGATGGATATAAGGAGGAGGAAAAGAAGGTTGCTGCGGAACAGCAGGGGGAGCCACAGGGTTCGGCTCGGCAGGCTGCATGGGTGCCTTCCCCTTCAGAATTGATTGGATCGCCTCGAACTGCTGAGGGTCCAGTCGGGAGGCAAGAACTCCCAAAGCGTTGACGAGATCCACAGGATCAGAGGATGAGGGATCATTTTGATTCATGTCTCCCTCAAGATTGGGATTAGGAATCGCATATTCATGCGGGGGAGGATCAGGATATCGATCCTGGGGACGAAAGAGAGGGGTCCGGACATTCCCATCATGTCGATATGGAATGGGGACAGAATTACGGGAGGCATCAGCATCTCTCCCGTTCTCGTAGTTGTAGTCAGAATCCCGAGGGGCATTAGCATCTCCCTCGTAGTTGATGATGGCGTCTTGAGCCATACTCAAGTCCCTGCCTGATCGTAGCAGCATGATGTTAGATTTTTTTTTCAAAGATTTGACAAACAAGTTGCACAGAGATTAATCAATCAATTGGATGCTTAACGTGATTTTAAGATTCCTTTTTTGAGTTATTTGGATTCAATTAAACCTCAAATTCTCTCAAGGGAAGGATCCTAGTTTCAGTTCAGTTTCCACCGTTATTCTCTAGGGCTTTCTCTCACAACGCTTTCAGAATCTAACCGGGACTTCAATTGGTACAACCAGCCCGATGATCAAGGAGGAATACCTTGATTTTGGGGACTTATGGAGGTCTCAACGTCAACTTCTCTAGTCTGATCAAGGGACCAACCCAATCAGAGAGAGTTGCTGACGTCAAGTAATGTGTGCCTAAGAAAAGGAGGGTATTCGCCTCAATGCGTATGTCCTACAACCTAGATGGCCTCTAATGCTTAATAATAATGGGTAGCTAGCACTCAAGCCACAAAAATCTGAAAACTGAAAAATAACTAAGAAACTGTCTGAATCGCGTCGATTCTAGTCGACGCTATTCAAAACAGAACTTAATTTTTCGCAGAAACAGATGCAGACAGCAGAGAAGATATGGAGACTGAAAGGCGTCTGGGTGCGTTGACGCGGTTTGAAACGCGTCAGTGCTCCTGGACGCTTTTCAGTTCGCAGAAACAGTTTTGCAGGAGGATTTTCTGGATTGAATCCTCCTCAAACAGGTTAAAAGCAGGAAATAATCAGCTCATGCAGATTTTTTTAGTTCCAAATTTTTAACAGGATAATTTACCAACTAAATAACTAGAAAATCAATCAATCACACATCATTTTCATCACAAAAACAGCTTTTTGAACTAATCAAGGGGAGGGCAAGATCTTGCCACTGGGGTGTGCACGTGGTGCACGAGGGAAATTAATTAAACTAAAACACTCACCAATTGGTGAGGACGTGTCGAAAGACACAAGTGGTGCACCGTGGGTGCCCAGTTCATGACAGCAAGAACAAAAAAACTTAAAAGATGGCGAGACCAAGTCCCACCGTGATCGCCAAAAAGCTGTGAGTGCTTAGAATGACCGTGTGATTATCATGAAAAATCTAGGTTATTTAGTGTAAAATAAACCTATTAAAAAAAATAGCAACTAAGTACAGTGATCGCCAGAAACTTTTAACTAAAAAGTTCCAAAAGAAGTTTGATCGCCTACCTTTTTAAACACGGAAGATATGGAGTCCTTGGTTCTCCTTCCTCAGCCGGCTGAAGAAAGAGAGCCCTTCCTTGCTTTTTGTTCTTGCTGTTGAATTTGAAATTTGAGGTTGAGGTTGAGGATCGTCCAGAAATCCTTGTGTTGAGTGCTTGATTTACTCCTTTTGATTCTCTTGTTTGAGTTGAGTTGAGTTGAGTGCAGCAGAAAGTGTATAAAGAAAAGGAGATAAAGAAAACAATTATGAGAACTTAAGCAGAAGCAGTATCTATTCTAATCATGGTATTGAACATGCAACTAAACAGCAAACTTACTTGTTTTAATGGCTTTTGAAACCCCTTTATCAAGTAGGTTTTTTAAAAGAAAAGGAATGAAGTTGTGGTGTGTGTTGCATAGAGTGATTATGAAGAATGAGATTAATGAAATGAAAATAAAGGTGCAGAAATGAAACACTTATGCCCAATTGAATGAAGCTTTGAATTTGATGAAGAATGGACGCCGACTTCTGGAAACAGCAGCGCTTCAGCGTTCCGACGTCGTTGCTTCGATCTTCAACTCGCTATCGCTCGAGATTACGCTTCACTTCAAATTACGCTTAACTTTTTTACTCTTCAACATGTAAGGTATTTATAGACTTTTTCTGCGTTCGTGGATTAACATAGAAAAACTTCGGATTTATCTATCTTAACCGACAGATAAATACTGATTAATTCATCTTTATCTGTAATTATCTAAAACGTGTCTAGAATGGCTGACGCCTTTCAGATTAATTAAGATAAGGATAATCATCCGGGAAAACTTATCTTTATCTTTATCAGGTAAAACGCGTCCACATGTGTAGACGTCTTTTACACTAATTAGGATAAAGATAAACATCCGAGAAAACTTATCTTTATCTTTATCAGGTAAAACGCGTCCACAAGTGTAGACGTCTTTTACACTAATTAAGATAAGGATAAACATCTGGAAGAGAAGTTAAAATAGCCTAGGAAACCTAAAACGCGTCACGTCTCACAGACGCCTTTTAGCTAATTAATCAATTGATTAAAATTCAAATTTAAAATGCTAAAATAAGAATAAACTCTAAATGGCATCCACATGAGTTGACGTCTTTTAGACTTCTTCATATTTTAACTGATATTTGAGCTAAAATCAATTTAATTTATTAACTTAAATATGTCTATTAAACCCGACACTCAAAAATATTAATAAAAATTAATTAATGATTAAACATTAGACCATTCTGAGGCATTATTATATGATATGAAATTTACTCAAAAATGACGTCAAAATTAGCGTGTCTACATCCACAAATATCACATATAAGCAGAAATTTAAAATAGGATGAACATGGATTGCTAATACTATTATGGAATCTTTGGAGCCAAACGATGATCCATAATGAGATCGTATGGTGAATCCAGCAATACAGGTTCCATTTGATGCAAGTCCGTCTTCCAGAGGTGTCTTCTGAAGATCCCGTTCTCAATAACTTAATCCGCAAAAATTACATGAACATAGGACTCACAGGTCCACTAATGTACATTAAATGATTTGAAACCTTGATCTTATCAAGGGGAGTACAAACTTTGAGGGAGATAGAATGTACATTTAGATTAAGAGAGAGGAGGACACGCAAGTCCTATTTAAAAAGGACCAAATAAAACATGCATCACATTCAACCACAATAACCATCACATGATTAACTTAAGTCCCTGATCATCCCTCTATTCAACATAATACATCAATTGCATTAAATAATTATCAGATAATTATATTTGGTAAAATAAAAAATTATAATACCATTAGTTTTTCGAAATAACAATTATTTCAAGTTTATCAACAATATATACAGTATCATTGATAATTAACTTAACTAAACCATTTAGTTAACAAGTCACATGCTCAAACAATTTGAATAGTAAAATAAACATCAAGTTATGCATGAAAAATAAGTTTAAAAATAAATTTTTAAACTTAATTGATTAATGGGGAAGTTAATAATCTAAAACAATTTTAAATAATTAACTAATGCCCTATAATCAATAAAACCCTTTGAATTTAACTAACAACCAGTAAACTATTTAATAATCTGTCAATTAAAAATTTTATAATTTAAACATATTTTTAAAACGTCGGGTCCAGCCTGGTTCGGGTCAGGCGCGGGTCGCCCGGGTCCCGGCGTGTCGACCCGTAGGCAGCGGGCCGGGTCCACAGGCCCACGCGCCAGTCGCCCCCGCCACCCGATTAGGTTTTCTTCAAGGGGGGCAACTAGTTCGCGGTCCTCCCGGCTAGGGGGAGGGCGCCGCCGATCGGGGGGGTGGCCGGGGCGATGCCGGATGGCCCCAGCGACGGCGGCGGTCTTCTGGACGTCGTCGGACGTCTCCTATCTCCCTGCATGCAGGTGCAACCTCCTTGCATGGCCGGTTCAACAAAACGCAGCCAAGCTCGTGCGCATCCCCGCGGGAAGGAGAGGTCTTACCGGTTAACAGGCCGGCCGGGACAGTGTCGGTCGGTGCTAGAATCGATGGCACACATCGCCGATCATCCTTATGACCCATATAGTTGGAAAACTACATGGCCGCTTGTACCCTGCACCAAGCGCACAGCCCGTGGGAATAAGAGAAGAAGCTAGCCTTCTCTCCGGTAGGTCCATAGTTGGACCGCGTCAAAAACATCTCCGAACATCACAATTCTTCACCGGCGCTCCCATACAAAGGCAGGGAGACCAGAACTACTCTCGCGATCCCATAATCCCATAATAAACATGCTGAAACTTAGCTCCGTAACAGTTACAAAAGCTATGTCTCGTTCATAGGAAGACCACCCCTAAGAATTAAATAATGCTTCAAACAATACGTAATAAACCTCTATGGTCTGGGATCAAATACCAACCATGATAGTAGGTCAACCCATGAATAGTCCTTTAAACCTCGGAATTATTTCCAATTACCTAAAATAATTTTTAATTTAGTCCAATAACATGTACAATACACGTTCTTCATGCATAACAAGAAATTACCACGCAAAACGATGCCATTTTATGATCGAACCAACAACCTGGCTTTGATACCACTGTTAGCAATCGCCAGAACGCAGCGGAAATATAAACTGATTCCAAGTATCGGGTTGTTGCGATCGAAAAATGGACAATAAAATTAACGGGAAGAACTGTTCTTCACTTTTGCGGGGTTTCGAATCTCCCGTGGATTGAACCGTTTCGGTAATCGCGTACGCGCACGATCTCCAGAGGTATCCACATGAGCTCCGACGCAGACGTGATTTTCTCCTCGACTTGAGTACTTCGACTCGATCTCAAATCCACCATGCAGTTGAGAAGAGAAAGGGATCTTCTTCAAGAGAGAGAAAGAGAGAGAGAGAGGAGAGAGAAACTCTAAAGCTCTAGTGGTGTAGTGTACGTGTACCACCACCACCCTCCCCTTGGCCTCCTTTTATAACAATTATAGATAAGGCCAAGGATTAATCCTAATGATTATCTAAGAGTTTGGCCTTGGATAATTCTCAATTTATCTAGTCGTGCACTCCTGCAAGACTAGGCGGCAAGGCTAGCTGATACACCGTTTCCCCAATTCGAACAAGAATGGGAAAAGGCCCAACATATCGCGGACTCAGCTTACCTCGCTTCCGGAATCTCATCACACCCTTAAAGGGTGAGACTCGGAGAAACACGTGGTCCCCAACCTCAAGCGGTCTCCTACGGATATTTGCATAACTCTTCTGCCTGCTCTGAGCTATAGTTAACCTCTGTTGCACTACTCTAGCAACCTCAGAACACTGTTGTACCAACTCTGGCCCTGCTATTTGCCTCTCGCCAATCTCAGACCAATTCACAGGAGATCGACACAGCCGCCCGTACAATGCCTCATATGGCGCCATGCTGATACTAGAATTATAATTGTTGTCGTAAGCAAACTCCACTATAGACAAGTGTTGCTCCCAATAACCTCCCCAATCTAGGCAACAAGCCCTGAGCATATCTTCCAATGTCTGAATGGTCCTCTCCGACTGCCCATCAGTCTCGGGATGATAAGCCGAGCTGAAGGCTAATTGCATACCCAAGGCCTTCTGAAAACTCTTCCAGAATCTAGAAGTAAATCTCGGATCTCGGTCTAACAAGATTGATAAGGGCACCCCATGCAGAGAGATGATCCGATCCACAAACAGCTTAGCCAACTTACTGACTGACCAGTCCTTCCTAATAGCCAGAAAGTGTGCCGACTTGGTCAATCGATCAACAATGACCTAGATCGCATCTCTTCTGCCAGGAGACACAGGTAATCCCATTACAAAGTCTATAGTCACGTGTTCCCATTTCCATTCTGGAATCGGTAACAGCCGCAACAACCCTCCTAGTCTCTGGTGTTCTACCTTAACCTGCTGACAAGTCAGGCACCTTGCTACATAATCAGCCACGTCCTTCTTCATACCAGGCCACCAAAAGTGCCTCCTCAAACAATGATACATCTTAGTTATTCCGGGATGCACTGCATATCTAGAACGGTGCGCCTCATCCAGGACACTCCTGCGCACATCTTCCTCAGCTGGAACATAGAGCCTGCCTCTAAATCTGGCCATGCCATCATCCCACAACTCTACCTCTGATATCTGGAGAATCTGCGGCAGCTCTGCATCTTCCCTCTGGGCCTCGATTACTGCATGGTACACTGTTGGCCTCACAGTTAAGCTAGCCAACATGGCTCTGTCGGCCTCTCGAGGAATCCTAAAGGAAGATTCCACAACCTACTCAAATAACCTCCATTCTTAAACCATAAGATATGATACGACCGTCTTCCGACTCAAAGCATCCGCCACCACGTTTGCCTTGCCTGGATGATAAGAAAGGTCGAGATCATAATCCTTGATAAACTCCATCCACTTGCACTGCTTCAAGTTCAGATCCTTCTTCTTGAATACATACTTCAGGCTCTTGTGATCGGTAAAAACCTGAAACTTCTCTCTATATAAATAGTGTCGCTAGATCTTTAGTGCAAATACCATAGCTGCCAATTCTAAGTCATGAGTGGGATAGTTCTCCTCATGCTTCTTCAGCTGCCTAGAAGCATAAGCCACGACCTTACCATGCTGCATCAGAACCGCACCCAAACCTCGACGAGATGCATCTGTGTAAACCACAAATCCACCGGAACCTGATGGAAGCACCAACACTGGAGCCGAAGTGAGACAAGTCTTCAACTCAATGAAGCTCCACTCACACTCCTTGGTCCACACGAAACGAACTCCCTTACGAGTCAACCACGACAAGGGGGTCACTATTGAAGAAAAATCCTAGACGAACCGTCTGTAATACCCTGTTAACGTCAGGAAGCTCCTGATCTCAGTTACTATTGTCGGTCTGCTCCAATCCGTCACTGCCTCAATCTTGGTTGGATCCACTGCAATGCCATCTCCAGAAATGACATGCCCCAGGAAGTGCACCTTATCTAGCCATAATTCACACTTGCTAAACTTGGCATAGAGTTGGTGCTCTCTCAGAACCTGCAACACTACCTGAAGATGAGTGACATGCTCTTCCTTAGAAGAAGAATATATCAAAATATCATTTATAAATACCACCACAAACTGATCCAGGTAGGCCCTGAAGACCCGATTCATTAAATCCATAAAAGCTGTCGGAGCATTGGTCAAGCCAAAAGGTATAACCAAAAACTCATAATGTCCATACCGACTCCTAAAAGCCGTCTTACTCACATCGACCTCACGAATCCTCATCTGATTATACCTTGATCTCAAGTCAATCTTTGAAAATACCCTCGCAGACTGCAACTGATCCATCAGATCATCGATCCTCGGAAGTGGGTACTTGTTCTTTATTGTCACCTGGTTCAACTGTCTATAATCAATACATAACCTCAGAGAACCATCCTTCTTCCTGACAAATAGAACTGGAGCACCTCACGGAGAAGTACTGGGACGAATAAAACCCTTATCCAGCAATTCCTGCAACTGTGCCTTCAACTCAGCGAGTTCGGCCGGAGCCATCCGATACAGGGCCTTAAACAAGGGCGCCATACCTGGTGCAAGCTCAATAATGAACTCAACCTCTCGCTGAGGAGGAAGGCCAAGCAACTCCTCAGGAAACACATCAACAAAGTCACAAACTATAGGCACCTCCCAAGGACTGAAATTACTACTAACACTAGCTAAAACAATAGAGGCAAGGAAAGCCTCATAGTCACCAACAAGCAATCTCTGGGCCTTAAAGGCAGAAATAAGAATACCACGAGAAGAGAGTCTAATACCTTGAAAGTAGAAAGTCGGGATGTCCGGAATAGAGAAACGCACCTTCTTCCTGTGGAAATCCACCTCGGCATAATAAGTCTCCAACCAGTCCATGCCCAAGATGATATCAAAGTCGCGAATGGCAAGCACAACTAATTGGGCAGGTAACTCATGACCCTTAATGGTCAAGGGAACCTCACTCAAACAGTTATAAGACAATATGAAATCCCCAGAAGGAACCTCTACCATCAATCCATCAGATAACTCATCAATGGGTGCAGAAAGAATATCTATAAACTGCTCAAAAATAAAAGAATGCGAAGCACCCGAATCAATCAACACATGCACAGAGTTCCCAAGGACAAAAAGTGTACCTTCTACCAAGTTGGACGCACAAGTTTCCTTCCTGGTGATAGCTAGAACTCTCCTCTGGGTCCTCGGCTTCTTCTGAACACCTGGTCCCTGCCCCTGACCATGCCCCTGCGGGCAATACCTCGCCAAATGGCCCTGCTGGCCACAAGTGTAACACCTCCCATAAAATGCAGGACATTGAGTCCCACCGTAAGTACCACTGCAATGTCGACAAGCTACCGGAAGCCTCTGAGCTACCTCCTGCTGAGCACTGGACACCGACTGACTCTGCTGGCTCTGTCTGGGTCTGTTACTACCACTGCTGCCACTACTGCCGCCACCACCTCAAAAAAACCTCATGAATCTCGAGCCGAGTGAAGACGATACTGATGCGGACGAAGGAGCTACTTCTGCTACTGCTGTCTTTCCCTTGCCGACTGATCATGGTGTGCCTCTACTGCCACGGCACATCTAACCGTTGATGCCAAGTCCGTACAACAGTGGAATGCCACAAAACTCCTCAAATTGGACCTCAGTCCATCCACAAACCTCTTAATCCGACGCTCCTCGTCTCCTAAAATAAAAGGCACAAACCTCCCAAGTGAAACAAACTTCATCTGATACTCAAGTATTGTCATGATTCCTATCCGCATAAGACAAACTCTTCAAAGTGGTCCACCAGTCATAGGCATCATCCTTCAACATGAAGGTAGCCAAAGGAGTCCTCTCAACTGCCGCGCAATCCTTGGTATCAAAAGTCTTCTCCAACTCCCTCAGCCAATGAATGGCCTCATCAGGGTCGGGACGACCGGTAAAATGAGGCGGCTTCAGCTTCAAGAACCTCTTCAGAGCAGATGAAGGCCCTCCCCGAGTACTAGAACTCTCACTAGGGTCTCGAGTCTGGTATCTAGCCATCATGTCCATCATGGCCTCCATAAAACGCTCCATATTCGGCCTATTGACCTCATATCCACTAGGGACATCTCCCCGCTCCCTAATAATTGGCATTCTCTTCCTAGGAGCTATCTAATCGCCTACAATTACAAAAATCGAAAATTTCTAATTAGAATCCTAAAACCTACACTACCATCGTGCCTGTACGGGATTATTTGCCGAAATTACAATATTTAACCTAGTTATTCATCTATTTTCCAGACCGAAGGCTTTGATACCAATTGTAACGACCCGCCACCCTATAATCGGGGATCCGATTACTAAATAGGTACCGAATCATTAAATTTGGAGCCAAACTAAGATCTCGATAAGTCTGGGAAATAAATGATAAACTAAGTTAAACATCCACATCACATCGAATTGTAAAGGAAGTGCATGAATTAAAAATTATTACAATTCGACTTGACTTAGCAATTAATTACATACTCCAACAGAAAAGAAATAATTAAGCGTATAGTTCAGAAAAGAAAATAACAACTACATCGGGGCATACCCCGGAACAGCGGCTGCTGGCGCCTAACCCAAGGCAACACTCTCCTCGCTATGCTTGCCTGGAATCCTCACTTGAAAACCGCAGGGGGGTGAGTCTTATAGAAATAGACTCAGTAGGGATCCTTCGATCCCCACCACCCACTCACACAACCACAAGTGCAATACACAAATATAGGCAATTTAATAAGTAAAGCAGTAAACACAATTTCCGAATTTCGATATAAAACGCATGCATTCAAAATATAACATGCATAACTCTGAAACCATTCCGTCATCGAGTCCACAACCAGCGTCTCGACTAAACACACAAACCACACGACCGAACGCAGAAAACACCGACCCACTGAGACTAAATAGCAACCCCTCGGATAGCGCGCTGGCTACTCCAGCCTGACAGGCTACAGGTGGTTCTGCTTCCCCCAGTATGAGTGACACTCTGAATGTACCACTCCCACACCGGTACTAGCTATACCCCGGGGTACATCAGGTGACCCTCTCTCTAGGTGTCACCCCACCACTCTCACACTGGCGCCGTGTCACTCCCAGACCGACACGGGGTGCCTAAGTGCTAACAACTGTCACTCTAGGCCCATGATCGCACAAAATGCAATACGGTGTGATCCGGTCATGTAGAATTCATCGTCCTCAAGTATAATTCCAAACATGCATTTATCCAACTATCTAACAATGTAAACACATGTTAATTACATGCTTTAATGAGATTCTGTCTTGAATCGCGTCGCCCAAGGCCGACGTCATTCAAGACCCCTAAACTGGTTCATGCAAAAAGTGGCCTCAGAAGATGGCCTAAAATACGTCATGCAAGGTAGTCATCTTTTGAAAGGCGTCGCTGTTCCTAGTTGCCTAATCACGACAGAAACAGAATCAGGCCTCGGGGTGATACGGAGTAAAACGCGTCGTGCGCGGAGTTCGTCGTTTGAATGGCGTTTGTCTCTGGACGCTATTCAATCCAGAGACAGAGTCTGTTATCTGGGGTTAAATTGCGTCGTAGGTGGAAGCCGCCTTTTAAATGGCGTCGCTGTCCCCAGACGCCATTTAACCCTGACAGACAGGTTCTCCCTCCGCCTTCCCCCAAGTCACAAGGCGGGATTTCTCCCCCAAATTGCACAAAAAACACCACAAACTAGAGGAGGAGGAGGAGAACCTAAATACCCATTAAAAACCCACAATTCCTCATTACATGTAATTAGTGTTTTCATTCCAAAAGTCTCCTAAACATGCTCAAAAGCGGGAAAAATATGATTTTAATCAAAACATCGCGAGGATCGTCACCCTATCGGTTAATCGAACTCCTCCGAGCTCCAAGTCGCTGAACCGCCATGCCACACGCCGCCGTCAATACCGCCATGGACGCCGTTACTCCACCGAGACGTCGGCCGCCGTCCGGAGAGAAATGCGCCGTGGAGGAAGTGGTGGTGGTAGTGGAGGAAGTTAGGAGGTTGATAGAGTGGAGGGAGAGGAGGAATGGGGAGAGGAAAGGAAGGAGAAGGGGCAAAGGGAGCCAGAGGTTCGGAGGGAAGAGAGGAGAGAGAAGAGAAAGGAGAGAATGAGGAAAATGAGGGAGGGTTCGCGGGGTCAAACTGAAACTAGGTAAAACGTGTCGTCCAAGCCCGACGTCATTCAAACAACAAGTTAGGGCCGTACACTGACAAACCAGGGTCGTACTCTGAATGGCGTCGACCATGCAAGACGATATTTAGACGATATGACCGGGGCCGTATTCTCGCGGCCCAAAACCAACCCACGTGGAGCCTATGTGACACAACCTAAAACGCGTCCACCTTGCTGGACGCCATTTGAACTGCGTCGAGCCACAAACAGCAGCCCCACAAGGGCCCAAACCAGGGGATCCGACCCCGAAACTGACCCGATAACCGGATCCGAAACCTCAATCCTTACATGCAGTGAGTTGGAAAAGTTCCAAATAAGAAACAACTGCAGATTCGAAGACCAAAGCAGAGTACATTGCTGCAACTAAAGCATCTAAAGAGGCGGTTTGGATGAAGAAGTTTATCTCTGCACTTGGAGTAGTTCCAAGCATTTCAGATCATATTCCATTATTGTGTGACAACAATGGGACAATAGCTCAAGCAAAGGAGCCTAGATCGCATCAGAAGTCAAAGCACATTCTGAGACGATTTCATCTGATCCGTGAGATAATCGCCAGAGGAGATATAGTGGTTGAGAAAGTCTCATCCAAAAATAATGTAGCAGATCCTTTGACTAAGCCATTGTCTCAAAATAATTTAGAACGTGACCTTAAGTCTGTAGGACTTAAACATATGGGTAGTTGGCTATAGTCCAAGTGGGAGAATGATAGAATTGAGTGGTCTCAAAGCCAATCATTGTACGTTCTACTTCGAAATATTAAAGGCAATCATTTCATTATATATAGTTCTTGCAAATTAACTATCGTAATGAAGGTCCATAGACAAAATATGAGATATTGAATCATGATGAAATCATGATAGTGAGATCAATATTCTTAGTCACTTGTCTTAAATAGTTCTCGATCATAGGATATTTGAATTGGATATTAAATATCCGATAAGATTGACACATGTTATTTCTGCTCATGCTATGAGGGTGAATGATCTCACATTCACTCGTGTGGTGACACTAAGACAAACTTGTAGGTGCTCATTAGAGAATGAGTTTACTGAACATATCCGAATTAGAATTCCTGGATGGTCATTATACCTGATAGTCACCTAGGAAATTCAATCGTTGCAGTAGCGCAGTTGGTCCTTTCACCTGAGTCATCAATGATACCTTGCTTATAGACCATGTGACTTGATTCTCTGGTTTGTAGACTTTAACCATTAAGTCCACGATAGTTAGTCTCTCAGACACAGCGGAAAGCTTGCGAAGGTAATTGAGTGAACAACAAGGGATCACTCACTCTTGGTATACGACTGGAGAGAGAATGTCCTATGGATGTGTACACAAAAATCCATGACCAGAGTCAACTGAAAGAGATGTCTTTCTAGAAGTTAACTGAGTACTGGAATCCATCTAAATAATGCGATAAAGGGTTTGACTATGAAACCATACCTTTGCATTATTGGGATATTGGATGAGTGAAGGATTTTATCTGTGTGGTATCTTCAGACGAAAATGTTCAAATAAAGGGAACAATATCCCTTATATCTTATGGGATCATGAGGTAGTGTTTGGTGCCGTTCATGGTCAGAAGGTCAAGTGGATTAATCATCGGATGATAAACCACTTATTTATTGAATTAATTATTTAACATATGATGTTTAAATAATAATTAGCAAATACTAAACTTTAGAATTAGTTCTAAGTTTAGTAGGCCTGAAACCAAACTGATATATGGGCCTAGAGGATCACACACATAAGAGTTCTCGTAAGATGTAAGAGATGTTAAATATTATATTTATCTGGACTTTTAGTGAAAAGCCACAGGATAAACATGAATATTTAAATGGAGAATTATCTAAGGCAAAGCTCTTGGATAATTATGAGGATTAATCCTTGGCCTTATCTATAATTGTTATAAAAGAGGAGGCCAAGGGGAGGGTGGTGGTGGTACACGTACACTACACCACTAGAGCTTTAGAGTTTCTCTCTCCTCTCTCTCTCTCTCTCCTTCTCACTCTTGAAGAAGATCCCTTTTTCTTCTCAACTACATGGTGGATTTGAGATCGGGTCGAAGTACTTAAGCCGAGGAGAAAATCGCGTCTGCGTCGGGAGCTTGTGTGGATACCTCTGGAGATCGTGTATGTCCGCGATTATCGAAACAGTTCAATCCACAAGAGATTCGAAACCCCGCAAAGTGAAGAATGGTTCTTCCCGTTAATTTTATTGTCCGTTTTTCGATCGCAACAACCCGATACTTGGAATCGTTTTATATTTCCGCTGCGTTCCGAAGATTCTTAACACAAACCATAGTCGTTCTAGATCCACGATCGCACAAACACAACAAAATGCAATTCTGATCACATGGAAATCCCCGCCTCCAACGTATGATTTCAAGTATGCATTTAACATGATTGTCTAACAATATATACACATGTTAATTGTAGGAATTAATGACACTCTTGCTTGAATCGCGTCGCCCATGACCGACACGATTCACAAATTGCGTCGCCCGTGACCGACGTCATTCAACGCCCTAAACTAGTTCGCACAAAACAAGCCTCGAGACAAGAGGGGTCTGGACCTAAATCGCGTCGCCCATGGTCAACACCATTTAAATGGCATCACTTGAGCCCGACGCCATTTAGCGCCCGAAAACAGAACTCCTCCTCCAGCCTCACCGAACCTCAACGTGGGATTTCCTCCCCCGAATCGCCCCAAAATGCCAAAATAGAAAAGGTAAGGGAGAATCCAAATAACCATATTAAAAACACACCAATCCCTATTTCATAAAAACGAGCATTTCCATCAAAAAGCTCCCTAAACATGCTCATTCTACCCAAAATCCTCACACCTCCATAGCATGCTCCAAAGCAGAAAATCGTGGTTTAAATCAAATGAATCACGTGTAAGAATCGTCACCCTACCGGTTACTTGAACTCTTCATAAATCCTTGCCGTCGAACTGCCACACCGCAAGCCACCGCCAGTACCACCATGGATGCCGTCACTCCACCGGGACGTCGGCCGCCGTCTGGAGAGTAAAGTGATTCGGAGGAGATGGTAGTAGTAGTGTTGAGAGGTAAAGAGGTGTTGGAGTGGTGGAAGAGGAAGAAGAGGAAGGGTAAGCGAAGGGGGAAACGGAGGGAGTCAGAGAGAGGGACAAGAGAGAGAGTGAAGGAAAGAATGAGGGAGAAGAAGGAAGGCTCGGAGCGTCAAACTGAACCGCACTAAATCGCGTCATTCCCAGACAATGTCAATTAGACGACAAGATAAGGTCGTACACTGACAGATCTCTGAATCGTGTCGACCACGTGCGATGCTATTCAGACGACAAGACCGGGGCCATAAGCATGCGTCTCGATGCCCGACCACGTGTCCCACCAGCATGGCTCCTAAATTGCGTCCCCCAAGTCCGACGCCATTCAAAAGTGCGTCTCGCTAGCTCGACATGATTAAGAGATCATACCACAGGCCTACAAGGGCCCAAACCAAGGGGTCCGAGTCCAAAACCCGACCCGATAACCAAATCCGAAACCTTAGTCCTTACAGAAACCATCGCCCCAATGTATGATTTCAAGCATGTATTTAACAAAGTTGTCTAACGATATATAAGAATCTACTTGATATAATATATATTGATTACATTTTATGAATGTAGAAAATATTGGGGGTTTGGTTTGAATCGCATCGACTCAGGTCGGCGCCATTCAACAGACCTTAAAATTGGTTCTCATTCTCTGGCTTCGGGACTCAGGGACATGGGCCTGAATCACGTCGACTCAAGCTGATGCGATTCGCAAATTGCGTCGACCTGCTTGGACGCGATTTAGTGCCCGAGATCAAACTCCCCCTTGGTCTCACTGAGCCACAACACAAATCCCCCTTCCCACAATTCGAAACAAAAACACCAAAATAGAGAGAGAAGAAATCCACGTACCACACTAAAACATGCCACTCCCATTTTCATAAAACTCATGCTCATTTTAATTAAAATTCCCTTAAACATACTCATTTTCTACCCGAAAATCCCAACGCATCCATGGCATTCTCAATAGCAAGAAATCACTCAAAATTCATCAGTTTAATCGATCAAAACATGCGTGAGGATCATCATCTTACGAGTTACTTGAACTCTTCTCGACCCCTCGTGGAGTCCCCTCTCTGCAGAAGTGCTGCCACAATGCTAACGAATCATAGAGCTCCGTCTCCTCATCAATGAACCCTTACACTGCAAGCCATCACCGGTATCGCCTTCTTACCGAATAGCAAGCAAGCTGGCAGAAGTATTACATTGTCGAGTGACATCATAAAACTAGTCAATGAACAACTGCCCGAGTTGCACTAGGGAGTAAATGGGACTAGGGGTCAAGGTTTCAAATCAAGTAGAAGCTATTTTTTCAAGAGTGAAGGGGAAGAGCCGACAGCGGACCGCTTCGAGTACCCCCTGAACTGAGAGGTATTAATTGAACCTCTGGAATGATTGACCGGATCCGTGATACCATCGTATAACGGTCCCTTCGGTAGCTTGACGTTTGGTGGTACGTCCATCGCCAACATCTCAGGGGAGAACGGGAACTGCTCAAGGATAGTGCTGTCCAAGGGCACTCCATATGGCCGAGATACCATCTGCTGCATCTCCTTCCTCATCTCGGACAGCTTCCAATCCAGCTCCAGAGTTGTTGTGGTGGTCGCTGCCGAATGCCCTTCAGGTTCTGTAAGATGAGTGATGGACGAAGCGATGTCTGGCTCAGTCGACTGATAGCTGGTGTGCGGAATCTGGGCTTGGAGCCCGTACAGATCACCACGGGCTGAGGTCCCCTCGGGGGAAAAGGCTCAAGAGTGACCCGGCTGCCTAGTCGAGAACTGACCGGGTGGGCAGAACTGAGGTTGCTGCGGTGGAGCTAGCCTGACCGGAGGGTTCAACAAACCCATATGTTGAATGATAGTCGACACTATTTCGCACAAAGGGGCGAATGAAGAGACAGTTGCAGTCAGGTTAGCTACCTATTGGGAGAGTTCTTCCACCCTGTTCTCTTCAGAAAGAGCAGGACCTTGTGCCACCGGGAATGTAAGTCCTTGCGTCAAGTTCACGGACACCCCTTTGGCATGTTCGAGCGATGGAGCAGGAGTTACCCTTGGCTCTGGCGCTTCCTACCAAGACTGTCCTCTCGTCACTGGTCGATGAGTAATGGCTATGTCTTTCCTCCAGACGGTGCCAAGTGATGCAGTCGAGGCAATTGCGGACGGTTCTCAGATGCTAGATAAGAGAGCCAAAGGGAGATCCGGAATTGAGAGGAAGATCTGGGAAGAGTACGGAGGGGAAGAGGATGTCAGTAGGGAGAGGAAACTTCATCAGCAAGGGCCCCGTGTATTGTCCCATGGCAGCCCTCTCTGAGGTCAAGTCAGTTATCAGTAAAGGATGAGGATGATGCACTAAGAGGAAAGTGAAGGCTTATGTGACGTACCTTTTTTTATGCAAACAATATTCTATTTATAAGGAATAGGCGAGAGAACTTTCTTCATGACAGACGATGTGGGACCATTCATAGATATAAGAGTGCAGATCTCTAAAATGCCATGGACCTCTTCTACATCTATTGGGTCGAAAGCCCATGTCCCGGTTGTCATCGGACCAGACCGAGTCTGAGAGGACTTCTTATCCCTCGGCCCTTGGGCCTTAGTGACTTCTTGGACACCTCTCGCCCCAACTCTCAGCCCAATAGCAGGGCCCATTCAAATTACCCCATCATTAAGATTTAGCCATATGCTGAAGTCGCATAGATCTCCTTGACGGAGGTCCTATACGCACTTTAAGGAAAGCATTCTTCTTTCGGTTCTTAGGGAAAGCATTCATGCACTGTGGTATGTAAAGAGAATTTACATGCAATACAATTAATTCACCGGGACTGGGAGAATCGTTTGCCATTAAGCAATTAAGATGGCAATCTTCGGAATTTATCCTGAACAAAAGGATCTACGTAAAATCTACTTGAGTGAATTGTACACAATCCAATGATAAGGCACCATCACGATTCACGAGTAGCTGCTAATATTGATGTAACCAACTAACCATGCTAGTTTATTACGATAAGCTAAGCTGTACATCATTAACTCGCAATCACCGTTCACTACTCCGAGGAATTCTTTTACGCGGAGGAGCAAAGTCGTCGTCGTTATCATCACCGTGGCAAAGACTGGTGCAAGCCTATAACCAAACCCCATCGTAGCTAGGCCTCCACCTCCAGTGACATGTACTAGACAAAAATATAAATGTTCTTAGCTAAAGTGCCTAATTATCGTGGAGAATTCCCTCCCTCGGCATGTTACCGAGGAGAGGAGACACTTGTGAGGGAAGAAGGTACCGTGCATATGTGAGTAGCCAAGTGGAGGGAGGGGGCAGGTAAGTGTGGCTTCTCCCCGCTCTACTGCAGGGCATGGCATGACCCGGCTTGGTGTCTGTGCCCGCCAGTTCTCACTCCCAAAATTTTAAATTGCAAGGTTAGGAGCCCAACGAAAATTTGAAAGCAAAAGATATGCATACAAGACATTCGCAGTGTGATAAATGCAGACATAGAGAGAGAAAGATCACAGCCCGGGGGGGTTGTGTTGTTTTTGAGGGCGCTCAGGATGTACATAAAAGAGTATATTTGATAGAAAGCTCGTATTGGGTGAGAAAATTGTAAAAGAGTAATATTTATTGTACTAAATTAGGTGCAACTCAAAAAAATAAAATTTTAAAACTTTTTTTTGGATCGGACATGTCTATGTAAATTCGTAACTAGACGATGCAAAAATCCGAAACATGAAAAATTGAGTCCTCTTTGCTAGGGTCGACCCATTAAGGACTTTCTCTTTAGTATTCATTTAGACTTAATTTTTATTTTTTAAATTTTTTTATGTTTTCGGATCAAGATTGAATTGTACACACATGTTGGACATCATGAATTTTACCTAAAAAAAATTTATATTTTTTTAGACTGTACCCCATGAAATGGGGCGAAGGTTACTCATTGCAAGCTGGATGAAATGTGGAGTGAAAAGAGAGAGAGTCATTCTAGGTAGAAAATTTGAATGAGTAGGTGATGAACTGCAAGGCAGATGAAGGGATCATTTATTCCCTCTTTTTTAATAAAGATGACATATTCCTCTTTGCTTTGCTGGACTATGCTTTCCTCCCATATGATATGAATGGACATCTTTCCCTTTTCTTAGGGGTGTCCACCTTCTCTCCACGTTAGTCCAAGACGGATGCAGTTTGATTCATCTTTAAAATAATATATTATATCAACGAGTAAGAGACGTCAAAATTAAATATAAGAACTGATAGTTAAAGAATTATTATCCAAGAAACCTTTGTTTATTGTCACAGCCAAGAAGTCTGTGCGTTGAAAGGGAGCGGGAGACAAAGAAAAGAAGAGTTCTCGTTAATCCTTGTACTTTCCTTTAAAAAATAAAAAATAAAAAAAATCAATCCATGTACTTTTGGCTACCCGGACGATCAGATTGCCGTGTTTGAATCTGAAACTATTTGATGTAAAATTGTAAAAAAAATTAGCATCAAATGTATAAGCCTAACATTTATAATTTTTTGAGATTTTTATTTTTTAATCCTTATAATATTCTAATATTCCTTATAAACTCTTGAAATCTTTATATTTCTTATTAGTCTCTATAATTATTTAAAATGTTTCTAAAAGATTCCTCAATTTTTTCTAAAAATTCATTTGGAAGGATTTTTTGAGGATGATTCAAAATTTGTAAGGGGTTTTAAGGACATATGAAGACTGCAAGGATTTTTACGGAATATTAGAAGAAGATCATAGAGACTAAAAAGTATAAACTCTTAATTATTCTTCTTAACGTGTTCGGCAAATCTAATTTGAATAGAGTGATCTACCGACTCAACTTGATGATCTAATCTAGGCAAGAAATCTCTTAACTCATTTATTTTAATGTAGGTACTTCTCAGATCTAGGTTATTAAATTGGATGAATGATCTAACCACACATCTTGATGATTTAATCCAGATCCAAAGCATTTCCTAACTAATTTCATTATTGTTTGTAAATATAATTTACAAAATTTATTTTGAATCCAATGACTACCTAGATGACTGGATGACCCAAAATTAGTTCTTAGCTCTACCATCTCTTAACTAACTCAATTAAAAATAATCTCTAGACATATATGATATCAAATCTGACAAAAGATTTGTATGAAAGAAATATCTTTCTCACCGCAACTCAAGATCAATCAGATATTCAAATTTTCACATCATATTTCTCATTACTTTATAGGATATTAATATGAGGTCCAGTGTTTGGTTGTGTAAATGTCAAGCACAGTGTCCTTGGCAGTGCCACCACCCACTAAAGCTGGCTTTCTGGAGGGAAGGCGTGAAGAGCCCGGAGGACCCCGGCCCCCTTTCCTTAGAAAACAAATAACAAGTCCATTTGCTATGCCACGCTGCTGCCTGCAGCCGCTGCTGCTGCCCCTGCTTTCTTCCCCTTCTGCACCTCGCCCAACACCTCTCAACCCTCCCACCCCCTTCTCCACATCCTCCCCCCACTGGCGCCATGACCTGGCGGCCCTCCTCTTCTTCCTTCTCTCACCAGGAGAAGAACGCATCACAGAACTAGACCAAGATGGCTGCTTTCTATCAGGTTCGCCAGCCCCCTCCCCTCTCGGTCGACCCCCTGTGCTGCCATGAAGAAGACCTCTTCCCCTTTTGGGAGGAAGAGGTGGAACCTGCAGAAGAGGGCTCCGTGGCGTCGGAGGCAGCAGGGAGAACCCAGTGGGAGTGGGACGACGGCGGAGGGGACGAAGAGGATGCAGAGCTGGCGGCGCTGCTGTCGAAGGAGGCGGAGGCCCACTTCGCCACCAGGCTCTCCACCGGTGCGGACCCCTCACTCCGTTGGGTGAGGCTGGAAGCCGTGAGGTGGCTGCTCAAGGCCTGTGCCCGGCACGGCTTCACCCCCCAGACCGCCCTCCTCGCAGTCGACTACCTCGACCGCTTCCTCGCGTCCACACGCTGTGGCGGAGTCGCAGGGCCCCAGCAGCAGCCGTGGATGGCGCAGCTGCTGGCGGTGGCGTGCCTCTCCCTGGCCGCCAAGATGGAGGAGACCTACGTCCCCCTCCTCCTCGACCTCCAAGTAAACACCATCACCTTGTTTTCCTTCGAAAGATGGCATCTTTTTAGCTATCCTCTCTTGCTGCTGCTGCTGCTCTGTTGTTGTTCACTTGTTGTTGTTGTTCACTTGTTGTTGTTGTTCTTCTTCTTCTTCTCCTTCAAATTAAATCCCTCATTCATGGTGGTGATGGTGGTGGTGATGAAGGTGGAGGAGGCGAGGTTCGTCTTCGAGGCCAGGACGGTGCGGAGGATGGAGCTGCTGGTGCTGTCCACGCTGGGTTGGAGGATGGGCGCCCCCACTCCCCTCTCCTTCATCGACCACTTCCTCCGCCGGGGGTCTGCCGCCGCCGAGAACGACGCCCAGCAGCTACAGCAAGGCTACGCCCACCTGCACTGCAAGTTTCGGGCGAGCTCCCACTCCATTCTCCTCGCCCTCGCCGCCGGTGAGCAGCTCTCCCCCACCCTACGCCCACCTTCGTCCGCCAAACTCAAGAGAGGAAATAAATGTCATCTTTTTTTTTTTCTTCCGTGTGATTTGCTTTGTATAATTGTGGTGGTACATCACATTGCAGATTCGAGATGGGTCCGGTTCCTCCCATCTGTACTGGCCGCTGCCACAATGCTACATGCTCTGGCCCAGCTTCTTGATCACAGCTCCGGTGCACCGCTCACCGTGAGCTTGCACAACAGCCTCATGGACCTCCTTAATGTTGCCAAGGTTAGTCAGATGACTGATGAGATCCCCCAAGATCAATCTTGTTAACATGGCTGACTGCAAAACGCCACAATGACCGACCACATTGCGCAGGACCAAGTGCAGGCCTGTACCGAGTTCATTCTAGATGTTGCGGGCAATGGTGTTGGCGGCGATGATGACGGTGGTGGCGCCGCCGGTAACAAGCGGAAGCACCCTCACACTTCCCTCCCGTCGCCACCCCCGAGCCCACGAGGCGTAGCGGAGGCGACGTTCAGCTACGACAGCTGCGGCGATTCGCGGGCGGCGTCGGTGTCCGTGTCGTCCTCACCTGACATGCCGCCTCCCCGTGCGTTCAAGAGGCTGAACTCCATGGCGGCGGCGGGGGGTGGCGATGGGGAGCGGCTGGTGTTCGTCTGAATTAATTCCCCTCTGAGGGAGGGGGGAGTATCTATTCTATGTTGATGATCTCTGTAAGGCTTTGATCATGAGACCGCCATCTATATATCTCTCGCAACATCTCCTAGTCTCAGAGGCCCTTCCTAAGGATCCTGGTACGTCACTGTTGTATCTGCCCCAGCTAGCGAAGCGAAGTGCCACCAATCTCTGCCTGCGTTGTCTCCGGCTTGCTCAGACTTTGGGACGATAACAGAGAGAGGCATGGAGAGGCATAAAAGAGTCACAATGTGAAGCAGAGATGCAAGGCAACTACATACTGCAGCGCAGGGCATAAAAAACTGAGAGAAAGACGTTGCTACTGCTTGTTACTGTAACTCCTACTGCTACTGTTGGTTCACATTCTAGTAACTATCATGCCATTCTCCCTCTTTATTCATTAGTGCCTTCCATTCCGCGCTATAATCTTTATATCCTATTAGCAAGTATATTCTCATACATCACACAGCACTCACCTACCCAGCATTCGATTTCATTGTGCTGTCTGCATTTGCAAGTTTCCTCTCATATATATATGCTGTTCCATCTTATTTGTCATGGGTCGGTGGGTAGGCAGTGACTAAGTAGTACAGAGAGGAAGCCTTGGGTAAGAGTAGTTCCCATGTGGATGGAGACTTGGGGCTCGAGGAGACCGAAGAAGGGTGAGGTCTATGATGAAAACCTCCCTCCGTTCTTTCCTAGCGAACCTAGTTGGTGATGATGTCGGCCATTAGATTCTTTTTGGGGGCGCAAAGCGGTTCGCTGTGTTCGGCTTGATTTGGACTGTCCTTTTGGGTTGACCTCCGGGAGAGAGAACTGAGGAGCTTCTTCTTCTCCCCTGGCCCTCTTCCCTGTCATTACCTTACTAGTAGGTTAATACTAGTTAAAGAGGACAAATTAAAGAGCTTCTAATCTCAAGGGCATACATGGACTTGGAGGGAGGGAGGGATGGGGGGAAGAAAAAGGGACAAAACAAAAAGCATGGCTCCAGCTCCACCTCTCAATCTAAAATAAGGGATGGGGGGGACCTGCCCTGTGGTCTCCCCTTTTGTCATGTGCACTTCTTTCCTCAGTTGCTCTCTCTTTCTTTCCCTCCCTATGAAACCCCAACAGAGTCTTTTCTTCGCACCTTGTTATCCTCAAAGGAACAAATAATAAGTGGGCATTGGTTCTCCCGAAGCATGTTCCCTTTCTATAGAGGGACGAGAATCTGAGGAGCTGGCAACGTGACCACCCCGGTTTTAATTTTGGCCTCCTTACTACCACCCACCTGTGTTTGTGCAAAGGGAAAAAAAAAAAAAAAAAGAGTAAAAGCCCAGCATGGTTGCTGCCCGGTGCCAGTGAGTTCTCTGCATATACTAACTAGTGTGTTTAATTTAACAGTAAGCAGTTTTCATCTGGGTTTGATGCTACATGTGTTGTCCATCGTCACCCAAGTGGCCTCTAATGGCCCGGTGGAATCGGAATATAAGCCTTTGCCTGGACGACGGTCAAAAGGCGTTACGTTGCATTGGGAAATGGGTGCAGGAAAATGGTGAAAAGACTGCACTGCAGAGGGTCCAACGATCATTTGTGTGGGGGATTAGCCAATAAGTAGTGTGTAGTAACCGACCATGCAAAGCCCAAGCAATCACGTCAGGAATTGGAAAGAAAAGACGGTTCAACTTGTCTCTGCTCGTTTGGTCCTCGAGGGTGGGGGGATCGGGGTTTAGCGGGTGTCATCAAGTTCTGATCTGCAAAAAAGATTGGCGAGACCCATCTCTTTGGTTTGCAATACAATTATAAAAGATTGGGCACCATTGGTTAGTGTCAATCCCTATATGATGAGTAGTAGCCATCAGGCACTGCACTGCAATGTAAGAGAGGGCGGGCAGGCAGGTTGGTTGGTGGGGCCCCTTTTTTTCCTGTTGATCTGGGCTGGGGGAGAGGGGGTATCGGCTTCAGATGGGGTCATCAGTCCTGATGGTGAATTCACTGGTCGAGACAAGAAAGGGATCTGCTGGAGATGGGAGATCATATGGTCCCCCTTGGTGTTTGGCTCCCTCTCTCTCCCTGTCCCTGTAACCCGTGGACAAAAGGAGGTCCACTTCCTCTATCCATGCACAGCAACATCTTGGAGTAGGCGTGTTTGCAGTGTTTTACCCACAAATCTCATCAAAAGCGTTCTACTAGCATGGTTAATGCTTAACGTAGGCGAGCAACTCAAGATAATCCTTGTTTTCCCAATGGGAACATTGCGCTCAGTAAACTTTGCTTGTTATCTCCACGAAGATGTGTTCTTAAAAAAAAAAAGAAAAAAAAAAGAATACTACTTACTGCAATGTTTCTCCCTACTGCAATGGGGGCATGGCAGTGGATAGACATTTTTTTTTTTTTGATTTTTTTTCAAGTGGGTTCCAAAATGTTCTAATCGTCTATATAGTATAATGTCTGATCAGTTGATTTAAAAATTTTGAAAAATAAAAAATCAAGCTCCATAAACAGTAAAAAATTATATCTTTTACTATTAATTAGAGTTCAATTTTTTTATTTTTTAGATTGTTTGTATAGACGGTTAAGACATCACAGAAAAAAAAATTAATTTTTTTTCTATTTATCCACTGCAATGTCCGTGTGTGCAACACGCAGAGATATTCTAACAAGATTTAGTCAAAAAAACAAAACACTTTACCAAGATGCTGAGTCAATAGGGGTTGATATTTCGAATCCGAAGGTCCAATTTCTAGCGGGTAGGAAGATCCAATATTCTACTCATGTCAAAAAGAAGGATTAAAGATGTTGAATAGTTACAGCCATTCTTTACGAAAGCACGCCCAGGCTATGCTTCTTTTACGAGTTTCTTTACCTACGGATGCGATTAATTCTCAACTCGGTGAGATTCCGATGCAAGAATTCTGTGTTACGCAACACCTACATCTAACTTTGGCGCCAAAACATGGGAAGCTCATTATTTACACAGACAAAAGATAGCCTTTTCCAGAGGTCCAGTATAAGGGAGAAGAAAAAGCAGGGGTTATATTTTGCTTTTGGCAATTCATTTTCATATCTGTCATTCATGAACATCAATACTTGTCAGATCCCATGTCAAAAAGCAACAACGTTTGATCTCTTTTCGTAGTGGTCTTGTGTTAAAACCTTTAGCTGGTTTGATAGGGGAATAAGAGCAGAATAAGAGGTCTTATTTATAGAATAAGGTTAATTCTAGTTTGATGGGCATAATAGATTTTACCGCGTTAGAATTATTTATATTAGAATAAGAAAAATAAGTAATTCGATCTTAGACCCAATAATTACTTATTCTTCCTATTCCGTCAGTACGACCCACAAAATTACCAAAGCTAAACACCTCTTATTCTAATATACGCTATTCCAGATAAGTAATTCTGGATAATCTATTTTGCAAACAAATTGGGGCTCATCATTTGATGAAATTATCATGCCCTTGCCATAGGGGTTGCTTTTTTCAATGTAAAACTTTGAAATTCATCAATTTTAAAATCATTGATTTTAAAACAAGTGAAATTTTGTGATTTTAAAATCGAGAAGCATTTGTTTGATTGCTTGTAAAACAAAACAAGAGAATGATTCACTCCTCTTGTTTTGATTTATAGTGAACTTTTCCTATAAACCAAAACAAGGAAATTGGGCTGCCAAATGTGCAGACAAGGCCCAGACAGGGTTTTATGTTATATTGTTTTACATCATTTCAAACATCTAAAAACACTGTAAAATGAAACAATTATTTTAGATTACGTTGTTTTACGTTGAAACAAACAACCCTTTAGTCCATTAAGATCCAACCTACATTGGATATCGGGACATACATTGGGATAAAACTAATCATAACATGTGATGGGTCAAAATCTTGTCCACTATGATCATAGTTCTCCGCCTGAGATCGGAGGGCTGAGAATCAACTGTTCCTACAAAGAGAACACCGTTAAGGGCCCCAAGTGATAAACCAGAGGATCTCCCTCCAATGTTTAAGTTAGAAAGTTAGAGATTCTAGAGGGACGTAGGACCAGTTGGGTTCTGAGGAGCTGTTATCAACAAAATTGTGACAAGTCTAAGAAGATTAAAAAAGGTCCAAGCAAGAAGAACAACATGGGCAGTAGTAGGTCCATCCTTTCTATGCTTGAAGAGGTCCCAAATGTGACATTTTTGGGCCCGATGAAGGACGGACCAGCCCGTTTATTTGGGCTCTGCATAAATAAGAAAGATGAGCCCACAAAAAGTTACAAATGGACCTCCCATATCCCATATATACCCTCTTGGCCCATACCCAATATGTCCTAGACTTGAGAAAGAAAAAACATGTGGTCCCCCTATGGCCAAAAGATTTCTAGAAGGTAGTAGGTGGAAAAAGCAAAAAGAAACTCATGAGAAACCCTCAAATGCAACGATCTCATTAGTTGTCTTATTATTAGGGCATATTTCCCCTTATCCCTAGGGAAATGGATGTCCAAATTCCCCCCCAAAAAGCTGCACATGGCCTATCTATAAAGGAAGAAGGTTCTACCCTAAGAAATTTTGGAGACACAAGCCCACCAAAGAGAAAAAAGAGAAGAAGAGAAGAGAGCAAGGTTGTCCCCCCCTTCCTCTGTATCCCAGCAGCCAAAAGAAAGAAGAAAATGTGAGAAAAGAGTGAGAAGAAGAGAAGGGAAGAAGAGAGAAAGCTTGGAGAAGATCATCCCCTTCCCAATCCTCAAGGTGGGATGGGGAGAGAGATGGGTCTTTTCTTTTATTTTTTCTTCCTGTAAAGTTTTGTTTAAAGTATAGTGATATCATCTTCTATCTCCCCTTTTAGATATCTCCCTTATGTATTTTGCATTTAGTAAAATGAAATCAAGATTTTTAGCCCTTGTTTTGGGCGTTTTGCTAGTTTTTTCGTTATAAATGGCATCTCATGCTTTATAGTGATAGTTTTTCTTTTAAGGAATGGTTAGAGGGACCTTTCTACATCATATAAATGGTTTCCTTAAATCTTGAAACCTCCAAAATGTGGAGTTATGGCCCGAAATGTTCTGTGCTGTCTAGATTTCTGAACTGCATGTTTTTTGTTTGTTTGAGCTTTGGAGAGCTCTTTAAGGTGTTATGGCTTCTCTATATTACTTTTGGAGGACGTCCATCCCATGGATAGTGATCCTCCATGGCCAAACATCCCAAAGAACCTCTCAAACCTTACCTCTTTTTCATCCGATGTTTATACTTCTATGTGCCGTACAACCGGTTTTTCTTGTTTCGTCCCTAGAGGTTCTCAAGGGAGACTCCCTGTTGGGGATCGGCTTCCCCAGATGTAAATCCTCTAACATGAAGCTATGAAGGAAGGATCCATCATTGAAATCAAAATGTGTTTTCATCTATATTTCATTTCTTTATGGTTCTTTCTTGGATGATGTGTCTAAGATATATACTAAACATTTCCTGAGGTTTTTTATGCCATTCCCATCATATTTTCTAATACATAATTTAATTTCAAGTCTATGTTTAATTAAGTTCAAGTCTGCAGTTTGAGTCTGCACCCTTGCTTTGGATGTGATCATGATCGAAGTTATGTTTTAGTCTTCCTCCAACTTGTCTAAGCGTTCCCTGTGCTTAGGGCTACCTCTTTGGAACCCAATGAAGGCATTAAGTGGCTTAGACTTCAGGTTACATCAAGCCTCCAAAGTATTAACCAAAATCATGTTATATGTTTTAAATTTATTAAGATTTTTCAGATGTTTTTCTAAAAGAAGCCTCGATCAAGAGTGGCCAGCAATGACAATGCTTGGATGACCCATCAAAGGGCCTCTTACATAAATAATGTCATTCTTAAATCCCCATTTCATATGAGTCAATTTAAATGACATGTGCCAAATGTCCCAGCTCAAGATTTGGTAGACTTCTTTGCTCCCCACATGTAAAAGTGTATTGAGTTATTCATTGTGAGTTTCTCTTAGACTTTGAAGGCATCAAGGGCATCCAATTAGGTGAGTAACTATGCTCGGCGAGTTCCTTTGGCAGCCATCCCTATGGTTGATGGCTATATTTGATCTTTTTAGGGAAAATGGTCATTCAGGTCTTTTCATGGTATGGTTCTTCATGAATGTCTAAAACCCCTATTTGGCCATCCTAATAAAGGGTTAAAGTTCATCTTGAAGTTGTTTTATTGAGCATTCTTAATGCTTCATAAGATGATCAAAGGGAATGGGATAAGCATGAAGAAATCATATTATTTGAAAGAACTCATTACAAGGAACATTTCTTAAAAAGGCCTAATATAGCGGTATTCAAACTTTCAAGACTTCTCAGTATCACATTCTCAAAATTTGTAAGGATTATTAATCACTTCAAGTTGAAAGAAGCATGAAACTGAGTATAAGCTCAGAATTTTGAGTCTGCACCTTTATAAACAAGGGGATTTATCTGGGAATTCGGTACGAATTATTTTCTCTGACTCTGGCTTTCTTAAATTAACTTAACTGATTTATACTAACCCATTTCTTAAGTCATTTGCAGCTTAGACTATGCAGGTTCTTCCAAAACCAGTTTTGAATTTTGAGTTTGCACCATCAGGCACAGACTCAACCCAACATGACAAATGATTAATCATATAGGAAAAGGATTATGTCCATTATTTAAAATAACTTAACAATTGATGTTAAACATATATTTAACTTAAAAAGATCCATGATCAACATCTTCATCTTCATATAATCACAAATGATGAGAAACAATTGAGTCTGCGCCTCCTGCCACAACTAAAATATGAAAATTGCATAAATGATACTTTTACAACATGTTCAAAATACAACCCAAATCCGATGCTCTTTTTCAAATCACATCTGAGTCTGCATCATTTTCCACAGGCTCACCTCAAAAGAAAGAACAAAATAAATAAATAAAGGGTTCTTCTCAAACAAACCACAAAAAGTCATGAAAATTCATTGCAAATGTTCCATTGTATACAAACAAAAGTAGGTTTGAATCTCCTCAAGCCATTTGATTTAATACAAAGTCAGCTGAGTTTGGATCCCCTGGCGCAGACTCAAACCCCCTCCTATGTACATTGTCTCTTGAAGATCAAATTCTCTATTGTCTACAAAGGCACTTGCACATTATGAAAATCTCAAAAAATCTTCCCAACTTCAAGAGGGCTCCAGCTTTATAAGAAGTTTTTTATAAGAAGTTCCATTCAAATCTTGAGTATCTCCCTGCATTTGAGTCTTCATCCCATGCCACAGACTCAACTCCTTTTTTCCAGATAGCTATGGTTGTTGGAGCTTGTGTGCATCTCCATGCTTGCAAATTATTACTAGATAAGATAAGAAAACACGTTCACCAAATGAGTTATCCAACAAAAGGCCAATGAAATCATTTGCTATCAAACTTGAGTCTGCGCTTCCAAGTTGTAGACTCAGCCACTAAGTTCATAAAACCTGAAATCTCCAATTTTGGTCTCATCCAAGTCAACCCAAAACTCCAAAGAAAGCCCTGTATTTCCTGTAATAAAAAATCAAACAAAATTCAAATGTTTTCACTTTAAAATATAGAAGATATTCAGAATAATACCATGATAGGTTGAGTTTGCACCCCCTACTGCAGACTCAACCCTCAAATATGCATTCTCAACATAAAAAACTCAAAATCCTCGAACCTTTTTATCGAAATTACTAAAAAAATTACAAAAAATACTTTTCACACCTTGCAATCAAATTTCAAAGTATTTTCACTTCAGTTCTGAATGATAATTGAAAAAAATGCAATAAAAGATAATGAGGCCTCTCATCGCAGACTCAACCATAAACTTGCATTTTAGCATTAAGCCCTAATTTATGCAGATATCATCAACCATATCAATTAAAAAAAACTAATTTCTGCAGACTTAACCATAAACTTGCATTTCAGCATTAAGCCCTAATTTCTGCAGACTCAACCATAAACTTGCATTTCAGCATTAAGCCCTAATTTCTGCAGATATCATCACCCATATCAATTAAAAAAAACTATAAAAAGATTTTTCACCTCTGTGTAATAAAAAAAATCAATCAAATCTAAGCATTTTTATGATAATAAAACTGGTGATGGATGAGTCTGCACCTCCATACCGCAGACTCAGCCTTCATACTTACCTTCAAACACAAAAAACTCAATAAGTTTTCATTACATATTCATATACATCACTCCAAAAAGATTCAAAATGTCTCTCATTCCTGATAAATAATAAATAAATAAAAAATCAAATCCTTTGACAAATTTCTCAAAATTCAACAAAAGAGAGTAAAATGATAGGTGAGTCTGCACCTCCTATCGCAGAGTCAACCCTGCAACTCAAGAGTGAATAAATATAGAATTTTCATCTAAATGTAAAACTGAATTTCATCAACCTCTTGAAAGTAATTTTATATATTTTACTTACATTATTTTACAGGGTGTTATGCTAAATTCTTCTGACAATTAATCAAAGGTTTTCCCTCTTAGAGAATGTAATTAACGTTATTCTATTTATGAGTAGTAAGATTGAGTCAAACGACTAATCACAATTATCTGAATAAGTCAGATGAAGCGCACTAATAAATCTCAAATCGTAAAATCACAAAAATCCCACGACAATCTCTTTTGGCACGTTTGTTGGGACTTATCATCCCTTCATCTTCTCGTCAGAAGAATGAGGCTAACACCCGTTGTTGTCACCTAAAAAATAAACAAGGCAAGAGCCCCAAAGATCAATCAAGAAGGTCCAAATCAAAGGAAATTGAATGGCACAACTGGACCCATTATCTCAAGTAAGAAAAGGTCCAAACAATTTTTCAAAGAAGGTTCAAGTGAAGAAATTTAATAGACAGTAGTCATACTCAGTCTTGCAAGCTAAATGAAGTCAAAAAGGGGTTACTTTGAGCCCAAATGATGAAGAAATTCAAGGGGCAGACCCGGGCCCATTATCTCAAGCAAAAGAAGCCAAATAAGGTCAATTTGGGCCAAAAAAGTGAAAGCCAAGGCCCAATTTTGTGGCAGCCATTAAAGGGCCCCAAATGGTTTCCTCCCCATGTCCTATTCTTACCCATTTAGCCCATGTTCAGATCTGCCCAAAAGAGGATAAGAAGAAAAGGAAGTGGTCCCCCCTTCAAGATTCTTCTAGAAGATGGTAGGTGAAAAGCAAAAGAGAAGCCAATCATGATTCTCTAAGTGTTGTAGCCTCATTGGAGGGCTCTTAATATGAGTTTCTTATCCCTAATCCAAGGCTAATAGATGCCTAATCTACCCCCCAAAAGTAACCCAACTTTATCTATAAAAGAAACCCCATTTTCTCTAAACAAAAGTTGGAGACAAAAACCTACAAAAAAAAAAAAAAGAAGAAGAAAAGAGAGAAGCCTCGGAGGTGCACGTCTCCCTCCTCCATTCCCCTCCATTTCCTGCATCTCAAGAGGGAAAAGAGAGTTAGAGAAGAAGAAGAAAAGAGAGAAAGAGAGATAGAAAGGAAGAGAGCAAGAGAGTTGGCTTTTGGAGCCATTTTCCCTCCCTCATCCTCTCTTCAAGGTAGAGTGAGGATAGGGGATGGTCTTTTGTCCTTGATGTTCTTGTTTTTCATAGCTTTTTCTTTCATTGATGTTATTAGAAACTTCTATCTCCCTCTTGATGTTCATCCATGGTGATTGAAAATAATGAAATGTAATGTTCAGATTTTCTGAGTCTGTTTTGTGAGTCTGCTGGTTATCTTGCTTCTATGCTATTTTTTTCTTCATAAGGTATGTGTTTTTTGTGTGGGGATGGTGGAGGGGACTTTCTAGTTTATAGAAATGGTCTCCTCAAACCTCAAAGCCCGCTAAATATAGAGATACGGCCCGAAATCTAAGTTGTTGTCCTAGTTTCCTAAACTTCATATTTTCTGGTTTTGCATTTGGTTTTGGGGTTTTTCAAGGTGGCTTGGCCTTCCATGACCCTTAGGAGCACATCCCCTCCATGGATGATGTTCCCCCAAGGTCAAACACCAAGAGAAATCTCCTAAGTTCCATAAATATTAAGATCTCAGTTTTTGTTTTCAAATTCATAATCGAACCGATTTTTGTTTGGATTTTTTCCTTTAATGGCTAAGGGTTGAGGCCCTAGAGGTTCTTAAGGAGGTTCCCTCACTAGTTGGGGATGAGCTTATTTGAGGATAAACCCTCTAACATGGAGCCAAGAAGGAGAGATCTATAGAAAAGATAAAAAATATACTTAAGTTTCCCATATGTTCATATTCAAGTTTTTCTATGATATTTTTCTAAAGAAATGCATCTAAAATATATTTTAAATAAATATTTTAGGTTTTATATCTTTTATACTTTATTTTCCATCATTTGGGTTAGGTTTAAACCCATTTTTCCTAAAAAATCCAGATTTCAGGTGAGTCTGCGCATGTATACGCTATAGTGTTTTGAGTCAGCGCCTCCCTGCGCAGACTCGACGCCTGTTGCAGTTTTCTAAGTCTGCCCCTCTTTTGACTTGATTTTTGGGATTGAGGTGATTCTTTGCTCCTCCCCCAAGCTGTCCAAAGGTTCCTTGGACCTAGGGTTGTCCTTTTGAGGCCCAAGGAAGGTCCTAAATGGCTTGGACTTTGGGTTGTTAAGCTCTTAATGTTTTAATCTGAAATCTTGTTATATGTTTTAAGATTTTAAATATTTTCCGATGTTTTTCAAAGATGTCCCGATCCAAGGGTGCAAACAATCCAATGTTGGATAACCCATCAAGGGCCTTCATACAAAAATCATCATTCTTGTGTTCCCATTTTCATGGGTTCATTTGGATGATATGTCTCGAAGTCCCAATGAGTTGGTGGAGTTCTTTGCTCCCCAAATGTAGAAATGGAATGGGTGATTCCCTGTGGATAACCCTTGCATTTCAAAGGCATTAAGGGCACCCTTTGGGTGAGTGGTTGTATGTTCGACACGCCCCCCTTTGTAGCCACCTCCATGGTTCATGGCTATATATAATCCTCTAGGAAAATTGGTGGAGTTCCTTACTTCCCAAGTGTAGAGATGCTTTGGATTACCCCTTGTGGATTTTTCTTACATCTTAAAGGCATTAAGGGCACCCTTTGGGTGAGTGGTTAGATGCTCGGCACACCCCCCTTTACAGCCATCCGTATGGTCCATTAGCCATTACATATCCCTTTAAGGGAGTTGGTCCTTCGGGTCCCTTCATACCATGATCCTTCATGAAGATCCTAAACCTTTGTTTGGTTTTCCTAATGAATGGTTGAAATTCAACTTGGAATCATTATATTAAGCATTTTCAATGTTTTATAAAGTGATCCAAGAAGAATGGGATAAACATGAAGAAATCATGTCATTTGAAGAAATCTACATAAGGACCACTCCTTGAAAAGGCTTTATGTAGCCACACTCAACTTCTGAGATTTCTCAGTATTATCCTTCTTAAATTTGTGGTGATTCTTGCATCACTTCAAGTTGAAAGAGATATAAAACTGAAATTATGTTCAGATTTTGAGTTTGCGCACCTATAAACATGGAAATTCGATTGGGAATGGGATACAATTGGTTTTTCTCGACTCCGAATTTCATATTCTAACCTTGCTGGTTGAAACTAACCCTTTGAACTACTTAAATGCAGCTTGAACTGTGCAGGAACTTCAAAAATCACTTTCAGACTTACAGTCTGCGCACCCATGTGGAGAGTCAACCCAAAAAACTATCAAGTTGGACTTTTGGACTAAGGACATTGGTTATGATTCAAATGATTATAAAATAACTAAATTTAGATTGTATCTAAATCAGAAAAGGTTAAAAAATAGACATTCTCCCTTTTAAATAAATACAAATCTTCAAAACACAAGTTGAGTTTACGCACCTATCTTAGGCTCAAAAGACAAAAAAGATTGGTTAATAACTCCAAAATCCAAGTCAAAACTCCATCAAAATCATATTCCATGGCATATAAATTAAGATTAGCAAACTTCTTTCAAAATTGACTTTTGAGTTTGCACACTTTTTATAAGCTCATTTCAAGTGAAAAAATCAAATAAACAGTAAATCAACTTGCACAAATCACTTGCAATCATATCTCAAACACTCCATTTCGTTTAAATAAAAATCCATTTACAAAAAGATCCACATTTCCTCAAAATAAATAAAAAATTACAAATTCAGTTGAGTCTGTGCACCCCTTGTGCAGACTCAAACCCATTTTCTTGTCTCCTTGATCTCTGAAGCTCCTCAATACTTTAAAAGTCTTGGAATTCCCCTCAACCTCAGGAGATTCCATCTTTTCAAGAATTTTGCTCAAAATCCTCTTTAAACTTGAGTCTGCGCATCAATCTCAAGGCCAAAACCTCATCTCTTGGCCCCTAAATCATGCCCGCTGCTCCAAATCTGTAAATCATCACCAAACAAAACATAAAATCATGTTATCCCACCAAAAATTCAATAAAATAACTCATAAACAGGAAATCCACAGTTCAGACTTGAGTCTACGTATCCTGGCGCAGACTCAAACCCTAAAATTCACAAAAAATAAAAAATCAACTTCCCGACCACTTCAAGATGATCTAAAGCTCTCTAAAATCAAGTTTATTCTTATCTATCAGGAAATCAAATAAAAACATCAAGTTGTTCTTGAAAAAATGTAAAAAATCCTTGAAAACAAATTGGTGACAAATGAGTCTGCGTTACCCTGCGCAGACTCAACCCTGAATTCCCAAAATAGGTCTTTTTGATCTTAAATTCTCTCCAAATTAAACCCAAAAATTTACATAAAAATTTTTATACTTTATATAAGTCAAAAACCTAAATAAAAGCTCAAAACCCCCTTTGCAAAAAATATAAAAAATACCTAGACACTTTGATAACAAATGAGTATGCGCCCTATAGCGCAGACTCAACTCTAAATTCTTAAAATTTGATAGTTTAGCCATAAATTTTCCCTCAAATCAAGATAAAATCTCAAGGATAAATGCTATATTTCTTATAAATAAAAAATCCAAACAAAATGTCAAGTTTTTCCTTGAAATTACCTAAAAAATGTAAAAAACAGGCTTGTGACAAATGAGTCTGCGCTCCCCTACGCAGACTCAACCGCAAATTATTAAAATTCAATTTTTTCAACATTAATTCTTTTAAAATTAAATAAAAAACTGTAAGATAAGATAAAATACTTCCTGAAATCAAATAAAACTTAGGTTTGCCCTTTTGCAAAATATAAAAAATACTTAAAGAGGCCTAATTTTAATTGAATTTGCACACCTTGCTCATTCTTTAAAAACCTATAAATTCAAAACATAGAAAGTATAAATCCTTGAAACATTTTTCACTCAAATAAAATAAGAAAACATAAAAAACACATTTCCATACCTTGCAAATCAAATCCAAAGTCTCTTCACTTCAAATCTGAAAAAACACAATAAGAAATGTTTATTAGACTTCCTTGATAAAAAAAGTCATCCACTTCAATCAAAATACCATAAAAAAGATTTTCAATCCTCTCACAAATCAAAAAATCAAAATAAATACAAGCATTCTCATTGGTAACAAATGAGTCTGCGCATCCTTGCGCAGACTCAACTTCATGTTCACTTCCAAACATAAAAATTCAAACAGATCTTCAATGTATCCACATAAATCAAGCCAAAAAGACTAAAAAATGTCTCTCATCATTATCCATCAATAAGAATCAATAAATCAAGTCTCGCGCAAACTCAATTCAAAACTAAAAATGAGCTTTCTTCTCAAATAAAAACTAAAGTTCATTCATTTTTTGAATGCAATCTTGTATATCTTATTTATATCATTTCAAAGGATGTTATTCTATTCTTCCGACGATTAATCAAGGGTTTTCCTCTTAGGAGGATGTAATTAACGCTATTCCATTTATGGGTAGCGGGATCGAGTCGAAGAACTACACAATCATATGATTGAGTCAGGTAAAGCGCACAAATATAAATCTAAATCAAAATAAAAAAATCAAGATCAAGTGCATTTTTCCTAAAAAATATACGACAATATATTTTGGCACGCCCGGTGGGACCTGTCCTCCTTTCATCTTCTCGTCTGAAGAATACAGATAACACCCATTCTTTGAAGTTTTTGATTATTTCTTTGTTGTATTACTGGAGACTCAATGGAATCGAAAGTTTTCTTCGGCCCTCTGGTGGTCGAGAACCATGCTCGCTATGGCTACTTGGCAGTACCCATGGCATTTGGGAGCTTCCCTCCCGTTATTGGTTTTCTGAATTTTCTCAGGGTGGTCTTCACGTAACCAGAGATTATTTATGATATACCTCAAGCGCAAATAGTCAGCTGCTGCACTATTCATAATGATGCTGCATCATCTTCAAGACAATACTGGGGAAATATCCGAAAAGGTCAAAATACCCAGTTCAAATCAAAGGTAGTTTATGCGCAATGGTCCAGGACCAAAAGTCAATTCTTGTTGGAAGCCTGCAAATCTATCTAGATGGCAGCAAAGTTGATACTTCCAAAGACCAACTGGTTCCAAATCTCCCAGCTCAAAACTCATTCCAGGTCTTTGAAGATATAGACAGAGAAAGAATGAAAAAAGAAAGAAAAGAAAAAGGAAAAGCTAAGATTCAGATGTCTGAAAAGTAAGAAAAAAACCCCAAACCAGTTTATTGGCATGTGACAAAACACTGTCAAGGGCCACCAGTGAAGCAAATCTGGGTGCCTAAACACCAGGAAAATCAATATGCACAAGAAAAATCAGGGCCGGTCTTTCAGTCACAAAGGCGGCAAATATGGAAACCAATTCAAAAGCAGGCACCTCATGTTGAGTTGCTAAAAAGAAGGAAATCAAGTGAAAAATATGAAAAGCCAATGAAGCCTTCAGAATCATCCGTATTCCAAAGGCTGCAACCAAAGCCTCCTTTTGCAAGGAGATTTGCAAAATTCAACCAAGGAAGCCTGATAGTTTATTCATGTCACACTATCAGCAAGTATGGGGCACTCCCTGAAGATGTAGAAGAAATCAGAGACTTAGCCTCAAGGCCGGGTCTAGTTACCCGAAGAATGCAAGCAGCAACCCTAGTTGCTCAAAATTTTCCTACTCTATTAGAAAATATTGATGAAAAAGCAAAGCTATCTGCAAATGTCATCGAAGCATCAGGAGAGGCTCCTCCCGCATCAGCAGAGCAGCAACTCCTACAATAAATCAATCAACAACAAGAAACAGAGCCAAGCATAACTCAGCTATTATTACAAGAAATTGAGTTGTTGAAAAAGCAATTACAAGAAAAAGATGTTCAGTTACAGGGGGCAAGCCTGATTAACAAAGAAGGGAATGCATCAATACCCTCAAATCCTTATATACCTAGTCCTCTAATTCCACCTCATCTATCTCAAGATCTGATAAGTCCACCATTACAACCCCTGCGGCTTGTGACTGTGGATGATTTTTCAACACATCTTCAAGTTCCTATCAATTAGGCTATACCACTGACAACACCTCAGCCTATATTGATAACAAATGATCAAGGCATGTCATTTCAAGCTTCCCAAGTGCAAGGAGCCAACTTCCTTCATAATCCCGTGGATCCTGTCACTGTGGCTTAAAGACTAATGCTGGAACAAATTATAGATATGAAATTGGCAATGAAAGTTGAAGGAACCTCTACTGCATCTGATGTGTACAAAGTCCCATATCCAGTTCATCATGCTATGAAGAAGTTACCAATAGGAATGACCAAGGTACCTAAATTCGAGAAGTTTAATGGCCAAGGCAATCTAAAAGAGCATCTGGCATACTACAATGGAGCCATGGGGGACCTGGCTACCGATGAGTCATATATGTTAAAGTTCTTTGGGTCTACACTTACTGGGCTTGCATTTAAATGGTATTCAACATTGCCAGTTGGGTCAGTATCAGGATGGACAAACTTGGAAAAACAGTTCATGGAAAGGTTTTACACTGTAGAAAGGTAAGTTACTCTAGCAGAGTTAACTGCTACAAAACAAAATCATGATGAGTCAGCTCTGGACTTTATAAAGAGATGGCGAAATCTTAGCATCAGGTGCAAAAGGCCACCATGCCAAGAAGATGCAGTGATCATCTGCAAAACTAACTTAAAGATGGAAGTCCTTGAGCGCTTGATCGTTGCGGACATTAAATCTTTTGACAAATTGAATTCTACTGTATCAGAGGTCGAGGCCTTTTTAGCTCAATTTCATGATAAATTAAAAGCAAGATCAAGTCATAAAGAAGCCAACATGATTGATTCTTCGACATCTCTAGTTAAAGAGAAGATCAAGACTATATCATCCACTATTTCAGCAAAGAATAGCTCCAAGCAACAAGATGCAAAGACATCTTTATGGGAGAGAATGAGGAAACCATACTCTTTTCCCCGTGATAGAACGCGTACTCTTTTTGAGTGGGCACATAAATATAACCAGGTCCTTCTTCCTTATCCAAAGAGGCCTGAAGACATTAAGAAATCAAATGATCCTTGCTGTTGTGCATATCATTAGATGATTGGGCATCCCCTAGAAGATTGTCATGTCTTCAAAGATATTATTGAAGAACTTATAAGAAAAGGAAAGCTCGATATGGGCCCTTACTTGGTCAGTCCTCCACAACCTCATATATAGAGAGCTTATCGAATTGATTCCATAAACTTCATTCATATGATTCCTTCAAAACAACAACTTCTTCAAAATGATGATGATGTACAAGTACTATCATGCAATGTTATAACTTGCCAACAAGTCAAAGATACACCTGCTAAGACAGCAGTGCATGATCAAGAATTGCCTCAAAGCTCAAAGAATTCTACCAATGGTCTTAATTAAGTTTATCCTAAAAAGAAGAGTTTCAAGCACCAAAAGTTGCATCATTAGACTCAGCAACCCAAATATTGCATCAAAGGTGCCAACAAGAAATTGACATGTTAAAGAAGCAACTACATGAAGAAAGTGATAATCACCAGCATGTGCAAGCAGATAGGAGATTTGCCACACCTGCTTATGTCACAAAGGAACCTCAAATTCTTGAGAATTCATCTAAAGTGTTAGTTACCCCGGCCATGCTCCAACAGAATGTCATATCTAATCATTCATTGCCGACGCATTCCATTAGTCAGCAATGTTCTATGTATGGGCCAATATATGCATCTACAATGCATAATATTCTTGGCTTCATGTTGCCTAATCTACATATGTCAAAAATGGGCTCCAACACTATATCAAATGTTCAAGTGCTAATGCCAAGACATATCACAGAACAATTGGAAAAAATAGAATTGTCCAAAAATAATGAAGATGATGAGATTCTTGCCTTTTGTAATCTAAAGAAGATCCCATATGCACCCTACCATATTGTGAAAAAGTTGCCTTCATGGATACATGTCCTCCAAAATTCAACCAATATAATGGACAAGATCCACCCCTAAAGCATATTGCTTATTATATCAATACAATGGGACCCTTAGCTTTTGAAGAATCCTATTTGATAAGATATTTTGGGACTTCACTATGTGGCCTAGCATTTTAATGGTACTCTAAGCTCCCATCATGCACAAAGCAGATGAAATCAAGTACAAAGTATACAGCCAGGAAAATTCTGAAGCCTTCCCAAATAAGGAACAAGCAAGCTCATCTTCTATATTTGCCGCTTCAACAAAGAGGGGTCTTAAAGTTAAAGAAAGTGAGGCTGTCATTTCTTTGAGGGATAGAATGAACAAACCCTATTCTTTTTCAAAGGACAAGACTCGCTTTACCTTTGAATGTCTACAAAAATACAACAAATAATACTGCCAAAGTCTAAAAGTCCTGAAGATGTTGGCAAAATCTCAAGATCCACATTATTGTCCATATCATCAGATGTTGGGGCATCCTATTAAAGAATGTTATGTTTTCAAAGATGCAACAGAAAAGTTGATTCAAAAAGGGGTTCTCAAAATGGGAGAGTATCTTCTCAACCCTCCTCAACCTCATGATTGGTCAAAGGTAGCCACAACTTCTATTAATGTGCATCATATTATCCCTATATATTACCAATTGAAAGAGTCATATGACTACTACAATGAAGGGAGATACTCAGTTTATTTCACTGATGAGAACTCTTAAGCATTGGAGGCAAGTGTTAAATCCCCTTGGATCATGCAAAGGTAGAAATGGATCTCCTTCCAAATTTTTTCAGCATGCTGATAGTAGAAGTATCTTAATAATAATAATAATAAAAAAAAAATAATAATAATAAAAAAAAAGAAGGTCTACCAGAGGGGTTGATCCATAGCCCTTGATCTTATTCAAGGCCTATCAAAAGAAACCAAAGATTGGTCAACACAAAACAAAAGAAAAGATGATGCCCACAAACCTATAGTGGATGATCATATTTGAAATATCTTCAACCAACCCTCCAAGACCTGAGGCAAGCCATAATTGAAAACTTGAAGACACATGATACTCATATTTACTAGTATATTCTTCAATGAGCAAAAATGGTGGCAATATACCTCACTTCTGTGAAGATCACAGATCATTTTTCTTGGCTCTACAAAGAAATGCTTGGATTAGATCCAGAAGTAGCTCAACATGAGTTCTCTATTGATCCAGCCATCGAGCCAGTCAAACAAGTTCCGAGAAGAATGAGACCGGAGCTGGCTGATTGCATAAATGGCAACATAGCCTAAAGGTGAACCCCATGAAGTGTGCCTTCGGGGTCTTAAGCGGTAAATTCTTGGGCTTCATTGTCAGATATAGAGGCATTGAAATAGACCTAGTCAAAATCAAAGCTATCCAAGAGCTCCCGCCTCTGAAGAATTTCAAAGAGCTGCAGTCCCTTCAGGGATGGCTCGCATATATCCGAAGGTTCATATCTAACCTAGCTGAGCGGTGTGAATCCTTCTCTAAATTAATGAAGAAAGATGCCCCATTCATATGGGAGGATGAATGTCAAAATGTGCTTGAGAAAATCAAGCGATACCTTGCATCGCCACCCGTGCTGGGGGCACCTATCAAAGGCCAGTTATTAATCTTATATATCGCTGCTCAGGAGACTTCTCTAGGGGCAATGCTAGCACAAGACAATGAAGAAGGTAAAGAGCAAGCAGTATATTACCCAAGCAGAAGGCTGATCGGGGCTGAACTCCGATACTCGCCTATTGAAAAGATATGCTTAGCCCTGGTCTTTGCAGCTAAAAGACTCAGACACTATATGCTATCACATGAAATCCAGCTCATTTCTAGGGCTGATCCTCTCAAATATATCCTCAATCGACCAGTCTTGAAGGTCGTTTGGGCAAATGGGCAGTCCTCCTCACAGAGTTCGACATCAAATATGTCCCTCAGAGAGCCATTAAAGGTCAAGCCATTGCAGACTTCTTTGTAGCACATCCAGGGCCAAAAGATTCACCGTTGGTCACCGACCTGCCAGATGAAGAAACATTAGAAGCTAACCATACAGAACAAAAGATATGGCAACTATGTTTTGACGGGGCCTCCCATTCAGCAATTGCACAAGATGGTGCATTCACTACAAAGGATGGGGCCGACATTATCCTAGTATCTCTAGAAGGCGAGGTTCTGCATACCTCGTGCTCTTTAACTAAGCATGCACCAACAATGAAGCTGAACATGAAGCTTTGATAGTTGGCCTAGAAGTTGCTCTAGATATGGGCATCCAAATGATTCAAGTCCATGGAGACTCAATGTTGATTATATACTAAGTCCAAGGAATATATGATGTCAAAAAAGCCTGAGTTGATTCCTTATCACAAAAGGTCCCTCAAGCTGATACAAAGATTCTATTGCTTTGAAATCAACCATATTAACCGCAATGCAAATGCTCAAGCTGATGCCCTTGCTAAATTAGCAAGTTCTCTGGCTCTGTCGCCAGAAGGGTCCATTGAAATATGAGTCAAGAATCGAAGACTGTTGCCAATTGTATTGGTAGAAGAAACAGAAATGCAAATAGAAGTATGTGTAGTGGAAGAAGCCGATAAGCCTGACTGGAGAGAAATGCTTCTCGATTGGTTCAAGCATAAAATATTGTCAGCACCTGAATCAAGCATGCTAAACTGATCCGTATCAAGGATTCATATGAATACAAAGGAGACACTCTATTTCGAGTGACATATGATGGCAAAAGAAAAGTTCTCCTGAGATGCCTGTCACCAAAAGAGACAGCTGAAGCCTTGAGGGAAATACATGCTGGGGTCTATGGTGCTCATCAGTCTGGCCCCATGATGAAAAATCAGCTCAAACAATTGGGCTACTACCAGGCCCACGTTGTTCGACGATTGTGCGCAATATGCCAAATCATGTCACAAATGCCAGGAACATGGCCCAATTCCAAGAAAACCCCCGGTGCCTTTGCACCCTACAGCACCATCATGGCCTTTTGCCGAATGGGGCATGGACGTTGTCGGTCCATTCATACCCTCCTCAAGAGGGGCTAAATATATTCTGGCCGCCATGGATTATTTTTTCAGATGGACTAAAGCAGTAGTATTAAGAGAAGTCACTGGGGCAGCCATTGAAAGGTTCCTCCGCCCAAATATGTTGTTTCGATATGGTGCACCCAGTCGGATCATCTCAGATAATAGAACATGCTTCCGAAATCAAATCATATACAAGCTAACTGCAAAATTCAAAATTGATTGGAGGACCTCTACAGTCTACAATCCACAAGCTAATGGATTAGCAGAAGCCTTTAACAGGACCTTATGCAACCTTTTAGCAAAGACAGTCAATTCAACTAAGAAAGATTGGGAAGAAAGAATATATGAAGCATTATGGGCTTACAGAACCATATACAAAACTCCAACATGCTGTTCTCCTTATTCCTTAGTGTATGGGTCAGAGGCAGTTGTACCAATTGAATTAGAAGTCTCCTCTTTGCGCATTGCCTTAGAGCAGGGGCTTATCAAAGGAAATCAATCAAATGCAGAAAGGCGGCTCAAGGAATTATTAGCCTTGGAAGGCGACAGACTTCGAGCTCAACAAAATATCCAGATATATCACGCTCACATGACTCGAGCATTTGATAAACTAGTCAAAGAAAGAGCCTTCAAGAAAGGAGACCTAGTTATGGTCAAAAGAAGAGAAGTCATGGCGTCAAATCCAAAAGGGAAGTTGACTAGTAATTGGATCGGTCCCTATGTCGTCAAAACTGTAAGGAGGAGCATACACCCTCACCAATCATAAGGGAGAAGTGCAATTTCCTCCCTTAAATGGCAAACATATGAAGCGCTATCATGCGCCACCTCCATGCTTTCCAAGCGAAGGTTGAAAAGAATATATGAAGTACTGTCTACAGTGTGAATATGATCACCATGAAGACAGTCAAAGAAATCATCTAGTTCTCGGGACGTATTCCCCCGGGACTATAAATCTCAAATGGCCTGGTAAAATTAACTTGCCTATATGAGCCAAGGACATTGAAGAGGCTCCAAAAGGCTTTACGAAGCTGCCCCAAAGCACCTCATGGGTTGCCAATGACGAAATGCTATTGAAAAAGAAAGAAAAAAGAAAAAAGTTGGCATGACTATCCCGCTAGTCGGGCAATGGTGCTGAGGCAAACCCGGTGCGGAGGGAGTATAAATCATTTCCCGCTTCTCGCTTTTATAACCGGTCGAAGTTTCCAATCAAATCAATCTAAATCGATGATATTTTTCGATTCTGAAATTATTTGATAAAAACATACATATGCCCTGCAACCTTGTTTCTTTGAAGAACAGGGGGCAAGAAGCTACAAAGAAAACAGAGGAGATGGCCCGAGTCCTGCTAGACCTTGCCATCCAAGCTCAAATTCAAGTACAAATTCAAATCCAAGTTCAAAGTCAAATATGTATTGGCCTGGGTCAGCAAGACTCCACCACTCAAGTTCAAAGCTCCAATTCAAACTCAAGCATAAATTTAAGTTCAAAGTTCAAACTCAAAGCCCCAATCCGAGCACAAGTGCAAGTATAAGCTAGCCTGGGTCAATAGGATCCGCTGCTTAAATCCAAGTATGAATCGACTTAGGTCAGCAAGACTCCGCCACTCAAGTTCAAGTTTAAATTCAAGTTCTAGCTCAAATTAAAGCTCAAGCTCAAGTCCAAGATGAATCAGCATGGGTCAACAGGACCCGCCACTTAAATTCAAAATCAAATTGGAAAGATCAAATTCAAAATTCAAGTTCAAAGTTCAAAGACCAAAGTTTCGGCTTAAAAGCAAATTCAAATTTAAATTCAAATCCACAGCTCAGTCCTAAGAGCAAGCTGAAGTTCAAAAACAAATTGGCTTAGGTCAATAGGACCTGCCATTTAAATCTGGGCTCAAGTTCAAGCTTAAATACAAGTTCAAGCTCAAATTGAAAGCTCAATGCAAGTTCAAGTGTAATTTCAAAGTTCCAGCCAAAGAGCAAGTACAAATTCAAGTATAAGTCAGCCTGGGTTAACAGGGCCTGCTGCTTATATTCAAGTTCAAAATCCAAAAGTAAAGCAAAGTTGAAAGCAAAAGAAGATGGCTTGGGTTTATTCGATCCTGCCATTCAAAGCTTAAGTTCAAGATAAGTCGACCTGGGTCAACAAGACTTGCTGCTTAAATTCAAGTTCAAAATCCAAGTTTAAAGCAAATTTGAAAGCAAAAGAAGATGGTCCGGGTTCATTCAACCCCGCCCTTCAAGTTCAAATTCAAATCGACTTGGGTCAACAGGACCTGCTGCTCAAATTCAAGTTTAAAATCCAAATTCAAAGGAAAGTTGAAAGCAAGAGAATGGCCTGGGTTCATTCGATCCCGCCATTCGAAGTTCAAATTTAGAGCTCCAATTGAAGTTCAAATGCAAAAATCAAGCGTAAATCCAAGCTCAAATCCAAATGCAAATTGGCCCAAGTCAGCAAGACTCTGCCTTTCAAGTTCAAAAGCAAATCGGCCTGAGTCAAAATTAATCCGCCGCTTAAATCTAAGTCCAAATTCAAATTCAAGTGCAAATTCAAATTCAAGTTCAAACTCAAAGTACAAATCTTAAAGCTCTATGCTCAAGTTCAAATATAAATCAGCCTAAGTCAGCAAGACACTGCCGCTCAAGTTCAAGCTCAAATGCAAAAATCAAGCTTAAATCCAGGCTCAAATGCAAATGCAAATCGGCCCAAGTCAGCAAGACACTGCCGCTCAAGTTCAAGCTTAAATGCAAAAATCAAGCTTAAACCTAGGCTCAAATCCGAACGCAAATCGGCCTAAGTCAGCAAGACACTGCCGCTCAAGTTCAAGCTCAAATGCAAAAATCAAGCTTAAATCCAGGCTCGAATCCAAATGCAAATCCGCCCAAATCAGCAAGACTCTGCCGTACAAGCTCAAGTTCAAATGCAAATTGGTCCGGGTCCTGCTGGACTCTGCCATCCAAGTTTAAAGCAAGGTTAAAAACAAAGAAGATGGCATGGGTTCATTTGACCCCACCATTCAAGTTCAAATTCAAATCGGCTTGGGTCAACAGGACCCACCGCCCATATTCGAGCTCAAAGTTCAAATTCAAGATAAGTTGGCTTGGGTCTGCAAGACTCATCTGCTCAACATTAAACAAGTTTAAGATAGGTTATACTTGCCTTGGCTATGGTCCTATCTGCCTAGCCATTGTTATCCTCATTTGCCTTGACTATGTCCTCTCGGCCTAGTCATTGTTATCCAAATTTACCTTGGCTATGGTCCTCCTAGCCTAGTCATTGTTACCCAAATTTGCCTTGGCTATGGTCCTCTCGGACTAGCCATTATTACCCAAATTTACCTTGGCTATGGTCCTCCCAGCCTAGCCAATGTCACCTTTATTTGCCTTAGTTATGGTCCTCCCGGCCTAGCCATTGTTACCCATATTTGCCTTGGTTATGGTCTTCTTGACCTAGCCATTATTTCCCAAATTTGCCTTGGCTATGGTCTTCCCGGCCTAGCCATTGTTACCCAAATTTTCCTTGGCTATGGTCCTATCGGTCTAGCCATTGTTACCCATATTTGGCTTGGCTATGGTCCTCTCGGCCTAGCCATTGTTATCCAAATTTGCCTTGGCTATGGTCCTCCCGGCCTAGCCATTGCTACCCATATTTGCCTTGGCTATGGTCCTCCCGGCCTAGCCATTGCTACCCATATTTGTTTTGGCTATGGTCCTCCCGGCCTAACCATTGCTACCCATATTTGCTTTGGCTATGGTCCTCTCGGCCTAGCCATTGTTACCCATATTTGTCTTGGCTATGGTTCTCCCAGCCTAGCCATTGTTACCCATATTTGCCTTGGCTATGGTCCTCTCGGCCTAGCCATTGTTACCCTCATTTGCCTTGGCTATGATCCTCAAGGCCTAGCCATTGTTACCCATATTGCCTTGGCTATGGTCCTCTCGGCCTAGCCATTGTTACCCACATTTGCCTTGGCTATGGTTCTCCCGGCCTAACCATTGTTACCCACATTTGCCTTGGCTATGGTTCTCCCGGCCTAACCATTGTTACCTATATTTGCCTTGGCTATGGCCCTCTCAACTTAACCATTGTTACCCTCATTTGCCTTAGCTATGGTCCTCTCGGCCTAGTCATTGTTACCCATTTTTGCCTTGGCTATGGCCCTCTCGGCCTAGCCATTGTTACCTAAATTTGCCTTGGCTATGGTCCTCTCGGCCTAGCCATTTGTAGGCGCCCGGAACGTCCCCGCCAATGCTGTGGGCTTCGGGCGAGTGCTTCTCCGTTCGTCTTAGCACTGGGACGATTTGGAAGGGTTAGGAATCGAAGTATGTGATCGCCAGGAGCATTACCTTACAGTCCCTGTGCTCCGCATGATGGTGAGAATGATCGCGTTTTGATGGAGTGGGGAGACGACGGGTTTCTCTTCTCTACCTCCGGCTGGAAAGAGGAGGAGAGCTCGGTAGTCTACACGCAAAATGTGGTAAGGGTCCCTGAAAAGAAAAGACAAAGCAGAAGAACAAGATAACTCGATTAGAACTGCGACATGTAGGATCGATTCGTGCAAATATGTAAACAATGCTAGAATTGAAAGGGGACGCACCGGATGGGTGTTTGGGGAGGGAAGGTGACCATATGTTATGGCCACCCACCTCCCGTTTTTTGTTTAAAACCTCTGGGGGTAAAGGGTGCTAAGTCATCCTAATATACATGTATGCAGATGGGGTGCTCGTGTGTGGTAGTAGTGAAAAGTAAAAGTAATGTGGTAAAAGGAAAAGAGTAGGAAGAGAGGATGATGCTACGGAGTGGATGAATGATGGGAATGCAATGAAAAATGAAAAGAGACAAGTAAGGAAAGAGTTATGAAAATGGGCCCATTTAGAATGCGGAGAATTCCTCTGCTTCCCCTGATTTGTGGACTGCCAAGGCCTTTCTCCTGCTTGAAGTCCTTCAATCTCCTATCTCACAAACTGAAGCCTTCCAACTCTTGCCAACCAAAACCTTGCCAACCCCTGGCCAACCTCCTTTCCCGAGGGGACATGGGGGGTTTAAATAGGTGAAGAAAAATAGGGGTATAAATCCCCGTAAATCCCTTAGAACCAATAGGAAATAGTCAGTCATCGGAGATCGTGGCCGTGGCAGTGGCCAGAGCGGGGAGTGATCAGAATAGTGGGGGTGAGGGTGGCGAATGGAGAAGATCGTGGGAAGACGAGGTCAAAGGGGAAGTTAGGGGAGTGGACGGCCAACTATCTTGCCTCCTACTTCTATGGAAGGCCAGGCAGTTAGCCTTCCACGAAAAGGTGGAAGGCGGCCCAGTTGGCCTTCCATGGGTGGTGGAAGGCAAGGGGTGGCCTTCCAAAGATGGTGGAAGGCAAGGGGTGGCCTTCCAAGGATGGTGGAAGGCAGGCTGGCTGGCCTTCTAAGGATGGTGGAAGGCAAGGGGTGGCCTTCCAAGGATGGTGGAAGGTGGGCTAGCTGGCCTTCCACGAAAAGGTGGCTATGGTCGAGATTGGTTAATGGGCTTGAATATTTAGTGGGCTGAAAGATGAGATGGCTAAAGTGGTGGGTTTGGTGGTGATGGGCTAATGATGGGGTTTTATAACCAAAAGTGGGGGTCTAAAATCGGTGTCTGCAAATGCCCCTCCGAGACACCTGTTTTGCAGTGGAGTGGAGCGGAATGATAAATAGGTGTTCCGAAAATCAAACCTGATTTTGGACAACCCAAAGAAGGGATGAGCTATATCCAAAGATGGTATGAGAGTGTGGTAAATGCATGAGAGTTGGCTATCAGAATTGCAAGGGCGATTAAGAAGAGGAACAAAGTTCAAACTAGAGAATCACAATCCGTGGGACCCTCGGGTGTTGGAACCGCAAGGCCTTGGCGCACTAGGATGCAACGATCTGGCCCAAGGGGATCTCAAGTATGAAAGATGGAGGGGTGTGACTTGAAATGGTCTCGACACAACGGGCGCGCGGTGGCCTGGCGCATCATATGATCGCCAAGCGAGAGAATCTCAAGCACATGAATTGAAAAGGATAAGTTCTTACAATTCAAAGGGCTAGCAGACGAACAATTGCCAGACTCACAGATCAACAATGGGTTAAGCAGAGTGATAAATTGTGGTCTTTGCCCCTAGGGCAGGAATAGTGGATGATGCTTATGCAATGCATGCTGGTTTGAAAATTGGGAAACAAATTCCTAATGCAAACAGGAGGGATTTATTGGCCAATCGAATAACTTGGGGAATATAGACTCCTCATTGTTTTGTTTAAAGAGGAATTCAGAGTCTATACGCCCAAAGTTATTAGCCTCCTGTGTCTCTAGTCCTACTTGCTTCAATTTTCCTGTAGCTGCAATATCATACATTAGCAAAGTTCATATATCTAATGATCACATCATTTAAGTATTTAAATTGCAAAACGATGAGAAGCAAATAGTTAGTTTCGAGTCGAAGCCAATATGGAAGATATGGCTATTCTAATGGTAGAATGCCAATCCGATATGGCTTTGACTCGATTTTCAGGAATATCCATTAATTTGTTGATGTTAAGCAAAGTGGTCTCCTGAACTTGGGGTGAAGTTACCTCCTCGAAGTGGAAAGGGGTGAAGGGCAATATACCTTTCCGTGGGTGAGACTTTTCCAAAATGATGGAAGGCCAACTAGCATGCCTTCTACGAAAAGGTGGAAGGCCAAGGGATATACCGTCTATGAAAAGATGGATATGCATGTCCTCCGTCTTTTATGGTACATGGTAAGTTCGTAGTTTATCTTGTGGCCTTAAAAAAGGAGATTTGTCCCGAAGCTCCCTTCTGAAGAACTCAAACTTTCTGCGAGGAGAATGGCCTCGTCTGCTGCTCATGCGACTGGTAGGGAACCTTAGGTTCTATCTGACGTTGAAGGCCATCTCAGCAACCTAGTGGCTCATGGACAGGTAGGCTCAAATTTTTATGCTGTTTACCTTGACTCTCCCTTCTCTCTTTTGACCTTTGGTTGTCCTGCAGCCTATGCCTAAGTTCCCCGATGCTCGGCATACTCGCAAGTATGCATGGCTTGCGGCCCTAATGGACGAGATTACCCTAGACATGAGGGTGTATATGCGCCGGTAGAATATGACCCGATCTATTGTGTTCGCGAAATGGTTCAACTCCATTCACTGGCATTGGGAGGGGCTGGGTGCACTGCTTGAACTGTGGCATCCGGAGACGCATACATTCGTGTTTCAAGAGTTCGAAGCGACAGTGCTAGTAGAGGAGGTAGAAATCCTTTATGGCTGGGAGGGTCTAGCCACTGGCGATCCATCGGCTTTGCTTGCATGGGAGGTGATTTTTGCTGATATAGTGCAAGACAAACGGGAGGTATGCCGCATGAGTGACAAGCGAGGAATCCTTGTCGATCGTCTTGCGCACTGGTTGATCCAAGAGATTAAATACAAGATGGTCGAGTCTGAGAGACTGATGCGGGGATTATGCCTAGTCCTCGGGGGAGTCTTGTGGTTTCCAACTTTAGGCTCTGTGTTAGAAAGAGAGTATGTGGGTGTGCTGAGCTTGTTGTAGAAAGGTCAATCTCTTGCCCCGGTAATTCTGTCACATCTATATGGAGGGCTTAGCCACATGAGCATGGGGCGATCTATAAGGGGGAGTATTCACTCTGCAGTTGTGGATGGAGATGCACTTAGTTTCTGATTTTAATGAGAAAGTGACCTCCACTTCCAGGATATTTCAGCACAGTGCGTGGTATCCTGCACCCTCACTTCTTGGTCCCGAAGATCAAATTAGATGTCTCACGGATCATCTCAAGACGAGGGATGGCTGGCGTGATTATCTGAATTTTCTGACTGTGGAAAAATTCATCTTTGTTTCGATGATTCTTCGGGGTATGGAATTTACCACAAGGGCTTCTCGTGAACGTGAGCTGTGGCTAATCGACCCTGACGAGCTAACCGTATACCAAGGGCATCGTTGCCATCTCTAGATTGGAGTTCTAAGACAAGTGCCATTTCCTGCTTTACATGATATGCTGATTGTGCCGAGGCATACAGGGTATGCGAGGGAAGCACGGGCTATAGAACGATTCCGACATGCATGGCGCCGTCACTCTAGATTCACCAAGGCTTGCATTGATGTAGCAGAGACTTCAGAAGAAGTTGAGAATTATGTGAAATATTTAAGAAATGTACGACCTGCTGTATGTGCCTTTTTCATGGGTTGTAGAGCACTTGAATGATGTACTCATTAAAGCTTGGTGAATAAAAATTTTATTTTCAATTTCAAAAGTTTCCTTCGACAAAGATCCACGGGCGACCCCTCTTCTAGCCGTCCATACCAGTGGACGGCCACAAGAGAGGCCGTCCGTGGAAGTGGACGGCCACCTTGAGGGCCGTCCGACCCATCGGATGGCCACAGTTGTGGCCGTCCGTTGCCCATGGACGGCCGTACACGTGGCTGTCCGGGCCGGCGGACGGCCGCACGTGTGGCCGTCCGTGCCGGCGGACGGCCGTGCGCGTGGCCGTCCGTGCCGGCGGACGGCCGTGCGCGTGGCCGTCCGTGCCGGCGGACGGCCGCAGGTGCAGCCGTCCATAAGGGAGGATGGCCACACGTGTAGCCGTTCGACCCAACGGACGGCCACGGTTTTGGCCGTCCGTGCCGGCGATTGCCCCTTAAAAAGCCTCCGGAACCTTCTTGTTACTCTTCCTTGCCCTTTCTTCCTCCTCTCTCCTTGTCCCGGCTTTCCCCCCACTCTCTCATGGCTCGAGTGTGGCTTCCCCGTTCCCTTAGGAGGAGGAGGGCTGGTGGTGGCGATGGCGAGGCGGCAGCGACGGTGCGAGTGCTGGTGGTGGCGGCGGCGAGGAGGCCGGCGAAGACACGCTCCGCGGCGAAGAAGAAGGAGAAGAAGGGAGGGCGGCGGAAGATGATGATGAAGAGGAGGAAGATGAAGTTGTTGAAGAGGAAGAAGAAGACGGAGAGGAAGAAGAAGATGAGGAGGAAGATGGCAGCAACGAGGAGGTTCTCCCTAAGAAGAAGAAGAAGATGAGTCCCTCTGATTTTTCCTGATTTTGATTTGATCTGTGGCCGCCGACCTGGCGGACGGCGAGCGTTCGCGCCGTCCGACCGGGTGGACGGCCGGCGGCCTCGCCGTCCGTCCGTACAGACGGCGGGCAGCCCTGCCGTCCGACAGGGCGGGCGACCGGCGGCCCCGCCGTCCGTCCGTCCGGACAGCGGGCGGCCTTGCCATCCGACCTGGCGAGCGGCCGGCAGCCCCGCCGTCGGTTTGTACGGACGGCGGGTGGCCGTGCCGTTCGACCCATGCCTCTTTTGCATATGTATGCCCCTAACTTTTGTCTTCTTGGGATTTACAGGGATATAGAGAGTTCAAGGCAGAGTTTCTTGAGAGTTGGTCTGGGCCTAGTACCATGCACTGCCCAATCGGCTCCTTTTCCAAGTGGATGCGTTTGGGTTCGGGCCGTTGTTTCGGATCCGACCATTTATGGTGGATGCACCCTTCTTGGTGGCTTTGAGAGAACGCTGGGATGACAAATGTAAAGCCTTTATCATGCCTTGGGGACATATGCTGCCCACGTTGGAGGATGTCTCCTTTTTGACAGGCTTGCCGGTCATTGGTGATCCAGTAGTCAGTCCTGAGCTCAGGGATTACAGGCAGCTTTCAGATCGACTTCTGGGTGAAAGGTACTATCGAGTCCAAGGAGCATTATCTCATATACCCCTCGGGCATTTTGCTCGGTCCGTGGGATTGAGTCGGGTACGGCGGATGTCAAGCGAGACTCTTGAGGCTTTTAAGCCTTAAGAGTGGAGACTTTGCTAGATTTGGATGGCCGCTCAGATGATGAGAATTTACGGATCTTCCTCCTGTTCTTCTTCGGAAGACTGCTATTTGCTACAACTTCGGACAAGGTTAACTTGAAGTACTTGCCGCTGTTGGAGGACCTCCAAGCAACGAAGAAGATGGCATGGGGAGCAGCGATGCTGGGTCACCTCTTTTCGCACTTGGTGAGCTATCGCCAAGGATCCGACAATTTGGGCGGGTTCACGCCCTTTCTTCAGGTAATCCTTCTTGATTGTTGGTCTCAATCCTTCCTTACTTATGCTGGCTGATATTGACTGTGTTATCCATTGTAGATCTGGGGTTATGCCCGCTTCCCCATCGGCCGTGGGGCCGTCTTTGCAGATCGTGAGGGATGGACTCCACTTATGGCGCGGTGGGAAGTGATCCGGGATTATCGTCCCGTCTTGTACCGCGTAGAGGACATCCGTGCCCAGCTCGACACATTTCCTCCTCACATGGTGAGTAATTCAAGATATATGTGCCTCTTGACCAATGATTAAGTCTTACCTTTCACTTTAATCAGGTGGTGTGGATGCCCTATGCAAAGGAGGACCTCGCTAATCATCCATGGGTGTCTCAGAGTCTCTCCCAATTCCGACGAGAAGTGCCCCTGCTATGTGTGAATATCTGTGATGGCCTCTTTGTTCGGATGGCTTTCCACACGTGGGGATGGCACCAGCCTTTACTTGCCTTTCCGACCTATCCTGATATGAACCGCGGTCGTTGCCGATCTTCTACAATTGGTCAGGACTGGCGAGTGGTAATGCGAGCTGAGATTGAGGTATGGTACCGCACTGGGGACGCCCTGTAGGAGGATAAATTCCTGCGAGATAGTTACACATACTTGGGGGATTACACCCGACAGTACGCGTACCGCATGTTTCTAGATGCACGGCGGGTGCGTCAATCTAAACCCTTCAATTCATTTCATCCAATCTCTTCTTACTGACTGACCTTGGTGGTATTCTTGCAACAGATGCCCGAAACCGAAGCTGTATAGATTCTAAAGAATCAGAATGAGATTTTGGTTATGTAGACGAGTGACTTGCTTCGCCAAATTGGAGAATTGGTGAGAAGTTTGATTTCTGGTTTCGGGAGTGAAATTGTCCTTTTAATTTGCGAAATTCTTTGTGATGCAGAGAGAAGCGCTAGCCCGCCATGGGCCGCGAGGAGATCCTGGCGCAGGCTCATCATCTCAGGGGCCAGCTGCCCCTGCTGATTGGGAGGCGAGATTACAGGATGCCCTCCGGCGTGCGGAGGCCGGGGAGGGGGACTTGGCACAGTAGGTGAGGGTTGTTCTACTTTTGTGTTATTCCGATTGAGCTTGCTTATCCCTAAGTTCCTTTGCAGCGCTAGGAGGTGGAAGCCGCTTTAGCCAGGGCGCAGGAATTGGAGAACCTCAATCAGCAATTGAGAGATTAGGTGCTAGAGGAGCGGATTGCTCGGGCTAGGACAAGAGAAGGATCCCATCCAGACGTGTACTGGGAGGGCAAGATCGCCGGTTTGCGGGAGGAGCTGACGAGATCGTAGACAGAGGTGAGGGAGCTTGATTGCAAGTACCGGACCCCTGTGGGACCGAGTGATGAAGAAGGGGCGAGAACGAGCCACGAGATCTAGCGCACAGAGTTCAGGAGCTCTTCCTCCTATCCTTGCCCCATCGGCTGGCCAGGCACCTGCTGGGAGTTCTATCTTTAGAGATCTCGACTCCCTTCTTGCTGAGGACGCATGGAGAGCACTTCGACCTGCTGGCTCTTCGCGGTCTATGCGACCGGCATCAGGTCATCGCCGTGCTCCGGAGGATGATGCTGAGAGTCAGATGAGACACTCCTCACGTGACAGGAGGGAGGATGAGGCGGAGGGAAGGAAGAGGGACTGAGAGCTGATATAGGGGTATGCCCTTGTATCGTGATGTATGAACATTATGTTATGCTTGCATATTTCACAATTTGGATGTCTGGGCACTTCTTTTTTTGCTTTTTGTTCATACCTCTTCTTTCTGCATACACAACATTAGGGAAACAGTTAGTAGTATCTGTTTTCGGCCCCTTGCCCAAAAAGAGCAACTGCCTTTTCCCTAGCCTTCGCATAGGGTCAAGGGGCCGTGTCCTACTAATTAGACAAAAGAAAAAGCATTGAAATCGACGTGACAAGAAAATATGCAAATGCTAGCGGATATTAACAAGTGGGGTGTGTGATGAACGAAAACATGTTTTTTTTTTATTCCGACCACCTGGTGACTGCCTAAACTTAGCCTGATTGAATGATAAAAGGGAAATGCACACACAACTTCCCAGGTATCCTAAGCACACATCTAGATTGATTTGGGCCTCTAGACTCCTCAAACTAACCTTGACCGGCTAAGACTCATACTGATGACAATACCGGCATGCCATGCTTAGGCTCCCAACTGCTTCTGACCACCAAATTTGCGCAAAAAGTTTTCGAGGTAAATCATTTGCCCGACCCGGGTCTCTTTCCTCACAACTTAGAAGGTATAAGATGGAACACCTTGGAACCCCAACGGTCAACCGCGTGACGTTGACCCAGAATCAGACGCCGTCGCACCTATTGGTGACGCGCATGCATTGACCTAAGCCCGAAGTTTTGAGAGTGCTCATTGAGATTTTGGTTAAGGAATTGATTCACCAGAAACACTGACATTACTCTTTATCTATTTTGGACTCCTGTGATCATGTGAGCATATAATGATTTTTGAAAAACGAACCATTTTAAAATGATGTTCGGTCTTTAGATAGATATCTCGTGTTAAACCTTGGGGGAGAAATAGTGAAGAAATTTTGGAGACAAACGTTACAGGAGGATCGAAAAAACCGTTAAAAGATCGAGCTATGACAAAACGGACCCTTTCGACCTCCAAGATGCCCCTATTTTTGACTTTTCAGGCCTTAGGTAAATTTCATGGCCAGGCACGGTCACGACCAAGCTTTTTTGTATGATTGCTTGAACCCCCTTTCTTTTTTGTATTTTCTTTTCCTTACTTGATATTTTCGGGGTTATTTGATATTCCGCCTGCGGGGACACTGCCCCCTTCACGTGCTCTGGTCCTTTACGTTTCATATTTGGGCCTGTTTGAGGGGTTACATCTATCGGGTTGTTGAGGAACCACAGTTTGCTGAGCTCGACCGTTTAAGGGTGTCGACTGTCCTAATCAGTCGAGAAACGAAGAGCAAAGGTTGCAGTTGACAGTGTACTAAAGACTTCAAACTCATTTTAAGAAGGTTCTCTTTGAAAAATGTGTGGATGTGTGCATCTCATAATGATCATAGGGATCTGTATGAAAGTAAAGTAGACACGTCTAAGGTTGTGGTGGACCAAAATCTTAGCCAAACCTTAATGTTAACCCAATCCAACATGCAACTAGACCTAGACAGGGGGTTATGTGGCAGTCACCAGACAGTTGGTTTTTGTGTTTTTTTCTTCTATTTTTTTTTTTTGTCATTTTCATTGAAGTATGCACATATTTACAAATATTTTTGTTGTTTTTTTTTTGGAATATTCAATTTTTTGGATTTTGAAATTTTTGATTTTTTTTTGCATTTTTATGGGTAAAACTTCTTCAGATACACCCTATTCCAAGGATCGGGTAATTCTTCTCCCTTTTCATTGATTAGGCAGTATGCAATACCTGAGTATGCCTTCTTGATTCCAAATGGACCTTCCCAATTTTCTTGCAATTTGTTCCTGGGACCAGGAATTTTGATCAATTTTCTCTTGAGTACCATTTTCCTAATTTCAAACTTTTTTTCGAGAACCTTCTTCACATAGAATCTCGCAATTCTATTTCTGTAAACTTGAGCATGGTTTGCCGCCATTATCCTTTTTTCGTCTAATAGTTCCAGTTGGGAAAGCATGGCCTTACGACGTTCGGCGTCACTGATTCCATTATCCAATTGCACTCTTAGAGAAGGAAGGAGAATCTCATATGGAAGTACCGCATCGGTTCCGAATGTCAGTGAATAAGGTGTTTGTCCGGTGGGAGTTCGGATAGAAGTGCGATACGCCCAAAGAGCCTCGACTAGGCGATCCGACCAGTCTGAATAATTGTGAGATTTGCAAGTTCTTTTGATGATTTGAATGAAAGTCTTATTGGTGGCTTCGGCTTTACCATTTCCTTGTGGATAGTAAGGCGAGGAGTGGTGCAAATTAATGCCATACTTACTACACATGTCTTGGAGCTCCTGGGAGATGAATTGTGGTCCATTGTCGGTGATGAGATCGTGCGGTGTCCCGAACCTGGCGAGAATGTTGCGCTTGATGAACTTCACCACCGTGGATGCTTTGATCTCCGCAAACGCTTCCGCTTCAGCCCATTTAGTGAAATACTCAGTGGCAGTTAAGATAAATGATTTCCTTTTTATTTCGCCTGATCGATCCTCCAGAGGTCCTATAACGTCGAATGCCCACATGGCGAAGGGCCAAGGGGAAATGATGGATTTGAGAGATGATGAAGGTGCATGAATCTTGTTAGCATGTAACTGACATTTCAAGCACCTCTAAATAAATATAGAACAATCAGCCTCCATTAAAGGCCAATAATAGGACATGAGGAGCTTCTGAGTTAAGGCACGACCATTGATATGACCACCACAATCACTTGTATGAGCTACTTCCATGACATGATGGATCTCGGCATCATCTAGACACCGAAGGAGCACCCCACTGAAGGATCTTCTGAAAAGAAGTCCACCTAAGATAAGGTAGCGTTGAGATGCTTGGCGGATTGCCTTGCGGTATGAAATTGTGGCATAAGATGGGAAGGATTCATCGCGAAGGTAGTTCATGATATCAAAATACTACGGATTTCCATCATCCCAATCGGGGGTGAATTCTTCCGTGATAGCAGAGACATATTCAAATGAGAGAAGGAATTGCTGGAACTAGGGGTCTCGGAAGGAGGGCGAGTCTTGCTTGTGTAAAGTGATGGTGACTGAGCTTTTGGTGATGGAAATTTCTAGTGCTGAAGATAAGGAGGCCAAGGCATCTGCTAGGATGTTCTGATACCTAGGCACATGTACGTAGGTAATCCTTCTGAAATGCCTGGCTAGCGATCTCACTAACTCCTGATATGGCTTCAACTTTGGATCTCGGGTTTGATACTTGCCTACGGTTTGGTGGAGGATCAATTGAGAATCTCCAATTATCCTCAATTCCAGGACTTTGAGGACCAATGCCAATTTTAAGCCAGCTAGGAGAGCCTTATATTCAGCGACATTGTTGGTCACTGAGAAGGAGAGTTGGCAAGCGTGCGGAATAGTTACCCCTTCCGGAGATACGAGAACCACTCCTACCCCACTACCTTGAGAATTAAGCGCCCCATCAAAGTAAAGGACCCAGGATGGAGTATCATCAACTATTAGACCCAACTCCACATCCGGGAGTTCATCGTTGGCGGGCGAAAATGTAGGCAGCGGATGATGAGCTAGGTGCTCGGCAATTGCTTGCCCCTTTACAGCCTTCTGATTTACATAGGTAATGTCAAATTGGTTCAAGAATGTCTGCCATCGTACCAGCCTATCTGTTACAACTGGCCGCTCTAGCAAATATCTTATCGGGTCCATTCTTGCTAGGAGTTTGACCTCGTGGGCGAGGAAGTAATACTTCAATTTCTGCACTACCCAGACGATGGCCGCACATGTCCTTTCCATGGCAGTGTATCGCTTTTCAGTATCGTTGAAGAGCTTGGAGAGATAGTATACTGCTCTTTCTTTCTTCTCGTTGTCAAATTGGGCCAATATTGCTCCAGTTGATTCTTCAGTGGTGGAGACATATAGCAATAAAGGCCGCCCCGAGATAAGAGCCATAAGGACTGGTGGACTGAGGAGATAGCTCTTCAATTCGTCAAAGGCCTTTTGACACTTATCACTCCAAATAAACTTTGCCCCTCCTTTCAATAAATCATAAAAGGGTTTACATCTCACATAATGTTGAGATATGAACCGTCTGATAAATTACAAACCGATGAGACCCTTTATATCCCTGACATTTTTAAGAGGGGGCATTTCCACTATCGCCTTCACTTTGTCCGGATCGACCTCAATCCCCTTTCTGCTTACCATGAACCCTAGCAATTTACCAGAGGAAACACCGAATACGCACTTTTTTGGATTCATTTTTAGTTGGTACTCTCTTGACCTCTGCATTATAGCCCTAAGAACTTGAGCATGCTCCTTCTTGGTTTTGGGCTTCACTAAGATATCATCCACATAAACCTCCATGTCGAGGTGAATCATGTTATGAAAGATTGCCATCATCGCCCTCTGGTAGGTGGCTCCAGCATTCTTAAGCCCAAATGACATGACCATATAGCAATAAGTTCCCCATGGGGTTATGAAAGATGTCTTCTCTTGGTCTTCTTTAGCTAGTCGGATTTGATTATATCCTGAAAAACCATCCATGAAGGATAACATTTCAAATCCAGCCGTATTATCGACTAGCAAGTCTATATGAGCAAGTGGGAAATCATCCTTTGGACAGGCTTGATTGAGATTGCGAAAATCTATGCAAACCCTAACCTTTCCGTCCTTTTTTGCCACGGAAACGATATTAGATACCCACTTAGGATAGAGCACTACCCAAATGAACTTGGCCTTGTGTAATTTGTCTACCTCTTCTTTTACCTTAAGTGCTAATTCCGGTTGTAGTCGTCTTAACTTTTGTTTCACGGGTTTAGCATCAGGCTTGAGGATTAACCGATGTTCCACTAATTTTGTGTTTAATCCGGGCATATCCTCATATGACCAAGCAAACCCGTCATGATGTTATCGGAGTACGGCTATTATGGACCCTTCTTCTTCCGGACTCAATCTAGTGCTAATTAGCACTATCTTCGGATCCTTCTCTGTTCCAAGGTTGACTTCTTTAGTGGGTTCGTTGACGGCTGACGAAGGTTCATCAAACTGTCTCGTCCCATTGACAAGTAGTTCGTCCAAGTCATCATCCTCTTCCCCTTCGCTAAGCTCAAATACTCCTAGACCATCATTGCAAGATTCAACTTTCACAAGCTCCAAAGGCTCAGAGATGACCCCTACCTGAAGAAACTGTTGGGATCCGGGCGGGACGCGAAGAACGCAGCGGAAACGAAGAACAAAAATTAATCCCACCCGATGCTCGCTGATCCGATTCGGAACGAAAAACTAAAACCGAAAACAACGAGAAGTAATTCAATTACCGTGCGCAGATTTGAATCCGCTTCCGTCTCGGTTCCGTCAAGGTGATGCCGCAAGCCGCACAAGCGTCCGGCCTCCAGCGGTATCCACGCGATCCTCCGTGGTGGTTCGTCCTCGATCCCTCGTCCGTATCAGCTCGCTCGCTGAAGATCCGTCGCCGCAACGATTGCTGAAATCCCGCCGACGGGAATTCTCGACTTTCAGGAATCACACGCGGCGGAGACGGAAACTGTTCTGGCACCTCGAACGGGGCGCCCAGAGGAGGAGAGAAAGGAGGGGATGATGGCCAGCAAGGGAAAATCTTGGAGCTTGGCCCAGGGTTTCTTAACAGCGTGTATATATATTAAGTCGGCGCGACTTTTCACAGAAGTCCCCGAGTTAATATAAATCCCACTTATGTACCATCGACTGAGAATCTTATTGCGTGTGACCCTCTAGGCCCATTTACCAATCCGGTTTTCAGCCCGTTAAGTCCAATAACTAGTTATTGACTTATTGTAATTAATTAATATCTAGATATTAACTAATTACTTAACCGAATTATCATCGCATGTAAATTCGGTCGGACTTCTGATCAAGTTGGGTGCCAAGCAACACCGCATGATCCCGGAAGGTAATGGGGCTCAGCAACCCACTCATGGAACCTGTTCGTCCACAGTCACCACGTGGCTATAATCCTTCGTTCGCACAATGCTCTCGAGTTAACCTAGGGTATGGTCAACTGTCAAACCCTAGATTGTCAACTCACTTGAATCAGACTCCGCTTTACAATATCCGAAAACCTATTTTCTGATATTGTTTCTGCTCTGGCCAGAGACTCTTGCGGATCTATTCTAGAGCATTCTCTCTCCAGTTACCTGAGAGCGAACGATCATTTATTGAACACACAATCACCTTCGAAGGTCTTCCGCTGGACCCGATCCATGACTATTAGAGATCCCGTGGATAGGGATTCGTAGGTCAAGGTCAAAGTCCAGAAGTCCACCGACAAGGTGTCTTTAGTGTCTCAAGTCCAAGGATCAACCACGCCACTGTGACGATGAATCAAGCCGATTGACAGTCAGGTAAATTACCATTCGGCAATTCATGTCGGATCAGTTCAGTGAACTCATTCTCCAATGAGCACCTACAGGTTTACCATTGTGTCTTCACACGAGTAACTAACGAGATCAGTCACCCTCATCATATGAGCTGGAATAACCTGTACTAGTCTAACCGGATGTTTGATGTCCTTCTCAAACATCCTACGACTAGGAACAATTGAGAATATGTGTTTATAAGTCATCAGTCTCATTATTATGATCTCCTCATAATCTGATAACTATTGCACATATTCAGACTTCATTATGCGCAATTATAAATATGCCAATCTACATAGTGAATTTAATGCCATTGATTAGTGAACCAGATTGAAATAGGTGCCTTATGATTGGCTTAGAGGACACTTATATCTATCAATCTCCCACTTGGACTCAAGCCAATCACCTTCGCATTTGATCTCCATCAAATCTAGGTGATGTTCACAAAAAGTCTGTGACTAAGTCTTGGTCAGGGATCTGCTAAATTATTTATGGATGAAATATTTTCCATTACGTTATTTCCTCTTTAACCTTTGTCTCTGAACCTGTGAAAGAACCTCAGAATGTTCTGCAACTTCTGAAGAGACCATGGCTCGATCACATAATTCATTGCTCCCACTGTTGTCCTACAACAATAGGATGGTATCAGAGACCTTTTAGAACTACATCTAGTTCAGGGATGATTTTTTTTTTTTTCTCCTATACTGTTCTAATAGCAGTATCATTTGTTTATGTCGTCACCTTAATATCGAGTTCTGGATTGGAACCATTCCAATCCATTCCTTTCTACTAGAAGGTTGAATCCATTATTTGACTTGAAATTTGAGTCAGTGTGACCTCATAGTTTCAAATCATCCTCTCCATATACGTGAATGCATCCTTAGTACTTCTCAAGTGCTTAGTGATGCATTTCACTTCTGTATCCTTTAAGGAACCTTTTCTTTAAAGGAATAAATTCCATATCTCAACAATTGAGACTTTGTATGAAATTTATGCCAAACATTTTGACATACAAGTCAATATAATATCCCCACCGATCTTAATAGATTCGTATTTCCAATATGTGGGATATTATAACTAAACTTATTATGGAGAAAAATATGATTAATAATGCTTTCACTAATAGTAACATCTTGAAGTCATTCTTAATGACTTTGATGTTATTATCATAAAGCATTACTAAAGCGACCGTACTCCCACTGTCCTTTCTGAACACACACAATCCGTGATCATTCTTAATGATCACATAATTTCTAACAATTAAGTCAAAAACTTTTTATTACAACTTCATAAAGTTTTAGTTTGATTCAAAATAATCTTTTGAAATCATAACTTGCTTCCTAGACATTTTAAAAGCTTTAAAGGTGTATCATATATATCTTTACCTCAATCACATTGAGTGGACGCTTTTAATATCCAACTGTCATCATCTCATGATTGGCAGTATTGACAAGTAGAATTCTAATAAACTTATCAATCTCAAAGTTGTAATGACATAGAGCATCATTATCATAGATTTTAAATCATAATCTATTCTGAGCTCCTCTCATCTTGCTAAATCAGATATGTCAAACACATCCTTCTAGTCACTGAGAGAATCTCAAAAATCTATGAAGTTCTCTGATGTGTTATGACCAGTTCCAAACAACTGAAGATTATCTAATAATCTTATGTTAGCTTGTGAATCTAGAACATCTTCTAGTTTTATCAGCTCCCACTGTCTTCTTTGAGGACATATTCCTCTTCACAGAAGACAGCTTTCAGGACGATAATTATTTCATTATCGCATGGCCAATAATTGTAATGTCCAAACTCTTTAGACATTCACAAATTCACACCATGGTAATACCTGACTTTTAAATCAGGTTTGTTCATAATTCACATCTCATATGAATTATTTGGTTTCCATATCTTATATGGACATACACTGACTTATTTAGAACAATCTTTAAAGTATAGACATCTAATGTTCATACTCATGTTCAAAAGGATAATAATTAGGCAAATCTTATTATGTATTGCATTATATCTTAATAAGGTGCAATTCCTCATTCTATCATATTGCTATGATGCATAATGAAGATTAATCGAGCAAGGATACAATTATCCTTTTAATGATTTATGTGAATCATATACTAAAGTATCAGTTTTTTTGATCAAATCAAAAAATTCTAATACTTCATATTAATCTTATACCTTAATCTCTCAGATGCGTTCGACTTGTACTATATTAAGTACATACAGCCGAATCATTCTATGAGTAAACTATAAGGTAAGGATATTGAGCTGTTTACATCAATATGTATTAGCATCAATAATTTCTTATTTTACAACTCTGTGTACAATACCATAGATAATCATAATTTACACAGTTCATTTCTATAGGAGATTTGTGAACATTCATCACATGAAATGTCACATCAAGAATGTGCAGTGCATTGATTGATTCGAACAACTATTATTCTTTCTCAATCAATGTTATTCTTGATATCTTATGTAACTAAATAACAATTATTCAGTTTCATTTTAGACTCCTATAGATATACACAGATTTACTGTCAGACAGCAACCTATGAATATCATGAACAATTGTTGAGTCTAACTCAACATTTGCATTTTCTCAATTTCCTTTTATTTGTCTAAGTCTGCACACTATTGCAGCTCTGAGAATCATTTCCAATATCCCATATTGGATACGCTAATTCTCCAATAGACATGCAAAAGTTGATTAATAAGAATATATGAAACTTCTTTCAAGTTCCATATTCGTTTTGCCTTTACCAGTATCCTTATATTGGTTGCAGTGGGAGAACTGCTACTTCTCTATCTCAGCTGACTTTTCTTTAACCTTTCAGGTGTGGGTTCGACCGTTTAAAATCTTACCACTTGTCTTTCTCAAAGACATATCATGAATATCTCTTCATCTTGGTCTATCCAAATAAGAGATTTCATTACAATTATTGCCTTTCAATAAGGCATACCATGAGTACCTCTTCACGTTAGTCTATCCAAGTAAGAAAATTCATGATATCTGATTAGTATAGTGACTTTCACTTGGCCCTGAAGACATTTTTCAGAGTTTTCTAGTCAGTCTGAGTATGAGAAGTATTGGCATCCAATATGCCAACTTCAAATAGATGACATATTGGTGTACGTAGGAAATAACATGATTTAAGCAGATAGTTCTTATAATTCAATTATGGTCTTTTATCTTGAATTATTTCCCACTATTTTTCGACAGACTGTATAACCTTCAGGTATACAGAACGGAAGATTCCAACGGTCTCCTAGTGAGGATCAGAATCTCCAAGAATCACAGTATGACCTCGGGTAAACACATAGTATCATACCATTATCTTAGAGCAACCATCTCATGGTAATTGCAACTCCTTGCAATATCCGATCTTATTTCGGCTCCCAGGTCTTTAATGGTCCCGGATAAACACAGTAGACCATTATCTCTGGTCTAAGCTTTACCATCAATATGTGACAGAGTAGAGTAAGAATGCAGCTCCCGGGTAAACGCGAGGATAGCTACACCGTTCTTCTATTCCAATCTCAAGGCATCATAGTGCCATAGTTAATAGTCCTTTCATCAGATGGTGGCAGTTCTCGGGTAAACACGTAGAAATTGTCATCACTGAATCAAGTTCTAAGAACTATATTGATGGAGAGCCACGCGGTACATTCTCAATGACTCGCACTCCGGCTTAGACTTTATGTTGAAGGTTTTGTTTATGTTAAGTTGGTCTCATCTTAGGTGATAGTTTATAAATATATCGTATATATTTAACTATACCTAGATATTAGTAATCGATTCATAATCCAAAACTAAAAATTATGCATCAACCATACATGTTCATTATGTGGTCATGGACAGCACGGTGATTAACTGGAGCCAAACAATTAATCACCAAAACTATATAACATTTATATAATCTAAATATGCAAACACAAAGCCACTGGTGATCACATCTCCTGTCGTCTTCCTGGTTGCATTTGTGGATCATCATCGCCTCTCCTCAGTCGGTACGATCAATTACAAATATAAAATAGAATTTGAAACATTTTTCAAATACAAATTAATTGTAAAAGAAAGCCTTATGGCCGAGTACAATGACAGAGGGAGATAGAATTATAATGGAATGAAAAAGAGAGGGAGACACGCAGGTCTCATTAATTAACACTTAATTAATGTACATCACATTCCATAACAATCCACATAATCACACACCATCACATGATATGAAATTTAACTAAGTGCACGTCCATGACCACCACAAATTTTAACCATCCACACATGATAAAACGCATCAGATGAAGGCTAAAATTTTGAAAATATAATAATTTTGGCTTTCTTAAAACCTGGGTACCAATCAAAATTGGATAATTTGAATTTTCGAAAATCTTATTTTCTAACATGCAATAAATCTAATTTAAGGCATTAAACACATCAACATGTGCACACAAAGCTAAAATTAAAATTCTAAAATCTTCCATGCATAATTTAGAACAATTCTAAATTAATTAATCTAACACTTAGATTAATATTAAATCACATTAATAACAATTATTAATGCGAAACAATCTAACATTTAGAAAGAATTAAAAATTCTTAAATAACATTTATAAAAGAATTTCCAACTCAAATTATTAACCTCTTAACAACTCCTTGTTAAAACCCCTTAATTAAATTATATTTATCAATAACAATTATTAAGAAATAATAATTAGAACATTTCTAATTAAAATAGTCTAACATCTTAGACTTAATTTAATCCTTTTAATAACTTTTATTAAAAGATTAATTATTAAGTAGATTAGATCTTCAAAGTTTAATTAAAGGATCCTTGATAATATTAATTAGCTTAATAACTATTAGTAAGATTTAATTAATCCTCAATAACTTTTATTAAGGTTAGTTCTCAAGAAACAATTAACTCTTTAATAACTATTATTAAAAGTTAATAAACCAATTAATATCTTTTATTAAGTGTCCCTTAATCAAATACTTAATTTCATAACAACAATTGCTAAGAATTAAAAAAGATCTAATCAGTTGACTAAGATTAATTAACAACATTTGATAATTAAAGTTTAAGTCACTACTTAATAATTAAATAACAATTGTTATTAATATAAGTTTAAGATCAAATCTTAAATATGAATTAATAGCACTTGTTAATTAAGATTAATAATATCTTAATAATTAATAACAACAATTGTTAATAATTAATTAAGATCCCATTTTAAATAAATAACAACATTTGCTAATTGTATTTAAGATCACAACTTAAAATTTAATTAACAACATTTGTTAATGAGATTTTTGATCACATCTAAATTAAACCCTCTAAACACCTTATTAAAATAAAATTAACAACGTTTGTTAATTAGTTTTAAGATCACATCTTAATTAAAATCCTATTAAGATCATATCTTAAAACAACCCCTTAATAGCAGAAAAAAAAAAAAAATTAGATTTAAAACACATTTTAAATTATTTTAATTTCATCTTCCAATTAAAGGGTTGTGGATATGAACATTAATAACTACTTTAGAGGGGAATAAAGGGATTGATAGGGGTTAAATGGGCCAATTTTAAACCTTAATGGGCCTGATTAAAAAGGGCCCTGGTCCTAGCCTGGTTCGGTCAGGCATAACCTGGCCCAGGCCGCCTGGTCCGAGCCAGGCAGGCCCCAATGGGGAGCCTGGGCTCGGCCCAACGCCTGGGGCCAGGCTGCCTGGCTCGGGCCCAGGCACCCGGCTGAGCCGAGCCGGGGTCGTGCAGGCCACACGGGACCGCCCGGTCTAGCCCCCCCCCATGCTAGGTTCGCCCGGCCCGCCATCTAGGGTTTCCTACTGCTTTCCAGCAGCTTTGTGGCAGCCCCGCCGCCGCCGCCGGCAGCGAGGCCGGCCGGAACTTGCAGAGGGGAGGTACCCCCTTCGTCCCCGACGCCGGCAGTCGCCGGCCGGCGAGCCGTTCGCCGCCGGCAGCCTCTTAAAAGAGGCGGTTTAAATGCATTTTTTTATAAACCGTGGATACTCTTTCATGTTTTGTTCTTTCAACATTTGAAAGAAAATTCCAGAGAGAGAGGCTCATCTGCAGGCCCCCGTCAATCACAAAATATTTTGGGGGCTTACAGGGATTGCTGGTCACACCAAGAAGCATTACGATGATCTTTCATCATCATTCAAAGCCTTCAAAGCCCAGTTCTTCATCTCCATGAAGAACACCTCGAAAAAAACCCATTTAATTTAAAATTTCTCCACAGAAAATAAATCTGAAATTTTTATATTCATCTCATGAATAATTCTGTCGAGAAGATAATAAAAACAGGCAGGAAAATAATTTTAGAACATTAATTTTATCGTTCCGGAGCGGATCAGAGTGGAACCTGGATCTGATACCACTGTTGGGATCCGGGCGGGATGCGAAGAATGCAGCGGAGACGAAGAACAAAAATTAATCCCGCCCGATGCCCGCTGATCCGATTCGGAACAAAAAACTAAAATCGAAAACAACGAGAAGTAATCTGATTACCGTGCGCGGATTCAAATCCGCTTCCGTCTCGGTTCCGTCAAGGTGATGCCGCAAGCCGCACAAGCGTCCGGCCTCCAGCGGTATCCACGCGATCCTCCGCGGTGGTTCGTCCTCGATCCCTCGTCTGTATCAGCTCGCTCGCTGAAGATCCGTCGCCGCAACGATTGCTGAAATCCCGCCGACGGGAATTCCCGACTTTCGGGAATCACACGCGGCGGAGACGGAAACTGTTCTGGCGCCTCGAACGGGGCGCCCAGAGGAGGAGAGAAAGGAGGGCACGACGGCCAGCAAGGGGAAATCCTGGAGCTTGGCCCAGGGTTTCTCAACAGCGTGTATATATATTAAGTCGGCGCGACTTTTTACAAAAGTCCCCGAGTTAATATAAATCCCACTTATGTACCACCGACTGAGAATCTTATTGCGTGTGCCCCTCTAGGCCCATTTACCAGTCCAGTTTTCAGCCCGTTAAGTCCAATAACTAGTTATTGACTTATTGTAATTAATTAATATCTAGATATTAACTAATTACTTAACCGAATTATCATCGCATGTAAATTCGGTCGGACTTCTGATCAAGTTGGGTGCCAAGCAATACCGCATGATCCCGGAAGGTAATGGGGTTCAGCAAACCACTCATGGAACTTGTCCGTCCACAGTTACCACGTGGCTATAATCCTTCGTTCCCACAATGCTCTCGAGTTAACCTAGGGTATGGTCAACTGTCAAACCCTAGATTGTCAACTCACTTGAATCAGACTCTGCTTTACAATATCCGAAAACCTATTTTCTGATATTGTTTTTGCTCTGGCTAGAGACTCCTGCAGATCTATTCTAGAGCATTCTCTCTCCAGTTACCTGAGAGCGAACGATCCTTTATTGAACACACAATCACCTTCGAAGGTCTTCCGCTGGACCCGATCCTTGACTATTAGAGATCCCGTAGATAGGGATTCGTAGGTCAAGGTCAAAGTTCAGAAGTCCACCGACAAGGTGTCTTTGGTGTCTCAAGTCCAAGGATCAACCACGCCACTGTGACGATGAATCAAGCCGATTGACAGTCAAGTAAATTACCATTCGGCGATTCATGTCGGATCAATTCAGTGAACTCATTCTCCAATGAGCACCTACAGGTTTATCATTGTGTCTCCACACGAGTAACTAACGAGATCAGTCACCCTCATCATATGAGCTGGAATAACCTGTACTAGTCTAACCAGATGTTTGATGTCCTTCTCAAACATCCTACGACTAGGAACAATTGAGAATATGTGTTTATAAGTCATCAGTCTCATTATTACGATCTCATCATAATCTGATGACTATTGCACATATTCATGGACTTCATTATGCACAATTATAAATATGCCAATCTACATAATGAATTTAATGCCATTGATTAGTGAACCAGATTGAAATAGGTGCCTTATGATTGGCCTATAGGACACCTATATCCATCATAAACTTGTCAACCTTGTTCAAAACTTTACACCTATTTGCTAACTCCTGAACTAAGAACAAAGGAACTTGCTTAGCCCTACAATCCCTAGATAGGGAGGAGGCTATCCTAACTCCTAAACTACTATGTACATGACTCGGAGAATGGGTCAGTTTTGTCCCGGATGGGACAAGGGTAGATCCTTGGGATAAAGATTCAACAATGGCGGGGTTGTCCCACCATGTAAGTTCTCAAAAGTGACCTCGTCCCCTTTAGAATGAGAATTGAACTTTTTTTTTTATAACCAAACGCCTCTAACATGAAACATTCAGAAGAAGGGGCGTCGACCGGTGATGGGAGCATCAAGATGGAAGGTGGGTGGAATAAGAAAGGAATGAACGTGGCAGGAGCTGGTTCATTCTTGACCAAAAAGAGCCCTATCTATGGGCTGTCTGATTCATGAAACAAGGATGTTATGCCGAAATCTTCTTTATTTTCCTCTCGACTATCCTCGTTCTCTTCTTGCACTCCCTCTTCTATCCTGAGCAACTCCTGCTTCTTTCTCACAAAGTGATTCATGAGGGACCATTTCTTTGTCCTTTTTGTTAGTTCAGTAGACTTGTAACCCAGGCCACATCCCCCGATGATAGGGTTCTCTAAGATAGGGTCGCGAATGCCTTGTTCTTCTCTTCCGAATCCGGAGCCTGAACTATACCCGATCTTACTCATGAGCTGCCAACCTATACCGGACCCAGGCCTGGGATGAGAATTGACTTATGAAAGAACGGGTTCTTTGCCTTTCTTAGAAGTTATCATAGACGGAATCAGTTCTGCTGTCACTAAGTCCAGTGACTCAATATAGGGAGTGCTTTTGACCTTCACAATTTTCCCGCTATACAGGAACTTATAGCACTGGTGGTTGGTGGATGGGACTCCTAAGGTTTGGTCCATCCAAGGTCTCCTTAGGATAGCATTGTAGATGGGTTTAACATCCAAGATGTAGAATTCCGAAATCATGGCTGCCGGGCCGATTTTCCAGTTGCAGGAAGATTTTTCTATCTGCTGGTCTTTGAGAATTATCATAAGCCGAGACCATTATGGAGGTGGACTCAATCTTCTCCGGATCTATCCCTATCCTTTTCAGGGTCTTGAGGGGACAGACATTGATAGAGGCTCCGGTATCCAGTAAAATGGAGTCTACTGAATGACCAATGAGAGTGGCAGTTAGGCACAAAGGAAGGGATCGGCACTCGGGGGGAGCCAGATCTTTTTCTGGGATTAGTGACTCCTCCAATAAGAAGATCTTCACTGACCGTAATTTGCTGCAGGAAATTAAACAGCGTTTCCCTCTGCGTGGGAGATTTTCGAATTAACTCAAGGATAGAGATCTTAGCAGGAGTCTTCTCCAAATGCTGGAGGACGTCATACTCAGATTGGACATTTCCCGCAGTAGGGATTGAGTTATCCTGGGAGTCCAAGGGTTGGCTTGGAGGAATAATGCGATTCCTGAGTGTCACTCCCACCGAGATTGGATATGTTTTCTCCGTTGGTGACCTTATAGGATTGAGGCAGGTGATCGACCCCTGATTCTTGGTTGGGCAGAAGATGGATAGGGTGGGTCCCTCAGCTATGATCGGAGGGATCTGAATGAGGGTGACTGACTTGAGGATTGCTGGTTGTTCTTTGGGTCGGATTAGGACCAAAGGCTTGTCTTGGGAGATCGTAGAGACTTCTGGGGTAACTCCTTTAGTCTTACGCGACCAGGTGGGATCTTGATGTTTTATCCCAGACCCTTCATACTCCCAGTATTGTTCTCTGCAGACTATTATGGGTTCCAAGTCTTTGATCAAAGTATTGACCTTTCCTTGAGAATTGGAGGAATCTTGGACTGCTTGATGAGAAGGCAATGGGTCTTTCACAATTCCTAATTCCTTCTTGGCCTTCAAAGCATCAATAGCCTTCTTCATGTCCTCCCAGTTTATCCAACCTTCATCATTCAAGTCATACATCCAATCCCTAAAAGTGAAGCAATTGTAGATCGTGTGTCCCGGGATCCTATGGTAGGGGCAATACCTAGACGTGTCCGCACTGCGCGGAACACCTTCTCTTTGAGGTGGGAGTTGGATGGCATTACAAGCTAGCAAGGCATAAAAAATGTCTGCTAATGATTCTGGCAGAGGTGGATATGATGCTCGTTTAGCCATAAGACGACTGTAATTAGTCGGGGGAGGAACAACTGAATATTGTTTCTGATTGGGCTGAGTATCAGACTTAGGGTGAGAATTGGGAACCCTGGTTAGCTGTGCTAGCATACTAACCTACTCATTGATGATGACTCCCTCTGTGGTAGGAGTCGGTGTGACTTTCTTGTTCCTATTTCTGTTCTTAAAGAACGAATGCAGAGTGGAGTCTCAGATTTGAGACTGAACTACTCTAGCTCGATTATACAGCTGAGCGAATGTTTGAAGTTCGCTAAGCATGAGAATAGCTCAGAGCTGAGGGGTAGCGTTGTTAACAAGCATAGTGACCGCTTGGGCTTCAGGGATGACAACCTCTGCTCTAGAGGCCATAGCTCTCCACCTATTAGCAAAGTGAGTGAAGTCTTCATCAGAATTCATTTTTTCCATTACAAGGTCAAATAAGGTAGGGGGCAAGGCTGCCATGTGATTGAAATGGGTGATGAATCTTTCAGAGACCATGACAAAATTGATTAGGTCAATGGCTGGTAGAGAAGAAAACCATTTCAAGGCCTCTCCCTCGAGAGACTTATGAAAGAGGTGGACAAGGAGGACTCTCTATCGAAGAGCCACTGGTGAGAATCCATGAGAAACCCTGATAAGTAATGGTGTGGGTCAGTAGTACCATCGTACTTCCTGTACTTAGGTACTTTGAATCCTGGTGGAAAGTAGGCCGGAGGGAGCTTGCAGTAGCTCAAAAGGGAATGAGGTTGTCTAAGGCTGAGATTTTCGGCTATGAGTTGCCGCACACAAGTCTCAACCTCATTCTTATAGATGAACTCCTCCTGTTTGGGAGGTGTGACCTGGTTGATGAGATTATATGGGATTGTTTGAGCTGTCATTGTTTGATTAGCCTGGGGTCGGCTAGAAGATCCTTAGAATTGAGTTTTCCGAGGAGTGGCATCCTGGATTTTGCCACGGGAGACTAATTGGATGAGTTGATCGGGAGTATATCGTGATAATACAACAATAAGTTCCAGATCTTCTCCAAGATTTTGGAATGTTCTACTTGATATTATCGGCTCATCTTCTCCCTGCGAGGTAGAAGACTCGTCAGAATCTTTCCTCGAAAGTCCTTCTCTGGATGATTGGAGCATACCTACGAAGGTTTGTTGTGGATCTTCCTCAATTTCAAACAAAGGGTTGTGCATGACATTGTTACCAAGCTCATCCATGTCATCACACACAGTGTTAACATACATTCGGTTCATTATGAAACACAAATCCTAAAAGATTTTATATTTCACTTGAAAGGTTAACAGTGTATTATGAGTGTTGGTTTCTAACAAATCAAGTTCAAACCCTTAACGATCCTGTATTCTTCTTTCAAAATGTGTTCTACCAGAGTTTAGTTAGGCGTCTTAGATTTTGAAACACTTCTCTCAGTGACACCTATAGGTGGATGATTGTGAATGGAAAGACTCAATTCCTCACACAAACCCGGGGTTCCTATCAGGTGGTTTTAGGTACAACCTGCTCGGCGGCCAAGTGGGAATCCCTGGCTCGCGGAGACTCACGGAGGTTCCTAACAGAATAAGACTAGTCACACCCGAGTGGGAATCCTCAGGTGGAGAGTCAAATACTGTGGGAGAGGTGACTAGAGATGTGATGCCGGCTCTTCCTTAATGCCCCCACGGAGAGTACCCTAAAAAAAACCCAGAAACTTAACAAAGAACGAGCCAGAACGTACAACGAGTCAACAAAGTAGGCAGCATACAACATACATGGATGGCTAACAGAGTAGCTGCCAAAGTAGGGAGGACGGCCAGAGAATTGGCCGTCAAAAGAAGAGGACGGCCAACAGGTTGGCCGTCAAAAGGAGGACGACGGCCGACAGGACCGCCGTCCAAAGGGGGAGGACGGCCTGTATCTTGGCCGTCCAAGGGAGAGGACGGCCTGGGTATTGGCCGTCTAGTAATATAGACGGCCAGGCACGTAGCCGTCCAAGGTGTTGGATGGCTGACCGTTTCGCCGTTTGGTAGCTCAAACGGCCTAGCAACAGGCCGTCCAGATCAAAAAAAAAAAAAAAAAAATGCCAGGGACTTACCTTCTTACCTTTGATAGCGGTGTGTGCAGTGAGCTAGTAGAGGTCCCACCGTGATCGCCAGAGGGCTGTAGGCGCCCGGAACGTGCCCGCCGATGCTGTGGGCTTCGGGCGAGTGCTTCTCCGTTCGTCTTAGCACTGCGACAATTGGGAAGGGTTAGGAATCAAAGTATGTGATCGCCAGGAGCATTACCTTACAGTCCCTGTGCTCCGCAGGATGGTGAGAATGATCGCGTTCTGATGGAGCGAAGAGACGACGGGTTCCTCTTCTCTACCTCCGACCGGCTAGAGGAGGAGAGCTCGGTAGTCTACACGTAAAATGTGGTAAGGATCCCTGAAAAGAAAAGACAAAGCAGAAGAAGAAGATAACCCGATTAGAACTACGACATGTAGGATCGATTCGTGCAAATATGTAAACAATGCTATAATTGAAAGGGGACGCACCGAATGGGTGTTTGGGGAGGGAAGGTGACCATTTGTTATGGCCACCCACCTCCCGTTTTTTGTTTAAAACCTCTAGGGTAAAAGGTGCTAAGTCATCCTAATATGCATGTATGCAGATGGGGTGCTTGTGTGTGGTAGTAGTGAAAAGTAAAAGTAATGTGGTAAAAGGAAAAGAGTAGGAAAAGAGGATGATGGTACGGAGTAGATGAATGATGGGAATGCAATGAAAAATGAAAAGAGAAAAGTAAGGAAAGAGTTAAGAAAACGGGCCCATTTGGAATGCGGAGAATTCCTCCGCTTCCCCTGATTTGTGGACTTCCAAGGCCTTTCTCCCACTTGAAGTCCTTCAATCTCCTATCTCACAGACTGAAGCCTTCCAACTCTTGCCAACCAAAACCTTGCCAACCCCTGGCCAACCTCCTTTCCCGAGGGGACATGGGGGGTTTAAATAGGTGAAGGAAAATAGGGGTCTAAATCCCCGTAAATCCCTTAGAACTAATAGGAAATAGTTAGTCATCGGAGATCGTGGCCGTGGCAGTCGCCAGAGCGGGGAGTGATCGGAGTAGTGGGGGTGAGGGTGGTGAATGGAGAAGATCGTAGGAAGACGGGGTCAAAGGGGAAGTTAGGGGAGTGGACGGCCAACTATCTTGCCTCCTATTTCCATGGAAGGCCAAGTAGTTGGCCTTCTACGAAAAGGTGGAAGGCGGCCCAGTTGGCCTTCCATGGGTGGTGGAAGGCAAGGGGTGGCCTTCCAAAGGTGGTAGAAGGCAAGGGGCGGCCTTCCAAGGATGGTGGAAGGCAGGCTGGCTGGCCTTCCAAGGATGGTGGAAGGCAGGCTGGCTGGCCTTCTAAGGATGGTGGAAGGCAAGGAGTGGCCTTCCACGGATGGTGGAAGGCGGGCGGGCTGGCCTTCCACGAAAAGGTGGCTAACGTCGAGATTGGTTAATGGGCCTGATTATTTAGTGTGCTGAAAGATGAGATGGCTAAGGTGGTGATGGGCTAATGATGGGGTTTTATAACCAAAAGTAGGGGTCCAAAATCGGTGTCTACACCATTGTTACCCTCATTTGCCTTGGCTATAGTTCTCCCGGCCTAGCCATTATTACCCATATTTACCTTGGCTATGGTCCTATCGGCCTAGCCATTGTTACCCTCATTTGCCTTGGCTATGGTCCTCTCGGCCTAGCTATTGTTATCTATATTTGCCTTGGTTATGGTCCTCCCGGCCTAGCCATTGTTACCCATATTTACCTTGGCTATGGTTCTCTCGGCCTAGCCATTGTTACCCTCATTCGCCTTGGCTATGGCCCTCCCGGCCTAGCCATTGTTACCCATATACGCCTTGGCTATAGTCTTTTCAGTCTAGCCATTGTTCTCAAAATATGCATTAGTTAGGGTCCTCTTGACCTAATTAATGATACCTAAACTTGTCTTGACTAATATCTCTCGATTTAGTTAGTGATATTCATTAAAACCATGGCTAAGATCCTTATGATCTATTGTCACCCTGCATAGTGGCTAAGGTCCTTACGGCCTCTGCCACCGCAATAAAGGCTCAAGCCCTTACGGTTTGTGCCATTCTCAATAAACAAGTGATTGAGGTATCTTTTGCCCCACTCACTCTGTCCTTCTATTTTAAACTTCAATAATCCCCATAACATTGCCAGTTATGGAAGCCAATAGACATTGTTAAGTCATTTTCATTTGAAATCTTTTCATTTTGGCTTTGCGGCTACTATGGATGTATACTTAATTCTACTTCATTTACAACAAGGGGAGAGATATAGACAAAGCAAAATGGGAGAAAAATCAAAAGGGGTTTAAAAATAGAGATACCCCGCCGGACTTGATCGTATCTTCTACGGTCAAGGAAAACAAGGGCTATATACCCGGCTATGGTGAAAACCCGAAAGGGCGCCACAGGCAAAATCGGGAACCCCGCTGTGTGAAATCCGAAAGGGCGCATAGACAAAAGTAAGTGGGGGCCGACTCCGGTGAAAATCCGAAAGGGCACTTAGGTCGGTAAAATGAACAAAAAAAAAAAATCAAATATACCATTCATTGAAAAGAGGACATGGAGCAAAATTCTTCTTCATGTATGTCAAAAGTTACAAAGAGTGACTTCTTTCCCAGCTTACATGAAAAAGCAAAAAGAAAATACCCCTCCCAATTACAAAAGTTCTATGATAAATAGCATCATGGGTTTTCAAGTAACATGGATAATAGTGGGAGCCCCTCTCTAGCTTGGGCATTCAATTCAGAAAGAGCTTCCTCTTCAGTTTACAGCCTGGCGATGTCACTGGACAAAGATTCAAGAAGGCCCTAGGAGACTAAAAGCCCTCTCTGCTTTACATCATCTCCTTCCATGACGGGATTCTGTTTAGAAGGTCCAATAGAGGAAATAGCTATGTCTTCAAGAGTGGTCTTTAATACAATTGGTTTGCCTTTCTCGTATGAGGCTATTTTGCTGCAAAAGAAAGATCAATGATCAAAATAGAAATCCAAGAAGCTTTATCCAAGAAAGAAATTCTACCAAAATTTCGGTAGCATCTCCAATTGACAAAGGCTATTAAAAATTTCATCGGAAGACATCTGGAACATGCCGAGATGCTTCGAGAAGGAAAAACCCATGTCAAAGATAGAGGGATATAAGGATGGCATTCCAGTGACCCAATTCCCGAGAGCCGAGCTACAGCCAGAACTAAGTATTGAAGTCGCAGCCTTAGGGATTGTTCCTACAAGGACTGCCAAGATGAAATAGCAGGCACACTGAAGAAAAGCCATTGGACCTATGAGTGCTACAGTGATGAGTCTGCGGCTATTGTAAATCGACGAGCCCAAAGTTGATTTCCTGCAAGGAAAAGTACAAAGAAAATTTTAGAAGAATGGTACAAGTGCAGATGAAGCTCCCCCTTGCCCAAAATCAATAACGGCCAACAACCCCCAAACAGTCCTACCCGCCAAAGGAAGAAGAAGAGGCGGGGAAAAGCTTGGCAGTTCCCCTCGCACAAACTGAGAAGAAAGCGCAGGAAGAAGAAAAGGCGGGGGAAAGCTTGGCAGTTCCCCTCGCACAAGCTGAGAAGAAGGCGCAGGAAGAAGAAAGAAGAAGAGGCGGTGAGAGAAAAAGTTCCGTCCCTTCTCTTTTATAAACGACCCGGTCGGTCTGAAGCACTGGCCGGTCTAAGGCTCGAACCGATTTTGTCCGAACCAGACTGGCGCAGACTCAAGGGGTTATGTTGCCCCTCTAACCAAGTAGGTTATGGCCGCCACAAGAGTCCAAGACCTGATCCAAATCGGTTGCAAAAACAAGTCAAAGATGAAACCTCCTCAAGCAAACAAGTCCTCAATAGGTGAATGAAGACCTTTAAGTGGGGCCGGTCTTGAACCGTGAGCCACTTAAATGAGATGAGTACTTGACAATGGGCCACGCATACAACTCACTTCATCGCCTTCGGTCTCCATGCGTGTACCACATGCGTGGGGGGCATTTGTTGTCACCTAAAAAATAAACAAGGCAAGAGCCCCAAAGATCAATCAAGAAGGTCCAAATCAAAGGAAATTGAATGGCACAACCGGGCCCATTATCTCAAGCAAGAAAAGGTCCAAACAATTTTTCAAAGAAGGTTCAAGTGAAGAAATTTAATAGACAACAGTCATGCTCAGTCTTGCAAGCTAAATGAAGTCAAAAAGGGGTTACTTTGAGCCCAAATGATGAAGAAATCCAAGGGGACAGGCCCGGACCCATTATCTCAAGCAAAAGAAGCCCAATAGGGCCAATTTGGGCCAAAAAAGTGAAGTCCAAGGCCCAATTTCATGGCAGCCATTAAAGGGCCCCAAATGGTCCCCCCCCCCCTGCCCTATTCTTACCCATTTAGTCCATGTTCAGATCTGCCCAAAGGAGGATAAGAAGAAAAGGAAGTGGTCCCCCCTTCAAGATTCTTCTAGAAGGTGGTAGGTGAAAAGCAAAAGAGAAGCCAATCATGATTCTCCAAGTGTTGTGGCCTCATTAGAGGGCTCTTAAGATGGGTTTCTTATCACTAATCCAAGGCTAATAGATGCCTAATATACCCCCCAAAAGCAACCCAACTTTATCTATAAAAGAAACCCCATCTTCTCCAAGCAAAAGTTGGAGACAAAAGCCCATAAAAAAGAAAAAGAAGAAGAAAAGAGAGAAGCCTTGGAGGAGCACGTCTCCCTCCTCCATTCCCCCCCATTTCCTGCATCTCAAGAGGGAAAAGAGAGTTAGAGAAGAAGAAGAAAAGAGAGAGAGAGTTGGCTTTTGGAGCCATTTTCCCTCCATCATCCTCTCTTCAAGGTAGAGTGAGGATGGGAGATGGTCTTTTGTCTTTGATGTTTTTGTTTTTCATAGTTTTTTCTTTCATTGATGTTATTAGAAACTTCTATCTCCCCCTTGATGTTCATCCATGGTGATTAAAAATAATGAAATGCAATGTTCAGATTTTCTGAGTATGTCTTATGAGTCTGCTGGTTATCTTGCTTCTATGCTATTTTTTCCTTCATAAGGCATGTGTTTTTGTGTGGAGATGATAGAGGGGCCTTTCTAGTTTATAGGAATGGTCTCCTCAAACCTCAAAGCCCCCTAAATATGGAGATACGGCCCGAAATCTAAGTTGTTGTCCTGGTTTCCTGAACTTCATATTTTCTGGTTTTGCATTTGGTTTTGGGGTTTTTCAAGGTGGCTTGGCCTTCCATGACCCTTAGGAGCACATCCCCTCCATGGATGATGTTCCCCCAAGGTCAAACACCAAGAGAAATCCCCTAAGTTCCATAAATATTAAGATCTCAGTTTCTGTTTTCAAATTCATAACCGAACCGGTTTTTGTTTGGATTTTTTCCTTTAATGGCTAAGGGTTGAGGCCCTAGAGGTTCTTAAGGAGGTTCCCTTACTAGTTAGGGATGAGCTTCTTTGAGGATAAACCCTCTAACATGGAACCAAGAAGGAGAGATCTATGGAAAAGATAAAAAATATACTTAAGTTTCCCATATGTTCATATTCAAGTTTTTCTATGATATTTTCCTAAAGAAATGCATCTAAAATATATTTTAAATAAATATTTTAGGTTTTATATCTTTTATACTTTATTTTCCATCATTTGGGTTAGGTTTAAATCCATTTTTCCCAAAAAATCCGGATTTCAGGTGAGTCTGCACATGTATACACTACAGTGTTTTGAGTCTGCGCCTCCCTGCGCAGACTCAGCGCTTGTTGCAGTTTTCTGAGTCTGCGCCTCTTTTGACTTGATTTTTGGGCTTGAGGTGATTCTTTAATCCTCCCCCAAGCTGTCCAAAGATTCCTTGGACTTAGGGTTGTCCTTTTGAGACCCAACGAAGGTCCTAAAGGGCTTGGACTTTGGGTTGTTAAGCTCTTAATGTTTTAATCTAAAATCTTGTTATATGTTTTAAGATTTTAAATGTTTTCCGATGTTTTCCAAGGATGTCCAGTTCCAAAGGTGCCAACAATCCAATGTTGGGTAACTCATCAAGAGCCCACATACAAAAAACATCATTCTTGTGTTCTTATTTCTATGGGTTCATTTGGATGATATATCCCGAAGTCCCAATGAGTTGGTGGAGTTCCTTGCTCTCCAAATGTAGAAATGGAATGGGTGATTCCCTGTGGATAACCTTTGCATTTCGAAGGCATTAAGGGCACCCTTTGGGTGAGTGGTTGGATGCTCGGCATGCCCCCCTTTATAGCCACCTCTATGGTTCATGGCTGCATGTGATCCTCTAGGAAAATTGGTGGAGTTCCTTGCTCCACAAATGTAGAGATGCTTTGCATTATCCCTTGTAGGTTTTTCTTACATCTTGAAGGCACTAAGAGCATGCTTTGGGAGAGTGGTTGGATGCTCGGCACACCCCCCTTCACAGCCATCCCTATGTTCCATTAGCCATTACATATTCTTTTAAGGGAGTTGGTCCTTCGGGTCCCTTCATGCCATGATCCTTCGTGAAGATCCTAAACCTTTGCTGGGTTTTCCTAATGAAAGGTTGAAATTCAACTTGGAATCATTATATTAAGCATTTTCAATGCTTTATAAAGTGATCCAAGAAGAATGGGATAAACATGAAGAAATCATGTCATTTGAAGAAATCTACATAAGGACCACTCCTTGAAACGGCTTTATGTAGCCACACTCAACTACTGAGATTTCTCAGTATTATCCTTCTTAAATTTGTGATGATTCTTGAATCACTTCAAGTTGAAAGAGGTATAAAACTGAAATTATGTTCAGATTTTGAGTCTGCGCACCCATAATCATGAAAATTCGATTGGGAATGGGATACAATTGGTTTTTCTCGACTCCGGATTTCATAATCTAACCTTGCTGGTTGAAACTAACCCTTTGGACTACTTAAATGCAGCTTGAACTGTGCAGGAACTTCAAAAATCACTTTCAGACTTAGAGTCTGCGCACCCATGTGCAGACTCAGCCCAAAAAACTGTCAAGTTGGACTCTTGGACTAAGGACATTAGGTATGACTCAAATGATTCAAAATAACTAAATTTAGATCGTATCTAAATCAGAAAAGGTTAAAAAATGGACATTCTCCCTTTTAAATAAATACAAATCTTCAAACTCAAGTTGAGTCTGCGCACCTATCTTAGGCTCAAAAGACAAAAAAGATTGGTTAATAACTCCAAAATCCAAGTAAAAACTCCATCAAAATCATATTCCATGGCATACAAATCAAGATTAGCAAACTTCTTTCAAAATTGACTTTTGAGTCTGCACACTTTTCATAAGTTCATTTCAAATGAAAAAAATCAAATAAACAGTAAATCAACTTGCAAAAATCACTTGCAATCATATCTCAAACACTCCATTTCATTTAAATAAAAATTTATTTACAAAAAGATCCACATTTCCTCAAAATAAATAAAAAATTACAAATTCAGTTGAGTCTGCGCATCCCCTACGCAGACCCAAACCCATTTTCTTGTCTCCTTGATCTCTGAAGCTCCTCAACACTTTAAAAGTCTTGGAATTCCCCTCAACCTCAGGAGGTTCCATCTTTTTAAGAATTTTGCTCAAAATTCTCTTTAAACTTGAGTATGCGCATCAATCTCAAGGCCAAAACCTCATCTCTTGGCCCCTAAATCATACCTGCAGCCCCAAATATGTAAATCATCACCAAACAAAACATAAAATCAAGTTATCCCACCAAAAATCCAATAAAACAACTCATAAACAGGAAATCCACAGTTCAGACTTGAGTCTGCGCATCTTGGCGCATACTCAACCCTGAAATTCACAAAAAATAAAAAATCAACTTCCCGACCACTTTAAGATGTTCTAAAACTCTCTAAAAATCAAGTTTATTCTTATCTATTAGGAAATCAAATAAAAACATCAAGTTTTTCTTTAAAAAATGTAAAAAACTCTTGAAAATAAATTGGTGACAAATGAGTCTGCGCTACCCTGCGCAGACTCAACCCTGAATTCCCAAAATAGGTCTTTTTGATCTTAAATTCTCTTCAAATTAAACCCAAAAATTTGCATAAAAGTTTTTATACTTTATATAAGTCAAAAATCTAAATAAAAGCTGAAAACCCCCTTTACAAAAAATATAAAAAATACCTAGACACTTTGATAACAAATGAGTCTGGGCCCTATAGCGCAGACTCAACTCTAAATTCTTAAAATTTGATAGTTTAGCCATAAATTTTTCCTCAAATCAAGATAAAATCTCAAGGATAAATCCTATATTTCTTATAAATAAAAAATCCAAACAAAATGTCAAGTTTTTCCTTGAAATTACCTAAAAAATGTAAAAAACAGGGTTATGACAAATGAGTCTGCGCTCCCCTACGCAGACTCAACCCCCAATTGTTAAAATTCAATTTTTTTAACCTTAATTATTTTAAAATTAAATAAAAAAATCTAATATAAGATAAAATACTTCCTGAAATCAAATAAAACTCAGGTTTGCCCTTTTGCAAAATATAAAAAATACTTAAAAAGGTCTAATTTTAATTGAATTTGCACACCTTGCTCATTCTTTAAAAACCTATAAATTCAAAACATAAAAGTCATAAATCCTTGAAACATTTTTCACTCAAATCAAATAAGAAAACATTAAAAACACATTTCCATACCTTGCAAATCAAATCCAAAGTCTCTTCACTTCAAATCTGAGAAAACACAATAAGAAATGTTTATTAGACTTCCTTGATAAAAAAAGTCATCCACTTCAATCAAAATACCATAAAAAAGATTTTCATTCCTCTCACAAATAAAAAAATCAAAATAAATACAAGTATTCTCATTGTTAACAAATGAGTCTGCGCATCTTTGCGCAGACTCAACTTCATGTTCACTTCCAAACATAAAAATTCAAACAGATCTTCAATGTATCCACATAAATCAAGTCAAAAAGACTAAAAAACGTCTCTCATCATTATCCATCAATAAGAATCAATAAATCAAGTCTCGCACAAACTCAATTCAAAACTAAAAATGAGCTTTCTTCTCAAATAAAAACTGAAGTTCATTCATTTTTTGAATGCAATCTTGTATATCTTATTTATATCATTTTAAAGGGTGTTATTCTATTCTTCCGACGATTAATCAAGAGTTTTCTTCTTAGGAGGATGTAATTAACACTATTCCATTTATGGGTAACGGGATCGCGAAGAACTACGCAATCATCTGATTGAGTAAGGTAAATCGCGCAAATACAAATCTAAATCAAAATCAAAAAATAAAGATCAAATGCATTTTTCCTAAAAAATGTACGACATCCGTTCTTTGAAGTTATTGATTATGATTCTGTTGTCTTGTAGGAAACTCAATGGACTCAAAGGTCTTCTTTGGTCCTCTCATGATCAAGAATCATGCTCGCTACATCTACCTGGTGGTACCTGTGAGTTTCGCGAGATTCTCTCCCATCATCGATTTTCTGAATTTTCTCGGAGTATTCTTTATACAGTCTGAGACTATTTCCAATATATCTCAAGGATAAATTTTCAGCTGTCATGCTATTCACAGTAATGCTACATCACCTTCAAGACAGTATTGGGAGAGTTTCCGGGAGAGTCAGAAACCTCAGTTTAAGTTAAGGGCAGTCTCTGCACAGCTATACAGAACAAAAAAGTCAGTTCTTATTAGGAGTCTGCGAGTCTTTTTAGATGACAGTAGAATCGATACTTCCAAAGATCGATTGGTACCAAATGTTCCAGTTCAAAATTCTTTCTAGGTCTTTGAAGATATATACAAAGAAAGGATAAAGAATGAAAGGAAGGCTAGAAAGGAAAAAGCTAAAGCTGAGATGTCAAAAAAGCAAGAAAAAGATCATGAACCAGCATATTCGTATAGGACAAAAACACTTTCAAAAATCACTAGTGAAGCAAGTTTAGGTACCCAAATATAAAGAAGTCCAGCTGGTAGAAGAGAACTTAAGGTCAGTCTTTCAGTCACAAAGACGGCAAGTATGGAAGCTAGTCCAAACAAAGATGCCTCAGGTTGAGTTGCCAAAGGGAAAGAAACCAGTTGACAAATACAAAGATCATGAGCCAAGAAAATCTTCAGAATTATATGTACTTCAAAGGTTGCAGCCAAAGTCTCCTTCAGTGAGACGATTAGCAAAGACCCAGAGGAAATTAGAGAGTTAGCCTTAAGGCCGGGTTTAGTGATCCGAAGAATGCAAGCGATAGCAAAAGTTGCCCAAAACTTTCTTACTCTGTTAGAAAATATTGATGAAGAAGCAGAGTTGTCTATAAATATTATTGAAGCATCGGGAAAAGTCCCCACTATAGCAGTAGAGTCGCAACTCCCACATCAAAGCGGTCAATCAAAAGAATTAGTACTGAGTATAACTCAGTTACTACTACAAGAAATTGAGATGTTGAAAAAGCAATTGGAAGAGAAAGATGCCCAATTATAGGGAGCAGGATGGGTTGGCAAAGAAGGCGGTGCTTCGACTTCCTCTTATCCTCATATGTCTAACCCTCCAGCTTTACCTCCTCCATCTCAAAATCTCTTATGTGCATCACTGCAGTCCTTTCGGCCTGTGTCTGTGAATGAGATACCTATATATATCCAAGTTTCCAATAGTCAGGCCACTCCTGTGACATCATCTTAGGACAATGTGATGCCTAATGTCTCATTCATGCCATTCCAAGCCTCCTAGGTTCAAGGAGTCAGCTTTTACCCAAACTCGATGGACTTGACTGTGGCCCAAAGGATTATATTAGAACAACTCATTGATATGAAGCTAACAGAAAGAGTGAAAGGTACCTTCACTATTTATGATGTAACAAAGTAGCATATCTAGTACATCATGCTATGAAAAGATTGTAAATGGGAATGATCAAAATACCCAAATTGGAGAAATTCAATGGTCAGGGTAGCCCGAAGGAACACATGCATATTAGAATGGTGCAATGGGGGATCTAGCTAAATCTTACATGTTGAAAATTTTCGGATCTTCATTGACTGGACTCGCATTTGAATGATATTCTTCCCTTCAACTTGGATCCATTATAGAATAGGCCGATCTCCAGAAGCAATTCCAAGACAGATTCCACCTGACAGAGAGAGAAGTCACTCTGGCAGAATTATATACTATAAAATAAGAAGATAATGAACCAACTTCCAAGTTCATTGCTAGATGGAGAAATCTTAATATGAAATGCAAAAGAATATCATGTCAGGAAGACGCGATAGTGATATGCAAAGGCAATTTGAAAAAGAAAATTCTTGAAAGGCTGGTGGCCATTAAAATTAAGTCTTTCAATAAATTGAATACTACAGTATTAGAAATTGAAAGTTTTCTGACCCGACTCAGAATTGAACCAAGTAACAAGAACAAAGGGAAATTTGACAAAAGAATTGCTCTGGGTGAGTCAAATGCAGTAGATATATCTACATTCATTATAGAGTAGCAAAAGAAGGGTTCAACAGTCCCGACTGAAACTAGCAATAATAGAGAGAAAGAAGCCAGAGCCCTAGCCTCTTTTAGAGACAGAATGAACATGCCATATAGCTTCCCCAAAGACAAGGCTTGTGTTCTATTTGAATGGGCACGACAGTACAACCAGATTGTATTACCACAATAAAAAGGCCAGATGATGCCAAGAAATCTCATGATCCTAATTACTCTCCACATCACCAAATGTTGGGTCATCCTATTGAAGAATGTCTTGTGTTCAAAGACGCAATTGAAAAGTTAATCCAAAAGGGTGTTCTGAAGATGGGGAATCATCTTGTCAACCATCTGCAGCCTTGTGCCTGGTCAAAATCAAATATAGCATCAGTAAATGGGCACCACATAGTTCCTATTTACCAGCCATTGACTTCAGAAATGGCAGAAAGAAGTACACAAGCCACTTATGAGCATTTAGTGCTTCAACTACTCCAAGCGTCACATTGGCAGACAGTCCGAAAGAAGCCTAGATCCTATACTCATAGAAAACCAACAGAAGTGCATATTCATGGAGGTATTCCACGACAGGTGACATATATTCAGCCTGTGCCTCCACCACAACTTGCTCCACCACAACTTGATGATATAGTATCCAATATGTCCAAGATGACTCTGTCTACTCCAGTTAAGGCTGCAGCCCCAATCCAATAGCAATGCATGTCCTCATCTCAGTGAGAGACATCTTAGTCAAGTTCAAGTTCTCCTTCCACAGCAAGTAGTATGTGGAAGTGGGTGGATCCTCATGCTGTAAGGAGGGCCACCAACAGAAGAAGAAAAAGAGAAACACCAATACCAATTTTTCCCAAGGATAAAGATCCATTGTCAAGTCACTAGTAGTTGATAGACAGTTTGGATGAGTATGAGCATCCCCTAAGGAGGTCGATAAAGCTAAAACATTATATCCCATAGAAGAAACTGCAAACTATGCCAGTGAAATAGATACATGAAGAGGCTGTGTTATGGGAACATGAAGCCATGAAGCCCAAGATTGATGGCAGTCAGGAAAATGAGAAAGATGAGCAGGAAGGCATCATTACTGTCATGTCTTGGAACACTATTTCAGCAATAAACAAAACTGAAAATGATGATGAGGAAAAAAAAATTCTTGTTCCAAAAATAGAAGTGATGGAAAGCTCAACATCAGCCCTTGAAGGGCAACATGTTACCCGCTCTAGCAAAAGGTGGGGGCAGAAGCCTCAATTGGCTGCCAATGATAAAATCATTCAGCTTCAGGGAGAAGCATCATATGTTATACCAGAACCAAAGTTCAAAGGTATGGAAGGCTCAACCTGTGCCAAAAAAAAAAACTCAAATCCTGCCTCCACCTGGGTTATATCCAGAAAATTCTGCCTAAGAAAATGGGGTGTTGCCTCCTTATATGAGTTCATGGCAGTTCAATGGCCTGTAAAGAAAGGCAAACAAATCCAACAACAGTCGTCTGAAGGTCAGGACCCTCCAGGTTCCTCTCCATAAATACAAAGTAATGAAAGAGTAGAAAAGAAAGTTACCAGTTCATTGAAGAAGTTGCCAACCAAATTTACTGTATGGGAAATCTTATCACTTAGTGAAGACCTGCAGAAAGTCCTTATTACAGCTTTAGAAACCCCTGAGGTTTATGAAACTCATGCAGTAGAAATCCAAGAAATAACTTATGAATCTTTTGCAACCTCCATCACCTTCACTGAAGATGATATGTTGTTGCCTACTAATGACCACAATAGGCTACTATATATGAGAGGAAAGATTAATGGGCAATCAGGCAATAGAATTCTGGTCGATCAAGACTCTATAGTCAGCATTATGCCTCTTAGAGCCTTTCAGAAGTTTCACTTTCATATGCACTTGAGGAGAGTGCAGGATTTCAAGATAGTTGGGTTTAATCAGAAAGTAGAAATGCCTATTGGGGTAGCTGAATTTGAAATGGTCATAGGTGACTTTCACTTTATAGTCTTCTTCCATGTCATAAATTTTGATACTACTTACAAAACTCTACTTGGCCGACCATAGATACATCAATACTTTGTGGTGCCCTCTACATTGCACTAATGCATCAAATTTCCCTACGAAGAACAAGTAAAGCAGGTGTCGCTGATCTTGAACCTTTTGAGGTTCATGAGTGCCATCTTATGGATGCCAATCTCTATATATCTCCACTTACAAAGGAAAAGGAAAATCAAGAAGTAGAAAAACCTAATATCAGTTAGAGTGAAGAATGGTTCCCTCCTCCACTAGATATTAGCTCCCTTAGTCCTGAAGACAAGGATGCCACAATTCTGAGAAGTTCTTTAGCAAATGCAACCAAACAATAAGATGTCTTTCTATAGAAGTCATGGTCCCAGTTGGACTAATCCATCCCATTGAGGAGTATGAATGTCAGCTCGTAGAGCCCTTAAAGAAGTTCATGGTTTCTCACAAAGATGAATATGAAACAGTCTTTTATAGAGCTGATGAGCAGCCAGCCATCGGAGACAGGAATTGTTATATCCCCGATATATAAGAAGAACTATGGGTTGATATGACGGGTCTTCCTGACATGACTGAGCATACTGAGAAGCCAGTTAAGGCTCAGTCTATCCCAAAGTACCAGACTAAGAAGGAATGGAGCAGGTTCCAATAGTTATGGTACCCGCACAATATGTCCAAAGCATTGTTGCGGCATATATAATACCTAGGCCTTGGGTATACTTTGCCAGAAGAAGATGCTTCTTAATTCTCAGTTAATATGGCATCTATCTTGTCAGAAATTCCAAAATATTCGCAAGTGGTGTATGATGATTATGATAAAGAACAACCTACATGCCATTCTGTCGAAGAAAGTCAGCCCATGACTAAGATGGAGATTGATCAATCTCCCATTCTGGCATGCCAGTGCTGGAAACATCTTGAAGAAAATAGTGATATTATTCATAATTGCAACGACATCCATGTTGTAGAAGTCAAAGAAAATGATACCTCAAGCTCCACTATTATTTAGAATATGCCAGAAGAATAAGGAAATCCATCTCCCCCTCTTGAACCACATGTTACTAGAGGTCAGAGAAGATAATCTTACTCAGCTCATAGAAGATCAACAAGCCAATTTTGTCCAAGATATTGTTACAACAAATTGGCCAGTTGAAATTGACCTAGAAGTCAATGAAGTTGAAGCAGAAATGAAAGAAGAAGATTGATGGATCTTTAGCCAGCACCTCAAGAGTTTGAAGACAGAGAGCAAGCTACGGTTGATGATCTTCTTAAAATCAATTTGGGCTTTGAAGAAGGCCCAAGGCTAATATATATATAAGTGCATTGCTTAGCCGAGAAAAACAACAAGAATATATTTCACTTTTGAAAGAATTCCAGGATTGTTTTGTTGGATTCTCGTGTTTCTTGAGACCGCAAACGCATCGAAAATTAAGATATAAAATTTTGCAATTTGTTTCCATTTCGATAAAACTAAAACCAGATATTCGAACAGGTAATCGAACATTACCTCGCGCGGATTCGAATCCGCGTCCGAACGGTTCCATCGGTGTGACACCGTTAGCCACGCAGATGCCCAGCCTCTAGCGAAGTCCACGCGATCTTCCTCGCGGTGGATTTCTTCTCGTTCCTCGTTTCTTGCAGCCCATGAGCGATTCGCCATTCACTGCAACGATCGCTGCAACGCGCGGTCGAATTCCCGTCGAACAGGAGTCGGAGAAGACGGCGGAGCAGACCTACAGCGGAGGGCCGGCCTGGGTGCCAAAGAGAGAGAGGGAGAGAGGAGGGGGTGGCTAGGGTTGAGCAGCAGCTGTAGACACGCTAATTTTGACATTATTTTGAGTAAATTTCATATCATATAATAATGCCTCAGAATGGTCTGATATTTAATCATTAGTTAATTTTTATTAATCTTTCTGAATTAATTATCTAAATGACATCGGTCAGACATACATAATTTAAGTTTATTAATGAAATTCATTTGAACTCAGATTTTTAATCAAATATGAAAAACTTTAAAAGATGTCGACCTGTGTAGATGTCATTTAGGGTTATATTCTTATTTTGATTATTAATCTGATTTTTAATTAATTTATTAATAAACTAAAAGATGTCTGCCATGCTCGACGCCATTTAGGTCTCCTAATATGTTTCTATCTCTTCTTCCCGATGTTTATCCTTATCTTAATTAAGCTAAAAGACGTCTCCCATAGGCGACGCGTTTTAATTAATTACATATAAAGATGAATCAGGCTGTGTTTATCTGTTTATTAATTGGATTAACTTCAAACTTTTTCATGTTAATTTTTAAGTAACCGCGGTTGCGTGAACTTAAAGCCTATAAATACCCAACCCCCTGGTCATTAAAAAGTTAGTGATTAAAGTGAGAATTTTGAGTGATAATTCTTGAAAGATTAGTGATAATTTTGAGCGATTCTTTGAGAAAGACGACGTACAAACGCTGAAGGATAGAGGTGCTGCTACTACTTCCAGGAGTCTTGAAGCAAGCTTCATCCTTTCTTCATCGCTTCTTCGTCCTTTCAAGATCCATTCAAGAACTAAGGCTTCCCAGGGGCCACCCAACTTAGTTCTTAATTGATTTCTACATCCTTCTCATATTTTTCATCATATTGGCATGACAATTTCATCACATCACTCCATGCAACACACACTTACTAGCATATAATCTCCAATCCATGTTTTAAGGAGTTTCAAAGACCACAAACAAGTGAGTTCATTTGTTTAGTTGCATGATTAGAATTATTACTGGGATAGATACTACATCTATTTGAATTCTTATTGTTTTTTCCTCTTTCTTTCTTTCCACTTTTTACAAGGTTCAAAGGTACGAAAGAAGATCAAGAGGAGAGAATCAACAACAAGGGAATCAAGCTGGATGATCCTCAAAGTCCAATAAGCATTCAAAGCAAGAACAAAGTCAGAAGGGCTCTCTTTCTTCAGCCAGCTGAAGGAGGGAAATCAAAGACTCCAACATCTCCCAATTCTGAAACAAGTAGGCGATCAATCTTTTCTTTTGGAACTTTTTAGTTAAAAGTTTCTAGCGATCACATTCACTTAGTTTTTAATAGGTTTATTTGTCACATAATCAACATAAATTTTCATGATAATCACACACCCTAATTTGAGCACTCACAGCTTTTTGGCGATCACGGTGGGACTTGGTCTCGCCATCTTTTAATATTTGTTCTTGTTTTTCATCAATCGGGCACTCTCTGTGCACCACCTGTGTCTCTCGACACGCCTTCACCGATCGGTGAGTTTTTAGTTTAGTTGTTATTCCCACGTGCACCACGTGCACACCTTTGCAGCAAGATCTTGCCCTCCCCGTTTGATTTATTGAGGAGTTGTGATTGTGATAAGAAGCATGTGTGATTGATTGAATGTTTTGTTGTTTACATGATAAATCATCATGTTAAAAAAATTGAAATAAAAAAGATTTGCATGAGCCAATTATTTACCGTTTTTATTATGTTTGTTTGAGGAGGAATCGATCTAGAAATTTTTCCTGAAATATTCATTCTGCGACTTGAAAAGCGTCCAGGTACAGCGAAGCGTTTCATACCGCGTCGCCCAACCCAGACGCCTTTCAGGCAAATTTATTTGTTGTTTGCTGCCTGAGATTCTGCGAGAAAAATAAGGTTTTGTTTGAATAGCGTTGACCAACAACGACGCTATTCAGGCAGTTTCTTATTTTTTCCTTCAGTTCTCAGATTTCTGATCTGCTTGCTACTACACATTATGTAATAAGCATAAGAGGCCATCCTGGCCATAGGTCATACGCACTGGGGCTAACACACCCATTTTCTCTTAGGAACATTTTTCTTGACGTCTTCAACTCTCTCTGATTGGGTCGGTCCCTCGATCAGACTAGAGTGGCTGGCGTTAAAGACCTCCGTAAGTCCCCAAAATCAAGGTATTACTCCTTGTTCATCGGGCTAGTTGTACCAATTGAAGTCCTGGTTAGATTTTCATAACGTTGTGAGAGAAAGCCATAGAGTATAACGGTGGAAATTGAATTGAAACTAGGATCCTACCCGTTGAGTGAACTTGTGATTAACTGAATCCAAATGACCCAACAAGGAATCCTAAAATAACGTTAAACATCTACTTGCTTGCTTAATCTCTGTACAACTTGTCTGCGAATCTTTGAAAAAAATCTGATATCATGCTACTTCGATCAGGTAGAGATTTTAGCATGGCTCTAGATGCCCTAGTCAACTACGAGGGAGATGCTAATGCCCCTCTTGAGTTTGATTACCACTTTGAAAGCGAGGGAGATGCTGATGCCCCCCTGTAATCTCCATTCTTGTCCAATTCGATATGAGGGAAACCAACAAACCCCTCTTCCTTGTGCTCATGATCAATATTCTGATCTTCCTCCGCACGTGTATACGGTTTCTAATCCTATTTTCGAGGGAGGCATGAACCCGAATGATCCCTCATCCTCTGATCCCTCGGATCTAGTGAACGCTTTGGGAGTTCTTGCCTCCCGTCTAGATCCTCGACAGTTCGAGGCAATCTAGTCTATCTTGAAGGGGAAGACGCCCATGTAGTCTGCCGAGCCGAATCCTGTGGCTCCCCCTGTTATTCCTCAACCACCTCCCCATCATGCTTCATTCATTCACCAGGCCATGGAAAGCCTCTAGGTTTTAACTTCTCGGCTAGTTGGGCCACAATTGTCCTCCTCGAGGCAACTGGTCAGGCCGCTGACGCCTACTTACCAAAATGCCCTCGGGCATGGCGGAAGCTCTGTCGGACCTCAACCCTATTGTCCCCCATGCCCTACATATTCTAGGCAACATGCCTATCATATACCTCCACCTCCCCCTCCTCCAGTCGATCCGATGACTCAAGCTCTGCTCACAAAGATGGAGCGTATGGATGAGCAGTTCAATAATTTTTAGAAAATGATGGGAGTTAAAGTTGCACCAGAGATTAACCTGCCAAGTCTACCCGTATTCCATTTGCCGCCCTCCGAAATGCCAGTGTACCGAAAATACAACGGTACTGGTAACCCCTTCACTCATTTGAAAGAATTCATGTATGAGTCATCTTTCTGGCAAAACGACAAGAGGTTGTTAGCATTTTTGTTTAGGAAATCTTTGGAGGGACCAGCCCTCGAATGGTTCTTTTCTTTAGAGCCATATGAAGTAGAAGACTATGGTGTCGTATCACGAAAGTTTATTCAACGATATTAGGATAGAGTTACCCCCTCTCTATCCATTACTGACCTGATAGCAGAAAAAATGAAGTCCGACAAGGAATTCAACAGTTTTGCTGATAGATGGAGGGGCATGGCAGAAAAAGTTAAAGATCATATGTCTGAGTCTGAGCAAGTAAAGATGTTGATTTCCAATGCTACATCTCAGTTTAAGTTAGTCCTCGTCCTGAACAACTTGACTAATATGGCAGAGCTCTATGAAAGGGCGCGGTATTGCCAAAATGCTTTCAAGGATGCTACATTCTCTAGTGTCTTTGATCTTCACCGACCTAGCAGGCCTCCACCTCGAAAGCCTGCTGTGCCAAATTCTCCTAGCACAGGTCCAACCACTGAGGGCATGCTCTCCCATGAGCAGATTAGTACCATGAACAACAATCAGCCCCAATTCGTAAGGAATCAGCAACCACAGTACCAGCGATCGCAACAGCCAAACCAGCAGGGTTACAGACAGTAGCAGCCGAACCCACAATATCAGTAGCCTCAATACCAGCGGCCACAGCAGCCGAACCAACAACCACCACAGCAGCCACAGCAGCAGCCACAACGGCAGTTACAGTATCAGCCCCCACAACAACAACAGTACCAGCCGCGCGCACCGCCGGCATACCACAATGTACCTTCTCCTGTTGATTATAACCAGCAGAGGAAGCCTCTAGGCCCGAAAAGGGCAGAATATCCAGTCCTTCTAGAGTCCTTATCAGATATCTTCAATGCTTTAATGACAGCCAATGCCTTGGTCTTGCCAAGAGAAAAAACAGTTTGGCCCCAAAATGCCGACACTTCTAGGTATTGTTATTTCCACCGACAACCTGGACACACAATAGATACCTGCTTCCAATTTCGAGATTATATCCATGATCTCAACGAGCAGGGAGACATTGATTAGGAAGAAATGAAGAAATATATATCCATCTTAAAAACGAGAAGACCACAACAACAACAACAATAGTAGCAACAACCAAGAGCGTCGGCACAGGCAGCAACGCCTCCAAACATGGGTATAGTGCAGAACCCACTCCCCGAACACCAAAACCAGAATCAAGTTGTCCCCATTTTAACAAATAGCCGGTCTGAGGCTAATCGTGGGCAACAGTAGAAGATAGAGGACTCTTCCTCTATTTATTCAACGGGTCACACTCCGAGCATCGCAGAACAACCACCACGCCGTACCCTCCATATACCTAAACCACAACCCGTTACCATCACACCAGTACCAACACCCGCATACCGTTTACCCGCACCCATTAACCCATCACCACCGCCCACTTTCCTTAAACCCATTACCCCCCACGCCACTACGCCTCCATCAAACAACCCCCCGCAAGCTAATTACGCACTCCTCATGCCATCTAGACCACTACTCCGCATACTGTTTCCCACATCACTCACTACCACCACCACTTACCCAGATACCATACAGCCATCTAAACCTCTACTCCGCATGCCATTCCCCACTTCATCCTCACCGACCAATTACCCCTCCACCATCCAACCATCTAAGCCTCTCATCCATACCATGCCATCGCCTACCAACACCACGCCATCACCCACATACCAACCCTCCACACCATCCACATCATCCACTAACCCTACAGTGCTCAAGTTATCACCCGACCCTTCCACTAGTGAAGAACATGCACTCCAGAGTGGGAGGATCTTCAATAAGGTCTTTCCTCAATCAATAGTCAGAGACGGCCCATCACAGCCGCCGGAGGAAGCACATAATGATGAGAGTGCACCAGGCACTTAATACGACCTGTTGAAGCAACTGGACAAAACATCGACACGAATCTCTGTGCTGGAGTTGATCAAGAGATGAAGACCCATTAGGAAGCCCTGATAGAGTATCTACAAAAAGTGATGGTCAACAAAGACGTGCCGGTAGAGAAGATCGCCGCACTATTAGTTCTTCAGGGGGATCAACCCTCTATCTTATTTCATGCCTCGGAATTAGCACCACCAGCAGTCCGGAGCATGGCTCTGAGTATTGCGGTCAATATCTATAAGAAGGCTGTAGATGCATGTCTGGTCGACACAGGGACTTCAATTAATGTCCTGCCTCCGAAGACCCTTGAATTGTGTGGTGTACCCAAAGAAAAATGGCTGCCTAGCCCTATCTCTGTAACAGCATATGATAACTCCACCCGTTCTCCTCTGGGAATGGTCTATTTAAAAGTAGAGTTAGGCCCTGTATGTCATGCCGAGGTCAAATTTCACATTTTGGAAATCGATCCTTCCTTGAAAGCTATTTTGGGCCGTCCTTATATCAAAACCCTTTAGGCGATTCCTTCTACGAATCATCAGTGCCTCAAATTTTCCTACAAAGGACGAATCATTAAAGTTACGAGCATGCTGATCCTTGCTGCTGCTCACTCCTTGAATATCAAGCCAACTTCTTCATCTAGCCGACAACCTTTTCTGTCGGTATCATAGGTCTACCGTCCGGTGGCTGATTCTTTAAAGGTCGCCACTCTTACTCCTTATCCACTGGATGCCATAAAGCGGGGGAAGTGTATGAGTACCCCTGGTTGGAAAATAATGCTGAAAGGTGGTTATCAGCCTGGAAAGGGCCTAGGCACACAATTACAAGGCAGATCCACACCCTTCAAGGATAACCGAAGGACACCTAGAAATGGCCTGGGCTATAGGCCAAGAAAAGTGAGGCACGACATTTTTCAGCAGGAGGAAAATGAAGACGGCCAGAAGATATGGGAGACAATGTCTACACCATGCAAAGAAGGTCGAGACCCTTTAACATGGACCTTATACACACATTTTGTCAAGGGGCCCGTGATCAGTCATGACAACACAGTGGTCATTACTTTCTGTTTTGATCTCCATGACATATATGGAAGAGACCTGGCCAGACATTGTTCAGAATTGCTAACGTACCAGTTCTTGGAGGCTCTGCGGCCAATGAAAAGGAGGAAGTTCCAAGACCCTGAGTGTGAATGGTACAGATGGTTTGACCTAAGAGATCTTTATATTGCATTTAATAGACTATTTCTTGATCCCTTAGAACCAAAGTGTCAGCCACAAATAGATGAACTAATTGAAGGGCCTAGTGTCATTTTTGATAAAAGAATACTGCTGTCTGAGGAAACAGATGAAGGGGAGCCAGATGACCCCTACAAAGCTGGTTATACCATGGATCTTCTTTGGAGGGGGACTTATCCCTCTCACATTTTCACACTCCATACCTTATTCCGCACTCTGCTTCTGACCCCGGCTTGGTCGTGGGTCATTACTGAAGATATTCCACGGGCTCCGCCCATTATGATCACTCTGTCCCCACGGGACTTTATCCCTTAACTTCCTCTCGATCTAGAGAAGATTTATGATTTAATCTGGGACATACTACTGTATGATCCCCCCAATCCTTTGGCCTTGGTGCCACTTACTCCATCCTACTCTCCTCCTATTCACCTTCATTCTTGTTTTATGATTAATTCATCTTTTCTCCAAAAAAATACGCCAATTGGCAACAAATTTCTCCCAGATCCTCGTTAAGGAAACTTCCTACTTGTCCGATTGTACCCCATTGCGCGGGTCACTTGGTCAAGATTCTCTTCTAGATATACTCTGCCCCTCCCCTCGGGAGGATTCTCTTGTATCACATTATGTATCCAATAATTTTGATTCTGCTTCGTCTTCATTAGGCCAGGATAGGGAGTCTAGTGAAGTTAGGGAGTCTAGCGAAGTTAGGGAGTCTAGTTCTAGGTAGGTTATACCACGGATCTTCTTTGGAGGGGGACTTATCCCTCTTACATTTTCACACTCCATACCGTGTTTCGCGCTCTGCTTCTGACCCCGACTTGGTCGTGGGTCATTACTGAAGATATTCCATGGGCTCCGCCCATCACGATCACTCTGTCCCCACGGGACATTATCCCTCAACCACCTCTCGATCTAGAGAGGATTTATGATCAATCTGGGACATACTACTATATGATCCCCCCAATCCTTTGGCCTTGGTGCCGTTTCCTCCATCCCATTCTCCTCCTATTCACCTTCACTCTTGTTTATGATTAATTCATCTTTTCTCCAAAAAAAAAAAGTCAATTTGGCAACAAATTTCTCCCAGATCCTCATTAAGGAAACTTCTTACTTGTCCGTTTGTACCCCATCGCACGGGTCGTTCGGTCAAGATTCTCTTCTAGATCTACTCTGTCCCTCCCCCCGGGAGGATTCTCCTGTATTTCCGCCTGTATCCTATAATTTTCATTCTGCTTCGTCCTCATTAGGTCAGGATAGGGAATCTAGCAAAGTTAGGGAGTCTAGTTTTAGGCAGGTTAGGAAGTCTAGAAAATCTAAGGGTAAATAAATTCCAGATAGATACCTCCAAGGTTTAGCTAATAAATGTCTTTCTTACTCTTTGATCCCTCAGCTGTTAGAGAATCCTATTCAGATGCCAAAAGATTGTGTAGATGATGAGTCAGTTAATAATAGATATGGGGTGTATGAATTGATATACGGAAAAGACCCCATTGTTGAAGATGAAGAAGATGACAAGGACGCGGCTCAAGTATATGCCAGTGGAGTAAAAAGATTCGATGAACCCTCAGCTACCATAGAAGAGCCCACCAAAGAAATCAATCTAGGGACTGAAGACGAACCTAAGGTTGTCCTCGTTAGCAAAAATCTTTCTGAAATGGATGAGAAGGCAATGGTACAAGTTCTTAAAGATTATAAGGACACTTTCGCCTGGAGTTATGAGGATATGTCGGGGTTAGACTCATCACTAGTGGAATATAGATTGATATTAAAGGATGGAGCTAGCCCAGTTAAACAGAAGTTAAGGCGATTCCACCCACAAATGGCTTTGAAGATGAAGGAAGAGGTCGATAAGTTACATAAAGCCAAATTCATTAGAGTTGTCCTCTATCCACAATGGGTGGTCAACATAGTCCCGGTTATGAAAAAAGATGGGAAGGTCAGAATCTGCATTGACTTCCGAGATTTGAACTGGGCGTGTCCTAAGGGTGATTTTCCATTGCCTCACATTGATATACTCATCGATAATACTGCTGGCTATGAAACTTTATCATTTATGGATGAATTTTCAGGATATAATCAGATCAAATTGGCAGAAGAAGACCAAGAAAAGACATCATTCACTACACCTTGGGGGACATATTGCTATGTCATCATGCCTTTTGGATTAAAGAATGCTGGAGCCACTTATCAGAGGGCTATGGTGGCAATATTTCACGACATGATGCATATCGATCTAGAAGTATATGCGGATGACTTGTTGGTGAAATCTAAGACTAAGGCTGAGCATGCCAAAGTTTTGGCAAAAGTGTTAGAAAGATCAAGAGAATATCAATTGAAAATGAACCTCAAGAAATGTGTATTTGGGGTATCCTCAGGGAAATTACTTGGATTCATTGTCAGTAAACGGGGAATTGAGATCGATCCCAACAAGGCAAAGGCTATTAGAGAAATGCCACCTCCCAAGAACTTGAAAGAGTTAAGAGGATTAATCGGGAGGTTGCAGCTTATTCACCGATTTGTCTCCCAGCACTCACAAAGATGTAAGCCGTTCTACGAGCTCACTAAGCCGGGAGTCAAATTCAATTGGGACGATAAGTGTCAGGAGGCGTTTGATGGATTGAAGAATTATTTGGCAAGTCCACCTGTTTTGAGACCACCATCTCCGGGCAAACCATTGATACTATACATTTCTGTTCTGGATGATGCGGTGGGGGTTATCCTAGCACAAGAGGATGAAGAAGGAAAGGAGAAGGCAACCTACTATCTCTCTAAACTTCTCAACCCCACTGAACAAAGATATACAGCGATGGAGAAAACATGTGCAGCACTTGTATGGGTGGTTCAGAAATTGAAGCATTACTTTCTGGCCTATGAAGTCCATCTTATCGCTAGGATGAATCCGATTAAATTTCTTCTTGAGAAATCTATCCATACTGATAGGTTAGCACGATAGCAAAGCTTTCTATCTTAATTTGATATCATTTACATTCAACAGAAAGCGATCAAAGGCTATGCCATAGCAGAACATCTCGCTCATCATCCCCTTCCTCGTTTTGATCCAGTCCGATCGGAGTTTCCGGATGAGGAACTGATGTCCATAGACAGAATCAAAGATGATATGTGGACTCTGCATTTTGACGGAGCTCTGAATTCCCATGGAAAGGGTATCGGCATTGTTCTATTATCACCTGAAGGTGTCACTGATGCGTATTTAAATGCCGTCGTTAAAACACAAATAACATCAATCTTAATGTCAGAATCTCAATTAAAGATAACAATGTAGTGCATGGTTGAGACCGGGTCGATCCACGGAGAAATAGAAATCTAATTTTGAAAAAACCTTGGATTTTTGAATGAAATTGGGTTTTCGATTTGATATTCTAGTTAAAAACTTCTATTTTAAACAGAACTAATTACAGAATTTAACATGCTTCTAATTAGCACCTAGAATCTATCACCAAAACTTAGTTAACTAATTTTTAAGATTGAGTAAAGCAAATAAATTCAACAAGATAATATTAATCTAAGAAAATAGTGAAGATGACAACTTTGGAAAAGCAAATAACACAATCACTATCATTGCAATAAGAAAATTTACAATGTTCCAAGAAAATATCAGAAATGGTAACTAATTTCTCAAAAACTAAAACAAATTTAATTTAGAAGCAATAACAGGGGCTATGTGAGCCTTCTGTGGATGCGTTGGCACTGTGGACCGACGCGGGGGTTCGTGGCAAGAGATGGAAGCAGCGGCGCGTTGGACCGAGGTAGCTGAGGGCGGCTTGGGCGCGGCAGGCGAGGCGGGCGCTGCAGGCGAGGCGGGCGCTGCAGGCGAGGCAGCGGCGCGGCAGACGAGGGCTCGGGCACTGCAGGCCGTGCGGCGCGGCAGGCGAGGCAGCCAGGCGCGGCTGACGCGTGGCGGCGGCCGAGCGGGAGCTTCCGCTCCTGTGCGCACGAGCGACGAGGCGCGGCGGCGCGAAGCTGCTGGCGCTGCCGCGTGGCGGAGCGTGGCGGCACGTTCTGCAACGTGCGGCACAGGCGACGATGCCGAGCGGAGCGAACCCGCTCCTGCTGACGCGTGGCGGCGGCCGACGCTGGTGGGCCCAAAGCTGCGTGCGCTGCTGCGCGTGGGCACGACGCGTGGCCGACGGCTTCCTCGTACCGTGACAGAGAGAAAAGCAAAGGCGGAGAGGGAAGGAGAAAAGGAAGAGAGAGAAGGAGGGGGGGGTGATGCGTGACAGATAGAGAGAGGGAAGCCGAGAGAGAGAGAGAGAAAATAACAGAGAAAGGAAAAGGGAGAGAGAGAACAATGGGAGTGATGAGAGAACAGTGGGAGAGAGAGAGGTAAAAAGAATTTCTGAAAAATTGGTTTTTCCTCCCTTTGACCTTCTCCCTTAGTTTTATAGAAAAGATGAGGAGTTTGAATTTCAAAAAGAGATTTAAATCTTTTCATTAAGTCTCCTTTGATTAGGGGATCCTCAGAAAAAACATTAATTGGTGATTTGAATTTCGAATTTTTTAGATGGATCCTCCTTTCTTCAAATTTCAGAATTCCCTCCTTGTTTCTCTCTTAGTTGGCATGTGGGCCTGAAGCTAAAATACGAAAATAAAATGTTGCTTTTGCCAGGATTAGAACCCTGGTTGCTTTCTTGAAGTTCGGGTGGTCCAACCACTATGCCATCTGCTTGTTCATGTCCTGTTTCACATAAAATAACAGTTAAGTTCTCATAGCCATAAATCATTTAACTGCGCATTAAATAATTGCTGAGGAAATGAAGTTGCTACCCTTATTCCATCCATGGAGTGATGATATTTTAAAATTCAGATTCTGAATGCGCAAATGGTTTATCTATCATTCCATGTGATTTTGTCCGTTAAATTGATAGCAAATTATGTAAATTTCATCTGTTATTTATGTAAAATTGTGGACTTATCAGTCACCATTTCACAAGCCTTTCAGCTTGACTTTCCAGTCACTAACAATATAGCTAAATATGAGGCACTCCTTGTTGGCCTCGAGGCTACTCATCTCCATGGTGCCACCAAACTCAGAATTGTGGGTGATAGCCAATTGATTCTTCGCCAGGTGTTAACCAAATATCGGACTCTTGATCCGAAGCTCAAGCCTTATCAAGAACTTACTTCTGCTTATGCTAAGCTTTTCACAAAATTGATCTTCATCCATCTTCATTCATTCATTAAGACTAAGGAGAAGCTGCTGAGGAAGGTCAGAGATGGAAATATTGTGGAAAAGAGAGAGATTATGTTAATGGAGTTGTTAGAAGAGATGGATGATGAACAAAAACTGTGGTACTATAAAATTGCCAAATATTGTGAATATCAATCATATCCTGAAGAAGCCATAACTGAGGAGAAAAGGGCTATCAGGAGAGTTGCTCAAAGATACACCTTAGTTGGGGGAGCACTATACAAAAGAGGTTTTGATGGAGTTCTTCTAAGATGTTTAGACAAAGATGAGCTTTGAAAAGTTATGGAAGGAGCTCATGCTAGAGTTTGTGGTGGCCATGTTAATGGACAGATGCTAGCAAAGAAAATCCTTAGACAAGTATTCTATTGGCCAACCATGGAAGAAGATTGTGTAGGATATGTCTGTAGGTATGCCAAGTGCCAACTTCACGTCGATAAGATTCATTCTCCTGCATCTTCACTCCATCATGTTTCCTCCCTATGGCCTTTCTCCATGTGGGCTTTCAATGTCATTGGACCCCTTGGCAATCTTGATTTCGTCATTAAGCAGAAGTCCTTCATCCTCACGGCAATAGAATACTTCACCAAGTGGGCGGAAGCTAAAGCATACACGGAAGTCAAAGTATCAATCGTCTGCAAGTTCATCATGAAGAACATCATCACCAGATTTGGAATTCCAAGCACCATCGTCACCGACAATGGAGCGCAGTTCATGCCACAAGAGCTGAAAGACCTCTGCAATAGGTACAAAATTGCATTGCATCATTCGTCTCCTTATTATCCGCAAGGCAATGGCCAAGCAGAGGCAACTAACAAGACTTTGATAAAAATCATCAAAAAGACGTGCAAGTCTAATAAATTCACAGATTGGCCAGAAAAATTGATTGAGACTCTATGGGCATACCGAACTTCAATCCGCACGCCCACCGGGTAGACTCCTTATTCTTTAACATTTGGAATGGAGGCGGTAGTTCCATACGAGATCCTTATACCGTCATTAAGAGTACAATTGAATAAAGAATTTTCTATTGATGAACACCGTTCAGCACTCCTTGCTCAATTTGAACTCTTAGACGAAAAAAGATGGTCAACTGCTAATCATGCAAGAGTTTATCAAAATAGATTAGCACGTTTTTATCAAAAGAAAGTTATTGAACGTAAGTTCAAAATTGGTGAAATGGTCGTCAAAAGAATCTTTGTAAAACCTGGTGGTCCGCGTTCTAAGCTCCAACCCAATTAGGAAGGACCTTATGTTGCATTGCATGCTTTTCCTGGTAACACTTACCATCTAGTTAATGTAGAAGGGAAAGAATTAACTCACCCCTGGAACGGTCTGTATCTTAAGAAATACTACCCTTAGGTTAAAGAGTCGATCAGTATGGTACAAAGACCAGTGGAATCAGAAAATTTAGAAACTCAAATTCCCTTATTAGTCTGGATAATTAATTCAAACACATTACTACACACACTGACACGTTTGGTTCGTGAGTAACAAGAGATGTTAAGTCCTAAGGAATACCGAAAGCTTGACTGAAGGTGTAAAGTGCAAATCATTCTTTTTAAACAAAAATTATGTTTTTACACTCGGCCCATGATGTTGGAACGAGGCTTAGAATAGACTACCAAGAATACCCGCCATCTTAGTAGGAGGTTGTCATAAAAAAAAGGGGGGAGATCCGTCCCATGAAAAGAAAAGAAAAAAAAGCAGAAGGCAAAAACTAAATTTCAAATCAAAAGGCCATCACACTACAAACATTACATCAAGGCCATGAAATCAAATGAAAAGGGAACGCAAGGTCGATAAATACCCCTGAAAGAAAATGACCAAACCCCAACAAATATTAAGGTAAGAAAGGAACATCTTTTTAGGTCTCCAGAACCTTCTCATGGGCTTTCTAAACCAATTCTTCCTTTCTTTCTAAAGAGGCATACTCCAAGTTTAAGGAACGGCCTAGATTGACTAAGGATCAAATCATCAAATGGGATCATGAATGGAAACACAAGTTCAAGTACGATGGGTCTAAGTTAGATTATTAAAGAACAATTTGGGAATTAAGTTAATAAATGAATATGTTCTCTTGATCTGGGTACCATGCTTGTCTTTTAGTTTGAAAATCCAAAAAAATAGATATCTCAAAAAAAAAAAAAAAAAACATATTTCAAAATCCAAAAAAAATACATATTTCAAAAAAAAAAAAAAAAAGCACATATCTCAAAATAAATAAAAAATAGATATTTCAAAAATCCAAAAAAAATATATATGTTCCAAAACTCAAACAAAAATGAATATTTCAAAACAAAAAAGAATGTTTCAATTAGCATATGCTTATCGCATCTAGTGTGTTTCATTCCTTTTATTTTCAGTGAGCATCTGTCTGCTTGTATGTTGCATTTTTGCTTATAATTTGATTATTCATGTTACCTTTGTTAATAAAGGCTATGTCCCTTGACCCTTCTATCAAGAAAATGATTGATTGATCAGTTACTTGACTGAGTAAGGGGCTAAGCCTAAATAGATACTTAACCTATTTGTTAAGTAATATACAGGACATAGGTTAAATACGTGAGACACAAAGCTGAAGGCAAAATTTCATATATATATATCGAAAGGTGTTTGTACATGATACACAAAAGAAAGGAAAGTACATAAGCAGCCCTCAGGGCTAACTCTCCCCGGCTCCCTCATACTGGCTCGTCGCTTCATCAGGTCGCTCTGGCCCACAAGTCGGAGGCGGTGGGGGTCCCATAGCGCTCGGCCCTGCTTGGCCAGAAGATATAGCAATACTGGCCGTGAAGGCGCTCGCCTGACCACGATCCAGCGCTCGCTGCCGCGCATGCTGGTATCGCGCCTCGATACTCTGGCGCTCGTGCTCTGCTACCGAAAGTCAGTCCTGGAGACTCTCCATCCGAGCCCGATCTCGGTCCCTCTCCTCGGTCAGAATCTGCAAGCGAACCTGGAGTCGTGCAACGTCACCGGTGGAGAGGCGCGCCACCTGAGCCTCCAACTCGACAATGCGAGCGACTGAAGTCCGAGCTTGTGCCAACTCTGCATCCCTTTGTTGAAGGGCCTCCTGAAGCTCAACGACCTATAAGAGGAGACACTGTCAGTTCAAGATAATCAAGCAAATCAAGTCCAATAATGGAAGAAGAAGGATGGAACTTACTCGAGTAGCCTGATCCTCCTCCGCGAGAGAGGCTCGGTGGATGGTAGAGGCGAGCTGACTCTGGAGGTCAGCAAGAGCAGCCTCATAAGCAGCAGGCAAGGCAGAAGAAGAAGCGCTATGAGAAGGAGGAGCCGCCTGGGTGTAGACGGCTCGCTGCACCAAAAGACAACCGTCAGTGGCTAATTGTCAAAACAAATTAATTAATTAAAACATTCATTCATAAACATGCATACATACCAAGTCAAAAAGTTCTTTCTGAACTTGTTCAAGCTGGGCCTCAGCATCCTAGAGACGGGCCCGGAGGTCGATGATCACAGCATCCCGTGCATCCTGCATACCATACATACATACATTCATTCACCAAATATAAGTTAAAGATAATAATAAAATGAAAGACACATAAATCATACTTACATCAAGTGGTCGGAGGAGCCGTAGTTGATTGGCGTAGTGGGCCTGGTATTGCTGGAGATAAACCTCGCTGCTCTCCGCATGGGACTCCACTTGTACGCCGCGGCGGTGCCAATCCTCGTACTGCTCTGAGAACTTGTCACGCCAATCCGTGAGGGCTTGCTTGCCCCTCATGCTCCTCCCAACGCCCTCCGGGACCTCCTCTTCGATCCATTCTTAATGAAGGCCCAGCGTCCTCATCACTAGGCGGAGGCGGAGCGGCTCGATTTCATTGAGGCAGTAGAGCCACATCTGCCTCCTGAACCGTCTACGGCCAACCGTCACCCACGGTTGGCCCTCCTCCCCTATGCCCAGATATGGGCGCCAGATCACCTCCATACAGGTTAGATGCATTCACATAAATAAATTGCATTTAATAAATGAAAGATTGCATTTAATAAACAACATTGAATAAATTAAAAGACTTACCAGGAGCTCCAGGTAATCTAGGAACTGACGGCGGAGGGCCGTCAGCTGATGGTGCTGTGGGGCTGTATCCACGATGGGCTGCCAGCGGCAAGCCAAAGGGATAGCATCCGGCCTCACAATCCTCGCTCTGCCGAGCGGAAAGTAGAGATAACTCCACACCTGCAGGCATAAACATATAAGTTAGAAAAGAATCATATAATTGCATTTCACATCACGAACAAATAATGAAATAAATTATACCTGAAGAAATAGCGAAAAGCCGCTGCCAGTGGTCTCGCGGTCCAGCGTGACCGCTGATAGATCTGCAAACAGGTGGGCCAGGAGGGCCGCACCCCAAGCATACTGATGTAGACTCTCTAGGTCATCTAAGAGACCAAGGAACCTATAGCGGATATGGTCGCCCTTCGTACCGAAGAGCAACCGACCGAAAAAAAAACTAAGAAGACTCTCAACTGTCTATCTACCTCCTCTATCTGATCAGGGTCTCTACAATATACAGCAGTGGAGGATTCAGCTAATCTATCTCTAAACTCTGACCGGGTCTCATCTGATCGACGCCGAGGCTCTATCAGTCCTAGGACAACCTCTACCTCTACCCTGGGGACGGTCCTAGATTCCCTATCTAAACTAGACACCTCTATGCCTAGTAGGGCCTCTGCTAAACCACGGTAATCAGGGTAAGTTACCCCGCTCACCGGTAGGCCATCTACTCTAAAGCCAGTGATCCTAGCCACGTCCTCTAAGGTGGGGATCATATGTCCCCAGGGCAATAGGAAAGCCCTGCTTTCCGCATGCCACCTCTCCTGCAGCGCCTGCAGGAGGACCAAATCGAGTCAAAATGGCTCGATCTCGAGAATCTCACCAAACCCCATCCAGCGCAGGCGCACCTTCTGGAAGTCTGGGAGTCCTCTATAAGCCCCTACAACTAAATTCCATGAAATTCTGGCCCTCATTGTTCCCTGCAAATAAAATAAGAAGTTCATCAGTTAATAGATATAGAAAATCAATAAAAATTGTAAGGCATCAAGATACCTGGACGCCCATTGAAAGGCGTCCACATGTCTTGACGCCATTTAGACCCATTTTTCTAATCTAGTAAAAAAAGGGAATTTCTGCCTGAATGGCGTCGGACCAAGGCGACGCCTTTTGAAAGGTGTCACCTGGTCTGGACGCCATTCAAACCCGATTTCGAGTTCTTCCAAAGAACCCCTTTCTCCCTCTTGTTCTCATCCCATTCAATCACACAGAGAGCTTACCAGGTGGAGGTCGCCCTCTCCTCCTTCTTCTTCGGCCACGGGCGTTGGATGAGCCTCTTCCTCCTCCAAAAATGCTGCCACCGCCGCGAGGTCGGCTGGCGCTTCTTCGGGAACCTCTTCCGCCGTTGGAACCACCGCAAGGGAGGCCGTCCGCCGCCTCTTTGCTACGGCCTTGGCTTTCCGTGATCCTTCGCCTGGTTCCATGGTCGTAAGAGAGAAAAGAGGGCTTAAGAGATAGAGTTTGAGGGAGGAAGAGAAGGCTCGGGTAAGAGAGGGGTTCGGAGGGGAGAATTTAAGAAAGAAGAAGGAAGAAGTGACCGGCGGCTAGGATGATTATCAGAAAGGATCGAGGTCACTGAAGAATAGAGGAGGGTCGCCAGAGTGGATGAAGAAAGAGAGAGAAAAGGCTTGAGGGAATGAGGAAGAAAGGGGGTTTCGCGGGTTCTGTTTGGAGAAGTTAAAACGCATTGGGGCACAGAGACGCCATTCAAGGCGCATAAACTGAGGCGGCAAAGGACAAAGTTTTGAAATTGATCAAAAGGCGTCTTCACAGAGCGATGCGTTTTAGTTTAAACTGCCAATTCTGGTCAGAGTAGTACAAGGCATGATGATTAAACGCGTTTACATTTCACGACGCGTTTCAGTGATTAATCACAGGATTAATGGTAGAATTCTAGAGAAAAGTAAGAGAGAGAATTGAAAGGCGTTTACACATCAGGACGCGTTTTCAGCATAATTCGGGTGTTTTCAGAATTAATCTGTGATTTTTAGAAGAGGATTTTTGACTTCATGACGTCTACACACCTGGACGCGTTTTAGGCATAATTCGGGATTTTAAGGATTAATCTCTGATTTTTGAAAAATTAATTATGGTTAAAAGGCGTCTTTCTAAGTGGACGCGCTTTTCACATTAAGTAAACCCGAATTGTAATATTTTAAGGAAAAGTCAAGTTTTTATTTAAGGAAAAATCTTGGGCAAGTCACAGAAGATCAAGGATGAATTTCAAGAACTTTAAGGATGGACCTCAAGACATAAAGGAAAGATTCTTTATTGAAATAAATTCTTAATTACATCATAAAAGGAAAAGAAAAAGAGAATATTCAAGGAAGGAATTCCCAAAGTCCCATTATATATGGATAAGATAATCCTCTATCTCTATTCTCAGAGGATTTTACACGATGATTGAAGCTAATATTCCACAGTTTGACTATAAGTTCAGTGGCTTCATAATCTTCATCGGATTCCAAGATACGCTTCTTGATTGGAGATGTATGGGAAAATTCAGGGAATTCATAGCGAGGCAGGTTGAGTTGAATATGACATCGATGAGGATTGTACAGCACGAACTCAGTAGCCCCAATCAGTTTAAGTTCTGCACCCGCTGCGCGGCGCACTCGAATGGACTTTCCTACAAGAGCAAGAGGTGAAGAGTCGAACCCATTTGATGACATTGTTCTCAGATAGTCTCTCAAGTCAGCTCGAGTCTTGAGTTTTGGCACTTGATTGATCATCTTCTCATTGAATTTCACTATGTTGGAGATATGGAAGATCGGGCTATTCTGATAGATTTGAGATGGTCTTACAGAATTCCTATTGTGATATTCAAACTTGAAGTGCAGCTCGACCCACAGAGCGAAGAGTAGCATGCAACCATAGGGAGGCTGACCTGTAGACGCTGTAAAGAGCCCACTATAGAGATAGGCTAGAATCGCTGTGCCGATCTGTCTTCCTTCAAAGATCTCGCAGATTACACTGACTTGATCATCTTCAAGTATGTTATCTTGAGCAGGAAATAACAAAGCTCCAGCTAGGCACATGGTGAAAGCTTTCATCACATTCTCAGTGTCATCCTCTCTAAGATCTTCAATCTCGTACAAAGTCCACTCTGCAAGCTTTGCAAGATTGATTCATTTCTTGGTGAGGCATCCTTTAACTTCTTTTGGATCCTTCATGATCTTCATCAACAATTGTTGACCTGTGATCTTTTCCCTCATCCGAGCCATCTTATTCTGGATCACTTCATTGTTACTGTTCAACTTGATTTTGGGAAGGCCCAATAGGAGTTCAACCTCTTCTAGAAGAATAGTGCATTCAAATTCAGGAAAAAGGAAGGTATGGGTTTGAGGATGCCATAACTCAATCAAAGCACTCATAGCCGCCCAGTCTACGTTTGGACTCTTGTAGTGCTTTGCATGAACTACTAGACCTTGGATGTTCCACTTGGAAACAAAAGATTGCATAGAAATAGTAATACTTTTAGCAAGCTTTCGAATCTAAGGAAGAGATGTGAATTTTCTCGGACCAGGAAATAAAAGATATGCCTAGAAAATAGAAGGGAGAATTGCTATGAAAAATTTGAAGAACATGGAGAAAAAAAGGGAATTGAAGAAGAAGGATTGAAGGAAGAAAGGATTTAACTTACTTGGAGGTTAGGATCTCTTCCACTTAGATGATCTTTCACGTTGGAGAGCTTCTCTAACGTCTTCTTCACCCGCTTGCTTGAAGAATACATCTTGTTCTTGAAGCTTTTCCTTCTTGAAGCCTTGAAACCTTGAAAATCCTTGAACTTTGAAGAAAATCCCTTACTTTAATCTCTAGATTGTCTTAGGAATTGCCTTAATACAAGTTAATGAAGTTTATATAGAGGGATTTGCAATTCTATGAAGGCTTTTCCAGATTGGAAAAGGGATAAGCATAAAGAGAGTTGGAATCCGGGTAGAAGTTAGCGAGAACCTGTTTCTGTGACTGAAAGGCGTCGTTAAACAGCAACATGTTTTAGTTCCCTTAATGGCGTCGGCGCGACACGATGCATTTCAGGGTTTTCTGTTATTTGTTCGAAATTCACTGTTTATTCATATTTTGATGCTTAATTAAAAATTTGCTTCAAGTTACTAATCATTTTTTAGTGCACAAAATTCAAAGAAATGATTGCGAAGCTGAAAATTCAAGAAGATCCCACTGTGGGAGTTTATGAGTTCCGACCGTGGCTAAAAAAACAGTTATTTCTATCATTGTATTCTTTCATGAGATTGATTTGCATTATCTTTACTATATGTTAAATATATATTAGAATATATCAAGGACCTTGTGATTTTGATGAAACTAGAATTTGAGTTTCCCTTTAACAAAAAACGGTGATAATTTCAGAGAATTCTTAATCGCACGGATAGGCTGTTGGCTTGTTAATCAATGAGCACGATGGTTCCGCTGTTGTGAAACAGTGCGTGGATAAACAAACTTCGGCTTAGCACTTAATTACAAGAATTGGTATCTTGACTCATTAATGACAATTTAACAATATTATCCTTGATTAATTTATATTTCATTTAATTTTATATTTTTCTTTTAGCCCAACATCCATTATGTAGGACTTTGATATAATTGTGATAAAAATTAATTATTGATTAAGTTTCAGACCATTGATCAAATAATTTCAACATGATATGAAATATTCCATTCTGAATTGAGTATCTTGATTATCTTTGAGGTTCGCTTAAAGATATCCTTAGAATTGTATCCTTTTTTGGACTCTTTTTCTAAACATTTCTTGTTTTCTTTTAAGATCCATCATCGCTACAGCACGTCCACATTGGCTGGCAATCACTCCCCATGATGAAACCTGCAGTGTCTATGACCTAGGGTACTTCCCAATTTGTGGAGGTTGATCGACCTTATTTTATTTCCTTGTCTATCTCATCCAGACAAGATTGATTTCATTGATCTCCTTGAGTTATCTTCATTGATGATTTTGAGAAAAAATTCCAATCATGTGATGTTAAGAGCGTGTCTCATCACACCTTGGCATCACCTTTTCAGTACATTCTATTTCATTTCACTCCTTTGCAAAGACGATGCCAAGGTGAGGCAGTTGTAGACACGCTAATTTTGACATTATTTTGAGTAAATTTCATATCATATAATAATACCTCAGATTAGTCTGATATTTAATCATTAGTTAATTTTTATTAATCTTTCTGAATTAATTATCTAACTGACATCGGTCAGACAGACACAATTTAAGTTTATTAAGAAAATTCATTTTAACTCAGATTTTTAATCAAATATGAAAAATTCTAAAAGATGTCGACCTATGTAGATGTCATTTAGGGTTATATTCTTATTTTGATTATTAATCTGATTTTTAATTAATTTATTAATAAACTAAAAAATGTCTGCCATGCACGATGCCATGTAGGTCTCCTAATGTGTTTCTATCTCTTCTTCCCGATGTTTATCTTTATCTTAATTAAGCTAAAAGACGTCTCTCATGGGCAACGTGTTTTAGTTAATTACAAATAAAGATGAATCAGGCTGTGTTTATCTGTTTATTAGTTGGATTAACTTCTAACTTTTTCATGTTATTCTTTAAGTAACCGCGGTTGTGTGAACTTAAAGCCTATAAATACCCAACCCTTTGGTCATTAAAAAGTTAGGGATTAAAGTGATAATTTTGAAAGATTAGTGATAATTTTGAGCGATTCTTTAAGAGAGACGACGTCCAAACGCTGAAGGATCGTGGTGCTGCTACTACTTCCAGGAGTTTTGAAGCAAGCTTCATCCTTTCTTCATCGCTTCTTCATCCTTTCAAGATCTATTCAAGAACCAAAGCTTCCCAGGGGCCATCCAACTTAGTTCTTAATTGATTTCTGCATCCTTCTCATATTTTTCATCACATTGGCATCACAATTTCATCACATCACTCCATGTAACACACACTCACTAACATATAATTTCCAATTCATGTTTTAAGGGGTTTCAAAGACCACAAACAAGTGAGTTCATTTGTTTAGTTGCATGAATAGAATTATTACTGGGATGGATACTACATCTATTTGAGTTTTTATTGTTTTTACCTCTTTCTTTCTTTCCACTTTTTGCAAGGTTCAAAGGTACGAAAGAAGATCAAGAGAAGAGAATCAACAACAAGGGAATCAAGCTGGATGATCCTCAAAGTCCGATAAGCATTCAAAGTAAGAACAAAGTCAAAAGGGCTCTTTTTCTTCAGCTGGCTGAAGGAGGGAAATCAAAGACTCCAACTTCTCCCAATTCTGAAACAGGTAGGCGATCAATCTTTTCTTTCGGAACTTTTTAGTTAAAAGTTTATGGCGATCACATTCACTTAGTTTTTAATAAGTTTATTTGTCACATAATCAACATAAATTTTCATGATAATAACACACCCTAATTTGAGCAATCACAGCAGCTTGGCCTGCTCAACCCGTTCGCTACATTTTATATTAACCACATGGTTTTTCATAAAAACCTTCGGTTAAATATGAAACCCACTTTTTAATCCATTGCCTTGAGAATCATCTACGTATGGCCCTCTAGGCCCACTTACCAGTGTGGTTAATGGCCCATTAAGCCTAGTGACACCTTACTGACTTAATCAACTAATTAATAACTTATATTAATTAATTAATTAATCAACCGAATTCATGTCACACATTAAATTCGGTCGGGCCTCTGATCACGTTGGGTGCCAAGTAACACCGCGTGAACTCGGAAGATATTGGGGTTAAGCAACCCACTCTTGGAACCTTTCCGTCAACAGTTACCGCGTAGATATAGTCCTTCATTCGTACAATGCTCTCAAGTCAACTCAGGGTATGGTGTATTGTTAAACCCTAACCGGTCGACTCACTTGGATTTGATGCTGCCGTATAATATTTAAAAACTCCTTTCCCGATATTATCGTCTGCCCTGGACAGGGACTTTTGCGCATCCTTCCTAGAGCATTCTCTCCCTAAGTATCGAGAGCAAATGATTCCTTATTGACACTCAATTTTCTTCGATGGTATTCTACTGTATCCGATCATTGGCAGTTTAGAATCCCGTGAATAGAGATCCGTAAACCAAGGTCAAAGCACAAAAGTCCACCGACAAGGTGTCCTTGGTGGTGTGTCAGGTCCGAGGACCATTCATGCAACTTCGATAATAGAATCAAGCTGGTTGACAGTGAGATACTATACCATCAGCGATTCAGTCGGATCAGTTCAATGAACTTATTCTCTAATCAGCACCTACAGATTCGTCTCAATATCTCCATACAAGTGACTATGAGATCTGTCACCTCATCGTATGAGCAGGAGTAATCTATACTAGTCTAACCGGATATCCGATGTCCTTTTCGGATATCCTCCGACTATGAACTATTAAGAATATGTGTGTTTAAATGATTAGTCTCATTAGTATGATCTCATCATAATTTAATCACTATCACACATATTCACGATAACAATACGAATTACACATAATGAAATAAAGCTATTTTATTAATAAATGAACGAGATTTACATGGTCAGATTGGATTGTAGGCCACCTAAGATTAACAATCTCTCACTTAGACTAAAGCCAATCACCTTTATGCACTAAACCTATAGCCTCTAAGTGACGCTCACACATTTTGAGCCAATAGCTTTGTCAGTGGATCTGCTACATTATCGGCGGATGGAACTCTTTATAGAAATCATGGTCGATGCCACTACAGGACATGAAGCTTTGTCTTTTATGGATGGATCATCGGGATATAATCAAATATGGATGGTCGAGAAGGATAAAATTATACTACTTTAAGAACTCCTAAGGGAATTTTCCACTATAAGAGAATGCCCTTTGGCCTCGAAAATGTCGGTGCAACATATCAATGGTTAATGAATAGAATATTTGATGAATTTCTGTATCAACAAGTTGAATGCTATATTGATGATCTAGTTGTTAAGACCAAGAAAAAGGAAGATAATATCCAGGACCTCTACACCATATTTAAAAGGCTAAGCCAACATAGCTTGAAAATGAACTCCATGAAGTGTGCCTTAGAGGTCTCAAGCGGCAAGTTTATGGGTTTCATTGTCAGATATAGTGGCAATGAAATAGACCCAGCTAAAATCAAAGCTATCCAAAAGCTCCCACCTCCGAAGAATCTCAAAGAGCTGTAGTCCGTTTAGGGACGGCTCGCATATATCCAAAGGTTTATATCCAACCTAGCCAGGCGATGTGAACCTTTCTCTAAGTTAATGAAGAAGGATGTCCCATTCCTATGGGATGATGAGTTCCAAAATGCGCTTGAGAAAATCAATCAATATCTTTTATCATCACCCGTGCTGGGGGCACCTATCAAAGGCTAGCCATTGATCTTGTATATTGCTACTCAAGAGACTTCTTTGGGGGCATTGCTAGTGCAAAATAATGAAGAAGGGAAAGAGCAAGCGCTATATTATTTAAGCAGAAGGCTAATCAGAGCTGAACTCCAGTATTCATCTATTGAGAAGATATGCTTAGCCCTAGTCTTTGCAGCCAAAAGACTCAAGCATTATATGCTATCATATGAAGTTCAACTCATCTCCAGTATTGATCCCCTCAAATACATCCTTAATCAGCCAACCTTAAAGGGTCATTTAGGCAAATGGGTAGTCCTCCTCATGGAGTTCGACATCAAATATATTCCTAAAAAAACTATCAAAGGTCAAGCCATTGTAGACTTCTGTGCAGCACATCTAGTGCTAGAAGATTCACCATTTGTCACAGACCTGCCAAATGAAGAAACATTGGAAGCTAATCATAGAGAATAAAAGATATGGCAACTATATTTTGATGGGACTTCCCATTTAGCAATTGCACAAGATGGTGCTTCCACTACCAAGGCAGGGGCAAGAATAGTCCTGATATCTCCAGAAGGTGAAGTCATGCATACCTCATGTTCTTTGGCTAAGCCATGCACCAACAATGAAGCCGAATATGAAACTTTGATAGTTGGCCTCGAAGTTGCTCTAGATATGGACATCCAAATGATTCAAGTCTATGAAGACTCAATATTGGTTATATACCAAGTACAAAGAATATAGGATGCCAAAAGGCCTGAGTTGATTCCTTATCACTAGAGGGTCCTCAAGTTGATACAAAGATTTTATTTCATTGAAATTGACCATATCAACAGTAGCGCAAATGAAGGCTGATGCTCTGGCTAAGCTAGCAAGTTCTCTAGCTCTGCCGCCATAAGGGTCTTTTGAAATATGGGTCAATAATAGAAGATTGTTGTCAATTGTGTTGGCAGAAGAAACATAAATGGAAATGGAAGTATGTGCAGTGGAAGAAGCCGATAAGCCTAATTGGAGAGATATGCTTCTCAATTGGTTCAAGTATAAAATATTGCTAAGCACTAGAACCAAGCGTACTCAATTTTTCTGTATTAAGAATTCATATGAATATAATGGGGACAGTCAATTTCTAGACATATGATGGCAAAAGTAAAGTTCTCCTCGGATGTCTGTCGCCCAAAAAGATAGCTAAAGCATGCCAGAGTGTGTATTGCTCATCAGTCCAGCCCCATGATGAAAAATCAACTCACACATTTGGGCTACTACTAGCCTACAATGTTCGATGATTGTGTACAATATGCCAAATCATGTTACAAATGCTAAGAACGTGGCACAATCCCAAGAAGGCCCCCAGTGCCTTTGCACCTTATAGCATCGTCCTGGCCCTTCATTGAATAGGGGAGGGATGTTGTTGGTCCCTTTGTACTCTCCTCAAGAGGTACTAAATATATCCTGACTACCATGAATTATTTTTACAGATGGGCCGAAGCAGTAGTACTAAGAGAAGTCACCGGAGTAGCTGTTGAAAGGTTCCTTCGCCAAAATATATTATTCCGATATGGTGCACCCAGTCGGATCATCTCAAATAATAGAACCTATTTTAGAAATCAAATCATATACAAGTTGGCCACAAAATTCAAACTTGACTAGAGAACTTCTACAGTCTACAATCCATAAACCAATGGATTAGCAAAAACCTTTAACAAGATGTTATGCAATCTTCTAGCAAAGACAGTCAATTCTGCTAAAAAAGACTGCGAAGACAGAATGTATGAAGCATTATGGGCTTACAGAACTATATATAAAACTCCAACTACTTATTCTCCCTATTCCTTGGTGTATGGGTCAGAGACAGTTGTGCCAATAGAATTAGAAGTCCCCTCCTTGTGTATTGCCTTAGAGCAGGGGCTCATCAAAGGAAACATATCTAATGCAGAAAGGCAGTTTGAGGAATTATTAGCCTTATAAGGTGACAGACTCTGAGTTCAACAAAATATTCAGATATTGTTAGTCTTCGGTGGCCTACAAGCCAATCTGACTATGTAAATCTTGTTCATTTATTAATAAAATGACTTTATTTCATTATATGTAATTCGTATCGTTATCGTCTCATAGTGAAGTCCGTGAATATGTACGATAGTGATCAGATTATGATGAGATCATACTAATGAGACTGATCACTTAAACACACATATTTCTAATAGTTCATAGTCGGAGGATATCCGAGAAGGATATCGGATATCCGGTTAGACTAGTACATATTGCTCCTGCTCATATAATGAGGGTGACTGATCTCATAGTCACTTGTGTAGAGACACTAAGGCGAATCGATAGGTGCTTATTAGAGAATGAGTTCACTGAACTGATCCGACTGAATCGCTGGATAGTATAGTACTTCACTGTCAACCAACTTGATTCTATGGTCGTAGTTGCGTGGATGGTCCTCGGACCTGAGACACCAAGGACACTTTGTCGGTGCACTTTTGTGCTTTGACCTTGGTTTATGAATCTCTATTCACGGAATTCTAAATAGCCAAGGATCGGGTACAACGGAATACCGTTGAAGGGAATTGAGTGTCAATAAGGAATCATTCTCTCTTAGTACTTAGAGAGAGAATGGTCTAGGAAGGATACACAGAAATCCCTAGCGAGGGCGGACGATAATATTGGGAAAGGAGTTTTTCAATATTATACGGCAACATCCAATCCAAGTGAGTCGACCGGTTAGGGTTTGACGGTACACCATCCCCTGAGTTGACTCGAGAGCATTGTACGAATGAAGGATTATATCCACGCGGTAACTGTCGGTGGAAAGGTTCCAAGAGTGGGTTGCTTAACCCCAATACCTTCCGGGTTGACGTGGTGTTGTTTGGCACCCAACGTGATCGGAGGCCCGACCGAATTCAATGTGCGACATTAATTCGGTCAATTAATTAATTAATTAATATGAGTTATTAATTGATTCATTAAGTCAGTGATGAGTCACTGAGCTTATTGAGCCATTAACCGGACTAGTAATTGGACCTAGAGGGTCACACGCAAATGATTCTCAAGGCAATAGATTTTTAGTGGGTTTTATATTAACCGGGGGTTTTTATGAAAAACCGCGTGATCAATATATAATATAGCTATCGGGCTTAGCAGGCCAAGCTGCTACTCAGCCCTGGCCATCCCCCCTCTCTCTCCTCTCTCTCAGGCGCCCTACCTCTCTCCTCTCTCTAGAGACTGCTTTTTCGCTTTCCTGACTCCCCTCTGATGGGAAATCGTACGCACGTTGCGGCGATCGTTGTGGCGAATGGCAAAGGTTTCGTGGGCTGCGAAGAACAAGGAACATGAGAAAATCCATCGCGAGGAGGATCCCGTGGACTTCGCTAGAGGCCGGACGTTTGCATGGCTCGCAATGTCACACCCACGGAACCAATCGGTCGCGGATTCGAATCCACGTATTCGATTATCCGATAATCAATTTTACATATTCGAAACGGGAAACGGATCGTTGTTTTATTTTTTTAATTCCGTTGCGTGAGTGATCCGGCAAAACAAGAGCATCTAACAGTGGTATTAGAGCCAGGTTCCACTGTTTCTCGTCCCAGTTTGATCTCCGAATTAATTTTTCATGCTTTATTCCATGCTATATGTTCGATTAATTGTTGGATCTGTGTTCATACGATGAGCACAGTTAATTTGATTATTTTTTTGCAATTTTTGAAATTTAATTTTGGGGTCTTTCGTGTTCTTCGTGGGACAAAGAATGGCGGGCGTTTCGATTTTGTTCGTACTTCCCCAAGCGTTGGGAAGGATTGGACAGCACCCTAGATCCTCGTGGAAGGATCACCAGTCATCCTTGGAGTCATGGCCGGTGCCGAAGAAGGATGGCCGGCAACGGACAGGGACCTCCATCGTCTTCTTCCTCTTCGGTTTTAAGAAAAACCTAAATACCAGAAATTGGAAAAAGGGCTCAGGCTGCCCTTTTGGGGATCACCGGCAGGTTCATGCCAACACCAGGGGCGTCGCGTGCAACCCGTGTTCGTTAGGGCTAGGGTTTTTGGGGGGGGGGGGGGGGGAGCCGGCCTAGGGCGGGCCTGTCCAGCCGGCTAGGTCTAGCATTGGACTAGGCCGGGTTGAGCCCGCTGAGCCCTTTTCCCTTTTAATTTCTCATTAAAACTCCAATTAAACCCCTAATTTCTATTAAACCCCAAGCCCCTTTAATAATTAAATTGGATTTTAATTTATATATATTCAAAATCTATTTTGAAATATTTAAATTGTTATTCAAATTCTTTTAATTGGGCATTAATGATTATGAATCATTAATATTAACAAAGTGTTGTTAATAAATTAGAATCATTTATTAATTTAAATGTTAAATTAATAATTAATTTTTTAACTAATTTAAGTGTTAAATTAGTAGTTATTAGTTAATTAGAGTTGATTGTTAATTTAAGTGTTAAATTAATAATTAATTTTGATTAAGTAATATAATGGTTTAAATTAGAAGTTATTAAATAATTAGTGTTAATTATTAGTTTAAGAGTTAAATTAGTAATTAACATTAATTAACTAGTCTAAGAGTTAGATTAGTAGTTAATGACTAATTAGAGTTGATGATTAATTTTAATAAACTGATCTAAAAGTTAGATTAGTAATTAATTATTAATAGTCTAATTATTAGATTATTAATATTGTTTAATCTAAATGTTAGATTATTTTATTTTTAGAAATATTCTAATTTGCATGGAATAGTCTGGAAATTATTAAGTTGGTGTGTGTGCACATGTGATGTGTGTTTTATACTTTTAAATTTGATTTAATTGCATGTTAAGATAATTTAATGAGTTTTTCGAAATTTAAATACCAATTTTGATTGGAACCCAGCTTTTTGAAAGCCAAAATTATTTATTTTGAAAACTCTTTTATTTTAGCTATGTGATGTGCTTATCATGTGTAAACTGTATAAAACACACTGTAGTCATAGATATGCATTTTTAATATTATTCATGTGATGAATGATTTGTGTTGATCGTGGACGTGTGAGTGGATATTTATTAATTGTTAAGAAATAGAGGTCTGCGTACCTCTCCCTCTCTCATACTCCGATGTACTTCTACCTCCCTCTCTCTTATACTCGCCATAAGGCCGTCTTCTATTTACATGTAAATTTTGAATTATTATAATCTGATCGAGGCAACAGAGGAAGGAGCGAGGACGATCCACAACTGCAACTAGAAAGACGATTCGATGGAGATCCTTTGCCTTTATGTTTACAGGATTATCTAATATAATTATTATGTTAGATTGTATGTGCATTTGACTATTGACTCTAGTCAAACCCACTGTACTATCCATGACCACACTAGACATGTATGAGATGCATTATTTATGTTTGATTGTGAATCAAAGTAGGTATAGTATTTAGTAAATATATACAATATATTTATATACTATCACCTAGAAGAGACCCATATAAAAGTTATCTAAAAACCCTCGCTAAACTCTAAGCTGTAGTGTAGGTAGTTAAGAACTTACCGCATGATCCTCTATTGTTATAGTCATAGGATTCAAATTACCTTAGGCAGGTTTGTTGTGTTATCTACAAGGCATGTCTAATTGTAAGGAGAGACTATGGCTATAGTATAAGATGCCTATAGATCGAGGTTGAGGAACCATGTAGTCTTGTTGTGCTATCCACAAGGGTTGCATGCAAATCTATGCCCGTCACGTAACGATGGTAACGCTTAGACCATAATTAATAGTTTGTTGTGCTATCCACAAGGCCATTAAATATCTGGAGATCGAAGATATGATCGGATATTGCAAGGAGTTGTAAGTCCCATGAGATGGGTGCTCTTTGATTGCATTACAGTTTGTTGTGATATCCACAAGGCTATACTACAAGTCATTGAGATTCTGATCTCCACTATGAGACTGTCGGCGTCTCCTGTTCTGTATAAATGAGAGTTATACAGTCTGTTGAAAATTAGTGGGCATTAAAACTTGATTAAAAGACCATGTCTTGTTTTCATTTAATAATTGAACATCTGCTAAATAGATTTTATTTATCTCATGTAGAGAATTATGTCGTCGAATAACCCACTCCGTGGCATATTTGATGCCAATCCTTTGATTGACCTAAACTGCTCGGATTGGCTCAATAACTTGAAGAATGTCTTCAGATCTGAGTACATTGCCTACGTCCTTGGAGTTGATCCTCTTACTGAACCGGCATTAGATGCCCCTAAGGCAGAGATGATTGCATTTGATAAAAGATTGAAGGACAAAGGCAAAGGAATAGTAAAGGGTGACTACTTCTACTGTAAGCAGAAAGGTCACTTGAAGAGGAATTGCAAGGAGTTTCTCAACGATAAAGTTCATAGAAAGATGAAGCTATCAAAAGCTTCAGATATATATATGATACATATCAACTTGTCAGTTAGAGATTTCACAAGTTGGGTATTAGATACTGGATGTGCTTCTCATATCTCTCATGATATGCAGATGCTGACAAGTAAGCGCAAGCGGAGAAAAGGCAAGGTGGAACTGCGGCTAGGAAACGACGCAAAAGTTGCGGTGGTTGCTGTAGGGACATCAAACCTCAGGCTTCCATCGAGAGACGTCTTATCATTGGAAGATTGTTATTATGTTCCTAACATAATAAAGAACATCATATCAGTATCTTGTTTAGACAAGATAGGATATAGGTTGACTATTGAGAACAAAAGTTGTTCGATTTATTATGGTAATAAATTAATAGTTTCGGCACTTTTACTCAACGATCTATATCTTTTAGATGTTTCTTACTACAATCTTCACATTGATAATGCTCTTAAGAAGAGCAAGAATTGTGTGAACCAAGCCTACATGTGGCATTATAGACTTGGGCACATAAATGAAAGCAAGTTGCAAAAGTTGCACAAATATGGATATTTGAATGCATTCGATTATGAATCGTTTGCGACATGTGAGTTCTGCCATATGGGAAAGATGGCAAAATCTCCATTTACTGGATATAGAGAACTTGCCAAGGACATTCTGGAACTAATACATTCATATATATATGGTCCAATGTCCACCCAAGCCAAAGGTGGCTTCTCGTAGTTCATCATGTTCACCGATGACTTCTCGAGATTCGGTTATATGTACTTAATGAAGTACAAGTCGAAAGCATTTGAGAAGTTCAGAGAATTCAAGAATGAGGTAGAGAAGCAGTCAAGAAAGAGTATTAAGACTCTTCGATCAGATCGAGGAGGAGAATACTTGAGAACTAATTTCACACGATTCTTAAAGAATAATGGTATCCTTTCTCAGTTGACCCCTCCATATACACCACAGATGAATGTTGTATCTGAAAGGAGGAATCTCACCTTGTTAGACATGGTGCGATCCATGATGAGCTTTTCCAGTTTACTAGAGTCCCTCTGGGGGTATGCTCTAGAGTCAACAACATACCTACTGAACATAGTACCCAACAAGTCTGTGACCTGTACTCCATATGAGATATGGAAAGGCAGAAAATCAGATTTTAAATATGTCAAAGTCTAGGGTTGTCCTGCTCATGTAAAGAGGCATGATCCATACAAGTTGGAATCACGAACTGATAAATACAGATTTGTAGGATATCTAAAGGAGACCTTTGGATACTATTTTTATCATCCTAGGGAAAGTTGTCTTCCTAGAAGAGAAATACCTTCTTCAGGAGGACAGTGGGAGTAAAATAGTACTGGAAGAGGTTCCTGATCCCCAAATAGCTGCAATATCATATAATGAGATATCAGTTCCTGAATCTGTTTGAGCCTCGAAGATCTGGTAGAGCCTCTAAGGTTAAATATAATGAGGATGATGATCCTAAAACCTACCAGGAAGCCATAGAAGGTCCAGAAGCCGGGAAATGGTTAGAATCCATAAACTCTGAACTCCAGTCCATGTACACCAACCAAGTTTGGAACTTGGAGAACTTGCCCGAAGGTATTGTACCCATAGGGTGCAAGTGGATCTTTAAGAGAAAGATCAGTGCTGATGGACAGATCGACACTTATAAGGTAAGGTTGGTAGCAAAGGAATATCATCAAAGGCAAGGAATTGACTATGACGAGAGTTTCTTCACCAGTTGCCATGATAAAGTCAATCAGAGTTCTACTCTCTATAGCTGCATGCTTTGATTTCGAGATCTAAAAGATGGATGTAAAGACTGCCTTCCTCAATGGTAACCTTGAGGAAGAGGTATATATGATACAACCTGAAGGTTTTACATCTAAAGAGTTTGCAGATAGAGTGTGGAAACTTCAGAGGTCCATTTATGGACTGAAGCAGGCTTCCCGGAGCTGGAACATAAGATTTGACGAAGCTGTCAAATCTTATAACTTCATTAAGAATGAAGATGAGCCTTATATGTACAAGAAAACTAGTGGGATTACAGTCACCTTCTTAGTTCTTTACGTAGATGATATACTACTCATTAGGAATGATGTAGCTATAATGTCATCGGTAAAGATCTGTTTGTCAAAAAACTTCTCCATGAAGGATTTAGGAGAAACATCCTACATATTAGGAATACAGATCTATAGATATAGATCAAAGAGGTTGCTCGGAATGTCCCAATCCATGTATATAGATACCATTGTCAAAAGGTTTGATGTGGAAAATTCTAAGAGAGGTCTCATACTGATGAGACACGGAATTAATCTCTCAAAGGAGCGGTTTCCTAAGACTGCTAATGAGAGGATATTCATAGATAGAGTACCCTATGCCTCTGCCATAGGATCTATCATATATGTGATGCTATATACGTGACCTGATGTGGCATATGCACTAAGTGTTACGAGCAGATTTCAGGCTGATCTAGGTGATGAGCACTGGAAGACAGTGAAATGTATCCTTAAGTACTTGAGAAGAACTAAGAATATGTTTCTTGTTTATGAAGGAGGTGACTCGAAATTGCGAGGCTTTACTAACTCAATCTTTCAGTCAGATCCAGATGATAGCAAGTCTACATCTAGATTTGTGTTTACTTTGAATGGAGGCGCAATGTGCTGGAAAAGTTCCAAGCAAGAAACCACTGCAAATTCGACCACTGAAGTTGAGTACATCGCTGCAGCTGAGCCGCCAAGGAAGCAGTGTGGTTGAAGAAATTCATGACTGACCTTGGCGTAGTTCCCAACATCTCTGAACCTATTCCACTGTTGTACGACAACAATAGAGCAATTGCACAAGCGAAAGAGCCGCGGTCTCATCAAACATTGAAGCATATTCAGAAACACTTTCATCTAATCAGATAGATCATTTCTAGAGGAGATGTTGTGGCGGAAAGAATTCTATCCGCCGATAATGTAGCAGATCCACTGACAAAGCCACTGGCTCAAAATGTGTTTGAGCATCACCTAGAGTCTATAGGTTTAGTACATAAAGGTGATTGACTTTAGTCCAAATGGGAGATTGTTAGTCTTAGATGGCCTACAAGCAAATCTGACTATGTAAATCTCGTTCATTTATTAATAATATGACTTTATTTCATTATGTGTAATTTGTATTGTTATCGTCTCATAATGAAGTCCGTAAATATGTGCGATAGTGATAAGATTATAATGAGATCATACTAATGAAATTGATCACTTAAACACACATATTCTTAATAGTTTCGAGTCGGAGGAAATCCGAGAAGGACTTCGGATATCCGGTTATACTAGTACAAATTACTCCTGCTCACACGATGAGGGTGATTGATCTCATAGTCACTTGTATAGAGACACTAAGGCGAATCTATAGGTACTCATTAGAGAATGAGTTCATTGAACAGATCTGACTGAATCGTTGGATGGTATAGTACCTCAGTATCAACCAACTTGATTCTATGGTCGTCGTTGCGTGGATGGTCCTCGGACCTGAGACACCAAGGACACTTTGTCAGTGGATTTTTGTGCTTTGACCTTGGTTTATAAATCTCTATTTACGGGATTCTAAATAGCCAATGATCGGGTACAACGGAATACTGTTGAAGGGAATTGAGTGTCAATAAGGATCATTCGCTCTTGGTACTTAGAGAGAGAATGCTCTAGGAAGGATACGCAGAAGTCCCTGGCCAGGGCAGACGATAATATTAGGAAAGGAGTTTTCCAATATTATACGGCAACATCCGATCCAAGTGAGTCGACCGGTTAGGGTTTGACGGTACACCATCCCTTAAGTTGACTCGAGAGTATTGTACGAATGAAGGATTATATCCATGCAGTAACTATTGGCGGAAAGGTTCCAAGAGTGGGTTTCTTAACCCCAATACCTTCCAGGTTCACGCGGTGTTGTTTGGCACCCAACGTAATTGGAGGGCCGACCGAATTCAATGTGCGACATTAATTCGGTCAATTAATTAATTAATATGAGTTATTAATTGATTAATTAAGTCAGTGAGCTGTCACTGAGCTTATTGGGCCATTAACCGGACTGGTAATTGTATACGCAAATGATTCTCAAGGCGATGGATTTTTAGTGGGTTTTATATTAACCGGGGGTTTTTATGAAAAACTGTGCGATTAATATATAATATAGCAATCGGGTTGAACAGGCCAAGATGCTACTCAACCTTGGCCGTCCCCCCTCTCTTTCCTCTCTCTCTTAAGCACCCCACCTCTCTCCTCTCTCTGGAGACTGCTCTGCCGCTTTTTCGACTCCCGTCCGACAGGAAATCGTACGCACGTTGTGGCGATCATTGCGGCGAACGGCGAAGGTTTCATGGGCTGCTTAGAATGAGGAATGTGAGAAAATCCATCGCGAGGAGGATCACGTGGACTTCGCTAGAGGTCGGGTGTTTGCACGGCTCGCGGTGTCACACGGACGAAACGGAAAATAGATTTTTTTTTTTTAAAAAAAAATTCTTCTGCATTAGCGATCCGGAGAAACACGAGAACCCAACAGATATATCAAGCTCGTATGGCTCAAGCATTTGATAAATTAGTCAAAGAAAGGACCTTCAAGAAAGAGGACCTGGTTATGGGTTAAAAGGAGAGAAGTCATAGCGTCAAATCCAAAAGGGAAGTTGACTAATAATTGTATCGGCCCCTATGTCGTCAAGACTGTTTATGAAGGAGGAGCATATACCCTCACCAATCATAAGGAAGAAGTGTAGTTTCCTTCCTGAAAGGCAAACATATGAAGCGCTATTATGCGCCGCCTCCGTGCTTTTCAAGCAATGGTTAAAGAGATATATGAAGCACTGTCTATGGTAAGCATGGTTACCATGAAGACAGTCAAGGAAATCATCAAACTCTTAAGACGCATTCCCCTGGGAATATAAAATCTCATTTGGCTTGGTAGAAATTAACTCGCCGATAGGAGCTAAGGATATTGAAGAGACTCTAAAAGACATTACGAAGTCACCCCAAAGAACCTAATGGGTTGCCAATGACGAAATGTCATTACAATAATGATGATAAAAAAAAGGGTCGGCACAACTATCTAGCTAGTCGGGCAATGGTGCTGAGGCAAACCCAGTGTGAAGAGAAGATACATTATTTCCCGCTTCCCATTTTATAACCAGTTGAAGTTTCCAATCAAATCAATCTGAATAAATGATTTCTTTCGATTCTGAAATTGTTTGACATAAACATATATGTGCCTCGCAACCTTGTTTCTACGATGAACAGGGGGCAAGAAACCACTAAGAAACACACGAGAAGATGGCCCGGCTTCACTCTACCCTGCCATTCAAGCTCAAACTCAAGTCCAAATGCAAGTGAGCCTAGGTCTACAACACTATGCCGCTCATGCGCAAGTTCAAGATCAAGTTCAACATAAGTCGGCCTGGGTTAGCAAGACTCTGTCACTCAAGTTCAAGTTCAAAGTTCAAATTCAAGCTTAAGCTCAAATCCAAATGCAAGTCGACCTCGGTCTATATAACTCTACCGCTTATGCTCAAGTTCAAGATAAGTTGACCTAGGTCAGCAGGACCCCACTGCTCAAATTCAAGCTCAAGTTACAATTTAAAGCTCCAGCTTACATTCAAGCCCAAGTTCAAGTGCAAGCTCAAGTTCAAGTTCAAATTCAAGCTCAAGCTCAAGTCCAAATGCAAGTCGTCCTGGGTCCTGCTGGACTTTGCCGTCCAAATTCAAAGCAAGCTCAAAACAGAGAAGGTGGACCACGTTCACTCAGCCCTGCCACTCATTTCAAGCCCAAATTCAAACTCAAGTTCTAATCCAAGTTCAAGCAGAAGTTCAAAGCATTTAAGTCGACCAAGTTCTTTACGACTACCTCGCACCAGTGGTTGGCCTGGGTCCTACGTAACTCCATCATCCCTTATAAACCGAGTCTCTGAGAAGGGTACTTTGTCACCATCAATGGTCGGGTCTGAGAAGACAAGAGGATCCTACAGTTTAAGCCCAAATTCAGAAGTTCAAAGCAATTAAGTCGGCCAAGGTCTTCATGACTATGTCACACTGGTGGCTGGCCTAGGTCGAAAATGACTCTGTCATCCCCACATGACGATTCTCTAACAAGAGTACTCTGTCTCCCCTGCTTACCTTGGCTATAAACCTATGTGTCCGCTTAATGGTAATTAGGGTTTTATCATTTTCAAATCGCCCCTAATCATCATGACCAAAAGCCTTTATGCCCGTCATTGATAATTAGGGTCCTCATGACCTAAGCATCTAGGTTTGCATCATTCAAAGCACCCCTGCTTACTTTGGCCTTAGACCTATGTGTCCGCCTGGAGTACTCAGGGTCTCATCATTTCAAATCACCCCTATGTTACTACGACCAAAAACCTATGAGTCTGTCATTGGTACTTAGGGTTTGCATGGCTTAGACCCTTCCGGTCTATTGCCACACTGTATAGTGGTTATGGTCCTTCTGACCTTTGCCACCCCAATAAAGGCTCAGGCCCTTATGGCTTGCGTCATTCCAAATAAACAAGTGGTTGGGGTATTCCTTACCCATCTCACTTTGTCCTTTCATTTGAAGTTTTCTTTGTCTCAAAGTTTCAATAACCTCCATAACATTGCTGGTTATGGAAGCTAATAAACCTGTTTTTGTTAAATCACCTTCATTTGATATCATTTCCTTTCAACTTTGTTGTTACTTTGGTCATATATTTCACTTATGCTCTACTTTATCTGCAATAAGGGGGGAGAGAGAGAGATACAAAATGAGATGAGAGAAAACAAAAGGGGTTAAAAATAGAGATGCCCCACTGGACTTGATCGTATCCTCTACGGTCAAGGGTGACACGGGCCATATACCCGGCTGTGGTTAAAACCCGAAAGGATGCCATGGGTAAAATCGGGAACCCTGCTACATGAAAATTGGAAAGGGCACATGGGCAAAAGCAAGAGGGGGCCAGATCCAATGAAAACTAGAAAGGGCACTTGGGTCAGTAAAGTAGACAAAAGAAAAAAGGAGAAGAAGAAGAAAGAGACAGAAAAGGGTGAAAGCTCAAATATGCTATTCATTGAAGAGATAATATGAAACAAGGGTTCTCTATATATGCCAATATCAAAAAGTTACAGCTTGAAGAGTAGCTTCTTTCACAGTTTTACATGTAAAAGACAAAAGAAAATGCCCTTCCCAAGTACAAAAATTTCATGGTAGACTCCATTATAGGTTTTCAAGCAACATGGGCAGTAGTGGGAGTCCTTCTCCAGCTTGTGCATTCAACTCCAATAGAGCCTCTTATTCAATATGCAATCTTGTAACTTCACTAGATAAAGACTCGAGAAGGCCTTGTAAGATCAGAAGCTCATCTTGGCGCATGTGCAAACTGTGCTTCAAAGCTTCTAATTCAGCCTTGGCAGCGGCCAGTTCATTCTCTAGTCGCCGGATGTTCTCCATCAACATGCTTTCTTTCTGCTTGAAGCCGGCATTTCCACTTGTTGCTGTGAGATTTGGATAGAAACATGCTTCATTTGCAAATCATATTCCTCTCATTAAAGGGACAAAGCTTGGAGTCAGTTTTGTATCACAGATTGAATATATTCTCGACAGTTGAAGTATTTTAAAGCAGTGGAGGCAATGGGCAACCATTCACTCAAAGAAGCTCCTGCCAAGTGAATCCAAGTGGTCATACTATCAACTTGCTGCTGAAGAAGGTCATATGTTAGACTAGGCTCGCGGCGCATGATCTGTTTCAGAAGTTTTACATTGGCACTAAGGACATCAACATATGATATGCCAGAGTTAGTAGGGATGGAAGGGATGGCAAGATATATAGATCCATCAATTGAGGTCCAGTCTATAGACAGTTGACTTGAGACGAAGGGCACTAAAGGCAAATCAATGGAAGAGGCCTCAATAATAGAAGGGATAGATGTATCAACTATGTTTGCAGTACTCGGTGTTACTGGGGGCAGGTCACTCTCAGTGGATCTAGCCGAAGGCAGAGCAATGATAAACTCTAAAGGGTCTTTTATGATAATAGGCTCATAAGTAATGTGTAAGGAATGACGTGCATATATGAGTTAGAATATTAATAAGCCAAAGAATATGTATAATAGAGTTTAATCTACAGGGGGGAGGATGTAAGACTACCACTTATTGACCCGACGAATTTGGTTCCGTGTCAACCTCATCATGTTTGCCCTCCAGGGTCACCATAGGATGGGTCGTTGAGACTACACTGTCAAGAACTGGAGAGATATTTAAAGCAGCTGCAGCATTCGTGGATTTAATGTCAGATTGAGTCAAAGGTGAACTGGAAGGAGGAGTTCCCATAACACTAACAACTAGAAGGGTTATGACATTAGCTAAAGATGTGATTGTTGAAACCATCGAAGTTTATTCTGGTTCTGTACAGCTTGAGAAGCAGCTCCCTCTTTTTCAGAAGAAGAGGATGATGAGGCACTTGACATAGGAAGGTTCATGTTTCCCTTATCCAAGACATGAAGAACACCAATTTCCTCCCGATGAATTAGGGATTCCTACTTTGAAGACAAATATGTATGATAAGCCCAATGATAAGCAAGAACAAAGGAAATGATATTATAAAGAGAAGTTAACATGACAGGATGTACTACTTCAATAAAATGCATTTCATCTATCAGACCCTCAGTTGTTCTAAGGCATGTAGGGCCAAAATTAGAGAAACACCAGTAAAATGAAGACATTGTTGTTATAGCTACAAAGTGATTACCTTGATCTTTTGTTAGGAGGCAAGTGTATGTGATTGGAAATGTATCACTGTTGGGCTATTCAACAGCATGAGAAGGAGCAGAGGGTGAAGGAGGAATGCCACTAATTTCCTCCACACTGGAAGAAGTATCATTTGATTGTCCTTTCTTTGCCCAGGACAGTAATCATAAAGATTGACGTTGTGGCAGTATAACCTTCGTAGGGGGATCAGACTATTTTGGCCCTTTGCGAAGTCTTTTTACAACTTGTTTGACTCTCCCAAAAGGGTAATGAAGGAAGTTGTTTGTCACAAATGTCAAAATTTAGAAGGCATAAGTTAAAAGTATGAAGTGTACCACCCTCGTCAGGAGTTGAAGGATCCGGAGGACTCTTCCGCTTAGTACTACTAGGAGTAAAAGCCTCAAAGTCCATGATTTCAAGCAGATTAACAATGGGAGGTGCCTGAGTGGCTACTTTATGTTTTCTCGTGGTGCGTGCTTCTTTAACAACCGCAACTGCCTTTCTTATTACACTGGCTTCAATATGGGCTAGTGTGGTGATTGATATCTTGGAAGCAAAAGGAGGGAAGAAAGAAGGTCTCTTTGCTTGGGCTACAGCTCTTCTATGCTGCTGGTTGAGATATTTGGCTGCAGTTACTGCAAAAACATTCACAGAAACTCACATTATATGAGCAAAGAGAAACATAAAGTTAGGAAGACAAGTACACATATAGATACTTACAACAATCGCCTTTATAGCAGTTTGACTGAGACCAATATTCATCGATGAAAGTTTTATCTTTGATCGAAGCTTCCTTAACGATGTATATGACATCATTCATAGTTTTTGCAAGACGGGCCAGACTGCTTAGGTCATAATGTCTTCGACTACTCAAATGAATGCCTGAGTGTAGAGCATCGAGCCCCCAGCCGTCTATGTGATCCTAAGGAGCTGGTAGCTTAGCCTCTAACACCCCTTGTACTGTGGAATCTTGTGAAACACCACAATACTTCAGTAGAGCAAGTAGCCAACTAGTGCCCTTATAGAAGTCAGACTTATCTGTGAGTGCTCAAATTGTGATGTGTGAAATCATGAATTTCATGTTGATTATGTGGTAACGAAACCTATTAAAAACTAAGTGTGATCACTAGAAAGCTTTTGACTAAAAATCTTCAAAAGATAAAAGGATGATCGCTTACCTGTTTTAAAGTTGGGAGATTGTTGAATTCTTGATTCCTTCTCTTCAGCCGACTGAAGAAAAAGAGCCCTTCTAGTGCTTCTATTATTGCTTTGATTTGAAGAATTTGAGAATCTTCCTTTCTGCTTTTCTTTGGATGATGATCTCCGCTTGACCTTCTTGATGATTTTATCTTGCAAAGAAACGAAGAAAGAGAAAGGGAACTAATAAGAACTAATAGAGTGCATAATCTATTATAATCAGAATTTTAATCATACAACTAAACAGAATCACTCACTTGTTTTATGGTCTTTTAAAACCCCTTTAGCATGTGGGTTGAAAATTATTAATGTTGTAAGTGTGTAAATAGTATGAAGTGATGATTATGAAATTATGATACTGACGATGATGAAAACAAGGGAAAGAAAGAATGAGGTTGAATGGCCCCTGGAAGCCTTGGTCTTGAATGGACTGAGAGAATGAAGAAAAGATAAAGAGGATGAAACTTGCTCTCCTTTGAGTGCTCTTGGAATTCTTCACGTAGCACTTCAATCCTTCTTTGATTCCTTCAACGTTTGAACCCTTTGATTATTCCAACCTTTTTTCACTAACTTTTTTAATGACCAAGGGCTTGGGTACTTATAGACTTGAATTTAAGCCTTTCATGCGCATCCGCGGCCACTTATGAATTAACATGAAAGAATTTGGAGCCAATCCAACCAAGAAATAGATAAACATAGGCTAATTCATCATTATCTGTAATTACCTAAAACGCGTCGCCTAAAAGAGACGTCTTTTATCTTAATTAAGATAAAGATAAACTCGGGAAGAATAAACCATTATCATTAGGAAACTTAAATGGTGTCGTGTTAGACAGACGTCTTTCAGTCATTTAATTAATCAATTAAAAATCGAAATAGGAATAAAATCCTAAATGACGTCTTCATAGGCCAACGTATTTTAGAATAATTTTCATATTCGATTAAAAAAAATCCGAGTTAAAATCAATTTCATTAATAAACTTAAATGACATCTGCCTTGACCCGATGTTATTCAGTAAGATAATAAAAATTAATTAATGATTAAATATCAGATCATTTTTGGGCATCATTACTTGATATGAAATTTACTCAAAATGATGTCAAAATTAGTGTGTCTATAGCTGCCCCACCTTGGCATTGACTTTGCAAGGGAGTGAAATGAAATGGAATGTACTGAAAAGATGATCCCAAGGTGTGATGAGACACGGTCTCAACATCATATGATGAGAATTTTTCTCAAAACGATCAATGAAGGTAACTCAAAGAGATCAATGGAATCAATCCTGTCTGGATGAAAGAAACAAAAAAAACAAAATAAGGTCGATCAACCTCTACGATGGGGAAGTACCCTAGGTCACAAATCCTGCAGGTTTCATCATGGGGAGTGGTTACCAACCAATGTAGAAGTGCTGCAACCATGATGGATCTTAAAAGAAACAAGAAATGTGGGATAAATAGTCCAAGAAAGGATAGATTTCCAAGGATATCTTCAAACGAACCTCAAAGATAATCAAGATACTCAATTTAGAATGGAATATTTCATATCACATTGGGATTTATTTGATTAATGGTCTGAAGTTTAATCAGGAATTAATTCTTATCACAATAATTTCAAAGTTCTACATGATGCATGTTGGGCTAAAAGAAAAATATAAAAATCAAATAAAATATAAATTAATCAAGGATAATATTGTTAAATTGTCATCAATGAGTCAAAATACTAATTCTGTAATTCAATGCTAAGTTGAAACTCGTTTATCCATGCACTATTTCATAAAAGCAGAACCATCGTCCTCGTTAATTAACAATCTAACGGCCTCTCCGTACGATTAAGAATCCTCTGAAATTATCACTGTTTTTGTTAAAAGGGAATTCAAATTTTAGTTTCATCAGAACCACAAGATCCTTGACATACTCTACTAAATATTATATAATAATACTGATGCAAATCAATTACATGAAATAATACAAGGATAAAGATAACCGTCTTTTTAGCCACAGTTAAGAGTCATAAACTCCCAAAGTGAGACCTTCTTAAGATTTTCAGCTTTATTGTCATTTTCTTTGAATTTCCTGCACTTAGAAATCATCAGTAACTTCAAACAAAGATTTAATTAAGCATCAAACATGGATAATCATGGAATTTCGACCAAATATCAGAAAATCCCTTAAACGCGTCATGTCGCGCCGATGCCATTATACAGGATAAAATAACGTCGCTGTTCACCGACGCCTTTTAAGTCGTAGAAACAGGTTTTCCTATGTTCCATCCGGACTTCAACTCTCCCCATGCATATCCCTTTTCCAATTCGGAAAAGACTCTTCAATATCGTAAACCTCTATACATAAGCTTCCTTAACTTGTATTAAGGCAAATCCATACATAATCTAGAGATCAAAGTAAGGGATTCTCTGCAAAGTTCAAGGAAATCAAGGTTTCAAGAGGAAAAAGCTCAAGAACAAGATGAATTCTTCAAACAAGAGGATGAGAAAAACGCTCGAGAAGCTTTCAGAGGTTAAAGATCATCTTAGCTGACGAGATCCTAACCTACAAGTAAGTTAATCTCTCTAACCTTTTATTCATACTTTTCATATTCTCCATTGTTCTTTAATAGAAATTTTCTTTTTTAGGAATATCCTTTCTTCCCTGGTCTAAGAAGATTCTCTTCTCTTCTTTGGATTCGGAAGCTTGCGAAAAACATTACTATCTCCATGCAATCTTATGTTTCCAAGTGGTATACGCAAGGCTTAGTTGTCCATGCAAAACACTACAAAAGTTCGAACGTAGATTGGGCAGTAATGGGAGCTCTGATAGAATTGTGGCATCCACAAACCCACACTTTTCTCTTTGCCGATTTTGAATCTACCATACTCCTTGAAGCGGCCGAACTTTTACTGGACCTTCCTAAGATGGCACTTATGAGGGAAAAGATCACAGGTCAACAACTATTGATGAAGATTATGAAGGATCCAAAGGAAGTACAAGGATGCCTTACGAAGAAAGGGATTAACCTCGCAAAATTGGCAGAGTGGACCTTATATGAGATTGAGGAACTCAAAGAAGATGATACTGAGAACGTGATGAAGGCGTTCACCACATGCCTGGCTGGAGCTCTATTCTTCCCTGCCCAGGACAATATTCTGGAGGATGATCAAGTTAGTGCAATTTGTGCGATCTTTGAAGGAAAACAGATTGGCACGGAGATCCTAGCCTATCTCTATAGTGGGCTTTCTGCAGCATCTATAGGTCAGCCTCCTCATGATTGCATGCTTTTCTTTGTTCTATGGGTAGAGTTCTACTTCAAGTTTAAATACCATAGTATAAATTCTGCAAGACCATATCAGATATATCAAAATAGTCCAATCTTCTATATTTCTAATATCGTGAAGTTCAATGAAATGATGATCAACCGAGTGCCCAAACTTAAGACCCGAGCTAATTGGCGTGCATATTTGAAGACCATGCCATCACACGGATTCGATTCTTCTCTACTTGCACTTGTAGGGAAGATGATCTGAGTACGCAGGGCAGCTGGTGCGGAGCTTCGATTGATCGGGACAACTGAGTTCGTGATGTATAATCCTTATCGCTGCTATACTCAACTTAGCATGCCTCGTCATGAGTTCCCAGAGTTTTCTCACATCTCTCCAATCAAGAAGTGCATATTGGAATCTGATGAAGATTTTGAAGCAACCGAGCTTATAGTTACATTGTGGAATATCAGTTTCATTCATCGTGTAAAATTTTTACATGAAGCTCATAGAGGATTAGCAGATCCATATCTAATGGGGCTTCAGGAAATTCTTCTTTGAAAGTTCTCATTTTTTTTTTTTGATGTAATAAAGAATTTATTTCAATAAAGAATCAATCTTTAAAGTTATGTAATTTTTCAAGAATTTTTTCCTTAAGTAAAACCATGATTTTTCCTTAAAATATCACTTTCGAGTGTAAAAGGCGTTGTCTCCGTAAGACGCTTTTAAATCATAATTAATTTTCGAAATTCAAAGATCAATTCCTTAAAATCCCATATTATGGCTAAAACGCGTCCACATATGTAAACGCCTTTCAATTCTCTCTCCTACTTTTTCACACAATTATGTCATTAATCCTGTAATTAATCCACTGAAACGCGTCGTGTTGATAGGACGCGGTTAATCATTATGTCTGGTACGGCTCTGACCAAAATTGGTGGTTTAATCTGAAATGCATCGTGACTTGTAGACGTGATTCACATAATTTCAAAAATTTTCTTTGCCGCCTCAGTTTTAAACTTCCCAAACAGAACCTGCATGAGCCCGAGCCCTTCCTTCCTCATTCACTCTTGCTCCTTCTCTCTCCTCATTCTCCTCTTCCTCTCTGGCGACTCCCTTCCTCTCTGGCGACCTCGACGACCTACGAGGATCTTCTCAACTCCAGCCAACTTCTCCACCTCTGGCCCTCTCTTTAACTTCTCTTTTCCTTCAAGCTCTTTCTTCTTCCCACTCTGGAGCCTTCTCTTCTCCACCCGAGCTCTCTCTCTCTTTCACTCCCCTTAAAGCCATAGAAAAAGGTCAATCGAGCAAGGTCGTCGTGAAATGACGACAAACATCGATCATGGTGGTGGAGAAGGCAACTAAAGCGGCGCCGGCCGATCTTGCGGTGGTGGCGGCGTTTCTAGAAGCGGAGGAGGCTCCACCCGTGGCCATGGGAGAAGAAGAAGAAGTGGAAGGCGGACCTCATTTGGTAAGTTGTCTATGGACATGTTGGTATGGATTTAGATGAGGAAAGGGGCCTTTTCAAAAGGTCCGAATTCGGGGTTGAATGGCGTCCAGACCAGGTGACGCCTTTCAAAAGGCGTCCACCCTGTTCGACACCATTCAAACAAGAAAAATTATTTTTTAAATGGTTAAAAAAAAGTTTGAATGACCTCAAGCCTGGGTGACGCCTTTCAAAGGGCGTCCACCTAGGTCGACGCTATTCATATAAGTTTTTTTCCAAAATAGTTTCAAAATTTTATTTTTAAATGCCTATGACTGATGATATTCATTGAATTATTTGCAGGGGACAATAAGGGCTAGGATCTCATAAGACCTAGTCATCGGTGCCTATCGAGGTCTACCGGATTTCCAGAAGGCGCGACTGCGCCGGATGGGGTTCGGCGAGATCTTAGATATCGAGCCCTTCTGGCTCAATCTAGTACTCCTACAGGCTTTAAGGGAGAGGTGGGACGTAGAGAGTCGGGCATTCTTGACGCCCTGGGGCCACATGGTCCCAAGCTTAGAGGATGTAGCTAGGATCACCGGCCTCTACGTGGAGGGCCAGGCAGTAAGTGGGGTGACCTACCCCGATTACCTAGGGCTAGCAGAGAGTCTTTTAGGTATAAAGGTTTCTGGTGGGTTGGGTAGAGAGTCTAGGACTGTACCTAGGGTAGAGGTAGTGGCAGCCCTAAGGTTAGTGGAGCCCCGGTGTCGATCCGGTGAGACCCGAGAGGCCTTTAGAGATAGATTAGCTAGGTCTTCCTCCGCCGTATATTGTAGAGATCCGGGTCAAGAGGAGGAGGTAGATAGGCAACTTAGGTTATTCTTAGTCTTTTTCTTCGATCGGTTACTCTTCGGTACGAAGGGTGACCATATCCACTGTAGTTCCTGAGTCTGTTAGATGATCTAGATCATCTACATAAGTATACCTGGGGTGCGGCCCTCTTGGCCCACCTCTTCGCCGATCTTTCCGCGGTCACGCCGGACCGTAAGACGACTATCAACGACTTCTCGCCGTTTCTCCAGGTACAAGTCATTTCAATTATTGTTTATTTTATTCAAATGATGTGATATGATACTTTTCTAATCTATATGTGTAAGTATGCAAGTGTGGAGCTATTACAGTTTCCCGCTCGGTCGGAGGAGGATCGTGCGACCGGATGCTATCCCGTTGGCCCACAGATGGCAGCCAATTATGGATACAGCTCCCCAGCACCACCAGTTGACGGCCCTCCGTTGTCAGTTCCTTGACTATCCCGAGCTACTGGTGAGTTTTCTTATTTATTCATTTAATGCAATCTTTAATTTGTTAAATGCAATTTATTTATTATGAATGCATCTAATCTATATGCAGGTGATCTGGCGCCCGTACTTGGGGATGGGAGAGGCAGGCCAGCCGTGGGTAACGACTGGTCGGAGGCGGTTCGGTAGGAAGATGTGGGTCCACTGCATTAATGAGATCGAGCCGCACCGCCTCCGCCTCGTGATGCGGACCCTGGGCCTCCACCAGGAATGCCTGGACGACGAGGTACCGGAGGGAGTTGGACGATCGATGAGGGGGAAGCAAGCCCTCACCGATTGGCGGGCGAAATTCTCGGAGCAGTACAAGGATTAGCAACGTCGAGGCGTTCCGGTGCAGTTAAACGCGGAGAGTAGCACAGCCTACCTCTAGCAGTACCGGACGCATTATGCCGATCAACTGCGGCTCCTTTGTCCACTTGATGTATGTATGCTTTTATGCTTCTTTCATTTTAATTATTATTTTTATTTAAATTTGTGAATGAATATATGTATGTATGTTATGCAGGATGCGCGCGATGCGACCATCATCGACCTCTGGGCCCGCCTACAAGACGCGGAGGCCCAACATGAACAGGTCCAGAAGGAGTTATTCGACCTGGTATGTATGCATGTCATGCGTATGAAATGTTCGTCTTGATTAGTTAATTTATTTTGACGTTTAGCCGCTGATAATCGTTCTTTTGGTGCAGCGAGCCGTGTATACGCAGGCGGCTCCTCCTTCTTACTCGACCGGGGCTTCATCTTCTTCCGCAGCTCACGAGGCTGCTCTTGCTGATCTTCAATGTCAGTTAGCTCAGGCCATACGCCGAACTGCTCAAGCTGAAGAGGATCGGGCCTCCAGAGTAAGTCTTCAACCTTTCTCTTTTGTTCCTTAAATTTGATCTTGACCTTTGGCTTGCTTGACTGATAGCATCTTCTTTTATAGGTTGTTGAGCTTCAGGAAGCCCTTCAGAGAGCTAAGGTGGAGTTGGAGCAGTCCCGGGCTGCAGCTGCCCATGCTCAGACTGATGCTGCTCGCATCAGGACTTTGGAGGAGCAGTTGGCACGCCTCTGTAGCGACGACCTCCCTCGAGAGCTTACACGCCTCTAGACCCGTCTAGAGATGCTTGCTGAGGATCTGAAGCGCGAGTGCGACGAGCGGCGACAAGCTGATACTGAGGTGACCTCCCTCCGGGTCCAGCTTGAAGTTGCGGAGAATGAGCAACGCAACATGGAGGAGCGTTACCGACGTGCCCGATAAGTTCACAATTTTACATAAACAGCAGATAAAATTTACACACTTTGTTATCAATTTAATGAACAAAATCACATGAAATAATAGATAAATTAATTGTGCTTTCAAACATATCAATTCTGTAAAATTCGAATTCAAATATCATCACTCCATGGATTGAATATGGGTAGTAATTTCGTTCTCAAATAAGATCTTCTCGGCAAGTATTTATTTGAATAACTTAGATTGCCGCATGACCTTAACTGTTATTTTATATGGATGTAGGACATGAAAGAGCAAATGGCAAAGTTCTTAGATCACTTGGACTTCAGTGAAGTGACCAGGGTTCGAAACCTGGCATAAACAACATTTTCGTATTTTAGCTTCAACTGGGGCCTACATGCCAACTAAGAGAGAGAGGAGGAGGGAATCCTAAAATCTAAGAAGAAAGATATTTAGTTCGAAATTCAAAAATTCAAAATAGCTTTTATGGGTTTAAAAGATGATCCTATAATTAAGAGAGAGGAGGGAATTCTGGAATTAAAAGAGGAGAGGAATATCTATTTCAAAATTCAAAATTCAAAATACCATTTATTATTTTTAAAGAGGATCTCCTAATCAAGGGGGAGCTTAATGCAAGGAATTTAAAACCTCTTTTGCCATTTTTTGAAATTCAAATCCTCCTCTCTTTTCTATAAAACCAAGGAGGGAGGTAAAAGGGGGGTGTTCTCAATTTTCGGAATTTTTTTAAAGAGACCATAAGCTCTCTCTCTTTCTCACTTTTCTCTCTCTCCCTTTGTCTCTTTCTCTCCCCCTACACATCTCTCTCTCAGGCACTCCCTCTCTCTGTCAGATTTCTCTCTCCCTTACTTTTTCTCTCTCCCTCTCTCTATGTCAGTCACCCTATCTATACCTTTTTCTCTCTCCCTTTGTCTCTTTCTCTCCCCCTACACATCTCTCTCTTAGGCACTCCCTCTCTCTGTCAGGCTTTCTCTCTCCCTCTCTCTGCGTCAATAACCCTCTCTCTACCTTTTTTTATCTCTCTGTCTCTCTTCCCATGCATCTTCTCTCTCTCTTGCCCTCTCTCCTCTCTCTTCCTCTCTGTTAGCTGCAGGGACGCACCCATCAGGCTACGAGTCGGCCTCCTTCAACACCCGCCTCTGCCGCCTGCCACGCGTCGAAGGGAGGTGGTTCGCAGCCGCCAGCATTGTCGCCCGTGCCGGCCACACGGCACCGTGCAGGCGTTTCCCGCCCACTCGCGTCAGCCTGCCGCAGCCCGTACGTGCCATGTGCCCGTGCCGAAGCTTGCCAGCCGCTGCCCCGAGGCCCGCCAAGAACACGTGTTGCCCTTGCGTGTTTCGTAGGGGACGACATCATCGGTCGAGCCAAATCCCCGCGCCGGGCCCGCCTCGGCCACATCAGCGCCGCCTGCCGCCCGTACGCCCACGTTCCAGCCACGTGCGCCCGCCTGCGCCACGCTTAGTGCCTCACGTTCCAGTGCGCCCGGAGCCCTTCAAGCCTGCGGGAGGCTCACACCCCGCCATCTGATCCGGTCCACTGTGCTGCCAGAGCACACAGCCAACCCCTGTTGTCGCCTCTGTTGCCCACTGTTGTCTTGCCCCTTTGTTTAAATATGTTTTTCTAGTTTATTTCCTCACATTGTTTAGTTAATTTGAAAATAAAAGTTCATTTTATAATTTTACAGAATCTTGTAGTGATTTTTGTGCAATAGTTGTGTTATTATTTACTTATTTAGATCTACATATTCTACTTAGTGATGTTTTAATAGCTTTTTCTCAATAAACATTAGGTGTTTTTAGAGTTTTAGATGTGTAATTAAATTCTGGTAATTGGTTAATTATATTTTCTAGATTTACATATCAAAACCACACTTGTCAACAAACTTTTGCTAAAAATCTCAAAGTTTTCAAAATAAGAATTATATTTCCTTGTGGATCGACCCGGTCTCAACCAAGCACTACGTTGTTATCTTTATTGAGATTCGGAATTTAATATTGACGATATTTGTGTTTTAACGACGGCATTTAAATAATCATCAATTTTTGGCACCGTTGACGGAGAACTTAGAATTTTAATTTTGATTATTTTGGATCCATTTGTATAAATCCATACTCACATTTATTTTCTCTTTTTGCAGGAATTTTAAAAAAAAAAAAAGAAGACAAAAGGAAAACTCAACTTGGTGAGTTTGTTCCAATTTCTTTAATATTTTTATTTTATTTTCATATTTGCTTAGAATAGATATAGATCTCATTAAATAATAAAAAAAAATTCAGAAAAACAAAATGAAAAAAAAAATGCATTTCAAGATTAGAAATCAAACCTTCATATTTTAGGACATGCATCATATAGAATTGCATTAGAATTAGCCATTTAGCTCTTAGTTTTGTCATTTTGATTCATGTTGAAGAGTGCGGGAAGTAAGGTGAGTCTTTCCAAATTGTGCAAATAACATGTTCATGCATTGTCATTTCATTATTGCACAAAACAAACTTGATTGAATTATGGTGTGCATTTCATTGGTAAAATAATTTAAGGACATCTTCATAGCAAGATAAGGTGGGGATTTCATCACCCTTCTTTGGCCGACAAACCACAAACACCCCATCTTGCATTGTCCCAAGCCCAATAAAAATCAAATAGCAATTGCACTTAGGGTTCACACTATGATTGGACCGAGCTTTGAATTCACTTCTACTCTAGACAACGGTGTCTAGGCTAGAGGTTACAAAGACAAACGCCTAAGTAGATAAGTGGTTATTTAATTAGGTCCCTATGAAAGTAGGGGGAGCCTCCCACTATCCCACCTCTTACCTGGCCGATTGATCTATTGTAGGGGTGATTCATAGTGAATTCTAGCCATTTTGTGAGAAATCTCATTCTTAAGTCTAGGATACACTTAGGTCATTAGGAATTTGTTGTTAACTTGTTTGTCTTTGTATAAATAAACATAAAAAAATATATAAAAATAAAAATAACAAAAACAACCATTCTCATCTCATCTTGGTCTAGTGTTTGTTAGGTAGAAGATCTCAAAATTCAGAAATTATCAATCCAATTCAAGAAATTGAGAGATACCTACATCACCAAACCAATATTCAACATCAAATGGCTTGAAATAATCAACAAATGCCTAAACAAATGAAGGAATATTTCATTCCTCAATTCTATAATCCTTCATATTGTATCCAATTCTATAATCCTTCATATTGTATCCAATTGCCTAATGTCTATGCTAACCATTATGAGATCAAGCCAAGCACCATCCAAATGCTCCCATCTTTCTATAGGAATACCAATGAAAATCCATATAAACATTTGGATGAATTCTTTGAGATTTGTTTAACCGTGAAAATTCAATATTTCACGGAAGATGCCCTTCGTCTAACCCTATTTTCTTTCTCACTTAAGGACAAAGTCAAATATTGGCTTGGAACGATAGGGAAGCCCATTATGACTTGGCCCGAAATGCAACAAGAATTCCTAAAAAAATTCAATCCTATTGGGAGAACAAATACTATGAAAAGGACTATAACTGGATTCTCACAATTATCGGGAGAACAAATCCATGAATCTTGGGAACGATTGAAGGAATTGCTGAGAAAATATCCACACCATGGATTGTCTAGATGGCAAATTGTGCAAGCATTCTATGAAGGTTTAGATGCACAATACAGGCAAATGGTAGATGCATCGTGCGGAGGAGCATTCATGAGCAAAAGTGAAGAAGAAGCCTATGATTTGTTTGAAATGTTAAGTGAAAATTCAGTAAATCATGCCTCACTTTATCATATGAAAGATCTGCGAGAACATCCAAACAGACTAGAGTTTATGAAATAAGAAATAGAGGAGAATTTAAACCTAGGATGGATATCAATGCCTTGGCCCAAAAGGTGGATAAGGTGGACCTTCTGGCCTAACAAATGAGCAAAATAGATCTTATGGCCCAAAAGTTAGACCAAGTCCTAGCTTCGAATAATCAAGGATCTAATATCTATGCACAATCAAGACCTTACTCAGAACCTTCTCCATCTTATCAAAAAGCCTGTAGTCTTTGTGCCAGCCCAACTCACCATATCAGTGAGTGTCCTACGACGGCCCAATTGCCACTGTTCATCTAAGAACAAGTCCAGGCAGCCCAGGGTTATTCAAAGCCCATTCATGATCCATATTCTAACACTTACAACCCTGGCTGGAATCCTAATTTTTTATAGAAACCTCAACAAGTCCAAGCTCCAAACCCACATACACAAAATTTTCAGAATAGGGCATATCAACAGAATTACTCTCCAAATCAATCTTTCAATAAAAGCCAACGTATCCAATCTCAAGCTCAAGCTCCCAATAACAATCAGAATATGTTCTCTCAACCTCCATATCAAATCCCACAACATCAGCCATCAAATCAAAATGATGACAAATTCAATATGCTGTAACAATTACTCATGAATCAACAACAGCAACAATTGCAACAATTGGTCATCTTTCAACAACAATCTATTTCGAAATTAGAAGCCCAATTGGGTCAAATGGTTGATATAACCATGAGGAAGGAAGTGGGCCCATTACCAAGTCAACCCATTGCAAACTCACGAAACTATCCTCCGGGTTTCCAACATCAACCAATCCTACCTAATCCTCAAGCCCAACCTCAAATAGGCTCAAATCCACCAATATGCCCACAGTTAGAAAATGCGAAAGCAATTTTGGCCTTAAGAAATGATAAATTTTTGCCGGATCCTTATCCAAACCAACAACCTAGTCAACCCAATCCTGAACAGATTGAAGAAGAAGAAGAAGATGAAAATGAGCATGAACAACCCAATATCAGTCAAGGAAAAAGAAAAATGGAGGAATGTCTAGAGAATTATAAACCAAAAATCCCTTTTCCACAAGCTATAGAGAATGGCAAAGAGAAAAGAAAGCATCAAATCCAAACAAAAAATGAACAGTTAATGGACTTATTTAAACAAGTCCACATTAACATACCATTGGTTGATGCAATCCAACATGTGCCGGCCTATGCCAAATTTTTAAAAGAACTTTGTACTCATAAGAGACAGTCCAAAACAAATCCTAAGAAGGACTTTTTGTCTGAAGAAGTGAGTGCCATTTTACTCAACCCATTGCCTAAAAGGATGAAAGATCCTGGAGCTCCACTTATCTCTTGTGTTATTGAAAGAACTACCTTTGATAAGGCACTATTGGACCTTGGAGCAAGTGTGAACCTATTGCCCACCTCAGTTTATGAAAAATTTGGGATAGGAGAATTGAAACCAACTCCTGTGATCCTACAATTGGCCGATATATCTCTTAGGACACCGAAAGGAATGGTAGAAGAAGTCATTGTCAGGATTGATACTTGCTACTTCCTAGTTTATTTTGTCATCCTTGACACGGAGCCCGTTCAGCATCTGAGAAATATCTCAATCATATTGGGCCGACCTTTTCTGGCTACTGCTAATGCCATCATTAACTGCAAATATGGGTTAATAGACATCTCATTTAGGGATCACAAATTATCCCTCAATATTTTAAAAGCTTCTGGCCATATACAGGATAGGGAAGATTGTTTTGCAATTGATATGATTGATAATATTTTAGAAACATCCCCTTTGGCCCAATTTGAAGAAGAAGAGGAGTTAATGGCCATATCAGATTTGAATAAGAAGGCCTGGCGGCCCAATAAGGTTGAACATCTACCTGAACTCAATCTAGAACCTACTCCTCCATCTCTCCAGGTTCCTCCTCAGTTGGAACTCAAACCTTTACCAGACTCTCTCAAATATATCTTTTTGGGCCCGTTCGAGACTCTACCTGTGATCATAGCTGTGAATCTTAACCCTACCCAAGAAGAACAACTCATTGAAGTTCTTCGAACTCATAAAGAAGCCATAGGGTGGTCAGTCGCTGATTTGAAAGGAATAAGCCCAACCACATACATGCATCATATTTATCTTGAAGATAATGCAAAACCTAGTAGAGAGATGCAAAAGAAATTGAATCCTATTATGATGGAAGTGGTTAAGAAAGAAGTGGTGAAATGGCTAGATCTGGGTATCATATACCCAATATCTGATAGCAAGTGGGTAAGCCCAACCCAAGTAGTGCCAAAGAAGTCTGGCTTAACTGTGGTAACAAGTGAAAAAGGTGAAGAAATGCCCACTAGGTTAACCACGGGGTGGAGAGTTTGTATTGATTACAAAAAATTGAATACAATGACAAAGAAAGATCATTTCCCACTCCCATTTATTGATCAGATTTTGGAAAAGCTAGCGGGTCAAAAATATTTCTGTTTCTTAGATGGGTATTCAAGATATAATCAAGTGGCTATCTACCTAGAAGATCATGAGAAAACCACATTCACATGTCCATTTAGCACATTTGCATTCCGAAGAATGCCATTTGGGTTATGTAATGCACCAGCAACTTTCCAAAGGTGCATGTTGGCCATCTTTTTAGATATGGTAGGAGAATTCCTCGAAGTATTCATGGATGATTTTTCAATATTCGGGAATTCATTTGAAATTTGTCTGGGAAATTTGAAAAACGTACTTGGAAGATGTATAGAGACTAATTTGGTTCTAAGTTGGGAAAAGAGTCATTTCATGGTTAAAGAGGGCATAGTTTTGGGCCATATAGTATCTGGAAGAGGTATCGAAGTGGATAAAGCTAAGGTTAGCCTAATCTCCAATCTTCCTCCACCCACTTTGGTAAAACAAATTCGATCATTCCTAGGCCATGCCGGCTTCTATCACCGGTTTATTCAAAATTTCCCTCAAATTGCCCGACCATTAACCCTTCTCCTAGCCAAAGATGTCCCATTCCATATTGATAAAAAATGCTTGGAAGCATTTAAATATTTAAAAGAGGCTCTAACGAAAGCTCCCATTCTCCAATCGCCTGATTGGTCTTTGCCTTTTGAGATAATGTGCGATGCTTCTGATCATGCTATGGGAGTAGTACTGGGACAAAGGATAAATTAAAAGCCCGTAGTAATATATTATGCAAGTCGGATACTTATAGATGCTCAAATGAATTATACCACCATGGAAAAAGAATTGTTAGCAGTCGTTTTTGCCCTGGAGAAATTTTGACTTTACCTTTTGGGGGCAAAAGTGATTATTTATTCTAATCACTCGGCATTAAATATTTGTTGACCAAGAAAGATGCCAAACTAAGATTAATCAGAAGGATCTTACTTCTCCAAGAATTCGATTTAGATATTCGGGACAAAAAGGGATCCGAAAATGTGATAGCTGATCATCTATCCCGAATTCTCATTTCGAATAATGAACCAATGAGATATTCATTCCCTGATGAACATCTCTTAGCCATTTCCCACACGTCACCACCATGGTATGCACATATTATAAATTTTAAGGTGACTGGCCAAATTCCACAAGGATGGACAAGAAATGAAAAAGATAAATTTTTCTCTCAAGAGAAGTATTTTTTTTGGGAAGACCCTAAACTCTTCAAAATTTGTCCAGATCAAATAATCCGTAGATGTGTGCCTGAAGAAGAACAGCAAAGTATTTTGAACTTTTCCCACAACCTTGCTTGTGGAGCTCATTTCTCCGGAAAGAAAACCGCAACAAAGGTTTTACAAAGAGGTTTCTATTGGCCCACACTCTTCAAGGATGCTTATGAGTTCAGCAAAACATGCTTAAAATGTCAAGTTGTTGGTAATATGGCTAAAAGAAATATGATGCACTAAATCCAAGCTTAGTGGTTGAAATTTTTGATGCTTGGAGACTAGATTTCATGGGCCCTTTTCCACCATATTTTGGATGCGAATACATCTTGGTGGCAGTGGACTATGTATCTAAATGGATTGATGCAATAGCCACCTGAACTAATGATCACAAGGTGGTAATGAAATTTGTACAGAAGAATATCTTTTCTAGGTTCGGATGGCCAAAGGCTATCATTAGTGATGGGGGTTCGTACTTCACTCATTTTTAATTTCGAGCATTGCTCAAAAGATATGGGATTACTCATAAGGTTGCTACCCCATACCATCCCCAAACTAGTGACCAAGTGGAGATATCTAATAGAGAAATAAAGAATCTCTTGCAAAAATCATTTAGGCCCGATAGAAAAGATTGGTCCGAAAAGTTAGATGATGCTTTGTGGGCCCGTCTGACTGCTTACAAAACTCCTATTGGCATGTCACCATATAAGCTAGTCTTTGGAAAAGCCTGTCACCTCCCAGTAGAATTAGAACATAGAGCTAATTGGGCTATCAAACAGGTCAATTTTGATCTAGTCAAAGCTGATTCACACAGAACCTTACAACTAAGCGAACTAGATGAACTGAGAAATGAAGCCTATGAGAACTCTAAAATCTATAAATCCAAGACTAAAGCTTTTCATGATAAATATATTGTGAGAAAATCCTTCCATCCTAACCAAAAAGTCTGGCTATTTAACTCTAGGTTACGTTTGTTTCCTAAGAAATTGAAATCAAGATAGGATGGTCCATTCTTAGTGATTAAAGCTTTTGACTATGGTGCAGTCAAGATCATGGATCCAAAAAATGGACAGACATTTACTGTTAATGGGTAACGCTTAAAACCATATATTGAAAACATTCAGAATTGTCCATTAGAATCCATAGAGCTAAGTGATCCAAACTAGACAACCATGCATCTGGCTGAAGACGTTAAACTTAGCGCTTATTGGGAGGCAACCCAATCTTCACATTCTTTTGTAATCCTGATTATTCTATTTTTCTTTTCTTTTTAGAAAACTCAGAAAATCCACTTTGGAGAACAGAGAGAAGCCTCGTCACAGCTCAGGTTGTATCTCTTCTCATCATGAATTCCATATTAAATAATTTTTATGCATTTCCATACGATTGAGGACAATGTTAGTCAAGTTGGGGGGAGGAGAATCATGATGAATATTGAATAAATCATTATGAATATTGAACAATCTTTAAAATGATTTTTTTTTTTTGAAAAATTTCATCATTTTTACACAAAATTTTCAAAATCTCTTCACTTTCACACCCCAACAATAATTCTTATCCATCATAATTCATTTAGGGAATCTTGATCAAAATTGAGTTAGGAAGTTGAGTAAAAGTTTGAATTAACCCCCCCTCTCTACAAAGAATCATGACGGGATGATTTTCACACATACACAGTAACTTAGAAAGAGTGGAAAATCCTGAAAATGTAGAGTTGCTGGAGTTGACCCGAAGTGTAAGATTATCCATTATGTTTTTACTTTTAGGTCAAACGAATGGAAAGTTAGGATTCATAATAGGAGATCAAACTACTTAACACTTTAAGGAGGTGGTCACTTCGAAAAAGGACAATCAGAAGCATGAAAATCAAATAAATATGCTTCAAAAGAGTCAAAGGAAGGACGGTGGCAAAAAGTACGCACCTCCCCTAAGACAAAAATAAAGAGGGTGGCAAAAGATACGGACTCTCAAAGTACAAACAAATGAAAAACAATCGCACTAAAGTCCTTCACAACATAATAAGACCAAATCCTAAAACGTTTTAAGTCACGACGAAAACCGAAAAGCGAACTTAGCCAACTAATTCGGAGATCCCTTTCTCTGTTTTCTCCCATGGGTAATTCTACTCCAAGGGTCAGTGAAGGCAACGATATAATAAACAGGATAAAAATGAACTCCAAGCACCACAAATGATATGCACAATCACCTGTCCTAATTCCAAGTATAGTGGGGGGAGAGAATGATAATTTTTATTCAAATTGCTAGACCGTTTTGCAATAGATATCATTTAAAATGAAATTTGCTTCTTTTTATTAATCATGGTAGTCCTTTTTTCAAATGATTGCATTACTAAGGGACTAGCAATGATTAAGTTGGGGGATGTGATAAGTTCACAATTTTACATAAATAGTAGATAAAATTTACACACTTTGCTATCAATTTAATGAACAAAATCACATGGAATGATAGATAAATTAATTGTGCTTTCAAACATATCAATTCTGTAAAATTCGAATTTCAAAGATCATCACTCCATGGATTGAATAAGGGTAGTAATTTCATTCTCAAATAAGATCTTCTCAGCAAGTATTTATTTGAATAACTTAGATTGTCGCAAGACCTTAACTGTTATTTTATATGGATACAGGACATGAAGGAGCAGATGGCAAAGTGGTTAGACCACGTGGACTTCAACAAAGTGACTAGGGTTCAAATCATGGCAGAAACAACATTTTCGTATTTTAGCTTCAACTGGGGCCCACATGCCAACTAAGAGAGAGAGGAGGAGGGAATCCTAAAACCTAAAAAGAAAGATATTTAATTCAAAATTCAAAAATTCAAAATAGCTTTTATGGGTTTAAAAGATGATCCTATAATTAAGATAGAGGAGGGAATTCTAGAATTCAAAGAGGAGAGGAATATCTATTTCAAAATTCAAAATTCAAAATACCATTTATTATTTTTAAAGAGGATCTCCTAATCAAGGGGGAGCTTAATGAAAGAAATTTAAAACCTCTTTTGCCATTTTTTGAAATTCAAATCCTCCCCTCTTTTCTATAAAACCAAGCAGGGAGGTAAAAGGGGGGGTGTTCTCAATTTTCGGAATTCTTTTAAAGAGACCATAAGCTCTCTCTCTTTCTCACTTTTTTCTCTCTCCCTTTGTCTCTTTCTTTCCCCCTATGCATCTCTCTCTCAGGCACTCCCTCTCTCTATCAGGCTTTCTCTCTCCCTTACTTTTTCTCTCTCCCTCTCTCTGCGTCAGTCACCCTCTCTCTACCTTTTTCTCTCTCCCTTTGTCGCTTTCTATCCCCCTACACATCTCTCTCTCAGGCACTCCCTCTCTCTGTCAAGCTTTCTCTCTCCCTTACTTTTTCTCTCTCCCTCTCTCTACGTCAGTCACCCTCTCTCTACCTTTTTTTATCTCTCTGTCTCTCTTCCCATGCATCTTCTCCCTCTCATGCCCTCTCTCCTCTCTCTTCCTCTCTATTAGCCGCAGGGACCCACCCGTCAGGCCACGCGTCGGCCTCCTTAAACGCCCGCCGCTGCCGCCTGCCATGCGTCGAAGGGAGGTGGTTCACAGCCGCCTGTATCGTCGCCCGTGCCGGCCACACGGCACCGTGCAGGCATTTCCCGCCCGCTCGCGTTAGCTTGCCGCTGCCCGTACGCGCCACGTGCCCACGCCAAACTCGCCAGACGCTGCCCCGGGGCCCGCCAGGAACACGTGTCGCCCCTGCGTGTTTCACAGGGGGCGACATCGTCGCTTGAGCCACGTCCCAGCGCTCGGCCCGCCTCGGCCACATCAGCGCTGCCAGTCGCCCGTACTCCCACGTTCCAGCCACGCACGCCCGTACGCCCCCACATGCCTGTTCCCGCCCTCTGCCGTGCGCCCGCCTGCGCCACGCTTAGTGCCTCGCGTTCCAGTGCGCTCGGAGCCCTTCAAGCCTGCGAGAGGCTCGCACCCCGCCATCCGATCCGGTCCACTGTGCCTCTAGAGCACACTGCCAACCCCTGTTGTCACCTCTGTTGCCCACTGTTGTCTTGCCCCTTTGTTTAAATATGTTTTTCTAGTTTATTTCCTCACCTTGTTTAGTTAATTTGAAAATAAAAGTTCACTTTATAATTTTACAGAATCTTGTAGTGATTTTTTTGCAATAGTTGCGTTATTATTTACTTATTTAGATCTACATATTCTACTTAATGGTGTTTTAATAGTTTTTTCTCAATAAAAATTAGGTGTTTTTAGAGTTTTAGATGTGTAATTAAATTTTGGTAATTAGTTAATTATATTTTCTAGATTTACGTATCAAAACCACACTTGTCAACAAGCTTTTGCTAAAAATCTGAAAGTTTTCAAAATAAGAGTTCTATTTCCTTGATCGACCCGGTCTCAACCAAGCACTACGTTGTTATCTTTATTGAGATTCAGAATTTAATATTGATGATATTTGTGTTTTAACGACCGCATTTAAATAATCATCAGTGCCCACCAGCGAGCGCATGAAAGGGGGCACGGGAGTGCGTTCACCGCGAGTGCTGCCATATCATCGGGCCAAGCTGGACCAAGTCTGATGGGGCCAAGGTGTAGTGAATGACGTTTTCTCTTGATCTTCTTCTGCCAATTTAATCTGATTATATCCTAAGAATCCATCTATAAATGATAGAGTTTCGTAGCCAATTGTATTATCGATGAGTACATCAATGTGAGGTAGTGGAAAGTCATCCTTAGGAAATTCCTGGTTCAGATCTCGGAAGTCAATACAAATTCTAACCTTTCCATCCTTTTTCATAACTGGGACTATATTGGCCACCCATTGCGGATAGAGGACAACTCTAATAAACTTGGTTGTATGCAGCTTATCGACCTCTTCCTTCATTTTCAAAGCCACTTGGGGGTGGAATCGCCTTAACTTTTGTTTAACCGGGTTAGCTCTATCCTTTAATGTCAATAGATGTTCTACTAGTGACGAGTCTAATCCTAGCATATCCTCATAGCTCCAGGCGAAAGTGTCCTTATAATCCTTGAGAACTTGGACCACTGCCTCCTCATCTATTTCAGAAAGATTTTTACTGACGAGGACAACCTTAGGTTCGTCTATAGTTCCTAGATTAATATCTTTGGCAGACTCTTCTACGGCAGCTGAAGATTCATCAAATCTTTTCACTCCACTGGCATACGCCTCAGCCGCATCCTCGTCATCTTCCTTATCTTCAGTAATGGGGTCTTTCTCGTGTATCAATTCATACACCCCATATCCATCATTGACCGATTCATCAACTTCACAATCTTCTGGCATCTGAATGAGATTTTCTAATAGCTGAGGGATCTGAGAACAAGAAGGACATTTGAAAGCTAGATCTTGGAGGTATCTATTTGGAATTCGCCTACCCTTAGATTTCTTAGACTTTCTAACCTGATTAACCTTCCTGGAACTAGACTCCCTAACTTCACTAAACTCCCTATCCTGACCTAATGAGGACGAAGAAGGATAAAAATCATGGAATACAGAATATGATACAGGGGAATCCTCCCGAGAGGAGGGACAGAGTAAGTCTAGAAGAGAATCTTGCTCGAATGACCCACGGGATGGGGTACAGTCGGACAAGTATGAGGTTTCCTCAACGAGGATTTGAGAGGGAGAAGTTGCCAAATTGACATTTTTTTTTGGAGAAAAGAGGAGTTAATCATGAAACAAGAATGGATGTGAATAGGAGAAGAATGAGATGGAGGAAGCAGCACCAAAGCCAAGGGATTGGGGGGATCATACAATAGTATGTCCCAGATTAGATCATAAATCCTCTCCAGATCGAGAGGAGGTTGAGGAATAAGGTCCCGTGGGAATAGAGTAACAATAATAGGTAGAGCCCATGGGATGTCTTCAGTGATGACCCGCGACCAAGTCGGGGTCAGGAGTAGGATGCGGAATAGAGTGTGGAGGGTGAAGATGCGAGAGGGATAGGTTCCTCTCCAGAGAAGATCAGTAGTGTAACCAGCTTCATAAGGGTCATATGGTTCCCCTTTATCTGTTTCCTCGAACAACAGAATTCTTTTATCAAAAATGGCTCCAAGCCCTTCAATCAGCTCGTCTATCAGCGGCGGCCACTTCGGCTCAGAGGGATCAAGGAATAATATGTTCAGCGCAATGTACAGATCCTTCAGATCGAACCACCGGTACCATTCACATTCTGGATCTTAGAACTTTCTCCTTTTCATCGGCCACAGGGCCTCCAAGGACTGGTACGTCAGCAATTCTGAGCAGTGTCTGGCCAGGTCCCTTCTATAGATGTCATGCAAATCAAAATGAGAAGTGATGACCACCGTATTATCATCATTATGGTTAATCACGGGTCCTTTGATGAAATGTCCGTACAGGGTCTACGTCAAGGGATCTCGGCCTTCCTTACATGGGGTGGACATTGTTTCCCAGACCTTCTGGCCGTCTTCATCTTCTTGTTGTTGGACGATGTCATGCCTGACTCTTCTTGACCTATACTCTATGCCATTACCGGGTGTCCTTTGACTGTCTTTAACGGGTGTAGTTCTGCCCTGCAATTACGTGCCCAACCCCTTTCCAGGTTGATAGCCACCTTTCATCATAATTTTCCAACCAGGGGTACTCATGCACTTCCCCCGCTTCATGGCATCAATTGGATAAGGAACAAGCATGGAGGCTTTTAAAGGAACGGCCACAGGACGATAAACCTGTAATATCGAAAAAAGAGGTTGTCAGCCAAGTAAGGGGGTTGGCCTAATATTCAAAGAATGAGCAATAGCAAGAACTGGCATGCTCGTGATTTTAATAATGCATCCCTTGTACGGAAATTTGAGACATTGGTGATTTGTAGAGGGAATTGCCTCAAGGGACTTAATGTAAGGGCGGCCAAGGATGCCCTTTAAAGATGGGTCGATTTCCAAAATGTGGAACTCGACCTAAGTATGACAAACAAGGCCTAACTCTACCTTCAAATAAATCATTCCCAGAGAGGAACGGGTAGAATTGTCATAGGCCGTAACAGAAATCGTGGAAGTCAGCCATTTCTCCCTAGGTATACCACACAGTTCAAGGGTCTTTGGTGATAGAACATTGATTGAAGCTCCTATGTCAACCCGGCATGCATCTACGGCTTTCTTGCAGATGTTGACCGTAATGCTCAGAGCCATGCTTCTGACTGCTGGTGGTGCTAGTTCCGAAGTATGGAATGAAATAGTGGGCTGATCCCCCTGAGGAACTAATAGTGTAGTGTTCTTCTCTACCGGCACGTCTTCATTAACTATTACCTTATGCAGGTACTCCATCAGAGCTTCCTGATAGGTCTTAGATCTCTTGATCAACTCGAGCACGGAGATTCGTACTGGTGTCCTGTCTAATTGTTTCAATAGGTCATACTAAGTGCCTGGTACATTCTCATCATTATGTACTTCCTCTGGCGGTTGTGATGGGCCGTCTTTGACCGTGGACTGAGGAAAGACCTTGTTGAAGATCCTCCCGCTCCAGAGCGTATGTTGCTCGTCAGTGGAAGGTCCAGGTGATAGTTTGAGCACCACCAGTTTGGTGGATGGCTTGGACAAGGTGATGGGTTGATAAACGGATGATGGCATGGGGTTTTTTGGTAGAGGCATAGTGCGGATGAGGGGTTTAGAGGGTTGGATGGTAGAGGGGTAAGTGGTTAGTGTGGGTGAAGTGGGGAACAGTATGCGGAGTAATGGTTTAGATGTTTGTATGGTACTGGGGTAAGTGGTTGTGGTAGGTGATGTGGGGAATGGTATGCGGAGTAATGGTTTAGATGGCATGAGGGGTGTATAGTTGGCTTGCGGAGGGTAGTTTGATGGAGGCGTGGTGACGGAGGGGGTAATGGGTTTAATGGTGATGGGTTGCGGTTTGGGTATATGGAGAATGCGGCATGGCAGTTGCTCAGCGATGTTCGGGAGGTGGCCTATTGAGTAAATAGAGGAAGAGTCCTCTACCTTCCACTACTGCCCTCGATTAGCCTCAGACTGGCTATTCGTCAAGATGGGGGCAATCTGATTCTGGTGTTGATACTCCAGCAGCCGGTTATGTACTATACCCATATTTGGAGGTGTTGTTGCTTGTGCTGGCGCTCTCTGTTGTTGTTGTTGCTGTTGTTGTTGTGGTTGTTGTTGTTGGTGGTGTTGTTGTTGTTGTTGATGTTGTTGTTGCTGCTGAGGTCTTCTTGCCTTCAAGGCGGATATGTATTTCCTCATCTCCTCCCAGTCGATGCCTCCTTGTTCGTTGAGATCATGAATGTAATTTCGGAACTGGAAGCAGGCATCTACTATATGCCTAGGTTGTCTATGAAAGACGCAGTACCTGGAGGTATCAGAGTTCTAGGGCTAGAGTGTTTTCTCTCTAGGCAAGACTAAGGCATTGGCTGCCATCAGGGCATTAAAGATGTCCAATAGAGATTCTAGGAGTGCTGGATATGTTGCCCTTTCGGGCCTGGAGGTTTCCTCTGCTAATTGTAATCACCTGGGGGAGGTACATTATGATATGCTGGCGGTGCGCACGGCTGGTATTGTGGTTGTGGAGGCTGGTACTACTGTTGCTGTGGCTGCTGGTACTGCTACTGCTGTGGCTGCTGGTACTTCTGGTTTGGTGGTCTGTAACCTTGCTGGTTCGGTGGCCTTTGCCCTACATACTGCGATGGTTGCTGGTTCCTCATAAACTGGGGCTGATTATTGTTCATGCTAACTTGCTCGTGGGAGAGCATGCCGTCAGTTGTCGGACCCATGCTAGAACAATTTGGCATAGCAGGCTTCCGAGGTGGAGGTATGCTAGGTCGGTGAAGATCAAAGACGCTGGAGAAGGTAGCATCCTTGAAGGCGTTCTGGCAGTAACGCGCCCTCTCATAGAGTTCCACCATGCTAGTCAGATTGTTCAATGTAAGGACCAGCTTGTACTGGGGAGTGGCATTGGAGATCATCATTTTGACCTATTCAGATTCGGACATATGATCCTTAATTTTCTCTGCCATACTCCTCCATCTATCGGCGAATGAAATGAAGTCCTCATCGGACTTCATTTTCTCAGCAACTAGATCAGTTATGGACAGAGACGGTGCGACTCTGTCCTGGTATCGTTGAATGAATTTCCTTAATACAATACCATAATCCTCCACCTCATACAGTTCTAACGAGAAGAACCACTCGAGGACTGGTCCCTCTAATGATCTTCTAAACAGGAATGCTAACGACCTCTTGTCGTTCTGCCAGAAGGAGGATTCGTACATGAACTCCTTCAGGTGGGTGAAGGGATTACCAGTACCATTGTATTTCCTATATACTGGCATTTATGAGGGTGGCAAGTGAAACACAGGCATACTTGGAAGATTGATCTCAGGCGCAACCTTGACTCCCATCATCTTCTGGAAATTGCTGAACTGCTTATACATGGGTTCCATCTTCGCGAGTAGGGCTTGAGTTGCCGGATAAACTTGGGGAGGAGGTGGTGGTGGTACATGATAAGCCTGCTACCTGGAATAAGCGGGGCAAGGTGGATAATAAGGTTGTGGTCCGACAGCGCTTCTGCTATACCCGAGGGCATTTTGGTAAGTTGGCGTTGGCGGTCTGGCCGGTTCCCTTGAAGAGGACAATTGCGGTCCGGATGGCCGGGAGGTTGAAATATGAAGGCCTTCCATGGCCTGACGAATAGATGAAGTATGGTGAGGAGGAGGTTGAGGAACAACAGGGGGAACCGTGGGATTCGGTTCGACAGAACGTAAGGGCATCATTCCCTTCAGGATGGATTGGATCGCCTCGAGCTGTTGATGATCCAGATGGGAGGCCAGAACCCCCAGAGCGGTAACTAGATCGGAAGGATTGGTGGATGAAGGTTCATTTGGGTCTATGGCTCCCTCGAAGACAGGATTGGACATCACATGCACATGCGGAGGAAGATCAACACCAAAATTGTATTGATCGTGGATGAAAGGAGGAGGGATATGGGGGTTTCCCTCATGCTCATATAAGTAGGAATGAGGATCACGGGGGGCATTAGCATCTCCCCCGTTCTTAAAATGATAATCGGATTCATGAGGGGCATTAGCATCTCCCTCGTAGTTAACCAAAGCATTTGAAGCCATGCTCAAATCTCTACCTGATCGAAGCAACATGACATTAGATTTTTGGCAAATAATTCAAACAAGTTGTGTAAGGATTAGGCAAACAAGTGGATGTTTAACGTTGATTTAGGATTCCTTGTTGGATTATTTGGATTCTTTTAACCACAAATTAACTCAACAGGTAGGATCCTAATTTCAATTTGGTTTCCACAACGACATGAAAATCTAACCAGGACTTCAATTGGTACAACCAGCCTGATGAACAAGGAGGAATACCTTGATTTTAAGGACTTACGGAGGTCTTTAACATCAACCACTCTAGTCTGATCGAGGGACCGACCCAATCAGATAAAAGTGAAGACGTCAAGAAATGTGTTCCTATGAGAAGGAGGGGTTAGCCCCAGTGCATATGACCTGTGGCCGGGATGGCCTCTAATGCTTAATACATAATGGGTAGATAGCAATCAAATCAAAGATCTAAAGACTGATGAACAAAACAAAAATCTGGTTGAATCGCGTCGCTGTAATCCGACGCTATTCACAACAGAACTTTATTTTATTCGCAGTACCTCAGGCAGCAGACAGCAAGGATATCAGCCTAAATGGCGTCGTGGGAAGGCGACGCAGTTATAAAGCGCGTCGCTGTTCCAAGACGCTTTTTAAGGCGCAGGAACAATAAATAAGAAGGAATTTTTAGATCAATTCCCTCTCAACTTATCAGGATAAAGAAGTAAATGATCAGCTTATGTGAATTTTAATTTTCAACAGGATGATTTATCATTCAAACAAAATGAAACTCAATCAATCACACATTCTTCCTAACACAATCACAACATTCAAACAAACAACGGGAAGGCAAAATCTTGCCCCAAGGGTGCGCACGTGGTGTACGTGGAAATAACAATTAAACTAAAAACTCACCGATCGGTGAGAACGTGCCCAAGGGACACAGGTGGTGCACCGTGGGTACCCGATTGATAAAAGTAAGAACAAAAGAGTTTAAAAGACGGCGAGACCAGTCCCACCGTAATCGCCAAAAACCTGTGAGTGCTCAAATTGTGATGTGTGAAATCATGAATTTCATGTTGATTATGTGACAACGAAACCTATTAAAAACTAAGTATCATCGCCAGAAAATTTTTGACTAAAAAGCTTCAAAAGATAAAAGGATTATCGCTTACCAATTTTAAAGTTGAGAGATTGTTGAATTCTTGATTCCTTCTCTTCAGCCGGCTGAAGAAAAAGAGTCCTTCTAGTGCTTCTGTTCTTACTTTGATTTGATGAATTTGAGGATCTTCCGTTCTGTTTTTCTTTAGATGATGATCTTCACTTGATCTTCTTGACGACTGTACCTTGTAAAGAAACGAAGAAAGTGAAAGGGAACTAATAAGAACTAATAGAGTGTAGAATCTATTATAATCAGAATTTTAATCATACAACTAAATAGAATCACTCACTTGTTTTGTGGTCTTTTAAAACCCCTTTAGCATGTGAGTTGAAAATTATGAATGTTATGAGTGTATGAATAGCATGAAGTGATAATTATGAAATTATGATACTGATGATGATGAAAACAAAGGAAAGAAAGAATGAGGTTGAACGACCCCTGGAAGCCTTGGTCTTGAATGAACTGAGAGAATGAAGAAAGGACGAAGCTTGCTCTCCTTTGAATGCTCCTGGAATTTTTCACGCAACGCTTCAATCCATCTTTGATTCCTTCAGCGTTTGAACCCCTTTGATTATTCCAACCTTTTTTCACTAACTTTTATCACTAACTTTTTTAATGACCAAGAGCTTGGATATTTATAGACTTGAATGTAAGGCTCTCATGCGCATCCGTGGCCACTTATGGATTAACATGAAAGAATTTGGAGCCCATCCAACCAAGAAACAGATAAACACAGACTAATTCATCATTATCTATAATTACCTAAAACGCATTGCCCAAGAGAGACATCTTTTATCTTAATTAAGATAAAGATAAACTCGGCAAGAAGAAACCATTATCATTAGGAAACCTAAATGGCGTCGTGTTAGCCAGACATCTTTCAGCCATTTAATTAATCAATTAAAAATAAAATTAAAAATTAAAATATGAATAAAATCCTAAATGACGTCTTCATAGGCCAACGTCTTTTAAAATAATTTTTATATTCGATTAAAAATCCGAGTTAAAATCAATTTCATTAATAAACTTAAATGGTGTTTGCCTTGACCCGATGTTATTCAGTAAGATAATAAAAAATAATTAATTATTAAATATCAGACCATTTTGAGGCATCATGATATGAAATTTACTCAAAATGATGTCAAAATTAGCGTGTCTACATTATCTTCCTTGTGGGGAACATAAAATCTCTGGGGGTCTGAAAGGCCCCGAGGAACTTGATGAGGGTTCTGATTACTTATATCTTCTTCCTCTGGAAAAGCAATGTCAACACAATGTACAGGGGTGATAGGAATGTTAAATTGCTTCAGAAATTTCCGTTTGAGTTCAGCAGTATTCAGTTTTGTCAACTCTGGGTCAATGGGTGGCAAAACATCCCTGTGACGAGCTTTATAAGTTGGACGCTTTGCAGCATATTCTTCAGCTTTGGCACTGATCAAAAATTGCAAATACCCAAAATCTATGTCAAAAGGGACTTCCAGCTAGGTTTCTAAGATATCTCTTTCAGTATTACCCCAGCATTTGGTTCTCTCTTATCTGTAAATGTTGGTGGTTTTCGCCACCATTTGACATATTCACAAGTCACACATGGTGCATGCACGGCAGAAGGAACTCTAAAAGAAGCCTCTTCAAATCTATGGAAATAGTCCCACCATTTACGGACACTTTACAGTCCACTAGTTCCTAGGAGATGATGGCTAGGTAGCTGAAACACACTGTCACAGGAAGGAATACACTGATCATAGCCAAAGTTTCTGCCAAACCGGAAGGGATAGTAAGGCTCCAGATAAATAGTAAACCCTTTCCGGTAGACTAATATACTGGGTTTGATTGACAAAAGCCATGATCTAATCTGGCTGTCCAATGCAGATTTCTTCAATTTTTGCTTAGTCTGTGGATGTATGAATTCAATGGGATTTCTCTCTAAAAACACTCTATAAGGACTGACTAGAGGATGAGAATTGACCATGTGCATCCAAAATCACAAATCTCCCTTTGTTTTTCTCTTAATATCAATCAGGGCACTGCGGATCTCATAAAGTTGCCTTTAGGTGTCTCGTCCATCGATACTGACATACTCAATCATGTGGAGAAATAGCTGAGGAGAGGCTAGACTCTTCGACGCAGACTCAAAAAAGATAGAAGCCACCCAAGCATTAAAAAAGTGAATGGGACCAACAACTCTAAATTCTTGGGACTTCTCTTAACAAGTTGTCCCAGAGTCTTATATATCATACACAAAGTAACTGGGGCTAGAGACAACTTTATCCCCCAGGCCAGTTCGCAAGATGTATACAGCATCTCTGGACGGATTACTCCCTCGTCCCCCTAAGGAAGGGCAAAGTTAGAAAGCCAATAAGCTAAATATGCGGCCAGATAGGTGTGTCGATCCAACCCTAGCAGATTGGCATCCTTCTTGTGCTCTTTGAAGATAATATCGAGATATCCTTTCCTGTGCCGGGTTGTCTATCCAATTCGCACCAGGTTTTCAATAGCACGCAGAAATTCTGTGTAACGAAGATTAACATTATAGAAGAAGTGAAGCCATATAACTCCTCAAACTCTCGTCCTCTCCTTTCTGGACTTCTTCTTTATTGACTCTTCCCCAAAGGCTAGAACCATGTAGGCTCTCAAACGGAATCTATAAGATCGCCAAGTGGCATATCTGCCCTTGCCGTCTGCTATCTTTGACAATGTCAGGATGGCACACTTCTTCATAAGGTTCTCTATCAATTGGCAGCCCAAAGAGCTGATGCAAAGTCAATAGGTCCAGAGAAGTCTTCCCTTCTGGAGTGTAAAAGGTGTTGAACTCCTTCATGAAGACTTCTATCATGCCACAACACAATCCTTTGAAGATTGGATATCTGAAGCGGGCAGCATAAACACTCCCAACAAGGTCCACTTTACTCAGCAAGTCATGGTAGTTCTCAAGGACATGATCAGTGAATTCCACAAAGTATTCTCTGACCAGACTTGATCTTTAGATCACCGAACCAGCCCATTGCTACTTTGAGTTTGAAGCTCATGACTAAACTGTCAAAGACCAATGGCTCCTCTTTATAGCCCCATTTACAAGGAGAAAGGAACATCCCATGGCGCTTGTGCCTTGAGTTTGGGAAGCCCCTTATCATGACCCCACATGGCAGGGACAAAAGAGGGAGAACGGGTTAAGATGCCGTCTTAAGGACACATTATGTTTGTCCCACTTGGGATGAGCATCTCACTAGAATAGCCTGGCTTGAACAATAAGTCACAAGGGGTTACAGTACCCCTTAAGTTGTCTCTTGATTTCAAGATGGCATCCTCAGCATAAAAGGTTCTTCTTTTAGAGAGCACTCTATTGACCTTAAAGTCAAGTAGGAAGTTATATAAATGATGATCACTGGAGAAATGGGAAGGATAATTCTTGTCCCGCTTATACTGATAGAAGCCATCTATAAGAACAAGTTGGCTCTCATCCACCATGCCCTTGTCTCATTAGCAAAGGGGTGATCTAGCATTGCCTCCTCATAGAACTGCAACATTTCAACATCATCAAGGACATCGACTATGGGTGATAAGAAAAAGAGGCTCCCTAAAGGCCCTCTCTGCTCTATACCGTCTTTTTCAATGACGAAATTTTGTTCAAAAGGTCCAGTGGAGGAAATAGCTATATCTTCAGGGGTGGTCTCTGTTATCACTACTTTTCCCTTCTCTGATGAGGCCATTTTGCTACAAAAAGAATATCAGTAATTATAACAGAAATTCAAGAAGCTTCATCAAAGGAGAAAGAAACTCTGCAGAAATTCCGGCAGCATCTCTCCTTGACAAGGGGCTATCAGAAATTTATCAAAAGACATCCGACACATGCCTAGATGCTCCAAAAAAAGAAACCCCATGTCAAAAGATACAAGGGTGCAAGGGTGGCGTTCCATGACCTGATTCCTAAGAGCCGAGCTACAACTGGGACTAGGCACTGAAGCCGCAGTCCTAGGGATTGCTCCCACGAGACTGCCAAAGCAAAACTACTTGTACACTGGAGAAGTCACCAGACCTGCAATGCAACAGTAACGAGTCTGCGACTATTGCAGACCCGAGTCGATTGGTAAGGCCAAATGACAATTTCTTGCAGAGAAAAGTTAAAAAAAATATGAATATGCTGATACAAGTTTAAGAAGAAGGAAGAAATAGAAAAGATAAAGTTTTGTGGCTTTCCTCTTATCTGAATCAGTTATGGATGGAAGACCAAGCAGTCCCACCAGCAACTGACAAAAAAAAGGAAAAAAATTAGGGAAAGGCTCAGCCTCTCTTTGACCTTGTTCACAAAGCAAGCCGACGGTTACCCAGAAGGAGAAGAAGACAACCAAAGAAGAAGAAAGATAGCGCCTTCACCTCAAATCCGTCTGGCTACCCCTGCGTATGCATAGAGAGGTCGGGCAGAGTAGTGGCAACGTTCCCAGACAGCAGTAGGTGTGCTCGCCGCCGAAGAAGAGAAGAGGAGGAAGAATGGAGGCCAGCCGGCTTCCCCCTATACACGCGTGCACAAGAGGGGAAGAATAGGTGCAGGAGGAAGAAGACCCAAAAGCCCCGCAGATGGCGACTCTGAGCACGACGGATGTGGCTCTCCCCCAGGCAGTGGTGGCGGCGCTCTCTAGTGGCCACTGCAACACTCATCACTAGCAGGAAAAGAAGAAGGCAGAGGAAGGAAAGGTACGGGAGCAAGGGAACCTGTAACCTTCGTGGAAGCTGACCCCGAGCGTTGTGACAGTGGTGCTTCCCAGCAGTGACCCTGGTGCTCTCCAGTAGCGTCCCTGATGTCCATCGCCGACTAGAGGAAGAGAAGGGGACTAGAGGCTCAGCGAAGTCTGGCATAGTAGGAAAGGTAATTAAAGAAGAGGAAGAGGCCGAGCGAGAGGGAATAGCCTGCCCCCCTTTCCTTTTATAATTGTCCCAGTCAGTTCAAAGACATGGGCGGTCCAAGCGGTCCAAGGCCTATATTGGCCCGTCGACCACATACTCAATGAACTATGCCCCCATCTTTTAAAGTAGACGGTTTCAAGCTGCCTCAAGCATAGAACCGGTCCAGACCTGTCATAGAAGCAAGCTCAGGTTATGTTCTCTATGATAGCTATAATTTCAAGCAAAATTATTGTTGGAAGAAGTCAAATTGGTCTTCAACTGAAAAGGTAATGCCTTTGAGTGGGGCTGGTTTTAATAAACCGTGAGTCGCTTGAAGAGGATGTATATGCCACAATAGATGCACGCATACAACTTGTTTCATCATCCCAGACCTCTGTGCGCGAGCCGCATGCATGGGGGGATTTGTTGTCACCAAAATTGTGACAAGTCTAAGCCCAAGAAGATTAAAAAAGGCCCATGCAAGAAGAACAACATGGGCAGCAGCAGGCCCATCCTTTTTATACTTGAAGAGGCCCCAAATGTGATGTTTTGGGGCCAAATGGAGCAGACCAGCCCGTTTATTTGGGCTCTGCAGAAAAAGGAAAGATGAGCCCACAAAAAGGAACAAATGGACCTCTCATACCCCATGTATACCCTCTTGGCCCATACCCAATTTGTCCTAGACTAGGGAAAGAAGAAAACATGTGGTCACCCTATGCCCAAAAGGTTTCTAGAAGATGGTAGGTGGGAAAAGCAAAAAGAAACCATTGGGAAACCCCCAAATGCTACTACCCCATTGATTGTCTTATTATTGGGGCATACGTTTTCTTATCCTTAGGGAAATGGATGCACAAATTACCTGCCAAAAGCTGTGCATGGCCTATCTATAAAGGAAGAAGGTTCTACCCTAAGAAATTTTGGAGACGCATGCCCATCAAAGAGAAAAAAGAGAAGAAGAGAAGAGAGGAGAGAAGAAAGCAAGGTCATTCCCCCCTTCCTCTCTACCTCAGTAGCCAAAAGAAAGAAGAAAAAGTGAGAAAAGAGTACAACACAGGGGGAGATAGAAAGTACAATCTGGATTAATAAAGAGAGAGGGAGACATGCAAGTCTCATAAATTTATACATCATACAAACATGCATTCATCCAACATTCACATATCATCACATGACACATGTCCATGATCATCCAATCACATACAACCATACATCGCATGTATATTATGATGGTAATATAATTAGTTATATCTGAAATAACTCATGATTTCAAAATAATATAACTATATATATTAGGTTGTAAAATCATGACTAGCTAAACAATTTAGTTAATCACTAACGAAGTCTAAACAATTTTAGACATAGCTATCCGACGTTCAACATGGGGTATTGCCATAAAGTGCAGTTAATTCATCCTACCAGAATCTCATCCCAACATTTAATTAACTTACACAAAGTTAGTTAAGTCTAATATTTGAAACAGTTTCAATATTTATCCCTTAACTAACATTCCTATGAATTTTAAGAAAAACTATGTTGACAGGTGATAAAACTATTCTATGGCCTGTAAAATATTTTTTTACAATTTAGAGGATTTTTATCTAATTTTTTAAATTTTTTTGGAAATTTTAAGCTATTTAAAAACCCTCAAAAAATATTTTCAGAAAAAAGGGGGATCCGACACAGTAACGCTGCTCAACAAAAGAAGGGGGGGGCATGCATTGGGCACATTGGACCGTGGTCCACCACCTGCACTTAAGTTGGGTGGTGGACCGGGCCCAACTCGACCCTAGTGTGTGGCTAGGGTTCCAAACTCTAGCCACCGCCAGGCCCTTCCCTATTTGGCACTAGGGAAGAAGGCCCTGGCCCGCCGGCCAGGGCTCCAGCCGCGGCGCCGCCGGCCTCACCGGCACCGTCCAACAACGCAGGTGCCGGCGGCAACCCCCCATGCAACCATTTTTTTTTAAAAGAAAAACTACATCTTCTTTGTCATCAGGATCTTTACCTGCACTTCACTGCAACCAAGCACCGCCCAAGTGTTCTACCACTGCCATTCGACGCCCACTACGATCACGGACCTATTCCAGCAATCTTGAAACTCCGGCGACTCAATTTGTGGGGTTATAAAATGATTTTTAAACCCTAAAGATTATGTTGCGAATTAACAAAACGGCCGACTTTGCAGTGCCGGTTCTTGCTCTCCGGTGCTTCAAACTTTGAACCAAAAGAATCGGTGTGATCCCTATATTACCAAGAACATTTCCCAAGCGATGAGTACAATCCGTTTATCACATAATCAAACTAGGAATGTCGTCAATATGGCGACCCCGTGCAAAACGTGAATACATATAAGCCCCGAAATCGGCAATAACAGAGCACGAGCCTGGCTCTAATACCACTGTAAGATGCTCGTAGGACGCAGCAGAAAAATCATATGATGAGCAACAAGATCACGATGTTGTGTTCTTGCCATTTGAACTCAAATCAATAGAGAGTGAATGATTTTTCACCTTTGGGGGGTCGAGAAAAAATCTTTCGAAAATTGGAGACGAAGGAACAGAGATCGAAAATATCCTCAACTCGCAGTCGATCTGCGGGACGAGGTATCCGCAAATGCACACGGCCTCTAAGCATAATACCATATGGATTTACATGCAGACGGGATCTCCTTTGCATCATCTGCATCACCTTCCATCACTGGAGAGAGGAGAGGGATAGCCAGAGAGGGGGGTGGCTAGAGAGAGACCTATGTGTTGGTTAGGGTTTTTCTCTGCGTTCCACTATTATATATAGTATCCCGATTTTTACATGAAGTCCAAAAAATATATCTAAACCTCTATGAACCGAGTCTCATGTAAATCCTTATGTGTGTGAACCTCTAGGCCCGACTATCAACCTGGTTGTAGGCCTATTAACTTTAACATCTTTAAAGTTAAATTAATTCATTTGTCATCTCATGATCGAATGAAGTAAGCCTTTCGATTACGAACAACACCAAGCAACACCTCATGATCCCAAGAGATGTCGGGGATCATCAGCCCGCTATTGGAACTTGTATATCCATAGATTATCGTACATAAATAATCTTTCATCCACAGAACATAACAGTGAAGATGAAGTATGGTTAACTATTGAACTCTTCAATTACTTTAGTGGATCGATCGCTCAATGATATATCGAAAAACTCATTTTTCGATAATCGCATTAATCTTGTCCAGGAACTTAAATGAGTATAGACTATCATGAACGATTCCATCCTAACCCCTCAATCACCTACATGCGACTTCCACTACTAACGGTCACTTGAATATTTGGACCGGAATACTTTGAATCCTTAAGCAAGAGCTAGGTAGCAGCGGTCCTCGCACAAGATGTCCTTGGCGTCTCAAGCAAAAGGACCTACTATACTACTGCGATATAGAATATCCTAGTTAACAGTTAAGACCTGTTGGTTTTAGGTGGCCTACAAGCCAATTTGACTATGTAAATCTCGTTCATTTATTAATATAATGGCATAATATTCATTATGTGTAAATCGCATTAATTATCATTTCATAATGAAGTCCGTGAATATGTGATATAGTGATCAGATTATGATGAGATCATACTAATGAGACTGGTCACCTAAACACGCATATTCTTAATCGTTCCTAGTCGAAGGATATCCGAGAAGGACATCGGATATCCGGTTAGACTAGTACAGATTACTCCTACTCATATGATGAGGGTGACTGATCTCATAAGTCACTTGTGTGGAGACACTAAGGCGAATCTGTAGGTGCTCATTGGAGAATGAGTTCACTAAACTGATCCGACTGAATCGTTGGATGGTATTGTACCTCACTGTCAACCAACTTGATTCTATTGTAGCAGTTGCGTGGATGGTCCTCTGACCTGAGACACCAAGGACACCTTGTCGGTGGACTTCTGTGCTTTGACTTTAGTTTACGAATCTTTAGCCACGGGATTCTAATACGCCAAGGATTGGGTACAGCGGAATACCGTCGAAGGGAATTGTGTGTCAATAAGGAATCATTCGCTCTCGGTACTTAGAGAGAGAATGCTCTAGGAAGGATACGCGGAAGTCCCTGGCTAGGGCGGACGATAATATCGGGAAAGGAGTTTTCCGATATTCATCAGCGGCATCCAATCCAAGTGAGTCGACCGGTTAGGGTTTGACAGCACACCATACCCTGAGTTGACTCGAGAGCATTGTACGAATGAAGGATTATATCCGTGTGGTAACTGTCAGCGGAAAGGTTCCAAGAGTGGGTTACTTAACCCCAATACCTTCCGGGTTCACGCGGTGTTGCTTGGCACCCAACGTGATCGGAGGCCCGGTCGAATTCGATGTGCGACATCAATTCGATTGATTAATTAATTAATAAAGGGTTATTAATTGATTAATAAAGCCAGTGAAGAGTCACTGGGCTTGTTGCGCCATTAATTGGACTGGTACTTGGGCCTGGAGGGTCATACGCAAATGATTCTCAAAGCGATGGATAAATAAGTGGGTTTTATACAAACCGGGGGTTTTTATGAAAAACCGCGCGGTTAGTATAAAACATAGCGAACGGGCTGAGCAGGCCAAGCTGCTGCTAACCCTAGCCGCCCCTCCTCTGTTTCTCTCTCTCTCTCTGGCGTCTAGACAGATCCAGATCTGCTCTGCCGCTTCTCCGAATCCCGTTCGACGGGAAATCATCCGCGCGTTGCGGCTATCGTTGCGGCGACCGACGGAGGTTTCGTGTGCTGCGAAGAACGAGGAACGCGAGGATATCCGTCGCGGGGAGGATCACGTGGACTTCGCTAGAGGCCCGGCGCTTGCGCGGCTTGCGGTGTCACACCGACGAAACCGAACGGTTGCGGATTCGAATCCGCACACGGTGAGAATCGATTTTCCGATAATCGTAGTTTTTAGTTTTTCAAAAAGGGAACGGATCGCTGTTTAATATTTTATTTTCCGCTGCATGAGCAATCCGGAGAAACCCGAGAAAACCCAACAGTGGTATCAAAGCTAGGTTCCACTGTTTCTCGTCCCGTTTCGGTCTCCGAATTTAATATTTTCATGTATTATTCCATGTGTGAATTCGATTTGTTTGCTGGATCCGTGTTCATGAGATGAACACAGATATTTAAGAATAATCTGATTATTTTATTTCTGCAAAATCAAATTTTTGGGGATTTTTGGTGTTCTTCATGAGATGATGTTTTGGTGGTTTTCGGTTGGTTCGTACTTGCTTCCCAAGCGTTGGGAGGGCGAGTAGGGACTCCAGATCCCGAGTGGATAGTCACCACTATCATTGGGAACCCTTGCCGGCGCCGGAAGTGGCCGGATATAACCCATCTTCTTCTTCCTTGCCTACGGTTTGATCAAGAACCTGCAAAAGGGGGATGAATGAAAGATGTTTTAACCACCTAATACTGGGGACCGCCGGCTGCCCCAGCGGCGTCGGGCAGGTCGCCTGTGGTGTGGGCTTCACCGGTGGGGCCTGGCGACACCGGGGCACTCGCCGACGGCGGCCTGCAAAACTCTAGAGCCACCGGCTGAAATCTATTTCAGTTTGGGTTTTAAGGTTTCTGTGGGCTGAGCAGGAAGATGTTTGGACTTCTCTGGGGATCCGCCGGCATCGGGGAGTCACCGGCGGAGCCAGCCTACGCTGGAGGTCAGCCGTCGGGCGGCGCCGCCCGGATCCGCCGCCGACCTTCCTACCTGCAACCTGCAAAGGGACTTTAGGGTTTCGGGTGGGGGGTGCTCGAACCCAGTGGGCCGGCCCCCGAGCCGGTTCGGACCAGCTTGACCGGGTCCTGGCTGGGCTAAGGGCCGCCTGTGGCCGGGCCGCACCCTGGTCCAAGCCCTGGCTCGGCCAGGGGCCGAGCCAAATGGCCTTGGGCTGAGCCCTATTCCAAAATTCCCTTATAACCCCTATTGCCCATTAAAATATGAATAAAATTTGAATTTAATTTAAATTTCAAAAGTTTGTTTTGAATAATTTAAATTACTGTTCAATTTTTATTTAATTGCGTTTTAATTAATGATTTTGAATCATTATGTTAATTAAGGATTTTTTTTATTAACTAGTAATTAGTTGTTAATTAGTTGGGGTTAATATTAATTTAAATGTTAAATTGATTATTAACTTAAACTTAACTAATTTAAATGTTAAATTAGGTATTAATAGTTATTAGTCTAACTGTTAGATTATTAACTATTATATCAGCTAATTGTTAATTAATATTTGAGTTAGTTATTAATTTAATTGTTAAATTAATAATTAACTTAAATGACTAATTTAAATGTTAAATTAGTAGTTCTTAATTAATTACTGTTAGTCATTGATTTAATAGTTAAATTGATGATAACTTTAATTATCTAATCTAAGAGTTAGATTAATTAATTATTAATTAGTTAGTGTTAATTATTGGTTTAAGAGTTAAATTATTAATTAACATTAATTGACTAATCTAAGTATTAGATTAGTAGTTAATAATTAATTTGGTTGATTATTAATTTAAGTGTTAAATTATTAATTAACTTTGTTGGATTAATCTAAGAGTTAAATTAATCTTTAATAGTCTAATTGTTAGATTATTAATGGGGTTTAATCTAAGTGTTAGATTATTAGAAATGTTCTAATTGGCATGGAATAATCTGGAATTATTAATTTAGAGTGTGTGCACATGTGATGTGTGTTTATTGCTTTTAAATTTTGATTTAATTGCATGTTAGGTTAATAAAAGTATTTTCGAAATTCAAATACCAATTTTGATTAGATCCCAGCTTTTTGAAAGCTTAAATTATTTATTTTGAAAAACTCATTTGTTTTAGCCATTTGATGCGCTGAATCATGTGTAGAATGTTTAAAACACACCGTGGTCATGGATATGCACTTATTTAATTGTTCATGTGATGAATGGATTGTATGGATCGTAGATGTATGATTGTTTATTAATTGTTCATATATAGAGGTCTGCGCTCCTCTATCTCTCATACTCCGATGTATTTCTACCTCCCTCTCTCTCTTGTACTCGCCATAAGGCCCTCTTCAATTTACTTGTAATTCTAGAATTATTGTAATCTGATCGAGGCAACCGAGGAAGGAGCGAGGACGATCCACAACTGCAACCAAGAAGGTGAAAAGATGAAGATCCTTTGCCTTTGTGTTTGCAGGTTTATCTAATGTAAATGTTATATTAGATTGTGTGTGCGTTTGACTGTTGGCTCCAGTCAAATCCACTGTGCTATCCATGACCACACTAGACATGTACGTGATGCATTGTTTTCTTTTGATTATGAATCAAAGTAGGTTATAGTATTTAGTAAATATATACGATATATTTATACTATCACCTAGGAGAGACCAAGATAAAAGTTATCTAAATACCCTCAGATAAACTCTAAGCCGTAACGTGAGTAGTTAAGAACTTACCGCGTGGTCCACCATCGTTATAGTCATAGGATTCAAATCACTTTAGGCAGGTTTGTTGTGCTATCCACAAGGCCTGCTTAATTGGGAGGAGAAACTGTGGCTATGGCATTAGATGCCTATAGATCAGGGTAGAGGAACCATGTAGCTTTGTTGTGCTATCCACAAGGGCTGCATGCAAATCTATGCTCGTCGTGTAATGATGGTTAGCTTAAACCAGAATTAATAGTTTGTTGTGCTATCCACAAGGCCATTAAATCTCTGGGGACCGAAGCCATGATCAGATATTGCAAGGAGTTGAAAGTCCCATGAGTTTGGTGCTCTTTGATTGTATTACAGTTTGTTGTGCTATCCACAAGGCTGTAGTGCAAGTCATTGAGATTCTGATCCCCACTAGGAGACTGTCGGCGTCTCCCGTTCTATATAACTGAGGGTTATACAGTCCGTCGAAAATTAGTGGGAGTTAAACTTGAACAAAAGACCATGTCTTGTTTTAAATTTTAATAATTGAACATCTGCTAAATAGATTTTACTTATCTCCTGTAGGGAATTATGTTGTCGAATAACCCACTCCATGGCATACTTGATGCCCTTTTGACTTACCTGATCTACTCGGATTGGTTCAGAAACCTGAAGAATGTCTTCAGATCTGAGCACATTGACTTTGTCCCTGGAGCTGATCCTCTAGCTGAATCGGCATTGGATGCCCTTGAAGCAGAGATGATAGCTAATGATATAAGATCGAAGGACAAAGGCAAAGGAGTAGTGAAGGGTGACTGCTTCTACTATAAACAGTATGGTCACTGGAAGAGGAACTGCAAGGAGTTCCTTAACGATAAAGCTCATGGAAGAGTGAAGTTGTCCGAAGCTTCAAATATCTATATGATAGATATCAACTTGTCAGTTAGAGATTCCACATCTTGGGTATTAGATACCGGATGTGCTTCTCATATTTGCCATGATGTGCAGATGCTGACAAGTAAGCGCAAGCTGAGACAAGGTGAGGTGGAATTGAGGCTAGGAAACGGCGCAAAAGTTGCGGTGATTGCTGTTGGGACAGCAAACTTCAAGCTTCCATCGGGAGACACCTTACTATTAGAAGATTGTTACTATGTTCCTAGCATAATAAAGAACATCATATCAATATCTTGTTTGGACAAGATAGGATATAGGTTGACTATTGAGAATAGAAGTTGTTCGATTTATTATGGTAATAAATCAATAGCTTCAACATCTTTAGTCAACGGTCTATATCTATTAGATGTTTCTTATTACAATATTCATATTGATAATGCTCTTAAGAAGAGCAAGAATTGTGTGAACCAAGCCTACATGTGGCATTGTAGACTTGGGCACATTGGCGAAAGCAGGTTACAAAAGTTGCATAAGCATGGTTACTTAACAGCATTCGATTATGAATCGTTTGTAACATGTGAATCCTGCTTTATGGGAAAGAAGGCAAGATCTCCATTTACTGGATATGGAGAATGTGCCAAGGACATTCTGGAACTAATACATTCGGATGTATGTGGTCCCATATCCACCCAAGCCAAAGGTGGCCACTCATACTTCATCACGTTCACCGATGACTTCTCAAGATTCGGCTATGTGTACTTAATGAAGTACAAGTCGGAAGCATTTGAGAAGTTCAAGGAGTTCAAGAATGAGGTAGAGAAGCAGTTAGGAAAGAGTATTAAAGCTCTTCGATCAGATCGAGGAGGAGAATACTTGAGTACTAATTTCACACAATTATTAAAGGATAATGATATCCTTTCTCAGCTGACCCCTCCATATACACCACAGATGAATGGTGTATCAGAAAGGAGGAATCGCACTTTGTTGGACATGGTGCGATCCATGATGAGCTTTTCAGGATTATCAGTGTCCCTCTAGGGGTATACTCTAGAGTCAGCAGCATACCTACTGAACAGAGTACCCAGCAAGTCTGTAGCCTCTACTCCATATGAGATATGGAAAGGCAAGAAACCAGAATTTAAACATGTTAAAGTCTGGGGTTGTCCTGCTCATGTAAAGAGGCATGATCCAGACAAGTTGGAATCACGAACTGATAAATGTAGGTTTGTGGGATATCCAAAGGAAACCTTTGGATACTATTTTTTCCATCCTGATGAACAAAAGGTGTTTGTCGCCAGGAAAGCTGTCTTCTTGAAAGAGGAATACCTTCTCCAGGAGGACAGTGGGAGTAAAATAGTACTGGAAGAGGTTCCAGATCCCCGAACAGCTACATTACCATTAGATGAGATATCAGTTCCTGAATCTGTTCAGGTACACACAGGTGAGCCTCGTAGATCTGGTAGAGTACCTAGACTACCCGAACGATATGTGGGACATATTGCTGAAGGTAAGTCTAAGGTACAATATAATGAGGTTGATGATCCTAAAAACTACCAGGTGGCCATAGAAGGCACATAAGCCGGGAAATGGCGAGAAGCCATGAACTCAGAAATCCAGTCCATGTACACCAACCAAGTTTGGAACTTTGAGGACTTGCCCGAGGGTATTGTACCCATCGGTTGCAAGTGGATCTTTAAGAAAAAGATCGGTGCTGATGGACAGATCGACACTTATAAGGCAAGGTTGGTGGCAAAGGGATATCGTCAAAGGCAAGGAATTGACTATAACGAGACTTTCTCACCAGTTGCCATGATAAAGTCGATCAGAGTTCTTCTCGCCATTGCTACACATTTTGATTATGAAATATGGCAGATGGATGTGAAGACTGCCTTCCTCAATGGTAACCTTGAGGAAAAGGTGTATATAATACAACCAGAAGGTTTCACATCCAAAGAATCTCCAGATAAAGTGTCCAAGCTTCAAAGGTCCATTTATGGACTGAAGCAGGCTTCCCGGAGCTGGAACATAAGATTTGACGAGGCTGTCAAGTCTTATGACTTCATTAAGAATGAAGATGAGCCTTGTGTGTACAAGAAGACCAGTGGAAGTGCAGTCACTTTTCTAGTTCTTTACGTAGATGACATACTACTCATTGAGAATGATGTAGCTATGATGTCATCAGTAAAGATCTGGTTGTCGAAACACTTCTCCATGAAGGATTTGGGAGAAGCATCCTACGTGTTGGGAATACGGATCTATAGAGATAGATCAAAGAGGATGCTTGGAATGACCCAATCCTTGTACATAGATACCATAGTCAAAAGGTTTGGCATGGAAAATTCCAAGAGAGGTCTCATATCGATGAGACATAGAATTAATCTCTCAAAGGAACAGTCTCCTAAGACTCCTAATGAGAGGGCATTCATAAATAGAATACCTTATGCCTCTGCCATCGGATCTATCATGTATGCCATGCTATGTACACGACCTGATGTTGCATTTGCTCTAAGTGTTACGAGCAGATTTCAGGCTGATCCAGGCGAAGAGCACTGGAAGGCAGTGAAATGTATCCTTAAGTACTTGAGAAGAACTAAGGATATGTTTCTTGTCTATGGAGGAGGTGACTTGAAACTACGAGGCTTTACTTACTCGAGTTTCCAGTCAGATCCAGATGATAACAAGTCTACATCTGGATTCGTGTTTACGTTGAACGGAGGCGCAGTGTGCTGGAAGAGTTCCAAGCAAGTAACCACTGTTGATTCGACGACTGAAGCTGAGTACATCGCTGCAGCTGAAGCCGCCAAGGAAGCAGTGTGGTTGAAGAAATTCATCACCGACCTCGGCATAGTTCCCAGCATCTCTGAGCCTGTTCCACTATTGTGCGACAACAATGGAGCAATTGCGCAAGCGAAAGAGCCGCAGTCTCATCAGAAATCGAAGCATATTCTGAGGCGCTTTCACCTTATCAGAGAGATCATATCCAGAGGAGATGTAGTAGTGGAAAGAGTTCCATCTGTCGACAATGTAGCAGATCCACTGACAAAGTCGTTGGCTCAAATTGTGTTTGAGCGTCACCTAGAATCTATAGGCTTATTGTATAAAGGTGATTGGCTTTAGTCCAAGTGGGAGATTGTTGGTTTTAGGTGACCTACAAGACAATCTGACTATGTAAATCTCGTTCATTTATTAATATAATGGCATAATATTCATTATGTGTAAATCGCATTAATTATCGCTTCATAATGAAGTCCGTGAATATGTGCTATAGTGATCAGATTATGATGAGATCATACTAATGAGACTGGTCACCTAAACACACATATTCTTAATCGTTCATAGTCGGAGGATATCCGAGAAGGACATCGGATATCCGATTAGACTAGTACAGATTACTCCTGCTCATATGATGAGGGTGACTGATCTCATAAGTCACTTGTGTGGAGACACTAAGGCGAATCTGTAGGTGCTTATTGGAGAATGAGTTCACTGAACTGATCTGACTGAATCGCTGGATGGTATTGTACCTCACTGTCAACCAGCTTGATTCTATTGTTGCAGTTGCGTGGATGGTCATCGGACCTGAGACACCAAGGACACCTTGTCGGTGGACTTCTGTGCTTTGACCTTAGTTTACGAATCTCTAGCCACGGGATTCTAATACGCCAAGGATTGGATACAGTGGAATACCATCGAAGGGAATTGTGTGTCAATAAGGAATCATTCGCTCTCGGTACTTAGAGAGAGAATGCTCTAGGAAGGATGCGCGGAAGTCCCTGGCCAGGGCGGACGATAATATCGGGAAAGGAGTTTTTCGATATTCATCAGCGGCATCCAATCCAAGTGAGTCGACCGGTTAGGGTTTGACAGCACGCCATACCCTGAGTTGACTCGAGAGCATTGTACGAATGAAGGATTATATCCACGCGGTAACTGTCGGCGGAAAGGTTCCAAGAGTGGGTTACTTAACCCCAATACCTTCCGGGTTCACGCGGTGTTGCTTGGCACCCAACGTGATCGAAGTCCCGGTCGAATTCGATGTGCGACATCAATTCGATTGATTAATTAATTAATAAAGGGTTATTAATTGATTAATAAAGCCAGTGAGGAGTCACTGGGCTTGTTGGGCTATTAACTGGACTGGTACTTGGGCCTAGAGGGTCACACGCAAATGATTCTCAAGGCGATGGATAAATAAGTGGGTTTTATACAAACCGGGGGTTTTTATGAAAAACCGTGCGGTTAGTATAAAACATAGCGAACGGGCTAAGCAGGCCAAGCTGCTGCTAACCCTAGCCGCCCCTCCTCTGTTTCTCTCTCTCTCTCTGGCGTCTAGACAGATCCAGATCTGCTCCGCCACTTCTCCGAATCCCGTTCGATGGAAAATCATCCCCGCATTGCGGCTATCGTTGCGGCGACCGGCGGAGGTTTCGTGGGCTGCGAAGAACGAGGAACGCGAGGATATCCGTCGCGGGGAGGATCACGTGGACTTCGCTAGAGGCCGGGCGCTTGCGCGGCTTGCGGTGTCACACCGACGGAACCGAACGGTTGCGGATTCGAATCCGCACACGGTGAGAATCGATTTTTCGATAATCGTAGTTTTTAGTTTTTCAAAAAGGGAACAGATCGCTGTTTAATATTTTATTTTCCGTTGCATGAGCAATCCGGAGAAATCCGAGAAAACCCAACAAGACCATCTAGGAATTTTGGAGCAGATCAGTTTAGTGAACTCATTCAATCAATGAGCACCTACATGTTTGTCTCAATGTCTCTACACTAGTGGTTATGAGACCAACCACTCTCATCACATGAGTAGACACAACACATATCAGTCTGTCCGAATACTCGATGTCCAGTTCGAGTATTCTATGATTGAGAATAGTTTAGGACTTATGTTTATAGAGGGTTAATCCCATTATTATAACTCCTTGTGATTTAAATCTCATTGCATAAGTTCTCAGTCATCTTATATATATATATATATATATATATATATACATACATATATATATACATACATATATATGAGAAATACAATTTATTGTTGAATAAGAATTATAGGAATTCAGTCCTTGATTGGCTTAGGATACCCTAACTCCTTCAAGTTTCAGTATAGATGATGTGACCATGTTATTGCTCATAAATGACTTATAATAGAGAGTAACAATAGAGGGAATCTATATGGAAATCATGCTTTGGTTGTAGGTGCAGGTCAAAAAAGATCTAATGAGCAGCAAGGGTTCCAAAGGCCAAGGGCTCACTTTAGGTCACAGGCTTCTTGTATATGTTACTATCATAACCAGGAAGGCCACACAAAGAGAGATTCTCCGAAGTACAAGGAGGATGTGAAACTACACAAGTTAAAAGGGAAGGAGAAGGTAGAATAGTCATTAGTTAGGATAGTTGAGGAAGATAGTGAGGGAAAGTTAGAGTTAGTCTTGTGCACGACATCTTTATGAGAGGAAGATGCAGGTTGCATTTTATATCCTAGTGATTATGCTCACATGTGTTCAAATTGGGAATACTTCACCAAGCATTAGGCATGCGATGGTGCTTCAGTCCTATTGAGAAATGATGCTCTCGACAGGATTGTCAGAGTGGGATCAATGTGTGTTTACATGTTTGATGGGGTAGTGTGAATTTAGACAGAGGTCCAATATATTCTAGAGCTAAAGAGTAATCTAATCTTACTAAAAAGTATTGAATTCGATAGGTTACCATTGCATTTTTGAAGGTGGAGCTCTCATACCTTGTAAAGGAACACAAATTGTGCTAAGAGGGCTGATGATGGAGTGTGTATATAGGCTTTTAAGGAGGGTTGACATAAGTTCAGCCCAAGCAATGTCCCAAGCACGCAATTTAGATTAGTGGAGGACTTCATTTACTGATGATGGAGGGCAGAGGAAGCAAGTCACTTTTGTTAGTCTTAGGTGGCCTACAAGTCAATATGACTTTGCAATCTCGTTCATTTATTAATATAATGGCATAATATTCATTGTGTGTAAATCGTATTAATTATCGTCTCATAATGAAGTCCGTGAATATGTGCGATAGTGATCATATTATGATGAGATCATACTAGTGAGACTGGTCACTTAAACACACATATTCTTAATCGTTCCTAGTCGGAGGATATCCGAGAAGGACATCGGATATCCGGTTAGACTAGTACAGATTACTCCTACTCATATGATGAGGGTAACTGATCTCATAAGTCACTTGTGTGGAGACACTAAGGCGAATCTGTAGGTGCTCATTGGAGAATGAGTTCACTAAACTGATCCGACTGAATCGCTGGATGATATTGTACCTCACTGTCAACCAGCTTGATTCTATTGTCGCAGTTGCGTGGATGGTCCTCAGACCTGAGACACCAAGGACACCTTGTCGGTGGACTTCTGTGCTTTGACCTTGGTTTACGAATCTCTAGCCACGGGATTCTAATACGCCAAGGATTGGGTACAGCGGAATACCGTCGAAGGGAATTGTGTGTCAATAAAGAATCATTCGCTCTCGGTACTTAGAGAGAGAATGCTCTAGGAAGGATGCGCGGAAGTCCCTGGCCAAGACAGACGATAATATCGAGAAAGGAGTTTTCCGATATTCATCAGTGGCATCTAATCCAAGTGAGTTGACCAGTTAGGATTTGACAACACGCCATACCCTGAGTTGACTCGAGAGCATTGTACGAATGAAGGATTATATCCACGCGGTAACTGTCGGCAGAAAGGTTCCAAGAGTGGGTTACTTAACCCCGATACCTTCCCGGTTCACGCGGTGTTGCTTGGCACCCAACGTGATTAGAGGCCCGGTCTAATTCGATGTGCGACATCAATTCAATTGATTAATTAATTAATAAAGAGTTATTAATTGATTAATAAAGTCAGTAAGGAGTCACTGGGCTTATTGGGCTATTAACCGGATTGCTAATTTGGCCTAGAGGGTCACACGCAAATGATTCTTAAGGCGATGGATAAATAAGTGGGTTTTATATAAACCGAAGGTTTTTATGAAAAACCGCGCGGTGAGTATAAAATGTAGCAAACAGGCTGAGCAGGCCAAGCTGCTGCTAATCCTAGCCGCCCCTCCTTTCTTCCTCTCTCTCTCTCTGGCTCCCCAGGCAAGATCCGGATCTCCGGATCTGCTCTGCCGCTTCTCCGACTCCCGTTCGACGAGAAATCGTCCGCGCGTTGCGGCGATCATCGCGGCAAACAGCAGAAGTTCTGTGGCTGCGAAGAACAAGGAACGTGAGGATATCCATTGCAAGAAAGATCGCGTGGACTCCGCTAGAGGCTGGGCGCTTGCGCGACTTGCGGTGTCGCACCGACAGAACCGAACAGTTGCGGATTCGAATCCGCACATAGTAAGATTCGATAATCCGATTATCGTTATTTTAGTTTTTTCGAAACATAAATGGATCTCCGTTTTTATTTTATTTCCACTGCGCAGGAGATCCGGAGAAACCCGAGAACCCAACAACTTTCACTTCGGATATTGATGGTGGTAGTAGTATCTCATGCTAACTAGAGAGATGGAACCAGATTGGGTCATGTGGTAGTGTTAAGCTATACGGGGTGCCTAGTTGGGTGTGGGTGTTTGGACATGGGATGCGGCCAATGTCGGTAAAGTAGGCACATTGATTGATTATAGAATCCACATCATATTGTTCTTCAAGGTTGTTTGCAAATTCAAGCTAAGGTGGATAATGTTGTACACGTTGCTTGAATCCAAGGTGGACTCGGGCAACATCATCGGAATCCTAGTAGAACTTATGTTAGGAGTTGGATGGGGAGTTGGTTGCTACTTGGTGTCTTTGTGGGAATATGGAGTTGCTAGGTAGTCTTTCCTTATATATGTATGTGTAAATCTAAAAGTTGGCTACCATCATGGGCATCACGAATGTAGGGAGCCATGAGGGGACAAGGGTGTATACCACTTTCTTAATAGGGAAGTTTGACTTCTCCAAATCTCACTCTCATTCTCTCTGTGTGAGTGTGTGCGTCCTCTAGGTTGTTTGTACCAATCAATTCACATCTCACATAGTCTACATAGTTCTTCTATTGAGTCCGTGCAATAAGAAGACACTCTTGATCACCTCAAACTTAAGGATAAAGATGCTATCCTTATGCTTTTTACTTAGGACAAAGAATAAAGAAACAACTATTTTCTATAATCATAATGTGATTATTCTTTCTTTTATATTTAAAAATAGAATGTAATATTATTCTGATATATTGCATGAGAACTCTTGTAGAACTTCAACAAATCTAGAGTTGTGGTTTTGATAGCAAACTAGGACTTGCATTATTGTCGCAAGTTCTGTATGCACTTCTCTATTTTAAAGCCTATAGGTATAATAAAGTTTAGGGAGAGTTGTGAGCAACTAGGACTTGCATTATTATAGTAAGTTCTATCTATATCTCTCTTTTTGTATATATATATATATATATATATATATATATATATATATATATATATATATATATATATATATATATATATTAGTATGTACTTATTATACCTATAATTTACTTTTGTTTACATAAATACCCTTAATTTGTTGTTTTATGTTTCATTCACTTGGGGAGCAGAAATAATTCTAGATGAGAAATAACTAAATGCCACACGAATCTGATAACTGTGCATTCACTCAAAACATTAAAAAATTTATAATTCTAATTATTTATTTAATTTTTGAGATGTAGAAATCCTATTATCATTATGAGAGAAGCATATAATATTCATGTTGAATTATAACGTTATCCAATGATTTAACCTTTCTGTATCATTTTTATTATTCTTAAGGATAAGTATAGGGATGTAAGGATATTAGGATAAGCTTAAGGATCAACTTTTCATTTTAAGGGTTAAGCTATATAGCTACTTACTATCCTCACCGTTAAGTAACCATTTGCATCCTTATGTTCGTGTGTTCATAATCATCGGTCGCACATATCTCGCCATGCCTAAGGACGTGTTTGGTAAAACTTCTATTTGAAAACCACTTGTGGCCTCCACTTCTCACAAGGACTAACTTGAGGGAGAGAGATTATAACTAATTTTAGTTTGTTACATAAGTTAACTCTTTTATAACAACCTTACTTTTTCTCCAATCTTAGAAACTTCACATTGTAGCTTTTGATTGGAATCCAAAACTCAAGTAAAATGCTACATAAATAGCTTATAAAATCTAAGTACTTTACAAAAAATAAGTAAATGAAAGTGCAAAGTTTCTTTCAAATGGAAGTTATGCCAAACACAGCCTGTGAGTTATACCGGGACTTACAGGCCTATGCCTTTTTTTTTTTTTTTTTTTTGGATTACAATTGAAGCTCCTCAAGAGCTACCTACTACCAAAAGAACCTACGAAAGATACCGTCATTTCATCACGTCTTCCCTATTCTACTTCAGCAACTATGGGAAATTTTCCTTCCATCTGCAATCATGCCTAGTTTTCCTCGCCTCCACTGCCAGCCAATAAGCGATCCCGTTGGTGTTTCTGCTTTGATGCTTGAACTTGATCTCACCAATCATTTGACGTAGATACTTAACATCTTGAATCCAGCATAAATACCTGTCAGGTGGCACTGAGACCATATTAATCCAATCGATCACCATCGACGAGTCCCCAACCACCTCCAGCTTGTTCCTCTGACATAAGGTCCCTGCTCTAAGCCCCACCCAAATAGCCTGCTTCTTCCACACCTCTAGATCCCACTAACACGCTTCCAGCTGCCAAATTGGAGCCCTCTACATTTCTAGCATCAAAACCCACTCCCACATTTTTATCAAGCAGATCAAGTGCACCATCAGATTTAATTCTCAGTCAAGTAGGTGGGGGTTGGGTTACACCGGCCACACAAGCTCCTATAGGCAACAACTAGAGTTTGTAAACCCCACTTCAAAGTCTGAACCCTGTCAGCTTCCACTCCTAACAAATTTGGATGATTAATGTTGATGAAGATACTATCTTTGATTTTTGCAAGCTTCAAAATTTGTTCTGCCTTGACCTTTTTATCACCTGAACATTTCCGCCTTTCCACCACTCCCAATAGTCCATATGCTGTTAAGCTGGCTACATACATATTTTTGGCTTTTCTGTCCACATCTGCACTTCCAATGTCAGGTAGCTTTACCAACAATTTGTGTACCATCTTAATTGTCTTTCCATCCCCCACAATCCATTTGAAGTCATTTCTAGTTGAAGTAAGGAGTCTTGACACTTGCCTCCAGACTCGTGATTTTCATTTGGATTTGATATGCCTATTGAGATCACCATCGTGGCAATATTTGGCTTTCTTACCAGCTCTGTCCATAGGGTCTTCTTCTGAAGCCTCAATTGTCCAACCAGTTTCACTAAGGAAGCATCATTCGGTCCCCTTAAATCTTTGAATCTTAGTCCCTCCCTTTTCTTACTTACTGACCACCTTCTCAGATGTAATCCACCTCTTCCATCTTTCCTTTCCCATAGAAACTTCTTGCACACACTGTCAATCTTCTTCTTTGTCTTAACTGGTATCATATTACTATCTGCCCAATATAATGGCACTGTACAGACACAATGCTTAGTAAGACTCGCCCGGCCTCGCTTAGCTTTACCATCTTTCGGATCTTCCATCTCATCCTTGTTGGGACACCTGATCCAAACACCACTGCATGTGCATGATGTCTTGGGGACATTTGGCTTCCTTCTCAAATCATCCGCAAACATGAGATGCCTGGTGATTGGAGCCCTCTTATTCTCCCTAAACCCAATATGCGGTTATTGCCTACTCCCCAATGAAGACCAACTGAAATCATCTCTGCACATAAACTGAGAAGGTACAGGTATAGGGTCCTCCTGTCTAAGTCCCCTAGAAGCAAAGAACCAACCATTTGTCAACATAGAGAAAGAAATAGTTGTAATACAAGTCATCACCCACCCAATCCATCTCCAACTGAAATTCATCTTCTTTAAGACTTCTAGAACAAAACCCCACTTAGTCCTGTCATAAATGTGCTCCATATCCATCTTGATTGCCATACTGTGTTTCTCTTCTTTATGTGGAAACCTTCCTAAGCAACAAGGATGTTGTCCATATATACTCCTACATTGTACAAAGGCACATTGTTCAGCTGATATAAGCTTGCCCATAACCTTCCTCAACCAGTTAACCAATATTCTGGAAATGGGTTTATACAAGCTGATTGGTCTCAACTCTTTAACTCTCCAAGGGTTCTCACATTTGGGATCATCGGGGCCTGATGATTTATCTAACAATAACTTCCTGATAACTTCCTCCACCTCCTGCACAGTCAACTCTCAGTCAAGTTCAGCTTTGTCCTCCTCACTCAAGGTCTTCAAGTTGTAATACTCATTTAAATGTCAAACTATTGTATAATCTGTATCTTGAACGAGAGAAAGAAGTGACAAATCCTCTTTTCGACTCTGACTCTCCCACTCCAGCCATTGTACTCCACCTATTTTTGGAATGATTTTGGAGAAAACATGCTATGTCCTTCTGTCCTTGAATTGCATTTCCATTGCCATCAACAATTTCTTTTAGCTTGTTCTTGCTTCTTCTAATAAGGGTTATTGTGTTGAAATTTTTAGTGTTTCTATTGCCTTCGCTAATCCTATGCTCCATTGACTTTTGTTTCCATTTTATCTTCACCCATCTCCTAACATTATGTGTTCAGCCATTGCTTTCTCTAAGCCTACCCAATTATCTTGGAGACAGGCCTACATTGGACTCAATTTCTCTGTAAGCCATCAATCGCATCTGCTAGTTCTTGCATTTTGCGTTCAATATTCCCTAATCTGTCCCTATTCCACTGTATCAACTTCATCTTTGTCTCTGTCAACCTCTTGGCCACCTTGTACATCAGACAGCCATTGATGATAGCTGCCATCCACCAATCTTTAACAATATCTTCCACATCCTGGCTCTCAGCTTAAACCATTGAATTGGAAGGGTGATGGCCCAGCTTTTGTGTCGCTGTTGTCTAGGGACACAAGCAACAGACAATGATCCACTGCAATACGCGGGGAGATGTCTGACCCAGGCATCTGGAAATCTTTGCTTCCAGCCTTTGGTATACAAGCTCCTATCCAACCACTCCCAAATTCTATCTTGGCCACCTCTATTGTTGCACTAGGTGAATCTTTGCCCAGAGAACCCTATGTCTATCAGTCCAGTGTCTTCAATAAACTCACCAAATTCCATGTTTGCCTGAGACCATACAAAGTGCCTACCTCCTTTCTTCTCCTCCCTACTCAGGATACAGTTGAAATCACCTACGATCAAGGCATCCTTCACCAGCTCTACTGCTATACTCAATTCCTCCCACAATTCCCTTCTGGCGATAGGAGACATACTGGCATAGACCCCTACAAGCAGCCGTGGCTAGCTGTTCCCTTGAGAAATGAGAGTGTGAATTGCTTGGTGCCCCTCAAACTTCACATCTACTCTTCCCACAGCATACTTCCAAAGTAGAAGGGTGCCTCTAACCCCATTGCTAGCAGGAATTCTCCTCCACCCCCAATCTTCCCCTAACTTACTGGCTATCAAAGGCGATCCTTCTTCATACTCATGTGTTTCAAACAACATAATTGCATCCTCCTTCTCCTTATGAATCCATCGTAGACAAGTTGCCACAAACACTTGTGTACCAATCACCCTGCCATTCATGCAAGAATATTCATTAGGAAATAAGGATGGGTTGTGTACTAGGACCTAGTGCTCCTCCACCTTCTCAATGGACCGAGATTTGCTCAGCTTCCTTTGTCGTTCAGCTTCTACTCTTCTATTTGCTGACAGTGCCCCTACACCATAGCTTCTGTTATTGGACCACCTTCTCTTCGAATCAGCACTCCCATTAGACACCTTGCCTCCCTTCTTCCTCTCGCCCTTCTCAGGCACTATCATCCACTTACCACAACTAGCACTTGGCCAACCAAGGAGTTCCAAATAACTCCTCTTGACCACTATGCTTGAGTATACACTTTAGGTGGTTAGCCGTCAGTCTTGGACCTGATCATTCGATAAAGCTGCTTTCATGGAACTATAGTGCGAATTTGGGCCCACTATTGTTGAGCTTCTTTTTAGGCTATTTGTGCATATATGTTCTAGAGCCATTTTTACCCTCTTCACCTTCTATTTCGAGTATGTTGCCACAAGACCAATCAAATGAGCCTTGATGTTCCTCTAATTTGTATTAACCAATCCTCGTTCTTGCTAATACTTCTAATTCCTTTCATCATCCTCCACTTGATTGTTGTTGTTTATTGACATTGTTGGGGGAAAAAATTATGCACACGTTAGAAACTATCCATCGTTTAGAAGTGCAAGAGGTTTCCACATGGGAACCATCAGCTGGCATGCATTCTGGTGTTGATCTATACTCCATATCCCTTCTGCCAAAGAAGGATAGAATTCCTTGGTTTTGTCCTATTTGCAATGGCTAGAGGAAGTTTCTCGTATTTACCATTGACTATTCCATGATGTGGATCAAACCATAACCTTTGGCTCACCTCATCAAAAAGGATGTTTGGGATTTCATCTGGAACTCTAACATCCACAGGTATTTGATACCATCAAATCCTCATGACTAATAGTGACAAGCAATTCTATGATGCTAAGTTTCAAAAGGTGTGGAAAGTATAAGATCATGGATTTGGATCACCATAATAGGAAAGTAGATGGAATCAACACAATCCCTACTAGATGGCTTTAAATATTCTTGGTAGGTTCCTTGCACAAAGGAAAAACCCGTTCTCTCTGCTTCGCACTATTTTTGAAACTAATTGATCTGGTTTTAGCCATATGATTTTAGATTGGAGTGCTGAAGATCGATCAATTTTCCTTTTTTTTGAAAGAATAATTGCCAAGACCAAATGAGCTTGACATCTATACTATTTGATCAATGGTCAGATGGTTGTTTATTAAAGAAAAAGGAAAGAAAACAATGTAAGGCAGAGCAAATCAACTTTCCCTATAGTGCGTAGATACCAAGAATCTTGAGGCAAACTTGGATCCTAAAATCATACATGGGTTCATGTACAGTAGTGGCATGCATACTCACAAGCTCAATCCCTTAGAAAAAGGTAAGACCCTTTAATACAAACAATAGGCCTTAGCTATGAATTCACTTCTCTTACGACTCTATTCTTAGGGTCTTATACTTCTCTTGGCACTATCGGTTAACTTGAACCTCCTTTCATTGAGTTGAACATCTAATGAAACTTCCTTTTGAAAATAATTAGGAAGTCCTTAATATTGAAGTGTGGTTCTTATAAGTGCATATTTGGATGGAAGTCAGTAAGTGCAACAGGAAGGAAAATAGTTTCTTCACTGATCTCTTTATCAGAAATGGGAAAAGTTGTACTTGCAGAGGGAGAAAACTGGGTGGAGCGGATCTACCACATGATGAGATTGTTTGATGGAGAAACAGTGCCTTATAACCTGAAAACACCAGAAGGTGGTCAGGGGTCCCCCATATAGGTGGGGAAAGACCCTTCGATGCCTAAGTTAGATCCTCTGGAAAAAGTCGGCTGGCTAAGGTTTTTTAAGTGTCAATATGCATACCCTATTCTTGAGGAGGACCATCCACTCTATAGAGCCTCTGAGAGAGGAGAGAAAAGTCCTCTTGTAACGGCTCCTTACGCACATGATTAGGGCCCTTGATTGTAGGAAATTGTGCCACACTAAAAGGGAAGGTGAACCTGTCCTTTCTAGCCTAGTGCCAGAGATCATGAGTCACCTTAATTGTGAAGTTATTGACTGTGATTTCCACTTTTTGGTGGGAAAGGAGATGCTTGAACCATCCTAAGTGCCCCACCTTCTCGCGAAGTCAGAGTCTCGATCAAGTGGTGTTTGGGGCCCTCATAAGGTGCTTTAGCATTGCTGGTCCATTGAGCTAGGGCTCCAGCCAAGTGGGGAGGAATTCGAATATCCTGAAGAGCCTGATCCTTTCGGGAGTCGGGATGAACCCCCTAAGAGCCTATGCTCTCGAGAGGTAAAAACTCCGCTTAAGACCTTATAGGGCCTCTTCTTAGGAACCACGATCTTGGGGCGGTGTCGTTGGGTACTCGTAGTGGACCCACATGGTTATTGTGCATAGGGCCTTCAAACTGGGTCGTGGGCTTTCTGGGCTGCCCTCTGTTGGGCCCAATTGGGCCAAAGCCAAATCAACCATCTTCACTAGCCCCCTCACTCTCAAGCTCATGGCGCATGAGCTTGGTAGTGACCCTATGTTGATTTACCAAAAGGGTTGGTGGGAACTAGGATCGAGGATGCAAGGACAATATAAGGACATCCATTTATGGGATGATCAATGTTCGCTTGTCACTTCGCATCCCATCTTGTCGCCTCTTGCTACTGACAACAACGTTTCACCATGTGAACCGTTGGATGTGAGTGATGCGGCTTTAACACCATCTCGAGTTATCATGATGCCGATGTCACGTCATCTTTCGACGAGACTTCTTTTCTATTTGGACTGGTGATAGGGTTTAGTACCTTTTGGGTTTCATAGTTGCCTCTCGAGGGGTAATGTTAAGTTCCCCCTACATAAGATAGAGGAAAACCCTAAAGCTCCACTCTTTAGTTATAAGCCATCTGCCTCTCCTTTTCGTCCCTACCAAAGCAAAGAATTTCTTCACGAGCTTCTTGGGCGCCGCAGCTGTCACTGGTGAGTTTGTCCTAGCTCCTTCTCCTTCATCGTCTTCTTCTCCATCTACGTGATCCTCCCGGATTGCCTCTTCTTCTCCCTGGTCAGAGGGTTATTCTTCTTGAGTTCTTAGGTCATCCTCTGTAACGACCCGCCACCCTATAATCGGAGATCCGATTACTAAATGGGTACCGAATCATTAATTTGGAACCAAACCAGGATCTAAGTAAGTCTGGGAAATAAATAATAAACTAAGCTAAACATTCACATCGCATTGAATTGAAAGGAAAATGCATAAATTAAAAGTTATTACAATGCGACTCGATACAGCAAATAATTACATACTCCAACAGAAGAGAAATAATTAAGCATACAGGCCAGAAATAAAGATAACAACTACGTCGGGGCATACCTCGGAACAACAACTGACGGCGCGCGACACAGAGCAGCACACCCCTCCCTAAGTCTACCTGGAGTCCTCACCTGAAAACCGCAGGGGTGAGTCTCAACGAAAGACTCAGTAAGGATCCTTCGATCCCCACTGCCCACACACACACCCACAAGTGTAATTACCAAGATACAAGTAAACAAGGTAAATAAAGCTGTAATACATTACCCTTAATTCTCGATATAAACCACATGCGTTCGGAATATAACATGCATATCACAGAAATCATTCTATCAAGGAGCCTACAACTCGCGTCTCGGCAAAACGCGTCAACTATGTCTCCGAAAGTGGGAAACAACGACCTGCTGAGACCAAACAGTAACCCCTCGGATAGCACGCTGGCTACCTCGGCAGTTACTCCTTCTCCCAGCAAACACCGACCCGCTGAGACCAAATAGTAACCCCTCGGATAGCACGCTGGCTACTCTGGCCCAACTGGATCAGGTGGTTACTCCTTCCCCCAGCACGAGTGACACTCCAAAGGTACCACTCCGACACTGGTACAAGCTAGCTAACCCCGGGGTTCACCAGGTGACCCTCTCTCACTAGGCGTCACCCCGCCTCTGCTCCCGTCAGCGCTGTGTCCCTCCGCACCGACACAGGGTGTCAAACGCTACAATTGTCACTCTAGGTCCACAGTAACATAAAACACGGTACAGTGCGATCCGATCACGTGAGAAGTCCACGGTCGCACGACATATAACGTGGTGTCATCCGGTCACGAAGAGTCCATCACATCGAGTATACTAAAAGCATGCATTAACCAACTATCTAGCACTGTAAACACATTTTACTAGCATGGATTAGTGTGGTTCTGTCTTGAATTGCGTCGCCCAAGGCCGACGCCATTCAAGCACCCTAAACTGGTTCATGAAATATCGACCTCAGAATATGGCCTAAAAGGCGTTGACACCAGAGGTCGCCTTTTAAAAGGCGTCAACATCCTCAGACGCCAATAACACAGAAAATCCAGAATTTGCAGAAAACATCAATCGCTAGATTTCTGCCTAAAAGGCGTCATGGTGGCCCGACGTTACTCCAATTCGCGTCGTCCATGCACGACGTCTTTTAGGGCCGGAAACCCTAAACTGACAGAACCTCAATGGGGTGATTTCTGCCTAAAAAGGCGTCATGGTGGCCCGACGCTACTCCAATTCGCGTCGTCCATGCACGACGTCTTTTAGGGCCAGAAACCAGGTTCTGTTTTCTTGCCCGAGGGCTCCCTTTTTCACCCCCAAATGTCCCAAAATCAAACCAAACGGAGGAAGAAGAGGGGCAAGCTAATCTTTACCAAACCATATTTTAGAAACCCTCATTCCCATCAAGAAAAGTTCCTAAACATGCTTATTCTACCCAAGAACCATAGACCCGTTGCATGCTTCAAAGTGGTAAAACATTTGAGGGAATCGTCACCCTATAGGTCTATTGAACTCCTCCTGGCTCCGCCGCCACACCGTCGCACCGCAGACCGCCGCCGGTACTCCGAGGACGCCGCCACTCCGCCGGGACGTCGGCCGCCGCCCGGAGAATGGAACGCCGCGAAGAAAGTGGTGGTGGTAGTGGTGAGAGGTAGAGGGGTAGTGGAGTGGAGGGAGAGATGAAATTGTGGGAGGAAAAGAGGAAGGGGAAGGGAGGGCCGTCGGAGCTGCCGGGGAAGAGAGGAGAGAGAGGAGGGAGGAGAAAATGAGGGAAAGGAAGGAGGGTTCGCGGGGTTAACCAGAAAGCCTAAAAACGCGTCGAGATGTACGGACGCCTATCAGATGACATGACGGGCCGTTCTGACAGAACTCTGAAACGCGTCTCCCAAGACCGACGCCATTCAGACGACAAGACCGGCACCGTACTCTGACACCACAGGGTCGCAGTCAGAAACACGTCGACCATCATGGACGCCGTTCAGACGACACGACCGGCCCGTACACTCGCGACCCAAGGCCAGCCCGCGTGGCATCCACGTGGCACAATATAAAACGCGTCTGCCATGCCGGACGCCGTTCAAACCGCGTCTCGCAGACTCGACGCGAAATAGAACAGGGTCCCAGCCCCGTTAGGGCCTAAACTATAGAGTCCGACCCGGAAACTGACCCGATAACCGGATCCGAAACCTCAGTCCTTACATTCTCCCCCCCCTTAAAATAATTTCGTCCTCGAAATTGGTTACTACTGATAACGATGATACAGGTTTACAAGAGAACTTACGAGAAAAGGTAGGGGAACTGCTCCCGCATCTCATCCTCGCGCTCCCAGGTTGCCTCGGCCCCGGAGCGGTACTGCCAAATCACCTTGACCAAAGGTACAATCTTGTTCCAAAGGACTTGTTCCCTGCGATCCTCAATACGAACTGGAAACTCTGGAAAATACAAGTCCTCAGCAATCTCCAACTCTGAGAAATCTAGAACATGGGACGGATCCTAAACATATTTTCTCAGCAAGGAAACATGGAACACATCGTGCACTCCTGCAAGACTGGGCGGCAAGGCCAGCTGATACGCGGTTTCCCCAATTCGAGCAAGAATGGGAAAAGGCCCAACATATCGCGGACTCAGCTTACCTCGCTTTCCGAACCTCATCACGCCTTTAGAGGGTGAGACTCAGAGAAACACGTGGTCCCTAACCTCAAACTCAAGTGGTCTCCTTCGGATATCAGCATAGCTCTTCTGCCTACTCTGAGCTGAAATTAATCTCTGCTGTACCACCCTGGCAACCTCAGCACACTGTTGTACTAACTCTGGCCCTGCTATCTGCCTCTCGCCAATCTCGGACCAACACACCGGGGATCGACACGGCCGCCCGTACAAAGCCTCGTAAGGCGCCATGCCGATACTAGAATGATAACTGTTGTTGTAGGCAAACTCCACAGTAGGCAAATGTTGCTCCCAAGAACCTCCCCAGTCTAAGCAACATGCCCTGAGCATATCTTCCAGAGTCTGAATGGTCCTTTCCGACTGCCCATCAGTCTCGGGATGGTAGGCTGAACTGAAGGCCAACTGCGTGCCCAAGGCCTTCTGAAAACTCTTCCAGAACCTGGAAGTAAACCTCGGATCCCGATCTGATACGATGGATAAAGGCACCCCGTGCAGAGAGATGATCCAATCTACAAACAACTTAGCCAACTTACCGACTGACCAGTCCTTTCTAATAGCCAGGAAGTGTGCCGACTTGGTCAGCCGATCAACAATAACCCAGATTGCGTCTCTCCGGCCAGGGGATACAGATAATCCCATCATAAAGTCCATAGTCACATGCTCCCATTTCCATTCCGGAATCGGCAAGGGCTGCAACAACCCTCCAGGTCTCTGATGCTCGGCTTTAACCTGCTGACAAGTCATGCACCTAGCCACATATCCAGCCACATCTTTCTTCATACCAGGCCACCAAAAGTGCCTCCTCAAACTATGATACATCTTAGTTGTCCCGGGATGCACTACATATCTAGAACGGTGTGCCTCATCAAGGACACTCCTGCGCACGTCCTCTTCGGTCGGAACATAGAGTCTACCTCTAAACCTGACTGTACCATCATCCCACAACTCTACCTCCGGTCTCTGGAGAATCTGCGGTAACTCTACATCTGCCCTCTGGGCCTCAATCACAGCATGGTACACTGCTGGTCTCACAGTCAAACTAGCCAACACGGCTCTATCATCCTCACGTGGAACTCGAAAGGAAGATTCCACAACTTGTTCAAATAATCTCCATTCTTGAATCATAAGATATGACATGACCGTCTTCCGACTCAAGGCGTCTGCCACCACATTCGCCTTGCCCGGATGATAGGAAAGGTCGAGGTCATAATCCTTGATGAATTCCATCCACCTACGCTGCCTCAAATTCAGGTCTCTCTGCGTGAAAACATATTTCAGGCTCTTGTGATCGGTAAAGACCTAAAATTTCTCTCCATACAAGTAATGTCTCCAGATCTTCAATGTAAATACCACAGCTGCCAATTCCAAATCATGTGTGGGATAGTTCTCCTCATGCTTCTTCAGCTGTCTAGAAGCATAGGCCACGACCCTACTGTTGGGTTTTCTCGGTTTCTCCGGATCGCTCACGCAGCGGAAAATAAAATTTTACAGCGATCCGTTTCCCGTTTCGAAGAACTAAAATATGATAATCAGATTATCGAAGTTCTCACCGTGTGCGGATTCGAATCCGCAGCCGTTCGGTTCCGTCGGTGTGACACCGCAAGCCGCGCAAGCTCCCGGCCTCTAGCGAAGTCCACGCGATCCTCCCCACGACGGATATCCTCGAGTTCGTCGTTCTTCGCAGCCCGCGAAGCCTCCGCTGGTCGCCGCAATGATCGCCGCAGTGCGCGGACGATTTCCCGTCGAACGGGATTTGGAGAAGCGGCGGAGCAGATCTGGATCTGCCTGGACTCCAGAGGAAGACAGAAACTGAGGAGGGGCGGCTAGGGTTAGCAGCAGCTTGGCCTGCTCAACCCGTTCGCTATGTTTTATACTAACCGCGCGGTTTTTCACAAAAACCCCCGGTTTATATAAAACTCACTTATTTATCCATCGCCTTGAGAATCATTTGCGTGTGACCCTCTAGGCCCAAGTACCAGTCCAGTTAATGGCCCAACAAGCCCAGTGACTCCTCACTGGCTTTATTAATTAATTAATAACCCTTTATTAATCAATTAATCAATCGATTTGATGTCGCACATCGAATTCGACCGGGCCTCCGATCACGTTGGGTGCCAAGCAACACCGCGTGAACCCGGAAGGTATTTGGGGTTAAGTAACCCACTCTTGGAACCTTTCCGCCGACAGTTACCGCGTGGATATAATCCTTCATTCGTACAATGCTCTCGAGTCAACTTAGGGTATGGCGAGCTGTCAAACCCTAACCGGTCGACTCACTTGGATTGGATGCCGCTGATGAATATCGGAAAACTCCTTTCCCAATATTATCGTCCGCCCTGGCCAGGGACTTCCGCGCATCCTTCCTAGAGCATTCTCTCTCTAAGTACCGAGAGCGAATGATTCCTTATTGACACACAATTCCCTTCGACGGTATTCCGCTGCACCCAATCCTTGGCGTATTAGAATCCCGTGGCTAGAGATTCGTAGACCAAGGTCAAAGTACAGAAGTCCACCGCCAAGGTGTCCTTGGTGTCTCAAGTCCGAGGACCATCCACGCAACTGCGACAATAGAATCAAGCTGGTTGACAGTGAGGTACAATACCATCCAGTGATTCAGTCGGATCAGTTCAGTGAACTCATTCTCCAATGAGCACCTACAGATTCGCCTTAGTGTCTCCACACAAATGACTTATGAGACCAGTCATCCTCATCATATGAGCAGGAGTAATCTGTACTAGTCTAACCGGATATCCGATGTCCTTCTCGGATATCCTCCGACTATGAACGATTAAGAATATGTGTGTTTAAGTGATCAGTCTCAATAGTATGATCTCATCATAATCTGATCACCATAGCACATATTCACGGACTTCATTATGAAACGATAATTAACGCGATTTACACATAATGAATATTATGCCATTTTATTAATGATGAACGAGATTTACATTGTTAGATTGGCTTGTAGGCCACCTAAACTAACACCTACCATGCTGCATTAGCACTGCACCCAAACCTCGACGTGATGCATCTGAATAAACCACAAACCCTCCTGAACCTGATGGAAGCACCAGCACTGGGGCCGAAGTGAGACGAGTTTTCAACTCAGTGAAACTCTGCTCACACTCCTCGGTCCACACAAAACGAACTCCCTTACGAGTCAACCTCGACAAGGGGGCCGCTATCGAAGAGAATCCCTGGACAAACCGCCTGTAATAACCTGCTAGCCCCAAGAAACTTCTCACCTCAGTCACTGAAGTTGGCCTGCTCCAATCCATCACTGCCTCGATCTTAGCTGGATCCACTGCAATGCCCTCGCCAGAAATGACATGCCCAAGGAAGTGTACCTTGTCTAGCCAGAATTCACACTTGCTAAACTTGGCATAGAGTTGGTGCTCTCTCAGGACCTGCAACACCACCCGAAGATGAGTGGCGTGCTCCTCCTCAGAAGAAGAATATATTAAAATATCATCTACAAATACTACCACAAACTGATCCAGATAGGCCATGAAGACTCGGTTCATCAGATCCATAAAGGCCACCGGAGCATTGGTCAAGTCGAAAGGCATAACCAAAAATTCATAATGTCCATACCGAGTCCTAAAAGCCGTCTTACTGACATCGACATCACGGATCCTCATCTGATAATATCCAGATATCAGGTCAATTTTAGAAAACACCTTTGCAGACTGCAGCTGATCCATCAAATCATCGATCCTTGGAAGTGGGTACTTATTCTTTATCGTCACCTGGTTCAGCTGCCTATAATCAATGCACAACCTCAGAGAACCATCCTTCTTCCTGACAAATAGAACTGGAGCACCCCACGGAGAAGTACTGGGACAAATGAAACCCTTATCCAGTAACTCCTGCAACTGCGCCTTCAACTCAGCGAGTTCGGCTGGTGCCATCCGATATGGGGCCTTAGACAAGGGTGCCGTACCCGGTGCAAGCTCGATGGTAAACTCGACCTCTCGCTGAGGAGGAAGGCCAGGCAACTCTTCAGGAAACACATCTGCAAAGTCACACACTACAGGCACCTCCCAAGGACTGGGACTGTCACGAACATCGGAAACAACAACAGAGGCAAGGAAGGCCTCACAACCACCAGCAAGCAACCTCCGAGCCTTAAAGGCAGAAATAAGAATACCTCGAGAAGAGAGCCTAATACCTTGGACGTAGAAGGTCGGGATGTTCGGAATAGAGAAACGCACCCTCTTCCTGTGGCAGTCCACCTCAGCATAAAAAGCTTCCAACCAATCCATGCCCAGGATCATATCAAAATCACGAATAGCAAGCACAACCAACTGGGCGGGTAACTCATGGCCCTCAATGGTCAAGGGAACATTCTTCAAACAATTATAAGATAACATGAAATCCCCAGAAGGAACCTCTACCATCAATCCATCAGATAGCTCATCAACGGGTGCAGAAAGAATATCTATGAACTGCTCAGAAATGAAAGAATGCGAAGCACCCGAATCAATCAACACATGTGCAGAGTTCCCAAGGACAGAAAGTGTACCTTCCACCAAGTTGGACGCACGAGCCTCCTTCCTGGTGATAGCTAGCACTCTCCCCTGGGTCCTCGGCTTCTTCTGATCAGCTGGCCCTTGCCTCTGGCCACGCCCCTGCGGCCAAAACGTCGCCACGTGGCCCTGCTGGCCACAAGTATAGCATCTCCCGGAGAAAGCAGGACACTGAGTCCCACCATGCGCACCACCACAGTGCTGACAAACTGCTGGAAGCCTCTGAGCTGGCTCCTGCTGAGCGCTGGACACCGACTGGCTCTACTTATCCTGCCTGGGTCTACTACTACCGCTGCTGCCACTACTGCTGCCACCGCCTCGAAAGAATCTCCTAAATCTGGAGCTGAGTGACGACGATCCCGATCCGGACGAAGGGGCTGCTGCCGCTGCCTTACCCTTGCCACGAGCTGGTCCCTGAGCAGTCATTCTTCTCTCCCGGGCTGACTGATTCTGCTGTGCCTCCACTGCTGTTGCACACCTAACCGCTGATGCCAAGTCTGTACAACAGTGAGATGCCACAAAGTTCCTCAGACTGAGCCTCAGTCCATCCACAAACCTCTCAGTACGACGCTCCTCGTCCCCTGCAAATGAAAGGCACAAACCTCCCAAGCGAAACAAACTTCGCCTGGTACTCGAGTACTGTCATACTCCCTTGAGTCAGCTCCATAAATTCTCTTTCCTTGGCCCTCTGGACATGCCTAGGGAAATACTGCGCATTGAATTCCTTTACAAAAGTCTCCCATGAAATCTCCCTGAGACTTCTATCCTCATATGACAAACTCTTCAAAGTGGTCCACCAATCATAGGTGCTATCCTTCAACATGAAGGTAGCCAACGAAGTCCTCTCAACTGCTGCACAATCCATAATATCAAAAGTCTTCTCCATCTCCCTCAACCAGTGAACGGCCTCATCAGGGTCGGGACGACCGGTGAAATGAGGTGGCCTCAGCTTCAGGAATCTCTCTAGTGTAGCTGTAGACCCTCCCCGAGCACTGGAACTCTCACTAGGGTCTCGGGTCTGATATCTAGCCATCGTGTCCATCATAGCCTCCATGAACTGCTCTACGCTCGGCCTACCGGCCTCAGATCCACTAGGGACATCTCCCCGCTCTCGAATAACCGGCATCCTCTTCCTAGGATCCATCTAATCGCCTACAATCACAAAATCGAGAAGTTCTAATTAGAAACCTAAAACCTATGCTACCGCCGTGCCTGTACGGGATAATATAATTATTTGCCGGACTCACGACATTTAACCTAGTTATTCATTTATTTACCAGACCGAATGCTCTGATACCAACTGTAACGACCTGCCACCCTATAATCGGGGATCCGATTACTAAATGGGTACCGAATCATTAATTTGGAACCAAACCAGGATCTAAGTAAGTCTGGGAAATAAATAATAAACTAAGCTAAACATTCACATCGCATTGAATTAAAAGGAAAATGCATAAATTAAAAGTTATTACAATGCGACTCGATACAGCAAATAATTACATACTTCAACAGAAGAGAAATAATTAAGTATACAGGTCAGAAATAAAGATAACAACTACGTCGGGGCATACCCCGGAACAACAACTGACGGTGCGCGACACAGAGCAGCACACCCCTCGCTAAGTCTGCCTGGAGTCCTCACGTGAAAACCGCAGGGGTGAGTCTCAACGAAAGACTCAGTAGGGATCCTTCGATCCCCACTTCCCACACACACACCCACAAGTGTAATTACCAAGATACAAGTAAACAAGGTAAGTAAAGCTGTAACACATTACCCCTAATTCTCAATATAAACCACATGCGTTCGGAATATAACATGCATATCACATAAATCATTCTATCAAGGAGCCTACAACTCGCGTCTCGGCAAAACGCGTCAACTATGTCTCCGAAAGTGAGAAACAACGACCAGCTGAGACCAAACAGTAACCCCTCGGATAGTACGTTGGCTACTTCGGCAGTTACTCCTTCTCCCAGCAAACACCGACCCGCTGAGACCAAACAGTAACCCCTCGGATAGCACGCTGGCTACTCCGGCCCAACTGGATCAGGTGGTTACTCCTTCCCCCAGCACGAGTGACACTCCAAAGGTACCACTCCGACACCGGTACAAGCTAGCTAACCCCGGGGTTCACCAGGTGACCCTCTCTCACTAGGCGTCACCCCGCCTCTGCTCCCGTCAGCGCTGTGTCCCTCCGCACCGACACAGGGTGTCAAACGCTACAACTGTCACTCTAGGTCCACAGTAACATAAAACACGGTACGGTGCGATCCGGTCACGTGAGAAGTCCACGGTCGTACGACATATAACGTGGTGTCATCCGGTCACGAAAAGTCCATCACATAGAGTATACTAAAAGCATGCATTAACCAACTATCTAGCAGTGTAAACACATTTTACTGGCTTGGATTAGTGTGGTTCTGTCTTAAATCGCGTCACCCAAGGCCGACGCCATTCAAGCACCCTAAACTGGTTCATGAAATATCGGCCTCAGAATATGGCCTAAAAGGCGTCGACACCAGAGGTCGCCTTTTAAAAGGCGTCAACATCCTCAAACGCCAATAACACAGAAAATCCAGAATTTGCAGAAAACGTCAATCGCTAGATTTCTGCCTAAAAGGCGTCATGGTGGCCCGACGCTACTCCAATTCGCGTCGTCCATGCACGACGTCTTTTAGGGCCGGAAACCCTAAACTGACAGAACCTCAATGGGGTGATTTCTGCCTAAAAAGGCGTCATGGTGGCCCGACGCTACTCCAATTCGCGTCGTCCATGCACGACGTCTTTTAGGGCCAGAAACCAGGTTCTGTTTTCTTGCCCGAGGGCTCCCTTTTTCACCCCCAAATGTCCCAAAATCAAACCAAACGGAGGAAGAAGAGGGGCAAGCTAATCTTTACCAAACCATATTTTAGAAACCCTCATTCCCATCAAGAAAAGTTCCTAAACATGCTTATTCTACCCAAGAACGATAGACCCGTTGCATGCTTCAAAATGGTAAAACATTTGAGGGAATCGTCACCCTACAGGTCTATTGAACTCCTCCTGACTCCGCCGCCACACCGTCGCACCGCAGACCGCCGCCGGTACACCGAGGACGCCGCCACTCCGCCGGGACGTCGGCCGCCGCCCGGAGAATGGAACGCCGCGAAGAAAGTGGTGGTGGTAGTGGTGAGAGGTAGAGGGGTAGTGGAGTGGAGGGAGAGATGAAATTGTGGGAGGAAAAGAGGAAGGGGAAGGGAGGGCCGTCGGAGCTGCCGGGGAAGAGAGGAGAGAGAGGAGGGAGGAGAAAATGAGGGAAAGGAAGGAGGGTTCGAGGGGTTAACCAGAAAGCCTAAAAACGCGTCGAGATGTACGGACGCCTATCAGATGACATGACGGGCCGTTCTGACAGAACTCTGAAACGCGTCTCCCAAGACCGACGCCATTCAGACGACAAGACCGGCACCGTACTCTGACACCGCAGGGTCGCAGTCAGAAACACGTCGACCATCATGGACGCCGTTCAGACGACACGACCGGCCCGTACACTCGCGACCCAAGGCCAGCCCGCGTGGCATCCACGTGGCACAATATAAAACGCATCTGCCATGCCGGACGCCGTTCAAACCGCATCTCGCAGGCTCGACGCGAAACAGAATAGGGTCCCAGCCCCGTTAGGGCCTAAACTATAGAGTCCGACCTGGAAACTGACCCGATAATCGGATCCGAAACCTCAGTCCTTACATCCTCTGAGGGGTCTTCTTCCTTGAGATCCATCCCTTGGACTGGAGTCATCCTTAGCACCCACTTCTTAGACGGTAGAGTCCTCTTTCACCTCCCACCAGTCCGTAGGGTCCACAAGCTTCGGTGTTCCTTCTTTGTCTTCTCTCCCTTTGTCGGCCATGACCTTTAAGGGAGCATCTAGCTCTGCCAACCAGATGGAGAGGTGGCCTCCCTCTCTAGCCAGCAGCAACTGCAATACCATCACACAAGCAGAGCTCAACAAAATGATGGAGGACTATAAAGTCCCCTACGGGTACCGGCTTATGGCAGCTGGTCCTAATGATTGACTATCTTTGGAGGCTTTCAATTCCTTTGTAGACTATAAAGAGAAGTTTCTTCTGGGTTTTCAAATTTTTGTCCCCCACTTTGCTCTCAGTCTTCTTAAATAGTATTGTTTGGCCTATACTCAACTCACTCCCAATGCCTGGTTCTACATATATTCTCTCCTCATTACCTACCACAAACGTCAAGTGAAACCTATGGCCATTCTGTTTAGGTGTCTATTTATGCAGATGCCTAACACCTTGATCGACGATGGGTTCTTCTTCATGAAGTCCTAGCCTAAGAGCCTTTTCCTCTAACTCAGCATCTTCATCTGGAGCCACAAGATGTGGAAGAACCATTTGTTCTTCATCACCTAACATCTCACAGTGATCCCTCCCTAGGAGTTCTGACATATCTTTAACTTCACTCCCGTGCAGGATGACCCCATGCCATATAAGATCCCTCCTGACGTGGAGCCGAGGAAGAGGACCCTCACAGCTTAGATTGTGGAGGATGCCAATCTCGAGATCACTGAGAAGACTTTGATGGTGGTGGGTCTCTCTCTACTAGAATCTCAGAGTGTCTAACTTAGGTGCTAGGAGAGGTTCTACTTTAATAATGTTTTTTGTTCCCTTGTAGCGGAGACATTCGTTTGTACTTTGATGATGGAACCTCTTAAATTAGATGTAATGATTCATTGTGCTATCCACAAGACTATTATTGTTCTAGAAGCCGAAGTATGATCAAATATTACAAGGAGTTGCAAGTGCCAAGAGTTGATTATTCTCTTATTATAGTGTGATTTGTTGTGCTATCCACCAAGTCACATTATTAATCAGTGAGATTCTAATCCCTGCTAGGAAACCATCAGTGTCTCTTGTTCTGTATATCTGAGGTTTATACGGTCCGCTAAGAAATACTAGGAGTTAATTCAAGATAAAAGAGCATATCTGAATTAATTGAGCTCTTTAGTAAATCACTTTATTTTTTTCGAAAGTAGTTAATGTCGTTAAATAATCTTATCGATGGCATATTAGATACCATGAGATTGACATTCTCCACTTATTCAGACTAGCTAAGGTAATTTAAAGAATGTCCTCAGATCTAGGAAATCGCCTATACCCTTAATGAGAAATCTCCACCTAGTTTTGTTGACAATATCAATATGGAAAATTCTTGTGATTTCTTACTTGGTGAGACCAAGATGAAGAGATACTTAGAACATGTCTTTAAGAAAGGCAAGAGGAAGAAGCCTTCAAAGACTCAACCAGTTGCTAAGAAGGAAAAAGGCAAGCAGGCTGAAAGGGAGGGGTGCTTCCACTGCCACTAGCAAGGACATTGGAAAAGGAACTGCGAGTTTTATCTTGTAGAGAAGGTGAACAATGAGAATATGATACATAGGACAAACAAGTTAATCTTGTATTCTCATGGAATATGTACATGGAACAACTACTATGACTATTGTTTCATATGGACTTCTTATGCATGAATCTAAACATAAATTTCTAGCATATACCATGATTTAAAAATATGCATTAACTTCTGAAATTTAGCCTCATCTTTCATCATTAACTATCATAAATGATCACACATATCACATCTTTCACTTTAACATAGGACAAACAACTATACAATTACATCAAGTAAATCTTCTTCTCTCGTACCTAGTGGTTATAGCAAACCTACTAGATCTTTAGTTGTGCAGTGGGGGGATGCTCTCAGATCCTACCGGAATAGCATGTAGACACACTTCAAAGATTTAACCCGTTGCCTCGGGTATCTTACTTATCCTCTTAATCATTAACCGAGTGAATGAGGGAATCTAGAGGTCACCCCCATAGAATCAAGAGATGGCTCCCATTGCGTGGCACTTTGGTCCTGAGAGAATCAAGACATGGCCCTCAAAAAGTAGCACTTTGGTCCACATGACACTTAAAACTCACATCACCAGCTTGGTGCATCTACTTAGCATCTTAAGATCTTAAATTAATCATATGCATTCATGGACTACTCTATTTAATGCAAGATGTATATAATGCATAATAGGTACGCAAGGCATACAAGTAAACATATAATTAACAAAAATTACTCATGATAATTAACTATCTAAATCGCGTCATGTACGGTAGATGTGATTCAAATCCCGTCGACTATACCTGACGTAATTTAGCTTGCCAGGCAAAATTTTAGAAATTCAATTTAAAACGTAGTTATTTCGAAAATAAGGAACATGTATGAACAGTCACAGTTCTAATCATGCTGTAACAGATGAATCATGTTTCATAAATTCATTATAAAAATAATTAAGAGCTAACTAGCATCATAGCATGGATGTCTTAGCATGATTCTTTTACTATCATGACATTATCATACTATGAAATTAAATAGAAATAACTACTTTATGCATGCACGGTTAATCATCACAAATTCATGGGTTCATATTACATAGGATTTAACATAGATTAACATGGAATTAATCAAAATAATAGCCAGTACTTAGCATGAATCGCGTCGTGCATGGCTGACGTAATTTGTAAATCACATCGGTGCGCATGGACACGTTTCACGTTCGTGAACTTTTTTTAGAAAATCAAAAAATAATGACGAAAAAGAAGAAAGAAGGGATCCTTGCATCATATATTCCCTCCAAAAACAATATTCATGTAGCCATACATCACCTAGACATACTAGATAGTAAACTAGGTTGAAAATAGAGTTTTATGCATAAAAATACTATGTTTTGATCGTTTGTCATCACTTGTCTCTCTAACCATGAAGAGAACTCGAAGAAGATTGCCTCCCGCAAGGCAACAAGCTTCCACCATGGTCACTGGGTAGTCGTTATGCCATGGGGATCGTCCTCACGTCCTCCTCCTTGCACGCCACGAAGAGACACCGCGTTGCATCCGTTCTCTCTCCAAGTTTCTCTCTAGTGCTCTCTAATGGCTTGGGGATCAAGAGAGGGGCTTGGGCCGCACTATAGATGCATAAATAGGGCTCTAACATCAGTCTCAAGCGGACTCCTACCACACTCAGAGAAGAGAGATCTGGCCACAAGTCGGACGCAAAAAACCCTAAATTGCATTCATTCTATCCGACACGATTCATCTAACTTGAATCACATCCGCCTACATCGATACGTTTCAGGCAACTCAACAAAAAAATTAGAAAAATCATTGAAAAATTAATAAATTAAATAGCTAACCCCACTAATGTACCTACTAAGGTACTAATGGGCGTATAACAGGTCTACTAAGATGCTAGGTGTTATAATTTGATAGTTGACTATGCCCTAGGTTAACTCTAGAACATTGTACGGATGTAAGATTATAGCCACGTAGTAACTATTAACGGAATGGTTCTTTGAGCGAGTTCCTGAACCCCATTACCTTTTGGAAGACTCAGTCGAATTTATATGAGATGTTAATTCGATTAAATAATTAATTGAGTGTATAATATTAATTAATTACTCTAAGCCACTAAAATGTTATTGCGTTCAACGAGTCGAAAACTAGACTGGTACTTAGGCCTAGAGGGTCATATGCACGAAGATTCTCAGTGAGAGGTGTTTAAATTGATTTTATATTAATCTGGAAACTTTTGTGAAAATTCATATGATTAATATAAATAAGCGCTATGTGGAAACCCTGGGCCAAGCTCCAGGGGTTCCCGTGAACTATTCGTCCTTATTCTCTCTCTCTCTCTCTCTTAGAGTCGTGCACCCCGTATGAGGTGTCCCCTATTGCATCGCTCCGCCGCTTCTATGGGTGTTCACTATTTGGTTCAAACCGAAAAACTAAATCGAATTGACAAATTCGGTTCGGTTTAGATTGAGTTGAAATTCAAAAACAATTCGATTTGGGTTCAAACCGAACCGAACAAAAAATACGGTTTGGTTAGGTTTCCTTGCTCATAAATTGAACCAACCCGAATACCTTAAAAAGACATGGCACTAGCGTAAAATTATTTGATTTATAGGCATGAGCTTATGTAAATTCTTAAATATGGAAGGTTAATTTGGTCTTTTGGTTTAAAAGCCTTTTGATCCATTAGATTTTCAATGATCCAATAGTGTACATGCCAAACTCAAAAGCATCTTTGGTGGTGGATACCCTAGACTTCTTCCGCCGCATCTCTAGAGCCAACTCTCCAAGACTTCCCGTGAAGAGAGTTACATGCTGGTTGTTGTAGATCCAAATCCCCATCGGGCTGCTCCTCCTCCACCTTGTCTCACCGCACCGCCAACCGCACACCTCACTTGTACGTTGCCAACCACCGAGACTGAGTCACTGACCACCTCATCTCCTCTCGTCGCCTTCTGCTGCTATTGGGAGACTCAAGTTCAACCATCTATGCTTCTTCGATTGCCTCACATCGTACCCTGCCGCCCCAAGCCACACCTTATGCGGACGCTCAGGCTCCACTATCGACGAGTCTGGTTCGTGTGGTCGTAGCCTACTGATCCACTGTCCACGATAGCTGCTACTCGCCTGCTTCAACTCCGCCGTCCACATTAGCTACTTCTTGGGCTCCATCGTTGACGACAACTGCTTCTCGCCTACTTCGGCCCATAGCCTCACACCACCTAGGCGCCTGCTGTGGCTTGTTGTTGTTGCTCGTATACTCTCCGCACCGCAAGCATAATGGGCCAGCCCATAAAGAAGCCCAAACTACAAACCAAATAGAACCAAACCGAATTTCTTCGGTTCGGTTTGGTTTTGTTCGGTTCGGTTTGGCCGGAAATCTGGGTTTGGTTTTGTTTATAAAATTTTATCTCTATATCAAACCAAACCAAATTGTGAACACCCCTAGTCGCTTCTGCTTCCCAACTGTCGGAAGCCCTGCCCGCATGCTGCAGGCACCACAGTGGAAGAGAAACTGTGGCGATTGTGCCGCTTCTGATGTGAAGAGATGAGGATGAACCTTCGATGAATATCACGTGGATACCTCTAGATGTTGGGCGCTTGCGCGGCCAACAACATCGCCTTAACAGAACCATTTGGTCGCATATATGATTTCGTGCAAAGTGATGTTTGATCATTGTCATCCCGCTCCGATCCATATGGTGGCTTCCTTTAATTGGGTAGTTATTGACTATGATTTTTGCCTTTTTGGCGAGACTTGAACCATCGCGAGTGCCCCACCTTCTTGGGAAGTCGCGGTCTCGATCAAGTGGTGTTTGGAGCCCTCGTAAGGTGCCTTAGCCTTGTTGGTCCATTGAATTGAAGCTTCCGGTAAGTGAGGAGTGGAGAGGGATTCAAATCTCCCCAAAAGCCTTGTCCGCTCGGAATGTCAAGACGAAACCCCTAAGAGCCTATCCTCTTAAGGTGCCTTAGCCTTGCGGGTCCATTGAATTGAAGCTTCCGGTAAGTGGAGAGGAATTCAAATCTCCCCAAGAACCTGGTCCGCTCGGAATGTTAGGATGAAAGCCCTAAGAGCCTATCCTCTTAGGAGGTAAGAAACTCCGCGTTGGGTACTTGTGATGGGCCCACATGGTTATTGTGCATAGTGCCTTCAAACTGAGCTGCAGGCTTGTTGGGCTGCCATCTGTTCGGCCCAACTGAGCCAAAGCCAAATCAACCATCTTCAGTACCTAAAGGGGCTTTTGAAAATTTCCCACTTCTCTGGGCTGATCGAGTTCCGTCCAAACTTTCACTTAGAGGATCACTTCTCTTAATATTCATCTGCTTTTCCAATTAGTTACCATGTTCCCTCCCCAAGTGCCTTCCATTCCTTTCAGCCTTCTCCCCGCAATTGATGACTGTTGTCGGTCTTGCATGCCTTAAGCGGACTCCGGATGCAGTAAATACTGTTCTTTTCACGTATCTAGTATCTGCTGATCAGGTGCTTTTGCAGATGCTGGTTGGCGGATCATGTATTAAAGGAACTGAGACTATCACCCACCCACGACTAGAAAGGAAAAGTAACCAAAGGCGCCCCTCCAACTATCCACCCCAGGAAAGTCCAAATGGAGTTTTGAACTTTAGTTGCACGACTTTGTAATTGGAGGGAATACTTTACTTTCGTCATCTCTCTGTCTCCCTCCCCCTCGTCCGGTCATTTACTTTACGATATGCATGTCCCTGTAAGTCTGGTTTTCAAAAGGGTGGAAGACCAAGTGAAAGGCCTTGCAGCCCTTTCTTTGTCGAGTTCGGATCACCTCAGTAGGAGGTTGGTCCGAACTCAATCAGTACCCACTGGGGGGGGTCCGAATTTAAAATTCGAAAAATACTTCATCTGGGCCCCACTGCATTAAATGCAGCCCCCCTCCCCCAGTGGGTACTGAGGGAGTTCGGACCAACCTCCTACTGAGGTGATCCGAACTCTTCTTTGTCCCCTCTTTGTACCCAGCAGAGGACCCACACAATTATTTCTGAATAATATGGTGAGGAACATAGCTTCTCTTTCTTGACGCAGCCTGCTGCCTCGTTAATGATTTCGTAGCTCAGCGGTGCAGGCCTCTTCGAACTCTCTTGGCTAGAAAATATTTATAAAATTTGATCAAGTATAAGTCATCTTAGAGAAAACAAAAAAAGATGCAGCCAGGCCGTCCTCTCTGCTCCATGTCACTGTCCAAAGGCAAGAGGACCCCCCAAGCAAACATGGAGCTTTCTCTTTTCCTTGTTAGCCGATGGGTGCACATCATGATATATACCGTGAAGAAAGCAGCAACGTAGCAGCAGATGTGGATTATTTTGCCCCACATACACGTCCCCTCTACTGCATTGGCATGGCTGTCAAGACAGCAGAAGAGACATAGGCTTGCAGGCATGCAAGCGAATGAAATAAAATCCCCCTTCTCCGTGCGCCTGCAGGCCCTGCAGAGAGAGGCCACCGCCTTGTCTTATCTGGTCGAAATGAGGAGTAGATGGGCAGCAGTTGGCGTGCTTGCGGGGGAGGAGCAACAGCCCCTTCTCTCTCTCTCTCTCTCTCTCTCTCTCTCTCTCTCTCTCTCTCTCTCTCTCTCTCTATCTATATATATATATATATATACTTCAACCAACCACATGATCTATGCTATTTCACCCTCCTTTTTCCTCTTTTGCTTCCTTTGACTCAGCAACTCACTCGCTATTGAATGTGATGACTTGTGAGACTTCCATCTCAACTCAATGGTGAGCACTGTTGAAGTCACTAATTATGCCAAAAATGGATGTTTGACAGTGGCTACTAGCTAGTCAATTAAGTTCCTTTCTGCCTGTTCCTTGCCCAAAGCTAGCTGAAGACATTACCCAAACGATTACTATTTGTTAGTCCATGACCTGTATATTAGGATTTCTTCTGGAAGAAAGCAACAAGTGGGTCTGTATACAGTTTTTTTTCTTTTTTTTGGACGCGGATATCTGTATACCCTTCTTCCAAAGTAGGCGTCATGATGAATACATAGAGCCATTTTCACAAACTATATATTAAACGGAGACTAGCAACCCATGTATGATAACACTAGGTGCTAAAATGATTCCCTCCCTGCATAACCTAGTAAGGGCCTTTCAAATCCAATTCAATTGCAGTTTGAATAAAGACGAGGTGATGATGGGAGATACTCTGAAAATCTTTGGATGGGGGGTCAAAGAAAGGTGTGTTCACTGTTGCTGACGCCCCTTTACCTCCTTCCGGTAGGTGTGAGTCAACAATTACCACTGCTTTCATGACCATGCATCTACCCGGAATTGTGCATATTTTTACTTTGAGGATAGTTCCAAGCACAATACACAGGAACGGGTTCATATATGTAAAGAGATCTCCTCACTACACTAGTGGAGAAGATTCTAACAGTACAGACCGGAGGAGGAGGCCAAATATTGCAAAAAAGTCTTTCACATGATCTAAAAGTTTTTCAAATACTTGAGCCCTCCCACAATCTCTACTGAGGAGATCTCTTCTCTTCATATATACCACCTCGGTGCAGGCCAATTGGAGTAGAATCCCAGGAGCACAAAATGCAGCCCGTTCCTCTCTCCTGCATGCATGTGTCCTTCCTAAGCATTGCAATTTTTACCCACGACCCATGTTTCATGTAAAATTCTGTCACATAAGAATATGATGTGGCATGGCACCTTCGACCTGGAGTTGTTCTACTGGCACCTGAATAGATTCATTACGTATATTATTTTTTATTGGAATTCTCAGAAATGTAAATTTTTTAAGATATTATTTGTAAAATAGTGATCTTATTTTTGTGTTATATGTAACACTTCACAAATACTCTTGTGATTAACCTCCGCTAATGGCATGATGAATATTCTTTCTTCAATCATTAAGTTTAATAATTAAAAAAATATCTCAGTAAAATGTTTTTTTGATTAGCACATGGAGAGAGAGAGAGAGAAGTTGACGAAAGAATGGAGATATTTTGACTATAAAGTTAAACAAGATTTAAATAAGAGATTCTAAAGGTATGCTAAGAAACAATAATAATAAGATTAGAGTTTTCAAGTATTGTCATGTAATGAGATTGTTAAACATAATTTAGAAAGAAAACCGTCAAGTCTTCAACTAAAATCATAAGGAGAGCACATTTAAAAAGAAATCCCAAAACAAAATTGCGGTTCTTTTCTCCCCTTGCTTCCTTGGACTCCTGGTTACTTTCTTTTCTTCCCCCTGCGGCCCTGCACATTAACCCTTTTTCTCCTTCCTCTCTTCTGCCCGTAAGAAGCGAGGTGTTCAGTTTAGAACTCGAGGATGAAGCTAAGCGGGTGGGGTCTATATGCTATATTCATACCTGAACCATTGAAATACTCGTCCAAATTTTAGATAGATTACTTAATAGGTTGATCTATAGTTTAAAATTGTCATTAACATTTTTATACATATTTGAAGGGGGGTAAATCTCATTTAGCCCAATAATGGCAGCCGCAAGGGATCCCAGAGTGTTTGTGGCTTTCAACAGCTCACCAAAAAAGTCTACATCGACTTAGGCATGAGTATGAGTCACTATTGAAGCCTTCGGTCCGCCTAGTAAACCAAGTTAATTAGGCTTAAAGCTCCTCGAAATATAGAAGATTTAAGTGACCAATAACCTTTGAGGGCCTTGATGGGGGGCCTCCAATGAGCAATATGTCTCCTAGACCCTCAACGACTACAAAGTCCTCGAGGCAAAGGCCTTGATTTATGCCGATCAATAGCCTCCATGATAGGGCAAGGCAACGCCCTTGAGAGCTCTCACGAATTCCCTAGAGGCCAATGGTCACCAATGATATCGAGAACATGCTTCCCTAGACTTCTTGATGGCCCCATCCTATCTAGCCTTTCAAGAAAACCCTCCAATCCCCTCAGGACATGAGGGAGCCAAAGGCAAGTGCTTTCCTGCCACGTGGTTGTGGATAGTCTAGGCTCCATCTATCAAACCCGAAGGCCTTCACTTTATAAATCTATCTAACAACGACGGAAGCCACTATAAACTCTACTAATCCAATCCACACCTTGTCTTATTTTGCACATTGGTAGAAGCAAGTCATTATATCACGTCTAATCCTTGGCAAGATGGCAATATGGCACAGGTATAAGAGATCTCTCCTTTGCCACTACATGGCCACATTGACCACACACTCTAGGCCCAGTCAATGTATGGGCATCAATCACTGGCATGTGCCCCACACTCCTCTCTCTATGAGAGGCACATGATAAACACTCTAGATGGGCCTCTAAGGAAAAAGTATGTACTCAACACAACTTTGCACTCTTCGCCCTTATTTGATAGAGGGATATAAAAAAGGGGTTAACTCATAGGATACGTTATCCCGGGTTAACCCTCTTTTTTTGTTTGATATGAGATAGGTTAACATGTTAGGATAATTTGGGTTATTCTAGGGTTATAAGGAGTCTAAAAAGTCTAAAATGCCCTTATTATTCTTACTTTAATCCACCTGTATATTATATTATTATCTTTATGTTATTAAAGATTTTTGTTATACTTATTGTTGACTGACAAAATTAATTATTGATAAAGTTTGACCGGTTGACTAATCTTATTTGAGTGGTTGACTAATTTCAGTATTTTGACCTCGATTATTATATTTGTTTTCTCTTCATTTATTAGATATTATATTATTTATTTTTATGTTATTAAAAATGATTAGTATACTCAATGTTAACTTACAAAACTAATTAACGATAATGCTTGACCGATTGATTAACCTCTTTTGAGTGGTTGACTACTTTTAGTAGTTTGACCTCTATTACTATATTTGTTTTCTAGTCATTTATTGTATAGTATATTAATTTTAATGTTATTAAAAATTATTATTACACTCAATGGAAACTTACAAAAGTAATTATCGATAGAGTTTGACTAACTGACTAACCTCCTATTAGTGATTTCACTAATTTCAGTATCTCAACCTCTATTATTATATTTTTTCTCCTCATTTATTAGATATTATATTACTTTTCTTTATGTTATTAAGAATTATTATTAGACTCATTGGAAACTTACAAAAGTAATTACGCTAGAGTTTGACTGGTTGACTTACCTCCTTTGAGTGGTTGTCTAATTTCAATATTTTGAGCTCCATTATTATATTTTGGCCACGTTATTTATTACACAGTTTGACTTATTTGATCTAACATGTTCAAGTGTTTCAATGATTTGACCTATTTCACTTCACCTAGTATATAGGTTGACTAATTTGATTATTTTGACATATATTAATTTTTTTGTTGACTAATTTGACAATTACTTTAAATTTTTTACAATGTGCTCGAATCACATAAATTGTAAATGTACAAAATTTCACAACCTACTTGTGTCACAAACACAGCTAAATTTCACAACTACTTTAAAATTTCATAACATGTTCGTTTCTACGCCTCTACCTACCCATTACACAAATTACTTAGAAGAACGAAAACATAATCATATTACATATATCGAGATCTTTAATATTACATTATTTACGTAAAAAAATATTCATCCAAAATAAGACATCAAACATTAAATAGTATGAATTGCCACAAAGACTGTTAGCATTGTGTATGTCCAAGACAATCAAATACAATCTTATTCAATTATTTATAATAACAATATATTCATTATGTGTAAATCAAACTTTGTTTGTTATTATGATTATTATCATTATTCGTATCTTAATAAAGTCTATGACTGTGTGCAATAGTTGTCAGATTATGATGGGATCATAATAATGAGACTGACAACTTATAAAGATATATTCTTAATTGTTCTTAGTTTGAAGGATATTTGAGAAGGATATCAAATATCTGATATGACTAGTATATGTTATTCCAGCTTATGAGATGAGAGTGACTAGTCTCATAGACACTTGTGTGGAGATATTATTATGAACCAATAAGTGCTCATGGGTGAATGGGTTTATTGAACTGATCCGAGTTGGATTATTGGACGATAATACACTGAACTGTCAACCAGCTTGATCTAACGTCACAGTAGCGTGGACGGTCCTTAGACCTAAGGCATCAAAGACACCTTGTCGGTAGACTTCTGGGTATTGTCCTTGACTAATAGATCCCTAACCATGGGGTCCTAATCAATCAAGTGATTGGGTCCAGAGGAATACATTCAAAGTTGATTGTGTATACAATAAAAGATTATTCACTCTTGGTAATTGGAGAGAGAATGCTCTAAGTAAGATGCGCGAAAGTCTTTAGTAGGATGGACACTTTATCAAAAAAAGAGTTTTCTGATATCCTATAGTGATATCAAATCCAAGTGAGTTGATCTATTAGGGTTTAATAATTAACCATACCCTATGTTGACTCGAGAGTATTGTACGAATGACGGATTTTATCTACACCGTAACTTTAATGGAAAGGTTCCTTGAGTAGGTTGTCGAATCCTATTACCTTCTGGTTTCATGCGGTGTTACTTGACACCCAACTTGATTGAAAATCTGACCGTTTATCATGAGTTGATAATTTTTTTAAGTAATTAATTAAATATGTGATATTAATTAATTATTACTAGCCAATAAAGTTTGTATGGGGCTTAACAGTACACTGGTATTTAGACCTAGAGGGTCATATGCAAATAGATTCTCTATTAATAATTAATTAGTGGTATTTATATTAATTTGAAGACTTTTGTGAAAAGTCACCTGTATTTAACATAAATATATGCCATGTAGGAACCCTGGCCAAGCTACAGGGTTTCCTCGAAGCAGGCCACCCCCGTCTGTCTCCTCCTCCTCCGTGCGCCTTGTAGCCAATGCTCAGACTATGCCGCTTCTTCATCTTTGACTCCCGTTCTTCGGGAATTCATCGCCCGCATGCCACAGACACCATTGGAGCACAGGAACATCGACAAATGTGCCGATCTGGGTGAGGGAGCTAGGACTATCTGCAAATAGAAGAATCGTGTGGATACTCTTAGAGGTCGGACATCTACGCTGTTAGTGAATTTGAATCTATCCAATGTGATGATCTATCACCAATTTTCTTCTAGTTTAATCAAAATGGATCGATGAAGGTGGGTTATTTAATTTTAATTAGTCATTTTCGTTGCGTTCTTAAGATCCCAGATCAATCCTTACAAAGACTACCCTAGGAATATTAAGCAAAAATGTAGGAATATGTGAGCGAAAACCATAATGATGGTAGGGCTATAAGAGTATGTTGTGGTATGCTACGTTTGCAGTGCTACGGCCACACAAGATGGTTCAACATGGTAGGTCATCACATCATTGCCACATGATGGAGGTATGTTGGCATGTCCCAACAATAGGCCGATGAAAGAGTGATTGGCATCTTGAAGGGATGTGTATCCCTTGTACCTTACACAAGGATATACATTGACCTGAGCATAGTAGTCGCTCTAGGTATAATATGCACTTGGGCGACATCCTACCAACATAACATAGTACTTATACTTTCCTATTGTTGACTAGGTTTGGCAGAATTCAATTAAGACAAGCACTTTGTGGGCCCAAAAATTTGGTGTACAATGATCAACAAATTGCATGATATAAAAAACATACAAAATAAAAGTCAAAGCCATAGTAATTTAATAAACCAACTCCCAAAGTCTTACAAAGCTAAAATGGGGAGTGGTGCTAGAGAAGCATCTCTAGAAGTCAAAGAAAGCGAAGACAAACTAAGGAAATGTACAAGGAAGAAAACACAAATAGAACCATGGATAAAAGTCCCAAAGAACCAACAACTCAAGAATTATGGTAAAAGATCCATCCCACCTTATCCTTATCCTTTAGAGCCATGAACCCTATTGTCTATGTCTTTAAAAAGCATTGCTGCCCTATATAGTAAATCATGCGTGAATCTTGGTAGTCACTTCAGCTTTGTCAAGCACTCTCTAATGTGATTAGAGTCCTGGGAGGTAGACATAGATAAAGAAGAGAATGCATTGAACTTTTGTGCTAGCCCAACATTCTCTCAAGTGACTTATACCCCTTCAATGTAACATCATAGATACCTTTGCCACACTTATGTTGGCTAGAAGAAGGGGTAACCCGTCTCTTATTTGGTGAGGTAGCTTCGTCCTCAGGACAGTAAGGACTGAACTATACTCCTTCAATCTAACATCATAGATACCTTTGCCATGCTTACGTTGTCTAGAAGAAGGGGTAGTGCGTCTCTTATTTGGTGAGGTAGCTTCGTCCTCAAGACAATGAGGACTGAACTATACTCCTTCAATGTAACATCATAGATACCTTTGCCACGCTTACATTGGCTAGAAGAAGGGGTAGCGCATCTCTTATTTGGTGAGGTAGCTTCGTCCTCAGGACAGTAAGGACTGAACTATACTCCTTCAATCTAACATCATAGATACCTTTGCCATGCTTACGTTGTCTAGAAGAAGGGGTAGTGCGTCTCTTATTTGGTGAGGTAGCTTCGTCCTCAAGACAATGAGGACTGAACTATACTCCTTCAATGTAACATCATAGATACCTTTGCCACGCTTACATTGGCTAGAAGAAGGGGTAGAGCATCTCTTATTTGGTGAGGTAGCTTCATCCTCAAGACAGTGAGTGCGAACTAGGATACTTCCCTCCCCCATAGCTAGGGTGTCTACTGGTGATGGTTGTTGTAGTGGCATAAGAGTTTGCGATAGGTGTGTCAATGAAAGTAGAAGGGGTTGAAAGAATCTTGCCCCACCCCTCAACCCCCCCAAAGAGGTACCATTAAAGGAATCTAGACCCATGGCGCTAAATTGTTGGCGACCTGGGTCGTCATCCCTAAACGACCACCTACTCTCTAGATCAGGTTCTTCAGGAGAACTAAATGCGAGAGTTTCCCTCGTTATAGTCCTCCTACATAGAATATTCATCTTTGCAATAAAATAATAAGGCTTGTCGAGAATTTTGGCAAATTTACTACTTGCCTAGATGCATGCAAAAGAAAAAAAAATTACTATCACACGGTGAGCCAATTTAAATGTAGGTATACTAACATATTATATTGGCCTCTGCCCAAGCATTTCATCCGATGTGACAGGCAGCTACTTGACACCATCCCAGCCCCAACCATTGTGTGACTGCAACAGTTCATATGGATGGTAGTCATTCTTAAGGTTCTTCCATCGATTAAACAAGTTTGACTTAGCATAGTTCGACCAGGTTGCCTCATTATAGAACCAAAATATCATTGTAGACATGTTGCTCAAAGGTCCCCTGATTATAGGAATACTTTTGGAATTGGTCAATTAACAAGTTTGTAAGGACACTGTCCTGATGGGGAGACCAATTTGACATGCAAGGCTTTCCTTTGAGATCTGATGCAATTAATACAACAACTAATCATAAAGTTTTGTCCATTACATATACTATGTAAAATTACAACGAAAATCATATCGCATAAATATACAAGAAAGAGAAAGGGCTAGAAGAATTAAGAAGATTAACAATTTCCTTGTATAAAGTCAAAGTCTTCCCGCCCAAGCATAATGCAACCAGATTGAATTGTAAAGACAATCGGTAAGCACAAGGAAATCATGCCTTCATTCTTCTATTATCTATGAACTAGTCTAATGTAAACTTGGTATCGACGCACCTCATTACATACATCCCATGATAAGTCACTTCCAACTATTTGTTGCAAATCATCATCCCATCTAAATCCAACGTTTTCTAAGAGGTGTAGTGTGATTGCAAAAAAATTGATTTGTCAAAGGTTAGTCTGTGCTTCAAAGTTAGAATGCTAAAATTTAGATCAAATGTAAGGTTGAATGAGTCATGCACAAGCTACTAGGTATGCAGTAAGTTAAATTCCCGTGCTATCAACTCATCTCCAAATAATCGTATTAATTCGGATTCTATGTCCTAGGTCCATACTGTGCCTAATACGGAAAGGTTTTTGAGGGCATTAAAAGGGGCTCATGCAGTCTGCCATTTAACGAGACATTCATAACAAAGGGTGAAGCAAACAAAACATAAGGCCCTTACAGGACTGCGCATCTCGGCACAAAATGGACAGCCTCCTACTTCAACTTTCAAGAAAACAATATGCAAATTTCAGTTTGAGAAATGAAGAACTCATGTTTTACGAAATTAATAGGCATAAATGACAGAAATCATAATGCAACATGTCTTTTCATGAAGGCTGCAAGGAGGAGCCGTTATTGGGAGGCTGCCAAGAATCTTTAACAGGGAGGTGTACAAAACACTAGCCATGATCAATGGGCGAAATAGAGGCAGAGAGGAGAGATGGGATTGGCACTGCAATTTGAAATAATGTTTCCCATAATCAGATCCAGGCAGTCCAAAATTTGAAACTAAGTTCAGTGATTTTTGGATTGAAAAGGAAAGATGAAATACCCAAAATCTTTTCATGTCAGGTTAGAAACCTTGATTCGAATCCGATTATTTTTTGGAGCTTTATGATCGCTTAAACCCCAGTGGAACTGTCCTCATCAACAAGACAGAGACTTAATTAGACAAAGGATATGGGCAGAAAGAGGAGCCCCTTGCAAGGAGGGTGCCACTGAAACAAAACAAATGCAAGCAAGGAATCTGGGAACTGGGACCAGTAGGTCAGACCACCTGAGTGATCCAAGTTTAGTGAGGCAGAGGAAGGGGATCAGAGAGAAGATCATAGGACTATTGGTGAGATGTTTAATTATATATTCTGCATGGTAAACTGATCTATTGGACAGATATCTATTTATGAAAAGCATCCTTACTGAATGTGTGCAGGTGAGAAAGGCAGAGAATAAGGATCCACTAGAACCAGTGGTTTAGTAGAAGGGGGCATGTCCCAAAGGATCAGGGGTAACAAAAACGTGGAGCATGCTACTGCCAGCCATAAATACACTACTCAAATTAGTTTTAAATTGACAAGAAAAGCACGAGAAAGGACACGGGATGGATACACTACTCAATCCAAATAAGTCTTGAATCAACCAGCGAGATAAAAATCAGAAAATATTCATATACTTTCTGATAGATTTTCCCAACAGATAGTCCACAATGATGCAATTATTCAGCTAAAGAAAAAAAATGAAACTAACTCAAATTTGAAGACATATCAAAAAAATACTTTTATCCTCATATTACTCTATTTTAAGAACTTTAAGAAAGTAAAAAAAAAGAAAAAAGAAAGAGGACATTACTTTTTAGACTCTCCACATTCTTCTCCTATCCTCTTTTCAAAAGATATACCAGGATTCGAAAAGAGGTCTTTTTCCAATGTGGAATAAAATTTGAATTCTCATAAATTCTATCCGTCTTTTTTACGTTTGAGAAAAAATTAATTTTTTTAAAATTTTCATCAAATCTAAAGATGCTGAATCTGAGGTAAAATTGTCTCCAAACTAAGCCCATATTATTTGTGATCTCATCTCAAGTGACATGGCATGTGTAATCTACTTGGTCATACATGTTGTTTTAGCGTTTACATATAAAACCTATTAGATTTTTGTTATTAAATACTATAGACAAGCTACAGAATTTGCCTCCCGTTGGGGACCGAACCAGTATAAATATACTGTGTGCAGTTATTGTGTGTGATTGTTTCTTTGTTCCCTATCTTTCTGTGCACTGTTAAACTTCCGCATTTAAGTTTTTAGTCTTACATTTTTTATTAACCTATTCACTCTCCCTCTGGGTTAGTCTAGGCTTGGACAACAAGTATAAGTATATTTAACTATACTAAATATTTACTTAGTATAACTATATTTATAGTATATATTTGTTTAGTATGACTATATTTATACTAATATATTTAACTAATATAATGCTTAGTTAATTATTTTTATTATGGCCATACACCTATGGACTGTTGACCTAGGGGATAGAAGAGAGATATCGATACATGTACACTACTAATATTTGTTTAAGTATGTAATTTAATTAGTTAAGTAATCAATTAGTTAAGTCTATTAATTAACTTATAGAATTAGTTAATTGTATTTAATTATATAACTATGTCATATAATTAAATAAGTTAAGTTAACTATATTGAACTATACTATATATTTAACTATATTATTTACTTCCTTAAACAATTATATAACAATATTTATATATACTTAATATTTGTATAGTAGTTTTATTAGTTAGGATCATTAATTATGCTCTAACCATATTAGTTAAATATATAAAGTTGCTACAAAAAGTCGTCGCCAATAATATTATAATAGCGACGATTTCTCTATAATTGTCACTAATAATATTATAGTAGTGATGGATGGCATTTCAATAGTCGCTAATAATATTATTCATGATGACCTTTTTTAACCATTGCAAATAATGTTATAATAGCGACCATTTTTTATAATTGCTGTTAATAATTTTATTAGTGACGACTTTCTTATGAAATGTTGCTAATAATATTATTCGCGACAGCTCTTTTTATCCATCGCAAATAATATTATAATAACGATGACTTTTCTATAATCGTCGCTAATAATATTATTCGCGACAGCTTTTTATGGCTGTCGCAAATAAGCCATCGCTAATGCTACGACTTCTACTAGTGTGGATACATGACTTACTCTACCCCAATTCCCATATATTATCAGCATTTTTCATTACATTGTAACTTATGCTTCTTATTTTTAAAAATTGGTTAAGACTGCCTTCTCGTTGGATTCTTTGCTGTCAGATTGTTTTTTTATCTTCATTGTACAATCATGTTGTTTTGCAATGGAGGAAAATATTAAGTGTTCCGTCTGCTCTCTAGATGCTATCTCATGCCTACATTCGTCTTTTTTTTCCTTTTTCGTGTGTACCTTGGCTTAGCCAGTAAAACTTTTGGCTAAGAAGATTAAAAACCAGGTTTCAGCACCAGACTGGTGATGGCTGGTTATGGTTCCGAGGCATTTCTCCGTATTGGAACCAGACTGGTTTTAGCCAATTCTGATCCAATTCAACTATCTTTTAGTATGCTCTAGATTATGGTGTGTCTACTTTGCCAAACATCATTCTCAGATCCACATTGCATCTGTAAGTATTCGGTTGTATAGTTTGCAGTATGGGAAGTAGCAATGTTAAGTTAAGGAAAAACTCATGTTTAATTCTGTTTGATTCCAATTACTCGGGATTTAAATTTTGGGGGGAAAAAAATATCTTCATGGATTTGTCTTTACATTTTACCCTACTTGAATCTCCTTTCATTTTGGTCATTTGTGGCACAAATGGTGCAAAATAATTGCTAAACATATAACAATAAATAGTATGTATGCAATGTATCGAACAAACCGATAACACCAACCTTATATCTATGATGGAAATGAGTCCTTTCTGTGTAAAGAATAATATTTTGAGTATCAATGTCATTTTTAAGCTTCAGTTGATCTTATGCTTACTTATTGCCTTAATTTTTATATTTGTCTGCCCTTGTGACACAACAAACTTAGAATTTCTAGTGTTGCAACTCTTTTTGCTTAATTATATTTTTTTCATTTTAACTGTTTATATTCTACCTTACAACTTTAATTGTTTTTGGCATATTTGACTTTGGAGATCTCAACTGGGGTGAGTGCTTGGGTTATAGATTCTATTTGTGTGGGTTATATGGGTTTTTGTTTTAGTTAGATAGTTGTATATTTTTTGCAGGGGAAAGATGCATTTTAATTTATGTTGGATGTTGACTATGTACAATGGACTTGAGTTTGTGTACATAGCAGATTGATTACATACATATTGAGACCTGTATAGTAGCCACCAATGTAATGTGAATTCATTTGAATGGATGACTTCAAGATTTATTTATGTAAATATATTCTTCTTCTAACATCTTGAATGATTACAAGAAATGGATACATTAGCATGTATGAGAACTGTGTGGATGTATGAGAATATTACAAGAAATGAATGTGAATGTTACAATGAATGAATACATTGCATAGGTGATAAGATAGGTACAGGTAAGGGGGGGAGGGGATAAAATGTATATTCCCTACAGTTTTCCATAAGTGCAAGTAAGACACATGCCAACATAACTTAAACTTTCATTTCACAAAAAATGTAAGCAAATAAATTACTTACATTTCAACAAATATGTGGGTAAATGAATTATCTACAGTCTAAAACCGTGTGCAATGACCCTTTATATGTATCCACATGTGTCTAACACCTACATGTTTTTGACCCATACCTAGGGTTACAGTATTTTAGGTATAGGATGATATATAAGCATAGCCCCCAGATTCCAACCGTAGGTAGATCTGTAGGTAAAGGTCTTTACCTGTGATTTTGGGATTTTTACCTACGATTTATAACCGAAGGTAAAGCTATCTTTTTCTTGTAGTTACCCCCTCTCCACCCTCAATGCATTAACCGAGCTTGGTTAGTAGCTGCACTCTGGGAATCTTTTTCTTGTAGTTTCTATGCCGAGTGTTTAAGATCACTACAAGACAAACATCCGCTGCAATATAATGCATATAAATGAATAAATGAAATTTAAGGGATGTCATTACAAGGAAGTATTCCTTGAAAAAAAAGAGTAAACGTAGCATTTCCCCACTCAAAAACCCCCCATGAAAAGGGACATTTTTTTTCCCCTATCATTCACATAATAACAAAACAGAGAATGATGAGACACCTTAATTAGTTTATTCTACCAGAGAGAACAATCTCTTCTTTTCCCCCAGATTAAAGTTAGGATGGTTTCTCCACTTTTCGACTGGTTGTTCCATAGATATTTGCACAAGGGCTGTCACGGAGAGAAAAAACTAATCCCATATGCCCACATGCATAAGACCGTCCGCAGTGGCGTAACCCCGGAACATGCCAACGGAGTTGAAGCCGTAAGCGACGTCCCCGCCGCTGGAGACAGCGATGAGCCCCGCCTTGCCCTCGTCCAGCCGTTCCTTGATGGCGTAGTCCACGGCCGCCTGCAGGGAAAGGCCCTTGTATTCCATCAGTGCCGCCACCTCCCGCGCGAGCGTGCTCCGGATGATCGCCTCCCCTTCGCCGGTGCAGGAGACGGCACAGACGTCGCATGCGTACGTGCCCGCCCCGATCAGGGGCGAGTCCCCGATCCGGCCCGACATCTTGTTCATGAGCCCGCCAGTGGAGGTGGCGGCCGCGCACCGCCCCTCCCCGTCCACGACCACGCAGCCCACCGTCTCCGGTGCGTACACGCCAAGGGGGAGGCCGTTCATCTGCAGGTTGCGATCCGCAGCGGCAGCGGCCGCGGCCGAGCTGCAGGTGCCCCCCAGCGGGATCCTGTAATCAAACTGATAACCCATGCATTTGCCCACAGGAGCAGAAACGTCAGTCAGAAATGAACCAAGTTTAAGTAGAATTGAATTGGTAGGCGAACTCAAAGGGGTGTATGTATAGTTAAGATCGGACACCATGATTGTTCCGGCTTCCTTGGCCAGCCTCAGCATGCCCACATTCTCTTCGGTGATGAAGTAATCGTTGTCTACCAGCTCTAGGCCCTGACCCACAATTGGACACCAGTTCTCATCAGCATTATATATCAATCAACCACGAACCAGAAAAGAGAACATATGCCATGTCTAATGAGAAGGATGTTGAAACTATACTTTGTTTTCAATTTTTTTCATATGATGGCTCCCTTTCGCGAGAGAGGTATGATTCTGAGCAAAGCCCAATGCTTCCTCTCAATAAGGAGCTAATTTTGCACAATACTAAAAAAAATGACCTCAAGAAAACTAATGCCTTTAGGTTGATTTTATTTAAACTAATTAATCCATAGTCACGTGCACTTGCATGAATCGGAAATGCTAGGATGTCAGGGTCCTATGGATGGGAATGATATCGTCTGTACTATTTTGTCTAGATCTCGATGTGTCTTCAGACTCGACAAAACAAAAGGTGCTGCACTTGGTCGGTCTTATCACTTCAAATGTAAATGGCTTATTTGTCCTCTTTTAGTTGAATATGAGAGTGCACTATATGAGAGTGCATTAAGATCCAGAGAAAAATCGGATGTGGCTTGCTCTCCTTGGTACGCCAATCTAAGTTCAGCGCTTTGAAAGTGAGAACTAACCTCAGTCATGCGATTTATAGATCATAAAATGATGTTAAATATGGCATGCCATGCCCTTTGCATTCCTCTGTGTGCGACTTATGTATGCCAAATAGCATATCACTCCGCAAACAGGCCCTGTATGATTTGGGATGCACGATATCAGAATCAATCACAACTTTGATAACATCATATTAGTGTCAAAAAGTTTGTTAAAAATCTTGTATCAATTAATTGCATTTAGTTTAAGTGCAAGAGAAAAGTGATATATAAACTCAGTCCATGTTTGGCCCAATTACTTCCATTTGGAAGTACCTCTGTATTACCATTTACTTATTTTTTGTGGACGCACATGGATTTTGGAAGTCATTCATCTAGTGTTTTACTTGTGTGTTTTGATTTTTAACCATAACCTACAAGGTGAAACTTCCAAGATTTGAGAAAAAATGAAGTTGTTATAAAAGAGTTGACTTTTGTTATAAACTCTTTCTCTCAAGTCATCCTATGTGAGAAGTGAAAACCCAAAGTGGCTTTCAAGTAGAAATTTCGACAATGATTTCCTTAAGTTGTTGTGTTCAATTTATTAATATTATATAAGTGAAAGAGTTCTTTCTTCACAATATGACTTATCAACATCTATAGAAAAGAGAACAAATGATATGTGCTAAGGAAACGTTATGAAAAGTTATGAACATTGGAGATACAACTAAAAGTGGAAAGTTATTAGGGTTTTTTGGATGTCGATCCCATAAACATAGTCACTTTGAAATAAGTCCGTATATCTTACATATTTTGATATTAGTCTTTATAAACTTAAAATTTTTAATTTCTATAATTTGCTTCCATCAGCTTTTCTTAACTCTAGCATAGTGAAACATAAGTTTAAGTTTAACTTACCTAAGAAAAGTCGCTTATACCTCTTTATAAATTTGACTTGTACTTGTTGCATCCGCAGTCACTGTTTCACAAACTATCAATACAGCAAAAATTAAAAGATATCTTTTTAGGTCAAATATGCCTCATATGTCACGACCTCCAATCGGACGATTTGAAAAAATCTAAAAATTTAAAATTGTTATTAGGCTCAACTGATTAAAGTCACATTTTACTATTCATTGGGCTCAATTTTTCATTCTTTAGAGTCACTTCAAGTATTTCAGTCTATTTAAATATTGGTTTGGAGAATATTGCATGAATATTTACTTACTTTAAATGATTCTTAACAAGAAATATTTATTAATAAATTTTATTAAGTTTATAAAGACTAATATCAAAATATACAAGGCACATATATATTATCTAGAATTCATTACATTTGCAAGGATCAATATCCAAAAAACCTAGTTAGAAAATTTTTATCTTTTATTGAGAGGGGGCATTACAAACGGAAGCAATGATGGGGCGACCAGGGAAGAAAGAAGGGTAAATAGACGGGCTATTTTAAATCAACACTGGTATGGACGGTAAGTAAAAATGGGTTATTTTATCTATCAATGATATTTTTTTTTGTTCCTTCGAGATTATTTTTTATCTAAGATCTTAGTCTCTAAAAATATACCAGATGAATAGATGAAGAGTATTCTTATACTTCTTTTTAAAAACAAAGGAGACATGTAGAACTACTCAAATTATAAAAGAATTAAGTTCATGAGTAATATAATGAAACTGTGTAAGAGAGTTGTTAAACATCGTTTACGTCATGACACAACTTTCTCGACCAACCAATTCGACTTTATACTAAATCGATCAACTATGGAAACTATCTTTCTCATTAGGAGCTTGATAGAGAAATATAAAGATATGAAGAAAGATCTATATATAATGTTCATCAATTTGGAGAAGACCTATGATAGAGTTCCAAGAGATGTCTTATAGTAGGTGTTAGAGCGCAAGAGGATATCTACTAAGTACATACAAATATGAAAAGACATATATAAAGAAGCAACTACTGGTGTCCAGACGATTAAAGGGAAAACAAAAGATTTTCTTATTTCTATTAGAATGCATTAAAGATCAGTAGCAAGTCATTACCTTTTCACGTTAGTTATAGATGATTTAACAAAAGATATACAAGAAGATATTCCGTAATATATGATATTTACTGATGATATTGTGTTGATAGATGAAACGCAAAAGAGAGTTAATAGAAAATAAAAACACCTTAGAGTCTGAAGATTTCAGATTAAGTAGAATTAAAGCAGAATACATATATTGTAAGTTTAGTAAACGTTAGATGAGTGAAAATGAGAGAATTAATTTGGATGGGATGGTAATACCCTAAAACACCCATTCTAAATATCTTGAATCGATCCTATAAGAAGACGGAAGATGTGATGAGGATGTTAACCATATGAAGACCTGTCATGGAAGTCTTATGGACTGCAAGATCTTAACAAAGCTGAAAGAAAAATTCTACCGTACGACGATAAAATCTATAATGTTATATGGTAGTAAGTGTTGGATGATGAAAGGGCAACATGTCTCTAACATGAGTGTTATCAAGATAAAAATATTAAAGTGGATGTGTGGACATACTAGACTAAATAAAAATCGTAATAAATATATTAGAGAAAAAAGTGGGAGTGGTATTAATTGATGACAAATTAAGAGAAGGGAGACTGAGATGATTTGGATATATTAGGCATAGACCTAAAGAAGTTGCAGTTAGAAAAGTTGAGTATATTAAGATAGAGGAGGAGAAGGAAGGAATGTGTAGACCTAGATTAATATGGAAGATAATAGTACAATATGATTTGAAGACTTTAAATCTTTCAGAATAGATAACTCAAAATCGTTTAAAGTGGAGACAGAGAGGAATTCACACAGTGGATCCCAATTATTTAAGATTAAGACTTGGTTAAGTTGAATTGAGTATAATTGTAAAGACACGTGAGACATGATGAGGTCAATAATAAAAATAAACAAAGTTATTTTTTGAGATACGACTGCAACTGTGCAGCAAGTATTCCGATTAAAACAATAGCTTTAGTTGGCCCACAAACGAATAATTGGGTTGTTTGTATCCGCAACTGATGGCATCCGTGGGCCGGTTCAGCCGTCCACTTGTCTACGTCGCGGATTCGTGGGGCTTTAGATCTCGCATGGGTGTGGACGTACGGTTCGAGTCCATGCCCGCACCCGCAACTGTTTGCGGAGACCGAAGCCACTCGTCGCTCGTGCCGTCGCCGTGTGTGCGCGTACGTGTTTGTAGGTGTTAATGCATAGTTGCAGGGATCAGATGCAAACAACCAAGAAAGCGTCGTTCGGAAGAGAAATGGACCTGCTCACGGGCAAAATCCTCGGCGCCCTGGAAGGCGAGGTAGGAGTGAGGCGACCTCTCCATGACGAGCCTAGCGAGGGTGACGGGGTTCTTCACCGTCGTCACCCCGGACACGGCGCCGCACCGCCGCCGCGGCCCGTCCATGATGCTCGCCTCCATCTCCACCGTCCCCTCCCTTGTCAGCGCCGAACCCCTCCCAGAGTTGAACACCGGATCCGTCTCTAGCTCCCTCACCTGCGAATCCCACAAGCAACCATGTTCACATGCATGCATCTCCTCATGGGTGTGCTAATTCTGGCCGTCGCCAAGCAGGCATGCAATCGTATACGTATATTAACCCGGCAGCTAAAAATGAATGGCGCATGGGCTACGAGTGCTTACGACGAGCTCGACGACATCGACGGCGGGGAGGTTCGACCGCAGGGCGGCGATGCCGAGCTGGAGGCACCGGGTGAGCAGCTGCTTGGCCTGCTCCTGCCTCTCGATGGGGAGGTTGGGGTCGACGCCGGCGCCACCGTGCACAGCGATGGCCCAACCCCCGGGCCTCACGCCCCCCACGTTCCTGCCGGTGCTGCCTCCTCCGCACATCTTTGTATGTATTCGTACGTATATACGTCTGCACCTCCTCTTCTTCTGGTTATGTGCGTCAAATTAATCAGTCACTCTGCGCTAGCTCTACCGGCAGATCAGGAGCAGGGCGGCAAGCAAGGGTACCGGTGGTGCGTGGTGGTGTTGTTCTGGTCCTATGTGAAGAGCTAGGGGGAAGGCCGCATGGGTTTATATAGACGTAAATTACGAAAGATTAGGTAGACGACGTGTCCGTGGATGTGGACGAGTGTTAAAAGGGGTGAGCAGTTATGACCCGGATTCCATATCAATTTGCATTAAATGACCCCACCCTAAATTCGAGATTTCGCAGTGCTGAGGTTCCGGATTGGGCGGGTGCTATGGACGGGCGACCGCTAGTGTATGGACAGCAGATCGGGGGTGGGTTGAGCTAGGTCAGTTACCGTTTCTCTGAGCTGACGCGTGTGACGTGCCTGTGGAGGTGTCTGAGAAATTTTCAAAACTCCTGATTCTTTTATTTGGTGTGAGAAGTAAAAAAGAAAAATCACAAAATAATAATTTACGGCGTTAAATCTTCCTCTGTGTTATAGATTTAACTTTCCTAATCACAAAAGGGACAGTGTAGACACACCCAGATGAATGACTATTTCGATTATTGAATTTTATTGTGAATTGGTATTAACTGTTGACCTTAATAAATATTTCTCTGTGTTAATAATTTGGTGATGGAACTTGATGGAGTAAGCCGAGTGCAAGGGCCGCGTGGACCGAGGGGCGAGGGCCACCCATATTCAACCCAACCCAAAGTCAGAAAGGACATTGGCCTTTGCCCCCAATAATGAGAAAAGGCCAATAGTGTTTTTTAGAGTATCTACTCTCACGCTTTTAAATAGTCCTACATCGTCTGTCACAGGAAAGATTCTACCACCGGTTCCCTATAAATAGAATATTATTTACATTAGAAAGGGTAAGTGACATGTACCTCCTTTTCCTACCAATAGATTTCATCCTTATCCTTTTCCTGAGAACTAACTTGACCATCGGAGATGACTCCCCGGGATCGCACCCAGGGCCTTGCTGATTGAGCTTCTTTGTCCTATAGGCGTCTCTCGTTCTCGGATCCCTCTCGGTCTCGGATCTTCTTCGGCGTCTCAGGTCGCCTGACTAAGAACCCTCTGTCAGTGTCTCGGCTATATTACTTGGTGCCGTTTGCAGGAAACAACGCAACTATGGCTCACCAACTAGTGACAAGAGGACAGTCCAAGCAAGAGGAATCGGAACGGCTGCTCCATCACTTGGTCATACCAAAGGAGTGCCCATGACCTTATCACAAGGACCAATGTTCCCGGTAGCACAAGATCCTACTCTTTCTTAGGAGGATAGGATGGAAAAACTCTCTCAACAGGTAGCCCACCTAATTGTAACGGTCTCTTCATTCGCCCTTCTACGCGATATAGTGCTTTCCATCACTCAGTACATGGGCTTGCTAAACCCGCCAGCCAAGCCAGCCCCACTGCAACAGTCTCATTTATGTCCGCCCAGCCAGTTCTCGGACGAGCAGGCGGGCCACTCTTGGGGATTTCCACCCGAAGGGACGACGACTCACGAAGACCCCCACAGGCCCCATGTTCAAGTTCCATGCACCAACCATCTGTGTACACCGACTGAACCTAATATCGCCTTGTCCGGCACTCATCCAACGGGGGCCAAAGGGCGTTCTGCTGCAGCCACTACAACGCCGACTCCAAAGGTCAATCAGAGATTGTTTAAAATGAGGAAGAAGATGTAGCAGATGGTATCTCAGCTTTATGGAGCACCTCTGGTCAGTACCATTCGGAAGCAATCCCCATTCTCTCCGGAGATCCTGGCGGTTGATGTTCCGCCGATTGTAAAGCTGCCGAAAGGGCCATTGCACGATGGGATGACTGATCTGGTCAACTAGTTCCAGAGATTTAATTCATACCTCTCGGTCCGAGGAGTACCCGAAGCAGTACGATGTTGTAGACACGCTAATTTTGACGTCATTTCGAGTAAACTTCATATCATACAATAATGCCTCAGAATGGTCTGATAATTAATCATTAATTAATTTTTATTAATTTTTTAACAGATGTGTTTAAGTTAATCAATTGAATTGATTTTAGTTCAATTTGAGTTAAAATATGAAGAATTTTAAAAGACGTCGACCTAAGTGGACGCCATTTAGACTTTATTCTTATTTTAGCGATTAAATTTGAATTTTAATTAATTAATTAATTAACTAAAAGGCGTCTGGGAATGTCGACGTGTTTTTAGGTTTCCTAAGTGGTTTTAACTTCTCCTCCGGATGTTTATCCTTATCTTAATTAGTCTAAAAGACGTCTGCACAGGTGGACGTTTTTTACCTAATAAAGATAAAGATAAGTTTTCCCGGATGTTTATCCTTATCTTAATTAGTCTAAAAGACGTCTACATAAATGGACGCGTTTTACCTAATAAAGATAAAGATAAGTTTTCTCGGATATTTATCCTTATCTTAATTAATATGAATGGCGTCATCCAAAGTGGACGCGTTTTAGATAATTACAGATAAAGATGAATTAATCAGTATTTATCTGTCGGTTAAGATGGATAAATTCGGGATTTTTCTAATGTTAATCGCGAACGCAAGAAATGCCTATAAATACCTTGCATGTTAAGAAAAAAAGAAAAAAACAGAATTAAGTTGAGTTGAGCCATAGCGTTATAGCGATTTGAAGATCGAAGCAACAACGTCGTAACGCCGGAGCGCTGCCATTTCCAGAAGTCGGCGTTCCTTTCAAGATCTTCATCCTTTCAAGAGCTTCAACTGACTGGGCATAAGTTTTTCATTACTGCATTCATTTCATTAGTTTCATTTTTCATATTCACTTCATGCAAACACACACCACAGCATAATCTTTCAAAAACCTACTTGATCTAAGGGGTTTCAAAGCCACTAAACAAGTGAGTTTGCTGTTTTAAATATGCTTAACATCATGATTAGTTCAGATACTACTTCTATTTAAATTTTCATCATTGTTTCTTCATTCTGTTTTTTTTTCTGTCTCTGCTACACTCAACAACAAAAACAAGAGATCAAAAAGGGGAAAATCAAGTACAACTTCTGGACGATCCTCAACCTCAAACTCAACAGCAAGAACAAAAAGCAAAGAAAGGGCTCTCTTTCTTCAGCCGGCTGAGGAAGGGGAACCAAGGACTCAATCTTCCGCATTTTGAAAGGTAGGCGATCATACTCTCTTTTGAAACTTTTTAAGTTAAAAGTTTCTGGCGATCACTGCACTTTAGTTGCTGTTTTTAATAGGTTAGTTTACACCTAAACAACATAGATATTTCATGTTAATCACACGGTCATTCTAAGCACCTACAGCTTTTTTGGCGATCACGGTGGGACTTGGTCTCGCCATCTTTTAGTTTCTTTTTGTTCTTGCTATCATCATATCGGGCACCCACGGTGCACCACTTGTGTCTCTGGACACGTCCTCACCAATTGGTGAGTGTTTAGTTTAATTGATTTCCCTCGTGCACCACGTGCACACCCCAGTGGCAAGATCTTGCCCCCCCCTTGATTAACTCAAAAAGCTGTTTTTGTGATAAAAATGATGTGTGATTGATTGTTTTTCTAGTTGTTTAGTTAGTAAACCATCCTGTTTAAAATCTGGAACTAAAAAAATTTGCATGAGTCGATTGTTTACTGCTTTTCATCTTGTTTAAGGAGGATTCAACCCAGAAAATCCTCCTGGAAAATTGCTTCTGCGAACTGAAAAGCGTCCAGGATAGCTGACGCGTTTCAAAACCGCGTCAACCTACCTAGACGCCTTTCAGGCTTCACAGCTTCTCTGCTGTCTGCATCTGCTTCTGCGAAAAATTAAGTTCTGTTTTGAATAGCGTCGACTACCATCGACGCGATTCATACAGTTTCTTAATCTTTTTCAGTTTCCAGATTTTTGTGTTTTGAGTGCTAGCTACCCATTACTTACTAAGCATTAGAGGCCATCCAGGCCACAGGACATACGCATTGAGGCTAATCCATCCTCTTCTTAGGAACACATTACTCGACGTCAGCGACTCTCTCTGATTGGGTTGGTCCCTTGATCAGACTAGAGAAGTTGACGTTGAGACCTCCATAAGTCCCCAAAATCAAGGTATTCCTCCTTGATCATCGGGCTGGTTGTACCAATTGAAGTCCCGGTTAGATTCTGAAAGCGTTGAGAGAGAAAAGCCTTAGAAAATAACGGTGGAAATTGAACTGAAACTAGGATCCTTTCCCTGAGCGAAATTGTGGTTTAATCCAATTCAAATAACTCAATAAGGAATCCTAAAATCACGTTAAGCATCCACTTGTTTGATTAATCTCTGTACAACTTGTTTGATTAAATCTTTGAAAAGGGAATCTAACATCATGTTGCTACGATCAGGTAGGGACTTGAGTGTGGCTCCAGACGCCATGATTAATTACGAGGGAGATGCTAATGCCCCTCGGAATTCTGAGTACAATTATGAGAGTGGGAGAGATGCTGATGCCTCCCGTAGTTCTATCCCCATTCCGTATCGTCTAGATGGGAATGTTCGGACACCTCTTTTGCCTCCACGTGATCAATATCCTGATCCTCTTCCGCATGAATATGCGATCCCTAATCCTGATCTCGAGGGGGACATGAATCAGAATGATCCCTCATCCTCTGATCCTACGGATCTCATCAATGCTCTGGGAGTTCTTGCCTCCCGACTGGACCCTCAGCAGTTCGAGGCGATCCAATCTATTTTGAAGGGGAAGGCACCTATGCAGCCTGCTGAGCCAAACCCTGTGGCTCCCCCTGCTGTTCCTCAGCAACCTTCTTTTCCTCCTCCTTATATCCATCAGGCCGTTGAGGGCCTTCATATTACTTCTCGGCCAGCTGGGCCGCAGCTTTCATCATCTAGGCAACCGGCTAGACCGCAAACGCCTACTTATCAAAATGCCCTCGGGCATGGCGGAAGCGCTGCCGGACCTCCCCTCTATTGTCCACCCTGTCCAATGTACTCTAAGCAGCAGGCCTACCAAGTACCTCCTCCTCCTCCTCCTCCTCAAGCAGATCTGACCACACAAACGATGCTGGCCAAAATGGAGCGTATGGATGAGCAATTTAATAACCTCCAGAAAATGATGGGGGTCAAAGCTGTGCCAGAAATCAGTCTACCGAGTCTGCCAGTATTCCATCTGCCACCCTCTGAGATGCCAGTGTACCGAAAGTACAACGGTACTGGTAACCCCTTCACACACCTGAAGGAGTTCATGTATGAATCCTCTTTCTGGCAGAACGACAAGAGGTCGTTGGCCTTCTTGTTCAGGAGATCTCTAGAAGGACCAGCCCTCGAGTGGTTCTTTTCCCTGGAACCCTCAGAAGTAGAAGATTACGGTATCGTTTCACGCAAATTCATTCAACGATACCAGGACAGAGTTGCACCCTCCTTGTCTATCACGGACCTCATTGCAGAAAAGATGAAACCGGATGAGGAGTTTGTCAGTTTTGCTGACAGGTGGCGGGGTCTGGCTGAAAAGGTGAAGGATCACTTGTCCGAATCTGAACAAGTGAAAATGTTAATTTCCAATGCCACTCCCCAGTTCAAGCTCGTCCTATCCTTGAACAATTTGACTAACATGGCAGAGCTCTATGAAAGAGCACGGTACTGCCAGAATGCTTTCAAGGACGCTACATTCTCTAGCGTCTTTGATCCTCATAGACCTAGCAGACCTCCGCCTCGGAAGCCTGCAGTGCCGAATTCTCCCAGCACAGGTCCGACTACTGAGGGCACGCTCTCTCATGAGCAAGTGAGTACCATGAACAATAACTCGCTCCAGTTCGTGAGGAGTCAGCAGCAGTACCAGAGGCCACAGCAGCAAGGGTACAGACAGCAGCATAACCCCCAGTACCAACAGCAGTATCAACGGCCCCAGCAGCCGAATCAGAATCAAAACCAGCAACAGCCGCAACGGCAACAGCAGTACCAGCAACCACAGCAGCAGCAGTATCAGCACCAGCAACAGCCACAGTACCAGCCGCGCGCACCGCCAGCGTACCACAATGTCCCTCCTCCTGGTGACTACAACCAGCAGAGGAGACCTCCAGGCCCGAAGAGGGCAGAATACCCGGCTCTCCCAAAATCCTTGGCCGATATTTTCAGTGCTTTAATGGCAGCCAACGCCTTAGTTTTGCCAAGGGAAAAGGCCGTCTGGCCTCAAAATGCCGATACGTCCAGGTATTGCTACTTCCACAGGCAACCTGGGCATACCATTGACACCTGCTTCCAATTCAGAGATTATATTCATGATCTCAACGAGCAGGGCGGCATAGACTGGGAGGAAATGAAGAAATACATAACAGCCCTGAAGGCGAGGAGACCGCAGCAGCAACAGCAGCAGCAAGCAAGACCACCAGCACAAGCAGCAGCACCACCCAACATGGGCATAGTGCAGAATCCACTCCCGGAGCACCAGAACCAGAACCAGGTTGCTCCCATTCTAACGAACAGCCAGTCTGAGGCTGGTCGTGGGCAACAATGGAGGATAGAGGACTCTTCCTCTCTTTATTCAACGGGTCACATTCAGAATACCGCAGAGCGACCACCACGTCGCACCATCCACATACCCAGACCACAACCCGTCACCATCACCCTTCTACCCACACCCACATATCACTCGCCCTCATCCAATAACCCACTACCACTACCTACCTTCCTTAGACCCATTACGCCCCGCACTCCTACGCCTCCATCATATACCCCACCGCAAACCAATAACGCACCCCTTTTACCATCTAGGCCACTATTACGCATACCATTTCCTACTTCACCCGCTACCACTACCACCTACCCAGATATGCCCCAACCATCCAAACCGTTACTACGCGTACCATTCCCCACTTCGCCAACCACTTACTCATCTACCATCCAACCATCTAGGCCTTTAATCCGCACCGCGCCATCGCCACCTAACCCTACGCCATCGCCACCTAACCCTACGCCATCACTACTTAACCCTACGCCATCACCACCTAACCCAACGCCACCACCTACGCATCAACCCTCCTCACCGCTTACGCCACCCAACTCTGCGGTACTCAAGGTGTCACCCGGATCCTCCACGGTCGAGGAACATGCGCTCCGGAGTGGAAGGATTTTCAACAAGGTCTTTCCTCAGTCCACAGTCAGAGACGGTCCATCACAGCCGACTGAGGAAGCCCATAATGAAGAGAGTGCACCAGGCACTCAATACGACTTGTTGAAACATCTGGACAAAACACCGGCACGGATCACTGTACTGGAATTGATTAAAAGGTCCAAGATTCACCAAGAAGCTTTAATGGAATACCTACAGAAGGTGATGGTCAATGAAGACGTGCCGGTAGAGAAAATTGCAGCACTACTAGTTCCTCAGGGGGATCAGCCCTCAATTACATTTCACACATCGGAACTAGCACCGCCAGCCGCCAGAAGCATGGCTCTGAGCATCACGGTCAATATCTGCAAAAAGGCCGTGGATGCATGCCTGGTTGATACAGGGGCTTCAATTAATGTTTTACCTCCGAAGACCCTGGAACTGTGCGGTGTGCCCAAGGAGAAATGGCTGCCTAGCCCCATCTCAGTTACGGCATATGACAATTCTACCCGTTCCCCTCTGGGAATGGTTTATTTGAAGGTGGAGCTAGGTCTAGTAAGTCATGCAGAGGTCGAATTTCATATTCTAGAAATCGACCCTTCCATAAATGCCATTCTGGGACGTCCTTATATCAAAACTCTTGAAGCGATTCCTTCTACGAATCACCAATGCCTCAAATTCCCTTATAAAGGACGAATTATTAAAGTGACGAGCATGCCGATCCTTGCTGCTGCTCATACCTTAAATATTAAGTCTGCTGTTTTACCTGGCCGACAACCTTTTCTGTCGGTATTATAGGTCTACCGTCCAGTGGCTGATCCTTTGAAAGCCGCTACCATTTCTCCATATCCATTAGATGCTATCAAAAGGGGGAAGTGCATGAGTACCCCGGGATGGAGAATCATGATGAAGAACGGCTACAAGCCTGGGAAAGGTCTGGGCACACAGTTGCAAGGCAGGACCACTCCTGTTAAAAATCATCGGGCAATACCTGGAAGCGGTCTGGGCTATAGGCCAATGAAACTGAAGCAAGACAGGGTTCAGCAAGGAGATGGTCAAGAAATCTTGGAAACAATGTCCACACCACTGAAAGAAGGCCGGGATCCCTTAACATGGACTCTATATACACACTTTGTGAAAGGGCCCATACTTAGTCACGACAACACGGTGGTCATTACTTCCTGTTTTGACTTCCATGACATATATGGGAGGGACTTGGCCAGACATTGTTCCGAACTACTTACGTACCAATCCTTGGAGGCTCTGCGGCCTATGAAGAGGAGGAAATTCCATGACCCTGAATGCGAATGGTACAGATGGTTCGACCTGAGGGACCTATACATAGCATTGAACAGACTATTCCTGGATCCTGCAGAACCCAAGTGGCCACCGCAGATTGACGAGCTAATTGAGAGCCCTGGTACAATCTTTGACAAGCGGGTACTGCTGTCCGAACAAACTGATGAAGGGGAGCCAGATGACCCCTATGAAGCTGGTTACACAACAGATCTGCTATGGAGGGGGACATATCCTTCACATGTCTTCATGCTCCATACTCTTTTTCGTACACTACTCTTGACCCCGACTTGGTCGCGGGTCATAATTGAAGATATTCTACGGGCTCCGCCCATTATGATAACTCTGTCCCCTTGGGACTTTATTCCACAACCTCCTCTCGACCTAGAGAGGTTGTATAATCTGATCTGGGACATATTGCTATATGATCCCCCTAATCCTCTGGCCTTGGTGCCGCTTCCCCCGTCCGATTCTCCTCCCATTTGTATTCATTCTTGCTTTATGTTTAATTCTTTCATTGTCCAAAAAAAAAAAAAACGCCAATTTGGCAACAAATTCTTCCCAAATCATTATCGAGGAAACATCTTACTTGTCCGATTACACCCCATCGCGCGGGTCCGTCGGTCAAGATTCTCTCCTAGATCTACTCTGTCCCTCCCCACGGGAGGATTCCCCTGTATTTCCACCTGTATCCCAGGATTTTCATCCTGCTTTATCTTCATTAGGTTATGATAGGCAGTTTAGTGAAGTTAAGGAGTCTAGTTTTAGGCAGGTTAGTCAGTTTAGGAAGTCTAGGAAGCCTAAGGGTAGGCAAATTCCAGAAAGATACCTCCAGGATTTGGCTGATAAATGTTCCTTTTGTTCTTTAATCCCTCAGTTTTTAGAAGATCCAATTCAGATGCCAGAAGATTGTACAGATGATGAGTCAGTCAATGATGGGTACGGGGTATATGAGTTAGTACATGAAAAGGACCCCATTGTTGAGGATGAGGAAGATGATGAGGACGCAGCTGAGGCATATGCCAGTGGAGTGAAGAGATTTGATGAACCTTCAGCTGCCGTCGAAGAGCCCACAAAAGAAATAAACTTAGGGACTGAAGACGAACCTAAGGTTGTCCTCGTCAGTAAAAATCTTTCTGCAGAGGATGAAAAGGCAATGATACAAGTGCTTAAGGATTATAAGGACACTTTCGCCTGGAGTTATGAGGATATGCCGGGGTTAGACTCATCTTTAGTTGAACACAGGTTAACATTAAAAGATGGAGCTAGTCCGGTCAAGCAGAAATTAAGGCGATTCCACCCACAAATGGCTTTAAAGATGAAGGAAGAGGTCGATAAATTACACAAAGCCAAATTCATTAGAGTTGTCCTTTATCCACAATGGGTGGCCAATATAGTCCCGGTTATGAAAAAGGACGGGAAGGTCAGAATTTGCATTGACTTCCGCGACCTAAACCGGGCATGTCCTAAAGATGATTTTCCATTGCCTCATATTGATGTACTCATCGATAACACTGCTGGCTATGAGACGTTATCATTTATGGATGGATTTTCAGGATACAACCAGATTAAGCTGGCAGAAGAGGATCAAGAGAAGACTTCATTCACTACACCTTGGGGAACATATTGTTATGTCGTCATGCCATTTGGATTGAAGAACGCTGGAGCCACTTATCAAAGGGCCATGATGGCAATATTTCATGACATGATGCATATAGATTTGGAAGTGTATGTGGATGATTTATTGGTTAAGTCTAAAACGAAGGCTGAGCATGCCAAAGTTTTGGCAAGGGTATTAGAGAGATCGAGAGAGTACCAGTTGAAGATGAACCCCAAGAAATGTGTATTCGGGGTATCTTCAGGAAAATTGCTTGGATTCATTGTCAGCAAACGGAGAATTGAGATCGATCCCAATAAGGCGAAGGCTATCAGAGAAATGCCACCTCCCAAAAACTTGAAAGAGTTAAGAGGATTAATCGGGAGGTTACAATTTATTCGCCGTTTTGTCTTCCAGCACTCACAAAGGTGTAAGCCGTTTTACGAGCTTACCAAGCCAGGAGTCAAATTCAATTGGGACGATAAGTGTCAGGAGGCATTTGATGGATTAAAGGACTATTTGGCAAGTCCTCCTGTTTTGAGACCACCATCTCCAGGCAAACCATTAATACTTTATATTTCAGTCCTGGATGATGCAGTGGGGGCTGTCCTAGCACAAGAGGATGAAGAAGGAAAAGAGAGGGCAGCCTACTATCTCTCTAAACTTCTCAACCCCGCTGAACAGAGATACACGGCGATGGAGAAAACATGTGCAGCATTAGTTTGGGTTGTTCAGAAATTAAAGCATTATTTTCTGGCCCATGAAGTCCACCTCATCGCTAGAATGAATCCGATCAAATTCCTTCTGGAGAAATCTGTTCTTACTGATAGGTTAGCGCGATGGCAAAGCTTTCTATCCCAATTCGATATCATTTACATTCAACAGAAAGCGATCAAGGGCTATGCCATAGCAGAACATCTCGCTCATCATCCCCTTCCTCGATTTGATCCAGTGCGATCAGAGTTTCCGGATGAGGAACTGATGTCCGTAAATCAAATCAGAGATGATATGTGGACTCTGCATTTTGACGGAGCTCTGAATTCTCATGGAAAGGGTATCGGAATCGTTCTGTTATCACTTGAAGGTGTCACCATTCCACAAGCCTTTCAGCTTGATTTTCCAGTCACCAATAACATAGCTGAATACGAGGCACTTCTTGCTGGTCTCGAGGCTGCTCATTTTCATGGTGCCACCAAACTCAGGATTGTAGGTGATAGCCAATTAATTCTTCGCCAAGTGCTGACCAAGTATCGAACTCTTGATCCCAAGCTCAAGCCATACCAAGAACTTACTTCTGCTTATTCAAAGCTTTTCACAAAATTGATCTTTGTCCATGTTCCTAGAAATCAAAACATCTTAGCTGACGCTCTAGCTTCACTTGCATCTTCTCTTGATTTTCCTATCAGCAAGCAATCTGAATCGATCATAGTTCATAGGCGTCTTTCACCCGCCGTGAAAGATCCTTCATTTCTTAGAACTAAGGAGAAGTTGCTGAAGAAATTCAAAGATGGAAGTATTGTGGAGAAAAGAGAAATCATGTTGATGGAGCTGTTAGAAGAGATGGATGATGAACAGAAGCCATGGTATTATGAAATTGCAAAATATTGTGAAGATCAATCGTATCCTGAAGAAGCTACAACTGAGGAGAAAAGAGCTATCAGGAGAGTTGCTCAACGATACACCCTAGTTGGGGGAGCATTATACAAAAGAGGTTTTGATGGAGTTCTTCTGAGATGTCTAGACGAAGATGAGCTTTGGAAGGTTATGGAAGGAGCTCATAGTGGAGTTTGTGGTGGCCATGTCAATGGACAGATGCTAGCAAAGAAGATCCTTAGACAAGGATTTTATTGGCCAACCATGGAAGAAGATTGCGTAGGATATGTCCGTAGGTGTGCCAAGTGTCAACTTCACGCCGACAAAATTCATTCTCCTGCATCTTCACTCCATCCTGTTTCTTCCCCATGGCCTTTCTCCATGTGGGCTTTCGACATTATTGGACCTCTTGGTAACCCAGATTCCGGCATCAAGCAAAAATCTTTCATTCTCACGGCAACGGAATACTTCACCAAGTGGGCAGAAGCTGAAGCATACGTGGAGATCAAAGCATCAACCGTCTGCAAATTCATCATGAAGAACATCATCACAAGATTCGGGATTCCAAGTACCATCGTCACCGACAACGGACCGCAGTTCGTGTCACAGGAATTGAAGGATCTCTGCAACAGGTATAAAATTGCATTGCATCATTCATCTCCTTATTATCCGCAAGGCAATGGCCAAGCAGAGGCAACTAATAAGACTTTGATAAAAATCATCAAAAAGACGTGTAAATCTAACAAATTCGCAGATTGGCCAGAAAAATTGGTTGAGGCTCTATGGGCCTACCGAACTTCAATCCGCACGCCTACTGGGCAAACTCCTTATTCCTTAACATTTGGAATGGAGGCGGTAGTTCCATATGAGATCCTTATACCGTCATTAAGAGTACAATTGAACAAGGAATTTTCTATTGATGAACATCGTTCAGCACTTCTTGCTCAATTGGAATTTTTAGACGAGAAAAGATGGTCAGCTGCTAATCATGCAAAAGTTTATCAAAACAAATTAGCACGTTTTTATCAAAAGAAAGTCATTGAACGAAAGTTCAAAGTCGGTGAAATGGTCGTTAAAAAAATTTTTGTAAAACCTGGTGGTCCGCGTTCTAAGCTCCAACCCAACTGGGAAGGGCCTTATGTTGTATCGCACGCTTATCCTGGTAATGCTTATCGTTTGGTTAATGCAGAAGGAGAAGAGCTAAATCATCCCTGGAATGGTTTACATCTTAAGAAATACTACCCTTAAGTTAAAGAGTCGATCAGTATGGTACAAAGACCAGTGGAATCAGAAAATTTATAAACTCAAATTTCTTAGTTAGTCTGAATAATTAACTTCAAACCCATTACTGCACACACTGACACGTTTGATTCGTGAGTAACAAGAGATGCCAAGTCCTTAAGAATATCAAAAGCTTGACTAAGAGTATAAAGTACAAATCATTCCTTTTAAATAAAATTATGTTTTACACTCGGCCCATGATGTCGGAACGAGGCTTAAAATAGACTACCAAGAATACCCGCCATCTTAGTAGGAGGCCGTCATAAAAAAAATGGGGGAGATCCGTTCCAAAGCAAAGCAAAAAAGAAAAGAATAGAAAAGCAAAAGCAAGGCAAAAAGTCAAATTCAAAATCAAAAGGCCATTACATTACAAACGTTACATCAAGGCCATGAAATGAAACAAAAGGGAACGCAAGGTCGATAAATACCCCGGAAAGAAAATGACCGAACCCCAACAGATATTAGGGTTGGAAAGGAACATCTTTTTAAGTCTCCGGAACCTTCTCATGGGCTTTCTAAACTTATTCATCTTTTCTTTCTAAAGAGGTGTACTTCAAGCTTAAAGAATGGCTTAGATTGACTAAGGGTCAAATCATCAAATGGGATCACGAATGGAAACACAAGTTCAAACACGAGGGGTTTTAAGTTAAGTTGTTAAAGAACAATTTGGAAATTAAGTTAATAAATGAATATGATCTTTTGATCTAAGTACCATACTGGTCTTTTAGTCAAAAATTCAAAAAAAATGCATATGTCAAAAATTCTAAAAAAAATGTATATGTCAAAAATTCAAAAAAATGCATATGTCAAAATTCAAAAAAAATTTTGCATAGTCAAAATTCAAAATTGCATATGTCCAAAATTCAAAAAAAAAAATTGCATAGTCAAAAATTCAAAAAAATTGCATAGTCAAAAATTCAAAAAAATATACATTTTTCAAAAATCTAAAAAAAGAATACATATTTCAAAACCCAAACAAAAATGAATATTTCAAAACCACAAAAAATATTTCAATTAGCATTTGCTTGTGGCATTTAGTGTGTTTCATTCATTTTATTTTCAGTGAGCATCTGTTTGCTTGCATGTTGCATTTTGCTTAAGTCTGATTACTCTTATTACCTTTGTTAATAAAGGCTATGCCCCTTGACCATTTATTGAAGATTGATTGACCATTTATTTGGTCAGGCAAGGGGCTAAGCCTAAACAGATACTTAACCTGTTTGTTCAAGTCATATACAGGACACAAGGCATGAAGAGAGTTGGAATTCGAGTAGAGAACAACCAGAAACCTGTTTCTGTGAGTAAAAGGCGTCGAAGAGAACTGACGCGTTTCAAGGAAATTCAAGAAAACCTGAGTAAAGCTGGAAATATCAAGAAGATCTTACTGTGGGAGTCAAGAAGTCCCGACCGTGGCTAAAAAGACGGTTATGTCTATCCTTGTACTCCGGTCATGTAATTATTTTGCATTCGTATTACTATATGTTAAATATTTATTAGATTATATCAAGGACCTTGGTTTTGATGAAACTGGAATTTAAGTTCCCCTTCAACAAAAACAGTGATAATTCCAGAGGATTCTTAATCGCATGGATAGGCCGTTGGATTGTTAATTAGTGGGGACGATGGTTCCACTTTTGTGAAACAGTGCGTGGATAAACGAGCTTCGGCTTAGCACTGAATTACAAGAATTGGTATCTTGACTCATTAATAACAATTTAACAATATTATCCTTGATTAATTTGTATTTTATTTGACTTTATATTTTTCTTTTAGCCCAGCATGCATCATGTAGGACTTTGAAATCAGTGTGAAATAAGAATTAATTACTGATTAAGTTTCAGACCATTAATCAAATAATCTCAACATGATATGAAATATTTCATTCCGAATTGAGTATCTTGATTATCTTTGAGGTTCGCTTGAAGATATCCTTGGAATTCTATCCTTGATTGGATTCTTTATCCAATATTTCTTGTTTCCTTTTAAGATCCATCATGGCTGTAGCACGTCCACATTGGCTGGCAAACGCTCCCCATGATGAAACCTACAGTGTCTACGACCTGGGGTACTTCCCACTCCGAGGAGGTTGATCAACCTTATTTTATTTCCTTGTCTACCTCATCCAGACAGGATTAATTTCATTGATTTCCTTGAGCTATCTTCATTGATGATTTCGAGAAAAATTCTAATCATGTGATGTTAAGAGCGTGTCTCATCACACCTTGGCATCACCTTTTCAGTACATTCCATTCCATTTCACTCCCTTGCAAAGACGATGCCAAGGTGAGGCAGCTGTAGACACGCTAATTTTGACGTCATTTCGAGTAAACTTCATATCATACAATAATGCCTCAGAATGGTCTGATAATTAATCATTAATTAATTTTTATTAATTTTTTAACAGATGTGTTTAAGTTAATCAATTGAATTGATTTTAGTTCAATTTGAGTTAAAATATGAAGAATTTTAAAAGACGTCGACCTAAGTGGACGCCATTTAGACTTTATTCTTATTTTAGCGATTAAATTTGAATTTTAATTAATTAATTAATTAACTAAAAAGCGTCTGGGAATGTCGACGTGTTTTTAGGTTTCCTAAGTGGTTTTAACTTCTCCTCCGGATGTTTATCCTTATCTTAATTAGTCTAAAAGACGTCTGCACATGTGGACGTTTTTTACCTAATAAAGATAAAGATAAATTTTCCCGGATGTTTATCCTTATCTTAATTAGTCTAAAAGACGTCTACATAAATGGACGCGTTTTACCTAATAAAGATAAAGATAAGTTTTCTTGGATATTTATCCTTATCTTAATTAATATGAATGGCGTCATCCAAGGTGGACGCGTTTTAGATAATTACAGATAAAGATGAATTAATCAGTATTTATCTGTCGGTTAAGATGGATAAATTCGGGATTTTTCTAATGTTAATCGCGAACGCAAGAAATGCCTATAAATACCCTGCATGTTAAGAAAAAAAGAAAAAAACAGAATTAAGTTGAGTTGAGCCATAGCGTTATAGCGATTTGAAGATCGAAGCAACAACGTCGTAACGCCGGAGCGCTGCCATTTTCAGAAGTCGGCGTTCTTTTCAAGATCTTCATCCTTTCAAGAGCTTCAACCGACTGGGCATAAGTTTTTCATTACTGCATTCATTTCATTAGTTTCATTTTTCATATTCACTTCATGCAAACACACACCACAGCATAATCTTTCAAAAACCTACTTGATCTAAGGGGTTTCAAAGCCACTAAACAAGTGAGTTTGCTGTTTTAAATATGCTTAACATCATGATTAGTTCAGATACTACTTCTATTTAAATTCTCATCATTGTTTCTTCATTCTGTTTTTTTTTCTGTCTCTGCTACACTCAACAACAAAAACAAGAGATCAAAAAGGGGGAAATCAAGTACAACTTCTGGACGATCCTCAACCTCAAACTCAACAGCAAGAACAAAAAGCAAAGAAAGGGCTCTCTTTCTTCAGCCGGCTGAGGAAGGGGAACCAAAGACTCAATCTTCCGCATTTTGAAAGGTAGGCGATCATACTCTCTTTTGAAACTTTTTAAGTTAAAAGTTTCTGGCGATCACTGCACTTTAGTTGCTGTTTTTAATAGGTTAGTTTACACCTAAACAACATAGATATTTCATGTTAATCACACGGTCATTCTAAGCACCTACAGATGTCGACTTTTTTCTCTTACACTTGAAAAATAACTTCAACTTGATTTGAGACTCTGGCTTCCGGTTCTATCTATTCTCTAGTACAACTTGGTCAACTGTTCATTGACCAATTTTATGACGTCACTCGACAATGTAAAATCTCAGCCAGCCTGCTTGCCATTCGATAGGAACCAACCGAGACTCTTCGAGATTATTTCGCTAGGTTCTGCATCGAAGCTGCACAAATCTCAAACCTTGATAGTTCCATCGTAGTCTCGGTCGTGATTAGAGGCTACACCAATATGGGACCGCTTAGTTCCATTGGGAAGAGACATCTCTCAATATTTCAAGATCTGGTGGCCCAGGTGCACAAGTATATCAACCGGGAGGTACTGATGATAGCTAAGGAGAAAAGAATTGTCGAGCCTCCCTCGACAGTCATCCTATTCGTTGTATAACAATGACCAGAGAACTTTGATTCATCCCAGAAGAGGTTCAAGAGGGATGAAGACTTGAGCTGAGAGCATCGTCGGCCTCACCACCTTCAGTACTTGCCTTTACCGGCTCCTCCCTCAAGAATCCTCATGGAAGTCAAGGGCATGCTCCGCTAGCCAGAGCGGATAAAAGACAGATCCCCTATGAAAGGACTCCTAGAAGTACTGCAAGTATCATCCAAAAATGGGCCACTCAACGACGAGTGCCGCCATCTCTGCCAGGAGATAGAGCGCCTCATCCGAGAGGGACGATTGCCCCAGTACAACCGAGAGAAGCAGTCGCGACAACAACATCAATCTCATACTCAACAACAATCTCCGCTGAAGCAGCATCAACTCCTGTTTAAGGAAGGGACTCAACCAACTCTTGCCCCGATAGGGGAGGCCTCGCATCAGTGGTCGAGTGCAGGTACGATTATTTCATCTCTGGCGGGTCAGGTGAACTACCCCGTAGACGTGGACGAGATGAAGCATCCTCGGCTATGGCGACAGTCAACAGCAAGCCAAAGCACCCTTGATGAGAAGCCTCGGGAGAAACTCAAACCGGGACCGGATCCTAACTAAGATTTTTCTGATTATGCATGAACTAGAACCCCCTGTTCCAACTAGAAATAGGGGCTCGAGACCCCTGGTCATTCGGACTCATAAGCGAAATCAAGTTCCGGAATCTGCCTTGGATATGATTTTCCTAACCAGAATCAGCCCCTCACGCGAGACCGACTGCTATATAAGGACTCCTGGTCCATCCTATATAGGTACGTTTTTCTGAAGCCCAAGTTTCTTGATCTTTCTCCAAGCATTCCTAGCATTCTGACTTAAGTATGAGAGGGGGATCTTCTGGACCATTGCCAGAGGCCACCTAATCATGTTCTCTTTCGCAGAAGACTGTTGGACGACGTCCCTCTGATTGGAGACAGATGGTCCTGACCGTGGTGAATGAGATTTCGGCCCATCATAGAGAATTTTTATTTTGTCACTTGTTCTACGTATTGTGCACGTTTACATGTGATAACATTATGAAATAAAGAAACATATTCATTTCCTAGCGTATATTTTATACAGTACACACAAATAGTACTTTTACATTAGAGAATTATAGTGATTTATTTGCTCAACGTGTCATAAGCTGTGCTAAAACGGTGCAGCAATAAAAATCTGTCTACCTAAAAAGAAAGATTCTCCAGTATCATTGGAATTTGCCGAACAATTAATTTCGGGCATTCTGCTCACATCAAGCATGCGTTAAATTATTCAGTCATTATTCCAAGTGAAGCGCTACCTTTTCAAGCGTTTTAAACAGTAATGATATTAAATTGCGGTGAAAGATTAATTATGAAACAGGGAACACCTAAGAGAACAAATATAAAACATGTTAGATTTCCATTCTCACAAGTCTCAACTCAACCTTTCACCGAATTCTTTTGAGAGATTCCAAGTCAAAGTTCTTTGATTGTATTTGGAGTTATATAATACCACCTATTTTTACGTCCCATGTCATGAAAGGCTTGTTTTACCACTAAAAGATGTCAGATGATCAGTGAAAATAAGCGGATTTGAAAACCTGGACTCTTTTTAAAAAAAAAAAAAAGAAAAAAAGTAAGAGACGAAATCAATTTATTTTAGAAAAAGTATGCAATCAAGCTTTTTGTCGACGGCTCAGAATCTGCATCGTAAAGGAACGGGTCTTCATCTACGTTGACGTGGCAAAGCACTCTTTTAGGAGTAATACTTACTAGCAACACGTCACCTCGTTCCTAACTTGTCTTATTTATTTTGTATTTTTTATTCGTTTGGATAGAGAGAAAGAGCTGTAATTCTTCGATATTCTTTATTCTTGTCATTTTTCGCTCACTTGAGTCATTTAAAAAGAAGTAATCGTTTTCTTCCCGTTTTAATCTGACTGCTTCCTAATTTCTTACTTTCAATATAAATTTATCACTTTTAAATTTAAAATTATCACTTCTAGACGTATTTTTATCACTACTTAAAATACATTTATATCACTTCCTAATTATTTCAGTTTTATCACTTGCTCCTTAATTTTATTACTTTGTAATACAATTTTATAATTTATCATACAAGTCTGCCACTTTCAAAACGTAATTTTGTCATTTCCTTTTGGTTTCAGTTTTATCATTTGTTATCTGATTTTATCACTTCGTAATATAGTTTTATTATTTCTTATGTAAATTTATCACTTTTAAGTATAAATTATCACTTCTAAATATTTTATTACTTCATTTGCATAAAAAATGATAAAATATTCGAAAGTGAATATTTCTACTCACAAAATGATAAGAATACGTTTGAGAGTGATAATTTACGTTAGAAGTAATAAAACTGACAAGTAAGAAGTGATAAAAATGTATTTGTAAGTGATAATTTTGAACGTCGAAATAATAAATTTGAGCTGAAAATGATAAATTAGGAGTTGGTCAAATTAAAAGGAGAAAGAATCGATTATCTTTTTTAAGTAGGAAGAATGAACCAATTACATTTTTTCAATAGATGAGTGTGAAAAGACAGTAATAAAAACTGTGAGAAGATTGCACATTCTCTTTCTCTATTAAAAAATTAAAAAATAAGCGAAATTAGTGACATAAGAAAGTGAAGTGTTACAATTCATCTCAAATTTTCTACAAGACATGCGATACAGTAAATATTACTCTTCTTTAGTTCTCTCTAGTCTTTTGTGCGTCACCCTGCACGTATTAAGTTTCTACACGTAATTAGCATGCAAAAAATCAATAATTTTTGTGTCGTAGGTACCTTGGATATGTCTCCTTATCTATTAAACATATGTTGTTTTTATTTATTTTTTAATTTAAGATTATTCTAACATGTCTCATCATGTGCAGGTCGATTTTAATTTCTATCACGTGAATTACAAATGCGGGGCACACGGCTCAATTCATAACCAGACTCCTGATATCATATTGAAATTATTAAACCCTACAACTCAAAATCTTAAAGTATTGAGTGTAGTAGGTACTATCTATTTTTTCTCTTTTTTAATGTGAGACTATTTTAAAAGGACAAATCTGAAATCTTATTTTTAACTATATATTTAGCTAATTAATAATTCTATTGAATTTGTTCGGGATCTAGATTTGCACCACTGTCACAGTCCCACCATAAAGTATGGTAATTTTAGCAGCAAAGAAGTACGTGGAGCATAGTAAGTAAATTAGCTCTATGTCTATACGATGCACCCTAAAATATCATACTTGAATATTTTAGTTCTGATCGGAAAATCGGAATTCGATTTTAATAATTCTTCATAAAGAAAGATAGAAAAATTAAGATTCTTCTGCCATCTACCACGTGTCCTAATTTTGATTTTCATGAAAAATTAAAAACTTTATTTTAATATTATAATATAAAAATTTCCATTAATTTATGACTCCCCAGTTTAATCTTTGGCGATCCGAAAGTGCGGGTGGCTGGCTGGCGGGCAGTGAGTGTGTGACAGCCTCGCAACAGCAGCGAACCACCCAGCCTCCCGGAAGTTGCTGGAGAGCGAGGTGGCGGGTGGGTAGAAGGGCTGGAGAGACGGCTCAAACACAAAAACGCAACGCAGACTTGTTCTTCTCCTGCAAGCAAGGAGTGGTGGGCGGAGCAGATGAGGACGGATGCCGGCAGAGTAGCGCTGGAGATGAGATGGAGGGCAACATCCACATATATGCATTAGTCTAACACATCAGCACCACATTAGCCACGCGGCTATTGACTGAAGATTACGGATTGGCTTGGCATGCTTACATGGCGAATGCGTCTCCCTTGGTCCGCCCTTCACCAACGTTCCCTTGGTCCGCCCTTCACCAACGTGCCAACGTGCCTTATATATATATATATATATATATATATATATATATATATAGTTTAAGCATAAAGAAAAGAGTAATACTTACTGTAATGCACGCACGTACAGTCGATAAACGAAAAAATATATATATATATATTTTTTTAGGTCTGCTCCAAGATGTCTCAACTGTTTGTATAGTGTAATGTCCCAGTTGGATGACCTAAAAAAGATCAAAAAAATTAAAAATTGAGTTCAATAAACAGTAAAAGAAGTACTATTCATTGAGTTCAATTTTTTATTTTTCAGATTTTTTTTTAATCCTCTAATTGGACATTGCACTATACGGTTAAGGTAGGTCGACCTAAAAAAATAAAAAATAAAAATTTACCCACTCCCTGCGTGCAGCATGCAGAAATATTGCAGCAAGTATTACTGAAAAGAAAGATACTAGCAGTAGGTAACAATGATATTGTACAAGAAGGAAGCCCTATTTTAGCGGGCATTCTATTTGTTAACGTCTTGTATCCGTTACTGGATCGAGACGAGTAGAGCTATTAAAATGGGCATTCCACCCTTCCTCACCTTTACTTGCGGATTCTGGTTTTCACGATAAACCAACATTAGAAAGAGAGAAAATGCATCCTTTCAAAATAACAGTTTTTGGAAGGTGAACTCGATTAACAAAATAGATTACATTAAGAACTCAAAGTTTAGTACATTGTGGTGTACCAAATGATTACTCGATGAAAGGGAAGTTAAAATAGAATAAGAAGCAGAGCCAAGGCCGTGATGATTGTTACTTACCAGAAAATGTTTTGTTACATCGTTCATTATGTCTGCTAACACGCATCGAGTAAACCAACCAGGTAGGACTGTTGGTTTTATTCCTTGATCTCTTTTCGCGAGTGTAGCGGTCAGAAACTAGTCGGACCGTGAAGACCGTCCAATCGAATATCCTGACTACTCGATAGAATTTATTTGTTGATGAAACATCTAGAGTAGAACCTGAAAGAGGAGGAACACAGACGTCAAGGTGGGCCCCCAGTCTCATGGAGAGTAAAATCCTCCAATGCCTAAGTTAGGTGCTAGAACACGAGAGCTTGCTAGGAATTTGTTATACTCAGAAAAACATACCTTGCACTGGAGAGGATCCAGAGATTATATGGTCTCCCCCTTGAGGCGTCTTAAGGACGGTTTCCTTCGAAGAAGCGATTTGCCCACTATCGGATCCCCCTGATTTAGGGAAATCGTAAGATATTGGACAAGCCAGAACTTACACATAGTTGTATGGGGCAGATCGTGCGGACCTGCCATAAGTGGGCGGTTAGATCCGCAGTACCCGCCTGACAGTGGGGATGCATAATGAGGCGCCCCCGGAAGGACTTTGCCGAAACCCTGGGAGATCTCAAGAGTAAACGTTAGTCTTTAGGCTAGAAGATCCAATGGCCTGGGCTTGACGGGCCCAGGATTCGGCCTCTATTACGCAGACCGGGGCTCTAAGTGCCATGTGGCCCCTTGCGCCATCTATGGAGGGCCGTGGGCCTTTGGGCCTACATATTTGGTGGGCCAAATTGTGCTGAGCCCAATTTTCTCTCGTCATCGGCCCCCTCACTCCCTTATTCAAATTTTGAATGTGGAAGTGAAGTTGCACAGGAGGCCCAACAATAAACGGGTTGCGCCGTGTGGCAGAATCCATCATTTGAAAGGACGTCCGACTAGCGCCGTTCGTAATCCTCGAGTGCTCCTGCGGACTTCGGTTGGCTTCTGAGGTAACGCCCCTTTATGGGGAAAGATGGCGTTGCTTCCCTGGTGCAAGCCCCGTACATATGGGGAGTCAGTCCGTCCACGTGGCACTCCTATGCGAGCGATTGGGTGCTTGGAGATACCTGCCGTGGGGCACGCCCTTTCGCCTTTGTGTCAGCTGATGGGGGCGCCATCATGACGAGGCGCCTTGGCGGCGCTCAACGTCCCAAGCGAGGAAGGCGCGAATAGAGTTGATGTCCTCCCCTACAAAGGCAGGCAGGCGAGTGAGGAGTTATACTTACTTCTACATTCGTCTATGAGCTCTTTCCACCCGCTAAGCCTGTAGAGGGAGAGTGCCTATGCTACTTGGTGCTTCGCTGCCCTTTCCTTGTGAGTTCATCTTGGCTCCCCGTCCTAGTGATCTTCTAGCCATCTCCGGAGCCTATCCTCCTTGCAACCCTTTCCTCGGGTCCGCTCTGGGTTTTTCTTCTCCAGTAAGACGTTGTCTCAGTCCAACTAATCCTCCTTCATCCCAATGGCTTCAGACGAAGCCTCTAACTCTTCATGTTTCTCCAAGAGGAGGGCCCCCGCCTTGGCTCGCCATAGCCGAAACTTGGTCAAGCAAGACGAGATGAGGCGAATGATGGAAGAGTACATGGTGCCACATGGGTATCGCCTCGTTGGGGTCGGTCTCGACGGCCGCCTTTCTTCTGAGGCCCCCAATTCTTTTGTGGCGTATCGGGAGATGTTCTTGGCTGGTTTCCGTCTCTCGGTCCCCCGTTTCGTATGTAGTCTTCTAGTCCAGTACTGTCTGGTGCCGGCGCAACTGACGTTGAACGCTTGGTGCTACATCTATGTCTTCCTACTCATTTGTCATAAGCGGCGTGTCGAGCCCACCGCCATGTTGTTCTGCTGTATGTTCCAGCGTCTTCCTAATACCCTAATCGATGACGTGTTCTCCTTCGTGAAGGCCCGACCTCGCAATCTATTTCTCCGCTTTAGCTCTTCTGCTTCAAGCCACAAGTCGTGGAAGAACCATCTTTTCTTTGTGACCCGAGACCCCGAGGTTATCCCTCCTTGAATTTCCGCACTGCCTTCAATTTCACTCCTATACGGGAGGATCCCCTACCTCACCAGATTCCCTCTGACGTGGACTTAAAGAAGGCAAAACTCCAGGCCGAAGTCGTGGATGATGCCGACCTCAAAGGTTCCGATATCGCGTTGCTGGGGGCTGGCCTTGCTCCGCAGGAGGCTAGGAGTGAGTGCCGGCCTTAGCTTGTGCTATCTTTCTCTGACGGTCCGATAACTTCTCTGCTTGTTCTCTACAGCCGAGACGATCATTCGAGCCTCATTCACGAAGGAGGCCGCTCAAAAGGGTGTTGCGATCGAAGGGAGAGGCTCGGAAGTTCGAGAAGGAGCAGCGACCGTGGAAAAGGATTCTGCGGGCCGGCCTCCCACCGAGGCTTTGGCGTTGGACGCCAGACTCAACGCATCATTCCTCTACATCCCTGAGGTCATTCCCCTGGACAAGACCATGGCTCGCGACACTGACGTCTCCGCCCGTTTAGAGGAGATGCACAGGAGGAAGCGAGCTGCTGACGTCTCGCCTCGACTGTCAAAGGCGCCCGTAGCCGATAGCGCTCGTTGAAACCGGTGGCGGACCGATACGGGGAAGGCCCCCGCGTTCTGTGGCAAGAAGGCAATTGCGGCCAAGACGCCTCGGACCTCAAAGTGGGTCGTGATCAGGAGCGTTCCGTCCGAGCCAAAAACGCCGGTGAGCCCTCCTTCGCAGAAGCCAAAGCCGTGGAAGCCTTCCGTTTGAAGGGTACACCCGGACAGTACCTTCTATGATGGGGACGTGGTGCACGACCTGACCTTGGCCGCGTGCATCCCTGTGGAGCGCAAGTTGGAGGAGTGGAGGGACGACTGCGAGCTCTCCATCCGGGCGTTGCAGTCCGGCTTGCGGGCTTTTGCGCAGACGTATATTCTCGCCGATTGCCTTGTTGGGCTAGACAGCGATCGACAGAAGGTCGAGGAGAAGTGCGCTCAGCTAGAGCGGGCCTTGGAGGAAGAGACCAAGTCGAAGGTGGACCTGTAAGGCAAGCTTAAGGTTGCCTTGGCTCAGGTGGCAGAGTCGAAGGAGGGGAAGCGAAAAGTGGAGGATGACTTTGAGATCGCCAAAGCCCTAGCTCGATCGCTGGAGACAGCAGCATCCGAGACCTTGACTCGGTTCAAATCCTCTCCAGAATACTTGGACGAGAAGGTCGAGTTCAGCCTTGAGCAGTACTCAGTCGACTATGAAAGGGGTACAGCCAGGGGGTTCTTGGCCGGCTTTCGTGCGGCGGCCGCTCAGGTCAGGGAGCATGGTCCGAACGCTGAGGCCCTGTCGCAGCTGAAGCAGGGCGATCTTGCCTACCACTCCGACCTCGACGACTCAAGGGAAGGTGCTGAGGAGGGCAAGGCTACCAAAGTTGTCGAGCCCGCCTTCTCTCCAAATGGCTCCCAGTGTCCTACTGCTGACACCGCCGCCGATCCTTGAACCGAGTCTCTAGACCCCGACTGGCTGGAAGTTGTAACCGACGAGGTATTCGGGGTGCCTCGCCAAAGAAAAAATTTAACCAACCCTCCATCTGAGTTATGCGGGCCCATCCCTATTTTGTAACTTAGGCCCCATTAGGGGACGAGATGGCCGGTCCGCCTTAGGCTCAACATGCATTTTTTATTTTTTCTCTCCTTTTTCTCCTTTTTTTTTTTGTCAGAGCTTCCACTCTGTACTTCAAGCATACCACCAATTGCCTGGATTAATACACTGCCGTTTCGTGGCTTGTACCTTTCTTCTATCAGATAGCATCTTTGACTCTTTCTTCTTCTGGTGTTAGTCAAGGTCGGTTAAAAGCTTTTCTTGCCCTTACTGATGGGCAGTTACTGGCGGGGTGCCCTACTTCTTGCTTATAAAGGCGCGGGAAGGGGTCAAGCCATAACACCCCGAGTGGTATTCTTCTTTGTATCTTCTTCTTCCATAGGCCGCAATGACATCAGGCTATGCCCGAGGGGTGTTGGCGGATCGGGCCTTTCTCAAGTCTTCCACGACCGTTGCTGACTCCCTCGATTGGATACAGGGCAAGTTCAGAATTCCCATTGAGTTTGGGTTGTGCTTGCCTTCTGCTGACGATCGCCTTTACTCGGGTAGCCCCGGCTCCTTCATCGTCACGGAGGCTATGTTCGAACCTGGCTTCTGGCTGCCGATCTCTCCCTTTGTTGTAGAGTTTCTGCAATTCTTTGTCATGGCTCCCGCACAGATCCTTCCAAATTCTTGGCGTGTGGCCATGGCTTTCAACATGTTGATGTATCTCTATAATCATGCCGATGCCCTCCCTGATGTCTTCCGTCACGTCTTTAATGTCCACCCTTGCGTAATCCCCAGCGCACGCAGGTCCCTTCAGTTTGTGTGCCGTGGCGACTGTGGTCCCCTCCACGTGCCTTCTGGCTTTCCTCCTCAAGGGTGGAAGGAGGCTTTCTTTTGGGTCGATTGTTCGACCGGCGAGGACTGGCCGTTCAGCACGACTTGGAGGGACCTCGCTGTCGACCCCCTTTTGGAAGGTTTCTACTAAAGGCTTTCTGATGAAGGGGAGCGGCTGGCGGCGGACCTCCATGCTGACGTCCCTCACGACGTCGGTGTCTTCCTCTCCGAAGCCGGCCTTGCTCCATCTTCAGGCAATCCTGCCGAGACACCGCCTCCTGCGGAGGTGCTGCTCCCTGTTAGGGGAAGGGGTCGTCGCGGCAGGAGAAGTGGTTGGCGCAGAGGTCAGGGCTGACGCCTCAGGTGTCTTTGACTTCTGGGCGGAAACTTTGTACTCGTTCCCTTGTTTGGGAGAAAATTATCCTTTACATCTTTTGCAGCTCAACGTGGGCTACACGTCCCTCTTAAATTCATTAATCTAAGTGTTTAATAATTATTAATCTAAGTGTTATATTATTAATTATTAATTCATCTAATTTTTAATTTATTAGAGTCAGTTATTAATTTAAGTGCTAAATTGATAATTGATTTTAATTGAGTAATTTAAGTGTTAAATTAGTAGTTATTATTTAATTAGAGTTAATTGTTAGTTTAAGTGTTAAATTCATAATTAATTTTAATTAAATAATATAAGGGTTAGATTATGAGTTATGAATTAATTAGTGTTAATTATTGATTTAAGAGTTAAATTAATAATTAATATTAATTAACTAATCTAAGAGTTAGATTAGTAGTTAATAATTAATTAGAGTTGATTAATAGTTTAAGTGTTAAATTAATAATTAACTCAAGTGGACTAATCTAAGAGTTAGATTAGTAATAAGTTATTAATAGTCTAATTGTTAGATTATTAATATTGTTTAATCTAAATGTTAGATTGTTTTATTTTTAGAAATATTCTAATGGCATGGAATAATCTAGAATTTATTAATTTGGAGTGTGTGCACATGTGATGTGTGTTCAAATACTTTTAAATTTGATTTAATTGTATGTTAAGTTAATAAAATGAGTTTTCAGAATTCAAATACAAATTTTGATTGGATCCCAACTTTTTGAAAGTCAAAATAATATATTTTTTAAAACTCTTTTGTTTTAGCTATGTGATGTGCTTATCATGTGTGGAATGGTTAAAACTCACCCTGGTCATGGATATGCACTTATTTAATTATTCATGTAATGAATGATGTGTGTGAATTGAGTAGGTATGGTTGAATGAATATTTATTAAATTGTTATTAAATAGAGGTCTGCGTACCTCTCTCCCTCTCACATACTCCGATGTACTTCTACCTCCCTCTCTCTTGTACTCGCCATAAGGCCTTCTTCAATTTACATGTAAAATTAGAAATTTATTATAATCTGATCAAGGCAATCGAGGAAGAAGCAAGGATGATCCACAACTGCAACCACGAAGGCGATTCGATGGAGATCCTTTGTCTTTATATTTACAGGATTATCTAATATAATTGTTATGTTAGATTGTGTGTGCGTTTGACTGTTGACTCCAGTCAAACCCACTATGCTATCCATGACCACACTTGACATGTATGTGATATAATATTTTTATTTTTTGATTATGAATCAAAATAGGTATAGTATTTAGTAAATATATACAATATATTTATATACTATCACCTAGGAGAGACCAAGATAAAAGTTATCTAAAAACCCTCGTCTAAATTCTAAGCCGTAATGTAAGTAGTTAAGAACTTACCGCGTGGTCCACCATCATTATAGTCATAAGATTCGAATTACTTTAGGCAGGTTTGTTGTGCTATCCACAAAGCTTGTTTAATTGTAAGGAGAGACTATGGCTATGGCATTAGATGCTTATTGATTGGGGTAGAGGAACCATGTAGCTTTGTTGTATTATCCATAAAGACTGCATGCAAATCTATGTACGTCTCGTAACGATAGTTAGCTTATACCAGAATTAATGGCTTGTTGTGCTATCCACAAGGCCATTAAATCTCTAGGGACCGAAGATATGATCGGATATTGCAAGGAGTTGCAAGTCCCATGAGATGAGTGCTCTTTGAGTGTATTACAAGTTGTTATGCTATCCATAAGGCTATACTGCATTTCATTGAGATTTTGATCTCCACTAGGAGACTGTCGGCGTCTTCCATTCTGTATAACTGAGGATTATACAGTCCGTTGAAAATTAGTGGGAGTTAAAACTTGATTAAAAGACCATATTATATTTTATTTAATAATTGAATATCTGCTAAAATAAATTTTATTTATCTCCTGTAAGGAATTATGTCGTCGAATAACTCACTCTGTAGCATACTTGATGCCAATCTTTTGATTAGCCTAAACTACTCTGATTGGCTCAGAAACCTGAAGAATGTCTTCAAATCTAAGCACATTGCCTACGTCCTTGGAGCTGATCCTCCTACTACTGGCATTAAATACCCTTGAGGCAGAGATGAACGCATACGATAAAAGGTCGAAGGACAAAGACAAAGGAGTAGTAAAGGCTGACTGCTTCTACTGTAAGTAGCAGGGTCACTAGAAGAGGAACTGCAAGGAGTTTCTTAACAATAAAGTTCATGGAAAATTGAAACTATCAGAAGCTTCAGATATCTATATGATAGATATCAACTTGTTAGTTAGATATTCTACATCTTAGGTATTAGATACCGGATGTACTTCTCATATCTACTATGATGTGCAGATGTTGACAAGTAAGTGCAAACTGAGAAAAAGCGAGGTGAAACTGATGCTAGAAAACGACGCAAAAGTTGCGGCAGTTGCTGTAAGGACAAAAAACCTCAGGTTTCCATTGGGAGACACCTTATCATTGGAAGATTGTTATTATGTTCCTAACAAAATAAAGAGCATCATATCAGTATCTTGTTTAGACATGATAGAATATAGGTTGACTATTGAAAACGAAAGTTGTTCGATTTTTTATGATAATAAATCAATAGCTTCGGCACCTTTAGTCAATGGTCTATATCTTTTAGATGTCACTTATTACAATCTTCACATTGATAATACTCTTAAGAAGAGCAAGAATTGTGTAAACCAAGCCTACATGTGGCATTGTAGACTTGGACATATTGGTGAGCGCAAGTTGCAAAAGTTGCACAAACATGAATATTTGAATGCATTCGATTATGAATCGTTTGTGACATGTGAGTCCTGCCTTATAGGAAAGATGACAAAATCTCTATTTACTGGACATGGAGAACGTGCCAAGGACATTTTGGAACTAATACATTTAGATGTATGCGGTCCAATATCCATCCAAGCCAAAGGTAGCTTTTCATATTTCGTCACGTTCACCGATGACTTCTCAAGATTCGGCTATGTGTACTTAATGAAGTACAAGTCGAAAGTATTCGAGAAGTTCAAGGAGTTTAAGTATGAGGTAGAGAAGCAAACAGGAAAGAGTATTAAAGGTCTTCGATCTGATCAAAGAAGAGAATACTTGAGTACTAATTTCACACAATTCTTAAAGGATAATGGTATCTTTTCTCATCTGACCCCTCCATATACACTACAAATGAATGGTGTATATGAAAGGAGGAATCACACATTTTAGACATGGTGCGATCTATGATGAGCTTTTTAAGCTTACCAGTGTCTCTCTGGGGTATGCTCTAGAATCAGCAGCATACCTACTGAACACAATACTCAACAAGTCTGTGGCCTCTACTCTATATAAGATATGAAAAGGTAGGAAACCAGAATTTAAACATGTTAAAATATGGGGTTGTCCTCCTCATGTAAAGAGACATGATCCAAACAAGTTGGAATCAAGAACTAATAGATGCAGGTTTGTGGGATATCCAAAGGAAACCTTTGGATACTACTTTTACCATCCTGGTGAACAAAACGTGTTTGTCACCAGGAAAACTGTCTTCCTGGAAGAGGAATACCTTCTCTAGGAGGACAGTGGGAATAAAATAGTACTGGAAGAGGTTTCAGATCCCCAAACAACTGCAATATTATCAGATGAGCTATCAATTCCTAAATATGTTCAAGTAAACACAGATGAGCCTCGTAGATCTGGTAGAGTACCTAAACTATCCGGACGATATGTGGGACATATCGCTGAAGGAGAGTCCAAAGTAAAATATAATGAGGATGATGGTCCTAAAACCTACCAGGAGGCCATAGAATGCCCAGATGCCGAGAAATGGCGAGAAGCCATGAACTCTGAAATCCAGTCCATGTACACCAACCAAGTTTGGAACTTGGAGGACTTGCCATAGGGTATTGTACCCATTGGATGCAAGTGGATCTTTAAGAAAAAGATCGGTGTTGATGGACGGATCGACATACACTCTCAAGATTGGTGGCAAAGGGATATCATCAAAGACAAGGAATTAACTATGACGAGACTTTCTCACTAGTTACTATGATAAAGTCGATCAGAGTTCTACTCGCCATAGTTGCATACTTCGATTTCGAAATATGGCAGATGGATGTGAAGACTACCTTCCTCTGTAAGGATTGAGGTTTCGGATCCGGTTGTCGGTTCGATTTCGGAGTCGGACCCCTTGGTTTGGGCCCTTGTGGGGCTAGGGCATGGGTTCTACAAACGACGTTCGGTTACGGGGACGCGTTTTAAAATGTGCCACATGGGCCGATTTTGGGCCGCGAGAGTACGGCTTCGGTCTTATCGTTTGAATGGCGTCTTGCATGGTCGACGCTATTCAGAGATATGTTAGTGTACAACCCTGTCATGTCGTGTGATTGGTGTCGTTCTTGGACGACGCGTTTTAACTAGTTTCGATTTGACCCCGCGAATCCTCCCTCCTTTCCCTCATTTCTCTCATTCTCTTCTCTCTCCTCCATCTCTCTGACCCATCCGCTCCCCCTTCCCCTTCTCCTTCCTTTCCTCTGCCCATTCCTCCTCTCCCTCCACTCCATTAACCCCCCTAACTTTCACCACTACCACCACCATCTCCTCCGCGGCGCATCTCTCTCTGGACGGCGGCTGACGTCCCAATGGAGTGACGGCGTCCACGGTGGTACCGGCGGCGGCTTGTGGCGTGGCGGTTCGGCAGCTAAGAGCACGGAAGAGTTCAAGTAACTGGTAGGGTGGCGATCCTCGCAATGTTTTGTTTAAAACCATAATTTTCCAGCTTTGAAAGCATGAAATATGTGTGGGTGCTTTTGGGGGAGAATGTAACAACCCGTTACCCTATAATCGGGGATCCGATTACTAAATGGGTACCGAATCATTAATTTGGAGCCAAACCAGGATCTTGATAAGTCTGGAAAATAAATAATAAACTAAGCTAAACATTCACATCTCATCGAATTGGAAAGGAAGTGCAAGAATTAAAAATTACTACAATGCGACTCGACTCAACAAATAATTACATACTCCAACTGAAAAGAAATAATTAAACGTACAGGCCAGAAAATAAAATAACAACTACATCGGGGCATATCCTGGAACAGTGGCTGCTGGCGCGCAACCCAAGGCAGCACTCTCCTCGCTATGCCTGCCGGGAACCCTCACCTGATAACCGCAGGGGTGAGTCTCATCGAAAAAACTCAGTAGGGATCCTTCGATCCCCACCACCCACTCACGCACCCACAAGTGCATCAACACAAATATAGATAATTTAAGCAAGTAAAGTAGTAAACACAATTCCTAAATTTCGATATAAAACACATGCATTCAAAATATAACCTGCACAACTCTAAAACCATTCGACCACGGAGCCCACAACCAGCATCTCGACAAAACACGCTAACCACACGGCCGAACGCGGGAAACACAGACCCGCTGAGACCAAACAGCAACCCCTCGGATAGCGCGCTAGCTACTCCAACCTGACAAGCTCCAAGTGGTTCTGCTTCCCCAGCACGAGTGACACTCCGAATGTACCACTCCCACACTGGTACTAGCTATACCCCGGGGTTCACCAGGTGACCCTCTCTCTAGGCGTCACCCCACCACTCCCACACCAGCGCCGTGTCACTCCCACACCGACACAGGGTGCCTAAGTGCTAACAACTGTCACTCTAAGTCCACGATCGCACAAAATGCAAACATAGTGCGATCCGATCAGGTAGAAATCATCATCCTTAAGCATGATTTCAAACATGCAATTAACCAGATTATCTATCAATGTAAACACATGTTAATTGCAGGAATTAATGAGATTCTATCTTGAATCGCGTCGCCCAAGGCCGACGTCATTAAAACCTCCTAAACAGGTTCAAGTGAAAATGGGCCTCAGAATATAGCCTAAATCGCATTGTTCAAAAGGGTCGCCGTTTAAAAGGCGTCGCTGTCCTTAGTCGCCTGATAACGACAGAAACAGATACGGACCTCGGGGTGATCTGACTTAAAATGCATCGTGCATATAAGTCACCATTCAAAAGGCGTCGCTATCTTTGGACGCTACTCAATCCAGAGACAGAGTCTGTTATTTGGGCTAAATCGCGTCGCGGGTGGAAGCCGCCTTTCTAAAAGGCGTCGCTGTCTCCCGACGCCATTTAACCCTCACAGACAGGTTCTTCCTCTGCCATCTCCCAATCCACGGGGTGGGATTTCCTCCCCCAAATCGTATAAAAACACTACAAAGTGGAGGAGGAGGAGAAGAACCTAAATACCCTTTAAAAACCCCCAATTTCTCATTTCATGCAATTAGTGTTTTCACCCCAAGAAAACCCCTAAACATGCTCCAAAGCGGGAAAAAAAACGTGGTTTTAAACGAAATACAACAGGGATCGTCACCCTACCGGTTACTCGAACTCCTCCTAGTTCCAAGCTGCCAACCCGCCTCGCCACACGCCGCCGTCGGTACCGCCGTGGACGCCGTTACTCCACCGGGATGTCGACCGCCGTCCGGAGAGAAATGCGCCGCGAAAGAAGTGGTGGTGGTAGTGGAGGAAGTTAGGAGGTTACTAGAGTGGAGGGAGAGGAGGAAAGGGGAGAGGAAAGCAAGGAGAGGGGGAAAGGAGCGCTGGAGAGTCGGAGGGAAGAGAGGAGAGAATGAGGGAAAGGAGGGAGGGTTCGCGGGGTCAAACAGAAACTGGGAAAAACGCGACGTCCAAGCCCGACGTCATTCAGACGACAAGACCAGGCCGTACTCTGACAACCAGGGTCGTACTCTAAATGGCGACGTCCATACAAGACGCCATTCAGACGATAAGACTGGGGCCGTATTCTCGCGTCCCAAGGCCAGCCCACGTGGCGCCCACGTGGCACAGCCTAAAACACGTCCACATTGCTGGACGCCGTTTGAACCGCGTCTCGCAAGCTCGACGCTAAAAGGAAACTAAGCCTCAGTCCCACCAGGGCCCAAACTAAGGGATCCTACCCCGAAAATGACCCAATAACCGGATTCGAAACCTCAATCCTTACATTCTCCCCCCCTTAAAAGAATTTCGTCCCCGAAATTTCCTGCTACAAAATAACGATATTGAAAATAATGGTACAAGCTCACCAGAGAACTTACAAGAAAGGGTAGAAAAACTGCTCCCGCATTTCATCCTCTCGCTCCCAGGTAACCTCGCCTCCGGAGCGATGCTGCCAAATCACCTTAACCAGAAGAACAACCTTGTTCTGAATGACCTGTTCCCTGTTATCCTCAATACGTACTGGAAATTCTGGAAAGGACAAGTCCTCAGCGACTTCCAACTCTTAAAAGTCTAAAACATGAGATGGATCCTGAGCATATATCCTCAGCAAAGAAATATGGAACACATCGTGCACCCCTGCAAGACTGGGTGGCAAGGCTAGCTGATACGCCGTTTTCCCAATTCGAGCAAGAATGGGAAAAGGCCCAACATATCGTGGACTCAGCTTACCTCGCTTCCCGAATCTCATCACACCCTTGGAGGGTGAGACTCGGAGAAACACGTGGTCCCCAACCTCAAACTCAAGCGGTCTCCTACGGATATCTGCATAACTCTTTTGTCTACTCTGAGCAGTAGTCAACCTCTACTGCACCACTCTGGCAACCTCAGCACACTGCTATACCAACTCTGGCCCTGCTATCTGCCTCTCGCCAATCTCAGACCAATTCACAGGAGATCGACACGGCCGCCCGTACAATGCCTCATAAGGCGCCATGCCGATACTAGAATGATAACTGTTGTTGTAGGCAAACTTCACTGTAGACAAGTGCTGCTCCCAAGAACCTCCCCAGTTTAGGCAATATGCCCTGAGCATATCCTCGAGTGTCTGAATGGTCCTCTCCGACTGCCCATCAGTCTCGGGATGATAAGCCGAGCTGAAGGCTAACTGCGTGCCCAAGGCCTTTTGAAAACTCTTCTAGAATCTAGAAGTAAATCTCGGATCCCGATCTGACACGATGGATAAGGGCACTTCGTGCAGAGAGATGATCCGATCCACAAACATCTTAGCCAACTTACCGACTGACCAGTCGTTCCTAATAGCCAGAACGTGTGCCAACTTGGTCAATCGATCAACAATGACCCAGATCGCGTCTCTTCTGCCAGGGGACACAGGTAATCCCATCACAAAGTCCATAGTCACGTGTTCCCATTTCCATTCTGGGATCGGCAAAGGCTGCAACAATCTTCCTGGTCTCTGGTATTCGGCCTTAACTTGCTGACAAGTCAGGCACCTTGCCACATAATCAGCTACATCCTTCTTCATACCAGGCCACCAAAAGTGCCTCCTCAAACAATGATACATCTTAGTCGTTTCAGGATGCACTGCATATCTGGAACGGTGCGCCTCATCCAGGACACTCTTGCGCACGTCTTCCTCAATTGGAACATAAAGTCTGCCTCTAAATCTGACTGTACCATCATCCCACAGCTCTACCTCTGGTGTCTGGAGAACCTGCGGTAACTCTGCATCTGCTCTCTGAGCCTCGATTACGGCATGGTACACTACTGGCCTCACAATTAAGCTGGCCAACACGGCTCTGTCAGCCTCTCGCAGAATCCTAAAGGAAGATTTCACCACCTGCTCATATAACCTCCATTCTTGAACCATAAGATATGACACGACCGTCTTCCGACTCAAGGCGTCTGCCACCACATTTGCCTTGCCCGGATGATAAGAAAGGTAGAGATCATAATCCTTGATAAACTCCATCCACCTGCGCTGCCTCAAGTTCAGATCCTTCTGCGTGAATACATACTTCAGGCTCTTATGATCGGTAAAAACCTGAATTTCTCTCCATATAAATAGTGCCGCCAAATATTCAGTGCAAATACTACAGCTGCCAACTTTAAGTCATAAGTGGGATAGTTCTCCTCATGCTTCTTCAGCTGCCTAGAAGCACAGGCCACAACCTTACGATGAACTGCACCCAAACCTCGACGAGATGCATCTGAATAAACCACAAATCTACCGGAACCTGATGGAAGCACCAACACTGGAGCCGAAGTGAGGCGAGTCTTCAACTCAATGAAACTCCACTCACACTCCTCGGTCCACACGAAACGAACTCCCTTACGAGTCAACCTCGACAAGGGGGTCGCTATCGAAGAAAAACCCTGGACAAACCATCTGTAATATCCTGCTAACTCCAAGAAGCTCCTGATCTCAGTTACTGTTGTCGGTCTGCTCCTATACATTACTGCATCAATCTTGGCTGGATCCACTGCAATGCTATCTCCAGAAATGACATGCCCCAGGAAGTGCACCTTATGTAGCCAAAACTCACACCTGCTAAACTTGGCGTAGAGTTGGTGCTCTCTCAGAACTTGCAATACCATCTAAAGATGTGTGGCATGCTCTTCCTCAGAAGAAGAGTATACTAAAATATCATCTACAAATACCACCACAAACTGATCCAGGTAGGCCCTAAAGACCCGGTTCATCAAATCCATAAAAGCCGCCGGAGCATTGGTCAAGCCAAAAGGCATAACCAAAAACTCATAATGTCCATACCGAATCCTAAAGGCCGTCTTACTAACATCAACCTCATGGATCCTCATCTGATAATACCCTGATCTCAAGTCTATCTTTGAAAATACCGTCGCAGACTGCAACTAATCCATTAGATCATCGATCCTCGAAAGTGGGTACTTGTTCTTTACCGTCACCTGGTTCAGCTGTCTATAATCAATACACAACCTCAGAGAACCGTCCTTCTTCCTGACAAATAGAACCGAAGCACCCCACGGAGAAGTACTGGGACGAATAAAACCCTTATCTAGCAATTCCTGCAACTGCGCCTTCAACTCAGCGAGTTCGGCCGGAGCCATCCGATACGGGGCATTAGACAAGGGCGCCGTATCTGGTGCAAGCTCAATAGTGAACTCGACCTCTCGCTGAGGAGGGAGGCCAGGCAACTCCTCAGGAAACACATCAACAAAGTCACAAACTATAGGCACCTCCCAAGGACTAGAACTACTACTAACACCAGCTAAAACAACAGAGGCAAGGAAAGTCTCACAGCCACCAACAAGCAATCTCTGGGCCTTAAAGGCAGAAATGAGAATATCACGAGAAGGTCGGGATGTCCGGAATAGAGAAACGCACCCTCTTCCTGTGGCAGTCCACCTCGGCATAATAAGCCTCCAACCAGTCCATACCTAAGATGACATCAAAGTCACGAATGGCAAGCACAACTAACTGGACAGGTAACTCATGGCCCTCAATGGTTAAGGGAATCTCACTCAAACAGTTATAAGACAACATGAAATCCCCAGAAAGAACCTCTACCATCAGTCCATCAGATATATCATCAACGGGTACAGAAAGAATATCTACGAACTGCACAGAAATAAAAAAATGCGAAGCACCCAAATCAATCAATACATGCGCAGAGTTCCCAAGGACAGAAAGTGTACCTTCCACCAAGTTGGACGCACGAGCCTCCTTCCTGGTGATAGCTAGAACTCTCTCCTGGGTCCTCAGCTTCTTCTGATCACTTAGTCCCTGCCCCTGACCATGCCCCTGCGGGCAATACCTCGCCAAATGGCCCTGCTAGCTACAAGTGTAACACCTTCTAGAAAATGCAGGACACTGAGTCCCACCGTGAGTACCACCGCAATGTCAACAAGCTGCCGGAAGCCTCTGAGTTGCCTCCTACTGAGCACTGGACACCGACTGACTCTGCTGGCTCTGCTTGGGTCTGCTACAACTACTGTTGCCACTACTGCTGCCACCGCCTCGAAAGAACCTCCTGAATCTAGAGCCGAGTGAAGACGATCCTGATCCGGATGAAGGAGTTGTTGCTGCTGTTGTCTTTCCCCTACCATGAATTGGCCCTTGAGTAGTCAGTCCCCTCTCTCGAGCTGACTGATCATGTTGTGCCTCTACTGCCGCGGCACACCTAACCGCCAATGCCAAATCCGTACAACAGTGGGATGCCACAAAACTCCTCAAATTAGACATCAGTCCATCCACAAACCTCTCAGTCCGACGCTCCTCGTCTCCTGAAATAAAAGGCACGAACCTCCCAAGCGAAACAAACTTCATCTGGTACTCAAGCACTGTCATGCTTCCTTGGGTCAACTTCATAAATTCCCTCTCCTTGGCCTTCTGGACATGCCTAGGGAAGTACTGCGCATTGAATTCCTTCACAAATGTCTCCCATGGAATCTCCCTGAGATTCATATCCGCATATGACAAACTCTTCAAAGTGGTCCACCAGTCATAGGCATCATCCTTCAACATGAAGGTAGCCAACGGAGTCCTCTCAACTGCCGCACAATCCATGGTATCAAAAGTCTTCTCTAACTCCCTCAACTAATGAACAGCCTCATCAGGGTCGGGATGACCGGTAAAATGAGGTGGCTTCAGCTTTAGGAATCTCTCCAGAGTAGCTGAAGGCCCTCCCCGAGTACTAGAACTCTCACTAGGGTCTCGAGTCTGGTATCTAGCCATCGTGTCCATCATAACGTCCATGAAACACTCCATATTCGGCCTACCGGCCTCAGATCCACTAGAGACATCTCTCCGCTCTCTAATAACTGACATCCTTTTCCTAGGAGCCATCTAATCGTCTACAATAACAAAAATCAAAAGTTCTAATTAAAATCCTAAAACCTACACTACTGTCGTGCCTGTACGGGATAATGTAATTATTTGCCGAAATTACGATATTTAACCTAGTTATTCATCTATTTGCCAGACCGAATGCTCTGATACCAACTGTAATGACCCGCCACCCTATAATCTGGGATCCGATTACTAAATGGGCACCGAATTATTAAATTGGAGCCAAACCAGGATCTTGATAAGTCTGAAAAATAAATAATAAACTAAGTTAAACATTCACATCGCATCGAATTGGAAAGGAAGTGCAAGAATTAAAAATTATTACAATGTGACTCAACTCAGCAAATAATTACATACTCCAACTGAAAAGAAATAATTAAGCGTACAGGCCAGAAAATAAAATAACAACTACATCGGGGCATACCCCGGAACAGTGGCTGCTAGCGCAACCCAAGGCAGCACTTTCCTCGGTACGCCTGTCGGGAACCCTTACTTGAAAACCGCAGGGGAAGTCTCATCTAAAAGACTCAATAGGGATCCTTCGATCCCCACCACCCACTCACGCACCCACAAGTGCAACAACACAAATATAGATAATTTAAGCAAGTAAAGCAGTAAACACAATTCCTAAATTTTGATATAAAACACATGCATTCAAAATATAACATACACAACTCTGAAACCATTCGACCACGGAACCCACAACCAGTGTCTCGGCAAAACACGCCAACCACACGGCCGAACGCGGGAAACACTGACCCGCTGAGACCAAACAGCAATCCCTCGGATAGCGCGCTAGCTACTTCGGCCTGACAGGCTCCAAGTGGTTCTGCTTCCCCCAGCACGAGTGACACTCCGAATGTACCACTCCCACACCGGTACTAGCTATACCCCGGGGTTCACCAGGTGACCCTCTCTCTAGGCGTCACCCCACCACTCCCACACCGGCGCCGTGTCACTCCCATACCGACACAGGGTGCCTAAGCACTAACAACTATCATTCTAGGTCCACGATCGCACAAAACGCAACACGGTGCGATCCGATCACGTAGAAATCATCGTCCTTAAGCATGATTTCAAGCATGCATTTAACCAGACTATCTATCAATGTAAACACATGTTAATTGCAGGAATTAATGAGATTCTGGCTTGAATCGCATCGCCTAAGGCCAATGTCATTCAAGCCACCTAAACTGGTTCATGTGAAAATGGGCCTCAGAATATGGCCTAAATCGCGTCACTCAAAAGGGTCGCCGTTTAAAAGGCGTCGCTGTCCCTAGTCGCCTGATAACGACAGAAACAAAGACGAACCTCGGGGTGATCTGACTTAAAACGCATCGTGCATGGAAGTCGCCGTTCAAAAGGCGTCGTTGTCTTTGGACGCTACTCAATCCAGAGATAGAGTCTGTTATTTGGGCTAAATCGCGTCGCGGGTGGAAGCCGCCTTTCTAAAAGGTGTCGCTGTCCCCCGACGCTATTTAACCCTCACAGACAGGTTCTTCCTCCACCATCTCCTAATCCACAGGGTGGGATTTCCTCCCCCAAATCGTATAAAAACACTACAAAGTGGAGGAGGAGGAGAAGAACCTAAATACCCTTTAAAAAACCCCAATTTCTCATTTCATGCAATTAGTGTTTTCACCCCAAGAAAACCCTTAAACATGCTCCAAAGCAAGAAAAAACATGGTTTTAAACGAAATACAACGGGGATCGTCACCCTACCGGTTACTCGAACTCATCCTAGCTCCAAGCCGCCAACCCGCCTCGCCACACGCCGCCGCCGGTACCGCCGTGGACACCGTGACTCCACCGGGACGTTGGCCACCATCCGGAGAGAAACTGACCCGATAACCCGATCTAAAACCTCAATCCTTACATAGAAAGTATGTTCCAAGGGGTTCTTTATGAAAATAATTAGGCTTCTCCCCTAATTTCTCCATTTTGATGTTTTTATGCGATTTGGAGGAGAAATCCCACTTTATAACTCAGGGGAGGTCATAAGGGGAACCTGTCTGCGACTGTTAAATGGCGTCTGGGAACAGCGACGCCATTTTAAATGGCGGCTTCCACTCGGGACGTGATTTAACCCAGATCAGGTGATTCTATCTCTGCATTAAATGGCGTCTAGGAACAGCGACATCATTTAAATGGCGGTTGCCAGGGGCGACGCTATTTAGGCCATATTCTGAGACTAATTTTTTGTATGAACCAGTTTAGGGAAAGACGTCGGCTATGGGCGACGTGATTCAAGACAGAACCTCATTAATCCATGCAATTAACATGTGTTTACATTGTTAGATAGTTTGGTTAAATGCATGCTTAAAAACGTACTTGAGGACGAGGATTTCTACGTAATTGGATCTCATTGTGTTGTGTTTCGTGCGACCATGGACTTAGAATGACAGTTGTTAGCGCTTAGGCACCCTGTGTCGGTGTGGGAGTGACACAGCGCCGGTGTGGGAGTGGTGGGGTGACGCTTAGAGAGAGGGTCACCTGGTGTACCCGGGGGTATAGCTAGTACCAGTGTGGGAGTGGTATATTCGGAGTGTCACTCGTGCTGGGGGAAGCAGAACCACCTAGAGGTAGACAGGCCGGAGTAGGCAGGGCGCTATCCGAGAGGTTGTTGTTTGGTCCCAGCGGGTCGGTGTTTTCCGCGTTCGGCTGTGTGGTTTGTGTGTTTAGCCGAGACGCTGGTTGTGGACTCCGTGGTGGAGTGGTTTCAGAGTTGTACATGTTACATTGATGAATGCATACGTTTTATATCGAAATGTGGGAATTTTCAGGAGTTGTGTTTACTGCTTTATTTATTTAAATTGTTTATATTTGTGTTGTTGCACTTGTGGGTGTGTGAGTGGGTGGTGGGGATAGAAGGATCTCTACTGAGTCCATTTCGATGAGACTCACCCCTGCGGTTTTCAGGTGAGGGTTCCAGTAGCGTGGAGGGTGTTGTATCGGGTTGCGCGCCAGCAGCCACTGTCCCAGGGTATGCCCCGATGTAGTTGTTATTTTTCTTCAGGCATGTACGTTTAATTACTTCTTTTCAGTTGGAATATATAATTATTTGCTGAGTCAAGTCGAATTGTAATAATTTTTAATTCATACACTTCATTTACAATTCGATGTGATGTGGAATGTTTAGCTTAGTTTATCATTTATTTTCCAAACTTATCGTGATCCTGGTTTGGCTCCAAATTTTAATGATTCGGTACTCATTTAGTAATCGGATCCCCGATTATAGGGTGACGAGTCGTTACATCCTCAACGGTAATCTGAGGAAGAGGTGTATATGATACAACCTGAAGGTTTCACATCTAAAAAGTTTCCAGATAAAGTGTGCAAGCTTCAGAGATCCATTCATGGACTAAAGCAGGCTTCCCGGAGTTGGAACATAAGATTTGACAACGCTGTCAAGTCTTATGACTTCATTAAGAATGAAGACGAGTCTTGTGTGTACAAGAAGACCAGTGGGAGTGCAGTCACCTTCTTAGTTCTTTACGTAGATGACATACTACTCATTGGGAATGATGTAGCTATGATGTCATCGGCAAAGATCTGGCTGTCGAAAAACTTCTCTATGAAGGATTTGGGATAAGCATCCTGCGTATTAGGAATACAGATCTATAGAGATAGATCAAAGTGGAAACTTGGAAATCCATGTACGTAGATACCATAGTCAAAAGGTTTGGCATGAAATATTCCTAGAGAGGTCTCATATCGATGAGACAGGTAATTTATTTCTCAAAGGAGCAGTCTCCTAAGACTCCTAATGAGAGAATTAATAGATAGAGTACCCTATGCCTCTGCCATATCTATCATGTATGCCATGCTATGTACACAACCTGATGCGGCCTATGCTCTAAGTGTTACGAGCAGATTTCAGGCTAATCCAGGCGAAGAGCACTGGAAGGCAGTGAAATGTATCCTTAAGTACTTAAGAAGAACTAAGGATATGTTTCTTATCTATGGAGAAAGTGACTTGAAACTACGAGGCTTTAATAACTCGAGTTTCCAGTCAAATCCAGATGATAGCAAGTCTACATCTTGATTTGTGTTTACTTTGAACGGAGGCGCAGTGTGCTGGAAGAGTTCCAAGTAAGAAACCACTGCAAATTCGACAACTGAAGCAGAGTACATCGCTGCAACTGAAGCCGCCAAGGAAGAAGTATGGTTGAAGAAATTCATCACCGACCTCGGCGTAGTTCCCAGTATCTTTGAACCCGTTCCACTGTTACGCGACAACAATAGAGCCATTGCACAATCGAAAGAACCACGGTCTCATCAGAAATCGAAGTATATTCTGAGGCGCTTTCATCTAATCAGAGAGATCATTTTCAGAGAAGATGTAGTAGTGGAAAGAGTTCCATCCGCCGAAAATGTAGCCGATCCGCAGACAAAGCCACTGGCTCAAAATGTGTTTGAGCGTGACCTAGAATCTATAGGTTTAGTGCATAAAGGTGATTGGCTTTAGTCCAAGTGGGAGATTGTTAGTCTTAGATGTCCTACAAGCCAATCTGACTATGTAAATCTCGTTCATTTATTAATAAAATAGCATATTTCATTATGTGTACTTCATATAGTTATCGTCTCATGATGAATTCCATGAATATGTGCAAAAGTAATCAGATAATGATGAGATCATACTAATGAGATTGATCACTTAAACACATATATTCTTAACAGTTCCTAGTCGGAGGATATTCGACAAGGACACCGGATATCCGGATAGACTAATACAGATTACTCCTGCTTATAAGATGAAGGTAACTGATCTCATAGTCACTTGTGTGGAGACACTAAGGTGAATCTGTAGGTGCTCATTAGATAATGAGTTCACTGAACTGATCCGACTGAATCGCTGGATGGTATTATACCTCACTGTCAACCAGCTTGATTCTATTGTCGCAGTTGTGTGGATGGTCCTCGGACCTGAGACACCAAAGACACCTTATCGGTGGACTTTTGTGCTTTGACCTTTGTTTATGAATCTCTAACCACGGGATTCTAAACAGCCAAGGATCGGGTACAACGGAATACCGTCGAAGGGAATTGAGTGTCAATAAGGAATCATTCGCTCTCGATACTTAGAGAGAGAATGTTCTAGGAAGGATGCATGGAAGTCCCAGGCCAGGGAAGACGATAATATCGGGAAAGGAGTTTTCCAATATTATACGGCAGCATCCTATCCAAGTGAGTCGACCAGTTAGGGTTTGATGGTAAACCATACCCTGAGTTGACTCGAGAGCATTGTACGATGAAGGATTATATCCACGCGATAATTGTCAGCGGAAAGGTTCCAAGAGTGGGTTACTTAACCCCGATACCTTCTAGGTTCACGTGGTGTTGCTTGGCACCCAACATGATCGGAGGCCCGATCGAATTTAATATGCGATATTAATTTGATTGATTAATAAATTAATAATGAGTTATTGGGCCATTAACCCGACTAGTTATTGGGCCTAGAGGGTCACACACAAATGATTCTCAAGGTGATGGATAATAAGTGGATTTTATATTAAATCGGGGGTTTTTATGAAAAATCGTACAGTTAATATAAAAGATAGCTAACGGGCTGAGTAGGCTAAGCTTATGCTAACCCTAGCCGCCCCCTCCTCTCTTCCTCTCTCTCTCTGGCACCCCAGGCCGGCTCTGTTCTCCGGGTCTGCTCCGCTGCTTCTCCGACTCCCGTCCGACGGGAAATCGACCGCGCGTCGCGGCGGTCGTTGCGGTGAATGACGAAGGGTTCGTAGGCTACGACAAGTGAGGGACATGAGGATATCAACCGCGAGGAGGATCGCATGGACTTCGCTAGAGGTCAGGCATATGCGCGGCTGGCGGTGTCACACCGATGGAACCAATCAGTCGCGGATTCGAATCCGCACGAAGGTAATAATCGAAATGGAAAAAATGGATCATTGGTTATATTTTAGTTTCCACTGCGTGAGTGATCCAGAGGAGCAGCAAGAACCCAACATGTCATATACTGCTTGAGCTCCTGAAATGCGTCCTCGCATTCTTGCATCCACTCAATCTTGCACTTATTCCCTGCTTGCTTCTGTATGCCTCACAGTACTTTGAAAAGGGGAGACACTTCTCGGCCACTCTCGACAAAAAGCGACTGAGGGCAGCAACTCTCTTGGTCAGGCACTAGATGTCTCGAAACCTGTCAGGGCACTACATATTTTGGATGGCTTACAACTTTTCTGGGTTCACCTTGATTCCTCTATGGGTGACGAGGAAACCCAAGAATTTGCCAGACTTCACCGCAAAAGCACTCTTGGAGGGGTTGTGTTTCATATTATACCTCCTTAGAGTGTCGACGGTCTCGGCTAGGCCGAGCATGTGGTCGGACGCTTTCGGACTCTTCACTAACATGTCGTCGATGTAGACCACCATGTTCCTTCCGAGCTGGGAATCAAACATGGAGTTGACCGGGCGCTGATAGGTTGTGCCGGCATTCTTAAGGTCGAAGGGCATCCGCGTGTAGCAGTAGACACCCATGTCCGTGATGAAAGACGTTTTCTCTTCGTCGGAAGGGGTTCATCCCGATTTGGCGAAACCCAAAGTATGCGTCAAGAAAACTCAACCTCTTGTTTCCAGACGTAGAGTCGATCAGCTACTCGATGTTGGGGAGTGGGTAGCAGTCCTTCGGGGTGGCTTTGTTGAGGTCAGTAAAGTCGACACACATGCGCCACTTGTGTGTGGCCTTCTAGACAAGGACCACGTTGGCAAGCCACTGAGGGTACCGGACGGGCCTGAGTAGGCCAGTCTTCAGCCCCTTTGTGACCTGCTCCGGGACCACTTCTTGTCTATCGGGTGCACATCACCGGCGCCTCTGCTAGACCGGCTTCTTTTCTGGTAGCAAGTTGAGGTGGTGGGCAGTGACCTAGGTGGAAATACCTGGGAGATCTCCGTCGGTCTAGGCGAAGATGTCTTGGTACAGAGCCAGAAAAACTCGATACTCTTCTATTTGCTCTGTAGTGAGGGAGGAGCCAACCTGGACCCTTCGGTCGGGATCTTTGCCTAATTGAATACTCATTAGATCTTCTGCTATGGAGGCTACCTTTTGATATTTCTCTGGATCCTGAGAGAGTTCCGCAACAAGCTTATCCTACCCTTTGGATTCTACAAGATATCATCTCCAGGACTCCTCTTGATTCCCTCTGGCTTCTCCGACACCAAAGGGGGTAGGGAACTGTTAGAATTGGGTGGCCTCAAAGCCAATCATTGTACATTCTAGTTCAAATTATTAATAAAGGCAATTATTTCTTCATTTATAGTTCTCGCAAATTAACTATCGTAATGAAGGTCCATAGACAAATGTATGAGATATTGAATCATGATGAGATCATGATAGTGAGATCAATATCCTCAGTCAATTGTCTTAAACAGTTCTCGATCATAGGATATTTGAGATGGACATTAAATATCCGATAAGATCGACACTAAGACAAACATGTGGGTGCTCATTAGAGAATGAGTTCACTGAACAGACCCAAAAAAGAATTCCTGGATGGTAATTATACCTATTAGTCAACTAGGGAATTCAATCGTTGCAGTAGCACAGTTGGTCCTTTGACCTAAGTCACCAATGATACCTTGTTTGTAGACCATTGTATCTTGATTCTCTGACTTGTGGACTTTAACCATTAAGTCTACGATAGTCGGTCTTTCAGATACAGTGGAAAGCTTACGAAGGTAATTGAGTGAACAACAAGGGATCACTCACTCTTGGTATAAGACTGGAGAGAGAATGTCCTATGGATGTGTACACAGAAATCCCTGGCCAGGGTCAAATGAAAGAGATGTCTTTGTAGATATTAACTGAGTACTGGAATCCATCTGAATAATGCAAAAGAGGGTTTGACTATAAAACCATACCCTTGCGTTATTGGGACATTGCATTAGTGAAGGATTTTATCTGTGCGGTATCTGCAGACGGAAAGGTTCAATTAAAGGGATCAGTATCCCTTATATCTTCTGGGATCATGAGGTAGTGTTTGGTGTTGTTCATGATCAGAAGGCCAAGTGAATTAATCATCAGATGATAATCCACTTGTTTATTAAATTAATCATTTAACATATGATGTTTAAATGTTAATTAATAAATATTAAACTCTAGAATCAGTTCTAAGTTTAATACGCTTAAAACCGGACTGATATATGGGCTTAGAGGGTCACACACATAAGAGTTCTCGTCAGACGGTGAGAGACGTTAAATTTCATGCTTATCTGGGTTTTTATGAAAAGCCGCAGGATAAACATGAAGATTTAATGGAGAATTATCCAAGGCCAAACTCTTGGATAATCATGAGGATTAATCCTTGTGCTTATCCTTATTTCTATATAAGGAGGGCCAAGGGGAGGGGTAAAAAGTTAGTTGGACGAATTTTACACCCCAGATTCTCTATCTCCTCTCTCGCTCTCCTTCTCTCTCTCTTGGAGTAGATCTGTCTCTCTCCGCGCATGGTGGATTTGAGATCTGGTCGGAGCACTCAAGTCGAGGAGGAAATCGCATCTGCAACGGGAGCTCGTGTGGATACCTCTAGAGATCGTGCGCATGCGCAATTGCCGAGTCGGAATCATCCACGGGAGATTCGAAACCCCGCAAAGGTGAAGAACCGTTCTTCCCGCATTTATTTTAATGTCCGTTTTACGATCCCAGCAAGCGATACATAGGAATCGTTTTTATTCTCAGCTGCGTTCTTGGCGATTCCTTACAGGAACTTCATCTTCTGGTGATAGGAGGACGGGACCCCCGTAATTCCCCCAATGATTCCCCTACCCATGATCGCATTGTAGGTGCTCATCTCTCAGATGATCACAAAGTCGGCGACGACCGTGACCTCTCGGGGAGCGATCCCTAGGGTTATTGCTAGCGCTACTACTCCTACTGGTGGTACCGCGTTGCTCGAGAAGCCAAACAGTGGTGTGCGCATCTGGCGGGTGGGAGGGACATCGGCCCCAATTCGGAGAAAATAGTCGTAACTGATAACGTTGGGGCCACTGCCACCATCTACAAAAATTCGGTACCTTACAATTGTTGACTGTGGCCGTCACGACAAGAGCATCGTCGTAAGGGAAGGTTACTCCTACCAAGTCCTCGTCCGAGAAAATGATGGGTTCCTTTAAAGGATCCCCAACAGTTGCTTTCTCGTGTTTAGAGCGCTTGGGGTCAGGAGTTACAAGATTCACCTAGCAAGCGTAGCGCTTCTTCCCGTGGCGGCTGTCTCCTCCTGAGGTGAGGCCGTCGGCGATCATATGGATCTCGGTGTCGTTGGGGTGGTTCTCGATCCACGGAGCCTCGCATTCTTGACCATGCTTTGCAACATACTTTCCGAGATATCCCCGACAAATCAGGGATTCTATCTCGTCTCGCAGTAGGCAGCATTCTTCAGTCATATGGTCGTGGTCCTTGTGGAAATTGTAGTACTTCCTCCGATCTCGACGTTTGGGTCTGGTTCTCATTTTATAGGGCCAATTGACGTACTCCTTATTTTCAAGATCCTGGAGGATATCGAAGACAGAAGTAGTCAATGGCATGTACAGCCCGGGAGATGTGGACCATTTGGAGTCTCCTTCGAAACGTCGAGACCTCATCTTCTTGGGGAGGGGCTATTGGGATCCGGGCGGGACGCGAAGAATGCAGCGGAAACGACAAATAAAATTATCCCGCCCGATGCCCGCTGATCCGATTCGGAACGAAAACTAAAACCGAAAACTAACGGGTCGTAATCTGATTACCGTGCGCAGATTCGAATCCGCAATCGTCTCGGTTCCGTCGAGGCGATGCTGCGAGCCGCACAAGCGTCTGGCCTCCAGCGGTATCCACACGATCCTCCGCGGTGGTTCGTCCTCGCTCCCTCATCCGTATCAGCTCGCTCGCTGAAAATTCGTTGCCGCAACGATTGCCGAAAACCCGCCGACGGGAATTCCCGACTTTCGGGAATCACGCGCGGTGGAGACAGAGACAGTTCCGGCGCCTCGAACAGGGCGGCCAGAGGAGGAGAGAGAAAAGGGGGTGACGGCCAGCATGGGGAAATCCTGGAGCTTGGCCCAGGGTTTCTCAACAGCGCGTATATATATTAAGTCGGTGCGACTTTTCACAAAAGTCTCCGAGTTAATATAAATCCCACTTATGTAGCACCGACTGAGAATCTTATTGCGTGTGACCCTCTAGGCCCATTTACTAGTCCGATTTTCAGCTCGTTAAGTCCAATAACTAGTTACTGACTTATTGTAATTAAATAATATCTAGATATTAACTAATTACTTAGCCGAATTAACATTGCATGTAAATTCGGTTAGACTTCTGATCAAGTTGGGTGCCAAGCAACACCACATGATCCTGAAAGGTAATGGGGTTCAGCAACCCACTCATGGAACCTATCCGTCCACAGTTACCGCGTGGCTATAGTCCTTCGTTCGCACAATGCTCTCGAGTTAACCTAGGGTATGGTCAACTGTCAAACCCTAGATTGTCAACACACTTGAATCAGACTCCGCTGTACAATATCCGAAAATCGCTTTTCTGATATTGTTTCTGCTCTGGCCAGAGACTCCTGCGGATCTATTCTAGAGTATTCTCTCTCCAGTTATCTGAGAGTGAACGATCCTTTATTGAACACACAATCACCTTCGAAGGTCTTCTGCTGGACCCGATCCTTGACTATTAGAGATCTCGTGGGTAGGGATTCGTAGGTCAAGGTCAAAGTCCAGAAGTCCACCCACAAGGTGTCTTTAGTGTCTCAAGTCCAAGGATCAACCACGCCACTGTGACGATGAATCAAGCCGATTGACATTCAGGAAAATTACCATTCGGCGATTCATGTCGGATCAGTTCAGTGAACTCATTCCCAATGAGCACCTACAGGTTTACCATTGTCTCCACATGAGTAACTAACTAGATCAGCACCCTCATCATATGAGCTGGAATAACCTGTACTAGTCTTACCGGATGTTTGATGTTCTTTTCAAACATCCTACGACTAAGAACAATTAAGAATATGTGTTTATAAGTCATCAGTCTCATTATTATGATCTCATCATAATCAGATGACTATTGCACATATTTATGGACTTCATTATGCGCAATTACAAATATGCCAATCTACATAATGAATTTAATGCCATTGATTAGTGAACCAGATTGAAGTAGGTGCCTTATGATTGGCTTAGAGGACACCTATATCCATCAATCTCCCACTTGGACTCAATCCAATCACTTTCGCATTTGATCTCCATCAAATCTAGGTGATGCTCACATAAAGTCTGTGACTAAGACTTGGTCAGGGATCTGCTAAATTATCTATAGATGGAATATTTTCCATTACGTTATTTCCTTTTATCCTTTGTCTCTGAACTTGTGAAGGAGCCTCAAAATGTTCTGCAAGTTCTGAAGAGACCATGGCTCGATCACACAATTGATCTCTCCCACTGTTGTTCTACAACAACGGGATTTTATCAGAGATCTTTTAGAACTACATCTTAGTTCAAGGATGAACTTTTTCATCTATACTGTTCTAATAATAATATCACTTGTTTATATCGTCACCTTAATATCGACTTCTGGATTGGAACCATTCCAATCTATTCCTTTTTACTAGAAGGTTGAATCTATTATTTGACTTGAAATTTGAGTCAGTGTGAACTCATAATTTCAAATCATCCTCTCCATATACATGAGTGCATCCTTGGCACTTCTCAAGTGCTTAATGATGTATTTCACTCCTATATCCTTTAAGGAACTTTTTCTCTAAAGGAATAAATTACTTGTCCCAACAATTGAGACTTATTATGAAATTTATGCCAAACATTTTGACATACAGGTCAATATAATATTCCCACCGATCTATCTTAATAGATTCATATTTCCAATACGTGGGATATTATAACTAAACTTATTATGGAGAAAAACATAGTTAATAATGCTTTCACTGATAGTAACATCTTGATGTCATTCTTAATAACTTTGATATTATTATCACAAAGCATTACTAAAGCAACCGTACTTCTACTGTCATTTCTGAACACACACACACAATCTTGGATCATTCTTAATGATCACGTAGTATTTGACCATTAAGTCAAAACTTTTATTACAACTTAGGAAGCTTCAGTTTGATTTAATATGATATTTGAAATCATAACTTGCTTCCTGGATATTCTAAATGTCTTAAAGGTGTATCATATATATCTTTTCCTCAATCACATTGAGAGAACGCTTTTAATATCTATATGTCATCATCTCAATATAATGATAGGCAGTATTGACAAGTAGAATTCTAATAAACTTATCAATCTCAAAGTTATAATGACAGAGAGCACCATTATCATATATTTTAGATCATAATCTATTTTTGAGCTCCTCTTATCTTACTAAATCAGATATATGAAACATATCCTTCTAGTCACTGAGAGAATCTCAAAAATCTATAAAGCTCTCTGATGTGTTATATGAGTAGTTCCAAACAACTAAAGATTATCTAATAATCTTATTTTAACATGTAAATCTAGAACATCTTCTAGTTTTATTAGCTCCCACTGTCTTCTTTGAGGACATATTCCTCTTCATAGAAGACAGCTTTCAGGACGATAATTATTTCATTATCGCCTGGCCAATAAATGTAATGTCCAAACTCTTTAGACATTTTACAAATTCACATATGGTATAACTTGACTTCAAAATCAGGTTTGTTCATAATTCACATCTCATATGAATTATTCGGTTTCCATATCTTATATGGATACATACTGATTTATTTGGAACTATCTGTAAAGTATGGATATCTAATGTTCATACTCATGTTCAAAAAGATATAAGATTAGGCAAATATTATTATGTATTGTACCATATCTTAATAAGATACAATTCCTCATTCTATCATATTACTATGATATACAACGAGGATTAATCGAGCGAGGATACAATTATCCTTTTAATGATTTGTATGAATCATATACTTATTAATTTCTTTGATCAAATCAAAGAATTCTAATACATCATATCGATCTTATACCTTAATCTCTCAGATGTATTACACTTGTACTTTAACAAGTACATACAGTCGAATCTTTCAAAGAGAAAATTATTAAGGTAATTCAATAGAAGTGATTATCTTTGGCCTTAAAAAGATATTGAGTTGTTTACATCAGTATGTATTAGCACCAATAATTTCTTATTGTACAACCCTGTGTACAATACCATAGATAATCAGGATTTACACAGTTTATTTCTATAGGAGACTTGTGAACATTCATCACATGAAATGTCGCATCAAGAATCTATAGTGTATTGACTGATTCGAACAACTATTATTCTTTCTTAATCAATGTTATTTTTGATATCTTATGCAACTAAATAACAATTATTCAGTTTCATATTTGACTCCTATAGATATATAAAGATTTACTGTCTAACAGTAACCTATGAATATCATGAACAATTGTTGAATCTAACTCAACACTTACATATTCTCGATTTCCTTTTACTTGTCTAAGTCTGCATACTATCGCAGCTCTGACAACCATTTCCAATATTTCATATCGGAGACGCTAATTCTCCAATAGACATGCAAAAGTTGATAATAAGAATATCTGAAACTTCTTTCAAGTTTCATAGTCGTTTTGTCTTTATCAATATTCTTATATTGGTCGCAGTGGAATAACTGCTACTTCTCTATCTCAGCTGACCTTCCTACATCTTTTCAGGTGTGGGTTCGATCGTTTAAAATCTTACCACTTACCTTTCTCAAAAGCACATCATAAATATCTCTTCATCTTGGTCTATCCAAATAAGAGATTTCATGACAATGATTGCCTTTCAAAAAGGCATCCCATGAGTACCTCTCCACCTTGGTCTATCCAAGCAAGAAGATTCATGATACCTGATTAGGATAGTGACTTTCACTCACCCCTAAAGACATTCTTTAGAGTTTTCTAGTCAGTCTGAGTATGAGAAGTATTGGCATCCAACATGTCAACATCTCGAATAGACGACATTTTAGTGAACGAAGGAAATAACGTGATTTAAGCAAATAGTTCTTATAATTCAATTATGGTCTTTTATTTTCAATTATTTCCTACTATTTTTCGACGGACTGTATAACCTTCAGGTATACAGAACGGAAGACTCCGACGGTCTCCTAGTGAGGATTAGAATCTCTAAGAATCACAGTATGACCTCGAGTAAACACATAGTATCATACCATTATCTTAGAGCAACCATCCCATGGTAATTGCAACTCCTTGCAATATCCGATCTTATTTCGGCTCCCAGGTCTTTAATGGTCCTGGGTAAACACAGTAGACCATTATACCTGGTCTAACCTTTACCATCAATACGTGACAGAGTAGAGTAAGAATGCAGCTCCCGGGTAAACGCGAGGATAGCTACACCGTTCCTCTATTCTAATCTTAAGGCATCATAATGCCATAGTTAATAGTCCTTTCATCAGATGCTGGCAGATCTCGGGTAAACACGTAGAAACTGCCATCACTAAATAAAGTTCTAAGAACTATATTGATGGAGAGCCACGCGGTGCATTCTCAATAACTCGCGCTCCGGCTTAGACTTTATATTGAAGGTTTTGTTTTATGTTTAGTTGGTCTTATCCTAGGTGATAGTTTATAAATATATCGTATATACTTAACTATACCTAGATAATAGCAATCGATTCATAATCAAAAACTAAAAAGCATGCATCAACCATACATATTCATTATGTGGTCATAGACAGAACAGTGATTAACTGAAGCCAAACAATTAATCATCAAAACTATATAACATTTATATAATCTAAACATGCAAACACATAGCCACTGGTGATCTCATCTCCTATCGCCCTTCTTATTGAATTTGTGGATCATCCTCGCCTCTCCTCGGCCGGCGCGATCAATTACAAATATAAAACAGAATTTGAAACATTTTCAAATACAAATTAATTGTAAGAGAAAGCCTTATGGCCGAGTACAATAACAGAGGGAGATAGAATTACAATGGAATGAGAGAGAGAGGGAGGCACGCAGGCCTCATTAATTAACACTTAATTAATGTACATCACATTCCATAGCAATCCACATAATCACACACCCTCACATGATATGAAATTAACCAAGTGCATGTCCATGACCACCACTAATTTTAACCATCCACTCATGATTTAACATATCATATGAAGGCTAAAATTTTTGAAAAAATAATAATTTTGGTTTTCTTAAAACCTGGGTTCCAATCAAAATTGGATAATTTGAATTTTCAAAAATCTTATTTTCTAACATGCAATAAATCTAATTTAAAGCATCAAATACGTCAACATGTGCAAACAAAGCTAAAATTAAAATTCTAAAATATTCCATGCATTATTTAGAACAATTCTAAATTAATTAATCTAACACTTAGATTAATTTCAAATCACATTAATAACAATTATTAATGCAAAATAATCTAACATTTAGACAGAATTAAAAATTACTAAATAACACTTATAAAAGGATTTCCAACTCAATTATTAATCCCTTAACAACTCCTTGTTATTAAAAGATATTTCTTAATAACAATTAATAAGAAATAACAATTAGAACATTTCTAATTATAATAGTCTAACAATTAGACTCAATTAATCTCTTAATAACTTTTATTAAAAGATCAAATTAATTACATTAGATTTTTAAAATTTTAATTAAAAGATCCAAGAGGAAAATAATTAATTATCTTAATAACTATTATTAAGACATAATTAATCCTTAATAACTATTATTAAGGTTTACTCTCATAAAATAATTAACTTTAGTATAATAATTATAAAAAGTCAATTACTTACTTAATAACCATTTATTAAGTCTCCTTTAATTAAAACATTAATTTCACAACAACTTTTGCTAAGAAATAAAATATATATAATCACTTAATTAAAATAAAATTAACAACGTTTGCTAATTCTATTTAAGATCATGACTTAAAAATAAATTAACAACATTTGTTAATTCAATTTAATATCACATCTTAATAACTCCTTTTAAATATTTAATTAAAAAACTTAATTTCATAACAACAATTGTTAAGAAATTACATAAATTTAATTAAGAGTTAAACATTTAATAACCTCTTATTAAATGTCACTTAATTTAAATATAATTTAACAACATTTGTTAAATAATATTTAAGGTCATTATTTAAAATATAAATTAACAACACTTGTTAATTTAGATATATAAGATCACATCTTAATAATACCCCCATGTAAGATCTCATCTTACAAACAACCCACTATAACCTAAAAATTTTAATTTTAAGTTAAATGGGTTGGCGTGTATTTAAATAAAGACATTAGGAGGATTATAAGGTTTCATTAAGAAAATAGGGATTAATGGGCTGGGTTCGGGCTGAATGGGCCTAGTGAGTCTGGGCCAAGAGCCACTAGGGCCGAACCAAGCACGGCCTGGTTTGAGCCAGGCGCCAGCTGGCTCAGCTAGGCCTGGCGCTTGGCGCTCCCAGCCCGGGCCCAGCTAGCCCCGGTCGGGCCGGCCCGGTTAGGGCTTCACCCAGCCTGGACGGGGCACTCGGGACCGGCCGGTCCAGCGCCCAACGCTTGGCTCGGCCGGCCCCCCCAAACTAGGGTTTCTGCCCTCTTTTGATACCTGTTGCAGGCTTTTGTGGCAGCGGCGCCACCGCCGCCACCGATGGCCAGGGTGGCCGGAGGCAATAGGGGTTCAACCCCTTACTCATTTCCGGTGCCGGCGATGGTCGGCCGGCGATTCCAGTCGCCGGGAAACCCCCAAAACCGCTGGTTAGATGAGTTTTTTAAGCATTTTAAGCTCTCCATTCCATCTTTCAACATTTGAAAAAATGGAAAAAGAAAGCTCCACCGTCGGCCACCGGTATTCAATAAAAAATTTCCTCAATGGGGAGGAGCAGCTAGTCATACTAGCATGCCTCCCAATGACCTTCCATCACCAATAAACCCCTAACCAAACCATGAAACATTGTTCTTCATCTCCACGAAGAACCATACGAAAAACCCCTTAAATTCGGTTTTTCTCCATAGAAAAATAATCTAATTATTACAAGTTCATCCCATGAACTATTTCCATGACAAAAAAACAAATTAAGCATGAAATTAAATTTTAGAGCGTTAATTTTATCGTTCCGGAGCGGATCAGAGCGGCAACCTAGCTCTGATACCACTATTGGGATCCGGGCAGGACGCGAAGAACACAGCGGAAACGACGAATAAAATTATCCCGCCCGATGCTCGCTGATCTGATTCGGAATGAAAACTAAAATCGAAAACTAACTGGTCGTAATCTGACTACCGTGCGCAGATTCAAATCTGCAACTGTCTCGGTTCCATCGAGGCGATGCCGCGAGCCGCACAAGCGTCCGGCCTCCAGCGGTATCCACGCAATCCTCCGCGGTGGTTCGTCCTCGCTCCCTCGTCCGTATCAGCTCGCTCGCTGAAGATCCGTCGCCGCAACGATTGCTGAAAACCCGCCGATGGAAATTCCCGACTTTCGAGAATCACGCGCGGCAGAGACGGAGACAGTTCTGGCACCTCAAACGGGGCGGCCAGAGAAGGAGAGAGAAAAGGGGGGTGATGGCCAGCATGGGCAAATCCTGGAGCTTGGCCCAGGGTTTCTCAACAGTGCGTATATATATTAAGTCGGCGCGACTTTTCACAAAAGTCTTCGAGTTAATATCAATCCCACTTATGTACCACCGACTGAGAATCTTATTGTGTATGACCCTCTAGACCCATTTACCAGTCCGGTTTTTAGCTCGTTAAGTCCAATAACTAGTTATTGACTTATTGTAATTAATTAATATCTAGATATTAACTAATTACTTAGCCGAATTAACATCGCATGTAAATTCGGTCGGACTTCCGATCAAGTTGGGTGCCAAGCAACACCGCATGATCCCGGAAGGTAATGGGGTTCAGCAACCCACTTATGGAACCTGTTCGTCCACAGTTACCGCATGGTTATAGTCCTTCGTTCATACAATGCTCTCGAGTTAACCTAGGGTATGGTCAACTGTCAAACCCTAGATGGTCAACTCACTTGAATCAGACTCCGCTGTACAATATCTGAAAACCTCTTTTCTGATATTGTTTCTGCTCTGGCCAGAAACTCCTACGGATCTATTCTAGAGCATTCTCTCTCCAGTTATCTGAGAGCGAACGATCTTTTATTCAACACACAATCACCTTCAAAGGTCTTCTGCTGGACCCGATCCTTGACTATTAGAGATCCCGTGGGTAGGGATTCGTAGGTCAAGGTCAAAGTCCAGAAGTCCACCTACAAGGAGTCTTTGGTGTCTCATGTCTAAGGATCAACCACGCCACTGTGACGATGAATCAAGCCGATTGACAGTCAGATAAATTACCATTCGGCGATTCATGTCGGATCAGTTCAGTGAACTCATTCCCCAATGAGCACCTACAGGTTTACCATTGTGTCTCCACATGAGTAACTAACGAGATCAGTCACCCTCATCATATGAGCTGAAATAACCTGTACTAGTCTTACCGGATGTTTGATGTCCTTCTCAAACATCCTACGACTAGGAACAATTGAAAATATGTGTTTATAAGTCATCAATCTCATTATTATGATATCATCATAATCTGATGACTATTGCACATATTCATAGACTTCATTATGAGCAATTACAAATATACCAATCTACATAATGAATTTAATGCCATTGATTAGTGAACCAGATTGAAGTAGGTGCCTTATGATTGACTTAGAGGACACCTATATCTATCAGGGGCCTCTCGTCTTGATGCTTGCAGTTGCTCTCTTCTCCGCGATGGTGATAGGTGTTAGTCTTAGGTGGCCTATGTAAATCTCGTTCATTTATGAATAAAATGGCATTTTATTCATTATGTGTAATTCGCATTTATTATTGTCTCATAACGAAGTCAATGAATATGTGCGATAATGATCAGATTATGATGAGATCATACTAATGAGACTGATCACTTAAACACACATATTCTTAATAGTTCCTAGTCGGAGGATATCCAACAAGGAGATCGGATATCCGGTTAGACTAGTACATATTACTCCTGCTCATAAGATGAGGGTGATTGATCTCATAGTCACTTGTGAGGACTAAGGTAAATCTGTCGGCGGAAAGGTTCTGAGAGTCGGTTGCTTAACCCCAATACCTTTCGGGTTCACACGGTGTTGCTTGGCACCCAATATGATCGGAGGCCCGATCGAATTCAATGTGCGACATTAATTCGATTGACTAATTAATATGGATTATTAATTAATTAATTGAGTCAATAAGAAGTCACTGGGCTTAATGGGTCATTAACCGGATTGGTTATTGGGCCTAGAGGGTCACACGCAAATAATTTTCAAGGCGATGGATAATAAAGTGGGTTTTATATAAACCAGAGGTTTTTAAGAAAAAGCTCACGGTTAATATAAAATATAGCTAACGGGCTGAGCAGACCAAGCTGCTGCTCAACCCTGGCCGCCCCCGCCTCTCTTCCTCTTGCTGTCTGGCGCCCCAAACAAGCCCGAATCACAGGGTCTGCTCCGCCGTCTTCTCCAACTCCCGTTTGACGGGAAATCGTATGCGGGTTGCAGCGATCGTTGCGGCGAACGGCGAAGGTTTAGTGGGCTGTGAAGAACGAGGAACCGTGAGGATATGTGCACCGAGGAGATCGCGTGGACTTCGCTAGAGGCCGGGCGCTTGCGCGGCTAGCAGTGTCACACTGACGGAGCCAATCGGTCACGGATTCGAATCCGAGCACGATAAGGTTTGATTACCGTATTTATGGTTTTTAGTTTTTCGAAACGGGAACGGCTCACTAGTTTATTTTATTTTCCGCTGCATGAGCGATCAAAAGAAATGCGAGAACCCAACAGTGGTATCAGAGCCAGGTTCCACTATTTCTCGTCTCGTTTCAATCTCCAAATCAATTTTTCATGCTTTATTCCATGCAATATGTTCGATTAATTGTTAGATCTGTGTTCATACGATGAGCACAGTTAATTGGATTATTTTTCTGCAATTTTTCGAAAAAATTTTCAGGGGTTTTCATGTTCTTCGTGGGACGAAGAACTGCAATGTTCAGCGGCTTCAATCGGGCCTCCCAAGAGTTGGGGTGGAGGGCTAGGACCCGGGATCCTTAAGGGAGGTCGCCGGTCATCCCTAGGCACGGAGTGGCCGCTGGAAGTGGTCGAAAACCGCTGAGGATCGGGGTCTCTCTTCTTCTTTTAGGTTTTGAGAAAAACTAGAAAAAATCAAAGAGGGAGATAGGCCCAGCCAGCAGGTTTAAGGGGCACCACCGGTGGGCTTTCCGGGGACCGAGGCGACGCCGGCGGGGCCAAGCAGCGCTAGCCACCGGCCGCCGGGCGGCCCAGCCCCCTTCCCCCAGCCGTCGGCAATCTGCTAAGTTTTTAGGGTTCCTGCGGTTTGGGGGCATCGGGCCGGGTTGGGGTAGTGCCGGGCTCGAGCCTGGTCTGAGCCCTGGCTCAGTTAAGAGGGTCCTGGCTTGGACTCAGGCTGAGCCCAGACTCAGGAACCAGGCTGAGCCATCTTCCCCCCCTTTAATCCCAAATTAAAACCCCAAGCCCATTTAAATTAATTGGACTTAAAATTTAGAATTTAAAATAGTTTTCAAAAGTCAAATTTTTATTCAATTATATTTAATTAGGCTATTAATGATTATGGAATCATTTAAATTAGCAAATTGTTGTTGATTGATTATAGTTAGTTATTAGTTTAAATGTTAAATTAATAATTAATTTTAATAGACTAATGTAAATGTTAAATTAGTAGCTATTAGTTAGTTAGAGTTAATTGTCAATTTAAGTGATTGATAATTATTTTTAATTAACTAATATAATGGTTTAATTAGATGTTATTAATGAATGAGTGTTAATTATTAGGCTAAGAGTTAAATTAGTAATTAATATTAATAAACTAATCTAAGAGTTGGATTAGTAGTTAATAATTAATTTATGTTAATTATTAGTTTAGGAGTTAAATTAGTGATTAGCATTAATTAATTAATTAGTCTAAGAGTTAGATTAATACTTAATAACTAATTAGATTTGATTATTAATTTAAGTGTTAAATTAATAATTAATTTTAGTTTACTGATCTAAGAGTTAGATTAGTAATTAATTATTATTAGTCTAATTGTTATATTATTAACATGTTTAATCTAATTGTTAGATTGTTTATTTTTAGAAATGTTCTAATATGCATGGAATAATCTAGAATTATTAATTTGGAGTGTTTGCATATGTGATGTGTGATTTAATACTCTTAAATTTGATTTAATTGCATGCTCAAGTTATTAAAAGAGTTTTCAAAATTCAAAAGCCAATTTTGATTGGAACTCAATTTTCTGAAAGCCAAAATTATTTAATTTTGAAAAACTCTTTTGTTTTAACTATGTGATGAGTTTATCATGTGTTGATTGATACAAAACACACCGTGGTCATGGATATGCACTTATTTAATATTATTCATGTGATGAATGATGTATGTGAATCATGGATGTGTGATTGAAATTTTTATTACATTGTTAATAAATAGAGGTTTGCGCACCTCTCTCTCTCTCTCTCATACTCCAATATAATTCTACCTCTCTCTCTCTTGTACTCGCCATAAGGCCTTCTTTTATTTATATGTAAATTTTGAATTTAATGTAATATGATGGAGGCAACCGAGGAAGGAGTGAGGATGATCTATATCTGCAACTAGGAAGGTGATGACATGGAGATCCTTTGCCTATGTGTTTGCAGGGTAGTCTAATATAAATGTTATGTTAGATTATGTATGCATTTGACTGTTGGCTCCAATTAAACCTATTGTGCTATCTATGACCACACTAGACATGCATGTAATGCATTGTTTTTTATTTTGATTATGAATCAAACCAGATATAGTATTTAGTAAATATATACGATATATTTATATACTATCACCTAGGAGAGACCAAGATAAAAGTTATCTAAATACCCTCGTCTAAATTCTAAGCCATAACGTGAGTAATTAAGAACTTACCGTATGGTCCAGCATCGTTATAGTCAATGGATTTGAATTACTTTAGGCAGGTTTGTTGTGCTACCACAAGGCCTGTTTAATTGTGAGGAAAGATTGTGGCTATGGCATTAGATGCCTATATGATCGGGGTAGAGGAACCATGTAGCTTTGTTGTGCTATCCACAAGGGCCGCATGCAAATCTATGCTCGTCGTGTAACAATGGTTAGCTTAGACTAGAATTAGTGGCTTGTTGTGCTATCCATGAGGCCATTAAATCTCTCGGGACCAAAGATATGATCGGATATTGTAAGGAGTTGCAAGTTCCATGAGATAGGTACTCTTTGATTGCATTGCAGTTTGTTGTGCTATCTACAAGGTTGTAATGCAAGTCATTGAGATTCTGATCCCCACTATGAGACTATCGGCTTCTTCCGTTCTGTATAGCTGAGGGTTATACAGTCTATCGAAAGTTAGTGGGAGTCAAAACTTGATCAAAAGATCATGTTTTGTTTAAAAATTTAATAAATTGAATATCTGCTAAATAGATTACTTATCTCCTGTAGGGAAACATGTTGTCAAATAACCCACTCCGTTGTATACTTGATGCCAATCTTTTAACTAGCCTGAACTACTCGGATTGGCTCAGAAACCTGAGGAATGTCTTCATATATGAGTACATTGCCTATGTCCTTGAGGCTGATCCTCCTGCTGAACCGGCATTAGATGCCCCTGAGGCAGAGATGATCGTGTACGATAAAAGATCCAAGGACAATGGCAAAGGAGTAGTAAAAGGTGACCGCTTCTACTGTAAGTAGAATGGTCACTAGAAGAGGAACTGCAAGGAGTTCCTCAGCGATAAAGCTCATGAAAAAGTGAAGCTATCAGAAGCTTCAGATATCTGTATAATAGATATCAACTTGTCAGTTAGAGATCTCACATCTTGGGTATTAGATACCGGATGTGCTTCTCATATCTGCCATGATGAGCATACGCTAATAAGTAAGCGCAAGCTGAGAAAAGGCGAGGTGGAACTGAGATTGACTATTGAGAACAAAAATTGTTTGATTTATTATGGTAATAAATCAATAGCATCGGCACCTTTAGTCAACGGCCTATATTTTTTAGATGTTTCATATTACAATCTTCACATTGATAATGCTCTTAAAAAGAGCAAGAATTGTGTGAACCAAGCCTACATATGGCATTGTAGACTTGAACATATTGGTAAAAGTAGGCTGCAAAGGTTGCACAAGCATGGTTATTTAACTGCATTCGATTATGAATCGTTTGCGACATGTGAGTCTTGCCTTATGAAAAAAATGGTAAAATCTCCATTTACTGGACATGGAGAACGTGCCGAGGACACGAGTACATTCAGATGTATGTTGTTTAATGTCCACCCAAGCCAAAAGTGACTTTTCATACTTCATCACGTTCACCGACGACCTCTCAAGATTTGACTATGTGTACTTAATGAAGTACAAGTCAAAAACGTTTGAGAAGTTTAGGGAGTTCAAGAATGGGGTAGAGAAGCAGACAGAAAAGAGTATTAAAACTCTTTGATCAGATCGAGGAGGAGAATACTTGAGTACTCATTTCACACAATTCTTAAAGGATAACAGTATCTTTACTCAGCTAACCCCTCCATATACACCACAGATGAATGGCGTACCTGAAAGGAGGAATCGCACCTTGTTGGACATGGTGCGCTCCATAATGAGCTTTCCGGATTTACATGTGTCCCTCGGGGGGTATGCTTTAGAGTCAGCAACATACCTACTGAACAGGATACCCAGCAAGTCTGTGACCTCTACTCTATATGAGATATGGAAAGGAATATAATCAAAATTTAAACATGTTAAAGTTTAGGGTTGTCTTACTCATGTAAAGAGGCATGATCCAGACAAGCTGGAATCACGAACTAATAAATACAGGTTTGTGGGATAACCAAAGGAAACCTTTGGCTAGTAATTTTACCATCTTGGTGAATAAAAGGTGTTTGTCACCAGGAAAATTGTCACCAGGAAAACTGTCTTCCTGGAAGAGGAATATCTTCTTTAGGAGGACAGTAGGAGTAAAATAGTACTGGAAGAGGTTCCAGATCTCCAACTAGCTACAATATCATCAGATGAGATATCAGTTCCTGAATCTGTTCGGGTACACACAGATGAGCCTCGCAGATCTGATAGGATACCTAAACTATCTGAACGATATGTGGGACATATCGATGAAGGTAAGTATAAGGTAGAATATAATAAGGATGATGATCCTAAATCCTACCAGAAGGCCATAGAAGGCCCAGAAGCTGAGAAATAGTGAGAAGCCATAAACTGAGAAATCTAGTCCATATACACCAACCAAATTTGGAACTTGGAGAACCTGCACGAGGGTATTGTACCCATTAGTTACAAGTGGATCTTTAAGAGAAAGATCGGTATAGATGGACAAATTGACACTTATAAGAAAAGGTTGGTGGCAAAGGAATATCGGCAAAGACAAAGAATTGACTATGACGAGACTTTCTCACTAGTTGCCATGATAAAGTCGATCAGAGTTCTACTCGCCATTGCTGCACACCTCGATTACGAGCTCTGACAGATGGACGTGAAGACTGCCTTCCTCAACGGTAACCTTGAGGAAGAGGTGTATGTGATACAACCTGAAGGTTTCACATCTAAAGAGTTTCTAGATAGAGTGTGTAAGCTTCAGAGGTCCATTTATAAACTGAAGCAAGCTTACCGAAGCTAGAACATAAGATTTGACGAGGCTATCAAGTCTCATAACTTCATTAAGAATGAAGATGACTTGTGTGTACAAGAAGACCAGTGGGAGTGCAGTTACCTTTTTAGTTCATTACGTAAATGACATACTACTCATTGGGAATGATGTAACGATGATATCATCGGTAAAGATATGGTTGTCGAAAAACTTCTCCATGAAGGATTTGAGAGAAGCATTCCATGTATTAGGAATATGGATCTATAGAGATATATCAAAGAGGATGCTCAGGATGACCCAATCCTTGTACATAGATACCATATTCAAAAGGTTTGGCATGGAAAATTTTAAGAGAAGTCTCATACCAATGAGACATGGAATTAATCTCTCAAAGGAGCAGTCTCCGAAGACTCTTAATGAGAGGGCATTCATGGATAGAATACCCTATGCCTCTACCAAAGGATCTATCATGTATGTCATACTATGTACACGGCCTGATGTAGCATTTGCTCTAAGTGTTACGAGCAAATTTCAGACTGATCCAAGCGAAGAGCATTGGAAGTCAGTGAAATGTATCCGTAAGTACTTGAGAAGAACTAAGGATATGTTTCTTGTCTATGGAGGAAGCGACTTGAAACTGCGAAGCTTTACTGGCTCGAGTTTTCAATCAGATCCAAATGATAGCAAGTCTACATCTGGGTTTCTGTTTACTCTTAACAAAGGCGCAGTGTGCTGGAAGAGTTCCGAGCAAGAAACCACTGCAGATTCGACGACTAAAGCTGAGCACATCACTGCAGCTGAAGCCGCCAAGTAAGCAGTATGGTTGAAGAAGTTCATCACTGACCTTGGCATAATTCCCTACATCTCTGATCATGTTCCGCTGTTGTGCGACAACAATGGGGCTATTGTACAAGTGAAAGAGTTGCGGTCTCATCAGAAATCGAAAGATATTCTGAGGCACTTTCGTCTTATCAAAAAGATCATTTCCAGAAGAGATGTAGTGGTGGAAAGAGTTCTATCTGTCGACAATCTAGCAGATCCACTAACAAAGCCGTTGGCTCAAAATGTGTTTGAGCGTCACCCTGAGTCTATAGGTTTATTGCAGAAAGGTGATTGGCTTTAGTCCAAGTGAGAGATTATTAGTCTTAGGTGGCCTACAAGCCAATCTGACTTTGTAAATCCCGTTCATTTATTAATAAAATGGAATTATATTCATTATATGTAATTCGCATTTATTATTCTCTCATAATAAAGTCCTTGAATATGTGCGATAGTGATCAGATTATGATGAGATCATACAGTTGGTTTCTCGTGTTTCTCCGGATCGCAAAAATGCAGCAGAAAATAAAGATTAAAATCTGCGATCCGTTTCAATTTCGAGTAACTAATACTGATAATCGGATTATCAATTCTTACCATGTGCAGATTCGAATCCGCAACCGATTGGTTCCGTCGGTGCGACACCGCAAGCCGCACAAGTGCCTAGCCTCCAGCACCCCATGTAATCCTCCTCGCGACGGATATCCTCACATTCCTTGTTCTTCGCAGCCCACGAAGCCTCCACCATTCGCCGTAATGATCGCCGCATCACGCGGACGATTCCCCGTAGAACGGGAATCGGAGAAGCAACGGAGCAGATCAGGGGATCCCGATTCGTCTGGGACGCCAGAGAGAGAGAGGAAGAGAGGAGGGGGCAGCTAGGGTTAGCAACAGCCTGGCCTGCTCAGCCCGTTCGCTATATTTTACGTCAATCGCACGGTTTTCATAAAAACCCCCGGTTTATATAAAACCCACTTATTTATCCATCGCCTTGAGAATCATTTGCGTGTAACCCTATAGGTCCAATAACAAGTCCGGTTAATGGCCCAATAAGCCCAGTGACTCCTCATTGGCCTGATTAATCAATTAATAACTTATATTAATTAATTAATCAATCGAATTAATGTCGCACATTGAATTCGACCGGGCCTCTGATCACATTGGGTGCCAAGCAACACCGCGTGAACCCGGAAGGTATTAGGGTTAAGTAACCACTCTTGGAACCTTTCTGCCAACAGTTATTGCATGGATATAGTCCTTCATTCGTACAATGCTCTCAAGTCAACTCAGCGTATGGTGTACTGTCAAACCTTAACCAGTCGACTCACTTGGATCGGATGTTGCCGAATAATATCGGAAAACTCTTTTCCTGATATTATCGTCCGCCCTGGCCAGGGACTTCCGTGCATCCTTCCTAGAGCATTCTCTCTCTAAGTACCGAGAGCGAATGATTCCTTATTAACACTCAATTCCTTTCGACAGTATTCCGCTGTACCTGATCCTTGGCTGTTTAGAATCCTATGGTTAGAGATTCATAAACCAAGGTCAAAGCACAGAAGTCCACCGACAAGGTGTCCTTGGTGTCTCATGTCCGAGGACCATCTATGCAACTACGACAACATAATTAAGCTGGTTGACAGTGAGGTACAATACCATCCAGCGATTCAGTCGGATCAGTTCAGTGAACTCATTCTCTAATGAGCACCTACAGATTCGCCCTAGTGTCTCCACACAAGTGACTATGAGATCAGTCACCCTCATCTTATGAGCGGGAGTAATCTGTACTAGTCTATCCGGATATCCTATGTCCTTTTCGGATATCCTCCGACTAGGAACTATTAAGAATATGTGTGTTTAAGTGATCAGTCTCATTAGTATGATCTCATCATAATCTGATCACTATCGCACATATTCACGGACTTCATTATGAGACGATAATTAATACGATTCACACATAATAAATATAATGTCATTTTATTAATAAATGAATGAGATTACAAAGTCATATTGGCTTGTAGGCCACCTAAGACTAACAATCTCCCACTTGGACTAAAGCCAATCACCTTTATGTACTAAACCTATAGACTCTAGGTGATGCTCAAACACATTTTGAGCCAATGGCTTTGTCAATGGATCTGCTACATTGTCGACAGATGGAACACTTTCCACCACTACATCTCCTCTGGATATGATCTCTCGGATATGATGAAAACATCTCAGAATATGCTTTGATTTCTGATGAGACCGCAGCTCTTTCGCTTGTGCAATGGTTCCATTGTTGTCGCACAACAACGGAGCAGGTTCAGAGATGTTGGGAACTACGCCGAGGTCAATGATGAATTTCTTCAACCACACTGCTTCCTTGGTGGCTCAGCTACAGTGATGTACTCAGCTTCAGTCGTCGAATCTACAATGATTGCTTGCTTGGAACTCTTTCAGCACACTGCGTCTCCATTTAAAGTAAACACAAATCCATATGTAGACTTGCTATCATCTAGATCTGACTGGAAACTCGAGTCAGTATAGCCTCGTAATTTCAAGTCATCTCCTCCATAGACAAGAAACATATTCTTAGTTCTTCTCAAGTACTTAAGGATACATTTTACGGCCTTCCAGTTTTCTTCGCCTGAATCAGCCTGAAATCTGCTCGTAACACTTAGAGCATATATAACATCAGGCCGTGTACATAGCATGGCATACATGATAGATCCTATGGCAGAGGCATAGGATACTCTATCCATGAATGTCCTCTCATCAGAAGTCTTAGGATACTGCTCCTTTGAGAGATTAATTCCATGTCTCATCGGTATGAGACCTCACTTGGAATTTTTCATGTCAAACCTTTTGACTATGGTATCTATGTACAAGGATTGGGTCATTCCAAGCATCCTCTTTGATCTATCTCTATAGATCCGTATTCCCAATACGTAGGATGCTTCTCCCAAATCCTTCATCGAGAAGTTTTTCGACGGCTAGATCTTTACCGATGACCTCATAGCTACATCATTCCCAATGAGTAGTATGTCGTCCACGTAAAGAACTAAGAAGGTGACTGCGCTCCCACTGGTCTTCTTGTACACACAAGGCTCATTTTCATTTTTAATGAAGTTATAAGACTTGACAGCCTCGTTAAATCTTATATTCCAGCTTTGGGAAGCTTGCTTCAGTCCATAAATAGACCCTTGAAGCTTGTACACTTTATCTGGAGATTCCTTGGATGGGAAACATTCTGCTTATATCATACACACCTCTTCCTCAAGGTTACCATTGAGGAAGGCAGTCTTCACATCCATCTGCCAGATCTCGTAATCATAGTGTGCAGCAATGGCGAGTAGAACTCTGATCGACTTTATCATGGCAACTGGTGAGAAAGTCTCGTCAAAGTCAATTCCTTGTCTTTAACGATATCCCTTTACCACCAATCTTGCCTTATAAGTGTCGATCTGTCCATCAGCACCGATCTTTCTCTTAAAAATCCACTTGCATCCGATGGGTACAATACCCTCGAGCAAGTCCTTCAAGTTCCAAACTTGGTTGGTGTACATGGACTGGATTTCTTAGTTTATGGCTTCTCGCCATTTCCCGGCTTCTAGGCCTTCTATGGCCTCCTAGTAGGTTTTAGCATCATCATCCTCATTATATTCTATCTTAGACTCTCGTTCAGCGATATGTTCCACATATCATTCGAGTAGTCTAGGTGCTTTACCAGATCTACGAGGCTCATCTGCGTGTACCTGAACAGATTCAGGAACTGATATCTCATCCGATGATATTGCAGCTGTTTGGGGATCTGGAACCTCTTCCAGTACTATTTTACTCTCACTGTCCTCCTGGAAAAGGTATTCATCTTCCAAGAAGACAGCTTTCCTGGCGACAAATACCTTTTGTTCACCAAGATGGTAAAAGTAGTATCCAAAGGTTTCCTTTGGATATCCCACAAATCTGCATTTATCAGTTCGTGATTCCAGCTTGTCTAGATCATGCCTCTTTACATGAGCAGGACAACCCCAGACTTTAACATGTTTAAATTCTGGTTTCCTGCCTTTCCATATCTCATATGAAATAGAGGCCACAAACTTGCTGGGTACTTTATTCAGTAGGTATGTTGCTGACTTTAGAGCATACCCCCAGAGGGACACTAGTAATTTCGAAAAGCTCACCATGGATCGTACCGTGTCCAACAAGGTGCGATTCCTCCTTCTGATTCACCATTCATCTATGGTGTATAAGGAGGGGTCAGCTGAGAAAAGATACCATTATCTTTTAAGAATTGTGTGAAATTAGTACTCAAGTATTCTCCTCCCCGATCTGATCGAAGAGCTTTAATACTCTTTTCTAACTGCTTCTCTATCTCATGCTTGAACTCCTTGAACTTCTCAAATGCTTCCGACTTGTACTTCATTAAGTACACATAGCCGAATCTTGAGAAGTCATCAGTGAACGTGATGAAGTACGAGAAGTAGGACTACATACATCTGAATGTATTAATCCCAGAATGTCTTTGGCACGTTATCCAAGTCCTGTAAATGGACATTTTGCAATCTTTCCCATAAGGCAGGACTCACATGTCGCAAACGATTCATAATCGAATGCATTCAAATATCCATGTTTGTGTAACTTTTGCAGCCTGCTTTTACCAATGTGTCCAAGTCTACAATGCCATATGTAGGCTTGGTTCACACAATTCTTGCTCTTCTTAAGTGTTTTATCAATGTGAAGATTGTAATATGAAACATCTAAAAGATATAGACCGTTGACTAAAGATGCCGAAGCTGTTTGTTTATTACCATAATAAACCGAACAACTTCTATTCTCAATAGACAACCTATATCCTATCTTGTCCAAACAAGATACTGATATGATGTTCTTTATTATACTAGGAACATAATAACAATCTTCTAATGATAAGATGTCTCACAATGGAAGTCTGAGGTTTGCTGTCCCTATAGCAACTGTCGCAACTTTAGCGTCATTTCCTTGTCTCAATTCCACCTCGCCTTTTCTCAATTTACGCTTACTTGTCAGCATCAGCACATCATGACAGATATGAGAAGTACATCCGGTATCTAATACCCAAGATGTGAAATCTCTAACTGAAAAGTTGATATCTATCATATAGATATCTGAAGCTTGTGATAACTTCACTTTTCCATGAGCTTTATCGTTGAGGAATTCCTTGCAGTTTTTCTTCTAGTGACCATTCTGCTTACAGTATAAATAGTCACCCTTTATTACTCTTTTGCCTTTGTTCTTTGATCTTTTATCGTACGCGATCATCTCTGCCTCAGTGGCTTCCAATGCCGGTTCAGCAGGAGGATCAACTCCAAGGACGTAAGCAATGTGCTCATATTTGAAGACATTCTTCAAGTTTCTGAGCCAATCTAAGTAGTTCAGGCTAGTCAAACGTTTGGCATCAAGTATGCCACGGAGTGGGTTATTCGACGACATAATTCCCTACAGGAGATGAATAAAATCTATTTAGCAGATGTTCAATTAAAATTTAAAACAAGACATGGTCTTTTAATCAAGTTTTAACTCCCACTAATTTTCAACAGACTGTATAATCCTTAGCTATACAGAACGGGAGACGCCGACAGTCTCCTAGTGGGGATCAAAATCTCAATGACTTGCAGTACAACCTTGTGAATAGCACAACGAACTATAATACAATCAAAGAGCACCCATCTCATGGGACTTACAACTCCTTGCAGTATCCGATCATATATTCGGTTCCCAGAAATTTAATGGCCTTGTGGATAGCACAACAAACCACTAATTCTAGTCTAAGCTAACCATCGTTACGAGACGAGTATAGATTTGCATGTAGCCCTTGTGTATAGCACAACAAAGCTACATGGTTCCTCTACCCCGATCAAATAGGCATCTAATGCCATAGCCACAGTCTCTCCTCACAATTAAACAGGCCATGTGGTAACACAACAAACCTGCCTAAAATGATTCGAATCCCATGACTATAACGATGGTGGACCACGCGGTAAATTCTCAACTATTCACGTTACAGCTTAGAGTTTAGACGAGGGTGTTTAGATAACTTTTATCTTGGTCTCTCCTAGGTGATAGTATATAAATATATCGTATATATTTAATAAAAACTATACATGCTTTAATTCATAATCAAACATAAAAAATATTGTATCACATACACGTATAGTGTGGTCATGGATAACACTGCGGGTTTGACTAAAGCCAACAGTCAAACGCACAAAAAATTTAACATAACATTTATATCAGATAATCCTGCAAACATAAAGGCAAAGGATCTCCATCGATTCTCCTATCTAGTTGCAGTTGTGGATCGTCCTCGTTCCTTCCTCGGTTGCCTCGATCATATTACAATTAATTCTATAATTACATGTAAATTGAAGAAGACCTTATGGCGAGTACAAGAGAGAGGGAGGTAGAAGTACATCGGCGTATGTGAGAAGGAGAGGTACGCAGACCTCTATATATTAACAATTAATAAATATCCATTCAACCATACATCTACGATCCACACAAGACATTCATCACATGAATAATTTAAAGGTGCATATCCATGACCACGATGTGTTTTAAATATTCCACACATGATAAGCTCATCACATGGCTAAAATAAAAGAGTTTCAAAAATTAAATAATTTTGACTTTCAAAAAGCTGGATTTCAATCAAAATTAGCTTTTGAATTTCGAAAACTCTTTTAGTAACTTAAGCATGCTATTAAATCAAATCTAAAAGCATAAATCACACATCACATGTGCAAACACTCCAAATTAATAATTCTATATTATTCTATGCAAATTAAAACACTTCTAATAATTAAAACAATCTAACAATTAAATTAAACAATATTAATAATCTAACAATTAGACTATTAATAATTAACTGCTAATCTAACTCTTAGATCAGCAAGTTAAAATTAATTATTAATTTAACACTTAAATTAATAATCAACTCTAATTAGTTATTAATTATTAATCTAATTCTTAGATTAATTAGATAATGTTAATCACTAATTTAACTTTTAGACTAATAACTAACACAAATTAATTATTAAATACTAATCTAACTCTTAGATTAGTTTATTAATGTTAATTACTAATTTAACTCTCAAACTAATAATTAACACCAATTAATTAATAACTTTTAATTAAACTATTAGATTAGTTAATTAAAATTAATTATCAATTTAACACTTAAATTAACAATTAATTTCAATTAACTAATAATAACTAATTTAACACTTAAATTAGTCTATTAAAATTAATTATTAAATTAACATTTAAATTAATAACTAACTCTAATCTATAACAATAATTTGTTATTAATGATTCTTAACAACAATTGTTAATATTAATTATTCTAAAATCATTAAAACCCAATTTAAATAAAATTGAATAATAATTTAATTTTTAAAACACTTTTGAACTTTAAAATTAAAATTCAATTATAATTAATAGGGTATTAAGGGTTTTATTTAGAAATAAAGGGACTAAAGGGGTTAGGGGGCTGAGCCAAATAGGTAGCCTGGCTCGAACCCTGGTTCGGCCAGGCTCGAGCCCTGGCTCGAACCAGGTCTGGGCTCGGGCTGCCCCTGGCTGCAGCGCCAGGCCCGGTCCGACCGGGTCGGGGCCGAGCAGTCCGCCTAGCTCTTCTTCCCCAAATCCCAACCGAAACCCTAAACCCCTTTACATGCAGGGTGTGAAGGGCGGCGGTAGGAGGAGGGGGAAGGTGCGGCGGTGGCCGACGGCTGGCGGCACGGCGCCTTTCGGACCTGCCGGCGCCCCCTCCGGCACCGATGGGATCACCGGAGAGGCCCTTCACTTACAACCAGAGCCCCTCAATTCTCCCCTACTTTCTGGTTTTCATAAAACCGAAAAGAAGAAGAACTAGGGCCCCATTTGCAGCCCTTCATGCCCACTCCAACGCCGAGAAGGAGCCCAGTGCATTGACGTGACATTCCCAAAGGGATCCGAGGCCCTGGCCCTCCATCCCAACGCATGGGAAAACCGAACGAAGCCCCTTTTAACCTCGTTCTTCATCACATGAAGAACACCGGAAAACCCCAAAAATAAATTTCAAAAAATTGCAGAAAAATAATCTAATTAACTGTGCTCATCGTATGAACACAGATCCGATAATTAATCGAACATTAAGCATGGAATAAAGCATGGAAAATTAATTTGGAGATCGAAACGGGACGAGAAACAGTGGAACCTGGCTCTGATACCACTGTTGGTTTCTCGTGTTTCTCCGGATCGCAAAAACGCAGCGAAAAATAAAGATTAAAATATGCGATCCATTCCCATTTCAAATAACTAATACCGATAATCGGATTATCAATTCTTACCGTGTGCGGATTCGAATCCGCAACTGATCGGTTCTATTGGTGCGACACCGCAACCTGCACAAGCTCCTAGCCTCTAGCGGAGTCCACGCGATCCTTCTCGCGACGGATATCCTCACGTTCCTCATTCTTCGCAGCCCACAAAGCCTACGTCGTTCGCCGCAACTATCGCCGCATCACGCGGACGATTTCCCGTAGAACAGGAGTCGAAGAAACGGCGGAGCAGATCCAGAGATCCCGATTCGTCTGGGGCACCAGAGAGAGAGGAAGAAAGGAGGGGGCGGCTAGGGTTAGCAGCAGCCTGGCCTGCTCAGCCCGTTCGCTATATTTTATATCAACCGCACGATTTTTCATAAAATCCCCGGTTTATATAAAACTCACTTATTTATCCATCGCCTTGAGAATCATTTGCGCGTGACCCTCTAAGCCCAATAACCAGTCCGGTTAATGGCCCAATAAGCCCAGTGACTCCTCACTAGCCTGATTAATTAATTAATAATTTATATTAATTAATTAATCAATCGAATTAATGTCGCACATCGAATTCGATCGGGCCTCCGATCACGTTGGGTTCCAAGCAACATCGCGTGAATCCAGAAGGTATTGTGGTTAAGTAACCCACTCTTGGAACCTTTCCGCTGACAGTTATCGCGTGGATATAGTCCTTCATTCATACAATGCTCTCAAGTCAACACAAGGTATGGTTGTAGACACGCTAATTTTGACATCATTTTGAGTAAATTTCATATCATATAATAATGCCTCAGAATGGTCTGATATTTAATCATTAATTATTTTTTATTGATATTTTTGAGTGTCGGGTTTAACAGACATGTTTAAGTTAATCAATTGAATTGATTTTAGCTCAAATTTCAGTTAAAATATGCAGAATTCTAAAACGTGTCAACCTGTGTGGACACGATTCAGAAATTCTAAAACGTGTCAACCTGTGTAGACACGATTCAGAATTCTAAAACGTGTCAACCTGTGTGGACGCGATTCAGAATTCTAAAACGTGTCAACCTGTGTGGACGCGATTCAGAAGTCTAAAACGCGTCAACCTGTGTGGACGCTATTTAGAGTTTATTCCTGTTTTAACGTTTAAATTTGAAATTTAATCAATTTATTTATTAACTAAAAGGCGTCTGCGAAGGTAGACGCGATTTAGGTTTCCTAGGCTATTTCTACTTCTCTTCCGGATGTTTATCCTTATCTTAATTAGTGTAAAAGACGTCTACACATGTGGACGCGTTTTACCTAATAAAGATAAAGATAAGTTTTCCCGGATATTTATCCTTATCTTAATTAATCTTAAAGGCGTCAGCCATGGTGGACGCGTTTTAGATAATTACAGATAAAGATGAATTAATTAGTATTTATCTGTCAATTAAGATGGATAAATTCGAGGTTTTTTGCTATGTTAATCGCGAACGCAAGAAAAAGTCTATAAATACCTTGCATGTTGAAGAGTTAAAAAAAAAAAAGAGAGAGAGTTGAAATCCATTAAAGCCATAGCGTTATAGCGAGTTGAAGATCGAAGCAACAACGTCGGAACGCCGGAGCGCTGCCACTTCCAGAAGTCGGTGTCCCTTTCAAGATCTTCATCCTTTCAAAGCTTCAACTGATTGGGCATAAGTTTTTCAATTCTGCATTTTCATCTTCATTTCATTAGTTTTAGTTTCATTCTTCATTCACTTCATGCAAACACACACCACAGCATAATTTTTCAAAACCTACTTGATTTAAGGGGTTTCAAAGCCACTCAACAAGTAAGTTTGATGTTCAATCATACGCCTATAATCATGATTAGTTCAGATATTACTTCTACTTAAATTCTCATCATCATTGTTTCTTCGTTTTCTGTTTCTGTCTCTGCTGCACTCAACAACAACGAGAGATTCAAAAGGAGAAATCAAGCACAAAGCCAGAAAGACTTCTAGACGATCCTCAACCTCAAATTCAACAGCAAGAACAAAAAGCAAAGAAAGGGCTCTCTTTCTTCAGCCGGCTGAGGAAGGGGAACCAAGGACTCCATCTTCCGCGTTTGAACAGGTAAGCGATCATATCTCTTTTGAAACTTTTTAGTTAAAAGTTTCTGGCGATCACTGCACTTTAGTTGCTATTTTTAATAGGTTAGTTTACACTAAACAACATAGATTTTTCATGTTAATCACACGGTCATTCTAAGCACCTACAGCTTTTTTGGCGATCACGGTGGGACTTGGTCTCGCCATCTTTTAAGTTTTTTGTTCTTGCTGTCATCAACCGGGCACCCACGGTGCACCATTTGTGTCTCTCGACACGTCCTCACCAATTGGTGAGTGTTTTAGTTTAATTAATTTCCCTCGTGCACCACGTGCACACCCCAGTGGCAAGATCTTGCCCTCCCCTTGATTAATTCAAAAAGCTATTTTTGTGATAAAAATGATGTGTGATTGATTGTTTTTCTAGTTGTTTAGTTAGTAAATCATCCTGTTTAAAATATGGAACTAAAAATTTTGCATGAGTCGGTTGTTTACTGCTTTTTATCTTGTTTGAGGAGGATTCAACCCAGAAAATCCTCCTGGAAAACTGTTTCTGCGAACTGAAAAGCGTCCAGGATATTTGACGCGTTTCAAAACCGCGTCAACAACCCTAGACGCCTTTCAGCCTTCACAGTTTCTCTGCTGTCTGCATCTGCTTCTGCGAAAAATTAAGTTCTGTTTTGAATAGCGTCGACTACCATCGACGCGATTCAGACAGTTTCTTAATTCTTTCTAGTTTCCAGATTTCTGTGTTTTGAGTGCTAGCTACCCATTACTTATTAAGCATTGGGGGCCATCCAGGCCGCAGGACATACGCATTGAGGCTAATACCCTCCTCTTCTTAGGAACACATTACTCGACGTCAGCAACTCTCTCTGATTGGGTTGGTCCCTTGATCAGACTAGAGAAGTTGACGTTGAGACCTCCATAAGTCCCCAAAATCAAGGTATTCCTCCTTGATCATCGGGCTGGTTGTACTAATTGAAGTCCTGGTTAGATTCTGAAAGCGTTGTGAGAGAAAGCCTTAGAGAATAACGGTGGAAATTGAACTGAAACTAGGATCCTTTCCTTGAGAGAATTTGAGGTTTAATTGAATCCAAATAACTCAAAAAAGGAATCTTAGAATCACGTTAAGCATCCACTTGTTTGATTAATCTCTGTGCAACTTGTTTGTCAAATCTTTGAAGAAAAAGAATCTAACATCATGTTGCTACGATCAGGTAGGGACTTGAGTGTGGCTCCAGACGCCATGGTTAATTACGAGGGAGATGCTAATGCCCCTCGGGATTCTGAATACAACTATGAGAGTGGGAGAGATGCTGATGCCTCCCGTAGTTCTATCCCCATTCCATATCGTCTAGATGGGAATGTTCGGACACCTCTTTTGCATCCACGTGATCAATATCCTGATCCTCCTCCGCATGAATATGCGATCCCTAATCCTGATCTTGAGGGGGACATGAATCAGAATGATCCCTCATCTTCTGATCCTACGGATCTCATCAATGCTCTGGGAGTTCTTGCCTCCCGACTGGACCCTCAGCAGTTCGAGGCGATCCAATCTATTTTGAAGGGGAAGGCACCCATACAGCCTGCCGAGCCGAACCCTGTGGCTCCCCCTGCTGTTCCTCAGCAACCTTCTTTTCCTCCTCCTTATATCCATCAGGCCGTGGAGGGCCTTCATATTACTTCTCGGCCAGCTGGGCCGCAGCTTTCATCATCTAGGCAACCGGCTAGACCGCAAACGCCTGCTTATCAAAATGCCCTCGGGCATGGCGGAAGCTCTGCCGGACCTCCCCTCTATTGTCCACCCTGCCCAACATACTCTAGGCAGCAGGCCTACCAAGTACCTCCTCCTCCTCCTCCTCCCTAGGCAGATCTGACCACACAAACGCTGCTGGCCAAAATGGAGCGTATGGATGAGCAATTTAATAACCTCCAGAAAATGATGGGGGTCAAAGCTGTGCCAGAGATCAGTCTACCGAGCCTGCCAGTATTCCATCTGCCACCCTCTGAGATGCCAGTGTACCGAAAGTACAACGGTACTGGTAACCCCTTCACACACCTGAAGGAGTTCATGTATGAATCCTCTTTCTGGCAGAACGACAAGAGGTCGTTGGCCTTCTTGTTCAGGAGATCTCTAGAGGGACCAGCCCTCGAGTGGTTCTTTTCCCTGGAGCCCTCAGAAGTAGAGGATTACGGTATCGTTTCACGCAAATTTATTCAACGATACCAGGACAGAGTTGCACCTTCCTTGTCTATCACGGACCTCATTGCAGAAAAGATGAAACCTGATGAGGAGTTTGTCAGTTTTGCTGACAGGTGGCGGGGTCTGGCTGAAAAGGTGAAGGATCACTTGTCCGAGTCCGAACAAGTGAAGATGTTAATTTCCAATGCCACGCCCCAGTTTAAGCTCGTCCTCTCCTTGAACAATTTGACCAACATGGCAGAGCTCTATGAAAGAGCACGGTACTGCCAGAATGCTTTCAAGGACGCTACATTCTCTAGCGTCTTTGATCCTCGTAGACCTAGCAGGCCTCCGCCTCGGAAGCCTGCAGTGCCGAACTCTTCCAGCACAGGTCCGACTACTGAGGGCACGCTCTCTCATGAGCAAGTGAGTACCATGAACAATAACTCGCCCCAGTTCGTGAGGAGTCAGCAGCAGTACCAGAGGCCACAGCAGCAAGGGTACAGACAGCAGCAGAACCCCCAGTACCAACAACAGTATCAGCGGCCCCAGCAGCCGAATCAGAATTAGAACCAGCAACAGCTACAACAACAGCCGCAACGGCAACAGCAGTATCAGCAACCCCAGCAGCAGCAGTATCAGCAGCAGCAACAGCCACAGTACCAGCCGAGCGCACCGCCGGCATACCACAATGTCCCTCCTCCTGGTGATTACAACCAGCCAAGAAGACCCCCAGGCCCGAAAAGGGCAGAATATCCGGCACTCCCAGAATCCTTGGCCGATATCTTCAGTGCTTTAATGGCGGCTAACGCCTTAGTTTTGCCAAGGGAAAAGGCCGTCTGGCCTCAAAATGCCGATACGTCCAGGTATTGCTACTTCCATAGGCAACCTGGGCACACCATCGACACCTGCTTCCAATTCAGAGATTATATTCATGATCTCAACGAGCAGGGCGGCATAGACTGGGAGGAAATGAAGAAATATATATCAGCCCTGAAGGCGAGAAGACCGCAACAGCAGCAGCAGCAGCAAGCAAGACCACCGGCACAAGCAGCAGCACCACCCAACATGGGCATAGTGCATAATCCACTCCCGGAGCACCAGAACCAGAACCAAGTTGCTCCCATTCTAACGAACAGCCAGTCTGAGGCTGGTCGCGGGCAACAATGGAGGATAGAGGACTCTTCCTCTCTTTGTTCAACGGGTCACGTTCAAAGTACCGCAGAACGACCACCACGCCGTACCATCCACATACCCAGACCACAACCCGTTACCATCACCCCTCTACCCACACCCACATATCACTCGCCCTCACCCAATAACCCACTACCACTACCCACCTTCCTTAGACCCATTACGCCCCGCACTCCTACGCCTCCATCATATAACCCTCCGCAAACCAATAACGCGCCCCTCCTACTATCTAGGCCACTATTACGCATACCATTTCCTACTTCACCGGCTACCACTACCACCTACCCAGATATGCCCCAACCATCCGGACCGCTATTACGCGTCCCATTCCCCACTTCACCAACCGTGTACCCATCTACCCTCTAGGCCTTTAATCCGCACCGCGCCATCACCACCTAACCCTACGCCATCACCACCTAACCCAACGCCACCACCTACGCATCAACCCTCCGCACCGCTTGCGCCACCCGATTCTGCGGTACTCAAGGTGTCACCCGGATCCTCCACGGTCGAGGAACATGCGCTCCGGAGTGGAAGGATTTTCAACAAGGTCTTTCCTCAGTCCACAGTCAGAGACGGCCCATCACAGCCGACTGAGGAAGCCCATAATGAAGAGAGTGCACCAGGCACTCAATATGACTTGTTGAAACATCTGGACAGAACACCGGCACGGATCACTGTACTTGAATTGATTAAAAGGTCCAAGATTCACCAAGAAGCCTTAATGGAATACCTACAGAAGGTGATGGTCAACGAAGACGTGCCGGTAGAGAAAATTGCAGCACTAGTAGTTCCTCAGGGGGATCAGCCCTCAATTACATTCCACACATCGGAACTAGCACCGCCAGCCGCCAGAAGCATGGCTCTGAGCATCACGGTCAATATCTGCAAAAAGGCCGTGGATGCATGCCTGGTTGATACAGGGGCTTCAATTAATGTTTTACCTCCGAAGACCCTGGAGCTATGCGGTGTGCCCAAGGAGAAATGGCTGCCTAGCCCCATCTCAGTTACGGCATATGACAATTCTACCCGTTCCCCTCTGGGAATGGTTTATTTAAAGGTGGAGCTGGGCCCAGTAAGTCATGCAGAGGTCGAATTTCATATTCTAGAAATCGACCCTTCCATAAATGCCATTCTGGGACGTCCTTATATTAAAACTCTTGAGGCGATTCCTTCTACGAATCACCAATGCCTCAAATTCCCTTATAAAGGACGAATTATTAAAGTGACGAGCATGCCGATCCTTGCTGCTGCTCATACCTTAAATATTAAATCTGCTGTTTTACCTGGCCGACAACCTTTTCTGTCGGTATTACAGGTCTACCGTCCAGTGGCTGATCCTTTGAAAGCCGCTACCATTTCTCCATACCCATTAAATGCTATCAAAAGGGGGAAGTGCATGAGTACCCCAGGATGGAGGATTATGATGAAGAACGGCTACGAGCCTGGGAAAGGTCAGGGCACACAGTTACAAGGCAGGACCACTCCTGTCAAAGATCATCGGGCAGTACCTGGAAGCGGTCTGGGCTATAGGCCGAGGAAACTGAAGCAAGACAGGGTTCAGCAAGAAGATGGTCAAGAAATCTTGGAAACAATGTCCACACCACTGAAAGAAGGCCGAGATCCCTTAACATGGACTCTATATACACACTTCGTGAAAGGGCCCATACTTAGTCACGACAACACGGTGGTCATTACTTCATGTTTTGACTTCCATGACATATATGGGAGGGATTTGGCCAGACATTGTTCCGAATTACTTACGTACCAATCCTTGGAGGCTTTGCGGCCTATGAAAAGGAGGAAATTTCATGATCCCGAATGTGAATGGTACAGGTGGTTCGATCTGAGGGACCTGTATATAGCACTGAACAGATTATTCCTGGATCCTGCAGAACCCAAGTGGCCACTACAGATCGACGAGCTAATTGAGAGCCCTGGCGCAATCTTTGATAAGCGGATACTGCTGTCCGAACAAACTGATGAAGGGGAGCCAGATGACCCCTATGAAGCTGGTTATACAACAGATCTGCTCTGGAGGGGGACATATCCTTCACATGTCCTAATGCTCCATACTCTTTTTCGTACACTACTCTTGACCCCGACTTGGTCGCGGGTCATAATTGAAGATATTCCACGGGCTCCGCCCGTTATGATTACTCTGTCCCCTCGGGACTTTATTCCACAACCTCCTCTCGACCTAGAGAGGATGTATGATCTGATCTGGGACATATTGCTATATGATCCCCCTAATCCTCTGGCCTTGGTGCCGCTTCCTCCGTCCGATTCCCCTTCCATTTGTATTCACTCCTGCTTCATGTATAATTCCTCCGATATCCAAAAAAAAAAACGCCAATTTTACAACAAATTCTTCCCAAATCATTATCGAGGAAACATCTTACTTGTCCGATTACACCCCATCGCGCGGGTCCGTCGGTCAAGATTCTCTCTTAGATCTACTCTGTCCCTCCCCACGGGAGGATTCCCCTGTATTTCCACTTGTATCCCAGGATTCTCATCCTGCTTCATCTTCATTAGGTTATGATAGGCAGTTTAGTGGAGTTAGGAAGTCTAGTTTTAGGCAGGTTAGTCAAGTTAGGAAGTCTAGGAAGCCTAAGGGTAGGCAAATTCCAGAAAGATACCTCCAGGATTTGGCTGATAAATGTTCTTTTTGCTCTTTAATCCCTCAGCTTTTAGAAGATCCAATTCAGATGCCAGAAGATTGTACAGATGATGAGTCAGTCAATGATGGGTACGGGGTATATGAGTTAGTGCATGAAAAGGACCCCATCGTTGAAGATGAGGAAGATGATGAGGACGCAGCTGAGGCGTATGCCAGTGGAGTGAAGAGATTTGATGAACCCTCAGCTGCCGTAGAAGAGCCCACCAAAGAAATAAACTTAGGGACTGAAGACGAACCTAAGGTTGTCCTCGTCAGTAAAAATCTTTCTACAGAGGACGAGAAAGCAATGGTACAAGTGCTTAAGGATTATAAGGACACTTTCGCCTGGAGTTACGAGGATATGCCGGGGTTAGACTCATCTTTAGTTGAACACAGGTTAACATTAAAGGATGGAGCTAGTCCGGTCAAGCAGAAATTAAGGCGATTCCACCCACAAATGGCTCTAAAGATGAAGGAAGAGGTCGACAAATTACACAAAGCCAAATTCATTAGAGTTGTCCTTTATCCACAATGGGTGGCCAACATAGTCCCGGTTATGAAAAAGGACGGGAAGGTCAGAATTTGCATTGACTTCCGCGATCTGAACCGGGCGTGTCCTAAAGACGATTTTCCATTGCCTCATATTGATGTACTCATCGATAACACTGCTGGCTATGAGACATTATCGTTTATGGATGGATTTTCAGGATACAACCAGATTAAGCTGGCAGAAGAGGATCAAGAGAAGACTTCATTCACTACACCTTGGGGAATATATTGTTATGTTGTCATGCCATTTGGATTAAAGAACGCTGGAGCCACTTATCAGAGGGCTACGATGGCAATATTTCATGACATGATGCATATAGATCTGGAAGTGTATGTGGATGACTTATTGGTTAAGTCTAAAACGAAGGCTGAGCACGCCAAAGTTTTGGCAAGGGTATTAGAGAGATCGAGAGAATATCAGTTGAAGATGAACCCCAAGAAATGTGTATTCGGGTATCTTCAGGGAAATTGCTTGGATTCATTGTCAGCAAACGGGGAATTGAGATCGATCCCAATAAGGCGAAGGCTATCAGAGAAATGCCACCTCCCAAAAACTTGAAAGAATTGAGAGGATTAATCGGGAGGTTACAATTTATTCGCCGTTTTGTCTCCCAGCACTCACAAAGGTGTAAGCCGTTCTACGAGCTTACCAAGCCATGAGTCAAATTCAATTGGGACGATAAGTGTCAGGAGACATTCGATGGATTAAAGGACTATTTGGCAAGTCCTCCTGTTTTGAGACCACCATCTCCAGGCAAACCATTGATACTTTATATTTCTGTCCTGGATGATGCAGTGGGGGCTGTCCTAGCACAAGAAGATGAAGAAGGAAAAGAGAGGGCAGCCTACTATCTCTCCAAACTTCTCAACCCCGCTGAACAGAGATACACGGCGATGGAGAAAACATGTGCAGCATTGGTCTGGGTTGTTCAGAAACTAAAGCATTATTTTCTGGCCCATGAAGTCCATCTCATCGCTAGGATGAATCCGATCAAATTCCTTCTGGAGAAATCTGTTCTTACTGATAGGTTAGCGCGATGGCAAAGCTTTCTATCTCAATTCGATATCATTTACATTCAACAGAAAGCAATCAAGGGCTATGCCATAGCAGAACATCTTGCTCATCATCCCCTTCCTCGATTTGATCCAGTGCGATCAGAGTTTCCGGATGAAGAACTGATGTCCGTAAATCAAATCAGAGATGATATGTGGACTCTGCATTTTGACGGAGCTCTGAATGCTCATAGAAAGGGGATCGGAATTGTTTTGTTATCACCTGAAGGTATCACCATTCCACAAGCCTTTCAGCTTGATTTTCCAGTCACCAATAACATAGCTGAATACGAGGCACTCCTTGCTGGCCTCGAGGCTGCTCATTTTAATGGTGCCACCAAACTCAGGATTGTGGGTGATAGCCAATTAATTCTTCGCCAAGTGCTGACCAAGTATCGAACTCTTGATCCCAAGCTCAAGCCATATCAAGAACTTACTTCTGCTTACTCAAAGCTTTTCACAAAATTGATCTTTGTCCATGTCCCTAGGAATCAAAACATCTTAGCTGACGCTCTAGCTTCACTTGCATCTTCCCTTGATTTTCCGATCAGCAAGCAATCTGAATCAATCATAGTTCATAGGCGTCTTTCACCCGCCGTGAAAGACCCTTCATTTCTTAGAACTAAGGAGAAGTTGCTGAAGAAATTCAAAGATGGAAGTATTGTGGAGAAAAGAGAAATCATGTTGATGGAGCTGTTAGAAGAGATGGATGATGAACAGAAGCCATGGTATTATGAAATTGCAAAATATTGTGAAGATCAATCGTATCCTGAAGAAGCTACAACTGAGGAAAAAAGAGCTATCAGGAGAGTTGCTCAACGATACACCCTAGTTGGGGGAGCACTGTACAAAAGAGGTTTTGATGGAGTTCTTCTGAGATGTTTAGACGAAGATGAGCTTTGGAAGGTTATGGAAGGAGCTCATAGTGGAGTCTGTGGTGGCCATGTCAATGGACAGATGCTAGCAAAGAAGATCCTTAGACAAGGATTTTATTGGCCAACCATGGAAGAAGATTGTGTAGGATATGTCCGTAGGTGTGCTAAGTGTCAACTTCACGCCGACAAAATTCATTCTCCTCCATCTTCACTCCATCCTGTTTCCTCCCCATGGCCTTTCTCCATGTGGGCTTTCGACATTATTGGACCTCTTGGTAACCCAGATTCCGGCATCAAGCAAAAATCTTTCATTCTCACGGCAACGGAATACTTCACCAAGTGGGCAGAAGCTGAAGCATACGTGGAGATCAAAGCATCAACCGTCTGCAAATTCATCATGAAGAACATCATCACAAGATTCGGAATTCCAAGTACCATCGTCACCGACAACGGACCGCAGTTCGTGTCACAGGAATTGAAGGACCTCTGCAACAGGTATAAAATTGCATTGCATCATTCATCTCCTTATTATCCGCAAGGCAATGGCCAAGCAGAGGCAACTAATAAGACTTTGATAAAAATTATCAAAAAGACGTGTAAATCTAACAAATTCGCAGATTGGCCAGAAAAATTGGTTGAGGCTCTATGGGCCTACCGAACTTCAATCCGCACGCCCACTGGACAAACTCCTTATTCCTTAACATTTGGAATGGAGGCGGTAGTTCCATATGAGATCCTTATACCGTCATTAAGAGTACAATTGAATAAGGAATTCTCCATTGATGAACATCGTTCAGCACTCCTTGCTCAATTGGAACTTTTAGACGAGAAAAGATGGTCAGCTGCTAATCATGCAAAAGCTTATCAAAACAAATTAGCACGTTTTTATCAAAAGAAAGTCATTGAACGAAAGTTCAAAGTCGGTGAAATGGTCGTTAAAAGAATTTTTGTAAAACCTGGTGGTCCGCGTTCTAAGCTCCAACCCAACTGGGAAGGACCTTATGTTGTATCACATGCTTTTCCTGGTAATGCTTATCGTCTTGTTAATGCAGAAGGAGAAGAGCTAAATCATCCTTGGAATGGTTTACACCTTAAGAAATACTACCCTTAGGTTAAAGAGTCGATCAGTATGGTTCAAAGACCAGAGGAATCAGAAAATTTATAAACTCAAATTTCTTTGTTAGTCTGAATAATTTAACTTCAAACACATTACTGCACACACTGACACGTTTGATTCGTGAGTAACAAGAGATGTCAAGTCCTAAAGAATATCAAAAGCTTGACTAAGAGTGTAAAGTACAAATCATTCCTTTTTAAAGTAAAATTCTGTTTTACACTCGGCCCATGATGTCGGAACGAGGTTTAAAATAGACTACCAAGAATACCCGCCATCTTAGTAGGAGGCCGTCATAAAAAAATGGGGGAGATCCGTTCCAAAGCAAAGCAAAAAAAGAAAAGAATAAAAAAAAAAAACAAAAGGAAAAGGGCAAAATCAAAAGGCCAATACACTACAAATGTCACATCAAGGCCATGAAATAAAATAAAAGGGAACGCAAGGTCGATAAATACCCCGGAAAGAAAATGACCGAACCCCAACAGATATTAGGGTTGGAAAGGAACATCTTTTTAGGTCTCCGGAACCTTCTCATGGGTTTTCTAAATCTATTCTTCTTTTCTTTCTAAAGAGGTGTACTTCAAATTTAAAGAATGGCTTAGATTGACTAAGGGTCAAATCATCAAATGGGATCACGAATGGAAACACAAGTTCAAACACGATGGGTTTTAAGTTAAGTTGTTAAAGAACAATTTGGAAATTAAGTTAATAAATGAATATGATCTTTTGATCTAAGTACCATACTGGTCTTTTAGTCAAAAAATTCAAAAAAAATACATATGTCAAAAATTCAAAAAAAATGTATATGTCAAAAAAATTCAAAAAAAATACATATGTCAAAATTCAAAAAAATTGCATAGTCAAAAATTAAAAAAAAAGTACATATGTCAAAAATTCAAAAAAAAAGTACATATTTCAAAAAAATTCAAAAAAAATGTACATATCTCAAAACCCAAACAAAAAATGAATATTTCAAAACCACAAAAATATTTCAATTAGCATTTGCTTGTTGCATTTAATGTGTTTCACTCCTTTTATTTTCGGTGAGCATCTGTTTGCTTGCATGTTGCATTTTGCTTAAGTCTGATTATTCTTATTACCTTTGTTAATAAAGGCTATGCCCCTTGACTATTTATTCAAGGAAAAGATTGATTGACCATTTGTTTGGTCAGGCAAGGGGCTAACCCTAAATAGATACTTAACCTGTTTGTTAAGTGTTGTACAGGATGCAAGATAAGCACAGGAACACGAGATTGGAGCCCAAAAGTTTCATGTATATATCAAAAGTGTTTTATACATGATACATGAAAGGAAAAAAAGTACATAAGCCCTCAAGGCTGGCTCTCCCCTCCGCCCTCATCTAACTGGCTCTGGGCCTCGTCAGGTGCGTCTGGTGCTGGTCCTCGGCTGGGAGGTGGAGGTGGCCCCATCGTGCTCGGCCCCGCCTGGCCGGAAGACACGGCAGCGCTGGCGGTGAAAGCGCTCGTCAAACCGCGCTCCTGGGCACGCTGTCGAGCACGCCTGTACCTCTCCTCCACACTCCGGCGCTCATGCTCTGCAATGCCCAGCTGGACCCGAAGAGCGGATATCTCAGCATCCATCCTCTGCCGCTCCTGCCTCTCCCGCTCTCGCTCCTCGTTGATGACCTCCAGGCGGGTCTGGAGGCGCGCAAGATCTCCAACCGAAAGTCGGGCCACCTGCTCCTCTAAAGCCCGGATCCGCTCTGCATCAGCCTCGGCACGAGTCGCTGTAGCATAGGCATCCGCTTCAGCCCTCTGAAGGGCTTCTTGGAGCTCAGCAACCTGCAGAAGAAGATTTTGTTAGTTCAAGACAATCGAGTAAATCAAGTCAAATTCAAAAATCAAAACTTACCCGAGCAGCACGGTCCTCCTCCGCAAGAGAAGCCCGGTGGATGGCAGAAGCGAGCTGACTCTGGAGGTCAGCCAAGGCAGCATCATGCGCGGCGAAGGATGATGAAGATGAAGCTCCATAGGTAGGAGGAGCCGCCTGGGTGTAGACGGCTCGCTGCACCAAAAGAACACTGTCAGTGGTTAATCGCCAAAACAAATAATTAATTAAAACATGCATTCATATTCATTCATACATACCAGATCAAAAAGCTCTTTCTAGACTTGTTCGAGCTGGGCCTCAGCATCATGTAGTCGGGCCCGGAGGTCGATGATGACCGCATCACGAGCATCCTGCAAATCACATATACATACATTCATTCACCAACATAAATCAAGATAATAATAAAATTAAAGACGCATGAATGCATACTTACATCGAGTGGTCGGAGGAGCCGCAGCTGGTCGGCGTAATGAACCCGGTACTGCTGGAGGTAGCCCTCGCTACTCTCCGCACGGGACTCCACTCTAATGCCCCGACGGTGCCAGTCCTCGTACTGCTCCGGGAACTTGGCACGCCAGTCGGTGAGGGATTGCTTGCCCCTCATGCTCCTCCCCACACCCTCCGGGACCTCTTCATCTATCCATTCCTGATGGAGACCCAACGTCCTCATCACGAGCCGGAGACGGAGGGGCTCGATCTCGTTGAGGCAGTGCACCCACATCTGCCTCCCAAATCGCCTCCTGCCAGCCGTCACCCACGGCTGACCTTCCTCGTTCATGCCCAGATACGGGCGCCAGATCACCTGCATATAGGTTAGATGCATTCATGAATAAATTGTACTTAAGGAATAAAGAATTGCATTTAATAAAAAAATTGAACAAGTTAAAAACTTACCAGTAGCTCTGGATAATCTAGGAACTGACGGCGGAGGGCCGTCAGCTGGTGATGCTGCGGAGCCGTGTCCACAATTGGCTGCCAACGGCAGGCCAATGGGACGGCATCCGGACGAGTAATCCGCGCTCTGCCGAGCGGGAAATAGTGGTAGCTCCACACCTGCATTCATGAACATATAGATTAGAAAAAGCATCATATCATATTGCACTGCATATAACAAATAATTAAACATTTAATACCTGAAGGAACGGTGAGAAGCCACTGATAGTAGTCTCGCGGTCCGGCGTGACCGCGGATAGGTCTGCGAACAGGTGGGCCAGGAGGGCCGCACCCCAAGCATACTCCCCTAAGCTATCTAGGTCATCTAATAAATAAAGAAACCTACAGTGGATATGGTCGCCCTTCGTACCGAAGAGCAACCGACCGAAAAAGAAAACTAAAAAGACCCTCAGCTGTCTATCTACCTCCTCTACCTGACTCGGGTCACTACAATAGGCAGAAGAAGATGACTCGGCTAGTCTATCTCTAAACTCTACCCGGGTCTCATCAGACTGACGTCGGGGCTCATCTAGACCTAGGGCAGCCTCTACTTCTACCCTAGGAACCATCCTAGACTCCCTACCTATACTGGATACCTCTATCCCTAACAAGGCCTCTGCTAATCCCTGATAGTTGGGATAAGTAACCCCACTAACTGGTCGGCCCTCTACCCGCAGGCCAGTGATCCTGGCCACGTCCTCTAAGGTGGGGACCATATGCCCCCAAGGCATCAGAAATGCCCGACTCTCTGCATGCCAACGCTCCCTGAGCGCCTGCAGCAGGACTAGATCGAGCCAAAATGGCTCGATGTCTAGTATCTCGCCGAACCCCATCCGGCGCAGGCGCGCCTTCTGAAAATCCAGGAGTCCCCTATACGCTTCTATCACTAAATCCCAAGAAATTCTGGCCCTCATCACTCCCTGCAAATAAAAAAATAAAATAAAAATAGGGTCAGTAATTAATAAAAACAGGAAAATTCACTTTCTGTTTTGAAAGGCGTCAGCACACACAGACGTGTTTCAAAACACGTCCACATACCCTGACGCAATTCAAACCTATTTTCTACCTACTTTAAAAATTCGAAATTTGGATTGAAAGACGTCGACCCAGGGCGACGCCTTTTGAAAGGCGTCACCTGGTCTGGACGCCTTTCAAGTCCAGATTTCGGGTTCCTTCAAGAACCCCTTTCTTCCCCTCTTTTCTCACTCCATTCAAACCATAGAGGACTTACCGTGTGGAGGTCGCCCTCCTCTTCCTCTTCCACCGCCATGGGCGCCGGTGGAGGGAGCTCCTCCTCCAAGAAGGCCGCCGCCTCGGCTAACGCCGCCGGCACCTCCTCGGGAGCTTCTTCTTCTTGCCTCTGCCTCCTCTTGGCCAAGGCCTTCTTCTTCCTTGATCCTTCACCGTGTTCCATAGCTCTAAGGAATGAGTTTTTGAGAAAGAAAGAAGTGAGATCACCGGAGAGATCGCCGGAGCTCGGTGAGGAGAGAGAAGATTTTTGTGAAAGTGAGGAGGAAAGGAGGGCCTTCGCGGGTCTGTAACGAAAAGGGTGAAAGGCGTCGACTCAGACAGACGCGTTTTAGGGCGCATAAGTTGAGGCGGCAAGGACAGCTGTTTGAATTGGTTGAAACACGTCTACATGCGTGGACGCGTTTCAGGTTCTGTTCAGAGCCGTACACAGGAAAATCATTAAAGGCGTCTTGACTACTAGACGCATTTCAGGGAATTAATCATGGAATTAATGGCAGAATTCTGGGAAAAGTAGGAGAGAGAGTTAAAAGGCGTTTATGGATATAGACGCGTTTTAAGCTTAAATCGGGTTTTTAAGGATTAAATTGAATTTTTTGAAAAGAATTTAGTTTTAAAGGCGTCTTTCTGAGTGGACGCGTTTTACATTTTACAGAACCCGAATTGTTGAATTTTCAGGAAAAATCAGGTTTTTACTTAAGGAAAAATCATGTACACATCACAGAAAGTTGGGGAAAGATTCTAAGACATGAAAAATCAATCTTTATTCAATGGAATCAATCTTTATTACATCAAAATCAAAAAGAGAAAGAGGACATTCAAGGGAGAATATCATGAAGACCTTTAAGATAAGGAAATTTTAATCCTTTATCTCTGTCTTTAGAGGATCTTACACGATAGCTAAAGCCAAGGTTCCATAGAGTAATGATGATTTGTATGGCTTCATAATCTTCATCGGATTCCTAGTCGCGCTTCTTGATTGGAAGTGTGGGAGAGAATTCAGGAAACTCACGACGGGCCAAGCTAAGTTGAGTAAAGCACCGGTGTGGATTGTACAACACAAACTCAGTGGCTCCAATTAACTTGAGATCTGCTCCTGCTGTACGGCGCACCCAAACTGGTTTTCCAACAAGAGCAAGTGGAGACGAGTCGAATATGTCGGATGTCATAAGCTTCAAATACTCTCTCCAATCGGCTCGGGTCTTGAGTTTTGGAACCTTGTTGACCATGTACTCATTGAACTTTACAATATTAGCAATGCAATGAATTGGACTATTCAAGAAGATCTGAGATGGATTCAGAGGCCTTTTCTTGCTATGCTCGAATTTAAAGTGAAGTTCAATCCACAAGGCAAAGAGTAGCATGCATCCATATGGAGGACGACCCACAGAAGCTGCAGAAAGTCCACTGTAGAGATATGCTAAGAGAGCAGTGCTAATAGATTTACCTTCGAAAATTGCGCAAATAGCACTAATTTGATCGTCTTCCAAGATGTTATCCTGTGCAGGAAAGAATAAGGCACCGGCAAGGCATGTAACGAGAGCTTTTGTTACATCCTCCGCCTCATCCTCCCTTAGATCTTCAATTTCATAAAGAGTCTACTCGGCTAGTTTTGCAAGATTGATCCCCTTCTTGGTGAGGCATCCTTTAGCTTCTGAAGGATCCTTCATGATCGATGTCAATAACTGTTGACCGGTGATTCTCTCTTTTGTCAAGGCTATCTTGTCTCTGTTGTCTCTGGTCTTTGGGAGACCTAATAGAAGTTCCGCCTCTTCTAGAAGGATTGTGCACTCGAAATGTTGGAAGAAGAACGTATGAGTTTGGGGATGCCACCACTCGATCAAGGCGCCCATAGCCGCCCAGTCTACGTTCGCACTTTTGTAATTCTTGGCAAGCACTACAAGTCCTTGAAGATCCCACTTGGATATGAACACTTGCATAGAAAGCTTAACACTTTTTGCAAGTTTACGAATCCAAGGGAGAGACGTGAACTTTCTTGGACCAGGAAACATGGGGTAAGTCTGAAAGAGAAATAAAAAGGGAGCTTGATGAAGTTTGATGAAGAGCATGATGGAAGACATGAAAAGAAAGTTGATTGGACTTACTTGAAGATTGGGATCTCTTCCATTGAGATGATTCTCTATGTCTGCGAACTTCTCTAGAGACATCTTCATCTTCTTGTTTGAGGAATCCATCTCTCTTTTTCGGAGTTCCTCCTTCTTGAAGCTTGGGAAGCTTGAAAACCTTGAAGAAACCTTGAAAATTTGGAAGAAAACTCTGCTTTGGATCTTTGGATTATGATAGGATTGCTTGGGAATAACCTAAGGGTGTTTATATAGGGGGAATTGCGATCCTAAGTAGACCTTTTTCGGATTGGAAAAGGGATGTGCATTGATAGAGTTGGAGTTCGGGTATAGAACAACCAGAAACATGTTTCTGTGAGTAAAAGGCGTCTAGGATACCTGACGCGTTTCAAAGTTGAATGGCGTCTGCGCGACACGACGCGTTTCAGTAAATCTACTATTTTCCCCAAAATTCTTGGATTTTAATGTTTAAATTGAATATTTGTTTGGAATTACTAATAATTTTGATTGCAGAAAATTCAAGAAAGCCTGAGTAAAGTTGGAAATGTCAAGAAGATCCCATTGTGGAATTCAAGTCCCGACCGTGGCTAAAAAGACAGTTATCTCTACCCTTGTATTATTTCATGTAAATCATTTGCATTACTATATGTTAAATATTTATTAGATTATATCAAGGACCTTGTGGTTTTGATGAAACTGGAATTTGAGTTCCCCTACAACAAAAACAGTGATAATTCCAGAGGATTCTTAATCGCACGGATAGGCCGTTGGGTTGTTAATTAGTGAGGATGATGGTTCTATTTTTGTGAAAACGGTGCGTGGATAAACGAGCTTCGGCTTAGCACTGAATTACAAGAATTTGTGTCTTGACTCATTAATGACAATTTAGCAATATTATCCTTGATTAATTTATATTTTATTTGACTTTATATTTTTCTTTTAGCCCAGCATGCATCATATAGGACTTTGAATTTATTGAAATAAGAATTAATTACTGATTAAGTTTCAGACCATTAATCAAATAATTTCAAACATGATATGAAATATTCCATTCCGAATTGAGTATCTTGATTATCTTTGAGGTTCGCTTGAAGATATCCTTAGAATTCTATCCTTGATTGGATTCTTTATCCAATATTCTTGTTTTCTTTTAAGATCCATCATGGCTGTAGCACGTCCACATTGGCTGGCAAACGCTCCCCATGATGAAACCTACAGTGTCTATGACCTGGGGTACTTCCCACTCCGAGGAAGTTGATCGACCTTATTTTATTTCTTTGTCTACTTCATCCAGACAGGATTAATTCCGTTGATCTCTTTGAGCTATCTTCATTGATAATTTTGAGAAAAATTCCAATCATGTGATGTTAAGAGCGTGTCTCATCACACCTTGGCATCACCTTTTCTGTACATTCCATTTCATTTCACTCCCTTGCAAAGACGATGCCAAGGTGAGGCAGCTGTAGACACGCTAATTTTGACATCATTTTGAGTAAATTTCATATCATATAATAATGCCTCAGAATGGTCTGATATTTAATCATTAATTAATTTTTATTGATATTTTTGAGTGTCGGGTTTAACAGACATGTTTAAGTTAATCAATTGAATTGATTTTAGCTCAAATTTCAGTTAAAATATGCAGAATTCTAAAACGTGTCAACCTGTGTGGACACGATTCAGAAATTCTAAAACGTGTCAACCTGTGTGGACGCGATTCAGAATTCTAAAACGTGTCAACCTGTGTGGACGCGATTCAGAATTCTAAAACGTGTCAACCTGTGTGGACGCGATTCAGAAGTTTAAAACACGTCAACCTGTGTGGACGCGATTTAGAATTTATTCCTGTTTTAACGTTTAAATTTGAAATTTAATCAATTTATTTATTAACTAAAAGGCGTCTGCGAAGGTAGACGCGATTTAGGTTTCCTAGGCTATTTCTACTTCTCTTCCGGATGTTTATCCTTATCTTAATTAGTGTAAAAGACGTCTACACATGTGGACGCGTTTTACCTAATAAAGATAAAGATAAGTTTTCCCGGATATTTATCCTTATCTTAATTAATCTTAAAGGCGTCAGCCATGGTGGACGCGTTTTAGATAATTACAGATAAAGATGAATTAATTAGTATTTATCTGTCAATTAAGATGGATAAATTCGAGGTTTTTTGCTATGTTAATCGCGAACGCAAGAAAAAGCCTATAAATACCTTGCATGTTGAAGAGTTAAAAAAAAAGAGAGAGAGAGTTGAAATCCATTAAAGCCATAGCGTTATAGCGAGTTGAAGATCGAAGCAACAACGTCGGAACGCCGGAGCGCTGTCATTTCCAGAAGTCGGTGTCCCTTTCAAGATCTTCATCCTTTCAAAGCTTCAACCGATTGGGCATAAGTTTTTCAATTCTGCATTTTCATCTTCATTTCATTAGTTTTAGTTTCATTCTTCATTCACTTCATGCAAACACACACCACAGCATAATTTTTCAAAACCTACTTGATTTAAGGGGTTTCAAAGCCACTCAACAAGTAAGTTTGATGTTCAATCATACGCCTATAATCATGATTAGTTCATATATTACTTCTACTTAAATTCTCATCATCATTGTTTCTTCGTTTTCTGTTTCTGTCTCTGCTGCACTCAACAACAACGAGAGATTCAAAAGGAGAAATCAAGCACAAAGCCAGAAAGACTTCTGGACGATCCTCAACCTCAAATTCAACAGCAAGAACAAAAAGCAAAGAAAGGGCTCTCTTTCTTCAGCCGGCTGAGGAAGGGGAACCAAGGACTCCATCTTCCGCGTTTGAACAGGTAAGCGATCATATCTCTTTTGAAACTTTTTAGTTAAAAGTTTCTGGCGATCACTGCACTTTAGTTGCTGTTTTTAATAGGTTAGTTTACACTAAACAACATAGATTTTTCATGTTAATCACACGGTCATTCTAAGCACCTACAATGGTGTACTGTCAAATCCTAACCGGTCGACTCACTTGGATCGGATGTTGCTAAATAATATTGGAAAACTCTTTTCCTGATATTATCGTCCGCCCTGGCTAGGGACTTCCGCGTATCCTTCCTAGAGCATTCTCTCTCTAAGTACCGAGAGCAAATGATTCCTTATTAACACTCAATTTCCTTCGACGGTATTTCGTTGTACCCGATCCTTGGCTGTTTAGAATCCCGTGGTTAGAGATTCATAAACCAAGGTCAAAGCACAGAAGTCCACCAACAAGGTGTCCTTGGTGTCTCAGGTCCGAGGACCATCCACGCAACTGCGACAATAAAATCAAGCTGGTTGACAGTGAGGTACAATACCATCCAGCAATTCAGTCGGATCAGTTCAGTGAACTCATTCTCTAATGAGCACCTACAGATTCGCCCTAGTGTCTCCACACAAGTGATTATGAGATCAGTCACCCTCATCTTATGAGCGGGAGTAATCTGTACTAGTCTATCCGGATATCCGATGTCCTTGTCGGATATCCTTCGACTAAGAACTATTAAGAATGTGTGTTTAAGTGATCAGTCTCATTAGTATGATCTCATCATAATATGATCACTATCGTACATATTCACGGACTTCATTATGAGACGATAATTAGTACGATTCATACACAATGAATATAATGCCATTTTATTAATAAATGAACGAGATTATAAAGTCATATTGGCTTGTAGGCTACCTAAGACTAACACATACTAATGAGACTGATCACTTAAACACACATATTCTTAATAGTTCCTAGTTGGAGGATATCCGAGAAGGACATCGAATATCCGGTCAGACTAGTATAGATTACTCCCGCTCATAAAATGAGGGTGATTGATCTCATAGTCACTTGTGAGGACTAAGGCGAATCTGTAGGTGCTTATTAGAGAATGACTTCACTGAATTGATCCGACTGAATCACTGGACAGTATTGTACCTCACTGTCAACCAGTTTGATTCTATTCTCACAGTTACGTGGATGGTCCTCGGACCTGAGACACCAAGGACACCTTATCGGTGAACTTCGGTGCTTTGCCCTTGGTTTACAAATCTCTAACCACGGGATTCTAAATAGCCAAGGATCGGGTACAGCGGAATACCATCGAAGGAAATTGAGTGTCAATAAGGAATCATTCACTCTGGGTACACAGAGAGAGAATGCTCTAAAAAGGATGCTCGAAAGTCCCCGGCCAGGGCAGACGATAATATCGGGAAAGGAATTTTCCGATATTATACGGCAACATCCGATCCAAGTGAGTCGACCGGCTAGGGTTTGACGGTATACCATACCCTAAGTTGACTCGAGAGCATTGTGCGAATGATGGTTTATATTCACGTGGTAACTATCGCCAGAAAGGTTCCGAAAGTGGGTTGCTTAACCCCAATACCTTCCGGGTTCACATGGTGTTGTTTGGCACCCAACGTGATCAGAGGCCTGATCGAATTCTATGTGCGACATTAATTCGATCGATTAATTAATATGAATTATTAATTAATTAATTAATTGAGTCAATGAATAGTCACTGGGCTTAATGGACCATTAACCGGACTGGTTATTAGGCCTAAAGGGTCACTCGCAAATGATTCTCAAGTCGATGGTTAATAAAGTGGGTTTTATATAAACTGGGGGTTTTTATGAAAAACCTTACGGTTAATATAAAATGTAGCTAACGGGCTAAGCAGGCCAAGCTGCTGCTCAACCCTAGCCGTCCCTCCTCTCTTCCTCTCTCTCTATGGCGCCCCAGACAAGCACGGATCACCGGGTCTGCTCCGGCGTCTTCTCCGACTCCCGTTCGATGGGAAATCGTCCGCGGGTTGCGGCGATCGTTGCGGCGAACGACGAAGGTTTTGTGGGCTGAGAAGAATGAGGAACCGTGAGGATATCCTCCGCGAGGAGGATCACGTGGACTTCTCTAGAGACCGGGCGCTTGTACGGCTAGCGGTGTCACACCGGCGGAGCCAATCGGTCGCGAATTCAAATCTGCGCTTGGTAATGTCTGATTATCGTATTTTCGATTTCTAATTTTTCGAAATGGGAATGCATCGCTGGTTTATTTTATTTTCCGCTACATGAGCGATCCGAAGAAATGCAAGAACCCAACAATAGGTGGTCATTGCTTCATCACAATCTGCATGCTAGTGCGCCAAGTCAATGAGGTCGAACAACGTCCTAGGGGCCCCAAGGATAATGGCTCTTCGGAGAGAGTCATCCAGGGTTCCCTGTGTTAGGGCGGTCACAACGGAGGACACCTCTAACTTCGGGACCCATAGGGCCTTGTGGTGAAAACGGGTGATGTAGTCCTGCAGGGATTCATCGCGCTTCTGCTTGATGGCGACGAGGCTGGCCGATGACCTTTTGCGGTGGGTGGTGACGAAATGGTCTTGGAATAGCTTCCGGATCTGCCCAAACAAATGTATCAACCCAGACGCCTAGGTTGTGAACCATGTCTGCGTCGTCCCTACCAGGGTGGTGGCAAATGCTCGGCAGCAGATGGCGTCGTGTACTCCGTGCAGCCTCATGTCAGACTGGAAGTTGTTGAAATGAGTCTCCGGGTCCCCTTGCCCGTCATAGGTGCTGAGGTTGTTCATGGGCAATTTCTTGGGAACCAGGATGTCGAGGATCTTGGTGGCGAAAGGGGAGTTGTCCGCTTCATCGTTGGAGAGAGAAAGGGATCGCCGCCTTCTGAGGAGGTTTTCGATGCACTTTTCACGGCGCTCAAGCCTTTTCTCCAACTCGTCGATCCGTTGGTTCATGGAGGGGCTCCTCAATGGAGAGTGGGATCTTGAGGACCAAGATCAGTGGGATTGGCCTTTTGGGCTGCTCCTTCCTTTCGGGGAGGATCGGTTCGAGCCAACGACTCCGGAGGCCGCCAGCTAAAGGTTGTTACACCGGATATCCTTGTCAAAGAGGAGAAAACGGCCGCCAGCACTCTGGACACCTTTGCGCCTCCCCATGGCGGCCGGGGCTTTTCGGACCTCCCTTTGAGGTTGTTCCCGAGGATCGGCCCCCAGGCAAGGCTCCGAAACCACCGACTGCGCGGGAAGGCATTCTTGCATCAGGGTGAGTAGGGCGCCCAACTGTTGGGCAACTACCCCTATGGGGTCGCTGCCGTTTCTCAACGGGCTGGAGGTCGCGCTCTGTAACCGGTTGGTACCGGCGTTGACTCCGGCATCGTTAATCTAAGATGCCGCTCCGGCACAACGGCTATTGTTGTTGCCTCTTGCCATTGCTTCTCGCGTGTTTTCCACAGACGGCGCCAATTGTATAACAGTCGAAAACTGGTCGGACCGTGAAGACCATCCTATCGTAGATCCCGGGTACTCGATAGAATTTATTTGTTGATGAAAACGCCCAGGGTAGAAACTGCAAGAGGGGGAACAAAGGCGTCAAGGGGGGACCCCAGTCTGATGGGGAGCAAAACCCTCCGATGCCTAAGTTAGGTGCTAAAAGACGAGAGCTTGCTAGGGGTTTGTCGTGCTCAGAAGCATACCTTGCACCGGAGAGGATCTAGAGATTATATGGTCTCCCCCTCGAGGCGTCCTGAGGACGGTTTCCTTCAGGGGGACGATTTTCCCACCATCGGATCCCCCTGATTTAGGGAGATCGTGAGATATTGGGCAAGCCAGAACTCACCCATAACTGTATGGGGCGGATCGTGCGGACCTGCCATAAGTGGGCGGTTAGGTCCGCAGGACCGACCTGACAGTGGGGTGCATAATGAGGCTCACCCGGGAGGGCATTGCCGAGACCCTGGGAGATCTCGAGAGTAAAGGTTGGGCTTCAGGCTGGGAGATCTAATGGCTTAGGCTTGATGGGCCCAAGATTCAGCCTCTATTACAAGGGTCAGGGCTTTGAGTGCCATGTGGCCCCTTGCGCTGTCTCCGGAGGACCGTGGGACTTTGGGCCTGCGTACTTGGTGGGCCAAATTGGGTTGAGCCCAATTTCCCCTTGTCAGCGAGATAATATTGTTGTTTAAGCATTGGGTGTGAGCAAGATTATGTTTCTAGGTCCATAAGATTACTTCTCTAAAAAAATGACATACATTTGAAATTATTGCCTAATTTGATAGATTATTGATTTGGATGAAGTTATCTTCTTATTGAGAGAAAAAATTGAGTTTCACCAATGTTAGATCGAAATCTTGTCCACCACAATCAGAACCTTTTGTTGAGTATTGGAAGGTCAAGAATCTATAGGCCTGCAAAAGAAAATACTGTTAAGGACCTCCAGCAATGTAAAGATTCCCCTCCGATGTTTAAGTAAGAATGTTGGGGTTGAAGGAAAGAAGTAGAGAGGGTCTGGCTTCTAGAGAGCGTATCTTCGTAGGTTGGACTAGGGGTCCTTATTAGTGGTTCTGGATCTATTAGAGGCCGATTCCTATCAGGAAAGTTTTGTTCCAGGAAGGCCTTCTCGTTGACTCCAAAATCGGAAAGGCTCTTATTAGAGAAAGCATTCATATCCTAGCAGATTACCGAATACCCCCAAACACGAATCTGATCGTAATCATATTCGTTCGATGAAAATGGGATCTCCCTACTATAGATCTTGGCTTGTCTTATATTCGAGTAATGTTGTAGGGTAGAACTCAAACAGGCCCGTAGCATGGGATGCATGCTTTTGAATTATTGGATGGTCTTGGACCTAGGTAAGGCCTCTCTGGTTCCCACGGGACCAAGGCCTAGAGACAAATAGCTTAGTCTTCTTATTGCATAGTTGGGCCAGCCTACTTGTCATTGGACTAGACGAAATTCTCATCCTTCACTTGTCCCAACCTCTTTGACATGCTAGATAGGCAAGGAGTAGTGGATACCTACTAAGAGAAGATTGACCGGTCAAACCAATCACACTGAGTTACCTAGGGAATCACCCTCACCCGTTGCAGTTGATGGGACAGGTGATGCATAGCGCTCAAGTGCAGGAGGGCTAGGCGAGCACCCCCATACTATTATATCCTAAACTCTACATCAATGTTATTTAATTAATAAATTTCAATTTATTAGGGCCATTTACTTAATTTCATGAGATTTAGTTAAATACAGTCCAATTAGATTTATTTAAACCCATTAAGGATTTATTGAGCCTAATTAAATTAATTACTAGATTAAAATGATTGAAATCTATTTAACATTTATTTAATACTATAATAATAGATTTAGAATAGATAAGTCATTGGCCAAACCCAGTAAGACTCAACAAGCCATTAGTGTCTCAACTAGGAGACTAGTTGGTTTCCAACACAGTCAAATTTCAGACCTTGTAAACTGTGCGACAGCAGCATATTGGAGTTGCGAAAACTTTACGCACAAAATTTCAAAATTCATACAGTGGATGTAGTTGAAAAGAAGATATAAAGGAGTATAACTTTGTCTAAAGAGCCTTTAGCTAATTCAGTCGTTAAGATGGTCGAATTTAAGAAGTATCAGTTAAGGAAACCCACTATGTGTAGAAATTTGGGTTCCTGGTTGCGAACATATTCACTTTCCTTATTGATTAAGACTCTATCTGTTGGAGTCCGACCTTACAATGAAAGGAGCTTGAGTATTAGGAAGGGAAAGATGTATAAATAGAGCCTTGGGGTCGTGCGTAAGTTTTTTTACACGCAACTCCAAGTTTAAGATAAGAACATGTTATTCTTTAGAGAGAAAGATGATATTTTATAGTTAATTCTTTAGGGATTCAATTTTAATTCAAAAATTGTGTTCTTGAAAGCTTTGAGTATGTGCGAAGGAGTTTAGACAAGGGATGAGTCGTGGATAGCTGCAAGAGGATCTAGGATTTGAGATTGGTTTTAAAGATAGGCTATGACAACTCATCTAATGTTTACTTTGTATTAATACAAAAACAAAGTTTTGATTTTCAAAAGTGGTCAAAAGATGTTTCTGAAACTTTAATCTATAATTTTATGATCTTAGTTTTCACTTTGGCCCTCAAATCTATATGAATTCTTTAAAAAAAAAAAAAAAATCAGTTTTGTAAAACTGGTCTAAACCACATCAAGACCAGTGGACGCTATTCAAAAGATGTCAGCCAGACAAGACGCCTTTCAAATCTAGTGATATGAGACACATTTTAACCTATTTTCCACTCTAAAGGCCATCCAATATGCTGGATGCCATTTAAAAAGCGTCCCCACGCTAGACGCCAGTTAGACTGCTCTGTCTACTATCAATTCGAAAATTTGATCTGCTTATTTTAGCCATAACTCCTTCATTCCTTAGTCAAATAACCTCAAATTTTGAATACAGCTTTGTTTTGGTGACATCTAAGTGTCTACCAAATTTTACATTATTTGACATTTCTTTTCAATTATTCTGTATTTATTCAATTGGACAAAATTCACCTAAGCTCTACATATGTAACTTAATACTCTAATTCACTCATTTGACATCCAAATTGCATGAAACTTTGTTACATGCTTCATTCAACCTTTTTGTCATGTTATTCAAGATTTAATATTTTCGAATTTATTTGCTATTTTTAGACCTATTTTTTAAATTTTCTAGTTCATAAAATAGGTTTAATACCTGAAAAATACGTTTACTGATCCGAAAATTTTGAGAAAATGTCTAGCACTTATTTTTTGTCTAGTAACTTGTTGGCATCCATTTGATCTTATTATTCATTCATATGACCATATTGGTTCTTTAAGTGACTAGTTTGCATGTAAAAGTATGTATTTTGACTTATACTTATATGTAGCACTATGTTAATTTAACTTTCAGATCTATACTCATCTTATGCTCACTGTTACATTATTGTGTCATATTTGTATAACGATATTTGGACATTGCTATCTTCAAGAGATATAGGGCTCGATTCCAGTGTAAGCATCCTTATTGGATAGAGCATTTGAAACTCGAGGGCAACGAATGGAATCCTAATTTCTTGCCGCTTAAACAAAGGGACAGTGATACGTAACGTCCTGGCGGTTTGAAGTTTGGTAGGATTTAGACTCTCCGGTTCTGCGCAGTACCTATGACATCTGCATCATTGCCTAAATACTTTAGTATACGTATAGGGCTCCTTATATTGTGGTTTGAATGGTGCATGTCCGTTAACAATTTGTAAGATACATTGATATGATTTGATTGACACATAATCTGAAATTCACGCCTATTATATATCATTTGAACTCAACTTATTCTTTGAAATTTCATATGCACATTGTTCAACGAATTCTTTTAAATTTTTTCTATACTAATGATCTATATTTACTCATATGCCATAATTTGACCAAATTTATTAGACTACTATGTCATGCCATTCGTTATGTAATATGTGGTAGGAAATATGTGATATGTTCGTTACATGACTAATAGATTTGATGAGTCATATGTGAATTCGATTTGTTCATCATGCTAAGTAAGCTATATGTGATCATGCTTTTGTATTATGTTCTAATTTGATATATATGTATAACTGTGAATCATGATTAGTTAGTTATCACTTGATTTTAATTATTATATTATTTAGCATTTGGTGTGTTTGATTGCTTACTGGGTGATTGTACTCATAAAGTCTATTAAACATTCTTAGAGATTGAGAAGGAGTTACTACTGAAGAGTGTTGATTTGGACTCTACGGAAGTTATCTAGGTTTAAATTTACTACTTTCGTAGAATGATGTAGCAGGACATTTTGAGTGAGACATGTACTTTTATATTCCTTTAATGAGTCGAGAGATTTTATTTCTACTATACATTCGATAAAATTTAAGGATCATGATTATGACAATATAATGAAATATTATAATCTATGTGATGGTAAATGACATGTTTTTTGCTTTGATTATTTGCCTCTCATCGTTCGTGTCCACTTTGTATGATATCTAATTCCGTTGTTACGTAACTTCAACCCAAAGTGAGTCCAAATAACTAAACCGGATCATAGGCATAACAATGTGATATTAGAGCGTATGAAACATGCGAGAACTTAACCATTATCATCTAATCTTATACCATACTAATTGATCTTAAGAGTGTGGGTATGATACTTAGGGTAGGATTAAATTTTAGAATATAAGGACTAATTAGGTTCGGTTGAATTTTCAGGATAAGGCTAGGATGGTTGGAGTATACGATTTTAGATTTTATGTATAACTGATTTTGACAAATAAACCTAGAAATTAGAGATACAAATGGGATTGCCCTCACCCTTTTAAGGGGGAGAGCTAGCTAGAAAAGGGTTGTGTACTATCAATTTACATATTTCCACTAGGTTTGCTAAGTTATAGAGAATTCGACCAATTACTCTGACAACTCTGACTAACCTTAGAATGACGATAGATACATTTTCCTAAGAGCCTACATCATCGACATGATAGATTTCAATGTCATACTAGGAATGGACTTACTAGAGCAATATGATGCCTTGTTGGACAGTTGTTGGAAACGGGTTATATTCTGAGGACCTTTGTAGGAGGAATTTTATTTTCAATGTCCAAGGCATAAGTTAGGAAGGATATCTGTCTCTGCAAGGAAGCAGAGAGGCTGATTAGTAAGATGTGCGACATTCTTAGCTAGTGTGGTAATTGATAATAATACCGCCAAGACAGTGCAAGACATCAAGGTGATTCGGGACTTTCTTGATATGTTCCCTGACAATCTCCCATGATGCCTACTAGTGAAAGTCTCTAACTTTCTCGATATGTTCCCTGACGATCTCTTATGATGCCTACTGGAGAAAGTCCCGAATCATCTAAATATCTTGCACCGCCTTGGTTGTATCATTATCAAGCACCAAACTAGCCAAGAATACCTCGCAACCTTGACTAATTAGCTTCTCTTCCCTCATTGCACAAACAAATCAGTAACCAAACTTGTGTCTCGGGCACAAATAATAGAAAGTATTTTTCGGCTTGGGACTTTTAACAATAATCCTTTTTCCTACGACAGTCTAATAAGGTTTCTTGTTTCTCTAAGAAGTCTATACCTAGTAATAGTGTTAAGGGTCATAGGGCATCTCCTGAGGTAATACTATGGGTTAATGATAATAATAGATTGATTTTCCCATAACTTAAAAATCCTAATGAAAAGTGTAAGTGACACCTAATTCTTCTGTAGCTGGCTCTCCCCCTTAAGAGGATGAGATCAATCCCATTTGTGTCTCAAATTTCTAGGTTTACTAGTCATAACTAGTTATGCATAAAATCGACAATCGTATACCCCAACCATCCTAATCTTATCCTGAAAATCCAACATAGCCTAATTAATCCTTATATTTGAAAATTTAAACCTACCTAGACTATCATATCTAAAGTTTTACGATCAATTAGTATGGCTTAAGATCGGATAACAATGGTTAATGTTTTCTCATAATTCATATGCTTTGATACCACGTTATTACACCCCTAATTCAGTTCAGTCATTCGGACTCACTTCGGATATAAGCTACGTAATTATGGAACTAAATAACATACAAATCGAAGATGAATAATGAGAGATAAATAACTAAAATAATATAATGACAATTACCATCAAATACCATATATAAATTTCATTGCCAAATACCATTGTTCCATAAAATATAATATCAACTTACAGAATCCACATAATACATCAAGTATCCAAATGAAATGAAATACTCAACTTACTAAAGAAATAGAAAAGTACATATCTCTTTCATTATCCCTACTACATCAAATCTAGGAAAGTAGCAAATCCACTCTAAATACCTTTTTCTGATGAATCACAATTTCTCAAACTAATCCTCCTTAATTCATAACTCATCCTCAGTCGTTGAAAATATTAATACGATTTTATGAGTACAACCACTCAATAAGAATTCAAACCCAATCAAATGCTAACAATACACTAATTGAAATCAAGTGATAACTAATTAATCATGATTCACAATTATGTATATAGCTTAAGTAAGAACATGATATAAAAGTATGGTTAAATATAAGCATATCAAATCATATGTATCTTTTAATAACATGAATAAATCAACTAACATATAACATATATGGCATGATCGAAGTAATTAATTGAACAAGTTTACTAGCTGTAATTAGTACATACTGAACATATCGAAGTAAGCATATGGCAAATTATCATAGCATGGTAGCTTATCATATCAGAGTTTATATTGTCAAAATAGCTAATAAGAATGAACATGGATTCATAATCAAATAACCTGAGATCAAAATAACTGAGCATAAATGTTAAAGAAACAAACTGAGCAGATTTTAATCTGAATCAAATAGATCTAAACAGTAAATTATGTTTCATAATTATGTGTCAAACATATCACAAAACGAACATATCAAATAGACATATATCCAACTACTATATAAGGAGCCGAACAAAATATATACTAAAGCATATAGGCAAGTATGCTAAGGTCATAACACACGCATAGCTACAGAGTCTATTGTCCCACCTTCAATAAAACAAAATACAATCACGAAAATGTTATCCCATTGTCTATGGGTAGAACTCATCTACGAACGCTTATGAAATAAGTCTCAATCTCCTTAAGATGTCAATGTCTCAAACATATTAAATAAATATAGCATAAGCATATTTTTACAAATTTCATAATGATCATAGATATAAAAGTTAATTTGGCAAAGTGATGCATACATACATAAGTCAAAATACATGCTTTTATATACAAAATAGTCAATAACGAGCCAACATGGTCATATATAGTGAAAAATTAGAGTAGATCTGATGCCAACATGTTACTAGATAGAAAATATGGTTAATGGAATTTTTTCAAAATTTTCAGATCACAAATCATATTTTCTAACCATTAAAACTAATTTTTAGATCTAAAAAATTAATAAATATGGTCGAAATTATAAAACAGATTAAAAATTTACTTAAACTTGGCAGACATGACAAATAGGACATATGTAATGTGTGGATAAAGTTTCATGCAAAACATATATGAAATGAGTGATTTGAAGTATAGAATTGCATATGTCAAATTTGATTGATTTTTTATCAAACGAATAAATAACAGGATAATCAGAAATAAATTTTTAAAAATTATAAAAATTTTCAGACAAGTAATGATCATCAAGATAAGATTTAGTCAAAATTTTAGGCCAATTGGCCTAGAAAACGAAGAAGTTATGGCCATTCAAAGTTTAGCTTGGAAACCCAAGATACATGTTCCAACAAGCGTAGGTATAGGTCCTAAAATTCTTAGAACAGTGGGATTTTTCAAATTTGACTGAGAATTCATAGATCAAGGTGGAATCTAAGATTACAGAATGATAGTATATGATTTTAGAAATCATTTATGACCACTTTTGAAAATCAAAATGAAATTTTATATAATACAAAATATCATCTAATTAGGTTTTCATGTCCTGCCTCTTGAAGAATACCAAGAACATACTTCTAATCTTTTCTTCCTAGATTCCCTCAGTCCTAGTCACAAATTTCTTAGCCTCTAATGCTTCCTTCCATGTCCTCTAACCTTGGAGAATACAAAATAACCCATTGGAATCAAACCCCAAGAAAATTCACAATGAATTCATTCTAGTTTCTTCAAGAACACTATGTTCTTACCTAAACTTTAGGCTATGTGCAAGAGAATCCAAGCATGACCCCAAAGCTCTATTTATAGATATTTTCCTTCTTAATACTATCCAAATCAAGTCCCTTTCATTGTAGAGTAAAACTCCAATAGATGGACTTTTAATCAATAAGTAAAGTGAATCTGTTTATAACTTGGAACCCAAATTTTCGCATGGATTGACTTTCCTTAACTAAAACCCCTCGAATTCGACTCCTTTGATCGTGAATTAGAAAAAAAACCCTTTAGACAAAGTTATAGTTCTTTGTATCATCTTTCCAATCATATCCAATATGTGAATTTTGAAAATTTGTGCGCAAAGGTATTGCATCTCTCATATGCTGTTGTCACATAGCTTTCAGAGTCTGAAATTTGACTAAGTGTTGGAAGCTAACTAGTTTTCTAATTGGGTCACTAATGAGTTTATTAGGTCTTATTGGGCTTGACTAATGACTTATTCATTATAAATCTATTATTATATTATTAAATAAATATTAAACATTTTTAAATCATTTTAGTCTATCAATTAACCTAATTAAGCTCAATAAATCCTTAATGGCCTTAAATAAATCTAATTGGACTTTATTTAATTAAATCTCATTAATTAGCGAAATGGTCCTAATAAATCTAAGTCAATTAATTAAATAACATGGTTTCAAAGTCTAGGATATAACAGAAGTGATTAGGGGCATGCTTGGACTTTACCAACATGTCATCAACATAGACCTCCATATTGAGTCTGATCTATTGATTGAACATGGTATTGACAAGTATCTAGTAAGTCATCCCAGTGTTCTTCAATCCGAACGGCATTTAGGTGTAGAAATACAAACCCATAATGGTGATGAATGCGGTGTGCTCTTCAACAGTCGAGTTCAGCCTTATCTGATGGTACCCTAAGAATGTGTCAAGGAGACTTAGCTATTCATGACCGACTATTGCGTCGATGAGCTGGTCGATGTTAGGCAAGGGTAAACAATCCTTACGTGCGGCCTGATTAAGATCGGCAAAGTTGATGCACATGCACCATTCCCCATATGCTTTCTTCATAAGGACCACATTGGCGACCCTGGCTGGATATTGGGTACTCCTGATGATGCCAATTTCTAGTAACAAAGTTATCTACTCCTTGATGGCATCTTGCCACTCTGTCACAGAACGGCACTTTCGCTACTGAACAAGAGGGTACCTCGGATCCAGGTTGAATGACTAGGTGACTATGTGTTCCAGTACTCTGGGAGGGGAGCTCTCACCCAGGCGAACACATCTAGATAAGTTTAAAGGAATTCTCGATACTCTTTTTGTTGTTGCTCAGATAGGAGAGCTCCCACCTTAACTTCCTAATCAAGGGTAGGAACAACCCAGAAGTAACCAAGTCTTTAAAAGGCTCGACTGCTTCCTTATGCTTCTCCACCACCTCATAAACTAGCATAATGGGTTTCTTCAGTTGGGCATTGGTTTAGGAGACGTTCTGGTTCTCGCGGGCTTATCTGACCCTTTTTGTGGTCCGGAACTTGAGTTTATGGTGTAGGCTAGAGGGGACAACTTTAAATCGACCCAAGAATCCTTCCCCAGGATAACATTACAAGCTAAAGGTACATTGTCCACCGTAAACTCAACCTCTCGGGTGTAGACACACTAATTTTGACATCATTTTGAGTAAATTTCATATCATATAATAATGCCTCAAAATGGTCTGATATTTAATCATTAGTTAATTTTTATTAATCTTTCTGAATTAATTGTCTAAATGACATCGGTCAAATAGACATAATTTAAGTTTATTAAAGAAATTCATTTTAATTTGGATTTTTAATCAAATATGAAATAATGCTAAAAGACGTTGTCCTGTGAAGACGCCATTTAGGGTTTTATTCTTATTTTGATTTTTAATCTGATTTTTAATTAATTTGTTAATAAACTAAAAGACATCTGCCATGCATGACGCCATTTAGGTTTCCTAAGTTGTTTATGTTTCTTCTTCCCGATGTTTATCCTTATCTTAATTAAGCTAAAACACGTCTCCCAAGGACGACGCGTTTTAGTTAATTACAAATAATGATAAATTAGGCTGTATATATCTGTTTCTTAGTTGGATTAGCTTCAAACTCCTTCATGTTAATCTTTAAGTAATCGCGGATACGTGAACTTAAGCTTATAAATATCCAAGTCCTTGGCCATTAAAAAGTTAGTGATAATTCTTGAAAGGTGAGTGATAATTGGTGATTATTGGAACGATTATTTGAGAGAGACGGCGTCCAAACGCTGAAGGATCGAGGCGCTGCTACTACTTCTAGGAGTCTTGAAGCAAGCTTCATCCTTTCTTCATTGTTTCTTCGTCCTTTCAAAATCCATTCAAGAAACAAGGCTTTCCAAGGGCCATCCAACTTAGTTCTTAATTAATTTCTACATCTTTCTCATATTTTCAGCATATTAGCATCATAATTTCATCACATCACTCTATGCAACACACACTCACTAGCATATAATTTCCAATCCATGTGTTAAAGGGGTTTCAAAGACCACAAACAAGTGAGTTCATTTGTTTAGTTGTATGATTAGAATTATTACTGGGATAGATACTACATCTATTTGAGTTCTTATTGTTCTTTCTCTCTTTTTTCTATTTTTTGCAAGATACAAAAGAAGATCAAGAGGAGAGAATCAACAACAAGAAAATCTGGACGATCCTCAAAACCCCATAAGCATCCAAACTAAGAACAAAGTCAGAATGGCTCTTTTCCTTCAGCCGACTGAAAGAGGAGAATCAAGGACTCCAACATCTCCCAATTCTAAAACAGGTAAGCAATCAATCTTTGTCTTTTGGAACTTTTTAGTTAAAAGTTTCTGGCGATCACCTTCACTTAGTTTTTAATAGGTTTATTTGTCACTTAATCAACATAAATTCTCATGATAATAACACATCCTTATTTGAGCACTCACAGCTTTTTGGCGATCACGGTGAGACTTGGTATCGCCCTCTTTTAATCTTTGTTCTTCCTCTTTGTCAATCGGGCACCCACGGTGCACCACCTGTATCTCTCGACACGCCCCACCAATCGGTGAGTTTTTAGTTTAGTTGTTATTCCCACATGCACACCCTTGCGGCAAGATCTTGCCCTCCCCGTTTGATTGATTAAATAGTTGTAATTGTGATAAGAAGCATGTGTAGTTGATTGAATGTTTTTGTTGTTCACATGATAAATTATCCTGTTAAAAATTAAAATAAAAAAGATTTGCAGAAGCCAATTATTTACCGCTTTTATTTTATTTGTTTGAGGAGGAATCGATTCAGAAATTCCTCATGAATTGTTGATTCTTTGACCTGAAAAGCGTCCAGGAGCAGCGACGCATTTCATACCGCGTCGTCCTACCCAGACGCCTTTCAGGCCAAATTCTCTGCTGTCTGCTGCCTGAGCTTATGCGAGAAAAATAAGGTTCTGTTTTGAATAGCGTCAAGTCACAGCGACGTGATTCAAGCAGTTTCTTGTTTTTTTTCTTCAGTTCTCAGATTTCTGATCTACTTGTTACTATACATTACATAATAAGCATTAGAGGCCACCCTGGCCACAGGTCATACGCACTGGGGCTAACACCCTCCTTTTCTCATAGGAACACCTTTCCTGACGTCTTCACCTCTCTCTGATTGGGTCGGTCCCTTGATCAGACTAGAGTGGTTGGCGTTAAAGACCTCCGTAAGTCCCCAAAATCAAGGTATTCCTCCTTATTCATCAGGTTGGTTGTACCAATCGAAGTCCTGGATAGATTCTTCATAACGTTGTAAGAGAAAGCCATAGAGTATAACGGTGGAAATTGAACTGAAACTAGGATCCTACCCGTTGAGTGAACTTGTGATTAACTGAATCCAAATAACCCAACAAGGAATCCCAAAATAACGTTAAACATCCACTTGTTTGCTTAATCTCTGTACAACTTGTCTGCAGATCTTTGAAAAAAAAAATATGACATCATGTTACTTCGATCAGGTAAGGATTTGAGCATGACTTCGGGAGCTATGGTCAACTATGAGGGAGGTGCTAATGTCCCTCTTGAATCTAGTTATCATTATGAACATGGGGGAGATGCTAATGCCCCCCATGATCCTCATTCTTATCCATCTGAACATGAGGGAAACCTTCATATCCCTCCTCCTTTTGTCTATGATCAACACAATTCTGGTGTTGATCTTCCTCCGCACATGCATGCGGTTTCTAATCCTGTCTTTGAGGGAAGCATGAACCCGAATGAGCCCTCATCTTCCAATCCATCTTATTTAGTCAATGCTCTGGGAGTTCTGGCCTCTCATCTGGATCATCACCAGCTTGAGGCAATCCAGTCTATTTTGAAGGAGAAGACGTCTATACAGTCTACCGAGCCAAATCCTGCAGCTCCCCCTGTTATTCCTCAACCACCTCCCCAACATGCTTCCTTCATTCACCAGGCCATGGAAGGCCTTCAGGTTTCAACTTCTCGGCCAGCTGGGCCACAACTGTCTTCTTCGAGGCAACCGGCTAGGCCGCTTATGCCAACTTATCAAAATGCCCTCGGGCATGGCGGAAGCGCTGCCGGACCTCAACCCTATTGTCCCCCTTGCCCCACATACTCTAGGCAACAGGCCTACTATGTACCCCCATCTCCCCCTCCTCCAGTCGATCCGACGAGTCAAGCTCTGCTCGCGAAGATGGAGCGTATGGATGAGCAGTTCAATAATTTTCAAAAAATGATGGGAGTTAAAGTTGCACCTGAGATTAACCTACCAAGTCTACCCGTGTTCCATTTGCCGCCCTCCGAAATGCTAGTGTACCAAAAATACAACGGCACTAGTAACCCCTTCACTCATTTGAAGGAGTTCATGTACAATTCATCTTTCTGGCATAACGACAAGAGGTAGTTGGCATTTTTGTTTAGGAAATCCTTGGAGGGACTAGCCCTCGAATGGTTCTTTTCTTTAGAGCCATCCGAAGTAGAGGATTATGGTATCGTATCACGAAAATTCATTCAACGATACCAGGATAGAGTTGCACCTTCTCTGTCCATTACTGACCTGATAGCAGAAAAAATGAAGCCCGACGAGAAATTTGTCAGTTTTGCTGATAAATGGAGGGGCATGGCAGAAAAAGTTAAAGATCATATGTCTGAGTCCGAGCAAGTAAAGATGTTGATTTCCAATTCTACACCTCAGTTTAAGCTAGTCCTCACCCTGAACAACTTGACCAGCATGGCAGAGCTCTATAAAAGGGCGCGTTACTGTCAAAACGCTTTCAAAGATGCTACGTTCTCTAGTGTCTTTGATCCTCACTGACCTAGCAGGCCTCCACCTCGGAAGCCAGCCATGCCAAATTCTCCTAGCACGGGTCCAACAACTAAGGGCACGCTCTCTCATGAGCATATTAGCACTATGAACAACAATCAGCCCCAGTTCGTGAGGAGCCAGCCACCATCACAGTTCGCAGGCCAAAGACCACCAAACCAGCAGGGTTATAGACAACATCAGCCACAGTATCAGCAACCCCAGCAGCCAAATCCACAATATCAGCAGCCACAGTATCAACGGCCACAGCAGCCGAACCAGCAGCCACAACAGTAGCCACAACAGCAGCCACAGCGGCAGTTACAGTACCAGCCACACAGACCGCCGGCATACCATAATGTACCTCCTCCTACTGATTATAACCAGCAGAGAAAGCCTCCAGGCCCGAAAAGGGCAAAATATCAAGTCCTTCCAGAATCCTTGTCAGATATCTTCAACTCTTTAATGGCAGCCAATGCCTTGGTTTTGCCAAGAGAAAAAACAGTTTGGCCCCAAAATGCCGACACTTCCAGGTATTTTTACTTCCATAGGCAACTTGGACACACAATAGATACCTGCTTTCAATTTCGAGATTATATCCATGATCTCAACGAGTAAGGAGGCATTGAATGGGAAGAAATGAGGAAGTATATATCTGCCTTAAAGGCGATAAGGCTTCAGCAACAACAGTAGCAACCCCAACAACAGCAACAACCAAGAGCGCTGGCACAGGCGGCAGCACCCCCCAACATGGGTATAGTGCAGAACCCACTTCCGGAACACCAGCACCAGAATCAAGTTGCCCCCATTTTAACAAATAGCCAGTCTAAGGCTAATCGAGGGCAATAGTGAAAGATAGAGGACTCTTCCTCCATTTATTCAACGGGTCACACTCTAAGCACCGCTGAGCAACCACCACGCCGCACTCTCCATGTACCTAAACCACAACCCGTTACCATCACACTAGTATCAACACCCGCATACCGTTTACCCACGCCCATTACCCATCACCACCGCCCACTTTCCTTAAACCCATTACCCTCCACGCCACCACACCTCCATCGAACAACCTACCGCAAGCTAATTACGCACCCCTCATACCATCCAAACCATTGCTCCGCGTACCATTCCCCACATCATCTATCACCACCACCACCTACCCAAATACCATACAACCGTCCAAACCATTACTCCGCGTACCCTTCCCCACTTCAACTGCGCCAACCACTTACCACGCCACTATCCAACCCTCTAAACCTCTCATCCGCACCATGCCATCATCAACTAACCCCACGCCGTCACCCGTATACCAACCATCCACACCATCTGCGCCATCCACCAACCCCGCGGTGCTCAAGTTATCACCTGGCCCTTCCATTAGTGAAGAACATGCACTCCGGAGTGGGAGGATCTTTAATAAGGTCTTTCCTCAATCTACAGTCAGAGACGGCCCATCACAGCCGCCAGAGGAAGCGTATAATGATGAGAGTGCACCAAGCACTCAATATGACCTGCTGAAGCAACTGGATAGAACACCGGCACGAATCTCTATACTTGAGCTGATCAAGAGATCGAAAACCCATCAGGAAGTTCTGATGGAATACCGATTAAAAGTGATGGTCAACGAAGACGTGCCGGTGGAGAAGATCACCGCACTATTAGTTCCGCAGGGGGATCAGCCCTCTATCTTATTTCATGCTTCGGAACTAGCACCACTAGCAACCAGGAGCATGGCTCTGAGTATTACGGTCAATATCTGCAAAAAGGCTATAGACACACGCCTGGTTGACACGAGAGCTTCAATTAATGTCTTGCCTCCAAAGACCCTTGAACTATGTGGTGTACGCAAGGAAAAATGGCTGCCTAGTCCCATTTCTGTTACAGTATATGATAACTCCACCCGTTCCCCTCTGGGAATGGTCTATTTAAAAGTAGAGTTAGGCGTTGTATGTCATGCCGAGATCGAATTTCACATCTTGGAAATCGATCCTTCCTTGGAAGCTATTTTGGGTCGTCCTTACATTAAAACCCTTGAGGCGATTCCCTCTATGAATCATTAGTGCCTCAAATTTTCCTATAAAGGACGAATCATTAAAGTTACGAACATGTCAATCCTTGCTGCTGCTCACTCCTTAAATATCAAGCCAACTTCTTCACCTGGCCGACAACCTTTTCTGTCGGTATTACAGGTCTACCATCCAGTGGTTGATCCTTTAAAGGCCGCCACTCTTACTCCTTACCCACTGGATGCCATAAACCGGGGGAAGTGCATGAGTACCCCTGGTTGGAAAATAATAATGAAGGGTGGTTATCAGTCTGGAAAGGGCCTAGGCACACAATTATAAGATAGAACCACACCCCTCAAGGATAACCGAAGGACACTTGGAAATGGCCTGGGCTATAGGCCAAGAAAAGTGAGGCACAACATCATTCAGCAAAAAGAAAATTAAGATGGCTAGAAGGTCTGGGAAACAATGTCTACACCGTGCAAAGAAGGTCGGGACCCCTTAACATGGACCTTATACACACATTTCGTCAAGGGGCCCGTGATCAGTCATGATAACACAGTGGTCATCACTTCCTGTTTTGATCTCCATGACATATATAGAAGAGACCTGGCCAGACATTATTCAGAATTGTCGACGTACCAGTCCTTGGAGGCTCTACGGCCAATGAAAAGGAGGAAGTTCCAAGATCCTGAGTGTGAATGGTACCGATGGTTTGACTTAAGGGATCTGTACATTGCCCTAAACAGACTATTTTTTGATCCTTCAGAACCAAAGTGGCCGCCACAAATAGATGAGCTGATTGAAGCGCCTAGTGCCATTTTTTAAAAAAGAATTCTGTTGTCTAAGCAAACAAATGAAGGGGAGCCAGATGACCCCAATGAAGCTAATTATACCACGGATATTCTTTGGAGGGGGACTTACCCCTCTTACATTTTCACACTCCATACCTTATTCCGCACTTTGCTTCTGACCCCAACTTGGTCGTGGGTCATCACTGAAGATATTCTACGGGCTCCGTCCATCATGATCACTCTGTCCCCACGGGACTTTATCCCTCAACCTCCTCTCGATCTAGAGAGGATTTATGATTTAATCTGGGATATACTACTGTATGATCCCCCCAATCCTTTGGCCTTGGTGTCGCTTCCTCCATCCTATTCTCCTCATATTCATCTCCATTCTTGTTTTATGATTAATTCATCTTTTCTCCAAAAAAAAAAACATCAATTTGGCAACTTCCTTCTCCCAAATCCTCATTGAGGAAACTTCCTACTTGTTCGATTGTACTCCATCGCGTGAGTCATTCAGTCAAGATTCTCTTCTAGATCTACTCTGCCCCACCCCTCGGGAGGATTCTCCTGTATTTCCTCATGTATCTTATAATTTTCATTCTTCTTCATCCTCATTAGGTCAGGATAGGGAGTCTAGTGAAGTTAGGGAGTCTAGCGAAGTTAGGGAGTCTAGTTCTAGGATGGTTAGTCAGGTTAGGAAGTCTAGAAAATCTAAGGGTAAACAAATTCCAGATAGATACCTCTAAGATTTAGTATTTAAATGCCTTTCTTGCTCTATAATCCCTCAGTTGTTAGAGAATCCTATTCAGATGCCATAAGATTGTGTAGATGATGAGGCAGTCAATGATGGATATGGGGTGTATGAATTGATACCCGAAAAAGACCCCATTATTAAAGATGACGAGGACGCGGCTGAGGCATATGCCAGTGGAGTAAAAAGATTCGATGAACCCTCAGCTGCCGTAGAAGAGCCCACCAAAGAGATCAATCTAAGGACTGAAGACGAACCTAAGGTTGTCCTCGTTAGCAAAAATCTTTCTGAATTGGATGAGAAGGCAATGGTACAAGTTCTGAAGGATTATAAGGACACTTTCGCCTGGAGTTATGAGGATATGCCGGAGTTAGACTCATCACTAGTGGAACACAGGTTGACATTAAAGGATGGAGCTAGCCCGGTTAAACAGAAGTTAAGGCGATTCCACCACAAATGGCTTTGAAAATGAAGGAAGAGGTCGATAAGTTACATAAAGCCAAATTTATTAGAGTTGTCATCTATCTACAATGGGTGGCCAACATAGTCCCGGTTAGGAAGAAAGATGAGAAGGTCAGAATCTGTTTTGACTCCCGAGATTTGAACCGGGCGTGTCCTAAAGATGATTTTCCACTGCCTTACATTGATGTACTCATCGATAACACAGCTGGCAATGAAACCCTATCATTTATGGATGGATTCTCAGGATATAATTAGATCAAATTGGCAGAAGAAGATCAAGAAAAGACATCATTCACTACACCTTAGGGAACATATTGTTATGTCATCATGCCTTTCGGATTAAAGAACGCTGGAGCCACTTATCAGAGGGCTATGATGGTAATATTTTATGACATGATGCATATCGATCTAGAAGTGTATGTGAATGACTTGTTAGTGAAATCTAAGACTAAGGCTGAGCATGCCAAAGTTTTGGCAAGAGTATTAGAAAGATCAAGAGAATATCAGTTAAAGATGAACCCCAATAAATGTGTACTCGGGGTATCCTTGGGGAAATTACTTGGATTCATTGTCAGTAAACGGGGAATTGAGATCGATCCCAACAAGGCAAAGGCTATTAGAGAAATGTCATATCCCAAGAACTTGAAAGAGTTAAGAGGATTGATTGGGAGGTTGCAGTTTATTCGCCGATTTGTCTCCCAGCACTCACAAAGGTGTAAGCCGTTCTACGAGCTTACCAAGCCGGGAGTCAAATTCAATTGAGACGATAAGTGTCAAGAGGCGTTTGATGGATTGAAAAATTATTTGGCAAGTCCTCCTATTTTGAGACCACCATCTCCGGACAAACCTTTGATTCTATGCATTTCTGTCCTGGATGATGCGGTGGGGGCTGTCCTAGCATAAGAGGATAAGGAAGGAAAGGAGAGGGCAGCCTACTATCTCTCTAAACTTCTCAACCCCGCTGAACAAAGATACACAGCGATGGAGAAAGCATGTGCAGCACTTGTATGGGTGGTTCAGAAATTGTAGCATTACTTTTTAGCCCATAAAGTCCATCTTATCGCTAGGATGAATCCGATCAAGTTTCTCCTTGAGAAATCTGTCCTTACTGATAGGTTAGCACGATGACAAAGCTTTCTATCTCAATTTGATATCACTTACATTTAACAGAAAGTGATCAAAGGCTATGCCATATCAGAATATCTCGCTCATCATCCCCTTCCTCGTTTTGATCCAGTTCGATCGGAGTTTCCGGATGAGGACCTGATGTCCATAGACATAATCAAAGATGATATGTGGACTCTGCATTTTGACGGAACTCTGAATTCCCATGGAAAGGGTATCGGCATTGTTCTGTTATCACCTGAAGGTGTCACCATTCTACAAGCCTTTCAGCTTGACTTTCCAGTCACTAACAATATAGCTGAATACGAGGCACTCCTTGCTGGCCTCGAGGCTGCTCATCTCCATGGTGCCACCAGACTTAGAATTGTGAGTGATAGCCAATTGATTCTTCGCCAGGTGCTAACCAAATATCGAACTCTTGATCCCAAGCTCAAACCTTTCCAAGAACTCATTTCTGCTTATACTAAGCTTTTCACTAAATTCTTCTTCATCCATGTTCCTCGGATTCAGAACATCTTAGCTGACGCTCTAGTTTTACTTGCATCATCCCTCAATTTTCCAATCAACAGACAATCCGAATCAATCATCATTCATAGGCGTCTTTCACCCGCCGTGAAAGACCCTTCATTTCTTAGAACTAAGGAGAAGTTGTTGAAGAAGGTCAGAGAGGGAAATATTGTGGAAAAGAGAGAGATTATGTTAATAGAGCTGTTAGAAGAGATGGATGATGAACAGAAACTATGGTACTATGAAATTGTTAAACATTGTGAAGATTAATCATATCATGAAGAAGCCACAGCTGAGGAGAAAAGGGCTATCAGGAGAGTTGCTCAAAGATATACCCTAGTTGGAGGTGCACTATATAAAAGAGGTTTTGATGGAGTTCTTCTAAGATGTTTAGACGAAGATGAGCTTTGGAAGATCATAGAAGGAGCTCATGCTGGAGTTTGTGGTGGCCATATTAATGGACAAATGCTAGCAAAGAAGATCCTTAGACAAGGATTCTATTGGCCAAGCATGGAAGAAGATTTTGTAGGATATGTCCGTAGGTATGCCAAGTGTCAACTTCACGCCGATAAGATCCATTCTCCTGCATCTTCATTCCATCATGTTTCCTCCCCATGGCCTTTCTCCGTGTGGGCTTTCGATGTCATTGGACCTCTTGGCAATCCTGATTATGGCATTAAGCAGAAATCCTTCATTCTCACGGCAACGGAATACTTCACCAAGTGGGCGGAAGCTGAAGCGTATACGGAAGTCAAAGCATCAACCGTCTGCAAGTTCATCATAAAGAACATCATCACCAGATTTGGAGTTCCAAGCACCATCGTCACCGACAATGGACCGCAGTTCGTGTCACAAGAACTGAAAGACCTCTGCAATAGGTACAAAACTGCATTGCATCATTCATCTCCATATTATCCGCAAGGCAATGGACAAGCAGAGGCAACTAACAAGACTTTAATAAAAATCATCAAAAAGACGTGCAAGTTTAATAAATTAACAGACTGGCCAGAAAAATTGATTGAGGCTCTATGGGCCTACCGAACTTCAATCCGCACGCCCACTGGGCAGACTCCTTATTCCTTAACATTCTCCATTTGGAATGGAGGCGGTAGTTCCATATGAGATCCTTATACCGTCATTAAGAGTACAATTGAATAATGAATTTTCTATTGATGAACACCGTTCAGCACTCCTTACTCAATTGGAACTCTTAGACGAGAAAAGATGGTCAGCTGCTAATCATGCAAGAATATATCAAAATAGATTAGCACGTTTTTATCAAAAGAAAGTCATTGAACGTAAGTTCAAAGTTGGTGAAATGGTCGTCAAAAGAATCTTTGTAAAACTTGGTGGTCCACGTTCTAAGCTCCAACCCAATTGGGAAGGACCTTATGTCATATCGCATGCTTTTCCTGGTAACGCCTACTGTCATCTTAAGAAATATTACCCTTAGGTTAAAGAGTCGATCAGCATGATGCAAAGACCAGTGGAATCAAAAAATTTAGAAACTCAAATTCCCTTATTAGTCTGGATAATTTAATTCAAATACATTACTACACATACTGACACGTTTGATTCGTGAGTAACAAAAGATGTGAAGTCCAAAAGAATACCGAAAGCTTGACTGAGGGTGTAAAGTGCAAATCATTCTTTTTAAACAAAAAAAATTCTATTTTTACACTCGGCCCACGATGTCGGAACGAGGCCTAGAATAGACTACCAAGAATACCCGCCATCTTAGTAGGAGGCCGTCATAAAAAAAAAGGGGAGATCCGTCCCATGAAAAGAAAAGAAAAACCAAAAGGCAAAAGCCAAATACCAACTCAAAAGGCCATTACACTACAAACGTTACATCAAGGCCATGAAGTGAAATAAAAGGGAACGCAAGGTCGATAAATACCCCAGAAAGAAAATGACCAAATCCCAACAGATGTTAGGGTAAGAAAGGAACATCTTTTTTGGTCTCCGGAACCTTCTCGTCGGCTTTCTAAACCAATTTTTCCTTTCTTTCTGAAGAGGCGTACTCCAAGCTTAAGGAACGGCCTAGATTGACTATAGATCAAATCATCAAATGGGATCACGAATGGAAACACAAATTCAAGCACGATGGGTCTAAGTTAGATTATTGAAGAACAATTTGGAAATTAAGTTAATAGATGAATATGTTCTTTTGATCTGAGTACCATGTTGGTCTTTTAGTTTGCACATTAATCCCAAAATCCAAAAAAAAATACATATTTCAAAATCCAAAAAAAATACATATTTCAAAATCCAAAAAAATACATATTTCAAAATCCAAAAAAAAATACATATTTCAAAATTTAAAAAAAAATACATATTTCAAAATCTAAAAAATATATATATTTCAAAATCCAAAAAAAAAACATGTTTCAAAATCTAAAAAAAGTACATATCCCAAAATCCAAAAAATATATATGTTCTAAAACCCAAACAAAATGAATATCTCAAAAATCAAAAAAAAAAATTCAATTAGCATCTGCTTGTAACATTTGGTATGCTTCATTCCTTTATTTTCAGCAAGCATCTGCATGCTTGTACGTTGCATCTTACTCTGTTATTTTCTTCAGTTCAATTATTATTACCTTTATTAATAAAGGCTATGCCCCTTGACCCTTCTGCCAACAATAGGATCAAGTAGCAGGTTACTTAACCAAACAAGGGGTTAAGCCTAAATAGATACTTAACATGTTTGTTAAGTAATGTACAGGGTACAGGTATGAAAGCCAAGGAACTCACACAAATGAGACACAAAGCTAAAGACAAAAATTTCATATATATATCAAAAGGTGCTTTGTACAAGATTCAAAAAGAAAAAAGTACATGAAGCAGCCATCAAGGCTGACTCTACCCAGCCCCTTCGTCGAACTGGCTTTGAGCTTCATCAGGAGCATCCGGTGCCAGTCCTCGGCTAGGCGGAGGAGGAGGCCCCATTAGGCTCGGTCCAGCTTTGCCCGATGATATGGCCACGCTCGCGGTGAACGCACTCCCATGCCCCCTTTCCTGCACTCATTGGCGGGCACATCGGTAATGCTGCGTCACTCATGCTCCGCAACGCCAACCTGAACCCGAAGGGCAGTCATCTCAGCATCGACCCGCTGCCGCTCTTGTCGCTCGCACTCCCTCTCCTCGCTCATGAACTCCAGACGGGACTGGAGGCATGAAAATTCTCGAGGAAGATCCCCAGTGGAGAGCCGAGCCACCTGCTCCTCGAGCTCCCAAACCCGAGCCGCATCAACCTCAACCCTCTGAAGGGCCTCCTAAAGCTCAGCAACCTACAAGAGAAGACGATGTTAGTTCAAGGCAATTAACATCAAATTTACTAAGGAAAGTCAAAAGAATTGAGACTCACTCGAGCAGCCCGATCCTCCTCCGCGAGAGAAGCTCGGAGAGGCCAGCTGACTCTGAGGGTCAGTAATGGTAGCCTCGTAAGCAACAGACGAAGCAGAGGACGAAGCTCCAAAAGTAGGGGGAGCCGCCGGGGTGTAGACGGCTCGCTGCACCAAAAGACAACCGTCAATGGCTAATTGTCAAAACGAATTAATTAATTAAAACATTCATTCATAAGCATGCATACATACCAAGTCAAAAAGTTCCTTCTGAACCTGTTCCAGCTGGGCCTCAGCATCCTGAAGGTGGGCCCGAAGGTCGATGATAACAGCATCTCGTGCATCCTGCATACTATGCATACACACATTCATTCACAAATATAAATTAAGATAATAATAAAATAAAAGAAGCATAAAAATCATACTTACATCGAGTGGTCGGAGGAGCCGCAACTGATCGGCGTAGTGGACCCGATACTGCTGGAGATAGGCAATGCTATCCTCCGCATCAGACTCCACTCGCACCCCCCAGCGGCACCAATCCTCGTATTGCTCGGGAAATTTGGCACGCCAATCTGTGAGGACTTGTTTCCCCCTCATGCTCCTTCCGCCACCCTCCGGGACCTCCTCATCAATCCATTCTTAATGGAGGCCCAGTGTCCTCATCACGAGCCGGAGACGGAGGGGCTCGATCTCGTTGAGGCAGTGCACCCACATCTGCCTCCCGAACCTCCTCCGGCCAGCCGTCATCTACAGCTAGCCTTCCTCGCCCATACCCATGTACGGGCGCAAGAGCACCTGCATACAGGTTAGATGCATTCATATAAATAAATTGCATTTAATAAATGAAACATTACATTCAATAAAAATAAACAAAATAATTAAACAACTTACCAGAAGCTCTAGATAATCAAGGAACTGACGGTGGAGGGCCGTCAGCTGATGGTGCTGTAGGGCCGTATTCACGATTGGCTGCCAACGGGACAGCGTCAGGCCTCACGATCCTCACTCGACCGAGCGAGAAGTAATAGTAGCTCCACACCTCCACACATGTACATATAAGTTAGAAAAGCATCATATCATTGCATTTCATATCATAAACAAATAATAAAATAACTTATACCTGAAGAAACGGCGAGAAGCCGTTGACGGTGGTCTCGCGGTCTTGCGGGACCGCAGAGAGATCGGCGAAGAGATGGGCCAGGAGGGCCGCACCCCAGGCATACTCATGGAGGTAGTCGAGGTCATCTAACAAATAAAGAAACCTACAGTGCATATGGTCGCCCTTCGTACCGAAGAGCAACCGACCAAAAAAAAAAACAAGAAAGACTCTCAACTATCTATCTGTTAGTATTAGATGGTCTCAAAACCAATCCGATACTATGTACTTATTCAGATTATTAATAAATGGCAATAATTCATTATGTATAATTAATTCGATCTGTGTTTATCGTATCACGATGAAGTCCATGAATATGTGCAATAGTCTTAAGATTATGATGAGATCATAATTACGGGACCGAAGACTTATAAACACATGTTCTTAATTGTTCCTAGTCATAGGATGTTTGAGATAGGACATCAAACATCCGGATAGACTAGTATAGGTTACTTCAACTCAGATGATGAGGGTGGCTGATCCTATAAGTCACTTGTGTAGAGACACTATGCTGGACCTATAGGTGCTCATTGGCGAATGAGTTCACTGAACTGATCCGACTATGAATCGCTGGATGGTAATCACCTCACTGTTAACCAGCTCGATTCATTTGTCACGGTTGCGTGGATGATCCTTGGACCTGAGACTCCAAAGATATCTTGTTGGTAGGTTTCTAAACTTTGACCTTGACGAACGAATCCCTAACCATGGGTTATCAATAAGTCAAGTGATCGGGTTCAGGGAAATGCCCTCGAAGGTAATTGTGTGTTCAATACGGGATCATCCGCTCTGGGTAGTTTGAGAGAGAATGTTCCGGGAATGATGCGCTTAAAGTCCCTGGCCAGGGTGGACTCTGTAATCGATAAGGAGTTATCGGATTCAGATCAGCGGCATCTGATTCAAGTGAATCGACCAAATAGGGTTTAACAGTAAACCATGCCCTACGTCGATTCGAGAACATTGCACGGATGAAGGATTATATCCGCGCGCTAACCGATGACAGAAATGTTCCAATAGAGGGTTGCGATAACCCCAGTGCCATCCAGGATCACGCGATGTTGCTTGGCATCCAACGTGATCGGCAGTCCGTCCGAATTTATTGTGGGACATTAAATTCGACTGATTAATTGAATATAAGGATATTAATTAATTCAGTGGGTCAGTAAAGGGTTACTAGACTTAATGGGCTATTAACTGGACTGGTATTGGGCCTAGAGGGTCACACGCAAATAGTTTTCAAGTCGATGGATAATCCGACAGGATTTCGAATAAGTCTGGGTTTTTATGAAAAATCGCAAACTAACTTATTATAAAAGAACGGATTCTACGTCCGGGGCCAGCAACCCTGACCTAGCCGTCACTCGTTCTTTCTCCCTTTCTCTCTTTCTCTCTCTTCTGGGCGTGCGGTTCCCGACTGCTCCGCCTTCCGTCCGACGGGAGATTCAGAATCCGCATGTCGCGGCGGATTACGCGCAACCAAACGGGATCTACGAACGCCGCAGCGAGCCAGGAAGCGAGGACGATCCATCACGAGGAGAACCGCGTGAATACCGCTAGAGGTCGGGCATCTGGGCGACTTGCAGCATCGCTCCGACGGAACCGGAAAACAAACGCGGATTCGAATCCGCGCAAGGTGAACTCGATTTTCTCCGGTTTTATTTTAACGATCGAAACGGGATGGATCCGATCCCGAACATATTATTCCGCTGCGTTTTTCGATCGGATCCCGACACAGCGATTCCAACACTATCTACCTCATCTACCTGGCTAGGGTCACTACAGTAGACAGAGCGAGTCCGCTGCTAACCTATCTCTGAATGCCTCACGGGTCTCATTTGATCGCCGCCTAGGCTCTACCAACCCTAAGGCTGCTTCTACCTCTACCCGGGGGGACAGTCTTGGACTCCCTATCTAGGCTAGAGACCTCTATCCCTAGTAAGGCCTCAGCTAACCCTCAGTAATCGGGGTAGGTCACCCCGCTTACCGGTCTACCGTCTACCCTGGCCTCCTGAGGCCAGTAATCCTAGCCACATCCTCTAGACTTAGGACCATGTGGCCCTAGGGCATTAAAAATGTCCGACTCTCTTCATGCCAACACTCCCTGAGTACCTGCAGCGGCACTAGATCGAGCCAAAATGGCTCGATGTCCAAAATCTCTCCAAAGCCCATTCACCTAAGTATCTCCCTCTAAAAGTCTGGAAGTCCTCTATATGCTCCTACTACTAGGTCCCATGAGATGCGGGCCCTCATCGTCCCCTGCAAATAAAACAAGAAATTTCATCAATTAATGGACATTAAAAAAAAAATCAATAAAGTATTGCAACTAAAAGGCGTCGAGCAAGATAGATGCCCATTGAAAGGCGGCCACCCTCCTTGACGCCATTTAAACCTATTTTCTGATCTATTTAAAAATTTAATTTTACTTTGAATGGCGTCGGGCAAAGGGGACGCCTTTCGAAAGGCGTCACCTGGTCTGGACGCCGTTCAAAGCAGATTTCAGACTTTTTGAAAAAGTCCCTTTCTCCCTCTTTTTCTCATCCCATTCAATCCATAAGAAGCTTACCAGGTGGAGGTCGCCCTCCCCTCCTTCTTCTTCGGCCATGGCCGCGGGTGGAGCCTCCTATTCTTCTAAAAATGCCGCCACCGCCGTGAGATCGGCCGGCGCCTCTTCATGTACTTCTTCCACTGGCAACACCGAGAGGGAGGCGGTTCGCCGTCATTTGGCAACCACCTTAACCTTGCTAGGTCCACCATGCTCCATGTTGTTCTAAGCAAGGGTTTGAGAGGGAGGTGGAGCTCGGAAGAGAGAAAGAGAGAGTTTGAAAGAGAGAGAGAGCTCGGGAGAAGAGAGAAGAAGGGCTGGCAATGAAGAGGAAGGTCGGTAAAGGAGAGGAGGATGGTCGGAGATCGCCGGATGATCGCCGGCGAGGTGAAAGAGAGAGGAGAGAGTTTGAGCAAATGAGGAAGAAAGGGGGTCCTTCACGGCTTCTGTTTGGAGAAGTTGAAACGCGTCATGGTACAGCTACACCATTCAAGGCGTATAAACTGAGGCGGCAAGGCAGAGGTTTGAAATTGAGCAAAAGGCATCTTCACAGAGCGACGCATTTCAGTTTAAACCGCCAATTCTAGTCAGAGCCGTACAAGGCATGATGATTAAACGCGTCTTAGTCTCACGACGCATTTTACTGGATTAAGCACAGAATTAATGGCAGAATTCTGGAGAAAAGTAAGAGAGAGAATTAAAAGGCGTCTACCTGTATGGACGCGGTTTAAGCATAAACGCGATTTTCAGGATTAATCTCTGATTTTTGGAAAATGATTTTTGGTCTAATGGCATCTATACAGGTGGACGCGTTTTAAGGATAATTCGGGATTTTAAGGATTAATCTATAATTTTTGAAAAAAGAATTATGGTTGAAAGACGTCTTTCTAAGTGGACGCGTTTTGCATTAAGTTAACCCGAATTGTCATATTTGCAGGAAAAATCTAGTTTTTATTGGAGGAAAAATCTAGGACAAGTCACAGAAGATTAAGGATGAATTTTCATGATATAAAGGAACAATTATTTATTGGAAATAAATTCTTAATTACATAAAAGAAAAAATAAAAGTGAACTTTCAAGGAAGGATTTCCCGAAGTCCCATTACATATGGATATGATAATCCTCTATTTGTTTGTTGAGAGGATTTTACACGATGATTGAAGCTAATATTCCATAATGTAACTATAAGTTCAGTCGCTTCAAAGTCTTCATCAGATTCCAAGGCACGCTTCTTGATTGGAGATGTATGGGAAAACTTAGGAAGTTCATAACGAGACAGGCTGAGTTGAGTATGACATCGATGAGAGTTGTACATAACGAACTCAGTAGCCCCAATCAGCTTAAGCTCTGCACCCGCTGCACGACGTACTCGAATGGGCTTTCCTATCAGAGCAAGTGGTGAAGAGTCAAACCCATATGATGGCATTGTCTTCAAATAAGCTCGCTAATCAGTTCGAGTCTTGAGTTTGGGCACTCGGTTGATCATCCTCTCATTGAATTTCACAATATTGGAAATATGAAAGAAAGGGCTATTCTGATATATTTGAGATGATCTTGTAGAATTTCTAGTGTGATATTCAAACTTGAAGTGCAACTCAACCCACAGAGCGAAGAGAAGCATGCAACCATCGGGAGGCTGACCTATAGATGCTGCAGAAAGCCCACTGTAGAGATAGGCTAGAATCGTTGTGCCGATTTGTCTTCCCTCAAAGATATCACAGATTGCACTGACTTGATCATCTTCTAGTATGTTGTCTTGAGCAGGAAAGAATAGAGCTCCAGTAAGGCACGTGGTGAATGCTTTCATCACGTTCTCAGTGTCATCCTCTCTAAGATCTTCAATCTCGTATAAAATCCACTCTGCAAGCTTTGCAAGGTTGATCCCTTTCTTAGTGAGGCATCATTTAACCTCTTTTGGATCCTTCATGATCTTCATCAACAATTGTTGACCTGTGATCTTTTCCCTCATCAGAGCCATCTTATTTTGGATCACTTCATTGTTGTTCAACTTGATCATAGGAAGGCCCAATAGGAGTTCGGCCTCTTCTAGAAGAATAGTGCATTCAAATTCAGGAAAAAGGAAAGTATGGGTTTGAGGATGCCACAATTCAATCAAAGCACCCATAGCCGCCCAATCTACGTTTGAACTCTTGTAATGCTTTGCATGAACTACTAGACCTTGGATGTTCCACTTGGAAATAAAAAATTGCATGGAAATAGTAATACTTTTTGCAAGCTTACGAATCCAAGGAAGATATGTGAATTTTCTTGGGCCGGAAAACAAAGGATATGCCTAGAAGAATAAAAAAGAAAGATTGCTATGAAGAACTTTAAGAACGTGGAGAAAAAGGGAATTGAAGGAAGAAAGGATTTAACTTACTTGTAAGTTGGGATCTCTTCCACTTAGATGATCCTTCACGTTGGAGAGCTTCTCGGCGTCGTTAAACAGCGATGTGTTTTATTTGAACTTAATGATGTCGGTGCGACGCGACGCGTTTCATGGTTTTCTGTTATTTGGCCGAAAAGCTATGTTTATCTAGATTTTAATGCTTGATTGAAGTTACTAATGATTTTAAGTGCAGGAAATTCAAAGAAATGATTGCAAAGTTGAAATGTTTCAAGAAAATCCCATTGTAGGAGTTTATGAGTCCCAACTGTGGCTAAAAAGACGGTTATCTCTATCCCTTGTATTCTTTCATGTAATTGATTTGCATCATAATCATTATTATATGTTAAATATTTATTAGAGTATATCAAGGACCTTTTGGTTTTAATGAAATTGGAATTTGAGTTCTCCTTTAACAAAAATAGTGATAATTCTAGAGAATTCTTAATCGCATGGATAGGCCGTTTGATTGTTAATTAGTGAGGACAATGGTTCCGCTTTTGTGAAACGGTGCGTGAATAAACGAGCTTCGGCTTAACATTGAATTACAAAAATTGGTATCTTGACTCATTAATGACAATTTAACAATATTATCCTTGATTAATTTATATTTTATTTGATTTTATATTTTTCTTTTAGCCCAGCGTGCATCATGTAGGATTTTGAAATCATTGTTATAAGAATTAATTATTAATTAAATTTCAGACCATTGATCAAATAAATCCTAACATGATATGAAATATTCCATTCTGAATTGAGTATCTTGATTATCTTTGAGGTTCGCTTGAAGATATCTTTGTAATTCTATCCTTTCTTGGACTCTTTATCTAACATTTCTTGTTTCTTTTAAGATTCATCATGGTTGCATCACGTCCACATTGACTGGCAATCGCTCCCCATGATGAAACCTGTAAGGTTTGTGACTTAGGGTACTTCCCAATCCGTAGAAGTTGATCGACCTTATTTTATTTCCTTATCTATTTCATCCAGACAGGATCGATCTCATTGATCTTTTAAAATTATCTTCATTGATGATTTTGAGAAAAATTCCAATCATGTGATGTTGAGAGCGTGTCTCATCACACCTTGGCATCACCTTTTCAGTACATTCCATTTCATTTCACTCCCTCGCAAAGACGATGCCAAGGTGAGGCAACTGTAGACACGCTAATTTTGACATCATTTTGAGTAAATTTCATATCATATAATAATGCCTCAAAATGGCCTGATATTTAATCATTAGTTAATTTTTATTAATCTTTCTGAATTAATTGTCTAAATCACATCGGTCAAACAGACATAATTTAAGTTTATTAAATAAATTCATTTTAATTCATATTTTTAATCAAATATGAAAGAATTCTAAAAGACGTCATCCTGTAAAGACGCCATTTAGGATTTTATTCTTATTTTGATTTTTAATCTGATTTTTACTTAATTTGTTAATAAATTAAAAGACCTCTGTCATGCACGACGCCATTTAGGTTTCCTAAGATGTTTCTATTTCTTCTTCCCGATGTTTATCCTTATCATAATTAAGCTAAAAGACGTCTCCCAAGGGCGACGCGTTTTAGTTAATTACAAATAACGATGAATTAGGCTGTATTTATCTGTTTCTTAGTTGGATTGGCTTCAAACTCCTTCATGTTAATCTTTAAGTAACTGCGGATACGCGAATTTAAGCCTATAAATATCCGAGTCCTTGGCCATTAAAAAGTTAGTGATAATTCTTGAAAGGTGAGTGATAATTGGTGATTATTGGAGCGATTCTTTGAAAGAGACGGCGTCCAAACGCTGAAGGATCGAAGCGCTGCTACTACTTCCAGGAGTCTTGAAGTAAGCTTCATCATTTCTTCATTATTTCTTCATCCTTTTAAGATCCATTCAAGAACCAAGGCTTTCCAGGGGACATCCAACTTAGCTCTTAATTAATTTCTGCATCTTTATCATATTTTCAGCATATTAATATCATAATTTCATCACATCACTCCATGCAACGCACACTCACTAGCATATAATTTCCAATCCATGTGTTAAAGGGGTTTCAAAGACCACAAACCAGTGAGTTCATTTGTTTAGTTGCATGATTAGAATTATTACTGGGATAGATACTACATCTATTTGAGTTCTTATTGTTCTTTCCTTTTTTTTTTCTATTTTTTGCAAGGTACAAAAGAAGATCAAGAGGAGAGAATCAACAACAAGGAAATCTTGACGATCCTTAAAGCCCCATAAGCATCTAAAGCAAGAACAAAGTCAGAAAGGCTCTTTTCCTTCAGTCGGCTGAAGGAGGAGAATCAGGGACTCCAACATCTCCCCATTCTAAAATAGGTAAGCGATCAATGTTTGTCTTTTGGAACTTCTTAGTCAAAAGTTTCTGGCGATCACCTTCACTTAGTTTTTAATAGGTTTATTTGTCAATTAATCAACATAAATTCTCATGATAATTACACATCCTTATTTGAGCACTCACATCGGGCGATCGACAGAAGGGGGTGCCCAGCATTACAAAGAGGGTTATCTATCCCTCAGCGGTCACTAGCTGACCATTGAATTTGTATATCGGGGTTTGGACTTTCCTCATGCCTAATAAATCGAGGTCAAGTTGGTGGAAGTACTCGAGGAAGAGAATGTCGAGCGAGCTCTCATCGTCGACAAAGACCCTTTTAATGTGGTAACCTACAATGTCGGCATCTGTAACCAAAGTGTCATTATGGAGAAGTATAACACCTTGTAGATCTTCATCGGTGAGGATGGAAGGTTGTCGACAGTAGTGACCTCCCAAACAACTCTCTAAGTTTCGGAGGCATAGCTATGCCTCCTCTTGTTGTTGTCTATGCCGCTCAAGGCTCCTCTATAAATCATGTGGATCACTCACTCTAGCTGAGCGAGATGACCGCGATCATCCGACAGGGGTGACAGATCGTCATGTCTCCAAGCTTCCTGGCCAGACTCTCAGCCACCATTGTTGGCGATGTACTTATTCAAGTACTCGCACTATATCAAGGCTTCAATTTCTCTCCTGAGGTCATGGCACTCTAATGTGAAGTGGCCGTATTCATTGTGGAAGACACAGAACCTTCTTGTCTTCTCTGCTCCAACACTTTCTTTGTCCGACAATGCCTGAAATGGCAACTTCATGCTGACAAAATTTATGCACCCTCGACTTCCCTCCATTCTTTTGTTTCCCCATGGCCTTTTCCCATGTGGGCATTCGATGTCATAGGACCGTTAGAGGACCAATCTGGTATCAAGAAGAAATCCTTCATTTTGATAGCCATTGAGTATTTCACTAAATGGGCAAAAGTGGAAGCATTTACAGAAATCAAAGCCTCAATGGTAGTGAAGTTCACCAAATGCACAATCCTTGTCAGATTTGGAACATCATGCGACTTCGTCACTGACAATGGGCCCTAGTTTGTCTCGTAGGAACTCCAGGGCATGTGTAGTAAGTATGGCATCAACTTGCATCACTCATCCCCTTACTATTCACAAAGAAATGGACCAGCAGAAGCTACAAATAAAACTCTCATCATAATCATTAAAAGAACCTGCAGATCACATAATTGCGCGGATTGATCAATCCGTTTGGTCAAAGGTCTATGGGCATATCGGACTTTCATCCGAACTACCACAGGACAAACTCCTTATGCTTTGACATTTGGGACGGATGCAATTCTCCCATAAGAGATCCTCCTTTCCCTCGCTAAGAGTGCAGTTAGACGGTGAGCTCAGCAAAAATGAACGTCACCAAGCTATACTGACATAATTGGAGCTCTTAGACGAGAGAAGGATGATGGCGGCCGATCATGCGCAGGTTTATCTTAAAAGGATCACGAAGTTTTATGCAAAGAAGGTCCTAGAAAGAAAATTCTAGGTGGCAGAAATGGTCCTTAGAAGAAAAATCATAAGAGCTTCAGGTCCTAGGAGCAAATTGCAAGAGAATTGCGAAGGTCTGTTTGTTGTTAATGTAAGGTTCTCAGGTTTCTAGAGATCGCAAACGCCACGGAATTAAATAAAATAAAAATCTGCGATCCATTTCCATTTCAATAAACTAAAATCGATAAACGGATGATCGATTATCACCTCGCGCAGATTCGGATCCACGTCCGAACGGTTCCGTCGGTGTGACACCGCCAGCCACACAGATGTCCGACCTCTAGCGAAGTCCACGCGATCCTCCTCGCGGTGGATTTTCTCACATTCCTCGTTCCTCATAGCCCACGAACAGTTCGTCGTTTGCCGCAACGACTGCCGCAACGCGCGATCGAATTCCCGTCGAACGGAAGTCGGAGAAAATGACGTTGCCATCTCTAGAGAGGCGCCAAAGAGAGAGAGGGAGAGAGGAGGGGGCAGCCAAGGCTGAGCAACAGCTTGGCCTGCTCAGCTCGTTCGCTACATTTTATATTAACTGTGCGATTTTTTCATAAAAACTCCAAAATAATATAAAACCCACTTTCAATCTACCACCTTGAGAATCTTTTGCGTGTGACCCTCCAGGCCTAATTACCAGTCCGGTTAATGGCCCAATAAACCCAGTGACTCATCACTAACTTAATTAATCAATTAATAACTCATATTAATTAATTAATCAACCAAATTAATGTCACATATTAAATTCGGTCGGGCCTCCGATCACATTGGGTGCCAAGCAACACCGCTTGAACCTGGAAGGTATTGGAACCTTTCCGCCGACAGTTACCATGTGGATACAATCCTTCATTCGCACAATGCTCTTGAGTCAACTCAAGGTATGGTCAACTGCCAAACCCGAATCGATCGACTCACGTGGATCGAATGTTACGGTATAATATCGGAAAACCCTTTTCCCGATATTATCGTCCGCCCTAACCAGGGACTCCTGCGCATCCTACCTAGAGCATTCTCTCTTAGTATCGAGAGCAAATGATTCCTTATTGAACACTCAATTCCCTTCGACGGTATTCCGCTGTACCTGATCCTTGGCTGCTTAGAATCCTATAAATAAAGATCCGTAAACCAAAGTCCAAGTACATAAGTCCACCGACAAGGTGTCCTTGTGTCTTAGGTTCGAGGACTATCCACGCAATTGCGACAATATAATCAAGTTAGTTGATAGTTAGGTACAATACCATCTAGCAATTTAGTCGAATCAGTTCAGTGAACACATTCTCTAATGAGCACCTACAGATTCGCCTTAGTGTCTCCACACAAGTGACTATGAGATCAGTCACCCACATCATATAAGCATGAGTAATCTGTATTAGTCTATATGGATATCTGATATCCTTCTCAAATATCCTCCAACTAGGAATAGTTAAGAATATGTGTGTATAAATGATCAGTCTCATTAGTATGATCTCATCATAATCTGATCACTACTGCACATACTCACGAACTTTATTATAAGACGATAATAAAACTAATTACAAACAATGAAATAATGTCATATTATTAATAAATGAACGAGATTATACAGTGTCATATTGGCTTGTAGGCCACCTAAAACTAACAGTTAAGGAGGCCTATTCTAGAAACGCTTATCGATTAGTTGATGCGGAGGGTATAGAACTGTTACATCCATGGAATGGAACCTTTCTGAAAAAGTTTCACCCCTAAATTTTCAAAAATCCAAAAGAGTTTTGTTTTATGTATGCCTAGAAAAAGATCAAACAATTGAAAATTTTCAGAAAAGCAAAAGAGTTTTGTTTGTACATACCTTAAAAGATCAAAAAAAATGGAAAATTCAAAAAGATTTCTATGAATATGTATATACTCATTTTTTAAAAATCCAAAAAAAAATTAAAATCGAAAATGTCTAATTGTCTAGTGAGTATCATAAATCCACAATTAGGTCTAAGAACATGATAGACTTGATTGGCCATCGTGAAATGCCTTAAAACTTTGGTCCACCAGAACTTTGAATCATTCTGCTTCAGGACCAACTTTGATTAATGCAATTGCAACTAGACACGCATACGAGTACTTTTCCATAAAACTAACCACTCAAAGTAAGTTTCATACCCTTAACACTTCATGAAAAGGGTTATAACTCTCCTTCTTTTTCTTTTTAGGCTAACAAGGATTGTCGACGCCTTTAAATGTGTAAGCTCAACGAACTGCGGATCCAATGGTCCAAAGAATTCCTCATCAAATAAAACATTAAAGCAAAGAAGAAAAGAAAGCAGAGCACATGAAGAGAGTAGTGTCCTCACAGGTAAGAGAATAAAGTATAACAAAGACCTCGAGTCATCAATGAAAATACAAATGAAAACCGAGAGAAAAGGGTCGGGACAAAAAGCCTGGTCATGACCGTGCCTAGAAAAGTCAAAGTCAAAGTCAAAGTCAAAGCAAAAATCAATTAGGGGCACTCTTTGAGTCGGAGGAAATCGTTTTGCCATAGCTCACCTTTTTAATGATTTTGTTGATCCTCGTTGTAAGGCTTGTCATAACCTTCTTCCCTTCCCCCCTGAGAGTTTAACCTCAAGTGATGTTTTAAGAGTGGTCCTTTACTTTAAGAATGTATTTTGAAAAACACCATATGTCTGTGTGATTAAGATAGTCAGAGTCTTGCCAAAAGAAGCTTCTTATTTCTGTTGGATCAATTTGCTAATTCACTCATGACGTGCTCCTTTAACCTCACGCTTAGGTCGATGCGAGCGTGTCACCAATACGTACAACGACGTCTGATTCCGGGTCAGCGTCGAACGACCGGCTGTTCGGGTTCCAAGGTGTTCGATCATATACCATCTAGGTCGTCAAAAAACAGACACGGGTCAGGCAAATCATTTACTTCAAAAACGTTTTTAGGCAAACTTGGTGGTTGGAAGCAACTGGGAGCCTAACATGGCATGACAGTATTGTGAGTGCTCAAATCGTGATGTGTGATTATCATGAAAATTTGTTGATTATATGACAAATAAACCTATTAAAAACTAAGTGTGATCGCCAGAAACTTTTGACTAAAAAGCTTCAAAAGACAAAGATTGATCGCTTACCTGTTTCAGACGTGGGAGACATTGAAATTCTTGATTCCTTCCCTTCAGCCGGCTGAAGAAAAAGAACCCTTCTAACTTTGTTCTTGCTCTGAATTGGTGATTTTGGGGATCGTCCAGATTTCCTTTATTAATTCCCTCCTTTTGATCTTCTGATCTTGGCGATTGTACCTTGCAAAGAATAAGATAAAAGAGAATGATAAGAACTAAATGGAGGTAGTATCTATTCTAATGAGAATTCTAATCATGCAACTCAAACAAGATGAACTCACTTGCTTTGTGGTCTTTAAAACCCCTTAACATGTGGGTTGGAAATATATGCTAGTGTTGTGGGAATAACATGAAGTGATGTGATGAATAGAACTATGAAACTAATATGATGATGAAAATAAGAGAAAGAATAAAGTTGAATGGCCTCTGAAGCTTGATATTGAATAGATCTTAAAGGATGAAAAAAAGACGAAGAAAAGATGAAGCTTGCTTCAAGACTCCGAGAAGTAGTAGCGCCTTGATCCTTTAACTCCTTCAGCGTTTGGACGTCGTCTCTCCCTTGAATTCTTAACCTAACTTTCACTAAGATTCTCACTCTTTCTTTAAAGATTTTCACTAACTTTTTAATGACCAAGGACTTGGGTATTTATAGAGTTGAGTTCGCGCATCCGCAGTTATTTACAGATTAACATGAAAGAGTTTGAAACCAATCCAACCAAGAAATAGATAAACACAAGCTAATTTATCATTATTAGTAATTACCTAAAACGTGTCGCCTTATGGAGACGTCTTTTAGCTTAATTAAGATAAGGATAAATTCGGGAAGAAGAAATATAAACACTTTAGGATACTTAAATGGCGTCGTGTAAAGTAGACGTCTTTTAGTTAATCAACAAATTAATTAAAAATCAAATTAAAAATCGAAATATGAATAAAGTCCTAAATGGTGTCTTAATAGGTCGACGTCTTTTAGAATTTTTTATATTTGATTAAAAATCTGAATTAAAATTAATTTCATTAATAAACTTAAATTATATATGTCTGACCCGATGTCATTTAGACAATTAATCCAGAAAAAATAATAAAAATTAACCAATGATTAAATATCAGACCATTTTGAGGCATTATTATATGACATGAAATTTACTCAAAATGATGTCAAAATTAGCGTGTCGACAGCTGCCTCACCTTGGCATTGTCTTTGCAAGGGAGTGAAATGAAATAGAATGTACTAAAAAGGTGATGCCAAGGTGTGATGAGACATGCTCTCAACATCATATGATAGTAATTTTTCTCAAAACGATCAATGAAGGTAACTCAAAAATATCGATGGAATCAATCCTATCTGGATGAGATAAACAAGAAAATAAAATAAGGTCAATCAACCTCTGCAATTGAGAAGTACCCTAGGTCACAAACCCTGCAGATTTCATCATGGGGAGCGTTTGCCAGCCAATGTGGACGTGTTGCAACTATGACAGATCTTAAAAGAAATAAGAAATGTTGGATAAAGAATCCAAGAAATGATAGAATTCCAAGGATATCTTCAAGGGAACCTCAAAGATAATCAAGATACTCCATTCATAATGGAATATTTCATATCATGTTGAGATTTATTTGATTAATGGTCTGAAGTTTAATCAAGAATTAATTCTTATCACAATTATATCAAAGTCCTACATAATGCATGCTCGGCTAAAAGAAAAATATAAAGTCAAATAAAATACAAATTAATCAAGGATAATATTTTTAAATTGTCATTAATGAGTCAAGATACCAATTCTACAATTCAGTGCTAAGCCTAAGCTTGTTTGTCCATACACTGTTTCACAAAAGCGAAACCATCGTCTTCGTTAATTAACAATCCAACGGCCTATCCACGCGATTAAGAATCCTTTAGAATTATCACTGTTTTTTATGTAAGGGAACTCAAATTCTAGTTTCATCAAAATCACAAGGTCCTTGATATAGTCTAATAAATATTTATCATATAATAATGATGATTATGCAAATCAATTACAAGAAATAATACAAGGATAGAGATAACCGTCATTTTAGTCACGGTCAGGACTCATAAACTCCCACAGTGGGATCTTCTTGAAATTGTCAGTAACTTCAAACAAATACTCAATTAAGCATTAAACATAGATAATCATGGAATTTCGAGCAAATAACAGAAAATCCTGAAACACGTCGTGTCGAGCCGACGCCATTAAGGTTAAATAACGTCACCGTTCACCGACGCCTTTTAACTCGCAGAAACAGGTTCTTACTGTGTTTCATCTGGATTCCAACTCTCTTCATGCATATCTCTTCTCCAATTTGGAAAGGGCTCCTCAATCTCGCAAATCTCTGTAGATAGGCTTCATTAACTTGTATTAAGGCAAATTCATATACAATCTAGATATCAAATCAAGGGATTCTCTCCAAAGTTCAAGAACAATCAAATTTTTAAGGTTTAAAGAGGAAAAAGTTCAAGAACAAGATGGACTCTTCAAGCAAAAGGATGAGGAAAACGCTCGAGAAGCTTTCTGAAGTTAAAGATCATCTTAGCGGACAAAATCCTAACTTTCAAGTAAGTTAAATCATTTCTTTCTTTCAATTCTTCTTCTTCAATTCCCTTTTTCTTCATGTTCTTCACGTTCTTAGAGTAATTAGAGCAATTTTCTATTATTTATCTAGGCATATCCTCTTTTTCCTGGTCCAAGAAAATTCTCTTCCCTTCCTTGGATTCGGAAGCTTGTGAAAAATATCACTATCTCCATGCAATCTTATGTTTCCAAGTGGAATATCCAAGGTTTAGTTGTCCATGCAAAGCACTATAAAAGTCTGAACGTGGATTGAGCAGCGATGGGTGCTCTAATTGAGTTGTGGCATCCACAAACTCACACTTTCCTCTTTCCTGATTTCGAATCCACTATACTCCTTGAAGAGGCCGAACTTTTACTGGGCCTTCCTAAGATCAAGCTAACAATGATGAACTGATCCTAAACAAGATGGCTCTTATGAGGGAAAACATCACAGGTCAACAATTGTTGATGAAGATCATGAAGGATCCAAAGGAAGTTCAAAGATGCCTTACTAAGAAAGGGATTAACCTTGCAAAGCTGGCAGAGTGAACTTTGTATGAGATTGAAGAACTTAAAGAGGATGATACTGAGAACGTGATGAAAGCGTTCACCACATGTCTAGCTAAAGCTCTGTTCTTTCCTGTCGAAGACAACATTCTGGAGGACGATCAAGTTAGTGCAATTTGCGAGATCTTTGAAGGAAGACAGATTGGCACCGCAATCCTAGCTTATCTCTACAGTGGGCTTTCTGCAGCATCTATAGGTTAGCCTCCTCATGGTTGCATGCTTCTCTTCGCTCTGTGGGTTGAGTTGCACTTCAAGTTTGAGTATCATACTAGAAATTCTGCAAGACCATCTCAGATTTATCAAAACAGTCCAATCTTCCATATTTCCAATATCGTGAAGTTCAATGAAAGAATGATCAACCTCGTGCCCAAACTCAAGACTCGAGCTGATTGGCGAACTTATCTAAAGACAATGCCATCATATGGATTCGACTCTTCTCCACTTGCTCTTGTAGGGAAACCGATCCGAGTACGTCGTGCAACTGGTGCAAAGCTTCGACTAATTGGTGCAACTTAGTTTGTACTGTACAATCTTCATCACTGCTATACTCAACTCAGCATGCCTCGCCATGAGTTTCCAGAGTTTTCCCACATCTCTCCAATCAAGAAGTACATTTTGGAATCGGATGAAGACTTTGAACCAACTGAGCTTATAGTTATACTGTGGAATATTAGTTTCATTCATCGTGTAAAATCTTCTAATGAAGCTCATAGAGGATTAGCATATCCCTATGTAATGGGACTTCGGAAAATCCTTCCTTGAAAGCTCTCTTTATCCCTTTTTTTTTATGTAATTAAGAATTTATTACCAATAAAGAATTATTCCTTTATGTCATGAAAATTCATCCCTTAATATTATGCGTCTTATTCAGGATTTTTCCTTAAGTAGAACCATGATTTTTCCTTAAAATATGCTTTTCTGGACGTAAATAGCGTCATCTAACAAAAACGCATTTCAATCATAATTAATTTCCGAAAGTCGAAGATTAAATCCTTAAAAACCCAGTTTATGCTTAAAAAGCGTCCCCAGCAGTAGATGCCTTTAAATTCTCTCTCTCACTTTTCCACAGAATTCTGCATTAATCTCATGATTAATCCATTGAAACACTTCGTGACCGTTGGACGCGTTTAATCATTGACCGTGGTACGGCTCTGAACAGAATTGACGATAATCTTAATGGCGTCGGTCTATATAGACGCGGAAATATATGCTAGTGTTGTGTGAATAACATAAAGTGATGTGATGAATAGAACTATGAAACTAATATGATGATGAAAATAAGAGAAAGAATAAAGTAGAATGGCCTCTGAAAGCCTTGGTCTTGAATAGATCTTAAAAGATAAAGAAAGGACGAAGAAAGGATGAAGCTTGCTTCAAGACTCCTGGAAGTAGTAGCGCTTCGATCCTTTAACTCCTTCAGCCTTTGGACATCGTCTCTCTCTTGAATTCTTAACCCAACTTTCACTAAGATTCTCACTCTTTCTTCAAAGATTTTCACTAACGTTCTAATGACCATGGGCTTGGGTATTTATAGAGTTGAGTTCGCACATCCGCGATTATTTACAAATTAACATGAAAGAGTTTGAAGCCAATCCAACCAAGAAACAGATAAACATATACTAATTTATCATTATCTGTAATTACTTAAAACGCGTTGCGGTATGGAGACGTCTTTTAGCTTAATTAAGATAAGGATAAATTCGGGAAGAAGAAACAGAAACACTTTAGGATACTTAAATGGCGTTGTGTAAGGCAGACGTCTTTTAGTTAATCAACAAATTAATTAAAAATCAAAATAGGAATAAAGTCCTAAATGACGTCTTAGTAGGTCGACGTCTTTTAGAATTTTTCATATTTGATTAAAAATCTGAGTTAAAACCAATTTCATTAATAAACTTAAATTATATATGTTTGACCCGATGTCATTTAGACAATTAATCTACAAAAAAATAATAAAAATTAACCAATGATTAAATATCAGACTATTTTGAGACATTATTATATGACATGAAATTTACTCAAAATGATGTCAAAATTAGCGTGTCTACAAGTATTGTCATCAATGTAAGTCTTAGCCATACAAGATATGCATGAGGAGTCTAGAGGCCCAAATCGACCTATATGTGAGCTTAGGATACCTGGGAGGTTATTAGAGCATTAGCCATCTGCATTCATCCTAGATTCATAAGGACACACACTAAGCAGTCAGAACCAAAAATATGTGGCATTAAAAGCTTTTGCCTTTCGCGTTATCCATTTGTTAATAACTTGTTCACATTTTGCATACTACATTACATATCCTTCCTTATTTCGTCCGGTTAGTAGGACACGGCTCCTTGACCCTATGCGAATGCTGGGGAAAAAGTAGTTGCTCTATTTGTCGGGCAAGAGGCTAAAAACAGATACTTCTAATCATCTTGCCCTTTTGGTGTCATATACAAGTGACAGGTTGAGAATAGAAGGAAGAGACAAGAGGACATGCCCAAAAGTGAATATATATATATATATATATATATATATATATATATATATATATATATATATATATATATATAGGGTGGCAAAATGCCTAATACAACATCAAACAGGGACATACCCCTGTGTACATCAGTCTCTCCTCTCATCCATAGCCTCGTCCTCCTTGGGGTTCGTCCTCCAGACGCTCTCAATATCATCCTCCCATTGTCGACGCTGCCCTCACAAGGGTGGGCGCAAAGACACAGATCCCTCTAGCTGCGGTAGCCCGGATGTTGTACTGCCAAGCCACATGTTAAGGAGTCTAGCCCTCCGAAGATCGAGTCCACAAACTGGGTAGGGAGAGCAGTCGGCTGCCTCGGGCTCTATGTGCCGGTCTGGTCCACATGCTTCTGACCTTGCACATCACCCGCTCCTTCAACATCTGGTACGTCCGATCCATCTCCCTCACTTCTGCTCGGGCCCTATCGACCTCCGCTCGAAGACTGGAAACGAACCCCTCCCAGTAGCCGTCAGGGCGGGCTCCACCGACAGTTGCATGCGCCTCGGCAGCTGCGGCCTTGGCCTTCTCCGCCTCGCGACGGGCCGCATCCAGACCCCCCTCTATTGCAACTACCCTTGCCAAGACCGCCTCGGTCTCACGACGCTGCAAGCCACATCCAAACAGGGTTAGGTTGCTATTAATTGCAAGGGAAATAGAAATAGAAATAGAAAGTTGTTTACCAGTTGGAGGAGGTCAGCGTCCCTAGCCTCGGCCCTCTGCACCGCCTCTTGAAGGAGGACCTCCCTATCCGTAGGGGCAGTAGGACCATCTGAGGAAGAGCTGGTGCCTGGTGCACCCCCGCGGGTCGGCTGTTGTGCTTGCTCCTCTTGCTGTCAAGGTTAATAGAGCACAAAGTTAGAAAAGCAAGAAAAAAGAATAAGGTCAGGGTCTTGAGAGATATCCACTCACTAGCTCCTGCAGTTCTCCCCACAGGCCCATGATCTCCACCTAAAAGGTAGAAATCTGGTCACCAGCCGTCGGATCGCCTCACCCTCCGGCATTTGTATCCACAAGGAACATGCACATGTCATGAAAGTATAAACATCTTTTCAGAAGAAAAGGACTCGATTGTTGGGGTTACTCACCGGTCGAGTGTCGAGGCGGAGTTGCCCGACATAGCGGCGATGGTAGTCAGCGATTTAGGCCTCACTGTCTCGCAGCTCCGGATGCTACTCCACCCTCCCCAAAGTGGCATCATGCCACTCTATGATCTACTCCGCGTGCTCCACCGCCCAGTCATGGTCGGTGCCATAAGTCCACTGCTGCGCTTGGTCCATCCACATGCCCTCAAAATTCCTGTACACGGGCTGTAGCCACCCGAAGCACTGGACGATGAAGTGCACATAGAGGACCTTAAAGATGTTTACATAGAACAAGTTCATGTTCCGGTGAAACATCTATTGTCCCTCACTCACCGCCAGGTGAAGGGAGTCATGCTCCGCCTTATACGGGGTCCAGTCCACCTACACACAGAAAAGAGACAACAAATTAGACATTTTACAAGCCATAAATCAAAATTAACTAGTAAATTCAAGGATTTTGAGACTCACCATATGAGGGGGGAAGTCGTCAATCGCATCGCACAGCTCCTCCACACGGCAGTCGATGGCCCGGCATTCGCTCGATATAGACCACCGAGTAATAATCGGGGTCAATCCGGCCCGATCAGGAGAACGGATACCTCGCCCGATGGGGAACCAGATGTATCCCCACACCTGCAGATTCATGGGAAGGAAAGATGGTCAGATAACAAGCAACAAAGGGAGCAAAAGATGATGAAATGAAAGTGCAGAATGTCATACCTGTAAGAAGGGGGAGAAGCGCCCGAGATTTCGGGACCTAGGTCGGAAACTCGCCAGGTGTGCGATCACGTGCCCCAACATGGTTGTGCCCCAGGTGAATCCCTTCGCAACCTCGAGGTTATGAAGGATTGGCAGCCACTTCAGGCTGATCCGGTCCGCAGCAGTCGTTCACAGAAGCCTCTCGAAGATGAACAAGAGGAAGACCCGCAGCGCCTGGTCGTCCATCCTCTCCCCTACCTCGAGGTAGGTCGCCATCCGCTCGCCTAATTCATCAAGAGACTCCTTCGAGCGGCGTTTGGCCCGACCGATTCCTACCACCCGAGTGAAGGCCCCGGGTGGCAGGTGCATCACCAGATTGCTAGAAGAGGAGAAGCCTTCCCCTAGCAGCTCGGTGATAGTCGTGTTGCTCCGTGCCAACTACTGGCTTCCCATGCACTAAAAGGCTTGTGAGCTACACCACATCCTCCACTGTCGGGAGCATATGGCTCCACGGCATAATGAAGGTGTAGGTCTCCTCCTCCCAGCACTCCCGCAGTGCAGCCATGAAGGGGGCATCCACCGCGAACGATCGGATCTGGAATAGGGGTCCAAATCCCAACGCATCCACCCGCCCCCTGAGCTCTCTCAGTAAGGCATGGTACCAAGCCCACACCAAATCCCAGGAGACTCGAGCTCGGATCAGAGGGGGTCCCTGCAAAACACCGAAAGGAATCACTGTCAGTATCATAATGTAGTACAATAAACAGCAAACTCAGCCGCCGTCTAGAAAATTGGACGCAAGATGACCTTGCCGTCTGGTAAACCCTAGACGGCAGTCAACATTGTCGCCCAGACATCTGGACGGCAGAGTAGGCTGCCACCTAGTGTTAACCAGACGGCAGTTCCCACTATCACCTAGATTTCTGGACAGTAGCCTAGTATGTCGTCCGCTGTATCGAGCCCGAGCGGGCCTCTCTTGACAGTAAAGTAAATGAAACTTTGAAAATGGCAATAAAATGAGGAAAAGTGGGGAGAATTTATCCTTAGGCTCCGTGTCCCTCATCATTTCCTCATCTTCTTCCCCACCTTCTTCTTCTTCCTTGTTCGCCGTAGGCGGCACCAGTGCCCATTGTCATGCCGCCTCGGCGGAGGGGCACCAATCTTCCTCAGCCACTTCTTCTTCTTCTTATTCTTCCCCACCTTCGTTTGTCACCTCATTCCCCTTCCCGTTTCATGACTCCACCATGACCTCCTCGAAATCTGACAACCCCGTCGACGCCACCGAAGTGGCCAGATTGTCATCCTCGCTACGATGGCATCGATGAACGAGCGTCTTGGGTCACGCCATATCAAGAAGAAGGGGAGAGAGAGTGAGTGAGTGAGTGAATAAGAGAGGCGGAGAAAGTGAGCAAGAAAGCTCGAGAAGGAGAGAGTTTGAAAGAGTGGGAGAGGAGCACATTTCAAACGTGCCCCCCTTTTATAGCCCACAGTGATTAGGGGGCACGCCAACCCCTAGTCCTAGATGGTAGCTTAGTGTGCCATCTATCTCTGTGGACGGCAATCATTCCTACCATCCACTTGTATGGATGGCAATCCATCTTGCCATCTACAATCCTGCACAGTAGTCCTCCTTGTCATTTATATTTCTAGACGGCAGTCGAGCTTGCCGTCTACTGCTCACATCATCACAGTCCACAACGTTCATGAAAAGAAAATGAATTTTGGACGTTATTGACTCATTATTCGAGAAGTACATTTATTCATGAACCTACAACAGAATAAAAAACATCATTCTAAGGCTCGACGCACCATGTAAAAGTTAGATAAAACTAGAAGAATATTTTATAAAGACATCCTATATTTTTCCACCACATCCGCTTATTCTGCAACATCAATCCGAGCCTTTGTCAACTTAGCATGCCACCTCCACACGCGCTTCAATCTCTTCATTAGTTCCCTATCCTGTGGGTGTCCCAATGTGTACGTTAGAATGAAGTCAACATCTCACCCAGTGCTTGAGCCGAGACATCTTGGGGCAGCCTAATCTGGAGGTGGCATCGATGACCCTGGTACAACACCATTTCCTCAAGACCAATCAGCCAAAGCTCCTTGCCCACCAAATCCCGAGTACATAATTTCATGCTCCAAAACATCATCGGGATGAAGATGAACCTCTCAACGAACAAGAGGCTTAGATGATCCCTCCAATCATACCTCGTCTTCAAATGAGATGTGAGGCATCCCACTTGCTCTTCTAGACCGAACAACAACCTTTCTAGATACAAAGCACTCCTCTGGAATATCCGTGAACTTGTTGTCACTGCCTCATCAAAGTCGAAACACAAATGCACCCTAGCCCATAATTGGAGCAGGAATAAGCCTCCCTTCACTCCCTTCCCCATGCACATCTAAGATAGCCTGTTGTAAAGCTGTGCCAAAATCACTAGGCCAATAGAACATCCTTTCCACACCCACATACTCTCGCTCCAGCACCTCTCCTGAAGCGGGGAAGAATAATGCACCTCCAAGCACCAAGCACACTCCCCGCATCAACCTATACTCCTCCACCTCTTTTGACTTGATCTTCTTGATCAGCCATCGAACCAGATGATCAATCAAAATCCCATGCTTGTCGCACATCCTACACACTTCCCGCTTATCCTGTACTACCTCAGCAAAAATCTCGTCCCATGCATGGAAGTCGGTGGGGTCCCCCACCTCGAGGTCTCCCCATCCAAAAAAGAAGTCTACCGCTCCCACCAAAATGGATGCCTCAAACTCTGGGAACACAAATGTGTGTGTCCCAAGATGCCATAACTCGAGTAGGGCTCCCAAGCATACCCAGTTCCATACCACAGAGCCAAAACACTTCGCGAGCACCACCGCCCACGTCAAGTTCCACCACCGCATATACATTCGCATAGCGGAGGTGATGACATTCATGAGGTTGACCAACCACAAATATCTCCGTGTGTGCCTCTGTAACGACCCGCCATCCTATGACCTGAGACCCGATCACTAAATGGATGTCGGCCCATTAACTGCGGGTTCACACCCGGATCTCACACAACACGTTTGGAGGAGTAAGCGTTAAACAAGGCTAAATATATCAATCTCACGAACTACAAAGATATAACAAGTGCGCAGGAAGGAAGATAACAATGTCCGTATACAGTCCAACAATAATTACATGGTCCAACAAATTAAATAAGTACAGGCAGAAGTAAAGTACAACAACATCGGGGCATACCCCGGAACTGAGATAGCTGCTGGTCCGCACATCAAGAAGACGCCACACGCCGCCACACGCCACGAGGTCCACACCTGAAACCGCAGGGAGTGAGCCACACCAGAATTGGGCTCAATAGGGATCATCCGATCCCTTGCCTCCCACTCACACACCCACATGTGCAACAATACGGATATATGGCAATTAAGAAAGAAGTAAACATAGCACCCAAATTTGATATGAAACATACGCATAAGCAGTGTAGCAGGAACAGTTCTAAGTAACCCGAAGAACCCAACACAAAGTCACGTCTCACAGCCAAAGTCCACAAAGCGACTGAACCACACTGTCGACCGAAGTCAAACGTCGCCTCACAACACTGCCACCGCTGCTCACGCCTGTCCGCCCCTACAGTGTTCCGGGGCACTGTAGGGTGAGGCAGTGAGTCAAACTAGGACTAACTGGGACCAGTGAACCACCACTGCCCAGCTACGTGTGCACACAAGCAGTCTAGACTACTGACCTACCGACCGGATTTCCTCCACGCCAGGCCTCGGCGCTTCAGGAGGGCCCTGGGGACCGGCGAACCCCCGTCAAGCCGAAGCTACAGGAACTACCCACAACCCTAACCTCCCGGGCTGCGTCAGGCCAAAGGGCGAAGGGTACCACTCGTAACCTTGATCAAAGGTCACATCAGGCCCAGTGGCTACAGGGGTAAAACAACTCCAACAGTACCACAACCAGCTCCACAGCAAGAAACGCGCCGGAAGCTGCCACGACAAACAGGGAAACCCCGACCCGCTGAGACCAAACAGCAACCCCTCGGATAGCACACCGGCTACTCCGGCCCGACGGGCTCAAGGTGGTTCTGCTTCCCTCAGCCAAAGGTAAAACACAACATGTACCACTCCCCCACCGGTACGGCACAAATCCTCACAGACACCATGGCTCACCCCCATTGGCCCATGGTGACAGACGTAAACCACAGTAGTTCCAATTCCATCCGCATAAACACACACACGTACATGATGTAATTCCATTCACGCAGAAGTCCTCAGTCTCAGTGTACAACTTAAAGCATGCATTCGAACCATCCAATCGTGAAACATGTGTTAAATAACAGGAGTTAAGCAGTTTTGTCTTGAATCGCGTCGACCGAGGTCGACGCCATTCAAGCCCCTAAAACAGGTTCATTAAAACCAAATTATTCCTTAAACTACGTCGACATGGGAAGCCGCCCTTTAAAACGCGTCAGAGTCTACAGACGCCATTCACCCCAGAATTTCAGATTTGCAGAAGCCTCAGTCGGGGTGATTTCCTGCCTAAAAGGCGTCATGATGGTCCGACGTCCTTCTAAAAGGCGTCGTCCATACATGACGTCTTTTAGCGCAAGAACCCCGTACAACAAAACCTCGAACAGAGAGGTTTCTGCTATAAAAGGCGTCGTACTGCCCTGACGTCCTTCTAAAAGGCGTCGATCAGGCACGACGCCGTTTAACGCCAGAAACCTGGTTCTCTGGTTCTATCCGAGGGTTCCTCCTTTAACCCCAAACACTCCGAAAATGCCCAAAACAGAAGGGGGAGGAAAGGGAAATCAACTACCACAAGCATGCTACAATTCCACAATCCCTAACACGGTCATTCTCACAAGAAAACCCCCTAAACATGCTCAGTCTAACCCAAAACATATCATGTCACGCCAAGGAACCATAAGCAAGATAATCACGATTCATGCAAGGTTCGTCCCCCTACCGGTTCTTGAACTCCTCCAAGCTCCGTGCCGCCGACCCGCCGCACCGCAGACCGCCGCCGGTACCCTCGAGGACGCCGCCACTCCGTCGGGACGTCGGCCGCCGTCCAGAGAATGGAACGCCGCGAAGGAAGTGGTGGAGGTAGAGGTGAGAGGTAAGGAGGTATTGGAGTGATGGAAGAGGAAGAAGAGGAAGGGAAGGGAGAAAGGAGGGCGGAGAGGGCGAAGAGAGAGAGGGTGGAGGCGAAGAATGAGGGAAAGAAGGGGAGGCTCACGGGGTCAATCTGAATCTGGCTAAAACGCGTCGATCGAGACAGACGCCAATCAGTCTGACAGGACGGGCCGTACTAACAGCGCTCTGAAACGCGTCGCTCACCACGGACGCCGTTCAGACGATAGGACAGGCCGTACTGACAACACTCTGGCGCCGCACACTGACATCGCAGGGGTCGCAGTCTGAATCGTCGACCATCATGGACGCCGTTCAGACGATGTGACAGGGGCCGTACTCTCGCGGCCCGAAATCCGCCCACGTGGCGCACACGTGGCACATCAGAAAGCAGACTTAAATGGCGTCTACACAGACAGACGTCTTTTGAAAGACGTCAAGCAGTGCAGACGTCATTCAGTCAGAAATCTCAAAACCCCTCAGGGTCGAAACCAGGGGATCCGGCCCGAACCCAACCCGAATACTGAACCCGAAACCTCAGTCCTTACAGCCTCGGGCCAGGAAAAAGGGAAATTGCCTAGAACGAGATAAAAAAGGAAAAATCAATGGCAAAGTAATGAAAGAAAAAGACCTTCAAAGATCAAAAAGTACCCACCTTTTTGTGTGCTATGAGGTGACTAAGGTGCCCCTCCAGATAAGATAACACACCAGGAGCTGGAGCACTCATCTCGAATGCATGGGAGGAGGAAGGATCCATGTCTGTCGCAGTTCCAGACATAGAAGTGCATTTCTGGAAGCTGCTTGAAGTTCAAAAATCGAAATGCTCACCAAACTCCCCGAAATTGGGAAGTCAGTTATGCTGGACGGCAATCTTAGTTGATGTCCACTATTCTGGACGGCAGTCAAGTATGTCGTCTACTATGATAGACAGTCAAACTACCGTCAAGCAAACATAGACGATGTTTGCTTTGGTCGTTTACCCCGGTAGATGGCCATATCTCTCATCGCCTTTATTTGCTTGACGACAACTAAGGGTGATGTTCATTTCATATCGTGGCTGAAATTTTGTATATCCTGTCAATTGAATCTTACTGATGTGCATTAGTGCAGCTGTAGGATGGAAAAAAGGACAGCAACAGCTCAATAAACACTAGAGAGTAATAACTTCAGGCGTATAGACTTTGAGTTCCTCTTTAACAAAATAATGAGTCGTCTATACTCTTTAAGTTATTCGATTGGCCAATAAAAATCCTCTAGTTTTGTATTTAGATAAGGTTTTATTTTTTTTTAACCCAGCATGCATCATGTAAGATAGAATTGGCATGAAGAGACAAAACTGGGAAACTCCACTCGGAGGATCTAGACCACAAGCAATCAATGTTGTCATTTCCATCGCAATGGACGTATCTTGACTTAGTTCAAACTCAAGTGCTTTTGGCTAGCAAGGCCTACCCCCTTTCCCGTGCTTGAAGCTCTCTCTACCCGACCATTACACGTCCTTGTGTTGAGATCTCGCGGGGGTTGAAAGATGGATTGAGAGAAAAATGAGAGAGAGAGATTGGTCTCGTTAATAACAAAATTAGTTATTATTATCCTATCAGACTATCTCAATAATGATAATAAATATTATTATGCTAACATACTGTCACAATATTAACAACAACGATAACAACAATAATAATAATATGAGTGAGAAAAGTGAGTTAACAACAACAACAATAATAGCAATAATAATATAAGTGAGAAAAGTGAGATAGAGACTGGTCTCGTTAATATAATAATAATAATAACAACAAAGTTAGTCATACTTTCAAAAAATAATAATAATATCAAAATTAGTTATTATTATCTCATGACATTGCCTCAATAATAATAACAATATAATATCAAAATTAATTATTATTATTATCCTAAGAGATTGCAACAACAACAACAGCAACAATAATAATAATATAATAGGAGAAAAATAGGAGATAGAAATATTAATAGAAGAGAAAAAAATGTGAAGAAGGAGAAACATAGATTATAATAATAATAAAGTAATATAATAATAATAACAAAGTACTTTTAAAAAATAATAATAATCTCAAAATTAGTTATTATTATCCCATGAGATTGTCCAAACAACAATAATAATAATAATATCGAAATTAGTTATTAGTATCACAAGAGATTGCAACAACAACAACAACATTAACAACAATAACAATAATAATAATAATAATAATAAATAGGAGATAAAATATAAATAGGGAGGGAGAAAAATGTGAAAGAGGAGAAAGAGAGTTAATAATAATAATAATAATAATATAATAATAATAATATCAAAAGTAGTTATTATTATCTCATGAGACTATCATTTCGATATTAATTTAATAGGAATAATAATAATATCAAAATTAGTATTAATAACCCATAAGACTATCCCAATACCCCAATAATAATAATAATAATAACTAATACTTTCCACCATCTTAGATTTACATAATAGTAATAATAATAATAATATTTAAAAAAATACCAAAATTAGTTATTATTATCCCATGAGACTACCTAATAATAATAATAAGAAGAAATAATAATACATTCAAAAAAATAATATAATAATACTTTCCACTATCTTAGATAATAATAATAATAAGAAGAATATTTTAAATAATAATAACATCAAAACTAATTATTATTATTATCTCATGAGACTACCTTAATAATAATCATAATGTCAAAATTAGTTATTACTATCTTAAGAGATTGCACAATAATAACAACAACAACAACAATAATAATAGAGGACAGAAAAATAGGAGATAGAAATTTTAATAGGGAGAAAGAAAAAAGTGAAAGAGGGGAAAAGAGAGATAATAATAATAATAATAACAACAACAAAGTTAGTTATTATTATCCAATGAGACTACCATTTTGATATTGATTTTATTATTATTATTAATATCATTAATATCAAAATTAGTTATTATTATCCTATAAGACTATCTAATAATAAATAAAAAAAAAAAATAGTTATTATTATCCCAAGAGATTGCAACAACAATAGCAACAACAATAATAAAAGGAGACAGAAAAAATAAGAGATGGAAATATTAATAGGGAAAGAGAAAAATGTGAAAGAGGATAATAATAATAATAATTTTAATAATAATAATAATATCAAAGTTAGTTATTATTATCCCATGAGACCACAATTTTAATAATAATTTCTAATAATAATAATGATATCAAAATTAGTTATTATTATCCTATGAGACCATCCTTTTGATCTTAATTTTAATAAGAATAATAATAATATCAAAATTAGTATTATTATCCCATAAGACTACCCTAATAATAATAATAATAATAATAATAATAATAAATATTTTAAATAATAATAATAATATAATACTTGCCACCATCTTAGATTAAAATAATAGTAACAATAATAATATTTTAAGAAATAATAATAATATCAAAATTAGTTATTATTATCCCATAAGACTAACCCAATAATAATAAGAAGAAGAAGAAGAAAATAATACATTCGAAAAAATAATATAATAATATTTTCCACTATCTTAGGTAATAATAATAATAATTTAAATAAGAATAATATCAAAATTAATTATTATTATCTCATTAGACTAATAATAATGTGAAAATTAGTTATTAATATCCTAAGAGATTGTACAACAACAACAACAACAACAACAATAATAATAATAATAATACAGGATAGAAAAATAGGAGATATAAATTTTAATAGGGAGAGAGAAAAATGTGAAAGAGGAAAAATAGAGATAATAATAATAATAATAATATCAAAGTTAGTTTTTATTATCCCATGAGACTACCATTTGATATTTGATTTTATTATTATTATCATTAATATCAAAATTAGTTATTATTATCATTCATAAGACTATCTAATAATAATAATAATAACAATGTTAAAATTAGTTATTATTATCCCAAGAGATTGCAATAACAACAACAACAACAATAATAGGAGATAGAAAAAATAAGAGATGAAAATATTAATAAGGAGAGAGGAAAATGTGAAAGAGGATAATAATGATAATAATAATAATAATTTTAATTTTAATTTTAAAAATAATAATAATACCAAAGTTAGTTATTATTATCCCATGAGACCACCATTTTAATATTAAAATTTTAATAATAATAATATCAAAATTAGTTATTATTATCCTATGAGACCATCCTTTGGATATTAATTTTTTAATATAATAATAGTAACAAAATCAGTTATTATTATCCCATTAGACTATCTCAACAACAATAATAATAATAATATCAAAATTAGTTATTATTATCCCAGGAGATTACAATAACAACAACAACAACAACAACAATAATAGAGGACAGAAAAAATAGGAGATAGAAATATTAATAGGGAGAGAGAAAAATGTTAAAGAGGAGAAAGAGAGATGATAATGGTGATGATGATAATAATATAATAATGATAATAATAATAATATAAAAGAGAGATTGATTATATATATAGTATATAAGAAGTTATTAGTATTATTATTATTATAAGTAATTTGTGTTACAAAGAGAGGGTTGAGAGAGAGAGAGTTAATGAGAGAGAGACTATGGGAGAGAGATCCTGAGAGAGAAAGAGAGGGTTTAGAAAGAAAGAAAGAGAATTAATGAGAGAGGGGGGGGAGAGAGAGAATTAATGAGAGGGAGAGGGGAGATAGAGAGAATTAGTGAGAGAGAGAGTGGGGAAAGAAAGAATTAATGAGAGAGAATTAAGAGGGGGTGGAAATATTAATAGGGAATGGAGAGAGAGGGAGTGTTATGACCGAGATATTGATAGATATTGATTTACTAAGCTCACTTATTTAATATTTAGTTAATTAGGCCTAATTAGAGCCCATTAAGACTTAATTAAACTTATTTATATTATTTAATTAATAATTAATAATTAAATCTAATTAATAGATAATTAGTGATATAACAATGGGTTTAGAATGGATAAGTCAACAATGAAGTCAAACTAGTCCCATTAAGTCTATTAGTGTCCCAATAAGAAAACTAGTTAGTTTCTAATACTTGGTCAAATTATCGAGACTGTAAACTGTGAGAAAGTATTATTTTGCCAATGCAATAACTTCGCGCATAAAAGTCTAAAAATGACATGGAATATATGGTTGAAAAAAAGGTATAAAATACTACAATTTTATCAAAATGATCAAAAGCTGATTTGGCCATTTAATGGGTTGCATTTGAGAGGGTTTATGGGAGAAAACTCATTCTACGCTAAAATCTAGGTTCCAAGTTTAAATCAGAACATTTTAGCTTGTTAATTAAGCAAGCTATGATTTAAGTTAGACTTGGAAACTTCACAAGCTTAATTTGGGTAATATTAGGAAGCTAAAGAAAATATAAGAGACCTTGGGGTCATGCATAAGGCCTCTTACACACAGCCCTAAGTTAAGAGATAAAGAACATGGTGTTCTTCATGAGAAAGACAAGTATTTCGATTTAATTCTCTTTGGCAATTGATTCTAATAGATGTATTATTATTCTTTGAGGTTTAGAGATCACGGGAGCACCTTTATATCACAAGAAAACTGAGATTTGGAGTGCCTGAAGGTGATTGCAAGGCATTAGAGGGGAGTGTTGTTCGCGTTCTAAAGGTAGGATATGAGAACTCATTGAATGTTTAATTTATATTAAAATAAAAATCTATATTTTAATGTTTCAAAGATCATAATTTGTGAAATCATGTTATTTTAGATGTTTAAAATTCTTTTTGTATTGAGAATAATCTCAAAAATCTCAAAAAAAATGACGAAAGTGGAAAACTATGCGTCTTGTGGATGGCTGGCCAACACAGTGACCGTCCACATCAGATGGCTAGGTCGATGGCTGTCTGGCCATCAGATGTCACCGGACGGCCATCCACCTGGCCGTCTGACCATCAAACAACCAGCAGTCTGCTCGTTTGATGCTTAGGATTTCTAGGATTTTTGTCCAACTTTCAAAGGCATGTTCTATCTCATCCAATATCCATTTCATCAGAAATTTTGATAGATGTTAGTTTATCATGTCTATTATTTTTTCACAAAATTTCATATTTTTCTAAGATCATTTGATATATAGTCCGTAAATTTCTTTACAATCTATATAATCTGTCCTGACAGCATTTTCGGTTGGACTTGTGACTGTTATAACTCCTTCCATTAAAATCTAAATCTTACCAAATTTTTTGGAAACCTTCTTCATACTCTCCTTGACCACTCTGTAAAATTTGAGAATTTTATAACACCATTTGAGATTTATTTTTCCCTATGTTTTCATTTGCTGAAATTTGTTAAAATCTAATCTTCGGATTCGAAGCGGGAGTCCGAAATCATATCAAATCAGTTCATAAATTAATGAAACCTTTTTTGCATATTTCATTTGATATATTTATCATGTCCGCCAAGTTTGACTATTTTTCAAATCTGTTTGCTATTTTTGGACCTATTTATTGAAATTTCAACTTCAGAAATTTGATTTAATACCTGAAAAATATATTTATTTGTCTGAAATTTTTTAGAATATTCTTAGAGAATATTATTCTAGAGTTTTTTAGATTTTGATCCCTGTACAATTATCTATTTCGGAATAAGTCCCTGTATCCTCCGTATTTTGGTATTAGTTGTTCTATGCTAAAAGAATTTAGATATAAATCCCTGCCGTCTACTTTCGTTAGGTTCGTGCAACTTCACCATGGTTAAAATGCAGGTTAAGTGTACCCAACCTAGGAAAAGTCTGAAACACCCCACTTTAACTTTCTGTAACCATCTCTCTCCTCCCGTCCATCTTCTCTCTCTCGCCATGCACCCGTTCCCACCTCTGCTACTTGGTTTCCACAAGACGGCGACGACGGCGATGATCCTTCTGACGGCGACGAAGACGATGATCCGGCGACCAGAGTAAGAAGAAAGGTTGGAGCTTTCAGAGGTGCCCTTCGAGCTATTGGCATCGTGCAACTTTCAAAGGTGCCCAATCACTCGACAACAAGAAAGGTATGAGTTTTTTTATCTCTTCTCTTTTTTGTAATGAGGGCCATTGCTTCCTCTCCCCATATTCATCCACACAGTTGGAAAAAATGCAATTTTTCTTCTCCCTTATTTGATCATGCACCCGTTCCCACCTCTGCTACTTGGTTTCCACAAGGGTTGGAGCAGGAAGAATGTCGGAGCCCTTCGATCCTTCTAATGGCGACGAAGACGACGATCTGGCAACCAAAGTCAGAAGAAGGTGATCAACTTATTGGCATTGTGCAGTTTTTAGAGGTGCCCGATCACTCGACGGCAAGAAAGTTTAGAGCTTTTTATCTGTTCTCTTTTCTGTAATGAGGGCTACTGCTTCCTCTCCCCATATTCATCCATACAGTGGGAAAAAACCCTATTTTTCTTCCCCCTTATTTAATCATGCATGCATTGCTTGGCTGGAGGAAGGATGAAGCAGTGACATCAGGAAAAAAATTAAGGGATTTGGTTAAGAGGAAGAATGAAGCGATGACGTTTTGAAAAACTTAACTTCTATCTTTCTTGTGCTTGGTTCAGAAAAAAAAAACATGTGAAATTTTACACTGAGATCTCGCTTGCCATGTGAAATTTTCATACTTGGTTGGTTGCTTTTTGTTACATGTTTAAATGTGCTTTTTGTTTATGTAATTTTTTTATCATATTTGCATATCTTGTTAGTCTAAGAAGAATCGTTTGTTGCAGGAGAATGGGAGATAATATAGATTACAAGCTTACATTGTTCTATGGTGGAGTTTGGAAGGAGGTTTCTTCTGATTTTAAATGGAACTATATGGGCGGGCGACAAAGGACTATGAGTGTAGACGTGGATGAGTTTTCAATTGTAACTCTAATTCAAGATTTTTGCCATGTGTGTAAATGAAGAATTGGGCAGCCACTAACATTCACTTATGTCATTCATTCCCCACACTAGACCAAGGGAGATTATGGTGGTTGATTCAAATAGAATATTGATGCAAATTGTCCAAGATAATGCGGCTGCTAAGAAGTTTACATTGTATGTTGTGGTTGATAAAGAGGTGCAGGTTACTCCTACTGAACCTGTTAGGCCATTTGAGTGTACCTGTGAACCTGGCAGAGCTTCCAACCCATCTAAGAGGATAACACAGCCCAATGAGAATATTGACCAGGAGACTGTAGCTAATTTTGAGTCACAATTTGATTATATCACATTTGATGATGTTGACATTGATGCTAATTTTGATGTTGAAGGTGAAGTTGTTGCTTCTGATGACGATCCTGTTATGGCTGAAGTAACCAATGAAGAAGAAGATTCAGACAAGTGCTACACAGATGAAAGTTATAGGAGTGTCTTGTCAGATTCAGATGATTACACTGTGAGTTCCGAAGATGGTCATGGTATCGAGATTATTGAAGGTTCTGCTGAGGATCCTCAAATAGTTGTAGGGGCAAAGTTTAAGAATGTTGATGCCTTTAGAATGTCACTGAGACAACACTGCATAAAATCTGAGTTCGAGATATTTTATATAAAGAATGACAAGGTTAGAGTCACTGCAAGGTGTAGTGACATGGATTGTGCATGGCGCATACATGCATCAATATTGCCAGATAACATTACATTTTAGGTGAAGACTATGCAAGAGAAGCATACTTGCATTGCCAACAACAATGCAGGAAATCACATGGCTTCAGCAAAGTGGATTGCACAAAGAATAGTTCCTTTGTTGAGAAGGGATCCCGTAATGCCTCCTTTCAAGATAAAGAGGTGGCTGCATGAAGAATACAATGTGGATGTCCCATATCACAGAGCATGGGATGCAAAGGAAATAGCAAATGAAATTATTTATGGAAAGTCTGAGAAGGCTTATGAGCAGATAACACAACTAGATAATGAGATCCTCAAGACAAATCATGGCAGCTATGTCAAGGTGAAGTTGGAAAATGATAAATCTTTTCAAAGATTTTTTGTGTGTCTACATGCATGCAAGATGGGATTTTTGGCTGGTTGTAGACCCATTCTAGGGCTAGATGCATGCCATCTTAAAGGCAGATACACAAGTGTTTTGGCTGCAGCTACTGGTATTGATGGAAATTGTGGTTTATTCCCAATTGCATATGCCGTGATGGAGGGAGAATCAAAAGATAGTTGGACCTGGTTTTTACAGAACCTAAAGGAGGCCATAGGGGAGGTTTCAGGGCTCGCATTCTTATCAGACATGGAGAAAGGGCTAGAAATTGCTGTGCAAAAGGAATTTCCTTTGGCTGAGTACAGGACTTGCATGAGGCACATGTACAAGAGCTTTAGAAAGAAGTGGCCAGGAGAATGTATGGAGCATTTGCTATGGAATGCAACAAGGTCCTTCACAAGGGCTGGATTTGAGGGGAGCATACAAGAGTTGATTCAGAATTCTCCTGATGTTACTGAATGGTTACAAGATAAGAGGGAGCATATTTGGAGTACGTCACAGTTCTCATTTGCACCTAGGTCCCACTACATCACCAACAATATCAGTGAGAGTTTCAATGCTTTTATTATACAGCATAGGGGTCTACCAGTTATAAATATGATTGATATGATAAGGCAACAATTTATGGTTAAAATGGATTTGAGGCATCGACAAGCGTCTCGATGGAGGGGGAAGTTAGTTCCAGAGTGTTGGGATCCAGGCAGGACGCGAAGAACGCAGTGGAAACGACGAATAAAATATCCCGCCTATTGCCCGCTGATCCGATTCGGAACGAAAAACTAAAACCGAAAACCGGATTATAATCTGATTACCGTGTGCGGATTCGAATCCGCTTCCGTCTCAGTTGCGTCGAGGCGATGCCGAGCCGCACAAGCGTCCGGCCTCCAGCGGTATCCACGCGATCCTCCGCGGTGGTTCATCCTCGTTCCCTCGTCCGTATCAGCTCGCTCGCTGAAGATCCGTCGCCGCAACGATGTCCGAAAACCCGCGGACAGGAATTCCTAACTTTCGGGAATCGCGCGCGGCGGAGACGGAGACTGTTCCGGCACCTCGAACGGGGCACCCAAAGGAGGAGAGAGAAAGGGGGGATGATGGCCAGTATGGGGAAACCCTGGAGCTTGGCTCAAGTTTCCTCAACAGCGCGTATATATATTAAGTCGGTGCGACTTTTCACAAAAGTCCTCGAGTTAATATAAATCCCACTTATGTACCACCGACTGAGAATCTTATAGCGTGTGACCCTCTAGGCCCATTTACCAGTCCGGTTTTCAGCCTGTTAAGTCTAATAACTAGTTATTAACTTATTGTAATTAATTAATATCTAGATATTAACTAATTACTTACCCGAATTAACATCGCATGTAAATTCGGTCGGACTTCTGATTAAGTTGGGTGCCAAGCAACACCGCATGATCCCGAAAGGTAATGGGGTTCAACAACCCACTCATGGAACCTATCCGTCCACAGTTACCACGTGGCTCTAATCCTTCGTTCGCACAATGCTCTCAAGTTAACCTAGGGTATGGTCAACTGTCAAACCCTAGATGGTCAACTCACTTGAATCAGACTACGTTGTACAATATCGAAAACATCTTTTCTGATATTGTTTCTGCTCTGGCCAGAGACTCCTGCGGATCTATTCTAGAGCATTCTCTCTCCAATTATCTGAGAGCGAACGATCCTTTATTGAACACACAATCACCTTCGAAGGTCTTCCGCTGGACCCAATCCTTGACTGTTAGAGATCCCGTGGATAGGGATTCGTAAGTCAAAGTCAAAGTCCAGAGGTCCACCGACAAGGTGTCTTTGGTGTCTCAAGTCTAAGGATCAACCACGCTATTGTGACTATGAATCAAGCCGATTGACAGTCAGGTAAATTACCATTCGGCGATTCATGTCGGATCAGTTCAGTGAATTCATTCCCCAATGAGCACCTACAGGTTTACCATTGTGTCTCCACACGAGTAACTAACGAGATTAGTCACCCTCATCATATGAGCTGGAATAACATGTACTAGTCTTACCGGATGTTTGATGTCCTTCTCAAACATCCTATGACTAGGAACAATTGAGAATCTGTGTTTATAAGTCACCAATCTCATTATTATGATCTCACCATAATCTGATGACTATTGCACATATTCATGGACTTCATTATGCGCAATTATTAATATGCCAATCTACATAATGAATTTAATGACATTGATTAGTGAACCAGATTGAAATAGGTGCCTTATGATTGGCTTAGAGGACACCTATATCCATCAATCTCCCACTTGGATTCAAGCCAATCACCTTCGTATTTGATCTCCATCAAATCTAGGTGATGCTCACATAAAGTCTATGACTAAGACTTGGTCAGGGATCTGCTAAATTATCTATAGATGGAATATTTCCATTACGTTATTTCCTCATAATTCTTTGTCTCTGAACTTGTGAAAGAGCCTCAAAATGTTCTATAACTTCTGAAGAGACCATGGCTCGATCACACAATTGATCGCTCCCACTGTTGTCCTACAACAATAGGACGGTATCAGAGACCTTTTAGAACTACATCTAGTTTAGGGATGAACCTTTTCATCCATACTGTTCTAATAACAATATCACTTGTTTATATCGTCACCTTAATATCGAGTTATGGATTGGAACCCTTCCAATTTATTCCTTTCTACTAGAAGGTTGAATCCATTATTTGACTTGAAATTTGAGTCAGTATGAACTCATAATTTCAAATCATCATCTCTATATACGTAAGTGCATCCTTGGCGCTTCTCAAGTGCTTAATGATGCATTTCACTCATGTATCTTTTAAGGAATTTTTTCTCTAAAGGAATAAATTTCATGTCTCAACAATTGAGATTTTTTATGAAATTTATGCTAAACATTTTGACATACAGGTCAATATAATATCCCCACCGATCTATCTTAATAAATTTGTATTTCTAATACATGGGATATTATAACTAAACCTATTATGGAGAAAAAAATGGTTAATAATGCTTTCACTGATAGTAACATCTTGATGTCATTCTTAATGACTTTAATGTTATTATCACAAAGCATTACTAAAGCGACCGTACTCCCACTGTCCTTTCTGAACACACACACAATCCATGATCATTCTTAATGATCACGTAGTATTTGACCATTAAGTCAAAACTTTTATTACAACTTAGGAAGCTTCAGTTTGATTCAATATGATCTTTGAAATCATAACTTGCTTCCTGGATATTTTAAAAGCTTTAAAAGTGTATCATATACATCTTTTCCTCAATCACATTGAGAGAACACTTTTAATATCCATACTGTCATCATCTCATGATTGTGATAGGCAGTATTGGCAAGAAGAATTCTAATAAACTTATTAATGGTAACTACTGAGAAAAACTTATCTTAGTCAACATTTTGACGTTGACTATTTTCTTCAGTTTACCATATAAGTTTTAAGTAGTCCATTTAAGCATGTCTTTATTCTGAAGATTTACTTGCTTTAGGTACAATACCCACTAGCAATACTATCAAGTTCTAAACTCAATAGTAGTAATGGACTATTGCTTAAAATTCTTAACTACTTGTCAATCTTAAAGTTGTAATTACAGAAAGCATCATCATAGATTTTAGATCATAATCTATATCTTTGAGTTTCTCTCATGTATGTTATGAGTGGTTCCAATCAGCTAAAGATTATCTAATAATCTTATGTTAACTTGTGTATCTAGAACATTTTCTAGTTTTATCAGCTCCCACTGTCTTCTTTGAGGACATATTCCTCTTCATAGAAAATAGTTTTTAGGACGATCATTATTCATGTTTATAATTCATATCACATATAAATTATTTGGTTTCCATATCTTATATGGACACGCACTGACTTATTTGGAACCATCTTTAAAGTATGGACATCTAATGTTCATACTCATGTTCACAAGGATAAAAATTAGGCAAATCTTATTATATTTATTGTACCATATCTTAATAAGATGCAATTCCTCATTCTATTATATTACTATGATGTACAATGAAGATCAATCGAGCGAGGATATAATTATCCTCTTAATGATTTATGTGAATCATATACTAAAATATTAGTTTCTTTGATCAAATCAAAAATTATAATATTTTATATTGATCTTGTATCTTAATCTCTCATATGCATTCGTCTTGTACTTCAGTAAGTACATACAGTCGAATCATTCTAAGAGTACACTAATAAGGTAAGTCAATAGAAGTGATTATCTTTGGCTTTATGAGGACATTGAGCTGTTTACATCAGTATGTATTAGCACAAATAATTTCTTATAGTACATTCTTGTGTACACTACCATAGATAATCAGGATTCACACAGTTCATTTTTATAGAAGACTTGTGAACATTCATCACATGATATGTCACATCAAGAATCTATAGTGCATTGACTGATTTGAACAACTATTGTTCCTTCTCAATCAAATATTCTTGATATCTTATGCAACTAAATAACAATTATTCAGTTTCATATTTGACTCCTATAGATATACAAAGATTTATTGTTTAACAGTAACCTATGAATATCATGAACAATAGTTGAGTCTAACTCAACACTTACATTTTCTAGATTTCCTTTTACTTGTCTAAGTCTGCACACTATCGCAGTTCTGAGAATCATTTCCAATATCTCTTATTGGATATGCTAATTCTCTAATAGACATGTAAAAGTTGATTAATAAGAATATCTGAAACTTCTTTCAAGTTTCATATTCGTTTTGTCTTTACTAGTATCTTTATATTGGTTGCAGTGGGAGAACTATTACTTCTCGATCTCAGCTGACCTTCCTTTATCCTTTCAGGTGTAGGTTCGACCATTTAAAATCTTACCACTTGCCTTTCTCAAAAGCACATCATAAATATCTCTTCATCTTGGTCTATCCAAATAAGAGATTTCATGACAATCATTGCCTTTCAAAAAGGCATACCATGACTACCTCTTCACCTTAGTCTATCCAAGAAAGAGGGATCATGATATCTGATTAGGATAGTGACTTTCACTTACCCCTAAAGACATTCTTTAGAGTTTTCTAGTCAGTTTGAATATAAGAAGTATTGGCATCCAATATGTCAAAATCTCGAATAGACGACATTTTAGTGAACGAAGAAAATAACGTGTTTTAAGCAGATAGTTCTTATAATTCAATTATGGTCTTTTATCTTGAATTATTTTCCACTGTTTTTCAACGGACTGTATAACCTTCAGTTATACAGAACGGAAGACTCCGACGGTCTCCTAATGAGGATCAGAATCTCCAAGAGTCACAGTATAACCTCGGGTAAACATATAGTATCATACTATTATCTTAGAGCAACCATCTTATGGTAATTGCAACTCCTTGCAATATCCGACCTTATTTCGGCTCCCAGGTCTTTAATGGTCCCGAGTAAACACAGTAGACCATTATACCTGGTTTAAGTTTTACCATCAATACGTGACAGAATAGAGTAAGAATGCAGCTCCCGGGTAAACGCGAGGAACTACACGGTTCCTCTATTCCAATCTCAAGGCATCAAGATGCCATAGTTAATAGTCCTTTCATCAGATGGTAGCAGATCTCGGATAAACACATAGAAACTGCCATCATTGAATCAAGTTCTAAAAACTATATTGATGAAGAGCCACGCGGTGCATTCTTAATGACTTGCGCTTCGGCTTAGACTTTAAATTGAAGGTTTTTGCTTATTTTATGTTGGTCTCATCCTAGGTGATAGTTTATAAATATATCATATATATTTAACTATGCCTAGATATTAGCAATTGATTCATAATCAAAAACTAAAAGCATGCATTATCCATACATGTTCATTATGTGGTCATAGACAGCACGGTAATTAACTGGAGCCAAACAATTAATCATCAAAACTATATAACAATTATATAATCTAAACATGTAAATACATAGCCACTGGTGATCTCATCTCCTGTTGCCTTCCGGGTTGCATTTGTGGATCATCCTCGCCTCTCCTCGGCTGGCGTGATTAATTACAAATAATGTTAATTTTTGAAACAATTTCAAATACAGATAAATTGTAAGAGAAAGTCTTATGACTGAGTACAATAATGGAGAGAGATAGAATTACAATGGAATGAGAGAGAGAGGGAGACTCGCAGGCCTCATTAATAAACATTTAATTAACCTATATAACACATTCCAAGATAATCCACACAAATCACATACTATCACATGATGTGAAATAAATAAAGTGCATGTCCATGACCGCTGCAAATTCTAACCAACCATACATGATAAAGCACATCACATAAAGGCTAAAATTTTGAAAATATAATAATTTTGGTTTTCTTAAAACTTAGGTACCAGTCAAAATTTGATAATTAGGATTTTCAAAAATCTTATTTTCTAACATGCAATAAATCTAATTTGAAGTATCAAACACATCAACATGTGCAAACAAAGCTAAAATTAAAATTCTAAAATATTCCATGCATAATTTAGAACAATTCTAAATTAATTAGTCTAACTCTTAAATTAATTTTAAATCACATTAATAACTATTATTAATGCGAAACAATCTAATATTTAGATAGAATTAAAAATTCTTAAATAACACTTATAAAGAATTTCTAATTCCTATTATTAATTACTTAACAACTTTTTGTTAAGAACCCCTTTATTAAATCATATTTCTCAATAACAATTATTAAGAAATAATAATTAGAACATTTCTCATTAAAATAGTCTAACATCTTAGACTTAATTTAATCTTTTAATAACTTTTATAAAAGATCAAATTCCAAGTAGATTAGATCAATAATAACTATAATTAAGAGATTCTTGAGAAGTTTAATTAAATATCTCAATAACTATTATTGAGAGTTTAAAAATAAATAAATAAATCATTAATAACTATTACTAAGGGTTAATACTCAAGAATTAATAAACACATTAAAAATAGTCAATTAAACACTTAATAACTATTATTAAGTGTCCCTCAATTATAAAATTAATTTCCTAACAACGATTGCTAAGAAATTGTAAATGTCCAATTAGATAATTAAAATAAAATTAACAACAATTGTTAATTAATTTTAAGATCAAAACCTTAATCTAATCACTTAATTAGAATGTAATTAACAACATTTGTTAATATTATTCAAGATCATGACTTAAAATAAATTAATAACATTTATTAATTTAATTTAAGAACACATCTTAAATAATTCCTCATTCTATTAAATTAAAAGGATTTAACAACACTTGTTAATCTTATTTAAGATCTCATCTTAAATAAAAAACCCTAATCTAAAGATCTCATCTTATTAACAATCTTTTATTAACTAAAAATTATAACTTAAGGTTTAAAACAAATTTTAAACTATTTAAAATAAATTTTAAACCATTTAATATAAATTTTCAATTAATCTGGGCAGGGTTTATATTCAAATAAACGGTTTTGGGGTTTTAATGGGCTGGGATAAATGGGCCAAGCCCATGGGGCTTAAGGGCTCGGGCTGGGCCAGCCAGGCCTAGCCCCTGGTCCGGCCTAGCTCGAGCCAGGCGGGGCCCGGGCTCGGGCAACCTGGCCGAGCCAAGTTGGGCGTCTGGCGCGCCCGGGCCAGGCCCAGGCCTCCCGGTCGAACCGGCACGGGGCCAGCCGGTCCAGGCGCCCAGCGCCTGGTTCGCCCGGCAAAACCTAGGGTTTTTGCCCCCTCTTTTTGCAGGTTTCGGGCGGCGCTGCCGGCAGCGACGGTGGCCGGAGGCTGATGGGGTTGGTGCCCCCTTTCGTCCCCGGCACCAGCAGTGGCCGGCCGGCGAGCCGTTGCCGCCGGTTTCCCCTTCCAAAACCTGCGGGTTCCTACTCCATTCCCAGCCGCTGCCGCCCCTTTTGCAGGTCTTCTCCAACGCCGTTCATGGCAAGGCTGGTCGGAGGTAGCAAGGAGGGGGGTTCCTGTACCTTCCCCGACTCCGGTGGTCATCGGCCGGCGAGCCAATGGTGTCGTTTTCCCCAAAATCCGACGGTTAAAACCAATTTTTAACCATGGCCTACTTCTTCTTTTGTTCTTCCAACTCCGGCCTCCGGCCACACCAGGGAAGGACAAGTATAGTTAGCTGGTCATACCAGCAAAGTAAAAGTGGTGCCCAATCACCATAAAATCCACTCCGAAGCCCATGAACGCGGTTGTTTATCACCATGAATAACCTTACAAAAACCCCATTAAAATAGATTTTCCCTCGCAGAATAATATCAATATTATCTCATGTTCATCCGATGAACAATCTCCGCGAGAGAAAAATATTCTGAGCATGGAAACTATATTAGAAGATTAATTTCGTCGTTCTGAAGCAGATCATAGCGGAACCTAGCTCTGATACCACTGTTGGGATCCGGACGGGACGCGAAGAATGCAGTGGAAACGACGAATAAAATATCCCGCCCGATGCCCGCTGATCCGATTCGGAATGAAAAACTAAAATCAAAAACCGGGTTGTAATCTGATTACCGTGCGCGGATTCGAATCCGCTTCTGTCTCGATTCCGTCGAGGCGATGTCGCGAGCCGTACAAGCATCCGGCCTCCAGCGGTATCCACGCGATCCTCCGCGGTGGTTCGTCCTCGTTCCCTCGTCCGTATCAGCTCGCTTGCTGAAGATCCGTCGCTGCAACGATGTCCGGAAACCCGCGGACAGAAATTCCCGACTTTCGGGAATCGCGCGGGGCGGAGACGGAGACTGTTCCGGCACCTCGAACAGGGCGTCCAGAGGAGGAGAGAGAAAGGGGGGATGACGGCCAGTATGGGGAAACCCTGGAGCTTGGCGCAGGTTTTCTCAATAGCGCATATATATATTAAGTCGGCGTGACTTTTCACAAAAGTCCCTAAGTTAATATAAATCCCACTTATGTACCACCGACTGGGAATCTTATTATGTGTGACCCTCTAGGCCCATTTACCAGTCCGGTTTTCAGCCTGTTAAGTCCAATAACTAGTTATTGACTTATTCTAATTAATTAATATCTAGATATTAACTAATTATTTATCCGAATTAACATCGCATGTAAATTCGGTCGGACTTCTGATCAAGTTGGGTGCCAAGCAACACCGCATGATCCCGGAAGGTAATGGGGTTCAGCAACCCACTCATAGAACCTGTCCGTCCACAGTTACCGCGTGGCTATAATCCTTCGTTCGCACAATGCTCTCGAGTTAACCTAGAGTATGGTCAACTGTCAAACCCTAGATGGTCAACTCACTTGAATCAGACTCCGCTGTACAATACTGAAAACATCTTTTTTGATATTCTTTCTACTCTGGCTAGAGACTCCTGCGAATCTATTCTAGAGCATTCTCTCTCCAGTTACCTGAGAGCAAACGATCATTTATTGAACACACAATCACCTTCGAAGGTCTTCTACTGGACCCGATCCTTGACTGTTAGAGATCCCGTAGATAGGGATTCGTAAGTCAAGGTCAAAGTCCAGAGGTCCACCAACAAGGTGTGTAAGGATTGAGGTTTCGGATCGGGTTATCGGGTCAGTTTCGGGGTCAGATCCCTTAGTTTGGGCCCTGGTGGGGCTGAGACTTAGTTTCTTTCTCAAGCTCGACGCGGTTCAAACGGCATCCAGCTAGGTGGACGTGTTTTAGGCTGTGCCACGTGGGCGCCACATGGACTGGCCTTGGGGCGCAAGAGTACGGCCCCGGTCATATCGTCTGAATGACGTCTTGGATGGACGACGCCATTTAGAGTACGACCCTGGTCTGTCAGTGTACGGCCCGGTCTTGTCTTCTGAATGACGTCGGGCTTGAACGACGCGTTTTACCCAACTTCTATTTGACCTCGCGAACCCTCCCTCCTTTCTCTCATTCTCTCCTTTCTCTTCTCTCTCCTCTCTTCCCTCCGATCTCTGGTGACCCCTCCCCCTCTCCTTGCTTTCCTCCCTCCATTCCTCCTCTCCCTCCATTCCATTAACCTACCAACTTCCTCCACTACCACCACCACTTCCTCCGCGGCGCACTTCTCTCCGGACGGCGGCCGACGTCTAGGTGGAGTAACGGTGTCCACGGCGGTACCGGCGGCAGCGTGTGGCGAGGCGAGTTGGCGGCTTGGAGCTAGGAGGAGTTCGAGTAACCGGTAGGGTGACGATCCCTGTTATATTTTGTTTAAAAACCATATTTTTCCTGCTTGGAGCATGTTTAGGGATTTTCTTGGGGTGAAAATATTAAATGCATGTAGTGAGAAATTTGGGTGTTTTAATGGGTATTTAGGTTCTTCTCCTCCTTCTCCACTTTGTTCGTATTTTTACACGATTTGGGGGAGGAAATTCCACCCCGTGGATTGGGGGAAGGCGGAGGGAGAACCTGTTTGTGAAGGTTGAATGGCGTTGGGGGATAGTGACGCCTTTTAGAAAGGCGGCTTTCGCCCACGACGCGATTTGACTCAGATAACAGACTTTGTCTCTGGAACTGAATGGCGTCCAAGGACAGCGACGTCATTTTAATCGCGTCCTCCGTAAACGACGCCTTTTAGGCCATCTTCCGAGGCCAGTTTTTCTATGAACCAGTTTAGGAAGCCTGAATGACGTCGGCATTAAGCGACGCGATTCAAGCCAGAATTTCATTAATCCCTGCAATTAACACGTGTTTACACTATTAGATAGTTTAATTAATTGCATGTTTAGAAATGTACTCGATGACGATGGGTTCCATGTGATCGGATTGCACTGTGTTGTGTTTTGTGCGATCATGGGCCTAGAGTGACAGTTGTTAGCGCTTAGGCACCCTGTGTCGGTGTGGAAATGACACGGCGCCGGTGTGGGAGTGGCGAGGTGACGCCTAGAGAGAGGGTCACCTGGTGTACCCCGGGGTATAGCTAGTACCATTGTGGGAGTGGTACATTCGGAGTGTCACTCGTGCTGGGGGAAGCAGAACCACCTGGAGCCTGTCAGGCCGGAGTAGCCAGCGCGCTATCCGAAGGGTTGCTGTTTGGTCTCAACGGGTCGGAGTTTCTCGCGTTCAGCCGTATGGTTGGCATGTTTTGCCGAGACGCTGGTTGTGGGCTCTGTGGTAGAATGGTTTCAGAATTGTGCATGTTATATTTCGAATGCATGTGTTTTATATCGAAATCTAGGAGTTATGTTTACTGCTTTACTTGCTTGAATTATCTATAATTGCGTTGCTACACTTGTGGGTGCGTGAGTGGGTGGTGGGGATCGAAGGATCCCTACTGAGTCTTTTCGACGAGACTCACCCCTGCGGTTTTCAGGTGAGAGTTCCAGGCAGGCGTAGCGAGGAGAGTATTGCTTTGGGTCGTGTGCGAGTAGCCATTGTTCCGGGATATGCCCCGATGTAGTTGTCATTTTATTTTCTGACCTGTATGCTTAATTATTTCATTTCAGTTGGAGTATGTAATCATTTGCTGAGTCGAGTCGCATTGTAATAATTTTTAATTCTTGCACTTCCTTTTCAATTCAATGCGATGTGAATGTTTAGCTTAGTTTATTATTTATTTCCCAAACTTATCTAGATCCTAGTTTAGCTCCAAATTAATGATTCGGTACCCATTTAGTAATCGGATCTCCGATTATAGGATGGCGGGTCGTTACAAGATGTCTTTAGTGTCTCAAGTCTAAGGATCAACCACGCCACTGTGACGATGAATCAAGCCGATTGACAGTTAGGTAAATTACCATTCGGCGATTCATGTCGGATCAGTTCAGTGAACTCATTCCCTAATGAGCACCTACAGGTTTACCTTTGTGTCTCCACACGAGTAACTAACGAGATCAGTCACCCTCATCATATGAGTTGGAATAACATGTACTAGTCTTACTGGATGTTTGATGTCCTTCTCAAACATCCTATGATTAGGAACAATTGAGAATATGTGTTTATAAGTCATCAGTCTCATTATTATGATCTCATCATAATCTGATGACTATTGCACATATTCATGGACTTCATTATACACAATTATTAATATGTCAATCTACATAATGAATTTAATGTCATTGATTAGTGAACCATATTGAAATAGGTGCCTTATGATTGGCTTAGAGGACACCTATATCCATCACTGAGGCCCTTCGTTATGTACAACAAATCAGTAAGAATTTGGAGAAGTATCAAGTAAGAAGATCCGATGATCGTAGAGCAGAGGTGTGTGGAGATGCATTTAGATATGATGTGAATCTTTAGGAGAAGACTTGTACATGTCGGAGGTGGCAAGTGATAGGTCTTCCGTGCGAACATGCAGCTGCTTTCATCACTACTATTAGAGGTGCAGTGCAAGATTATTGTGATCGCTGCTACTCAGTGGCTACGTTTAAAGAGGCATATGCAGCTGCCATCTCACCCATCACTGACAGGAGCTCTTGGGAGCCGCTTCAGTTGGACTACATTGTCCTTCCTCCAAAGGAGTACAGACCTAAGGGTAGGCCCAAGAAAAAAAGGATCAAGGACAAATTTGAGAAAGCCGATCCAAAAAGGCCACGACACAAGTGTACGAGGTGTGGTCAAATGGGGCATCATAAAACCACTTGTAAAATCCTCCCTTCATGTAACTCTTACATATTAAATGGCATCAAAGAATAATTTTTTCCTAGAATAACTACCAATTATACACCTAGTCTAAATAGAATAATTTTTTCCTAGTATAAGTTCCATGTTTAGTGAGAATGAGGTATATGATAATACAGCCTAATGGAACCTTGCCTAGTGCCCCTTTTATTATACAATAGTGGTTTAATCTTACATGCTAGGATCTTAGCACACACCTGACTACACAATGAAAATATTGAAGTAATGATCCCTATGCAAGCCTCCTTGGGATATTGATAGAAAACTATCTTCCAAACTCCTCTGTGAGGCAAACAACTAGAAAACTATCCTCCAAACTCTATAAGACTTCCGTCCACTCCCCCATCCTTCTTCACCCATGGTACACCTCACCTTTCTCTCATTCACAAAACCCTCGACAAGTACAACCAACAAATAGTGGTGCATTCAGGACTTCCTTCTTTCCTCCAATTCTGCTTAAAGCTGGTCCTCATCATAAGAACAGGAACCATGGATCCTGACAGGACCACTGAAGGTGACCCATCTACAGGTAGTGGAAACAAATTTGTCATGAGAACAAGAACCACTAGAAAGCCATACAGATTTAGAGCACAAAATTTAGCATGCCACTAGAAATCCATACATATTTAGAGCACAAATAAATGCTCATTTGAAAGGTTTGAACACTAATCATGACAAGTTTTTCTTTGTATGAGCTATTGATTCAATTATCTCATTATGTCCTTTTAATAACTATTATACAAAGTTAGACTGCTCTAGAGCTTGTCTTTTTTTTTTGCAGGCCACCAACCTTTCTCAGTCAGACTGGGGTCGAAGGTAGCACTTAGGGGAGTGTTTCATGTTCTACTGAAGCTCAAAGTAGGAGTGGAAGCCATGACAAACGTGGTGGCAACAAAGGAAGATCAAGTGCTAGCCGTGGTAGAAGGAGAGCTACTGGTGCATAAGGAGGCCGGGACAATTCTGGAACCTCCCAAACTAGGGCTAGCAAAGACATTGTTGGATAGTCTCAAGCTGGATACTGCTCAAAGCCGAGGGTGGATGAATTCATAAAAAATGTCCTTTTTTGTTTAACATGATGAAAATACTTGTGTTGGGTTTAGTATAGTCACATTGGATGTATTTTCTCTTGTTTTTTAATGTTTTTTCTTCAGTGTGGTTGTTCTCTTATAGACTATCTAGCAAAGGCATTGTTGGATAGTCTCAAGCTGGATACCGCTCAAAGCTGAGGATGGATGATTCACAAAAAACTATCATTTTTTGTTTAACATGATGAAAATACTAGTTGTGTTGGGTTTAGTATGGTCACATTGGATGTATTTTCTCTGATTTTTTAATGTTTTTTGTTCAGTGTGATTGTTCCCTTATAGGATATGCCAAGAATTGATGTTGTGACTGGAGTCCATCTTTGTTGGTAACAAAGAATATGAGGTCATAGAATATTCTTTATTTCTTTGAAGATAAAACACTGGTGAGGATTTAACAGGATATTCATTCTAATCACGTATCAATTCAGCAAAAAGGTTGGTGGGATATGGAGTTACTCATATGATAGGTTGCAGCTGGCATTAGTGTTATCACATGTTCTTGTGATTGTTCAGTGTGGCTGTTCTTTTTTATTATTATTATTTAGATGTGTTGTTCTTCAGCAAAAAGGTAGGTGGGATAGTCGGATGATTAGCAAAGATGTTATTTAAACTTTAACAATACCTATATTCTTCATGTAGCCATTACGTGCAAGTTACATGAAACAAATATTAAAAGCTAGTAGAATTACAAATGCCCAACAAAGGATCATCACACGTTAGAGGCATCTTTCTATTGATGCAATTTTATTAGTAATCTTTTCCTCTATCGCCATTAATTGATATTTGATATCCACTATCATGTAATTTGCGTCATCCATCCAGTCAAAAAATCCACAATCTCCATTGTTGTTGTAACAAGGACATTGGTAGAAACGTCGACCTTTGCTAGAAGGTTTAAAAGATACAAGCACTCTACATCTTCCTCTACCGCACGGACATTCAATTCTTGATATCATATTTTGAAGATGACCAAAGGAACTTGAAGCCTAAAAGAAGAAGAGGTGAAAAATAAAATGAGTTGCCTATTATTTGTACATTAAATAAAAAATAAAAAATAAAAAAAAAACATACCGATTCGGCCATCACACGATTGGGTGAGAAAGATGATCGATGTAGAAGAGTGAATGAGAATGCAAAGGAGAAGAGAGAGCACTGGAGTTGGCAGAGTAGAGGTCAATTTATAGCCCTCGATGGGTTCAAACGGTTCTTTTTATTACCGTTATAGGGACTATGTCATAATTAATAAACTTCTCAGGGATGTCGTTAGAACTTACTTTTACAAACACATTTCAAATCGAAAAAAGGGGACAGAATAGTCTTTTTAACCTATTCTGAAACGATCCACTTACTTAGACGGAATCTTATAGGCATATACTCAACATCTTTTCTTATACGTAACGGTTCTTTACCGAAGGGACTAATAAATCTTGTTCATAAACTTTACGGGGACCAAAATCTAAATACACAAGATACAGGGACTAGTATCGAATACTAAGAAACCTGTTGACAACATAGTCAAATATCACATCTATATGACCATGTTGGCTGATTCCATTATAAGTATATATATTGGATAGAATATTTTGTTTGGAATTTGGGGACAAATGGGTAGAATCCTGATTTCCCGCTGGCTAAAATCAGGGGACAGTAATACGTAAAGCCTTGACAGTTTGGAGTTTGATGGGACTTAAACTCGCCGGTTCTGCATAGTAACTAAGACCTTTGCATCATTTACTTAAATGCTTTGATATTTGTTTTGTTTGGCTCCTTATGTTGTGGTTTGAGTGTATGTCTGTTATGATATAATTTAATTTGTTCAATTGGCACATAAATATGAAATATTTACTCCATATGTTCATTTGAATTCAACTTAGTCATTTGAATCCTTTGATCATCCTGTTTAGCTGTCATATGATCCATAGAATGAATCTAATTTGATAAGCTACTATGCCATGATATTTGCTATTTGATATGTGATATACTTAGGGGATGGTGATACGTAACGTCCTGACAATTTGATATATTATGTTCGATATGTAATACGCTGTGATCATGGCTAGTAAAATTTGATATGCCTGTTATGCATGCCATATATACTATATGTTAGTTGATCAATTCATGCTATTAGAAAACACATTTGATTTAATAAGTTTATATCTAATCATGTTTTATATTATGTTCTTATTTGAGATTTATATAGAACTGTGAATTCTAATTAATTAATTATCATTACTTTTCAACTATTATATTGTTTAACATTTGGTGAGTCTCATTCCCTACTGAGTAGTTGTATTCATAAATTCTATTAATATTTTCAGAGTCTACTGAGGAGGAAGTGTTAGATTCTAGATTTGGTGGCAATATTTGGATTAGAAGACTTCTACTATTATCTAGGTAGATTTACTTATTGCTTAGTAGATTGATGTAGTAGGAATAAAGTGAGATATATGTACTTTTTCATTCTTTAGTGAGTTGAGTGTTTTATTTCTTATGGACATCTGGTATACTTTGAGATCTTGGTATTGATGTTATAGATTTGTGAAATTATGGTATTGACAAATAAAAATTTTATTGGATTGTTTTGATGGTAAATGGCGTGTTTATTGTTCTGGTTATTTGTCTCTCATCATTCATATCCGATTTATATGTTATTTAAATCCGTAGCTACGTAACTTGAATATGAAGTGAGTCTAGATGACTGAACTAGATCATGGACGTAACAGAGAGAGAGAATTTAGGCGGGAAACATAATTCTCTAGCGTTGACACGTGACACCAAGAAACTCTGTTTTATATATATAGTATAAATGACAGTTACGCTGCTAGTTCAAAAATTGAAATGCTCAACAAACTCCCTGAAATCAAGAAGTTAGTTACGCTGGACGACAGTCTCAGTTGACGGCAACTATTCTGGATGGCAGTCAAGTCTGTTGTCTACTATGCTAGATGACAGTTAAGCCTGCCGTCAAGCAGACATAGACGATGTTTGGTTTGGCCGTTTACCCCGCTACATGGCCATATCTCTCGTCGTTTGTATTTGCTTGACGACGACTGAGGCTAATGTTCATTTCATATTGTGCCTAAAATTTTTGTATATCCTGTCAATTGAATTATTAATGTGTGTTAGTGCAGCTGCAGGATGGAAAAAAGGACAGTAACAGCTCAATAAACACTGGAGGCTAATAACTTCAGGCGTATAAACTATGAGTTCTTTTTTAACAAAATAATGAGGAGTCTATACTCTTTAAGTTATTTGATTGGCCAATAAAAATCTTCTAGTTTTGCATTTAAATAAGGTTTTATTTTTTTTTAACCCAGCATGCATCATGTAAGATAGAATTGGCATGAAGATACAAAACTGGGAAACTCCATTCGGAGGATCTAGACCACAATCAATCAATGTTGTCATTTCCATCGCAATGGACGTATCTTGACTTAGTTCAAACTCAAGTGCTTTTGGCTAGCAAGGCCTACCCCCTTTCCCGTGCTTGAAGCTCTCTCTACCCCCTTTCCCGTCCTTGGGTTTAGATCTCGCGGGGGTTGAAACATGGATTGAGAGAAAAATGAGAGAGAGATTGATCTCGTTAATAACAAAATTAGTTATAATTATCCTATTAGACTATCTCAATAATGATAATAAATATTTTTATCCTAATAGATTGTCACAATATTAACAACAACAACAATAACAACAATAACAACAACAACAACAATAATAATAATATGAGTGAGAAAAGTGAGTTAACAACAACAACAATAATAACAATAATAATATAAGTGAGAAAAGTGAGACAGAGACTGGTCTCGTTAATAATAATAATAATAATAATAATAATAATAATAATAACAACAACAACAACAAATTAGTAATACTTTTTTTAAAAAAATAATAATATCAAAATTAGTTATTATTATCTCATGACACTACCTCAATAATAATAATATAATATCAAAATTAATTATTATTATCCTAAGAGATTGCAAAAACAACAACAACAACAACTACTATAATAATAATATAATAGGAGAAAAAATAGGAGATAGAAATATTAATAGAAGAGAAAAAATGTGAAAGAGGAGAAAGAGAGATAATAATAATAATAAAGTAAAGATAATAATAATAACAAAGTACTTTTAAAAAATAATAATAATGTCAAAATTAGTTATTATTATCCCATGAGATTGTCCCAATAATAATAATAATATCAAAATTAATTATTATTAACCTAAGAGATTGCAGCAGCAGCAGCAACAACAACAACAACAATAATAATAATAAATAGGAGATAGAAATATTAATAGGGAGAGAAAAATGTGAAAGAGGAGAAAGAGAGTTAATAATAATCAAAATAATAATAATAATATCAAAATTAGTTATTATTATGCCATGGGACTATCATTTCGATATTAATTTTAATAAGAATAATAATAATATCAAAATTAGTATTATTATCCCATAAGACTATCCCAATAATAAAAGTAATAAAATAATATTTTCAAAATTAATAATAACTAATACTTTCCACCATCTTAGATTAACATAATAGTAATAATAATAATAATATTTAAAAAAATATCAAAATTAGTTATTATTATCCCATGAGACTACCCCAATAATAATAATAATAATAATAATAATAATAAGAAAATAATAATACATTCAAAAAATAATATAATAATACTTTCCACTATCTTAGATAATAATAATAATATCAAAACTAGTTATTATTATCTCATGAGACTACCTTAATAATAATAATAATAATGTTAAAATTAGTTATTACTATCCTAAGATATTGCACAATAACAACAATAATAATAATAGAGGACGTAAAAATAGGAGATAGAAATTTTAATAGGGAGAGAAAAATGTGAAAAAGGAGAAAGAGATGACATAATAATAATAACAATAATATCAAAGTTAGTTATTATTATCCCATGAGAGTACCATTTTGATTTTTTTTATTATTAATATCAAAATTAGTTATTATTATCCCATAAGACTATCTTATAATAATATTATTATTATTAAAATTAGTTATTATTATCCCAAGAGATTGCAACAACAACAACAACAATAATGATAATAGGCGACAGAAAAAATAAGAGATGAAAATATTAATAGGGAGAGAGAAAAATGTGAAAGAAGATAATAATAATAATAATTTTAATTTTAAAAATAAATAATAATATCAAAGTTAGTTATTATTATCCCATGAGACCACCATTTTAATATTAATTATGAATAATAATGATTTATCAAAATTAATTATTATTATCTTATGAGACATCCTTTTGATATTAATTTTAACAAGAATAATAATAATATCAAAATTAGTATTATTATCCCATAAGACTAACCTAATAATAATAATAATAATAAAATATTTTCAATAATAATATAATACTTTCCACCATCTTAGATTAAAATAATAGTAATAATAATATTATTATTATTTTAAAATAATAATAATAATATCAAAATTATTTATTATTATCCCATGAGACTGCCCAATAATAATAATAATGAAATAATACATCCAAATAATAATATAATAATACTTTACGCTATCTTAGGTAATAATAATAATAATAATAATATTTTAAATAATAATAATATCAAAATTAATTACCATTATCTAATGAGACTACGTTAATAATAATAATAATAATAATAATAATAATAATAATGATGATGATGATGATGATGATGATGATGATGATGATGTCAAAATTAGTTATTGCTACCCTAAGAGATTGCACAATAACTACAACAACAATAATAATAATATAGGATAGAAAATAGGAGATAGAAATTTTAATAGGGAGAGAGAAAAATGTGAAAGAGGAGAAATAGAGATAATAATAATATCAAAATTAGTTATTATTATCCCATGATACTACCATTTTATATTGATTTAATTATTGTTATATTAATATCAAAATTAGTTATTATTATCCCATAAGACTATCTACTACTACTATTAATAATAATCATAATTGGGTTGGAGTTCACAGTATTTTGATAGAGGGGTATAATTGTAGTTTTCTTGAAGATTTTAAGAGCTATTTATGATAATATGTGAGAGTCAAGGGTGTATACAAATATGATAACCTGCAGGGGTATATATGCAAAAATCCTAATTTAAAACTCCCAAAAAAGCACATTTTTTTTTGAAATTTTAAAAAATCCCAACAAGCACACATACCTTGCCTTCAGAAAAAGACAACCGGCTCACAAGATGAAGCAAATAATCAATCACGTCCGATGAGGATCCAACGGTTCACAACACTTGGAAATCATCCGACGTCTGATCGGATTTTCCTAATGTTTTGGGGCCAGGGTGGGGTCCGTGACGGAGGGCCCTGTTGACCGGGAAGGGGTCGGTGTTCCCCCAGCCTCCCCGGCGGCGGTTAGCTGAAGGATTCTTCGTCGAATCCCCAATCTCCTCCAGGCCCCTTCCCTCCTCTCCTCACAAACCCATTCCTCCAGAAGGAAGGACCTGACTCCGTGAGTCGACACGCTCGCTGTTGGAAGAGAGAGAGAGAGTGGGGACGCGGGTGTGGGGAGGCGGCGGGCGTTCTTCCCCTATGGCAGCGGCGAAGATCCAAGCGCTCTGGAACCACCCAGCCGGTCCCAAAACCAGTTAAGTTCCCCCGTTCGTCGTTGTTCTACCCCCCTTTTCCTGTTTGTTTGCCCCGGATGTCCAATTATTGGCCGAGATTTCTACTCCTCGGGGTTGTAATCTCAGCTGCACAAGCTGCGTTCATGTTCTTGGGGATCGGTCTGGGGCGACTAAGAGTTGTGGCTCGCGGAGTAGTTCTTTTTTTTTTTGTTGGATATGTTCAGCATCTAAGCGAAAAAAATGAAGATGAAATCTGGTTATTGATATGCGGTTTGATTTCAACTCTGATGCCAGCTGATTCTGTGTGGTGTCATCTGTGTTTGGTGACAACTCGGCAGTGTGGTCTCATCTGTGCGGTCTCGGCGGATCTTCTGAATCCGGACTGACCTTTGTCTGTGTGGAATGCGTGTCGTGACTTCGACGTAGCCGTGGAGCATGTGCTGTTACAGTTACTTAAGGCGTATTTGGGGTGAAACTTTTAATTGGAAGCTACATTTATAACTTTCCCTTTGAACGTAAAAAATATTGCACGACAATAGTTATAAATAATTTTGATTAGATTCGAAAGTCAAATATTTCCTAGTAACTCTACTTTTTTTCTAATAGAAGAAGCTCTGATTTGGAGCTTCAGGTTGTGAGTTAAAGAACCAACCTGAATATTATATAAATTGCTCTCAACACCGAATTCTCCCTTTCAAACTAATGAGGTGGAAGTCCAAAAGTGCTTCTAATTGGAAGCTGCACCAAATGTGGCTTTGGGGGTCTGTTTAGAAACAATGTAAAGTTTGTTACATGCACAAAGTTTCTAGGAAAGTTGATCATAATGTGGATGGTAAAATTCAGAGGATAGTCAGTGGTGTTTTTCTTTGGTCATCTGAAATTTTTGAATCACCAAAAATCCTCCGGAGGGTTTTTGTTCCCTACTCTTGCACATTTCCCCATTTTCCATATTAATATAATTTGTGGCCTTCCATGTTCAAGGAAAAAAAAAATTCTTTTCCAGAAAACTTGTCCATGCAACAGATTTTACACTACCAAATGCAATGTTAATTGCATTCCACTTTCCTGGTAATTACCATCATTGGAGTTTTAGTTTGCTGTTCATATCTTGAAGTGTTGTGGAACAGTGGAAGGTTTCCCCCACCCCCTCTCCCATTCTTGGAATTACATATATAGAATTATCACTTCATAGTTGAGTTGCTCTCTGAAAGGCTTGTACTACAGCATTGTCCAAGGCTTGAGAAACTTTTTATTTTGCAGACTTTTGGCCTTTACGTCTCTGATGTTTGATCACATGTTCCGCCCCTCCACAATGATAAAGGGAAAAAAAACCACCCATTCTTCAGTCATTCTATTCCCGATTCACTTTGAGGCTGGAGATGCTATTTTAAACAACTTTTTGGCAGGCAAATAAACGATAATCCCATGACAGTATGAATCAATGCATCAGTTGTTGGGACTATATGATTGTTCCTTTGTATGTGTGCACTCTCCACCTTTCTCTCTCTTCTTGCTGCAGGCAGAGTGATGTCACAATCTGCACAGGTGTAACACTCTCCTGTCTCCTTGTCGAAGGATAAGGCTTCTATTTTGATAGATACACCACATATTAGAAATATCAAGAGATTCACCATTTTATGATTTGCATTAATTGTTGCCTATGGAGATTGGGGACGTGTTCATCTTTCATTGCTGATCCTTAATATCCACAGGTTTCTGGTGACATGAATCAATTGCTTTTTGGTGAGTCAGTCTGGTGAACTAGCATCCCATAGATTAGAGATAATGCCATGCTTGAACAGTTACTTTTTCCTTATTTTGATGTCCTAATTTATCACGCTGTTGTTTTCCAGTTGTGTACTTAAAAGATGAGTTTAAGGATTGAAAGAAGATGGCGCCAGTCACATGAAATATCTTAACACAGTTTAAAATGTGCAGGTCATAGTACCATTCTCTCTTTACATGTTAAACTTTGATGTATCCTATTCTCGTGAAATTTTTTTATAAGGAATCATATGAAATAGTGTAAGAGGTTATGATTATACTTTAAGAAAGGAGCAAAAGGAAACATCCAGGGGGAAGAACTTTGAATGGTGGACGAACTCCTGGAAGAAAATACTGATATTGAAGTCACATGGTTCCTTAAGATTGTAGCCGATTTGTGGAAATGGAAGGGTTACTGATGCCAAAGTCTAAGTGTATGGGGGAAGATAAAGGGGTTAAGGTTCTTCAGAGTAGCTTAATCAGCTTTAAAGGGTCATTTCAATGCCTCCTGTTAATGCCAGGAGGAAGGCCACAAGAGTGGATTGTTTGCTTCTGTTAAAGGCTCAGAAGTAGATTTGTGATGTCTTGGTGATGAACATGGTGATTTATGAGCTGCTGACATCTTCCTTTTTAGAGCAGGAGAGCAGAAAAAAAAATGAAACACTTGACCCGATTGGTAGAAAGCTTCAGTGGGTAACATGATGAAGGTCTCAACCATGGTTTTCAGGATCAGCTGATCTGGAACAGTAACGACATTGTCTATCTGATTTTAGCCCCCAAAATCTGATCTTGGCATTCTTGTAAAAGGGCAAAAAAAAGGGAATTGAGCTCGAGCTGCAGCCCTCGATAGGCCGATTTTCTGTGGATTGACCAATCCAAGGCTTGATTAACTTGCTCTTGGCTAAGTTGACCTGTTTCTTATGCATGAGAGGTGTGCAGTTGTGGGATGTGTTTGGTTTTCCTCACTTTTTTTGGTAGTGGACAGTACCACAATTTCATTAAATGAAAATGAAAGGAATGTTCAGGTATGGTATGTGTAAGCTCTCAAAAGTTTCTCTTTGCAAAAGTAAGTATGCACGCATAAAGAAAAAGCACACCAAGATTGTGTGTTTTACTTGATCGTCTCAATGATTTCAATAAAGGTGAGCCATCTTCATTTACATTGCAAATTATCTAGTCCCATTCTTGCACCTTATCATAAATGAAAGATGCTGTCCTATTAGTGGTCTTGGCCTCCTGCTTGAAGTTCCTTGCATTCCTTTCGCCCTGCCTCACCCATAAAGCAGCAGGCAGAATCAGCCACCACAGTTCCTGGTCTCCCTTTTAAGGTCCATCCAAGTTTTCAAGGCATACACCTAGGCAACACCTAGGCCACAAAGGCTTTTTTTTTCTTCAAGGCCCAAGCAGCTGAATGCCTTGTTGGACCTTGAAAAAGTGGGTCTAGCTGCTGCTTGGGCATGCTTGGGCGGGCGTAGCACACTTAGGGGACATGTAGGCCAGTTCACGGGCCAATCAAATTGGATCCATTAGTATTTAGGACCCCATAAAGGGTTGTGGGGATGATTGGGCGCTAGTTCTTAGTACCCCTTCATCTCTTTCTCATCATTTCTTCTTCCTTGTTGTCTCAAGCCTTGTTGCTCCCATGGAATGCAGAATCGGCCGATCCTGATCCGGATCGGCCGATTCGGATCGGGATCGGCAGGTCCCGATCCAGGCCGATTTCGGCCGATCCGATCCCGATACGGATCGGGATCGGCAGGTCGCAATTCGGGGACCCGATCCGATCCGGAATTCCTTGGTTGCTTCTCAACAAACCAATCTTAGGCATTGATAATGAGACGCTCCTACAAAGATGATTAGATTCTCCTCTTGCTATGTTGGCCATGATCAGGTGACAAGCCCACTTGCCATGGTTGGTAGAGTCGGCTGATATTTGTATGTATCGGCTGTTAAATGCCGGTATCAGCTTGGACCGAAATGAAATTGTGGCTGAAATTGGGTCATATAGATATACTTTTTTTCAAAATAATGGTACTGAAATGATACAGGGCCAAAGAAACCGACAGGGCCGAAAGAAACCGACTGATACAGCTGTTACCAATATCGGTATGTGTCAATTTCAGCCCCATCTGATGCCGACAATACTGCCATCCTTGTACTTGACAGCGTCAGCGAAGTTGGAACTCCTCATGGTCATTAGCATCCTCTCAGACGACCCCATGCAATAAGTGGGATGTTAAAGCACAGCCCTTTTGATAAGCAAAGTGTGGGTATATTCTAACCTTTTTTTCCCCCTATGACACCAGACTACATGTTACTCTTTTTGCCTTATTGGTTGTGTGGCCCATCACTTGTCCAAGTATAATTATTTGTTGGAACTAGCATTTGCTTCTATATCGCTTCTTCATCTGTGGATTCTTTTCTTTATTGGAACTTTGGTGGGACTTGTAGCTAGTTTTCTATGTAAATAACATAGTTGAACGCAACTTTAAATTGGGAATGACATCATTAAGTATGTGTGACTATCTTGAAGGACGTTAAGTACTTGGGACTTACAAGCCCGTATTTCTTAGAAAGGTTATTCAAATGAGGGAAATGGAAAAGGAGGGGATGTTTATAAAATGGATGTCGAAGAGTTCAGAAATGGGGATAAAATAGACATTTCTTAGTGCAGCCCTGCAATGGGGCTTCAAGAACAGGCTTAGCGTTTTAACATGTAATGAAGCTCCAACCTTTACCTGGGTGTACCCTGGATGAATAAATAGCAGCTGTGGACAGGCTGGGCACTAAAGGGATGCCATGTAATCTAGACATAGCTATCCATTTTTTTTTTTGGGGAGATTCCCTTCCACATGGTATCTTTGATGTTTTTTCATCAGTAGTTTGGACATTCAGGATGGGTAGCGATTGAGTGCATCCATCAAGTCAAAGTTTTGGGGTGTGGAGGGCCAATATAGGAAAATATCTCTTGGAGAAAGTTCAGCCCGATTTGTCCTGATTTTCATATGTTTTGTTTTTTTTCCTGAAGTGGGTGGTACCATGTGTATGATAAAATGGAAGAGAACATATGCAAAAGAGGGGGAGGATACGCAACAAAAAATCTCCCAGCAGAAAGCACCAGGCCAGTGCAACTCTATAAGCTCACCCCAAAAGCTCAAAAAGAGTGGAGTTTGTTAGGTCCACTTTAGAATAGATACTCGTCCAATCTTTCACATGGTGACAAACAAAAGAAATAACATGGTCCGAGGAGTGTGCTTCCCTCCTAAAAACTCTAACGTTGCGTTCACTCCACAACACCCAAATAGTAGCATGAAGAATCAGCCTTAGAAGGCCATGATCTCTCCCATTTGCTCAAAATATGCTCCATAGATTCCCAAGAGGAGCTAGAACACTGCATCATGTAACTCAGCATATCCCGGACCTCGCTAGAAAAGGAGCAAGTGAAGAACATGTGATCCAAAGACTCTTCCTCTGGTCGGCATAGACAGCACTGGTTTAGAAGACCTGGCACAAAACGGATTAGTCTATCACAAGTAGGGAGCCTATAGAGGGAGGCTCTCCAAAGCAGTACCTGCACCTTGGACGGGCTCTTGGTCTTCCAAACAGCCGAGAGAAAGGAAATTTGACGCTGCCATCTACCATGAAATAGTAAGCCGGTTTAACAGAGAGCCTCTTTGAACATAAAAAGAATATTGCATGAAATTAGTTATAACTAATTTTGATTTGTTTCAAAAGTCAATATTTCCTGATAACTCCACTTTTTTTCTAATAGAAGAAGCTCCAATTTGGAGCTTCAGGTTGTAAGCTAAAAGACCAGCCTGGATATTATATAAATTGCTCTCAAGACCGAATTCTCCCTTTTAAAGTAACAAGGTGGAAGTCCAAAAGTGCTTCTTATTGGAAGCTGTGCCATATGTGGCTTCAGGGGTCCGTTTAGAACAATGTAAAGTTTGTTACATGCACAGATTTTCTAGGAAAGTTGATCAGAATGTGGATGGTAAAATTCAGAGGATAATCCGTGGTGTTTTTTTGGTCGTCTGAAGTGTTTGAATCACCAAAAATCCAAAAGGTTTTTGTTCCCTACTCTTTTGCATTCCCCTATTTTCCATACTAATATATTTTGTGGCCATACATGTTCAAAGAAAAACAAAATCTTTTCCAGAAAACTTGTCCATGCAACAAATTTTACACTACCAAATGCACCCTTGATAGCATTCCACTTTCCTGGTAATTACCATCAATGGAATTTTGGTTTGCTGTTCAGATCTTGAAGTGTTGTGGAAGGTTTCCCCGCACCCCCTCCCCTGTTCTTGGAATTACATATAGAATTATCACTTCATTGATTAATTGTGTTGCTCTCTGAAAGGCTTGTACTACAGCATTGTCCAAGGCTTGAGAAACTTTTTATTTTGCAGACTTTTGGCCTTTACGTCTCTGATGTTTGATCACATGTCCTGCCCTTCCACAATGATAAAGGAAAAAAAAACCACCCATTCTTCAGTCATTCTATTCCAGATTCACTTTGAGGCTGGAGATGCTATTTTAAACAACTTTTTGGCTGGGAAATAAACAATAATCCCATGACAGTATGAATCAATGCATCAGTTGTTGGGACTATATGATTGTTCCTTTGTGTGTGTGCACTCCACTTTTCTCTCTCTCTTCTTGCTGCAGGCAGAGTGCTGTCACAATCTGCACAGGTGTAACACTCTCCTCTCTCCTTGTTGAAGCATAGGGTTTCTATTTTGATAGATACAACACATCTTACAAAAATCAAGAGATTCACCATTTTATGATTTCCATTAATTGTCACCTATGGAGATTGGGGACGTGTTCTTCTTTCATTACTGATCCTTAATATCAATTGCTTTTTGGTGAGTCAGTCTGGTGAACTAGCATCCCATAGATTAGAGAAAATGCCATGCTTGAACAGTAACTTTCTCCTCATTTTGATGGCTAATTTATCTATTGTTTTCCAGTTGTGTACTTAAAAGACTTGTTTAAGGGTTGAAAGAAGATGGCACTAGTCACATGAAGTATCTTTAACACAGTTTAAAATGTGCAGGTCATAGTACCGTTCTCTCTTTACATGTTAAACTTTGATGTATCCTATTCTCATGAAATTTGTTTGTGAGGAATCATATGAAATAGTGGAAGAGATTATAATTATACTTTAAGAAAGGAGCAAAAGGAAATATCCAGAGGGGTAAAAGTTTTAATGGTGGACGAACTCCCGGAAGAAAATACTGATACTGAAGTCACATGGTTCCTTGAGATTGTAGCTGCTTTGTGGAAATGGAAGGGTTACCGATGCCAAAGTCTAAATGTATGAGGGAAGATAAAGGGGTTAAGGTTCTCGAGAGTACATAATCAGCTTTAAACGGGCTTAGCAATGCTTCCTGTTAATGCCAGGAGGAAGGCCACAAGAGTGGATTGTTTGCTTCTGTTAAAGGCTCAGAAGTACATTTGTAATGTCTTGGTGATGAATATGGTAATTTATGAGCTGTTGACATCATCTTCCTGGTTAGAGCAGGATAACAGGAAAAAAAAAAATGAAACGCTTGACCTGATTGGTAGAAAGCTTCAGTGGGTAACATGATGAAAGTCACAACTATGGTTTTCAGGATCAGCTGATCTGGGACAGTAACGGGCATGGTCTATCTGATTTTAACTCCAAAATCTGATATTGGCCCCCAAAATCTGATCTTGGCATTCTTGTAAGAGGCAAAAAAAGGGAATTGAGCTCGAGCTGCGGTCCTCAATAGGCCGATTTTCTGTGAGTTGACCAGTCCAAGGCTTGATTGACTTGCTTTGAGCCAACTTGACCTGTTTCTTATGCATGAGAGGTGTGCAGTCGTGGGATGTGTTTACTTTTCCTCCTTTTTTGGTAGTGGATAGTACCACGATTTTACTAAATGAAAAAGAAGGGAGTCTGCAGGTATGGTATGTCTAAGCTCCCAAAAGTTTCTCTTTACAGAAGTAAGTATGCACACACAAACAAAAAGCACACCAAGATTGTGTGTTTTGCTCGATGGCCCCAAGGATTTAAACAAAGGTGAGTCACTTTCAGTTACATTGGAGATTAGTTTGGCCTATTCTTGCACCTTATCATAAATGAAAGATGCTGTCCTATTAGTGGTCTTGGCCTCCTGCTTAAAGTTCCTTGCATTCCTTTCGCTCTGTCTCACCCATAAAGCAGTACGCAGAATCAGCCACCACACTTCCTGATCTCCCTTAAGGTCCATCCAAGTTTTCTGGGCATACACCTAAGCAACACCACAAGGTTTTTTTTTTCAAGGCCCAAGCAGCTGAATGCCTTTTTGGACCTTGTAGTGGGCCTAGCTGCCGCTTGGGCATGCTTGGGTGGGCGTAGCATGCCTAGGGGACATGTAGGCCAGCTCATGGGCAAATCAAATTGGATCCATTAGGATTTTGGACCCTACCCTAATATAAATAGGGGTTGTGGAGATGATTAGGCCCCAGCTCTTAGTAACCCCTCCATCTGATCTTTCTCATCATTTCTTCTTCCTTGTAGTCTCAAGCCTTGTCGCTCCTCAGCGAACCAATCTTAGGCATTGATAATGAGTTTCTCCTACAAGGACGACTAGCTTCTCCTCTTGCTATGATGGCCATGATTAAGTAACAAGTCCCACTTGCCATGGTTGGCAGTATCGGCCGATATTGGTATGTATCGACTGGTAAATACTCGTATGGACTTGGACCGGAATGAAATCGGGGCTGAAATTGGGTCATATATATATATATATATATATATATATATATATAAACAATGGTACCGACTGATACAAGGCCGAAAGAAATCGATTGATACAACTGTTACCGATACCAGTATGTGTCAATTTTAGCCCCATCCGATACTGACAATACTGCCATTCTTGCACTTGACAAGATCAGCAAAGTTGGAACTCCTCGTGGTCATTAGCATCCTCTCAAACGACTCCCTGCAATAAGTTAGATGATAAAGTGCGGCCCTTTTGATAAGCACAACAGAGAAGAGAAGTCGAGTCACTCTGTCCTCTCACCCTTCTTGAGTTCCCTGTGTCCCCATTCTCTCTTCTCCCTTCTCTATGAATGTCATCTCCTTATCTCCCCCCCCTCCCCAAAAAAAAAACAAAAACAAGTAAATGTGGGTAATATTCTAACTTTACTGGATTCTTTTCTTTACTGGAACTTTGGTGGGACTTGTAGCTAGTTATCTATGTAAATAACACAGTTGAACACAGCTTTAAGTCGGGAATGACATTGGTATGTGTGACCATCTTAAAGGATGTCAAGATTCAAGTACCTGGGACCTACAGGCCCGTTTTCTTAAAAAGGTTATTCAAATGAGGGAAATGGAGGATGAGGTGGGATGTTTATAAAATGGAGGTTGAAGAGTTCAGAAATGGGGATAATATTGAAATTTCTTAGTGCAGCCGTGCAATGGGGCTTCTGGAAGAGGCTTAACATTGTAAGATATGAAGCTCCAACCTGTATTTGGGAGTTCCCTCAATGAATAAATAGCAGCTGTGGACAGGTTGGGCGCTAAAGGAATGCCATGTAATAGAGACATAGCTACCCATTTTTTTTAGGGAGATGCCCTTCCATATCATATCTTTGATGTTTTTTCATCCATATTTTGGACATTCAGGATGGGCAGCCAAGTTGGCCATTTTGATTGAGTGCATCCATCAAGTCAAAATCTTGGGTATATGGAGGGCCAATATAGGAAAATATTTCTTGAAGAAAGTTCTGCCCGATTTGTCCTGATTTTCATATGTTTTAGTGAGAAATAGGCAAGGGTTGAAGGCATTTCCCGCAAGTGACGCGCCACGTCGGCACCCAGATGTGGTGTTAAATGAGCAAGGGTTCCTACATCATGGACGGGTGTGGGTAAAGAAGCTAGTCCATAGAACCGAACAGAGAATATGACATATGACAAACTTAGAGAATAATAGATGTTACTACAGAAAGAATTATAAGAAAATACATGTTGAGAAGCAGATCACAGTTCTTGGAATATAAGGTCTCTTACAGGAAAGTTGATGGAACTTGTTGACACCATGGAGGGAAGAAAAGTCAATATTGCTTGCATTCAAGAGACTAAATGGGTAGGAGAGAAAAATAAGGAAGTGGGAAATACATGCTATAAATTGTGGTATACTGGAAATGAGAGAAATAAGAATGTGGTCAGTATTATTATTGATATGACTTTGAATGATGCAGTAGTAGCGGTGAGGAGAGTAGGAGATAAGATTATCCTAGTGCAATTAGTTATAGAGGGAGATGTGATTAATGTAGTTAGTGTCTATGCTCCGCAAGTTAGATTAGATAGTGAGTAAACGGAGGTTTTAGGAGGATATAGATGACTTTATGCAGAGCATACTAAATGAAGAGAATATTTTTATTGGTGGGGACCTCAATGGGCATGTAGGAAGTGAACGTCAGGGTTATAAGAAGGTTCATAGAGGTTTTGACTTTGGAACTAGAAATGAGGAGGGAAAAAACATCATCGATTTTGCTATGGCCTACGATCTTATATTAGCAAATACTTACTTTATAAAAATGGAATCTCATTTAGTGACCTTTAAAAGTGGACAAAATAGAAGTCAAATTGACTTCCTTCTCATAAGGAAAACAAATCGTATTTTATGCAAGGATTGCAAAGTTATCTCCGGAGAGGCCTTAACAGTCAACACAGGTTAGTAGTCTTAGATATTAAGATCAAGAGGTGGTCGGGTACGTTTAGAAGGAAGACTGCTGTTAGAACTAGGTGGTGGGAGTTAAAAAGGATGAAACAAGTAATGTTTAAGAATAAACTTCTCAATGTGAATGATTGGAAATCGGATTTGGAGGCCAATACTATGTAGATAGATATGGCCTCAAAGATTAGAGAAGTAACTGGAAAAGTGTTCGGAGAGTCTAAAAGATATGGCCCACCTGCGAAGGAGAGGTGGTGGTGGAATGAGGATGTACAAAATGCGGTGAAGAGTAAAAGAGAATGGTATAAAAGATTGTCAAAGTGTGATAATAATGAGGCTTATGAACAATACAAGATTGCAAAAAAAGAAGCAAAAAAGGCTGTTAGTCAGACAAGAGCTCAGGCCTTTGAAAAGATGTATAAGAAACTTAGAACCAAAGAAGGGGAAAGAGATATTTATAGATTGGCAAAGATAAATGAGAAAAGATGTCGAGATCTTAACCAAGTTAGGTGCATCAAGGATAGTGAATGAAAGGTTTTGCTGAAAGATGAGGACATCAAAGAAAGGTGGAGAAGTTACTTTGACAATCTTGATAATCATAGTGGGCATAGAATGTACAATAGAGCGTAATGTGAACTATACTAGGAGGATTATATTTTTGAAAGTCAAGGAAGTATTGAAGAGGATGAAAGTAGGTAAAGCTTGTGGCCCTGATGAAATTTCTATTGAAGTGTGTAAATGTTTAAAAGATGTAGAAGTGGATTGGTTGACCTGACTGTTTAACAAGATCCCAGTTTCTAAGAAAATGCCAGATGAATGGAGGGAAAACACTCTTGTACTTATTTTTACAAACAAAGGAGACATCTATAACTACTCAAATTATATAGGAGTTAAGCTCATGAGTCATACTATGAGTTGTGGGAGAGAGTTGTGGATCATCGTTTACGTTGTGACACAACTATCTCGGCCAACTAATTCGGCTTTATATCGGGACGATCAACTATGGAAGCTATCTTTTTCATTAGGGGTTTGATAGAGAAATATAGAGATATGAAGAAAGATCTACATATGGTGTTTATCGATTTGGAGAAGGCTTATGATATAGTTCCAAGAGATGTCTTGTGGTAGGTGTTGGAGCGCAAGAGGGTATCTACTAGGTACATATAAGTATTAAAAGACATGTATGAAAGAGCAACTACTAGTGCCCACACGGTTGGAGGGGAAACAAGCGATTTTCTTATTTTCGTTGGAGTGCATCAAGGATCAACAGTAAGTCTTTACCTTTTTACATTAGTTATGGATGATTTAATAAAAGATATACAAGAAAACATTCCGTGGTATATGATGTTTGCATATGATATTGTGTTGATAGATGAGACGTAAGAGGGAGTTAATAAAAAACTAAAGCTTTGGAGGAGCACCTTAGAGTCTAAGAGTTTTAGGTTAAGTAGAACTAAGACAGAATACATGCTTTGTAATTTTAGTGAAGGTCGGATGGGCGAAAAGGAGGGAGTTAACTTGGATGGGATGGTAATGTCCCAACGCACTTATTTCAAATATCTTGGTTCGATCTTCCAAGAAGACGGATGGTGCGATGAGGATGTTAGCCATAGGATTCAAGCAAGATGGGTGAAGTGGAGACTTGCCACGAGACTCTTGTATGACCGCAAGATCCCAACGAAGCTGAAAGGAAAAGTCTATTGTACGACGATAAGACCTGCAATGTTGTATGGTAGAGAGTGTTAGGTAATGAAGGGGCAATATGTCTTCAAGATGAGTATTGCCGAGATGAGAATGTTAAGGTGGATATGCGGACATATTAGGGTAGATAAAATTCGTAATGAGTATATTAAAGAAAAGGTGGGAGTGGTACTAATTGAGGACAAATTGAGAGAAGGGAGACTGAGATGGTTTGGGCATGTTAGGGGTAGACCTAAGGAGACTCTAGTGAGAAAAGTAGAGCATAGTAGGATAGAGGAAGGGAAGAAAGGAAGGGGTAGACCTAGATTAACTTGGAAGAAGGTAGTACAATATGATTTTGAGGCTTTAAACCTTTCAGAAAAGATAGCTCAAAATCGTTTAGAGTGGAGACAGAGAATCCCTACAGCTGACCCCAATTATTTGAGATTAAGACTTTGTTGAGTTGAGTTGAGTTGGGTAGTACTATGTATATGATAAAATGGAAGAGAACATATACAAAAGAGGGGGAGAACACACAACAAAAAATCTCCCAGTAGAAAGCACCAAGACGGTGCAACTCTATAAGCTTACCCCAAAAGATCAAAAAGAGTGGAGTTATTAGGTCCACTTTAGAATATAACCTTGCCCAAGCAAGGATGGCCGTACCGGTATCGATACCGGTATCGGAGGGTACCGATACTGATACGTACCGATATCGGTATTAGCCGTATCGGCTGGTACCACGTCCATTTTGGCCCAGTACCGGGCCAGTATCGGTCCACTCAGTATGGTATCGGTACCCACCGATACCGATAAGTATCGGCCGATATGTATCGGTATTGGCCGATATGTATCGGTATCAGCCGATACTGCCAACCATGTGCCCAATCCTTCACATGGTGACAAACAAAAGAAATAACATGGTTTGAGGAGTGTGCTTCCCTCTTAAAAGCTCTACTGTTATGCTCATTCCACAGCACCTATAGTAGCATGAAGAATATGCCACCATACACACCAATCAGCATTAGAAGGCCATGGTCTCTCTCATTTGCTCAAAATACGCTCCATAGATTCCCAAGAGGAGCTAGAACGCTGCATCCTGCAACTCAGCATATCCCAGACCTCGCTAGAAAAGGAGCAAGTGAAGAACATGTGATCCAAAGACTCTTCCTCCTGTCCACATAGACAGCACTGGTTGCTCTTCACGAGCTTGCTCATCCATCATCGGCTCCACCCTAGTAATTTCTTTAATGTCCTCCCTGTCCAATCTATCCTGCAGCCCTGACCCTCCACCACTTCCTTCAGCCCTACTTGATGAGGCTTCCCACCCACCTTAAGAGACTCCAGTACTCGTACACCAATTGGCCTGAGAGACTATCCACACCTTGTCTAGGAGGTTCTACTGTAGGAGGGACCGGATCCCCCTCACAATCGCCCTTAAAGGGACAAGAGAGCCAGAAGGGAGTCTCTAGTAGCAGACAGAGGAGAATGTGGTCTAGTAGAGAGGTCCAGGCAGCCAATGTCTCCAAACGGCTGATGTAGGAGAGAGAAGATATCCCCGGGGTCATATCTCCACCAGAATCCTGTGCCACCTCTCCTGAGACACTAGCACCAACTCCTCTATTGGGCTCAGGGAGAGGAGACAGGCTCTATTGAGGCTAGCAGAAGCACCGTTTGTCTGTAGATGACTACTGGTAGCCATCTGCAGGTGAGGGGGTTCGAGGTGGGAGGGGGCTGGGCTTCTGTGAGCGGTGTCAGTGAGGAAGACAGTAGTCACAAGCGGGGCTTCTATCGGACGAGGAAGACGATGCGAATCGGGTCGCATCAAAACGGGTCAGTAATTTGGCCCATCTGATTGACTTACCAGTAGGGATTGCAAAATCAGCGGATCCCGAGTCGAATTGGCCGATCTGACTTGGGATCGGCGGGGGCGATCCAACCGATTTCCGGCCGTTTCTGGCCGATTTTGGCCGATCCCAGCTCGGATCGGATTGGGATTGCTTGGGTCTAATTTGGACCCTCGACCTGAGCCATAATTCCATGCTTACCCGTTGCAGCATTGGCCCAGACCGACTGACCCCAACCGCAACCCACTCTACCCGGTGTAAGTAGGTGAAGGTATCCGGTCTAGTAGGTAGGGGACTCGAGGAAGATTGGGCGGGTGGTTCAAAATTTGAAACCCCACCCCACGGCATGTGCCTCTCACGTGCTTTGTCTGCCTCCCGTCCTCTTCTTTGTGGGAGCCCTAACCCTCCGAGGAAGCAGCATCGCCGCTGTCTATGGAGAGAAGATGGATCCTGACCACCACTGAAGAGCCCTCAACTGCCACGAGGGCCACTGTTGGGATGTCCTCCTCCTCCTCCGACACCCTCGCCTTGATGGATACCTTGAGGATGGACACTGCTCCAGACATCTAGGGGGAGACCTCCTCCAAGTCAGCGAAGGCCGTGACTAGTTTAAGGATGAGCTCCTCATCCATTAGAGCTAAAGGGACCCCTACAAGCCTCAAGCCAACCAGAAGAGATCTGGGGTTGGGGAAAATGGCCGTGTGAAGTCCCCCGGTGCAGTCCTGGCCACCAAGTTCTGGTCGACAAAGACACCAGCCTCGAGAGCTTCCCTGACGCTCTCGGCCAAAAGGCAGACCACCAAAGACAACCTTTGAGACACTTTGTGAACCTCCCACCCTTAGCCAACCATTTTGAGGTGAAGACGTGAGGGATTGCTTCAGGAGACTCCTTCCCATCCATCACCAGCCCCTGTATGCACTTCTTCACCAGTTGCTTCCTACTTCTGAGGACGGTCGAATCCCGAAAAGAAACTTCCACGCACCTGGGCTGTAGAATCCCCCTGAGCCAGACTTCAGGTCGTGCTGTTCAAACCGGTGTTCAAACTGGGCAGTTCCCACAACTACCTCGGCATAGGACTGTCTTCTAGAGGAAGAACAGTTCTGGCGGAGGTGACTGAAGCCACCACATTCCCAGCACTGCCAGGAGGGGGATGCCAACGGTGGCCTCCTACCATGGGGAACCCGGTTAGCACCTGTAGCAGGATGCTCCAATGGTGGCTGGGATCTCCACGTTCGGGGTAGCTGGGGCATCCCGTTCATCCCTCACAGACTGCTTGCCCAGAGATGGAAGTAACATATGCAAACTTTATCTTTCAGGATATTATATTAGATAGGGAGATGCATGAAGTAGAATTCACTGATCCTAGAACTTTAAGGGAACCTAAAGATGCTGCCAAAGAGTCTGTTGGGACCATGCATATGGGGTAGTTGACCATTTCCAAACTAGTTAAGGGACATTGGCAATTTTGTCCAATGTTGGGTCCTGGAAGATAAGCAGAGTAGATGCTTCAAGCACCCTGGTATTCTTTTCCAACAGAAGTGCTCAGAAACATGGCAGTTAAAGGGAGGTTACTTCCATTTCACAATGCCTCTGTAATGTTGCTTGGACGGCATGGTGTAGTTGGCAGAAATTCAGATCTGGGGTCGCATATCTGGCACTGCACATCTGTTTTGCTATGTAGAGATGTTCAGAGAGCTTATAGGTCCTCTTGGCATCCTCGAGGAAGTAATAGAGGCACCTCTTAATGGCACAATCTAGCCTTTGCATAATTTGCATGACGCTTGAAGTCGACCGTATGAGTTTGATCTGAATTCTTTGAAGTTGAGATGGGCCTTCGTAGTTTTACTGTGAAAGTGGCTGTTGAAACTACGCTACCAGCATCGTTGAGCAGAGTTGGCTGGACCTGCAAGGTGTTAAACATATAAAGAATACAACGATCAAGGGATCCACAGGGCAATTGTGAGAGGAAGTAGACAATGAGTTGCCTCACCCAAACTAACCCAAGGGGGCCTGGGCTCAAAGCCAGTTCATTGATTATATCATCTGCCAAACTTTTCCACCAAATCCAAGGCCAATAGGTCATCGGCTAGAATCAACAAAGGAGACGAGGGTTAATTGAAATGTGGCATTGAGAAATTTATCCCTGACGCTGATACCAAAGAAATCAAGAATAATGGGGAAAGTCATAGGGCAGTCTGCGCAACTTGACAGATTGTGCTTGGGAAATGCTATCGTTGCCCTTACGTCTCAGGCCATAGCTGCTCTCCAAAAGGAGCTTTAGGTCTCAACAGCAAAGAAGCCTCCAGTCTAAGTATACTAGAGGCAAGAGGAGATGGAGACGAGCAGATGGGAGTTGTGAGGCGGAGATTTGGTGAAACTATGGACAAAATAAGAGTTTAATGATTTAAGGATTCCTTGCACTTGAGCATCTTGGTCCTAGGATTGTGATTATGATGGTTCCTAGACTTGACTTTTTGAAGAACTTAGGATCTAATGATTGGTTTGTATAAAACTGCATTATGGTGTTTAATATGTCTTTGACCAGATTTTATTTATTAATTGTTTAGTAAGATTTAAACAAGCATATATGTGCACAAATGCACACTGTTTTGTGTTCTGTGTGATGTGGATTCATGCTTACGTCCCATGATGAAGTCTTGGGGATTTACACTGTCTACTGCCTTGCAATCTTGTGATGCATCTTAATGTTGTCCATGGGGTCTCGTGTTCGATTCTGCTTATTCACAAACATCATGTGATGGAGGGATGCAGACTAGAATGTCATTCATCTTGCCTGGGGTAGGCAGCCTGTTCCGAAGGTTTTACCAGACCTGCCAGTGTTGTCACTGTCAGGCCAATGGACCCACGAGGATGCACACTGAGACTGAGGTTAGGAGGCAAGATGTCCATGATGCTAGGTAGGGTGCGGGTGTGGGTTTCCTCTGGACGTCACTCGAAAAGAGGGGTTCTGCTATTCAACATTGAGGATATCTTACTTTGGCTGGTTATGTTCCTGAAATTATAGCCTAACTGTTCATATATATGTCCATTTCAGGAGTGGTTTCCATTAAATTTATCAAATGAATGCATTAATCTAGGACATGCTTGTGTCTTGTCTTTGGCATTCAACATTGAGAGTATGATGATAAATTATCTCCATCTTATTAGCTTAGTTCATTTTTTCCCCATTGTTGCAGTTCACTTTTGGGCACCAACTTTTAAGTGGGGAATCAGCATAGCAAATATTGCAGATTTCTCCAAGCCACCAGAAAAGCTCTCCTATCCTCAGCAAGTTGGTATGTGCTATTTGGATACGATGCATTCTAAGTTGTTTTCTGCATTTCAACTGCTAAGCTGCGGTTGTTTGTCTTTAATCTTCTTCATTCTATGAAGAACTATCTCATTTTTACATTTTGGTTTGTAGCTGTTGCATGCACTGGGATTATCTGGTCACGCTACAGTACTGTAATTACCCCGGTAAGATGAGCCGCATCAGATATCTATGGCAGTGTAGCACAGTTTATAATGAAAAACTTGTTTTCTTTATGTATCCCGATCAACTCGTTGTTATATCAGGTTTTATATGGTAAAGCTTGATTTCTGAAGAACAGAGTTGAGAAATAGAACTGTGTATGTCCAGAATGTCTTTGGCATATTGATGTTTCACTTGAATGTTCACAATTATGTTAATGTGTTTCTTGCGATCAACATGTCTGCTGTCTGCACATTTCTAAATTCTACGTACTGTTGACAAAGCTTTGGTTAAGTACTTGGAAACTGATCTTGGTTTTTGCATGGTTTCCTTTATTTTCTAGTTGAGGAATATCCTATTAGCTGGAGTTTAGTATGTTTGTTGTTTGTTGTTTTAACTTCTCTTTGAAAACCCAACATTTATTGAGAGTCTGTGAGATGTATTATGAAAATCAAACATGTACGGAGAGTCCTGGAAGAACTAGTGTTTTTTTTCCTAGAAATTATGTACGATCTTGTTCAAATTCTCATGGATCTTGCTTATGTGGAATTGGCCATAATGTCATCTTCATTAGATAATATTTGAGATTGGGATGTTGGCTTGGCTGGCACAAAGACTTCTGTTCACGGGTGGAGGTCTCGTGCTTGAATCCACTCAGGACGTCCAACTCTGCATCCTTGAGGAGGTTCACACAGCTTGCAAAGTAACCCAAGTGTCCATGGCTTTGTCCTGCCCAATTCTGTTAGAGGAGGGGTTTGCAGCTTGCTCTTTCACAGTTGAGCCCCATTATCATCTGTATTTGGTAGCCTGAGCGAGGGGAGGTTCCAAATACCTTCGTAAAGTTTTTATGGGATGTTTTTACTTTTACCGTAAAGATTGAATATTTCTTGCATGTCCTTGTTTAGCTTCTAGATTATTGTTTCAAGCTTCAGAGATTCTCTGTACGTCACTCTTAGGGGCTATTTGTAGCATTGCTGTTGATGATGAGTGGCAAAGTATTGAAAGATTCTTACTGTCACTTTTGTGGACCACTCTAGAAGATTGTTCGTGTCGTAGTATTTTTGTGACCTTTGCTGCCTTTTATAAAGGCTGTTTTCTGGGACTTATCCATTGTTTGGTATATGCCAATACTGAGTGATTTTTGTATGGACCCACTCAGCTTGACTGAACACAAGTTTGTCTTCTTGTTTCTTGGCAATATCTTGGGAGATCAAAAGAGAAAAGATCTAAGAAATATCTTGGCAACTTCATGGAGCGATTAGGTAAGTTTCTAAAGCAACTTGCCATGTCAGAGAAAAAAAGAAACCATCTCAGTTTCCAAGATAGAGATATCTTCTGTGACTGGTTCAAGCTCCTTTTATTGTTGGTTTGTGCTCTTTCTTTTGCTGGTTTGTGCTTGCTTAGTGTTCTTGTCAGTAGTATTGTACTATATACCAGTCCAGGGGTTCCACGATGTTTTGATCACAACTATGCAGTCTGTTTCTTTGTCTAACACGCCGCATGAGAGATGTGAGGTGTTGTTTTGGTATTTGAGCTCCATTTACAAGCTAGCTTAGCCTCGTATAGTTTGTGCTATTAGTTTTGTTTTGGAGGTCATTTTCATGTTTCAATTGCATTGGTGCACTCTATTGCTCATTTGGCATTATGTTTTTTGGGACTTCAGAGCCTATTTTATTTTCCATTGGTTTCTTTCTAAGCTCATCTTGCTTTATATCCATCCAAAAGTTTTTTCGGTATGTTGACTTCACCAGAGTAGTCTATTTCTTTATCAAAAGTTTCCTTAGAGCATTTTGTGTGAATACCTTCTAATGGACCTCTTGTTTGCCTAATTGCTTTGCAACTTTGGCAATCCCTCTATGTCCAATGCAGTTTTATCTCTTGGCCATGGTTCTATCTAGTCCGGTTGAAGCTCATATCCCCACTCTTGTGTACAGTGAGGCATCTTATTTGGGACTACTCTCAGCCAAGGTTGTAAAACTAGGGATCGGTGCTTGGATCAGTCTGCTAACCCAAGATCCCCTCCCCCAGATTGTATCCGCTGATCCAGATCCAATCAATGGTGTGAAGTGAGGGATTGCTATGATATTGTGGACAATAAAGTCAGCTGGGGTGTTCAGTTAAGAAGAAACCTGAAAGATGAATAAATTGAATACTTTTCTTCCCTGTTGACTGATCTATACTCACTACTTTTAATGATTTCAGAAGATGGTAAGATGATATGGCGACCTACGTAGGGTAAGTTCACAGTTAAGTCTTATTATGAGGTGCTTGAAGGAGTGTTGCCTGCTTATGCTAAGAATGAGGTGTGGAAGGTTAAGGCTCCACTCAAGTTTAATGCTTTTATGTGGCTCTTATATGAGAAGAGGATCATTACAAAAGTATGTAGAACCAGATGGTGTCCGACGGATGATACTTTATGTTCTCTTTGTGAAGCCCAAGATGAATGTGTGGATCATTTATTAATACTATGTGTAGTCAGCCAAGCAGTATGTAACATCTTCGGTTATTCCTTAATTTCAAGCCGAATTTCCACTCTGTTAAAAAGATGTGGGTGTTCTTCAAGAATATGCAGAGAAGAGCAGACAAACGGGAGGCAAAAAGCATCCTTGGGATAATTCCTCATGCAATATGCTGGAGCATATGGAGAGAGAGAAATGACACAGTTTTCTGGGGAAGTAAAATTTATATTGAAAATATTTCTTTGAGAAGTCTCTCTTATATACTTGGTCTAGACATATCATAGGAGTATCTGCAGGTTCTTGGATCAAGTTTTTAAGTAATCTGTATTATTCCTTTCTTTCTTTCATGGATAGGAATCTGTCCTATCCATCTGATTGTACTTCCTCTTTTATTTAATAAATTGGTGGTACAATCCACATTTTTCTCAAAAAAAAAATTATGGCCAGTCCAGCTTTGGCAAAGTTCAACATTCTATTTAGCACTCAAAAAATTCAAAATGTGCTACATTTAAAAAAAAATATAAAAATACATATTAAAATAAAAAACCATCAAGTTGACCATGCAAAGCATATATTTGAAATAAACATAACTTGAGAATTTACTTTTCTCGTAGCCTTACATTATATATGGTATATTTGTACTGCACATATTATAGCCATGACATGTAACTTTGCTAGTATTGTTGGTATTGCCTTGGTACCAAATACCAATTATAATCATCTGTATTCAGGGATCTTTGGCACCTGGTATGACCCACTTGTCATTTGTTGGGATTGAGAAGATGCATCTTAGTAAGGGGGTAAGCATAATACCTTTCTAAGTAGCTTAAGAGATCCAAATATTGAGGCTAAGTATAATAGTCATGGGAATTTTGTAATTCCCTTTGGCCATAGCTTGTCCAGCTGATGAGTCCATTCGAGATCACTGCTTGTGGAATTATCTGATCTTTGGTTGCCTGCAAGAGTTAAGAGACGAAATATAATACCAAAACATAGAATGAAAATAAACTTTATAATGGAAGCACAATCTGGAAGCCGATCAACTCAGGTAACCGATATTTTTATTATTCAAAACTAGCTAGATTATCAATGCTGTATACTTGCACACAACAAGTCCAACCAAGCTTCAGCTTTTCCACTCAGAAATCCTTCTACTTATGTGTGCAGTTTGTAAAAGATCAATCACAGTGAGTAAAACTCATATGGGCATCATATGCACCTCAACACTTGCCAAATCTAGAAGTTTATAAATAGGACAATAACAAAAGAATGTAGCTATTCTAAAAGGTGCAAAACTAAGTGTTAGCATATAATGAATTGAAGTTATGCAGAGATGAAATTCTATTTACTAATTAACATAAAAACACATATATATTAGAAAAGGATGGAAGACAGAATATGGAATATTGAAAACTGAGCTATAGTCGGAAACGGTAATGGGAATAATATGGGAGCAGGGAAGCCTCTAGTTTACCACTTAATGTTCCCTTGAGAGTAGGAGGGTGTGCACTTTTGGGAGCAGGAATGATGGCAAAATGTATGAGTCCTTCTACTAAGGACTGAATGCAAGTACCATATTCCCAATCACTAACAATTTCTCAAGTTTACAATTTCACATCTTTGCAAGTTTTTAGATACATTATCATATAAACTTGTCCTAAAGAACTACAAAACTTGTAGATGGAAAGCAAAGTTCTCCTCGATATTATGGAGATAGTGGTGCCATGCTTCAGGTAAATAGTAGTGTCATTGGGACAAAATAGAGATCAAAACACCTTTTTCATATAGTTTGAACAACAGAGGAGAGGACAGAATAGTAGGGTGACAGAGAAGTGACAGGGTTACTAACAGCACTAGGAACAGAACAGAAATAGCTAAGCTATGATAGCGGATCAACCACTTGGTTAGGTTTCCACCCTGAGCACTAGTCAGGACTACTGGTGATCTAAAAGGGTGGACAGAAGGACTAGTTGAGTCACATGATCACCACAACCATGTCATCATAGGACTCAACCACATATGCACATTGGTTAACCTCTCATGATCCTAATGGTTAGGTAGACACCCGAGAGCCTAGACTGTGGTCCCCACAAAATAGGGACAGCCTTAGGTCCTGACCTTGACCTAGTCGAAGAGGACTTAATATTCAGTCCCTTTACCCTAAGGGTTCCACAGAAATAGGGTCTTCTAGTGTGTGCCACTTGCCTGGGTAAATGCTACAACCTTGCAACAAAAGATTTTACATCTGATAGCATATGTAATTAACCTGTTGGAACCAAGAACCAAACTTGCATACCAATAACCATAATCTTCTTAACAATCTACACCTAGAAGGGCCTTCATGCAAGCCTTAATTGCATTGTGGCTTGAGAAACCTTCCTTAGCTCATTATTATACATGCGTCCCATAAAACAGGAATTTTCTACATTTCTAATGTCAAGAACCCAACTTCAGAAGTCTAGGTACTGGCTAGAGCGTAATGATATCACTAAAGTTAATCTAAAAGAAGCTGCAATTAAAACAAACATATATCTGAATTGAATTTCCAGAAAGATACCTTTTCTTATCCAACTATATACCACAAAAGTTCGTATGGTTGACAAGCCACTAGATGAAAGACCAGTCCATGTAAAGTTCATGCTCCTACTTCCTGAAGATTTTACATTTCCATTGGATTATATGTGGGTATGCATGCAATGAAATCATGACTGGAAAGGGGCTAAACCCCAGTCAACAAAGGCCAAAAGTTATATCTATACATCTTTATTCATGTGATCTCACTAAAAAGTCTTAATGTTGCTTAATATCTTAATTGGTTTGACAAAATCAGCAAATAGATCTATCTAAATAGCTAAATGCCATGTGTCAACTGGATCTGAAAATTGAAACATGGTAAAAAAGATTTTCATCTATCCAATCCATCATAAAGTCATCTCTGAACTCTCAATTGCTCAATATCCAGAGTCAAAGTCGGTAACCGGAAGCCTGTTCAACAGAAGTAGAAATGTAGGCATGTTTATGTATCCAACTTATGGCTGGGTGATGCTAAATTCACCCTAGTGATTATCAGACCATCTAAAGATTTTGCTACATCTTAGGAAATATTCAAACTTAAAATCAAAGTCTAAAAAACAGTAGATGGACCAGCTAATAGCATATGATTTAAAGTGCTATCCCTAATAAATGGAGACCTAGGGTTCATGAAACATTTTACCAAAACCAAGTTACAATGCATCATTTCATGTCTTTCATATGTGATGGGGATCCAAGAATAGCAGAAATAGACCGGAAGATCCATTGCATTTTGTATTTGGCCCATTAGAGGCCCAATTGAGGTCTTTTCTAATTTTCTGTAATTTTCTGCTTGTTTTGACTATTTTAGGAGTCCTAGGGGTATCTTGGTAATTTTCCTATTACGGCTTCCTTTTGGGGCCTATATATATCCCATGTACTCCCCCCTTTTTGGGCATTGAAGAGCTAATGATGAGAAAGAGGAAATGATTCCAGCTGTCACTGTGTATTGTGGGGAACTGGATGGTTCTGTGTGTAGGGGTGTGAAGCCTCTGGGTTTCTTCTTCCACCCCCCCTTCTTCCCATGTTCTTCCTCTTCTCAGCCCCCTGTCATCCCCTCTTCCCTGGCCTCCGAGCCCTTCATCCAAGCCTTCCCATTCCCGTCCTGCATCAATATGTTTTAGTAGATCAAAAACTCCCCGTTTGTAAGTGTGACTGATAAGATTAAGCGAGGCACCAAACCCAAACATAAGCTCTTCCTAGGATACATGCATAACTCTTCCTTGAGATGACCTTACGTAGATAACATTAAAACACGTTAACATGCTTTAATAGGATTCTATTTCTTTCCATGATCACGTTGCCTACTGCCGTGATCCTTAAGTTTCATGGATAAAGTTTTGCTCTTCTATGAAAGAAATGGAAGTGTGACCTTGTGATGTAAGAGGTGGTGCACTAGAACCACGTCTATTGTTGGAATATTGATGTTAGTGTTTGCAGTGGAATGAGCTTTGATAGATCACATTGTCACTGGGCTATGGCATGTCTTCATCCTCCTCAATCGTGCATAAATATGTCTCATCCATAGGGTTGGTTGATGCTGTCTTCTTCCTGTTTGCTGTCTTCTTTGTCTTCCTGCACTTGGGAGGCAAGAGTGGTAACTTTGGAGGCAAGGCTATCATTTGACCCATTGTCTATTATTTGGGTCGATGTCTGGTGGAATGGGCATTGAGTGGCTCCTCCTCCTCAAAGATAGCATCTAGGTCCATTGGTTCCTCTACAGTTGTTGCTTGTGGTGTGTGAACTTGTAGTTTTTCCCTTTCTTGTCTTTGTATATTACTATGTTTTGCATCAATTAGAGATTCTCAACTTTATCCTCATATTATAATGGTGGAATACAAGCTTTTCTTACACAACACTTCAAACTATTCCTTTGCTTCGTATGAATCAAACCAAACGTGCTTCAGTTCCTCTCACATTTTTAAGGTGGAGGTAGTTTGACACAAAATTTGGATTGCTATGTGTAGCGGTCAGAAACTGGTCGGACGATGACGATCGTCCGATTAGATCTTCTGGCTACTAGATAGAATTTGTAAAAATTGGAAACGCCTATGGTAGAGCCTGCAAGAGGGAGAAGAGACGTCAGAGGGCCCCCCGTTCTTTTGGGGAGCAAAACCTCTGATGCCTAAGTCAAGTTTTCAAAGGGAATGGATCCTCTGGAGTTTTAGACTAGTATTCAGCATACCTTTTATCGGAGAAGGAATGGGATATATATAGTACCTTTTTGATGCGGCATCTTGGGAGTCGTTTACCCTCGGGGGAGTTAATTGGCTCATAATCCACTGTCTTTGATCGAGGGGATCGTGGGATACTGGGCAAGGAGGGATCTCCTTATGATTGGAGGAGTAGATCGTGCAGACCTGCCTTAAGTAGACGGTTATGCCATTAACCCGCAAGACCCACTTGATGGCAAGGCGGAGTTATGGGTCGACCATTGGGGACGTTCAATCTCTTGGATAGTTGGGAGGAGGCGGCATTTGAGTCGTGAACCTTTGGTTACTAAGAGGGTAGGCTTCTCTCAGTACTTGGTAAATGTGACCGAGACACTGCGGTGTCTCTGAACTTACCGATTGATGTGTCGGTCCTCCAGGCCTGGCGTTCATGGGACTTGACCCCAAGCACTCTAGGTTCCTGCCTTCAGCTTGCTAATTAGGGTACGGAGAGAACTCACGTAATACCCTCATGCAAGTTCCTGCGGATTGCGGGCCCTTGGGCCTCTTGGCTAAATGGGCCTAATTGGGCCGGATCCCAATCACCTTTCATCACTGGCCCCCTCACTCTCAAATTCGAATTTCGAATATGGGAGTGATATTGAGCAGGAAATCCGAAGGGGGTTGACAAGACTAACATGCACGGGAAACGTGGCTCCGATTGTACTTTGAAAGGACGTCCATTTAAGGAAGGAGATGGCGTCCTTTCACTTTTCGCAATCCCCGAGCGATCCTTGGCGTGTCAGTTGTACTTCGAAAGGACGTCCATTTAAGGAAGGAGATAACGTCTCCTTACTTTTCGCGATCACTGAGTGTCCCCTGGTGTGTCGGTTGCCTGCGTATCGTCATCTCGCGGGTGACCGGATGCCCAGGGTTGTCACAATGGGGATGCGTCCCTTCGTCTTCGGATGAAGCACCAGGTCAGCCATCATGACGGACCGTTTTGGCGCCTCTCGACATTCCAGGCGGGAAGAAGGGGCGCGGAGCCTGGTTGGCCTTCCCCTATAAAAGCGGGGGTTTGAGAGGAAGCCAAGCCCACTTTCGCGCCTACCCGAACTTCTTTGTTGCTCGCTGGAGTTGGAGAAGAGGAGGTCTTTCGTTGCCTAGGCATCCCCTGCATTCTCCGGTGAGTCCACCTTGGGCCTTCAATTCTGTAGGTTCTTCAGAATCTCTCGGGACTTCTTCCTCGCTTCTTTCTTCCTCTAGGACCACTTCCTGGTCTCCGGAGTCCTCTTCTTCCTCACCTAGCGAGGTATCTTCGTCTTAGTCTGAGAGTTCTCCTGAGTCTTTCTTCATGGCCTCTGACGAGGTCTCCAGTTTGTCTGGCCAATTTGAGAAGAGGGTTCTTGCCCTAACCCGCCATTAGCCATAGCATAGTTAAGCAGGCGGAGCTAGAGAGGTTGAGGGAGGAGTACTGGGTACCCCACGGGTACTGTCTGGTCTAGGCCGGTTCGGGCGACCGACTTTCCTCCGAGGCCCTCAACTCCTTCGTTAATTATAAGGAGATGTTTCTCGGGGGGTTCCGCTTCCCGGTTCCTCGCTTTGTCTGTAATCTCCTCGAGCAGTATCGACTTGCGCCTGCCCAGCTTACCCCTAATGCCTGGTTCTACATTTATGCTTTTCTTCTTGTCTGTCACGAGCGGAGGGTCAACCCCATGTCTCTCCTCTTCCGGTGCCTGTTCCAACACCTCCCCCACACTCAAATCGACGACAAGTTCTTCTTTGTGAAGGCCCATCCCCGTAATTAGTTTCTCCAATTTAGCTCCACCACTTCGAGCCGCAAGTCCTAGAAGAATCATTTTTTCTTTGTGACCCGAGATTTTGCGGTGATTCCTCCTGGGCCGTACTACCTTCAACTTCACTCCCATGCGGGAGGATCTGTTGCCTTACCGAATTCCTTCGGATGTGGAGATGAGGAAGGCGGTCCTCAAGGCCCAGTTTGTGACTGACGCCGACCTCGAAGTTATCGAGAGGGCCTTGTTGGTAGTTGGCCTCGCCCCACAGGAGTCTTCGAGTGAGTGTCCATCTCGATTCAGTTACCATACTTTTTGCTCATAGTAATTTACTAATCATTTGTTCCGTTTTTCAGTCGAGACGATCGTTCAGGCTTCCCTTGCTGCGCGGGAGGAAGCTCAAGGTGAGGGTGAAGACGGTGGGGAAGCCTCGGCGGGTCCATCTCCTGTGGAGATACAAGGGCTTGACATCGGCCCTTCACTCGGCTACTTCGACGTCGCTGAGGGCATTCCATTGGCAGGTCCGATGGCAGGCGGTGCGGATGTCTCGGTGAGGCTGGAGGAGATGCGGCGACGAAAGAGGGTGGCCGAGTGGCAACCCAAGGTAGTGAGGCAGCCACGGGAGGCGATGCCTGACAGAATAGGCGCCGGGCGGACACGGGCCATGACGAGTGGCCAATGGGAGGCCACTGTTTAAGCCCCCTGGCCGGTCGGGGGCATAGTTATCAGAAGCATCTCGACTGAACCAAGGCAGCCGACAACCTCTTCTCCGCCCCGATAGCCGGTCCCGTGGCATCCGCCCGTGTGGTGGGTCTACTCTGATAGCAGCTTCGCCAACAGGAACGTAGTGCATGATCTGGCTCTGGCCGCGTGCATCGCTATAGAGCGAGCTTAAGAGGAGCGAAGGGCTGACTCGAAGCTCTCCATCCGAGCCCTACAGTCGGGCTTGCGGACTCTCCTCCAAACCTACCGCCTTGCCGAGAGGTTCGACGAACTTTAGGCGGATAGGTAGAGGTTCGAGGCTGAGCGCGAAGAACTGCAGCGAGCCTTGGACGAGTCTCGGGCAGAGGTGCAGCGGGCGGTGAAGGTGAAGGAAGAGTTGGGGGCCAGCCTCAAAGCGGCCTTGGCCCAAGTTGCCAAGTCGGAGGAGTGGAAGAGGAGGGTCGAGGAGGAGCTTGACCTAGCCAATGCTCACGTTCGGTCGTTGGAAACGGCAGCTTCTGACGTGGTGAGCCGGTACAAATCCTCGACCGAGTGCTCGATGAGAAAGTAGAGTTTAGCTTGGAGCAGTACATGGTCGGCTACGACAAAGGTACCACGAAGGGCTTCTCATCCGACTTTCGGGCGACAGTTGCTCGGGCCCAGCCACTCTTCCGAACGCCGAGGGCTTGGGACAGCTGGAACAAGGTGACCTGGCTTACCACTTCGACGAGGATGTGTCGGGGGAAGAAGCTGAAGAAGCTAAGGCGCCCAAAGCCGTCAAGCTTACCGCCTCCCCAAAAGGCCTCCAGCAGCCCACCACCGAGGACACCGTCGCTGCTGTTGAGGGGACTGCCGACCCTTAGTTGCTCCCCTTCTCCGGATCCCGACCGGACATATGTTAACTGACAAGGTATTTGGGGTACTTTGTCAAAATATTGAGCCATACTTCCACCTGCTACATGTTGACTAGCCACATTTTGTATCTCGGGTCCCAGTTAGGGAGCGAGACAGTCGGTCCGCCTTAGGTTATGTACCTTTTTCTCTTTTTTTTTTGGTTTTTTGGTAAGCCCCTCGGGCACGACACTACAGTGTAGCCCTCTGGGCATTTCTTTTGAATGAAAAACTTGTTTCTTCTCAATACTATTGCCCATCAGTACCTCGGTGTTTATAACCAAAAAATCTGTCTGTTGCCTTCGAACGAAAGCCAAAAATAATTGGATTTTCCCGAGTGAGAGCACAGTTGCAAACTTTTAAGGCTCTCCTCGAGTATGAGCACTCAGGGGAAGAATAGGCTTAAGTGCCCTTCCTGAGTGTGAACACTCAGGAAAAAGATAGGCTTAAGAGCCCTTCCCGAGTGTGAGTACTCGGAGGGAAAGATACGCTTAAGGGCCCTTCCCGAATGTAAGCACCCGTAGGAAAGATAGGCTTAAGAGTCCTTTCCGAATGTGAGCACTCGGGGGAAAGATATCTAATCGCGACATGTCAAAAGAATGAATGGCTATTGATTATTTCTCAACTTCAGTTCAAAGTTTAGGGAGATCATAACAATAATAAGCTCTTAGATTATCAGAGTTCTAAGTGCAGGGTACCTCCTTGCCATCAAATACAGAGAGTCGGTATGAGCCTTTTCCAAAGTTTCTAACACTCGGTATGGGCCTTCCCAGTTGGGAGCCAATTTTCCTGCGGCCAGTTGCGGTGCTGAGACTTTGGTTTTCTCAGAACTAGGTCTCCCAAGAAGATCTATCTTTTTCTAACTCTGAGGTTGTAATACTTGGCCATCATATGTTGGTATTTCACCATTCTGAGCCTGGCATTTTCTTGGACTTTCGGGAGCATGTCGAGGTTTTCCCTTAGCTGTTGGTAGTTTTCTACTTCCGCGGCTTCAACTCGTAGCGAGAGGCTCCTTATTTCCAGGGGAATCAATGCTTCTGCTCCATAAACTAGGTGAAAGAGAGTTTTTCCTAATGCTGCCCAGACAATTGTTCTGTACTACCATAGAACGCTAGGTAGCTCTTCTACCCAGGACCCTGTGGCCCCTTCTAATCGAGTCTTGACTCCGTAAATTAAGATTCGATTAGCATTTTCTACTAAGTCATTCGCTTGGAGATGAGCTACCGACGCATAGCAGTTCTTGATCTTCAACTGTTCACACCTTTCTCTGAAGTAGGTGCTGACAAACTTCTTCCATTGTCTGAGACTATCGCTCTCGGGATACCAAATCTATAAATTATTGACTTCCAGACAAAACTTCAGAATGCTTTGTCGGTTATCTTTGTCAATGGCTCTGTCTCGATCCATTTGGAGAAGTAATCGATGGCTACAATGACAAACTTCCTTTGTCCCAGTTCCTTAGACAAAGGGCCTAGGCTGTCGATCTCCCACCTTGCAAAAGGACATGGCTTAAGGAGGCTAGTCATAGGGACAACTGGTTGGTAAGGAGTAGCCGCGAAGTGTTGGCACCTGTTACACTTCTTAACATATTCCAGTGCGTCTTTCTAGAGGGTGGGTCACCAGTAGCCTTGGCAGAGCAGTATGCGGACCAGTGAACGGCCCCCTAGATGGGTTCCACACATGCCTTTATGAACTTCCTCTATAGCCTTTAGAGCCTTCGTCGGATGAAGGCACTTGAGTAGGGGTTGAGAGAAACACCGTATGTATAGGGTATTTATTACCTATCATGGTGAATCGTTAAGCTATGCTCTTGACACTTCTTGCCTTCAATCGTTCATTTGGCAAATTGCCATGGGCCAAGAACTTTGCTATTAACTCTATCTATAACGTGATCCCCCCAATAGCCTGTACAATCTCTTTTTGAATGCTCGAGCGTTCAAGCTCTTCGGTAAGTACTGACCGAGAGGGCATTATTGACGATGCTAGCTGAGATAGGGAATCAGCTTTGCTGTTTTCTTCTCTCGGTATTTGGAGTACTTTGAGGTACTCGAGCCCTTCAGTCTACCTTCGAACCTCCTGCAGGTATCGACTCATGTCTAGTTCTTGAGCTTCGGAATTCCCGCAAATCTGGCTGGCCACTAACTGGGAGTCTGTGAAGATTTTGATCCTGGTGGCCCCCATACTTCTAGTTATACGTACGCCCGACAGGAGTGCCTTGTACTCGGCAACATTGTTGGATGTAGGGAATTTGAAGCGTAGGGCATAGTGTAGCTCAATTCCTTTTGGAGACATCAAGACGGGCCCTGCGTCACTGCTCGAAGCACAGTAGGATCCGTCGACGTAAAGCTCCCAAATCGGGCCGAGACTGGCATTACCTGCTTTCTGTGCTGGGATAGTGCACTCGGCTACGAAGTCGGCAAGAGCCTGTGCCTTTATGGCGGTTCTCGGCTTGTAGGTGATATCGAACTCTCCAAGCTCAACCGCCTACTTGACCAGGCGTCCTAACGCTTCAGGATTTTGTAGGATGCTCCCCAAGGACTGGCTTGTATAGACCACGATGGGGTGTGCCTGGAAGTAAGGGAACAGTCGCCTGGCCGAGTATATCAAGGCAAGGGCAAACTTTTTGGCAATTGGATATCGTAACTCGGGGCCTTGTGGGACTTTGTTGGTATAATAGACTGACCTCTGTATTCCGTCATCTCTCACTAGCACGGAGCTTAATGAGTGAGGAGTGACTGACATATACAGAAACAATCGTTTCCCAGCAACCGGCTCGGACAAAATCGGTGGTGAAGCCATGTAACGCTTTACCTCTTGAAACACATCTTCACATTCCTGAGTCCATTCGATTTTTTTATTGTTTCCTGCTTGCTTCTAGATGCCCCGTAGAACTTTGAAGAATGGCAGACACCTTTCTGATGCTCTTAACAGGAAACGACTGAGAGCTGCTACTCTCCCAGTCAGGCATTGGATGTCCCAGATCCTATCGAGACGTTGCATGTCTTGGATGGCTTGGAGCTTCTCCGGATTGTCCTCGATTCCTTTATGGGTTATCAGGAATCTAGAAACTTTTTTGACTTGGCGGCAAATGCGCACTTGGAGGGGATTAATTTCATGTTGTCTCCTTAATGTGTCTAGGGTTTTTGCTAGGTTGGAGAGGTGATCGATGGCCTTCAGACTTTTTATCAGCATGTCGTCGATGTAGGCTTCTATGTTCTTTCCGAGTTGAGAGTCGAATATGGAGTTCACCAAGCGTTGATACGTTGCTCTAGTGTTTTTGAGGCTGAATGGCATCCTAGTGTAGTAGTAGATGCTTAGGTCGGTGATGAAAGCTGTCTTTTCCTCATCAGATGGGTTTATCCTGATTTGATGGTACCCCGAGTATGCATCTCAGAAACTCAACATTTCATTCCCTATTGTTGAGTCTATCAGTTGATCGATATTCGGCAGGAGATAGTAGTCCTTCAAGGTGTCTTTATTTAAGTCGGTGAAGTCAACACACATGCGTCACTGCCTGGTAGCCTTTCGGACAAGGACCACATTGGCAAGCCACTGAGGGTACTGGATGGGTCTGAGTAGACCAGTTTTCAGTCTCTTGGTGACTTGCTCTCGGACTGCCTCCTGCTGCCGCTCGGACGTGCATCTCCTCCTCCGCTGTTGGACCAGCTTCTTGTCTGGGAGCAGGTTGAGATGATGCACTGCCAACTCGGTAGGAATGCCCGGGAGATCCTCGTCGGATCAGGAAAAGATGTCCTGGTATCGAGACAAGAAGGATTGATATTCCTCTACTTGCGAAGCTGAGAGGGTTGAGCCGATGCGGACTATTCGGTCTGGATCCTCCACTAATTGGATGTTCATGAGATCTTCGGCAAGGGAGGCAGCCTTCAGCTCCCAAGGAAGCTATGCTGCTTGTTTGTCTTGTCCTTTAGAGGCGATAAGGTAGCAATGACGGGTGACCTTTAGCCTCTTTGACACCAAAAGGAGTTGGGAACTTCAACTTCTGATGGTACGAGGAGGGAACCCCCGTCACTCCTCTGATGATTCCCCTTCCGATGATGGCGTTATAGGTGCTTATCTCTCGGATGATGACGAAGTTGACGACGAAGGTGACTTCTCGGGGAACGGTTCCGAAAGTCATGGCCATCGCTACTGTTCCAACTGGGGGTACCGCGTTGTCTGAGAAGCCAAATAACGGCGTGCACATTTGTCGCGTAGGGGGGACATCAACACCTATTTGAAGAAAGCAGTCGTAACTGATAACATTGGGGCTGCTGCCTCTATCCACTAAGATGCGGTGGACTTTACATTTGTTGACTGTTGTAGTTACAACGAGAGCATCGTCGTGAGGAACGGTCAGTCCTTCCAAGTCTTCGTTTGAGAAGACGATGGGATCCTTCATCCTTCATTTAGTCCCTTATAATATTTTTTTCGGGTTCAGGGCGCTTGGGATCAGGAGGTACAAGGTTCACCTAGCGGGCATACCTCTTCTTCCCCTAGCGGTTGTCTCCTCCTGATGCTGGGCCGCCCGAGATTATGTGGATCTCCATACCATTGGGGTGGTTCTCGATCTGAGGGGCTTCACGTTCTTAGCCGGGCTTCACTACGTACTTCCCAAGATAGCTCATCCAAATCAGGGACTATCTCATTTCGTAGTTGTCGGCACTCCTCAGTAGATGGCCGTAATCTTTATGGAAATTACAATACTTTCTTTTATCCCGACGCTTGGGGTCGGTCCGCATCTTCTGTGGCCAGTTAACATACTGTTTATTTTCGATATCCTATAGGATCTCGAACACAGGAGTAGTCAATGACGTGTAAGGTCCAGGCGCTGCGAGACCTTTGGACTCTCCCTCAAAGTGCTTGGACTTCTTTCTTGGGAAGAGGTCTTTCATCCGAACGTTTGCGGTCGCCCTCCTCTCCCCAAAAGTGGTAGGCAGTCACCACCTCCTCGCAATCGGCATGCTGGTGTGCAAGATTGATGAGTGTTCAGGGTTTTGCGCGCCTGGAGGACGATAGCCCTTCGGAGGGTATCATCTTGGGTGCCCTGGGTGAGGGTTGTCACGGCTGAGGATACCTTGAGTTTTGGAACTCGAAGAGCTTCATCGTGGAAGTGCGAGATATAATCCCTGAGGGATTCTCCTCGCTTCTACTTGATGGCCACAGGCTGGCCGACGACCTCTTTCACTGAGCGCCCGCGAAGTGGTCTCGGAACCACTTCCCTAGTTGTCCGAAGGAGCGGATGGATCTCGGTGCCAGGGAGGAGAACCATACTTGTGCCGTTCCCACCAAGATGGCGGCGAAGACACGGCAACGGATGGTATTCGGGACCCTATATAGTCTCATATGAGACTAGAAGTTATTGAAATGGGTCTTCAGATCTCCTTGCCTGTCGTACGTGTTGAGGTTGTTGATGGGCAACTTTTTAGGGACCGGGACATCTAGGATCTCGGTGGAGAAGGGAGAGAGATCTCCTTCTTTGTGGAGAGGGATGACGAGTGCCTCCTTTGAAGGAGGTCCTCTATACGCTTCTCCGAGCACTCTCGTTCGCCGAATCTTCTCTCCAACTCGTCGATGCGTCGGTGTACGGCCGTGCTCTCCTGTGGTTTGAGCTGGCGACTCCCGAGGCGGCAGGCTAAAAGTTGTTACGACGGATTTCCCCATCGAGCATGAGGAAGCGGCTACAGGTGCTTTGTACACTTTACCGCCGGCCGACAACGGCTAGTGGTTGTTGGACTTCCTTTTGAGGTTCTTCTTGGGGCACGACCCCCAGGCGGGGTTCTGTACCTACCGATGGCACAAGAAGGCACTCCTGCATCAAGGTGAGCATGACTCTAAGTTGTTGAGCGACTAATCCAAGCTTTGTACACTTTACCACCCGCCGACAATGGCTAGTGGTTGCTGGACTTCCTTTTGAGGTTCTTCTTGGGGCGCGACCCCCAGGCGGGGTTCTGTACCTACCGATGGCGCAAGAAGGCACTCCTGCATCAAGGTGAGCATGACTCCAAGCTGTTGAGCGACTAATCCCATGGGATCGCTGCCATTCCATGACGGCCCAGAAGACACACTCTGGGACCGGTTAGCGCTAGCATCGATCCCAACGTCGTTGACTTGCGATGCAGCTCCGGCTATTCTAGTTGCCTCTTGCCATGGCTCTTCGTGCATTCCCACAGACGGCGCCAATCGTGTAGCGATCAGAAACTGGTCAGGCGACGACGACCATTCGATCAGATCTTCTGGCTACTCGATAGAACTTGTAAAAATTGAAAATGTCCAAGGTAGAGCCTGCAAGAGGGAGAAGAGACATTAGAGGGCCCCTTGTTCTTCTAGAGAGCAAAATCCTCTGTTGCCTAAGTTAGGTTCTGGGGGAGTTAATTGGCCCATGACCCACTCCCTTTGATTGAGGGGATCGTGGGATACTGGGTAAGGAGGGATCTCCTCGTGATCGGGGGTGCAGATCGTGCATACCTGCCTTAAGTGGACGGTTATGCCGTTAACCTGCAAGATTTGTCTGATGGCGGGGATGAGTTATGGGACGCCCTATAGGGACCTTCGGTCTCTCGGGTAGTTGGGAGGAGGTAGCCTTTGAGTCCACGCTCCTAGCCTCCCTTTAGACGAGTCGTAAACCTTCAGTTATCGAGAGGGTAGGCTTCTCTCGGTACTCGACAAAATGTGACCGAGACATTGCGGTGTCTCGGAACTTACCGACTGATGTGTCGGTCTTCCAGGCCTGGTGTTCCTGAGACTTGAGCTCAAGCACTCTAGGTTTTTGCCTTTGGCTTGCTAATCGAGGTACCGAGAGAACTTATGTAGTACCCTCATGCAAGTTCCTGTAGACTGTGGGCCCTTGGGCCTCTTTACTAAATGGGCCTGATTGGGCCGGATCCCAATCACCCCTCTTCACTATGTATACCAAATCTTGACATCCATATGTTCTCCCATGATCCGACCACTAATAAGCTTTTAAGTATAAATTGTCAAAATGGAGTTAGCTAATGATGTACGAGTGTGCTAGGGAAATCAGTAGTCAATACCTGAACTTAGGGTCTAAACTTTTTCGGTATAGTTTAATGCAAATGGATAACTTTAGTCTATAGTCATGGATTTGCTTGCATGCCATTATGGCTCTGTCCTCATTTGTGAGCATACTTTTTAACATTTTCTGTTTTTTTTGAAGGTGACTAAAAAGTCACAATTCATTGAATAGGAAAGAGAGTATAACGAAAGCACTAATGGCCCTCAAAACGGACCAAGAAGGCCCCCACAAAGATTACACATAGAAAAGACTACTCTACCAAGATGGTAAAGTAGAAAACATCTCCCCAGGACAAGAGAACCCAGAAATCAGGAATAGTGTTCACACAATAAGGATCCTCCACTGGTTAGCCGCATAGAACACGTCAGGATTGTTATTCACAATGATACCCGCAGCACTGCCCCAGTCTCTCACCAAATTGATAGCCCTTCTGAGGACTGTTGACAGTCCTTTCAACAGTCCATATCAAGAGGACTGTTGAACTCATCCTTGAATTTTCTATCATTTCTTTCAACCCAGAGTGCCCACATCATAGCTGGAAGAAATAGGAATCATACTTGCTTATCTGAAGAACTCGGAGTAAGGTCCAACCATTTCCTCATCATATCTAAGAAAGTTCAAACCAAACCACATTAACTGCCAAACATTCTTTGTTTCTCTAGAATGTCATGATCATTATCAAAGTTGACTTCCTTAACATGTATTGAGGGTTGAAAAGATAACCTGAAGAGATAATTCAGGAATGAGTCTTCAGTGAAACATCTCCCTGAAACATTCAAAAGACCAACAAAGTGTACCTGATGCATGCAGATCATGTTGCAATATCTTGTCCGACCTTTTGTCGAGGATCTTTCACCATTTTCTGTATGTCCTTAGGTTGTTCAATTGTTTAAGCTACTTTGTTCTATTATGTCTGCCTGTTTCTTACCATTCAGTGTCCATGTAAGCTCCTTTGTTCTATTATGTCTGCCTGTTTCTTACCGTCCGGTGTCCACCACTCTTAACACCCTTACAAGTGGATCAAGAACATTTAGAACAATTGCCATGTCCTTTTAGTTTTTCATTGAATCAAATCCATTATTCTCTTCCCCTTCTCTTTCACTTTTGCTGGTGCATGTTGCTCCATGTAATTTTCCCATTCTTATAATGCCAACATTTGAGCCAAATTCGATTTTCAGACATGTATATTATCATTATGTAAGGAGATGTATTATGATGCGAACCGGTTGGCTCCAAGATGAGCCAACTTCCTTTGACGAGTATGCCTGCACATGATCTTCAGTATGTTACTGTGATTGTAGCTAAATGTATTAATGCATGGGGCTGCCTTTATAACTTCATCTACCTAGGGATCCTGACAAATATCTTCTAACATCAAATAATGCAGTGGGCTGAGTGTGGAACCCTATACACTTCTGCATTAGTAATTGCCCAACTGCTTCAAATGCAGCAGCATTGTCTGCCACTAGCTGGACAACCCTTCTTTCACACACCTCTTTCACCATATTGTCCATTAGCTCAAAGAGGTATTGTGCATTCTTCACCTTCCCACTGGCATCAGAACTTCGTGCAGGGGCAGTCAACTCTTCATGTAGTTGTTGCTTCCTCTTCTCAGTGTTTGCCTTGGCTGCTTGTCTTTTATGCAGTTTTATAATTGATTCGAAATTCTGCTGAACATTGATTGCATGATAACTTGGCCCTTGGTTCTGAGTTCTGATGAGGTGTTGCTTGAAAACTATCCACTGCAGTAATTGCACGTTACTTTTCTTCCACCATATCTACTAGTGTGCAATGAGCCTATGGATCACTGCTGGGGGATTGGTACTAGAAGACTGCTCTTGATGCTGAGAAGCTTGAGATGCCATTGTTGTTTAGGTGGGGACAAAACAATACTCGAAGCAGCACACTAAATTGCCATAGAGCAAAAAAAGCTGAGTGGAATGAAAAAGAAAAACTAAATGCTTAAAGAAGAAACAAGAAAGACGGAGCTGTACAGAGATCATGGTGGAATTGAGATCCTCCTAGAAGGTCGAATGCTCACTGTGGAAGATTTCTGAACACCATGAAAGAGTGGCCTTGGGAGGTTTATATAGACCCCTGAGTGCCAACTAGCCATTGACTGCTATTTGCAAATGGGCAACGACGGTTAGTTTGACTATCCCCTGGGATCAGCTAGGCAGCATAGAGTTGGCATGGTCGGCAAAGAACTGATCAGCATCGGCCGATCTGTACTGATTCTTAATACCTTGCTTTCAACGTTCTCATGGTTTATGTACTCCACGTTTTACAATTGCTGCTATTTATTTCTAGGCTTTTCCTTTTGGTAGTTTCCACTGCTATTGCTGTGCATCCATACTTTCCAGTTGCTCAGTAGGGTTGAGCTCACCTCTCCACTCCAGCTGATTTTGTAGATGCTTCTGCTGGCTGGCTTATTTAGTAGATCTGCTCCTTTTGCTAAGATTGTTTTGGTGCGACAGTTTCTTCATTATCTTGGCATTGCTTTCCCGGATCATGTAGCTTTACATTCTAACCATCAGAGTAATATAGGCTTCCACAAGTAGACAGCATATCGAGAATGATTGCCTCTTCATCTGTCTGCTTTAACTCTCTGGCACATTTACTCCTTTTCCTGTCGAGTAGGTTGTTGACCTTTCATCAAGTTTGGATGGCTCTGTGCTTTTAAGGCATTAGTTGGTGAACTCTTTGTTTGTGATCCTCCAATGAGCTTGAGGAGAGTGTTAGAGAGAGATTATATATGTTGTGTATAATATTTTTGTCCTATTTATATCAGGATTCATGAAGCCCTATCCTAGTATGACTTAGATTAGGTTCAGCAGAGTCCGACTTAGATTATGATTGTAGATACAAGTTCTGCTCAGATTAGTCTTAGATGTGTCCGATTCTCATTAGTATTAGGGAGGAATCCTCTTCCCACCTGAATTGGGAATCATCCTGTACCCTTGTATATGTATTGGGCTGATGCCTTCTTGTTCAGTAGAGAAACTTTCATTAGTTTCCTGCTACTTCTCTTAACGGCGATATGTTATCACCATAGCTCCTAAGCAAATATGTAGCCGTGGTGCAACTTGAGTATGATTGCTTACTCTGGCTAGCTTGACCATAGCCCTGAGACCATTTTCTGTGTCTAGGTTCTCATAGACAGGTTTAATTTGGAGTTATTTTGTTCCTTCTTTAGGCTTGGTCTGATGCGTATTCAATCAGTATATGCATCTGGTGAGGACAAAATGGGGAGAGTAGTTCAGAGCCTCCCTTATGTATTGGCAGTGATGAGGAAGTGTGGTTATTGTCATTGTTCTCTTATGGTTATTATGGTTGCCTGGGCAAGCATGCTCCATTCCAGCAAATTGTGTGGTTTACATGCCAAGTTCGTGAATGTGGAAAACCCATCCTGGCCAACTAGAATCATTGTATCAACCTGGATAGACTGGTTTCGGCCAGTTTTTTTTTTTCCTTTTTTTTCCCATATTTTTTTGGAAGGACAGAGGATTATTGGGGGAAGTGAAAGGCATCACTAGAAGCATTTATCAGCTGGGACAGGGAATGACAGTTGTATGGGGTTAAAGGTTGATCATAGAGCCAATGCTTCGTCAAAACCAACTCTGGCAGCCAGGTAAGGTTGCAGAGCTAGTAATGAAATGTTAAAGAGGTGGAAGATAGACATGATAGTGGAAGAAGAGAAATTGAATACTCTTCCCCAGTCATGTGAGGGGAGTGGATTTTGCAGAAGAGGGGGGGCGAGGAGAGGCAGCGGAAGGCATTGGCGGTGTGTAGGCGGTGCAAATCTTGACTATGATGATAGTGGTGTACCCCAGCCCTCTGCCAGTGACGCCGCAGGGGAAGTGGATCTTGTGGTGGAGGTGGGTGAGGTGAAGCGGGGGATGTGTTGGCCAAGTCTTCACAGGGAGCACCGTTTTCTGATCCCTGATAAGTGCCTGGTGTTGCTAGGGTTATGGGGGTAAGATTTTGGATTGAGTCAAAAGCTGTCAGAATTTGTCATTATATTGAGAGACTAAAGGGATAAATTGCAATTTTGAGATGCTCAGCCTTCCGTCTATGAGAGCAAGATGGAAAAGAATAGCCTGTCCTTAGATGTCCAGCTTGTCAGCCAATTAAGGGGCATGCCCCTAGACTGTTATCACCCGATAATAACAAAAAAGGTTTGCATATCTGAAAAGTGCATGTCAGCAGTGTTTTCCCCAGGAATCGGCATTGCCAATGATCATGGTGGATATCTCATCTGTTTGTTGAAAAATGACACCATTTCTCCATTAGATGCGACAAGAGCCTGAACGTAAGCTGTCTAGTTTTTCCTAGACCTTCCCCCACCAGCTATTCAATAATCTGAGTTAGGTGCTGAGGATCTTGAGGTGCTGTTATAAACCCCTCAATGCCTAAGAGCCTCATGCTTTTTGGTCCTATGGCAAAGGGAAGGAAACATGCTTCTTGGCTTCATGCTGCAGACCTCATGTAGGATAGGACTCGATATTCAAATATTTATACTGGATTATTTTTAGTTCTCACTGACTCTTATCTTGGTGTCTACGCTTGTATCCATTCATCCCAAGAAGCATTTGGTATATTCCTTGCAAAAGCAATGCTTACTGCACCGGCAGCGGTGCAAAAAATGTGAGTTGGATTGAGCCCCCAATCTCGTTCTGCCACTTGGAGAGGCCACATTGGGGCTGTCTGCCCCATTAAATGCACTCCAACGTCATCCGTACGTTAGTGCATATGGGAGGGATTCCAAAATAAATAAATAATATTTACTTGCTAAACTACTTTTGTAGAGCATAGATTGTATTCTCAAGAGCATGATCATGCTCTCAAGAGAATGGTGCTCTCTGGAGCACGATCATGATGCTCTGGACAGTATCTGGATACTGTAGATTAATTTATAGAGCATCATGCCCTGGAGTGCCTGATTGTGCTCTCGAGAGCACAATCTATGCTCTCGAAAGGCAGTTTGGTGGGCAACATTTTTATCTTTTAATCCGGCCCACCATGTGCGCTGATGCGCGGATGACTTTGGGGCATATTTAGTGGGGGGAACAACCCCCATGTGTTCTCTCCAGGTGACGAAATGAGATTGAGGGCTCAATCCAGCTCCCCTTTTTTACACTGCTGCCGGTGAGCAAGCATTACTCTTACTTGCAATGGGATTTGACAGTGAGACAGTACTACTGTTTGTGGTCTTTCCTAAAGGATGCTTCTTGATTGCCTCCACAAGCAAAATATGATTATGACAAATCACTTTATTCCACCACCTTGCACCATCTCTTTGAACAATTGTAGACAAATGTAAAAGTTTTTTTTTCTATTGAATCAGTGCATATACATCAAGTTTGAACCAACAGCTACCGGTGGACAAGCATGAACCAACTGCTATACCCACACTAGGTAGAGGTCCCTGCTTTCCATTTTAGATACTCTTTATGATATATGATAAATATCGAGTGGTGTAATTTCAGTGTCTTGTATTCAGGAAAATACGATATGTTGGATTTTGTTTAATTGTTACAAATGGTCAAATATAAAATTCTTTGCAGTTTCTATGCTTAGAACGTTGATGTAACCTATATTTGATTGTTCAGCTTATCGGCTTTTTGCGCAAGGGCACTGATATTAAAGTCTCTGTTTCTCATTCTCTTTTTTGCTTTGATTGCAGAAGAACTGGAATCTTCTCAGTGTAAATGTTGCAATGGCTGGGACAGGAATTTATCAGCTGACTCGGAAGATAAGGTATACGTTGTTTCTTTTTGTTCATGGAGCTCTTGTGCTAGGAAAAGAGCTGCTATTATTTTTTAGCCCCTGGAATTATGCTTATATCCTTGCAACTGCAACATTTCTTTATCCGGTTTTCAAAATCTGGGATTGTTCTTTAGACTGCCCGTCATCAGTTAATTCATCTTCAAGTTCAAAACTGTTACATTTGATTAACGTTTTATTTTCTAGGCACGATTATTTTTCCGAGACACAGGAGGCTCCTGCTGAAGAGTGAGCTCATGCGGAAGCTGGAATGTATTCCTCATCGCACGGTTGGGTACAGTTTCCTTTTTGTGTGAACAATGGCATTTGTCCTGGATGGCTTGGTAGTTCTTGCTGTGTCCTTGTACCCCGCGTACTTTTGTCATGAAGATGGTCGAGGACTCGTTCAACTTGGCCGGAATAAGCGACCAGCTTATTATAATTGATACATTTCTGATGAGATTTCTTTTTTGGTCAACTTGTGTTGAGATTTTTTATCAGCTTACATGTTTGTTTTTGAGGTGTTCATAATAGAGCTTGTAACCGGTGTATGTTAAGCCCAAGTTATGGCGGACCATAAGGGTGAGGCAACCTACCTGAGTTTTCAAAAAAAGGATTTTTGGATATCATCCGCTACTACAATCTTTTTGTGCTTAGAAATAAATTCCTTAATATTTCTTAGCTCCTATAAACTTGCTCATATCTAATGAGGTTAATGGAGATCCCGACAAAAGAATACCTGTTCAATACTCTGACTGCCATTTTCATTTTAACTTTTCAATTGAGATGTCAAGAATGTGCTCATCTAGTCACAATTTTTTTTTTAAAAAATGAAATCCGTATCTTTCTCTCTTTCATTCGTAGGGGGATTTTCCCCTGGTAAACTGCCGGACAGTTGGTGCGGCTTGGACTGGAACGGGAGCGGATCCTCTGTAGACTGGTTTTTCCCATCACAATAATCTACACCTAGAAAATTGGTCCTCTCTAGACTGGTTTTTCCCATCACAATAATCTACACCTAGAAAAGTGGTCCATCTAAGCACCACCCGCCTTAGAGGAAAGGGTGTTCTGGGGACAAAATTTAGATAGAAACGTTCCATGCTTCTCTTCTAGAAAGTTGGGGAAGGGAGAAACTTTTCCGTATTTCTATGCACTGCCCGTCCACCGCCCCTTCCTCAGAATTGCAGCATTGGGTTGCCACCCCTCCCGCTCCTCCGAATTGCACCGCCTGTTCGTTCCCCGCATCTGCCCGCTGCCCCTCCCCTTCCTCCAAATTGCACCGCCCATCTATTTCGTCTCTTTCCCTGCTGCCTGTCTGCACCGCTCATCCCCCGCCCCTCCCCTTCCTCGGAAAATAGTAGGTTACCGAAGGCCATGGACTTAGGGCTGTCAGTGGGCCGAGTTGACCCCCGGGCTCACGGACGGGTTCAGATTCGGGCCCCAGTTTTGAACCCGTAGGCTAACTCGGGCCAAAGTTTTTCAGCCCGCGGGTTGATTCGGGCCAACTCGGGCCACGGGCTGAGCGAACTCAGGCTCCTTTCTGCTTTCTCCCGACCTCTCGCTAATCTAGCGCATGCGTTCAACTGCGGCGGACTCTGGCGAGCACCATTGTCACATCGTCGGGCATCCCGTTGCGTTGGGACAACCCAGCCTCCAAGCGCGCCAGGGTGAAGGGGATGACCCGCTGCTCTCTGTAGGCCTGGATGGCGGCCAGAGCGACCTGACGGGCCATCTGATCGGGAGCCCCCCCAAGGCCGACGACCACATCCCGGATTTCCTTGTCGAACAGGTTGTCGAAGAGCCCGTCGCTGCCGGCCACGATGACGTTGCCGGACTCAATCCACACCTCACCTCGAGCCTCATCGCACATTCGGGCGGGTCGCGTGCGTCCACCCCGCCCATGTGGTAGGGCCGGTTGAACTGCCGCTGATGCAGTGGTGAGCGGTAGATGACTTTCTCCCCGCGCACCACAAGGAGGCCGCAATCGCCCACGTGCACGGCGCGCAGGACCTCCCCGTCCACTGCCGCAACAAGCGCAGTCGACGAACCCCTGGCGGTCGTCCTCGCCAGTGCCCGCTCCAGCACGCCCTGCAGCTGGGTGTTGGTGATGTTGCTGCTGCCATGGCGACGGGCGACCACGTCCACGCGCTCAGCAAGGGTGTACCCGTGCGCGGCGTCATGGCGGAGTTCTTCGGCGAGGTGCTGCCGCGGCCAGGGCGGTTCCATGCACATGTTCTCCGCGGAGCACAACTTGTTGGGGGGCTTTGCCTTCTTCGGGGAAGGCATCGCCGTCGCCACCGGCGCTGGTGCTCCGGGACGCTGGTTGCGACCACATCACTGTGGCCTTCTTCGGCGATGGCACCTGCAACAACGGGTAGTTCTTCGAGTGCCTGAACATGGCGGCGTTGTGGCGGCCGCCCATCGTGTTCGTGCTGGAGAACAACCAGGTTCTCTCTCGTCCGAATATGAGAAACGGGCCCCCCACGGGCTGGATTGGACCCCACGGACTTTAGAAAGAGGCTGCGGGCCAGGTTGGGCCGAGCCAGGCTAACGTGCGGGCCAAACTGGGCTACCGTCGGGCTGGGCCGAGCTTGGCCCATTGACACTCCCACATGATGGCACTGCATGGTCTCCTGCTGCTTATGCGCCGCGAACATGACCTCTCTTACATGGCAGCAGTGTGGAAGGGTTGTTCAATCTGCTCGTGCCACCGTTGCGGGCATGCTGAGGCGTCATCCTTTTAAGTACGGCAGAGTTAGAACTGGCGTGCATGGTCACCTTTGCTTCCTCGTGTATCTATATTATTGTTGGTATTCATATACAAAATCGTATAAAATATAAACTAAGATGGGCTGCCTTTTCTTACTTCTGTTTGTGTGTATCAACAAATTTGCACTTGGTTTGCTTGCATCAACGGAATTGCATTTGGCATTGTAGAAAAAATTATTCTTCTAGCCTTAGTTCGACAGCCAAATAAATATAAGAAAGAATATTCAATTTGTCTATCATCTATTAACTTTTTGTTTAACAAAAAGTTCATTAAAATAAAGAAAACATTTTTAACACCTAGATGGGATACATGGATAAGAGCTTTATGGTGGCAATAAGTACTTTTCCATTGATCTTGGGCAGGATTAGGAAACACTTTTAACCAGTTTGTGATACTTCATTTATATTATTATTTTTTATTCTTTTTCTTTGATGAATGGAAAATATGAAAAATCCCTAGTGAAAATTTCTTAAAAGTTTTGATTTGGAATCTTAATTTCACTAGCTTATATTACGACAGAATATTTCAACTTCCCAATATTCTAATTAGAAAATAGGTTCTTTTGCATCTACAATGAAATAAATCTCTATTTTAGGCCCTAATTTTGTAGCCAAACAAACCTAAGAGAATAATTGACAATTCGATTTACCATATATTTATGTCCCAAAAAATATGATATATGCTTGATTAACTATTGCCTTTGAATGTTTTTTTGCACATTTATATTACTGCTAACAATAGCATTAATGAGATTGCATTGTGGTACATACTGACGAGAGAAAATTGGGTCCGGTCCAATCAGGCCCATTAAGTCCGCAGGCCCAAAGGCCCATGGCCCTCCGGAGATGGCTCGAGGGTCCACATGGCATTGAGAATCTCGGCCCGTGTGATAGAGGCCAAATTTTGAGCCCATCAAGTCCTGATCGCTAGATCTCCCGGCCTGGCGCCCAGCCACTACTCCCGAGACCCCCCAGGATCTTGGCAAAGTCCCTAGGGGCAACTCATCATACTTCAGCACCATCAGGCGGGTCTTACGGACCCAACTGCCTATTTATGGCAAGTCCGTACGATTCACCCCATACAGCTGCAGGTGAATTCTAGCTTACCCTGTATCTTACGATCTCCCTAAATTAGGGAGATACGATCATAGGCAAATCACCCCCCAAAGAAAACTATCCTTGTGATGCCTTGAGGGGGGAAGACTATATAACCAGTGGATCTTCTCCGGTGCAAGGTACGCCATTCTGAGCACAAAAACTTCTAGCAAGATCTCATCTTCTAGCTCCTAACATAGGCATCAGAGGGTTTTGCTCCCCATCAGACTGGGGAGCCCCCCCAACGCCTCTGTCCACCCTCTTGTAGGTTCTACTAAGGACGTTCCATCCAAAACAAATTCTATCGAGTAGCTGGGATCTTCTATCGGACGGTCATAGTAGTCCGACTAGTTTCCGACCGCTACACGATTGGCACCGTCTGTAGGAAACATGTAAAAAGCCATGGCAAGAGGCAATAAGAATAGCCATCGTGCCGGAATGACATCCCAGATCAACGAAGCCAGAGTCAACGTCGGCGCAAATCGGTCGCAAAGCGCGACCTCAAGGCCGTCAAGAAATGACAATGATCCTATGGGAGTGGTCGTCCAGCAATTGGGCGCTCTACTCACCCTGATGCAGGAACATCTCCCCGCGCAGCCAGTAGTTCCAGAGCCTCGCCTGGGGGCCGCCTCCCAGGAACAACCTCAAAAGGAAACCCGGGGACCTCTAGCCGTCGTGGGGAGGCGCGAAGGCGTGCAGAGTGCCGGTGATCATTTCCTCCTATTCGACAGGGAGATCCGACACAACAACCTTCAGCCAGCTACCTCCAGAGTTGTCAGTTCAAACCGATCCTCCCTAAAAAGGAGGAGCAACTTGAAAGGCCAATCTCATCGGTCTTGAACCTCGAGATCCCACTCTCCGCAAAAGAGTCCCGCCGTACATCTGCGGATCAACGAGTTGGAGAAAAGGCTCGAGCGCCACGAGAAGCGCATCGAAAACCTCCTCCAGAGGCGACGTTCCCTTTCCCTCTCTGACGAGGAAGGAGATAACTCCCCTTTCGCCATCGAGATCCTAGACATTCCGGTCCCTAGGAAATTGCCCGTTAATAACCTCAACACCTACGATGGACAAGGAGACCTGGAGACTCACTTCAATAACTTCCAGTCTCACATGAGGCTGCACGGAGTCCACAATGCCATTCGCTGCCGCGCGTTCACCATCACCTAGGTGGGAACAACGGAGACCTGGTTCACCACCCTGGCGTCGAGGTCGATCCATTGTTTGGGCAACTCGGGAAGCTTTTCCGAGACCATTTTGTCGGCACTCACCGCAAAAGGTCATCGGCTAGCCTGGTCGCCATCAAGCAGAAGCACAGCGAATCCCTCCGGGATTACATCACTCGCTTTCACCACGAGGCTCTCCAGGTCCCAAAACTGGAGGTGTCCTCCATTGTGACCGCCCTAACGCAGGGCACTCGTGATGATTCTCTCCGAAGGGCCATCATCCTCGAGGCGCCAAGAACATTGTTCGACCTCGTCAACTTGGCGCCCCAGCACGTCGACTGCTACGAAGTGATAACCATCTATCACCATCGCGGAGAAGAGGGCGATCGCAAGTGTCAAGGCAAGAGATCCTTCCCCGAGAAGAAGAAGTCTCGACGCTTCGAGGGGGATACCAAACGGTCTGCATCTCCTGGGCCATATACGCCATTGACCACTCCCATCTTCGACATCCTTTAAGATCTCAAAAATAAGGAATGTGTCAACTGGACCCAGAAGATGAGGACCGACACTAAGCGCCAAGATTGGAAGAAATACTACAACTTCTAGAAAGATCATGGTCACATGACCGAGGAATGTTGCCAGCTGCGGGACAAGATAGAATCCCTGATATGTCAGGGATAGCTCGGAAAGTACGTGGCGAAGACTAGTCAGGAATGTGAGGCGCCGCGGATCGAGAATCACCCCAACGACACCGAGATCCACATGATCTCTGGTGGCCTCGCCTTGGGTGGAGATAGTCGCCAAGGAAAGAAGCGCTACGTGTGCCAGGTGAACCTTGTAACTCCTGATCCCAAGTGTTACGAACACGAGAAAACAATTGTAGGGGACTCTCTGAAGGAACCCATCGTTTTCTCAGATGAGGACTTAGTAGGAGTGACCGTTCCTCACGATGACGCCCTCGTCGTGACGGCAACGGTCAACAAATGTAAAGTTCATCATATTTTAGTAGATGGAGGCAGCGGCCCCAACGTTATCAATTACGACTGCTTTCTCCGAAGGAGTGCCGATGTCCCCCCTACACACCAGATGCATACATCGCTGTTTGGCTTTTTAGGCAACGCGGTACCACTGGTAAGGGTAGTAGCGCTAGCGGTGACTCTCAGGACCACTCCCCTAGAGCTAGAGGTCACCTTGTCGCTGACTTCGTGATCATCCGAGAGATGAGCACCTATAATGCGATCATTGGTAGGGGGATCATTAGAGGAATTATAGGAGTCTCATCCTTCTGTCACCAGAAGATGAAGTTCCCTACCCCTTTGGGGTTGGGGAAGCCAGAGGGAATCAAGAAGAATCCCAGCGATGCTACCTCATAGATTCCAAAGGGTAGGATAAGCCTCTAGTAGAGCTCCCTCAGGATCCTGAGAAAGATTAGAAGGTAGCCTCCCCAGCTGAGCATCTAATGAATATCCAATGGGGTGAGGACCCCGACCGAAAAGTCCAGGTCGGCTCGTCCCTCACAACAGAATAAATAGAAGAGTATTGAGTTTTTCTGGCTCGGTACCAAGATGTCTTCACCTTGTCCGATGGAGATCTCCCAGGTATCTACACCAAGGTTACAGCCGACCACCTCAACCTGTTACCAGACAAAAAGCCGGTCCAGTAGAGACGGAGGAGGTGCGCACCGAGAGGCAAGAAGCAGTTCGGGAGAAAGTCACCAAGGGGCTGAAGACTGGCTTACTCAGGCCCGTCCAGTACCCCTAGTGGCTCGCCAATGTGGTCCTTGTCCGGAAGGCTACAAGGAAGTGGCGCATGTGTGTCGACTTCACCGACCTCAACAAGGCCACCCCGAAGGATTGCTACCCAGTGCCCAACATCGATCATTTGATCGACTCTACATCAGGGAATGAAATGCTGAGTTTTCTTGATGCCTACTCTGGGTATCACCAGATCAGGAAGAAACCTCCAATGAAGAGAAGACAGCTTTCATCAAGGACTTGGGCATCTACTGCTACACACGGATGCCGTTCGGCCTAAAAAATGCTAGCGCAACTGATTAGCACTTGGTCAACTCCATGTTTGACTCTTAGCTCGAGAGGAACATGGAAGTCTACATCGACGACATGCTGGTAAAGAGTCTGAAGGCTTTTGATCGTATGCTCGATCTAGCCGAGACCCTCGACACGCTAAAGAGGTATAATATAAACTTAACCCCTCCAAATGTGCGTTTGTGGTCAAGTGCGAGAAGTTTCTGGGTTTCCTCGTCACCTATAGAGGGATCAAGGCCAACCCAGAAAAACTGCAAGCCATCTAGAGTATGCAGCGCCCCAATAGGATCCGAGATATCCAGTGCTTGACCTGAAGAGTTGCTTCGCTTCATGTCAAGAGCGGCGAAAAGGTGTTTGCCTTTCTTCAAAGTGCTGTGAGGTATATAGAAGTAGGCATGAAACAAAGGCAAAATTATGTGGATCTAGGAATGTGAGGACGCGTTTAGGGAGCTAAAGCGGTATATGGCTTCCCCGCAGATACTGTCAAAACCAGTAGCTAGGGAACCCCTCTTCTTGTACCTGTCGGTCACCCCTCACTCCTTGAGTTTAGTACTAGTAAGAGATGATGAGATTGAAAAGCCTGTCTATTACACTAGCAAGGTCCTGCGAGGGCCCGTGCTGAGGTATCTGATCACTGAGAAGTTTGTGCTCGTCCTGATCCACTCAGCGAGGCGGCTCCGCCCTTACTTCTAGGCTCACCCCATCGTGGTCTACACAAGCCAGCCATTGGGCAGGATCCTGCAGAACCCTGAAGCATCATGATGCCTAGTAAAATGGGCGATTGAGCTAGGCGAGTTCGACATCACCTACAAGTCTCAAACCGCCATTAAGGGGTAGGCACTCGCCGACTTCGTGGCCGAATGCACGATACTGGCGTGGGAGTCGAGCGGGACCAGTCTCGATCCCGTTTAGGAGTTGTACGTCGAGGGGTCCTCCTACGCATTAGGAAGTGGCGCAGGGATACTCTTGATGTCCCCCGAGGGAATTGAGCTTCACTACGCCCTGCGTTTCAAATTCCTGGCGTCCAACAACATCGCAGAGTATGAAGCCCTCCTATCAGGCGTTCACATGGCCCGGAGTATGGGGGCCACCAGAATAAGGATCTACACCGACTCCCAGCTGGTCGCCAGCTAGATCCATGGGAATTTTGAAGCCCGAGATTCGGGCATGAGCCATTACCTGTAGGAGGTCAAGAACCAAGTCGAAGGGCTCGAGCTCCTCGAAGTGATCTAAATACTGAGAGAAGAAAACGTCAAAGCCGACTCTCTGTCTTGATTAGCATCTTCGATCGGCTTGGCACCTTCTCGGTCCGTCCTCATCGAAGAACTCGACCGACTGAGTTTCCAAAAGGAGGTCATCCAAGCTATCAAAAGGAGCGAATCCTGGATTGAGCCAATCAAAGAGCTCCTGACACTGGCAAGTTACCAGAGGATAAGTTGGAGGCGAGGAGCATTAGAAACCGAGCTAGACGATTTACCATGGTAGGCGATTCTCTATACGAACGATCCTTCTCTCAGCCCCTCTTAAAGTGTCTCCGCCTGGCCGAAGCCGTGAGGACTGTCGAAGAAGTTTACGAAGGTATGTGTGGAAGCCACCTGGGTGGTCGCTCGCTAGCTTGCGTACTACTACGGCAACAGTATTGGTGGCCGACACTCCAGAAAGACGCTCCGGAGTATGTCAAGAAGTGCGATAAGTGCCAGCGTTGCGCGACGACTCCTCACCAGCTAGCAATGCCCATGACGAGCCTTCTGGAGTCGTGTCCATTTGCTAGATGGGAGATTGACATATTGGGTCCTCTGCCCGATGTTCGGGGATATAAGAAGTTCATCATCATAGCCATCGATTACTTCTCCAAGTGGATAGAAGCGGAACCCTTGGCCAAGATTATAGAAAGAGCTGTATGGAACTTCGTCTGTAAGTCCATAATCTGCCGATTCGGTACACCGAGAGTGATAGTCTCGGATAATGGAAGGCAGTTCGCTAGTGCCTACTTCAGGGAAATGTGTGAACAACTGAAGATTAAGAATTTCTACACCTCGGTCGCCTATCCCCAGGCTAGTGACCTAGTAGAAAATGCTAATCGAACCTTACTCTACGGAGTTAAAACTTAATTAGAGGGGGCCGCAGGGTCCTAGATAGAGGAGCTACCTAGATCCTATGGTCGCACAGAACAACAGCTTGGGCGGCTACAGGAGAGACCCCCTTTCACTTGGTCTACGGGACAGAAGCCTTAATCCCTTTAGAGATCGGGACCCCTTTGCTGCGAGTGGAAGTCACATAAATAGAAAGCCACCGACAGCTAAGGGAAAACCTCGACATGCTGCCAGAAGTCCGAAAAAAGTGCCAGGATCCGAATGATGGAATACCAATGGAGGATGGCCAAATATTACAATTTAAGGGTCAAAGAAAGGTAGTTCTTCTTGGGAGATTTGGTCCTGCGGAGAACAGGAGCCTTGGCACCACAGTTAGCTTAGGGCAAATCGGCCCCTAATTGGGAGGGACCGTACCGAGTCTCAGAAGTCCTCGGAAAGGGCTCTTACAGGCTCTCCACACTTGATGGAAGAGAGGTACCCCACACTTGGAACACTGATAACCTACGGGCATATTATTGTTAACCCCGCACCCATATGTATTTAATGGCTAAGGAATGAAACATTTTATCTTCCAAGTTTTTGACCAAGTCATTTCATTCCCCGAGTGCTCACACCCGGAAAGGGCATATTAAGCCATCTCATTCCCCGAGTGCTCACACTCGGGAAGGACATACTAAGCCATCTCGTTCCCCGAGTGCTCACACTTGAGAAGGGTACACTAAGCCGTTTCCTTTCCTGAAGTGCTCACACTCGAAAAAGGGGCGGTTACAGGAATTTCATCCCCTCGGGTCCTTACACCCAGGAAGGGCTCTCTAGTCACAGCCGAGCAAGATCATTCAAGAAGGATACGTGGTAGTCCACATCAAGTTTTAAAGAAAGCAATAGACAATATTCTTTTAGTCAAGAAGCAGATACAGGGTCTCCACCCAGAAGTCAAGAGCACCTTTGGCGTTAGCGCCGGCCTCAGCGTCGACCCCCTCTCCTACCGTGATGTCTCCTTCCTCTGACAGGGAGCAGTGCTTCAACAGGAGTTGGCATCTCAGCAAGGTCGCTTGAAGGTGGAGTAATGCCGTCCCCTTCCAACATATGGTCGAAAATGAAGACGTTGACATTGTGAGGGACATCCGCGTGGAGGTCTGCCACCAACCAGTTCCCTTCATCAGAGAGCCCTTGGTAGAAGCCTTCAGAAAGGAGATCGGCGACAAAATCCCTCCAAGTCGTGCGGAACGGACACTCCTTGCCGATCGGATAGTCGACCTAGAAGAAATCTTCCTTCCACCCCTGTGGAGGGAAGCCAGGCACATAGAGGGGCCCTTGGTCGCCGCGGCAGACAAATTGGAGAAAGCCGCGTGTGCCGGGTCACACAATGGCGGACAGTAAAGACATGATAGAAGACATTGGGTAATGCCTCGGTATGATCGTAGAGATACATCAAAACGTTAAAAGCCATGGCCACATGCCAGGAGTTCGAGAGTATCTGTGCGGGGGACACTCAAAGAACTGCAGCAACTCCACGACGAAGGGAGAGATCGGCAACTGAAAGCCAGCTTCGAACATAGCCTCTGTGGCTATGAAGGAGCCAGGACTGCCCGAGTAAAGGTGGTCGTCGGCAGAAGGCAAACGTAACCCAAACGCAGCGGGAATTCGGAACCTACCCCAGATCCGATCGAGCAAGCCAGTGTCGATCGTGGAGGCCCTAAGAGAGGCCCGATTCGCCAACACCCCTCGGGCATAGCTTGGGGCCATTGCAGCCAAACAGAAGAAGAAGCAACAAAGAGATAACTTAGATTGTTATGGCTCAGCCCCTTACCATGCTAGCCTTTTTATAGGCATGAAGCGGGGAGCCCTTGCTAGTAACTGTCTGGCATTAAAGGCAAGAAAGTTGTAACCAATCTTGACCGACTCCAAAAAAAGAAAGAGTCAAAGGTACCCTCCGACAGAAGAAGAGGTACAAGTAGTGAAATGACAATATATTAATCTGGATAACCGGTTGTGTACTTGAGATACAGAATAGAAGCTCTAACGAGCCAAAAAAAAAAGAGAAAAAAAAAATAGAGCCTAAGGCGGACTGGCTATCTCATCCTCTAACGGGGCCCGAGTTACAAAATGTGATTGGGCCAGCATAACTCAGATGGAGGATTGGTTGAATTTTTCTTTGACAAGGCACCCCGAGTACCTTGTCGGTTACAACTTCCAGTCGGTCGGGGCCTGGAGAAGCAATCTAGCAGTCAGCGGCGGCCTCGACAGTAGGATCTTGGGAGTCGGTCGGATAGCCGGCGGGATCAATAGCCTCAGAAGCCTCGTCCTCCCTAGCGCCTTCCCCCAAGTCCTTGAGGTCAGAGTGGATGGCGAGGTTGCCCTGCTGTAGTTGCAACAGGGCCTTGGCATCTGGGCACAACTCCCTGGTGCGAGCAACTACTGCCCGGAAGTCGGTCGAGAATTCCCTGGCAATACCCCTGTCATAACCGACAATATACTGCTCGAGGATGAACTCGACCTTCTCGTCCAGATACTCAGGAGAAGACTTTAATCGAGTCAAGGCTACGACAACCGCTGATCGAGCCCGAGCGTTGGCGATCACCAGGTCATCCTCCACTTTCTTCTTGCGCTCCTCCTACTCGGCCACCTGGGCCAAGGTGATCTTGAGTTTTCCACTCAGATCCTCTTTCGCGTTGGTCTCCTCCTCCAAACCCCTCTCCAACTTGGCGCGCTCCTCTTCGGCCTTCTACCAATCACTATTCGGCCCGACAAGTCGCTCAACAAGAATGTACATTTGAGCGAGCGCCCGCAGGCCAAACTGCAACGCCCGAAGGGAGAGCTCAGAGTCGTTCCTCCACTCTTCCCTCTAGCGCTCCACCGAGATGCATGTAGCTCAAATCGTGCACCACGTCCCCGTTGGAGAAGGTGCTATCTGGGTACACCCTCCACATGGAAGGCTGCCATGGCTTCAACTTCTGCGAAGGAGGGGGGCTCACCGACGTTTTTGGCTCGGCCGGGGCACTCTTGATCACGACCTCCTTAGAAGGTTGGGGCGTTTCGGCCGCGACCGTCTTCTTGTCACAGAGCATGGGGGCCTTCCTCGTATTAGTCCGCCGTCTAGTTCGATGGGTGCTGCCAACTGTAGGCGCCTGCAATTGCCGAGACGAGTTGTCGGTGCCCAATTTCTTTCGGCGCATCTCCTCTAGTCGAGCGAAAACGTCCTTACTGCCAGCCATGGTCCCTTTCAGCGGAACATCCTCGGGGACGTCAAGGAAGGATACATCGAGACCGGCGTCCAACGCAAAAGCCTCAGCGGGAGGCGGGCCTGTGGATGCTCTTTCACCAACCTCCACCCTGCCCTGAGCTGCACAGGCTCCTCCTTCGACCTCTGCATCACCCCCAGCAGCTTTTTCGGCAAGAGAGGCCCGGACGATCGTCTCGACTAAGGAAAACAAGTTAAGAAAATCACCAGACCATCAGAAAAAAGTAGCACAGGCTAAGGCGGGCACTCACTCCAAGACTCCCGCGGAGCAAGGCCGATGCTCAGCAGCGCGATCTTGGAAACCTCGAGGTCGGCATCATCCATGATCCTGGCCCGGATGGTCACCCTCTTCAAGTCCACATCATAGGGGATCTAGTGAGGCAAGGGGTCCTCCCGAATGGGGATGAAGTTGAAAGCAATACAGAAATCCCAGGGAGGGATAACCGTGGGGACTCAGGTCACAAAGAAGAAGTGGTTCTTCCACGATTTGTGGCTCGAAGCGGAATCGAAGGAATAGATTACGAGGTCGGGCCTTCACAAAGAAGAACCCTTCATCGATAGGGTGTGAGGAAGATGCTGGAACATGCAGCGGAACAACATGGCGGTGGGCTCGACACGCCACTCATGGCAGATTAGGAGGAAAGCATAGATGTAAAACCAGGCGTTCGGCGTCAGCTGTGCCGGCGCCAAACGGTACTGGACTAGAAGGCTACATACAAAACGGGGCATTGGGAGTCGGAAGCCAACCAAGAACATCTCCTGGTACATCATGAAAGAATTAGGGGCCTAAGAAGAAAGTCGGTCATCGGGACTGACTCCAACAAGATGATACTCGTGAGGCACCTTGTACTCCTCCATCATCCGCCTCATCTCGTCTTGCTTGATCGAGCTTCGACTATGGCGAGCCAAAGCATGGGCCCTTCTCTCGGATTGACCGGAGGAACTAGACACTTCTTCTGAAGCCATTAAGGGGGAGGAAGATCAGTCGGTACAAGAGAATGTCCCACTGAAAGGGAAGGCGTAAATTCCAGTGGCCAGAAAGTAGACCCAAGAATAGGGTTGGAAGGAAGAGAGGCTCCGGAGGAGGCCAAAGGGTCCCCAGGATGGGGGGCCAAGTTGAACTCACCAGGAAAGGCGGCGAAGCACCGGATAGCACAGGCACTCTCAAGCTCAGCAGGCTGGGAAGAGCTCAGAGATGAATGCAGAAGCAAGTCTGCCTCCTCACTCACCTGCCTGCCTTCGTAGGGGAGGACAACAACTCTGTCCACGCCTTCCCCACCTGGGACCTCGAGCGCCGCTAAGGCGTCTTGTCATAACGGCACCCCAATTGATCGATGTAAAAACGAAAGGGCGCGCCCTGCGACAAGGATCTCCAAACGTCCAATCACGCGTTTAGGAGTGCCACGTGGATGAATTGACTCCCCGTACATTGGGGGCTCGCAACGGGGAAGCGACGCCGTCCTTCCCCATAAAGGGCCGTCATCTCATAAGATAACTGACAGTCGTAGGGATCACTCGGGGATTACGAAGCGACGTTAGTCGGACGCCGTTTCAGATGATAGACTCTGCCATACGGCGAAGATTGCTTATTGTTGGGCCTCCCACGCAACTTCATTCCCACATTCGAAATTTGAATAAGGGAGTGAAGGGGCCAGTGACGAGGGGAAATTGGGTCCGGCCTAATCAGGCCCATTAAGTTTGTAGCACGGCCCTCCGGAGACGGCGCTAGGGCCCACGTAGCGCTCAAAATCTCGGCCCGCATGTAGAGGCCGAATTCTGAGCCCATCAAGCCCTAACCGCTGGATCTTCCGGCCTAACATCTAGCCACTACTCTCGAGACCCCTCAAGATCTTGGCAAAGCCCCCCAGGGGAGATTCATCATGCCTCAGCACTATCAGGCGGATCCTATGGACCCAACCGCCCACTTATGGCAGGTTCGCACGATCCGCCCTATACAACTACGGGTGAATCCTGGCTTGCTCAATATCTCATGATCTCCCTAAATCAGGGGGATGCGATCATGGGCAAATCACCCAGCAAAGAAAACCGCCCCCGGGATGCCTCGAGGAGGGAAGACTATATAACCACCGAACCTTCTTCTGTACAAGGTACACGGTTCTGAGCACAAAAACCTCTAGAAAGATCTCATCTTCTAGCTCCTAACTTAGGCATCAGAGGGTTTTACTCTCCATCAGACTGGAGAGCTCCCCCCTGATGCCTCTGTCCACCCTCTTGCAGGTTCTACCCTGGGTGTTTCCATTCAAAACAAATTCTGTCGAGTAGCCGGGATCTTCGGTCAGACAGTCATAGTAGTCTGACCAATTTCTGACCATTACACATACTATTTAAGCAAATGGAAATTATATTCCAATGAAGAGATTCTATAATTCTAGTTTCAATGCATCACATACTTGCACTCACATTCGGTGGGATGACTGTCTGAATGAGATCTATTGGTGGCCTTCCTCATCAAGGAATTTTTCTAATGCCTCTGCTTGGGGATTGATATGCAGTCGGGCCCGAGAAATGATATTTTTAAAGTATTTGGAATAAGAGCTATCCTTCTAAAAAAATCTTTCCTTGGTTGGAGGATCCTTATGAATGGGCTTCCTACGGATGACAATATTCGTAAGCTGGGCATTGTTGGCTGCTCTAGATGCTTTTGCTGTTCCTCAGCTTCTTCTAAGACGGTGGCGCACTTATTCCTTCACAGTGATATTTCCAATTGAATCTGGGGTGCCATTGAGGAGGATATCCGATTAAGCAGTAACCGACAGTCCATGGTAAGGTTGTTCCAGTTTTTGCATAGTTTTGCTTCGTAAACAGATTTAGGTCTGATTCTTGCTTATCTTCCGATCTTGGTCTACTGGTATATTTGGAAAGCCCGCAATGACCGTCATGGGAACCCTCATGTCACCGCTAAGAGGATCATTTTAAATGTCAAGAGTAGCATGCGAAAAGTTATGACCAATGCCAGTGTAAAAACTCACCCAGAGAATTTTATCTTATCTCGCTTAGGCATCTCTCCTAAGCCTCATGTTGGGGAAGTGCATTTTCGTATCCTTCGTTGGACACCACCGGTGGATAGTTGTGTTAAATTGTGATGGCTTTTTTAATGGTGAAGATAATATTGGTGGTGGTGGTGGTGTCATTAGGGTTGGCAAAGGATCTATTGCGATTGCTTGCTCACATCATTATATGGGTTCTTCTTGCTGAATGTAGGGCACTCCTTGATGGTTTAAGATGTGCTAAAACCTATGGTTTACATATTGCTGATATCCAACTAGACTCTTTGCTGATGGTTAAGTTTCTAACCAATTTGCATCAAAAATCGCCATGCTGTTTGTGGGAGTACTAGAATGAGATCACCAACTTGGTTGAGCATTTCAAGCCTAAATCATTCATGCCTATAGAGAGTGAACTCCCTTTTTTTGGCAAACCTTGGTCGTTGCATGCACCAGTCTAACTTCTATCATGATTACATTATATCGATCAAAGCTAAAGGCATCACCCGACTGGAGAGAATAGGTCTTCCATATGTGAGAGTGTTGTACTCTTGTGAGTCGGTTGGTTTTCATGTTTTGATTCCTGCTTTTTAAGTGTAATATGAGGGGTAAGGCGGGATGTCCCCCCCCCCCCCCCCCCCCCCCCCCCCCCCCACCTCCCTCAGTTGTTTCTTTTCCACGATTGTGCAATGAAATAAGTAAGGGCGGCCTAGGTCCTAGATACGTTCTGGGGGTGTCTTTGTGTGTGTGTGTGAGAGAGAGAGCAATACTTATAATAGATTCTATACCACTGTTAGATTCAAAATTTGACTAGTTAGAATAATGCAAGCTAAGAAAAATTAGAATGCCTTCTCTTTTGATTGATAAAAGTCAATGAAGAAGTCTTTTTAGCATCTTTATGCCTGTAAAACACGAAGTAATGAATTAGCCCTGAACAAGTTTCGAAATATCTGATACATCTCAGTTCGGCTTTACTTCTTAAAAACTCTTCTAAGTGGAGTATGATGGACTTGACATCCATCTTCTCATGCTGCATCTACAACTCATCGGTTATAGAGGTTAGTATGTAGCATTGGGCTAGAGTGGAATCCTCTTTCCACTTGTCATAGTGATTATTTCTCCCTTAGGTGCATCGTCCACAGTTCTGGAGGTACCTACTCATCAAGGGCATATGTTATCTATCCAAATTTGAGGACAATCTTCACATTCTCATGCTAGTCTAAGTAATTTGGGATAGTTAGCTAGTTGGTATCAAGTATGTCTATAGTGGGTTATTCAACGACATTTTTGCTTATAAAGGAAATGTAAATAAAATGAGTAGATGTTCATTAAAATTTAGATCTAGATAATAATTTTTATCTAGATAACTCTCATTATCGACGGACTGTATAACTCTTTGATACATAGAATGGGAGATTCCTATGATCTCTTAGTAGGTATCAGAACCTCACAGACATCATGCATGTGACCTTGTGGTATCACAACAAATTACATCATGATCATTAAGTAGCAACCCTTGACATTTGCAACTGTTGTAATATCTAATATTGTTTCAGCACATATCTTAATGACCTTGTGTTAACATAACAAATCATTGGAATTTAGTTAAGTTATACCATCATTACTTAACGAGCATAGATTTGGATGCAGTCCTTACGGTAATACAATATAACTACACTGTTTCTCTGCCCAATTTAAGGCATCACTAGGCCATAGAATTTAGTCTATCCTTAGAGTCTGCTAGGCCTTATGGTAATACAACAAACTTGTCCAATTCGATTCTAAATCAAAGACTATAATAATGGAGGGCTGTGTGGTACATTTTGAATGATTCACTCTTTGACTTAGATTTATATTCGAGGGATTTCAATTGTTAAGTTGGTCATATCCTAAGTGGTGAAATATACTTATATTTGATATAGTGGACATGTACCATACCTAATAATTGCATATGATTTAAAATTAGATAAACTAACACATGCATCGATCATACATGTTTAAATGGACAGCAAGTGTGGCTCAACTAAAGCCAATTAGTTAGTCACGAACAATAAATATAATACTTATATTAAATAGGCAGCTGATGTGTGCGCGGTGCGCGCTGTTAAACGCTCACGGCAATCAACTTCAAATAACATGGACTCACAATTAATTTGAAAATAGTAAGCGGTGAGAATTGGGTTGATCCACGCAAAACTAGTTTTTTTAATTTTGAAAACTTTGAATTAATTGGAAAAACTTTAAAAGATTTGTTGCACAATTCTAACATCTAATTAGCATAGCGAATTAATTGATTAAACTAACTAAGACACAAATCTAACTAATTAACTTGAATACAATCATATTTAGAGAAGAGAGAGAGATTAAATGAAAAAAATAACAACTAAGAAAAATAACAACTTTATTAATGCCTCTAAGTTAAGAGAGTTACACCAAAGTTTATAAAATAAATAAACAAAACTATGAAGACCTCACCAAAGTTAACATCTACCAAACATAATAAATAAACTAAAATAATTAAACAAGCTTAAATGATTTAACTAATTAAAACATGGCAGAGAGAGAGAGAGGTAAGGGCAGTTGTGGCTCCTATGGGCTCACTGCGTTGGAGGCTGGAGGGCTGTGGCAAAGTGCTGCTTGTGGAGGAAGGTCGGCGCAGCAGACCCGGCACACGGCAGCCTTGGCGATGGCGCATCGCAATGTTGGGCAAGGTGGCGCGTACGACAGGCTGGTGAAATGTGCCGGGCGACTGGGACGAGGCGGGGCGAGCAGGAAAGGCATGGCAGGTGAGGCGACGTACGGCAGACATGTGGCGTGCCGTGGTGGTGCGGGCTTCCCGCGCGGTGGCTCAAGCAACGAGGTTCGGTCGCACGAACCCTTCCTCCGCACTGCGTGGCATTGACTTCCCCTTCGTAGCGGGCCGGGTGGCGTTGAAGAGAGGAGAGAGGAGAAAGATAGGGAGTGGGGGACAGGAGAGAGAAGGAGAAAAAGGAGGAGAGAGAGGGAGAATGTGCGTAGCAGAGAGAAAAAGAAAGAGAGACAAAGTGAGAGGGAGAAAGAGAAAGCGGGTAAGAGGGAAGAGAGAGAGAGAGCTGGGGAGATAAAGACAAAAAGAGAGAGACAGAGTAGTGAGAGAGAGATAGAGAACAAAGCAAAAAAATACAGAGAATAGGGTTTTCGTGGGAGAGAGTAAGAAAAAGAAGAGGGGAGAGGGAGGAGATCAGTGGAGAGAGAAAAGTAGAGACAGGGAGAGAGAAGCTATGTGGTGAGAGGGAGAGCGCATAGAGAAAGAGAGAGAGCTGGAGAGAAGGCTGGAGAGAGAAAAGGGAGAGAGAGTGTTCGGGTCAGAGAGAAGAGAAGAAAGAGGAAGAAGGAGAGTAGGAAGGCATGCTCAGACCAGAGAGAGGAGGGGAAGGAGAGAGAAGAAGAAGAATATCAAAAGGGGAAAGAAGGAGAGTCTTTTAAAAAAAGATAATTTTTTAAAAGAAGAAAGAGAAAAAGATAATTTGAACTCTAGTCCTCTCCTCAAATATCAAATCATCTAGTCAACTGTGCCACTTGTTTTTTATATCTTATTCACACAAAATAAATTCAAATTAGATTTTCGTGGTGAACAGAATAACAATTATACTCAAATAAAATTATTAAATGTTCCGACTTTGCAAAAAACCAACAAATGCGCTACACTCATTTTTTCACATGAATTGACGATGTTTTTAACTCAGAATTAAACAAAATGGGTGTCGTTGGAAAGAGCACAAAATTGTCTATCATTCCATGCAGTTTTGCACATAAAATTATGAGTGTAATGTATAATTTCAATCAATTAATGCTCAAGAATGTATAATTATCTCACTCCTCAACTTAATCATTGTTAGTCCCTTAGCAATGCAAATAATGAAATATTATGACTACAATGATCTTTAGAAAGTCATGCTTCATTTAAAGGTTATATGTCACAAATAATTATATGATAGTCATTTAGTTAAACTAAAGTTCTCATTTTCTTCAGTACATTTGGGGTTTCGACAGTTGATTGTGCATAAAAATTGGCATGCTTTAGAGTTCATTTCCACCCTTTTTAGTATATCATCGCCTTTACTGACCCTTGGGGTAAAACTACCTAGAGGAGAGAAGTGAAAAAGAAGTTTGCTAATCAGTCGGTAAGGATCGCTTTCAGCTCTCGTCCCGATTCAACACTTTTAGAACTTGGTCTTAATTTGATATGAGAGACTTTTAAATTAGCGCGGCCTTTTTTCATTTAATTGCACTCTTTGCCTTTGAGAGTGTGTACTTTTTGTCACTCTCTTTAATTTGTCTGAGGAGAGGTACGTACTTTTTGCCACATGCCTTCCTTTAGCTCTTTCAAAGCATTTTTGCTATTTTTCCTTTGGTTTACATCCTTACAATAGTCCCTTTTTATTGACCGCCTCCTTAGGTGTTGAGTGGTTTGGTCCCCTATTACGAATCCCGATCTTTCTTTCGTTCAACCAAAAAAAAAAAAAAAAGAATAGGTAGTCCTATCCTTTAGGTTAATTTTAGCAATTTCACACTTTCAAGGTCTTCCACTCACCCTAAGTTGTTGTGTATATGTGAAAATCATCCCTATCGTGGCTCCTTATGGAGTGGGGAATATTTCAAACTTCTTAAGTTTTGTCTAATTGACTAACATAAAATTGATTTGCTTAGGGATCCCTCAATAAAGCATGATTTTATGAAAGTTTAAGTGGGGCGTGAAAATGAATTTTTGAAAAATTTTGAGCATTTTTATCTGTGAAAAATATAAGCTTTCTTCAAAAGATTTACAATCATGCACAAAATAATTGCTCCCCTCAACTTAAATGACATTGTCCTCAATGACATACAAAATATGAAGGAATTACAACAAAAAAGAGTTAGGGAAGGAGAGATACAACTTGGGATGTCAACGATTTCTCATCCACTTTATGCCCAAGCTAACTACTGGCCGAATTATTAAACCTATAAAGAAAAAAAAGAAAAAAAATGACTGATTAAATTATCCCAACAATATTGAGTTGCCTCCCAATAAGCGCTAAGTTTAATGTCTTCAGTCAGACGCAATGTCCACACTATCCAATACCTGCTAGCACAAATTTCAATGCATGTTTTTTAAGGTTTTTGGTTGTAGTGGGCCAAATACTGTATGCAGTTGATGAGTCAGAGTGTTATCATTAAGGCTCTAGAGAAAAGAGTTTGTCAACATGGTAATTGAGAGATTGGTTCTAATTGATTCATAGGCCATGTCAATAATATACCCCGCTTCCTTTTCTTGAATGGATTGAAGGCTTTGATCTCTAAGAAAAAGATCATAAGTTCCTAGAATGATGGGTCATTGATTCAATGTAGGGGATGATCTACTATCGAAGATGAGGAAATCAGCAAATATGTGGCTCCTATCCACCTGAATGAGAGTGTCTTAGATCATGCCATATGGCTACTTAATAAAATGATCAATTGACTGCAAAGCAATCGACGTGTGCTTTAATTCGGATTCCAAATTTCTCAAAGATAGCGACTGAGAACAGGTTCAGTTTGGCCCCAAGTTTCAATAAAATCCAGTAAAGATTGATTTTATCGATATTATAAGAATTGAGTTGGGCAACACATTGAGTTTCTTTGAGAAAAGTATTGTTAATTGTAGACACCCAATTTTGGACACTTGTTTGGTCATAAACCCCTGTCACTATTAAACCCATCACCCTAGCCCATCACATTTCCCCCCTTAATTTAGCCGATTAAGTAGTCAAGCCCATTAATCAACACCCGCTCCTTTCACTTCCTAGAAGGCCAACTGTGTTGCTTTCCACCTTTATGCGGAAGGCCAACTTGATGGCCTTCTACTTTCTGGAAGGTCCAGCTGTGTTGTCTTCCACATTTTCGTGGAAGGCCAACTTGGTGGCCTTCCACTTTCTGGAAGGCTAGCTATGCTACCTTCCACCTTTTCGTGGAAGGTTCTACTTTCTAGAAGGCCAGCTATGCTATCTTCCACTTTTTTGTGGAAGGCCAACTTGGTGGCCTTCACTTTTTGGAAGGCCAGCTATGTTGCCTTCCACCTTTTCGCGGAAGGCCAACTTGGTGGCCTTTCATGAAATTGGAAGGTAAGATTATTGGTGGTCCATGCTCTCACTTTCAGCTAGACTTCATCTTCCCACGTTCTCCTCCACTCACGACCCTCACCTCCCACTACTCCGACCACTCCCCACTCCGGCAACTACCGCATCCACGATCCCCAACTCTTGACTATTTCCTATTGGCTCTTGGGGATTAACGGGGATTTAGACCATGGATTTCCTCTAATTTCTTCCCCCTTATTTAAACTCTCTAGGTCTTCTTGGGAAGGGGGTTGGATAGCTTGGGTTGAGAATTTTAAAGGTTGAAGAGGCTTTGGCTAGAAGGCTTCAGGTTGGCAATTTTCAGAGGAAGGCTCTAGCGAAGGTTCTAGCGGACAGAGGCAAGAGGTTGGCGAGGAAACAAGGAGGAGTCCTCCGCATTCCAAATGGGCTTGTCTCCTTAACCTTCTCCTTTTTTTTACTCTTTTACATCACCCGTCATTCCTTCACTCGTAATCTTTTCTTTTCTTTCTCCTCCTTTCCTTTTTACCACAATACATCCACTTTTCACTATTGTCACACATGAGCACCCCATTTGCATGCATACATGTTAGAATGACCTAGCACCCTTCACTACAGAGATTCCAAACAAAAAACGGGAGGTGGGTGGCCATAACATATGGTCACCTTCCCTGCCCGAACACCCATCCGGTGTATCCCCTTCTAATTTTTAGTTTATTTATTTGTTTGCATGGACAAACTCTGCATATTACAATTCTAATAAGGTTTTCTTTACTTTGTTTTGTCTTTTTTCTTCTCAGGGGCTCTTACCACAGTTCACGCACAGACAACCGAGCTCTCTCCCTTCGGCCGGCCGGAGGCAGTGTAGAGGAACCCACTATCCCCCGCTCCAACAAGACGCGATCATCTTCATCATCCTGCAGAGCACAGGACCTCAAAGTAATGCTCTTGGCAATCACACACTAGTTCCTGACTCATGTCAAGTCACCGCGGCTGTACTACGGGGCGGAGGCCCTCCGTCGTACGGGGGGGGGGGGGGGGGGGGAGGGACATTCTGGGCGTCCACATTGATGTCGACTTGGCCCAATAAATCCATCATCTGATTTATTTGGTCCAGCTTCTGATGGTTAGTGGGCCTCGATTCTTTGGCACTCGAGAAACGAATCATGGGTAGGTGAATATTTGAGTTCTCACTAGACTCTTTCTTGTTCTCGTCATCTCCCCCCAACTTACCTTCAATAGGCTCTGCCTGATGATTAGTCAGGTCTGTGGCTTGTGTTTTTTCTTGATACAACTCCAAAAGATTACCCATTTTCTGATCCATTGGGAAGAAGAAATACTCGAGATCCAGACCATCATGTGCATTTAATTCCTCTATGGAAAATAGAAAGTATTCAAAGTCCGGGTGAATATCCAAAAGATCACTCATTTTCTCTTCCTCCTTTTCATCATTTAAGCTCTCCTCCGGACTGATAGATGTGATGATTGATGCATCTTGTTGGTTAGTCTCAGAGTTCTCCATCTTCTTTCTTTCCTCCTGATAGTTACTCTTCCAGATTATCCACTTTCTCTATTGGAAAGAAAAAATATTCGAGGTTCAGACTAGCATGTGTGTTTACTTCCACTGTGTAGAACATAAAGTGCTCAAAGTCCGATTTAACATCTAAAAGACCACTCACTTCCCTTTCTCCTTTTCTATCACTTAGGCTTTCCTCAGGACAGATAGGTGTGATCGTATATGCATCTTGCTCGTCAATATCAGGATTCTCCATATTTATGGATTGATTAGTGCTAGCATTCTCTATTTCCTCCCGATACAACTCCTTAATATTCTCTATGTTTTCGAGATCAGACATGATGTGACCATTTTCGGGTTGAGAGATTTCAAGTTGAATTTGTGAGTTGTTTTGTTGGTCAAAATCGGGTGAAAGAGATTTCAGATTTTCAATGGGCTTGCTAAACACTTGATCTAAATCCATCCTCAAATTAGCTTCAGTTAAACAGTCAACTAAGGCCTACATTCTACCAATAGTTTGTTGTTAGGCCAAGACCATTTGTTCAAGTTGCATGAATTGATCTTCCTGAGGAAGTGGATAATTGGGCTGATAATCAGACTGTGAAGAAGAAGAATATGTGGAATAATCTGATTGGAGGCAAGGTGGAGAAGAGCTTATAAATAATGGATAATCAGAATGTCCTTGATTGTGGGCCAAACCACTAGAGTAAACTTGGAATTGGGCCCAATCTAAGAAGTTTTGGATAGGAAGACTTTGGACATGGGCCTGGTGATAGTCCCAAGAGGAATTGGATTGGTCTCCCCACCCCGAATCTTAAATGTTTAAAATTGGGTTGTAATTGGGTGTGGGGGATTCCTGAATAATTTGAGCCTGACAAGGTGGGAATTAGAGAGCAGGTGGGCTATCATAATGGTCCTGGTTGGCCCAAATGGGGCATCTTTCCTGATAGGTATAAGATTGTGTGGGAGATGAGGAAGGTTCTGGGCCTAAAACTAGAAATTGATTAATCTTGTGGGCCAAGTTATCTAGCTTATCTAATTTGTGAGCTAGATCCATATGAGGTGGTGGAAAGAAAGGTGTGATGGTATTAAGACATGGGCCAAGAAATTGGTTCATTTGAGTCAACTCCATGTTGAAAATTTTCTTCTTTTTTTTTTCTTTCTTTTTTTTAATATGCAAACAAGTTAGCACACAATTGTTCCTAAGACAACTATGGTTAAACTATCCTAAATGATGTGTTTCTCACAAACTAATCTGGATCTAATTTAAGTCCACCCTCACAATTCTCAATCGGCCAAGTAAGAGGTGGGGTGGTGGGAGGCTCCCCCTACTTTCGTAGGGACCTAATTAAAGAACCACCGACCCACTTAGGAGTTTGCCATTTGACCTCTAGCCTTAGACACTAATCTCCAAAAGTAATAGTGGGCTCAAGCTAGGCCCAAATCTCATTGTGAACCCTAGATTGAATTCATATTCAATTTTAATGGGCTTAGGTTAGTGAAAGAGTGAAATGGATGGTTGTTTCTGGGCCAAGGAAGGGTGATGAAATCCCCACCTTATTTTGTTAATGAACTTGCCCTTAAGATATTTTCAAGTGATGTGCACAACCAATTCAAATAAGGGATTATATGCAACCATAGAAATGCATGAACATGGTTTTAAGGAAGGTTAGAGATCTCACCTTGTCCCCCGCAATCTTCAACAACATGGAAACTTACTAAAAAGAACTGTCTACAAATGCAGTCCTAAATGTTGCATGACCTAAATATGGACAATTTTTAATCTTAGAATGAAGATTTTTATTTTTTTGGATTATTTGTGATTTTTTTAAATTAATGGAAAGTTAACTATGTTAGGAAACTAACTAAAAAGAAAATTAAAATGAAAGGTAAGTTGGAACAAACTCACCGGGGGGAAGATTTTTATTTCATTTTTTTTTTAAAATTTTCACCTTTTTTATGTACCTACAAATAAAAAGAAAATATGTTAGCATGGATATATACAATGAATCTAAAATTATCAAAACTAAAAATCTAATTTCCCGGGAACGACACAAAAAATTGATGTGCGCGCGATGCACGTCGTTAAATGCTCACGACAATCAACTTCAAATAATCGGGAATCACAATTAATTTGAAAATAGTAAGCGGTGAGAATCGGGTCGATCCATGGAGAACTAGTTTTTTAATTTTGAAAACTTTGAATTAATTGGAAAAACTTTAAAAGATTTGTTGCACAATTTTAACATCTAATTAGCATAGCGAATTAATTGATTAAACTAACTAATACACAAATCTAACTAATTAACTTGAATACAATCACACTTAGAGAAGATAGAGAGATTTAATGAAAAGAATATCAACTAAGAAAAATAACAACTTTATTAATGCCTCTAAGTTAAGAGAGTTACACCAAAGTTTATAAAATAAATAAACAAAACTATGAAGACCTCACCAAAGTTAACATCTACCAAATAGAATAAATAAACTAAAATAATTAAACAAGCTTAAATGATTTAACTAATTAAAACATGCCAGAGATAGAGAGAGGCAGGGGCAGTTGTGGCTCCTGTGGCTCACTGCGCCGGAGGCTGGAGGGCTGTGGCAAAGCGCTGCTTGTGGAGGAAGGTCGGCACAGCGAACCCGGCACACGGCAGCCTTGGCGATGGCGCATCGCAGCGTTGGGCAAGGTGGTGCGTACGACAGGCTGGTGCAATGCGTCGGGCGACTAGGACGAGGTAGGGCGAGCGGAAAAGGCATGGCAGGGGCGGCAGGCAAGGCGACGTACGGCGGACATGTGGCGTGCCGCGGTGGTGCGGGCTTCCCGCGCGGTGGCTCGAGCGACGAGGTTCGCTCACGCGAACCCTCCCTCTGCGCCGTGTGGCACTGACTTCCCCTTCGCAGCGGGTCGGGTAGCGTTGAAGAGAGGAGAGAGTAGAGAGATAGGGAGTGGGGGAGAGGAGAGAGAAGCAGAAAAAGGAGGATAGAGAGGGAGAATGTGCGTAGCAGAGAGAAGAAGAAAGAGAGAGATAAAGTGAGTGGGAGAAAGAGAAAGTGGGTGAGAGGGAAGAGAGAGATAGAGAGTTGGGGAGAGAAAGACAAAAAGAGAGAGACAGAGCGATGGGAGAGAGATAAAGAACAAAGTAAAGAAATACAAAGAATAGGGTTTTTGTGGGAGAGAGTAAGAAAAAGAAGATGGGAGAGGGAAGAGAGAGATTAGTGGAGAGAGAAAAGTAGAGATAGGGAGAGGGAAGCTAGCTGTGAGAGGGAGAGCACACAGAGAAAGAGAGAAAGTTGGGGAGAGAAGGCTGGAGAGAGAAAAAGGGAGAGAGAGAGAGTTCGGGTCAGAGAGAAGAGAAGAAAGAGGATGAAGAAGAAGAAGGAGAGAAAGAAGGTAGGCTCGGATCAGAGAGAGGAGGGGAAGGAGAGAGAAGAAGAATAATATCATAAGGGGAAAGAAGGAGTCTTTTAAAGAGAGACTTTTTTAAAAGAAGAAAGAGAGAAAGAAAAAGGAAAGAGAGGGATGAGAGGGCGGCGACTCTTATTTGCTCCTTGAGGAAGGGACAACCACTAGGGCAACCTTGGATGTGGCATATTGTCTATTTCGCCCATGTTTTGTTCTTTTCGTAAAAAGAATGTTAATACTGGTATTTGAACTCTAGTCCTCTCCTCAAATATCAAATCATTTATCCAACTGTGCCACTTGTTCTTTAATCTTATTCACATAAAATAAATTCAAATTAGATTTTCGTGGTGAACAGAATAACAATTATGCTCAAATAAAATTATTAAATGTTCTGGCTTTGCAAAAACCAACAAATGCGCTACACTCAGTTTTTCACATGAATTGACGATGTTTTAAACTCAGAATTAAACAAAATGAGTGTCGTTGGAAAGAGCACAAAATTGTCTATCATTTCATACAGTTTTGCACATAAAATTATGAGTGTAATGTATAATTTCAATCAATTAATGCTCAATAATGTGTAATTATCAGCAGCACAAAACACACTATTGAGATCTTCAATTGGCCTTCTACTGCAATTGTGGATCATCTTTGCTCCTCCTTAACCAGCATCTTAAGTTACAAAAAACTAATGTATCTTCTTAACCCAAAATGAACATATGCAATTAAGAAAGTGCCTTATGGTGAGTATATCATATTTCAAAAATAATCACCACCACCATCACAACCATTCCATGATAACCAGGCATATTATCACATAACATAAAATTTTAAGTATTATTGATGATAATCTTGGTTAACTTTCAATCATAATCACCCAAGTGTTTATTTTTAAAAAAAGAGATTAATTTTTGTTTGCAAAAACTAGGATTTCACACCAAAAGGGTAACTTAGAATTTTCAAAAAATTCCAGTATGCTTTAAGATCATATTAAAAAATTGTAACACATCAAAATAAGCAACAACATCTGATGTTTAAATCATTAACTTTTTGTGCATCACTTAATATTGTAGAACAATTCGATAATCAATAAAACTAACAACATAGATTTATGATTGTGATATGGTGGAATGAATGATAAACGTTTTTCTCATAAGAACTATTAATGAAAACTAAACTTACTTTAAATATCCATTAATATAGTAACTTCATAAATTAATTGTCATTAATTTAGATGGGCTAAATCCCATATATAATTTCCATTAATAAACCAACAAACCCATTTTGGTTGGGTCCAGCCCGACGTAAATGGGCATGGTCTATCCTGATAGTTTAGGTCAAGCCAGCTCGGCCTAGCCAACTAGGCCTAGCCTCAGCCAGGCTTCCCTCCACGGGGATAAACCCTACTTGGGTCAAGTACCCCGTCAAGTTGTCAAAGGCGCGCTAGCATTCGTATGTCCATTGGAAGGCTTCGGCCATCCTCAACAACTTGAAGTAGGGAAGCAGCAGTCAGCTGCCCCCGAGATGAAGTGGCTAAGAGTGATGACTCAGCCTCTTAGCTTCTAGACCTCCCACAGAGTGGTCGGTGGCTTCATACTTTGAATGTCCTTGACTTTCTTTGGGTTAGCCTCCACATCGCGTCAAGTCACCAGGTAGCCTAGAAAGTTGCTGGAGGCTACCCTGAAGGCATATTTGGTGAGGTTCAGCTTCATCTCATACTTGTACAGAGTATTAAAGGTCTCGGCCAAATCAGCCAGATGGTTAGAAGCTTGCAGGAATTTTACCAGCATATCATCGATATAGACCTCCATATTTTGCCCATACTGGGGTCCCAAGACCTTGTTGACAATTCACTGGTACATCACGCTGGCATTCTTCAACCTGAAGGGCATCTGAGTGTAGTAGTAAAGGCTGAGGTCGGTTGTGAAGCTCATCTTGTCTTCATCATCCGGGTGCATCTTAATATGATGGTAGCTAGAATATGCATCAAGGAAGCTGAGGAGCTCGTGGCCAGATGTGGCATCCACTAGTTGACCAATCCGCGGCAATAGAAAGTTGTCCACTGGACATGCCTTATTTAAGTCGGTAAAGTCCACGCACATCCTTCATCGGCCATCCTTCTTTAGGAGGAGTACGACATTGGTCACCCACTCGTGGTGGTAAACCTCCCTGAGGTGGCCCACATCAAGACCCTTATGTACCTCAACCCGAATTGCCATTCGGTGGTCGAGGTTGAAGGTCCGACACTTCTGCCTCACGGGAGACCAAGTTGGATCCACATGAAGCTAATGCACCGCGACGTCAAGTTCAATCCTGATTATGTCAGAGGGGGCCCGAAAATATCCAAATTAGCCTTCAAGAAGTTGGCTAGATTCTTGGCTTCTTCTGGGGCGAGTCTGGATCCAGTCATCAAGACCTGACCCTCATCCCCTGAGACCAGGATTCCAACCAGCTCCTCCCCTGGGGAGGAGGAAGAATCTGTAAGGACCCACAAAATTATACTTGCATGAAAAGTTTAATTATAATTTTAGGGAATTTATGGTACCATTGGATGGTAACAAGTTTTATCAACATATACACAATTATGGAAAAGGGTATATTCGTAAATACCGAAAAAGTATAAATGCAATTTCGAAAATTTTACGTCCTATGATGTAATAGATGATTTTCATAAGGTCTTAAGTGTAATTTGTAAGGCTTCTAGAAGTGTCTTAAAATCACCAAAAAGAAGTTAAATCGATGAAGAAGTGTTGAATGAGGATATAAAGCCAATTATAAAAGATATAGGGACTTAAATGAAAAAGTATTAAAGAATACTACTAAAGGATAAGGATAATGGTAAGGTTTCTTGGCCTCCAAGAAACCATGCCACCTCACCCCCCCCCACATGTCAAAAATCCAAGCAATCCTTATCTTAAGAAAGGGACACATGTCCCCATCTTAAGCCATGCCTACCCTTATAAATAGGGGGGGTAAGCCCCTTCCCTTCCTTCCCATCTTCCCCTTCTTGCCCACGTTTTAGAGAGAGAGTGAGAGAGAAAGAGAGAGAGGGAGGTAGAAAGGAATAAAGGAAGGGAGAAAGAGAGGGAGAGAGGAAGAGAGAAAGATATATAGCAAGAAGGGGAGCTGTTCGTGAGGGTTTTTCGCACGCAAAGGAGGTTCTTGCTGTGTCTAAGAGAGCTTCTAGTTTAAAGGCAAGTACATAGTTCTATCTCCATAGTTATTTTCCTATCGCAAATGGCCTGTTTTCAAACATGTATTTTCCTATAAACTTAAGTAGATGCTACTAAGCTGTTATACTGCCGAAATGACATAAGAGCCTAAATGGACTCCCAACCCATGCCTAAATCCCATGCTATAAGTCTCCCATGTATATGTTAAGATGATTATTCAACCAGTAGCTTGGGAACTAAGTGCCATATAGGTTGTGATGGGAGGAAAGGGCTACCTATAGAAAGGGCTACCCGTAGAGGTGGAGCCGCCATAGTGTGGAGCCACCCCTTGAACTTGTGGGGGCCACCTCTAGAATCCTTTATCTATCTGGTTACATGTTATAAGTCTCCCATATTAAAATCGAACACGCTTACAAATAGTGCCATCTTAGGAGTCCATGCGTCTAAATCATACAAGCATCCTTGTGAGGAGTTCATTAAGTAAATGACGCAACCTGAGGCAAACGGGTAAATCCTAGGTACGGTTCTCCCGGTTCAGGTGGGACGGGTGGGTCCCCCTGCTGCGCAGTGGAAGCGCCAGTGGGCATTTGCCTTACCGCTGGCTGCATGTCATGCTAACCTCCTCATGTTGTGGTTTGAATGCATGCCCGTTAAACAAGTGATAAGATTCATGCTACACCTATACTATGTATATTTGATTCATGATCTTTCAACCATGCCATATTATGCCATGATCTTTATGATACTTACGCCATGCAAATTTTTCAAGGATTTCTCCATGCTACCCAACAACAACAACAATAACAACAAAACTTTGTAGATCAGGGAAGCCAGGCAGGAACCGTCGTTATGGAGCGGTTTAAGAAGTTGGGGCCACCTGTTTTTAAGAGGGAGGGCGACCCTTTGATAGCTGAAAGTTGGATACGGGAGATCGAAAAGATATTTCGTGTCATCCGTTCAGATACTGATAAAGTAAATCTAGGAAGTTACATGCTACAGGATCGGGTAGATACATGGTGGTCTTCTACCCTCCGCACAAAGTTTACTAGAAGAGAAGGAGGGGTAACGTGGAAAGAATTTTGACAGCCTTCAGGGCTAAATTCTTCCCACAACATATTCAAGATAAAATGATGCAGGAGTTTCTGTCCCTGACCCAAGGCACTATGTCAGTCATGGAATATGAAGCTAGATTTTCTAAGTTGCCAAATTCGCACCTCACATGTGCCTTGATGAACGTTGGAAGCTACAAAAATTTCTGATGGAGCTAAAACCTATATTAGGCACTAAGCTGGTCGCACACAAATTTAGCTCCATGGAAGAGGTGGTTGAAGCCGTGTGTAGGCAAGAAGCCGAGCACGAGATTTATTTAGAAGAAAGCAAGGCAAATCTTAAGAGGCAAGCACCTTCCTCTATACAGAGGCAAGCATCTCCCTCTATGCCCAAGAAGAGGAAGACTGAGTCTCTGAAGATGCCGATAATGACTACTACTCCATCTGCTCGAGTTCCCCCTTACCCTCTATGTCAGAAATGTGCAAAAAGACACAAAGGTATTGAATGTTTGCGGGGATCCGGTCGATGTTTTGGTTGTGGGGAGACCAAACATATTATGAAGGACTGTCCCAAGGTTAGAACCACTCCTATAAGAACACCAGCATCAACGCAACCAACAGTTCCGACCAAATCACAGACACTAACTCGTGTTTTTGCCTTGACTCGGGAAGATATGGGGGATTTTGAGAATGTCACTGAAGGTACGGTTCTTATAGCCAATACTTATGCTCGAGTTCTTTTTGATACTGGTGCTACGCATTCCTTCATTTCAGAAGAATTCATACAGTCATTACCTGATAAGATAGATCTAGTTGAAACTCCAGTCCTTATGACTATTTTCACTCCTGGAGGAGTTCTACAATCCAAAAGTGCATTACCTCTCTTAAAGTAGAGATCGAGGGTAGGCGACTCTCCACACAATTACATGTGCTTAAGATGCAAGACTTTGATGTCATTCTAGGGATGGATTGGTTAGAACAGCACCATGCTATGCTGGATTGCCGAATGAAAACGATTCTTTTTAGAATTCCGGGGGAAGAAGAGTTCTCTTTTAAACTCCCCAAACTTGAGAAACAAATCATCTCAGCACTTAAGGCACAACACACTGCATTGACAAAGGCTGTTCAACTTACTTAGTCAGTGTAGTTTCTATTCCAAAAGAAAAGAAAGCCTTCTCTTTTTCTGACATTAAAGTAGTGGAGAATATCCAGATGTCTTTCTAGATGAATTACCAGGCCTGCCGCCAATAAAGGAGATCGAATTCTCAATTGAGCTTCTCCCAGGCACAGTGCCCATCTCTAAGGTTCCCTATCGTATGTCACCTACTGAGTTGGCAGAATTAAAGAAGTAGCATTCTAATTAGACAAGGGATTTATTCGTCCTAGTGTGTCTCCATCAGGTGCTCCTATTTTATTTGTTAGAAAAAATGATGGATCTTTGCAACTCTATATAGATTATCGAAAGTTGAATCAAGTTACTATCAAGAATCGATATCCTCTGCCGCGAATTGATGATTTATTTGATCAATTACAAGCTGTGTATGCATATGTGATGTTGATACTTTTTAAATATGATTTAATTTGCATGTTCCTCAAAATAAAGCCTTTTTGAAAATTCTAATTATCCAAAATTTTGTTTGGTCTTCGGTTTATGAAATCAAAATTAAGTATTTTTGAAAATTCAAATTTTAGCCATTTGATGTGCTTATTCATCTGTGGTTTGGTTAATAAAACGTATGATGGTCATGGATATGCACTTAGATATATTTCATGTGATGATGTATGGATGTGGATCATGTGTATGTAAGTAGTTTTTATTAATTTTTAATAAATAGGAGTCTGCGAACCTCTCTCTCTCTCTCTCTCATATTCCAATATAAATTCTACCTCCCTCCTTTATGTACTCACCATAAGACCTTTTAATTTGCATGTAAATTTAGAATTTATTGAGTAATTTGATCAAGGCGGCTGAGCTTAGAGAGAGGATGATCCACAACTGCAACTAGGAAGGAATATGAAGGAGTTCATAGACCCTGTGTGTTTGCAGGTTGATGATATAATTGTTATATTAATTGTGTATGTGTTTGACTGTCTGGCTCAAGTCAAATCACTGTGCTATCCATGACCACACCATAACATGTATGTGATGCATGCTCTTTATTTTGATTATGAATCAAATATCTAGGTTATTAGTATATACATTAAATATATGCAATATATTTAAATACTATCACTTAGGATGAGACCAATATAAATAAACAAAACCTTCAACATAAAGTCGAAGCCGTAGTGCAGTCATTGAGAATGCACCGCATGGCTCTCTATCAATATAGTTTTTAGAACTTGATTCAGTGATGAAACTTTCTTATGTTACCCGAGATCTGTCACCATCTAATGAAAGGATTATTAACTATCGCATTATGATGCCTAAAGATCGGAGTAGAGGAACGATGTAGCTATCCTCGTGTTTACTCGGAAGTTATATTTTTCCTCTATTCTATCACGTATTGATGGTAATGCTTAGACCATGCATAATGGTTTACTGTGTTTACCTGGGACCGTTAAAGACCTGGGAGCCAAAGTAAGATCAGATATTGCAAGGAGTTGCAACTATCATGATATTGTTACTCTAAGATAATAGCATGATACTTATGTTTACCCGAGGTCATACTATGATTCTTAGAGATTCTGATCCCCACTAGGAGACGAGACAGTCGGCGTCTCCCGTTCTGTATATCTGAAGGTTATATAGTCCGACAAAAATTAGTGGGAGTAAAACTAGATAAAAAGTTCGTATCTTGTTTTAAAATTGATAACTGAATTATCTGCTAATTGAAATTTATTATCTACTATAGGCTAAAATGTCGCATCTTAACCTGTTGCATGGCATACTGGATGCCAACCGTTCGACAGGCCCTAACTACTCAGACTGGCTCAGGAACCTAAAGATTGTCCTCAGGTCTAAGCAAATTGTATATGTCTTAGATGATGATCTTCCTACTGAACTAGCATTAGATGTCCCAGAGGAGGACATGATGACATATGAGAAATTGAAGGAAGATTCCATTATGTCCCAATGCTACATACTAGTCTCTATGAATAATGAGTTGTAGAGGTAGCATGAGGAGATGGATGCTAGATCCATCATGCTCCGTCTGAAGAAGCTATTTGGTGAGCAGAGCAGAATCGAAAGGTATGAGATATCTTCGAATCTGTTCAAGGCTCAGAAAGCAGAGAGATCTTCAGTGCAAACTCATATGCTGAAGATGATTGAATGGGTGGAAAGACTGGATGCTCTTGGGGTTCCACTTCCCAAGGAGATGCATACTGACCTTGTTTTGTCTTCCCTTCTAAAATCGTATGTTCACTTCATCGTTAATTTTAATATGAACAAAATTTAAATTTCTTTGGCTAAATTACTGAACATGCTGAAGACTGCAGAGGGGAACCTTGTGAAGGAAAAACCCCAAATCCTCATGGTTGGTAGGACCAACAAGAACAGACTGGTAGTCCAAGCCTTTAGGAAAGGTATAGGCAAGAATAAGAAAAAGCCAAAGGTTGCTAGAAGGACAAAGGCAAGAGTGTTGAGAAGGGTTATTGCTTCTACTGTTATCCAAAGGGGCACTGGAAGAGAAATTGCAAGGAATAGCTCAAGGACAAGGCTCAAGGAAATGTGAAGCAGCAGAATGTTTCAGGTATCTATATGATAGATGTAAACTTGTCAATTTGAGATTACACATCATGGGTATTAGATATTGGATGTGTTTCTCATATCTGCAATTATGTGTAGGTGCTGACAAGAAGGTGTAAACTAAAGACCGGTGAGGTAGAGCTGAGGCTAGGTAACGACACAAGAGTTACGGCGATCGCTGTGGGGACAGTGAATCTCAAGTTACCATCTGGAGATGATTTTTCATTAGATGAATGTTATTATATACCTAGCTTAATAAGAAACATTATTTCTATTTCATGTTTAGATAGAATCGGGTACACTATATCCATTGGGAACAATAGTTGTTCTATTTATTTCAGAAATAAATTGATTGCTTTTGTTTTATTATCCAACGGATTGTACTTAATGAATGTGTCTCATGATAATTTTAATGTCAGTGGTTTTCTTAAGAAGAATAAGTGTGAAGAGAACAAAGCCTACCTATGGCATTGTAGGCTTGGTTATATTGGAAAAAACAGACTCCAAAGGTTGCATAAAAGTGGATACTTAGATCCATTTGATTATGAATCGTATGCAACCTGTGAGTTATGTTTGATGGGTAAAATGGCTAAAACTCCATTTACTGGAAGTGGAGAATAAGCCAAAGACATATTGGAACTTATACATTCTGATGTATGTGGTCCTATGTCTATCCAAGCCATTGGTGGTTTCTCCTATTTCATTACATTCACTGGTGATTTCTCAAGATATGGTTTTATATACTTATTAAAGTATAAATCATAAGCTTTTGATAGATTCAAAGAATTTAAGAATGAAGTAGAGAAACAAACTGGAAAGAGCATCAAAGCCATCCGATCTGATCGTGGTGGGGAATACTTGAGTACAACATTCACACGCTACTTAAAGGATAATGGTATCTTTTTCAATTTACACCTCCTTATACACCTCAGATGAATGGTGTATCGGAAAGGAGGAATCGTACATTGATGGAATTGGAGCGATCCATAATGAGCATGTCTTGATTACTAGTGTCCATGTGGGGATATGCACTTAGCTCGGCTTTGTATATCTTGAACAAGGTAGCCAGCAAATTTGTTACATCCACTCTATATGAGATATGGAATGGAAGGAAACCAGATCTTAAGCATATTAAAGTCTGCGGATGTCCTGCTCATGTCAAAAGACATGATATAGATAAGCTGGAGTCAAGAACTGACAAATGCATATTTGTGGGATATACGAAAGAAACCTACAGATATTACTTTTATCATCCTGGCGAATAAAAGGTGTTTGTAGCCAAGAGAGCTATCTTTTTGGAAGAAAATTACATTATCCAAAGGGACAGTGGGAGTAAAGTAACTATGTAAGAAGTTCCAGACCCACAAACTGTCAATGGTTCATCAGATGAACCATCAGTTTCTGAACCTGTTCAAGAATACACACAAGAACCTCATAGGTCTGATAGATTACATAAACCACCTGAAAGATATGTGGGACATATCAGTGTGGATGATTCTAGGATACTCTATAATGAGGAAGATGATCCTAAGACTTACCAGGAGGCCATTGAGAGTCCAAAGGCCGAGAAATGGCGAGAAATCATGAATTCTGAAGTTCAGTCCATGTACATCAACTAAATTTAGAACTTGGTAGACTTGCTCGAGGGTATAGTACCCATCATATGTAAGTGGATCTTTAAAAGAAAGATTGGTGCGGATAGACGAATTGAGACTTATAAGGCAAGATTAGTGGCAAAGGGCTATCGTCAAAGACAAGGTGTTGACTATGACGATACCTTCTCATCAGTTGTCATGATTAAGTCTATCAGGATACTTCTCGCTGTTGCAGCATACCATGATTATGAAATCTGGCAGATGGATGTGAAGACAACCTTTGTCAATGGAAAACTTGAGGAATAAGAGTATATGATACAGCCAAAGGACTTCACATCAAAAGAATCTCCAGATATGGTATACAAGTTGCAAAGGTCCATTTATAGACTGAAGTAAGCTTCCCGATGCTAGAACATAAGATTTGATGAGGCGATCAAATCTTATGGCTTCATTAAGAATAAAGATGAGCTATGTGTGTACAGAAAAAACAGTGGGAGTGTAATCACCTTCCTAGTCCTTTACGTTGACAACATCCTACTCATTGGGAATGATGTAGGAATGATGTCATCAGTAAAGGTTTGGCTGTTTAAAAATTTCTCCATAAAGGATTTGGAAAAAACATCTTACGTATTAGGAATATGGATCTATAGAGACAGATCAAAGAAAATGCTTGCTTTAACCCAATCTATGTACATAGAAACCATTGTGAAAATGTTTGGCATGGAAAATTTCAAGAGATGTCTCATACCGATGAGACATGTAATTTATCTTTCTAAAGGTCAGTCTCCTAAGAACCTGAAGAGAGGGCAATGATGGATAAAGTTCCCTATGCATTAGCCATAGGTTCCATCATATATGCCATGCTATATACTAGACCTAATGTTGCATATGCTCTAAGTGTTACGAGCGGACATCAAGCAGATCCAGGTGATGAACACTAGAAGGCTGTGAAATATATCCTTAAGTACTTGAGAAGAACTAAGGATATGTTTTTGGTTTATGGAGGAGGAGACTTAAAGCTGCAAGGATACACTGATTCGTATTTTCAGTCTGATCCGGATGACAGCAAGTCAACATTGGGATTTGTCTTTACACTTAATGGGGGAGTAGTGAGCTGGAAAAGTTCCAAGCAAGAAACCATTGTTGATTCGACAACAGAAGCAGAGTACATTGCTTCTGTTGAAGCCGCCAAGGAAGCAGTCTGGATGAAGAAGTTCATCGGCGATCTTGGTGTGGTGGAAAGCATCTCTAGTCCCATCCCACTGCTATGTGACAACAATGGGGCGATTGCTCAAGCGAAAGAGACAATGTCTCATTAGAAGTCGAAGCACATTCTGAGACGCTTTCACCTGATCAGAGAGATTTTAGCTCGAGGAGATGTCCTCGTGGAAAGGGTTCCCTCAGTCGACAACATAGCAGATCCACTTACGAAGCCTTTGTCTCGAAATGTATTTGAGCATCAGCTAGAAAATATGGGTATTCTTCATAAGGGTGATTCGCTTTAGTCCAAGTGAGAGATTGTTAGTATTAGGTGGCCTACAATCTAATCGGATACTTTGTATTATTCAGTTATTAATAAAATGACCTAATTTCATTGTGTATATATTCCGATATTGATTGTTGTCTCACGATGAAGTCCAAGGACATGTGCAATGGTCTTCGGATTATAATGAGATCATAATTACGGGACTGAAAACTTATAAACACATGTTCTTAATTGTTCATAATTGGATGATGTTTGAGAAGGACATCAAACATCCGAATAGACTAGTACATGTTTTTTCAACTCATATGATGAGGGTGACTGATCCTATAAGTCACTTGTGTGGAGACATTATGTTGGACCTGTAGGTGCTCATTAGCGAATGAGTTCACTCAACTGATCCAACCATGAATCGCTGGATGGTAGCTATCTGACTGTTAACCAATTCGATTCTTTTGTCATGGTTGCGTGGATGGTCCTTGGACCTGAGACACCAAGGATACCTTGTTGGTAGGTCTCTGAGCTTTGACCTTGACTAACAAATCCCTAATCATGGGTTATCAATAAGTCAAGTGATCAGGTTCAGGGAGATATTGTGGTCAATATGGGATCGTCCGCTCTCGGTAATAGGAGAGAGAATGTTCCGAGAATGATGCACTTAAATCCCTAGCTAGGGCAGACTTTGTATCAGATAAGGAGTTATCTGATATAGATTAGCGGCATCTGATTCAAATGAATCGGACGACTAGGGTTTAACGGTAAACCATACCCTAGGTCGATTCGGGAACATTGCATGGATGAAAGATTATATCCGTACGGTAACCGATGATGGAAAGGTTCCAATAGTAGGTTGCGAAAACCCCAATGCCTTCCGGGATCACGCGGTGTTGCTCGGCACCCACTGTGATCAGAAGCCCGTCTGAATTTATTTGTAGGACATTAAATTCGGCTGATTAATTAATATAAGGATATTAATTAATTAAGTGGGTCAGTAAAGAGTTACTGAACTTAATAGGCCATTAACTGGACTGGTATTTGGGCCTAGAAGGTCACACGCAAAAGGTTTTCAAGTTGATAGATTATTTACAGGTTTTACCATAAGTGTGGGTTTTTCTGAAAAATCACAAAACCACTTATTATAAAAGAACCGCTGATAGGTTAGAGGCCAGCAACTCTGACCTAGCCGCCGCCCCTCTCTCTCTCCTGGGAGCCCCTGCAGAGGCCGGCCCCCCCGGAGGCTCAGCTCCGACTCCCGCCTGTTCCACTTCCCGTCCGACGGGAATTTTGAATCCGCATGTCATGGAGGATCACACACAGCCAAACGGGATCTGTGGATGCTGCACCCAAAGAGGAAGCGAGGACAATCCGTAGAGAGGAAGATTGCGTGGATACCGCTAGAGGCGGGCACCTGCGCAGCATGCGGCATCGCACAAATAGAACCCGACGAATGCGGATTCGAATCCGTGCAAGGTAAAAATCTGGTTTTTGCCTCTTCGATTTTAATTCCCGATACGGCGCGGATCCGAATTTTCTATCCGCTGCATTTTTTCTTGGATCCAACACAGCGAACCCAACAATAATTAAATCTGAAACCTCAGTTCTTACATCCTCCTCCCCTTAAGAAAATTTCGTCCTCGAAATTACTGCAACTATGGTAACGCTAAAGGAAAAAGATAGTACAAAGCTCAAAGGAGAACTACTGGAAAAGGCAGGGAAACTTCTCTTGCATATCATCTTCCCGCTCCCAAGTTGCCTCGCCTCCAGAACGATGCTACCAAATTACTTTCACCAGAGGAACAACCTTGTTCCGAAGGACCCGCTCCTTACGATCTGTAATGCACACTAGATACACTGGAAAAGACAAGTCCTCCGAGACTTCCAATTATGAAAAGTCCAAGACATGGGATGGATCCTGTATATACTTTCTTAGCATTGATACGTGGAACACGTCGTGGACTCCCGCAAGATTGGGTGGTAAGAGTAGCTAATATGTCGTCTCCCCAACTCGTGCAAGAATGGGAAAAGGCCCGATAAATTGTGGACTCAGCTAGCCTCGCTTCCCAAATCTCATCACAGCTTTGGAGGGTGAGACACGGAGGAACACATGATCCCCAACCTCAAACTCAAGCGGTCTTCTACAGACATTAGCATAACTCTTCTGCCTGCACTGAACTGCGGTCAACCTCTGATGCACTACTTTGGCAACCTCTGCACACTGCTGGACCATCTTTGGCCCTACCATCTGCCTCTCACCAATCTCTAGCCAATTCAATGGATATCGATACGGCCTCCTATACAATGCCTTACGGCACCATGCTGATGCTGGAATGATAGCTATTATTGTATGCAAACTCCACAGTAGATAAGTGTTGTTCTCAAGAACCTCCACACTCTAGGCAACAAGCCCTCAGCATATCCGCCAGACTCTGAATGGTCATCTTTGACTGCCCATCAGTCCCCGGGTAGTAAGCCAAGCTGAATGCCAACTGAGTAACCAGGGCCTTGTGGATACTCCTCCAAGACCCTGAGGCGAACCTCAGATCCTGGTCCAACACAATAGACAAAGGCACACAATGCAGAGATACGATCCGCTCCAATAACAGTCTGGCCAGCTCGTCTGACTGACCACTTCTTCCTAATGGCTAGGAAATGAGTTGACTTGGTCAATCGATCAACAATTACCTAGATCGCGTCTCTCCTACTAGATGTCATAGGCAATTGCTAGTATTCGGATGTCCTACGGGCCAATTGTGGGATGGGTAGGCCCGATATAATGTATATCTTGTTCAACATAATAAAGTGGTTATTAGAGCATGAATTTATAATTTGTGACTTGCTTTACGTTGTCTCTAGGATATGTGGTTGTAAAGTTAATTCAAGATGGGATCTCAAATGTGAGTTTGACTATATATGAACACATACCTTAAACTGTTTCCAATTAGAGAGTAATAACTCTTGGGACATTGATTACTTGTAAATCGGCACACATGATGTGTAGAAGATCAATTTCATGGTCACAGGTGCAGAGCACCAGCACATATGTGTGGGTGTGCATCCTGGGAGGATGTCCACTGAACTGATCCGCTGATGGATCTTTAGATGATTAATTATACCTAATGTCAACTAAAGATCCATCTGTCTCAGTGGTATCATTGATCTTTAGACCTGAGACATTAATTGGGTCTTACGTGAGGACCGATATGGTTTGATTTTTGACTAAGTGACTTTATCCATAAGTCATGAAACACCAAAATATTGGCCACATCGGAATACGTACGAAGATCGTTAATGTTCAAAAGGGGCTCGCTCACTGTCAGGTATATCAGACAATTAATGGGTCATGACATGGACGCTCTACTAAACCCCTGGCCAAGGTAGTGTTGGTTCGTTTGGAACAAACTTGAAATAATTGAGGAGGTCATGGTCGAACGACACGATCTCTAGTCATTTGACAATTACTATATCACACGATCGTATCAGACTCATAGAACGAGCAAGGGATTATAGCGATGCGACAACTGAAGATTGACAGTACCAGACATGGTGGTATTGTACCCGGCATCATACGGATTTGCTTGACCGAACGTGATCGAAGGTCCAGATTAAATTAAACAGTATTGAAGAATAACTAGTTTAATTTATTTCTAATTAGATTAGAAGTTAATGGACCTTAGAACCGGACTGATTATGGGCCTAGAGGATCACATACAATTGATTCTCACATAACGGAGTATTATTGTTTGGATAAATATACAATAGCCTAAGATTCTTTTGGGAAAAGAATCAATAAACGGCTTAAAAGTATATGTACAATAAGACTAAGGACATATATACAATAGATGTATTATGAGGCTTCTTTTACAAAAGGGTTAATAATATAAATATATAATATGCTCTATGGTTGGGGGGGAGAGCAAGCAGCTGTATGTTAGCCCCACCCCTTTCTCTTCCAATGCATAACCCTCTCTCTCTCTCCCTCTCTCTCTCTCACACATCTTGGAGCACGTGAATCGAGGTGGGAGATCCGAGGTTTTATGCATGTGGAGAAGAAGAGTGTCGTTGCTGCGAGGGATCCGTGTGGATCACACTCTAGAGGCCAGACACTTGTGCAGCTTTGCGTTCGAGGAGATCGACATTGACTTTTGCAGAAAGACGTGTTCTGCACAAGGTAAAATCCAAAATCTCATAGAACGATTTGTTGCATTGATCGAAGCCCGATATGCAGCTTTTTGGGAACCGTTTTTCAACGAAACCCTACAGTGGTATCAGAGCCAGGTTTATGGCTCTAATCGATGCAACAATGATGATTGATCAATGAAATATCATCATACTGGCATCGTTCATAGTGTTCTTCAATTTTTAATTTTTTTTGGGGCCCTAAAATGGTGGATTGTTCTGCGCAAGGATGCTGGGCGTCGGTAAACCTGTGGGGCAAGCCGCCTACGCGAGGCAGGCACCCGCGCAGGGCGCTGCGGCGGCCCAAATCTATTTCTCTGCAGGATAATTATGAAAATATGATTAATTAAATTTAATGTATAAAATTTATATGTTAGGGATAATTAAATCTATTTAAACTCATATAATTATCTGCTAACTGAAATTTTGAATTTTAAAATTAGTCGGCATAATTATCATAAAAGTTTGAGAAAATGGGATAACAATTGAAGATAATTTTCAAAAATTAAGATTGTCGGATTTTTAATTATTGGATAATTATTAAATTCGTATTTTTGAATTTTTAAGAGGATAATCATTAAAATTCAATTTTTGGATTTTAAAATTATTGGATAATTTTCAAAATTCGAATTTTGAATTTTAGTAAAGGATAATTGAGGATAACCATTCATTTAAATTTAAGTTGTTAAAATTTTATTATTGGATAATTAATTTGAATTTGAATTTCATGTTTATCTTAATTGTTCAGATTAATTGAATTTAATTTAAAAAAATTAAAATTATATTTTTAATTTTTTTAAAAAAAATTCATTTATGTGTCCCCTTATTATTTGGAATGATAGTATGCATGGATTATTACCTTGATGCCTTGTTTTGGTCTATGTTTGGATTAATTTTGAATGTTCAACTTGGATCTTAAAATTAATCAAGACCAAAATTTTTGTATTGCACATCCCATGGTTTCAACCTAAGTATAAGGATTATTTTTAAACATAACCCTTAGTTAAATTGGCTCAGTTCGTTTGAGGCCTGCGAGCCTCCCTTCTCTCTCTATTTAATTTCCAATGTAATTCTATCTTCCTCTGATGATTGTATTCCCCCTGAGAGCTTCTAAAAATTATTGGCATGTAATTTAATTTTTCCCAGCTTGCGAGCCGTGTAATCTTTGTAATTAATGACGTAGATAGAGCTTGAAAGTACGGAGGACATACTGCAAGGATGATCTTGTTGCTTGGGAAGTAGATTAGATATCTCAGTAGCTTTAATTTAGAGTCCATGATCACCCAGACTTAATGTATTTGCATTGGATGCATTTATTTTATGCAAATTACTAGGTACTGTAAATATATATCTCGAATATATTTATTCTACCACTTATGGTGAGATCAAGATAAAAATAAAATACCCTCTTAACCAAATATTAGATTTTAAACATAGCTTTAGGAGCCATTGTAGCCCTCCACCATTATAGGGTGACTGAATGCCCTCACCTCATGGATTTGTTGTGCTTTCCACAAGGTCCATGATCTAGTGACAGGATCTCAGCCTTAAGGCTTGGCTTCAATAGGATGAGGGACTGAATTTGGTCTTGTTGCTTTCCATAAGGGTCAGGTCAAAAACTCATTGCTGTGTAGTAATGGAAGTACGATCTAACTAGAAGTATCCTTTGTTGTGCTTTCTACAAGGGGATGACTGCTCAGTGGCCGAAAAGCGGATATTGCATTAGATGCAAGTGCTAGTTGACTGCCTTTAAGATGGGATGTGGCTTGTTGTGCTTTCCACAAGGTCACACCTCAGTCTCATTGGGATTCCAACCCACTAAGATGATCACCGTGATCTCCCATTCTATATGATTATAATTCGACCACAAAATAGTGGAGCTAACTAAGATAGAAAACCACATCTAAGTTAGTAATTTGAGCGCATGCTAAAATATTGTCTTTAATCTTTTATTCATATCACCATGTCTTTGTCACACCCTCTCCGTAGCATCCTAGATTTGGACAAGTTGATTGGACCAACTATCAAGATTGGTTGTGCAACCTACGAATAATCTTGACTGCCGAAAAGATTGTTTATGTGTTTGACACAATTCAACCTGAACCTGCCATTATTGCCGAGGAGGGTGATCAATTAAATTATGCGAAATGGTCGGAGGATTCTTCCCTTGCTCAATGTTACATATTGGCCTCTATGGCTGTCGAGCTGTAGAGGCAATTTGAAAAGACTGATTGTAGAGCTATACTTCTCCAACTACGCCAGCTCTTTGGGAAGCATGGTAGGATAGAGAGGTATGAGATCTCCAAAAACTTTTTAGGATCAGGATGTTTGAGGGTGCTTCAATACAGGCTCATGTACTAAAAATGATGAAGTGGATTAAGAGACTCAATGGGCTAGGGTTCAAATTGGATCTTGAACTTAGCATTGATCTCATACTCTAGTCATTGTCTCAATCATTTTCCCCTTTCATCATGAATTTTAATATGAATAGGACTGAGGTTTCTCTACCTGAACTTCTAAACATGTTAAAAAGTGTTGAAGGGACTATGCAGAGGGATAAGCCATCCTCTATAATGGTTGTTGGTCGGACTAACAAGAAAAGAAAAGCCACCTAGACACCCACCAAGAAGAAGGAAAAAAACAGACCAAAGGTAAATAGGTCGCGAAGGCAGGAAATGGCAAAGGCAAGAAGGATGAAAAAGAAAGCAAATATTTTCGGTGTGGACAGATTGGACACTGGAAAAGGAATTGCAAGGCAATTCTCAATGAAGGTATTTTTGTCATGGACCTGAATTTGTCTTTTATGAGATCCATATCATGGGTATTGGATACTAGATGCGTGTCTCATGTCTGCAATTCTTTGCAGGTGCTGACAAATAAAAGGAGGCTTGACAAGAAGGAGAGTGAATTGAGGATGGGCAATAGAGCTTTGGTTGCTACTAAAGCTGTGGGGACTGCTCGCCTTAGTTTACCTTCAGGGACATTATGGAATTAAGAGAATGTTATTTTGTTCCACAAATTATCAAAAACATTATTTCTATTTCATCTCTAAACAACATTGGTTACTCATTGACAATAACTAGCATTAGATGCTCTATTATTAATAATGATTTGTTCATTGCTAATGGTTATTTGTTCAATAGATTGTATGAATTAGATACATATACTGATGTTATGCAGGTTTCCAGTACTAAGTAAGAAGAAGTGAATCCTGCATACCTTTAGCATTGCAGGCTTGGTCATGTGGGTGAGAAGTGGGTCGCTCAGCTATGTTCAGATAGATACTTGAATTCATTTGAATTCAAATGATTTAATACCTATGAGTCATGTCTCATGGGGAAGATGACAAAGGCTCCCTTTAGTGGACATGGTGAGAGGGCTATTGACCTTCTCGAACTCATACACACGGATGTATGTAAACCCATGCCAACAGAGGCTAAAGGAGGACATCTCTACTTCATTTCTTTTAGTGATGACTTCTCTAAGTATAGATATATGTATTTGATGAGATATAAATCACAAGTCTTTGAGAAGTTTAAGGTATAAGAATGAAGTAAAGAAGCAGACTAGTAAGAGTATCAAAACTCTTTGATCGGATCGATGAGGTAAGTACTTGAGTCATGAATTCACTTCTTACCTAAAGGACAATGGAATAGTTTCTCAATGAACCCCACCATACACACCACAACATAATGGTGTATATGAAAGGAGAAATAGGACCTTGTTGGACATGGTCCTTTCTATGATGTCTTTATCATGATTACCTTTGTCTCTATGGGGTTTTGCCTTAGAAACTGCAGCCTACTTGCTGAACATGGTTTCAAGCAAGTCAGTTCCTTCCACACCATATGAGATATGGAAGGGAAGGAAACCAAACTTTAATTACATTAAAGTTTGAGGGTGTCCTGCCTATTTGAAAAGGAATGACGCAGATAAACTAGAGTCTAGAACCGACAAGTGCAAGTTTGTAGGATACCCAAAAGAGACTTTTGGATATTATTTATATCACCCTTCAGAGCAAAGGGTCCTAGTGGCTAAGAGAGCTGTATTCCTGGAGAAGGAATACCTCCTTTAGAAAAATAGTGGGAGGCAGATAGAACTGTACGAGATCTGTGAACCACAAACTGGGGACACAATCTCATTAGATGGGACACCACCTTTGGAACTTGCTCGTCCTGAAATACAAACATTACGAAGATATAGTAGGGTACTTAGAGAACCTGAGAGGTATGTTGGACATGTCTCTAACAGTTTGTCTAAGGTACAACTCAATGAGGATGATGATCCTCAATGTTATCAGGAGGTAATTTGTAGTTCTGACTCTGAGAAATGGAAAGAGGCTATGGATCCGAAAATCCAATCTATACCAACCAAGTTTGGAAGTTGGTTGATATACCTGAAGTGAAAGTCCCTATCGGTTGCAAATGGATCTTCAAAAGGAAGATCGGAGCAGATGGACAAATTGACACTTACAAGGCTCGACTGGTGGCAAAGGGGTATCGTCAAAGACAAGGGATTGACTATGACGAAACTTTTTTACCTATTACTAGGATAAAGTCAATCAGAATCTTCCTTGCCATTGCAGCATACCTGGATTATGAGATCTGACAGATAGATGTGAAGACAACTTTCCTTAATGGAAACCTGTCGAAAGAGGTGTACATGGTACAGCCAGATAGATTCACATCTAAGCAGCATCCCAATAAGGTATTCAAACTTCAGAAATCTGTTTATGGATTGAAGTAGGCGTCTTGAAGTTGGAATTTAAGATTTGATGAGGCTATAAAACCTTTTGACTTCATTCGAAATGAAGACGAACCCTATGTTTACAAGAAGGTCAGTGGAAGCTCAGTGACCTTCTTGGTCCTCTATGTTGATGACATCTTACTCATTGGGAATGATGCAGGGATGCTGACATCAACAAAGTCTTGGTTATCTAAGACCTTCTTTATGAAGGATTTGGAAGAAGCATCCTATGTGCTAGGCATTAGGATTTATGGTGATAAATCTAAAAGGATGATGGGATTGTCTTAATCCATGTACATAGACACTATACTCAAAAGATTTAAGTTAGAAAATTTCGAAAGAGGTCTCATTCCTATGAGACATGGAATTTACTTATCTAAGGGCATGGCCCCTAAAACACCTGAGGAAGTAGCACACATGAGTCGAGTATCCTATACTTCTGTGATAGGGTCGATCATGTATGCCATGCTATGTACTCGCCATGATGTGGCTAATGTTTTAAGCATTGCCAGCAGATATCAGAGCGATCCAGGTGAGGAGCACTGGAAAGCAGTAAAATGCATTCTTAACTATCTGAGAAGGACTAAGGATCTTTTGATGCCATATGGAGGAGAAGAGGACTTGCAACTGAGAGTTTACACATATTCTAGTTTCCAGTCAGATCCTGATGATAGTAAATCCATGTCTGGATTTGTATTCATGCTAAATAGAGGGGCAGTCTGTTGGAGGAGTTCCAAACTAGGAAATGACTGCAGATTCAACCACAGAGGTAGAGTATATATCTGCGGCTGAAGTTGCTAAGGAGGTTGTCTGGATGAAGAAATTCATCTCGGAACTTGGCATAGTTCACAGCATTTTTGCTCCCATCCCATTGTTTTGTGATAATAATGGGGCCGTCGCCCAAGCGAAGAAACCTAGGTCTCACCAAAAGTCGAAGCATATTCTGAGCCGCTTCCACCTGATTCGAGAGATTGCTGCATGGGGAGATGTGGTGGTAGAATGAGTACCATCATAAGACAATATTGTAGATCCATTGACTAAGCCTCAATCACAAGTTGTGTTTGAGTGCCATCGGGATAAGATGGGCCTCAAGACTGTGAGCAATTGGCTGTAGTACAAGTGGGAGATTGCTAATATTCGGGTATCCTACAGGCCAATTATGGGTCGGGTAGGCCCTATATAATGTACAATCTTGTTCAACATAATAAAGTGATTATTAGAGCGTGAATTTGTAACTTGTGAATTGCTTTACATTGTCCCTTGGATATATGGTTGTAAAGTTAATTCGAGATAGGATCTCTAATGTGGGTTTGACTATATATGGACTGTAAGTACTGAGGCTTCGGGGACAGTTATTGGGTCGGTTTCTGAGCCGGACCCCTTAGTTTGGGCCCCAGTGGGTCTGGGGCGTGCCTTCTAAACGACGTCTAGGGTGCACGATGCCATTTAGAACAGCGTCGGGCTGTACGGACGCCATTTAGATAGATTGTTGCTGTGCCGCGTGGGCAGACGTTGGGGCACGTGTGTACGGCCCTGGTCGTGTCGTCTGAATGGCGTCTTAGGTGGACGACGCGATTCACACATTCCGCCAGAGTACGACCCCAGACGGAGTGACGACACTTCATTCTCCGGATGGCGGCTGATGTCCCGACAGAGTGATGGCGTCCACGGTGGTACCGGCAACGGTTTGCGGTGCGGCGGTTCAGCGGCATGGAGCTAGGAGGAGTTTAAGTGATCGGTAGGGGGAAGATCCTTACACGTGATTTGGTTGTTTTATCCATGTTTTTCCCGCTTTGAAGCATGCGATGTGTGTGGATATTTTTGGGTAGAAAAGCATATTTTAAAGGGGATTTTTTTTTTATGAAAATAGCCATTTTTGTGAAATAAGGATTAGTGTGTTTTAAGTCGTAATTTGGATTCTCCCCTTCATTCCCTATTTTTTGGTATTTTTGGAGCAATTTTGGGGGGGAGGAAACCCCGTTTTGTGGCTCGGGGGAGGTTGCAGGAAAACCAGATTTCGGGTTCTAAATGGCGTCTGGCTAGGGCGACGCCATTTGAAATGGTGACTGGCTTGGGTGACATCATTTAGGCCAAATTTGTCCCAGGACCATTTTATGTGGGAATGAGTTCATTTTTTAATGGCGTCTGGATAGGGCAACGCCATTTGAAATGGTGACTGGCTAGGGCAACAACATTTAGACTAGAGCCCCATTAATTTTCGTATTTCACATGTGTGTTTATTGTTCGACAATCATGTTAAATGCATGCTTGAAATCATACATTGGGGGCGGGGATTTCCATTTGATTGGAATCGCATTGTGTGTATGTTTATGCGATCGTGGACCTAGAACGACTGTGGTTTGTGTTTGACACTTTGCGTCGGTGTAGGTATGACGCGGTGTCTATGTGGCAGTAATATCGTAACGGTGTATGAGTGGTACATGTTAGTATTTCACTTATGGCTGGGAAAAGGCAGAACTACTTGAGCCAGACAGGCCGGAGTAGCCAGTGTGTTATCCAAGGGGTGGTTGTTATATCCCAGCGAGTCGGTGCTTTCCTAGTTTGTCGTGGTAGTTTCCGGCGCGTTTCTTACTGTGGAGCCGGGTTTGGTGCTACTGGAGTTTACCCTTTTGCCATTGGGCCTGATGTAACATGAGATATCGAGGTTACGAGTGGTACCCTTCGCCCTTTGACCTAATGTAACCCGGGACGTTAGGGTTACGGGTAGTCCCTATAGCTTCGGCTTGAGGGGGGTTTCACCGGTCCCCATGGCCCTCATAAAGCGCCTAGGTCTGGTATTGAGGGAAGTCCGGTCGATAGGACAGTAGTCTTGACTACTTGTGTGCACACGTGACTGGGTGGTGGTGGTTCACTAGTCCCAGTTAGTCATAGTTTGACTCACTGCCTCACCCTACGGTGTCCGGAACATCGTAGGGGTGGATAGGCATGGGTGTTGGTGGTGTTGTGAGGCGCCGTTTGTACTTGTTCGGCAATGTGGTTTGCGTGTTTAGCCGAATCTTTGGTTACGAATTGCGGTGTTGAGTTGAGTTTCTTGAATTGCTTAGAACTGTGCCTGATGCGTTACGAATGCATATGTTTCATATCGGAATTTGAGAATCTTTGGGAGCTGTGTTTACTGCTTTACTTAAGTTGCCTACATATTGTATTGTTAGACTTGTGGGTGCGTGTATGGGAGGCGGGGATTGGGTGATCCCTACTGAGCTCAATTTTCATGTGGCTCACTCCCTGCGGTTTCAGGTGTGGACTTCTCGGTGAGTGTTGGCGTGTGGTGTTCTCTTTGGTGTGCAGGACAGCAGCTATCTCGATTTCGAGGTATGCCCCGATGTTGTTGTACTTTTATTCTGTGTGTACTTATTTAATTCTTTGGACCATGTAATTATTGTTGGACTGTGTACGGACATTATTATTTTACTTCCTGCGCACTTGTACTTTCCTTGAGGTCTGTAAGATTAATAGGTTTTGACGTACTTGTTTCGATTTTCGTGTTTATAGAGTAGTGATGGCACCGAAGAGGAGAGTTCCGTTGGTTCGCAAGGAACTGATGATGGTAGTTCGGGGGTAGATGGGCAGAATGTGGATCGCTTCATGGAGGCTATGATTAGGGCAATGTCTAGATATCAACCTAGAGATGGTAGTGAGGGGTCCAACTCCCGAGGTGGTCAGTCCACGGTGATGGAACGGTTCTTGAAGTTGAAGACCCCTTCTTTCATAGGTCAACCTATCCCAGATGAGGCAGCTCATTGGATTAAGGAGGTGGAGAAGGCATACGATGTTCTTGAGTGTGCTGAGAATGACAAAACCTTGTTGGCAACCTACCTGTTGAAAGACAATGCCTATGATTGGTGGGTTACCATCAAGAGAATGATGTTTTCAGATAGGTCCTTGAGAGAGATTCCTTGGGAGGTATTCGTGAAAGAGTTTAGTGGACAGTACTTTCCGAGGCACGTTCGGAAGGCCAAAGAAATGGAGTTTATGGAATTGGTGCAGAGTGATATGTCAGTTCTGGAATATCAAATGAAGTTTGTGGCTCTGGGAAGGTTCGTTTCGCATATATCTGAGAATGAGGAACGTTGAATGGAGAGATTTGTGGATGGACTCCGGTACGATCTGAGGGGAATGGTGGCATCTCATTGTTGTAGTGATCTTGCATCAGCAGCTCGGTGCGCAGCAGCAGTGAAGACTCAATTCCAACAAATGGTGAAAGAGATGGAGCGGTCAGCACGAGGGTAGTAACGGAGCAAGAACAAATGGGCGATTCTTTCGACAGATGGTTCAAGTTCCTTTGGGTATGGGTTCTAGGGAATGCTTTATGACGAGGACGAAGACGGTTCGGTTCGGAAGATGTAGACTGTGGCTAGCAGACAGCAGGAAGCGAGTCAGGATGTGGTAGATCATTGTCCTCGTTGTGGTAGGCAACATGGAGATCGAATATGTCCGTTGGTCACTAGTAGCTATTTTGGCTATGGTAAGAAGGGACACCTTATGAGAAACTATCCCCAGAAGAACATAATGGGTCAAGAGTTGAGTGGTCAGAAGAAGTCCCTACCTAGAGCTGTGTTGTGTGTTCTCTTAGAAGAGGTCTGAGATGCTGGGCGAGATAAAAACTTTTGTCTTATCTTTTAGGTTGTAGTTGTAAGCCCTTATGGCACTTTTTACGTGTTTTGGACATGGTGGAGAATCAATTTTATAATATGTGCTTCGTAAGGCTAATGAATGGTTGTATTAGTCCATCAGTGTTTGTAGAATCATAGAACGTGGTTAGCTTAGTGTTAATGAGATCAACCGATTATACAGAGCCCCGTGGAGGAGTGTGATTAGTGAGAGCGATTGATGTGAACCGTGTTACCGGTGTGGAATTGTCGACAGTGGTTGTCGTTCGAGCAGTTACAATTTCGAGGACAAAATTTTCTTAAGGTGGGGAGGATGTAAGGACTGAGGTTTTGGATACAGTTATCGGATCGATTTCGGAACCGGACCCCTTGGTTTGGTCTCTAGTGGGTCTAGGGCGTGCCTTCTAAATGACATCTGGGGTGCACGACGCTATTTAGAACGGCGTCAGGCTGTACGGACGCCATTTAGATAGATTGCTGTTGTGCCGTGTGGGCGAGCGTTGGGACACGTGTGTACAACCCTGGTCATATCGTCTGAATGACGTCTTGGGTGGACGACACGATTCAGACATTCTGCCAGAGTACGACCCCGTCCTGTCACCTGGCTGGCGTCTGTTGAGGACGACGCGATTTCATCTGTTTCAGTTTGACACCCTGAGCTTTCCTTCCTTTCCCTCATTCTCTCCTTCACACTCTCCCTCTTCCCTCTCTCCATTCCCTCCGTTTCCCCCTTTCCTTTCCCCTTCCTCTTCTTCCTCTTCCTCCACTCCAACACCTCTCTACCTCTCACCACTACCACCACCATCTCTACCGTGGCACTTCATTCTCCGAATGGCGGCTGACGTCCCGGCAGAGTGACGGCCTCTACGGTGATACCGGCGGCAGTTTGCAGTGCAACAGTTCGGTAGCACGGAGCTAGGAGGAGTTCAAGTGACCGGTAGGGGGACAATCCTTACACATTATTTGATTGTTTTATCTATGTTTTTCCTGCTTTGAGGCATGCGATGTGTGTGGATATTTTTGGGTAGAAAAGCATATTTTAAGGGTTTTTTTTAATGAAAATATGCATTTTTGTGAAATGAGGATTAGTGTGTTTTAAGTGGTAATTTGGATTCTCCCCTTTAGTCTCTATTTTTGGGTATTTTTGGGGAAATTTTGGGGGGGAGGAAACCCCGTTTTGTGGCTCAGGGGAGGTTGCAGGAAAATCAGATTTTGGGCTACAAATGGCGTCTGGCTAGGGCGACGCCATTTGAAATGGTGACTGGTTAGGGCGACGTCATTTAGGCCAGATTTGTCCCGAGACCAGTTTATGTGGGAATGAGTTCAATTTTGAATGGCACCTGGCTAGGGCGACGCCATTTTGACCATAGCCCCATTAATTTCCGTAATTCACATGTGTGTTTATTGTTAGACAATCCTGTTAAATGCATGCTTAAAATCATACATTGGGGGCGGGGATTTCCATTTGATTGGAATTGCATTGTGTGTATGTTTATGCGATCGTGGACCTAGAATGACTGTGGTTTGTGTTTGACACTTTGTGTCGGTGTGGATGTGATGCGATGTCTGTGTGGCAGTAATGCCGTACCGGTGTAGGAGTGGTACATGTTAATATTTCACTTGTGGCTAGGAAAAGGCAGAACTACCTGAGCCATACAGGCCGGAGTAGCCGGTGTGCTATCCGAGGGGTTGTTGTTCTATCCCAGCAGGTCGGTGCTTTCTTAGTTTGTCATGGCAGTTTCTGGCACGTTTCTTACTGTGAAGCTGGGTTTGGTGCTGCTGGAGTTTATCCTTTCTCCACTGGGCCTGATGTAACCTAAGATATCGAGGTTACGAATGGTACCCTTTGCCCTTTGGCCTGATGTAACCCGGGAGGTTAGGGTTATGGGTAGTCCCTATAGCTTCAGTTTGAGGGGGGTTTCGCCGGTCCCCAGGGCCCTCGTGAAGTGCCTAGGCCTGGCGTTGAGGGAAGTCCGGTCGATAGGATAGTGGTCTAGACTGCTTGTGTGCACACGTGACTGGGTGGTGGTGGTTCACTAGTCCCAGTTTGTCTTAGTTTGACTCACTACCTCACCCTACGGTGTCCGAAACATCGTAGGGGTGGACAGGCGTGGGTGTTGGTGGTGTTGTGAGGCGCCGTTTGTATGCATTCGACAGTGTGGTTTGTGTGTTTAGCCGGATCTTTGGTTACGAACTGCGGTGTTGAGTTGGGTTACTTGAATTGCTTAGAACTGTGCCTGATGCATTACAAATGCATATGTTTCATATCGGAATTTGGGAATCTTTGGGAGCTGTGTTTACTGCTTTACTTAAATTGCCTACATCTTGTATTGTTGCACTTGTGGGTGCGTGTGTGGGAGATGGGGATCGGGTGATCACTACTATGCCCAATTTTCGTGTGGCTCACTCCCTGCGGTTTCAGGTGTGGACTTCTCGGCGAGTATTGGCGTGTGGTGTTCACCTTTGTGTGCGGGCCAGCAGCTATCTTGGTTTCGGGGTATGCCTCAATGTTCTTGTACATTTCTTCTGTCTGTACTTATTTAATTCTTTAGGCCATGTAATTATTGTTAGACTGTGTACGGACATTATTATTTTACTTCCTGCGCACTTGTACTTTCCTTGAGGTCCGTGAGATTGTTATATTTAGCCATATTTAATGCTTACTTCTCCAGACATGTTGTTTGAGATCCGGGTGTGAACCCATAGATAATGATCCGATGCCCATTTAGTAATCGGGTCCTCGATTATAGGGTAGCGGGTCGTTACATGGACACATACCTTAAACTGTTCCGGATTGGAGAGTAATCACTCTCAGACATTGATTACTCGTAATCGGTATACATGATGTGTAGATGATCAATCTTACGGTCACAAGTGCGGGGAACCAGCACATATATGTTGGTGTGCATCATGGGAGGATGTCCACTGTACTGATCCACTAATGGATCTTCGGATGGTTAATTATACCTAATGTCAACTGAGGATCCATCTGTTTTAGTAGTATCGTTGATCCTTAGACCTAAGACATTAATTGGATCTTATGTGAGGACCAGTATGACTTGATTTTTGGTTAAGTGACTTTATCCATAAGTCATGAAACACCAAAATATTAGCCACATCGAAATACGTGTGAAGATCGTTAATGTTCAAAAGGGGATCACTTACTGTCAGGTATATTAGACAGTTAATGGATCATGACATGGATGCTCCACTAAACCCCTAGCAAGGGTAGTGTCGGTTCGTTTGGAACAAACTTGAAGTAATTGAGGAGGTCATGGTCAGACGACACGATCTCTAGTGGTTTGACAATTACCATATCACATGATCGTACCAGACTCATAGAACGAGTGAGGGATTATAGCGATGTGACAACTAAAGACTGATAGGTACCAGACAGGGTGGTATTGTACCCGGCGTCCTCTAGGATTACGCGAATTTTCTTGACCCAACGTGATCGAAGGTCCGAATTGAGTTAAACGGTTATAAAGAATAACTAGTTTAATTTACTTCTAATTCGATTAGAAGTTAATGGACCTCAAAACCTATATCTATATATAATCTATATAACTATTAATATAGTCTATATAACTATTACATTATATTAATATTATTTGTATTTGTTTGTAATTATGTTTGTAATTATGTTTATAATTGTTATAATTATTTATATTTTATATTTGTTTATTTAGTATTTAGTTTAGTTTTTATTTATATTTTATATTATATTCAAAATTTTATTCAATTTATTTTATTAAATAATTTAATAATTTAATAAAATAAATTGAATTGAAAAAATATTAATAAAACATAAATTGAATAAAATAAAATATTTGAATTTCTTCTGGAACAATAACAAGAATTTTGTGAATTATATATCTACTACTAAAAATCCATCAATACGGTAGTTCAACATTCAATGTATGTTACTGAATAATATAATTTTTCAACTACTCAACCATTTTGTTTTACCAAGTTCAACACTATCTAGATTACTCAACATTTGTATGTTCGACGCAACGACAAGATCTTATTTATAACAGGTGGTTTTTTTAGTTTGTTCATTATCCAACTACTTTTTATTAAGTGGGTTCAATTAGTCGTATTCTGGATATGGCAAAGTAATTACATTAAACCTAATAAGTACATTATTTTAGAATTTAAAGATAATCTCGTTCAATTCTTTAATACTCTCTTACTTATCACTTGTCATTCTATTTCAGAGACAAAGTATCTTTATTCATTTCTTTACACAACTCCTAAATTGATTTCCCATCAGCCTATCCAATCCAATTCTATACTGAATCAGTAGACACTAACTACCTTAGTAGTGTAGAGTAAGTAATAAATAATTCACCAAGTCATTTATATGAATAATATCTAAATACCGAGAGTGATTATGGGCCTAGAAGATCACACACAATTGATTCTCGTAGGACGGAGTATTATTGTATGGATAAATATACAATAGCTTAAGATTCTCTTAGGAAAAGAATCAATAAACGGCTTAAAAGTATATGTACAATAATACTAAGGGCATATATATAATATATGTATTATTAGGCTTCTTTTAGAAAATGGCTAATAATATAAATATATAATATGCTTTAGGGTTGGGGGGGAAAGCAAGCAACCGTACATTAGCCCCACCCTTTTCTCTTCCAACGCACAACCCTCTCTCTCTCACATCTTGGAGCACGTGAATCGAGGTGGGAGATCCGAGGTTATGCACGTGGAAAAGAAGAGTGCCATTGCTGCAAGGGATCCGTGTGGATCATGCTCTAAAGGCCGGATACTTGTGCGGCTCTGCGTTCGAGGAGATCGGCATCGGCTTTTGCAAAATGACATGTTCTGTACAAGGTAAAATCCAAAATCTCGCAGATCGATTTGTTGCATTGATCGGAGCCTAATATGCGGCTTTTTGGGATCCATTTTTCTGTTATTTTTCCGCTGCAAACGGGATCCACTGTTCAACAAAATCCTATAGTAATCCCATCACGAAATCCATAGCCACATGCTCCCATTTCCACTATGGTATCGGCAATGGCTGCAATAAACCTCCTGGTCTCTGATGCTATGCTTTCACGTGTTGGGAAATCAGGCACTTAGCCACATAATCAGCTACATCCTTCTTCATCCCTGGCCACCAAAAGTGTTTCCTCAAACAATGGTACATCTTGGTAGTTTCGGGGTGCACGACATATTTAGAATGATGTGCTTTATCAAGAACGCTCCTGTGTACTTCCTCCTCTGTAGGAACATAGAGTCTACCTCTATACCTGACTGTGCCATTTTCCTACAGCTCCACCTCTGATATCTGAAGAATATGCGGTCACTCTAGATCTGCCCTCTGAGCCTCAATCATCGAATCGTAAACTGTTGGTCATACAGTTAAACTAGCCACCACTGCTCTACCAATCCCTTGAGAAATTCAGAAGGAAGATTCTCCAACCTGTTAATATAGCTTCCACTCATAAACCATGAGATATGACACGACCGTCTTCCGACTCAAGCGTCCGCCACAACGTTAGCCTTGTCCGGGTGATAAGAAAAGTCGAGATCATAAACCTTACTGAACTCCATCCATCTACGCTGCCTCAAGTTCAAATCTTTCTGAGTAAACACATACTTCAAACTCTTATGGTCAGTGAAAACTTGAAACTTCTCCCCATACAAATAGTGCCGCCAAATCTTCAGTACAAGTACAGCTGCCAACTCCAAATCATGAGTGGGGTAATTTTCTTCATGCCGCTTCAACTGCCTAGAAGCATAGGCTACAACCCCCCTGTGCTGCATCAGGACCGCACCTAAACTATGACGAGAAGCATCTGAGTAAACCAAGAACCCACCTAAATCGGATGGAAGCACCAGAACCGAAGCCGAAGTGAGATGAGCCTTCAGCTCAGCAAAGTTTCGCTCACACTCTTTGGTCCACACAAAATGAACTCCCTTGCGAGTCAACCTCGACAGGGGCGCTGTTATAGAAGAAAAATTCTAAATAAATTGCTCGTAATATCCTGCCAATCCCAAGAAGCTTCTGAACTCTGTCACAACCGTCGATCTCCCCCATTCCATTACCGCCTCAACCTTGGCCACTGAAACACCATCCCTAGAAATGACATACCCCAGAAAGTGCACCTTATCTAACCAGAATTCACATTTACTGAATTTGGCTTAAAGTTGGCGCTCCTTCAGGGTCTGCAACACCATCTGAAGATGTGTAGCATGCTCTTCCTTAGAAGAAGAATGCACTAAGATATCATCCACAAACACTACTATAAACTGATCCAGATAAGCCTTAAAAACTTGGCTCATCATATCCATAAAAGCTGCCGGAGCATTGGTCAAGCCGAAAGGCATAACCAGAAACTCATAATGACGATACTGAGTCCTAAAAGTTGTCTTACTCACATCTTACTCATGGATCTTCAACTGATAATATCCTGACCTCAAGTCAATCTTTGAAAACACATTCGCGGACTGTAATTGATCCATCAAATCATCAATCCTCGGGAGTGGGTACTTGTTCTTCACCGTTACTTGGCTCAGCTGTCTATAAACAATACAGAGCCTCAAAGAACCATCCTTCTTTCTAACAAATAGAACAAGAGCACCCCATGGAGAAGTACTGGAGTGGATAAAACCCTTATTTAGTAATTCCTATAACTACGCCTTCAACTTAGTGAATTCGACTGGAGCCATCCGATACAGAGCCTTAGACAAGGGTGTCGTACCCAGTGCGAGCTCAAAAGTGAACTCAACCTCCTGCTGAGGAGGAAGGCTAGGCAACTCCTCCGAAAATACATCGGGAAAATCACAAACTATAGCCACATCCAAAGGACTGGAAATACTATCATCACGAGCAACAACCACTGAGGTGAACAAAGTCTTACAACCACCAATGAGCAATCTCCCAACCTTAAAAACAAAAAGGAGAATACCTTGAGAGGAGAGCCTAATACCTTAGAAATAGAAGGTCGGAACACCCGGAATAGAGAAGCGCACTTTCTTCCTGTGGCAATCTACCTTAGCATAGTAGGCCTCCAACTAGTCCATGCCCAAGATGACATCAAAGTCTCTCGAAGGGTGAGCACAACCAACTGGTTGGTAGCTGATGATCCTCAATGGCTAAGGGAACCTCACTCAAACAACTATAAGTCAACAGAAAATCTTTAGAAGGAACCTCAACCATTAGCCCACCAGAAATTTCTTCGACAGGTACAGAAAGAATATTCACGAACTGCTCGAAAATAAAAGAATGCGATGCAATCAATACATGAGCAGAGTTCCCAAGGACAAAAAGTGTACCTTCCACCAAGTTTGATGCATGAGCCTCCTTCTTGGTAATAGCAAGAACTCTCTCTTGTGTCCTCTACTTCTTCTGATCTCCTGGGCCCTGCCCCTGACTGTACCTCTAAGGACAACTCCTCGCCAAATGGCCCTGCTGGCCACAAGTATAACACCTGCTTGAGAATGCGGGACACTGAGTCCCTTCGTGTGCACCGCCGCAATAACGATAAGTCATTGGAACCCTCTGGGCTGCCTCCTGCTATGCACTGGCCGCTGACTGACTCTGCTGGATCTATTGCTACCGCTGCTGCCACTGCCACCTCGGAAGAACCTCCTGAATCTGGAGCCGAGCGAAGACTATTCCGAATCAGATGAAGGAGCTACTGCTATGGTCTTGCCTCTACTGTATGCCGATCCCTAAGCTACCAATCTCCCCTCTCTAGCCATCTGATCTTGCTGCGTCGCTACTGCTGCTGCACACCTCATTGCTGAAGCTAGATCCGAATAGCAATGCGATGCCACCAAACTCTTCAAATTGAACCTCAACCCATCAACGAACCTCATGGTCCAGCACTCCTCATCCTCTGATATGAAAGGTACAAACCTCCCCAAGGAAATGAACTTTATCTAATACTCAAGCACTGACATGTCTCCCTAGGTCAACTCCATGAATTCTCTCTCCTTAGCTTTCTAGACATGCCTGGGAAAATATTGTCTGTTGAATTCCTTCACAAACGTTTCCCATGGGATCTCCCTGAGGTTCTTATCTACATAGGCCATTCTCTTCAAGGTGGTCCACCAGTCATATACATCATCCTTCAATATAAAGGTGGCTAACGGGGTTTTCTCAGTTGCCGCACAGTCTAAGGGATCAAAGGTCTTCTCAATCTCTTTCAGCTAATGTGCTGCCTTATCAGGGTCAGGACGACCAGTGAAATGAGGTGGCCTCAACTTAAGGAACCTCACCAAAGCAGCCGAAGACCTACCCTAAGAGCTCGAACTCTCACTACGATCTCGGGCCTGATATCTAGTCATAGTCTCCATCATTGCCTCTACAAAACGCTCCATATTCTGCCTACTGACCTCAGACCCACTAGGAACGTCTCCCTAATCACATATAATGGGTACCCTCTTTCTAGGAGCCATCTATTGCCTACATTCATAAAGATCAAAAACCTCTAATTAGAACCCAAAATCTAAACTATCTGCCATGCTTGTATGGGGTAATGTATTCATTTGTTGAAATACGATGTCTAACTTAGTTATTCACATATTTGCTAGACCAAGTGCTTGAATACCAACCGTAACGACCCACTACCCTATAATCGGGGATCCGATTACTAAATGGGTATCGAACCATTAAAATTAGGAGCCAAACTAGGATCTCAAATAAGTCTAGGAAGTAAATGATAAACTGAGCTAAATATTCCATACAACATTGGACTGTAAAGTAAAAGTGCCGGAAATAAAATTATTACAATCTGACTCGATTCAGAAAATAAATACATAGTCCACAACTGAAAGGAAATAATAGTGCGTATAAGCCAGAAAAAAAGTACAACTACGTCGAGCATACCCGAAACAGTGGTTGTTGGTGCGCAACCTGAGATGGAACCCACAACTCCTACGCCTGGTGGAAACCTGATAGAATTGGATGGCCTCAAAGCCAATCATTGTACATTCTAGTTCAAAATAAAGGCAATTAATTTTTCATTTATAGTTCTCACAAATTAACTATCGTTATGAAAGTCCATAGACTAGTGTATAGGATATTGAATCATGATGAGATCATGATAGTGAGATCAATATTCTTAGTCACTTGTCTTAAACAATTCTCGATCATAGGATATTTGAATTGGACATTAAATATCCGATAAGATCGACATAAGTTATTTCTACTCATGTGATGAGGGTGAATGATCTCACATTCACTTGTGTGGTGACACTAAGACAAACTTGTGGGTGCTCATTAGAGAATGAGTTCACCGAACAAATCCGAATTAGAATTCTTGGATGATCAATATACCTAATAGTCAACTAGGGAATTCAATCGTTGCAGTAGCACAGTTGGTCCTTTGACCTGAGTCTCCAATGATACCTTGCTTGCAGACGTTGTGTCTTGATTCTCTGGCTTGTGGACTTTAATCATTAAGTCCACGATAGTCAGTCGTTCAGACACAGTGGAAAGCTTGCGAAGGTAATTAAGTGAACAATAGGGGATCACTCACTTTTGGTATACGACTGGAGAGAGAATGTCCTATGGATGTGTACAAGACCTCCCTTCTTGGAGTTTCTCTCTCCTCTCTCTCTCTCTCCTCTCTCTCTCTTGAAGAAGACCTCTCTCTCTTCTACTTTTCGATTGCATGGTGGATGTGAGATCGGGTCGAAGTACTCAAGCCGAGGATGAAATTGCGTCTGCATCGGGAGCTCGTGTGGATACCCTAGAGATCGTGCGCGTGCACGATTACCGAAACGGTTGAATCCACTGGATATTCGAAACCCTGCAAAGGTGAAGAACAGTTCTTCCTAATTAATTTAATTGTCCGTTTTATGATCCCAACAACCCAATACATGGAATCGTTTTATTTTTCCACTGCGCTTTGGCGATTCCTAACAAAACCCTCACCTGAAAACGTAGGGAGTGAGTCACACTAGAATGGACTCAGTAGGGATCCCGCGATCCCCACCTCCCCCACACAGACACACAACCGCAATGCAACAAAGAGATATAGGCAAGATATGCACAAATAAAGTGATAAATAAACCACACGTACATAGTAAGAAATGCACAGGAAACTGTCAGATCAAACAGGAAAATACAGACCCATTGCGACGGAACAGCAACCCCTTGGATAGCGCACTGGCTACTCCGGCCTGTCTAGCTCTAGGTGGTTCTGCCTCTCCCTAGCCACAAGTGACAACTCCGAAATGTACCACTCCTACATCGGTGCTAACTACTATCTGGGGGTACACCTGGTGACCCTCGCCTCCTAGGCGCCACCGTGTCACTCCAACACCGACACTGCGTTACTCCTACACCAGTACAGGATGTCAAAAGCTAACCAACTGTCACTCGAGATCCACAATCATATAATCACAAAGTAGTGCGATTCCAAACACGTGGAAACCACCACCTCAATGTATGATTTCAAGCATCCATTAACAAAATTGTCTAACAATATACAAGAATCTAATTGACATAATATATAATAATCACATTTTATGAATGCAGGAAATATAGGGGCTCGGGCTTGAATCGCGTCGACTCAAGTCGATGCCATTCAATGCCTTAAAACTGGTTCTTTCACTCTCTGGCCTCGGGGGTCATAGGCCTGAATCACGTCAACTTAGGGTGACGCGATTGGCAAATCGCGTCGGCCTGCATGGATGCCATTTAGCGTCTGAGACCGAGTTCCCCCTTGGTCTCACCGAGCCACAACACAATACCCCCTCCTACAAATCAAAATAAGAACACCAAAATAGAGAGACAAGAAATCCATGAACTATATTAAAACATGCCACTCCCAATTTCACAAAATTCATGCTCATCTAAATGCAAAATTCACCCTAAACATGCTCATTTTCTGTCCGAAAGTCCCAACGCATCCATGGCATTCTCAATAACAAGAAATCACCCAAAATTCACAAATTTAATCAATTGAACAATGCATGAGGATTGTCACCCTACCGGTTACTTGAACTCCTCCCGACCCCTTGCGGAGTCCCCTCTCCACAGTCGCGTCGCCACAACGCTAACGAATCACCGGACTCCGTCTCCTCGTTGCCGAACTGCCACACCGCAAACCGCCGCCAGTACCACCGTGGACGACATCACTCTGCCAAGACATTGGTTGCCATCCGAAGAGTGAAGAGCCACAATGGAGGTGGTGATGGAACTGGTGAGAGGTAGTTGTGGGGAGATGGAGTGGTGGAAGAGGAAGAGGAAGAGAATGAGAGGGAAGGAAGTGGAAGAGGGAGAATGAGAGGGAGAGAAATGAGAGAAAGGAGGGTGGTTCGGGGTGTCAACCCCGACCGAGCTAAATCGCATCGTCCCAGAATGACGCCGTTCAAATGACAAGATGGGGGTCGTACACGAACAGGTGGTTGAATCGTGTCAACCCTACGCGTCGCCATTCAGACGACAAGACCGAGGTTGTACAAAGGCGCCCCGACGCCCAACTACGGGTCACGCATGCATGGTTTCTAAATTGCGTTGCCATGGCCGACGCCTTTAAAAAGCTCGTCTTACCTGTTGGACGCAGTTCGGAACCCATGCACTAAGCTCACAAAGACCCAAACTAGGGGATCCAGTATCGAAATCAACTAGATAACTGAATCCGAAATCTCAGTCCTTACATATCCGATGCCAAAATCTCCCCACCACTGTTTCTCATTCATCACCTCTGATGACGAAAAACAAATGCCCATTTCAAAAAGAGATAATGTCAAATCACCTTTGAGGAACCTTCATACTGGGAGAATGGGTTTGTAGAGAGTTTTCTTGTTCAAGGGACCTCTCTTTCTTGCCATCTGAATTCATCAGTCATCCACCCACTTGTACATAGTAGTTTAGGAATAGGAATAGGAATAGGTTCAAAAAGCACTTCTTCATGTCCACCTCACCGGAAAGGGAAGGGGAGGGAAATTTCTAGGCATTTTGTTTTAGACTTGGCATATATATGTAAAAGTTTAATTCAGGCTGGAGGAAGATTGCCTCAACATAATTGAAAATCAGGAAGCTACAAAATGCTTGGAATCAGATACACTTACAGTATAACTTTTAAATGTGGGAGCAATTAATGAGCATGAGAATTTTGAGGACGAGGAAGATCCGATATGTAAGGATTGAGGTTTCGGATCCGATTATCGGGTCGGGTTCGGTATTGGACCCCTTGCTTTGGGCCCTTGTGGGCTTGAGGCATGGGTTCGGTATTGGACCCCTTGGTTTGAATGGCGTCGGCCTAAGGGGACGCCATTTAGGAGCCATGCGGGGGTGCCATGTAAGCGAGCGTTGGGGCGCGAGTGTACGGCCCCGGTCTGGTCGTCTAGATGGCGTCGGCCATGCAAGAGGTCATTCAGGGATCTCCTAGTGTACGACCTGCATCCTGTCATCTGAATGGCGTCGTCTGAGAACGACGTGATTTAGGCTTGCTCAATTTGACGACCGAGCCTTCCCTCATTTCTCTCATTCTCTCTCTCTCTTTTCCTCTCTCCGAATCCCTCCGACCCTCTCCTTCCCTCCCTCTTTCCCTTCTTCCTCTTCCACCACTCCGACGCCCCTCTACCTCCCACCACTACCACCACCATCTCTTCTACGGCACTGCACTCTCCGGGCGGTGGCCGACGTCCCGATGGAGTGACAGCTTCCACGGCGGTACCGGCAGCAGCTCGTGGCGTGGTGGTTCGACAACTAGAAGCAAAGAGGAGTTCAAGTAACCAATAGGGTGACGATTCTCATATTATTGTTTAAGAACCATGTTTTTTCCTCTTTGAAGCATGAGTTGTGTGTGGAGGTTTTGGGTAGAAAAAGCATGTTTTAAGGGGTTTTTTGATGAAAATGGATATTTTTTTATGAAATTGGGCTAGGTGTGCTTCAATTTGATTATTTGATTTCTTCCCCATCTTCTTGCGTTTTGGGTGTTTTTGGGGGAGAAGGGACCCCGGTTTTGGCTCTGTGGAGGCCGGAGGATCTCTCGATTTCGGGCGTTAAATGGCGTCGAGACAAGGTGACCACATTTAGAATGGTGTCAACCATGGCTGATGCTATTTACAGCCATTTTCCCAGACCCCGAGGCCAGTAGGCGGATAAAGAGCTGAATAGAGGCGACGCCATTCAGGCTAGTATCTCCTAGGTCCCAGTGTTGCAGAACTCAGAACCTGTTTAGAGGTCTTGAATGACGTCGGCCACGGGCGACGCCATTCAAGACAGAACCCCATTAATTCATGCAATTAACATGTGTATACATTATTAGATAATTTGGTTAAATGCATGTTCGAAACCGTACTTCGAGGATGAGGGTTTCCACGTGACCGGATCGCACTGTGTGGTGTTTCATGCGATCGTAGACCTAAAGTGACAGTTGTTAGCACTTGACACCCTGTGTCGGTTTGGGAGTAACACAGCGCCGGTGTGGGAGTGGTGGGGTGACGCCTAGTGAGAGAGGGTCACCTGGTGTACCCCGGGGTATAGCTAATACCGGTGTGGGAGTGGTACACTTCGGAGTGTTACTCGTGGCTGGGAGGAGGCAGAATCACCTAGAGCTAGATAGGCCTGAGTAGCCAGCGTGCTATCCAAAGGGTTGTTGTTCCGTCCCAGCGGGTCGGTGTTTTTTACGTTCAACTGCGTGGTTGTGTGTTTAGCCGAGACGTAGGTTGTGAACTCCGTGGTGGAGTGGTTTCAGAGTTGTGCATGTTGCATTTACAAATGCATGTGTTTCATACTGGAATTTGGAAATCTTTGGGAGTTGTGTTTACTGCTTTACTTTAATTGCCTATATCTAGTCTTGTTGTTCTGTGGTTGCATGTGTGGGTGGTGGGGATCAGAGGATCCCTACTAAATCCATTTAAGTGAGACTCACCCCTGCGGTTTTCAGGTGAGGGTTCCAGGCAGGCGTAGCGTGGAGGGTTTTGTCTCAGGTTGCACGCGAGCAGCCACTGTTCCGGGGTATGCCCCGATGTAGTTATTATTTCATTTTCAGGCATGTATGTTTAATTATTTCTTTTCAGTTGGAAGATGTAATTATTTGCTGAGTCGAGTCGAATTGTAATAATTTTTAATTCATGCACTTTCTTTACAATTCGATGTGATGTGGAATGTTTAGCTTAGTTTATCATTTATTTTCCAGAGTTATTGAGATCCTGGTTTGGCTCCAAATTTTAATGATTCGGTACCCATTTAGTAATCGGATCCCCGAATATAGGGTGGCCGGTCGTTACACGATAGGTCCTTGAGTGGAGTAAAAAGATTTGACGAGTCAACAGCCGCAGTCGATGAACCAACTAAGGAGATTAATCTTGGCACAGAGGAAGATCCTAAGATAATTCTTATTAGTGCAAATTTGAGTGCCAAAGAGGAAGCTGAGATAGCAACTGTATTAAAGGAATACCCGAATGGTTTCACTTTGTCTTACAAGGATATGCCAGGGCTAGACACATCCTTAGTGGAGTGTTGATTAGTCCTAAAACCTGATGCTAAGCATGTTAAATAAAAATTGAGGAGACTCCATCTGAAGTTGGCTCTGAAAGTCAAAGAGGAAGCTGATAAGCTCCACAAGGCAAAATTCATCAGAGTTGTCCTCTATCCTCAGTGGGTAGCAAATATCGTCCCGATGATGAAGAAGGATGGTAGGATCAAGGTGTGCATAGATTTTAGCGATTTGAACTAAGCCTGCCCAAAGGATGACTTCCCACTCCCACCCATAGATGTCCAAGTAGATAACACCGCTGACTACGAGATGCTTTCGTTCATGGACGGCTTTTTGGGATATAATCATATCAGATTAGTTGAAGAGGATCAAGAGAAGACATCTTTCACCACCCCATGGGGAACTTATTGTTATGTCATGATGCCTTTTGGATTGAAGAACGTGGGGGCACCATATCAGAGGGCTATGATGGCCATGTTTCACGATATGATTCATGTGGATATGGAGGTATATGTAGATGATGTCTTAATGAAATCAAGGACTCAAGATGATCACCTTAAAATCTTGAGAAAGATCTTGCAAAGGTCAAAGGAGCACCAATTAAAAATAAATCCTAAAAAATGTGTGTTTGAAGTATCATCAAGAAAGTTGTTAGGATTCATTGTAAGCAACAAAGGAATAGAGATAGATCCTAACAAGACCAAAGCCATCTTTGAACTGCCTCCTAAGAATATCAAAGATGTTCGAGGACCTATTTGAAGGTTGCAGTTCAGTCAGAGGTTCATTTCACAACATCTACAAAGGTGCAAGCCATTCCAGGAACTGCTGAAAGGAGAGGCAAAATTTGATTGGACCGTTAAACCCAGAAGGCTTTTGATGAATTGAAAACTTATTTGCTAAGTCCCCCACTGATCGTTCCAAATTGTGTGTCGTTAAACACTCATAAGAACGTTCAATCTAAATTTATTCGGCTTATGTAAATTAGATTTTGAAAATTAATAATGGTGAGTCCGAGTCGATCCACAGGGAAATAAGATCTTAATTTTGAAAACCTTGTGATTCTTAGTTATCTAAAAATAGGTGAGAATTTGAGTGAACTAATTACTTATCTAAACTAGAACTCAATTAACTAATGTTACCTAAAAATGTAATTATGTAAACTAAACAAATCCCTCTTTTTTTTCTTTTTGTAGAAATTAAACACAACCTCAGCTGGAGAATAAGCACAACTAAGAAATTATAACAAAAAAAAACTATTGTTTAACTGTGTAAATCATTAATCATCATGAATCAAGTTATAAAACCCATGGCTTAATATTTTTAAACAAAATAGTTAAACATCAAATAACTAATAAATAACCCTAATTAAATAAACTAATACTGTATTAGTGGGGGAAGAGAGAACAAAGCAACGGCAGCTTCAGGTGTAGCAGGCTTCAGGCGACGTGCATGGGCTGGGTGCGTGCATGAGCTGGAGAGAAGGCGGCGTTGGGAGGCTTGTTGGCGTGTGCTGGGGCGCTTGCAGGAGCTGGAGAGAAGGCGGCACTGGGAGGCTTGCTGGCGTGTTTGGATCGCACTGGTGGGCAGTCGGGCATGGGAGGTTGCCACGTGGAGCGGTTGCTGGAGGTGCAGCCGGGCGTGGGACGGCCTGTCCGTTGGTGCGGGGAGCAACCTGGCAACGCGGAGCAGCTGGTGGTAGGCGTGCATGCATGCACGTTGCGGTGTAGAGGCGCGGTGGAGGCTTCAGGCCCGTGGGGTGTGCTGGTGCTCGCTGGCTAGGTGCGTGGAGGCTTGCAGCAGCTTCAGGCGCACCGGAGGACGTGCATGCATGCACGTTGCGGCGCGTGGAGGCGCGCTAGAGCGGCTGGCGTGTGCTTGCTGGTGCACCGGCATGGTTGGAAAAGGAGGAGGAGGAAGTAGAGAAGAGTGGAAAGGACGGGGATGATGAGGAGGAAGAGGAGGCGGCGAAGGGGAGAAAGAGAGGGATGCTGGGAAACAGGGAGAGAGGAGGAGAAGTCGGAGAGAGAGGAAAAGAAACCGGAGAGAGGGAGGAAGAGAAGAGAGAGGGGGAGTCTGCGGGAGAGAGGAAATAGAGAGACGGAGGAGAAGAGAACCGAGGAGGGAGGAAGGGAAATCGGAGAGGAAGAAGGAGAGTGCGTAGGAGAAAGAGAGGGATCTGTGGGAAACCGAGAGAGAGAAGGAGAGGGCGGCTGCAGGCAGGGAAACCGAGAGAGAGGAGGAGAGTCCGGCTGCGGGAAGGGAAACCGGGAGGGAGAAGGAGAGGGCGGCTGGGAAACTGGAGAGAGAGGAGGAATACGCTGGCTGAGAAAACAGAGAGAGAGAGAAAGAATAGTAGTGTCTCAAGTACGTGAGGAGTCTTTTTAAAGAGAAGGGAAGGAAGGTTTTTTTTAAAAAAGAAAGTGGGAGAAAGGTAGGCGGCTGGCCCTTCTTGGGTTCTTCTTGGCCATGGAATTAGGGCAACACTAGGGCATCAAATGACGTTTTTACCCCCTGCTTTAATCTTTTGGACAAAATAAAGTCGAATTTATTGCGATTTGAACACTAGACCTCCCCCAAATTTCCAGAAACTCCACCAACTGCACTGCATCATCGGCATGTCCTGTTCACATAGAATAAATATAAATTAGCATATTATCATTAAAAAATCATTATATTTATTTATTTCAACTCGGTTTTGTCGAAAAACCGCAAATGCGCTATACTCCATTAATCACATGAAATGACGATGTTTTTAAGTCAGAATTTGACGAAATTGGTACCGTTGGACTTGGTACGCAATTATTTATCATTTCATGCTATTTTATAGATAAAAACATGAGTATGATACGTATGATTGCCTTTAAATGATCAATTTAACACTTTATCACCCACTCCTGATGCCCATAGCAACGGGACGTCCGCTATTGCTGTATGTTTCCACTACTGATGATTCTGCCAAAGTAGTATTTGCCTAATATGACGATGAAAAGAAAGAAAGGGCAATATATTACCTCACCAAGTTGTTCAATGAAGAAGAAAAGAAATACACAGCCATGAAAAAGACATGTGCAGCTCTCGTCTGGGTGGCTCAGAAGCTCAAGCATTATTTCATTGCTCATAAGGTAAAGCTTTTGGCCAGGATAGACCCGATCAAATATCTTTTGGAAAAGCCAGTGTTAACATATCACTTGGTTAGATGGCAAAGTTTCTTGAACCAATTTGATGTAACATATGTGAATCAAAAAGCAATCAAGAGACAAGCTATTGCAGAACATTTGGCGCATCATTCCTTACCAATCTTTTCTCCTATTGGGACTGAATTTCCTGACGAAGGATTGTGGCCTTTAGTAGATGATAGCCCATCTTGGATTCTCTATTTTGATGGTGCTCTTAACTCTAAAAGTAAGGAGATAGGTGTAAGGACTAAGGTTTTGGATTCAGTTATCGGGTCAGTTTCAGTGTTGGATCCCCTAGTTTGGGCCCTTGAGAGCTTGGCGACGCGCTTTTGAAAGGTGTCGGCCACAGGCGATGCGATTTAGGAGCCTTGTAGGTGTGCCACGTGGTCGGGCATCAGGGCATGTGTGTACAGCCCCGGTCTTATCGTCTGAATGGCATTATGCATGGTCGACGCGATTCAGACATTTGTCAGTATACGACCACTATCTTGTCGTCTAAACCACGTCATCTTGGGATGACACGATTTAGCTCGGTCGGGGTTGACGCCCCGCTCCACCCTTCCTTTCTCCCTCCTTTCTCTTATTCTCTCCTTCTCACTCTCTCTCTTCCCTCTCTCTGTCTCTTTGTTCCCTTCTCTCCCTCTTCCTCTTCCACTAGTCCATTCCCCCTCTACCACCTCTCACCACTTCCACCACCATCTCTACCATGGCTTCTTCACTCTCCGGACGACGGTCGATGTCTCGATGGAGTGACGGTGTCCACGGCGGTATCGGCAGCGGCTTGCGGTGTGGCGGTTCGATAACGAGGAGTTAGGAGGATTCAAGTAACCGGTAGGGTGACAATCCTCAAATATTTTTTGAATGTTTTAACTCATCATTTCCCGCTTTTGAGCATGCTATGGATGTGTGTGGAGGTTTTGGGTAGAAACGAGCATGTTTAGGGAGTTTTTTTTTTATTGAAATAGGTGTTTTTGAGAATGGAAGTAGTATGTTCATTTCGGTTCATGGATTTCCCCCCGATCTCTTTGTGTGTTTTTCATGCGTTTTAAGGGAGGGGACCTCATGTTGCGGCTTGGTGGACACCGAAGGGGAGCTCGGTTTAGGGCATGAAATGCATCCACTCAAGGCGACGCGATTTGCGAACCGCATCACCCTGAGTTGATTGCCCCTGGGTCCCGAGGCCGGAGAGTGGGATAGGACGCTGAATGACGTCAACCATGGTTGATGCGATTCAGGCCAGTATCCCAGGATCCCGAGACCTGAGAGTAAGGAAAACTAGTTATAAGGCCTTCAATGGCATCGACCTGAGTCGACGCGATTCAAGCCAGAGCCCCATATTTCCCTGCATTTAACATGTGTGATTATTATACATTATGTCAATTAAATTCTTGTATATTGTTAGACAATCTTGTTAATGCATGTTTTAAATCATACATTGGGGGCGGGGATTTCCATGTGACTGGAATTGCATTATGTTGTGTTTATGTGATCGTGGACCTAGAGTAACAATTGTTAGCGCTTGGAACCCTGTGTCGGTGTGGGAGTGACAAGGTGGTGCCTAGGAGGTGAGGGCTACCTGGTGTCCCCCAGGGTAATAGCTAGTACCGATGTGGGAGTGGTACACTTTGGAGTGTCACTCGTGGCTGGGAAGAGGCAAAACCACCTAGATCTAGACTTGTTGGAGTAGCCAGCGGGCTATCCGAGGGATCGCTATTCCGTTCCAGCGGGTCAGTATTTTCCTAGTTGACTTGACAGATTCTTATGTGTTTCTTACGGTGGACGTGTGATTTATTTATTATTTTACTTGTACATATCTTGTCTATATATCCTTGTTGTGTTGCGTCTATGTGTGCATGTGTGGGAGGTGGGGATCGAGGGATCACTACTGAGTCCATTCTAGTGCGACTCACTCCCTGCAGTTTCATGTGAGGGTTCCCGGTAGGCGTAGCAGTTGTGGGATTCCATCTCGAGTTGTACGCCAGCAGCCCCCGTTCCGAGATATGCCCCGATGTAGTTGTACCTTTTTAATTCTGGCCTGTATGCATAATTATTTCATTTCAATTGTGGACTATGTAATTATTTGCTGAATCGAGTCGGACTATAATAATTTTTAATTCCTGCACTTTCTTTACAGTTCTATGCTATGTCGAATGTTTAGCTTAGTTTATCATTTATTTTCCAGACTTACTTGAGATTCTGGTTTAGCTTCTAATTTTAATGATTTGGTACCCACTTAGTAATTAGATCTCCGATTATAGGTTGGCGGGTCGTTACAGTTGGTATCAGAGCATTTGGTTTGGCAAATATATGAATAACTAAGTTAAATGTCGTATTTTAGCAAATGAAGACATTATCCCATATGGGCATGGTGATAGTTTAGATTTTGGGCTCTAATTAGAGGTTTTCGATTCTTGTGATTGTAGGCGATTAGATGGCTCCTAGAAATTGGGTACCCGTTATTCGTGATTATGGGACGTTTCTAGTGGGTCTGAGGCCGGTAGGCAAAATATGGAGCGTTTTATAGAAGCGATGATGGAGACAATGACTAGGTATCAGGCCCGAGATCCTGGTGAGAGTTCGAATACTCAGGGAGGGTCTTCAGCTACTTTGGAGAGGTTCCTAAAGCTGAGGCCGCCTCATTTCACTAGTCGTCCTGACCCTGATCAGGTAGCTCATTGGCTGAAGGAAATTAAGAAAACCTTCGATACTCTAGACTGTACCGCCGTTGAGAGGTCCCCGTTAGCCACATTTATGTTGAAGGATGATGCTTATGACTAGTGGACCACCTTGAAGAATATGACTTATGCATATAAGAATCTCAGGGAGATTCCATGGGAGACGTTTGTGAGGGAATTCACCGGGCAGTAATTCCCCTGGCATGTCTAGAAGCCAAGGAGAGAGAATTTACGGAGTTGACTCAGGAAGGCATGACAGTACTCGAGTACCAGATGAAGTTTGTTTCTCTGGGAAGATTTGTGTCTTTCATATCAGAGGATGAGGAGCATCGGACCGAAAGGTTCGTTGACAGATTGAGGTTCGATTTGAGGAGCATGGTGGCATCCCACTGTTGTTCAGACTTAGCTTCGGCAGTGAAGTGTGCAGTGGCAGTAGAAGTGCAACATGACCAGATGGCTCGGGAGTGTGATTGGCAGCTCAGGGACCGGCATACGGGAAGGGGAGGACCCCAGCAGTAGCAGTTCCTTCGTCTAATTCAGGATAGTCTTTGCTCGGCTCCAGATTCAGGAGGTTCTTCTGAGTTAGCAGTGGCAGCAGCGACAACAGCAGACCCAGGCAAATCTAGCAAAGTCAGTCAGCATCCAGTGCACAACAGGAGGCAGCCCAAAGGGTTCTAACGACTTGTCGTCATTGTGGCAGAACACACAGTGAGACTCAGTGTCCTGCATTCTCGGGCAGGTGTTATACTTGTGGCCAACAGGGCCATTTGACGAGAAGTTGCCCGCAAAGGTACAGTCAAGGGTAGGGCCTGAGGGATTAGAAGAAGCAGAGGACGCAAGGAAGAGTTCTTGCTATCACCAGGAAGGAGGCACATGCGTCTAACTTGGTTGAAAGTACACCTTCTGTTATTGGGAACTCCACTCATGTGTTGATTGATTCGGGTGCTTCGCATTCTTTTATTTTTGAGCAGTTTGTGGATGTTCTTTCTGCATCCGTTGATGAGATTTATAGTGGACTGATGGTTGAGATTCCTTTCGGAGATTTCCTGTTGACTTATAACTGTTTGAGTGAGGTTCCCTTAGACATTGCAGGTCATCAGCTACCAACCCAGTTGGTGGTGCTCGCCATTTGAGACTTTGATATCATCTTGGTCATGGGTTGGTTGGAAGCCTTTTATACTGAGGTGGATTGCCACAGGAAGAGGATGTGCTTCTCTATTACGGGCATTTAGGGCTTCTACTTACAAGGAATTAGGCTCCATTCTCGTGGTATTCTTATTTCTGCCTTTAAGGCTCGAGGTTGCTTGTTGGTGGCTATGAGGCTTTCTTTGCTTCAATAGTGATGGCTCCTGATGATAGTGTTTCTAGTCCTTTGGGGGTGCCTATAGTCTGTGACTTTCTTGATGTGTTTCCTGAGGAGTTGCCTGGCCTTTCTCCTCAACAAGAGGTTGAGTTCACTATTGAGCTTGCACTGGGTATGGCACCCTTGTTTAAGGATCCATATCATATAGCTCCAGCCGAACTCACTGAGTTGAAGGCACAATTGCAGGATTTGCTAGATAAGGGTTTTATTCGTCCTAGTACATCTCTATGGGGTGCTCTTGTTCTTTTTATTAGGAAGAAGGATGGTTCTTTAAGACTGTGTATTGACTATAGACAGTTGAACCAGGTAACAGTAAGAACAAGTACCCACTTCCGATGATCGATGATTTGATGTATCAGCTGCAGTTTGCTAAGGTGTTCTTGAAGATTGACTTGAGGTTAGGGTATTACCAGTGTTGGATCCATGAATCATATGTGAGTAAGACGGCTTTTAGGACTCGGTACCGACATTATGAGTTTTTGGTTATGCCATTTGGCTTGACTAATGCTCCAGCAGCTTTCATGGATCTGATGAACCGGATTTTTAGGGCCTATGTGGATCAGTTTGTGGTAGTGTTCGTGGATGATATCTTGGTGCATTCTTCTTCTGAGGAAGAGCATGCTACACATCTCAAGCGGTGTTGCAAGTCCTGAGAGGGCACTAACTTTATGGTAAGATCAGTAAGTGTGAGTTCTAGTTAGATAAGGTGCACTTCCTGGGGCCTGTCATTTCTGGCGACGGCATTTCAGTGGATTCGGCCAAGGTGGAGGTAGTGATGGATTGGGGGAGACCATCGACTGTGACAGAAATTAGAAGCTTTTTGAGTTTGGAAGGATATTACAGGAGGTTTGTCCAGGATTTTTCTTCCATAGCAGCACCCTTGTCGAGGTTGACTTGTAAGGGAGCTCGTTTTGTATGGACCAAGGAGTGTGAGTGGAGCTTTGCTTAGTCGAACACTCATCTCACTTCAGCTCCAGTTCTTGTGCTTCCATCTGGTTCGGGTGGATTTGTGGTTTACTCAGATGCATCTCGTCAGAGTTTAGGTACAATCCTATTGCAACACGGAAGGGTTGTAGCCTATGCTTCTAGGCAACTGAAGCGACATGAGGAGAATTATCCCACTCACGATTTGGAGTTGGCGACTGTTGTATTTGCATTGAAGATTTGGCAGCACTATTTGTATGGGGAGAAGTTTCAAGTCTTCACTAATCATAAAAGCTTAAAGTATGTGTTCACACAGAAGGATTTGAACTTGAGGCAACACAGGTGGATGGAATTCATCAAGGATTATGATCTCAACCTTTTTTATCATTTGGGCAACACTAACGTTGTGGCGGATGCCTTGAGTCGGAAGACATTCATGTCATATCTTATGATTCAGGAGTGGAAGTAGTACCAGTAGGTTCTAGAGTCTTCTTTTAGGATTCCCCTAGAGGTTGGCAGAGCTGTGTTGGCCAGCTTGATTGTGAGACCAGCAGTGTACCATTCAGTGATTGAGGGTCAAAGGGCAGATGCAGAGTTACCACAGATTCTTCATATCTCAGAGGTGGAGTTGTGAGACGATGGAACAGTTAGGTTCCGGCAGAGGAGGAGGTACGCAATAGTGTTTTAGATGAGGCACATCGTTCTAGATATGCGGTGCATCCTGAAATTACCAAGATGTACCACTGTCTGAGGAAGCACGTTTGGTGGCCTAGAATGAAGAAGGATTTAGCTGAGTACGTGGCGAGGTTCCTCGTTTGTCAGCAGGTGAAGGCAGAACATCAGAGGCCAAGAGGTTTGTTGTAGCCTTTGCTGATTCCATAGTGAAAATGGGAGCATGTAACTATGGATTTTGTGATGGGGTTGCCCGTGACATCCAGCAGGAGAGACGCGATCTGGGTGACTATTGATCGGTTGACCAAGTCAGCTCACTTCCTGGCTATTAGGAAGGAGTGGTCGGTCGGCAAGTTGGCTAGATTGTTTATGGACCGGATGATATCTCTGTACGGGGTGCCTTTATCTATTGTGTTGGACTGGGATCCGAGGTTCACCTCAGGGTTCTGGAGGAGTATCCAGAAGGCTTTGGGCACCCAGTTGGCTTTCAGCTCGGGTTACCATCCCGAGACTAATGGACAATCGGAGATGACTATTCAGACACTGGAGGATATGTTGAGGGCTTGTTGTCTGGAATGGGGAGGTTCTTGGGAACAACACCTATCTACTATGGAGTTTGAATACAACAGTAGCTATCATTCCAGCATCGGCATGGCACCGTATGAGGCATTGTATGGGAGACCGTGCCGATCTCCACTGAATTGGTTCGAGATTGGTGAGAGGCAGATGGCGGGACCATAGATGGTATAGTAGTGTGCGCAGGTCGCCAGAGTAGTGCAATAGAGGTTGACCGCAGCTCAGTGCTGGCAAAGGAGTTATACAGACGTACGCAAGAGACCACTTGAGTTTGAGGTTGGGGATCATGTGTTTCTCTGAGTCTCACCCTCCAAAGGTGTATGAGATTTGGGAAGCGAGGCAAGCTAAGCCCATGATTTATTGGGCCTTTTCCCATTCTTGCTCGAGTTGGGGAGACAGCGTATCAGCTAGTCTTGCCACCTAGTCTTACGGGAGTCCATGATGTATTGCACGCATCTATGCTGAGGAAGTATGTGCAGGATCCATCCCACATAGTGGACTTTTCAGGGTTAGAAGTTTCAGAGGACTTGTCTTCTCCAGAGTATCCAGTGCACGTTGCTGATCGTAGGGAGCAGGTCATTCAGAACAAGGTGGTTCCTTTAGTGAAGGTGATTTGGTGGTATCACTCTAGAGGCGAGGCAACTTGGGAGCGAGAAGATGAGATACGAGAGCATTTTTCCTACCTTTTCCAATAAGTTATCTTTGAGCTTATTGTGTCTTTTTCCCTTGGCGCTACTTTAGTTGCAGCAATGTCAAGGACGATATTTTCTTAAGGGGGGGGGAGGTGGATGTAAAGATTGAGGTTTCGGATTCAATTATCGGGTCGATTTCGGTATTGGATCCCCTAGTTTGGGCCCTTGGGAGCTTGGTGCATGGGCTCTTAATCATGTCGGGCTGGCTCGACGCACTTTTGAAAGGTGTTGGCCATTGGCGACCCGATTTAGGAGCCATGCAGGTGTGCTGCAAGGTTGGACGTCAAGGCGCATGTGTACGGCCCCGGTCTTATCGTCTGAATTACATCACGCATGGTCAATGCAATTCAGACATCTGCCAGTGTACGACCTATGTCTTGTCGTCTGAACCGCGTCATCTTGGGACGACACAATTTAGCTCGGTCGGGGTTGACGCCCTGAGCCACCCTTCCTTTCTCCCTCCTTTCTCTCATTCCCTCCACCTCACTCTCTCTCTTCCCTCCCTCCGTCTCTCCGTTCCCTTCTCTCCCTCTTCCTCTTCCACCAGTCGCTTCTTCCTTTATCACCTCTCACTCCACCACCATCTCTACCGTGGCTTCTTCACTCTCTGGATGGCGGCCGACGTCTCGGTGGAGTGACGGTATCCACGGCGGTACCGACGACCACTTACAGTGTGGCGTTTTGGCAACGAGGATCTAGGAGGAGTTCAAGTAACCGATAGGGTGAGGATCCTCACATGTGTTTCGAATGTTTTAACTCGTGATTTCCCGCTTTGGAGCATTCTATGGATATGTGGGGGGGTTTTAGGTAGAAATGAGCATGTTTAGGGAGTTTTTGATCGAAATTGGTGTTTTTGAAAATGGGAGTAGTACGTTCATTTCGGTTCCTGGATTTCCCCCTATCTCTTTGTGTGTTTTTCATGTGTTTTGGGGGAGGGGACCTCGTGGTGTGGCTTGGTGGAAATTGAAGGGGAGCTTGGTTTTGGGCGTGAAGTGCGTCCACTCAGGGCAATGCAATTTGCGAACCGCATCACCTTGAGTCGACACGAATTGCGGCTCATGCCCATACGTCCCGAGGTCAGAGAGTGGGATACGACGTTGAATAACGTCGACCATGGTCGATGCGATTCATGCCAGTATCCTAGGGTCCCGAGACCTGAGAGTGAGGAATACCAGTTATAAGGCCTTGAATGGTGTCGACTTAAGTCAACACGCTTCAACCCAGAGCCCCGTATTTCCCTGCATTTAACATGTGTGATTATTATACATTATGTGAATTAAATTCTTATATATTGTTAGACAATCTTGTTAATGCATACTTGAAATCATACATTGGGGGCGGGGATTTCCATACGATCGGAATCGCATTATGTTGTGTTTATGTGACCGTGGACCTAGAGTGACAGTTGTTAGTGCTTGACACCCTATATCGGTGTAGGAGTGACGCAGTGTTGGTGTGCGAGTGAGAAGTTGGTGCCTAGGAGGCGATGGTCACCTAGTGTACTCCGGGGTAATAGCTAGTACCAATGTGAGAGTGGTACACTTCGGAGTGTCACTCGTGGCTGGGAGGAGGCAAAACCACTTAGATCTAGACATGCCAGAGTAGCCAACACGTTATCCGAGGGATTACTGTTCTGTTCTAGCAGGTCAGTGTTTTCCTAGTTGACTTGACAGCTTCTTATGTGTTTCTTACGGTGGACGTGTGATTTATTTATCGTTTTACTTGCACACATCTTGTCTATATATCCTTGTTGTATTGCATCTGTGTGTGCGTGTGTGGGAGGTGGTGATCGAGGGATCTCTACTGAGTCCATTCTAGTGCGACTCACTCCCTGCAGTTTCAGGTGAGGGTTCCTGGTAGGCGTAGCAGTTATGAGATTTCGTCTCGAGTTGCGCGCCAACAACCACCGTTCCAGAATATGCCCCGATGTAGTTGTACCATTTCAATTCTGGCCTATACGCATAAGTATTTCATTTCAGTTGTGGAACATGTAACTACCTTATTTGAGATCTTGGTTTGGCTCCTGATTTTAATGATTCAATATCCATTTAGTAATCGGATCTCTGATTATAGGGTGGCGGGTCATTACAATAGGGGCAGTCTTATTGTCACCTCTAAGAGTAAGTATCCCCCATGCTCGATAATTGACCTTCCCTCCTAGCAACAATGTGACAGAATATGAGGCACTCTTAATAGGACCGAGGATGACATTAATGCTTGGAGTCAAACAACTGCGTATCATTGGTAATTCTCATCTAATTCTTAGACAAGTTCTTCACAAGTACAGGACTAAAGATCCCAAGTTAAAGCCATATCAAGAACTAGTGAAGAGTATAGCCCATTGATTTAGGAAACTCACCCATGTTCACACAACAAGATCCCATAACATTCTAGCAAATGCACTCACTTTGCTATCTTCCTCCTTAGAATTTCCATCAAGCAAGTCATATGAAAACAATCTTGATCTAGAAAATATGCTTTCCCTCTCTTTCTAATCCTTAGTTCCAGTAATTCCTTAAGCCTTCCGATGAAGAGGTCTATATGTTAGTGGGAACTCTTCATATTTTGATATTGAGAATTACTATAAGGATGGGTCTTTCCTAGAATATGCCATGGCTCATGATAGAAAAGTAGTTCGTCGGGTAGCACAGAGGTACAAGATCCTAAGAGGTGTGCTTCATAAAAGGTCATTTAGTGGGGTATTTCCTTCGCTGCTTAGATGAGATAGAGGCTAAACAAGTGGTAGAAGTTGCTCATCGCAGTGAGTGTGGCAGACATGTTAATGGCCGTGCATTAGCCTAGAAACTCCTCAAACTCTACTACTGGCCAACCATGGAGAAAGATTGCAACACCTTTGTTCAGCATTGTGTGAACTGACAGCTTCATGCCGACAAGATTCATGCTCCTTCCTCATCTCTTCACCCAATGATTGCTCCGTGGCCTTTTGCCATGTGGGCATTTGATGTTGTTGGACCCTTGGAAGACAGAACCGGAGAAATAAAAAAGAAGTCCTTCATCCTCACTGCCACGGAGTATTTCACAAAATGGACTGAAGCAGAAGCTTTCTTAGATATCAAAGCCTCAATAGTGATCTAGTTCATCAAGCACAACATTTTGGTTAGATTCAGAACCCTAAGGGACATCGTCACTAACAATGGACCTCAATTCGTCGCCCAGGCGCTTCATGAAATGTATAGTAAGTTTGGCATTCAATTGCCTATTCATCTATATATTATCCACAAAGTAATGGCCAAGCAAAAGCAACAAACAAAACTCTCATTAGAATCATAAAGAAAATCTACAAATCACACAACTTCGCAGACTAGCCAGAACGATTAGTGGATGCTCTATGGGCATATCAAACCTTGATCTGAACCCCTAGCGGTCAAACTCCTTTTGCTCTCACATTTGGATCAAATGCGGTACTCCCATATGAGATCCTCATCACTTCACTAAGAACATACTTAGGCCAATATTTAGATTCTTATGGACATTGGGAGGCTTTGTTGGCCCAATTGGAGCTGTTAGATGAAAAGAGGATGATTGTTGCTAATCACGCTAAAGTTTATCATCAAAGAATTGCAAGATTTGAAGATAAAAAGGTAATTGAGCGCAAATTTGAAGTGGGTGAGATGGTTCTCAAATGAAAATTCATAAATCTTCAAGACCAAAAAATAAGTTGCTTGAGAATTGAGAGGGGCCATTTGTAGTTAAAGAGGTGTATCTTGGGAACGCATATAGGTTGGTAGATGAGAAAGGGCAAGAATTGTCCCATCCATAGAATGGTGTTTACTTGAAGAAGTTTTACCATTAGGTCCTTTGTCTTTTATTTCAAATAGCATAGGAAAGTTGGCATGGTGTTGTGACCAGTGGGATTTTAGATTAGATTTTCATAAATTGGCTTTTACTTCTTTTAAACGTTTGGAAAAGGGGAAGTCCTTACACACACCCACACCTGCCATTGAGGGACAAATAATGGGCGATTCAAGGGAAATGGAAACTATACTTAGAAGAAGATAGAACATCCTTTTTTCCTCTTATTCAACCAAAGTTGGGAGAGCACGGCCTCATGGGAGGACTCTTCAGTCCGTCACCCTAGTAGGAGGAAGTCTAACAAAGAAACCAAAAGTGAAAGCCATGTCAAAGGCAAAAAGAAGCAGAAGCCTCCAGACCAAATGTCAATCAGTAAAAGGAGGCAAATGGAAAAAGTACCGATCATGTCAGGTCTCTAATCAAGGCCGAGAGAGAGAGAGAGAGACTGAACCCCAATAGGCAATAGGGCAGAGGATGGATAGTCCTTGAGGTCATCCAACCCTCTCAAGCGGCTTATCAATTCATTCTTTTTTTTTTTGGGGTATTCTCTTTTCTTCTCGGTGATGTCAAGGTGAACTGAGATTCAAAGTGAAATAGAATTAGTGGCATGGCAAATTTAACTGTCATACTTCTCCTAACCAAACCCTCCTAGAAAAGAAAAAGGTGCATGAAGTTTAGTCGAAAATTCTTTTGATCTGTGTACCATGCTGACTTTATAATCTGTCAAATTCCTTTAAAACTTTGAACCTTAGGTCAATGCAAGTGATTTACCGAATGGTACGATGCTGTTAATTCCGAGTTAGCGTCGCGTGGTTGGCCATTAAGGTTCCAGGGTGGTCCATCACTTACTACCTAAGTCATGAAGAAAGAGACCTAGGTTGGGAAAATCCCTCCGTTGATATGTTTTTTAGAAGTATCTGTTGGTCGGGAGTAGTTGGAGCCAAAACATGGCATGACAGTATTATCATCAGCATGAGACTTAACCAGGTGAGTTCTAGTCGAGGACTATTAACGGCTCAAATCGACTTAGGTATGCGCTTGGGACGTCTGGGGAGTTTAGCAAGGGACGTTTCCCAAAAAAAAAAATCACATATTTCAAAATCTAAAAAAAGTGCATATTTTAAAATTAAAAAAGCCACGTATTTGAAAATCCAAAAAAATAATTCAAAAAAAATTCTGTATATTTCAAAATCCAAAAAAATTGCATATTTCAAAAATCCAAAAAATTGCATATATCAAAATCCAAAATATCATATATTTCAAAAATCTAAAAAATAATTTAAAAAATCTAAAAAAATGCATCCCAACTCCACCACATCTTCTCAAGGTGCTTGGCAAAACTACTAAACGAAGGAGGTGCTATCAAAGCATGAAAATCTATATATCAATAGTAATGCAATTCATCAAAGTAACCAGCCATGTATGGCAAACTACATGACGTGTGCTAGATAGCTGCAGCATTGCCTGGAAGAAAGAAAAAGTGTTTCAACAAGAGGAGAAGAGAAAAGCATCGATTTTTGCATATGCATACTTGGCCACGAGCCACGCGGTTACTGAGGTGTCCCTCGATCTCTATTAAAACGTCAGGTGTGCGAACTATAAAGCCCAAAGGCAGCTTTTTGGAGGAAGAAGAGGTCGCCATGAGGGGCTGGAAGGGTCCTATCTAGGTTTCTTGTGCTTATTTCACGCTTAGATGCGGATAGAGATGGACACCTATGCACAAGAGTCTCCACAGACGAAAAAAGTGCATGAAAACTATATAAAGCCATTAGATGGCCAGATCGATGGCCTTATGAAGGATCAAACGGCCACCAGTTTGGCCTTCTGACGGAAAATTTCAAAAAAAATTGAAATTTTTTTAAAACAATATATATATATATATGGAAAGATATACTTTCATTTGTATTGTTGTTATGATGAATTTTTGCATCTTGTTTTGCAAGAAGAAGATAATTGAAGAGTCTGCATTACTAGAATCTAATAACTTAGGCTGTATAAAGCTGGAGTTCTCCTTTACCAGATGGATTTACGAGGTTTAAGTTATTTAAGCAGCTTAGAATAAATCTTCCAGAATCTTACATTAGATAGGTTTTTTTTATTATTTTAAACCTAACATGCATCATTCATTCTTTGTGCATACCATTGCAGAGGAGGGTAGGGCCTTGTCGCCCTATACTTTGATAATTCAACTTTAGAATCTTTCATTGTATACACACTATTTTGATCGAGTTTGGGTCTACACTTTTCTCCTTATTTTGTCATCCCTTAAATCCATTCGATCGGATAGGCATCCTAGAGTGTGTCGGAGTCTCATGGTGATTACCAGAGGACCCCCTGGGTTGTGGTTTCTGGGTACATATTTTTCTTATTTTTGCCATTCCTAACTTTCATCAACATAGTGTGAGATTTTGATCAAGTTCCCCATCAGAGTGGAGCGGCCCAAAATAAGGTGTAGTATCCGTACCATCCACTTATCAGTTCACTGTGCTCTCCTGCAAAGAGGATGCCATGGAGGGACAACTGTAGACACGCAATTTTGGCCTATTCCACAGACTGATTTGGACTTTATTCGTGTTTAGTCATCCTTGATGAGTGCATCAGAAAGCCAAACGATGGCCGCCTGATGCATCAGAAGGCCAAAGTACTGGCCGTCTGATGCACTTGTTTCTGTATTTCAAAAGTGCATGATTTCAAAATCTTTTTGACTATTTTATTATGAGAAAGTCATCCATTTCATTTTTTTAATGCATTTGGACTTTTAAAATTCAATTTTAAAAACCTTTTGACCCATTTGGCTTCAACATTTTTTAAGTTTTTAAGCCTTTTGGGTCGGATGCATCAGAAGTCAAATCGATGGCTGTCTAATGCATCAAATAGCTACCCCACTGGCAGTCTGATGGGGTGGTAGTCTAATGCATCAGACGGCCAGGTAGGTGGCCGTCTGATAACAGAACTTTCTCTAATCTTCATGTGCACTATTCTCTCGGATTTTTGACCATTTCCTCCACATTTTATCACTCTAATAGATTGGGAAGGAGTTGATTTAGGGCTTAGGTGGCAATTTTTTATTGGATTTTTGGCTAGGGTTTGTTTAAGAGCCCCTTCTCACTCTTCTCCATCCTCATCCATTTGTTTACGAGGGAGGGATTTCCTAGGGCTTTTAGCTCGGCTTCTTGACCTATTTAGTATCTCTTCTACCTTGGGGCGAGGCTGGGAGGGTTTAGGGCATCATTTTCCATCAAAAGGAGAGAGAAAGGATGACCTCATAGCCTAATACTAGACCTCTCTCTTGGAGCTCGTGGAAAGGGACAACCATGGAGTCTTAGAGGCTCTAGGAAGGAGAAACACGCTATCAACCTCGTGCTCACGTAGTCCTCTCTTCGGTGTCAAAGAAGAATCCTACCCCCCTTTCTCATTTCTTTTTTTATCATTTTATTATAGTCCTTCGCATGCATGCACACATTCTAGGATTTCATTCATATTTAGATCACTTTTGTACACACAAACACTCATGATTAGATACCTTAGGTCCTTGCTAAGGAGTTTACTTTGATCCAATGTACCAAAAATGGGAAGATGGATGGCCATAACATTTTATCACTCATCCTTTTCACCTACACATTCGATAAACTCACCTCTCAATAGGTGTTTTATTTTGTGGTTAATTTGCAAAAAGTTCAGGCACGAGGCCCCGTCTCCTAGACCAGTCAAGGGAAAGGGAGTGTGGACCACAAACTCTACTACACACAAGGAAGTCTTGGAGTGCCACTTGTGATCAAAATAGTCTCTATGCGTCTAGGTAAAACACCTTGGCGATCACCATTTTTTTCGTTCTTTTTGTGTCTTAGTGCACTAATTTTGATACCTTCCATTCAGATAGTTCATTGTCATTTACCCATTATTCTCATCTCGGGTTCACAACTACGAGGATCGGTCTCCACTCACCAGTTAAGTGCGGGGTCATTTCTGCCGCCTACACTCGGGCGGAGTCCGACTGACTGGTCTTACTCTTGGTGATATGACCTTGTTGTGCCATGGTTGCATCGTTTCCCACAGACGGCGCCAAGTGACGCTATCGAGGCGTATGGGGTGCTTGAGCCAGATGATGGAGAAGCCAATCAAAGGAGTTGGAGTTGGACCATGGCAAGAGGAGGAGGAGTCGGACTTGAGAGCGAGCCAACTGAGAAAGATAAAAGGAAGGGTACCTGCACACACACCAAGACGACTCATCAGGTGGGGACCATATCTTCTTCTTGGGTAAACCCCTCTGATGCTCAAGTTAGCGAGTGCCATGGGCAAAAGAGAAGAGTGGAAGAGAGAGAAAGTGTATTTAATAGATTCTTTATGGCATATCTTTTCCAAGACACTGGACCCCTTTCTTTATAGAAAGGGGGTAGGTGGGCAGTAAAAGTCCTAACCGATGTAGGATTAAAAGGAGAAGTTACTGTAGCGGTAACAACCATTTTCACCCCCTTTCCATTGTGGCCATCGTCTACCCCATAGACTGGCTGGATCAGGTCCAATTCGGCCCCTTCGTGTGCCGACTCGAAGAATCCCCTCATCACAACCCTTTGATATATGGCTTGATCACCATTGTCAAGTATACTAGTTCATAAAGCGTTTGATTGATCCTTCGATACTTTAATGTACATGATCGTGCATGTTGGAATCTCAAGGGTTTCTTTCAATCTTTCTTAATTGACCTCTCTTTGTTGATGGAATTCTCTTTGTAATATGAACAACCTCAAGAACTGGAGATCGAACCCGAAGGGCTGACGGACTACGATGAGGAATCGTCTACCGAAGTCCCGGTGCGCCCATGTTGGTCTCCAGTCAAACGCCGTCTCACAGCACCGGAGTACCGCGCCTACCTCAATGGCAATTGCGGCGCGATTCTGAACCACGACCATGTCCCATCCGAGAACGAGGGCTGCGGCGAAGATAATGAAGTCCACGGCGACGCAGATGACGAACGTAGCCCGCTGGGGCGGACGACGTCAAAGGGAGGTATGAAGACGAGCGCAGAGACCCAGACGACGATGGCCGCGTCCCACGCCAATGAGAAGCCGACGTTCGCGCCCATGCATGGGGCGGACGTGGCGCCCCTACCCAGGGGGGTGCCCACGCCTGCTCCCGAGCGCGGGGCGGGCGTGGCGCTCGCGCCCCGTGCGAGCATAGCGCCCATGTCCACGCCCGCATGCGGAGCTAGCGTGGCGCCCACGCCCCTGCGTAGGGGGGCGCCCACGCCTACACCCGCGTGCGGGGCTGGCATGGCGCCCACGTCCAGCGCAAGGGGGGCGCCTACACCAACGTCCGCGTTCGGGGCAGCCGCGGCACCAGTGCCGCTACACACGGGGGCGTTCACGTCGGCATCCCTGCGCTGGTCGGGCGTGCCGTTCGCTCCTCTGGACGTGGGGGTGACCCATCCGTTGCCTCCATACGCGCCAGGCATGACGACAGCATCCCATGCAGCGTCAGATCCTCCAGTTCACGTCCAGGGGACGATTCCCGTCCATACACGTCACCACAACGAGTTTTTGGGTGCAACACGATCTCGTCGTAGTCGTTCCCATCCGCGGAGAAGAATGGGTCGCCGGGCTCAACGCTTGATCATGTGTATGGATCCGTTTCAAATTCTCCATATGATTATGAACGGAGAAATTGAATTTGAGATTAAGGAGTATTAATTAGTTAATTCATGTCTATATGATGCTTCAGAATTTAATTTGAATCATTATCTTATTAGTTCAGTTAATTTAATTAGCACGGACAATTTGATTAATGGTTGACATATCCTCATTAGTGTTACTTATTTAAGTGTGATGATTGTCATAAAATGATATTGTGCAGAATGAAATAATTTGAATTTGTTTTATTTTGTCACGCATATAACTTATTTTTGTCGCTTGGATCGACTTTAATAACGATGCGTGTAATTGAAGTGAATATTTGTGCAAGTGGAGAAAAATGACATTAATAATCAAATTATTCAATTAAGCAAAATGCATATTTATAAGGTCGTTAAATGATTGCGCATATCGGTTAGCGGAAATTGATTTTAGCGTTCTTAGATTTAAAATATGCATGATTTTATATTAGACAATTAAATGATTTAGTGCGTGCATAATTATCATATCATTTAAATATTGCGCATTTTAGTGTAGCGTCCATTAATTTATTATTTAAATGACAGTTCACAAATATGCACATCATGAATTGATCGATTTACATGCCACTTAACTATCATTCCATTTAAAATGATCATGTCAAAATTGAGAATAATATATTTACATGATCATGTATTTGTTTGTATAATGTTCATGATAATTGAAATTTGATTAAGTCATTTTTATTGAAATATCATGGACTTAGCTATTGTTGTTGATTTAATTATGATAGTATACAATTTCCATGATATTCAAATTAGCATGTGAACGTTTAATAATTGGCTATTACGAGAGATTTAAAGTGCTTTTCTCGTTGTAAAATTCGCTCAAAATCATTCTATTAAAATTAAGTTATCTTGAATTAACCGGGAGATGATTATAGTACCCTAAATCTATATTCCGATCCCGATTGTTAAGTTAACTTAATATTTATTGGTTTGAATTTTTGGAAGCAAATTTTGATGTGTAAACCTTGTCAACTTAACTCTCTAAATCTTATTTATGTAGTGATTTGAAATGGCCATGAAAAATGTTATTGCTAATTTGACCAAGGGTGACAAGTTGACGGGGATGAATTATGACATATGGCACCGTAAGATTCAATACCTGCTAAATGAGTAGGAATTGCTGGAACATCTTACCACCGTCATGTCACCGCCTGAGGAAGGCAATACAGTACAACATCGTCGGGAATAAGAAGCATACCGACAATGGTTCAATAAGGATCGTAGCGCGCGTTTTACTATGTTAAGCAGCATGCAAGACGATCTTATTGGGGAATTTGAGAAATTCCAGACTGCCAAAGACATATGGGATCAGCTAAAGTTCCAATTTGGTGGAACTTCGACTACACGATTGCGTGCTCTTGTACTTAAGTTTGAGACCTATCGCAAGGACCAGTGCCAGACTATGACCGAACACCTTAGGGTGATGTTGGGCATGAGAAGAGACCTAAAGTCGGCAGGTCATGATCTCACAGACGAGCAGTAGGTCCTAGCAGTGATTTGATTTCTATCGGACTCTTGGGTCCATATGAAGCAAATTCTCACCCACAATGAGAATATCAAGAACTTTTCCGATATTTCTCATCATGTGGAGTTAGAGGCTGAGCGCGAAAAAGCCGTACGCGCCACTGCCTTAGTTGCCAAGGGAGGCAGACACCAAGGCAGGAAAGGCCCAAGGAAGTTTTTCAAATGTAAAGATCGTGATATTGCATCTAGCTCTAAGTCCAAGGCAGAGCAGACACCGAAGCGCCACCACAAAGGCAAGCGCAATGGAAAATGGGATAAGTCGAAGGTGAAATGCTACAATTGTGAGAAGATGGGACATTTCGCTCGCGAATGCGCTGAGTCGAAAAAGGTATCCCTTTGTATATTTGTTCTCATGTCTTAATCGTCCGAACTTATCCTGAGTGGATTGTGGATTCAGGAGCGACCAAGCACATGACTAGAGATCGAGATGGGTACCAAGATTATCGCCGAATTCCAAGAGGGATGGAAAGAGTGTACATGGGCAATAGGACCAGTGAAGAAGTTTTTGGAGTTGGTGTGCACCTGCTCAAACTTAAAACTGGTCGTGTATTGACATGACATGATGTTCTTTATGCACCAGGAATTCAGCATAATCTTTTATCAGTTTCATCCTTATTATCTCTAGGTTTTGTTCTTGTTATGATAGGACCTGGCATTGACGTTTATTTAAATGATGTGTTGTATGGACATACTTTATTAAGTAGTGGTTTGTTTAAATTAGATGTTGATATCAATGATTCTGCTTCTTCTCTGTCGTATGTGGCTAATGATAAAGGCCTTAGTTCTGAAATATGGCATGCTCGCCTAGGTCACATAAGACAGGATAGAATGACCAGGTTAGCTCGAGAAGGCCTTTTAGGTTCACTCGCTAAGGTTACTCTACCTGTATGTGAACATGCTTGGCTGAAAAAGCGTGCCGAAAACCTTTCGAAAAGGCCAAAAGGGCTACTGATGTATTGCAGCTTATTCATTCTGATATTTATGGACCTATGAGTGTGAAGGCTCGACATGGAGCATCATATTTCCTTACCTTTATAAATGATTATTCGTGATATGGTTATGTTTACCTAATCGCTCACCGCTATGAAGTATTGGATTGTTTCAAATGCTTCTTAGCTGAGGTTGAGAATCAGACCGGTAAGAGTGTAAAAGCTCTTCACACAGACCGAGGACGCGAATATTTATCTGATCAGTTCAGAATTCTATGTGAAGAAAAGGGAATTAAAAGACAACTCACTATTCCTTAAACTCCGCAGTAAAATAGTGTTGCCGAAAGAAGGAATAGAATGTTGTTAGACATAGTTAGGTCTATGATGGCGTAAGCCAACCTCCCAATATCATTCTGGGGGGATGCTTTGTTGATTGCAGCCTATTTACTTAACCATGTGCCTTCACAATCAGTTCCTTCTCTCCCTTATAAGTTGTGGCGTGGCGAAAAGTCAAATTTGGGAAACCTACGCCCATGGGGGTCAGCTGGATATGTCCATAACACTTCCCACAAGTATGGGAAACTGGGCCCTAAAGCTAAAAAGCTTATCTTTATAAGATATCCTGATAGCTCACAAGGGTATGTCATGTACGGACAATATCTAGATGGAGGAATGACAGAGAAAGAGGTCCGAAACGTTGTATTCTTAGAGAAAGAATACCCTAAACTTGGCGATGTCGGGAAAAGTTTTGATCTCCATAAAGGGGATGAGATAAGTGCTCTCTTACCATCTTCTAGTGAAGGGAGGGAATTAATTCCTAACCATATTATCGTTGGAGATAGTATAGATAATCAAGCTAGTGGGAGCATACCCATTAATTTACCGAATGGAAGTACTCCATTAGAATCGGAAGATGCCGACATCCAAGTACGTCGAAGTAAACGCGGGCACACTCCTCGTCGACATTTTGAGATTGAAGAGGAGATTTTAATGTGTCAACCTGCGGTTGATGAAGAACCTAAAAATGTCAAAAAGGCATATTCATCATTATCAAAGAAAGAATGGGAAGCTGCCATACTAGACGAAATGTATTCAATGGAAAAGAATAAGGTCTGGGAGTTAGTTGATCTTTCGTCTGGCATAAACCTATTGGAAACAAATGGGCTTTCAAAATTAAACGCAAGGCAGATGGATCAATTGGCAAATACAAATCACAACTAGTGGCGAAAGGGTATACCTAGAAGGAGGGTATTGACTTTGATGATACATTCTTCCCAGTGGTAAGATTTACGTCTATTTGCCTGATCCTAGTTATTGTCGCACATTTACATTTAGAACTCTTTCAAATAGTTGTTAAGACAACATTTCTTAATGGAGAACTAGACGAGGAAATTTACATGTTTAAACCAGAGGGTTTTGAGGTTAAGGAACAAGAGCGCAAAGTCTGCCGCCTAAAACGTTCCATCTACGGCCTCAAACAATCGTCTAGACAGTGGTATTTAAGATTTCATCAGGAAATCACTTCATTTGGTTTTGAGACGATTGAGGAAGATCACTGTGTGTACGTCAAATGAAAGAAAGAGAAGATTCTAATCCTATCATTGTATGTTGACGACATTTTGTTAACTGGGAATAATATGGAGTCTATCAATGCCACTAGTCAGTGGTTATCTTCCGTCTTCGAAGCCAAAGATATGGGCGAAGCAAACTATGTACTCGGAGTGAAAATAGTCAGAGATCGCTCTAGAAGGTTTCTGAGTATGTCTCAAGAAACCTACATTAATAAGATTCTAGAGCGATACCGAATGAATCATTCCAAGCCCATTGATACTCCAGATGATAAAAGTTGTGTCTTAAGTGTAAGCCAATGCCCACAAAATGAAGAAGAGAAGAATCAAATGAATAAAGTGCCATATGCGGCAACTATTGGGAGTCTGATATATGCTATGTTGTGTACTCGACCCGTCATTAGTTATGCCGTAGGTTTAGCTAGCTGTTACCAAAGTAATCCTGGTCCTGCTCACTGGAAGGCAGTTAAGAGAATATTTCGATATTTACGTGGAACAGCAAACCTTGCCTTATGTTACGTGAGAGGTGATCTAAGGTTGAAAGGTTATAGCGATGCTGATTGGGCCAGCGACAAAGACGAAAGAAAGTCTACGTCAGGGTATGTGTTCATACTTGGTGGCGCAACCATTTCTTAGTGCAGTAAAAAAGCAAACGTGCATCGCTCTATCCACTATAGAATCGGAATACGTGGCATGTTCGGCAACTTGTCAAGAGGCAGTTTGGTTAAGGAATTTCCTGCAGCGATTGGCTGTCACTCCTCATCCGGAGGAGAGTGTAGTTCTCTATGTTGATAGTACATCAGCTCTGGCTTATGCCAAGGATCGTAAGTACCATGGAAGAACCAAACACATTGACATTTGATATCACTTCATTCGAGATCTATTAGCAAAAGAAGTAGTGGTCCTTCGACATATTTCTACCGATCGTATGGTAGCAGACCCGCTAACTAAACAGATCAATAGAGAAGCCTTCATGACCTATAAAAGAGTCATGGGTTTATGTAAACTGTAATGTGAGAACAGATATTGTTGAGTTCAATATGTTTATGCATTCTCTTACTTAGTACTTTTTGATGAAATGCTTGTTTACATATCAATGAGTGTCATCAGACTTGAATTGACCCTCTCACACAGATAATTCACCTTGGCGCTGAGATAACGAGTAAGATGAGACATTGTGTATCTATACCGCTAGGAGAGCGAATAAGATATACTTAAAATATTTATTTATATCGCCTCGAATAAGAGTCAAGATGAGATCTTTAAAGATCAAATACGGGAATAATTGAGCCCATCATGTATACTCTGTAGAAGTCGAATGTGAGTCTTGAGACAAGGCGTTGAATGGAAGCTACTGGGTCATAAGGCTCAGGTTAATCACAATAGGAGTTATTAGACTAAGATCCGTATGGTGTTTAATGATAAAATTATAAAGTGACACGCCCACATATGTGGAAGAACACTATAACATGCGTTTCATACCGCATGTGCAATTCACGACCGATAAATGAGAATGATGAATGGATTTCTACTTCATCATTGTGTGAACTCTTAGATTATATTGTTGATCCTACTTGTACCCTATGTGACCTAAGAACTATATTATGAAGAGGAATCTCGGCGTCGCTACTTTAGCATGATCCTTAGGACTAAGGATGATACATGTCCAGCAGGACATGTTTAGGAAAACGGTCGAAATTAATCGAACTGACATGAAAACTCAAGGAAGACATCTAAATATTGCATCATGCTATGTGGATCATATCCCGGGGAACTCAGTTAGTTGTGTACAGACAGAGTTATGATCACATGACATTTGGGATTTAAACACTGCCAATTATTTATCTGAATGATCCAGAGTGTTAAATCAGATGAATATAAGATGGTCTGGGGTACCATGAGATTTTTAAAGAGTATTGTGTTCTGTTAGTTTTGGTGATAACTTAATGGATTACTACTCACATGATCACATTATGCTCGTGAGGTCGCACGCTTCATTTCCTGTACAACAGTTGAATTGTAACAACTAAGAGAGATTGTTTACTTACATTTACCCTCTGTGGGCAAGTGGGAGATGTTAACCATCACATGTAGTTGAGGGGTTGAGGGATGGCCTTGTAATGCCCACGTGGGCAAGAAGTGGAATGAGTGGGGAGAGTGGAGATAAGCACAAAGTCCATAATAAGTGGGACTTTGACCATGCAGTTGGGAACCACAATCCACATCCCCCACTCCTACGTACTTCCTATACCTACTCCTTCTTATTTTTGAATATTCAAAGGGCAGTATATTTAAAGGGGAAGGGAGTTACGGGGAGAAAGGTTGAAGGTCATTCTCTCTCTCTAGAAGAACTCTCTCTCTCTCCTTAGGGTTGCTCTTCAAGAAAGTCATCACCATATGTTTGGAATTTACAGCGTGGAACTTAGGAAGAAGCCCGTCTTGTAGTTCTCCTCCTCATCCTCTCGGAACCGTCGCCGTCCGTCCTCAAACGTCGCCGTCAAGGTATACTCTCACCGCGATCCATCTCCATGCACGCTTTCGCATTCACACTGTTTATTTCATGCATGGAGAACGTTTATTCTACAGGACATAACAAGATTTTGAAAGTAAATCTTTAGATGCCTGTTTGCCTGATTCAAATGTGTTGGTAGCACTGTTCTTAGAGTATAATTAAGGGTGCGTTTGCCTGTTTGGCTCAACTTTGCCTGTTTGGCTTAACTTTCAGTTAGAAGTACTTTCTGGACTTACATAACCTTTTGTCCGGTTAGTTAAGGGAGGAATTAGTGCGATGTTTTAGCTTTCGGGTAGAACTTCTTACAATTTAGAGATGGTATGACGGAAGGATTCATCAGTACGCATATCCAGAATTATTTAGATCTACTCTTGACTACTTTTTTTCATATATATTGTAAATATAAAGTTAAAAATGACTTCAGAAGTGAACGTTTGCCAAAAACAAATATAAAAAAATCCCTACACTTGTTGACATGATGGCTGAATCAACGTATTGCTGCATACTCAGCCACCTATCTTATGCAAGCAATAAAAGAAAGTAAGGAACTCACACTCATGAGACCAGCCTTCCCGCACACTCGGTAAATTCCCATATTCTACGATCCCTTTGATGGCAAGGGAAGGATGGTAGGAGAGAAGAAGATATAGATAGAGAGGTACATAGCAGAGACAGATCTAGCAAAACAGAGATTGCCAATTTCATGTGCGCTTGGCATGGCGGCATAGTTTGTGGCTTCTGTGAGAAACATTGCCATGGATTTCAAAGGTACCTACAATGACCATCACGTACGGAATGTTAAAGTTATTAGGTCATCCAACTCAAAACCTTAAGTCAATGAGTAGAGTAGGTACCATTTATTAAACATTTTTTGATTTTGTCATTTTCTCAATATAAAATTATTCTAACACGGGTAACCTACGCAATGGTTTCCAGGCATGATCGCCTATTAATGCCAGTTTAATCAAATATGACAAACATAAGCATCCCCTGTCAGTGGATTAACAACAGTACTGTAGTACAAGAAGGTGGCCAGTGGTCCTTCGGGGAAAGAAATTTAATGAGTGTTATCGATCAAGATGCTTTCTAAATAGGTTACCCCTGCAAGAATATATAAGAAATTAATGAATCCACAGTTCTTTTACCTGAAAATATATATATACAGTACTCATGCACAGCGCCATTTCAATCGGATTCGATCGTCGAGATGCCTCGGCGACAGAAATTAATTATCAGGCATTTGTCGCTGAGAGCTAGCAAAGCATCTGAGATGAACTCGGCATGCATCCACACCGGACATTTGGATACACCATGAGCGCGAGACAGCAGCAAGGCATCCTTCTCTGCCAAGTGTTGACGAAAGTTAGAGATCAAAACCATTATGTTAACGTGCATCCTGCAATATATAACCATGAACTTGTGGAAAACCAATTAGAAGATGGCAAAGAAGAAGGCCAGCTGATCGATATAGCACTAGTACTCTTTCCAGTATACATGATCATGAACAGCATGAGCACATAACCGCCCCAGGCGTCGAAACCAGAAAAGTGATATTGGCGCGGCTCAATCCGAGATTGGTTTTACAATTTCGTTGTAAACCCATCATCGGATTGAACCTCACCAATATCGCTTTGCTCTTGCACATCATCTGTCCTTGGGAAGTGCGCTGCAATCCAGAAGCCTCCGCGTTACATATATATATATATATATATGTATACACAAAACAAAATAAGATGGCACAAAACACATACATAACTCAGAGGGCACCATCACCCTCACCTTTGCGCCTTCTAAGCCTGGGATGGTGGTTCTTATTATTAGTGTAGAGGCTTCTGCAAAAAGTGGAGAGGCCTTTTGAAGTGATGGTGGGCGTGGTGGGAAAAAAAGAACAGTTGATATGGTGGGAGTCCCATTTATTGTTATCAGATCCTCCTGCTATTTCCAGAAGTGATGAACTATGACAAGAAAGTGGGCGGCCCCTCCTCTAATTGAACGATGTTTAGTTCCATGCTTGGTCCCCCATTGCTGCAATAGCCGAACATCCCCAGCCATAGGCTGCCATTGAGCTGTTGCGGCTGGTTTCCTCTCATGGCTTGTCACAGAGGACAGGATAGGAATCATGAGAGAGCTGAAAGAGTGAAGCCAAAGCTGGTGATGGATGGGAAAGCAGTAGAAGGTTTGAGAATAGAGGTAGGAGGGAGATGGGAGTGGTTGTAGGTGTGGAAGAGTAGTAGGAAGGTGGTGCAATCTTTGTGTGTGTACGTGTCTCTGCGTGTGTGTGCGTGTGTGTGTCTTTGAGAGAGAGAGAGAGAGAGAGAGAGAGGAGGAGGAGAGGTTTGGTGGGGAAGAAGGTGGAGGGAGTCTTGGCTATGTATAGTGGACGTGGGGAGGGGAAGGGGAGGCGTCGGGCTTGTGAGGGGAATGATGGGGAGGGTGGTAAACCTGCTTTAGCGGGTCTGCCATGCTAAGCCTGTTGCACTCGATAAAACTGAAGGCGGTTCCTCCCCCGTTCACGCATGCACTCTTAAGTATCATCTCAGCCAAATTCCAAAACCCTCCTTTTGTAATCTTTATCATTGTCGACTACTATATATTAATTGTTGCTATGCGATTACTGTTCTCACTAATTCTCACGTTTTCTCTTGTCCTTTGTCTGTTAGTAATTCTTTGCCTGAGTTTTGTTTACAAAGTTATCCAAGATTCTAGCTAGCTGAAAAGTGAAAGTAATAATAATAATTAAGCATTGGTTGCAGTTATGATTCTATCAAAGATGATAATATGTAGTAGTGATAATGACGGAGAACAATAATATATAATAGTACTAGGTTAGACCTTAAAAAGAGCCGATCGATCGAGTATGCATGGAAGTGGCATGAGAATGAGATGGGTTCGACACATTCAAATTTCCTTAGGAATAAATAAGGAAAAACAAAATGACATGCTTTTGGGAATAGAAACAACAGCGGCATTGAATAAATTATACTTCAACGATTACATACGACCTGATAAGAATCCGCGGATAAGAGAGAAGTCAATTATTCCAGAGGTAGATTAAATCCTAGCTATGACTCATGTACTCGTAGAGAAATAAGGTCAGCAGTAAGAATAGATCAAACAAGAGAAGAGAAGTTAGGTAATCCAAAGATAAATGGAATCTTATCGTCCATATACTTGCGAGAAATGAGGTCAAGCAAACCGCGGTTATTTTAGTCTTCTAACTGCAATCTCCATTCCTGTAACAATGAATAGTTTCTACCTTGTGTCTAGGATGATCTAAACTGTTAACTTCTAGGATGACCTACTTTTATTTAACTTTAATAAGAGTGAAAGTTCCCATATTTCGTTGGCCTTGCGGATCGCTGAATAAATTTATTGGTGCCACATATTAAAAATACTAGCAGGGTAATTTCATTGGGCCCTGCGTAGGAAGATTAAAAAAAAAAAGAACCTGAGGAAGGTGGAAGAAGAGGACTTCCGGAATCTCTCCCTTGGGAGCAGGAGCGCAGAATGTCAGCCAAGTGAACAGGGCTTTGCCTTGAACGGAGGTTCCCGAGAAGCCTACGTACAAAATCTCTCTCCGTCCACAAGCCCCTTCCCACCAACGCCCTTCTCATCAATTATCTTCCCTTCCAATACTACCACCGAGAGACGGGCATTGACAAGTTAAATTCGGTGTAAATCTAAGATAGATTCTTATAATCATATCATAAGTTAGAGAGGAGATCTTCTTGGTACACATTTAGACTAGAGTTCACTAGTATTGAGAGGGAGAGAGAGTTAAACATTGTAAAAGAACTCGTCATATAATTTCAAAATTTGACAAATACTTGGAGTCTCTCCCCCTCAGCACTGCTGAACTATAGTTCGATCTCTTCTCCATAAATTATACGATTGGTTTGAAACTCTATCAATTTGTTGACATATAAGTTAATGTATAATGGGTCAAACAAGCAGATTCTTAATATGTATTATACATATTCTGTCAAAGATATATATTTATATTAATTATATATGTTATCCATCACGTGTATCAATTCAAAAAAGTAATTTATTAACTAACCAATAATCTAATAATGGGTCAAGGTTACTGTAGATGCGTGAAAATTTGTGTGCCTCCTCCGAGATATTGTTTCTAGTGCAGAGGTGAAATTTTATCATTTTCCTTGGAAAAGGACGCTCGTTAGAAAGAAAAGTTGTACGCTGCTCATAAGCACACATCTATTTTTACAACATCCGATATGAGATTAAAGTGGTTTACTATTTTTATGTCTCTGCACAGCCTCTCAGTGAAAGTAGACATATGTTGACCTCTTTGAGTTGCTGGACGGGTCAGACCTGCTAAGGGCGCTCGGACAAGTTAGTGGTTTTTTGTTCAGTTCTCACAGACAGCGCCAATCGTGCAGCAATCGGAAACTGATCGGATCACGACAACCGTCCGATCGCAGATTCCGGCTACTCGATAGAATTTATTGTTAAGTGGAAATGCTCAAAATAGAACCTGCAAGAGAGAGCAGAGACGTCAAAGGGGCTCTCCAATCTATTATGGAACAAAACTCTCCGATGCTCAAGTTAGGTGTTAGAAGATGAGATCTTGCGATTGCATATCTTGGATCGGAGGAGATCTTAAGGTTATATAGTCTCTCTCTCTCTCTCCCGAGACTTCTTGGAGACAGTTTCCTCTAGAGTGGCCATTAGCCCACGATCAACTTTTCTTGATTGGGAAAATCGTTGGATAATGGGTAGGGAGAGATCTGCTCGCGATTATAGGGAGTAGATCATGTGGACCTGCCATAAGTGGACAACTAGCTGTTAACCCAAAAGGTCCTCCGGATTATCGTGGGGAGGTGCTAAGGGTTGTCCCCTGGGAGAGAGGGGACTTTCATTACCATAGGAGATCAAGAGGGAGAGGCCTCCCGACACTAGGTCTCAGCTTTTGCTTGGCTGGGTTGCCAATGATAGAGGATTGAGGACGGCGAGTAAGTTCTCAAGTCTCCGAAGGCTTAACTGAGACCCGAAGAGGTCTCGGGAGTTGCCACTGGATGTGAGGTCGGGAGATTTAGTGATCTGGACTAGGTGGTCGCGAATTATTACCTCTGCATGTCAGTCAGGATACCAAGTGCCCATGTCCCCCTCGCATCAGTTTTAGTAGGCCGTAGGCCTTTAGACCCGTGGACTAAATGAGTCTAGTTGGACCAGACCCAATCTCCCCTGGTCAGTTACCATTTGCATATAAAGAGAGAGAGAGGAAACAAAAAAGAATAGAACATAAGATAGATATTTATATATATATAATTGAGACTGCTCTCTCTCCCTCCATATACATATATATGTAGTAAGCCAAGGCACAAAGCGGGGACAACGGCGTTAAATCAGACCTGCCGTGGCACCACAAGCGGAGACAATAAAACTTTGGGTTGCTCCCCCTCTTCTTGCATCTTTTAATTTTATCTTTCATCTCTTTTTAAGCTCGCCAACTTGAGTGTGCTCCGACGCTTAAGAGATCGATGTAAGTGGAGTGCGAGAGAAGGCCTCCTCCTCCTTTTCCTTTTCAAAGTCTGTGAGAGGGGAGTGTAAAGTTTATCTCCTCCCCCTTGTTCTCCTTGTTTCATGATTTGAGTGGCTCTGCAGGTGGCGTGCGGCGCCCTCCCCAACTAGATTCCCACGCCTTAACCCCGACTCCATCATCTCCCTTTTTCTCTCTTTCACACACTCATGCATACCAACACACCACTCCTTTTATCTCCTCCTCTCATCAGATCCTAGGAGTCTTCACATCTCTCTCTCTCTCTCTCTCTCTCTCACAGCCAAAGAATACAGGACAGGTCAACATTCCACTTGGTTAAGGTGGTGGACAAAGAGACATCCATGTTTTGCTCTCGGCAACATCCTTTCCTCCCCAGCCACGTTCAGAATTTTCCCCTCCCTTTACATTCCTCCCCTTTTTGTGCGTATTCTCACATAGATTATAATATAAAAAGCAGTTTTTGCGAACAACTTCCTAAAAGATATTATATTTGTAAATAAACTTCTACATGATTGATATTTACATATAACTTTTTTAATTATGATGTTATTTATATATAATCTCTTTAACTATGTGATTTATTTTGAATTTTATCTGAATAGAAATAATCTTTTGTATTAAATATATACACTAAACTTATAAGTAAATGTTTATGCGATTTTTTTGTGAGGTGCATGTATTGTGTATTATTAGTTTAACAGCTTCGACATATTCAATGTTAAGGCAATGATATTTTAATTCATGTAAAATACAAAGTAAACCTACCTGGTGGAAGGATTATATATAAATAACATCATAATTAAAGGATTATATGCAATATGAATCATATAGGAGATTATATACTAACATGACATCTTTGAAGGGGGTTACTTTCAATCCAAAAACAAAAATCAAAACCAAAGGTAGGGGGTAATAAACAAAGTAGCCCACGCCCCACTACTTTCCCATCCGATGATTTCTCTGTAAAGAGAAAAGGTACAAGAAAGGTATATTAACCGTTTGTACGTAACGTGCATCATAATAAACTTTATCATATATACTAATATATGTACATGTAGAAAACGAGTTAATCCAATAGATCATATATAATTCAATTATTCGGCAAGAGACAAATACAATATTCATCTAGAACAATATTTGCTGTAATGTATAGGATAATACAGATTCACGCAGATTATAATGTCCAAAATGATCAAATGCTTAGAAAGAATTAGAGAAAAAAAAGATCTGTGAGGCGGGTTTGACCGTGCCCTGCTGCAGTGCATGTGTTGCAGCAATTGTCCTCGTAGGTAAAGTTGAAAATGAAACAATATGCTCGATGGCCGACTAGTAAGATTGCTAGATAAGAACTCGATTCGGCATATTTATTAAGTTAAATAAAAATATTTGAACAGAAATTTGAACTCGATTCATTAAACAAGTCAAATTTGAATACAAGCGAACTTGGCTCACATATACTCATGAACAAACTCGTTTAAGTACTCGTTAAAAACCTGTTTTAATACTCATTATAGAACTCATTTAAGTATTCATTAAGATATTTTTAAAGTACTCATTTAGTTATTTTAATCATGAATAATCTTAATTAATATGACATTCTAATATCTTGAAGAGTTAACTATCAAATAGTTAAAGGGCTCAAACAACTTGTCACTTACGATAACTTAACTTGAGTTTGTATATTTAAAATAAAAAACTTGAATAGAGTACAACTTAACTTAAGTCGCCACGTTTCCAGCCCTACTCACGGGGGTTTAATCAGAGCTGAACATTAAATTCTTAAAATGAACAATTTGAAAGAATGTGGGGGAAAACCCACATGCTACAGTCATACATGGCAGTCGGGAACGAAGCCCTTTTGTCCTCTTCTGCAGACATCAAAACAGTTTACTGGTCAACGACGTGGGTGGTGGGCTGTGAAACTGTCTTCAAAGCGTTCTTTCCTCTCCGGCTCTCAGCTTTTCTCTTTAGGGGAGAGAAGTTTCGGTGCCAAGTCGAAGTCGTTGGCCATGGCGTCCACCCATGGCTTCTCCACTTTGGCGTCCCCCATTTTAACCTAAGCATTACGCTTAATTACCACTCTCGGGACAGACGCTGCTAGCCTGCTATCCTCATCCCTCTTTACATGCCCCACGACCCCCCGAGGATGTGCGACGAGCTTGCAAGCTTAGTAGGTTGTCCAACGGCACGTACCCCAGAAAATGGAACTCACTTTGCTTAAACGCAACAGTACGTTTGCTAATACTTAAATCTACCTGTTTGAAATGCTTTTCTTCATGTCTGGTGCCTTACCTTATTTTAGAAGGTGCACGAATAATTCGCATCTGAAAACTGACATTGTTGTATCATTGTCCTCTTTTATAGACCGGGTTGAGCGGGTCCAACCACAATTAGTTAAATACGGTATAGGTATTATACGGAAAAAATATATTCGCATATAATTTGATTTAAATTTTAAATAAGACGGTCAAATATTCGGTCAAATAATTAAAAGATAAAAAAAGTTTTAATAAAATATAACGAGGGGAGATTGGGCCGGCCCAACCAGACCCAATCAGTCCGCAGGCACAAAGGCCCGAGGCCCCCCGAAGGTGGCGCGAGGGGACGCATGGCGTTCAGAACCTTGGCCCACTTGATGGAAGCAAGATTCTGAGCCCACCAAGCCCAAGTCGTCAGATCATCCGACGTGGCGCTCAGCCACAGCCTCCGAGACCCCCCAGGGTCTCGGCATAGCTCCCCGCGGCCTCAAGAGAGCGCCTACCGCTCGTAATCCTCGCCGATCGACAATTCATCCACATGAAGGCCAGGGACCTGGTCACGAGAGACCTCTCCCCCCAGTCCCTCACATTAACAATGGTTGCCCCTCCCTTGTGCCTCCACACCATCAGGCGGATCCTTCGAACTCAACTGCCTATCTATGGCATGTTCGCACGATCCGCCCTACACAGCTGCAGGCGGATCATAGCCTATCCAGTATCCCACGATCTCTCTCAATCAAGGGGATGCGATTGTAGGCAAATCCTTCACCGAAAGAAAACCATCCCCAGACCGCCTCTGGGGGGAGGACTATATAACCACCGGATCCTCTTCAGTCCAAGGTACGTCATTCTGAGCACAAAAATCCCTAGCAAGATCTCATCTTCTTGCACCTAACTTAGGCATCGGAGAGTTTTGCTCTCCGCCAGACTGGGGAGCCCCCCCTGACGCCTCTGCTCAACTCTCTTGTAGGTTCTACCCTGAGCGTTTTCGTTCCAAACAAATTCTATCGAGTAGCCGGGATCTTCGATCGGACAGTCAACGTGGTCCGACCAGTTTTCGACCGCTACACGATTGGGCCGTCTGTGGGAAACGTGCGAAAAGAAATGGCAAGAGGCAACAAGAATAGCCGTCATCCTGGAATGGCATCTCATATTAACGATACCGGAGTCGACGCTAGTACCAACCGGTCACAGAGCGCGACCTCCAGGCCGTCAAGGAATGACAACAACCCCATAGGGATAGTCGCCCAGTAGCTGGCTCATACTCACCCTGATGCAGGAACGTCTCCCCGCGCGGCCAGTGGTTTCGGAGCCTCGCCTGGAGGCCGCCCCCCAGGAACAACAACAAAGTAAGGCCCGAAGACCCCCAGCCATCGTGGGGAGGCACGAAGGCGTCCAGAGCGCTGGCGGTCGGTTCCTCCTCTTCGATACAGAGATCCGACGCAATAACCTCCAGCCAGCAGGCTCCGAAGTTGCCGGTTCAAACTGCTCCTCCCCGAAAAGGAGGAGCGACCTAAAAGGCCAATCTCATCGATCTCGAGCCTCAAGATCCCATTCCCCACAAGAAAATCCCGTTGTACATCGGTGGATTGACAAGTTGGAGAAGAAACTCAGCGAGCGGGAACTCCGTCTGAAGGGCCGCGAGAAGCTCATTGAGAGCCTCCTCTGGAGGAGATGCTCCCTCTCACTCTCCGACAAAGAGGGGGATAAATCTTCTTTCGCTGACGATATTCTGAACGTCCCAGTCCCCAAGAAGCTACTCATCAACAACCTCAACACTTACGATGGGCAAAGGGACCCGAAGACTCACTTCAATAACTTCCAGTCTCACATGAGGCTACATGTAGTGCCGGACTCCATCCATTGTCGCACCTTCGCCACTACTCTAGTGGGAACGGCGCAAACCTAGTTCACAGTCTTGGCGCAGGGTCAATCCATTCTTTTGGGTAGCTCAGGAAGATCATTTCGCAGGTGCTCATCGTAAAAGATCATCAGCCAACCTAGTCTCCATCAAGCAAAAGCGCGGGGAGTCCCTCCGAGAGTATATCTCCTATTTCCACGACGAAGCTCTTTGAGTTCCCAAGCTCGAAGTATCCTCCGTCGTGACTGCCCTAACTTAGGGCACTCGGGATGATTCTCTCCCTAGGGCCATCGTCCTCTAGGCACCCAAGACCTTGTTCAACCTCATCAACCTGGCACATCAACGCGCCGACTGTGATGAAGTCATAATTGCCTATCACTACCAAGGAGAGGAAGGCGATCGCAAGTGCCAAGGTGAGAGATCCCTTCCCGAGAAGAGGAAGTCTCAATGCTTCGAGGAGGACTTCAAAGGTCCTACATCACCCGGGCCATACACACTATTGACAACCCCTGTTATTCGAGATCCTCCAGGATATCGAGAATAAGGAGTACGTCAACTGGCCCCAGAAGAAGAGATCCGACTCCAAGTGTTAAGATCGGAGGAAGTACTGCCACTTCCACAAGGATCACGACCACATGACCAAGGAATGCCAACAGCTACGTAGACGAGATAAAATCCCTGATACGTCGGGGATATCTTGGAAAGTATGTGGCAAAGCCCGTCCAAGAGCATGAAGCACCACGGATCAAGAACCATCCCAACAACACCGAGATACACATGATCTCCAGTAGCCTCATGTCAAGGGGAGATAGTCGCCAAGGAAAGAAGCGCTACGCACGCCAGTTGAACCTTGTAACTCCTGACCCCAAGCGTTACAAACATGAGAAAACAATTGCAGGGGACCCCATGAAGGAACCCATAGTTTTCTCAGGTGAGGACTTGGAAGGAGTAACCGTTCCTCATGACGATGCCCTCGTCGTGACTGCAACAGTTAACAAATGTAAAGTTCACCGTATTTTAGTAGATGGGCGCAGCGGCCCCAACGTTATCAGTTACGATCGTTTTTTTCGAATGGGTGCCAACGTCCCACCTATGCGACAGATGCGTAAGCTGCTATTTGGCTTTTTAGGCAATGTCGTCCCCCCTGTTGGGGTAGTAGCATTAGCGGTGACCCTCGGAACCTCTCCTTGGAGGTGACCTTTGTCGCCAATTTCATGATCATCTAAGAGATGCGCACCTATAATGCGATCATTGGCGGGGGAATTATCGGCGGAATCATAGGTGTCCCATCCTCCTATCACCAAAAGATGAAATTCCCTACCCCCTTCGAGGTCGGGGAGGCCAGAGGAAACCAGGAAGAAGCCTGGCGGTGCTACCTTATAGCTTCCAAGGGACAAGAAAAACCAACAACAGAGCTCCCTCGTAATCCCGAGAAAGAGCAAAAGTTAGCCTCCCCAGCCGAGGATCTCATGAACATCCAGCTGGGTGAGGACCCTAACCGAAAAATCCAACTTGGCTCAACCCTTACAACGGAGTAGGTAGAGAAGTACCGAGCTTTCTTGTGTCGGTACCCATACGTCTTCGCCTGGCCCGATGGAGATCTCCCAGGTATCTCCATTGAAGTTGCAGCTCACCACCTTAATCTACTACCAGACAAGAAGCCTGTCCAACAAAGACGAAGGAGGTGCACTCCCGAGAGACAAGAAGCGGTCCGGGAGCAAGTCACCGAGGGACTGAAGACTGGCTTACTCAGGCCCATCCAGTACTCTCAATGATTGGCCAATGTGGTCCTCGTCGGAAGGCCATAGGGAAGTGGCGCATGTGCGTCGATTTCACCGACCTCAACAAATCCACCATGAAGGATTGGTACCCACTGCCCAATATCGATCAGCTAAGCGACTCTACATCGAGGAATGAGATATTGAGCTTCCTCGACGCATATTATGGGTATCACCAGATCAGGATGAACCCGTCCGATGAAGAAAAGACAGCATTCATCATCGACTTGGGCATCTACTGCAACACATGGATGCCGTTCGGCCTCAAGAGTGTCGGGGCCACATATCAGCGCCTGGTAAATTCCATGTTCAACTCCCAACTCAAGAAGAACATAGAGGTCTACATCAATGACATGCAGGTAAAGAGCCCAAAGGCGTCCGATCATGTGCTGGATTTAGCCGAGACTCTCGACACACTAAGGAAGTACAATATGAAACTCAACCCCTCCAAATGCGCATTCACGATCAAGTCTGGCAAGTTCTTGGGCTTCCTCGTCACCTATAGGGGGATCGAGGCCAACCCGGAGAAACTACAAGCCATCTAGGATATGCAACATCCCAACAGGATCCGGGACATCCAATGCTTGACCGGAAGAGTGGCTACGCTCAGCCATTTCCTGTCAAGAGCAGCAGAGCAATGTATGCCTTTCTTCAAAGTGCTACGAGGCATACAGAAGTAGGCAGGAAACAAAGGCAAAATCGAGTGAACCTAAGAATGCGAGGACGCATTCTAGGAGCTGAAGCGATATATGGCTTCTCCATCGATATTGTCAAAGCGGATAGCCAGGGAACCCCTCTTCTTGTACATGTCGGTCACCTTGCACTCCCTGAGTTCAGTGCTAGTAAGGGACGACGGGATACAAAAGTTGGTTTACTACACCAACAAGGTCATGCAAGGGCCTGAACCAAGGTACCCGATCGCTAAGAAGTTTGCACTCATCCTAATACACTCAGCCAGGCAACTGCACCCTTACTTCCAGGCTCACCCCATCGTGGTCTACACAAGCCAGCCACTGGGCAAGATCTTGTAGAATCCTGCAGCGTCGGGTCACCTAATCAAATAGGCAACCGAGCTAGGGGAATTTGACATCACTTACAACCCCCGAACCGCCATCAAGGGACAGGCCCTCGCCGATTTCATAGTCGAGTGCACAATCCCAGTGCAGGAGTCAAGCGGGACCAGCCTCGATCCCATTTGGGAGCTGTACATTGACGGGTCCTCCTACGCGATAGGCTGCGGGGCAAGGATAGTCTTGATATCCCCCGAGGGAATCGAGCTTCACTATACCCTAAGTTTCAAGTTCCTGACATCCAACAATTGCAGAATACGAAACCCTCCTATCAGTCATTTGCATGGCCTGAAGCATGGGGGACACCAGAATAGGGTCTTCACTGATTCCCAGTCAGTCGCCAGCCAGATCCACGAGAACTTCAAGCCCCGAGACCCAGGCATGGGTCGTTACCTATAAGAGGTCAAGAGCCAAGCCGAAGGGCTCGAGCTCCTTGAGGTGATCAAATACCAAGAGAAGAGAACATCAAAGCTAACTCTCTGTCTCGGCTAGCATCTTCAATCGGCCTGGTATCTTCCCGATCCGTCCTCATCGAAAAACTTGATTAATCTAGTTTTCAAAAGGAGGTCGTACAGGCCATCGAGAGAAACGAGTCCTGGATCGAGCCGACCACAGAATTCCTAATGTTGGGCAAGCTACCAGAAGATAAACTGGAGGCGAGAAGTGTCAGGAACCGAGCCAAACGATTCTCCATGCTAGGTGATTATTTATACCGATGATCCTTCTCCCAGCCCCTTTTAAAATGCCTCCGCCCGATGGAAGCCATGAGAGATGTTGAGGAAGTTCACGAAGGTATGTGCGAAAGCCACTTGGGAGGGTGCTCACTAGCTCGCATGCTACTACGGCAAGGATATTGGTTGTCAATCCTCTAGAAAGACGCTCTAGAATATGTCAAGAAGTGCGATAAGTGCCAGTGCTTCACAACAACACCGCACCAGCTAGCGGTGCCTATGACCAGCCTTCTAGGGCCATGTCCATTCGCGAGGTGGGGGATCGACATATTAAGCCCTCTGCCCAAAGCCCAAGGACAGAAGAATTTCATCATAGTAGCCATCGATTACTTCTCCAAATGGACAGAAGCATAACCAATGGCAAAGATAACAAAAAGAGCTGTATGGAACTTCATCTGGAAGTCCATGTTCTATAGATTTAGAATCCCGAGAGCGATAGTCTGAGACAACGGAAAACAGTTTGCCAACGCCTACTTCAGGGAGAAATGCAAGCGGCTGAAGAACAAGAATTTCTACACTTCGGTCATCTATCCGCAGGCTAATGGCCTGGTAGAAAATGTTAATCGAACCTTACTCTACGGAGTTAAGACCCGATTAGAAGGGGCCGCAGGGTCCTAGATAGACGTGTTAGTTTTTGGGTGTCTTACAGACCAATTATGGGCCGTGTAGGCCCAATGTGTTGTACAATCTTGTTCAATATAATTAAATTGTAATTAGAGCGTAAACTTGTAATCTGTGGATTGCTTTGCGTTGTGCCTAGGATATGTGGTTGTAAAATCAATTTCAAGATGGGATCTCGAACGTGAATTTGACTGTATATGGACACATACCTTAAACTGTTCATGATTGGAGAGTAATCACTCTAGGACATTGATTACTTGTAAATCAGCACGCATGATGTGTAAATGACTAATCTCACGGTAATAGGTGCGGGGCACCAACACATATGTGTGGGTCTTCATCCTGGGAGGATGTTCACTAAACTGATCCGCTGATGGAAATTCAGATAGTTAATTATACCTAATGTCAACTGAAGATCCATTTGTCTCAGTAGTATCGTTGATTCTTTAACCTGATACATTAATGAGGTCTGTGAGGGCTCAAATTGTGATGTGTGAAATCATGAATTTTATGTTGATTATATAACAATGAAACTTATTAAAAATTAAGTGTGATCGTCAGAAAGCTTTTGACTAAAAAGCTTCAAAAGATAAATGATGATCGTTTACCTGTTTTGAAGTTGGGAGACTGTTGAATTCTTGTTTCCTTATCTTCAGCCGGCTGAAGAAAAAGAGCCTTTCTAATGCTTTTGTTCTTACTTGGATTTGGTGATTTTGGAGATCTTCCTTTCTACTCCAATTCTTCTTTGGATGATGATCTCTACTTGATCTTCTTGATGATTGTACCTTGTAAAGAAATCAAGAAAGAGAAATGAAACTTAATAAGAACTAATAGAGTATAGAATCTATTCTAATTGGAATTTTAATCATGTAACGAAACAGAATCACTCACTTATTTTGTAGTCTTTTAAACCCCTTTAGCATGTGGGTTGGAAATTATGCATGTTGTGAGTGTGTGAATATCATGAAGTGATGATTATGAAATTATGATACTAATAATGATGAAAACAAGAGAAAGAAAGAATGAAGTTGAATGGCCCCTGGAAGCCTTGGTCTTGAATGGACGAAGAGGATGAAGAAAGGACGAAGATGATGAAGAAAGGATGAAGCTCTTCTTTCAATACTCCTGGAAGTAGTCGTGCAGTGCCTCAATCCTTCTTTTACTCATTCAGCGTTTGGACGTCGTCTCTCTCTTGAATTCTTAACCCTTTTTTTCTTCATAACCTTGTGCATTTATAGACTTAAGTTCAAAACTCTCAAGCGCATTCACGGTCACTTATGGATTAACATGAAAGAATTTGGAGCCAATCTAACTGAGAAACAGATAAACACATGCTAATTCATCATTATCTGTAATTAACTAAAATGCGTCGCCCAAGAGAGACGTCTTTTAGCTTAATTAAGATAAAGATAAACTCGGGAAGAAGAAACAGAAGTACTTTAGGAAACCTAAATAGCGTCGTACTAAGCAGACGTCTTTTAGTTAATTAACAAATTAATTAAAAATTAAATTAAAAATCGAAATAGGATTAAAACCCTAAATGGCGTCTAAAGAGGTTGACGTCTTTTAGAATTTTTCATATTCGGTTAAAAATATGAATTAAAATTAATTTCATTAATAAACTTAAATAATGTCTTCCTGACCCGATGTCATTTAGACAATTAATCTAGTAAAAATAATAAAAATTAACCAATGATTAAATATCAGACCATTTTGAGGCATTATTATATGACATGAAATTTACTCAAAATGATGTCAAAATTAGTGTGTCTACAGCTGTCTCACTTTGGCATTGTCTTTACAAGGGAGTGAAATGAAATGGAATGTACTGAAAATGTGACGCCAAGGTGTGATGAGACATGCTCTCAACATCATATGATGTGAATTTTTCTCAAAATGATCAATGAAGGTAACTCAAAATATCGATGGAATCAATCATGTCTGGATGAGGTAGATAAGGAAATAAAATAAAGTCGATCAACAACCTCTACGATCGGGAAGTATCTTAGGTCACAAACCTTATAGGTTTCATCATGGGGAGTGATTACTAACCAATGTGGAAGTACTGCAACCATGATGGATCTTAAAAGGAAATAAGAAATGTTAGATAAAGAGTCCAAGAAATGATAGAATTCCAAGGATATCTTCAAGCAAACCTCAAAAATAATAAAGATACTCAATTCAAAATGGAATATTTCATATCACATTAGGATTTATTTGATCAATGGTCTAAAATTTAATCAAGAATTAATTCTTAATTATATCAAAGTCCTATATGATGCATGTAGGGCTAAAAGAAAAATATAAATTATAATAAAATATAAATTAATCAAGGATAATATTGTTAAATTATCATTAATGAGTCAAGATACCAATTCTGTAATTCAATGCTAAGCTGAAGCTCGTTTGTCCACGCACTGTTTCACAAAAACGGCCTATCCGTATGATTAAGAATTCTCTGGAATTATCGTAGTTTTTGTTGAAGGAGAACTCAAATTCCAGTTTTATCAAAACCACAAGGTCCTTGATATAATATAATAAATATTTAACATATAATAAATGTCAATGCAAATCAATTATATGAAATAATACAAGGATAGAGATAACCGTCTTTTTAGCCACGGTCAAGACTCATAAACTCTCAAAGTGGGATCTTCTTAAAATTTTCAACTTTATAGTCATTTCTTTGAATTTCCTGCACTGTAACTTCAAGCAAATACTCAATTAAGCATCAAATATAGATAAACATGGAATTTTGGTCAAATAACAGAAAAATCCTGAAACACGTCGTGTAGAGCCGACGCCATTAAAAACAATCAAATAACATCGCTGTTCAACGACGTCTTTTAAGTCGCAGAAACAAGTTTTTGCTGTGTTCCATCAAGATACCAACTCTGTTCAATGCATATCCCTTCTCTAATTCAAAAAAGGCTTCTCAATCTCGCAAATCTCTCTACATGAGGTTCCTTAACTCATATTAAGGCAAATTCATATACAATCTAGAGATCAAAATAAGGGATTCTCTCCAAAGTTCAAGGTTTCAAGATTTCAAAGGGAAAAAGTTCAAGAACAAGATGAATTCTTCAAACAGGAGGATGAGGAAGATACTCGAAAAGCTTTTTGAAGGAAAAAATCATCTTAGCGGACGAGATCCTAACCTACAAGTAAGTTAAATCCTCTTTTTCTTTCAATTCTTCTTCTTCAATTCCCTTTTTCTTCATGTTATTTACGTTCTTCATAGAATTTTTATCTAGGCATATCCTCTTTTTCCGGGCCCAAGAAAATTTTCTTCCCTTCCTTAGATTTGGAAGTTTGCAAAAAATATCACTATCTCCATACAATCTTATATTTCTAAGTGGAATATCCAAGGTTTAGTAGTCCATGCTAAGCATTATAAGAGTTCAAACGTGGATTGGGCAGCGATGGGTGCTCTAATTGAGTTGTGGCATCCACAAACCCATACTTTCCTCTTTTCTGAATTTGAATCTACCATACTCCTTGAAGAGGCCGAACTTCTACTGAGCCTTCCTAAGATCAAGCTGAACAATGATGAACTGATCCTGAACAAGATGACTCTTATGAGGGAAAAGATCACAGGTCAACAACTACTGATGAAAATTATGAAGGATCCAAAAGAAGTTCAAGGATATCTTGCAAAGAAAGGGATTAACCTCGCAAAACTGGCAGAGTGGACCTTGTATGAGATTGAGGAACTCAAAGAGGATGATACTGAGAACGTGATGAAAGCGTTCACCACATGCCTGGGTGGAGCTCTATTCTTTCCTGCCCAATACAATATTCTGGAGGATGATAAAGTTAGTGCAATTTGTGAGATATTTGAAGGAAAACAGATTGACACGGCGATCCTAGCTTATCTCTACAGTGGGCTTTCTGCAGTATCTATGGGTCAGCCTCCTCATAGTTGCATGCTTCTCTTTGCTCTGTGGGTTGAGTTGCACTTCAAGTTCGAGTACCATAGTAGAAGTTCTGCAAGACCATCTCAGATATATCAAAATAGTCCAATCTTCCATATTTCCAATATCATGAAGTTCAATGAAAGAATGATCAACCGAGTGCCCAAACTCAAGACTCGAGCTGATTTGCTTGCTTATTTGAAGACAATGCCATCGTACGGATTTGATTCTTCTCCACTTGCTCTTGTAGGGAAGCCAATCCGAGTACATCGTGCAGCTGGTGCAGAGCTTCGACTGATCGAGACAACTGAGTTCGTGTTGTATAATCCTCATCGCTGATATACTCAACTCAGCATACCTCGCCATGAGTTCCCAGATTTTTCCCACATCTCTCTAATCAAGAAACGCACCTTAGAATCTGATGAAAATTTTGAAGCAACTGAGCTTATAGTTATACTACGGAACATTAGCTTCATTCATCGTGTAAAATCTTCTAATGAAGCTCATAGAGGATTATCATATCCATATGTAATGGGACTTCAAGAAATTCTTCCTTGAAAGCTCTCTTTATCTTCCAAAAGAATTTATTTTCAATAAAGAATTCATTTATGCCATAGAAATCATCCCTTAATATTTTGTGATTTATCTAGGATTTTTTCTTTAAGTAAAACCATGATTTTTCCTTAAAACATGTTTTTCGAATATAAATAGCGTCATCTCATCAAGATGCCTTTCAATCATAATTAATTTCCAAAATTCATAGATTAATTCTTTAAAATCCCATATTATGCTTAAAACGCGTCCACATGTGTAATTGCCTTTCAATTATCTCTCCTACTTTTCCGCAAAATTCTACCATTAATCATGTAATTAATCCACTGAAACGCGCCGTGATGTAAAGACGCGGTTAATCATTGTCCGTAGTACGACTCTGACCATAATTGGCGGTTTAACCTGAAACGGGTCGTTATGTGTAGACGCCTTTTACGGATTTCAAAACTTTGCTTCGCCGCCTCCATTTATGTGCGTTGAAAGGCGTCTGTAGACACGCTAATTTTGACATCATTTTGAGTAAATTTCATATCATATAATAATGCCTCAAAATAGTCTGATATTTAATCATTAGTTAATTTTTATTAATCTATTTTTTTTGAATTAATTGTCTAAATAGTATCGGGTCAGACAGACATAATTTAAGTTAATTAATTAAATTGATTTTAACTCAAATTTTTAATCAAATATGAAAAAGTCTAAAAGACGTCGACATGTGTAGACGCCATTTAGAGTTTATTCCTATTTTGATATTTAAATTTGAATTTTAATTAATTGATTAATTAGCTAAAAGACGTCTTCCAGACACGACGCCATTTATGTCTCCTAAGGTGTTTCTGTCTCTCTTTTCGGATGTTTATTCTTATCTTAATTAAGCTAAAAGACGTCTCTCATGGGCGACGCGTTTTAGATAATTACAGATAATGATGAATTAATCTGTGTTTATCTGTTTGTTAGTTAGATAAACTTCAATTTTTTTCATGTTAATCTTTAAATAACTGCGGATGTAAAGCCTATAAATACCAAACCCCTTGGTCATTAAAAAGTTAGTGATAATTCCTGAAAGATTAGTGATAATTTTGAGTGATCTAAAAAGAAGACGACGTCCAAACGCTGAAGGATCGAAGCGCTACTACTTCTAGGAGTCTACATCATTTCTTCATTGCTTCTTCGTCCTTTCAAGAGCTTTCAAGACCAAGGCTTTCCAGGGGCCATCCAATTCAGTTCTTAATTTTTCATCATCATATTAGTTCAAAATCTCATTCATCATATCACTCTATGCAACACACACTCACTAGCATAATTTCAAACCTATTTGTTTAAGGGTTTTAAAAGACCATCAAACAAGTAAGTTCTTTGTTCAAGTTGCATGATTAAAATTTCTATAATAATAGATACTATATCTATTTGAGTTCTTATTGTTTTTCCCTCTCTCTTTCTTTTCATTTTGTTGTAAGGTACGAAAGGAGATCAAGAGGAGAGAATCAACAAGGAATCTGGATGATCCTCAAAGTCCGATAAGCATTCAAAGCAAGAACAAAGTCAAAAGGACTCTCTTTCTTCAGCCAGTTGAAGAAGGGGAATCAAGAACTCCAACATCTTCCAATTCCAAAACAAGTAGGCAATCAATCTTTTCTATTTGAACTTTTTAGTTAAAAGTTTCTGGCGATCACATTCACTTAGTTTTTAATAGGTTTATTTGTCACATAATCAACATAATTTTTCATGATAATCACACACCTAATTTGAGCACTCACAGCTTTTTGACTATCACGGTGGGATCTGGTCTCACCATCTTTTAATCTTTGTTCTTGCTTTCATCAATCGGGCACTCTCTGTGCACCACCTGTGTCTCTCGACACGTCCTCACCGATCGGTGAGTTTTTAATTTAATTGCTATTCCTACGTGCACACCCTTGTGGCAAGATCTTGTCCTCCCTGTTTGATTGATTGGAAAGTTGTGGTTGTGGTAAGAAGATTGTGTGATTGATTGATATTTTAGTTGTTCATCTGATGAAATTATCTTGTTAAAAATTGAAAAAAAAGAATAGCATGAGCCGATCATTTACTGCTTTCATCCTGTTTGTTTGAGGATGAATCGATCAAGAAATTCCTCCTGGATTGTTCATTCTGCAACTTGAAAAGCGTCCAGGTACAGCGACGCGTTTCATACCGCGTCGCCCAACACAGACGCCTTTCTGGCCAAATTCTCTGTTGTTTGTTGCCTGAGATTCTGTAAAAAAAATAAGGTTTTGTTTGAATAGCGTCAACCAACAGCGACGCGATTCAAGCAGTTTCTTGTTTTCCTTCAGTTCTCATATTTCTGATCTGCTTGCTACTACACATTGTGTATTAAGCATTAGAGGCCATCCAGGACACAGGTCATACACACTGGGGCTAACACCCCCATTTTCTCTTAGGAACACCTTTCTTGACGTCTTCACCTCTCTCTGATTGGGTCAACCCCTCAACCAGACTAGAGTGGTTGGCGTTAAAGACCTCCGTAAGTTCCGAAAATCAAGGTATTCCTCCTTGTTCATCGAGCTGGTTGTACCAATCGAAGTCCTGGTTAGATTTTCATAACATTGTGAGAGAAAGCCATAGAGTATAACGGTGGAAATTGAATTGAAACTAGGATCTTACCCCTTGAGTGAATTTGTGATTAATTGAATCCAAATAACCCAACAAGGAATCCTGAAATAACGTTAAACATCCACTTGATTGCTTAATCTCTGTGCAACTTGTCTGCAAATCTTTGAAAAAAAATCTAATATCATGCTACTTCGATCAGGTAGGGATTTGAGCATGGCTCCAGATGCCCTAGTCAACTACGAGGGAGATGCTAATGCCCCTCTTGAGTCTGATTACCACTTTGAAAGCGGGGGAGATGCTGATGCCCCCCGTAATCTCCATTCTTGTCCAGTTCGATATGAGAGAAACCACCAAACCCCTCTTCCTTGTGCTTATGATCAATATTCTGATCTTCCTCCGCATGTACATGCGGTTTCTAATCTTATTTTCGAGGGGGGCATGAACCCAAATGATCCCTCATCTTCCGATCCCTGGGATCTAGTGAACGTTTTGGGAATTCTTGCCTCCTGTCTGGATCCTTGACAGTTCAAGGCAATCCAGTCTATTTTGAAGGGGAAGACACCCATGCAGTCTGCCGAGCCGAATCCTGCGGCTCCCCCTATTATTCCTCAACCACCTCCTCATCATTATTCATTCATTCACCAGGCCATAGAAGGCCATCAAGTCTCAACCTCTCGGCCAACTGGGCCACAACTTTCTTCCTCGAGGCAACCGGTCAGGCCGCTGACGCCTACTTACCAAAATGCCATCGGGCATGGCGGAAGCTCTGCCGGACCTCAGCCTTATTGTCCCCCATGCCCTACAAACTCTAGGCAACAGGCCTATCATGTACCTCCACCTCCCCCTCCTCCCCAGGTTGATCCAACGACACAAGCTCTGCTTGCAAAGATGGAGCGTATGGATGAACAGTTCAACAACCTTCAGAAAATGATGGGAGTTAAAGCTGCACCTGAGATTAACGTGCCAAGTCTGCCTGTGTTCCATTTGCCACCCTCCGAAACGCCAGTGTACCGAAAATACAACGGTACTGGTAACCCCTTCACTCATTTGAAGGAGTTTATGTATGAGTCATCTTTCTGGCAGAACGACAAGAGGTCGTTGGCATTTTTGTTCAGGAGGTCATTGGAGGGACCAGCCCTCGAGTGGTTCTTTTCTTTAGAACCTGCTGAAGTAGAGGACTACGGTATCGTATCACAAAAATTCATTCAACAATACCAGGATAGAGTTGCCCCCTCTCTGTCCATTACTGATTTGATAACAGAAAAAATGAAACCCGACGAGGAATTCGTCAGTTTTGCCGATAGATGGAGGGGCATAGCAGAAAAAGTGAAAGATCATCTGTCTGAGTCCGAGCAAGTAAAAATGTTAATCTCCAATGCTACACCTCAGTTTAAGTTAGTCCTCGCCCTGAACAACTTGACCAGCATGGCAGAGCTCTATGAAAGAGCACGTTATTGTCAGAACACTTTCAAGGATGCTACATTCTCTAGTGTCTTTAATCCTCACCGACCTAGCAAGCCTCCACTTCGAAAGCCTGCCGTACCAAATTCTCCTAGTACAGGTCCAACCACTGAGGGCACGCTCTCCTATGAGTAGGTTAGTAGCATGAACAACAATCAGCCCCAATTCGTGAGGAATCAGCAACCACAGTACCAGCGGCCACAGCAGTCAAACCAGCAGGGTTACAGACAGTAGCAGCCAAACCCACAGTATCAGCAGCCTCAGTGCCAGCGGCCTCAGCAGCCGAACCAGCAACCACAACAGCAACCACAGCAGCAGTCACAATGGCAACTACAGTATCAGCCCCCACAACATCAGTATCAGCCCCCACAACAGCAGCAGTACCAACTGCGCGCACCGCCGGCATACCACAATGTACCTCCTCCAGCTGATTATAACCAGTAGAGGAAGCCCCCAGGCCCGAAAAGAGCAAAATATCCAGTTCTTCCAGAGTCCTTGTCAGATATCTTCAGTGCTTTAATGGCAGCCAATGCCTTGGTCTTGCCAAGAGAAAAAACAATTTGGCCCCAAAATGCCGACACTTCCAGGTATTGTTATTTCCACCGACAACCTGGACACACCATAGATACCTGCTTCCAATTCCGAGATTATATCCATGATCTCAACGAGCAGGGAGGCATTGATTGGGAAGAAATGAAGAAGTATATATCCGCCTTGAAGACGAGAAGACCACAATAACAACAACAGCAACAACAACAACCGAGAGCGCCAGCGCAGGCAGCGGCGCCTCCAAACATGGGTATAGTGCAAAACTCACTTCCGGAGCACCAGAACCAGAATCAAGTTGCCCCTATTTTGACAAATAGCCGGTCTGAAGCTAACCAAGGGAAACAGTGGAAGATAGAGGACTCTTCCTCTATTTATTCAACAAGCCACACTCCGAACACCGCAGAACAACCACCATGCCGTACCCTCCATATACCTAGACCACAACCCGTTACCATCACACCAATACCAACACCCACATACCGTTTACCCACGCCCGTTAACCCATCACTACCGCCCGCTTTCCTTAAACCCATTATCCCCCACGCCACTACACCTCCATCAAATAACCTACCACAAGCCAATTACGCACCCCTCATGCCATCCAGACCACTACTCCGCATACCGTTTCCCACATCACCTACTACCACCACCACTTACCCAGATACCATATAGCCATCTAAACCTCTACTCCGCATGTCATTCCCTACTTCATACGCACCAACCACTTATCCCTCCACCATCCAACCATCTAAGCCCCTCATCCGTACCATGCCACCACCAACCAACCCCATGCCATCACCCGCATACTAACCATCCACACCATCCACTAACCCTACGGTGCTCAAGTTATCACCCGGCCCTTCCACAACTGAAGAACATGCACTCCGGAGTGGGAGGATCTTCAATAAAGTCTTTCCTCAATCAACAGTCAGAGACGGCCCATCACAGCCAACGGAGGAAGCGCATAATGATGAGAGTGCACTAGGCACTCAATATGACCTATTGAAACATCTTGACAGAACACCGGCTCGAATCTCTGTACTTGAATTGATAAATAGATCGAAGACCCATCAGGAAGCTTTAATGGAGTATCTACAAAAAGTGATGGTCAACGAAGACGTGCCAGTAGAGAAAATTGCCGCACTACTAGTTCCTCAGGGGGATCAGCCCTCTATCTTATTTCATACCTCAGATAGCACCACCAGCAGCCAGGAGCATGGCTCTGAGTATTATGGTCAATATCTGTAAGAAGGCCGTAGATGCATGTCTGGTCGACACAGGGGCTTCAATTAATGTCCTGCCTCCGAAAACCCTTGAACTGTGTGGTGTGCCCAAAGAAAAATGGCTGCCTAGCCCTATCTCTGTAACAACATATGATAACTCCACCCGTTCCCCTCTGGGAATGGTTTATTTAAAAGTAGAGTTAGGCCCTATATGTCATGCTGAGGTCGAATTTCACATTTTGGAAATCGATCCTTCCTTGAATGCTATTTTGGGTCGTCCTTATATTAAAACCCTCGAGCCGATTCCCTCTACGAATCATCAATGCCTCAAATTTTCCTACGAAGGACGAATCATTAAAGTTACGAGCATGCCTATCCTTGCTGTTGCTCACTCCTTGAATATCAAGTCAACTTCTTCACCTAGCCGACAACCTTTTCTGTCGGTATTACAAGTCTACTGTCCGGTGGCTGATCCTTTAAAGGTTGCCACTCTTACTCCTTATCCACTGAATGCCATAAAGCGGGGGAAGTGTATGAGTACCCCTGGATGAAAAATAATGATGAAGGGTGGTTATCAGCCTGGAAAGGGTCTGGGCACACAATTACAAGGCAGAACCACACCCATCAAGGATAACTGAAGGATACCTGGAAATTGCTTGGGCTATAGGCCAAGAAAAGTGAAGCAGGACATTACTCAGCAGGAAGAAAATGAAGACGGCCAGAAGATATGGGAGACAATGTCTACACCATGCAAAGAAGGTCGGGACCCCTTAACATGGACCCTATACACACATTTTGTCAAGGGGCCCATGATCAGTAATGATAACATAGTGGTCATGTCGTACATTTTTTAGGGAAAATGCACTTGATCTTGATTTTCTGATTTAGATTTAGATTTGTGTTTGTGCGCTTTACCTGACTCAATCAGATGAATGCATAGTTCTTCGACCCGATCCCGCTACCCATAAACGGAATAGCGTTAATTACATCCTCCTAAGAGGAAAACCCTTGATTAATCGTCGGAAGAATAGAATAACACCCTTTGAAATGGTATAAATAAGACATACAAGATTGCATTCGAAAAATGAATGAATTTCAGTTTTTATTTGAGAAGAAAACTCATTTTTAGTTTAGAGTTGAGTCTGCGCGAGACTTGATTTATTGATTTTTATTGATGGATGATGATGAGAGACATTTTTTAGTCTTTTTGGATTGATTTATATAGATGCATTGAAGATTTATTGAATTTTTTATGTTTGGGAGTGAACATGAAGTTGAGTCTGCGCAAGGATGCGCAGACTCATCTGTTACCAATGAGAATGCTTGTATTTATTTTAATTTTTGATTTGTGAGAGGAATGAAGATCTTTTTTATGGTATTTTGATTGAAGTGGATGACATTTTTTATCAAGGGAGTCTAATAAACATTTCTTATTGTGTTTTTTTAGATTTGAAGTGAAGAGACTTTGGATTTGATTTGCAAGGTATGAAAATGTGTTTTTTATGTTTTCTTATTTGATTTGAGTGAAAAATGCTTCAACGATTTATATTTTTTATGTTTTGAATTTACAAGTTTTGAAGGATAAGTGAGATGTACAAATTCAATTGAAATGAAACCTCTTTTAGGTATTTTTTATGTTTTGCAGAAAGGCAAATTTGAATTTTATTTGATTTTTTTATTTATAGGAAGTATTTTATTCCTATCTTGGGGTTTTTTATTTAGTTTTAAAAGAATTAAGGTTGAAAAATTGGATTTTAACAATTGGGGGTCGAGTCTACACAGGGTAGTGCAGACTCATTTGTCACAAGCCTATTTTTTATATTTTTTTGATAATTTTAATGAGAAAAGTTAGCATTTTTTGTTTGGATTTTGATTTGTGGAAAATATAGGGTTTATTCTTAAGATTTTGATTTTATTTTATCGGAATTTAATGGCCTAAATACCAGATTTTACGAATTTAGGGTTGAGTCTGCGCTATTGAGCGAAGACTCATTAGTTATCAAAGTGTTTAAGCATTTTTTATATTTTTTGTAAAAGGAGTTTTAAGCTTTTATTTAGGTTTTTGACTTATATGAAGTATAAAGTTTTTGTGTAAATTTTTGGGTTTAATTTGGACGGAATTTAAAGTCAAAAAGGCCAATTTTGGAAATTTAGGGTTGAGTCTGCACAGGGTAGCGCAGACTCATTTGTCACCAATTTGTTTTGAGTTGTTTTTTTACATTTTTTTAAGAACAACTTAGTGTTTTTATTTGATTTCCTGATAGATAAGAATAAGCTTGATTTTTAGAGAGTTTTATATCATCTTGAAGTGGTCGGGAAGTTGATTTTTTATTTTTTGTGAATTTCAGGGTTGAGTCTGTGCCAGGATGCGCAGACTCAAGTCTGAACTGTGGATTTTTTGTTTATGAGTTGTTTTATTGGATTTTTGGTGGGATAACTTGATTTTATGTTTTGTTTGGTGATGATTTACATATTTGGAGCTGCGGGCATGATTTAGGGGCCAAGAGATGAGGTTTTGGCCTTGAGATTGATGCGCATACTCAAGTTTAAAGAGGATTTTGAGCAAGATTCTTAAAAAGATGGAATCTCCTGAGGTTGAGGGGAATTCCAAGATTTTCAAAATGCTGGGTAGCTTCAAAGATCAAGAAGACAAGAAAATGGGTTTGAGTCTGCGTAAGGGATGCGCAAACTTAGCTGAACTTCTGATTTTTTGTTTATTTTGAAGGGATTTGGATCTTTTTTGTAAATTGATGTTTATTTTAAATGAAATGGAGTGTTTGATATATGATTGAAAGTTATTTGAGCAATTTAATTTATTGTTTATTTGATTTTTTCATTTGAAATGAGCTTATGAAAGGTGTGCAAACTCAACTTGTGTTTTGAAGTTTTGTGTTTATTTAAAAGGGAGAATGTCCATTTTTTAACCTTTTCTGATTTAAATATAATCTAAATTTAGTTATTTTGAATCATTTGAGCCATAACCAATGTCCTTGGTCTAAGAATCTATCGCTTGACAGTTTTCGGGTTGAGTATGCGTATGGGTGCGCAGACTCAAGTCTGAAAATGGTTTTTTGAAGTTCCTGCACAGTTCAAGTTGCATTTAAGTAGTTCAAAAGGTTAGTTTCAACCAGCAAAGTTAGGATATGAAATCCGGAGTGGAGAAACATAGATTGTATCCTATTCCCAATCAAATTTCCATGATTATAGGTGCGCAGACTCAAAATCTGAGCATAATTTCATATTTATACCTTGTTCAACTTGAAGTGATTCAAGAATCACCACAAATTTGGGGAGGATAACACTGAGAAATCTCAGAAGTTGAGTATGGCTACATAAAGCCTTTTTAAGGAGTGGTTCTTATGTGGATTTCTTCAAATGACATGATTTCTTCATGTTTATCCCATTCTTCTTGAATCACTTTATAAAGCATTGAAAATGCTTAATATAATGATTCCAAGTTGAATTTCAACCTTTCATTAGGAAAACCCAATCAAAGGTTTAGGATCTTCATGAAGGATCATGGCATGAAGGGACCCGAAGGACCAACTCCCTTAAAGGGATATGTAATGGCTAATGGACCATAGGGATGGTTGTAAAGGGGGGCGTGCCGAGCATCCAACCACTCACCCAAAGGGTGCCCTTAATGCCTTCAAGATGTAAGAAAAACCCACAAGGGGTAATCCAAAGCATCTCTACATTTGGGGAGCAAGGAACTCCACCAATTTTCCTAGAGGATCACATGTAGTCATGAACCATGGAGGTGGCTATAAAGGGGGGCGTGCCGAGCATCCAACCACTCACCCAAAGGGTGCCCTTAATGCCTTCAAAATGAAAGAGTTATCCACAGGGAATCACCCATTCCATTTCTACATTTGGGGAGCAAAGAACTCCACCAACTCATTGGGACTTCGGGACATATCATCTAAATGAACCCATAGAAATGGGAACACAAGAATGATGTTTTTTGTATGAAGGCCCTTGATGGGTTACCCAACATTGGATTGTTGGCACCCTTAGATTGGGACATCCTTGAGAAATATCGGAAGAAACTTAAAATTTTAAAACATATGGCAAAATTTCGGTTTGAAACATTAAGAGCTTAACAACCCAAAGTCCAAGCCATTTAGGACCTTCATTGGGCCTCAAAAGGACAACCCTAGGTCCAAGGAACCTTTGGACAACTTGGGGGAGGATCAAAGAATCATCTCAAGCCCAAAAACCAAGCTGAAAGAGGCGCAAACTCAAAAAACTACAACTGGCGCTGAGTCTGCGCAGGGAGGCGCAGACTCATGAACAGTAGCCGCAGACTCAACATTGTAGCACTGCACAGGCACAGACTCACCTGAAATCCGGATTTTTGGTGAAAAATGGGTTTAAATCTAACCCAAATGATGAAAAATAAAGTATAAAAGATACAAGGCATAAAATATTTATTTAAAATATATTTTAGATGCATTTCTTTAGGAAAATATCATGAAAACTTGAATATGAACATATGAAAAACTTAGGTATATTTTTTATCTTTTCCATTGATCTCTCCTTCTTGACTCCATGTTAGAGGGTTTATACTCAAAAAAGCTCATCTCCAACTAGTGAGGGAACCCCCTTAAAAACCTCTAGGGCCCAAACTCTTAGCCATTAAAGGAAAAAATCCAAACAAAACCCATTCGGTTCCAACATGGAAACAGAAACTCAAACTTTAATATATATAAAACTTAGGTGATTTCTCTTGATGTTAGAACATCATCCATGGAGGAGATGTGTTCCTAAGGGTCATGAAAGGCCAAGCCACTTTGAAAAACCCCAAAACCAAAGACAAATAAATGAAAAATCAGTTTTCAGACAATCTGGACAGCAAAGCACATTTCGGGTCATATCTCCATATTTAGGGGGTTTCAAGACTTGAGGAGACCATTTCTATAAACTAGAAAGGCCCCTCTACCATCCCCACACGAAAAACACATACCTTATGAAGGAAAAAATAACATAAAAGCAAGATAACTAGCAGATTCATAAAACAGACACAGGAAATCTGAACTTTGCATTTCATTGCTTTCAATCACCATGAATGAACATCAAGGGGGAGATAGAAGTTTCTAATAATATCAATGAAAGAAAAAGCTATAAAAGACAAGAACATCAAGAACAAAAGACCATCCCCCATCCTCACTCTACCTTGAAGAGAAGATGAGGGAGGAAAAATGACTCCAAAAGCTAACTCTCTTGCTCTCTTCCTTTCTATCTTTCTTTCTCTCTTTTCTTCTTCTTCTCTAACTCTCTTTTCTCTCTTGGGATGCAGGAAATGGAGGGGAAGGAGGAGGGAGACGTGCTCCTCCAAGCTCTCTCACTTTTCTTCTTCTTTTTTTTTTGTGGGCTTTTGTCTCCAACTTTCTCTTGTAGAAGATGGGGGTTCTTTTATAGATAAAGTTGGATTACTTTTGGGAAGTAGATTAGGCATCCATTCGCCTTGGACTAGGGATAAGAAACCCCTCTTAATAGCCCTCCAATGAGGCCACAACACTTGGAGAATCATGATTGGTTCTCTTTTTGCTTTTCACATACCCTCTTCTAGAAGAATCTTGAGGGAGGGACCACTTGCTTTTCTTGTTATCCTCCTTTGGGCATATTTGAACATGGGCCAAAAGGGTAATAATATGCCATGGGGGGGACCATTTGGGGCCCTTTAAAGACTTCCACGAAATTGGGCTTTGGCCTTTACTTTTTGGGCCCAAATTAGCCCTATTGGGCTTCTTTTGCTTGAGATAATGGGCCCGGGCCTGCCCCCTTGGATTTCTTCATCATTTGAGCTTAAAGTAACCTCTTTTTGACTTTCTTTGGCTTGCAAAATTGGGCTTGACTGCTGCCCCTTAAATCTTCTTCATTTGGGCCTTCTTGGACAATCTTTGCACAATTGTCTGGACCTTCTTTACTTGAGATAATGGATCCGGTTGTGCCATTGGATTCCTTCACCATTTAGGCCCTAGAGTGGCCCCTTTTTTTATTCATTTGGCTTGCAAAATAGTCATGACTGCTGGCCATTAACCTTCTCTTTACTTGGAAAAAATTGTTTGGATTTTTCTCTTTGCTCATTTTTTGGTGTCAACAGGTCATCACTTCCTGTTTTGACCTCCATGATATATATGGAAGAGACTTGGCCAGACATTGTTCAGAATTGCTCACGTACCAGTCCTTGGAGACTCTGCGGCCAATGAAAAGGAGAAAGTTTCAAGACCCTGAGTATGAATGGTACATATGGTTTGACTTAAGGGATCTGTATATTACATTGAATAGACTGTTTCTTGATCCCTCAAAACCTAAGTGGCCGCCACAAATAGATAAACTGATTGAAGGGCCTGGTGCCATTTTTGATAAAAAAAATACTGCTGCCTGAGGAAACATATGAAGGGGAGCCAAATGACCCCTATGAAGCTGGTTATACCACGGATCTTCTATGGAGGGGGACTTATCCTTCTCACATTTTCACACCTCACACCTTGTTCCGCACTCTACTTCTGACCCCGACTTGGTCGCGGGTCATTACTGAAGATATTTCGCAGGCTCCGCCCATCATGATCACCCTGTCCCCACGGGACTTCATTCCTCAACCTCCTCTCGATCCAGAGAGGATTTATGATTTGATTTAAGACATACTACTGTATGATCCCCCCAATCCTTTAGCCATGGTGTCGCTTCCTCCATCACATTCTCCTCCTATTCACCTTCATTCTTGTTTTATGATTAATTCATCTTTTCTCAAAAAAAAAAAATGCCAATTTGGCAACAAATTTCTCTCAGATCCTCATTGAGGAAACTTCCTACTTGTCCGATTGTACCCCATCGCGCAAGTCTTTCGGTCAAGATTCTCTTCTAGATCTACTCTGCCCCTACCCTCGGGAGGATTCTCTTGTATTTCCGTATGTATCCTATAATTTTCATTCTACTTCGTCCTCGTTAGGTCATGATAGGGAGTCTAGCGAAGTTAGGAAGTCTAGGCAGGTTAGGAAGTCTAGAAAATTTAAGGGTAAACAAATTCCAGATAGATACTTCCAAGATTTAGCTGATAAATGCCTTTCCTGCTCTATGATCCCTCAGCTATTAGAGAATCCTATCCAGATGCCAGAAGATTGTGTAGATGATGAGTCGGCTAATGATGGATATGGGGTGTATGAATTGATACACGAAAAAGACCCCATTGTTGAAGATGAGGAAGATGACGAGGACGCAGCTGAGGCATATGCCAGTGGAGTAAAAAGATTTGATGAACCCTCAGCTGCCGTAGAAGAGCCACCAAAGAGATCAATCTAGGGACTGAAGACGAACCTAAGGTTGTCCTCGTTAGCAAGAATCTTTCTGAAATGGATGAGAAGGCAATGGTACAAGTTCTTAAGGATTTTAAAGACACTTTCGCCTGGAGTTATGAGGATATGCCGGGGTTAGACTCATCACTAGTGGAACACAGGTTAACATTAAAGGATGGAGCTAGCCCGGTCAAACAAAAGTTAAGGCGATTCCACCCACAAATGGCTTTAAAGATGAAGGAAGAGGTTGATAAGTTACATAAAGCCAAATTCATTAGAGTTGTCCTCTATCTACAATGGGTGGCCAACATAGTCCCGGTTGTGAAGAAAGATGGGAAGGTCAGGATCTGTATTAACTTCCGAGATTTGAACCGGGCGTGTCCTAAGGATGATTTTCCATTGTCTCACATTGATGTACTTATCGATAATACTGCTGGCTATGAAACTTTATCATTTATGGATGGATTTTCAGGATATAACCAGATCAAATTAGCAGAAGAAGATCAAGAAAAGACATCATTCACTACACCTTGGGAGACATACTGCTATGTCGTCATGCCTTTTGGATTAAAGAATGCTGGAGCCACTTATTAGAGGGCTATAATGGCAATATTTCACGACATGATGCATATCGATCTAGAAGTGTATGTAGATGGCTTGTTGGTGAAATCCAAGACTAAGGCTGAGCATGCTAAAGTTCTGGCAAGAGTATTAGAAAGATCAAGAGAATATCAGTTAAAGATGAACCCCAAGAAATGTGTATTCGAGGTATCCTCGGGAAAATTACTTGGATTCATGGTCAGTAAATAGGGAATTGAGATCGATCCCAACAAGGCGTAAGCTATCAGAGAAATGCCACCTCCCAAGAACTTAAAAGAGTTAAGAGGATTAATCGGGAGGTTGCAATTTATTCGTCGTTTTGTCTCCCAGCACTCACAAAGGTGTAAGCCGTTCTACGAGCTTACCAAGCCGGGAGTCAAATTCGATTGGGACGATAAGTGTCAGGAGGCGTTCGATGGATTGAAAAATTATTTGGCAAGTCCTCCTGTTTTGAGACCACCATCTCCAGGCAAACTAATGATACTATACATTTCTATCATGGATGATGCGGTGGGGGCTGTCCTAGCACAAGAAGATGAAGAAGGAAAGGAGAGGGCAGCCTACTATCTCTCTAAACTTCTCAACCCTGCTGAACAGAGATATACAACGATGGAGAAAACATGCGCAGCATTGGTCTGGGTTGTTCAGAAATTGAAGCATTACTTTCTAGTCCATGAAGTCCATCTCTACGCTAGAGTGAATCCGATCAAGTTTCTCCTTGAGAAATCTGTCCTTATTGATAAGTTAGCACGATGGCAAAGCTTTCTATCTCAATTTGATATCACTTACATTCAACAGAAAGCGATCAAAGGCTATGCTATAGCAAAACATCTCGCTCATCACCCCCTTCCTCGTTTTGACCCAGTCCGATCAGAGTTTCCGGATGAGGAATTGATGTCCATAGACCGAATCAAAGATGATATGTGGACTCTGCATTTTGACGGAGCTCTGAATTCCTATGGAAAAGGGATCGGCATTGTTCTGTTATCACCTGAAGGTGTCACCATTCCACAAGCCTTTTAGCTTGACTTTCCAGTCACTAACAATATAGCTAAATACGAGGCACTCCTTGCTGGCCTCGAAGCTGCTCATCTCCATGGTGCCACCAAACTCAGAATTGTAGGTGATAGCCAATTGATTCTTCGCTAGGTGTTGACTAAATATCGAACTCTTGATCCCAAGCTCAAGCCTTATCAAGAATTGACTTCTGCTTATGCTAAGCTTTTCACAAAGCTGATCTTCGTCCATGTTCCTAGGAATCAGAACATCTTCGCTGACGCTCTAGCCTTACTTGCATCTTCTCTTAATTTCCCAATCAGCAGACAATCCGAGTCGATTATCGTTCATAGGCGTCTTTCACCTGCCGTGAAAGACCCTTCATTCCTTAGGACTAAGGAGAAGCTGCTGAAGAAAGTCAGAGATGGAGATATTGTGGAAAAGAGAGAAATTATGTTAATGGAGCTGTTAGAAGAGATGGATGATGAGCAGAAACCATGGTACTACGAAATTGCTAAATATTGTGAAGATCAATCATATCCTGAAGAAGCCACAACTAAGGAGAAAAGAGCTATCAGGAGAGTTGCTCAAAGATACACCCTAGTTGGGGGAACATTATACAAAAGAGGTTTTGATGGAGTTCTTCTAAGATGTTTAGACGAAGATGAGCTTTGGAAGCTTATGGAAGGAGCTCATGCTAGAGTTTGTGGTGGTCATATTAATGGACAGATGTTAGCAAAGAAAATCCTTAGACAAGGATTCTATTGGCCAACTATGGAAGAAGATTGTGTAGGATATGTTCGCAGGTGTGCTAAGTGTCAACTTCACGCCGTTAAGATTCATTCTCTTGCTTTTTCACTCCATCCTGTTTTGTAAGGATTGAGGTTTCGGATCCGGTTATCGGGTCAGTTTTCAGGGTCGGATCCCGTAGTTCAGGCCCAGATGGGGCTGGGATTCTGTTCTGTTTCGCGTCGAGCCTGCTCGACACGGTTTAAACGGCGTCCAGCAATGTAGACGCGTTTTAGGCTGTGCCACGTAGGCGCCACGTGGGTTGGCCTTGGGTCGCAAGAGTACGGCCCCAGTCATATCGTCTAAATGGCGTCTTGGATGGACGACGCCTTTCAAAGTGCGACCCTGACTTGTCAGTGTACGGCCCGATCTTGTCATTTGAAAGACGTCGGAAGTTCACGACGCGTTTTACCCAGCTTTTGGTTGACCCCGCGAACCCTCCTTCCTTTCCCTCATTTCCTCCTTCCTCCTCTCTCTCCTCTCTTCCTCCGGCGACCCGACGGGGTTTTTCCCTTTATCCTCATTTTCCTCCCACCATTTCCTCTCTTCCTCCACTCCATCGACCTCCTAACTCCTACCACTACCACCACCATCTCCTCCGCGGCGTTTTTCTCTCCGGACGGTGGTCGACGTCCCGGTGGAGTAACGGCGTCCACGGTAGTACCGGCGGCGGCATGGGGCGAGGCGGGTAGGCAGCTTGGAGCTTGGAGGAGTTCAAGTAACCGGTAGGGTGACGATCCCCGTGGTGCTTCAACTTAAAACCATGTTTTCCACTTTGAAGCATGATGCGTGTATAGGGTTTTGGGTAGAATAAGCATGTTAAGGGGCTTTTTTGATGATTATGGTGGTTCCTATGAATGTGGATTTGTGGGTTTTCCTGTGATGGATTGGTTTCCCTTTTCATTTTCTCTGTTTTGGATGTTTTTGGGGCGAATTTGGGGTTAAAAGGGACCCTCGGGTCGAGCTGCAGAAACCTGGTTTCTGGCGCTAAATGACATCGCGTTAGGACGACGCCATTCAGAATGATGACGGGCCAGCACGACGCCATTTAGGCAGAAATTGTCCTGGTAACGGTTTCTGTCAGAGGGGACTTCTGTTGTGAATGGCGTCCAAGGACAGCGACGCCTTTTCAAATGGCGGCTTCCCGGGACGACGCGTTTTAGGCCGAGATTTCATGAACCAGTTTAAGAGACTTGAATGGCGTAGGCCTTGGGCGACGCGATTCAAGACAAAATCACATTAATTCATGTTGTTAACATATCTTCACACTATTAGATAGTTTGGTTTATTGCATGTTTGAAATCGTACTCGAGGATAAGGATTTTTATGTGATCGGATCGCACTGTGTTGTGTTTCGTGCGATTGTGGACCTAGAGTGACAGTTATAGCGCTTGCCACCCTGTGTCTGTATGGGAGGGACACAGCACCGGTGTGGGAGTGGTGGGGTGACGCCTAGAGAGAGGGTCACCTGGTGTACCCCGGGGTTAGCTAGTACCGGTGTTGGAGTGGTACCTGTGGAGTGTCACTCGTGCTGAGGGAAGGAGTAACCACCTGAGCCAGTTGGGCCGGAGTAGCTAGCGTACTATCCGAGGGGTTACTTTTTGGTCTCAGCGGGTCGGTGTTTCCCACGTTTGGTTGTGTGGTTGGCGTGTTTCGCCGAGACGTTGGTTGTAGGTTCCCTGGTAGAACGGTTTCTTAGATATGCATGTTACATTTCGAATACACGTGGTTTATATCCAGAATTATGAGTGGTAATTACTGCTTTACTTGCTTACTTTACCTTTATCTGTGCTACTGCTCTTGTGGGTGTGTGAGTGGGCGGTGGGGATCGAAGGATCCCTACTGAGTCTTTTCGTTGAGACTCACTCCTGCGGCTTTCAGGTGAGGGTTCCAGGCAGGCTTAGCGAGGAGAGTGCTGCTTAGAGTTATGCGCCAGCTGCTGTTGTTCCGGGGTATGCCCCGACGTAGTTGTTATTTTATTTCTGGCCTGTACGCTTAATTATTTCTTTTCTATTGGAGTATATAATTATTTGCTGTGTCCAGTCACATTGTAATAACTTTTAATTCTTGCACTTCCTTTTCAATTCAATGCGATGTGAATGTTTAGCTTAGTTAATTATTTATTTCCCAGACTTATCTAGATCCTGGTTTGGTTCCAAAATAATGATTCGGTACCCATTTAGTAATCGGATCCCCGATTATAGGGTGGCGGGTCGTTACATGTTTCCTCCCCATAGCCTTTCTTCATGTGGGCTTTCGAAGTCATTGGACCACTTGGCAATCCTAATTCCGGCATTAAGCATAACTCCTTCATCTTCACGGCAACGGAATACTTTATCAAGTTGGCGGAAGCTAAAGCGTATATGGAAGTCAAAGCATCAACCGTCTGCAAGTTCATCATGAAGAACATCATCACCAGATTTGGAATTTCAAGCACCATCGTCACCGACAATGGACCGCAGTTCGTGTCACAAGAACTGAAAGACCACTGCAACAGGTACAAAATTGCATTGTATCATTCGTCTTCTTACTATCTGCAAGGCAATGGCCAAGTAGAGGCAACTAACAAGACTTTGATAAAAATCATCAAAAAGACGTGTAAGTCTAATAAATTTACAGACTGGCCAGAAAAATTGATTGAGGCACTATGGACCTACCGAACTTCAATCCGTACGCCCACTGGGCATACTCCTTATTCCTTAACATTTGGAATGGAGGCGGTAGTTCTATACGAGATCCTTATACCATCATTAAGAGTACAATTGAATAAGGAATTTTCCATTGATGAACACTGTTCAGCACTCCTTGCTCAATTGGAACTCTTAGACGAGAAAAGATGGTCAGCTGCTAATCATACAAGAGTTTATCAAAACATACTAGCACGTTTTTATCAAAAGAAAGTCATTGAACGTAAGTTAAAAGTTGGTGAAATGGTCGTCAAAAGAATCTATGTAAAATCTGGTGGTCTGCGCTCTAAACTCCAACCCAATTGGGAAGGACCATATGTTGTATCACATGCTTTTCCTGGTAACGCTTACCGTCTAGTTAATGCATAAGGGCAAGAGTTAACTCACCCCTAGAACGGTCTGTATCTCAAGAAATACTACCCTTAGGTTAAAGAGTCGATCAGCATGGTACGAGGACCAGTGGAATCAGAAAATTTAGAAACTCAAATCCCCTTATCAGTATGGATAATTTAATTCAAATATATTACTACACACACTGACACGTTTGATTCGTGAGTAACAAAAGATGTGAAGTCCAAAGGAATATCAAAAGCTTGACCAAGAGTGTAAAGTGCAAATCATTCTTTTAAAACAAAAACTCTATTTTTACACTCGACCCATGATGTCGGAACGAGACTTAGAATAGACTACCAAAAATACCCGTCATCTTAATAGAAGGTCGTCATAAAAAAAAAGGGGAGATCCGTCCCAAGAAAAGAAAGAGAAAAGAAAAAGCAAAAGGCAAAAGCCAAATGTCAATATCGAAAGGCCATTACACTACAAACGTTACATCAAGGCTATGAAATCAAATGAAATGGAACACAAGGTCGATAAATACCCCGGAAAGAAAATGACCGAACCCCAACAGATATTAGGATGAGAAAGGAACATCTTTTTAGGTCTCCAGAACCTTTTCGTGAGCTTTCTAAACCAATTCTTCCTTTCTTTCTGGAGAGGCGTACTCCAAACTTAAGGAATAACCTAGATTGACTAAGGATCAAATCATCAAATAGGATCACGAATGAAAACACAAGTTCAAGCACGATGGGTCTAAGCTAGATTATTAAAGAACAATTTGGGAATTAAATTAATAAATGAATATGTTTCTTTTTTATCTGAGGACCATACTGGTCTTTTAGTTTGCACAATATTTCAAAATCCAAAAAAAAAAAAAAATCCAAAATCCAAAAAAAATACATATTTCAAAATCCAAAAAAAAGTACATATTTCAAAATCCAAAAAAAAATACATATTTCAAAAGCCAAAAAAAATACATATTTCAAAATCCAAAACAAAAAAAAAAATACATATTCCAAAATCCAAAAAAAAAACACATATCTCATATCAAAAAATAGATATTTCAAAAATCCAAAAAATATATATATATTCCAAAACCCAAACAACAAAAATATTTCAATTAACATATGCTTATCGCATCTAGTGTGTTTCATTCCTTTTACTTTCAGTGAGCATCTGTCTGCTTGCATGTTGTATTTTGCTTACAGTTTGATTATTCATGTTATCTTTGTTAAAAAAGGCTATGCCCTTTGACCCTTCTACCAAGAAAATGATTGATTGATCGGTTACTTGACTAAGCAAGAGGCTAAACCTAAATAGATACTTAACCTGTTTGTTAAGTAATGTACAGGGTACAGGAATGAAAGCCAAGGAAATCACACAAATGCTGAGACATAAAGCTGAAGGCAAAATTTCATATATATATCAAAAAGGTGTTTGTACATAATACACAAAAGAAAAGAAAAGTACATACGCAGCCCTCATGGCTGACTCTCCCTTGCCCCTTCATCAAATTGACTCTGAGCCTCATCCTGGGCATCTGGCGCTGGAGCTCTAGGAGGTGGAGGTGGTCCCATCATACTCGGCCCTGCCTGGCCGGACAATATAGCGATGCTGGCCGTGAAAGCGCTCGCTTGACCTCGATCCAACACTCGCTTCCGCGCACGTTGGTACCGCACCTCGATACTCTAGCATTCGTGCTCTGCTACTGAGATATTGCCCTGGAGACTCTCCATCCGAGCCCGATCTCGGTCCCTCTCCTCGGTCAGAATCTCCAGGCGAACCTAGAGTCGTGCAACATCACCGGTGGAGAGGCGCGCCACCTGAGCCTCCAGCTCAGCAATGCGAGTGGCTGAAGTCCGAGCTTCTGCCAGCTCTGCATCCCTCTGCTAAAGGGCCTCCTGAAGCTCAGCAACCTGCAGAAGAAGATATTGTTAGTCCAAGGCAATCAAGCAATCAAAATCAAATTCAGAAAAAGAAAGGGAAAATGATAGAACTTACTCAAGCGGCACAGTCCTCCTCCGCAAGAGAGGCTCGGTGAATGGCAGAGGCAAGCTGACTCTGGAGATCAGTCAGGGTGGCCTCATAGGCAGCAGGTAGAACAGAGGATGAGGCTCCATGTGTAAAGGGAGCCTCCTGGGTGTAGACGGCTCGCTACACCAAAGACAACCGCCAGTGGCTAATTGTCAAAATAAATTAATTAATTAAAACACTCATACATACCAAGTCAAAGAGCTCCTTCTGGACTTCTTCCAGCTGGGCCTCGGCATCCTGAAGACGGGCCCGGAGGTCGATGATCACAGTATCCCGTGCATCCTGCATACCATACATACATACATTCATACACAAATATAAGTTAAAGATAATAATAAAATGAAAGAAGTATAAGTCATACTTACATCGAGAGGTCGGAGCAGTCGAAGCTGATCAGCGTAACATGTCCGGTACTGTTGGAGGTAGGCTGCGCTACTCTTCACTTGAGACTCCACTCGGACACCCCGGCAATGCCAATCTTCGTATTGCTCCGGGAATTTTGTCCGCCAATCAGTGAGGGCTTGCTTGCCCCTCATGCTCCGTCCTACTCCCTCTGGGACCTCCTCGTCCACCCACTCCTGGTGGAGGCCCAATGTCCTCATAACTAGGCAAAGGCATAGGGGCTCGATTTCGTTCAGGCAATGCAACCACATTTGCCTGCCGAACCTCCTCCGGCCAGCCATCACCCACGGCTGGCCCTCCTTGCCCATACCCAGGTACGGGCGCCAAATCACATGCATACAAGTTAGATGCATTCATATGAATAAAATTGCATTTAATAAATGAAGCACTGCATTTAATAAAACTGGATAAATTAAAAGACTTACCAGGAGCTCTGGGTAATCCAAGAACTGACGGCAAAGGGCCGTCACCTGATGATGTTGTGGGGCCGTGTCCACGATGGGCTGCTAGCGGCGAGCCAAAGGGACAGCGTCTGGCCTCACAATCCTCGCTCTGCCGAGCGGAAAATAGTGATAACTCCACACCTGCATACATAAACATATAAGTTAGAAAAAGCATCATTTCATTACATTTCATATCATAAACAAATAATTTAAAAACAACTTAATACCTGAAGGAATGGCAAAAAGCCGTTGATGGTGGTCTCGCGGTCTAGCGTGACCGCAGAAAGATCAGCAAAGAGATGGGCCAGGAGGGCCGCACCCCAAGCATACTCGTGAAGGCAGTCAAGGTCATCTAATAGATAAAGAAACCTACAGTGGATATGGTCGCCCTTCGTACCGAAGAGCAACCGACCAAAAAAGAAGACAAGGAAGACCCTAAGCTGCCTATCTACCTCCTCTACCTGATCAGGGTCACTACAATAGATGGCAGAAGAGGACTTCGCTAATCTACTCCTAAACTCCTCCCGGGTCTCGTCCGACCGACGCCGGGGCTCAATTAGTCCTAAAGCGACCTCTAACTCCACCCTAGGTACTGTCCTAAACTCTCTATCTAGAGTAGAGACCTCTATACCTAATAGGGCCTCCGTCATCCCACGGTAATCAGGGTAGGCCCACTCACCGGTAAGCCCTCTACTCTAAGGCCAGTGATCCTGGCCACATCCTCTAGACTTGGGACCATGTGGCCCCAGGGCATTAGGAATGCCCGACTCTCCACGTACCAACGCTCCCTGAGCGCCTGCAGCAGAACTAAGTCGAGCTAGAAGGACTTGATGTCTAAGGTCTCCCCAAATCCCATCCGGCGCAGCCGCGCCTTCTAGAAGTCTGGTAAACCCTATAGGCTCCTATGACCAAGTCCCACGAGATTATGGCTCTCATCGTCCTCTGCAAATAAAATAAGAAGTCCATCAGTTAACACATATAGAAAATCAATAAAAATTGAAAGGCGTCGAGTCACATGGACGCCTGTTGAAAGGCGTCCATCACCCTTGACGCCATTTGACTCTATTTTCTAATTTATTTAAAAATCAAGTTTTGTCCTTAATGGCGTCGGACCATGGCGATGCCCTTTGAAAGGCGTCACCTGGTTTGAACGCCATTCAAGACCGAAATCGGACCTTTTCAAAAGGTCCCTTCCCCATGTCCATTCATCACACAAATACATTCATAAGGAGCTTACCAAATGGAAGTCGCCCTCTCCTCCTTCTTCTTCGGCCATGGGCGCCGGAGGAGCCTCCTCTTCTTCTAGAAACGCCGCCACCGCCACGAGGTCGGCCGGTGCTTCTTCCGGAGCTTCTTCCATCATCAGTATTACTGCGAAGGAAGCCGTCCGCCGACGCTTAGCCACAACTTTGGATTTGCTTGGTCCGCCGTGTTCCATGGTTTTTAGGGAGAAAGGTCGGAAAGCGAGATAGTTTTGAGAGAGAGAACTTGAAAGAGAGAGAGCTTCAAGGCAAGGTGACCGGTGGCGGTGAGGGTCGCTGGTGACGAAGAAGAAGAAAAGGATTTTTAGATGAAAGGCGTCTAGACTGAGGGACGCGTTTTAAAATTAATTCGGAATTTTAAGGATTAATCTCTATTTTTTTGGAAAATGAATTATGGTTAAAAGGCGTCTTTCTGAGTAAACACGTTTTGCATTAAAGTATACCCGAATTGTCATATTTTAAGGAAAAATCAAATTTTTACTTAAGGAAAAATCTTGGACAAGTCACAGAATATTGAGGATGGATTTCAAGACATAAAGAAACAATTCTTTATTGAAATAAATTCTTTATTACATCATAAAAAGAAAAGAAAAAGAGAGCTTTCAAGGACGAATTTCCTGAAGCCCCATTACATATGGATAGATTAAGCCTCTATGAACATTCTGAGAGGATTTTACACGATGATTGAAGCTAATATTCCACAATGTGACTATAAGTTCAGTGGCTTTATAGCCTTCATCGGATTCCAAGGCACGCTTCTTGATGAGAGATGTATGGGAAAACTCAGGGAATTCATGGCGAGGCAGGCTGAGTTGAGTATAGCAGCGATAAGGATTGTACAGCACGAACTCAGTAGCCCTGATCAGTTTAAACTCTGCACCCGCTGCACAACGCACTCGAATTGGCTTTCCTACCAGGGCAAGAGGTGAAGAGTCGAACCCATTTGCTGACATTGTTCTCAGATAATCTTTCCAGTCCGCTCGAGTCTTGAGTTTTAGCACTCAATTGATCATCTTCTCATTGAATTTCACTATGTTAGAAATATGGAAGATAGGGCTATTCTAATAGATTTGAGACAGTCTTGCAGAATTTCTAGTGTGATATTCAAACTTGAAGTGCAACTCAACCCACATAGCAAAGAGTAGCATGCAACCATAGGGATACTGACATGTGAACGCTGCAGAAAGCCCGCTGTAAAGATAGGCTAGAATCGTTGTACCTATCTGTCTTCCCTCAAAGATCTCATAGATTGCGCTGACTTGATCATCTTCTATTATGTTGTCTTGAGCAGGAAAGAACAGAGCTCGAACCAGGCACGTGGTGAATGCTTTCATCACGTTCTCAGTGTCATCCTCTCTAAGATCTTCAATTTCGTACAAAGTCCACTCTGCAAGCTTTGCAAGATTGATTCCTTTCTTGGTGAGGCATCCTTTAACTTCTTTTGCGTCCTTCATGATCTTCATCAACAATCGTTGACCGGTGATCTTCTCCCTCATCAAAACCATCTTATTCTGGATCACTTCATTGTCACCGTACAATTTGATTTTGGGAAGGCCCAATAGGAGTTCAACCTCCTCTAGAAGAATAGCGCATTCAAATTCAGGAAAAAGGAAACTATGGGTTTGAGGATGCCACAACTCAATCAAAGTACCCATAGCCGCCCAGTCCACATTTGGACTCTTGTAATGCTTTGCATGGACTACTAGACCTTGAATGTTCCACTTGGAAACAAAGGATTGCATGGAAATAGTAGTACTTTTAGCAAGCTTGCGAATCCAAGGAAGAGATGTGAATTTCCTTGGGCCGGGAAACAAAGGATATGCCTAGAACATAAAATGAGAATTGCAATGAAGAATATGAAGAACATAGAATTAAAGAAAAAAGGATTGAAGGAAAAGAAGATTTAACTTTCTTTGAGGTTGGGATCTCTTCCACTTAAATGATTTTCCACGTCGGAGAGCCTCTCTAGCGTCTTCTTCACCCTCTTGCTTGAAAAATCCATCTTGTTCTTGAGCTTTTCCTTCTTGAAGCCTTGAAACCTTGAAAATCCTTGAACTTTGAAGAAAATCTCTAGCTTTAATCTCTAGATTGTGTTAGAATCGCCTTGATACAAGTTTATGGAGTTTATATAAAGAAGATTGCGACTCTAGGAAGGCTTTTCCAGATTGGAGAAGGGATAAGCATGGGAAGAGTTGGAATCTGGATAGAAGTTAGCCAGAACCTGTTTCTGCGACTGAAAAGGCGTCGTTGAACAGCGACGCGTTTTGTTTAATCTTAATGGCATCAGCTCGACGCGACGCGTTTCAGGCTTTTCTGTTATTTACCCGAAATTCAATGTTTATCCATATTTTGATGCTTAATTAAACACTTGCTTGAAGTTACTAATGAATTTTTGAGTGCAAGAAATTCAGGAAAATCCAAATGAAGCTGAAAATTCAAGAAGATCCCATTGTGAGAGTTTATGAGTCCCGACCGTGGCTAAAAAGACGGTTATCTCTATCCTTTATATTCTTTTATGTAATTAATTTGCATCATCATTATTATATGTAAAATATTTATTAGATTATATCAAGGACCTTGTGATTTGGAGGAAACTGAAATTTGAGTTCCCCTTCAACAAAAACAATGATAATTCCAGAGAATTCTTAATTGCACGGATAGGCCGTTTGATTGTTAATTAGTGAGGACGATGGTTCCGCTTTTGTAAAACAGTGCGTGGATAAACGAGCTTCGGCTTAGCACTGAATTGCAAGAATTGGTATCTTGACTCATTAATGACGATTTAACAATATTATCGTTGATTAATTTATATTTTATTTGACTTTACATTTTTCTTTTAGCCCAGCATGCATCATATAAGACTTTGATATCATTGTGATAAGAGTTAATTACTGATTAAGTTTCAGACCATTGATCAAATAATTCTAACATGATATGAAATATTCCATTTTGAATTGAGTATCTTAATTATCTTTGAGGTTCGCTTGAAGATATCCTTGGAATTCTATCCTTTCTTGGACTCTTTATCTCCAATATTTCTTGTTTTCTTTTAAGATCCATCATGGCTGCAGCACGTCCACATTGGCTGGCAATCGCTCCCCATGATGAAACCTGCAGTGTCTATGACCTGGGGTACTTACCAACCGTGGAGGTTGATCGACCTTATTTTATTTCCTTGTCTACCTCATCCAGACATGATTGATTCTATTGATCTCTTTGAGTTATCTTCATTGATGATTTTGAAAAAAATTCCAATCATGTGATGTTAAGAGCGTGTCTCATCACACCTTGGCATCACCTTTTTAGTACATTCCATTTCATTTCACTCCCTTGCAAAGACGATGCCAAAGTGAGGCAGTTGGAGACACGCTAATTTTGACATCATTTTGAGTAAATTTCATATCATATAATAATGCCTCAAAATAGTTTGATATTTAATCATTAGTTAATTTTTATTAATCTATTTTTTTGAATTAATTGTCTAAATAGTATCGGGTCAGACAGACATAATTTAAGTTAATTAATTAAATTGATTTTAACTCAAATTTTTAATCAAATATGAAAGAGTTTAAAAGACGTCGACATGTGTAGACGCCATTTAGAGCTTATTCATATTTTGATATTTAAATTTGAATTTTAATTAATTGATTAATTAGCTAAAAAACGTCTTCCAAGCACGACGCCATTTATGTCTCCTAAGTTGTTTCTGTCTCTTTTTCCAGATGTTTATCCTTATCTTAATTAAGCTAAAAGACGTCTCCCATAGGCGACGCGTTTTAGATAATTATAGATAATGATGAATTAATCTGTGTTTATCTGTTTGTTAGTTGGATAAACTTCAAAAATTTTCATGTTAATCTTTAAATAACCGCGGATGTAAAGCCTATAAATACCTAACCCCTTGGTCAGTGAAAACTTAGTGATAATTCCTGAAAGACTAGCGATAATTTTGAGTGATCTAAGAAGAAGACGACGTTCAAACGCTGAAGGATCGAAGTACTACTACTTCCAGGAGTCTATCCTTTCTTCATCGCTTCTTCGTCCTTTCAAGACCAAGACTTTCCAGGGGCCATCCAATTCAGTTCTTAATTTTTCATCATCATATTAGTTCAAAATATCATTCATCATATCACTCCATGCAACACACACTCACTAGTATAATTTCAAACCTATTTGTTTAAGGGTTTTAAAAGACCATCAAACAAGTTCTTTGTTCAAGTTGCATGATTAAAATTTCTACAAGAATAGATACTATATCTATTTGAGTTCTTATTGTTTTTCCCTCTCTCTTTCTTTTCATTTTGTTGTAAGGTACGAAAGGAGACTAAGAGGAGAGAATCAACAAGGAATCTGGATGATCCTCAAAGTCCAATAAGCATTCAAAGTAAGAACAAAGTCAAAAGGACTCTCTTTCTTTAGGCGGTTGAAGGAGGAGAATCAAGAACTCCAACATCTTCCAATTCCAAAACAAGTAGGCAATCAATCTTTTCTATTTGAACTTTTTAGTTAAAAGTTTCTGGCGATCACATTCACTTAGTTTTTAATAGGTTTATTTGTCACATAATCAACATAATTTTTCATGATAATCACACACCTAATTTGAGCACTCACAGTATCGCTGTCCCTCGACGTGTTTTAACTTCTCCAAACAGAACCTGCGCGAGCTCGAGCCCCCCTCTCCTCATTCTCCCAAAACTTTCTTCTCACCTCGTTTTCTTTCTTCTCTGGCGATCACCCGAACTCCGGTGATCACCCTACTTCCGGCCATCTCGACGAGCTCCGGTTATCTTCTTCGACCACCAACCTTCAACCTCTCCTCCAAACTCTCTCACTTCCTAGCTATCTCTTTCTCTCAGCCCGAGCATCTCCCTCACGCCCCATGGAGCCCGGTGAAGGTTCAATAGGAAAGCGCCACTGCGCCGTTCGTGTGGAGAGGAGGGACGAGCCTGAGGTCCCTCCCAAGGAGGCAAGAGCTTTCGAGGCGGCAGCGGCCATTCTTGGTGAAGACGTTCCTCCCCCCGCGACGATCGAAAGAGGAGAAGAGGAAGAAGAAGGCCTACACATGGTAAGTTTTCTAATGGATGTTTGGGTGTGGAAATGAGGAAAGAAAGGGACTTTTCAAAGAAGTCTGAAATCGGATTTGAATGGTGTCCAGACCAGGCGACGCCTTTCAAAGGACGCCGCCCAAGTCCGACACCATTCAAGCCAAATATTCCTTTTTAAAGAATAAGAAAAATCAGACAAAATGGCGTCAAGACATGTGGACGCCTTTCAATGGGCGTCTACCATGTCCGACGCCATTCAGATGGAATATTTTTATTAATTTTTAATGTCCAGTGACTGATTAAAATTTCTTGAACTATTTGCATGGGACGATGCGGGCTAGGATCTCCTGAGACCTAGTCGTCGGGGCCTATCGAGGCCTACCTGATTTCTAAAAGGCACGGTTGCGCCATATGGGGTTCGTAGAGATCCCAGAGATTGAGCCCTTCTGGCTCAACTTAGTTCTCCTTCAGGCACTACGTGAGCGATGGCACGCAGAGAATAGGGCATTCCTAATGCCCTGGGACCATATGGTCCCAAGTCTGGAGGATGTCGCCAGGATTATTGGCCTTAAGAGTAGAGGGTCGGGCAGTAAGTGGGGTGACTTACCCCGATTATCTAGGACTAGCAGAGAGTCTATTAGGTACAGAGGTCTCAGGTGGACTAGGTAGAGAGTCTAGGACCGTGCCTACAGTAGATGTAGAGGTAGGCCTAGGATTAGTTGAGCCTAGGCGGCGATCTGACGAGACCCACGAGGCTTTTAGAGATAGATTAGCTAAGTCTTCCTCCTCTGTTTACTATAGTGACCCTAGTCAGGGGGAGGAGATAGATAGGCAGCTTAAAGTCTTCTTAGTCTTTTTCTTCGGTCGGTTACTCTTCGGTACGAAGGGCAACCATATCCATTATAGGTTTTTGAGTTTATTAGATGACCTAGATAGCCTTTATAAGTACGCCTGGGGTGCAGCCCTCCTGGCTCACCTTTTTTCAGATTTGTCTGCGGTCATGATGGACCGCGAGACGACCATCAGTGGCTTCTCGCCGTTCCTTCAGGTATAAGTTATTTTAAATATTTGTTTATGCAATTTGAAATGATATGAAATGATGTTTTTCTATCCTATATGTGCATGTATGCAGGTGTAGAGCTACTACTACTTCCCGCTCAGCCGAGTGAGGATTGTGAGGCCGGACGCTGTCCCGTTGGCTAGCCGTTAGCAGCCAATTGTGGATACGGCCCCACAACACCACCAACTGACGGCCCTCCGCCGTCAGTTCCTTGATTATCCGGAGCTCCTAGTGAGTTGCTTAAATTCAATTGTTTATTTTATTTAAATGCAATGTCTTATTTTAAATGCAATTTAATTATGTATGAACGCATCTAACTTATATGTATGCAAGTAATCTGGCGCCCATACTTGGGTATGGGCGAGGCAGGCCAGCCGTGGGTGACGGCTGGCCGGAGGCGGTTTGGCAAGCAGATGTGGGTCAACTGTCTGAACGAAATCGAGCCGCTCCGCCTCCACCTCGGGATGCGGACCCTGGGCCCCCACCAGGAATGGGTAGACGAGGAGGTCCCGGAGGGAGTCGGACGGTCGATGAGGGGGAAGCAAGCCCTCACAGATTGGCGAACAAAATTCCCGGAGCAGTACGAAGATTGGCATCGCCGGGGTGTCCGAGTGGAATCTCAGCTGGAGAGTAGCGCAGCCTACCTCCAGTAATACTGGACACACTACGCCGATCAGCTGTGGCTCCTCCGTCCACTTGGTGTAAGTATGCATTGACGCATCTTTCGTTTTAATTATTATCTTTATTTAAATTTGTGAATGAATGTATATATGTATGTATGTTATGCAGGATGCATGCGATGCGACCATCATTGACCTCAGGGCCCGCCTACAAGATGCGGAGGCCCAACTGGAACAGGTCCAAAAGGAATTATTTGATATGGTATGTATGCATGCTATGGATGAATATTTTAATTAATTAATTTGTTTTGACGTTTAGCTGCTGACAGTCGTTCTCTTGGTGCAGCGTGTCGTATATACACAAGCGGCTCCTCCTCCCTTCTCTACTGGTGCTTCTTCATCTTCTACAGGTACTCACGAGGCCGCTCTTGATGATCTCCAGAGTCAACTTGCTTCTGCTATCCACCGAGCCTCCCTTACGGAAAAGGATCGGGCCTCTCGAGTAAGTTTGACCTTCTGACTTTCATTATCGAATATGATATTAATTATTTTGGACTGACAACGTCTTCTCTTGTAGGTTGTTGAGCTTCAGGAAGCCCTTCAGAGGGCTGAGACTAAAGCGGCTCGGGTCCGTGAGCTGGAGGAGCAGGTGGCTCGTCTTTCCACCGGGGATCTTCCTCGGGAGATTTCACGTCTCCAGTCCCGGCTGGAGTTCATTACCGAGGAGAGGGAGCGAGAGCGGCAGCGGCTGGACATAGAGATGTCTTCCCTCCGGGTCCAGTTAGGCATTGCTGAGCATGAGCGACGCAGCATTGAGGAGCGATACTGACGTGCTCGTCAGCGGGCTCAGGAGCATGGGCAGGCGAGCGCCTTTACAGCCAGTGTGGCCATCTCTTCTGGTCAAGCTGGTCCGAGTGCTATGGGTCCACCACCGCGACCGTCCAGAGCACTAGCACCAGATGCCCAAGATGAGGCCCAGAGCCAGTTTGATGAAGGGACCAGGGAGAGTCAGCCATGATAGCTGCTTATCATGTACTTTTCTTCTTTTTTTCTTTTTTCCTTTTTTGTGAGTCCTGATGATAATGGACTCAGATATGTATACATGACTCCTTTTGATAATATACAAGAAACTTTCATCTTCAGATTTGTTCCTTGTGTAGATCCTTTTTAAATCATGCCATGTTCATCACTTAACAAATAGGTTAAGTATTTGTCCAAGCTTAGCCCCTTGCCCGGTTAAGTAACCGGCTACTTGATCCTATCCTTGGTAGAAGGGTCAAGGGGCGAAACCTTTATTAACAAAGGTAAAAAGAATAATTGAACTGAAAGAAATAACGGAGTAAAATGCAACATGCAAGCAGGCAGATGCTCACTGGAAATAAAAGGAATGAAACACAGCAAATGCGACAAGCGGATGCTAATTAAAATATTTTTGTTTGACTTTGCAATTGTAATATTTGATTTGTTTTGTTTTTAGATATCCATTTTTTTGGATTTTGAAATATATCTTTTTTTTTGAATTTTCAATATATATATATATATTTCTATTTTAAAATTGGAAATATCTTTTTTTTTTATTTTGAAATTGAAAATATCTTTTTTTTTTTTTTGACATATCTATTTTTTTATTTTGAAATTGGAAATATTGCGTAAACTAAAAGACCAGCATGGTACTTTGATAAAAAAAAAAACATATTCATTTATTAACTTAATTCTCAAATTATTCTTCAATAATTTAACTTAGACTCATCGTGCTTGAGTTTGTGTTTTCATTCGTGATCCCATTCGATGGTCTGACCCCTAGTCAATCTAGGCCGTTCCTCAAGCTTTGAGTACGCCTCTTTAGAAAGAAAGGAAGAATTTGTTTAAAAAGCCCACGAGATGATTCTAGAGACCCAGAAAGGTGTCCCTTCTTTACCCTAATATATGTTGGGGTTCGGTCATCTCCTTTACGGGGTATTTATCGACCTTGCGCTTCCTTTTCATTTCATTTCATGGCCATGGTGTAACATTTGTAATGTAACAGCCTTTTAATTTGATATTTGGCTTTTTACCTTTTGATTTTGCTTTTCCTTTTTCTTTTTATGAGACAGATCTCCCCTTTTTTTTTTATGACGGCTTCCTACTAAGATGGCGGGTATTCTTGGTAATCTATTCTAAGCCTCGTTCCGACATCGTGGGCCGAGTGTAAATAGAATTTTTTGTATAAAAAGAATGAATTGCACTTTACACCCTTAGTCACGCTTTCGATATTCCTTCGGACTTTATATCTCTTATTACTCATGAACCAAACGTGTCAATATGTGTAGTAATATGTTTGAATTAAATTATCCAGACTTATAAAGGAATTTGAGTTTCCAAATTTTCTGATTCCACTGGTCTTTGCACCATGTTGATCGACTCTCTAACCTAAGGATAGTATTTCTTAAGATACAGACCATTCCAGGAGTGAGCTAACACTTGCCTTTCTGCATTAACTAAGCGATAAGCGTTACTAGGAAGGGCATGCGATATGACATATGGTCCTTCCCAATTTGGTTGGAGCTTAGAACGCGGACCACCAAGTTTTACAAAGATTCTTTTGACGACTATTTCACCAACTTTGAACTTTCGTTCAATGACTTTCTTTTGATAAAAACATGCTAATCTATTTTGATATACTCTTGCATGATTAGCAGCTGACCATCTTTTCTCGTCTAAGAGTTCCAATTGAGCGAGGAGTGTTGAACGATGCTCATCAATGGAGAATTCTTTGTTCAATTTTACTCTTAATGACGGTATGAAGATTTCGTATGGAACTACCGTCTCTATTCCAAATGTTAAGGAATACGGAGTCTGCCCAGTGGGCTTGCGGATTGAAGTTCGGTATTCCCATAGAGCCTCGATTAGTTTCTCTGGCAAGTCTGTGAACTTATTAGATTTGCACGTCTTCTTGATGATTTTTATCAAAGTCTTATTAGTTGCCTTTGCTTAGCCATTGCCTTGCAAATAATAAGGAGACAAATGATGCAATGCAATTTTATACCTGTTGCAGAGGTCCTTCAGTTCCTGTGATATGAACTGTGGTCCATTGTTGGTGACGATGGTACTTGGCATTCCGAATCTTGTAATGATGTTCTTCATAATGAATTTGCAGACGGTTGACGTTTTGACTTCCGTGTATGCTTCGGCTTCTGCTCACTTTGTGAAGTATTCCGTTGCCGTGAGAATAAAGGATTTTTGCTTAATGCCGGAATCAGGATTACCAAGGGATCCAATAACGTCAAAAGCCCACATGGAGAAAGGCCATGGGAGGAAACAAGGTGGAGTGAAGATGCAGGGGAGTGGATCTTGTCGGCGTAAAGTTGACACTTGGCACACCTACGGACATACCCTACACAAACTTCTTCCATGGTTAGCCAATAGAATCCTTGTCTAAGGATCTTCTTTGATAGCATATGTCCATTAACATGACTATCACAAACTCCAGTATGAGCTCCTTCCATGATCTTCCAAAGCTCATCTTCGTCTAAGCATCTTAATAGAACTCCATCAAAACATCTTTTATAAAGCGCTCCACCAACTAGGGTGTACCTCTGAGCAACTCTCCTGATAGCCCTTGTTTCCTCAGTTATGGCTTCTTCAGGATATGATTGATCTTCACAATATCTGGCAATTTCATAGTACCATGATTTCTGTTCATCATCTATCTCTTCTAGCAACTCTATTAATATAATCTCTCATTTCTCCACAATATCTCCATCTCTAACCTTTTTCAGCAACTTCTCCTTAGTCCTAAGGAAGGAAGGGTCTTTCACGGCAGGTGAAAGACGCCTATGAACAATGATTGATTCAGATTGTCTGTTGATTGCAAAATCGAGGAATGATGCGAGGGAAGCTAGAGCATCAACTAAGATGTTCTGATTTCGAGGAATATGGATAGAGATTAATATAGTAAAAAGCTTGGCATAAGTTGAAGTAAGTTCTTGATAAGGCTTAAGCTTAAGATCAAGAGTTCGATATTTAGTGAGCACTTGGTGAAAGATTAATTGGCTATCACCCACAATTCTGAGTTTGGTGGCACCATGGAGATGAGCAGCCTCGAGGCTAGCAAGGAGTGCCTTGTATTCAGCTATATTGTTAGTAATTGGAAAGTCAAGTTGAAAGGCTTGTGGAATGATGACACCTTCAGGTGACAGCAGAACAATGCTAATACCCTTACCGTGGGAATTCAGAACTCCGTCAAAATGCAGAGTCCACATATCATCTTTGATTCTATCTATGGACATTCGTTCCTCATCCGGAAACTCCGATCGGACTGGGTCGAAACAAGGAAGGGGATGATGAGCAAGATGTTCAGCGATGGTGTAGCCTTTGATTGCTTTCTGTTGAATGTAGATAATGTCAAATTGAGATAGAAAGCTTTGCCATCGTGCTAGCCTATCAGTTAAGACAGATTTCTCAAGGAGAAACTTAATGGGATTCATCCTAGCGATGAGATGAACTTCGTGAGCTAAAAAATAGTGCTTCAGCTTTTGAACCACCAATACAAGTGTTGCACATGTTTTCTCCATCGCTGTGTATCTTTGTTCTGCAGGGTTGAGAAGTTTAGAGATATAGTAGGATGTCCTCTCTTTTCCTTCTTCATCTTCTTGTGCTAAGACAGCCCCTACTACATCATCTAGGACAGAAATATATAGAATTAAAGATTTGTCCGGAGATTGTGGTCTCAAGACATGAGGACTTGCCAAATAATTCTTCAATCCATTAAATGCCTCCTGACACCTATCGTCCCAATCGAATTTGACTTCCGGCTGTTGGGATCGCTGTGTCGGGATCCGATCCTAAAACGCAGCGGAATAACAAGTTCGGGATCGGATCTGTCCCGTTTCGATCGTTAAAATAAAACCGGTGTAAATCGAATTTACCTTGCGCGGATTCGAATCCGCGTCCGTTTTCCGGTTCCGTCGAAGCAATGCCGCAAGTCGCGCAGATGCCCGACCTCTAGCGGTATCCATGCGGTTCTCCTCGCGATGGATCGTCCTCGCTTCCTCGCTCGCTGCGGCGTTCGTAGATCCCGTCTGACTGCGCGTAATCTGCCGCGACATGCGGATTCAGAATCCCCGTCGAACGGAAGGTGGAGAAGTTGGGAACCGCACGCCCATAAGAGAGAGAAAGTGGGGAAGAACGAATGACGGCTAGCTCAGCGTTGCTGGCCCCGGACGTAGAATCCGTTCTTTTATAAGAAGTCAGTTTGCGGTTTTTCATAAAAACCCAGACTTATCCGAAATCCTGTCGGATTATCCATCGACTTGAAAACCATTTGCGTGTGACCCTCTAGGCCTAAATACCAGTCCAGTTAATAGCCCATTAAGTCCAGTAACCCTTTACTGACCCACTGAACTAATTTATATCCTTATATTCAATTAATCAGCTAAATTTAATGTCCCACAATAAATTCGGACGGACTGCCGATCACGTTAGATGCCAAGCAACATCGCGTGATCCTGGATGGCACCGATAACCCTCTATTGGAACCTTTCTGTCATCGGTTAGCGCGTGGATATAATCCTTCATCCGTACAATGTTCCCGAATAGACCTAGGGCATGGTTTACTGTTAAACCCTATTTGGTCGATTCACTTGAATCAGATGCCGCTAATCTGAATCCGATAACTCCTTATCAATTACAGAGTCCGCCCTGGCCAGGGACTTTAAGCGCATCATTCCCGGAACATTCTCTCTCAAACTACCGAGAGCGGGTGATCCCGTATTGAACACACAATTACCTTCGAGGGCATTTCCCTGAACTCGATCGCTTGACTTATTGATAACCCATGGTTAGGGATTCGTTCGTCAAGGTCAAAGCTCAGGAACCTACCAACAAGATATCTTTGGAGTCTCAAGTCTAAGGATCATCCACGCAACCGTGACAAATGAATCGAGCTGGTTAACAGTGAGGTGATTACCATCCAGCGATTCATAGTCGGATCAGTTATTCACTGATGAGCACCTATAGGTTCAGCATAGTGTCTCCACACAAGTGACGTATGGGATCAGTCACCATCATCATATGAGCTGAAGTAACCTATACTAGTCTATCCGGATGTTCGATGTCCTATCTCAAACATCCTATGACTAGGAACAATTAAGAGCATGTGTTTATAAGTCTTCGGTCCCGTAATTATGATCTCATCATAATTCGAAGACTGTTGCACATGTTCATGGACTCCATCGTGATACGATAAACACAGATCGAATTAATTACACACAATGAATTATTGCCATTTATTAATAATATGAATAAGTACATAGTATCGGATTGGCTTTGAGACCATCTAATACTAACACCGGCTTGGTAAGTTCGTAAAATGGCTTACACCTTTGTGAATGTTGGGAGACAAATCGGCGAACAAACTGCAACCTCCCGATTAATCCTCCTATCTCTTTCAAGTTCTTGGGAGGTGGCACTTTTCTAATAGCTTTTGCCTTGTTGGGATCGATCTCAATTCCCCGTTTATTGACAATGAATCTCAATAATTTCCCTGAGGATACCCCGAATACACATTTCTTAGGGTTCATCTTCAACTGATATTCTCTTGATCTTTCTAAAACTCTTGCTAAAACCTTGGCATGCTCAGCCCTAGTCTTGGACTTTACTAACAGGTCATCCACATACACTTCTAAACCAATATGTATCATGTCATGGAATATCGCCATCATAGCCCTTTGATAAGTGGCTCCAACGTTCTTTGATTCAAAAGGCATGACGACATAACAATATGTGCTCCAAAGTGTGGTGAATGATATTTTCTCTTGATCTTCTTCTGCCAATTTAATTTGGTTATATCCTGAGAATCCATCCATAAATGATAGAGTTTCGTAGCTTGATGTGTTGTCAATGAGTACATCAATGTGAGGCAATGGAAAGTCATTCTTAGACATACCCGGTTCAGATCTCAGAAGTCACTACAGATTCTGAACTCCCATCCTTTTTCATAACCGGGACTATATTGGCCACTCATTGCGGATGGAGGAAAACTCTATTAAACTTGGCTTTATGCAGCTTATCGACCTCTTCTTTCATCTTCAAAGCCATTTGAGGGTGAAATCGCCTTAACTTTTGTTTAACCGGGTTAGCTCCATCCTTTAATGTCAATCGATGTTCCACTAGTGATGAGTCTAATCCTGGCATATCCTCATAACTCCAGGCGAAGGTGTCCTTATAGTCCTTAAGAACCTGGACCACTGCGTCCTCATCTTTTTCAGAAAGATTTTTACTGACAAGGACAACCTTAGGTTCGTCTATAGTTCTTAAATTAATCTCTTTAGTAGACTCTTCTACGGCAGCTGAGGGTTCATCAAATCTTTTTACTCCACTAGCATATGCCTCAGCCGCATCCTCGTCATCTTCCTCATCTTCAGTAATGGGGTCCTTCTCGTAATCAATTCATACACCCCATATCCATCATTGACCGACTCATTGACTTCACAATCTTCTGGCATCTGAATAAGATTCTCTAACAGCTGAGGGATCTGAGAACAAGAAAGGCATTTATCAGCTAGATCCTAGAGCTATATATCTGGGATTCTCCTACCCTTAGATTTCCTAAACTTCCTAACTTGATTAACTTGCCTAGAACTAGACTCCCTAACTTTACTAGACTCCCTATCTTGACCTAATGAGGACGAAAAAGGATAAAAATCATAGGGTACATGAGGAAATACAGGAGAATCCTCTCGAGGGGAGGGGTAAAGCAAATCTAGAAAAGAATATGGCCCGAATGACCTACGCAATGGAGGAAGAAGTTGCCGAATTGGCGTTTTTTTTTTTTTTGAAAAAAGAGGAATTAATCATGAAACAAGAATGGATATGAATAGGAAGAGAATGAGATGGAGGAAGCAGCACTAAGGCCAAAGGATTGGGGGGATCATACAATAGTATGTCCCAGATTAAACCATAGATCCTCTCCAGGTCGAGAGGAGGTTGAGGAATAAGGTCCCGTGGGGACAGAGTAACAATAATGGGCGGAGCCTGTGGGATGTCTTCAGTGATGACCCGCGACCAAGTCGGGGTCAGGAGTAGGATGCGGAATAGAGTGTGAAGGGTGAATATGCGAGAGGGATAAGTTTCTCTCCAGAGAAAATCAGTAGTATAACCAGCTTCATAGGGGTCATCTGGCTCCCCTTCATCTGTTTCCTCGAACAGCAAAATTCTCTTGTCAAAAATGGCACCAAGCCCTTCAATCAACTCGCGGCGGCCACTTCGGCTCCGAGGGGTCAAGGAATAGTCTGTTCAGTGTAATGTACAGGTCCCTCAAATCGAACCACCGGTACCATTCGTATTCTGGAACTTGGAACTTTCTCCTTTTCATCGGCTGCAGAGCCTCCAAGGACTGGTACGTCAACAATTCTAAGCAGTGTCTGGTTAAGTCCCTCCCGTATATGTCATGCAAGTCGAACTAGGAAATGACTCGCACTGTGTTATCATTATCATGACTGATTATGGGCCCCTTGACAAAATGTGTACGTAGGGTCCATATCAAAGGATCCCGGCCTTCTTTACATGGGGTGGACATTGTTTCCCAGGCCTTCTGGCTGTTTTCGTCTTCTTGTTGTTGGATGATGTCATGCCTGACTCTTTTTGGCCTATAGCCCAGGCCATTACCGGGTGTAGTTCTGCCCTGCAATTGTGTGTCCAAGTCCTTTCCAGGCTGACAGCCACCTTTCATCATAATTTTCCAACTAAGGGTACTCATGCACTTCCCCCGTTTCATGGCATCAATTGGATAGGAATCAAGTGTACTGACTTACAAAGGATCAGCCATAGGACAATAAACCTGTAATACCGACAACAGAGGGTGTTGGCCACGTAAAAGGGTCGGCCTGATATTCAAAGAATGAGTGGTAGTAAGAATCGGCATACTCGTGACTTTAATAATACGTCCCATGCATGGGAATTTGAGGCATTGATGATTTGTAAAGGGAATTGCCTCAAGGGACTTAATGTAAGGACGGCCAAGGATACCCTTCAAAGATTGATCGATTTCTAAGATGTGGAACTCGACCTCGTCATGACAAACAGGGTCTAACTCTACCTTCAAATAAATCATTCCTAGAGGGGAATGTGTAACGACCCGCCACCCTATAATCGGAGATCCGATTACTAAATGGGAACCGGATCATTAAATTTGGAGTCAAACCAGGATCTCGACAAGTCTGGGAAATAAATGATAAACTAAGCTAAACATTCACATCGCATCGAATTGTAAAGGAAGTGCAGGAATTAAAAATTATTACAACTCGACTAGACTCAGCAAATAATTACATACTCTAACTGAAAAGAAATAATTAAGCGTATAGGCCAGAAAAGGGAATAACAACTACATCAGGGCATATCCCGGAACAGCGGCTGCTGGCGCGCAATCCAAGGCAACCCTCTCCTCACTACACCTGCCTGAAACCCTTACCTGAAAACCGCAGGGGTGAGTCTCATCGAAAAGACTCAGTAGGGATCCTTCGATCCCCACCACCCACTCATGCACCCACAAGTGCAACAACACAAATATAGATCATTTAAATAAGTAAAGCAGTAAGCACAATTCCTAAATTTCAATACAAAATGCATGCATTCAAAATGTAACATGCACAACTCTGAAACCATTCTGTCAAGGAGCCCACAACCAATGTTTCAGCTAAATACGCAAACCACACGGCCGAATGCGGAAAACACCGACCCGCTGAGACCAAACAGCAACCCCTCGGATAGCGCGCTGGCTACTCCGGCCTGACAGGCTACGAGTGGTTTTGCTTCCCCCAGCACGAGTGACACTCCGAATGTACCACTCCCACACCGGTACTGCTATATCCCGGGGTACACCAGGTGACCCTCTCTCTAGGCATCATCCCTCCACTCCCACACCGGCGCCGTGTCACTCCCACACCGACACAGGGTGCCTAAGCGCTAACAACTGTCACTCTAAGCCCACGATCGCACAAAACGCAACACGGTGCTATCCGATCATGTAGAATTCATCGTCTACGAGTATGATTTCAAGCATGTAATTAACCTAACTATCTAACAATGTAAACACATATTAATTACAGGAATTAATGAGATTCTGTCTTGAATCGCGTCACCCAAGGCCAACGTCATTCAAGACTCCTAAACTGGTTCATGTGAAAACTAGCCTCGGAAGGTGGACTAAAATGCGTCGTTCACGGAGGTCGCCATTTAAATGGCGTCGCTGTCCTTGGATGCCATTCAGTTAAGAGATAGAGTCTGTTATCTAGGGTTAAATCGCGTCCTGGGTGGAAGCCGCCTTTTAAATGGCGTCGCTGCCCCCAGACGCCATTTAACCCAGACAGACAGGTTCTCCCTCCGCCTTCCCCCAATCCACGAGGTGGGATTTCTCCCCCAAAAGGCACAAAAAATATCACAAAATAGAGGAGGAGGAGGAGAACCTAAATACCCATTAAAAGCCCACAATTCTTCAATATGTAAAATTAGTATTTTCACCCCAAAAGCCCCTTAAACATGCTTGAAAGCAGGAAAACATGATTTTAATCAAAACACAACGGAGATCGTGACCCTACCGGTTACTCGAACTCCTCCGAGCTACAAACCGCTGAACCGCCACACCGCACGCCGCCGCCGGTACCGCCGTGGACACCGTTACTCCACCGGGATGTTGGCCGCTGTCCGGAGAGAAATGCGCCGCGGAGGAGATGGTGGTGGTAGTGGAGGAAGTTAGGAGGTTGATGGAGTGAAAGGAGAGGAGGAATGGGGAGAGGAAAAGAAGGAGAAGCAGGAAAGAAGGCGCCGGAGGCCGGAGAGAAGAGAGGAGAGAGAGAGAGGAAAGGGGGAAGTGAGGGAAAGGAGGGAGGGTTCGCGGGGTCAAACTGAAACTGGTTAAAACGCGTCTTCCAAGACCGACGCCATTCAGACGACAAGATGGGTCGTACACTGATATGTCAGGGCTGTACTCTGAATGGCGTTGACCACACAAGACGCCATTCAGATGATAAGACCGGGGTCGTACTCTCACGGCCCAAAGCCAGCCCACGTGGCACAGTCTAAAACGCGTCCACATCGCCGGACGCCGTTTGAACCGCATCGCGCAAGCTTGACGCAAAAAGGAAACTAAGCCCCAGTCCTACAAGGGACAGCGACGCCATTTAAAAGGCGGCTTCCACCCACGACGCGATTTAACCCTAGATAACAGATTCTGTCTCTGGACTGAATGGCGTCCAGGGACAGCGACGCCATTTAAATGGCGACCTCCGTGAACGACGCGTTTTAGGCCACCTTCTGAGGCCAGTTTGCACATAAACCAATTTAGGAGTCTTGAATGACGTCGGCCTTGGGCGACGCGATTCAAGACAAAATCTCATTAATTCATGTAATTAACATGTGTTAACATTGTTAGATAGTTAGGTTAATTGCATGCTTGAAATCATACTCGTAGACGATAAATTCTACGTGATCGGATCGTACCGTGTTGCGTTTTGTGCGATCGTGGGCTTAGAGTGACAGGTGTTAGCGCTTAGGCACCCTGTGTCGGTGTGGGAGTGACACGGCGCCGGTGTGGGAGTGGAGGGGTGACGCCTAGAGAGAGGGTCACCTGGTGTACCCCGGGATATATCTAGTACCAGTGTGGGAGTGGTACATTCGGAGTGTCACTCGTGCTGAAGGAAGCAGAACCACCTGTAGCCTTCCAGGCCGAAATAGCCAGCACGCTATCCGAGGGGTTGCTGTTTGGTCTCAACGGGTCGGTGTTTTCCGCATTCGGCCGTGTGGTTTGCGTATTTAGCCGAGACGTTGGTTGTGGGCTCCTTGACAGAATGGTTTCAGAGTTATGCATGTTACATTTTGAATGCATGCGTTTATATCGAAATTTGGGAATTGTGCTTACTGCTTTACTTATTTAAATTATCTATATTTGTGTTGTTGCACTTGTGGGTGCGTGAGTGGGTAGTGGGGATCGAAGGATCCCTACTGAGTCTTTTCGATGAGACTCACCCCTGCAGTTTTTAGGTGAGGATTCCAAGCAGGCGTAGTGAGGAGAGTGTTACCTTGGGTTGCGCGCTAGCAGCTGCTATTCCGGGGTATGCCCCGATGTAGTTGTTATTCCCTTTTCTGGCCCGTACGCTTAATTATTTCTTTTCAGTTGGAGTATGTAATTATTTGCTGAGTCGAGTCGAATTGTAATAATTTTTAATTCATGCACTTCCTTTACAATTCGATGCGATGTGAAGATTTAGTTTAGTTTATCATTTATTTTCCAGACTTGTCGAGATCCTAGTTTGGCTCCAAATTTAATGATCCGGTACCCATTTAGTAATCGGATCCCCAATTATAGGGTGGCGGGTCGTTACAGAACGGGTAGAATTGTCATAGGCTGTAACAGAAATTGGAGAAGGCAGTCATTTCTCCTTGGGCATACCACGCAGTTCAAGGGTCTTTAGTGATAGACCATTGATTGAGCCCCCTGTGTCAACCAGGCATATATCTACGACCTTCTTGCAGATGTTGACCGTAATGCTCAGAGCCATGCTTCTGGCTGCTGGTGGTGCTAGTTCCGAAGTATGAAATGAAATAGAGGTTGATCCCCCTGAGGAACTAACAATGTAGTGATCTTCTCCACCGGCACGTCTTCGTTGACCATTACCTTCTGCAGGTACTCCATCAGAGCTTCCTGATGGGTCTTGGATCTCTTGATCAACTCTAGTACGGAGATTCATGCTGGTGTCATGTCTAATTGTTTCAACAGGTCATACTGAGTGCCTGGTGCACTCTCATCATTATGTACTTCCTCTAGCGGCTATGATGGGCCGTCTCTGACCGTAGACTGGGGAAAGACCTTGTTGAAGATACTCCCACTCCGGAGCGTATGTTCTTCAATAGTGGAAGGTTCAGATGACAGTTTGAGCACCGCGGGGTTGGTGGGTGGTTTAGATGGTGTGGGGGGTTGGTATGCAGGTGATGGTGTGGGGTTGTTTGGTGAAGGCATGGTGCGGATGAGGGGTTTAGAGGGTTGGATGGTGGAGGGGTAAGTGGTCGGTGCGGGTGAAGTGGGGAATGGTATACGGAGCAACCGTTTGGATGGTTGTATGGTACTAGGATAAGTGGGTGTGGTAGGTAATGTGGGGAATGGTATGTGGAGTGGTGGTTTGGATGGCAGGAGGGGTGTATAGTTGGCTTGCGGAGGGTTGTCTAATGGAGACGTGGTGGTAGATGGTGTAATGGGTTTAATGGTAATGGGTTGTGGTTTGGGCATACGGGGGATGCGGCGTGGCGATTGCTCGGCGGTGCTCGGGAGGTGGCCTGTTGAGTAAATAGAGGAAGAGTCATCTTCCTTCCATTGTTGCCCTCGGTTAGCCTGAGACTAGCTATTCGTCAAAATGGGGGCAATCTGATTCTGATGTTGATGCTCCGGTAGTGGGTTATGTACTATACCCATGTTCGGAGGTGTTGCCGCCTGTGCTGGCACTCTCTGTTGTTGTTGTTGTTATTGTTGGGGTTGTTGTTGTTGTTGTTGTTGGGGTTGTTGTTGTTGATGTTGTTGTTGCTGCTGCTGAGGTCTTCTTGCCTTCAAAGCGGATATGTATTTCCTCATCTCCTCCCAGTCAATGCCCCCTTGTTCATTGAGATCATGGATGTAATCTCGGAATTGGAAACAAGCATCTACCGTATGCCCAAGTTGTCTATGAAAGACACATTACCTGGAGGTATCGGCATTCTGGGGCCAGACGGTTTTCTCTCTAGGCAAGACTAAGGCATTGGCTGCCATCAAGGCATTAAAGATGTCCAATAGAGATTCTGGGAGTCCTGGGTATGCTGCCCTTTTCGGGCCTGGAGGTTTCCTCTACTGATTATAATCGCCTGGAGGAGGTACATTATGATATGCCGGCGGTGCGCGCAGCTAATACTGTTGCTGTGGAGGCTGGTATTGTTGTTGTTGTAACTGCAAGTACTGCTGCTGCTGTGGCTATAGGTATTGCTGGTGTTATGGCTGCTGGTACTGCTGGTTCGGAGGTCTGTAACCTTGCTGGTTTGATGGCCTTTGACCTGCATACTGCGGTGGTTGCTGGTTCCTCATGAACTAGGGCTGATTATTGTTCATGATGCTGACTTGCTCGTGGGAGAGTGTGCCCTCAGTTGTTGGACCTGTGTTAGGAGAGTTTGGCACGGCAGGCTTCCGAGGCGGAGGTCTGCTGGGTCGGTGAGGATCAAAGACACTGGAGAAGGTAGCATCCTTGAAGGCGTTCTGACAATAACGCGCCCTTTCATAGAGTTCCGCCATGCTGGTCAGGTTGTTCAATGTAAGGACCAGCTTATATTGGGGGGTGGCATTGGAGACCAACATTTTGACCTGTTCGGATTTGGACATATAATCATTAATTTTCTCTGCCATACTCCTCCATCTATCGGCGAATGTGATGAAGTCTTCATCGGACTTTATTTTCTCTCCAACCAGATCAGTTATGGACAGAGATGGTACGACTCTATCCTGGTATCGTTGAATAAATTTCCTTGATACGATACCGTAATCCTCCACCTCAGATGGTTCTAATGAGAAGAACCATTTGAGGGTTGGTCCCTCTAATGATTTTCTGAACAGGAATGCCAACGACCTCTTGTCGTTCTGCCAGAAGGAGGATTCGTACATGAACTCCTTCAGATGGGTGAAGGGGTTACTAGTACCATTGTATTTCCTATACACTGGCATTTCTGAAGGTGGTAAGTGAAACACATGCAAACTTAGAAGATTGATCTCAGGCGCAGCCTTGACTCCCATCATCTTCTGGAAATTGTTGAACTGCTCATTCATGCGTTTCATCTTTGCGAGCAGGGCTTGAGTTGTTGGATCAACTTGGGGAGGAGGTGGTGGTGGTACATGATACACCTGCTGCCTGAAATATGCGGGGCAAGGTGGACAATAAGGATGTGGTCCGGCAGCGCTTCCGCCATGCCCGAGAGCATTTTGGTAGGTTGGTGTTGGCGGTCTGGCCGGTTGCCTTAAAGAGGACAATTGTGGCCCAGCCGGCCGAGAAGTTGAAACATGAAGGCCTTTCATGGCCTAATGAATAAAAGAAGTATGGTGGGGAGGAGGTTGAGGAACAACAGGGGGAACTGTGGAATTGGGTTCAGCAAAATGTAAGGGCATCTTTCCCTTCAGGATGGACTAGATCGCCTCGAGCTATTGATGATTCAGATGGGAGGCTAAAACCCCCAAGGCGGTAACTAGATCGGAGGGATTGGTGGATGAGGGCACATTTGGGTCAATGGCTCCCTCGAAGACAGGATTGGACATCGCATAGACATGCGGAGGAAGATCAACGCTAGAATTGTATTGATCATGAATGATAGGAAGAGGGATATGGGGGTTTCCCTCATGCTCAGATAAGTAGGAATGGGGATCATGGGGGGCATTAGCATCTCCTCCGTTATCATAATGATAATCAGATTCAGGAGGGGTATTAGGATCTCCCTCGCAGTTAACTAAAGCATATGAAGCCATGCTCAAATCTCTACCTGATCGAAGCAACATGGTATTAGATTTTTCAACAAAAATTTACAGACAAGTTGTGCAGAGATTAGACAAACAAATAGATATTTAACATTGTTTTAGGATTCCTTGTTGGATTATTTGGACTCTGTTAACCACAAATTCACTCAACGGGTAGGATCCTAGTTTCAATTCAGTTTCCACCGTTATATTCTAAAGCTTTTTTCTCACAATGACATGAAAATCAAACCAGGACTTCAATTGGTACAACCAGCCCGATGAACAAGGAAGAATACCTTGATTTTGGGACTTACGGAGGTCTTTAACATCAACCACTCTAGTCTGATCGAGGGACCGACCCAATCAGAGAAAGGTGAAGATGTCAAGAAATGTGTTCCTATGAGAAGGGGGAGTTAGCCCCAGTGCGTATGACCTGTGGCCGGGATGGCCTCTAATGCTTAATACATAATGGTGTAGATAGCAATCAAATCAAAGATCTAAGGACTGATGAACAAAATAAAAATCTGGGTGAATCGCATCGTTGTAACCTGATGCTATTCAAAACAAAACTTTATTTTATTCGCAGAACCTCAGGCAGCAGACAGCAGGAACATCTGCCTAAATGGCATTGGGGTATAGCGATGCGGTTCGAAAGCGCGTCGTTGTTCCTAGACGCTATTTAAGGCGCAGAAACAGCAAATAAGAAGGAATTTTTTGATTGATTCCTTCTCAACTTATCAGGATAAAGCAGTAAATGATCAGCTTATGCGAAATTTTAATTTTTAACAGGATGATTTATCATTCAGACAAAACAAAACTCAGTCAATCATACACATTCTTCATATCACAACCACAACTTTCAAACAAACAACGAGAGGGCAAAATCTTGCCGCAAGGATATGCACGTGGTGCACGTGAGAATAACAATTAAACTAAAAATTTACCGATCGGTGAGAACATACCCGAGGGACACAGATGGTGCACCGTGGGTGCCCGATTGATAAAAACAAGAACAAAAGAGTTTAAAATACGGCGAAACCTGTCCCACTGTGATCGCCAAAAAGCTGTAAGTGCTCAAATTGTGATGTGTGAAATCATGAATTTTATGTTGATTATATAACAATGAAACCTATTAAAAATTAAGTGTGATCGCCATAAAGCTTTTGACTAAAAAGCTTCACAAGATAAATGATGATCGCTTACATGTTTTAAAGTTGGGAAACAGTTGAATTCTTGATTCCTTCTCTTCAGTCGGCTGAAGAAAAAGAGGCCTTCTAATGCTTCTGTTCTTACTTGGATTTGGTGATTTTGGAGATCTTCCTTTCTGCTCCAATTCTTCTTTGGATGATGATCTCTACTTAATCTTCTTGATGATTGTACCTTGTAAAGAAATCAAGAAAGAGAAAGGAAACTTAATAAGAACTAATGGAGTATATAATCTATTCTAATTGGAATTTTAATCATGCAACGAAACAAAATCACTCACTTGTTTTGTAGTCTTTTAAACCCCTTTAGCATGTGGGTTGAAAATTATGCATGTTGTGAGTGTGTGAATAGCATGAAGTGATGATTATGAAATTATGATACTAATGATGATGAAAACAAGCGAAAGAAAGAATGAAGTTGAATGGCCCCTGGAAGCTTTAGTCTTGAATGGACGAAGATGATGAAAAAAGAACGAAGAGGATGAAGAATGGATGAAGCTCTTCTTTCAATACTCCTGGAAGTAGTCATGCAGCGCCTCAATCCTTCTTTTACTCTTTCAGCGTTTGGACGTCGTCTCTATCTTAAATTCTTAACCCTTTTCTTCTTCATAAGCTTGTGTATTTATAGACTTAAGTTCAAGACTCTCACGCGCATCCGCGGTCACTTATGGATTAACATGAAAGAATTTGGCGCCAATCCAATCGAGAAACAGATAAACACATGCTAATTCATCATTATCTGTAATTAACTAAAACGCGTCGCCCAAGGGAGACGTCTTTTAGCTTAATTAAGATAAAGATAAATTCGAGAAGAAGAAACAGAAGTACTTTAGGAAACTTAAATAGCGTTGTGCTAGGCAGACGTCTTTTAGTTAATTAACAAATTAATTAAAAATCAAATTAAAAATCGAAATACGATTAAAACCCTAAATGGTGTCTGAAGAGGTCGACGTCTTTTAGAATTTTTCATATTCGATTGAAAATATGAATTAAAATTAATTTCATTAATAAACTTAAATGATATCTTCATGACCCGATGTTATTTAGACAATTAATCCAGTAAAAATAATAAAAATTAACCAATGATTAAATATCAGACCATTTTGAGACATTATTATATTACATGAAATTTACTCAAAATGATGTCAAAATTAGCGTGTCTACAAGGTCTTGCGTGAGGACTGGTATGGTTTAATATTTGGTTAAGTGACTTTAACCATAAGTTATAAAACACTGAATTATTAGTCACATCGAAATACATGCGAAGACTGTTAATGGTCAAAAGGAGATCGCTCACTGTTAGGTATATTACAGACAGTTAATGAGTCATGACATAGACGCTCCACTAAATCCCTGACTAGGGTGGTATCAGTTCGTTTGGAACGAACGTGAAAATATTATAGAGGTCATGGTCAGACGACACGATCAGTAGTGGTTTGACGAAACCATACCACACGATCGGATCGGACTCATAGAATGAGCGAGAGATTATAGCGATACGGTAACTGAAGACTTACAGGTGCCAGACAAGGTGAAGATGAACCCGGCATCCTCTGGGATCACGCAGATTTGCTTGACCCAATGTGATCAAAAAGGTCCAGAACAAATTAAACGGTTATTGGGAATAACTGGTTTAATTTACTTCTAATTAGATTACAAGTTAATAGATCTTTAAACCAGAGTGATAATGGGCCTACAGGATCACACACAAATAACTCTTGCATAACAGAATATTGTTGTATGAAATAATATACTAAAGCATTTGATTCTTTTGGGAAAAGAATCTATAAATAGCTTAAAAGTATAAATACAATAATATAAAGAAAATATATATAATATATGTATTATTAGGTTTATTTGATAAATAAACTAATAATAATATATTAATATATAAATGTCCTAGGGTTAAGTTGAGCTTCAACAGTTAAAAGATTGGTTTGGTTAAAAGAGGCGGTTCAAGCTGCCGTCATACCATTCCTATATATAACCCTTAGCTTTCCCAGAACCCGTAACCTAAGAAATCAATCCACTCCAAAGGTTGGCCGTCAAGAGGAGAAAGAAGAGTTGGACTCTTCCTAGGTTCTTGAGGCAAGTGGGTTTTGTGCGGGTTTTTAGAGAAGTTGAGCTCCGTTGCTGCGAGGGTTGGTGTGGATTAAGTTCTAGAGGCCGGACGTTTGTGCGGCTCAAAGCTTCAAAGAGTTCAGCATCAATTTTCATAGGATAACATATTGTGTGTAAGGTGATAAATCTCGTGTGATTTATTTACATTGTTTTTGTTGCATCAATCGGTTTAGAAAATCATTTTGTTTTATGTTATTCCGCTTCTATGATTTCCCGGACGTTACAACCGAACCCAACAGTGGTATCTGAGTCAGGTTTAGGCTCTTGTTGATGCAACTGGGAAGAACGATCTCTGTTATAACATCATGTTCGAGTTCTTCAATTTTATTTTAATTTTTTGACCCTGAAAAATTTATTTTTCGGAGACTGAGAGTCTGGACGGCTGGTTGGACCGCCATCAGGTTGTGGACGGCAGGCTGGGCCGCTGTCCATGGCCATGTAAGCGGCACTTGGACTGGCTGTCTGGAAATTAAACAGCACTTGGAGTGGCAGTCGGCAATTTTAAATTAAACGGCACTCAGAGTGGCCGTCAAATTTTAGAAATCAAACGGCACTGGAGGTGGCCGTCTAAAAATTTTATAGCACTTAAAATGGCCGTCTAAGATTTCCTGAAAAACTAAACGGCCTAGGTGGTGGCCGTCCACCACGGTGGACGGCCATGAAGGTGGCCGTCCACATGTGTTGGACGGCCAACTTGTTGGCGGTCCAACCATGTGGACAGCCATGTTGGTGGCCGTCCACATGGTGTGGACAGCCAACCATTTGGCTGTTTAAAACCATTAGTTTAGTTAATTTTATTAAGTTGTTTAAAATTGATTTATTGTCCGATTTTTCCACTATTAGGTGTACTGCTCCAACCTGCACTGCGCACTGCACTGGTTAAGAAAATTAAACTTTTTTCCTAAAAAAATTAAGATAATTATCGGATACGATTAGTTAAATTTGATTTTGATTAATCTGATAATTATCATGTAAATTTTGAGATTAATTGAAGATTACATATAAATTCAAACTTTCGAATTTTTAATTATTAGATAATTGTTAAATTCAAATTTTGAGAGGATTATCGTTAAAATTCAAATTTTGAATTTGTAAAATTATACGATAATTTTCAAAAGAATAAATTATGAATTTTAATGAAAGATAATTGAAGATGATCATTTAATTAAATTGTATTCTACCATTGGATGATTAATTTGAATTTAAATTTCATGATTGTCTTAATTGTCGTGATTGATTGAATTTAAATTTTTAAATTTATGTGTGTATCCTTTTATACATATGGAATAATTCAAAGCATAAATATTACTATGATGCCATTTTGATCTCTGTTAGATTAATTTTGAATGTAGTGATGAGTTTTTCAAAATTAAACGTGACCAAATATAAAGATTATTTTCAAAATAACCCTTCTGTGATTGATATGATTGTGTTTGGGATGGTGAGTGATCATGGACTTAGCTCAGTTCGTTTTAGGCCTGTGAGCCTCCCTTCTTTCTCTATTTAATTTCTAATGTAATTCTATCTTCCTCCAATAAATGTACTCGCCTTAAGAACTGTTGGAAATTATTTGGCATGTAATTCTTTTTATGGGCTGCGAGCCGTGTAATTATTGTAATTAATGCTACGATTGGAGCTTGAAGGCATGGAGGATTAACTGCGATGATGGTTCTACTGCTTGGGAAGTAAGCGGGATATCAGTGTAGCTTTACTTAGAGTCTATGATCACCTAGGCTTATTTATTTGCAAGGGATGCATTTATTTTGAGCAATTACTAGGTATAGTAAATATATAGCACGAATATATTTATTCTACCACTTAAAGTGAGACCAAGATAAAAGCAAAATACCCTTTTTATTAAATATTAGATCTGTGAACGTGGCTTTAGAAGCCGCCGTAGCCCTTCACCATTATAGGGTGACTGAATGCCATTATTTCATGGATTTGTTGCGCTTTCCACAAGGTTCATAATTTGGTGGTAGGATCTCTGCCCTAAAGCTTTGCTTCAATGGGATGAAGGACTGAACTTGGCCTTGTTGTGCTTTCCACAATGGTCGGGTCACGAACACATTGCTGTGTAGTAATGGTGGTGCGATCTAACTAGGAGTATCCTTTGTTGTGCTTTCCACAAGAGGATGACTGCTTAGGGGCCGAAAGTCGGATATTGCATTTGATGCAAGTGCTGTTGACTGCCCAAGGAATGGGATGTGATTTGTTGTGCTTTCCACAAGGTTGCATCTCAGTTCTGTTGGGATTCCGACCCACTACGATGATCGCCGTGATCTCCCGTTCTATATGATTGAGGATCATATAGTTCGACGCAAAATAGTAGAGCTAACTAAGATAGAAAACCACATCTAAGTTAGAACCTTGAACGCATGCTAAAATATTGTCTTTTCTTTTTTCATCCAGATCATCATGTCATTGTCAAATCCCCTCCGTAGCATCTTGGATGCGAACAAATTGATTGGACCTAATTATCAAGACTGGCTGCATAATCTATAAATTATCTTAACAGCCGAAAAGATTGTGTACGTGTTAAACACGATTCAACTTGAGCGTCCCGCTAATACCGAGGAGGGTGATCAATTAAATTATGCAAAATAGTCGGAAGATTCTTCCCTTGCGTAGTGTTACATACTGGCCTCTATAGCTCCTGAGCTACAGAGGCAATTTGAAAAGACAGATTGTAGAGCTATACTTCTCCAACTACGCCAGCTCTTTGGTGAGCAGGGTAGGATAGAAAGGTATGAGCTCTCCAAGAAACTTTTCAGGACTAGGATGTCTGAGGGTGCTTCAGTACAGGCTCATGTACTGAAAATGATGAAGTGGATAGAGAGACTCAATGTACTAGGATTCAAGTTGGATCTTGAACTTAGCATTGATCTCATTCTCCAGTCATTGCCTGAATCTTTTTCTCCCTTCATCATGAACTTTAATATGAACATGATTGAGGTTTCTCTACCAAAACTCCTAAACATGTTAAAGAGTGCTGAAGGGACCATGCGGAAGGAGAAACCATCGTCTGTAATGATTGTTAGTCGGACCAACAAGAAAATGAAGGCCACCCAGACACCCAATAACAAGAAAGGAAAGAAACCGACTAAAGGTAATCAGATCACCAAGGCAGGCAAGGGCAAGGGCAAGGGCAAGAAGGATGAAAAAGACAGCAAATGCTTTTGGTGTGGACAGACAGGTTAGTGGAAAATGAATTGCAAGGCAATTCTAAATGAAGGTATTTTTGTCATTGACTTAAATTTGTCTCTTATGAGATTCACATCATGGGTATTGGATACTGGATGCGCATCTCATATCTGCAATTCTTTGCAGGTACTAACAAATAAAAGAAGTCTTGACAAAAGAGAGATCCAACTAAGGATGGGCAATGGAGCTATAGTTGCTGCTAAAGCTGTGGGGACTACTCGTCTTAGTTTACCTTATGGGATAATTCTGAATTTAACAGAGTGTTATTTTGTTCCAAAAATTATCAGAAACATTGTATCTATTACCTACTTAAACAATGTTAGTTACTCTTTAACTATAATTAGCACTCGGTGTTTTATTATCAATAATGGTTTGATTATACCTAATGGTTATTTGTTCAATGGGTTATATGTATTGGATGCATGTAATGATGTAATGCAGGTTTCCAGTGATAAGACAGAAGAAGTGAATCATGCATATCTTTGGCATTGCAGACTTGGCCATATAGGAGAGAAAATAATTTCTCACCTATGTTCAAACGGATAATTGAATTCATTTGAATTCAAATCATTTGATACATGTGAGTCGTGTCTCATAGGAAAGATGACCAAAGCTCCTTTTAGTGGACATGGCGAAAGGGCTGCTGAGCTTCTGGAACTCATACACACAGATGTATGTGGACCCATGTCAATAGAAGTTAAAAGAGGATATCTCTATTTCATTTCTTTTATTGATGACTTCTCTAAGTATGGCTCTGTGTATTTAATGAGATATAAATCACGAGCTTTTAAGAAGTTTAAAGAATATAACAATGAAGTAGAGAAGCAGACTGATAAAAGTATTAAAACTCTTCGATCAGATCGAGGAGGTCAATACTTAAGTCTCGAATTCACTTCTTACCTGAAGGGCAATGGAATAATTTCTCAGTGGACCCCACCATATACGCCACAGCATAATGGTGTATCTAAAAGGAGAAATAAGACCTTGTTAGACATTGTCCGTTCCATGATGTCCTTGGCAGAATTACCATTGTCCCTATGGGATTACGCTTTAGAGACTGCAACCTACGTGTTAAACAGGATTTTGAGTAAGTCAGTTCCTAACACACCATATGAGATATGGAAGGGAAGGAAACCAAACTTTAATCATATTAAAGTTTGGAGGTGTCATGCCCATGTGAAGAGGAATGACGCAGATAAGCTAGAGTCAAGAACAGACAAGTGTAGGTTCGTGGGATATCCAAAAAAGACATTTGGATATTATTTCTATCATCCTTCTGAGCAAAAGGTCTTAGTGGCCAAGAGAGTTGTATTCCTGGAGAAGGAATATCTCCTCCAGAAAAACAGTGGGAACCAGATAGAACTGGACGAGGTCCATCAACCACAAACTAGGGACACAGTCTCATTAGATGAGACACCACCTACGGAAAATACTCAAAATGAAACACAGATATTGCGAAGATCTGATAGGGTACCTAGAGAACCTGAGAAATATGTTGGACATATCTCTAACAGTTCGTCTAAGGTACAAATAAATGAGGACGATGATCCTCAATCCTATCAGGAGGCAATTCGTAATTCTGACACCGAGAAATGGAAGGAAGCTACGGATTCAGAAATCCAATCCATGTATACCAATCAAGTTTGGAACTTAGTTGACATACCTGAAAGGAAGGTCCCTATCGGCTGCAAATGGATCTTCAAAAGGAAGATCGAAGCAGATGGACAAATTGACACTTATAAGGCTCGACTAGTGGCAAAGGGATATCGTCAAAGACTATGAATTGACAATGACAAAACTTTTTCACCAGTAGCAATGATAAAGTCAATTAGAATCCTCCTTGGCAACAGGAGAGACCCCCTTCCACTTGGTCCACCGGGTGGAAGACTTGATCCCCTTAGAGATCAGGAGCCCCTCGCTATGAGTAGAAGCCTCGAAAATAAAAAGCCACCAACAGCTAAAGGAGAGCCTCGACATGCTGCCTGAGGTTTGAGAAAATGTAAGGATCCGGATGATGGAATACCAACGAAGGATAGTCAGATACTACAACTTGAGGGTCAGAGAAAGGTAGTTCTTCCTGGGAGATTTAGTCCTACGGAGAACTGAACCCTTAGCACCACAGCTGGCTACGGGAAAGCTCGCCCCCAACTTGGAGGGACCATACCAAGTATTAGAAGCCCTCAGAAATGGGTCATATAGGTCTCAACACTCGACGGAAGAGAGGTACCCCGCATCTGGAACATTGACAACCTCTGGGCATATTCTTGTTAACCCCGCATCCTTATGTACTTTATGGCAAGGAATGAAAATTTTACCCTCTATGTTTCCAAAAGCCACCTCATTCCCCGAGCGCACACACTTGGGAAGGGCACAGAAAGCCATCTCATTCCTCGAGTGCTCACATTTCAGAAGGGCACAGAAAGCCATTTCACTCCCCGAGTGCTCACACTCGGGAAGGTCGCACAAAGCCATCTCATTCCCTGAGTGCTTACACTCGGGGAGGGCGCATAAAGCCATCTCATTCCTCGAGGGCACACACTCGGGAAGGGCACATAAAGCTATCTCATTCCCCGAGTGCTCACACTTATGTCCCTCGCTCGTCGCAGCCACGAACCACTCGCCGTTCGCCCCAATGACCGCCGCGACGCGCGGTCGATATCCCGTCAAATGGGAGTCGGAGAAGCGGCGGAGCAGACCCGGAGAACATGTCCGGCCTGGGGCGCTAGACAGAGAGAGGAAGAGAGGAGGGGGTGACTAGGGTTAGCAGTAGCCTGGCCTGCTCAACCTGCTCGCTATCTTTTATATTAACCGTGTGGATTTTAATAAAAACCCCTGATTTAATATAAAACCCACTTATTCTCCATCGCCTTAAGAATCATTTGCGTGTGACCCTCTAGGCCTAATAACCAGTCCTTATTAATCAATTAATAACTAATTATTAATTTATTAATCAATCGAATTAATATCGCATATTAAATTCAATCGGACCTCCGATCACGTTGGGTGCCAAGCAACACCGCGTGAACCCGGAAGGTATCGGGGTTAAGTAACCCACCCTTTGAACCTTTCTGCCGACAGTTATCGCGTGGATATAATCCTTCATTCGTAGAATGTTCTTGAGTCGACTCAGGATATGGTGTACTATCAAACCCTAACTGGTCAACTCACTTGAATTGGATGTCGCTGATGAATATCGAAAAACTCCTTTCCCGATATTATCGTCCACCTTGGTCAGGGACTTCCGCGTATCCTTCCTAAAGCATTCTCTCTCTAAGTACCGAGAGCGAATGATTTCTTATTGACACTCAATTCCCTTCAACAGTATTCTGATGTCACTGATCCTTGGTTGTTAGAATCCCGTGGATAGAGATTTATAAACCAAAGTCAAAGCACAGAAGTCCAGTGACAATGTGTCATTGATGTCTCAGGTCTGAGGACTGTAGACACGCTAATTTTGACGTCATTTCGAGTAAATTTCATATCATATAATAATGCCTCATAATGGTCTGATATTTAATCATTGATTAATTTTTATTGATCTTTTTGAGTGTCGGCTTTAAGAGACATGTTTAAGTTAATTAATTGAATTGATTTTAACTCAAATTTCAGTTGAAATATGAATAAATCTAAAAGACGTCTATCTGTGTGGACGCCATTTAGAGTTTATTCTTATTTTAAACGTTTAAATTTGAATTTTAATCAATTGATTAATTAGCTAAAAGGCGTCTGTAAGAGTTGACGCGTTTTAGATTTCCTAGGCTATTTCTATTTCTCTTCCGGATGTTTATCCTTATCTTAATTAGTGTAAAAGACGTCTATACACGTAGACGCGTTTTAGCTAATACAGATAAAGATAAGTTTTTCCGGATGTTTATCCTTATCTTAATTAATCTGAAAGGCGTCAGCCAATGTGGACGCGTTTTAGATAATTACAGATAAAGATAAATTAATCTGTATTTATCTGTTGGTTAAGATGAATAAATCTTAGATTTTTCCATGTAAATCCGCGAACGCAGAAGAGGTCTATAAATACCTTGCATCTTGAAAGTTAAAAAAAAGAGAGAGAAGTTAGAATCAGAGTTAGTGATTGAAGATTGAACCAACGACGTCTAAACGCCGAAGCGCCGCTGTTTCCAGAAGTCGGCATCCATTCTTCATCCAATTTAAGGCTTTATCCAATTCGGCATAAGTGTTTCATTTCTGCATCTTCATTTTACATCTTCATTAATCTCTCATTCTTCATCATCACTTCATGCAACACACATCACAGCATCATTTTTCAAAACCTATTTGATTAAGGAGTTTCAAAAGCCATCCAACAAGTAAATTTGCTGTTTAGTTGCATGCTTATAATTATGATTAGAATGGATACTGTTTTTGCTTAAGTTCTCATCATTATTTCTTCATTTCTCTCTCTATATTTCTTACAAGCTACAAAAAGGAGAATCAAAAGAAGGAAAACAAGCAAGATCACAAGAACTCTCGACGATCCTCAACTTCAACCTTAACAGCAAGAACAAAAGAAGAGAAAGGGCTCTCTTTCTTCAGCAAGATAAGGATAAATATCCGGAAAAACTTATCTTTATCTTTATCAGGTAAAACGCGTCCACATGTGTAGACGTCTTTTACACTAATTAAGATAAGGATAAACATCCGTAAGAGAAGTTAAAATAGCTTAGGAAACCTAAAAAGCGTCAGCACTCACAGACGCCTTTTAGCTAATTAATCAATTGATTAAAATTCAAATTTAAACGTTAAAATATGAATAAACTCTAAATGGCGTCCACATAGGTTGACGTCTTTTAGAATTCTGAATCGCGTCCACACAGGTTGACACGTTTTAGAATTCTGCATATTTTAACTGAAATTTGAGCTAAAATCAATTTAATTGATTAACTTAAACATGTCTGTTAAACCCGACACTCAAAAATATCAATAAAAATTAATCAATGATTAAATATCAAACCATTCTGAGGCATTATTATATGATATGAAATTTACTCAAAATGACGTCAAAATTAGCGTGTCTACAGCTGCCTCACCTTGGCATCGTCTTTGTAAGGTAGTGAAATGAAATGGAATGTACTAAAAAGGTGATGCCAAGGTGTGATGAGACACGCTCTTAACATCACATGATTGGAATTTTTCTCAAAATTATCAATGAAGATAACTTAAGGAAATCAATGGAATCAATCCGGTCTGGATGAGGTAGACAAGGAAATAAAATAAAGTTGATCAACCTCCTCGGAGTGGGAAGTACCCTAGGTCATAGACACTATAGGTTTCATCATGAGGAGCGTTTGCCAGCCAATGTGGACGTGCTGCAGCCATGATGGATCTTAAAAGAAAACAATAAATATTGGATAAAGAATCCAAGAAAGGATAGAATTCTAAAAATATCTTCAAGCGAACCTCAAAGATAATCAAGATACTCAATTCAGAATGGAATATTTCATATCATGTTGAAATTATTTGATTAATGGTCTGAAACTTAATCAATAATTAATTCTTATCATAATGATTTCAAAGTCCTACATGATGCATGCTGGGCTAAAAGAAATATATAAAATCAAATAAAATATAAATTAATCAAGAATAATATTGTTAAATTGTCATTAATGAGTCAAGACACCAATTCTTGTAATCCAGTGCTAAGCCGAAGCTCGTTTATCCACGCACCGTTTCACAAAAGTGGAACCATCATCCTCACTAATTAACAATCCAACGGCCTATCCGTGCGATTAAGAATTCTCTGGAATTATCACTGTTTTTGTTGTAGGGTAACTCAAATTCCAGTTTCATCAAAACCACAAGGTCCTTGATATAGTCTAATAAATACTTAACATATAGTAATTATGATAATGCACATGAATTACATGAAAGAAGTACAAGGGTAGAAATAACCGTCTTTTTAGTCACAGTCAGGACTTCATAAATTCCACAGTGAAATCTTCTTAACATTTCCAGCTTTACTCAGGTTTTCTTGAATTTCCTGCAATCAAAATTATTAATAATTCCAAACAAAATATTCAACTTAAACATCAAAAACCACAGAACTTCAGGTAAATCACAGAAAGGCTGAAACGCGTCGTGTCGCGCAGACGCCATTTAACATTGAAACGCGGCAGTGCTCCTCGACGCCTTTCACTCACAGAAACAGGTTTCTGGCTGTTCTCTATTCGGATTCCAACTCTACCAATGCCTTGTGTCCTGTATATGACTTGAACAAACATGTTAAGTATCTGTTTAGGCTTAGCCCCTTGCCTGGTTAAGTAACCGACTACTTGATCCTATCCTTGATAGAAGGGTCAAGGGGCATAGCCTTTATTAACAAAGTTAATAAGAATAATCATACTTAAGCAAAATGCAACAGACAAGCAAACAGATGCTTACTGAAAATAAAAGGAATGAAACATACTAAATGCAACAAGCAAATGCTAATTGAGATATTTTTGTTGTTTTGAAATATTCATGTTTATTTGGGTTTTGAAATATATGCTTTTTTTTTTTTGAATTTTGACATATATATATATTTTTTGAATTTTTGACATATGTAATTTTTTTGAATTTTTGACATATGTATTTTATTTTATTTTTGACGTATGTATTTTTTTTGGAATTTTTGACATTTTTTTTGAATTTTTGACATATGTATTTTTTTTTGGATTTTTGACGTATGTATTTTTTTTGGAATTTTTGACATATGAAATTTTTTTGAATTTTTGACTAAAAGATCAGCATGGTACTTAGATCAAAAGATCATATTCATTTATTAACTTAATTTCTAAATTGTTCTTTGACAATTTAATTTAAACCCATCGTGTTTGAACTTGTGTTTCCATTCGTGATCCTATTTGATGATTTGACCCTTAGTCAATCTAAGCCGTTCCTTAAGTTTGGAGTACGTCCCTTTAGAAAGAAAGGAAGAATAAATTTAGAAAGCCCATGAGAAGGTTCCGGAGACTTAAAAAGATGTCCCTTTCCTACCCTGATATCCGTTGGGGTTCGGTCATTTTCCTTCCGGGGTATTTATCGACCTTGCGTTCCTTTTCATTTCATTTCATGGCCTTGATGTAACGTTTGTAATGTAATGGCTTTTTTTATCTGACACTTGGATTTTGCCTTTTGTTTTTGCTTTTCTATGTTTTTTTTTTTTTTTTTTCCGGAACGGATCTCCCCCTTTTTTTTATGACGGCCTCCTACTAAGATGGTGGGTATTCTTGGTAGTCTATTCTAAGCCTCGTTCCAACATCATGGGCCGAGTGTAAAACAGAATTTTGCTTTTAAAATGAATGATTTGTGCTTTACACTTTTGGTCAAGCTTTTGATATTCTTCAGGACTTTGCATCTCTTGTTACTCACGAATCAAACGTGTCAGTGTGTGTAGTAATGGGTTTGAAATTAAGATATTCAGACTAACTAGGAAATTTGAGTTTATAAACTTTCTAATTCCACTGGTCTTTGTACTATACTGATCGACTCTTTAACCTAAGGGTAGTATTTCTTAAGATGTAAGCCATTCCAGGGATGATTTAGCTCTTCTCCTTCTGCATTAACAAGACGATAAGCATTACCAGGAAAAGCGTGCGATACAACATAAGGTCCTTCCCAGTTTGGTTGGAGCTTAGAACGCGGACCACCAGGTTTTACAAAAATTCTTTTAACGACCATTTCACCGACTTTGAACTTACGTTCAATGACTTTCTTTTGATAAAAATGTGCTAGTTTATTTTGATAAACTTTTGTATGATTAGCAGCTGACCACCTTTTCTCGTCTAAAAGTTCCAATTGAGCAAGGAGTGCTGAACGATGTTCATCAATGGAAAATTCCTTATTCGATTGTACTCTCAATGACGGTATGAGGATCTCATATGGAACTACCGCCTCCATTCCAAATGTTAAGGAATAAGGAGTTTGCCCAGTGGGCGTGCGGATTGAAGTTCGGTAGGCCCATAGAGCCTCAACCAATTTGTCTGGCCAATCTGCGAATTTGTTAGATTTACACGTCTTTTTGATGATTTTTATCAAAGTCTTATTTGTTGCCTCAACTTGGCCATTGCCTTGCGGATAATAAGGAGATGAATTATGCAATGCAATTCTGTACCTATTGCAGAGGTCCTTCAATTCTTGTGACACGAACTGCGGTCCGTTGTCGGTGACGATGGTACTTGGAATTCCGAATCTTGTGATGATGTTCTTTATGATGAACTTGCAGACGGTTGATGCTTTGATCTCCACGTAAGCCTCCGCTTCTGCCCACTTGGTGAAGTATTCCGTTGCCGTGAGAATGAAAGATTTTTGCTTGATGCCGGAATCTGGATTACCAAGGGGTCCAATAATGTCGAAAGCCCACATGGAGAAAGGCCATGGGGAAGAAACATGATGGAGTGAAGATGCAGGAGAATGAATTTTGTCGGCGTGAAGTTGACACTTGGCACACCTACGGACATATCCTACACAATCTTCTTCCATGGTTGGCCAATAAAATCCTTGTCTAAGGATTTTCTTTGCTAGCATCTGTCCATTAACATGGCCATCACAAACTCCACTATGAGCTCCTTCCATAACCTTCCAAAGCTCATCCTCGTCTAGACATCTCAGAAGAACTCTATCAAAACCTCTCTTATATAATGCTCCTCCAACTAAGGTGTATCGTTGAGCAACTCTCCTGATAGCCCTTTTCTCCTCAGTTGTAGCTTCCTCATGATACGATTGATCTTCACAATATTTTGCAATTTCATAATACCATGGCTTCTGTTCCTCATCCATCTCTTCTAACAGCTCCATCAACATGATTTCTCTTTTCTCCACAATATTCCCATCTCTAAATTTCTTCAGCAATTTCTCCTTAGTTCTAAGAAATGAAGGGTCTTTCACGGCAGGTGAAAGACGCCTATGAACTATGATTGATTCGGATTGCTTGCTGATCGGAAAATCAAGAGAAGATGCAAGTGAAGCTAGAGCGTCAGCTAGGATGTTTTGATTTCTAGGGACATGGACAAAGATCAATTTTGTGAAAAGCTTTGAGTATGCAGAAGTAAGTTCTTGATAAGGCTTGAGCTTAGGATCAAGAGTTCGATACTTGGTCAGCACTTGGCGAAGAATTAGTTGGCTATCACCCACAATCCTGAGTTTAGTGGCACCATGAACATGAACAGCCTCGAGGCCAGCAAGAAGTGCTTCGTATTCAGCTATGTTGTTGGTGACTAGAAAATCAAGCTGAAATGCTTGTGGAATGGTGACACCTTCAGGTGATAACAGAACGATTCCAATACCCTTTTCATGAGAATTCAGAGCTCCGTCAAAATGCAGAGTCCACATATCATCTCTGATTTGATTTACGGACATCAGTTCCTCATCCGGAAACTCTGATCGCACTGGATCAAATCGAGGAAGGGGATGATGAGCGAGATGTTCTGCTATGGCATAGCCCTTGATCACTTTCTGCTGAATATAAATGATATCGAATTGAGATAGAAAGCTTTGCCATCGCGCTAACCTATCAGTAAGAACAGATTTCTCCAGAAGGAATTTGATCGGATTCATCCTAGCGATGAGGTGGACTTCATGGGCCAGAAAATAATGCTTCAATTTCTGAACAGCCCAAACCAATGCTGCACATGTTTTCTCCATCGCCGTGTATCTCTGTTCAGCGGGGTTGAGAAGTTTAGAGAGATAGTAGGCTGCCCTCTCCTTTCCTTCTTCATCTTCTTGTGCTAGGACAGCCCCCACTACATCATCCAGGACTGAAATATAAAGTATCAATGGTTTGTCTGGAGATGGTGGCCTCAAAACAGGAGGACTTGCCAAATAGTCCTTTAATCCATCAAATGCCTCCTGACACTTATCGTCCCAATTGAATTTGACTCCTGGTTTGGTAAGCTCGTAGAACGGCTTACACCTTTGTGAGTGCTGGGAGACAAAACGGCGAATAAATTGCAACCTCCCAATTAATCCTCTCAATTCTTTCAAGTTTTTGAGAGGTGGCATTTCTCTGATAGCCTTCGCCTTATTGGGATCGATTTCAATTCCCCGTTTGCTGACAATGAATCCAAGCAATTTTCCTGAAGATACCCCGAATACACATTTCTTGGGGTTCATCTTTAATTGATATTCTCTCGATCTCTCTAATACCCTTGCCAAAACTTTGGCGTGCTCAGCCTTTGTTTTAGACTTAACCAATAAATCATCCACATACACTTCCAGATCTATATGCATCATGTCATGAAATATTGCCATCATAGCCCTCTGATAAGTGGCTCCAGCATTCTTCAATCCAAATGGCATGACAACATAACAGTATGTTCCCCAAGGTGTAGTGAATGAGGTCTTTTCTTGATCCTCTTCTGCCAGCTTAATCTGGTTGTATCCCGAAAATTCATCCATAAACGATAATGTTTCATAGCCAGCAGTGTTATCGATGAGTACATCATTATGAGGCAATGGAAAATCGTCTTTAGGACATGCCCGGTTCAGATCGCGGAAGTCAATGCAAATTCTGACCTTCCCGTCCTTTTTCATAACCGGGACTATATTGGCCACCCATTGTGGATAAAGGACAACTCTAATAAATTTGGCTTTGTGCAATTTATCGACCTCTTCCTTCATCTTTAAAGCCATTTGTGGGTGGAATCGCCTTAATTTCTGTTTGACCGGACTAGCTCCATCTTTTAATGTTAACCTGTGTTCAACTAAAGATGAGTCTAGCCCTGGCATATCTTCATAACTCCAGGCGAAAGTGTCCTTATAATCCTTAAGTACTTGTACCATTGCCTTCTCATCCTCTGTAGAAAGATTTTTGCTGACGAGGACAACCTTAGGTTCGTCTTCAGTCCCTAAGTTTATTTCTTTGATGGGCTCTTCTACGGCAGCTGAGGGTTCATCAAATCTCTTCACTCCACTGGCATACGCCTCAGCCGCGTCCTCATCATCTTCCTCATCTTCAATAATGGGGTCTTTTCCATGCACTAACTCATATACCCCATACCCATCATTAACTGACTCATCGTCCGTACAATCTTCTGGCATCTAAATTGGATCTTCTAAAAGCTGAGGAATTAAAGAGCAAGAAGAACATTTATCAGCTAAGTCCCGGAGGTATCTATCTGGAATTTGCCTACCCTTAGGCTTCCTAGACTTCCTAACCTGACTAACCTGCCTAAAACTGGACTGCCTAACTTCACTAAACTGCCTATCATAACCTAATGGAGATGAAGCAGGATGAAAATCCTGGGATACAAGTGGAAATACAGGAGAATCCTCCCGTAGGGAGGGACAGAGTAGATCTAAGAGAGAATCTTGACCGACGGACCCGCGCGATAGGGGGAAATTGGACAAGTAAGATGTTTCCTCGATGAGGATTTGGGAAGAATTTGTTGCCAAATTGGCGTTTTTTTTTGGACCATCGAGGAGTTAAACATAAAACAAGAATGGATACAAATGGAAGGAGGATCAGACGGAGGAAGCGGCACCAAGGCCAAAGGATTAGGGGGATCATATAGCAATATGTCCCAGATCAGATCATACATCCTCTCTAGGTCGAGAGGAGGGGATGGAATGAGGTCCCGAGGGGACAGAGTGATCATAACGGGCGGAGCCCGTGGAATATCTTCAGTAATGACCCGCGACCAAGTCGGGGTCAAGAGCAGTGTGCGGAATAGAGTATGGAGCATAAAGATATGGGAAGGGTATGTCCCCCTCCAGAGCAGATCTGTTGTATAACCAGCTTCATAGGGGTCATCTGGCTCCCCTTCATCGGTTTCTTCCGACAGCAGTATCCGCTTATCAAAGATGGCACCAGGACCTTCAATCAGCTCGTCGATCTGCGGCGGCCACTTGGGTTCTGCAGGATCTAGGAATAATCTGTTTAGTGCTATGTAGAGGTCCCTTAGATCGAACCGTCTGTACCATTCACATTCGGGGTCATGGAATTTCCTCCTTTTCATAGGCCGCAGAGCCTCCAAGGATTGGTACGTAAGTAGTTCAGAACAATGTCTGGCCAAGTCTCTCCCATATATGTCATGGAGGTCAAAATATGAAGTAATGACCACCGTGTTGTCGTGACTAAGTATGGGCCCTTTTACAAAGTGTGTATACAGGCTCCATGTTAGGGGATCTCGGCCTTCCTTAGGTGGTGTCGACATTGTCTCCAGGATTTTTCGACCTTCTTCAATCTCTGCTTGCTGAACCAGATCTTGCTTCAGCCTTCTTGGCCTATAGCCCATACCACTTCCAGGTGCTGCTCGATGATCTTTGACAGGAGTGGTCCTGCCTTGCAACTGTGTGCCCAGACCTCTCCCAGGCTGATAGCCGTTCTTCATCATGATTCTCCATCCTGGGGTACTCATGCACTTCCCCCTTTTGATAGCATTTAATGGGTAAGGAGAAATGGTGACGGCTTTCAAAGGATCAGCCACTGGCTAGTAGACCTGTAATACCGACAGAAAAGGTTGTCGGCCAGGTAAAACAGCAGATTTAGTATTCAATGTATGAGCAGCAGCAAGGATCGGCATGCTCGTTACTTTAATAATTCGTCCTTTGAAAGGGAATTTGAGGCATTGGTGATTCGTAGAAGGAATTGCCTCAAGAGTTTTAATGTAAGGACGTCCTAGAATGGCATTTATAGAATGGTCAATTTCGAGAATGTGAAATTCAACCTCTGCATGACTTATGGGACCTAGCTCCACTTTTAAATAAACCATTCCCAGAGGGGAACGGGTAGAGTTGTCATATGCTGTAACTGAAATGGGGCTAGGCAGCCACTTCTCCTTGGGCACACCGCACAGCTCTAGGGTCTTTGGGGGTAGAGCATTGATTGAAGCCCCCGTGTCAACCAGGCACGCATCCACGGCCTTCTTGCAGATATTGACCGTGATGCTTAGAGCCATGCTTCTGGCGGCTGGCGGTACTAGTTCCGATGTGTGGAATGTAATAGAGGGCTGATCCCCCTGAGGAACTAGTAGTGCTGCAATTTTCTCTACCGGCACGTCCTCGTTGACCATCACCTTCTGTAGGTATTCCATTAAGGCTTCTTGGTGAATCTTGGACCTTTTAATCAATTCAAGTACGGTGATCCGTGCCGGTGTTCTGTCCAGATGTTTCAACAAGTCATATTGAGTGCCTGGTGCACTCTCTTCATTATGGGCTTCCTCAGTCGGCCTTGATGGGCCGTCTCTGACTGTGGACTGAGGGAAGACTTTGTTGAAAATCCTTCCACTTCGGAGCGCATGTTCCTCAACCGTGGAGGATCCAGGTGACACCTTGAGTACCGCAGAGTCGGGTGGCGTAAGCGGTGCGGAGGGTTGATATGTAGGTGATGGGGTAGGGTTAGGTGGTGGTGGCATGGTGCGGATTAAAGGCCTAGATGATTGGATGGTGGATGGGTAAGTGGTTGGTGAAGTGGGGAATGGGACGCGTAATAGCGGTCTGGATGGTAAGGGCATATCTGGGTAGGTGGTGGTGGTAATGGGCGAAGTAGGGAATGGTACGCGGAGTAATGGCCTAGATGGTAAAAGGGGTGCGTAGTTGGTTTGTGGTGGATTATATGGTGGAGGCGTAGTGGTATGGGGCATGATGGGCTTAAGGAAAGCGGGTGGCGGTAATGGGTTATTGGGTGCGGGCGAGTGATATGTGGGTGTCGGTAGAGGGGTGATGGTAATGGGTTGTGGCCTAGGTATGCGGATGGTGCGGCGTGGTGGTTGTTCTGCGGTACTCTGAACGTGACCCGTTGAATAAAGAGAAGAAGAGTTTTCTATCCTCCACTGTTGCCCACGACTAGCCTCAGACTGGCTGTTCGTCAGAATGGGGGCAACTTGGTTTTGGTTCTCGTGCTCCGGGAGCGGGTTCTGCACTATGCCCATATTTGGTGGCAGTGCTGCCTGTGCTGGTGGTCTTGCTTGCTGCTGTTGTGGTCTTCTCGCCTTCATGGCTGATATATACTTTTTCATCTCCTCCCAGTCTATGCCGCCCTGCTCATTGAGATCATGGATATAATCTCTGAACTAGAAGCAGGTGTCAATGGTATGCCCAAGTTGCCTATGGAAATAGCAATACCTGGACGTGTCGGCATTTTGAGGCCAAACGGCCTTTTCCCTTGGCAAGACTAAGGCATTAGCTGCCATTAGAGCACTGAAGATATCGGCCAAGGATTCTGGGAGGGCAGGGTATTCCGCCCTCTTCGGGCCTGGAGGTCTTCTCGGTTGGTTATAATCACCAGGAGGAGGGACATTATGGTATGCCGGCGGTGCGCGCGGCTGATATTGCTGCTGTTGTTGATATTGCTGTTGCTGGGGCTGCTGGTACTGCAATTGCCTTTGTGGCGGCTGCTGTGGCTGATGCTGGTTCTGGTTCTGATTCGGCTGCTGGGGTCGTTGATATTGTTGCTGATAATGGGGGCTCTGCTGCTGCCTGTACACTTGCTGGTTCGGCTGCTGTGGCCTCTGGTACTGCTGCTGACTCCTCACGAACTGGGGCGAGTTATTGTTCATGCTACTGACTTGCTCATGAGAGAGCGTGCCCTCAGTAGTCGGACCTGTGCTAGGAGAGTTTGGCACTGCAGGCTTCCGAGGTGGAGGCCTGCTAGGTCTGTGAGGATCAAAGACGCTAGAGAACGTTGCGTTTTTTAAGGCATTTTGGCAGTACCGTGCTCTTTCATAGAGCTCTGCCATGTTGGTCAGATTGTTCAAGGAGAGGACTAGCTTGAATTGGGGCGTGGCGTTAGAAATTAACATCTTCACTTGCTCGGACTCGGACAAGTGGTCCTTCACCTTTTCGGCCAGGCCCCGCCACCTGTCAGCAAAACTGACAAACTCCTCATCATGTTTCATCTTTTCGGCAATGAGGTCAGTGATGGACAAGGAGGGTGCAACTCTGTCCTGGTATCGTTGGATAAATTTGCGTGAAACGATACCGTAATCCTCTACTTCGGAGGGTTCTAAAGAAAAGAACCACTCGAGGGCTGGTCCCTCTAGAGATCTCCTGAACAAAAAGGCCAACGACCTCTTGTCGTTCTGCCAGAAAGACGATTCGTACATAAACTCCTTCAGATGTGTAAAGGGGTTACCAGTACCATTGTACTTTCGGTACACTGGCATTTCAGAGGGTGGTAGGTGGAATACCGGCAGGCTGGGTAAGTTGATTTCTGGTACAGCTTTGACCCCCATCATCTTTTGAAGGTCGTTAAACTGCTCATCCATGCGCTCCATCTTGGCCAGCAACGCTTGCGTGGTCAGATCTACCTGGGGAGGAGGAGGAGGCGGAGGTACTTGATAGGCCTGCTGCCTAGAGTATGTTGGACAGGGGGGACAATAAAGAGGAGGTCCGGCAGAGCTTCCGCTATACCCGAGGGCATTTTGATAGACAGGCGTTTGCGGTCTAGCCGGTTGCCTAGAGGATGAAAGCTGCGGCCCAGCTGGCCGAGAAGTGATATGAAGGCCTTCCATGGCCTGATGGATGTAAGGAGGTTGAAGAGGAGGTTGTTGAGTAGCCACAAGGGGAGCCACAGGGTTCGGCTCAGCAGGCTGCAAGGGTGCCTTCCCCTTCAGAATCGATTGGATCGCCTCGAACTGCTGAGGGTCCAGTCGGGAGGCAAGAACTCCCAAAGCGTTGACGAGATCCACAAGATCAGAGGATGAGGGATCATTCTGATTCATGTCTCCCTCAAGATCGGGATTAGGAATCGCATATTCATGCGGGGGAAGATCAGGATATCGATCATGGGGATGAAAGAGAGGGGTCCGGACGTTCCCATCATGTCGATATGGAATGGGGGCAGAATTACGGGAGGCATCAGCATCTCTCCCGTTCTCATAGTTGTAGTCAGAATCCCGAGGGGCATTAGCATCTCCCTCGTAGTTGATGATGGCGTCTTGAGCCATACTCAAGTCCCTGCCTGATCGTAGCAGCATGATGTTAGATTCTCTTTTTCAAAGATTTAACAAACAAGTTGCACAGAGATTAATCAAACAAGTGGATGCTTAACGTGATTTTAAGGTTCCTTGTTGAGTTATTTGAATTGGATTAAACCACAAATTCTCTCAAGGAAAGGATCCTAGTTTCAGTTCAATTTCCACCGTTATTCTCTAGGGCTTTCTCTCACAACGCTTTCAGAATCTAACCGGGACTTCAATTGGTACAACCAGCCCGATGATCAAGGAGGAATACCTTGATTTTGGGGACTTATGGAGGTCTCAACGTCAACTTCTCTACTCTGATCAAGGGACCAACCCAATCAGAGAGAGTTGCTGACGTCAAGTAATGTGTTCCTAAGAAAAGGAGGGTATTTGCCTCAATGCGTATGTCCTACGGCCTGGATGGCCCCTAATGCTTAATAATAATGGATAGCTAGCACTCAAGCCACAGAAATATGAGGACCGAAAAATAATTAAGAAATTGTCTGAATCGCATCGATGGTAGCCGACGCTATTCAAAACAAAACTTAATTTTTTCGCAGAAACAGATACAGACAACAGAGAAAATATGAAGACTGAAAGGCGTCTGGGTGTGTTGACGCGGTTTGAAACGCGTCAGTGCTCCTGGACGCTTTTCAGTTCGCAGAAACAGTTTTGTAGGAGGATTTTCTGGGTTGAATCCTCCTCAAACAGGGTAAAAGCAGTAAATAATCAACTCATGCATATTTTTTTAGTTCCAGATTTTAAACAGGATGATTTACTAACTAAATAACTAGCAAATCAATCAATCACACATCATTTTCATCACAAAAACATCTTTTTAAACTTATCAAGGGGAGGGCAAGATCTTGCCACTGGGGCGTGCACGTGGTGCACGAGGGAAATTAATTAAACTAAAACACTCACCAATTGGTGAGGACGTGTCGAAAGACACAAGTGGTGCACCGTGGGTGCCCGGTTGATGATAGCAAGAACAAAAAACTTAAAAGATGGCGAGACCAACTCCCACTGTGATCGCCAAAAAAGCTGTGAGTGCTTAGAATGACCGTGTGATTATCATGAAAAATCTAGGTTATTTACTGTAAAATAAACCTATTAAAAACAGCAACTAAGTGCAGTGATCGCCAAAAACTTTTAACTAAAAAGTTCCAAAAGAAGTATGATCGCCTACCTGTTTAAACGCGGAAGATATGGAGTCCTTGGTTCCCCTTCCTCAGCCGGTTGAAGAAAGAGAGCCTTTCTTTGCTTTTTGTTCCTGCTGTTGAACTTGAAATTTGAGGTTGAGGTTAAGGTTGAGGATCGTCCAAAAATCCCTTTTGACTTGTGCTTGATTTGCTCCTTTTGATTCTCTCGTTGTTGTTGAGTGCAGCAGGAATAGAAAGAAAATGAGATAAAGAAACAATGATGAGAATTTTAAGCAAAAGCAGTATCTATTCTAATCATGATGCTAAGCATGCAATTAAACAGCAAACTTACTTGTTTTAATGGCTTTTGAAACCTCTTAATCAAGTAAGTTTTGAAGAGAATGAATGTGTTGTGTGTGTTTGCATGAAGTGAATGATGAAGAATGTAAACTGAAATGAAATTGCAGATGCGGAAATAAAAAATTTATGCCCAATTGTTGAATTCTTGAATGGATGAAGACTCTTGAAAAGACGCCGACTTCTGGAAACAGCGCTTCAGCGTTCCGACGTTGTTGCTTTGATCTTCAATTCGCTATCGCTCCAGTAATTCAACTCAAGATTACGCTCTCTCTCACTTTTTTTACTCTTCAACATGTAAGGTATTTAAAGACTTCTTCTGCGTTCGTGATTAACATAGAAAATCTTGAATTTATCCATCTTAACCGACAGATAAATACTGATTAATTCATCTTTATCTGTAATTATCTAAAACGCGTCCACATTGGCTAACGCTTTTCAGATTAAGATAAGGATAAATATCCGGGAAAACTTATCTTTATCTTTATCAGGTAAAACGCGTCCACATGTGTAGACGTCTTTTACACTAATTAAGATAAGGATAAACATCCGTAAGAAAAGTTAAAATAGCTTAGGAAACCTAAAAAGCGTCAGCACTCACAGACGCCTTTTAGCTAATTAATCAATTGATTAAAATTCAAATTTAAACGTTAAAATAGGAATAAACTCTAAATGGCGTCCACATAGGTTGACGTCTTTTAGAATTCTGAATCGCGTCCACACAGGTTGACACGTTTTAGAATTCTGAATCGCGTCCACACAGGTTGACACGTTTTAGAATTCTGAATCGCGTCCACACAGGTTGACACGTTTTAGAATTCTGCATATTTTAACTGAAATTTGAGCTAAAATCAATTTAATTGATTAACTTAAACATGTCTGTTAAATCCGACACTCAAAAATATCAATAAAAATTAATCAATGATTAAATATCAAACCATTCTGAGGCATTATTATATGATATTAAATTTACTCAAAATGACGTCAAAATTAGCGTGTCTACAAGAGGGACTTGGTCTCGCCATCTTTTAGTTTTTTCTTCTTGCTATCATCAATCGGGCACCCACGGTGCACCACTTGTGTCTCTCGACACGTCCTCGCCAATTGGTAAGTGTTTTAGTTTAATTAATTTCCCTCGTGCACCACGTGCACACCCCAGTGGTAAGATCTTGCCCTCCCCGTTGATTAGATAAAAAAGCTGTTTTGTGATGAAATGCTGAGTGATTGATTGATATCTTACTTGTTTAGTTAGTAAAATCATCCTGTTAAAATCTGGAACTAAAAAAATCTGCATGAATTGATTATTTACTGCTTTTATCCTGTTTGAGGAGGATTCAACCCAGAAATTCCTTCTGCAAAACTGTTTCTGCGACTTGAAAAGCGTTTGGGAGCGCTGACGCGTTTTCAAACGGCGTCAATATACCCAGACGCCTTTCAGTCTTATTTCTCTGCTGTCTGCAATCCAAGCTTCTGTGAAAAATTAAGGTTCTGTTTGAAAGGCGTCGACTACCCTCGACGCGGTTCAGGCAGTTTCTTATTTTTCTTCAGTTCTCAGATTTTTGTGACTTGAGTGCTACTACCCATTATTATTAAGCATTAGAGGCCATCCAGGCTATAGGTCATACACATTGAGGCGAATACCCTCCTTTTCTTAGGAACACACTACTTGACGTCAGCAACTCTCTCTGATTGGGTTGGTCCCTTGATCAGACTAGAGAAGTTGACGTTGAGGCCTCCATAAGTCCCCAAAATCAAGGTACTCCTCCTTGATCATCGGGCTGGTTGTACCAGTTGAAGTCCCAATTAGATTCCATAAACGTTGTGAGAGAAAGCCATAGAGAATAACGGTGGATATTGAACTGAAACTATGATCCTTTCCCTGAGCGAATTTGTGGTTTAATTGAACCCAAATAACTCAACAAGGAATCTTAAAATCACGTTAAGCATCCACTTAATTGATTAATCTCTGTGCAACTTGTTTGTCGAATCTTTGAAAAAAGAATCTAACATCATGCTGCTGCGATCAGGCAGGGACTTGAGTATGGCTCAAGACGCCATCATCAACTACGAGGGAGATGCTAATGCCCCTCGTGATTCGGACTACAACTATGAGAACGGGAGAGATGTTGATGCCTCCCGTAATTCTGTCCCCATTCCATATCGACAAGATGGGAATGTCCGGACACCTCTCTTTCACCCCCATGATCGATATCCTGATCTTCCCCCGCATGAATATGCGATTCCTAATCCCAATCTTGAGGGGGACATGAATCAGAATGATCCCTCATCCTCTGATCCTTCGGATCTCGTCAACGCTTTGGGAGTTCTTGCCTCCCGTCTGAACCCTCAGCAGTTTGAGGCAATCCAGTCTATTCTGAAGGGGAAGGCACCCATGCAGCCTGCTGAGCCGAACCCTGTGGCTCCCCCTGTTGTCCCTCAACAACCTCCTCTTCATTCTTCTTACATCCATCAGGCCGTGGAAGGCCTCCATATTACTTCTCGGCCGGCTGGGCAGCAACGTTCATCTTCTAGGCAACCGGCTAGACCGCTAACGCCTGCTTATCAAAATGCCCTCGGGTATGGCGGAAGCTCTGCCGGACCTCCTCTTTACTGTCCTCCCTGTCCGACGTACTCTAGGCAGCAGGCCTATCAAGTACCTCCACCTCCTCCTCCTCCCCAGGCAGATCTGACAACGCAAGCGTTGCTGGCCAAAATGGAGCGCATGGATGAGCAATTCAACAACCTCCAGAAGATGATGGGGGTCAAAGCTGCACCGGAAATCAACTTACCGAGCCTGCCAGTGTTCCACCTGCCACCCTCTGAGATGCCAGTGTACCGGAAGTACAACGGTACTGGTAACCCCTTCACCCACTTGAAGGAGTTTATATACGAATCGTCTTTCTAGCAGAACGACAAGAGGTCGTTGGCCTTTTTGTTCAGGAGATCTCTAGAGGGACCAGCCCTCGAGTCGTTCTTTTCCTTGGAACCCTCCGAAGTAGAAGACTACGGTATCGTCTCTCGTAAATTTATTCAACGATACCAAGACAGAGTTGCACCCTCCTTGTCCATCACTGACTTGATAGCAGAAAAAATGAAACCTGATGAAGAATTTGTCAGTTTTGCCGACAGGTGGCGGGGCTTGGCCGAGAAGGTAAAGGATCACTTGTCCGAGTCCGAACAAGTGAAGATGCTAATTTTCAACGCCACGCCCCAGTTCAAACTAGTCATCTCCCTGAACAATCTGACCAACATGACAGAGCTCTATGAAAGAGCACGGTACTGCCAGAATGCCTTCAAGGACGCTACGTTCTCTAGCGTCTTTGATCCTCACAGACCTAGCATGCCTCCACCTCGGAAGCCTGCAGTGCCAAATGCTCCTAGCACAGGTCCGACTATTGAGGGCACGCTCTCTCATGAACAGGTTAGTAGCATGAACAATTACTCGCCCCAGTTTGTGAGGAGTCAGCAACAGTACCAGAGGCCACCGCAGCCGAACCAGCAGGGGTATAGGCAACAGCCGAACCCTCAATATCAGCAGCCCCAATATCAACGGCCCCAGCAGCCGAACTAGAACCAGCAACAGCAACAGCCACAGCAGCCGCCGCAACGGCAATTGCAATACCAGCAGCCACAACAACAGCAGTACCAGCAACAGCAGCAATATCAGCCGCGTGCACCGCCGGCATACCATAATGTCCCTCCTCCTGCTGACTACAATCAGCAGAGAAGACCTCCAGGCCCGAAGAGGGCAGAATACCCAGCCCTCCCAGAATCTTTGGCAGACATTTTCAGTGCCTTAATGGCAGCTAATGCCTTAGTCTTGCCAAGAGAAAAGGCAGTTTGGCCTCAGAATGCCGACACGTCCAGGTATTGCTATTTCCATAGGCAACCTGGGCACACTATTGACACATGCTTCCAGTTTAGAGATTATATTCATGATCTCAACGAGCAGGGCGGCATAGACTGGGAGGAAATGAAAAAGTACACATCAGCCATGAAGGCAAGAAGACCACAGCAGCAGCAGCAAGCAAGACCACCAGCGCAAGCAGCGCCACCACCCAACATGGGCATAGTGCAGAACCCGCTCTCGGAACACCAAAACCAAAACCAAGTTGCCCCTATCTTGACAAACAGCCAGTCTGAGACTCACCGTGGGCAACAGTGGAGAATAAAGGACTCTTCCTCTCTTTATTCAACGGGTCATATTCCGAGTACCGCAGAACGACCACCACGCCGCACCATCTACATACCCAGGCCACAACCCATTACCATCACCCCTCTACCGACACCCGCATCCAATAACCCATTACCACCACCCGCCTTCCTCAAGCCCATTACGCCCCACACTCCTACGCCTCCATCATATAACCCACCGCAAACCAACTACGCGTCCCTCCTACCATCCAGACCGCTATTACGCGTACCATTTCCTACTTCACCCGCTACCACTACCGCTTACCCAGACACCATCCAACCATCCAGACCGCTACTACGTGTACCATTCCCCACTTCATCCACTCCAATCATGTACCCATCCACCATCCAACCGTCTAAACCTCTAATCCGCACCATGCCACCACCACCTAACCCAACGCCATCACCTACATACCAACCCTCCGCATCACCTACACCACCCAACTCTGCGGTACTCAAAGTGTCACCCGGATCCTCCACGGTTGAAGAACATGCGCTCCGGAGTGGAAGAATTTTCAACAAAGTATTTCCTCAGTCAACAGTTAGAGACGGCCCATCACAGCCGCCAGAGGAAACACACAATGAAGAGAGTGCACCAGGCACTCAATATGATTTGTTGAAACATTTGGATCGAACACCGGCACGGATCTCCATACTTGAACTGATCAAGAGATCGAAGAGTCACCAAGAAGCCTTGATAGAATATTTGCAGAAGGTGATGGTCAACGAGGACGTGCCGGTAGAGAAGATTACAGCATTATTAGTTCCTCAGGGGGACCAGCCCTCCATTACATTTCACACATCGGAACTAGCACCGCCAGCAGCCAGAAGCATGGCTCTGAGCATCACGGTCAACATTTGCAAGAAGGCCGTGGATGCATGCCTGGTAGATACAGGGGCTTCGATCAATGTTTTACCACCGAAGACCCTAGAGCTGTGCGGTGTGCCCAAAGAAAAATGGCTGCCTAGCCCCATCTCAGTGACGGCATATGACAACTCCACCCGTTCTCCTCTGGGAATGGTTTATTTGAAGGTGGAGCTAGGCCCTATAAGTCATGCAGAGGTCGAATTTCACATCCTAGAAATCGACCCTTCTATAAATGCCATTTTGGGTCGTCCTTACATTAAAACTCTTGAGGCGATTCCCTCAACGAATCACCAATGCCTCAAATTCCCTTTCAAAGGACGAATTATTAAGGTGACGAGCATGCCGATCCTTGCTGCTGCTCATACCTTGAATATTAAATCTGCTGCTTTACCTGGCCGACAACCTTTTCTGTCGGTATTACAGGTCTACCATCCAGTGGCTGATCCTCTAAAAGCCGCCACTATATCTCCATACCCGTTAAATGCCATAAAAAGGGGGAAGTGCATGAGTACCCCAGGATGGAGAATTATGATGAAGAACGGCTACCAGCCTGGAAGAGGTTTGGGCACACAGTTGCAAGGCAGGACCACTCCTGTTAAAGATCACCGAGCAGCACCTGGAAGTGGTCTGGGCTACAGGCCAAGTAAACTGAAGCAAGACACGGTTCAGCAAGAAGATGGTCAGAAAATCTGGGAGACAACGTCTACACCACCCAAGGAAGGCCGAAATCCCCTAACATGGACCCTATATACTCATTTTGTAAAGGGGCCCATAATTAGCCACGACAACACGGTGGTCATTACTTCGTGTTTTGACTTCCATGACATATATGGGAGAGACTTGGCCAAGCATTACTCGGAACTACTTATGTACCAATCCTTGGAGGCTCTGCGGCCTATGAAAATGAGAAAATTCCATGATCCTGAATGCGAATGGTACAGGTGGTTCGATCTGAGAGACCTTTACATTACACTGAATAGACTGTTTCTAGATCCGGCAGAACCCAAGTGGCCGCCGCAGATTGATGAGCTGATTGAAAGTCCTGGTGCTATCTTTGACAAGCGGATATTGTTGTCTAAAGAAACCGATGAAGGGGAGTCAGATGACCCCTATGAAGCTGGCTACACTACAGATCTGCTCTGGAGGGGGACATACCCTTCCCATATTTTCATGCTCCATACTTTATTCCGTACATTGCTCTTGACCCCGACTTGGTCGCGGGTCATTATTGAAGATATTCCACGGGCTCCGCCCGTTATGATTACTCTGTCCCCTCGGGACATCATTCCACAACCTCCTCTCGATCTAGAGAGGACGTATGATTTGATATGGGACATACTGTTGTATGATCCCCCTAACCCTCTGGCCTTGGTGCCACTTCCTCCATCTAATTCTCCTTCTATTTGTATTCATTCATGTTTTATACTTAACTCCTCCACTATCCAAAAAAACACCAATTTGGCAACAAATTCTTCCCAAATCCTCATTGAGGAAACCTCCTACTTGTCCGATCACACCCCATTGCGCGGGTCTTTCGGCCAAGATTCTCTCCTAGATCTACTATGTCCTTCCCTTCAGGAGGATTCTCCTGTATTTCCACTTGTATCCCAGGATTTCCATCCTGCTTCATCTTCATTAGGTTATAATAGGGAGTTTAGTGAAGTTAGGCAGTCTAGTTTTAGGCAGGTTAGTCAAGTTAGGAAGTCTAGGAAGCCTAAGGGTAGGCAAATTCCAGATAGATACCTCCAGGACTTAGCTGATAAATGTTTTTCTTGCTCTTTGATCCCTCAGTTTTTAGAAAATCCAATTCAGATGCCAGAAGACTGTATGAATGATGAGTCAGTCAATGATGGGTATGGGGTGTATGAGTTAGTACATGAAAACGACCCCATGGTTGAAGATGAGGAAGATGACGAGGACGCAGCTGAGGCATATGCCAGTGGAGTGAAGAGATTCGATGAACCCTCAGCTGCCGTAGAAGAGCCCACCAAAGAAATCAATTTAGGGACTGAAGATGAACCTAAGGTTGTCCTCGTCAGCAAAAATCTTTCTACAGAGGATGAGAAGGCAATGGTACAAGTGCTTAAGGACTATAAGGACACTTTCGCCTGGAGTTATGAAGATATGCCAGGGTTAGACTCTTCTTTAGTTGAACACAGATTAACGTTAAAGGAAGGAGCTAGCCTTGTCAAGCAGAAATTAAGGCGATTCCACCCACAAATGGCTTTAAAGATGAAGGAAGAGGTCGACAAATTGCATAAAGCCAAACTTATTAGAGTTGTCCTTTATCCACAATGGGTGGCCAACATAGTCCCGGTCATGAAGAAGGACGAGAAGGTCAGAATTTGCATTGACTTCCGCGATCTGAACCGGGCGTGTCCTAAAGATGATTTTCCATTGCCTCACATTGATGTACTCATTGATAATACCACTGGCTATGAAACTTTATCGTTTATGGACGGATTTTCAGGATACAATCAGATTAAGCTAGCAGAAGAAGATCAAGAGAAAACCTCATTCACTACACCTTGGGGAACATACTGCTATGTTGTCATGCCATTCGGATTAAAGAATGCTGGAGCCACTTATCAGAGGGCTATGATGGCAATATTTTATGACATGATGCACATAGATCTAGAAGTGTATGTGGATGATTTATTGGTTAAATCTAAGACAAAGGTTGAGCACGCCAAAGTTTTGGCAAGGGTATTAGATAGATCGAGAGAGTATCAGTTAAAGATGAACCCCAAGAAATGTGTATTCGGGGTATCTTCAGGAAAATTACTTTGATTCATCGTCAGCAAACGGGGAATTGAGATCGATCCCAACAAGGCGAAGGCTATCAGAGAAATGCCACCTCCCAAAAACTTGAAAGAGTTGAGAGGATTAATCGGGAGGTTGCAATTTATTCGCCGTTTTGTCTCCCAGCACTCACAAAGGTGCAAGCCGTTTTACGAGCTTACCAAGCCGGGAGTCAAATTCAATTGGCACGATAAGTGTCATGAGGCATTCGATGGATTAAAGAACTATTTAGCAAGTCCTCCTGTTTTGAGATCACCATCTCCAGGCAAACCATTGATACTTTATATTTCTGTCCTGGATGATGCTGTGGGAGCTGTCCTAGCACAAGAGGATGAAGAAGGAAAAGAGAGGGCAGCCTACTATCTCTCTAAACTTCTCAACCCCGCTGAACAAAGATACACAGCGATGGAGAAAACATGTGCAGCATTGGTCTGGGTTGTGCATAAATTGAAGTATTATTTTCTGGCCCATGAAGTCCATCTCATCGCCAGGATGAATCCGATCCAATTCCTTCTGGAGAAATCTGTTCTTACTGATAGGTTAGCGCGATGGCAAAGCTTTCTATCTCAATTCGATATCATTTATATTCAGCAGAAAGTGATCAAGGGCTATGCCATAGCAGAACATCTCGCTCATCATCCCCTTCCTCGTTTCGATCTAGTGCGATCAGAGTTTCCGGATGAGAAACTGATGTCCATAAATCAAATCAGAGATGATATGTGGACTCTGCATTTTGACGGAGCTTTGAATTCTCATGGAAAGGGGATCGGTATCGTTCTGTTATCACCCGAAGGTGTCACCATTCCACAAGCCTTTCAGCTTGATTTTCCAGTCACTAACAATATAGCTGAATACGAGGCACTTCTTACTGGCCTCGAGGCTGCTCATTTCCATGGTGCCACTAAACTCAGGATTGTAGGTGATAGCCAACTGATTCTTCGCCAAGTGCTGACCAAGTATCGAACTCTTGACCCCAAACTCAAGTCTTATCAAGAACTTACTTCTGCTTACTCAAAACTTTTCACGAAATTGATCTTTGTCCATGTCCCTAGGAATCAAAATATCTTAGCTGACGCTCTAGCTTCACTTGCCTCATCTCGTAATTTTCCAATCAGCAAGAAATCCGAATCAATCATAGTTCATAGGCGTCTTTCACCCGCCGTGAAAGACCCTTCATTCCTTAGAACTAAGGAGAAGTTGCTGAAGAAAGTTAAGGACGGAGATATCATTGAAAAAAGAGAAATCATGTTGATGAAGTTGTTAGAAGAGATGGATGATGAACAGAAGCCATGGTATTATGAAATTGCCAAATATTGTTAAGATCAATCATATCCTGAGGAAGCTACAACTGAGGAGAAGAGAGCTATCAGAAGAGTTGCTCAACGATACACCCTAGTTGGAGGAGCATTGTACAAGAGAGGTTTTGATGGAGTTCTTCTGAGATGTCTAGACGAAGATGAGCTTTGGAAGGTTATGGAAGGAGCTCATAGTAGAGTTTGTGGTGGCCATGTCAATGGACAGATGCTAGCAAAGAAGATCCTTAGACAAGGATTTTATTGGCCAACCATGGAAGAAGACTGTGTAGGATATGTCCGTAGGTGTGCTAAGTGTCAACTTCACGCCGACAAAATTCATTCTCCTGCATCTTCACTCCATCATGTTTCTTCCCCATGGCCTTTCTCCATGTGGGCTTTCGACATTATTGGACCCCTTGGTAATCCAGATTCCGGCATCAAGCAAAAATCTTTCATTCTCACGGCAACGGAATACTTCACCAAGTGGGCAGAAGCTGAAGCGTATGTGGAGATCAAAGCATCAACCGTCTGCAAGTTCATCATGAAGAACATCATCAGCCGATTGGGAATTCCAAGTACCAGCGTCACCGACAATGGACCACAGTTCGTGTCACAAGAATTAAAGGACCTCTGCAACAGGTATAGAATTGCATTGCATCATTCATCTCCTTATTATCCGCAAGGCAATGGCCAAGCAGAGGCAACTAACAAGACTTTGATAAAAATCATCAAAAAGACGTGCAAATCTAATAAATTTGCAGACTGGCCAGAAAAATTGGTTGAGGCTCTATGGGCCTACCGAACTTCAATCCGCACACCTACCGGGCAAACTCCTTATTCCTTAACATTTGGAATGGAGGCGGTAGTTCCATATGACATCCTTATACCGTCATTAAGAGTACAATTGAATAAGGAATTCTCCATTGATGAACATCGTTCAGCACTCCTTGCTTAATTGGAACTCTTAGACGAGAAAAGATGGTCAGCTGCTAATCATGCAAAAGTTTATCAAAATAGACTAGTACGTTTTTATCAAAAGAAAGTCATTGAACGTAAGTTCAAAGTCGTTGAAATGGTCGTCAAAAGGATTTTTGTAAAACTTGGTGGTCCGCGTTCTAAGCTCCAACCCAACTAGGAAGGACCTTATGTTGTACCGCACACTTTTCCTGGTAATGCTTATCGTCTTGTTAATGCAGAAGGAGAAGAGCTAAATCATTCCTGGAATGGCTTACATCTTAAGAAATACTACCCTTAGGTTAAAGAGTCGATCAGCATGGTACTAAGACCAGTGGAATCAGAAAATTTATAAACTCAAATTTCCTTATTAGTCTGGATAATTTAATTTCAAACCCATTACTACACACACTGACACGTTTGATTCGTGAGTAACAAGAGATGCCAAGTCCTAAGGAATACCGAAAGCTTGACTGAAAGTGTAAAGTACAAGTCATTCGTTTTAAAATAAAATTCTGTTTTACACTCGGCCCATGATGTCGGAACGAGGCTTAGAATAGACTACCAAGAATACCTACCATCTTAGTAAGAGGCCGTCATAAAAAAATGGGAGAGATCCGTCCCAGAAAAAAAAGAGAATAGAAAAGCAAAAGCAAAGGGCAAAAATTCAAATGTCAAATCAAAAGGCCATTATATTACAAACGTTACATCAAGGCCATGAAATGAAATAAAAGGGAACGCAAGGTCGATAAATACCCAGGAAAGAAAATGACCGAACCCCAACGGATATTAGGGTAGGAAAGGAACATCTTTTTAAGTCTCCGGAACCTTCTCATGGGCTTTCTAAACTTTTTCTTCTTTTCTTTCTAAAGAGGCGTACTCCAAACTTAAGGAATGCCTTAGATTGACTAAGGGTCAAATCATCAAATGGGATCACGAATGGAAACACAAATTCAAACACGATGGGTTTAAAGTTAAGTTGTTAAAGAACAATTTGGGAATTAAGTTAATAAATGAATATGATCTTTTGATCTGAGTACCATGCTGATCTTTTAGTCAAAATCAAAAAAATACATATGTCAAAAATCCAAAAAAAATTACATATGTCAAAAATCCAAAAAAATACATATGTCAAAAATCAAAAAAAAAATATATGTCCAAAATCCAAAAAATACATATGTCAAAAATAAAAAAAAATACATATTTCAAAATCAAAAAAAATACATATGTCAAAAATCCAAAAAAATACATATGTCAAAAATAAAAAAAAAATACATATGTCAAAAATCCAAAAAAATACATATGTCGAAAATCAAAAAAAATACATATGTCGAAAATCCAAAAAAATACATATGTCAAAAATCCAAAAAAATACATATGTCAAAAATTCAAAAAAATACATATTTCAAAATTCCAAAAAAATACATATGTCAAAATAAATAAAAAAAGCATATATTTCAAAACCCAAACAAAAATGAATATTTCAAAACAACAAAAATATTTAATTTAGCATTTGCTTATTGCACTTGGTATGTCTCATTCCTTTTATTTTCAGTGAGCATCTGTTTGCTTGCATGTTGCATTTTGCTTAAGTCTGTTTATAGTTCGATTACCTTTGTTGATAAAGGCTATGCCCCTTGACCATTTATTTAAGGAAAAGATCGATTGACCAATTATTTGGTCAGGCAAGGGGCTAAGCCTAAATAGATACTTAACATGTTTGTTAAGTGATGTACAGGATGCAAGACAAACACGGGAACACAAGATTGGAGCCCAAAAAGTGCTATGTATATCATCAAAAGCTGTTTTGTACATGATACATGGAAGAAAAAGAAAATACATAAGCCCTTAAGGCTGGCTCTCCCCTCCGCCCTCATCAAGCTGGCTCTGGGCCTCGTCAGGCGCGTCCGGTGCTGGACCTCGGCTGGGAGGTGGAGGTGGCCCCATCGCGCTCGGCCCTGCCTGGCCAGAAGACATGGCGACACTGGCCGTGAAAGCACTCGTCAGACCACGCTCCTGGGCACGCTGCCGGGCTCGCTGATACCGTTCCTCCACCATCCTGGGCTCGTGCTCTGCAACCGACAAGCGACCCTGAAGACTCTCCAGTCGAAGGAGGTCGCGATCTCTCTCCTCGGTCACGACCTCCAGGCGAATCTGGAGACGTGCAAGATCTCCAGTCGAGAGACGAGCCACCTGCTCCTCCAGAGACCGGATCCGCGCCGCATCGGCCTCAGCACGAGCAGCTGCCGCGCGAGAACGCTCCAGCTCCGCTTCAACCCTCTGAAAGGCTTCCTGAAGCTCAGCAACCTGAAGGAAAAGCCACCGTTAGTCCAAGGCAATCAAATAATTAAAATCAAATTCATGAGTCAAAGTCAAAGAACTTACCCGAGCAGCCCGGTCCTCCTCCGCAAGAGAAGCCCGGTGGATGGCGGAGGCGAGCTGGCTCTGGAGGTCAGCCAGAGCGGCATCATAAGCAGCAGAAGATGATGACGAAGCTCCGAAGGAAGAGGGAGCCGCCTGGGTGTAGACGACTCGCTGCACCAAAAGACAACCGTCAGTGTCAATCACCAAAACAATTAATTAATTAAAACATGCATTCATAACATGCATACATACCAGATCAAACAACTCTTTCTGGACTTGTTCGAGCTGGGCCTCCGCATCATGTAGGCTGGCCCGGAGGTCGATGATGACCGCGTCACGTGCATACTGCATATCACACATACATACATTCATTCACAAACATAAATCAAGATAATAATAAAATTGAAGATGCATAAATGCATACTTACAACGAGTGGTCGGAGGAGCCGAAGCTGATCGGCGTAGTGGGCCCGGTACTGCTGGAGGTAGGCCTCGCTACTCTCCGCCCGTGACTCCACTCTGACACCCCGGCGATGCCAATCTTCATATTGTTCCGGGAATTTTGCACGCCAGTCTGTGAGGGCTTGCTTGCCCCTCATGCTCCTCCCCACGCCCTCCGGGACCTCCTCGTCGATCCACTCCTGGTGGAGGCCCAGCGTCCTCATCACGAGCCGGAGGCGGAGGGGCTCGATTTCGTTGAGGCAATGCACCCACATTTGCCTCCCGAACCTCCTCCTGCCAGCCGTCACCCACGGCTGACCCTCCTCGCCCATACCAAGGTACGGGCGCCAGATCACCTGCATATAGGTTAAGTGCATTCATGTAAATAACTTGCATTTAATGAATAAAAGATTGCATTTAATTAAACAAGTTAAAAACTTACCAGTAGCTCGGGGTAGTCCAGGAACTGACGGCGGAGGGCCGTCAGCTGGTGATGCTGTGGGGCCGTGTCCACAATTGGCTGCCAACGGCAGGCCAATGGGACGGCGCTAGGTCTCGCAATCCGCGCTCTGCCGAGCGGGAAGTAATGGTAGCTCCACACCTGCATTCATGAACATATAAGTTAGGAAAAATCATCATATCATATTGCATATCATGAACAAATAATGAAACAACTTAATACCTGGAGGAACGGCGAGAAGCCGCTGACAGTGGTCTCACGGTCCGGCGTGACCGCAGACAAATCGGCGAAGAGGTGGGCCAGAAGGGCCGCACCCCAGGCGTACTCCCCTAAGCTATCTAAATCATCTAACAAGTAAAGAAACCTACAGTGAATGTGGTCGCCCTTCGTACCGAAGAGCAACCGACCAAAGAAGAAAACTAAGAAAACTCTAAGCTGCCTATCTACCTCCTCCCCCTGACTAGGGTCGCTACAGTAGACAAGGGAGGATGACTCAACTAACCTATCCCTAAACTCCTCCCGGGTCTCGTCAGACCGACGCCGGGGCTCATCTAATCCTAAGGCTGCCTCTACTTCTATCCTAGAGACCATCCTGGACTCCCTACCTATGCTAGATACCTCTATCCTTAGTAGAGCCTCTGCTAATCCCTGGTAGTTGGGGTAAGTCACCCCACTCACAGGTCGGCCCTCTACCCTGAGGCCAGTGATCCTGGCCACATCTTCTAAAGTGGGGATCATATGTCCTCAGGGCATTAGGAATGCCCGACTCTCTGTGTGCCAACGCTCCCTAAGCGCCTGCAGCAAGACCAGATCGAGCCAAAATGGCTCGATATCTAGTACCTCACCGAACCCCATCCGGCGCAGGCGCGCCCTCTGGAAGTCCGGGAGTCCCCTATAGGCACCTATCACTAGGTCCCAACTAATCCTGGACCTCATCACTCCCTGCAAATAAAAACTTAAAAAATAGGGTCAGTAATGAATAAAAACAGGAAAAACAGTTCTGTTTTCAAAGGCGTCAGCATATATAGACGTTTTTCAAAACACGTCAACATGACCTGACGCAATTCAAATTCATTTTCTACCTAATTAAAAATTCGGAATTAGTCTTGAAAGACGTCAACCCAGTATGACGCCTTTTGAATGGCGTCACCTGGTCTGGACGCCTTTCAAGGTCCGATTCCGGGTTCTTTGAAGAACCCATTTCTCCCCTTTTTTTCATTCATCCCACAGAGAGCTTACCGTGTGGAGGTCGCCCTCCTCTTCTTCCTTCATTGCTATAGGCGTCGGTGGAGGGAACTCTTCCTCCAAAAATGCCGCCGCCTCGGCGAGTGCCGCCGGAACCTCCTCGGGAGCTTCCTCCTCATGCCTTCGCCGCCTCTTGGCCAAGGCCTTCATTTTCCTAGAGCCCTCGCCGCATTCCATGATCAAGAAAGGGAGTTTTTGAGGGAGAGAGAGGGAGATCGCCGGAGCTCGGAGGTCGCCGGAGAGATGAAGAAAGAGAGAGTTTTGTGAAAAGTGAGGAAGAAAAGGGGCCTTCGCGGGTCTGTAAACGAAAGGTTAAAAGGCGTCTACTCAGAACGACAAGTTTTAGCGCCCATAAGTTGAGGTGGCAAGGACAGGTGTTTGAAATTGAATGAAAGGGGTCTACATGGGATGACGCGTTTCAGATTACCGCCAATTTTGGTCAGAGCCGTACACGGCATGATGATGAAAGACGTCTGATCTTCTAGACGCTTTTTAGGAAGATTAATCACGGAATTAATGACGGAATCCTAGAAAAAGTAGGAGAGAGAATTGAAAGGCGTCTAGTATGAAAAACGCAATTTAAGGTTTTATTAGGATTTTTGAAGATTAAATTGAATTTCTGGAAAATGAATTATGGTTGAAAGGCGTCTTTCTGAGTGGACGCGTTTTGCATTAACAGAACTCGAAATGTCAAATTTTCAGGAAAAATCAAGTTTTTATTAAAGGAAAAATCATGTGCACATCACAGAAAGTTAAGGAAAGATTTCAAGGCAAAAAAAAAAATAGTTCTTTATTCAATAAAATCTTTTATTACCTCAAAAAAAAAAAAAAAAAAGAGAAAGAAGACATTTAAGGGAGAATTTCATGAAGACCTTTAAGGTAAGGAAATTTCAATCATTTATCTCTATCTTTAGAGAATTTTACACGGTAACTAAAGCCAAGGTTCCACAAAGTAGTGATGATTTCTATGGCTTCATAATCTTCGTCGGATTCCAAGGCACGTTTCTTGATCGGGGATGTAAAGGAGAACTCAGAGAATTCACGACGGCCCAAGCTAAGCTGAGTAAGGCACCGATGAGGATTGTATAACACGAACTCGGTGGCTCCAATCAACTTGAGATCTGCTCCCGCTGCACGGCGCACCCAAACAGGTTTTCCAACAAGAGCGAGTGGAGACGAGTCAAATATATCGGACGTCATGAGCTTCCAATACTCCCTCCAGTCGGCCCGGGTCTTGAGCTTTGGGACCTTGTTGACCATATGCTCATTGAACTTTACAATATTAGCAATGCAATGGATTGGACTATTCAAGAAGATTTGAGATGGATTCAGAGGCCTCTTCTTGCAGTACTCGAACTTGAAGTGAAGTTCAACCCACAAGGCAAAGAGTAACATGCACCCATAGGGAGGACGACCCATAGATGCCGCAGAAAGCCCGCTGTAAAGATATGCCAAAAGTGCAGTGCTAATGGATTTACCTTCAAAGATTGCGCAGATGGCACTGACCTGGTCGTCTTCCAAGATGTTGTCCTGCGCAGGGAAGAACAAGGCACCGGCAAGGCATGTGACGAAAGCTTTCGTCACATCCTCTGCTTCATCCTCCCTTAGATCATCAATTTCATATAGAGTCCACTCAGCGAGCTTTGCAAGATTGATCCCCTTTTTAGTAAGGCATCCTTTAGCCTCTGAAGGATCCTTCATGATTGATGTCAACAATTGTTGACCGGTAATTCTCTCTCTTGTCAAAGCTATTTTATCTTTGTTATCTTTGGTCTTTGGGAGACCCAATAGAAGCTCCGCCTCCTCCAAAAGGATCGTGCACTCGAAGTCTTGGAAGAAGAACGTATGAGTTTGGGGATGCCACCACTCAATTAAGGCACCCATAGCCGCCCAATCTACGTTCGCACTCTTGTAATTTTTGGCAAGCACCACTAGACCTTGAAGATTACACTTGGATATGAAAACTTGCATTGAAAGCTTAACACTTTTTGCAAGTTTACGAATCCAAGGGAGAGAGGTAAACTTCCTTGGGCCAGGAAACATGGGATAATTCTGGAAACAAAAGGAAGAACATGAAGAACAAGATGAAGAACAAGAAGAAGAATTGAAGGGAAGTTGATTTAACTTACTTGAAGATTAGGAAAACTTCTCTAGAGACATCTTCATCCTCTTATTTGAAGAACCCATCTTTTTTTTTTCGGAGTTCTTCCTTCTTGAAGCTTGGAAACCTTAAAACTTTGAAGAAACCTTGAAACTTTGGAAGAAAACTCAACCTACGATCTTTGGATTATGGTAGGATTGCTTGGGAACAACCTAAGGGTGTTTATATAGAAGGAATTGCGATCTTAAGAAGACTTTTCCGGATTGGAAAAGGGATGTGCATTGGTAGAGTTGGAATTCGAATAGAGAACAACCAGAAACCTGTTTCTGTGAGTAAAAGGCGTCGAGGATAACCGTCGCGTTTCAATGTTGAATGGCGTCTGCTCGACCTGACGCGTTTTAACAATTCTATGTTTTACCCGAAATTCTGTATATTTGTTTAGAATTATTAATGATTTTTTATTGCAGAAAATTCAAGTAAAGCTGGAAATATCGAGAAGATCCCACTGTGGGAGTCAAGAAGTCCTGACCATGGCTAAAAAGACGGTTATTTCTACCCTTGTACTCCTTTCATGTAATTATTTCATTTGCATTACTATATGTTAAGTATTTACTAGAGTATGTCAAGGACCTTGTGGTTTTGATGAAACTGGAATTTGAGTTCCCCTACAACAAAAACTGTGATAATTCCCGAGAATTCTTAATCGCACGGATAGGCCGTTGGATTGTTAATTAGTGAGGACGATGGTTCCATCTTTTGTAAAATGGTGCGTGGATAAACGAGCTTCGGCTTAGCACTGAATTACAAGAACTGGTATCTTGACTCATTAATGACAATTTCACAATATTATCCTTGATTAATTTATATTTTATTTGACTTTATATTTTTCTTTTAGCCCAGCATGCATCATATAGGACTTTGAAATCACTGTGATAAAGATTAATTATTTATTAAGTTTCAGACCATTAATTAAATAACTTCCAACATGATATGAAATATTCCATTCTGAATTGAGTATCTTGATTATCTTTGAGGTTCGCTTGAAGATATCATTGGAATTCTATCCTTTCCTGGATTCTTTATCCAATATTTCTTGTTTTCTTTTAAGATCCATCATGGATGCAGCACGTCCACATTGGCTGGCAAACGCTCCCCATGATGAAACCTACAGCGTCTACGACCTGGGGTACTTCCCACTCCGAGGAGGTTGATCGACTTTATTTCCTTGTCTACCTCATCCAGACATGATTGATTCTATTGATCTCCTTGAACTATCTTCATTGATAATTTTGAAAAAAATTCCAATCATGTGATGTTAAGAGCGTGTCTCATCACACCTTATCATCACCTTTTCAGTACATTCCATTTCATTTCACTCCCTTGCAAAGACGATGTCAAGGTGAGGCAGCTGTAGACACGCTAATTTTGACGTCATTTCGAGTAAATTTCATATCATATAATAATGCCTTAGAATGGTCTGATATTTAATCATTGATTAATTTGTATTGATCTTTTTGAGTGACGGGTTTAACATACATGTTTAAGTTAATTAATTGAATTGATTTTAACTCAAATTTCAGTTGAAATATGAAGAAATCTAAAAGACGTCTACCTGTGTGGACGCCATTTAGAGTTTATTCTTATTTTAAACGTTTAAATTTGAATTTTAATCAGTTGATTAATTAGCTAAAAGGCGTCTGTAAGAGTTGACGCGTTTTAGGTTTCCTAGGCTATTTCTACTTCTCTTCCGGATGTTTATCCTTATCTTAATTAGTGTAAATCTTAGATTACAGATAAAGATAATTACAGATAAAGATAAACTAATCTGTATTTATATGTTGGTTAAGATGGATAAATCTTAGATTTTTCCATGTAAATCCGCGGACGCAGAAGAGGTCTATAAATACCTTGCATCTTGAAAGTTAAAAAAAAAAGAGAGAAGTTAGAATCAGAGTTAGTGATTGAAGATTGAAGCAACGACGTCTAAACGCCGAAGCGCCGCTGTTTCCAGAAGTCGGCATCCATTCTTCATCCAATTCAAGGCTTCATCCAATTCGGCATAAGTGTTTCATTTCTGCATCTTCATTTTACATCTTCATTAATCTCTCATTCTTCATCATCACTTCATGCAACACACACCACAGCATCATTTTTCAAAACCTATTTGATTAAGGGGTTTCAAAAGCCATCCAACAAGTAAGTTTGCTGTTTAGTTGCATGCTTATAATTATGATTAGAATGGATACTGCTTTTGCTTAAGTTCTCATCATTATTTCTTCATTTCTCTCTCTATATTTCTTACAAGCTACAAAAAGGAGAATCAAAGGAAGGAAAACAAGCAAGATCACAAGAACTCTGGACGATCCTCAACTTCAACCTTAACAGCAAGAACAAAAGAAGAGGAAGGGCTCTCTTTCTTCAGCCGGCTGAAGAGGGGGAATCAATGACTCAATATCTTCCGCGTTTAATCAGGTAGGCGATCAAAACTTCTTTTGGAACTTTTAAGTCAAAAGTTTCTGGCGATCACTTCACGTAGTTTCTGTTTTTAATAGGTATTATTTTTGCACTTAAACAACATAGATTTTTCATGTTAATCACACAGTCATTCTAAGCACTCACAAGGACCATCCACGCAACTATGACAATAGAATTAAGCTGGTTGACAGTGAGGTACTTTACCATCTACAGTCGGATCAGTTCAGTGAACTCATTTTCTAATAAGCACCTACATATTCACCTTAGTGTCTTTACACAAGTGACTATGAGATTAGTCACCCTCATCATATGAGTAGGAGTAATCTATACTAGTCTAACCAGATATCTGATGTCCTTCTCGGATATCCTTCGACTATGAACTATTAAGAATATGTGTGTTTAACTGATCAGTCTCACTAGTATGAACTCATAATAATCTTATCACTATCGCACATATTCACGGACTTCATTATGAGACGATAATAACACATATTAGACATAATGAATCAATTGCCATATAAAGGAACAAGATTACGAAGTCATATTGGCTTGTAGGCCACCTAAGACTAACAATCTCCCACTTGGACAAAAGCCAATCACCTTTATGTACTAAACCTATAGACTCAAGGTGACGCTCAAATATATTTTGAGCCAGTGGCTTTGTCAGTGGATCTGCTACCTTATCAGCGGATGGAACTCTTTCCACCACTACATCTCCTCTAGAAATGATTTCTCTGATGAGATGAAAGCGCCTCAGAATATGCTTCGATTTCTGATGAGACCGCGGCTCTTTCGCCTGTGCAATGACTCTATTGTTGTCGCACAATAGCAGAACAGGTTCAGAGATGCTGGGAACTACGCCGAGGTCAGTGATGAATTTTTTCAACCATACAGCTTTCTTGGCGGCTTCAGCTACAGCGATGTACTCAGCTTCAGTCGATGAATCTGCAGAGGTTTCCTACTTGGAACTCTTCCAGCACACTACTCCTCTGTCTAAAGTAAACACAAATCTATACGTAGACTTATTATCATTTGGATCCGACTGAAAACTCGAGTCAGTAAAGCCTCGCAGTTTCAAGTCACCTCCAACATAGACAAGAAATATATCCTTAGTTCTTCTTAAGTACTTAAGGATACATTTCACTGCCTTCTAGTGCTCTTCGTTTGGATCAGCCTGAAATCTACTCGTAACACTTAGAGCATAGGCAACATCAGGCCGTGTACATAGCATGGCATACATGAAAGATCCTATAGCAGAGGCATATGGTACTCTATCCACGAATGCCCTCTCATTTGAAGTTTTAGGAGACTGCTCCTTTTAGAGATTAATTCTATCTCTCATCGGTATGAGACCTCTCTTGGAATTTTTCATACCAAACCATTTGACTATGATATCTATGTATATGGATTAGGTCATTCCAAGCATCTTCTTTAATCTATCTCTATAGATCCGTATTCCCAATACGTAGGATGCTTCTCCCAAATCCTTCATGGAGAAGTTTTTCGACAGCCATATCTTTACTGATGACATATAGCTACATCATTCCCAATTAATATTATGTAATATGCGTAAAGGACTAAGAAGGTGACTGCACTCCCACTGGTCTTCTTGTAAACGCAAGGTTCATCTTCATTCTTAATGAAGTCATAAGATTTGACAGCTTCGTCAAATCATATGTTATAGCTCCGGAAAGCTTGTTTCAGTCCATAAATAGACCTCTGAAGCTTGCACACTCCATCTGGAACTCTTTGGATGTGAAACCTTCAAGTTCTTTCATATACACCTCTTCTTCAAGGTTAGCGTTGAGGAAGGCAGCCTTCACATATATCTGCCAGTTTTCGTAAACAAAATGTGCAGCAATGACGAGTAGAACTCTGATCGACTTTATCATGGCAACTGGTGATAAAGTCTCGTCATAGTCAATTCCTTGCCTTTAACGATATCCCTTTGCCACCAACCATATCTTATAAATATCGATCCGCCCATCAACACCGATCTTTTTCTTAAAGACCCACTTGCACCCGATGGGTACAATACCCTCGGGCAAGTCCTCCACGTTCCAAATTTCATTGGTATACATGGCCTGGATTTTTAAGTTCATGGCTTCTTGCCATTTCTCAGCTTATGGGCCTTCTATGACCTTTTGATAAGATTTTGGATCATCATCCTCATTATATTCTACCTTAGACTTACCTTCATCGATATGTCCTACGTATCGTTTGGGTAGTTTAGGTATCCTATCAGATCTGTGAGGCTCATCTGTATATACCTGAACATATTCAGAAACCGATATCTCATATGATCATATCGCATCTGTTTGAAGATCTGCAACTTCTTCCAATATTATTTTACTCTCACTGTCTTCCTAGAAAAGATATTCTTCTTCCAGGAAGACAGCTTTCCTAACGACAAACACCTTTTGTTCACCAAAATAGTAAAAATAGTATCCAAAGCTTTCCTTTGGATATCTCACAAACCTGCATTTATCAGTTCGTGAATCCAACTTGTCTGGATCATACCCCTTTACATGAGCAAAACAACCCCAGACTTTAACATGTTTAAATAATGGTTTCCTGCCTTTCCATATCTCATATAGAGTAGAGGTTACAGACTTGCTGGGCACTCTGTTCAGTAGGTATGCTGCTGACTCTAGAGCATACTCTAGGAGGACATTGGTAAACCCGAAAAGCTCATCATGGATAGCACCATGTCCAACAAGGTGCGATTCCTACTTTCAAATACACCATTCATCTGCGGTGAATATAGAGGGTTCAGCTGAGAAAGGATACCATTATCCTTTAAGAATTGTGTGAAAGTAGTACTCAAGTATTCTCCTCCTCGATCTGATCAAAGAGTTTTAATACTATTTTCTATCTACTTATCTATCTCATTCTTGAACTCCTTGAACTTCTCAAATGCTTCCAACTTGTACTTCATTAAGTACACGTAGCCGAATCTTGACAAGTCCTCAGTGAACGTGATAAAGTAAGAAAAGCCACCTTTGGCTTGGGTGGACATTGAACCACACACATCTGAATGTATTAGTTCCAGAATGTCCTTGGCACGTTCTCCATGTCCAGTAAATAGAGATTTTGTCGTTTTCTCATAAGGCAGGACTCACATGTCGCAAACGATTCATAATCGAATGCAGTTAAATAACCATGCTTGTGCAACTTTTGCAACCTGCTTTCCCCAATGTACCCAAGTCTATAATGCCACATATAGGCTTGGTTCACACAATTCTTGCTTTTCTTAAGAGCATTATCAATATGAAGATTGTAATAAGAAACATCTAAAAGATATAGACCGTTGACTAAAGATGCCGAAGCTATTGATTTATTACCATAATAAATAGAACAACTTCTATTCTCAATAGATAACCTATATCCTATATTGTCCAAACAAGATATTGATATGATGTTCTTTATTATGTTAGGAACATAATAACAATCTTCTAACGATAAGACGTCTCCCCATGGAAGCCTGAGGTTTGCTATTCCAACAACAACCGTCGCAACTTTTGCTTCGTTTTCTAACCTCAGTTCCACCTCGCCTTTTCTCTGCTTACGCTTACTTGTCAGCATTTGCACATCATGGCAAATATGAGAAGCATATCCGGTATCTAATACCCAAGATGTGGAATCTCTAACTAACAAGTTGATATCTATCATATAGATATCTGAAGCTTCTGATAGCTTCACCTTTCCATGAGCTTTATCATTGAGGAACTCTTTGCAGTTCCTCTTCTAGTGACCATTCTGAACCAGTCATCCTTTACTACTACTTTGCCATTGTCTTTCTTCCTTTTATCATATGCTATCATCTCTGCATCAAGAGAATCCAATGTCGGTTCAGCAGGAGGATCAGCACCAAGGACGCAGGCAATGTGCTCAGATTTGAAGATATTCTTCAAATTTCTGAGCCAATCTGAACAGTTCAGGCCAGTCAAAAGGGCATCAAGTATGCCACGGAGTGGGTTATTCGACGACATTATTCCTTACAGGAGAAAATTAAAATTTATTTTAGCAGATATTCAATTATTAAATATAAAATAAGATATAATCTTTTATTCAAGTTTTAACTCCCACTAATTTTCGACGGACTGTATAACCCTCAGCTATACAGAACGGGAGACGCCGACAATATCTTAGTAGGGATCAGAATTTCAATGACTTGCAGTACAACCTTGTGGATAGCACAACAAACTATAATACAATCAAAGAGCACCCATCTCATGAGACTTGCAACTCCTTGCAATATCTGATCATATTTTTCGATCCCCAGATATTTAATGGCCTTGTGGATAGCACAACAAACTATTAATTCTGGTCTAAGCTAACCATTGTTACGAGACGAGCATAGATTTGCATGCAGCCCTTGTGGATAACACAACAAAGCTACATAGTTCATCTAGCCAGATCAATAGGCATCTAATGTCAAAGCCATAGTCTCTCCTTACAATTAAACAAGTCTTATGGATAGCACAACAAATCTGCTTAAATTAATTCGAATCGTAAGACTATAACGATGGTGGACCACGCGGTAAGTTCTTAACTACTCACGTTATGGTTTAGAATTTAGTCGAGGGTATTTAGATAACTTTTATCTTGGTCTCTCCTAGGTGATAGTATATAAGTATCGTATATATTTACTAAATATTATACATGCTTTGATTCATAATCAAAAGAAAACAATACATCTCATACATGTCTTTAGTGTGGTCATGGATAACACAATGGGTTTGACTAGACTCAACAGTCAAACGCACACATAATTCTAATATAACATTTACATTAGAAAACTTGCAAACATAAAAGGCAAAGGATCTCCATCGAATCACCTTCTGGATGCAGCTGTGAATCATCCTCGCTTCTTTTCGAGTTGTCTTGATCATAAATTACATTTAAATCTAAATTTACATGTAAACAGAAGAAGGCCTTATGGCGAGTACAAGAAAGAGGGATGTAGAATTACATCAGAATATGAAAGAGAGAGAGAGGTACGTAGACATCTATTTATTAACAATTTAATAAATATCCATTCAACTATACATCCACGATACATCATTCATCACATGAATAATTAAATAAGTACATATCCATGACCACGGTGTGTTTTAAACATTCCACACATGATAAGCTCATCACATGGCTAAAATAAAATAGTTTTTCAAAATTAAATAATTTTGGCTTTCAGAAAACTAGATTCCAATCAAAATTGGCTTTTGAATTTCGAAAATTCTTTTAATTAATTTGATCATGCAATCAAATCAAATTTAAAAGCATATAAAACACACATCACATGTGCACAGACTCCAAATTAATAATTCCATAATATTCCACGCCATTAGAACATTTATAAAATTAAAATAATCTAACATTTAGATTAAACCACATTAATAATATGACAATTAGACTATTAATAATTAATAACTAATCTAACTATTTAGATTAGTCAATTAAAATTAATTACTAATTTTACAATTAAATTAACAATCAACTCTAATCAATTATTAACTACTAACCTAACACTTAGATTAGTCAATTAATGCTAATTATTAATTTAACTCTTAAACAGTAATCAACACAAATTAATTAATAAATTCTTATTCTAACTCTTAGAATAGTTAATTTAAAATCAATCATTAATTTAACACTTAAATTAACAATTAACTCAAATGAACAAAATTACTAATCTAACTCTTAGATTAGTTAATTAGTGTTAATTATTAATTTAACTCTTAAAGTAATAATTAACACTAATTAATTAATAATTACTAATTTAACGCTTAAACTAGTCACTTAAATTAACTATTAATCTAACACTTAAATTAATAACTAACTCTAAATAATTAATAATTAGATGATTTAATAATTAATAATCTAACAATTAGATTAATAATTATTAAACACTAAAATAAATCTTAAATTAGTTAAATTAAGATTAATTATTAATTTAACATTTAAACTAATAATTAACCCTAATAAATTCACAACTAATTGTTAATCAAAATGATTCAAAATCATAAATAAGCTCAATTAAATAAAAATTGAATAATAATTTTAACTTCAAAACAATTTTAAAATTAAAATCCGATTCTTTTATATTTTAATGGGCCTGGGGTTTAAGGATTTAATAGGAAATTAGAGATTTTAATAGGGGGAACTGGGCTCAGCCCATTTGCTGAGCCTGGGGTCGGCAGAGGCTCGAACTAGAGCGAGCCAGGGCTTGAGCCCCTGGCTCAGGGGGCCCAAGCCCGATCAGGGCGCCCCTGGCCGGCCTGTCCAGCCAATCGGACCGGCTCGGACCGGCCCCTTCCTCCTTTAACCCCATGCCCTACCTGCAACAGAAACCCTAATTGCAGGTGGCGTTAGGGGCAGCGGCCCTACACGGCGCTGGCTAGCGGCTGGCCACCGGCGGCCGGCCCAGCCATGTTGGCGCTGCCAGGCCCCGCCGACGATGGCCCCGGCGCCGACTGGCCGGTCGGAGGTTCCATAAAGGTTGGCCTGAGCACAATTTTAACCCCTTATTTTCTGGTTTTCAAATCCAAAATTTTTAGGAAGTACAACCCCATCAAGCATCCCCTCATGGCCACTCCGGCACCGGCCATGAGTGCGGTGAGGACCGGCGCCTCTTCCTCGAGGATCCGGAGTCCCAGCCCTCCTTCCTAATGTTTGGGAAGCCCGTACGAAGCCACTGTAACCCGCTGTTCTTCGTTCCACGAAGAACACGAAAACCCCCAAATAAAAATCTGATTTATGCAGAAAAATAATCTAATTATTTGTATTCATCTCATGAACACATTTATATCATTATTATTAGATTAAATGCATGGAATAATACAGGGAAAATTAATCTGGAAACCGAAATAGGACGAGAAACAGTGGAACCTGGCTCTGATACTACTGTTAGGTTCTCATGTTTCTCCGGATCACTCACGCAGTGGAAATGAAAAAAATTAATTTGGCGATCCTTTTCCCATTTCGATAAAACTAAAAATATGAATAACCGTTAATCGGATTATCACCTCGTGCGGATTCGAATCCGCAACTGACTGGTTTCGTCGGTATGACACCGTCAGCCGTGCAGATGCCCGACCTCTAGCGAAGTCCACGTGATCCTCCTCGTAGTGGATATCCTTACATTCCTCGCTCATCGCAGCCCACGAATCCCTCGTCGTTTGCCGCAACGACCGCTGTGATGCGCGGTCGACATCCCGTCGAACGGGAGTTGGAGAAGCGGCGGAGCAGACCTGGAGAATAGGTCCGGCCTGGGGCGCCAGAGAGAGAGAGAGAAAGAGAGGAGGGGGCGGCTAAGGTTAGCAGTAGCTTGGCCTGCTCAGCCCGTTCACTATCTTTTATATTGACCGCGCGATTTTTCATAAAAACCTCCGGTTTAATATAAAACTCACTTATTATCCATCGCCTTGAGAATCATTTGCGTGTGACCTTCTAAGACCAATAACCAATCCCGTTAATGGCCCAATAAGCTCAATGACTTCTCACTGGCCGGATTAATCAATTAATAACTCATTATTAATTTATTAATCAATTGAATTAATATCGCATATCAAAATCGATCGGACCTACAATCACGTTGGGTGCCAAGTGTTGGGTTCTCGGGTTTCTCCGGATCTCCCGCGCAACGAAAATAAAAATAAAACGGAGATCCGTTCCGTCTCGGAAAATCTAAAAACACGATAATCGGATTATCGGTTCTCACCGTGTGTGGATTATAATCCGCAACCGTTCGGTTTCGTCGGTGCGACACCGCAAGCAGCGCAAGCGCCGGACCTCTAGCGAAGTCCACGCGATCCTCCTCGCGATGGATATCCTCACGTTCCTCGTTCTTCGCAGCCCACGAAACCTCCGCCAGTCGCCGCAACGATCGTCGCAAAGCATGGACGATTTCCCGTCGAACGGGAGTCGGAGAAGCGGCGGAGAAGATCTAGATCTGTTTAGGACGCCAGAGAGAGAGAGAAATAGAGGAGGGGCGGCTAGGGTTAGCAGCAGCTTGGCCTGCTCAGCCCGTTTGCTATGTTTTATACTAACCGCGCGATTTTTCATAAAAACCCCCGATTTGTATAAAACCCACTTATTTATCCATCGCCTTGAGAATCATTTGTGTGTGACCCTCAAGGCCCAATTACCAGTCCAGTTAATGGCCCAATAAGCCCAGTGACTCCTCACTAGCTTTATTAATCAATTAATAACCCTTTATTAATTAATTAATCAATCGAATTGATGTCGAACATCGAATTCGACCGGGCCTCCGATCACGTAGGGTGCCAAGCAACACCACGTGAACCCGGAAGGTATCGGGGTTAAGTAACCCACTCTTGGAACCTTTCCGCCGACAGTTACCGCGTGGATATAATCCTTTATTCGTACAATGCTCTCGAGTCAACTCAGTGTGTAGTGTGCTGTCAAACCATAACCGGTCGACTCACTTGGATTGGATGTCGCTGATGAATATCGGAAAACTCCTTTTCTGATATTATCGTCCGCCCTGGCCAGGGACTTCCGCGCATCCTTCCTAGAGCATTCTCTCTCTAAGTACCGAGAGCGAATGATTCCTTATTGACACACAATTCCCTTAGACGGTATTCCGCTGTACCCAATCCTTGGCGTATTAGAATCCCGTGGCTAGAGAATCGTAAACCAAGGTCAAAGCACAAAAGTCCACCGACAAGGTGTCCTTGGTGTCTCAGGTCCGAGGACCATCCACGTAACTGCGACAATAGAATCAAGCTGGTTGACAGTGAGGTACAATACCATCCAGCGATTCAGTCGGATCAGTTCAGTGAACTCATTCTCCAATGAGCACCTACAGATTCGCCTTAGTGTCTCCACACAAGTGACTTATGAGATCAGTCACCCTCATCATATGAGCAGGAGTAATCTGTACTAGTGTAACCGGATATCCGATGTCCTTCTTGGATATCCTCCGACTAGGAACGATTAAGAATATGTGTGTTTAAGTGATCAGTCTCATTAGTATGATCTCATCATAATCTGATCAATATAGCACATATTCACGGACTTCATTATGAAACGATAATTAATGCGATTTACACATAATGAATATTATGCCATTATATTAATAAATGAACAAGATTTACATAGTCAGATTGGCTTGTAGGCCACCTAAAACTAACAATCTCCTACTTGGACTAAAGCCAATCACCTTTATACAATAAGCCTATAGACTCTAGGTGACGCTCAAACACAATTTGAGCCAACGGCTTTGTCAATGGATCTGCTACATTGTCGACGGATGAAACTCTTTACACTACTACATCTCCTCTGGATATGATCTCTCTGATAAGATGAAAGCGCCTCAGAATATGCTTTGATTTCTGATGAGACCGCGGCTCTTTCGCTTGCGCAATTGCTCCATTGTTGTCGCACAACAGTGGAACAGGCTCAGAGATGCTGGGAACTACGCCGAGGTTGGTGATAAATTTCTTCAACCACACTGCTTCCTTGGCGGCTTCAGCTGTAGTGATGTACTCAGCTTCAATCGTCGAATCTGCAGTGGTTACTTGCTTGGAACTCTTCCAGCACACTGCACCTCCGTTCAAAGTAAACACGAATCCAAATGTAGATTTGTTATCATCTAGATCTGACTGGAAACTCGAGTCAGTATAGCCTCGTAGTTTCAAGTCACCTCCTCTATAGACAAGAAACATATCCTTAGTTCTTCTCAAGTACTTAAGGATACATTTCACTGCCTTCCAGTGCTCTTCGCTTGGATCAGCCTGAAATCTACTCGTAACACTTAGAGCAAATGCAACATCAGGCCGTGTACATAGCATGGCATACATGATAGATCCTATGACAGAGGCATAGGGTATTCTATCCATGAATGCCCTCTCATCAGGAGTCTTAGGAGACTGCTCCTTTGAGATATTAATTCCATGTCTCATCGGTATGATACCTCTCTTCGAATTTTCCATGCCAAACTTTTTGACTATGGTATCTATGTACAAGGATTTGGTCATTCCAAGCATCCTCTTTGATCTATCTCTATAGATCCGTATTCCCAATACGTAGGATGCTTCTCCCAAATCCTTCATCGAAAAGTTTTTCGACAGCCAAATCTTTACTGATGACATCATAGCTACATCATTCCCAATGAGTAGTATGTCATCTACATAAAGAACTAGAAAAGTGACTGCACTCCTACTGGTCTTCTTGTACACACAAGGCTCATCTTCATTCTTAATGAAGTCATAAGACTTGACAGCCTCGTCAAATCTTATGTTCCAGCTCCGGGAAGCCTGCTTCAGTCCATAAATGGACCTCTGAAGCTTGCACACTTTATCTGGAGATTCTTTGGATGTAAAACTTTCTGGTTGTATCATATACACCTCTTCCTCAATGTTACTATTGAGGAAGGCAGTCTTCACATCCATCTGCCATATTTCATAATCAAAATGCGCGGCAATGGCGAGTAGAACTATGATCGACTTTATCATGGAACTGGTGAGAAAGTCTCGTCATAGTCAATTCCTTGTCTTTGACGATATCCCTTTGCCACCAACCTTACCTTATAAGTGTCGATCCGTCCATCAGCACTGATCTTTCTCTTAAAGATCCACTTGCAACCGATTGGTATATTACCCTCAGGCAAGCCCTCTAAGTTCCAAACTTGGTTGGTGTACATGGACTGGATTTTTGAGTTCATGGCTGATATGCACGCGATACGCGTCGTTAAACGCTCACGATAATCAACTTCCAATATTACCGAACTCACAATTGATTTGTAAATACTAAATGGTGAGAACCGAGTCGATCCACAGGGAGATAAAATTTTAACTTTGAAAATCTTGAATTTGTTTTGATAATTAGAAGATATGAAGTATTTGATTTCAAATAAAAGTAGGAAATTTAGAATTAGGTGACTAACAAAATATGTGAAATAAATTAGTTAAAAGGCCTAAATATCATTCATTAATTAAATGCCTAATCTAAGGAAAATCTACGCTAAAACACCAATAACTTGTAACCGAAAATTCAAGATAACGTTGTTAAACATCTAAAAGTATGGTATAGAATTACAGACTTATGAGTTAAAATATCTTTAAGAAATAAACATGCCTAAATACTCATCATCTAATAACAAAATAAAACTGATACTGCAGCTAAAGGCCTCGGTGGCAGCAAGTGGAGGCGAGGAGGCACGCATGCATGTGGACGCTGGTGGCTGGGGGATGCTGGAGGTACGGCGCGTGGAGGCTTGCTGTGCAGCTGCTGGCTGGTGGAGGTGCAGGGAGCAACCTGGCAACGCGAAGCAGCTGGTGGAGAGGCTGGCTACGTGCATGCATGCACGTTGCGGTGGGGGCTTGCAGCGCGTGCGCTTGCTGGCAGCTAGTGGAGGTGCACTGGAGCGTGCCGCGTGGGGGACGTCTGAGCATGCGTGGGCGGCGTGTGCAGGCCCGTGGGTACTCGCATGCACATGGAGCGGATGCTGGAGCGCTGTGAACGTCGGGTGCTGGAGCGGGAGACCCGTGTCAGTGCGGTGGAGGCCCAACTGGAGTGCGTTGGGAGGAGGCCCGGCAAGCGTGCTGTGTGTAGAGGAGAGAAAGAGATGGCGAGGGAAAGAACCGGAAGAGGGTAGAACAGAGAGGGAGAAAGAGAGACCGAGAGACAGAGAAGTAGAAACCGGAGAGAGGGGGAGTTTACGGGAGAAAGAGAGGCTGCCGGAGAGAGGACAGGTTCTAGGAGAAAACGGAGAAGAAGAAAGAACTGTGGAAAACGTGTGGGAGAGGCTAAGAAGAGGAGGGAGGAACCGAGAAAGAGAGGTTGCAGGGAGGAGGAGAAAACGGAGAGGAAGAAGGAATAGAAAACTGAGAGAGAGAAGGAGAATGCGTGGGAGAGGTTGGAAAAGGAGAAGGAGCCGGCTTCCGGGTTGGGAAACTGGAGAAGGAGCCGGCTGCCGGGTTGGGAAACTGGAGAGAAAGAAGGAATCAGAGGGTCCGGTCTTGGGTACGTGAGGGGTCTTTTTAAAGAGAAGGGAAGGAAGGTGTTTTTAAAAAAAGAAAGTGGGCTTTAGGAAGGCGGCTGGCCCTTCTTGGGTTCTTCTTGGCCATGGAATTAGGGTAACACTAGGGCTTCAAATGACGTTTTTACCTCTGCTTTAATCTTTTGAACAAAATGAAGTCGAATTTATCGAAATTCGAACACTAGACCTCCCCCAAATTTTCGGAAACTCCACCAACTGCACTGCATCATCGGCATGTCATGTTCACATAGAATAAATATAAGTTAGCACATTATCATTAAAAAAATATTATATTTATTTATTTCATCTCGGTTTTATCGAAAAACCGCAAATGTGCTATACTCCATTAATCACATGAAATGACGATGTTTTTAAGTCAAAATTTGACGAAATTGGTACCGTTGGACTTGGTACACAATTATCTATCATTTCATGTTATTTTACAGATAAAAATGTGAGTATGATGCGTATGATTGCCCTTAAATGATCAATTTAACACTTTATCACACCCCCCAACTTACTCATTGCTAGTCCCTTAGCAATGCAAATAAGGAAAAGTTAGGGCAAACAATGAATTATCCTGCTTCATTTGTAGTATCTATCACAAACAATTTAAGTGGTAGCCGATTGGTTAAGCTAAAGTTTCCATATCCCACAATATTTTGATTCACGACAGGTGATTGTGCATGAAAATTGGCACGCTTAGAATTCGTTTCCGACCTTTCTAGTATATTCTTGCCTTTACTACCCTTTAGATAAGACTACCTAGGGAAGAGAAGAGAATAAAAGATTTCCCGATCAGTTAGCGAAGACCGTTTTTCAATTCCTGCCCCGACTCAGCACTTTTCATGACTTGGTCATATTTTTTGGTACGATGGACTTTTTAGCGTAGCTTTTTCATTTCATTGTACTTTTGCTTTTGAGAATGCGTACTTTTTGCCACTCTCTTTAAATTGCCTAAGGGGAGGTGCATACTTTTTGCCACCTACCTTCCTTTAGCTCTTTTAACGTCTTCTATTGCGTTTAGTGTTTACAGCTATCCATTTTAAATGACCGCCTCTTTTAGAGTGCTGAGTAGGACAGTCCCCTATTACGAATACTACACATTTCTTACGTTCAACCTAAAAAGAAAAATTAGAATAAGTAATCTTATCCTTAAGCTTAATTCCAGCAATTCTATACTTTTAAGATCTTGTATTTATTCTAAGTTGCCGTGTGTGTGTGAAAATCATCCTGCCATGGATTTTTGTGAAGTGGGATATTTAAACTTTGAAGGTTTTTTAACCAATGTGACTAACAAAAACTGATTTGTTTAAGATTTACTTAATGAAACATGATTTTCATGCAATTTTCATAGGATATGAAAAGAAGTTTTAAAAAAAAAAATTAAAATTTTGACCATTTTTCAGTGAAAGATATTAGTTTTCTTCAAAAGATCTTTAACAAATGCATATCAAATTGATTGTCCCACCCCCCAACTTGATTGACATTGTCCTCAATGGCATAAAAGATAGCAAATACATGTCATCCAGAAGAGAATTGTGAAGGAGAGAAACAACATGTGATGAAGAGGATGCGACATATTCAAGGCGACTGCTGCTCATGGACCTAAAAGGAAACGAAATACAAAAAACTGAAGTAAAATATTGGGTTGCCTCCTAACAAGCGCTAAGTTTATCGTCTTCAGTCAGACGGAAGTTCAGTTATTGTGGATCACTCAGTTCTATGGATTCAGGTGGTGCATTTTGAAGATTTTCAATGAATGGTTTCAACCGTTGACCATTAACGGTGAAAGTGTTCCCACTCTTGGGATTCAGAATTTTAACAACTCCATGATCGAAGGCTTTAACGACCACGAATGGTCCATCCCATCTGGATTTCAGTTTTCTAGGAAATAGGCGAAGCCTAGAGTTAAATAGCCAAACTTTCTGATTTGGAAGAAAGGATTTTCTCACAATATGTTTTTCATGAAAAGCTTTAGTTTTGGCTTTATAAATCTTTGAATTTTCAAAAGCCTCGTTGCGCAACTCTTTTAGCGCACTCAGTTGTAAGGTTCGGTGGGAACCAGCTTGGGCTAGGTCCAGATTGACTTGTTTGATGGCCCAATAAGCCCCATGTTCCAATTCCACCGGAAGGTGGCACGCTTTTCCAAAAACCAGGCGATAAGGAGACATGCCAATAGGACCACATACATCCGAATGTATTAGTTCCAGAATGTCCTTGGCACGTTCTCCATATCCAGTGAATGGAGATCCTGCCATCTTTCCCATAAGGCAAGATTCACATGTTGCAAACGATTCATAATCGAATGTTGTTAAGTAACCATGCTTGTGCAACTTTTGCAACCTGCTTTCGCCAATGTGCCCAAGTCTACATTGCCACATATAGACTTGGTTCACACAATTCTTGCTCTTCTTAAGAGCTTTATCAATTTGAAGATTGTAATAAGAAACATCCAAAAGATATAGTCTGTTGACTAAAGATGCTGAAGCTATTGATTTATTACCATAATAAATTGAACAACTTCTATTTTCAATAGTCAACTTATATCCTATCTTGTCCAAATAAGACACTGATATGATGTTTTTTATTATGCTAGGAACATAATAACAATCTTCTAATAGTAAGGCGTTTCCTGATGGAAGTCTGAGGTTTACTGTCCCAACAGCAATTGCCGCAACTTTTGCGCCGTTTCCTAGCCTCAATTCCACCTCACCATGTCTCAGCTTGCGCTTACTTATCAGCATCTGCACATCATGACAGATATGAGAAACACATCCGGTATCTAATACCCAAGATGTGGAATCTCTAACTGACAAGTTAATATCTATCATATAGATATCTGAAGCTTCAGACAGCTTCACCTTTCCATGAGCTTTATGGTTAAGGAACTCCGTGCAGTTCCTCTTCCAGTGACCATACTGCTTATAATAGAAGCAATCACCCTTTACTACTCTTTTGCCTTTGTCCTTCGATCTTTTATCGTTAGCTATCATCTCAGCTTCAGGGGCATCCAATGCCGATTCAGCAGGAGGATTAGCTCTAGGGACAAAGTCAATATGTTCAGATCTAAAGACATTCTTCAGGTTTCTGAACCAATCCGAGTAGATCAGGTAAGTCAAAAGGGCATCAAATATGCCGCGGAGTGGGTTATTCGACGACATAATTCCCTACAGGAGATAAGTAAAATCTATTTAACAGATGTTCAATTATTAAAATTTAAAACAAGACATGGTCTTTTGTTCAAGTTTAACTCCCACTAATTTTCGACGGACTGTATAACCCTCAGTTATACAGAACGGGAGACGCCGACAGTCTCCTAGTGGGGATCAGAATCTCAATAACTTGCACTACAGCCTTATGGATAGCACAACAAACTGTAATACAATCAAAGAGCACCCAACTCATAGGACTTGCAACTCCTTGCAATATCTGATCATAGCTTCGGTCCCTAGAGATTTAATGGCCTTGTGGATAGCACAACAAACCACTAATTCTAGTCTAAGCTAACCATCGTTACGCAACGAGCATAGATTTGCATGCAGCCCTTGTGGATAGCACAACAAAGCTACATAGTTCCTCTACCCCGATCATATAGGCATCTAATGTCATAGCCACCGTTTCTCCTCCCAATTAAGCAGGCCTTGTGGATAGCACAACAAACCTGCCTAAAGTGATCGAATCCGATGACTATAACGATGGTGAACCATGCGGTAAGTTCTTAACTACTCGCGTTACGGCTTAGAGTTTATCTGAGAGTATTTAGATAACTTTTATCTTGGTCTCTCATAGGTGATAGTATATAAATATATCGTATATATTTACTAAATATTATACCTGCTTTGATTCAAAATCAAAAGAAAACAATGCATCTCATACATGTCTAGTGTGGTCATGGATAGCACAGTGGGTTTGACTAGAGCCAACAGTCAAACGCACACACAATTCTAACATAACATTTACATTAGAAAAACCTGCAAACATATAGGCAAATGATCTTTATCTTTTCGCCTTTCTGGTTGCAGCTGTGGATCGTCCTCGCTCCTTCCTCGGTTGCCTCGATCATATTACAATAATTCTAGAATTACAGGTAAATTGAAGAAGGCCTTATGGCGAGTACAAGAGAGAGGGAGGTAGAAGTACATCGGAGAATGAGAGAGAGAGAGATACGCAGATCTCTATTTATTAACAATTCAATAAACATTCATCATTCATCTACGATCCACACAAACACATTATTCATCACATGAATAATTAAATAAGTACATATCTATGACTATGGTGTGTTTTAAACATCCTACACATGATTCAGCGCATCACATGGCTAAAATAAAAGAGTTTTCAAAATAAATAATTTTGACTTTCAAAAAGCTGGGATCCAATCAAAATTGGTATTTGAATTTCGAAAATACTTTTAATTAAATTAACATGCTATCAAATCTAATTTAAAAGCATATAAAACATACGTCACATGTGCACACACTCCAAATTAATAATTCTAGATTATTCCATGCAAATTAGAACAATTCTAATAATCTAACACTTAGATTAAACCCCATTAATAATCTAACAATTAGACTATTAATGACTAATCTAACTCTTAGACTAGTCCAATAAAGTTAATTAATAATTTAACACTTAAATTAATAATAAACTATAATTAATTATTAACTACTAATCTAACACTTAGATTAGCCGTTAATGTTAATTATTAATTTAACTCTTAAACCAATAATTAACACTAACTAATTCATAATTAATTAATCTAACTCTTAGATTAGATAATTAAAGTTATCATTAATTTAACTATTAAATTAATGACTAACAATAATTAATTAAGGACTACTAATTTAACATTTAAATCAGTCATTTAAGTTAATTATTGATTTAACAATTAAATTAATAACTAACTGAAATTAATAATTAACAATTAGATGTATTAATAATTAATAATCTAACAATTAGATTAAAAATTACTGACTACTAATTTTAACTCTTAAAATTATATAAATTAAGGTCAATAATTAATTTAACACTTAAACTAATATTAACCTCAATTAATCCACAACTAATTTCTAATTAATAATAAATCCTTAATAGACATAATGATTCAAAAACATTAAATACAATAAATTAATTAAAATTGAATACTAATTTAAATTTTAAAACAATTTTAAATTTTAAAGAAAAAACCAATTTAATTAATATCCGGGTAAATGAGGTTTTAACAAATGGGAATTGGGCAAAGGGTTCAACCCATTCGGGTGCAAGGCTCGGACCAGGCCCGAGCCCTGGCTCAACCAGGGGCTCGAACCAGGGGCGCCCTGGTCCGAGCTGTTAGTATTAGATGGTCTCAAAGCCAATCCGATACTGTGTACATATTCAGATTATTAATAAATGGCAATAATTCATTGTGTGTAATTAATTCGATCTGTGTTTATCGTATCACGATGAAGTCCATGAACATGTGCAATAGTCTTTGGATTATGATGAGATCATAATTACGGGACCGAAGACTTATAAACACATGTTCTTAATTGTTCCTAGTCATAGGATGTTTGAGATAGGACATCGAACATCCGGATAGACTAGTATAGGTTACTTCAGCTCATATGATGAGGGTGACTGATCCCATAAGTCACTTGTGTGGAGACACTATGCTGAACCTATAGGTGCTCATTGGAGAATGAGTTCACTGAACTGATCCGACTATGAATCACTGGATGGTAATCACCTCACTGTTAACCAGCTCGATTCAATTGTCACGGTTGCGTGGATGATCCTTGGACCTGAGACTCCAAGGATATCTTGTTGGTAGGTTTCTGAGCTTTGACCTTGACGAACGAATCCCTAACCATGGGATATCAATAAGTCAAGCGATCGGGTTCAGGGAAATGCCCTCGAAGGTAATTGTGTGTTCAATACGGGATCATCCGCTCTCGGTTGTTTGAGAGAGAATGTTCCGGGAATGATGCGCTTAAAGTCCCTGGCCAGGGCGGACTCTGTAATCGATAAGGAGTTATCGGATTCAGATTAGCGGCATCTGATTCAAGTGAATCGACCAAATAGGGTTTAACAATAAACCATGCCCTAGGTCGATTCGGGAACATTGTACGGATGAAGGATTATATCCGCGCGCTAACCGATGACAGAAAGGTTCCAATAGAGGGTTGCGATAACCCCAGTTCCATCCAGGACCACGCGATGTTGCTTGGCATCCAACGTGATCGGCAGTCCGTCCGAATTTATTCTGGGACATTAAATTCGGCTGATTAATTGAATATAAGGATATTAATTAATTCAGTGGGTCAGTAAAGGGTTACTGGACTTAATGGGCTATTAACTGGACTGGTATTTGGGCCTAGAGGGTCACACGCAAATGGTTTTCAAGTCGATGGATAATCCGACAGGATTTCGGATAAGTCTGGGTTTTTGTGAAAAACCGCAAACTGTCGGATAAGTCAGACAGGATCTTCGAGCACCGCAGCGAGCGAGGAAGCGAGGACGATCCATCGCGAGGAGAACCGCGTGGATACCGCTAGAGGTCGGGCATCTGCGCGACTTGCGGCATCGCTCCGACGGAACAGGAAAACGGACGCGGATTCGAATCCGCGCAAGGTAAATCGATCTACATCGGTTTTAGTTTTAACGACCGAAACGGGACAGATCCGATCCCGAACTTCTTTATTCCGCTGCGTTTTAGGATCGGATCCCGACACAGCGATCCCAACACGAGCAAGGGCAGGCATGGCAGGTGCAGGCCAAGTTTGGGCCCTGGCCCCGGTCGGACCCGGCCGAGCCGGTCCGAACCGGCTCAGGGCTGGCTTGCCTAGTTCCTCCCCACCAGAGCACCCGACGCCCTAACCTGCAACACTTGCAGGTGGGGGATGGGGTTGCAGCAACGCCGCCCGGCCCCTGCCGGAGCATAGGCCCCGGCTGGCGGTGCCCCCGGCGCCGGCGACATGCCCGGCGCTGGCAGGGCCGCCGGTGGTGGCCAAACAATTGCCAGTCGGGCCCTTGAGATCTCCCCAAAATCTAGTTTTTAAGCGTTTAAGACCAACTTAGGGCTTGATTTTGCAGCTCTTCAAGGCCACCCTGGCGCCGGCTATCATGCCCGGTGGATAGTGTTGACTATCCTCTTGAGATCCGGGGATTTGGCCTGCCATCCCAACGCTTGGGAAGCACGTACGAAGCCGCCGAAAACTCTCCATTCTTTGTCCAACGAAGAACACAAAAACCCCCAAATTAATTTCGAAAAATTGAAAGAAAATAATCTGATTAACTGTGTTCATCGCATGAACACAGATCCAATAATTAATCGAAGTTACAGCATGGAATAACTCATGAAAAAATTAATTTCGGAGATCGAAACGGGACGAGAAACAGTGGAACCTGGCTCTGATACCACTGTTGGGTTCTCGGGTTTCTCCGAATCTCCCGCGCAGCGGAAATAAAAATAAAACGGAGATCCGTTCCTGTTTTGAAAAATCTAAAAACACGATAATCGGATTATCGGTTCTTACTGTGTACAGATTCGAATCTTCAACCGTTCGGTTCCGTCGGTGCGACACTGCAAGCCGCGCAAGCGCCCGACCTTTAGCGAAGTCCACGCGATCCTCCTCGTGACGGATATCCTCACGTTCCTCGTTCTTCGCAGCCCACAAAACCTTCACCGGTCGTCGCAACAATCGCCGCAACGCGCGGACGATTTCTCGTCGAACGGGAGTCAGAGAAGCGGCGGAGCAGATCTAGATCTGTCTAGGACGCCAGAGAGAGAGAGAAACAGAGGAGGGGCGGCTAGGGTTAGCAGCAGCTTGGCCTGCTCAGCCCGTTTGCTATGTTTTATACTAACCGCACGATTTTTCATAAAAACCCCCGGTTTGTATAAAACCCACTTATTTATCCATCGCCTTCAGAATCATTTGCGTGTGACCCTCTAGGCCCAATTACCAGTCCAGTTAATGGCCCAATAAGCCCAGTGACTCCTCACTAGCTTTATTAATCAATTAATAACCCTTTATTAATTAATTAATCAATCAAATTGATGTTGCACATCGAATTCGACCAGGCCTCCGATCACGTTGGGTGCCAAGCAACACCGCGTGAACCCAAAAAGTATCGAGGTTAAGTAACCCACTCTTGGAACCTTTCCACCGACAGTTACTGCACGGATATAATCCTTTATTCGTACAATGCTCTCGAGTCAACTCAGGATATGGCGTGTTGTCAAACCCTAACCGGTCGATTCACTTGGATTGGATGCCGCTGATAAATATCGAAAAACTCCTTTCCCGATATTATCATCCACCCTGGCCAGGGACTTCCGCGCATCCTTCCTAGAGCATTCTCTCTCTAAGTACCGAGAGCGAATGATTCCTTATTGACACACAATTTCCTTCGACGGTATTCCGCTGTACCCAATCTTTGGCGTTTTAGAATCCCGTGGGTAGAGATTCGTAAACCAAGGTCAAAGCACAAAAGTCCACCGACAAGGTGTCCTTGGTGTCTCAGGTCCGAGGACCATCCACGCAACTGCGACAATAGAATCAAGCTGGTTGACAGTGAGGTACAATACCATCCAGCGATTCAGTCGGATCAGTTTAGTGAACTCATTCTTTTCAATGAGCACCTACATATTCGCCTTAGTGTCTCCACACAAGTGACTTATGAGATCAGTCACCCTCATCATATGAACAGGAGTAATTTGTACTAGTCTAACCGAATATCCGATGTCCTTCTCGGATATCCTCCGATTAGAAACGATTAAGAATATGTGTGTTTAAGTGATTAGTCTCATTAGTATGATCTCATCATAATCTGATCACTATAGCACATATTCACGGACTTCATTATGAAACGATAATTAATGCGATTTACACATAATGAATATTATGTCATTATATTAATAAATGAACGAGATTTACATAGTCAGATTGGCTTGTAGGCCACCTAAACCTAACAACACCGTGTGAACCCGGAAGGTATCGGGGTTAAGTGACCCACTCTTGAAACCTTTCCGCCGACAGTTACCGCGTGAATATAATCCTTCATTCGTATAATACTCTTGAGTCAACTTAGGATATGGTTTACCGTCAAACCCTAACTGGTTGACCTACTTGGATCGGATGATACTGTATAATATCGGAAAACTTCTGTCCCGATATTATCATCCGCCCTGGCCAGGACTTCCGCGCATCCTTCCTAGAGTATGCTCTCTCTAAGTACCGAGAGCGAATTTTTCCTTTTTGACACTCAATTACCTTCGACGGTATTCTGCTATATGCGATTCTTTTGGCTGTTTAGAATCATGTGGATAGAGATTCATAAACCAAGGTCAAAGCACAGAAGTCCACCGACAAAGTGTCATTGGTGTCTCAGGTCCGAAAACCATCCACGCAATTGCGACAATAGAATTAAGCTGGTTGACAGTGAAGTACTTTACCATCTAGGGTTTCAGTCGGATCAGTTCAGTGAACTCATTCTCTAATGAGCACCTACAAATTCGCCTTAGTGTCTCTACACAAGTGACTATGAGATCAGTTACCCTCATCGTATGAGCATGAGTAATTTGTACTAGTTTAACTGGATATCCGATGTCCTTCTCAGATATCTTCTGACTATGAACTATTAAGAATATGTGTGTTTAAGTGATTAGTCTCATTAGTATGATCTCATCATAATATGATCACTATCACACATATTCACAGACTTCATTATGAGACGATAATAACACGTATTAAACGTAATGAATTAATTGCCATATCATTAATAAATGAACAAGATTACAAAATCTTATTGGCTTGTAGGCCACCTAAGACTAACAATGTTACCTTCTTCAATTCTTAAAGAAGATATTTTCATCTAGGGGAGGTGAACTTTCTTAAGGTGGTTCGATCTTTAGGTCCTAAAATGAGGAGGTGTTAATTATCATGATTGTAACATGTTAACACTTAAAATATCAAATTAATAATTGTATCCAAGTTAAGACATTGACACCTTAGGATGTCAAGATATTAACTATTCACCAACAATGACAAAATCATAATTTGTGGCAAAAAGTTAATGACTCCACCATAGAAAGAGGTAGAAAATAGGACGATGATGCGAAAAAAGTTGACAGGTGATGATAAACAATATGAGGTTTGTGATAAAGAATTTTAATTAATTTTTTATTAAAGTAATGTCAAATTAAGGAGATTGGTTGAAATTAAAAATTTTACGTTAATTTCATATGAGCCCTCTTTACATGTAAAATATTAGATATGCTCCTCTTATTTATCATATATATACCTTCATTATGATAACGTTCATAAACAATGTCACTCGTGGATATTATATCATTTTAATAAAGGTACATGTGATATTACAAAATATCGTTAGTTATGATAATATTCTATCAAAAGTGCCATTGTTGTATATTATATTATTTTAGTGAGGATATATATGATATTACGAAAATGTCAGTATTATATTCATAATCTTTTACATATATATTATTGAAAAATATTGTATTTGTATTTTTTTTTGTACAATTTGTGTTTGTATTATACTCTCGACTCTCATATTGTGAACATCGTTAAACTTTTAAAAATTGTGTGACTATGTTCTTCTGTCAAAATACTGTTAAATCATATGATTTTATATTCATCTTTATTAATATTATATATATACTTGTTAAGTTCATATGAATTTTTTCTTTTTGGTATTTTCAGTTGAGTTCACGTTACGTGTAAATAGAAAAAACCTTATTATTACTATCGATCCCACCAAAGAAGAGAGAGATAGAAACTCTAGCCAAACCACTCCGGCTAGGCGGGGCTGGGGTCACTAGATGTGAGGTTACCTTCTCCAATTCTTAGAGAAGATATTTTCATTCAGGGGAGGTAAACGGAGGTGAACTTTCTTAAGGTAATTAGATCCTCATGTAAGAAAGTCTTGAGGCGTTAATTATCATAATTGTAACATGTTAACACTTAAAACATCAAGTTAATAATTGTATCTAAGTTAAGATATTGACACCTTAGGATGTCAATTAACTATTCACCAACAATGACAAAACCATAATTTGTGGCAAAAAATTAATGACTCCACCTAATAGAAAGAGGTAAAAAATAGGACGGATGACGAGAAAAAAGTTGACAGGTGATGAGAAACAATATGAGATTTGTGTTAAAGAATTTTAATTATTGTTTTATTAAAGTAATGTCAAATTAAGGAAATTGGTTGAAATTAAAAATTTTACGTAAATTTCATATAAGTCCTCTTTACATGTAAAATATTAGATATGCTCCTCTTATTTATCGTATATACTTTCATTATGATAACGTTCTATCAAAAATGCCACTAATGATATTATATCATTTTAATAAAGGTACATGTGATATTACAGAATATCATTAGTTATGATAATATTCTATCAAAAGTGTCATTGTTGTATATTATATTATTTTAGTGAGGATGTATATTATATTACGAAATTATATTTATAATTTTTTACATATATATTATTGAAAAATATTATATCTGTATTTTTTGGACAATTTGTATTTGTATTATACTCTCGACTCTCATATTGTGAACATCGTTAAACTTTAAAAAAAATTGTGATAATGTTTTTCTATCAAAATATTATTAAATCATATGATTTTACATGTATATTCAACTTTATTAATATTATATATATACTCCTTAAGTTCATACGAATTTTTGTCTTTTTGATATATTTAGTTGAGTTCACGTTACGTGTAAAAAGAAAAAATTCTTATTATTACTATAGACCTAGCCAAAGAAGAGAGAGATAGAAACCCTAGCAAAATCACTCCGACTAGGCAAGGCTTGGGTCACCAGGGGTGATGTTGCCTTCTCCAATTCCCAGAGAAGATATTTTCATCTAGGGGAGGTGAACGGATGTGAACTTTTCTGAGGTGGTTAGATCTTTAGGTCTTGATGAGGCAGAATCCGATTCGGCCCATTAGAGCATGCCCAAATCCCGTTCAGTCCAACAGCAGCAGTATCAGGTCCTCCGGGAGCCTCCAGCCCATCAGCGGCCCAGCAGCCCTCGGCCCCATAAGCGGCACCGTCGCTCCCGGCCCAACAGGCTTCGGCCCGTCAGCGGCCCATCAGCCTAAGGCCCGGGAACAGCACGGCAGCCCAAGGCCCAGCAGGCTTCGGCCCATCAGCGGCCTAACCCCCTTCGGTCCGATAGCCGAGTCCGGCCCACTCCGGTGGCAGATCAGGCACTATGGCGGTTTACCAGTAAGCCCAAACATAGTCCTATATCGGCTACCACCATTAACCAACCTCTATCCTCTGCTATAAATACACCGCTATTTATTGTCAAAGGTATGCAACTCTTTGTCTCCGAGACCCTTAAGGACTACAGTCCAAATAGCATTAAAGCTACTTCTTGCCTTCTGAATCGAATCATCTTCAGAAGCTAACTTGACCGTCGGAGGGGGTTCCTAAGGGCCAGAGCCCGGGACTCTTGCTGACCGGTCTTTCTTCTTCTTTCCCTCCTGCAGGAGCTCGGTTCGAATCATCGCCGACCTTCCCGAGTCGGTCTCGGCCGCCGACCTCGGACTCCTCTCCCTGGTCCCGACGCCGTACGACGGCTGCCCTGCGACAGGAGACTCGGTCCCGCGCTGTCCCCTCGTCCGGCAAAAGAGCTTTTGGGCTCACTATCCAAGAGCAAGCCGAGTCCGAGACCCTTCCGGCCTCAGACCGTCGGCTTCGGCTTCATCGCATGTCGACAGTACAGCCAGAAGGAGCATCATCCGCGCCGCCCCTTCGCCCGCCGAAGGAGCCTCGGCCCCGACTTCCCGGAGACGAGCCTGCACCGACCGAAGCGCCCTTCGGCCTTCGGACCCTCGTCTTCGCCTCCGCCTCTTCGGCCTTCCGGATCCCCGTCGGGCCTCAGTAACACCGATCCGAACCGGCTTCGGATCCACTTCTTCGGGTTCCAGCCTCGGAATCCGGTCGTGATAGATCCAGTCTACATCAGGTCTTATAATGAGGACAAGTCTTGTGGTGTTAATTATCATAATTGTAACAAGTTAACACTTAAAACATCAAATTAATAATTGTATCTAATGTAATATATTGACACCTTAGGATGTCAACATATTAACTTAACTGTTTACCAACAATGACTAAACAATAATTTGTGGCGAAAAGTTAATGACTTTACCTAATAGAAAGAGGTAGAAAATAGGACGGATGACGAGAAAAAAGTTGACAGGTGATGAGAAACAATATGAGGTTTGTGTTAGAGAATTTTAATTATTTTTTATTAAAGTAATGTAAATTAAAGAGATTGGTTGAAATTAAAATTTTTAACTTAATTTTATATAAGTCCTCTTTACATGTAAAATATTAGATATGCTTCTTTTATTTATCAAATATACCTTCATTATGACAACGTTCTATCAAAAATGCCACTCGTGGATACTATATCATTTTAATAACGGTACATGTGATATTACATAATATCGTTAGTTATGATAATATTCTATCAAAAGTGTTAGTATTGTATATCATATTATTTTAGTGAGAATATATATGATATTACGAAAATGTCAGTATTATATGTATAATTTTTTACATATATATTATTGAAAAATATTATATTTGTATTTTTTTGGATAATTTGTATTTGTATTATACTCTTGACTCTCATATTGTGAACATCGTTAAACTTTAAAAAAATTGTGGTTAGGTTTTTATGTCAAAATACTGTTAAATCAGATGATTTTACGTATATATTCAACTTTATTAATATTATATATATTACTTAAATTCATATGATTTTTTGTCTTTTTTGTATATTCAGTTTATTTTACGTTACATGTAAAAAGAAAATCTTTATTATTACTATAGACCTAACCAAAAAAGAGAGAGATAGAATTATAATTAAACCAACTTCGACTTGGCGGGGCTAGGGGCTCCTGGCTATTAGGACAAAGGTGGTAGCCGGCAGAGCAGTGTAAACTTTTGGAAGGAGCACAAGGGAGAACGTCGGAACGAGGGCCGAGACTCCCAAATTAGGTGTGTGCACTCTTCGGTGTAACCCGCTAACACGACTTGAACCGTTTAGTCTAGTCCTTTTTTTAATTTAAGAAAATCGGAGTTTTGAATCAAACCGAAGGAAGTAATTCGGTTTGATTCAATTTATTTCTCTAAAAAATTGAACTGATAACCGGACTCGAACCATTTAATCTAGTTCCGTTTTTAATTTAAGAAAATTCGGTATGATTCGATTTACTTCTCTAAAAAATTAAACCGTACTTCCACAATTTAATGCTGCTGAGGGACAGAAAGGTCACGAGTGAAAAACATAGGAAATGAAATAAAATCAATTTGTGGACCTTGATCTGGACCACACAATGCATTGAAGAAAAGGGAAAATAAGAAAAGAAATAAATGGGATCTATTTCAATTTAAAAAAGATGAGATAAAAGATGGGAAGTCATCATATAATCGGTTTCAAAAATAAATTTTATAGAGGGTCCACAGACCCGTCGAACCTTTGTTCCCTTTCCATACAACTTTCCAACCAATTGAGCCATTATTAGATTTCTACAACTTTCTCCTTCTTTTTTTATTAAACATACCTTTCTGGGTTAAAATTCCAAAAACAAACGCTTTCAAAACCCCGATCAGTCTCGGTCCTCTGCACGCCCACCTTGCGCCGCCGGCCCGCCGCTGCTCATCGCCGGTGCTGGGCTGTTGGCCGCCGCTCCAACACCCTCTCCGGCCCTGCCGTCGCCCAAGCCGCCAACGGCGACTCCAAGGTCCTGCCTCCAGCCGCCCCAGCGCTGAGATCCGGCCGCCCCAAGTGGATCTACCGAAACCCCAACACCGAGATCCGCCCGCCCAAACAACGATCTGCTGAAGCCCGTCGCCGTCGACCCTCTCCGGTGGCAGATCTCTCGAAGAAGTCAAAGAAGTCCCCGCGGAAGCCCGGAGACATGGAGAACCTCCAGTCCGAAGTCGCCTCGTTCGTCTCCTCCCTCGGCCTCGCCGCCTCCGCGGCGCCCGCCACCGGATTCAACGACTCCGACTTCCGCAAGACCGGCGCCATGAAACCCTCCAAGCCGGGCCCCCGCAACCCGCCACGCCCCGCGGGCGCCGAGGGGGAGAAGACTACGCGCAAAGGGCGCCCTTCTAAGCCCAATCCTCTCGAGCACGTCGACCCATTTGGCGGCGGTGGCGGCAGGGCCGTGGGGAAGCCACAGGGTGGTAAGGCGGGGGACCACCTCCCCAAGCTTCCTCTGATGCGGGCAAGCTCGCCATTGGGGCTGTGGTACGTGGAGTTGGCCGAGTTGGAGGAGAGAGTGTCGGCGGGGGGGCTGGGAAGCTCCCCGGCGACGGGAAAGCGCGTGGACGAGAGGAAGATGGAGGTGGCGGAGAGGTTGATGGCGCAGTACGTGGAGGATTACGAGGAGCAGACGAGGAACCACGGCGACTGGCGCCTTGTGCGGATGGCGGCGAGGTCGGGGACCACCAGCGACAAAGTCACGGCGCTGGCGACACTGGTGGGCGATAATCCTGTGGCGAACTTGAAGTCACTCGACATCCTTCTAGGTTTAGTTACTTTCTGATTATTTATTTATTTGATTGGTTATTTTTTTGCCTTGGTTAGAGGATTTGGAAGGAGAAGGTGCTGGGTCCTTGTGGTCTATTACTTGATAGCAGAGAAGAAATTGGAGAGATGGGGCATAATTTCTTTTGTGAAAAGGAGAAACATGATCAGCGCGATGTCTTGATTTAAATAGGCAGTTGTGCTGGTTTGTTCAATCAGACGATCGTTGTGCTTTTGGCTGTTGGATTGAAGTCCAGGCAATGGGTTTTCATCTCTCTGTGGAATCATGAGAGTCTATGCTAAGATTAAATGGTTTCAGCTTAATTTCTCGGAGAGTTTTAGATATGTCTATTCTGAAATTTCCTCCGGGAAGTTAGGAATATAGATAGCCATGCCACAGGAGGATTCTTTTTGAGTTTATTTAATGGACAAAACTCCTTTGAGCTGTTTCACTTAGGGATGCAAATGGTAACTGATAACCCGATTATTCGACCAATGGTCAGCTATACGTCAGTTAAGGACTAGTCTTTTTAAATCTCTATGCATAGCATATAAGGTAACAGCTGCAAGTTTTTTCTGTCTGAATATACACGGTACACTAAGACCGATTATTAATTTATAGGACAGTTAATGGATAGCATTTCTAAACTGATAGCTTAATGAATATGGTCACGATCTACCTTTAATTTGCACCAAAATCGACCCATTTGCAACCCTAGTTTCACTGTTTCATCATATTTTCCCCTTTCTATCATTAAAAAAAAAAGGGATGATTATGCTATCCCTGTCAATTTACATCGGATGCTTTTCATCTGATGCAGGACTGGTGGATGCAAAAGTGGGAAAACGCTATGCATTCAAGGGTTTTGACCACTTGGCAGAATTGTTTAAAGATAGGTCAGTAACAAGATTTTCTAAAATGAGTTTGATATAGCAATTTTTTTTTTGGATTGTTGAATGAAAGTTTCTTGTATCCTTCCTAGGTGAACAGAAAAAAGAGCCTCTGTTTGAACTTCTAGATGTCTCTTATATGTGCTGATTTAGCAGTTTCTGGAAGTTGGAGATAAACTATTTGTTCTTGGCCTGTTTTGTACTTGACTGAATTTGTTGGGGTCATCATCTTTAACATGGTGAAACTCAATCTAGAACCACTAGCAATTACTGATGTTCATGGATCTGAAAATATGGATTCTTAAGCTTCTTGGACATTGTTATTCTTGTAAAACATTGTAGAGTCTTGCAGATTTGGAGCATGATTTTCTCTTGTAGTTTGAGACATGGAAAGGATTATCGACTGGTACCTAGATGCAAAAGTGGGAATACCCCTCTTCATTTCCCTAGGCAATTCTCATAGGTGAATTGTTGTAACATCGTTGTTTTTTTGAAAGTGGATGGTACCACATCTCTCTCTCTCTCTATCTGTCTATGTATATATAAACAAAAGAAAAGGGCATGTACAATTGATACAGCAATTAGCTGTCAAAAAACCCTCGACACAAAAACACCAAGGTGGTGATTCACTGTGAGCCCTTCAAAAGAGACAAAGAGGATGAGGATCTATTCCTCAAGTTACAAAGGACCCTCGCTCATTCCTGCTGTTACAAATAAAAATAATGACTCTCATAAACCAATGCCTCGTGCTTCAAAATTCTCTTGTTCCGCTTACCCCAAATTACCCAAAGGGTGGCATGTAAGATCAGCCACCAAATCATAGTTGTAAATCTTGTCCCGTCCTGGCCTGTCTCTGTCCAGACGTCCCGTCCCAGTGAGAAAACGGGACGGGACAATTTCTAGTCTGTTCCAGTACCTGTCCCGGTCTAGCCTGGCCTGTCCCGGCCTTTTCCTACCAGAATTTGTATTTTTACATGAGATTTTCTAAGTACTTAAGCTCCTTGTAAACTTATTTTGGGAGGTTCATTTGATGAATATACTCATCTATAAACCCATAAATTTGTCCTTAATGCTTCTATTGCATTACTTTTGTATTATTTATATGTTTATATGTTTGTTTTCATATTATTTATTGTATATGCATGTCTTATATTTGTTGGCATATGTATGAAAAAAAAATACCGGGATGGGACACCGGGACGTCCCATCCTAGTAGAAAAACGGGACAGAGACCGGGGCAGGATTGACAACTATGCACCAAACCTTGCTATCCTTTGGTGCAAGTGGAACCGAAGTCCACCACTGTAGAAGGTTATGAACATCATCCACATCCCTCAGCTGAACTTGTATCCTGCTGAAGGTATCACGCCACACCTTACGAGCAAAAGGGCAATCCACAAAAATATGGTCTAGTGACGTATGCCCACCAAGGCAGGAAATAGGAGAGATATCAGCAATCCGACTGACGGGGGTAATAGGACACCTTTTTTTTCTTAACCTTCTGTGGAAGTCTAATCACCTATGAAAGTGAAGATTCTTATGTGGAGGATCTCTATTGGTTCCCACTCGTGACAGGCTGATTAGATTTGGTTATGATGCTGTCTACTCGCTGTCTTTGTGGGGAGCAAGAGGAATCTATAGAGCACCTCTATGGGTTCTGCACTTCTGCTCATGATGTTTGGAAAGCGATGTCCTTTAAGCTTGGGGTTGAGGATTCCTTTGGTGGACTCATAGTTGTCAAGGCTTACGCCTAGTTGATGCCTAGGCACTGCTTAGGCGATAAGATTTATTTTCAAGGCCTAGGCAATTAGATGCCGTATTGGGCCTTAAAAAAAGCATGCCTGGGCATTCCTTGATGCAGGATACGAAGCAAAGAATCCCTCCCCCATTTCCTTTTGCTTTTATTAGGCCAATTTATGGCCCATCATGTTTTTTATATTTTCTAGGAGTTATAAAAACGGGAATAAGGGATGGGAAGTCCTAGAGTTAGGGAGGGAGTCTAAGAGTCGGGAGTTACATATCTCCTTATATGTATGCCGTTTTTCAGAGATGGAAGAGATGAAGAAATTGAGAAGAAAAAAAAATTACCTGTGTATTGTGCGTGCAGAAACGGTTCTCTGCGAGAGAGAGCCCCATTCCCCCCCATCTTCCTTGGTGCGACGCCAAGGAATTTGTCCCCGGTGTGACGTCGGGAACTCCCCAATCCTCTGGTGCGAGGCCGAGGATCCTCCCTCCCTCTTCCCCCCACTGTTCCGCATCAGTTTTTGGTATCAGAGCCAGGTTGATCCCCCATTGCGCCACCGCTCGCCGTCGCTGCTCGCCGCTGTCACGCCTGCCACCGTCGCCTGCTCCAGCTGCCGCTGCTACTGTTCCCATCATCCCGCAGCCGTCGTCACGCAGACGCCACCACCCCAGTCACCGGAACATCAGAAAAACAGAGCGGTAGAGAGGAGCCCACAGCCGCTGCCGTTGGAGCCGCGAACACACTCACTAGAGCCGCCTCAGTTCCCCATCGCCGCTGTGTGCAGCCGCCTTCACCATTGCCATTCGCAGTCGACCGCAGTCGCCGCACGCCCTGCCGACGAGCCCCGACCGTCGTCGCCGTCGTGACGCCGCCGCCGATCGCCTCTGCGGCCGCGTTCGCCGACGACCAGCCCGGCCGTTGTCGCCTGCGCCGCCCGCCCCTGCGTGCTTCCTTCCCCGTCTGGCTCAGTCATAGTTGTCAAGGCGGTAAGGCGACCAAGGCGTGCTTGGGGTTCTGGACCGCCTAAGCGCTTAGGCGCTCGCCTAGGCGTCGCCTAGGCGTCAACTTCATAATATAATATTTTAATTTAGGATATATATATATATATACATACACACACATATTACATACATACATTTAGATATATGTATATATATATATACATTTAGATTTACACAGATATATATACATACATACATATATATCTATGTATAAATGTATGTATGTAATATGTGTATATGTCTAACTATATAATATATACATACATATATATACACAAATATATCTAAATGTATGTATGTAATATGTATATGTATATAGATGTATATATATATACATATTTGTATATATATATATGCATACACATTTTACATACATGATACATATATTTAGATGTATACATATACATATATATGCATGTTTGTATACATAAATCTAAATATATGTATGTAATATGTCTATATATATGTATTAGTATGAATTTATATAATTATATGTGTATATATATACAAAAAGAGAGGGGCAAGAACCTTGGATTTCAAAAATCTGGGCGCCTTGGGCGCCCGCCTATGCGTCAACTTCATAATATAATATTTTAATTTAAGATATATATATATATATATATATATATAATATACATACATATATATACACAAATATATCTAAATGTATGTATGTAATATGTATATGTATATATATATATATATTTAGATTTACACACATATATATACATACATACATATATATATCTATGTATAAATGTATGTATGTAATATGTGTATATGTCTAACTATATAATATATACATACATATATATACACAAATATATCTAAATGTATGTATGTAATATGTATATGTATATGTATATATATATATATATATATATATATATATATATATATATATATATATATATATATATATATATATATATTACATACATGATACATATATTTAGATGTATACATATACATATATATGCATGTTTGTATATATAAATCTAAATATATGTATGTAATATGTCTATATATATGTATTAGTATGAATTTATATAATTATATGTGTATATATATACAAAAAGAGAGGGGCAAGAACCCCAAATTTCAGAAATCTGGGCGCCTTGGCGCCTTGGGCGCCTTAGGCGCCTTTTCACATGTTGGAAAGGCGCCCCAGCGCCTTGGTGCTGTGAAAGCGCCTAGGCGGGCGCCTTGACAACAGAGGGCTCAATTAGGGTAAGAGCGAAAAGAAGAAGAAGAAGAAGAAGAAGGGGCACGTGCCGCCTTCAAAGTGGCTACCTGGTTTAACCAGGTTGTATTCCGACTGAGTCCGAACCAGCCTGTTCCTGGTCCGAGCCTGAACCCGGTCCGGTTCGAACCATATCCTTTAGAAAATTCAATTGGGGCTTAATTTAACACCTGGTTCGACCAGGTTCTAAAAAGATCAGAGGTTCAAGGCACCGGGTCAGTTAGGGTTCGAATCAAGAGTGCAACAGGGATCCAATCAGATCTGTGCTGGTTCACGGGTGGTGCAATTGTAGCCCTTAGTGCACCGCCAACATTGTGAACTCGTTCGGACTCCGATTTGCATGTCGTTTGCGGCGATGGATTTGTCTCGACGATGCCTACTATGATCTAGTGCACTGCGTCCTAGATTTTACCTTGTTTTGCGTGCCATTGCTGCACATATACTGAAGACACACGCATTCCGGGGCCCACATCAGCCTCCTCAATTTGCGTGCCAGTTTTCGGCGCACTGATTTTGCAGCGGTCAGCAGTCAACTTGCCTTATTTTGCGTGCCACACTTGCACGCTTTACGAGGGCACTTGTGCTCACCGTTTGAGGTCGTCCCGGACCCCGATTTGAGCGCCGTCAGCGGCGTTGGTCTCGTCTCAGCAAGGCCCATCCAATTTCAGCAGACATCTGACTTGATTTGCATTGATTTGCGTGCCACTGCTGCACGCATATCGAGGTCATCTTTTGGACTCCGTTTCTTACACTGATCGCGTCATTGGCTTCATCTCAGCAAGACGAACTCAGTTCCAAAGTGGTGTTGCCCCTACGACACCTAATTTATTGATTCTATCAGAATTTGGAGCCTTGGGGTAATCTCTTGCACATGTCTTTCATTTATTTCCATTTCGCTGTGTTCTTGCCGAATCGAGAATGGACGACATTGATATTAGATGAGAGAGCTACTGATAATGTGATTCCTCAGTATATTGTTGATTCACTATTAAAGATGGATGAGATTTTTGTAGAGGGTGATAGAGCTTTTGTGGAATTTTATCGGCGAGTTAAAAGTGTCACCATGGGCCACTCCATTACATATGTGGATGGAGCTTGGTGTACTATAGATCCATGGAGCTCTTCTATTTGCTTGGGTCGAGATTGGCTATCAGAGCGCCAAGCGACAGTTAATTGTGATAGACGTCGATGCTCCCTCGTACACCCTCATCTTGATGGACGTGAGTTCATGTTTTCGGAATCGTCACTTCATTCTCTTAAGGTAATGGAAACACCGTCCAAGTTGCTTGATACAGTCTCACCAGCTATAAAAGATGATCAATCAGAGGATGTATGTGAAGACGGCCCATTGTTGTCAGCTGCTAGTGAGCTATTGGTTGTAGATTCATGGGATTACAGTTTATTTATGGATTCTGGGTTACACATGTTCGATGCTGTTGTTTCCGATGATGACTTATTATGCAGTGGTGGGCATGACCTCATTTCTCCAGAGAGTTCAGATTCTCTGTTAGTTGTGGAATCAGGATCGGATCTTACTGATATGATATGGCAGACTTTCTGTGATTAACATACAGCAGACTGGGTGGTGATTCTTGATATGATTCTCTACTTGAAGACTCCCACAGATGATCCAATCGTCCGCTTGATTATACTAGCGCATTTCAAAACTCGAGGACGAGTTTTTTCGAACCAGGGGAGAATGATGCAAGATACGAAGCAAAGAATCCCTCCCCCATTCCCTTTTGCTTTTATTAGGCCAATTTATGGCCCATCATGTTTTTTATATTTTCTAGGAGTTATAAAAACGGGAATAAGGGATGGGAAGTACTAGAGTCAGGGAGGGAGTCTAAGAGTCGGGAGTTACATATCGCCCCATATGTATGTCGTTTTTCAGAGATGGAAGAGATGAAGAAATTGAGAAGAAAAAAAAAAATTACCTATGTATTGTGCGTGCAGAAACGGTTCTCTGCGAGAGAGAGCCCCATTCCCCCCCATCTTCCTTGGTGCGACGCCAAGGAATCTGTCCCCGGTGTGACGCCGGGAACTCCCCAATCCTCTGGTGCGAGGCCGAGGATCCTCCCTCCCTCTTCCCCCCACTGTCCCGCATCATTCCTTAGGCACGCTTAAAAGTGCCTAGCATGCCTAGGCTTGTTCACGGCCCAATCAAATTAGGTCCATTGAGACCCAAATAGGGTAATGTGGATGATTGGGCCCTAGGTTTTGATATCCTTTCATATCAATTTCTGCATTATTTCATCTTCTTTATCATCTTTGGCATCATCGCTCCTCAGCGAACAAATCTCGACGTCAACGATGAGGCACTCCGATACGTTCTCCTCTTTCTATGATGGCCATGATGAGGCAACAAGTCCCACTTACCCATGGCCACAAACTTGGAAACCCTCATGGCTACTAGCATCTTCTCACACTTCCTAAGTTTTGTATATGCCCATCTTTTCCTCTCCCTTCTCTTCAACTATTTTGTCTCCTGTCCTTGAGTGCCTCTCCCTCTCCCTTTTCCCCCTAGTCCCCACCTATTGATTAGAAGGTGCCGCCTAAGCACTGTTTAGGTTGGCGCCTAAGCGCTTAGGCACTTCGGGACCTCAACTACATCTTGGATCACCTTACTGCCTTGACAACTGTGGGTGGACTTTATCAATGCTCTATTGTCTATTTGGCTTGGTGACTTGCACTCTAGGATTGACTGCACTTTATGGTGGCTCATCCTCCATGCCAGCATTTTGGACTATTTGGAGAGAGATGAACATGAGGAAGTTTAGAAATGAAGCCCGAATTTATGAACATGTTTCTTAGTTCATTTTAGAGAGTGGGTTAGAGTTTGGTTTCAGGATGCAGCGGGGTCTTCTTTGCTGTCTCTTTTTGTGTCTCTTTTGGGGGAGGAGGTGGACTGATCCATCTCCTTAGAGTTTTGTACACTGGGCCTCCTTTTTATGATCTTAGGCTCTATACTTCTGTATACCTCTTTTTCATTTAATAAAAGTCCGTGGTACCATCCGGGCATGCACATTTAAAAAAAGACCTTACCGAATCAGCCTATTGCAGGTGGGAAGCCTCCAATGTGTGATCCTCCACATAAGAGCCTGAACCTTCAGAGGTGAAGTTGGTGCCCATACTTGCTGTAGGTATGGGTACCTTAAGCCACCATCCGCAAGGACTCGATAAGCCGAGGAGACTGAAAAGGACCTAGCAGTATCCCCACCCCACCTTCACGGATCTGGATTGGAGCTGTCCACCTTATAGCCCTTCAGCAGCAGAAGCAACTCACTAGGGTCCTGGATCTCCTCCTCATGGATGTCCCGACTAAAAAAGTTGCGCAGTCCCCTCCACCAGGAGAAGCAAACATAAAAACCTGTGCCACCAAAGTTTGAGGCTGCGGCGAAATAGCAAAAAACCTAGAAAATCTGATCTTAAACTGCGCTGATTCACACCACTTATCCATCCAAATCAAGGATATATTTCCATCCCCCAGGATACAAAAGTGGCTGCTCTCACAATGTTTGCAGAACTTAAAAGCCTTTTCACATGGGAGACACCCTATGCATAGGTAAAGGGAAGATGCCAGATCCTACTCCTAGTGTAGTACTTATCCTTAATAACATCCCACCATGGGCCCTCCTTTACAGTGACCAGCTCCCAAAGCCATATGGAGAGAAGAGCTAGGTTGAAATTCGAGATATCCTTAATCCCAATGCCGCCATTATCCTTACTCCTACACAAAGTATCCCAACAGACCTCTCGGCCACCCTTCTTCGAAGAATCACCATTATCTAGAAAAAATCAACTGTGAATAGCATCTAACTGAGCCACCATCGTCCTCAGAATCTTGAAAATCGAGAGGAAGTATATCGCAAGGTTGTCCAGTACTGACTTAGGAGAGAAGCTTGCCCTTCATCCTACCAATATGGACTCAAACTTGTGAATAACTGGCTTCCAATCACTGCATTTAATAGGGCCTGGAGAAAAAGGAAGTCCCAAATAAGAGAGAGGAAAGGAACCCACCCACTAGCCAAAGATGAATGCCCCATGCATCGCTGAATCACTCATATTGATACTAGGGCTGGAGTTTTCAGAAAATTTACCCTTAAACTGCTCACCTCGTCTAACAATTCCAAGCGCAATCTAGCTTGCAAAACTTGCTCCTCTTCCCCATGAAGAAACAATATGGTGTCATCCACATTCTGGAGATGATAATCTGATGACCATTCGTATCAACTAGGAAGCCCAAAATCTATCCATCAACCTTATCCCTACTCCACAGTCCACATCCTGGAGATAGTTTGAGTAACAAGGTCAAATAGTAAAGGAGACATGGGGTTACCCTGCCGGAGCACCCTAACGGTAACAAAATAAGGGTGGGCTCTCCATTAACTAGCATTACAAAGGAAGCAGGAGTTAAACAAGCTTTGATCCAAGAAATCCATTTGTCGCCAAATCCCATAATGTCCAGCACCTTGAAGAGGCATTCCCAATTAACTCTGTCATAAGCCTTCTTAAAGTCTAGCGTAATAATCACCCCACTTAAGTGCTATTGCTTCATACCATGCACACATTCATTGGCTACTAGGAAATTCTCAAGGATATGTCTTCCTCTGATGAAAGCACTTCGTTCATGATTGATTTTCTTTCCAAGAATCCTTGCAAGCCTGAATGCCAGCATCCTGGTGAAGATTTTATACATGCTATTAAGGAGACTAATAGGTCTAAAATTAGAGAGGGAGTTAGCACCCACCTTCCTAGGTGTAAGCACAGGAAGGTCTTGTTAATACCCTTGAGATGTGCCCTACTCTCTAGAATTCCAGCAGAGCCTGAATAATAAGGTGTTTGACAATGTCTCAATAGTGCTAATGAACAAGAGGGGAAAACCATCCGGACTTGGTGCTTTGTCCCCTGGCAAGGCAAAAACTGCCCTCCTCACCTCCTTCTCAGAGGAGCGAAGAGAGCTTGACACTCCTCCTCTAGGAGGGTAGGAAGAAGCCCCTTAGATGTAGGAGGTCTCACCCAAACCTCCTTGGTGAAGAGGCTGGAGTAGATGTTGGAAATGTGACTCACCAACTCTTCTTTCTTAGTGAGAAATATGATCTTTGTGCCTAAGGCAACTAATCCGATTAGTGCACCGCCTTCCCGATTCCCGAAGCTAGCCCCTGAAAGAAGGCAGTGTTACTATCCCCTTCCTTGATCCATTTGTCTTGTGACCACTGCATCCGGTAAACCTCTTTCATATGGATATCCTCATAATGAGCTTTGAGCTTGTCGTGCTCTACTCTGTCCTCCTCATCTAGAAGACCTGTCTCTTCCAAGGCATCCAACCCCAAAAGCTGATGAGCAATCCTGTCCTTTGCCACTCTACCACTCTTGGAAGCACCTCATAGGCGTAAAGCACCAGCCAAAGACTAGGTTCTTCACAAGAGTTGCCATGGCTGATTCCCCAACAGGGCAAGGACTCCAATTCTGATTCACAATACCTGTGAAACCTTCCTCCTTCAACTAGCACTTCTCAAATCTGAAGGGAGGGTTGCAATGTAAACATTAGTCTTGAGAAGGATAGGCTAGTGATCTGACACACACCTCTCCAAGCAAGAGGCCACCAAGTGGGGGAAATGATCCTCCCAATCAACAGGAAATAAGAACCTGTCTAGCCTGGGGCATGAGGGATGTGCCCCCATGTTATCCCTCTCCATTCTTCTGGCCACCCTTCTATTGTCACCTTGCTTCTAAGATGGAACAAGTATAATCTAAATGCTCTCCCATTCTTAAGGTCTTAAAAAACTATGAACCACTCATCTTAATTTAAGTTTTTAAATGACTAAAGATAATCATACACAGTTTACCTCATACTATTTTGATTACTAAATTGGAGCTCTTTTATGGAGATACCAAGTATGGATTTTATAAATTGCTGCTTGAAGTTAAGGAAAAAGGCATAGGTGTTGGTAATTGCTGTTAAACCTGTAATGATTGCAGGAAGATGCTGAAAATTTGTTGAACTGACTCCTTCTGTGCCTAGTTTTAATGAAAAAAAACAATTGGCTTTTCCCTTTTCCTGATTTTTTATAGAAAACAAAAGAGCTGGCAATTAGTCATTAAATCTTGACGATTGGCTAATGCCAGGGAGTATAATTTTATGGTTTGTCATTTGTTTAGTTCATGCTATTACCGTGGAGGTGAGCAATTTATTGTTTCAAAGGTGCACCTTCTATTTATGCATGAATATGCAGGATATGCAGAACACTAAGAACAAAGCAAATTGTCCACCCTCTCCCTGAAAATAAGTTCAAAAATAGGATGTTTTCTGGATATTGAGAGTGTCAACCTTGTCCAAGAACAACATGAGAGGCAGACTACTCATCACTGGTCTCTCATTGTTTCAGCCTTTTCCTTGGAAGCGGGCATTACCATAATTTAGTAAATTTGAAAATATAAAAGGGATATATTAGTATATTGACAATATATTCTTAAAACTTCCATTGTACAAAATGTAGAATTTTCATGTGAAGGTAGTGATGACCTTACTAATTGCCCAACAAACCCAAAATGAAAAAAAATAAAAGTTGGCTGTTGACATTACACAGAATCCTAACCCACTCCAAGACTTTATAAGAAATGAGTCTAAATACCCTAGCTGCTTACCCTACAAACCCAAAATAAAAAAAAGTTTTCTGTTCACATTACAGAATCTGATGGGGGACAACGAAGGAGAAGGGGGTTGGAGAGATTATTGGCGTCGTACTGGCAGTGGAGAGGCCTCCGGCATTGCACCGACGGCTAGGACGTTCCACCCGGCCCCGTCGCAACGCAGATTTGACCCCATCGCAGGGTCATCTTCTTCGTCGCAGAGAGGAACACTAGAAAAATTCACAAAATTCGTAATGATAATCATCCATAAATAGAAAAGAGAGATTACAAGCATATATATAGTGTTAAGGACCTTTCTGACTTAAACTCGACTCCCCAACTCCAAGACGAACTATAAGACACTCATAACTAGATAATTATTGTGAAAATTCACACTAAAAATTTCTAAAAAATAAAAGAATAATACCTAAAATTTTTAAAAAAACATGCTAAACAGGTTCTAAATGGGCGAAATAAAATATCTACGGACTCTTCTAAAAATATAAGATGAAACAAAAGGGCTTTGAACTGTCTTAAAGCCACAATAAAGTTGAAACGACTCTGATGGCGGTAGACGTGTTCCCTCGAGTGTAAAGCGGTGGATTTGGATCTGTATCATTTTCCTTCAGTTAGAGAAAACTCGTCCTTGAGTTTTGAAATGTTGTAGTCTTGATGGGGAGATAATGAGCAATGAAGCAAGAAAGCACAACTGATGCCATTGAGATCGCCGTGTGGAGGAGAGCTTCACCTTGATGTGGAAACTGCACCTCAATATCACTCCATATGTGGTCAAGATTATGCTGGTTGGTTGTGTCTTGAACGATCTTCGGCTGACTGACCACATCCTTGATTGCCTTTTCATGCTTCAGCTCATTTTGCTCATCTATGAATACAGAACTGGTCTCAAGATAGACTTCATGAATCACGTCTAACAAAGGTTCAACAAGGAGGATGTTATCATAAAACATCTTGGACTCGGCCTCTTCGAAGTACTCGTTTGCGAGTGCTGGATTGGCTTCATAAACTATCTCTTCCATTGCCTTTGAAGAAGTTGACTGGCCATTAATCGAATTAGAATGGGATATAGTGAAGTGAAATTTGTTCTTCTTTAAGTGTATTGGTTGGTGAATATAATTGGGTTGCTCCAAGTGGAAAGTGGCATGGCACTCTTCCATCCAATCTTAGCCAACAATAATGGTAAGATTATTTGAGGAGAAGACGTTAGCCTATGTTCCATCGAAGTACAGAACCTTCTCGAATTGCTTGTGAAACATCACAAAGACACCATCAGTTTCAATAATAATTTCACCTGCCTGGGAGAGTGAATCAACAATAGCCTTGAACACGGAGCTTTCTTTGGGTAGATCTTTAAAAATCAGGTTGGTGCCTGTCCCATTAGGTAAACAAACCCTTGTTGTGAACAAAAAGAACTTATGATATTAAAGGACAAGAAAGTAGGACCTCAACATGGAGTGGCATGCAAAATGATCCACCACTGGTAAATGGGGTGTTGGATGAGGTCCGCGTCGGTACAACGATGCCATCGACGCGATCAACATGCAAAACGGAGCACGGAGGTGCCCTCGCACAATCGGCACGCCAATCAGAGGTAGGCATGCAAAACGAGGTGCAATTGTGATAGTGGCACGTTGGAACAAGGTCAGTCTCGCTGATGTGAAACCAACGACGCATAGGGCATGCAAATCAAAGTACGAACATCCGTAAAACAAGGGCGATGCACTAACAACTTCTATTGCACTGCCTAGTGCAATGGTCCTTGGTGCACAGGGGTAGGATAGTGGGTGTACAAATTAGGGCCTAAGTGGTTCAGACCATTGTATAGATGGCTTGGACCAAGGGGTTGGACTAGGTTGCAAAACCACTTAACCCTTGTGCTTTTAACCAAGGTAGACTTGGCTCAGACGAGGTTCAACAAATGGGCTCGGGCTTGGACCCAAACCAGGTCAAACATGGTTGACCAGCTTAATGTAAAAGGGGCATGAGCCCTTTCTTCTTCCTTCTCCACCTGTCTTCTCTAACCCTAATATAGAGAGAGAGAAAGAGAGAGCGAGGGGAAGGGTGATGACATCAGTGGGGCAGGCGGACGACACCGGCCGCGCCAATGGAAGACAACGACAGCAATGCCGGCTGCTGGGGTTACTGGCTCCAACGATGATAGCGGCAGCTAGTGGGGTTTCCAGCAGCAGCAATGGATGCCACTGATTGTGACGGCGGCAGTAGCAAATGTCACTAGTGAGGTAGATATCAAGGTCACCCATTTGTGCGTCCCAAGGTCTGTGTCAACCACCTTGATTTACGTGCCAATGTTTGAGCACCTTCGATTTTGTGGCATGCTTCTCGAGACAATATCACAACGGCGTGCACATCATTCGTGACCCGTCAACTGTCGTGATTACTATCCCAAACTAGTTATCTGTAGCCTGTTATCTCCCTGTGAGAAGTGAGCCTTTATTTTATTGTACTTTGAGGGTAGTGCATGCGCATCGAGTGGTCTTCTCCCACGCACTAGCGTGGAGGTATTCTCTCTCCTACCACAATTTGCTTTTCTAGTATTTGCTTTCATTTGCTGCCGATTTATGGGGTAAGATACTTAGCCTATAATACATCATCACTACTGGCTTGAGAGCGCATTGCACCTATCCTGATAATTCCAACATGACTTTGGGATGGTTCTAATTCCCTAAACTTGTTAGTTCCTCAATTGCCAACGGTCCTACGTTTCCTTATCATGAGCGGGACGATTAACTCAACTAGCTTCTTTTATTTGGCGTGGTTATCCAACTTTACGATTGTGCGATTATGTTGCATAGTTTATTTTTATATTACTTACTGCATATCTCTAATTGTCGTTAGTGAGTCCATAGTACCGTTAGCCATCCCGCATCATCTGAATCCTAGCCCACTCCAGCACTTTATAAGAAATGAATTTAAATATCCTGTCTGCAATCCACCTTGAAAAATATCTGCATTTGACTTTGTCTCTTAAAAGTCTATGTTTCTATCGCTTGTAAACCCAAAGTATTGCATGTAAAATTGGCCTTTGGACTTTTTGTTTATATTTGCATGTAAAATTGGCGTTTGGACTTTTTGTTTATATGTGGGACCCCATCCTTGATACCGCATAATGAATAATGTGTCTACTTCTCTTGGAATATGAGAACTTACTCCCACTTTAGGGAATTTGTTGCCAAACTTCTTAAAAGAAAGAACATCCAGGATTTTTTTTTTGAAAGTGGATAATACCACAAAATATATTAAATAGAAGAAGGAATGCATATGTATAGGAGTCAAAGCCACAAAAGACCCCTTCACTAAATGATGAGCCACCCTCTACCCTCCCAACAAAAAAAAAAGAGAATATTTATAAATGTCCACTTTACAAGGCATTATTGCCTATTCTCTTACCCTATAGCAACAAAAAGAAAAGTCCTTTCTGCAACCAACTCTTCTTTCTTAAGAATACGTATGTGTCTCTCCCCCTAGAGAGCCCACAGAGTAGCATGGGAGGACAATCCACCAAATGATGTAGTCCTCCTCGAAAGGCCATTTCCTATCCCAAATGTGAAGAAGTCCCTCAAGTTTGTTCATTGATCTAAACTGAAGGCAGAGCCTCTAAAAAGGTACTGCAAGACCTTGCAAGAGAAGCTACAAGACAAAAAAGGTTATCTAGAGGCTCCGCCTCTTCTCCACATAAGCAACAAGTGGTGGTGATATCATCCAAAAAATGGGCCAATCTATTGGTGGTAGGGACAAGGATGGCAGTACCGGTACCGGTACGTACCGGTCCTGTACCGGCCGGTATCGGCCCGGTACCGGTCGGTACCGGCCCAAAACCAGTCCGGTACCGGCCGGTACCGGCCCGGTACCGGTCGGTACCCACGGTACCGGTGCCGGCCGATACCGGTACGTACCGGTCGGTACGTACCGGTATCGGCCGGTACTGCCATCCATGGGTAGGGAGCTTGCCATGAGAGATCCTCCGTATGAGCACTTCCACCTTCATGGGGATTTTAGAAACCTAAACTTGCTTGATGAAGGCGTGTCAGGTTCCCCCATCATTAATAAGGCACCATATGCAGCCCTTGTGGGATATTGTTCGCTGCTCTATGCCAAGCCCATACAGTTTTGTCCCGAATAGGTGCCTCATAAGGGTTGTATCGGGTCATTACATAATTGTATTAGAGCAGGACCTATGTAGTGTATGAGTTGGTTTGGGGAGGAACCATATGGAAGTTGGTGGACTTGTAGTGGCGTAGTCACGAGCCAGGTAGGAGAAAGTGCTACCCATAGAAAAGGACTACCTACAGAGTTGTCGGAGTAAAGCCACCACATTGTGGAGCCATCATTGTGTTTGGTGGCTAGGGTGGGGTTGAACTGAACTAGTCCCATATTAGAAAATAAGGAAAGCTGCTAGGCTATATATAGGGGGGCTTGGACTTGTAACTTATAAGGTGATTTTTAGGGTGGGCTTACCAAAGAGGACAATAACTTACAAGGGCTGGATCAGGTTGTTACAGACTCCTACCTTCATGTCTACTTACCATGTGACAATGGTGTAAACTCGACATCTTGAACTAGGAGGAAGAACTTTCCAACATCATTGACCACATCATCCCTTGGCTATTTTCTAAATGTAGGTCACCAAACTCCCTCAGCCAGGCCATACTTTATGCCACAATTGCTATATGCTTAGCAGATAAGGTAATGACTGTTATGCCACAACTGCTATAGGGTTGGAGCCAATCACAAAAAGTTTAGGGAATATGATATCCAAGGACAAACCCTCCCTGACACAAACTATCCTCCCGAAGGAGTTCACGAATTTCCATCACCAACCAAAATATGGTATACTGGCATGTCATGGGATTGAAGAATATCCTTCCACATAGGGAAAAGGTTGTAAGAAGAGGACAAAATCACATCCTGATACAGTGTAGTGTCTACCTAATGACATCCACACGTCTAAGTCCTCCATGCTAAGCTTCCATAGACATTTGGCGAGAAGGCTAAATTTATGTTTATGATGCTCAGATTGCAATTCTTTATCCTTTTATAGACTCTGCCCTAGTTTAATGTGAAAACCTCATTTCCTTGCCTCTCGACTACCATGCCAGAAGAAGCAGTAACCAATAGAAGTATATAGGAAGGCTGTCCAAGATGGCTTTGCAAAACACCAGCTTTCCTCCATGTGAGAGGCGAGTACCTTTCCGCCTTGTCAATCTGATCTCAAATTTTTGAACCACCTTTACCAAACCCTGCATCAGAGTCCCCTAGTGGTAAGTGGAAGACTCAAATAGGAAATGGGAAACTGTCCAACCTAACAACCCATAATTGTTGCTGTGCTTTGAATAGCCCTGCTCTCCATGTGGATCTCAAGAAGGTGACCCTTGTGGAAGTTAACCCTCAATTTGATAATGAAGTGCAACAGGTCCAATATCAATCTAGCCACATACAAAGCTTCCTTCATAGCAGAAAAGAAGAGAATAGTGTCATCTGCACATTGAAGATGGGATAGGATCCTCGGGCCTATCGACAGGGTGATTCTAAAATTGCAGAGGCTTGGTCTGATCAAGTTGGGACGCAAAGCCTTCACGATCCCGATACAGGTCTAACGCCCACGCATCATCTCCATAGAAGATTTTGTAACTGGAAAATGTTTGAGTGAAAGCGAAGAGGGGACGAGGGAGCATTCTTTCCGGAGCATGCTTCACAGCCACTCATACGTCTTGACCAACTCTCAACAATTCCTTTCTCCACTAATCACCCCTTCCCAACCAGTCCGCCCAATTGATCTTGTAAGATCGGCGAATGATTAGGGGTTGAGATGGTCTGAAGTTGTCGAACGAAGAATTCAAGTACCTTACCCCCCATCATGGTGAACCTCTCCTTGTAATCGGGATGACGTCAGCCACGGGGTGGATCAAATCAGAGTTCCATAGGTAGCCACCGACCTACAGTTATCCTTAAACTTCTGTGTTTGGTGGAGAAGAAGCGAACACAGGTACGCTGATTTGCTGTCTTGTTTCTGTGAAGCAACTTGCAGTCCACCGATCAAGCCAACCACCCCAATCCTTCGCCACATCCTACTTAGAATATGAGTCACCAAAATGAAGAGGAGAGGGGATGTAGTATCCCCTTGCTGCAGTCCCCTCTCATAGTCTCATTGTGAAAGTGTGACGAACTCTCCATTAATAAGAATGGAGAACCTTGATGAATGATCCAGCCTACCCACTTGCCACTAAATCCCATCTTTCTCAATATCCAGCTTCAGCACTAACTCCTTTTTACGTTGACTCTTAGTAGCATGGATTCATTTGCGTGCTACTAGAAATCATCTTGGATGTGTCTACCTGAGTGAATGCCCCTTGGAAGCAGTTGATCAACATATTCATTGTCATCTCTAGTCTAGGCGCCAACATTTTGGCGATGATCTTATAGATTCCATTAAGCAAAGCTAATAGGCCTATAGTGTCCACTCCCGACTAGAACAAAGAAGGTCTTGTTGATACCATGAAGGTGTGTGTCGCCTTCCTTGAAATTCCACAGTCCCCAGCAGGACATTCTTAATGATCTCCCAACAAGACCTTCTTGGTTTGTGGCATGCGATTATGTTGGATATTACATTTACTTGACTGCAGTATGCTTCTATGCTCCACAAGCAGACTGGCCTTGCGTGCTTCTGTGCTCCATCAAGCGAGTGGCCTTGCTTCTTGTCTAATGTGCAAGCCTTCCTTTGAGCAGGTGAAGCAAACATGTAAGTCATTTTTTTGTTCATCTTATCTTTGATGGCTAACTGTATGGATGATTCGCTAGTCTATTCTGGTTTATGTTTTTATGTTATGGTGGGTTCTAGCATAGATTGTTTTCTTGCTAGTCCCCCTCATTGTTTTATTGATGTAAACATCTTCTTCTGGTAGCAATTTGTTACCATCCATTTACACGATAAGTAAAGAAAGTTGTGCAGATGATCAGAAATATCCATGTTAGTGTTTCAAGTCCTCAATGCAAAATGAAAACTATATCTAACCTGCATTGACGTTGGGAAGGATTGTGCCATTGACAGGGTTATCTATCTCATGGTCCTGCTCATTGACTTATGGTCTCTTTTCTTCTTATTCCATCTTTGCTTTGATTCAGTGATTAGCCTTACAAAGTAGTGCATAATTTGTTGTATTTATGGTCACAATGTTAATCACAGCACAGGCTACTGCCAGATCGGAAGTTGAAGTCGCTTTCGCAACGGTTAGTAGATAGCTTTCCCGAATCAAGTGATGGATTATCTCTATTACTTTTTTGGTACTGGGAGGAGTGCTTGCAGCGAAGGTATGCCTATTTACAAGTATCCAATTGTGCTGCATTTTTTTCACAATTTATGTGTTAAATGATTATTCATTGTCATAGATTTTCAAATTTTAAGGTCACTTGAAGTACGGAGGCTTCATTCTTTTTTAAGATTTGTTTAAACAAAAAATGTCTTTGTATTGGGGGTTTGGTAGGGCTTCCGTTGACTGATGGTGCTATTAAAGTTAGGGATTGGGATGCTTTGTTGAAGAAATTTGAAAGCTCATTAGAAGGATGGAAAGGGAAATTACTCTCAGCTGGCGGAAGGTGGATTCTCTCTAAAACAGTTTTACTTCATCGGCCATTTATTATATGTCTCTTTTTAAAGTTCCGGGGACTATTGAAAGGGCTAGAAGTTCTTTTTTTCTGGTCAGGAGGGAAAAGGGTGATGGAAGCAATGCATTTGATCAGGTGGAGAAATGTGTGTAAAAGTAAGGGGCAAAGGGGTGTTGGTTTAACTAGCATCCAGACTTTTAACAAGGCTTTGTTGGCAAAGTGGTTGTGGAGGTTCAGGGAGAGGACACATTCTTTATGGGCTTCAGTCGTAGAGGATAATTTTTTTCCTAATGTCAGTAAGTGGGAACTGTCTCCTTCTAGCAGCTATAATTTGTCATCCGTATGGAAGCATACTCTGAAGTCTGCTGATATTCTCTAGATTTCATTTGAGTTTAAATTAGGGAATGGAGAGGATATTAGGTTTTGGAGGGATAAATGGTGTTCTGAAATGCTGTTGCAAACTCATTTAAGTAACCTGTTAACATTGTTGATAACCCTGGAGCTTCAGTTGCTCAAGTTACTGCAAGTGTTATAAGTGGTCAATGGAATAATCTCTTGAGAAGGGACCCAACAGATGTAGAGTTTGAAGAGTTAATCTGCTTATTCAGTATCATAAATCAGATCAGAACAATTTATGATCAAGAAGATAGGAGACTGTGGAGATGGAGCAAGAATGGACAGTTTAGAGTTAGTTCCCAGGTGAGGTTACTTGATGATGGAGGATGTAGAGTGTGGTGGAAGGAGTTTGCCTAAACATCTTCCAAATCAAATTAAATTGTTCCTATGGGAAATTGCTTGGCATAGGTTACCCACTGAGCAGAGAGTGAAGAAGCTGTTTCATATTTAAGACTCAAAATGTTCCTTTTGTGCTTTGTAGGAGGAAGATCAAATTCATCTCTTTTTGGCTTGTGGTATTATCAATGTGCAGTGCATTACTCTTTGTACAGTGCTGGGTATCACTTGGATTCAACACTCTTCTGTTCTGGAATTGCTTAAATGGTGGAACGGGGTGTGTCGTAATCCTGTATACAAGGAAGTGTGGTATTTATTCCGTCTTGCTTTGTTGTGGGCAGTGTGGCTTGCTAGGAACGAAAGGAAATTTTGTGATGGCTTCAGAAGTGCGTATTAATATTGGAAAGAACAGTGCAGCTGGTTGAAGATTGGGGAAGGGCAGCAGGTTTATCTCTGGATCACAACCATGAGCTGTTAATGAAGGCGCGGTCTTGGAAGTTATTGTTACTTTGATCTTGGCCTTGTAACCTCTGCTTTATTGTCTTGATAAATCAGTTATGTATCCTTTTCTTTTTGCATGGCCACTGTAATTGGGGATTTTTCCTTTTTTTGTCTGGTGCAAGGGGTTGGGGGGCCTTTGTTCTGCCCTGGGGTTTTTCCTTTTCAATCTGTAATTCTGTCTCAGCTTCTTTCTTATTATAATGAATTGTGACATACTTTTGTCACTTTCAAATAACTGTGTAGTGTTGATTTCATGTGGGAATGTGAGTATGCTTTGCTCTTTCATTTTGAAGATTGTGAAAGTGTTTATCATCGTCTTCTTTTAGTTTGCAAATAATATCACTGGACGTGAACCCATCAAGGTGCCACTGTTTGTTTGACCTTTGGTTGTATATTTCATTCTTTGATGAAGAACATCAGTATTTTTTTTTTCAATCTCTTCCAATATAAGATCTGTTATGTGCCACCCATTAGACACATGGGCAAAAAAATCCACAACTTTGTTCATGCGGTCCTAGAGAAACTCCATGCCATATATATATATATATACATATACATATATGTATGTATGTGTGTGTCTATATATATATATATTCCTTCCATGCTCAGAGTCAAAGTATTCCACGCTTCACAGAAGTAGTCATGAATTGTTACTGATCGACTCCTAGATATTGATGATGGCACATTTGAATATGAGGGTTTTACGTAAAATTCCACTGATTTTGCCAAATCTTCATTATCGAAGTTGCCAAATATTCCAAATACTCCTTCCATGCTCAAAATGTTCCAAATAGCTTCACACTCCACAGAAGGCATCACGATTTGTTGCTGGTTGACTCTTAGAATGAGTCACAGCCCTATATTGATGATGACACCATTGAATATTAAAAATATTCCAAATACTCATCCCATGCCCATATTTTCCGAATAGCTTCACGCACCACAGAAGAAGTCACAATTTGTTACTGCTTGACTCCTAGAATGAGTCATGACCTTATATTGATAATGGCAACATTGAATATGAGGTTTTGTCACCAATTTCAGGTGTAAAATTCCACTGATTTTGGCAAATCTTTCATAACTGAAGTTGCTTGATTCTTTTTTTTATAAATTAAAAAGAATAGTAATGCTTATCCCATTTCACTTATGTCAAAAACATGCATGGCAGACCCTAAACTGATGGAGACTGCCTAATGATGATGATAACTATGTGTAATATATGGAGATCCAATTGTCATCAATCTGAGGATGTTTTGTGCTGTTCAGTTACAAGAAGTGAGTTCCTGAGGGTACTTGTGTCTCTTTGAAGAATGTATCAACACTGAGTTTCCTTCATCTACTTATACAGTTAGGATGCTAAAAGAGGGGGGATTTCTTTGGTCTTTTTTGTTGGATGGTTCAATAAACTAAGGTATGTGTGATGGTATCTAGTGATTGATAATGGATATGTTGCCATATCAATATTGAGAAGGTACCAAAAGGTTGGTAATGAAGGTATTGAAGTATGGGAACTTGGTAGAGATCAGTCAGCTCAGACCTGGTCTGTGCTCCAGTCATGGTTTACTGACTCGAGCAGACACACACTAGTTGAATTGGTTTCTGATTTTCCAAGTCTTTCATCATCATCATTATCAAAATCTTATCCCAACTAATTAAGGTCGGCTATATGAATCATATTCCGCCATCTTAATCTATCTAATGCCAAATTAGAAGTAACATGTAACAATGCCAAGTCTTTTCTAAGTACATCCAACCACCTCATTTTAAATCTTCCTCGATGTCTTCTACCCTCCTCCACTCTAAATCTATCACACCTCTTAACTGGTACTGAACTTGGGCGACGATGTATATGACCAAACCATCGCAGCTTATTCTCCTTAAGCTTAATGTCAATGGGAGCTGTCCTTAAATCCTTACGTATATATTCATTTCTAATTTTATCTTTCTAGTTTTATCACTCATCCACCTCAACATCCTCGTCTCAGCAGCATAATTTTTGCACATGATCCTTTCTCACAATCCAACACTTAAAACCATATAACATAGCATGTCTTACAACCGTGGTTGGTAGTATCGGCCGATATCGATACATATCGGGTAATACGTGTTGGTATCGGTGGGTACCGATATCATACTGAGTGGACCGATATCCGCCGATACTGGCCCGGTATTAGGCCAAAATGGACCCGATACTGGCCGATACCAATATCGATACGTATTGGTATCGGTACCCTCCTATACCGGTACAGATATCGGTACTGCCATTCTTGCTTACAACTGTCCTATAAAACTTACTTTTGAGTTTTAAAGGGACCCATCGATCACAAAAGACTACAGTTGCACTTTTCCTCTTCAGCCAACCTATCTTGACTCTGCAAGTGACATTTTTTTGGATCTCTTCATTATCTTGAATAATAGATCTTAAATATCGAAAGTTATTTTTAGGAATAAGTTAATCCTTGATAGTAACTAAATTTACCTGGTCAACCTTTTTATTATTAAAATTACATTTCATATATTCTATCTTAGTTCGACTAATCCTGAACGCTTTAGATTCCAAAGCGGATCTCCATTGTTCTAGTTTATCATTCAAATTCTTGATATCCTCATCAACTAGAACAATATCATCTGCAATTAACATACACCAAGGGATGTCACCATGCAAGTGTTTAGTGGCCTCATCGATAACCAAAGTAAAAAGATAAAGACTTAATACTGACCTTTGATGTAGTCTAATAGTAACATGAAACTCTAATGTTTCTCCAACAATAGTCCTCACGCTCGTAGAAGCCCTCTCATACATATCTCTAATCACATTAATTTATCCTTAAATACTCCCTTCTTCTCTAAGGTCCACTAAATTAGCTCTCTAGGTATACGATCGTAGGTTTTCTTTAAATCAATAAAAATCATATATAAATCTTTCCTAATCTCTCTACATTTCTCCATCAATTGTCTCAATAGAAAAATTGCTTCCGTAGTAGACTTACTAGGTATGAATCCAAATTGATTTTCTGAAATATTAGTAACACGCTTAAGATGCTTCTCTACTACTCTCTATCAAAGTTTCATCTTATGACTTGTAAGTTTAATTCCATGGTAATTATTGCAAATTTGAACATCTTTTTTATGTTTTAAAAATGGAATCACAATATTTCTTCTCCAGTCGTTTTGCATTCTCTTCTATTTTAAAATCTTATTGAAAAGTTCAGTAAGCCACTTAATATTATGTTACCTATATTTTTTTAAACTTCAATATATATCCCATTTGGTTTAAGGGCCTTATCCACTCTGATCATTTTTAGAGTATCTTCGACTTCTGAAGTTCTAATGTGTCGAATATAATGATAATTAATTTGTCTACTAAACTCATTGGTTTCTTTACGAGGGTAACTTTTAAATTGATCCCCATTTAATAATTTTTCAAAATAAGTGTTCTATCTCTCTTTAATCTTGCGATCCTTCACTAGAATCCTATCATCTTCGCTCTTGATACATAATATGATTAAAATCCTTACCTGTTTGTCTTTTAGTTTAGCAAGCTTATATATATCTTTTTCACCCTCTTGGGTTCCCAACTTATGATATAATTTTTCAAAAGTTTTAACTTAGCTTCCCTAACTATTTTCTTAGTGTTTATTTTTGCAATTTTGTAATATTTGAATGTTTGATCATTTTTACTCATTTGCCACGTTTTAAAACATTCGCTTTTATGGTTAATAGATGTTTGAATTTCATGATCTCACCACCATGTCTCTTTTCTAAGAACTCTCTTACATTTAGATTCACCTAAGATATCTTTTGCTACTCTATTTATATAAGTAGTCATTCTATTCTATATTATGTTAATTTCTTTCTCAGAATCCCATATATTTTCTTTTAATAGACACTTTTTAAAGGCATCTAAATTCTTTTCTTTTAAATACCACCATTTAATTTTTGGGCATCTATTCTCGATACCCTTTTTCTTCAAAGATGTAAACATCCATTATTAAAATCCTTTGTTGAGGGGCTAGACTATCTTTAGGAACGACTTTACGATCTTTACATAATGATCAATCAACTTTTTTAATAAGAAAATAATTTATTTGACTTTTATGCATTCCACTTTTATAGTTTATTAAATGTTCGTCTATCTTTTTAAAGTAAGTATTTGCAATTATTAAATCATATATAATAACAAAGTCAAGAATGGTCCCACCCATGTCATTTATATCACCAAAGTTAAAGCCTCCATAGACCCTCTCATAGCCACTATTATCTTTTCTTCCATGGCCATTTAAATCTCCTCCGACAAAAGTCCTTTCACCATTAGGGATATCTTGGATTATCTTATCGAAATTCTCCCAGAATTCTTTCTTAATATTCTCTTCTAGTCCTACTTGAGGTGCATAAGCACTAATTATATTTAACACTTCTTCACCTACAATAAATTTAACTAATATGAGTCTATTCTTCACCCTTCTAACTTCTGCATTTTTGTCTTTAAACTCTTTATCTATGATAATAGCTACACCATTTCTATTACTACTCTTACCTACATACCGAAGTTTGAATTCAATTTCTTTAGCTTTAGAACCATTCCATTTAATTTCCTATAAACAAGTTATGTTGACCCTCCTATCTCTCATTAGTTTAACTAATTCTAAGCTTTTATTGGTTAGGGTTCCTATGTTCCATGTAGCTAAACGAATTTTATTCTTATTCTTATGGACTAACTTCTTTACTCGTGTTTGTCCAATGCACGAGAACCGTTACTTATTTGCCACCGCAATCGGATGCCATTGCGGGCGTCGCTTATGGGGAACGCCCTAGCAGCCCCTTGTTCACTTCTCATTACACCCGGGGGCCAATGTAACATGTCGCTTCTAGGGAATGCCTTAGCAGCCCCTTGCTCGTTTCTTGTTACACCCAGGAGCCGATGTAACGCGACGCTTATTTTCCAAGTCTTTAACTTAGTCACATAGAATATGATGAGTCCCTCTTGCCATATTATTAATATTGAAGATTCATAGGATGACTCATTTGAATCCTTACCAGTCAGACCAATAGGTACTAGTTTTTGTCTGGGGTTCTAAAACTTGTGGAACCTTGGAATATTAAAGCTCTCAGACCTATTATTATGAACTAGACTGTTTTTGATTTCTGAAGATACTAAATGATTAGAAGTCATTTGTGCAGATATTCTTTCTCTGACAGATTTGGTTCTAGACCACTTGAAATAATGTATCCCTTTCTGAACTACAGTATATATATGTCTGCAGGAGGCTTAATGGTTTGAACCAATTTGTGGGAATTTGATTATCATCTTCCTATTATCTGCAAAGATCACTTTTGAAGAGATCTTTTTATGATTCTGTTTCATCTTATGGTTTGAATCTCTACCCTTTATAAGAATAAAGAGGGAAGACCAATGTGTTCTCGGAACTTAGAGTGTTTCTCAAGGGGGTGAAGGGTTTGGATCAAGTCTGTGGATTCATGAATGACACATTGGATCTCCCTCTACTGACGTTGGTTACTGTTAAATGTGCAGGTAACGATCGAACACCCTCAATTATCAACCATGAATAATGCCCTAAATAAATTAGACCTCGTGAATGTTCAGGTCTACAAAATAAAAGTTCAATTTTGAGAGAACCCAAAAGCTTTACCATTGCTTTGATTGGAGGTGAGAGATTTAGATGTGTTTTGGGTTGGATGTACATAACAGTCCCTGATTTTATGTATATCTCTGGTAGTGGGTAAGCCTGAAACGACATGATAGCATGCTAGCAAATAAAACTGAGAAGAAATCCAGTAAATGATATCCCTTAAGTATTAATAAGGTTATGGGCCCATAAGTATCCATAAAGAATCCACTAAATGATATCCTTTGAGCTAACTTTAATGGATCCTACTTAGACCCGCTAAAGATTTAATAAGGATCCAAAATCTAGTGAGCCTTTGGTAGACGTAATAAGGATCCAACTAGGATCGACAATCATTCAAGAGTTAATAATCAAATGGGACAATGGTATTCAATCAAATCAATAATATTGATTCACATATGTTTTTGATTAAAATTATAAAGCCATGATGGTTTGACAAGGAACTCTGAACCCTTGCGGGAATGGGAGATCAAGATAACTAATGAAGGAGCTTTGTGGCCGTCTGGCCACTAGTTCTCTGCTTGTTCGGGCTTTGGAGTCCACCAACTTTGAAGTCTTCATCTTTTCCATGCATCTTCTTCTTCTATATGTAATGTGAATTCAATCAAAATGCAAGTATTTGTACAGAAACAATTATGCTATAATAAGAATTTGGCCAAATAATCACCTATCTAAATCCTGCACATTTAAGGATGATCTTTTACTTACGAGATGTACAAATATGTCTCTTTGGGATTATTTATATCTGCTTTTATTGCTATCATGACCTATCTTGGTCGATGTTAATTTCATCAATATGGCGAGCATAAACCTTTGATTCTTGTCGATGGTGATGCCATAAATAAAACCAACTACAAAAGATGCAAGTCTGATAATAAAAGCTAATTTGATTTAAGCCCAAAATGTTTTCCGTGGTACTAGATGGGTTCTAAAGATTTGGAATTGTTTTGATGGAATGATTTTGAGCATTTCATATTTGTAGAGACAAGAAAATAGGGCCTTCAAATAATCCCACATTGGTTGTTGGGAAGACTATTTTGTACTTATAAAGAGGGTCCCCACCCTCCTTCCAGCAAGGGTCCTTTTTATAAAAGGACAAAATTGTGAGGCCACCTCCATGGGCTGAAGTGGACAATAGTTTGTTGGCGTTGGCGAGAGCCCACCATTCCTTTTTGCAACATTGGTGCATACGGCATGCTTGCATTCTCTGCAGGCTATGTTAAGGCATACAATTGGGCCTTCGATAGTCTCATCTTGATTGTTGAGAAGGCTATCTTGTGCTTATAAATGTGGTCCCCTTACTCTCCTCCCAAGAAGGGCCTTTTCTCAAGAAAAGGATAGTCATGAGGGCACAACTGAGGCTAAAGCAGACAATACCTGAGAGCTTGTGATCCCTTTTTGCAAGATGGCGCTGCCTATGGGAGCTGCCAACCATTATGCACAGGCTCACCTTTTTAGAGGGCGGGGGGCTATGCTTTCTTGAAAGCGGTTGGTACCATAAATTCATTAAAGAAAAGAAGATAGAAGAAGTGTACAAGTATGAGGGCAAAAGAAAAGCCCCTGGTATAAACCAAACGATAAACCTTAATCTTCTAATAGAAGAAATAGAAATGGAGGAAGAGAGGAGAAAACACAGCAGCCAGATGTGGCGCTGCTTCTGTTGTATTTCTCACTTCTCAACGGTCATTACATGCCTCATTATATGGAGAGATTGATTAGGGCAACAAATAAAGAAGACTGGACAGCATAAAGTAAAAAGCAGCAGAATAAAAGTGGGGTAATAAATGCAGGGACTTTCTGAGGTGCCAACTAACTGCCACCACTCGGGGAGAATTTAGTGATAAATGTTGAGGTGCCAGCTACCACCACTCCATGGAGAATTTAATGGGCTGTAGCTTGGAACTGTGAACACTCTCCCTTTAGTTGAGCATAGATATCATGCATGCTCAGCTTGCCAAGCATAGCAGTGAACCTGTCAGTAGATGAGCCTTTGGTAGATATATCAGCAAGCTGATCTTCTGAAGGCACATATGACCGACGGATATTTCTTGAGTAACACTTCTCCATATGATGAAATGTCGTCAGTTTCTCTGTGTTAAGTTCTGTCATACTGAACTGGGTTATTTGCAATGTTGATAGGTGCCTTGGTATCATAGTAAAGCCTCATGGGAAGACAGACTTGTAACACAATATCTTGGAGAAAAAATTTCAACCATAGAACTTTCAGTAACTACATGGCCATAGCCCTATATTCAGCCTGTGCACTTGACTGGGCACAAACTGAGTGCTTCTTACTTCTCCATGCAACTAAGTTTCCTCCTAGAAACATAGAGAACCCGCTAGTTGATCTTCGGTCATCAGCATAACCAGCCCAATCTGCATCAGCATGTCCTTCTTTGCCTTTGAGAAGAACAATCCCCGGCATGGGCACGACTTGATATACCTCAAAATCTGATCCACAGCTTTCAGATGAGGAGTTCTTGGAGCATGAGTGAACTAACTGACCACATTCACTACATAAGTGAGGTTGGGGCGTGTAAGAGCTAAATTCAAATAGCTTCCCAACACTTCTATGAAGTCTCCCTTTCTCGGCCTTAGATAAAAGCTTCCCTTGTGAATGCCATGCCTCCTCCTGCCTTCGAGGTGAACTGTCTGCCTCTGGGCGCGGGAAGGCGACACCGTAGCCGGCATGCTCTGAAGGATGAACCCCGCTGGTTTCGTCACCCGGAGCACGGACGATCTCTCTTATGCTTCAGATGCCTCCAGAGGAGGCATCTAGCCAGGGAATGCTCGTGTACGGTGAAGTGTGTCACTGCGGCAGGATGGGGCACATTCGTCATTTCTGTCGTAAGGGAAGAGCATCCTTTGCTAAGGTGATCTCTGGTCCCAGGGGTGATAGACTGAGCGGAGTTAAGAAGGGTAGTCCTGTCGTTCTCCTAGCCCTGGCCCTACCGCAAGAGGTGCTTGATATTCTTCTGCTTCGTCTGCAGAGGTGTCTCTGCCTCACCCTGGTGCTGAGGAACTGACCCCTTTGTAGGTTCTATCGATGGTGGGAGGGAGCTTAGATGCTTTGGGGGGTTGGGACATTATGGATTTGGGAGAGGTCTTATTGGCATGGGATTCGGGCACGGATCGGGAGGCCGGATCAGGACCCACCAATTCTGATCCAAATCGGGATCGGAGCGGTTGGAATTGGCTGAAATTGTCTAGGATCGGCCAGGATGGGCCGATTTCGACGGTATCATTACCTGCTGATTCCGATCTGAATCGGCCGATCCGGATTGGGATCGGCCGATTATGCATTCCATGCTTTTTGATGGTGGCACCCTCGGAGCCATTGGCTAAAGCATTAGTGGATCGTGGGGTGGCAATCGGAGAGGGAACGGCGTGCCAAGTTTCCAACTGGCTGATGGTAGAGGGCACCTTCCCCGACCCTAGGTTGTTGAGGGTCAAGGTGAAGCTCTTAGGGGTCCCTCTTATCTTCTGTGATAGGCCAGGTCTGCAACACCTTCTCTAGGAAGTGTGTGTCTGGGACAACACCTCCTCGTCAGTCTCTGTCGCCGGAGGTCTTCTCTGTGTGGAGGGGATCCTTCGGGTTGGCAGTTTACGTGAGGTTCTCTCCGGCTTGTTGATCCAGGTGGAAGGAGAGTTGTTCCCGGTGTCGATGAAGGTTGTGGAAGAAGCCCCACCGGTGGAGCAAGCGGCGCTAGGGTTTAGGGTGCCGAAGCGAGAGGTAGGAGATGACTATGGAGGGGAAGGGGGTCATAGCACGCGCCCAGAACCCCGTTTGAATTTTGAATCTCATCCGGTCTGGGTCTGAGTGGTGGGTAGGGAAGGTCTAGCCGCCACCGAATCGAGCGGCTTTGTTGTCCCAGAGCTGGTCCTGCTAGTACCTGATCTCCACTCGGTTCGTGGGCCCACAACTTACCCGATAGATTGGGACCTGTTCGTGGACTCGGATCTCTCCATCCCTTCCGTTGCATTACCATGGAAGCTTGGGACAGAGCTCCTACTCTTGCTCCACCCCCGGTGAATTCTCTAGAGCCATTGTAGGTGCCTCCGTTCACCTCGTCGACTCTTTGGGGGACCGGTGGAAGCTTGGTAGGGGTATCTTCCTCACCTGCCTCTCCTGAGAGAGGAGTTGATCTATCTCGAAGGCCGATGATGCCGGGTTGGAAACATAGCTCAAAGGAGAGAGGGAAGAGTGGCGTGGTAGAGGATTGGATTCCCCCAGAACTCAGGTTAGGCAGTATAAGCACTACCGTGAACTTGAGACCCCTTATGGCCTTCGGGTATGATCTTGTGATTGACCCAGAGCCGACTCTGTGGTCCAGGTCACCCAGGGAGTTGGAGCAGACGGGTGGAGGCTCCTCTTTGGTTGGCGTCCCAGCCACTCTAGTACATCTCAGGTGGCCCTATTTGAGGAGAGACGGATTGGGAACAACCGGTGGATGGATAGGTGGTGGGGATCCTAGATAAGGATGAGGTGAGAGAGTTGTGTGATGTTGTGTAGGGGATCACGAAGATGCACTTTAAGGAATTGGCCTGTAAATTGGGAGTCTCGTACGAGGGGCTAGACGAGGAATTTAGGAAGGGTGTGTTCAAGATTAAAAAGAGGTGGCTGGTTAAGGTTAAGCTTGCTTGGTGCTCGAGAGGGGAGAAGGCAGCTGGGAAAGACATACAGGAGAAGGAGCACCCTTATGAGGGCGGTGAGGAGGAGGAGTTTAATGAGAGGGAGGAGGTTGGTTAAGAAGTAATGCAGTCATGATGAGGTTGATTACATGAAATATCAGGGGTATTGTAGTTAGGGAGAAAAGGCGTGTGGTGAAGGAGTTGGTAAGGTGGTGTAGGCTAGTGTATCCAGGAGACTAAATGTGATGAGGAGGGGAGTGCTATCTTGAAAGAGATTGGTGGGGGTAGGCTGGGCAAAGGTGTAGATTCTCCGGCTATGGGGAGATCGTGGGGTCTCATGATTATGGGGGGACAATTGGTGTGGGTCTGTCCCTCTGAAAGAGAGTTTTCTCTTGTTATATGCTGCTGCTACTGCACAGTCAACTGTTGTCACGGATATGTAGGGGCCGGAGGGTTGGTCCCGAACCTTTCGTAGAGACTTCAGGGAGGAAGAGATTCAGCAGTTGCTGGGTCTTTTAGATGTTTTACAAAACCACAAAATTGTCCATGGTCAGAAGGACCTGTTTGTGTGGGATGGGAGCCCAACGGGAGATACTATGTGAAGTCGGCTTATTCTCACATTCGAGATGGTGGTGTGCGGTATCCTTTTATGAAGCAAGTTTGAAATCCCAAAAGCCCTATGAAGATGCAAGTGCTTATGTGGAGAATAGCCTATGGGAGTCTACCGACTCGTGTGAAGTTGGCGGCCGTCATGCAGAATATCCAGAGGGACTGCCCCTTTGGCTGTCTTGTGGATGAAGACTCTGATCATCTCTTCGTTCTTTGCCCATTTGTGATGGAAGTATGGAGGTTGTTGTTCACTATAATTGGGTCTCGCCACTCTCTACCGAGCTCGGTTTGGCCTTATTGGAAGGATGGGAGAAAAGATGGAATTCTAAGGCTCATCGCAAGATTTGGTGGCTTATCCTTCATGCTACCTTGTGGACAATTTGGGGTGAACGTGATGCTAGGATTTTCAAGTACCCAGCTCAGAGTGCTTCTCGAGTGGTGTCTTTCATTTGTGATGATGTTAAGGATTGGGGGATGCTTCTTTGCAATGAAGCTCCCTCTTCTTCCTCCCTTTTGTGCCTTTTGTAATGTGGGGGTTTGTTGGCTTGCACTGGCTTGGTGCTCTTTTGTGTATGGGGGTCATTTTATGTTTTTTGTTTCCCCATACTTGTAAATCCCACATTTTCATTTATATATACAGTGGTACCATCCACTTCTCAAAAGATAGAAGCTTCCCTTCTAAACTGTTAAGACCGTGGTTCGGTTCATTTCTATAGGAGTATCTGCTTGTTCGGTACCCAATTTCCCTATCTCCTTCAGCAAACCCAGTGCATACTTCCTTTGACAAATGTAGATTCCCTTCTTGGACCTTGCCACTTCAATTCCAACAAAGTATTTAGTCTTCCAAGATCTTTTACCACATATTCAGCTGCAAGACAGTCCTTTAACTTTGCTGCTCCCTTCAAGGTTGTCACCAGTAATTGTCATGTCGTCAACATACCCTAGTAGTGACACCACTTTTCCATCTAGCCACTTAGCAAACAATGTATGATTTGAATTTCCTTGATTGTACCCATGTTTGGCCGTAGTAGTGCTGACTCTATCAAACCATGCTTGCGGTGATTGTCTTAGACCATACAAGGCCTTTTTTCAGCCTACACACTTGACTCTTCACCTTTACTCCAAGCGGCGGTTGCACAAAAACTTCTTGCAGGTCCTGTTCAAGAAGGCATTCTTTACATCTAGTTGATGTAATTCCCAGTTAAGTTGGACAGTAAGGGATGAAATAACCCTCACAGACTTCAGCTTCACCACTGGAGTGAAGGTTTATGTTTGGGTGAACCCCTTCCCTCCAACCGAGCCTTGTATCTTTGCACAATACCATCAGCATTGTATTTGATCGTATACACCCACTTAGAGCCCACCAAACTTTTCCCTTCTGGTGGTTTCACAAACTCCCTAGTGTCATTCATTTGCAAAGCAGCTATTTCTTCATTAATTGCATCAATCCACTTTAGGTCCTTGATAGCCTCTGCAAAGGCTTTGGGAATATGATAGGATGAGATAGCAGATAAGAAAAAATAACATGAGGGTGAGTGACAAACTTGTTCAGAGATAGGATGTTTTATGCATCCATGAACACCCTTTCTATTTGCTATGGGAACATCAAGATCAACAAACTGAGAATCTGAAGTGTTTTCAGCAGAAGTACCTTCACCTTGGGCATCTTCATGAGATGGTTGTTCAGCAGAAGGTATCCATATACCGTTCTACCTCTATAGTAGGTCTAAAACTCCTTTTCAGTCTCATTTATGATGACATCTGGCTGCTCCTGAACAGATTCTTCAACTGTGGCATTGGGAGTTTTAGCAAGAGACTCGTTCCCATGATAATCAGTGAAGAAAACTGAGGAGAAGTAACAAAAATATGCTCCCTATGGGAAGAATAATAGGATTCAGATTCAGAGAAAGTGATATCTTTCAGGATATGCTTCTTCCTAGTCTCAGCATCTAGACATTTAGAGCTCTTTTGAACTGGAGAGTATCCAAGAAAGATACCACAGATGGCTTTTGGGTCAAGCTTGGCATTCCTGGGTGATAGACTATGAATAAAGCAAAGAAACCTAAAAACACGAGGTATAAGAGGGAACAAAGGACGATCAGGAGATATAATCAAAATGGGTGATCTATTTCCTAGAATTCTGCATGGAATTCTATTTATGATGTAAGAGGGAGTTTAGTAGTTTCACTCTTAAACTTCTTTGGAAGGTTTCATTGCAAGAGAAGAGCTCAAGCTGTTTCCAACGAAATGTCCATTTTTTCTCTCCACTACATTTTGTTCTGGAGTATAGGAACAAGAAGACTCACGAATGATTCCGTTGTCTTCCATAAAGATATTTAGACTCCTCTTGAAGTATTCTCTTGTGTTATCAGATCTGAAAATTTTTACGTGTCTCTCGAATCAACTTTCTACCTCAACTCAACTCAACTCAACGAAGCCTTAATCCCAAATAATTGGGGTCGGCTATATGGATTCTCTGTCTCCACTCTAAACGATTTTGGGCTACTTCTTCTGAAAGGTTTAAAACTTCAAAATCATATTGTACCACTCTCTTTCAAGTTAATCTAGGTCTATCCATTCCTTTCTTCTCATCCTCTATCCTAATATGCTCCAATTTTCTAACTTGAGCCTCCCTAGGCCTACGCTTAATATGCTCAAACCATCTCAGTCTCCCTTCTTTCAATTTGTCATCAATTGGTACCACTTTTACCTTTTCTTTAATATCATTACGAATTTTATCTAGCCTAGTATGCTCGCACATCCACCTTAACATTCTCATCTCGACAACACTCATCTTGGATACATGTTGCTCCTTCATTGCCCAACACTCGCTACCATATAACATTGCAAGTCTTATCGCTGTACGGTATAATTTTTCTTTCAGTTTCGTCGGGATCTTGCGGTTACACAAGACTCCCGTGGCAAGTCTCTACTTCACCCATCCTGCTTTAATCCTATCGCTAACGTCCACATCGTACCCTCCGTCTTCTTAGATGATCGAACCAAGACATTTGAAATGGGTGCTTTGGGGTATTGCCATCCCATCCAAGTTAACTCTTTCTTTTTTGCCTATCTAACTTTTACTAAACTTATAATGCATGTATTATGTCTTAGGTCTACTTAACCTAAAATCCTTAGACTCTAATGTGCTCTTTTAAAGTTCTAGTTTTCTATTAACTCTCTCTTGCGTCTTATCTATCAACACAATATTATCCGCAAACATTATACACTACGGAATGTCCTCTTGTATATCCTTTGTTAAATCATTCATAACTAATGCGAAAAGGTAAGAACTTACTGCTGATCCTTGATGCATTCTAATAGAAATAGGAAATATCTGGTTTTCTTTCCGACCGTGCGGACATTAGTAGTTGTTCCTTCATACATGTCTTTTAATACTTGTATGTACCTAGTAGATATCTTTTTGCGTTCCAACACCCACCACAAGATATCTCTTGGAACTCTATAATAGGCTTTCTCCAAATCGATGAACACCATATGTAGATCTTTTTTCATATCTTTATATTTCTCTATCAAGTTCCTAATGAGAAATATAGTTTTCATAGTTGATTGACCCGGCATAAAGCCGAATTGATTGGCTGAGATAGTTGTGTTAAAATGTAAACGATGTTCCACAACTCTTTCCCACAGCTTCATAGTATGACTCATGTGCTTAATTCCTCTATAATTTGAGCATTCTTGAATGTCTCATTTTTTTTAAAAAAATATGTACAAGAGTACTCTTCCTCCATTCATCTTATATTTTCTTATAGACTAGGATCTTGTTAAACAGTCGGGTGAACCATTCTACTCCTATATCTTCTAAACATTTCCACACTTCAATAATAATTCCATTAGGACCACAAGTTTTACCTATTTTCATCATCTTCAAAACTTCCTTGACTTCCGAAAATCTAATCCTCCTAGTATAGTTCACATTATGCTCTCGTACATTCTATGCCCACTATGTTTTCACTATGATTATCATTAAAAAGATTGTCAAAGTAGTTTCTCCACCTTTCTCTGATGTCCTCATCTTTCACCAAAATCTTTCCTTCACTATCCTTGATTCACCTAACTTGGTTAAGATCCCGACACAATTTCTCTCTTATCCTTGCAAATTTATAAATATCTTTTTCCCCTTCCTTGGTTCTAAGTTTCTCATACATCTTTTCAAAGGTTTGAGCTCTTGTCCAACTAACGGTCTTTTTTGCTTCCTTTTTTGCTATCTTATATTATTCATAAGTCTCGTTATTATCACACTTTGACAATCTTTTATACCATTCTCTTTTACTGTGCATCACTTTTTGTACCTCCTCATTCTACCACCACCTCTCCTTCGTAGGAGGGCCATGTCCTTTAGACTCTCCGAGCACTTTTCCAGCTATTTCTTTAATCTTTGAGGCCATATCTATCAACATAGTATTGGCCTCCAAATCCGACTTCCAATCACTCATATTGAGAAGTTCATTCTTAAACATCACTTGCTTCATCCCTTTTAATTTCCACCACCTTCTTCTAGCAACAGTCTTCCTTCTAAACGTATTCGACCACCTCTTGATCTTAATATCTAAGATTACTAATATGTGTTGACTTGTTAAGGCTTCTTTGGGGATAACTTTGCAATCGTTGCAAAAAGCGCGATTTGTTTTTCTTGTGAGAAGGAAGTCAAATTGGCTTCTATTTTGTTTTTCTTGTGAGCATGAAGTCATTAAATGAGATTATATTTTTATAAAGTAAGTATTTATTAGTATAAGGTCGTAGGCTATGGCAAAATCGATGATATTTTTTCCCTCCTCATTTCTAGTCTCAAAACTAAAACCTCCATGAACTTTCTCATAACCCTGACGTCCAGTTCCTACATGCCCATTGAGGTCTCCACCAATAAAGATATTCTCTTTATTTGGTATGCTATGTATAAAGTCATTCATATCCTCCTAAAACTTCCATTTACTCTCACTATCTAATCTAACTTGTGGAATATATGCACTAACTACATTAATCGCATCTCCCTCTATAATTAATTGCACTAGGATAATCCTATCTCCTCCTTTCCTCACCACTACCACTGTATCCTTCAAAGTCTTATCAATAATAGTACCTACTCCATTCTTATTTCTCTCATTTCTTGTATACCACAATTTGTAGCTTGTATTTTCTACTTCCTTACTTTTCTCTCCTACCCATTTAGTCTCTTGAATGCAAGCAATATTGACTTTTCTTCTCTTCATGGTGTCAACAAGTTCCATCAACTTTTCTGTAAGAGACCCTATATTCCAAGAACTTACTTTGTTCTTCTTCTTAACCTATACTTTCTTAGAATTCTTTCTATAGTAACATCTATTATTCTCTAAGTTTGTCCTGTGTCCTATTCTCTATTCGGTTCCATAGACTAGCTTATCTACCCACACCCGTCCATGATGTGGGAATCTTTACTCATTTAACACCACATCCGGACGTTGACATGGTCCATCGCTTGTGGGGAACGTCCTCAACTCTTGCCTACTTCTCACTACACCCGGGCTCTGGTGCAGTGCGTCGTGAGTAGAGGACGTCCCAACGTTAATTTTGATTGAATCCATATCATGAGATGTGACAAGATTTTTTACGTTGGCTGTCATCTACTGCAACCCTCCTCCTTTATCCTGGCTTAGGACCGGCTAAGTACAAGAGGCTCATACCTAGGCGGAGTTGAATTAACTTTCTACCATTTTGCAAAAAATCTGAACAATTCTAGGAACCTCATCCTGTGATTGCCAGCCACAATATGAGTAATCATCAATGAAACGAATAAAATAGCAGTAACCATCCATAAAAGGAATAGGAGAGGGACCCCACACATCTGAATGAACAATTTGGAAAGGGTAAGTACTCTTTGTCATTGATTGAGGAAATGCAGTTCTACAATGCTTAGCGAATTGACAAACTTGACACTGAATAAATTCAGTCTCTTATGGGCTCAAAATGATCAGGATGAAGAATGTTAAGAGACCTAACAGATAGGTGCCCTAGACAATTATGCCATAACTGACTTTTCTTCAATTGCCTATCCATGCCAGCACATTTGCTTGACCGAAGAGCTGCACTCCTCTTAGGTTCATGGTGGTATAGGCCTCCCACTTCATGACCACTCTTAATCATCTGCCTCGTCTGAAGATCTTGAAAGACACAATGTGAGGGAAAGAAAATACTAGAAAAAATTGGACCTTTTGTCATTCTACTAACAGACGAGATTAATGGGAAGAACTGGAACATGAAGACTAGAGGACAAAATTAGGTGATCAGCTAGCTGAACAACAGCTTTGCCAGCAGTGGTGGCTTGAGTACCATCAGCTATAGTAACCTTTTCTGTCTTGAAGATAAATAGTAAGAGGTGAAGTGAATGGAGTACTGGTTATGTGGTCTGTGGCTCCTGAACCAATGATCTAGGGAGTACAAGATGTGTTGGGGGTGATATTCATGACAGTCCCTATACTACCTGAAGATGAAGGTGGTGCAGCGGAGACTCCAAGTTGTGTGATGCAATATCAGCTGAAGATAGCTAAGACACTTGAGAGGTGTTGGAGCCACCTTTAGGTGTCGTTGTGAGCTATACATGGGTTGAATTATGACAATGTTTCTGTTGGCTGGTTGAGCTCCTTTTCTGAACTTAATGGGTTCTTCTCTGGGTGAAGTTCCTAACAAAAGTGAGCATTATGGTTGTCTTTTCTACAATGAGTGCAATGTCTACCTCCCTTGGATCTCTCTTTTCCTGTAGGCTGTCCTCTTCCTGCTTTATTGTTAGTACTTGTCAAAGCTGAAAACTCTCCAGCACCTTGTGTTAGTAGTACCTCCATTCATTGTGTTCTTCCTGCTCTCTACTTCCATAAGGTTAGAGTAGACTTCTTCTAGTGTTGGATGAGGATCTGATTTGTCGCCTAATCGCCTCATAATCAGAATTTAAACCAGCAAGAAACTGGAAAATCTTTGACCCCTCAATGTGCTTCTGATATTGGAGTTGATCATCCACTGAAGACCATTTGTAATTGGTGTAATAGTCTAACTCCTGCAATTTTACTTTCAGTTCACAGAAGTAGTTGATGATACATCTATTTCCACATTTTAAGCCTGAATCTCTTTGTTCAGTTGATAAACACGTGGGGCATTCTTCCTTTCTCCATACATCCCTTCCAGCGGCTGCCACATGTCACAAACCCTTTCTTTATGCATGACCAACTTCAGAATTTCAGGAACTACTGAATTGATAATCCAGCTCATTACTAGATTGTTCTCCACATCCCATTTTGCATGTCCAGGATCTATTCTGGTCTTTGAATAGATCCATCAATGTAGCCGGCTTTGCTGCGTCCTCCAAGAAATATCTTGGCTGAATTGACCACAACTTATTGCTATTGGTAGACATTTTCCAACAATAGATAAACGAAGAAACACAGCAACGATAGGGACTGAAGAGTCTCAGCAGGTAAAAAAAGGAATAGGCAGCAGGCTCAAACTCTTAGGAACAAATTCTATACTCGGCCGAGCTCCCAAACAACAACAGGGAATAACCACGACTTCCTCTAGCAATAGAAGAATGAACCTGATGCACCAGTTCCTTAAGACCCCAGTATGTTCTTCAACCCCATGAGCTTGTGACGACCTTCAACCAGGACTCAACCTGCTTTGATACCATGATATAAACCTAGTGATAAACCACCTTCAACCAGGACTCAACCTACTTTGATACCATGATATAAACCTAATGATAAACCCTAATCCCCTAATAGAAGAAATGGAAATGAAGAGAGGAGAAAAGGCAGCAGCCAATGTGGCTCTGCTTCCGTTGTATTTCTCACTTCTCAAGAGTCATTACATGCCTTTTTATATAGAGAGACTGATTAGGGCAACAACAAAAGAAAACTGGACAAAAATGCCCTCCCATTAGTGGGTAGGACTGCAAGTTGGGCTGGGGTAGCCCAAGTTAAGGTGAACCGTAACCCAACCATCATGAGTGCTCTTCACCCCAAACACGACCTGGGTCTTAGCCCCACCATAGTTAACCCGACCCAACCTGAACACCAACTTTTCCAACCCAACCCAACCCTAACCCAAGGTAAAATACATTTGACCCGACCTAAAGCAATATTAACCCGAAGAATTCTATCAAAAGATTAATTTATTTTATATAGTATATATTTTTTCTCGGTTTTTCTTAGGGTTGGGACTTGGGTTGACCGAAGGGTCTAACCCGACCCAACCTGAAGTAAAGGTTGGACTGAATGTGGGCTCAACCCGAGCCCAACCCAATCCAGACTAATGCGGCCTCAACCTGACCAGAATTTTGGTTTGACCTGTGCTGCCATATTAGTTGGTGTCTAGGCCGAATAAAGTAAACATCAGCAGAGAGTAAAAAGCAACAGAATAAATGTGGGTAATAAATGCAGGCATATTTGCATTCTCTGGAGGCTATGTTAAAGCATAAAATGGGGCTTTCCATAGTCCCATCTTGATTGTTGAGAAGGTGACCTTGTGCTTATAAAGGTCGCCCCCCTACTCTCCTCCCATGAAGGGCCTTTTCTCAAGAAAAGGATAATCATGAGGGCAACCATAGGCTAAAGCAGACAATACCTCAGAGGTGAGAGCTTGTGGTCCCTTTTTGCAATATGGTGCTGCCTATGGGAACTGCTAGCCGTTATGCACAGGCTCACCTTTTTGTGTGTGTGTGTGGGGGGGGGGGGGGGGGGGGGGGGGGCTATGTTTTTTTTTTTTTGGAAAGCAGTTGGTACGACAAATTCATTAGAGAGAAGAGGCTAAGAAAAGTGTACAAGTATGAGGGCAGAAAAAAAGCCCTAGAGAGAAAGGAAAGCCCAAAGAGCCCCCCCAAAAGGCCAACCCCTATATGCAACAGCCCCCACCCAAAAAATGCCTCAAATAGAAAACAAAAGGTGCTCAAACAATGCCCAACACAATGAACAAAAAAGGCCTCGAGAGACTAAAGAGACCTATATACTAAGGAGGGTCGAGCAGACCCAAGAGAAGCGAATGAGAAGTAAGAGATCCCATGAAGCCGAAACCAATTCCTAAGCTTCTTACAAATGAAAGAGACAATTGCATTTTGCTGCCTACTATTGCCCTTAAAGACACAGAGGTTTCTCTCTGTCCATAGGGTCTACAGCATGGCATAGAGAACCATTCACTAGACCTTATCAAAAGAATGGGATCATGCTTTCTTCTAGCCAAACATGAGGTCGCTAACTACCATGCAAAGATACCATGGCTATTGCAACTTGGAAAGAAGCGCCACCTAAATTGAAAGAGAAAACAGGCATCCCATGAACAAATGGTCCAAGCTTTCATCACAAGCATCACACAACAGGCAAGAATCATAATATTTTGGCATGAAAACCTGGGGTGATCTTTGTTAGGTAGTCTAGCATGTGCCACTCTCCATAATGGGAACTCCACCTTCGAGGGGGAGCAAGATTTCCTAGTAGCATCATTTGCAATCAAGTTATAGGTAGACTTCACCGAGAAGGCTTGTCTTTGCTCTAGGCGCATGCCCACTTACTAGAAGAATTGGGGTGAAGAGACTACCCCTGTAAAAAGAAGAAGCAAATTTACAAACTGAATGATCTCCTGTCCAAGGAGCCCTCCGCAAGTCCAGAAGGATGGGGACCAAACTGGCGAATCACCATTTAGAGAGAAAACCCCAGCCGGCAACACATTGGGGGAAGAAGCAATATCAAATAGGCCTGAAAACGAATGTCCCAAACCATACGACCTATCTATTCAAAAAATGGGAACTTTGCCCGTTGCCAACATAAATATGAACTCCTGCATGAATAATATCGATGGTGCCAAGGATACCCCTTCAAATATGAGAAGTATTAGCGTGAATCGAAGGAGATAGATCCCATATTAACATCCCTGTAATATTTTTGATGAATGACCTCCTGCCAAAGACTGGGCCCTTCAGTGCCAGGTTTGCACAAACATCTGGATAATAATGTCATGTTGAAGCCCCTGATGCTCCGGATTCCTAGACCCCCTTCCTTATGGCCCTTGCAAATCCTGGCCTAACTGATGTCATGCCATCCTTTAGGACTCTCCACAGAGCCGTTCTATAGAAACCTACACTGAATAGAGTCCATCTTCTTGGCGATCACCTTGGGAATGGGGGAATGTAAGTAGGAAATATGTTGGAATAGAGGATAGGACGGGCTTGCACAGTATTAATCTGCCCCATATGGTACAACTTGCCTTTTCATCTCGCAAGTATTCTCTCCATTCTAAGGGTAACAACCTCCCAAGCCCTAGTAAAGATGGCATCCCTTGATAGATGAAGCCCTAAGTAGGAGAGGGGACAGGTTCCGACCTTGCATCCAAGGATTCTTACGACTTCAGCCAACTTGGAGTTGCAGTCCATGTTCATCCCAACAATCAAGGACTTGAGGTGATTGACCCTCAACCTAGAAACTGCTTCTAAGATGGCCAACAAATGTCTAGCCACCAAAAGTTGCTCCTCATTCCTAAAGACAAAAGAGAATCATATTTCAGCATATTGAGGATAAGTGATCTCTAGGCTGTCTATGAACATAGAAACTCGAAATGAGCCCTTTTGCATGAGTTTTATCCTACATCCTCCTGAGGACTTGAGATACCAAAACAAATTGGAGAGGGGAGATTGCATCCTCTTGCCTTAATCCTCTACATAACGAAAAAGTGAGTGGGTTGTCTATTAATAAGGATGGAAAACTTAGTAGAGAAAGTACATTCTTTGATCCACCTCACCCAAGCATCACTAAAGCCCATGAGAGACAAGACACTGTAGAGACATCTGCAGTTCGCTCTAACATAAGTCTTTTCAAAGTAAATTTTGATAACCCATCCAGTTCTATGCTATGTTTTCATGACATGAATGCACTTATGGGCGACCAAAAAGCCTCCTTGATTTGCCTGCTTTTGATGAAGCCACGTTGATTGACAATGACTTATTTGTTGATGATTTTATTCAACTGAAGAGTCAGCATCTTGGTGATCACTTTATAGACCCCATTTAACAAGCTAATGGGTTGAGAATCATTAAGAGACAACACTACTTCCTTCTTGGGAATATTGAGCAGGGAAGTTTTGTTTAAGCCTACAAGATGAGCCTGGTCTCTTTGAAACTCTAGCACCACAGAATAAAGATCTGCCTGCATAATATCCTAAAAATGCGGAAAAAGGAGAAGATGAAAGCCCTTCGGTCCAGGGGCCTTGTCACCAAGAAAGCTAAAAAACTGCCCTGTTGAGCCTTCTCCAATGAGGAGTAGGAAAGGAATTCCCTCTGCTCAGCATCCAGGGAAGGGAGCACTGCGGAAGGATGAAAGGCTTATACATTATTAGACATAGCCATAGGATCTGTTAAGCCAATCTTTTGGCATCTTATGTACATTCTTGTTCAATTTATTTAAGAAAATGACATTTAATTCATTATGGTTTGTACAAATTATTCGTTTCATAATGAAGTACTAGGAAACATGCATTAGAGATTGAATCATAATTTAATTATGATAATAAGATCAGTCTTCTTTAAATATAATTTCTTGAAGTGTTCCTAAATTTGTTTTGATGATGGTGACTGGTCTTATAGTCACTTGTGTGGAGACACTAAGGTAAACATGTAGCTGCTCATTGACGAATGCGTTCACTGAAGTAATTCAATAAAGAATCTCTGGATGGTTATTATACCTAACTTTCAACCAGGTGATTTTGTGTCACAATAGTACGGTTGGTTTTTAGACTTGAGACAACAAAGATATCTTGTTGGTAGACAGTTATACTCTAGTTCTTGACTTAAAGATCTTTTGCCAAGAGATCTTAGAGAGTTAAGCATTCTGACTTAGTGGGACACCTGCGAAGGTAATTGTATAGTCGAAAAGGAATCATTTACTCTTATGTTAGGGAGAGAATGCTTTATAGGATCATACCCAGAAAATCCTTAGCCAGGTCATGAAGTACATCAAAAAAGGAGTTTCGTGATGATACTAATTAAAGGGTATTTCGTCCATCAGGGCAAACTGAAGTAGGGTTTGACATATTAACTATACCTTAAGTTTGCCCAGGGGTGTTATATGAATGAAGGACTTGATCCGTGCGGGAATTGTTGATGGACAGGTTCTTGAGCGGGTTTGCTTATCTCCTATGCCTTTGCTTGATACCGTTCATGATCAGAAGTCCAATTAGTTTAATCATGTGATGATTAAATAAAGATTATCTGATAAGTAAATTAATTATTTGATATAAGATATATAATTAATTAATTCTAAATTAAGAGTTAACTTAATAAGCCTGTAATGGATCATAGGACTTAATGGGCTTGCAAGCAAACTGACATCTAGGTCTAGAGGGTCTCACATACAAAGCTTTTGGTTGATTAGGATTTAAAAGGGGTAAATATTAATTTAGTGTATGAAAAATCACTAAAGTAATATAAATGTACATTATTGAGAAACCATGGCCAGCTCTAGGTTTTCCTCTACCTGTCCGCCCCCTCCTCTTTCTCCTTTGCTTTGGCGGCTGCAGCCCTAGGTGCCCCCTTCCTCTCTTGTTGCTCTGCATAGCCTACTCCGGGGATTTGCAAGGACAAAAGAAAAGATCGTAGGATCAGGAGGATCCCTTTGGAGGAATCCAGGAGTGTACGTTGACACTAATGCTGTGTGGATACTGCTAGAGGCCGAGTGATTGTCCAGCTTATGGCTTCTCTACTTTTTCTATTTTAATCATGGATCCGATTCCATGCAAGGAAATGATCTGATCATCGGTTATTTGTTTTTTCGGGGAGATTTAATCGAACAACACTGCTGGGAGGTTTAATTTTTGTTGCAATATTTTTGATTGTTCTTCGTGCTTCCCAGCCAATCCTTACACACATATCCTTTTTAGAGTAAAGGCAAGAGAAGAAATCCAGAGTATGACTCTTAAGGTCCTTGCTGCGAGTCTGTCCATCTCTAATGACATGCTCTCTAATAGTATTCCTCCTATGATGACAAGAGGCCAATCTGTGGACATAGGTAGTATTGCGGTCCCCTTCTTTGATCCATTTATCTTTAGACCTTTGACACCAATAAATCTTCTCCTTGAGGAGAATATCACTATATTTTCCCCTTGAGACTATCTGCGGATGCTCTATCAGCTAATGAAAGCAGCCTTGCCTCCTCTAGAAGATCCAAACTCTCAATATGGCAAAGAATGTTGGCCTTAGCCTCTTTGAAAACAAGGTGCCTCTGAGAACCACCATAAGCCTAGTTAGAGTCTTGGACTTGAGATGTTTTAGCTTATTAATCAACTTGGCCATAGCAGAAGATCCACCAACATCTTCAGCCCAAACATGTCTAACACACTGGGAGAAACTGTCCTCATGAAACCTATACCTTTCTAACTTAAAGGGCATTCTGCCCCCTCCCCTGCCACTAGTCTTCAAGCACCACTTTGGTAGCAGAATGGGTTAGGATGGGATTAGTTATTCTGGATTGCTTATTCCAGCATAATGATTACTTTGATAATGGGACGGAATCCGCAAGATAGAATACCAAATTCTTGGATGTAGGGTGGAATTGCTTATTCACCTAATTCTAGGAATAAGCAATTCTGATGCGGAATAACTAATTCCTCCAATCAAATCAGGATTAGCCTTATTTTGGGGAATAGATGGTCGTATTCTTCCCTAATTCTACAAACAAAGTGGAGCCAAAAGAATAGGCTTATGATTAGATCATTAGAGCGAGATCTGGTCAAGCACTCAGCTTTTAGCTGAGAAAAATGTTCCTCCTATAATGCATACACCAAGAACCTATCCAACCGAGATAGGGAAGAGACTCCCTCAAATTGGACCACAGAAAAAGATTATTAGGAGTAAAGATGTTAGTAAGGCCAGCAGTCGCAACAAAAGGAGAAATCCTCCATAGCAACTCGATTGTGCACACCATTGAAGTCACCATCTAGGCTTTACAATCTACTTGCCAATAAATGAAAAGCCACCAAGCTATCCCAAACATGTTTCTTCTCCGTAGGTTGAGGTCCATAACTCTTGGAAGTCCCACTTGAAGATCTTCCCAACTTTGGAAAGTGAGAGAGGTAAAGAACCTGTCCACAACGCAAAGATTCTCCACTTCCTATACAACAAACTCATTCCATAGAATAAGGATACCCCTAAAGGCTCCCACAGATGGGGACCTTGCTTCTGTAGTTGATTGACTACCTCCATGGACCTAATAAGCTCATGTCCGCTCCAGTTACATTTGGTCTACTGAAGGCACAAGATATCCACCTTGCATCTATGAACAAGCTCCCTCACCACCCTCTTATTGATCCCTAGACTCCTGATATTCCAACTAGCAATTCACATGGAGGAAAAAGCCTATGGATCCCCCTCCTTCCCTGTCTCCCTCTCCATACTATCCTTTTCCTCATCATCCCCCATCTCCCTTTTTTTTCCCTTTGTTCTTCCATTCTCAATACTGACTTGCCCTCTTCAATGCTCCTTGCAATACCCAGGCACCAGATTTTCTTAAAAGCAGAGAAGAACCTTTTGGAGTTGGATTCCAGAACCTCAGCAAAAGAGCTACCGACCCTAACAGCTACCTCTCATGTGTTGCTTTGTCAGCTTCTCTGCGGATTCTAGGGTTTCACTGCCTTCCTTGTCACCTCCCAAGGTAACAGCCTGACCAGAGTTCTTTTAAGCAGGCACAGAGAAGTGCGTTACCTCCTCTGGGGGGGGGGGGGGGGGGTCATGATGGTAGGCATAGTGGGTATAGCATAGCCCTCTTCCTGAGCAGCCTTCTTTGGGAGGAAAGAGGTTCGGGCAGCAACAGACCTCTGTGCCTCAACACACTGAAGGTCTTGGCCATCATGTTGCAATGGAGAGGAGCTCCCCATCAGACACTAGGAGACCTGCCTAGGGAGGGCTTCGTGAAGAAAGTCCACCATGAGCTCCTCTTATCTCGAGGACCTTGTTGCGACTGCATACTTGAGAGTTGGAGAAGCCACCGGCGACGAAGGATGACAGGACGTCCCTGGAAGAGACAAGGAGAAGGGCGCAACAACTGGACACTTCTTCAGTTTGATGAGCACCTCCCCGATGCAATGCAGGGGAAAGGAGCTACCATCAGAACCTGAAGGACCTACATCGGAAGGTCTTTCTCCTGTGTCAAGGATCCTGTCGCGACATCAACAAGTGGTGTTGCCAGTAATTGAGGAGTATATGAAGTCCCCAAAATAGAGGGGGAAGAGGACACATGAGCAAGGGGCTTCTTTAGTCTGACAGGTAGGAAGAGCACAGGGTGCCTCCTCCACGCGACGCAGGGGAAATAGGATGAGAAGAAAGTGAACATTGGACCCATTGGCACCCATATAGGGGGATCCATCAAGTACGTGACTAGATCTGGGTTGGGTAAGATCATAGGAGAGGAAATTTGGCCTACAGATCCATCCGTACAGACCCAACCCAATGAGGAAGTCCTTGGTCCAAATGTGGGCAGTTTGAATTTGAAACTCAAACCTGCCGCTTGACTGGTATGATGGCATGTGCAACCTGGTCATCTCTTACCTCGTGCCTAGAGAGAGGACTCCCTAGCTCACGTGGTCCCTTCACTGTGGTCACTACCTCCAACTGGAGAGGGAAGGATTCCCTATCCAAGTGCACCTCTAAAATTGCCAGGATGTCGATGGAGAAAGCGGACAAAGGTTGTGGACTTTGCTGACCAAGGCATGTCGACCGAAGGACCAATGATCTATATGGCTGAGAGAGGCGAAGTCCTTGACCACAGAGCTAAGAAGCTCCTATCTGGAAGAAGTAAGGGAATCCATGAGAGCCGAAGCTTCATCCGGGCCAGCTTCGGATCCGGATAGGTGCCTAGTGAGGGACTCCAAGGTGCAAACCAAAGGACGATCCCTTGACAGGTCACGAGCACATTATGGATAACCTCTTAAGCCTCCTCACTTTTAGAGACCAGAAAAAAGGAGTCATGGGAGAGCCAGTGGACCTCCCTAGAATGTGCGTACACCCATCACTAATGAAACAAGGGACAGAAGTGATCCCAGCAAAGAAAGCTTGGATGCACTTACGCATCCATTCCCTTCTAGCTAGCAGCCAGCATACTAGAGCAGGCAATGATGATCTTCCTCCACCCTCTGCTCCCGGGAATAGTGAGATAATGAGGTGAAACCAGTGACGGACTCTGCTTGGCCTCCGCGTAAGTTCTGCCATTGCCCAGAGGGCAGAACCTACGAACATGGCCCAGTGACCCACATCACCAACACTGCGAAGCAGGACAGAAACACCCCCCCCCAACCCACCCCAATGTGTAGAGGCAAGAAAAATGGGGGCTTCAAATAATCCCATATCAATTATTGCTAACACAACTGTGTGCCTATAAAAAGGCTCCCCACCATCCATCTAATGAGGGTCCTTTTCTCTACAAAAAGACAAATCGTGAGGCTATCTCTATGGGCCACACTTATCAGACAATACCTCATAGGCAAGAGCCCGTGGTCCCTTCCTGCAATATTGGTATCCTCTTTAGGAATCCCCAGCCATTATGTACAGTCTCACCTTCTTTAGAGGCTCTATGGCGGCAAGAAAAGTGGGCTTCAAATAATCCCATGTTGGTTATTTAGAAGGCAACATGTCTAACGAGGGTCCTCACCCTTCTCCCAACGAGGGCACTTTTCTCTAGAAAATGACAAAACCGTGTGGTCACCTCCATGGCTCAAATCAGTCAATACTTCACAAGTGGGAGCTTGCGGTCCCTTTCTGCAACAAATTAAAAGGGTATCTTAGTAATTTTACACATTATAAGGGCTTGAGATAGTATGGTCTTTCTAGGATTTGATGTGTAGTGTTTCTGCAACCTTGGGATGCATTGAGGTGCTTTGAGTGTTTTTGGGTTTAAAGGTATTTTAGACCTTTTGACAAAGTTTAAGGCTTTAAGGGTATTTTGAATGCTTCGAGTGATTTTATTTTTTTTGGTTTTCTATGGGTTTTAATGATCTTTGGTGTGTTAGGGCTATCTTGGTAATTTGTAGGTTTTTATGATATTTTAGTGTGTTTCATGTGATTCTACATTTTTTTTATTTTCTCTGCGATTTTAGAGAATTCTTAAGGCTTTAGGGGTTTCTAGTAATATTTGGGTCGTTAAATGTGAATTTTTGGGATCTTTTGTGATTTTTTACAGTTTGAGTGATATCTCAATAATTTTACACATCTGTTAGGTTTCCATGGGTATATTGTGTGGGTTAATTCATCAAGTTATGGGAGTCATAGGTATGTCAAATTTCTAACTAAGTTACTTAAAGTCATGAATATTTCACTTGAAAAAAAAGTTATGGATATTTCAAGTAATTGTATGAGCTATTTGAGTGGAGGGTGTTTTAGGGATTTGGCTAGTTGCAAGGGTAAGGGTCGTCTAGGCATCTTGGGTTGAGTTCTAGGATATTGGGGTACATGGACCATGGCACCACTTTAGGGGGGCTAAGCTGTAGCTTAACCGAGTCTCAGCCATATTTTTTTCAAGTCCACTAAAGGATACAATCCTAGTGGTATTTGTTAAGGATATTGACCCATAAGGAGTTCATTAAGGTAAGGTCCCCTACAATCCTAGTAGATGTTTGTTAAGGATATTCACCCATGAGGAGTCTGTTAAGATCAGATCAGGTTCCGTAGGCAGCTTAGATAGCTTGGTACAAACCTGCTGAAGGACATGGCCTTAGTGGCTGTTGGTTTAGGATACAAGATGATATGGACCCACAAGGGCTTAACAAAGATCCGCGTAAGATGATGCCCACTAGTAGGCTACATCTAGTGAAATGCATATAATGAACTTAGGAAATTTGTCTGTCCACTAAAGGACATGACTCTAATGGATAGGATATAAAAATGGACGCGAAAGTGATCTTTTAGATGATGAACTCATGAGAGTCTGTGTAGTAGGGCTGCAAATGGATACCGAGTTCAATTATCTGCCCCGTTTCCACTTTTATTAATGGATACGGAAATCCGTTAAAGGCCACCTGTTAACGGATAGGAAATGGAGACGGGTTAGCATATGTGGAAACCATTTCCGTTTCCAAATTATCATGTATCTTATGTATATTATTTTACAAGGAAAAAATGAAACCTATTAGATGGGTTCCCCTCATATCCAACGGTGAGACTATCTCTTGACAGTTTGGCAAAAGTAAGGCTGCAGTAAGAAGTAGGAAACTTTCTTAAAATTTAATATGATTTTAAGGTGCATAGTAGATTCATATGTTCAAAATTTAAAGTTGATAGATTGCAAGAATTTACATAACTTGTATGTTTGAAATTTTCAATTATCAGGAGAAAGTTTATCGGAAGTGAATAGCAACACTGATTTAAAATAGTTTCTTATTATGGTGATGATAATAGCAGAAACTTCTGTTTACTTCGGTTTTTGTTTGCTATTTCCAATTGAAAAGCGGAAATGAATATGGAAGCGGAAAGATTCATTTCCGTTTCCGTTCCCGTCTCCGATAAACCTTAAAGGAAACGGAACTGGAGAGTGCCACTTCTGTTTCCGTCTTTGACCCGCTTGCAGCCCTACCGTGTAGCATCTTTAAACCAATATCCTTTAAAGCATCCTTAAGCCAGTTTCCTTTAAAGTATCTTCACACAAAGAGAGAGAGAGAGAGAATGGGTGATCTGAACTGGCTGATTTTTGATGCATGTGTCTTCACTCTTCATTGTTTATAATTTTCTGATAGTCAATCTTCTGCATGAGTCAGTCAGATTGGTCAGCAACCTGGAGCATCCTTTTCTGACCTGATATGGCTGATGTTTGGTAAATCAATATCCTTCAACGATTTTGAATGGGACTCACCCAAGACCCACTAGAGAGTCCATTGAGGTTCCGTTTTTCATCCAAATCTTAATGGGTTTACATTTAGAATCCAAAAGATCTAATCTTCATTGGATAATGTTAGAATTTTCTGATAGTCAATCTTCTGAGTGAGTCAGGGTCATCAGATTGGTGATCTGAACTGGCTGATTTTTGATGCATGTGTCTTCACTCTTCATTGTTTAGAATTTTCTGATAGTCAATCTTCTGTGTGGGAGTCAGGTTCAGATTGGGCAGCAACCCGGAGCATCCTTTTCTTACGTGATCTGGCTGATTTTTGATAAACCAACATCCTTTAAAGATTTTGAATGGGACTCACGCAAGACCCAGTAGAGAGAATCCATTGAGGTTCCATTGTTGATCCAAATCTTAATGGGTTTACATTAAGAATCTAAGAAAATCTAATCTTCATTAGATAATATTAGACTTTTCTGATAGTCAATCTTCTGAGTGAGTGAGGGTCAGATTGGTCAATAACCTGGATCATCCTCTTGTGACCTGATCTGGCTGATCTTTGATACCTTTGTGCTAACCACGACTCGCAAGATCCATGAAGCTTCTGCAGGGTGAAGAACATAGGTATCTATTTATATCTGGCCATTGCCACCTCAAGTGACATTCCTCTTGAAACATGGAAGCAATTCTATGATAGGATTTAGTGTACATCGACCATCAGACAATTGAAAGGCTTCTGTCGGGTGCAACAATAGATGGAATTCCAAAGATGACCATGAGATGTGATGGCTAATTCTCCATGCTACTGTGTGGGTGTCTTGGGGAGACTGGGAGGCAAGGATATTTAGGGGGAGACTGAATCTTCTGAGAGATTGGTATCTTTCATCTGTAATAGGGTGCAGGAATGGGGGGGACTCCTTTGTAATGGAAATGACATATGATCCTCTTTTTGACTTGGTTAGGGGGGGTTAGACTGTGACACGCTTCACTTTCTTTTGTAAAGAGGGATTTGAGAGTCACACTCTCAAAAAGGTGAGACTGAAAAGTCTCCCTTTTTCCCTTCCTTGAATGCTCTATGCTCGTCTATATAATTGCACTGCTTAGTTTAATCTCATTTTGCTTGTGGTGACTCTTTTTTAGGTGCTTTTTTCCCTTAAGATGGGAAGTGCATTTTAATAAATGATTTAATAGTTCTCTAATTTTATGTTTATACTGTTACTATGACTTTCTAGGTATAAACGGTTTGTTACTGCCCTTGAGGAAGCTTCGAAGGACATGCTACCTAGTCTTAAAGATATTGCAATGAAGGTCAGGATGTTCTCTTTTTTTTTTTTTTTTTTTGGTTTGTATTCTTTCTCTGTGGTTTTCTTGAGCTGCTTGATTTACCTCTTTATTTGTTATGTTTTTATCATGTAGAAAAGTTTAGTAGTTGAGTAATACTTGCTGCACTGCATGTGATGCAGCAAGTTGCTGCACCACATGGGGCTAATTTTTTTATTTTTTATTTTATTTTTTTAGGTGAGGGCTATCATGCCTGACCATGGAATGCAGTATCGGCCGATCCCGATCCGGATCGGCCGATTCGGATCGGGATCAGCGAGTCCTGATCCGGCCGGAATCGGCTGATCCTGGCCAATTTCAGCCAATTCCGGCCGATCCGATCCAGATTCGGATCGGGATCGGTGGCTACCAATCCGGCCTCCTGATCCGTGCCGGAATTCCATGTGCTTGACATGTCCGTTCAACCCAATCTTAGATTGGACTACCCAAAAAAATCTAAAAAATAAAAAAACCGGACCCCATTGAACCATGGAACGCAGAATCAGCCCATCCCGATCCGGATCGGCCGATTCGAATTGGGATCGGCATGTCCCGATTCCGGCCGATCCAGGCCGATCCGATCCCAATTCGGATCGGGATCGGCGGGTCCCGATTCGGGGATCTGATCCGATCCGGAATTCCTTGCATTGAACACTGAAAAAGTGTCCTTAATGGACCGAGCCCAATAAAAGGGTGCTTGGTTTTTCAATTTTCAGGTTTTTTTGCATTGTCCGACCCAGCTGTATGGACATGTCGGGCATGATGGGCCCAACCTTAAAAAAATTTAAAAAATAAACAAATAAAGAAATTGGGCTGCACCTGCAGCAAGTATTACTTTTAGTAGTTAGGTTCTTCTTAGCCTCCCATACTTTATGGTGATACTCAAGAGAACTCGAAAACAAAAGCAGCGTAGAATGTCAAAATCTAAAATTTGGTATAGTTTTCAAACTATCTTTGGGAGCTTGGAATGAACCTGGCTGCGGTAATCTACCCTTCTACAGATGTTTTAAAGGTATCCTCATTTTAGCAATGCAAAAAGACAATTCTTGAGTCTTTTTGTTACGTGGATATTCTTTGGGTTTTCTAACTCGCTTATTAGACCCACCAGAAGAACAATTAAACTAAGAATATTCTAATCCTTGTAGGGACAGTTAGGAACTAAATAATATTTTAATTCGAGTCCATGCCAGCAGGAATTGGGGCCATTATATCAGGACAACTATTTTAGGCCATGCAGGTGGGTGGTTCTAGGCCACATATTTGCTATTAGTTCCTTTTTTGTGATTGTTCCATTTTCTTCCATTAACACCTTTTGCCTTCTTTGTGAGAGCTAGCTTTTAGCATCTTTGCTGATCACTGTTCTTCCGCAAACAGTTATTATATGGTCTACTGAGCAGTAAAATGGAGCAGGAACATCAGCTTCTGAAGGCTCTTGTTAATAAAGTAGGTGACTTTCTTACTGTTATGAGAATGTTTGGCTTGAATGTAATTTCAATGTGATCAATTCTTGTTCTTTCTCTGGTGTGAGACAAAGGAATTGCAAGTCACGATTTTTCGTTATTGTGATCTTATTAAACTTAGATTCACAAGCTGACTACTATCTGGATAAATACAGCTGGGTGATCCACTTAGAAAGGCTGCATCAACTGCTGGATATTACCTGCTATGCCTCTTATCTAAACATCCAAATATGAAGGTGATAGTACATCTCTCTTTAATGCTTATTCCACTGTTCCCTGAGGTTGGCTAATATCTACCTTTATCTGTTATGTATATATACTTTTGTCCGACTGATGCATGTCTACTACTTTGAATTGCATGAAATGATAGAACTCAAAAACCTGGGAGTAATTCAATTAAATTTCTAGGAGCAATTCATAAACGTTTGTGCACATGCTGAGATCCAACCTTAGATGTTAGAGGACGTGTCTACTTCAAGTTTCTAGGTTCTTGCAAGATTTGCATGAAACTTTAGTTGGATAAGACAGAGTTTGACGTTACTCTGACCAAGTTGTGAGCTAAATCCTGTTGGTCATAGGGAAGCTCCACTATGATTTCAAGCCTATTTGAAAGTTTAGCTTTAACTTTTTGATTCGACATGAAATGTTCATGTAGGCCATTTAGGAACGAACTCATGGAAAGCAACTCATAAAACGAAAAAATGTAACAACTTGGAAGCTAAATCGATGAAAAATAATGTTTCAAGCTTTTTCAATTTAAGACAACTCTTTGACTTTGAAGTTTGAAGGCCATGGCCCTCAATGGGAAAGGCTTAGTTACCTTGTATGCTTGTGGGCCATGCATTACATGGACGGTTTTGATAATTCATACTTCTGATGTTACTTTTTTGGGGAGTGAGGATTGGGAATGGAGGGCTGTAGAGCGCAGCCACAGACCTGATGGTTACAAAAGGCCTTAATGTTAAGGACCCGGGGCCAAATGTCACAAGAAAGTACCTGGACCTTGTATGAATGTTGGTCCCGCATCAACCAAAGGGGTTTGGTGATGCACACATCTGATTGGGGGAGAGGGAGGAGGAAACAGTAGTGGATCACAGCCACAAACCTGTTCAACCCATCTTCAGATTCAACAATTTGGAGGTTACAAATTTAGGATCTATTCAAGCAGGTGGAAGCTTTCCGCTGCATGGAAATGTCCAACTTGTATCCAAAATGTGGGAAATAGTCTATAACTTTTCTTTTAGCATTAATATGAAGCAAGAGGCAAATTCCATGGTCCAGAAGTAAGGGTTCATCGTATGGTTTTCTATGGTCCAATTTGGTTTGGATTTTGGTCACTCCAGGCTGATGTGAAAATGGTAAAATGCTCACAATGTGCAGAAAAATGGCAAATACATTGTGTCTATAGTTGTCAATCCCATCCCACTCCCCCACATGCAAATAATAAAAATTTAATTCAATAAAGGTTTTTAGGATGGGTTTAGGGTTTATAAATGAGTATATTCATTAAATGAACCACCCAAAGTAAGTTTACAAAGAGCTCAAGGAGGTTGGAAAATCTCAGGCTAGAATATGAAGTTCTAGTTGGGACAATCCAGGACAGACCCGGATACTGAGGCAGACTAGAAAGTGTCCTGTCCTGTTTTCTCACTGGGATGGGACGTCCCACCCAATTTTGGCCGGGATGGGATGGTATTGACTGCTATGATTGTCTACTATTATTCAACCTAAAGCACTGCATGTGAACAGATTTGGCCACATGTTTAGGCCGGGATGGGATGGTATTGACTACTATGATTGTCTACTATTATTCAACCTAAAGCACTGCATGTGAACAGATTTGAACACATGTTTACACACCAAATTAATATCAAAGCATTGTGGTGATAGCGAAGGACATGAAGCAATCAAGTTCATTTCAGAAGAATAATATGATATGCTGGAGCAAGACCTATGATTGTGCACATTAGTGCAATCTAAAGAACAATATGATGGCATTAACCTGAAACAACTACGGGTAAGCAAGATATATTCTAACCAAACATGTGCAACAAGTGGATGCTTGAATTGTAATTGTTGCACTTCTATACTGCCTAAAGAGGATTAAGGTGTTAAAAGGAACGTACCTAATACATGCTAGCTAGTTTGGTGTACGACATCTTGCACATTTGGTGGATGCTTAGCTTATACACCCTGGAGTAATAGGAAAACCGTACAGAAGACAGTAGCGTGGTACTCCCCCCTTGCACATCTTGTACATTTGGTCAACTGTAAACTGCCTTTTTGTTGTTTTTCATGGTAGTTATTATTTTTTTTTTCCCCCTGGTTTGAACCCATGACCTGCAGGTGACAATGGAGGAACTGTACTATAGCACCGGGGCTTCCCCCCTCAGTGATGACGGAAGATCAATTTGCACAAAATTGGTTCTTGATTTCAGATGTGGGGTCTATAACCTGGTTGAGGGATCTTGAATCTAGGTTGACAGTTGTAAAAGGATCTAGAAAAATTGAAGGATTTGATGGAAAGGGACGTAAAGATCCTCAGTTGGAGAGGACACAAGTCTAAGAAAAGTGGAAATGGAGAATGATGCACCGCAGCTAGATATAAATGGGCACAATAGGGAGTTAATACAGAAAGAAATACAGCATGCTAAAAGACAAGTGATGAGTAACACAAATGATCATATCTCCACTGATCCAGGTGGTTGAGGTGGTATATAACCGGAAGAATCTGAACCTAATCGTGGGGCTGTCTGGCTGACTTTAAGCAACCATGTGGGGCCTTTCCCATGTCCCCCATGTGAGCCCTTTCTTCCACCCATGACCTTGGCGTTTTAGAGACTCCTGCTAAGTTGAATTTTGTGTACGAGTCCCAGTTCCGTCCCTTTCAGAAAGTCCTCTCAGGAGGGTGAAAGTATGTATATAGAATCCCACCCCCCTCACATATGATATTTCTTTTATCGAGTTCTGCCTTTTGCTTGGAAAATCAAGACTTCAATATGCTATTCACTTTCCAAGAAAATGCAATTAAGTGCACCTAGTCCAAAAGAGTTGCAAAAAAATTCGATTTAAGTAACAAAGGAAGAGGACATGGGAATCCGTTTCTACTATGTTTCAGCAGATGACCGACATTAACAATCAGATGTAGCTTCTCATGATTTGTAGCAGGCCCTCTTCTCGCTTGTTGTTTTATGTTGATGTTCTGAAAAAAATACTTCAATTTTGTAAAACAAATGTACACTAATATAGTAATGCCCGTTATGTAAACGGACCGTGGCATTAAATTCTTTTTAATGTGAACCGGTCCTCTTTGTACTATCCTGACCACTTTATGAAAAGCCAATGATTCCAGTGGATCAAGAAAGTTAGCTTGGCATGAAGAAATATCTTTCTAAATCTTGTTTTGCGCAATGGCAAAGATTTTTCCAGACCTACTTAACCAAATATCTCAATATAGTGAGCTATGGGAAGATCAGACTGTATCTTTGCTCCTACTAATGCTGAAAATTGCTGTCCAATCCAGCATCATAGTATTATTTTCTTATTGCTTGTGTTGATAGATGTTCGGGATACCATATAGATGGCCATAAATTTGTCCAGACTGTGATTGGCTGATCTTGAAACCATGAAAGATAGGAGAAACATGTACCTTTGTTTGACTTTGACGGGTTAGTGAATCTTAAGGCCACTAAACTGTAATTTGGTTGTTTGACCTGGTCATTGAACCTCCCCCCCCTCTCTTATGATGGTCAAGACATCTTCATAGTTTGATCACAGAAAAATTAATATTTCATGCAGTATTTACTTTACCAGCGTGCCTTCCATTATCTAATTTGATGTGTTTTGTTTTTTTGTAGCTTGTTGTGATTGAAGAAGTTGATAAGTTTATCTTTCGGCCACATCTGGGGCTGCGAGCAAAATATCATGCTGTATGTTCAATTGCCTAACATCTGACTGTATTTAGTTTCATTTGACCTCATCAAACAGAATGTAACTATAGTTAGACATTTCATTGTTTTACTTAGAAGATTGTACACAAAAAAAAATCCATTTTGTTTAGAACCTAGATAATGAACATTGCTGTGTCAGTACTAATAATGCTTATCATGCTGTTGGCACCATGATACAAATTTGTGCATTCTTGATGAACTAACAGTGCTTATTTAGCAGTGAGCTGCTTATTTGGCTACTTTCCATGAACCGTGTTCGGCCGAGATTTGTACTGGACATGATATGGTTCTATTTCTTACTTCTGAGTATTCTTGATGATTTTTTTCAGGTTAATTTTTTAAGCCAGCTTTCTCTATCTATACGAGGCGATGGACCTAAAGTAGCGAAAAGATTGGTGGATATATATTTTGCATTATTCAAGGTAAAGTAGAGTGGTGTAATTTACTTGTCCATTCATACCATTGTGCATAGACTATACAATAGGCCATGACTTGGATGTCGTATCTGAGGCTGTCAGGTATTTATCTTTGAGTATCAATTATTCTGGTAGCTTAAATAAGGGTATTGGTTAGAAGGGTGTTGGATAGGTTTTTGGAAAAACCCCTTTTACACACCCAAAAACCCCTTTTACATACACCCAAAACAAATTGTATGCTTTGAAAAAGCCTTTTCAGATTAATTTTGAAAATTGAGTTTTATGTTTTGCTATTTTTTTTTGACAATTGGGGTTCAACAGAATTGGGCCATCCCCACTGGTCTCAGGCGGTATTAGTTACATCTCTCTCATTAGCAAGATGCAATTATCTGCCAACGATGATGCCCCAATTGACATAAACCACAAGGATGTAACTCCATCATTAAAAACCCAACCTGGGTCAAGTCCAAAAGCTTTACTATGGCCTAAATGTGATTTTGAGAAGCTTGATGCATTTAGAGGGGTTTTGGGAATGAGGTATTTTTGGTTGCAAGGGCATTTCCATAATTTTGCATGATTTAGGGTTCAAGGATATTAAGGTTGTCTTAGGATTTTGGATGTGATTTGAAGGTTTGGAAATCTTAGGATTAACTAGAAAGATTAAGGGCATTTTAAGAATAGGGCATATGTGAATAAGTTAACTTGGGCCATGGTTTAGCTTATGTGCTGGCATTTACTATGGAGGGTTGAAAGGGAGGACCAGTCTTTATGGGCAAGAATTATCAAAAGTAAATATTTTTCTCCAAATGAGTTATGGATTAGGAGTTTTCAGCTCAATAGTACAATGTCCAATGTCTGGAAGAATATTTTACAAAATATGGATTTTTTTCAATTGTTCTACTTGCATCAGAGTGGGTGATGGTCAACTTTCAAAATTCTGGGAGGAGACATGGAAGGATGGAAGAGCTCTCAAGGATAGATTCCCAAGTATGTACAACATTACTGCTGTAACAAATTTAAGTATCAATGATGTCTTAACTACTTCATCTCAAGGAATTTTTTGGGGTTTAAGATTTTGTAGAAACTTCCTTTATGAAGAAGAGAGGGAATTTTCCAGCTCAACTTGTTGCTTCAAGATTTGCAAGGGCTTAATGAGGGGAATGATGTCAAAAGCTGGAGATGGGATCCAGGAGGAAAGTTCTCTGTTAGTACTACAACTAAGGTTTTTAATTCAGGAGGGGTAAAGGTCAGCTGGGCTTCTCAGGTTTGGAACAAATTCCTTCCCATTAAGATTAGAATCTCTGTGTTGAAAGTGGCTTGGGCCAGATTACTTACGGGAGGCAAGTTTAGGTTTTTAACTCTAGACAAAAGGAAGTGCATATTATGTGGGATGTTTACAGAGATTGTGGAACATTTATTTATCAACTGTGGTATTGTGGGTGCTATATGGAAGGCATTTTTCAGAATATTAGACAGTGTACCAGGGTGTTTCAATTCCGTAGGCAGCCTTTTTGCAACTTGGAACTATATGTGTCTTCACTTTCATGAAATTAACATGTGGGAATCTTTGCTTCCTGCCATGCTTTGGGCCATTTGGAGGGAGAGGAACTCGAGAATCTTCAACAATCAATTCTCCTGTCCAGTTGGGATCATTGGGAATTCTATTCACTTCCTCCAAGAGTGGATTTTTCGTAAATCTGGGGAAACGATATCTGAGTCTACCATTCTCTCTAAAATTTTACAGTAGAAGGCAATCTTTTATTGAGGGGTATTTCACTGGAGTTGTATTGTGTTTTTTTGGAGAGGGTTTTCTGTGGTTTTTGTAATGTCTACTATCTTGGTGGACATTTATTATGTTTTTTACCTTTCTTCTCTTGTACATTTTTTTCTCTTATCAAATGAATGAAAGTGGTTTTATGCTGCCTTCCTTCTCAAAAAAAAAAAAAAAACAATATAAAAAAGACAAACACCTAAGACAAATATTTTCAACATAAATTCTACTTCCCTGAAAAATATGTCATTCATTTCTCTCCAAATGTTCTAGCATATCGCATGAGGAAGAACTCCCAATGAGCTTCTTTTCTCCTTGTGATGTGTTTTTCTCTTCAGATTCTTGAAGAACAGCCACATTTGATCCACCGATTGGAAATTGCCTTTGAACTTTAGTAGGGATCTGAAAACATGCCACACCTCCTGACTGACCATACACCTGATAAAAAGATGATCAACATCTTCGTCGAACTGTCCACATAACTAACATACAGTCTCTTCATTAGGACACCACTTCCTTCTGTAAATTTTTGTGATAATCCTTTTCTGGTAAACCAGCCAAAGAAATGCCTTCACTTTCAGCAGAGTCGTCACCGTCCACACATCTTCATTTTTCATAAAAGTAGGCAGCTCTCTTCCATCACTGAGCAATAAGACTTCACACTGAATTTTCCTTTTGTGGGATCCCACAAAATCTTGTCTGGTTCTTGAGCCTTGACATGAACTAACTGTAACATAGACAAGAGGGCAGTGTACTCTTCAAATTCTTCATCTTTCAGGCTTCTGCGAGTCTGAATACACCATTGCACAATGGTGCCTTCCAATTGACAGTAATCATGAACATAGCACCATTGATTAGTGGCTATAGCATACAACCCGGGATAAGTTTGTTTGAGACAATTATTCCCAATCCATCTGTCCTTCCAGAACAAGATATTCTGACCATTTCCCACAGAATATAGGATATGCTTGCTGAAACAAATGCTGGCCCGGATAATGTCTTTCCACACTGGAGACATAATAGAAATATAACCCATCTTTAAAGACAAATAGTGCTTTTGTTGAATCACTGTCTTCCATAGGCTCATACCATCTTCTAACAATTCCCATAACGATTTCCCGAACAGTGCAATATTCCAAAATCGAATGTTTTTGACCCCCAACCCTCCCTTGGTCTTAGGAGTGCACACCTTCTCCCATTTCACAAGAGAAATACCCTTATTATTTTCATTATACCCTCCCCACAGAAAATTTCTGCGGATTTGATCCATCCTTTTACACACTAGCAGGCATTAAAAACACTGAAAAATAATGCATGTGAATAGTAGACAGCACTGAATTCAGAAGAGTTAATCTTCCTCCAAGTGACAAGAATTTGGTCTTCCACCCTGATAACCTCCTCTGCATCCTTTGATCAATGGCTCCCAATCAAAAACTTTTAATTAGGGGTGTCAACGGATCGGCGGGATCCGGAATCCTAACCCGGATCCGTAACAAAAATTGGATTCGGGTCATTTGCTTTTGATCCGAAAACAGGTGATTTTGGATTCAGGTTGCACCTGAACATACTATTTCGGAGCGGATTTCGGACTTGCAAAGTCTCGAGTCCAGAACGGTGGATTTCGGATCAGAGATCGAGGGGTTTCCTCTCGTTACGCTCCTCATCCCCGATTCCGCATTTGCTCATCTTTGCTTCGCATCTTGTCGCAGTGGCGGCCCTCCTCCTCCCCCAACATGCACCTTCTTACGGTGACATCATCATCTGGTGCACCTGTTGGTGGTGGTGGTGGCGCTCCTCCAGAGTGGTGGATCTCGGACGGAGGATTCCTCTTGTCGCACTCCTTATTTTGCATCTATTCGCCTCCATGCCGCATCTGCTAGTGGTGGCGGCGCTCCCCCTCTCTCTCCCCCCCCCCCCCCCCCCCACAGCATGCATCTACTCACGACGGCAGTGCTCCTTGGGTCTGTTAGTGGCTGCCTCCTCCTCCGCCCCCTCCCCCCTGCCCCACTACCCCATCCTCCTCCAGGCCAAGCCCTGCTCCCGCCGCCCCTTCCCAACCCTCAAGGCCTTGCCAACCCCCGCCTCCTCCGCTGTGCTGACGACGCCAGCACCGGCGCCATTGGCACCCCTGACCCCGCCTACGTCCTCCTTGTCCCTGCTAAGGCCCTTGGTCCTCCTTGTCCCTGCTAAGGCCCTTGGGACCTGGTGACGACCAGTACGAGGAGGCCGGTGGCTGGAAGAGAAATGTGGAGGAAGGGGGACCCTGCAACTGAGGAGCCTGACGATGACGGCGGTGACTCCCATGTTACCATCTTGCCCCATGCTACACTGTGTTGGTGGCAGCCGCGCCCCCACCCGCGGCCGAGGAGCTTCCCTAGAATCTGCAGACGAGGTGGTTGTCGACAGCATCCAACGGGCGGCACCCCCTGACGGAGGAGATCGACGAGGACGTGTATGCCTTCACCGGCCGCCTTGCCGCCTGCCGCCCCAAGAAGCGCAATTGTAAAACTAATTTGGGAATGGTTCATTTAACGCAATGTGGTATTTCAGATCAGATCCGAAATCCGAAATGGCAAATTAGGATAGATCCAAATCAGGATTCGAAATAACCCAGTATTTCAGATCCGGATCTGAATCAAGGTTTATTGCTTCGGATTTATGTTCGGATCCTAACGGATCCAACCCATTGACACCCCTACTTTTAATCTTCTGTCAGACAAAGGTAAACCCAGGTACCGTAATGGAAAATTTCCAATACCGCATCCAAAGAAATGAGCTATATCCTTAATGAGGTCATCCTCCATGTTAACGTCAATGACTGAACTCTTGTCATAATTAATCACCATCCCAGTGCAAGCCTCAAAGCTCTTCAGAATGAAATGAATAATTTTCACGCTATCCATCTCACCTTTAACAAACAAGATTGTGTCATCTGTGAACTGTAAATGAGAGATTCCAGACAGCCCTCTACATATCTGTATATTCTCCATCCAGCCTTGGTTTTCAGCTTTGAGACACATATGACTCAATATGTTTGCAGCAGTGACAAACAACAACAGTGACAGAGGGTCACCTTGTCCGAGTCCCCTGGAACTTTGAAAAAAAACCCATAGACTGCCATTGAAAATGATGGAAAAGCTGGCTGTAGAAATACAGTTTCTGATCACATTGATCCATTGTCTGGGGAAGAGTAAACTCTCCATAATAATCCAAATACAGTCCCAGTGCAGTCTGTCGTAAGCTTTGTTGAAGTCTAGCTTACAAGCCACCCCACATACTCGTTTTACCCTCCAAGAATACAGGATTTCATGAGCTAACAAGAAATTGCCCTTCAGTATTGTTCCCTTAACAAATGCTAATTGATTAGGGTGCACAATATTACTCAGGATACTACTCAGTCTTGTAGCCTAAACCCGCGTTATGATTTTGTAAGATCCAATGAGTAAACTGATGGGTCTGAAGTCTTTTAACTGCAATGCATTTTCCTTCTTTGGTAAAAGTACCAAATAGGTGTGATTGATTGCTTCACATCCTGCACTTTGACACATACAGTCAACAACTGCCTGGACAACCTCCTTCTTAATAGTGTCCCAGAATGATTGATAAAATGAGATAGGAATTCCATCGGGTCCCGGTGCCTTGTCTGCACCTAAACTGAACACTGCCTTCTTAACTTCATATTCTGTAATCTACCGAGTTAACATGTCCTGTTCTTGAGCAGACAGAGAATGGTGATCTGATCCCTCCAAGGAGGGAACCATCTATGCTCAGCAGAGGAGATCTGAGTAAAAATTGATAATTTCTTCTGCAATTTTATCCTCGTCCTCATCCTGCTGCTCTGTTTTCAAGCTCAGCATTATTCCATTCATTGAAAAGATTCCCTTTTCCATCTTCTACTCTCTTTCGTACTTTTGGAAATCGACATTCTTAAGAACCAGACCCAGTCTTCCTTTTTGTTGGTTGTCGCTGGCGATATTCCCGGCGATATTGCCGGTGGTATAATGGGACAAAGAGACTGGGATGAGGTAGGAGGGGGTTCCAATTGGAGGTACTTACCCAAAACATCTTCGAACGTTGGAGAGGAGCCATACCCGCAAACATCTTCCAAGATTTCCTCCTCCGAGGCTGAAGACGTCGGCTTTCCTACTCCTGGGCGTTGGAATCTCCGCTGGATCCCTCGCACCCGATCGCCTTTGAATGCGGCCACCTTCCTCCCTCTACCCTTCCTCATCTCACCAGAATGGAGGTAATACCTTCTAGGGCTTTCGCCCAGTTTATACTCTCCCTGAACCCCAAAATACACCTTCTGGAGTCTTCCTTCCCTTCTACCTGAATAATATCCTCTATGGCAAAAGAGGAAAGGGCATTCGAGGGAATCTTCTAGATCAATCCCTTCCCCCGGTTCAACCCAATAACTTCAACCGGTTCACAAGCCACTTCATTATTAGAAACGAGCTGCTCCAATTCATATTGACCCGTTTGAAAGCTTTGAGTCAATCCCTCCTCTGTCCAAGTCAACTCAGAACACCTCTGAGTCGACTCCATCTTCTTCCTCACATCATCTTCACTTTTCAAAACCCTAGCCGCCCTGTAGGCCTTGTAGGCCATAGCCACCTCATTGTAGGTCCACTGTGAATCCTGTATAATGTCTACCTCCATTGGTTCAAGCTCCACCTTCACCCAAAAAATGCTGTCACCCCAGCATAAACAAACTCCCTTTGGTATCTCCACACCCGGATCTACTGCCAATAGAATCCGAGCATATGCCAGGCACTCCCAGTTCAGGATTTTGTACTCCCAGTTCATGGTTTTTCTATCTAATTTTCTGATTCTCCCAAAAGACTGAGCAATCTTTTTGAAGACCTCCACGTCCCATAAATGCAATGGGACACCATATATTCTGCACCACCTCTGGGACAGAGTATTCATCTTTGAGCAGCTTATCTCCGGCGACCAAGCCTTCCAGGAGACAGTAACATCTGATCCCACCAATTTTTTGTAGACACTAACTCTCTGAACATCCTCTCTGACGGGCACCAAACGATAAATTTGCCATCAATCCTTGATGCCCATCCTTCCTTAGCCTCTGGCCACCAATGTTGAATCTCTGAACATCCTCTCCGACGGGCACCAAACGATAAATTTGTCATCAATCCTTGATGCCCATCCTTCCTTAGCCTCTGGCCACCAATGTTGAAGAGCTTCTTCTAACTGAACTTGCTGAATGGCTTTATCAGAACAACCAATAATGCACCTGTTGCAGAACCTCCAGTAAATGGTGTACGATGCAAACCAAGGAACTCCCACAAAAGCCCCCTTCCTCCGTTCCTCCTCCTTCACTGAACCATCAACTACCTCATCTGTTAACCAATTCTCCGCTGACTTCATGCAGTTAAAACTCATGTGCCCCAAACCTTTGCATCGCCAGCAAACCAGAGCATTTCTATGATCCTGTGCCCTGTGATTTGATTCTAAACACCTGAAGCATCTTTCTCTGAAGGTGTTGTTAACAGAGTAGAATATCCTTCCAACCCTTCTATGCTTCTGCTCCGAGACTCGCCGCTCCCCTCCTCTCCACTTCTCTCCTCAACGATCATCTCCTCTAACCCTCCCCCCCAGAGGCACACACATTGAACGTGGATCAGTCTGATTTGGATCAGAATAAGTCTGGAGCTATTGAAATAGGGTCCAAAGCTCAAGCCTTGAGCTTCTGCTCTTCTTCTTCCCTCATACATGTCTGTTTCCCATGATAGCAGGGGGTAGAATGGATTCTACCCAGTTTTATTTATTTATTAAGACTATATTTTGGATTAGTCCTAGCTCCTTTCTCCTCTTTCCTGAATAACATGTTTTATAATTTTTATGAGTCTCAAGAATTGAGATTTCAGTAGGGATCATTTACTCCCTACTACTTCCCTTACATTTTCATCATTTAATATTAGACTGAATTCCAATTCTAGCATGTTTCAAAGTCCGACAAGAGGGTAAAGTCATGCAATGGCATAAGCTTGATATCTTCTTCGTTTATATAAAATGATGGGCTATGTTAGTGATGCATGATCTATATTAACTAAATGACATATAAAGACAAGAAATTAACATAGGAACTTAACATACAATCTTATTAGATATCTTCATGAACAAAGGAATTAACATGTAGTCTTATTGGACATCTTCATCATCTGTCCTGTATAATGCATCTTTAGACATTTTTCTTTTCTATTTCCCTTTAATAATGTTATGCATATAATACAAAATTCAAATATAAATGTGAAAATGAGTCACAATTCATCTTTATGGGTTCATATCCTATTCATTCCCAGTGTCATATAGGCCTATTCTATCTCATCAAGTAACAGGGATAATCACCTATTAGTGGTCATAAAGTAGCTGAGTAGATTGATAGTCCACTGGTTTGATCTCTTAACTTCCACGTATCCACAACAAAGAGGTTTTGGCTACCTTTATTGGGTGAGGTAGGTCATAGCTGAGCTCAGAATGTAGTCTCAAATTGCATTGTCCAAATCTCAGTCATGAGTGCGTTTAAGTGGTTTTCATCTCACTATCCTAGTCGATATGTCTCGAGTCTGGACTAGACCTTGGGATATTGCTTTGAACTCTGACTATAATACACATGATAAGGAATGTACCCGATGTCCCCATATTCCCAAGGGATAGATCATACGGGCCCATCCTGCCAATGTGGTGATGCTGCTCTTTTGTAGGAAACATCATTATAATTTTAGTCATAATCATGTTTCTAAATAACACCCATAATCATTGGTTCATGATCATAGTTCATAATAATGAATCAAAATTGCTTCTATCATGGATAAAGGATTCGTGAAATTGTCATTTCATTTAATAATATGTTATCATGAGCAATTTCACTAATTAATATTGATGCAAGACTTCACTATCATGATAATCATAGATAGGATGGCATAACATGATTCCATCCAATGCATTCGTAAGCCCACACAAGTTGATCTTGACAAAGTGTCCTCTAATAAAATCAAAATTTGTTCATGTCTTTAACTCTTAGTTAACATGATTGAGTCCTAATCATGGTTATCTTTTCTTAAACCTTAGAGCGAATCACTTTAAATTTAGAAGGAAGATAGGGGCAGTATCACTCTCCCTAAAATAAGGCCGTCATTGCTTGAGCTGTTGCCACGAGCCACTGCTCAGTCAACATAAGCTACTGCCCCTTGCTGGAGCTGCCCTTGCCCGACCCTGAACCAATTTCTCCTTCCTTTCTTCTCTCTCTTTCTCTCTCTTGCTGGTTGGGTGGGAAATTAGGAAAACAATCTCATATGTATAGGAGATGTAGGGATGCTGGAAGAGGAAGTGGATAAGGGTAATGGAAGAGGAGGTGGATAAGGAGGATAAGGCAGTGGAGATGGGTGGTGCGAGAGGTAGATTAGGACAGATCTGGATAGGATTCAGGCTTCCTGGGGGAGGTAGATTAGCACAGACCTAGATAGAGTTTAGGCTTCTTGTTGACAAGTTACGGGGTGGCTTGTAGGCGATGGAGGCTCAACACTATCAGGTAGATTTGGGTTGGTAACAATGTTTTGAGTGCTGACAGGGACATCCAACACCATGTCAGAGCCTACTATGCTAATCTCTTCACTGAGGACGATAGGTAGAGATCGTGGATTATGGAGGGAATTCTTGCTCATATCTCACAGGAGGAGAGGTAGCTCTCTCTAGACCCTTTTCAGAGGAGGAAATCAGAGGCTGTTTTTGACTTGGCTAGTGATAAGGCTCTAGGACCGGATGACTTCTCATTGCTCTTTTCTACCATCACTGTTTGGAGGTAATCAAGGCAGAAATTTATCAGGCTTTCTTAATCTCCTACAAGACGGGGCCAGATGCTTCTTCAGAAGATTCTTGGACTTGGAGGTGGGATGCTAGGGGGTTTCCAGTCAAGTTGGCTTACGCTCGCACACATGATGGTGGCTTGAGATTCCCCTTTTTCAGGCATGTGTGGAAAACAAGGTGCCCTTTAAAAGTTCGAATTCTGCATTGGAGACTATCACATGGGTGGCTACCTACTTGTGATAGGCTTGCTTCTTATGTTGATGCCATGGACATCTTGTGCAACCTTTGTGGGGTAGCCGATGAGAACATGGAACATCTGTTCCTTTATTGTTCCTTCTCCTCTGAGGTCCGGGAGAAAGTGTTGGAGAAGATCCATATTATGCAGCAGCTGCCCATCCTATGTGTTAAAAACCTAAAGTCCGGAAAAACAGGTAAACATATATAATACTTCTCCAAGAGGCTCATGCTAGTGACAACACTTTACCTAAAACAGGAGTTGTTAGGATTTGTTAAACTTGAACAAACATGGTCTCTAGAATCTAAAATTTACCGTTCAGAATCGCTTGAAGCTTATAAAGTGATAAGCTCTAGAAAACTTTCAAATAAACTCTAAGCTTTTATTAATTACAAAGGTAAGTCTTTACTTTCATAGAAGAATCATTACATGTTCGCTAGCAGATACCACCCATGCAATGTAGGATCAGCTGATCTAATTTGGCATTGGTCAAGCCAGCCGCGATCGCAACTTGTTGATCCAGTTTTAGCCCTAAAACTAATCCCACTTGGAAAAAAATTTAAAAAAGGAAAAATGAATTACAGCCTGGCTGAGTTGGGCTGAATCTGCCAGAATTGGGATGCAATTGGCCGAATTGTTCATGTATTGCCTATTCCTTGTGAATCAATTGAGCCTGGCTGATAAGGGTTTGAGTAAAGATGGGTGGAATCTTATAAAACACCCTTTTTTGGGAAGGTGGCAAAAGCCACAATTAATATAATAAAAGTAGGAATGACAAGGAGAGCTACAAAGAGAGTAGCCTCGAAGCCTGAGATCACAAAACAGCAGGAAAACAGTTCTTTCAAAAGGTGGGCATTACAACAGAAAAGCTTTCCAGTTGGACAAAGAAGTCAACAAAGTGGACTGAGCATCGGGTTGTTGGAAGTTGCAAATTCTCCAGTTTCTAATCAGGCTGACGGGGTGGCTAATGATGTCGTGTGCTGGAGAGAATGTAGACTTGAAGCATCTAGCACACGCTCCTTCCATATACCCCAAAGAACAGCACCCAAGAGCAACAACCAATCTCCTTTGTCCGCCTTGTGGTGTTGAATAGAATCCCATTTAGTGACCAGATTATAAATGGAGTGGAATTGAATGTCCCATACATGCAAAGATAATGGGCCACACATAGGAGATGATCCCGCAGTGTAAGAATCGGTGATCGCAAGTTTCCTTGAAAGCCCCACAGAAAAGGCAAATGTCTCTAGTGGAGTGTAAAAATTTCTGAACTCTGGACAACGTTGCAAGTCTGTCCTGAATTAGTTTCCACATGGAGATTCTTATTTTTGTAGGCCACACCTTCCTCCATATGAATGGAACCCAGGGTACTGAAATACCTCCATAATAGAGCTTTGCAGTGATAGATTTCACAGTAAATTGGCCTCGAGCGTCCCAAACCCAGAACCTTACGTCTTCCTCCTGCACTGATAAGTGGACTGAATATAAAATCTGACACAATTTGAGGTTTTCAGCAAATTCCTCCTAAAATGGAGATCCCAATTGGCTGAAAGATTAGCCAGGAGGATATCAAACACAGAGGTTTCTTTTGCTGATGCAAGAGTAAATTCTTGGAAAGGTTTGTGGTAAAGGAGAATTGAGCACCCACTTAGCAGTCCGAAATATAAAGTGTTTACCATTCCCTATTCCATAGGATGTAGCAGCTTCAACAATGTCTGACATGCAAAGATAGCTTTCCAAATTGGAGATACGTGGCTGTGGAAGGTAGATGATAAATCCCAAGAGCATGAAGCTGAAAAATATTTAGATCTGACTATGGATTTCCAGAGCACAGGACTATCATCACCCAATTGCCATAACCATTTTGAAAGAAGAGCAGCATTCATGGCAGCTATAGGTACTAAGCCCACCCCTCTTTCATTGATATGTCTGCGGACCTTGGTCCAACTAATAGGATTGTAAATACTACTAATGGAAGTGGTGCCTTTCCAAACGAAGATCCGCCTAGTTGCTTCCATTTTCTTTTCTATGGCTTTGGGAACTTTGAAAATGCACAGAAAGTAGATTGCCAGTGAGGAAAGAATTGATCTAGAGAAGTGTCCACTTATCTCCGCTGGAAAGAACCTTTCCGACCTGCAAGCTTATTGTCAAACTTTTTGAGGATGATGCTCCAATATGCCAGTTTGAGAGGTCCATCAGAGAGTGGCAGTCCAAGGTATTTGATAGGGAAGGATGCCCATTGGCAATGAAGAATATTTTCTACAGCATTCTTAAGTTGGGCATTGGTACAATGCCCTGCCATTTCACTTTTCCTGAAATTAATCTTCAAACCTGAAGTGTCTTCGATAATCTTGAGGATGATTTTAATTTGGCTTATATTGTTGGTGCCAAGAGCAGAGAAGATTAGTGTCATCAGCAAATTGAAGGTGTGACATGAGAAGACTGCTTCTTTTTATATGAATTCCTATGATGATCCCAAGATGTAAGGCTCTATTCCATATAATACTAAAAACTTGCCCCACTAGAAGAAAGAGTTATTTCATATAGTACTAAAAACTTGTCCCACTAGAAGAAAGAGTAAAGGGGATAGAGGATCACCTTGCTGTAGTCCTCTAGAGCTATTAAAGAAGCCACAAGGTTCCCCATTAATCATAATAAAAAACCTAGCTGAAGATATGCAGGATTTGACCCATTTGATCCACGTGGTGTTGAAACCCATAAGGGACATAACTTTGAAGAGACATGTCCAATTGACCCTATCAAATGCTTTTCCAAAATCCACCTTAAGCACCAAAAATTCCTTCTTGTGCAGCCTGAGATCATGGATAGATTCATAAGCACCCATGAAATTATCCAGGATATATCTGCTGGGAATAAAAGCTGATTGGTTGTTGTCAATAAGTTTATGAGTGACCTTTTTGAGCCTAGTGGCGAGGATTTTTTGTGGAGGCTGATGGGTTTGAAATCTCTGATAGCATGAGCATTGTCCTTCTTTGGGAGAAGTACTACATGAGTTGCATTGAAAAATTTGATGTCAAGCGGGTCAGATTCAAAATACTTGATGGCCATCATGAGCTCTGTTTTGATGATATCCCAAAATTTTTGAAAGAAGCCTATGGAAAAATCCATCCGGCCTGGGATATTTTTCCGCTTTCATAGCAAAAACAGCAGCTCTGACCTCCTGTTCTTCAAAGGGGGCTGTGAGTGTATGGGCATCCTCCTGACAGTGCGTGAAGTGATTCTCAGCAAAAGTGGGCCTGTGCACATTGTCTTTGGTGAAGAGGTCCTTGTAGAAGTTAGTAATGGCCTTCTTGATACTCAACTGATCAGTAAAGACAGTGTCACCAACCTTAATACCATCAATCAGAGTGCTTCTGTGTTTTATGCTGGCAGCTGTATAAAAAAACTTGGTATTTTTGTCCCCTTGTTGCAGCCAAGTTCCACCATTTGGAGACATTATCAGCAAAGTTTGTATCTCTAAGCCATGAAAGCTCAAATTTGATAGCCTCTTATGTTTGGAGGGAGGAACACTGTTTGGACCTGTACCTAGATCTCTCCTATCATAATATTTATTATTATTATTTGGCTTATTTGGAGAAATATAGGTCGGTTTTATTTATTTTATTTTTTGGACTATGAGAGCTTGGAATTAGCCCTCAGGGAGTCCGGGACTTCGGATCAGGTGAAGATCCGAGTTTATGACCTCTCTCCACTGACCTCAGTCAGTGTTAATTATGTCGAGCAACTCTTGATTTACCGTCTATTGATGCCCTTGTAACATGCAACACTATTATCTCGCTCAGCAACCCTTGATTAACCGTCTGTTGATACCCTTATAACATGCAACACTACTACTACATGCAGCACATGCATGTGAAGATATGTTTTAGGTGAAGTCCTTGGCCTCGCCCAAGTTTAGGATGGGTTTATAATTGGTTGGAAGACTTTTTAAAAGGTTTTGGATTGACTCCGAGTTATCTGGATTGATTCCAAGTATTTTAGGCCTATAAGGGTATTTTTGTAATTACTCCAAGTTGGAAGGTATAGGGACATTATGGTCACTTTAGTGTGTGAGGTGAGTTTTAATGATTTAGGAAGGTTTCAAAATCTTAGGAGGTATTTTAAAGTTATTTTAAGTATGTTTGGGTTGTAAGGGTATTTTGGTAATTTTACTCCAAATTGGATTTCTAGACTTAAAGTCTATTTTTATGTATTTTCTTGGAATTTTCACTTATTTTTATTACATTGAGTGTATTTTGGTAATTTTACTCGTCTTTTTGAAGTTTGGAGGGTATTTTGGGCATATGAGGGGTTTTGATATTTTTTAAGAATTTCCTGTGATTTTTACATATTTTTACCATGGGTGAGGGTATCTTTGTAATTTTATTAAGTTCCGGGGGTATTTTGGTCATTTTGGGAATTTCATATGTTTTCAGATTTGGTTCTGTTTTTACTGGTTTTTTTACTGTGTGTGAGGTGAGTTTTAATGATTTAGGAAGGTTTCAAAATCTTAGGAGGTATTTTAAAGTTATTTTAAGTATGTTTGGGTTGTAAGGGTATTTTGGTAACTTTACTCCAAATTGGATTTCTAGACTTAAAGTCTATTTTTATGTATTTTCTTGGAATTTTCATTTATTTTTATTACATTGAGTGTATTTTGGTAATTTTACTTGTCTTTTTGAAGTTTGGAGGGTATTTTGGGCATATGAGGGGTTTTGATATTTTTTAAGAATTTCCTGTGATTTTTACATATTTTTACCATGGGTGAGGGTATCTTTGTAATTTTATCAAGTTCTGGGGGTATTTTGGTCATTTCGGGAATTTCATATGTTTTCAGATTTGGTTCTATTTTTACTGGTTTTTTACTGTGTGAGGTGAGTTTTAATGATTTAGGAAGGTTTCAAAATCTTAGGAGGTATTTTAAAGTTATTTTAAGTATGTTTGGGTTGTAAGGGTATTTTGGTAACTTTACTCCAAATTGGATTTCTAGACTTAAAGTCTATTTTTATGTATTTTCTTGGAATTTTCACTTATTTTTATTACATTGAGTGTATTTTGGTAATTTTACTCGTCTTTTTGAAGTTTGGAGGGTATTTTGGGCATATGAGGGGTTTTGATATTTTTTAAGAATTTCCTGTGATTTTTACATATTTTTACCATGGGTGAGGGTATCTTTGTAATTTTATCAAGTTCTGGGGGTATTTTGGTCATTTCGGGAATTTCATATGTTTTCGGATTTGGTTTTGTTTTTACTGGTTTTTTACTGAATTTTACTGTTTCTTTATTAATTTTACTGGCTTTGTTAATTAATTGGGCATATGAAGGATATTTTAAGTCATTTTTTGAGTTTATGTATTTTTAGATCTGGTTTTCTGATTTTTACTGAGTTTTACTGATTTTTTACTGAACTTTTCTGGTTGTTATATTGATTTTACTGATTTTTTAGTTAATTCCCACAGATTTTATTAATTGATTAAGCATGAGGGGTATTTAAGTCATTTAGGATCAATTCTGTAATTAGGTGAAGAGTATATGTTATTTAAGTTATAGTTTGAGAGTATGTTTATATTCTATAAATTAGGCTTTAGGTATGTTTTAGGACTTAGTTAAATTGCAAGAGAGGCCAAGGGTATTTATGTCATTTGGTATATAATTAATTAAGCATATGGTTAATTAATTATGGCTAATTACATGCATGCATGATTAATTAGATATGAGATTAAGCTCACACATACAAACAACATACATACATACATTAGGTATGGAAGCAACATAGCTAATATTTTATTTCATTAAAATTTGGTAGAATATCGGCTTATAGAATACCCGATTTACAACAAAATTTCAGCAGAGTATCTCCTTAAGAGAACTTTAAAAGGGAACCCAAAAGAGACTTCTCCTCCTGGTGCACGCTGAACTTATGCAGAACACCAAGTTCGTGTTTTCAAAATGGCAGTCTTCCCTTACAAATTTTGGGCCAAATGGGCATGTCTTCTTCTTATCCCTTGGGGGATATTTATAAGCCATGGGGGCCCTAACCGGTGGGGGTACCCACCGTTGGATTTTGAGTGCCATTGGAGGATTTTTTTTGGACAGAGAGTGAGAGAGAGATTAGAGAGAGGATAGAGAGAGGAGAGAGAGTGGGAGGCTCGGTGGGCACCCCCCACCGGTTGGGAACCGTTTGGGGGGGGGGGGTGCACTAGTTGGACCCCCCACCGGTTTTGGGCAACCGGTGGGGGTGCTTCCCTTTTCCTCCATTTTCTTAATGAATGGAGAAAAGGTCCCTCTCTTTCCTGTCTTAATGAGAATAAAAAAATTTCCTCATTATTAGGGTAATGATTGCTCCTCATTAGTGGATAGTCCACTATTCTTGGGGAGCTCCGAAGGAGTATTAAAATTCATTAAACAAGGCCACTAATGGTTATCTTCTTTCCTTTTTCTTTTTCTCTCTCCCTCTTTATCGCTTTCTCTCTCTCTTTTTTTTTAATGGGGAGGACCCCCCACCGGTTCTTCTCTCTCTCCTTTCCTTCTTCTCTTCCTTTTTTGTCTTTTTCTTCTTCCTTTCTTTTTCTCTTTCTTCTTTTTTGTTTTCTTTTGGAGGAGAGAGACCCCCCCCACCGGTTGAGCTTTCAATGCTCACCGATGGGGGGTGGGGTGCATACCGGTGGGGTACCCACTGGTACCCTCTCTCTCCTCTCTCTTCATTTCATTCATTTTTTGTTCTTCTTCTATTTTATATCTCCATAAAAAAGGTTCAACAAACACATACGAGACTGGTAGGGATATGATCTGAAACCACCCTCGGAAGACCCTTAGCTTTAGCAAGAGGGAATTTGGAATGCCACAAGGTGTTTACAAAGAATCTGTCAAGTTTGGACATGGACTGAGCCTCTTTAACATTGGTCCATGTGTAACGAAGGCCTCGTGTATCCATCTTAATGAGGCCATTACTTTGGATCCATTGTCCGAAAAGATCCATTTCGTGTTCCCACTTCTTGTGGTTCAATCTATGTTGCAGGTATCTAACTACATTGAAATTCTTGACCATGCACCAAGGATACCTGCGGGTCCCATAAATAGAGCCAAGCTACTAGAAAAGAGAAATTTTCAAAGCAGATATGGGCCCATAAACTTCTGTGGATATCCAATGATACCCATCCTCCTTATTGATAAAGGATAGGAGATTATGAAATTGAGAACCTTACAGTCAATGCAGTGTAACAAGTCCTCATTCCACATTAGAAGAATACCACCTTTAAGCGTTGAAGAAGGTTTAATAGCCCATTTTGTCAATCTCTTGCCTCCTACAGATTGAGCCATATCATCATCAAAATGTTCCATTTTAGTTTCCTGAAGACATGCAAGGTCCACCTAAAAATGGTGGATCTGATTTTTGATTGCTCTGACTTTGAAGCTTCTATTGAGACCCTGGATATTCCATGAAAGCAGAGACATAAGGATAGAGAAAAGCCCAAACTCGGGTAGACCATCGAGAGAACATAGAGATTATAATAACCTCCTGAGTCTATCCCCACAAGGAAGACCATTTTTTTATATAAAGAGAAGTTCCCGCTTGCCTATCTTAGTACCTTTCCCCATTCCTTTCTTCCTGGTTGAGAGATGGAGACTGAAGATCGTTCTTGATCTTTTGCCCAATGTTCCTGATCAGGTCATCTGACCATTCCTCAGATGATTCTGAAATGAAATTGATGGGCTTGATTTGATTGCAGGGGATAATAGCATTAGGCGGACTATTGCCGGCGTTGGAACATGGCGAGATATTGGAGGAACATGTCCAGCTAGGGAGAAAGCTGTTCTTGACGAAAGGCAAATGCGGGTCGGTCTTTGAAACATTCGTCGGTAACAAAGCATTCGGCGGAGGAGTCTCCTGATCAGGCAGGTTAGAGCAGAAAGGGGGATTGTTGAGGAAGGTAGGATGAGTGCTTTTGAGTTCCGGAAGGATTGGAAACTGCCGGTGAGGAAGGGCCTATGACGCTGTCATGCAGAATGAGTTGCATAGGCACCTCGTCACGGGGAGGAAGATGAAAGTGCATTTCTTGATTGGTTTGTGAGGTGCATGGAATGGACCAGAGGGAACTTGAATAAGAACTTCCAGGTCAGAGTAGCCCACCGGTTTGACTTTTAAGTCATGATCCTAATGTGGGATAATGTTAGCGGTGATGGCTAACAGGTCATCCAGATCTGAGGACGTTCATCTTCCCACTCAGGAGATGGCTCAATGCAGAGGGCAGCGGCTGACAGGTGATCTCAGGACTCGACGACATCCAACTTGACGCGTTTTCCTTGAAGAGGGTGACGTTGGCGAGGGCAGAAGAGAAATGGACAGCCTCCGAGAGATTCACCATAGATTGCTTCTTCTGGAAATGATGACCTTGCATTAGGAGATCAACCGGCTTCTTTGAGCTAGTCTTACTAGGTAGTGAGACGGCCAATCAGGATCGTTGAGTTACAGGAAGCGACGCAGAACTGAGCTTACTGCATCTAGAAGGGGCACCATGAGAATGCACTGGAAGAGCAGGAACAGAGGTGCACTTAGCAATTGGAGTAGGACAGCTCCTCTCTGACATGTAAATCTTATACTCCTTGACAACCTCAGCCCACGTCCAATTGTGAGAAGGCTTGGAGTTGGAAACAGAGGCCATTTCCTTGACAATGGTGATCCGAAGATCTCAACCCGCAAGGTGGACGGTGACAAGTGTGGGATGGACTCAAGGCTGCCTACTTCGACCTGAATACGGGCATACTCGAGCATAGTCCCGTCCATCGTCCTTGCGTCAACGCCGCTAAGAAGCCCAAAGGATGCTGCGATGGCGTGGAAAGTCTCTGCATTCCAGCTATGGAGCAGGATACCAAAGAGGCAAATCCACCCTCTGTGGCCTTCAGGGGCAGGAACAGCGAGAGAGAAGATATTCCAGGAACTACATTTGAATGAGATACTGCAGCTGGACAGGTAGTCAAGCTGAAGGCCCTCATTCACCCAAGCAGGGTAAGGGCACTTCACCAAGAGAGAACAGCTGCCGAGTTCTCTAATCCACCAATTCCTCACCTTCGGCCAGCGGTGGTGGTGGTCTAGAAGAGGCTTCCTAAGAGCCCTGTGTGAGGGCTCAGAAGATTGCAAATCCTTAAGAGTAAAGACTATGCAGTCTTCGAGCCACGAACGAACCCCTGCTGTTGAGGGGGACCAAGGAATGAAGATATGGCTGCAGGGGGGATGGGGTTGCTCCTGAACATCTTCTGGTTGAGCATGGGCCGAGGGAAGCTTGGAAGACCAGCGGCAGGAGGATCTTCTATGCCCTATTTTCCTGCAGAGAAAACACTTGACAGGTTCTCTGCAGTCTCTAGCCCAATGGCCCCATCCCAGGCAGCGGAGACAAGAGTCCTCCGAACAGGGGAAGAGCTGAGTTCTCTTGCTACTAGGAGAAGGGAAGGACCTGATGTGCTTCTTGGAGAACACACGTCTTCGCCTATCCACCGTCTTCCACTCTTCCTCTACCCTTGAATCGATTACCCTGGTAGCGACCTCTCTCTGCTCACCATTACAGACCAGGAAGGGATGTCGACCTCCATCCTCCCTTCCCCCCAAATCACGGGCATTATTTCCTACATTAATTAAGCAAGCAATCCCTTGCCCCAGAAGTTAAACTGTCCCTTATAACACACCCTTAGATGATTTATATTTCCATGAACACTTTTTACATTTATGAATGTTCCTTTTTATTTAAGAAAGTACTTTTTTATTTTTTTAAATTGTAGTCTCATTGGATTGGTCTCCCAGCTGATCCCATCCAATCTCTAGGATTGGGCATACTGGGTTCGATTCCGAATTCTTGGCAGTGCCCTTTACCCCCCTCTTTCTCTTCTATCTCTCTCTCGCATGGTTGGCATAGTGTATAGGTGCTAGTAGGAGGTGTGAATTTTCTCCATAGCAGCTCCTTTTTCCCTTTTCTCTCAGCCATAAACCGTATCTCTCCTCTCACTTCCACCTTTCCTCTGTTTGTTTTCCTTCATTTCTATTCTCCTTTTTCCTCTTTTTCTGCTATGCTATAGGAAAGGGTAGGCTGGCCAGCTGCTGCTAAGCTGCTTTGTTCTTGAGCTTTGAGCCTTTGTTCTTCAAGGTTTTCATTTCCTTACATGTCATTTTTATCTCCTTCATGTTGCCCCCCATGCTATGTGGCCTAACCTAGAGGAGGGAGAATGGGTTCTAAAAATTAAAGTGCGCTTGCAGAAAATAAATCGTAGCAGATTAAAGAAATAGCTGAGAAGAAAAGGAGCAATCACAGAAATTAGACAGGGTACACAGAATTTTATATCGGTTCAGTCTGAGACGTGTGTCCAGTTCTCAAGGCAACTCCCTTGAGATTCCACTAGCACAGAGCTAAACAAGCACACCCAGCTTAAGCTGGTCTTCCTCTCAATATAGGGAACACAGGATACAGGCCTCCTGTATGTCATACTTCCCTTACGAAGCAAGTAGGTACCTTGTACTTCTTCCCCTTCAACAACTAAAAGGAAGAACCATAGAAGAGTATCAAAGTTTACACAAAGAATGCCTCTGAAAGGCTACAAGTGTACAATGAAAATCTGAAACAAATCAAGATATAAATTTAGTGGAGAGCCAGGTCTTGATTATCATAGAAGGTCCAAGACTTATTCAGCTAATACAACAGAGAATGATGGAAAAGATGCAGCATTGAGTGCTTGGGAGATGGATGCTAGCTCTGGAGCTTTCTCTCTCGACTTTGAGTTTATGTGCTAAGATTCTTGCGTTCTAGAGAGATGTTTGTGCGCAAGCTTCAATATATAGACTCCCATTCTAATTGCTTCAGACATATCAAGGATCTGTTTACTCTGTTAATGGACTCTTGAGTTTAACGTTAATCTTCATGGGCCTAATGTTAACTTTCTTGAGTCTAGGATGGAGCAGGGAGCACATAGATGTTGGAGGAGTTTGGCATTAATTCGCACAGAAGCGCTTCCATTCCCGGTTGGCTGGTGGAACCTAATTTGGTTCCACATGATATGCTGATTTACCTATTATATAGCTTAAAGTAAAAACCCATCTGTTCTTTGACCGGAGGGTAGGTGACTAACAGAGATTCGCATAAAAGGACAACAGATAAGGTGGATACATATCCATGTATGGCTAAAAATTTGAACAATAATAGTTTAAATAGAGTCTCAATGATATACTATAGATGAAAGGAGAATATCACAAGATCATCGCCTAGAAGCACAACAGTCGCAAACTCAATCGATTATATGAAGTAAGGATACAGCTGAACAAAGCAAATTAATCGATTAAATATAGCATGATAAAATTGTTCAAAGAATATCAAGTTAGTCGACAACAGAAAGCTCAAGAACTGCTAACCAGTAAATTAATCGAATAAGTGAAGACAGTTGGTCCAAGTAATCGCCAAGTTAATCGATTAACTAGGCTGTTGAGACACACGAACAATCGCTATGTTAATCGACTAACAGGGACTTATGTAGCCATTATATTCAGTATGTTAATCGATTAAGTTGGGACAACTTGATCAATCAGTGAGTTAGTCGATTAAGGCAATGAGAAGTTGTCTGTTGTTCTGCCTGATTTAGTCGATTTTTCTGGAAACGTTAATCGATTACCCTAACTTTGAACACAGTCACTAAGCAACTAACACTCTGAAATCGACCAAGTCCCAAAACCCTTTGGGAATAGGATCCAATTAACATAGGGAATCTAGACAAGTTATTCGATTAACATGATCAACTAGTCAATAGAAATTAAGACGGATCAGTTAATTTATATATTTAGTTATCAGCAAAATATGTGGCTCGATCATGAAGGGACCCAATGGTTCAACACTTCGGTTGATAAAATCAAGATAAAACAACAGATAAATCTGTCAAGGTAATTTTATGGTTGAACGAAGAGTTCCGAAAAAAATTGTTATGGCGAATTTGTTTGATTGCTTGAGTTCTGCATTATTGCTACACGTTTCTTTAATAACCCTTTGTCCATAAACTAAGAATTTGTGGACATTTGTCGAATTAGTGCTGCCATTTGAGCTAACTACGAAACCTATTACTCACCTAAGAGGGGGACCATTATTGTTTCTTGAGCTATATTCCCATTCCAAGGTTTGCAGATACGTACTGACGTGTATCTTCCCAGATAAGAGTCGGTATCCATCTAATTTGCATGAGTCGTACGATTTGGGTCAATTCAGTCCAATTTCTGTTTTTGTCTTTCATATTCTTTACTTATGTAAATAATTATAGCATAAACAACTTTTTAACTCACGTGCTTTGTTAATGGCAATGAGTTTAAAGCCACATTTAAGAGAAGTGTACCCCATTAATTGATGTAAAAGTATAAATTTACTTGTCAAATGAGAAAAACTCAATCTAAAACAACTTATTATGCATGTAACTGAACCCTCACAATGGAATAAACATGCAGCACATTATGCATGTAAATGAACCCACAAGTAACTCATTATGCCATGTCGGGCTGAATCACAATGGATTGCTTCGGATTACAGCAGCTGATGGTGGATCGCAATGGATCGGGATCGACTCATGCATTACTACACGAGACAGTTTGAGTCACATCGAGTCCCATCGACTCAACTGTGACTTGACAAGTCAATGCGTGCCAGCAGATCGGATTAACCCAGATACAAGTCGGCTTATGGTAGATTGCAACGGATTGGGATTGACTCGTGCATTGCTACACGAGACAGCTTGAGTCACATCTACTACCATTGAGTCAACTGGGACTTGACAAGTCAATGCATGCCAGCAGATCGGATTAACCCAGATATGAGTCGGCATGATCCAGTCCGGTACTGCAAACCATGTTCTCCACTAATTTAGCCATGATACTGATGTTGCTAGATTGGGCCAAGCCAAAAGAGGGAGCAGGAATTTACCTTTTGCATTGCTTGGACCATGCATGGGGCTCGTATAGGCCTGTCTATTCATGCCTCGACCCAGCTAAAAAGCAATAATCAAAGGCTTGGAAGAGCCCAACCGTGCGTGAAACAATCCAGAAGAAGAGCTCATGTCGCTAAAGAGCTTAAAAAGAACGAAGTGACCTCTTAAGAGGGAAGTTCAGAAGAAACTTTTATGTAACTGACCTCCCTCTATTCAATCTAAACACCATTTCTATCATAATATCTACATGTAACCACAGTGTTAAAGCCGACTTCATGAAAGCAGTTGTATGTGACCAAACAAAGTTGTATGCGACCAAACAATAAAACTGACTTCTTGAAAGTGAGTTACAAATAACCTAGGTAGCTCACTTTCACAAAGTCAGCTCCAATGTAAGTGAGCCACTTGACCAAAGGCACCCTAAAATGGCAGGACCAGGTTCATGTAGCGACCCTAAATAATTGGATAATGCTCTGATGATGATGATGAGTTGATGATGATATCATGTGTTACTAGATTGTGTTGCTTCTATATAATGGACCAAGCACACTAATTCCATTCTAGGAAGGAGGGGACAAATGGATAAAGAAACCTGATGATATTTGCCGTACAAATTCAAATGCTTAGTGCATGCTAGAAATATGTTTTATGTATGTATATATTTTGAGGTTTCTTTTGCAGTTTTGGGGCATAATAGTCTTAGTCATTTTGCCCCTTGAGACTAGTTGATGCACCCACAGTTCGTTGGTCCAGACTGCTTCTGTTTTGTTAAGTTGAGTGTGTTAACTGAATGACAGAAAGCTGAATTTCTCTTATAAAAAGTTATCATTTGTCTGATGAATGGTTCTAAAGATTACTGATTGCCTTATTCTGTCAAAGGGACTTTATATTGGGGTTATCTTTTTTCAATTGACTGTTGCCTTTTCAGGTGCTAATTTCATTGGGGCAGAATGATGCAAAGAATGATAAGCATGACAAAAAACCTAAGAAAAACCACATTGGGAAAAGGATTCATGATAAGAAATCCACACTCAAATCTCTCAAGAACAAAGGAGAAGATTCAATGGACTCATGTGTTGAAATGGACTCTCGTCTTCTTTGTGCTCTTCTAACTGTGAGTGTACACAGACCTTTTTATCCAAAATATGAAAAATTCTAGGATATCTTAGGATAAATTGATGGCTTGCATATCTGATGTATTTGGTCTAAATCAAAGGTGTAAGAAATGTAATTACAATTCTGACACATTGTGTCATTTGTGAGATATGGTAGTTTCTCGTGATTGTATACATAAACATAGTTACCAGGAAACTTGCTTTTATGTTAAAATATATCAAATTTTGCTGCTTGTTTCTTGATTATGTGTCGATATTCACCTTAATTAATAATTCAAAATGTTACCAAACAAGGTATTTCTCACTTTCACTTCATGCTTTGCTTCTTGCTTTCATTTGCTGTTATGATATGCATGCACATGAAAGTCAAACTGAAAAGAATGTGTATGGAGATTTAGTATGTCTAGAATAATCTTCTATGAACTGAGAAATTTTCTTTTATTTCAAGGAAATAGAGGCTATAACGATGTTTCCATTATAACAAAGTCATCTTGAAATGATTTTGGGCCCGCCAGCCAACACATGACTATATATATTAGGGCAAACATAAAACAAACACCAATGATTGTTCTGCCCCTGTTTACATAACATATAGGGGTAAAATCAGAATAAAACGTAATAGCAAGTAGAAGACTAACAAAAGACATAACAACCCTTACACTTAACATCTATTTATTACTACATCTATTATTATCATTATTTTTTTAAACATTTAAAGATGAATTGCGACGTGCAATGGAGGCAAGCCGATGGTCCTTTGCAGATGATGATTTATTTCGGCAAAATGTAAGATATGCAGGACAAGTGGCTCTACACCTTCTAGACAAGGGAGCACTAGTGCCGGTATAAGCACTAATATATGTGATACTCTATATGAAGAGTTCACTAGAGATGGAGATCTTAGAGTAAGTCTAATAGACCCCTTCCTTACTAAAAAGAAAGATAAATAGCTTTCCATTATTGCTGCATTCAGAAACTTGAAGCTTTGCAAGGAGCCGATAGGAAGAGCTACATCTAGGTGGTTTTTCTTTAACAATATCTCTGCTAAGGCTATCAAAGGACTATATTATGATTCAATGATCGAAACTATTTAGGAAGTTGACAAAGGGGTTAAGGGGCCTATGCCGTACGAGATCTACAATAAGTACTTGGACTTAAAAGTTGACGATTACATCTTTTGAAAGGATACAAGACGAGTATAGTTGTATTTTAATGTGCGATGGATGGACATGTATATAAATCTTATCTTCTTCCTACTTTTAGTTCTCAAGTATGAATGCATCTCTTTCTGATTTCTTATCACCTATGGAACTTCACAGGGATAACAAGAAGAAGTATGATCAATTGTGTTTTGGAAGTCTGTTGATGCATCTGTAAAAATGAAGAATGTCCAATATCTATTTCAAGTAATAGGTCAAAATGGTAGAAGAGGTGGGAGAAAAAGGATTGTCCAAGTGGTTACTGACAATGCAGTGGCGTTCAAGTTAGCTGGACAAATATTGATGAAAAAGAGACAACATTTATACTGGATTCCCTATTATGCTCATTGTATTGACTCGATGTTAGAAGATATTTTTTCTGATATGATGGTAGATAGAGTGGTCAAAAGTGCTCGATTGATCACCACATTTATTTACAACCATAATAACATTTTGGATATCATGCTTAAACATACTCATAGAAGAGAGTTGCTTCGTTCAGGAGTCACTAAGTTTGCATCTCAATATATTTTTCTAAATAGTTTAAGTCAACAAATGAGCAACTTAATTAGGATGGTGGCATCAGAAGATTAGGAGAATTACATGTTGCGGCATGCACTAAGGTTAGAGAGAATAATAAAAAAGTACCTGATCTAATTTAGTTAGATCTATCTAGAGCAGAGTGCAGACAGTGTTAAATATTGTAGAGCCGCTTGTCTGTATCTTGCGAACTTGTGATAGAAAAAGAAGATCAGATATGAGATATTTATATAAGATTGTAAACAGAGCCAAAGAGCTCATTCAACTTAACAACCAAACAACTTATGTGAAGTGGTGGGAGTTGATAGACAAACGTTGGGAACATACTTTACACCATGATCTTTATGCGGCTGTTAAGTAAGTAGCTTTATGCATTTATTAATTTGTCTACACATTTTGTCAATTTATCATAGATAATAACTAACTCTCACTTCTTTATTTAGGTTATTATTTCAACCCTCAATACATGTATAGAATTGATGGGAAGAAGGATAACTATGACAACACTTCAGACGTGTTGATTGGGAATAAGAATGTTATTAAGCGCATGCTTAAAGACGAGGACAGAGTAATAATGGTATACAAGTAAATGTATAGACTCATGTTATACCACTTTAGAACAAGTACTATTCAAAAAGCTATAAAGATTTTAAATCCATATTTGAAAATTATTAACTAGATGTTCTACTTAAGTTTTAGTTGTAGTTTGCACATTGTTAAAATGTAAATCTTTCTATTTACAGTTGACTTGGCTAAAAATCATGGAAAAACATGACCATGAAGATCTAGTCTACATAGCAATTTGGGTCATAAGTCAAACAACCTCTGCATCAAGTTGTGAGAGAAACTGGAGTACCTTTGGCTTGATTCACACCAAACAAAGGAATCGATTGAAATCGACATGTTTAGAAAAGCTAGTGTTCTGTCATTATAATATGAGGTTGAAGTTAAAAAATCTAGAGCTTATACGGAACCTTCAGAGGTAGGAGAAGAGAATTTTTAGGTAAGGCTCAGGGGGTTCAAGTGTAGAAGAACTTATAGACTTGGATGATGTGTTCGAAGAGCAACATCCACTAAATGTATGGGTTGATGTAAGTACTTCAATTGAGCATGAATTCAACTCAAATGACCGGGAATGAGTGGAAGGTGAGTTAGATGGTGTGTCACTACTTCTTGATTTTCAACATCTTCTTTCAAAACGTCAGGAGAAGACTAAAAAGAAAGGAACAAGTAAAAGGAAGAGTACTAGTGGAATTGACATTGCTGTTCTGGACACTATCGACGAGGAGGATGAAACATCAAAATCAAGTGATGAGGTACAATATCAAACTTCAAATGACTTGATATCAAAGATGAGTATTGATAGTTCTGACCATAGAGATGCTAGTAGTGCCCCACTAATTGTATTTACTGAAGAATAAGATTACACACATACTACTCAAGATGAATATCATGGTAGCAGAATATGACGGAAAGAAATTGAAATTCAAAGATTCAGCAGATCAAAGAAGAAGGGAAAAAGAAAAGCTCCTCAGTGTGCAGAATAATTCAGGAGGGAGAGAGAATATCATGAGCAACTATCAGATGCATCATCTTATGTTCCATACAAAGGGTATAATTATCATACTAGATATGTAATTTACCCTCAACACTTTAATACATCCATCTAGTTAGGGGGTTATCTACAATATCTACAAATTTCAGACCCATCCTTCCAATCTCATCAGTCACATGACTCATATCAAGTGCTAGGGATCCCTGGATATACACCACTAACAGTCATCTATACCAATACCGATGACTATAATCGGTATGTGATGCAACATGAGCAATACTATCGGAACTATATGTCATGGTCCGACTATGTAAATCATATGTCCAGTCAATATAATGTACGTCTAGAATAAATGTAAGTTTATATAAGTTTATTCAAGCTTTTTTTGTCGAATAACATCTCATGTACTTCAAATCAATCAATGTAGTTCAACACAATTATGTATTGGACTTGATTTTTATATATTTTTTAATTTTTTTAGTTAGTTTTTTTTTTTTTCCTGCTGCCTGATCCAGTCAACCTTGACTTAGCCAGGATCAGCCCGGATCGGATCGGGATCGGCTGATCCAATTGATTTTGGGCCGACCGATACGAAACATGATCCCGAGTTTTGCAACCTTGCTTCCAAGCACAAACGTGGAAATATGATGAAAGAATGTAAAAGTTTCAAGGCTAAAAAGAATCTGCTATAATTATAATGATCGTCGTGGGGGTATCATCGACGGTGATGGAGAGCCATCTGATCTCCATGGAGAGTAATGCCTTCTTTAGACTTTGTGCCGATCCCATTGCCATGGATAGCTATGGAGCCGATCCAATCCGATTGCCATGGATTGCCATCTGATCACCGTGGAGAGCTCCGAACGTCATGGATTTAGAGAGAGAAAGATAAGACAGCTTAGAGAGAGTGATGGAGGGAGAGAAAACTTAGAGAGAAAAAGCTTAGAGAGAGAGAGAGGGAGAGAGGGGGAGAGCTTGGATGAGGGTAGAGAGTGGCCTTGGGGGTTTATAGGCCCAAACTAGCTGTTGGGAACTTTCCCAATGGCTAGTTTCAAACTAGCTGTTGGGGAGAGGATTGGTCCGATCCGGACTGAGCTAGACAGATTGGCCAATCCCTCCTGATCCCTGGTCAGGCTTGGTGGATCTGGGCACGGGATCGGACCAATTCAGGCCAAAATCGATTGCACTGGCCAATCCGACCAGATCCGATCTGTGCCGATCTTGCTCGCCATGATCCTTCTTGTTGTAATGAATTGTGGGTTTCCACCACCTTCCAAAAAAAAGTTCCAGATTCTATCTCACTTTGGTAATCAAATAAGGTGGCATGGGAGATGTTTCCCTGCCTCTACCATGAAACTTAAATGTTAATGTTTGGAGCAGTGAAATGCGCACCGCTAGAAGGCCCTATGTTTTGCCCCTGTTTTCTTGTCCATCTTACCAGTCAATTTGAAAAGAGCACAAGTTTTGGTGCCGACATGTTTGAGCTTCATTGGCTATGCATAACATGATTCAGTAGGTCATTGAATTGTTTTCTGAATCATGTCCTAATCCTGGCTTTTGCCCCTGTTTTCTTATCTATCTAACAATTTGAACATACGTTTTGGTTTCCTACAATTTTTTTAGCTTTGTATCTATGCATAACATGAATCAATAGGTTGTTGAATTGTTGTTTGTACTAATCATGGCAATTGTTCATGCAGGGAGTTAATAGAGCATTCCCTTTTGTTGCAAGTGATGAGGCCGATGATGTCATCGAGGTTCAAACACCTATACTCTTTAAATTGGTGAGCTTGTATTATTTTTAATGCTTACTTGAAGAAGCATTGAATTCCGAATATATATACAATCATTTTGACATTCCGGCTGCCATATCTTTTCCTTGCAGGTTCATTCGAAAAATTTTAATGTAGGCATACAGGCATTGACACTTCTATACCAAATTTCCTCCAAGAATCAGATTCTTAGTGATCGCTTTTACCGTGCCTTGTATTCAAAGCTTCTTGTACCAGCTGTCTTGAATTCTTCTAAGGTCCTTATTTAAATTGTATATTCTTTATAATGCTTCTTTTTCTCCATGTATAATCCTAGTTCCATTTGATGTTCATTCTTAGTTGTTCAGCTTGATCTGACTTGTACCTGCTTATTTGAGATGCATTGGAATTTGAGGAACCTGAATAAAGGACATCCTTCTGTATTCAAGTCCCTAGAAAGCCTTTGAACACTAATAGGATGTGAAGTTGATTTGGTTGCTGTATGCAATCTTGTTTGAGCCTGCCTTGAACTCTTTTTATGGGATACCTTTTTATTTGTTTTATATTTTTAGTTATGTTTTGCACAATAGTGAGAAGTAGCCACATTTGCTCAATTTGGGGCTGAAGGATTCACATGAGAAATTTGATGCCATCATTATTCTGTCATGGAAAAATTTCTATTATTGCTGCAATTACTATAATGGAAGGCTTCCTGCAGAGAACTGATGAATAAGTGTGTGGAGAATGGGAATATAATGTCCATGTTCTTGGATAGTGGATAACCATATAATATGCCTAACTTCTTTTTAAGTAGTTTGTTATTGCTGAGTTGGTTCTTTGAATTCTGATTCCTTGAAGCTTATTGGTGTTATCCATTCTGGTTTATGCAGGTCTAAATAGAAAGTTCTTCAGATTTAATTTCTTACTCTTTGATCTTTTCCTTCTTATTCTTTTGACATATTTACTCACTGTGCATTTCATTTTTCAGCATGAAATGTTTCTTGGGTTACTGTTCAAAGCAATGAAGAGTGACATGAATGGGAAACGCATTTCCGCTTTTTCAAAGCGCCTTTTACAGGTTAGCAGTGAGCCTTTTTGTTGACGAGATACAACATCAAAATTGTCAACCCATTTGAGCAGCTTGGTAAATCATTGCACGCATATATTTCCTGTATGGATTCATGAGCATTAGTTTAACCTTGAGCTGCATTTGATGGAGTATATCTATAATACTAATGCATTGAGGATCTGAAACCCCAGGATTCTCTGAATGTGGGTTCGGTGGTCCAGTACCAGACCAAAGTCCTTAGTCCAGCTTATCCTCGACCTCCGGTAGATTACACAACTCTGAAACAACATGATAGTAAGCAAGTATAGAGAAGTTGTTAGCACTGTTTTAAAAGGCGGCCGCCTAGATGATTAGGCGGCCCAGCTAGGCACCTCATTTAGCTGCCTCGAAGGTCTTCACCTCGGACTTTTATTGGCAGTTTTGTCTCATTGATTTTCCCCCTCATGTACATATGTAATTACCTAAATGTCCTTGATAATACAAAGCATGTGTTGTATCTGTAGACGTTGGGTGTAACTAGAAAACTTATATTAACAACTTTAAGATCTTTCCATAGATATCGGACTTGCTTCATTGGTTGATGTTTATTCATCGTAGATTTATGATTAGAAAAAGAGGGTACATTAACTCTAGGCCAATAAATAGGGAAATCATCAAATTGAATGATATCCTCATCCCTTTTCTAGCATTGTATACATTGGTTGTACTCTCCACTAAGTTTCCACTTTAAGTCAATTTTTAATTTTTTCCATACATATAGGCCTAATCTACACTTATCTCTCAATATTGATGTGTGGTTATATGATTTCTTATATAACAATATACTCATAAATTATTGATATTCAACAATATTTGCTAATAGCCTCATACCTCAAGTAATGTGACTCTTGATTTTCATTTTAGTTATGCATCGTCTTATTTCTCTTATGCTTTGTTTTAAAAGTGAAAATAGGTGATAAGTATTCCTTTCTTATGATTAATATGTATAGAAAATTTTTTTCAAATGTCATTAGAAATGAAAATATGTTTGCCAGGCCAAATGGTGCTTAAAGTTTGTGTAAAATAGTGAAAACTAACAAAATAGCCACCTCATTGATGAGGCGCCTCGTGGACTAGATAGTCCGCCGAGGCAGCAATCAAGTAAAACAAACCATACAGGACGAATGCAATCAAGTAAAACAATTTTTTCACTTATTGCTACTGGAAATAATGGCCTGAATTTAAAATAAAGTGAATGAGCCACATGTCGCATGAGCTTAATATTACACACACCAAAATAATATACACGGAAAAGGACTTATTTCATGATTATGAGTCCACCAAAACATGCACATCACACTTATCTATGATGAAAGAAGTGGAAGTGATCTATTGAGCAAATTGATCTATCTTTCATATGTTATATTCAAGAGGGAAGTCAAAGCAATCAAATCGTAAAGCAAATCATGAAGTCACTGAAACAGAAAATACTAAAACAATTGAAGAATTCTTTTAACATCTTTTATACAGGTTCTTTTGTCAGTTGTGGTCCTTGAATGGTTTTAGATGTAGTTCATGAGTCTGTTATATCTATAGATATCTATTAAAATCATTCGTCTCATCTTGGCTCATGATTTTTTTCATGATTCTTCTTAATCATAGTCATTACATTCTTTGCATCTGTTTCTTCATGGTCAATTTCTCTACATACATCACCTACTTTATGTTTTCATAATTAAGAGATAAGTAATTGGACTATAAATAAAGAATTGGACTTCAAAATTTTAATTCATTTCTGGGTTTCAGCCATCCTAATTCATATTGTTTCATGTCTGACTTCCAGCCATCTTAAATCATATCACATGGTCCCTTCTAACTTATGAAATAATCACTTATTACTGGGTAAAAACTGCTGAACTGAACGTCCATTGGCTTGATACCTCAACTTAGTCAACTACCGTCTAAACATCTCGGATTCTCAAAGTGTTTCTAGATACTCTAGTTTGGGTGGGGGGTTGGGTTTCGTTGTCAGGCTAAATTGGGACATGTAGTCCCCAACTGCATCATCTTGGTCTCAAGTATGAGTGCACTTAAGAGGGGTCTCTACCCACTTACTTATGTCCCCTTGTCTAGACTTTGATCCTTGCAACGTATAGGACTTCTATGCATCAACTGTTGCCAAGGGACAGGTGGTATGGGTCCACCTTGCTAATGAAAGCAGGTTACTTTACTATAGTTACTAGTAGAAAATAATACAAGAATCCCAAATCTTGATGCAAAGTTTCTAACTTAAAGTCATACAATGGAATCTTTGAATAAACATAGGTCATGGAGTCATAACCTTTACCTATATATAGATAATTGTAAATTTTTGAAAGGTTCTAACTTAGTCATGGGATCAAAGTCTATAAATAAACCTGTAACAAGGGTTTTCCTCAAGTACATATAGTCCTCCATCATAATCATCATTAGTCATCATCTTCATATTTTACTTCATCTTAATATGTATTTTCATAATAGAACAATGATCAGCTCATTCTTTTCTTTAACATCCAATGTCTCTTTGTGATCTTTTTTTTTTCTTTTTTCTTTTTTGAACTTCTAATTAAAGGGTTTTCTTATAGTCCTGAGCTTGGTTGGTGGCTCCCCATGTTAGGTTAACATGATTAAAGACATTGGACCCACTTTCCCACCTTAACTTTACCTTTTTCAGCCTATAAGTTTAGTCTTAAGCATGTTTGACGGCTGAAATAAACATACTAAACTTGGCTAACGGTTCATGCATATGCAACTATGTGGTTACATCATTTTAATATGCATAATTTGAAAAGGGACAATCTGTCTTCTTGCTATAGCACGAAATCCTAGTTCAGATTTTAAGACAGGCTAAACAGCATGTAAAATAATAAATTATGTGGAATCACCTAACTATCCATGTGCATGTTTACAGTGAAGGAGATAGATTTATGCTTTTGTTTGTGAAAACGCAGCTTTAACATGGTCATTTGTTCCAATCTGTTCATTTTTCAGTACAAATCTTAATAGAAAACCAGAAGCTTTTAAGGTTTGCTTGTGAGAAAGAACATGCTGGACATCTTGGGGCATGTTTGCCACAGCTTCCGATTGGAAGCACTTTTAGACTTCTATCTAGTTATTTTGTGAGAAAAAGGTTGGTCTTAAAAGCCACTTTCATAGCATTTGGTTTGTTTTTTGGGTTTCAATCAGAAGCTCTAACTTGGAGCGTCCTAAATTGGAGAAACAGTGGAGTTGCTAGGGGAGGTTTGACTTTTATAACAACCTAAAATTAGTTATAACCACTCAGATCCATCATTTTTTATGATATAAGAGGAAGCTAAAAGTGGCTTCCAAGTAAAAGTTACACCAAACATGCCCTTAATGTCATATGCCCATTCAAGAAAATATTTGAACAAAATTTTCTTCTATGGAGTAATCAATTTCTAATCCCAACCCCTTAAGAAAACTGAAAAACAGCTAGGGAGGAATAGAGTCATCCTACCTCAAAAAGCACCCAAAAGTGCCATTACCACTGATCATGAGGAGCACTTATCATGAGGAAGAAGCCTTGTTTTACCACTGCCATGTTGAGGATGCCACCCCATGCTGCTTCTTTGTTGGGCTGTAACTGTAAGTGGAAGATGGCCCCTTCTCTTTATAGAACTTCTTTCCCTCTGAGGACCTGAAACTTTTTCAGAGCACACTTAGACATGTTAGCCTAGGTCTTTATTTATGAATGTGGGAAAGTACCTCATTTTTTGAGTTACCCAATATAGGACTGAACTTTGTCTTCACTGTTTATCATTTTCTCCGGGCCATGCCTAAGTGTTACCCGAGGACATGTCAACCATGCACCCAGTCATTATCAATACATTTCATTATGCACTCATTCACTTGCAGACATGTTACTGTATCCAATTGTTCCTGGATGTGTCATTGTTATTGCTTGACAAATAGTAACACCATAAAGATACTATTTAGCCCTACTTTCTTTTAGCAAGTGTCCATATGTTCTTTGACAAATGTCATGCAAACACTTTGACAAGTGTGTTTTTGCTATTATTATTACTATTATTATCTCATTTTGCTTTGTAAGGTTCACCAAGTAACTTGTCACCTTAAAAGTTCTAAAAGTTGCCTTTTCTAGACTAACTTCTTAGGTTCCAAAATCTGGCATATTACACAGCAGCCTGATTATGTTAATCCTGATGTTATTTTGGATGATCGAACATGTTCAACATCAAAAGTTTATAGTTGTCCTTTTAGAAACAATTATTGCTGTTAATGTAATGACCCTACAGCAATTTTTATCTAAAATTCTCCACCAAATTCAACTTTTGCTTTGTCTATAGAAGTTTTTTATTTTTACTGTTAGGGATTTTAAGATAATTTATTTCAACAGGTTTCACTGCAGCAGCCTCCTCAGTATGCTTGTGGCTGCCTTTGCCTAATTTCTGAAGTACTTAAAGCAAGACCACCTCTGTGGTACAGTTTATGAGGACTTGTTTCAATTATGTAAAGAGAATAATTTTGGGTTTTGATTATCTTCCTGACTGTACCTTGGATTTGTTACTTGATGCACCTTTCATTTGCAGGACTATGATGTTACAAATAGAATCTGTAGATGAAGATCTTGAGCATTTCGAGGATATAAAGGAAGATTCACAGGAAATAGCTGATATTGTGTCTGGTGAATCAACAAAATCATTTGATACGATACTCGGAATGAAAGGCAATGGTGGTTCAGAAGACAAAAAATTGTTAACTGGTTCAGAAAGTGGAGAAGATTCACCAAGTTGCAGGGCTAAAGCAAAAAGTTCATCTGGAGGAGATGTCTTGGCAGATGTGACAAATGGAGCATTATCCTATAGCAGAGAAGGCCAAATAACTAGTATGAGGTCATCAGTATCTTTGAAATACAATCCACGGCATAGGGAGCCTGCATATTGGTATTTCTTTATACTTCATTCTCTTATGCTTAATTTGAAATATGAACCTTATTCCAATATAAGCATTCTGGACCTTCTTCCAGTATAAGCAATCCGGAATTACTTGTACCAGAACAAGCAGTTCTGCTATTAAGTCAGTGCTCAAGGTTTAACTACACCTGTAGCATTAGATAGGTTAAAGTGGCAGGATAGGATTCATTGAGCTTACCCCAAATAACAACTTCCTCAAAGAAGCAATTGTTGTAAAGTCAAGAAAGAAAGTGACCAGTTCCTTGCTAGACAAGATGATGCACCAAAAGCAAAGCATAGTCCAGTAAATATACTATTATTTATCTATATAAGACTCGGTTTTGTCTTGCAGGTTTGCTGCTAGAATATGGTGTTTGTTCTTTCATGTAGTGGAATAGTCAGAGACTCAGTGGTACTGAAATGTGGATACCACTAGTTGCTTTGAAGTATCCCTCAGCGAATGCAGCATGGGGATTTGGAATGGGAAGTTCAAATCCTTTGGAAGTTGGGACACCAAATACTTCCAGGTTACCAACCTGACGTCCATCCCCACCCCGCCCCAGAGGGAACCTTTTTCTCTACATTATTAATAGTAAACACCTGGTACACTAGTTGGTCCTGCCAAACACCTGGTACACTAGTTGGTCCTGCCAAACACCTGGTACACTAGTTGGTGGGGTGTGGAGGACCCCCCCCCCCCCTTTCATGGATTGATGTATTGGTAGGAAACAACCACCAAATCAAGCAAATGTGCTTGAGAGGCTAAGCATATAAGAGACCAAGTATTTCTGTATAAGAGACCATCTCCTCCACTTGAATTTGATCACACCGTATTTGTATCAAACTTGGTAATTTGATCACACTATTTTTTTTTCCTCTGTTTGTTCTATATTTTTTTACTGAAGAGCCTGTTATACCTTAGATTGACAATTTATTGCTGGTGGTCCTCCTTTGAACCTGGCTAGTCAAGAATTTATTCATAATACTTTTTGACAGCAATGCAGAAACTGCTAGTTGGTGGGAGTTAACACTATTGGCCACACATGTCCATCCATCCGTAGCAGCCATGGCCCGGACCCTCCTGTCTGGTGTCAATATTGTTTACAATGGCGATCCTTTAAATGATTTATCACTTGCTGCTTTTCTGGACAAGTTTATGGAAAAGAAACCAAAGTTGAATCCAAAAGAAGTATGGCATGGTGGCTCCAAAATTGCACCCGTGAGAAAGGTATTCTTTTCAATAAATATCCATATCTTATCATGTAGTTTTTTTACCTTGCAAGGTGGTCTATTAAGCATTCTAGTGTACCGCAAAGATGCATGCTTCTTGAAAAATGTCAATTTTTTCCTTCTAATTAGCATGATGATTTTTCTTACGCCTTCAATTTTCATCATTTTATGCATCTGATGTTTCGTCAAGAAAATATTTCCTGTGATGCAAGTAATTCTGTTTGTCCTGATCAATTTGTGAAAATGTAATAATTTGTCTCTATAAATCCAATGTTTAAGGGTCAATATTGCTAAACACTAACCTATAGCAATGCTTCTCCTCCTTGATACTCAATTTCTTCTTATTTACCTGCTTTTCTTTCTAGAACGTGATATCTTGTTAGTGAAATTCAATATGGCAATGTTCTTGTAGCTGAAATTTAATATGACAATGTCATTCTGGTGGCTTAAGTTTAATATGACAGTGTTGTTTGACATGGTAATTCATATTAAAATTTCATATTAGAAATCATGTTATTGTAAAAAAGTGTTATTTTGTTTTTAGCACATTGTACTTTAGTGTTGATGTCATTGGGATGCTGCGGCAAGCAATAGCCCCATACTTTTATTTGATGGAATAGTTTGCACCGAGTATGTTCTGAGAGCTCTTTCCAATCTGCTGATCGCTTGCGTTTAAATTGCTTCAATTTCAGCATTACGGAGGTCATATATTGGTGAATTTATGAGACAGCTGTTGGGCACGTGCCAACTTTGGTTTATTTACTATTTACGCACTGATGCTTGCTTGCCAATTTTCTGTTTTATTCTCTCCATTTGATTACATATTAATGGGTGGCATTTCATGATTTTTTTCCCCTCTAGGATTATGATAATGGATGGTTCACTTTTTTTGTAGAGGGCTCTTAGTTTTGCAACAAGATGGTTTTCTTTTTGTACATGTGTACACAGTTGAAGGATGACAATCTTATGATTAGTTTTGTTTGAATTGTACGGTGTGGATACTAAAAGAACGCTTACCATTGGCAGCTTGACATGGACAACCATTTGATCGGAGAGGACATACTAAAGCTGGCAGAGGATGAGGTGCTCCCAGAAGATGTCGTTTTCCACAAATTTTATGCAAATAAAACCGGTCTGTCCAAGAGGAAGAAGAAGAAAACTTTGGCTAAAGATGAGGCCACTGACGAACTGTTACCCGAAGGAGGTGATGAGAGTGAAGATGAGGTGGAAGACATGTTTGGGTTTGGGCAGCTTCCTTCTGAAGACAAAAATGGAGATTATGATTATGAGGATATGGACGAGATTGCCATCCAGGATGATGACGACCTGCTCAGCCATGGCAGTGATGATGAAATCGATTCTGCTGATGATGTTGGCGTAGAACAAGAAGAGCTAGACTTGGATGGGATCAGCGACGGTGTCTGCGGCAGCGAAGATGATGACCATGACGCTGGTGCCATAGATGTCTTGGATGATGGACAACACCAGTCCAACAAAAGGAAGAGAAAATCTCAAGAATCTCCATTTGTAAGTATTGAAGATTATGAACGCGATAAGGAGAAGTATGCGGCTGCAGGCAGAAGGAAACCTAAATCACGTAGGAAGGCATCAAACTAGTGTGTTTCTTCTTATCCCAAGGGTGTCTTTTAGTTTACAAGTCCATGTGGAATGGGCCACAAACCAGTCTGTATTCTTCCATAATGCAAACTGCCATAACTGGGTTATTTATTTCACATCATGCATGTCCTTGAAGATGAAGTTATTTTACTTCCAGTTAGTGTCGTGGTCAACATTGGCATGCTGTTAGGGTTCTCCACGGAGCGGAGACTTGTGTTTCACATCCGTTATGTATTCGTATCGTATACCCGATGTGAATTTGAATACCGCAATGTCACATAGGAAAGATAATTTATGTTTAGTATAAAGTAATTTAAAAAATAGAGTTTTAGCAAGTAGCCCCGTAAAGAATCTCGTAAATGCAAAAAAAAAAAGAAAAAGAAAATTCTCTGGCAGCATGCATATGTACAATATTTTGTAGACTTTTTATTATAAAATAAACTCTAATTTGTAAGTGATATAAGTGATGAGACAGTTTTAGAATTTAGAAGTTTTACTTTTTCTTCCTATAATTGTTTAATATTTTTTATTAATCCTGGCAATCCTTGTATTTACTTTAAACCTCCTACAGTTTTTGAAATCTCTTTAAAAGATCCGATTGATTAGTAATGATCAACGAAAGGAGTATTCATAGAATATTCCTTCTATGTACAATATTCTATTAGAATATGTTAAGAATAATTGGCAAATATTCATTACATGTTTCTTTTGATGGTTGCTATTTAGAGAGGTTTGTGGAGGACAATTCAAAGATTGTAAGAGATTTAAAATAATTATTGGTGGACCAAAGTCTTGTCTTAACACAATGTGACAGAACTTCTGTTAACTGTTTTTTGATCGTTAGATTTTGAGCAAAGCTTAAATGAATTAGAATTTGAAAAGCGTGCTGGGACGCTGGGTGAAGACGCCCATTGTTAGTTTCTGCCATTTGTTTATCTTTATTTTATTAAAGAAATGGAAAATTTTCCTTTCCCTCCTGTCACTCTTCACCCCATGGCTGGCCGATCTTTGATCAAAAGATCGGACGGCTGATTAGGTGGGATACATCCATGTTTGATGCAACCTTGGTGCGGGCTGAACTATGCATTTTTGTGTCTATCTTCATTTGCAGAAAAATCCTAGATTCTGGGGTTGTTTGCGGTGCATCTAGTTCCTAAAATTCATAGGTGGGTAAGGTTTCATGAGAGAAGAAAAGAATTTAAAATAATAAAAGAAATAAAAGAATTGTACTATCCAATCATTTGATCAGATGATGCAGGGTGTGTGGTGTGGCGTGACTATGTAAGGTGTGTAGGGAGAGTAGCGGTCAGAAATTGGTCAGGTGACAATGACCGTCCAATCAAATTTTTGGCTACTCGATAAAATTTGTACAACTAGAAACGTCCAAGGTAGAGCCTGTAAGAGGAAGAAGAGACGTTAGAGGATCCCCTATTCTCTTGAGAAGCAAGACCCTCCGATGCTTAAGTCAAATTTTTGAGAAGATAGAGAATGCTTAGGGTTTAGCATAGTATTGGACGTACCTCTTTCAGGAGAGATGATGGGATTATATATATATATATATATATATATATATATATATATATATATATATATATATAATCCCCCCTGCGTGCGGCATCATAAGGACTGTTGCCTCGGAGAGTTAATCGGCCCATGATCTACGTCCCTTGATCGAGGTGATCATGGGATATTAGGCCATTGTTGTACCTAATGAGGATTCTCCTGTTGTCCAGTCACCCACTCGTAATTCTAACGGGATGATAGCTCAATTGTGTAAACAATGGAACTTTCATTTAGGACATCAAGGGTTGGAAAAAGTAAACCAAGGTTAATTAGAACATGTTCAAGTGAATGGACAACATGGGGTTTAGGTTATAAACCCACTAGAAAGCATCCCTTATCAACTTAAGCCAATACCTCCACACATTAGTGAAACCTTTGTTTCTAAGTGCCAAGAGGGTGATAAGGAGACAAGTGACCGAGAAGATATGTCTGAAGGGATTGCCGCCTTATTTGGCGAAATGAATGAAAGAGATGGTATGTCATACCACAAAGAGATGACACATGAATTAGAAGGAGTCAATGCAATTGAGGATGATCCTAAAGGCCCTCCACCAGATACTCTAATCACAAAAATGGATCCTGGCCCTTCTACTTCAAGACCAATTCATATTGATGACACAAGAAAAGAGGGTGGAGATGCACAATTAGGAGAAAATCAAGAGGGTTAGAAAGTTCTTGATACAAACTCTTGAAGCATTTCATGCAGTTATGGCAATGCTATCCCATGCTTATCCTATGCAAGTATGCTCATCCATAGCTCAATCACCAAACATTCTCATCCTACTAGCCGACCTGAAGACATTAGGTTCAGTCATATGCATTTCCAATCCCAACTAGAGCCTTCACCAGCATCCATCTCTACCCAATCCAAACTAGAAGCAATGCAAAAGGCCTTAGAAAGATTCAAAACAAGGAGTGCATTGAAAAGACCAATTCAGGATCCAAATCAACCCCTACACCTTGAAACGTATAATCTTGAAAAATTTGATGGTCATGGTTGTCCAATAGCCCACCTTGACAAGTACACCAGTCAAGTGCTTCCACTCAAAGGTGGAGAGCAATTGTTCACCCATTTATTCCAAAATGGTCTTTCAGGAGTAGCATTACATTGGTTTTTGTCTCTTGATCTTAAGAAAATGACGTCATGGAAAGAGTTGTCCAAACTCTTCATTAGACAGTTCTCATATAATTGGGACATTAGGCCAAAAAGGGAGCACCTTGAAGCTATGGTGCAAAGTCCGGATGAGAATCTCAAAGCCTTTGTTCATAGGTGGTTGAAAGTGGCTGTACAAATAGAGCAACCACCTAGCAAAACTGAAGCAATAAGCATGATCATAAAATCTACCCTGCCAGAATTCTTGGCAATTCAAAACATCCAAACACTTGATGAACTGATTGGCTTAGAGACTAGGGTAGAAAGCCTTATCTGGATCCCCCATCTTGAGGTGTCTTTTTCTAGTGACAAGAAGAAAAAACATGAAAAGGCTCAATCAAGACATGCCAATAAGGACTTTCTTAACATGACCTTAGGACTTCCATCTCAATAGAAAATCAATCCAATAGTACCCTCAAGAACTATTTTGAGGGGGAAACTAGTGGGAAGACTTGAACAATCGAAGAAAACCCCTAGTTCAATCCTTTCTCGTCTCATGGAAAAGGGAAAGATGATATTACCTACATTGCCAAATCCTTTACTCCCTTTTCGAGCTGATTATGATCCAAAATCTTTCTATGAATACCATCAGCGGGCTGGTCATTCAACTGATCAGTGCCAAAGTTTGAGGAATGTAATCTAAGGAATGATTGATAGAGGAACTCTACATGTCAACACTCATTCCCCAGAGTCAGTGAACCACCCCTGTCAAAAGGATGATCCTATTGGCAGAGGAAATATCAATTGCATCAACTATAGTGAGAGGGATGTTGATCCATCTCATTCCATCAAAATACCTTTATCCTCTAACAGATCAATGAAAGTCAACCCTCACTTTGTGCCAAGTCCATTTGAAAATGACTCAACATCTCATGCTAGCATTCCAGTCAACCTTCATCCCTTTGACAAGCTTTTAGATTCCGAGAATGATGATCTCAACTCCGATTACATGGAAGGTTACGATTGAAATTGGCAGCCATACATAAACAAAAAAATTGAGAAAAAGGATAGCCATGAAAGAGAGGACCAAATTAGTGAAATGTTAGCCATTCAAACAATTGCAAGAATGGAGGCTAGTTCCATCCAAAAACCACACTCGTAAGTGTAAGATGTTGAGAAAGGTGATGCTTATTCAAAAGGTCGGAGAATTCGTCCGACAAATGGAAGGAAATAAATCTCTTCCACTTCAAGAGAAAGGAAAAGAGGTCATTAATGTGTCTGATACGGACATAATCCATGTCATTAGTAATGATGAAGAAAAAAATTTCTCCAGACAGATGCATTGTAAAGGTAACTTCTTCCTTTGAAAAGACATCAAATTGGTTTGCTATTCTACTAATCTTTAGACGGAACCATAAAGATGACCCTGACACCAAAAAAAAAAGTCCCACTAAACTTAGAAACTCAAACCAGTAGATGCCCTTCTAAAATCTTTGTACAAACCATTTGTCAGAAACTTCCCACTGATAATCAAAATATCCAAAAGAATGAAAAATTACAAAACCCCAAAAAAGAAAATATCTCAAATTTTCAAAAAATTAAAAAATTAAAAAATTCTAAAAAAATAGAAAATTTAGAAAACTCTAAAAATATAGAGTAAAAAAAATATTAAAAAATTAAAAAATGTCAAAAACACAGAAACCCCTTTTCATTCCAATAATACTATGCTTGATGGACCAATTCATGAGCCTCCCTTTTTTGTTGAACTTGATATACACAACTCTGACTCTGGGTTAAGCTTCAAACTCATGAATATTGAGAATTATGATGAACTTAAGGACGAACTCACAACTTCAGGATTGTCTAATCTCCTTACCCAGTATGAAAACAAGTCCCTATCTGTTTAAACAGAAACTGAAGAGGTGAACTTGGGTGCAAATGGTGAAACTAAGTGCGTACGCATTGGCGCATCTTTGCCTGCTAATGCACGTCAAATCCTTATTGATTTTCTGAGAGAGTACATTGATGTGTTTCTATGGTCATATGAGGACATACCTAGTCTTGATGCTGATGTCGTAGTTCATCATCTCCTACTCAAAGTAGGGGCAAAACCAGTCAAGTAGAGATTTCAAAGACTAAGGCCAGAATGGATTTTGAAGATTAAGGAAGAAATTATCAAACAATATAATGCTGGATTTCTAAAGATGGTACTTTACCCAGAAAGGCTTGCCAACATTGTTCTTATGCCAAAGAAAGATGGAAAGGTACGAATGTGTGTGGACTATAGAGATCTCAACAAAGCCAGCCCAAAAGATGACTTTCTCCTACCTCATATTGATGTTCTTGTTGAGAACACTACTGGCCATAAGATGCTATCTTTCATGGATGGTTTCTCTAGGTACAATCAAATCCACATGGGGGAGGTGGATATGGATAAGACTTCATTTATCACACCATGGGGAATCTTTTGTTACACAGCAATGCTGTTTGGCTTGAAGAATGTTGTGGGCAACTTATCAAAGGGTAATGACAACATTATTTCATGACATGATCACAGGGAGATAGAAGTTTATGTTGATGATATGATTGCTATGTCTTGATATCTAGAAGATCACCTGATAAGTCTCAAAAAACTCTTTGACCGTCTTCAAAAATATAAACTACGGTTCAATCTTGCAAAGTGTGTTTTTGGTACCACTTTAGGAAAGTTGTTAGGATTCATTATGAGTCGAAGGGGTATTGAGATAGACCCAAGTAAAGCCAAAACTATCATTGAGATGTCGTCACCAAACACAGCAAAAGAAGTAAGAGGGTTACTGGGTCGCCTACAATACATCAGCCGATTCATATCCCAACTTACCCCAATCTGTGAACCCATTTTCAAGCTTTTGAAGAAAACACCCCTCATGGTTGGAATGATGAATGTCAGCATTCTTTTGAAAAGATCAAAGCTCATCTTGGAAAACCACCAGTGCTCGTCCCTCCCAAACCTGGAAAACCACTTCTCCTTTATCTTTCAACTATAGAGACGTCAATGGGATGTGTCTTGGGACAGCATGATAATACTGGTAGAAAGGAACATGCAATATATTACCTTAACAAGAAGTTCACAGACTATGAAGTCCGATACTCATCCATTGAAAAGACTTGTTTATCTTTAGTGTAGGCTACACAACGGCTTCGCCATTATATGATATCATATTATGTCCTTTTAGCCTGACTTGACCCATTGAAATACCTCTTTGAGAAACCAATACTTATTGGGTGCATTGCTAAATGGCAACTTCTGTTGAGTGAATTTGATATCACCTATGTCACCCAAAAATTAGTCAAGGGGCAGACGATTGTTGACCATTTGGTTGAGTTACCTATTGGTGATTATGAACCTCTCAGAACTAATTTTCATGATGAAGAGGTTTTACTTATGCTAAATGAGGATTCGTCTGAAAATGGGGAAAAGCTTACATGGAAAATTGACTTTGATGGAGCAGTAAAGATGCATGGAAGAGGGATAGGGGCAATCCTAGAATTCCCATAAGGTGATCAATATCCAACATCAATTAAACTCTCCTTTGAATGCAGAAACAACATGGCTGAATATGAAGCATGCATCTTAGGATTAACTGTGGCCCTTGATCGAGGAGTTAATCATCTTCAAGTATTTGGTGATTCTCTTCTCATCATAAGTCAAGTTAAAGGAGAATGGAAACTACGAGATGAAAAGCTTATCCCTTATCTTGAATATCTTGAAAAATTGACCAAAGAATTTGAGGAGATTGAGTTTACATATATGTCAAGAGCCAAGAATGCATATGCAGATGCCCTTGCAACTCTTGCAGTATAGACAAGCATCTCAGGAGGAAGAGTCATCCAGAATCAGGTAGACAAGCATGAAGAACTAGCTTATTGTCTTCAAATTGCTTAGAAGATAAAACTTTCCCTTCAGATGTATCGTATAATGACCGTAGAACTATTCAGAGATTGGCCACGCTGTTTATATTGTGTACTAGACATTTATATAAAAGGTCATATGTTAACATTCTCCTCAGATGCATTGATGAATATGAACCTTCAAAAGTAATGGAAGAGATTCATAATGGTGTGTGTGGTCCCGTACATGAACGGTCACATGTTAGCTAAGAAAATCATCAGACAAGGTTACTATTGGACTACTATAGAATCTGACTGTTATAATTTTATTATAAGATGTCATCAATGTCAAGTTCATACTAATTTGATTCATGCACCAGTATCAGATCCCCATAATCTCACAACACTATGACCCTTTTCTATGTGGGGGCTAGATATCATTGGAAAAGTCAATCCAAGGTCTTCAAATGGCCATGAATTCATACTAGTGGCTATTGATTACTTTACAAAGTAGGTTGAAGCTGCATCTTATTCTTCCATCACTTCTTCCCATATTAACAAATTTTTGAAGAATCAAATTATCTGTCATTATGGAATACCTGGTGAAATCATTACTGACAATGACGCTAACTTCATCTCCGAAAAGATGAAAAACTTATGTGGCAAATTCAAAATCAAGCATCACCAGTCTTTTCCATATTGTCCATAGACAAATGGAGCTGTAGAAGTTGTCAACAAGACTCTAGTCTGCATAATTGAGAAGATGGTAGTGACACATCGAGATTGGCATTAAAGGCTCCCTTATGCACTATGGGCATACCGCACCTCCATAAGAACATCAACTTGGGCCACATCTTTATTCAGTAGTATATAGAATGGAGGCAGTTCTCCCAATTGAAATGAAGATTCTACCACTCCGAGTTCTTATGGAAGCTAAGCTTGATGAAGTAGAATGGATTCGAGCAAGACATGAACAACTCAATCTTATTGAAGAAAAAAGGTTGAAAGCTCTTTGTCATGCACAATGTTATCAAAGAAGAATTGTCAGAGTATATGATAAAAAGGTGCATCCAAGAGAGTTGAAATCATGAGATTTAGTTCTCAGAGAAAGGCAGGCACCTAAAATTAGAAGTAAATTCTAGTCAAATTGGAAGGGTCCTTACATCATAAAGGACGTTTATCCAGGATATGCACTTCAACTCATAGACATAGATTGAGAAGTACATCCTAAACCTATCAATGTCAAGTATGTCAAGAAGTACAATGCATAATAGTTAACTCCATTTAGAATACTTATAAGCTAATGTTTTAGAGGAACAACCATACCCCAAACCCATCCACATCTTCTATCATTTCTTTCGCATATATATACGTTAAATCCGTCTTCTGTATATGTACATTCTAATGTAACATTTAGAAATACCTTGTCAAAAAAAAAAGAGAGAAAGAAAACAAAAGAGAGAGAAAGAAAGAAAAGAGAGAGAGAAAGAAAAAAAAGAGAGAAAAAAAAAAGAAAAAAAAAATCATAGTGTTGAAAGTTTCTCCATTTTACAAACTTCTGTCATCAACTCTCCAAATATTCTTCCTCTAGTCAAAGAAAGAAATGTGAAGACTACAAAATCCTAAAGAATCATCTGAAACTTAGTTATATTGAAAGTTGTAATACCTTTGAAGAAATAGCGAAGCTTATAACATGACAACAAGTAGCTACCTTGATTGCGAAAGTATAAAAGGTTTGTTGCGCTTAAAGACTCGTAGCCATCACTTCGTAAAGATACTTTAACAATCTATTTTATGAATTGAAAAGGGCGTCTACTAGCGTCAACCTTCTGTTGCTTTGCAGCATCGCTTGAAGAGGGATAACTGTAGACACCCTATTTTGGATGGACACAGATCGAAGACCCAATAGACGTCCACTTAGAAAGAGTCAAATGTTGAAAATTCATATAGACATACACAAGACTTGCAAACCCATTCGAATAGCCCAAATATAAAAAGTCCAACATATTTAAGTAACCTATTCCATCTACCATAGCCCAATAGCCCAATGGCATCATAGCTCAATTGTATTCCAATGGCCTAATGATTTTATGGCCCAACTGTAGCCCAATAACCCAATAGTCCCATGGCCCAATAGTAGCCCAATAGCTCATCTACAACTCCATCAAGTCATGACAAAATGAAGCATGTGATATGTTGGACTTTTCCTTCACTTCTTTTAAAGAACTAATGAATCATCACATCTTCTTCCATCCAAGTCAAAAGTTAAATATGCCTACATACCCTTCTCTTTAGACTTGTCTTTCACTTCTTTTAAAGAACCAATGAAATATCACATCCTCTTCCATCCAAGTCAAAAGTTAAATATACCTACATTCTTTCTTTTTGGACTTTTTCTTCATTTCTTTTAAAAAATTAATAAAATATCATATCCTCTTTTATCCAAATCAAAAGTTAAACATGTCTACATATCCTTCTCTTTGGACTTTTTCTTCATTTCTTTTAAAGAGTTAATGATATGTCTCATTCAAATTACATCAATCATTCTCATACATTGATCTTCCTTGATTCAAGCTTGTGTTGCCACATCATTAAGATCACTATGTCATCCATCTACCTATAAATAGAGCATTCCATCCCACTCATTTCTCCAAGTTAGGGAGAGAGGAAGGAGACTCCTTTTTACAGGCTTTAGAAATCCAAGAGGAAGAGAGACCCTAGCCTAAGTCATAGAGTCCAAGTTTTAACCTATTGAAATGTTATTGAAGTATGAGATAGTCGGTGGAAGTTAGCGGCATAATCTTCTTCCTCTCTTTTCTTTTCTCTCTTGATTATCTTTTAGGTTTTTAAGCCTTTCACAAATAGATCTTATCACCAGTTGGTAAGGTTCCTTTTGTTAGTAAGTTGGTGCCCCTCCTACAAAGGAGATCTTATCACAAGTTGATAATGTTCGTTTTGTTAGTAAGTTGGTGCCTTTACAAAAGGGATCTTATCACTACTTGGTAAGGTTCGTTTTGTTAGAAAGTTGGCTGGATTAGTAGAGACTAATCCTGGAGGTGTGTGGGTGCCTAACCCCTTTCACACACTTAACCAAAGCACAAACCCATAATCCATGTTAAGACTTAACCTTGGAGTCAAATTTGTTATCATGTTCTTCCAAGTCTTTTAGGTTTCCGAACCTCTAATTCGGGTGGCGACTCTCAAAATCTATTTTTAGTGATCCAAACTTTCGGGTTGCTACAGTAGGGTTGGGAAAATGGATGGCCATGTGATCTATACTAAGAACAAGGGAGGGAGGAGAGGTGCTAGAGGTACTAAAAAACAGAGAAGCAAAATTGTGATCGGCTCATGGGAGAGAAGGCTATGTAGCCTGTAAGGTGAGAACGAGAGAGAAGGGGTAGAAGACATAGGTGGGTGTGGCTGCTCTAGAAGACGGGGAAAGAGGGGGCGTGGGAGAGGAAGAACGTGGGGGCTATGGGTTGGGAAGACGACTTCTCACCTCCTCCTTTAGGAGTTTCACATTCACCCCATAGTTTCTTACCACAAGAATTTCAAAAATGGGGTTTTTCCTTCATACTATGTCATTACAAGAGGGGTGAGCCTCTATTTATAGAGAGCTTATAAAACACTTGACTCTTATGCCATGTACATAAAACAAAAAACACTCATATCCTAGATATATATTAAAGACTAAAATACCCATAAGACTAACATAAACGAGCCACAAAGTGGGCCTTAAGTGTTCTTTATAAACTAGAACAAAGCAAAGATGAGAAATAACATATATAATAGTATCCATCATCTCCAAGCCATTGTGTGGGGCTAGAAGTGCCCTCCCCCATCCTCGGGTACGGGAGACTCAACCCTGTCGAGTATCGGTCAACTCTACTATGATAGTGCTCAAGCAAATCTAGGTCTATACACTGCAGATCTCCCGATTGATCCATGAGTCTTCTGACTGAGCCAGTTTCTTCAGCGAACAAGGTAATGTTGATATGCCCAACTCCTCATGGTGATTATGTATTCATCTAGTATTCGCTCAATCTGCTCGCATCGGGCTGGTGATAATACTGGTGGACTCTCTGGGTTGGTGTTACACACAATAGGAGGGAATGGCTCAAACGGATCACTAGGAATCCTAATTTTTATAAGGCACTATATCTGACACATTAAATGTTGAGCTAATCTCGTAACCGGAAGGTAGATCCACAACATAAGAATTAGAGTCAATTCGCTTCAGAATCTTAAATGGTCCAGCACTACGAGCCTGCAATCTTCACAGTCCCTATAAGGAACCGTTCAAGTCTAACTCATACCATCACGAGATCGCCTTCTTGAACCTCATGAAATCATCTATGTGAATCGACCAATTGCTTGTAGGTTTCATTGCTGAGATTGATCCGCTTGCTAATAAGTTCATACAACTCTCTAACATGCTTCACAAAAGACTCTACAAACTCTGACACTCTAGCATGTGGAGGTAAAGGAATGAGATCAACTAGCTTTCTTAGTTGATAACCATATACGACCTTAAATGGACTCATCTTAATGGACCTATTGACAGACCCATTGTATGCAAACTCAATGTGTCGTAAGAGAAGGTCCCAATTCCCTACATGCTCCCTTACAAGGCATCTCAGAAGGTTCCCTAGACTTCTATTGACCACTTCAGTTTGACCATCAGTCTGGAGATGGTAGGCAGTGGAGAACTTAAGAAAGTACCCATCAAGTAACAAAGGGTTTTCCAAAAATAACTAGTAAATTGGACATCCCTATTAGATACAATTGTTTTGTGTAGACCATGTATACAAACAACCTCATCAAAGAATAGACGTGCCACTCTAGAAGCATTAGAGGTCTTGAAGCAAGGGATGAAGATTGGCCCACTACCACAAGGATGGTGTCATGCTTGTGAGCTATCCTAGGTAATCCTAGTACAAAGTCCATGCTCACATCTTGCCATGGATGGTCAAGAATAGGCAATAGGGTGTAGAGGCCAGTGTTTTGTTTGACTTATTTCGCCTTGGCACATGTACGACATTGAGCAACCAGCTTTGCCACATCTTGCTTAAAAATTGACTAATAAAACTGACTCTCCACAGCTTCTATGGTCTTGTTAAGACCAAAGTGGACAACCAATCCTCCTGTGTGGATATCCCAAATGAGAAAATCTTGCACTGAGGTGTGAGGAACACACAAGCACTGCCCTCTAAACAAATAACCCTCTTGGAGAAGGTATTCACTGCACTCACTAGATGGGCCAGCACTAAGGGGTGCAGGAATCACACCAAAGTTCGGGCGCTCTCTATACTCATCCTTAAGTCTCTCAAATCCGGTGACTTTCACTCTCATAATAGAAAGTAAAGAGGCTTTCCTACTTAGTGCATCTGCGGCACAATTTTCCACTCCGGCCTTATGTTTTAAGACAAAGTGTATGTGAGGAGGAATTCTACCCATCATGCATGCCTAGTTTAGTTTCTTTCGTAAATTCAAGAAGCGTAAAGCCTTATGGTCAGAAGATAGAATAAATTCTTTGGACAACAAATAGTGCCCCCAATATCTAAGAGCCTGGACTATGGCATAAAATTCCTTATCATGTTATGCTCCACACTTTTACAACTTATTAATGAATTTAATTAATCTAAATTAGATCGATTAATTGATTATAAGAGACTATTAGTGTGAGTTGAATTTAAGTAAATTGATTTAGCCCAATTTACCTAATTATGAAAGCCCATTAGCCCAAGAATACTACTAAGAATAGCCCATAATTTAGTTAAAATTCTGAGTTGATATATTAGATAGCTACATAGTAAAATAATGATAATTTTATGTAAAAAATTCTGATTAAAGCATGGGTGGTATCATTAGAAAGAGCATAGAAAGATCTATAACTTTGTACAAGATCTTTTTTACTAATTTAGATATTGTCGGGATGAAAAACATTGATGATCAGTTTTAGAAAGGGTTGCCTACAGAGAGTAAGTCCTAATTAGATTATGATTTGAATTAGGAAATAAAAGATGATATAATTAAAATTAACTATAACATGAAAGGTTATGTATGACATATTTAACTTAAATTAGAAGTAGAATATAATAAACTTTAATATAATTAATATTCTAATTAATAGATAGAATGCCATAATTGGGATCCTACTTGAACTAAGATTTTGTACACAGATTTACTTAATAAAGTCTTAGTGTTTATTTTGTGTATAAAATTCTAAATTAACTAAGACAACTTCCATTAGAATGATGACTCAAAATTTTAGAAGTTTTATGAATACTATATATTTAAAATAAGTCGTTTACTAGTTGAGATCAGGACATCTTTGGAAGGGAATGAAATCTACTAAATTTCTGAGTTTGAAATACTCAGGACAACAAGTCAGTAAAATAGACATAAAATTTTATATAAATATTCAGAAATAATGAGATTGGTCGCATTGAAAAGATAATAAAAAGTTTTAAAACTTTATAACATAGAGTTTTTACTAATTTGGATGTTTAAGGGGTTGAATTTAAAGATTTTCAAAAAGGAAAATTGCAGGTGGTGTGAACAGAGTCTGATTTGTACTAGGAAGTGACTTTGATTCAGAGATTAAGTCATGAGTGTAGACACGCTAATTTTGACATCATTTTGAGTAAATTTCATATCATATAATAATACCTCAGAATGGTCTGATAATTAATCATTGATTAGTTTTTATTGATATTTTTGAGTGTCGGGTTTAACAGACATGTTTAAGTTAATCAATTAAATTGATTTTAACTCAAATTTCTGCAAAAATATGAAGAAGTCTAAAAGACGTCGACTCAAGTGGACGCCATTTAGAGTTTATTCTTATTTTAACGTTTAAATTTGAATTTTAATTAATTAATTAATTAACTAAAATGCGTCTGGTAATGTCGACGCGTTTTAAGTTTCCTAAGTGGTTTTAACTTCCCCTCCGGATGTTTATCCTTATCTTAATTAGTCTAAAAGACGTTTACATAGATGGACGCTTTTTACCTAATAAAGATAAAGATAAGTTTTCCCGGATATTTATCCTTATCTTAATTAATCTGAAAGGTGTCAGCCAAGGTGGACGCGTTTTAGATAATTACAGATAAAGATGAATTAATCAGTAATTATCTGTCGGTTAAGATGGATAAATTCGGGATTTTTCTATGTTAATCTCGAACGCAAGAAATGCCTATAAATACCCTGCATGTTGAAGAGAAAAAAAAAGAAGAGAAGAGAGTTGAGTTGAGTTGAGCCATAGCGTTATAGCGAGTTGAAGATCGAAGCAACAACGTCGTAACGCCGGAGCGCTGCCATTCCCAGAAGTCGGCGTCCCTTTCAAGATCTTCATCCTTTCAAAGCTTCAACCGACTGGGCATAAGTTTTTTTCATTACTGCATTTGCATTTTTCATCTTCATTAGTTTCATTCTTTATATTCACTTCATGCAAACACACACCACAACATAATCTTTTAAAACCTACTTGACTAAAGGGGTTTCAAAGCCATTAAACAAGTGAGTTTGCTGTTTAAATATGCTTAACATCATGATTAGTTCAGATACTGCTTCTACTTAAATTCTCATCATAATTCTTCTTTATTTTGTTTCTGTCTCTGCTGCACTCAACAACAACAAGAGATTAAAAGGGGAAATCAAGCACAACTTCTGGACGATCCTCAACCTCAAATTCAACAGCAAGAACAAAAAGCAAAGAAAGGGCTCTCTTTCTTCAGCCGGCTGAGGAAGGGGAACCAAGAATTCAATCTTCCGCGTTTGAAAGGTAGGCGATCATATCTCTTTTGAAACTTTTAAGTTAAAAGTTTCTGGCGATCACTGCACTTTAGTTGCTGTTTTTAATAGGTTAGTTCACACTAAACAACATAGATTTTTCATGTTAATCACACAGTCATTCTAAGCACCTACAGCTTTTTTGGCGATCACGGTGGGACTTGGTCTCGCCATCTTTTAGTTTCTTTTTGTTCTTGCTATCATCATATCGGGTACCCACGGTGCACCATTTGTGTCTCTGGACACGTCCTCACCAATTGGTGAGTGTTTAGTTTAATTAATTTTCCTCGTGCACCACGTGCACACCCCAGTGGCAAGATCTTGCTCTCCCCTTGATTAATTCAAAAAGCTATTTTTGTGATAAAAATGATGTGTGATTGATTGTTTTTCTAGTTGTTAGTTAGTAAATCATCCTGTTTAAAATCTGGAACTAAAAATTTTGCATGAGTCGATTGTTTACTGCTTTTTATCTCGTTTGAGGAGGATTCAACCCAGAAAATCCTCCTGGAAAACTGTTTCTGCGAACTGAAAAGCGTCCAGGATAGCTGACGCGTTTCAAAACCGCGTCAACACCCCTAGACGCCTTTCAGGCTTCACAGTTTCTCTGCTGTCTGCATCTGCTTCTGCGGAAAATTAAGTTCTGTTTTGAATAGCGTCGATAATAGCGTCGACTATCATCGACGCGATTCAAACAGTTTCTTAATTTTTTTTCAGTTTCCAGATTTCTGTGTTTTGAGTGTTAGCTACCCATTACTTACTAAGCATTAGAGGCCATCCAGGCCGCAGGACATACGCATTGGGGCTAATACCCTCCTCTTCTTAGGAACACATTACTCGACGTCAGCAACTCTCTATGATTGGGTTGGTCCCTTGATCAGACTAGAGAAGTTGACATTGAGACCTCCATAAGTCCCCAAAATCAAGGTATTCCTCCTTGATCATCGGGCTAGTTGTACCAATTGAAGTCCTGGTTAGATTCTGAAAGCGTTGTGAGAGAAAGCCTTAGAGAATAACGGTGGAAATTGAACTGAAACTAGGATCCTTTCCCTGAGCGAAATTGTGGTTTAATCCAATTCAAATAACTCAACAAGGAATCCTAAAATCACGTTAAGCATCCACTTGTTTGATTAATCTCTGTACAACTTGTTTGATTAAATCTTTGAAAAGGGAATCTAACATCATGTTGCTACGATCAGGTAGGGACTTGAGTGTGGCTCCAGACGCCATGGTTAATTACGAGGGAGATGCTAATGCCCCTCGGGATTCTGAATACAACTATGAGAGTGGGAGAGATGTTGATGCCTCCCGTAGTTCTATCCCCATTCCGTATCGTCTAGATGGGAATGTTCGGACACCTCTTTTGCATCCACGTGATCAATATCCTGATCCTCCTCCGCATGAATATGCGATCCCTAATCCTGATCTTGAGGGGGACATAAATCAGAATGATCCCTCATCCTCTGATCCTACGGATCTCATCAATGCTCTGGGAGTTCTTGCCTCCCGACTGGACCCTCAGCAGTTCGAGGCGATCCAATCTATTTTGAAGGGGAAGGCACCCATGCAGCCTGCCGAGCCGAACCCTATGGCTCCCCCTACTGTTCCTCAGCAACTTTCTTTTCCTCCTCCTTATATCCATCAGGCCGTTGAGGGCCTTCATATTACTTCTCGGCCAGCTGGGCCGCAGCTTTCATCATCTAAGCAACCGGCTAGACCGCAAACGCCTGCTTATCAAAATGCCCTCGGGCATGGCGGAAGTTCTGCCGGACCTCCCCTCTATTGTCCACCCTGTCCAACGTACTCTAGGCAGCAGGCCTACCAAGTACCTCCTCCTCCTCCTCCTCCTCAAGCAGATCTGACCACACAAACGCTGTTGGCCAAAATGGAGCGTATGGATGAGCAATTTAATAACCTCCAAAAAATGATGGGGGTCAAAGCTGTGCCAGAGATCAGTCTACCGAGTCTGCCAGTATTCCATCTGCCACCCTCTAAGATGCCAGTGTACCGAAAGTACAACGGTACTGGTAACCCCTTCACACACCTGAAGGAGTTCATGTATGAATCCTCTTTCTGGCAGAATGATAAGAGGTCGTTGGCCTTCTTGTTCAGGAGATCTCTAGAGGGACCAGCCCTCGAGTGGTTCTTTTCCCTGGAACCCTCAGAAGTAGAAGATTACGGTATCGTTTCACGCAAATTTATTCAACGGTACCAGGACAGAGTTGCACCCTCCTTGTCTATCACGGACCTCATTGCAGAAAAGATGAAACCTGATGAGGAGTTTGTCAGTTTTGCTGACAGGTGGCGGGGTCTGGCTGAAAAGGTGAAGGATCACTTGTCCGAGTCCGAACAAGTGAAAATGTTAATTTCTAATGCCACCCCCCAATTCAAGCTCGTCCTCTCCTTGAACAATTTGACTAACATGGCAGAGCTCTATGAAAGAGCACGGTACTGCCAGAATGCTTTCAAGGACGCTACATTCTCTAGCGTCTTTGATCCTCATAGACCTAGCAGGCCTCCGCCTCGGAAGCCTGCAGTGCCGAACTCTTCTAGCACAGGTCCGACTACCGAGGGCACGCTCTCTCATGAGCAAGTGAGTACCATGAACAATAACTCGCCCCAGTTCGTGAGGAGTCAGCAGCAGTACCAGAGGCCACAGCAGCAAGGGTACAGACAGCAGCAGAACCCCCAGTACCAACAACAGTATCAGCGGCCCCAGCAGCCAAATCCGAATCAGAACCAGCAACAGCTACACCAACAGCCGCAACGGCAACAGCAGTACCAGCAACCCCAGCAGCAGCAGTATCAGAACCAGCAACAGCCACAGTACCAGCCGCGCGCACCGCCGGCGTACCACAATGTCCCTCCTCCTGGTGACTACAACCAGCAGAGGAGACCTCCAGGCCCGAAGAGGGCAGAATATCCGGCACTCCCAGAATCCTTGGCCGATATCTTCAGTGCTTTAATGGCGGCTAATGCCTTAGTCTTGCCAAGGGAAAAGGCCGTCTGGCCTCAAAATGCCGATACGTCCAGGTATTGCTACTTCCATAGGCAACCTGGGCATACCATTGACACCTGCTTCCAATTCAGAGATTATATTCATGATCTCAATGAGCAGGGCGGCATAGACTGGGAGGAAATGAAGAAATATATATCAGCCCTGAAGGCGAGAAGACCGCAACAGCAGCAGCAGCAGCAAGCAAGACCACCGGCACAAGCAGCAGCACCACCCAACATGGGCATAGTGCAGAATCCACTCCCGGAGCACCAGAACCAGAACCAGGTTGCTCCCATTCTAACGAACAGCCAGTCTGAGACTGGTCGTGGGCAACAATGGAGGATAGAGGACTCTTCCTCTCTCTATTCAACGGGTCACGTTCAAAGTACCGCAGAGCGACTACCACGCCGCACCATCCACATACCCAGACCACAACCCGTTACCATTACCCCTCTACCCACACCCACATATCACTCGCCCTCACCCAATAACCCACTACCACTACCCACCTTCCTTAGACCCATTACGCCCCGCACTCCTACGCCTCCATCATATACCCCTCCGCAAACCAATAACGCGTCCCTTTTACCATCTAGGCCACTATTACGCGTACCATTTCCTACTTCACCCATTACCACTACCACCTACCCAGATATGCCCCAACCATCCAGACCACTATTACGCGTACCATTCCCCACTTCACCAACCGCGTACCCATCTACCATCCAACCCTCTAGGCCTTTAATCCGCACCGCGCCATCACCACCTAACCCTACGCCATCACCACCTAACCCAACGCCACTACCTACGCATCAACCCTCCGCATCACTTACGCCACCCAATTCTGCGGTACTCAAGGTGTCACCCGGATCCTCCACGGTCGAGGAACATGCGCTCCGGAGTGGAAGGATTTTCAACAAGGTCTTTCCTCAGTCCACAGTCAGAGACGGCCCATCACAGCCGACTGAGGAAGCCCATAATGAAGAGAGTGCACCAGGCACTCAATATGACTTGTTGAAACATCTGGACAGAACACCGGCACGGATCACTGTACTTGAATTGATTAAAAGGTCCAAGATTCACCAAGAAGCCTTAATGGAATACCTACAGAAGGTGATGGTTAACGAAGACGTGCCGGTAGAGAAAATTGCAGCACTACTAGTTCCTCAGGGGGATCAGCCCTCAATTACATTCCACACATCGGAACTAGCACCGCCAGCCGCCAGAAGCATGGCTCTGAGCATCACGGTCAATATCTACAAAAAGGCCGTGGATGCATGCCTGGTTGATACAGGGGCTTCAATTAATGTTTGACCTCCGAAGACCCTGGAACTGTGCGGTGTGCCCAAGGAGAAATGGCTGCCTAGCCCCATCTCAGTTACGGCATATGACAATTCTACCCGTTCCCCTCTGGGAATGGTTTATTTAAAAGTGGAGCTAGGTCCAGTAAGTCATGCAGAGGTCGAATTTTATATTCTAGAAATCGACCCTTCCATAAATGCCATTCTGGGACGTCCTTATATCAAAACTCTTGAGGCGATTCCTTCTACGAATCACCAATACCTCAAATTCCCTTATAAAGGACGAATTATTAAAGTGACGAGCATGCCGATCCTTGCTGCTGCTCATACCCTAAATATTAAATCTGCTGTTTTACCTGGCCGACAACCTTTTCTGTCGGTATTACAGGTCTACCGTCCAGTGGCTGATCCTTTGAAAGCCGCTACCATTTCTCCATACCCATTAAATGCTATCAAAAGGGGGAAGTGCATGAGTACCCCAGGATGGAGGATTATGATGAAAAACGGCTACGAGCCTGGAAAAGGTCTGGGCACACAGTTGCAAGGCAGGACCACTCCTGTTAAAGATCACCGAGCAGTACCTGGAAGCGGTCTGGGCTATAGGTCGAGGAAACTGAAGCAAGACAGGGTTCAGCAAGAAGATGGTCAAGAAATCTTGGAAACAATGTCCACACCACTGAAAGAAGGCCGAGATCCCTTAACATGGACCTTATATACACACTTTGTGAAAGGGCCCATACTTAGTCACGACAACACGGTGGTCATTACTTCATGTTTTGACTTCCATGACATATATGGGAGGGATTTGGCCAGACATTGCTCTGAACTACTTACGTACCAATCCTTGGAGGCTCTGCGGCCTATGAAAAGGAGGAAATTCCATGATCCTGAATGCGAATGGTACAGGTGGTTCGACCTGAGGGACCTATACATAGCACTGAACAGACTATTTCTGGATCCTGCAGAACCCAAGTGGCCACCGCAGATTGACGAGCTAATTGAGAGTCCTGGCGCAATCTTTGATAAGCGGATACTGCTGTCCGAACAAACTGATGAAGGGGAGCCAGATGACCCCTATGAAGCTGGTTATACAACAGATCTGCTCTGGAGGGGGACATATCCTTCACATGTCTTCATGCTCCATACTCTTTTTCGTACACTACTCTTGACCCCGACTTGGTCGCGGGTCATAATTGAAGATATTCCACGGGCTCCGCCCGTTATGATAACTCTGTCCCCTCGGGACCTTATTCCACAACCTCCTCTCGACCTAGAGAGGATGTATGATCTAATCTGGGACATATTGCTATATGATCCCCCTAATCCCCTGGCCTTGGTGCCGCTTCCTCCGTCTGATTCCCCTTCCATTTGTATTCACTCCTGCTTCATGTATAATTCCTCCGATATCAAAAAAAAAACGCCAATTTTACAACAAATTCTTCCCAAATCATTATCGAGGAAACATCTTACTTGTCCGATTACACCCTATCGCGCGGGTCCGTCGGTCAAGATTCTCTCTTAGATCTACTCTGTTTCTCCCCACGGGAGGATTCCCCTGTATTTCCACCTGTATCCCAGGATTTTCATCCTGCTTCGTCTTCCTTAGGTTATGATAGGCAGTTTAGTGAAGTTAGGAAGTCTAGTTTTAGGCAGGTTAGGCAGGTTAGGAAGTCTAGGAAGCCTAAGGGTAGGCAAATTCCAGAAAGATACCTCCAGGATTTGGCTGATAAATGTTCTTTTTGCTCTTTAATCCCTCAGCTTTTAGAAGATCCAATTCAGATGCTAGAAGATTGTACAGATGATGAGTCGGTCAATGATGGGTACGGGGTATATGAGTTAGTGCATGAAAAGGACCCCATTGTTGAAGATGAGGAAGATGATGAGGACGCAGCTGAGGCATATGCCAGTGGAGTGAAGAGATTTGATGAACCCTCAGCTGCCGTAGAAGAGCCCACCAAAGAAATAAACTTAGGAACTGAAGACGAACCTAAGGTTGTCCTCGTTAGTAAAAATCTTTTTACAGAGGATGAGAAGGCAATGGTACAAGTGCTTAAGGATTATAAGGACACTTTCGCCTGGAGTTATGAGGATATGCCGGGGTTAGACTCATCTTTAGTTGAACACAGGTTAACATTAAAGGATGGAGCTAGTCCGGTCAAGCAGAAATTAAGGCGATTCCACCCACAAATGGCTTTAAAGATGAAGGAAGAGGTCGACAAATTACACAAAGCCAAATTCATTAGAGTTGTCCTTTATCCACAATGGGTGGCCAACATAGTCCCGGTTATGAAAAAGGACGGGAAGGTCAAAATTTGCATTGACTTCCGCGATCTGAACCGGGCGTGTCCTAAAGACGATTTTCCATTGCCTCATATTGATGTACTCATCGATAACACTGCTGGCTATGAGACGTTATCGTTTATGGATGGATTTTCAGGATACAACCAGATTAAGTTGGCAGAAGAGGATCAAGAGAAGACTTCATTCACTACACCTTGGGGAACATATTGTTATGTCGTCATGCCATTTGGATTAAAGAACGCTGGGGCCACTTATCAGAGGGCTATGATGGCAATATTTCATGACATGATGCATATAGATTTGGAAGTGTATGTGGATGACTTATTGGTTAAGTCTAAAACGAAGGCTGAGCACGCCAAAGTTTTGGCAAGGGTATTAGAGAGATCAAGAGAGTATCAGTTGAAGATGAACCCCAAGAAATGTGTATTCGGGGTATCTTCAGGGAAATTGCTTGGATTCATTGTCAGCAAACGGGGAATTGAGATCGATCCCAATAAGGCGAAGGCTATCAGAGAAATGCCACCTCCCAAAAACTTAGAAAGAGTTAAGAGGATTAATCGGGAGGTTACAATTTATTCGCCGTTTTGTCTCCCAGCACTCACAAAGGTGTAAGCCGTTTTACGAGCTTACCAAGCCAGGAGTCAAATTCAATTGGGACGATAAGTGTCAGGAGGCATTTGATGGATTAAAGGACTATTTGGCAAGTCCTCCTGTTTTGAGACCACCATCTCCAGGCAAACCATTGATACTTTATATTTCTGTCCTGGATGATGCAGTGGGGGCTGTTCTAGCACAAGAAGATGAAGAAGGAAAAGAGAGGGCAGCTTACTATCTCTCTAAACTTCTCAACCCCGCTGAACAGAGATATACAGCGATGGAGAAAACATGTGCAACATTAGTTTGGGTTGTTCAGAAATTAAAGCATTATTTTCTGGCCCATGAAGTCCACCTCATCGCTAGGATGAATCCGATCAAGTTCCTTCTCGAGAAATCTGTTCTTACTGATAGGTTAGCGCGATGGCAAAGCTTTCTATCTCAATTCGATATCATTTACATTCAACAGAAAGCGATCAAGGGCTATGCCATAGCAGAACATCTCGCTCATCATTCCCTTCCTCGATTTGATCCAGTGCGATCAGAGTTTCCGGATGAGGAACTGATGTCCGTAAATCAAATCAGAGATGATATGTGGACTCTGCATTTTGACGGAGCTCTGAATTCTCATGGAAAGGGGATCGGAATCGTTCTGTTATCACCTGAAGGTGTCACCATTCCACAAGCCTTTCAGCTTGACTTTCCAGTCACCAACAACATAGCTGAATACGAGGCACTTCTTGCTGGCCTCGAGGCTGCTCATTTCCATGGTGCCACCAAACTCAGGATTGTGGGTGATAGCCAATTAATTTTTCGCCAAGTGCTGACCAAGTATCGAACTCTTGATCCCAAGCTCAAGCCATATCAAGAACTTACTTCTGCTTATTCAAAGCTTTTCACAAAATTGATCTTTGTCCATGTCCCTAGAAATCAAAACATCCTAGCTGACGCTCTAGCTTCACTTGCATCTTCCCTGATTTTCCTATTAGCAAGCAATCTGAATCAATCATAGTTCATAGGCGTCTTTCACCCGCCGTGAAAGATCCTTCATTTCTTAGAACTAAGGAGAGGTTGCTGAAGAAATTCAAAGATGGAAGTATTGTGGAGAAAAGAGAAATCATGTTGATGGAGCTGTTAGAAGAGATAGATGATGAACAGAAGCCATGGTATTATGAAATTGCAAAATATTGTGAAGATCAATCGTATCCTGAAGAAGCTACAACTGAGGAGAAGAGATCTATCAGGAGAGTTGCTCAACGATACACCCTAGTTGGGGGAGCATTATATAAGAGAGGTTTTGATGGAGTTCTTCTGAGATGTCTAGACGAAGATGAGCTTTGGAAGGTTATGGAAGGAGCTCATAGTGGAGTCTGTGGTGGCCATGTCAATGGACAGATGCTAGCAAAGAAGATCCTTAGACAAGGATTTTATTGGCCAACCATGGAAGAAGATTGTGTAGGATATGTCCGTAGGTGTGCCAAGTGTCAACTTCACGCCGACAAAATTCATTCTCCTGCATCTTCACTCCATCCTGTTTCCTCCCCATGGCCTTTCTCCATGTGGGCTTTCGACATTATTGGACCCCTTGGTAACCCAGATTCCGGCATCAAGCAAAAATCTTTCATTCTCACGGCAACGGAATACTTCACCAAGTGGGCAGAAGCTGAAGCGTACGTGGAGATCAAAGCATCAACCGTCTGCAAATTCATCATGAAGAACATCATCACAAGATTCGGAATTCCAAGCACCATCGTCACCGACAACGGACCGCAGTTCGTGTCACAGGAATTGAAGGACCTCTGCAACAGGTATAGAATTGCATTGCATCATTCATCTCCTTATTATCCGCAAGGCAATGGCCAAGCAGAGGCAACTAATAAGACTTTGATAAAAATCATCAAAAAGACGTGTAAATCTAACAAATTCGCAGATTGGCCAGAAAAATTGGTTGAGGCTCTATGGGCCTACCGAACTTCAATCCGCACGCCCACTGGACAAACTCCTTATTCCTTAACATTTGGAATGGAGGCGGTAGTTCCATATGAGATCCTTATACCGTCATTAAGAGTACAATTGAACAAGAAATTCTCCATTGATGAACATCGTTCAGCACTCCTTGCTCAATTGGAACTTTTAGACTAGAAAAGATGGTCAGCTGCTAATCATGCAAAAGCTTATCAAAACAGATTAGCACGTTTTTATCAAAAGAAAGTCATTGAACGAAAGTTCAAAGTCGGTGAAATGGTCGTTAAAAGAATTTTTGTAAAACCTGGTGGTCCGCGTTCTAAGCTCCAACCCAACTGGGAAGGACCTTATGTTGTATCGCACGCTTATCCTGGTAATGCTTATCGTCTTATTAATGCAGAAGGAGAAGAGCTAAATCATCCATGGAATGGTTTACATCTTAAGAAATACTACCCTTAGGTTAAAGAGTCGATCAGTATGGTACAAAGACCAGTGGAATCAGAAAATTTATAAACTCAAATTTCTTTGTTAGTCTGAATAATTTAACTTCAAACCCATTACTGCACACACTGATACGTTTGATTCGTGAGTAACAAGAGATGCCAAGTCCTGAAGAATATCAAGAGCTTGACTAAGGGTGTAAAGTACAAATCATTCCTTTTAAAGTAAAATTCTGTTTTACACTCGGCCCATGATGTCGGAACGAGGCTTAGAATAGACTACCAAGAATACCCGCCATCTTAGTAGGAGGCCGTCATAAAAAAAATGGGGGAGATCCGTTCCAAAGCAAAGCAAAGAAAGAAAAGAATAGAAAAAAAAAGGAAAAGGCAAAATTCAAAATCAAAAGGCCAATACACTACAAACGTTACATCAAGGCCATGAAATGAAACAAAAGGGAACGCAAGGTCGATAAATACCCCGGAAAGAAAATGACCGAACCCCAACAGATATTAGGGTTGGAAAGGAACATCTTTTTAGGTCTCCGGAACCTTCTCATGGGTTTTCTAAATCTATTATTCTTTTCTTTCTAAAGAGGTGTACTTCAAGCTTAAGGAATGGCTTAGATTGACTAAGGGTCAAATCATCAAATGGGATCACGAATGGAAACACAAGTTCAAACACGGTGGGTTTTAAGTTAAGTTGTTAAAGAACAATTTGGAAATTAAGTTAATAAATGAATATGATCTTTTGATCTAAGTACCATACTGGTCTTTTAGTCAAAAATTCAAAAAAAAATTGCATATGTCAAAATTCAAAAAAAAATGTATATGTCAAAAATTCAAAAAAAAATTGCATATGTCAAAATTAAAAAAAAAATGTATATGTCAAAATTCAAAAAAAATTGCATATGTCAAAATTCAAAAAAATTATATATGTCAAAAATTCAAAAAAATTGCATATGTCAAAATTCAAAAAAAAAATGTATATGTCAAAATTCAAAAAAAATTGCATATGTTAAAATTCAAAAAAATGTATATGTCAAAAATTCAAAAAAATTGCATATGTCAAAATTCAAAAAAATTGCATAGTCAAAAATTCAAAAAAAGTATATATGTCAAAAAAAATTCAAAAAAAATGTACATTTTTCAAAATCGAAAAAAAAATACATATTTCAAAACCCAAACAAAATGAATATTTCAAAACCACAAAAATATTTCAATTAGCATTTGCTTGTTGCATTTAATATGTTTCATTCCTTTTATTTTTAGTAAGCATATGTTTGCTTGTATGTTGTATTTTGCTTAAGTCTGATTATTCTTATTACCTTTGTTAATAAAGACTATGCCCCTTGACTATTTATTCAAGGAAAAGATTGATTGACCATTTGATTGGTCAGGCAAGGGGCTAAGCCTGAACAGATACTTAACTTGCTTGTTCAAGTCATATACAGGATACAAGGCAATGGAAGAGTTGGAATCCGAATAAAGAACAGCCAAGAACCTGTTTCTGAAAAGAAATGATTGCAAAGCTGGAAACGTCAAGAAGATCTCAAAGCCAAGAAGACGGTTATTTCTATCCTTGTACTCTTCTATGTAAAGCATTCGCATTACTATATGATAAGTATTTATTAGATTATATCAAGGACCTTGTGGTTTTGATGAAACTGGAATTTGAGTTCCCCTTCAACAAAAACAGTGATAATTCCAGAGAATTCTTAATCGCACGGATAGGCCGTTGGATTGTTGATTAGTGAGGACGATGGTTCCACTTTTGTGAAACGGTGCGTGGATAAACGAGCTTCGGCTTAGCACTGAATTACAAGAATTGGTATCTTGACTCATTAATAACAATTTAACAATATTATCCTTGATTAATTTATATTTTATTTGACTTTATATTTTTCTTTTAGCCCAGCATGCATCATATAGGACTTTGAAATCATTGTAATAAGGATTAATTACTGATTAAGTTTCAGACCATTAATCAAATAATTTCAAACATGATATGAAATATTCCATTCTGAATTGAGTATCTTGATTATCTTTAAGGTTCGCTTGAAGATATCCTTGGAATTCTATCCTTGATTGGATTCTTTATCCGATATTCTTGTTTTCTTTTAAGATCCATCATGGCCGTAGCACGTCCACATTGGCTGGCAAACGCTCCCCATGATGAAACCTACAGTGTCTACGACCTGGGGTACTTCCCACTCCGAGGAGGTTGATCGACTTTATTTTATTTCCTTGTCTACTTCATCCAGACAGGATTAATTCTATTGATTTCCTTGAGCTATCTTCGTTGATGATTTCGAGAAAAATTCCAATCATGTGATGTTAAGAGCGTGTCTCATCACACCTTGGCATCACCTTTTCAGTACATTCCATTTCATTTCACTCCCTTGCAAAGACGATGCCAAGGTGAGGCAGCTGTAGACACGCTAATTTTGACATCATTTTGAGTAAATTTCATATCATATAATAATGCCTCAGAATGGTCTGATAATTAATCATTGATTAATTTTTATTGATATTTTTGAGTGTCGGGTTTAACAGACATGTTTAAGTTAATCAATTAAATTGATTTTAACTCAAATTTCTGCAAAAATATGAAGAAGTCTAAAAGACGTCGACTCAAGTGGACGCCATTTAGAGTTTATTCTTATTTTAACGTTTAAATTTGAATTTTAATTAATTAATTAATTAACTAAAAGGCGTCTGGTAATGTCGACGCGTTTTAAGTCTCCTAAGTGGTTTTAACTTCCCCTCCGGATGTTTATCCTTATCTTAATTAGTCTAAAAGACGTCTACATAGATGGACGCTTTTTACCTAATAAAGATAAAGATAAGTTTTCCCGGATATTTATCCTTATCTTAATTAATCTGAAAGGCGTCAGCCAAGGTGGACGCGTTTTAGATAATTACAGATAAAGATGCATTAATCAGTAATTATCTGTCGGTTAAGATGGATAAATTCGGGATTTTTCTATGTTAATCTCGAACGCAAGAAATGCCTATAAATACCCTGCATGTTGAAGAGAAAAAAAAAGAAGAGAAGAGAGTTGAGTTGAGTTGAGCCATAGCGTTATAGCGAGTTGAAGATCGAAGCAACAACGTCGTAACGCCGGAGCGCTGCCATTCCCAGAAGTCGGCGTCCCTTTCAAGATCTTCATCCTTTCAAAGCTTCAACCGACTGGGCATAAGTTTTTTTCATTACTGCATTTGCATTTTTCATCTTCATTAGTTTCATTCTTTATATTCACTTCATGCAAACACACACCACAACATAATCTTTTAAAACCTACTTGACTAAAGGGGTTTCAAAGCCATTAAACAAGTGAGTTTGCTGTTTAAATATGCTTAACATCATGATTAGTTCAGATACTGCTTCTACTTAAATTCTCATCATAATTCTTCTTTATTTTGTTTCTGTCTCTGCTGCACTCAACAACAACAAGAGATTAAAAGGGGAAATCAACCACAACTTCTGGACGATCCTCAACCTCAAATTCAACAGCAAGAACAAAAAGCAAAGAAAGGGCTCTCTTTCTTCAGCCGGCTGAGGAAGGGGAACCAAGAATTCAATCTTCCGCGTTTGAAAGGTAGGCGATCATATCTCTTTTGAAACTTTTAAGTTAAAAGTTTCTGGCGATCACTGCACTTTAGTTGCTGTTTTTAATAGGTTAGTTCACACTAAACAACATAGATTTTTCATGTTAATCACACGGTCATTCTAAGCACCTACAATGAGGAGTAGGAGTTCGACTCCAGCAAAAAAATGGAGTGTCAGTGGTTGTATTAGAAAGACAAATAAGCATAAATAGAGTCTAGAGTCTTGAGGTCATGCTTAAGCTCTATTGCATGTATTTCTCTTCTAAGGGTAAGTTCATGTGGTGTTCTTGAGAGAATATAGTTTATTCATGGTTATTTCTTTTAGAATTTGATTCTAATGAATATTTTATGTTATTGGAGACTTAGAGAACGTGTGAAATAGTTTAGAGAATGTAGAGAAGAGATTATAAGAGGAAGAAACTAAAAATAGATAGTAAGGAAGCCATAGGGGAACTAAGAGCCGATCTTTCTTCAAAAGGTAGGTGGATAACTCTAAACATGATCTATTTTGTATTAAAAATTATATTATTTTTAAAAACTTTCAAAAGATAATTAATTGGTAAGAAGTTTGTTCTATATATCTACTTTATGATCATCAAGATATAGATTTTTGTGATCTTTATTACTATTTATTTCATGATTATTATTTTAGCTTATGCAATCTGTCCACTCAATCTGTTGTGTTTCCAATTATGATCACATGAGTTATAAATGTTGGTTCTTCTTGATCCGATATCCAATTGAACTAAAAGTTTGATAGAAGCTTACTTAGATGTTATATTAATGTCCAATAAATTTTATAATTTTATGAATATGTTAGTCATTTATTTCATAATTTCTTGTTGGACTATACAATCTGGCCCAATTTCATTACAAGCATCCATATTGGATATGATATTTTGTTTGGAATCCGACGACAAGTAGGTGGAATACTGATTTTTGGTGGCTAAACCAGGAGACGGCGACACGTAACGCCCTGACGATTTTGAGTTATGTGGGACTTAGACTCTCCGGTTCTGCGTAGTGACCAAGACCTTTGCATTATTTCCTTAGATGTTTTGATATTTGTTTTGTTTGACTCCTTATGTTGTAGTTTGGGTGTATGTCCGTTATAATATAATTTGATTTGTTTGATTGACACATAAATATGAAATCATTACTCTATATGTTCATTTGAATTCAACTTAGTCATTTGAATTATTTGATCATCCTGTTTAACTATTCCTTTGCAATCTTATGAATCTGTCTTGACTTTATGATCCATCATATGAATCTAATTTGATAAGCTACTGTGCCATGATATTTGCTATTTAATATAAAATCTGCTCAGGAGACGGTAATACATAACGCCATGACAATTTGATATGTTCTGTTCAATATGTGATATGTTTTGATCATGGCTAGTAGAATTTGATATGTCTAATATGAGTTCGATCATGCCATATATGCTATATGTTAGTTAATTCATTCATATTATTAGAAAATACATTTGATTGATAAACTTATATTTGATCATGTTTCTATCATGTTCTTATTGGGGATATATGTAGAATTGTGTAAGATCATGTTTAGTATAATTGTATAATGTGATTTGTAAAATTACTATATATTAAGTCATGTGGATAGTTTGAAGTTTACTGAGTAGTTGTACTCATAAACTCTATTAACATTTTCAGAGTTTGAGAATGATAATCTAAAATTTAAGAGACTTCTCATTGAGACATTTGACATCTTTTGGAGGTTATTTAGATTTGATGTCGTAGAGATAAAAGAGATTGATATATTTTTCTTTATTTAGTTAGATTGTGAATTTATATACAAATTGATAGATATTGTAATTTGCGTACTTTGATATTAGCTATATTTGGATATTTTAGATTAATTAGTGGTTATGACATTTATTTAAATCATCTTGTGGTTGTTTAGCTCTCATATATGTTTGTTATGATGGAATTTATTTTAAGATTACATAGCCGGAGTTTGAGTAAAAAAAAAAAAAAAAGACTCGGATATAGGACGTTACAATATGGTATTAAAGCATTTATGAGAGTTTAAATATCCACAACCATCTGATCTTAATCCATACCAATTGATCTTAAAAGATATGATGAAGTTTATGATTAATATGATCTTGGGTTTAGATTAGCAATTAAGATAATATCTAGTTTCAAGTTATGGTTTGAACATTTAGGATTAGTGATTGTAGATGTCGTATTTAGCTGATTCTAACAATTAGACTTATACAAAGGAGATTCTTAGTGTGAATGTAGATTAAGATGATTAAGTTTCATCTTTTTAAGGGGGAGAGCCTGTTACATGATGCATATGTTCGTACCATTTATATATTTCCACTAGATCATTGAAAATTAACCTATTTTTACCCATGATTCTTGGATAATTAGTACTAAGGAATGTTTTTACCATAACACACATACTTATGTTCAATTAACAGTCTATTCATCTACATTCACTTGTGTCGCTCAAAAAGCTAGAATGAAATGATAACAACTTTAAAACGTTATGATAAGTTAGTGCCCTTAAATTTCATAAGTGATTCTTGTTTAAGTCTATGACATGTGTTTGATTAGATGTTGATGATCTTAAATCTAATTTTAAGGTAAATAACTAGAATCATACTATGCCATTGATCGTTAGTACTTCTACAAGAAAGTGTAGAGACGACATCGGATATAAGTTCATTTGATAGTAGTGCTAAACTATAAATGTATTCTATAATTTGTTAGAATACTAAAAAGATACTTACAGACATGTACATAATTCTTTCAAAGTGAACTATTAGGCTATCCATAGGCGTATACTTAAGCCCTTCTAATTATCATTTAGGCTTTACCTTTGAATATAAATATAGATTACTTCTAGTTCCATGATAAATAGATTTGCTAAACATATATAATATGTAAATTAATAAGAGAGTGAAAATTACTAAGAGAGTGGACCTATGAAGGGTATCTAAGATTTCAACACATTATCTTTATTAGGAATTGGATCAATCTTCTTAAAGCTCCCAGATTAGAAACAGAACATCGATGACTCATAATTTTCATTGGATCTCTAAAATATTGTGATCATTTGAAGTGTAGATGATTCTTTAGCAATGTACTGTGATGTTAGGATTCTTATGTATCTCAAGTTGAAAATACCCATAAGAGTTAATTTGACATATTCTTATGATATTCAAAGTACTTTTAGTGAGTAATTATAAGTCATGATAAGGTTGTTATGATCATGATTTGTATCCTAATTATTTTAGTACATACTCAACCATATGAGAATTAGTTAGCCATCGATCTCTTTTTAACAATATTCTTAACTATGCCATGATAATATTATCTATTGATTAATTATGTTGATTAACTAAATCGGATCTCAAGTCTATAGATATTAAATCAAAAGTATATATTAATCACATTACAAATGCTTCACAAACATAGATCTATTTATCGTAGTGATCTGATCTTGATTGATTAATCCTTTAATCTTATTCTATAGTCTTAGAAATAAGTATGAGTAATCTATTAATGCAAAGATAGATTGTTAGAATCTATCAAATTTCGAGGACGAAATTTCTTTAAGGGGGAGTAGATGTTATGCCCCTTACTTTTACAACCTATTAATGAATTTAATTAATTTAAATTAGATCGATTAATTGATTATGAGAGTCTATTAGTGAGTTTGAATAAATTGATTTAGTCCAATTAACTCAATTATGAAAATCCATTAGCCCAATTATACTACTAAGGATAGCCTACTAATGTAGTTAAAATTCTAGATTGACGTATTAAACAGCTACATAGTAAAATAATGATAACTTTCTATAAATATTTTTGATTAAGACATAATTGGTACCATTAGAAAGATCACAAAAAGATCTATAATTTTGTAGAAGATCATTTTTACTAAATTAGATATTATATTAATCACAAATATCGATGATCAATTTTAGAAAAGGGTTGTCCATAGGGAACAAGTCTTAATTAGATTATGATTTGAATTATGAAACAAAAGATGATATAATTAAAATTAATCACGACCTAAAAAGTTATGTATGCTATATTTGACTTGAATTAGAAGTAAAATATAATAAATCTGAATATAATTAAGATTTAAATTAATAGGTAGAAAGCCATAATTAGAATCCTATTTGAACTAGGATTCTGTACACAGATTTACTTAATAAAGTCTTAATATTTTAAGCATAACTTCATGTATAAAATTTTAAATTAAGTAAGACAACTTCCATTAAAATGATGACTCAAAATTCTAGAAGTTTTATGAAGACTTTAGATTTACAATAAGTTGTTTACTAGTCAGAATAAAGACATCTTTAGAAGAAAATGAAATATGCTAAATTTCTGAGTTCGAAATGCTTAGGACAACATATTAGTAAAATAGGCATAACTTTTTGTATAAATGTCCAAAAATAGTGAGATTGATAGCATTAGAAAGATAATAAAAAATTTTAAAATTTTTTAGAAGAGAGTTTTACTAATTCGGACGTTTAAGGGGTCTAATTTGAAAATTTTCAGAAATAGAAACTGTAGGTGGTGTAAATAGAATTTGATTTGTACTAAGAAGAGACTTTGACTTAGAGATTAAGTCATGAGGAGTAGGAGTTCGACTCCAATAATGAAAGAGAGTGTTAGTGGTTGTATTAGGAAGAAAAATAAATATACATAGAGTCTTGAGGTCGCTCTTAAGTTCTATTGCATCCAACTCTCTTCCAAGAATAAGTTCATGTGGTGTTCTTGAGAGAATAGAGTTGATTCATGGCTATTTCTTTTAGGAATTTGATTCTAATGAATGTTTTATGTCATTAGAGGTTTAGAAGACGTGGGAAAGAGCTTAGAGAATGTAGAGAAGAAATTATAAGAGCAGAAAACTATAGATAGATAGTAAGGAAGCAATAGGAGAACTAAGAACCGATCTTTCTTCAAGAAGTAGGTGGATAACTCTGAACATGGTCTATTTTGTATTAAAAATTATATTATTTTTAAAGACTTTCAAAAGCTAATCAATTAGTAAGAAGTTTGATCTATATATCTACTTCATGATCATCAAGTTTCATATTTTTGTGATCTTCTTTACTATTTATTTCATGATTATTATATCTGCCTATACAATCTATCCATTCAATCTGTTGTATTTCCAATTATGATCATATGAGTTACAGATGTTGGCTATCTTTGGTCTGATGTCCAAGTGAGCTAAATTTTTTAAATAATCTTACTTTGAATGTTAGATTCATGTCCAATAAATTTTATAATTTTTTGAATACGTTTATTGTTTATTTCATAATTTTCTTGTTGGAATATACAATCTACCTAGATAATTTTGAAATCTCAATTTGTAGATCTTATATCTCATTTGATGCATGTTCAAATCATGAAAAATTTTGTAGAGACGTTAGTTATATGGTCCTTGACTTTTCTGTAATGTTTGAAAATTTTATGATCCCGATTGCTATTTATTTTGCCTTCTATTTTGATTTGTTCAAATCTTATTTAAGTTAGATTCTTATAATCAAAGTGAAAATCTAAAATCATATCAAACTAATTCTGAAATTAATGAAACTTTGTCCACACTTGAAATATAACTTATTTTATGAATCTGTTTGATAATATTCGACCTATTTGTTGATTTTTCAATTATGAAAATTAGTCTTAATGGCCGAAAAGTATATTTCTTATTCCAAAAAATCTGAAATAATTCCTCAAGCTTATATTTCTATCTAGTAACTTATTGGCATAAGATTTACTATGATTTTCTATATATATGACTATGATGATTCTTTGAGTGGTTATTTTGTATATAAAAGTATGTGTTTTAACTCTTATATATATGTATCAACTTGATAATTCAATTTTCAAATCTATGCTCATCATTTGCTCAATGTTATCTTATTGTGCCATATTTGTATGAGACGTTTGGATATTGCCATCTTAAGGTGATAATTTGTCTGATTCCATTAAAAGCATCCAAATTGGATAGGGTATTTTGCTTAGAACCTGAGGGCAAACGGATGGAATTTTGATTTATGGCCGGCTAAACTAGGGGATGGCGATACGTAATATCTTAACAGTTTAGAGTTGGGTGGGACTTAGACTCCCAAGTTCTGCGCAGTGACCAAGTCCTTTGCATCATTTGCTTAGATATTTTGATATTTGTTTTGTTTGTTTCTTTATGTTATGGTTTTGGTACATGTCCATTGTAATATGATTTTATTTATTTGATTGTCATATAAATATGAAATATGTGTTCTATATGTTCATTTGAATTCAGCTTATTTATTTGAATTCTTTGATCATCCTGTTTAACTATTCCTTTGTAATCTTGTGTGTCTGTCTTAACTATATGATCCATGATATGAATATGATTTGATAAGCTACTATGCCATGATATTTTTTATTTTATATGAGATCTGTCAGGAGATGGCGATATGTAACGTCTTGACAATTTGATATGCTTTGTTCGATATATGACATGGCTAGTAGAATTTGATATGTCTGATATTAGTTCGATTATACGATATATGCTATATGTTAGTTGATTCATTCATACTATTAGAAAATACATTTGATTTGATAAATTTATATCTGATCATGTTTTGTATCTTATTTTTATTAAAGATATATGTAGAACTGTGTAAGATCATATTTTGTATAATTATATAATGTGATTTGCAAAATTTACTATATGCTAAGTCATGTGGATGGTTTGAAGCCTACTGAGTGGTTATACTCATAAACCCTATTAAGATTTATAGAGTTTGAGAAGGAGAATATCAAATTTGAAGGGACTTATGATTGAGACATTTGACATCTTTAGGTGGTTATTTAGATTTGATGTAGTAGGGATAATGAGAGATTAATATATTTTCTTTATTTAGTGAGATTGATATTTTATATACAAATTAATGGATACTATAATTTGCGAATTTTGGTATTGGCTATATTTGGATATTTTGGATTAATTGATGGTTATGATATTTATTTAAATCATCTTGTGGTTATTTAGCTTTCATATATATTTGTTGTGATAAAATTTATTATGAGATTATGTAGTCAGAGTTCGAGGAAAAAAAAAGGCTTAGATATGGGGCGTAACATATCATATGTGGAATACTTCAGTTTTGCATCATTCAATTTTTCACTAAAGTAAGCCACATGATGTCCTTGTTGGCTCAAGACTCCTCTTATGCCTACCCTGAGGCATCACATGAAACTTCAAAAACTTTGGAAAAATCTGGGAGGTGGAGGACTGGGGCTTGTACTATTTTCTCTTTGATTTACCTAAAGACTCTAAAGGGAAGTTTGATCCAAATAAAGGCGCCTTCTTGAATGCAATTTGTGATAGGTGTTGTGATGGTGTTGAATCCTCTAATGAACCTCCAGTAGAAGATAGCTAGACCATGGAAACTACGAATATCATGGATGGTTTGTGGTTCTGGCCAATCTACAATGGCTTTGACCTTTGAAGGGTCAACAGACACTCCCTCATATGACACAACAAACCTTAAGAATATCACCCTCCCGGTCATGAAGTCACACTTTCTAAGTTGGCAAACAAGCTTTCTCTCCTTAAGTTTTGAATGCAGTTTTCAATTCATTCTCTGGGCAAATTCGAACTTGATGGTAGCCACTTTTAAGATCAATTTTGGAAAAGATGGTGGTACCAACCATCATGTCTAGCATGTCATCTAGCCTACAGCTAGGAAATCTGTATTTAACAGTGATCTTGTTGATGGCACGACTGTTAACATACATATGCCAGGTGACATCTTTATTAGGGGTAAGTAAAGTTGGGACAACACATGGGCTCTTGCTAATCCTCAAAATCCTTTTCTAATAAGCTCCTTAATTTGTTGTCTCAATTCGGCATGTTCAATAGGATTCAGGCAGTAGTGTGGAAAATTTGGCAAGGTTGCCCCAGGAACAAGATTAATGGAATGTTGTGTATCCCGCATGGAGGCAAACAGTCTGGGAGATCATCTAGAAAGACATCCTGATATTCCTCTAAGATCACTCTCACTTCCTCTGGATGTTGGATGGGATTCTCCTCAGGTACCATACTCATAACTAAGTCACGAATTGGGGCTCCTTCAGCAATATCTATTTCAAACGTGTGAACATTGATCAAGTTAAGACTCACTTCATTCTTTGAAAGTTTCTTTTGCTCTTCTAGCTCTCTTTGATTGAGGGATGTGTCTAGGGAAGGCTTGGATGTCTTGTTCTGAGGACTTGGGTCCTTAGTTTTGGAGGAGGAGGAAGTTGGGGATGGATTTAGTGAATCCTCCACTAAGACTTGCTCCTTTTTTATTTATGGGTTTGAGTGGGGAAGGATGGAGCATGATCCTTTTTCCTTGATGTTCAAAAGAATAACAATTTGATCGCCCATATGAGGTGACTTTCAAGTCATATATCTAAGGCCTGCCTAATATGATGCTACCTACCTCCATGGATAGACCAAATTTTCTCCTCGTAAGAATGAAACTTTAGGGGTACTAGGCAACGGGTCCTAATAGGAATGAATGAAGCATCGACCTATTTAACTTTGTATGGATTGGGGTGTTCTTCTGGGACTAACCCAAGACGGGAGACAAATTTAGTGGAGATTGCATTGATACAACTCCCATTGTCAATGATGACCTTCCACACTTAGTCTCCTATCTTGATAAAAGTTTAGAAAATAGAGGTCTGACGCCAGTCATCCTCCTTAGATTGGGTAAAAATACACCTCACAACTCCTAGTCTAGAACCATTAGGAAGTTCAAAAATGTCATCAAACCTCATGTATCCTAAGACATCACTATGTTCTACAAACTCCTCAGCCAAAGACAGGTCTGGTTCATACACTTTTACCTCTTGTTGAGTATAAGAATTTTATTCTTCCTCATACTCGTAAATTAAGAGACCTTAAAGTCCTTTATTGGGACATTGGCTAGCACAATGACCAAAACCTTGACATCTGAAGCATTGGACATGTGAACCGGTATTTTGAGGAGACTCATGTTAGGAGTCAACTAGAAACGCAGCGGAAACAACCGGACTCCATGTGATATCGTTGTTGGAATCGAAAACGGACTGTAAAAGAATTCAGAAGAATCGTTCTTCATCTTTGCAGGGTTTCGAATCTCCCGTGCGAAGTACCAATGTGCTAATCGCACCGGCGCTTGATCTCTAGAGATATCCATATGAGCTCTCGATGTAGACGAGTTTCCCTCCTTGACTTGAAGACGTCGATTGGATCTTAAAACCTCCACCATGCAGTTGAAGAGGACATAGAGAGAGAGAGAAAGGGAGAATAGTCGTATGCTTCTTCAAGAGGGAGAGAGAGAGAGATAGATGAGAGGAGAATTCTTATGGGTTGTTATGTACGTACACTACCTCCTTTTGGCCCTTATTACCTCCTTTAATAAAAGATAATGCCAAACCCCAATTCTCGTAATTATCCAAGAGCTTGGCTTAGGATAATATTCTCCATTAAATATTCCATTATTATCCTACGAGTTTTCATAAAAATCCGAATAATGGAATATTTAACATCTCTCTCCGTCTTTCGAGAACTCTTATGTATGTGACCCTCTGGGTCCATATATCAGTCTGGTTTCAGGTCCACTAAACTTAGAACTCTTTCTTAAGTTTAGTATTTAATAATTTATTATTTAAACATTATATGTTAAATAAATTTAATAAATAAATAAATTATCATCTGATGATAAATCCACTAGACCTTCTGACTATGAACGACACCAAGCACTATCTCATGATCCCATAAGATATAAGGGATACCATTCCCTTTGTTGAACCTATCCATCTGCAGATACCGAACATATGTAGTCCTTCACCCATCCAATGTCCCAACAACACAAGGGTATGGTTTCACTGTCAAACGCCTTAAAGCATTGTATGGATGAATTCTAATACTCAGTTAACTTCTAGAAAGACACTTCTTTCAATTGACCCTGGCCAGGGAGTTATGAGTATATGTCCATAGGGCATTCTCTCTCCAGTGGTATACCAAGAGTGAGTGATCTCTTGTTGTTCCCTCAATTTTCTTCGCAAGCTTTCCACTATATCTGAAAGACTAACTATCGTGGACCTAATGGCTAAAGTCTATAAACCCGAAATCAAGACACAATAGTCTACAAGTAAGGTATCTTTGATGACTCAAGTCTAAGGACCAACTGTGCTACTACAACAATTGAATACCCTGGTTGACAATTAGGTATAATGACCATCTAGGAATTCTTATTCGGGTCTATTCAGTGAGCTCATTCTCTAGTGAGAACCCACAAGTTTGTCTTAGTGTCACCACACCAGTGAATGTGAGATCACTCGCCCTCATCGTATGAGCAGATATAACTCGTGCCGATCTTTTTGGATATTTGATGTCTATCTCAAATATCTTATGATCGAGAAAAATTTAAGACAAATATTTAACAGAAGATTTATCTGACTATCATGATCTCATCATGATTCAATATCCTTTACATATGTCTATGGACTTCATTACAATAGGTAAATATACAAGAACCACATAATGAAAAGAGTGCCTTTATTAAAATATTAAACTAGAATGTACAAACTGAGTTTATGATTGGCTTTCAGCCCATCAAATTCTATCAACTCATGTGTGTAAGCACACTTACCCTGATCGTCCCTCCTCACATGTGGGGTATTTGGAAATATCCTTGCTGGGGTGGTGGGAGGATGTGGTAGGGCAGGAGTGTTCCAGTGGGTGGTGTAAGAATAAAATTAACAGTAGGCGTCCTAACTAGGGTGGTGGGTTCAACACTTGACCTTTCTTGGAAAGTCATGGGATGGCCAATGGTACCACTTTGTCTAGGGAAAGAAGGTCTTGGCTGGGGGGAATGCTGAAATCTCTCTAAATCAAGAGCAATTTGATAAGCATGTTCAAGGGTGGTCACTTCGCGCAAAAAGAGTTTGTGTTGAATGCTCTCATGGAGTCCTACCCTAAACCTAGACAAGGTCACAATGGTATCCTCATTTACACCGCATCTAAGAAGATATTCATCAAATCGGGTGATGTATTTAGACACAAGTATGCCACCTTGTGACAAGTTTTGCCATTTGATCCAACAATCTCTGTTGATAAGAAGTGGGCAAATATTTCTCTCTCATTTTTCCAATCATCTCATCCCATGTTTCTATGGGTTCTTGTGTTCTAGCTATGAGGAGATGCTCAACATTGAGCCAGTAAATCTTTGCTTGTCCTTTAAGCTTCATTTTGGCCAAATGCACTTGCGGGCATCAGACATGGTATACCACTCAAAATAGGGGTTCATTCTGGCTTCTCAATCTAAGTAAACTATGGGGTCCAAAGTCCCATTGAAGCTTGGTGCTTCAATCCTTATCCTACGCAAAACTTGCTCATCTTGATCATGGTGATCACGTAGGGCTCTTTCAAGAGGTGTGCGGTTTCGATCGCGGTGTGGCTGATTCCTATGAATTCTACGCTCAATTGGACTCCTAACAAATTCATCATCATCAATCACTTCATTCACGCTAGCTTGAGGGGCTTCAAGTGCATCAACCCTATTTATTACCCCTCTCGTAGTGTTGTGTAGGGTGGTCATGGACCGCTCCATGACTTCCCTGCATTAGCTTAATTAGTTGCTTGCTGCTAGGGATTAATCTAGCTTGGCCAAGATGGCCTCAAGAGTGTTGGAATTCATGATGGGATTGGACTGAGAAGGTGGCTGCCGGTACAGTGTACTATGCCGGGTAGTCATGCAAGGAAGGAGGGTACATAACCTTCTAGTGGAAGAAAACTTACTATTTATATTAGTTAAAATCGGATTTACACTATAAGAATTTAAAGTCTACCAGATGAAAAGTCATCAATTTCTAAGAAAATCTTTCAAGAGAACCACTGACAAATTCAACTCCTAAGCCCTTGAAACTCTAGCCCGAAAGCATTCCAAAAATAGCAAAATTTTGCTCAAAGTGGGGATTTGGCTAAGAAAATGGTGGAATTTGACCTCCGAAATGACGCCTTATGGCATCCTCATTCCGATTCCAAATTGGGGTTGTGGACCGAAATCAGACAACTGACTACAAAATTACGCCCAATTTACTGATAAGGTGTCAAAAAAGGTACAAGAAGGTCATAGATGCAAGGATGATATGCCAAAAGGTGTGCCCTAGGACCTGACATGTATGAACAAGCCAAAGAACTTGCTCTGATACCAAATTTGATGTGGGACAAGTATGGACCCAACTTCCGCAAGCCAAAACCAATTAGCAATTCAACCAACTACATGATTTACGAGCTCACACGGTGACTCAATTCAGTTCACGTGGTGAACTCGTAATGATCAAGCGGTTAAGCACGCTTGCAAATTAGACCATTTAGAGATAAATGGGTAAAGAGGAGCTATGCCTCCACCTTAAGATTTGGGTGTACCCGTAGTTAATGGGTGAGATTTGACGCCCTTAGAGCGTAGGTTCTCACAAGTACTCTCTCTCACCCAATATCGATACATACAAATTTAGTGGATTTGACGATCTCTCTCACTGTACGCATTGATGAAAGCAAATACTAGACAAACAAGCAACTATATGAGGAGAAGGGACAAGTCACACACCCTGCTAGTTTGTGAAAATCATTCCCAATCAGAGACATGGTTGTACGCAAAGATGCACGTCGATGTATGCACAGTGTCAATATTACAACCAAAACTAAACACCTCACACATGAGAGGTGAACTTGAGAAGAAAAATCACAAGACAGAATTAAAGTAATAAATTGGGAAGGGGAGTTGAAAGGGTCTGGCTAAACTCCTAGAATCTGAAAAGTTTGTGTAACTCTTGGAAGCTGAAGAGTTTTCGTAACTCGCAGAAGCCGAAGAGCCACCCGTTGTAACTTTAGAAGATAAAGGATCTTTTCGTAATTGTCGGAAGCTTAAGAGACCTTTATACCTTGATAGAAACGCTTCAGAAATCTGAACCAAGTAGGAAAGATGAGGATGTTGCCGACATTGTGATGAAGTTGTCACTTCTTTCCATGCTTAGATCTTGTTGGATAAGATGCCACCTACTGGTTTTGAAGACGATATCGATGTTGTTGCAGCAGACCACCTATGTATACGTTGCTCGGATCTACTCCTACTACTCTCTCTAGATGTTTAGATCTATTGAAAAATTTGTGAAAGATGGATGCTGGTTGCAGGGTTGGGAAAAATGGATGGACATGTGATCTGTACTAAAAACAAGGGAGGGAAGAGAGGTGACAGAGGTGCTAAAAAATGTAGAAGCAGAATTGTGATTTGCTCATAGGGGCGATAACTATGTAGCCTACAAGGTGAGAACGAGAGAGAATGGGTAGAAGACATGCGTAGGCGTGGCTGCTTTAGGAGATGGGAAAGAGGGAGAGAGGGGGCGTGGGAGAGGAAGAAGGTGGGGGTTATGGGTTGGGAAGAAGACTTCTCCCCTCCCCCTTTAGGAGTTTCACACTCACACCATGGTTTCCCACCACAATAATTCCAAAAATGGGATTTTTCATTCATACCATGCCATTATAAGGGCGGTGAGCCTCTATTTATAGAGAGCTCATAAAACATTTGACTTTTATGTCCTTTACATAAAATAGAAACGACTATCATATCCTAGATGGACACTAAAGACTAAAATGCCCATAGAAACATACTGGAATAGCAAGACTAATATAAACGGGCCACAAAGTGGGCCTTAGTGTTCTTCATAAACTATAACAAAGCAAATATGAAGAAATAACATATCTAATAGTATCCATCATCTCCAATAGTGTGGGATTGGAAGTGCCCTCACCATGTGAGGGAGAGATCGATGGCAGTTCTCAGCATGAGAGGCGGCATTCTTCGTGTGTTCTTAGCTTTCTTCATGTGCGCTTCGAGTGGTGGTGGCCCAGTGATGTTGCTATGCATGAGAAGTGATCGATTGCCTTGCCTAGGCGGCCTCGGTGTGATTGGTTCGTGTTCATGAGAGGCAAGTGACGACGAATTTTACACTCATAGCTATTTTTACGTAAATAAAGTTGTAATTTCAAACTAATTTTCCAGTACTATTATAGAAACATGAAAAGAGATGATTTTGATGTTCCTGGATGCACATAGATTCTCTTACATGATCCCTTCTTCTTGAATTTCCCATATGTTGATTCTTCATGCAAATCTGTTCTAGACGTTGAAATAAGTCATGAACAGGTGACGTGATTTCTGGGGATGACGCGATTCAGCATGAGTAGTGGATGGTTGGCAACCTTGTTCCTCCCATATTACGCTAAGTATAGATTAAGTGTCTTGCATGTTAAATACACTGTTTATTCTACATCTTTGGTTGATATTGAGGGCTTTATTTCCGTAAGTATTTTCTACGAAAAAATTATTTTTTATGCATGAACCCATGAATTGATCATTTTTATTATTAGAAGACATGATTTTGAAGTATTTTAAAATAGTAAATTGCCATGAGTTACCTTTAAAATTTTCAATTTTTACTATTATTGATAATTATCCTAACAGTATGAAAAACGTCAACCAAAGGTGACGTGATTCACAATTCACATCATATGTGTGTGACACGATTTAGGTTGTTCATGTCAGAAGCTTGTTTAAGCGTGTTGCACAGCATGTTTAAGCTCTTGACTATTGAACTATTGTTCATGACATTGTCACAGAGCATACTGCATACATAATTAAGATGATAATTTGCGATGGACAATGTCATCATAGGAGGTTAAGTGTCCAACCCACAATGGCATCTTTGTAGGGGAAGACTAAGAATAAGATATGAAACGGACTTGAGGCAATGAGTTAAAATCCTGAAAGTGTGCTTGCTTGTGGTCCACTGACCATGAGTGAGATATGTTAATCCCCTGACTGTGCAGCCAAAGATCTAATGGGCTTTGCCTTACCATTAGATGATGATGATGAATAACATGAACTATGACTCCTTAATATGTGATTGGATACATGTCCTATGTAAAAGTGAGAATATGATGCATAATTTTGAATGATGATGAAGATGATATGTTGTGAACTAATAGCCGTGGTTAAGACGCATGCTTGCATGTTTAAGAATACATATTATGCGTATTCGATTATACATGAGATAGATCGATATGAAAGACTAGTTGTAGATAGACTTGACTTAGATGTTTAATGAGCATATTAGGACTTAAGAATGCTTACATATATGTTATAGACTATAGTACATTTATATGTTTAATTATCATGTCTTTCCTTTATGATATAGTTATGGAAAACTGTGAATGGTTGGTTTTCTGAGCTTGTTGGGTTCTATGTGACTCACCCTTTCATGCTAACTTATTTTTCAGTTGAGGGAGACTTGGTTGAGGTAGGTGAGACTAAAGTAGTTGTTCTAGAAGCTTTAGGCTTAAGTTGAAGTAAGTTATATAGAAATAGGTTTTCTTTCATATTTAAGTAGCAAGAGATGTAATAGGGTTTAACTTTAACATATGAGATGTACTCTTATTAGAGATCTTGGACGTAAAGACTTTATATTTTGTTTCAGCAATTATTTAATGGATTATCTTGTGGCAATGATGATTGCATTCGTGGTGATTATTGGTTTTGTTTCTTATATACTAATTCTGTACGGTTCTTAAGAAGATGCTTGGGTTGTTCCCATTGTGGCCCACTCGCACCGTTGATATGCTGTAGGCCGGCACGACCAAACAGAGTTGGCAAGGCGGGGCCGTTACAATGTGTGCATCATCTAAGGCAAGGTCACTCCCATTGTATCTTGTTTGGTTTTCATTTCTCACTTATGAGGTTCTTATTATTAGTGTAGCCAAATGACATCAGTTCAGGATACGGATTTTTCAAGTGGGCCGAACAAATTTCCAAGCCTGGCCAGAAGGGAAGTGCATCCAGTGAAGGCAAAGAATGTGAACACCATGACATTTTGGAAGATGTAAAACAGTCAATCGAGAAAGAGATGTTCGCAGCAGAACGCACTTCCCTCCTTTGTGACCAATTGTTATCAAAACTTGAACAATTGGACTTCAAAATTAAGAAGTGATGCTTGTATCTTATGTAAAGTTTTGAACATTACAGTCGTTTCATACATTATCTCCCCTTTATGGTTAATAAAATATTTCAAGCTACTTATTTTAGCGCATTGATGTGTTCAAGTTTCCATTCATTATCTTTAATAATTGACTACCAATTGCTATCTCCTAGCCAATGCATAGGCATTAGAATAAGGACCCACTACTCTATAATGTCCCTAACTAATGACCCCATTAACCATTAACCTACCAACCAATGACTCTGTATCTTGATAGGAAACATGTTTTTTGATATTGAGTTAGTATAAATCATCTAATATAAAATGTTAAAACATTGAATAAGGTAGACTTTGATATTTAGTAAATTTTTATGTTATCTTTTAATTAACGTAAATCTTTTTTATATGAAACTTAAATTTTTTTATCAATTTGTACATGGGATTATTGCATTATTGTCGACATCATTTTATATGGTAGCAAAATCTCAATACTAACATACCACGCCTGTTCTTAAACTCTCGACTGCGTCGAGTTGTGCACCAATTGCGTCTCATAGCACCTCAATTATACGTTAAGGATAAAGACTTGAAAAGTATACGTTAACCCGCTAAGCTTTTAATCAGGCCAGGAAAATTAATTTTGATTATTATGTAAGATTTAATTATCATACGTACAATTAATAAATAAACTTCTGAATATCATCTACTCCATGTGGCATGTTTCTAAGTTGACTTCATGTAAAATTTACATCTTGACTTACTTTTTTATTAATAAAATTAACAACACTATGTTTTAACAATTTTAATTTTATTTAAGTAATAATGTGTAGAAAATAGTGACCTTATTTGAGACAAAGTTATATAATTAATTAATCTTAGGCCAATGGACTTAATACGTTATATGCAGTTTTGAGGAGAGAAGAAAAAAATGAGTAATTCTTTCTTATTCTCTACCAAACAGAGTTTTAAGTCAATAGCCTTTATCCTCGGATAAGGAGGGCGAAATCGTCCTTTTCCTACACCTGTCATCGTGCTTAACCGTACATTTTATCAAACGGGAAATAAGGATAAGGCCATGCTTCTCCGGTCACATGCCAAACACATTGAACATTAAGGATAAGGATAACTTGTTCTAAGATGACTTAAGCCCATTCTAGTCAATTTTTATTCTAATACCAAACATGACCTTAGCAAGCAGGCGCACTTTTAGAGCTTAGTTGAGGAGTAGAGATCCTTGTCCACTTCCTTACAACTGTGGGACAACAGTACATTTTTCCTTTCTTTTTTTTTTAATAGATAATGGGACAACGGGACTAAATAATTACTCTCTAACGTGGAGAATAGAACAATGGTGAAGAACGCCTTTGAGCAAGAGCAGACCAAACTTGTACACAAAAGTGATCCGAGTAAAAGATTCCACAAGTGTTTATGGGAGAAGAGAAGAATAAAGACGAATAAGAAAAAAATAAATTTGATTTTACTTTGACAAGCGAAATAACTTATAATGGTGCAGAATAACGCATTTGAAAAATAAAGAAAATATACTATCCAAGACCTACGAATTGTTTATTCTTCTTATTCCGTCAACTCAACGGACTTCACAAAACTGTCAAACCGAAACATCTCTTATTTTAGTATACGTGATTCCGACCCCACGTAATAACTTATTCTGCAAACAAAATGAGACCATATAAAGGACGAATGAGAGCGGGCAAAAAACATCCAGAGATAACTTGAAAATGAGACCAGTGTTTGTAAGGAAGAGAGAGTTGATTGGTCAAGTTCGTCCAGTTGGCTCATGTACCCCATCCCTATGTGTACTAGGCAAAAATAAGCTTCACATCCTCCACAGACTACCCTGCGATACTACACAGCTGGTTCAATGATAGTAGGTATGATTGCCAAACAGCACCAGCCGCTCCGCAACATTGTTCCACCACCTATGCAAACACAAAAGTCAAAAGAGACAATACAACCCTAGGAACAGAAACATTCTTCAGTAAGGCCTCCCCACCCACATCCTGCTGCGGAGGCATAGCTAGGTAGTAATGAGCTAGCACTGACACACCCGACGCAACCAATGCTGCTCATAATTAGCCGAGCGGGTTGTGGACGCTTCGGCTGTGGTGTCGGGGGTCGCCGCTACTTGCACTGCTGCTACTGCTGCTACTGCTGCTGCGGCTTGCTGCCGATGCAGGGCGCGGCTCTCTTCCTGCCGGGTATGCACTTGGCCTTCACGCTCCTCTCCTGTGCCTCCTCCCCCCGCGCCTCGAAGACCTCCCCCAGCCCGCACTTGCTGCTCCTGCACCAGCCCCCTCCCACATGAGTCAGAAAAAAGAAGGAACAAAAAAAGGCTGAGGTGTGATGATCTACGGTTCCGAGACGCAGATGTTGTCGTCGGATACATTATACCATACGTATATGTAGCTAGGTAGTCTCTGGATGCCCGAAGTTGTGTTAAAACTGGTCAAAGAATAATCTATTTTTCTTGATGTTAACATTCTAACTCTAATATTGTATCGCGTCGAATCTTTCCTTCCACCATCATGGTGACAATTAATGCATCTTATGGAAGTAATTGAAGTTTATTAATAATTGTACTGATTGACCAATGATCTATATATCTCAATCGCTAGTAATTATTAATTTTTTTATAACGATACCAGCTAACAGTCAGCTGTCCGGATCCACGGATCGAATACCCGAACGTGCTTGCCACAGGGCTCGCAGCAGATGTTAACACCGCTCTTCTTAACTACTTACTGATCGATCGGTCCCGAGGAGATGGCGGAAGAAGCTACGCAGAAAACTAAGCATACCTCTCTTCGTTGTAAGAAGAAGACTTCTTGAGGCAAGGGCCGGAGGTCGCCGCGGCGGCCCGGCTCTCCGTCATGGACTCGACGATGCTGCCACTGAAGTACTCCTTGTCCTCCCGCTGCAGGTTGCCGAACCGGGGGTTCTCCGACATGCAGTTTATCTCGTCCTCGTCCTCCTCCGCCACCGCCGTTGCGGCCGCCGCCCTGCAGAGCACCCCCCGGTGGAGGCTTCCGGCGCTCTTCCTCCCGCTGGTGTTGGGGGTGCTGGCCAACGTCACCGCGGCCATCGCCGCCGATTTCGGCGGCGCGCCCCGCGCCTTGGTCCCCGCCGCCGAGCCGCAGGCGATGAGCTGGAGCAGGATGGAGCCCCGGGACTGCTGCCCCGGCTCCTCCGCGGCGTCGGCGTCGTCGAAGCGGGTGGACCCGCCGCCCGCACCACCGGGGTTGGTGCCTCTGGCTGCGGTAGCCGGAGGGTGCGCTTTCTCCGAGGAGGAGGAGGACGGCGGCGAGGCGTCCTCGTCCAGGACCAGCTCGGTGTGGTGGCCGCACCCTGCGACGGCATTACAGGCGATGGCCATCTCGTCAGTGGACACGCCGCGGGAGCATCTGGTGTTCCTTCTTCCGCGGCGCCATGGGGCCTTGTCCTCATCCGCTTCCGCCTCCTCTGCCTCCGGGTCGTCGTCTTCGCGGTCATCCAGGTCGTCCCCCGGTTCCTCCAGGTGGAAGTGACGGGGCGGCTGCTTGCCCAGAAGTGGTAATTTGGAGCTCTTGTGGGAGACGAGCTGGAGCTGCTGGAATCGCTCTGACGCAGCGGAAGCGAACATACGAGACAGGAGGACCCGTCAGAAGGGCGGGGGAGGAGCGAGCTAGGGGCCCGTTAGACTTTTGTATGGAGAGAGAACTAACCAGAGCAGCCTTCAACGATCTCGGAGCCCTTGAGGATGTACTCGGACCCGTCCGCCGGGTAGATCGCGTCGTTCTCGGCGAGGTCGTTCCACACGTAGCCGTTCTTGTAGCTCCTGTTTTTTTTTTTTTTTTTTTTTTTTTTTTGACAACTCCATGAGAAAGTAATTAAAGACGCGCAACCCAGTTCCAGCTCTCACGAGCGATAGAAGACAGCGTGTAAAAGTAAGTAGGTGGAATCTGAAAAAGGCAGGCAAATTTAAAGCAGGAGTATGGCCTTCTGGAGCAGGAAACATAGAGGAAGAGGGCTGATGGGACTGGTGTAAAAAGCCTAGAGAGACGGAAGAAGCCCATTTGCGTTCACAGACCTTTTACAGGACCAGGAGAACAGGGAGGGCATCCCTCTCCCCCTCAGAACCGTCAGCCTGTCCATCACGTCTGCAGCACGTCAAACCCAAAACCAACAAGTCACCCATCAGAAATTGCATGTCCAGAAAGAGACGAAAGAGCTGAGAAGTGAGAAGAATTATGGCAGGTTGGGTTGCAGCAGCTGGTCTCAAGAAGAAACCGAAGCAGAGACCTTTGAGGCGGAGGTGCTGGGTGGGGACATGGGCGACCTCCATGAAGTGGGGCTGCTCGAGCTGCCCGTTCCTACAGAGGTAGTAGACGACCTGGACCTTCCGAAAGGGCCTCGCCTTGGGCTGTAGGCACGCCCTCGCCCTGTCTGGGCTCGTCTCCCTGCTCCTCCTTGCTCTGGCCGCCCCGCCACCGCCGCCTACCACCGCCTCCATAGCTCTACTATCCTCACCCCTTCGCTTCCCAGCTGGTCCGGCAAGAGAGGAGAACTGTGGAGGCAGACCGGAGAAGCGGGGCGGGTGAGCACCGAGCACAATATAAAACCCACGTACTGACGGAGATCTTCTTCCGGATCCTTCGCATCATATACACAAAAAAGACGACCTAGCATTACCGGCGTATGAAGTCACCGGCGATAGTGCTGCTATGAGATGGAGGCGTAGCCTAGGCAGCGAAGGAAAGCAGCGGTAATTTCAAGCCCGAGTGTTCACTTATTCTGTCTGTTTCTGCTGGGGTACTTTTTTGTGCTTTCGGATTATCCGTATCCGTTTCAGAAGTGAAGTTCCCTTTTTTAGAAGAAAATTAATTGGAACTTTTTTGATAGAGCTGTCCTTTTATTTTTTTTCTCCATGTTAGAAAAAAGTGTACCAACAGTTTCTTAAGAGACTTATTTTCTGTATGTCATCAAAGTTTTAAAAACACCAAGTTTACACTCTTTGTCTTATTGGTGGCGTCACAAATAAAAGTTATATTTTTTTTGAAAAAGTTATAATTTCATCACTCCACCTTTTGACTTGCAAGTATAATATTTCAAAACTTAAGATATTAATTCATTAAGGTGTAAGATCTTTACACATTGGAGCTCCCTAGCAGGCCTTCCACTAACCATAATACTTCAAAACTTAAAAGTATTTAATTCTTTAAGTCTTTAAAACTTAGACTATTTAGGTTACTAGAGAGCAAGTTTATACCAACAACAACAGTAATGGAAACCTACAATTTTCTTTGACAAGTATTGCACTTCTTATAACTTGATCATCTCGAAGCTAAGTTCGACGAACTTCTTTATGACGTTCAGTAGCAATTGCATCTCCCCATTGATGCCCGCCTATGTAAGGATCTTGGTAGGGAGACGAAGAACGCAGTGAAATAAGAAGATTAAAATATTGTCTCGCCCTTTCTCGATCTGTTTTGAGAAGAAAAAGAATAGAATAGTGATCAAACATCACTTTGCGAGGAGTGAAATCTGCAAACTTGTGTTTCCGATGGAGGGATGCCGCTAGTCACATAGTTGCTCGGCTTTCAACGGTATCCATGCGCTCCTCCTCTTGATGGATCGTCCTCGTTCGCTCACTCAAAGTAGCGTGCTCGCTGGCATTCCTTCTACGCGACAGTTCTTGTAGAATGCGGACGGCGAACTCCCGACACTAGGGAGTCAGAGACGGTGGAATGAGAGCAACGGGAGCACCCCTGCCTGGGCGCACTAGAGAGAGAGGGAGAGAGGAGGGGCGGCTAGAGGGGAACTTGAGCTTGGCCCAGGCTTCCCTCTCAATATATATTTATATTAATTAAGGCTAACTTTTCAAAATCTTTGAATTAATATAAATCCCCCTTAAAGACCGTCAACTGAGAATCTTTGTATGACCCTCTAGGTCTAAGTACTAGTTCGATTTTCAGCACAATAAGTCCAGCAATACCTTACTAGCTTAAATTAATTAATTTAATATCACATATTAAATAATTAATTCATCGACTTAATATCACACATATTAATTAGTCAGACATTCGATCAACTTGGGTGACAAGCAATACCGTATGATCCCAGAAGGTAATGGGGTTTAGCAACCCGCTCAAGTAGCATTTCTATTATTAGTTATCGTATGGCTATAATCCTTCATTTGTGCAATGCTCTTAAGTAAACCTAAGGCATGGTCAACTGTTATGTTGCTAGCTATGTATAACCCAGATGAGGAGCGAATGGATTTCAAATACATAGTGAACACTAAGATTTATATAGTTCGGTCTATCCAAACTTACGTCCAGTCCCTAAGAAACCTCCTAGGATTTTCACTACACAAGGTACAAACTCCTTGCAGGTCAACTACAAGGTACAGACCCCTTGCTGGTCTAACAAAACCCCAACAACCGTTGGTGCAATCTTCAACACACTAAAGAGAAAACAACCTCCTGCATGCCACAGGCCCTCTCTTCCAACTACTAGAAAGAGGAAACAAAAAAAGAATATAAAAACAAGGTTACATAAGTGCCTGAGAGAAGACAAGTGTTCACAGATGAACACAACCAAGATCAAGAAATCAAACAGAAAGAAACAATGTATACGGATCTTAATATTCAAATAGTCCCCTAGAGCTTTCATGTGTGCAAATTGATTCTGAGCTCCGAAAGACTTCATGAAGGTCTTATTTATTAGCTTGTTGATTCCTTCTTCTTATCAGTCAAGCTCTTAATTTTTTCTGACTGTGGATTTTATTTAAATCCGTTCTTAATCTATTCTACTCTAAGTCTTTAGCAGAAGCTACAATATATATCCAACCTTTGAATTCTGTCCATTAGACTGAAGTAGAGATCCATTGGAGAAGAGCTTCCCACTGTGTCTAACAATTGAAAAGCTTCGTAGAGACATAGAGATCTTTTGCTATTCGTAGGGCTTCACAATAACCCAGGTGCCTGCAGTCTAGTGCACTCAAGTACAACCTTTAGATTGGTTGGTGAAACTTTCTGTCAAAGACCTGAAACGGGAAGTTACCCAAAAAAAAACAACTAGGTTTTTTCTGCCTTGTGCATCAGTGCAGCAGATATCCAATAATAATATAATAGTTGAGAATCTTAGAAAAATCTGAACAAGTCTAAATAGATGTCAGATAGAGCTATAAACATTCTCACTAATTGATAGTATAATACAAAAAGAAAGTAAACATAGTGAACAATAAAATTTCTGCCACATATATAGTCAGGCAGATCACGAGATTCAATAAAACAAAAGTACATTAAGCAAACACTTAGATTAGAGTAAGACTCATTGAAGAAATAAGAACAATAATCAATTTATAAGCACAATTAATCGAAGTCAATTAAATAGGCCACAATATATAATAATTGATTAGATAATAAGGGTTAATCAATTCAAGAATATAAGAATAATCGAAGTACAATTTGAGTGTCTTAATCAATTAATCATGAAACAACTAATCGAAGTGGTAAACAATTATGACAATCGATTTGAGTTTAAAATAGTAGTCGGTTAGTTATGAATCATTAATCGAAATAATAATCGATAAGACTAATAGATTTGATCGATAACGATAATCGAAGTGTAAACACAGTAATTGATTTGAATTCTAACATTAACCAAAGTCGAGAATAAATCGCTTAACCGATTTGAAGCATATCGATAATCGAAGTGTAAACACAGTAATCGATTAAAACTACATCGTTAATCGATCAAAGTCATATAATTGAATTAAAGACTGAACCGATTAATTGGGATAGAATATACAAAATAAATTGTTAATTAATTAGCGATAGGAACTTAATCGATTTGCCAGCTAAGTCTATAATCAATATGACCATAGTATTAGTATTAGGTGTAGGTGCTTAAAATGAGTGTGTGATTATCATGAAAAAAAAACTATGTTGTTTAAGTGCAAAAATAAACCTATTAAAAAGAAGAAACTAAGTGAAGTGATCGTCAGAAACTTTTGACTTAAAAATTCCAAAAGAAAGAGTTTGATCGCCTACCTGTTTGAACGTGGGAGATGTTGAGCTATTGGTTCCCTTCCTTCAGCCGGCTGAAGAATAGATGAAGAATGGACGTTGTTGCTTCGATCTTCAATTCGATATCGCCTCAATTCTAACTCTAATTCAACTCTGATTCTAACTTTTTTTTACCCATTCAAGATGCAAGGTATTTATAGACTTCTTCTGCGTCCGTGGATTTACATGGAAAAAATTGGGATTTATCCATCTTAACTAACAGATAACTACAGATTAATTCATCTTTATCTGTAATTATCTAAAACGCGTCGATCATTGAAGACGCCTTTAAGATTAATTAAGATAAGAATAAACATCCGGAAGAGAGGTAGAAATAACTTAGGAAACTTAATACGCGTCATGTCTCACAGACGCCTTTTATCTAATTAATCAATTGATTAACTTAAACATATCTGTTTGACCCGACACTCAAAAAGATCAATAAAAATTAATCAATGATTAAATATCAGACCATTCTGAGGCATTATTATATGATATGAAATTTACTTGAAATGATGTCAAAATTAGCGTGTCTACAACTGCCTCACCTTGGCATCGTCTTTGCAATGGAGTGAAATAGAATGAAATGTACTGAAAAGGTGATGCCAAGGTGTGATGAGACACGCTCTCAACATCACATGATTGAAATTTTTCTCAAAATTATCGATGAAGATAGTTCAAAGAAATCAATGGAATCAATCCTGTCTGGATGAGGTAGACAAGGAAATAAAATAAAGTCGATCAACTTCCTCGAAGTGGGAAGTACCCTAGGTCGTAGACACCGTAGGTTTCATCATGGGGAGTGTTTGCCAGCCAATGTGGACGTGCTGCAGCCATGATGGATCTTAAAATAAAACAAGAAATATTGGATAAAGAATCCAAGAAAGGATAGAATTCCAAGGATATCTTCAAGCGAACCTCAAAGATAATCAAGATACTCAATTCAGAATGGAATATTTCATATCATGTTGAAATTGTTTGATTTAATGGTCTGAAACTTAATCAATAATTAATCCTTATCACAATGATTTTAAAATCCTACATGATGCATGCTGAGCTAAAGGAAAAATATAAAGTCAAATAAAATATAAATTAATCAAGAATAATATTGTTAAATTGTCATTAATGAGTCAAGATACAAATTCTTGTAATCCAGTGCTAAACCGAAGCTTGTTTATCCACGCACCGTTTCTCAAAAGTGGAACCATCGTCCTTACTAATTAACAATCAAACGGCCTATCCGTGCGATTAAGAATTCTCTGGAATTATCACTGTTTTTGTTGAAGGGGAACTCAAATTCCAGTTTCATCAAAACCACAAGGTCCTTGACATACTCTAGTTTAACATATAATAATTATGATGATGCAATAATTACATGAAATAGTACAAGGGTAGAAATAACCGTCTTTTTAGTCACGGTCAGGACTTCTAAACTCCCACAGTGGGATCTTCTTGTCATTTTCAGCTTTACCCGGGTTTTCTTGAATTTCCTGCAATCATAACATTCAATTTAAGCATCAAAAACCACAGAATTTCGGGTAAATCACAGAAAGAATGAAACGCGTCGTGTCACGCAGACGCCATTCAATGTTAAAACGCGTCGCTTATCCTCGACGCCTTTTTCTCACAGAAACAGGTTCTTCTATGTGAATTTCAACTCTACCAATGCACATCCCTTTTCCAATCTAGAAAAGTCTTCCTAAGATCGCAATTCCTTCTATATAAACACCATTAAGTTGTTCCCAAGCAATCCTACCATAATCTAAAGATTCTAGGTTGAGTTTTTCTTTAAGGTTTCAAGGTTTCCCAAAGACTCCAAGGTTTCCAAGCTTCAAGAAGGAAGAACTCCGAAAAAGAGGATGGGTTCTTCAAACAAGAGGATGAAGATGTCGCTGGAGAAGATCTTCGACGTGGAGAATCACCTCATCGGAAGGGATCCCAATCTTCAAGTAAGTTAAATTAACTTCCCTTCAATTCTTCTTCTTGTCCTTCACGTTCTTGTTCTTCAAACTCTTCAATTCTTCTTTTGTTTTCAGACTTACCCCATGTTTCCTGGCCCGAGAAAATTCACCTCTCTCCCTTGGATTCGTAAACTTGCAAAAAGTGTTAAGCTTTCCATGCAAGTTTTCATCTCCAAGTGGAACCTTCAAGGACTAGTGGTGCTTGCCAAACACTACAAGAGCTCGAACGTAGATTGGGCGGCTATGGGTGCCTTGATCGAATGGTGGCATCCCCAAACCCATACGTTCTTCTTCCAAGACTTTGAGTGCACTATCCTTTTGGAGGAGGCGGAGCTTCTATTAGGTGTCCCTAAGACCAAAGATAAGATGGCTTTAACAAGAGAGAAAATCACCGGTCAACAATTGTTGACATCAATCATGAAGGATCCTTCAGAAGCTAAAGGATGTCTTACCAAAAAGGGGATCAATCTTGCAAAGCTTGTTGAGTGGACTCTATACGAGATCGATGATCTAAGGGAGGACGAAGCGGAGGATGTGACAAAAGCTTTCGTCACATGTCTTGCCAGTGCTCTATTCTTCCCTGCGCAGGACAACATCTTAGAAGATGATCAGGTCAGTGCTATTTGCGCAATCTTCGAAGGTAAATCCATTAGCACTGCACTCTTGGCTTACCTTTACAGCGGGCTTTCTGCGGCATCTGTGGGTCGTCCTCCCTATGGGTGCATGTTACTCTTTGGTCTGTGGGTTGAACTTCACTTTAAATTTGAGTACTGCAAGAAGATACCTCCAAAACCGTCTCAAATTTTCATGAATAGTCCGATCCACTGTATTGCCAACATCGTAAAGTTCAACGAGCACATGGTCAATAAAGTCCCAAAGCTCAAGACCCGGGCCGACTGGAGGGAGTATCTGAAGCTCATGACATCTGACATATTTGACTCGTCTCCACTCGCTCTTGTTGGAAAGCCTATTTGGGTGCGCCGTGCAGCGGGAGCAGATCTTAAGTTGATTGGAGCCACCGAGTTCGTGTTATACAATCCACATCGGTGCCTTACTCAACTTAGCTTGAGCCGTCGTGAATTTCCCGAGTTCTCTTTCATATCTCCGATCAAGAAGAGTGCCTTGGAATCCGACGAAGATTATGAAGCCACAGAACTTATCACCACCTTGTGGAACCTTGGCTTCAGTTACCGTGTAAAATCCTCTAAAGATAGAGATAGAGGATTGAAATTTCCATACCTCAAAGGTCTTCATGAAATTCTTCCTTAAATGTCCTCTTTCTTTTCTCTTTTCTTTTATGATGTAATAAAAGATTTCATTGAATAAAGAACTATTTTTCATGCCTTGAAATCTTTCCTTAACTTCCTGTGATGTGTCCATGATTTTTCCTTTAGCAAAAACTGGATTTTTCCTGAAAATTTGACAATTCGGGTTCTGTTAATGCAAAACGCGTCCACTCAGAAAGACGCCTTTCAACCATAATTCATTTTCCAGAAATTCAATTTAATCGTCAAAAACCTTGATTTAACCTTAAATTGCGTCTTCAACACCAGACGCCTTTCAATTCTCTCTCCTACATTTTCCAGAATTCTGCCATTAATTCCGTGATTAATCCTATAAAACGCGTCTATAAGATCAGACACCTTTCATCATCATACTGCGTACGGCTCTGACCAGAATTGGCAGTAATATGAAACGTGTCAGCCCACATGGACGCCTTTCACTCATTTCAAACAGTTGTCCTTGCCGCCTCAACTTGTGCGCCCTAAAACGCGTCTATCTGAGTAGATGCCTTTTAACTTTCTGTTTACAGACCCGCGAAGCCTCCCTTTCTTCCTCACTTTTCTCAAAACTTCCTCTCTCCTCACTCTCCTCTCCGAGCTCCGGCGACCTCGTCTCCCTTTCTCTCAAAACTCCCTCTTTTAGAGCCATGGAGCGCGGTGAGGGTTCTAGAAAGACCAAAGCCTTGGCCAAGAGACGGCGGAGGGCGGCTCGCGAGGAAGAAACCCCGGAAGAGGTGCCGGCGGCGCTTGCCGAGGCGGCGGCGTTCTTGGAGGAAGAAATCCCTCCACCGGCGCCCGTGGCCATGGAAGAAGAAGAGGAGGGTGATCTCCACACGGTAAGATTTTTATGGAATGAATGGGACGAGAAAAAGAGGGGAGGAAGGGGTTCTTCAAAGAACTCGGAATCGGGTCTTGAAAGGCGTCCAGACCAGGTGACGCCATTCAAAAGGCGTCACCTTCGGACGACGCCTTTCAAGGCTAAATTCCGAATTTTTAATTAGGCAGAAAATGAACCTGAATTGCGTCAGTGCCTGTAGACGCTTTTCAATAAGCGTCCCTGGGTGTTGACGCCTTTCAGACAGAAATGTTTTAATTCTGTTTTTATTTATTACTGACCCTATTTTTTTATGTTTTATTTGCAGGGAGTGATGAGGTCTAGGATTAGCCGGGACTTAGTTGTAGGTGCATATAGGGGACTCCCGGACTTCCAGAAGGCGCGCCTGCGTCGGATGGCGTTCGGTGAGGTTTTGGATATCGAGCCGTTTTGGCTCGACCTTGTCCTCCTGCAGGCGCTGCGGGAGAGGTGGCATGCGGAAAGCCGGGCTTTCCTAATGCCGTGGGGACATATGGTCCCCACCCTAGAGGATGTGGCCAGGATCACTGGCCTGAGGGTAGAGGGCCGATCGGTTAGCGGGGTGACTTACCCCGACTACCGAGGATTGGCGGAGGCATTGTTAGGGATAGAAGTGTCCAGCCTAGGTAGGGAGTCTAAGATGGTCCCTAGGGTGGAGGTAGAGGCCGCTTTAGGATTAGAGGAGCCCCGGCGTCGGTCAGACGAGACCCGGGAGGAGTTCAGGGATGGACTAGCCGAGTCATCCTCCCTTGTATATTGTAGTGACCCTAGTCAAGGGGAGGAGGTAGATAGACAGCTCAGAGTCTTCCTAGTTTTCTTTTTTGGTCGGTTGCTCTTCGGTACGAAGGGCGACCACATTCATTGTAGGTTTTTGTACTTGTTAGATGACCTAGATAGTTTAGGGGAGTATGCATGGGGTGCGGCCCTTCTGGCCCACTTGTTCGCCGATTTGTCCGCGGTCACGCCGGACCGCGAGACCACCGTCAGCGGCTTCTCGCCGTTTCTCCAGATATTAAATTGTTCATTATTTGTTTATGCAATGCAATGTGATGAAATGATTTTTTCTAACTTATATGTTCATGAATGCAGGTTTGGAGCTATCATTACTTCCCGCTCGGCCGAGCGAGGATTGCACGACCTGGGGCTGTCCCGTTGGCCTGCCGTTGGCAGCCAATTGTAGACACCGCCCCCCAGCACCATCAGCTGACGGCCCTCCGCCGTCAGTTCCTCGACTATCCCGAGCTTCTGGTGAGTTCTTAATTTATTCAATTTTATTCATTAAATACAATATTTATATGAATGCATTTAACCTATATGCAGGTGATCTGGCGCCCATATTTGGGCATGGGCGAGGAGGGTCAGCCGTGGGTGACGGCTGGCCGGAGGAGGTTCAGGAGGCAGATGTGGGTGCATTGCCTCAACGAAATCGAGCCCCTCTGCCTCCGGCTCGTGATGAGGACCCTGGGCCTCCACCAGGAATGGATCGACGAGGAGGTCCCAGAGGGTGTCGGGAGGAGCATGAGGGGCAAACAAGCCCTCACTGACTGGCGTGCCAAGTTCCCGGAGCAGTACGAGGACTGGCACCGCCGAGGCGTACGGGTGGAGTCCCGTGCGGAGAGTAGCGAGGCCTACCTCCAGCAATATCGGGCCCACTACGCCGATCAGCTGCGGCTCCTCCGACCGCTCGATGTAAGTATGCTTTTATGTGTCTTCAATTTTATTATTTTCTTGATTTATATTTGTGAATGAATGTATGTATGTGTGATATGCAGGATGCGCGTGATGCGGTCATCATCGACCTCCGGGCCCGCCTACATGACGCGGAGGCCCAGCTAGAGCAGGTCCAGAAGGAGCTATTCGACCTGGTATGTATGCATGTTTATGAATGAATGTTTTGATTAATTAATTATTTTGGCGATTAACACTGACGGTTGTCTTTTGGTGCAGCGAGCCGTCTACACCCAGGCGGCTCCCCCTGTACATAGAGCATCGTCATCTTCTTCGTCTGCTGCCCATGAAGCTGCTCTGGCTGACCTCCAGAGCCAGCTCGCCTCCGCCATCCATCGAGCTTCTCTCGCAGAGGAGGATCGCGCTGCTCGGGTAAGTTCTTCTCCTTTTACTTCTGAATTTGATTTTGATTACTTAATTGCCTTGGACTAACAATGACTTCTCCTGCAGGTTGCTGAGCTTCATGAAGCCCTTCAGAGGGCTGAAGCAGATGCGGCCTGGGTTCGCGATCTCGAGGAGCAGGTGGCTCGCCTCTCCACCGGAGATCTTCCTCGTGAGTTCTCACGTCTCCAGTCCCGACTGGAGTTCATCACCGAGGAGCGAGAGCGGGAGAGGTAGGAGCGGCAGAAGATGGATGCTGAGATGACTGCTCTCCGGGTCCAGCTTGGCGTTGCAGAGCACGAGCGACGCAGCGTAGAGGAGCGTTATCGACGTGCCCGCCAGCGAGCGCAGGAAAGGGGGCACGGGAGTGCGTTCACCGCGAGCGTGGCGATATCATCAGGCCAAGCTGGTCCGAGTTTGATGGGGCCACCACCTCCTAGAGCTCCACCGCCGGACGCGCCTGACGAGGCTTAGAGCCAGTTTGACGAGGGGGCGGGAGAGAGTCAGCCGTAAGGGCTTTTGTACTTTTATTTTCTTTTATTGTATCATGTACAAAAAAAAACCTTTTGATAATATACATGAGACTTTTGGCCTCCAATCTTGCATTCCGTGTGTTTGCCTTGTGTCCTGCATGTCACTTAACAAACAGGTTAAGTATCTATTTAGGCTTAGCCCCTTACCTGACCAAATAAATGGCCAATCAATCTTTTCCTTAAATGAACGGTCAAGGGGCATAGCCTTTATTAACAAAGGTAATAAGAATAATCAAACATAATCAAAATGCAACATACAAGCAGACAAATGCTCACTGAAAATAAAAGGAATGAGACATACCAAGTGCAATAAGCAAATGCTAATTGAAATATTTTTTGTTGTTTTGAAATATTTCTTTTTTTTTTTGGTTTTTAAAATATGTATTTTTTTGGTTTTTTTGAAATATGTATTTTTTTTGATTTTGGCATATGTATTTTTTATTTATTTTTGACATATGTTTTTTTTTTTTGATTTTTGAAATATGTTTTTTTATTTATTTTTGAAATATGTATTTTTTTTGGGATTTTGTCATATGTTTTTTATTTATTTTTGACATATGTATTTTTTTTTATTTTGGAATATGTTTTTTTTTTTTGATTGTTGACATATGTATTTTTTTTTAATTTTTGACTAAAAGACCAGCATGGTATCCAGATCAAAAAATCATATTCATTTATTAACTTAATTCCCAGATTGTTTTTCAACAACTTAACTTAAACCCATCGTGTTTGAACTTGTGTTTCCATTCGTGATCCCATTTGATGATTTGACCCTTAGTCAATCTAAGCCATTCCTTAAGTTTGGAGTACGCCTCTTTAGAAAGAAGGGAAGAATAAGTTTAGAAAGCCCACGAGAAGGTTCCGGAGACCTAAAAAGATGTTCCTTTCCTACCCTAGTATCCGTTGGGGTTCGGTCATTTTCTTTTCGGGGTATTTATCGACCTTGCGTTCCCTTTTGTTTCATTTCATGGTCTTGATGTAACGTTTGTAATGTAATGACCTTTTGATTTGACATTTGGATTTTGCCTTTTGCTTTTGCTTTTTTTTTCTTTGGGACGGATCTCCCCCTTTTTTTTTTATGACGGCCTCCTACTAAGATGGCGGGTATTCTTGGTAGTCTATTCTAAGTCTCGTTCCGACATCATGGGCCGAGTGTAAAACAGATTTTTGCTTTAAAATGAATAATTTGTACTTTACACCTTTAGTCAAGCTTTCGGTATTCCTTAGGACTTGGCATCTCTTGTTACTCACGAATCAAACGTGTCAGTGTGTGTAGTAATGGGTTTGAAGTTAAATTATCCAGACTGATAAGGGAATTTGAGTTTATAAATTTTCTGATTCCACTGGTCTTTGTACCATGCTGATCAACTTTCTAACCTAAGAGTAGTATTTCTTAAGATGTAAACCATTCCAGGGATGAGTTAGCTCTTCTCCTTCTGCATTAACAAGACGATAAGCATTACCAGGAAAAGCGTGCGACACAACATAAGGTCCTTCCCAGTTGGGTTGGAGCTTAGAACACGGACCACCAGGTTTTACAAAAATCTTTTTGACGACCATTTCACCGACTTTGAACTTACGTTCAATGACTTTCTTTTGATAAAAACGTGCTAGTCTATTTTGATAAACTTTTGCATGATTAGCGGTTGACCACCTTCTCTCGTCTAAGAGTTCCAATTGAGCAAGGAGTGCTGAACGATGTTCATCAATGGAAAATTTCTTGTTTAACTGTACTCTTAATGACGGTATGAGGATCTCGTATGGAACTACCGCCTCCATTCCAAATGTTAAGGAATAAGGAGTTTGCCCAGTGGGCGTGCGGATTGAAGTTCGGTAGGCCCATAGAGCCTCAACCAATTTTTCTGGTCAGTCTGCGAATTTGTTAGATTTGCACGTCTTTTTGATGATTTTTATCATAGTCTTATTAGTTGTCTCTGCTTGGCCATTGCCTTGCGGGTAATAAGGAGATGAATGGTGCAATGCAATTCTATACCTGTTGCAGAGATCTTTCAATTCTTGTGACATGAACTGCGGTCCGTTGTCGGTGACGATGGTGCTTGGAATTCCAAATCGGGTGATGACGTTCTTCATGATGAACTTGCAGACGGTTGATGCTTTGATCTCCACGTACGCTTCGGCTTCTGCCCACTTGGTGAAGTATTCCGTTGCCGTGAGAATGAAAATTTTTTGCTTGATGCCGGAATCTGGATTACCAAGGGGTCCAATGATGTCGAAAGCCCACATGGAGAAAGGCCATGGGGAAGAAACAAGATGGAGTGAAGATGCAGGAGAATGAATTTTGTCGGCGTGAAGTTGGCACTTAGCACACCTACGGACATATCCTACACAGTCTTCTTCCATGGTTGGCTAATAAAATCCTTGTCTGAGGATCTTCTTTGCTAGCATTTGTCCATTGACATGGCCACCACAAACTCCAGCATGAGCTCCTTCCATAACCTTCTAAAGCTCATCTTCGTCCAGACATCTCAGAAGAACTCCATCAAAACCTCTCTTGTACAATGCTCCTCCAACTAGGGTGTATCGTTGAGCAACTCTCCTTATAGTTCTCTTCTCCTCAGTTGTAGCTTCCTCAGGATATGATTGATCTTCACAATACTTAGCAATTTCATAATACCATGGCTTCTGTTCATCATCTATCTCTTTTAACAGCTCCATCAACATGGTTTCTCTCTTTTCAATGATATCTCCGTCCCTGACTTTCTTCAACAGTTTTTCCTTAGTTCTAAGAAATGAAGGGTCTTTCACGGCGGGTGAAAGACGCCTATGAACTATGATTGATTCATATTGCTTTATGATTGGAAAATCAAGAGAAGATGCCAATGAAGCTAGAGCGTCAGCTAAGATGTTCTGATTCCTAGGGACATAGACAAAGATCAATTTCGTGAAAAGCTTTGAATAAGCGGAAGTAAGTTCTTGATAAGGCTTGAGCTTGGGATCAAGAGTTCGATATTTGGTCAGCACTTGGCGAAGAATTAGTTGGCTATCACCTACAATCCTGAGTTTGGTGGCACCATGGAAACGAGCAGCCTCGAGGCCAGCAAGGAGTGTCTCGTATTCAGCTATATTGTTGGTGACTGGAAAGTCGAGCTGAAAGGCTTGTGGAATGGTGACACATTCAGGTGATAACAGAACGATACCGATCCCCTTTCCATGAGAATTCAGAGCTACGTCAAAATGCAGAGTCCACATATCATCTCTGATTTGATTTACGGACATCAGTTCCTCATCCGGAAACTCTGATCGCACTGGATCAAATCGAGAAAGGGGATGATGAGCGAGATGTTCCGCTATGGCATAGCCCTTGATCGCTTTATGCTGAATGTAAATGATATCGAATTGAGATAGAAAGCTTTGCCATCGCGCTAACCTATCAGTAAGAACAGATTTCTCCAGAAGGAATTTGATCGAATTCATCCTAGCGATGAGATGGACTTCATGGGCCAGAAAATAATGTTTTAATTTCTGAACAACCTAGACCAATGCTGCACATGTTTTCTCCATCGTTGTGTATCTCTGTTCAGCGGGGTTGAGAAGTTTAGAGAGATAATAGGCTGCCCTCTCCTTTCCTTCTTCATCCTCTTGTGCTAGGACAACCCGCACTGCATCATCCAGGACAGAAGTATCAATGGTTTGCCTGGAGATGGTGGTCTTAAAACAGGAGGACTTGCTAAATAGTTCTTTAATCCATCGAATGCCTCCTGACACTTATCGTCCCAATCGAATTTGACTCCCAGCTTGGTAAGCTCGTAAAACGGCTTACACCTTTGTGAGTGCTGGGAGACAAAACGGAGAATAAATTGTAACCTCCCGATTAATCCTCTCAACTCCTTCAAGTTTTTGGGAGGTGGCATTTCTCTGATAGCCTTCGCCTTGTTGGGATCGATCTCAATTTCCCGTTTGCTGACGATGAATCCAAGTAATTTTCCTGAAAATACCCCGAATACACATTTCTTGGGGTTCATCTTTAACTGATACTCTCTCGATCTCTCTAATACCCTTGCCAAAACTTTGGCATGCTCAGCCTTTGTCTTAGATTTAACTAATAAATCATCCACATACACTTCCAGATCTATGTGCATCATGTCATGAAATATTGCCATCATAGCCATCTGATAAGTGGCTCAAGCATTCTTTAATCCGAATGGCATGACAACATAGCAGTATGTTCCCCAAGGTGTAGTGAATGATGTCTTCTCCTGATCTTCTTCTGCCAATTTAATCTGATTGTATCCTGAAAACCCGTCCATAAATGATAAGGTTTCATAGCCAGCGGTATTATCAATGAGTACGTCAATATAAGGCAATGGAAAATCATCTTTAGGACATGCTCGGTTCAAATCGCGGAAGTCAATGCAAATTCTGACCTTCCCATCCTTCTTCATGACCGGGACTATGTTAGCCACCCGTTGTGGATAAAGGACAACTCTAATAAATTTGGCTTTATGTAATTTGTCGACCTCTTCCTTCATCTTTAGAGCCATTTGTGGGTGGAATCGCCTTAATTTCTGCTTGACTGAGCTAGATCCATCCTTTAATGTCAACCTGTGTTCAACCAATGACGAGTCTAACCCCGACATATCTTCATAACTCCAGGCGAAAGTGTCCTTATAGTCCTTAAGTACTTGTACCATTGCCTTCTCGTCCTCTGTAGAAAGATTTTTGCTGACGAGGACAACCTTAGGTTCGTTTTCAGTCCCTAAATTGATTTCTTTGGTGGGCTCTTTTACGGCAGCTGAGGGTTCATCGAATCTCTTCACTCCACTGGCATATGCCTCAGCTGCGTCCTCATCATCTTCCTCATCTTCAATAATGGGGTCTTTCTCATGTACTAACTCATACACCCCATACCCATCATTGACTGACTCATCGTTCATACAGTCTTCTGGCATCTGAATTGGATTTTCTAAAAACTGAGGGATTAAAGAGCAAGAAAAGCATCTATCAGCTAAGTCCTGGAGGTATATATCTGGAATTCGCCTACCCTTAGACTTCCTAGACTTCCTAACTTGACTAACCTGCTTAGAACTAGACTGCCTAACTTCACTATTATAACCTAATGAAGACGAAGCATGATGGAAATCCTGGGATACAAGTGGAAATACAGGAGAATCCTCCGGAGGGGAGGGGCAGAGTAGATCTAGGAGAGAATCTTGGCCGAAAGACCCGCGCGATGGGGTGTGATCGGACAAGTAAGAGGTTTCCTCAATGAGGATCTGGGAAGAATTTGTTGCCAAATTGGCGTTTTTTTTTGGACAGTGGAGGAGTTAAGCATAAAACAGGAATGAATACAAATAGAAGGAGAATTAAATGGAGGAAGTGGCACCAGGGCCAAGGGGTTAGGGGGATCATACAGCAATATGTCCCAGATCAAATCATACATCCTCTCTAGATCGAGAGGAGGTGGTGGAATGAGGTCCCGAGGGGACAGAGTAATCATAACGGGCGGAGCCCGTGGAATATCTTCAATAATGACCCGCGACCAAGTCGGGGTCAAGAGCAATGTACGAAACAAAGTATGGAGCATGAAAACACGAGAAGGATATGTCCCCCTCCAGAGCAGATCCGTGGTGTAGCCAGCTTCATAGGGGTCATCTGGCTCCCCTTCCTCGGTCTCTTTCGACAGCAATATCCGCTTGTCAAAGATAGCACAAGGACTTTCGATCAGCTCATCAATCTGCGGCAGCCACTTGGGTTCTGCAGGATCGAGAAACAGTCTATTCAGTGCAATGTAGAGGTCTCTCAGATCGAACCACCTGTACCATTCACATTCAGGATCATGGAATTTTCTCCTCTTCATAGGCCACAGAGCTTCCAAGGACTGGTACGTGAGTAGTTCTGAGCAATGCCTAGCCAGGTCTCTCCCATATATATCATGGAGGTCAAAACACGAAGTAATGACCACCGTATTGTCGTGGCTAATTATGGGCCCCTTTACAAAATGTGTATACAAGGTCCATGTTAGGGGATCCCGGCCTTCCTTGGGTGGTGTAGACATTGTCTCCCAGACTTTCTGACCATCTTCGTTCTCTGCTTGCTGAACAATGTCTTGTTTCAGTTTTCTTGGCCTATAGCCCAGGCCGCTTCCAGGTGCTCCTCGGTGATCTTTGACAGGAGTGGTCCTGCTTTGCAATTGTGTGCCCAGACCTCTCCCAGGCTGATAGCCATTCTTCATCATAATTCTCCATCCTGGGGTACTCATGCACTTCCCCCTTTTTATGGCATTTAACGGGTAAGGAGAAATAGTGGCAGTTTTCAGAGGATCAGCCACTGGATGGTAAACCTGTAATACCGACAGAAAAGGTTGTCGGCCAGGTAAAGAAGCAGCTTTGATATTCAAGGTATGAGCAACAGCAAGGATCGGTATGCTCGTCACTTTAATGATTCGTCCTTTAAAGGGAAATTTGAGGCATTGATGATTCGTGGAGGGAATCGCCTCAAGAGTTTTTATGTAAGGACGACCCAAAATGGCATTCAAAGAAGGGTTGATTTCTAGAATGTGAAATTCGACCTCAGCATGATTTACAGGGCCTAGTTCTACTTTCAAATAAACCATTCCCAGAGGGGAACGGGTAGAATTGTCATATGCTGTCACAGAGATGGGGCTAGGCAACCATTTTTCCTTGGGCACACCGCACAGTTCTAGGGTCTTCGGAGGTAAGACATTGATTGAAGCCCCTGTGTCAACCAGGCATGCATCCACGGCCTTCTTGCAGATGTTGACCGTGATGCTCAGAGCCATGCTTCTGGCTGCTGGCGGTGCTAGTTCCGATGTATGAAATGTAATGGAGGGCTGGTCCCCCTGAGGAACTAATAGTGCTGCAATCTTTTCCACCGGCACGTCCTCGTTGACCATCACCTTCTGCAAATATTCCATCAGGGCTTCTTGGTGACTCTTTGATCTTTTGATCAGTTCAAGCACGGAGATCCGTGCCGATGTTCGGTCCAGATGTTTCAACAAATCATACTGAGTGCCTGGTGCACTCTCTTCACTGTGTGTTTCCTCTGTCGGCTGTGACGGGCCGTCTCTAACTGTTGACTGAGGAAATACTTTGTTGAAAATTCTTCCACTCCGGAGTGCATGTTCCTCAACTGTGGAAGATCCGGGTGACACTTTGAGTACCGCAGAGTTGGGTGGTGCGGATGGCGTGGAGGATTGGTATGTAGGTGATGGCGTGGGGTTAGGTGGTGGTGGCGTGGTGCGGATTAAAGGTCTAGATGGTTGGATGGTGGATGGGTACGTGATTGGGGTGGATGAAGTGGGTAATGGTACGCATAGTAGAGGTCTAGAAGGTTGGATGATGGATGGGTAGGTGGTAGTGGTAGTGGGTGAAGTAGGAAATGGTACGCGTAGTAGTGGTCTGGATGGTAAGAGGGGTGCGTAATTGGTTTGCGGTGAGTTATATGGTGGAGGCGTAGGAGTGTGGGGCATAATGGGCTTGAGGAAGGCGGGTGGTGGTGATGGGTTATTGGGTGCCGGTGAATGATACGCGGGTGTCGGTAGAGGGGTGATGGTAATGGGCTATGGTCTGGGTATGTAGATGGTGCGGCGTGGTGGTCGTTCTGCGGTACTCGGAATATGACCCGTTGAATAAAGAGAGGAAGAGTCCTCTATTCTCCACTGTTGCCCACGGTCAGCCTCAGACTGGCTGTTTGTCAGAATAGGGGCAACTTGGTTTTGGTTTTGATGCTCCGGGAGCGGGTTCTGCACTATGCCCATGTTTGGTGGTGGTGCTGCTTGTGCTGGTGGTCTTGCTTGCTGCTGCTGCGGTCTTCTTGCCTTCAGGGCTGATATGTACTTTTTCATTTCTTCCCAGTCTATGCCGCCTTGCTCGTTGAGATCATGAATATAATCTCTAAATTGGAAGCAGGTGTCGATAGTATGCCCAGGTTGCCTATGGAAATAGCAATACCTAGACGTGTCGGCATTCTGAGGCCAAATTGCCTTTTCTCTTGGCAGGACTAAGGCATTAGCTGCCATTAGGGCACTGAAAATGTTTGCCAAAGATTTTGGGAGGACTGGGTATTCTACCCTCTTTGGGCCTGGAGGTCTTCTCTGCTGATTGTAGTCAGCAGGAGGGGGGACATTATGATACGCCGGCGGTGCGCGCGGCTGATACTGCTACTGTTGCTGGTACTGCTGTTGTTGTGGCTGCTGGTACTGCAATTGCCGTTGCGGCGGTTGCTGTGGCTGTTGTTGGTTCGGCTGCTGGGGCCGCTGATATTGGGGTTGCTGATATTGAGGGTTCGGCTGCTGCCTGTACCCCTGCTGGTTCGGTTGTGGTGGCCTCTGGTATTGCTGCTGACTCCTTACGAACTGGGGCGAATTGTTGTTCATGCTGCTGACTTGCTCATGAGAGAGCGTGCCCTCAGTAGTTGGACCTGTGTTGGGAGAATTCGGCACTGCAGGCTTCCGAGGTGGAGGCCTGCTAGGTCTGTGAGGATCAAAGACGCTAGAAAACGTAGCGTCCTTGAAAGCATTCTGACAGTACCGTGCTCTTTCATAGAGCTCTGCCATGCTGGTCAGATTGTTCAGGGAGAGGACTAGTTTGAACTGGGGCGTGGCATTGGAAATCAGCATCTTCACTTACTCCGACTCGGACAAGTGATCTTTCACTTTCTTGGCCAAGCCCCTCCATCTGTCGGCAAAACTGACGAACTCCTCATCAGGTTTCATCTTCTCTACTAGGAGGTCAGTGATGGACAAGGAGGGGGCAACTCTGTCTTGGTATCGTTGAATAAATTTTCGAGAAACGATACCATAGTCCTCTACTTCGGAGGGTTCCAAAGAAAAGAACCACTCGAGGGGTGGTCCCTCTAAAGATCTCCTGAACAAAAAGGCCAACGACCTCTTGTCGTTTTGCCAGAAGGATGATTCGTGCATGAACTCCTTCAAGTGGGTGAAGGGGTTACCAGTACAGTTGTACTTCCGGTATACTGGCATCTCGGAGGGTGGTAGGTGGAACACTGGCAGGCTTAGTAAATTGATCTCCGATGCAGCTTTGACCCCCATCATCTTCTGGAGGTTGTTGAATTGTTCATCCATGCGCTCCATCTTCGCCAGCAACGCTTGCGTTGTCAGATTTGCCTGGGGAGGAGGAGGAGGTGGAGGTACTTGATAGGCCTGTTGCCTAGAGTACGTCGGACAAGGAGGACAGTAAAGAGGAGGTCCGGCAGAGCTTCCGCCATGCCCGAGGGCATTTTGATAAGCAGGCGTTAGTGGTCTAGCCGGTTGCCTAGAAGATGAAAGTTGTGGCCCAGCTGGCCGAGAAGTGATATGGAGGCCCTCCATGGCCTGGTGAATGTAAGGAGGATGAAGAGGAGGTTGTTGAGGGATGGCAGGGGGAGCCGCAGGTTTCGGCTCGGTAGGCTGCATGGGTGCCTTTCCCTTCAGAATGGACTGGATCGCCTCGAACTGCTGATGGTCCAGACGGGAGGCAAGAACTCCCAAAGCATTGACAAGATCCGAAGGATCAGAGGACGAGGGATCATTTTGATTCATGTCTCCCTCGAGAATGGGATTGGGAATCGCATACTCATGCGGGGGAGGATCAGGATATTGCTCATGGGGATGAAAAAGAGGGGTCCGGACATTCCCATCATGTCGAAATGGAACGGGGACAGAATTACGGGAGGCATCAGCATCTCTCCCGCTCTCATAATTGTAATCAGAATCGCGAGGGGCATTAGCATCTCCCTCGTAGTTGACAATGGCATCTGGAGCCATACTCAAGTCCCTGCCCGATCGGAGCAGCATGATATTAGATTCTTTTTTCAAGGATTGGCAAACAAGTTGTACAGAGATTTAAACAAACAAGTGGATGCTTAACGTGATTTTAAGATTCCTTGTTAAGTTATTTGGATTTAATTAAAACAAATTCGCTCAAGGGATAGGATCCTAGTTTCAGTTCAATATCCACCGTTATTTTCTATGGCTTTCTCTCACAACGTTTATGGAATCTAACCGGGACTTCAATTGGTACAACCAGTTCGATGATCAAGGAGGAGCACCTTGATTTTGGGGACTTACGGAGGCCTTGACGCCAACTTCTCTAGTCTGATCAAGGGACCGACCCAATCAGAGAGAGTTGATGACGTCAAGTAGAGTGTTCCTAAGAAAAGGAGGGTATTAGCCTCAATGCGTATGACCTGTAGCTTGGATGGCCCCTAATGCTTAATACATAATGGGTAATTAGCACACATATCACAAAAATCTGAGAACTGAAGAAGAAATAAGAAACTGCCTGAATCGCGTCGAGGGTAGTCGACGCTATTCAAACAGAGCCTTAATTTTTCGTAGAAGCTCAGATTGCAGACAACAGAGAAATAAGACTGAAAGGCGTCTGGGTATGACGACGCAGTTTGAAATGCGTCGCTGTTCCTGGACGCTTTTCAAGTCGCAGAAGCAGTTTTCCAGGAGGAATTTCTGGGTTGATTCCTCCTCAAACAGGATAAAAACAGTAAATAATCAGCTCATGCAAGATTTTTTTTAGTTTCAGTTTTAACAGGATGATTTTATCAACTAAACAACTAAGATATCAATCGATCACACAGCATTTCATCACAAAAAATAGCTTTTCAACTAATCAACGGGGAGGGCAAGATCTTGCCGCAAGGGTGTGCATGTGGTGCACGTGGAAAATTAACTAAACTAAAAACACTCACTAATTGGTGATGACGTGTTGAGAGACACAAGTGGTGCACCGTGGGTGCCCGATTGATAACAGCAAGAACAAAAGAACTAAAAGATGGCGAGATCAAGTCCCACCGTGATCGCCAAAAAAGCTGTAGGTGCTTAAAATTAGTGTGTGATTATCATGAAAAAAAAAACTATATTGTTTAAGTACAAAAATAAACCTATTAAAAAGAAGAAACTAAGTGAAGTGATCGCCAGAAACTTTTGACTTAAAAGTTCCAAAAGAAAGAGTTTGATCACCTACCTGTTTGAACGTGGGAGATGTTGAGCTCTTGGTTCCCTTCCTTCAGCCGGCTGAAGAAAGAGAGCCCTTTCTTTTCTTTGCTCTTCCTGTTGAGTTTGAATTTGAGGATCGCCCAGAGTTCTTTGTGATTTGCTTGTTGATTCTCTCCCCTTTGATTCTTTGCAGCTTGCAGAAAGTAGAAAGAAATGAAGAAACAATGATGAGAACTTAAGAAAAAGTAGTATCCATTCTAATCAGAGTTTTAAACATGCAACTAAACAGAGAACTCACTTGTTAGGATGGTCTTTGAAATCCCTTTATCAAATAGGTTTTGAAAATGATGCTAGTGTTGTGTGTTGCATGGAGTGATGATGAAGAATGTAGAATTAATGAAGATGCGAATATGAAAAAGTGCAAAAATGAATTGAAAAATTTATGCCGGTTGGATGAAACCTTGAATTGGATGAAGAATGGACGTTGTTGCTTCGATCTTCAATTCGATATCGCCTCAATTCTAACTCTAATTCAACTCTGATTCTAACTTTTTTTTATCCATTCAAGATGCAAGGTATTTATAGACTTTTTCTGCGTCCGCGGATTTACATGGAAAAAATTGAGATTTATCCATCTTAACTAATAGATAATTACAGATTAATTCATCTTTATCTGTAATTATCTAAAACGCGTCGATCATTGAAGACGCCTTTAAGATTAATTAAGATAAGGTTAAACATCCGGGAAAAACTTATCTTTATCTGTATTAGCTAAAACGCGTCGACATGTATAGACGCCTTTTACACTAATTAAGATAAGGATAAACATCTGGAAGAGAAGTAGAAATAACTTAAGAAACCTAATACGCGTCATGTCTCACAGACACCTTTTATCTAATTAATCAATTGATTAACTTAAACATGTCTGTTTGACCCGACACTAAAAAAGATCAATAAAAATTAATCAATGATTAAATATCAGACCATTCTGAGGCATTATTATATGATATGAAATTTACTCGAAATGATGTCAAAATTAGCGTGTCTACATTAGGTGGCCTACAAGCCAATCAGATACTTTGTATTATTCAGTTATTAATAAAATGGTCTAATTTCATTGTGTATATAATCCGATATTGATTGTCATCTTACGACGAAGTCTATGGACATGTGCAATGATCTTCGGATTATGATGAAATCATAATTACAGGACTGAAGACTTATAAACACATGTTCTTAATTGGTCATAGTTGGAGGATGTTTGAGAAGGACATCTGACATCCTAATAGATTGATACATGTTTCTTTAGTTCATATAATGAGGGTGACTGATCATATAAGTCACTTGTGTGGAGACACTATGCTGGACCTATATGTGCTCATTAGCAAATGAGTTCACTGAACTGATCCAACCATAAATCGCTGGATAGTAGCTATCTGACTGTTAACCAACTCAATTCTTTTGTCACGGTTGTGTGGATGGTCCTTGGACCTAAGACACTAAAGATACCTTGTTAGTAGGTCTTTGAGCTTTGACCTTGACTAACGAATCCCTAACCATGAGTTATCAATATGTCAAGTGATCTGATTCAGGGAGATGCACACGAAGGTAATTTTGTGGTCAATACAGGATTATCCGCTCTCGGTAATAGGAGCGAGAATGTTCCGGGAATGATGCGCTTAAGTCCCTAGCCAAGGCGGACTCTATATCAAATAAGGAGTTATTTGATATAGATTAGCGGCATCTGATTCAAGTGAATCGACCGGTTAGGGTTTAACGGGAAACCATACCCTAGGTCGATTCGGAAACATTGCACGGATGAAGGATTATATCCATATGGTAACCGATGACGGAAAGGTTTCAATAGTGGGTTGCAGAACCCCAATGCCTTCCGGGATCACGCAGTGTTGCTCGGCACCCAACGTGATCGGAAGCCCGTCCGAATTTATTGTGGGACATTAAATTCGGCTGATTAATTAATATAAGGATATTAATTAATTAAGTGGGTCAATAAAGAGTTACTAGACTTAATACGCCATTAACTAGACTGGTATTTGGGCCATGAGGGTCATACACAAAAAGTTTTTACGTCAATGGATTATTTACGAGTTTTATGATAAGTGTGGGTTTTGTGAAAAAATCGCAAAACCACTTATTATAAAAGAACCACTGCTAGGTCAAAGGCCAGCAACTCTGACATAGCCACTGCCCCCCTCTCTCTCCACTCTCTCTCCTGGGTTCCCCCTCAGAGGCCACCCTCCTCGGAGGCTTAGCTCCAACTCCCGCCTGCTCCACTTCCCGTCCGACCAGAACTCTGAATTTGCATGTCGCGGACGATCATGCGCAGTCAGATAGGATCTGCGGACGCTGCACCGAGCGAGGAAGCGAAGACGATCCGTCGAGAGGAAGACCGCGGGGATACTGCTAGAGGTCGGGCACCTGTGTGGCTTGAGGCATCGCACAGACGGAACCCGACGAACGCAGATTCGAATCCACACAAGGTAAAAATATAGTTTTGCCTCTTCGATTTTAATTCCAGATACGGCGCGATTTCTATCCGCTAAGTTTTTCTCGGATCCGACACAGTGAACCTAACAGTGGTATCAGAGCCAGGTTCCACTGTGTTCTTTGCCATTTCGGTCTCCAAATCGACTGTTCTATATTATTGTTCCGTGCATATAATTGATTTCAAATGTTAAGGCGTTGTTCATGAGAGGAACATGGTTAATTAGATATTAATTTCTATATTAAAATCAATTTTTTTGTGTGCATTTTCGTGTTCTTCTTGGGACGAAGAACGATTTTTTGTTCATCCCGTTTTTGGCACCCCAATCATTAGGGGAGGCTCGCTGGTGCCTCGGATCGTCACCGGGTGGTCACTGGCCAATGTCGGGCGCTTGGCCGGTGCCGGACGGGGTGGCCAGCCGGCCCCTTCTCCTCTTTTTATCTTCCCTGCCAGTTAGAGAAAAGCGGGGGGGGGGGGGGGGGGGTCGTCGATTTTCATACTCACAGGGAGAGAAGGGGGCGGGCCAACCTGGGGTCACCAGCACCCCTGGCTGTCGGGCGGTTCCCCATAGGGCAAGGACCCGCCGGTTGGTGCCTGCTGGGCTGGTCTCCGGCGGCGGGGCGCCGCCATCCCCACCCTGCTTGCAGCTAGGGTTTCCTAGTTGCGCGTGGGTAAGGGGCGGGCCAGCCTGCTGGGCCGGACCGGGCCTTGGGCCCAAGCCAGCCCAGCGCCTTACCCGGACCAGGCCCGTCCCTTGGGGCGGGTCTGGGTCCGAGCCAGGCGTTGGCTGGGGTCGGCCTAAGGGCCTGATCGGGCTCAGCTAGCCTGAGCCCGTTTGGTCCTCCTTGGACCAAGCCCATTCCCTTTTAAAAAATTGGCCTATTTAATTTTTTAATAAAAATATAATTTAAGTTTTAATTTTAAAATGAGATTTTAAATTAATTTAAGTTCTATTTTACTGAAGATGGGGGCCAATAAATAGATTTTTTAATCTATGTTAATTAACAAGGTGTTGTTAATTTGCAATTAATCTAATTGTTAGATTATTTGATATTAATGATTTGTTAATTTAACTGTTAAATTAATTTATTTAATGGAAAATCATTAAACTTGCATGGAATATTATAGGCCAGTCAATTTGGTGTCTATGCACATGCGATGTGATGTTGATGCTTTTTAAATATTATTTAATTTGCATGTTCCTCAAAATAAAATCTTTTCAAAAGTTCTAATTATCCAAAATTTTGTTTGGTCCTTAGTTTATGAAACCAAAATTAAGTATTTTCAAAAATTCAAATTATAGCCATTTGAGGTGCTTATTCATGTGTGGTTTGGTTAATAAAACACATGGTGGTCATAGATATGCACTTAGATATATTTCATGTGATGATGTATAGATGTGGATCATGGGTATGTAATTTATTAAATTGTTAATAAATAGGAGTCTACGAGCCTCTCTCTCTCTCTCTCTCTTTCTCATATTCCAATGTAAATTCTACCTCCCTTCTTTCTCGCCATAAGGCCTTCTTTTAATTTGCATGTAAATTTAGAATTTATTGTGTAATTTGATTGAGGCAGCTGAGCTTGGAGTGAGGATGATCCACAACTGCAACCAGGAAGGAATATGAAGGAGTTCATTGACCCTGTGTGTTTGTAGGATGATGATATAATTGTTATATTAATTGTATATGTGTTTGACTGTCTGACTCAAGTTAAACCACTGTGCTATCCATGACCACACCATAACATGTATGTGATGCATGCTCTTTATTTTGATTGCAAATCAAATATCTAGGTTATTAGTATATATATTAAATATATGCGATATATTCAAATACTATCACTTAGTATGAGACCAACATAAACAAACAAAACCTTCGTCATAAAGTCTAAGCCGTAGCGTGAGTCATTGAGAATGCACCGCGTGGCTCTCCATCAATATAATTTTTAAAACTTGATTTAGTGATGGCACTTTCTTATATTACCCGAGATCTGCCACCATCTGATGAAAAGACTATTAACTATGACATTATGATGCCTTGATATCGGAGTAGAGGAATGATATAGCTATCCTTGTGTTTACCCGGGAGCTATATTTTTACTCTATTATGTCACGTATTGATGGTAAAGTTTAGACCAGACATAATGGTTTACTATGTTTACTTGGGACCATTAAAGACCTGGGAGCCAAAGTAAGATCAGATATTGTAAGGAGTTGCAACTATCATGAGATAGTTGCTCTAAGATAATAATATGATACTTATATTTACCCGAGGTCATACTGTGATTCTTAGAGATTCTGATCTCCATTAGGAGATAGTCGGTGTCTCCCGTTCTATATATCTGAAGGTTATATAGTCCGACGAAAATTAGTGGGAGTAAAACTAGATAAAAAGTCCATATCTTATTTTAAAATTTATAATTGAAGTATCTACTAATTGAAATTTATTATCTCCTGTAGGCTAAAATATCGCACCATAACCTGTTGCGTGGCATACTGGATGCCAACCGTTTGATAGGCCTTAACTACTTAGACTGGTTCAGGAACCTGAAGATTGTCCTCAGGTCTGAGCAGATTGCGTATGTCCTGGATGATGATCCTCCTCTTGAACCAACAATAGATGCCCCAGAGGAGGACATGGGACATATGAGAAATGGAAGACAGATTCTTGTTATACCTTACACTTTTACAACTATTAATAAATTTAATTAATTTAAATTTGGCCAATTAACTAATTATAAGAATCCATGACTGAGTTTAATTAAGTTAGTTTAGTCCAATTAACCTAATTATGAAAGTCCAATAGTCCAATTATACTACTAAGAATAACACACTAATTTAGTTCAAATTCTGAGTTGATGTATTAGACAGCAACATAATAAAATAATGATAACTTTCTATAGAAAATTTTGATTAAGGTATAATTGATATCATTGGAAAGAGAATAAAAAGATCTATGGCCTTAGAAATTAGTATGAGTAATCTATTAATACAAAGATAGATTATTAGAATCTATCAAATTTCGAGGACGAAATTTCTTTGAGGGGGAGAGGATGTTATATTCCGTACTTTTACAACTATTAATAAATTTAATTAATTTAAATTAGACCAATTAACTAATTATAAGAATCTATGATTGAGTTTAAGTTAATTTAGTCCAATTAACTTAATTATGAAAGCCCAATAGCCCAATTATACTATTAAGAATAGCCCACTAATTTAGATTAAATTCCGAGTTGATGTATTAGACAATAACATAATAAAATAATGATAACTTTTATAAAAAAAATCTGATTAAGGCATAATTGATATCATTGGAAAGAGGATAAAAAGATTTATAACTTTGTAAAAGATCCTTGTAACTAATTCATATGTTTTAGAGGTCAAAAATATCAAAGATTAGTTTTAGAAAGGACTACCCATAAAGAACAAGTCTTAATCGGATTAGGATTTAGATTATGAAACAAAAGATGGTATAATTAATGTTAACCATGACCTAAAAAGTTATGTATAACATATTTGACTTAGATTAGAAGTAAAATATAGTAAATTTGAATATAATTAAGATTCTAATTAATAGATAGAAAGTCATAATTGGAATCCTACTTGGACTAGAATTCTGTACACAGATTTACTTGACATAGTCCTAATATTTTAAGTATAACGCTGTGCATAAAATTTTAAATTAAGTTAAAAAACTTCCATTACAACGATGACTCAAAAATCTAGAAATTTTATGAAGACTATATATTTAAAATAAGTCGTCTACTAGTCAGAACCATGACATCTTTAGACAAAAAAGAAATATGCCAGATTTTTGAGTTCGGAGCACTCATGACAGCATGTTAGTAAAATAGGCGTATCGTTTTTTATAGATATCCAAAAATAGTGAGATTAAAAGCATTGGAATGCTACTCAAAAGTTCCAAAACTTTGTAGAAGAGAGTGTTTCTTAATTCGGACGTTTAAGGGGTTTAATTTAAAGATTTGTAGACAAGAAAATTGTAGGTAGCGTGAGCAGAATTCGATAAAGAAGTATCTTTGACTTAGAGATTAAGTAATGGGGAGTAGGAGTTCGACTCCAGCAAAGAAATGAGGTGTTAGTAGTTATATTAATAGGGTGAATAAGCATAAATAGAGTCTTGGAGTCGTGCTCGAAGTTCTATTGCATGTAGTTCTCTTCCAAGGGTAAGTTCATGTAATATTCTTGAGAGAATGAAGTTGTTCATGGTTATTTCTTTTAGAGGTTTGATTCTAATCAATGTTTTGTGTTATTGGAGGCTTAGATAACATGGGAAAGATCTTATAGAATGTGAAAAAAAAGTTTAGAGGAAGAAGAAGTCATTGATAAATAGCAAGGAAACCATAAGGAAGCTAAGAGCCGATCTTTCTTCAAGAGGTAGGTGGATCACTCTAAGCATGATCTATTTTATATTAAAACTTATATTATTTTTAAAAGTTTTAAACGATTAATTAATTATTAAAAAGTTTTATCTATATGTTTATTTTATGATTATAAATTTTTTAGATTTTTGTGATCTTATTTACTATTTATTCCATGATTATTATCTCAGCCTATGTAATCTGTCCGTTCAATCTGTTATATTTTCAATTATGATTACATGAGTTACAGATGTTTGTTCTCTTTGGTCCGATGTCCAATTGAACTAAACTTTTGATATAAGCTTACTCCAGATGTTATCCTCATGCTAAATAAATTTGATAATTTTCAAAGTTTGTATGATATTTATTCCGTAATATTCTTTGCAGACTATATAATTTGTCATGACAGTTTTAAAATCCTAACTTATGAATCTTATATCTCACTTGATTCATGTCCAAATCATGCCAACTTTTGTGATGACCTTTATTATACTACTTCAACTTCTCTAAAAAGTTTGAGAATTTTATGATTTTATTTGTTATTCAATTTGCCCTCTGTTTTGATTTGCTGGAATTATATTTAAGTTAGATTTCCGGAATCGAAGTGAGAATCCAAAATCATATCAAACCCATCCAGAAATTGATGAAACTTTGTCCACACTTTACATGTGATCTATTATACTTGCTCACCAGATTTTATAATTTTATATATCTGTTTGATATTATTCGGCCTATTTGTTGATTTTTCAGTTATGAAAATTAGTCTTAATGGCCGAAAAATATGTTTATTATTCCAAAAATTTGGAGAAAATTTCCTTGGTTATATTTTTTGTCCAAAAACTTATTTTGATCAGCTTTACTCTGATTTTCTATATATATGACCATGATGACTTTCTAAGTGGCTATTTTGTATATAAAAGTATGTATTTTAACTCTTATATGTACGTATCAATTTGATAATTTAATTTTCAGATCTATGTTCATCTTTTGTCATCATTTGATCTCTATTAATCTGATTGTGTCATAATTATTTGACTTTGCTTGGACATTGCCATCTTAAGGAGATATTTGATCCGATTCTATTATAAGCATCCATATTGGATAGGGTATTTTGTTTGGACTCCGAGGGCAAACGGGTGGAATCCTGATTTTTGGCCGGCTAAAACCAGAGGACGGTGATACATAACGTCCTGGTGGTTTGAAGTTGGGTGGGACTTAGACTCCCCGATTCTGCGCAGTGACCAAGACATTTTGCATCATTTGCCTAGATTCTTTGGTATTTGTTTTGTTTGGCTCCTTATGTTGTGGTTTGGGTGCATGTCCATTATGATATGATTTGATTTTGTTTGATTGGCACATAAATCTGAAATCTTTACTCCATATGTTTATTTGAATTCAGCTTAGTCATTTGAATCTTTTGATCATCTTGTTTAGCTCTCTTTGCAATTATATAAATCTGTCTTAACTATATGATCCATGATATCAATCTGATTTGATAAGTTACTATGCCATGATATTTGATATTTGATATGAGATGTGCTTAGGGGACGGCGATACGTAACGTCCTGACAATTTGACAATTTGATATGTTCTATTCGATATGCGATACGTTCTTATCATGGCTAGTAGAATTTGATATGTCTGATATGTGTTTGATCATACTATATATGCTATATGTTAGTTGACCTATTTATATTATTAGAAAACACATTTGATTTGATAAGTTTATATCTGACCATATTTTCTATTATGTTCTTATTTGAGATATATGCAGAACTGTATAAGATCATGTTTAGTATAATTGTATAATGTGATTTGTAAAATTTACTATATGTTAAGTCATGTAGATGGTTTGAAGCCGAATGAGTGGTTGTACTCATAAATCCTATTAACGTTTCAGAGTCTGAGAAAGAGAACATAGAATTTGAGGAGACTTCTAATTGAAGCATTTGATATCTTTAGGAGGTTATTTAGATTCAAATTTTATAGCTTTTGTAGATTTTATGTAGTAGAGATAATGAGAGATTGATGTATTTTTCTTTATTAGTGAGATTGAAAATTTATTTACAAATTGATAGATATTGTAATTTGTGAACTTTGGTATTGACTATATTTGGATACTTTGGATTAATTGATGGTCATGCCATTTATTTAAATTGTATTGTGGTTGTTTAGCTCTCATATCTGTTTGTTATGGTGGACTTTGTTCTAAGATTACGTGGTTGGATTCCGAGTTGAAAAAAAAAAAAAAAAATTGAACCGGATCCAAGGCGTAACAATTCCACCATGGCCCAATGCTATATGCTAGCCTCTATGAGCAATGAGTTGCAGAGGCAGTGTGAGGATATGGATGCTAGATCCATCATGCTCGATTTGAAGAAGCTATTTGGTGAGCAGAGCAGAATTGAAAGGTATGAGATATCTAAGAATCTGTTCAAGGCTTAGATGGTATAGGGATCTCCAGTGCAGACTTATATGTCGAAGATGATTGAATGGGTGGAGAGACTAGATACTTTTGGGGTCTCACTTCCTAAGGAGATGTATACTGACTTTATTTTGTCTTCCCTTCCTCAATCGTATGCTCAGTTCATCATTAATTTTAACATGAACAAAATCCAAGCTTCTTTGACTGAATTATTGAACATGCTGAAGATTGCAGAGGGGAACCTTGTAAAGGAAAAACTCCAAATTCTCGTAGTTGGTAGGACCAACAAGAAGAGACTAGCAGTCCAAGCCTTTAGGAAAGGTAAAGGCATGAATTAGAAAAAGTCAAAGGTTGCTAAGGACAAAGGCAAGAGTGCTGAGAAGGGTGATTGTTTCTATTGTCATTAAAAGGGCCACTGGAAGAAGAATTGTAAGGAATACCTCAAAGACAAGGCTCAAGGAAAAGTGAAGTAGTAGGACGTTTTAGGTATCTATATGATAGATGTAAACTTGTCAATTAGAGATTATACATCATGGATATTATATACTAGATGTGTTTCTCATATCTGCAATTTTGTGCAGGTGCTGACAAGAAGGTGTAAGCTGAGGACCGGCGAGGTGGAGCAGAGACTAGGTAACGGCACAAGAGTTGCGGCGATCGCTGTGGGGACAATGAATCTCAAGCTACCATTCGGAGACGATTTTTCATTAGATGAATGTTATTATGTATCTAGCATAATAAGCAACATTGTTTCTATTTTCTGTTTAGATAGAGTTGGGTACACTATATCCATTCGGAACAATAGTTGTTTCTATTTATTTCAAAAATAAATTGATTGCTTTTGCTTTATTCTCCAATGGATTATACTTAATAAATGTGTCTCATGATAATTTTAATGTCGGTGGTTTCTTAAGAAGAATGAGTGTGAAGTGAATAAAGCCTACCTATGGCATTATAGGCTTGGTCACATTGGAGAAAATAGACTCTAAAGGTTGCATAAAAATAGATATTTAGATCAATTTGATTATGAATCGTATGCAACCTGTGAGTCATGTTTGATCAGTAAAATAGCTAAATCTTCATTTACTGGAAGTGGTGAACGAGCCAAAAACATATTAGAACTAATACATTCTGATGTATGTGGTCCTATGTCAACTCAAGCCATTAGTGGTTTCTCCTGTTTCATTACATTCACTGATGATTTCTCAAGATATGGCTTTATATACTTATTGAAGTATAAATCAGAAGCCTTTGAGAAATTTAGAGAATTTAAGAATGAAGTAGAGAAACAAACTGGAAAGAGTATCAAAGTCATCCGATCTGATCGTGGTGGGGAATACTTGAGTACAATGTTCACACAATACTTAAAGGATAATGGTATGCTTTCTAAGCTTACACCTCCTTATACACCTCAGATGAATGGTGTACCAGAAAAGAGTAATCACACATTGATGGAAATGATGCGATCCATGATGAGCATGTCTAGTTTACTAGTGTTTCTGTGGTGATATGTGTTGTAAGGACTGAGGTTTCGGATCCGGTTATCGGGTCAGTTTCGGGGTCGGATCCCTTAGTTTGGGCCATGGTGGGGCCTCGACGCGGTTTAAACGGCGTCCAGCAATGTAGACGCATTTTTAGGTCGTGCTACGTGGGTGCCACGTGGTCTGGCCTTGGGACGCGAGAGTACGGCTCCGGTCATATCGTCTGAATGGCGTCTTGGATGGACGACGCCATTCAGAGTACGACCCTGGCTTGTCAGTGTATGGCCCGGTCTTGTCATCTGAAAGACGTCGGGCGTACACGACGCGTTTTATCCAGCTTCTAGTTGACCCTGCGAACCCTCCCTCCTTTCCCTCATTCTCTCCTCCCTCTTCTCTCTCCTCTCTTCCTCCGGCGACCCGGCGACGCTTTCCCCCTTCTCCTTGTTTTCCTCCCACCATTTCATCTCTCCCTCCACTCCATCAACCTACCAACTTCCTCCACTACCACCACCGCTTCCTCCGCGGCGCACTTCTCTCTGGACGGCGGCCGACGTCCCGGTGGAGTAACGGCGTCCACGGCGGTGCCGGCGGCGGCGTGTGGCGAGGCGGGTTGGCAGTTTGGAGCTAGGAGGAGTTCAAGTAACCAGTAGGGTGACGATCCCCGCTGTATTTTGTTTAAAAGCATGCTTTTCCTGCGTTGAAGCATGATTAGGTTAAGCATGTTTAGGAGACTTTTGGGATGAAAATATTAAAGGCATGTAATGAGAAATTGGGTATTTTAATGGGTATTTAGGTTCTTCTCCTCCTTCTCTACTATGTTTGTGTCTTTTCACGATTTGGGGGAGGAAGTTCCACCCCGTGGATTGGGGGAAGGCGGGGGAAGAACCTGTCTGTGAAGGTTGAATGGCGTCGGGGGACAGCGACGCCTTTTAGAAAGGCGGCTTCCGCCCACGACGCGATTTGACCCGGATAACAAACGCTGTCTCTGGAACTGAATGGCGTCCAGGGACAGCGACGCCATTTGAATGGCGTCATCCGTGAACGATGCATTTTAGGCCATCTTCCGAGACCATATTTCACATGAACCAGTTTAGGGATCTTGAATAACGTCGGCCTTGGGCGACGCGATTCAAGCCAAAATTCCATTAATCCATGCAATTAACACGTGTTTACATTGTTAGATAGTTTAGTTAATTGCATGCTTAGAAATGTACTCGATGACGATGGGTTCCATGTTATCGGATCACACCGTGTTGCGTTTTATGCGATCGTGGGCGTACAGTGACAGTTGTTAGCGCTTAGGCACCCTGTGTCGGTGTGGGAGTGACACGGCGCCGGTGTGGGAGTGGCGGGGTGATGCCTAGAGAGAGGGTCACCTAGTGTACCCCGGGGTATAGCTAGTACCGGTGTGGGAGTGGTACCTTCGGAGTGTCACTCGTGCTGGGGGAAGCAGAACCACCTGGAGCTTGTCAGGCCTAAGTAGCCAGCACGCTATCCGAGGGGTTACTGTTTGGTCTCAACGGGTCAGAGTTTCTTGCGTTCGTCCGTGTGGTTGGCGTGTTTTGCTGAGACGCTGGTTGTGGGCTCCGTAGTAGAATGGTTTCAGAATTGTGCGTGTTATATTTCGATCGCATGTGTTTTATATCGAAATCTAGGAGTTATGTTTACTGCTTTACTTGCTTAAATTTTCTGTAATTGCGTTGCTACACTTATGGGTACGTGAGTGGGTGGTGGGGATCAAAGGATCCCTACTGAGTCTTTTCGACGATACTCACTCCTGCGGTTTTCAGGTGAGAGTTCTATAGACATGTTAATTTTGACATCATTTTGTGTAAATTTCATATCATATAATAATGCCTCAGAATGGTCTGATATTTAATCATTGGTTAATTTTTATTGATCTTTTAAGTTAATTATCTAAATAGTGTCGGGTCAAACAGACATGATTTAAGTTAATTAATTAAATTGATTTTAACTCAAATTTTAGTTAAAATATGAAGAAGTCTAAAAGACATAGACCTATTTAGACGCCGTTTAGAGTTTATTCCTATTTTGATATTTAAATTTGAATTTTAATTAATTGATTAATTAGCTAAAAGACGTCTGCATGGCACGATGCCATTTATGTTTCTTAAGTCGTTTCTATCTTTTCCGTATGTTTATCCTTATCTTAATTAGTCTAAAAGACGTCTCCATGTGGCGACGCGTTTTATCTAATTACAGATAAAGATAAACTTTTCCCGGATGTTTATCCTTATCTTAATCAGTCTGAAAGGCGTCTTCCATGGGCGACGCGTTTTAGATAATTAGAGATAAAGATGAATTAATCTGTATTTATCTGTTGGTTAAGCTGGATAAATCTTAAGATTTCTTCATGTAAATCTGTGGATGTAAAGAAGTCTATAAATACCCTAATTTTTGAACGAGTGACAGAGAGAGTGATGTTGAGTGATAATTAGTAATTATTTTGGTGGCAATTGGAGCAAAGAAGCTTGACGACGTCCGAACGCTGAAGTGTTGTTACCACCAGGAGTCGGCATTCTTTCTTCATCCGTCCAAGATCCATTGAAGACCAAGGCTTCCAGGGGCCATCCAGCATTAGCTTTCAATTCATTTCTACATATTTTCTCACATTTTCATCCCATTAGTCTCACATTCTTCGTCACATCACTTCATGCAACACACACAACACTAGCATCATTTTTCAAAACCTATTTGTTAAAGGGGTTTAAAAGACCATCCCAACAAGTGAGTTCACCTGCTTAGTTGCATGTTTAAAATTTTCTCTGGAATGGATACTATTTCTTCCTAAGTTCTCATCATTGTTCTTTATTTCTTTCTATTTATTGCAAGATACAAAGGAGAGTCAAAGGGAGGAAATCAACAGCGAACAGCAAGGAATCCGGACGATCTTCAAAACTCAATAGCAGCCAAAGCAAGAACAAAGACAAGAAAGGGCTCTCTTTCTTCAGCTGGCTGAAGGGGGGGAACCAAGAGCTCAACATCTCCCACATCCAAACAGGTAGGCGATCAAATCTTCTTTTGGAACTTTTTAGTCAAAAGTTTCTGGCGATCACATCCCTTAGTTTCTTTTTAATAGATTTATTTTGCACTTAAACAACATAGTTTTTTCCTGATAATCACACACTCATTCTAAGGATTTACAACTTTTTTGGCGATCACGGTGAGACACAGGTGCACCACCTGTGTCTCTCGACACGCCCTCACCAATTGGTGAGTTTTTAGTTTAGTTGATTTCCTACGTGCACCACGTGCACACCCCTGTGGCAAGATCTTGCCCTCCCCGTTGATTAGTTGAAAAGCTGTTTTTGTGATAAAGATTGTGTGATTGATTGATATTTCATTTGTTTATTTGATAAAATCATCCTGTTAAAATTTGAAACAATTTTTTTTTTTTTGCATGAGCTGATTATTTATCGTTTCTATCCTGTTTTGAGGAGGAATCGATCTAGAAATTCCTCCTGGAAAACTGCATCTGCGACTTGAAAAGCGTCTAGGAGCATCGACGCATTTCAAACTGTGTCGTTTAACCCAGACGCCTTTCAGTCTCATTTTCTTGCTGTCTGCTGTCTGAGCTTTTGCGAAAAAATAAGGCTCTGTTTGAATAGCGTCGACCAACAGTGACGCTATTCTGGCAGTTTCTTATTTCTTCTTCAGTTCTCAGATTTTGTGATCTGTGTGCTATTACCAATTATGTATTAAGCATTAGAGGCCATCCAGGCTACATGTCATACGCATTGAGGCTAACACCCTCCTCTTCTTAGGAACACTTTTCTTGACGTCTTCAACTCTCTCTGATTGGGTCGATTCCTCGATCAGACTAGAGTAGTTGGCGTTAAAGACCTCCGTAAGTCCCCAAAATCAAGGTATTCCTCCTTGATCATCGGGCTGGTTGTACTAATTGAAGTCCCGGTTAGATCTTCATAACGTTGTGAGAGAAAGCCATAGAATATAACGGTGGACATGAACTGAAACTAGGATCCTATCTCTTGAGCGAATTTGTGACTTAATTAAATCCAAATAACCCAACAAGGAATCCTAAAATCACGTTAAACATCCACTTGTTTGCTTAATCTCTGTACAACTCGTTTGCCAATCTCTGAAAAAAAAATCTAATATCATGCTGCTTCGATCAGGCAGGGACTTGAGCATGGCTCCATATGCCATTGTCAACTACGAGGGAGATGCTAATGCCCCTCGTGATTCTGATTACCATTTCGAGAGCGGGAGAGATGCTGATGCCTCCCGTAATTCTCTTCCTTGTCCAATTCGATATGAGGGAAATGTCCCAACCCCTCTTTGTGGCCCTCATGATCAGTATTCTGATCTTCCCCCGCATGTACATGCGGCTCCTAACCCTATCTTCGAGGGAGACATGAACCAAAATGATCTCTCATCTTCTGATCCCTCAGATTTGGACTCTCAACAGTTTGAGGTGATCCAGTCCATTCTGAAGGGGAAGACGCCCGTGCAGTCTGCCGAGCCGAACCCTGCGGCTCCCGCTGCCATCCCTCAGCAACCTCCTCATCATCCTCCCTTCATTCATCAGGCCATGGAAGGCCTCCATGTCTCAACTTCTTGGCCAGCCGGGCCGCAACTTTCCTCTTCTAGGCAACCGGTCAGACTGCTGACGCCTGCTTATCAAAATGCCCTCGGCCATGGCGGAAGCTCTGCCGGACCTCCTCTTTATTGTCCTCCTTGTCCTACGTACTCCAGGCAACATGCCTATCATGTACCTCCACCTCCCCCTCCTCCCCAAGCTGATTCGACCACGCAAGCGTTGCTGGCAAAGATGGAGCACATGGATGAACAATTCAACAACCTCCAGAAGATGATGGGGGTCAAAGCTGCACTAGAGATCAATTTACCAAGTCTGCCAGTGTTCCACCTGCCACCTGTGAGTGCTTAAAATGAGTGTGTGATTATCATGAAAGATCTATGTTGTTTAAGTGCAAAAATAAAGCTATTAAAAAGAAGACTATGTGAAGTGATCGCCATAAACTTTTGACTTAAAAGTTCCAAAAGAAAGTTTGATCGCCTACCTATTTAAACGCGGAAGATATTGAGTCCTTGATTCCCCTCCTTCAGCCGGCTGAAGAAAGAGAGCCCTTCCTCTTCTTTTGTTCTTGCTGTTGAGTTTGAAGTTGAGGATCGTCCAGAGTTCTTGTGATTTTGCTTGATTTCCTCTCCTTGATTCTCCTTTTGCAGCTTGCAAGAAATATAGAAAGAAATGAAGAAACAATGATGAGAACTTAAGCAAAAGCAGTATCCATTCTAATCATAGTTTTAGACATGCAACTAAACATAGAATTTACTTGTTGGGATGACTTTTGAAACCCCTTAATCAAATAGGTTTTGAAAAGAATGCTAGTGTTGTGTGTTGCATGGAGTGATGATGAATAATGCAAGATTAATGAAGATGTAAATGCAGAAACGAATTGAAAAACTTATGCCGAATGGGATGAAGCCTTGAATTGGATGAAGAATGGACGCCGACTTCTGGAAACAGCAGCGCTTCGGCGTTTGGACATCGTTGCTTCGATCTTCAATTTGATATCGCTTCAATTACCAATTCTAACTCTTTTTCTCTTTTTTTAACTTTCAAGATGCAAGGTATTTATAGACTTCTTCTGCGTCCGCGGATTTACATGGAAAAATTTGGGATTTATCCATCTTAACCAACAGATAAATACAGATTAATTTATCTTTATCTGTAATTATCTAAAACGCGTCTACCATGGCTGATGCCTTTCAGATTAATTAGGATAAAGATAAATATCCGAAAAAACTTATCTTTATCTGTATTAGCTAAAACGCGTCTACATGTATAGACGTCTTTTACACTAATTAAGATAAGGATAAACATCCGGAAGAGAAGTAAAAATAGCTTAGGAAATCTAAAACGCGTCGTACCTGACAGACGCCTTTTATTTAATTAATCAATTGATTAAAATTAAAATTTAAATGTTAAAATAAGAATAATCTCTAAATGGCGTCCACGCAGGTAGACGTCTTTTAAACTTGTTCCTATTTTAACTGAAATTTGAGTTAAAATCAATTTAATTGATTAACTTAAACATGTTTGTTTGACCCGACACTCAAAAGATCAATAAAAATTAATCAATGATTAAATATCAGACCATTCTGAGACATTATTATATGATATGAAATTTACTCGAAATGACGTCAAAATTAGCGTGTCTACACCACCCTCTGAGATGCCAGTATATTGAAAGTATAACGGTACTGGTAACCCCTTCACCCACTTGAAGGAGTTCATGTACGAGCATCATTCTGACAAAACGACAAGAGGTCGTTGGCCTTTTTGTTCAGGAGATCTTTAGAGGGACCAGTCCTCGAGTGGTTCTTTTCTTTGGAACCCTCCGAAGTAGAGGATTATGGTATCGTCTCCCGAAAATTCATTCAACGATACCAGGACAGAGTTGCCCCCTCCCTGTTCATTACTGACCTAATAGCAGAGAAGATGAAGCCCCATGAGGAGTTCGTTAGTTTTGCCGACAGATGGAGGGGCTTGGCCGAGAAAGTAAAAGATCACTTGTCTGAGTCGGAGCAAGTAAAGATGCTCATTTCCAATGTTACGCCTCAGTTCAAACTAGTCCTCTCTCTGAACAATCTGACCAGTATGGCAGAGCTCTATGAAAGAGCGCGGTACTGTCAGAATGCCTTCAAGGACGCTACGTTCTCTAGCGTCTTTGATCCTCACAGACCTAGCAGGCCTCCACCTCGGAAGCCTGTAGTGCCTAATTCCCCCAGCACAGGTCCGACTACCGAGGGCACGCTCTCTCATGAGCAGGTTAGCAGTATGAACAATAACCAGCCCTAGTTTGTGAGGAGTCAGCAACAGTACCAGCGGCCACAACAGCCGAACCAGTAGGGGTACAGGCAGCAGCCAAACCTCCAGTATCAGCAGCCCCAGTTTCAGCGGCCCCAGCAACCGAACCAGCAACAACAACAGCAACAGCCATAGCAGCCGCCGCAATGGCAGTTACAGTACCAGCCTCCGCCACAGTAGTATCAGCAACAGCAGCAATACTAGCTGCGCGCACCGCCGGCGTATCACAATGTCCCTCATCCTGCTGACTATGACCAACAGAGAAGACCTCCAGGCCCGAAGATGGCAGAATACCCAGTCCTCCCAGAGTCCTTGGCAGACATTTTCAGTGCTTTAATGGCAGCCAATGCCTTGGTCCTGCCAAGAGAAAAGGCAATCTGGCCCCAAAATGCCGATACTTCCAGGTATTGCTATTTCCATAGGTAACCTGGACATACCATTGACACATGCTTCCAATTCAGAGATTACATCCATGATCTCAACGAGCAGGGCGGTATTGACTGGGAAGAGATGAAAAAGTACATATCTGCCTTAAAGGCAAGAAGACCATCACAGTAGCAACAACAACAGCAAGCAAGAGCACCAGCACAAGCAGCAGCACCACCGAACATGGGCATAGTGCAGAACCCGCTTCTGGAGCATCAAAATCAGAACCAAGTTGCCCCTATTCTGACAAATAGCCAGTCTGAGGCTAACCGCGGGCAACAGTGGAGGATAGAGGACTCTTCCTCTATTTATTCAACGGGTCACATTCCGAGTACCGCAGAACAACCACCACGCCGCACCATCCACATACCCAGACCACAGCCCATTACTATTACCCCTATACCAACACCCGTATATCACTCACCCGCACCCACTAACCCATTACCACCACCCGCTTTCCTCAAACCCATTACACCCCACGCCACTACGCCTCCATTAAATAGCCCCCCGCAAACCAACTACGCACCCCTCCTACCATCCAGACCACTACTCCGCGTACCGTTCCGTACTTCTCCCGTTACCACTACCGCTTACCCAGATACCATCCAACCTTCTAAACCGCTATTACGCATGTCGTTCCCCACTTCATCCACCATCCAACCGTCTAGGCCTTTAATCCGCACCACGCCGCCACCGACTAACCCCACGCCATCGCCCACATACCAACACTCCACATCATCCGCACCATCCAACCCTGCGGTACTCAAAGTATCACCCGGACCTTCCACGGCTGAGGAACATGCGCTCCGGAGTGGGAGGATTTTCAACAAAGTCTTTCCTCAGTCAACAGTTAGAGACGGCCCATCACAGCCGCCGGAGGAAGCACACAATGAAGAGAGTGCACCAGGCACTCAATACGACCTGCTGAAGCATCTGGACCGGACACCGGCATGAATCTCCGTGCTTGAACTGATTAAAAGATTGAAGACTCACCAAGAAGCTCTAATGGAATATTTGTAGAAGGTGATGGTCAACGAGGATGTGCCGGTGGAGAAGATTGTAGCACTGTTAGTTCCTCAGGGGGACCAGCCCTCTGTTTCATTTCATACATCGGAACTAGCACTGCCAGCAGCTAGAAGCATGGCTCTGAGCATTACGGTCAACATCTGCAAAAAGGCCGTAGATGCATGCCTGGTTGACACAGGGGCTTCGATCAATGTTTTACCTCCGAAGACCCTGGAATTGTGCGGTGTGCCCAAGGAAAAATGGCTGCCTAGCCCCATCTCCGTGACGGCATATGATAATTCCACCCGTTCCCCTCTGGGAATGGTCTATTTGAAAGTGGAGCTAGGCCCTGTAAGTCACGCAGAGGTCGAATTTCACATTCTGGAAATCGACGCTTCTTTGAATGCCATTTTGGGTCGTCCTTACATAAAAACCCTCGAGGCGATTCCCCCCACGAATCATCAATGCCTCAAATTTCCCTTCAAAGGACTAATCGTTAAGGTTACGAGCATGCCGATCTTTGCTGATGCTCATTCTTTGAATGTCAAACCCACTTCTTCACCTGGCCGACAACCTTTTTTGTCGGTATTATAGGTTTACCATCTAGTGGCTGATCCTCTGAAAACTGCCACTATTACTCCTTATCCGTTAAATGCCATAAAGAGGGGGAAGTGCATGAGTACCCCAGGATGGAGAATAATGATGAAGAATGGTTATCAGCCTGGAAGAGGCCTGGGTACACAGTTACAAGGCAGGACCACTCACGTCAAAGACCACCGAGGAACACCTGGAAGCGGCCTGGGCTATAGGCCAAGAAAACTAAAGCAGGACATTGTTCAGCAAGCAGAGAATGAAGGTAGCCAGAAAGTCTGGGAGACGATGTCTACACCACACAAGGAAGGTCGGGACCCCCTAACATGGACCTTATACACTCATTTTGTAAAGGGGCCCGTAATAAGCCATGACAACACGGTGGTCATTACTTCATGTTTTGACCTCCACGATATATATGGGAGAGACTTGGCTAGACATTGCTCAGAACTACTCACGTACCAGTCCTTGGAGGCTCTGCGGCCTATGAAGAGGAGGAAGTTCCAAGACCCTGAATGTGAATGATACAGGTGGTTCGATTAAGAGACCTCTACATCGCATTGAACAGGTTGTTTCTCGATCCTGCAGAACCCAAGTGGCCGCCACAGATCGATGAGCTGATTGAAGGTCTTAGTGCTATTTTCGACAAAAGGATACTGCTGTCAGAAGAGACTGATGAAGGGGAGCCGGATGACCCCTATGAAGCTGGCTATACCACAGATCTGCTCTGGAGGGAGACTTATCCTTCTCATGTTTTCATGCTTCACACCTTGTTTCGCACTTTGCTCCTGACCCTGACTTGGTCACGGGTCATTATTGAAGACATTCCACAGGCCCCGCCCGTCATGATTATTCTGTCCCCACGGGACCTCATTCCACAACCTCCTCTCGATCTAGAGAGGATGTATGATTTAATCTAGGACGTACTGCTGTATGATCCCCTTAATCCTTTGGCCTTGGTGCCTCATTTTCCTTCTATTCATATTCATTCATGTTTTATGCTTAACTCTTCTATTGCCCAAAAAAAAAACGCCAATTTGGCAACAAATTCTTCCCAGATCCTCATTGAGGAAACCTCTTACTTGTCCGATCATACCCCATCGCGTGGGTCTTTCGGTCAAGATTCTCTTCTAAATCTACTCTGCCCCTCCCCCTGGGAGGATTCTCCTATATTTCCATCTGTATCCCATGATTTTCGTTCTGCTTCATCTTCATTAGGTAAGAATAGGGAGTCTAGTGAAGTTAGGAAGTCTAGTTCTAGGCAGGTTAGTCAGGTTAGGAAGTCTAGAAAGTCTAAGGGTAGACAGATTCCAGATAGATACCTTCAGGATTTAGCTAATAGATGCCTTTCTTGCTCTATGATCCCTCAGCTATTGGAAAATCCCATTAAGATGCTAGAAGACTGTATGGACGATGAGTTAGTCAATAATGGATATGGGGTGTATGAGTTGATACATGAAAAAGACCCCATTGTTGAAGATGAAGAAGATGACGAGGATGCAGCTGAGGCATATGCCAGTGGAGTGAAGAGATTCGATGAACCCTCAGCTGCCGTAGAAGAGCCCACCAAAGAAATCAATTTAGGGACTAAAAACGAACCTAAGGTTGTCCTCGTCAGCAAGAATCTTTCCGAGGAAGATGAGGAGGCAATGGTACAAGTTCTTAAGGATTATAAGGACACTTTCGCCTGGAGTGATGAAGATATGCTGGGGTTAGACTCATCTTTAGTGGAACACAGGTTGACGTTAAAGGATGGAGCTAGCCCGGTCAAACAGAAGCTAAGGCGATTCCACCCACAAATGGCTCTGAAGATGAAGGAAGAGGTCGACAAATTACATAAAGCCAAATTTATTAGAGTTGTCCTCTATCCGCAATGGGTGGCCAACATAGTTCCGGTTATGAAGAAGGACGGGAAGGTCAGGATATGTATTGACTTCCGAGATTTGAACCGGGCGTGTCCTAAGGATGATTTTCCATTGCCTCATATTGACGTACTCATTGATAACACTGCTGGCTATGAGACTTTATCATTTATGGATGGGTATTCAGGATACAATCAGATTAAATTGGCAGAAGAAGATCAGGAAAAGACATCATTCACTACACCTTGGGGAATATACTGCTATGTCGTCATGCCATTTGGATTAAAGAATGCTGGAGCCACTTATCAGAGGGCTATGATGGCAATATTTCACGACATGATGCACATCGATTTAGAAGTGTATGTGGATGACTTGTTGGTTAAATCTAAGACGAAGGCTGAACATGCCAAAGTTTTGGCAAGAGTATTATAGAGATCAAGGGAATATCATTTAAAGATGAACCCCAAGAAATGTGTATTCGGGGTATCTTCAAGAAAATTAGATGGATTCATTGTCAGTAAACAGGGAATTGAGATCGATCCCAACAAGGCGAAGGCTATCAGAGAGATGCCACCTCTCAAGAACTTGAAGGAGTTAAGAGGATTAATCGGGAGGTTGCAATTTATTCGCCGTTTTGTCTCCCAGCACTCGCAAAGGTGTAGGCTGTTCTACGAGCTTACCAAGCCGGGAGTCAAATTCGATTGGGATGATAAGTGTCAGGAGGCATTCGATGGATTGAAGAATTATTTGGCAAGTCCTCTTGTTTTGAGACCACCGTCTCCAGACAAACCATTGATACTTTACATTTATGTCCTGGATGATGCAGTGGGGGCTATCCTAGCACAAGAGGATGAAGAAGGAAAGGAGAGGGCAGCCTACTATCTCTCTAAACTTCTCAACCCCGTTGAACAGAGATATACAACGATGGAAAAAACTTGCGCAGCATTGGTCTGGGTTGGTCAGAAATTGAAATATTATTTTCTAGCCCATGAAGTCCATCTTATCGCTAGGATGAATCCAATCAAGTTTCTTCTGGAGAAATATGTCCTTACTGATAGGTTAGCATGATGGCAAAGATTTCTATCTTAATTCGATATTACCTACATTCAGCAGAAAGCGATCAAAGGCTATGCCATAGCAGAACATCTCGCCCATCACCTCCTTCCTCGTTTTGATCCAGTCCAATCGGAGTTTCCGGATGAGGAATTGATATCCATAGACCAAATCAGAGATGATATGTGGATTCTGTATTTTGATGGAACTCTGAATTCCCATGGAAAGGGTATTGGCATTGTTCTGTTATCACCTGAAGGTATCACCATTCCACAAGCCTTTCAGCTCGACTTTCCAGTCACCAACAATATAGCTGAATACGAGGCGCTCCTTGCTGGCCTCGAGGCTACTCATTCCCATGGTGTTACCAAACTCAGGATTGTGGGTGATAGCCAATTGATTCTTCGCCAAGTATTAACCAAGTATCGAACCCTTGATCCTAAACTTAAGCCTTATCAAGAACTTACTTCTGCTTATTCAAAGCTTTTCACCAAATTGATTTTTGTCCATGTTCCTAAGAATCAGAACATCTTAGCTGACGCTCTAGCTTCACTCACATCTTCTTTTGATTTTCCAATCAGCAGGCAATCCGAATCAATTATCGTTCATAAGCGTCTTTCACCCGCCGTGCAAGACCCTTCATTCCTTAGAACTAAGGAGAAGCTGCTGAAGAAAGTCAGAGATGGAGAGATTGTGGAAAAGAGAGAGATCATATTGATAGAGCTGTTAGAAGAGATGGATGATGAACAGAAGCCATTGTACTATGAAATTGCTAAATATTGTGGAGATCAATCATATCCCGAAGATGCCACAGTTGAGGAGAAAAGGGCTATCAGGAGAGTTGCTCAAAGATACACCGTAGTTGGGGGAGCATTGTACAAAAGAGGTTTTGATGGAGTTCTTCTAAGATGTCTAGACGAAGATGAGCTTTGGAAGGTTATGGAAGGAGCTCATGCTGGAGTTTGTGGTGGCCATGTTAATGGACAAATGCTAGCAAAGAAGATCCTTAGACAAGATTTTATTGGCCAACCATGGATGAAGACTGTGTAGGATATGTCCGTAGGTGTGCTAAGTGCCAACTTCACTCCATCCTATTTCCTCCCCATGGCCTTTCTCCATGTGGGCTTTCGATATCATTGGACCCCTTGGCAATCCTGATTCCGGCATCAAGCAAAAGTCTTTCATCCTTACGGCAATGGAATACTTCACCAAGTGGGCAGAAGCTGAAGCATACATGGAAGTTAAAGCATCAACCGTTTGCAAGTTCATCATGAGGAACATCATCACCAGATTTGGAATTCCAACCACCATCGTCACCGACAATGGACCGTAGTTCGTGTCACAAGAGCTGAAAGACTTCTGCAACAGGTATAAAATTGCATTGCATCATTCGTCTCTCTATTATCCGCAAGGCAATGGCCAAGCAGAGGCAACTAACAAGACTTTGATAAAAATCATTAAAAAGACGTGCAAATCTAACAAGTTCACAGACTGGCCAAAAAAATTGATTGAGGCTCTATGGGCCTACCGAATTTCAATCCGCACGTCCACTGGGCAGACTTCTTATTTCTTAACATTTGGAATGGAGGCGGTAGTTCCATACGAGATCTTTATACCATCGTTAAGAGTACAATTGAACATGGAATTTTCCATTGATGAACACCGTTCAGCACTCCTTGCTCAATTGGAACTCTTAGATGAGAAAAGATGGTCAGCCGTTAATCATGCAAGAGTTTATCAAAATAGACTAGCACGTTTTTATCAAAAGAAAGTCATTGAACGTAAGTTCAAAGTTGGTGAAATGGTTGTCAAAAGGATTTTTGTAAAACCTGGTGGTCCACGCTCTAAGCTCCAACCCAACTGGGAAGGACCTTATGTGGTATCACATACTTTTCCTGGTAACGCTTACCGTCTGGTTAATGCAGAAGGAGAAGAGCTAACTCACCCCTGGAATGGTTTGCATCTTAAGAAATACTACCCTTAAGTTAAAGAGTCGATCAGCATGGTACAAAGACCAGTGGAATTAGAAAATTTATAAACTCAAATTTCCTTATCAGTCTGGATAATTTAATTCCAAACACATTACTACACACACTGACACGTTTTATTCGTGAGTAACCAGAGATGCCAAGTCCTAAGGAATACCGAAAGCTTGACTGAAAGTGTAAAGTACAAATCATTCTTTTTAAGCAAAATTCTATTTTTTACACTCGGCCCATGATGTCGGAACGAGGTTTAGAATAGACTACAAAGAATACCCGCCATCTTAGTAGGAGGCCGTCAAAAAAAAATGGGAGAGATCCGTCCCAAAGAAAAGAAAAGAAAAAAACAAAGCAAAGGCAAAAGCCAAACGTTAAATCAAAAGGCCATCGCACTACAAACGTTACATCAAGGCCATGAAATGAAATAAAAGGGAACGCAAGGTCGATAAATACCCCGGGAAGAAATGACCGAATCCCAATGGATATTAAGGTAGGAAAGGAACATCTTTTTAGGTCTCCGGAACCTTCTCATGGACTTTCTAAACCGATTCTTCCTTTCTTTCTAAAGAGGCGTACTCCAAACTTGAGGAACGGCCTAGATTGACTAAGGATCGAATCATCGAATGGGATCACGAATGGAAACACAAGTTCAAACACAATGGGTTTAAGTTAAATTATTGAAGAACAATTTGGGAATTAAGTTAATAAATGAATATGATCTTTTGATCTGAGTACCATGCTGGTCTTTCAGTTTACACCATAGTTTAAAAAAAAAAAAAATACATATTCCAAAATCCAAAAAAAATACAAAATTCAAAAAAACAAAAAAAGACACATATTTCAAAAATTAAAAAAAAAGGCACATATTTCAAAAATGCAAAAAAAAGGCACATATTTCAAAAATGCAAAGAAAAGGCACATATTTCAAAAATTCAAAAAAAAGGTACATATTTCAAAACCCAAGCAAAAATGAATATTTCAAAACAACAAAAATATTTCAATCAACATTTGCTTATTGCATCTAGTATGCTTCATTCCTCTTGTTTTCAGTGAGCATCTGTCTGCTTGTATGTTGCATTTTGCTTACAGTTCGATTACCTTTGTTAATAAAGGCTATGCCCCTTGACCAAGAAAGAGATTGATTGACCATTCACTTGGTCAGGCAAGGGGCTAAGCCTAAACAGATGCTTAACCTGTTTGTTAAGTGACGTACAGGAACGCAAGGCAAACACATGGAACACTGAAGTTGAAGGCAAAAGTTTTGTACATATATCAAAAGTGTTCTGTACATGATACACAGAAAGAAGGGAAATACATAAGCCCTCAAGGCTGGCTCTCTCCTGCCCCCTCGTCCATCTGGCTCTGAGCCTCATCCTGGGCATTTGGCGGTGGAGCTCTAGGCGGCGGCGGACCCATGGCACTCGGACCAGCCTGACCAGAAGAGATGGCCATGCTGGCTGTGAAAGCGTTCGCCTGCCCGCGCTCCTGAGCACGCTGCCGAGCACGCCTGTACCTCTCCTCCACGCTCTGGCGCTCGTGCTTGGCAATGCCCAACTGGACTCGGAGGGAGGTCATCTCCGAGTCCATCCTCTGCTGCTCCAGCCGCTCCCTCTCCCTCTCCTCGGTGATAAACTCCAGTCGGGACCGGAGGTGTGAAAGTTCCCGAGGAAGATCCCTAGTGGAGAGGCAAGCCACCTGCTCCTCAAGATCGGGAACCTGAGCCGCATCCGCTCCAGCCCTCTGAAGGGCTTCCTGAAGCTCAGCAACCTGTAGAAGGAGATGTTGTTAGTCCAACGCAACTAAGCATTCAAAATCAAATTCAGAAGACAAAGGGAAAGGATCAGACTTACTCGAGTGGCACGGTCCTCCTCCGCGAGGGAAGCCCGGTGGATAGCGGAGGCAAGCTGGCTCTGGAGGTCTGCCAGAGCAGCCTCATGTGCAGCAGAAGGGTAGGAAGATTATGAAGCTCCGTGAGAAGGGGGAGCCGCTTGGGTGTAGACGGCTCGTTGCACAAAAAGACAATCATCAGCGGTTAATCGTCAAAACAAATTAATTAACTAAAAACATTCATTCATATTCAATCATACATACCAGGTCGAAGAGCTCCTTCTGGACCTGCTCTAGCTGGGCCTCCGCGTCGTGTAGGCGGGCCCGGAGGTCGATGATCACGGCATCTCGTGCATCCTGCATACCACCCATACATACATTCATTCACAAATATAAATTAAGAATAATAAAAATGAAAGACGCATGAATGCATACTCACATCGAGTGGTCGGAGGAGTCGAAACTGGTCGGCGTAGTGGGCCCGGTACTACTGGAGGTAGGCCTCGCTACTCTCCGCCCGAGACTCCACCCTGACGCCGCAGCGGTGCTAGTCCTCGTATTGCTCTGGGAACTTGGCACGCCAATCGGTGGGGGCTTGCTTCCCCCTCATGCTCCGTCCGACGCCCTCCGAGACCTCCTCGTCGATCCACTCCTGGTGGAGGCCCAGCGTCCTCATCACGAGCCGCAGGCGGAGGGGCTCGATCTCATTCAGGCAGTGCAGCCACATCTGCCTACCGAACCGCCTCTGGCCAGCCGTCACCCACGGCTGACCCTCCTCGCCCATGCCCATGTACAGGCACCAGATCACCTGCATATAAGTTAGATGCATTCATATAAATAATTTGCATTTAATAAGGGAAAGATTGCATTTAATGAACAAAATTGAACAAGTTAAGAACTCACCAGTAGCTCCGGATAGTCAAGGAACTGACGGCGGAGGGCCGTCAGCTGGTGGTGCTGTGGTGCCGTGTCCACTATTGCCTGCCAGCGGCAGGCCAATGGGACGGCACTGGGTCGTACTATCCGCGCTCGGCCAAGCGGGAAGTAGTGATAGCTCCACACCTGCATACATGAACATATAGGTTAGAAAAAATCATTTCATTGCATATCATAAACAAACAATAAAACAATTTAATACCTAGAGAAATGGCGAGAAGCCGCTGATGGTGGTCTCACGGTCGGGTGTGACCGCAGACAGGTCGGCGAACAGATGGGCCAGAAGGGCCGCACCCCACGCATACTCTCCTCAACTATCTAAGTCATCTAGCAAATAAAGAAACCTACAATGAATGTGGTCGCCCTTCGTACCGAAGAGCAACCGACCAAAGAAAAAGACTAAAAAGACCCTAAGCTGCCTATCTACCGCCTCCTCCTGACTAGGGTCGCTGCAGTACACGGAGGAGGATGACTCTGCTAGTCTACTCCTAAACTCCTCCCAGGTCTCGTCTGACTGACGTCGGGGCTCCTCTAGTCCTAAGGCGGCCTCCACCTCTGCTCGGGGGACCATCCTAGACTCCCTACATAGGCTAGACACCTCTATGCCTAGTAGGGCCTCTGCCAATCCTCGGTAGTCAGGGTAAGTCACCTCGCTGACCGGTCAGCCCTCGACCCTAAGGCCAGTGATCCTGACCACATCCTCTAGAGTTGGGACCATATGGCTCCAAGGCATTAGAAAAGCCCTGCTTTCCGCATGCCACCTCTCCCGCAGCGCTTGCAGGAGGATCAGATCGAGCCAAAATGGCTCGATATCTAGAACTTCGTCGAACCCCATCTGGCGCAGGCGCGCCTTCTGGAAATCCGGGAGTCCCCGGTATGCCCCTATGACCAAATCCCAGCTGATCCTCGCTCTCATGGTCCCCTGCAAATGAAAACAAGGAACTTCATCAGTTAAAGAATAAATAAAAATAACTGTTCAAAAGGCGTCGAGTCATATGGATGCCTATTGAAAGGCGTCCACATGTCCTGACGCGACTTGAAGCATTTTTTGTCCAATTAAAAATTAGGAATTTTGCCTGAATGGTGTCGGACAAGCGCGACGCCGTTTGAATGGCGTCACCTGGTCTGGACGTCATTCAAGGCCGAATTCCGGGTTCTCCCAAGAACCCCGTTCCCCCTCCTTTTCCTCACTCCATCCCAACTATAGGGAGCTTACCAGGTGGAGATCGCCCTCCCCTCCTTCTACTACGGTCACGGGCGCCGGAGGAGCCTCCTCCTCCTCCAAGAACGCCGCCACCTCGGCGAGCTCGGCTGGCACTTCTTCTTCCTCCCTTAACGAAGCCTGTCGCCTCTTCGCTAAGGCCTTGACCTTGCGGGATCCTTCGCCGCGTTCCATGGGTTCGAAAGAGAGAGTTTTGAGAGAGGGAGAGAGGAGATCGCCGGAGAAGTTCGCCGGAGAGGAGAGCTTGAGGAGAGAGTAAGGGAGAAAGTGAGGAAGAAAAGGGGGCCTTCGCAGGTTCTGCTTGAAGAGGTTGAAAGGCGTCGTGGTACAGCGACGCGTTTTAGGGCGCATAAATTGAGGCGGCAAGGCCAGCTGTTTGAAATTGAGTAAAAGGCGTCCATACAGAACGACGCGTTTCAGGTTACCGCCAATTCTGGTTAGAACCGTACAAGGCATCATTATGAAAGGCGTCCAACCATGCAGACGCATTTCAGAAGATTAATCACGGAATTGATGGCAGAATTCTAGGAAAAGTAAGAGAGAGAATTGAAAGGCATCTTGGGAGGTAGACGCTATTTAAGCTTAATTGGGGATTTTGAGGATTAATGGTTAATTTTTAGAAAATGAATTATCTTTGAAAGGCGTCTTTCTGAGTGGACGCGTTTTGCATTAAGTAAACCCGAACTGTCAGATTTTAAGAAAAAATCCAGTTTTCGTTAAGGAAAAAATCATGGACATATCACAGGAAGTTAAGGAAAAATTTCAAGGCATGAAAAATGACTCTTTATTCAATGAAATCTTTTATTACATCAGAAAAAAAAAAAAGGAAAAGAAAAGAAAAACACTTAAGGAAGAAGTTCATGAAGTGCTTGAATGTATGGAAATTTCAATCCTCTATCTCTATTTTTAGAGGATTTTACACGATAACTGAAGCCATGGTTCCACAAAGTAGAAATAAGTTCTGTGGCTTCGTAGTCGTCGTCGGATTCCAAAGCTCGCCTCTTGATCGGAGATGTAAGGGAGAATTCGGGGAATTCATGACGATTCAAGCTGAGCTGAGTAAGGCACCGATGGGGGTTGTACAACACAAGCTCAGTAGCCCCAATCAATTTATGTTCCGCTCCCGCTGTACGGCGTACTCTGATGGGCTTTCCAACAAGAGCGAGTGGAGAAGAGTCAAACACGTTGGACGGCATGCATCTCAGATATTCCCTCCAGTCGGCTCGGGTCTTGGGCTTTGGGACTTTGTTGATCATCCGCTCGTTGAACTTCACGATGTTGGAGATATGGTGGATCGGGCTGTTCAAGTAAATTTGAGACGGTCTTGGTGACATCCTTGTGCAATACTCGAATTTGAAGTGTAGCTCGACCCACAAAGCGAAGAGTAGCATGCACCCGTAAGGAGGACGACCCGTGGACGCCGCAGAGAGCCCACTGTAGAGGTAGGCCAAGATCGCAGTGCTAATGGATTTCCCCTCGAAGATCGCGCAGATCGCGCTGACTTGATCATCTTCCAAGATGTTGTCTTACGCGGGAAAGAACAAAGCCCCGACAAGGCACGTGACGAAAGCTTTCGTCACATCTTCAGCTTCATCCTCCCTTCGATCATCGATCTCATACAAAGTCCATTCAGCGAGCTTTACAAGGTTGATCCCTCTATTGGTAAGGCATCCTTTAGCTTCTGAAGGATCTTTCATGATTGACGTCAACAGATGTTGACCGGTGATCCTTTCCCTCGTCAAAGCCATCTTGTCCTTGGTCTTTGGAAGACCCAATAAAAGCTCCGCCTTCTCTAAACGGATAGTGCACTCGAAATCCAGGAAAAAGAAGGTGTGAGTTTGAGGATGCCACTGCTCAATCAAGGCACCGATGGCCGCCCAATCCACATTCGAGCTCTTGTAGTGTTTAGCATGCACCACCAAGCCTTGAAGATTCCACTTGGAGATGAAGGCTTGCATAGAAAGTTTAGGACTTTTGGCAAGCTTGCGAATCCAAGTGAGAGAAGTGAATCTTCTTGGGCCGGGAAACATGGGATATGTCTGAAAAATAAAAGGATCAATTGAAGAATTTGAAGAATATGAGGAATATGGAGGAGAAAGAAGAGATTGAAGAAGAAGAATTGAAGGAAAGCTAATTCGACTTACTTGAAGGTTAGGGTTTCTCCCACTAAGGTTCCACCTCCGAAAGCTTCTCCAGCGACCTCCTCATCCTTTTGTTTGAAGAACTCATCCTATTTTCGAGTTTCTTCCTTCTTGAAGCTTGAAAACTTTGGAAAACCCTTGAACCTTGAAGAAAAACTTAACCTTGGATCTTTAGATTATGGTAGGATTGCTTGGAAACAAGTTAATGATGTTTATATAGAGGAAATTGCGACCCTAGGAAGACTTTTCCGAATTGAAAAAGGGATGAGCATTGGAAGAGTTGGAATCCGAGTAGAGAACAGGCAGAACCTATTTCTGCGACTTAAAAGGCGTCGTGGAATAGGGACGCATTTTAGATAGTTAAAGGGCGTCGGCACGACATGACGCGTTTCAAGCTTTTTGTCTTTTACCCGAAATTCCATATTTTGATGTTTAATTAAACACTTGTTTGAAATTACTAATGATTTTTTAGTGCAGGAAGATCAAGAAAATTCAAATGAAGCTGGAAGATCCCATTGTGGGAGTTTATGAAGTCCCGACCGTGGCTAAAAAGACGGTTATTTCTACCCTTGTACTATTTCATGTAATTCATTCGCATAATCTTATTACTATATGTTAAATATTTATTAGAGTATATCAAGGACCTTGTGGTTTTGATGAAACTGGAATTTGAGTTCCCCTACAACAAAAACAGTGATAATTCCAGAGAATTCTTAATCGCACGGATAGGCCGTTGGATTGTTAATTAGTGGGGACGATAGTTCCACTTTTGTGAAACGATGCGTGGATAAACAAGCTTCGGCTTAGTACTGAATTACAAGAATTGGTATCTTGACTCATTAATGACAATTTGACAATATTATCCTTGATTAATTTATATTTTATTTGACTTTATATTTTTCTTTTAGCCTAGCATGCATCATATAGGACTTTGAAATCACTGTGATAAGGATTGATTATTGATTAAGTTTCAGACTATTAATCAAATAATCCCAACATGATATGAAATATTCCATTCTGAATTGAGTATCTTGATTATCTTTGAGGTTCGCTTGAAGATATCCTTGGAATTCTATCCTTTCTTAGACTCTTTATCCAATATTTCTCGTTTTCTTTTAAGATCCATCATGGCTGCAGCACGTCCACATTGGCTGGCAATCGCTCCCCATGATGAAACCTATAGTGTCTACGACCTGAGGTACTTCCCACTCCGTGGAGATTGATCGACATTATTTTATTTCCTTGTTTACCTCATCCAGATAGGATTGATTCCATTGATCTCCTTGAGCTATCTTCATCGATGATTTTGAGAAAAAATTCCAATCATGTGTTGTTGAGAGCGTGTCTCATCACACCTTGGCATCACCCTTTCAGTACATTCCATTTCATTTCACTTCCTTGCAAAGATGATGCCAAGGTGAGGCAGCTGTAGACACGCTAATTTTGACATCATTTTGTGTAAATTTCATATCATATACTAATGCCTCAAAATGGTCTGATATTTAATCATTAGTTAATTTTTATTGATCTTTTAAGTTAATTATCTAAATAGTGTCGGGTCAAACAGATATGATTTAAGTTGATTAATTAAATTGATTTTAACTCAAATTTTAGTTAAAATATGAAGAAGTATAAAAGACGTAGACCTATCTAGACGCCGTTTAGAGTTTATTCATATTTTGATATTTAAATTTGAATTTTAATTAATTGATTAATTAGCTAAAAGATGTCTGCATGGCACGACGCCATTTATGTTTCCTAAGTCGTTTCTATCTTTTCCGGATGTTTATCCTTATCTTAATTAGTCTAAAAGACGTCTCCATATGGCGATGCATTTTATCTAATTACAGATAAAGATAAACTTTTTCCGGATGTTTATCCTTATCTTAATCAGTCTGAAAGGCGTCTTCCATGGGCGACGCGTTTTAGATAATTACAGATAAAGATGAATTAATATGTATTTATCTGTTGGTTAAGCTGGATAAATCTCAAGATTTCTTCATGTAAATCCGCGGATGTAAAGAAGTCTATAAACACCCTGCCTCTTGAACGAGTGACAGAGAGAGTGATGTTGAGTGATAATTAGTAATTATTTTGGTGGCAATTGGAGCAAAGAAGCTTGACGACGTCTGAACGCTGAAGTGCTGTTACCACCAGGAGTCGGCATTCTTTCTTCATCCGTTCAAGATCCATTGAAGACCAAGGCTTCTAGGGGCCATCCAGCATTAGCTTTCAATTCATTTCTACATATTTTCTCACATTTTCATCCCATTAGTCTCACATTCTTCGTCACATCACTCCATGCAACACACACAACACTAGCATCATTTTTCAAAACCTATTTGTTAAAGGGGTTTAAAAGACCATCCCAACAAGTGAGTTCACCTGCTTAGTTGCATGTTTAAAATTTTCTCTGGAATGAATACTATTTCTTCCTAAGTTCTCATCATTGTTCTTTATTTCTTTCTATTTATTGCAAGATACAAAGGAGAGTCAAAGGGAGGGAATCAACAGCGAACAGCAAGGAATCCGGATGATCCTCAAAACTCAATAGCAGCTAAAGCATGAACAAAGACAAGAAATGGCTCTCTTTTTTCAGCCGGCTGAAGGAGGGGAACCAAGAGCTCAACATCTCCCACATCCAACAGGTAGGCGATCAAATCTTCTTTTGGAACTTTTTAGTCAAAAGTTTCTGGCGATCACATCACTTAATTTCTTTTTAATAGGTTTATTTTGCACTTAAATAACATAGTTTTTTCATGATAATCACACACTCATTTTAAGCATTCACAGGTTCCAGGCAGGCATAGCGAGAGCGTTGCTTTGGGTCGCGCGCCAGTAGCAGTTGTTCCGGGGTATGCCCCGATGTAGTTGTCATTTTATTTTATGGCTTGTATGCTTAATTATTTCTTTTCAGTTGGAGTATGTAATTATTTGCTGAGTCGAGTCGCATTGTAATAATTTTTAATTCTTGCACTTCCTTTCCAATTCAATGCGATGTGAATGTTTAGCTTACTTTATTATTTATTTCCCAGACTTACCTAGATCCTGGTTTGGCTCCAAATTAATGATTCGGTACCCATTTAGTAATCGGATTCCCGATTATAGGGTGGTGGGTTGTTACAGTTGGTATCAGAGCATTCGGTCTGGCAAATAAATGAATAACTAAGTTAAATATTGTAATTTCGGCAAACAATTACATTATCCCCTACAGGCATGGCGATAGTGTAGGTTTTTAGGATTCTAATTAGAACTTTTGATTTTCGTGATTATAGGCGATTAGATGGCTCCTAGGAAGAGGATGCCAGTCATTAGAGAGCGGGGAGACGTCCCTAGTGGATCTGAGGCCGGTAGGCCGAGTATGGAACGTTTTATGGAGGCTACGATGGACACGATGGCTAGATACCAGACCCGAGATCCTAGTGAGAGTTCTAGTGCTCGAGGAGGGTCTTCAGCTACACTGGAGAGATTCCTAAAGCTGAAGCCGCCTCATTTTACCGGTCGTCCCGACCCTAATGAGGCTGTTCATTGGTTGAGGGAGATGGAGAAGATTTTTGATACCATGGATTGTGTGGCAGTTGAGAGGACTCCTTTGGCCACCTACATGTTGAAAGATGATGCCTACGATTGGCGGTCCTCTTTGAAGAGTTTGTCATATGCGGATATGAATCTCAGGGAAATTCCATGGGAGACATTCGTGAAGGAATTCAATGTGCAGTACTTCCCTAAGCATGTTTAGAGGGCCAAGGAGAGGGAATTGATGGAGTTGACCCAAGGAAGCATGATAGTGCTTGAGTACCAGATGAAGTTTGTTTCGCTTGGGAGGTTCGTGCCTTTTATCTCAGGAGACGAGGAGCGTCGGACTGAGAGGTTTGTGGATGGACTGAGGTCCAATCTGAGGAGTTTTGTGGCATCCCACTGTTGTACATATTTTGCATCGGCAGTTAGGTGTGTCGCGGCAGTAGAGGCACAGCATGAACAGTCAGCTCGAGAGAGGGGACTGACTACTCAGGGACCAGCTCATGGCAGGGGAAAGACAACAACAACAGCTCCTTCGTCCGGATCAGGATCGTCTTCACTCGGCTCCAGATTCAGGAGGTTCTTTCGAGGAGGTGGCAGCAGCAGTGGCAGCAGTAGACCCAAGCAGAACCAGCAGAGTCAGTCGGTGTCCAGTGCTCAACAGGAGGCAGCTCAGAGGCTTCCGGCAGCTTGTCGACATTGCGGTGGTGCCCACGGTGGGACTCAGTGTCCTGCATTTTCTGGGAGGTGTTACACTTGTGGCCAGCAGGGTCATTTGGCGAGGTATTGCCCGCAGGGGCATGGTCAGGGGTAGGGGCCAGGTGATCAGAAGAAGCCAAGGACCCAGGGGAGAGTTCTAGCTATCACCAGGAAGGAGGCTCGTGCGTTCAACTTGGTGGAAGGTACACTTCCTATCCTTGGGAACTCTGCGCATGTGTTGATTGATTTGGGTGCTTTGCATTTTTTTATTTCTGAGCAGTTCGTAGATATTCTTTCTGCACCCGTTGTTGAGATGTCTGATGGACTGATGGTAGAGGTTCCTTCTGGGGATTTTATGTTGTCTTATAACTGTTTGAGTGAGGTTTCCTTGACCATTGAGGGCCATGAGTTAGCTGCCCAGTTAGTTGTGCTTGCTATTTGCGACTTTGATGTCATCTTGGGCATGGACTGGTTGGAGGCTTATTATACCGAGGTGGACTGCCACAGGAAGAGGGTGCGTTTCTCTATCCCGGACATCCCGACCTTCTACTTCCAAGGTATTAGGCTCTCTTCTCGTGGTATTCTTATTTCTGCCTTTAAGGCTCAGAGATTGCTTGTTAGTGGTTGTGAGGCTTTCCTTGCCTCTGTTGTTTTAGTTGATGTTGGTAGTAGTTCCAGTCCTTGGGAGGTGCCTGTAGTTTGTGATTTTGTTGATGTGTTTCCTGAGGAGTTGTCTGGCCTTCCTCCTCAGCGAGAGGTTGAGTTTACCATTGAGCTTGCACCAGGTACGGCGCCATTGTCTAAGGCCCCGTATCGGATGGCCGGCTGAAATCGCTGAGTTGAAGGCGCAGTTGCAGGAATTATTGGATAAGGGTTTTATTCGTCCCAGTACTTCTCCGTGGGGGGCTCCAGTTCTATTTGTCAGGAAGAAGGATGGTTCTTTGAGGTTGTGTATCGATTATAGATAGCTGAACCAGGTGACGATAAAGAACAAGTACCCACTTCCGAGGATCGATGATCTGATGGATCAGTTGTAGTCTGCGAAGGTGTTTTCAAAGATTGATTTGAGATCAGGATATTATCAGATGAGGATCCGTGAGGTTGATGTTAGTAAGACGGCCTTTAGGACTCAGTATGGACATTATGAGTTTTTGGTTATGCCTTTTGGTTTGAGCAATGCTCCGGCGGCTTTTATGGATTTGATGAACTAAGTCTTCAGGGCCTACCTGGATCAGTTCGTGGTGGTATTTGTAGATGATATTTTAGTATACTCTTCTTCCGAGGAAGAACATACCACACATCTTCATGTGGTATTGCAGGTTCTGAGAGAGCACCAACTCTATGCCAAGTTTAGCAAGTGTGAATTCTGGCTAGATAAGGTGTACTTACTGGGACATGTCATATATGGTGATGGCATAGCAGTGGATCCAGCCAAGATAGAGGTAGTAATAGATTGGAGCAGACCTACAACAGTAACTGAGATTAGGAGCTTCTTGAGGTTAGCAGGATATTACAGACGGTTTGTCCAGGGTTTTTCGTCGATAGCGACCCCCTTGTCGAGGTTGACTCGTAAGGGAGTTTGTTTCGTGTGGACCGAGGAGTGTGACCGGAGTTTCATTGAGTTGAAGACTCACCTCACTTCGGCTCCAGTATTGGTGCTTCCATCAGGTTCTGGTGGGTTTGTGGTTTATTCTGATACATCACGTCGAGGCTTGGGTGCGATTCTGATGCAACATAGTAAGGTTGTGGCCTATGCTTCTAGGAAGCTGAAGAAGCATGAGGAGAACTATCCCACTCATGACTTAGAGTTGGCAGCTGTGGTTTTTGCACTGAAGATCTGGCGGCACTATTTGTATGGAGAGAAATTTCAGGTCTTTACCGATCACAAGAGCCTGAAGTATGTATTCACGCAGAAGGATCTGAACTTGAGGTAGCGCAGGTGGATGGAATTATCAAGGATTATGATCTCGACCTTTCTTATCATCCGGGCAAGGCAAATGTGGTGGCAGACACCTTGAGTCGGAAGACGGTCGTGTCATATCTCATGGTTCAAGAATGGAGGTTATTTGAGCAGGTTGTGGAATCTTCCTTTAGGGTTCCGCGAGAGACTGATAGAGCCGTGTTGGCCAGCTTAACTATGAGGCCAACAGTGTACCATGCCGTAATCGAGGCCTAGAGGGCAGATGCAGAGTTACCACAGGTTCTCTAGACCCTAGAGGTGGAGTTGTGGGATGATGGTATAGTCAGATTTAGGGGCAGACTCTATGTCCCAGCTGAAGAAGACGTGCATAGGAGTGTCCTGGATGAGGCACACCGTTCCAGATATGAAGAAGGCACACCGAAACAACTAAGATGTATCATTGTTTGAGGAGGCAGTTTTGGTGGCCTGGTATGAAGAAAGATGTGGCTAATTATGTGGCAAGGTGCCTGACTTGTCAGTAGGTTAATACAGAACACTAGAGACCAGGAGGATTGTTGCAGCCTTTGCCGATCCCGGAATGGAAATGAGAACATATAACTACGGACTTTGTGATGGGATTTCCTGTGTCCCCTGGCAGAAAAGACGCGATCTGGGTCATTGTTGATCGATTGACCAAGTCAGCACACTTCCTGGCTATTAGGAAAGACTGGTCAGTAAGTAAGTTGGCTAAGTTGTTTGTGGACCAGATCATCTCTCTGCACGGGGTGCCCTTATCCATCGTGTTAGACTGGGATTCGAGATTTACTTTTAGATTCTGGAAGAGTTTTCAGAAGGCCTTGGGGACGCAGTTAGCCTTCAGCTCGGCTTATTATCTTGAGACTGATGGACAGTCAGAGAGGACCATTCAGACACTGGAGGATATGCTCCGGGCATGTTGCTTAGACTGGGGAAGTTCTTGGGAGCAGCACTTATCTACAGTGGAGTTTGTCTACAACAATAGTTATCATTCTAGTATCGGCATGGCGCCTTATGAGGCATTGTATGGGCGGCCGTGTCGATCTCCTGTAAATTGGTCTAAGATTGGTGAGAGACAGATAGCAGGGCCAGAGTTGGTACAGTAGTGTGCTGAGGTTGCCAGAGTGGTACAACAGAGATTGATTGCAGCACAGAGCAGACAGAAGAGTTATGCAGACATCCATAGGAGACCGCTTGAGTTTGAGGTTGGGGACCACGTGTTTCTCCAAGTCTCACCCTCCAAGGATGTGATCAGATTCGGGAAGCGAGGTAAGCTGAGTCCGCGATATGTTGGGCCTTTTCCCATTCTTGCTCGAATTGGAGAAACGGCATATCAGCTAGCCTTGCCGCCCAGTCTTGTAGGGGTGCACGATGTGTTCCATGTTTCTTTGCTGAGGAAATATATTTAGGATCCATCTCATATTTTGGACTTTTCAGAGTTGGAGGTCGCTAAAGACTTGTCCTTTCCAGAATTTCTAGTACGTATTGAGGATCACAGGGAACAAGTCCTTCGGAACAAGGTTGTTCCTCTGATTAAGGTGATTTGGCAGTATCGCTCCGGGGGCGAGGCGACTTGGGAGCGTGAGGATAAGATGCGGGAGCAGTTTCCCTACATTTTCCCGTAAGTTCTCTTGTAAGCTTGTATCATTACTTTTTCAACATCGTTAGTTTAGCAGGCAATTTCGGGGACGAAATTCTTTTAAGGGGGGGAGAATGTAAGGACTGATGTTTCGGATCCGGTTATCGGGTCAGTTTCGGGGTCGGATCCCTTAGTTTGGGCCCTGGTGGGGCTGAGACTAAGTTTCTTTTTCGCGTCGAGCTTGTTCGATGCGGTTTAAACGGCGTCCAGCAATGTAGACGCGTTTTTAGGCTGTGCCACGTGGGTGCCTCGTGGGCTGGCCTTGGGACGCGAGAGTACGGCCCCGGTCATATCGTCTGAATGGCGTCTTGGATGGACGACGCCATTTAGAGTACGACCCTGGCTTGTCAGTGTACGGCCCGGTCTTGTCATCTGAAAGACGTCGGGCGTGCACAACGCGTTTTACCCAGCTTCTGGTTGACCCCGCGAACCCTCTCTCCTTTCCCTCATTCTCTCCTCCCTCTTCTCTCTCCTCTCTTCCTCCGACGAACCGGCGACGCTTTCCCCCTTCTCCTTGTTTTCCTCCCACCATTTCATCTCTCCCTCCACTCCATCAACCTACCAACTTTCTCCACTACCACCACCACTTCCTCCGCGACGCACTTCTCTCTGGACGACGGCTGACGTCCCGGTGGAATAATGGCGTCCACGGCAGTACCGGCGGCGGCGTGTGGCGAGGCGGGTTGGCGGTTTGGAGCTAGGAGAAGTTCGAGTAACCGGTAGGGTGACGATCCCCGCTGTATTTTGTTTAAAAGCATGTTTTTCCCGCGTTGAAGCATGATTAGGTTAAGCATGTTTAGGGGACTTTTGGGGTGAAAATATTAAAGGCATGTAATGAGAAATTGGGTATTTTAATGGGTATTTAGGTTCTTCTCCTCCTTCTCCACTTTGTTTGTGTCTTTTCACGATTTGGGAGAGGAAATTCCACCCCGTGGATTGGGGGAAGGCGGGGGAAGAACTTGTCTGTGAAGGTTGAATGGCGTCGGGGGACAGCAACGCCTTTTAGAAAGGCGGCTTCCACCTACGACGCAATTTGACCCGGATAACAGACGTTGTCTCTAGAACTGAATGGCGTCCAGAGACAGCGACGCCATTTGAATGGCGTCATCCATGAACAACGCGTTTTAGGCCATCTTCTGAGACCATATTTCACATGAACCAGTTTAGGGATCTTGAATGACGTCGGCCTTGGGGGACGCGATTCAAGCCAGAATTCCATTAATCCATGCAATTAACACGTGTTTACATTGTTAGATAGTTTAGTTAATTGCATGCTTAGAAATGTACTTGATGACGATGGGTTCCATGTGATCGGATCGCACCGTGTTGCGTTTTATGCGATCGTGGGCCTAGAGTGACAGTTGTTAGCGCTTAGGCATCCTGTGTCGGTGTGGGAGTGGCGGGGTGACGCCTAGAGAGAGGGTCACCTAGTGTACCCCGGGGTATAGCTAGTACCGGTGTGGGAGTGGTACCTTCAGAGTGTCACTCGTGCTGGGGGAAGCAGAACCACCTGGAGCCTGTCAGGCCGGAGTAGCCAGCGCGCTATCCGAGGGGTTGCTGTTTGGTCTCAGCGGGTCGGAGTTTCTTGCGTTCGGCCGTGTGGTTGGCGTGTTTTGCGGAGACGCCGGTTGTGGGCTCCGTGGTCGAATGGTTTCAGAATTGTGCGTGTTATATTTCGATTGCAGGTGTTTTATATCGAAATCTAGGAGTTATGTTTACTGCTTTACTTGCTTAAATTTTCTATAATTGCGTTGCTACACTTGTCGGTGCTTGAGTGGGTGGTGGGGATTGAAGGATCCTTACTGAGTCTTTTAGACGAGACTCACCCCTGCGATTTTCAGGTGAGGGTTCCAGGTAGGCATAGCGAGGAGAGCATTGCTTTGGGTTGCGTGCTAGCAGCCGTTGTTCTGGGGTATGCCCCGATGTAGTTGTCATTTTATTTTCTGGCCTGTATGCTTAATTATTTCTTTTCAGTTGGAGTATGTAATTATTTGCTGAGTCGAGTCGCATTGTAATAATTTTTAATTCTTGCACTTCCTTTCCAATTCAATGCGATGTGAATGTTTAGCTTAGTTTACTATTTATTTTCCAGACTTATCTAGATCCTGGTTTGGTTCCAAATTAATGATTCGGTACCCATTTAGTAATCGGATTCCTAATTATAGGGTGGCGGGTCGTTACATGTGTAGACACGCTAATTTTGACTTCATATTGAGTAAATTTCATATCACAATTGTAATGTCCCGAAATAGTATAATCTTTAATCATTACAATTTTTATTGATTTTTGTTGAAATCGGTTAATTGACGTCGACCATGGCCGATGCCTTTTAGATTTTTTGCTGAAATCAAATCGGACTTAAATTCCTAAATCCCGATAGATTTAACTTAATGATGTCACCCCCGGACGGTGCCATTTAGGGTCCCTAATCCGACTATATTTCCAATTTAAATTCGGGTTAATTTTCTAATTATCAAAATGACGTCTCTTGTGGACGATGCATTTTAAGTTTCCTAATTTTTACACTTTCCTTTCCATATTTTCTTTGTATTTTGGCCCCTCTAATTAGCCAAATGGCGTCGCTGATGGACGGCCCGATTTAAGCAGATACTTGATAAGTGTGATTTGGTCGAGATTATCTGGTTCCCATAGTTTGAAGGATTTCTAACTCTTGAAGTCCATCCATAGTAATTTGGGTCCGTGGGAGAGGCCTTTTAAGGTTAAATTACTCTCAAATCACCTCTTATAAATATACATACCTCTTGGCCTTCAAAGGAAGTTGGCAATTGGAGGTTTTGGAGCTCCCATCAAGGTGAAAGGAGCCCCTTTTGGAGAAGAACATGGACAACAATTGGAGGGCTTCATCCATCTTCTTCCTTCTTCCATCAAAGCATTGAAGACCAAGGGCTATGGATGGGCCAACTACCTTCTTTCCCTTTACTTCTTCTTCCTAGTTTTCATAGATTTCTATAATTTTAATCACTATTTTTCTTATAGATTTCTTACTGTTTTTATTAATTTCATATCATCTCATCACTTTATGTTACACACACACACACACTACATTTATTTCCATGTTCCTATGGTTAGGGGTTTAATAGATCAAAAGCAAGTGAGTTCTCTAGTTAGATTTCATGCTTAGTTTGCTTATTAGAATAGGTACTACACTATACCATTAGCTTTAATCATCCTTATTTTGTTTTGATTATTTTGCAAGGTTTGAAGAGAGAAGTTAAAGAGAAGAAGGACTTGGAGAAAAGAAGAAAAACCTCCAAAAAAGAGTAAAGAAAAGGAAAGAGGCTCTTCTTCTTCCGTCGGCCGAAGAGGAGGAAAGAAAATAACCCCAACTCTCCCAAATCCATAAGGGAAGTAGTGATAAGACCCTTCTTTTGAAATCCTCAGTTTCTGGCGATCACATCACACTTTATTTATTGTTTATCCATGTTAACACTGAAATTCCGTGATAGCATGATGCATTTTTTAGCACCACAGCTTTTTGGTGATCACGGTGGGACTTGTCTTGCCATTCTTTCTTTCACTTTACTTTTTTTTTTTCCATTGGGCACCCTTGTGTGCACCATTTAGCACTCTCGTGTGCATCCTTTGGCACCCTCGTGTGCACCCTTTGTGTCCCTCGGGCACAGTTCATGGTTGTTTTGTTGGATTTCTCCCCACGTGCACCTCGTGCACATCCTTTGTAACGACCCGCCACCCTATAATTGGGGATCCGATTACTAAATGGGTACCGAATCATTAAATTTGGAGCCAAACCAAGATCTCGATAAGTCTGGGAAATAAATGATAAACTAAGCTAAACATCCACATCACATCGAATTGTAAAGGAAGTGCAGAAATTAAAAATTATTACAATTCAACTTGACTCAGCAATTAATTACATACTCCTATAGAAAAGAAATAATTAAGCGTACAGGCTAGAAAAGAAAATAACAACTACATCGGGACATACCCCGGAACAGCAACTGCTGGTGCGCAACCCAAGGCAACACTCTCCTCGCTACGCCTGCCTGGAACACTCACCTGAAAACCGTAGGGGGTAAGTCTTTTTGAAATACACTCAGTAGGGATCCTCCGATCCCTACCACCCACTCATACACCCACAAGTGCAATAACAGAAATATAGGTAATTTAACTAAATAAAACAGTAAACACAACTCCTAGATTTCGATATAAAACATATGCATTCATAACAGTAACATGCACGACTATGAAACCACCCTACCATGGAGTCCTCAATTAGCGTCTCGGCTAAACACACAAGTCACACGGCCGAACGCGAAAAGCACCGACCCGCTGAGACCAAACAGCAACCCCTCGGATAGCGCACTGGCTACTCCGGCCTGACCTGGCTTAAGGTGGTTCTGCTTCCCCCAGCACGAGTGACACTCCGAATGTACCACTCCCACACCGGTACTAGCTATACCCTAGGGTACACCATGTGACCCTCTCTCTAGGCATCACCCCACTACTCCCACACCGACACAGGGTGCCTAAGCACTAACAACTGTCACTCTAGGCCCACAATCGCACAACACGCAACATGGTGCAATCCGATCATGTAGAAATCATCGTCCTCGAGCATATTTTCAAGCATGCATTTATCCAAACTATCTAACAATGTAACACATTTTAATTGTATGCTTTAATGAGATTCTGTCTTGAATCGCGTCGCCCAAGGCCAACGTCATTCAAGATCCCTAAACTGGTTCATGTGAAAATTGGCCTCGGAAGTTGGCCTAAAACGCGTCTTGCATAATAGTCATCTTTTAAAAGGCGTCGCTGTTCCTAGTCGCCTAATCACGACAGAAACAGAATCAGGCCTCGGGGTTATTCGAACTAAAATGCGTCGTGCATGGAGGTCGCCGTTAGAGTCTGTTATCTAGGGTAAATCGTGTCTTGGTGGAAGCCGCCTTTTAAATGCCGTCGCTGTCCCCATACGCTATTTAACCCTCACAGACAGGTTCTCCCCCCGCCTCCTCCCAATTCATAAAGTGGGATTTTCTCCCCGAAATGACACAAAAATGCCATAAAATGTTCAAAAGAGAATCCAAATACCCAATAAAAACCCACCAAACCTAATTTGGTGATATAAGCATTTCACCCCAAAAATCCCCTAAACATGCTTGAAAGCGGGAAAACATGGTTTTAAACAAAACATTGTAAGGATCGTCACCCTATCGATTACTCGAACTCCTCCGAGCTCCAAGCCTCCGAACCGCCACACCACGAGCCACCGCCGGTACACGTGTGGACGCCGTTACTCCACCGGGACGTCGGCCGCCGTCCGGAGAGAAATGCGCCGCGGAGGAGGTGGTGGTGGTAGTGGTGGAAGTTAGGAGGTTGATGGAGTAGAGGGAGAAGAAGAATGGGGAGAGGAAAGGAAGGAGATGGGGAGGGGGCGCCGAACAGATTCGGAGGGGAGAGGGAGGAGAGACGGAGAAATGGAGAGAATGAGGGAAAGGAGGGAGGGTTCGCGAGGTCAAACCAAAACTAATTAAAACGTGTCGTCCAAGGTCGACGCCAATCAGACGACAAGACAGGTCGTACGTTGACATACCAGGGCCGTACTTTGAATGACGTTATCCATTCAAGACGTCATTCAGACAATAAGACCGGAGCCGTACTCTTGCGGCCCAAAATCCGCCCACGTGGTGCCCACGTGGCACAACCTAAAACGTGTCCACATCACTGGACGCCGTTTGAACTGCGTCGAGCAAGCTCGACGAGAAAAATAACACAAGCCCCTGCCCCATAAGGGCCTGAACCAAGGGATCTGAACCCGAAACTGACCCGATAACTGGATCTAAAACCTCAATCCTTACATTCTCCCCCCTTAAAAGAATTTCGTCCCCGAAATTACTGCTATACAATAATAAGATTGCACAGGTAAAAAGAAGAACTTACGAGAAAAGGTAGGGAAACTGTTCCTGCATCTCATCCTTGCGCTCCCAGGTCACCTCGCCTCCGGAGCGATGCTGCCAAATCACCTTTACTAGAAGAACAATCTTGTTTCGGAGAACCTGTTCCCTGCGATCCTCAATACGCACTGAAAATTCTGGAAAGGACAAGTCATCGGCGACTTCCAACTCTGAAAAATCCAAAACATGATTTGGATCCTGAACATATTTCCTCAGCAAGAAAAAATGGAACACATCGTGCACTCCTGCAAGACTAGGCGGCAAGGCTAGCTGATACGCTGTTTCCCCAATTCGTGCAAGAATGGGAAAAGGCCCAACATATCGCAGACTCGGCTTATCTCGCTTCCCAAATCTCATCACACCCTTGGAGGATGAGACTCAGAGAAACACGTGGTCCCCAACCTCAAACTCAAGCGGTCTCCTACAGATATCTGCATAACTCTTCTGCATGCTCTGAGCTGTAGTCAACCTCTGCTGCATTACTCTAGCAACCTCAGGACACTGCTGTACCAACTCTGGCCCTACTATCTGCCTTTTGCCAATCTCAGACCAATTCACGGGAGATCGACACGGCCGCCCATACAATGCCTTATATGGCGCCATGCCGATACTAGAATGATAACTGTTGTTGTAAGCAAACTTTACTGTAGACAAGTGCTGCTTCCAAGAACCTCCCCAGTCTAAGCAACATGCCCTGAGCATATCCTCTAGTGTCTGAATGGTCCTCTCCGACTGCCCATCAGTCTCGGGATGATAAGCCGAGCTGAAGGCTAACTGCGTACCCAAGGCCTTCTGAAAACTCTTCCAGAACCTAGAAGTAAATCTCGGATCCCAGTCTGACACGATGGATAAGGGCACCCTGTGTAGAGAGATGATTCGATCCACAAACAACTTAGCCAACTTACCGACTAACCAGTCCTTCCTAATAGTCAGAAAGTGTGCTGACTTGGTCAATCGATCAACAATGACCCAGATTGCGTCTCTTTTGCCAGGGGACACAGGTAATCCCATCACAAAGTCCATAGTCACGTGTTCCCATTTCCATTCCGGGATCGGTAACGGCTGCAACAACCCTCTTGGTCTCTGGTGTTCTGCCTTAACCTGCTGACAAGTCAGGCACCTTGCCACATAATCAACCACGTCCTTCTTCATACCAGGCCACCAAAAGTGCCTCCTCAAACAATGATACATCTTAGTCGTTCCGGGATGCACTGCATATCTAGAACGGTGTGCCTCATCCAAGACACTCTTGCGCACATCATCCTCTGCTGGAACATAGAGTCTGCCTCTAAATCTAACCGTTCCATCATCCCACAACTCTACCTTTGATATCTGGAGAATCTGCGGCAACTCTGCTTCTGCCCTCTGAGCCTCGATCACTGTATGGTGACATTGTTGGCCTCACAGTCAAGCTGGCCAACACGACTCTATCAGCCTCTCGAGGAATCCTAAAGGAAGATTCCACAATCTACTTATATAACCTCCATTCTTGAACCGGAAGATACGATACGACCGTCTTCCAACTCAAGGCGTCTGCCACCACGTTTGCCTTGCCCGGATGATAGGAAAGGTCGAGATCATAATCCTTGATAAACTCCATCCACCTGCACTGCCTCAAGTTCAGATCCTTCTGCGTGAATACATACTTCAGGCTCTTGTGATCGGTAAAAACCTGAAACTTCTCTCCATATAAATAGTGCCGCCAGATCTTCAGTGCAAATACTACAGCTGCCAACTCTAAATCATGAGTGGGATAGTTCTCCTCATGCTTCTTCAGCTGCTTAGAAGCATAGGCCACAAGCTGACCATGCTGCATTAGAACCGCACCCAAACCTCGATGAGAAGCATCCGAGTAAACTACGAATCCACCGGAACCTGATGGAAGCACCAAAATTGGAGCTGAAGTGAGATGAGTCTTCAACTCAATGAAGCTCCGCTCACACTCCTCGGACCATACGAAACGAACTCCCTTACAAGTCAACCTCGACAAGGGGGTCGCTATCGAAGAAAAATCATGGACGAACCGTCTGTAATACCATGCTAACCCCAGGAAGCTCCTGATCTCAGTTACTGTTGTTGGTCTGCCCTAATCCATCACTACCTCAATCTTGGCTGGATCCACTGCAATGCCATCTCCAGAAATGACATGCCCTAGGAAGTGCACCTTATCTAGCCAGAATTCACACTTGCTAAACTTGGCATAGAGTTGGTACTCTCTTAGAACCTGCAACACCACCTGAAGATGAGTGGCATGCTCTTCCTTAGAAGAAGAATATACCAAAATATCATCTACAAAAATCACCACAAACTGATCCTGGTAGGCTCTGAAGACCCGGTTCATCAAATCCATAAAAGCCGCCAGAGCATTGGTCAAGCCAAAAGGCATAACCAAAAACTCATAATGTCCATACCGAGTCCTAAAAGTCGTCTTACTCACATCAACCTCACAGATCCTCATCTGATAATACCTTGACCTCAAATCAATCTTTGAAAACACCTTCGCAGACTGCAACTGATCCATCAGATCATCGATCCTCGGAAGTGGGTACTTGTTCTTTATCGTTACCTGGTTCAGCTATCTATAATTAATGCACAGCCTCAGAGAACCATCCTTCTTCCTAACAAACAGAACTGGAGAACCCCACGGAAAAGTACTGGGACGGATAAAACCCTTATCTAGCAGTTCTTGCAACTGCGGTTTCAACTCAGCGAGTTCGGCTGGAGCCATCCGATACGGGGCCTTAGATAAGGGCACTGTACCTGGTGCAAGCTCAATAGTGAACTCAACCTCCTGCTGAGGAGGAAGGCTAGGCAACTCCTCAGGAAACACATCAACAAAGTCACAAACTATAGGCACCTCCCAAGGATTGGAACCACTACTAACTCCAGCTATAACAACAGAGGCAAGGAATGCCTCACAGCTACCAACAAGCAACCTCTGGGCCTTAAAAGCAGAAATCATAATACCACGAGAAGAGAGCCTAATACCTAGGAAGTAGAAGGTCGGGATGCCCGGAATAGAGAAATGCACCCTCTTCCTGTAGCAGTCCACCTCGGCATAATAAGCCTCCAACCAATCTATGCCCAAGATGACATCAAAGTCGCGAATGGCAAGCACAACTAACTGGGCAGGTAACTCATGACTCTCAATGATCAAGGGAACCTCACTCAAACAATTGTAAGACAACATGAAATCCCAAGAAGGAACCTCAACCATCAGTCCATCAGATAACTCATCAACGGGTACAGAAAGAATATCTACGAACTGCTCAGAAATAAAAGAATGCGAAGCACCCGAATCAATCAACACAGACGCAGAGTTTCCAAGGACAGAAAGTGTACCTTCCACCAAGTTGGACGCACGAGCCTCCTTCCTGGTGATAGCTAGAACTCTCCCCTACGTTCTCGACTTCTTCTGATCACATGGTCCTTGCCCCTGACCATGTCCCTGCGGGAAATACCTCGCTAAATGGCCCTGCTGGCCACAAGTGTAACACCTCCTAGAAAATGCAAGACACTAAGTCCCTCTATGAGTACCACCACAATGACGACAAGCTGCCGGAAGCCTGTGAGTTGTCTCCTGTTGAGCACTGGATACCGACTGACTCTGCTGGCTCTGCCTGGATCTGCTACTACCGTTGCTGCCACTGCTGCCGCCATCGCCTCGAAAGAACCTCTTGAATCTGGAGCTGAGTGAAGACGATCCTGATCCGAAAGAAGGTGCTGCTACTGCTGTCTTTCCCTTTCCATAAGTTGGCCCCTGAGCAGTCAGTCCCCTCTCCCGAGCCGACTGATCATGCTGTGCCTCTACTACCGTGGCACACCTAACCGCAGATGCCAAGTCCGTACAACAGTGGGACGCCACAAAACTCCTCAAATTGGACCTTAGTCCATCCACAAACCTCTCAGTCCGACGTTCTTCGTCTCCTGAAATAAAAGGCACAAACCTCCCAAACGAAACAAACTTCATCTGGTACTCAAGCACTGTCATGCTTCCTTAGGTCAACTCCATAAATTCCCTCTCCTTGGCTTTCTGGACATGCCTAGGGAAGTACTGCGCATTGAATTCCTTCACAAATGTCTCCCATGGAATCTCCCTGAGATTCCTATCTGCATATGACAAACTCTTCAAAGTGGTCCACCAGTCGTAGGCATCATCCTTCAACATGAAGGTAGCCAACGGAGTTCTCTCAATTGCCGCACAGTTTATAGTATCAAAAGCCTTCTCCAACTCCCTCAGCCAATGAACAACCTCATCAGGGTTGGGACAATCGGTAAAATGAGGCGGCTTCAGCTTTAGGAATCTCTCCAGAGCAGCTGAAGGCCCTCCCCGAGTACTAGAACTCTCACTAGAGTCTCGAGTCTGATACCTAGTCATCATGTCCATCAAAGCCTCCATGAAACGCTCCATATTCAGCCTGTCGGCCTCAGATCCACAAGGAACATCACCCCGTTCCCTAATAACTGGCACTCTCTTCCTAGGAGCCATCTATTCGCCTACAATTACAAAAATCGAAAAAATTCTAATTAGAATCCCAAAACCTACACTACCGTCGTGCCTGTACGGGATAATGTAATTATTTGCCGAAATTACAATATTTAACCTAGTTACTCATCTATTTGCCAGACCGAACGCTCTAATACCAATTGTAACGACCCGTCACCCTATAATCGGGGATCCGATTACTAAATGGGTACCGAATCATTAAATTTGGAGCCAAACCAGGATCTCGATAAGTCTGGAAAATAAATGATAAATTAAGCTAAACATCCACATCACATCGAATTGTAAAGGAAACGCTGAAATTAAAAATTGTTACAATTCGATTTGACTTAGCAATTAATTACATACTTCAATAGAAAAGAAATAATTAAGCGTACAGGCCAGAAAAGAAAATAACAACTACATCGGGGCATACTCCAGAACAGCGGCTGCTGGCGCGCAACCCAAGGCAACACTCTCCTCGCTATACCTGCCTGAAACCCTCACCTGAAAACCACAAGGGGTGAGTCTTATTGAAATAGACTAAGTAGGGATCCTCCAATCCCCACCACCCACTCACACACCCACAAGTGCAATAACAGAAGTATAGGCAATTTAACTAAATAAAGTAGTAAACACAACTCCCATATTTCGTTATAAAACACATGCATTCATAACAGTAACATGAACGACTATGAAACCACCCTGCCACGTAGTGCACAACTAGTGTCTCAGCTAAACACACAAGTCACACGACCGAACGCGGAAAACACCGACCCGCTGAGACCAAACAGCAACCCCTCGGATAGCGCACTGGCTACTCCGGCCTGACCTAGCTTAAGGTGGTTCTGCTTCCCCCAACACGAGTGACACTCCGAATGTACCACTCCCACACCAATACTAGCTATACCCCAGGGTACACCAGGTGACCCTCTCTCTAGGCGTCACCCCACCACTCCCACACCGACACAGGATGCCTAAGCACTAATAACTGTCACTCTAGGCCCACGATCGCACAAAACTCAACACGGTGCGATCCGATCATGTAGAAATCATCGTCCTCGAGCATATTTTCAAACATGCATTTATCCAAACTATCTAACAATGTAACACATGTTAATTGCATGCTTTAATGAGATTCTGTCTTGAATTGCGTCGCCCAAGGCCGACGTCATTCAAGACCCCTAAACTGGTTCATGTGAAAACTGGCCTCGGAAGTTGGCCTAAAATGCGTCGTGCATAATAGTCATCCTTTAAAAGGCATCGTTGTTCCTAGTCGCCTAATCACGACAGAAATAGAATCAGGCCTCAAGATGATTTGAACTAAAACGCATCGTGCATGGAGGTCGCCGTTAGAGTCTGTTATCTGAGATAAATTGCGTCGTGGGTGGAAGCCGCCTTTTAAATAGCGTCGCTGTCCCCAGACACCATTTAACCCTAATAGACAGGTTCTCCCTCCGCCTCCTCCCAATTCATAAAGTGGGATTTTCTGTCTGAAATGGCACAAAAATGCCATAAAATAGAGGAGTCGGAAGAGAATCCAAATACCCAATAAAAACCCACCAAACCTAATTTGGTGATATAAGCATTTCACCCCGAAAATCTCCTAAACATACTTGAAAGCGGGAAAATATGGTTTTAAACAAAACATTGTGAGGATCGTCACCCTACCGGTTACTCGAACTCCTCTGAGCTCCGAGCCACCGAACCGCCACACCACCAGCCGCCGTTGGTACCGCCGTGGATGTCGTTACTCCACTGGGACGTCGGCCGCCGAACGGGAGGGGGAGGAGAGAGGTAGAAATGGAGATAATGTGGGAAAGGAGGGAGGGTTCGTGGGGTCAAACCGAAACTAACTAAAACGCGTCGTCCAAGGTCGACACCAATCATACGACAAGGCAGGTCGTACGTTGACATACCAGGGCCGTACACTGAATGGCGTCGTCCATTCAAGATGCCGTTCAGACGATAAGACTAGGGCTGTACTCTCGTGACCCAAAACCTGCCCACGTGGCGCCCACGTTGCACAACCTAAAACACATCCACATCACTGGACGCTGTTTGAACCGCGTCGAGCAAGCTCGATGCGAAAAATAACACAAGCCCTAGCCCCATAAGGGCCCGAACCAAGGGATCCAAACCCGAAATTGACCCGATAACTGGATCCAAAACCTCAATCCTTACATCCTTAGTGGCAGTATTTTGCCCTCTCCTGATTGCTTTAAAAAAATTGTGGTTTGATAAATATGAATGCTTGAGTTGATGTCATATTTGCATGGTAAAACCTACTAGTTTGAAATAGATTTCACATGATAAATTGATTTGCTATATGTCATCGTTGCTTTAGAGGGGAATGCCCCTGTTGGCCTTTTGATTTACTGTTTACGGGCCTTGAATTGCGTCAAGCCTAGATGGTGCCTTTTAAAAGACGTCGCCTAGGCCCGACGCCTTTTAGCCTCTTTGCCCTGCTGCCCAAGGCACTGCTGACAGTAGGTTTACTGTCTTGAGTAGCGTCGACACTAAACGACGCCATCCAAGTAGGATTCCTTCCGCCCATCGGTTATCGGATCTTCGATTTTGTTTGATATTATACCCATTATATATTGCATTGGAGGCCATCCCGGCCACAGGACATCATCATCGGGAGTTTACTCCCATTTTTTTGGAACACCCTTCTTGACGCTCTCACCTTTCTCTGACTGGGGTTGGTCCCTCAGTCAGACTAGAGTGGTTAGTGTCGGGACTTTCGTAAGTCTCCAAAAATGAAGAATTCCTTTTTTCTCATTGGGCTAGTTGTACCTCGGAAGTATCGTGTAGACATTGATATTGTTGTGAGTGGAGCCATAGAGAATAACGGCAAAAAATCACATTGAAACTAGGATCCTCCCCGTCGAGTGAATTGGTCCTTAAAATTCATATAAATCCACCAAGAAATTTCCAAAACAGCATAAGCATCTACTTGTTTAATGAATCTCTGTGCAAACTTATTTGAATCTTTGATTAATTAGACACCATAATGCTACGTTGAGGTAGGACCATCGGCATGGCTGCCTACGAGTAAGATAATCTATTCGAGTACGAGGGAGATACTCATGTCCCTCAAAATTATGATCCATCCTATTCTGAAGACGAGGGAGATGCTCATGCCCCTCACAGCCCCATTCAATTCCAAACTGGAACGAGGGAGATGCTTATGCCCCTCAGAACCATGTCCGTTTCACTTATGATTAGTACAATCCAAATATTGGTGATCGTTCTCACGTTCACGTCATTTCCAATCCCACCTTTGAAGAAGCTCAAGATCAAGCTGAGCCTTTATCCACACATCCTCCTGATTTGGTCTCTGTTATGGGAGCTCTAGCTACCCATGTGGATCCTCAACAACTTGAGGCAATCCAGTCTATATTGAAAGGGAAGACCCCTTTACGTTCACCTAAACAACACATTCCAGTTCCTCCGGTTCTACATCAAGTTCCTACTCAGGCCATGGAAGGCCTTCGAATTTCTACTCCTAGGCAAACGGGACCTCAACAATCTAGCTCTCGGTACCCAGTCAGGGGGTATACTCCCACTCCTCAGAATGCCTTCGTGCACAGTAGAAATGCTTTCGGTTCACAACTGTACTGCCCTCCTTGCCCTAGCTATTCTAGGAGGCTGACCTTCCAAGCACCATCACCTCAGTCAACAGATATGGTTACTCAAGCGTTGTTTACTACGATCAATCAAATGGACTAGCAGTTCAAAAACTTTAGAAGGATGATGAACACTAAAGCTACTCCTGAGATCTCTATCCCGACTCTGCCATTCTTCCACCTCTTACCCTCTGAAACGCCAGTTTACAGAAAGTTTAGTCGCTCGGGTAATCCATTTATTTGTCTAAAAGAATTTCTGTATGAATCCTCATTCTGGTAGAATGATAAAAGATCATTGGCCTTCTTGTTTAGAAGATCGTTGGAAGGGTCAGCACTTCAATGGTTTTTCTCAATGGACCCTATTGATGTCGAAGACTTTGATACAGTGTCCAGGAAGTTTCTGCAGAGATATAAGGACAGGGTTGCTCCATCCTTGTATATTATGGATCTAGTAGTTGAGAAAATGAAGCGCAATTAGGACTTCGTAGCTTTTGCAGATAGATGGTGAGCCATGGTAGAGAAGGTAAAGGACCACCTCCGAGTCAGACCAGGTGAAAATGATGATAGCAAATGCCACACCACAATACAAATTGGTCTTAACTTTGAATAATTTGACCAACATGGTTGACCTTTATGAAAGGGCGCGCTATGCCCAGAATGCCTTCAAGCATTCCACGTTCTCTAGCATGTTTGATCCTCATAGACCTAACAGGCTTCCACCTAGGAAGCCTAATGTCCCTAGCTCTTCCACAACGGGTCCAACTACTAAAGGCAGTCTATCCCAGGAGCAGATTAATACAATGAATAACAACCAGATTCAATTCATGAGAAACCAGCCATCACAGTACAATGGGCAGAGATCACAGAACCAGCAAGGCTTCAGGCCACCTCAGCAACCAGTCTACAGTCAACCCCGATAGTTGCCGGGTTATAATCAAGTTCCGCCACCCAATGATTATGCTCAACAAAGGAAACCTCTAGGTCCTAGGAGAACTTCATACCCACCATTGCCAGAGTCACTCTCTGACATATTTAACACTCTCACGGTAGCTAACGCCCGGACACTACCTAAGGAAAGGACCATCTGGCCACAGAATGCCGTCACGTCCCGCTATTGTGTGTTCCACCATCAGCCTGGACACACTGTAGATGTTTGTTTCCAATTCAAGGACTATATTTATGATCTAAACAATTAGAGAGGCATTGATTGGGAAGAGATGCGGAAGTATATTACCGCTTTGAAGGCAAAGAGACCTCAACAACAACAACAACAATAGCAACAATAGCAAGTCCAGAGGGGACCTATTCAGCAGGTGGCGCCTCCGCCAAATATGCTAATAGTGCAAAATCCGTTCCCGGAGCATCCGAATCAGATAGCCCCAATCCTCACTAACAGTCAATCTGAGGTAAATAGGGGACAACAGTGGAAGGTAGAAGAAACCTCGTCTATATACTCAACAGTACACACTAATGATATTGCCGTACAGCCACTGCGCCGCATAATCCGCGTTCCTAGACCTTCACTCGTTCCATCACAACCCATACCTACTATCCCCACTCCATCACATGCCATCCTTAAACCCACCACATTAAGGCCTCTTCCATCATCAAATAACCCACCACCCGTCTACGAAACAATCATGCCGTCCAAGCCCTTTCCCCATGCCATCGCCGAATCACCATAACAGCCTACTACCCATTAAACCTGTAACGACCTGCCACCCTATAATCGGGGATCCGATTACTAAATGGGTACCGAATCATTGAAATTTGGAGCCAAACCAGGATCTCAATAAGTTTAGAAAATAAATGATAAACTAAGCTAAACATTCTATATCACATCGAATTGTTAAGGAAGTGTAGGAATTAAAATTATTACAATTCGACTCGATTCAACAAATAATTACATATTCCAACTGAAAATAAATAATTAGGTGTACAGGCCTGAAAGAAAAATAATAACTACATCGGGGCATACCCTGGAACAGTGTCTGTTGGCGCACAATCTGAGACAAAACCCTCTACGCTACGCCTGCCTAGAACCCTCACCTAAAAATTGCAGGGGTGAGTCTCATCAAAATAGACTCAGTAGGGATCCTTCGATCCCCACCACTCACTCACGCACCCACAAGTGCAGCAACACAAATATAGATAATTAAATAAGTAAAGCAGTAAACGCAACTCCTAAATATTCCCAAATTCTGATATAAAACACATGCATTTGTAAATGCAACATGCACAACTCTGAAACCACTCTGCTACGGAATCCACAACTAGTGTCTTGGCTAAACACACAAACTACACAACCAAACGCGGAAAACACCGACCCGCTGGGACCAAACAACAACCTCTCAGATAGCTCACTAGCTACTCTGACCTGTCTAGCTCTAGGTGGTTCTGCTTTCCCTATCACGAGTGACACTCCGCATGTACCACTCCCACACCGGTACTAGCTATATCCCGGGGTACACTAGGTGACCCTCTCTCTAGGCGTCACCCCACCACTCCCACACCGGCGCCATGTCACTCCCACACCGACAAAGGGTGCCTAAGTGCTAACAACTGTCACTCTAGGTCCACGGTCGCACAAAACACAACACAGTGCAATCCGATCATGTAGAAATCCTCGTCCTCGAAGTACATTTTCAAGCATGCATTTAACTAAACTATCTAACAATGTGAATACATGTTAATTGTATGAATTAATGGGGTTCTGTTTTGAATCGCATCGCCCGTGGCCGATGTCATTCAAGACCCCTAAATAGGTTTACACAGAAACTGGCCTTAGAAGATGGCCTAAATCGCGTTGCTCCTGGCAGACACATTTAAAATGGCGTCGCAGTCGCCAGACACTATTCAAGACAAAGACATAATCCCACTAATCTGGCCTCAGAACAAGCTGGGCTAAATCGCGTCGCCCCTGGCAAACACCATTTAAAATGGCATCGCTGTTGTCAGATGCTATTTAGCACTCGCAGACAGGTTCTCCCTCCGGCCTCTTCCGAGTCACAAAGTGGGATTTCTCCCCCAAATCGTGCAAAAATGTCAGAAATGGAGAAAGTAGGGGAGAAGCCTAATCGTTCTCATAAAGGACCCCTTAGAACATGCTTTCTACCCCAGAAGCATCCACACATATTGCATGTTTGAAAGCAGGAAAATCATGATTTTAAACAAAACACCACGAGGATTATCACCCTACCGGTTACTTGAACTCTTCCGTGCTCCTAGCCGCCGAACCGCCATGCCACAAGCCGCCGTCGGTACCGCCGTGGACGTCGTTACTCCACTGGGACGTCAGCTGCCGTCCGAAGAGAAATGTGCCGCGGAGGAGATGGTGGTGCTAGTGGTGGGAGTTAGGAGGTTGATGGAGTGGAGGAAGAGGAGGAATGAGGAGAGGAAAGGAAGGAGAAGGGGAAGGGGACGTTGGAGGTTCGGAGGGGAGGGGGAGGAGAGAATGTGAGAAAGGAAAGAGAGCTTCGGAGCATCAATCGAAACTACGCCAAATCGCGTCGTCCAAGAACGACGTCAATCAGACGACTCGACAGGGTCGTACACTGATAGATCTCTGAATGGCGTCGACCATACAAGACGTCATTCAGACGATAAGACCTGGGTTGTACACTCGCGGCCCAAAACCGGCCCACGTGGCACATTCTAAAAAGCGTCCCCCTACCCCAGCCCCACAAGGGCCCAAACTAAGGGGTCCGACACCGAAATCAACCCGATAATCGAATTTGAAACCTCAGTCCTTACAAAACCCCTCATCCGCATCACGCAATTACCATCCACTACACCAAATTCCACACTCATGCCATTTAAATCCCTTATTAATCCGGTAGTCGTTAAAACATCACCCTCACCCTCCACTGTTGAGCCGCAACCTCTGATGCTCCGGAGTGGCAGGATCTTCAACAAAGTGTTCCCCCAGTCTTTAGTTCAAGATGGTCCATAACAGCCAATTGAAGAAGTACAGAATGAAGAGAGTGCACCAGGCACTTAGTATGACCTACTGAAGCATTTGGACAAGACTTCGGTACGCATCTCTGTGCTGGAACTGATTAAAAGGTCAAAAGCCCACCAGGAGGCCTTGATGGAATATCTACACAGAGTTATGGTCAACCAAGATGTACCAGTTGAAAAGATCACTACATTGTTGGTACTACAGGGTGAACAACTATTCATATCTTTTCATTAATCTGAACTGGCACCCCTGGTAGCATGAGGCATGGCTTTGAGCATTACAGTCAATATCTGCAAGAAAGCTGTAGGTTCTTGTTTGGTAGACACTGGAGCTTCAATCAATGTGTTGCCGCCAAGAACTCTGGAGCTTTGTGGTGTGCCGAAAGAGAAATGGCTGCCATCACCTGTCTCTGTTACAACCTATGATAATTCCACTCGATCCCCACTGGGCATGGTCTACCTGAAAGTAGAACTAGGCCCTGTCTATCACCTTGAGGTCAAATTCCACATTTTGGAAATAGACCTTCATTGAAAGGCATTCTTGGCCGTCCCTATATTAAACTTTTGAAGGCAATTCCATCGACCAACCATCAGTACCTCAAATTCCCTTATAAGGGGCATATTGTCAAGGTGACAAGTATGCCTATCCTAGCTGCTACTCATTCTCTGAACGTGAATCCAATTCCCAATCCCTCACCCGTTCAGACTATTCTATCTTTGCTACAGACTTACCTTCCTTCGGCAGATCCGCTGAAGCCTACTCTACCCTCGTCATATCTGATTAATACCATAAAGTGGGGAAAGTACATGAGTACCCCAGGATGGAGCATAATGATGAAAATTGGATACCAACCAGGAAAAGGTCTGGGCATGTAGTTGCAAGGAAGAACTAAACCAGTTAGAGATGATAGGATGGTACCTAGCAATGGTCTGGGATATAGAGCAGAAAAAGTGAGACACAGCATGGTACAACAAGAGGAAAGTGAAGATGGTCATAAGGTATGTAAGACCATGGTGACACCATGAAAAGAAAGCTAACCTGGACTTTATTTACTCATTTTGTCAAGGGCCTCGTAATCCAGCATGGTAATGACAACACTGTGGTGATCACCTCCCACTTTGATATGCATGATATCTATGGGAGAGAGTTGGCTAAGCACTATACACCGCTCTTGACATACCAATCCTTAGAGGCACTGTGGCCTATGAAAAGGATAAAATTCCATGACCCAAAGTGTGAGTGGTACAGGTGGTTTGACATATGGGACCTATACATTGCTTTGAACAGACTGTTCTTGGACCCTGCTAAACCAAAGTGGCCACCCTTGATTGAAGGGCCGGGGCCATATTTGATAAGAGAATACTGCTGAGTGATGAAGCTGATAAAGGGGAGCCTGATGACCCCTATGAAGCAGGCATGACTACTGATCACCTTTGGAGAGCTACCTATCCTTCCCATATCTTCACTCTCCACACTCTATTTAGAACCCTGTTGCTGACCCCGACTTGGTCCAAGGTGATCACTGAAGACATACCTTGGGCGCCTCCCATTCTTATTACTTTGTCCCCTCGGGACTTCTTCCTCCGAGCTCCTCTAGATTTTGAGGAGATCTGTGATTTGATTCGGACATCCTTCTGCATGATCCTCCAAACCCTCTGGCTATGGTGCCATTATCTCCATCTTCTGTTCCCCCATCATTTCAAATTCATTCATGCTTCATGATAAATGAAAATTTTCTCCAAAAAAAAAGTCAATTTTCAAACCTCTTCCTAAATCCTCATTGAGGAAACCTCTTACTACTTGTCTGAATGTACCCCGTTGCGCGGGTTACTAGGGCAGGATTCTCTTTTAAATCTGCTCTGTCCCTCCTCTCAGGAGGATTCCCCTGTATCCCATCATGTATCTTACGATTTTTATCCTTCTTCGTCCTCCATAGGTCAGGATAGGGAGTCTAGTTGTAGGCAGTCTAATGAAGTTAGGCATGTTAAGAAGTCTAAGAAGTCTAAGGGTAGACAAATTCCATATAGACTTCTCTTCTCCGGCGACGTGCGGCAAACTCTGGTGGCTTCCAAGCTTCTCCGGCCGTCCTTCCCCATATCCGGCTATCCTCTCTCATCTCCAAGCATTCTTCTCATTTTCTCTCACTCTCTCATGCTTTCTCACCCTCCCATTCGGCTTTCTCTCCACCTAGTTCTTTCCTCTCTCACCATCACCCATGGAGTGCAGCGGTCCGAGTGGGAAGCGACAGTGGGTCGCGGCCATTTCGGAAGTAGAAGCGACCGAGGAAGAAGGCCCTCCGACCCAAGAAGAAATCGCGGGTGTGGCGGTGGCCCTCGCGGAGGCGGAAGTCGCCCTTCGGAGGTGGCACCGGCGCCGACTCAAGCCCAAGAGGCTAGACCTCCATTGGTAAGCTCTAAAGACTTCCTTTCATTGCTTTTGGGGTGCTAAAAATCGAGAAGGAGAGAAGGACACGGGTCCTCGGACCTATGGTCAAATAGTGTTGGGACCAAGCGACGCCATTCAAACGGCGTCGTCCATCCCCGACGCCACTCAAAAAACTAATAATGGGCCCAAATTTGATTTAAAAATTAATTTTAATTGCCTCTTAAATGATTTACTTAATATTTTCTTGGACAATTGCAGGGCACCATGAGGGCCAGGATTTCTTGGGACTTGGTCATCGCCGCCTATAGAGGACGACTGGACTTCCAGAAGGGCAGACTTTGGCAGATGGGGTTCGACGAACTATTTTTCATCAAGCCCTTCTGGCTCGATCTAGTGTTGTTACAGGTTCTTAGGGAGAGGTGGGATGCAAAGAGCTGGACATTTTTGATGCCCTGGTGACATATGGTCTCCAGCTTGGAGGATGTGGCCAGGATTACTAGCCTCCGGATAGAGGGTCGTGTAGTGAGTGGGATTACTCACCCCGACTACAGAGGGATGGCTGAGAGCCTCCTAGGTTTAGAAGTGTCGGGGGCACTAGGTAGAGAGTCTAGGACCTTGTACAAGGTATATGTAGAGGATGCCCTAGGATTAGTCGACCCTAGGCAGAAGGTAGGTGAGTCTAGGGAGATGTTCATGGACAGGTTGTCCAAATCAGCATCATGTGTCTATTGTTGGGATGAGAGCCAAACAGAGTTGATAGACAGGCAACTTAGGACCTTTTTGGTATTTTTCTTTGGTAGATTATTGTTTGGGACCAAGGGTGATCACATCCACTGTCGATTCTTGGGTCTTCTCAGGGATCTAGACAGGTTAGGGGAGTACGCTTGAGGTGCAGCCCTTCTGGCCCACCTCTTCACTGATTTGTCCACGGTCACACCGGATCACAAGACTACTATCAGTGACTTCACGCTGTTTATTTAGGTATATTATTTCATTTTATTTCATTAATGCTTATGAAAAATACATGCTTATTGATGATTTCTAACCTATTATGTTTGTATATGCAGATATGGAGCTATTATTACTTTCCACTGGGCCAGGCGAAGCCCGTTCGTCCAGACGTTATTCCACTGGCCCGTAGGTGGCGGCCAGTCGTTGATACAGCCCCTCAGCACCACGAGCTGAGGGCTCTCCGTCGTCAGTTTCTTAATTACCCAGAGCTCCTGGTATGTTTTATCATTTAAATTCTTGTTTATTTCAATTAAATGCAATTGTTTATTTGATTATGAATGCAACTAACCTAAATGAATGCAAGTGATTGTTTATTTCAATTAAATGCAATTGTTTATTTGATTATGAATGCAACTAACCTAAATGAATGCAAGTGATCTGGCGCCCCTATCTTGGCATGGGTGAGGAAGGGCAGTCATGGGTGGCAGCAAGACATGTGAGGTATGACAGGCAGATGTGGGTGCACTGCCTGAATGAGATCGAGTTGTTGCACCTCCGCTTGGCGATGAGGACACTGGGTCTTCATCAAGAGTGGGTCGAGGAGGAGATCTCGGAGGGGATCGGGAGGACGATGAGGGGAAAGCAGGCTCGCACGGATTGGCGTGCGAAGTTCACGAAAATGTACCTTGTCTAGCCAGAATTCACACTTGCTAAACTTGGCATAGAGTTGGTGTTCCCTCAGGACCTGCAACACCACCCGAAGATGAGTGGCATGATCTTCCTCAGAAGAAGAATATATCAAAATATCATCAACGAATACCACTACAAACTGATCCAGATAGGCCCTAAAGACTCGGTTCATCAGGTCCATAAAGGCTGCCGGAGCATTGGTCAAGCCGAAAGGCATAACCAAAAACTCATAATGTCCATACCGAGTCCTGAAAGCCGTCTTACTGACATCGACATCACGGATCCTCATCTGATAATATCCAGATCTCAGGTCAATCTTAGAAAACACCTTTGCAGACTGCAGCTGATCCATCAAATCATCGATCATTGGAAGTGGGTACTTATTCTTTATCGTCACCTGGTTCAGCTGCCTATAATCAATGCACAACCTCAGAGAACCATCCTTCTTCCTGACAAATAGAACTGGAGCACCCCACGGAGAAGTACTGGGACGAATGAAACCCTTATCCAGCAACTCCTGCAACTGCGCCTTCAACTTAGCGAGTTCGGCTGGCGCCATCCGATACGGGGCCTTAGACAAGGGTACCGTACCTGGTGCCAGCTCAATGGTAAACTCGACCTCTCGCTGAGGAGGAAGGCCAGGCAACTCCTCAGGAAACACATCAACAAAGTCACACACTACAGGCCGTCCGCCCGCCTCGCCCCACGCCGCCGCCGGTACCGCCGAGGTCGTCCTTACTCCACCGGGACGTCGGCCGCCGTCCGGAGAGTAAACGCCGCGGAGGAAGTGGTGGTGGTAGTGGTGAGAGCTAAGTGGTTGATGGAGTTGGAGGGAAAGACGGAGTGGTGGAAGGAAAGAAAGAGGGGAAAGGGGCGTCGCCGGAGTCGCCGGAAGGGAGGAGAGAAAGAGAGAAGGGAGAAAAATGAGGAAAAGAGGGAAGGCTTGCGGGCTTAACTAGAGACCGGCTAAAACGCGTCGACATGTACGGACGCCTATCAGTTGACATGACGGCTGCTCTGACAAAGCTCTGCAACGCTCTGTCAGAGGTCTGAAACGCGTCTTCCATACAAGACGCCGTTCAGACGACAAGACTGGCGCCGTACACTGACAACCCAGAGTCGCAGTCTGAAAGGCGTTGTGCCTCACGGACGCCGTTCAGACGACATGTCAGGGCCGTACTCTCGTGGCGCAAAGCTAGCCCACGTGGCACCCACGTGGCAAAGGCTAAAACGCGTCTGCATTGCTGGACGCCGTTTAAACCGCGTCAAGCCCGCGATAAACGAAACATCACAGAGTCTCAGCCCCACTGGAGCCTGAACTACAGGGTCCGACCCCGAAAACCGGATCCGAAAGCCTCAGTCCTTACAGCACCGGCCTGAATCCCCGAGTTATAGGTGCAGCTGGCACAACTTTCTACCGGTGATCTTCCTCGAGAGCTGACATGCCTCTAGATGCATCTGGAGGTCATCATAGAGGAGCGCGATCGTGAGCGGCAAGAGCGACATATGATAGATGCTGAGGTAACCTCTACGGATTCAATTAGGAGTCGCGGAGCATGAGCGACGCTTCCACGAGGAGCAGTATTAGCGCGCTTGTCAGTGAGCTTATGAGAGAGGACATGGGAGCGCCTTCACCGCTAGCATGCCATATCTTTCAGTCGAGCTGAGCCGACTAAGATGGGACCACCGCCGCCACCGACCAGAGAGCCCGACACACATGATGAGGCTCAGAGTCAATTTGATGAAGGTGCTGGGGAAAGCCAGCCATGAGGGCACTGCTGCTGATCATCCTTGTCATGCCCACTGTCAGATGATGTATTCTTGTATTTGTTATGTTGTCAGAGTCCGGCTGATGTACTTTTGGGCCTGATCTTCGGATATGATGGACTTTTTGACACATGTATGATCTTTTCATATGTATGAAACACTGTTGTTCATGTAACTGTGGATCTCTTGTGCACTTTGAATGTCTCTTCCTTACATACCTGTGACCTGTATATAACTTGAACAAACAAGTTAAATGTCTGTTTTGGCTTAGCCCCTTGTTCGGTTAAGTAACCGACGACTTGATCCTAATCTTGGTAGAAGGGTCAAAGGGTAAAGCTTTTATTCAATGAAGCAATAAATAAATTGAAAGGAATAATTTAAAATGCAACATATAAGCAGACAAAATGCTAACTGAAAATAAAATATGCAGTACAATATTTTGACAAGCAGATGCTAATTGAAATTGTAAGGACTGAGGTTTCGGGTTCAGTATTCGGGTCGGGTTCGGGCCGGATCCCCTGGTTTCGACCCTGACGGGTCTTGAGAATTTTGACTGAATGACGTCTGCACTGCTCGACGCCTTTCAAAAGGCGTCAGGTTGTGTGGACGCCATTTAAGTCTGCTTGTTGTTGTGCCACGTGGGCGCCACGTGGGCGGGTTTCGGGCCGCGAGAGTACGGCCCCTGTCTCGTCGTCTGAACGGCGTCCACGATGGACGACGCGATTCAGACTGCGACCCTGCGGTGTCAGTGTGCGGTGCCAGAGCGTTGTCAGTACGGCCTGTCCTGTCGTCTAAACGGCGTCCGTGGTGAGCGACGCATTTCAGAGCGCTGTCAGTACGGCCCGTCCTGTCAGACTGATTGGCGTCTGTCTCGATCGACGCGTTTTAGCCAGATTCAGATTGACCCCGCGAGCCTCCCCTTCTTTCCCTCATTTTCGCCTCCACCCTCTCTCTCTTCGCCCTCTCCGCCTTCTCCGACCCTCTTTTCCCCTTCCCTTCCTCTTCTTCCTCTTCCACCACTCCAACACCTCCCTACCTCTCACCTCTACCACCACTACTTCCTTCGCGGCGTTCCATTCTCCGGACGGCGGCCGACGTCCCGGCGGAGTGGCGGCGTCCTCGAGGGTACCGGCGGCGGTCTACGGTGCGGCGGGTCGGCGACACGGAGCTTGGTGGAGTTCAAGAACCGGTAGGGGGACGAACCTTGCATGAATCGTGATTATCTTGTTTATGGTTTCCTTGGCGTGGCATGATGTGTTTTGGGTTAGAATGAGCATGTTTAGGGGGTTTTCTTGTGGGAATGGTTGTGTTCGGGATTGTGGAATTGTAGCATGCTTGTGGTAGTTTGATTTCCCGTTTCTCCCCCTTCTGTTTTGGGCATTTTCGGGGTATTTGGGGTTAAGGGAGAGACCCTCGGATCGAACCAGGGAACCAGGTCTCTGGCGCTAAACGGCGTCGTGCCTGGTCGACGCCTTTTAGAAGGACGTTAGGGCAGTATGACGCCTTTTAGGGTAGAAACCTCCCTGTTCGAGGTTTCTTGAGTACGGGGTTCTGGCGCTAAAAGACGTCATGTATGGACGACGCCTTTTGGAAGGACGTCGGACCATCATGACGCCTTTTAGGCAGGAAATCACCCCGACTGAGGCTTCTGCAAATCTGAAATTCTGGGGTGAATGGCGTCTGTGGGTTCTGACGCGTTTTAAAAAGGGCGGCTTCCCAGGTGGACGTGTTTTAAGGCATGAGCTGTTTTAAATGACCTGTTTGAGGGGCTTGAATGGCGTCGACCTCGGTGGACGCGATTCAAGACAGAACTGCTTAACTCCTGTTATTTAACACATGTTTCACGGTAGGATGGTTCAAATGCATGCTTTAAGCTGTACGCTGAGACGGAGGTTTACTGTGCGAATGGAATCATGATTATATGTGTGTGTGTTTATGCGGATATGGAATCGGAATAACTGTGGTTTACATTTGTCACCATGGGCCGATGGGGAAGGGCCATGGTGTCTGTGAGGCATTGTGCCGTACCGGTAGGAGGAGGGGTACATGTTGTGTTTTACCTTCGGCTGAGGGAAGCAGGACCACCTTGAGCCCGTCGGGCCGGAGTAGCCGGTGTGCTATCCGAGGGGTTGCTGTTTGGTCTCAGCGGGTCGGGGTTTTCCCTGTTTGTCGTGGTAGCTTCCGGCGCGTTTCTTGCTGTGGAGCTGGTTGTGGTACTGTTGGAGTTGTTTTACTCCTGTAGCCACTGGGCCTGATGTGACCTTTGATCAAGGTTACGAGTGGTACCCTTCGCCCTTTGGCCTGACGCAGCCCGGGAGGTTAGGGTTGTGGGTAGTTCATGTAGCTTCGGCTTGACGGGGGTTCGCCGGTCCCCAGGGCCCTCCTGAAGCGCCGAGGCCTGGCGTGGAGGCAATCCGGTCGGTAGGACAGTAGCCTAGACTGCTTGTGTGCACACGTAGCTGGGCCGTGGTGGTACACTGGTCTCAGCTAGCCCTAGTTTGACTTACTGCCTCACCCTACAGTGCGCCGGAACACTGTAGGGGTGGATAGGCGTGAGTAGTGGTGGTAGTGTTGTGAGGCGACGTTTGACTTCGGTCGACAGTGTGGTTCAGTCGCTTTGTGGACTTTGACTGTGAGACGTGACTTTGTGTTGGGTTCTTCGGGTTACTTAGAACTGTTCCTGCTACACTGCTTATGCGTATGTTTCATATCAGGTTTGGGTGCCATGTTTACTGCTTTACTTAATTGCCATATATCCGTATTGTTGCACTTGTGGGTGTGTGAGTGGGAGGCAGGGGATCGGATGATCCCTACTGAGCCCAATTCTGGTGTGGCTCCCTCCCTGCGGTTTCAGGTGTGGACCTCGTGGCGTGTGGCGGCGTGTGGCGTCTTCTTGGTGTGCGGACCAGCAACTGTCTTAGTTCCGGGGTATGCCCCGATGTTGTTGTACTTTACTTCTGCCTGTACTTATTTAATTTGTTGGACTGTATACGGACATTGTTATCTTCCTTCCTGCGCACTTGTTATATCTTTGTAGTTCGTGAGATTGATATATTTAGCCTTGTTTAACGCTTACTCCTCCAGACGTGTTGTGTGAGATCCGGGTGTGAACCCGCAGTTAATGGGCCGACATCCATTTAGTGATCGGGTCTCCGGTCATAGGATGGCGGGTCGTTACAGATGGTATCAGAGCTCAGTCTGGTCGAGTATGTGGTAAACTAGGTTAGATATTATAGTCCAACAATAAGTACGAGTCTGTACAGGCGATGGCTGCTGGTGTAGATTGATAGGTTTTGATGTGTTTTGGTTCGATTTTCGTGTTTGTGGGGTAGTGATGGCACCGAAGAGGAGAGTTCCATTGGCTCGTGGTTCGAGACCAGATGATGGTAGTTCGAGGGCAGAAGGACATAATGTGGATCGTTTCATGGAAGCTATGATTGGGGCTATGTCTAGATACCAGCAGGGAGATGGAAGTGAGGGGTCCAATTCCCGAGGTGGCCAATCCATGGTGATGGAGCGGTTCTTGAAGTTGAAGCCCCCTTCTTTCACGGGTCAACCAGTTCCAGATGCGGCAGCTCATTGGATTAAGGAAGTGGTGAAGGCGTTTGACGTTCTTGAATGTGCTAAGAGTGACAAGACCTTGTTGGCAACCTACTTGCTGAAGGACGATGCTTATGATTGGTGGGTTACCATCAAGGGGTTGATGTTTCCAGATAGGTCCTTGAGAGAGATTCCTTGGGAAGGCTTTGTGAGAGAGTTTAGTGGACAGTACTTTCCGAGGCACGTTCGGAGGGCCAAGGAAAGGGAGTTTATGGAATTGGTGCAGGATGGTATGACAGTTATAGAATATCATATGAAATTTGTAGCTCTGGGAAGATTTGCTCCATACATATCTGAGTATGAGGATCTTAGGACAGAAAAATTTGTGGATGGACTTCGGCATGATCTGAGGGAATTCGTGGCAGCCCATTGTTGTAAGGATCTGGCGTCAGCAGTTCGGTGCGCGGCAGCGGTGGAGATGCAGTTCCAACACACGGCGAAGGAGTCGGAGCATTCAGCACAAGGGAAGCAGCAAAGCAGGGATAGATCAGCGGTCCTTTCATCAGGTGGTTCGAGTTCCTTTGAGCTCGAGTTCCAAGAGGCACCTTGTGACGAGGATGAAGCCGGTTCGGTTCAGCAGATGCAGACGGAGGTCAGCTGGCAACAGGAAGCGAGGCGGGACGCTGCGGATCGTTGTCCCCGTTATGGTAGGTTTCATGGTAATCGGATATGTCCATTGATCACTGGTAGCTGTTTTGGCTGCGGCAGAAAGGGACATCTCGCGAGGAACTGTCCCCAGAAGAATAAGACAGGTCAGGAGCCGAGTAGTCAGTAGGAGTCCGAGACGTTGAGTGGAGTTGCGTCTCTCTGTGGAGGTCCGAGAGGCTGGGCTAGATAAGAACTTCTATCTTGTCATGTTCAGAGGTGGTTGTGAACTCTTGTGGCACTTTTATGTACTTGGGTTCGGTGGAGAGTCAGTTTTGTAATATGTGCCTTGCTAATATATGGTTATTTTGATCTATCAGAATTGAGGATCTTGGTTAACTTGGTGTGAATTTGATTGGCTAGTTATGTGGAGCCCTGTGTGTGTGATTGGTGAGAATGATTGTTGTATTCGGTGTGCCGGCATGTGATGGTTAGCCGAGATTATCGTGAACGGTTGCTAATTTCGAGGACGAAATTCTTTTAGGGAGGGGAGAATGTAAGGACTGAGGTTTCGGGTTCAGTATTCGGGTCGGGTTCGGGCCGGATCCCCTGGTTTCGACCCTGAGGGGTCTTGAGAATTTTGACTGAATGACGTCTGCACTGCTCGACGCCTTTCAAAAGGCATCAGGTTGTGTGGACGCCATTTAAGTCTGCTTGCTGTTGTGCCACGTGGGCGCCACGTGGGTGGGTTTCGGGCCATGAGAGTACGGCCCCTGTCTCGTCGTCTGAACGGCGTCCACGATCGACGACGCGATTCAAACTGCGACCCTGCGGTGTCAGTGTGCAGCGCCAGAGCGTTGTCAGTACGGGCTGTCCTGTCGTCTGAACGGCGTCCGTCGTGAGTGACGCGTTTCAGAGCGCTGTCAGTACGGCCCGTCCTGTCAGACTGATTGGCGTCTGTCTCGATCGACACGTTTTAGCCAGATTCAGATTGACCCCGCGAGCCTCCCCTTCTTTCCCTCATTTTCGCCTCCACCCTCTCTCTCTTCGCCCTCTCCGCCCTTTCCGACCCTCTTTTCCCCTTCCCTTCCTCTTCTTCCACTTCCACCACTCCAACACCTCCCTACCTCTCACCTCTACCACCACCACTTCCTTCGCGGCGTTCCATTCTCCGGACGGCGGCCGACGTCCCGGCGGAGTGGCGGCGTCCTCGAGGGTACCGGCGGCGGTCTGCGGTAAGGCGGGTCGGCGGCACGGAGCTTGGTGGAGTTCAAGAACCGGTAGGGGGACGAACCTTGCATGAATCGTGATTATCTTATTTATGGTTTCCTTGGCGTGGCATGATGTGTTTTGGGTTAGAATGAGCATGTTTAGGGGGTTTTCTTGTGGGAATGGTTGTATTCGAGATTGTGGAATTGTAGCATGCTTGTGGTAGTTTGATTTCCCGTTTCTCCCCCTTCTGTTTTGGGCATTTTCGGGGTATTTGGGGTTAAGGGAGAGACCCTCGGATCGAACCAGGGAACCAGGTCGCTGGCGCTAAACGGCGTCGTGCCTGGTCGACGCCTTTTAGAAGGACGTTAGGGCAGTACGACGCCTTTTAGGGTAGAAACCTCCCTGTTCGAGGTTTCTTGAGTACGGGGTTCTGGCGCTAAAAGACGTCATGTATGGACGACGCCTTTTGGAAGGACGTCGGACCATCATGACGCCTTTTAGGCAGGAAATCACCCCGACTGAGGCTTCTGCAAATCTGAAATTCTGGGGTGAATGGCGTCTGTCGGTTCTGACGCGTTTTAAAAAGGGCGGCTTCCCAGGTGGACGTGTTTTAAGGCATGAGCTGTTTTAAATGACCTGTTTGAGGGGCTTGAATGGCGTCGACCTCGGTGGACGCGATTCAAGACAGAACTGCTTAACTCCTGTTATTTAACACATGTTTCACGGTAGGATGGTTCAAATGCATGCTTTAAGCTGTACGCTGAGACGGAGGTTTACTGTGCGAATGGAATCATGATTATATGTGTGTGTGTTTATGCGGATATGGAATCGGAATAACTGTGGTTTACATTTGTCACCATGGGCCGATGGGGAAGGGCCATGGTGTCTGTGAGGCATTGTGCCGTACCGGTGGGAGGAGGGGTACATGTTGTGTTTTACCTTCGGCTGAGGGAAGCAGGACCACCTTGAGCCCGTCGGGCCGGAGTAGCCGGTGTGCTATCCGAGGGGTTGCTGTTTGGTCTCAGCGGGTCGGGGTTTTCCCTGTTTGTCGTGGTAGCTTCCGGCGCGTTTCTTGCTGTGGAGCTGGTTGTGGTACTGTTGGAGTTGTTTTACTCCTGTAGCCACTGGGCCTGATGTGACCTTTGATCAAGGTTACGAGTGGTACCCTTCGCCCTTTGGCCTGACGCAGCCCGGGAGGTTAGGGTTGTGGGTAGTTCATGTAGCTTCGGCTTGACGGAGGTTCGCCGGTCCCCAGGGCCCTCCTGAAGCGCCGAGGCCTGGCGTGGAGACAATCCGGTCGGTAGGACAGTAGTCTAGACTGCTTGTGTGCACACGTAGCTGGGCCGTGGTGGTACACTGGTCCCAGCTAGTCCTAGATTGACTTACTGCCTCACCCTACAGTGCGCCGGAACACTGTAGGGGTGGATAGGCGTGAGTAGTGGTGGTAGTGTTGTGAGGCGACGTTTGACTTCGGTCGACAGTGTGGTTCAGTCGCTTTGTGGACTTTGACTGTGAGACGTGACTTTGTGTTTGGTTCTTTGGGTTACTTAGAACTGTTCCTGCTGTAGACACGCTAATTTTGACGTCATTTTGAGTAAATTTCATATCATATAATAATGCCTCAGAATGGTTTGATATTTAATCATTGATTAATTTTTATTGATATTTTTGAGTGTCGGGTTTAACAGACATGTTTAAGTTAATCAATTAAATTGATTTTAGCTCAAATTTCAGTTAAAATATGCAGAATTCTAAAACGTGTCAACCTGTGTGGACGCGATTCAGAATTCTAAAACGTGTCAACCTGTGTGGACGCGATTCAGAATTCTAAAACGTGTCAACCTGTGTGGACGCGATTCAGAATTCTAAAACGTGTCAACCTGTGTGGACGCGATTCATAATTATAAAAGACGTCAACCTATGTGGACGCCATTTAGAGTTTATTCCTATTTTAACGTTTAAATTTGAATTTTAATCAATTGATTAATTAGCTAAAAGGCGTCTGTGAGTGTTGACGCTTTTTAGGTTTCCTAAGCTATTTTAACTTCTCTTCCGGATGTTTATCCTTATCTTAATTAGTGTAGAAGACGTCTACACATGTGGACGCGTTTTACCTGATAAAGATAAAGATAAGTTTTCCCGGATATTTATCCTTATCTTAATATGAAAAGCGTTAGCCAATGTGGACGCGTTTTAGATAATTACAGATAAAGATGAATTAATCAGTATTTATCTGTCGGTTAAGATGGATAAATTCAAGATTTTCTATGTTAATCACGAACGCAGAAGAAGTCTATAAATACCTTACATGTTGAAGAGTAAAAAAAGAGAGAGAGAGCATAATCTTGAGTTGAATTACTTGAGCGATAGCGAATTGAAGATCAAAGCAACAACGTCGGAACGCTGAAGCGCTGTTTCCAGAAGTCGGCGTCTTTTCAAGAGTCTTCATCCATTCAAGAATTCAACAATTGGGCATAAGTTTTTCATTTCCGCATCTGCAATTTCATTTCAGTTTACATTCTTCATCATTCACTTCATGCAAACACACACAACACATTCATTCTCTTCAAAATCTACTTGATTAAGGGGTTTCAAAAGCCATTAAAACAAGTAAGTTTGCTGTTTAATTGCATGCTTAGCATCATGATTAGAATAGATACTGCTTTTGCTTAAAATTCTCATTATTGTTTCTTTATCTCCTTTTCTTTTTATTCCTGCTGCACTCAACAACAACGAGAGAATCAAAAGGAGCAAATCAAGCACAAGTCAAAAGGGATTTTTGGACGATCCTCAACCTCAACCTCAACCTCAAATTTCAAGTTCAACAGCAGGAACAAAAAGCAAAGAAGGGCTCTCTTTCTTCAGCCGGCTGAGGAAGGGGAACCAAGGACTCCATATCTTCCGCGTTTAAACAGGTAGGCGATCATACTTCTTTTGGAACTTTTTAGTTAAAAGTTTTTGGCGATCACTGCACTTAGTTGTTGTTTTTAATAGGTTTATTTTACACTAAATAACCTAGATTTTTCATGATAATCACACGGTCATTCTAAGCACTCACAGCTTTTTTGGCGATCACGGTGGGACTTGGTCTCGCCATCTTTTAAGTTTTTTGTTCTTGCTATCATCAACCGGGCACCCACGGTGCACCACTTGTGTCTTTCGACACGTCCTCACCAATTGGTGAGTGTTTTAGTTTAATTAATTTCCCTCGTGCACCACGTGCACGCCCAGTGGCAAGATCTTGCCCTCCCCTTGATAAGTTTAAAAAGCTATTTTTGTGATGAAAATGATGTGTGATTGATTGATTTTCTAGTTATTTAGTTAGTAAATCATCCTGTTTAAAATCTGGAACTAAAAAAATCTGCATGAGTTGATTATTTACTGCTTTTACCCTATTTGAGGAGGATTCAACCCAGAAAATCCTCCTACAGAACTGTTTCTGCGAACTGAAAAGCGTCCAGGAGCACTGACGCGTTTCAAACCGCGTCAACACACCCAGGCGCCTTTCAGTCTTCATATCTTCTCTGTTGTCTGCATCTGTTTCTGCGAAAAAATTAAGTTCTGTTTTGAATAGCGTCGGCTACCATCGACGCGATTCAGACAGTTTCTTAATTATTTTTCGGTCCTTAGATTTCTGTGGCTTGAGTGCTAGCTACCCATTATTATTAAGCATTAGGGGCCATCCAGGCCGTAGGACATACGCATTGAGGCAAATACCCTCCTTTTCTTAGGAACACATTACTTGACGTCAGCAACTCTCTCTGATTGGGTTGGTCCCTTGATCAGACTAGAGAAGTTGACGTTGAGACCTCCATAAGTCCCCAAAATCAAGGTATTCCTCCTTGATCATCGGGCTGGTTGTACCAATTGAAGTCCCGGTTAGATTCTGAAAGCGTTGTGAGAGAAAGCCCTAGAGAATAACGGTGGAAATTGAACTGAAACTAGGATTCTTTTCTTGAGAGAATTTGTGGTTTAATCCAATTCAAATAACTCAACAAGGAACCTTAAAATCACGTTAAGCATCCACTTGTTTGATTAATCTCTGTACAACTTGTTTGTTAAATCTTTGAAAAAGAGAATCTAACATCATGCTGCTGCGATCAGGCAGGGACTTGAGTATGACTCAAGACGCCATCATCAACTACGAGGGAGATGCTAATGCCCCTCGGGATTCTGACTACAACTATGAGAACGGGAGAGATGCTGATGCCTCCCGTAATTTTGCCTCCATTCCATATCGACATGATGGGAACGTCCGGACCCCTCTCTTTCATCCCCATAATCGATATCCTAATCCTCCCCCACATGAATATGCGATTCCTAATCCCGATCTTGAGGGAGACATGAATTAGAATGATCCCTCATCCTCTGATCCTGTGGATCTCGTCAACGCTTTGGGAGTTCTTGCCTCCCGACTGGACCCGCAGCAGTTCGAGGCGATCCAATCGATTCTGAAGGGGAAGGCACCCTTGCAGCCTGCTGAGCCGAACCCTGTGGCTCCCCCTGTGGCTACTCAACAACCTCCTCTTCAACCTCCTTACATCCATCAGGCCATGGAAGGCCTTCATATCACTTCTCGGCCAGCTGGGCCGCAGCTTTCATCCTCTAGGCAACCGGCTAGACCGCAAACGCCTGTCTATCAAAATGCCCTCGGGCATGGCGGAAGCTCTGCCGGACCTCCTCTTTATTTTCCCCCCTGTCCAACATACTCTAGGCAGCAGGCCTATCAAATACCTCCGCCTCCTCCTCCTCCCCAGGTAGATCTGACCACGCAAGCGTTGCTGGCCAAGATGGAGCGTATGGATGAGCAGTTTAACAACCTCCAAAAGATGATGGGGGTTAAAGCTGTGCCAGAGATCAATTTGCCGAGCCTGCCGGTATTCCACCTACCACCCTCTGAAATGCCAGTGTACCGAAAGTACAATGGTACTGGTAACCCCTTTACACATCTGAAGGAGTTTATGTACGAATCGTCTTTCTGGCAGAATGACAAGAAGTCGTTGGCCTTTTTGTTCAGGAGATCTCTAGAGGGACCAGCCCTCGAGTGGTTCTTTTCTTTAGAACCCTCCGAAGTAGAGGATTACGGTATCGTTTCACGCAAATTTATCCAACGATACCAGGACAGAGTTGCACCCTCCTTGTCCATCACTGACCTCATTGCCGAAAAGATGAAACCTGACGAGGAGTTTGTCAGTTTTGCTGACAGGTGGCGGGGCCTGGCCGAAAAGGTGAAGGACCACTTGTCCGAGTCCGAGCAAGTGAAGATGTTAATTTCTAACGCCACGCCCCAATTCAAGCTAGTCCTCTCCTTGAACAATCTGACCAACATGGCAGAGCTCTATGAAAGAGCACGGTACTGCCAAAATGCCTTCAAGGACACTACGTTCTCTAGCGTCTTTGATCCTCACAGACCTAGCAGGCCTCTACCTCGGAAGCCTGCAGTGTCAAATTCTCCCAGCACAGGTCTGACTACTGAGGGCACGCTCTCTCACGAGCAAGTTAGTAGCATGAATAATAATTCGCCCCAGTTCGTGAGGAACCAGCAGCAGTACCAGAGGCCACCGCAGCCAAACCAGCAGGGGTACAAGCAGCAGCAGAACCCCCATTATCAGCAACAGTATCAGCGGCCCCAGCAGCCGAACCAGCAACAGCTACAGCAGCCGCCGCAACGGCAACAACAGTACCAGCCCCAACAGCAGCAATATCAGCAACAGCAACAGCAATATCAGCCGCGCGCACCGTCGGCATACCACAATGTCCCTCCTCCTGGTGATTATAACCAGCCGAGAAGACCTCCAGGCCCTAAAAGGGCAGAATACCCGGCTCTCCCAGAATCCTTGGCAGATATCTTCAGTGCTCTAATGGCAGCTAATGCCTTAGTTTTGCCAAGGGAAAAGGCCGTTTGGCCTCAACATGCCGACACGTCCAGGTATTGCTACTTCCATAGGCAACCTGGACATACCATTGACACCTGCTTCCAATTTAGAGATTATATTCATGATCTCAACGAGCAGGGCGGCATAGACTGGGAGGAGATGAAAAAGTATATATCAGCCCTGAAGGCGAGAAGACCGCAACAGCAGCAAGTAAGACCACCAGCACAGGCAGCACCGCCACCAAATATGGGCATAGTGCAGAACCCGCTCCCGGAGCACCAGAACCAAAACCAAGTTGCCCCTATTCTGACGAACAGCCAGTCTGAGGCTAGTCGTGGGCAACAGTGGAGGATAGAAGACTCTTCTTCTCTTTATTCAACGGGTCACGTTCAGAGTACCGCAGAACAACCACCACGCCACACCATCCGCATACCTAGGACACAACCCATTACCATCACCCCTCTACCGACACCCACATATCACTCGCCCGCACCCAATAACCCATTACCGCTACCCGCTTTCCTTAAGCCCATCATGCCCCATACCACTACGCCTCCACCATATAATCCACCACAAACCAACTACGCACCCCTTTTACCATCTAAGCCATTACTCCGCGTACCATTCCCTACTTCGCCCATTACCACCACCACCTACCCAGATATGCCCTTACCATCCAGACCGCTATTACGCGTCCCATTCCCCACTTCACCAACCACTTACCCATCCACCATCCAATCATCTAGGCCTTTAATCCGCACCATGCCACCACCACCGAACCCTACCCCATCACCTACATATCAACCCTCCGCACCGCTTGCGCCACCCGACTCTGGGGTACTCAAGGTGTCACCTGGATCCTCCACGGTTGAGGAACATGCGCTCCGAAGTGGAAGGATTTTCAACAAAGTCTTCCCTCAGTCCACAGTCAGAGACGGCCCATCACGGCCGACTGAGGAAGCCCATAATGAAGAGAGTGCACCAGGCACTCAATATGACTTGTTGAAACATCTGGACAGAACACCGGCACGGATCACCGTACTTGAATTGATCAAAAGGTCCAAGATTCACCGAGAAGCCTTAATGGAATACCTACAGAAGGTGATGGTCAACGAGGACGTGCCAGTAGAGAAAATTGCAGCACTACTAGTTCCTCAGGGGGATCAGCCCTCTATTACATTCCACACATCGGAACTAGCACCGCCAGCCGCCAGAAGCATGGCTCTGAGCATCACGGTCAATATCTGCAAGAAGGCCGTGGATGCGTGCCTGGTTGACACGGGGGCTTCAATCAATGTTCTACCCCCGAAGACCCTAGAGTTGTGCGGTGTACCCAAGGAGAAGTGGCTGCCTAGCCCCATTTCAGTTACAGCATATGACAACTCTACCCGTTCCCTTCTGGGAATGGTTTATTTAAAAGTGGAGCTAGGTCCCGTAAGTCATGCAGAGGTTGAATTTCACATTCTCGAAATTGACCCTTCTATAAATGTCATTCTAGGACGTCCTTACATTAAAACTCTTGAGGCGATTCCTTCTACGAATCACTAATGCCTCAAATTCCCTTTCAAAGGATGAATTATTAAAGTAACGAGCATGCCGATCCTTGCTGCTGCTCATACATTGAATGTTAAATCTGCTGTTTTACCTGGCCGACAACCTTTTCTATCGGTATTACAGGTCTACCGTCCAGTGGCTGATCCTTTGAAAGCCGCCACCATTTCTCCTTACCCATTAAATGCTATCAAAAGGGGGAAGTGCATGAGTACCCCAGGATGGAGAATCATGATGAAGAACGGCTATCAGCCTGGAAGAGGTCTGGGCACACAGTTGCAAGCCAGGACCACTCCTGTCAAAGATCATCGAGCAGCACCTGGAAGTGGTCTGGGCTATAGGCCAAGAAGACTGAAGCAAGATCTGGTTCAGCAAGCAGAGATTGAAGAAGGTCGAAAAATCCTGGAGACAATGTCTACACCACCTAAGGAAGGCCGAGATCCCCTAACATGGACCCTGTATACACACTTTGTAAAAAGGCCCATACTTAGTCACGACAACACGGTGGTCATTACTTCATGTTTTGACCTCCATGACATATATGGGAGAGACTTGGCCAGACATTGTTCTGAACTACTTACGTACCAATCCTTGGAGGCTCTGCGGCCTATGAAAAGGAGGAAATTCCATGACCCCGAATGCGAATGGTACAGATGGTTCGATCTAAGGGACCTCTACATAGCACTGAACAGATTATTCCTAGATCCTGCAGAACCCAAGTGGTCGCCGCAAATCGACGAGCTGATTGAAGGTCCTGGTGCCATCTTTGATAAGCGGATACTGCTATTGGAAGAAACCGATGAAGGGGAGCCAGATGACCCCTATGAAGCTGGTTATACAACGGATCTGCTCTGGAGGGGGACATATCCTTCCCATATCTTTATGCTCCATACTCTATTCCGCACACTGCTCTTGACCCCGACTTGGTCGCGGGTCATTACTGAAGATATTCCACGGGCTCCGCCCGTTATGATCACTCTGTCCCCTCGGGATCTCATTCCATCTCCTCCTCTCGACCTAGAGAGGATGTATGATCTGATCTGGGACATATTGCTATATGATCCCCCTAATCCTTTGGCCTTGGTGCCGCTTCCTCCGTCTGATCCTCCTTCCATTTGTATCCATTCTTGTTTTATGTTTAACTCCTCGATGGTCAAAAAAAAAACGCCAATTTGGCAAAAAATTCTTCCCAAATCCTCCTCGAGGAAACATCTTACTTGTCCGATTGCCCCCTATCGCGCGGGTCCGTCGGTCAAGATTCTCTCTTAGATCTACTCTGTCCCTCCCTACGGGAGGATTCCCCTGTATTTCCATTTGTATCCCAGGATTTTCATCCTGCTTCATTTTCATTAGGTTATGATAGGCAGTTTAGTGAAGTTAGGCAGTCCAGTTTTAGGCAGGTTAGTCAGGTTAGGAAGTCTAGGAAGCCTAAGGGTAGGCAAATTCCAGATAGATACCTCCGGGACTTAGCTGATAAATGTTCTTCTTGCTCTTTTATCCCTCAGCTTTTAGAAGATCCAATTCAGATGCCAGAAGATTGTACGGACGATGAGTCAGTTAATGATGGGTATGGGGTATATGAGTTAGTGCATGGAAAAGACCCCATTATTGAAGATGAGGAAGATGATGAGGACGCGGCTGAGGCGTATGCCAGTGGAGTGAAGAGATTTGATGAACCCTCAGCTGCCGTAGAAGAGCCCACCAAAGAAATAAACTTAGGGACTGAAGACGAACCTAAGGTTGTCCTCGTCAGCAAAAATCTTTCTACAGAGGATGAGAAGGCAATGGTACAAGTACTTAAGGATTATAAGGACACTTTCGCCTGGAGTTATGAAGATATGCCAGGGCTAGACTCATCTTTAGTTGAACACAGGTTAACATTAAAAGATGGAGCTAGTCCGGTCAAGCAGAAATTAAGGCGATTCCACCCACAAATGGCTCTAAAGATGAAGGAAGAGGTCGATAAATTGCACAAAGCCAAATTTATTAGAGTTGTCCTTTATCCACAATGGGTGGCCAATATAGTCCCGGTTATGAAAAAGGACGGAAAGGTCAGGATCTGCATTGACTTCCGCGATTTGAACCGGGCATGTCCTAAAGACGATTTTCCATTGCCTCATATTGATGTACTCATCGATAACACTGCTGGCTATGAAACGTTATCGTTTATGGATGGATTTTCAGGATACAACCAGATTAAGCTGGCAGAAGAGGATCAAGAAAAGACCTCATTCACTACACCTTGGGGAACATATTGCTATGTTGTCATGCCATTTGGATTGAAGAATGCTGGAGCCACTTATCAGAGGGCTATGATGGCAATATTTCATGACATGATGCATATAGATCTGGAAGTGTATGTGGATGATTTATTGGTTAAGTCTAAAACAAAGGCTGAGCACGCCAAAGTTTTGGCAAGGGTATTAGAGAGATCGAGAGAGTATCAGTTAAAGATGAATCCCAAGAAATGTGTATTCGGGGTATCTTCAGGAAAATTACTTGGATTCATTGTCAGCAAACGGGGAATTGAGATCGATCCCAATAAGGCGAAGGCTATCAGAGAAATGCCACCTCCCAAAAAGTTGAAAGAATTGAGAGGATTAATTGGGAAGTTGCAATTTATTCGCCGTTTTGTCTCCCAGCACTCACAAAGGTGTAAGCCGTTCTACGAGCTTACCAAGCCAGGAGTCAAATTCAATTGGGACGATAAGTGTCAGGAGGCATTTGATGGATTAAAGGACTATTTGGCAAGTCCTCCTGTTTTGAGGCCACCATCTCCAGGCAAACCATTGATACTTTATATTTCAGTCCTGGATGATGTAGTGGGGGCTGTCCTAGTACAAGAAGATGAAGAAGGAAAGGAGAGGGCAGCCTACTATCTCTCTAAACTTCTCAACCTCGCTGAACAGAGATATACGGCGATGGAGAAAACATGTGCAACATTTGTTTGGGCTGTTCAGAAATTGAAGCATTATTTTCTGGCCCATGAAGTCCACCTCATCGCTAGGATGAATCCGATCAAATTCCTTCTGGAGAAATCTGTTCTTACTGATAGGTTAGCGCGATGGCAAAGCTTTCTATCTCAATTCGATATCATTTACATTCAGCAGAAAGCGATCAAGGGCTATGCCATAGCAGAACATCTCGCTCATCATCCCCTTCCTCGATTTGATCCAGTACGATCAGAGTTTCCGGATGAGGAACTGATGTCCGTAAATCAAATCAGAGATGATATGTGGACTCTGCATTTTGACGGAGCTCTGAATTCTCATGGAAAGGGTATTGGAATCGTTCTGTTATCACCTGAAGGTGTCACCATTCCACAAGCCTTTCAATTTGATTTTCCAGTCACCAACAACATAGCTGAATACGAAGCACTTCTTGCTGGCCTCGAGGCTGCTCATGTTCATGGTGCCACTAAACTCAGGATTGTGGGTGATAGCCAACTAATTCTTCGCCAAGTGCTGACCAAGTATCGAATTCTTGATCCTAAGTTCAAGCCTTATCAAGAACTTACTTCTGCATACTCAAAGCTTTTCACAAAATTGATCTTTGTCCATGTCCCTAGAAATCAAAACATCCTAACTGACGCTCTAGCTTCACTTGCATCTTCCCTTGATTTTCCGATCAGCAAGCAATCTGAATCAATCATAGTTCATAGGCGTCTTTCACCTGCCGTGAAAGACCCTTCATTTCTTAGAACTAAGGAGAAATTGCTGAAGAAATTCAGAGATGGGAATATTGTGGAGAAAAGAGAAATCATGTTGATGGAGCTGTTAGAAGAGATGGATGAGGAACAAAAGCCATGGTATTATGAAATTGCAAAATATTGTGAAGATCAATCGTATCCTGAGGAAGCTACAACTGAGTAGAAAAGGGCTATCAGGAGAGTTGCTCAACGATACACCTTAGTTGGAGGAGCATTATATAACAGAGGTTTTGATAGAGTTCTTCTGAGATGTCTAGACGAGGATGAGCTTTGGAAGGTTATGGAAGGAGCTCATAGTAGAGTTTGTGGTGGGCATGTTAATGGACAGATGCTAGCAAAGAAAATCCTTAGATAAGGATTTTATTGGCCAACCATGGAAGAAGATTGTGTAGGATATGTCCGTAGGTGTGCCAAGTGTCAACTTCACGCCGACAAAATTCATTCTCCTGCATCTTCACTCCATCCTGTTTCTTCCCCATGGCCTTTCTCCATGTGGGCTTTCGACATTATTGGACCTCTTGGTAACCCAGATTCCGGCATCAAGCAAAAATCTTTTATTCTCACAGCAACGGAATACTTCACAAAGTGGGCAGAAGCTGAAGCGTACACGGAAGTCAAAGCATCAACCGTCTGCAAGTTCATCATGAAGAACATCATCACAAGATTCGGAATTCCAAGTACCATCGTCACCGACAACGGACCGCAGTTCGTGTCACAAGAATTGAAGGATCTCTGCAACAGGTATAAAATTGCATTGCATCATTCATCTCCTTATTATCCGCAAGGCAATGGCCAAGTAGAGGCAACAAATAAGACTTTGATAAAAATCATCAAAAAGACGTGTAAATCTAACAAATTCGCAGATTGGCCAGAAAAATTGGTTGAGGCTCTATGGGCCTACCGAACTTCAATCCGTACGCCCACTGGGCAAACTCCTTATTCCTTAACATTTGGAATGGAGGCGGTAGTTCCATACGAGATCCTTATACCATCGCTAAGAGTACAATTGAATAAGGAATTTTCCGTTGATGAACATCGTTCAACACTTCTTGCTCAATTTGAACTTTTAGACGAGAAAAGGTGGTCAACTGCTAATCATGCAAAAGTTTATCAAAATAGACTAGCACGTTTTTATCAAAAGAAAGTCTTTGAACGTAAGTTCAAAGTCGGTGAAATGGTCGTTAAAAGAATTTTTGTAAACCCTGGTGGTCCGCGTTCTAAGCTCCAACCCAACTGGGAAGGACCTTATGTTGTATCGCACGCTTTTCCTGGTAATGCTTATCGTCTTGTTAATGCAGAAGGAGAAGAGCTAAATCATCCCTGGAATGGTTTACATCTTAAGAAATACTACCCTTAGGTTAAAGAGTCGATCAGTATGGTACAAAGACCAATGGAATCAGAAAGTTTATAAACTAAAATTTCCCAGTTAGTCTGAATATCTTAATTTCAAACCCATTACTACACACACTGACACGTTTGATTCGTGAGTAACAAGAGATGCCAAGTCCTGAAGAATATCAAAAGCTTGACTAAAAGTGTAAAGTACAAATCATTCATTTAAAAAGTAAAATTCTGTTTTACACTCGGCCCATGATGTTGGAACGAGGCTTAGAATAGACTCCAAAGAATGCCCACCATCTTAGTAGGAGGCCGTCATAAAAAAAAGGGGGAGATCTGTTCCGAAGAAAAAAAAAAAAAAAAAACATAGAAAAGCAAAAACAAAAGGCAAAATCCAAATGTCAGATCAAAAAGGCCATTACATTACAAACGTTACATCAAGGCCATGAAATGAAATGAAAGGGAACGCAAGGTCGATAAATACCCCGGAAGGAAAATGACCGAACCCCAACGGATATCAGGGTAGGAAAGGGACATCTTTTTAAGTCTCCGGAACCTTCTCATGGGCTTTCTAAACTTATTCTTTCTTTCTTTCTAAAGGGGCGTACTCCAAACTTAAGGAACGGCTTAGATTGACTAAGGGTCAAATCATCAAATGGGATCACGAATGAAAACACAAGTTTAAACACGATGGGTTTAAGTTAAATTGTCAAAGAACAATTTGGAAATTAAGTTAATAAATGAATATGATCTTTTGATCTAAGTACCATGCTGATCTTTTAGTCAAAAATTCAAAAAAATTTCATATGTCAAAAATTCCAAAAAAAATACATACGTCAAAAATCCAAAAAAAAATACATATGTCAAAAATTCGAAAAAAATTTCATATGTCAAAAATTCCAAAAAAAATACATACGTCAAAAATCCAAAAAAAAATACATATGTCAAAAATTAAAAAAAAATACATATGTCAAAAATTCAAAAAAATATATATATGTCAAAATTCAAAAAAAAAAAAGCATATATTTTAAAACCCAAACAAACATGAATATTTCAAAACAACAAAAATATCTCAATTAGCATTTGCTTGTTGCATTTAGTATGTTTCATTCTTTTTATTTTCAGTAAGCATCTGTTTGCTTGTCTGTTGCATTTTGCTTAAGTATGATTATTCTTATTACCTTTGTTAATAAAGGCTATGCCCCTTGACCCTTCTATCAAGGATAGGATCAAGTAGTCGGTTACTTAACCAGACAAGGGGCTAAGCCTAAACAGATACTTAACATGTTTGTTCAAGTCATATACAGGACACAAGGCATTGGTAGAGTTGGAATCCGAATAGAGAACAGCCAGAAATCTGTTTCTGTGAGTGAAAGGCGTCGAGGAGCACTGCCGGGTTTCAATGTTAAATGGCGTCTGCGCGACACGACGCGTTTCAGCCTTTCTGTGATTTACCTGAAGTTCTGTGGTTTTTTATGTTTAAGTTGAATATTTTGTTTGAAATTATTAATAATTTTGATTGCAGGAAATTCAAGAAAACCTGAGTAAAGCTGGAAATGTTAAGAAGATTTCACTGTGGAATTTATGAAATCCTGACTGTGACTAAAAAGACGGTTATTTCTACCCTTGTACTTCTTTCATGTAATTCATGTGCATTATCATAATTACTATATGTTAAGTGTTTATTAGACTATATCAAGGACCTTGTGGTTTTGATGAAACTGGAATTTGAGTTCCCCTACAACAAAAATAGTGATAATTCCAGAGAATTCTTAATCGCACGGATAGGCCGTTGGATTGTTAATTAGTGAGGATGATGGTTCCACTTTTGTGAAACGGTGCGTGGATAAACGAGCTTCGGCTTAGCACTGGATTACAAGAATTAGTGTCTTGACTCATTAATGACAATTTAACAATATTATCCTTGATTAATTTATATTTTATTTGACTTTATATTTTTCTTTTAGCCCAGCATGCATCATGTAGGACTTTGAAATCATTATGATAAGAATTAATTATTGATTAAGTTTCAGACCATTAATCAAATAATTTCAACATGATATGAAATATTCCATTCTGAATTGAGTATCTTGATTATCTTTGAGGTTCGCTTGAAGATATTTTTAGAATTCTATCATTTCTTGGATTCTTTATCCAATATTTCTTGTTTTCTTTTAAGATCCATCATGGCTGCAGCACGTCCACATTGGCTGGCAAACGCTCCCCATGATGAAACCTACAGTGTCTACGACCTGGGGTACTTCCCACTCCGAGGAGGTTGATCAACTTTATTTTATTTCCTTGTCTTCCTCATCCAGACCGGATTGATTCTATTGATTTCCTTGAGTTATCTTCATTGATAATTTTGAGAAAAATTTCAATCATGTGATCTTAAGAGCGTGTCTCATCACACATTGACATCACCTTTTCAGTACATTCCATTTCATTTCACTCCCTTGCAAAGACGATGCCAAGGTGAGGCAGCTGTAGACACGCTAATTTTGACGTTGATCGTTTCAAATTGTGCGTCGTTAAACACTCATGAGAACGTTCAATCTAAATTTATCCGGCTCACTCAAATTCAATTTTGAAAATTAAGAGTGGTGAGTCCGAGTCGATCCACAGGGAGATAAAATTTTAATTTTGAAAACCTTGGAATTTAGTTAGTCTAAAAAAAAATTGAGAATTGAAGTGAACTAATTACTTAATTAAAATAAAACTCGATTAACTAATGCTACTTAAAAATATAATTGCGTAAACTAAACAAATTCTTTTTTTTTTTCTTTTTCAAAAATTAAACACAATTTCAACTAGAGAATAAGCACAATTAAGAAAATTATAACAACAAAAAAAAACTATTGTTTAATTATGCAAACCAATAACTCACCCAAATAAACTAATAACTAAGAAAAAAAAATCATTAAACATCAAATAACCAACTAATCCTAAACAATTAATACTATACTATACTAATGGAGAGAAAAAGAACAAGAGCAACAGCAGCTGTGGCTGAGAGGAGGATGTTGCCGGCATGTGGAGGAGGTGCTGGAGGTGCATGCAACTGGCTACGTGGAGCGTTGCTGCTTGGAGGAGGAGAGAACCGGCTGGTGGCTGCTGGTTCAGCTGGGACAGCTCGTGGAGGCTTCAGCAGCTACGTGCATGGGAGGTGCTTCAAGTGCTCATTCGCAGCTGCTGCATGGTGCTGATGCAACACGTGCATGGACGTGCTGGCTGCTGGACTTCGTGGAGGAGAAGCTGTTGGCACGTGGAGGCTTCACCGCATGCAGGCTGTGCGCTGGAGGAAGCAGGTGCAGCTGCTGCTGGGTGTGTTAGGTGTGCGTGGGGAAGGGCTTCACCGCAGCCGTGAAGCTGCTGGCCGGCGGCTGGTGGAAGGGTTGCTGACGTGGTGGAGGACTTCAAGCTCGCAGTTGCTGCGTGGAGGTGCGGTGTGGAGTAGGAACAGGGAGATCAGCTAGCTGCAGGCAGTGCGCTGGAGCTTCTGCTGGTGCGTGGACAGGTGAGGAGGAAGCAGCTGCTGGAGCTTCTGCTGGTGCGTGGACAGGTGAGGAGGAAGCAGCTGCCGGCAATTGGTTCGCGTGGACAGGTGAGGAGGTTGCCGAGTGCTGGACTTGCGGCTGGGAGGAGCTGCTGCATGCGCTGGAGGTCGTGCAGGTGCAGTGCTGAAAGAGAGAGGAGAATAGAGAGGGAGGCCCGTGGAGAGGGAGAGAACCGAAAATTGCAGAAGGAGAAGGAGGAAAGGAGGCTGCTGCGGTTAGGAGGAAGAGAGGGATGGCAAGGAAAGAAGAAAACCAGAGAGGAGGAAGGGAGAGAAGGAGAGGAAGAGAGAGACGTGGGAAACCGAGAGAGGTGTTACTGGGAATTAGAGAGAAAGAGCGTGGGAGAAAGAGAGCCGGAACAGGTTGAGAACAGGAAGAGGATGTGGGAGAAAAAAAACGAGAGAGAGAAAATCTGAGAGAGAGAGCGTCGGAGAAAGAGAAGACACAGAGGGGGAGAAAGAGAAACCGTGGGAGAGGAAATCTGAGAGAGAGAGCCCCCGGAGAAAGAGAAGAGAGGAGATTAATATAGAGAGGAAAATAGGTATGGGAAGGAAACTGGAGAAGAAGTCGGACTGGGATTGAAAAATTGGAGAGAAAAAGGAAACTGGAAAAGAAAGAGGATTCAACTTTCTAAAACGAGAGAGAGAGAGGATTTTTAAAATAAAGGAAGGGATGTGTTTAGGAAATTGGAGAGACGGAAGGAAATAGTGGGTTTTGGGAAACTCCAACGGAGGAAGGAATCAAATTGCATTTTTACCCATGTTTTAGTTGAAGTCCGCACACTGGACCTCCCCAAAATTTTCGGAAACTCCTCCAGCTGCACTGCATCATCGGCATGTCCTGTTCACATCAAATAAATATAATTTAGCGCTTTATCATAAAAATATCATCATATTTATTCATTTCGTCTCGGTTTTGTCGAAAAACCGCAAATGCGCTACACTCCTTTGATCACATGAAATGACGACGTTTTTAAGTCAGAATTTGATGAAATTGGTACCGTTGGACTTGTTACACAATTATCTATCATTTCATGCTATTTTGCAGATAAAAACATGAGTATGATGCATATGATTGCTCTTAAATGATCAATTTAACACTTTATCACACCCCCCAACTTACTCATTGCTAGTCCCTTAGCAATGCAAATAAGGAAAAGTTAGGACAAACAATGAATTATCATGCTTCATTAGTAGTATCTTTCACAATCAATTTAAGTGGTAGCCGATTGGTTAGGCTAAAAGTTTTCATATCCCACAATATTTTGATTCACAACAGGTGATTGTGCATGAAAATTGGCACGCTTAGAACTCGTTTTCGACATTTCTAGTATATTCTTTCCTTTAGTACCCTTTAGATAAGACTACCTGGGGAGGAGAAGAGAATAAAAGATTTCCCGATCAGTCAGTGAGGACCGTTTTTCAGTTCCTATCCCAACTCAGCACTTTTCACAACTTGGTCATGTTTTTGGTACGATGGACTTTTTAGCGCGGCGTTTTCTTTCATTTCATTGTACTTTTACTTTTGAGAGTGCGTACTTTTTGCCACTCTCTTTGAATTGCCTGAGGGGAGGTGCGTACTTTTTGCCATCTACCTTCCTTTAGCTCTTTTAACGCCTTCTATTGCCTTTAGTGTTTACAGCTGTCCATTTTAAATGACCGCCTCTTTTAGAGTGCTGAGTGGGACAATCTCCTATTACGGATCCTACACATTCCTTTCGTTCAACCCAAAAGAAAAATTAGAATAAGTAGTCTTATCCTTGAGGTTAATTCCAGCATTTCTATACTTTTAAGATCTTATATTTATTCTAAGTTGCCGTGTGTGTGTGAAAATCATCCTGCCGAGGACTTTTGTGAAGTGGGATATTTAAACTTTAAAGGCTCTATAACCAATGTGACTAACAGAAAACTGATTTGTTTAAGATTTACTTAATGAGACATGATTTTCATGTAATTTTCATAGGATGTGAGAAGAAGTTTTTAAAAATTTGACCATTTTTCAGTGAAAGATATCAGTTTTCTTCAAAAGATTTCCAATAAATGCATATCAAATTGATTGTCCTACCCCCCAACTTGATTGACATTGTCCTCAATGGCATAAAAGATATGGACAACATGTCAGCCAGAAGAGAATTTGTGAAGGAGCGAAACAACCTGTAATGAAGATGATGCGACGTAGCCACGGCGATTGCTGCTCAGGGACCTAAAAGGAAAGAAATACAAAAACTGAAGTAAAATGTTGGGTTGTCTCCCAACAAGTGCTAAGTTTATCGTCTTCAGCCAGACGGAATGTGCACACTATCCAATGCCTACTAGCATAAATTTCAGTGTATGCATTTTGAAGTTTTTTGGTTGGAGTGCACTCAGCATTGCATGTAGCTGATGATTCAGAGTGTTATCATTGAGATTCCAGAGAAAATAATTTTTCAACATGGTTAATGGGATATTGGTTCTACTTGATTCATAGGCCATGTCAACCATGTACCCCTCTTCTTTTCCTTGACTAAATTGAAGGATTTGATCCCCTAGAAAAATATCAGAAATTCCCAAAATGATGGGACATTGATTCAATGTAGGGGATGATCCAATGTCGAAGATGAGGAAATCAACAAATATGTGGCTCCTATCCACCTGAATAAGAGTATCTTGGATCATGTCATGTGGTTGCTTAATGAAATGATCAATTGACTGCAAAGCAACCGACGTGCACTTTAATTTGTGGATTCCAAATTTCTCAAAGATAGAGACTGAGAACAGGTTCAGTTTGGCCTCAAATTTCAATAAAATCCAGTAAATATTGATGTTATCGATATTGTAAGAATTGAGTTGGGCAACACAGAGAGTTTCTTTGAGAAAATGGTTGTTGATGTGGACTTGGCCCAATAATTCCATCACCTCCTTGAGTCGGGCCAGCTTTTGGAGGCTATTGGGCTTAGATTCTCTAACATTCGGGAAACGGATCATAGGTAGGTGAATATCTGGGCTCTCACTAGAATCCTTCTCGTCTCCTTCATCTCCCTCCAACTGACCCTCAATAGGCTCTTCTTGATGATTAGCTAAGTCTATGGCTTCAGTTTTCTCTTGATGCAATTCTTCAAGATTATCCACTTTCTGATCCATTGGGAAGAAGAAATATTCAAGATCCGGACCATCATGTGTATTTAATTCCTCTGTGGAAAATAGAAAGTGTTCAAAGTCCAGCTCAATATCCAGCAAATCACTTATTTCTCCTTCTCCTTTTTCCTTCAAGCTCACCTCAAGAGAGATAGGTGTGATCGTGACTTCACTTTGCTGGTCAGTCTGAGGGTTTTCCATCTTCTCTCTATCCACCGGGTATATATCTTCTAGAATATCCACTTTCTCTATTGGGAAGAAAAAATATTCGAGGTTCGGACTAGCATGCATATTGACTTCCACTATGGGGAATATGAAGTGTTCAAAATCTGGATTAACCTCTAAAAGATCACTCACTTCCCCTTCTCCTTTTCTATCACTTAAGCTTTCCTCAGGACAGACATGTATGATCATGGATGCATCTCGTTGACCAGTCTCAGGATTTTTCATAAATTGATTCATGCTAGCATTCCCTATTCTCACCTGATGCAACTCCGTAAGATTCTCTCCGTTTTCAAGATCAGGCATGATGTGATCATTGCCAGATTGAACGATGTCAAGTTGAATTTGTGAGTTTATTTGTTGGTCAAAATCAGGTGAAAAAGATTCCAGATTTTCAATGGGATTGCTAAGCACTTCTTCTAAATCCATCCTTAGATTAGTTTCAGTCAAACAGTCAACTAGGGCTTGCATTCTACCAATGGTTTGTTGTTGGGCCAAGACTATTTGTTCAAGTTGCATGAATTGATCATCTTGAGAATGCGGATAACTGGGCTGATAATCAAACTGCGAAGAATAAGAATATGTCTAATAATTTGATTGGAAGCAAGGTGGACAAGAGCTTGTGGACAATGGATAATCGGAGTGTCCATGATTGTGGGCCAAACCACCAGAGTAGACTTGGAATTGGGGCCAATCCGAGAAGTCTTGGATAGCTAGACTTGGAGCTTGGGCCTGGTGAGGTGAAAATTGAAGAGCAAGTGGGATATCATAATGGTCCTGATTGGCCCAAACGGGACATCTTTCTTGATAGGTATATGATTGTGTGGGATATGAGGACGGTTCTGGGCCCAAAGCTAGAAATTGATCAATTGTGTGGGCCAACTTGTCTAGCTTAGCTAATATGTGAGCCAAATCCATATTAGGTGGTGGAGGGAAAGGTGTGATGGTATTAAGACATGGGCCAAGAAATTGGTTCATTTGAATCCACTCCATGCTGAAAATCTTTTTATTTTTTTATTTTTATTTTTTTATTAATGAAGCAAACAAGTTATCACACAATTATTCCTAAGACAACTATGGTTAAACTAGCCTACATGATGTGTTTCTCACAAATTAATCTAGGTTTAATTCAAATCCACCCTCACAATTATCAATCGGCCAGGTAAGAGGTGGGGTGGTGGGAGGCTCCCCCTACTTTCGTAGGGACCTAATTAAAGAACCACCGACCCACTTAAGCGTTTGCCATTGACCTCTAGCCTTAGACACCGGTTTCCAAAAGTGATAGTGGGCTCAAGCTAGACCCAAATCTCATTGTGAATCCTAAATTGAATTCCTACTCACTTTTAATGGGCTTGGGTTAGTGAAAGAGTGCAAGGGATAGTTGTTTTTGGGCCAAGGAAGAGTAGTCAAATCCCTACCTTATTTTGTTAATGGACTTGCCCTTTAAGATGTTTTTATGTGAAGTGCACAACCAAATCAAACAAGGGGTTCTATGCAATCATGGAAATGCATGAACATGGCATTTAAGGAAGGTAGAGATCTCACCTTGTCATCCGCAATCTTCAACAAAATGGAAATTTACAAGAAAGGAAACATTCTAAAAATGCAGTCCTAAATGATGCATGACCTAACATGGAAGGTTTCTAATCTTGGAAATGAAGATTTTTAAATTTGGATGTTCTTCTTTTTGTTTCTTTTTTTTAGTTAATGGAAACCTGTCTAAACTAGAAACTACAAAAAAGGAAACTAACTAAAGTAAGGAAATTGAAACATAAAAAGTTGGAACACACTGACCATGATTTCGCTTTCCTTTTTTTTTTTTTTCAATATACCTGCAAAAATAAGAAAAAGAAGGTTAGCTAAAGAATAATTACACTAAATCCAAGATAATCAAAATTAAAAATCTAACTCCCCGGCAACGGCGCCAAAAATTGATCGTTTCAAATTGTGCGTCGTTAAACACTCATGAGAACGTTCAATCTAAATTTATCCGGCTCACTCAAATTCAATTTTGAAAATTAAGAGTGGTGAGTCCGAGTCGATCCACAGGGAGATAAAATTTTAATTTTGAAAACCTTGGAATTTAGTTAGTCTAAAAAAAAAATTGAGAATTGAAGTGAACTAATTACTTAATTAAAATAAAACTCGATTAACTAATGCTACTTAAAAATATAATTGCGTAAACTAAACAAATTCTTTTTTTTTTTCTTTTTCAAAAATTAAACACAATTTCAACTAGAGAATAAGCACAATTAAGAAAATTATAACAACAAAAAAAAACTATTGTTTAATTATGCAAACCAATAACTCACCCAAATAAACTAATAACTAAGAAAAAAAATCATTAAATATCAAATAACCAACTAATCCTAAACAATTAATACTATACTATACTAATGGAGAGAAAAAGAACAAGAGCAACAGCAGCTGTGGCTGAGAGGAGGATGTTGCCGGCATGTGGAGGAGGTGCTGGAGGTGCATGCAACTGGCTACGTGGAGCGTTGCTGCTTGGAGGAGGAGAGAACCGGCTGGTGGCTGCTGGTTCAGCTGGGACAGCTCGTGGAGGCTTCAGCAGCTACGTGCATGGGAGGTGCTTCAAGTGCTCATTCGCAGCTGCTGCATGGTGCTGATGCAACACGTGCATGGACGTGCTGGCTGCTGGACTTCGTGGAGGAGAAGCTGTTGGCACGTGGAGGCTTCACCGCATGCAGGCTGTGCGCTGGAGGAAGCAGGTGCAGCTGCTGCTGGGTGTGTTAGGTGTGCGTGGGGAAGGGCTTCACCGCAGCCGTGAAGCTGCTGGCCGGCGGCTGGTGGAAGGGTTGCTGACGTGGTGGAGGACTTCAAGCTCGCAGTTGCTGCGTGGAGGTGCGGTGTGGAGTAGGAACAGGGAGATCAGCTAGCTGCAGGCAGTGCGCTGGAGCTTCTGCTGGTGCGTGGACAGGTGAGGAGGAAGCAGCTGCTGGAGCTTCTGCTGGTGCGTGGACAGGTGAGGAGGAAGCAGCTGCCGGCAATTGGTTCGCGTGGACAGGTGAGGAGGTTGCCGAGTGCTGGACTTGCGGCTGGGAGGAGCTGCTGCATGCGCTGGAGGTCGTGCAGGTGCAGTGCTGAAAGAGAGAGGAGAATAGAGAGGGAGGCCCGTGGAGAGGGAGAGAACCGAAAATTGCAGAAGGAGAAGGAGGAAAGGAGGCTGCTGCGGCTGGGAGGAAGAGAGGGATGGCAAGGAAAGAAGAAAACCAGAGTGGAGGAAGGGAGAGAAGGAGAGGAAGAGAGAGACGTGGGAAACCGAGAGAGGGAGAGAGGTGTTACTGGGAATTAGAGAGAGAGAGCGTGGGAGAAAGAGAGCCGGAACAGGTTGAGAAGAGGAAGAGAATGTGGGAGAAAAAAAACGAGAGAGAGAAAATCTGAGAGAGAGAGCGTCGGAGAAAGAGAAGACACAGAGGGGGAGAAAGAGAAACCGTGGGAGAGGAAATCTGAGAGAGAGAGCCCCCGGAGAAAGAGAAGAGAGGAGATTAATATAGAGAGGAAAATAGGCGTGAGAAGGAAACTGGAGAAGAAGTCAGACTGAGATTGGAAAATTGGAGAGAAAAAGGAAACTAGAAAAGAAAGAGGATTCAACTTTCTAAAACGAGAGAGAGAGAGGATTTTTAAAATAAAGGAAGGGATGTGTTTAGGAAATTGGAGAGACGGAAGGAAATAGTGGGTTTTGAAAAACTCCAACGGAGGAAGGAATCAAATTGCATTTTTACCCATGTTTTAGTTGAAGTCCGCACACTGGACCTCCCCAAAATTTTCGGAAACTCCTCCAGCTGCACTGCATCATCGGTATGTCCTGTTCACATCAAATAAATATAATTTAGCGCTTTATCATAAAAATATCATCATATTTATTCATTTCGTCTCGGTTTTGTCAAAAAACCGCAAATACGCTACACTCCTTTGATCACATGAAATGACGATGTTTTTAAGTCAGAATTTGATGAAATTGGTACCGTTGGACTTGTTACACAATTATCTATCATTTCATGCTATTTTACAGATAAAAATATGAGTATGATGCATATGATTGCCCTTAAATGATCAATTTAACACTTTATCAGACGTCATTTTGAGTAAATTTCATATCATATAATAATGTCTCAGAATGATTTGATATTTAATCATTGATTAATTTTTATTGATATTTTTGAGTGTCGGATTTAACAGACATGTTTAAGTTAATCAATTAAATTGATTTTAACTCAAATTTCAGTTAAAATATGTAGAATTCTAAAACGTGTCAACCTGTGTAGACGCGATTCAGAATTCTAAAACGTGTCAACCTGTGTAGACGCGATTCATAATTCTAAAACGTGTCAACCTGTGTGGACGCGATTCAGAATTCTAAAACGTGTCAACCTGTGTAGACGCGATTCAGAATTCTAAAAGACGTCAACCTATGTGGACGCCATTTAGAGTTTATTCCTATTTTAACGTTTAAATTTGAATTTTAATCAATTGATTAATTAGCTAAAAGGCGTCTGTGAGTGCTGACGCTTTTTAGGTTTCCTAAGCTATTTTAACTTCTCTTCCGGATGTTTATCCTTATCTTAATTAGTGTAAAAGACGTCTACACATGTGGACGCGTTTTACCTGATAAAGATAAAGATAAGTTTTCCCGGATATTTATCCTTATCTTAATATGAAAAGCGTCAGCCAATGTGGACGCGTTTTAGATAATTACAGATAAAGATGAATTAATCAGTATTTATCTGTCGGTTAAGATGGATAAATTCAAGATTTTCTATGTTAATCACGAACGCAGAAGAAGTCTATAAATACCTTACATGTTGAAGAGTAAAAAAAGAGAGAGAGAGCATAATCTTGAGTTGAATTACTTGAGCGATAGCGAATTGAAGATCAAAGCAACAACGTCGGAACGCTGAAGCGCTGTTTCCAGAAGTCGGCGTCTTTTCAAGAGTCTTCATCCATTCAAGAATTCAACAATTGGGCATAAGTTTTTCATTTCCGCATCTGCAATTTCATTTCAGTTTACATTCTTCATCATTCACTTCATGCAAACACACACAACACATTCATTCTCTTCAAAATCTACTTGATTAAGGGGTTTCAAAAGCCATTAAAACAAGTAAGTTTGCTGTTTAATTGCATGCTTAGCATCATGATTAGAATAGATACTGCTTTTGCTTAAAATTCTCATCATTGTTTCTTTATCTCCTTTTCTTTCTATTCCTGCTGCACTCAACAACAACGAGAGAATCAAAAGGAGCAAATCAAGCACAAGTCAAAAGGGATTTTTGGACGATCCTCAACCTCAACCTCAACCTCAACCTCAAATTTCAAGTTCAACAGCACGAACAAAAAGCAAAGAAGGGCTCTCTTTCTTCAGCCGGCTGAGGAAGGGGAACCAAGGACTCCATATCTTCCGCATTTAAACAGGTAGGCGATCATACTTCTTTTGGAACTTTTTAGTTAAAAGTTTTTGGCGATCACTGCACTTAGTTGTTGTTTTTAATAGGTTTATTTTACACTAAATAACCTAGATTTTTCATGATAATCACACGGTCATTCTATGCACTCACACCTGCTACACTGCTTATGCGTATGTTTCATATCAGGTTTGGGTGCCATGTTTACTGCTTTACTTAATTGCCATATATCCGTATTGTTGCACATGTGGGTGTGTGAGTGGGAGGCAGGGGATCGGATGATCCCTACTGAGCCCAATTCTGGTGTGGCTCACTCCCTGCGGTTTCAGGTGTGGACCTCGTGGCGTGTGGCGGCGTGTGGCGTCTTCTTGGTGTGCGGACCAGCAGCTGTCTTAGTTCCGGGGTATGCCCCGATGTTGTTGTACTTTACTTCTGCCTGTAGTTATTTAATTTGTTGGACTGTATACGGACATTGTTATCTTCTTTCCTGCGCACTTGTTATATCTTTGTAGTCCGTGAGATTGATATATTTAGCCTTGTTTAACGCTTACTCCTCCAGACGTGTTGTGTGAGATCCGGGTGTGAACCCGCAGTTAATGGGCCGACATCCACTTAGTGATCGGGTCTCCGGTCATAGGATGACGGGTCGTTATAGAAATCTCAACATATTCGAAAGAATTTTTCTTTGCAATTTTGAAATATCTATTTTTTTTTAAATATCTATTTTTTTATTTTTTGCTTTTAAAATATCTATTTTTTTGTGATTTTGAAATATCCATTTTTCGAAATATCTATTTTTTTTGTGATTTTGAAATAAACTCAACCTAAAGACCAGCATGGTACGTGGATCAAAAGAGTTTACCTGTTTGTTATCTTAATTCCCTAATTATTCTTTAATAACCTAATCTAGGTTCATCGTGCTTTTATTGTGCTTGTGTTCATGGTCCTATTCGATGATCTAACCCTTAATCAACTTAGGCCATTCCTTAAGCTTGGAGCACGTCCCTTAGGGAGAAGGGAAGAAATGGTCTAGAAAGTTCACGAGAGAGTTCCGGAGACCCAGGAAGATGTCCATCCTTTACCCTATTGCCCATTGGGGTTCGATCATTTTCACGTTATGGGGCATTTTTGACCTTGCGCCCTTTTATTTGGATATTTGGCTTTTTGATTTGACGTTTGACTTTGTGGCCTTTTGTATTTGGTTTGGCTTTTGCCTTTTACTTTTGGGGAGAATCTTTTGATTTTTCCCCCTTTTTTTTAATGACGGCCTCCTACTAAGACGGTAGGTATTTTCAATAGTCTATCCTGAGCCTCGTTTCGACATCGTAAACCGAGCAATAAAGAACAGGTTGTACCTTACACTCTCAGCCAGGCGGTCAGCCTTCTTTGGAGTTCACATCTCTTGTTACTCAAGAATCAAGCGTGTTTGTGTGTGCATCATGCGCTTAAATTAGACTATCAAATACTAATGAGGGAATTTCAGATTTCAAGTTTTCTGACTCCACTGGTCTCACCGTGCCGGTCGACACACGTAACCTAAGGGTAGTACTTTTTAAGATACAAACCATTCTAAGGATGAGATAGTTCTTGACCTTCTGTGTTAACCAGCCTGTAGGCGTTATCAGGAAAAACACTCTTTACAACATAAGGACCTTCCCAATTGGGTTGGAGCTTAGAGTGAGGACCACCAGGTTTTACAAAAATTCTTTTAACCACCATTTCACCGACCTTGAACTTTCTTTCAATGATCTTCTTTTGGTAAAAACGTGCAAGCCTATTTTGATGTACTTGTGCGTGATTAGCAGCTGACCATCTCTTCTCATCTAAAAATTTCAATTGAGCGAGGAGTGTAGAGCGATGCTCATCAAGCGAAAGCTCCTTGTTCAATTGTACTCTTAATGACGGAATGAGGACTTTATATGGAACTACCACCTCCATTCCAAACGTCAAGGAACATGGGGTTTGCCCAGTGGGAGTACGGATTAAAGTTCGGTAGGCCCATAGAGCCTCAACGAGCTTTTTTGGCCAATCTGTATATTTGTTAGACTTACATGTTTTTTTGATGATTTTAATCAAGGTTTTATTAGTTGCCTCTGCTGCCATTGCCTTGTGGATACTGTGGAGATGAATGATGCAATGCAATTTTATACCTGTTGCAGAGGTCCTTCAGTTCTTGTGAAATGAACTCTGGTCCATTGTCGGTGACGATGGTGCTTGAAATTCTGAATTTGGTGATGATATTCTTCATGATGAATTTGCAAACTGTTGACGCTTTGATCTCCGTTTAAGCTTCGGCTTCTGCCTATTTGGTGAATTATTCCGTTGCTGTGAGAATGAACGATTTCTATTTGATTGAGGAGTTGGAATCTCTAAAGGGACCAATGATGTCGAATGCCCATATAGAGAAAGGCCATGGGGAGGATAGAGGATGGAGTGAAGATGCAGGATAATAGATTTTGTCAGCATGAAGTTGACACTTGGCACACCTACGGACATATCCTACACAATCTTCTTCCATAGTTGACCAGTAATATCCTTGTCTAAGGATTCTTTTTGATAACATTTTTCCATTGACATGGCCACCACAAACTCCAGCATGAGCTCCTTCCATGATCTTCCAAAACTCATCTTCTTCTGAACATCTTAGAAGAACACCATCGAACCCTCTTCTATATAGCTCTCCTCTAGCTAAGGTATACTTTTGAGCAATTCTCCTGATAGCCCTTTCCTCTTTAGTTATGGCTTTTTCAGGGAAAGATTGGTCTTCACAGTATCTAGCAATTTCATAGTACCATAGTTTCTCTTCATCTTTCATTTCTTCTTGCAATTCTAGTAATATAATTTCTCACTCCTCCACAATATCTCCATCCTTAACCTTCTTGAGCAGTTTCTCCTTAATTCTAAGAAAGGAAGGGTTCTCTACAATATGAGGGAGACGCCTATGGACAATGGTTGATTTGAAGTGTCTACTGATTAGGAAATTAAGAGAAGATGCGAGAGAAGTTAGAGCGTCAGGTAGAATGTTCTGATTTCAAGGAACATGGACGAAGATCGATTTAGTGAAAAGCTTGGCATAAGCTGAAGTAAGTTCTTGATATGGCTTGAGCTTTGGATCAAGAGTGCGGTATTTGATAAGCACTTGGCAAAGAATCAACTGAATATCACCTATAATTCGCAGTTTGGTGGCACCGTGAAGATGAGCGGCCTAGAGGCCAACAAGGAGAGCCTCATACTCATCTATGTTATTTGTAACGTGAAAAGCAAGCTGAAAGGCTTAAGGAATGGTGACACCTTCAGGTGATAGAAGAACAATGCCGATATCCCTTACCGTGAGAGTTCAGAGCTCCGTTAAAATGCAGAGTCTACATATCATCAGTGAGTTTGTTTATGGACATCAGTTTCTCATCCGAAAACTCCGATCAAATTGGATCAAAACAAGGAAGAGGGTGATGAGCAAGGTGTTCTGCTATGGCATAGCCTTTAATCGCTTTCTGCTGAACATAGGTGATATCGAATTGGGAGAGAAAGCTTAGCCAACATGTTAATCTATCATTGAAGACAGATCTCTCAAGGAGGAACTTAATGGAATTCATCCTAACAATGAGATGGACTTCATGGGTGTAGGCGCCCAGAACGTCCCCCGCCGCTGATGCGGGCTTCGGGCGAGGGTTTCTCCGTTCGTCTTAGCACTGCGGCGATTTAGGAGGGTTAGAGATTAAAGTGTGTGATCGCCAGGAGCATTACCTTACGGTCCCTATGCTCCGCAGGATTGTAAGAGTGATCGCGTTCTGAGGGAGCGAGAGATGGCGGTTTCCTCTTCTCTGCCTCCGGTCGGCCGAAGGGGGAGAGCTCGGTAGTCTGCACACAGAATGTGGTAAGAGCCACTGAAAAGAAAAGACAAACAAAGAAAAGAAATAGCCCCAATTAGAACTGCGGCATGTACGATCCGTTCATGCAAACAAATAAACGGGCTAAAATTGAAAGGGGACGCACTGGATGGGTGTTTGGGGAGGAAAGGTGACCATATGTTTTGGCCACCCACCACCTGTTTTTTGTTTGAAACCTCTGGGGGTAAGGGGTGCTAAGTCATCCTAAGATGCACGCATGCAGATGGGGTGCTCGTGTATGGTAATAGTGAAAAGTAAAAGTAATGTGGTAAAAAGTAAGAGGAGAGGATGATGTTACGAAGTAGATAGAGAGCGGGAATGCAATGAAATGGAAAGGATAAAAATAAAGAGAGAGTTAAGAAAACAAGCCCATTTGGAACGCGGTGGATTCCTCTGCTTCCTCTGACTTATGGACTGCCGAAGCCTTTCCCCGCTTGGAGTTCTTCAGTCTCCAACCTCGCAAATTGAAGCCTCTCCAGCCCCTGCCAACCCAACCCCGCCTAACCTCAGAACCAACTCACTTGCCAACCCCCCTTCTCGAGGGGACATGGGGGGTTTAAATATGTGAAGGGAAAATAGGAGAAAATAGGGGTCTAAATCCCCGTAAATCATCATAGAGCCAATGGGAAGTGGTCAAGGATCGGAGGTGGTGCGCGCGGCAGTTGTCGGAGTGGGGGATGATCGGAGTAGTGGAGGTGAGGGTGGCGGGTAGAGGAGATCGTGGGAAGACGAGGTCAAGGTGGGAGTTAGGAGAGTGGGTGGCCAGCCAACTTGCCTTCCAATCCCGTGGAAGGCCAGGTAGCTGGCCTTCTACGAAGAGGTGGAAGGCGGCCCGGTTGTCCTTCGAAGGGTGGTGGAAGGCAAGGGGTGGCCTTCGAAGGGTGGTGGATGGCGGGCTGGCTGGCCTTCGAAGGACGGTGGAAGGCGGACTGGCTGGCCTTCGAAGGGTGGTGGAAGGCGGACAGGCTGGCCTTCGAAGGGTGGTGGAAGGCGGGCCGGCTGGCCTTCGAAGGGTGGTGGAAGGCGGACCGGCTGGCCTTCGAAGGGTGGTGGAAGGCGGACTGGCTGGCCTTCCACAAAAAAGTAGTGAAAAGTGAAAAATGTAGCCAAAAGGTGGAAGGCAAGGTAGCTGGCCTTCCAAGGGTGGTGGAAGGCATGGGGTGGCCTTCCAAGGATGGTGGAAGGCGGACTGGCTGGCCTTCGAAGGATGGTGGAAGGCGGGCCGGCTGGCCTTCCAAGAAAAGGTGGCTAGAGTCGGGATTTGGTTAATGGGCCTAGTTATTAGCGGGCTGAGATGGCTAAGATGAGGGGTTTGGTGACGATGGGCTAATGATGGATGGGGTTCATGACCAAAAGGGTGGTCCAAAATCGGTGTCTACAAATGCCCCTCCGGGACGCCTGTTTTGCAGTGGAGTGGAACGGAATGATAAATAGGTGTTCCGGAAATCGAACCTAATTTTGGACAGCCCAAAGAAGAAATGAGCTATATCCAAGGATGATATGCGAGTGTGGTAAATGAATGAGAGTTGGGGATTGCAAGGGTGATTAAGAAGGGGAACAAAGTTCAAACTAGAGAATCACAATCCGTGGGACCCTCGGGTGCTGGAACCACGAGGCCTTGGCGCACCAGGATCCAACGATCTGGCCCAAGGGGATCTCAAGCATGAAAGATGGAGGAGTGTGACTTGAAAAGCCCTCGACACAATGGGCGCGCGGTGGCCTGGTGCATCATGTGATCGCCAAGTGAGAGAATCTTAAGCACACGTATTGGAAAAAGGATGAGGTCTTGCAATTCAAAGGGCTAACAGACGAATAATTGCCAGACTCACAGATCAATAATGGGTTAAGCAGAGTGATAAATTATGGTCATTGCCCCTAGGGCGGGAATGGTGGATGATGCTTATGCAATGCATGCTGGTATAAAAATTAGAAAACAAATTCCTAATGCAAACAGGAGGGATTTATTGGCCAATCGAATAACTTGGGGAATATAGACTCCTCATTATTTTGTTTAAAGAGGAACTCAGAGTCTATACGCCCAAAGTTATTAACCTCCCTTGTCTTTAATCCTACTTGCTTCAGATTCCCTGCAGCTGCAAGAACGCACATCAGTAAATGTAAATAATCAATAATCCACAATATCTTAATGACAAGCTGCAAGGAAACGAGGGACAAAAGTCCCTGTCGAGTCGAAGCCAGCACGGAAGATATGACCATTCTCAAAGTAGAATGCCAATCCGGCTGCTTTTGGCTTCGACTCGACAGCAAAAGTGTCTACGTTTTGGATATAGAATCTTTTTCCTGTATACACAATATTGAGGAGAAAATAGTTAGTAGTATCTGTTTTCGGCCCCTTGCCCAAAAAAAGCAACTACCTTTTCCCTAGCCTTCGCATAGGGTCAAGGGGTCGTGTCCTACTAACCAGACAAAAGGAAGAGTATTGAAACTGATGCGACAAGTAAATATGCAAATGCTGGTGGATATTAACAAATAGGGTATGTGATGAACGAAAACATGTTTTTGATTCCACCTACCTGGTGACTGCCCAAACTTAGCCTGGTTGAATGAAGGAAGGGTAATGCACACTCAACTTTCCAGGTATCCTAAGCACACATCTAGATTGATTTGGGCCTCTAGACTCCTCAAGCTAACCTTGACCGGCTAAGACTCATACTGATGACAATACCGTCATGCCATGCTTAGGCTCCCAGCTGCTTCCGACCACCAAGTTTGCCCAAAAAAATTTCGAGGTAAATGATTTGCCCGACCCGGATCTCTTTCCTCACAATCTAGAAGGTATAAGATGGAACACCTTGGAACCCTAACGGTCAACCGCGCGACGCTGACCTGGAATCAGACGCCGTCGCACCTATCGGTGACGCGCATGCATTGACCTAAGCCCGAAGTCTTCGAGAGTGCTCATTGAGATTATGGCTAAGGAATTGGTTCACCAGAAACACTGACATTACTCTTTACCCATTTTGGACTTCTGTGATCATGTGAGCATATGATGATTTTTGAAAAACGAACCATTTTAAAATGATGTTCGATCTTTAGATAGCTATCTCGTGCTGAACCTTGAGGGAGAAAAAGTGAAGAAATTTTGGAGACAAACCTCACAGGAGGATCGACAAAACCGTTAAAAGGGCGAGCTGTGACAAAACGGACCCCTTTTGACCTCTTAGATGCCCCTTTTTGACTTTTCAGGCCTTTGGTAGATTTCATGGCCATGTACGGTCACGACCAGACTTTTTTGTATGATTGCTTGAACCCCTTTTCTTTTTTTGTATTTCTTTTCCACTCTTGACATTTTTCGGGGTTATTTGATATTCCGCCTGCGGGGACACTACCCTCTTCACGTGCTCTGGTCCTTTGCATTTCATTTTGGGCCTATTTGAGGGGTTACATCTATCGGGTTGTGGAGGAACCGCAATTTGCTGAGTTCGACCGTTTAAGGGCATCAACTGTCCTGATCGGTCGAGAGACGAAGAGCAAAGGTTGCATTTTGACAGTATACTAAAGACTTTGAACTCATTTTAAGAAAGTTCTCTTTTGAAAAAACGTGTAGGTGTGTGCATCTCAGGATGATCATAGGGATCCGTATGAAAGTAAAGTAGACACGTCCAAGGTTCTGGTGGACCAAAGTCTTAGCCAAGCCTTAATGTTTACCCAATCTATCATGCAACTAGACCTAGACAGGGGATTATGTGGCAGTCACTAGACAGTTGGATTTTGTGTCTTTTATAATTTTTTTGTGATTTTCATTAAAGTATATACAAATATTTTTTATGCTTTTTGGATATTCGATTTTTTTTGAGATTTTGAGATTTTTGATTTTTTGCATTTAAAGGGTAGAATTTTTTAGATAGACTCCTATCCAAAGAAAAATATTTTTCAAATATTTACACTTATTTGCTAACTCTTGAACTAGAAACGAAAGAGCTTACTTACCTCTACAACTCTTAGATAAAGAGGAAGCTATCCAATCCCTAAGCGATTATGCACAAGACTCTGAGAGTGAGTCAGACATGTTGCAAAGGTGGGTCCTTGAGACAGAGACCCAATGATGGCAAAATTGCCCCAGTATGTTAGCTCCTCATTCGTGGTTTCATACCCTTCGGTATGGGAGTGGGACTTTTTCTCTTTTTGGGGGTTGTAGTCTCCAAGCATAAAACACTCGGAAGAATGTGCTACGACCAATGATGGAAGCCTAAGAATGGAAGGTGGGTAGAATAGGAAGGGAATGAAAGCGGCGGGTGCCGGTTCATCGTTCATCCCTCACTAAGGAGGCTCCTTCTCGTAGGGTGGTTGGTTCATAGAACAGCAGCTGTGTACCAAAATCTCCTTCATCTTCTCTTTGAACTTCATTGATTGCTTCTTTCAACTCATCCTCAAGATAGTGTATCTTGAGTACCTCTTGATCTTCCTTCACAAAGTGATCCAAAAGAGTCCATTTTATTGATCCCTCAGTTGGTTTGGTTGGTAGGTAACCCAATTTGAATCCCCCAATGGTCGGATTTTCAAACATAGGTTCTCGAATTCCTTGCTCTTCCTTGCCTAACCTAGATCCCGAACTATACCCCATTTTGTCCATAAGCTGCCAACCTATACTAGGCTGGGCCTTGGCCTGAGAGTCAACCGATGAAAGGATGGGCTCTTTCCCTTTTCCGGAGGTGATCATGGATGGAATTTGTTCAGTCGAGACTGAGTCCAAAGACTCAAGATAGGGGGTTCTCTGCATTTTGACAATCTTCCTATTGTATGGGAATTTATAGCACTGATGGTTAGTGGAAGGCACTCCCAGGGTCTGGTCCATCCAAGGCCTTCCCAGAATGGCGTCGTATATGGGCTTGACATTAAGGATGTAGAATTCAAAGATCATGGCCACTGGGCCAATTTCCAATTTCCCATTAGCTGGTCTTTGAGAATTATCTTGGGTTGAGACCATCATGGAAGTAGACCTAATCTTTTCTGGATCAATCCCTACTTTCTTGGGGGTCTTGAGTGGACAAACATTAATTGATGCGCCGGTATCCAACAGGATGGAGTCCAATGAGTGACCCTTGAGTGTTGCAGTTAAGCATGAGGGAAAGGATTGGCATTCAGGGGGAGCTAGATCCTTATCTGTGAAGGATATCGTAGGTGTCTAGGTGACTGAGAGAATGACATTTGTGACTCCCCTGATAGGAAGATCTTCATTGACTGTGATTCGCTGGAGGAATTTGAACAATGTCTCCCTGTGTGTAGGAGATCTCCTAATCAACTCTAGGACCGAAATCTTGGCGGGAGTTTTCCCTAGATGTTGTAGGATGTCATACTTGGATTGAGTAATCCTTCTAGACAGATTTGAATCCTCTTGGAAGTCCAAGGGTTGACTTGTTGGGGGAATGATGTGATTTCTCAGTGTAACACCAATCGGACTGGGGTCTACTGCTTGATCTGACTTTAGTGGTTGGACTGGTGGTGAATCCATTAGGCAGAACTGGGTTACTGGACCTGGCTTTGGACACAAGATGGATAGAGGAGGTTCTCTGATTGAAATTGAGGTAACTTGGACCAGAGTGACTGGGTTGATGACTGTTGGTTGTTCCCTAGGTCGTATCAAGACCAAAGGTTTGTCTTGGATAATAGTGGAGACTCCTTGCAATGGCCTTCTAGGTCTGATCATCCTAGTAGGGCACTCACCGCATACCCCAACCTCTTCATACTCCCAGTACTGTCCTCTGCGATCGACATTTGGTTCCAAATTTTTGACAAGGGTGCTCACCCTTTCTAGAGAGCTAGATAGATCTTGAGCTACCTGATGAGAGGGCAGAGGGTCTTTCACAATTCTTGATTCTCTTTTGGCTTTCAAGGTTTCAATAGCCTCTTTCATGCGCCCCCAATTGATCTTACCTTCCTCATTCAAATCATATACCCAATCCTTGAAAGTGAAGCAGTTATAAATTGTATGCCCCGACACTCTATGATACGGACAATATCTGGACATATCAACATTGTAGGGGATGGCCTCATGCTGGGGTGGAATCTGGATAGCATTGCAAGATAATAAGACATGGAAAATGTCTAATAGAGATTTCGGCAAAGGCGGATATGAGGTACGTTTGGGCATAGGCCAATTGTAGCTAGTTGAAGGGGGAACTGCTGAATATGGTTTCTGATTGGATTGGTTGTCTGATCTGGACATAGGATTGGGTGACCTAAAAGGCTGTTCCAAGGCACTCACCTGTTCATTGATTGTCACTCCCTCTATTGGTGGAGTTTGTGTAGTCCTCTTATTTCTGTTCTGATTTTCAAAGAAGGATGGCAAAGTGGAATTCCAAATCTGAGATTGAACTACCCGAGCTCGATTATAAAGTTGTGCGAATGTGTGAAATTCGCTCAGCATGAGAATAGCTCGAAGCTACGGGTTAGCGTTATTGACCAACATGGCGATAGCTTGAGATTCGGGGATTGCCACTTCCGCCCTAGAGGCCATTGTCCTCCACCTGTTGGCAAAATATGTGAACTCCTCTTCAGGCTTCATCTTCTCCATCACAAGATCAAACAAGGTGGGAGGCATGGTTGTCATATGACTAAACTGAGTGATGAACTTTTCAGAAACCATATCAAAATTGATTAGGTCTGTGGCGGGCAAGGAAGAAAACCATCTTAAGGCCTCACCTTCTAAGGATTTTTAGAACAGATGGACAAGGAGGACTCTGTCGTAGAGCCATTGATGGGAATCTATGAGGAAACCTGACAGGTGGTAATGAGGGTCAGAGGTGCCATCATATTTCCTGTACTTGGTGTAGGCGCCCGGAACGTCCCCCGTCGCCGCGGCTGCGAGGCTTCGGAATCGAGGGTCCCTCCGTTCGTCTTAGCACTGTGGCGATTTAAAGGGGGTTAGAAATTGAAGTGTGATCGCCAGGAGCATTACCTTTCGGTCCCTGTGCTCCGCAGGAGTGTAGGAAGTGATCGCGCGTTCTGTGGGAGCGGGAAATGCTGGTTCCTCCTTCTCTTCCTCCGGCCGGCCAGAGGAGGAGAGCTTGGTACTCTGCACGCGGAAATGTGGTAAGGATCCCTGGAAAGAAAAGACAAGACAGAAAACAACCCGATTAGAACTATAATAAGCAGAATCTATCCATAAAAAATATAAAAAACTAACTAGAATTGGAGGGAGACGCACCGGATAGGTGTTTGGGAGGGAAGGTGACCATATGTTATGGCCACCCACCTCCCGTATTTTGTTTGAAACCTCTGGGTGGTAAATAGGGATTGCTAAGTCATTCTAGGATGCATGCATGCAGATAAGTGCTCGTGTGTGAAAAGTGAAATGATGTGTTGAAAGTGAAAGAAGAGAAGATAGAAGAGGGTTAAGAAAACAAGCCCATTTGGAGTGCGAAGGATTCTTCTGAGACTCCTCCTGACCGCTTGCCAACCTCCTCTGAGCCTTCCCTCCAAGAAGCCACCTCTTAACCCCCTTGCTCGAGAGGATATGGGGGGTTTAAATAGGCGAAGGGAAAATAGGAGAAAACAAGGGTCTAAATCCCCGTAAATCACCCTGGAGCCAATAGGAAGTGGTCAAGGGTCGGAGGTGGTGCGCGCGGCAGTCGCCGGAGTGGGGAGTGATCAGAGTAGTGGGGACGTGGGCGGCGAGTAGAGGAGATCGTGGGGAAGACGAGGTCAAGGGGGTGGTTAGGGAGTGGACGGCCAGGCAACTTGCCTTCCAATCTTGTGGTGGAAGGCGGCCCGGCTGGCCTTCGAAGGCGGTGGAAGGCAAGGGGTGGCCTTCGAAGGGTGGTGGAAGGCAAGGGGTGGCCTTCGAAGGGGGTGGAAGGCGGACTGGCTGGCCTTCCACGAAAAGGTGGTAAAAAGTGAGAAAGGTGGCTAAAAGGTGGAAGGCAAGGTGGTTGGCCTTCCAAGGAGGTAGAAGGCAAGGGGTGGCCTTCGAAGGGGGTGGAAGGCGGACTGGCTGGCCTTCCACGAAAAGGTGGTAAAAAGTGAAAAAGGTGGCAAAAGGTGGAAGGCAAGGTGGCTGGCCTTCCAAGGGTGTAGAAGGCAAGGGGTGGCCTTCCACGAAAAGGTGGAAGGCGAGGGGTGGCCTTCGAAGGGGGTGGAAGGCGGACTGGCTGGCCTTCCACGAAAAGGTGGCTAGAGTCGGGATTTGGTTAATGGGCCTAGTTGTTAGTGGGCTGAGATGGCTAAATGAGAGGATTTTGGTGATAAAGGGCTAATGATGGAGGCGGTTTTATGACCAAAAGGGGTGGTCCAAAATCGGTGTCTACACTTGGGGGCTTTGAATCCTGGCGGAAAGTAGGCCGGAGGGAGCTTGCAATAGCTCGAGAGAGAGTGCGGTTGTTTCAGGGTAAGTTTCTCGGCCATGAACTTACGCACATAGGTTTCAACCTCACTTTTGTAGATGAATTCCTCCTACTTGGGAGGAGGTGTAGTTTGAGAGACTGGAATCGGCATGACGGGTGGAGCAACTGGAGTAGGAGTTGGCTGGTTGATGCGGGTCTGAGCTCTGCTGGAAGATCCTTGGAAATGAGTTCTCCGAGGAGTGGCATCTTGAGTTTTGCTATAAGAGGCCAACTAGATGAGTTGATCAGGGGTGTACCGTGATAACACGGCAATAAGTTCCGGGTCCTCACTCGGGTCTTGGAAGGTTCTGTTGGAGATTATAGGGTCCCTTTCTGAAGAAGAAGATTCATCCGAACATCTTCTCCTAAGTTCCTCTCCAGATGTTTGGAACATGCCCACAAATATTTGTTGTGGATCTTCTTCAATCTCGAACAGAGGGTTGTGTGTGACATTGTTACCAAACTCATACATGTCATCATACACAGTGTTACTATACATTCGATTCATTATGAAACACAAATCCTAACAGACTTGAAAGGTTAACTGTGCATTGTGAGTGTTGGTTTCTAACAAATCAAGTTCAAACCCTTAACGACCCTGTACTTTTCTTTCAAAACATATTCCACCAAAGTTTAGTTAGGTGTCTTTGATTTTAAAATAATTCTCTCAGTGACACCTATGGGTGAATGATTGTGAATGGAAAGGCTTAATTAATCCTCACACAAAACTCGGGATCCTATTAGGTGGTTTTAGGTACAACCTGCTCGGCGGCCAAGTGGGAATCCCTGGCTCTCGGAGACTCACGGAGGTTCCCAACAGAATAAGACTAGTCACACCCGAGTGGGAATCCTCAGGTGGAGAGTCAAACACTGTGGGAGAGGTAGCTAGAACTGTGATGCCGGCTCTTCCTTAAAAACCCCTGCGGATAGTACCTTGGAATTAACCCACAATCCAACAGACAAGAGAACAGTAAACAATAAAAACTAGAAAACGCAACAATTTAATCAACAAGTGGAAATTTGACTAAAAGGCAGGAGCCTGGACGGCCAGCTACTTGGCCATCCTAGAGCCTGGACGGCCAGGCAAGTGGCTGTCCTAGAGTCTGGATGGCCAGCTACTTGGCCGTCCTAGAGCCTGGATGGCCAGGCAGTTGGCCGTCCTGGAGTCTGGATGGCCAGGTACTTGGCTGTCCAGAAGTCTGGGCGGCCAAGTGCTTGGCCGTCCGGGATTCTGGGCGGCCAAGTGCTTGGCCATCCGGGACTCTGGGCGGCCAAGTGCTTGGCCGTCCGTGGGCGGAGCTCTTACCTTTATTAAACTATGTCACAATGTGTGCGGCGAGCAAGAGAGTGTCCCACCGTGATCGCCAGAGGGCTGTAGGCGCTCGGAACGTCCCTCGCCGCTGCTGCGGGTTTCGGGCGAGGGTTTCTCCGTTCGTCTTAGCACTGCGGCGATTTAGGAGGGTTAGAGATTAAAGTGTGTGATCGCCAGGAGCATTACCTTACGGTCCCTATGCTCCGCAGGATTGTAAGAGTGATCGCGTTCTGAGGGAGCGGGAGATGGCGGTTTCCTCTTCTCTGCCTCCGGCCGGCCGAAGGGGGAGAGCTCGGTAGTCTACGAACAGAATGTGGTAAGAGCCCCTGAAAAGAAAAGACAAACAAAGAAAAGAAATAGCCCCAATTAGAACTGCGGCATGTAGGATCCGTTCATGCAAACAAATAAACGGGCTAAAATTGAAAGGGGACGCACCGGATGGCTGTTTGGGGAGGGAAGGTGACGATATGTTATGGCCACCCACCTCCCTTTTTTGTTTGAAACCTCTGGGGGTAAGGGGTGCTAAGTCATCCTAAGATGCAAGCATGCAGATGGGGTGCTCGTGTGTGGTAATAGTGAAAAGTAAAAGTAATGTGGTAAAAAGTAAGAGGAGAGGATGATGTTACGAAGTAGATAGAGAGCGGGAATGCAATGAAATGGAAATGAGAAAAATAAGGAGAGAGTTAAGAAAACAAGTCCATTTGGAATGCGGAGGATTCCTCTGCTTCCTTTGACTTATGGACTGCCGAAGCCTTCTCCCGCTTAGAGTTCTTCAGTCTCCAACCTCGCAAACTGAAGCCTCTCCAGCCCCAGCTAACCCAACCCCACCTAACCTCAGAACCAACCCACTTGCCAACCCCCCTTCTCGAGGGGACATGGGGGGTTTAAATAGGTGAAGGAAAAATAGGAGAAAATAGGGGTCTAAATCCCCGTAAATCATCATAGAGCCAATGGGAAGTGGTCAAGGATCGGAGGTGGTGCGCGCGACAGTCGCCGGAGTGGGGGATGATCGGAGTAGTGGAGGTGAGGGTGGCGGGTAGAGGAGATCGTGGGAAGACGAGGTCAAGGTGGGAGTTAGGAGAGTGGGTGGCCAGCCAACTTGCGTTCCAATCCCGTGGAATGCCAGGTAGCTGGCCTTCTACGAAGAGGTGGTAGGCGGCCCGGTTGGCCTTCGAAGGGTGGTGGAAGGCAAGGGGTGGCCTTCGAAGGGTGGTGGAAGGCGGGCTGGCTGGTCTTCGAAGGACGGTGGAAGGTGGACTGGCTGGCCTTCGAAGGGTGGTGGAAGGCGGATTGGCTGGCCTTCGAAGGGTGGTGGAAGGCGGGCCGGCTGGCCTTCGAAGGGTGGTGGAAGGCGGACCGGCTGGCCTTCGAAGGTTGGTGGAAGGCGGACCGGCTGGCCTTCGAAGGGTGGTGGAAGGCGGACTGGCTGGCCTTCCACAAAAAAGTAGTGAAAAGTGAAAAAGGTGGCCAAAAGGTGGAAGGCAAGGTAGCTGGCCTTCCAAGGGTGGTGGAAGGCAAGGGGTGGCCTTCCAAGGATGGTGGAAGGCGGACTAGCGGGCCTTCGAAGGATGGTGGAAGGTGGGCTGGCTGGCCTTCCACGAAAAGGTGGCTAGAGTCGGGAGTTGGTTAATGGGCCTAGTTATTAGCGGGCTGAGATGGCTAAGATGAGGGGTTTGGTGACGATGGGCTAATGATGGATGGGGTTCATGACCAAAAGGGTGGTCCAAAATCGGTGTCTACAATGGGCTAGAATGTAGTGTTTCAACTTATGAACCACCCATACCAGTGTAGTACATGTCTTCTCCATCGCTGTGTATCTTTGTTCTACGGGGTTGAGAAGTTTAGAGAGATAATAGGTTGTCCTCTCCTTTCCTTCTTCATCTTCTTGTGCTATAACAACCCCCACCGAATCATCCAGGACAGAGATATATAAAATTAAATGTTTGCCTAGAGATGGTGGTATTAAAACTTGCCAAATATGTCTTCAATCCATTAAATGCCTCCTGACACTTATCGTCCCAGTTGAATTTGACTCCCGGTTTAGTAAGCTTGTAAAACGGCCTACATCTTTGCGAATGTTGGAAGACAAAGCGGCGAATAAACTGTAACCTCCTGATTAATCCTCTTAGTTCCTTCAAATTCTTAGGAGGTGGCATTTCAATGATAGCTTTAGCCTTATTGGAATCGATCTCAATGCCCCGTTTACTTACGATGGATCCTAATAATTTCCCTGATGAGACACTAAATACACATTTCTTCGGATTCATCTTCAGTTGATACCCCCTTGACCTTTCCAATAGTTTAGCCAAGACTTCAGCATGATCAGCTTTGGTTTTAGAATTTACCGTAAGATCATCCACATACACCTCCAAATGTATATGCATCATGTCGTGAAATATGGCCATCATTGTCCTTTGATAAGTGGCTCCAGCATTCTTCAATCCAAATATTATAACAACATAACAGTAAGTTCCTTAGGGTATAGTGAATGATGTCTTTTCCTGATCTTCTTCTGCCAAGCGAATCTGATTGTACCTTGAAAAACCATCCATAAATGATAAAGTCTCACACACAACTGTGTTGTCAATGAGTACATTTATGTGAGGCAGTGGGAAATCGTCCTTAGGACACGCCCAATTCAAGTCTCAAAAGTTAATGCAAATCCTGACTTTCCCGTCCCTTTTCATAACCGGGACTATATTTGCCACCCAGTGAGGATAGATGATAACTCTAATGAACTTGGCTTTATGTAACTTATTGACCTCTTCCTTCATCTTTAAAGTTATTTGTGGGTGGAATTGCCTTAACTTCTGCTTAACTGGGTTAGCTCTATATTTCAATGTTAATCGATGCTCCACTAAAGATGAGTCTAACCCTGGCGTGTCTTCATAAGGCGAAAGTGTCCTTATAATCTCTAAGAACTTGAACCAAAGCTTCTTCGTCTGATTTGGAAAGGTTTTGACTAATGTGGACAACCTTAGGCTCTTCTTCGGTTCCTAGATTGACTTCCTTAGTTGGTTCTTCTACAGCAACAGTGGGTTCATCGAATCTCTTCACTCCACTTGCATATGCCTCAGCTGCGTTCTCATCTTCTTCTTCTTCAATGATGGGGTCTTTCTCATGTATCAATTCATACACCCCATATCCATCATCAACTAGCTCATCTGCCTCACACTCTTTTGGCAGTTGGATTGGATCTTCTAAAAACTGAGAGATTTGCGAGCAAGAAAGGCATTTAAAACCTATCTCTTGGAGGTATCTATTTAGAATTTATCTACCCTTGACTTCTTAGACTTCCTAACTTGCTTAACTTCACTAGACTGCGTACAACTAGACTCCCTATTCTGACTGATGGAGGACGAAGAAGGATAAAAATCATAAGATACATAATGGAATATAAGGGAATCCTCCTGAGAGGAGGGACAGAGTGGATTTAAAAGAGAATCTTGCCCGAGTGACCCGTGCAACGGGGTACATTCGGACAAGTAGTAAGAGGTTTCCTCAATGAGGATTTAGGAAGAGGTTTGGAAATTGACGTTTTTTTTTTTTTGGAAAGATTTTCATTTACCATAAAGAATGAATGAATTTGAAATTATGGGAGAACAAAAGATGGAGATAACGGCACCATAGCCAGTGGGTTTGGGGGATCATACAGAAGGATGTCCCGAATCAAATCACAGATCTCCTCAAAATCTAGAGGAGCCCAAAGGAAGAAGTCACGAGGGGACAAGGTAATAAGAATGGGTGGTGCCCGAGGTATGTCTTTAGTGATCACCCTGGACCAAGTCGGGGTCAGCAACAGGGTTCTAAATAAAGGGTGGAGAGTGAAGACATGGGAAGGATAGGTAGCTCTCTAAAGGTGATCAGTAGTCATGCCTGGTTTATAGGGGTCATCAGCTTCATCACTCAATAGTATTCTCTTATCAAATATGGCCTCAGGCTCGTTAATCAAATCTTCAATCAAGGGTGGCCAGTTTGGTTCAGCAAGGTCCAAGAACAGTCTGTTCAAAGCAATCTATAGGTCCCATATGTCAAACTACCTGTACCACTCACACTCCGGGTCATGGAATTTTCTCATTTTCATAGGCCACAGAGCCTCCAAGGATTGGTATGTCAGGGTGGTGTACAGTGCCTAGCCAACTCTCTCCAATAGATATCATGCATATCAAAGTGGGAGGTGATCACTACAGTGTTGTCATTACCATGCTGGATTACGGGGCCCTTGACAAAATGAGTAGATAAAGTCCAGGTTAGCGGGTCCCGATTTTCTTTGCATGGTGTCACTATGGTCTTCCATACCTTATGACCATCTTCACTTTCCTCTTGTTGTACCATGCTATGTCTCACTTGTTTTGGTCTGTATCCCAGACCATTTCCAAGTACCATCCTATCATCTCTGACTGGTTTAGTTCTTCCTCGCAATTGTGTGCCCAGATCTTTTCCTGGTTGGTATCAAATTTTCATCATTATGCTCCATCCTGGGGTACTCGTGTACTTTACCCGCTTTATGGCACTGATCGGATAAGGAGTGGGTAAGGTAGACTTCAGTGGATCTGCTGAAGGAAGGTAAGTTTGTAGTAGAGATAGAATAGGTTTCTAAACAGGTAAGGGATTGGAAGTTAGATTTACGTTTAGAGAATGGGTGGTAGCTAGGATAGGCATACTTGTCACCTTGACAATACGCCCTTTATAAGGGAATTTGAGGCACTGATGGTTGGTCGATGGAATTGCCTCTAGAAGTTTAATATAGGGACGGCCAAGAATGCCTTTCAATGGAGGGTCTATTTCCAAAATGTAGAATTCGACCTCAAGGTGACAGACAGGGCCTAGTTCTACTTTCAGGTAGACCATGCCCAGTGGGGATGAAGTGGCATTATCATAGGCCGTGACAGAGATGGGTGATGGTAGCCACTTCTCTTTCGGGACACCACAAAGCTCCAGAGTTCTTAGCGGCAATGCATTGATTGAAGCTCCAGTGTCCACCAAATTAGCATCTATAGCTTTCTTGTAGATATTGACTGTAATGCTCAAGGCCATGCCTTGTGCTGCCAGGGCTGCCAGTTTAGATGAATAAAAAGATATACATAGATGTTCTCCCTGTAACGACCCGCTACCCTATAATTCGGGATCAAATTACTAAATGGGTACCGAATCATTAATTTGGAAACAAACCAGGATCTTGATAAGTCTGAGAAATAAATAATAAACTAAGCTAAACATTCACATCGCATTGAATTAAAAAGGAAGTGCAAGAATTAGAAATTATTACAATGCGAATCGACTCAGCAAATAATTACATACTCCAACTGAAAGGAAATAATTAAGCATACATGCCAGAAAATAAAATAACAACTACATCGGGGTATACCCCGGAACAATGGTTGCTGGCACGCGACCCAAAGCAACACTTTCCTCGCTACGCCTGCCTGGAACCCTCACCTGAAAACCACAGGGGTGAGTCTCATCGAAAAGACTCAGTAGGGATCCTTCGATCCCCACCGCCCACTCACGCACCCACAAATGTAGCAATGCAATTATAGATAGTTTAAGCAAGTAAAGCAGTAAACACAATTCCTAGATTCGATATAAAACATATGCATTCGAAACATAACATGCACAATTCTGAAACCATTCTACCATGGAGCCCACAACCAGCGTCTCGGCAAAACAGGTCAACCACACGGCCGAACGCGGGAAACACCGACCCGTTGAGACCAAACAGCAACCCCTCGGATAGCGCGCTAGCTACTCCAGCCTGACAGGCTCCAGGTGGTTCTGCTTCCCCCAGCACGAGTGACACTCCGAATGTACCACTCCCACACCGGTACTAGCTATACCCCGAGGTACACTACGTGACCCTCTCTCTAGGCGTCACCCCTGCCACTCCCACACCGGCGCCGTGTCACTCCCACACCGACACAGGGTGCCTAAGCGCTAACAACTATCACTCTAGGCCTACGATCGCACAAAACACAACGCGGTGCGATCCGATCACATAGAACCCATCGTCATCGAGTACATTTCTAAGCATGCAATTAACTAAACTATCTAACAATGTAAACACGTGTTAATTGCAGGGATTAATGGAATTCTTGTTTGAATCGCGTCGCCCAAGGCTGATGTCATTCAAGCTTCCTAAACTGGTTCATATAAAAACTGTCCCCGGAAAATGGCCTAAAACGCGTCGTCATATGTAGCTGCCTTTTGAAAGGCGTCGCTGTCCCTAGTCGCCTGATAACGATAGAAACAAAGACACACCTCTGGTGATTTTACTTTAAAATGGGTCGGGCATGGAAGTCGACGTTCAAAAAGGCATCGCTGTCCCTGGATGCTTATCAGTCTAAAGACAGGGTCTGTTATTTGGGCTAAATCGCGTCGCGGGTAGTAGCCGCCTTTCTAAAAGGTGTCGCTGTCCCCCGACGCCATTTAACCCTCACAAACAGGTTCTTCCTCCGCCATCTCCCATTCCACGGGGTGGGATTTCCTCCCCCAAATCGTGTAAAAACACAAGAAAAGTGGAGAAGGAGGAGAAGAACCTAAATACCCATTAAAACACCTAAATTCTCATTACATGCAATTAGTATTTTTGCCCCAAGAAAACCCCTAAACATGCTCCAAAGCGGGAAAAACATAGTTTTTAAACAAAATACAACGGGGATCATTACTCTCCCGGTTACTCGAACTCCTCCAAGCTCCAAGCCGCCAACCTGCCTCACCACACGCCGCCGCCGGTACTGCCGTGGACGTCGTTACTCCACCGGGACGTCGGCCGCCGTCCGGAGAGAAATGCGTCGCGGAGGAAGTAGTGGTGGTAGTGGAGGAAGTTAGGAGTTTACTGGAGTGGAAGGAGAGGAGGAATGGGGAGAGGAAAGCAAGGAGAGGGGAAAGGGCTTGCCGGAGATCAGAGGGAAGAGAGGAGAGAGAAGAGAAAGGAGAGAATGAGGGAAAGGAGGGAGGGTTCGCGGGGTCAAACAGAAACTGGGGAAAACGCGTCGTCTAAGTCCGACGTCATTCAGATGACAAGACCGGGCCGTACTTTGACAAAGCAGGGTCGTACTCTAAATGGCGTCGTCCATACAAGATGCCATTCAGACGATAAGACCGGGGCCGTACTCTCGCGCCCCAAGGCTAGCCTACATGGCATAGCCTAAAACACGTCCACATTAATGGACGCCGTTTAAACCGCGTCTCGCAAGCTTGACGCGAAAAGGAAACTAAGTCTCAGCGCCACTAGGGCCCAAACTAAGGGATCCGACCCCGAAAACTGACCCGATAACTAGATCTGAAACCTCATTCCTTACACGCCCTGTGGTACCAACAATGCAGTGATCTTTTCAACTGGTACATCTTCGTTGACCGTAACTCTCTGTAGATATTCCATCAAGGCCACCTGGTGGGTTTTAGACCTTTTAATTAGTTCCATCACAAAGATGTCTGTCGGAGTCATGTCCAAATGCTCTAGTAGGTCATACTGAGTGCCTAGCGCACTCTCTTCATTCTATACTTCTTCAATTGGTTGTGATGGACCATCTTAAACTGAAGACTGGGGGAACACTTTGTTGAAGATCCTATCGCTCCGGAGCATCAGAGGTTGCGGCTCAATAGTGGAGGGTGTGGGTGATGTTTTAACGACTGCCAGATTAATGAGGGATTTAGATGGCATGAGTGAGGAATTTGGTGTAGTGGACGATAATTTCGTGATGCGGATGAGGGGTTCAGTAGGCAGTAGGGTGTTATGGTGATTCGGCGATGGCATGAGGAAAGGGATGCCTAGCAACGGCTTGGGCGACATGATTGGTTCGTAGATGGGTGGTGGGTTATTTGATGATTTGTGATGAAACGGGTGAAGGTCTAGGAATGTGGATGATGCGGCGCAGTGGCTGTACAACAGTGTCATTAGTGTGTCCTGTAAAGTATATGGACAAGGTTTCTTCTACCTTCCACTGTTGTCCCCTATTTGCCTCAGATTGATTGTTAGTGAGGATTAGGGTATCTTATTCGGATGCTCCGAGAGCGGATTTTGCATTATTCCCATATTTGGCGGGGGCGCCGCCTGCTGAACAGGTCCCCTCTAGACTTGTTGTTGTTGCTGTTGTTGCTGAGGTCTCATTGCCTTCAAAGCGGTAATGTACTTCCGCATCTCTTCCTAGTCAATGCGTCCCTGATCGTTTAGATCATGAATATAGTCCCTGAATTGGAAACAAACATCTACAATGTGTCCAAGCTGATAGTGGAACATACAATAGCGGGACGTGTTAGCATTCTGTGGCCTAATGGTCCTTTCCTTAGGTAGTGTCAGGGCGTTAGCTGCCATGAGAGCGTTAAATATGTTAGAGAGTGAGTTTGGCAATGGTGGGTATGAAGTTCTCCTAGGACCTGGAGGTTTCCTTTGTTGATCATAATCATTGGGTGGCGGAACTTGATTATAACCCGACTGCTGTCGGGGTTGACTGTTGATAAAGTGTTAAATTGATCATTTAAAGGCAATCATATGCATCATACTCATGTTTTTATCTGCAAAATAGCATGACATGATAGATAATTGTGTAACAAGTCCAACGGTACCAATTTCATCAAATTTTGACTTAAAAACATCGTCATTTCATGTGATTAAAGGAGTATAGCGCATTTGCGGTTTTTCGACAAAACTGAGACGAAATGAATAAATATGATGATATTTTTATGATAATGTGCTAATTTATATTTATTTTATGTGAACAGGACATGCTGATGATGCAGTGCAGCTGGTAGAGTTTTCGGAAATTTGGGAGAGGTCTAGTGTTCGGATTTCAATTAAAATAAGGATAAAAATGCAATTTGATGTCCTAATATATTGCTTTGAGTCCTTCTTTCTCTCTGGAGTTTCCCAAAATCCTCTATTTCCTGCCTTCTCTCCAATTTCCCAATTACATCTCTTCCTTTCTTTATTTTAAAAACCCTCTTTCTCTCTTTTTAGAAATCCGAATCCTGTCCCTTCTCCAAACCTCCCACGTTCCTTCTCCTCTTCCAATTTCTCCTATATATAATTCCAACTCTCTCTAAACCGTAGCCTCCTCCTCCTCTTTCTCCAGCCGTAAACCCTCCATTTTTAAATTCCTAGTCTCTCTCGGATTCTTCTCTCTCTTCTATTCCTTCTCCTCTCCGCAACCCTCCTTCTCGTTTTTTTTAGCAGCAGCCGTAGTCCTCTCTTTCTCATGGTCTCTCTTTCTCTCCCTCTGTCCTCTTTCTCTCCGTTTTTTTTTTCCAGCCTCCCGTATCCCTTCTCTCTCTCGCCAGCTCCTCGCATCACACCAGCAACCGGCTCCCACGCCCTCCCGGAGCACCTGTGCGTTCCCAGCGCCCTCCACGAGCAGCATCCCGCAGCCGACTGAAGCTCCTCCACGCCTGCATGCCGGCGAGGCTACCTGCACCTCTGCGGCAAGCTCCTCCACGCAGCTGCACGCACGCCAGCAACAGATCCACACAGATGCACGCATGCGGCAAGTCTCCACGTGCTACCCCATGCATGCATGCTGCACCGTCTACCAACAGCACCCGTTGAAGCTCTACCTGCATGTTCGTCCACACACCAGCCGGCAGCCTCCTCCAGCAAGCTCCTTCCATGCAGCATCTACAAACCCCTTCAAGTTCCACGTGGTGAAGCTGGCCTGCTGCACCTCCAAGCTGCATGCACCTGAAGCTCCCAAGCAAGTCCACGTGCAAAGCCAGCCCCTCTCCCCAGCAGCTCCAGCAAGCCACCGACGGCTTCCACGCAGCAACAAGCTTCTTTCCTCCTGCATGCGTTGAAGCCAGCAAGTCCAGCCTTCCTCCACGCAGCAGCTCCTTCCTCCAGCTGTCCAAGCGTGCAGCCAACCTCCAGCAGCAGCTTCTTTTCTTTCTACACACCAGCACCTCAAGCTTCCTCCTGCAAGCAACCGGCAGCAACCTGAAGCTTGGACCACTGCACCACTCTCCTTTCTTGCGGCTCACTGCGCCAGCAGACCTACCACTGTTGCTGTGTTCTTTCTTTATTCCCTCCCCACTAGTTTAGTATTAGGTTATTTAATTAGGGGTAGTTGCTGGATATTTGATGTTTAATGATATTTTCTTAGTTGTTTGTTTATTTAATTAGGGTGAGTTAGTAGTTTACACAATTAAACAATAGCTTTTTTGTGTTGTTATAATTTTCTTAGTTGTGTTCAATTTAGAAGTTTTGTTATTTTTATAATATTTTGTTAATCTCTCTCTCCTCAATTTTAAATATGGTTATATTTGCGCTTTTAATTAGTTTAGTTAAATTTGTAAACTTAGTTTAATTTAATTAGATAGTTAATTAATCAATTCAAATTCCCAATTTTTCTAGATAATTAAAATCTAAGATTTTTGAAATTAAAATCTTAACTCCCTGTGGATCGACTCGGACTCACCACTATTAATTTTCAAAATTGAATTTGAGTGAGCCAGATAAATTTAGATTGAACGTTTTCATGAGTGTTTAACGACGCACAATTCGAAACGATTAATTTTTGGCGCCATTGTCGGGGAGTTAGATTTTTAATTTTGATTATCTTGGATTTAGTGTAATTATTCTTTAGCTAACTTTATTTATCTTATTTTTGCAGGTATATTGAAAAAAAAAAAAAAAAGGAAAGCGAAATCATAGTCAGTGTGTTCCAACTTTCTATGTTTCAATTTCCTTATTCTAGTTAGTTTCCTTTTTTGTAGTTTCTAGTTTAGATAGGTTTCCATTAACTAAAAAAAAGAAACAAAAAGAAGAACATCCAAAGTTAAAATTTTTTCATCTCCAAGATTAGAAACCTTCCATGCTAGGCATTCATCATTCTAGGAAAGCATGAGCTAGTTTCCTTGCACAGTTATTTCCATAAATTGTTGAAGAGTGCGGGGGAAAGGTACGTGTTTCAATTTTAGCAAGTCATTCATGATTGCATCAACACACCTTGCATTGATTTGTTGCCTTGTATTGCATCAAAAAAGACATTAAGGGAAGCAACTTTAACCACATAAGGTAGGGATTTGATCACCCTTCCTTAGCCCACAAATCACCTTCCTTGCATTGGCATTTCCTAATCCAACTAAAAGCAAGTCGAAAGAGAATCTAGGGTTTACACCGTGAGTGGTTTAAATATCGGGTTGCCTCCATTTTTGGCAACGGTGTCTAGGCTAGAGGTAAAAAGGCAAACGTCTAAGCGGGAAAGTGGTTCTCTAATTAGGTCCCTACGAAAGTAGGGGGAGCCTCCCACTACCCCACCTCTTACCTGGCCGTTGACTGATTATGGTTGTGACTCGAAGTGGACTCCATTCACCTTATAAGAAAATTCACATAGAGAGTCTAGGTTAACATTAGATCATTAGGATAATTTGTTTGTCAACATTGATTGCATTTAAAAAAAAAAAAAAACAAGAAATAGAAAACAAAATCCTCTCTCCATCAGTCCTAGTGTATGCAAGGTAGGAGATCTCAAAATCCTAACCTTCTAGGACCACTTGCTGAAATAGAAAGAATCCTATATCAAAGAAATCCACCACAAGATCCGATGGCTGATAATCAGGACTTACCAAAGCAAATGAAGGACTATTTCATTCCAAATCGATACCAACCTTCATCATGTATTCATCTTCCTCAAAATCCAACCAATCAATATGAAATCAAATCTAGCACCATTCAAATGGTCCCATCCTTTTATGGGAATACTAATGAAGATCCTTATAAGCATCTGGATGAATTCCTAGAAATCTATTCCACGGTGAAAATCCAGAATTTCACCGATGATGGCCTTAAGTTGACCTTATTTCCCTTTTCGTTAAAGGACAAGGCTAAATATTGGTTGGGAACTATAGGAAGGCCCATTAGGACATGGGAAGAGATGCAGAAAGAATTTCTCAAGAAGTTCTATCCCATCGAGCGGACCAATACCATGAGAAGGGCCATCACGAGTTTTACCCAAACTCCTGGGGAATTGATCCATGAATCTTGGGAAAGACTGAAAGAATTGCTTAGAAAATGCCCTCATCATGGGCTTTCAAAATGACAAATTGTCCAAGCATTCTATGAAGGATTGTCTGAACAGTTCAGACAGATGGTGGATGCTTCATGTGGAGGGGCTTTTATGATGAAAAATGAAGATGAGGCCTATGATCTGTTTGAGATGTTAAGTGAAAATTCCATCAACCATGCCTCATTATCATCTTATGAAAGGTCTGTTGGGCCATCTAAACGGACTGGAATATATGAACTTAAGGCCCGTGGAGAGCCCGAATCTAGAATGGACATAAATCTGATTAACCGGAAATTGGATAAGGTAGACATCTTGGCCCAGAAACTAAACCAACTCTTGGCCTTAAACAAGCAAGAGCCTACTTACCCAACACAATCTAGTCCATATGAAGGCCCATCCTCTGCTAATCATGACATTTGTGCCTTATGCGCAAGTCCAACCCATCAAGTGAATGAATGCCCAACTGCGGCCCAACTTCCACCATTCATTCAAGAACAAGTTCAGGCTGCCCAGGGATTCTACAGGCCCAATAATGATCCATTCTCAAATACTTACAATCCTTGCTGGAGAAATCACCCTAATTTCTCTTGGAAGAATCAGCAGGCCCCATTACCAATGTCCAATCCTCCCATGCATCAAGCCCAAAAGCCACAGAATTCATTCCAACAACAATCTAATTTCTATGAAAATGTTCAGGCTAGGGGATCTCAAGCCCAATTTTCTCAACCGGCCCAGTATCAATCAGGTCAACCGATCCCTTATCAATCATTCCAATCAGGTCAACCAGCCCACTATCATTCATTCCAATCTGGACAGCCAACCCAATACCATCCTCCACCCACTTATCAACAACCTGCTCAGCCCAACTTTGATGACAAATTCACTCAACTCCAACAACTGATTTTGACCCAGCAACAATCCATTGCTAAGTTGGAAAGTCAAATGGGCCAACTAGCTGAGGCTACGATGAGAAGAGAAGTGGGCCAACTTCCTAGTCAACCCGTTGCCAATCCAAGGAATCAACTCCCGGGTTTTCCACAGCAATCGGGCCTTTTACCTCAGCCTAGCCCGGTACCACAACCTAAAGGGCCGCAATTTGAAAATGCTAAAGCCATTTCAGCCCTTAGGAGTGGGAGAAGTTTAGAAAAACCACATGCAGATGGAGAGTTAGCCAAAGGTTCCACTGATGGGCCTCAGGAAATTGAAAGTGATAGTGGGACTGAACCCAACATAGAGAAGTTGGAGGAGGATCTGAAAGGAAAAGAGAAGATTGATGAAGGCCCAAGTTCTTATAAACCTAGGGTGCCATTTCCTAATGCCTTGTTAGCTAAGCCCAATACCAGGAAAAAACTTGCCCAGAATGAAGAGTTGTTGGATTTGTTCAAACAAGTCCAAATTAATATTCCACTGCTCGATGCCATCAAGCATGTGCCAACTTATGCTAAGTTTCTCAAGGAATTATGTACTCCACGAAGAGAATCTAGAATGGCATCCGAAAAGGTTCGGCTTTCTGAGGATGTTAGTGCAATTGTGATGAATCATTTACCCAAGAAGTTAAAGGATCCTGGAGCACCTCTAATTTCATGTGACTTAGTTGGAGTTACATTTGATAGAGCTTTATTGGATCTAGGTGCGAGTGTAAATCTATTGCCAACAACCATTTATGAAAAATTTGACATTAGAGAATTAAAGCCCACATCCATCATCTTGCAGTTGGCTGATAGGTCTGTGAAAACTCCACGGGGATTAATTGAGGATGTTATTGTAAAGGTTCATGATTGTTATTTTCCCGTGGATTTTCTTATTCTAGATATGGCATTACCTGAGGAACTCATTCACACCCCGATCATCTTAGGTCGTCCATTCTTAGCCACTGCCAAAGCTAATATAAATTGTGAAACTGGCATAATGGACATTTCATTTGGGGGTCAAAAGGTCCAGATTAATGTCTTCAAAGCATCTCAATACCTAGATCATGAAAAAGAATGTCATACTATTGATGTCTTGGATAATCTAGTTGAAGAAAATGAGATGTCCTCCTATGACCTTTTGGAGGAAGCCAACACTTTAAAGGACTCTCCAGGCCCATTAACATCTTGGCCCAAGGTTGAACCTTTACCAGCCTTACAGTCTGAGCCCGTTTTGCCATCTTTAGAGGACCCTCCTGAGCTTGAACTCAAACCATTACCTGAGTCTCTCAAGTATATCTTTTTGGGCCCGGACCAAACTCTCCCAGTCATCATTGCGGCAAATCTCACATCGCCGCAGGAGGCCCAGTTAACCGAGGTCCTCAAAGACCACAAGGGTGCCATTGGTTGGTCGGTGGCCGATTTAAAGGGAATTAGCCCGTCCATTTGCATGCATCACATCTATATGGAAGAGAATTCTAAGCCCAGTCGGGAGATGCAATGGCGGCTTAATCCCAATATGAAAGAAGTAGTGAAGAAGGAAGTTGTGAAATGGCTGGATGCGGGTATTATTTACCTAATATCAGACAGTAAATGGGTCAGCCAAACTCAAGTGGTACCCAAGAAATCTGGATTAACAGTTATCAAGAATGATCATAGAGAAGAGGTACCCACTAGGCTTACCACGGGATGGAGAGTGTGCATTGATTACCGAAAGTTGAATCTCATGACTAAGAAGGACCACTTTCCACTCCCATTCATGGATTAGATTTTGGAAAAATTATCGGGCCAGAAGTACTTCTGCTTCTTAGATGGTTACTCCAGGTATAATCAAGTGGCTATTTACCTGGAAGATCAAGAAAAGACCACCTTCACGTGCCCTTATGACACGTTTGCTTTTAGGAGAATGCCATTCGGATTATGCAACGCACCAGCCACATTTCAACGGTGCATGATGGCCATCTTCTCCGATATGGTGGGAGAATTCCTCGAAGTTTTCATGGATGATTTCTCAATCTTCAGGGACTCTTTTGAAAATTGCCTGGAAAATCTTAAACAGGTGCTAGCACGATGCATAGACACCAATCTGATACTTAGCTGGGAAAAGAGCCATTTTATGGTTCGAGAGGGCATTTTTCTAGGCCACATTGTGTCTGAAAGGGGGATAGAGGTAGATAAAGCTAAGATCGATCTCATATCCAATCTTCCTCCTCCCACCTCGGTCAGACAGATCCGTTCATTCCTTGGCCATGCCGGTTTCTATCGCCGGTTTATCTACAATTTCTCTCAAATTGCCCGGCCCCTAACTCTTCTCTTAGCTAAGGATGTCCCGTTCCAAATGGATGAATCTTGCATCAAGGCATTTAATTCTCTGAAGGAATCTTTGACCAAAGCCCTGATTCTTCAATCTCCAGATTGGCCTTTACCCTTCGAAATCATGTGTGATGCCTCGGATTATGCTATCGGTGCAGTTTTGGGACAAAGAATCAACAAGTGTCCCGTAGTGATATATTATGCAAGTCGCACCCTTGCAGATGCTCAAATGAATTATACCACCACCGAAAAGGAATTGTTAGCCGTAGTTTTTGCCCTAGAAAAATTCAGATCTTATCTTTTAGGGGCAAAAGTCATAATCTATTCTGATTACTCAGCTCTAAAATACCTGTTGACCAAGAAGGATACAAAGCCTAGGCTTATTAGATGGATCTTACTCCTTCAGGAATTTGATTTGGAAATTCGGGATAAGAAGGATTCTGAGAATGTGGTAGCTGACCACCTATCCCAAATTCCGATCTCTGAAAGTACACCAATCACTTATTCCTTTCCTGATGAGCATCTACTGACCATTTCTCACACTGCTGCACCTTGGTATGCTCATATTGTCAATTACAAGGTGACTAATCAGCTTCCGGAAGGATGGACTAAAAGTGAAAAGGACAAATTCTTTTCTCAGGAAAAATATTATTTCTGGGAGGATCCTGAATTATTCAAATTTTGTCCTAATCAAATCATTAGGCGATGTGTTCTTGAAGAAGAACAACAGAGTGTTCTTAACTTCTGCCATAATCTGGCTTGTAGGGGCCACTTCTCAGGAAAGAAAACTATAGCCAAAGTCCTGCAAAGTGGTTTTTACTGGCCCACACTTTTCAAAGATGCCCATGAATTTAGCAAAACTTGCCTCCGATGTCAGGCCGTAGGAAATATGGCGAAAAGGGACATGATGCCACTCAACCCAATCTTAGTGGTTGAAGTCTTTGATGTTTGGGGAATTGACTTTATGGGATCTTTTCCACCCTCTTTTGGACATACATATATTCTGGTAGCGGTGGATTATGTCTTAAAATTGATTGAAGCAGTAGCCACCCGAACCAATGATCATAAAGTGGTCATTAAATTCGTTCAGAAGAATATATTTTCTCGGTTCGGGTGGCCTAAAGCTATCATAAGTGATGGGGGAACACATTTTACGAATTACCAATTTCGAGCTTTGCTTAAGAAATATGGGATTAATCACAAAGTAGCTACCCCTTATCACCCCCAAACCAGTGGCCAAGTGGAAGTTTCCAACAGGGAGATCAAGAATATTCTGCAAAAGTCCGTTAGGCCCGATAGAAAAGATTGGTCTGAAAGATTGGATGATGCTTTATGGGCCTATCGGACCGCTTACAAAACTCCTATTGGCATGCCTCCTTATCGCCTGGTTTTTGGAAAAGCGTGCCACCTTCCGGTGGAATTGGAATATAGGGCTTATTGGGCCATCAAACAAGTCAATCTGGACCTAGCCCATGCTGGTTCCCACCGAACCTTACAACTGAGTGAACTGGAAGAGTAGCGCAACGAGGCCTATGAAAATTCAAAAATTTATAAAGCCAAAACTAAAGCTTTTCATGATAAACATATTGTGAGAAAATCCTTTCTTCCAAATCAGAAAGTTTGGCTATTTAACTCTAGGCTCCGCTTATTTCCAGGAAAACTGAAATCTAGATGGGATGGACCATTCGTGGTCGTTAAAGCCTTCGATCATGGAGCCGTCAAAATTCTGAATCCCAGAGTGGGAACACTTTTACTGTTAATGGTCAACGGTTGAAACCATTCATTGAAAATCTTCAAAATGAGCCACCTGAATCCATTGAACTGAGTGATGCCCACTAACTGAACTTCCGTCTGGCTGAAGACGATAAACTTAGCACTTGTTGGGAGGCAACCCAATATTTTATTTCCACTTTGGTATTTCTTTTCCTTTTAGGTCCCTGAACAGCAATCGCCGTGGGTATGTCGCATCCTCGTCATTACAGGTTGTTTTGCTCCTTCACAAATTCTCTTCTGGCTGACATGTTTTCCATATCTTTTATGCCATTAAGGACAATGTCAATCAAGTTGGGGGGTGGGACAATCAATTTGATATGCATTTATCGAAAATCTTTTGAAGAAAACTGATATATTTCACTGAAAAATGGTCAAATTTTTCACATCCTAGGAAAATTGCATGAAAATCATATTTTATTAAGTAAATCTTTAACAAATCAGTTTTTTTTTGTTGTCACATTGGTTAAAGAACCTTCAAAGTTTAAATATCCCACTTTACAAAAGTCCACGGCAAGATGATTTTCATACACACACGGCAACTTAGAATAAATAAAAGATCTTAAAAGTATAGAATTGCTGGAATTAACCTCAAGGATAAGACTACTTATTCTAATTTTTTTTTTCGGTTGAATGAAGGGAATGTGTAGGATCCGTAATAGGGGACTGTCCCACTCAGCACTCTAAAAGAGGCGGTCATTTAAAATGGACAGCTGTAAACACTAAAGGCAATAGAAGGCGGTAAAATAGTTAAAGGAAGGTAGGTGGCAAAAAATACGCACCTCCCCTCAGGCAATTCAAAGAGAGTGGCAAAAAGTACGCACTCTCAAAAGTAAAAGTACAATAAAAAAAAAAAATGCCATGCTAAAAAGTCCATCGTTCCAAAAATATGACCAAGTCGTAAAAAAACCCTCTTTCTCTCTTTTTAGAAATCCGAATCCTGTCCCTTCTCGAAGCCTCCCACGTTCCTTCTCCTCTTCCAATTTCTCCTATATATAATTCCAACTCTCTCTAAACCGTAGCCTCCTCCTCCTCTTTCTCCAGCCGTAAACCCTCCATTTTTAAATTCCTAGTCTCTCTCGGATTCTTCTCTCTCTTCTATTCCTTCTCCTCTCCGCAACCCTCCTTCTCGTTTTTTTTAACAGCAGCCGTAGTCCTCTCTTTCTCATGGTCTCTCTTTCTCTCCCTCTGTCCTCTTTCTCTCCGTTTTTTTTTTCCAGCCTCCCGTATCCCTTCTCTCTCTCGCCAGCTCCTCGCATCACACCAGCAACCGGCTCCCACGCCCTCCCGGAGCACCTGTGCGTTCCCAGCGCCCTCCACGAGCAGCATCCCGCAGCCGGTTGAAGCTCCTCCACGCCTGCATGCCGGCGAGGCCACCTGCACCTCCGCGGCAAGCTCCTCCAGGCAGCTGCACGCACGCCAGCATCAGATCCACGCAGATGCACGCATGCGGCAAGTCTCCACGTGCTGCCCCATGGATGAATGCTGCACCGTCCACCAACAGCACCCGTTGAAGCTCTACCTGCATGTTCGTCCACACACCAGCCGGCAGCCTCCTCCAGCAAGCTCCTTCCATGCAGCATCTACAAACCCCTTCAAGTTCCATGTGGTGAAGCCGGCCTGCTGCACCTCCAAGCTGCATGCACCTGAAGCTCCCAAGCAAGTCCACGTGCAAAGCCAGCCCCTCTCCCCAGCAGCTCCAGCAAGCCACCGACGGCTTCCACGCAGCAACAAGCTTCTTTCCTCCTGCATGCATTGAAGCCAGCAAGTCCAGCCTTCCACCACGCAGCAGCTCCTTCCTCCAGCTGTCCAAGCGTGAAGCCAACCTCCAGCAGCAGCTTCTTTTCTTTCTACACACCAGCACCTCAAGCTTCCTCCTGCAAGCAACCGGCAGCAACCTGAAGCTTGGACCACTGCACCACTCTCCTTTCTTGCGGCTCACTGCGCCGGCAGACCTACCACTGTTGCTGTGTTCTTTCTTTATTCCCTCCCCACTAGTTTAGTATTAGGTTATTTAATTAGGGGTATTTGCTGGATATTTGATGTTTAATGATATTTTCTTAGTTGTTAGTTTATTTAATTAGGGTGAGTTAGTAGTTTACACAATTAAACAATAGCTTTTTTGTGTTGTTATAATTTTCTTAGTTGTGTTCAATTTAGAAGTTTTGTTATTTTTATAATATTTTGTTAATCTTTCTCTCCTCAATTTTAAATATGATTATATTTGTGCTTTTACTTAGTTTAGTTAAATTTGTAAACTTAGTTTAATTTAATTAGATAGTTAATTAATCAATTCAAATTCCTAATTTTTCTAGATAATTAAAATCTAAGGTTTTCGAAATTAAAATCTTAACTCCCTGTGGATCGACTCGGACTCACCACTATTAATTTTCAAAATTGAATTTGAGTGAGGCGGATAAATTTAGATTGAACGTTTTCATGAGTGTTTAACGACGCACAATTCGAAACGATCAACTGTAGACTGGTTGAGGTGGCCTGAAGCCTTGCTGGTTCTGTGATCACTGCCCATTGTACTGTGATGGCTGGTTTCTCATGAATTGAGCCTAGTTGTTATTCATTGTATTAATCTGCTCCTGGGATAGAGTGCCTTCAGTAGTTGGACCCATTGTGGAAGAGCTAGGGACATTAGGCTTCTTAGGTGGAAGCCTGTTAGGTCTATGAGGATCAAACACGCTAGAGAACGTGGAATGCTTGAAGGCGTTCTGGGCATAGCGCGCCCTTTCATAAAGGTCAACCATGTTGGTCAAATTATTCAAAGTTAAGACCAATTTGTATTGTGGTGTGGCATTTGCTATCATCATTTTCACCTGGTCTGACTCGGAGGTGGTCCTTTACCTTCTCTGCCATGGCTCACCATCTATCTGCAAAAGCTACGAAGTCCTCATCGGGCTTCATTTTCGCAACTACTAGATCCATTATAGACAGGGATGGAGCAACCTTGTCCTTATATCTCTGCAGAAACTTCCTGGACACTGTATCAAAGTCTTCGACATCAGTGGGGTCCATTGAGAAAAACCATTGAAGTGCTGACCCTTCCAACGATCTTCTAAACAAGAAGGCCAATGATCTTTTATCATTATGCCAGAATGAGGATTCATACAGAAATTCTTTTAGATGAATAAATGGGTTACCTGAGCCACTATACTTTCTGTAAACTGGCATCTCAAAGGGTAAGAGGTGGAAGAATGGCAGAGTCGGGATAGAGATCTCAGGAGTAGCTTTAGTGTTCATCATCCTTCTATAGTTTTTGAACTGCTCGTCCATTTGATTGATCTTAGTAAACAAGGCTTGAGTAACCAGATTTGTTGACTGAGGTGATGGTGCTTGGAAGGTCTGCCTCCTAGAATAGCTAGGGTAAGGAGGGCAGTATGGCTGTGAACCGAAAGCATTTCTATCGTGCCCGAAGGCATTCTGAGGAGTGGGAGTATGCGGCCTAATTGGGTACCGAGAGCTAGATTGCTGAGGTCCCGTTTGCCTAGGAGTATAAATTTGAAGGCCTTCCATGGCCTGAGTAGGAACTTGATGTAGAACCGGAGGAACTGGAATGTGCTGTTCAGGTGAACGTAAAGGGGTCTTCGCTTTCAGTATAGACTGGATTGCCTCAAGTTGTTGAGGATCCACATGGGTAGCTAGAGCTCCCATAACAGAGACCAGATCAGGAGGATGTGTAGATGAAGGCTCAGCTTGATCTTGAGCTTCTTCAAAGGTGGGATTGGAAACGACATGAACGTGAGAACGATCACCAATATTTGGATTGTACTGATCATAAGTGAAACGGACATGGTTCTGAGAGGTATAAGCATCTCCCTCGTGTCCAGTTTGGAATTGATTGGGGTTGTAAGGGGCATGAGCATCTCCCTCGTCTTCAGAATAGGATGTATCATAGCTTTGAGGTGCATGAGCATTTCCCTCATACTCGAACAAATTATGCTACTCGTAGGCAGCGATGCCGATGGTCCTACCTGAACGTAACATCATGGTGTCTAATTAATCAAAGATTCAAACAAGTTTGAACAGTGATTTATCAAAAATGTGGATGCATACGTTGTTTTGGAAATTTCTTGTTGGATTTAGATGAATTTTAAGGACCAATTCACTCGACGGGGAGGATCCTAGTTTCAATGTGATTTTCCGCCATTATTCTCTATGACTCCACTCACAACGATATCAATGTTTACCCGGTACTTCAAAGGTATAACCACCCGATGAGCAAAGATGATTTTTTCGCTTTTAGAGACTTACGGAGGTCCCGACACTAACCACTCTAATTTGACCGAGGGACCAACCCCAGTCAGAGAGAGATGAGAGCGCCGAGAAGGGTGTTGCTAAAAAATGAGAGTAAACTCCGGATGATGATGTCCTGTGGTGGGATGGCCTCTATTGCAATATATAATGGGTATAATATCAAGAAAAATCAAAGATCCAAGAATCGATGGGCGGAAGGAATCGTGCTTGCATGGCGTCGTCTGGTTCGATGCTATTCAAGACAGTAAACCTACTGTCAGCAGTGCCTTGGGTAACAGGGGAAAGAGGCTAAAAGGCGTCGGGCCTAGGCGACGTCTTTTAAAAGGCGTCGTTTGGGCTCGACGCAATTCAAGGCCCGTAAACTGTAAATCAAAAGGCCAACATGGGCATTTCCCTCTCAAGCAACAATGATATATAGCATATCACTTTATCATGCGAAATCTATTTCAAATTGATAGGTTTTATCATGCAAACACTGAAACATCAACTGAAGCATTCATACTTATCAAACCACAATTTTTTTAAGGCAATCAGTGGAGGGCAAAATATTGCCACTAAGGAGTGCACAAGGTGCACGTGGGGAGAAATCTAACAAAACAACCATGGCCCGAGAGACACAAAGGGTGTACACGAGGGTGCCAAAGGATGCACACAAGGGTGCTAAATGATGCACACGAGGGCGCCCAATGGAAAAGAAGAGTAAAGTGAAACAAAGAACGGCAAGACAAGTCCCACCGTGATCGCCAAAAAGCTGGGGTGCTAAAAAATACATCATGCTATCTTGGAATTTCAGTGTTAACATAGATAAACAATAAATAAAGTGTGATGTGATCGCCAGAAATCGAGGGTTTCAAAAGAAGGGTTTGATCGCTACTTACCTTGTGGATTTGGGAGAGTTGGGCTCCTTTTGTTTCCTCCTCTTCGGCCGGCCGAAGAAGAAGAGCCTCTTTCCTTTTCTTACTCTTTTTTGGTGATTTTTCTTCTTTTCTCCAAGTCCTTCTTCTCTTTAACTTCTCTCTTCAAACCTTGAAAAATAATCAAAACAAAAGAAGGATGATTAGAGCTAATGGTATAGTGTAGTACCTATTCTAATAAGCAAACTAAGCATGAAATCTAACTAGAGAACTCACTTGTTTTTTATCTTTTAAACCCCTAACCATAGGAACATGGAAATAAATGTAGTGTGTGTGCGTGTAACATGAAGTGATGAGATGATATGAAATTAATGAAAATGGTAAAAAATCTATAAGAAAAACAATGATTAAAATTATTGAAAACTATGAAAATTAGGAATATGAAGTAAAGGGAAAGAAGGTGGTTGGCCCCTCCATAGTCCTTGGTCTTCAGTGCTTCGATGAAAGAAGGAAGAAGATGGATGAAGCCCTCCAATTGTTGTCTACGTTCTTCACCAAGAGGGGCTCCTTTCACCTTGATGGGAGCTCCAAAACCTCCAATTGCTAACTTTCTTTGAAGGCCAAGAGGCATGTATATTTATAAGAGGTGATTTGAGAGTAATTTAACCTTAAAAGGCCTCTTCCATGTGTAGACATGCTAATTTTGACTTCATATTGAGTAAATTTCATGTCACAATTATAATGTCCCAAAATAGTATGATGTTTAATCGTTAATTATTTTTTAGTGATTTTTCTCAAAAATTATTGATTAGCGTCGCCCTAGGACGACGCCATTTAGATTCAAAGCCGAAATCAGTTCGGAATTAAACTCCTAAATTCAGATAGATTTAACTGAATAGCGTCACCTAAGGGAGATGCCATTTAAGTCCTAATCAGTCTGGATTTCTGATTTCTAATTCGAATTAATTTTCTAATTATCTAAAGAACGTCGCCCCAGGGAGACGCAATTTGAGTTTCCTAATATATTTTGGTTTCTTTTTTGGATTTCCTTTCTATTTTGGCCGCTTTAATTAGCCAAGTGGTGTCCCGTCTGAGTGACACAATTTGAGAGTTTCCTGATAAGCATTATTTGGCCGAGATCATCCGGTTTCCGAAGTTGGGAAGGTTGCAAACTCCTCCATGCTCATCCAAGGTAAGTCCGACTGCAGGAGAGAGTCCTTTTGAAGCCCAAAACAACCCTAATTGAAGCTTCTATATATACATATGTACATTGACCTTCAAAGAGGTTGATAATTGGTGATTTTGAAACTCAAGACAAGGTGTTTGGAGGCTCTATAGGAGAAAAATGTAGACAGTAAGAGAAACCTCATCCAAAGCTTTTTCTTCTTCATCTTCTTTACTCTTTGAGGCCTTTGAAGATCAAGGCTATGGAGGAGCCAACCAACCATATTATTCCCTTAATTTCTTTCTATTTATTTCATAGATTCATTATTGTTCATCTTATCACTTCATGTTCACACACACACATCATATTTTCCACACCTATATGCATATTAGGGGTTTAAAGAACACCAATCAACTGAGTAGATTAGTTTAGTTACATGTTTAGAATCTTTGATAGAATAGATACTACCTCTTTTTTAGTTCTAATAGAATTTTTCTTTGTTTAATCTTTCTTGCAAGGGAATCAAAGATCAAAAGAAGGAGATCAAAAGGGAGCAAACAAAGGACAAACCACAAATCTATCAAAGTAAGAACAAGAACGAAAATGACTCCTTTTCTTTGGCCGACCAAAGAGAGGGAATTAAGAACTCTACTCTCCCAAATTTGAAAGGTAAGGCGGTTACTTTTCTTTTGAAACTTAACAGTTTCTGGCGATCACACTTTCTTTAGTTTTTAATAGTTTTATTCATCATACAAACAACATGAAATTCATGAAATTCATGAAAATCACACACACGATTAGAGCATTCATAGCTTTTTGGCGATCACGGTAGGACTTGGTCTTACCATCTTTTAGCATTCGTTCTTGCTTTTTATCATCGGGCACCCACGGTGCACCACTTGTGTCCCTCGGGCATTCCTTTCACCGATTGGTGATTTTAGTTATTTTTATCCCTACGTGCACTATGTGCACACCCCTTTGCGGCAAGCGCTTGTCCTCCCGTGATTGATTGGAAGTTGTGAGTGTGATAGGAAGTGTGTGGTTAATTGAGTTTATGTTTGTTTGCATGATAATAAATCTATTTAACTTGAGTTTGCATGATCAATTAGGTTTTTGTTTATCTTGATAATTTGGGAGGGGATTGTCCCCAGAATTGCTCTATGTTTATAGTTTCTAGGCTCTAAATAGCGTCTAGACAGAGAGACGCGATTCAAACCGCGTCGCTGTTCCAAGACGCCATTCAGCCTCATATTCCTGTTGGCACTATTGCATGTGGTTTTGTTAACAGAAGAAGTTTTTGCCTTGAATAACGTCGATGAACAGCGAAGCGATTCAAATAGTTCCTTCTTTGCTCGTAAGTTCTCAGATCATTGGTTTTTTTGTTACCTATATCTATCTTATACTACATTAGAGACTATCCAGGCCATAGGTCATCTGTATTGGGACTCACCTCCCCCCCCCCTCATAAGAACACCTTTCTTAACATCTTCACCTCTCTTTGACTGGGTCGGTCCCTCGGTCAGATTAGAGTGGTTGGTGTTAAGACCTCCGTAAGTCTCCAAAAGCAAGGTATTCATCCTTGTTCATCGGGTTGGTTGTGACAATTGAAGTCTTGGTTAGTTATTCATAACGTTGTGAGAGAACCGTAGAGTATAACAGTGGAAAAATTGAACTGAAACTAGGATCTTATCCCGTTGAGTGAATTTGTGTTTAAAAATCCAAATAATTCAACAAGGAATCCTAAGTTAACGTAACCATCCACTTGTTTGCTAATCCTTTGCACAACTTGTTTGAAGCTCTGTCAATATTTAATATCATGATTCTCTGATCAGGTAGAACCGTCGGCATGGTTGCCATTAAACAAGAAGATATGTTTGAATACGAGGCAGATGCTAATGCCCCTCGCTATTATGATTATCATTTTGAGAATGGGGGAGATGCTAATGCCCCCCATGACTCCAACTTATTTCACGCTGAGTACGAGGGAGACACTTATGTCCCTCATCAGGCCTAGTTTACCCATGGCCAGTATGATCATGGTACCAATCATCCTTATGTGCACGTAATCTCCAATCCCACTTATGAGGAGACTCAAGATCAAGCTGAGCCTTCGTCTACCAACCCTCCTGATCTAGTTACCGTCTTGGGAGCTCTAGCTACCTACGTCAATCCTCAACAACTTGAGGCTATCTAGTCCATTCTCAAGGGGAAGACGCCCTTGCATTCTGCCGAACCAAATCCCATGGTTCCCCCTGTTGTTCGTCAAGTTCCCCCCCTCACCATATCCCCTCTGTTCATCAAGCCATAGACGGCCTTCATATTTCTACTCCCCGGCCATCTGGGCCACAGTAATCTTCCTCGAGATACTCGGCTAGACCGTATACGCCAACTCACCAAAATGCCTTCGGGTATGGCGGAAGCGCTGCTGGACCTCAACCGTACTGCCCCCCTTGCCCCAGTTACTCCAAGAGGCAAGCCTATCATGCTCCATCACCTCCTCCTCCCCAAATCGATCTAGTGACTCAGGCTCTACTCACAAAGATGGACCAGATGGATGAGCAATTCAACAATTTTAAGAAAATGATGGGAGTCAAGGTTGTACCTGAGATCGCTCTCCCTAGTCTGCCAGAATTTCATCTGCCGCCTTCTAAAATGCCAGTGTATAGAAACTACAATAGTTCTGGTAACCCCTTCACCCACCTGAAGGAGTTTATGTACGAGTCTTCCTTTTGGCAGATCGACAAAAGGTTGCTGGCATTCTTGTTCAGGAAATCATTAGAGGGACCAGCCCTTGAGTGGTTTTTCTCTTCGGACTCGTCTGATGTGGAGGATTATGAAATTGTGTCAAGAAAATTTATCTAGTGATACCATGATAGAATTGCACCGTCCCCATTAATAACTGATTTAGTGGCTGAAAAGATGAAGTCTGATGAAGACTTCATTACCTTTACTGATAGATGGAGGAGTATGGCAGAGAAGATAAAAGATCACATGTTTGAGTCAGAACAAGTGAAGATGATGATTGCCAACACCATGCCCCAGTACAAGCTAGTCCTCACGTTAAACAACTTAGCTAGCATGGCAAAATTATATGAGAGGGCACGTTATTGCCAGAACGCTTTCAAAGAATCAACCTTCTCCAGCATCTTTGACCCCTATAGATCCAGCAGACCTCCATCTCGGAAGCCTGTAATGCCAAATTCTCCTAGCATGGGTCCCACTACTGAGGGCACACTCTCCCATGAACAAATCAGCACCATGAATAATAACCAATCGCAGTTCATGAGGAACCAACAACAACAGTTGCAGTATATAGGGCAGAGACTGCCAAATCAGTAGGGCTTTAGGCCGCCTCAACAATCATACCAGCTAGCTTACAGTCAGCCTCAGCAGCAATATCAGCAGACGTTCAACCAGTCACTTCAGCAGCTAGCATACCACAATGTAGCCCCCTCAGGTGATTACAACCAGCAAAGAAAACCTTCAGGCCCGAAGAGGGCATCTTATCCTCTACTCCTGGAGTCTCTATCTGACATCTTCAACCCCCTTATGGAAGCCAATGCTCTAGTATTGCCTAAGGAGAAAACAATCTGGGCCCAAAATGTTGATGCCTCCAGATATTGTGTCTTCTACAGGCAACCTGGGCATACAGTGGATGCATGTTTCTAATTCAGGGATTACATCCATGATCTCAATGATCAAGGGGGTATTGATTGGGAGGACATGAGAAAATACATAGCTGCCATGAAGGCGAGGAGACCACAGCCGCAGCAGCAACAGCAGCCACAACAGCAGCAACAACAGATGCAAAGAGCACCAACACAGGCAGCAACACCACCAAATATGGGTATAGTACAGAACCCGCTGCCGAAGCATCAAAACCAAGTCGCCCCAATTCTTACTAATAGCCAGTTTGAGGCTAATAGGAGGCAACAATGGAAGGAAGAGGAATCCTCCTCTGTCTACTCAATAGGCCACATCCCGAGTACCACCGAGCAACTACCTCGCCGCATTCTCCGCATACCCAAACCAGAAATCATAACCATCACTTTGATACCAACACCCGCCTACCATAGACCCAAACCGCAATCCTAAACCCTTAAACCCGTTACCCCCATTCCCTCCCTCATCTATCTTCCTTAAACCCATTACAACCCCCCCCCCCCCACCATACCCCCACCAAATAACCCTCCGCAACCCACCCACGAACCCCTCCTACCTTCTAAACCCTTGCTCCGCATTCCATTCCCAACATCACCCGCACCAATTACCTACCCCAATTCCATACAACCCGCTAAACCACTCATCTACGTTCCAGCACCTCTACCAAACAATCCCCTACCATCACCCGTTTACGAACCCATTACCCCCTCTAAAAACCTCATCAATACGGCGGTACTTAAGATCTCACCTAGACCTTACAATATTGAATAGCACACGCTCCTGAGCGATAGAATCTTCAATAAGGTCTTCCCTCAATCTACAGTAAGAGACGGCCCATCACAGCCATCAAAAGAAATTCATAATGAAGAGAGTGCACCTGGCACTCAATATGACCTACTGAAGCAGCTGGACAGAACACCGGTATGTATTTCCATACTAGAACTGATCAAAAGATCCAAGATCCATCAAGAGGCTCTGATGGGGTATCTGCAGAGAGTGATGGTCAGTGAAGATGTGTCAGTAAAGAAGATAACTGCACTACTAGTTTCACAGGGGGATCAACCCTCTATAACATTCCACACATCTGAATTAGCACCACCACCAGCCAGGAGCATGGCACTAAACATTACAGTTAACATTTGCAAAAAGGTTGTTGATGCATGTCTGGTTGACACAGGGGCCTCTATTAATGTGTTATCACCAAAGACCTTAGAATTCTGTTGTGTACCCAAAGAAAAGTGGCTGCCTTCCCCCATCTCTATTACCACCTACGACAACTCTACCCATTCTCCTCTGGGAATGGTTTTACTTGAAGGTATAATTAGGTCCCGTTTGTCATGCCGAGGTCGAGTTCCACATTTTGGAGACCGACCCTTCTTTAAAAGGTATCATTGGCCATCCCTGCATCAAATCCTTTGAGGCCATACCCTCTACGAACCATCAATGCCTCAAGTTTCCTTATAAGGGACGGGTTATTAAAGTAACGAGCATGCCGATCCTTGTTGTTGCTCATTCTTTGAACATCAAGCCGACTCCTTTACTTGGCCGACAACCTATTATGTCGGTATTACAGGTTTGTTCTCTTTCTGCTGATCCTTTGAAAGCCACTATACATGTTCCTTGCCCAGTTGATGCTGTGAAAAGAGGGAAGTGCGTAAGTACCCCTGGCTGGGACATCATGATGAAGGGCGGTTACGAACCTAGAAAAGGCTTGGGCACACAACTGCAGGGCAGAACCACGCCTATCAAAGACAACAAAAGGATACCTGGTAATGGTCTGGGCTATAGGCCTGCAAGGGTGAGGCATCACATCGTTCTGCAGCAGAAAGATGAAGACGGTCAGAAAATATGGAAGACAATGACCATACCGTGCAAAGAAAATCGGGATCCCTTGACTTGGACCTTATATACACACTTCATTAAGGGACCCGTGATTAATCATGACAATGACAACACGGTGGTAATCACTTCCCACTTCGACCCACATGACATATATGGGAGAGATTTAGCCAGGCATTGTTATTAGTTGCTGACATACCAATCCTTGGAGGCTCTGCGGCCGATGAAGAGGAGGAAGATTCAAGTTCAGAATGTGAGTGGTACTGCTGGTTTGACACATAGGACTTGTGCATTGCAGTTAATAGACTATTCCTTGATCCCTCAGAATCGAAGTGGCCGCCACTGATAGATGAGTTGACTGAAGGGCCTAAAGCTATTTTTGATAAGAGAATTTTGCTGAGTAAGGAGACAGACGAAGGGGATCCTGATGACCCTACCAACTTGGATTCACCACTGATTGTCTTTGGAGGGGAACCTATCCCTATCATGTTTTCACTCTCCATATCCTATTCCGTACTCTGCTTCTGACCCCGACTTGGTAAAGGGTCATTACTGAAGATATTCCTCTGGTTCCGCCCATCATGGTCACTTTGTCCCCTCGGGACCTACTTCATCAGATTCCTCTCGATCTTAAGAGGATCTATGATTCAATTTGAGACATATTGCTATATGATCCCCCCAATCCTTTGGCCTTGGTGCCGTTACCTTCTTATTCTCCTCCTTTCTAGATTCACTCTTGTTTTATGATAAACTCCAATAATCTCCAAAAATAAAAGCCAATTTGGCAACTCCCTCCTTTTGTATCCTCGTCGAGGAAACATCATATTACTTGTCCGAATATACCCTATTGTGCGGGTCACTCGGGGAAGATTCTCTTTTAGATCTGCTTTGCCCATCCTCTCGGGAGGATTCACCTGTATTCTCTCATATACTCCTTGATTTTTATCTTTGTTCGTCCTCACTAGGTCAGGATAGTGAGTCTAGCGGTAGGCAATTTAATGAAGTTAGGGAGTCTAGTGAAGTTAGTCAGGTTAGGAAGTCTAAGGGTAGACAAATTCCAGATAGATATCTCTAGGATCTAGCATTAAGATGCTTTTTGTGCTCTCAAATTCTCCAACTGTTAGAGAATCCCATTCAGATGCCAGAAGAATGTGAAATTGATGAGTTAGTCGTTGACGGGTATGCGGTGTACGAACTTCTACATGAGAAAGACCCCATTGCTGAAGATGAGGAAGATGATGAGAATGCAGCTGAGACGTATGCTAGTGGAGTGAAGAGATTTGATGAACCGTTAGTTGCCATAGAAGAGCCTACCAAAGAGATTAATCTAGCGACTGACGACAAGCCTAAGGTTGTCCTCGTCAGTAAAAATCTTTCTAAAGCAAATGAGGAGGCAGTGTTTCAAGTTCTCAGAGACTATAAGGACACTTTCGCCTAGAGCTATAAAGATATTCCGGGGTTAGATTCTTCCCTAGTGGAGCATCGATTGACATTGAAATATGGAGCTAACCCGGTTAAACAGAAGTTGAGGTGATTCCACCCTCAGATGGCTTTGAAGATAAAGGAAGAGGTCTATAAATTGCATAAAGCCAAATTTATTAGAGTTGTCCTCTATGCGCAATGGGTGGCAAATATAGTTCCAGTCATGAAAAAGGATGGGAAGATCAGGATTTGCATTGACTTTCGAGATTTGAACCAGACGTGTTCTAAAGATAATTTTCCACTACCTCACATAGATGTACTCATCGACAATATGGCTGGTTATGAAACGCTATCATTCATGGATGGATTCTCAAGGTATAATCAGACTCGCTTGGCAAAAGAAGACCAAGAGAAGACGTCGTTCACTATACCTTGGGGTACTTATTGTTATGTCGTTATGCCGTACGGACTGAAGAATTCTGGAGTCACTTATCAGAGGGCAATGATGGTTATATTCCATGACATGATTTACATTGATTTAGAAGTGTATGTGGATGATCTACTAGTGAAATCCAAGACTAAGGCTGAGCATGCCAAGGTATTGGCAAGAGTTTTAGAAAGTCAAGAGAATATTAATTGAAGATGAATCCCAAAAAGTGCGTATTTGGTGTATCATCGGAGAAGTTATTAGGATTCATCGTGAGCAAACGGGGCATTGAGATCGATCCCAACAAGGTTGAGGCTATTAGAAAGATGCCACCTCCCCGAAATTTGAAAGAATTAAGAGAATTGATCGAGAGGTTTCAATTTATTCGCCGCTTTGTCTCCTAGCACTCACAAAAGTGTAAGCCGTTTTACGAGCTTACTAAGCCGAGAGTCAAGTTTGATTGGGACGATAAGTGTCAGGAGGCATTTGATGGATTGAAGATATATTTAGCAAGTCCTCCTGTCTTGAGACCACCATCTCCGGACGAACATTTGATTTTATATATTTCTGTCTTGGATGATGCGGTGGGGGCTGTCCTAGCACAAGAGGATGAAGAAGGGAAGGAAAGGGTAGCCTATTATCTTTCTAAACTCCTCAATCCCGTAGAACAAAGATACACGGCGATGGAGAAAACTTGTGCTACATTGGTCTGGATGGTTCAGAAATTGAAGCACTACTTTCTAGCTCATGAAGTCCATTTTATTGCTAGGATGAATCCCATCAAATTTCTTCTCAAGAAATATGTTCTCACCGATCGACTAGCACGATGGCAAAGCTTTCTCTCTCAATTCGATATCATCTACATTCAACAGAAAGCAATCAAAGGCTATGCCAAAGCATAACATCTTGCTCATTACCCTCTTCCTTGTTTTGATCCAGTTCGATCGGAGTTTCCAGATGAGGAACTGATGCCCATAGATAGAATCAAAGATGATATGTGGACTCTACATTTTGACGTAGCTCTGAATTCTCATGGTAAGGGTATCGGCATTGTTCTTCTATCTCCTGAAGGTATCACCATTCCACAAGCCTTTCAGCTTGACTTTCCTGTCACCAACAATATTGCTGAATATGAGGCTCTTTTAGCCTGTCTCGAGGCCGCTCATCTCCATGGTGCCACCAAACTGCAGATTGTAGGTGATAGTCAGCTAATCCTTCACCAAATGCTTACCAAATACCGAACTCTTGATCCTAAAATCAAGCCTTATCAAGAACTCACATTTGCTTATGCCAAGTTTTTCACGAAATTGATCTTTGTCCATGTTCTTCGAAATCAGAACATTCTAGCCGACGCTCTAGCTTCTCTTGCATCATCCTTAAATTTTCCAATCAGCAAACAATTTGAATCGATCATCGTCCATAGGCGTTTTTCACCCGCCGTGAAAGACCCTTCATTCCTTAAGATTAAAGAGAAATTGCTGAAGAAGGTAAAGACGGAGATATAGTGGAGAAGCGAGAGATAATACTATTTGAATTGTAAGAAGAGATGGATGATGAAGAGAAACCATGGTATTTTGAGATTGCCAGATACTGTGAAGATCAGTACTATCCTAAAGAGGTCACAGCTGAGGAGAAAAAGGCTATCAGCAGACTTGCTCAGAGATACACTATAGTTGGAGGAGCACTTTATAAACAAGGTTTTGATGGTGTTCTTCTGAGATGCTTGGACGAAGATAAGCTTTGGAAGGTTATAGAAGAAGCTCATGTTGGAGTTTGTGGTAGCCACGTTAATGGACAGATGTTATCAAAAAAGATCCTTAGACAAGGATTCTACTGGCCGACCATAGAAGAGGATTGTTTAGGGTATGTTCGTAGCTGTGCTAAGTGTCAACTTCAGGCCGACAAGATCCATTCCCCTACATCTTCGCTCCATCCTGTTTCCTCCCCATAGTCTTTCTCCATGTGGGCTTTCGACATCATTGGACCCCTCAGTGATCTCAATTCCGGCATTAAGCAGAAATCCTTTAGTCTCACGGCAATGGAATACTTCACCAAGTAGGTAGAAGCCGAAGCTTACACGGAAGTCAAAACGTCTATAGTCTACAAGTTTATCATGAATAATATCATCACAAGATTCGGAGTTCCAAGCACCATCGTCATCAACAATGGACTACAGTTCATATCACAAGAGCTGAAGGATCTCTGCAACATGTATAAAATTGCATTGCATCATTTATCTCCATACTATCCGCAAGGTAATGGCCAAGCAAAAGCAACTAATAAGACTTTGATAAAAATTATCAATAAAACATGCAAGTCTAACCGATACACAGACTGGCCAAAAAAATTAATGGAGGCTATATGGGCATACTGAATTTCAATCTGTACGCCCACTGGGTAGACTCCATATTCCTTAACATTCGGAATGGAGGCGGTAGTTCCATATGAAGTCCTCATCTCGTCTTTAAGAGTACAGTTGAATAAGGAGTTTTCCCTTGATGAGCACCACTCAGCACTCCTAGCTCAATTGGAACTTTTAGACGAGAAAAGATGGTTAGCCCTAATCATGCACGAGTATATCAGAACAGATTAGCACGTTTTTATCAAAAGAAAGTCATTGAACGAAAATTCAAAGTTGGTGAAATAGTTGTTAAAAGAATCTTTGTAAAACCTAGTGGTCCGCGTTCTAAACTCCAACCTAACTGAGAAGCACCTTATGTTATCTCACATGCTTTCCTGGTAACGCTTATCGTTTAGTCAACGCAGAAGGGCAAGAGTTATCTCATCCCTAGAATGGTTTATATCTTAAGAAGTACTATCCTTAGATAAGTGTGTCGATCAGCATGGTGCAAGGGCCAGTGGGGTTTGAAAATGTGAAAACTCAAATTCCCTCAATAGTCTTTGACAATCTAATCCAAATGCATTATTGCACACACAAACACGTTTGATTCGTGAGTAACAAGAGATGTGAAACCTGAAGAACGTCGAATGCTTGACCAAAAGGCGTAAAAGTACCACTCATTCTTTTCAAAAGAAAACTTATGTTTTACTCTCATCCAACGATGTTGGAACAAGGCTTAATAGGAGGCCGTCATAAAAAAAAGGGGGAGATCCGCCCCACAAAAGACAAAAGAAAAATACAAAAGGCAAAATGCCAACAAAATCAAAGGGGCACTCAACATTACAAACGTTACATCAAGAGGCCACAAAATCAAATAAAAAGGGAGTAAAAGGTTGATAAATACCCCGCAAAAAGTGAAAATGACCGAACCCCAACAGATAATATGGTAAAAGAGGAACATCTTTTTGGGTCTCCAGAACCCTCTCGTGGGCTTTCTAGACCAATTCTTCCTTTTCTTTTAAAGTGGCGTACTCCAAACTTGAGGAATAGCTTAGGCTGACCAAGGGTCAGACCATCGAATAGGATCGCGAACATAAACATGACTCAAGTACGATGAGTCTAGATTAGGTCGTTGAAGAATGATTTGGGAATTAAGTTAATAAATGAACATACTCTTTTGATCCAAGTACCATGCTGGTCTTTAGTTTATTTAGTTGATGTCTTATTTCAAAATCACAAAAAAAAAAATTATATTTCAAAATTACCAAAAAAATTGAATATTTCAAAACCACAAAAAATAAAATGAAAAATTGAATATGAAAAAATCACAAAAAATTGGATATTTCGAAAATTGCAATTGCAAAACAAAAATATTTCAATTAGCATCTGCTTGTTAGATCATGAGTGTTGCACGGTTTAATTTTTAGTGAGCATTTACGTGCTTGTATGTTGCATTTGTTCCCCCTTTAATTGTCTTTATTTGCCTTCATTAAATAAAGGCTTCACCCCTTGACCTTTCTACCAAGGATAGAATCAAGTAGCCAGTTACTTAACTGGGCAAGGGGCTAAGTCCGAATAGATATTTAACTTGTTTGTTCAAAGCCATGCGTAGGTATGAAAGGAAAGTCAATAGAGAAGGGTACAAAGACAACTCAAGTATGAAGAAACACTCTTCATATATATCAAAAGTATTCATGTACAAGTGTAAGTCCATCTACAGGACTTCAAAATAAAAACAAGATACAGCAAAACAAAGGAAGATACATCAACATCAGCAGCCCTCACAGCTGACTCTCTCCTGCACCCTCATCATACTGACTCTGGGCCTCATCCGGTCCATCTGGCCCATGAGTCGGTGGCGGTGGTGATCCTATAGCACTTGGCCCTGCCTGGCCCGAAGAAATCGTGACGCTCGCAGTAAAGGCGCTCACCTATCCCCGCTCATGAGCTCGCAGACGTGCACGCCGATAACGTTCCTCTATGCTGCGCCTCTCGTGCTCGGTAACTCCAAGTTAGACTCGGAGAGAGGACATCTTTGTGTTAATATGGTGCCTCTCCTACCGCTCACGTTCCCTCTCCTCGGTGATAACCTCCAGGCATGACCGGAGGTGTGAAAGCTCCTGAGGAAGGTCACATGTGGAGAGAGCCTCGCCAACTGCTCCTCCAACTCGGAGACACGGGCCGCTCTACCCCGAGCCTCCTCAAGAGCCTGACAAAGCTCTTGAACCTGCAGCAGAAGACATTCATAGTCAACTAATCAAGCAAGCAAAGAATACCATGCAGAAATGAAGAAATCAAGTTGAAGACTTACCCGGGCAGCATCATCGTCCTCAGCCTGGGTGGCACGGCAGTTGGCTAGGGCCAACTGACTCCGCAAATCAGTGATGGTGGCCTCATGCGCGGAACTATAAGACGAGCCGGCGGTAGTAGAAGAGGAGGGAAAAGCCGCATGAGTATAAGCAGCACTCTGTAACAAAGAAGAGATCACCGTCAGTGTACCAACGTCAAAACAATTTGATAAAAGAAAGCATTTATGATTCATATTGCATGTCATGCTTACCAGTTCATTCAGATCTTTCTGTACTTGCTCTAACTGAGCCTTTGCATCCTGGAGGTGGCCTCGGAGGGTGATGATGGTGGCATCCTGCGCATCCTGCAAATTCATACCATATCATGTCATACATTCACAAATATAAGCAAGATAATTAAAAAAATAAAAGAAGCATTCATGTCATGCATATGCATCATACTTACATCGAGAGGACGGAGTGGCTAGAGGTGGGCCGCGTAGTGGGTCGGGTAGCAGTGAAGGTAAGCATCGCTGCTCACCTCCTGCGACTCCACCGATGTCCCATACCAATGCCAGTCATCCCACAGATCCGGGAATTTGGCACTCTAGTCGGTGCGGGATTGCTTGCCCCACATGGTCCTCCTGATCCCCTCCGGGATATCCTCCTCAACCCACTCCTGATGCAGCCCCAATGTCCGCATTACCAGCCTCAGGCACAGGAGTGTAATCTCATTCATGCAATGCACCCAAACCTGTCTCCCGAATCGGCCACATCCCTGCTCTACCCAGGGCTATCCTGCATTGTCCATACCTAGGTACGGATGCCGGATAACCTGCATTCATATAGGTTAGTCACATTGCATTTAATAATAAAAGTCAACAAGTTATGATAAACATCTAACATTTAAATCATCAATCAAAAATACAATTAAATGATTAACAACTAAATGTCAATTTAACAAATATGCACTTAAACGTTTAACAAAATAATTAATTAATAATTAAGCAGTTTAACGACATTTTAATAAAACAGATAATTAATCAAATATGAAACATAATGACAAATGGTAAGAAAAGAAATAAAACTCACCAAAAGCTCTGAGTAGTCGAGGAATTAATGGCGGAGGGTCGTCAGTTGGTGATACTGTGGCGCCATGTCTACTACCGGACGTCAACGCCGGGCAAGTGGAACTACCGCTGGCTGTGTGGATGGCCTCACTCGACCCAGAGGAAGATAGTAATAGCTCCAGACCTGCATAAAAGAACATGTAGTTAGAATCACATACATTGCATCATAAGTATTTAATGAAATGAACATATTTAAAATAAAGTAAATACCTGAAGAAATGGCGTGAAGTCGCTGATGGTGGTCTCCCGGTCCGGTGTGACGGCAGAAAGATCTGTGAAAAGGTGAGCCAGAAGGGCTGCACACTAAGCATATTCTCCTATTCTATCAAGATCTACAAGAAGACTCAAGAAATGATAGTGGATATAGTCGCCCTTGGTCCCAAACAAGAGTTTACCGAAGAAGAAGACTAAAAACCTCCTAAGGTCCCTATCTGCTCTAGCCCTATCAGAAGGATCCTGGCAATATGCCTCACTAGCCGCCTTGGTTAGTCTTGATCTCAGCTCAGCCCGGGACTCGTCAGTCTGCTGCCTAGGCTCCTCTAGTCCTGGGGATCTCTCCACTGCTGTCCTAAGGAGAGTCCGAGACTCTCAACCCTCTATCCCTATCACATCTAGTCCTAGCAACTCCTGAGCTAGTCCATGGTAATCGGGATACGTGATCTCGCTAACCTCTTGGCTTTCTACCCGGAGGCCGGTAATACTGCATACATCATCGAGACTGAGGATCATATGTCTCCAGGGCATCAGAATTGCCCTGCTCTCAACATGCCATCGCTCCCTTAATATCTGTAGCAGTACCAAGCCAATCCAGAAGGGCTCAATCTCCAGTATCTCTCGGAACCCCATCTCTGCCAACCACGCCTTTGGAAGTCCGAAAGACCATAGTACGCTGCTACTACCAGGTCCCATGATATCTTGGTCCTCATTGTCCCCTGCAATTACCAAATGACTCATCTAATTTATCATCGGGACATTAATAATCAATTTCTGAAATAAATTCTCAACATTTTTGAATAGCTTCTGGGCACAGGGACGCGTTTCAAAATGGCGTCCCTATCCCCAGACGTCTTTCACCACAGGTACCCCAAACCTATGGCTGAGCCCTCTTCCTCCAAATGGAATTCTCAATTATAAATAGGGGTTTCCTTGAGACTTACCAGGCATGGGCCGGCTTCCTCAGCCGGTGCATCCTCCGCAGCGCTCTCGTGAGCCACGGGAGGGAGTTCCTCGGCCTCCATAAAGTCCGCCACCTCCGCAAGCACCTCTGCTTCGGCTGGTGCTGCTCCGGGAGTTTCCCCGCCCTCAGGCAATTCCACCACCTCGATGACGGCCACTCAACGGTGTTTTCCACCAAGCCTGCTCGGACCTCCTTGTTCCATCGCGAAGGGAAGAGAGAGAGAGAGAGAACCAAGTGGAAGAGAGGAGTTTTGGAGTGAGAGAGTTTAAGAGAGAGAAAGGAAGTAAGGAAGATTAAGGGAAGAGTCGTCGGAGTTGGAGAGGACCGCCAGAGGATGAGGAGATTCGCTGGATTTGCGGTGATCGCCGGAGAGGAGGGAGAGAGAAAGTGAGGAGTGAATGAGGAAGAAAGGAGCTCGGGCTTGCACGACCCTGTTTGAGTTGGTTAAATCGCGTCTGGCGACAGCAACGCCATTCAGTGGTGCACAAACTGAGGCGGCAACAGAAAATTTTTGAAATTGCTTAAATGCATCCCCCATGAACGACGCCCTTTCGACTTTACCGCCTCTTTTGGTTAGGGCCGTACCACGAAAAATCTGGAAGGATTCTTATTCGCGTCTCCCTTACTAGATGTTATTCAGACAGTTACCGCAATAAAATCTCTAGAAAATAGGAGAGAGAAAGAGAAAGGCGTCTTCCTGACAAGATGCGATTTGGGCTTTTAAAGGATTAAATATTTATTTTTAAAAATTAAATTTGACTGAAAAGTGTCTCTCTGAGTCGACGCGATTTGAATTAAATAAGTCTGAATCTCGATGTTTTGAAGAAAAATCACAGTTTCACCTAAGGAAAAATTACAGAAAAATTGCAAGACATTAAGGGATAATCTTTATTGCATTAAGGAACAATTTTTCATTGAAAATAAAATCAAAGTACACTAAGTTGGAAGACAAGATTGAAGAGATTTCAAGGTCGGATCTTCTTAAGCTCTTTTACATAAGATTTCCACAATTCACGATTGGCTTCATGAGGAGTTTTTACACAACGGGTGAATCTGATGTTCCACAGAGTAGCAATAAGTTATGTCGCTTCAAAGTCTTCGACAATTCCCAATGCCCGCTTCTTGATTGGAGAAATAGAAGATATTTCTAGAAATTCATAGCGTGGCATACCAAGTTGAGGATGACAGCGATAAGGATTATAGAGAACGAACTCGGTTGCGCCGATCAGTCGAAGCTCTGTGCCAGCACCACGGCGAACTCGAACCGCCTTTTCCATTAGAGGAAGTGGCGTGGATTTGAATCCAGTTCTAGGCATAGCCTTGAAATAAGCTTGCCAATCAGCTCGAGTCTTGAAGTTGGGCACTCGATTTGTTATGTTGTCATTGAACTTCACAATGTTGGCAATATGGAAGATAAGACTACGCTGATACATTTGGGATATCCTTACAACTTTTTCTTCATTATGGTTGAATTTGAAGTGGAATTCCACCCATAGAGCTAAGAGTAGCATACTGCATAAGGAGATTGACCTGTAGAAGCTGCAGAGAGCCCACTGTAGAGATAGGCTAGAACTACTGTGCTGATTTGCTTTCCCTCGAAAATCCCATTGATTGCGCTTATCTGATCATCTTCTAAAACATTGTCTTAGGCAGAAAATAGTAAAACTCCAGCTAAGCACGTGGTGAATGCCTTCATCACGTTCTATGTGTCTTCATCCTTGAGATCTTCAATCTTCTTTAAAGTCCATTTAGTTAATTTAGTAAGATTAATTCCCTTCTTTGTGAGACAGCCTTGAATCTCCTTTGGCTTCTTTATGATCTTTTCCAACAATTGTTGACCCGTGATTCGTTTCCTCACCAACATCATATCACTCAAATCAAGATCATCATTGTTGATCTAGAGCTTAGAAAGGCCCAATAAGAGTTCGGCCTCTTCTAGAAGGATAGTGGCTTCGAATGTGGCAAAAAGAAAAGTATGAGTTTGAGGATGCCACAACTCGATCAAAACGCCCATCGCAGCCCAATCCATGCTCGTACTCTTGTAATGTTTGGCATGAATAACTAATCCTTGAATATGCCACTTGGATATATAAGATTGCATAGAGAGATTAATCTTGTTAACAAGTTTTTGGACCCAAAGAAGTGAAGAAAATCTTCTTGGACCGGGGAAGAAAGAATATCTCTAGATAAAGAAAAGAATTGGAATAGTTCTCTCTTGCTTATTGAAGAATTGAGAATTTAAAAAACATGGAAAGAGAATTAAAGAACATAGAAGAGGGAGTGATTAGAAGAGAGATTAGCTTACTTGTAAGTTAGGATCTCGCCCACTTAGATAATCTTTCACTTCATAGAGCTTTTCAATGGTCTTCCTCATCCTTTTGTTTGAAGAATCTTGTGAAGAATTTGCCATCTTTCTTCCTTGATTTCTTCTTGTTCTTGAGTTTTGGAGAGAACCCTTTAGCTTTCCCTCTTAATTGTGTATTGTAATGCTTTGATATGAAAAGAGGGAGGTTTTATAGAGAGATTTGCGAGATTGAGAAGCCCTTTCTGAACTGGAAGAGGGATGTGCATTGAAGGAAAGTGGAGTTTGGATTGGAGTCAGAACAGAGAACAATTTCTGTAAGTTAAATGGCGTTTGGACGGGATCTGTCTTTCTGTTACTTTTCCAAGATTCTATAATCGCATGATATTTAATTACTATTTGCTTGAAGTTACTGATGAATTCTGAATGCAGACAATTCAAGAAAAAAGAAGATGAAGCTAAAATTTCAAATAAAGTCCCACTGTGGGAGTTTCACTGAGTCCTAGCCGTGACTAAAAAGACGGTCATCTCTATCCTTATATTTCTTTCATGTAATTGATTTGCATTATTATTACTATATGATAAATATTTATTAGAGTATATCAAGGACCTTGTGATTTTGATGAAACAGGAATTTGAGTTCCCCTTCAACAAAAACAATGATAATTCCAGAAGATTCTTAATCGCACGGATAGGACGTTAGATTGTTAATTGATGGGGACGATGGTTCCGCTTTTGTGAAACGGTGTGTTGATAAACGAGTTTCGGTTCAGCACTGAATTACTAGATTGGTATCTTGACTCATCAATAATAGTTTAACAATATTATTCTTGATTAATTTATATTTTATTTTATTTTAATTTTTCTTTTAGCCTAGCATGCATCATGTAAGACTTTGAAATAATTGTGATAAGAATTAATTCTTGATTAAATTTCAGACCATTGTTCAAAATAAATCCGAACATGATATATTCTATTCTGAATTGATCTTTCAATTATCTTTGAGGTTTTCTTGAAGATATCTTTAAAATTCTATCCTTATTAGGATTCTTTATCTCAAATTTTCTTCTTTCCTTTTAAGATCCATCATGGTTGTAACACGTCCACATTGGCTGGTAACCGCTTTCCATGATGAAACTTGCAGGGTTTGTAACCTAGGGTACTTCCCAATCGTGGAAGTTGATCGACTTTATTTTATTTCTTTGTCTCTTTCATCTAGACATTATTGATTCTCATTGATCTCTTTGAATTATTTCATTGATCATTTTAAGAAAAATTCTCATCATAAGATGTTAAGAGCATATCTCATCACACTTTGGCATCACCTTTTTAATACATTTCATTCCATTTCACTCCCTTGCAAAGTCAATGTCAAGGTGGGGCAACTGTAAACACGCTAATTTTGACTTCATATTGAGTAAATTTCATGTCACAATTATAACGCCCCAAAATGGTCTGATGTTTAATCGTTAATTAATTTTTATTGATTTTTCTCAAAATTTGTTGATTAGCGTCGCCCTAGGACGACGTCATTTAGATTCATAGCCGAAATTAGTTCGGAATTAAATTCCAAAATTCAGATAAATTTAACTGAATAACGTCGCCTAAGGGAGACACTATTTAAGTCCTAATCCGTCTGGATTTCCGATTTCTAATTCAAATTAATTTTTTAATTATCTAAAGCACGTCGCCCTAGGGAGGCGTGATTTAAGTTTCCTAATATATTTTGGTTTCCTTTTCAAATTTCCTTTCTATTTTGGCCGCTTTAATTAGCCAAATGGCGTCCCATCTGAGCGACGCGATTTGAGAGTTTCTTAATAAGCATGATTTGGCCGAGATAATCTAGTTTCCGAAGTTAGAAAGGTTGCAAACTCCTCTATGCTCATCCAAGGTAAGTCCGATTGCGGGAGAGAATCCTTTGGAAGCCCAAAACAATCTAATTGAAGCTTTTATATATACATATGCACATTGACCTTCAAAGAGGTTGGCAATTGGTGATTTTGAAGCTCAAGACAAGATATTTGGAAGCTCTAAAGGAGAAAAACGTGGACAGCAAGAGAAACCTCATCCAAAACTTTTTCTTCTTCATCTTCTTCACTCTTTGAGGCTTCTGAAGATCAAGGCTATGGAGGAGCCAACCAACCATCTTATTCCCTTAATTTCTTTCTAGTTATTTCATAGATTCATTATTGTTCATCTCATCACTTCATGTTCACACATACACATCATATTTTCCACACCTATATGTATATTAGGGGTTTAAAGAACACCGATCAAGTGAGTAGATTAACTTAGTTGCATGTTTAGAATCTTTGATAGAATAGATACTACCTCTTCTTTAGTTCTAATAGAATTTTTCTTTGTTTAATCTTTCTTGCAAGGGAATCAAAGATCAAAAGAAGGAGATCAAAAGGGAGCAAACAAAGGACAAACCCCAAATCTATCAAAGCAAGAACAAGAATGAAAATGGCTCATTTTCTTTGGCCGGCCAAAGAGAGGGAATCAAGAACTCTATTCTCCTAAATTTGAAAGGTAAGGCGATCACTTTTTTTTTGAAACTTAACAGTTTCTGGTGATCATGTTTTCTTTAGTTTTTAATAGTTTTATTCATCATACAAACAAAATGAAATTCATGAAAATCACACACACGATTTGAGCATTCACACCATGGACCCGAATTACTATGGATGGACTTCAAGAGTTAGAAGTCCTTCCAACCATGGGAACCAGATAATCTCGACCAATTCACATTTATCAAGAACCTGCTTAAATCGCGTCGTCCATCAGCGATGCCATTTCGCTAATTAGGGGGGCCAAAATAGAAAGAAAATATGGAAAGGAAAGCGTAAAACTTAGGAAACTTAAAACGCGTCGTCCATGAGAGACGTCATTTAGATAATTAGGAAATTAACCCAAATTTAAATTAGAAATCCAGACATATTAGAGGACCGAGTTGGAGTCGTCCTAGGGCGACGTCATTAAGTTAAATCTATCCGGATTTAGGAAATTATGTCCGGTTTGATTTCACCTAGAAATCTAAAAGGTGTCGGCCATGGTCGACGTCAATTAGCCAATTTTGACAAAAATCAATAAAAATTAATTAATTATTAAAAATCAGAACATTTCGAGGCATTATAATTGTGACATAAAATTTACTCAATATGAAGACAAAGTTAGCGTGTCTACTCTTCCCAACCTGGTTTGGAGGGTGAACCAGTCAGTGCATCAATAACGAGGAGCTCCTGCGAGCCTATCCTGCCCAGCGACCGATCGAATTCGGGAAAGATCAGAGTAAGAAACAAGAACCTACCAAGGGGAAGAAGCGATTCGATCGCAGCACCGAAGACTGACCCCTGAAGGGGCCACGATAGGAGAATCGAGACGACCGGTGGGAACACCCCAGTTTTAGAAGAGAAGAAAACTATACTCCACTCAACATGCCGATCGACCAGATCCTCCTTGAGATCAAAGATGAAAGCTATCTCAGGTGGCCGCGGAAGATCAAGCCTACTCTAGGGGTAGAAAAGTCTAGGAAGTTCTGTGCCTACCACCATAAATATGGGCACTACACCTCAGAATGTCATGATCTGAAGAGGGAGATCGAGAACCTTATAAAGAGGGGACACTTGAAGAGGTATGTCGCTAACCCAAAGTTTGACCAGCGGCATCACAATCGGTCTCCCCCTGCTGCCAAACGTGCTCTGCTGGCCCAGGCTGAGCACATGATTCACGTCATCTACGGGGGATTGGCCAGCAGCGGGGATAACAACAAGAGGAGGCGGAGCTACACCTCCGAAACTCAGAAGATTGTATGGGAAATCGCCTCAACCTCCTATTGACCCCTGACCAAGAAGCCAATCACTTTTACTGAAGCAGACCTAGAAGGGCTTGTGTTGCCGCACAATGACGCTCTAGTGATAGAGCCCAAGATCGCGGACTTCAAGGTAAAGAGAGTGTTTGTTGACAATGGCAACTCTTTTGACATCATCTTTCTTGACATTTTTAAACAGATTGACCCGGAGATGAAGAGGTTGAGGAGGGTCTGAATGGTAGTATACGGCTTCAACAGTCAACCTGTCATGGACGAAGACGTCATCACTCTCCCCTTGACTCTGTGGACATCGCCGAAGTCCCTCACTCGAGAGATCGAGTTTATGGTGGTCGATGTGCCATCGGCTTACAACAGCATCCTGCGGGGTCGGAGAAGAGCCAGGGAACCAAAACATCTCCAGGCAAGTGTACCTAACTTCTAACAACGCCCAACTGAAGAAGCCGATGATGATCGTTAGACAGGTAGTGGAAGACTTGGAGAAGAACATGCAACCCTCTAAAGAGCTAGCTACCATCATGGTAGGGCCAGTTGCCGACCAAGAGCTGAAGATAGGGGGTCATTGCCCAAGCAGCAGAAGCTTTAGTATCAAGAGTTCCTGTCAAGGAACTTGGATGTTTTCGCTTGGGAGGGACCCCCCTGCCAGGGGTACCTCTGGGGGTCGCTGTGCACTCCCTCAATATGGACCTGAGCCACCCTCCTATATGACAACGGAAGAGGCGCCTAGCCCCTAATCGAGAAGAGGTTGTCAAGGAGCAGGTTAGTCAACTCCTGGAGACGGGTGTGATAAGACACACCCAATACCCAGTGTGGGTCGCCAATATAGTACTGGTGAAAAAGGCTAGCAAGAAGTGGTGTATGTACGTAGACTTCACCAATCTTAACAAAGCTACTCCAAAAGATTGCTTCCCTTTGCCAAACGTGGACCAGTTGATTAATGCCACTACCGACCATGAGCGTCTGAGCTTCCTCGATGCCTTCTTCAACTACCACTAGATTCAAATGGGCAAGGCTGATGAGCAACACACTGCCTTTGTCACAGAGGCAGGTCTATATTGTTATACTTGGATGCCCTTCGAGTTGTAGATCGTCGACGTAACATACCAGAGGCTGGTGAATCGAATGTTTGATCGGCTGATTGAACGCAATATGGAGGTATATGTGGATGACATGCTGGTAAAGTCCACTAAGGCGGACAACCACCTAGAAGACCTCATAGAGACCTTCGACACACTAAGAAGGTATAGTATGAAGCTTAACCCTGCTAAGTGCGCATTCGAGGTTACAGCAGGGAAGTTCTTAGGTTTTATGGTAACTTAGCAAGGAATTGAGGCCAACCCCGATAAAATATCGGCCATCCTTGCCATGCACCCGCCGACCCACCTCAACGACGTCCAGAGACTCACAGGAAGGCTGGCGGCACTGAGCAGATTCTTTTCCAGAGCGGCTGAGCGTTGCTTTCCCTTCTTTAAGCTATTGAGGGTATGGGAGAACCCTCCAGACAAGTGAGGCCATATCACATGGTCACCAGAGTGCCAGACAACATTTGAAGAACTCAAAGAATACCTCAGGCGACCTCTAGTGCTTTCCGAACCAGCCACAGATGAACAACTTCTAGTTTACTTGTCGGTAACCCCCTCCACCATTAGCTCTGTTCTTGTAAGGTGGGGACGGAGGAACACAAAGGCCGGTCTACTATGTTAGCAAGGTCCTCCAAAGAACGGAGGTGCGGGACCAAGTGGTGGAGAAGACTGTCGTTGCCTTGGTGATGGCGGCCAGGAAGCTGTGGCCTTACTTCCAGGTCCACCCGATCGAGGTGGTCACCGATCGGCCTTTTCGACAATTACTGCAGCAATCGGATGCTTCCGGCCATATGATTAAATGGGCAATCGAGCTGTCGGAGTTTGAAATCACCTACCGACCGAGGACGGCTATCAAGGCGCAGGCCCTCGCCGACTTTGTGGTCGAATGCACACTGCCGATAAAAGAGCAGGTAGTTGGGCTAGGCGAAGTACCTACCTAGTAGATCTTTGCATATGGTTCGGCCCGAGCTGCACGCTGCAGGGCCGGTCTCATTATAATACCTTTCGGTTCCCAAGAGGAGGAGAGCCTCTAATTCTTATTGAAGTTCCAATTCCCAGCTGCCAACAACGAGGCGGAGTATGAGGCCCTTATCTCTAGGATTTGAATGGCCAAATGGTTAGGGGCAACACAAACTTTCAGGCGCATTCAGATTCCCAGTTACTGGTGAAACAAGTCACAGGGGAATATGAGGCGAAGGAGCCTTCTATGGAAAAATACAAGGATGTGGTCCTCTAGCTAATCTCTTCCCCACAGGGGTTTGATATCCTTTACATCCCGAGGGAGCGTAATCAAAAGGCGGATGAGTTAGCCAAGCTTGCCTCCTCGGCCCAGCCGATCAGCCGGTCGGTCTTTGTTGAGGAAGCATTGAAGCCTGCCATCAGTCCCATCGACTCAACGGAAGTCTCCCAAATCAATCATGAGGAAACTTGGATGACTCCTATCATTGAATATCTCTAGGGTGGTCGGCTACCCGCCAATCGAACAAATGCACGAAGGATCCAATACCAGGCGCCCAAGTTTACACTGATCGGTGGAGATCTCTACCGAAGGTCACTGACTACCTCCCTCCTCCGATGCTTGGCACCAGAGGAGGCTTCTCAAGCCATTGCAGAAGTCCACGTGGGAAATGCGATATTCATGTTGGGCCGCGTGCCCTGGCCCACACCCTCCTCTACTACGGCTATTGGTGGCCCACCCTTGCTCACAATTGCATGGAGTATACTAGACGATGTTTAGGCTGTCAAATCAATGTTCTGATCCCCAGGCTGTCGACAAACGAGCTACAGAATGTTGCTGAGCCATCTTGGGGCCTTTTCTCAAGATTGTTGGACAACGGCAATTTGTGGTGGTCGCCATCAACTACTTCACCAAGTGGCCTGAGGCCGAAGCCTTGGCCAACATCAAGGATGACACTGCGTAGAAATTTTTCTTGCATAATGTTGTTTACAGGTTCAGCATCCCCAAGGTGCTCGTGACTTACAACATATGGTAATTCACTAGGTTTTGGTTCGCCGACCGCTGTAAGGACTTCAACATCCAGCACTGGTTTTCCTTGACGGCGCATACACAAGCCAATGGGTTGGTGGAGAACGCAAATAGGAAAATTATGAAAGACACCAAGACTCATCTACAAAAGGGAGGAAACTAGCTGGAAGCCCTCCCGAAAATCGTGTGGTCTTTCTGAACCATAACTAGAACAGCTATAGAGGAGACCCAGTACCATCTGGCCTATAGCTCGGATGCTGTCATCCCCTTAGAGATCGGCCTGACAACTGTCGAAGCAAGAGAATTCGAGGAGGCAAGCAACAATCAGAAGCTGTCGGAGAACCTAGACCTCATTAAAGAAGCCAGAGAGGCAGCTTGGATATGGGCAATCAACTACCAGCTATCGGTCGCACACTGGTACAACTCTAAAGTCTGACCAAGAATCTTCCATCCTGGAGACTTGGTTCTACGGAGTCTGCAAGCATCCCGGCCACTCGAAGCACGAGGAAAGCTCACGCCCAATTGGGAGGGGCCATACAAGATCGCCAAGAAGGGATAAAACTCATCCTATCCCCTTGGCGGTCCGCACCCCAGGGAACGGGATCTACACCCAAAGAAGAGATAAAACTCATCTGATCCCCCTGGCGGTCCGCACCCCAGTGAAGGGGCTCCCCACCCAAAGAAGGGAAAAACTCATTCGATTCCCCCAGCGGTCCGCACCCCAAGGAAGGGACTCACCACCTAAAGAAGGGATACAATTCGTCCGATCCTCCTGGCATCCGCACCCTAGGGAAGGGGCTCCCCACCCAAAGAAGTAATAAAACTCGTCTAATCCCCTTGGCGTTCCGCACCCTAGGATAGGGGCTCCCACCCAAAGATCGGATAAAACTCGATTGCAAAATGCAAACAACAACAAATTCATGACCAAGCCTAAAGCAACTGGAGTTGGTTTAGCCTCCCCGGTCGGGGGAAGAAGGGGAGATAATAGGAACAAAAAAAAAAGAGCAATCTAAATTCATTCATTCAAAACAATATTACAAAAGCCTCATCTTAAAACAAACTACTCAATGCCCACATTGACTACCGCGCCGACCACCTCACCGACCGCAACACCCCCTTCCTCTAACAAGAAGTTGCGCCTCGACGTGAAGGCCCGACAATAGCGCAAGGCCGTTCGTCTGCTGAATGGCATCGGTCCGAAGAGGGCTGACCTCGACAGGATCGTCTTCCTAGAGAGCTGTCACTAGTCGAGCATTATCTTTAGAAAGCCCTTGGTGGAACCCTTCAGGAACAGGGTCAACAGTAAAATCCCGCTAGACTGTGGGGAAGGGCCATTCCTCGTTGACTGGACAGTCGACCCAGAAGAAAGCTTCCTTCCACTCCTGCGGAGGAGAGCCGGAGGAAACAACAAAGGGCCCTTGGTCGCTGCGATGGAGGAATTGAAGAAAGCCAGGTGCACTGGGGACTGCACAACGACGGACGTTGACAAGGTGACAGAAAACATCAACCAAGGCATCAGCATAACTACAAGGCCACGACAGGGCGTGGAAGGCCATGGCCAAATGCCATGAGTTCGGCAAGATCTAGGCAGGAGCTAAAGCAAAAAACTGCAACAGTTCTATGACGAAGTCGGAAATTGGTAGCCGGAACCCTACCTTGAACATGGCTTCAGTGGCCATGAAGGTGCTAGAGTTGCCTGAGTAAAGGCGGTCTCCCGTCGAGAGCACACGTAGACCGAACTCAGCCGGGATCCAAAACCGATCCCTAATTCTATCCAGAGCACAATCAATGATCGTGGACGCCCTAAGGGTAGCCCGATCGGCGATCACTCCACTTGCATAATCAGAGGCCATCATGATCAAACTAAGGTAACAAAATCTACAAAAGAAATGGCACGCATCAGCCCTTTACTATGCGCCCTTCTTTATAGACTCAAGCGACATTCCGCACTCATAACCAAGCGACAATTAGTACGGGGCACCTAACTGTTGTTGACTGATCAAAAGAGAAAAAAGTTAAAGTTGCTCTGAAGGCTGTACACCGCCTTTCGAAATAGGGTAGTACAAGGAAGTACAAAAATAGCCTTATATTTATTAAAATTGACCAGTTGACCGGTCAACCAATCAAAGAAATTACAAAAGAGAGCTCCAACGAGCTAAAAAAAATAAATGAAAAAGCTATAATTAAGGATGGGCCACATCGGCCCCCTCAATACCGTCCTCGGGCTCGGCCGCCTGTCAACTCCAAGCCTCCTCGGCGTCAGCAACCCCCTTGTCGTACCCACTTGGTAAGCGAGCGAGGTACTCTCTACGTCGACATGATAGGCGTATTCGTCTAGCTCTCGCTAGAACTACTCGGAGGCTCTATAAGCAGTCGCCTCGGTGGCGAGACCTTCTTCACCAGTTGCGGCCACTCGGCCATTGGCTTCTCACTGCAAGGCATCCATCTCCAGATGAAGAGTTCCCACGTCTTCCCCCATCTGTGCCTCAAAGCTTTAGCCTCCGCCAACCGACCTCGGAGACGGAGAACCTCCGCCGAGGAGTGTTAGTATTAGATGGTCTCAAAGCCAATCCGATACTGTGTATATATTCAGATTATTAATAAATGGCAATAATTCATTGTGTGTAATTAATTCGATCTGTGTTCATCGAATCACGATGAAGTCCATGAACATGTGCAATAGTCTTTGGATTATGATGAGATCATAATTACGGGACCAAAGACTTATAAACACATGTTCTTAATTGTTCCTAATCATAGGATGTTTGAGATAGGACATCGAACATCCGGATAGACTAGTATAGGTTACTTCAGCTCATATGATGAGGGTGACTGATCCCATAAGTCACTTGTGTGGAGACACTATACTGAACCTATAGGTGCTCATTGGAGAATGAGTTCACTGAACTGATCCGACTATGAATTGCTGGATGGTAATCACCTCACTGTTAACCAGCTCGATTCAATTGTCACGGTTGCGTGGATGATCCTTGGACCTGAGACTCCAAGGATACCTTGTTGGTAGGTTTCTGAGCTTTGACCTTGACGAACGAATCCCTAACCATGGGATATCAATAAGTCAAGTGATCGGGTTCAGGAAAATGCCCTCGAAGGTAATTGTGTGTTCAATACGGGATCATCCGCTCTCGGTTGTTTGAGAGAGAATGTTCCGGGAATGATGCGCTTAAAGTCCCTGGCCAGGGCGGACTCTGTAATCGATAAGGAGTTATCGGATTCAGATTAGCAGCATCTGATTCAAGTGAATCGACCAAATAGGGTTTAACAGTAAACCATGCCCTAGGTCGATTCGGGAACATTGTACGGATGAAGGATTATATCCGCGCGCTAACCGATGACAGAAAGGTTCCAATAGAGGGTTGCGATAACCCCAGTTCCATCCAGGACCACGCGATGTTGCTTGGCATCCAACGTGATCGGCAGTCCGTCCGAATTTATTCTGGGACATTAAATTCGGCTGATTAATTGAATATAAGGATATTAATTAATTCAGTGGGTCAGTAAAGGGTTACTGGACTTAATGGGCTATTAACTGGACTGGTATTTGGGCCTAGAGGGTCACACGCAAATGGTTTTCAAGTCGATGGATAATCCGACAGGATTTCGGATAAGTCTGGGTTTTTGTGAAAAACCGCAAACTGACTTTTTATAAAAGAACGGATTCTACGTCCGGGGCCAGCAACCCTGACCTAGCCGTCATTCGTTCTTCCCCACTTTCTCTCTCCTCTGGGCGTGCCGTTCTCAACTGCTCCACTTCCCGTTCGACGGGGAATCTGGATCCGCATGTCGCGGCAGATCACGCGCAGTCAGACGGGATCTTCGAGCGCCGCAGCGAGCGAGGAAGCGAGGACGATCCATCGCGAGGAGAACCGCGTGGATACCGCTAGAGGTCGGGCATCTGCGCGACTTGCGGCATTGCTCCGACGGAACCGGAAAACGGACGCGGATTCGATTCCGCGCAAGGTAAATCGATCTACATCGGTTTTAGTTTTAACGACCGAAACGGGACAGATCCGATCCCGAACTTCTTTATTCCGCTGCGTTTTAGGATCGGATCCCGACACAGCGATCCCAACAAGGAGTCCGAGAGCTCCTGCCATAAAGTCTCCGACCGGTAGACCTTGTCCCTCCAGTGATCTCATAAGGCCGCCGCATGGAGATCGACTTGAGTTGCAAGAGAAGAAATCATGGCGGCCAACACATCACCAGATGGATACTTCGCTTGTGGAGCAACGGGGGAGGACTCCCGGCTAACCTCTGGCTCTATTTCCATAGCCGGTCCTTCCTTGACAGATGGGGGTGGGACCCTACTTGCAAGTATTTCACCCTGAGTGGCAAGATGATCAGGGGAGACCCTCGGCCTCTTTAGCGGTAGAGGGTGCACCCGCAGGACATGCGTTAGGACCCGTAGACGTCGAAACCGCTCTAAACAGAATTAGAGGGCCCAAGCCTCGACCTCAGCCACCATGGTAGCAAGAACGCCTCCGCCCTCTGATGCAGGAGGAGGCACCGAAGGGTGGGCGTCCCCACCAATCCCTTCCTCGAGCTGCGGGTTCCCTCACCACCTGGGGGATCGCCGGAGTGCTCATCCCCTTGTCGGCCTTCGCTAGCTCTCTGATCGGGGATTTGGCCGCTCCGACTCCCGGTCCCTTGTCGACCGCCGCCAGCTCTACGACTGGGGCTCGGTCGCCCGTACCCCCGGTCCCTCGCTGGCCGCCGCCAACCCTTCGGGTCCCACAATCGAGGGCTTAACCACTCCGTCCCCTGGCTTCTCGTCGTCCTCTACCCCTGTAAACAAAGGACCCACTTTGAGGTTACATAATAAATTGCACGATGGACAGACATATCAGAGATCTGATAGAGGATACGCACCTGTTAACCAGCTGCCCTAGCGAATCCTCTTCAGTAGTGGGGGGCTCGGTGAAGACGCTTCCTCCTCCGTCAGAAAGAAACGTATGGCCGCCCCCGACAAGGAGGCCTGTTCCTCCTCCTCCATTTCGGCACCTTCACCGACCGCGGTGCCTTCCTTACTTTCTGCCTCCTCGCCACTTTCCTCCTCCTCCCTAGACGCTGTTGCGAAGGTCGATGCCAGCTCATGCGAGGTAGGCGAGCTTGCGCCTTCTGAACTGTCCGCCTCTGTCTCTGCAGGTGCAGCCCTGACCCGCATAACCTGAGCCAATGGAAGGTGGGACTTGGGCGACCACTCTTCCTCTTGGGGGATTGCTTGGGATGTTGCCAAGATGGCCGCCACGTCCTGCCTTCTCTCCCGCCACTGCCAACGGGGCTCATCTGGGCCGGCTCTCGGCAGCGCACTTGCTCATAACCTGGCCTCAGGCATGGAGGGTGTCAGACTTACTCGAGGTTGTCCTGTCGCCCCGTTGCTTAGTCTGCTCCTCCACGTCAAGGAAGACAAACTTTCGAACCCTTTCGGGTTTAGCCACAATCACTTCCGTGGCCCCCCTGGGATCTTGAAGGGGGATCGCGGCTAGAATCTCCCACCTCACAGATTGATGAGGGAAAGTGCCGATCTCTGGAGCACAGAGAAAGTTGCCGATCAGCAGCGGTAGAAAAAAGGAGACAGGTGGAAAAACTAGAGATCGCGATTGAAAAATAGTTATTGGGGACTGCCAAGCCAGTTAGGCGTGCCGCCGTCAGCCTCTCCCCCGTCACCACATCAAAAATCTCAAGAAAAGGCCCTTGCTGAAGGGTCGTCACCACTTCAGCATATTCTAGAGGCACCGGTGCTAGAGGTAGATCTATGAAGGGCCCAATGGTGAGGTCTTTGAAGGTAATGGGGAAAGGCCAGTGCCCCCCCTTCCCGTTCGGTCACCCAAAAATAACAGTCCTTCCAATGGGCGACCTTGCTAAAGCCTGTGAGGAGAAATAGGGCTTTCTTGCGAGCCTCGAGCTGGACGAACCCGTGGTTCCCAGGCTTTGCCCCTCTTTTTGGTTGGAAGGCAAGTTGCAGCATAGCTGGTGATGGGTCCGCACACCCGAGCTCCCTTGCCTGGATGAGGAACCCTATGATGAGGCACCAAGAGTTGGGCATGATCTGTCCCGGCGCCAAGTGGAAATGGTTGGGGAGCCTCTATACGTACACAAGGACCGACAGGCAGAACCCTGCATCGAACATGGCCTCGTAAGCCATGAACGTGCGACCCCAATCGCTATGAATGTGCTCCTCAGGTAGAGGAACGCTAAGTTGGTATTCCTCCGGGATGTTGAATTTCGCCCGGATTTTTGCCAAGCAACCCTTGGAACATATCGAAGGCCGCATTGCCTGTCGATCCACCTCAACCCCCCAGGTATAAGACATATCTCTGGACGCCTATCCTGTATGACGGGTGATTGAGATGCATGAAGCGGAAGAATGAACGGCTTGGGGGGAGGGGGGGGCTAGAGGAAGAATAAGATGTAAGCAGGATATTCGGGCAGAAGGCTTTGCCTGAGATGACCTTCCGCCCTTGGTATGAAGGGGATTTTTTATATCCCTCTGATTCCTGCTAGAGGCATCCGTTCAACGGGACGCTTTGCCTCCCTTGATAGACGAAGAGACATCCGCTTCGAGGAGATGCGACCGCCGAACCAGCACCCTCGAACAGGCGTGCTATGTGTACCATTTGAATCATGGCCTCCCGCCCTAATGCGAAGGGATGGGATGTTTCCTATCAAGCATCTAATAACGCCGGCCCACTTCCGTTCAGCTACTCTGAAGGCCGCACACCACCCTTCGGAGCAGGGGGCTAGTTAGAGGACCATGTTTAGCCTGGCCCATTTGCCGCGTGGGCCGGCCTGTTAAGAGGTTCCTGGCCTCTTGATAGGGCCCAGTGGGCCTTTCTACCAGCGGGCCCTAGTAGCTAAGCTCACGCGGGGAACCTTTGAATCCGAAACGGACCCCGGCGCCCCACGAGCGCAGGAGACTTCCTGCCTAAGGGAGTCCTTTCCGAATCTACTTCCGATCTGCTGATAACAGAAACCAGCACCAGATAAGGGATGGCAGAATCTCGTCCCGCTTGGGGATCGGATCGGGTTTCCTCTATTCGTTCTCTAATCGGACTCAACTATTGTCTTAGGTCTGTCCTTATAAAAGGGACCCCCCGGTACCCTCAGAAGGTATTTGCTACAACCTGTGCCTCTGCTCAATCTCTCTGCTTTTGTTTACTCTGACTTAGACATCGGAGGACGTTCCCCTATATCGCAACCGAGACCTCTTCTGACCTGGTGTCTGTGTTGCAGAGAGGGGGGGAGTTTTCTGTGATTTAGAAGAGTCTCTACCGTCTGATCTTGATCAGACGAATTTCCGACCCAACAATGTCTATGCAATGCAGTATTCATATTTTAGTTGAGGGTATTATTGGCATTAAAATATGCGATTTATATGGAAATACTATCATAATTAAAAGATTATACGTAAATATGAATTAATGCACGAGGTTATGCACTAATATGAAATCTTTCGATGGTTATTGCAAAAACCCCAAAAATGTATATAGCAGCGCTGTCGGAAGTACAGAGACATACAGAGACAATATTTTTCGGGTAAAACTATCAGACAGTTAATACCACCCCAAGCAGACAGTTAATACCACGCCAAGCAGAAGGCGTTGGTAGGTGGGGGGAAAGATGGCTGATCCCTGATAAAGGAGGGGAAGAAGAATGGGGGCGCCAGAAAAGGCCTTTCGCTTGGTCTGCTCTGCCGGTCGGGCGTGGACGTAAACGGACCATCTATCTCTGTCTCTCTCTCTCTCCCCGCGCATTTCTGCTCTTCCATGTACACGACATTAGTACGGTGTCTCAGAAAGAATCAGAACAGTGCAGAAGCCCAGAGGGAGAGACACAAAGAGCAGTGAGAGAGAGAGAGAGAGAGGTGTGCATGTGTTAATGGGTCCTGTTTTGTTCAACTATACCAACGTAAGCTGCCTTTTTAATGTCGTACAGAGGAGGCCCTATTCCCTCTGCATGCACATTCCCCTACGCACACATGACCGGTCCCCCAAGTCTGCGGTGCCCCCTGCCATGCAGATGTTGCCCGTCAGATTTATGATGTCGGTGATGGTGACTTGTATCCGCCGTGCATTTGGTTTCCCTCTCGCTGTCGCTGGGATTCTCTTCGGCGTTTACAAGTTAAGACAAAACCGAACGGGAGCTTTATATATATATATATATATATATATATCCTTCCTCACAAGAGAAATATAAACACTTAGAATTTGAAGTCTCTCTCTCTCTCTCTATATATATATATATATATATATATGTATATATTCCTTCCCCACAAGAGAAATATTAACACTTAGAATTTGAAGTCTCAACATTTAAGAGGGACTTAAAGGTGGTTGTTGCCAGCCGAACCACCTCACAAACATGAAGCTAAGTTGTATGATTTCTTCGTGAAGGTATCCTTTTAATCAACCGTCTCACACATGGGAACTTCTTGTAGTGCAATGAGGGTTGTATCTCATTATGTCCTCACTCATACTAGCCAAGAAAGAAATAGCTATTTAATGAGATAAAATAGAAAAAATGGCAAATTCTAACGTGTGGGACGAATAGAGACGCAGCGAATCTCTTTCCCATTAATTAAAGAAGGCCAAGAAGGACAAAGGCTCATTAAATAAAAGGCTCATTAAATAAAAGGCAGATAGGTTGGATAGATAAGCAGCATAAGAAGGTTCTGCAATGAAGAAAAAACTTAAGGAGACAGAACGGTCAACGTGTTTATCCTACCATATGTAATTTATTTATGTGGGTTTTACGCGGTGAATTGCTGGGATTATAAAGTGGTAGGCTAGTGCAAATTAAACTTCTAATTACTTCTTAAACAAATAGATAGGGAATCTCACGAAGAACTGGTCACGGGCAGAGGAGGAGCCCACGTGACGAGGGAGAAGTCACAATCAGAAAGGCCCCTGTAAGTTGCTTGGATCCGATTTTTGGCCGTAATAAATGGATTTCGTTATCAAAGGGCACACATCACAAGCTTGCAGAGGGAATGATAGGGCAGAGGCTACTGTCCGTCACGTGACCTTCGGCCAAAAGGTGAGAAGAAGACATTACTAGCCTGTGGTGTCTTCCTCCCTCTGGCAGCACCCCACCTCCATCAATGTAACATCCAGTTCATAATATTAAATTCACAACAGGCAGTGTACAATTATTGTACTTTACTCCAATGTTGTCGTAAAGGAGCATTTGATTTTTATTTTTATTCTGTATTTTTTTTTTCCGTTTTCCAACCGGGTACAAGGGGGGGTCTTGGGAGGCAATGGATGCAAAAAGGTTACTGAAACAGTAGTTCTCTCTTTATCCTCAGAATAGATATCTATCTTTCGTCTTATTCATATACATCAGCATCCTTATCCTTGTTCTTAAAATTTGTCAAAAAAATAGATAGGATTTTTGTACGTACACCCTTATGAACTAACAACTTTACATGTATACTTTTGACAGCCCATATGTTGTTACAAATACCCATGACATCTTTAGAAAAGGTTACAACTAACACTCTTCCATCAAATTTCCATGAACTCTGATTGAACACAAAAAAATCCCATCAACTTAGGTGAAGTCAAGTATGATGTATGTATATACAAATATTAAAAATGTTTGGACATGCTTTGTTTAACCTTGTTAAAGATGTTGGAGATATTTATAACAATATGGGAGTCCAAAGCATAGATAAAAAATTGACAGCTCATTATGGTACATGTACAAGATTCCAAAGTAGGTATATACAAGTTTAAAATTGAATCGAACTGGCATAAGTACTCAAATCTTAGTAAAAGCAATTTCTAAAGTCAAAAATATATTTATCTAAAAAGTATATTTATCTAAAAAGTGTAGGATCAATCTCATTATTCTCGGACCAATATTTATAATTTCATGTATTAACTTGAGAAAAAAGTTGAATCAAGTAAAAGGCTCAATATTTTGAAAATAGTTTTAAAATATTCATGATAATTTGACAACATATTCAAAGGTCAAAGAGGTTAAATAGATCAAATTGAAACCAATCAACCAATTGACTGAATCAATAGATCTTTCTTAGTTGACTGTTCAGATAGATTCCATTAGTGGAACTGATCAATTGTTCTATTGGAATAGTTGGCCATTTTGAATTGAAAGAAAATTGTGATGAAGAGAATAAAAGGATTTGAGACTTAGATTGGAAGTTAATGATTCTAATATTAATTCTAAATTTTGAAAGACATTATCAATGAAAAGAAAACTACTTACAAACTATTTGAAGATAGGTTAGTTATATTCCTACGTATTGATGAAAATCCCTTTACTAAGTTCCCAACACAATTGATGAAGAACCACTTCCAAGCCTATGAATTCCTGCCTTCTTTGATGACCTTCAAGTTGCAAAGAATTCTCCCCAATAATGGCAAGTCTCTCCTCATGACCAGCAACTCCTTTTGGCTCATTTGGAGAAGAAAAGTTAGAGTTTCGGTAGCTAGGGTTCTCTTAATCATGTAAAGAAGCTAAAGTTGTGAATTAACTTATATGTTGATATGCCTTTCCAATATCACTCAAATTCCATTAAGAAACCTTCTTATATTCAAATTTTCATGAGTTTCCTATCTCTTCCTCAATTTTTAGCTCAAACTCATGAGCAAGAGCATAACCATCAGTATCAATAATAAGCAAAAAGGAGCTTTTAAACCTTAGAATTTATGAAAGTTAAAGATAATCTAATTCTTTAAATAATGGACCTAATTTCACCTCATTTGGATGTCCAAATCAAAGGTTATGAGTTGGACTACCTAAATCCTCTAGTTAATGGAACTACTAAATTATTTTGGAAAAATTATCCTTATACCCCTCAAAACTTTAAATATTTTTCCTATACCTCTACCTTTACAAAAACTACCCACATACCCCCAAATCTTTAACTAGTACGTTTTGTACCTTCAAAGAGAATTGCACGAATGAAGGATTATATCTATACAGTAACTGTTAACGGACAAGTTTCATAAGTGGGTTGCTAAAGTCTAATACTTTCCGGGATATTACGTTCCGGGTCTAAATTTTTTTTTTAAAAAAACTCAAACTCCGACCACATAATCTCAAAATAAATCATATAATAACAAACAAATAGGAGAGTTAAATAACCACAAGGCAATTTAAATAAATGTCATAACTATCAATTAATCTAAAATATCTAAACATAGTTAATATGAAAGTTTACATATTATAATATCTATCAATTTGTATATAAATTTTCAATCTTACTAAATAAAAAAATGCATCAATCTCTCATTATCCCTACTACATTAAATCTAAAAAAGCTGTAAATTTAAATCTAGATAGCTTTCTGAAGATGTCAAATACCTCAATCAGAAGTCTCCTCAAATTTCAGATCCTCTTTTTCAGACTCTGAAAATGTTAATAGGGTTTATGAGTACAACTAACTCAGTAGGCTTCAAACCATCTACACGACTTAACATATAGTAAATTTTATAAATCACATTATACAATTATACTAAACATGATCTTATACTATTCTACATATAGTTTAAATAATAACATGATACAAAATATGGTCAGATATAAACTTATCAAATTCAAATGTATTTTCTAATGGTATGAATAGATCAACTAACATATTACATATAAGGCATGATTCGTAACGACCCACCATCCTATAATCAGAGATCCGATTACTCAATGGGTACCAAATCATTAAAATTTGGAGCCAAACCAAGATCTTGATGAGTTGAGGAAATAAATGATAAACTAAACTAAACAACCCACATCACATCGAATTGTAAAGGAAGTGCAGGAATTAAAAGTTACTATAATTCGACTCGAATCAGCAAATAATTACATATTCTCACCTGAAAATCGCAGGGGTGAGTCTCATCGAAACGGACTCAGTAGGGATCATCCGATCCCCACCACTCACTCACACACCCACAAGTGCAACAACACTAATACAGGTAATTAAATAAATAAAGCAGTAAACAAAACTCCCAAACATTCCCAAATTCTGACATAAAACACTTGCATTTGTAAATGCAACAGGCGCAACTCTGAAACCACTCTACCACAGAGTCCACAACCGACATCTCGGCTAAACACACAGACCACGCGGCAGAACGCAGAAAACACCGACCTGTTAGGACCAAACAACAACCCCTCGGATAGCACGCTGGCTACTCCGGCCTATCTAGCTCTAGATGGTTCTACTTCCCCCAGTTACGAGTAACACTCCGAATGTACCGCTCCCACACAGGTACTAGCTATACCCCAGGGTACACCAGGTGACCCTCTCTCTAGGCGTCACCCCACCACTCCCACACCGACACTACGTCACTCCCACGCCGACACATGGTGCCTAAGCGCTAACAACTGTCACTCTAGGTCCACGATCGTACAAAACACAACACAATGCGATCCAGTTACATGGAAAACCTTCATTCTCAAAATACAGTTTCGAACATGCATTTAACCGAATTATCTAATAATGTAAACATATTTTAATTGCAGGGATTAATGAGGTTCTGTGTTGAATCGCGTCGCCCGTGGCCGACGTCATTCAAGACCTCTAAACTTGTTCAAATTTCGCAGAGTAACTGGGGCCAAGGATACTAGTCTGAATGGCGTCGCCCGTGGCCAACGCTATTTAGCTCTTTATCCCGCGCTAGCCTCGGCAACCAAAAGAAATGGGCCGTAAATGGCATCAACTAAGGTCGATGCCTATATCAAATAGCGTCAGCCTGAGTGGACATGTGTTACATCTGAAATCGAGCCAGACCGATAGGTCTCTCTTCTCCCCCAAAACGTTCAAAAATACAACACAAAGGGGGTAAGGGGAGAAGTCTAATAACCAATTAATCACCCAAGACCCATTTATAAAAATGCTCATTTTCCTTAAAAAAATCCTTAAACTTGCTTTCTACCCAAAAATACCTACACACATCGCATGCTTCAAAGCGGGAAAATCATGGTTTTAAACAAAACACAACGGAGATCGTCACCCTATCAGTTACTTGAACTTCTCCTGCTCCTAGCTGTCAAACCGTCACTCTACGAGCCGCCGTCAGTACCGCCGTAGACGCCGTTACTCCACCGGGACGTCGCCTGCCATCCGGAGAAAAATACGCCGCGGAAGAGATGGTGGTGGTAGTGGTGGGAGTTAGGAGGTTGATGGAGTGGAGGAAGAGGAGGAATGGGGAGAGGAAGGGAAGGAGAAGGGGAAGGGGGCGTTGGAGGATTTGGAGAGAGGGAGGAGAGAGAGAGGGAATGAGAGAAATAAGAGAAAGGAGGGAAGGCTCGGGTGACACATTGAACAAGCCTAAATCGCGTTGTTCTAGAAAGACGTCATTCAGACAATATGACGCGGGTTGTATGCTGGAAGATCTCTGAATCACATCGCCCATGCAAGACGTCATTCAGACGACACAACCGGAGTCGTACATACGCGCCCCCATGCCCACCCATGCGGCACCGCTGCAAAGTGCCTAAATGGCATCCCCATAGGCTAACGCCGTTCAAAATTGCGTCTCACAAGCTCAACGCGATAAAGAGCTCTTTCCCCAGCCCCATGTAGGTGCTTAGAATGACCGTGTGATTAACATGAAATATCTATGTTGTTTAGTGTAAACTAACCTATTAAAAACAGCAACTAAAGTGCAGTGATCGCCAGAAACTTTTAACTTAAAAAGTTTCAAAAGAGATATGATCGCCTACCTTTCGAACGCGGAAGATTGAGTCCTTGGTTCCCCTTCCTCAGCCGGCTGAAGAAAGAGAGCCCTTTCTTTGCTTTTTGTTCTTGCTGTTGAATTTGAGGTTGAGGATCGTCCAGAAGTTGTGCTTGATTTCCCCTTTTGATCTCTTGTTGTTGTTGAGTGCAACAGAGACAGAAACAGAAAACGAAGAATTATGATGAGAATTTAAGTAGAAGCAGTATCTGAACTAATCATGATGTTAAGCATATTTAAAACAGCAAACTCACTTGTTTAATGGCTTTGAAACCCCTTTGATCAAGTAGGTTTTGAAAGATTATGCTGTGGTGTGTGTTTGCATGAAGTGAATATGAAGAATGAAACTAATGAAATGAATGCAGTAATGAAAAACTTATGCCCAATCGGTTGAAGCTTTGAAAGGATGAAGATCTTGAAAGGGACGCCGACTTCTGGGAATGGCAGCGCTCCGGCGTTACGACGTTGTTGCTTCGATCTTCAACTCGTTATAACGCTATGGCTCAACTCAATTCAATTCTCTTCTTTTTTTTTTTTTTAAACTCTTCAACATGCAGGGTATTTATAGGCATTTCTTGCGTTCGAGATTAACATTGAAAAAATCCCGAATTTATCCATCTTAACCGACGGATAAATACTGATTAATTCATCTTTATCTGTAATTATCTAAAATACGTCCACCTTGGCTGACGCCTTTTAGACTAATTAAGATAAAGATAAATATCCGGGAAAATTTATCTTTATCTTTATTAGGTAAAACGCGTCCATCTATGTAGACGTCTTTTAGATTAATTAAGATAAGGATAAACATCCGGAGGGGAAGTTAAAATCACTTAGGAAACTTAAAACGCGTCGACATTACCAGACGCCTTTTAGTTAATTAATTAATTAATTAAAATTCAAATTTAAACGTTAAAATAAGAATAAAGTCTAAATGGCGTCCACTTGGGTAGACGTCTTTTAGAATTCTTCATATTTTAACTCAAATTTGAGCTAAAACCAATTCAATTGATTAACCTAAACACATCTGTTAAACCCGACACTTAAAAAGATTAATAAAAATTAATTAATGATTAATTATCAGACCATTTTGAGGCATTATTGTATGATATGAAATTTACTCAAAATGATGTCAAAATTAGCGTGTCTACACCCCACAAGGGCCCAAACTAAGGAGTCTGACACCGACACTGAAGCCGACCCGATAACCGGATCCAAAACCTCAGTTCTTTCATGATCAAACTCGTATCAGACATATCAAATTCTACTAGCCATGATCAGAACGTATCACATGTTGAACAAAACATATCAAATTATTAGAGCATTATATATCGTCGTCCCCTGAGCGTATTCTATATCTAATAGCAAATATCATAACATAGTAGCTTATCAACTCATATTCATATCATGGATCATATAGTTAAGATAGATTCATATGATTGTAAAGAGATAACTAAGTAGGATGATCAAATGATTTATATGATTAAGTTGAATTTAAATGAACATATGGAGCAAAGATTTCAGATTTATGTGTCAATCAAGCGTATTAAATCAAATCATAATGGAGTAAATATAGATCTTAAACATGAAACAAATTCAAAAGACAAGGTGCATCTGAAATTTTAAAGGATAAGTTGAGTCCAAATGAGACATAACAGAGCATGAGTTTTAGATTATGTCCCAATCAAATCATATCAAACGTATCATATCAAATTATTAACAAACATGCACTCAAACCATAACATAAGAAGTCAAACAAAACAAATGCCACAGCATCTGGACAAATGATGCAAAGGTCTTGATCACTATGTAGAACTGGCGAGTCTAAGTCTCACCCAACTTCAAACTGTCAGGAGATTATATCTCGCCATATCCTACTTTAGCCGGTCAGAAATCAGGATTTCACCCGTTTGCCCTCAGATTCCAAACAAAATACCCTATCTAATATTGATGCTTATAATGGAATCCGGCCAAATATTTCCTTAAGATAGCAAAGTTAAAAAAAATTAAACAATTATGGTACAATCAGATTAATAGAGATCAAATGACGATAAAAGGTGAGCATGGATTTGAAAATTAAAATTATCAAAGTGATACATACGTATAAAAGGCCTAAATACATATTTTTATATATAAAATAATCACTTATAGAGTCATCGTGGTCATATAGATGGATAATTAGAGTAAAGATAAAAAGAATAGGTTGCTTGATACAAAAGATAGCCAAAAAAAATTCTTAGAATTTTAGGAATAACAAACATGTTTTTTAACTATCAAAATAAATTTTCAGAACTGAAAAATCAACAAATAAGTCAAATATTATCAAACAGATTCATAAAATTGTTAAACTTCGTCAACATGTCAAATAGATTATATGTAAAGTGTAGACAAATTTTAATTAATTTATGGATTATTTTGATATGATTTTGGACTCCTGCTTTGATTATGAAAATTCAACTTAAATACAATTCTAGTAAATTAAAACAGAGGGAAAAATAAATAAAAAATGGGGTCATAAAATTTTCAAACTTAAAAGAGAAGTCAAGAATATTATATCAAAGGTGTACAAAAAAATTAGCATTATTTGGATATGAATCAAATGAGATATAAGATTCACAAGTTAAGATTTCAAAATCGCCAAGATAGGTTATATAATCTAAGATAAATATTAAGGAATAAATATTAAAAAACTCATAAAATTATGCAATTTATTTTACATAAGTATAATATAAAAAATAGACTTCTATCAAAATTTCAACTCAATTGAACATCGGATAAGGGAGAAAAAAAATTTGTAACTCAAGGAATCAAAGTTAGAAACAAAATAGATTAATGGACAGATTACATATATTGAGATAATAATCATAAAATAAATAGTAAATAATTTCACAAAAATATGAAACTTGATGATCATGAAGTATACATATAAATCAAACTTCTTACTAATTTATTAGTTTTTTTAAAACTTTAAAAAATATAATTTTTAGTACAAAATAGATTATGCTTAGAGTTATCCACCAATCTCTTGAAGAAAGATCAGTTCTTGATTCTTCTATGGCTTCTTTATTATCTATCTATAATTTCTTCCTCTTCTAAACTCTTTTTCACATTCTCTAAGCTCTTTTCCACATTCTATAAATCTCAAATAACACAAAACATTGATTAGAATCGAATTTTCAAAAGAAATAATTATGAATCAATTATATTTTCTCAAGAATACTACATGAACTTATCCTTGGAAAAGAGTTGTGTGTAATAGAGCTTATGCACGACCTCAAGACTCTATTTATACTTATTTTCCTTCCTAATATAACCACTAACAATCATTTTCTCTGCTGAAGTTGAACTCCAATTCCTTATAACTTAATCTCCAAGTCAAAGTCATTTCCTAATATAACCACTAACAATCATTTTCTCTGCTGAAGTCGAACTCCAATTTCTTATAACTTAATCTCTAAGTCAAAATCATTTCCTAGTGCAAATCAGACTCTGGCACTCTGCAGTTTTCTTTTCTAAAAACCTTTAAATTCGACTCCTTAAATATCTAAATTAGAAAAAACTATCTTCTACAAAATTTTATATTTTTTTATTTTATTTCTAATGCCATCAATCTCATTATTTTTGAACATTTATATAAAACTTTATACCTATTTTACTAACATGCTATCCTAAGTGCTCCAAACCCAGAAATCTGACAGATTTCCTTCCCATCCAAATATATCATGATTCTGACTAGTAAACAACTTATTTTAAATATATAGTCTTCATAAAACTTCTAAGATTTTGTATTATCTTTCTAATGAGAGTTTTCTTACTTAATTTAGAATTTTATATACGGACTTATGCTTAAAACACCTGTATTATGTCAAGTAAACTTGTGTACCAAATCCTAGTTTAAGTAGGATTCCAATTATGACTTTCCACCGACTAATTAAAATTTTAATCATATTCAATTTAATATGTTCTACTTATAATCCAATTCAAATATGTCATACATAACTTTTCAAGTCGTAGTTAACTTTAACTGTACATCTTTTAGTTTCTAATTCAAATCCTAGTCTGATTACGACTTGTTTTCTCTGGGCAACCCTTTCTAAAACTAATCAACGATATTTTTGACTTCCAAAACATCTTAATTAGTAAACATTATCTTCTGCAAAGTTGTAGATCATTTCATACTCTTTCTAATAATACCAACCATGCCTTAATTTAATTTTTTTACATAAAATTATCATTATTTTATTATGCTACTATCTAATGCATTAAACCCAGAATTTTAACTAAATTAGTGGGCTATTCTTAGTAATATAATTAGGTTATGAACTTTCATAATTGGATTAATTGGACTAAATCAAGTTATTTAAACTCACTAATAGACTCTCATAATTAGTTAATTGATCTACCTTAAATTAATTGAATTCATTAATGAATTATAAAAATGTAGGGTATAACATCCTCTTTCTCTTAAAGAAATTTCGTTCTCGAAACCTGATAAACTCCATAATCTATCTTTATATTAATAGATTACTCATACTGATTTCTAAGGCCATAGAATAAGATTAAATGACTACTCAATCAAGATTATATCAATACGATAAATAGATAGAGATTTGAGGAGTATTTGTAATGAGATTAATATGTATCTTTAATTTAATGTGTCTATATACTTGAGATCTAATCTAGTTAATCAACCTAATCAATGAATAGATAAACTTATCCTGATATAGCTAAGGGCATAGGGTGAAAATAGATTGATGTCTAACTAACTCTCATATGGTTGAGTATGTACCAAAATGATTAAGATACTTATCATGATTATAACAGCCTTATCATGGCTTATAATTACTCCTTAAAAGTTCTTAGAACATCATAAGAATATGTCAATTAACTTTTTTCAAGTTAGGATACGTAAGTCATAACCTCACAGCATGTTGTTACAGAATCATCTATACTTCACACAATTATAATATTTTAGAGATCCAATCGAACACATGAGTTGTTGATGTTCTGCTTCTAATCAGAGAAATTTAAGAAGATGGATCTAATCCCTAATTAGGATAATGTGTTTAACTCTCAAAGACCCTTCACAGATTCACTCTCCTAACTAATTTACAAATTATATATGCTTAGCAAATTTACTTATCATAGAACTAAAAGTAATATATATTTATATTCAAGGATAAGGCCTAAAGGATAACATAGAAAAGCTTAAGTATATATCTATAGGTGGCCTAATGAATCACTTTGAAAGGATTATGTACATGTCTCATAGTATCTTCTTAGTATTTTTATATAAATTAAGAGAATATATTTATGATGTAGCACCACTATCAAATGAACTCATATCCGATGTGATCTCTATACTTTCTCGTAGAAGTATTAACAATCAATAGTATAGTATGATTCTTTGCTCACCTTAAAAGCATATTTAATATCATCAACATCTAACCAAACATATGTCATAAACTTAACTAAGTGTCACTTATAAAATTTAAAGGTACTATCTTATACTAGCATTATAAAATGTTAACCGATTCTTTCTAGTTCATGGGCAACACAAGTGAATGAAGATAAATAGATTGTTAATTAAGTATAAAAATGTATGTTATGGTCAAGACATCTCTTAGTACTAATTATCAAAGAATCAAGGGTAAAAATAGGTCAATTTCTAATGGCTTAAACTTAGTAGAAAGATATAAGTGGTAGACACATATGCATCCTATAGTTGGCTCTCCTCCTTAAAAAGATGAAACTTAATCATTTTAATCCACATTTATACTAATAATTCTCTTTATATAAGTCTAATTATGAGAACCAGCTAAGCACATCATTTACAATCACCTATCCTCAAATATCTAAGCCATAACTTGAAATTAGACATTATCTTAATTGTTAATTTAAACTCAAGATTATACTAATCTTAAATTTCATCATATTCTTAAAGATCAATTGGTATGGCTTAAGATCAGAAGTTGTACATACTTAAATTCTCATAATTGTTGTAATACCATAATGTTACGCACCAAATCTGAGTCAATTTTTTTTAACTCAGACTCTGACTGCGTAATCTCATAATGAATCCCATCATAACAAAAAGACATGAGAGCTAAACAACCATAAGGTGATCTAAAACAAATTCATAACCATCAATTAATTCAAAATATCTAAACATAGTCAATACTAAAGTTCACATATTACAATATCCATCAATTTATATTTAAATTCACAATCTCACTAAAAAAAAAAATACACCAATCACGCATTATCCTTACTACATTAAATCTAAGAAAGCTATAAATTTCAATCTAGAAACTTCCTGAAAATGTCAAATGGCTCAATCAGAAGTTTTCTCAAATTTAGATTTTCTTTCTCAGACCCTAAAAATGTGAATAGGATTTATGAGTACAACCACTGAGAAGACTTCAAACCATTCAATGAGTTAACATAAATTTTACAAATCACATTATGCAATTATACTAAATATGATCTTACGCAGTTCTACATATAGTTCAAATAAGAATATGATACAAAATATAGTCAGATATAAGCTTATCCAATCAAATGTGTTTTCTAATAGTATGAATAGATCAACTAACATATAGAAAATATGGCATGATCGAACTCATATCAGACATATCAATTCTACTAGCTACGATTAAAACATATCACATATCGAACAAAACATATCTAATTATCAGGACGTTACGTATCGTTGTCCCCAAAGTATATCACATATCAAATAGCAAATCATAGCATAGTAGCTTATTAAATCAAATTCATATCATGGATCATATAGTTAAGATAGATTCATATGATTGCAAAGGGATAGCTAAGCAGGATGATCAAAGGATTCAAATGACTAAATTGAATTTAAATGAATATATGGAGCAAAGATTTCATATTTATGTGCCATTCAAACATATCAAATCAAATCATGATGAAGCAAATATAGATCTTAAGTATGGAACAAATTTAAAGGACAAGGTGCATCTGAAATTTTAAAGGATAAGCTGAGTCCAAATGAGACATAATAAAGTATGAGTTTCAGATTATGTGCCAATCAAACCATATCAAATTTATTATATTAAATTGTTAATAGACATGCACCCAAACCACAACATAAGAAGTCAAACAAAATAAATACCAAAGCATTTAGATAAATGATGCAAAGATCTTGGTCACTACGCATAACTGGAGGGTCTAAGTCCCACCCAACACCAAACCGCCTGGGCGTTACATATCGCCGTCTCCTAATTTAGCTGGCTGGAAATTAGGATTCTACCCCTTTGCCCTTAAGTTCCAAACAAAATATTCTATCAAATATAAATGCTTATAATAGAATGGGACTAAATATCTCCTTAAGATGGCAATGTCTAAGCAAAGTCAAATAATTATGACACAATCATATTAACAGAGATCAAATTATTGGAAAAGATCTGCATTGATCTAAAAATTGAATTATCAATGTGATCTATACATATAAAAGTCAAAATACATATTTTTATATATAGAATAGTCACTTATAGAGTCATGGTAATCATATAGACAGATAATTAGAGTAAAGTTAATCAGAATAGGTTTCTAGATATGAACAATAGCCAAAAAGAATTTCTTAGAATTTTCAGAATAACAAACATATTTTTCAGCCATCAAAACTAATTTTTAGATCTAAAATATCAACAAATAGGCCAAATATTATTAAACAAATTCAAAAAAATGCTAAAATTGTCTAAAATGTTAAATATATCATATTTAAAGTTTGTAAAAAGTTTCATTAATTTCTGAATTTTTTAATATGATTTTGGACTTCCACTTCGATTTTGAAAATTTGACTTAAAGAGAATTCTAGCAAATCAAAATAGCGGGTAAAATAAATATCAAACAGAGTCATAAAATTATTAAACTTTACAAATAGTCAATGATAATATAATAAAGGTCTCCATAAAATTTAGCATGATTTTGACATGAATCAAGTGAGATATAAGATTCACAAGTTGGGATTTGAAAACTGCTAGAATAGATTATATAGTCTGAGAAGAATATTACGAAATAAATACCAAAAGAATTCAAAAAATTATAAAATTTGTTGGACATAAATATAAAATGAAAAATATATTTTAGTTAATATTTCAACTCAATTTAATGTCGGACAAGAGCTAAACAATATATGTAATTTAGGTGATGATAGTTAGAAACAAAACAAAATGAATGGATAGATTGCATATGCTAAGATAATAATCATGAAATAAATAGTAAAGAAGATCAAAAAAATATAAAAATTTATGATAATGAAGTAAACATATATATCAAACTTTTTACTAATTTATTAATTTTTTTTAAAATTTTAAAATAATATAATTTTTAACATAAAATACATCATGCTTAGAGTTATCTACCTACCTCTTGAAGAAAGATCGATTCTTGGTCCTCCTATCGCCTCTTTGCTATCTATCCATAGTTCCCTCCTCTTCTAAACTCTTTTTTACATTCTCCAAACTCTTTTTCACGTCCTCTATGATAGAATTGAGTGGGCTAAAAGCCAATCATACACCCATTTTTGTACATTCTAGTTCTAAATAAATAAAGACAATCTTTTCATTATATAGTTCGCACATATTTAACTATCATAATGAATGTCCATGGACTCATGTAAAGGATATTGAATCATGATGAGATCATGATAGTGAGATCAATATTCTGTAAATATTTGTCTTAAACGGTTTCTCGATCATAGGATATTTGAGTTGGACATCAAATATCTAATAAGATCGACACAAGGTATTTCTGCTCATGCGATGAGGGTGAATGATCTCACATTCACTTGTGTAGTGACACTAAGACAAACTTGTAGGTGCTCATTCGAGAATGAGCTCACTGAACAAATCCGAATAACAATCCCTGGATGGTCATTATACCTAATAGTCAACTAGGGTATTCAATCGTTGCAATAGCACAATTGGTCTAGTGGATTTATCATCAGATGATAATTCACTTATTTATTGAATTAATTATTTAACATATGATGTTTGAATAATAATTAATAAATATTAAACTCAAGAAATACTTCTAAGTTTAGTGGGCCTAAAATCAGATTGATATATGGGCCTAGAGGGTCACACACATAAGAGTTCTCAAAAGACGATGAAAGATTATAAATATTCTATTATCTGGGTTTTTGTGAAAAATCGTAGGATAAGCATGGAATATTTAATGGAGAATTATCCAAAGCCAAGCTCTTAGATAATTATGAGATTTAATCATGACTTTATCTCTTATTCGAATAAGAGTTATAAAAGGGGCCATAGGGCTGGTTTTGAACGTACACAACACACCACAAGGGTTGGAATTCTCTCTCCTCAATCTCTCTCTCTCTCTCTCTCTTAAAGAAGCACACGGCTACTCTCTCTCTCTCCTCCTCTTTTGCATGGTGGAGTTTCTGAGATCGGGTCAATGTCTTCAAGCCGAGGAGGAAAATGCGTCTGCGTCGGGAGCTCGTGTGGTTACCTCTAGAGATCGTGCGCCTGCACAATTAATGAATCGGTTTAATCCACGGGAGATTCGAAACCCCGCAAAGGTGAAGAACGGTTCTTCTAGATTTATTTAAACTGTCTGTTTTTCAATCCCAGCAACGTGATACTAGGAATCGATTTATTTCTGCTACATTTCTGTCGATTCGTTACACTCTAAGCCTCCAATAACAGAAAACATTCATTAGAATCAAATTTTTAAAAGAAATAACTATGAATTAACTCTATTATCTAACTTTATTCTCTCAAGAACACCACATTAACTTACCCTTGGAAGAGAGCAGCGTGCAATAAAACTTATACACGACCCCAAGGCTCTATTTATACGTATTTCCCTTTCTAATATAACCACTAGCACCCTCTTTCTTTGCTGGAGTCGAACTCTAACTCCTTATAGCTTAATCTCTAACTCAAAGTCACTTCCTAGTACAAATCAGATTCTTTTCATGCAACCTGCAGTTTCTTTTTATGAAAATCTTTAAATTCGACCCCTTAAATATCTGAATTAAATATTATGCCTATTTTACTGATCTGCCATCCTGAGTACTTTGAATCCAGAAATATGGCAGATTTCCTTCTCATCTAAAAATATCCTAATTCTGACTAGTAAACGACTTATTTAAAATATATGGTCTCCATAAAACTTCTAAAATTTTGTGCTATCTTTCTAACGAGAGTTGTCTTACATAATTTAGAATTTTATATATGAAGTCATACTTAAAACACCTGTATTGTGTCAAGTAAATCTGTGTATAGAATCTTAGTTCAAGTAGGATTCCAATTATGACTTTCTACCAATTAATTAGAATTTTAATCATATTCAAATTTACTATGTTTTACTTATAATCCAATTCAAATATGTCACACATAACTTCGTAGTTAACTTTAATTATACATCTTTTATTTCCTAATTCAAATCCTAGTCGAATTAGGACTTGTTTTCTCTAGGCTGCCATTTCTAAAACTGATCATCAATGTTTTTAATTTCAAAGCATCTTAATTAGTAAAAATGATCTTCTACAAAGTTATATATCTCTTTATACTCTTTCTAATGATACCAACCATGCCTTAATTTAAACTTTTTACAAAAGCATATCATTATTTTACTATGATGTTGACTCATGCATAGAACCCATAATTTTAATTAAACTAGTGGGCTATTCTGAGTAGTATAATTAGATTAATGAGCTTTCATAATTTGGTTAATTAGACTAAATCAAATTACTTAAGCTTACTAATAGACTCTCATAATTAGTTAATTTATCTATCTTAAATTAATTGAATCCATTAATGAATTGCAAAGGTGTAGGGTATAACATGGGATTATACGGTGTTGCTTGGCACCCAATATGATCAGAGGTCGAACCAATTTAAGTTTGCAAACTTAATCAAATAAGTTAAGTAATTAATATGGTGATATTAATTAATTAATTAATTAAGTAAGAAGTTACTGGACTTAGTGGGCCATTAACTGAACTGGTACATGGGCCTAGAGGGTCACATACACAATGATTTTCAATAGACAGGTCAAAAATGAGATTTATATAAAGGAGTTTCTTTGAAAAACTGCAGAATGACTTAATATAAATAAACGGTGAGAGGGTAACCCTAGGCCAAGCATCCAGTGCTATTGTGGCCATCCCCCTCTCTCTCCTCTCTCTCTCTCTCTCTCTCTTTGGCGCATAGGGGCACCCCCTTCCAAGAGCTCCCACTTCTCATCTTCGACTCTCGACCGTCAGAAAGTCATCGTTCGTATGCCGTGCACTCCTGGACGGAGATGGGCAACCAGTGCAGGCACTTCACCGAGCGAGGAACCGACCGAGACCCATCGAGAAGAGGCTCGTATGGATATCATTAGAGGCCGGGCGATTGCAAGTTGATTTTAATCTTTGTTTCTATTGTACTACCCATTCCCTCATAGAGAGAGATCCTTACAGTAGTATCAGAGCTAGGTTGCACTGTCTTTTTGTTCGTTTCGATCTCTAAATTGATTGTTCTAGTGTGTATTTCATGCAAAGATTTATTTTTTTTTGTAAGAAATTGTGTTCATGTGATGAACACAAGTGATTAGATCGTTATTTTCTGCTTAAAAAATGAATTTTTCATTAGGGTTCATGGGATGAAGAACGACAGCGTTTTGGTTGCATTTGTAGGATCCCCAAGTGTTAGGGATGGTGACTAGTGGCTCTAGACTATCCAGAGGCCGTCACCGGTAGCTGCAGGCCACCTAGCCGACGTCAGAGTAGGTGGCCATGGTGGCCAGCTGGCCCTCCCTCTCTCCTCTTTTGAAAAACCAGAAAAAAAAAAAAAAAAAAAGGAAGGGGGGGATTTTTGGCAGGCCTAGGGCCACCGCCAGTGCCAGACAGCACCAGCATTGTTACCAGTGCCACCTGGCATTGCCTGGCCAGTGCCAGGACTCCCCTGCAGGGAGTCCTCCCTGCCTTAGACTCCCTGCTGGGCGGGGATGTAAGGATCGGGGTGGGACAATGAAGAACATGTTGGAAACAAACGAAAAAACCGATCCCACCTGTCCCCCGATCCATTTCAAATAAAACAAAAAACACACGGGTGATCGAACATCACTGTACGTGGATTTGGATCCGCATCTGTCTCAGTTCCAGCGAGGTGATGCCGCCAGACATACAAGTGTCCGGCCTCCAGCGATATCTACAGATCCTCGTCAGTAGTTCGTCCCCTCTTCCCTCATCCGAATATGCACGCTCGCCAAAGAATCGCGCACAGCAGAGATGGAGAAGAACCCGGCACCCAAAGGGGGTGTCCAGAGGAGGAGGAGAGAGAGAGGGGGTGGCCAGCATGGATAAGCCCTGAAACTTGGCCTAGGGTTTCTACATGGCATGTATTTATATTAAATCGGCACAACTTTTCACAAAAGTCTTCGAATTAATATAAAACTCAGTAAAACACCACCAACTGAGAATATTTATGTGTGTGACCCTCTAGGCTCATTTACCAGTCCGATTTTCAGTCCGTTAAGTGCAATAATACTTAATCAACTTGCAGTAATTAATTAGTATCTCATATTTAATTAGTTACTTAACTTAATTAACATCTCATGTAAATTTGGCTGGACTTCTGATCAAGTTGGGCCAAGCAACACTACATGATCCCAGAAGGTAATGGGGTTCAACAACCTACTCATAAAACCTGTCCATCCATAATTATCACGTAGCTATAATCCTTCATTCATGCAATGTTCTTGAGTCAGCCTATGGCATAGTCAACTATCAAATCATAGATGGTCAACTCGCTTAGATCAGATGCTAATGTATAATATCAGAAAACATCTTTTCTTGATACTGTGTCTGCTCTGACTAGAGACTCCTACACATCCTTCCTAGAGCATTCTCTCTCTAATAACCTGACAGCGAATGATCCCCTATCGAACATACAATCACGTTCGAAGGTCTTCCACTAAACCCAATCCTTGACTATTAGGAACCCCGTGCATAGATATTCATAAGCCAATGTCAAAGCCCAGAAGTCCACCGACAAAGTGTCTTTGGTGTCTCAAGTGCAAAGACCAACTATGCTACTGTAACGATGAATCAAGCTAGCAGACAGTAAGGTAAATTACCATCCGGCAATTTATGTTGAATCAGTTCATTGAATTCATTCCTCAATGACCACCTATGTGTTTGCCCTAGTGTCCCCACACATGTGACTATGAGATTAGTCAAGCTCATCATATGAGTAGGCACAACACACATCAGTCTATTTGGATATTAGATGTCCAGTATCTAATATCCTATGATTGAGAACATTTAGGAATCATGGTTAGGAGTATCAGTCTTATTATCGCAATTTCATTGTGATCTAATATTCTCTTCATAATTCCATGGACTTCATTATACTCAGTTAACTAATCGCCAATTGGTATAATGAATTAATTGCCATATATTTATAAACCACAATGTCTATAGATGTCTCCTGATTGACTTTGAGGATACTTATATCCAATAATCTCTCACTTGGACTAAAGCCAATTATCTTCCCATTTGATCATCATCAAACCTAGGCAATGCTCACGTATAATATGAGATAATAGCTTAGTCTGAGGATCTGCTATGATATCTTCTCTTGAATTAATATCTCTGATCATGTGAAGGTGCCTCAAAATGTTCTCCAACTTCTGATAAGACTACGACTCTATCACTTAATCAGTTACTCCTACTATTGTCACACAACAATGGGATGAAACTAGAAGTGTATAGAATTATTTTTAGTTCAAAAATGAACTTTTTCATCAACACTATTCCTTCAACAATGTACATCTATCTCTGTCGTCAATTTTACAACAATTTCCTGCCTGGAACTCTTCCACTCTATTGCAGCTCCATATTAGTTAGATTTGAAGTCTTAGTCAGTGTGACAGCATAGATTCTAATCACTTTCTCTATATACCAGGAAAATACTCTTCCTAGTATTAGCCTGATACTCTATCAAGTCACAGATTAGGTCATCCTATCTTGATCTATCATCATAGATCCGTTTTCCTAATACACAAGATACTCCATCCAAATCTTTTGTGGAGAAATAATCTCGCTTTCACCAAAGTAACATCCCTTTGTCATTCTTAATGACTAGGATGTTATCAATACAAAACATTAATATTGTGATTGCACTCCCACTAGCCTTCCTGTACATACGCAGTTTATGTTTATTCTAAATAAACTCATAGGATCTGATCACCTGGTCAAATCCTTTGTTCCAAGATCGAGAAAGTTACTTTAAAGCTTATTCTGTACAAGTAAAACTTCAAGCTCGTGTCATATACATCTCTTTATCAATCACATTGAGAAAGTTTGTTTTAACATCTATCTACCCTTAGTCATCATCATGACTGACAGTGGTGGCAAGGAAAATTCTGATTTACTTAACTATGGCAACTATCGAGAGGGATATGTCATGGTCAACAATTTGACTTTGACTATTGCCTTTAGTTATTTCTTGCCATACGAGTCAAACAGTCCACCAACACCTTCCTTCCATTTGAAGATCTACTTGTAACTAATGGTTACATATCCTCAAGCAAGTTCATCAAGTTCTAAACTTGACTAGCATGGATGGACTAGATATCAGAATATCTTGTCATTCTCGAAGTCAAATCTACTAAGAGCCTTATTATAGGTCTTTCATTAGAATTCATCTCCTTCCGCCAACTTCTATATGTCAAACATATCCATTTGGTCGTTAGGAGAACTCTAAAAGACCTATGTCACTTTTAATTATGTGTGATGATAGGTTCCATTCAAAGGAGATCATCTCATGATCAAGTGTTGATTTGTGTACTGACAACATCTAAACATAGTTATGTCACCCATAATCTTAGTGGCCTTGTGCATAGCACAACGAACCACTAAGTTATGGTTCAAGTATTACCATGGTTGTGTTACAGTAGTAGAGCAGGATACCACCCTTGTGAATAGCACAACAATGTAACACCATTTTCTACTCTACGGTGAGGCATCAGCATTATTAGTTATAGCCTTTGGAAATAGAATGATAAGTCTTATGGTCAACACAACAAACCTGCACAGTCTAAAACTAAATTTTATCTAGCTCTAACTTTCTTCTCTAATGACACATTCATCCTCATGTGATAGTAATAATATCCAAACACCTTTGGATACATATCACAAATCTACTCTCATTTGTCATGATTCCAACTTTCTTAGATCATGCCTCATCACATGGGCTGGTCTTCGCCTGACTTTAACATACTTAAAGTCTGATTTCTTTCGACTCCATATCTCATATGATAGATACATATTTATTTGGTCGGAACCTCATCTGAAGGATAGGCATCTTATGCCAAACTATTAAAAAGATAAGAAAAATTAGGCAAAATTACCATATATCACACTATATCTAATATGGTTTGATTCTTCTTTTAATACACTATACAACTGTGGCGTATTAATAGAAGTTAATTGAGAAAGGATACCATTATCTTAAAAGAATCGTATGAATCATGTGCTTAAATATTCATCTACTCAATTTTATTGGAGAGTTTTAACACTTTTTCCAATATGTCATTCTATTTGAATTTCTAATTCCTTAATCTTCTTAAGTATTTTTGACTTGTACTTTAATTAGTACATATAGCTGAATCTCCAGAGAAGTCATCATCATGCAATAAGATATAGAAGTAACTATCTAAACCTTAAGTGGATATTGGACAATGTACATTAGTATGTACAAGTTCTAATAAATCCTTTGTTCTATCTTTGTATCACATAAATGGAGAATTGGTCAACCTTCCCATGAGTCAAGATTCATTTCTCGCATATGATTCATAATCTTATGGATGAAAATATTTATCATATGTAACCTTTGAATTTTGTCCTCATATATATGACCATAGTATGAATTCACACTTTTCCTTTTTGTTCAGAAAAATTATGAACATTCATCATATGAGATGTTATATCAAGAATCTATTGACTGATTTTAAAATCCAAAATATTTATAACATTTGTTCCTACTCGGTCAATAGATAACAACCTCTATCTCAGAGAATTAGAGATTAAGATCTAGATGACAAATGAAATAAAATAACAATTATTAAATTCTATTAAATCTCCTAAACATCCAAAAGTTCGTTGTCCCACAGCAACATGTGCAACTTTTACATAAATCATAGGTGGATTTCTTTTAACTCTCAACTTCCTTTCATTTGTCCCAATCTACACAATCTTGCAAATCTGAGAAGCATATCCAGTATCTCATACTGGAGATTTGAACTCTCTAATAGACAGGGAAAAGTTAATAATTAGAATATTCGAAAGTTCTCCAAGTTTTATATTCTAATTGCTTGCCTATTTCAGTGTCCTTACACCTAGTAGTGGAAGCATTCCTCCCTTTTAGTTGGCTTATTTTTCCCAAAGGTTTACCTTTAATTGTCTCTTCACCTTGATCTCACCAAGTAAGAGATCACCAGATTTCTTTAGATCTGAGAACATTCTTCAGATACGTCAAGCCAGTCTGAATGAGTGGAATATGTCAATCTTATGGCATCTAATACGCCACATATCGGATTATCTAGCGAGATTTTAGACATTCAGAGAAAATAAAGCGATTAAGCATATTGTTCTTATTAATTCAAACATGGACTTTTATCTTGAATTAACTTCTACTATTTTTCGGCGAATTGTATAACCCTCAGACATACAGAACGGGAGACTCTAAAGGTCTCTTAGCGGGGATCTGCGTCTCACTGACTTGTATTACAACCTTGTGTAGCATAATCAGAGCACACCATCTCATGGGATTTGCAACTCCTTGCAATATCTAATCATCTTTTGGCCCCCATAAATTTAGTGGTATTGTGGATAGCACATGTAACGACCCACCACTCTATAATCGGAGATCCAATTACTAAATTGGTACAAAATCATTAAAATTAAGAGCTGAACCAAGATCTTAAATAAGTCTGGAAAATAAATGATAAACTAAGCTAAACATTCCACACAGCATCGAACTATAAAGAAAGTGCAGAAACTAAAAATTATTACAGTCCAACTCGACTCAGTAAATAATTACATAGTCTACAACTAAAATGAAATAATTATGCATACAGGCCTGAATTAAAAGTACAACTACATCGGGGTATACTCCGGAACGGTGGCTACTAGTGTACAACTCGAGACAAAACCGCACAACTGCTACGCCTGCCAAGAACCCTCACTTGAAACCGCAGGGAGTGAGTCACACTAAAATGGATTCAGTAGGGATCCCTCGATCCCCACCTCCCACATACGCACACACAGTTGCAACACAACAAGGATAGATAGGTAAGATAAGAACAAGTAAAGCAGTAAATAAACCACACGTCTACCGCGAGAAACACACAAGAAGCTACCAAGCCAACCGGTAAAACACTGACCTGTTGAGACGGAACAGCAATCCCTTAAATAGTGCGTTGGCTACTCCGGCCTGTCTAACTCTAGGTGATTATGCCTCCTCCCAACCACGAGTGACACTCCGAAGTGTACCACTCCTACACCGGTACTAGCTATTACCCCAAAGTACACCCGGTGACCCTCGCCTCCTAAGCGCCACCTTGTCACTCCCAGACTGACACTGCGTCACTCCCACACCAACATAGGGTGTAAAACACTAACAACTGTCAATCTAAGTCCACGATCACATAAACACAACATAATGCGATTCTAATCACATGGAAATCCCTGCCCCAATATATGATTTCGAGTATGCATTTAACAGGATCATATAACAATATACAAGAATCTAATTGACATAATGTATAATAATCATACATGTTAAAATGCAAGGAATATGGGGCTCACGCTTGAAGAGCATCGACTTAGGTCGACGCCATTCAAGGCCTTATAACTGGTTTTCCTCCTCACAGTCTTGGAGCCCCTGGGATACTGGCCTAAATCGCGTCAACCATGGTCGACGTAATTTAGTATCCTATCCCACTCTCTAGCCTCGAGACCCAGGCCGACGCTATTCTCAAATCGCATCGCCCTGAGTGGACGCATTTTATACTTGAAACCAATCTCCCCTTTGGTCTCCACTGAGCCACAACACACGGTCCCCTCCCTCAAATACGCATGAAAAACACAAATAGAGATGGAGGGAAAATCTGTGAATCATAATAACATGCTGTTCCCATTTTCAAAATACCCATTCAATCAAAACCCCCTAGAACATGCTCAGTTCTACTCAAAATCGCCCACACGTCCATAGCATACTTCAAAGCAGAAAATCATGAGTTAAAACAATATAAAAACGTACGAGGATCGTCACCCTACCGATTATTTGAACTCCTCCTAACTCCTCGTTGCCGAAACGCCACACCGCAAGCCGCCGCCGGTACCGCTGTGGACGTCGTCACTCCACCGAGATGTTCGCCGTTTTCCACAGAGTGAAGAAGCCATGGTGGAGATGGTGGTGGAAGTGGTGAGAGGTGGTAGAGGGCGAATGGAGTGGTGGAAGAGGAAGATGGAGAGAAGGGATCGGAGAGACGGAGAGAGGGAAGAGAGAGAGTGAGAAAGAGAGAATGAGAGAAAGGAGGGAGAAAGGAATAGTGGCTTGGGGCGTCAACCCTGACCAAGCTAAATCGCATCCGTCCCAAGACGACATGATTCAGACGACAAGATAGGGGTCATATACTGGCAGACGTCTAAATCGCGTCGACCATGTCCGACGCCATTCAAACGACAAGACTGGGGCCGTACGCATGCGCCTCGACACCCGACCATGCGGCACAACTGCATGGCTCCTAAATTACGTCGCCCACGGCCGATGCCTTTCAAAAGTGCATTTCGCCAGCTCGACGTGATTAAGAGACCATGCATTAAGCTTACAAGGGCCTAAACCAGGGGATCCAACAGCGAAATCGACCAAATAACTGAATCTGAAATCCCAGTCCTTATAGTACAATTAACCACTAACTTATAGTTTAAGTATTACCATCATTATGTTACAACAATTGATACGGATGCTATTAGTAACACCGTCCTCTACCCCGTGGTCAACATCAACATGCTATAGTTCTAGTTATAGAAATAAAGAGACAGGTCTTGTGGATAACACAATAAACTTGTGATCTAAGCATTTAAAACTATAATGATGGACGGGCCATACGATTAGTTCTTAATTAATGCACTACGGCTTAAACATTATTAAACAAGGGATTTGATAAATTTTATCGTGGTCTCATTCTAAGTGATAGTACAAAAATATATCGCATATATTTAACTACGCCTAAGTAATAGAATTTGATTCATAATCAAATAAAGAAACACATGCATCAACATACATGTCAATTATGTGGTCATGCACAGTATGGTGATTAATTAGAGCCAAACAATTAATCACCACAACTAATATAACAATTATATTAATCAAACATGCAATCACATAGGCTCTAGTGATCTCATCTCCTAATGCCTTCTTGGATGCACTCGTCGATCATCCTCGCTCCTCCTCGGCCAGTGCAATTAGTTACATTATAAAAATGATACAACCATTAAATTTACATAATTGTAAAAGAAGGCCTTATAGCGAAGCACAATTGAAGAGGGAGGTAGAAGTACATTAGAATAAGAGAGAGGAGGCACGCATGCCTCTTTAATTAACACTTAATTAATCTATAAACCATTCCATAAAAGATCCAAAACTACATATATCATTACATGATAAAATGAACTAAGTGTATGTCCATGACCATCACAAATTTAACCATCCATACATGATTGAGCACATCACATGAAGCTAAAGTTTTAAAAATAATACAATTTGATTTTCATAGAATCTGGATTCTAAACAAATTGGATAATTAAAATTTCAAAAATCTCATTTTCTAAGCATGCATTTAAAATCTAATTTAAAAGCATTAAAGAACACATCATATGTGCACACAAAGACTGAAATTAATTTTTAGAAAGATTCCATACAAAACTAGAACAATTCTAATGAATTAATCTAACACTTAATAATATTGCCTTAACAATACTTGTTAAGCAACTCCCAAATAAAAATGAATTAATCTAACACTTAGATTAATAATATTGCCTTAACAATACTTGTTAAACAACCCCCAAATAAAAATGAATTAATCTAACACTTAAATTAATTCCCACTTCCTTAACAACTCTTGTTAAGTTATGTTAACTTAAGACACTTATAGATTAACTAATCTAACCCTTATTATTGGCCACATCAGAATACGTGCGAAGACTATTAATGTTCAAAAGGGGATCACTCACTGTCAAGTATATATCTAACAGTTAATAGGCCATGACATGGACGCTCCACTAAACCCTTGGCCAGGGTAGTGTCGGTTCGTTTGGAATGAACGTGATGTATTTAAGGAGGTCATGATCAGACGACATGATCACTTGTTGTTTGACATATACCATACCCACACGATCGTATCGGACTCATAGAACGAACGAGGGATTATAGTGATGCGGCAACTGTACATTGACAGGTACCGGACATAGTGGTTTTGAACCCAGCGTCCTTTGGGATCACGCGGATTCGCTTGACACAACGTGATCATAGGTCTGGATTAAATTAAATAGTTATCTTGTTTCAGTTAAAGAGAATAACCGGTTTAATTAACTTCTAATTGAGAATTAGAAGTTAATGGGCCTTAAAACTGGAGTGACTATGGGCCTAGAGGATCACACACAATTGATTCTCGCAGGAAAGAGTATCATTATATGGATATATATACAATTGCCTAAGATTCTTTTGGGAAAAGAATCATTAAGTGGCTTAAAAGTATATATGCAATAATATTGAGGACATATCAACAATATGTACATTATTAGGTCTCTTTTGAAAGGAGCTAATAATATAAATAAATATATATATATATATATAATATGCCTTTTAGGGTTGTCAAGAAAGCAAGCACGCGCATGCCCCCTTTCTCTCTTCCTCTTCCAAGCACATGCACACCCCCCTTCTCTCTCCCTCTCTCAAATCTTGGAGAACGAGATCTCGTGGCAGATTTGGGAGATCCGAGGTTCGTGCGCGGCATGAAGAAGAACAAGGAGAGAACCGTTGTTGTGTAGATTTCGCTCTAGAGGCTAGACAGTTGTGTCGCTCTGCGCTCATGGAAATTGGCATCGGACTTTGCGGAACGGATTTCTTCCGCGCAAGGTATTGATCAATCAGTTGCTTAGTTATTTTATTGCATCGATCCGAGTATGATATGCGATTTCGAGGGATCCGATTTCCTTATTTTTTTGTTGCGATCAAGATCCCGAGTAGATTGAAACCCAATAGATAACGCCCGTCTCCAAGAAGTGATTCACTTGCTCCTTGACTATCTCTTGTCGATCGGGGGAAAGATGCATCTTCCTCTGCTGTAGCATAGGATGGCTGGAATCAAAATTAAGGGAGTACACAACAATTCTAAGGGGTACTCCTGATAAAGGGGCCCCTTCCCAGGTAAATACACCTAGGTTCTAAGAAAGAAACTGTTGGTACTCAAGCTTTTGCTGCTTGGGCAAGGAAGCCCCTATCTTTAATTCTTGGTCGGTTGCAGGCCTCACTTTAATAGTAACCAGCTCTTCTGACGGTTGGGCATATTTCTCTGACTCTTCTACAACCTCTCTCACGATCATGACTGGCTTCTTCAGCTGTGCATTGTAGAAGCCAGGTATGTCTGCTGAGACACATTATGATTTCTCCGCTCTTTGTCGATCCTGTCGGGAGTGGGGAATTTGACCTTCTAATGAAACTGATAGATATAGGTGGCCTCTAAGCCAATCACGAAGCACCTATTTCAATCTGGTTCAATTAATAATTGGCATATATATATTTCATTATGTAGATTGGCGTGTTTATTATTATTACGCATAATGAAATCCATGAATGTGTGCAATGGTCATCGGAATATGATGAGATCATAATAATGAAACCGATAACTTATAAACACATATTCTGAATTGTTCCTAGTCGTAGGATGTTTGAAGAGGACATCAAACATCTTGTAAGACTAGTACAGGTTATTCCAGCTCATATGATGAGGGTGACTGATCTCGTTAGTCACATGTGTGGAGACACAATGGTGAACCTGTAGGTGCTCATTGGGGAATGAGTTCACTGAACTTATCCGATATGAATCGTCGAATAGTAATTTACCTGACTATCAACCGGCTTGATTCATGGTCACAGTGGCGTGGTTGATCCTTAGACTTGAGACACTAAAGACACATTGTCGGTAGACTTCTAGGCTTTGACCTTGGCTTACGAATACCTAACCATGAGATTTCTAATAGTCAAGGATCGGGTCCAGCGGAAGACCTTCGAAGGTGATTGTGTGTTCAATAGAGGATCGTTCACTCTCAGGTAACTAGAGAGAGAATGCTCTAGAATAGATCCGCAGGAGTCTTTGGCCAGAGCAAACATAATATCAGAAAAGGTGTTTTCGGATATTATACAGCGGAGTCTGATTCAAGTGAGTTGACCATCTAGGGTTTGACAGTTGACCATACCGTAGGTTAACTCGAGAACATTGTGCGAATGAAGGATTATAGCTACATGGTAACTGTGGACGGACAAGTTCCATGAGTGGGTTGTTGAACCCCATTACCTTCCGGGATCATGCAGTGTTGCTTGGCACCCAACTTGATCGGAAGTCCGACCGAATTTTACATGAGATGTTAATTCGGTTAAGTAATTAATTAATATCTAGATATTAATTAATCACAATAAGTCAATAACTAGTTATTGGACTTAACGGGCTGAAAATTGGATTGGTTAATGGGCCTAGAGGGTCACACGCAAACAGATTCTCAATAGGTGGTACTTAAGTGGGATTTATATTAACTTGGAGACTTTTGTGAGAGTCACACTGACTTAATATATATACACACTCTTGAGAAACCCTGGGCCAAGCTCCAGGAGTTCTCAAGGCTGGCCGTCCCACCTCTCTCTCTCTACTCCTCCTCTGGGCGCCCCGTTAGAGGCACCTGGTGTAACAACCCGCCACCTTATAATCGGGGATCTTATTACTAAATGGGTACCGAATCATTAAAATTTGGAGCCAAACCAGGATCTCAATAAGTCTGGGAAATAAATGATAAACTAAGCTAAACATCCACATCACATTGAATTGTAAAGAAAGTGCAGGAATTAAAAATTATTACAATTCAACTTGACTTAACAAATAATTACATATTCCAACTGAAAAGAAGTAATTAAGCATACAGACATGAAAAGAAATAATAAGTACATCGGGGCATACCCCGGAACGATGGCTGCTGGCGCGCAACCCGAGACAAAACCCTCCTCACTACGCTTGCCTGGAACCCTCACCTGAAAATCGCAGGGGTAAGTCTCATCGAAATAGACTCAGTAGAGATCCTTCGATACCCACCACCCACTCACGCACCCACAAGTGCAACAACACGAATTAAGGCAATTTAAATAAATAAAGTAGTAAACACAACTCTAAAACCACTCCACCACGGAGTCCACAACCAACGTCTCGGCTAAACACACAAGTCACACGGCCGAACGCGGAAAACACCGACCCGCTAAGACCAAACAGCAACCCCTCGGATAGCACGCTGGCTATTCCGGCCTGACCGGCTCCAGGTGGTTCTGCTTCCCCCAGTACAAGTGACACTCCGAATGTACCACTCCTACACCGGTACTAGCTAAACCCTCTCTCTAGGCGTCACCCCACCACTCCCACACCGGCGTCGTGTCACTCCCACACCGACGCAGGGTGCCTAAGTGCTAACAACTGTCACTCTAGGTCCACGATCACACAAAACACGTCACAGTCTGATCCGATCACATAGAAATCCTCGACTTCGAAGTATGGTTTTAATCATGCATTTTAACCAAACTATCTAACAATATAAACATGTGTTAATTACATGGATTAATGTAGTTCTATCTTGAATCACGTCGCTCGTGGCCGACGTCATTCAAAACTCCTAAACTGGTTCATATAAAACCTGGCATCAGAAGATGGCCTAAATCGTGTCGTGCAAGGTAGTCACCTTTTAAAAGGCGTCGCTGTCCCTAGTCGCCTAATCACGACAGAAACATAATTAGGCCTCAGGGTGATCCGAACTAAATTGCGTCGTGGGAGGCAGCCGCCATTCAAAATGGCATTTTTGTCCCAAGACGCCATTTAGCATTCGCTAACAAGTTTCCCCCAGCCTTCCGAGTACAAAAAATGGAATTTCTTCCTGAAAATCCCCTAAACATGCTCCAAAGTAGGAAAAACGTGGTTTTAATCAAAACACAACGGAGATCGTCACCCTACCGGTTACTTGAACTCCTCCGAGCTCCAAGCCGCCAAACTGTCATGCCACAAGCCGCCTCCGGTACCGCCGTGGACGCCGTTACTCCACCGGGACGTCGGCCGCCATCCGGACAGTAATATGCCCCGCGGAGGAAATGGTGGTGGAAGTTAGGGGGGGGGGGCGCTTTGATGGAGAGGAAAGGAAAGAGAAGGGGTAGGGAGAGCGAAGAGATCGAAGAGAGGGAGGAGAGAGAAGAAAATGAGTGAAATGAGGGAAAGGAGGGAGGGTTCGCGGGTTTAAACCAAACCTAACTAAAATGCGTCGCCCAATACCGACGCCATTCGAGTGACAAGACCAGGGCCGTACTCTTGTGGCCCAAAACTGGGCCATGTGGTGTCCACGTGGCACCGACGTGGCACACTCTAAAACGCGTCCCCCTAACAGGACGCCGTTTGAACCGCGTCGAGCAAGCTTGACGTGATAAAGAACCTATCCCCCAAGCCCCACAAGGGCCCAAACCAAGGGGTCCGACACCGAAACTAACCCAATAACTGGATCCAAAACCTCAATCCTTACACCGGGAGACTTCTTGTCTCTGCCGTGCACGTTTCCCGAGAGTCAAAAATTCCCGTCCGGATGATCCAGATATGGTTGCGGTGAGGATTCTTCAGCCAGCAAGCTGATCTGGACGAGGGATCGAGGACGAACCACCAGGGAGGATCGCGTGGATACCGCTGAAGGCCGGACGCTTGTGTTGCTAGCGGCATCGCCTCGACAGAACCGAAATGGTCGCAGATTCGAACCCGCGCAAGTCGATGAGATCACAACTTCGATTTTTTGTTATAGTTTTTCATTCCAAATCGGATCTGCGGGCATCGGGCGGGTATTTTCTTATTGCTTCCACTGCATTCGTCACGCCCCGCCCGGATCCTAACAGTGGTATCAGAGCCAAGTTTCGCTCTAATCTGCTTCGAAACGGCAAAAATTAATATTCTAAGAATTAATTCCATGCATTATTTATTTTCTTCTCGCGGAGTTTGTTCATGAGATGAACATGCTAAGATCTGGAATTTTATTCTGTGGAGAAAAAAAATATATTTTTGGGGTTTTTCGTATGGTTCTTCATGGAGATGAAGAACATGGCTTCATGGCTTGGTTGGGGCTTCCATAGTGATCGGCCACCATCCTTGGGCATGCTAGTACGACTAGCAATATCTGGTGTGGCCGGCGGCCGGCCAAGGACCCTTTATTTCTAGTTTTTCAAATGTTGAAAGACCAAAGAAAAAGGGGAGCCACGGTTTACAAAACAGTTGGAAACCGCCGGATTTGGGGGTGCAACCGGCAGCAATGGATCACCGGCCGGCCACCGCCGACATCGGGGACGAAGGGGTACCTCCCCTCTTCCAAATTCCGGCTGGCCACGCTACTAGCGCCGGTTGCGGCGCTGCCCAAACGCTGCCAAAAACTTGCAAACGAAGGGCATAAACCCTAGCTGACCGAGCGCCAGGTGTGCAGCTAAGCCGGCCGATCCAGAGTGACCAGACCGGGCTTGGCTCGAGCGTGCCTGGTCCAGGGCTGGCCAAGCGCAGGTCCAGACCAGTGGCCAGCCTGGCTCAAGCCAGTAACCTGGACCAGGTCCTCTGGCTGAGCCAGGCCAGGCCTGAGGCCCATGGCCCAATTGGCCCAGCCCATTTACCCAATTAACCCCTATAACCCTTTTATTATTATAAACTCCACCCATTTAACATGAAAATTGTAATTAATTTTTGCTTAAAATATGTTTTAAATCTTAAATTTATTATTTTCAATTAAATGGGTCCATTAAGATAAAATCATAATTGCTTTTTAACAAGTGTTGTTAAATTACCTTTAATTGAGTGATTAAAAGTTTTATTTAAGATGTGATCTTAACATTTAATTAACAAGTGTTGTTAATTACTTTTAATTAAACAATTAAAGGGTTGATTTAAGATATGATCTTAAAAGGTTAATAATTTAAGAAATGATCTTAAAATTGTTAACAAGTGTTGTTATTTATTTTAAGATATGATCTTAAATCAATATTAACAAGTGTTGTTAATTGATTTCAATTAAGTGATTATATATTTAATTTCCTAACAATTGTTGTTGTGAAATTAATGATTAATTAAGGGACACTTAATAAAGGTTATTAAGTGATAAGTTAACTTTTAATAATAAATTTATTGCTAGAGTTAATTATTTCTTGAGAAATATATCTTAATAAAAGTTATTAAGGATTAATTAAGTCTTAATAATAGTTATTTAGATTAATTAATTTTCTCAAGGATCTTTTAATTAATATTTTCAAAGACCTAATTCACTTAATAGGATCTTTTAATAAAAGTTATTAAGACATTAAATAAGTCTAATTGTTAAACTAATTTTAAATTAGAAATGTTCTACTTAATATTTCTTAATAATTGTTGTTAAGAAATGTTATTTAATAAAGGGGTTATTAACAAAGAGTTGTTAAGTAATTTAAAATTGGAATTATAAATTTTTTTATAAGAGTTATTAAGAAATTTTTAATTTAGTTTAAATGTTAGATTATTTCACATTAATAATTATTGTTAATGTGATTTGAAGTTAATCTAAGTGTTAGATTAATTAATTTAGAAATGTTTTAAATTATGTATGGAATATTTTAGAATTTTAATTTTAGTCTTGAGTACACATGTTGATGTGTTTTAGTGCTTTAAATTAGATTTAAATGCATGTTAGAAAATGAGATTTTCAAAAATTCAAATTATCCAATTTTGATTGGTACCCAGATTTTGAGAAAATCAAAATTATTATTATGCAAAATTTTAGCCTTCATGTGATGTGTTTTATCTGTTACTCTTAGGTGGCCTACAAGCCAATCTAACTATGTAATCTCGTTCATTTATTAATATAATGGCATAATATTCATTGTGTAAATCGTATTAATTATCGACTCATAATGAAGTTCGTAAATATGTGCGATAGTGATCAGATTATGATGAGATCATACTAGTGATACTGATCACTTAAACACACATATTCTTAATCGTTCCTAGTCGGAGGATATCCGAGAAGGACATCGGATATCCGGTTAGACTAGTACATATTACTCTTGCTCATGCGATGAGGGTGACTGATCTCATAGTCACTTGTGTGGAGATACTAAGGCGAATCTGTAGGTGGTCATTAGAGAATGAGTTCACTAAACTGATCCGACTTAATCGTTGGATAGTACTGTACCTCACTGTAAACCAGCTTGATTCTATTGTCGCAGTTGCATGGATGGTCCTCGGACCTGAGACACCAAGGACACCTTGTCGGTAGACTTCTGTGCTTTGACCTTGGTTTATGAATCTCTAACCACGAGATTCTAAACAGCCAAGGATCGGGTACAGCGGAATACCATCGAACGGAATTGTGTGTCACTAAGGAATCATTCGCTCTCGATACGATGAGAGAGAATGCTCTAGGAAGGATGCGCGAAAGTCCCTGGCCAAGGCGGACGATAATATCGGGAAAGGAGTTTTTTGATATTCATCAGCGGCATCCAATCCAAGTGAGTTAACCGGTTAGGGTTTGACAGCACCTGTAAGGACTGAGGTTTCGGATCCGGTTATCGGGTTAGTTTCAGGGTCGGACTCTGCAGTTTGGGCCCTAACGGGGCTGGGACTCTGCGTTTTAGATTGTGCCACGTGGATGCCACGTGGGCTGGCCTTGGGTCGCGAGTGTACGGGCCGGTCGTGTCATCTGAACGGCGTCCATGATGGGCGACGCGTTTCAAACTGCTACCCTGCGGTGTCAGAATACGGTGCCGGTCTTGTCGTCTGAATGGCGTCATCCTTGGGCGACGCATTTCAGACTTCTGTCAGAACGGCCTGTCATGTCATCTGATAGGCGTCCGTACATGTCGACGCGTTTTACCTAGTTTCTGGTTACCCCGCGAGCCCTCCTTCCTTTCTCTCATTCTCACCCTCACACTCTCTCTCCCCTCACCCTCTCCACCCTCCGACTCTCCCTACTCTTCCCCTTCCCTTTCCCCTTCTTCCTCTTCCACCTCTCCACCTCTCACCACTGCCACCACCACTTTCTTCGCGGCGTTCCATTCTCCGAACGGCGGCCGACGTCCCAGTGGAGTGGCGGCGTTCTCGGAGTACCGGCGGCGGTTTGCGGTGCGACGGTTTGGCGGCGGAGCCAGAAGGAGTTCAAGAATCGGTAGGGTGACGATTCCCTCAGTGTTTCATTTTAAAACTATGTTCTACCACTTTGAAGCATGCAACGGGTCTATGGTTCTTGGGTAGAATAAGCATGTTTAGGAACTTTTCTTGATAACGATGAGGGTTTCTGTGAATGTGGTTTAGTAATGATTAGCTTGCTCCTCTTCCTCCTCCGTTTGGTTTGATTTTGGGACTTTTGGGGGTGAAAAAGGGAGTCATCGGGCTAGGAAACAGAACCAGGTTTCTAGGGCTAAAAGACGTCGTGCATGGACGACGCAATTTGGAATAGCGTCGGGCCACCATGACGCCTTTTAGGCAAAAATCACCCGATTAAGGTTTTCTGCAAAATTCCGGATTTTGGTGTGAATGACGTCTGAGGACACCGATGCATTTTTAAAAGGCGGCTAACTGTGACGACGCCTTTTTAGGCCATATTCTGAGGCCAAGAATTCATGAACCAGTTTAGGAGACTTGAATGGCGTCGTCCTTGGTCGACGCGATTCAAGCCAGAACCACACTAATCCATACCAGTAAAATGTGTTTACATTGCTAGATAGATGGTTAAAAGCATGTTTTTAGTACACTCGATGTCGATGGACTCTTCATGACCGGATGGCACTACGTTGTGTGTCGTGCGACCGCGGACTTCTCACGTGACCGGATCGCACCGTGCCGTGTTTTGTGTTACTGTGGACCTAGAGTGACAGTTGTAGCGTTTGACACCCTGTGTCGGTGCGGAGGGACACATCGCTGACGGGACCAGTGGCGGGGTGACACCTAGTGAGAGAGGGTCACCTGGTGAACCCCGGGGTTAGCTAGCTTATACCGGTGTCGGAGTGGTACCTTTTGAGTGTCACTCGTGCTGGGGGAAGGAGTAACCACCTGAGCCAGTTGGGCCGGAGTAGCCAGCGTGCTATCCGAGGGGTTGCTGCTTGGTCTCAGCGGGTCGGTGTTTGCTGGGGGAAGGAGTAACCGCCAAGGTAGCCAGCGTGCTATCCGAGGGGTTACTGTTTAGTCTCAGCGGGTCGTTGTTTCCCACTTTCGGAGACATAGTTGACGCGTTTTGCCGAGACGCGAGTTGTAGGCTCCTTGGTAGAATGATTCCTATGATATGCATGTTATATTCCGAACACATGTGGTTTATATCGAGAATTAAGGGTAATATGTTACAGCTTTACTTACCTTGTTTACTTGCATCTTAGTAATTGCACTTGTGGGTGTGTGAGTGTGTAGTGGGGATCGAAGGATCCCTACTGAGTCTTTTCGTTGAGACTCACTCCTGCGATTTTCAGGTGAGGACTCTAGGCAGACTTAGCGTGGAGTGTGCTGTTGTGAGCTACGCGCCGTCAGCGGTTGTTCCAGGGTATGCCCCGATGTAGTTGTTCTTTTTATTTCTGGCCTGTATGCTTAATTATTTCTCTTCTATTGGAGTATGTAATTATTTGCTGTATCGAGTCGCATTGTAATAACTTTTAATTTCTGCACTTTCCTTTCAATTCAATGCGATGTGAATGTTTAGCTTAGTTTATTATTTATTTCTCAGACTTACTTAGATCCTGGTTTGGTTCCAAATTAATGATTCGGTACCCATTTAGTAATCGGATCCCCGATTATAGGGTAGCGGGTCGTTACAGCACCCCATATCCTAAGTTGACTCGAGAGCATTGTACGAATGAAGGATTATATCCACGCGGTAACTGTCGGCGGAAAGGTTCCAAGAGTGGGTTACTTAACCCCGATACCTTTCGGGTTCACGCGGTGTTGCTTGGCACCTAACGTGATCGGAGGCCCGATCGAATTCGATGTGCGACATCAATTCGATTGATTAATTAATTAATAAAAGGTTATTAATTGATTAATAAAGCCAATGAGGAGTCACTGGGCTTATTGGGCTATTAATAGGACTGGTAATTGGGCCTAGAGGGTCACACGCAAATGATTCTCAAGGCGATAGATAAATAAGTGGGTTTTATACAAACCGGGGGTTTTTATGAAAAACCGCGCAGTTAGTATAAAATATAGCGAACAGGCTGAGCAGGCCAAGCTGCTGCTAACCCTAGCCGCCCCTCCTTTGTTTCTCTCTCTCTGGCATCCCAGACATATCCGGATCTCCGGATCTGTTCCGCTGCTTCTCCGACTCCCGTTCGACGGGAAATCGTTTGCGCATCACGGTGAGTGTTGCAGCGAATGGCGAAAGTTTTTGTGGCTGGGAAGAACGAGGAATGTGAGGATTTCTGTCGTGAGGAGGATTGCATGGACTCCGCTAGAGGCCGGGTGCTTGCGCGGCTTGCGGTGTCACACCGACGGAACCGATCGGTTGCGGATTCGAATCCGCACATTGTAAGATTTCGATTATCCGATAATCTGTTTTTAGATTTTTTGAAATGGGAACAGATCTCCGTTTTTATTTTATTTCTGCTGCGCGTGAGATCCGGAGAAACCTGAGAATCCAACAGTGGTATCAGAGCCAGGTTCCACTGTTTCTCGTCCCGTTTCGGATTCTGAAATTAATTATTCTATGACTTATTCCATGTTTAATAGATCGATTATTTTCTAGATATGTGTTCATACGATGAACACAAAATTAATTTGATTAATATTCTGCAATTTTTCAAAACTTATTTGGGGCTTTTCGTGTTCTTCGTGGGACGAGGAACGGCGAGCGTTTTGTTGTTGTTCGGGCATCCCAAACGTTAGGAAGGAGGGCCAGGATTTCGGATCCTCAAAGAAGTATCGATGGTCCTCACCGGACTCATGGCCGATGCTAGAAAGGCTGCTGGCGGTGGCTGGAAGGTGGGGGTTTCTCTTCTTCTTCATTCGGTTTTATGAAAACCTGAAAGTCCACTTTTAAGAAGATGAACAGAGGCTCGGCCAGCAGGTTATTGAGCCCCCTTCGCCGAGCCCACTGCCGTTGGCAGAATCGTATGGCGCCGGGGAACCCGGAGCGGGGGGGCATCGCCGACGAGGCCTGCCGGCTCCGGGGGCCAGCCACCGGGCGGCGCCAAACAGGCCCACCGCCGGCCTCCACCATCTTCCACCTGCTGATGAGGGTGTTAGGGTTTCGGAAGGGGAGGAAGGTTCGTGGCCTGCCCGGGTCAGGGCTCAGTTGAACCGGGTCGGGTCACCTGGTCTGAACCAGCGCCACTGGTTCGAGCCCTGGCCGAGCCAGGGGCTCGAGCCAGTTGCTGGTTGTGGCTTGAGCCAGTTGCTGGTTGAGCCATTTCCCTCTAATTCCCCCTTATAAACCCCTAGTATTTCCAATTAAACCCAAAAGACCACTTAAAATCAAATTGAATTATCATTTAAATACTTCAAAATAGTTTTGAATTTTAAATTATTATCTAATTTTTATTTTATTTGACATTAATGATATTGAATCATTAATATTAACAAAGTGTTGTTAATAATTAGAATTGGTTATTAATTTAAATGTAAAATTAATAATTAACTTTAATTGTGTAACTTAAGTGTTAAGTTAGTAATTATTAGTTAACTGGAATTAATTGTCAGTTTAAGTTTTTAAATTGATAATTAGTTTTAATTAACTAATATAGTGGTTTAATTAGGAGTTATTAGTTATTGGTTTAAGTATTAAACTAATAATTAATATTAATCTGAAATCCTTAGGAATCAATTGGGTCTTAGAATTTGCAGTTGGGCACTTTTTAACCATTCAGTTTAACAGAACAGATGTACAACATATTTTTACTTGTTTGTATATCCTTATTCTATATTCTATTGAACTCCTATTTTGTAGCTGCTGCACAGCTCCTTATTTATGTGGGAGCTATAAATGTCTTAATCATATTTGCTGTGATGTTCATGAAGGGTTCAGAATATTCCAATGATTTCTATCTTTTCAACTGTATGGAGTTTCAACTATAGTCTTTTATAACTAAAATGTGTATGTACAATGAGTCAGTAGATGGTATGTATTTTCCTGCCCCTACTCCTAAAAACAGAAAAAAAAAGATGATTATTACATTAAATTACTGAAAACTATTCTTAAGGATTTGAGAATGTCGAAAGTCTACGTCCTATTTGTAGTGCACATAAGGTTGAGTGTAGTGCATATAAGGAAATGGGAGGTTATAGTAGAACCCTTTTGATTCATTCTATTGTCTCTGCTTATTAAAAATGGATATTTTAAGGAGGGGTTGGGGAATAATATCAATAACCCCTCTATAAGCTCATCCAAAATATGAATTAGAATCAATAATCCTTGATTCTATCTTTAAGAAAAAGATGGGTCCCGTTATATTGAAGTACAGATTTCAAGTGATATTTGTTATTAACTTGTGATAATGCATAAAGTACATATGCTTGTGACAAAGAGGAAGAGGATAAATCACAATCAATCTTTGAATTCTCATTATTAATATTAGACTCTTCCATTGTTTGGTCAATCTAACCACTGAGTTAAGTAGGTATTTCTACAAAGAAAAAAAGAGACTCATCACTCTTGACAATAAACTATTTATACGCTAATATGTCTATGATGAGTAGCTTGCGGAATCAAAAGTAGCTCTCGTCTACAGTTTTTGAAAAAGGACAAGCATTTTAATACAAATAAAAATAAATTAATTAAATTCAAATTGTTTCTTTGGCCCAATTATCGATTAGAAGATTTAGCTACAATTTTTTATTCATTTGAACCAGATACATAAGTAAATGGGTCAAAATATGTTTGATATTCCTATTTGAATTTTACTCCATCAGGGGCTTTAATTTAGATTAATAGTTAATAATTAATTTGTGTTAATTATTAGTTTAAGAGTTAAATTAGTGATTAACATTAATTAATTAACTAGTCTAATTGTTGGATTAGTAATTAATAACTTATTAGAATTGATTATTAATTTAAGTGTTAAATTAATGATTAATTTTAATTTACTGACCTAAGAGTTAGATTAGTAAATAAATATTAATATTCTAATTGTTAGTTTATTAATATGAGTCAATCTAATCGTTAGATTGATTTAATTATTAGAATTGTTCTAATATGCATAAAATAATCTGGAATTATTAATTTGGAGTGTGTGCACATGTGATGTGCGATTTATTACTTTTAAATTTGATTTAGTTACATGTTAAATTAATTAAAAGTGTTTTCAAAATTCTAATGCCAATTTTGATTGAAACCTATGCTTTCTGAAAGCCAAAGTTATTTATTTTGAGAACTCTTTTATTTTAGCCATGTAATGCGCTGAAACATGTATGGATTGTTTAAAACACACCGTGGTCATGGATATGCACCTTTAAATTATTCATGTGATGAATGGATTATGTGGATCGTGGAAGTTTGTAAGTTATTTATTAATTGTTAATAAATAGACGTCTACGTACCTCTCTCTCTCTCAAACTCCGATGTACTTCTACCTCTCTCTCTCTTGTACTCGCCATAAGGCCTTCTTCTGTTTACATGTAAATTTAGATTTAAATGTAATATGATCGAGGCAACCAAGGAAGGAGTGAGGACGATCCACATATGCAACCAGGAAGGTGATGTGATGCAGATCCTTTGCCTGTGTGTTTGCTGATTATCTAATGTAAATGTTATATTAGAATTATGTGTGCGTTTGACTATTGGCTCCAGTCAAACCCACTGTGCTATCTATGACCACACTAGACATGTATGTGATGCATTGTTTTTAATGTTTGATTTTGAATCAAAGCAGGTATAGTATTTAGTAAATATATACGATATGTTTATATACTATCACCTAGGAGAGACGAAGATAAAAGTTATCTAAATACCCTCATATTAACTCTAAGCTGTAACGCGAGTAGTTAAGAACTTACCGCGTGGTCCACCATCATTATAGTCATAGGATTCGAATCACTTTAGACATGTTGTTGTGCTATCCACAAGGCATGTTTAATTGGGAGGAGAAACTGTGGCTATGGCATTAGATGCCTATATGATCGGGGTAGAGGAACCATGTAGCTTTGTTGTGCTATTCACAAGGGCTGCATGCAAATCTATGCTCGTCGCGTAACGATTGTTAGCTTAGACCAGAATTAGTGGTTTGCTGTGTTATCCACAAGGCCATTAAATCTCTAGGGACCGAAGCTATGATCAGATATTGCAAGGAGTTGCAAGTCCTATGAGATGGGTGCTCTTTGATTGTATTACAATTTGTTGTGCTATCCACAAGGCTGTACTGCAAGTCATTGAGATTGTGATTCCCACTAAGAGACTGTCGGCGTCTCCCGTTCTGTATAACTGAGGGTTATAGAGTCCGTCAAAAATTAGTGGGAGTTAAAACTTGAATAAAAGACCATGTCTTATTTTAAATTTTAATAATTGAACATCTACTAAATAGATTTTATTCATCTCCTGTAGGGAATTATGTCGTCGTATAACCTACTCCGTGGCATACTTGATGCCCTTTTGACTTACCTGATCTACTCGGATTGGCTCAGACACTTGAAGAATGTCTTCAGATCTGAGCAGATTGCCGACGTCCTTAATGCTGATCCTCCTGCTGAATCGACATTAGATGCCCCTGAAGCAAAGATGATAGCTAACGATAAAAGATTAAAGGACAAAGGCAAAAGAGTAGTAAAGGGTGACTTCTTCTACTGTAAGCAGAATGGTCGCTGGAAGAGGAACTGCAAGGAGTTCCTCAAAGATAAAGCTCATGGAAAGGTGAAGCTGTCTGAAGCTTCAGATATCTATATGATAGATATCAACTTGTCAGTTAGAGATTCCACATCTTGGGTATTGGATATCGGATGTGCTTCTCATATCTGTCATGATGCGCATATGCTGACAAGTAAGCGCAAGCTGAGACAAGGCGAGGAGGAATTGAGGCTAGGAAACGACGCAAAAGTTGTGGCGATTGCTGTTGGAACAGCAAACCTCAGGCTTCCATCAGGGGACGCCTTACTATTAGAAGATTGTTATTATGTTCCTAACATAATAAAGAACATCATATCAATATCTTGTTTGGACAAGATAGGATATAGATTGACTATTCAGAATAGAAGTTGTTCGATTTATTATGGTAATAAATCAATAGCTTCGGCATCTTTAGTCAACGGTTTATATCTCTTAGATGTTTCTTATTACAATCTTCAAATTGATAATGCTCTTAAGAAGAGCAAGAATTGTGTGAACCAAATCTACATGTGGCATTGTAGACTTGGACACATTGGTGAAAGCAGGCTGCAAAGGTTGCACAAGCATGGATATTTGAATGCATTCAATTATGAATCGTTTGTGACATGTGAGTCTTGCCTTAAGATGGCAAAATCTTCATTTACTGGACATAGAGAACGTGCCAAGGACATTTTGGAACTAATACATTCGGATGTATGTGGTCCCATATCTACCAAAGCCAAAGGTGACTTTTCATACTTCATCACGTTCACTGATGACTTCTCAAGATTCGGCTATGTGTACTTAATGAAGTACAAGTCAGAAGCGTTTGAGAAGTTCAAGAATGAGGTAGAGAAGCAATTAGGAAAGAGTATTAAAGTTCTTCGATCAGATCGAAGAGGAGAATACTTGAGTACTAATTTCACACAATTCCTAAAGGATAATAGTATCATTTCTCAACTGACCCCTCCATATACATTACAGATGAATGGTGTATCCGAGAGGAGGAATCGCATCTTGTTAGACATGGTGCGATCTATGATGAGCTTTTCAAGATTACCAGTGTCCCTCTGGGGGTATGCTCTAGAGTCAGCAGCATACCTACTGAACAGAGTACCCAGCAAGTCTGTGGCCTCTACTCCATATGAGATATGGAAAGGCAGGAAACCAGAATTTAAACATGTTAAAGTCTGGAGTTGTCCTGCTCATGTAAAGAGGCATGATCCAGACAAGCTGGAATCACGAACTGATAAATGTAGGTTTGTGGGATATCTAAAGGAAATCTTTGGATACTACTTTTACCATCCTTGTGAACAAAAGGTGTTTGTCGCCAGGAAAGCTGTCTTCCTGGAAGATGAACACCTTCTCCAAGAGGACAGTGGGAGTAAAATAGTATTGGAAGAAGTTCCAGAACCCCAAACAGCTGCATTATCATCAGATGAGATATCAGTTCCTAAATCTGTTCAGATACACACTAATGAGCCTCAAAGATCTGGTAGATTACCTAGACTACCCGAACGATATGTAGGACATATCACTGAAGATGAGTCTAAGGTTGAATATATTGAGGATGATGATCCTAAAACCTACCAGGAGGTCATAGAAGGCCCAGAAGCCGGGAAATGGCGAAAAGCCATGAACTCAGAAATCCAGTCCATGTACACCAACCAAGTTTGGAACTTGGAGGACTTGCCTGAGGGTATTGTACCCATCGGATGCAAGTAGATCTTTAAGAGAAAGATCAATGCTAATGGACGGATCGATACTTATAAGGCAAGGTTGGTGGGAAAGGGATATCATTAAAGGCAAGGAATTGACTATGACGAAACTTTCTCACCGGTTGCCATGATAAAGTCGATCAAAGTTCTACTCGCCATAGCTGCACACTACGATTACAAGATCTGACAGATGGATGTGAAGATTGCCTTCCTCAACGGTAACCTTGAGGAAGAGGTATATATGATACAACCAGAAAGTTTCACATCCAAAGAATCTCTAGATAAAGTGTGCAAGTTTCAGAGGTCCATTTATGGACTGAAGCAAGCTTCCCGAAGCTGGAACATGAGATTTGACAAGGCTGTCAAGTCTTATCACTTCATTAAGAATGAAGATGAGCCTTGTGTGTACAAGAAGACCAGTGGGAGCGCAGTTACCTTCTTAGTTCTTTACGTAGACGACATACTACTCATTGGGAATGATGTAGCTATGATGTCATCGGTAAAGATCTGGCTGTCGAAGAACTTCTCCATGAAGGATTTGGGAGAAGCATCCTACGTAATGGGAATACGGATCTATAGAGATAGATAAAAGAGGATACTTTGAATGACCCAATCCTTGTACATAGATACCATAGTCAAAAGGTTTGGTATGAAAAATTCCAAGAGAGGTCTCATACCGATGAGACATGGAACTAATCTCTCAAAGGAGTAGTCTTCTAAGACTCCTGATGAGAGGGCATTCATGGATAGAGTACCCTATGCCTCTGCCATAGGATCTATCATATATGCCATAATATGTACACGGCCTGATATTGCATTTGCTCTAAGTGTTACGAACATATTTCAGGCTGATCCAACGGAGAGCATTGGAAGGCAGTGAAATGTATCCTTAAGTACTTGAGAAGAACTAAGGATATGTTTCTTGTCTATGGAGGAGGTGGCTTGAAATTGCGAGGCTTTACTGACTCGAGTTTCCAGTCAGATCCAGATGATAGCAAGTCTACATCTGGATTCGTGTTTACTTTGAATGGAGGTACAGTGTGCTGGAAGAGTTCCAAGCAAGCAACCACTGCAGATTCGACGACTGAAGCTAAGTACATCACTGCAGCTGAAGCCGCCAAGGAAGCAGTGTGGTTGAAGAAATTCATCACCGACCTCGGCGTAGTTCCCAGTATCTCTGAACATGTTCCGCTGTTGTGTGACAATAATGGAGTCATTGCGCAAGCGAAAGAGCCGCGGTCTCATCAGAAATCGAAGCATATTTTGAGGCGCTTTCATCTTATCAGAGAGATCATATCCTAAGGAGATGTAGTAGTGGAAAGAGTTCCATCCGTCGACAATGTAGCAGATCCACTGACAAAGCCATTGGCTCAAATTGTGTTTGAGCGTCACCTAGAGTCTATAGGCTTCCAATATAAAGGTAATTAGCTTTAATCAAAGTGGGAGATTGTTAGTCTTAGGTGGTCTACAAGCCAATCTGACTATGTAATCTCGTTCATTTATTAATATAATGGCATAATATTCATTGTGTGTAAATCGTATTAATTATCGACTCATAATGAAGTTCGTGAATATGTGCGATAGTGATCAGATTATGATGAGATCATACTAGTGAGACTGATCACTTAAACATACATATTCTTAATCGTTCCTAGTCGGAGGATATCCGAGAAGGACATCGGATATCCGGTTAGACTAGTACATATTACTCCTGCTCATGCGATGAGGGTGACTGATCTCATAGTCACTTGTGTGGAGACACTAAGGCGAATCTGTAGGTGGTCATTAAAGAATGAGTTCACTGAACTGATCCGACTTAATCGCTGGATGGTACTCTACCTCACTGTGAACCAGCTTGATTCTATTGTCGCAGTTGCATGGATGGTCTTCGGACCTAAGACACCAAGGACACATTGTCGGTGGACTTCTGTGCTTTGACCTTGGTTTATGAATCTCTAACCACGGGATTCTAAACCGCCAAGGATCGGGTACAGCGGAATACCGTCGAAGGGAATTGTGTGTCAATAAGGTATCATTCGCTCTCAGTACGATGAGAGAGAATGCTCTAGGAAGGATGCGCGAAAGTCCTTGGCCAAGGCGGACGATAATATCGGGAAAGGAGTTTTCCAATATTCATCAGCGGCATCCAATCCAAGTGAGTTAACCGGTTAGGGTTTGACAGCACGCCATATCCTGAGTTGACTCGAGAGCATTGTACGAATGAAAGATTATATCCACGCGGTAATTGTTGGCGGAAAGGTTCTAAAAGTGAGTTACTTAACCCCGATACTTTCCGGGTTCACGCGGTGTTGCTTGGCACTCAACGTGATCGGAGGCCCGATCGAATTCGATGTGCGACATCAATTCAATTGATTAATTAATTAATAAAGGGTTATTAATTGATTAATAAAGCCAGTGAGGAGTCACTAGGCTTATTGGGCTATTAACCGGACTGGTAATTGGGCCTAGAGGGTCACACGTAAATGATTCTCAAGACGATGGATAAATAAGTGGGTTTTATACAAACCGGGGGTTTTTATGAAAAACCGGTTTTTATGAAAAACCGCACGGTTAGTATAAAATATAGCGAACGGGCTGAGCAGGCCAAGCTGCTGCTAACCCTAGCCGCCCCTCCTTTGTTTCTCTCTCTCTCTGGCATCCCAGACATATCCAGATCCCCGGATTTGTTCCGCCGCTTCTCCGACTCTCGTTCGACGGGAAATCGTTCGCACATCGTAGCGAGCGTTGCGGCGAACGGCGGAAGTTTTCGTGGCTGCGAAGAACGAGGAGCGTGAGGATTTCTGTCGCGAGGAGGATCACATGGACTCCACTAGAGGCCGGGCGCTTGCGCGGCTCGCGGTGTCACACCGACGGAACCGATCGGTTGCGGATTCGAATCCACACACGGTAAGATTTCGATTATCCGATAATATATTTTTAGATTTTTCGAAACGAGAATGGATCTCCATTTTTATTTTATTTCCGTTGCGCGAGAGATCCGGAGAAACCCGAGAATCCAACATTATCATGTGTGGATGGTTAAAGTTTGTGGTGGTTATGGACATGCACTTAGTTGATTTCATATCATGTTATAATATGATAATGTGGATTGTTTTGGAATGTGATGTGGATTAATTAAATGTTAATTAATGAGGCCTGTGTGCCTCTCTCTCTATCATTCTAATGTAATTCTATCTCCCTCTATTATTGTACTCATCCACAAGACTTTCTCTTAAAATTTATTTGTATTTGAAATTGTTCAAAAATTAATATTTTTATAATTGATCGCACTGGCCTAGGAGAGACGAGGATGATCCACAAGTGCAACCAGGAAGGCGACCGGAGATGAGATCACCAGTGCTTGTGTGTTTGCATGTTTTAATTATATAATTGTTATATAGTTGTGGTGATTAATTGTATGGCTCCATTTAATCACCGTGCTGTCCATGACCACATAATGAACATGTATGATTGATGCATGTTTTTCTTTTGATTACGAATTAATTGCTATTATCTAGGTATAGTTAAATATATATACGATATATTTATAAACTATCACCTAGGAAGAGACCAAGATAAAAGTTATCTAAAACCCTCGCTAAAGTCTGAGCCCTAGCATAAGTAATTGAGAACTTACTGCGTAGTCCTCCATCGTTATAGTCATAGGACTCAAATTACCTTGGACAGGTTTGTTGTGCTACTACAAGGCTTGTCTAATTGTGAGGAGAGACTCTGGCTATGGCATAAGATGCCTTCTGATCGGGGTAGAGGAATTATGTAGCCTTGTTGTACTACCACAAGGGTTGCGTATAAATCTATGCCCGTCTCGTAATGTTGGTAATTCTTAAACCAGAATTAATGGTTTGTCGTGCTATCCACAAGGCCATTAAATTTATGGGGACCAAAGCCATGATCAGATATTGCAAAGAGTTGCAAGTCCCACGAGATGGGTGCTCTTTGATTGTATTACAGTTTGTTGCACTATCCACAAGGTTGTACTACAAGTCATTGAGATTCTGATCCCTGCAAGGAGACCATCGGAGTCTTCCGTTCTGTGTACCTGAGGGTTATACATGTTGGGATCCGGGCGGGACACGAAGAACGCAGAAAAAACGATAAACAAAATTAATCCCGCCCGAAGCCCGATGATCCGATTCAGAACGAAAAACTAAAACCGAAAACCGGGTTGTAATCTGATTACCGTCCGCGGATTCGAATCCGCTTTCGTCTCGGTTCCGTCGAGGTGATGCCGCAAGCCGCACAAGCGTCTGGCCTCCAGCGGTATCCACGCGATCCTCCGCGGTGGTTCGTCCTCGCTCCCTCGTTCGTATCAGCTCGCTCGCTGAAGATCCGTCGCCGCAACGATTGCCGAAAATCCGCCGACGGGAATTCCCGACTTTCAGGAATCACGCGCGGCGGAGACAGAGACAGTCCCGGCGCCTCGAACGGGGCGGCTAGAGGAGGAGAGAGAAAGGGGGGTTGACGGCCAGCATGGGGAAATCCTAGAGCTTGGTTCAGGGTTTCTCAATAGTGCATATATATATATTAAGTCGGCGCGACTTTTCACAAAAGTCCCCGAGTTAATATACATCCCACTTATGTACCACCGACTGAGAATCTTATTGCATGTGACCCTCTAGGCCCATTTACTAGTCCGGTTTTCAGACCATTAAGTCCAATAACAAGTTATTGACTTATTGTAATTAATTAATATCTAGATATTAACTAATTAGTTAACCAATTTAACATCGCATGTAAATTCGGTCGGACTTCCAATCAAGTTGGGTGCCAAGCAACACCGCATGATCCCGGAAGGTAATGGGGTTCAGCAACCCACTCATGGAACCTACCCGTCCACAGTTATCGCGTGGCTATAATCCTTCATTCGCACAATGCTCCCGAGCTAACCTAGGGTATGGTCAACTGTCAAACGCTAGATGGTCAACTCACTTGAATCAGACTCCGCTATACAATATCGGAAAACATCTTTTTTGATATTGTTTCTGCTCTGGCCAGAGACTCCTGCGGATCTATTCTAGAGCATTCTCTCTCCAGTTACTTAAGAGCGAACAATCCTTTATTGAACACACAATCACCTTCGAAGGTCTTCCGCTGGATCCGATCCTTGACTATTAAAGATCCCGTGGATAGGGATTCATAGGTCAAGGTCAAAGTCCAGAAGTCCACCGACATGTTGTCTTTGGTGTCTCAAGTCCAAGGATCAACCACGCCACTGTGACGATGAATCAAGTCGATTGACAGTTAGGTAAATTACCATTCGGCAATTCATGTCGGATTAGTTCAGTGAACTCATTCCTCAATGAGCACCTACAGGTTTACCATTGTGTCTCCACACGAGTAACTAACGAGATCAGTCACCCTCATCATATGAGCTGAAATAACCTGTACTAGTCTAACCGGATGTTTGATGTCCTTCTCAAACATCCTACGACTAGGAACAATTGAGAATATGTGTTTATAAGTCATCAGTCTCATTATTATGATCTCATCATAATCTAATGACTATTGCACATATTCATGGACTTCATTATGCGCAAATAGAAATATGCCAATCTACATAATGAATTTAATGCCATTTATTAGTGAACCAGATTGAAATAGGTGCCTTATGATTGGCTTAGAGGATACCTATATCCATCAATCTCCCACTTGGACTCAAGCCAATCACCTTCGCATTTGATCTCCATCAAATCTAGGTGATGCTCACAAAAATCTATGACTAAGACATGGTCAGGGATCTACTAAATTATCTAAAGATGAAATATTTTCCATTACGTTATTTCCTCTTAATCCTCTGTCTCTGAACCTGTGAAAGAGCCTCAGAATGTTCTGCAACTTCTGAAGAGACTATGACTCGATCACATAATTGATCGCTCCCACTGTTGTCCTACAATGATAGGATGGTATCAGAGACCTTTTAGAACTACATCTAGTTCATGGATGAACCTTTTCATCCATACTGTTATAATAATAGTATCACTTATTTATGTCATCACCTTAATATCGAGTTTTGGATTGGAACCATTCCAATCCACTCCTTTCTACTAGAAAGTTGAATCCATTATTTGACTTGAAATTTGAGTCAGTGTGAACTCATAATTTCAAATCATCCTCTCCATATATGTGAGTGCATCCTTAGCACTTCTCAAGTGCTTAATGATGCATTTCACTCATGTATCCTTTAGGGAACCTTTTCTTCAAAGGAATAAATTTCATATCTCAACAATTGACATTTGTTATGAAATTTATGCCAAACATCTTGACATATAGGTTAATATAATATCCCCACCGATCTATCTTAATAGATTCGTATTTCCAATACGTGAGATATTATTATTAAACCTATTATGAATGAAAACATAGTTAACAATGCTTTCACTAATAGTAACATCTTGAAGTCATTCTTAATGACTTTGATTTTATTATCATAAAGCATTACTAAAGCGACCGTGCTCCCACTGTCCTTTTTGAACACACACACAATCTGTGATTATTCTTAATGATCACGTAGTATTTGACCATTAAGTCAAAACTTTTATTACAACTTAAGAAGTTTCAGTTTGATTCAAAATAATTTTGAAATCATAACTTGCTTTCTGGACATTCTAAAAGCTTTAAAGGTATATTATATACATCTTTACCACAATCACATTGAGAGAGCGCTTTTAATATCCAACTGTCATCATCTCATAATAATGATAGGCATTATTGACAACTTATCAATCTCAAAGTTGTAATTACAGAGAGCATCATTATCATAGATTTTATATCATAATCTATTTTGAGCTCCTCTCATCTTGCTAAATCAGATATGTCAAACATATCCTTTTAGTCACTGAGAGAATCTCAAAAATCTATGAAGCTCTCTGATGTGTTATAACTAGTTCCAAACAACTAAAGATTATCTAATAATCTTATGTTAGCTTGTGAATCAAAAACATCTTCTAGTTTTATCAGCTCCCACTGTCTTCTTTGAGGACATATTCCTCTTCACAGAAGACAGCTTTTAGGACGATAATTATTTCATTATCGCCTGCCAATAATTGTAATGTCCAAACTCTTTAGACATTCACAAATTCACACCACGGTAATACCTGACTTTTAAATCAGGTTTGTTCATAATTCACATCTCATATGAATTATTTGGTTTCCATATCTTATATGGACATACATTGACTTATTTGGAACCATCTGTAAAGCATGGACATCTAATGTTCATACTCATGTTCATAAGGATAAGAATTAGGCAAATCTTATTATGTATTGTACCATATCTTAATAAGGTGCAATTCTTCATTCTATCATATTACTATGATATACAATGAGAATCAATCGAGCGAGAATACCATATACTTAAGTATTAGTTTCTTTGATCAAATCAAAAATTCTAATACTTCATATTGATCTTATATCTTAATCTTTCAGATGCATTCGTCTTGTACTTCAGTAAGCACATACAGTCGAATCATTCTAAGAGTAAACTATAAGGTAAGTCAATAGTAGTGATTATCTTTGGCCTTTGAGCTATTTACATCAATATGCATCATCATCAATAATTTCTTATTGTACAATCCTGTATACAATACCATAGATAATCAGGATTCACACAGTTCATTTCTATAGGAGACTTGTGAACATTCATCACATAAAATGTCACTTCAAGAATCTATAGTGCATTGACTGATTTGAAACAACTATTGTTCCTTCTCAGTCAACGTTATTCACTTTTATAATTCTTGATATCTGATGCAACTAAATAACAATTATTTAATTTCATATTAGACTCCTATAGACATACAAAGATTTACTGTCTGACAGTAACCTATGATTATCATGAACAATTGTTGAGTCTAACTCAACACTTTCATTCTCTCGATTCTCTTTTACTTGTCTAAGTCTGCACATTATCGCAATTATGATAATCATATTCCAATATCTCATATTGGATACGCTAATTCTCCAATAGACATGCAAAAGTTGATAATAAGAATATATGAGACTTCTTTCAAATTTCATATTCATCTTGTCTTTACCAGTATCCTTATATTGATTGTAGTGGGAGAACTGCTACTTCTCTATCTCAGTTGACTTTCCTTTATCCTTTCAGATGTGGGTTCGACCATTTAAAATCTTACCACTTGCCTTTCTCAAAAGCACATCATAAATATCTCTTCATCTTGGTCTATCCAAATAAGAGATTTCAGGACAATCATTGCCTTCCAAAAAGGCATACCATGAGTACCTCTTCACCCTAGTCTATCCAAGTAAGAGGATTCATGATATTTGATTAGGATAGTGACTTTCACTTGGCCCTAAAGACATTCTTCACAGTTTTCTAGTCAATCTGAATATGAGAAGTATTGACATCTATTATGCCAAAATCTCGAATAGACGACATTTTAGAGAACGAATGAAATAACGTGATTTAAGAAGATAGTTCTTATAATTCAATTATGGTCTTTTATCTTGAATTATTTCCCACTATTTTTCGACGGATTGTATAACCTTCAGGTATACAGAACGAAAGACTCCGACGGTCTCCTAGTGAGGATCAGAATCTCCAAGAATCACAGTATGACCTCGGGTAAACACATAGTATCATACTATTATCTTAAAGCAACCATCTCATGGTAATTGCAACTCCTTGCAATATCCGATCTTATTTCGGCTCTCGGGTCTTTAATGATCCCGGGTAAACACAGTAGACCATTATACCTGGTCTAAGCTTTACCATCAATACGTGACAGAGTAGAGTAAGAATGCAGCTCCCGAATAAATGCGAGGATAGCTACACCGTTCTTCTATTCTAATCTCAAGGCATCAAAATGCCATAGTTAATAGTCCTTTCATCAGATGGTGGCAGATCTCGGGTAAACACTGTAGACACCGATTTTGGACCACCCTTTTGGTCATGAACTCCATCCACCATTAGCCCAACATCACCAAACCCATCATTTTATCCATCTCATTTAGCCCATCAGATTTTCTCACATAATTCAACCCACTAAATAATCAGGCCCATTAACCAATCTCCGCTTCCTCTCACCCGCGGAAGGCCAACCAGGCCGCTTTCCACCATTCATGGAAGGCCAGCCAGCTCGCCTTCCACCACCCTTCGAAGGCCACCCCTTGCCTTCCACCACCCTTCGAAGGCCAGCCAGTCCGCCTTCCACCATCCTTCGAAGGCCAGCCAGTCTGCCTTCCACCACCCTTCGAACGCCAGCCAGTCCGCCTTCCACCATCCTTCGAACGCCTGCCAGTTCGCCTTCCACCACCCTTCGAAGGCCAGCCAGTCCGCCTTCCACCACTCTTCGAAGGCCACCCCTCGCCTTCCACCACCCTTCGAAGGCCACCCCTTGCCTTCCACCCCCTTCGAAGGCCAACCGGGCCGCCTTCCACCACTTCGTGGAAGGCCAGCTACCTGGCCTTCCACGGGATTGGAAGGCATGTTGGCTGGTCGTCCACTCCCCTAACTACCACCTTGACCTCGTCTTCCCCACGATCTCCTCTACTCGCCGCCCTCACCTCCACTACTCCGATCACTCCCCACTCCGGCGACTGCCGCGCGCACCACCTCCGACCCTTGACCACTTCCTATTGGCTGAAGGTTGATTTACGGGGATTTAGACCCCTATTTTCTCCTATTTTTTCCTTCATCTATTTAAACCCCCCAAGTTCCCTCGAGCAAGGCGGTTGGAGAGGGGATTAAGAAGGAGTTTCTTTCTCGGAGCGATTCGGCTTCGCGGAGTAAAGCGGCAAGGAGTCAGAGAGTTTCAGAGGAATCCTTCGCACTCCAAATGGGCTTGTCTTCCTAACCCACTTTTACTTTTCTCATTTCTTCATTTCATTGCATTCTCACTTTCCATCCATGCTGTAACATTCTTCCTCTCTCACTCTTCCGTCCACTTTTAATACAGCACCTCACTTTTCACACACGAGCACTTATCTGCATGCATGCATCCTAGAATGACTTAGCAATCCTTATTTACCCCCAGAGGTTTCAAATAAAAAACGGGAGGTGGGTGGCCATAACATATAGTCACCTTCCCTCCCAAACACCCATTCGGTGCGTCTCCCTCCAATTCTAGTTAGTTTTTATATTTTTATGGATAGATTCTACATATCACAGTTCTAATAGAGTTATTGTCTTTTCTTTGTTTGTCTTTTCTTTTCAGGGGCTCTTATCAGATTCTGCGCGCGGACTACCGAGCTCTCCTCCTCTGGCCGGCCGGAGGAATAGAAGGAGGAACCACCATCTCCCGCTCCTTCAGAATGTGATCACTCTTACCATCCTGCGGAGCACAGGGACCGTAAGGTAATGCTCCTGGCGATCACATCCTAATTTCTAACCCCCTTTAAATCGTCACAGTGCTAAGACGAACGGAGAAACCCTCGCCCGAAGCCCATAGCCGCGGCGGGGGACGTTCCGGGCGCCTACAGCCCTCTGGCGATCACGGTGGGACACTCTCTTGCTCGCCGTGCAGGTAAGACAGCTTAAAAATATAAGAGCTCCTCCCATGGACGGCCAAGCACTTGGCCGCCCAGAGTCTTGAACGGCCAAGCGCTTGGCCGCCCAGACCGGACGGCCAAGTACCTGGCCGTCCAGTGCAGACCGGACGGCCAAGTACCTGGCCGTCCAACACAGACCGGACGGCCAAGTACCTGGCCGTCTAGTGGACCGGACGACCAAGTGCCTGGCCGTCCAGCCCAGCCCGGACGGCCAAGTACCTGGCCGTCCAGAGCCCAGGACGGCCAAGCGCCTGGCCGTCCAGGCTGGACGGCCGACTGCCTGGCCGTCCAGGCTCTAGGACGGCCAAGTAGCCTGGCGTCCAGGCTCCGGCCTTTCTGGCTGCCTGATTTTTTTAGTGTCCTTTTTTTTTATATTTCTGATTAAATTATTGCGCATTCTAGTTTGCTTTTTTTGTTTACTGTTCTCTTGTCTTTCCTTTTCTTTTCTGTCTGCTGGACTGTGGGTTAATTTCAGGGTATTCTCCGCGGGGGTTTTAAGGAAGAGCCGGCATCACATCTCTAGTCACCTCTCCCGCAGGATCTGACTCTCCACCTGAGAATTCCCACTCGGGTGTGACTAGTCTTATTCTGTTGGGAACCTCCGTCAGTCTCCGCAAGCCAGGGATTCCCACTTGGCCGCCGAGCAGGTTGTACCTGAAACCACCCCAATAGAATCCCAGGTTTTGTGTAAAGGAATTAATTGAGTCTTTCCATTCACAATTACTCACCTATAGGTGTCACTGAGAGAATTGTTTCAAAATTTAAGACACCTAACTAAACTCTGGTCGAACAAGTTTTGAAAAATTCCAGGGTCGTTAAGGGTTTGAACTTGATTTGTTAGAAACCAACACTCATAATACATAGTTAACCTTCCAAGTGAAATATAAAATCTCTTAGGATTTGTATTTCATAATGAACCAAATGTATGTTAACACTGTGTATGATGACATGTATGAGTTTGGTAACAATGTCACACACAACCCTCTGTTCGAGATTGAAGAGGATCCACAACAAACATCTGTGGGCATGATCCAAACACCAAGAGAGGAACTTAAGGGAAGATACTTGGATGAATCTTCCTCTTCAGAAAGTGACCCTATAATCTCCAACAGAACCTTCCAAAACCCGAGTGAGGACCCTCAACTTATTGCCGTGTTATCACGGTACACCCCTGATCAAATCATCCAGTTGGCCTCTTGTGGCAAAACTCAATATGCCACTCCTAGGAGAACTCACTTTCAAGGGTCTCCCGATAGAGCTCAGACCCACATCAACCAGCCAACTCCTACTCCAGTTGCTCCACCAGTCATGCCGATTCCAGTCTCTCCAACCACACCTCCTCCCGAGCAGAAAGAATTCATCTACAAAAGTGAGGTTGAAACCTGTGTGCGTAAGCTCATGGCCGAGAAACTTACCCTGAAACAACCGCACTCTCTCTTGAGCTATTGCAAGCTCCCACCGGCCTACTTTCCACCAAGATTCAAAGCCCCCGAGTACAGAAAATATGATGGCACCTCTGACCCTCATGATCACCTGTCAGCTTTCCTCATGGATTCCCATCAATGGCTCTACGACAGAGTCCTCCTTGTCCATCTGTTCCAGAAATCCTTAGAAGGTAAGGCCTTAAGATGGTTTTCTTTCTTGCCCGCCACAGACCTAATCAATTTTGATATGGTCTCCGAAAAATTCATCACTCAGTTTAGTCATATGACAACCATGCCTCCCACCTTGTTTGATCTTGTGATGGAAAAGATGAAACCTGAAGAGGAGTTCACGTATTTTGCCAACAGGTGGAGGGCAATGGCCTCTAGGGCAGAAGTGGCAATCCCTGAATCTCAAGCTATCACCCTGTTGGTCAATAATGCTACCCCGCAGCTTCGAGCTATTCTCATGCTAAGCGAATTTCACACATTCGCACAACTTTATAATCGAGCTCGGATAGTTCAATTTCAGATATGGAGTTCCACTTTGCCATCCTTCTTTGAAAGTCAGAACAGAAATAAGAGGACTACACAAACTCAACCCATAGAGGGGGTGACAATCAATGAACAGGTGAGTGCCTTGGGGCAACCCTTTAGGTCACCCAATCCTTTGTCCAGATCAGACAACCAATCCAATCGGAAACCATATTAAGCAGTTCCCCTTTCCGCCAAAATCAATTGGGGGCACATGAGAGAGGCTACTGAAACCTTGGAAGTCAAGGGCCCTCCGCCCTTTCATCAGGTAGCTCAAGATCCATCTAGCTATTTAGAAAGGGTGAGCACCCTTGTCAAAAATTTGGAACCAAATGTCGATCGTAGAGGACAGTACTGGGAGTATGAAGAGGTTGGGATATGGCGTGAGTGCCCCACTAGGATGACCAAACCTAGAGAGCCGTTGCAAGGAGTTTCCACTATTATCCAAGACAAACCTTTGGTCTTGATACGACCTAGGGAACAACCAACAGCCATCAACCCAGTCACTCTGGTCCAAGTTCCCTCAATCTCAATCAGAGAACCTCCTCTATCCATCTTGTGTCCAACACCAAAGCTAGGTCCGGTAACCCAATTATGCCTGATGAATTCACCACCAGTTCAACCACTAAAGTCAGATCAAGCAGTAGACCCCAGTCCGATTGGTGTTACACTGAGAAATCACATCATTCCCCCAACAAGTCAACCCTTGGACTCTCAAGAGGATTCAGATCTGTCTAAGTATGACATCCTACAACATCTAGGGAAAACTCCCGCCAAGATTCCGGTCCTAGAGTTGATTAGGAGATCTCCTACACATAGGGAGACACTGTTCAAGTTCCTCCAGCGAATTACAGTCAATGAAGATCTTCCTATCAGAGGGCTCACAAATGCCATTCTCTCAGTTACCCAGACACCTACGATATCCTTCACAGATAAAGATCTGGCTCCCCCTGAATGCCAATCCCTTCCCTTATGCTTGACTGCAACACTCAAGGGTCACTTATTGGACTCCATCCTGTTGGATGCCGGGGCATCAGTCAATGTTTGTCCACTCAAGACCCTCAATAAAATAGGGATTGATCCAGAAGAGATTGAGTCCATGATGGTCTCAACCCATGACAATTCTCAAAGACCAGCAAATGGGAAACTGGAAATTGGCCCAGTGGCCATGATCTTTGAATTCCACATCCTTGATATCAAGCCCATGGACAACGTCACTCTGGGAAGGCCTTGGATGGACCAAACCCTGGGAGTGCCCTCCACTAATCATCAGTGCTATAAATTCCCATACAATGGGAAGATTGTCAAAATGAAGGGTACCCCCTATCTTGAGTCTTTGGACTCGATCTCGACTGAACAAATTCCATCCATGATCACTTATGGAAAAGGGGCAGAGCCCATCCTTTCATCGGTCGACTCTCAGCTCAAGTCCCAACCTAGCATAGGTTGGCAGCTTATGGACAAAATGGGGTATAGTTTGGGATCTGGGTTAGGCAAAGAAGAGCAGGGAAATCGAGAACCTATCTTTGAAAATCCGACCATTGGAGGATTCAAATTGGGTTACATACTAACCAAACCAACTGAGGGATCAAGAAAATGGAGTCTCTTGGATCACTTTGTGAAGGAAAATCAAGAGGTACTCAAGATACACTATCTTGAGGATGAGTTGAAGGAAACAATCAGTGAAATTCAGAGAGAAGATGAAGGAAATTTCACTACACAGCTGTTGTTCTATGAATCAGCCACTCAACGAGAAGGAGCCTCCTTAGTGAGGGATGAACAGGTACCCTCCGCTCTCATTCCCTTCCTATGTCACACACCTTCCCTTCTCAGGCTTTTATCACCGGTCGTAGCTCACTCTTGGGGCAATTCTGCCATCATTGGGTCTCTGTCTCAAGGACCCACCTTTGCAAAATGTCTGACTCACTTTCTGAGTCTTGTGCATAATCGCTTAGGGATTGGATAGCTTCCTCTTTATCTACAAGTTGTAGAGGTAAGTAAGTTCTTTCATTTCTAGTTAGCAAATAAGTGTAAATATTTGAAAATTATTAAAAAGCTTTCCTTTGGATAGGAGTCTATTTGAAGAAGTTTTACCCTTAAAAATACAAAAAAATCAAAAATTTTAAAATCTCAAAAAATCGAATATTCCAAAAAGCAACAAAAATATTTGTAAATATGTGCATACTTCAACGAAAATGACAAAAAAATCAGAAAAGACACAAAATCCAACTGTCTGGTGACTGCCACGTAACCCCCCTGTCTAGGTCTAGTTGCATGATATATTGGGTTAACATTGAGGTTTAGCTAAGACTTTGGTCCACCAGAACCTTGAACGTGTCTACTTTACTTTCATACGGATCCCTATGCTCATCATGAGATGCACACACCTACACGTTTTTTAAAGAGAACCTTCTTAAAATGAGGTCCAAGTCTTTAGTGTACTGTCAAAATGCAACTTTTGCTCTTCGTCTCTCGACTGATCAGGACAGTCGACGCCCTTAAATGGTCGAGCTCAGCAAACTGCGGTTCCTCAACAACCCGATAGATGTAACCCCTCAAAAAAGGGCCCAAAAATGAAATGTAAAGGACCAGAGCACGTGAAGAGGGCAATGTCCCCGCAGACGGAATATCAAATAATCCCAAAAATATCAAAAGAAATACAAAAAAAGAAAAGGGGTTCACGCAATCATGAAAAAAAGCCTGGTCGTGACCGTGCCTGGCCATGAAATCTACCAAAGGCCTAAAAAGTCAAAATAGGGGCATCTAGGAGGTCAAAAGGGTCCGTTTTGTCACAGCTTGCCCTTTTAACGGTTTTGTTGATCCTCCTGTGAGGTTTGTCTCCAAAATATCTTCACTTTTTCTCCCTCAAGGTTTAGCACGAGATAGCTATCTAAAGACTGAATATCATTTTAAAGTGGTTCGCTTTTCAAAAATCGTCACATGCTCACATGATCACAGGAGTCCAAAATGGGTGAAGAGTAATGTCGTTGTTTCTAGTGAACTAATTACTTAGCCATAATCTCAATGAGCACTCTCAAAGACTTCGGGCTTAGGTCAATGCATGCGCGTCACCTATAGGTGCGACGGTGTCTGATTCCGGGTCAGCGTCGCGCGGTTGACTGTTAGGGTTCCAAGGTGTTCCATCATATACCTTCTAGATTGTGAGGAAAGAGACCCGGGTCGGCCAAATTATTTACCTCGAAAACTTTTGGGAGAACTTGGTGGTCGGAAGCAGCTGGGAGCCTAAGCATGGCATGACGGTATTGTCATCAGTATGAGTCTTAACCGGTCAAGGTTAGTTTGAGGAGTCTAGAGGCCCAAATTAATCTAGATGCGTGCTTAGGATACCTGGGAAGTTGAGTGTGCATTTCCCTTTCATCATTCGACCAGGCTAAGTCTGGGCAGTCACCAGGTAGATGGAATAAAAAACATGTTTTTTCACACATCTCATTTGTTAATATCTACCAGCATTTGCATATTTACTTGCCGCATTAGTTTCAATATTCTTCCATTTGTCCGGTTAGTAGGACACGGCCCCTTGACCCTATGCGAAGGCTAAGGAAAAAGGTAGTTGCTCTATTTTGGGCAAGGGGCCGAAAACAGATACTACTAACTGCTTCCCCTTCATTTTTGTGCATATAGGAAAAGGATTCTGTCCAAAAGGTGCACACTTTTGCTGTCGAGTCGAAGCCAAAAGCAGCCGGATTGGCATTCTACTTTGAGAATGGCCATATCGTCCGTGCTGGCTTCGACTCGACAGGGACCTTTGTCCCTCGTTTCCTTGCAGCTTGTCATTAAGATATTGTGGATCATTGATTATTTACATTTACTGATGTGCGTTCTTGCAGCTGTAGGGAATCTGAAGCAAGTAGGATTGAAGACACAGGAGGCTAATAACTTCAGGCGTATAGACTCTGAGTTCCTCTTTAAACAAAACAATGAGGAGTCTATATTCTCCAAGTTATTCGATTGGCCAATAAATCCTTCCTGTTTGCATTAGGAATTTGTTTTCTAATTTTTAAACCAGCATGCATTGCATAAGCATCATCCACCATTCCCGCCCTAGGGGCAATGACTATAATTTACCACTCTGCTTAACCCATTGTTGATCTGTGAGTCTGGCGATCGTTCGTCTGTTAGCCCTTTGAATTGCAAGACCTCATCCTTTTTTCCAATACGTGTGCTTGAGATGCTCTCACTTGGCGATCACATGATGCGCCAGGCCACCGCGCGCCCGTTGTGTCAAGACCATTTCAAGTCATACTCCTCTATCTTTCATGCTCGAGATCCCCTTGGGCCAGATCGTTGCATCCTAGTGCACTAAGGCCTCGCGGTTCCAGCACCCGAGGGTCCCACGGACTGTGATTCTCTAGTACTGAACTTTGTCCATTTTCTTAAACCACTCTTGCAACTCAAATAGCTAGCTTTCATGCATTTGCCGCATTCGCATATCATCCTTGGATATAGCTCATTCCTTTTTCGGGTTGTCCAAAATAAGTTTCGATTTCCGGAACACCTATTTATCATTCCGTTCCACTACACTGCAAAACAGGTGTCCCGGAGGGGCATTTGTACACACCGATTTTGGACCACCCTTTTGGTCATGAACCCCATCCACTATTAGCCCATAATCACCAAACCCATCATTTTATCCATCTCATTTAGCCCATCAGATTTTCTCACATAATTCAACCCACTAAATAATCAGGCCCATTAACCAATCTCCGCTTCCTCTCACCCACGGAAGGCCAACCAGGCCGCCTTCCACCATTCGTGGAAGGCCAGCCAGCCCGCCTTCCACCACCCTTCGAAGGCCAGCCAGTCCGCCTTCCACCATCCTTCGAAGGCCAGCCAGTCCGCCTTCCACCACTCTTCGAAGGCCACCCCTCGCCTTCCACCACCCTTCGAAGGCCACCCCTTACCTTCCACCCCCTTCAAAGGCCAACCGGGCCGCCTTCCACCACTTCGTGGAAGGCCAGCTACCTGGCCTTCCACGGGATTGGGAGGCATGTTGGCTGGTCGTCCACTCCCCTAACTACCAACTTGACCTCGCCTTCCCCACGATCTCCTCTACTCGCCGCCCTCACCTTCACTACTCCTATCACTCCCCACTCCGGCGACTGCCGCGCGCACCACCTCCGACCCTTGACCACTTCCTATTGGCTGAAGGTTGATTTACGGGGATTTAGACCCCTATTTTCTCCTATTTTTTCCTTCATCTATTTAAACCCCCCAGGTTCCCTCGAGCAAGGGGGTTGGAGAGGGGATTAAGAAGGAGTTTCTTTCTCGGAGCGATTCGGCTTCGCGGAGTCAAGCGGGCAAGGAGTCAAAGAGTTTCAGAGGAATCCTTCGCACTCCAAATGGGCTTGTCTTCCTAACTTTCTCCTTTCTTCATTTCATTGCATTCTCACTTTCCATCCATGCTGAAACATTCTTCCTCTCTCACTCTTCCGTCCACTTTTTAATACAGCACCTCACTTTTCACACACGAGCACTTATCTGCATGCATGCATCCTAGAATGACTTAGCAATCCTTATTTACCCCCAGAGGTTTCAAATAAAAAACGGGAGGTGGGTGGCCATAACATATAGTCACCTTCCCTCCCAAACACCCATCCGGTGCGTCTCCCTCCAATTCTAGTTAGTTTTTATATTTTTATGGATAGATTCTACATATCACAGTTCTAATCGAGTTATTGTCTTTTCTTTGTTTGTCTTCTCTTTTCATGGGCTCTTACCAGATTCTGCGCGCGAACTACCGAGCTCTCCTCCTCTGGCCGGCCGGAGGAAGAGAAGAAGGAACCACCATCTCCCGCTCCTTCAGAACGCGATCACTCTTACCATCCTGCGAAGCACAGGGACCGTAAGGTAATGCTCCTGGCGATCACATCCTAATTTCTAACCCCCTTTAAATCGCCACAGTGCTAAGACGAACGGAGAAACCCTCGCCCGAAACCCGCAGCCGCGGCGGGGGACGTTCCGGGCGCCTACAAACACATAGAAACTGCCATCACTAAATCAAGTTCTAAGAACTATATTGATGGAGAGCCACGCGGTGCATTCTCAATGACTCGCGCTCCGGCTTAGACTTTATATTGAAGGTTTTGTTTATGTTAAGTTGGTCTCATCCTAGGTGATAGTTTATAAATATATCGAATATATTTAACTATGCCTATATATTAGTAATCGATTCATAATCAAAAACTAAAAGGCATGCATCAACCATACATGTTCATTACGTGGTCATAGACAGCACGGTGATTAACTGGAACCAAACAATTAATCACCAAAACTATATAACATTTATATAATCTAAACATGCAAACACATAGCTACTGGTGATCTCATCTCCTGTTGCCTTCCTGGTTGCACTTGTGGATCATTCTCGCCTCTCTCGGTCGGCGCGATCAATTACAAATAATATTAATTTTTGAAACAATTTCAAATACAAATAAATTCTAAAAGAAAGCCTTATGGCCGATTACAATAACAGAGGGAGATATAATTACAATGGAATGAGAGAGAAGAAGGCACGCAAGCCTCATTAATTAACACTTAATTAATGAACATCACATTCCATAACAATCTACAAAAGCACACACCATCAAATGATATGAAATTAACTAAGTGCATGTCTATGACCACCACAAATTTTAACCATTCACACATGATAAAGCACATCACATGAAGGCTAAAATTTTGAAAATATAATAATTTTGGTTTTCTTAAAACTTGGGTACCAATCAAAATTGGATAATTTGAATTTTCGAAAATCTTATTTTTTAACATGCAATAAATCTAATTTAAAGTATCAAATACATCAACATGTGCAAACAAAGCTAAAATTAAAATTCTAAAATATTCCATGCAAAATTTAGAACAATTCTAAATTAATTAATCTAACACTTAGATTAATTTTAAATCACATTAATAACAATTATTAATGAGAAACATTCTAACATTTAGATAGAATTAAAAATTCCTAAATAACATTTATAAAAGAATTTCTAATTCCAATTATAAGTGATTAACAACTCCTTGTTAATAAACCCCTTTAATTAAATAATATTTCTCAATAACATTTATTAAGAAATATTAATCAAAATATTTTAAAATTATAATAGTCGAACAATTAGACTAATTAAAATAGTCTTAACAACTCTTGTTAAGATATCCCCAAATATAAAATCTCTCTTAACAATCCATTGTTAAGAAAATTACTAAGACATTAATAATAACTTAACAAATGCCATTACAACTCTTGTTAATGGTTCTTGAGGCACAATTACATCTTTAACAACCCTTGATAAAGTATTAATATTAATCTAACATTTAGACTAATATATTAAATTATTAAAATATCATAATTTATTAACCTAACAATTAGATCAATAAACAATGATATAACAACAATTGTAATAAATATCAATATCTTTAATTTGAACCTCAATAGAAAAACAAGATTTAATTAAGCATAAGTCTTAAAACAATTTTAAAATGATGCCTTAATTAATATCTTAAATTTGTTAACAGCATATTAGTCTTAAAACAATTTTAAGACAACATCTCAATTAATATCTTGATAATTAAATTTCAGTTTTAAAACACTTTTAAAACTTTAATCTTAATTATATAGGATTATTTTGTTTCTTAAACAAGGAGATATTAAATATTAATCTTAAAACAATTTTAAGATAGCATTTTAATACCTTGTTAATAGAAATCTTAGTTTTAAAATATTTTAAAACGAAATCTCAATTAACTAATCCTATTATCAATACTTGGGGATTAAGAGGGGTAAACAAATTAGGGGTTAATGGGCTAGGGTTTAATGAGCCTAAATGGCCCAATAGAAAGCAACTGGCTCGGGCCAGAGCAGCTTGGGCCGACCCAGCTGCCTGGACCCGAGCCATTCAGGCTAGTCCAGCCAGGATCCAACCTGGCCTAGACTAGGGCTCGGACTAACCGAGCCAGCGCTGGCGCGCTCGGGGTTCGGCCCAGTGCCCGGTCGAACCGGCTCGGGGCCGGCCGGTCCGGCGCCCCAGCGCCTCATTCGCCCAGCCCACAGAAGCCCTTTAGGGTTTCTGGTTTAAAGGCGGCGCCGCCGCTGGCGCCAGCGGCCATGGCGGCCGGAAACCTCAAAGGGGGTGGCCCCCCCAACATCCCCGACGCCGGCAGTCGCCGGCCGGTGATCCTCCTGCCGTCGGAAGCCCCCAAAACGCCGGTTAAACTGTTCATTCGATGCTCCCAAAAATTGTAGGGATGACACACCTGTTGGGTTTTCTCGGGTTTCTCCGGATCGCTAACGCAGCGGAAAATAAAATAAAATAGCGATCCATTTTCCCGTTTCGAAAACTAAAATCGATTATCGGATAATCGAAGTTCTCACCGTATGCAGATTTGAATCCGCAACCGTTCGGTTCCGTCGGGGAGACACTGCAAGCCGCGCAAGCTCCCGGCCTCTAGCAAAGTCCACGTGATCCTCCTCGCGACGGATATCCTCACGTTCCTCGTTCTTCGCAGCCCACGAAACCTCCGCCGGTCGCCGCAATGACCGCCGCAACGCGCGGACGATTTTCCGTCGAACGGGATTCGGAGAAGCAGCGGAGCAGATCTGGATTTGTCCAGACGCCAGAGAGAGAGAGAAACAGAGGAGGGGCGGCTAGGGTTAGTAGAATCTTGGCCTGCTCAGCCCGTTCGCTATGTTTTATACTAACCGCGCGATTTTTCATAAAAACCCCCGGTTTGTATAAAACCCACTTATTTATCCATCGCCTTGAGAATCATTTGCGTGTGACCCTCTAGGCCCAAGTACCAGTCCAGTTAATGGCCCAACAAGCCCAGTGACCCCTCACTGGCTTTATTAATCAATTAATAACCCTTTATTAATTAATTAATCAATCGAATTGATGTCGCACATCGAATTCGACCAGGCCTCCGATCACGTTGAGTGCCAAGCAACACCGCGTGAACCCGAAAGGTATTGGGGTTAAGTAACCCACTATTGGAACCTTTCCGCCGACAGTTACGCATGGATATAATCCTTCATTCGTACAATTCCCTTGAGTCAACTCAGGGTATGGCGAGCTATCAAACCCTAACCGGTCGACTCACTTGGATTGGATGCCGCTGATGAATATCGGAAAACTCCTTTCCCGATATTATCGTCCGCCCTGGCCAGGGACTTCCACGCATCCTTCCTAGAGCATTCTCTCTCTAAGTACCGAGAGCTAATGATTCCTTATTGACACACAATTCCCTTTGACGGTATTCCGCTGTACCCAATCATTGGCGTATTAGAATCCCGTGGCTAGAGATTCGTAAACCAAGGTCAAAGCACAGAAGTCCACAGACAAGGTGTCCTTGGTGTCTCAGGTCCGAGGACCATCTACGCAACTGCGACAATAGAATCAAGCTGGTTGACAGTGAGGTACAATACCATCCAGCGATTCAGTCGGATCAGTTCAGTGAACTCATTCTCCAATGAGCACCTACAGATTCGCCTTAGTGTCTCCACACAAGTGACTTATGAGATCAGTCACCCTCATCATATGAGCAGGAGTAATCTGTACTAGTCTAACCGGATATCCGATGTCCTTCTCGGATATCCTCCGACTATGAACGATTAAGAATATGTGTGTTTAAGTGATCAGTCTCATTAGTATGATCTCATCATAATCTGATCACTATAGCGCATATCCACGGACCTCATTATGAAACGATAATTAATGCGATTTACACATAATGAATATTATGTCATTATATTAAAAAATGAACGAGATTTACATAGTCAGATTGGCTTGTAGGCCACCTAAAATTAACAATCTCCCACTTGGACTAAAGCCAATCACCTTTATATAATAAGCCTATAGACTCTAGGTGACGCTCAAACACAATTTGAGCCAACGGCTTTGTCAGTGGATCTGCTACATTGTCGACTGATGAAACTCTTTCCACTACTACATCTCCTCTGGATATGATCTCTCTGATAAGGTGAAAGCGCCTCAGAATATGCTTCGATTTCTGATGAGACCACGGCTCTTTCGCTTGCGCAATGGCTCTATTGTTGCCGCACAATAGTGGAACAGGCTCAGAGATGCTGGGAACTACGCCGAGGTCGGTGATGAATTTCTTCAACCACACTGCTTCCTTGGCGGCTTCAGCTGTAGTGATGTACTCAGCTTCAGTCGTCGAATCTACAGTGGTTACTTGCTTGGAACTCTTCCAGCACACTGCGCCTCCATTCAAAGTAAACACGAATCCAGATGTTGACTTGCTATCATCTGGATCTAACTGGAAAGTCGAGTCAGTAAAGCCTCGTAGTTTCAAGTCACCTCCTCTATAGACAAGAAACATATCCTTAGTTCTTCTCAAGTACTTAAGGATACATTTCACTGCCTTCCAGTGCTCTTCGCTTGGATCAGCCTGAAATCTGCTCGTAACACTTAGAGCAAATGCAACATCAGGCCGTGTACATAGCATGGCATACATGATAGGTCCTATGGCAGAGGCATAGGGTATTCTATCCATGAATGCCCTCTCATCAGAAGTCTTAGGAGACTGCTCCTTTGAGAGACTAATTCCATGTCTCATCGGTATGAGACCTCTCTTGGAATTTTCCATGCCAAACCTTTTGACTATGGTGTCTATGTACAAGGATTGGGTCATTCCAAGCATCCTCTTTGATCTATCTCTATAGATCCGTATTCCTAATACGTAGGATGCTTCTCCCAAATCTTTCATGGAGAAGTTTTTCGACAGCCAGATCTTTACTGATGACATCATAGCTACATCATTCCCAATGAGTAGTTTGTCATCTACGTAAAGAACTAGAAAAGTGACTGCACTCCCACTGGTCTTCTTGTACACACAAGGCTCATCTTCATTCTTAATGAAGTCATAAGACTTGACAGCCTCGTCAAATCTTATGTTCCAGCTTTGGGAAGCCTGCTTCAGTCCATAAATGGACCTTTGAAGCTTGCACACTTTATCTGGAGATTCTTTGGATGTGAAACCTTCTGGTTGTATCATATACACCTCTTCCTCAAGGTTACCATTAAGTAAGGCAGTCTTTACATCCATCTGCCATATTTCATAATCAAAATGTGCACCAATGGCGAGCAGAACTCCGATCGACTTTATCATGGCAACTGGTGAGAAAGTCTCGTCATAGTCAATTCCTTGCCTTTGACGATATCCCTTTGCCACCAACCTTGCCTTATAAGTGTCGATCCATCTATCAGCACCGATCTTTCTCTTAAAGATCCACTTGCAACCGATGGGTACAATACCCTTGGGCAAGTCATCCAAGTTCCAAACTTGGTTGGTGTACATGGACTGGATTTCTGAGTTCATGGCTTCTCGCCATTTCCCAGCTTCTGGGCCTTCTATGGCCTCCTGGTAGGTTTTAGGATCATCATCCTCATTATATTCTACCTTAGACTCACCTTCAGCAATATGTCCCACATATCGTTCGGGTAGTCTAGGTACTCTACCAGATCTACGAGGCTCATCTGTGTGTACCTGAATAGATTCAGGAACTGATATCTCATCTAATGATAATGTAGCTGTTTGGGGATCTGGAACCTCTTCCAGTACTATTTTACTGCCACTGTCTTTCTGGAGAAGGTATTCCTCTTCCAGGAAGACAGCTTTCCTGGCGACAAACACCTTTTGTTCACCAGGATGAAAAAAATAGTATCCAAAGGTTTCCTTTGGATATCCCACAAACCTGCATTTATCAGTTCGTGATTCCAGCTTGTCTGGAACATGCCTCTTTACATGAGTAGGACAACCCCAGACTTTAACATGTTTAAATTCTTGTTTCCTGCCTTTCCATATCTCATATGGAGTAGAGGCCACAGACTTACTGGGCACTCTGTTCAGTAGGTTGTAGGCGCCCGGAACGTCCCTCGTCGCCGCGGCTGCGAGGCTTCGGAATCGAGGGTCCCTCCGTTCGTCTTAGCACTGTGGCGATTTAAAGGGGGTTAGAAATTGAAGTGTGATCGCCAGGAGCATTACCTTTCGGTCCCTGTGCTCCGCAGGAGTGTAGGAAGTGATCGCGCGTTCTGTGGGAGCGGGAAATGCTGGTTCCTCCTTCTCTTCCTCCGGCCGGCCAGAGGAGGAGAGCCTGGTACTCTGCACGCGGAAATGTGGTAAGGATCCCTGGAAAGAAAAGACAAGACAGAAAACAACCCGATTAGAACTATAATAAGCAGAATCTATCCATAAAAATATAAAAAACTAACTAGAATTGGAGGGAGACGCACCGGATGGGTGTTTGGGAGGGAAGGTGACCATATGTTATGGCCACCCACCTCCCGTTTTTTGTTTGAAACCTCTGGGGGTAAATAGGGATTGCTAAGTCATTCTAGGATGCATGCATGCAGATAAGTGCTCGTGTGTGAAAAGTGAAATGATGTGTTGAAAGTGAAAGAAGAGAAGATAGAAGAGGGTTAAGAAAACAAGCCCATTTGGAATGCGAAGGATTCTTCTGAGACTCCTCATGACCGCTTGCGAACCTCCTCTGAGCCTTCCCTCCAAGAAGCCACCTCTTAACCCCCTTGCTCGAGAGGATATGGGGGGTTTAAATAGGCGAAGGGAAAATAGGAGAAAACAGGGGTCTAAATCCCCGTAAATCACCTTGGAGCCAATAGGAAGTGGTCAAAGGTCGGAGGTGGTGTGCGCGGCAGTCGCCGGAGTGGGGAGTGATCGGAGTAGTGGGGACGTGGGCGGCGAGTAGAGGAGATCGTGGGGAAGACGAGGTCAAGGGGGTGGTTAGGGAGTGGACGGCCAGGCAACTTGCCTTCCAATCTTGTGGTGGAAGGTGGCCCGGTTGGCCTTCGAAGGGGGTGGAAGGCAAGGGGTGGCCTTCGAAGGGTGGTGGAAGGCAAGGGGTGGCCTTCGAAGGGAGTGGAAGGCGGACTGGCTGGCCTTCCACGAAAAGGTGGTAAAAAGTGAGAAAGGTGGCCAAAAGGTGGAAGGCAAGGTGGTTGGCCTTCCAAGGAGGTAGAAGGCAAGGGGTGGCCTTCGAAGGGGGTGGAAGGCGGACTGGCTGGCCTTCCACGAAAAGGTGGTAAAAAGTGAAAAAGGTGGCAAAAGGTGGAAGGCAAGGTGGCTGGCCTTCCAAGGGTGTAGAAGGCAAGGGGTGGCCTTCCACGAAAAGGTGGAAGGCGAGGGGTGGCCTTCGAAGGGGGTGGAAGGCGGACTGGCTGGCCTTCCACGAAAAGGTGGCTAGAGTCGGGATTTGGTAAATGGGCCTAGTTGTTAGTGGGCTGAGATGGCTAAATGAGGGGATTTTGGTGATAAAGGGCTAATGATGGAGGCGGTTTTATGACCAAAAGGGGTGGTCCAAAATCGGTGTCTACAAATACCCCTCCGGGACACCTGTTTTGCAGTGGAGTGGAGCGGAATGATAAATAGGTGTTCCAGAAATCGAAACTGATTTTAGACAGCCCGAAAAAGGAATGAGCTATCCCCAGGGATGACATGCGAATGCGGAAAATGCATGAAGGCTGGCTATTTGAGTTGCAAGAGTGGTTTAATAAAAGGAACAAAGTTCAGTACTAGAGAATCACAGTCCGTGGGACCCTCGGGTGCTGGAACCGCGAGGCCTTGGTGTACCAGAATATAGCGATCTGGCGCAAGGGGATCTCGAGCATGAAAGGTGTAGGAGTGTGACTTGAAGAACTCTCAACACAACGGGCGCGCGGTGGCCTGGCGCATCATGGGATCGCCAAGTGAGAGAATCTCAAGCACACGTGCTGAAAAGAGGAAGAGGTCTCGCAATTCAAAAGGCTAACAGACGTACAACTGCCAGAATCACAAATCAGTGATGGATTAAGCAAAGTGATGAATCATGGTCGTTGCCCCTAGGGCGAGGATGAGTGCTTATGCAAATGCATGCTGGGTTGAAATTTAAAAAAACAAATTCCTAATGCAGTTCCTAATGCAAATAGGAGGGGTTTATTGGCCAATCGAATAACTTAGGGAATATAGACTCCTCATTGTTTTGTTTAAAGAGGAACTCAGAGTCTATACGCCCGAAGTTATTAGCCTCCTGTGTCTTCGATGCTACTTGCTTCAGGTTCCCTGCAGCTGCAAGAACGCACATCAGTAAATGTAAATAATCAATGATCCACAATACCTTAATGACAAGCTGCAAGGAAACGAGGGACAAAGGTCCCTGTCGAGTCGAAGCCAGCACGGAAGATATGGCCATTCTCAAAGTAGAATGCCAATCCGGCTGCTTTCGGCTTCGACTCGACAGCAAAAGTGTCCACCTTTTGGACATAGAATCTTTTTCTGCATGCACAAAATGAAGGGAAAACAGTTAGTAGTATCTGTTTTCGACCCCTTTCCCAAAATAGAGTAACTACCTTTTCCCTAGCCTTCGCATAGGGTCAAAGGGCCTAGTTCAACTAACCAGACAAAAGGAAGAGTATTGAAACTAATGCGACAAGTAAATATGCAAATGATAGCGGGTATTAACAAGTGGAGTGTGTGATGAAAACATATTTTTGATTCCGCATGCCTGGTGACTGCCTAAACTTAGGCTGGTTGAATGATGAAAGGGAAATGCACACTCAACTTCCCAGGTATCCTATACTTACATCTAGATTGATTTGGGCCTCTAGACTCCTCAAACTAACCTTGACCGGCTAAGACTCATACTAACGACAATACCGTCATGCCATGCTTAGGCTCCCAGCTGCTTCCGACCACCAAGTTTGCCCAAAAAGTTTTCGAGGTAAATGATTTGCCCAACCCGGGTCTCTTTCCTCACAATCTAGAAGGTATATGATGGAACACCTTGAAACCCTAACGGTCAACCGCGCGACGCTGACCCGGAATCAGACGCCATCGCACCGATTGGTGACGCGCATGCATTGACCTAAGTCCGAAGTTTTCGAGAGTACACATTGAGATTATGGTCAAGAAATTAGTTCACCAGAAACATCGACGTTACTCTTCACCCATTTTAGACTCCTGTGATCATGTGAGTATGTGACGATTTTCGAAAAAACGAGCCATTTTAAAATGATGTTCGTTCTTTAGACAGCTATCTCGTGCTAACCTTGAGGGGGAAAAAGTGAAGAAATTTTGGAGATAAACCTCAAAGGAGGATTGACAAAACCGTTAAAAGGACAAGCTGTGACAAAACGGACTCCTTTTGACCTCCTAGATGCCCCTATTTTGACTTTTCAGGCCTTTATTGGATTTCATGGCCAGGCACGGTCACGACCAGGCTTTTTCATGATTGCTTGAACCCCTTTTTCTTTTTTGTATTTCTTTTCCGCTCTTGACATTTTTGTGGTTATTTGATATTCCGCCTGCGGGGACACTGCCCTCTTCACGTACTCGGGTCTTTTACATTTCAATTTTGGGCCCTTTTTTAAGGGGTTACATCTATCGGGTTGTTGAGGAACCGCAATTTGCTGAGCTCGACCGTTTAAGGGCGTCAACTGTCCTGATCGGTCGAGAGACGAAGAGTAAAGGTTGCATTTTGACAGTATGCTAAAGACTTGGAACTCATTTTAAGAAGGTTCCCTTTTGAAAAAACGTGTAAGTGTGTGCATCTCAGGATGATCATAGGGATCCGTATGAAAATAAAGTAGACACGTCCAAGGTTCTGGTGGACCAAAATCTTAGCCAAATCCTAATGTTAACCCAATCTATCATGCAACTAGACCTAGACAGGGGGTTACATGGCAATCACCAGACAATTGGATTTTGTGTCTTTTCTGATTTTTTTGTCATTTTCATTAAAGTATGTACATATTTACAAATATTTTTGATGCTTTTTGGATATTCGATTTTTTTGAGATTTTGAAATTTTTGAATTTTTTTATATTTTTTTTAAGGGTAAAACTTCTTCAAATAGACTCCTATCCAAAGGAAAACTTTTCAACAATTTTAAAATATTTACACTTATTTGCTAACTAGAAATGAAAGAACTTACTTACCTCTACAACTTGTAGATAAAGAGGAAGGTATCCAATCCCTAAGCGATTATGCACAAGACTCAGGGAGTGAGTCAGACATGTTGCAAAGGTGGGTCCTTGAGACACAGACCCAATGATGGCAGAATTGCCCCAGGAGTGGGCTATCACCGGTGATAAGGGCTTGAGAAGGGCAGGTGTGTAGAATAGGAAGGGAATGAGAGCGGTGGGTACCGGTTCATCCCTCACTAAGGAGGCTCCTTCTCGTCGAGTGGTTGATTCATAGAACAGCAGCTGTGTAGAGAAATCTTCTGCATCTTCTCTTTGAGCTTCAGTGCTTGTTTCCTTCAACTCATCCTCAAGATAGTGTATCTTGAGTACCTCTTGACTTTCCTTCACAAAGTGATCCAAGAGACTCAATTTTCTTGATTCCTCAGTTGGTTTGGTTGGTAGGTAACCCAATCTGAATCCCCCAATGGTCAGATTTTCAAAGATAGGCTCTCGAATTCCTTGCTCTTCTTTGCCTAACCCAGATCCCGAACTATACCCCATTTTGTCCATAAGCTGCCAACCTATGCTAGGTTGGGGCTTGGCCTGAGAGTCAACCGATAAAAGGATGGGCTCTGCCCCTTTTCCAGAAGTGACCATGGATGGAATTTGTTCAGTCGAGACTGAGTCCAAAGACTCAAGATAAGGGGTACCCTTCATTTTGGCAATCTTCCCATTGTATGGGAATTTATAGCACTGATGATTAGTGGAGGGCACTCCCAGGGTCTGGTCCATCCAAGGCCTTCCCAAAATGGCGTTGTATATGGGCTTGACATCAAGGATGTAGAATTTAAAGATCATGGCTACTGGGCCAATTTCTAGTTTCCCATTTGCTGGTCTTTGAGAATTGTCATAGGTTGAGACCATCATGGAAGTAGACTCAATCTTTTTTGGATCAATCCCTACTTTCTTAGGGGTCTTGAGCGGACAGACATTGATTGATGCCCCAGTATCCAACAGGATGGAGTCCAATGAGTGACTCCTGAGTGTTGGGGTCAAGCATGAGGGAAGGGATTGGCATTCAGGGGGAGCCAGATCCTTATCTGTGAAGGATATCGTAGGTGTCTGGATGACTGAGAGAATGGCATTTGTGAGCCCCCTGATAGGAAGATCTCCATTGAGTGTAATTTGCCGGAGGAATTTAAACAATGTCCCCCTGTGTGTAGGAGATCTCCTAATCAACTCCAGGACTGGCATCTTGGCGGGAGTTTTCCCTAGATGTTGTAGGATGTCATACTTGGATTGAATAATCATTTTAGACAGATCTGAATCCTCTTGAGAGTCCAAGGGTTGACTTGTTGGGGGAATGATGCGATTTCCCAGTGTAACACCAATCGGACTGGGGTCTACTTCTTGATTTGATTTTAGTGGTTGAACTGGTGGTGAATTCATCAGGCAGAATTGGGTTACCGGACTTGGCTTTGGTGTTGGACACAAGATGGATGGAGGAGGTTCTCTGATTGAAATTGAAGGAACTTGGACCAGAGTAACTGGGTTGATGGCTGTTGGTTGTTCCCTAGGTCGTATCAAGACCAACGGCTCTCTAGGTTTGGTCGTCCTAGTAGGGCACTCATGCCATATCCCAACCTCTTCATACTCCCAGTACTGTCTTCTATGATCGACATTTGGTTCCAAATTTTTGACAAGGGTGCTCACCCTTTCTAGAGAGCTATATGGATCTTGGGCCACCTGATAAGAGGGCGGAGGGCCCTTGACTTCCAAGGTTTCAGCAGCCTCTTTCATGTGCCCCCAATTGATCTTGGCACTGGAGAAAGGGGGAACTGCTGAATATGGTTTCTGATTGGATTGGTTGTCTGATCTGGACATAGGACTGGGTGACCTTAAGGGCTGCCCCAAGGCACTCACCTGTTCATTGATTGTCACTCCCTCTATTGGTGGAATCCTCTTACTTCTGTTCTAATTTTCAAAGAAGGATGGCAAAGTGGAACTCCAGATCTGAGATTGAACTACCCAAACTCGATTATAAAGTTGTGCGAATGTGTGAAATTCGCTTAGCATGAGGATAGACTGAAGCTGCGGGGTAGTGTTGTTGACCAACATGGTGATAGCTTGAGATTCGGGGATTTCCACTTCTGCCCTAGAGGCCATTGCCCTCCACCTGTTAGCAAAATATGTGAACTCCTCTTCAGGCTTCATCTTCTCCATCACAAGATCAAACAAGGTGGGAGGCATGGTTGTCATATAACTAAACTGAGTGATGAATTTTTCGGAGACCATATCAAAATTGATTAGGTCTGTGGCGGGTAAGGAAGAAAACCATCTTAAGGCCTCACCTTCTAAGGATTTCTGGAACATATGGACAAGGAGGACTCTGTCGTAGAGCCATTGATGGGAATCCATGAGGAAACCTGACAGGTGATCATGAGGGTCAGAGGTGCCATCATATTTTCTGTACTCGGGAGCTTTGAATCCTGGTGGAAAGAAGGCCGGAGGGAGCTTGCAATAGCTCGAGAGAGAGTGCGATTGTTTCAGGGTAAGTTTTTCGGCCATGAACTTACGCACATAGGTTTCGACCTCACTTTTGTAAATGAATTCTTTCTGCTCGGGAGGAGGTGTAGTTGGAGAGACTGGAATCGGCATGATAGGTGGAGCAACTGGAGTAGGAGTTGGCTGATTGATGTGAGTCTGAGCTCTGTTGGGAGATCCTTGGAAGTGAGTTCTCCGAGGAGTGGCATCTTGAGTTTTGCCACCATAGGCCAACCGGGTGAGTTGATCAGGGGTGTACGGTGATAACACGGCAATAAGTTCCGGATCCTCCCTCGGGTTTTGGAAGTTTTTGTTGGAGATTATAGGGTCACTTTCTGAAGAGGAAGATTCATCCAAGTATCTTCTCCTAAATTCCTCTCCAGGTGTTTGGAACATGCCCACAAATATTGGTTGTGGATCCTCTTCAATCTCAAACAAAGGGTTGTGTGTAACATTGTTACCGAACTGGTCCATGTCATCATACACAGCATTGACATACATTCGGTTCATTATGAAGCACAGACCCTAAATGATTTTTATGTTTCACTTGAAATGTTTGCCAATGTTTTATGAAAGTTGGTTTCCAACAAATCAAGTTTAACCCTTAACGACCCTTCACTTTTTCAAAGCTTGTTCCACCGATATTCAATTAAGTGTCTTTAAATTTGAAACAGTTCACTAATTTCTCACACAAACCCAAGGTTCCTACAAGGTGGTTTCAGGTACAACCTGCTCGGCGGCCAAGTGGGAATCCCTGGCTCGCGGAGACTGACGGAGGTTCCCAACAGAAAAAGACTAGTCGCACCCGAGTGAGAATTCTCAGGTGGAGAGTCAGATCCTGCGGGAGAGGTAACTAGAAGTGTGATGCCGGCTCTTCGTTAAAACCACCGCGGAGAACACCCCAAAAAACCCAAAAAGTTAACAAACAGCAGGTCAGAACATCTAACAATTCAATAGAACAGGTAGCAGCACATCATACATAAACAGCAGTAGCAAGCAGAAAAGGACAAAGAACCAACGAGAAGTCGACGGCCAGGGGTTGGCCGTTTAAGGGGTCGGACGGCCAGGTGCTGGCCGTCCAAGGGGATGTCGACGGCCAGGGGCTGGCCGTCCAATGGGTCGGACGGCCAGGTGTTGGCCGTCCAGTGGGAGGTCGACGGCCAGGGGCTGGCCGTCCAATGGGTCGGACGGCCAGGTGCTGGCCGTCCAATGGAGTGTCGACGGCCAGGTGCTAGCCGTCCACGGGGTCTGACGGCCAGGGGCTGGCCATCCAGGGGTCAGTGGCCGTCTGGGATCCTTACCTTCTTTTAACTTTGATCGCAACGCATGCAGCGGGCTACAGAGGTCCCACCGTGATCGCCAGAGGGCTGTAGGCGCCCGGAACGTCCCCCGTCGCCGCGGCTGCGAGGCTTCGGAATCGAGGGTCCCTCTGTTCGTCTTAGCACTGTAGCGATTTAAAGGGGGTTAGAAATTGAAGTGTGATCGCCAGGAGCATTACCTTTCGGTCCCTGTGCTCCGCAGGAGTGTAGGAAGTGATCGCGCGTTCTGTGGGAGCGGGAAATGCTGGTTCCTCCTTCTCTTCCTCCGGCCGGCTAGAGGAGGAGAGCCTGGTACTCTGCACGCGGAAATGTGGTAAGGATCTCTGCAAAGAAAAGACAAGACAGAAAACAACCCGATTAGAACTATAATAAGCAGAATCTATCCATAAAAATATAAAAAACTAACTAGAATTGGAGGGAGACGCACCGGATGGGTGTTTGGGAGGGAAGGTGACCATATGTTATGGCCACCCACCTCCCGTTTTTTGTTTGAAACCTCTGGGGGTAAATAGGGATTGCTAAGTCATTCTAGGATGCATGCATGCAGATAAGTGCTCGTGTGTGAAAAGTGAAATGATGTGTTGAAAGTGAAAAAAGAGAAGATAGAAGAGGGTTAAGAAAACAAGCCCATTTGGAGTACGAAGGATTCTTCTGAGACTCCTCCTGACCGCTTGCCAACCTCTTCTGAGCCTTCCCTCCAAGAAGCCACCTCTTAACCCCCTTGCTCGAGAGGATATGGGGGGTTTAAATAGGCGAAGGGAAAATAGGAGAAAACAGGGGTCTAAATCCCCGTAAATCACCCTGGAGCCAATAGGAAGTGGTCAAGGGTCGGAGGTGGTGCGCGTGGCAGTCGCCGGAGTGGGGAGTGATCGGAGTAGTGGGGACGTGGGCGGCGAGTAGAGGAGATCGTGGGGAAGACGAGGTCAAGGGGGTGGTTAGGGAGTGGACGGCCAGGCAACTTGCCTTCCAATCTTATGGTGGAAGGTGGCCCGGCTGGCCTTCGAAGGGGGTGGAAGGCAAGGGGTGGCCTTCGAAGGGGGTGGAAGGCGGACTGGCTGGCCTTCCACGAAAAGGTGGTAAAAAGTGAGAAAGGTGGCCAAAAGGTGGAAGGTAAGGTGGTTGGCCTTCCAAGGAGGTAGAAGGCAAGGGGTGGCCTTCGAAGGGGGTGGAAGGCGGACTGGCTGGCCTTCCACGAAAAGGTGGTAAAAAGTGAAAAAGGTGGCAAAAGGTGGAAGGCAAGGTGGCTGGCCTTCCAAGGGTGTAGAAGGCAAGGGGTGGCCTTCCACGAAAAGGTGGAAGGCGAGGGGTGGCCTTCGAAGGAGGTGGAAGGCGGACTGGCTGGCCTTCCACGAAAAGGTGGCTAGAGTCAGGATTTGGTTAATGGGCCTAGTTGTTAGTGGGATGAGATGGCTAAATGAGGGGATTTTGGTGATAAAGGGCTAATAATGGAGGTGGTTTTATGACCAAAAGGGGTGGTCCAAAATCGGTGTCTACATAGGTATGCTGCTAACTCTAGAGCATACCCCTAGAGGGACATTGGTAATCCCGAAAAGCTCATCATGGATCGCACCATATCCAACAAGGTGCGATTCCTCCTTTCTGATACACCATCCATCTGTGGTGTATATGGAGGGGTTACCTAAGAAAGGATACCATTATCCTTTAAGAATTGTGTGAAATTAGTACTCAAGTATTCTCCTCCTCGATCTGATCGAAAAGCTTTAATACTCTTTCCCAATTGCTTCTCTACCTCATTATTGAACTCCTTGAACTTCTCAAATGCTTTCGACTTGTACTTCATTAAGTACACATAGCCGAACCTTGAGAAGTCATCGATGAACGTGATGAAGTAAGAAAAGTCACCTTTGGCTTGGGTGGACATTGGACCACATACATCTGAATGTATTAGTTCCAAAATGTCCTTACCACGTTCTCCATGTCCAGTAAATGGAGATTTTGCTATCTTTCCAATAAGGCAGGATTCACATGTTGCAAACGATTCGTAATCGAATGCAGTTAAGTAACCATGCTTGTGCAACTTTTGCAACCTGCTTTCGCCAATGTGCCCAAGTCTACAATGCCACATGTAGGCCTGGTTCACACAATTCTTGCTCTTCTTAAGAGCATTATCAATTTGAAGATTGTAATAAGAAACATCTAAGAGATATAGACCGTTGACTAAAGATGCCGAAGCTATTGATTTATTACCATAATAAATCGAACAACTTCTATTCTCAATAGTCAACTTATATCCTATCTTGTCCAAACAAGATATTGAAATGATGTTCTTTATTATGCTAGGAACATAATAACAATCTTCTAAAAGTAAGGCGTCTCCTGATGGAAGCCTGAGGTTTGCTGTCCCAACAGCAATCACCGCAACTTTTGCACCGTTTCCTAGCCTCAATTCCACCTCGCCTTGTCTCAACTTGCGCTTACTTGTCAGCATCTGTGCATCATGACAGATATGAGAAGCACATCCGGTATCTAATACCCAAGATGTGAAATGTCTAACTGACAAGTTGATATCTATCATATAGATATCTGAAGCTTCAGACAGCTTCACCTTTCCATGAGCTTTATCATGAAGGAACTCTTTGCAGTTCCTTTTCCAGTGACCATATTGCTTATAGTAGAAGCAGTCACACTTCACTACTCTTTTGCCTTTGTCCTTCGATCTTTTATCGTTAGCTATCATCTCATCTCTGCTTCAGGGGCATCCAATGCCGATTCAGCAGGAGAATCAGCTCCAGGGACAAATTCAATGTGCTCAGATCTGAAGACATTCTTCAGGTTTCTGAACCAATCCAAGTAGATCAGGTAAGTCAAAAGGGCATCAAGTATGCCACGGAGTGGGTTATTCGACGACATAATTCCCTACAGGAGATAAGTAAAATCTATTTAGCAGATGTTCAATTATTAAAATTTAAAACAGGACATGGTTTTTTGTTCAAGTTTAACTCCCACTAATTTTCGACGGATTGTATAACCCTCAGTTATACAGAACGGGAGACGCCGACAGTCTCCTAGTGGGGATCAGAATCTCAATGACTTGCACTACAGCTTTATGGATAGCACAACAAACTGTAATACAATCAGAGAGCACCCAACTCATGGGACTTGCAACTCTTTGCAATATCTGATCATAACTTTGGTCCCCAGAGATTTAATGGCCTTGTAAATAGCACAACAAACCATTAATTCTGGTCTAAGCTAACCATCATTACGCGACGAGCATAGATTTGCATGCATCCCTTGTGGATAGCACAACAAAGCTACATGGTTCCTCTACCTCGATCTATAGGCATCTAATGCCATAGCCGCAGTTTCTCCTCCCAATTAAACAGGCCTTGTGGATAGCACAACAAACCTGCCTAAAGTGATTCGAATCCTATGACTATAACGATGGTGGACCACGCGGTAAGTTCTTAACTACTCGCGTTACGGCTTAGAGTTTATCTGAGGGTATTTAGGTAACTTTTATCTTGGTCTCTCCTAGGTGATAGTATAAAAATATATCGTATATATTTAGTAAATACTATACCTGCTTTGATTCATAATCAAAAGAAAACAATGCATCTCATACATGTCATTAGTGTGGTCATGGATAGCACAGTGGGTTTGACTGGAGCCAACAGTCAAACGCACACACAATCTAACACAACAATTATATTAGATATCCTGCAAACACATAAGCAAGAGATCTCCATCTTTTCGCCTTCCTGGTTGCAGCTGTGGATCGTCCTCGCTCCTTCCTCGGTTTCCTCGATCATATTACATTTAAATTCTAGAATTTACAAGTAAATTGAAGAAGGCCTTATGGCGAGTACAAGAGAGAGAGGGAGGTAGAAATACATCGGAGTATGAGAGAGAGAGGTGCGCAGACCTCTATTTATTAACAATTAATAAACAATCATACATCCACAATCCAGACAATCCATTCATCACATGAATAATTAATTAAGTGCATATCCATGACCACGGTGTGTTTTAAACGTCCCACGCATGATTCAGCGCATCACATAGCTAAAATAAAAGAGTTTTCAAAATATATAATTTTGGCTTTCAAAAAGCTGGGATCCAATCAAAATTGGTATTTGAATTTTGAAAACACTTTTAATTAACTTAACATACAATTAAATAAAAATTTAAAAGCATTAAACACACATCATATACGCACACACTCCAAATTAATAATTCCATATTATTCCATGCAAATTAGAACAATTCTAATAATCTAACACTTAGATTAAACCCCATTAATAATCTAACAATTAGACTATTAATAACTAATCTAACTCTTAGACTAGTCCATCAAAGTTAATTAACAATTTAACACTTAAATTATTAATTAACTCTAATTATTAATTAACTACTAATCTAACTCTTAGATTAGTTAATTTAAAATCAATTATCAACTTAACACTTAAATTAATAATTAACTTTAATTAATTAATAATTACTAATCTAACTATTAGATTAGAAGATTAATGTTAATCATTAATTTAACCCTTAAATTAATAACTAACAATAATATTAAAGACTACTAATTTAACACTTAAATTAGTCATCTAAATTAATTATTAATTTAATAATTAAATTAATAATTAACTCAAATATTAATTAACAATTAGATGAAATAATAGTTAATAATCTAAAAATTAGACTAATAACTATTAATAACTAATTTAACATTTAAATTAGTTAAATTGAGGTTAATAATCAATTTAACATTTAAATTAATATTAACCCTAACTAATTAACAACTAATTGCTAGTTAATAAATCCTTAATTAACTAATGATTCAAAATCATCAAGCCCAAAAAAACATAAAATTGAATAATAAATTTTAATTTTCAAAACCCTTTTGAACTTTAAAATTAAAATCCAATTTACAAATTTTCTAATGCGCTAAATTTGGGGTTCAAATAGGGTTAATTGGGAAAATCAGAAGATGGCTCAGCCACAAGGGCTGAGCCTAAGGGCTCGGGCCCTGGCCGAGCCAGGGCTCGGACCAGGGCCCTGGACCCGGCCCGGCCGGTCCGACTGGCTCGGGACCGGGTCCTGCTGAGCGGTTCGCCCCCTTTCTTCCTCCCCAAAACAGCAAACCCTAGAAGGGTTGCAGGTGGGTGGCCGGCTGGGCAGCGCCACCGCCGGCGAGCCCCAGGCGCCGCCGGCCCCGGCCGGCATTGCCCCTGGCGCCAGCGACGTGCCCGTCACCGGCTGGGCCGCCGGCGGTGGTCAAACAATACCCGGCCAAGCCCCTTCAAGACCCTAAAAAAATCTGATTTTCAGGATTTAAAACCAATTTGGGGCTCGATTTTGTAGCTCTTCAAGGCCACTTCAATGCCGACAAAGATATTGGATGTGCAGTGGTGACTATCACCTTAAGATCCGGACATCCGAGTCGCCATCCCAACACTTGGGAAACCCGTATAAAGCCACCGAAAAGCCCCGGTTCATCATCTTATGAAGAACTCCGAAAACCCCAAAATAATTCAATAAATTGCATAATATTAATAATTAAAATTATTATAAAATCTGTGTTCATCTCATGAAAATGGATCCAGCAAAAAGATCGAATCTTCGCATGGAATAATACACAGAAAAAATTAATTTTGGAACCCGAAACGGAACGAGAATCAGTGGAACCTGGCCCTGATACCACTGTTGGGTTTTCTCGGGTTTCTCCGGATCGCTCACGCAGCAGAAAATAAAATAAAATAGCGATACGTTTTCCCGTTTCGAAAAACTAAAATCGATTATCGGATAATCGAAGTTCTCACCGTGTGCAGATTCGAATCCGCAACCGTTCGATTCCGTCGGTGCGAAACCACAAGCCGCGCAAGCGCCCGGCCTCTAACGAAGTCCACGCGATCCTCCTCACGACGGATATCCTCACGTTCCTCGTTCTTCGCAACCCACGAAACCTCTGCCGGTCACCGCAATGATCGCCGCAACGCGCGGACGATTTCCTGTCGAACGGGATTCAGAGAAGTGGCAGAGCAGATCTGGATCTGTCTGGACGCCAGAGAGAGAGAGAAACAAAGGAGGGGTGGCTAGGGTTAGCAGCAGCTTGGCCTGTTCAGCCCGTTCGCTATGTTTTATACTAATCGTACGGTTTTTCATAAAAACCCCCGGTTTGTATAAAACCCACTTATTTATCCATCGCCTTGATAATCATTTGTGTGTGACCCTCTAGGCCCAAGTACCAGTCCAGTTAATAGTCCAACAAGCCCAGTGACTCCTCACTGGCTTTATTAATCAATTAATAACTCTTTATTAATTAATTAATCAATCGAATTGATGTCGCACATCGAATTCGATCGGGCCTCCGATCACGTTGGGTGCCAAGCAACACCGCGTGAACCCGGAAGGTATTGGGGTTAAGTAACCCACTCTTGCAACCTTTCCGCCGACAGTTACCGCGTGGATATAATCCTTCATTCGTACAATGCTCTCAAGTCAACTCAGGATATGGCGAGCTGTCAAACCCTAACCGGTCGACTCACTTGGAGTGGATGCCGCTGATGAATATCAGAAAAATCCTTTCCCGATATTATCGTCCGCCCTGGCCAGGGACTTTCGCGCATCCTTCCTAAAGAATTCTCTCTCTAAGTACCGAGAGCGAATGATTCTTTATTGACACACAATTTCCTTCGACGGTATTCCGCTGTACCCAATCATTGGCGTATTAGAATCCCGTAGCTAGAGATTCATAAACCAAGGTCAAAGCACAGAAGTCCACCGACAAGGTGTCCTTGGTGTCTCAGGTCCGAGGACCATCCACGCAACTGCGACAATAGAATCAAGCTAGTTGACAGTGAGGTACAATACCATCCAGCGATTCAGTCGGATCAGTTCAGTGAACTCATTCTCCAATGAGCACCTACAAATTCGCCTTAGTGTCTCCACACAAATGACTTATGAGATCAGTCACCCTCATCATATGAGCAGGAGTAATCTGTACTAGTCTAACCGGATATCCGATGTCCTTCTCGGATATCCTCCGACTAGGAACGATTAAGAATATGTGTGTTTAAGTGATCAGTCTCATTAGTATGATCTCATCATAATCTGATCACTATAGCACATATCCATGGACTTCATTATGAAACGATAATTAATGCGATTTACACATACTGAATATTATGCCATTATATTAATAAATGAACGAGATTTACATAGTCAGATTGGCTTGTAGGCCACCTAAAACTAACAACACCGGCACCGGTGGTGTGAGGAGAGCCATCCGGTCAAGTGCAGGGCAGTGCCTCTTTTCTCGTCCCTTATGCCAGCGATCGACAGCCGGCATTGCAGTGCCGCCGGTTGCCCCCATTGACTGTGGCTAAACAATTTTAAAAGCCGTAGTTTCCCCTTTGTTTTCTCTTCCAACATTTGGAAAAACAAAGAGATGGGTGTCTCCATGTCGGCCGCCGGCCACAACACAAATCCTAGGGAACTCGTGAGACCGCCGGCCATACCGGCCTCCACCATGGAGGTGGTCGCAATCCCTCAAAAACCCCAAAATAAATCAATTTTTCTTCACAGAAAATTAATCTCAAATTAATATGTTCATCCGACGAACATCTTCCGAGAGAGAAAAATGATTCGAGCATGGAAATTATTTTAGAATAATAATTTAGTCGTTCCGGAGCGGATCAGAGCAGAACCTGGCTCTGATACCACTGTTGAGATACGGGCGGGACACGAAGAACGCAGTCGAAACGATAAACAAAATTAATCCCGCCCGATACCCGCTGATCCGATTCGGAACGAAAAACTAAAATTGAAAATCGAGTTGTAATCTGATTACCGTACGCGGATTGGAATCCGCTTCCGTCTCGGTTCCGTCGAGGTATGTCGCAAGCCGCACAAGCGTCCAGCCTCCAGCGGTATCCACGCGATCCGTGGTGGTTCGTCCTCACTCCCTCGTCCATATCAGCTCGCTCGCTGAAGATCCGTCACCGCAACAATTGCCGAAAACCCGCCGACGGGAATTCCGAACTTTCGGGAATCACGCGCGAGATGGAGACATTCCCGGCACCTCGAACAGGGCGGCCAGAGGAGGAGACAGAAAGGGGGGTTGACGGCCAGTATGGGGAAGTCCTGGAGCTTGGCCCAAGGTTTCTCAACAGCGCGTATATATATATTAAGTCAGTGCGACTTTTCACAAAAGTCTCCGAGTTAATATAAATCCCACTTATGTACCACCTACTGAGAATCTTATTGCATGTGACCCTCTAAGCCCATTTACCAGTGCAGTTTTCAGTCCATTAAGTCCAATAACTGGTTATTGACTTATTGTAATTAATTAATATCTAGATATTAACTAATTAGTTAACCGATTTAACATCGCATGTAAATTCGGTCGAACTTCCAATCAAGTTGGGTGCCAAGCAACACCGCATGATCCGGGAAGGTAATGAGGTTCAGCAACCCACTCATGTAACCTGTCCGTCCACAGTTACCGCGTGGCTATAATCCTTCGTTCGCACAATGCTCTCGAGTTAACCTATGGTATGGTCAACTGTCAAACCCTAGATGGTCAACTCACTTGAATCAGACTCCGCTGTACAATATCGGAAAACATCTTTTCTAATATTGTTTCTGCTCTGGCCAGAGACTCCTACAGATCTATTCTAAAGCATTCTCTCTCTAGTTACCTGAGAGCAAACGATCCTTTATTGAACACACAATCAACTTCGAAGGTCTTCCGCTGGATCCGATCCTTGACTATTAGAGATCCCGTGGATAGGGATTCGTAGGTCAAGGTCAAAGTCCAGAAGTCCACCGACAAGGTGTCTTTAGTGTCTCAAGCCCAAGGATCAACCACGCCACTGTGACGATGAATCAAGCCGATTGACAGTCAGGTAAATTACCATTCGGCGATTTATGTCGGATCAGTTCAGTGAACTCATTCCCCAATGAGCACCTACAGGTTTACCATTGTGTCTCCACACGAGTAACTAACGAGATCAGTCACCCTCATCATATGAGCTGGAATAACCTGTACTAGTCTAACCGGATGTTTGATGTCCTTCTTAAACATCCTACGACTATGAACAATTGAGAATATGTATTTATAAGTCATCAGTCTCATTATTATGATCTCATCATAATCTGATGACTATTGCACATATTCATGGACTTCATTATGCGTAAATATAAATATGCCAATCTACATAATGAATTTAATGCCATTTATTAGTGAACCAGATTGAAATAGGTGCCTTATGATTGGCAATAATGAAATAATTATCATACTAAAAACTGTCTTCTAAGAAGAGAAACATGTCCTCAAATAAAATAATGGGAGCTAATAAAACTAAAAGATGTTCTAGACTCACAAATTAACACAAGATTATTAGATAATCTTCGGATGTTTGGAACCGTTCATAACATACATTAGAGAGCATCATAGATTCTGAGATTCTCTCAATGGCTAGTCTGATATATTTGACATATCGGAGATAGCAGAATGAGAGGAGCTCAAACATGTAGATCATGATCCTAAATCTATGAGGAAGCTCTCTATCATAATTACAACTTTTAAATTGGCAAGAAGTTAAGAGTTCTAAGTTATAGTCCATAACACCTATTAAGTTCAGAACTTGATAGTATTGTTTGAGGGTATTGTACCTCTCATAAGCAAGTAAATCTTCAGAATGAAGATTAGAACAAATGGACTACTTAAAACTTATATGGTAATCTAAAGGAAATGGTCATGGTCAAAGTGTTCACTTGGACGATTTTTTCTCAAAAGTTACCAAAATAGGTTTATTAGAATTTTACTTGCCAATACTGTCTATCATGATGATAAGATGGCAGTTGGATATTAAAAGCATTCCCTCAATCACATGATACAACTTTAAAGCTTTTAGAATATCTAGGAAGCAAGTTGTGATTCAAATGTTGGGATCGCTGTGTTGAGATCCGACCGAAAACGCAGCGGAATAAATTTTTCGGGATCGAATCCATCCCATTTCGAACGACTAAAATAATACCGGAGTAAATCGAATTTACCTTGCGCGGATTCGAATCCGCATTCGTTTTCCGGTTCCGTCGGAATGATGCCGCAAGTCGTGCAGATGCCCGACATCCAGCGGTATCCACGCGGTTCTCCTCGCGATGGATCATCCTCGCTTTCTCGCTCGATTCGGCGTTCGTGGATCCCGTCTGGCTTCACGTAATCCGCCGCAACATGCGGATTCAGAATCTCCCGTCGGACAGAAGGCAGAGCGGTCGGGAATCGAAGCGGAGCCTCCAGAGGGCCGGCCTCGTGTCGTGCGTCTGGAAGAGAGGATAAAGATAGAACGACGGCTAGGTTAGGGTTGCTAGCCCCCGACATAGCATCCGTTCTTTTATAATAAGTTTGTTTGCGATTTTTCGTAAAAACCCAAACTTATCCGAAACTCTGTCAGATTATCCATCGACTTGAAAACCTTTTGCGTGTGACCCTCTAGGCCCAAATACCAGTCCAGTTAATGGCCCGTTAAGCCCGGTAACTCTTTACGGACCCACTGAATTAATTAATATCCTTATATTTATTTAATCAGCCGAATTTAATGTCCCATAATAAATTCGAACGGACTTCCGATCACGTTGGATGCCAAGCAACATCGCGTGATCCTGGATGTCACTGGGGTTATCGCAACCCTCTGTTGGAACCTTTCCATCATCGGTTAGCGCGCAGATATAATCCTTCATCCGTGCAATATTCCCGAATCGACCTAGGGTATGGTTTACTATTAAACCCTATTCGGTCGATTCACTTGAATCAGATGCCGCTTATCTGAATCCGATAACTCCTTATCGAACACAGAGTCTGCCCTGGCCAGGGACTTTAAGCGCATCATTCCCGGAACATTCTCTCTCAAACTACCGAGAGCGAATGATCCCGTATTGAACACACAATTACCTTAGGAGGCATTTTCCTGAACCCGATCGCTTGACTTATTGATAACCCATGGTTAGGGATTCGTTAGTCAAGGTCAAAGTCCAGAAACCTACCAACAAGATATCTTTGGCGTCTCAAGTCCAAGGATCATCTACACAACCATGAAAAAAGAATCGAGCTGGTTAACAGTGAGGTGTTTACCATCCATCGATTCATAGTCGGATCAGTTCAATGAACTCATTCGCCAATGAGCACCTACAGGTCCAGCATAGTGTCTCCACACAAGTGACTTATAGGATCAGTCACCCTCATCATATGAGCTGAAGTAACCTATACTAGTCTATCCGGATGTTCGATGTCCTATCTCAAACATCCTATGACTATGAACAATTAAGAACATGTGTTTATAAGTCTTCGGTCTCGTAATTATGATCTCATCATAATCCGTAGACTGTTGCACATGTTCATGGACTTCATCGTGATACGATAAACATAGATCGAATTAATTACACACAATGAATTATGGCCATTTATTAATAATCTGAATCAGTACATAGTATCGGATTGGCTTTAAGACCATCTAATACTAACAATCTCCCATTTGGACTAAAGCCAATCACTTTTTTATAGAATACCCATATTCTCTAAGTGATGCTCAAAGACATTTTGAGACAAAGGCTTTGTAAGTGGATCTGCTATGTTGTCAGCTGAAAGAACTCTTTCCACCATGACATCTCCTCGAGCTATAATCTCTCTGATCAAATGAAAGCGCCGCAGAATGTGCTTCGACTTCTTATGAGACCTTGGCTCTTTCGCTTGAGCAATCGCCCAATTGTTGTCACACAGCAGTGGGACGGGACCAGATATGCTTTCCACCACCCCAAGATCGCCGATGAATTTCTTCATCCATACAGCTTCCTTGGCGGCTTCAGCAGCAACAATATACTCGGCTTCCGTTGTCGAATCAGCAGTGGTTTCCTGCTTGGAACTTTTCCAACTCATTGCTCCCCTGCTGAGTGTGAAAACAAAACCTGATGTTGACTTGCTGTCATCAGGATCAGACTGAAAACTCGAGTTAGTGTATCCTTGGAGCTTTAAGTCTCCTCCTCCATAGACTATAAATAGATCCTTAGTCCTTCTCAAGTACTTAAAGATGCATTTCATAGCCTTCCAGTGTTCATCACCTAGATCTGCCTGATGTCTGCTCGTAACACTTAGAGCATATGCTACATCAAGTCTAGTACATGGCATGGCATATATGATGGAGCATATGGCAGAAGCATAAGGGATTTTATCCATCACAGCTCTCTCTTCAGGTGTCTTGGGAGACTGACCTTTAGAGAGTGAAATTCCATGTATCATCGGTATGAGACCTCTCTTGGAATTTTTCATGTCAAACCTTTTAACAATGGTTTCTATGTACATGGATTGAGTTAAAGCTAGCATCTTCTTTGATCTATCTTTATAGATCCGTATTCCTAATACGTAAGATACTTCTCCCAAATCCTTCATGGAGAAGTTCTTTGACAGCCATATCTTTACTGATGACATCATTCCTACGTCATTCCCAATGAGTAGGATGTCGTCAACATAAAGAATCAGAAATGTGATTGCGCTCTTACTATTTTTCTTGTATACACATGGCTCATCTTTATTCTTAATGAAGCCATAAGATTTGATTGTCTCATCAAATCTTATGTTCCAGCTTCGAGAAGCTTGCTTCAGTCCATAAATGGACCTCTGCAACTTGCATACCATGTCTGGAGATTCTTTGGATGTGAATCCTTCTGGTTGTATCATATATACCTCCTCCTCAAGGTTTCCATTCAGGAAGGCAGTCTTCACATCCATCTGCCAGATTTCATAATCATGGTAGGTAGCAATGGCGAGAAGAATTCTGATAGACTTAATCATAGCAACGGGTGAAAAGGTTTTGTCATAGTCAACACCTTGTCTTTGACGATAGCCTTTTGCTACTAATCTTGCTTTATAAGTCTCGATACGTCCATCTACACCGATCTGTTTTTCAAAGATCCATTTGCAGCCGATAGGTACTATGCCATCGGGTAAATCTTCCAAGTTCCAAACTTGGTTGATGTACATGGACTGTATTTCAGAATTCATAGCTTCCCGCCATTTTCCAGCCTTTGGACTTTCAATGGCCTCCTGGTAAGTCTTAGGATCATCATCCTCATTATAGGGTATTCTTGAACCATCCAAATTAATATGTCCCACATATCTTTCTGGTGGTTTAGGTACTCTTTCAAACCTACGAGGTTCCTGTGTATCATTTTGAACAGGTTCAGAAATTGATGGTTCATCTGATGAACCAGTTTGTGGGTCTAGAATTTCTTCCAGAGTTACTTTACTCCCACTGTCCTTCTGGAGAATATAATCTTCTTCCAGAAAGACACCTCTCCTGGCCACAAACACTTTCTGTTCGTCAGGATGATAAAAGTAATATCTATAAGTTTCCTTTGGATATCCCACAAATCTACATTTGTCAGTTCTGGATTCCAGCTTATATGTGTCATGTCTTTTAACATGAGCAGGACATCCCCAAACTTTAACATGTTTAAGGTCTGGTTTCCTTCCATTCCATATCTCATGTGGAGTGGTTTCAACAGACTTGCTGGATACCTTGATCAGGATATACATAGTCGAGCTAAGTGCATATCCCCATAAGGACACTGGTAATTTGGACATGCTCATCATAGATCGCACCATTTCCATTAATGTACGATTTCTCCTTTTTGATACACCATTCATTTGAGGTGTATAAGGAGGTGTAAGCTGAGAAAGGATACCATTATCCTTTAAGTATTTAATGAACTCAGTACTCAAGTATTCACCACCCCGATCAGATCGGATGGTTTTTATACTCTTTCCTGTTTGCTTTTCTACTTCATTCTTAAATTCTCTGAATTTCTCAAAGGCTTCAGATTTATACTTCATTAAGTATATGTATCCAAACTTCGAGAAATCATCAGTGAATGTAATGAAGTATGAGAAACCACCAATGGCTTGGGTTGACATAGGACCATACACATCTGAATGTATGAGTTCTAATATGTCTTTGACTCGTTCTCCAGCTCCACTAAATGGAGACTTAGCCATTTTACCCATTAAACGTGATTCACAGGTTGCATATGATTCATAATCAAATGGATCTAAATATCCATCTTTTGGAGTTTGTTTTCACCAATGTGTCCAAGCCTACAATGCCACAAGTAGGCTTTGTTCATTTCATACTTACTTCTTTCAATTGAAGAACCGATATGTAAATTTTCATGAAACACATTTAATAGATACAATCCATTGGATAATATAGCAGAAACTATTAATTTATTTCCAAAATAAATTGAACAACTATTGTTCCCAAAATTTAAATTGTATCCAATTCTATCTAAACATGAAATGGAAATAATATTTCTTATTATGCTATGTACATAATAACATTCATCTAATGAAAAAGTGTCTCCGGATGGTAGCCTGAGCTTCACTGTCCCCACAGCGATCGCCGCAACTCTTGCACCATTACCTAGTCTCAACTCCACCTCGCCGGTCCTCAGCTTACGTCTTCTTGTCAGTGCCTGCACATAATTGCAGATATGAGATACACATCCAGTATCTAATACCCATGATGTACAATCTCTTATTGACAAGTTTACATCTATCATATACATACCTGAAGCATCTTGCTGCTTCACAGTTTCTTGAGCCTTGTCCTTGATGTATTCTTTGCAATTCCTCTTCCAGTGGCCCTTTTGGTGACAGTAGAACCAACCATGAGGACTTGGGGTTTATCCTTCACAAGGTTCCGCTCTGCAGTCTTTAACATGTTCAGTAGTTCAGCTAAAGTAGTCTGGATTTTGTTCATGTTAAAGTTAACGATGAACTGACATATGGTTGTAGAAGTGAAGATAACACGAGGTCTGTATGCATCTCCTTGGGAAGTGTAATCCCAAGAGCATCCAACCTGTCCACCCATTCAATCATCTTCAGTACATGAGCCTGTACTGAGGTTCCCTCTCTCATCTAAGCCTTGAACAGATTCTTCGATATCTCATATTGTTCGATTCTGCTCTGCTCACAAAATATGTAAGGATTGAGGTTTCGGATCCGGTTATCGGGTCAGTTTCGAGGTCGGATCCCTTAGTTTGGGCCCCAGTGGAGTTGAGACTTAGTTTCTTTTTCGCGTCGAGCTTGCTCGACGCGATTCAAACGGCGTCCAGCTAGGTGGACGTGTTTTAGGCCGTGCCACGTGGGCTGGCCTTGGGGCGCGAGAGTACGGCCCCGGTCATATCGTCTGAATGGCATCTTGGATGGACGACGCCATTTAGAGTACGACCCTGGTCTGTCAGTGTACGGCCCGGTCTTGTCGTCTGAAAGACATCGGGCTTGAACGACGCGTTTTACCCAGCTTCTGTTTGACCCCGCGAACCCTCCCTCCTTTCCCTCATTCTCTCCTTTCTCTTCTCTCTCCTCTCTTCCCTCCGATCTCCGGCGACCCCTCCCCCTCTCCTTGCTTTCCTCTCTCCATTCCTCATCTCCCTCCACTCCATTAACCTACCAACTTCCTCCACTACCACCACCACTTCCTCCGCGGTGCACTTCTCTCCGGACGGCGGCCGACGTCCCGGTGGAGTAACGACGTCCACGGCGGTACCGACGGCGGCGTGTGGCGAGGCGGGTTGGCGGTTTGGAGCTAGGAGGAGTTCGAGTAACCAGTAGGGTGACGATCTCCGCTGTATTTTATATGAAAGCATGTTTTTCCCGCTTTGAAGCATGTTTAGGTTAAGCATGTTTACGGGACTTTTGGGGTGAAAATATTAAAGGCATCTAATGAGAAATGGGTATCTAGGTTCTTCACCTCCTTCTCCACTCTGTTTGTGTTTTCTTCACGATTTGGGGGAGGAAGTTCCATCCCGTGGTTTGGGGGAAGGCAAAGGAAGAACCTGTCTGTGAAGGTTGAATGGCGTCGGGGGACAGCGACGCCTTTTAGAAAGGCGGCTTACACCCACGACGCGATTTGACCTGGATAATAGACTCTGTCTCTGGAACTGAATGGCGTCCAGGGACAGCGACGCCATTTGAATGGTGTCATCCGTGAACGACGCGTTTTAGGCCATCTTCCGAGACCATATTTCACATGAACCAGTTTAGGGATCTTGAATAACGTCGGCCTTGGGCGACGCGATTCAAGCCAGAATTCCATTAATCCATGCACTTAACACGTGTTTACATTGTTAGATAGCTTAGTTAATTGCATGCTTAGAAATGTACTCGACGACGATGGGTTCCATGTGATTGGATCGCACCGTGTTGCGTTTTGTGTGATCGTGGGCCTAGAGTGACAGTTGTTAGCGCTTAGGCACCCTGTGTCGGTGTGGGAGTGACACGGCGCCAGTGTAGGAGTGGCAGGGTGACGCCTAAAGAGAGGGTCACCTGGTGTACCCCGGGGTATAGCTAGTACCGGTGTGGGAGTGATACATTTGGAGTGTCACTCGTGCTGGGGGAAGCAGAACCACCTAGAGCCTGTCAGGCCGGAGTAGCCAGCGCGCTATCCGAGGGGTTGCTGTTTGGTCTCAGCGGGTCGGAGTTTCTCGCGTTCAGCCGTGTGGTTGGCGTGTTTTGCCGAGACGCTAGTTGTGGGCTCCGTGGTAGAATGGTTTCAGAATTGTGCATGTTATATTTCGACTGCATGTGTTTTATATCGAAATCTAGGAGTTATGTTTACTGCTCTACTTGCTTAAATTATCTGTAATTGCGTTGCTACACTTGTGGGTGCGTGAGTGGGTGGTGGGAATCGAAGGATCCCTACTGAGTCTTTCGATGAGACTCACCCCTGCAGTTTTCAGGTGAGGGTTCCAAGCAGGCGTAGCGAGGAGAGCGTTGCTTTGGGTCGCGCGCCAACAGCCGTTGTTTCGGGGTATGGCCCGATGTAGTTGTCATTTTATTTTCTGGCCTATATGCTTAATTATTTCTTTTCAGTTGGAGTATGTAATTATTTACTGAGTCGAGTCGCATTGTAATAAATTTTAATTCTTGCACTTCCTTTTCAATTCAATGCGATGTGAATGTTTAGCTTAGTTTATTATTTATTTCCCAGACTTACCTAGGTCTTGGTTTGGTTCCAAATTAATGATTTGGTACCCATTTAGTAATCGGATCCCCGATTATAGGGTGGCGGGTCGTTACAAAATAGCTCCTTCAAATGGAGCATGATGGATCTAGCATCTGTCTCCTCATGTTGCCTCTGCAACTCATTGCTCATAGAGGCTAACATGTAGCATTGGGCCATGGTGGAATCTTCCTTTCATTTTTCATACGCTATCATTTCCTCCTCTGAGGCATCTAATGCTGGTTCAGTAGGAGGTTCATTATTTAAGACGTAGGCAATCTTCTCAGACCTGAGGACAATCTTCAGGTTCCTGAGCCAGTCTGAGTAGTTGGTGCCTGTCAAACGGTTGGCATCGAGTATGCCTCGCAACGGGTTATGGGGCGACATTCTAACCTACAGGAGATAATCAAATGATAATTAGCAGGTATTCAGATTAATTAAAACAAGATCTGGTCTTTTATTATCTAGTTTTACTCCCACTAATTTTCGACGGACTGTATAACCTTCAGATATACAGAACGGGAGACGTCGATTGTCTCCTAGTGGGGATCAGAATCTCCAAGCATCACAGTATGACCTCGGGTAAACATGTAGTATCATACCACTATCTCAGAGCAATCATCTCATAATAATTGCAACTCCTTGCAATATCCGATCATATTTCGGCTCTCAGGTTGTTAATGGTCCCGGGTAAACACAGTAGACCATTATCCCCGGTCTAAGCATTACTATCAATACGTGATAAAGTAGAGTAGAAATACAGTTCCTGGGTAAACACGTGGATGACTATATCGTTCCTCCACTTTTATCCAAAGGCATCTAATGCCATGATCAATAGTCCTCTCAACAGACAATGGCAAACCTCGGGTAAACACATAGTATCTGCCACCACTGAATTAAGTTCTATTAATCATATTGATGGAGAGCCACGCGGTGCATTCTCAATGACTCGCGTTGCGGCTTAGAATTTGTTACAAAGGTTTTACTTATTTAGTTTGGTATCATCCTAGGTGATAGTATTAAATATATCGAATATATTATAAATACTAATAACCTAGCAAGTTTAAGACACACGCATCGCATACATGTCATTAGTGTGGTCATGGATGGCACTGTGGTTTGACTTGAGCCAGACAGTCAAACGCACACACATACACAATATAACAACTTATATCATGAGTCTGCAAACCCATGGATTCAATGAACTCCTTCATTTTCATCTAGTCGGCAGTTGTGGATCATCCTCACTCCATGCACAACCGCCTCGATCAAATTACATCATTAATTTAAAAGATGAAGCCTTATGGCGAATACATAGAGAGAGAGGTGGAACTACATTGGAATATGAGAGAGAGAGGTTCGCAGACCTCTATTTATTAATAAATGACAAACCACACAATCATATTCCACATCCAAAAGTAAATGCACATCCATGACCACCATGTGTTTTAATTAAACAAACCAGGGACCAAACAAAATTTTAGATTCGAATTTTCGAAAACATTAATCAATTTAATTATGCTTCAATAAATCAAATTTAAATGAGCAATAATGACACATCATATGCATATGAATTTAAAAGTCAAATTAACAACTTTATAATATTCCATGTGAGTCATCAAATTAAAAGAAAATTAATTTAATCAATTAAATATAATCTTCTATATTATCAAATCTAACAATTAGATTGATAATAACATTAACAACAACTTGTTAAAAAAAAAAAAACTTTTTCCCTTTAAACAATTCTGTTTTACTGGTCTTTAATAAGTATAAAACAGAATTTTATCAATTTTAAAATCTAATTTAAAATTTAAATAAAATTCTGTAATAGAAAAACCAGTAATCATGCAAAAATTAGGGAAATAGAAAGGAAATTGGCCTGGTCAACGGGTCAAACGGGCCAAGACTGGCCGGCCCCTTGGGCCGAACCCAGCCAGCGCCTGGCTCGGGCCCAGACCGACCCTGTGGGGCGAGCCGGGTCCGGGCCAGGCGCTCGGCTGGTTCGGGCACCAAGGCCCGGACCAGCGGGCCGGGTCTGCCCCCCCCACCCGACGCAGCTAGGGTTTACCTAGCTGCACCACAGGTGGGGAAGGGGCGGCCAGCGGGCCGGGTCTGCCCCCCCCACCCGACGCAGCTAGGGTTTACCTAGCTGCACCACAGGTGGGGAAGGGGCGGCCCTCTGCCGCCGGCACCCTGCCCCGCAGGTGTCGGCCGACGGGCCCCCTGCCCTGCTGGGTAACCCCGGCAGCCAAGGGCACCGGCGACGGTGCCGGTGACCCCTGGTTCTGGCGGTAGCCCCACAAAATCCCCCCCTTTTGTAAACGATCTGTGCATCCCGAGCACACCGTCTCCATGGCCGATCAGCTGCGAAGTTTAGGAGGATGAAGGAGACCATCTCCTACGAGTGAGGGGTTGCAAATCCCCTGCGATTTACAGGTTGATACCCAAGGTATCGGCAACCAATTCCCCAACCTTTGGGGTGCCCAAAATCGTGCCGATCCAAGTCCATTCTTCGTCAGACGAAGAATATTAACCGCACAAAAAAAAACTCCTTTAAATCAATAATCACATATTGTGTTTATCTTATGAACACAATACATGCGTTTTAAAATTTAATAACAAGCATGGAATATTTTATAAAATTGATAATTCGATAAATCGAAACGGCGATAACACAGTGGAACCTAGCTCTGATACCACTGTTGGGATCGGATCCATCCCATTTCGAACGATTAAAATAATACCGGAGTAAATCAAATTTACCTTACGCGGACTAAAATCCGCGTTCATTTTCCGATTCCGTCGGAGCCATGCCGCAAGTCGCACAAATGCCCGACCTCTAACGGTATCCACGCGGTTCTCCTCGCGATGGATCGACCTCGCTTCCTCGCTCGATTCGACATTCGTGGATCCCGTCTGGCTTCACGTAATCCACCGTGACATGTGGATTCAGAATCTCCTGTCGGACGGAAGGCGGAGCGGTCGGGAATCAAAGCGGAGCCTCCAGAGGGCCGGCCTCGTGTCGTGCGTCTGGAAGAGAGGATAGAGATAGAACGACGGTTAGGATAGGGTTGCTGGCCCCCGACGTAGCATCCATTCTTTTATAATAAGTTTGTTTGCGGTTTTTCGTAAAAACCCAGACTTATCCGAAACTCTGTCGGATTATCCATCGACTTGAAAACCTTTTGCGTGTGACCCTCTAGGCCCAAATACCAGTCCAGTTAATGGCCCGTTAAGCCCAGTAACTCTTTACAAACCCACTGAATTAATTAATATACTTATATTTAATTAATCAGCCGAATTTAATGTCCCACAATAAATTTAGACGGACTTCCGATCACGTTGGATGCCAAGCAACATCACGTGATCCTGGATAGCACTGGGGTTATCGCAACCCTCTGTTGGAACCTTTCCGTCATCAGTTAGCGCGCAGATATAATCCTTCATCCGTGCAATGTTCCCGAATCGACCTAGGGTATGGTTTACTGTTAAACCCTATTCGGTCGATTCACTTGAATCAGATGCCGCTTATCTGAATCCGATAACTCCTTATCGAACACAGAGTCCGCCCTGACCAGGGACTTTAAGTGCATCATTCCCGGAACATTCTCTCTCAAACTACCGAGAGCGGATGATCCCGTATTGAACACACAATTACCTTCGAAGGCATTTTCCTGAATCTGATCGCTTGACTTATTGATAACCCATGGTTAGGGATTCGTTAGTCAAGGTCAAAGTCCAAAAACCTACCAGCAAGATATCTTTGGCATCTCAGGTCTAAGGATCATCTACGCAACCGTGACAAAAGAATCGAGCTGGTTAACAATCAGGTGTTTACCATCCAGCGATTCATCGTCGGATCAGTTCAGTGAACTCATTCGCTAATGAGCACCTACAGGTCCAACATAGTGTCTCCACACAAGTGACTTATAGGATCAGTCACCCTCATCATATGAGCTGAAGTAACCTATACTAGTCTATCCAGATGTTCGATGTCCTATCTCAAACACCTTATGACTAGGAACAATTAAGAACATGTGTTTATAAATCTTCGGTCCCGTAATTATGATCTCATCATAATCCGTAGACTGTTGCACATGTTCATAGACTTCATCGTGATACAATAAATATAGATCGAATTAATTACACACAATGAATTATTGTCATTTATTAATAATCTGAATCAGTACATAGTATCGGATTGGCTTTGAAACCATCTAATACTAACATCAAAGACTATTTTTGAATCAAACTAAAGCTTCCCAGAGTTGCAATAAGAGTTTTGACTTAATGGTCAAACACTCAGTGATCATTAAAAATGATCACGGATTGTGTGTGCAAAGAGGTCAGTGGGAGTACAATCACATTAGTAATGTTTTGTGATAATTACATCAAAGTCATTGAGAATGATATCAGGATGTTACTATCAGTAAAAGCATTATTATCCATGTTCTTCTTCCATAATGGGTTAGGTTATAACATCCCACGTATTGGAGATACGAATCTATTAAGATAGATCAATGAGGATGTTACCTTAAATTGTATGTCAAAATGTTCGACATAAATTCTAAAATAAATCTCAATTGTTGAGATATGGAATTTATTTCTTTAAGGAAAGGTTCCATAAAAGATACAAGGAAACCTTGATAGAAGGAGTGAAACATATCACTTAGTACTTGAGAAGTGCTAAGGATGCACTTTTGTATATAGAGAGGATGATTTGAAACAATGAGTCACACTGACTAAAATTTCAAATCAGGCATGGGTTTAACCTTCTAATAAGAAAAGAATCTATTGGAAGGGTTCCAACCAAGAACTCGATATTAAGATGACGACATTAATAAGTGATACTGTTATTGGAACAGTATGGATGAAAGAGTTCATCCTTGAACTAAATATAGTTCTAAAAGGTCTCCGATCTCGTCCCATTGTTATAGGACAATAGTGGGAGCGATCAATTTTATAGTCAAGCGATGGTCTCATCAGAAGTTGTAGAATATTCTGAGGCTCTTTCACAAGTCTAGAGACAAAGAATTAAGAGGAAATAACGTAATGAAAATTAATCTATTTATGAATGATTTAGCAGATCCTAGACCAAGCCTTAGTTACAGATTTGATGTGAGCATCACTTAGATTTAATGGAGATCAAATGCGAAGGTGATTGGCTTGAGTCTAAGTGGGAGATTGATAGATATAGGTGGCCTCTAAGCTAATCACGAGGCACACATTTCAATCTGGTTCAATTAATAAATGGCATATATATATTTCATTATGTAGATTGGCGTGTTTATTATTATTACGCATAATGAAGTCCATGAATGTGTGCAACGGTCATCGGATTATGATGAGATCATAATAATGAGACCAATAACTTATAAACACATATTCTGAATTGTTCTTAGTTGTAGGATGCTTGAAGAGGATATCAAACATCCGGTAAGACTAGTACAGGTTATTCCAACTCATATGATGAGGGTGACTGATCTCGTTAGTCACATGTATGGAGACACAATGGTGAACCTGTAGGTGCTCATTGGAGAATGAATTCACTGAACTAATCCGATATGAATCGTCGAATGGTAATTTACCTGACTGTCAACCGGCTTGATTCATCGTCACAATGGAGTGGTTGATCTTTAGACTTGAGACACCAAAGACACCTTGTTGGTGGACTTCTAGGCTTTGACCTTGGGTTATGAATCCCTACCCACGGGATTTATAATAGTCAAAGATCGGATCCAGCGGAAGACCTTCGAAGGTGATTGTATGTTCAATAAAGGATCATTCGCTCTCAGGTAACTGGATAGAGAATGCTCTAGAATAGATCTGCAGGAGTCTCTGGCCAGAGCAGACACAATATCAGAAAAGGTGTTTTTGGATATTGTACAACGGAGTCTGATTCAAATGAGTTGACCATCTAGGGTTTGACAGTTGACCATACCCTAGGTTAACTCGAGAACATTGTGCGAACGAAGGATTATAGCCACATGGTAACTGTAGACAGACAGGTTCCATGAGTGGGTTGCTAAACCCCATTACCTTCCAAGATCATGCGGTGTTGCTTGGCACCCAATTTGATCGGAAGTCTGACCGAATTTTATATGAGATGTTAATTCGGTTAAGTAATTAATTAATATATAAATATTAATTAATCACAATAAGTCAATAACTAGTTATTGGACTTAACGAGCTGAAAATCGGACTGGTTAATGAGCCTAGAGGGTCACACACAAACATATTCTCAATCGGTGGTACTTAAGTGGGATTTATATTAACTCAGAGGCTTTTGTGAGAAGTCGCGCTGACTTAATATATATACGCACTGTTGAGAAACCCTGGGCCAAGCTCCAGGATTTCTCAAAGCGGGTCGTCCCACCTCTCTCTCTCTCCTCCTCCTCTGGGCGTCCCGTTAGAGGCGCCGGGAGACTTCCTGTCTCCGCCGTGCGTGTTTCCCGAGAGTCGAAAGTTCCTGTCCGGATGATCCGGACATGGTTGCGGTGAGGATTCTTCAGTGAGCGAGCTGATCTGGACGAGGGATCGAAGACGAACCACTGCGGAGGATCGCGTGGATACCGCTGGAGGCCGGACGCTTGTGTGGCTAGCGGCATCGCCTCGACGGAACCGAAACGGTCGCGGATTCGAATCCACACAAGGTGATGAGATCACAACTTCGATTTTCGGTTTTAGTTTTTCATTCCAAATCGGATCTGCAGGTATCGGGCAGGTATTTTCTTGTTGCTTCCACTGCGTTCATCACGCCCCGCCCGGATCCTAACAGAAACGACGAAGGCACGGCAAAGAATTTTCCCAGGAATTCTCTCCCCAGTATGCCATTATATGTAGATGGTACATTGACCACTGTGAACTCTACTTCCCGGGTGAGAGCTCTCGATGATGTCCCCAAGGTTAAGGGGAGGGTAATGACACCCTCGGCCATAACGGGGTGGCTGCTAAAGCCGTATATTGGTGTTCAGACCCTCCTTAATCTTCTCATTTCCAGGTTGATTTGTTTGAAACAATCAAGAAAGATAATATTTAGAAAGTTGCTATTGTCTATGAACACCCTCTTTACCTTGAAATCGGCTATCCTTGGCTCTATTACCAGGGAATCATTGTGAGGTAAGACCAGCCCCTCCAGGTCTGTTTATGTGTATGTGATCGGCTCCTTTGTCAAGGGCCGATGGGAGGTTGAGGCGACCTCCCAAGATGCTCTTTGGGTCTCGTAAGCATAGCTACGCTTCCTCTTGTTGTTGTCTCCTCTGCTAGCCGATCCAACATATATGACATGGATCACATGATCGGCTTGAGCCGAAGGGTTATGTTCGGCAGCGGGGGGGGAGACCGATCTCGGCACAGCTGATCGGGCTCCGGATTTGCAATATGCTTCTTCAAATGTCCCCTCTTGATGAGATTTTTTATCTCTCTTTTGAGATCGTGGCATTCCAAGGTGACGTGCCCATACCCATAGTGATAGACATAGAATCTCCCTAACTTCTCTACCCTAGGGTAGGCTTGATCTTCTTCGGCCACTTGAGATATCCCTAATCTTTGATAACCCCGACTATCCGGTCGATCGACATATTAAGAGAGGTGTAATTCTCATCCCTCATATAGCTAGGATGCTCGCGCCGATCCTCTCAAGACTCCCAACGTTGTCCCTTAATTAGTCGATCGTCGCCATTATGATCAAAATGCCTCTTCCCCCAAGTCGGTTCTGGACTTTTCTTCTTAGCTTCTCCGGACTCGGCCGGTCAGTGATAGGCTGGATAGGCCCACATATGCTCTTCACTCTTAATGAACTAGTTCACCCTCCAGACGAGGTCTGGAAGATCCATTGGGAGCTGCTTACTTAACTCGAACCGAACCTATTGGTTATGGATCCCGACAATGAAGTGTTGTGTGGCGTTTGGCACATCCAGACTGGGGTTTCATCTTCCCCCTCCCTCATGGAAGACAGTGTAGTAGTTGTGGCAGGCGTACGTCGACTGGCAGTGAAATTACTTCTGAAGGCTCTCATTAGCTTCGAGAAGATGTGATGGAACTTGTTTTGAGTTGGACAAACCATCGTCAAGCGAGTCCCTCCAGGGTCATAAGGAAAGCGCGACACTGGATCGCGTCAGGTGCATCCAGCAGGTCAAAGGTGCTCTCAAAGGATTGCAGATGATTGTCAAGATCCCAGTGTTGTTATACCTCTTCAACAACGGCATCCGGAAGCAGTGTGGCAAAGGTGCCTTCAACACGCACCTGGTGAAATATGACTGGGCACCTTCTCCATCGTCCAGCCCAGTGTTGTAGTCATGTTGTAGCAGCCTTTCCATACGTTCTTATAGCTTATGATGTAGCAGCCTATGATGTCGGCAATAACTCCCATGAATTTGCCGGCTTGGGGAAGTAAAGGATTATGACTGTAAGGATTGAGGTTTTGAGTACAGTTATTTGTTCGGTTTCGGAGCCGGACCCCTTGGTTTGGACCCTTGTAGGGGCTGGGGCATAGATTCTTTATCGCGTCGAGCTTGCTCGACACAATTCAAACGGCGTCTTGAGAGAAGGACGCATTCAAACGGGTCGCGAGAGTACGGCCCCGGTCATATCGTCTGAACGGCATCTTGGATGGACGACACAATTCAGACATTCTGTCATAGTATGGCTCCGGTCTTGTCACCTGAAAGGCGTCTGCCCAGGACGACGCGATTTAACCTGTTTCAGTTTATACCCCGAACCTTCCCTCCTTTCTCTCATTCTCTCCTTCTCACTCCCTCTCTTCCCTCTCTCTGATCCTCTCCGTTTCCACTTCCCTTTCTCCTTCCCCTTCTTCCTCTTCCACCACTCCAACACCTCTCACCACTACCACCACCACCTCCGCGGCACTTCATTCTTTGGGCGGCGGCCAAGGTCCCGACGGAGTGACGGCGTCCATGGCGATTTGCGGTGTGGCAGTTCGACGACACGGAGCTAGGAGCAGTTCAAGTAACCGGTAGGGAGACGATCCTTATATGTGATTTGGTCGTTTTAATCCATGTTTTCCTACTTGAAACATGCGACGTGTGAGGAGAATTGGGTAGAATGAGCATGTTTAAGGGGCTTTTACATGAAAATAGTCATTTTTATGAAATGGGGATGAGTGTGTTCCAAGTACTAAATTGAATTCTCCCCGTCATTTTCTACTTTGGGTATTTTTAGGGTAATTTTAGGGGAGAGGTTTAAGGGAACCTGGATTTGGGCTCTAAATGGCGTCTTGATAGGACAACGCCATTTAGGCCAAATTCATCTCAAAAGCGATTTCTGTGATAATAGAGTTCTGTTTTGAATGGCGTCTAGGGACAGTGACGCCTTTCAAAGGGCGGCTTCCCAGGACGACGCATTTTAGTTCAGACCACCCTGAGGCCTGATTCTGTTTCTGTCGTGATTAGGCGACTAGGAACAGCGACGCCTTTTAAAAGATGACTATCTTGCACGACGCGTTTTAGGCCATCTTATGAGGCCAGTTTTCGCATGAACTAGTCTAGGGGTCTTGAATGACGTCGGCCTTGGGCGACGCGATTCAAAACAAAACCTCATTACATGCATGCTTGAAATTGTACATCGAGGCCGAGGATTTACGTATAATCGGAATGACATTGTGTGTGCATGTGTTTATGCGATTATGGTTTGTGTTTGACACCTTGTGTCGGTGTGGGAGGGACTCGGTGTCTATGTGGCATTGTTGTCGTACCAGTATGGAAGGGGTACATGTTAGTGTTTCACTTATGGTTGGGGGAAGCATAACCACCTTGAGCCGGTCAGGCCGGAGTAGCCAGCGTGTATCCGAGGGGTTGCTGTTTGGTCTCAGCGGGTCGATATTTTCCTAGTTTGTCGTGGCAGTTTCCGGCGTGTTTCTTACTGTGGAGCCGGGTATGGTACTGTTGGAGTTTACCCTTTCACCACTGGGCCTGATGTAACCTGAGATATCGAGGTTACGAGTAGTACCCTTCGCCCTTTGGCTTGATGTGACTCGGGAGGTTAGGGTTACGGGTAGTCCCTATAGCTTCGGCTTAAGGGGGTTTCGCCGGTCCACAGGGCCCTCTAGAAGTGCCTAGGCCTAGCGTTGAAGGAAGTCCGGTCGATAGGACAGTGGTCTAGACTGCTTGTGTGCACATGTAACTGGGCAGTGGTGGTTCACTAGTCCTAGTTTGACTCACTGCCTCACCCTACGGTGCCCGGAACATCGTAGGGGTGGACAGGCGTGGGTGTTGGTGGTGTTGTGAGGCGCCGTTTGTATACGGTGACAATGTGGTTTGAGTGTTTAGCCGGATCTTTGGTTACGAACTGTGGTATTGAGTTGGGTTCCTTGAATTGCTTAGAACTATGCATGTTGCATTACGAATGCATATGTCCCATATCGTAATTTAGGAATTGTGTTTACTGCTTTAATTAAATTGCCTTCATTTCCGTATTGCGGCACTTGTGTGTGGGGGGGGGGGAGACGGGGATCGGATGATCCCTACTGAGCCTAATTCTGGTGTGGTTCACTCCCTGAGATTTCAGGTGTAGACTTCTTGGCGAGTGACGGCGTGTGGTGTTCTCCTTAGTGTGCGGGCCAGCAGCTATCTCAGTTCCGGGGTATGCCCCGATGTTATTGTACTTTGCTTCTGCCTGTACTTATTTAATTCTTTGGACCATGTAATTATTGTTGGACTATGTACAGACATTATTAATTTACTTCCTGCGCACTTGTACTTTCCTTGAAGTCCGTGAGATTGTTGTATTTAGCCTTGTTTAACGCTTACTTCTCCAAACGCGTCGTATGAGATCTGGGTGTGAACCCGTAGATAATGATCCGATACCCATTTAGTAATCGGGTTTCCGATTATAGGGTGGCAGGTCGTTACAATGATGATCCGTCAGATGACCTCCCTTAGGAGGAGCCTCTCCACTGATCCCGATAAGAGCGTTGCTCTGAAGACACTATGGTAGAATGGTCGGATGAAGTTGAGGATCATCGACGCTGACGCCAACCCTTCACAGAACATCTTTGTGATCGCTCTCGGCTTGCCTGAGGGGGTCAGTTGACACTTCTTTCATTGCTTCTCTTCCAGGGGAGGTCCACGAGGCCCAACGAAGCTTGTGAGCCTGGGGGAACCATCGTTGAGGCTCTGGCTGTGGATTACCTTTCTATGGGTTGGTCTGCTAAGGGCCACCTACTTGAAGGCCCTCCACATAGTCAAGTCTCTCCTCAAGTCGTCGCAATAAGGCTAGCACACTTGGGAGCCCCTCTTGCTGAAGATCTCCTAGAGGAGGCGGGCTTCTAATTCCGGCCCCGACGGATGGAGAGTCAGGAACAAGGGGTATATTAGCTTGAACAACAAGGACTTGAATAACATGGGATTAGATAGTAGGAGCTTGGATAGCAGGAGGAAACGAAAGGGAGAACAACAGGCACCATAATGGGAAGAGCGATTAGAGGGATTATTTGTTAGGCGATGAGAGGAAGAACAGGAGGGTCGACAGGGAGACCACGTTGAGAGCGGTTACTATTTCTTCTGGCCATAACTTTTGTTGGTTTCCTACAGAGGTGCCGAAAAGATGTTAGGTCAGAAGTTCGTCCACTTCAGATCGGACGGTCAGGACTCCTTGAACCACAAAAGTTTCTCGCGCTCTTACAAAACAGACATCAAGTCAGAAGAGACCCCCAGTTATAATTCGAGGGAGCCCCCTCCGATGCCTAAGTCAGAGAGTGTAGGAACAAAGAGAAGGTAGAGGATTCAATGTAGGACGTACCTTTCTGAGAGTATCAAGGGGTCCCTTTTATAAGAGCAAATCTGAGGTAGTAGCCGAGTCCGATCGAGGAACATATGGCGAAAAGTTAGGTCCAATCCCCAGACGGGACTCTGGCTTCCTTTATCTATTCTGGAGTTGATTCGGAGGAGAGTTCCTATGGCTAAAGGTGTTCTGGCTCCCCCCCGGACATTGAGGTCCGCCTCGAATTGGGTCGCTCCCAATTAGAGCTTGGGTTTATGGGCCTACCAGTTGAGAGGCCCGTCAGACTTTAGCAGCGATCAAGGACAGTCCTTAGCGAGCCGACCCACCTAGCACATGGGCCGAAACTGGGCCCTTTCAGTGTGCTAAATTGATCAGGGTAATTCTCACTCACTTTTTCCTTTGGATGGCATTCTTTGTAATTACAATTACCTATTTTGAAGATGAGTAATGTTTTTTCACCGTTGTAAGTGCAAAAAATGTGACTTGAATTGAGCACTTAATCTCATTTTGCCGTTTAGAAAGTCCACATGGAAGTTGTCTCTCTTATTAAATACGTCCCGACATCATCGCACATTGGGGCCGGATTAAAAAAAATAAATGTACGTTGAATTACTTATTTGAGAGCATGAACTATACTCCTGCGAGTATGATCAGATTCTCTAGAGCATAATATGTTCTAAAAATTTCTCCAAATTATCAAGATGCTCTCCAGAATGTTTTGGAGAGCGTTTGATACTTAAGAACATGCAATCGAAGGCATAATTATACTCTAAAGAACTCGATCATGCTCGAAAAAAGCCCCCAACCCTCACCTTGAAAAATAATCTGGTGCGCAATTTTTCTTTTCAATCTGACTCTTCCATGTGCACTAATGCGTAAGTGATGTTGAGATGCATTTAACGGGAGAGACAGTCCCATGTGAGTTTTTTAGGTGATAAAATGAGGTTGGGAACTCAATTCAGGTCACATTTTTTTGCACTTGCAGCAGTGTAGCAAGCAGTACTTTTTGAAGATTAATTATATTGTCCATCAATTCTATTCGAGATCCTTTTAAAGTAAACTCTCTGATAAGAAGATTAGATGATTTTAAATGAGTGTGACATGATAACACTTTAAGGTATTTAATAAAAACTTCCCAGTCTAATGAAATTACAATTTCGAGCGACGATGGACAGATACCCTTCCTACCACTTTCCCAGTTTGTCCGCTGGTATGTTGTTATTTATGGACTATTTACCTTCGGTTGTCGGTTACAGAGTACTCCCTTTCTCATAATAGTAATTTAATTTGTCACGTTTACAAATATCACCTTCTTACATGCAAAATTATGAAAGTATCACTCTTGCGTTTATGTTAACTAATATAACATTATTGCAGTACTATCATGTGTAAAAATCCTCTTACCTTGTACTCACTGCAGCGCATATTCTAAGATGAGCATCCGAGTAGAAAATTAACTAGACTTGAATCCACAATATCTTGACAAAGCTCTGGAATGGCTGCATATATAAGCTGTTTTTAGACTGCAAGTCCATATAGGTATAGTTTTTCTATGCGGTGAAATTGTACGTACGTGTTATATTATACAGAGATCACATACAACACACTACGTACACGCATATGTAAGTGTAGATGTCTTATTAACTATTGGGTCACGTGGGTCAACTACTCATAATCTGCTACATTTAGCTATGGGTAGGCATCAGTATGAACACTTGGAATGTGGAGCGAGATCATGATGTAACATTCGCCTGTCCATTAGTCGGGTGGAGTCACGAGAGTTTCTATACTCAGTGGGGACAAGTGAGTTTAGCTTTCCATTCCATGCCTACATGCATCTCGTACATACAAGGCTCCCAAAGGGAACTGGGACACCAACTTCGCCGCACCCATGCGTCCAAGGGACCCCATGTACTTGCACCATCATGACATAACCAGCTCTACGTGGTGACAAGAGCGGTGCATGGAGCTCTAGAGTCCACAGCTGTTGACAAGATAACGCCCTCGAGTACCTCCATCACTTTCTAGTTTGGTCTGAACTTGGTCATTGCGCACAGAATGCGCGCGTGGATTCCACAAAACGGTGGGCGAATTGGAGTATGTAGTACTTATTGCTGGGCTTGTACACTCGAAAAAAATATCTTAGAAGAAGATATATAAACGTTAACTTCGTGTAGAGCATAATTAGTAAGATTTTAGTCGGTATATGCCAACAAAAGTCCTATCCAAATAGCCGAATGGGGGTGTCTGTGGCCATCCCTAGCGTCTGGATATATGGGATTTTTACTTAATTAGTGGTCCACTTGTGTTTACTGGGCTGCATACTTACACACCATTAGGCATCTAATTAATGGAATAAAGTAATTGGGCTTAATCCATTAGGTGCCCATTGAGGATCCTGTAATGGGTAGGATCCATTAGTAGTTTGAACGGGACTGGTCCCTCCTCTCTATAAAAGAAGTATGTGACTCCCCATTAGGTCAGATGCATCAAGAGACATAGAGAGAGGAAACCAGTAGAGAGGATGCTAGGGTTTACACCATCTTCTTGTCTGGGGTTCGTGCGTTCCTGTCCGAGGCTCGTCGCTCGTGGGGATCGACTCCGGCGTCGTCTTCCTTCGCGTTAAGAATGGCTTCCGCTTCAGGTATTCTTAAATACCTAACAAGTGATATCAGAGCCCGTGTCGGCGTTTTTTTGGGAGCTCCGATTTACGGGATTCTTCCCGTTTTTATTAAAAAAAAAAAAACAAACAAACAAAAATTCTGGCGCCGGACCGCCGTGGCCGTGGGGTGATGCCGCGGGCGTGCCGCCGCGAGCATGCCGCGCGGTGCCCCTGCGGGGCGTGCCGCGCGAGGGCTGCGGCAGTCCGTGCGGCCCCTCCGCGGACTGCCGCGCAGACCCGCGCGGTGCCCCTGCGGTGCGTGCCACGCGGGGCCGCGGCGGTCCGTGCGGGCGTGTGCCCCGCAGGGGCCCGCCCTGCGCGGGGCACCTCGCGCGAGCAGGGGGGGGGGGGGGGGGGGGGGGGGGCACCACCCCCGCGCCGCAGGGGCCCGCCCAGTACGGGTGGGGTGCCACCCCGCACGGGCCAGCGGCCTGCGCCGGCAGGGGCGGCATCCCGCGCAGACGAGCGCCCCGCAGGGGTTCGCCCAGCGCGGGACTGCGGCCGTGGGTTGTGTCCGCCGGGGGGGGGGGGGGGGGGGGGGGGGGGGCACCACCCCCGCGCCGCAGGGGCCCGCCCAGTGCGGGTGGGGTGCCACCCCGCACGGGCCAGCGGCCTGCGCCGGCGGGGGCGGCATCCCGCGCGGACGAGCGCCCCGCAGGGGCTCGCCCAGCGCGGGACTGCGGCCGTGGGTTGTGTCCGGCGGGGGGGGGGGGGGGGGCGGCCGCGGCACCGTATCATCTTCTCTGTAGGAAGCTTCCTAAAATTGAAACCCTAACCTTTTTTTTTTGAAGGTTGAAGATGATGGGGTTTATCAGATCTTATTTTATGATTTCGGGTACGAGTTTTGGGTATAAGATATGTTTGGATCTTAACCCAAATCCGTATCCGTTTAAATAATCCATAATAGATCCATCTTAACGGGTTTTGGATTCGATTTTTGGGTACGATATCCATTTTGATATTATTAAGATCAGAATCCGATTAAGTTTCCGACCCGATCCCGTTAATCCAACCCATATCGAACCCATTAACCCATTAAGATCCGGACCCGCATCCGTTTATATCCGTTTTGTGTATATGTATCCTTTAAGATTTAAAATTATTTAATTTAAATTTCTTTAGTCATCTTTATCTTTTAAAGTTCACTAATGGTCACTTAATGGGTCCATTAAGTTCTGGATCTTAGGCCCATATTTATGGGCCCTTTTTAGGCCCATTAGTGATTTTTAAAGGATAAAAGATCCTCTTTTAAATCTGTTTGGATACATACACAATTTTTGAAAATCTGTTTGTAACTTTGGTTATTTCTGCAAACAAAAACGGATATTTTTGAAATTCAATTTATTTCTGCAAATTGAAAAACGGACACGTTTACAAAGTCTGGTTATTCTTGCAAACTGAAAAGTATGTTTACAATTCTGGATATTTCTGTAAACTGAACTGGTTATGTTTACAATTCTGATTTCTTTTCTGCTAACAGAAAAGGACATATATGTAACAGCATGCTATAAACTTGTAAAGTGGCCATTTTAATGTAGTTTTAAGCATGATTAAAGTTGTTTATGAATCAATAATTATTGCTGTAAATTTATGAGATATTTCTTGTGATTATTTGTCATCTTTATAGTTTTAATCATACATGAATATCTCCATTTCAGATTGCATTAATTATTGTGTTTATGTCATTTTGCTCATATTTCGTGTTAATTGATGCTATTATGTAAATTTATGGTAAATTTTGATTTCTAAATGATTAGTTTGACCACCAAAGTGGCACTAATCACGAGGATTGATAAAATTTAACAATATTAAGTTTTAAATAGTATTATTAATGAGCATTTGGTTATTTGTTATCATTTTAATTGGGGGAGGATATTTAGAATTTTAAGTGTGTAAGTAGATCACCAAAGTGGCCTTATGCATGGAGAATAATAAAATATACTCGTTAAGAAATTAAAATGATATCAAATGTTTGTGTTCTTGGCTTGATTGTAAATTTAACTCTCAAATGAGTGTTTATTTTCATATCATGAGCAGGATAAAATAAAATTTATCTACATGGCGATTCTTAAGAGTTATGTACCCAAAGGTACTCTCTCTTGATATCAAAATGTTTATAAATTTTAGTTTTATCACTTAAGTTAATTTGGGGAGTTCGTCCATAAAGCTATCGGACGACTTGATAAAGTAGTTCATTTTAAGTTATTGAATTACGTTGCAATTTAAATCTTGCCTCATTACTTACAATATATTAGTTCCAATGCCTTATATGTGAGCATGTGTTTGTTTATTTCAGCCGGTTCTCCTTTGTTTGCACCATTTACTGCTAGTGTGCCGTACCTGAATGGCACTAATTTCACTTAATGGAAACAAAGGATACAGTTTGCTTTGGGTTGCATGGACTTAGATTTGGCTTTACGTGAGGTTATGCGTACTCCACTTACTCCAGAAAGCTCAATGGAACAACAGACTCATTATGAAAAATGAGAAAAGTCCAATCGTCTCTATCTTCTGTTCCTTCAAGGACACGTTAGACAGAACATTAAGGGATCTATCACAGATCAGACCACTGCTAGTGGATTTCTTAAAGCCATTGAGGAACAGTTCATTAGTTCTAATAAGGCCAAAGCCAATACTTTAATGGCTAAACTGTCATCAATGAAATACACTAGTGGTAGTGTTCGAGAGCATATAATGATTATGAGAGATATTTCTGCTCAATTGAATGCCATGGAAGTTACTATTTCAGATACTTTGCTAGTCCATTTTATTCTCAACTCTTTGCCAAGTGAATATGAGGCATTTAAGATCTCCTACAACACACATCAGGCTAAATAGTCAGTCAATGAATTGATGACTATGTGTGTCCAGGAGGAAGAGAGATTGAAAGGAGAGAGGAACAATGTTGCTTTGTTTACCTCTCATAAAGTGAAAAGTAGATCATGAAAGAAGAAGGGTGTCCAGAAGAAGGGCAAGAAGAAGCATAATTCAAAAAGGCAAAAATGACAAGTGCTTCTTCTGCAAATTACCTGGACACATTAAGAAAGATTGTCTGAAAAGGAAGACATGGTTTGAAAAGAAAGGTAATCTCTCATCTTATGTTTGCTATGAGTCTAATTTAGTCAATGTTCCTAAAAGTACATGGTGGATTGACTCAGTTCTACTGTGCATGTTTCCACTTCTATGCAGGGATTCCTTTTCCAAAGGCCTTCGAATGAGGGTGAGCGGAGCATCTTTTCAGGAAATAAGACGCGCTCACAAGTCAAGGCTGTAGGAATTTATAGGATAGTTATGAAATCAGGATTCGTTCTAGATTTAGAAGACACTTTTTATGTACCATCTTTTAGTATAAATTTTGTTTCAGTATCAAGACTTGATTCAAAAGGTTTTCAAGTCAATCTTGAAAATTCTTCAGTTGAATTAATAAAGGATTCTATTGTTATTGGTACTGGTTCTATATCTGATGGTTTGTATAAATTGTGTCTTAGCAATATGATTGAACAATCTTATAATACCCTGCATACTTCGGTTCTTACTGGCAACAAGCGTGGTAGAGTTAATGAAAATTCATCTATGTTGTGGCATAGGAGATTATGACATATCTCCATTAAGAGGCTCAAGAGGTTAGTGGGAGAAGGAGTGTTACACATTCTGGATTTCACTAACTTCGAGACATGTATTGATTGCATTAAAAAAAAGCAAACACACACGCTTAATAAAGATGCCACAAGAAGTTCTGGAATTTTAGAAATAATTCACACTGATATCTGTAGTCCTTTTCCACCCTGTCTGACTGGTGAGAGGTACTTTGTCACCTTTATAGATGACTATTCTAGATTCATGTATCTCTATTTACTTCTTGAAAAGGCAAATGTTTTCAATGTCTTTAAGGATTTCAAGAAGGAAGTAGAGAAACAATCAGGGAAAGTAATCAAGATAGTCATGTCTGATAGAGGTGGCGGGTACTATGGTAGGTATACTGAGATAGGACAAAGGCCTGGTCCATTAGCTAAATTCCTTAAAGATGAGGGTATTGTACCTCAGTACACTACTCCTGGCAACCCATATCAGAATGGGGTTGCATAAAGAAGGAATCGAACGCTAAAAGAAATTGTCAGGGCAATGATGAGTCATTCTACCCTTCCTTTATCCTTGTGGGGCGAGGCCGTTAAGACAGCTGCTCACATTGTGAATAAGGTTCCTACGAAGGCTGCGCCTAAGACTCCCTATGAGCTATGGTGTGGTAGGAAACCTTCTGTGAGCTATATGCGCACGTAGGGGTGTGCAGCTGAGGCTAGACCATACAGTCCACAGGAAAAGGCTTTTGATCTCAGAACAACTAGTGGATTCTTCATTGGTTATCCAGCGAGATCAAAAAGGTATAGATTCTATTGTCCATCTCATGTTCCCATCATTATAGAAACAGATAAGGCAAGGTTCCTTGAAGATGGTGGAGTTAGTGGGAGTGGACCTTCTCGAGAGATTTCTTTAGAGGAGTTACAGGATCAGGTTGGAACACCTGTAACAACTGACAACGTTGTTCCCATATTCATTCCTCGGAATGATATCCTAGGGGAGCAAGTAGTTGCAGTTGGTCCAACCCAAGTTGCTCCAGAGCCAGAAGATGTCGCGGTTGTTGACCAACTACCTCCTCAAGTGGATCAGGGGCCAACATTGCATCGATCTAAAAGAGTCAGGAGACCTGCTATATCTGATGAGTTCATAGTGTACCTACAGGAGGACAGTGTAGACAGGGGTGACATTGATGATCCAGTGACGTTTTCACAAGCTATGAAGAGTGAAAAATCTACCTATTGGTTTGAATACATGAAAGAAGAGCTTGACTCAATGGCTAAAAACCAAGTCTGGGATCTCGTTAACTTGCCTAAATGGTCCAAACTTGTTGGATGTAAATGGATATTCAAAACTAAGGTGGACTCTAAAGGCAAAGTTGAACGATATAAGGCCAGATTGGTGGGTAAGGGTTTCACTCAAAGGGAAGGCATTGACTATGATGAGACATTCTCTCCAGTTTCCAAGAAACTCTCATTCAGAATAGTCATAGCCTTGGTAGCTCATTTTGACCTAGAGTTACATCAGATGGATGTGAAAACGGCTTTCCTCAATGGGGATCTAGATAAATAAGTGTATATGGAGCAACCTCAAGGGTTTCGTGCTGAAGGGAAAGAACACTTGGTATGCAAATTAAGGAAATCCATTTACGAACTAAAGTAAGCCTCCCGCCAATAGTTCATAAAGTTTAATGAAATCATATTGTCCTTTGGGTTTAAGGAAAACATTATTGACGAATGTTTGTACCTAAAGATCAGTGGGAGTAGTTTCATTGTCTTGCTTTTGTATGTGGATGACATTTTGCTTGCCAGCAGTGATCTTAGTTTATTGCACGAAACTAAAGCTTTCCTTTCTAAGAACTTTGAGATAAAAGATATGGGTGATGCCTACTATGCTTTGGGCATTGAAATCACTAGAGATAGACCCTCAGGCACTCTTGGTCTCTCTCAGAAAACTTGCATCTCAAAGGTCTTGGAAAGGTTCAACATGCAGTCCTACGCACCCGATAAAATACTCATTATAAAAGGTGATAAATTCAGTGAATTACAGTGTCCCAGGAATGATTTGGAAAGGAAGCAGATGGAGCCTATCCCATATGCTTCAGCTATTGGGAGCTTGATGTACGTTCAGACTTGTACACGTCCAGATATTGCTTTTGCCGTGGGTATGCTCTGCAGGTACCAGAGCAACCCAGGCTTGGATCATTGGAAAGCTGTCAAGAAAGTCATGCGGTATCTTAAAGGCACAATAGATTTCATGCTCACTTAGAGAAGATCAGATCAGTTAGAGGTCATTGCATATTCTGATGCTGATTTTGGCGGCTGTCTTGATTCGAGGAAGTCCACTACATGATACATCTTCCTCTTAGTAGAAGGAGCTACCACATGGTGCAGTGAGAAGCAGAGTATTACAGTGGCTTCCACGATGGCAGCTGAGTTCATTGCTTGTTTTGAGGCTAGTGCACAGGCCATCTAGTTATGGAATCTGCTCACAGGTCTATCATTTATTGATTTCGTCTCCAGACCTATCAGGATATATTGTGACAATTCCGCTGCGGTCTTTTTCTCTAAAAACAATAAGGCGTCCAAAGGTAGTAGAGCCTTAGACATTAAGTATTTTGCTCTTAGATACAGAGTGAAGAATCATGAAGTGTCTATAAAACATATTGGGACAGATCTTATGGTTGCTGACCCACTCACGAAGGGACTACCTGCTAGCACTTTTTGTAGTCAAGTGATTCGGATGGGTCTTGTCAGTTCTCTTGATATGTTGTGACCTTCTCAGTTTGACACATTCAGTTATTTGTGATCATATTTATATCATGATTCTTCTATTGCTTTCTGCCTTTTCCATTTATTTTGTATACATGTTGGTTATGAATTATAGCTGGCAGATTGTATGTTTAAGTGGTGACCAATGGATAAACATTATGTTTGAGTTTATCTACAGTTCCATATTTTATATTTAATTATAGTAAGTTGGTGGCATTGTGGTACATAGAAGGAGTTGTGTAATTGAATGCATTTGCCACCATGACTCATGTCATTTGATTTACTATTCTTGAATCTTTAAGATTCCGTTAATTGGAATGGTGTGTAGTTTTTGTTTTATCGTGCACGCACATACCGTGGTTTTCTCTTCAGGTGTATGCCCATGATGTCAAATCTTCAAGAGTCCTTTTGAAATTATATATATTTATACTATAAGTATGTTTTCAAAGGAAGATTTGATGTGCTTAAGACAAGTTGGACCAAGTGGGAGAATGTTGGGTTTTTACCTAATTACTGGTCCACTTGTGTTTACTGGGCTGCATACTTACACACCATTAGGCGTCCAATTAATGGAATAAAGTTATTGGGCTTAACCCATTAGGTGCCCATTGAGGATCCTGTAATGGGTAGGATCCATTAGTAGTTTGAACGGGACTAGTCCCTCCTCTCTATAAAAGAAGCCTGTGACTCCCCATTAGGTCATATGCATCAAGAGACATAGAGAGAGGAAACCAGTGGAGAGGATGCTAGGGTTTACACCATCTTCTTGTCCGGGGTTCGTGCGTCCCTGTCCGAGGCTCGTCGCTCGTGGGGATCGACTCCGGCGTCGTCTTCCTTTGCGTTAGGGATGGCTTACGCTCCAGGTATTCCTAAATACCTAACAATATGCTCTTTCTTAGTTGTTGGGACACATGCCGTTGGACTCTACAGTCGGGATATATGCACGTAGCCAAATTGTGCAGCCGTGCTGGGGCCAATTAATTTTGGTGCATTTTTCATCCTCTGCGCTAGCTTGCTTATGGATGAGAAGGAGAAACTTGTTCGAACTGCCCCGTTGGATAATCCACAGGGGCTTCCACGCATGGGGGGCTTGCACATTTCTTTGTAATATTATACTAGGATGGACGGCTAGGTGTTGCCACTGAATTAGGAGCTCTGTAAGTCCACCAGATCAATAACCGCGCAGACCATCCCAAGTCCATAAAGATCATGTACTAATAAGCACCTACAGGCCCTTGGAAATTGTTCATAGGCAGAGTGTCTGTTCTGGTCTATGTATACATAATTCGCTTCTGGCGATGACGGGCTTTTCATTGCTTCCTAGTTTGTGAAAAGCCTCTAGGCCAGGTTTTCTAGCATCTAGTATCTACTCAATTCCTAAGTGGAAATTAAATTTTAGCTTCTCATATTACCAACCCTGAGAGGGTCCAGTCTCGCTAGCCGATAAGGTAGGTGGACCGGCCCGCAAAAGAACGCAGTTGGCGGGTCCATGTATTCAGGCTCCAACAGGGAGCACCTTAATCTGAAGTGGACTCCAACGCCTAGCGGGTGCCTGAAAGGAAGTCTCCTTCAGAACAACTCCAGAGTCCCAGATAAGGGAAGTCAGAGTCCCATCCCGTCTAGGGATTGGACCGAGCTCCCTCAGTACGTTCCTCGATCAGACTCGATTACTACCTCAGATCTGTCCTTATAAAAAGGACCCCTCTGGTACCTTCAAAAGGTATGTTATACATCTGAACCCCTACTTTCTCTTCGTCCCTGCACACTCTGACTTAGCCATCGGAGGGGGCTCTCCCGGATCGCAACCGAGGTCTCCTCTGATCTGGTATCTGTTTTGTAGGAGCGCGAAGAGTCTTCTGTAATCCAAGGAGTCTCAGCCGTCCATTTCGGAGCAGACGAATTTTCCACCAAACATCTTTTTTGCACCGTCTGTAAAATCTAACGAAAAGTCATGGCCAAAAGAAGCAGCAACCGCTCTCAGCACGGTCTTCTTGCCAATCCCCCTATTCTTCCTCTTGTTGCCCAGCCACTTGCCTCTCCAATTGCCCTTCCCGCCGCAGCACCTACTGCTCTCCCTTCTATCCCTCCTGCTATCCAAGACCCCAGTTGATCAAACCAACGTGCCTACGGCGCCTGCTGCCGCACCCGCCGGGGCCGGGGTTGGAAACCCATCTCTATCAGGAGATCTTCAGCAAGGAGGACTTACGACCATGATAGCTTTGCTACAACGGCTTGAGGAGGAACTCAATCGCTTAGAGGGCCTCCGAGCAGACGACCCCACGCCAACCAATCCGCAGCTAGGCAATCCACAGCGACAGCTCCAGCTACCTGCCCCCGGGTTCTCAAGCTTCACTGGGGCCTTATGGACCTCACCAGGAAGATCAACATCCGAAGATATGCCAACCAACCCCCCAAATAAGCTGAGGACGACCGCAACGACGATCAGAGAAGGGTCGACACCAACGTCGGTGATCTTCGACCTCATCTAATCATTCTACTACAGCATTTTCAGAGTGCCGCTCCTATTGCGGTTGGGGGAGAGGCTCTTCCCGAAGGAGGTCATCCGAGTACTCACCAGAGTCCTCTACTTTCCAAACCTGGCGTACTCCGAGGAGCAATCACCGACATCATAGGCATCTCTCCAGCAAAGATTGTGTGCAGAAGCTAGAAGAGCATGTGGAAAGGCTGCTTCAACACGATTATAATGCATGGCTGGATGATAGAGAAGGTGTCCGGTCATGTTTTACCAGGTGTGTGTTGAAGGCACCCCTGCCGCACCGCTTCCGGATGTCGTCGCTGAAGAGATATGACTGCACTCAGGATCATGATAACCACATGCAGTCGTTTGAAAGCACCTATGACCTATTGGATGTGCCTGACACGATCTGATGCCGTGCCTTCCCCACGACCCTTAAAGGACTTGCCGGACGGTGGTTTGTCCAACTTAAGCCAGACTCCATCAACAGCTTATTAGAGTTGAGGAGAGCTTTCAGAAGCAACTTCGGGGCCAGTCGGCTTATGCCTACCACGACCGCTACGCTGTCTTCCATGAGATAGAGGAAAGATGAGACCCTACACAAGTTCTGGACCCATTTCCATGAAGCAACTCTCAAAATTTTCAACCTAGATGTACCAAATGTCGGGCAATATTCCATTGTTGGGATCCACAACTAGCAGGTTCGGTTCGAATTGAGCAAGCAACTCCTAGTAGACCTCCCGGTCTTGGTTTGGAGGGTGTACCAGTGGATCAACAGTAAGGAACTTTTGCGAGCTTACCCTGCCCATCAGCCGATCGAGTCCAGAGAAGACAAGAGGAGGAACCCAGAACCGGCCATAGGGAAGAGGCATTTCAACCATAACACCAACGACCGACCCCTTAAGAGACAGCGTCAGGAGCATCGTGAGGAGTGGTGTGAACACCCCAGCTTCAGGAGGGAAGAGAACTATAACCTTCTCAACATGCTAATCGACTGGATCCTCTAGGAGATCAAGGATGAGAATTATCTCAGGTGGCCCGGGAAGGTCAAGCCTGCCCCAGAGGAAGGTTATGTGTCTATCACCACGAATATGGGCACTACATTTCAGAATGTCACGATCTCAAGAGAGAGATTGAGAATCTTATCAAGAAGGGGTACCTGAAGAAGTATGTTGCCAACCCATAGCCCGAATAACAACGCCGTGAGCAGTCTTCCCCTGCTATCGAGCACGCCCCTTCGACCCAAGCCAAGCATGTGATTCATATCATATATGGAGGATCGTCCAGTAGAGCAGATAGCAATAAGAGGAGGCATAGCTACGCCTCCAAGACTCAAAGAGCGGCTTGGGAGGTCGCCTCAACCTCCCACTGGCCCCTGACAAAGGAGCCGATCATGTTTATAGAGGCAGACCTTGAGAAGCTAATACTTCCTCATAACGACGCCCTGGTGATAGAGCCCAAGATTGCAGACTTCAAGGTAAAGAGAGTGTTTGTTGATAATGGCAGCTCTCTTAATATTATGTTTCTTGATTATTTTAAATAGATCGACTCGAACATGAAAAGATTAAGGAGGGCCCGAATGCCGATATATAGCTTTAGCGGCCAACTTGTTATGGCCAAGGGCGTCATTACCCTCCCCTTAACTCTGAGGACGGCTCCCAAGGGTCTCACCTTGGAGATAGAGTTTACGATGGTCGATGTGTCGCCTGCTTAATAGCGGCATATTGGGGAGAGAGTCTATGAGCAAGTTCTTTGCCATGCCATCGTCACTGCATTAGAAGCTAAAGTTCCCCACTCCTGACGGGATCAGCGAGGAGCGAGGAAATCAAAATGTCCCCAGACAAATGTACCTGACCTCTACCAATGCTTAACTAAAAAGCCAGTCATAATCGTAAGGGAGGGAGGTCACGGAAGACCTAAAGAGGTAGGCACAACCTTCCAAAGAACTAGCTACTATTAAAGTAGGGCTAGCTGCCGACCAAGAGCTGAAGATAGGGGCTTCATTGCCAAACAGCAGAAGCTTGAGTACCAGCAGTTCCTATCTCAGAACTTGGATGTCTTTGCCTAGGAGGAGGGGGGCCCTTTACCAAGGGTACCTCCCGAGATTGTTGTGCACACCCTTAATCTGGATCCCAGCCATCCTCTGGTGCAACAAAGGAAGAGGCGTCTAGCTCCCGATCGATAGAAGGTAGTCAAAGAGCAAGTAAATCAACTCCTAGAGACAGGTGTGATCAAACATTCCCCGTGTCCTACTTGGGTCGTCAATGTAGTCATGTGAAAAAGACAAGGAGGGAAGTGGCATATGTGCGTAGACTTCACCGACCTCAACAAAGCCACACTGAAGGACTGCTTCCCTCTACCAAACGTCGACCAGCTGATCGATGCGACCGCTAGTTATGAGCGTATGAGTTTCCTCGATGCCTTCTCCGACTATCACCAGATCTAGATGAACAAAGCCAATGAAGAGAACACTACCTTCATCATAGAGGCGAGGCTATACTGCTACAGTCAGATACCCTTCGGTTTGAAGAATGTAGGGGCGACGTATCAAAGGCTGGCCAACCAGATGTTCAATCGACTAATCAAACGCAACATAGAGGTATATGTGGACGATATACTAGTGAAATCCATTAGGGCAACCGATCACCTAGAGGATCTTATGGAAACCTTAGATACTCTGAGAAGGTATAATATGAAGCTGAACCGCGTCAAGTGTGCTTTTGGGGTTATGGATGGGAAGTTCCTCGGTGTAAGGACTGAGGTTTCGGATCCAGTTATCTGGTCGATTTCAATGTCGAACCCCCCTAGTTCGTGCTCTTCTGGGGTTAGTGCATGGAGCTCGACGTGATTTTGATAGGCGTCAGCCTAGGGGGATGCCATTTAAGAGCCATGCGAGGGTACCATGTGGGCTGACGTTGGGGTGCGAGTGTATGGCCTCAGTCTTGTCATCTGAATGGCGACTTTACATGGCCAACGCCATTCAGAGATTTGCCAATATACGACCCCTGTCCTGTCGCCTGAACCGCGTCGTATGAGGACGACGCGATTCAAGTTAGTCGGGCTTGACGCCCTAAGCCCTCCCTCCTTTCTCTCATTCTCTCCTTCTCACTCTCTCTCTTCCCTGTCCCTGATTCCCTTCTCCTTCTCCTTCATTTCCTCTTTCCCTTCTTCTTCTTCCCTTACTCCAACACCCTCCTACCTCTCACCACTACCACCACCATCTCCTCCGCGGCACTTCACTTTCCGGACGGCGGCTGACGTCTCGGTGGAGTAGTGGCGTCTACGGTGGTACTGGCGGCGGCTTGCGGTGTAGCAGATCGGCGGTGAGGAGTTAGGAGGAGTTCAAGTAACCAGTAGGATGACGATCCTCATATTTTCTTCGATGATTTTAACCCATGATTTCCCGCTTTGGAGCATGCTGTGTGTATGGGGATTTTGGGTAGAAATGGGCATGTTTTGGGGGGCTTTTGATGGAAATAGAAATTTTTGTGGTTAATGGATTCTCCCACATCTTCATTTGTGTTATTTTTGTTAGTTCTAGGGGAAGAGTTTTTATGTTGTGGCTCGAGGGAGGCCGGAGGGGAGTTATGTTTTCGAGCACTAAATGGTGTCTAGCTCACGTGACGCCATTTAAATGGTATCGACCATAGGCGACGCGATTTAGGCCCAGATCCCTCATGTCCCAAGGCCAGTTTCTGTGAGAATAAGTTTTAGAGCATCGAATGACGTCGGCCATGGGCGACATGATTCAAGCCAGAACCCCTTAATTTCCTGCATTTAGCATATGTGACTATTATGCAAAATGTCAATTAGATTCGTGTATATTGTTGGACAAATACATGCTTGAAATCATACATTGGGGGTGCAAATTTTCATGTGGTCGGAATCGCATTGTGTTGTATTTATGCGATGGTGGACCTAAAGTGACAGTTGTTAGCACTTGACACCCTATGTCGATGTGGGAGTGACGTAGTGTCGGTGTGGCAATGACAAGGTGACGCCTAGTAGGCGAGGGTCACTTGGTGTACCACGGGGTAATAGCTAGTACCAGTGTGGGAGTGATATACTTCGGAGTGTCACTCATGGCTAGGAGGAGGCAGAACCACCTAGAGCTAGACAGGCCGGAGTAACTGGCGCGCTATCCAAAAGGTTGTTGTTCTGTCCCAGCGGGTTGGTGTTTTCCCAGTTGGCTTGACAATTTCTTATGTGTTCCTTTTCGATGGACGTGTGATTCATTTACCACTTTACTTACGCCTTTATTGCCTATATCCTTGTGTTGTTGCGATTGTGGTTGCGTGTGTGGGAGGTGAGAATCGAAGGATCCCTACTGAGTCCATTCTGGTGTGACTCACCCCTTCAGTTTTCAAGTGATGGTTTCCGACAGGTGTAGCATTGTGGGGTTTCGTCTCGGGTTGTGCCAACAAACACTGTTCTCGGGTATGTCCCGTCGTATTTGTACTTTCATTTTTAGGCCTATACACATAATTATTTCCTTTCTGTTGGACTACGTAATTATTTGCTGAGTCAAGTTGGATTGTAATAATTTTTAATTCCTGCACCTTCTTAGTAATTCAATATTGAGTGGAATGCTTAGCTTAGTTTATCATTTATTTCACAGACCTATAGGGATCTTAGTTTGGCTCCTAATTTTAATGATTCGGTACCCATTTAGTAATCGGATCCTCGATTATAGGGTGGTGGGTCATTACATTGGGTTTCTTAGTGAGTCTTAGATCTCTTAATTAATTCCAACACGGAGATGCGTGCCGAAGTTTTGTCAAAATGCTTCAGCAGGTCATATTGAGTGCCTGGTACACTCTCTTCATTTTGCCACTCTTCTGACAGTTGAGGGAGGCTTTCTTGTGCAGCTGACTGGGGGAATGCCTTATTAAAGATTCTGCCGCTTCGGAGCACCAATGGTTGCAACTCAGTGGCAGGGGATGATGGTAGAGCTTTAACAGTTGAAGGCTTGGTTATCAGGGGTTTAGAAAGCATGAGTTGAGTAACAGGTGGGGGTTGTGGAACATTGGGGGATATTCTAAAAGCTTTAAAGTTGTATCACATACACTTTTTCCTCAATCACATTAAGGGAATGCTTTTAATATCTACTGTCATATCATCATCACGATAGGCAATATTGGCAACTAGAATTCTAATAAACTTATTAATGGTAACCAATGAGAAAAACTTGTCTAAATCAACACTTTGACCTAAACTATTTCCTTTAGTTTGCCATATAAGTTTTAGTAGTCCATCTTTACGAATATTCATTCTGAAGATTTAGTTGCTTCTGACATGTACAATACCCTCAAGCAATACTATCAAATTCTGAACTTGATAGGTGTTATGGACTATGGCTAAACTTAGAATTCATAACTCATTCTGCCAATCCCAAAGTTGTTAAGAGCTTTCTCATAGATTTTGGATCATAATCCACATCTTTGAGCTCCTCTCATTCTGCTATCTCTGATTTGTCAAACATATCTTTCCAGTCATTGAGAGATTCCTAAAATCTATGATGCCCTCCTATGTGTGTTATGAATGGTTCCAAATATCCAAAGACTATCTGATAATCTTTTGTTAATTTGTAGGTCTAGAACATTTTCTAGTTTTATTAGCTCCCATTGTCTTCTCTGAGGACACATTCCTCTTCATAAAAGATAACTTTCAGGACGATAATTATTTCATTACCGTCTGACTAATAAATGTAATGTCCAAACTTTTTGGACATCCCACAAATTCACACTATTCTATATCCTCTAGGATCCAACTTCTTTGGATTATATATTTTCTAAAGACTAGGACATAACTTAACTTTAATATAATTAAAATTATGTTTTTCTTGTAATTCACATCTCATATGAATTATCTTATTTCCATATCTTATATGGACATACTGACTTATTTGGAACTATGTGTAAAGTATGGACATCTAATGTTTATACTCATATTTATAAAGATATAAGAGTTAGGCAAATCTTATTATGTATTGCACCATATCCCATAAAGTGCAATTTCTCATTATATCATATTGTTATGATATACTATGAAGATCAATCGAGATATGATACAATTATCCTTTTAATGATTTGTGCGAATCACGTATTTAAGTATTAATTTCTTTGATCAAATCGAAAAATTCTAATACTCTTTCCTTTTAGTCACTTCATCTTGATCTTCTATTCCTTAATCTCTTAGATACATTTGACTAGTACTTCAGCAAGTACACACAGCTGAATCTTTCCAAGAGGAAACTATTAAGGTAAGTCAATAGAAGTAATTATTTTTGGCCTTAAGAAGATATTAGACTATTTACATCAGTATGTATAAGCTCCAATAACTTCTTATTGCAAAACATAGTGTACAATGCCATAGATAATGAGGATTCACTTTGTCCTTTTCTATAAGAGACTTGTAAACATTCATCACATGATATATCACATCAAAAGTCTTAAGTGCATTGACTGGTTTTAAAATCTTTCATTTTATTTTTAAAACCTTATGGAACAACACTTATTCCTTCTCAGTCAATGTTATTCACTTTTACAATTCTTGTTAATTAATAAAATATTATAACAATTATTCAGTTTTATATTCGTCTCCTAAAGATATGCAAAGATTTACTATCTCACAATAACCTATGCATCTTTAGAACTATTGTTGAGTCTAACTCAACACTTTTATTTTCTCGATTTCCTTTTACTTGTCTAAGTCTGCACACTATTGTAGATCTGAGAATCATTTCTAATAACTCATATTAGATACGCTAATTTTCCAATAGCCATGTAAAAGTTGATAATAAGAATGTCTGAAACTTCTTACAAGTTTCATATTCTTTTACCTTTACCAATATCCTTGTTGGTTGCAGTGGAAGAACTGCTCCTTCTCTCTTTCAGTTGACTTGCCTTTATCCTTCTCATATGTAGGTTCGACCGTTTAAGATCTTACCTTTAGCCTTTCTCAAAAGCATACCATGAATACCTCTTCTCCTTGGTCTATCCAAGTAAGAGATTTTATGATTTTCGATTAGGAGAGTGGCTATCACTTGGTCTTAAAGACATTCTTCAGAGTCTTTTTGCCAATCTGAATATGAGAAGTATTGGCATCTAGTATGCTAAATCTCGAATTAATAGACGACATTACATGTGATAGAGGGAATAAATGATTTAGGCAGATAGTTCTTATAATTCAATTATGGTCTTTTATCTTGAATTATTTCCTACTATTTTTCGATGGACTGTATAACCCTTAAGATATACAGAACGAAAGACTCCGATGGTCTCCTAGTAGGGATCAAAATCTCAATGATTTATAGTATAGCCTTGTGGATAGCACAACAAATTGTAAACAATCAAAGAGCATACATCTCATGGGACTTACAACTCCTTGCAATATCTAATCATAGCTTTGATCCCTAAAGATTTAATGACATTATAGATAGCATAACAAACCATTAATTATGGTCTAAGCATTACCATCGTTACAAGACGGGCATAGATTTGCATGCAAACCTTATATATAGCACAACAAGGCTACATGGTTCCTCTACCCCAATCAATAGGCATCTTATGCTATAGTTAGAGTCTTTCCTTACAATTAGACAAGCCTTGTGGTAGCACAACAAACTTGCTTAAGGTAATTTGAGTCCTACAACTATAACGATGGAGAACCACGCAGTAAGTTCTCAACCACTCGCGTTACAGCTCAGACTTTAGCGAGGGTTTTAGATAACTTTTATTTTGGTCTCTTCCTAGGTGATAGTTTATAAATATATCGCATATATATTTAACTATACCTAGATAATAACAATTGATTCATAATCAAAAGTAAAACATGCATTAACCATACATGTTCATTATGTGGTCATAGACAGTATGGTGATTAACTAGAGCCATACAATTAATCACCACAACTATATAATAATTATATAATCAAAACACGCAAACACATAGGCACTGGTGATTTGATCTCCTATCGTCTTCCTGGTTGCACTTGTCGATCATCCTCGCCTCTCCTCAGCCAACGCGATCAATTACAAATAATATTGATTTTTGAAACATTTTTCAACACATATTAATTGTAAGAGGAAGCCTTATGGTCGAGTACAATAATGGAGGGAGATAGAATTACATTGGAATGAGAGAGAGAAGGAGGCATGTAGACCTCATTAATTAACACTTAATTACCCACATCGCATTCCATAATAATTCACATAATCACACACCATCACATGATATGAAATTAATTAAGTGCATGTCCATGACCACCACAAATTTTAACCATCCACACATGATCAAACACATCATATGAAGGCTAAAATTTCAAAAAATAATAATTTTGATTTTCTTAAAACCTAGATACCAATCAAAATTGGATAATTTGGATATTGAAAATCTTATTTTCTAACGATACATTTAAATCTAATTTAAAGTATCAAAACACATCAATATGTGCACACAAGACTAAAATTAAAATTCTAAAATATTCCATATATTATTTAGAACACTTCTAAATTAATTAATCTAACACTTAGATTAATCACAAATCACATTAACAACAATTATTAATGTGAAATAAGCTAACATTTAGATAGAATTAAAAATTCCTCAATAACTCTTATAAAAGAATTTATAATTCCAATTATAATTTCTTAACAATTCTTTGTTAAGTACCGCTTTATTAAATAATATTCCTCAACAACAATTATTAATAAATATTAATTAATAACATTTCTAAATCAATTAACTTAACATTTAGATTAATTGAAATTGTCTTAACAACTATTGTTAAGATACCCCTAAATTTAAAATTTCTGTTAACAACCCATTGTTAAGAAAATTACCAAGATATTAATGATCACTTAACAACTCATGTTAATGGTCCTTGAGGTACAAACATTCCTTTAACAACCCTTGTTAAAGAAATAGTAATTTTCCATTTCAATTAATATTAATCTAACACTTAGATCAATATAAAATAAGGAAAAATGTCGTTATGCATTAATCTAACTATTTGGATCATTAAATAGTGTATTAACAACAACTGTTAATGCAAATTAAAGATCATAATCTTTACCTTGAACCTCAAAGGAAAAACAAGATTTAATTAAGCATAAGTTTTAAAACAATTTTAAAACGATGCCTTAATTAATATCTATAATATGTTAATTGAATATTAGTCTTAAAACAATTCTAAGACAACACCTCAAATAATATCTTGATAATTGAATTTTAGTTTTAAAACAGTTTTAAAACTTAATCCCAATTGAATATTTTGTTAATTAAAACAATTTTAAGACAACACTCATTTTAATATTTAGTTAATCAAAATTTTAGTTTTAAAACGTTTTAAAACGAAATCTCGATTAAATAACGTATTAAAATTGCTTGGGGAATAAACGGGGTATTTGTGTTAGGGGGTAATGGGCTGGGGTTTAAAGGGCTAATTGGGCCTGGGCCAATTGGTTCGGACCAGGCAGGGCGCGCCTGGGCTCGGCCCAGCGCGTGGAGCCAAGCTGCCTAGCTCGGGCCTGGCCGAGGTTGAGCGGACCGGCTCGGGACCGCCGGTCCAGGGCCCCCTTCGCCTGGCTCGCCCAGACTTAGGGTTTCTTAACCCAGTCGCCGACGCCCCCTTTTGCAGTCGCCGGCTGGATGTCGTAGGGGGGGTCGTCCCGTTCGTCCCCGACGCCGGCGGTGGCCGTCCGACGACCCCCTTGGCACCGGTGGCCGCCAAATACGGCGGTTAAATCTAGTTTTTACAAACTGTGGCCTACTCCTTCCCCACTTCCAACATTTGAAAAAAATCAAAAAATTAGAGGGGTCACTGCCGGCCGCCAGGCACACCTAAGATCTTGGTCACTAGTGGGTATCGCTGGTCACACCAGCAGGCTTAGTATGTGGTCTTCCATCACCATGGAAGCCCCATCCAAGAACCCATGAATCAATTCTTCATCCCCATAAAGAACATGACAAAGAATACCCAAAATTTAGTTTTTCTCTACATAATAAAATTCCAGATCATAGCATGTTCATCCCATAAACAAACTCCACGAGATAAAAATAAATTAATGCATGGAAATTAATTTTGGAATAATAATTTTTCTATCCCGAAACAGATCAGAGCGGAACATGGCTCTGATACCACTATTGGGATCTGGATGAGATGCGAAGAACGCAACGGAAACAAAATTAAATCCCGCCTGATGCCCACAGATCTGTTTCGGAATGAAAATCGAAAATCAAAAAATAGGTTGTGATCACATCACCTTGTGCGGATTCGAATCTATGACCGTTTCGGCTCCGTCGAGGCGATGTCGCTAGCCGCACAATCGTTTGGCCTCCAGCAATATCCACGCGATCCTTCGCAATAGCTCATCCTCGATCCCTCGTGCAGATCAACGCACTCGCTGAAGAATCCTCACCTCAACGATGTCCGGATCATCCAGACGGGAATTCCCGACTCTCGAGAAGTGCACGCGATGAAGACGGGAAGTCTCCCGGCGCCTAGAGAGGGGCGCCTAGAGGAAAGGTAGAGAGAGAGGGAGACAGCCAGCCTTGAGAGCTCTTGGAGCTTGGCCCAGGGTTTCTCAACAATGCTTATAGATATTAAGTCGATGCAACTTTTCATAAAAGTCTCCGAGTTAATATAAATCCCACTTATGTACCACCGATTGAGAATTTGTTTGCGTACGACCCTCTAGGCCCATTAACCAGTCCGGTTTTCAGCCCGTTAAGTCCAATAACAATTTATTGACTTATAGTAGTTAATTAATATCTAATATTTAATTAATTACTTAATCGAATTAACATCTCATGTAAATTCAGTCGGACTTCCGATCAAGTTAGGTGTCAAGCAACATCGCATGATCCCGGAAGGTATTGGGGTTCAGCAACTCATTCATGGAACATTTTCATCTACAATTACCGAGTGGCTATAATCCTTCGTTCGCACAATGCTCTCGAGCTAACCTAGGGTGTGGTCAACTGTCAAACCCTAGATGGTCAACTCATGTGAATCAGACTCCGCTGTACAATATCCGAAAACACTTTTTCTGATATTGTGTCTGCTCTGGCCAGAGACTCCTGTGAATCTATTCTAGAGGATTCTCTCTCCAGTTACCTAAGAGCAAATGATCCTATATTCAACACACAATCACCTTCGAAGGTCTTCTGCTGGACCCGATCCTTAATTGTTAGAAATCTCGTGGATAGGGATTCATAAGCCAAGGTCAAACCCTAGAAGTCCATCGACAAAATGTCTTTGGTGTCTCAAGTCCAAAGACCAACTATGTCACTGTGACGATGAATCAAGCCGGTTTACAATCAGGTAAATTACCATTCAACGATTCATATCGGATCAGTTCAGTAAACTCATTCCCTAATGAGCACGTATAGGTTCACCATTGTGTCTCCACGCAAGTGACTAACGAGATCAGTCACCCTCATCATATGAGCTGGATTAACTTGTACTAGTCTTTTTCCAGATGTTTGATATCCTTCTCAAACATCCTACGACTAGGAACAATTAAGAATATTTGTTTATAAGTCATAAGTCTTATTACTATGATCTCATCATAATCCGATGACTATTGCACACATTCAAGAACTTCATTATGCGTAATTATAAATACGCCAATCTACATAATGAAATAAATGTCATTTATTAATGAACTAGATTGAAATAGGTGCCTTATGATTGGCTTACATAACACCTATATCCATCAGGACTCAATACCTGAATCACGTCAATCTATGTCGACATAATTCAGAAAACTAAGTTTCTAGACAGACACTTTTCGGGCAACAAACTGACCAACTAAAAGGCGTCGGCTATGGATGACATGGTTCAAAACGCGTCGCTCAGAGTCAACATGATTCAAAACCTGTACCACAAATCAACAAGGGGCATTTCCCTTCAGCTAAACAGAATATATGAAAGAATAATAGCAGATGATCCAAAATAACTCCAATCCGTGAATAACATGCAATTTTAATTAAATCAAATCAAGCATCAACCATTCGCATCACAACTTAAAGGCGATTATTAAGGAACCAAAACTTGCCGTCAAGGGCGTGCACGAGGTGCCCAATGTAGGGTTTGAACGAACCATGGGATCTGATTCACAGTGGAATAAACAAAAATCGGATCCCAAAAATACAGGTCGAGCTCCGAACAATGCAACAAATCGATCTAAAAAGGATTGCATATTTTCACCTTGCGCAGAACACGTCATTCTGCAAAACTCGATGCAGATCTCCTCAAATGCAGAGCCGCACAAGTGCACGGCCTCTAAAGCATGATCCACACAGATCTTTCGCAGCAACAGTGCCCTTCATCTCCACACCCGTAGCACCTTGGATCTCCCACCTCGACTTACATGCTCTAAGATGGGAGAAAGAGAGGGAGAGAGAGAGAGAGAGATGTGTGCATTGGAGAGAAAGGGGGTGCGTGGTATGGTCCATACGGTTGCTTGGGGAGAGCACAAACCCTAGGGTATATTAATTATATATATATATTATCAGCCCTATTGTAAAATGAGCCTAATAATACATATATTGTATATATACCCTTGATATTATTATACATATACTTTTAAACCGAGTATAGATTCTTTTCAAAAATGAACCTTAGGCTTTTGTATATTTGTTTATACAATAATATCCCGTTCTGCGAGAATCAATTGTGTGTAATCCTCTCGGCCCATAATCGCTCCGGTTTTAAGACCCATTAACTTCTAATCTATTTAGAAGTAAATTAAACTAGTTATTCTCAATAACTATTAAATTTAATCCGGACCTATGATCACGTTGGGTCAAGCAAATCCAGGTGATCCCAGAGGACGCTGAGTTCAATACCACCCTGTCTGGTACATGTTAGTCTTCAGTTGCCACATCGCTATAATCCCTCACTCGTTCTATGAGTCCGATACAATCATGTGGTATGGTTATTGTCAAACCACTAGAGATCGTGTCGTCTAACCATGACCTCTTCAAATACTTCATGTTCGTTCCATTTGAACCGAAACTACCATGTCCAGGGATTTAGTGGAGCGTCCATGTCATGACCCAATAACTGTCCGAAATATAGCTGACAGTGAGCGATCCCCTTCCTGAACATTAACGGTCTTCGCATGTATTTCGATGTGGCTAATAATTTGGTGCTTCATGACTTATGGATAAAGTCACTTAACTAAAAATCAAACCATACCGGTCCTCATGCAAGACCCTATTAATATCTCAGGTCTAAGGATTAACGACTTTACTGAAACATATGGATCTTCAGTTGACATTAGGTATAATCAACCATCTGAAGATCCATCAGTGGATCAGTTCAGTGGACATCCTTCCAAGATGAACACCCACACATATGTGCTGGAGCCCCGCACGTGTGACCGTAAGATTGATCATCTACACATCATGTGTGTCAATTTATGAGTAATCAATGTCTTAGAGTAATTACTCTCCAATCGGGAACAGTTTAAGGTATGTGTCCATGTATAGTCAAACCCACATTCAAGATCCCATCTCAAATTGACTTTACAATCACATATCGTAAGGACAACGTAAAGCGATTCACATATTACAAATATACGCTCTAATCACCACTTTATTATTTCGAACAAGATTGTACATCATATTGGGCCTACCCGGCCCAAAATTGGCCCGTAGGACATCCAAATACTAGCACACAAAAGGTGAAAAACAACTAATCAATCAAAAGTGTTCAAGGAGCACGAAGGAGGGCACACGAGGGTGCCAAAGGGTGCATACAAGGGTGCTAAAAGGTGCACACGAGGGTGCCAAGTATAAAAGAGAGTGAAAATAAAAAGAAAACGGCAAGAATAGGTCCTACCGCGATTGCCAAAAAGCTATAAGTACTCAATTGTGTGCTATCATATCATGAATTAAACATTGACATGGAGAACATGAAAAACATGGATTTGTGATCGCCAGAGACCGAAGACCTTAATGAAAATAAGGGTCATCGCTACTTACCTTTTCTATAATGGAGAGTTTTATGGATCCTTCTATTTCCTCCTCTTCAGCCGGTCGAAGAAGAAGAGCCTTTTTTTTTTGGATTCACTCTCTTTGATCAAACTTCACCTTACTTCCTTGCAAAAAGGACAAGAAAAAGGAATAAAAGAAATATGATTAGAATTATGAAAGATGTAGTATCTATTTTAATGAAAAGAAGATCATGCAACTCAACAATGAAAAACTCACTTCATTTGTTCTTTCTAAAACCCCTTTGCAATAGGTGGATACTAAATGAAGTGATCATGTGTGTGTGAAAAAGAGTAACGAATGATCTAATGAAAACAGTTAAAAACCATGAACTAGAATGAAGAAACTAGAAGAGAAAGAAGCATTAAGAAAAGGGAAAAAGATTAGCCTCTCCAAAGCCACCGATCTTCTACACTCCAAGAAAAGCTTGAAAAGAAGAAGACGGCCTCTAAGATGTTGTCCATGTTCTGCGCTGCGAACTCCTCTTTTCACCTTGAGAAGAGTTTCAAATCAGGTTCTGGCCAACCTCCTTCAAGACTCAAAGGGGTAACATATATATAGAGTGCTCTGTCTAAGAGTTTAAGTCCTAACAGCCTTTACCTTGGCTACTACATTGCCGCAGATAATTACCATCAAAATAGAAATCTTTAAACCATAAAAACTAGATAATCTCGGCCAAATCATACAAATCATTACGTTATTGAAACGCGTCGACTACAGGCGACGCCTATTAGAAAGGTGTCAGCCTATTCGGACGTCTTTTAGAGGGGCCAAATAAGAAAGATAATCTCGAAAAAAGGAAAGATAATCATAACTCTAAAACACGTTAACCACAAAAGACACGATTTAGACAAATAGGAAATTGATTAAGAGTCAAATTAGTAATCGATCAGGATTAAGAAGTTAAAATATGTCGACCATGAACGACGCCATTCAACTTAATCCTTATCTGATTAAGGAATTTGAGCCAAAACTAATTTCATATAAAAATCTAAATGACATCAACTATGAACGACACGATCAAGAAAATCTTCAGAAAAATAGTAAAAATTAATCAATTATTAAAAATCAAACTATTTTGGGACATCATAAATGTGATATGAAATTTATTCTTTGTAAAAATCAAAATTAACTTTGCCTACAACAGTGATCATATGCTGTATGATCCCACCAATTAGAGAAGTAATTCACTGCAACAGCTGTCGGTAGTGAAACAAATATTTTTCATGAAAGAAAATTCAGTCATCTTCTTACCAGTACGAGGCAAACTTTCATGCACAGGGAATGAAAAATGCTCAGAACGAGGTGAGGTGAGCCTTATAAGAGAATTAGATCTTTCATCTGTCGTTCCAAGAGTCAACTATCAAAACCAATTAATATAGGTCTCAAGAAATAAAAATAGACTGCCAAGAGACTTTGGTACAACAACAGTGAAGGGGGAAAAAATCCAGGCAATTGGCTGGTTGACCTTTTATTGACTCATTTATGCAAATGAAAAGAAGCATCCCAAAATTCTAACTTATAGATAATCTCCGTCATCAGTTCATCTGATCATCACCAATATAAAATTGTATCAGTGAAAAGTATTGTCAAATCTATTTACTCAAATAAGTGCGTTGCTGCATGGGTGATGAAAGTGCTATCCCGAGGACTCGAGAATAGTTCATCAAGCAAAGCTGCAAGCGGTGGCTCAATCGGCCCACTGACCTCCACCCACGTAACCAAGCGAGGAGATGTGAAGTTATCCCGAGGACTCGAGAATAGTTTCACATCGAAAGTTGCAAGAAGTTTCAGCCATTCTCCATGGATAAGAGGGACATCAAAGTAAGTGATATTTTACCCATTCAGTCATTCACATTCTGTTATCTCACTTGTCTACTGGCTTGAGGATTGGAAGATGTTCTATAGAGATCATAGTGAGAAATCCAATCATATTTGCTGAGTGTACAAGACACATCTCAAGTGGGATCCATTGACTCGTCTTTTGTATGTTGCTCGACCTCAGATGATTTTATATTTTATAAATAAAAATAGCTTACAATTAAAATGGGTTATATTTACACCACATAAATTATCTCCATGCTTGGATGTGAGGGTAGCAATGCTTGGAAAATCAAAAATTCGGAATCAGATCATAGTCTCGCTAATCTTACTTATAGTTCTTACAAGTGACTTGAACCCTTCATTCGAACTACAAGGCAATAAGATATCACCATTCTATTTGGACGGAGAGGAATGTAAAGGACACAAGAAATTTAACATGGCAAAGGTCTCGACCGTATGAAACAATGACGTTAACTTCTTTCGTTGATCCACACACTGGCTAATCCAAAACCCACAACAAAACTTGTCAACACAATAACTATGACATTTTAAAAAAAAATTGTCTTCGAGCTATTCATCACTCAGGGAAATTATGTGGAGACAACATCCATAAAGACACAATTCCAAACAATAGAAGCCAAAAAGCTAGGGGGAAAAAATTAAACTGATCTATCTACAAAATTGAGTTTGTGAGATAGGCAAACTACATATATCTTAGATGTAGATAAGAGCCCTTTATCAAAGACCAAGACATAACCTGAGATAGCACATTTCTTCAATGCTAGCAACCACAAACGCATCCTTCCCACAACCCACGATCAAAAAATGTAAAGAAAAGTCAAAGATAACTAGTGAACGGTACCAGATCCAGGACACCCAATACAAACCTCCACCCCCGACTGCCCAAGAACGCAGCCCCACTAACAAAATCCTACCATAATTAAGCCATAAAACTATCAATTTTACCATAAAAGCAGACACCTAGAATGTAGAATCCAGTAAACAACAAGAAAGGTGCCCCCCATTTCACGCCCAACTAGCCCCTCACCCAAAAAACAAAACATGCCGACAAGATCAGAGGATGCGAAGGAGGAAGGAGATTTCACTCACAAAGCAGTCATCATCAATGGTGAAGATGTACTTCTTCTTAGAGACCAAGTAGCCAAAGTAGCGACAGGCGGCGACAAGTGCAGCGAACGACAGGGGGCCGAGCGGGAGGCCGGTGGTGGCAGCGGCAATGACAAGAGCGGCGGACGCCGAGTGGGAGGCAAACAGCGGTGACGGCAGTGGCAAACGATGGCGAGTTGAGCGGGGGGGGGGGTGAGGAGGCAATTAGAGCACAGAAGAGGGAAAAGAGGGAAGGGGTTTTGGTGTCTTTTTTGTCTATGGCTCCATGTGTAACCGTTGACATATATAAGATATGTCAACAGCTAAACTTGTAGCAGTTGACATATTAAGGTTTTTTTATCATTTGTTTCCTTTTCTTATTTTTATCATATGTCGACGGCTAAATCTTTAGCCGTTGACATATACTACATATGTCAACGGCGATCACTTTAGCCGTTGACATATCTTAGATATATGTAAATGCTTATATTAGCCGTCGACATATAGTTCTATTGTAGACAGTCTACTCTTGACCGTCGACTAATGATGAATATCTCTAGCCGTCGACATATATTCGCTGACAAATCCCCCCATCCTTATAGTGGTATAGGGCTCGAGGTAGCCTTTCCTAGTGTATTCATGTGGTTTCATAGGTAGCCATAGAGACAATTTTTGACCTCAACTCAGGCTCCAAAATGCGTCTCAACCAGATGACGCGATTTGAATCACGTCAAATTAGGGCGATGCGGTTCAGACGCTCTAGCCAGGCTGTACAATTAATCGATCATTTTCATAATTTTTGGTTATTTTGAAAGGCGTCATCATGCATTGAGGTGATTTAGACTAAACGATTTTCTGTTAAAGAATCGATTAACTGGATCAAATGGTGTCAATGTACAATGACACAATTTGTGAGGCGTTAGCCCTAGGTGATGCATTTTAGAACAGTAACTGTTAAGTGCCCTTGAAAGTACATCATATGTGTATATTAATTAAAATATAGTTATTTCCATATAAACTATGTATCTTACTTTCCAGTATACTTGTTAATTATGTTTCTACACACTTGTATGCTCGACTCATTCTTGGGGGTGGACTTATAATGTTCCATTTGGCATAATTTGGACCGGGGTGAAGACATCCACTAGTAGTACATCCAATGCTTATGTGCATGTTGTGACTCTTAAGGCACGAGTCACGAGTTAGCCTGGTGATGGCTTCGAGCCGATTCCTAGGGCCCCCGTGTTTATAGCCTGAGTCTGACTATGGGAAAAACCAGCCGTGAGACAATAGGTTTTACTACTTATATGCACACATAGTTAGGGGCACAAACACTGCGTGGACTCGTGGACCCTAGTTAGTCATATTTTCTTACTGCCTCACTTTGCGGGTGTCTGGAGCCGACAAAGTAGACAGATGTGAGGTGTTGGTCGCGAGATAAGATGTCAGTAAATGCACTCAAGTTATGGAGTCTAGAGTTGTACGGAGTTTGACTTGAGAGTCGTTGTGCTAGTGGGTATGTGTGCCTTTATCACTTTGTGACTTGACAAAGTGAAACCACCTGTAGCTCAATGTGGCTGGAATAGTTGGTGTTGTCCAAGGGGGTTTCGATCTATCTTGTAGATCTATAGTTTTGGCACTTTCTAGCCTGTTTCTTGTTGACTACAGTAGCTGCATAGTAGTTCATAGTTCATTTTTACTGCTTCACTTTATATTTCCTACTAACTTGTGGATACTTATGTGTATAGGAGGTAGGGACTACTTAGTCCAATACTGGTGTGGCTCATTTCCTAGCTTTCATGTGAGCACTCCAAACGTACTTGAGAGTGTGCGAGGACTTTCCCAGTTGCAACAACGATTATTTCGGGATATGCTCTGACATTGCTATTCTTTATTTTTTGGGCATGTACTATTATTATTTACTCTTGTTGGACAATGCATTTATTTGCTGGATATGTGTCAGACTGTACCAATAATTTCTTTTACTTTCTTGATTTATAGTTCGTCATGTGTAGTTATTTAGTTTAGTTTTTCATATATTTACCTAGACGTATGTAATGTGACAATCTAAAATCCATTAATTATCAGGTATCTGATATTGGGTACGGGTCGTTACACTTTCTCGCATGATATACTCTATTTATCTGAACATTGAATTTTTAGACCCCCTAAAATGTTTGAATCAAGAATAACGCACTTCTAAAGGGATGTAGATCTTTTGTCCTCTTTTCAAAAAAATTAAATCTTGCCTTTTTCTTGTTCATTCTATAGGGAGATATTGTTGTTTTACTGTACTGCTGTCCAGTGCATCTGAACCATAATTTGTTCCAAGTTATATATAGGACAACCTAATCTTGATTAATTAAACTAATGTACCTATTAAATGTTATTTATTATTAATGGGTTCAAGACCTAGGATGTAACAACCAGCTACCTGATCCTTGCCACGGGCCACTTTACTGGGCAACGTCCTGTATGCTCAAACCGTTGCCTTATTTCATTATTTTGTTATAGTATGATTGTTGTTTGGTGAAAAAACCCCCTGACGTCCTTGTTGTTCTCGCTGGTCCCCTTCGTAAATGTTAAGTTAATTCCTTTAGGTTAGCAATTAAGAGAGTAGCTACTCTGTTAACCGTACCTAATTAAGAGAGAAACATAAATGTTTTACAAACGCTCTTAAAGTAAGAACATGCAATAAACCAGCTGTCAAGAGTTAGCAAGCACCATCTAAATCTTAATGGGCTGGTCTGTACACGAGCCCGGTATAAAAGAAGTGAATGAGTTGTGTCCATGGAACACATTGCCCCGCTTACGCTTGTACTGTTTACCATGTGAGATATGCAAATTAAGAGAAGTCTTGCATGAATGAACCATGCCCAGTTGCAAGATTTTCTTGAAGGTATATGATGGTACAGAAGGTATAGCCATCACCAGGTCGAGCACAGAAGCTGAGCTATGGGCTGCTACTCTTGCGGCCACCGAACTTACCTGGAGACGGCAATTTCTGGAGGAGTTGCGGCTGGCATCTTCCGGTCCGCCTGTTACTTGGTGCGACAATTAGGAGGAGTGTAAGCTGGGCGGGCCAGCTCTCAACCCAACTCAATCTTGTCCGATTTTGTACTTGTTGGGTTGACCCGTAATTATGATTTTGGGTTGGATTAAAAATAAAACCCACATTTAACAAATATTAAAAAAATTAACTTGTTTTAAAGGTCGGACTCGGCATATCCCACGTGTTCCTATAGACCAAGTTTCATCTATGTAAAGACTCATCGCCAACACGTTAACAGTGTGTTAGCTCAAGACTCAATAGAACCTTTTGACGCACAAGTCCAAATAGACGAGGTAATAGTGGACAAAAAAGATGGAAACAGAAGCTGAAATTTGATCACTCATTTTTCACAGAATTAAAGACCGCATGGGAACCTCTCTGCTATGGATGAGACCGGTAGTAAAGGCATCTTGACTTATTATTAATTGATCTAGATATTTGCCAACTTTTAAGATCATATGAGAAGTTTTTTGTAATGTTTGATCTTCTTCTCTCTTTCTGATCAGTACTATTGGACTTCGATCCAAACATGTACTGAGAGAATCTCCTCTCGTCCGGTAAAAGCATCTAGACTTATTATTAATTGATGTATGTATATGTACCATACGTAGACGCAATGCACGTTTCAGAGGTACTCGAGACAGCTTGGCTTAACAATGTCGTCATGGTCCTTCAACTCAAACTCTGCCAATTCTTTATGGAGTGAGTTTATTAGATGCAAGTACCCTCTCAAGGATAATCTTATTTTTTGTCATCGCACTCTTCATCCTACGCACCCATTTGCTAGCATCTTCTCTGTCATAAACACATTCTTCCAGCATTCTTTTCTGTTTGTGAGAAATGGACACTCTTAACCTCTGGTCTGAACCTTGGACGAGCTGGGGCATGTTGAGATCTTTTCTTAATGATGAAGATGGGAGAAGCTTCAATTCTACGACCATATCCATAAGAGATGCCTACCAAGATGACATTAGTCATTTTCTCCACTAATTCAGCATGGGATGTGATAAGGGCCAAAGCTTCCAATAATGAAGAACTCTTTACAAGAATTTGGAATAATTCATATCCTACTTTATAATTTTCTTTCCTAGCTTGGAGGATTATTTTGAATCGGTTGCCCACTGATGACGATATTCAGAAACTTGGCATCTACGGTTGTTCCAAAGGCTTATGTTGTCCACAGCCAACGGTGGAAACTTGCCAGCACTTATTCATATCAAGCGGCCTGGCTAAATCAATCTGTAGTGACACTCTTGGTGTAAAATGTAATTACAGTAGCAACTCAGATTTTTTCTCACTCTGGCAAAACTAGGTGGCTGCTTCCTATGACCTGGGCTTGCCTTTTGGTCTCACTCCTTTGATCATGTCTTTGACTACCCCAATTATGAAATGCAAATTGATAATCAATTTATTGTTCATCTTCTTCAAGATTTTAGCAGAAGACCTCCATGGTCTCTTTGGGAGCAATGGGATGAGCTGACCCACTTGATTTCTTTGTTGAATCCCAGGATTATCCATGTCTACAGAGAGGTTAATGCCCTTGCTGACTACTTGGCTACCTTTGGCTGCCTTTCACATGGCTCTTTCTTCTTACAAGATTGGAATCTTTCTTTCAAAGCTAAAGGCATTGTGAGACTGGACAGATCAGGCCTGCCTTATATTAGAGTCATGTAATTGTTTGAGGATTGGTTTTTCTTGTCTTTATTTCTAATGTACTTTGAGGGGTACAGTGGGATGTCTCCCCCCTCTTTTGTTATTTCAACACTTTGGTACAATGAAATCTAAGGGCGGCCCAGCGTCCTAGATAAGTTCTAGGTTATATATATATATATATAGAGAGAGAGAGAGGAGCTTCTACAAACTACAAGGGGAAGATCTTGACAATAGAAGGAGAATATCGGAGCAATTTCAAAGGTATCTACATGCGATTTTCGGGGGAAGCTTTTACATCTAAGACTGATTCTAGAAAATAGCATCAAAGTTAAAGGTAGGCTTCTCTAAACAATATTCTCTTAGAAACTTAGCTAAATTTTGTTATATTATGCAAATTAAAGCCCAGCCATGAGTTTTAAAGTTTATTCTAAAATTTTCTTCAACTATCCGGATTAACTCCCATGCCTTGTAAGTGGCCAAGACCATGATGGTCTGCCCGATTCAACGTACCTGACTCTTTTCTCTAATTACGAGGCTATACTAGCATGTAACATGAAAAGAATATTTGGATCTTAAGATTTATTAGGAGTACCTATTATTAACATGTTAATATGAATATGTTCCTTGATTCCCTGAATGACCTGTTATTAATATCAACTTGTTCCTTGATTTCTGACCCTGAATGACCTATTAATATTAACTTGTTCTCTGATTCCTGAATGACATGTTACTATCGACCTACTCTTTTATTTTCTCTTGTTGCCAATGGCACATTGCCACTATATGAGCTTCTGTTTACAGTCGGTGAAAGCTTCCTCATTATACTGCCCCTTCTATTATACCCATGGGCGGTGGGTGAAATCTCTTATTAGGATGGGGTGACAACTCTCGAGGTAATGCTGCACCCAGGACAGGTTCTGATTGGCCCCCGAAGCTGAGTACATGTACCTGTACCTTTTTTCCTGTGCCTCATAGTAGTGGTTGGACGCATGTCCGGGCATGCGTACATAAATCTAAAATCATCACCCTCACTAGTCATGTCTTGTTATTTTGTGCCCGATACACAATGATGCTGCCTGACTAGTAATTTATATAACTCCATGTTCTTTTCATAATTGCGAGCTTTGTTGATGACTTGAGAATGAGTACCTCATGATCTGACCATTTTGAATCTAATGACTAATACTAGACACCTACTATTTGAATTCCATTCTATCGCAATGATATTCGATTATCCTTGAAATTACCAAATTCATGGTCCATGCATCTTTATTTGATATCCTGATGTTGATTACTATCAACGTTTCATACTTCGTAAACATGACATATAGTAATATAGTAAATAAACTATTTTCAAGAAATATTATTTTAGTAATTTTATGAGATTTTGTTTAGACCTGCCTAATGGGTCTACGATGTAGGACGCACACCTACCCTTTCAGGTGACTCTACCTAGGAATAAGAGGAGGAGCATAAATAGAAAGCCGAGCTAGGCAATATATATGTAGTAGTTATGTAGAAATTACTTGTAAATTTGTTGTGTTTGGGTAAAAGAGTGTAAATATGCAGCAACTCATATGAAGTTTTTGGCCCTAGCTTGTACTTGAAACATGCATTAATGAATCTATCATCTTTTATATCTTAAGAGATGTGGTTTGATCATCAAATACTCAACTCTTGTCCTAAAGGTCTATTCCCCCTGTAACGTCTCATATCCTTTTTTTTTTAAATCAAAAAACGCAGTCATGGTCTTGGGAGAGTGCACACCACTTCAGAGAAGTGATATATTCTTACTCCAATTCAATCATGGGTTTAATATTATTGATAATATAAAAATTACATGTGCTACGGAGCATACCCCTGATTACAAGCAGTAAGAGATGAAAGACAAAGTGATCACTAAAACCTCAAAGACAGAAGACCAATATAGTCTAACTGTATACAACCTCTAACTTGCTGAGGCAAATGTTACTTGTTATGATTTAGACATTGAACCCATTTCATTTCATTTATAGATTTTGATTTACTAAGCTTACTTAGATAATATTTAGTTAATTAGGCCTAATTAGAACTCATTAAGACTTATTCATTTATATTATTTATTTAATTATTAAGAACTAAATCTAATTAATAGATAATTAGTGATATAATAATGAGTTTAGAATGGGTAAGTCAACAATGAAGTCAAACTAGGCCCATTAACTCTATAAGTGTCCCAATTAGGAAACTAACTAGTTTCCAATACTTAGTCAAATTTTCAAGACTAAAAACTGTGAGAAAGTGCTATTTGGTTAACGCAATAACTTTATACACAAAAGTCTACAAATGACATAAAATATATGGTTGGAAATAGGGTAAAAATACGACAACTTTGTAAAAAAGATCAAAAGCTAATTTGGCTATTTAATAGGTCGAATCTGAGAGAGTTTAAGGGAGAAAACTAATTATATGCAAAAATCAGGGTTTCGAGTTTGAATCGAAACGTTTTAGCTTGTTCATTAAGCAAGCTATGATTGGAGTTCGACTTGAAAACTTTGGGATCTTAATTTGGGTAGTATTAGAAAGTTAAAGAGAATATAAGGGACCTTGGGGTCATGCATAAGGCCTCTTACACGCAGCCCCAAGTTAAGAGATAAGAATATGGTGTTCTTCATGAGAAAGAGAAGTATTTTGATTTAATTCTCTTTGACAATTGATTCTAATAAATGTATTGTTATTCTTTGAGGTTTAGAGGTCACAAGAGAAGTTTTGGATCACAAGAAAATCAAGATTTAGAGTGTTAGAAGGTGATTGAAAGGCATTAGAGGGGAGTGTTCTTCGCGTTCTGAAGGTAGGATATGAGAACCTACTGAATGTTTAATTTGTATCAAAATAAAAATCTATATTTTGATGTTTCAAAGATCAAAAGCTGTGAAATCATGTTGTTTTAGATGTTTAAAATTCATTTTATACTGAAAAAATCTCAAAAATCCCAAGGGAATTGATGAAAAGTCGAAAACTATGTGTCCGGTGGGTGGCCGGCCAACACAGTGGTCGTCCACACCAGACAGCCAGGTCGATGGCCGTCTGGCCAGCAGACGGCCAAAGAGGTGGCCGTCTGATGAACTAGACGGTCAGCACTCTGGCAATATGACCATTAGAAGGCCAGCAGTCTGGCCGTCTGATGCTTAGGATTTCTAGATTTTGCGACCAACTTACGAAGGCCTGTTCTCTCTTGTCCAATCTCCGTTTCACCTAAAACTTTGGAAATGTTAGTTTAGCATGTCTATTATTATTTCACTAAATTTCATATTTTTATTATATCATTTGATATATATTCCATAAATTTCTTTATAGTCTATATAATCTTTCTTGGCAGCATGTTCGGTTGGACTTGTGAGTATTATAACTCTTTCAATTCAAGTCCAAAGGTTATAAAATTTTGTGAAAACCTTTGTTATATTGTCCTTGACCTCTATGTAAAATTTTAGAATTTTATAACCTCATTTAATATTCATTTTACCCTTTGTATTGAGTTGTTGAAAGTTTGTTAAAGTCTAATTTTCGGATTCAAAGCGGGAGTCCGAAATCATATCAAATCAGTCCATAAATTAATGAAACTTTGTTCGCATATTTCATTTGACCCATTCGTCATGTTCGTAAAGTTTGGCTATTTTTGAAATCTTTTTACTATTTTCGGACCTATTTATTGATTTTTTAGCTTCAGAAATAAGGTTTAATATTTGAAATATATATTTGTTTGTCCGAAAATTATGAGAATATTCTTGAAGCATATTCTTCCATCCAGAAACCTGGTGACACCAATTTTATTCAGAGTTCACATTAATATGACCGTGTTGACCTTTTTAAATAGTTATTTTGCAAGTAAAAGCACGTATTTTAACTTATATGTAGTACTTTGATAATTTAAATTTCAGATCTTTGTTCATATTCTGTCACTATTCGATCTCTGTTAATATGATTGTGCCATAATTATTTGATTTTATTTGGCCATTACCATCTTAAGGATATATTTGGCCTGATTCCATTATAAGCATCTATATTGGATAGGGTAGTTTGTTTGGAACCCGAGGGAAAATAGGTGGAATCCTGATTTTCGACTGACTAAAACTAGGGGACGGCGATACGTAACACCCTGGTAGTTTGGAGTTGGGTGAGACTTAGACTCTTCAGTTCTACGCAGTGACTAAAACCTCTGCATCATTTGTCTTGATGCTTTGGTATTTGTTTCGTTTAGCTCCTTATGTTATGGTTTGGATACATGTCCGTTAGCAATTTGATATGATATGATTGGCACATAATCTAAACTCATGCTCTACTATGTCTCATATGAAATTAGCTTATCCTTTAAAATTTCATATGCAACTTGTCCTTTAAATTTGTCCCATACTTAAGATCTATATTTACTCATATGCCATAATTTGATCAAATTTTTTGGACTTTGATGCCATGCCATTCGTTTTGTGATATGTGATAAGCTCAATTTGATATAAGATATGTTCAGTTTGATATGTGATATGTTCGTTACATGACTAATAGATTTAATAAATCATATGTGAATTTGATTTGTCCATCATGCTAAGAAAGCTATATGTTATTCGCCTTAATCATGTTATTAGAAAATACATGTGATTTGGTAAACTTATATGTGACCATGTTTTATATCATGTTGTTATTTGAGATATATGTAGAACTATAAATTCTAATTAGTTAGTTATCATCACTTTTCAACTATTATATTGTTTAGCATTTTGTGAGTCTCATTTCCTACTGAGTGGTTGTAGTCATAAATCCTATTAACATTTTCAGAGTCTACTAAGGAGCAAGAGTTGGATTCTTGATTTGGTGGGAATCTTTGGATTAGAAGACTTCCACTGTTATCTAGGTAGATTTGCTTATTTGCTTGGTAGATCGATGTAGTAAGAATAGAGAGAGAGAGATGTACTTTTTTATTTCTTTAGTGAGTTGAGTATTTTTATTTTCTATTTGACATTTGGTATCTTTTGAGATCCTGGTATTGATATTATACACTTGTGGAATTATGGTATTGGCAAATGAAAATTTTAGTGGATTGTTTTGATGGTAAATAGCATGTTTATTGTTCTGGTTATTTGTCTCTCATCATTGTTATCCGATTTGTATGTTATTTGGATCCGTGGTTACGTAACTTGAATCTGAAGTGAGTTTAGATGACTGAATCAGATCAGGGGCATAACAATATGGTATCAGAGCATATGAATCATGAGAGAATATTAATCATTATCATCTGATCATGAGCCATACCAATTTGATTTAAGAGTGTAGGTAGGACAAATGGGGTAGAGTTAAAATCTGAGGATTAAGGACCGTCTAAAATCTTAAACATAATCTAATTAACTTTTGTTTGTATTGAATTTCAGGCGATGCCGATTATGAGAACTGGGGCTGGAAATAGATCTTCCATCGTCCGACCCGTTAGTACTGAGGAGTCTCCTACTTACAGAGGCTCAACTCGTGACGAGACCCAAACACCTGGTCAAGAAGTTGTGCACGCCAACCCTGTGGCCATGCCCCAGGGGGACTTTAGCACCTTTTTGTAAACTTTTTAGGGCATGGTCCAGACTACGTAGGCACAGGCAACATGTCAAAACCATAATAAAACATATGGGACTGCCATCATGGAGAGGTTCAAGAAGCTAGGCCCTCCTTCTTTTAAGGGGGATAGCAAGCCTGAAGTTGTTGAAGACTGGTTGTTAGAGATTGAGAAGATCTTTGAAAGTATTAATTGTGCCGAAGAAAGCAAGGCCCGACTGGCGACCTTCATGTTGGAGGGTCCTGCTGACTTCTGGTATATATCAATTAAGAGGACTATTTTTGTTGATTATGTGGGGTCTATTCCATGGGTTGAATTCTTAGCAGAGTTCAAGAAGAAGTATTTTCCCTCGCATGTTCGAGATGCTAAGGTGCAGGAGTTTCTTAGCCTCACGCAAGAGAGCTTATCTGTGGCCGAATATGAGGTCAAATTCATAAAGCTAGAGTGCTTTGCCCCGCGCTTCTTTACTGAAGAAGTGGAGCGGGTGAAGAAGTTTGTACATGGGTTTTGGGGCACTATTCAAAGCTGGGTGACCCCGTTTCGACCTCGGACTATGGCTGAAGCTTTGGAGACTGTTTATATTATTGAGTAAGAGCAGAATTTCCTTTCTAGAAGAAAGGAAGTCATAAGACAGAAAAAGGACAAATGCACCACTTCAGCGTAAAGGATTTGACAAGAAGCAAAAGTTCATCCCAACTGCTACAAATGCTACAAATAAGGTGGAGCTTACTACATGTGCTCGACGTGGGTGTGTGCATCCCGACAAGTAATGCTGGCGTACAGCTGGCAATGCTTCAACTGTGAAGAAGCTGGACACATGATGCGCGATTGTCCAAAGCCTAAAGGCAACTTTGCACCTGGAGCACTTGCGAAAGGAAAGGCATGAGTTTACGCGCTGAAATGCTGAGGTTGAGGCGGATGACAACAACAGGACTACATGTACTATCTTAGCTACAAGCTATTGGGTTTCTCGGATTTCTCTAGATCGCTCACGCACCGGAAAATAAAATATTAAAACAGCGATCCGTTCCCGTTTCGAAAATCAAAAATCGATTATCGGATAATCGAAGTTCTCACCGTGTGCGGATTCGAATCCGCAACCGTTCGGTTCCGTCGGTGCGACACCGCAAGCTGCGCAAGCGCCCGGCCTCTAGCGAAGTCCACGCGATCCTGCTCGCGACGGATATCCTCACGTTCCTCGTTCTTCGCAGCCCACAAAACCTCCACCGGTCGCCGCAATGATCGCCGCAACGCGCAGACGATTTCCCGTCGAACGGGATTCGAAGAAGCAGCAGAGCAGATCTGGATCTGTCTGGACGCCAGAGAGAGAGAGAAACAAAGGAGGGGCGGTTAGGGTTAGCAGCAGTTTGACCTGCTCAGCCCGTTCACTATGTTTTATACTAACCGGGCGGTTTTTCATAAAAACCCCCGGTTTGTATAAAACTCACTTATTTATCCATCGCCTTGAGAATCATTTGCGTGTGACCTTCTAGGCCCAAGTACCAGTCCAGTTAATGGCCCAACAAGCCCAGTGACTCCTCACTGGCTTTATTAATCAATTAATAACCCTTTATTAATTAATTAATCAATCGAATTAATGTCGCACATTGAATTCGACCGGCCTCCGATCACGTTGGGTGCCAAGCAACACCGTGTGAACCCGGAAGGTATTGGGGTTAAGTAACCCACTCTTGGAACCTTTTCGCCGACAGTTACCACGTGGATATAATCCTTCATTCGTACAATGCTCTCGAGTAAACTCAGGGTATGGCGAGCTGTCAAACCCTAACCGGTCGACTCACTTGGATTGGATGCCGCTAATGAATATCGGAAAACTCCTTTCCCAATATTATCGTCCGCCCTGGTCAGGGACTTCCGCGCATCCTTCCTAGAGCATTCTCTCTCTAAGTACCGAGAGCGAATGATTCCTTATTGACACACAATTCCCTTCGACGGTATTCCGCTGTACCCAATCCTTGACGTTTTAGAATCTCGTGGCTAGAGATTCGTAAACCAAAGTCAAAGCACATAAGTCCACCGACAAGGTGTCCTTGGTGTCTCAGGTCCAAGGACCATCCACGCAACTGCGACAATAGAATCAAGCTGGTTGACAGTGTGGTACAATACCATCCAGCGATTCAGTCGGATCAGTTCAGTGAACTCATTCTCCAATGAGCACCTACAGATTCGCCTTAGTGTCTCCACACAAGTGACTTATAAGATCAGTCACCCTCATCATATGAGCAGGAGTAATATGTATTAGTCTAACCGGATATCCGATATCCTTCTCGGATATCCTCCGACTATGAACGATTAAGAATATGTGCGTTTAAGTGATCAGTCTCATTAGTATGATCTCATCATAATCTGATCACTATAACACATATTCACGGACTTCATTATGAAATGATAATTAATGTGATTTACACATAATGAATATTATGTCATTATATTAATAAATGAACAAGATTTACATAATCAGATTGGCTTGTAGGCCACCTAAAACTAACACAGGCACCCATGCTCGAGTTATGTTTGATTCAGGTGCCACAGATTCTTTTACTTCCACTAGTTTTGTTGATTCTCTAGAGAGTATTGTACTTTTAGAAGTAACGCCCTTCACTATCACCATGGCTACTGGTGAGACCTTGATTTTCATACTTATGGTGTCTAGCCTCCATGTTCGCATAGCAAACGAGGATATGTTTGCATGGCCCTATGTTATTGATATGGTAGACTTTGACATCATAATGGGCATGGACTTTTTAGAAAAACATGATGCATTGCTAGATTGTCGTAAGAAGAGAGTGATATTCTAAAGTCCTAGACCAGAAAATACTTTTTATTTTCAGTGTCTGAAGAATAAATTTGGAAGGGTGTTTGTCTCTGCAGTAAGAGCACAGAAGTTAGTCAGTCAAGGTTGTGAGGCGTTTTTGGCTAGTGTGGTGATTGATGATGACACAGCCTAAACGGTGCAAGACATCGAGGTGATTCGGGATTTTCCTGATGTGTTTTCTGATGATCTACTTGGGTTGCCACCATCTCGGGAGATCATCTTATGCTAGGTACTGTACCTATTTCTAAGGTACCATACAGAATGGCTCCTGTCGAGTTGGCAGAATTAAAGAAACAACTATAGGAACTTCTAAACAAAGGTTTCATACGTCCTAGTGTATCACTATGGGGTGCACCAGTGTTATTTGTCCGGAAGAAGGATGGGTTAATGCGTCTATGCATTAATTACCGCAAGATCAATTAGGTCACTATCAAGAACAAGTATCCTTTGCTAAAGATTGAAGACTTGTTTAATCAGTTGCAGGCAGCAAAGGTCTTCTCTAAGATTGATCTTTTGTCTGGCTATCATCAGCTACAGATCAAGGATGAAGACATACTGAAGATGGCTTTCCGCACAAGGTACGGTCACTATGAGTTTTTGATTATGCCTTTTCGGCTAACTAATGCCCCTGCTGCTTTCATGGATTTGATGAATCGAGTCTTTCAACCGTACCTTGGCCAGTTTGTTGTTGTCTTCATTGATGATGTGCTAATTTACTCTCTGAGTGAGGAGGCACACAAGGAACATTTGAAAATTATTCTGGAGTTTCTCAGGACTCCCTACTTGTATGCAAAATTCAGCAAATGTGAGTTCTGGTTGGAATAAGTCCAGTTCTTGGGGCACGTTATTTCCAAGGATGGAGTTTCTATAGACTCGATAAAGATGGAGGCTGTTATGAAGTGGGAGGCTCCGAAGACTGCTGCTAAGATTTGAAGCTTCCTTGGCCTGGCTGGGTATTACAGGAGATTTATTGAAGGGTTTTCTACTTTGGCTGCTCCAATGACCAAATTGACGAGTAAGGGTGCTAAATTCATTTGGTCAAAAGAGTGTAAGCATAGTTTCCAGGAACTGAAGACTAGGTTGACCACTGCTCCGATACTCATCCTACCGAATGGGATCAATGGCTTTATGGTGTATACTGATGCATCACGAATGGGTCTCGGATGTGTACTTATGCAGCATAGCAAGATTGTGGCCTATGCATCGAGACAACTAAAGGACCACGAGCAAAATTATCCCACGCATGATTTAGAGATGGCTGCTGTGGTACATGCTTTGAGAATCTGGCGGCACTATCTCTATGGAGCACAGTTTGAAGTGTTCACTGATCACAAGAGCCTGAAGTACATATTTTTCTCAGAAAGATCTCAATCTAAGGTAGAGGCAATGGGTGGATTTCCTAAACGATTATGACTTTACATGGAACTATCACCCAAGCAAGGCGAATGTGGTAGCTGATGCATTGAGTAGAAAGTTGATGGCTTTACAGTTGCACTCTGACTGAAAGAATATGGAAGATGTCATTGAAGGTACACCTCATGTTCATGGTGAGATGTTGTACTTGATGCATTTGACTGTTAGGTATGTTCTGATGGACCGAATCATTCGGGCTCAAGAGAAAGATCAAGCTATTTAAGCTACGGGTGGAAAGCATGATGTTATACAAGGATCTAATGGCAACATTCGGCTAAACAACATGTTCTGTGTGTCGAATGATGTTGAATTCAGGAGTGAGATGATGGTTGAAGCCCTCAAGTCGCACTTTTCCATACATCCAGGTAATATGAAGATGTATCGCGACTTGAAGAAGAGCTTCTGGTGGTCAGGCATGAAGAAGGATATTGCTGACTTTGTTTCTAGATGCTTGACATGTCAGCAAGTAAAGGCAGAACATCAAAGACCTGCTGATCCATTGTAGTCAATGGAAATCCTACAGTGGAAGTGGGAACATATTACTATGGATTTCATTACAGGATTACCTAAGACAAGGAAGAAGCATGACATGATTTGAGTGATTGTAGATTGATTGACTAAGTCTGCACATTTTCTGGCCATTCACAAGACTCAGTCATTGGAAGAATTGACTAGACTTTACGTTAATGAGATCATTTGACTACATGACATGCCAGTTTCCATTATTTCATATAGGGATTCCAAATTCACTGCTCGATCTAGAAGAGTCTACAGGAGGCATTGGGCACATAACTTAAGTTTAGTTCTGCTTTTCATCCTCAGACCGATGGTCAGTCTGGGAGGACTATGCAGATGCTTGAGGACATGTTGAGAGAGTACAGCCTAGAATGGCAGGGTAGCTGAGATGATCAATTGCCTTTGATAGAGTTTGCATATAATAACAACTATTATTCTAGCATCGGCATGGCACCATATGAGGCACTCTATGGGAGGCCATGTAGATCGCTTGTCTGTTGGTCAGAAGTTGATAAGAGAAGTTTATTAGGACCCCAGATTGTCCAAGATTGTTCAGGAAAGATTGGCATCATCAGGAAGCGACTACTTACTGCTCAGAGCCCACAGAAGAGTTATGCAAATAATAGGAGACGAGAGTTGGCATTTGAAGTGGGAGAACATGTGTTTCTCAAGGTGTCTCCCACAAAGGGTGTGATGCTTTTTGGAAGGAAAGGAAAGCTTAGTCCGAGATTCAATGGGCCATTTGAGATTCTTCAGCGAGTGGGCGAAGTGGCTTACAAGTTGGCTCCGCTACCCATGTTGGCCAATGTACATCCAGTGTTCCATGTGTCGATGCTTAGAAAGTACATCTTGAGTGGAAAGCCCCTTCTCTGTGAGGCGAGACTAGGCGGAGGTAGTAAATTGATCGAGCTTTATCCCATCTTCGGGTGGAGAGCCCCTTCTTTGTGAGGCTCGACTCAGTAGAGGTAGTAGACCAATCGAGTTTTGTCCCATCTTCGGGTGGAGAGCTTCTTTGCAAGGCGAAACTCGGCAGAAGTAGTAGACTGATCGAGTTTTATCCCATCTTTAGGTGGAGAGCCCATTCTCTGTGAGGTGAAGCTCAACAGAGGTAGTAGATTGATCGAGTTTTGTCCCATCTTCAGATGAGAAGCCCCTTTTCTACGAGACGAGGCTCGACAGAAGTAGTGGACCGATTGAGTTTTATCCCATCTTCGGGTAGGGAGTCTCTTCTCTGTGAGGTGAGGCGAGGCAGAGGTAGTAGACCAATCGAGTTTTATCCCATCATCAGGTGGGGAGCCCCGTCTCTGCGATGCTCGGCTCAGCAGAGGAGTTTTATCACTTTGTTATTGAAAAAAATTAGCACATATTAGATAAAAGAAGACAACTTTATTCCAAAGAGACTTCTTTTAATTTCATTGGAAAAAAGGGTGCAGATACTTTGCGTTCCATTTATTATTAAGCAGCTGACCGCCTGTCTGGGCCAAGTGGTAAGCTCCGTTACTGTAGTTCTCGATGACCTTGTATGGTGCTTCCTAATTTAGGGCCAGCTTTCATCCGACTTTTAGCGATTAGGAGGCGCACATGCTTAGCAGCACAAGCCTCTTCTATAAGGTCCAAGTTCTCTCTCATCCGTTCACTGTTCGTCTGCTCATCGAACTCCTAAACCTGGATTGAAGGTAGGACAACCTCGACTGGAATTACGGCATCCATACTATAGGCGAGGTGGTACGGGGTTTCATTTGTTATCGTTCTGGTTGTTGTCCTAAAGGACCACAACACCTTCAGGAGTTAGTCAAGTCAATTCCGCTCGCCTTGTACTCGTGTCTTTATGCCCCTCATTATTATCCTGTTGGCGTTCTCTACAAATCCATTAGCCTATGGATGGGCGATGAAGAAAAATGGTGTTCGATGTTAAAGTGCCGGCACTGGTCGGTGAACCACTGGCTGGTGAACTGTCACTCATTGTCGGAGACGAGAACTCGAGGCACATAAATCTGTATATAACATGTGAAAGGAAAAAGTTCCAAATGGTGTCTTCCCTGATGTTTGTCATAGCCTCGGCTTTTAGCCACTACGTGAAGTACTCGATGGAGATAATGACAAACTGCTTTTGTGCAGTTGTCTTGGGGAAAGGCTCCAAGATATCAATGTCCCACATTACAAATGGGCATAGTTCTGAGATGGCATGAAGCTCCTTGGTTGGGGCTAGAGAAATTGATGCGTACGCTTGATAGCTTGCACATTTTCTGAAGTAGTCGATTCAATTTCGGGCTAAAGTCAGCCACCAGTAGCCATGGCGTAATAGGGTTCGGGCCAACGCTTGAGGACCTACGTTACTCCCGCATATGCTTTCGTGAACTTCCATTAGCGCATCCATTGCCTCGCAAGGAAGGAGACACAGGAGTAGGGGCATGGTTAAGGATCATTGATATAACTCTCCGCCGACCAGGGTGAATCTGACTGCCTATTATTTTACCCTTTTGGCTTCTATATGATCAGTGGGTAATTGCCCATCCCGTAGGAAGGCCATGATCGGGTCAATCCAGTAGGGCTCTTGGTCGATCTGGCCCACTGTCTGAGGTTCCTGGGGGGACCAGAATAAGACTGGCCCTACATCCAAAGGTCCATGATGATCCGTCACTGTAGATCGACCATATGGGTCCAATCTTGACTGCTTATTCTTGAGTAGGGAAGGTGCATTCGGCCAAAAAATCAGCTAGGGCTTGTGCTTTCATGGCTGTCCTGGGTCGATATGAGACGGCAAATTTCGAGAGCTTGATCGCTGATCGTTTCGAATTGTGCGTCGTTAAACACATGAAAACGTTCAATCTAAATTTATCCGGCTCATTCAAATCAAATTTTGGAAATTGATAGTGGTGAGTCCGAGTCGATCCACAGGGAGATAGAATTTTACTTTTGAAAACTTTGGACTTTAGTTAATCTAAAAATAAGTGAAATTTTAAATAAACTAATTACTTAATTAAACTAAAACACAATTAACTAATGTAACCTAAAAACATAATTGCTTGAATTAAACAAATTCTCCTTTTTTTTTCTTTTCTTTTTCAGAAATTAAACGCAAACACATATAAAAATAATAAACACAACTGAAATTTGTGACGAAGACATTGAAATTTAACTACGTGCAACAAAAAACATGAATTAGCTAAAAATTATGAAACAAACTACAGAGTTTAATTGTTTAATAAACTTAAACTAAATAATAAAAATATTAAATAACAATTAGCTATCCCTAAGTAATCAGACTAACTCTAAACTAATAGGAAAAAAAAACAGAGCAACAGGCAGACTGCCGGTGCAATGGACCGGCTGTGGGGTATGGCGCAGTGGACCAGCTGCTGGAACCGCTTGCTGCTGTTGCTAGCTGGTGGTCTTGAAGGAAGCAGCTGCTGTGAACAGGCTGGAGGAAGGAGGAAGCTGGGACAGCATGCGTGGACGGTGGAAGAGGTTGAAGGCTGCTGCATGGGCTTCACTTCATCACGTGCAGGGGGTGAAGCTGCTGGCAGGTGTTGAAGGAAGCAAGCTTCTGTTGCCGCGTGGAGCGGTTGCTGGAGGTGCAGCCGGGCGTGGGACGGCCTGTCCGTTGGTGCGGGGAGCAACCTGGCAACGTGGAGCAGCTGGTGGTAGGCGTGCATGCATGCACGTTGCGGTGTAGAGGCGCGGTGGAGGCTTTAGGCCCGTGGGGTGCGCTGGTGCTCGCTGGCTGTGTGCGTGGAGAAGGTGGAGGGCTTCACCGCGGCTGGCCAGCATGCATGGAAGGAAGCTGTGGGAGCCCGTGGCAGTGCTGGGGGCGTGGAGGAGGCTCCCGGGCTGTGCTGGTGCTGCGTGCGTGGACGGTGGATAGGAGGAAACCGTGAAGTTTGCCGGCGCGTGGAGGGGAAATCTGGAGAGAGAACAGAGGGAGAGAAAGAGAGAAAACGTGGGAGAGAAAGAGAAACTGAGGAGGGAGATCTGTGGAGAGAACCGGAGAGAGGGAGAGCCGGAGAGAGGGAGCTGCGGAGGGCGAGGAATAGAAGAGAGAGAGAAAGATAACTGGCTGGGTGGAGGAGAAAAACCTAGAGAGAGAGCACTATGCGTGGGAGAAAAAGAGAGAAAAGCTGCAGGAGAGGAAGAATAATAGAGAGAGAGGATGCTGTGCGTGGGAGGTTTTATAGAGAGGAAGAGAGAATCGGAATTGGGGAAGGAAAGAGATTAAAGGAGAGGAAAAGGAAACTGGAGAAGGAGGAGGATTCGGAATTGGAGAGAGAATTTCTAAAAAGAGAGAGAGAGTTTTAAAAAAATAAAGAAAGGAAGGAATGTGGTTGGGAAATTAGAGAGACGGAAGGAAATAGTGGGTTTTGGGAAACTCCAGCGAAGGAAGGAATCAAATTGCATTTTTACCCCTGTTTTAGTTGAAATCCGCACACTAGACCTTCCCCAAATTTCCGGAAACTCCACCAGCTGCACTGCATCATCGGCATGTCCTATTCACACAAAATAAATATAAATTAGCGCATTATCATAAAAATATCATCATATTTATTCATTTCGTCTCGGTTTTGTCGAAAACCCACAAATGCGCTATACTCCTTTAATCACATGAAATGACGATGTTTTTAAGTCAGAATTTGATGAAATTGGTACCGTTGGACTTGTTACACAATTATCTATCATTTCATACTATTTTGCAGATAAAAATATGAGTATGATGCATATGGTTGCTCTTAAATGATCAATTTAACACTTTATCACACCCCCCAACTTACTCATTGCTAGTCCCTTAGCAATGCAAATAAGGAAAAGTTAGGACAAACAATGAATTATCATGTTTCATTTGTAATATCTTTCACAATCAATTTAAGTGGTAGTCGATTGGTTAAGCTAAAAGTTTTCATATCCCACAATATTTTGATTCATGACAGGTGATTGTGCATGAAATTTGACACACTTAGAACTCGTTTCCGACCTTTTTGGTATATTCTTGCCTTTACTACCCTTTAGATAAGACTACCTGGGGAGGAGAAGAGAATAAAAGATTTTCCGATCAGTCAGTGAGGATCGTTTTTCCGTTCCCATCCCAACTCAGCACTTTTCACGACTTGGTCATATTTTTGGTACGATGGAATTTTTAGCGTGGCGTTTTTTCCATTTTATTGTACTTTTTGCTTTTGAGAGTGCGTACTTTTTGCCACTCTCTTTGAATTGCCTGAGGGGAGGTGCGTACTTTTTGCCACCTACATTCTTTTAGCTCTTTTAACGCCTTCTATTGCCTTTAATGTTTACAGCTGTCCATTTTAAATGACCGCCTCTTTTAGAGTGCTGAGTGGGACAGTCCCCTATTACGGATCCTACACATTCCTTTCGTTCAACCCAAAAGAAAAATTAGAATAAGTAGTTTTATCCTTGAGGTTAATTCCAGCAATTCTATACTTTTAAGATCTTCTATTTATTCTAAGTTGCCGTGTGTGTATGAAAATCATCTTGCCGTGGATTTTTGTAAAGTGGGATATTTAAACTTTAAAGGCTCTTTAACCAATGTGACTAACAGAAAATTGATTTGTTTAAGATTTACTTAATGAAACATGATTTTCATGCAATTTTCCTAGGATGTGAAAATAAGTTTTTGAAAAAATTTGACTATTTTTCAGTGAAAGATATCAGTTTTCTTCAAAAGATTTCCAATAAATGCATGTCAAATTGATTGTCCCACCCCCCAACTTGATTGACATTGTCCTCAATAGCATAAAAGATATGAAAAACGCGCAGCCAGAAGAGAATTTGTGAAGGAGAGAAACAACCTGTAATGATGATGATGTGATATACCCACGGTGATTGCTGCTCAGGGACCTAAAAGGAAAAAAAATACCAACAACTGAAGTAAAATATTGGGTTGCCTCCCAACAAGCGCTAAGTTTATCGTCTTCAGCTAGACGGAGGTTCAGTTAATGTGGATCACTCAATTCTATGGATTCAGGTGGCTCATTTTAAAGATTTTCAATGAATGGTTTCAACCATTAACCATTAACAGTAAAAGTGTTCCCACTCTTAGGATTCAGAATTTTAACGGTTCTATGATCGAAGGCTTTAACGACCACGAAGGGTCCATCCCATCTGGATTTTAATTTTTCAGGAAATAGGCGAAACCTAGAATTAAATAGCCAAACTTTATGATTTGGACGAAAGGATTTTCTGACAATATGTTTATCATGAAAAGCTTTAGTTTTAGCTTTATAGATCTTTGAATTTTCATAGGCCTCGTTGCGCAATTCTTCCAGTTCACTCAGTTGTAAGATTCGGTGGGAACCAGTTTGGGCTAGGTCCAGATTGACTTGCTTTATGGCCCAATAAACCCTATGTTCCAATTCCACCGGAAGGTGGCACGCTTTTCCAAAAATCAGGCGATAATGAGACATGCCAATAGGGGTTTTATAAGCGGTCCGATAGGCCCATAAAGCATCATCCAATCTTTCAGACCAATCTTTTCTATCGGGCCTAACGGACTTTTGCAGAATATTCTTGATCTCCCTATTGGAAACTTCCACTTGGCCACTGGTTTGGGGGTGATAAGGGGTAGAAACTTTGTGATTAATCCCATATTTCTTAAGCAAAGCCTGAAATTGGTAATTCGTGAAATGCGTTCCCCCATCACTTATGATAGCTTTAGGCCACCCGAACCGAGAAAAGATATTCTTCTGAACGAATTTAATGACCACTTTATGATCATTGGTTCGGGTGGCTACTGCTTCAATCCATTTTGAGACATAATCCACCGCTACCATAATATATGTATGTCCGAAAGAGGGTGGAAAAGGTCCCATAAAGTCAATTCCCCAAACATCAAAGACTTCAACCACCAAGATTGGGTTGAGTGGCATCATATCCCTTTTCGCCATATTTCCTACGGCCTGACATCAGAGGCAAGTTTTGCTAAATTCATGGGCATCTTTGAAAAGTGTGGGCCAGTAAAAACCACTTTGCAGGACTTTGGCTGCAGTTTTCTTTCCTGAGAAGTGGCCCCCACAAGCCAAATTCTGGCAGAAGTTAAGAACACTCTGTTGTTCTTCTTCATGAACACATCGCCTAATGATTTGATCAGGACAAAATTTGAATAATTCAGGATCTTCCCAGAAATAATATTTTTCCTGAGAAAAGAATTTATCCTTTTCACTTTTGGTCCATCCTTCCGGAAGCTGATTAGTCACCTTGTAATTGACAATGTGAGCATACCAAGGTGCCACGGTGTGAGAAATGGTCAATAGATGCTCATCAGGAAAGGAATCAGTGATCGGTGTACTTTCAGATATCGGAATTCGGGATAGGTGGTCAGCTACCACATTCTCAGAACCCTTCTTATCCCGAATTTCCAAATCAAATTCCTGGAGGAGTAAGATCCATCTAATAAGCCTAGGCTTTGCATCCTTCTTGGTCAACAAATATTTCAGAGCTGAGTGATCAGAATAGATTATGACTTTTGCCCCTAAAAGATAAGATCTGAATTTTTCTAGGGCAAAAACCACGGCTAACAATTCCTTTTCGGTGGTGGTATAATTCATTTGAGCATCTGCAAGGGTGCGACTTGCATAATATATCACTACGGGACACTTGTTGATTCTTTGTCCCAAAACTGCACCGATAGCATAATCCGAGGCATCACACATGATTTCGAAGGGTAAAGGCCAATCTGGAGATTGAAGAATCAGGGCTTTGGTCAAAGATTCCTTCAGAGAATTAAATGCCTTGATGCACGATTCATCCATTTGGAAAGGGACATCCTTAGCTAGGAGAAGAGTTAGAGGCCGGGAAATTTGAGAGAAATTGTGGATAAACCGGCGATAGAAACCGGTATGGCCAAGGAATGAACGGATCTGTCTGACCGAGGTGGGCGGAGGGAGATTCGATATGAGATCGATCTTAGCTTTATCTACCTCTATCCCCCTTTCAGACACAATGTGGCCTAGAACAATGCCCTCCCGAACCATAAAGTGGCTCTTTTCCCAGCTAAGTATCAGATTGGTGTCTATGCATCGTGCGAGCACCTGTTTAAGATTTTCCAGGCAATTTTCAAAAGAATCCCCGAAGATTGAGAAATCATCCATGAAAACTTCGAGGAATTCTCCCACCATATCGGAGAATATAGCCATCATGCACCGTTGAAATGTGGCTGGTGCGTTGCATAATCCAAATGGCATCCTCCTAAAAGCAAACGTGCCATAAGGGCACGTGAAGGTGGTCTTTTCTTGATCTTCCGGGTAAATAGCCACTTGATTGTACTCGGAGTACCCATCTAAGAAGCAAAAGTACTTCTGGCCCGATAACTTCTCCAGAATCTGATCCATGAATGGGAGTGGAAAGTGGTCCTTCTTAGTCATGAGATTCAACTTTCGGTAATCAATGCACACTCTCCATCCCGTGGTGAGCCTAGTGGGTACCTCTTCTCCATGATCATTCTTGATAACCGTTAATCCAGATTTCTTGGGTACTACTTGGGTTGGGCTGACCCATTTACTGTCTGATATTGGGTAAATAATACCCGCATCCAGCCATTTCACAACTTCCTTCTTCACCACTTCTTTCATATTGGGATTAAGCCACCTTTGCATCTCCCGACTGGGCTTAGAATTCTCTTCCATATAGATATGATGCATGCAAATGGACGGGCTAATTCCCTTTAAATCTGCCACCGACCATCCAATGGCACCCTTGTGGTCTTTGAGGACCTCGGTTAATTGGGCCTCTTGCGGCGATGTGAGATTTGCCGCAATGATGACTGGGAGAGTTTGGTCCGGACCCAGAAAGATATACTTGAGAGACTCAGGTAATGGTTTTGAGTTCAAGCTTAGGAGGGTCCTCTAAAGATGGCAAAGCGGGCTCAGATTGTAAGGCTGGTAAAGGTTCAACCTTGGGCCAAGATGTTAATGGGCCAGGAGAGTCCTTTAAAGTGTTGGCTTCCTCCAAAAGGTCATATGTGGACATCTCATTTTCTTCAACCAGATTATCCAAGACATCAATAGTATGACATTCTTTTTCATGATCTGGGTATTGAGATGCTTTGAAGACATTAATCTGGACCTTTTGACCCCCGAATGAAATGTCCATTATGCCAGTTTCACAATTTATATTAGCTTTGGCAGTGGCTAAGAATGGACGACCTAGGATGATCGGGGTGTGAATGAGTTCCTCAGATAATGCCATATCTAGAATAAGAAAATCCACGGGAAAATAACAATCATGAACCTTCACAATAACATCCTCAATTAATCCCCGTGGAGTTTTCACAGACCTATCAACCAACTGCAAGATGATGGATGTGGGCTTTAATTCTCCAATATCAAATTTTTCATAAATGGTTGTTGGCAATAGATTTACACTCGCACCTAGATCCAATAAAGCTCTATCAAATGTAACTCCAGCTAAGTCACATGAAATTAGAGGTGCTCCAGGATCCTTTAACTTCTTGGGTAAATGATTCATCACAATTGCACTAATATCCTCAGAAAGCCGAACCTTTTCGGGTGTCATTCTAGATTCTCTTCGTGGAGTACATAATTCCTTGATAAACTTAGCATAAGCTGGCATATGCTTGATGGCATCGAGGAGTGGAATATTAATTTGGACATGTTTGAACAAATCCAACAACTCCTCATTCTGGGCCAGTTTCTTCCTAGTATTGGGCTTAGCTAACAAGGCATTAGGAAATGGCACCCTAGGTTTATAAGAACTTGGGCCTTCATCAATCTTCCCTTTTCCTTTCAGATCCTCCTCTAATTTCTCCATGATGGGTTCATCTTCACTCTCACTTTCAATTTCCTGAGGCCCAGCAGTGGAACCTTTGGCTAACTCTCCATCTGCATGTGGTTTTTCTAAACTTCTCCCACTCCTAAGGGCTGAAATGGCTTTAGCATTCTCAAATTGCGGCCCTTTAGGCTGTGGTACCGGGCCAGGCTGAGGTAAAAGGCCCGATTGCTGTGGAAAACCCGGAGGTTGATTCCTTGGATTGGCAACGGGTTGACTAGGAAGTTGGCCTACTTCTCTTCTCATCGCGGCCTCAGCTAGTTGGCCCATTTGACTTTCCAACTTAGCAATGGATTGTTGCTAGGTCAAAATCAGTTGTTGGAGTTGAGTGAATTTATCATCAATGTTGGGCTGAGGAGGTTGTTGGTAAGTGGGTGGAGGATGGTATTGGGTTGGCTGTCCTGATTGGAATGAGTGGTAGTGGGCCGGTTGACCTGATTGATACTGGGCCGATGGACCTGATTGATACTGGGCCGGTTGAGAAAACTGGGCTTGAGATCCCCTAGCCTGAACATTGCCATAGAAATTAGATTGCTGTTGGAATGAATTCTGTGGCTTTTGGGCTTGATGCATGGGAGGATTGGACATTGGTAATGGGGCCTGCTGATTCTTCCAAGAGAAATTAGGGTGATTTCTCCAACCAGGATTGTAAGTATTTGAGAATGGATCATTATTAGGCCTGGAGAATCCCTGGGCAACCTGAACTTGTTCTTGAATGAATGGTGGAAGTTGGGCCGTGCCGCAGTTGGGCATTCATTCACTTGATGGGTTGGACTTGCGCATAAGGCACAAATGTCATGATTAGCATAGGATGGGCCGTCATATGGACTAGATTGTGTTGGGTAAGTAGGCTCTTGCTTGTTTAAGGCCAAGAGTTGGTCTAGTTTCTGAGCCAAGATGTCTACCTTATCCAATTTCTGATTAATCAGATTTATGTCCATTCTAGATTCGGACTCTCCACGGGCCTTAAGTTCATACATTCCAGTCCGTTTAGATGGCCCAACAGACCTTTCATAAGATGATAATGAGGCATGATTAATGGAATTTTCACTTAACATCTCAAACAGATCATAGGCCTCATCTTCATTTTTCATCATAAATGCCCCTCCACATGAAGCATCCACCATCTGTCTGAACTGTTCATACAATCCTTCATAGAATGCTTGGACAATTTGCCATTTTGAAAGCCCATGATGAGGGCATTTTCTAAGCAATTCTTTCAGTCTTTTCCAAGATTCATGGATCAATTCCCCGGGAGTTTGGGTAAAACTCGTGATGGCCCTTCTCATGGTATTGGTCCGCCCGATGGGATAGAACTTCTTGAGAAATTCTTTCTGCATTTCATCCCATGTCCTAATGGGCCTTCCTATAGTTCCCAACCAATATTTAGCCTTGTCCTTTAATGAAAAGGGAAATAAGGTCAATTTAAGGCCATCATCGGTGAAATTCTGGATCTTCACCGTGGAACAGATTTCTAGAAATTCATCCAGATGCTTATAAGGATCTTCATTAGTATTCCCATAAAAGGATGGGAGCATCTGAATGGTGCTAGATTTGATTTCATATTGATTGGCTGGATTCTGAGGAAGATGAATACATGATGAAGGTTGATATCGATTTGGAATGAAATAGTCTTTCATTTGTTTTGGTGGGTCCTGATTATCAGCCATTGGATCTTGTGGTGGATTTCTTTGATGTAAGATTCTTTCTATTTCAGCAAGTGGTCCTAGAAGGTTAGGATTTTGAGATCTCCTACCTTGCATGCACTAGGACTGATGGAGAGAGGATTTTGTTTTCTATTTCGTGTTTGTTTTTTTTTATTTTTTTATGCAAACAATTTTGACAAACAAGTTATCCTAATGATCTAATGTTAACCTAGACTCTCTATGTGAATTTTCTTACAAGGTGAATGGAGTCCACCTCGAGTCACAACCACAATCAGTCAACGGCCAGGTAAGAGGTGGGGTAGTGGGAGGCTCCCCCTACTTTCGTAGGGACCTAATTAGAGAACCACTTTCCCGCTTAGACGTTTGCCTTTTTACCTCTAGCCTAGACACCGTTGCCAAAAATGGAGGCAACCTGAGATTTAAACCACTCACAGTGTAAACCCTAGATTCTCTTTCGACTTGCTTTTAATTGGATTAGGAAATGCCAATGCAAGGAAGGTGATTTGTGGGCTAAGAAAGGGTGATCAAATCCCTACCTTATGTGGTTAAAGTTGCTGCCCTTAATGTCTTTTTGGATGCAATACAAGGCAACAAATCAATGCAAGGTGTGTTGATGCAATCATGAATGACTTGCTAAAATTGAAACACATACCTTTCCCCCGCAATCTTCAACAATTTATGGAAATAACTGTGAAAGGAAACTAACTCATGCTTTCCTAGGATGATGAATGCCTAGCATGGAAGGTTTCTAATCTTGGCAATGAAGGTTTTTAAATTTGAATGTTCCTCTTTTTGTTTCTTTTTTTTAGTTAATGGAAACCTATCTAAACTAGAAACTACAAAATTGGAAACTAACTAAAGTAAGGAAATTGAAACATAGAAAGTTGGAACACACTGACCATGATTTCGCTTTCCTTCTCTTTTTCTTTTTTTTTCAATATACCTGCAAAAATAAGAGAAATAAGGTTAGCTAAAGAATAATTACACTAAATCCAAGATAATCAAAATTAAAAATGTAACTCCCCGGCAACGGCGCCAAAAATTGATCGTTTCGAATTGTGCGTCGTTAAACACATGAAAACGTTCAATCTAAATTTATCCGGCTCATTCAAATCAAATTTTGGAAATTGATAGTGGTGAGTCCGAGTCGATCCACAGGGAGATAGAATTTTACTTTTGAAAACTTTGGACTTTAGTTAATCTAAAAATAAGTGAAATTTTAAATAAACTAATTACTTAATTAAACTAAAACACAATTAACTAATGTAACCTAAAAACATAATTGCTTGAATTAAACAAATTCTCCTTTTTTTTTTCTTTTCTTTTTCAGAAATTAAACGCAAACACATATAAAAATAATAAACACAACTGAAATTTGTGACGAAGACATTGAAATTTAACTACGTGCAACAAAAAACATGAATTAGCTAAAAATTATGAAACAAACTACAGAGTTTAATTGTTTAATAAACTTAAACTAAATAATAAAAATATTAAATAACAATTAGCTATCCCTAAGTAATCAGACTAACTCTAAACTAATAGGAAAAAAAAAAGAGCAACAGGCAGACTGCCGGTGCAATGGACCGGCTGTGGGGGTATGGCGCAGTGGACCAGCTGCTGGAACCGCTTGCTGCTGTTGCTAGCTGGTGGTCTTGAAGGAAGCAGCTGCTGTGAACAGGCTGGAGGAAGGAGGAAGCTGGGACAGCATGCGTGGACGGTGGAAGAGGTTGAAGGCTGCTGCATGGGCTTCACTTCATCACGTGCAGGGGGTGAAGCTGCTGGCAGGTGTTGAAGGAAGCAAGCTTCTGTTGCCGCGTGGAGCGGTTGCTGGAGGTGCAGCCGGGCGTGGGACGGCCTGTCCGTTGGTGCGGGGAGCAACCTGGCAACGTGGAGCAGCTGGTGGTAGGCGTGCATGCACGCACGTTGCGGTGTAGAGGCGCGGTGGAGGCTTTAGGCCCGTGGGGTGCGCTGGTGCTCGCTGGCTGTGTGCGTGGAGAAGGTGGAGGGCTTCACCGCGGCTGGCCAGCATGCATGGAAGGAAGCTGTGGGAGCCCGTGGCAGTGCTGGGGGCGTGGAGGAGGCTCTCGGGCTGTGCTGGTGCTGCGTGCGTGGACGGTGGATAGGAGGAAACCGTGAAGTTTGCCGGCGCGTGGAGGGGAAATCTGGAGAGAGAATAGAGGGAGAGAAAGAGAGAAAACGTGGGAGAGAAAGAGAAACTGAGGAGGGAGATCTGTGGAGAGAACCAGAGAGAGGGAGAGCCGGAGAGAGGGAGCTGCGGAGGGCGAGGAATAGAAGAGAGAGAGAAAGATAATTGGCTGGGTGGAGGAGAAAAACCTAGAGAGAGAGCACTATGCGTGGGAGAAAAAGAGAGAAAAGCTGCAGGAGAGGAAGAATAATAGAGAGAGAGGATGCTGTGCGTGGGAGGTTTTATAGAGAGGAAGAGAGAATCGGAATTGGGGAAGGAAAGAGATTAAAGGAGAGGAAAAGGAAACTGGAGAAGGAGGAGGATTCGGAATTGGAGAGAGAATTTCTAAAAAGAGAGAGAGGGTTTTAAAAAAATAAAGAAAGGAAGGAATGTGGTTGGGAAATTAGAGAGACGGAAGGAAATAGTGGGTTTTGGGAAACTCCAGCGAAGGAAGGAATCAAATTGCATTTTTACCCCTGTTTTAGTTGAAATCCGCACACTAGACCTCCCCAAAATTTCCGGAAACTCCACCAGCTGCACTGCATCATCGGCATGTCCTATTCACACAAAATAAATATAAATTAGCGCATTATCATAAAAATATCATCATATTTATTTATTTCATCTCGGTTTTGTCGAAAACCCGCAAATACGCTATACTCCTTTAATCACATGAAATGACGATGTTTTTAAGTCAGAATTTGATGAAATTGGTACCGTTGGACTTGTTACACAATTATCTATCATTTCATGCTATTTTGCAGATAAAAACATGAGTATGATGCATATGGTTGCCCTTAAATGATCAATTTAACACTTTATCAATCGCCCACTTTATCATTCGTCTTGAAGCATTTGGTCACTAGAGTTGCTGTAGGGGGCGGTCGGTGATGACTTCGATCGGAAGGGCCTGAAAGTAGGGTTGCAGCTTTTGGGCGGCTACCACAATTGTCAGTCTAAATTTGTTTGTAGTCAGATAGTGTTGTTTAGCTCCTTAAAGAACCTGATTCACATAATAGACCGGTCTCTGAATTCTCCCATCTTCCCTGACTAGTACTGAACTAACAGTGTGAGGAGTTATAGAGAGGTAAAGGAAAAGAGACTCACCCAGTTGCGATTTTGAGAGGACCGGTAGGGTAGCTAAGTACTCCTTCAGCTCCTGAAATGCTTACTAACATTTTGGCATCCAGTTGACGCATCTTTGGGAGTCGGGTGGATTATCTTTAACCCGTAACAACTTGAAGAAAGGAAGGCATCATCAACGGCCCTTGAGAGGAATCAACTTAGGGCTGCCGGGCACCCTGTTAACCTCTGGACATCATTCAACTGGGTCAGCGGCTTCATGGACAATGTTGTGCTGATCTTGTCGAGGTTGGCTTCGATCCCTCAGTATGGCCTCAAGGTGTCGAATGTCTCCAGGAGGTCTTCGAAGTGCTCGCCGACGTGTCGGGATTTCACCAGCATATCATCCACATAGACTTCCATGTTTCGTCCTATTTGTCAATCGAACATTGTATTGATGAGTCTCTAGTACGTTGCGCCGTCATTTTTTAATCCAAATGGCATTTGGGTATAACAAAACAACCCATGTTAGTGACGAAGGCGGTGTGCTCCTCATATATGAGGTTCATTCGAATTTGGTGACACCTCGAAAAGGTGTCGAGGAAGCTGAGTTGATCATGGCTGGATGTGGCGTTGATCAGTTGGTCGACATTCAACGAAGGAAAACAGTCCTTGGGGGTGGCTTTGTTGAGGTCGGGGAAGTTGACACACATGCGCTACTTTCCAGAGGCCTTTTTCACTAGAACGACATTGGCTATCCAGACCGGATAGCGGGCATCCTAGATCACTCTTGCATTAAGTACAGAAGTTACATGTTCTCTGATGGCGTCATATTGCTCCACAGCAAAACAACGCTTCCTCTGTTGGATCGATGGAAACTTTAGGTTGAGGTTGATCGAATGCAGGGAGATGTGCTCGGATACTCCTGAAAGGGGGCTGTCCACCCAAGCGAACACGTCTAAATGATCAACCAGAAATTTTCGGTACTCTTCTCTTTTATGTTGAGTCAGAAGAGCTCCCACCTTAAGCTCTTGATCAGCAGTAGGGTTGACCTTCACGGTGGTCAACTCTTCAAACGGTTCGATTGTCTCCCTTGACCTATCTGATAGCTCATAAGGGGATCGACAATCCTCCGTCCTTGTTCCTTGATTGCGGGCAAGTATGTCTATCTCGAGATATTTTAGATCTTTCTAACTTCTTCGACCCCACTCTCAATTGAAAACTTGAGCTTCTGATGTAGACTAGATAGGACGGCCCTAAATTGTCCCAGGGACCCTCTTCCTTGGACAACGTCATATGCTGAGGAGGTGTCCGTTATCTCAAACGTAACTGTCTGAGTGGACGTCAGAGGAGGGATGCCTAATGTCACCTGGAGAACGGCATGGCTTTCGACTGGCTGGTTGCTTTCTCCCCGCATATTCGCTCGGTTGAATGATTGGAAGTTGTCCAAGAAGAGGATAAAGATCTACCTTGCTCGTCATCCTGCGATGTCAGCTTCTATTACTAATGCATTATTGTGGGGAAGAGCTATACCTTGAAGGTCTATTATTCTTCGATCGCTGGAGGACCGTCCTTCATTCTCCCGAGTGGGATGTTGGACTCCGAAAGCATAGGTGTATTTCCTCTTCCATTGCTTCTACGTGTCGATCGGGTACTATCCCCTTATGGGTCACACGAGTTGTATCTTCCCTGGCTGGCCTGTCGATAATTTTTCTTGGCCATGGCTCTTTACAATCGTTTTCTATAGACGACACCAAAACATGATGGATCAAAATCTCATCTATAACGATCAGGGCCTTCTATCTACGAACAAAGGAACGTCGCCGGGTAGTCCCTGCAAAACAAAACATCGTTAGAAGGCTCCCGACGGCGTTCTGGGGGAGCCCCCTCCAATCCCTAAGTCAAAAGGATGGAGATATTGGAGGGAATATCACAGAAGCTTAGGTGCTAGAGAGCGTACCTATGCTTGTAGGGGTACGAGGCCTTTTATAGTAGTCGGGTAGGGAGCCCCTTCGAGCGGCGGTTCCCAATCCGATCGGGGAAAGTAGATCTAGAGAATTCATTAGTCGTGCCCTATGTGATGGGATAACTCCTAACCTGGAAAGTCTTGTTCGAGGTGTATTCTGAGATTCGATTCCATTCCCGAGTCACTGAGGTTAGGGATCTTAGGTTTCTAGTCGGAACATGGGGTCTCGCGCGATTGAGAGCGTCTTGATGAGGATTCGAGTCCTATTCTGAACTTTGCCCTAAATCTTATGTCTTCGGACCATCCTTTGTATGCCGCGGTGTTTAGCAAATCTATGAGCTTGGAAGGAGAAAGGTTTCGTGGGCCGGGCCAACCGTGATTTTGGGTCGGGCGAATTTTCTCTCCTTCAAACTCAAAAGAATATTCCATGAATATACATTTTTTTCTTTATGATTGCTAATTCGAGGGATGTTTGAAGGAGGCTTCAAAGATCGCAGGGGGTTAAAACAAATATGATGATTATAGGGATTAATACAAAATATTGTGATATTGTAGGGTCCAAAAAGTTGAAAAAAATCTCATTCTTAAGATGAAGTCCTTCCATTTGAAAATATGGCCTAACATATTTTAGAAAAGATGTAGATCTTTTATGATTTTGATTTGAATACAATCCAAAATACAAAACATGATTCTCTTGGGGATTGTTTGTTTCCACACAAAAAAACCTAATTTTAAAAAATATTTCATCTTACAATAATTTTGGATGCTTGATATGGTGTAAAATAATGTAAAAGAAATCCTATCTACACCTTGTCTTCCAACTTCATAGCCCATTTCCTTCTCTTAGTTTCTAAGAAAGGTCAGCTGATAGACAAAAAAATAAGAAGATTTACGCATTCTCTTATTTTTTAACAAACAACCAAACAAATGTTCTCCAAATTTAAAACTATAAAATTTCTCAGGTGATGACAAAGTCAATGAAGTTTGGAGTTTTATAAACACTCTTGAAATCTTCCAAAGATTGCAGTTATATCTCTTCGTTAATAACGTGAATTCTAATTAAATATATTTAAAAGATTTCATAAATTCTGATAAAGTCAAAAGCATACGTGTATAACTTTAGTAAAGTAAGGAGTATATATGCAAAATCTGTCCGGCATTTTATAGCCGAGGGGTATGACTGTAGCTTTTTTAAGGTTTCAGGGATACTTATGACAAATGCAAGAGTTACGGGTTTACAAGGGTGTATGTACAAAAATATCATTTATTTATTTATTTTACTTGTCGATTTAAATTTTGATTTTGATTTTGGACGGACGGGGGGCCACGGCCACCTGCATGTTAACGAGAAGAGTGTACTGTGTGCGTCTCCCGGTGGTCCGTTGCGGGATCGTCTCGCCGGTTATAAAGCATTCTGACACCACGTGAATTTTTCCCCTCCTCCGCCATGTCTCCGCCCCCGCCCAACGAGGGCCACCCCCACGCTCGCTTCCCGGCGGAGAACGGGCATCTCAGCGGCGGGGAGAGCAATGACGAAGCCCGCGCGTCCCCTTCCGGATGCGCCTGGCCCCGCGTCCGCGGCCTCCCCATCACCCCCGTCCTGGTCTCCCCTCCATGGGCGGACGGCACCGGGCGCCCGGAAGAGGAGGAGGAGACGGGGAGGAGGCTCAGGCGCTGCATCGAGGCCGCGGCGAAGGGCTTCTCCATTGGAGCGGGGTTGAAGGGCGGGCTCGCGCTCTTCGCGATCCTCTCGCGGCTGAGGAGTCGGCGGTCTTCCAGGTCGGCCAAATTATCGATTCATCGTCCCCTTTGCATTTTGGATGTTGAGTGGATCGGTCATGTTGGAAGGATAGAATAAAACGAACTTCTATTGGTTACAAAAAGCAGTTTTGATCTCCATATTATCCTCTGATAAATGTCTTCTATCTGATTTTGTGGTTAATTTAGTGGTCGTTTGGTGTGCCCTAAGTGTTAGCCGTAAAATATCAGTTTTGAAATCACCAGTTTTAAAATTGATGAATAAGATCCCTAATTCTCATATCACTGGTTTTAAAAACTTGGTTTTGGGTTTCGTAGTTTTGAGCTGAAAACCGAAATCAGTAAACAGGAGTATCACATGGGTCAACCAATTTTGAAATACAACAATTACGACAATCCAAAGGCACGGAAACACCGTAAAACAATTTACAGTACTCCAAACATAAGGAAAATGCAGCTTTACAATGTTCCACATCATTTTATGGCACACCCGAAGACCCTTTAGTCGGGACTTTTGGCACCATGTCCAATGGCTGCTGCTCAAGTCTCAGACTCTCATGTACGGCTGACATGGTCGTTAATCCACAATTGTGTTTTAGTCCGTGTTTGGAGAAATTTGCAACTGGAAGCACTTCCACTCAATATTTTCTATGTTAAAGCGGGAAGTCAAAAGTGGCTTCCAACTAAAATTTTGCCAAACATGTCCTTGGCAAGTTTTGTTTTAACTAGGTATAGTCTGATCAAATGGATTTGGCTTTTATAAATATGATGGCTGCTTATCTGATTACTATCATCTGTATGTGTTTTTTATTTCAGAAAGGCTGGGAGCATTACAAATGAAGAGGCTGTGTTGACTGCTCTGAAGGACACTCTGCGCTATGGTCTTTTCTTGGGGACATTTGCGGGCACTTTTGTGTCCGTGGATGAGTGCATTGCTGCCCTTGGGGGGGACAAGCGGTTGGTTGTTTATGATTTTTCTTCTTTTTGTTTTTGATTCTGTTGTATACTTATTTTGTTAATTACAGCTGGTAGGCCATGCTAAGCCTGCAGTTTTTGAGTTGACGAGCCTTTAGATTGTAAATGATTGTGGAACAGATTTTGATTGTGGATAACTTTCAGTGATGAAAAGTTCAAGTCTAAAGGCTCATTTGGGTGTTCAATGGGAGCTTGATTAGATAATTTAGATTATGGATTTTTTTTTTTTTCAAAAACAATTGTCAATTGCACCTCCAACTTTGTAAGGACTCACATATAATTAAAAAGTACATATGTAAGATTTTTATTTTAACATGGTCATAGTCGCCAAGGCTGTATAATTAAAAATGTATATATGTCAATTGTATCTCCCTATTTCTTGAGATGTATAGCCTATAACACTGCACTGCAACATCCTTAAATTGTTATGTAAGGAATGAAACCAGGGAACGCACATTGATGGCCCCATCCTCTCCTTTGTTATATCTTCACCTTTAGATTCTTTACCAGCAGCTTGTTTTGATGTTGAATCCACTTGTTCCTTGCATGAGTTCATGCGATGACCTAACCCCTGGCACTTCCAACATATTAAAGAATTCCTACAGGTGTTTGCTAGATGCCCTGGCTCTAGACATCAGTAGCAAAGTAAATGCCTCTGGCCTGTAGAGTCTCTGCCGGAACGAAATCAGAGAGGATAATTGTTGCATGCTTGGCTTCTTCTTGCCTTCGCTCCTTCTTGATAACCTTTCGCCCATTCCCCATCGTCTTCGTCGCAGGTTTCCATGTTACTTGTGGTCCACTTTTCTACTCCTAGAACATGAATTAAGTTGTGATGAAAAGTGAAAGGCACCTCACACCCATATGTACCTACCTTTATGATATCACAATGAACCATAACAATTATAGTATACTATGATTAAGAATTCAAAAGAACCACAACTAAGAGACAACTAACATAGATTTAAGAAGACAACCTCCTGCAGAAAGAGGACAATGCTTTTGTTTGTTTTAACAATTTTCAACAATTTCCATGATTCAATGTTTCCCTGGTATGTTTGTGTTTTATTTAGCTTGACTATTGTAAAATAAGTAGAACATGCATGATTTAGATATTTCTCTCATGGTATAAATAGCCTGAGTATATTTTGGGTTTAGGTAGGGTGTGGTGCAGATGACCCCTATTGAGACGAATGTTTATGTTGGCACACCCTTCTATTTTAAATATTTTGGGGGTCTTTGTTTCCAATGTTGGTAGACATGGGGCATTGCCAAAAACATTTGAACATAACCTGTCAAGTATGGCAGTTGTAATATTTTGTTGGGAACTTGGGATATGAACGTTCTTATTCTATTTAAATTGCTATTCTCATTAATCTTATTTGTTAGCAGCTTATCATCTTGTTTCAGGTTTGTGTTACCATCAGATATCTGTATTAAAATTAGGGGCTGTTGCAGGTGGTACTAGATCACCTCTGGTAGTATGTATACAAAAGTGAAACAAATGATAAACAAGGTTAACCTACGACCTAACTGTGGCAGTTGCATAGCTAGTTGGCCATTAACTTAGAAATAAATAAGTAGATTAGAGTGTAGAATGTCGATGATATCATGATCGGAATGTTTAAGTGGTACTGAGGCTGAAGATAGTGAGTGCATGCTTCTTTGATTATGAATAGTTGAAGGATGAAGAATGGACTTATACTGATCAAGTCCCAAGCTAGGATCCTGATGAGATACACTATTTAGAAAAACAATAAACCCCAGTTTTCTAAAGCAAGAACACTGTTGAACCAAAAAAAATTCAGATATATACACTAGGGTTTTTCTAAAATAAACCCATGTGTATGTGTGCATGATTGCATGCAAAAGACAAGAAAACAAACCTACCTAGGTGTGTGCATGCATACAAAATAAACTAGGGTTCATGGACCTAGTTGTATGCATAAAAGACTTGCAACATGCATGAAATATAAAAATGAAAGAACAAGGGATGAAAGAATACCTTGAACCAGCCCCCAACGCTGCAAAAACCAGCAGCAGCAAGGCACCAACCAGCAGTAAAGGAAGCTCCAACCAGCACAAGAAAGGGAGGGAGCACCAGCAGCAGCAGGGGAAGCAGCCGGCCAGCACAGGAGCAACCGCACCAGCAGGGAGAGCAGCCGCAGCACAGGGAGAGAGAAAAGCCACCAGCCAGCCCCTTCTCCCCCCCCCCACTGGTCCTCTATTAAAAGAAAAAAAGAGAGGGGGAGAGATAAAGATAAAAAAAAGGGGGGGAAGAGTGGAGGAGGACCGGCCGGACCCCCTCCCACCGGTGGCACACACTGGTGCGGGGGACCCACCAGCCCCTCTCTCTCTCCATCTCTATCCTATCTCTCTCTTCCCCCCCATCCTTATCTCTCTCATCTCTATCCTCCCCCTCATCCTTATCTCTCTCTCCTCATCTCTATCCCTGCTGCCGGGCCCCATCCGTGCCCCCCATCGGTTGCCTAGGTGGCACCTGTGGGGGGTCCCACTGGTGGAGCATGCGCCCCCCACCGGTGGCCATCTCTTGGCCTATAAATAGGCCCCCAGGCCCCCAAGCAAAGACACACACAGAGAGCTAAAAAAAATCAAAAGAAGGGAAAACTCTGCTTGGGGATTTCTGCAGAAATAGAGAAAAAAGAAGCTGTCAAAGAAGGAATTAGTGCGTGAAAATAAAAGGACAAGGATACTTTAATTTCTGTTTATTCTTGTAACATTGTAAAACAATAATGAAGTCTAATTGGGTTTATTTCTATTGGTGAAATAGCCCTCTTTTATATGTGGTTTACTCCTATTGGTGGAGTAACCAATCTTTAATGGTCCATTCTTAATAGAATGACCATGTGATTTATGGTTCCCTCTTATTGGTAGAGCGGCCATATGTCCCATGAAACATCTTATTAAGAGGGACTATTATCTATTGGTTCCTCTAATTGAGTTTATTTCTATTGGTGAAATAGCCCTAAGTTGTGATTGGTTTAAGTTGAATAGTTCATTCTTAATAGAATGACCATATGGTCATATGATTTTCTCTTGTTGATAGAGCGGCCATATAACTTATGGATCATTTTATTAAGATGGCTTAAAAAAATATTATTTGATGTGTCTCAATTACTAAAAAAATCTGCATGTCATTTTTAATTTCGGTTTGTTCATATTGGTTGAACGGTCAAAATAACGGCGGTTCCTTCATATTGGTTGAAGGACCATTAAGGGATATCCATAAGTATGTGGTAGCCCTCATGCCCCATTAATTAAGACTATCCTTTAATAGTCTTCATCCTCTTAAATGAACCCAAAGTGGGGACATGCTGCCCAAATGATCTTCTATCCTTTTAAAGGATAATTTCAAGCAATCCACCTTCTTCAAGGGGCCCTAATGAAGTTTAGGCCTTAAAACCTATCTTCTTAGCACTCTAAGATGCCATGAAGTCCTCATGTCCTTGTGAGAACTTAAAAATCCTTTGAGTATCCTTTAAAGGATATTCATGAACCTTTCTAATAAAATAGGGAAGAAATCATGTCTGCGTTGAATTTAGCCAACTTGCTTATTTTCTGCTTTATTAATAAGCTTTATTGGACGGTTAATCAAAGTTACCAATCAATGATTGGTGTAATTAACATTGACCGAGGTCAGTGAGGAGATGTCAAGAATACGGATCCATGCTTGATCCAAAAGAAATTTAGACTTGAGGATTAACCCTAAATTCTCAAGGTCTACAAAAAAATATGAAGAACATGGTTTTCAAAACCCTAAGAATGTTCTTTCAAAATCAAAAGACTCCTTTTCAAAGGTCCAAAAGAAATCTTTTCTAAAAAAAAAAAAATAATAAAAGGAAGTCTCACAAACACCTTATTGTCTGTTTGCAGGAAGGAAAGTTGACAACAATGTCCATCATTGTAATAAATAATTGTATCCAATCCTATGTAGTAAGAGGCGTGAGGCGACCGGGGGTTCGCCTCAGCCTCAAATGCCTAGGCGATGGCCCAATCTGTGACTCCTTATCAGATGAGAGAGACTGTTTGGGACGAGCTGCCTGAGCCATTCCTGCTGTCTCTATACGCACCCTGCTCGGCAGGAGCTTGCATGTCATAGAAGCTATGCCAGTCGAGGGATCTTCATGAACATGCATCACTTACCTGAGGGTGGCATAGATTCCATTCCTACATTTGCAATGTTGGAATGTATGAGACCCTCCATAGGATATCTAGATTCTTTGTAGAGGAACTCAGCAAGACAGGTGAGTTTGGAGGCGATGCGTGGATTGTTTGTGGAGGATCTACTTAGAGCACCTTCACTGGTGTGGATGAACTCTTCCATAATTGGTTTAGGTAGATCTCAACTCCTTTACGCTCTGTATTCAACAGACATCCAGAGACACAACATGATTTCATTAGGGGGTTACTACTCAACTAGAGGCTGACCCATAGATTATGTGGATACTACTAGAGCAGCCAATATGGAGGAACTAGGATTTCGACTGGAGTGGAGGGAAGATAAGATTCGAAGATCAAAGAGGAAGGAAGGTAGAAATTTTTGTCTTCCTCAAAAAGAGGGTTCAAAAAGAGAATGAACTACACTTAAAAGTTGCAGTTGTGAAGTAGTTTGATGATAGATTTCAAGTGGAGAGGGAAGGAAGCTTTATGAGCTATTTATAACGTAGAGAAATTTAAAAAGAATAGCGGTCATGGACAACATTGTCATGAGAAAGGTTTTACTGTACATGAATGATGTAGACGAAATGCATTATAGTATACTGTCTTTTGGTTAAAAAGTAAGTTACCGATCAACTGACAGACTTGATTGTCTAGAGGCTTTCATGAATAGGCCGTAATTGCTCAGAGAACCTTGAGTGACACATCGATCAAGACTGGGTTGATTGGATAAGAGTTTAAAATAATCGATTAGATGAGAGAAGTACATGATTGATTAATGTGAACAAGTTAGATGAATCGATTATATGAGCAAATTTAGGTAATCGATTAAGTGAATATTGACTAGTTGATCAAGTTGAAGTCGATTTAGATTTAGAGAGGATTAATCGATAGATTCAAGGAATCAATTAAGCAGTCTATAAGGTAGATTGAATGGAGATGGAATTTCTGAGCTATCTCAACTTTACCCTTTAGGAGAATTTATCCATTATTTTTTGCTAATAACTTATTACTTCATTATGTCACTAAATATCTTATAATTATGATAGAATGCACATACCTAACTCCCTTCGAATTGATGTGAATCTATCTTCAAGGAGTTTTGTAAAGATATCAACTAGTTGATGCAATGTATCAATAAAATTTATTCTAATGTTACTACTAGCTACATGATCTCTAATAAAGTGATGTCTGACCTCAATATGCATAGTTCTGGAGTACTTATGGGATTCTTTGTCAGATTCATGACACTTGTATTATCACATACATATGAATCCCTTCAAATTTGTGTCCAAAATCTTCCAGTTGATGCTTAATCCAAGCATTTGAGCACAACAACTTCCAATTGCTACATACTCTGCTTCTACTATTGATAAGGCTATTGAGTTTTGCTTCTTGGAAGACCATGAAATTAAGCATCCTGCAAAAAATTGACAAGTACCACTGGTGCTTTTTCTATTTACCTTGCAACCAACATAGTCAGCATTGGAGTAGCCAAGTAGATTAAAGTCGCAACATCTAGGATACCAAAGGCCCAAACCATAAGTATCAACCATATATCTAAAGATCATCTTGACACAGATCAAATGGAATTCTTTAGGATCTCCTTGAAATCTTGCACACATGCATACACGAAATAAAATGTCAGGTCTATTGGCAGTTAAATAGAGTAAGGATCCAATCATACTTCTATAGATTTTTTGATGTACTTTCTTACCTTGTGAGTCAGCATCTAACTTAGTAGAGGTGCTCATGGGAGTTGTCAGAGCTTTAGCCTTGTTAAAGCCATACTTCTTCAGCAAATAATTGATGTATTTGGCTTGATAGACATGAATGCCTTCCTTCATTTGTTTAAATTTGCAGTCTAAGGAAGTAGCTCTACTCTTTTATCATGCTCATTTCAAATTCTCCCTGCATTGACTTTTCAAATTTCTTACAAAGAGACTCATTAGTAGCACCAAATATAACATCATCCACATAAATATGAACAATTAACGATCCCTGCTTGCTGGTACTATGATCAATAAGAAAAGCGCTCAGTCTTTCATACCAAGCTCAGGGAGCTTGTTTCAGACCGTATAGTGCTTTCTGCAGTTTAAAAATATAGTTTGGAGATGCATGCTTTTCGAATCCTAGAAGTTCTATATAAACTTCCTTCTTAATGAATCCAGTCAAGAATGTACTCTTAACATCTATTTGAAAAAACTTTAAATTTAATGTAGATGCATATGCAAGTAAAATTCTAATTGTCTCAAGTATGGTCTATTGGGGCATATGTCTCATTATAATCTATGCCTTTTTCTTGGCAATAGCCTTGAGCAGCTAGTCTAACTTTGTTCCTAATTATCATATCATATTCATCCATTTTGTTTCTAAACACCCATTTGGTGCCTATTATTAGATATTTGATGGTCTAGGCACAAGAGACCAAACTTGGTTTCTCCGGAACTGATTTAGTTCCTCTTACATGGCTAGAACCCAAAATTCATTTGTTAGAACTTCATTGATTGTCCTAAGCTCAATTTGAGATATAAAAGCAATGTAATTACATTGAATGATCTTACTTTTTGTTCTTACTCCCTGTTTAGGATCACCAATGATATTTTCTTTTGGATAATCGTTATAGTATTTCCATTCCTTAGGTAGATCTTCATGAATTTCTTCAAATTATTGCAGATCTTCCAATGGTGGATTTTCCTTTTTCTTCTTGTTCCAGACTTAGATTGTCCATCCTTTTAATACATCATCATTATCACACTTTTCTCTTCCTTTGAAAAATGGATTAGTTTCATCAAATAACACATGTACAATTTGCTCTACTAATAAGGTTCTTTTATTAATGACTTTATAACTATGAGGTTTAGAGATGTACCCCAAGAACAAACTTTCATCAGATTTGACATCTAACATACCAAGGTTGTCCTTACCATTGTTGAGAATGTAGCACTTACATCCGAATGATTTGAGGTGGCTGATCTTTGGTTTCTTACCTTTATACAACTCATAAGGGGTTTTCTTAAGAATTGGCTTGATCATTACCCTGCCGATGATGTAGTAGGCAATGTTGATTGCCTCTGTCCAGAAATATCTAGGTAGATTATACTCTGATAGCGTAGTCTTGACTATGTCTAACAGTGTCTTGTTCTTCCTTTTTGTTATACCATTTGCTGAGACGTCTGAAGGGCTAAGAAATTATGCTGAATTCCTTGTCCTTCAGAAAATTTTGTGAATTCAACATTCTCAAAATCTTCTCCATGATCAGATCTTATAGTTAAAATAGAGAACTTCTGATTTTTCTAAACTACTTTACTATATTTCAGGTAGGCTTCAAATGTATCCGATTTGCTTTTCGAAAATGCAACCCAAGTGAACCTTGAGTAGTCATCAACAATGACAAACCCATAGTTCTTCCTACCTAGGCTGCTAGTCCTCATTGGTCCAAATAGACCCATATGGATAAGTTCCAATGGTTTAGAGGTTGTAACTATTGTTTTGGACTGAAATTAGGTCTTAGTTTGCTTTCTTTTAGCGCATGCTGTACAAATGCCTGAAGTCTTTAGTTTCATCTTAGGTAATCCTTCAATCAGGTCATACTTGATCAGTTTCTGAATCACACAATGACTGACATGACCCAGTCTTCTGTGCCACAGATCAACTTCCTCAAAGCTATTGGCTACAAGACATACATCCTTCTCCTTCAGTTCATGTAGATGCAGTACGTACATGTTCTTGTCTCTGTGAGCCTTGAAGATCACTTCACCATCTTTGGTTATAGTGCATTTTGCTGCTTCAAAAACGACTTTGTGACCCTTGTCACGTAGCTGGCATATGTTTATTAGGTTGTGCTTTAGCCCATCAACACATAGACCATCCTCTATTAGATGTACTGATTTGCTACCAACTATCCCACTGCACACAACTTTGCCTTTACCATTGTTTCCATAGGTAACTGCCCCTCCTTTTGCTAGTAGAGTCTTGAATAGGGTAGGGGCCCAGCTATCTGTCATATGTCTAGAGCACCCACTATCCATATACCATTTGGATGCTCCTAGACTTTCCTGCAAGATCACTTGATAGTTTTAGGCACCCAAACCTTTTTGGGTCCTCTAGAGTTAGTAACTAATGCAGATCCCTTTGGCACTCAAGCTCATTTCCTCCACTTGCAGATTTTGAAAGTGTGGCCCATTCTGCAACAATGTGAGCAACAATCTAAGAGGCCCTTTTCTTTGAGCTCTTAGATGATGAAGCTTTTACAAATCTAGGCAAAGGATATTCATCTAAAGGTTTTATGTTTGTAAAGGCCTTAGAAGGAACATATCTGAGTTCCATCTTTTCTGTTATCGGCCTTATCCTTTCAAGCAAAGGTGAAACATCTTTACCCCTAGTTAGCTTTTCAAGAGAGGATTTTGAATATTAGTTCTCTTAGATTAGCTCTTTTTTTTGTTTTATTTTCATTAATAACCATCTTTCCCTTGTTTATCTTTATTAATTCAGCATGTAGTTCTTGAAGTTTTAAATTATTTATTTTATTTACCTCACAAAGATGTTGGTTTTCAAATTTTATCTTGAGTTAGCCTACTCTAGTTCTGTGTGCTCTGATCTTAAGGAAGTACTCGAGCACTCAATTTATCATGATCTATTTTAAGTAATTTAAGCTCCTTGGATAAAATTTTAAAGTTTTTGTATAGCTCATCAAAGGCTTCTTCTAAAGATAGTTCCTCATCCGAATCTGAACATGATTCAAGAATTAAGTTAGAGTTTACCTACTCATCTTCATGATGAGAGTTGGTTGTCATGAGAGCCAGATTTGCTGCTTCATCTTCTAAGCTTGAGCAAGAGGGATCATCTTCATTTTCCTAAACAGTTGCCATTGCCTTCTTTTTGAAGTACTTCTTGGATTTCTTTGAGAATTCCTTCTTCTGTTCTTCTTCTTCAACTGAGGACACTCGGCTTTCATGTGTCTTGATTGTTTACATTTATAGTAGGTTGGTTCCTAGTTCTTATCCTTATTGCTCATCTTCTTGTAGTACTTCTGACTTAAAGTACTTTGAAGTTTCTTCTTCTAGAGGATTCTTTGAAGTCTTCGAGAGAGAAGAACTTCTTCTTTACTATCAATTCCACTTTCTTCATCTAAGAAGATTTCTTCTGAGCTAGGTAGGTGTTTGCGGGGGATCTATTTCCTAGACCCCTCCGGTCTGGACCTGACCTAGGCATTATCTCTCCTCCTATGTCTGATTATTCGGAAATCCATTTTTTTTTGTTTATCTAGAGGAATATAGGTCGATTTTATATTTTATCGGACTATGAGAGCTTGGGATTAGCCCTCAGGGAATCCGGGACTTCGAATCAAGCGAAGATTCGAGTATATGACCTCTCTCCACTGACCTCGGTCAGTGTTAATTACGCTGAGCAACTGCTCGGCAACCTTTGATTAACCGTCCGTATGATGCCCTTAATCATGCAAAACTACTACTACAGGCAGCGCATGCGTATGAGTATGAAGGCATGTTTTAGGTTGAATCCTTAGCCTCACCCCGATTCGGGGACAATTTTTTATATGATTTAAGATTGATTCCCAGTTATTAGGATTGATTCCAAGTTAGGTGGATTAATTCCAAGTTATACAGATTAATTCTCAAATTCTTAATTCTACAGGGGTTTTTTGCAATTATGCACCTTTTAGAGGTTTTTTATAAGTTATGGAGGTTTTATGAAAATATGGTAGTTTATAAACATATATGAGTGAGTTTTAGAGGTTTCAAACTTTATGGGAGTTATGAAAATCAATTTTTAAATGTTTGAGGGTTTTTTAGTAATGTTACCCTAAACCGGGTTATTATGTTTTAGGATTGATATTCAGGTTATATGGGGAGAAATTTCACTCATGATATGAGTTTTAATATTTTCGGAGTTATATATGTAAATATTATACATAGGGGTATTTTTGTAATTTTGTATTAGGTCTTATGTATATCATTAATGATTTATGCTCTTTCAGATTTTTAATTCTTTGATTTTTTTATTAATTTTATTAATTTTTATGATTAATTTGATTAATTTAATTAATTAATTAATTAATTAAGCATGTGAGAGTATTTAGGCTTATTATGACTTTTATATTATATTTCAGATTTTTACTGTTTCTTACAGATTTTACTGATTTTTCCTGATTTTTTCTTGATTTTTAATTAATTTTATGAATTTTTATTAATTAATTAATTGTAGATTTTTATGGGCTATTTTAGACATAAGTGTGATTTTATTAGGATTTCTGAACTTATATTTAACTTATTTATGGGGTGAGGTTAAGGTTAAGTTGAAGGTGTATGCAGATTTTTCACTTTTATGAAATTATATATATATGTATATTACCTTTAAAAAAACATGGTGGTAATTATATAATTTGTAATGACACACATAAGCACAGAAATTCAGATTTCATTTCGGCAGCAATTCGCCTTATAATAAGGCATTTTTACAAAAAAAAAAAAAAATCCGGCAGAGCTTTCCCTTAGGATTGAACCTTAGGAGAGAGGGCTCTCCGGGACGAAAGAAGATCTCCCAAAATCGCAGCAAATCCGGGTTTGAAAACCCGAATTTGGTCTTCAAATGGGCAGCACCCTCTCTCACAATTTCACCCTTATGTATATGGGCTTTTCTCTATGTATGCATGTGTATACTCCCATGCATATATGTGTGTTTATTTTAGGGAGCCTCGGGGTCCTATTTATAGGCCCAAATTCTCAACCCGGTGGGGGGTGCCACCGGATGGAGTAAGGTGAGGGGAGCCACCGGTTATAGCCTCTCTCCTCCCCTCTCATCATTTTTTTTATTTCACATTGGCCAATAGATGGCAAGAGGGATGAGAGAGAGGGCAAACAAAGGAGGGGAGGGGGGTTTCGGTGGGCACCCCCACCGGTTCCAACCGGTGGGGGGGGGGTGCCACCGGTTGGGCCCCCCACCGGTTGGGAACCGGTGGGGGGTCTCCCCACCGGTTTTGGGAAACCGGTGGGGGGTTTTTCCCCTCCCCATTCTCCCTTCCTTTTTCTCTTTCCAAGGCCCATTAATGAGGGATTTTCAGATCTTGGGGTCTTAGGGGTTTTAGGCCAATGTGAAAGGGGTTTAGCTCCATTAATTCCATGGCTTGGCCCCATGTGAAAGGGGTTTAGGATGGGAGTTAAAGAGGGTTCCACATGGGATTCTTAACCCATGTGTGAATGGGGTTAAGACCCCCCATTAATTCCTCCCATTAAACACCCCCCTCATTTTTTAAATTTAAAAATCTGAAAGAGTGGAGGGAGACCTCCTCTCCCCCCCACCGGTTCCCCTCTTGGAACCGGTGGGGGGGGCCCCCCACCGGTTCCCCCTCTCTCTCCTCCACCCCCCTTATTCCTATTTAAATAAAGGGGGGAAGAGAGAGGGGGTCCACATGCCCTTTGCTGTTTTAGGGAATTTTTTTTTGGAGGTTTTCTTCTCTCTGGTTTGCAGGTTTAATATCCTTGTGGGGCTGATTTTTTGGGCCTGTTAGAGGTGCCTATTGGGCCTCATTTTGGGCTCCCCCATTGGGCCATTTGTTGGGCCTATCTCTCCCATCACTGGGCCTCCGTTTTGGGGCTGATTTAGGTGAGTTTCAAGACTGATTTCACCTTATTTCGGGACAGATTTCAGTCCACTTTGGGACTGATTTTGGGCCTATTTGGGGGGCTTAATGGGCCTCATTTCGGGCTCCCCCATTGGGCCATTTAATGGGCCTGCCTCTCCCATTACTGGGCCTCCCTCCAGGGGCCATTTTGGGCGAGTTCTAGGACCAATTACATCCCATTCCGGAACAGATTTCAGTCCACTTTGGGACTGAATTTAACCCGCTCAGGGGACTGATTTTGACCTCTGTTTTGCAGCATTTGGTGCCCCACTTGCTGCTGCGCTTAGGGTCTCCTTCCGGGTCTCGTTATCGAGGGTTGCAACGGCGGTTCGGGAATTGACCTTGGAAGTCGAAGCGAAAGACTTGGGGCTGTCTTAGGCTTCTTAAGAAAATCTGATTAAGGCCTTCTTGGCCTAGGTATGTTCCTTACCCCATTGCCCTCGTAATGCGAGCCCGTGACTTTATGCAGTTTGATGTTCATCCATATCATAGGCATATATATTTTTTGCCTAACATGGTCCTTTATGAACATATCGCCATGCCTATGTATACGTATTTTCCTATGGAAATCTCACATCGACGTGAGTATGTGTCGTGTGCACATGCATGCATATTCATATGGTGCAAATCTGCATATAGGATTATTTTTGGGTTCAACAGTAGGCTAGCCTTCAAAGCTGTGGAGATTTTCTTTTTAAAGTTGTTCTCCCAAAGTCTTGCCATGTTTATCTCATAGGCCATGAGAGACCCACCGAGCTTCTCAAGGTTCATGCTGCTGAGGTCGTTAGCTTTTTCAATAGCTGTAACTTTGGGAGTCTATTGACTTGGGAGAGATCTCAAAATTTCCGTGGCATGATCTCCATCACTAGACGTCTTGTAGCCCATATATATATATATATATATATATATATATATATATATATTACTGTAACCCATCTCATTTAGAGAAGAAGAAAAAAAGGACAAACTACACTCCGAATTAGGAAGCACATGGAAAGTAGTGCCACAGAGCTCACAGTCCTCAACCAAGAAACAACTAGCAAATCAGCTAAATCACAAACACAATACCTTCACCAGAAATCCACCAACAACTATATATATATATATATATATATATATATATATATATAGTTAAATCAGCTAAATCAGCTATATATATATATACTATATGTATATATAATTTAGCAAATCAGCTAAATCAGCTAAACAACTATATATATATATATATTACTGTAACCCATCTCATTTAGAGAAGAAGAAAAAAGGACAAACTACACTCCGAATTAGGAAGCACATGGAAAGTAGTGCCACAGAGCTCACAGTCCTCAACCAAGAAACAACTAGCAAATCAGCTAAATCACAAGCACAATACCTTCACCAGAAATCCACCAACTACAGACTCTTAATGCTGCTACTCTCCCTAGCCATGCTATGTCCTTTGCAACCGTATTCTCTGGATTGTTCGAGGAAATAAGATTCTCCACTTGTCCCAAACCAATGGAAGGCCCCCAGATAAACTGCCTCAATGATCGAGTAAAGGTCTCAACCAGGATGTGTCAGGTGAATAGACACTGAAGGGAGGGATGCGAACTTTCCTAAACCACAAAAATTGCATAATTTAGTTGTGACAACGGATGAGGAAAATGTGGAGAAAAGGAGAATACGGGACCTTTGTGAGTAAATCTTTCTTGTAGGGAATCCATCAGCAAAAGCATGGAGTTACCAGTTGGTAAGGATTGTTGTATCAGGAGTTAAGAGAAGGGTCACTGGGCCACAATTGCAGAAATGCAGTCAGATGTTTACAGTGTAGTAGTATTGGGCATCATAAGAAATCCTGCATACAACTAAGAATTAATTAGTTGGAGGTGGATGGAGGTTAAGGTAGGTAAGAGGTATCAAGTAGAAACCAAAAGCAAGAGAGAACAGTCTAGGCTTTACTTCGGTAGAGATATTAAGGCTGCGTTTGGGAATCTTCTATGAAGTACTTCTTAAAAAAGTACCTCCAGCCAAAAGTATCTTCCAATAGAAATACTTCTTTGCTTAGAAGTAAAAGTTGTTTGGAACACAAAATAGATACTAAAATTCAAAGCACTTCTCAAGAATTTGGACCAAAATGCCCTTATGATTGCCAAAAATGAACAATACATATATGTACGAAAGGAGCACTAATAGGTGCCAAGTTCTTGCAAGTTGCAAAAATAGTGACAAACATAGGATAATGTCTCCAAGACCATTGAAGTTGTTGAGGTCCCTGCTGCAGTGGCAGGCTTCAGTTCAATTAAATGAAACACAACGCCACCACCCAGGTTCGAACCTAGGCATTCTCCCCTAAACCCAACCCCCCCCCTCTCCCTGGTACCAACTGACCCACGGCCAGCCAGTCCGAGACCACTGAAGTTATCAAAATGAAACCATTAAAAATCCCTTTTAAGAGCCTACATCCATCTACTGTAAGCCTTAAGTTGATAGCGCCTTGTTTGACGAGCAAAAATTTGAAAAGGCTCCAAAATTCGGTACATGACCCAGGGTTCTTATGAAGCACACTTCAAAAGGATAAAAGAAGACCTCTTTTGAAGCAAAACCATAGGTGGGTGGATGGCAAATAGAGATGTTCCCAGTTAGGACTTGGAAGGATGACAAGCTGAGGAGGCTAGCCACTGCCCTGGGTTGCCGACTTGCCATATAACCATGATAGAATCCAGTGTTTGTGCGATTCTCTTGAAACAGTAAACTCAAAAAAGGGTAAGCACGGCTATCCCGGAGGAGAAAACTGCTTCGCACGGAAGGAGAGAATTTCTCCTTCTATGTGGAGGCAATATTTTACTTCCAAAAGGAGGAGAAGCTAAATAATGCAAGATCCCAAATGGTCCCATCAATTATGGAAATGATTCTGAGAGAAGTCAAAGTAATCTAGGAGGACTTCTGGTCAGTTCCCAAATGCAGCCTAAGATTCCCTGGTCGCCTTACATCAATGTAACCAGAGGTAGACGGGAAGAATATGTGGTTATGAGCAAAGGAAAATGAGAGGACAGGTGAAGGATGAAACAGAGCAGATGATAAGAAGTTTTTGAGAAAGCAATATCCCGAAGGTAAAGATTGGTGGATCAGGGAGCTCAGAGATGGATCATATCCAGTATGATGCTTCAACTAAGAAACGGAATGACGAATGCTTGGGGCTGATCTCTGTGCAGATGAGAGAGTTTGCAGTCAGTTTTGAGCCATGGTGCTTTCGAGTTGGTGACTGTTGTACTTATGGGAGGCAAGAAAATCTGGTGTAGGCTTGGGGCGGGGGGGGCGCTGGAGATCCCCTTGCAGCTATCAAATGTAGAGACATATCAGACGATTGTGTTTACCTTTGGCATGCTTAAGGAGGTTAATCAGAGGACAATGGAAGGAAAAGATCTCAGGAATGCAAGAGGTTTGATAGAGATTGGAAGTCTGTTAAATATACAAGAAAGAGTAGCCATCGGGTTCAACAGAAGGAGATACTCGATTAGTACAACAGCAGAGCCCCAACACCAAGCATCCTCCTCTATGTCAGCCAGTCCAGTTGAGTGGACTTGGGCAGTAGCAGTTACAGAATACGAAAAATACAAGCAGGGAAAGGAAATGGTTGAAGAAACAGGGGCACTAGAATCGGAGAAGGAAAAGAGGAATGAGTTTGTGAAAGAGATTCGGTCTAACCCACTGAGTCAGGCATCTCTGGGTGGGTTCAATGCTGAAGACAGCGCCATTCCAGAAAGAGAAAGAGCCAGGGCTTTGGGAAAACAAGCCAGAGATTTCATACAAAATCCCTTATATATTTCCTAAGAATCCCTGGTGGAAGCATACTTATTGTCACATGTTCATTGCACCACCTTCTTAGTTTGGCTTCACTGCATCACCTGCTCAGTGATTGCCCAAGCTCTGCCAATATGCTTATTTATTTACCCTGATTGTAGTGCCATAAGATGCATTAATACTTCCCAAAGTCATTTACTAAAAGCAGCAAGAAGGGGATCAATTAATTTATGAATAACAACTTTTTATTTGTAAACATCCCCAAGTACTGGCCACTCTAAGCAAGGCCGGCAATGAACCGAGCTGCTCACAAGCCACTCACACTCAGCTCAGCTGAAGCTCAACTCAGCTTGATTTGAGCAAGTCAAGGAGCCAAGCTCGAGTTTGAAGCAGGTCTCAACTTGCTAAACGAGCCGAGTATGAGCCCAAGGTAGTTCAGCTCGGTTACTTGCAAGCTGGCTCACATTAAAATAATTTAACAAGTTTATTATGCAATATCAGATCCATCATCCATTGTTGAGTTAACTTACGAGCAAAACTCACCTGGGTAGCTCACTATTGCTCTTTGTACGTGACGAAATGCTTATAGGCTGCTGAAATTTTATAGATTTACAGCATGGGACTAAAAGCCCCTTGTGGCATGCCCAAGGTGCACCCCTGCAGGCAGGCGGGCCAGTGTGTCCGAGTGCACAGGCCGCCCCACCTGCCTGTGGGGGAGTGCACTGGGCATGCTGCAAGGGACTTTTAGGCCCCTTTGGAAACAAATGTTATTGTATTGATTTTGCCCAAAATCAACTTCTAAATGTCATATTAAAAAGGTACAGATTTTGGCAGGTGATTTTGAATTGTGAAAATCTCAATTGGATGGTTAAAAGGTAAAAAGTGGATTTGAAATTCTGTTTACATAAATATCCTTATTGTTTGTTATCTTTTGAAGATTTCATGAGCATATTTGGTCCATTCCTTTCAAATCTATACTTACCAACCATTGGAATCTATTTCTCTTTTTCAAAAGTTCACCTTACCCAAGGTTAGGAAACCCAGGATCGGGTCCCAGATCTGTCGACCCAAAACCGATCGGATCGGCCAAAACCCCGATCCGATCCGGGTTGATCCTGGCTGAGCCAAGTTTGGCTGGATCGGGCAGCAGAAAAAAAATAAATAAAACAAATAAGAAAAAAAATTAAAAAATATAAAACACAAGTCCAATACATAGTTGTGTTGAATTACATTGATTTGAAGTACACAAGATACTGTTGGACAAAAAAAACTTGAATAAACTTATATAAACTTACATTTATTCCAGACGTACATTATATAAACTTACATTTATTCTAGTCAAACTAGCCATTGGGGCCCAGATCGGCCTGATCCGAGCCGATCCGGCTCTTGGAATCGGCCAGGTTACCCGGAATCAGCAGGGTCAGCCGAAATCCGATCTGGATCGGCCGATCCGAGCCGAGTATTCAATCCTTGACCTTACCCAACTTTTGAAGAAAGTTTCCCCTCTTCCCCCAAAGTGTCTATCTCTCTCCTCTTTTTAAAATCTCTTAGGATTTTAGATAATTGTATAACCGAGACAAATCTTATGCATTTGGAAACACCATTGAGATTCCATTCATTGGAATCTAAGTATGTATTTCCAAACGAAGTCTTAGTCCCATATTGGAAATCTAACTTTTTGTTTCATGCCCCTTCCATGTATAAATTTGAACTCCAGACTCCCTACACTTGTTCTTTCTACTGGTCTAGGCCAAACAAAACCAAGTGGTTAACCCAACAAGCTAGGGTCGAGCTCGGCTTAAGGTCGGTTTTGCGACCCTGAGCACGACCTCAAGCTTGGCTCTATGATTGAATTAAAGCTCGAGCTAGGCTCGAGCTCTTTCTTCTTTATTTTTCTTTTTTTTTTTCTTTTTTTTTTGCAAAAAAGAACTTCAACTTGCCAAAGCTCGGCTCAGCTCAACTCATTGCCACCCCTAAGAATCCTACATAGGGTTCGCAATAGACGAGGAGATCAGCAAGAATAGCTCTACATAGAATAAGTCATCCCCATGCATGAGAAAGTCCCCCATAAGTTTCAGCCTCACCACCATCCCATGACGCAGGAACATTCACAGTGCATACAACATCCCATTTGTAATGAGCCTAATTGTCATGCTCATAATATGACATTAAGCATGAGAAGCATAGAAAGAAAAGTAACAATAAAAATAGGTAGGATAAGAGAAGGACATACGGAAGGGATGATGCAGCGACAACTGAACCATTGAGAAAGGAATGGGGACCTGCAACAGAAGAAAATAGGCTTTTACCAGGGGGAAGGGGGAAGGAGACTGTAGAAGGTGAACCCAATGAAAAAGCAGGTAAAAATAACTCATCCAATGTTGCTAGGCAAGGTAATGATTATGAAGGATGGATAAAGGTTATCAAGAGAAGAATGAGAAAAACAGAGTATCGGTCTGCATGGGAGAAATTGGAATTTTTGGGCACATACATCATGACCAGCCAAATTTTACAATGCCCTGGCAAGGGGCACCAATGGGGCTACTTCCACATGCTAAAGCTCAAGTTTGCAAAAAGTACCAGAAGTCCAATTCTCCTCATCATCTCCATTGAGAATATTTGCATTAGAGACTGGCTCTTGTTTATAACTGACGTACATATGTATTTATATTAATACGTGATGGAGAGCTGTGAAAATTTTCCTATCTAACTCTTTTATAGCTTAGCTTGATGTTCATGTAGGAAAGGAACTCTCCCCCTCCACCGGATTGTAGTACTACCTACTCATGTATGATATAAAATTGGCAGCGCAATTTGCAATAATTTTCAGAAAAGAAAAAGAAGAAGCACATACTAAAGTCATTCTCAAAAGCTAAAGGGCAGAAACAATATAGGAAAAAAGATACAGAAGCAGATTGCAGTAACTACAAAATGTTTTGTGCACACCAACTGAATTTACCCAATATGTGAACCAAGTTAAAGAGAAAGTTGAAGGATCATGCAGCAGTTCTAAGCATAGTAGTCAATCCCGTCCCGGCCTGTCCTGTCCCGGCTGGGACGTCCCGTCCCAGTGAGAAAATGGGATGGGACAGTTTCTAGTCTGCCCCAATATGTGTCCCGGTCTGTCCCGGCCCATCCGGGCCAGTCCCGGTCTGTCCCGACCCGTCCCGGCCTGTCCTGGTCAGTCCCGGCCTTTCCCAACCAGAATTTGTATTTTCACATAAGATTTTCCTAAGTACTTAAACTCCTTATAAACTTATTTTGGGAAGTTCATTTGATGAATATACTCATTTATAAACCCATAATTCTATCCTCAATGCTTCTATTGCATTAATTTTATGTTATTTATATGTTTATATGTTTATTTTCAGATTATTATTGTATACGTATGTTTTATATTTGTTGGCATATGTATGGAAAAAATTATGGGACGGGACACCGGAACGTCCCATCCCAGTAGTTCTCAGACCATAGGATACAATGGATGGGGGGAGAAGATATACAAAAGGACTTCCAGCACGGAGAACAAACCCTTACATAATGCTAGAGAAAAAAATTGACATGACTATATCAATAAAGTATTCCTTGTGTACATGAATACAATTAGAGAATGGAAGGCTGGCAGACAATTTTTATCAGCTGGTAGCAGATGGGTGCTGTCTAGTGACTTGGGACAAGGTGTGCAGAAGTAAGGATCAAGGTGGTGTAGGTTAGATTAAAATTGGCACTTTTTTATCAGGCCTTACTTTCTAAGCGGATTTGGAGAATGGGAGAGGAGGAGGATGCTATGTGGGTTAAGATAATTAGGGGGAGATATTATCCAGGTGCTTCCAAATGGGATATTCAGCCTACTTCATCTTCAAACATGTCTCCTGTTTGGAGTTGTATCAGTAAAATGTTTGATCCAATTTTGCCTGCATATCTTATCAAGTGGGCAATGAACGTTCGGTAAGGTTCTAGGAAGATAAATGGTTTTCTACTCAGCCTCCGGCTATGGAGTTCCAACATTTGTACCAAATATCAGATGACAAAGGCAAAACAGTGGCTCAGATGTATTCTCAGGATCACTCTAACCCATGGAGTTTCTCTTTTAGAAGAAACTTCACTGCTATGGAGTTTCAACAAATGGTTCAACTGTTGAGTATTATTCAGAACATTGTGCTGATTCGTAATTGTGAAGATAAAAAGTTACGAGCTTGGAGCTCCAATGGCAAGTTCTCTGTAAGTGCAATTTCCAGAGAAATCTGTAATGGTGGTACTAGAGTTTCCTGGAAGGGGACAGTTTGGTCTAACCTTCTGCCCAGCAAGATTAAGTTATTTATATAGAAGATAGCTCTGGGGAGACTTTCCACGATGGATAGAATCAGGAAATTTTCCCTAGTTCCCAAGCTTTCTTGTGTGTTTTGTGGTTGTTTTGATGAAGATGCAGACCACATATTCTGTCACTGCAGACCACATGTTTTGTGGACTTCCTGCTGCAGGTTCCTTCACATTTCCTGGGAAGAGCCTACAACTGTGATCAAGCTGATGGAGTGGTGGGATAATGTATGCCCTGTTCTATCTGAGAGAAAGTTGTGGTCTATCATTCTGCCAGCTTTTCTGTGGGGAGTATGGACAGAAAGGAATTCCAGAAGATTTAGACAAGAATTAAATGCTATTCAGAGTATTGTGAGAAGAATGACTGTCTGGGTTTCTGAATGGGGAAAAGCTGCAAGGAATTTGGAACTGGAAATAACATGACTGTTGATTACAGCAGTGGCAAAATATTTAGAAGATGTTGGAGTGGAATGGTTGACCCGACTGTTTAACAAGATCCTAATATCAAAGAAAATGCCAGATGAATGGAGGAAGAACACTCTTGTACCTATTTTTAAAAACAAATGAGACATCTAGGATTACTCAAATTATAGAGGAATTAAGCTCATGAGTCATACTATGAAGCTGTGGGAGAGAGTTGTGGAACATCGTTTACATTCTGACACAACTATCTCGGCCAATCAATTTGGCTTTATGCCGGGTTGATAAACTATGGAAGCTATCTTTCTCATCAGGAGCTTGGTAGGGAAATATAGAGATTTGAAGAAAGATCTACATATGGTGTTCATCGATTTGGAGAAGGCTTATGATAGAGTTCCAAGAGATGTCTTATGGTGGGTGTTGGAGCGTAAGAGAGTATCTACTAGGTATATACAAGTATTAAAAGACATGTATGAAGGAGCAACTACTAGTGTCCACACGGTCAGAGGGAAAATAAGAAAATTTCCTATTTCTGTTGGAGTGCATCAAGGATCAGCAATAAGTCTTTACCTTTTCGCATTAGTTATGGATGATTTAACAAAAGATATACAAGATGACATTCCGTGGTGTATGTTGTTTGCGGATGATCTTGTATTGATAGATGAGACGCAAGAAGGAGTTAATAGAAAACTAGAGCTTTGGAAGAGTACTTTAGAGTCTAAGGGTTTCAAGTTAAGTAGAACTAAGACAGAATACATGCTTTGTAAGTTTAGTGAAGGTCGAAGAGGCGAAAAAGAGGGAGTTAACTTGGATGGGATGGCAATACCCCAAAGCACCAATTTTAAATATCTTGGTTCGATCCTCCAAGAAGACGGAGGGTGTGATGAGGATGTTAGCCATAGGATTAAAGCAGGATGGTTGAAGTGGAGACTTGCCACGGGAGTCTTGTGTGACCGCAAGATCCCAACGAAGCTGAAAGGAAAATTCTACCGTACGGCGATAAGACTTGCAATGCTATATGGTAGCGAGTGATGGGCGATGAAGGGACAACATGTCTTCAAGATGAGTGTTGCTGAGATGAGAATGTTAAGGTGGATGTGCGGGCATACTAGGCTAGATAAAATTCGTAATAAGTATATTAGAGAAAAGGTAGGAGTGGTACCAATTGAGGATAAATTGAGAGAATGGAGACTGAGATGGTTTGGGCATGTTAGGCGTAGGCCTAGAGAGGCTCCAGTTAGAAAAGTGGAGCATATTAGGATAGAGGAGGGGAAGAAAAGAAGGGGTAGACCTAAATTAACTTGGAAGAGGGTAGTACAATATGATTTGGAAGCTTTAAATCTTTCAGAAGAGATAGTCCAAAATCGTCTAGAGTAGAAACAGAGAATCTATATAGCCGACTCCAATTATTTGGGATTAAGGCTTCGTTGAGTTGAGTTGAGTAATGGTATCATCTTATTACCTTGATAAGAGATACCTGGGGTATTTTTTCGTAGGGGGCTTTTGCTTGTGTTTGTTAGAGTTTGTATGAGTTAAGAGCTCCCATAACTCTCACTAGTGTATCTGTTGTTTCTTTTACTTCTAATGAATGTGTGGCCTCCATTTGGTCACCTTCCAAAAAAAAGAATACAATTAGAGAGGAAAGAAGTTTTTGATCTTACAAGCCTTTTCTACATAACATGACGTCCACAATTATTTCGCCAAGTGTACTAAGCTCTCCCCACTAGCTAATAACATTCCCCAATAACTCGGGCATATATGTTACAAGCAAACAACTTTGTCCCAATCATATTAATAAGTCTAAAATAACCGCTTCATTATGCACCAAACCTTAAGATATTTAGCTTCCAATATGACCTCATCATCCTTCCCTAGAAAAGTATTCATAATAACTGCTTTGTCTCACAGGACATGAACCATAGAGCAAGAAATACTCTTAACAATAATCAACATACTAATGGTTGCCCACTTGTCCAATAATATTGCTATCAAGCATAATACAGTACCCAGAAGATGAGTCCTTTAGATGACAAAACTAACCCCTATTTATTCATCATCCATTCTCAATTTCTCATCGGAAAGCAGCATCATAGGTCAGGTTCTTCGAAAGAACTTCGGATAAAGGAGTAACTGTTCATATGACTTTGTCCACAGAAACAGGTCGAAGGGACTTCAAGAACCTTAGCTAATAGTTTCTTCTTCCAAAAGTTTCAAATAGAGCAGGGTGCAGACCGCATGTTGAGAGCATTTGTGAACAAGCTTCATCTTACATCTACCACTGATCTCATTTTACTTTGGGAATCTCCTTTGTTGGGTAGACAAGAAGATGAAAGCTATGTAATTCATTTATATTGTTCTTTCTCTTCATTCTTCAGATGGGTACCTAACCTATCTGATTATGATTTTGATTGTACTACCTCTGTTTATTTTTCAATAAAATTGGTGGTGCAGTTCTTGTTAGTGTTTGGGTATCCGACAAGCTAATTCTAGGCCGTGTAGACTCAATTTGTTGTACAATCTTGTTCAATATAATTAAGTGGTAATTAGAGCATAAACTTGTAATATGTAGATTGATTTACGTTGTCCCTAGGATATGTGGTTGTAAAATCAATTTCGAGATAGGATCTCGATGTGAGTTTGATTGTACATGGACACGTACCATAAATTGTTCCCGATTGAATAGTAATCACTATGGGGCATTGATTACTCGTAAATCGGCACGCATGATATGTAGATGACCAATCTCACGGTCACAAGTGCGGGACACCAGCACATATGTGTTGGTGTTCATCCTGTGAGGATGTTTACTGAAATGATCTGCTGATAGATCTTCAGATAGTTAATTATACCTAATGTCAACTGTAGATCCATTTGTCTCAGTAGTATTGTTGATCCTTTGACCTGAGACATTAATGGGGTCTTGCGTAAGGATTGATGTGGTTTAATGTTTGGTTAAGTGACTTTAACCATAAGTCATGAAACACCGAATTATTAGCCACATCGGAATACATGCGAAGACCGTTAATAGTCAAGAGGGGATCGCTCACTGTCAGGTATATCTCGGACAATTAATGAGTCATGACATGGACGCTCCAATAAACCCCTGGCCAGGGTGGTATCGGTTCGTTTGGAACGAACATAAAGTTATTAAGGAGGTTATGGTCAGACGACACGATCACTGACTGTTTGACATAATTATACCACATGATCGTATCGGACTCATAGAATGAGCGAGGGATTATAGCGATACGGTAACTGATGATTGACAGGTGCCAGACAGGGTGAAGATTTTCCCAACATCCTCTGAGATCACGCGGATTTGTTTGACCCAACGTGATCAAAAAGTCAGCATCAAATTAAACGGTTATTGGGAATAATCGGTTTAATTTACTTCTAATTAGATTAGAAGTTAATGGATCTCTAAACTATAGTGATAATGGGCCTAGAGGATCATATACAAATAACTCTTGCAAAACGGAATATTATTGTATAGAAAAATATACTAAAGCATTAGATTTTTTTGGGAAAAGAATTTGTAAATGACTTAAAAATATGTATACAATTGTAAGGATTGAGGTTTTGGATCCAGTTATCGGGTCAGTTTCTGGGTCGGATCCCCTGCTTTAGGCCTTGATGGATCTGGGGAGTACCTTCTAAATGACGTCTAGGATGCACGACGTCTTTTGAACGGCGTCCCGCTGAGTGGACGCCATTTAGTCGAGTGGCTGTTGTGCCACGTGGACGCCACGTGGGCGAGTTTCGGGCCGCGAGAGTACGGCCCTGTCTTGTCGTCTGAAAGGCGTCCTCGATGGACGACGCCATTCAGAGTACGACCCTGGATTGTCAGTGTACGGCGCCGATCTTGTCGTCTAAACGGCGTCTTGGTTAGGTGACGCATTTCAGAGTTCTGTTAGTACGGCCCGTCATGTCAACTGATAGGCGTCTATACTTTACGACGCGTTTTACCCAGCTTCTGCTTAACCTCGCGAACCTCCTTCCTTTCCCTTATTTTCTCCTCCCTTCTCTCTCTCCTCATTTCCTCCGGCGGCTCCGGCGATCTCTCCTCCCCCTCCATCTTATCCTCCCACCATTTCACCTCTCCCTCTACTCCATCGACCTCCTAACTCTCACCACTACCACCACCACCTCCTCCGCGGCGTTTTCTCTTCGGACGGCGGCCGACGTCCCGGTGGAGTAACGACGTCCTCGGCGGTACCGGCAGCAGCGTGGGGGCAAGACGGGTTGGCGGCTTGGAACTTGGAGGAGTTCGAACAACCGGTAGGGTGACGATTCCCGTAGTGTTTCACTTAAAAACCATGTTTTCCCGCTTTGAAACATGATGCGTGTAAGGGATTTTTGGGTAGAATAAGCATGTTTAGGGACTTTCTTGATGGATATGGTGGTTTCTATGAATGTAGATTTGTGGGTTTTCATGTGATGGATTGGTTTCCCTCTTCGTTTTCCCCTTCTTAGGTGTTTTTGGGGCGAATTTGAGGTTAAAGGGGACCCTCGGGTCGAGTTGCAGGAACCAGGTTTCTGACGCTAAATGACGTCGTGCTAGGACGACGCCATTCAGAATGGCGACGGGTTAGGACGACGCCATTTAGACAGAAATTGTCCCGGCAACGGTTTCTGTCAGAGGGGACTTCTGTTGTGAATGGCGTCCAAGTACAGTGACGCGTTTTAATAGACGGCTACCTACGGCGACGCTTTTTAAGCCATATTCTGAGGCCGAGATTTCATGAACCAGTTTATGAGGCTTGAATGGCGTCGGCCTTGGGCGACGCGATTCAAGAAAGAACCACATTAATTAATGCTATTAATATGTGTCTACACCGTTAGATAGTTCAGTTAATGTATACTTTAAATATACTCGATGATGATGGATTCTATGTGACCTGATTACACTGCTTGTGTTTCGTGCGACTGTGGACTTTTCACTTGACCGGATCGCACTATGCTGTGTTTTGTGCTACTGTGGACCTAGAGTGACAGTTGTAGCGCTTGACACCCTGTGTCGGTGTGGGAGGGACACAGCGCCGATGGGAGCAGTGGCGGGGTGACGCCTAGTGAGAAAGGGTCACCTGGTGAACTCCGAGGTTTGCTAGTACCGGTGTCGGAGAGGTACCTGTGAAGTGTCACTCGTGCTGGGGGAAGGAGTAACCACCTGAGCCAGTTGGGCCGGAGTAGCTAGCGTGCTATCCGAGGGGTTACTGATTGGTCTCAGCGGGTCGGTGTTTCCCACTTTCGTTTGTTTGGTTGGCGTGTTTTGCCGAGACGTTGGTTGTAGGCTCCCTGGTAGAATGGTTTCAGAGGTATGCATATTATATTTCGAATGCATGTGATTTATATCGAGATTTAGGAGTAGTAATTATTGCTTTACTTGCTTACCTTATCTTTAGTTACGTTTCTGCACTTGTGGGTGTGCGTGTAGGCAGTGGGGATCGAATGATCCCTACTGAGTCTTTTCGTTGAGACTCACCCATGCGGTTTTCAGGTGAGGGTTCCAGACAGGCTTAGCGAGGAGAGTACTGCTTCGAGTTGCGCGCCAGCAGCTGTTGTTTCGGAGTATGCCCCGATGTAGTTGTTATTTTATTTTCTGGCCTGTACGCTTAATTATTTCTTTTCAGTTGGAATATGTAATTATTTGCTGTGTTGTGTCGCATTGTAATAACTTTTAAATTCTTGCACTTCTTTTTTAATTCAATGCGATGAGAATGTTTAGCTTAGTTAATTATTTATTTTCTAGACTTATCTAGATCCTAGTTTTGTTCCAAATTAATGATTCGGTACCTATTTAGTAATCGGATCCCCGATTATAGGGTGGCGGGTCGTTACAACAATAATATTAAGGGCATATATATAATATATGTATTATTAGGCTTATGTGACAAATGAGCTAATAATAACATATTAAGATTTAATATGCCCTTGAGTTTATTTTAACCGTGATTACTTTTAGCCGAGGCAGTTAAAACGGGGATTGGTTGAAATGGGCGATTCAAACTGCCGCCTTAATTGATCCTATAAATAAACCCGTATTCTCCTAGAACCCGCAACCTAATTCTAACCATTCCTAAAGCTTGTCGTCAAGAAAGAAGAGTTGGACTCTTCTTACTCTCCCTCCTTCTCTGTCGTCCAGGAGCAAGAGGAGCCTTGAGGTGAGGCTTGTGTTGTGCGGGTGGAAGGAGATAGAGCTCTGTTGCTGTGAGGGTTCGTGTGGATTAGCTCTAGAGGTCGTACGCTTGTGCGGCTCGTAGCTTCGAGGAGTTCGGCATCGATCTTTGTAGAACAACGTGTTCTACGCAAGGTGAAAATATGTGTATGATTTTTAGATCGTTTTTGTTGCATCAATCAGAATCCGTAACTAGTTAGAGAACTCATTTTATTTTATGTTCTTCCGCAGCGAACGATTTCCCGAGGGTTTCAACCGGACCCAACAGTGGTATCAGAGCCAGGTTTAGGCTCCTATTGATGCAACTGGGAAGAACGGTCTGTGTTTTAACATCATGCTCGAATTATTATGTTTTCTTCAATTTTATTTTAAGTTTTTGGGCTTGAAAATTTTATTTTTCGGAGAAGTGGGAATCTGGACGGCATAAAGAATAGCCGTTCATGTGAACGGCAAAGGTGCTGCCGTCCACATCTTGTGGATGGCCAAGTGGGTTGTCGTCCATAAAATGTGGACGGCAACATGGGTGGCCGTCCACATGCTAGTGGACGGCACCCAAGGTGGCCATCCACTAGCATGTTGAGGTACCATTGGTTGTTGTCCACCATGTGTATGGCTTTTGCATATTTAATTATTTCTGTACGGCGGGTTTTGTTGCCGTTTTTCCCACTGAAAAGTGCACTAGAGCAGTGAGCCTGCGCGGCACACTGCTCTAGTGTTCTCTCCTGCAGTGGCGTGCGGCGCACTGCGCTGGCTCGGAAAATTAAAATTTTTCTCAAAATTAAGATAATTGTCGGAAACATATTAACTAAATTTGATTTTAATTAATTTGACAATTATCATGTAAATTTTGGGATTAATTGAAGATTACGTATAAATTCAAAATTTTTGAATTTTTAATTATTAGATAATTGTTAAATTCAAATTTTGAATTTTAGAGAGGATTATCGTTAAATTCAAATTTTAGATTTGTAAAATTATTGGATAATTTTAAAAGATTCAAATTGTGAATTATAATGAAGGATAATTGAAGACGATCATTTAATTAAATTTTATTCTATTTAGTTTAATCATTAGATAATTAATTTGAATTTAATTTCATGATTGTCTTAATTGTCGTATTTGATTGAATTTAATTATAAATTCATGTATGCATCCTCTTATACGTATGGAATAATTATGTGCATGGATGTTACTGTGATGCCAATTTTTTAATGTAACAAATGGATTTTTCAAAACTAATCATGACCAAAATTTCTTGAATGCACAACCCATGATTTCAATCCAAATATAAGGATTATTTTCAAAATAACCCTTGTGTGATTGATGTGATTGTGTGTGGAATGGTAGGTGATCATGGACTTAGAAATCAGTCCAGTTCGTTTGAGGCTTGCGAACCTCCCTTCTCTCTATTTAATTTCCAATGTCATTCTATCTTCCTCAAATGAATGTACTCGCCTTAAGGGCTGCTGAAAATTATTAGCATGTGATTCACTTTCCGGCCTGCGAGCCGTGTAATTTTTGTAATTAATGCTGCGGATGGAATTTGAAGGCACGAAGGACAAACTGCGAGGATGATCCTGCTGCTTGGGAAGTAGGCTGGATATCTATGTAGCTTAGAGTCCATGATCACCCAAATTTATTTATTTGTATGGGATGCATTTATTTTGAGCAATTACTAGGTACTGTAAATATATATCTCGAATATATTTATTCTACCACGTAAGATAAGACCAAGATAAAAGCAGAATTTCCTCTTTTTCAAATATTAGATCTGTAAACGTGACTCTAGAAGCCGTCGTGGCTCTCCACCATCATAGGGTGATTGAATGCCATATCTCATGGATTTGTTATGCTTTCCACAAGGTTCATGATTTGTTGGCAGGATCTCAGCCCTAAAACTTTGCTTCAATAGGATGAGGAACTGAACTCCGCCTTATTGTGCTTTCCACAAGGGTCTAGTCACGAACTCATTACTGTGTAGTAATGGTGGTGTGATCTAATTGGGAGTATCCTTTGTTGTGCTTTCCACAAGGAGATGACTGCTCGGGGGCTAAAAGTCAGATATTGCATTGAATGCAAGTACTGGTAACTGCCTAAGAGATGGGATGCGATTTATTGTGCTTTCCACAAGGTCACACCTCAGTTTTGTTGGGATTCCGACCCACTAGGATGATCGTCGTGATCTCCCGTTCTATGTGATTGAGGGTCATATAGTTCGACGCAAAATAGTGGAGCTAACTAAGATAGAAAACCACATCTAAGTTAGAAACTTGAATGTATGCTAAAATATTGTCTTTTATTTTTCATCTAGATCATCATGTCGTTATCAAATCCTCTCCGTAGCATCTTGGATGCAAACAAATTGACTGGACCTAATTATCAAGACTAGCTGTGTAATCTGCAAATTGTCTTAACAACCAAAAAGATTGTGTACGTGTTGGACACGATTCAACCTGAGCCTCCTGTTGATGCTGAGGAGGGTGATCAATTAAATTACACAAAATGGTCGGAAGATTCTTCCCTTGCACAATGTTATATATTGGCCTCTATGGCTCCCAATCTACAGAGGCAATTTGAAAAGACAGATTGTAGAGTTATACTTCTCCAACTACGTCAGCTCTTTGGGGAGCAGGGTAGGATAGAGAGGTATGAGGTCTCCATGAAACTTTTTAAGACAAGAATGTCTGATGGTGCTTCAGTACATGCCCATGTACTGAAAATGATGGAGTGGATAAAGAGACTAAATGGGCTAAGATTCAAGTTGGACCTTGAACTTAGCATTGATCTCATTCTCCAGTCATTGCCTGAATCATTTTCTCCCTTCATCATGAACTTTAACATGAACAGGATTAAGGTTTCTTTGTCTGAACTCCTAAACATATTAAAGAGTGCTGAAGGGACCATGCAGAAGGAGAAACCATCTTCTGTAATAATTGTTGGTCAGACCAACAAGAAAAGGAAGGCCGCCCAGACACCCAATAACAAGAAAGGAAAGAAACAGACCAAGGGTAATCAGATCACCAAGGCAGGCAAGGGCAAAGACAAAAAGGATGAAAAAGACAGCAAATGCTTTCGGTGTGGACAGATTGGTCACTGGAAAAAGAATTGTAAGGCAATTCTAAATTAAGGTATTTTTGTCATTGACTTAAATTTGTCTTTTTTGAGATCCACATCATATGTATTAGATAATAGATGTGCATCTCATATTTGCAATTCTTTGCAGGTGTTGACAAATAAGAGAAGACTTGACAAAAAAAAGATTAAACTAAGGATGGGAAATGGAGCTTTGGTTACTACCAAAGTAGTGGGGACTGCTCGTCTTACTTTGCCTTCTGGGATAATTCTGGAGTTAACAAAGTGTTATTTTGTTCTAGAAATTATCATAAACATTGTATCAGTTTCCTGCTTAAACAATGTTAGTTACTCTTTGACAATAACTAACACTGGATGCTCTATCATCAATAATAGTTTGATTATAGCTAATGGTTATTTGCTCAATGGATTATATGTATTGGATACATGTAATGATGTAATGCAGGTTTTCGGTGATAAGACAGAAAAAGTAAATCCTACATATCTTTGACATTGCAGGCTTGGTCACGTAGGAGAGAAGAGGATTTCTCACATATTGCTCAAATGGATATTTGAATTCATTCGAATTCAAATCATTTGATACCTGTGAGTTGTGTCTCATGGGGAAAATGACCAAAACTCCTTTTAGTAGACATGGTGAGAGGGTTACTGACCTTCTAGAACTCATACACACGGATGTATGTGGACCCATGTAAATAGGGGCTAAAAAAGGATATCTCTATTTCATCTCTTTTATTGATGACTTATCTAGGCATGGCTGTGTATTTATTGAGATATAAATCACAAGCCCTTGAGAAGTTTAAGGAATATAAGAATGAAGTAAATAATTAGTCTAATAAAAGTATTAAAACTCTTCGATCGGATCGAGGAGGTGAATACTTAAGTCACTTCTTACCTGAAGGACAATTGAATAATTTCTCAGTGGACCTCATCGTATACACCACAGCATAATGGTGTATCTGAAAGAGAAACAGGACCTTGTTGGACATGGTCCGTTCCATAATATCCTTGTCAGGATTATCTTTGTCTCTATGGAGATATGCCTTAAAAACAACAGCCTACTTATTGAACAGGATTTCAAGCAAACCAGTTCCTTTTACACTATATGAGATATGGAAGGAAGGGAAATCAAACTTTAATCACATTAAAGTTTGGGGATGTCATGCCCATGTGAAAAAGAATAACGTAGATAAACTAGAGTCGAGAACCGACAAGTATAGGTTTGTGGGATATCCAAAAGAGACTTTTGGATATTATTTCTATCACCCTTCTGAGCAAAAGGTCTGAATGGCTAAGAGAGCTATATTCCTGGAGAAGGAATATCTCCTCCAGAAAAACAGTGGGAGTCAGATAGAACTGAACGAGGTCCATGAACTACAAAATGGGGATAGTCTCATTGGATGAGACGCTACCTTTAGAAAATGCTCAACATAAAATACAGATATTACCAAGATCTGGTAGGGTACTTAGAGAACTTGAGAGATATGTTAAACATGTCTCTAACAGTTCGTGTAAGGTCCAGATAAATGAGGATGATGATCCTCAATCCTATCAGGAAACAATTCGTAATTCTGACTCCGAGAAATGGAAGGAGGTTATGGATTCGGAAATCCACTCTATGTATACCAATCAAGTTTGGAACTTGGTTGATATACCTAAAGGGAAAGTCCTTATCGACTGTAAATAAATCTTCGAAAGGAAGATAGGAGCAGATGGACAAAATGACACTTATAAGGCTCGACTGGTAACAAAGGGGTATCGTCAAAAACAAGGAATTGACTATGACGAAACTTTTTCACCAATAACAATGAAAAAGTCAATTAGAATCCTCCTTGCCATTGTAGCATACCTAAATTATGAGAATCTGGCGGATAGATGTGAAGACAACTTTCCTTAACGGAAACTTGTCAGAAGAGGTGTACATGGTACAATCTGATGGATTCACATCTAAGCAGTATCCCAACAAGGTATGCTCAGGAGATTCAAGTTGAAAAATTCCAAAAGATGTCTCATTCCTATGAGACATGAAATTTACCTGTCTAAGGGCATGGCCCCTAGAACACTTGAGGAAGTAAAACACATGAGTCAGGTACCCTATGCCTCAGCGATAGGGTCGATCATGTATGGCATGCTATTATTCGCCCTGATGTGCCTGATGCTTTGAGCATTACCAGCAAATATTAAAGTGATCTAGGCGAGGAGCACTAGACAGCAGTGAAATGCATCTTTAAGTACTTAAGAAGAACTAAAGATCTTTTCTTCCTATATAGAGGAAAATAGGACTAGCAATTAAGAGCATACACAGACTCTAGTTTCCAGTCAGATTCGGATGATAGCAAATCTATGTCTGGATTCGTATTTATGTTAAACGGAGGGGTAGTCAATTGGAGGAGCTCCAAACAGAAAACGACTGCGGATTCAACGACAGAGGTAGAGTATATAACTGCGACTAAAGCTGCCAAGGAAACGATCTGGATGAAAAAATTCATCTCGGAACTTGACATAGTTCCCAACATATCGGCTCCCATCCTATTATTATGTGATAATAATGGGGCCATCGCCAAGGCGAAGGAACCTCGATCTCACTAAAGGTCGAAGCATATTTTAAGGCGCTTCCGCCTGATTCAGGAGATTGCTGCACAGGGAGATGTGGTGGTAGAGCGTATACCATCATAAGACAATATTGCAGATCCACTAACTAAGCTTTTGTCACAAATTGTTTTTTAGCGTCATCGGAATAAGATATGCCTCAAGACTGTGGGCAATTAGTTGTAGTACAAGTAGGAGATTGTTAGTGTTTGGGTGTCCTACAGGCCAATTCTGGGCCGTGTAGGCCCAATGTGTTGTACAATCTTATTCAATATAATTAAGTGATAATTAGAGCGTAAACTTGTAATATGTGGATTGCTTTGCGTTGTCCCTAAGATGTGTGGTTATAAAATTAATTTCGAGATGAGATCTCGAATGTAAGTTTGATTGTACATGGATACATATCTTAAACTGTTCCTGATTGGATAGTAATCACTATGGGACATTGATTACTCGTAGATCGGCACGCATGATGTGTAGATGACCAATCTCACGGTCACAGGTGCGGGGCACCAACATATATGTATGAGTGTTCATCCTGGGAGGATGTTCACTGAAATGATCTGCTGATAGATCTTCATATGGTTAATTATACCTAATGTCAACTGAAGATCCATCTGTCTCAGTAGTACCGTTGATCCTTTGACCTGAGATATTAATGAGGTCTTGCGTGAGAACTTGCATGGTTTAATGTTTGGTTAAGTGACTTTAACCACAAGTCATGAAACACCGAATTATTAGCCACATTGGTATACATGCAAAGATTGTCAATGGTCAAGAGGGGATCACTCACTATCAGGTATATCTCGGACAGTTAATGAGTCATGACATGGACGCTCCAATAAACCCCTGGCCAGGATGGTATCGGTTCATTTGGAACAAACTTAAAGTTATTAAGGAGGCTATGGTCAGACGACACGATCACTAGTGGTTTGACATAACCATATCACACGATCGTATCGGACTCATAAAATGAGCGAGGGATTATAGCGATACGGTAACTAAAGATTGATAGGTGCCAGACAGGGTGAAGATGAACCCGGCATCTTCTAGGATCACGCGGATTTGCTTGACCCAACGTGATCAAAAGGTGCATCAAATTAAACGGTTATTGGGAATAACTGGTTTAATTTACTTCTAATTAGATTAGAAGTTAATGGATCCTTAAACCAAAGCGATAATAGGCCTAGAGGATCACAGACAAATAACTATTGCAGAACGGAATATTATTGTAGGGAAAAATATACTAAAGCATTAGATTCTTTTGGGAAAAGAATCAGTAAATGGCTTAAAAGTATATATACAATAATATTAAGGGCATATATATAATATATGTATTATTAGGCTTATTTGACAAATGAGCTAATAATAACATATTAAGATTTAATATTCCCTTGGGTTTACTTTAACCACGGTTACTTTTAGCCAAGGCGGTTAAAACGGGGATTGGTTGAAATGACCGGTTCAAGTTGCCGCCTTAATTGATCCTATAAATAAACCCGTATTCTCCCAGAACCCGCAACCTAATTCTAACAATTCCTAAAGCTTGCCGTCAAGAAAGAAGAGTTGGACTCTTCTTACTCTCCCTCCTTCTCTGTCGTCCAGGAGCAAGAGGGGCCTTGAGGTGAGGCTTGTGTTGTGCGGGTGGAAGGAGATAGAGCTCCGTTACTGCGAGGGTTCGTATGGATTAGCTATAGAGGTCGTACGCTTGTACGGCTTGTAGCTTCGAGGAGTTCGGCATCGATCGTTGCATGTTCTACGCAAGGTGAAAATCTGTGTATGATTGTTAGATCGTTTTTGTTGCCTCAATCGAAGTCCGTAACTGGTTAGGGAACTCGTTTTATTTTCTGTTCTTCCGCTGCGAATGATTTCACGGGGATTTCGACCGGACCTAACAGTTCCCACCTTTCTCCACACACACATCTCAAAAGCAAATCATCTGTAACTGTAAAGTGTGCACAAAGAATATCATTACCAATAAAATTGGTTTAGATTCGAATTCCAAATGAGAAATCATATTCAATTTTGGCATTAGGTTCCAGTTCTGATGCATCATTTGCACAAATTAAATAAAATGTACATCTACTTATTTAGTAATGATACAAATGTTTGTAAAAGTGTATACACCTCATATATGGTTAGCATGTTAGGTTGTAATTACTCGATTCTCTTCACGAATCCAAAGGAAACTTATTAGACCACCTAAAGGTTGAGAAGGGGATTTCCTATAAACCAATACATTGAGCAATATCATGCCTGGTGCAGAGAATGAAAAAGAATTACGACTCCACCAGAATTGTATCGGATGCTAGCATAATTACACTATGTTATATACGGCACCAATAATAACACTCGAAAATTAAGAAAAAGTGACCAAAGAAATAGGTAGATAGTTTCAGTTTCAGATACCCAAACAACCTGATTGGGTGGATAAGATTTGAATGCATATAGAGCATCTTCCATGAGGTATTATTTGAGATATGTGCAAACTGATGAGGAGCCAGTTACAGCCTTTGTTCCACTATGTTCACCCTTTTATGGATATTAGGTCCAAGTGTCAGCAATGATGCCCAGTACAGTGTTAGTTTACTGCAAGAGAGAGCAGATGCTTCAAACATGCTCTGGCGATCTAAAAAGAACACATCAATAACCTTAATGAGAAAACCTATATGTTCACAAACACCACTCGAATGGTGTCATGGTCGATTTACAATCGACTTGAGGTGTATAGTGAAGAATTGATCCTTCTGACAACTGGGCCATACCGTATGCAAAAGAAACCTTCTCTTCAAACCATGGTTGGCAGTACCGGCCAGTACCGGTACGTACCGGCCGATACATACCGGTATCGACCGGTACCGGTACCGGTACAGTCTGAAATGGCCGGTACCAGTTTATTAAAAAAAATAAAATTGTACCGGGCCGGTACCGAATCGGTACCCGTGCTCACGGAAACAGATATGTGAGAGGGGTGGTTCATTTTTGAAGGGGAAGGGAAGGAAGGGAAGGAGGAGTCGCCGCCGCCGCCACCACTTGCCGCCGCCGCCGCCTGTTGTCGGAGACGTTTTAACCGTTTTGGGTGGAATAAAAAAATAAGGTATGATATATATTTTAAATCTAGTGATTATTTTTTAGTTGTTAACTAATTATTAGATTGTTTATGTTCATTTTTTTAGTAAAATAAACAACCCCCAAGTTTAGACCCTAATTAGTGGTTAAAAAATGGAACTTTTATCTAATTACTTAAATTAAACATCAATTGAAACTTAATTAAGCTTCATTGCATATTTTAAAGTAGGAACATACTGTGAATTGCGTTGATCGAAAGTTACTTAGGGAAAAATCTCAAATTTGACCCTAATTAGTAGTTAAAAATTGAGACTTTTGTCTAATTACTTAAATTAAACATCAATTGAAGCATAATTAAGCTTCATTACATATTTTAATTAGGGAAACATCTCAAATTTGACCATAATTTATGGTTAAAAATTAGAGTTTTTGTCTAATTACTTAAATTAAATATCAATTGAAATCTAATTAAGCTTCATTGCATATTTTAAAGTAGGAACATACTGTGAATTGCGTTGATTGAAGGTTTATTAGGGAAAAATCACAATTTTGACCCTAATTAGCGGTTAAAAATTAAAGGTTTTGTCTAATTACTTAAATTAAACATCAATGGAAGCCTAATTAAGCTTCATTGCATATTGTTACATGGGGTAAGTGAACTCTCATACTGTTACACGGGGGATTATTTATTAAATTGTTATGTAGTAATTATCCACCTAAATGCAGGTTATTTTTTAAATCCTCGAGTAATGTATAGTCGTCAAGTGCACATTAATAGAGAGGTGGTCTAAGGCACACTGAATGTAATCGCACGCTTGTCGAGGACAATAGAAGATAGAATTGAGGCAGAGAGACATGTGTTTATCTCTTATATGAAGAATTGACTTTAAGATATATTCAATTACTTGTATTTTCAAGAGTCCATGAATTATATTAATTGTTAATTCCATCTTTGTAGATGAAGGTTTATAGGCTAAGGCTAGAGACATACTTAGTGATTACATTGTTGTCATATGTACATAAGAAAGAAGAACATACATTGATTCATTTTTTTGTTTTTACTGATGGCACAGCTGAGTGGTGGGTAATGGTGTACAATAGAGACAGGTGTTATAATCCTTTGGCTTCCGTCGCAGTAAGGGTTTTGAGTCAGACGGTATTGGCAAGCCATTGTGAAAGAAATTGGAGCACGTTCAGCCTTATACACTCAAAAATTCGTAACCGGTTAAAGACTGAACGATTGGACAAATTGGTCTACTGCCATTACAATATGAGATTGAGGATCAAAAACATCCGGTTGAGACAACAATTGAGGGAGAAACGAGCTGCAGGGCAGGTAGAAGACATTATTGGCCAAATTGATGTGGAAGACTTATTTGATGATGATAATCCCTTGCATACTTAGGTTAAGATACGAGCAACTGTCGATGAGCCATTTTTTGATCATGATGATACTGAATTGGCAGAGGGCATACTAGATGGAACTGTTGCTAGAGATCTAGAATTAAGAACATCAAAAAGGCAAAAAGAAAATTCACCTCCTCCTTCACATGAGCATCAGAGTCAGACTGAGCATGTGCCTTTATTTGCACCTGATACTGAGCTTGAGCCTGCTAGACACTCAGAATCAGATAGCAGGCTAATCACTCCTAGAATGGTTGGGCCACCATCATTCTTGAGAAGGAGTACATCTACACTTGAGAGGGCTAATATGGCTGCCAGAGACGCCCATGCGATTAATGAGATGAAACAAATTTATGTGAGACATACACCACGAGGAAAATGATTATTGAATCGGTTGAACTTGCAAAAGGATCTAGAAAGAAAAGAAAGCCAACAAAAACAGACATCACAAAAGAAAAAATCAAGTAATGTCAAGAGGAAGTTAATTGTTGATTATGATCAAGATAATGATGATGGGATACAGTCTCCTAATGATGATGCTAGTGCAACTGCAGGTGCTACTACCGGGAGCGGAGTGTTTGCACTTTCTTTCTCCTTGCATATTGACACGGGGAGAGGACATAATGAAAGTCAAGGAGATTATGATTCACAAGGTCAGTATGGACAACAGTCAGGTTATAGAGGTGGCCAAAAAAAAGTAGGCATGTATAGCTGGGGAGATCGAGTAGAGTATGAAGGCTTTCGATTCCATCCATCCAGTAACAGTTATGGGTGAGGGTCTTCTTCTTATCCTCAAGCTGCTTCTTTGCATCATGATTCTGAAATTTCAGCAAGTCAACAAGTGTATACTCCAAGAGGGATTCAAAGAGAGATGCACGACTTAATTGCGTCATTGTTTAGTTATGGTGAATATAGGGAACATATGCTGCAACCTTATTATAGATATCAGCAACAGCAACCAGAGGATGAATAAGAAGGATCTACGGGTTATTATTCATATTAGTATACTCACTTATGTTTTTTATAGGTAAGGATCATTTGATTTCATTAACATTTATTATTTGTAAATGTTTAGTACATTAGCATTCATGTTTAATCTGTATCAAAATAGTCATTTAGTATGTATTACGTGTACTTCTTTATCTTAACCCACCTTTGTCACACTCAACACATATCTAATTAATTGTTTACATTTTTTATTTTTTATAATTTTTTTTATTTTTTCTGATTTTTTATGATTTTTTTCTGATTTTTTTGGGCCCTTTTATACCCGTACCGCCCGTTACGGCCGGTACCGGTACCGGCCGGCACCGGTACCGGTACTGCCATCCATGCTTCAAACAAAGGTCACAGCTAGTAAACATGAAGCATGCACAAAGAAAGCACATGATTCAGGCATTTCAAAGCAAAACGTGTGGAGATAATTTGGTTTTGGGTACCCGAATCATCTGAGGACAGCACTTGAAATTTTTTCAATGCCTGTTTTTGGAAGGAATTGTGGTTGTGCCACCAATTTTATTAGAAATAAATAGAGCGGATTACAACCAGAGTCTGGGTTTGGAAAGATTCCTCACCCGGGATCCACTGAAAAATGAAACAAGACCAAACTATAACAGAGCAAGAATCTAGACAATAGATACCACCTTTAGCACCAAGTAGGAGCAGGACCAGTAAGTAAGAACCTACTCCAATTATAAAAGAAAAGGCACAACTCTAAAACAAACATTTTCAGCATATATATGACTTCCCTGGAAGATGTTATCGTTGCTTTACCTCCAAATATCCAGAAATTTTTGTGGGGAACTGATAGGAACAAGAAGGCTCTAAGTATTTTTCCCCAACGTGCATTGCACTCTTCAAGTAAACCCACATCCCTTGCATTCAGTGAAAAGATATCTGAAAATCTGCCAGATTCCCAAAAGCATACCTAAAATGTCTACCAAAAGAGCATGTGATGAAGAGATGATCTACATCACCTTCCAAGACAAGGTGCAGATAAAATCTCTGTCCAATGCCCATTCCTTTCAGTACACCTTGGTAACAATTCTATGCTGGAAGGCCAACCACATAAAAGCCCTTTGACTTTAAGAAGCATTGTCACCTTATGTACCTCCTCAAGTTTCTGGTACCAAGGTAAATCACCATCAATCAACTTGTAAAGAGCCTGAACTGAGAACTGACCACCACTGTGTTGAGTAGGAGATTGTTAAGTTATGTCTTTAATTGTTCTCCTTTATTTTGATGATAATAAAATTCTGAATATTTGTTTTGATGATAACAAAATTCTGAATCTTTCACCAAACCTTATGTATGGCAAAATTGGTTGATTTCAGATATAAGAGGAAATGGTTGATCTTTAAATTGCTTTTCATATATGTTTGGTATAACCCACTAATATTATGAGCTTACTATAAGGTTGATTTAATTACTTAGGCTTTGTCCTTATACACTGTCTGAATTCTATTAGTTCTGAGACTTGTCGATTTCAGCAGATCCTTAATCACTTCAATTAAAGACTAGCTGAAACTTCGATTAAGTGTCTATCGCTAATCGATTAACAATATGAATGTTAGCTACAATATCGTTAATTGATTTGTCTCCCAATCGATTACAGAACATGTCTTTTCTTCTGTAACCGTTATCGCTATCATAATCGATTCAAAAATTTAAAGTTTCAATTCGATTACTATTGAAACGCTAATCGATTCAACTATCGTAAACTGAATCGCTTACTAACTTGACTACGCTATTGATTAACATTATGTTTTTCAGTTTTCGATTACTCATGTATTTTAAATCGATTATAGTGCATTCTTGAATCGATTTCTAATCAGCACTTTACTTCGATTCCTCTTGACCGCAAAATCAATTAACCATTTGTTCTCAAATTGATTATTTGTTTATTTTGTTAATCAGTGTCGGTTGAGTTTCTTGCTTCAACTATCCCTACTTCTTTAATCGATTTGTCGACCGATTGTAACTTCGATTACGTACTTCCTCTTAATCGATTCTAAGAGTCTATTATGACTTCAATTATCTGCTAAATCGATCATTTGTTTAATACCTAATCGATCAATAAGCTGTCTGTGTGTATGTGTTTCACCTACTTATTGCTCAATCGATTAGATGTGTTGTTTGTCGAATGAGTAGCAATCACTCTTCAAATCGATTCGATATCCTTTGAATCGATTTTCTCTTTTATTCGCAACGTAACTGCTAAACTCTTGAGCAATTGCGTGTTGTATTTAATATTGACTATTTATTAACACCCTGATACAATTACAGTGCTTCTCTTGATCAATTAATTGGGCAAATTGATTATCTATTATTATCGTTTCAACATTGATCCTGTTAAATTTTGAGAATGTTCAACTCTAGAGAGCGGAGAGGAGGGAGTGTAGTAGGTTAGAGGTGTGAGCCCGACAGTAGAGGGAAGGGCTGGCTGCCTGTCCGGGAGAAGGTTGTTCGTTTTGTCCCTGTCCAGGTGAAGGATGCAGGCTCAGTCCCTCGGATGAAGGCCTCGGCTGGTTTGCCAATAGGCAGAGATGTATGCATTCGGTGCTTGGGAAAGGGACACCATGCGGTGAGTTGCAGAGAAGCGGTTCGTTGCCTCCTTTGCAGAGGTGTTGGGCACAAAAGATTCAATTGTTCGGCATCCCGGCTCTCTAGTAAAAATCCGTTGAAGGTTGATAATCAGGCGAATGCTATTGTTAACTCTGGTGCTCGGACCTTCACTAAGGTTCTTCCGGGAGTGTTGGAGATTCCTTGGTCACCGGAGGTTGGTCCAGCAAAAGCTTACTTGGAACAAGGCGTCGTGGTCACGTTCCTAGAATATCTTCATCAGCAGGAAGTGGACTGCGAGAAGGTGAAGGGCTGCTTGCAGGGTCTTTGGCCAGAGGTGCAAAGTTGGTGTATCCGTAGACTGGGACAATTTTGCGTCCTTGTTCATTCAAACTTAGAATCGTGGAAGAACCTAGCTTGTTCGAGGGGTCGTGTAGGGATTAAGGAGGCTACTATTTTACAATTCTCACCTTGGAGGGTAGACGTTGGGACTAATCCGGTGAAGGAGGAGATGGAAGTCTGGTGCTCTCTGAGGGGGATCCCTCTTCACTTGTGGAACGTGACAGTCTTTCAAGCTATATGCTCAAAGTTTGGTAGACTGAGAGAGGTGGATGGGAAGGGGATCTGGGGAGTTGATATCTCGGCTGCTCGGGTGAAAATTGCTATAGATAAGTTGGAGGATATTCCAGAGAAATTGAAAATTTCTTCGGGAGGTGGTGTTTTCTAGGTATCTATCCAGGAGGAAGAAGTAGTAAAGAAAGCTCCTATCTGGCAGGATTGGTCGTGGGCTGAAGTTGTAGCGGAGTACAGGAAATTCAAGGTTAACAGAGCCAAGGGTCCTGAAACAGGGGAGCCGAAAAAGTCCATCTTGCCAGTTCAGGTTGAGTCTGGTTCTGAGTCAGGCTAGGCCTCCAGGGCTATGTACTCGGTGGAGTTGAGTCAGGGGGAGACGAATAGGCAGGAAGGTCCCACTACTGGCAGTGTCACTTATGATCTTGGGTTTCCAAGATCAAAAGGCGGGAAAGGTATCCTTGGGGTATTCCCAGAGGCCTCGAAGGGTAGGCAGAAGGGTGCTGCAGGGAGTGGGAAGGTTAAATGCTCCTTCCGAGGAGCTTTGGAGGATGCGCCGGTGGTTCCCGAGATGGTTCAGGCAGACGGCGTTAAGGAGTATGATGGAAAGGTGGTTTCGGGTGGGGGAGATGTACAGTACCGGGTTTGGGAGTTGGAGGATCGGATTTCAGGTGGGGATCCGATGCGTTGGGACCCGGTAGTCTCGGATCTTGACTTATACTTAAACCGGAGCACTGTCGAACCAGTTCAGCAGTTTATGTCTTCTTCCGGGCCGGTTCAGAATCCCGATGGTGAACCGTTCGTGAACCGTCGTCGTCTTCGCCAAGGAACTGGTTCGGGTATCTACGTCGGCAACCAGAGTTCCGTCAGGAGCCTCTCGGATTTCAATGGAGGTTTATCCTTCATTCTTTGTCCGCAGCTTTGCAATGGCCATCGCCCTGGATATGACCCGAAGAAGGGAGGACTGGTGCGTTCTGATAATGGTTCCTCGGGGATGCTCAGAGGCCGGAGATTACTCAGTCATAAAGTTACTACGGAAGGTGGGATTTCTGTTGATTGGATGGAGTCTAGCTTATATAAGGCTATAGAAACGGTACCTGCTGATAGTGGAAGTCAGCGTACTCAGATTATTCCATTTGAAGATGGTGTTCAACCATTGGCAGTGAGACAAGTCTGTGACGAAGAGGCTTGGACAGAGGAAATTTTATAGTTTGGCCAGCGCATTGGAGTTTCTTTCCTTGGCAGAGAGGAGATGGTGTTGAAATTTCTTAAGAAGTTGAAAAGGCATGATATTCTGCAGCATTCTGCTAAAAGAAAAGGTACGGGAGGAGGTGTCAAGATAGAGAAGAGAGAAGCAGATTTTGTCAGGAACAATATTCTAGTGGACAGTCTAAGAGGCAAGAGGATTAAGGAGGGGGGGCTACATATTATCTCATCATGAATTTGGTTTCATGGAATATTAGGGGGCTTAACGGAGATTTTAAGGTAAGAGCGGTGAAAGATCTTGTTATCTCCCTTCACCTTGATTGCATATGTATTCAGGAGACTAAGATGTCCAGTTTTGATAACTTCCCCTTACAAAAACTGGGTGGGTCTTCATTAGATCAAATTGTTGTTCTTCCAGCAGACGGTTTCAAAGGTGGACAGCTGATTATGTGGAATGGGAACAAGTTTGATGGATTTGTGTGTGACGTGGGCAGATTCAGTATATCGGTTGCTTTCAAGTGAAAATGCAGAAGATCCACCAGTGTCAAATGGGTTATCTCATCAGTGCATGGTCCGCATAATGATCAGCAGAGAGATCTGTTCTTCTTAGAATTCTATAGGTTGCATTCTCTTTTTTTTGAGGCTTGGTGTATTGTGGGAGACTTTAACTGTGTTAGATTCCCATAGGAAAGATCTGGTGCTCAGAGATGGAGTAAGGAGATGCTCTTCCTTAACCAATGGATTAGGGAGGCTAATCTTATGGATTTAGCCATTCCTAATAGAAAGTTTACATGGTCTAATCTTCAGCAATTTAGAGTTCAACTATTTCCCCTTGACACACATTAAAGGGTTATGTAGAGTTGTTTCGGATCATATCCCATTGCATCTTTTCATGGAGGACAAGAGAAAGAAACCCAGAATCTTCAGATATGAGCTGAAATGGCAGAGGGAAGAAGGTTTTAAAGAAATGATAATTAAATGGTGGCTGGAAAATACTGGGTCTGATTCAGCAACACTCAATTTTCAGAGTAAAATGAAGAGGATTAGAAAAGGCTTGAAGCAATGGTCAAAGCATAAATATGGGAGGGCAGCAGAGGAGAGGCAGTCCTTGAAGAACAAAATTGAAACTTTGGAGCTGAAAAGAGAGACTATGGATATCTTTTTTACTGAATTGCAGTCACTCAAAGAACTGAAGAAGTTGTTGAATGAGGAGCTGTTGAAGGAGGAAATTAGTTGGAGACAGAGAGCAAAAGAACATTGGCTCAAAGAAGGTGATAAAAACACATCCTTTTTCCATGCGATGGCAAGTGCAAAGAAGAGATTTTTGACCATTGATCATATTAAAGATAAAGAGATTGTGATTGAAAAGCCTGAAGAGATCAAGAATAGGATTGTTGACTTCTTCCAGAATCTTTTCTTGGAAGATTTTCCTTTGAGACCTCACTTGGAGGATGGATTGCTTTCTAAGTTAGATGTTTCCAATGCTGAAGAGTTGTCTGCACCCTTTTCAGAAAATGAAATCAAGGAGGCAGTTTTTAGCATGGATCCTAATAAGGCTCCAGGGCCCGATGGGATGTCTATAGGTTTTTATCAATTCTTTTGGGATACCATCAAGGAAGACTTGCTTAATTTTGTCCAAGATTTCTATGATAACCCGGACAAGATTAAGGTGTTCAATTCAACTCTTATTGTTCTCATCCCTAAGATAGAAGGTGCTGAAAGTATGACTGATTTTCGTCCAATTAGTCTGCTCAATGGGTGTTACAAAGTTATTACTAAGATGTTGGCTACCCGACTGAAGAAAGTTATCTCTAAAATTGTGGGATTCAACCAATCAGCTTTTGTACAAGGGAGAGCCATTCTGGATAATTATATGGCTGCATATGAAGCTATTCACCACTATAAGTACGGAAAAAAGAAAGGTGTCATCCTTAAGCTTGATTTTGAGAAGGCCTTTGACAGAATCAACTAGAATTATCTTCACAAAACCATGGAGCTAATGGGTTTTAATGATAAATGGATAAGATGGGTGATGTGCTGCATTTCATCATCTACCTTTTCTATCTTGGTTAATGGAGAACCATGTGGATACTTTAAGAGCTCCAGTGGTTTAAGGCAGGGTGATCCCATGTCGCCACTTCTTTTCTTGTTAATTGGACATATTTTGAGCACACTTTGGGATAGGGCAATCCAACATGGGTTGATTCATGGATTCACCATTGGCAGAAGCAATATCCAACTATCTCACCTTCAGTTTGCATATGATACCCTATGTTTACACCAGGAAGCAGTATAGATATTCAGAACATTAAGAAGTTGTTGATCCTGGTGGAGGTTTTAACTGGGTTGAGAATTAACTATGAGAAATCTGAGATTGTCGGGGTAAATGTGTCACTTGACAGCTTACAGGACATGGCTAATGCACTGCAGTGTAGAGTTAATTCTTTCCCTATTAAATACCTTGGTTTACCCTTATCTGATGGGGTCATTAGAGTCGGGGATTGGGATGACTTGATTAAGAGGTTTGAAGATAGATTGGAAGGGTGGAAAAGCAGATTTCTTTCTGATGGAGGGAGACTGATTTTGTCAAAGTCAGTCCTCTCTTCATTGGCCGTTTACTACATCTCTATTTTCAAGATTCCTAGAACTGTATAGAAGCTTATTGAATATGCAAGGAGTTCTTTCTTCTGGTCAGGAGGTAAAAGGGGAACGAGAGGACTTCATCTAACTAACTGGAACAATGTGTAAGAGTAAGGAACAAGTAGGTATTGGTCTTTGTGGAGTTGCCACTTTCAATAAAGCCTTGTTATTGAAATGGTTATGGAGAAGGGGTGTGTTCGGAAGCACTTTGGGCTGTCATTATCAGGGATTTGTACTACTGTGCTGATAACAAATGGAGTCTCTTTCCGTCTACTACCTTTAATCTATCCCCTATCTGGAAGAACATTGTGAAGGAAGCTGATTTTTTGGCTTTATCCTATGAAATCCAGATTGGCAATGGATGTGACACTCTATTCTGGAAGGACAAATGGTGCTCCGGCCTGGTTTTCTCCTCTCTTTTCAGCAATCTTTTCAATAACACTCGGTGTAAAGAGGCTTCAGTGGCACAGGTATTGGCGGTTCATGGTTCAGGATCTATAAATCTTCATCTAAAAAGGGATCTCACTGAACTAGAAGTGGAGGAACTTTTAAGTATGCTCAACCTTATTAACAATATCAGAATTTGTGCTAAGATTCCAGATAAAAGAGTTTGGAAATGGAGCACCAATGGAAAGTTTTCAGTCAAGTCTATTGTTCAGATCATTAATGATGGTGGTTGTAGGGTTTGGTGGAAGAATCTAGTTTGGTCTAACTGCCTGCCTAACTAGATTAAGGTTTTTCTTTGGAAGATTGCCTGGTCTAGAATTCTTACAAGCAAGAGGGTCAAACTTCTTCACATCCCAGGGAGTTATTCATGTGTTTTCTATGCAATGTTCAAAGAAGATCAAGATCATCTGTTTGTGGGCTGTGGCATTATTATCATCCTTTGGAAGATCTTGTGCAGAATTTTTGGAATCACATGGGTGGATCATTCTTCTGTTTTGGAGCTACTTAACTGGTGGTCCAGAGTTTGCCCTTTTCCAGATCAGAAACATTTGTGGTTCAGCATTTGTCCAGCCTTGATGTGGACTATTTGGTGTGAGAGAAATAAGAGAAAGTTCAATGAACAATGTTGCAGTGTCACTGATTTGTTGAAGAATACTTTTAAATGGGTGGAAGAGTGGGGATTTGCTGCAGGCATCTTGACTGATGGGAATTCTATTCTTTTGCTGAAGGCTAGGTTGTAGAGGGCTCATTTTAATTAATGGTCCTCACTTTGTTTTTCTATTTTATTCCCTTGATAAAACAGATCCCTTGTAATTTCTGTTCAGTTTAGAGTTCGACTTGGTTGGGGGTTTGTCCTACCAGGTTGTTTGGTGTCCATGGGTCCTCTTAGTATTTCACAGTCTCCTAATCAATAGAATTGTGACTTTCAGTCACCTTCTAAAAAAAACATTGATCCTGTTAAATCCATAACTGATCCTCTGTCAAGCAATTAGAGCATTGTTTATTCTTCTAGCTCTAAAGAGTAGATACACTTGCAGTAGAAAGTTTGAATTTAAACTTCAAGGATGGAAAGGAACGCTTCTTTATACAGGAGGTAGATGGATATTGTCTAAATCAGTGTTCTTTAGCTTGACTATATATTATTTATCCATTTTTGTTGTCCCTAAGATGGTATGTAAGAAATTGGAGTCAATCAGAGCATCTTTCTTTTGAAAAGGTAAAAATCCATAAGTGAAGGGTGGACACCGCATTGGATGGAAATATGTGTGCAGAAGCATAGAGGAAGAGGGAGCAGGTTTAACATTAATCCACAACATCAATAAAGCTCTTTTGGTTAAATGAATGTAGAGGGTAGAAAGGGAGGATCAGTCTAAATGGGCAAGAATTATCAGGAGTAAATATTTTTCTCCTAATGAATTATGGATTAAAAGTTTTCAACTCAGTAATACAATGTCTAATATCTGGAAGAATATTCTACAAAACTTGGATCTTTATAATTGCTCTACTTGCATTAGTGTGGGTAATGGTGGAATTGCAAAATTCTGGGAAGATAGATGGAAGGATAGAAGAGCTCTTAAGGATAGATTCCCAAATCTGTACAGTACTACAATTGGTAGAAATTTAAGTATCAGTGATTAGGGGTGGAAGTAGGCCAGGCGGCCTATCAGGGGCCTACGGCCTGACCTACTATCGGCCTGGCCTATTTAGCACTTAGGCCAAGCCAAGGCCTTCATATAGGCCTATTTTCACAAATAGGCCAGGCCTATTTTTTAAAAGCCCGTTCTATAGGCCTGCAGGCCAGCCTATTTACATATATATATATATATATACCTTATAGGCCGAGGCCTATTTTTGGCCTTGTAAGTAGAGACCTATTTTTGGCCTATTTCATGATAGGTCTAAACAGGCCAACAGGCCAGGCCAGGCCTCTTTTTTGGCCTACAACAGGCCAGGTCCAGGCTGAGCCTTTGCCATGCAGGCCTGGCCTATTTTAACAAAGCCTGGTCTGGCCTGGCCTACTTCCACCCCTATCAGTGATGTCCGAACTTCTACATCTCAAGGAATTGTTTGGGACTTTAGATTCTGTAGAAATTTCCTGTATGAAGAAGAGAGGGAATTTCTTCAACTCAACATGCTGCTTCAAGATTTCCAAGGGCTGAATAGGCAAGATGTCAAAAGTTGGAGATGAGATCCAGGAGGAAAGTTTTATGTTAGTTCTACAACTAAGGTTCTTAACTCGGGAGGGGTAAAGGTCAGTTGGGCTTCTCAGGTTCGGAACATATCCCTTCCCATCAAGATTAGAATTTTTATGTGGAAAGTGTCCTAGGACAGATTACCTACGGGGGATAAGCTCAGGTTTTTAGCCCTAGATAAAAGAAAGTATACATTTTGTGGGATGTTTGTAGAAACTGTGGACCATCTTTTTATTAAGTGTGGTATTGTGGATGCTATATAAAAGGCATTTTTCATAATCTTAGACAGAAATCCAGGTTGTTTTAATTCGGTAGGCAGCCTTATTGCAACTTGGAATCAGATGTGCCCTCGCCATCAAGAAATGTATGTGTGGGAATCTTTGTTGTCTGCTATGCTATAGGCCATTTGGAGGGAGAGGAACTTGAGAATATTCAACAATCAATTCTCTTGTCCAACTGGGATTATTAGGAATTGTATTCACTTCCTCCAAGAATGGAATTTTCGTAGATATGGGGACAAGATTTCTGAGTTTGCCATTCTCTCTAAATTGTATAGTGGAAAATAGTTTTTTATTGACGGGTGTGTCTTCGGAATTGTATTATGTTTTTTTTTTTTTGAGGGTTTTTTGTGCTTTTTATGGTTTTTGTAATGTCTACTATCTTGGTAGACAATTATTGTATTTCGTTTATTTCTGCCCTTGTATTCTTTTTTCTATTATCAAATGAATGAAAGTGGCTTTTTGCTGCCTTCTAAAAAAAAAGAAAGAGTAGATACACTTGCAATAACTATAATCTACTTTTTGCAGATTTTCTGCTCTCACCTGTCCTCTAGTCAGTACACTAGATGAGATCTTTCTTGCTTTTAGTATACTTGCAAGATAGGTAGAATTGTATGAGCCATTCCTAAAAGGTGAAAAGACTATAAGGCTCAGTTTCTAGAAGACATTAACATGAAGTTTGTCTGGAGATCTCTCTCAAATTAGACTAAGCCAATGTCATGCTAAGTTCGAATGGCCTACATTAGTCTAGGTTGGTTAACGTTAAACACAGCTTGATTAACGTTAGACTCAATTAAGGACCGTTGGACTCAACAGAAGAAACAAGTCTTAACGGAAAATTCAATTCAAAATGGACTATAAAAAAACAAGACTTAAATGAGCACAAAACAAAGGTGACGCATAGAAGCAATATTGCTTAAACTGAAAAATCTTGAGCAAAAACTCCGCTTCTTCTTCCTGTGTTCAAGATATGAGAAAGAAAAGAAAGAGCTAGATTAAGAAGAAGGACCTAAGAGCATGAGCCTTTCACTCTTATGCGCCTTGAGAAGCTCTCAACTATTCTTCTGCGGATCAAGACCACTGTTTCAATACTTTTTATTTGTTTTATTGTCTTAATCCAGTATGTGTTCATTTGTGAACATTTGCCTACTAAGAGGCACTCCCATTTTTTTATCTTTTGTAATTGTATTCCTATTTCAGGCTATTGGAACATGCGGTTGTATATAAGGATAACAATCTCGGTATCGGTACTAGTACTGGTGGGTACCGATATCGATACGTATCTATATCGGTATCGGGGGTATCACCCAATACAGGCCCATTTTTGGCTACTACTAGCCAATAAACAAAATTAATAAAAAAATATTTTATTATTTTTTATAACTACAAAGACCAGTATCGACCGATTATGAGAGCATTGGTACCGGTTCCAGCCAATACCGACACGTATCGGTATCGGCCGATACCGCCAACCATTGTCATGCAGGAGGAAGTTTTCCTCTTCATTAAGTTGAAGAGAGGGCCTGCACATGTGCAAGAGGCTATTTACCTCTTCCTGGCTATTGGAAGAGAGGGCCCGCGGTGTGCAGGAGGTTGTTTTCTTCTTCATTGTGTTGAAGAGAGGACCAACTAAGGTTGGGGGTTGTATAACTGGCACGTGGAATGAACGAGATAAAAAGCGAGGGTCAATGCAATTAAGGTTGGGAGGGCGTGGCGAACACTGCTAGAGGAGGGCGGGTACTTTATGATAGTCGACAGATCTGGAAGAGAACAAACTAACCCCATGCCTTTTTTTATCTAGGGTTTGTACGTTGTGTTTAGTGGAACTCCCAAGAGGGTGCTTGGGGACTGGACGTAGGCCTGGAGTGACCGAACCAGTATAAAATCTTTGTGTTCATCTTGTGTGTTTGTCACTTTGTTTCCCTCTCTTATAGTGCATCTTTCATTTTGCAAGTAACAAGCATTTTAATTTGTTTGAATTTTTTTAAAGAACCCATTCACACCCCCCCCCCCCCCCCCCCACTGAGTTTATCATAACCGGATCAACAAGTAGTATTATAGCAGGTTCTCTCGTTGTAAAAAATCTAACGATTTAAAAGAAATGGCCATGTCATGTGGTTATAGTGAAGATCAATCTGTCAACCGCCCTCCACTTTTCGAAGGCGATGACTACTCTTATTGGAAGTGCCGCATGGAGTACTTCATTAAGGGCCTCGATATGGATTTGTGGAGTGTGTTTGAGGATGAAAACTATGTTATAATCATACCCAGAGATAAATGGACAGATAGTAACGAGCGTTAGCTTCTTTGAACAACAGAGCAAAGTGTGTCTTGTGCTGTGCGCTTGGAAAAAGGAAGTCAATAGAATTTCAACCTGCAAAACAGCTCAAGAAATGTGACAGAAGCTGGAACTCACTTATGAAGGGACTAACAAAGTCAAGGAGACAAGAATTGATATCTTGGTCTCACAATACGAGAGATTCAAAATTGAATCCTCAGAGACCATCACTCATATGTACAACCGCTTCACCGACATCAAATTCACGATAAATTTTTAAATACTCAATTACCCCAATAGGGTTGTTTCCATCCGTTGGGCTTTATTTTTACCGTGCGATGGTATCCGATCTTGAAACTCAATCGTAGCCGTCCATCAGATACTTGCAAATCCTGATTCCAAAAAATCATGAAAAATTGTCAAAAAGTAGGAAATTCGTTAGATTATCCTTAGGGTTGTTCCATCTCTTGGGGTTTTAGTATTCATCAATAATTTGCTTGCACAAGATCGGACAGCTCCAATCAATTCGGAATGATCCAACAGTGAAAATTAAGCTCCAAGGGATAAAACTTATCCTAGAGGGGTAATTGAAACATTTAGTGTTATGTTCCCATGAACCTCTTACATGTAAGTGGACTGGTGGGTGGTTGCTTATGTTTGTTGCACTTACATTTGACTTTTATCCATCTTCTTCATCTTTCAGTTTCATTGCTTTATTACCCTTTTAGCACGTGCATTCAAGAAACTGTCAGCATATTTTGCGGAAATATGACATAGACTATTGGTTTGTATTTTAATAAAAGTTAGGTCTTGTCTAAAGTAGTATTGTCCAGCTTGGCTGTCTATTTTCTTCTTGTTCCCAGAACACCTAGAGCAATCTGCAAGAACTTAGAGTCCATTTGAGCTGCAGTCTTTTGGAATGGTAAGAGGCCAGGTGATATGGGGTTGCATTCTATTGGCTGGAAGTATGTTTGCAGATGTGAGGATGGAGGTGGAGTGGGTCTAGTACCTATTGAACTTATTAATGAGGCACTGTTGACCAAGTGGATTTGGAGACTTGAGAATTAGGACTATTCTATGTGGGGAATGGGCCATAAACATATGTAGGATATGGAACTTGGATTGGAAATTTTCAGTTGTGCACTCCCATGTCACTGATTTGGAAGCATATCTTGCAAAATTTGGACTTTTCAACTGCTCTTCTTTATTCAGGTAGAGGATAGTTTATCAACTTGTTTTTGGGAAGATCCATGGGTTGAACACAGGCCTTTTATGGACAGATTTCCAAGACTATGATATGGCCACTTCAGTGCACAAGATGATAAGTGTGGATATGATCGCACCATTCTTCCTATTGGGATCTGAAATTTTATAAAAACTCGTGAGATTCTGACATTGCCAGATTTCTGGAACTCAATGAAATCTTGTCAACGGTTTCAATTTGCAGACGGGTTAGGAATATTAGGAAATGGAGATGGGAGCCTGGTGGAGTCTTCTCAGTCAGATCAGCTATGAAAGTCCTTTGAAGGGAAGGCATAAATATATCCTGATATTAGCAAGTCTGGGATAAAAAATTACCCTTCAAAATTAAAATATTTATGTGTAAGCTGGCTTGGGGGAGACTGACATGTGACAGATTAAGTTGAGTATGCAAGCTAGAAAGGACAAGTGTATCTTCTGTGGGAGCTTGAAGGAGACTATTGAACACTTCTCCTTATCTGTGGGATCATTGCAACTGTTTGAAAGCCTTTTTTTTTCAGAGCTTTTAATACATTTGGGATCAGAAAAGGGACGTTAAGAGCCTTTTGGAAAATGATGTGGATTATACCACTAATTATATTAAAATATATAGAGGCAGTACAACTGATGGCTTGGAGAGATTCCTCGCCAACAACAGAAAACTACCTTTGAAAACACCTCATAGAAAACAGCTAGGGCATCACATCCGGCCCGGTCACAGGGTAGATTCGACCCCGTCGTAGGGTCGTCTTCTCTGTAGTAAAGAAAAACACCAGAGAATAATCAAAATTCTCACTAAAATTCATCCATAAATTAAAAAGAGAGATTACAAGCATGTATATAGTGATTAGGGACCTTTCTAGCTCAAACTCGACCACCTAACTCCAATACGAACTAAGACACCCCTAACTAGGTAATCATTGAAAAAATTCGCACTAAAAATTCCTGAAAAATATAAAATCACACCTAAAATTCATAAAAATAGAAGACATGCTAAATGGATGCAAATGGACCAAATAAAATATCTAAGGACTCCTCTAAAAATATAAGACACAATAAATGGACTTTGAACTGTCTCCAAGCCACAACAAAGCTGAAATGGTTCTCTGATGGCTGCAGACATGCTCCCTCTGGCCTCTAGTGTAAAGCAGCGGATCTGGATCCCCATCACTTCCAACAACCTTGCTGTAAAAAATAAAATTACAATAGTACTCTTCACTACTAGCCCTACCAAATATAGCATAACCACTTAGCTTATAAAAATTCTGAGCGACTCTGTCTCCTCAAGTTAGGTTCTTCATGCTTCAAAGCAGGCATCGCTCTATTACTGGGCATGAATTGAGACCCATTAATCATAGATGTGGACATGGTTGGCTGATGGCCATTGTCTTAAGTGGTCCTCCATAACCTCCAAAACTGACCTTGCTTGTTGTGAATCTGAATGCCTAATGCGGAAGCTTTATCAAGGAACTTTGCCACTCCAGGAATCAAGGAAATTACCGTGCACCATGTTCCTTTTGCAGGCACTCCAGAAGATTGGATCTCAAGAGAAATTCTTTGTGGAAATGCTTCTCCATCAGCGGTAAACCTTCCTTATCATGCAAGGTTGAAGGCAGATCATTATCGTGAAGCATTGACGATGAATGGATGCTTCCATCGCAGGATTTCCCACAGCATAGGCATCCTTTCCTGCAACGACAGACTCCACAGAAATGGAAGTGCCAGCTTGCCACTTGCCTTTCTTATACACTCGTAATGGGCCTTTTTTAGACTGTCCTGAAGCCTCCTTTTAGGCCAGCAACTGTTTGAGATGCCAGCTGTGAAATGGCATCTTTCCAAGTGTCATCTGCAGCTTGACAGAAATGCTCCCTACTAACTTTATCCTTAATCAACTGAGAGGGTATAAAATCATTGTTATTTACAGCTGCTTTATCTAGTGGCTTTCTTCCATTTGGAGATGACACATCCAGAGAATTCCCAGCAAAACATGTTGGACTTGGATTTCCTGTGTTTGACATAACATGCTTATGATTTTGCGCTGGTTGAGTTGACTTGCATGAACCCACCCACACCAACTCTGATTCTGACTTGGTCATCTCTTCCTCCTTCTAGGGCATTGAGAATCCCTGTTAGATCTATTGGAATGGTAGGCTTGCACAACTTCGTTGTATGTCCATCCCAAATTAGAAGCAATAGGCTTAACTTCAATATAAACAGATCAATTATTTACATTCCAACTAAAAAATTTATTCTCCTTCGATAGATCTGTTACCTCTACTATCACCCTGGCATAAGCTAAATTGTTCCAATTCTTTGTTTCTTGCATCAACCTCCTTCAAAATGCCAAACGTCTACATGATGCTCTTGAAGACTTCTACGCTTCGCAGGTGAAACAAATACGCTTTAGACGATACCAAACTGTTGCCCTGTTGGAACATCACGAATGCCTACCCTTTCTTTCCATTCAATCCAATTGACCATGTAGTCATTTAGTTGAGAGAACCCTCTATTCAGAATCTGATCTTTCACTGTGGCATCAGAAAAGAAAAACTTGTTTCTCACTAAGACGACTAATGTTGGAAACATTTGATTCCGAACAAAGTTTCTGTAACTCTGTTTAGAGTTCGTTAACTTCCAAAATATCTTTTGAGGATGAACCAACAAAGCTGTTGCATAAAGGAATAATATTCTGATTATACATTTGAAACCATGGTGCATTCACATAAATCAAAACAGTGCTGTGGGAGCATGATGCTTTTGTGAAATCTCCAAAGGAACATTCAACTTCGCACTGCACATGTAGCTGCTATGTCCCACTGATTTTCAAAGCCAACAAACCACTGTATTTCTGCAGAAAAAGGCCTTGGGATCCTTTGCTGAGGGGCGAAGGCATCTGTTACTTCTTGGATCCAACGTCCAACTAGACGAACCCAGATGACTCTCGCTCCTTTTCTTCTGCGACGATGCCACTCTGCCTGTGTGAAACACTGGGATGATTTCTTTGCCATTGCCATTACTCTCACCCTCGCCCTCTCCATTGGAGGAAGGGAGACAGTCCACGATGACACTGGATCACAATGACGCCGATCCCCCTGAGCCAAACGTCCTGGCTCTTCTTCAGTCCTGACCAGATTACTGAGATATGTCTTCATGATAATAAGAATGTAATGATGATTGCAGGTGCAACTAATTGTTAGGGATTTTAAGAACCTTATGGAAGAATGCTAATATCTTAATCTGTCTCCTGCCTACTGCCTCGGGACGACTGCACGTTAGGAGGAGGTTTGGACTGTGTCTTTGTTATGGGCAATTTGGTAGGAGTGAAACAACATAATTTGGGGAATGAGTTCAGAGAGACTACTGATATTATCAAGAATTGCATTCGTTTTATCAAGTGGAATTTCAGGACTGGAGGGAAAAAAATTTCTGGTTCCTTCTTTTAGATATGCTTCATTTTTTGTTTGTATTTATTTTGTAGTTGCGTTTTGGGTGTTGGCGGTGGGGTTGTGGGGAGGGTACATCTATATCATCTTGATGGAATCTATCCCCCCTTTTTCATGTCTTTTATCTCCTTGTCTTTTTGTACTCTGTTCTGTTATTTCCCTTTTAATTTCAATGAATTGTAGTCTTTTGACCACCTTCCCAAAAATGTTGATCCTTTCTGCAGGACAGCAAGCTGGAGGTCACTGCTAGCTGGGGCAATTGCAGGGCCATCGATGCTCTTGACAGGTCCAAAAACGCAGCATACAAGCTTGGCTATATACATCCTTATGCGTGCTGCTGTCTTGGCATCACGCTGTGGAATAAAGAGCAAACGATTTGGGAAGATTTGTAAACCTTTGAGCTGGTCACATGGCGACATCTTTCTTATGTGCCTCTCCTCCTCACAAATTCTGTATGTATCCCTTTCTGCAGCTATCCGTTTCTGATTACTAGTTTGTTTAATGTTGGCTTTTCTCTTCAACTGTATGCCTGCTTTAAAATTTGTTTTCCAGGTTGTTTATTAAATGACATATCTGGATATTTTCACTCAGTTAAGTCCATTAACATAAAACATAATTGCTACTTATTCTTATTCCTTGGTGAACACAGAACAGAAATATTATCTTCACAGCCTGACATCTTCCTCTTAGACAACTTCAGGTTGCCATCTTCAAAGAAGCCTTCCATCATATTCTTCTCCAGAATGATTAGGTTTTGCATTTTCTGCTTATCTTTTCCACTGAAAATAATTTCAGCAGTAGCATTGTATTCTTACATCAATCTATTACTGATGGGGGACAGCCAAGGAATGATGGGGATTCAGGACCAACACACCTTGATGGAGTACATCTACTGCCATTAGAGAGTCGTTCTAACTTTCTTATGGTTGAGAGAGTTGCCAGTGCACTTCTGAAGCATAGTTTACTTTTAGAGGAGTCCTTAGATTTTTTACTTATCCCATTTGGAGTCAATTTAGCATGTTTTTTATTTTTTTTCTAAATTTTAGTTGTAATCTTCTATTTTCAGAAATTTTAATGCAAATTTTCACAATGTCTATGTACTTAGGTGTCTTAGTCATACATCATCCCTTCCCTAGACCCCACAAATGGTGGTAGCCTTGTGCACAGGGTATGCCCTTTTTAGAAGTGTTTTAGTCGTATTAGAGTTGGGTAGTCGAGTTTAAGTCAGAAAGGTCCCTAAAAGTTATATTTATGCCTGTAATATCTCTTTTTAATTTATGGATGAATTTTAGTGCGAATTTCAGTTATTTCTGGTGTTCTTTCTCTGCGACAGAGAAGACAATCTTGCGACCCGGTCAAATCTATCTTGTGATGGAGCCGGATGTTGAAGAGACTACTGGCGTTGCACTGACAGTGGGGAGGCCTCCAGCGTCGCACCGGCGGCTTGGGTGTCACACCGGCCCTGTCGCAAGGCAGATTCGACCCCATCGTAGGGTCGTCTTCTCTTTCGTAGAAAAAGAACACTAGAAAATAACTAAACTTTGCACTAAAATTCATCCATAATTAAAAAGATACAAGCATATATATAGTGTTTAGAGATCTTTCCGACTCAAACTTGACTACACAACTTTAATACAGACTAAGACACTTTTAATTAAAAAAATATTATGAAAATACGCACTAAATTTTTTTAATAAATAAAAAATCACACCTAAAATTTTAAAAAAATAAAAAACATGCTAAATTGACTCCAAATGGGCCAATAAAATATCTAAGGACTCCTTTAAGAATAAACTACGCTTCAGAAATGCTCTAGCAATTGTCTAAGCTATAAGGAAGTTGGAACAACTCTTTGATGGCGGTAGATGTACTCCATCAAGGTGTGTTGGTCCTGAATCCGCATCATTTTCCCCTGGTTTGGGAAAACTTGTCTTCGAGTTTTGAAGTACGACAATATGCACGAGAAAATGATAAGAACAACAAAGCATGGATGCATGGCTGATGTCGTTGAGATCACCGTATAGAAGAAAGTTCCAACTTGAGGTGGAAAGTATGCCTCAATATCTCTCCATAAATGGTCAAAGTCATGCTGGCCGTTTGTGTCTTGAACAATCTTTGGCTGACTGACCACATCCTTGATTGCCACTTCCTGCTTCAGCTCATTCTCCCTAGCCATGAATGCGGAGCTAGCCTCAAAGTAGTCTTTAGGAATCACCTCTGGCTTTAGTTTAGCAAGGAGGATGTCATCATAAAACATCTTGGATTCAACCTCTTCAAAATACTCGTCTGCGAGTAGGGGTGTGCATGGTTCGGTTCGATTCAGTTTTGGAGGAAAATTTTCTAAACTGAACCGAACCAAATTGTCACTTGAAACCGAACCGAACCGAAATATTTCGGTTTGATTCGGTTCAAACCGAAATTCTATATTTTATTCATATTAAATATATATATATATATGTATTTAATATTCAAACTAAATTTTAAAAATACATATTTATACATAAATATATATATATGATACTAAAATATTAAGATATTTATACATATAATCTTAATATAATATATCTATTTATTTGAGAATTAATTTATTCGGTTTTTTGGTTGAGTTCGGTTTCACAAAATTGTGAAACCGAAGTGAATATGACCCCAAACCGAACCGAACCGAAACATTTGGTTCGGTTTGAACCGAATTATGCACAGCCCTATCTGCGAGTGATGGATTGGCTTTATAAACTACGTCTTTTATTTGACTTTCATACTCCTCAATCAACGTTGGGTTAGTCTCATAAACTGCCTCTTCCATTTTCTCAGGGGAAGTTGACTAGTTGTTAATCGGATTAAGATTGGAGTTGGTGAAGCGAAATTTGTCCTTCAAGTATACTAGCTAGAGAATATAATTGGGTTGCTTTGAGTCGAAGGTGGCATGGCGCTCTTCCATCCACTCTTGGCCAACAATAATGGTAAGATTTATCTGAAAAGAAGACGTTAGCCCATATTGAAGTACATATCCTTCCCGAATTGCTTGTGAACCTCCACAAAGACACCATCAGTTTTGACAATAATTTCACCCATTTAGGAGAGTAAATCAACAACAATCTTGGACACGGAGCTTTCTTTGAGCAAATTATTAAAAATCAAGTTGGCGCCTTCCCATTCGATGAACAAGCCCTTGTTGTGAATGGAAAGGAGCTCCAATGCTAAAGGACAAGGAAGTAGGACCTCAACATGTAGGAGTGGCATGCAAAACGATACACCTTGGTGGATGGAGTGCTGGACGAGGTTCACCTCGCTACAAGGATGCCACTAACACAATTGGTGTGCAAAACGGAGCACAGAGGTGCCCTCTTGTGATTGAGTTGACCGTCGGAGGTGAGTACACAAAATGAGGTGGAATCAATACAGTGACGTGCTGAAATGAGCCCGTTGACACAAATCCAACAGTGCAGATAGCACGTGAATCGGAGTCTGAGTGACTCTTCGGCGATACGGTGCGATAAGAACTCTTGTTGCACCGCAGCAGAGCAAGTCGGACCCTAGCTCGAATCCTGTGCAGATGGATCTAACCAACCTGGACCCTGGCTGGACCAGGTGCTGGACTAGGTGACTCAAACCACCTTAACCTTGTTGACTTGAGCCAGATGTGAACCTAGGCTCAGACTGGGTTGAACTTGGTTTGTAATAGGGCTCGAGCCCTTAAGTGAACCCGACCAAACTAGATTTGACTGGACCAGAAGAATGAGGGGCACGGGAGGCCTCCTCCTCTCACCTCTTCCACCTCCCTACATAGAGAGATAGAGAGATAAAGAGAGAGAGAGAGAGATGATGGGGGTGGTGGCGGCCACAGGCGCCGACGCCAGCACCTGTCGGTGGCAGCATCATCGACAGAGGTCAGTTCCTCCCTCTACTTCTTCTTCTTCTTCTTCTTATTCTTCTTATGTCCGGTGAAGCCGAGGGGGGGAGAGAGAGAGAGAGATTAGGAGAAGGAAGAAGGGTGCTGTAGTGGGGCGGTGTTTTTTTTTTTTGTTCTGTTATTGTTCATGCAGAACAATAAATAAATAAAGAGAGAACAAAGAGAGGGATTTGCTGCAGAGAGAGAAGTTGGGTGGATGGGGGGGGGTTATGATTACTGTTCATCATGAACAGTACCTACAGGGGTGCTGTAGTGGTGAACAGTGTGTCAAGGCAGGGAAGTGGGAATATTGGGAGAGAGAGAAATTAATAGACGGAGAAGGGGACTGCAGGTGGCAGGGGAAGGGGGAACTGTTCGGTTGTGAACAGTTCCAATTTTTTTGGTTGTTCTGGAGAGAGAGAGAGAGAGAGAGAAGGGCAGAGGTGGTGGCGGCAATGAGCGGCAGTGAAGCGGTGGTTGTGCAGCGGCAAGCGGTGGTGGAGTATTGGAGGATCGAAGTTGGGCTCTGATATCAAATTTGATGGAGGACAACGAAGGAGAAGGGGATTAAAGAGACTATCGGCGTTGCACTGGTAGTGGGAGGCCTCCGACGTCGCACCGGTGGCTTAGGCTTCACACCTGGCCCCGTTGTAGGGCATATTCGACCCCGTCGTAGGGTCGTCTTCCCGTTGCAGAGAAAGAACACTAGAAAATAACTGAAATTCGCACTAAAATTCATCCATAAATTAAAAAAAGAGATCACAAACATATATATAATGTTTAAGGATCTTTCTGACTCAAACTCGACTAGCCAACTCCAATACGGATTAAGACACTTCTAATTAGATAAATATTATGAAAATTCATACTAAAAATTCCTAAAAAATAAAAAATTACACCTAAAATTTAGAAAAAAAAAACATGCTAAATTGACTCCAAATGGGTCAAATAAAATATCTAAGGATTCCTCTAAAAATAAACTACGCTTCAGAAATGCTTTGGCAACTCTCTGAGCTATACGGAAGTTGGAACGACTCTCTGATGGCAGTAGACGTACTTGATCAAGATGTGTTGGTCCTGGATCCCCATTATTAAAGGAGGAAGAGAGGGGGTTGGAGAGTCTACCGGCATCTCATCGGCAATGGGGAGGCCTTTGGTGTTGCACCGGCAGCTAGGGCATCATACTCGGCCCTGTCGCAGGACAGATTCGACTCCATCGTAGGGTTATCTTCTCTGTCATAGAAAAAGAGCACAAACAAATAATCAAAATTAGCACTAAAATTCATCCATAAAGTAAAGAGAGATTACAAGCTTATATATAATGTTTAAGGACCTTTCCGACTCGACTACCTAACTCTAATATAGACTAAGACATTTCTAATTAGATAAACATTGTGAAAATTCGCACTAAAAATCTCTAAAAATAAAAAAAATCGCACCTAAAATTCAAAAAATAAAATAAAAAAAACATACTAAACTAACTCCAAATGGGCCAAATAAGATATCTAAGGACTCCTCTAAAAATAAACTACACTTCAGAAGTGCTCAGGCAACTCTTTGAGCATAAGGAAGCTAGAACGGCTCTCTGATAGCGGTAGATGTACTCCATCAAGGTGTGTTGGTCTTGGATCCCCATCAATTACATATTGTTTGAGAGTTCATTACTTCTACACATGCTTAGTTTGCAATTAGAGTTTCCAATATAGGTTAACCATATTTTTAACCTACTAAATTGCAATTCTGACAATACCCTTGTTGGAGAGCATAGTTGTGAAGGTTCATGCCTAGGTGATGCCTAGGCACCACTTAGGCGACAAGGATTATTTTCAAGGTCCAGGTAGTTAAACAATTTATTGGGCCTTGAATAAATCACACCTAGGATACGCTTATGTATGTGTTTGGGAGATTATTTCTTAACCTCCGTCGGGACTTGACCTAGACGTCTCTCCTATCGGATTATTCGGAAATCCACTCTTTTTTGTTTTTTTTTGTTTATCTAGAGAAATATAGGTCGGTTTTATATTTTATCGGACTATGAGAGCTTGGGATTAGCCCTCAGAGAATCTGGGACTTCGAATCAAGCGAAGATTCGAGTATATGACCTCTCTCCACTGACCTTGGTCAGTGTTAATTACGTCGAGCAACTGCTCGGCAACCCTTGATTAACCGTCCGTATGATGCCCTTGTAACATGCAACACTACTACTACAGGCAGCACATGCATATGAATATGAAGGTGCATTTTAGGTTGAGTCTTTGGCCTCACCCCGGCTTGAGATATGTTTTATATGTTTTTGGATTAATTCCAATGTATTTGGATTGATTCCAAGTTATCTGGATTAATTCCAAATATTTTAAACCCATAGGGGTGTTTTTGCAATTATACAATTTTTAGGAATTGTGGAGGTATTATGGTTTATAAGCATATGAGAGCAAGTTTTAATGGTTTTAAGACCTTATGAGATTTGTGAAATTAATTTTTAAGTGTATAAGGTTATTTTAGTAATTTTACCCTAAACCGGGCTTATTATATTTTGGGTCCATTTTCTTATGAGATTTTTATTGTATGGAGGGTATTTTGGCCATAAAATAAGTTCTGATATTTTTTAAGGATTTTATCTGATTTTTATAGATTTTTTATTATGAGCGAGGGTATTTTCGTAATTTCATTAAGTTCCATGTATATTTTAATTATTTAAGAAATTTTTATATTCTTTCAGATTTGGTTTTCTGTTTTTTTACTGATTTTTATGATTAATTAATTAAATATATGAGGGGTATTTCGGTTTATTTGGTTCAATATGACTTTTAAGTTGCATCTCTGGTTTTTACAGATTTTTTCCAAGTTTTTATATAATTTCATAAATTTTTATTAATTAATTAATTATAGGTCATTTTTGACTTAAATATGATTTTACTAAGATTTCTGAACTTATATTTAATTTATTCATGGGGGGAGGTCAAGGTTAAGTTGAAGGTGTACCCATATTTTTAGGTTTATGAAACTAAGTATATATGTATATATAAAGTATGAAAAATATGATATTATTTAATTATTTTAATGGCATGCAAACACACATTTCAGACATGAAAATATCGACTTTTATTTCGACAGGGGTTCGCCTTATAAAAGGCATTTTACAAGAATTATTCGGTAGACCTTCTCCTTAGGATTGAACCTTAGGAAGAAAGACTCTCCGAAATGGAAAAGATCGCCAAAAAGCGCAGCAAACCCGGGTTAAGAAAACCCGAATTTGGTCTTCAACGCAGCAAGAACTCCCCTCCGAACTTTACACTCCTTGTATGTGGGTGTATATGCTGCTTTTGCTGCATGTGTGTCTGTGTGTTGGATTTGGGGGCCAAGGGGCCCTATTTATAGGCCCCAATTTGGGCCCGGTGGGGGGTGCCACCGGAATGGGCCACGGTGGGAGGTGCCACCGGTTACATTCTCTTCCCTTCCCTCTCTTTATATATATATTTTTAAATCCCAATGGCCAATGGGTGAGAGAAGGGAGTGAGAGAGAGCATTGAAAAGAGAGAGAGGGGGGGGGACCCGGTGGGCACCCCCACCGGTTCCAACCGGTGGGGATGGCCACCAGCCATGGACCCCCCACCGGTTGGGAACCGGTGGGGGGTCTCCCCACCGGTTTTGGGAAACCGGTGGGGGGTGTTCCCCTCCCCCATTTCCTTTACTTTTTCTGGTTTTTTTTGGGCTCTTAAATGAGCCTTGGTTCAGATTTGGAGGTTTCGGCCAATGTGAAAAGGGTTTAAGAACCCATTAATTTCAGACTTGGCTCCAATGTGAAAGGGGTTAGAATTAAATGGGGGTCTTTTGTGGGATTCTTAAACAAGTGTGAAAAGGGTTTAAGAACCCATTAATTCTCACCCCTCTTTATTCTCCCCCCCCCCCCCCCCCCCCCCTTCATTTTTAAATTTCAAAAAGAGAGAGAAGGAGGGATCTCCTCCCATCCCCCCCACCGGTTTCTCTCTTGGAACCGGTGGGGGGTTCCCAACCGGTGGGGGGTCCCCCCACCTGTTCCACCTCTCTCTCTCCTCCCTCCTTCTTTCCTATTTAAATAAAGGGGAGAGAGAGGGGGTCCACTTGGCTTGCTCTTTTTTCCATTTTGGGCATATTTCCACTTTGGGAGTTTTGGAGATTTTTTTCTCTCTTTGGGTTGCAGATTTTGGTGCCCTGTGGGACTGATTTTTGGGCTCATTTGGGGTCCTTATTGGGCATTATATTGGGTCCCTTATTGGGCCATCTATTGGGCCTATCACCCTTGCCATTGGGCCTTCATTTGGGGCCATTTTGGGCAAGTCTTGGGACTGATTTTGGCCCATTTCGGGACTGGTTTTGGCCCATTTTGGAACTGATCTTGGCCCTTATTTCGCAGCGTTTGGATCATCTTTGTTGCTGCATCTTTGGGTCCTCCTTTGGGCCTCACCATCAAGGGTTATCAAGGAGGCTTAGGAGTTGATTTTGGAAGCCTACAAGGATGACTTGGGGCTGTTTTAGGCCTCCTTAAAAATCCCGATCAAGGCCTTTTTGGCCTAGGTATGCCTCCTATTCCATTACCCTTATAATATGAGCCCATGGTTTTATGTTCTTCCATTATACATGAGACGGTCTCTATTTGCTACTAACCCTCATATCATAGGCATATATTTTGTTTTACATAACGTAGTCCTATGTGAACATGTTATGTATGTATACATATTTCCCTATAGTGAACTCACATTAATGTGAGTATATGCCATGTGCATATGCATACTCAAACGGCATTATTTGCATGAAAAAAATTTCGAGTTCAACAGTATGCTAGTGAGTGCCTAGCACGCCTAGGCAATGCTTAGGCATGCCTCGGGCTCAGAGCACCTAGCATGCCTATGCTAGTTCATGGGCCAATCAAATTGGGTCCAATGCGACCCAATCCTAATATTAATAGGGTATACATAGATGATTGGGCTGTAGGTTTTGGTATCTTGTTATCTTGTCCTCTTCATTATTTTATCTTCCTGGCATTGTCCCTCCTTGGCAAACAAATCTCGATGTCAATGATGAGACACTCCTATATGTTCTCCTAGTACTGTGATGGCCACAATGAGGCAGCATGTCCCACTTGCCTATGTCCACAAACTTGAAACTCCTCGTGGCTATTAACATCCTCTCACGCTTCCTAAATTTTCTATATGTCCATCTTTTCTTCTCCCTTCTCCTCTAGTGTTTGTCTCCCTGTTTGTGAGTACCTCTCCCTCTCCCTCTCACCCCAATCTGGGTTATGAAGATTCCACCTAGGCATTGTTTAGGTAGGCGCCTAAGCCTTAGGTGCTTAGGGACCTCAAGTACGCCTTGGATCACCTTATCACCTTGACAACTGTGTTGGAGAGTTTCAAAAGCTCCTTGGGAAATAGAGTTTTTTTTTTTTTTTTAATGTCTTTTTTGATCAATTTGGAAAATTTAGTGTGTGTTTTGCCTGAGGAAGTTGGCAATTAGGGTAAAAGAATTGGACTGTCCCTCACTATCTCTTGCATCTTCTTTCCATTGTTGCTGTGTGGATACCGTAGTAGGGTTTGTCTTGAAGACTGGCTTCTCCAGTCTCCTCCTTTCCTGGTTGTGTGCAATCCCAGGAGGACTCTGTTGGCAATGATGTTTGATTGTAAAAGCAACTAGGTTTGATTTTGTTCAAGTTTTCCATGCTCTCCGTGCTTCACTCTGTTGATTAGATCATTAAGATACATAGAACATATGAAAACAGTTCACCAAAGATATGCTGTTCTAAACTTTTATCTTCAAACAAACCTATTGCATAATCTTGAGGGAAAAGAACAAGTGGAAGCCATACCTATGTTGCTCAGAATTGGGATCAAGGTTCTTAAGCATGGGATCAGGGTTGCGATTGACATCCTTAGATGAATTAAGGCAACAATCCTGATTTATCCAAGGCTGATCTCAGCTGACTCCAGTTAACTAGGATCAGCCCCAATACAATCAAACTCCTAGCTAACGAAAAAAAAAGCGGAGGAAAGTTTGTCAAAAAACTAGTAAATTAATTGTAAACACTGAAAGTATACATAATGAATGTGAAATTGCAATTTTAAACATAATGAAATCCATAGAAAATGAAGGTTGAAGCATCATTACAAAAGGTATTTTCTTTTCACATGGTTATGTTTCATTGATACCCATTGTACCCTCCCAGTTAAAACATTATATGTATTGTAACCATGTTGTACACATTGGCTTCATTCAGTGCCTTATGAATATAACACATTTAACATATTGGCTCAACATAATGCAACCATAGCAAGCAGGAGCAGAAGCAACCATGCTGACATAGCAGTAGCAGGGCTGGATAGAGCAACAATGACAGGCCTATGTGACAATGTGCATCTCTGTGTTTGTGTGTGTGTGAGAGAGAGAGAGAGAGCGCAGCAGCAGCAACAGGCCCATGCAACAATGAGGTTAGCACCACAATAACATGCCACAGCCAGCCACATTGTGAGGAGAGAGGGAGAAGCTGGAGCAGCAGAAACCAAGAGAGAGAAAGAGAGAGAGGGAGAGAGAGAGAGAGGGAGAGGGGCCAGAGAAGCAGCAACAGAGGAGGGAGTGAGAGAGAGGGGAGGTTAGAGCAGCAACAACAGGCCCATGCAACAACAGGTTTAGCACCACAAGAACATGCCACGGCCTGCCGCACTGTGGGGTGTTTTAAATTCATGATTCTTTATGCAAAATAAATGGAGAGGTTTATTGGGGATTTAGAATAAATTGCTTTAATAATTTGAAATTGGATTTGTGCTTGTAGGTTCTCAGATTGGACCCCTCCACCATATGACACAATGACAATAATTAACATGCCGCAGTGTGGCAGCACACACACAAAAGGGAGGGAAAACAAAGCTCATAGGTTCTTGGATTGAACCTACACAGATAGGGGGAACCCTTTCTGACAGACCTTGGTTGGTGTCAATAACATTGGTCAGGCAATTGAAGACCTTTAAGTAATTTGGAGGTGATACCATAACAAACTGTGCAATAACATGTATTTGTCTAATCACCTTTGTTAATGTAGAACCACAATGAGTACCACCACTCATCAAGTTGATCATATGGTCTATGACAACACATTACATGATTATATTGGTCACATTAGATTACATAAGCCACAAATCACATGAATAATGGAATGTGTTCATGGTCACATGATCAAACAATGACCATACATTATATGTGATCAATATGGTAATCACCCATTACATGATCAATACATGTGACTAAATATCTGTCATCAAGGTGATCTAATCAAGGTAAGCTGACTCGATGGACCGGATTGGCTCAGATTCTCCCAGATACGAGTCATATTGGTCCAACTCAATTTGACTTTCTAAACGCGCATGAGTTGGGACGATTCAAGCCATTTTCTTACCAACGTTTGCCTTTTCTCCATATTCTTTAATTCTGACTGAACATGACAAATAGTTTTGCAATTCAAGTGGCTTAGTAATGACAATGAGTTTAAATCATATTTAGGAAAATTCTGTCTTATTAATTGTGTGAAAGTGTAAATTACTTATCAAAATGGAGAAAAAAACTTACCAAATTGTAGAAATAAGTCCGATTACTTATCAACTTGAAAGAAAAAAATCCGGTATATAAGAATTTAGATGAACAAACTGAAATTTATCAGAATTTGTACCGGGCCGGATGGAGCTGACTCAAAGCATATTGAAGGGACTCACGCAATATGTATCAAGTCGCTGTGAGCCAGATTGAGCCAATTCGATCCACAAAAGGCTTAACCGACTCGATGAGTCAAATCATGCCCACTTCTCTGATCCTCCCAAATACAAGCTGACTTGTACAAGTCAGACCGAGTCCGTCCGAGCTGGCAAACCTTGGGTCTAGTTACATGATTAACACATGTGCTTAATACATTTGGCTAACAAAATGTAAGCCCACTAGATGAGGCTTATAATAATATTGAAGAGAAGTCTTGAATCCTTCATAGAGAGGGAACTTTCATGCCTTGTCCATGTCTTCCCAAATGGCTTTCACGGAGGTATTTATAGGCAGAGCCAAAGGCAGGAGGGAGGAGATCTGAAACCTTCACTGGGTGGTTAGTTAACCCACACAGGCTTTAAAAACAGTCCACCTAGCTAGTGTGAAACATAAAAAAGTATGTTTTTTTAAACAAAGTTGTATCCTCACGCTTGCTGATGGGTGAAGATCACCTGTTGTTGCTGTTACTGCTTTCTTACTTTTTGTAGTTCCAATGCATGTGTGCAGAGAGAGATCTGTCCGGTAGAGTTTCTGTATGAACTTCTCCCTAGAGACTCCTTGACTATTTCATGTGCATGATGGTACCTCGTCAGGGGTTTGCCAGGCTTTTTTTATGATTATGATACTATTTTCTTTTTTCCATCTTTACTAGGCACATTTCTTTGACCAGTTACAAATTGTCTTCAGGTCTGCATACATATTGAAACAAGATAGTTTACCCTCATCTTACAAGTCATTTCTTAACAAGCATGGTGGAAAGGACCCTAGCATTCTCAAAGGTGTAAAAGATATTGCGTGTGGCACACCTTTTACAAATTTGGGAGTAATTGAGAATTATTACCAGTCCACAGGTGTTGACATAAAACTTGACCCCAACATGAAAGTGCCTTGCTCGGTATGTAGTTGTCAACCCCATTATTATTATTGTTTTTATGTTGATGACATCTTACAAGAATCTCTCTAGAACCCAAAAAGTGGTTGAACATTCTTGTGTGGTGAAGGTTCTAATGAAGTCCAATCGCAGGACTTATTGTAATATGAATTACAGATCAAATATAAAGAGCACCTTTTGTCTTTCTTCTAGATGGTAGGAAGGTTTTGATCCTTGTTAATAAATTAAGGAACAAACTGTCTCTTATTGGCTATTAGTTGTGAAGAGTGGCCTATTGTCTCCCTAACACTGATTGATTAATTCATGTCTCTTATTTTCTCTTTATATCTTGCCTTTTATTCTCCTTTTCTTTTAACATTCTTCCGCTGCTGCTATCTTTTTAATTTTTACCACCACTGCTATTTTTTCTTGGTCCCTTTTGTTGATGCCGCAAAGTACATTTATTTTGACTTTTTCATGGAACTTTTATGCTTTTATCTTCACATAGCCACTAAGGATGAACCATATAGTACACTACCTCTGGTTCTATCTAGAACATGGAATTTCGGCTCGGATTGGGGTTCCGGATTGGACGCCGGCCGAGTCGCTTCCTGCCGATCTGAGTCGGATCGGCCGATCTGACTCGGGATCGGCCGACTTTGCATTCCATGAGATTTTAGAATCCTAAGTTGACAGTGGAGAGGGAGGGGGGATAGGGGAATTTATCTCTGAGTATGTTTGCAACAAAGTGTAAATTGCTGGTTATGTAGTGAGTTAATGTATTGCCAATGATTATGTAGTAATTACAAATATATACTACTGTGTTTTTCAAACAGGATGGTTAATACCACCATCATTAATACTGGAAGAATGATTGTAGCAGGTAAAGTATGTGCCCCCTACCCCCCCAACCCAAACTAATCCCAAAATATGCATCGCTTAAGCTCAGTTAACAAGTCGTAGAAGCATATGAGAAATTATAACACTATGCTTACTACCCATCACCCTTATACGGACAAGACGGTTGAACTAATCTGGCAGATATTCTTTACGGCCATGGCTTAATGTGTTGTAAGTACTTAATCCTCTGCATGAGTTGTTTGTGATCCTTATAGAGCTGGCAGAATGCACTAAAGATCTCTTCCAAGTTACCCATCATACAGTGGATGTTTCATCAAGCCTTTACGTTGCAAAATGCCACCATAAATTTTCCACCAAGGTCGTCCCTTGTCAACATCTTTTGTGGCCATGTCTTTTAAATAATAGAGGACCCTCCCTGTAATGCCCTTGAGTCCTAGTTCCAATCCTAACCAACTTTCAGTGAAAGTTGGAAACGATACATCGATACATACACAACAGATATAAGATTAAAAGAATCCACAAGGAAAATATCCATAAAGCCAATCATTCTATAATAAATCTAAAACCATAGCCAACAACAAGTATCCATAATAAGTCAACACCAACTCTCGTATTTACAGAACATTTACAATATGCCAACTTTCAATTTACATTGCGTAAGTAGACACCTATTACATCATATCTACTAAAAGAAAACTCAAGAAACCTATTCCTAAAATTTTAGTTCCAGTTATATTACACCTCCGAGACCTCATGTTCCAACTCATTCACCTCTCCTGAAAATTTCATTAGCAAACTTTATGAGTATAAAACCCAGTAGACATCATAACCCTACACATGGTTAGCTATATGATATAGATTTGCACAAATTTCAAATGGTTACATGTATAGCATATGGTAAAACTTGGTCTAACTTAAACATGTCATACGAAATTGCATACTTCACAGAGATGATCTTATGGGCATGGAGTATAATTAAACTTATCATCATAGTTAGACATGTGAGTGACATATCTTATGGATGATCTCCAATGAAGAATAGACCAAAAGAGAAGAAGAAAACAGAGAGCACCCGGTTGGAGACAACACACCAGGGCAGCAGACCAACTCAGTCCAATCCACTCCAAAACTCTTGTATTTATATTAACAGAGGTATAATCATAGGGTTACATACTTAATAATGTTAAATGACAGAAAAACCCTGACTTAAAGATAAATGACACTTGAATGACAAAACTACCCTGGACTACTCTCCCCTCAGGTTGAGCATAAATGTTTATCATGCGCAGCTTGGACAAAAAAGAAGAAACATGATCCTTCGACAGGCCTTTAGTGAATGTATCAAGTTTTTCCCAAATAAAGTGACGGTCAATTTTATTACGGTTCGTTTGGTCATGCTGAATGGGGTTATTAGTAATATTGATGGCAGCCTTATTGTCACAATAGAGCTTCATCGGCAGATGAACTTGAATTCTAATGCCTTGCAAGAAGAGCTTGAGCCACAACAATTCTATAACACAATGTGCAATGGCACGATACTAAGCTTCAGCACTAGAACGGGCACAAACAGTTTGTTTTTACTTCGCCAAGGCACAAGATTACCGCCCAAAAAGGCATAATACCTAGTAGTTGACTGTTTATCATCCCGCGTACTAGTCCAATCAGCATCAATGAAGCCTTCAACATTTAAGTGGACAGCCTTAGTATACCACAAACCTTTTCATCGACATGATTTGATGTAGCGTATAGTATGCTCCACAGCACGCATGTGAGGCACTCGAGGGGCATGCGTGAATTGACTAATGATGCTTTCAACATAAGCAATCTTAGGACGAGTAAGACATAAATAGAGTAATCTCCCACAAGCCGTTGGTATGTACCCTTGCTGGTTTCTGGTAATAGCTCTTCCACACCGTCAGAAAGACCATGATTGGTCTCAATAGGAGTCACAGCTGATTAACAACCCAAGTTCCTCTGACAAATGTACAAACCCTACTTAAACTTGGCACCCTCAATACCCAAGAAATACTTAAATTCACCAAGATCTTTAATGCCAAATTCGTCATCAAGATTTATTTTTAATTTCTGTATTTCTATCATATGATCTCCAATAATATCATCCACATAAACAAGGAGTATCACGACTTTACCTTCGGTCCACTTGGTGAAGAGAGTATGATTAGAGTTGCCTTGCTTGAAGCCAAATGAATCATTGCAGCTCTAAACCTGTCAAATCATACCCTTGGGGATTCTTTCAATCAATGCAAGTCTTTCTTAAGTCTGCATACTCTCCCGCTAGCATCAAACCCAGATGGTGGCTGCATATAAACCTCCTCATGTAGATCACCATTCAAGAATACATTCTTGACTGAAGATCCCATGAAAACTGGATAGCCAGAGATAGCACAATCTGAACAGACTTCAACTTGACAACAGGGGAAAAGGTCTCCATATAGTCAACCCTATAGGTTTGACTAAAACCTTTAGCAACCAATCTTGCTTTGTAGCTCTGAACAGTACCATCAGAGTTGTATTTAACGGCATACACCCATCAGCACCCAACAAGACTTTTCTCTGGTGGTAACTCTACTAACTCCCAAATATCATGTTTACGCAGTGCTCTCATTTCTTCATCTATAGCTGCACCCACTGTGGATCTTTCACAGCCTCAGAAAAGGAATTAGGAACATGTAAGGATGAAATAGCAGTTAAGAAAGAGTGATAAGAAGGTGAAAGAAGTGTATAAGAGAGGTAGTTAGAAATTCGATGTTTAGTGCAAGCTCTTATACCTTTCTGGAGAGCAATAGGAACATCAATGGTAGGCGATGAGAGAGGAGCAGCAGGGGATGAAGGACCTGAAATTTCAGCAGCTTCTTGGGAAGGTAGTTCAGTGGGAGGTCAATCTATATGCCACGTGCATCTAAAGTAAGTAAGTAGACTCGAAGTGGGTTCACATGTAGAACCAGCTGATATAATCCGCTCTGCAGACTTATCTGGGGCAGCAATCTCCTGGTCATTGAGGGGTAGAGGATAAGGAACAACTAGGGGGCCCTATCCTTGGACATGAGATGTAGAAAATGACACAGACTTAAAAAGGTAACATCTTTAAGGACATATTTTTTGCCCAATTTTAGGGTTAAACTATTTGTACCCCTTTGGAGTAGGAGGGTAACCCAAGAAGATGCCAAGAATAGCTTTAGGATCCAATACGCAAAGACAACCAAACACGCAAGGAGTAAGAGAACAAGGAATATGTGGGACAAAGAACCCGAATAGGGGTCTTGTATCCAAGTGTTCTAGAAGGCATGCAATTGATAATATATGAGGCAGTCAATACAACATTTGCCCAAAACTTCTTTGGTGACTAATATTGCAAGAGAAGAGCTCGGGAGGTCTAATAAATGTTGATTTTTTTTTTTTCAGCTACCTCATTTTGTTGGGATGAGTAAGCCCAAGAGGATTCATGAATGATACGCGTATCCTCCAAGAATATATTAAGAGTTGTAAGTATTCTCTAGCATTATCAGATCTGAATATCTTAACATGCCTTTCAAATTGATTCTCAACCATTTTGCAAACACTTGAACAATCCGATGGACTTCCTCATGGGATTTCATCAAACAGATCCAACAACAATTTGGAAAGGATTGCTTGGAAGAATGTGTGCAAAAGCAAGGAACAAGGAGGCATTGGCCTTTGTGGGATTGCCATCTTCAACAAAGCCTTGTTAGCCAAATGGTTGTGGAGAAGAGGAGAGTACCCGGATACTCCTTGGGCTGTAATTGTCAATGACTTGTACTTTCATGGCGAGAGCAAATGGAGTTTCTCTCATTCTGCAAGATATAATTTATCTCCCATATGGAGGAACATTCTTAAATGTGCTGATTTTATGGTCACCTCTAGCGAAATCCAAGTGGGTAATGGCAGGGACATACGATTTTGGAAGGACAAATGGTGCTCCAATCTGGATTTGACTGTGGTTTTCAGCAATCTTTTCAGCATTGCCCAGAACAAGGATGCTTCGGTTGCAGAGGTTCTGTCTCACAGCAGTACAGGCCAGGTTAACCTAATGCTTAGAAGAAATCCTACTGATGTGGAAACAGAGGAACTGATAGTCTTGTTTAACTTAATCAATGGTGTTAGGATCTGCAGTGAGGTACAAGATAAGAGAGTTTGGAGATGGACCAATAATGGGCTCTTTTCGGTTAAATCCTTGGTTCAGCTGTTGAATGATGGTGGTACTAGGGTTTGGTGGAAGGATCTTATTTGGTCTAACCACCTTCCCAATAAAATAAGGGTGTTTCTATGGAAAATTGCCTGGAATAGAAGTCTCACGGGAATGAGGGCGAAGAGACTTAAACTTCCCGGAAGCTCTTTATGTATGTTCTGTGCACACTTTGAGGAAGACCAACTCCATTTATTCTGCAAATGTGGCATTATTTCCATCCAATGGAAGAGTATGTGTAGGGTACTTGGAATTGGTTGGGTGGAGCACACTTCTGTGTTGAATCTGCTGAAATGGTGGACTGCTGCTTCTCCATCAAAGGATCTCACACATGTATGGTTTCTATTTTGCCCGGCCATGTTGTGGACTATATGGTGTGAAAGAAATAGAAGGAAATTTAGTGACCATTTTAGCAGTGCGAATGAACTCTTAAAGAAGACATTTAGATGGGTGGAAGAGTGGGGACGTGCAGCTGGTATCCTGAATGATGGCAGCTCTGTTATTTCTGACAAAACCAGACTGTGGAGGCAGCTGATCGCTTAGTTAATCTTCTTTGTATCCCTGGTTTATCTTCTTGATAAAACAGCTTTTTGGTTTTGTTTTGTTAGAATCTTTTAAATCTTTGGGACTTGGATGGGGGACTGTCCTATCCAAGAGTGTGCTCTCATGGGCTTTCCTGTACCTCTTTCACATATATCCATGGAATTGTGACTCTTGTCACCTTCTAAAAAAAAAAAACAATTTGGAAAGGAGATGTACTTTTATTCATAGAAATCTGAAAATCTGCCCTACAATCTTTGGCAAGTTGACAGACTTGACACTGAAAACTATCAACTCTTATTGACTTGAACAAAGTAGGAAAAAGGATTTTCAAAGAATGAAATGACAAATGACCGATTGTGCCACAAATAAATTTCTTTTATTTTTGAGTTCATAACTCCCTCTATGCTAGATTGAAACACAACACTACCACCAATCTTAAAACGATATAGACCTTCCACTTCATGACCTATTGTTCGCTTGGTTTTTAGGTCCTGAAAAATACAATGTGTAGGAAAAATGTCATTGAATACTAAAGTGATTTAGTAAGGCTGCTAACATAATGGAGATTAATATGAGGAGCAAGAACATGAAGGACTAAAGATGAAATGATGTCATCATCGAGACACATGGCCCCCTTACGAGCCATTGTGGATCGGGTATTCGGGTGCCATTTGCAATGGTGACCTTATCTTGCCATGACCTTAAGGAATAAGATGTGAAGAGAGAAGAAACACTAGTCATATGATATGTAGCTCTTGAGTCAATGACCTAAGGGTTACAGTAAAGAGTGGAGGTAATAGGGCTATTTACCGGCTGAGTGTGGCTCAGTTGGTACCGGGTAGTTTTAAGGGATAGGTGGGGGAACACCCAGGTTCTAACCTAGGTGCTGGGGGTGTTTGCGGATTTGTGTTGGCTTGTCTCTGCCATTGCGGCAGAGGCCCTTAAAAAAAACATTTAGGGCCATCCCTGTAGTACCTGACAGATTTGGTCGTGTAGAAGGTGAAGATATTCCAAGCTATGAGAAGATCCTTTGTAGATGAATAATATCACTAGCTGAGAGCGAGGACACCTGAGAGGAAGTATTGCCATTATCCAGAGAGAAGCCTGGGGTGCCATTAGATGCTTGAACAATTGGCACGTTGCCTTTTGCTTGCTGTCTACTTTTTCCAGACCTGAATTTCAGTGGCTTTTTGTCAGGATAAAGGTCCCAACAGCTCTCTACATTGTGATTATCTTTCCCGCAGTGTGTGCAATGTCTTGCTGTCTTAATTTTACCCTTCCCTGGAGCATATCCACTCTTTCCTGACTTGTTCATAGCACTAACCAGCGTAGAAGATTGTCCCACATCACAAACACCCGGAGGTGTGTTTTCTCCATTGATGACCTTTCTACGTCCCTCTTCACTCAACACTTTGTCATAATGTTGCTCAAGTTTTGGAAGGGGATTTGTATTGATAATTTGAGCCCTCAAACTCTCATACTCTGAAGTAAGACCAGAAAGAAACTTGAATATTCAGTTTCGTTGTTCATGCTTCAACTATACACCGACTAGTAATCAAATTCTTCCCACTTACTCTTTAGAAGTCCAAAGTAGGTACTTACCCCAGCACGCCCTTGTTGTAATTCTTGTATTTCAGTGATCAGCTGATAGATGTGGCAAATATCTCTTCGCTGCCCATACATTTGCTCCAGAAGATCCCACATCTCTTTCGCTGTTCTCTTCATCAGAGTCAGCTGTTAGATTTCTGAAGTAACTGAGTTCAAGATCCAACCAAGGATGGCAGTACCGGTACCGGTATCGGTGGGTACCGGTACTGGTACGTACCGGTCTGGTACCGGCCGGTATCGGCCCGGTACCGGCCGGTATCGGCCCGGTACCGGTCGGTACCGGCCCAAAACCAGTCTGGTACCGGCCGGTACCGGTCGGTACCCACGGTACCGGTGCCGGCCGATACCGGTACGTACCGGTATCGGCCGGTACGTACCGGCCGGTACGTACCGGCCGGTACGTACTGGTATCGGCCAGTACTGCCATCCATGGATCCAACCCATCACAAGATTATTTTCTAGATCCCAAACTGCTAAATAGAATCGATAAAAGCTAGTTCCTTGATCTGTTCATCTATATAGCCTGTCTTTCCCTGTCCCCCAAGAAAGATACGGGCAGAGATAGGCCAAAGATGGATATTATTCTCTGTCCTTTTTACAGAAGTCATCTGCAAGGAAATAAGCTCATGTGAACTCAAACCAGCGGATCTCACCATTGAAGTAGATCCTTCTCGAGGTCCTGTAGCATGCCCTAGCTCACGTGAATCAACTTCGCTGTTAGTAGATGAAGACATGACGATGGCAAAATGGTCAGGAACCCCCAAATCCTTGAATAAGCTGGAGAAGAAATAGTGTTGGTGACTCTCAACACTCAGAAATCTCCCCCTGCAAACCTAGAGCGAGGACAAGGCACTTCCACAGCCTATGGCACCCTCTTGACCGCACAACAATGGACCAGGTACACACTTCCATGGCCTGCTTGACCCTCTTTGACAGCAAAACAAATGACTGGATCCTCCAAGAGGATGGAGGATGAGAACTAGTTGTAGGCAACCCTAGAATAGGGCACCGGTGCTCCAATAGAGGAACAAGAGAAGGTCCAGTTGAACAGGGCATCGGTTGCAAGAAACCCTAGGACAAGGCACCTGTTGCAAGAAACCCTAAACCAGGACACCGGAAAACAAAAACCAAGGGAAAGACGGGCTTCAAGTGCTCCTCCACTCCATCTTCATCTCCTCTGCTCTGATATCATGATGAAGAATAGACTGAGAGAGAAGAAGAAAATAGAGAGAGCACCTGATTGGAGATAACACACCAGGGCGGCAGACCAACTCAGTCCAATCCGCCTCAAAATTCTTGTATTTATATTAAAAACATACATAATACTGATAAATGATAGAAGATCCCTGACTTTAAGATAAATAGCACTTGAATGACAAAACTACCCTGGATTATAATCTCAAACACATCAAGAGATCCACATACTACTTATCATATATCATATAACTCACATGACATGGATCATGATCAAACTAAGAATCAGAGTCATGAACTTTGCAAAGGAGCGTGGCTAATCATATGGAATTCAAGGTAATTTATGAATTGAATAAATAATCATATGATAGGTTATAATAGGGATCAAACTACAATGATTAGGTTCACTTACAAAGGAGATTAACAATAGGTAACATACTCATACAGACATACACCCGAACTACAACATAAAGGGCCATACATATATATACCAAAGAACCTAAGCAATAGTGCTATGGTCTTGGCTACCATGGAACCGGGGACCACCAATCCCACCACTCTACTAAACCAGAGTCTAGTTTCATGGATTTTACTCGTTGCCTTAGAGTTCACATAGTCCTATCCAATAAGGATGGTTATACTGGAATCGGGTCCTACAATCTCCTTAAGATGGCACTATCCACAAAGCATATGATTTATAGATTTGTGACAAGAAACTAACAAAGTTCATGCAGGATGTATTACAGATATGGTCCAGTGGCCAAAAAGGAAGCTTTTTTCAATATTTTAGAATAATCAATGTTAAAACTAAGGAGAACGGACATCAAATAGTTCTACAAGATAAAAATTGATTCCTAAAAGGTTGCTTGATAAAAATGGTCGAAACTTGGGATTTCAAAGGATTTGAAATGTAGGATAGGAATCTATGATTAGTGATAAATTCTTAAGTTTTAAGAATACCTTTTAAAGCAAAAGAAAACGTACTTATGAAATATACAAGGCTGGGTTAATCTGATTTGCCTACCTCAAGTACTAGAGCCTCTCTAGGTTACAGGATTCTTCTACTTAACCCTCCTTGCTCCTTGAACTTTTGATCTCTTCCTTTACATCTGACCTTTCCTTGGACACTGAAAGCACTAGAGTATTCTCCCTTTATGTAGTGATTCCCCTCCTAGATGGCTCTTTCCTCTTTTCTTTTTTCTTCCTCTTCTTTCTTTTGTTAAGATGATAGTGGTAGTGGTGGTCTGAAGTAGAAGGTAAGAGGAGGTCTATATAGAAGAGCATTTGCATGAGAAAGTGACAACTTATGAGCTAGGTGTCAACATCTTACATCCTCATAGCCACCTCATACTTCCCTCTTATCACCTCATGCTTTATGGATATATTTTAGGTAAATAATCACATAGGGTACACGTGTTAAGATTTAGAGGTTCTTCCTTTACACTCATCACTTAAGGATAAGAATTCATCAAATGGTGACGTTACTAGCTGTGTTACATTCCTATGCAGTCATTGCCACTACATGCTTACACTTGTCACAATACTCGATAGCTGTCCATAGATCTTCATAAAAGTTCATCAAAACGTCAAAATGAGCGCATGTTTTCTTTCACAAAGTTATACAATTCGATGTCCTCTTTTTAACAGAAGTGGTTTTACATCAATCTGAGTTTTCTTCAATAACTTATGGCTTATGGTCAAAATACTAAACCTATGTCAAATGAATCCGTAAACAACAACTTAGTATGCTATCTAATAAACTTAACGGGCTTAAATAACTTATGAATGAGTTAGTAAAATAACAAGCATAACATCCTCTCCCCCTTAAAGAAAGTTCATTCTCAAAATTTTAGAATGCAAAGATTAAGTGAAAGACTACATACCAAACAAATGGGGGGTGCTTCTTCTTTACATCTTCTTCCATTTTCTGTGTCACCATTTTCATAGAATAATCCTTCTAAACCTTGACCAATGAAATACTCTTAGTCCTAAGTACTTGCTCCTTTCGATCTAATTTACAAATGGATTGCTTTTCATAAGAAAAGTCTGATTGCACTTCTAAAGGCACCTAAACAATCACATTTGATGGATTTGCAATATACTTCCTCAACATGGAAATATGAAAAACTGGATGAACGTTGGACAAATCTGGTGATAAAGCAAGCTTGTATGCTTTTTCAACACGCTTCAATATCTCAAATGGACCAATGTATCTCATATTCAATTTCCCTATCTTACCAAATCGCATCACCCCCTTAGATGGTGAAACCTTCAAAAAGACATTATCTCCAACTTTAAAAGACAATATCCTTCTTAGTATCAGTATAGCTCTTCTGCCTCCTTTATAATTTCAGCAATCTCTTAATATTATCAATCTTTTTAGAAGAATCCTATACTAGTTGTGGCTCAATAAGTCTTCACTACCTTGTTCCTAACACAGTGGAGATCCGTGGTCTACCATAAAGAGCCTCATATGGTGCCATACCAATACTATAATGATTAGTATTATTATAAGCAAACTTAATCAACTTCAAATGATCATTCTAGTTACCTTTCTAATCTAAACTATAACCTTATAACATATCCTCCAAAGTCTGAATAGTCCTCTTTGATTGTCCATCAATCTATAGATGAAAAGTTGAACTAAATTTTAATTGTGTTCCCAATGTTTCCTACAGACTCTTCCAAAATCTTGCTTTCAAACGATCATCTTAGTGGCATATGATAGACACAGGCACACCATGCATATAATTTTCTCATTGATGTACCATCCGAGTCAACTCCTCTAAAGAAGTATTTCTGTGTATGACTAGAAAATGTGTACATTTAGTCAATTTGTCCACAATTATCCAAATAGAATCATGCTTGCTCCGAGTCATCGGCAAACCTGTCTCAAAATCATAGTGATATACTCCCATTTCTATTATGGAATTTTCATAGGTTGCATTGGTCCGCCCAGTCTCTGATGTTCAAGTTTGACTTGTTGGCATGTAAGGCACTTACAGATAAAATATGCAGCATCTCTTTTCATGTCAACCCACGAAAAATTTCTCTTCAAATCTCGGTACATCTTTGACTCCTTGCATGAATTGAGAAGTTCAACCATACTACTTATCATATCATATAACTGACATGACATGGATCATGGTCAAACTTAAAATCGGAGGCATAAACTTTGCAAAGGAACATAGCTAATCATATAAAACTCAAGGTGACTTATTAATCGAATAAATAATCATATGACTAATTATAATAAGGATTAAACTACAGGGATTAGGTTCAGTTACAAAGGAGATTGACAATAGGTAATATACTCATATTGACATGCACCCGAACCACAACATAAGGGGCTCAACATACATATACCAAAGAACTTGGGCAATAGTGCTACGATCTTGGTTACTGCGGAACCAGGGACTACCAATCCTACCACTCAACTAAACCGGAGTCTAATTTCATAGATTTTACCCATTGCCCTCACGTTCACATATTGTCCCATATAATAAGGATGCTTATGCTAGAATCATGCCCTATAATCCCCTTAAGATGGCCTTTTCTACAAATTATATGATTCATAAATTTGTCACAAGAAACTAGCAAAGTTTATGCAGGATGTATTACAGGTATGGTCTAGTGGCCAAAGGGAAGCTTTCTTCAAAATTTTAGAATAATCGGTGTTAAAACTAAGTAGAACGGACATCAAATAGTTCTATGAGATAAAAAATGATTTCTAAAATGGTTGCTTGATAAATAACATTTGGAACTTGGGATTTCAAAGGATTTGAAATCTAGGATAGGAATATATGATTAGTGCAGAAATTCTTAAGTTTTGAGAATGCCTTTTAAAGCAAAAGAGAACACACTTACGAAATATGTGAGGCCGGGTTAATCAATAGCCTACCTCTTGAGTACTAGAGCCTCTCTAGGTTATATGATTCTTATGCTTAATCCTCCCTTGCGCCTTGAACTTTTGGTCTCTTCCTTTACCTCTGAACTTTCATTGGACACTGAAAGCACCAGAGTATTCTCCTTTGATGCAACACTTCCCCTCCTAGAATGGCTCTCTCTTTTCTTTTTTCTTCCTCTTCTTTCTTCTGTTAAGATGATAGTGGTAGTGGTGGTCTAAACTAGAAGGTAAGAGGAGGTATATATAGAAGAGTATTTGCATGAGAAAGTGACACCTCATGAGCTAGGTGCCAACATCTTACATCCTTCTAGCCACCTCATTCTCCCCTCTCACTATCTCATGCTTTATGGATAGATTTTAGGTAAATAAGAGCATATAGATACACGTGTGAAGATCTAGAGGTTCTTCCTTCATACTCATCACTTAAGGATAAGAATTCATCAAATGGTGACACCTTACTAGCTATGTGTCACATTCCTATGGGCTCACTGCGACCACATGTTTACACTTGTCACTACACTAGATAGCTGTCCAAAGATCTTCATAAAAGCTCATTAAAACGTCAAAATGTGCGAATGCATTCTTCTACAAAGTTATAGAAGTCCAAGTCCTCTTTTTAACAGAATTGGTTTCACATCAATGAGTTTTCTTCAATAAGTTATGGTTAAAATACTAAACCTATCTCAAGTGAATCCGTGGACAATAATTATTTAAACTTAGTGAGCTACCTCTAATGAACTTAGCGATTCATTTGGCATTTCTGCGTATGATCACACGCTTGTGCTCGATGCAGCTTTTGGTGCTGATCAGGGTGACTTTGACATGATATGGTGCGATGTTGAGGCACACTTTCCACATCTATTCGAGGCTCTCCTCCGCATGGTGAACCCTATGGCATCAGTAGTGTTTCCTGGCTTTGCTGCTTTCATCATTTTCCCTATGGATATTACTGCATTTCAAAACTCGAGGATGAGTTTTCTCAAACCGGAGGAGAATGATGGGAATCTGGATCCAACGTTTGCATTTTACACAGTGGTTCGAGGATGATCCGGCTGATCCAATAGTCCTAGTCTCACTTCAGCATAGAGATGGCATGGCCTATTGATGAAGCTTATCTTAGAAAAATATTTTCTATATTTTCTATTTTTTATTTATTTTTAGATAGATTAGTATTTATTTGAGTATTTTTCAGTTGTAGGGATATTTGTGTGATTTTTGGTCTTTATAGGCTGTAGTTGCAAATTGTTATTTTTTCTCCCTTTAAAAGGCCGTATGTTTTGTTCAATGAATGAAAGACGATGATTTTTTTTGAGATAAAGAAAAAATGAAAACTCTAGATTCTCCTCTTTTGTGTTCTATGTGACCGAGAAGACGACCTTGCGATGAGGCCAGGTGAGACACCCGAATGTTTCTTTTCCCTATCATTTTGCTTAAGAAACGATCTTTGGAGAGAGAGAGAGAGAGAGAACGACGACCAAGTCATGATCATCATATCATTTAGAAAAAAAAAATTTAAATTTTATGCATGCAACCATTCAATATGATTAAAGTAACATAATAACAACAAGAAGGGTGTAAAAACATGTTTACACATATACAAGGATCAAGTTCTTGTATCCCAATGCCATTTAAATGTGTTGGAAAAATCATCATATCCTCTCCTCTATCGGCCTGCTCATCTCCTTCTTCCCTCTTCTTCTCCTCTTTTATCCCACTCCTTTTCCATTACTTTTCCTCTATATCCCTCTTATTCTTGATCTGGGTTGTTCGTCTTGGAACTCTTGGAGAGACAGAGATTCTTGAGAGATCTCGGAAGAGGTGGGAGACCATGCTCAAGAGATAGCAAACCATGCACTCCTCAGTCAAAAGATTTAAGGCACCTCATATGGATTGCTAGTTTGATCTATCCAGAAACCCTAATTTGCACCTTCTGTTTGCCAATAGAATCATTTCCCTCACAACTGAGTTTACCGGAGAGGGAATGTCGCCTAGTCAATTCCATGGCTCATTGCTTTTCTGAACGAAGATGGATTGTGTGTGTTGAAGTATTGACAGCATTGCCACAAGAGCAAAAAAAGGATTTGAGACATCAATGCAGGGGCCATATGCAGACAGCAGGGATTTTCTATATTGTTGAGTAACCAACAGATGGGAAACATGAAGTATAAAATAAATCACTGTAGGCCAAATTTGAGTAGTTTTAAGTAAGGTCCGAATGCAAGAGCCCTATGTTCCGAAGCCACAAAATAACTGCTTAATGTTTTACCAAAAATGTTAAGATTACATTATGATTTTGCCTCTCTCTTTTTGTTCCTCTTCCTCTCAATTTTTTCCCCTTCATGTATGCATAAACCATCTGGTAAAATGACTCGGCATCTACAAATAACCCCTTTGATCAATTATTACTACTTGCTGTAAATTGAAAGGTAAAGAGCCATAACAAGAAACAGGCTTATTATTGCGATTTTTCTTTATTAAGATTGTCTTTCTTACAAAGCTAGAATTTTCTGTGAAAACTGGGTATGGGTGGGTTCATCCACATCTGATTCAGCCAATTGGGATCTGGATCAGATGACCATCAAATTTGAATACAGGAATTTTCTATTGGGAACTCTAGAAGGAGATAGCCTTGGTTCCTAGAATGTGGGGAGCTTACCGTGAAGTGACGTCTTGAATATAAGTAAAAGGAATTTAAAGGTGCAGTGCACTGTAATATGAGGCTTATATAGGGAACAATAAACTGCCATTCACACACAGGTGAAACATAGCTACCAAATATTTATGTGTTATGACTGATACTCTGCTGTGCATTATCAGTTGGTTTTTGAATATTGCATTCTTTTCCATTCTTTTGTTGATTTATTTTATTCTGTAGCTTTAATACTTCGAATGGGGTTGTGGAGTTTTGGCTTTGAGACTCATTGTGCACTAAGTAATGTAAGTCAATCTTAATGATTGGTTGGCTAATTGAAAATGCTTATAATCTGTTCCTATTGTAGATTGTACATGGGAAGCAGTCCTGTGTGGAGCACACTATTTCCTTCCTTGTTCAAGCCTATGGAAGAGCGTTGCCTGTCTATGTTCCTGTATATTTGATTCCTGCCCTGATAGTGCACCGACAAGACCTCTTGAGAAGGTATCAAGTTAACATCACATTAAACAGGGCAATTTAGATACTTGGTTGAAGTTATTTGAACTGCAGCTGGTTGTTTAGATCCCTTTGGTAATGTTATCACTGCTGTTAAATGGTGTCTTGTGATTAGTTGTTTTTACATGATCCCTGTAGTATTATTTGTTAAGGTGCTCGGAGTGCATCAGAAAGCATTTTTAAGGATTCTGGATTTCCAACCAGTGAAACCTACTAGATTCAGCTTCACCAATGTCAGAATTCTTGGAGAGACATGTTCCAAATAATTGATGCAAGATCCCTTTTGCCACTGCAAGGGAGTTGTACAATCAATTTGGTTGGAGCACCAGTGCATTCAAAACTGTCTTATGACTTGCGATTTCCATGATAAGTTCATGTATTCTCTCTCTCTCTCTCTCTCCATGTCTGATCTCTCCCGTGAATCCATGTATTGAGAACAGAAGCCATGAAATCTTCCCCTTCATGTTGTCAAGTGACTGCTGTGGAGGGTAGTGTCAAAAGTCCAAATTGCCCTGGGATAGCTGGGGGTGATACCAAAACGGGGTTGGTTAACATATAGTAAAATGTGGAACCTAGGGCAAGTGGGGAAAAAAGTGACATCCATCCATTGACCAATAAAAGCCTCCATGTGGAACCTAGGGAAAGTGGGGAAAAAAGTGACATCCATCCATTGACCAATAAAAACATTTGCTGCTTCCATTTCTTTAACCTGATACATACATTTCCAATGTTTTTGAATATCTTGGAACTTGATTCATGTTGTCAATGGATTATCCTGAGTGTTTGAGAAGCAGCTGCCTGGATGATTAGATGGCCTGCCTAGGCACTTCAGATAGGTTGAGTCTCTTGACTGCCTCAAAGTTTTCCCCCTCAGCCTTTTCCTGGTGGTTTTGTCTTGTACAATGTTCCACCTCATATAAATATATAATTACCTAAGTGCCCTTGATAATACATTTCATATCCTGTGTTGTATCTCTAGATGTTGGATAGTACTAGAGAACTTATAACAAGAATATTAAGATGCTCCAGTAGGTGTTAAACTTAAGTTATTTGATGTTTATTCGTAGTTAGATTTATGTCATTTCATGTCATAGTTATCAAGGCGTCAAGACAACCGAAGCATTCTCGGGGTGTCTAAGCACTTGGGCATTATGGTGGCCACTTAAATGGTGCCTAGGCAGTGACTTAAGTGCCTCCTTTAAAACATATACTAAATATCTTGGTATTCATTGTAGATTCTTCAATATAAATAAAAAATAAAAAAATAATACTTAATATTAAAATTCAAAGAAATTGATCTACAGTCAGATAATTAATTTGAACATATAAGAAGAAATCAATCATGATAATCAAAATTTTAAGATGAAGGATATTAACTCAAGATTTTTTAACTTCTTTAGTAAAATATGCAAGCTGATGTCAACAACACAAAACAAATACTAAGAAGTGTGACTACCAACAATCAATATATACTAATCAAAGACAATGATAAAATACCTACAAATACACACAACCATAGTTTGATGTTTAAATAGTTCATCATTTACTTTAAAAGAAGAAAGTTTTCATAAAATCTTAGGTCTTGAATTCAAATATTGCTTCTTCAAGAGCTATATCACTATCTTCATTGCCATAATCTCCACCCTCACCTTCTTCACCCTCACCACGTGACTCCTATGGAGCATCATCATCATTTGTGTCTTCTTCTAGCCATTCATCTTCCCCTTTTGATCTTCATCATCTAATTCTATCCTACATCGGGGCTTTACCTCTTAATTGTGCTCTACATCTTGTAGGTCTTTCATATGATGCGCTTATAGCAATCTCAACGTCTACCCATGTAAGATTGTCCTCCTCATGAACTAAATATGAAGATTTGCTTTTGTGGGTGATTTTTCCTTTCTTTAAACTTCTCATACAGATGATGATCGTACTTAACAAACACAAGATCATTCAACCTTCTATGCTCTAAATGTTTCCTCTTCTTGGTATGAATCTACATGAACAAATAATACAAAGAAGGAATGCAACTTATTTGAGAATTGAGAATCAAATAAAATTTTAAAGAATATAAATGAATTCCTTAGGTATACAAACACAAATGTTCTTCAATAGCGTTCATGCCCAGAAGAGATACAACGAAGTCCCAATATTCTCAATGCATGTTGCCTCATTTCTGGCATCTCTCCACCAAAGACTCCTTTCTCGTTCAGGTATAGTGAAACTTGATCATTTATCTTGTCTTGTACTTCAAGATCTAGCATCATTCTTTCAAGACAAGTAATAAATGCATTCTTAAACTTTTCACTTGAAAAAAGACTTTTCACCCTAGCATCAAAGTATCACTTAGGATTTAGAAAAAAATCCCTCTGCATACAAAGGACAGTGCATTTGATTTTTCCATCTCTTATCAATAATCTTCAATATGGGCTGAAATGTTGCTTCCTTAAAGCCAAAATTTTCAATAACCCACTCTTTTGCATACTCCATAGTAGTGTAAATGTATCTCATTGTAGGTTTTTCATCTCCATCAACCAGCCTTAGGGCTTGCAATATTGGTTTAGAGGCCCTCAAAATGTCTTCAACACCATGCCAAAGCGTCACTAGAAAGACAATGTTTGTCACATTCTTCTACTCATTTGTTCATGCCCAAATGCTCTTCTTCCAAGAATTTGACGTAAACAACCTACGGGGAGCCCTCTTGATGTCATCATCATTCAACGTTTTAAGTGTAAGGAAGGCAGTGACAAATCTAATAATCCTACATTTAACAATATTCAGCATATTGTTAATCTGTACTAGATCATATCCTCCCAAATACGAGTCAGTAGTGATTCGTATCGGCCTGACTCTGCCCGACTTGCACGAGTCGTATGAGTTGGGACGATTCATGCCAATTTTTGTTTCTCTTTATATTCTACTTTTATGAATAATTATTAGATAAATAAACTTTTACATCATTTTCTTTGTTAAAGGCAATGATTTTAAGGCATATGTACGAGAAATATGCCATATTAATCTATTTAAAATCTAAATTTACTTACCAATTGAAAAAATTCAATGTAAAACAACTCATTATGGATGTAGATGTATTCATAAATGACTTCTTAACAATGGAATAAAATCACATAGTCAGGAAAAAAATGATTCATTAACTTTATATATATACTCAATTGCTCTTATTTGCATCGGGTTGTATCAGTCTAGATGGCAATAGCTCGCACTAGATCGCAACAGCTCATGCCAAATCACGGCAATTTGTAAGCTACTCGTGCAATGCAACACAATCTGACACGATCCATTCGAGTTACAACATGTCCAAATGGGTTACATGAGTATCAATGAGTCCATGTGTATGAACGTACCGGACTTTCCTATGTATGAGTCGACTTGTATAAGTCAGCATGATTTGGTATGGTACAACCAGCCATGCATCTACCAATTCTCTACACCTGGTTTCTTTTTTGATATAGTCAAGAAGATAGGTGTAAGTGTAAATGTAAGTTGTCAATTTTTTTTATCTTGAAATTACACTCTTCTAGTTCTTTCTCTTGTCAATGTCCTCTAACATGAGATCCAAACAACGAGCAGCATAAAGAGTCTAAAATAGTATTTTGTTTTTTTTCATCAGTACTTGTTTTGCTGCAACATTATATGATGCATTATCAATTGCAATTTAGATTACTGTTGGAACCCTTTTTAAAGAAAAAGGGGAAAGGGGGGGCTCCCCCCACCGGTTGCCCAAACCGGTGGGGGACCCCCCACCGGTTCCCAAACCGGTGGGGGGGATCAACCAGTGGCACCCCCCACCGGTTGCGAACCAGTAGGGGTGCCAACTGGGCCCCCTCCCCCTCTCTATTCTCTCTAATCTCTCTCTCTCTCACTTGGTATCCGGTGGGTACCCCCCACCGATTAAGGCTTTCAAGCCTATAAATACCTCCCAAGGGGTAAGAAGAAGGCATGCCCATTTGGCCCAAAATTTCCTAGGGGAAACTCTGCCAATTTGAAGACCAAATCCGGTGCTCTTGTCCAGGTTTGCTGCAATTTGGAGATATTTTTTTGGAGGGCTCTCTTCCTAAGGTTTATTCCTAAGGGAAAGCTCTGCCAAATTTATGTTGTAAAATCACCGTTCTATAAGACGGGATTATGTCGAAATAATGAATAAAATGCCACTATTTGTTCTTTGAGCATATGTGTGTGCATGTGTGTTCACGAATCTACTACTTAAGTAACACTATGTTATTATATTTTCACATGCATAATTAATTAGTTTAATAACTAATTAAAATATATAAATACATAATTAAATATTCTAAAATATCTTTGGCCTCATCCCATACATGATTAAATCTAGACTCATAATTAAAACTCAATAATGAAACATAGACTCATAAAATAATATACTTAAGTTAAAAAATGACTTAAAGACCTCCATGCTTGATTAATCAATAAAATCTGCGAAAATTATTTAAAATCAGTAAAATAAATATAAAAATAAAAAAAATTCTGTAAAAACCAGTAATACTCAGTAAAAATCAGAAATCAAAATCTGAAAATTATATAAATCCAAAAATATGACTTAAATATCCTTCATATATCTAATTAATTAATAAAAATCAGCAAAATTAATAAAAAAACCAGTAAAATTCAGTAAAAACCAGTAAAAAACAGAGAACCAAATCTGAAAACATATAAAATTTCCGAAATGACCAAAATACCCCTAGAACTTAATAAAATTACCAAAAATACCCTCACCCATAATAAAAATCTGTAAAAATCATAGAAAATTCTTAAAAATACCAGAAATCTATTTTATGACCAAAATGCCCTCAATATGATACAACTAAATAAAAATCTCATAAAAAATAGACTCTAAGTCTAAATAATCCGATTTAAGGTAAAATTACCAAAATACCCTTATACACTTAAAAATAATTCCATAAATCTCATAAGGTCTTTGAAACCATTAAAACTTATTTTCATACATTAAAATAACCATAATACCCCTATAACTCCTAAATTGTATAATTACAAAAATACCCTTATGGGTTTAAAATACTTGGAATTAATCCAGATAACTTGGAATCAATCCATATACCTTAGAATCAATCCAAAGCCATATAAAACTTATCTCAAATTTGGGTGAGGCCAAGGGCTTAACTTAAAATATGTCTTCATATGCATGTGCTACGTGTAGTAGTAGTGTTGCATGTTATAAGGGCATCATACGGACGGTTAATCAAGGGTTGTCGAGCAGTTGCTCGACGTAATTAACACTGACCGAAGTCAGTGGAGAGAGGTCATATACTCGAATCTTCGCCTGATTCGAAGTCCCGGATTCCCTGAGGGCTAATCCCAAGCTCTCATAATCCAATAAAATATAAAATCGACCTATATTTTTCTAGATAAACAAAAGTAAAATGATATGGATTTTCTAAATAATCCGATAGGAGAGACGCCTAGGTCAGGTCCCGGATAAAAAATATCTCAAACAGATGGCACGCCCGGTGGGACCTCTCTTTCCCTTCATCTCTCCGTCCGGTGATGCCCTCACCACAACTCTACTACTAACTTTGTCATGTCTTATGCAGGTGACCGAGTTTCTGCTTAAAAGACGACGATGGCGGCAAGGGTCACGTATGGCCCACTTGTGGTGGCGACCCACGCACGGTGTAGATATCTAACCACACCAACATGCTTCGGGGACTTCCCCGCGGTGATTGGATCTCTATACTTTCTGGGGGTCGTTCCGGCACCGGAGCTTGCTCCGGAAAAGAAGAAGAAGGGGTGCGCTTCTCGCGCCAGAAGAAGCAACAACGGCGGTTGATATAGGCGAGTGCTCGCCGTGAATACCATCAGCATCTCTCCGACCTCCTCGTTCAACGGGAGGCAAAAGCGGAAGGTTCTAACCGCAAGCTCGTCCAGGACGGGGAAAACTATATTAATGGGGAACCTGCATATTCGTCTGGATGGCGGGCAACCCATCATTCCTAAGATCCATCATATCTCAACAGTTCCTGTCCAGAATAGGTTCAGGATTCTACCGAAGGTTTGCCAAGATGGGGCAACGTTCAAAAAGAAGAAGAGGACTCCAAAGGCCCCTACTTGTCGGGAGTCAATAACTATACCAGAGCTTGCCATGCCTCGAGCACGGGGTAATACTACACCCCGAGCAGGGGGCAACTCCATGCCTCGGAGTGGGGCAAATCTATGCCTCAGGTTGGGGACAATCCAACGGAGGATAGGAGCCTCCGCATAAAGGAAATGTAGGTAACCAAAAAAAAAGCCCGCAAAATTCGCCAGGCTAGGGTTACCTTAGCAGAACAACAGCCTCAACAGCTCGTAGAGCGTGAGGGACAGATAACCAGCTCAACTATCTGGCCTCGTTCTCTATAAGGTCAAAAGATAAAAAGTGCCTATAAGGCGCAAGAACAAGTCTGGCAACAGACATCTGTCCTCGAGCGATTGGGCGCATTGGTCCGATCGACTCACAAAAAGAAGAGAACTGCCAGAATGACAAAGAATGGCATACGGGTCTACACAGCTACACCTCCAGTATCACCAACCGGCAGCCTTCCCAGCCAGAAGACCCAAATGATATCATCAATCTGATGCAACGGGGTGGGCCCATAACCCGTCAAATGGAGCAGGCTATGCGCTTGCTGAATCGAGGAAGCCAGGGAGCAGAGCCACCCCAAATTGGCAGTAGCAATGCTGTTGGAGGAGCTGATGAAGACGGGGCGAATGCTTCAGATATTGAAGCCGCTCCAGAACAACCTCAAGATCAAATACAGCCTCAGACTATAGAGGAGATGAGGCAAGAAAATCAACAGCTCAGGACCTTACTCTATGGCCTAATACAAAAGAAGGAGGAGCAGCAAAAGGTAGCTCAAGCCCCCCCAGTAAATGCACCACCTCCAAGGGCAGTGCCTATGCCAACGGTGATAAGACTGCAAGCTGCAGAGGTCAACTTCAACCCTGATGAGATACAAGAAGATCAGGTTGTGGAGCCCAATCATAATGCTCAGCAATCCCATGCTTCTGCAGATGATGCTACGACATTGCAGAAGCATCTTATCGAGCAAATTGTTGAAGCCAAAATAGCAGAACAAGACGACGGAATAGGCACATTCGACTTATACAAAGTGCCATTTCCGGTACGTCATATGTTCAAGAAGCTCCCGCCGGATCACAATAAGTGTCCCAAATTCATCAGGTATGACGGGGAAGGCTCGGCCCAGGAGCATATTGCCCACTATATGAGTGACTTGGGAGAGTTGGCTACTGATGAGGCCTATCTTCTGAGGTTCTTTTCTACTTATCTCACGGGCACTGCATTCCAATGGTATGCAAAGTTGAAGCCTAACTCTATCAATAGTTGGGAGGAAATACAGAAAAAGTTCCTCGACCGCTTCAAGGTGTCGGAACGAAAGATCACCATCACTGAATTGGTGCCACTAAAGCAAGGCAGGAATGAATCCGCCACCGACTATATCAAAAAATGGCGGAACCTCTGCATGAAATGCGATAATCCGCCGACCCACGAGGATGCGGTACGATTGTGCAAAAAGGGCTTAAAGCCTGAAATAAGTGAAAAGCTGATTGGCGCAAATGTCAAGAATTTTGATCAACTAAATAACATTGTGACGGAGGTCGAAATATTCTTCGCAGACCATCCAACCATTGCCCCCATTAGGGGGAAAGTCCCAAAGAAGCAAAATATGGATACATAAGAGGTCAATGTCATAGACTTTACCTCGGCTGTAAAAAATACAGGGGGCAAGAACAATGTAAATGCCTCAACATCCAATAGAAGGGGATCATATGCCATCCTAAATGAGAGAAGGAAAATGCCTTACTCTTTCATCAGAGAGCATACAAGAGAGTTGTTTAACGTTTGCATACGGGCTAATCTCTTAACGCTTCCTGAACCAAAAAGGCCAGCAAAAGTTGGTAAAATAAGCGAACCCAACTATTGCATGTACCATCGTATGTTGGGACATGTAATAGAGGATTGTTATATCTGCAAAGGGGAAATCGAAATGCTCATCCGAGAAGGGGCCGTGGAGATGGGAAAACACCTGGTAGACTCGCCTCAGCCACATCGAATGCCCAGACAAACATTTGCAGCAAATGTCGTCCATATGGATGAAAACTCCTCAGAAGAAGAGCCTACAAATAAGAATATAGATGCCCCTCCAGCGCAGGAAGTTGTGCCATCATATCCCCCAGTGACCCCCACTCCAGAAAGGTCTATCATGGCGGCACTGGAGGAGATTCAGATGAGTATGTCACAACTCTCCCATCAGCAAGTTTCGCCGGAGCAGGAGGCAATACCATCATACGCTCCAGCGACTTCCACTCCATAAGGGTCTATCGTGGCAGCACTGGAGGAGATTCAGATGAGTATGTCACAGCTCTCCCATCAGCAAGTTTCGCCAGAGCAGGAGGCAATACCATCATACGCTCCAGTGACTTCCACTCCAGAAGCGTCTATCATGACAACACTAGAGAAGATTCAGATGAGTCTGATACAACTCTCTCACCGGCAAATCTCACTGGAGCAGAAGTTAACTCCATCATATACTCTAGCAACCTTCACTCTAGAGGGGCCCATTACGGCCGCACTAGAGGGGATTCAAGTGAGTCTGGGACAAATCTCTCATCAGCAGTATGAACTCATCCAAGTAATGGAAGGTCTTGCAAGACAATGGACAGAAGTCATGTCAATGGACAGAATCAATAGGCCCTTCTCCTTTGAGGAGCCAGGACCAGAATGCAGCCGTCCTCTAAAGAATAAGGACAAACTTATCATAGACTTAAATGAATCACCAGAAACCCAGTACCGAGAGGGAATGGTGCTCAAATGGAAAGGTTGTGAAAGTCACGACAATATTCCCGAAGCCACCTTTGCAGCTAGACAAGGTTGCCGGGGAAAACAAGTTGCTGATGCAGAAATAGGGATAAGTTTTAAGGATATTGAATCCCTGGCAAAAAAGCTTAAGAGACCATACTCTTTCCCAAAGGAAAAGACCAAAGAACTCTTCGAATTATGTATGAGCAGAAAAGCAATTGTTCTGCCCAAGCCAAAAAGGGAATAAGAAATGCATCAGATAGATGCACCTAACTACTGCCCATACCACCGCTTCATCACCCATCCAATTGAACGTTGTTTCATGTTCAAAGATGAAGTAGAAAAGCTGATTCAAGAAGGAAAGATAAATATGGGGAAATACCTGGTGAATCCCCCACAGCCACATGTGATTACACATTGAGTGTAATTCGCAGACCCATTAGCGGAAAAAAAAAAAAAAAAGAGTGGGGCTTAAAAATGAGGTGCCCCGACAGACTTGATTGGTCCCGCTCTTGTGAGGGGCCAATTAAGGGCAAAAAAGTCTAAAACCCAGCTGAGGTGAAAACCTGAAAGGGCGCTTCAGGCAAAAATGGGTAAACCCTGCTGTGTGAAAACCTACAAGGGCGCATAGGCAAAAAAATAAAAGGGGCTAACTTCGGTGAAAACTCGTAAGGGCGCCGATGTTAGTATATATATATATATATATATTAAAAAAAAAAAAAAACATCATCATCATCTAGCAACTCAACGGGGTATGGCTCACAGAAGCTGTTCGTACCAAGTGTGTTCAAAATATGTATATAGCCATACTTCGATGGGGGGAGAGTTCTCTCGGCCTGTCTCAGGCGGGGATCGAGTTTTCTCACATCCTTACCCAGGGAGGATATTAGAGTCACCAATGACGAATAAACCCTTGGTACCACACTAGTGGTACAATAATGTCCCATCAAGGGCTACGATCGAGGCGATGATGACGATGTCCTCCCGACTCGATAAGGAAGTGGAAAAACTTGCTCTTCTGCTCGACGCAGTATGAGAGAATAATCCCTATTCCTACTATACCAAATGTAAATACGTAGACATATTCTTGAAGGATGTCATATGATTAGGGGAGATTCACCTCAAAAGGAAAAATTCTGTCAGAAATATCCTGAAAATTCTCATTACCGCCCCGAGGAGACGTTGTATCCTAAAATTCCAATTACCGTCCCGAAGAGGCGTTGTATCCTCAAAATCTCTATAGCCTCCCCGAGGAGGCGTTGTATCCTAAAATTTTCATTACTGTCCCGAGGAGGCGTTGTATCTTAAAATTCTCATTACCGCCCCGAGGAGGCGTCATATCCTAAAATTCCAATTATCGTCCCGAGGAGGCGTTGTATCTTAAAATTCTCATTACCGCCCCGAGGAGGCGTTGTATCCTAAAATTTTCATTACCGCCCCGAGGAGGCGTTGTATCCTAAAATTTTCATTACCGCCCCGAGGAGGCGTTGTATCCTAAAATTCTCATTACCGTCCCAAGGAGGCGTTGTATCTTAAAATTTCCATTACAGCCCCGAGGAGGCGATATATTCTAAAATCTCCAATTACCGCCCCGAGGAGGCGTTGTATCCTGAAATCTCATTTTCCGCCCAGAGGAGGCGTTGTATCCTAAATTTTTCCTTGGCATAAACTAGTCCCACTGGCATGCCATAAAAGGGTTGAAAATTTTCTTTGCCCCGAGGAGGCGTTGTATCCTGAAATTTCTCATTACCGCCCCGAGGAGGCGTTATATCCTGAATTTTCCCTTTACATACTCCAGTCCCACTGGCATGCCGCGAAGGGTCGAAAATTTCCTTATCGCCCCGAGAAGGCATTGTATCTTAAAGCTTTCCTATTCACCCCTGGGAGACAATACGAAAAACTTACTCGCGTCCCTGGGAACGTTATATCCCAAAATTTCCCCCATAAATCATAGTCCCATCGGCGTGCCGTAAGAGGTCGAATCTGCCCCGAGGAGACATTATATCCTAAAATTGCCCCTGGTATACACCAGTCTCAATGGTGTGCCGTGATGGGTTGAAGTTCATATTTCGCCTACGGAAGGCGTTAAACTCCGGAATTCGCCTACGGGAGGCTTTAAATCCTGGAATTCATATTTCGCCTACGGAAGGCGTTAAACTCCGGAATTCGCCCACGGGAGGCTTTAAATCCTGAAGTTCATATTTCGCCTACGGAAGGCGTTAAACTCCGGAATTTGCCTACGGGAGACTTTAAATCCTGAAGTTCATATTTCGCTTACAGAAGGCGTTAAACTCCAGAATCTGCCCACGGGAGGCTTTAAATCGTGAAACTTATATTTCGCCTACGGGAGGCGTTAAACTCCGGAATTCGCCCTACAGGAGGCTTTAAATCTTGGAATTCATATTTCGCCTACGGGAGGCTTTGAATCTCGGAATTCATATTTTGCCTACGGGAGGCTTTGAATCTCGGAGTTCATATTTCGCCCACGGGGGGCTTTAAGTCTCGGAGTTCGTATTTCGCCTACGGGAGGCATTAAAACCCGGAATTCACCTATATGAGGCCCAATATCTCAAAATCCTCGGTCTCCGGGAGCCGTTGTATCCCAAATTCACGGCTACCTAGAACCTTATTTTCTCGAAAACTACATATAATTCCTTATCGGTTCTCAGGGAAGACTCAGTTCCCTACATAAAATTTCTTATCGGTCCTCAGGGAAGACTCAGTTCCCTACATATAACTTTCTTATCGGTTCTCAGGGAAGACTCAATTCCCTACATATATTTCTTATCGGTTCTCAGGGAAGACTCAGTTCCCTACATATATTTCTTATCGGTCCTCAGGAAAGACTCAGTTCCCTACATATAATTCCTTAGCGGCTCACAGGGAGGCCTCAGTTCCCCACATAAATTTCTTATCGGTTCTCAAGGAAGACTCAATTCCCTACATATACTTCCTTATCGGTTCTTAGGGAAGACTCAGTTCCCTACATATATTTCTTATCGATTCTCAGGGAAGATTCAGTTCCCTACATATAATTCCTTAGCGGTTCTCAGGGAAGCCTCAGTTCCCTACATATATTCCTTATCGATTCTCAGGGAAGACTCAATTCCCTACATAGAATTTCTTATCGGCTCACAGGGAAGTCTCAGTTCCCAACATATATTCCTTATCGGTTCTCAAGAAAGACTTAATTCCCTACATAGAATTTCTTATCGGCTCACAGGGAAGCCTCAGTTCCCAACATATATTCCTTATCGGTTCTCAGGGAAGACTCAGTTCCCTACATATAATTCCTTATCGGTTCTCAAGGAAGACTCAGTTCCCTACATATATTTCTTATCGATTCTCAGGGAAGATTCAGTTCCCTACATATAATTCCTTAGCGGTTCTCAGGGAAGTCTCAGTTCCCTACATATATTCCTTATAGGTTATCAGGGAAGACTCAGTTCCCTACATAAAATTTCTTATCGGTCCTCAGGGAAGACTCAGTTCCCTACATATAATTCCTTAGCGGTTCTCAGGGAAGCCGTAATTCCCCACCAAAAAAAAAAGAAAAAAGAAAAAAAGGGCGGGCTTAAAAACAAGGTGCCCCGACGGACTTAATCGATCTCGTCCTCAAAGAGTTCAGTTAAGGGTAAAAAGGTCTTATACCCAGCTACGGTGAAAACCCGAAAGGGCACCTTAGGGAAAATCGGGTAACCCCGTTGTGTGAAAACCCACAAGGGCGCACAGGCAAAAATAAGAGGGGGCTAATGCTGGTGAAAACTTGAAAAGGCGCTAGTATTAGTTATGGAAAAAGAAAGAAAAATATATATATTTATAGGCAATATACAACAAAGAATTCATACCACTTAAGCTTAGTATTGATTTTCAGAAATAATATACTGAAGCTCGAGACAAGTCTGCGGGATAGTTCGAGTTCTTCGACAAAAAGGGAGGCAACAAGAACTACAGTAGAGAAATAGCAGATCAAGTTTGGTCTAGGGAAGAGCCATGTCCCGCTAGAGACTACAATAGACTATCTACCAGTAAATGGAAAACTTAAAGCCTTTGAAGAAAATTCGGCTCCATCTCCGGAGTGCTAGTCAAAGTAATGATCAATGGCTGCCACATAATAGGAGTTCTTACTCCAAATAAAGCTTCAAGAATATATGCCTGTAGGCGCAGAGAAGCAATCTAGGCGTCCGCGATACTAGAAAGGACAATATCCTTCTGATATTGGAGCATAGGAGTCTCCGCAACCCGAGCTGCGTAGCCTGCCTCGATAGTTTCAATCTTGGCCCACTTTAGCGAAAGATTTCTCGACAATTAGCGGGACTGGAATATCCTCCCCATGCCTTGCCATAGGAGGAACTCCCATGAAGGCTATGAAGACAAAGACAGCAAGTTACAAGAAGATAGAGAGATAAAATCAGCACCAGAGAGCTGCAATAAAAGTCTCGAAAAACAAAAATCGACCAAGTCCTAATAAAGTCATAGGACAAAGTCAAATTGTTATGAACCGGATATTAGGGCAGTCCAGAACGCTTCGTGCGGAGCTCCTGGAAATGCCAATATAAGGTACTGATACCCTAAGATAAAGCAAATGCCGGAAGAATTAAACGACTCACCTGTGTATTCTTAAGGAGTCTCCATGTCGTGAAGGCCAAGAGATTTCCCAGAATCCAAGTAAACGTCAAAAGATTCGAGCGGCATCAACTCTCGGAGAACCTCCAAGTCATGAAGGCCAAGAGGATTTTCATAATCAGAGAAGTTGGACACTTCCAAATACATCCGAAAAGTCGAAAAGTTATGAAAACAAGACTTCTTGGACATATTTTTGAGGTGTCTAAGTACCAAAATTGAGGGTCATCGGGACCCAGATAAGCTCAGAGGAAGCATATGCATAGCAAGCCGAAGCGAAGTGTCGCCTAGCATATACGAAACAGTGCTTGACTTCCCCCAATAGCCGCGAATACATAAGGCAAGACACGGGAATTCATCAAGACAATATGGGCATGCTGCATCTGAGAACTCCTCAAGCGTGCAAAATGATGATTCTTGTAGCCAAATGGGGCACGGGACATTCACCGTCGTCTTCACCTCCGACACATGTCCCGTGGGGGGCATTTGTTGGAATCCTTTTTAAAGAAAAAGGGGAAAGGGGGGAGCCCCCCCCACCGGTTGCCCAAACCGGTGGGGGTGCCAACCGGGCCCCCTCCCCCTCTCTATTCTCTCTAATCTCTCTCTCTCTCACTTGGTATCCGGTGGGTACCCCCCACCTCAAGGATTCCGGTGGGTACCCCCCACCGGTTAAGGCTTTCAAGCCTATAAATACCCCCCAAGGGGTAAGAAGAAGGCATGCCCATTTGGCCCAAAATTTCCTAGGGGAAACTCTGCCAATTTGAAGACCAAATCCGGTGCTCTTGCCCGGGTTTGCTGCGATTTAAAGGAGATATTTTCTTGGAGGACTCTCTTCCTAAGGTTTATTCCTAAGGAGAAGTTCTGCCAAATTTATGTTGTAAAATCACCGTTCTATAAGACGGGATTATGTCGAAATAATGAATGAAATGTCACTATTTGTTCTTTGAGCATATGTGTGTACATGTGTGCTCATGAATCTACTACTTAAGTAACACTATATTATTATATTTTCACATACATAATTAATTAGTTTAATAACTAATTAAAATATATAAATATATAATTAAATATTCTAAAAAATCTTTGGCCTCATCCCATACATGATTAAATCTAGACTCATAATTAAAACTCAATAATGAAACATAGACTCATAAAATAATATACTTAAGTTAAAAAATGACTTAAAGACCTCCATGCTTAATTAATTAATAAAATCTGTAAAAATTATTTAAAATCAGTAAAATAAATATAAAAATCAAAAAAATTCTGTAAAAATCAGTAATACTCAGTAAAAATTAGAAAACAAAATCTGAAAATTACATAAATTCAAAATATGACTTAAATATCCTTCATATATATAATTAATTAATAAAAATCAGCAAAATTAATAAAAAAACCAGTAAAATTCAGTAAAAACCAGTAAAAAACAGAGAACCAAATCTGAAAATATATAAAATTCCCGAAATGACCAAAATACCCCTAGAACTTAATAAAATTACCAAAAATACCCTCATCCATAATAAAAATCTGTAAAAATCATAGAAAATTCTTAAAAATACCAGAAATCTATTTTATGACCAAAATGCCCTCAATATGATACAACTAAATAAAAATCTCATAAAAAATAGACTCTAAGTCTAAATAATCCGATTTAAGGTAAAATTACCAAAATACCCTTATACACTTAAAAATAATTCCATAAATCTCATAAGGTCTTTGAAACCATTAAAACTTATTTTCATACATTAAAATAACCATAATACCCCTATAACTCCTAAATTGTATAATTACAAAAATACCCTTATGGGTTTAAAATACTTGGAATTAATCCAGATAACTTGGAATCAATCCAAATACCTTAGAATCAATCAAAAACCATATAAAACTTATCTCAAATTTGGGTGAGGCCAAGGGCTTAACTTAAAATATGTCTTCATATGCATGTGCTACGTGTAGTAGTAGTGTTGCATGTTATAAGGGCATCATACGGACGGTTAATCAAGGGTTGTCGAGCAGTTGCTGGACGTAATGAACACTGACCGAGGTCAGTGGAGAGAGGTCATATACTCGAATCTTCGCCTGATTCGAAGTCCCGGATTCCCTGAGGGTTAATCCCAAGCTCTCATAATCCAATAAAATATAAAACCGACCTATATTTCTCTAGATAAACAAAAGTAAAATGATATGGATTTTCTAAATAAATTGATAGGAGAGACGTCTAGGTCTTCAATCTCTAGGTCTTCAATCTTTTCAATGATCTTATCCAGTAACTTAAACATTACAATTATATCTTTCTTCCTATCTAATGCATCAATGGACTCCATAAAGTAAGTCCCTTTAGGACAATTCACTAAAAAGTTGATTAAATTCCTCTATCTTTTATCACTCCACCTATTACACATGATTGTACAACCACGTCTTCCAATGTTTCTGATACTCCACATACATAATATGTATTAGTTTTATCAAATTTATTGTCTTTAACTTGATCCCCATGTTTTGGTGATAACATACAATAAAAATGAAGAAAGCAATATTCTTTTCTCTAAGTTAAATGAGTGAATTAATTGATTACAGGCTGACAGACTCATTGCAGAAAGGTCACTTTGTTATGAGACTTAGTTGATTTCAGGTAGTCTTATATCAAATTGATTAAAGACTCACTAGAACTTCGATTTAATCCTTATATTGCTAATTGATTAATAGTGAGAAAGTCTGTTACGTTTCTAATCGATTAGAGTACCGATCATAGATTCATTTCTAATCGCTATCGCTAACTGATTGAGTCTGCCATTAAGACCAAATCGATTAACTATATCGATTAGAAGGACATCGCTAATCAATCAAAGTCTATCTAATAATCGCTATCGCTAACCGTTTAACCGATTATGTCTATTGGTAAGGGTAAATTGATTAGCTGTATCGATTAGAAGACTTTCGCTAATCGATTAGATTTATCAGTTAACTCGAGCGCTAATTCGGCTAAGGCGCTCCGTTTCATTAGTTATTTGCCATTTGATTCCGATTATTGATTGACTGATAAGTCACCGATTAATCGGCTACTTCCACTTAATCGATTAGAAGGACCTAGCGATTACGCGTTTTAGTGAACAATTTGATTATATGTATTGATTATTGTACTTATCCTTAATTCAATTGACTATTTATTTTACATCGGTTATCATAATTTTTCTTACCCAATTATGGAGACTCGAGCTCAGAGATTAACGTGTCTATCAGCTAGCGATTAAGGCTTTCTGTTGAATCGATTAACTGATCACTTCTATAATCAATCCTCTAGTCAGTTATCCTTGCATTTAGTTGATTGCTCAAACCTGTTTAATCGATTTGTTGAGCTGATACTGTTTATCTTATTCACGCCAACCTGAAGATATTTGTCTGTGAACACTTTTGTAGATCCTCTGTTGCTCACCTACCCTCTGGTTGGTACACCAGATGGGAATTTTCTTGTTTTAGTAAGTCAACAGGGTTAGGTGCGGGTTGTGTAGCCAAATTAGGAAAAGCTGGGAACAATACATAGAAGCTTCCAGCCGAGAGCGACCCTTGTTTGCTCGAGCTCTCTCCAGGCAAAACACAATCTAGTTAACGTTAGACTCAACATAGTTAATGTTAGGCACAAGGAGAAGCTCTCAGAGATAACGGGAAGAAAGATGTGCCTCAACAAATTGACTCAAACTCCTCTATAAATTGGAGGCTTTGACTGGAAGAAGGGTAACAAATTGAAAAGCTTTCAAATCCAAAGAACTCCGCTCTCTACGTCCAAAAACTTTCTTCCAGTTTGAGAGAGAGAAAAAGTGAGAGGAGCCTGAGAGAGCTAGCTTGAGTTCAAAAGCATTGTGTCTACTGCATTCTTCTTCACCGTGATACATCGAGCTTTTCGGGGTCTTCTGCAATTGATCAAGACACTGCTCATCTTCTTCTCATTCTTCTATCTTGATCTTTGTTTTTGCGTTTACATTGTACACTACAACCTATTGAGAGGCATTGTGTGTATCTTTATTTTATAAACATGTCTGTTACCTCTTCCTTAAGAGGAAGAGAGGGCCTGCGTTGCAGGAGGTTGTACTGTTTTCTGAGGGAAAAGAGGACCAGCTGCGGCTGGGGGTGTTAGTTTTGTGGTTGTAACTTGCAAGGGGTTAGTACCTTGTTAGCCTGTATGCTAGTGGAACTCCCGAAAGGTTGCTTGGGGATTGGACGTAGGTTTGAGGACTAAACCAGTATAAAAATCCTTTTGTTCTGTGTGATTGTTCCTTGTTCCTCCCTCTTTCTCGCGCATTTATTTCCTGTGCCGATTAGTTGCTTTTGTCTTCTGCATTAGTAATTTTTGATAACCGATTCACCCCCCACCCCCCGTCTGGGTTCTCTATAGCCTAGGCAACAATATTTTCTCTACCATCTTGTTCAGAAGAGGCACTCTTAACAAATGATAACTTGGGGGTTATATCCCCATTTAAGGCACCATACATACCTACCCTAGCACGAGCTCTCTGGGTAGGGAGAGGGATGGGAACATCGGGGGGGTCACATACATACAAATGAGTCTATTGGCCCTCGGACCCAATTGGGTCAGCGGGATTGGCCGCGTTTCCTAGATCCAAGAAAGGTGTGCCTTGGGCTTGGGCCGGTGCCTTTGTGCCTTGATGGCGCCTAGGCGTCCACCTTGAGAACTATGGCTTTGATCCACCTCAATCAGTATATAGGTGATTTCCAAATTCTTCCATCGGACTGTATCTCTGTTATCTTCTTTATGTATTCCAAAGGAAGCTAAAATTGTTCTGAAAACCTCAGCATCCTACGACTGGGGAGGGTCAGAATTATTTATAGTTGATATTTTAATGTTTTCTTTCTGCTGCAACATATGAACTTTGTGCCCTTTGGATCTAGTTTATTTTCACATAGAAAGTAGTATTAGGTCTTTTACTACCAGAAAGTGTTTGCTATTTCAAAGTTTATATTTAATCATAAGTAGCTTTGGTTCTGATACACAAGCTCCATTAAGTTAAGATATTTTCATTTTCAGCACTCAGCATTTCCTTCCCAAAATCATGAATCTGGCTTCATTCCCTGTATTTCGAGATGAGAACCTTAAAAAGAAGTTGAAAATATTTATGAGAACTTTCTTAATCTGTACGTGTTTGAGATGAGAACCTTAAAAAGAAGTTGAATAAGAACTTTGTTAAACCCTACATGTTCTTTTGTGCATGTGTGTGTGTGTATTTGAGAGTATATTTTCATGAGAAAATATATCCAACCAGAAACTTGGTTAGTCTATCTACAGCTACCATATTTCATTTCCCTGAAGTGGATGACATGATAATTAGTCTCAAGCAAATTTATAAAATTAAAATCACCATCTATATAGTTTGCTTATTCTTTGAGCCGCTTTCTACTTAGCAGAAATACTTTCAAAATGGTCATAGGCTGGTATGCATAAATGAATTAATGGTGATGATTCTTTTGCTTCATTTACTTTCTTAGTTTCTTTCTATATGATTTTGCAAAAAAAATTTGTATCCTCTCAGTATCTAAGATTTATTTTTATCTACTGTTATTACAATGAAAGTGAGAGTTCCGGTTCTGACTCTGGTTATGGGGTCTGCAAATAACGCCTTAAAAGATTCTTTATTGTAGATTAGCCTGCATAACTCGTATTTGCGTATAACCCTCTTAACTATGGTGGTCTTTGAACATAACCCCCTTAACTATGGTGTTTATTTTGAATTTCACTTGAGTTAAAATATTGTTATCCTATATAAAATATGTAAAAATTATTAAATAAAAAATGATAATACTTTTAGTTAAAATACAAATACCTCACAAGAAAATTTTCATCGACATCTACCCGTAAACTTGTTGTAATTCAACTTTACAAGTATATTTAGCGTCAAAAAATATTTCTATTTAAAAAGATGTGCTGTAACAGAAATAAATTTTTTTGATGCTAAATATATACAAGAAGCTTATGGGCGGATGTTTGTGCGATTCTTTTCGTGAGGTATTTGTATTGTAATTGAGGATATTATTTTTGGTATTTTCATTTAATAACTTTCACCTATTCTATGTAAGGTAACAATATTTTAACTTAGGTGAAATTCGAAATAAACACTACAGTTAAGAGGTTTAGATGCAAATTCAACCATGGTTATGGAGGCTATACACAAATATGAATCATTCAGTGGTTTATCCACAAATACAGATTCTTTTTAACTAGATTTGGTTTTCATGTTAACCCACCTATTTTTACTGTGTTGAAGCTTTAGAGATCTGTCATTATGATATTGGTTCTCTGATATTTTACAGGCCGTGCACCATTTTGTGGAAAAGTCTCTTTGGCACTGCAAGATCAAGCCTATTTCTTTCTGTCTACTGTTCATCAGCATGGTAGGCATTCTGTCTCGAGTAAAACTTGCTGCACCGCCAGCTGGAGTTATGCCGCCTGGCGGTGCTTTTAATTTAAGCTTTTTTTTTTTATTTTTTCTGGAGGCAACCTACCCTACATGATCATACAATCCGATCTTGGATCGGATGACCCAAAAAAGATGAAAAATCGAAAACCGACCGAATTTTTTTACTATTCGTTTGAGGTTTTTTTATTGTTCCTTTCGGGTTGGTATTTGATTTTTCATCTTTTTTTGGGTCGTCTGATCCAAGATCGGATTGTACCATCATGTAGGGCACCATGGGGCCCTCCAAAAGAAAATTTCATTTTTAAAAAAATTAAAAACACTGCCAGGTGGTGTTACAGCAAGTTTTACTATTATGTCTATTATATCTGTAATCATTTTGTGTATCCTTCATTTCCTAGCTTCTAAATAATTGGCGAGGCATAAGGTGCTTATTCAATTTACTGGTGGTATCATGTGAAACATGCATAGAATACTCGTATTCTGCATTTCTGCTCAAAAGACACGATATGATATATATGACCAGATTCTAAATGGTTTGATGCAGACCTGGTTCAAAAAGATTCCATTGTGAAAAATTTAAATCTTGTCATGTGGCAATACAATATGTTTTTTTTTTAAGTGGATGGTACCACAATTTCATTAAATAAGAAAGAGGAATACAAGTATAGAAAAAGAAAAAGCCTTCCCAAAAAACACCTCCTATATGAGAAGCATCAAGCCAAAAAGAGATCACCAATCCTTTAGAAGATCCAAAAAAGAGGATTTACAAGTATGCTTTTTACACAAAATAGAGGCCAATTATGTCACCCTCTGCCCTACAAAAGAAGCAACCCTATGTGAAATCAAAGCTTCCCTACAAAATATTCTTTAGTTCCTTTCCCCCCAAAGAGCCTACAAAGTGGCATGTTTTTACATCACATCATAATGTCATCCTTGTGCACTTTGCCACATTACCACATAGATTGCATGTGGTAGTGATGTCCGCCATAAAGTGGACCGGTCTATTAGAAGTGGGTAATCTGCTAAGGGATTTCCTCCATAAGTGAGCATTTGAACCTTCAATAGACTTTTGGTGGACTAAATAGACAAAGTGAGGAAATCGAAGACCTCCATATGCAATGACATAAAAATTGATCTCACTAAAAATGGCCAGATACTTGCCACCTCCACCTCCATCCATCCCTGTTAGCTGGATCTAGAGAAACATCCTGAAGGAGGAGTTAGACATCACCAAAAACCACAAACCTCTTCATCTCAGAGAAGCCTTCTGAACATGGAGTGCCAACCTCCCCCCATTAAGCTCATATCATAAACTCGTGCTACTACTGCCAATGGATCCGTGGAGAGAGCAAACAGACTAGGGAAGAGGCTACAAAGGCAAGGCCCTCCATGCCACCGGTTTGTCTAGAATAGGCATGATCGCCCATCACTAAGAGATAACTGACTCCTTACCTGAATCACATCAACGGATTGCATTATGCCCCTCCAAACATGAGAGACACCATGGGATGAACTTGGTGTCAAGTCCCACAATCTAGAATTCCTAAAATATCTTTACTTGATGATATCCCTCCGTAAACCTTCCTTTGAGGTTCTTAGCTTCTATAGCCATTTGCAAAGGAGAGCAAGATTGAAGGCATGGACGTCCTTAAGGTCAAGACTTTCATTCTCTTCGCTCCTACGTATCCTGCCCCACTTAGCATAACCTCCCTTTTTAGAGTCCCTGCAACTGTACCAGAAGAATTGGCACGTAATGGAGTCCAACCTTTTGGCCACAGTATTGGGCATCCTAAAAATAGACAAAAAAATAGGTAGGCTATCAAAGACAAACTGACAGAGCACCATCCTCTCTCCGTAAGAGAGCAATCTACCTTTCCAACCTGCAAGCCTTGATTGAAACCTGTGAATCACTCTCTGTCTAAGTCCCCTTTGTTGGATTTTGGCTATGGAGAGCACACAGGGGTAGGGGTGTGCATGGTTCGGTTTGGTCCGGGTTCGTGCATTTTTGACGAAAACCTAACTGAACCAAAAAAATTTATAACTCGAACCGAACCGATCTTGAGCTCAACCCGAATTGAACCGAACCGAATTCGGTTCGGTTTTACTGTTCGGGTTGGACTTTTGGGATTTAACCTATGGGCCTATTCAAATCTGGTTCGCAGTCTATTTCTACATGGGCTTTAACCTGTGGGCTTGACTATTTTACATGGGCTTTTAACTAGTTGACTTGTCTATTTAAATATGATTTAACCTATGGGCTTGGCTATTTAGTTTGTTTATAGTCTTATTTTACATGGGATTTTAACCAGTTTGTTTACAGTCTTATTTCACATCACTTGATATATGCAAAATCAGAAGCACCAAAAAGAAAAACAGAAATCTAATGCAAACCAGTCACACTTCTGTCTTTTGGTTGTTTGCACAAAACCTCTAGTTCACATATCAATGGGGAGAAAATGGTCAGAACCGTTTGTTTTTTAGCCAAATCTAGCATTCGAACTGAAAGTAGAACTAGATCCAAAGCTATGCTATTGCTTGATCCAGTGGAATGAGGGAAAAAAAATTGTTCTTGTGCAGAAGCCAAACCAAATGGATCGACGTACGGTGATAGCTTCAGCAGATCGTTGTGAGAGGCGGTCGGATCTCGGCGTTGGGGGCTTGGGTGACAGCGGGACCAGGGCGGGCGTTGGAGCGGCGGGCGGCAACCCAGCACTGGCGATGAGCAGCGGCGGGCCGGCGGGGAAGGTGGGGGTGTACAAGGCCGCGGGCTGAGAGGAAATGTTGGTGGCCGGATCTCGGCGTTGGGGGCTTGGGCAACGGCGGGGCCGAGGCGGGTGTTGGAGCGGCGGTCGGCAACCCAACACCGGCAGGCCGGCGGGGAAGGTGGGGCGTTCGGGCAAGGCGCGGTTTGGAGACTTTGGAGGACCGAGGCGTCAGCCGTCAGGTGAGGACACAGGCTCTGATCGGGGTTTTGAAACCCTTTTGTTTCTTGGAACTTTAACCAGGTAGACACATCTAATATAAGAAGAAGGAGAAAATTATTAAAAGAAATGATGGCTCAGTTGGTTGGGATGTAGGATGCTACGCAGCAAGTGAATGGGTGTTCGAACCTGGCGAGGCGCGGGGTTACAGTTTCGATTTTCAAAACATTTTACAAATGTTCGGTTTTTACGGGTCGGTTCGGTTTTTAAGAGAGGTAAACCAAAACAGACCGAATTATTAACTTCGGTTCGGTTTGGCTCAGAAACCCGAATTTTTTAAATAATAAACTGAACCAGACCGACTGTTTTGGTTCGGTTTGGTTTGGTTCGGGTCGGGTTATCGGTTTACACCGAACACTGCACGCCCCTACACAGGGGGGTGAATGGGTTCTCCTCGTGTGCTTATTAGAAACTAATCACGGAAGCAAGTTAATGTGCATAGAAAGGGAAAGAACAAGGAATCAAACCCACATAAACACAAGGATTTATACTGGTTCAATCTCGTCCAGACTTACATCTAGTCCCCAAACGATCTTTGAGAGTTCCACTATCCACAAGGTACTGACCCCTTGTTGGTCTAAGGTACAGACTTCTTGCTGGTCAAACAACTGCCTGTCACTATAGGTCTTTCCTTCTAATTCGAAGGGGCACAACAACCACCTATCGTTATAGGTCTTCCCTTCCAACCCGAAGGGGCACAATAGCCACTGTGAGTAACAATTTCACAAGGATGCCTCTATGATATGCAGATATTACAATAATGCATAATAAATAAGAAATCAAGACAGTAAAAAAATAGAGTTGAAAACATAGGTCTTGATCTTGTTTGTTGATGTCCCGAGAGCTTAAACGTTGTAGTAGATTGAAGTTTTAGGCTCTCAGGATCTTGTTTTCTCTTTCTCGTTGCAGAAGGAAGAAGAATGATGCTCAGGATTGACGCTTCTTGCTTTCTTTCACTTCTTATTTTCCTTTTGTGAGCTAAGCTGTTGAATTATGTGTTGTGGCTCTCTTCTCTCTTTGCATGTATGTCTCTCTTACTGTACTCGCCATAGAATTTCTGATCGGGTTGGGTCCCAAGATCAGGACCCGCCGATCTCGATCCGATCCAGATCGGCCCTATTAAAAAAATAATTAAAATGAAAAAAATGAAAAAAAAAATAATAAAAATTAAAAATTAAAACAATGTACACATATTATTCAATGAATTCACAATAAAAATGAATGCAAATCATGCACATCCATAAGAAATAAATATTAAAGACAAATAACTCGCTAAGGTGTACTAAAATTAAAAATATATATATTATAAAGTATTTTACATAAAATTAGTGAAAAATACTTTAAAAAGATCACATTTGTTATCCTTCATCATCTGGCTCATAAGTTTGAACTGGCGGCCCATAATCTGCCGGCATATATGTTGGATACCCATAGTCAAGCAAGGAGCTAGCGAGGTCTTCGAATCCCCTTTGAATACCGCAAGGTGTGTTTGCTTGTTGGCTTGAGCTTTCTCCTGATTGTGTTGGAGGCACATAAATGTCATACTAAATAGGTGGAGGTTCAGAGTGCCTCTCGGTAATACTGCTGATGTCTGAATACGACAATGTAGGAGGGTGAAAAATGGGCAGATAAGAAGATCCATATTGCCAGCTAGACCAATCATATCCTGCATGTCTCTGTTGGCATTCAAATCTCCCTTATTGTCCTTGTCTTTGGCCTTGGCTTCCTTCAACATGACTCAGAGGTGCGGAGTAACCTTCGTATCTTGAATAATTGCTCCCAAGTCCTGAACCTTCTGATAGTCTAACAGCATCACCATCATCATCACCATCATCATCACCATCATCATTATCATCTAATTGTTCCCAAGTAGAGTCATCACTCCCCGCTTGGCCTATTTTTGCCAGCCGCCTTCTTCTACACCTGTAGGTTTGTCTCTCTACCTCGTACATGCTAGTCAAATGAGATGGTCATCAAATGTCTCTTCAGTCTGCTGAATTCTAGTTGTGTCTCCCCCTTTGTTCTTCTTCCAACGATCCCACTCGTTGTTTAGACTTTCCTTTTGATTGGTTTTTCTATTTCCTGTCAGATGGCTGCAATGAAGTTCTCGTTGGGGCTTTGTCCTTTCATCTATGTGGATCCACCTGAGTAGCTAATCTCCTGAGTGCTGGCTGAGAGGCAGAAACTCTAGCAATGTCTGATAGTGTGGCTGACTTTCGACGCCTCTGAAGAACAGATGTACCTGCTTCGTCTGTTGCCTGAAATTGAGCATCTCGAGTAACTACTCCATCCAATTCACCTTCTGTCCAACTCTGATTCTCAGGATCAAACTCAGGCTAAGCATCTTTGGAATCTTTAATCTCCACCCAATAATGCAATATGTGCTCTTCATCTGGCAATTCATTGATATCAATTTGATGTAGAGGCTCATCAACTAGTCTGCCAGCAAACTCCATGAATCTCTGTCATTCAAGTATGTCTTTCCTGAATCAGCCTAATCTTTAGTCGCATAAGGTACTAACCCCTTGCCGGTTACAAGAAAAAACACCCCCAACCTCTTTTCTTTTCATATACGTCCCGTACAGATCTCACCTATCCTACATGGCTTACTAAAACAAGAAAGGTTTCCGTCTGGTTTATGGACCAGAGGCAGGTCGGTGGCAGACAAATCACAGAAAAGTAATCAAATTTGCTACAAGCAAATCTCCTCGTTCATAGTAAAAAGTAAACAATGTCAATCGGGCTAAGAGTATACGAGTAATCGATTATATAATTAATAAAGAATTCATCAAATCAATTCCATTAGAATTTGCTAATTGCAAGCTGAAATGACACAATTAATTGCCGTGCTTAGAACAAGAAATCGATTAAGAGTTAATAGGATAAAGCATATAATCAAATTACAAGTAGACAGGTTAATCGATTGACAAACATACAGTTAATCAATTTGGATAAGTTGATTTAAACAGCTAAGCTCAATCAATTTCAAATCGCATAGGTAATTGATTATGAATTTCACAGGTAATCGATTAAGCAGATAGGGATAATCGAGTTCAGGACACTCTGTCAATTGATTCTAAAATCATACAGATAATCGATTAAAATCATACATGTAATCAATGACGGGATATGCAGATAATTGAGTTATAATTAAACAAGAAAATCGATTAGATAAGATCGATTATGCAATTGATCGATTAAGATAAACGAGTAGTCGATCAAGAAGTAACTTAGATAATCGAATAGATAATCGATTTAAAACAAACAAGGATATTCGACACTAGAATAGTCCGTTAATCGATTAAGAAGTAACTTAAAATCGATTTACTACAGTAATCGATTCATAAAACAACTATTAGTTGATTAGGACAATGCATGTAATTGATTGCAAAAAATAGTACTAAATCGATTTGGCACAACATAGCTAATCAATAGCTTACAACATAGGTAAATCGATTTGGCTTAATGCAGGAAATCAATTGCACATACATAGATAATCGATTAAGCACAATACAAGTAGATAGATTTAAAAAATGGCATAAAAATGACTTGCACTCAAAATGACATTGATGGCTCTTAAATTAGCTGATAGAATCAATCGATTTTCTCTTACTCTAATTATCGATACAGTTGATCGATTAGCCTTTGGCAAAGGACATAATCGGTTAGCGATAGCGTTTATTAGACATATTCTAATTGATTAGCGATTGTAATCGATAAGTTTAATCAATTTAGTCTTAGCGCCATACTTAATCAATTCGCGATAGTGATTACAAGAAGTACGGGACTAATCGATTTGAAGTCTAAGCCTACAACAGACTTAATACACCGCTAAACGATTAGCGATAGAGAGATAATCGAAGTTCCAGGAGCCTTTAATCGAAAGGACTAAAAGATTACTGAAATCGACGTAGTCCCAAGATAATGTATGTTCAGGTAGTGTGTCTATTGAAGAGTAACCGATTAATTTAGTCATTCAACTTAAGGTAAAGTAAGGCAAATTTATGACATTTTCAAAGTATGTTATCTCCAAAACATGGGGATAAAATAAATGCAATAAATAGTGTTTTGGTGATAAAATAAATGCAATAAATAGCTCAACAAGAGAGAGAGAGAGACCATGGCTGGCTGCGGCAACGATGGTGGCTGTGTGGCAGTGGCGGAGGTGGGACAACGACATGGTGTGGATCAAGGTTTGCTCTGATATAAATTGATACGGGACGATGGAGGAAGAAGGGGATATTTGAGCATCACACTTGGCCTCGTCAAAGGGCAGATTCAATCCCATCACAGGGCCGTCTAGCAGAAATTCAAAGTGATGATTTATCATTAATTAAAAAAGAGAGAGTACATCCATATATATATAGTGAAAAGGGACCTTTCTAAGTCCATTTCAACTATCGAAATCAACTATGGACTAAAATATTCCTAACTAGATCAATATAGTGAAAAGAGAACTTTCTGAGTCCAACTCAACTAGCAAACTCAACTTTGGATTAAAATATCCCTAACTAGATAAATATTGTCAAAATTTTCATTAACTTTTTTAAAAATAAAAAAATCACACCTAAAGTACAGAAAAATAGAAAATCAACTAAATGGGCTTCAAGTGGGCCAAAACAAATATCTACGGACTCATGGGCCAAAATCCTACGGATCATAGATGATCTGACGAGTCTCTGAGCCACGGGGCATTGGCTCGCTCTTCCAATGGCAGTAAATGCACTCCCTCGTGTGTAACACCTCGGCAATGTTAGTGTGCTGGTCTTGGGTTTCCATCATTGTGCCTCTGGTCAAAGGGACAGGTATATGAGGAAGGGGATGATGAAGGGGAAGGAAAATGTAAATGTGCTCGATTTTACGTAGATCTTTGGTGATTCCACGACGAGAGAGGGATAATTACCCAGTAGTGGCCTTTTACGTGGCTGTGCAGATAACCAATGGTCTTAGGTTGACTAGAACATGTATGCCTCTAACTATGTCTTCTTGATTCTAGTCATGCACTCAAGTGGTGTATGTCCACTGCCTAGTCAGATGTCCCAGGTTTGGATCTTTAGACCCCTTTAAGGAATATGATAAACATTCGGTGCCTTGACTATCATATTTTGAACTCCAATTCACTACTAAGGGGGTGAGGTGACCCTATTTTTCCTAATACAGATGTGTTTGAAATGGAGGACTAGGCCTGTAGCTCAATGGAAAGAACCAGATTCTCTTTTTCGGTAGGCCATTCTACAACGGGCATCACTTCTGGTAGATGAAGCACAGGATGCTGTCAGTCGACTATCTCCAAGGGACAGCTCTTATGGGCTCTTCCCACGAGTGTAGTATGTCTCTTTTCTCTATAAGATAAGGAAATGTCTTGAGAAATGCGATTATGAGTAATATTAATCTTAATTAAAGGATCATAAGTATCAGTCATATACATCATCTTTAAGCATATTAGTATGCATAGTCATGGACACAATCTCCTCCCTTTTTGAAGGATCTTATCATTTATGAGGTTGTGGTCTTCGGTCGTGTCCATAATCCTAACCCCTTTTGAAAAGGCTCTGTAATCATATTGGCCATCATCCTAACTTTAAACAAACAATCTTGAGACATAATGTAGTTCATAATCTTAAAAAATCATGATTCCTATGAAAACCATTATGATACTGTTTTACTAGTTATGATCTTAGTGATGCACGGAATTTCTTAAACAGCATGATAATGTTTTGAAGTATGCAAGAATATTGTTATCAATGTAAATATGTGGATAATGTGTTTAATGCAAATGCTTTGTATCCATGCTTAGCAAATAATCATGATGGAAAATCTTAATTTGTTATTCTTAGTGTGTGTTGTTAACGTCAACCCCCCTTCAAAACTTTGACGAAGACCCAACAGGGATTCTCCCACAATCCTAAAATATTTAGATTCCCCCCAAAATTTGAATAACACCCCAAGGACACTAGCTGAGGCACATTAAAAGCCCCAAAATCTACAATCATAACAGCAAAATCTCATTTGTCTATCCTTGATTTCGGCTTTTTTCCAATGGCTGTTCCAAGGTTATCCTACAATCTGAACCCAGTATGTTAACAAACAGGCCCTTAGTTTAGTAGTTCAGTCATACAATGATGAAACTAGAAATCAAATCAACAGTCTCTCCTTATATAGTTAATTTATCCTAATTACTGCAATTAAAGCATGAAGAAGACAAAATGAGAAGCTAAACTAATAGTCTCTTTATCTTTAAATAATAACTCCAGCATCTAAACTAAGTTCAATTCTAAACTAAAACTAACTGGGAGTTGGAAATCTAAGGGAGGAACATGATGCATCATCCTATCTCAAAAGAAAAGCAGCTGCCAGGCCACCGTTGGACCGCCACCAGACCTCTATCAGGCTGCCATTGGAACACTGCCAGCCACCAAGCCCCCTTCCTCCACCTTGATTCACCTTGCCCTTCCTTTGATGATAAGAAGATAGAAGGATAAGGTCCTAGTTATAAGGGTGAAGATGTGGTCATCTTTTTAAATCATCCATCCATATGCGATTAAACTTGTCCCTGGTTGAGCCACGCAACAATGCTCTAATAGGTCCACTAACTTGGTCCAGTGACCAGCTCAATAAGGGCCCAGTAACCTGACCATCAGCTGACTGGGGCACCCAATAATCTGACCATCAGCTGATTGGGCCCAATAACAATCACAAATGGCCCATTAACCAGGCCACATTAAGCTTCAGTTTGACATCTTGGTAGCAAAGCCTACGGGAATTTCAAAAAAACAACCATGTTCTCACACTTTTACAGTAAACCTTGGACTTCTTAAAATTAGAAAATAAAATTTGTTGTGTTGTACATATCGGTCCTTACATTCTCCCCCCATGAAACTTTCATTCTCAAAATTTCAAGCTCCATAATTCTAGGGTAATCATAATAAAATGCAGCCCAAGTTAGAGAATGGTCTTGTCCTTATTTCTTATTTACTAAAAAGTTTTTTTCATATAATCCCATTCTAAGGTCTCACTATAGTTCTGATGGTATTAATCTTTGGTACCTCAGAAATCTAATCGCATGCTTTAGATAGTTCTACCTTTCTATCTTATAACCGTCATGCTTTCATTGTGCTACTGTTGGCAAGACTTTTCAAGCAAAATCCAAAGACCAAATTAGTATTGGCCTTGTAAAGAAAATAACAAGTTAGAAAGGGGGCGTTTCATCTCAAAATTCTCAGAAAATATAGAAAACCCCCAAAAAATGAAAAAACAATTAATCCACCCCCCAACCTAGGCCTCCAAGCTGTCCATAGGAGGTAGCTCTTCGGGCCGCCGCTTATAGTGAGTGGTCCTCTAAGGGGCTGCTGCCCCTCCCAACCATGCCGCTTGGTCCCCGTGACATCTCCTTTGCCTCCTTCGGCGAATTCTCTGCAGAAATATTAAAAAAAAATGAAACAGAAAGTGGGCACAAGTGGTAAGAGGACATGTGGATCATCTCGCCTCGTCATCGTTGCCTCATCATCGCCATCTCAGAGTCAAGTGGACGAATTGATGCAGCAGTGAGCTGCAACTAATGGAGGTTTGCCATGTATGTCGGGCCCACATCCAAGGACCAATGCCCGGCTGCCAGTCGGCAGCTTCCCATTCATTATAAACTTCTATAAATAGGTTTCCCATACCCCTTATGTAAGATGATGGTATTTTGATACCAAAGTTCCTAATATGAGTGCTACTCTTTCTCTCCCTCCTTCAAGGTGAGCCAAGGATCAAGCTACATTGCAAGGACCTAATGACGTACCTATTGGGTACGTCGCATCTACCCCGCGATGCACCTAATGGGCACATTGCAGCCACACAGTGACGCATCTTAAACTTTGTATACTATGTGACATGTACATATATGACTTGAACTTCTCGTCAGCCCGTCAATTGTTGCCATTTATTGCAGCTCTTATTTGTATACCATGTCACATGTACATATATGACTTGAACTTCTCGTCAGCCCGTCAATTATTGCCATTTATTGCAGCTCTTATTTGCAAGGTTCTCTTCTCTTTTCTCAGGTACCACTATACAGATATCAATTTATACAAGTTTCTCTTTACTTTTCTTGGCCATCGCCTTGCCCATCTTCGCAAACCTTTCTAGATTAGATTGAGCACAGGCCAGCAGTCTGTGACCACCACAATCCCAGCAATTCCAAGCATTCTTACAATCCTTAGCCTAGTGCCCTGTCCCGAGGCACTCGACACTCTGGTCTGGTTCAGTTTAACTAGAAGGGAAGGGGCACTCTCCTTCTTCAGTCCATCCTTCTTGTAGGACCTTCACCCAATTTCTCTCCTCCCACTAACCCCGGTACAATCCTCACCTTGACTCTATGATTTGTTCATTTGCAGTTGTCCCTAACGTAGGAAACACTGAAATGCCAGTGTTAACTGATGCACTTTCAACTCTTGTCATTAAGTGCAAGATAGGGGAGTGGAGCATGTTCATCTTATATTCCATTAATGCATCAAGTTCCTTTTCTTTATGTCAGGTTTCATATATTGTGGATGTATACTGATAATTTTGCTGGTCAAAATGATATTTTCCCAGGATGTGGACATGCATTCTTTTTAGAATTTTCAAGAGATGTAACATACCAATGGTTGCAATGGGGACAGTAAGGAACTAGCTCGCCACCTGATGTTTCTTTTAGTTTTGTTCCCTGCACAGGATGATTCAGTTTTTAAATTGCCATTCTGTTACAGTTCCCCACTGGACTCGCATTAGCAATCGAGAAGAAGACAAGAAGGATTGAAATATCTTTGTACTGCTTTGCGCGAGCTATTGAGAGCTTCTTCATATGCTTGGCAGATGCTGGCTTTTGCCCCCAAGTGATGAAAGTGAAACGAGCTGACGTCGCTGTATTCAGCTTTGCGACAGCCATCATCATGCACTGCTATTCCCAGGAAAGGGAAGTTTTCCGCTCCAAGTACTTGAATGTCCTTGATTGGGTATTCGGTGTGCCACCTTCATGCGAGAAAGATGAGAAAAGTCAGTCCTAGGGACATGGGATTGTGTTTGGGTTTCTACAGAGAATTTAGTTATACTTACATAAAGACATCTGAAATTGCTACCCTATAGGAGAGAAAATGGGAGCAAACATGCTGAAGTCAATGCTTCAGCTTCACGTCAAAATGGTTTGCTATTTATTTGGAACCCCTGTTCTCAGCTGAGCGGTCTAAGTATCATTGTAGTTGTAAAGTCAGAAGGGGAAAAAGGTTAGAGCTAATGTATTCTTTCTATTTTTTCTTTAATTTCATACCCAGGTGGACTTTGCTTCTCTGCTTGAATGCAACTTACAGATGGTTGAAAATGCCAACAAGCTATGTGCCAAATCCATTCAAAGATCTTATGAAGGCCAAACACTATCGCAAGGGAACTACTTTATTGCTCTGTCAATGTCATCATTTGAAGGCAACTATTTTGAAACATGATTGTGATGTAATTTTGCAAGTAGGGAGTTGCTTGCTTAATAAATGTGAAAGTGTTAATTTCATGTATGCCATTGTTAAATATGAAAAATCAGGTTTGCCGCTTAAGGATATAGCATCTCCTCTACAGGAGGAAAACGTAAATATAATTCAAGCCGATATCCATTGAACACTATTTAAGATTGCCGAGGATGTCAGCAGAACACTGGTATCCCTTGACAAGGGGCTGTCTGATGACTAAAGAACCATAGAATCTGTTATTTGCTTTGAAAGATATACGTTGTTTAAATGGGCAGAGAATTGTTATTTGCTTTGAAAGATATACGTTGTCTTACCCATGGATGTATTTTTGAAACCAATCATTTTTTGTAATTCTTAAAATGTCTTTGCCACGTTAATTAGAAATGAGACCATTGCCTTTCAGAGAGTGTAAACTGCTTGTAACCTGTCAACCACAATCAAGTAGATGTACTGAGCCTGAAGCATAACGAGTTTTATCTTCCAAGCACGAACTCTCCAGGGCAACCCTTTCTGAGTAATTAATTAATCAAGATTGCATTGAAGAAATAATACTGCCGGGGGAGGAAATAAAACAAGAAGTTTTCAATTTATGGAAATTTTTAGAGGAGTTATGCCAGTGAAATGGTACAAATAAATATTCAATATCTCAATTCTAATAATCTTTAACGAGTTATAAACCTCCGGAACTTTGATCATGCTAGGGAAATAATACAAAACACCTAGTGTGCGAAAGACAACCTATAGAAATATAATCTGTTCACCCATTAGGTCCTTTCTTATGTAATTCCCATGCTTTGATGATAAGAAAATGAAAAAATAAAGTAATTAGCTTCTGTTTGAGCAGATTAATTGAATCTCCTAATCGATTTGTCAGTACTCAGTCACTATGGTAATCAGGTCTGGTAGTTTGGGACAGTTATTTTTTAGGAGTTAACTAAGCTTAGACCCAAGTTAATCTATTAATTGATCCAAGATATCAATTACCTTGTCCAAGATATCGATTAACTTGGCTTGTGCCTTAGCCAGCCCTTAATCAATTAACTCTTTGGTACATTGATTAACTAGACCTTCTTAATCGATTAACATGGGGAACAGGTTCAACATGATCTAGCTATTAATTAACTCCTGAGGCTATCGATTAACTCATATGTTTTATCGATTTACTGAGCCTATTAATCGATTAACTCATCGGCTCTGTTATGTGCTTCTACTGACTTAATCGATTAACTGTCTAGCTATCGATTGACTGACCAGCTATCGACTAACTGGAAGGTTATCGATTAACTCACGCCTTTTGTTGGTTTAATTGATGAACTTGCTAGCTAGAAATTAACTTGAGCTCTCTCTGATATCGATTAATTCTTTCTTTCTCTTTCTATTTGCAATTAATTGTGCTTCAGTGCACCAATTAAGTTGGAGCAATGCCTATAGTTAGTTGATATCTTTTGCGACTGACTGTCGCTTAAGTGATTATATGGCTTCAACTTAATCAATCGCTTTTAAATTGTTCAAATGTTTGGCACAAATTAGATCCTTGTCTCCTCCTTATCTGCCACACTTTGAGATTTTATGCTACTCATCTACCCTTTGGTAGGATATCAGATGGATTTCTTTTTTAAGCTTTGCAACAGGAGATCCAGCAGAATGTATGTATCTCAAATGGGAAAGTCTTTGAGACCACAAATGGAAGTTTCTATGCGCGTTAAGACATTCTCCAAAGCTCATTAAGTAAGACTCAATAAAGTTAATGCTACTCGCTTGGATGATAAGGTGACTTAGCAGCCCTCTTTCGGAGAGAATGGATAATTGTTGTGTCTAACAGAGCAATTCAAATGAGTCTATAAATTGAAGCTTTGGACTAGACAAGACATAACTCCTTGAGAACTTAGAACTCTAGAATGCAAGAACTCCTAATGCCCAAACTCACATCTATGCAAGAGAGAAAAGAGAGAAAGTGCCAAACACATCTATGCAAGAGAGAAAAGAGAGAAAGTGCCAAAGAGTCTAGATTCATTCCAAGCACATAGTTCTCGTCGACCTCTCCATCTAATGTGCTACTCAGAAGCTCTCGGTCCCTCCATGGCAATTAAGACCTACTTTTCATTTTTTTCCTTTAGTCTTGATTAGTCTTTGTGCTTTTATTGTATACATTGTAGGCTATTAGAGGCATTTGTTGTGTAACCTTGACATATTTAATCTGTTGTGCTTCCTTCTAGTGTGGAGGAGAAGACCAGTTGCGGCTGGGTGGTGTACCTCTTTCTTGTGAGAAAGGGAAGATTACTTGAGGTTGGGTGTTTGTGCCTCCTTTGATTGTTGAAGGAATAGACCAGTTGTGGCTAGGTTTTGTTGTGACCTGCAAGAGGTCAATATTTTGCTTAGCTTGGTTGAAGCTAGTGGAAATCCCTAGGGATTCACCTGGGACTAGACAAAGATCTGTGGACAGAACTAGTATAAAAATCCTACTACTTGTGTGTCTTTATGTGATTGCTTCAGTTTCTTTCATCTCCTCCTTATGCTTATTGTGCTTAATTTATGTTATCTAATTGTTTAATTTTTAGAACCTATTTATGCCCTCTCCAGGTTAGGCCATAGCCTGGGTAACAAGTAGTATCAAAGCCTGGTCTCTTATTGCATTGACTTAATAGTCTAAAAGTAAGATAGTTAAGGCTGGTATTAAAATTAAAGGCAAGTCCATCAATCACCCTCCAATGTTTGATGCAGATGATTAACCCTAATGGAGATGACATATGGAATTTTTCTTGAGGGGTCTTGATCTCAACCTCTGTAGTGTGATTGAAGACGGTGACGATGTTGTTACCATACCCAAAGAACAATTGGACAATGTTGACGAACGTTATTTCTTTGAACAATAGGGCAAAGAATGTGCAGTGTTCTTCTCTACCCAAGGAGTTCAACATAATATATGCATGCAAGTTTGCTTGACATATGTGGAGGAAGCTGCAGGCCACCTATGAAGGCACCAAGAAGGTTAAAAAAACAAGAATAGACATATTAGTTTCCTAGTATGATAGGTTCAGGTTGGAGCCTGTAGAGTCAACCACCAAAATATATAGTAGATTCACATACATCACAAATGGGTTGGTTGCTCTCAATAAGAGTACAGTACATTTGACATGGTAAGGAAGATCCTCATATCTCTTCCAAGCAAATGGACTCCTTAGATTATTGTTATTGAGAAAGCCAATGACCTCACTAGTATGAGTCTGGAAAAACTCATTATGTTCCTTATGGCCCATGAGATTTGTTCGTATTAGGTGGCCTATAAGCCAATCAAATACTATGTACAATCCTATTCATTTATTAATAATCAATTGTAGCTTTATATTCATTATGTGTAGTGTGTTTATTAACGTCTCATTATGAAGTTAGTGAATGTGTGCAATAGTCATCAGATTATGATGGGATCATAATAATGAGACTGATAACTTAAAAATACATTCTTAATTGTTCCTAGTCAGAGAATATTTAAGGACATCAAATATGTGGTGAGACTAGTACAAGTCACTCCAACTCATATGATGAGGGTGACTAATCTCATAGTCACTTGTGGAGATGCTATGGTGGACCTGTAGGTGCTCATTAGTGAATGAGTTTATTGAACTAATCCAACTTAAATCAGTGGATGGTAATTTACCTAACTGTCAACTAGTTCGATTTAGTGTCACAGTTGCATGGTCGATCTTTGGACCCGAGACACTAAAGACACTTTCTCGGCAGACTCTTGAGCTTTGACCTTAGTTTATGGATCCCGGACCTGAGATACCAAAGACACCTTCTCGGCGGACTCCTGAGCTTTGACCTTAGCTTTGTGGATCCCTAATCATGAGTCCCGATCAGTTAAGCGATCGGGTTCAGTGGAATGCCTTTGAAGGTGATTGAGTGTTCAATATGGGATAATCCGTTCTCAATAATAAAAGAGAAGGTTCTGGGATTGATGCGTAGAAGTCCCTAACCAGGGCTAACACTTTATCATAAAAAAGAGTTTTCTGATATCGTACGGCGACATCGAATCTGAGTGAGTTTATTAGTTAGGATTTGACAATCGACCATACCCTAGGTTGACTCGGAAACATTGTGCGGATACATAATTATATCTACACGGTAACTGATGACGGAAAGGTTCTTCGAGCAAGTTGCTAAACCCCATTGCCTTCTAAGATCATACGATGTTGCTTGGCACGCAACATGATCGAAGGTCAAGCCGATTAATGTGTGCAACATTAATGCGGTTGATTAATTAGTTAGTATGAGATATTAACTTAATTAAATAAGTCAGTAAAGTGTTACTAGACTTAATGGGTCATGAACTGGGCTAGCACTTGGGCCTGGAGGGTCACACGCACAAAAGTTCTCAACTCGAGATATTTTAGTGGGTTTTATATTTAATAAGGGACTTTTATGAAAAGTTATAGACAGTTAATATAAATAATAGCCATGAAAGAACCCTAAGCAAGCTCTAGGGTTCTACTCTATTTTGGCTGCCCCCTCTCTCTCTTCCCATATCCTGTGCCCTATAGCTGACGCCCCAGGTCGTCGCCTCTTCGCCGTCTCTGCTTCCTGTCGTTCGAGAACTCCACTGCCCACATGCCACGGACACCGTTGCGGCGTAGAAACACTGGCGAGTGCGTTGACGCAAATGAGGGAGCAAGAACGATCTCGTAATAGGAGAACCACGTGGATACCACTCGAAGCCGGGCATCTACGTTGTAGGTGGTGTCGCTCCATTGAGGGGTGTTCACTGTTCGGTTCAAACTGAAAAACCAAACCGAACCGACCAATTCGGTTTGGTTTGGTTTGGTTTGGTTTGAGCTTCTAAAAATTTTAGTTTGGTTTGAAACCAAACCGAATTAAGAAATTTGATTTGATTTGATTTCTCTTGTTCATAAACCAAACCAACCAGAATAAATCAAATCACGTTAAAAGGGCATAATATAAGTATTAAATTCTTTAATTAAGTGTGAGTTTATATAAATTATAAGATATAAAATTTTAAATTATTTTCATATAATACCTTTTAGATCGTCATCTTGTACAAAAAAAGTGTTGAATCCTTAATAAAATAGGATGTTTAATTATAATAGTCTATTTCGAGACTTAAACCTCTAAACAATTTTTAAATAATATTTTTTTAATAGTTATTTTAAATAAAACAATGTTGAAGTAGATTATTTAACCATAGTGGCCCATTATAAGCCCCAAACCGCAAACCAAACCGAACCAAACCGAATTAATCGGTTTGGTTTGGTTCGGTTTCAAACTATTATGTTTAGTTTGGTTCGGTTTGGCTCTCTACTTCGGTTTGCTTTGGTTTCTAAAATTTTGTCCTCAAACCAAACCAAACTAAATCGTGAACATCCCTACTCCATTGGAACTGAACGGTCGTAGATTTGAATCAATGTAAGGTACTGCTTAATCACCATTTAATTATTTTTGTTTTTCGAAACAGATCAATCAGGTGGGAATCGTTTAACTTAATTTTATTCTCCATTGCATTTTTCGACGTCCCATCCAATTCCTTACAGTGGTATTAGAGCTTGGTTCACTGTGTCCATTTCAATTCACTAAATTAATTTTTCCTACAAAAATTTTCAGGTAAAGTTCGACTTTTCAAAAATTTGTTCATGTGATGAACATTAAAGATTAGATCAAATCTTTTTTTTGGGTTTTTATAGTGTTCTTCGTGGGATGAAGAGCCAGTTGCTTTGAGGTTTTGAAGGGGGCTTCAATGGTGACCGGTGGCCACCACCGCACTGGCCGGTATGACCAGTGACTCTTGCCAGTCACTAGCCCTCCCTAGCGGCCGCCGACGGCCAGTGGGGCTGCTCCTCCCTCTCTTCTTCTCAAACATTGACAGGAAGAGGACGGGGAAGGGGAGCCGGCCGAACCCCCCCACCCCGACGCTCAACGACACACTGCCGGTGCCGGCCGACCCTTCCGGCCTTGGCCAGGGGCGCCGGACGCCGATGGGGTGCCGGAGTCCTCCTGCTCGTAGACTCCTACTCGCGCAGGAGTCAGGACGGGGGGAAGGGAGGCGGCGGGTAGGTTTACCCAAAGCCATTTGCCCAAGCATGACGGGCCTGGGCTCGACCCAGGTCGGGCTGCGTACCTGGGCCTGGGCCTTGACTAGCCCGAGCTAGCCAGGGCAGCTGGTCCCAGGTGGCTAGAGCCAGGTGCCTGGCCCTACCTCGTCTGCGCATGTCCAAGCCCAGGCCGCAGGGCCCAATTGGGCTAGACCCTACCCCAACCCCAATTTTAGTTTAAAATTCATGTTTTTTAAATTCTATTTTAGATCTAAAATTAGATTTTGAATTAGTGGGGTTAATAAAGATGAGATCTTTATTATATATTTAACAAATGGTGTTAATTCATAGATTATTGATCTAATGGTTATATTAATAATTAATGTCTTTGTGTGAATTAATCTAAGAGTTACATTATCAACATAAATTTTTAGAATTGTTCTAATTTGTATGGAATACTCTGAAAATTATTAATTTAGCATTTTTGCACATGTGATGTGTGTTATTGTTATTTAATTTAGAATTAAAAGCATGTTTAAAATTTGAAATTTCAGAAATTCAAATACTATCCAAATTTTGATTGGAACCTAGGTTTTGATAAAAACTAAAATATGTTATTTTCAAAAATTTCAGCTACTTATGATGTGCATTATCATGTGTGAATAGTTAAAAGTTAACTGTGGTCATGGATATGCACTTTAATTTATTATGCCGTGTGATGATGTAATTTTTGTAGATGTGGAATGTTTATGAGTTGATTAATTGTTAATTATTGAAGCCTACGCGCCTTCCTCTCTCTCATTCGAATGTACTTCTACCTCTCTCCTTTATGTACTCGCCATAAGGCTTTCTAAATTGCAAAGTGTAAATTTTGATAATGTATCAATTTTGTATTTTATAATTATGATCGCAATAGACAAGGAAGAATAAGGATGATCCACAAGAGCCATCTGGAAGGCGGGGAGATGAGATCTTCCACCTGTGTGTGCCAATTTTAATTTTGATATAATTGTTACATTAAAATGTGTGTAATTGATTGATTGGCTCCAGTTGAATCCGTGCTATTCCATGACCACATTAATGAACATGTATAGTGATGCATCATTCCTTTATTTGATTTTGAATCAAATTATCTAGATACAGTAGATATTAAATATATGCAATATATTTATATATTATCACCTAGGATGCGACCAACTTAAAAGATTAAAATCCCTCATCTTTAAATTTTAAGCCGTAGCGCGAGTCATTGAGAATGCATCGTATGACACTCCAAAAGATATGGAAAACTCTTTACCATAAATTTATTGAACATTTTTGCAAAATATGTATATGTTCAACTTTATAAATTTTACAAGAAGGAATAATAGAACATAAAAGACAACAAATCTACCTTTTCTAAAAAAGAAGGATAAAAATCACAAGGATAGAGAAAGAGGGATCTCCCTTGCATTGGCTGTTAACTTACAAAACAAAGGGTTGAGGTAATAGAGGGAGGCAGTTGGCAAAGGTAGATGAAGGTTTGGAAGTAAGAAGGATGAAGGAAGTTAGCTTTGAAGGTCTTGGATCTAAGAACAAAGTTGATAATTTTCTAGCAGTGATTAATCAATATACCCAAATATCTAGAAGTATATGTTTGGACATATAGTGTAGGAATTGTCAATAATGTCTAGTTTTAATATGCCACAATGCACAAGGACTGCCTATGCTCATAGCTTTCGGGTGGAGAAAAAAATGGAGGGTGAACTACCCAGTAAAGAGTTATGATAAAGGAAAGAAAGTAGTACAACTCGGTAACAAAGGTTGGATGGAAAGATAAATATTTGAAAACTACATAATTGATGGACACTCATTGGTCCCTAAGATTGATGAAGGGAGAAAAAGCAGTGGCGGTGGCTAGGCATGCTCACCGTCCTACTCCTTCCCTACTGCGTCAAACAACAACCTCAACCCTCAACCTCAACCTTCGGTATTGTTAAGTGAAGAATTGTAGTCATCCAAATACACATGACAGTGGCTACAAGATTTTTCTGCGACAAACTTAAATAAAGATCCAAGTGTATCAATGGTGAATATTACAAAAATGTTCATAGCATGCTTAGGAAGAGGATGTATATACATATAAAAAATAGGGCATGGGATATAGCTCACTACCAGCATGTATTGTTAACAACTCATCCAATCTAACCATCTCCTGAAAATAAAATCAAGAAAATTGTCATTCAAGTTATCAATATAATTAAAGTGAACTATCAAATTGTAATTAATTGCCAATAATTCTTACCGATTTGGCTTGAAGCAACCGATAGTTTGCATCATTGTACTTCTTCTTTACCGACCCTGCTCCTTCCAAGACAAGATTGCTAGCAACTGTAAGCTACTTGTAAGTACGCTAAAAAACTCTGTCTTTTTTTTGCTTCCTTAATTAATCTTGATGCTCCAACCTTCATTTGAGCTGCACAATCAAATAAATTTCAACTGTTAGTTGTAAACATTTTCCATGTAACAGTGAGTAGGTCCACTACGCTTACTAATAGATGCGAAAGAGGTACGGAAGAGGGTTGTGACGAAGGTATCGGCTATTGGGGGAGTACATGGAGCAACAAAGGCGGTTAGATACCTAGGCCCTAACCGCCTTAAAGGATGCTAACAATCCGCTCAATTTTAAAACTTTTGATGCAATAACTCTACGAGTTTTTCCAAATAGTAGTGAATTAAATTGTTTGAAATCTTTGTCCCCAAGTTTAAAAAGTCTTTGGCCAAGTTTAAAGGCAAGGATAGTGCTAGTGCCACAAACATAGCAGATATGAAGTGGCGTGTGCATTTTTTTGTGTCGGTTAACCAATACAAGTAAAAAAACCATGAAAAAGAAAAAAACTTAATCTAATATGAAGTATTAAAACATAATATATATATATATATATATATATATATATATATATATATATATATATATATATATATATATATATATATATATATATATTATTAAAAGATAAAATGATATTTCAAAATGAAGGATTAATTAAAAAATTATATTAAATCTTATAATAGTTAAAATTAAATAAATATAAAAATTACTACTAAATTTAAAGAAAAAACTTGTTGGTAATCTATGTACAAATATAATGCTTATTTTTAAGAAGCCTTAAGTGACTATATTATTAAAGTATGTACATATCTACCAAGGACTTATTTGCTCACAAACGAAAAGTTTATTTATATCAAATAAACTTACAATTTTATTATCTCTAATTATTGATTTAATACAAAGACAAGTATGCTTAATTCCAAAGACATGTATGTTCATATATGTTAGTTTATTTCCTTCACATTTGTTAAATGTATAGGAAGAGGATTTATTATTTAGTTCTAAGTATGGAAGGATTTAGAACTTAAAATAAAAGATAGATAAACATTGGATGGGTTAGAATTTAGCCTAAGGTCTAATCACTCAATAAAATTTAGGCTTGGGATTTGTGTGGGTGGGTGGGTAGACGTTTGTGTGTGTGGCTTCATAGGATGGATGAATCTTGATACTCTATTTATAAAGATAGAACGTCTAGCAACTTGACGATGTTGCATCATAAGTTTAAATCAAATAAGCTTGTCCTGACCATCAACGGATGAAAATAGATGCAAGTTTATTTTATAGAATGGGTTTTAAAGATATAGTTAAAAGTTTGACTTTAATTAAGCATAATAGATGAAACATGTCATGAACAATAAACTTTTTCTATAAAATGGTTTTTAAAGATAATAGTTGAGAGTTTGAGTTTAATTAAATAATGAATGAAACATGTCATGAAGATTAAACTTTTTTCGTATTCATATGGAAACATTGCATTCACATGTATATTTCGTATTCATCTTTGAAATTTTTACATATATGTCCTTAAAACACTATATTTGCATCTTTACCTCCAACTCTCACATATTATTCTTAATACCCCTAAAACCTTCAGCAGTTTTATCCCTTCATCAAAAATGTCCTTACTCAAATGTAAAGATTTGCAAAGGTACCCCTAAACTCACTAATATTTTACATATATACCCTCAGATTCACTAGAATTTTACATATCTACCCTTAATTAGATTCACTAGAATTTTGCATATGTACCCTTAACCTTATCAAGAGTTATAAAATCTTTTTTGGCATATTATATTGGAGTTCACGCTATTATCAAGGACCTTAGATCTAACACGTGATGTGAGCGACTTCCCCCATAATAAAAGCGTGCAAATCTACTAATCTTGTGCCTAACCCATTATGTTGAAAGAGAAGAAGGCAAAGGAGTATGTTCATAAATGTTTCGAATTATGTACATATATTAAAGAGCCTTTGCGCCAAAGAATGTTAAATCCACATTACAAAAAAAAAAAAAAATGAATGTTAGATCCGAACAAAATCAAATGAATCAATAAGAAAAAGTCAATTGTAGCAATGGACCGACTAAAATAACAATCACAATAGAATGTTGCAAGTTAACCAAAATTTATATTTATAGTCCAATTAAATCACTAAGAATTTTAGATTTGTGTATAACAGAAGTAAAGAATCAATGAAGGATCCTATGCAATTTCATGTTAGCAGAAGAAAAAAGAATCTTAAAAGTTCCAATTGTGATAGTGATGGGTAAAAAAAAAAAAAGGAGGACCCAAAAAACAAACAAATTGATAAAAACACATCCTACATTAGATCTCCACTTAATTTTATACTCCAACATAATGGGAGTTCTCTTATTTTATATAATTTTCCTTGGTAATTCAAAATTGCTTATGGGAAAAGAAAAAAAATAGCTAATAAAATATAAACCAATTAATTCACAATTCCTTGTTAAAAAAAATGAAAAATCCTTAGATAAAAAAAATTTACATCACTACATACATTTATTTGAAAAAAGATCCTTATATGAAAAAAAATGAGAGATCCAATGCATTAAACATAATGAATAAATTAGCTTTTATAAATAGAACAAGAATATGTATAAGTGTCAAATGATTGGCTTGACAGACACTTATGACTAATATGTTGAGTTTTAACTATCATGCTCCTTAATCTCATGTAGTACGCTGACTCACATCGAACTTAGACTGTGTAACAATGAAATAAAACCCAACATAACAAATTGATATGAGAGAACAAATAAAAGCAAATAACTCAGGTACCACTTCAATCTAAAAATACTTGTATACTACAAAGCCAATACCAAATCTTCGGTAAAAAAATTGAGCAAATAACCAAATCTCTAAACTCAAATAATAAACTACATCATGTCTCCTAACTATATTCTACTACATTGAACTAATAAAAAAAAATCAAATCGCTAAATTAAATCCAACGTAAGTGGAATCTTGCTTGAAGATTAGTTAAACCTTGACTTATAAATCTATGAAGATATTATTTTTTTCAATAGATTGTGATTTATTCAAAGAAAATACATTTAGATGCTACTATTATTTTTTTAAACACAAATACATATTATATTGCAAGACGAAGGCATTTGCTTTGAGCAAATTCTAAAGAATCCACCATATCATTTGTTTCATATGCTTGTGTCTTTAACATGGACATGCTCCTTAAGTGCTCAAAGGGATGTCCATTACTTGTATAGTAAATTTCATGTTCATCTATTTACCATTTATTTAAATTCATATTCATAAGTTTTAACTTGCATAGAGAAAAAGAATGTAGATTTAGGAATAATTTGGAAATAAGAACTATAGAAGATATTTTGTTCAAAATTAACTTCTATGCCAATCAGCGGAGAGTTGTAATTTTGGTAGTCAATTTTGAATTGTGAAAAAATCTCATGTGGAGGGTAAAATGTAAAAAATGAATTTGAAATTCTATCAGTAGTTTTTCTCTAAACTTATAAAGAAGCATGAGCATTTTGGTCTATTTCTCGCTTTTCAATCATTGCAATTCCTTTTACTTTTTCAAGAGCTTTTGATCATACATTTGTTTATAGTATACAAATATGATTGTTCTACATAAGCATAATTGACTTTATCATAAACTTGATACAGCCTATAATGTAAATAAAGTCCAAGTAAATTAATTAAGAAAATCTCTGTTAGAAGATACTGAATTTATGATAAACTTAGAACAACTTTATAATTGATCACCTGTCTTTTTATCATCTAAAAAGGCAAGTTTACAATATTCAAACATGTTTATAACTTGTTCACATCCAAGTTTGGTCACATCAAAACCTAGTTTGATATGTGGAATCAACCCGACCTCACCCTTAGAGAATGTTAAAGTTCTGCAAACCGAGTCAAATTTAAGTCGAGTCATTAGACTATGTTAAGGTAAAAAAAATTGACTCACATCTCTCGTAACTTAATTTAACTCATAACTTTTGACTCTAACTAGGGTTACAAGTGAATTAGATTAACTTGCAATCCAATTCATCCCAGAATCGTGAAATCCGATTCAATTTGCAAAATTATAGATCGAATTAGCATGCAGGTTAAAAGTCTTTGCCCACACCTTTCAAAAATTAGATTACAAATTGAACTTAAACTAATCCACCTGATCTCCTCTAATTTATAAGTCCTTATAGAATGAATTGGATCTTCCATTATAAATATGTGGATATTAATATTCAAAGGTATCCATTCCAATACATTTAAATTATTTAATATCATAAAAATCATTTTGATTCATGTTGCCATGATGCATCAAATAGTTCATTTGGAATGAATATAAATTGATTATAAATTTAAATTGAATTTAAACTAGTTGCAACTTTCTAATTACTTCATAATCTTGATAGAAGAAAATATTTTAGTGTGAATTAACTAAAATTTAACATTTTAATGTGTATGTGTAACAAGGTTCTTTGTTTAGAATAATATAGATAGGTTTATGTAATATGTGTATGTTATAGGATATAGATTTTAATCATTAAAATATTAATTTATGATACTTATTGACTACCAATAGAACTGCCATAGGCGGATCTAGTGTTTGGCCAGTGGGGTCCCAGGACCCCACTGGATTTTTACAACTCTATAGTTCAATTCAGGTCAGAGTGCCCTAGGATCCTACTGACCCACTCGCAGGACCCCATTGGATCTTGTTCCAGTCACTCAGCCAATTTAATTAGCCCATGGCCCTATGCACAATCACATGTCCATCCCTTTGTTTGTCCGTATCTTTCAAATAAATCGTTCAGTCTAAGTGAGCCTCATTGCTGACCTAACGATGCAAATGTTAATTGATCGACAATCCGAGTATTCAACCGATTATTAGTTTATAGGTCAATTAACGAATTGTCTTTTCAAATCGATATTCATAGTGGATAAGGTAATGAATACACTTTTTTTTTTTACCGAATATATATGGTACACTAAGATTCAATTATCTGACCGATTATTAACTTATAGGATCGTTAACAAATAATGTTTCTAAACCGATAACTTAACGGATACGGTCATGGATCTATCTTAGATCTGCACCGAATCTGACCCGTTTGCATCCCTAGATGTCTTCCCTTTAATTTAGCCTGCATTATTCAATCCGGGTGATCTGATCACTGGACAAAATTTCTGCATCCGCCATTGGAATCTGCTCCATGTTATAGTCATTAAAATATTAATTTTTAATACTCTATTACTACCAATAGGAGTGCGTGCGCGTGGGTGAGAGAGGGAGAGAGTCTTGCAGGGAGGGAACTGGACAGAGAATGGAAATTTTGGGTTTAACTTTTCCCCCAACATTTTGAAATTCTAATGGACTATTTTTTAGTAATTACTCATAGAGAGAGAGAAATCAGGATGCGTGACTCCCCGTGGGTGGTTAAGGTAATTTATCCACTTTTTTTTTTTTTTCAGACAAAAAAAAAACGGAGAGAAGAGAAAACAGGGAATCTTACATTCTCCTTCTACGGACAGTTGTCTCTGGTTCCTGCTTAGTAATATAGATAGATAGATGCCCAACCAAACAGGCTCGGAAGTCAAATGGAAACGGTCGTCTTCTTCTACAACGCCATGCTCAAGGAGTACGCCCGCAGCGGTGCGAACGCCGACTGCCTGCGCCTCTGCTGCCTCATGCGCACGCGGGGGGTCCCGCCCGACACCTTGTTCGCCTTCCCCGTCCTCCTGAGCACCGCTGCTGGTTTGGGTCGGCGAGGAGGTCCATGGCCTTGCGCGGTGTAGATGGGTTTCGCCGGCGAGGTGGTCCTCCAGACTGCGGTCATGGACATGTACTCTTCTTGCGGGCTGGAGGGTCGCGCGTGCGCCGTCTTCGACAGGATGGACAAGCGGGACGCGGTCTGCTGGAACAGTATAATCGCTGGGCACGTTAGGTGTGGAGAGTTTGAGCGCACATGTGAGCTGTTCGATCAAATGCCCGAGAGAAACGTCTCATCATGAAACACGATGCGATTTGTACTGAAAGATGTGGGAGATGGGTACAGCGCGACGCCTGTTCGACGAAATGCCCGAGAGAGATGATATCTCATGGAACGCATGATCTCTGGTTGTGCGATGAAGGGCGACCCTAATGCAGCTCGGAGGTTCTTTGAGTCGATGCCCAAGAGAAATGTGGTTTCTTGGAATGCTGTGATCACTTGTCATGTGAACAATAGTATGTTCCAGGAGACGCTCTCCTTGTTTAGAGAAATGCAGACATTTGGTGTTAAACCTAATGAAGTCACTGTAGTTGCAGTCCTTGCAGCTTGTGCACATTTGGGTGCTTCCGGTCTTGGGTTGTGGGTTGAATCATATATACATAGATGGCATATAAAAATGAATGCTTAGGATTTGACAGTACACCATACTCTGAGTTGACTCGAGAGCATTGTACGAATGAAGGATTATATCCACGCGGTAACTGTCGGCAAAAAGGTTTCAAGAGTGGGTTACTTAACCCCGATATTTTTCGGGTTCACGCGGTGTTACTTGGCACCCAACGTGATCAGAGGCCCGACCGAATTCGATGTGCGACATTGATTCAGTTAATTAATTAATTAATATGAGATATTAATTGATTAATCAGGCCAATGAGGAGTCATTGGACTTATTGGGCCATTAACCAGACTGGTTATTGAGCCTAAAGGGTCACGCGCAAAAGATTCTCAAGGCGAGGGATAAATAAGTGGGTTTTATATAAATCGAAGGTTTTTATGAAAAATCGCGCGGTTAGTATAAAATATAGCGAACGGGCTGAGCAGGCCAAGCTATTGCAAATCCTAGTCGCCCCCTCCTCTCTTCTTCTCTCTCTCGTGTCCCAGAAGAATCGGGATCCCCGTATCGACTCTGTCGCTTTTCCGATTCCCGTTCGACGGGAAATCGTTCACACGTTGCGGCGATCGTTGCAGCAAATGGCAGAGACTTCGTGGGCTGCGAAGAACGAGGAACGTGAGGATATCCGTCGCAACGAGGATCGCGTGGACTCCGCTATAGGTCGGGCGCTTGCGCGGCATGCGGTGTCACACCGACGGAACCGATCGGTTGCGGATTCTAATCCGCACACGGTAAGAACTGATTATCCGATAATCCAGTTTTTAGTATTTTCGAAACCGGAACGGATCGCAGTATTTTAATTTTATTCCGCTGCATTTTTGCGATCCGAAGAAACGGAAGAACCCAACAGTAAGCCGGTAGGACTGAACCGGCCGACAGGGGGTCGTTACATCCAGAGCCCACAGCCCTTCGCCTTGTCGATTGTGCCAGGGTGCCAGCCACTACCAAGCGGTGATCCGACATGTTTCACAGCCCTAACCGTCGTCATGTCAGGGTTTTCCCGCTTACAGGGCCATGTGTCCCAGCTCCGAGCCTGTAGGTTTCCCTTGTCGCCTAATCGTGCTTGGCTTCTAATGGGCTAGTGCCTCCGTTCTCAGCCCATTAATAGGGCCTCTACTTGCCTAGGGCTCACAGCGAGACAAGGAGCTCGGCTCGGTTTCAGCTCGAATCTTGCCTTTCGACGAGCCAAGCTCGAGGCGAAGTGATACCTCGACTTACTAAACAACTCAAGTCCGAGCTCCACCCAGTTCGACTTGGTTGGCTCGTGTTAAAATAAATATTAAGAACAGTGACAGGCGTAGCTCGTTCATTTAATAAAAATAGAATGTGCAAGCTTATAAGGCCTCAAAAAATTCTTAAGATTCCGAGCCAACACTTTTTAGTCCACGCTACCCATTCTGCTCACCTGTGAGCGGGCGGGGTTGTGCTGCTATATAAAGGTACCCATAAATAAGGGTTTCGCCAACCATCCCTTGCTGTGTTATGGTTTCTTCTGTTTTGGGCTCTCCAACGGTTTGGGCCAGTACAAATTTGAATGGGCCTACTCTAACAAGGGTCTGAGTCCCTTAAAACTAAAGGGTTTCTATCGTTTAGGCTTTCCATTTTTCAATAGTTGGGACAATGGGCCCTAAAAAAAATTAAGGGGCTAATTGACCCAACGAGCTTGTCTCGGGATGACTCGAGCTTGACTTTTTGAGTTCGAGTCCGAACTCGAGCTATAATTTGAGCTTTATTTAAGGCTCGAGTTCGGCTCAGACTCGAAAATTTTTCATTAAGATGAGCTCGAACTTGGTCAAGCTCAGTTCGGCTCGACTCGTTGCCACCCCTATGCTTGCCAAAGGCAACCTGACTCTTCTCTTGTCACTTTGGGCTCGGATGATTGATTCAATCAGTGTCGCAATGGAGTTCTATGTCGCCTCCGTTGGTGTGGCTCAATGTTCAACAACAGGTTAGTGGTTGATGGTCTTTCCTGCCTTGCTTTTCTAGTATTTTGTTAGTTTTCTATCCAGTTATTAAATTATTTCGCTATCGATTCTATGACTACGTCTATTTGATTGCACGTAAAACGTATTCGAACGGAAAACTTCTTTTAAGGAAATCAAATTCTGAGGAAAATGAAAACTAAATCGACCGTTTGGTACTTCTCAAAACATTTTATTGAAAATATATTCATTTGTTTGTTTGTTCGTAAAACCTTTTCCTAAAAACCTTTTTAGTTGTTTGTTTTCTAGTAAAACTTTTTCTGAAATGATTTCAGAAATTGTCAAGTTGCATAAGGTTCATATATCGATTATTTCAGATAAAGATCCAAGGTTCAATGCTAGATTTTGGAAGTGTCTACAAGGAGCTATGGAGACTCAATTGAAATTTAGCTCTACATTTCATCTACAAACATATGCGCAATCCAAATAGACAATTTAGACCCTAGAGGACATGCTTAGAGCATTTAATCTTGAGTGGAAAAGATGTTGGCATGAGCAACTGTCATTTGTAGAATTTGCATATAACAATAGTTATCATGCTAGCATTGGGATGACACCATATGAAGCTCTCTATAGAAGACCTTGCAGATCACCTATATGTTCGGCAAAAGTTGGAGAAAGAAGCTTAATAGGTCCCCAGATTGTTCAAGAACGCGCAAAGAAGATTGAAATCGTCAAGAAGAAACTACTTACAACTCAGAGCATACAGAAAAGTTATGTTGACAGCAAGACAAGAGAACTGAATTTTGAAATAGGAGATCATGTATTCCTAAAGGCATCACCTATAGAGGGAGTGATGATATTTGGTAAGAAGGGTAACTTGACCCTAAGATTCATTGGTCCATTTGAGATTTTAGAGAAGATAGGAGTAGTAGCATATAAATTAGTTGTACCACCAGCATTGGCTAGCGTTCATCTAGTGTTCTATATATCTATGCTCAAGAACTATGTGCAAGATTCATCCCATGTGCTTGAGTATGAATCTTTGGATGTGCAATCAGATCTGACATATGAAGAACAACTTGTGAAGATTTTGGATCACAAGGAACAAGTGCTGAGGACTAAAGTCATTCCTCTGGTGAAAGTGTTATAGAGGAATTGTTCAATAGAAGAAACTACTTGGGAATCTAAACAAGAGATGCAGAAGAGATATCCTCATTTATTTGGTATGTGTCTATCAAATTTCGAGGATAAAATTTCCTTTATGGGAAGAGGACGTTATGTCCTAAAAAATAATTATCTGAAACTAATTATAATATTAATGACAGATTAAAATAAATTACTCAAACTTTAATTAGATCTATGATTTGTAGGTATGTTGTAGAATCCGGTTGCAAGGGTTAGATTTTTAGTTATTTTGGCTCGGTAGATATTTAATGTGGTTTGTTAGTAGTGGCTGAGCTGGCAGATTTGATAGGCGGGAGTGGATTGACTTAGACATGTAGCAACCAGTGGTGGTGTGGTTATTTAGAGAAGTCAACAGTGAGTGTAGTGAAGCAGTGGAATTAGTTAGCCAGATCAAATTATGGTAAGTTCATGTTTGGGATCCGACCTTAGCGGAAAAATAGAAAATATATGCTCAAGTTTTGGATGCCAGAGGGGAATTGGAGGTATGTAAATATACCCTTAAGGCCATTAAAATTCACATTTGGCTCGGCTTTTTCCTAGGAGTAGGCTTTTGCGTTTGTAGGAGAAGAAGGGGAGAAGGAGAGCTTGTCATTCTTGGTGTTCTTGGGTTAAAGGTAGGTTTAATTTGTAAAAACCTATACTGACTTTACTTATTTCTAAATGCTCCTTGGAATCTTTTCCAGTTCGGATCTATATTAGTTCGAATATGATTTGTTCTTATGAAATTATGTTGATTTGGTGCTTTAAATCAATTGATCTGATCCAAATTTGCTTTTCATAAGGGTTCAGTCCTTGGAATCCAATCAAATTAATATATCTACTCGAATTTCATAAATTGCTCTTTGAATTTATCTAGATCTAATTTTTTTCTTTCATGCTAGCTGTAAAATTCAACATTTCTATATTTCGAATGGACTGAACTACTTGTTGATGTTCAAATTTTGTTAGTCCATTACCTATGAGCTTACTTGTTTGGAATTCTTGTGAATACTGTGTAATTTATGTGTTGATTTAGAATCAGACATTGCTCTCACTAAGGAGATTTTGGGCCAGTAGTATAAGCATACGTGTTATTTCTCAAAAACTTACTGGCAACATGGTAGAACATTAGACTCTCTAGTACTATAGACACCAAGACTTAGCAATAGAGCTAGGTGCTAGTTGTATGTTTGGCCTTAAGAGAGAGCTGATATGCATGTCTAGATTATTCTATTAAAAATTTGATATAGCTTGATATGGCCCAAATATCTGTTAGTCCTGCAAATGTTTGTTCATTTGATGATCCATGAGGATCTTTTGGAAATCTGTTTTGTTGAGAAACTCAGGACTGATTCATTTCATAAACACTTTAATTCAGATTTGTTTTGCTTGGATCCATTTGAAATATTATAGTTCATATGATATTAATTTAGTTCAGTTTTCCTTCTTGAACAAATTACTATTTTAGTCTCAGTTACCAATGGAGCATATTTCTCTAGATAGATTGATGCATTTCAGTTGGATTACTACACTTAGTGTTGAATTCTTGTCATTGCGTTTCAGTTTTATAGACAAGTTCAATTCATATTAATTGTGCTTTAAGAATCATCTATGAGCTTTAAATTATTCTATTAAACAATTGGAAGTTTATTCAATCGGGTTAAATCCTATTGGACCAATTGACTGCTAATGATTTTCAATTCAGTAATCAATTAATGTCATTGTCAGCTATTCGATTCATTCTGTGAATTGTTAATCGATTAATGCCTTTGTTAGCTAATCTATTCATTCTGTGAACTGTTAATCAATTGATGTCTTTGTTAGTTAATCGATTCTTTCTGTAAACCATTAATTGATATGGCCTTGCTCTGGTAATCGATTACTTCCTTCGTCAGTAATCGATTATGACTCGTTACTGTTCTTTTGGTTAACCAATTACTCTTATTGTGTGTCACCGATTAAGTTGATACTTAGTAATGGATCTGTTAATCAATCTGGCCTAGAATTATCAGTCGATTATGTATCAATCGTCCATGTGAATGCTAATACCTATGTAATCGATTATCCTTGTAATTAGAAATTGATCTGCTTGAGATTTGATTATCTTCAGTTCCGATTATCGACTGCTAATCGACTTCCTTTATTTTGATAGTCATCAAACTTTTAACTTTGTAATCGATCTTTGGTGATCTTGTAATTGATTATAGAACCATCAAACTCTAGATCAATCTACAATTAATCTAACAAATTATAATCGATTTAGCTCTTGTTTTAAGATCGTTATAAGACTATTCAGCTGCAATTAAACCCTATTTGCAACACCAATTATGAGTTACTTTGATAATTGATTATGCCTAAGGATCAATTATGCAACTATTTGATCTCAGTTAAGCTCATCTTTGAAATGTAAATTATCTGACTTGAGTAACCGATTCGACTCCGTCCTATTTGGATTTAGTTTTTTATTAATGATCTCTTCGAACTGCATTCGGTTATGTGCTCAAATCTTCTGGGAGTTTGAATATTTCCTTTCTGAGTATTTCATATGTAAATGAAGACTTGTATTTCTATATACTTCTGGAAATTATTCTGATTATCTGATCGTATGGTTATTTGATAATTTGATTTCTTTTAGCCATGCTTAGTTAAAACTTTCTTGTAGATAAGTATATGATTATTTCAATTCCTTACTCGGAATCATATAATCTGTTATTTTGATTATTATATGTTTAACTTGGTAGGCTGTTGAAGCCTACTGAGTTGCACTCATTAAAAACTATTTATGTTTTAGATCATGAAGTTTAGAAGATTTGAGTTAGTGGGCTTTCGAATTGTGGTTGTCGACCATTCTGCTTTAGAGTTCAAGTTGATATTCTTGGAGTTCATATTTCTGATAAGTTATTAGAGAAATTGTATAGGCTTTTTGTTGAGCGAAACTCTGATGTACTTTTTGGTTTAGCTTGAGTGGATTATGGTTTGTTAAGAGATTTTGCATTTGTAATAATCTAGATATGTGGTTCAGACTTTGTAAATAAGATGGAACTTTTGGCTTTGGCACTTGTAACTAAGTCTATGGATTTTAGCTTTGAAATTATGAATTCTGTTAGATTGTTCTCACTATCACATGTTGCTAGCATCAGAGTAAGCTTGAGACCTGAAATAGTGTTTGGGGGTGTGACACTAAAAATAGGGCATCTTGGGGGTGGTTTTTGGAGTGCCTTTGTGAAGTTATTAGCCAACCAGCAGGGCTTACCTTTATGTCAGATAGGCAAAAGGGGTAAGAGGAAGCCACTCTCGACATTTATCATGGAGTTGAACATAGGGTGTGTATGAGACACTTTTATCGGAATTTCATGAAGAAGTTTCTAGGTGGCTATACGAAGGGGTTGATATGGACTGCAGCTCGATCATAGAATCAGGTTGCATTTCAAAGAAGCATGGATGAAATCAAGAAGGCCTCACTAGATGCATATTCACATCTAATTTCTTTAAACACGAGAGGAATCAGTTGGAGTAGAGTTCAATTTAATTGCCAAAGTAGATGCCCACATCTGACGAATAACATAAGTGAGTCATTTAACAATTTTATTAGGGATGTTAGGGGCAGACCTATCATTTATTTGATTGACTCACTTCAAACACTGATCATGAAGAGCATGCACAATAGAAGGACACAAGTTGAAAAGTGGAAGGGTACTCTACTACCATTTGCAAGGACCTATCTAATGTAAGTGACAAGAGGATTGTGAGGATACACTCTACAGAGGAGTACAAGGGACAACCCAAGTTTGCACCCCATATGATCGGTTTACTGTAGACCTAAATACAAAGTGTTGCAGTTGCATGAGATGGCAAAAAACTAGACTCCCATGTATCCATGCATGTGTTTTATACTAATGTCTACTTCAACTTCTCTTCCTTTTCTAGTATGTCTATCTTGTTACTAATCTCACCCTTTTCATTTGTTTGTCATTTGGTAGCTGACCTTCCCTTAGGCCAAAGAAGAGTGCACATGCTTCATATAGCTCAATGATGGGAAGCTAGACCACAAACATTCGGCAACATGTAAATATGAAAATAATAGTTATAACAGGTTAATGGCTGCCAAACACCAGGTTAATGTGATATATATGTGTAGGGACCATAGGTTAATATTCAGTCAAGCAGACTTAGAGGACCAGAGGTTTTTGGAGGACTTAGAGGACTACAGGTTTAAGTCATATTTTATATTTAACCCTCAATAGTTTTTAACTATTCAATATTAGTCAATTTTCTGTGGAGTTCAGATGACACACATCCCTCACTTTGCAGGGTACCCAGTAGATGGCTGAAGGTGTTTTGGATGACGAAGGTGTTTTGAGTCCTTTTGTTAAACAAACTTAATTTCTTGAACAAGTACTTGTAGATGCCATTTGTTAACCATATTTAAGTATTGGGTTTTATGATGGTGATGTTGCATCCATCACTTTGCAGGGTACCCAATAGATGTCTGGAGGTTGATGGCTGCTACTTGATGATTGATGCCTGATGGTTGATTTGAGTCCTTTTGTATGCAGTCTTTTGTTTCGACTCCTTTTGTGTGCAGCCTTTTGTAAACCAACTTTAAGTATATAGGCTGCTTTGGAGATGGCCACAGTTGTAAACCAACTTTAAGTATACAATATGCTTTGATATGGCAATAGTTGTAAACCAACTTTAAGTATACAAGCTACTTTCTGTAATATCTTCTCTATATGCGATTGTACTTCATAGATGTGGATATGGCCACAGGTTTGCTTTGGATATGGCCACAGGTTGTAATGGTTTGCTTTGAATATGGCCATACGTTTGCTTTGTCATTGAATATAAGATCTGAAAAATACATGTTTAATTTCCAGACATAAGATCAGAAAAATACATATTTACTTTTCAGACCCCCCCAATAAGGCCATCAGAACATATCCTGTGGACAGTCTGTGGTAAATTTTGTAAGTATATATGGGAGAACTAGTTAAATTCTATAAATAGATGATTCAGAATGGTTTTAGAGATATTAAGTTATGTTTCAACTTAACCTAAACCTATGCTTCAGGTTTTCCTATCCTATCTTGAAATTCATCCGATTATGTAATTCATGAACTTTGTTCTTGTAAGGATCTCCACGACGAGATCGCAAACGTAGCAGAAATAAAATAATAATAATTTAACAGCGATCTTAGTCTATTTTGAAGTACAAAAACCATAAGAACGGTGATCAACTGTCACCTTGCACGGATTCGAATCCACAACCGTTTAATTTCGATGGAGTGACTCCGTGAGGCTCGCAGATGTCCGGCCTCTAATGATATCCACGATATCCTCCTATTCCGGGCTCATCCTCACTCCCTTGTCGGCGTTAGCATGCTTGCCGATGTTTCTACATCGCGTCGGTGCCGACATGCGGATGGCGAATTCCCGGGAGATGGGAAGTTGAAGTGGCGGAGAAGAATCGGAGTCCGGGTGCCGGCCTAGGCACACGGAGCAGAGAGGAGAGAGAGGGGGGCGGCCTGCTCTGGAGAGAACTCTGGAGCTTGGCCCAGGGTTCTTTCACAGCTATATTTTATATTAACTGCCATGAACTTTTTACAAAAGTCTCCAGTTAATATAAAATCCACTTAAGAGTCCCGAACTAAGAATCTATTTATGTGTGACCCTCCAAGCCCAAGTACCAGTCTGGTTAATGGCCCACTAAGCCCGGTGACACTTTACTGACTCGTTTAATTTAGTTAATATCTCATATTAATTAATTAAAGCATCCGAATTAATGTCACACACATTAATACACTGGGCCTCCGATCACATTAGGTGCCAATCAACACCACATGAACTCGGAAGGTAATGGGATTTAACGACCCACTCAACAAATCTTTCAATCGACAATTACCACATGGATATAATCCTTGATTTGCGTAATGCTCTTAAGGCGACTCAAGATATAGTAAATTGTCAAATCCTAACCCGTCGACTCACTTAGATTGGATGTTGCCGTATAATATCGAAAAACTCTTTTCCGGATATGATTGTCCGTCTTGGCTAGGGACTCATACGTACCTTTCCTAGAGCCTTTTCTCTCTGAATACTAAGAATGAATGATCTCATATTGAACACTCAATTCCATTTGACAGTATTCCGTTGTACCCAATCCTTGACTATTTGGAATCTCATGTCTAGAGATCCGTAAACTAAAGTCAAAGCAAATAAGTCCACGGATAAGGTGTCCTTGGTGTCTCAAGTCTGAGGACCATCCACGCAAAAGCAACAACTAAATATAGCTGGTTGACAGTTAGGTTTATTACCATCCAGCGATTCAATTGGATCAGTTCAGTGAACTCATTCTCCAATGAGTACCTACAGATTCGCCTTAGTATCTCCACACAAGTGATTATGAGATCAGTCACCCTCATCAGGATGAGTAGGAGTAATCTGTACTAGTCTAATCAAATGTCTGATATCTTTTCCAGATATCCTTCGACTATGAACAATTAAGAATATATGTTTATAAGTGATCAGTCTCATTAGTATGATCTCATCATAATTTGATTGCTTTTACACATATTCACAGACTTCATTATGAAACGATAAGAATACGAATTACACATAACAAAATAATGTCAATTAATTAATAAATGAATGAGATTATGCACTGTCTGATTGGCTTGTAGGCCACCTAAGACTAATGATTCTTACCAAGTGATTCGAAATTCTTTACACAAAGCAACCATGGTAGGCATAGATTCAAATTTTCTTTTGTCATCTACAATTGATAATGGCAATTAGATTACACCTGTCATTTACATTTAATGCATTTTAAAGCCAAGTACAAAATACACAAAAATAACACAAAAAGTACCACATGATTAGTTTGACAACCCCAATCACCACCTCTTTGGTATGTTTGCATTCACATCTTTGTAAGTTATCAACCTTATCACTTAAATTGTCAATCTTCTGTTCTAGATATTTAAGCTTGGCTTCCAACACAACTTCTAAATTGATGAGTTGATACTTGATGTCAACAGTAGTGTGATGCGCATCATCGATCCAATCAAAATATTTACATAACTTGTTCTTCTCCTGTAACATCAAAAGTTAAAGTTATAAACATGACACTTGACGATTAAATTGAAAAGTAACTAATGTGTACTACTTACGTTCCAGTGTGGACATAGGTAAAATCTCCTCTCGCAGCTTGATTCTTGTGTAGATATATAGATCTTACACTTCAATTTGCAATGGCATTCCGGTATCTCAACACACCCGTTCGAATAATATGATTAAGGACATGAAGAACTTTCATATATATATTCACTCATTCTTTTCTTATGTGGGATGGTTAAGTGTTTTTGTTGTCGTCGGCTAGATGATTGGGTGTACAACCTAGTTGAGTGTTGTTAACATTGTCAGATTCGTCGAAGACATATGTAGGAATGATCGGCATCATTGATTTGCTGCAGGAGTGCTCCGCAGTGGACTTACTTGTTCTGTTGGAGTGCTCAACACTATCAAAAAAACATGGAAAACGAATGATCTAGATAGAGAGATATTACTCACCTGTTCATGGATGGAGGGCTCCCCAGTAAGCTTGCTTTGCCAGTGCCCACTCCCACCGGTCTCCCTTTTTGTTAATGGAGGGCTCGATGGTATGCTCCTTTTGCCAGCACCCACTCCCACAAGTCGCACCTACTCATCGATGGAGGGCTCACAAGTGTGCTTGTCTTGATGGCGCCCACTGTCACCAGTCGCACCTGCTCGTAGATGGAGGGCTTGCCAATTTGCTCCTATTGCCAATGCCCACTCCTACCAGTCTCCCTTTTAACAACCACATAAGTTGTGTAATGTTGGGGATGCTCATTGCCAGCAGAATGTTGGGGAGAGACATTGCTAGCAGAATGTTGGAGTCCACGAGACCACTTAAGGGTATCTTGGGTCAGGTAAGTGAACCGTTACAGATTCTGTGGCATCTAAAAGGAATATGCTTCCTTTTGAACAAGAAGTAATGTTGGATATAGGTGTCCTCAAAGTCAATCATTAGGCACCTATTACAATTTGGTTCACTAATAAATTGTATTTATTTAATTATGTAGATTGGTGTATTTATAATTGCGCATAATTAAGTCAATGAATGTGTACAATAGTCATCAAATTATGATGAGATCATAATAATGAAACTAATCACTTATAAACACATGTTCTTAATTGTTTCTAGTCGTAGGATGTTTAAGGAGGACATTAAACATCCGGTAAGACTAATACAGGTTATTTCAGCTTATATGACGAGGGTGACTGATCTCGTTAGTCACTTGTGTGGAGACACTATGGTGAACTTGTAGGTGCTCATTGAGGAATGAGTTCACTGAACTGATCCGACATGAATCGCCCAATAGTAATTTACGTAACTGTCAACTGGCTTGATTCATCGTCACAGTAGCGTGATTGATCCTTGGACTTGAGACACCAAAGACATCTTGTCAGTGGACTTCTAGGCTTTGACTTTGACCTACGAATCTTTATCCACGGGATCTTTAATAGTCAAGGATCGGGTCAAGCGGAAGACCTTCAAAGGTGATTGAGTGTTCAATAATGGATTATTCGCTCTCAGGTAACTGGATAGAGAATGCTCTATGATAGATCCGCAGGAGTCTCTAGCTAGAGCTGACACAATATCAGAAAAGGTGTTTTCTGATATTGTACAGTGGAGTCTGATCCAAGTGACTTGGCCATCTAGGGTTTGACAGTTGACCATACCCTAGGTCGACTTGAGAGCATTGTGCGAATGAAGGATTATAGCCACGCGGTAACTATGGACGAGCAGGTTCCATGAGTGGGTTGCTGAACCCATTACCTTTTGGGATCATGCGGTGTTGCTTGGGACCCAACTTGATTGGAAGTCGGGCAGAATTGACATGAGATATTAATTCGGTTAAATAATTAATTAAATATGAGATATTAATTAATTACTATAAGTCAATAAAATGTTAGTGGACTTAACTGGTTGAAAATTAGACTGGTAAACGGGCCTAAAGGGTCACACGCAAGTAGATTCTCAATTAGTGGTGTTTTAGTGGACTTTATATTAACTCGGGGACTTTTATGAAAAGTCGCGCTAACCTAATATATAAACAGGCTGTGGAGAAACCCAAGCTCCAAGAGCTCTCATTGTTGGCCGCACCCCTCTCTCTCTTCTCCTCCTCTAGGCGCCCCTCTCAGGGCGCCGGGGGCCTCATGTCTCCACCGCGCGCAATTCCCTAATGTCGGGAATTCATCGTTCATGGGTTTCGGACATCGTTGTAGCGACGGATCTTCAGCAAGCGTACTAATCTGGATGAGGGAGCGAGGACCAACCACCGCGGAGGATCATGTGGATACAGCTGGAGACCGGACGCTTGTGCAGCTAGCGGCATCACCTCGACAAAACAAACACATATGCAGATTCAAATTCGCGCACGGTGATACGATCACATCCCGTTTAATTTCGGTTTTACGATTTTTGTTCCGAAATGGATCTGCGGGCATTGGGCGGAATATTTTTGTTTGTTTCCACTGCGTTCTTCGCATTCCACCCGAATCTCAACAGTGGTACCAGAGCCAGGTTCCACTCCGATCCATTTCAAAACACTAAAATTAATATTCTAGAATTAAATCCATGCTCGAATTATTTTTCTCACGTAGAAAATGCTCATGGGATGAGCATGCAATAATCGGATTATTTTTCTGAAGAGAAAATTGAATTTTTGAGGGGTTTTTCATTGTTTTCTTAATGAGGATGAAGAACCGGATTTGGGGGCTTCAATGGTGATGAAAGATCACTGTAGTGCTTGCTGGTGTGACCAGCTGTCTCTGCATTACCCCGACGGAACCTTATTGCGGCTGGCGGTGAGGCCTCCCACTCTCTAACTTTTCAAAGGTTGAAGAATGAAGGGGAGAGGCTTCGGATCACTGCTGCAGTGTCACCGCCAGTTTTGGGGGTCTCCAGCGGCACTGGCTGTTGGGTTCTCGGGATTTCTCCGGATCTCCCGTGCAGCGGAAATAAAATTAAAACGGAGATCCGTTCCCGTTTCAAAAAACTAAAAACTATGATTATCGGATAATCGATTCTCACCGTGTGCGGATTCTAATCCGCAACCGTTCGGTTCCGTCGGTGCGACACCTCAAGATGCGCAAGCGCCCGGCCTCTAACGAAGTTCAAGCGATCCTCCTCGCGACAGATATCCTCACGTTCCTCGTTCTTCACAACCCACGAGACCTCCGCCGGTCGCCGCAAGGATCGTCACAACGCGCGGACGATTTCCCGTCGAACGGGGTCGGAGAAGCGGCGGAACATATCTGGATCTGTCTGGGACGCCAGAGAGAGAGAGAAACAGAGGAGGGGCGGCTAGGGTTAGAAGGAACTTGGCATGCTCAGCCCGTTCGCTATGTTTTATACTAACTTCGCGGTTTTTCATAAAAACCCCCGATTTGTATAAAACCTACTTATTTATCCATCACCTTGAGTATCTTTTGCGTGTGACCCTCTAGGCCCAATTACCAGTCCGGTTAATAGCCCAATAAGCCCAGTGACTCCTCGTTGGCTTTATTAATCAATTAATAATTCTTTATTAATTAATTAATCAATCGAATTGATGTCGCACATCGAATTCGACCGGGCCTCCGATCACGTTGGGTGCCAAGCAACACCGCGTGAACCCGGTGGGTATCGGGGTTAAGTATCCCACTCTTGGAACCTTTCCGCCGACAGTTACCGCGTGGATATAATCCTTCATTCGTACAATGCTCTCGAGTCAACTCAGGGTATGGCGTGCTGTCAAAGCCTAACCGGTCGACTCACTTGGATTGGATGCCGCTGATAAATATCGGAAAACTCCTTTTCCGATATTATCGTCTGCCCTGGCCAGGGACTTCCGCGCATACTTCCTAGAGCATTCTCTCTCTAAGTCCCGAGAGCGAATGATTCCTTATTGACACACAATTCCCTTCGACGGTATTCCCCTGTACCCAATCCTTGGTGTTTTAGAATCCTGTGGCTAGAGATTCGTAAACTAAGGTCAAAGCACAGAAGTCCACCGACAAGGTGTCTTTGGTGTCTCAGGTCCGAGGACCATCCACGCAACTGCGACAATAGAATCAAGCTAGTTGACAGTGAGGTACAATACCATCCAGCGATTCAGTTGGATTAGTTCAGTGAACTCATTCTCCAATGAGCACCTACAGATTCGCCTTAGTGTTTCCACACAAGTGACTTATAAGATCAGTCACCCTCATCATATGAGCATGGGTAATCTGTACTAGTCTAACTGGATATCCGATGTCCTTCTCGGATATCCTCCGACTAGAAACGATTAAGAATATGTGTGTTTAAGTGATCAGTCTCATTAGTATGATCTCATCATAATCCGATCACTATAGCATATATTCACGGACTTCATTATGAAACAATAATTAATGTGATTTACACATAATGAATATTATGCCATTATATTAATAAATGAATGAGATTTACATAGTCAGATTGGCTTGTAGGCCATCTAAAACTAACACTGGCTACGTAGGTCGGCCTCTCCTGCGTCGAGGACAGAAAGGGGGACACCGCCCTAAAGTTTTTCCAGAAGCTCCTGCTCCCTCCTCCTGGTGCTGGAGAAGGAATAGGGGGTCCTAGGCGGCGGCTAGGGCACGCCCTAGCCGCGTGAACCAGTGCGGGCACTAACTCGGGCCGGCCCACCTGGGCGGTCCAGGCTGGACCCGAGCTAGGCCTAGGCCCACTTGGGTAGGCCTGGCTCAGGCCTAGGCGACTGGGCCGACCCAGGCTGGTCTGGGCCGACCCAGTTGGCCCACTTGGCCCCTCCCTTGTTAAGCCCATTTGAACCACAACCCATTTAACCCTTTTATTCCCCAAGGTCCCGTTTGGTATCGGGATAGAAAAGGAGAAGAATAGGGATAAATTAACCTAGATTAATTTATCCCTATCCTTATTCTGTGATGTGTTTGGTATGTGAGGGGATAAGAAAAAAGTTAATCCTATTCTCTATTTGGTGAAAATGAACACAATATGGAAGATAAGTTGTGAAAAAGACATTGCTACCCTTCTAATCTAAAGTAACATGGGTATTATATTATTTTATGTAATATAACTATATATTCAATATATATGTAGTATATTAAGTGTAAATATTTTTTTATTTTTTATTATTCGTATCATGATACACTAAACATACTTAATTCAAGTTATTGAATTTAATTATATTTTAAAGACACTCAATTTATACTACACATAATTAACATATAATTAGAATATAATAATATATTAAATAAACTTAATAGTATTATTCAATATAGTAAATGAACCATTATTAAAGTTAATTATATTATTATTTTATAAATCCGATGTAATACTAATGTCTATTAGTACTAATACTAGTATGTAAATACTAATACTAATCTAAGATAATAATATATGTATTATATTATATAATAATCTATTAAAATATTTATTAGTGTTATTTAAAATAATAATGTATATTATTATATTACATATAAAATATATTAAAGATGCTTATAGATTTATTTAAGTATTATATATATTATTTTAAGTATTATTGAATTTAAGTATATATTAAAGTATATATTAAAGTACACATTATGTCATTAGCTAGTAATGAAGCCGTTATTGAATTTAAGTATATTATTTTATAAATCCAATGTAGTACTAATGCTTATTAATACTAATATTAGTATGTAAGTACTAATATTACTAATATAAGTACTAATATTAATTTAAGATAATAATATATGTTATTTTATAATATATAATAATATATTAAAAAACTTATTAGTACTATCTAAGATAATAATATATATTATTATATTATGTATAATAATATATTAAAGATGCTTATTACTATTATTTAGTATAATAATATATTCCATCCGTATTGACTTGATTCATATTTCTATTTAATGACATAATGTCATTAACTAGAAATAAAGTTGTTATTAGAGTTAATTATATTACTATTTTAAGAACACGATGTAATACTAATACTTATTAGTACTAATACTAATAATTTAAGTACAAATACTAATTTAAGATAATAATATATGATATTATATTATATATAATAATATATTAAAATACTTATTAGCACTATTTAAAGATAATGATATATAAGATAAATATAATAATATATTCTGTAGGTGGTATCGATTTGATTAAAAACTTTATTTAATAATATATTTAACGTCATTAGATAGTAATAAAATAATTATTAGAGTTAAATATATTATTATTTTATGAACCAAGAGAAGAGGCAAATGAGGGTAACAATGAGGTTAAGGGGCAAGGATAAGTCATTCCACCTTTTTGGTGGAATAAGTTATCCCCATATCTAACCCCAAAAATGGGGTTAAGCTCCCTTATCCCTATTCCCCTTAACCCCTCTTATCCTCGTGACTTTTTGCAATGCCAAACGAGGAACGGGGATATCTCTGGCTTATCCCTGGCTTATCCCGATACCAAACAGGACCCAAAAGTCTTTATTTAAATAGAACCCCAGCCTATTTAACTTAAAATTTTAAATTGTAGTCTCTTTAAAATATGTTTTAAAATTTGAATTTATAATTTTGAGTTATAGGGGGTTGATTTTAAGATGTGATCTTAAAGGGGGTTATTTTTAAGATGCGATCTTAAATTTAATTAACAAATGTTGTTAATTTTTACTTTTAATTAAATGATTAGATATATTTAATTTCTTAACAATTGTTGTTATAAAATTATTTTTAATTAAAGGACACTTAATAAAAAGTTATTAAGTAATTAATTAAGTCTTAATAATAGTATTGTAAGAGTTAATTATTTCTTGATAATTAACCTTAATAAAAGTTATTAAGGATTTTTTAATTAACTCTTAATAACATTTATTAAGAGAGTTAATTAAAATTCTCATGGATCTCTTAATTAATGTTTTTGAAGATCTAATTTACTTAAAAATGACCTTTTAATAAGAGTTATTAAAAGGTTGGATTAAGTCTAATTGTTAGACTAATTTTATTTAGAAATGTTCTAAATTAATATTTCTGACCAATTGTTGTTGAAAAATATTATTTAATGAAAGGGATTCTTAACAAAGAGTTGTTAAGGAATTAAAATTAGAATTATAAATTCCTTTATAATAGTTATCAAGGGATTTATAATGTTAAATTATTTCACATTAATAAACGTTGTTAGTGTGATTTAAGATTAATCTAAGTGTTAGATTGATTACTTTAGAAGTGTTATAAATTCTGCATGGAATATTTTAGAATTTTAATTTTAGTCTTGTATGCACATGTTGATGTGTTTAACACTTTAAATTAGATTTAAATGTATGATTAGAAAATAAGATTTTCAAAATTCAAATTATCTAATTTTGATTGGTCCCCATATTTTAAGAAAAACAAAATTATTATTTTCAAAATTTTAGTCTTTATGTGATGTGTATGATCATGTGTAGATGGTTAAAATTTGAGGTGGTCATAGACAAGTACTTTGTTAATTTCATATCATGTGATGGTGTATGATTATGTAGATCATCTTAGAATTTGATGTGGGTTAATTAAGTGTTAATTAATGAGGCATGCATGCCTCCCTCTCTCTTTCTCACATTTCGATGTAATTTTATCTCCTTCCATTATTGTACTCGGCCATAAGGCTTTCTCTTACAATTAATTTGTATTTGAAATTATTTCAAATTCTATATTATGCTATAATTGATCGTGTTGGCCGAGGAGAGGCGAGAATGATCCACAAGTACAACCAGAAAGGCGTTAGGAGATGAGATCGCCAGAGCCTGTGTGTTTGCATATATAAATAATATAATTGTTATATTGTTGTGGTGATTAATTGTTTTGCTCGAGTTAATTACCGTGCTGTCCATGACCATATAATGAACATGTATGGTTGATGCATGCCTTTAATTTTTAATTATAAATCAATTGCTATTATCTAGGTATAATTAAATATATACGATATATTTATAAACTATCACCTAGGATGAGACCAACTTAACATAAACAAAACCTTTAACATAAAGCTTAAGCCGGAGCTCGAGTCATTGAGAATGCACAACGTGGCTCTCCATCAATATAGTTTTTAGAACTTAATTCAGTGATGACACTTTCTTATGTTCACCAAGATCTACCACCATCTGATGAAAGGATTATTAACTACGGCATTATGATACCTTGAGATCGGAGTAGAGGAACAATGTAGCTATCCTCGCGTTTATCTGGGAGTTACACTTTACTCTATTCTATCACGTATTGATGGTAAAATTTAGACCAGGTATAATGGTTTACTGTGTTTACCCATGACTATTAAAGATCTAGGAGCCAAAGTAAGATTAGATATTGCAAGGAGTTGCAATTACTATAAGTTGGTTGCTCTAAGATAACAGTATGATACTTTGTATTTATCCGAGGTCATGCTATGAGTCTAAGAGATTCTGATCCCTATTAGGAGACTGTCGGAGTCACCCGTTCTGTATATATGAAGGTTATACAGTCCGATGAAAAATAGTGGAAAATCATTCAAGATAAAAGATAATAATTGAATTATAAGAACTATCTGTCTAAATCTCGTTATTTCCTCAATTAACTAAAATGTCATCTATTAATCTGAAATTTGGCATACTAAATGCCAATACTACGGTATGCTTCTCAAATTCAGATTGGCTAGAGGATTCTGAAAAATGTCTTCAGGGCCAAGTGATAGCTACTATCCTAATCAAATATCATGAAATCTCTTACTTGGATAGACCAAGGAGAAGAGGTACTTATGGTATGCCTTTGATAAAGGCAATGGATATCATGTAATCTCTTATTTGGATAGACTAAGGTGAATAAGTATTCATGGTGTGCCTTTGAGAAAAGCAAGATGTAAGATCTTAAGCGGTCGAACCCACACCTGAGAAGGATAAAGACAAGTCAGTTGAAAGAAAGAAGAAGCAGTTCTCCTACTGCAACCAACAAAGATATTGGAATTGGCAACAAGAATAAGAAACTTGTAAAGAGTTTCGGGTATTCTTATTATCAACTTTTGCATATCTATGGGGGAATTAGCATTTCCAATATGAGATATTAGAAATGATTATCAAATTTACAATAGTATGCAGACTTAGACAAGTAAAAGGTAATCGAGAGTATGAAAGGGTTGAGTTAAACTCGACAATTATTCCAGAGATATATAGGTTACTGTGAGGCAGTAAATCTCTATATATCTTCAGAGGAAAGAATGAAACTGAATAATTGTTATTTAGTTCTATTAATTATTAAGAATTGTAAAAGTGAATAACATTGATTAAGAAGGAACAAGCGTTGTTCCATATGATTTTAGAAATAAAATGAAAGATTTTAAAACTAGTCAATGCACTATAAATTTTTGATATGACATCATGTGATGGATGTTCACAAGTCTCTTATAGAAAAGGATTGTGTGAATCATGATTATCTATGGCACTGCATACTTAAGTTGTGCTATAAGGAACGATTGGTGCTTATACATACTAATGTAAATAGCCTAATATCTTCTTAAGACCAAAGATAATTACTTCTATTGACTTACTTTAATAGTTACCTCTTGGAAAGATTTGGTTGTGTACTTGCTGAAGTACTAGTCGAATAAATATGAGAGATTAAGGAATAGAAGATCAAGATGAAGTGACTAATTGGAAAGAGTATTTGAATTTTTTAATTTGATCAAGAAAAAATTAATACTTGAGTACATGATTCACACAAATTATTAAAAGGATAATTGTATCGTCTCTCGATTGATCCCTCATTGTACATCATAACAATATGATAGAATGATGAATTGCACCTTATTGGATATGGTACAATACATAATAAGATTTGCCTAATTTATAACATCCTTGTTAATATAAATATGGGTGTCTATACTTTACAGATGGTTCCAAATAAGTCAGTGTGACCATATAAGATATGGAGATAAGATAATTCATATGATATGTTAATTATAAGCAAACCTGATTTTAAGGATGTTAAAATCAAGGAATATCCTCGTCTTGTGGAAAAGGCACGATCCAAAGAAGTTAGATCCAAAAGGACATAGTGTAGTGTAAATTTGTGAGATGTCCAAAAAGTTTGGATATTACATTTATTGGCCGGATGATAATAGAATAATTATCGTCTAGAAAGTTGTCTTATATAAAGAGTCCTTAGAGAAAACAGTGGGAACTGATAAACGTAGAAGGTGTTCCAGACCCACAAATTAACTATAGGAGAGATTCATAGATATTTGAGATTCTCTCAATGGCTAGAAATATATATTTGACATATCAGAGATGTGAATAATGATCTAAAATCTCTGAGGAAGCTCTCTATTATTATTATTACAATTTTGAGATTTGCAAGAAGTTAAGAATTCTAAGTCATAGTCCATAACATCTATCAAATTTAGAACTTGATAGTATTGCTTGAGGGTATTGTACCTCTCAAAAGTAAATAAATCTTCATAATGAAGATTAGTACAGATTGACTACTTAAAACTTATATGGCAAATTGAAAGAAATGGTCAAGGTCAAAGTGTTGACTTGAACAAGTTTTTCCTCAGTAGTTATCATAAATAAGTTTATTATAATTATATTTGCCAAAACTGTCTATCATGATGATGAGATAAAAACAGTTAGATATTAAAAATTATTCCCACAATGTGATTGAGGAAAAGGTAAATATGATACAACTTTAAAGCTTTTAGAATAGCCAGAAAACATGTTATGATTTTAAAGATCAATTTTGAATCAAACTGAACTTTTTCAAAGTTGGAATAAGAGTTTTGACTTAATGGTCAAACACTAAGTGATCATTAAGAATGACCACAGATTGTGTGTGTACAAAGAGGACAGTAAGAGCACGGTCGCGTTGTTAAAGCTTTGTGATAGTAACATTATAATAATTGGGAATGACATTAGGATGTTACCACCAGTAAAAACATTATTATCAATATACTTCTCCATAATGGATTTGGATATAACATCATGCGTATTACGAATACGAATCTATTAAGATAAATCGATGATGATGTTACCATCAATAATATTAACTTGTATGTCAAAATGTTTGACATGATAAATTTCATTATTAGTCTCAATTGTTGAGACATATAATTTATTTATTTAAGGAAATGTTCTTTGAAGAATATAGGAGAACCTTGATTGAAGTAATGAAACACATCACTATGTACTTAAGAAGTGCTAAGGGTGCACTCGTAGATTATAGAGAAAAAGATTTGAAACTATGATATCACATTGACTCAAATTTTAAATCAGACATGGGTTTAGCCTTCTAATGATAAATCAATAGATTGGAAAAGTTTCAAGTTAGAAACCACTGCTAACATGATTACAGTTGATAGAACAGTATGGAGTGGATTGGAAGGGTTCCAACCTAGAACTCGTTGCTAAGAAGGCGACATAAACAAGTGATACTGTTATTAAAACAATATTGATAAAAGAGTTCATCCATGAACTAGATATAGTTCTAAAAGGTCTCTGATTCCGTCCCGTTGTTGTAGCACAACAGTGTAAGTGATCTACCTTGTTGTAGAGCCATGGTCTCATCAGAAGTTATAGAACATTCTAAGGCTCCTTTACAAGTTTAGAGACATTATTTAAGAGGATATAACGTAATGAAAAATATTCCAGCTATAGATAATTTAGCAGATCCCTGACCACGCCTTAGTCGCAGACTTTATATGAGCATCACCTAGATTTGATGGGGATCAAATGCGAAGGTGATTGACTTGAGTTCAAGTGGGAGATTGTTGGATATAGATGTCCTCAAAGTCAATCATTAGTCACCTATTACAATATGGTTCACTAATAAATTGTATTTATTTTATTATGTAGATTGGCATATTTATAATTACGTATAAATGAAGTACATGAATGTGTGCAATAGTTATCAAATTATGATGAGATCATAATAATGAGACTAATGACTTATAGACACATGTTCTTAATTGTTCCTAGTCGTAGGATGTTTGAGGAGGACATTAAACATCCGGTAAGACTAGTACAGGTTATTTCAGCTCATATGATGAGGGTGACTGATCTCGTTAGTCACTTATGTGGAGACACTATGGTGAACATGTAGGTACTTATTGGAGAATGAGTTCACTAAACTGATTTGACATGGATCACCGAATGGTAATTTACCTAACTGTCAACCGGTTTGATTCATCGTCATAGTGGAGTGGTTGATCCTTGGACTTAAGATATCAAAGACATTTTGTCGGTGGACTTCTAGACTTTGACTTTGACCTTCGAATCCCTATTCACAGGCTCTCTAAGAGTCAAGTATCGGGTCTAGTGGAAGAACTTCGAATCCTTATCCACAGGCTCTCTAAGAGTCAAGTATCGGGTCTAGTGGAAGACCTTCGAAGGTGATTGAGTGTTCAATAAAAGATCATTCGCTCTCAAATAACTGGAGAGAGAATGTTCTAGGAAAAATCCGCAGGAGTGTCTGGCCAAAGCGGACACAATATCGAAAAATGTGTTTTTTGATATTGTACAACGGAGTCTGATCCAAATGAGTTGACCATTTAGGGTTTGACAGTTTGACTATATCCTAGGTCAACTCAAGAGCATTGTGCGAATACAGGATTACAGTTACGCGGTAACTATGGACGGACATGTTCCATGAGTGGGTTGCTGAACCCCATTACCTTCCGGGATCATGGGGTGTTGCTTGGCACCCAACTTGATGAGAAGTCCGGCCGAATTTACATGAGATGTTAATTTGGTTAAGTAATTAATTAAATATGAGATATTAATTAACTACTATAAGTTAATAAAATGTTATTAGACTTAACGGGCTGAAAATCAGACTGGTAAATGGGCTAAAGGGTCACACACAAATATATTTTTAGTCAGTAGTGTTTTAGTAGATTTTATATTAACTTGGAGACTTTTATGAAAAGTCGCGCCGACTTAATATATAAACAGGCTGTGGAGAAATCCTAGACTAAGTTCTAGGAGTTCTCATTGCTGACCGCCCTCCTCTCTCTCTCTCTCTCCTCCTCCTCTGGGCGCCCCTCTTAGGACGCCGCGTGCCTCCCGTCTTCACTGCGCGCAATTCCCGAATGTTGGGAATTCATCGTCCGCGGGTTTCGGACATCGTTGCGGCGACAAATCTTCAGCGGACGTGTTGATCTGGACGAGAGAACAAAGACGAACCACCGCGGAGGATCGTGTGGATACCGCTGGAGGTCGGATGCTTGTGCGGTTAGCGGCATCGCCTCGACGGAACCGACATGGATGCGGATTGAATCTGCGTATGGTGATACGATCACATCCCGTTTAATTTCGATTTTATGGTTTTCACTCTGGGCATTAGACGAGATAGTTTTGTTTGTTTTCGCTGCGTTCTTCGCGTCCTGCCTATATCCCAATAGGTAACGTTTAATGATATAACCATAAAGCGTTTCAAGAGTATAGGAGTATGTTAGTTAAATTAAAATTTTCAGAGGTATACAGTTAAATATGCAAGAATTCAGGGGTATATTGTCAAAAAACCAATCACTTGTAAGACTATATACACAAAAATACTTCCTCCATTAGAACCCGCAGTTTACGAGGGCGTCTCCTCTTCCTCTCATCCCTTCACCACCTCGCCACGTACATCGTTTATATCATCACTTTCAGACTTGAGGACTGCAGTCCCCTGTTTAGCTTCCTTCGCCATCTCCAGCCCTTTCTCCATGAGAAGGTAAAGGCCGGTTCTCACCGTCCCCATGTGAGTGAGGTGGGCCGACCATGGCGGCCAGGGCGACCAACGGCTGCTCCCTCCTCCGCTCCTCCGCCCGCTCCCCTTCCTCGACCTCCGCCTTCCGCCCGCGCCGCTGCCTCCACCTCCGCCCTTCACTTCTTCTAACCGCGAGTGCCACGGGCTGGGCCTCCCCTGTCCCCCGGTTCCGCTTCCGGCCGTGCCGCCTCTTCCCCGGGCATGGCGGCGTCGGCGGCGGCGCTTGCGTACGGACTCTCTCCACTCCAAGGCTGGTCGACCTGGTTATGGAGGAATTGCGAGAGTTGAAGTCCGTCAAGCGGGTTCGAGCCGCTGGCAAGTGAGTTTTCATTCTCCCTTTTGGTTTCATTTGGTGCTCAATGAGCATAGCGGGGTTAGCATAGCAGGTGTCTTTAATTTGGGGGGGTGAGGGGTGGGGTGCTGTTACTTCTTGCTGGGGATTCGCATTTCGCAAGGAGGCATCCTTTTTTTTTATATAGTTTGGATTATAATTGGGGAAGCAATTAGCTCTCTTTTGATACTTTGTCTGTTGTGGTCATAACATTTGTTAACTACTATGGAGATTGCGTGCTGTGGGCCTCTTGTGGCATAAGATGTACTTTTGACCGTTTCAGATGTGCTTTATATCCATGCTGTGGTCTTGCAAGGTGATTCAAGTTCCAATGTATTGAATATTTTAGTATCAACTTTTAGTTCGTGATTTTGTCCCCCTTTTAATATTGTGGGACTATCTTAGATGCTTGGGTGTTAATTTTAGTTTCTGACTGCATATTTTGAATGATAACATGCTGAACAGCTAAAGTATCTCTTACTATTGAGGATGAAGCTTTTCTAGGTTGCTTCACATTTCATTGTGTCACTTGATATGGTCAAATGTAATTTTGTGATGACAAAGTGTTTGCCTCCTTTGTACCGTTTATGGCGGAAGCTGTAAAGGTCTGTATAATACAATAGGCATAATAGTGAAGTATGCCGGCGATTTCTTCTACACTTCCTGTGTTGTTAGTGCTTCCTGTACACAAAAAAACTAGTTGATTTGTGCATGTCGATTGATCTTTAAGTCATTGCTACAACGCAGTTAACTGGATCGTTTTTGTTTTCTCAAATGCTTTCATGTCCAACTTCCTGACAAATTTTGTTGTCATCAAGCCATGTTAACGTTTGATGTTAGAACTTATTCCTTTTGCAGAACAACCTTACTCAACAGTGAGCTATGGGAAGATAAACCTGAAAAACAAGTCGTTCAGAAGGGAATGCTTCTGGAATTTCGGAAAGACTCTGAAAGGATATTGTTAGCAGTTGCACAGAAACCTGATGGAAAGAAAAACTGGATGGTCTATGATCAGGTTCTTATAGAAAAATTACAGTATGTTGAGTATATTGATTGGTTTCAGCATCATCTATGTATTTACTTCATTCTTGAGCAGGAATAGTTTTTTTAGCTTCTATGCTTTTCTAACTTATCTCTCCCCTTCTAAAAAAGCAGAATGGGGTTACATCCTCCATTAAGCCGCAGCAAATTACATACATTGTACCTGGTATCAGGGATCTTGATCACACAGAAATTCTAGACTTTGTTCAGAAAGCAAACAATCTCTTGGTAAGATATCTAATATCCAATTATACTCACATACATAATCATCTTATGCGATTACAATGTAGTGCAGGATCCATCCATCCTGGAGTGTGCTTGGGTTGAGCTTCTGGAACAAAACAAATCAGTCACAACTGAAGAGCTTGCTGAGGTACAACTGTCTGATCATACAATTTCTGTTTGCCTAGTTTGATATCTTTCATATTAAAGTCCCTTGCACATTTTGTTGTAGATTATATATGGCTGCAGGGAGCCACTTGAGAGCTATTGTACCCATCTTTTGTTGTCAAAAGATGAAGTATACTTTACTTTCAAGGAGCGTAAAGGGTTTTCTTCTGTTTATCAGCCTCGTCCTACAGTTCAGGTAAGAATTCATTCTGTTTCAATTTTATTTCTTGCAATTTAGAACCTAGCAGTTCCATTAGTTTATCACATTCTACTGTTAGATCCACCCTAGTATGATAGAGCATGTGTGTTATCAATGGCTGCTTGTATTCTATGAAAAAAAATGATAATAGTATGATAATGCCTCTATCTAATGCCAAAGAATCACACAATAGCTTGAACATCACTCTAACAGGCCAGAGCTAAAAATATGAAAAGTTTGTATAAAAGAGAATACAGATCTTGCTGACTGTAGGAGATAGGCTACAAAATCACTAGTCTTGATGGATTTCCCTTGCATGACATGGATCCAGTAGCTTAAGGATAGAGTTTAAGAATAAAGAAGGTAATGAATGGTTTCTCATTGTTTTTCACGTTATTTAACAGGTACACTTTCCCCTTCTAGATGTTGTCAGATTCACAAACTCCGTTCTTTTTTCCGAAGCTGGATGATCTGTGTCTGTTTAATGGCTTCACATTCATAGGTAACTTTAATACATTTTAGAACTCCACAAATGTGAATATGCTACTCAAATCTGGATTGAAACCCAAATTCATCATACAAATTTGGATCATTTGGTAGCGCACAAAATGGTGAATAAAGGAAGCTGCATCCACATGCCACAGTTTATGTGGAACCATCATATACCAAAATGAAACTGCCATTTAATCTTATACATGTTACTAGGTAACAATACAATACATGGGTCTTTAGTAATAGCCAAGAGTTTAACTCAAAGAATAATGTCACTGACCACTAACTATGATTGGAGCTTTCATGCTGGTACCACTTGCTGAATCCCGGTTATTGAGAGCTTTCTTGAAAGCATTTGGGATTCCTGTATGTGTACCACTGTAAACCACATATTCATATGTATACCCTTTATATGTATATTCATATGTGTACCACTCTACTTATTATTTTGTCCAATTTAATGTAACACACTTTTCTTAGTCCGTTAATTGTGTTATTTAGTTTAGTTTATCATATACTTACCATACATTTGTGAGTGAGACTTGGGTTCCGACCTGAAGGTGACGATCACCTTGGGCGGCGGGTCGTTACGTATGATCTGATACGTAAAAAATTGTCAAATAGTACTCATGATGCCATGCTAAATGACATCGCTCGCATTGCATCTGCAAACAAGAATTAATGTAATTATTTTAGAACATGATGGTGAATTCAAGCTTACTTTTGCAATTATATAATAATAGTGTAGAATCTAATACCAATAATGGCCCCAATATAGATATTGAGTAGGCGTTTCATATGTGGTTGTCGGAGCATCTCCTATTAACTGAACTTGGTACGTGGACAACCTATGTAGTCAGAGGCGAGAGGCGAGCGAGGCGACCAAGGGTTCGCCTCAGCCTTAAATGCCTAGGCGATCACCTAGGCGTTTGAGGCGATGTGTTTTCTTTCATGCATCACCATGAAAGAATAAAATGGCAGTATGAATATAATAAAGGAAACTCCAAGATAATCATGTGTAAGACTTTGAGAAACATTGATAATGTCAACATATAATGACCAATTGGTATAAAGCAATCATGTAATAGTGCATAGTCTTAGAAATCATCAAAAATAAGAAAATGATGTGATAGCATATAAGAAAAAAGGGAAAAAAACATGGCATGTAAGAGAAAAAGGGCATTGGACATTATTAAAAGAGGCGTTAGCCACTTTGGAATAATTAAGAATAAGAAAATCAGTACCATATAATTAAAAAACAAATAAGGATTTATCATAGACCTCGTAGGCAAGTGCCTAGGTGAGTGAGGCAAATATGAGGCGAGGCGAGGCGTACTTGGCTCGCCTCAACCTACTTCATTGCCTAGGCGAGCGAGGCGATCGCCTTTGATAACATAGTGGACAACATTATGTTTGATATTGGCTCCACGTCATGTCTCAAATACTATTGATGTGCATTTGAATTTGGTGTGTACACCACCAGTTACGATGATACTTGCAAAACATAAACTACACTATAATTATAACCGTAACCACCATATGGATATACACTCCCAGTAGAGCATTTCTATAGAATGTTTGTGAACTACTGGTAGTTAGAGACTGAATGATCACCACTATAATCATAAGAAGATATACTTTCATATTCTATATGTGGTCGCCAATAAAAAATTGAATGCATCAGAATTATAATGTCCAACAGAGGAGCTTTTATCATCCTGTGTGCTCATCCTGCCAAGATCTCTTTGAATGTGGTGCAACTCATGCTCATACATTATGATGCCAAGCTCAGGATCATAATAATGCTCATCATTTGATGATGAGTTAGTATATATCTTGTCAAGTGCATCTCTCCGGTGCCCCCTCTTATAATATGGAACCTTTGTCAGACCTCGAGGTACTGCCTCCACCAAGGATGGCAGTACCGGTACCGGTACCGGTGGGTACCGGTACCGGTACGTACCGGTCCGGTACCGGCCCAAAACCAGTCCGGTACCGGCCGGTACCGGTTGGTACCCACGGTACCGGTGCCGGCCGATACCGGTACGTACCGGCCGGTACATACCGGTATCGGCCGGTACTGCCATCCATGGCCTCCACTCTTTGACGAACACCATGGTCAATATCTTGAGTAGCATGTCTGAAGCATGCCTCAATAAAAATCATACCACCTCTATGACCACCACGATCACCATCTCCGCCACCACCATCGCTGCCACTGCCGCAGCCGCCGCCGCCACTACACATCATCCATGCTACCTCCAGCTAATGAACTATCTCCACTCTATGGCATCTATATCAAAAAGTAATGATATTTCTGTTTTTGCGTTAAGATCCAGTGTTTCTAAGTCTATAATATCAATTAGATCATTAGCATAGTTGTCAAGGCGCCAAGGCACTCCAAGGCATTCTCGGGGAGCTTAAGCACTTAGGTGTCAAGTTAAAGCATGCCTTATCAGCTCCTACTGTTGTGCTGCGAGTTGTCGGAATGAGATTACAAAGCCAATCTGGTGAGAGATAGGGGTTCATAAGAGAAGATTGTAGCTCTCTGTTGGAGAGAAAATTGTCACCAAAAATATAATGCTAACATGCCCCTCAACTTACAAAAGGAATGGGAGGGTATAAAAGGGTCTTTTGCAAAAAAGAAAAAGAATAAGAAAAAAAAAAGAATGTGCTACAATAGTGCTATAGTAAAAGAGGTATGAGCAGTATCATGAACAGTGCACTATCGCACGAACATTACCCTAAAGAACCCAAAAAGAAGAGAAAAGAAGGAAGAAATAAAAAAAATCCCCAAAATTCATCAAAAAATCAAAAAATAGGGGGTTGAAATAAAAAGACTAGAATGCCCCCGAGCCCCCTAAACTTGCTGCCCAAAGGCAGCCCATTCGGGTCTGCCAACCCCTATGGGGAATAGCACCCAGTTCTGTCGCCCCTTTGTGGCGGTGTCTTCCACGCCTTCGGCCTACCAAAAAAGAAAGTATTTTTGTTAGAAAAAAAAAAGTGGGTCCCACACATGCCCATGTGGACCAATGATGGAATGCCACGTGGATTGGCTCTACATCGTCACCGTTGCCACATCATCACCAACTCTGCACCATGTGCACCAATCGGGGAAGAGGAAGACTTGGACGAATGGAAGTTTGCCATCTAGGCGAGGCCCACCTTCAAGGGCCAATCACGGTATGCCACTTGGCAGCTCCCTATTCTTTGTAAAACTCTATATATATCCCCCATATCCCTTTGTAAAGGATTGAAGGTTGATTGAAAAAAAATAATGTAGAAGAGGTTGAATAGCCCATCGTCGCTTGAATGCGGCGATGGCGAGCTGTCGAGGCAAGATGAAGCCCCTCGTCGGCCAATTGTCACCTCGATGCGGCGATGGCGAGCGGTCGAGTCAAGACGAAGTCTTCGTTGACCCATCGTCACGTTAGTGTGGCGGTGGTGAGCTGTCGAGTAGTCGAGTTGAAGCCCTCGTCGGACCATTGAATTGATGCGTCCTGATCCAACATCGTAAATATGCGGGGATTATCGGTTCACGAGCTCTTGAAAGATGTCTCCATAAACAACGTTATATAATCAGATTGCCTTACACTGCTGTCCATCTGTGGGACCCACCCGTGAATAGTATCTGTGCATAGTGCTGCATGAATAGTGATGCCGCCATGAATAATGTGTCGTTGTCATGAATAGTATCACATCGTCATATCGTCTTGCGCCGCTGTCCATTTGTAGGATCCGCTTGGGACAATCGTCGTCAGGATATTAATAATGCATCTTGGCACGCGTACTAATGGCACAAATCAAAATGAACTGCATCATGTGTGGCTTCATGTTAATGCCCGACATTGTCCATTTGAGGGACTCATCCTAAACAATTGTCGTCAGGGGCGAACAATGCACCTAAAAGTACCCCATACGTGATTGAGTCAATCGAAGCCAATCTTTCAAATGTAATGCTGCCTCATGATGTTGCTCATTTGTGGGACCCACCCGGGATAGTTGTTGCCAGGGGGGATGAGTAGTGCATAACATGTGATCTCATCCAAATGAACAAATTAAGTATGCCGACGAGGCGCAACCCCTAATGAAGGCTCAGTGGAGCTGAATGGCATATGAATGCCACACATCCTTTTATCAAACAAATCAAATCATTTGCAAACATGGTTTAATGCTCTGAGATAGACCCGACTAAAGCCAAGGCTCACATTGGGCACTGAATACTGCCGATGAATAGTGCATCTAAATAATATTTTAAATAGTACTTGTGAATAGTATCCTCTTATAATGTGGAGGATTAACAGGGCCCACAAAGTGCGCCGCACTATGCTTTCTGAATGATGTCTCTGCGATATGATATCAGGGCCAATGCCGATCCTTTTAATACAATGTGCAAGGAATAAAACAAGAGCGAGTGAGAGAATTGTGCCGTATAGTAGCAGCTAGGCATGGAATACTTCTTAAGGAAATCGAAGGGTTTTCCTGTCATAGCATGATGTAATTAATGTTGGTCTATGGACCAGTGAAAAGAGTCCGAATTCAAAAGAATCTAGATAACGTTTTCCATGGGCGAGACAACACATAATAATTAATCGTTCAAATGGCAGGAAATCATGATTTCCCCAAACAAATAAAAATCCGAACAAATTGGTCGGATAAAAAACGATTGTCAACAAATGACAACTCCATTGGGGACTCTTTGCTTGCAGTGCCCTCATCTCGCCTCACTTATTTCTTCTCGCTCATCATGGATAAACTCGTGTCACCTTTGGCTCACAAATGGTGACCAACCATCTCAAGCATGGACATCTAGTTACGCCAATCACCTTATGGAGCTTCATGCCAGTAATTGGCTTTGCATATTTCTTATAGGATTATGCCGGCCCAACAATCAAATGTATCACCTACCAAAGATAATGGTCCAAACAACTGCAACAAGCACAAGAAGAATAATGTTCGGGCCTCTTATTTCTACAAGCCTAGTCATGTCTATTCTCATCATAACCACACCACCAAAAATGTTTGTCCTACTTCAAGGGCTGCGGTGCTGGTGTCCTTATCTTCCATGCTTGTGAAAGCTCATGTGCTATATGTTCACACATATATATGCATGACAATGGTGCTCTGCCTTCTCAAAATATCAGGAACTCATCCTTTTCAGACCATATGACTCACTTACGGGATGTAGACATCTTCGGAAGGCACTTCACTACTTATATGGATGCTCAAGCCTCCTCTAGTCAAAGACAAAATCATGTTTCATAGGAAAATCCTAAATGCTGCTTAACAGCTAGAAGAACTTTGATTGCAGAAAATCTACATGTCTGTCTAAATGGATGCCATCGAACCATTCCGCAAGGTCAATTTTTGCCAAATGTCTCCACATGAAACAAATTAGCTATATTATCAAAAGCGCAGCGGGATAGGTCAAAGCTTATGCTTTGTGATGGCCAGAAATAGCATAAGCCTCTGCGTATTGGAAGGAAAAAAAAAACAAAAAGCACAAAGAAAACAAGCGATCTAAAATGTTCAAAGAAAAGAATTTTCATATGAAGAAAATTTGGGTAACTAGAGAAGCATCCCACCAAATGAGGCAAAAGCATGCAAGCTTCTCCAAGCCAATTGCTCTGGTCCAACAAATGCCATGTATAAGGAAAAGGGAGTGGTCCCTTCACCGACCTCTGCTCGAGAAATCTATACTGACTCTACAAAATCTACAAAATATATCATCCAAATTCAAGAGGCATTTGGGCCCATCAACCCGCCTGCCAAAGAAAAAGAGGCGAAGTATATATTAAGCAGATTATATATCTCAAGGATACACATATTATGCTACCAGCACAAATCTTTCAAATTTGTTGGAAAATCCAGATGAAATAGCTGCTATCATAGGTCGACCCAAGCCTACATCCCGATCAAGGCAACAAGCCAAGGGAAGCATATTAGGAAGCTGGGATAATGCCTAGCTTGCCCCTCCAGATCATCATCAACAGCAACGACAATGATACCACGATCATGAACAACATCAACTTCCCCAGCCGTAAAAGCAAGAGGCACAAGCTCAACAATATGAAGACCCACTTCATGAAAGAAAAGAATTCAATACCATCAGAGGGAATGGTCAGCAAGACCCACCCCAAATCGGCTTGACCTTGACCAAAGTTCAACACAAACTCTTGAAGAAGAGGATGCATACCTCAAAACTATGATACAAGCTATGATGCAGAAGTGGCCAAACATGGGCCAAGCTGCCCATGCCCCACAACAATTTCAACAGCCCAAATTGGCACTGGCTGCCAATTTTACGCCAGTTCATCTTGACCATGCACCTGCAATCCAAACATCAGGGTAGCCTCATTAAGATCAGCCAACTTCTTCTTCGGCTGGGGCGCCTCAATATCTTCAAAAGATGTGATAGGGCAAATTGTGGAAGCCAAATTAGCTCAGCTTGGTAACGAAATACCTACCACTTTCAACTAATATGAAGTCCTATGCCTAATGCATCATCTTGGTAAGAAACTCCTACATGATATGAAGGTGCCCAAGTTCCAAAATATGATGGACAAGAATCACTTCGACAACTCTAGCATATTATTATACCGTTACGGCCTAGCGGGGGATGAATATATACGCTCCGCTACTTACAAACTCCCTTTTTGGCGTAGCCTATCGATGGTATTCTTGCCTGAAGCTTGGCTCCATAACAAGCTAGAAGAAGATGCAAGAAAAAATTATTGAAAGATTTTAAATTGTGGAGAGAAAAGTTCCATTAGTTGAATTATTCTTGACACAACAAAATTAGGATGAGTCTGCACTAGAATTCTTCCAAAGGTGGCAACAGCTTAGTATCAGATGCGAAAATCCACCAAACCAAGAAGAAGCCATCTGCATTTGCAAAAGGAATTTTCGAATGGAGATAAGTGAAAAACTCATCAGCTCCAAGATAAAAACCTTCGAGCATCTCAATGTTATCGCTGAAATTGAGATATTCTTCTCCAAAAACTCAAATCCGTCAACCATACATGATGAAGAACCTTCGTTCCTAGAAATAAAAGACTATGGCAACGATGCAGTTAAAGAAGTTTACATCTTAAATCTAGCCGCAAACTTGGAAAAGAAAAGACAGGATGGCAATGCTGGGGGCAAATCCTTAAATAAGAGAGGCTCTAAAGGCCTTATTCCTTTCCCAAGGGGTGACTCAACAAATATTCAACCGACGTCTTCAAGAAAAGAGTCTAAAAAAGCAGATGAAGTCAGCAAAGTCAATCACCTAATTTATTGTCTCTATCACCATATGTTGGGGCATGTAATTGAAGATTGCTTCATCTTCAAAAATATTGTCGAGGGATTCATACAAAAAGGCAAATGATTTAGGCGAGCATAGGGTGAACCCGCCTCAGCCACAAGCTAAGTCGACACAAGCCTACGCGGCAAATGCTATTCACATGCAACATGGAATATCCCCATACCAACAACTGCCATCTAAGTCGGTGAAACATGTTGAAAAAACAACATGCGGTAGGATGATTCATATGTTCTTTTGCAATGTCATCTCGGCCTCTACCTCAAACAATGCTTCTTCTAAAGATGAAATCGTCTTCTCAAGACCAAAACCATTGATACTCACCTATCAAAGGAGAAAACAAATTGCCCAACCAAAGCTATAGAAAAGGCCGCAATAGGGAGCGTGGCGTAAATAATGAAGGTTGCCAAGAAAGTTCGAATATACAAGAAATCATCTGCTCTTGCGGTAAAGAACCAAATCCATTCTTCCTCATACAAAAGGCAATACATATTTTCTTGATGACTCATCAAATGAAGAAAGTTGACAAGCCTGCCACAGGTCACAAAGAGACCAAATTGATTGCTAACCAAATGAGATCACCTCAGAAATCAGATTGAAAGGTGGAAACTTCAAAAAGAGAAAGAAAGAGATATTCGAAGAAAAGACTTAAGAAAGTCAAGGGGAGTCACTATATGCCAAATTGGTCTAAGAAGGTCCTGAAAAGCAGAAATACACCTAATATGCTCATACAGCAGATCCACACAAAAAAAGACAAAAAAAGAAGGATTACAAGATCCGCCTTATGTCAAAGCAAAGCTCTTCTACTCTTGGTGTTCAAGATATCCAAATAATGGAGTAAGGAATGGAGATGCATGCCGATGTCTGTTCTCATGCAGTCAGAGCCTTATATAAAGTATATGGGAATATTGTATTGCATGTCATTGAGGCGGTTATCCCGGTGTAAATAAATGTCCCATCATACATGATGCTTGTCCACTACAGAGATATATATGAAAATGATGGCCAGGTTGAAAGGTGGCTATAAAAGAAGCCAATCTAGAATACAATCGGCTTTGAGCCCATCAAAATTTCAACTCTATCAGGTATACATGGCTTATGCTTTGACAAATCGATCAAAGAAAGTACATGCAAGAAAATCGGCCTCATCATGGTCAAACAAAGGCAAGTCATGGCTTCAAAGCCCAAAAGAAGATTCACCCTAAATGGGTTTGAACCTCATATTCTTCATAATAGCATACAAGATTGGTGCCTGTATAGTCATGGATCATCAAGGCAATGTGATATTTTCCCTTATGGATGGGAAGCACATAAAGGTCTTCTATGACTATTGATATGAACTCATGCGAGCATTATCTAGAAGGAGTGAAATCTCCCTGAAAATAAAAAGCGCTTGTTCTCTAAATTTCTCCTTCAAATAGGCTACAAAACCTTCAAAGGTCCTGGGCAATAACAATGGTGATATCCGATATCCATCCAAGGGGAGATGATATCTTAACTGTTCCCTGCAAAACATATAAACAAGGGAAAGCAACAAAGTCACCAGTGATAGGCAGCCTTCACTTCAACATACATTTGACGGGTTGATAATATGAAAAATATCCATTCTTAAGCAACGAGGATGTTGTTTCCCGCCATTTATATTGAATGCGGGACAAATATATCATGTTCTGGTTGCTGAATTGTGTCCACTCCTAAGGTATAATAGCTAGAAAGCTCGAACTCTCAAAGTATCCAAATCCAGCTTAGCATCCAATGCTCCTTTGATTGAGAACGAATCTTCAAGTTTCCAAGGACGAGATGCGATATTTTCTCACCAAGGACTGATTTAACATAATCTTCGGAGCAAGGTCAGACTATCTGATCACTTTGGGCCAAAGTCATGAAAATTAATTTGAGCATATAAAAATGAATTAACTTGAGCATATAACAATTAAGAACAAATCAATCAGATAATCAAATCTTTAAGATGAGATGTACTAACGTGAGATTTTCTAACTTCTTCAATAAAACCTACAACCATGGTTACATAATTTACACAAAACAAATACTAGGACTAAAAAGTATCACTACGAATAGTCAACATATGCAAATCAAACATGACAATGAAATATTCAAATAATCACAACAAACATTAATAGGAAATAAAAATCACACACAGTCACATAACCATAATTTAAAATTTAAAGAGTACATCATCTACTTAAAGTTAAAAGTTCTCATAAAACCCTAAATTTTGAATCCAAATATTGCTTCTTCAAGAGCCATATCAAAATTTTCATTGCCATAATCTCTATCACCAGAGTCTTTACCCTCACCGCCTGACTCCTATGGAGCATCATCATCATCTGTCTCTTCTTCTTCTAGCCATGCATCTTCCTCTTGATTTTCCTCTCGTGCTTGTGCTTTGTTTCTTGTGGGTCTTTCATATGATGCTTCCATAGCAATGTCAACATCTGTCCATGTCAAATCTGTATCCTCATGAACTAAAGTTGAAGATCCTTTAGTCATCCACTCACTCCCCCAATCCAAATCAACAAAGCAAATAGGATCATATTTCTGTGGATGATTTTTCCTTTCTTTAAACCTCTCATACAAACGAATATACTGAACAAACACAAGATTGTTCAGTTTTTTATGCTCCAAACGATTCCTCTTCTTGGTATGAATCTACATGAATAAATAACATAAAGAGAAAATAAAAATTATATGAGAATTAATAATCAAATAAAATTTTAAAAAATACATAAGAATTCGTTAAACATACAAACTTAAATGTGCTTCAATAGCGTTCACACCCAGAAGAGCTACAACAAAGTTCTAATATCCTCAAAGCAAGGTCCCTCAACTCTGGCGTCTCCCCGCCATATTGAATCCACCATTCAGCTATCATAAGAATGATATGTTAAAACATTTATTTGAAAAAAAATATTGATTAAATGTAGTAGTAAATTAATATTAAAAAAATACTTACTTGGCAATCTCCTCTTACGAGCTCTTTTTTGCCATCTCCTTTCCAAAAAGTCCTTTTTCATTCAAGTAAGATGAAATCTGATCATTTATCTTATTTTGTACTTCAAGATCCGACATCATTCTTTCAAGGCAAGTAGCAAATCCACTTTCGAACTTGCTAATTGAAGAACGATCTTTCTCCTTAGCATCAAAGTACAACTTGGGATTTAGAAAAAAAAACCTGTTGCATGCAAAGGACGGTGCATTTGATCTGCCCATCTCTTATCAAGAATCTTCAATATATGCTGAAATTTTAATTGTTTAAATCCAAAATTTTCAATAACCCGTTCCCTAGCATACTCCATGGCAGCATAAATGTATCCCATAGCAGGTTTTTCATCTCCATCAACTAACCTTTGCACTTGCAATATTGGTTGAGAGGCCCTCAAGATGTCTTCAACAACATACCAAAACTTCACCTGAAATACAATGCTTGCCACATTCTTCCATGCATTTGTTGATGCCCAAACACTCCTATGCCAAGCCTCTGTAGTGAACAACCTGCGAAGGGCTCTCTTCATTGTATCAACATTCAACCTTTCAAGGGTAAGAAAGGCAATGGCAAATCTAGTAACCCCACATCTGACCAATTATCTAACCCTTTGTTTCTTTTCTCATGTAATCAAGAAGCCGGGTGTGAGTGTAAATGTAAGTTGTCAACTTCTTTGCCTTTGAAATTACACCCTTATAGGCCTTCAACTTGCCAATGTCTTCTAACATAAGATCCAAGTAGTGAGCACTACAAGGAGTCGAAAATAATTTTCTTCTTTTTTCCATCAACACTCGTCCTGCCGCAACATTGTACGATGCATTATCAATTACCACTTGTACCACATTCTCTTCTCCATTTTTTTCAACTATCCTATCCATCAACTCAAACATTTTAATAGTGTTCTCCTGCTTAGATGATGCATCAATGGACTCAATAAAGTAAGTCCCTTCAGGACAATTCACTAGGAAGTTAATTAACTTCCTTTGTCTCTTATCAGTCCACCCATCACACATAATTGTACAACCATATATATATCTTCCAATGCTTCTGATATTAAGTATACATAGCTTGTGTTTCCTCTACCATCTTTTTCAGAAGAGGTACTCTCAACATATGATAACTTGGGGGTTTATACCCCAGCCCATATTGACCCACAACTTTCATCATCAATTTAAATGTCCGTAGTCGAGCTGCATTGAATGGTAAACCATCCTCATAGAACTAAGTTGCTACATACTTATCAGCCTTTGCTTTTTCCTCCTTATTCCATCTATTCTCCAATGTATTTTGATTTTTTTTCCCACTTCTTCTTGCATCAACAAAGTCCTCAACACTCATTCTTGCAAAACTATCCATTGGACCATTGATTTGAGTGTGAGACTTTAGTTGCTTTGCACCTCCTAAGCTCTTTGGTATTATTGAAGAAGAACCCTTTTCCGACCTATTAGTAGGTTGACTAGGTTCCTCTTATTGTGTGTCATCATCATCATCATCACCATCAAGCTCCCCTTTAATTGGAAGACTTGGATTTGGCCTTCTCTTCTTATTTTTGTTCATCCAATTAAGCATTTCTGAAGCAATTTCTGTGCTAGTATTTGGACATTTCTTTACATCGCTGAAACCACCTATAAGGTGTTCTTTTTGTCTCTTAATGTCCCCATTAGTGACCAATCCACGAAGCTCATACTTGATCCTGTTCTTGTCAAATTCATCCGGCCAATAAGCATACTTCCAACCCGAATCTTGCGAGTTTACCTTCTTTTTCAACTGTCTCAACTGTGGAACTACTATTGCCTGCTATGTCTACGCACAAAAAGATATACAAAATGAAACATTATACTTCACAAGAATGAAGAACCACAACTAATAAATTAATGTACATTTTAAGATAACAATAAATTAGTGTATGTGTGTGTGTGAGAGGGAGAGTGGAGAAAGAGAGGGACTGTGAGACTGTCTGTGTATGTGTGTGGGGACATGGGGATTGTCTTTATGTGTGTGTGAGAGAGATAGAGAGAGTGGAGTGTGTAAGACAGAGGGCTTCGGCCCCGGTGTACACTGTGCAGTGGCCAGTGTGTAAGCAATTAGAGAGTGGGAGAGACTGAAATAGACGGCCTCAGCCCCTGCTCCTTGTGTGTGTACACAGTAAACTACATAGTCTCAGAGAGAGAGGGGGGGGGTGGACTGTGTGAGACAGAGGGCTTCGGCCCTATCTATCTGTGCACTGTGCAGTGCAGTGCAGTGTGCACGCAGTCACACAGAGGGAGAGAGAGAGAGAGGGAGGGGGGACGAGTAGAGTGTGTGTGAGAGTGAGATTGAGATAGGGCTTCGGCCCATGCGTACGTTACACAGTGCTAGAGAGAGAGTAGTGTGTGTGTGTGTGAGAGAGAGAGAGAGAGAGAGAGTAGAGTATGTGTGTGACAGTGAGATTGGGATAGAGGGAGCTTCAGCCCTTGTCTTTGTGAGAGAGAAGGGAGCTCGGGCAGAGTGGGAGGGGGGCTCGACTGGTCGGAGCCTTAGGCATAGCTGCATGATTCGACCCTTCTTAGAGAGATGCAGAAAGAGAAAGAGGGTGAGAGAGAGAGGTGGGAGGGGTCTAGAGCGATGGAGAGAGAGTCATCGGCATTGATCGTCGGCGGCAGGGGATCGTTGCAACGGCGGAGGGGGGCGAAGCCTAGCGCCGTGCAGATCGGGGGTGGGGAAGGATGGTGCTAGGCTCCAGCTCGATGACGGCGTGTGTCGACGTTGATCGGCGGCGGCCGGGGACCCCTACAACGGTGGAGGGGGGGGGGAACCCTAGCGTAGATTGGGGGTGGGGGAGGAAGGGGACAGGGGTGTCGGGTGAATGTCATAGGGGTACTTAAGTTAACGGGCGGGCGGGTAGGTGAGTTAATGGGTTGGACCAGACCGGTCCAGGCGTCTCAAGGCATCCAGGCGCCCTGAGCGGGCCGCCTAGGCCGCCTAAGTGGGCGCCTGGGCCGCCTTTTATGGACCTATGAAAGGCATCCAGGCGCCTAGCTATAGTATATACGGCTTTACGCCTAGGCGCTGCTTAGGCGTACGCCTAAGCAACACCTTGACAACTATTGAGAGAGAGTATGTGGTGCTAACTAGCGAAGGCACTGTGGGCGGCGGCGGTGGCCACTGGTGAATCCGATAGTTCCTATTGGGCCGACGATTTTAAGTTGGCTAGGTGCTTGTTGGGCCAAGTTGGGCTGTACTGGGTCTAGGCACTCGTTAGGTGCCCAACGTAGTGCCTGGTTGTCTTTCTTCGGCCCAAGAAAGGCTTTAGCCCATTTTGAATAATAAAGGGCGCTGCTTAGGCGAACGCCTATGGGGCTTCTTGACAACTATGATCATTAGGAGTTTGCTTTTTTCCCTTTTTAGATCCTCTTAACATTTTTGACATACTGGACTTTATACTAGTCCATCTCTTCTTTCCTGCCTTTAAAGCTGATCCTTTCCTTGATAGTTTCTTTTGGAGTGAGGGGCTTGACATGCAACCCTTGAGCTTCTGCTTCTTGGATCATGCTCGTATAATAGGGGTTGTTTGCTGCATTTAAGGAGATGCCTATATGATGCCAGAATTTTGCAACGGCCCTTCCCATGATATGCGTTGGGTCCTTCTTGTTGTATAATATCATCAACCCTTGTCTATTTCCCGTACTCCCTAGGAAACACGTACGGGTTAACCTCCTCAATAGGAGTGCTTGACTTGTGCTTTTGTAGTCACCTTGTAGTTGGACCAATAGTGAAGTAGATCTTTATATTTTGGACCATTGGTTTTGAAAGAGCTCCCACCAACACTTGATGATCTACCAACATGATGCTCTAACTCCTCAAAGTGAACCTCTTGAGATCTCATTTGTTCTCTCTCTCAATACTCAACCCTTCTCTGCTCCACAACTCGTTGAGTACGTGGAGAGATTGGCTCACTGCCCTGTACCTCTTGGACATCATCATGGTCATCATTAGTGCATGGTCCATACAACTTCTTCATCGTCATCATCTCCTCATCGATCAACTTTGGAGACGATCCATTCAATTGCTTCCTTGTTTGCAGACTTCCCTAAGTGGACTTCTTTGAGGCTTTTCAAGTTCTGGGCTATTTGTATCCTCACCTCCTTAGGAACACATTTGCAGTCATGTACTTCATTATAGTCTACTCTATGTCTTCCTGCAAGATACTTTTTGAGGTGAGATACATCACCTCGTTGTCCTACAAACTGACAATAGTTGCATTTGAACTTATGTTTGTTCCCATCAATTACGGTCCCATGAAGCCATCCAATATCTCTTGACTCTCGATATGAGGTGGCTAGTTACTTGCATAGTACAAAATAGAAATCAACAAAAAAATTATGCGATATATCGTCAATAAAGAAAGAGATGAGACATACACCTATAGTCTATATAGTTACATTAATTGAAAATACAATTAAGTAATCACTTCATTAATTGTGTAGTAATTTATTAAATATTTTAACCATTTTATAAGGTAAACTGTATAAAACATAACTTCATTACACGGTAAATTAGATATAAGAAGAATATGACTTGAACAAAATTTTCTTACAATGAACATATTGTTTTGCGTTTTTAGTAATTTTTATTTTTAGTAATTTATCTAATTATTTAATTATTTTTTAAATTATAATTCATAATATTTAACTAATGCACAGTAAAATTAGATGGGACATAAATTTAGGACTTGCATTAACTTTCTATACGAACTATCATATTATTTTATAATTTATAGTAATAATTTAAAAATATATTTATTAAATTAATTAACTTGTTTTCTTAAAAAATAAATACTATACAAAATTTAAGCTAATAGTTTTATCTTATATATATATATTATGTCATTGTTTAACCCCTTTAGCGAAGTGTATAAGTTTTTAATGGGTTTTTATGTTATTAAATTATTTTATCATTATTCAAATATTAGATTAACTTAAATTGCATCACTTTTAAGCTACAATTTAATGAAATAGATATAAAGATGTAGATATAAATTTCTTAAGCCTATGATGGTACTCTTGATTTTGTATTTTTGCATTTATTTAATATTTTAAAATATTCAACATGCATCAGTTTAAGGTACAATATCGTGAAATGAAGTAGAGATGATTGATTTGTCTACCATCATTGTAATGTTCATTTATTTATTTTTAAAATTCTATTTATTTTTTTATTTTTTTAATTTTGCTTCCCAAAAACCCATAAATCTTCCCCAAATTTGATGAAATTCAAGTTTTTACATGTTGAAATGAAATACCTGTGATAGATCAAGATATCTTTTAACAACCTTGGGAAGATCAAACAATAAAGAAATAAGAGATCTATACAAAAACTTTAGCGTTTGTGTAGAACACGAATTATACCTTCATTTCAAGCCTTGAGACCGGATGGAATCGACTGCAAACGGGTCACCTTCTCCTCGAAGAAAACAACCTCCAAGACCTTCGATCCAACAATTTCCTCCAAAAAACCACCGGAGAAAAGAAGTGGGGAATGGTTTGTAGGCTCCGGCTGCCATGTTCTGTACAAACAGAAATGTAGAAGACCGAGACCTTCCTTTGGCCTGCATATCGTATCTGATCATGCATATCTGACTGTATCGGGCCGGATCGCAGTGACTCGGGCCGGATCGCAGTGACTCGGGCTGGATCACAACTGACTCGCACTAAATCGCAGCGGCTCAAATCCGTCTTGTGCAATCTGACAGTTGGACCGATAAGCTACGAGTCTGACTGATCCCTTAATGTCTAGCGACTTGACCCATCCAAGCGAACTCAGCGACTCAGTTTCATCCAAATACGAGTCAGCCTGATCTGATATGATACAACAAACCATGATATATATAAAAGTGTTAGTGTCAAACTTAGTAGGGGTCATCTACTACCCCAGTGCCTCCTTAAACTAATGCATTAATTCTTCTTATTATCTTAATATGGCATGCATGATAGTTTAAGTAAAATGCATGAATGAAATATTAGCTCAACTAGAAACTAAATATGAATGTTAATAGGGTGATGGGGATGAATGTGTGGGACTCCTATTTGTGTCATTGGTTCACCACCAGGGGTCATGGCTGGGAGAAGTGTAAACGGGCAGGCGGAGGGTGACATGGGGACGTGTGGGTTTGTGAATCATACGACACTGCTGTTCCGGGGAGGCACATCATGGAATGCATTAAGGTGCAGAATCAGTTTCTACAAGAGAAGGCAGACGATCTGCAGGGACATCATGAGGATTGAAAGGTTCGTAAGGGCGAGAAAGGTGAAGATAAGAGTAAAGAATGGATCCCACAGACCAATGAGACAACAAAAGGAAACAAGCACAAAGAGGTAATCGAGGGTTTTGCTAGATTCGATAAAGTCCAAGGTTTTGATATAGAAGCTTCTTGGACAAAGGTATGTAGCAAGAAAGATTCAAACATCAAGAGCAATTTGTGCTTCAGATGCGTGGGTGGAGGGAACCAAGCTTCATCTTGCTGAAATGCTCTGGTCTGCTGGGTAGGCAATATGATGTGGGGGCACAAAAGCTTCTTCTGTTAGCCAGGAACAGAATTCTGTTAATCTGCAGGATTTGCAGTGTTTGCAGGATTCGGTGAGTCAGAAATCTTAAACAATCCTAACCATTGATACTCCTTGGCCCCAACTTTCCAAGTGAATGACACTTTGCTGCAGAATTGTTTAGTTGGCTCTGACCAAGATGGTAGGCTTGATAAGCAAGATCGTCTAAGAGCGCTGAAGGCTACTTGGCCTTTGGTGAGATATTGGGACCATGGTTTGCCGTATCGGACTGACTCGTACAAGTCGACTCGTATCTATACGTGTCCGAGTTGTTGGGATGATTTGACTCGCCGAGTTGCATTAGACTCAAACCGACTCGGATGGTCGGACCGACTCGCATGCGACTTGAACTGACTCATGCGGCATGTCGACTTATCTGACATGCTGCAATCCAGGTTGAGCCTACTCGGACGGTCGGACCGACTAGCATGTCCGAGTTGTTGGGATGATTTGACTCGCCGAGTTGCATTAGACTCAAACCGACTCAGACGGTCGGACCGACTCGCATGCGACTTGAACTGACTCATGCGGCATGTCGACTTATCTGAACATGACTTGTATATGTTATTAAGTATATACTTTTCTTCTAATTTGTTTGATAAGTATTTGGACTCTTTTTTTCTTTAATTGGTAAGTAATTGGACTTTTTTCTCCAATTTAATAGGGAATTTACACTATTACATAGACTGATAGGATAGATTTCTGCTAAATTTGACTTAAAGTCATTGTTATTAATAAACAATTGGAATTAAAAGTTTATTTATGTCGTAATTATTCATAAAACTAAAGAATTTGGAAAAATTAGAAATAAGACTGGCTCAGCCTGACTTGTGTGACTCATGCAAGTCGGACCGAGTTGGCCCGAGTCGGATCGAATTCGACTTGTATCTGGCCAGACCCGGTCGGATCCGGATGACCGAGTCGGCAAACCTTGATTGGACTATAGAGAGTAGGAAGGAGGTGGGTAGAAGTCAGTGGAAGTCAATGCTCTGCATTGACAAGGAGGGAGCAGTATCGGAAGTGAACAAGCTAAACCAACGTTTTTGAAAGAACAATCTTGTGCGAACATCTACACATGTTTTCTTTTTGTGAATCCAATGATGTAATCATTGCAGTATTCATCAACATCAGAATTATCACAAAGCTTTGTCCCATCAATTGGGATTCTGCTTTGGACCTAGATACCTATGTCACAAAGTTTTTAAGCCTAGACTTCCGGCTGGCTGTCAGCCTGTGGCCAAACCCCTCTACACATTCCCATTGCAAGATTCATTTTTGTTAAATACTGAAAGAAAGGCTCTCATTACTTTTTTGTTGAATAATAATTAACAAACAGACTTACGCTTTTTCAATTTGGTGCTGGCTTTACATTTTGTTGAATACCAAATGCTTTATCAATTTGTTGCTGGGTGGAAATATGGCACTTATTTGTAATGATATCTTGTTAACCTAGGTAGAAGCACTTATGCGGAGGAAGCATATGAAGGAGACTTATGAGAAGGAACTTGAAGACTTTGTCCAGTTGCTGATGTCGGCTAAGGCATCTGCAGTGGATGCTAAACCTCCAAAACATTCATGGACAGTGGATGAAAAACTCTGGAGCAAAGTTGAATCACTTGAGGCTTATGCTATAGATGCGTGCAAATCTGATGAACAAAAGAAGACTGCTGGATGGGTAATAATGCTTATTCTAGCATTCATGTATTCTTTTGTGAGGTACTTTTTGTAAAAATATAATTCCATGCCTAACAATGGAATTGATCCCTCAAGATTATAACCAGCGAATGATCTTTATTTGAAACATTTTTCTTTTATGATAATTTGAGATGTGATTGAGACAAGAGTTGCCATAGCTATTGCAAGAGCAAAATGCTATGAATTCATATACATTGATATATCCCCAATTTTGTAAGATCTTGGTGTTTATCTACACGTGTTTGTGAAAATCAAAGTGTACTCAGTTACAGCTGTACTATATAATAATAGCACATGCCCCTCTGCCAATTTGCTATCAAGAAATAAAGGCTAGTTAGTCAGGTAGAAACCATTAGAATCAAAATGCTTAGCTGATTCCATGATCCAAAGAATATATCTGCTAATATATTTATGTCAATTGCACTGGTGATCAATTTTCCTGTATTAAGAGAAAGGCTATTATTTCACAATGGCTAAACCAAGTTAAAACTATTATTCCATAATACCAAAATCAAGCAATGCATATGAATTTCATGCGATTTCACTCACGCAGTAACTATGGCAACTCTTGTCTCAGATCAATTGCATCCCAAATTATCATAAATGTAAAATACTTTGAGTCAATCCTATTATTCCAGAGCATGGATGGCAGTACCGGTACCGGTGCTGGCCGGTACCGGTACCGGTCGGCTGGTATGGGTATAAAAGGGCCCAAAAAAATCAGAAAAAGTCAGAAAAATAAAAAAAAAATCAGAAAAAAATATAAACAATTAATTAGATATGTGTTGAGTGTGACAAAGGTGGGTTAAGACAAAGAAGTACACATAACACATACTAAATGACTATGTTGATACAGATTAAACATGAAAAATATTTATGCTAATGTACTAAACATTTACAAATAATAAATGTTAATGAAATCAAACGATCCTTACCTATGAAAAACATAAGTGAGTATACTAATATAGATGATAACCCATAGGTCATTTTAATTCATCCTCTGATTGCTGTTGCTGGTATCCATAATAAGGTTGCATATGTTCTCTATATTCACCATTACTAAACAATGATGCAGCCAAGTCGTGCATCCCTCTTTGAATCCCTCTTGGAGTAAATGTTTGTTGACTTGATGAAATTCCATAATCAGGATGCAAAGAAGCAGCTTGAGGATAAGAAGAAGACCCTGACCCATAACTGCTACTAGGTGGATGAAATTGAAAGCCTTCATACTCTACTTGATCTCCCCAGCTATACATGCTTGCTTCTTGTTGGCCACCTCCATAACCTGACTGTTGTATTGTCCAATGTATGAGAACCCTTGCTTATTTGCCACCACAATCGGATGCCATTGTGGCGTGTCGCTTATGGGGAACGCCCTAGTAGCCCCTTACTTCTCATTACACCTAGGGGTGATATAACGTGTCGCTTCTAAAGAACACCCTAGTAGCCCCTTCCTCACTTCTCATTACACTCGGAGACCGATGTAACATGTCGCTTCTAGGGAACGTCCTAACACTAGTGGACAATATTAGTTCAGAATTCATGATTAGGTTGTGACAATTTTATTCAGTGCTGACTGTCAACCTAATGTACACCCTCCTCCTTTTCTTAACCGGGCTCGGGACCGGCTATGGCGGTGTTATAGAAAGATCCCAAAAAGAAACCATATGCAAATGGACACTGTCACTAGTGAAAACAATAGCTATCTGTTGAGCTACTCTCTCCATGGCTTACATGCCAAGGTATATTTTGATAATAACCATCCAAAACCTTCCAAGTGTTCTAACTTTCCTCGAGGTATCATTGGTTGCAGCTACATGTTAACGGGTTTGCTCAAATTATTTGATAAAGACTCTAACAACCTTTCTGGATTGTATCACTTGGTTACGGTGGAAGAAACAAAGGAAGAACCTTCCATAGATCATCCACCTCAAGAGAATACACTATCCTATTGCTGTTAGGAAAGTAATAAGAGAAGGGACTGCCCTATTTTCAGATATGTGTGCAGTACCACATCTTTATTTACGTACTCCTCTTTCTTGTCCACCTTGAGCTTTTCTTCTCTAGTTGCGTCTTTTATAGAAGTTGTGAAAGATCTAGTGGGTGAAGGTAGTGGAGATACGAGAACTCTCAAGCCTATACATTCGTCCTGAAACACAAGGCATGTGTGGAGAACCGCGTAGCTGACGTACTAAGTCGGCGATCTTCTCTTCTATCCGTTGTCAGTATGGAGGTCACGGGATTTGAGAGACTCCAGGACGAGTATCCCACCTGTCCCGACTTTGGTCCTATCCACTCGGCCCTTCAGTCCGGGCCTTCCAGAGAGCACATTGAGTACCTCCTTCAGAAGGGCTATTTGTTTCGTGGGTCTAGGTTGTGCATTTCCCAGACTTCGGTTCGTGATTTCTTAACGTGGGAGATTCATGTTGGGGGTCTAGTCGGTTACTTTGCCGGAACAAGACTATTGAGCTCGTAGAGTATAGATTTTTCTGGCTGAGCCTGAAGCGCGACGTTGCTCGTATCATTGCTCAGTGCCGCATATGTGCTACGGCGAAGCAGAATACGGGTCTGTACACCCCTCTTCCTGTGCCGGATTGTCCGTGGCAGGACGTTAGTATGGATTTTGTCTTAGGCCTGCCTCGAACAGTCCGAAAGCACGACTCTATCATGGTCGTCGTTGACTGGTTTTCCAAAATGGCACACTTTATCCCCTGTTCGAAGACGTCAGATGTGTCTCGAGTGGCTTAGTTATTCCATGAGAGTGTGGTTCGTCTGCATGGGTTGCCCAAGACCATCGTCTCGGATCGGGATGTCTGCTTTGTTAGATATTTTTGGAAGACCCTATGGCATTTGATGGGCACCAAGCTCAAATTCTCCACTGCCTATCATCCTCAGACCGATAGACAAACCGAGGTCGTCAATCGGAGTCTGGGTGACCTACTGCAGTGCCTCGTGGGAGAGTGTGCGCGAGGTTGGGATCAGGTGCTATGGCAGGTTGAGTTTTCATACAATAGCTCGGTCAATAGGTCTACAGGCATGTGTCTGTTCGAGATTGTTACTAGTTATAGGCCTAGGGGACCCGTTGACCTTGTTCCTTTACCCATCCAGTCTCGCACGTCTGAGTCTGCACAGTCCCTAGCTGATCACATTAGGAGTCTGCATGAGGATGTCCGTCGTCACATCGAGAGCAGCAATGAGCGTTACAAGCAAATGGCAGATGCACATTGACGATCCCAGGAGTTTCATGAGGGTGATTACGTGATGATCAGGGTTCGACCTAAGCGGTTACCTTTAGGAACCGTCAAGAAGCTGCAAGCTCGAGGAGCCGGACCCTTTATAGTGCTAAAACGGATTGGCTCGAATGCGTATGCGGTAGATCTACCATCCGACTATGGCATCAGCAATACATTCAATGTCTCGGGTTTAGTGGCCTACAGGGACATGGCAGTGATACCCAGTGATCCGTTTGAGCCTTCTACCCTCCTTGCGAGCGACCCCACCCCTGAGTGTCCACTTCCAGCCTCTCTACCAGTACGGCGAGAGCAGATCGATCATATACTGGACGAGTAGGTTGTTACTTCTAGGGATGGAGCCTATCAGCGTTATCTGGTCCACTGGAGAGGGTGGCCGCCTACGGAGGACACATGGATTACGCGTGAGGAGTTACAGCAGATTGACCCGGACCTTCTGGAGCGATATTAGAGTGGTCGAGACCCATACTCGACAGGGTCGAGTTCTTCCCAGTCGGGGAGAATTGGTGAGGACACCCGCGCGCGTACCCGCTTTGACTCGACTCGCGTTTACAGACGGAGGAGGACGTCAGCGGCGATTTCGGCGTCTTTGTGGCTTGACAATGGTCCATCTGAGTATTGATGTGTGTTTACTTGCTTGAGGAGCATCTGGGATTTATGTAAGGCCCGTTATGAGGCCCAGTTATCAGTTTCTAATTTTTTAGCATTTATCTGCACGAATTTCATGTAATTATCAAGATGCAGGGTCATTGTCGTCATTTGTTTCATTAGGGGGTCATTAGGGTTTTCTTTACTCTTTTTAAAGTACTGTAGCCTCCCTCTAGAGGCAATGATGATTGATGAAAAGATTGAAAGAGAAAGCAAAAGTTGCAGCCAAAAAAAAAAAAAAAAAAAAAAAACTGGGCCTCTAATGGGCCAAATAAAATATAAACTGGCCCTTCGGATTCGTTTAAGTCGTCCCTGGATTCCTATCATTCTCTCCTGATTCGAAAAAATTCGTCCTCGAATTTTAAAGTATGCCAAGATAAATATGCAAACGACTGGATCATCTGTGGGAGTCTTCAGGCAAATGATCATCTCAGGAATTACAAATTGATCTGCTGCACGTGAATCATAAAAGGTTTGCCATATCATGTCCACTGGAGATTGTAGCAAATCGTACGGGCCATTGTGTAGGGTAGCAATCATCACACTCTCAGTAACTGTTGGACGAAGCTTTGAGTCAGTAAAAACATCATCAGCAATAAGATCTAATCCTGCCTCAACAAATAACTCTTGATCCCATGAGATAATATGAACTAGTGCAGTATCAAGTAGACCAGCGCTAAATACATCATCAGAGATGCGATCTAATTTTGATCGTCTAAATAATGCGTGATCCCAGTTGTCAACCATACGTAAGACATCAACCTCGAACACTGTATCAGTGATCATATGCAGTCCAGAAGCAATGAATAGATCGTGATCCCAACCGGTAACAGGTGATGGTACCACTTTAGCGAAACAAGCTAAATACAGCTGTTGAAGCTTTTCCTGATCCTGATAAGTGGCATTCAGAATACGAATGGATGCTTGGTATCCCTTGGGTCGTAAAAGACAGTCCCACCTAGTGGGATCAATCACAACTTGTCGCTCGTCCATCCATTCTCTTTCCAAACTAATATATGAACCATGTGGTGTAATCTTAAACCATGCATCATCATAATATCTGACGGATTGGGAAGTGCTTTTGTTCTTTAAAAGAAGGAAAAACGACACATAAGCTTGGTCTCCAGAAACAATTATGTAGTCCGTATGGGAGATAGAATCCGCAATAGATTACGAAATAACATTGCCGAACAGAATTGCATCAAGAAACACCCCAGCTTTCACGGAATTGGGTAGATTCACCTCAAAGCCAAAATCCATGGTGAGAAAACGTACCTAGGATTCCGACTTGTAAGGACAAATCGGTCCTCCTAGGTCATATGGCGTGTAGAATAATGCACTACAAACTGAGGAAGTGCTGGACAAGGTCCGCCTCGCTGCAAGGATGCCAACGGTATGATCGGCGCAAGAAACGGAGCTCAAATCATCAACCTCATTATGCGTGCAAAAAGTGGCAAACAAAACGAGGTAAAGTGGATACTGGCTGTTGCAAAACTAGTGCACTGGAAGGCTAGCATGCAAATCGAGGCGGCTGACGCGAGCCTTGCGATCGGGGGTCCTTGATAAGTGTGCAGAAATGGCACGCAAAACGAGGCAAATATGAGATACAGCGTGTTGGATCTGGGTTGGCCTCGTCGAGATGAATCCGACGGCACGGACGGTGTACGAATCGGAGTCCGGAAAGACTTCGAACGGCGAGCCCAAGTGTCCTCGTAAAGCGTGCAAGTGCGGCACGCAAAACGAGACACCACTGTCGGGCTGAACGTACAATGAGGTCGGCCTCGCCTATACGATCCCAACAGCGCAGACGGCGCGTGAATCGGAGCACCGATGAATCCGGAACGAGGGCGGTGCAATAAGGTCTCTAGTGCACATCCTGTGTGCATTGTAGCAGACCTCTAACCAGTCCCCAGTTTGCTGGCTCACTGCAGATGGCTCGGACCACGGTTAGATTATGGCTTGGACCTGATCGCAGGTGGCTCGCACCGGGTTGGACTTGGCTCGGACCACCTTGACGTGGTTGAACCGGTTCAAATCGTGCCCATGTTAGTTTAGCCCGGGTCAAACGAACCGTTAAGTTAAACGGATCCCCCCACCAGTTCGGATCGTGAACGCTTTAAATACCCAGGCTAGCTGAACCGGTCTGGATCTGGTTGGCTTGAACAAGTCGAGCCCAATCTAATTGGGGCTTCTTCTCCAAGCCCTCCAAACCCTAATAGGCCGACATCACACGAAGGGGAGGCGTTTGGGAGCGAGCGCGGCGGCAACGGCAGGGCGGGGCGGCGAAGGCGCCGGTGCCAGCTGCGGCGCCGCCGACCACTGTGGCAGCGAGAGAAGGCAACGGCGGCGATGGCTTCGCAGGAGGGCTGTGGTTAGGGCGGCGGCAGCGGCGGGCGAGCCTGTGGGGCGAGGCAGTGGCACCGTCAGAGGCCAAGGGCGGCGCCAGAGGACTCCGACGATAGGGGCAGCGGCAACAGGTGTGCCGATCCTCCTCACTGGCCTTTCCTTCCACTTCTTTCTTTTGTCTCTGCTGTGGGAGAGAGGGGGATGAGGGTGAGGGCGTCAGCGGCGGTGGCTCCGACTTCAACTCCGAATCCGACTGCTCCTATTGCCGCCGGTGAGGCCTTGCCGTAGAACTGTTGTCCGCAGTTTCTCGCGCGGCTTTGGGGTCTCCTGTGGTCGGAGATCTGCGGAGGGTGGGGGTAGGTGACGGGGTACCAACAACAATGGAGGATGATGACAGAGGCTTTAGCAGAGCCAGTCGACGACGACGATGGCTCTGATGGAGTCATGCGATGGCGACAGCAACCCCTAGGTAAGTCACCGCACTCCTCTCCTTCTTCTTCTGCTGCGAACCAAATCGAAGGAAAGGGACTAGAAGGGGACGGAGAGGAGAGAGAAGAAGGGAGGGTTTTCATAGGACTTGGGTCATGGGAATGACCCAAAAACTATGCTCTGACACCAATTTGATGCGGGACAACAAGGGGGGAGACCGGATGAAGCTAGAAGAGAGGGGGTTGGAGAAGAAGAAGACTAGGGCTTTACGCCCTCACACAGGTTCCCGTCCCATCTCGGGAGAAAACGCACAGCGGCTGCTCTTCATTTCATTTCAAAAATCTTCGATCCTTTCTCATGAGGAGATACAACTTTATAAATAGTATAGAAACCCTAACACTAAATGACCAAAATGACCCTTATTCAAAATAAAAGATTAAAACAGAGCTAAAAGTTCAAAAAAAAAAAAACACTAATTGGGCCTCTAATGGGCCAAATAAAATATAAATTGGGCCATCGGATCCGTTTCGGCCGTCCCTGGATTCTCTGTTAGTTTAGGTGGCCTACAAGCCAATCTAATAATGTAAATCTCGTTCATTTTATTAATATAATGACATAATATTCATTATGTGTAAATCGCATTAATTATCGTTTCATAATGAAGTCCGTGAATATGTGCTATAGTGATCAGATTATGATGAGATCATACTAATGAGACTGATCACTTAAACACACATATTCTTAATTGTTCCTAGTCGGAAGATTTCCGAGAAGGACATCGGATATCCGGTTAGACTAGTACATATTACTCCTGCTCATATGATGAGGGTGACTGATCTCATAAGTCACTTGTGTGGAGACACTAAGACGAATATGTAGGTGCTCATTGGAGAATGAGTTCACTGAACTGATCCGACTGAATCGCTGGATGGTATTGTACCTCACTGTTAACCAGCTTGATTCTATTGTGGCAGTTGCGTGGATGGTCCTCGGACTTGAGACACTAAGGACACCTTGGCGGTGGACTTCTGTGCTTTGACCTTAGTTTACGAATCTCTAGCCGCGGAATTCTAATACGCCAAGGATTGGGTACAGCGGAATACCGTCGAAGGGAATTGTGTGTCAATAAGGAATCATTCGCTCTTGGTACTTAGAAAGAGAATGCTCTAGGAAGGATGCGCGAAAGTCCCTGGTCAGGGCGGATGATAATATCGGGAAAGGAGTTTTCCGATATTCATCAGCGGTATCCAATCCAAGTGAGTTGACCGGTTAGGGTTTGACAGCTCGCCATGCCCTGAGTTGACTCGAGAGCATTGTACGAATGAAGGATTATATCCATGCGGTAACTGTCGGCGGAAAGGTTCCAAGAGTGGGTTACTTAACCCCAAATACCTTCTGGGTTCACGCGGTGTTGTTTGGCACCCAACGTGATCGGAGGTCCGGTCGAATTCGATGTGCGATATCAATTCGATTGATTAATTGGTTAATAAAGGGTTATTAATTAATTAATAAAGTCAGTGAGAAGTCACTGGGCTTGTTGGGCTATTAACTGGACTGGTACTTGGGCCTAGATGGTCACACGCAAATGATTCTCAAGGCGATGGATAAATAAGTGGGTTTTATACAAACCGGGGATTTTTATGAAAAACTGCGCGGTTAGTATAAAACATAGCGAACGGGCTGAGCAGGCCAAGCTGCTGCTAACCCTAGCCGCCCCTCCTCAGTTTCTGTCCTTCTCTGGCGTCCAGGCAGATCCAGATCTGCTCCGCCGCTTCTCCGAATCCCGTTCAACGGGAAATCGTCCGCGCGTTGCGACGATCATTGCGGCGAACGGCGGAGGTTTTGTGGGCTGCGAAGAACTAGGAACTCGAGGATATCCGTCGCGGGGAGGATCGCGTGGACTTCGTTAGAGGCCGGGCGCTTGCGCGGCTTGCGGTGTCACACCGACGGAACCGAACGGTTGCGGATTCGAATCCGCACACGGTGAGAATTTCGATAATCCGATTATCGTATTTTAGATCTTCGAAACGGGAAAACGGATCGCTGTAAATATTTTATTTTCTGCTGCGTGAGCGATCCGGAGAAACCGAGAGAACCCAACAGTGGTATCAGAGCCAGGTTCCACTGTTTCTCGTCCCGTTTCGATTTCTGAAATTAATTTTTCTTGAGTTATTCCATACGTTTAATCCGATTAAAATGACGGAATAGTGTTCGTAAGATGAACACAAACAATTTGATTATTTTTCTGTGATTTTTCGGATTTTATTTGGGGGTTTTCGGAGTTCTTCATGAGATGATGAACCGGGGCTTTTTGGCGACTTCATACGAGCTTCCCAACTGTTGGGATGGCCGGCCGAGTTTCCGGATCCATGGAGGATAGTGACCACTATCCACCGGTCACCATGATCGGCGCCGGAGTGCCCTTGGAGGGCTATAAATTCAAGCCCTAAATTGGTTTTAACCTGTGAAAAACCAGATTTTTGGGGGATCTTTTGGGCTTGGATTTCACCACATTCGGAGGCCGACGGCGGCCCTGTCGGCGCCGGGCACGTCGCCGGTGCTGGGGCCAACGCCGGCCGGGGCCGGCGGCGGCCCTTCCCAGTCGCCCACCCGCCTGCAACTTCTAGGGGTAAAGGGGGTGTCGGGTGCAGCAGGTTTTGGGGGAAGCCGGCCCGAGCCGGTTTGCAGGCGGGCCGGTTGGACCGGCCGGGTCCAACATTGGACTGAGCCCATAGGACCCTGTGGCGGCTAGGTACCAGGCTGGTTCGAGCCATGGCTCGACCCTGGCCGAGCCAGGGGCTCGGGCCAGGAGAGCCCTGCTAGCTTAGCCAGTTTTCTTATTACAAACCCCCTTTTAAGTCCCATTTAAAACCCTTAAAACCCCATTGAGCCCACTTAAAACACAAATAAAACATGAATTAAATTTTGAAAGTCAAAATAGTTTTGAAAATTTTATTCTATTATTCAGTTTTATTTAAATGGACAATAATGATTTTAAATCATTATCTTATTAACAATTAGATTGATAAATTAAGGGTTAATTATTAGTTTAATTGTTAAATTAATAATGAACCTTAATTTAACTAATTTAAGAGTTAAATTAGTGTTTAATGATTTTTTAGTCTAAGAGTTAGATTATTTATTATTAAATCATTTAATTGTTAATTGATTAGAATTAGTTATTAATTTAATTGTTAAATTAATAATTAATTCTGATTGACTAATTTAATTGTTAAATTAGTAGTCTTTAATTATTATTGTTAATTATTAATTTAAAGGTTAAATTGATTAACATTAATCTCCTAATCTAATAGTTAGATTAGTAATTATTAATTAATTAAAGTTAATTAATAATTTAAGTGTTAAATTTACAATTAACTTTAAATTGACTAATCTAAGAGTTAGATTAGTAGTTAATTAATAATTTAAGTGTTAAATTGATAATTAACTTTAATGGACTAGTCTAAGAGTTAGATTAGTTCTTAATAGTCTAATTGTTAGATTATTAATGTGGTTTAATCTAAGTGTTAGATTATTAGAAATGTTCTAATTTGCATGGAATAATCTGGAATTATTAATTCGGAGTGTGTGCGCATGTGATGTGTGTTTATTGCTTTTAAATTGGATTTAATTGCATGTTAAGATAATAAATGAGTTTTTTCGAAATTCAAATACCAATTTTGATTGGATCCCAGCTTTTTGAAAGCCAAAATTATTTATTTTGAAAACTCATTTGTTTTAGCCATGTGATGGGCTGAATCATGTGTGGATGTTTAAAACACACCGTGGTCATGGATATGCACTTATTTAATTGTTCATGTGATGAATGATGGATTGTGTGGATTGTGGATGTATGATTTTTATTAATTGTTAATAAATAGAGGTCTGCGCACCTCTCTTTTTCATACTCCGATGTATTTCTACCTCCCTCTCTCTCTTGTACTCGCCATAAGGCCTTCTTCAATTTACTTGTAATTCTAAAATTAATGTAATATGATCGAGGCAACCGAGGAAGGAGCGAGGACGATCCACAACTGCAACCAGGAAGGCGAAAAGATGGAGATCTCTTGCCTATGTGTTTGCAGGATATCTAATGTAATTGTTGTGTTAGATTATATGTGCGTTTGACTGTTGGCTCCAGTCAAACCCACTGTGCTATCCATGACCACACTAAAGACATGTATGTGATGCATTGTTTTTCTTTTGATTATGAATCAAAGCAGGTTATAGTATTTAGTAAGTATATATGATATATTTATATACTATCACCTAGGAGAGACCAAGATAAAAGTTATCTAAATACCTTCAGATAAACTCTAAGTCGTAACGTGAGTAGTTGAGAACTTACCGCGTGGTCCACCATCATTATAGTCATAGGATTCGAATCACTTTAGGCAGGTTTGTTGTGCTATCCACAAAGCCTGCTTAATTGGGAGGAGAAACTATGGCTATGGCATTAGATGCCTATAGATCGTGGTAGAGGAACCGTGTAGCTTTGTTGTGCTATCCACAAGGGCTGCACGCGAATCTATGCTCGTCGCGTAATGATGGTAAACTTAGACCATGATTAATAGTTTGTTGTGCTATCCACAAGGCCATTAAATCTCTGGGGACCGAAGCTATGATCAGATATTGCAAGGAGTTGCAAGTCCCATGAGTTGGGTGTTCTCTAATTGTATTACAGTTTGTTGTGCTATCCACAAGGCTGTAGTGCAAGTCATTGAGATTCTGATCCCCACTAGGAGACTGTCGGCGTCTCCCGTTCTGTATAACTGAGGGTTATACAGTTCGTCGAAAATTAGTGGGAGTTAAACTTGAACAAAAGACCATGTCTTGTTTTAAATTTTAATAATTGAACATCTGCTAAATAGATTTTACATATCTCCTGTAGGGAACTATGTCGTCGAATAACCCACTCCGTGGCATACTTGATGCCCTTTTGACTTACCTGATCTACTCGGATTGGTTCAGAAACCTGAAGAATGTCTTCAGATATGAGCACAATAACTTTGTCCCTGGAGCTGATCCTCCTGTTGAATCGGCATTGGATGTCCCTGAAGCAGAGATGACAGCTAACGATAAATGATCGAAGGACAAAGGTAAAAGAGTAGTGAAGGGTGACTGCTTCTATTATAAGCAGTATGATCACTGGAAGAGGAACTGCAAGGAGTTCCTTAACGATAAAGCTCATGGAAGAGTGAAGCTGTCTGAAGCTTCAGATATCTATATGATAGATATCAACTTGTCAGTTAGAGATTCCACATCTTGGGTATTGGATACCGGATGTACTTCTCATATCTGCCATGATGTGCAGATGCTGACAAGTAAGCGCAAGCTGAGATAAGGTGAGGTGGAATTGAGGCTAGGAAACGGCACAAAAGTTGCGGCGATTGCTGTTGGGACAGCAAACCTCAAGTTTCCATCGGGAGACACCTTATTATTAGAAGATTGTTTTTATGTTCCTAGCATAATAAAGAACATCGTATCAATATCTTGTTTGGACAAGATAGGATATAGGTTGACTATTAAGAATAGAAGTTGTTCGATTTATTATGGTAATACATCAGTAGCTTCGACATCTTTAGTCAATGGTCTATATCTCTTATACGTTTCTTATTACAATCTTCAAATTGATAATGTTCTTAAGAAGAGCAAGAATTGTGTGAACCAGGCCTACATGTGGTATTGTAGACTTGGGCACATTGGCGAAAGCAGGTTGCAAAAGTTGCATAAGCATGGTTACTTAACTGCATTCGATTACGAATCGTTTGCAACATGTGAATCCTGCCTTATGGGAAAGATGGCAAAATCTCCATTTAGTGGACATGGAGAACGTGCCACGGACATTCTGGAACTAATACATTCGGATGTATGTGGTCCCATGTCTACCCAAGCCAAAGGTGGCTTTTCATACTTCATCACGTTCACCGATGACTTCTCAAGATTCGGCTATGTGTACTTAATGAAGTACAAGTCGGAAGCATTTGAGAAGTTCAAGGAGTTCAAGAATGAGGTAGAGAAGCAGTTAGGAAAGAGTATTAAAGCTCTTCGATCAGATCGAGGAGGAGAATACTTGAGTACTAATTTCACACAATTCTTAAAGGATAATGGTATCCTTTCTCAGCTGACCCCTCCATATACACCACAGATGAATGGTGTATCAGAAAGAAGGAATCGCACCTTGTTGGACATGGTGCGATCCATGATGAGCTTTTCGGGATTACCAGTGTCCCTCTGGGGGTATGCTCTAGAGTCAGCAGCATACCTACTGAACAGAGTACCCAGCAAGTATGTGGCCTCTACTCCATATGAGATATGGAAAGGCAGGAAACCAGAATTTAAACATGTTAAAGTCTGGGGTTGTCCTGCTCATATAAAGAGACATGATCCAGACAAGTTGGAATCACGAACTGATAAATGTAGGTTTGTGGGATATCCAAAGGAAACCTTTGAATACTATTTTTTCCATCCTGGTGAACAAAAGGTGTTTGTCGTCAGGAAAGCTGTCTTCCTGAAAGAGGAATACCTTCTCCAAAAGGACAGTGGGAGTAAAATAGTACTAGAAGAAGTTCTAGATCCCCAAACAGTTATATTATCATCAGATGAGATATCAGTTCCTGAATCTGTTCAGGTACACACAGATAAGCCTCGCAGATCTAGTAGAGTACCTAGACTACCTGAACGATATGTGGGACATATTGCTGAAGGTAAGTCTAAGGTACAATATAATGAGGATGATGATCCTAAAACCTACCAGGAGGCCATAGAAAGCCCAGAAGCCGGGAAATGGCGAGAAGCCATGAACTCAGAAATCCAGTCCATGTACACCAACAAAGTTTGGAACTTGGAGGACTTACCCGAGGGTATTGTACCCATCCGTTGCAAGTTGATCTTTAAGAGAAAGATCGGTGCTGATGGACGGATCGACACTTATAAGGCAAGGTTGGTGGCAAAGGGATATCGTCAAAGGTAAGGAATTGACTATGACGAGACTTTCTCACCAGTTGCCATAATAAAGTCGATCAGAGTTCTACTCGCCATTATTGCACATTTTGATTATGAAATCTGGCAGATGGATGTGAAGACTGCCTTTCTCAATGGTAACCTTGAGAAGAGGTGTATATGATACAACCGGAAGGTTTCACATCCAAAGAATCTCCAGATAAAGTGTGCAAGCTTCAGAGGTCCATTTATGGACTGAAGCAGGCTTCCCGGAGCTGGAACATAAGATTTGACGAGGCAGTCAAGTCTTATGACTTCATTAAGAATGAAGATAAGTCTTGTGTGTACAAGAAGACCAGTGGGAGTGCAGTCACTTTTCTAGTTCTTTACGTAGATGACATACTACTCATTGGGAATGATGTAGCTATGATGTCATCAGTAAAGATCTGGCTGTCGAAAAACTTCTCCATGAAGGATTTGGGAGAAGCATCCTATGTATTAGGAATACGGATCTATAGAGATAGATCAAAGATGATGTTTAGAATGACCCAATCCTTATACATAGATATCATAGTCAAAAGGTTTGGCATGGAAAATTCCAAGAGAGGTTTCATACCGATGAGACATGGAATTAATCTCTCAAAGGAGCAATCTCCTAAGACTCCTAATGAGAGGGCATTCATGGATAGAATACCCTATGCCTCTGCCATAGGATCTATCATGTATGCCATGCTATGTACACGGCCTGATGTTGCATTTGCTTTAAGTGTTACGAGCAGATTTCAGGCTGATCCAGGCGAAGAGCACTGGAAAGCAGTGAAATGCATCCTTAAGTACTTGAGAAGAACTAAGGATATGTTTCTTGTCTATGGAGGAGGTGACTTGAAACTGCGAGGCTTTACTGACTCGAATTTCCAGTCAGATCCAGATGATAGCAAGTCTACATCTGGATTCGTGTTTACTTTGAACGGAGGTGCAGTGTGCTGGAAGAGTTCCAAGTAAGTAACCACTGCAGATTCGACGACTGAAGCTAAGTACATCGCTGCAGCTGAAGCCGCCAAGGAAGCAGTGTGGTTGAAGAAATTCATCACCGACCTCGGCATAGTTCCCAGCATCTCTGAGCCTGTTCTAATATTGTGCGACAACAATGGAGCAATTGCACAAGCGAAAGAGCCACAGTCTCATCAGAAATCGAAGCATATTCTGAGGCGCTTTCACCTTATCAGAGAGATCATATCTAGATGAGATGTAGTAGTGGAAAGAGTTCCATCTGTCGACAATGTAGCAGATCCACTGACAAAGCCGTTGGCTTAAATTGTGTTTGAGCGTCACCTAGAGTCTATGGGCTTATTGTATAAAGGTGATTGGCTTTAGTCCAAGTGGGAGATTGTTAGTTTAGGTGGCCTACAAGCCAATCTAACAATGTAAATCTCGTTCATTTTATTAATATAATGGCATAATATTCATTATGTGTAAATCGCATTAATTATCGTTTCATAATGAAGTCCGTGAATATGTGCTATAGTGATCAGATTATGATGAGATCATACTAATGAGACTGATTACTTAAACACACATATTCTTAATTGTTCCTAGTCGGAGAATATCCGAGAAGGACATCGGATATCCGGTTAGACTAGTACAGATTACTCCTGCTCATATGATGAGGGTGACTGATCTCATAAGTCACTTGTGTGGAGACACTAAGGCGAATCTGTAGGTGCTCATTAGAGAATGAGTTCACTGAACTGATCCGACTGAATCGCTGGATGGTATTGTACCTCACTGTTAACCAGCTTGATTCTATTGTCGCAGTTGCGTGGATGGTCCTCGGACTTGAGACACTAAGGACACCTTGGCGGTGGACTTCTGTGCTTTGACCTTAGTTTACGAATCTCTAGCCGCGGGATTCTAATACGCCAATGATTGGGTACAGCGGAATACCGTCGAAGGGAATTGTGTGTCAATAAGGAATCATTCGCTCTCGGTACTTAGAGAGAGAATGCTCTAGGAAGGATGCGCGAAAGTCCCTGGCCAGGGCAGATGATAATATCAGGAAAGGAGTTTTCCGATATTCATCAGCGGCATCCAATCCAAGTGAGTTGACCGGTTAGGGTTTGACAGCTCGCCATGCCCTGAGTTGACTCGAGAGCATTGTACGAATGAAGGATTATATCCACGCGGTAACTGTCGGCGGAAAGGTTCCAAGAGTGGGTTACTTAACCCCAAATACCTTCTGGGTTCACGCGGTGTTGCTTGGCACCCAACGTGATCGGAGGTCCGGTCGAATTCGATTGTGACATCAATTCGATTGATTAATTGATTAATAAAGGGTTATTAATTAATTAATAAAGTCAGTGAGGAGTCACTGGGTTTGTTGGGCCATTAACTGGACTGGTACTTGGGCCTAGAGGGTCACACGTAAATGATTCTCAAGGCGATGGATAAATAAGTGGGTTTTATACAAACCGGGGGTTTTTATGAAAAATCGCGCGGTTAGTATAAAATATAGCGAACGGGCTGAGCAGGTCAAGTTGCTGCTAACCCTAGCCGCCTCTCCTCAATTTCTGTCCTTCTCTGGCATCCAGGCAGATCCAGATCTGCTCCGCCGCTTCTCCGAATCCCGTTCGACGGGAAATTGTCCGCGCGTTGCGGCGATCATTGCGGCGAACGGCAGAAGTTTCGTAGGCTGCGAAGAACGAGGAACTCGAGGATATCCGTCGTGGGGAGGATCGCGTGGACTTCGCTAGAGGCCGGGCGCTTGCGCGGCTTGCGGTGTCATACCGACGGAACCGAACGGTTGCGGATTCGAATCCGCACACGGTGAGAACTTCGATAATCCGATTATCGTATTTTAGATCTTCGAAATGGGAAAACGGATCGCTGTAAATATTTTATTTTCCGCTGCGTGAGCGATCCGGAGAAACCGAGAGAACCCAACATTCCCATCACTTGTTCACCTTGTTGTATCCTTCTCTATTTACTTCTTCAAGAAGCTGTAAAAAATCCCAGGTGGGTAAAGGTAATGGAAGAGATGAGAATTCGGGAGAAAAATGGCACTGAGAACTCGTAGATCCTCCAGAAGGGGGAAACTAGTTGGTATAGCTTTGACGCTGCAATGGAGAGGTATAAAGCAGGACTTGGCACAGGGGGTTATACAGACCTACGTGATTGACCACCAAGACCCTCACACCAGTGGCAAAGGTCAAGCATGTGACTGTCATTCCCAATCCTGTTGGCTACTTTATTGTCTTGATGTAAAAAAAAATACATTTCTGAATGGTTGTAGAAGGCACCATATAGACTGAAGAGGTGTATATGCATCCCCATCCAGGATTTGAGGCCAAAGGAGTTTGCAGGCTGAACAAGGCACCGTATAGTCTGAAATAGTCCCCAAGAACTTGCTTTGCCAGATTTAGTCTAGCTATGGTTTGCTTTTGCTGCACTGTTTACAAAGTGAAAAGATTGATATGTTATTACCCTTCCTGTGTATGCATATGATATGGTTATCAATGGAGACAATGAGAGGTAAATTCAGATGTTGAAGGACAATCTAGCAATGGCAAGGGAATTTGGGATAAAAGATCTTGGTCATCTCAAATACTTCCTTGGCATAGAGGTGCTAGATATCTGAAAGACATTTACCTTTGTCAATGCAAATGTGCCTTAGATTTGCTCAAGAAAACTGGGAAATTGGCTTCAAACCAGTATAGACACCTGTAAAAGCCAATCATGGCTTGAATGAGTTGGGTTCAGAGCCTTTCTCAGAAGCCTCCAGAGACATGTATCAATAGTTGGTGGGCAAACACCTCGATATGTCACTCGCATGACAGATATTGTCTATGCAATGAATGTGGTCGGTTTAATGCTTCAAGGGAACCACATTTATAAAGGTTGTGGGTCTGATACTTAGGTTTTATTGTTTTTGAAGGCTTATCACTTAAGAATTGGAAGGTCTGCTGATGTAGACTGGGCTAGATCTTGGGATGATAGGAGATCACTATTGGGTACTCTTCCTTCACTGGAGGGTACCTAGTGTTGTAAGATGAGTGGAAAGAAAAAGTACTATATGTAATTTAAGTGCTGAAGTTGAATACAGTGCTATGGCTTGTAGAATAATTGAATCGTTGTGGCAAAAAGTCTTGCTTCAAGACAGAGAGTTAAAAGTAGAGCTTCCCATGGGGTTGAATTAAATTGACAAGACTACAAGTAGCATTGTTATTATTCCTACTCAATATGATCAAAAAGCATATACACTGAAATTGATTGGTACATTATTCTAGAAAGACTGTATGCTGGAAAACTGCCTGCCATACGTTTGTTTAGGACACTTGATTCCAGATGTCTTCACCAAAGGGCTGTCAAGAAACCAGATCATGTCAGCTATGAGCAAGCTGTGCATGATTGACATCTATGCTCAGCTTAAGGGAGAGTGTAGGAAATAGCTGCATTTATCAGGGGCATTTTCCTTTTGTGTCTAATTTTTTTTAGCCTGTTTTCTTACCAGTCAGCTTCTTGAGAACAGCTGTATTAGTTTTATTTGTAGTTTTAAGTGAGGATGCTATATCTACATATACTTGCCTTTTCCGTTTATTAATGATATGTGGTAATATTCCATCCACTTTAAAAAAATTCTGGTTTTTTATGCTGATAGAATCTTTCTTATAATGAGTACTTTATAGTTGAGGAACTATGGATGCATCTTAGCTGCTGCAATTCATTACATATAACAGAATCATATATTCTCTGTTGTGTTTCTCAGATCCTCAAGGCAATGGGGCTGCCAAGAATGTCATCTGCTGCAATGCAGCTTCTCATTGATATTGGATATTTTCCTGTGCATGTCAATCTTGATCTCTTGAAATTCAACATTTGTACTGACTACTCTGATGAAATGCTTTTGGAAGCTGAGAACTTGCTGTTTGCATCCTCTGATCCAGATGAGGTACTTGTTTCGTTTCCTCTATGTCTGTGTGCTTTCACATTTCTTTACTATCTTTATACCTGAACATGTACTAACAATTTGGATATGCCTAAAACCTTTAGATTAGTAGTGCAGTTTTCTCTTCTGGGTAAATTGCATTCCACCATGTGCATGTGTTTTTTTTTTAACCTTTTTCAATTGTATTCAGGTGGATCGAAAGGATCTTACGTCCTTGAAGGTCTATGCTATTGATGTTGATGAAGCTGATGAGGTAAAACAGAATCCATATTGGATTCATTGGAACAAATGCTATGATTTCCTTCACGATCCTCTGCACCCAAGGCTTGCCAATTTTCATTTGATAAAATACTATTGTGAAGCTCAATCTGGTTAAAAATGCAGCTTGATGATGCGTTGAGTGCTATGAAGCTGCAAGATGGCAGAATTAGAGTTTGGATACATGTTGCTGATCCCACTCGTTATGTTCAACCGCAGAGCCTAATTGACAGGTTTCCAGATTTGGAAAACAGAGGAAAATATTGCAAAATATTCCGGAAAAGAAAACTGCTGATGTAAGTTGACAATATGGTTCTTTATTTTTTTTAGTGATTTCCTTTCTTACGCTCAGGGAAGCAAGGCGAAGAGGAACTTCTATTTTCTTGCCGACTGCCACTTTTCCTATGTTTCCTCAAAAACTTGCCATGGAGGGAATGAGTTTGCAGCAGGGAAAGCATTGCAACGCTGTCAGTGTATCCGTCATACTGCATCTGGATGGCAGGTAAACAGCAAATGCTTTTTCACTTAGTTTCATCAAGATTTATTTCATACGTTCTGGGTGATTATTCATGTAATGTTTAACTTTTTAGTGTTTAAGGATATTTCAACCTTCATGGTTTCTAGTATTGCAGAATACACTGTATACAATTCCATCATCAAACCTACCTACATGTTGACATATGAAAGTGCAACTGAATTGCTCCACTTGAACCTTGAAGAGGAGGCTGAATTGAGTATTCTTTCCGAGGCTGCTGCTCTCCGGTTACGATGGCGCTGTCAACAGGTTGAGCTTTTTATCATACTAGTTGTCCTCCTTGATTTGTCAGTTAACTTAGAGACCATATCTTGTGATGTTAATAATATTTGGTGTCTAATGAGCTCGCAAAAGTCTTCTTTTTTTTCAGTCGGAGCACTTGGATCAGAATCTGTGTATCTTGTTTAAAAAAAGAACTGGTCTGAAATTTATACATGTATAAATACATACACTAATTCAAATGTATTTACACACATGCTGCACAGTTCCAAGAATGGGGCTGATGCACCCAATCCATTTTGATGGGGTTGGGGGGGGGGGGGGGCGCATCCCAATTCTGACCATTCCTTTATGTGGTAAAATCTTGAAAATGAAATTTATCACCTCTCGGAATTGCCAAGGACAGGTCTAGCATTCTAGCATCAGGATAAGAAAGGGAATATGTTTGGATAATACTTAAGCCACAAAGTGACTGGTCCAACTAATGTATATTGCCTACGGTTTCTTATATTCAAGTAAGAAGAATGGACAACTTTTCAAGCTCTTGGACAAGCAATATTTGTCTAGATAAACAAAATCCAAGCGATAGGCTGATAGCTGAAAATCATACTAATAAATAAATATGAAACCATCACAAACATGAGAAATATGGTGGTATTTGTTTCCAAATTTAGTTGGCATTTTTCACTGTGGGGCACCATGTTCTTTTGTGGATTGTTCCGTTTATATTGTGCATGCTTAGCAAGATGAACATTTGGGCAAAACTCCTGCTGGTATTTGTTTCCAAATTTGGTTAGCATTTTTTTTTGCTGTGGGGCGCCATATTTTTTTCGCTGTGCATGCTTAGCAAGACTTGAGGGGCGTTTGGGCCCATCAACGCATTTGCCACAAAAAAAGGGGCAGATCATATATCAAGTGGTACACTTCAAGTATACACCTGCTATTTCACTGGCACAAATCTTCAAAATTTGTCGGAAAATCCAGAAGAAATAGCTGCTATTGTAAGCCGACCTAGCCCGACATCCCAGTTAAGGCAATAGACCGGGGGACTCACATCAGCAAGTTGGAGTGATACTGGGCTTACTCCTCTGGACCAATAACAACATCAACCTCCTTAGCTACAACTATTAGGGACATGGGGTCACAACATGAAGACCTGCTCCAAGAAGGAGAAGAAATTAATACCGTTAGAGGGAATGGTCAGCAAGACCACCTTAAGATTGGCTAGACCTTGGCCAAAGTTCAACACAAACTCTTGAAGAAGAGGTTGCATATCTCAAAACTATGATAAATGCTATGATGCAGAATTGGCCGAATATGGGCCAGCTATCTCGGTACCATAAAAACATCAACAACCCGAATTGGCATCCACCATCAATTATCCTGCAGCTCAATCTGTACATGCACCTGCAATTCAAACATCAGTGCAGCCTCATCAAGATCAGTCGATTTCTTCATCGGCCGGGGGCACATTAGCACCTTAGAAAGATTTTGATAGAACAAATGTGGAAGCCAGGCTAGCTCCGAGGGTAACCGTGATTGACACAATCAACAATGGTGATTGACACGATCAGATCGTTAGATTTAAATCAATGGTCTTGATCAATCACATGGGACCATCAGATTGGTGTTAATGATCACGTTTGACATGATCAGATCGTTGGATTCAGATTGATGGATTCAGATTGATGGTCTTGATCAATCAAATGGGACCATCAGATTGTGTTAACAATCACGATCGACATGGTCAAATCGTCGGATTTGGATCATTGGTCTTGATCGATCAAATTGGATCATTATATTAGTATTAATGATCATGATCGGCACAATCAGACCGTCAGATCAAACTGTCTGGTTATGATTGACAAGACTACACCATTGGGTCTATGTTTTGATAATCTTGATTGATACGACCCGACCGTCATATCCATGGAAGGCAGGATCGGCCTATTTGGATCGCGATCGGCCGGTGCCAATCCGGCCGGAATCGGCCGATCCTGGTCAATTTGGGCCACTTTCGGCCGATTCCGTCCGATCCGAGGCTGATCTGGATCTGGATCGGTGGGTCCCGATCCGGCCGGCTGATCCGATCCACAATTCCCTGGTCAGATCAAGCTTGATGATTGTGATGGACATGATCACACCATACGGTTAATGTTTTGATGGTTTGATCGACATGATTTGACCATTTGAGCTATTGTCAGGTTTGATTGATATGATCACATCATCAGATTAATGTTTTAATGGTCCTGATCGACATGATCAGGCCGTCTGATTGATAATAATGGTCATAATTGGCGCAATCAGACTGTCAAATTGATATTAATGACCCTGATCGACATGATCAGACCGATCAGATTGTCAGACTCATGCTTAAGATCATGATTAAATTGATCAGGCCTGCAGATTTAAGTTTATGATTGCAATCTTTATGATCTGTCCATTAGATTTGAGTCTATGATTGTGATCTTAATGATCAGGCCATTGGATTTTAATCTATGGTTGTGATCTTGATCATGTAGATCTTATTTTGATTGCACATGGTCTGCATATGTGATTAACCTACGTAATTAATCACACATAATCAGCATGATCAAAACTATATGATACACATTGTATACAATGTGTAATCAATGATCAACTGTTTAACACCATTCATAGCTCATCGTCTTTCTCACTTTTCCTCACTCGTCGTGGAATCTGCTTGCATCACCTTTGGCTCGTAAGTGGTGGCCACTGGCCAGCCATCACTAGTATGGATACTTGGCTACTCCAGTCGCCTTCAAGAGTTTCATGCTAGTGCTTGGTTCTCCCTACTTCTTAATGGTTGAGTCGGCCCAACAGCCAACTAAACCTGCTACCGAGGATAATGGCTCAGGCAACTACAACAAGCACAACAATAGGACTAATACTTGGGCCTTTCATTGCTGTAAGCCCAGAATGGATTCACTGCCACTGGTGGCACCCTCTTTTGCTGCCACCAAATTAGAATTGTCTGATCCAAGGGATCCAACAGTTCCCCACAAAGAGGAAAGGTAACGCATGGTAGTCATGTGAGGCCAACTTTGATGCCTTGCAACCCTGCAACCTACGCTACCAGGCGATGGGGTGCCTCATTTTGGTGCTCTCCTTCCAGTCTTCCCCAATGTTTCTTCTGTTTCTTGTTCAAGAAAACAGCATCGTTCTCAATACCCTTGATTGTATTTTCCCTTTACTTGCTTCATTTGTTGATTGGCAGGTTGGACGGTCTTTTATGCTCATTTTAAAGTGCATCAAACCTTCAAACATCAATTTTGTGATGTCTTGGAAGTGCTAATCGATCTGATACCCTCTCCGTTCTTCTCTAAAAGATTCTCGTTTGAGCGAAGTTGATTACCTCTACAATAAACAGAGAACCCATGGTGGATGAGAGAGAATCCATGGTAGATGAGAGAGGAGAGTGCCATCATGTGAGATTAGAAAGAAGTCTTGGGCGCATGAGACTGAAGGATTCTCCTGTTAAGGACCCTTGTGAATTGGAAGTTTTGGAGGATTCTTTTGTTGAGGATCCATGGTGTTGATCAAGATGGGGAGTTGTAGGCCTAGGGGGGCATGGGACGTGGCCTCGCGTGCCGTCCAATGCACCACTTTTCTTCGTCAGTGGAACCATCGGATTTAGGAGAATCAACAGTCCTGATTTGGTGGCAATATAAGAGGGTGCCATCGGTGGCGATGGAACCCCACTCCTATATATATATATATATATATATTACAGTCCGCTGCTAGGGTTTTGTCTGCTGCTAGCGGACTGTATTCAAGGCCCTCGGATGAACATCTGAGGGTGAGAAAATAAAAAAAGAAAAAGAAAATGATTCCGTGTGGAGAGAAACCTCTCCGTGACATGCCCGTGCGAAAGCACTAGGCCTTGCCCCTCCATGAATTTTAGGTGCTGAAGGTGCCGCAACATCCCTGAAAAATAGGATCTGCTGGCAGCGGATGCAAATAGGGTAGCGCATAGTAATAGCTCCATATATATATATATATGTATAGAATCATGCTCTGCCTCCTCAATGGATTAGGAACTCATCTTCTTCAGTCAATGCAAGCCACTGGTGGCACAAGTGCCTTCGGTAAGCACTTTACTACTTATGTTGTTAGCATATATACAAGGATGGCAGTACCGGTACCGATATTGGTGGGTACCGGTACCGGCCCGGTATACCGGTACGTATCGGTATCGGCCGGTACTGCCAACCATACATATATATATATATATTCATGCTCTTCCTCCTTGATGGATCAGGAACTCATCTTCTTCAGTCAATGCAAGCCACTTATAGAGCACAAGTGCCTTCGGTAAGCACTTTACTGCTTATGTTGTCAGTATAATATTCAAGTCTCTTCTAGTCGAAGGTGAAATTCATCTTTAATTGAAAATCACAAACATGGCTTATGTCCCAAAGAACCGTAATAGTGGGAGAACTATGAGTCCTCCTAAATGGATGTTGTATGAAGATACAAGCGACAATAAGAGTATTGAAAATGAAAAAATATTTTTATTCAAACTTTTTATCAATGACTGGAATATGTAGTATCTTGGTGTTAGTACTACACTCATAGTACAAGTACGATGTTGTACTATGAGAATATGACGCTAGTACCAAAGAGGGTATAGATTCTAGTATGAGAATATGACGCTAGTACCAAAGAGGGTATAGATTCTAGTCATTGACAAAAGATTTCAATAAATTTTAGTACTCTTATTGTCCTTATATCCAAAACTAGATAGTCCTCAACAAAAAAATGAGTGGTTCATACTTCTTAATAAGTATAACTTGGTAGACTTACTATTTTATTTACTATTGATAACTATTAATACTAATGTATCTAAAGGAAAAAAAAAAGTAAGAAAAAGAAAATTTTAGAGAGAGAGCGTGTGTTATAGAAAGACAACTTACTAAAAAAAGTGCCTTGAAGAGTCCATCTGATCATTGTAGAGTGCCACTTCCCATAGTCAAGTCAATAGAGAAGAGAGTTTAGACTTTAAACTTATAGAGAGAGAGAGCTTAGAGAGATAACGTGAGAAAATTTAGATAGAAAATATTAATTAGATAGAAAAAACTTGGAGAGAGAGAGAGGGAGAGAAAACTTAGATGGAGAAATATTAATTAGATAGATAGATAGATAGATAGAGAGAGAGAGAGAGAGAGAGGAGGGCACGTGGATGGGATGGAGAGTGGCCTTGGGGGTTTATATAGACCCCCCAAGGCCCAAACTCAATGGCTAGTTTGAAACTAGCTATTAGGCACCGGATTGGTCCGATCTGGTGTGGATCGGCTGATCCGGCATAGGGATCACCTGATCCTTGTCAAGGAACAACAGAGTGGGGTATAGGATTGGATCGGGCCGGCTGGAATCCAATTGGATTGGTGATCCAGTTCGATCCATGCTGATCCAGCAGACCATGATGAGATTAACTAACCAAATAGCCATAATATCATGATAACATTAGTTCATAATATGCCATCGTGTCATAATAACAACATATTAACATGTCATAACAGTATATGTCATCTTGTTATAACAACATGTTATTATGTCATAACAATATAGGGTTAAATTGGATCTTATAACCCAAGGCACACAGGAGAGTGAAGCCAAGGCCTTACCATTCAAGACAAGAACTGTGAGTCCTTCTCACAAGGAAACTCTCGATCTTCACCCTTGCTCCGTCTCTCTCGAATGGCCTCCCCTCAAGGGGTATTTACAGCGTTCGGAGGTGGCAGTTACCAAGCCTCTTACCACGCAAGCACACCTTCATCGGATGGCAAGCGTGGCACCCAAGAAAATTGAAAATTTGAAGTCTCATTACTTACCTTTTGTGCACCTTCATTGGGTTGCAGTTGAGTGAGAAGTTACTGTGGGATAAAGGTAAAACTTCAAACGATTCCTGTTTCCTCTGTCCTCACCGGATGCCAGTTATGCATGTATTTGCATTAAACGCAAACCATCCAATGGAGGTAGGCTAAAAAATCACATAAAAGCCATTTCTTTTATGGTCTTTTACATTTATTTTCCTTTTATCTTTTCACATGGGTAAGAAAATAATAAAAAACCCTCCCTTTTTTCATATATATATATATATTTTCTTGAATAACTAACTGTCAAGATAGTTAGTTGGGGAGGATGGAGGGACGCAGCCTCCTCCCCAACCCCCCCCCCCCCCCCCCCCAAAAAAAAATAAAATAAAATAAAAAATAAAATAAAAATAAAAATAAATAAAATTAAGAAGAAAAGAAAAGAAAAGAAAACCGCAGGCCTCCCCTCCCTGACCGGATGGGATTTTCTTATTCGGTGAGGATGGGGAGTCCCACCAAAGGTGAGATTCTGTCCACCTCCAGCAAGTGGGTCTTATCCTCTTCCCTCTTCTTTTTTTGGGTTCTTTTTTTTTATTATAAATAGAGGGCCGGCCCTCTTTCTCCTCTATTCTTCTGCTCTTTTGCTGATGCCACTGCTAGTTCTTGCTCCTGTCAAGCTGATGTTGGTGTTCTTCTTCTCTTCTTCTTTCACACACCCACTTTTCTTCAGATTTTGAAGTTTGATTGCCTCCTCTTTTTTTGTTTCAACAGCCTATTAGAAAGATATTTAAGTTTGTCCCTGTGGAATGTATCTTAGTCATGCAATAACTGACTTTAAGGTACAAAGAACAGTCTATCATGTTTATTGGAGGTAAATGCTTCCGTTTTCTAATAGGTAAACACCGCATGAATGCAATGTCTTTTGAACTTGGTAAAAGATTCACTTCTCTTTTATATGTATTTCATAATTCTGCTGAGTTGCTGAGTACTTGTATTTTATAATTGTGCTGTCCACAATATTAGCAAGTTATTTTTCAGGGTGCAGTAGATGCAGCCACAATAGAGCCGCGCATTAAGGTGTCTAATCCAGATGATCCAGAACCATCCATCAATCTTTATGTTGAGGACCAGGCTAGTCCTGCTATGCGACTCGTCTCTGAGATGATGATACTATGTGGCGAGGTTGTAGCCACTTTTGGTTCCTGCAACCTTATTCCTCTACCCTACAGAGGACAACCCCAGTCAAACATATCTATTTCAGCATTCTCACATCTTCCTGAAGGTCCTGTCAGGAACTCTGCTATTGTTAAAATAATGCGTGCTGCAGAAATGGATTTTTGGAAGCCCATACGCCATGGATCCCTTGGAATACCTGGCTATGTTCAGTTTACCTCTCCCATTCGCCGATATGTGGACCTTCTTGCACATTATCAGGTTGGTTCCTCAGTGATACATAATTTGCAAAGCTAAGCACTCTTCTTTCTTGTGGCTTGATTGTAAAATTATAACTATCATTGTATGGGTGCATATTATGGCTTTTGATGGGAGATGTATTTTTGAGAGAATAAGAATGTGAAAACTGATGGCTGTGGAGATTCTTGATATATTAAGTTGTTTTCATTTTTGAACGCATCTCCTGAGATTCATGTTTTATTATTTTACAGTTTGTGAGCTCAAGCTGAAGCATATTAGTCTTTTATTATATACGTGGTTTCAAATATTGGCATTAGGATTCAAATTAGAGCTCAAATCTGATCCAACCAGATGGGGAGACTAGATTGATGTTTTTAATCTTTTTTTAATTGTACATTATATGAAAGCAGGTTTTAAGGTTTATGTGGGGATTATCACTGTGTTATAAATATAGGCATTTGTAATACATGACTGAACTCCATGCTCTTTTGCAGGTGAAAGCTTTCCTTAGGGGAGATCCTTTGCCATTTTCAGCTAGTCAGTTGGAGGGAATTGTGGAAGTTGTGAACATTCATGGCAGAGTAGCTAGAAGGCTCAGCAACAGTAGCCTGCGGTATTGGTTGCTGGAATTTTTAAGAAGGGAACCTAGACAAAGGATTTTTCGGGCTGTGGTTTTAAGGTTCATAAAAGATCGAATGGCATCAGTTCTTCTGCTAGAGGTAGCTAATTAATAGCAAATGGATTGCTTGTGATTTTCAATTACCTGGTTTTGGGCTTCTGTTTTACCTTTTCTTATTATCAAGTGGACAACTGCTCTTCTTGTTACAGTTTTCTCCAAAATTTCATAATCAGGCTTTTGTTTTTCTGTGGTCTATCAGTAAAAAAGACTGGGATGCTATAACTTCATGGTTGGGATGAAAAACTTTTTTTTTTTTTTTTTTCTTCAATGGTCTTTATCCAGGAAAATAAGCTAGACCATGCAGTCTTTTGTGATTATGCTTGTCCGCGGTGTTAGGATCAGCACGTCTTTTTGCCTGCAACTGGCATCTGGATAGATTGGATGGCTTGAAGGATTATTCAATGCTATGGCAGTGAAATGGCACTAAATGATTATGTTGCAGACCTGGCAATTTTCCATTTTTTGCACCAAGATGTAGCAAAAAATTGTCTCCTTGTTGTAGTATTTAAAGAAAGATATGTAGGCCAATCATTGATGGAGAGATTCCAGCTATACAGTGCATATGTCAAATAAATAGCTGTAAGCGATCTTGATCAATTTAATTCCCTGGGTTTCTAGTTTTCTCATACGCTTGATGGTGCTTTACCTCCCAGTGATAATAGGGCATACTGTCTGCATGATTTTTCTAACCTTCTCAGCCCACATAAACTGATAGTCATTCAATGTTTCACGTACATGTGCGGTTATATTATGCTTATCTATCTAATCCCAATGGCTGATTTCGCCTTCCTTTTGTGCACATTTCCTAGCCCACCATTATTCTTCTCTCGCTTTTTGGTAGGTGGAGAGGTAGTTTCTCATATTGTCAGTGAATTAAGATACATTTCCTCTAAGGCTTCTTTTCGATAGTTTCATTTTATATAATCCTAGGAAAAAAAACCTTCTTAGCACCTTGTAACTTTTCTCATATGTTCACAGAAAATAAAATGTATTTGGTTTTGTATGCTCTGGGTCAAGTGTTTTATGTATATGCCGGAAATATTCCGTCAAATCAATCAAGTGTGTATGGTCATCACTTATCAATCTATTCAGCATGACCTATTCAAGTGCAAGTAAAATCTCGTGCTGACCTAATGCACTTGCCTATGGCAGGTTATTTATTTTAGCAGTAATTAAACTTGACTTTTTGTCGTTAACAAGGAAGAAGTATGGAAGAAATGCTGTATAATTGATTGTTTGACATGTAGGACGTGTGGAAGATAGAAGTTAACCTATTGTTAATGTATATGTGAGGGTATCTATGTCTACACATATTTTAGATAATAACATCTTATTATAGTGTGCATGAAGTTGCAAAACTGCTACTAATGTGTGATGCCTTTCTTTTCACCAGTTTGCTTCAACTTTTCATTGGGTGCTTTCCCCTGGGAATTAGATTGTCTTTTTCAATAGTCACCATGGTTTTGGCTTGTGAATGCACTGTTGCCTTACAACATGCTATCACCTTAAAGTCACTATCTTGTTTTTCTTTCATTGAATGTGCGGTTATGTTATTTGTTTGCTTCACTAGTGCTTTCATTATCATCATTAGAGCCTTATCATTTTTTAGGGGTTGGCTAAATGAATCCTTTGCTATTTTAATCTAAGGCCATGTTTGTAATTACGTAATGAGGTTGTCTTTTTTGTCTATATCATAGCATCTTATTTTAAGCCTTCTTGGATGTTTACGTCCGAAAGATGAAGAAATAAGGTGTACTGAACAATTGCCCAAAAATGAAATGGTGGAATTTAAAAGGAGAGAATTTAGATGCCTTTAGAAAGTGTCTATTAAAGAAAAATATATGAGATTCTAAGGGAGAAATTAACATAATATGGAATAGAATGGCTACTTGTATAAACAGAGTAGCAAAATAAATCTTAGGTGAATCTAAAGGTAAAAGAGTTCTTAGAAAAGCGACATGGTGGTGGGATAATAAGTTCAAAAATCTATTATGGTTAAAAGAGAGTGCTTTAAAACGTGGCCAATGAGTACGATCAAACCTTCAAAGATTATAAAATTCAAACACTTAGAAAATAGTTAGTGAAGTTAAGTTAAAGGCTTTTGAGGAATTGCATCATAAGTTAGAAATCTGATAGGATGAAAAAGATATATATAAATTTGCTAAACTAAGAGACAAAATGAGTAAATATTTTAATCATATTAGATGTATTAAGAGAGAGGATGGTAGAGTTTAGTAAAGAATTGCGAGATTAAGGAGAGATGAAGTACTTATTTTGAAAAATTATTAAATGGGAATCAATTCAGAGGTTAAACTCGTGAAGAAACCAATGAGTTTAGTTGAAAAATTAATTATTACTATTTTCGACAGATTAGAGCTTTAGAAGTCGAAGATGCTCTAAAAAGAATGAGAGTGGGTAAGGCCCTTCAACTAGATAGGATATCTATTGAAGTTTGAAAAATTGTAGGTAGCATAGATATTAAGTGGCTTACTGAATTTTTCAATAAGATTTTAAAAGAGAGGAGAATGTCGAATGACTGGAGAAGAAGTATTGTATTCCATTCTTTAAAAATAGGAGATATTTAAAATTACAATAATTACAATAGAATTAAACTTAGGAGTCATACTATGAAACTTGGGGAGAGAGTAGTAGAGAAGCATCTTAGGCGTGTTATTAATGTTTCAGAAAATCAATTTAGGTTCATGCCTAGTAGGTCTACTATGAAAGCTATTTTTCTATTGAGACAATTGATGAATAAATATAGAGAGATGAGGAAAGATTTATATATGATTTTTATTGATTCAGAGAAAACTTATGATCATATACCTAGGGAGTTAATTTGGGAGACTTTAAAGAATAATTGAGTATATAAATGATATTTTCATGTGATTAGAGATATATATGGGAGAGCTTCTATGAACGTGAGGACTATTGCTGGAGAGACATTAGAGTTTCTTGTTACTATTAGATTACATCAAGGGTCAACATTAAGTCCTTGTATTTTTATTTTAGTTATGGATAAGGCCGCTAAACACTTGCATGGTGACATCCCTTGGTGTATATTATTTGCAGATGATATTGTTCTAGTTGATGAGGATATTAAGAGTTTGAATGATAAACTAGAATAATGGAGATCTGCTTTGGAATCTAAATGTTTTAAGATTAGTCAAACTAAGATAGAATATATGAAATGTAATTTTAATAACAGAAAGATTGACCAAGTAGATTTAGTTATCATCGAGGATCAAGTTATTATTAAAAGTAACAACTTTCGATATTAGGATCTATTATTCAAGATAGTGGAGAGATCTAGGAAGATGTCATTCACAGAGTCAAGGCGGGCTGGTTGAAGTGGAGAAGTGCATCTGGAGTCTTTTTTTATCGATGGATCTCCTTAAAACTCAAAGGTAAGTTTTATAGGACAGCTGTAATATCTACTATGTTATATGATTCCGAATGTTGGACTGTGAGAAGGGATCATGTTCAAAAATTGTGTGCTGCTGAGCTGAGGATGTTGAGGTGGATAAGTGGTAAAACTAGAAAAGATAAAATTAAGAATGAATATATATATAAGGATTTAAGAGTAGTTCCCATTGACATTAAGCTTAGGGAGAATAGGCTGCGATGGTTTAGTCATATACATCGTCACCCAAGTTCAGTACTAGTTAAGAGGTGTGATAGTTTTAGAGTGGAGGAAGGTAGAAGACATCGAATAAGACTTAAAATGAGGTGGTTGGATGTAGTTAGAGAAGACTTGGCTTTGCTACGTGTTACTTCTAATTTGGCACTGGATAGATTAAGATGGCGGGACATGATTCATGTAGCCGACCCCATTTAGTTGGGATAAGACTTTGATGATGATGATGATATTCTAACTGACTCAAAGCTTAGATGATGGTGCGTATTTCCATGACATCAAAGCCTATTCTTTGTAAGGTAAAATCAGTTGGAGTTATACTGTAGTTTCCATGTATAAATTCATTTCTAATCTTATGCTTTTCTAGTCTTTCTACATATCCATCTCAAATCTCAACATCCTCATCTCTGCCACGCATTTTCTATGGGTGCTCTTTTGTCGCCACCCAACACTTCAGTCCCATACAATATAGCAGGTCTCACAGCTATTTTATCCCTTTTAACTTTATTATTATAAAATACTGTAGATGCATTTCTCCACTTCAACCATTATGCCTTTACTTGGTGTGTGACATCCTCCTCAAATCTTCCCACTTAAATAATAGAAAATAATTATTAAAACACAACTTTTATTAATAACTTGACCATTAAACATTACAAAATCCTTTTAGTCTTACCTTTATGTTACTGAATTTATGTTCCAATTATCCGGGCTAATTCAATTAATTCTAAAAGCTTTGGATTCCAAAGGTTAATTTTTTTTATCTTCCCTTATGGTACAGCTTTTATCTTCCCGTTCTCTGTTGTTCTGACTTAGCATTTATACCTTCTATATATTCTCATCAATTAAAACAATATCATCTGTGGATAACATGGACCAAGCGATTATCATGTAAATGTTTATTTGTCTCATTTATATGTAAAATAAACTTGTGTGAAGTTTGTGTGCCCTTGATATTAAAGTAATAAAAAACTCTCGTGTCTCCCTAGTAATGGTTTCCACCTTAGTGAAAGTCTTCTCGTTCATATCATTAACTGTGTGAACATGAATGAGCACATTCTCAGATTTGGCAGCTGTGTTCGTCTTTGTGCATGCGTCTTAAAAAAATGGAGCATTCTCCATGACGGGGTATTCTATATACAGAAAAGAAGAAGAGAGTTACAAACTAGTAATGGAAGTGGAAAAATTACAGAATCAGCACATTCTCAGATTTGGCAGCTGAGATTTGTCCAGACAGTGTGCACCCCTTGCTAGCCTGAGTAGTGTGGATGGTACAAAGAATTTCTGCATTGATAATTGCGCACAGCCCCGATTGGCTAAAGTATCTGCCATTGTATTTGCCTCTCTGAGTATGTGCTTGGTGATGTCTCAAATAAATTCAGCAATGAGGAAAGTTCTGACCACACTGCATGAAGTGCCAGATGTGCAAAATCCGTGTTGAAGTAGGTGAGGCAGACGTTGAGTGCATCTCCAAGAAATCAACTTTGAGCTGTAGAGAAAACTGTAAAGGCAGTCCATCAAAGACTACCATGAAAGCTCTATTAACTATTTTCTTAGTATTCATTTTTACAATTCTGTATTCTTTTGAGTCATGATTGTTTCTATTGTGTTGTTATACCTTGAAGTACTGTCTCTTTTGTTGAAGTCTTTTTACCTCTAGATTGACTAATGATTTCTTTAGCTACTCTTAGTTCATTTCTTTCCATGTATATTATTTCATCTGCCAAACTTATATTATCGTTATTGAATGATCTTGTAGGTGGGCATTCAAGCTTCTGTTTCATTATCAATTGGAATACATATTGGCGATGAAATAAATGTTTGTGTGGAAGAAGCCCATCCACGGGATGATATCCTGTTAATCAGAGAAGTGGGTTTTGTACACTGAGACTCTTTAACAGTCATTTAAGTGCTGAAGTCACCCTTGAGGGGCATTCTGAAACTCTTACACAGTGAGGGTATCTCTTAAAATGCTAGTAACATTTTGCTAATTGCCCCAGTCTCAAGAAAACCAACGCCTGCTCTGTTGGCCTTCAAGGCTCTAACAAACCAACATTCTTGCGTGCCATGAAGTCATTATGAGAGGTTCCTAAGTAGGTCAAGGATTCAAAAATTGATGCTATCCAAGTATGGGAGCCTCCACAAGATTTCACTTTCAGAACAAGGAAAGGAAGCAATTCCCATTTGGCCTCGAGATATCAAGATTCCTCTTCGGTTAGAAAAGATGACCACTGGCTCCAGGTGGCTAGTAAACAATACTAAGGCTCCGGGTAGGAGTTCGGGTTTGTTCATGGACAATCGGCATAGGTGTGGGTTGCTGTGTACTTTACTCACTTGCATATAGCCATTTACATAGAAATGTTGACGTAGTCTGCTTCTGAAGAGATTACTTCACGAGGCCTATGATGGGTGTGCAAAATACCATTTTAATTTTATTGGCGGTGCTTTAATTTTTGGAACTAGGCGCATCTTACTCGTGTAAGTAAATACATCAGGCAGTTTAGCACCCAATTTCTTAGGCACTTTTAGCCGCAGGTTTTGCTGTGATTATTATGGTTTAAAGGATCACAATATGTCTACTCTGATCTAGCCTCCCAAACTGTTATCACAGGGACATCTTGTTCTAGTATTACAGTGGATGCTGATGACAAAGGAGGCTCTTGGCAATCCTCGTTTGAAATTTAATCAAAATCTGACTGGGCCTCTTGTACTTGATTGTGGTCGATTAGGCCAGGCGTGAGTTCTCGGGCCAACTTACAGTAGCCTTCAACACTAACAGACTGAGAATTTTCACAAATTTCTTTAATTTTTAGTCATTTTATAAGAAATGTTTAGTATAAATTTCTAAGGTCATGAAGATTGTGATTACATATTTCAAGGGTCAAATAACATATCTCAGATCATAATACATAGGAATTAAGCTTTATAAGCTGATCGGGTTGTGGAATTATGACATAATATAATGCGGCTCTAATAGAAGAATAGTTGTGTATGAGTAATTGGTTGATCGTTTTGATTGATTGCACAGTCAGTGCTCAAGAAGGAAAGGTTGGCAGCCTTGCCAAATTCAATCAGTCAAATTTGGCATTGATCGTCAGTTGTTCCTTAAAAATAATGTAAGATCCAAATTTCAAAATAATCATGCTGATTTGCACAAATATTTTTGTAAAGATGAAGATGAATCATCCAATCAAATAGAAATAACCGCTTATCATGGGTAAGTTGATCGTGTACCTACTTGGCCAAACTTTTGCATGGTTCTCCTCGGCACAAATCCTCAGGAGCTCCTAGCCCTCTCCCACCTTCCTAGTTTCTTTTCCTTCCTTTTGAGTGAGAATTAATATAAGAGAATCTCCCACCTCATGCAGCCAATCTTTCGACAGAAGATTGAACACCAAGAGTGTGAGAAAACAAGCTAAACAGAAATATTTTCTAACTTATATTTTTGTCAAACCCCATAGCTTATTTGTGGTGGTTTCTGCGCCAACAGACTTATGCTTTGATTCCGGAATGTGTTTACTCAGATTCCCACCATAACCGGACTTTCCTTTTGCTTGCAATTCTAACTAGAAATGTAGGGACATACATTTTCGAAAAAGTGCATAGAACCTACCCCCCTCTAGTATGCTTTTATAACCTAAAAACTTCTGCATTAGAAAAGCTAATGAATGTGAAATTGTGACCAGCCGAAGGCTTTCTAATGGTTTACATTTCACGACATTTGAATTTTCCTGTCAGAAGTTATACCTTTTAAAAGTGGAGTAACGCCTAAGGTGACGTTTGATAAAACTTATTTTAAATATTTGAAGTCTAATTTCCTATGTATTTTCTAAATCTTTAATTAAAAGTGTATTTAAAAATAATAAGAGTTAAGTGGGAAACTTGTTTGGTAACCAACTTAATTGACATTTCAATTAGTATATTGTATTACAAAAATATCTTTAAAAACTTAAAAATACTCATGTTCTTATTCTTTTTTGTTTTACTACAGTTGAAATCAAGTGGATATGTGACTTTTACATATCTATTCCTCTTATTATAATGTTTACATCTCTAGGCCTCCAACTTTTATATTCTGCACAAACAACCTTAAATGCTTAAAAATACTCGTACTTTTGTTCATTTTTGTTTTACTATAGTCGAAACCAACATATATGTGACTTTTACATATGTATCCCTCTAATTATAGTATTTAAATACAAGTCCCAAACCTTCATTAATTTGCAAACATATCCTTAAAAACTTAAAAACACTTATACTTTTTTTATTTATTGTTTTATTACAATTCAAATTAACGGGACACTTTTCTAATACAGTGAAATTGTGACCAACCAAAAGCTTTCTAACGGTTTACATTTCAGGACATTTAAACTTTCTGGTTAGAAGTTATGTCTTTTAAAAGTGGAGTAATGCCTAAGGTGACGTTTGATAAAACTTATTTTAAATATTTGAAGTCTAATCTCCTATCAATTTTTTAAATATTTAACTAAAAGCGTACTTAAAAATAATAAGAGTCAAGTAAGGAGCTTGTTTGGTAATCAATTCAATAACGTCTCAATTAATATATTGTTTTACAAAAATATCCTTAAAAACTAAAGAATACTCATACTCTTGTTCTTTTCTGTTTTATTGCAGTTGAAATCAAACGGGTATGTGACTTTTACATATCTATTCCACTAATTATAATATTTACATCTAGGTCCCTAACTTTTATATTTAGCACAAACAACCATAAATGCTTAAACATATCACACTTTTGTTTTTTTTTTGGTTTTATTACAGTTGAATCAACATATATGTGACTTTCAAAAACATATCCCTCCAATTATAATATTTACATATAGATCCCTAACCTTCATTAATTTGTACAAGTATCCTTAAAAAAATATTTATACTCTTGTTCTTTTTTGTTTTATTATAGTTGAAATCAACTAGATACTTTTCTAATGCAGTGAAATTGTGAGCAACCGAAGGCTTTCTAATGGTTTACATTTCACGACATTTGAACTTTCCTGTCAGAGGTTATGTCTTTTAAAAGTGGTGTAATGTCTAAGGTGACGTTTGATAAAACTTATTTTAAATATCTAAAGTCTAATCTCCTATCTATTTTTTAAATCTTTAACTAAAAGCATACTTTAAGATAATACGAGTTAAGCGGAGAGCTTCTTTGGTAACCAACTTAATTGACATCTCAATTAATATATTGTTTTGCAAAAATATGCTTAAAAACTTAAAAATACTCATACTCTTGTTCTTTTTTGTTTTATTACAGTTGAAATCAAATGGATAACAGATTGAATGAGAAGATTGCGTAAGTTGATAAATTAATCATGAAATAAATAGTAAATAAAATAAAAATATTATTAAATTTATTGATCATGGAGTAGACATAAAGATAGAGCTTCTTACCTGATTAGTTGTAAAAATATTAAAAAATAATATACTTTTTAGTACAAAATAGATTATATTTAGAGTTATTCGCTTACCTTTTGAAGAATAAGAATTCAATCGCTTCCTATAGCTTCCTACCAAGAATAACCCTCTCTTCTTTCTTTTCTCTCAAGAAGAACACCCTGCACTTACCCACCAAGAAGATGTGTGGCCCTAAGAATTTCTAACACAAATTCAAGGCCTTATTTATAGTCAATTCCCTTCTCCATACTCACCACTAACTCCCTTTTCCCCCTTGGGGTCGGAGCTACAGTCTACAAGACTTTTTCTCCAAGTTAAATCGAATATGTGAGTTCATATCAGACCTACTTTTACAACCTGCACTTTTCTTTTCTAAAAATATCTAATTTTTACTCCTTTAACATCAGAATTAAAGAAAACTCTCTTCTACAAAGTTGTAAATATTTTCTCTCTTTCCAACGATAACAACCATGCAATTTTTGTTCTTTTATATAAAAAGTTATCTCTATTTTACTAACCTGATGTCTTGAGCACTCCAAACTCAGAAATCTGACAGATTTCATTTCAATCTAAAGATATCCAAATTCTAATAGTAAACAACTTATTTTGTAAATATAATCTTCATAAAAGTTGTAGCATTTTGAGTTATCTTTCTAATGAGAGTTATCTCATCTTTTTTTACATGATATTATACTTAAAATACCAAAATTGTGTCAAGTAAATCTATGCATGGAATCCTAGTTTAAGTAGGATTCAATTTATGATTTTTTTTATCCACAAATTAGAATCCTAAACATACTCAAATCGGTTGTCTTTCACTTCTAATCCAACTCTAATACCACTTTTAAAACATTTCAGGTTGTGATTTCCATTAGTTGCACTTTCTCTTCTTTCTTCATTCGAACCTTAGTTCCATTAGGACTTATTTCTCGCTGGCAGCCCTTTCTATAACTGATCATCAACATTTTTTATCCTTAAAATCTTTGAATTAATAAAAATATTCTTCTACAAAATTATATATCTTTCCGTCCTCTTTCCAACGGTACTAACCATGCCTCAATTTAAATTATGTACATAAAATTATTATTATTTTATTAAGTTGTTGTTCAATGTACATGAACTCAGAATTTAAACCAAGTTTGTGGATTGTTCTTAGTAGTATCATTGGACTAATAGACTTTCATAATCGGATTAATTGGATAATATCAAATTAGTCAAACTCACTAATGGGCTCTCCTACTTAGTTAATTGGTCTAACTTAAATTCATTCATTAATGTGTTATAAAGGTGTTGGGCATAACATTCTCTCTCCCTTAAAGAAATCTCGTCCTTAAATTTAAAATATCATAGCTTACAAAATAAGAATAGTTCTTCATTTTTTTTTCCATTTTTCATGTAGCTTCTTTTATAGAATAGTGGCAGCATAGAATCTTCACCAAAGGAATCACTTTGGTTCACAGTACATGTTCCTTATGATCTAAGATGCGAACTGACCCCTCTTTATGGGACAAATCTAAATGTACTTCTATAGGTTCATACTCATTCACATGAGATAGATCTGATATGTACTTTCACAGTATAGATATATGGAACATTAGGTGCACATTGGATAATGCAGGTGGTAACGTCAACTTGTAAGCAACCTCTCCAACTCATTGTAGGATCTCAAATGGTCCAGTGAACCTTGGTCTCAGCTTTACTTTCTTACGAAACTACCTCACACCTAAGTAGGTGATACCTTAAGAAACACATGATCACATACTTCAAAAGCCAATTCTCATATTCTGTTATCTGTATAGCCCTTCTGTCGACTTTATGCAGTAAGTAACTATTGCCTAATGATTTCAATCTTCTCAGAACAATCCTGAATGACATTTAGTCCCAATAAACTACTCTCACTAACCTCTGATTAGCAAACATGATCTACAAGATTTGCCATAGACTCATATGGTGCCATCCCAATACCAGCATGGTAACTGTTATTATAGGCAAACTCAATAAGTGGCAATTGATCATCCAATTACCATGCCATTCCAAGCTACACACTCTCAACATATCCTCAAGTGTCTTCCTAATATTCTAACAAATCAAGAGAATATATCAATAGTGCAGTACCATTATCAAATGAACTTATATCCCATGTGCTCTCTGTACCTTCTCATAGAAGTACTAATGATTAAAATATCAATGGCATAGTATGATTATAGTTACTCACCTCCAAAAGTAGATTTAAGATCATTGACATCCAACCAAACACAAGTCATAGACTTAAATAGGAGTCGCTTATGAAATTTGAGGCACTAACTTATCTAGCATTTTAAAGTATTAGCAGATTCTTTCTACTTTCTGAGTAACACAAGTGAATATAGATGAATGGACAATGTTAATTAAATCTATGAATGTATGTTGTAGTTAAGGCATTCCTTTCTACTAATTATAAAAGAATTAGAGATAAAAATAGGTCAATTTATAATGGCTAATAAACTTAGAGGAAATGTGTAAGTGGGTGGCACATATGCATCTTGTAGTTGGTTCTTTCCTTTAAAAGGATGCACTTGATACTCTTAACTTCCATCTATGCTAAGAATCTTCTTTGTATAACTGTAATTATTAGAACCAACTAAACATAACATCTACAATCACCTACCTCTAAATCTTCAAGTCATAACTTGAAACTAGATATTACCCTAATTGTTAATCTAAATTCAAAATCATATTAATCTTAAACTTCATCGTATCATAATCAATTAGTATGGCTTAAGATCAGATGACTGTGGATGCTTAGTGTCTCATAATTGCTCTGATACCATATTGTTACACCCCAGATCTGATTCATTTTTTTAAACTCAAGACTCTGACTATATAATCCAAAATAAATATCATAACCATAAATTAATCCAAAATATTCAAAACATAACCAATACCAAAGTCCACAAATTATAATATCGATCAATTAGTATCTAAATTCTTAATCTCATCAAATAAAGAAAAGTATATCAGTCACTCATCATTCCCTACTATATCAAACTACTAATTTGAAAGGTCGTTTGAAAATTTAACATATTTGATTTCCTACTTAGGCAAATCTTAAATCGATTTCTCCTAAAAAATGATTGGTCAAATTTACAAGTCCACACCTCAGTAGGCTTCAAACCATCCATATGACATAACATACAGTAATTTTTCAAATCACATTATTAATTAAACTAAGTACGATGATTTTGTATAGTTCTAAATATAGCTCAAATTAAAGAATGATAGAAAACGTGGTCACATATAGATTTACCAAATCAGAGGTATTTTCTAATAAAGCATAATCAGACCGAAATAACATGTAACTTAATAAGCATGATTGCTTAATCAAATTATAGTCAAAGATTACTTAGGAACAAATCATAGACCTCGTAGTTATGATAGAGCAAAAGATAGTTAAATAAGGACAAATGAATAAGCTAAACTCAAAGGACCTTAACATAACATTATGTTTTGATGTAGCCGAGGCTATCACTATCGGATTCTGGGGGGGAATCTGAATACCAGCCGATGATCGAGAGCCGAGAGGATCCGAAGCCGAGGGGAAGTCGAAGACGAAGGGCCTTCCTTCTGCAAAGAAGAAACCGTCAGCAGGGTCCTGGGTTGCAGCCCAAGATGACCCTTCGATGGTTAAGTCAGTCACTGATGAAAGACTTAATATTAGGGGAAGAGAGATGAGCTTAATAGCATGTTGTGTATACCTTTTCTGTAATGAATAGCGCTCCTTTTATAGCGGGAAGTGAGGGTTCCTTTTCTGTGGCGAGCGATGTAGGACTATTCTTAATTGTATGAAATGAAATGTCGTTTGTGCACTATGCTTGTGGGCTGTCAGCGTCTGTCCGACTGGTTAAGTGGGCCGAACCTACTTCGGCCGAGTTAGTGGTAGGGCCGCAGCAGAATAATCCCTACTCACCTTACCGAGTGGGTTGGACCCATCTCGGCCCAGTCGGCCCATTGGGATGCCAAGGCTGAATGAATTCTCAGACTTGATGTATGGGCCGAGTCTATCTCGGCCCAGTACGAATGTGGGTCGCTGAGATCAGACGACGGTAACCTGGCCCATGCGGGAATCGGGATTGGACCCAGTTGTTGGGCCCAGTCGGAATTTCCCCCATCACATAGCCCCCTACTCTCGGCATGTTTTGATAAGATAAGGTGCTGAGAGTACACTTGCATCATTATACTTTCTAAAAACGGAACCTCGCTTAGTGCTAAAGATGACCTTCGTCCGAAGCCGAGAGGTGGTGGCCAATCCTCGCGGACTGAGGGATCCTATCTAGAACCAAGAGGCGGATCGATTTTGAAAATAGTGGCGCCAAGTGAGGCGGCAACCAACTTGAAATTCCCGCCGAGCGGTTTGTCATTCGAGGAGTCCAAGCCACGTGGCAAGTATCTGAGGTGGTAGCTGAAAGGTTTGAAGATCTCGACCGCCGATCAGTCTGATTTGAAGTCCGCCAGTCAGCTCGCTGCATGAAGATTCAGGACACGCGACACACATATGAGGCGATAGCCGAAAGGTCGAAGGATCTCAGCCGTCAATCACTCTGCTTCGAATTTGCCGCTGCTCAGGTCATCATTCGAAAGGACGGGACACGTGGCGGGCATCTGAGAGGGACCGTATCGAAGGGTCAGTAGATCTTGGTCGTTGATCGTTTACCAGGCCCTCCTAGGGATTCCTATAAGTCGTCCCCCACCCCCCCCCGGGCTCCACAATGAGGCTTTGTTTCTTGCTTTCTCCCTTCGAGGTCTCGGCAGTGGAGCGCGGAGCGTTTTTGGAGTCGTCCCGAGAGCGCCTTGTCAAGCGGGGGTCCTGGGACGAGCGTGTCTTGTCATCGAGGATTCTCAACTAGTCTAAGGGTAAGCTTCTGCCCTTCGACTCTCTATGTTTGATGTCCCTTAGCTCCTCCCCCTTCTTGAGCAGCTCATCTTGCTCTCTTTCTAAACCTCCTCTTCAAGAAGTTTCCTTAACGTCCATCTTCTCGATCAATTCTTTTGCCTCCAATATGGCGGACGTGTTGGGTTCTCGGGGTTTCTCCGGATCTCACGCGCAGCGGAAAATAAAATAAAAACGGAGATCAGTTCCCGTTTCGAAAAGCTAAAAACTACGATTATCGGATAATCAATTCTCACCGTGTGCGGATTCGAATCCGCAACCATTCGGTTCCGTCGGTGCGACACCGCAAGCCGCGCAAGCGCCCGGCCTCTAGCGAAGTCCACGCGATCCTCCTTGCGACGGATATCCTTACGTTCCTTGTTCTTCACAGCCCATGAAACCACTGCCGGTCGCCGCAACGATCGCCGCAACGCGCGGACGATTTCCCGTCGAACGGGATTCGGAGAAGCGGCGGAGCAGATCTGGATCTGTCTGGACGCCAGAGAGAGAGAAACAGAGGAGGGGCGGCTAGGGTTAGCAGCAGTTTGGCCTGCTCAGCCTGTTCGCTATGTTTTATACTAACCGCGCGATTTTTCATAAAAACTTCCGATTTGTATAAAACTCACTTATTTATCCATGACCACACTAGACATGTATGTGATGCAATGTTTTCTTTTGATTATGAATCAAAGCAGGTATAGTATTTAGTAAATCTATACGATATATTTATATACTATCAACTAGGAGCATGTGTTCGTGAATTACATGTAATTAGAAGAGAGCCTTATGGCGAGTACAAGAGAGAGGGAGGTAGAAGTACATTGGAGTATGAGAGAGGGAGAGATACGCATACCTCTATTTATTAACAATTAATAAACAATCATACATCCACGATCCACACAATCCATTCATCACATGAATAATTAAATAAGTGCATATCTATGACCACGGTGTATTTTAAACATCCCACACAAGATATATCACATCACATGGCTAAAATGAAAGAGTTTTCAATAATTTTGGCTTTCAAAAAGCATGGGATGCAATCAAAATTGGTGTTTGAATTTTGAAAACACTTTTAATTAACTTAACATGCAATTAAATCAAAATTTAAAAGCAATAAACACACATCACATGTGCACACACTCCGAATTAATAATTCCAGATTATTCCATGCAAATTAGAACAATTCTAATAATCTAACACTTAGATTAAATCCCCATTAATAATCTAACAATTAGACTATTAATAACTAATCTAACTCTTAGACCAGTCCAACAAAGTTAATTAACAATTTAACACTTAAATTATTAATTAACTCTAATTATTAATTAACTACTAATCTAACTCTTAGATTAGTTAATTAATATTAATTAGTAATTTAACACTTAAATTATTAATTAACACTAATGAATTAATAACTATAATCTAACAATTAGATTAGTTAATTTAAAATTAATTATTAATTTAACTCTTAAATTAACAATTAACCTTAATTAATTAATAATTACTAATCTAACAATTAGATTAGAAGATTAATGTTAATCATTAATTTAACCCTTAAATCAATAACTAACAATTAACCATTAAAGACTACTAATTTAACACTTAAATTAGTTATCTAAGTTAATTATTAATTTAACTCTTAAATTAACAATTAACTTACATATTAATTAACAATTAGTTGAAATAATAATTAGTAATCTAACTATTAGACTAATAATTATTAATTACTAATTTAACCATTAAATTAGTTTTATTAAGATTAATTATTAGTTTAACCATTAAACTAACAATCAACATTAATCAAATTAACAACTAAATGTTAATCCAAATTGATTCAAAAATCATTAATAAGCCCATTTAAATAATATTGAATAATAATTTTAGTTTTCAAAACAATTTTGAATTTCCAAAATTTGAAATCAAATTTCAGCCAAATTTTGAATGGGCATATGGGGATTTAATGGGGTTAAAGGAGGAAATGGGCCCTGCCCATTTGGATTGCCTGGCTCGAGCCAGGCTCGAACTCTAGCTCGGCCTGGGCTCGAGCCAGGACTCTTCTGGCTGAGCCTGGTCCGGCCAGGACCCGACCGGTCGGACCGGCCCCTGGACCGCCGTCCCCTACCCGACAGCTCCCTCCCGAAACCCTAGCAACAGGTGCGGCTGGCGGCGGAAGAGCAGTAGGGGTGTCGGCGACTGGCCCCCGCCCCGGCGGCGCCGGCCCCGCCGGCGGTGCCCCCGACGTCGGCAGGGCCACTGGAGAAGCCCAAACGGGCTGCCGGCCAAGCCCCAACACAGTGGGATTTTTCTGGTTTGAATGGTTCCAAAACCGAATTTTGGGGCTTGATTTCGGAGCCCTCCAAGGCCACTCCGGCGCCGGCAAAGGTTCCCAATGATAGTGGTGACTATCCACTCGGGATCTGGAGTCCCTGCTCGCCCTCCCAACGCTTGGGAAGCAAGTACAAACCAGCCGAAAACGCCCAAAACATCATCTCATGAAGAACACCAATATATCCCCAAAAATTTGATTTTGCAGAAATAAAAATAATTAGATTATTCTTAAATATCTTTGTTCATCTCATGAACACGGATCCAGCAAACAGATCGAATTTGCACATGGAATAATACATGAAAATATTAAATTCGGAGACCGAAACGGGACGAGAAACAGTGGAACCTGGCTCTGATACCACTGTTGGGTTCTCGGGGTTTCTCGGATCTCACGCGCAGCGGAAAATAAAATAAAAACGGAGATCCGTTCCCATTTCGAAAAACTAAAAACTATGATTATCGAATAATTGATTCTCACCGTGTGCGGATTCGAATCCGCAACTGTTCGGTTCCGTCGGTGCGACACCGCAAGCCGCGCAAGCACCCGGCCTCTAGCGAAGTCCACGCGATCTTCCTCGCGACGGATATCCTCACGTTCCTCGTTCTTCGCAGCCCACGAAATCACCGCCGGTCGCTGTAACGCGCGAACGATTTCCCGTCGAACGAGATTCGGAGAAGCGGCAGAGCAAATTTGGATATGTCTGGACGCCAGAGAGAGAGAGAAACAGAGGAGGGGCGGCTAGGGTTAGCAGCAGCTTGGCCTGCTCAGCCCGTTCGCTATGTTTTATACTAACCGCACGATTTTTCATAAAAACCCCCGGTTTGTATGAAATCCACTTATTTATCCATCGCCTTGAGAATCATTTGCGTGTGACCCTCTAGGCCCAAGTACCAGTCTAGTTAATGGCCCAACAAGCCCAGTGACTCCTTACTGGCTTTATTAATCAATTAATAACCATTTATTAATTAATTAATCAATCGAATTGATGTCGCACATCGAATTCGACCGGGCCTCCGATCACGTTGGGTGCCAAGCAACACCGCGTGAACCCGGAAGGTATTGGGGTTAAGTAACCCACTCTTGGAACCTTTCCGCCGATAGTTACCGCGTGGATATAATCCTTCATTCGTACAATGCTCTCGAGTCTACTCAGGGTATGGCGTGCTGTCAAACCCTAACCGGTCGACTCACTTGGATTGGATGCCGCTGATGAATATCGGAAAACTCCTTTCCCGATATTATCGTCCGCCCTGGCCAGAGACTTCCGCGCATCCTTCCTAGAGCATTCTCTCTCTAAGTACCGAAAGTGAATGATTCCTTATTGACACACAATTCCCTTCGACGGTATTCCGCTGTACCCAATCCTTGGCATTTTAGAATTCCATGGCTAGAGATTCGTAAACCAAGGTCAAAGCATAGAAGTCCACCGACAAGGTGTCCTTGGTGTCTCAGGTCCGAGGACCATCCACGCAACTGCGACAATAGAATCAAGCTGGTTGACAATGAGGTACAATACCATCCAGCGATTCAGTCGGATCAGTTCAGTGAACTCATTCTCCAATGAGCACCTACAGATTCGCCTTAGTGTCTCCACACAAGTGACTTATGAGATCAGTCACCCTCATCATATGAGCAGGAGTAATCTGTACTAGTCTAACTGGATATCCGATGTCCTTCTCGGATATCCTCCGACTAGAAACGATTAAGAATATGTGTGTTTAAGTGATCAGTCTCATTAGTATGATCTCATCATAATCTGATCACTATAGCACATATTCACGGATTTCATTATGAAACGATAATTAATGTGATTTACACATAATGAATATTATGCCATTATATTAATAAATGAACGAGATTTACATAGTCAGATTGGCTTGTAGGCCACCTAAACCTAACAGGACGAAGCTGCTTCAATTCCTCTTATTTCTCATCCTTCCGAGACCTATCCGGAACAAGGTGTTTCCGGTCGTAAACCAGCCGAGCAAGTCTCGGACCTGTCTTCCTTCCTTAGCCGGGAAGTAGTTGAGGAGATGTGGGGTAGATATGATATCCCCGATTGGATTCGGCTAATCCGGGCTCGGGAAGCCGTTCGGGCCAACACTTACCGGCTGGGGTGTTTCTCTATCTACGATCATAGCTTTAAAGTAGGGTTTCAGCTTCCCCTTCATCCCTTCATCATTGACCTTCTCCTTACCTACGGTCTTGCTCCGTCTCAATTCTTTCCGAATTCATGGCGGATAGTCTATGGGTATCTCCTCGTCTGTTCCATTCTGGAACTTACCCCTTCGGTACCTATTTTTCGATACCTTTTTAAAGTCAAACCCCAAGGGAATTCTTCTTGGTTTTGTTTCACCATCAGATCGGGCCGAGGCATCTTTTCCGAGAAGCCCTTGTCCATTCACCATTAGAAGGAGGGATTTTTATTCGTTACCCTCTCAGAGGAGGATAACAGTGTTTGGCCCTTTCCTATTAAGTGGGGGTCACTTCCGAAGGAAGTCTCCGAGGCCCTGAAACTTATTGTCAGTCAACTGGCCGAGGCCCGAAAGATAATTGACTATTCGCCTATAGATGTAAATGAAATATTGACGGATGAAGAGAGGTTGATGAGCATAGGGGCTTGGCCGAATCCGGATAAGATGCCGAAGCGGGAAGCCCCCTATTTGCTTTTTGGAGAAGAGCAGGGAGGGCGTGCCGGATGGCGCACCTCCAAGACTGCCTCAGCTTGCAAAGCGGCAGTCGTAGACGAAGACTCCTCTGAGTCCCCTAGCTATGATCCGTCTAGTGAGGAGGAAACCGCCACCGGTGCCGAGGGTGAGTCGGTGTCGGATTGCCTGTCTGTCAGCCATTACTGATAATCTCTTGGCTCATCTATTTTGCTCTTCCCCCAGAAATGTCATTTGGATCGCCACACAGTCCAAGCCTTCAGCCAAGGTGCACACACAAGTGGACTCCTCTACTGCCGTTGGTCTGTAAAATCACAAAAGTTGTGTTTGGACATCTAGCACAATCATATAGCTAAGCCAAGCCCTTACCTAACCCAATCATACGGCTAAATCTCATATCCCTTCCAAGGGATACATCAATGCAGATATCTATGCTAGTGAGGTGGTAATCCTAGTTAGGTAAGAATATAGCATCACAGGTTCACATTCAAACAAAATTTATGACATAAGAAGTTTGTATATCTATGCTAGTGAGGTGGTAATCCTAGTTAGGTAAGAATATAGCATCATAGGTTCACATTCAATCAAAATCTATGGCATAATAAGAAGTTTGTATAATTATAGGTGATAATTGGAGGTTCACAAGTCTATTAATAATTAATCAACTTAAACATCACATAACCAGAGGTTCCTCGATGATCTGAGTAGCCAAAATAAACCTAAGGAATCTCCCAAAATCAGCGGTGTCGACACCTTGGCTGTTCATGTCAACACCTTGGCTCTCAGGGCCCAAAATAGAGCCTTGGACTTAGTAGTGCAGACACACTAGGCATTCTAAGGCCTTGAAAATAGGACTGCATAAGTAGCTTGACTTACAAGGGCCATAACTCGAAATACACAAATCCAAATTGAAAACCATTTTTTTTCTTTTGTATGAAAGAGCATTATGTTAACTACAAATATCCAAAAATCAAGTCAACAGGAACATCACACAACTCAGGGTAATTAAAACAGTAATTTACTGCCAAGTTTTAGGGACAACTACACACCTATATGTAAGGATTGCACGAAGGTATGCAAATTTAAATTATAATCATCAAGAACACAACGGAAAGATAAGACTTATCCATGATATCCAATCCATTTCTGAGAAAATAAACAAGGAAAGATCGGATCTTCACCTTGCACGGAGTCAAATCTGCAACCAAAACTTGGGTCTATCTGAGTGATGTCGCTAGCCATGCAAGTGCAAAGCCTCTAGCGGTATCCATGCAGTTCTCTGATTGAGGGACCGTCCTCGCTTCTACTCCAGAGGGATCCACTTGATCTCTTGCCCTTCTTTTCATTACAAGTGCCTGCGGCATGAGAACAGTGCCTCGACCTACGTGAGAGTGGAGGCGGAAGAGAGAGACGAAGGGAGCATCCTTCTCTAAGAGGGCCGGCCAGGAGAAAGAGAGGAGAGGGATGGCCAAGCTATAGGAAACCCTAGAGCTTGGCCCAGGTTCCCTCTGTCGTATATCTATAGTAATTGTCAGTTACTTTTCATAAAAGTCTCTAAATTAATATAAATTTTTACTTAATATCCATCGACTGAGAACCTTTATGATGTGGCCCTCTAGGCCCAAGTGCAATCTAGTTTTTAGATTAATAATCCCAATAATCATTTACTGACTTAAAGTAATTTATTTAATATCTCATATTAAATCATTACTTAATCAATTTATCATCTTATGATAATCGATCGTGCCTCCGATTAAGTTGGATGTCAAGCAACACCATATGATCTCATAAGGCAATGAGGTTCAGCAATCCGCTTAAGAAACCTTTCCGTCATCAGTTATCGCATGGTTATAATTCTTCATTCGTATAATACTCTCGAATCAATTAAAGGCATGGTCAACTGTCAAATCCTAGTTGGTCAACTCACTTAGATTAGATGTTGTTATATGATATCAGAAACAACTTTTTTGATATATTATTTGGTTTGGCCAGGAATTTTTGCGTATCATTCCCAGAGCATTCTCTCTCTAATTACGAGAGGGAATGATCTCGTATTGAACACTCAATCACCTACGAAAGTATTCTACTGAACCTAATCACTTGACTAATTAAGACCTCATGGTTAGAGATCCATTAACCATGGTCAAAGTCCAAAAGTCCACCAATATGGTGTATTTAGTATCTCAAGTCTAAGGACCAACCACGCAACTGTGACTTTGAATCGAGCTAGCTGATAGTTAGGTAAATTACCATCTAGTGATTCAAGTCCAATCAGTTCAATGAACTAATTCATCAATGAGCACCTACAAGTTCACCTTAGTATCCCCACATAAGTGACTATGAGACTAGTCATCCTCATTAAATGAGTAGGAGTAACATGTACTAGTCTCAGCGGATATTTGATGTCTTTCTCAAATATCTTCCAACTAGGAACAATTAAGAATTGATGTTTAAAAGATATTAATCTCATAATTATAATCTCATCATAATATAATATCCATTGCGCACTTTCATAGACTTCATTATGAAATAGTTAAATACAGGTGATTTATACATAACAAATATAATGCAATTATTATTAAAGTAACTGAATAAGATTGTATAGTGTATGTGATTGGCTTGGCGGACACATACAAGACTAGCAATCTCCCACTTAGACTAAAGCCAATCACCTTTATGTTGTATACCCATAGATTCTAGGTGATGCTCAAATACAATCTGAGTCAAAGGCATTGTCAGGAGATCTTCTATGTTGTCAGTTGAGGGAACTCTTTCCATTAAGACATATCTTCTGGTAATAATCTCTTTGATCAAGTGAAAGTGCCTCAGAATGTGCTTCAATTTCTGATGAGATTACGACTCTTTCGTTTGTGCTATTGCCCCATTGTTGTTACACAACAACGAGATGGGATCATAGATGCTTGGCACCAACCCAAGGTTGGCGATGAATTTCTTCATCTACGCTACTTCTTTAGTGGCTTCAACAGTAGTTTTCGGCTTGGAACTCTTCCAACTCACTACAGACCCTTCAATGTGAACATAAATCTAAAAGTAGACTTGCTATCGTCCGGATCAAGATTGGAAGCTTGAGTCCATATATTCTCTCAGCTTCAAGTCTCCTCCTTTATAGATCAGAAACATATCCTTAGTCCTTCTTAAGTACTTAAGGAAACATTTCATGACCTTCTAGTGTACATCACATGAATATGTTTGATACCTACTCGTAACACTTAGAGCATATGCCACATCAGGCTTTGTCATAGCATGGCATACATGACATATCCTATAGCAAAGACATAGGGTACTCTATCTATGAATGCCTTCTCTTTAGAAGTCCTAGGAGATTGCGCCTTTGAGAGATAAATTCCATGTCTCATTGGTATGAGACTTCTCTTGAAATTTTTTTATGACAAACCTTTTGATAATGGTGTCTATGTACCTAGGTTGAGTCAAGCCAAACATCCTCTACGATCTATATCTATAGATCTGTATTCCCAATAAGTAAGATCTTCTATCAAATCCTTCATAGAGAAGTTCTTTGACAGCCAAACTTTTACTGATGATAACATCGTCACATCATTCCCAATGAGTAGGATGTCATCAAGTAAAGTACCAGAAAGGTGACTGCACTCACACTAATCTTCTTGTACACACATGGGTCATCTTGATTCTTAATGAAGTCATAAGACTTTATAGCTTCATCAAATCTTATGTTCAAGCTTCGAGATATTGCTTCAGTCCATAAATAGATCTTTGAAGCTTGCACACTATCTAGGAACTCCTTGGATGTGAAATCCTCAGGTTGTATCATATACATGTCTTCCACAATATTTTCATTGAGTAAGACAATCTTTACATCCATCTATCAGATCTCGTAATCATAGTATGAGACAATGGCGATAAGAACTCTGATCGACTTTATCATGGCAACTGGTGAGAAAGTCTCGTCATAGTCAATTTTTTGCATCTGACGATATTCCTTTGCTAGCAACCTTGTCTTATAAGCGTCGATTCATCCATCTTTGCCGATCTTTCCCTTATAGACCCACTTGCAACCGATAGGTACAATACCCTCAAGTAAATCTTCTAAGTTCCAAACTTGGTTGGTGTACATAGACTGTATCTTAGAGTTCATAGCTTCTCATCATTTTGGAGCTCTCAATGGCCTCCTGATAGGTATTTGTATCATCACCCTCATTATAGGGTATGCTTGAGTCACCCTCACTGATATGTCCTATATACCTTTCAGGTTGTCTCAATACTCTAGCAGACCTATATAGTTCTTGTGTGTACTCTTGAACAGGTTCCTAAACCGATGGCTCATCTGATGAGACAAGTATAATATGTGGATCTGCAACCTCTTCTAGAACTACTTTACTCCTACTATCCTCTTGAAGGAGGTATTCCTCTTCTAGGAAGATAGCTCTCTTGGCAACAAATACCTTCTGTTCAATAGGATGGTAGAATAGTACCCAAATGTCTTCTTTGGGTATCCCACGAACCTACATCTATCAGTTCATAATTTCAGCTTATTTGGGTCATGTCTCTTCACATGGGCAAGACAACTCTAGACTTTAACATACTTAAAGTCGGACTTCCTATCCTTACATATGTCATATAGAGTGGAAGTAATACATTTACTGGGAACCCTGTCCAATAGATATGTGGCTGACTCTAGCGCATATCCCCAAGGAGATACTAGTAATTGTAAAAAGTTCATCATGGATCGCACTAGGTGTAATAGGATGTGATTCATCCTTTCTGATACACCGTTCATCTGAGGTATATAAGGAGTCCACTGAGAAATGATACTATTATCCTTCAAGAATTGTGTGAACTCCGTACCTAAGTATTCCCCTTCTCGAATCGATCAAAGAGTTTTAACATTCTTTCCGATTTGCTTCTCTACTTCATTCTTAAATTCCTTGAGCTTTTTAAAGACTTTCGACTTGTATTTAATTAAGTACACATAGCCGAATCTTGAGAAGTCATTTATAAAAGTGATAAAGTATGAGAAGCTACTTTTGACTTGGGTAGACATTAGAGTACATACATCAGAATGTATCAATTTCAATATGTCCTTGGCCATTTCCTTATATCTTGTAAATGGAGACTTAACCAACTTATCCATGAAACAAGACTCACAAGTTGCAAAAGATTCATAATTAAATAGATTTAGATATCCATCTTTATGCAACTTCTGGAGTTTGTTCTCGCCAATGTGTCCAAGCCTACAATGCCACAAGTAAACTTGGTTCACACCATTCTTGCTCCTCATGGGAGCTCTATCAAGGTGGAGAGAATCATAAAGAACTTCCAATAGGTACAAGCCACTAATCAAATATGCAGAAGCACATAATTGATTTCTAAAATAAATTGAATAATAATCGTTCTCAATACTTAAGTTGTACCCTACTGTATCCAAACATGAGATAGAAATGATGTTATTAATTATGCTAGGAATATAATAACAATCATCTAATATGATTCTATCTCTGGATGGAAGCTTGAGGTCCACTATCCACACAGCGAGCGCTACAACCTCTGCGCCGTTTCCTAATCTCAAGTCCACCTCGCTCTTGCTCAGCTTCTACTTACTTGTCAACATTTTTACATTATTGTAGAGATGAGAAGCACATCCAGTATCTAATACTCAAGATCTAGAATCTCTAACAGACAAGTGTATATCTATCATATAGATACCTGAAGCTTCTCCAAGCTTCGCCTTTTCCTGAGCTTTCTCCTTGAGATACTCCTTGCAGTTCCTCTTCCAATGTCCTTCTTGTGGTTATAAAAACACTTTCACTTCTATACTCCTTGCCTTTGTCCTTCTTGGAAGTTGGTTGCTACTTGTTCTACTTCTTTCCTCGGACCTTTCAAAAAGGCTTGGACTACTTTCCTCTTATTGTTGGTCTTACCAACTATAAGGATAGTGGACTTTTCTTTCTGAAGGTTACCCTCTGCAATCTTTAGCATGTTCAGTAGCTCAGCCGGTCTAGCCTGAATTTTGTTAATATTAAAGTTAACAATGAACAGAGGATATAAATCTAGGAGTGATTGGAGAATAAGGTCGGTGCTTATTTCCTTGGGTAGTTCAACCCCGAGCACCGCCAACCCTTCAATCCACTCTATCATCTTTAGCACATGGGTCTGCAATGAAAATCCCTTTGCCATATGAGACCCTGAATAGGTTCTTAGATATCTCATATTTTGGTCCTACTTTGCTCCTCAAAAAGCTCCTTCAGATGGAGCAAGATGGATTTGCCGTCCATCTTTTCATGTTCCCTCCACAACTTATTGCTCATAGATACTAACATATAGCATCGGGCTAGAGTGGAATTCTCCTTCCATTTCTAGTAAGCAATCATATCCTTCTCAGGGGCATCTAATGCTAGTTCAGGTGGGGCCCGATCCTCAAAAATATATGCAATCTACTCAAACTTGAGGATAATCTTTAGGTTCCTAAGTCAATCAGAGTAGTCAGGGCATGTCAGCTTGTTGGCATCCAATATACCACGAAGTGGATTATTCGATGACATTCTCGCCTATAGGAGAAATATAAATAAAATAAGTAGATGCTCAATTATTAATTAAAGCAAGATATGAACTTTTATCAAGTTCAACTCTCACTAAATTTCGATAGACTGTACAACCCTCAAATGTACAGAACGAGAGACGCTGATGGTCTCCTAGTGAGGATGAAAATCTCACTAACTCATAATGTGTTCTTGTAGATAGTACAATAAATCACACTATGATAAGAGAATAGTCAACTCTTGACGCTTGCAATTGTATATGATCATACTTCGGCCTCCAAAATAATAATGGTCTTATGGACAACATAACAATCATTAATTTCTGGCTTAAGTATTACCATCATTACTTAATGGGTGTCGATTAGGATGCAACCTTTGTGGATAGCACAACAAGGTTACACTGTTCCTCTACCCTGTTTAAGGCATCAACGTGCCATAGCTTTAGTATGTCTTTAAAATTTGACAGGTCTTGTGGATAGCACAACAAACCTGCCTGATTTGATTCTAGTCTTGAAATTATAATGATGGACGGCCACGTAGTACATTCTAAACGACTGCACTATAACTTAAACTTTAATTACGAGGGATTTGATTAATTTTATGTTCGTTTCATCCTACGTGATAGTAAATAAATATATCACATATATTTAACTATTTACTATACTTAGATAATAACATTTGATTCAAGATCAAAATAAAGATATGCATCAACCATACATGTTCATTATGTGGTCAGGGACAGTACGGTGATTGAAGTTGAGCCATACCGGTAATCACCAAGTTAATTAATATAATACTTATATCAATAACACATGCGAAAAACATAGGCTATTGACCTTATCTCTTCAAGCTTCCTAGTTTCACTTGAGAATAATCCTCACTCATCCTCAGCCATCACGATCAAGTACAAGTATTGAATTGATACATACATTAAATGTATATTTGTATGAGAGAAAGCCTATGGCAGAGTACGTAACTAGAGAGAGGTAGAATTACATTGAAGTGTGGAGAGAGAGGGAGGAACGTAGGCCTCAATAAGTATCACATAATTATCACCAAACCATTCCATACACAACCACTTTCACACTCACAACCACATCATCACATGATATATTTACAGTGCTTGTCTATGACCACATGATTAACTTTTAATCAATTTTGCATAGGACATAGTGCATCCAATAAGGGTTTATTTTCTGAAAATAAATAATTTTAATTTTATAAAACCTAAGATCCACTCAAAATTGATCTTATTTAAAATTTTAAAAAATTCAAATTTAACATGCTTTTAAGATCACATCTAAAAACTATAACACATAAGCATGTGCAAACAATAATTTGTAATCATTATGAATTAGTTTCTATGCATCAAACCACCACCATAGAACCATTCCATAAACATACACCCTTAGTTTGATCACAACAAAGGGGGCGAAGCCGCCGCCCGCTAAACACGGATCGACCTGCATAGTCAGGTGGTGGTGGGCAGTCGAGGGAGGGGTAGCGCCTATCTCGTGTGTGTGTGTGTGTTCGGGGGGGGGGGGGGGGGGACAGTCCCCCCTCCCCCCCTAGACCAACAAAACCCTATCTAATAAGGAACCGAAAAGTTTTATATTGGACTGATAAAACGTCCAAGGGATTGGACACCTATCTTATAAAACATCCAATCGACTTGATGTTTATCAAATTAATCTAATTAATTCAATTTTGAATTTAACAGAGTAAAACGACGAGTCGATTAGACGTCTAACAAATTAGCATCCAACTGACTAAACACATTTTTCTGTCTGAGAACAGAAACCCTAGGGCGTGTCATGCATATAACATCGCCGCCACCAACGGAGGCTAGCCTTGGGAAGGTTGCCACTGCTGACCAGTGCTATTGTCGCCCCCCGACATCCATCCAAGGGATGTAGAACACTATTTAACCTGAAATACCAATAGAAAACTAAAAACAGGCATATAAACTAAGCATAATAATCTCAAAAAAATAGAAACATATTAGAGCTGAACCTAACTCTAATACCACTACAAGGATTGCATGGGGGAATGCAGATTAAAATTATAATCATAAAAAAAGCAGTAGAAAAATAAAACTTCTCCGTGATATCCTGATCCATTTATGAGAAAACTAACAACGAAAGATTAGATCTTCACCTTGCACGGAGTCGAATTCACAATCGAAACTTGATTTCGTCTGAGCGATGCTACTAGCTGCGCAAGTGCCTGGCCTCTAGCGGTATCTATATGGTTCTCCGATTGAGGGATCATGCTCACTTCTTCTCAAGAAGGATCCGCTTGATCTCTTACCCCTCTTCTAATCATAGGCACCTGTGGCATGTGAGTGGTGCCTCGATTTATGTGAAAATGGAGGCAGAAGAGAGAGAGGAAGGGGGTGCCCTTCTCCAAGAGGGCCAGCTAGGGGAGAGAGAGAGAGAGAGAGAGAGAGAGAGAGAGAGAGAGAGAGAGAGAGAGAGAGAGAGAGAGAGAGAGAGAGAGAGTGACAGATGCAAGATCGTTACCTACGCAAGTGCCTGGCCTCTAGCAGAAGAGGTAAACCCTATATCTTGGCCCAGGGTTCCCTTTTGTCAAATATTTGTATTAATTCTCGGTGACTTTTTATAAAAGTCTCTAAATTAATATAAATTCACTTAATATCCATCGACTGAGAACCTTTGTGCATGCGACCCTCTAGGCCCAAGTGGCAATCTAGTTTTTAGTCCAATAAGTCCAATACCCCTTTATTGACTTAAAATAATTTATTTAATATCTCATATTAAATAATTACTTAATCGATTTATCATTTCATGATAATCATTAGAGTTTCAATCAAGTTGGGTGCCAAGCAACACTGCATGATCTCGAAATGCACTGGGTTTTGCAATCCACTTAAAAAATCTTTTTGTCATCAATTACTACATGGATATAATCCTTTATTCATACAATACTTTCGAGTAAACCTAGGATATGGTCAACTGTCAAACTTTGCCAGTCACTCAATTAGATTAGATGCCACTATATGATATCAGAAAATACCTTTTCTTATATAGTGTGTGCCCTGGTCAAGGACTTCCGCACATTATTCCTAGAGCATTCTCTCTCTAATATTACCTTTAAAGATATTCTGGTGAACCTGATCACTTGACTGATTACGATCCTACAGTTAGAGATCCATTAGCCAAGGTCAAAGTCTAGAAATCTACCGACAAGGGATATTTAGTGTCTTAGATCCAAGGACCAATCACGCAACTATGGCATTGAATCAAGCTGGCTGACAGTTAGATAAATTACCATCTAGCAATTCAAGTCAGATTAGTTTAGTGAACTCATTCGTCAATGAACATTGTCTCCACACAAGTGATTATGATACCAGTCATCCTTATCAAATGAGCAGGAGTAACATGTACTTGTCTCACCGGATATTTGATGTTCTTCTCAAATATCTTCGCACTAGGAACAATTAAGAATGTGTATTTAAAAGATATTAATCTCATTACTATTGTAATACCTAATATTTTTAAATAAAAATATAAATAAATAAATAATAATGATAATAATAATTAAAGGGACATATAGAATGTTATATGGTTAATTGAGTAGCCCCATTAACTTTGTTTCAAAAGTAGTTTATCCTATTAAGTTAGAGAATTTTCTGGGTTCGGGAACCCAAGATAGCTGGTTGGTATTTTGGTAATAACTCAGTGTATAACTTGGATTTTAGCGTGGTTGGTACCGTTCGAAAGCTATTGAAGATATCTACAATTTTGTAGAAGACCAATGTTGCTGATTCATTCGTTTACTAGGCCGAAAAATTGAAAGTTAAGTTCAGGAAGGAAGAGTTATGGGAGAGGAGTCTGATTTGGAATCGAATTCTCTCTAATTCATAGAAGGGAAGATTATCCAAAGGTAGTTTGTAGAGGTTATTTTAGGTTAGAAGTTGAGTGTTAATTATATATATATATGTGGTTGGGGGCATGGTTAAACTTAACTGTCGTTCTACATTGTGAAAAGTGGATGTTTTGTTCATGTTATTGAAGAAAGAGAAGAAGATGAAGGTTGTTCTTAAAAAAACCTTATAATTTTGTGACTCTCTTATCTTCTAAGAGCATTGGAGGTCGAGGAAGAAGGCTAAGAAGTAGTGTTTTGTGATGGGAGTCGAGATCTCTTGGCGAATTTTAGATTTGGGGGTTCTAGCGTAAGAGGTAGGTGACGATTCCCCAAAACGTGGATTAATTTGTATTAAATATGAAAAATAATATTTTAATTTCAAAAATGGTCAAAAGGAAAGTCTGGATTCATGTTTTTTGTGTTTATGATCTAAAACATAGATTAGATATATGAATTATTTGTTAAAATCTGAATTTGTGTGTTCTGTCTGGATTTTCCTATGGACGGCAATACCTTCGACCGTCTACCTTTCTAAACGGAAACCTAAACTACCGTCCAGGTTACTAAACGACAACATGGTTGGCCATCCAGTGTTCTGAATGGCAGCCAGGCTTGCCATCCAGAATACCAAATGGCAGCCTAGTTAGATGTTCAGAATTCTGAACGGCAGGTAGGCCTGCCGTCCAGTTTGGATTTTCTGAAACTGTTAGTTTTAATCTATACAAGTTTTAATCTATACAACTTCCAAATAATTATAAATTGGTTATTTGTAATCAAAATGATTTGAAATTTTGAGCATACATTTGTTTTCATGAAATCTATTGAAGTACAAAATTTAAATTTTTTAAAAATTCATTTCTTATTTTTTATTAAATTTGATTCACGTTTAAACTTGCTATTTAAATTTTGAAAATACTCATTTGATATCTAAATTTAGTAAAATTTTTCAAGTACTTTATTTACAACCTGAATATCATGTTTACCAGCTTGATCAATTTTTGAATATGTTTACTAATATTCATCCTATTTAATGAGTTTTCAGTACTAAAAAATAGATTTTGACATGTGAAAGATATATTTTGTATTAATTTTTTTTAAAAAAATTATAGAAATGTTTTTCATGTATATATAACATGTTGGAATTAGTTTTACATCAATTGTGCAGTACAACATCATATTGCCTATAAAATATTTTGTTTTTAATGAAAAATATATTATTTTTGCATATGTATATCATTGGCTATATGATTAAGGTTAATTTTAGATTTGTGATGAATTATAATTTTTGTAGGATATGTGCCATCTAATTTAATATGTATGATATAGACAATGCCATCTTAAGGGGATTATGTGACCCGATTCCAATGTAAGCGTCTTTGTTGGATAGGTATTATGTGACCTAAGGGCGATGGGTAAAATCTAGGAAACCTGCTTTAATATAGTGTAGTCGTAGGATATATGTCACCCCCAGTTCCGTAGTAGCCAAGACTTACTATTATTGCCTAGCTACCCGGTATATGTATATGTGGCCCCTTATGTTGTGGTTAGGATACTTGTCCAACTAAGATATGAAATTGTGATAATTAGGTACACATATGTAAATCATTTGAATTTATTATAAGGCGTTATAAATTTATTTTATAATGTGAAATTTTTGAAAATTTGAATTCTAAAATATGTAACTTGATTATATGCTATTTGTTATATTTTGAGCCATATGTTATGTGATATGTGCCTCTCAATGTGTTGAAAGAATTATGTGATATGTTTATGACTAGCAGTTTGTTTTTATGCAAAGTAAGAAAGTTTGATATATGTGATAAGTATTATAAATTAGCATGTTTGTTTCAGATTATTAGAAAATACATCCGATTTGATATGAGATATATGTGAGATCTTGTTATGTATCATTCTCTTATTTGATCTATATATAGTATTGTGAATTGTTTATGATATGATATAAATACCATGTGAATTTTAATTATTATATGTTTAGCTTGTGGAGGGGATGATGCCTACTGAGCTTTGTATTCAGTAGGTTTGTTGAATAATTTTTCAGGAGAGGTGGTTAGAGAGTTGGACTTTGATTTTGACTACGAAGCATAAGAGTTATTTGGAGCTTTTGGATTCGAGGCTAGTTGTGAATTTATAAGTCTTTTCATTTTAGTAGTTTGAAGTAGTAGGAGTAATTGAGTCTATTATGCAGTTTGTGAGATCCTAGGGAGTTGAGAGAAGTTGATTAAGTTATTCAGAGACAATTGTTTATTATGAGACTTTTGTGGATTGTGTTGCCTTATTATTGTTTAGAATTTGCGATGGGCGGCTATTTATTTTTCTTTGTGAACTCTTATTTTCTCATTTTGTTTTGTACATGCTATGCTTCATACCTATACTGTCTCGAAATTTTGCCGAAAGTTAGATATGACTAGACATGTGGTTCGGAGCGTTATTGAACTGTAAAGACTGAGGTTTGAGTTCCACACCATCTGTAAGGACTGGGATTTCGGATCCGGTTATCGGGTCGGTTTCGGTGTCAGGCCTCTTGGTTTGGGCCCTTGTGGGGCTAGGGCATGGGATCTTTTTTACGTCAAACTTGCGAGACACGATTTTGAACGGCGTTGGCCTATGGGGACGCCATTTGGGAGCTTTGCAGGGGTGCCACGTGGGCAGGCGTGGGGGCGCGTGTGTACGACCCCGGTCGTGTCGTCTGAATGACGTCTTGCATGAACGACACGATTCAGACATCTGCCAGTGTACAACCCCGTCATGTCGCCTGATTGGCGTCGTTCAGGAACAACGCGCTTTAGCGAGTTTCGGTTGACACTTCGAAGCCCTTCTTCCTTCCCTCCTTCTCTCCATTCCTCTCTCTCTCCAAACACTCTGTTTCCCCCTTCCCCTTCTCCTTCCTTTCGTCTCCCCATTCTTCCTCTTCCTCCACTCCATCAACCTCCTACCCCTCACCACTGCCACCACCATCTCCTCCGCGGCACATTCTTCTCTAGATGGCGACCGACGTTCCGGTGGAGTGACGGCGTCCACGGTGGTACGGGCGGCGGCTCGTGGCGTGGCGGTTCGGCGACTAGGAGCAAGGAAGAGTTCAAGTAACCAGTAGGGTGACGATTCTCGTGTTATTTGTTTAAAAATCATGTTTTTCCCGCTTTGAAGCATGCGTTGTGTGTGGAGGTTTTGGGTAGAAAAAGCATGTTTTAAGGGGTTTTTTAATGAGGATGGAAATTGTTTTTATGAAATTAGGCTAGGTGTGCTTCAATTTGATTATTTGATTTCTTCCCCACCTTCTTGCATTTTGGGCGTTTTTGGGAGAGAAGGGACCCCGGTTTTGGTTCGGTGGAGGCTGGAGGATCCTCGGTTTCGGGCGTTAAATGGCGTTGAGACCAGGTGATGCCATTTAGAATGGTGTCGACCATGGCCGACGCGATTTACGACCCATTTTCCTGGACCCCGAGGCCAATACGGGGATAAAGAGCTTAATAGCGTCGCCTATGGGCGATGCCATTTAGGCCAGTATCCCCTGGGTCCCAGTGCTATAGAACACATAACCTGTTTAGAGGTCTTGAATGACGTCGGCCACGGGTGATCCCATTCAAGACGTACCCCTATTAATTCATGTAATTAACATGTGTATACATTATTAGATGATTTGGTTAAATGCATGTTCGAAACCGTACTTCGAGGACGAGGGTTTCCACGTGACCAAATTGTATTGTATTGTGTTTTGTGCGATCGTGGACGTAGAGTGATAGTTGTTAGCGCTTGATACCCTGTGTCGGTGTGGGAATGATGGGGTGACGCCTAGTGAGAGAGGGTCACCTAGTGTACTCTGGGGTATAGCTAGTACCGGTGTGGGAGTGGTACATTCGGAGTGTCACTCGTGGCTGGAAGGAGCAAAACCATCTAGAGCTAGACAGGCCGGAGTAGCCAGCGTACTATCCGAGGAGTTGCTGTTCCATCCCAGTAGGTCAGTGTTTTCCGCGTTCGGCTGCGTGGTTTGTATGTTTAGCCAAGACACTGGTTGTGGACTCCGTGGTAGAGTGGTTTCAGAGTTGTGCCTATTGCATTTACAAATGCATGCATTTTATATCGAAATTTGAGAATCTTTGGGAGTTGTGTTTACTACTTTACTTATTTAATTGTCTATTCGTGTTGTTGCTCTTATGGGTGCGTGAGTATTGGGTGGTAGGGATCGAAGGAACCCTACTGAGTCTATTTCGATGAGACTCACCCCTGTTGTTTTTAGGTGATGGTTCCAGGCAGGCGTAGCGTGGAGGGTTTCGTCTCGGGTTGCACGCCAGCAACTACTGTTCTGGGGTATGCCCCGATGTAGTTGTTATTTTCTTTTCAGGACTGTACGTTTAATTATCTCTTTTCAGTTGGAATATGTAATTGTTTGTTGAGTCAAGTCGGATTGTAATAATTTTTAATTCTTGCACTTCTTTTACAATTCGATGTGATGTGGAATGTTTAGCTTAGTTTATCATTTATTTTCCAGACTTATCGAGATCCTGGTTTGGTTCCAAATTTTAATGATTCAGTACCCATTTAGTAATCGGATCCCCGATTATAGGGTGGCGGGTCATTACACCATCGGATCTGTTAAGCTTGGGTAGTTGATTGATGAATTTGGGATCTTAGGTCGAATATAGGTCATGGAATAGCTAAGTTTGGAGTTGAAATAGAAGTAGAAGTCCTAAATTGTTGGATTTGATAGCTTATTTGAGGTATTTAGATTTTCAGGATATATTGAGGCATGGTCGTCCTGCTACGATTTCTCCTATTCAGCCCCCGTCTTCTGAGGATACCCTTATACAGGGAGGTTCTTCTGCAACCCAAAGCCAAGGACTAGTCAGTGCACCACCAGTCAATATAGACTTTAGTGGGTTCATATAGACTTTTCAGGGGCTTGTGTAGGTTTTGCAGACTCCGACACAGACTCAAGCTCAGTCTCATAAGCCTAAGGTGACCCCTATGATGGAACAGTTTAACAAGCTGCGTCCTCCTTCTTTAAAGGGGGAGAGCTGACTGAGGTTGCTGAGGCTTTGCTCAGGAAGATGGAGAAGACGTTAGCTATGATTCATTGTCCAGAAGATGAGAAGGTCAATCTGGCGACTTTCATGTTATAAGAGAGAGAAGATGTCTGGTGGAAATTCATGAAGATGACTTTATTTGCTGGTCATGCTACTATTACTTAGGCGGAGTTTCCTGAAATTTTTTGTAAGAAGTATTTTCTTGATCATGTTTAAGATAAGAAGGAGATGGAGTTTCCCAATCTAGTGCAAAGTACTATGTCACTGGCTGATTATGAAATAAAGTTCTCTGAGTTGAAAAAAATATGCACCCCATATCTATGATGATGAGAAGAGGAATTTGAAGAAATTTATCAAGGGTTTAAAAGGTACCGTTCGATGTTATGTTGTTACTCAAGACCCTCAAACTTTTGCTATTGCTTTTATAGATCTGATGAATATGGTGTTCTAACCATATTTGGACCAGTTTGTGGTGGTATTCATTGATGATTTGTTGATTTACTCTCCTAGTATTGAGGTACACAAGGAGCATTTGCGGATTGTTTTTAAACAGTTGAGGTAGAATTAGTTGTATGCTAAATTTAACAAGAGTGAGTTCTAGTTGGAGTAAGTTTCGTTTCTTGGTCATATGATTTCTAAGGATGGTGTATCTATAGATCTGGCTAAGGTTGAGGTTGTGTCTTCTTGGGAGATGCCTAAGAATGCTTCAGAGATTCGAAGTTTTTTGGATTTGGCAGGCTACTACAGGCACTTTATTGAGGGATTTTCATCTATTGCTGCTCCAATGACCAAGCTTACTAAGAAGGGTATCAAGTTCATATGGTTTGAAGAATGTGAGCAGAGTATCTAAGAGTTGAAGACAAGACCTACTAGTGTCTCGATTTTGACTTTGCCTAGTAGGTTAGATGGTTTTGCTATTTATATGGATGCTTTCTTAAAAGGTTTGGGTTGTGTCGAGATGCAGAATCGGAAGGTTGTGGCTTATGCTTCATGCCAGTTGAAGGATCACAAAAAGAATTATCTGACACATTATTTGGAATTAGCTGTTGTTGTTCATGCCTTGAGGATTTGGAGACACTATCTTTATAGAGTGCAGTTTGAGATCTTTACTGATCATCAGAGCTTGAAATATATGTTCTCACAAAAAGAGCTTAATTTGAGGTAGAGAAGATGGGTTGAATTTATGAAGGATTATGAGTTTACATTAAATTATCATCCTGATAAAGCTAATGTGGTTGATGATGCTTTGAGTAGGAAACTTATATTCTTATTTTTGCACAGAGATTAGGAGATGCTTGAAGATGTTGTTGATTGTAAACTAGAAGTTAAAGGTGAGCATTGTGTTCTAGCTCAGTTGGTTGCAAGATCTAGAATTGTGGAGAGAGTTATGGAAGTTCAGAAGCAAGACCCTAAGATGCAAGAATTGATTGATAAGGCCGATGTATCTCAGAGTGATGATGGAGTTATCAGATTTTGAGGAAGGTTGTTATGTGTACCACAGGATCAAGAGCTGCAAATGGAATTGTTGAAGAGAATTTTCTATTCACCCAGGGAGCATTAAGATGTATACGGACATGAAGAGAATTTTTTTGTGGTCTAGCATGAAGAAGGATATTGCATAATTTATTTTCAAGTATCTTACTTGACAGCAAGTGAAAATTGAGCATCAAAGGCCAGGTGGACCAATGCAAGCCATGGATATTCTAGAATGGAAGTAAGAACACATTACTATAGACTTTGTGATAAGATTACCCTTGACCATGAAGAAGCACGATTCTATTTGGGTGATTGTGGTTAGATTGATTAGCTATATATAAGAAGACTTCTTTAGAAGAATTGACTCGGATATACATAAAGAAGATTGTCAGGTTACATAAAGTTCCAGTGTCTATTATCTCAGATCGTGATGCAAGTTTTACAGTGCGATTCTAAAAGAGTTTATAGGAAGCTTTGGGTACACAATTGAAGTTCAATTCAGCTTTCCACTGTAGACGGATGGACAATAAGAGAGAATGATTCAGGCACTTAAGGATATGTTAAGAGCATGTAGCATTGAGTGTAAAGGTAATTAAGATGATCATTTGTAGTTGATTGAATTTGCTTACAATAATAGTTATTATGCTAGTATTGGTATGGCACCGTATAAGGCTTTGTATAGTAGACCGTGTCAATCACCTTTGTGTTAGGAAGAAGTTAGAGAGAAAAGGTTGATTGATCCACAACCTGTACATAATTGCTCAGATAAGATTGATATCATCAAGAAGTGGCTTTTGACAGGTCAAAGTCGGCAGAAGAGCTATGTTGATCATAAGCAAAGGGTATGGGTGTTTGAAGTGGAAAATCATATTTTCTCGAAAGTCTCACCGACCAAAGGAGTCATGAGGTTTGGTAAAAAACAAAAGTTAAGTCTAAAGCATATTAGTCTGTTTGAGATTTTGGAGCGTGTTGGGTAGGTTGCTTACAAGCTTACTTTGCCACCGGATTTGTCTGGTATTCATCCGGTATGCTATATTTCTAGGCTGAGGAAGTATGTTACTGATTCATCAAATATATTGGATTATGAGCCATTGAAAGTTCAACCGGATTTGTCATATGAAGAGAAGCATGATCATATCCTTGATCGTAAGGAGCAAGTGCTGAGGATTAAGATGATTCCTATGGTCAAGGTTCTTTGAAGGCATTATTCTATGGAAGAAGCGCCATGGGAGGTGGAAGAAAATATGAAAAAAGAGATATCCAAAGCTATTTGGTAAGTGATTTTATGTTTTGCTTGCATTGTAAATTTCGAGGACAAAATTTATTTAAGGGGAAGAGGATGTAATACCTGATACTTTTCTAAATAATAATAATAATAAATAAATAAATAATAATAGTAATAATAGTGGAAGGGACATATATAGTGTAATATGGTTAATTAAGTAGGTCCATTAACTTAGTTTCATAAGTAGTTAGCCCATTAAGTTAGAAAAATTTCTGAGTTCGGGTACCCAGGATAGTTAGTCGGTATTTTGGAGATAACTTTCAGCATATAACTTGGATTTTGGCGTGGTTGGTACCGTTAAAAAGAGATAAAAAAGATATACAACTTTATAGAAGACCCTTTTTACTGATTTATTCGTTACTAGTCCGAAAAATTAAAAGTTCACTTTAGAAAGGAAGAGTTATGGGAGATGTGTCTGATTTGGAGTCGGATTCTCTCTAATTCATGGAATGAAAGATTAATCCAATCCAAAGGTAGTTTGTAGAGGTTATCTAAGATTGGATGTTGGGTGTTAATTCTTTATATTTGTGGTTAGAGGTGGTTAAACCTAACTGTCATTCTACATTGTGAAAGGTGAGTGTTTTGTTCATATTCTTAAAGAAAGAGAAGAAGATGAAGGTTGTTTTTAAGGAAAGCTTATAATTTCGTGATTCTCTTGTCTTTTATGAGCATTGGAGGTCGAAGAGGAAGCTAAGAAGTAGTGTTTTGTGCTGAGAGTCGAGATCTCTTGACGGATTTTGGATTTGGGGGTTCTAGCGTAAGAGGTAGGTGATGATTTCCCAAAACATAGATTAATTTATATTAAATATAAAAAATAATATTTTGATTTTAAAAGTAGTCAAAAGGAAAGTATGAAATCATGTTCTTTGTGTTTATGCGCATTATTTGTGAAAAATCCAAATTTGTGTGTTCTGTCTAGAATTTCCTGTGGATGGCAATCCCTTCGGCTGTCCACCTTTCTGAACAGCAACCTGGACTACCGTCTAGGTTACGAAACTGCAGCATGGTTAGCCGTGCAGTATTCTGAACAACAACCATACTTGCTGTCCAAAATACAGTACGACAGCTTAGCTAGCCGTCTAGAATTCTGAACGGCAGGCAAGCCTGTCATCTAGTTTGGATTTTCTGAAACTATTAGTTTTAATCTGCACAACTTTCAAATAATTATAATTAGTTATTTATAATTCAAATAATTTAAAATTTTGAGCATACGCTTGTTTTCATGAAATCCATTGAACTACTTAATTTTAAAATTTTTGGGAATTTATTTCCTATTTTTATTGAATTTGATTCAAATTTAAACTTGCTATTTGAATTTTCAACATACTCATTTGATATCCAAATTTAATAAAATTTTGCTAGTACTTTATTTAAAGTATAAATATAATCTTTTATCATTTTGATGAATTTTTGAATATGTTTACTAATATTCACCCTATTTAATGATTCTTAAGTACTGAAAAATAGATTTTGGCATGTGAAAAATATATTTTGCATTAAAATTTTTTTAAAATTTTTGTAGAAATGTTTTTCATGTATATATAACTTGTTGGAATCATTTTTACATCAATTTCATAGTACAACATCGTTTTGCTTATAAAATATTTTGTCTTTAATGAAAAATATATTATTTTTACATATATATATATATCATTGGCTATATGATTAAGGTTAATTTCAGATTTATGATGAATTCTAAATTCTGTAAAATATGTGCAATCTAATTCAATGTGTGTGATATGGACAATGCCATCTTAAGGGGATTATGTGACCCGATTCGAATGTAAGTGTCCTTGTTAGATAGAGTATTATGAGACCCAAGGACAATGAGTAAAATCCATGAAAGCTACTTCAGTATGGTGTAATGGGGGAATATGTGTGATCCCCGACTCTGCAGTAGCCAAGACTTGGTACTATTACCTAAGTACCCGGTATATATATGTGTGTCCCCTTATGTTGTGATTAGGATACTTATCCGACTAAGATATGAAATTGTGATAATTTGGTACACATATGTGAATAATTTGACTTTATTGTAAGGCATTATAAATTTGTTTTATGATGTGAAATTTTTGAAAATCTGAATTCTGAAATATGTAACTTGAATTACATGCTATTTGTTATATTTTGAGCCATATGTTATGTGATATGTGCCTCCCTATGTGTTGGAGGAATTATGTGATATGTTTATGGTTAGTAATTTGTTTTCATGTAAAGTAAGAAAGTTTGATATATGTGATAAGTATTATAAATTAGCATGTTTGTTTCAGATTATTAGAAAACACATCCGATTTGATATGAGATATATGTGAGATCTTATTTTGTATCATTCTCTTATTTGATCTATATGTAGCATTGTGAATTATTTATGATATGATATCAATACCATGTGAATCTCAACTATTATATATTTAGCTTGTGGAGGAGATGATGCCTATTGAGCTTTGTACTCAGTAAGTTTGTTGAATAATTTTTCAAAAGAGGTGGTTAGAGAGTTGGACTTTGATTCTGACCACGAAGCATAAGAGTTATTTGGAGCTTTTGGATTTGAGGATAGTTGTGAATTTATGAGTCTTTTCATTTTAGTAGATTAATATAGAAGGAGTAATTGAGTCTATTATTTAATTTTTGAAATTCTAAGGGGTTGAGAAAAGTTGATTAAATTATTCAGAGATAGTTGTTTATTATGAAACTTTTGTAGATTGTTTTGGCCTACTGTTGTTTGAAATTTACGATGAATGACTATTTGTTTTGCCTTATGAACTCTTATTCTCTCATTTCCATTTTGTATATGCTATGTACCGTCTCTGAATTCCATCGAAAGTCAGATATGACTGGACACAGGATTTGGGGTGTTCCAATTATGATCTCATCATCCATTGCACACATTCATGCACTTTATTATGAAATTATTAAATACAAGAAATTTACATATAATGAATATAATCTCTTTGCTATTAAAATAATTGAACAAGATTGTGTAACATGAGTGATTGGTTTGACAGACACATGATACTAACACTATGAGGATGAGGGTCTATCTCACTCCAATCTCAACCAAAATCTTTGAATTGTTAACCATGGCATCTAGATATGAAGCTTAAACCATTCTCAAACATACATAGCATTCTACTCTAATAATCATGAGCAATAATTCAAGAACTTAAGAAAGGAAACTATTTTCATGCTAAGTCAAGTATATATGGAAAACTCATCATGAAATCACCCAATTGCACGTCTATTAACTAATTAAGAGCCATAGATGGTACTATAACCTACAAAGCATCAAGTTCTACACATGTATACTTGTTCAAAACCTTTAACCCAACATGCACACCATGAATCTAGAAAACCCAAGCATGAGCATCATCCTACCTTAAAACTTAAACTCCATCACCCCAAAGGGCCTTCTTAGAATTAGTCCAAGACAAGGGAAGAAGAAGAAGAAGAAGAAATCAAGAGCCTCACATGAATTCCACCTTCAGGAGAGCATATTCCTCTGGGGGAACTTAATGTCACTACCTAAAGGCTTCAAGTGAGCTTCCCAAACACCATGGATGCCTCCAAGGTCCACCTCCAAGCCTCTCTCCAACATGCACTAAGGGATTCTCTCCATGAGCCAAGTGAGAGTGGGAGGAAGAGTAGGAGGATCATGGGAAGGAGAAGATAAGGTGGTGGTTTGTACTCTCTCTCCCACCCATATATAAAGTAGGTAGAATTTGTAAATATAAACTCAAACTTGCTAAACTTGGTCCTTACACTCAATACACCTAATGAGCCATCTAAAACTCATTTAATACAACCCAATATCACTTATTTCGATCCCAAAGTCTAACCCATTACTCTAAACTACTCCAAAATCACTTATCCAAAGTTCAAATTGGGTCAAATCCGCTAAATTATGAAACTGAGTCCAAAATTTGTTGCTTGGGAGAGCGCTGCAAGCAGTGCCTCATTTGACATGGCACAAATCTAGCAGCTTAGCGTAGATCTAGTGGCTTGGCGACTCGGCAAGGGTGCTTTGGCAAAGATCTTCTCTGGCTAAGACACTGCCCTCACCGAGCCTGCCCTCGACATTAGATCTATGTCATCGCCGATGGAGACATCGCCTTTTACGCCAATTTATCTGTGCCACCACCGATTTTATAACACTGCCCTCGCTGAGCCCACCCTTGGTGCTAGATCTATGCCATCGTTGACTACGATGTCGTCTTCGGTGCTAGTCCATTTGTGTCATTGCAGACTTTACAACACTGCCCTCACCAAGCCTGCCTTCACGATTGACTATGCCACCACCCACTACTATGCTTCAGTTGCCAAGCCCACCATCACCGAGCATGGCCCACGCCCTAAGATCTCTGCCCAAGGGAAGGAGCACATACTTCACGGACTCCGTATAGTCCAATTGGAGAAAATTGGGTTTTATCGGGATTCAAAACATATGTTTGATTTTCTATGCGGACTTGGGTCCATTCCTTGGATGATGGATCCAAGTCCTGATAGATCCAAACTCAAATCCTCTTGGATCCACCCGATTTGCAAGGCTACATGAAGCAATAATATATTGATTTTCTAAATTTATAACTATATGAATGTGCAATATAGCATATTAGAAAGTCAATGCCCAATATGTAATTCAAATAGATTATTTAATGGATAAGGTGGTAAGAATAGAATTCAAGTACTATACCCGGTGAAGTTAAGGTGAGGATAATAGAATAGTCTCATTAGGTGTAGAGTAATAGCTTAATCATATATATCAATTATGATCAGATTGACCAAATGCATCAGAATGTTGTGCCTAACATGTAATAGCTTGAGTACAATACCTAGAGGTTCTATTAGTGAAGATGTTGAATTAAGCTTTAAAGGAGAGCTACTTTGCAGTTAGGCTTTTCTATATGGTTTGACTGCATAGTAGTTGCAGCCATCCAATCAAAGATCGGATCACACATTACATCGAGTGGTATTAAATAGACTCCTACTGGTGAGATAAGATTCTTTCTGGTAAGAGTCCCCCCCCCCCCCCCAAAAAAAAAGAAAAAAAAGAATAAATAAATAAATAAATAAATGTGCAGAATAAAAAATGTAATGCTATCAGGTTGCACAAGAATGCTTGACCACAAAGTAGCCCTCATCTGTATATGTTCGTACGTATGTGTGTGTGTGTGCCTGCCTATATACAGACATGCATATGTACACACACACACACACAGAGGTGGGCTGTAATGCAACCCCTCGTGAATGCATCTATAAAGATGAGCCACCTCTTTTTGCTTTAGACACCTTAATTAGCTGTCAATATTAAAACCCTAGGGGACGGAAACAACCCTATGTAATGCCTAACCCATTAGAAGGCTATTAGTGGCCTATTAGTAGCCTATTATCAGCCAAGATAGGTCAGCCGTGGGTGTGAGTGAGCCATTTTGGAGTATGGCTGAGAGTGCTTATTCACGTCAGGGACCCTTGACACGAATAAGGGGGTATTTAATGGCATCATATCGTCCTGACGCGATTAAACAATCTGAGATCTATGCGAACTATCTTGATTTCTTTCCATATTTGATGATTATTTCCATGTGGGATTCATCTTAGAAGCTATAAATAAGTTCCCTGAGCACGCGCGCGCGCGCGCGAGAGAGAGAGAGAGAGTTTTCTGTGTTCTAAACACAAGTTTGGCCATGAGGGAGAGATTGAGAACATATTTCGAGCGGAGAGGCGGCATTCTTCGCGTTCTTCATATGCGAGGAGAGGGGCGACGGTGCTGCGGCATTGCAGGGAGTAAGAGGAGTGAGGTTGTTTTACCTAAGCGACCTGGTTGCATTGGTTTTCGTTCTAGAGGCAAGTGATGACGAATCTACAATTGTTCATAGATATTCTTACGTAAAGAAAATTATATTTTCAATCTATTTGCTACTATGGTATTAAAATGATAAAAATGATATTTTAATATGTTGTTTATGTGCTTAAGAAATTCCCATGCATGATCCCCTCTTCTAGTTCCCAGTGCTTTAAGAGAAACCCTAGTGTATCTTTGCATAAGTCCTAATCTGCAAGGTTAATGGCATCATAGGACCCTGACGCGAATATGAATTGGCGTCAGGGGACCCTAACGTGATTAAGCCCTGATGGCCGTGATGTTCCTATTATTGTTCTTATATTAGAAGTATAGATTGAATCCTATTATTATGATTAAGTACTTGTATGATACTGTCTAATTGATGTGTTATATTTACCTTTATTGCATGGCTATTTTTCTATGAGAACTAGTTGATTTTATGCATGAATCTATGATGTATGAATGTAGTTTATTTCATGCATAGAAGACTATGTTTAGTTCTATTTTTCTTTCACTTAGAAATCATCCATGTTTAACCTGTGATTTAATGGCATGAATTTAATCTTAAAATATGCCTAGACCGTCAAATTGGCGTCAAGGTACCCGGACATGAATATGAATTGGCGTCACCTATCTATGACGCGAATTAGACTGTCCTGAACTTGAAACTTGATATTTTGCATGTTGCACAACCTATTTAATTTTTTTATTTCACTTTGATATCGGCACTGTCACAGAGCATATTGTATGCATGTTTTATGATGATTAAAGTTCTTAAGATGCTATGGACAATGCCACCATGGGAGGTTAAGTGTCCAACCCACAATAGCGCCCTTGTGGGGGAAGCCTAACATTGGATGTGAAAAGCCTCGAGGCAACAACAACAAGTCAAAATCTAGGAAGTGTGCTGGCTTGCAAATACACAGACCTAGGTGGGATGTGTCGATCCCCCGATTATGCAGCCGAAGATCTAGTGGACTTTGTATTGCCACTATGTGACGATGATGATAAAAATGAACTATGACTCCTAATGATGTGGTTGGATTTATGTCCTATTATGAAGTGAAAAGATGATGAAGGAATATGATGCATTGATGTGACTTATGATACATAATGATGATCCATGTTTAGATGATCGATATTTTATGATATATATGTTTGAAGTTAGAAGTAGATCGATATGAAAACTATGCACATGTTGTTGACATAGATGTTTTTCAAAAGAGCATCTTTAGGACTTAACATACTTATATTTGACTTATTGTTGCGGTATGTTAGTAGTTTGATTATCATGTCTTTTCATTCATGCTATTCTTATTTAACTATGGACTAATGGATATTATGAGCTTATTGAGTTCTATGTGACTCACCCTTGCTTAATGACGTTGTTTTTCAACTGAGGTTGATCGTGTTGAGGAGTGTAAGGCAAGAGAAGGTCAAGAAGTTTGAGGCTTGATTGGAGGCTAGTTATCTAGAACTAGGTGTTATTTCATGTTTTAGTAGCAAGAGTTGTAATAGGAGCTATTTTCATGGTGTGAGATGTACTTTTCTATTTCATAGACGATAGAGATCCTGGATGGACAGTTACTGTGCTATTTTTATTTCAACATATTAAATGATGGATTTTCTTATGGCAATGATGGTTGTGTCATGATGATTATGGTTTCATTTTTTTTCTATGCTCTTTCTCTATGGCTCATAAGAGGATGTTTTGGGTCATTCCCACTATCGACGCACTAGACCAGTGGTTCGCTATAGGCCGACAAGATCGAACCAGGCCGATGATTCAAGACATCGTAGGAGTTGATATTAGAGCTAGAAAATCATTCAGATTGAGTATTTAAGCATTATCAACCTAAGCTACTGAACCAAGATCATAGGACTAGAGATTATTAATATGAAGTAGGCTTGAGAAGATAGGCCTGATGTGTGTTCCTTCCTTGCAGGATATGTTTGGTAGGTGTGGTCATCCTAAGAGAGAGAGAGAGAGAGAGAGAGAGAGAGAGAGAGAGAGAGGGTTCAGGAGGAGTCAATTGAGGAAGCAACGCTTGTTCCACCACTGCCCCCAACTTTGGATATGGGTGCCTTTATGCAGATTTTACAGGACTTCATGCAGGCAGCCCAACAGTAGAGGCTCGCGGTAGCAGTTGTGGAGCTAGAGGTCCGTTCTGGATTGATGGGCATGGAATGGTTCAAGAGGATGGGGCCGCCCTCCTTTAAGGGGGAGAGCATCCCTATCTTTGCAAGGAGTTGGATCAGAGAGATCGAGAAGATTTTCAAAGCAATCAAGTGCCTAGATGAGGACAAGGTTAGCTTGGACAGTTACATGTTGCAGGACCGTACGGACGTATGGTGGATGTCTAATCTAAAGACCAAGTTTGTTGGAAAGGAGTAAGAGATTTCGTGGGAAGAGTTCCTGACGACATTCAAGGTGAAGTTCTTTTTCCTACATGTGTAAGATAAAATAGTGTAGGAGTTCCTAGGTTTGATGCAGGGACCGATGAGCGTGCTGGAGTATGAGGCCAAGTTCTCAGAGCTGGCGAAGTTTGCACCTTATATGTGCTATGATGGCAGGTGGAAGATGTAGAAGTTCTTGATGAGTCTAAAACTTGTGTTGAGGACGAAGCTAGTTACTCACAGGTTCACCTTGATGGAGGAGGTGGTGGATACGGCATGTCACCAAGAAGCAGAGCATGAGATCTTCTTGAAGAACATAAGGTGGGACCGAAGGAGCAAGGTTCGACATCGACTTTCCTAGGAGTTCAGAGGAAGCGAAACCAGTTTGAAGCACCGAAGACCCCAATGAAGATGGCGACTACACCGGCAGCAAGAGTAGTCGCGACTTGCACTGCATGCCAACAATGTAGGAAGGTGCATAGAGGTTTAGAATGCTTGTATGCCGCAGGAAAGTGCTTTGGATGTGGTGAGCTTGGCCACATGGTTCGAGATTGTCCCAAGGCGAAGGCGGCGCCAGTGACTGCATCGACTCAATAGTGAGCCCCAGCTTGTGTCTTTGCCTTGACTAGAGAGGATATAGAAGTGGCAGAGAATGTTACAGAAGGAGTTATCTTGATTGATGGACTTCATGCTAGAGTGTTATTTGATACCGGTGCTACCCAATCATTTATCTCTTCGAGTTTTGCTTGGCTTGTGGTTGAGAAGATGGATGTTGCCGAGGTTTCTATTTCTATGACTATTTTCATACGGGGAGAGGTAGTGTGGTCGAGTAGATGCGTAGCTTCCTTATGTGTGGATATTCAGGGTAGGATGTTGTCTGCCCAGTTGTTTGTACTCGAGATGAAAGACTTTGATATCATTCTTGGTATGGATTGGTTTGAGCAGCATTATGCCATGTTGGATTAACATGACAGGAAGATCATTTTCAGGATTTCGAGTGAGGAGGTGTTCTTCTTTAAGCTCCACAAGCTTGGTAAACTGATTGTTTCTGCCATGAAGGCTCATAGGTGGATTAGCAGTTGTTGCGGTGCTTATCTAGCTAGTGTTGTTTCATGTTTCTAATGAGGGTTCTGCTTTGAACATTGTTGATATTGATGTTCGAAAGTTTGCCGATATGTTTCCTAATGATCTCCCTGGTTTGCCTCCTATGCGGAAGATTGATTTCACTATTGATCTTCTCCCCGATACGGCGTCAATTTCTAAGGTTCCTTACCATATGGCACCGATAGAGTTGGCTGAGCTGAAGAAGCAGTTGCAGGAGCTCTTGGATAAGGATTTTATTTGTCTGAGTGTTTCTCTGTGGGATCCTCCTATGTTGTTTGTGAGGAAGAAGGATGGTTCGTTGCGGCTGTGTATTGATTATCGGAAGTTGAATCAGGTGACTGTTAAGAATCGGTATCCCGAGACGAGGATTGACGATTTGTTTGATTAGTTGCAGTCTGCAGCAGTGTTTCAAAATTGATCTGAGGTTTGGCTACCATCAGTTACTGATTAAGGACAAGGATGTTATGAAGACAACATTTTAGACTCATTATGTCCACTGAAAGTTTTTGGTGATGCCGTTCGATCTAACGAATGCCCCCATAACTTCCATGGATCTGATAAATAGGGTGTTCTGAAAGTATTTGGACCAGTTTGTTGTGGTGTTCATAGACAATGTATTGATCTTTTTGCCAGATGTGGAGTCTCACCGTGAGCATTTGAGAATCATTCTAGAAGTCCTAAGGAGCCATCAATTGTTTACCAAGTTAAGTAAGTGTGAGTTCTGGTTTGACCATGTGCAGTTCCTTGGTCATGATATCTCTAAGGAAGGTGTTGCGACTGATCCTTAGAAGGTTCAGATTGTTCTTGATTGGGAGGTCCCTAAGACTACCACTAAGATCATGAGTTTTCTGAGTCTGGTTGGCTATTGTCTGAGGTTCACTGAGGATTTTGCTACTCTAGCAGCCCCTTTTATGCGGCTGACTCGGAAGGGTGTGAAGTTTGTGTGGTATGATTAGTGCGAAAAGAGCTTTCAAGAGTTGAAAACTCGTTTGACCACTTCCTCAGTCCTTACTTTGCCTACTGGTTCTAATGGTTATGGCTATCTACACAAATGCTTCTAGGTAGGGTTTGGGATGTGTTCTGATGCTGCATGGTTGGGCGATTGCTTATGCTTCGAGATAGCTAAAGGATCATTAAGAGAATTACCTGGCGTATGACTTGGAGTTGGCAGTAGTTGTGTATGCTTTGAATATTTGGAGGCATCATCTCTACGGAATTGAGTTTCAGATGTTCACTGATCATTAGAATTTGAAGTATATCTTCTCTTAGAAAGAGTTGCATATGAGGCAGCGACGTTGGATCATGTTTCTGAAGGATTATGATTTCGAGTTGAGCTATCATCCAAGCAAAGCCAATGTGGTGGCTGATGCTTTGAGCAGGAAGTGGCTAATGATGTTGCATTACTAGCATATGGTTGATGAGGTTATGGCAGCTTTATCCTAGTTGTCCATCAGATCTACTGTTGTCGAGAAAGTTGTGGCGGCACAACGGGATGATCAGCGGTTGATTGGTTTGGTTGGTAAGCCTGGTTTCAGCGAAGATGAGCATGGCGTGGTTCGCTTTGTGTGCACAATAATCCATGATTGAAGAAGGAACTTATAACTGAAGCCCCATCAGTCTAAGTTTACTGTGCACCTAGGCAGCATGAAGATGTTCTAAGATGTGACGATGACTTTTTAGTGGCCTGGTATGAAGAGAGACATTGGGTTTTCAGGTGCTTAATCTATCAGTAGGTGAAGGTGGAGCACCAGAGACCTTCAGGTTTGATGTATAGGATTGCGATCCAGAATGGAAGCAGGAGCATGTCACTATGGATTTTGTTGTTGGTTTGCCTCAATCTGCTAGGGGCAATGATGCTATCTGGGTGGTCGTGGACAGATTCACGAAGTTAGTGCATTTCTTGGCCATGAAGGTGAAGCAGTCTGTTAAGAGTTTGATCAGATTATACATTGATATCATTGTAAGGCTGCATGGTGTTCCGAAGTCCACCATTTTAGATCATGATTCCAGGTTCACGTCCCATGTTTGGAAAGGTCTGTAGGGAGCATTGGGGATGTAGTTGAAGTTCAGTATAGCTTTACACCCATAGACAGATGGTCAGTCCGAGAAGACTATTCAGACATTAGAGGATATGCTGAGAGCTTGCAGCTTGGATTGGAAGGGTGATTGGGATCGAAATTTGTCTTTAGTAGAGTTTGCCTACAATAATAGTTTCCATTCGAGCATTGGTATGGCTCCATTCGAGGTGTTGTATAGTAGGCCTTGCAGATCCCCGTTGTGTTGGAAGGAGTCGGGTGAGCGACAGCTGGTTGGTCCAGAGATTGTGTAGTCCAGTTCAGTGAAGATTCAGCTTTTCATGAAGAGATTGTTGGCGGCTCAAAGAGAGAAGAATTATGATGATCAGAGGGGAAGGACCTTGCATTCGAGGTTGGCAATCATGTGTTCTTAAAGGCGTCTCCTTCTACAGGAGTTTTTAGGTTTGGGTAGCGGGGTAAGTTTAACCCCAGGTTCATTGGTCCTTTCGAGGTTCTGTAGAGAATGGGAGAGGTAGCGTATAGATTAGCATTGCCCCTTTTGTTGGATGGTGTACATGATGTGCTCCAAGTATCTCAGTTAAGGAAGTATGTTACTAATCTGTCTCATGTGGTTGACTATGTTCCATTGGAAGTTCAACCAAATTTGAGTTATAAAGAGCAACCGGTTTAGATATTGTATTCGAAGACGAAGGAGCTAAGGAATAAGCAAATTTCCTTGGTGAAGGTGTTGTGGCACAACCATTCCTCTGAGGAAGCCACGTAGTAGTTAGAGTTTGACATGCAGCGGAAGTTTCCTCATTTGTTTGGTGAGTAGATATGTTGTTTTGCTTGCATTGTGTTTATGTATTTGTGCTTTAATTCAAGGACGAATTTTCTTTAAGGGGGAGAAGGTGTAATGCCTGACCCATTAGTAGGCTATTAGTGGCCTATTAGCAGTCTAGATAGGTTAGCCATGGGTGTGAGTGAGCCATTCTGGAGTATGGCTGAGACTGCTTATTCACGTCAAAGAACCATAATGTGAATAGGGGGTGTTTAATGGTGTCATATCATCCTGACACGATTAAAGAGTCTGAGATCTATGCAAACTATCTTGATTTCTTTCCATATTTGATGATTGTTTCTGTGTGGGATTCATCTTAGAAGCTATAAATAAGTTCCCTGAGTGCGAGAGAGAGAGAGTTTTATGCATTCTAAATTCTAGTTTGACCATGAGGGAGAGATTGAGAGCGTCCTTCGGGTAGAGAGGCAGCATTCTTCACGTTCTTCGTGCATGAGCAGAGGGGCAGCAGCACTATGGCGTTGGAGGGAGTTAGAGGAGTGCGGTTGTTTTGCCTAGGCGACTTGGTTGCATTAGTTTTCATTGTAGAGGCAAGTGATGATGAATCTCCAATTATTTATAGATATTTTTACATAAATAAAATCTTATTTTCAATCTAATTTGCTACTATGGTATTAAAATGATAAAAATGATGTTTTTATATGGTATTTACGTGCTTAAGAAATCCCTATGCATGATCCCCTCTTTTGATTCCCAGTGCTTTAAGAGAAACCCTAGTGTAGCCATGCATAAACCCTAATCTACAGTGTTAATGGCGTCATAGGACCCCGACACGAATATGAATTGGCGTCAGGGGACCTTAATGTGATTAAGCCCCGATGGCCATAATGTTCCTGTTATTATTCTTGCATTAGAAGTATAGATTGAATCTTGTTATTATGATCAAGTACTTGTATGATACTGTCTAGTTGATGTGTGATATTTACCTTTATTGCAGGGCTATTTTCCTATGAGAATTAGTTGATTTCATGCATGAATTTATGATGTATAAATGTAGTTTATTTCATGCATAGAAGACTATGTTTAGTTCTATTTTTATTTCACTAAGAAATCATCCATGTTTATCCTGTGATTTAATGGAATAAAATTTAACCCTGAAACATGCCTAGACTGTCAAATTGGCGTCAAGGTACCCGGACGTGAATATGAATTGGTGTCACCTATCTCTGAGGTGAATTTTTGAAACTTGATATTTTGCATGTTGAACAACATTTTTAATTTTTGTTATTTCACTTTGATATCAGCACTGCCACAGAGCATATTGTATTCATGTTTTATGATGATTAAAGTTGTTCAGATGTTATGGACAATGTCACCATGGGAGGTTAAATTCCCAAATCACAATAGTGTCCTTGTGGGGGAAGACTAAGATAAGATGTGAAAGGGCTACAGGCAACGAGTAAAAATCTTAGGAGTGTGCTTGCTTGCGGGTACACTGGCCCTAGGTGGGATGTGTCAATCCCCTGACTACTTAGCCAAACATCTAGTGGGCTTTGTCTTACCCCTAGGTTATGATGATGATGAAAATGAACTATGATTCCTAATAATGTGGTTGGATGTATGTCCTATTACAAAATGAAAATATGATGAATGAATATGACTCTTTCTATATGGCTCATAAGAGGATGTTTTGGGTCCTTCCCACTATCAACGCACCAGACCGGCGGTTCGCTGTAGGTCGGCAAGACTGAACCTGGCCGACAATTTAGGGTATCATAGGAGTTGGTATAAGTGCTAGAAAATCATTCAAACTGAGTATTTAAGCATGTTCAACCTAAGCCACTGAACCAGGATCATAGGACTAGAGATTATTAGTATGAAGTAGGCTTGAGAAGATAGACCTTACGTGTGTTCCTTCTTTGCAGGATATATCTGGCAGGCGTGGTCATCTCAGGAGAGAGAGGGTTCAGGAGGAGCCAGTTGAGGAAGCAGTGCCTGTTTCACCACTGCCCCTACCTTTGAATGCAGGTGCCTTTATGCAAATTTTCAAGGACTTCATGCGGTAGCCTAGCAGTAGAGGCCCGTGGCAATAACTGTGGAGCCGAAGGTCTGTGCTAGATTGACGGCCATGGAGCGGTTCAAGAAGATGGGGCCACCCACTTTTAAGGGGGAGAGCAACCCTATCTTAGTAGAGAGTTGGATCAAAGAGATCGACACAAATCACAAGTTACTTAGGGCATCGAAGGGGCACACAATGTACAAACTACATGGATGAAGAATGAAAAAAAAAAAAAAAAGTAAGTGGACCTGACCAATTGAATCATGACTATATCATGTATTCTGATATTTAAATTCAATAGAGATGAAATTGTAGAAGCAGACTCTTTTTTATTTTTTTTCCCTTTTAACCATTCAAGAATTTGTCAATATTTATCTTCTTGTTACTGGATGCTCCATAGGAGTAAATTGTTGTTCCCTTTCCCCGCAAAAAAAAAGTTTATTTCGATAATAAATTTTTTAATCTCTTTCTTTGATTATAGGATCAAATATTAATGTTTTATTCCACCAATGCAATAGAGAACAAATGTGATAAATGGACTTTCATTTCTAGTTTACCATTATGTAATATTGAATTTAGTACTCCAAATTTCATTTTTAATTTGAGGGAAAAGAAAAAAATGAGAACTTTTTTATCTATTGGATAAAGGTAAACTAAAAGAGAAAGATTTGAAGGGTTTTTTTTTTTTTGTTCGACGAAGTTAGTTTTTTTTTTTTTTTTGTTCAACCCGCTAAAAGAGGTACTTTGGCATTTGAGTCATAGGACAGTTCGTGGTTCAAAAAAAGTTTATTAATAAAAAATAGTAATAGTAAGGACTAATCAAATCAAAGTAATGGATTTACCTAGGTCGGTTTGTAGTCTAATAGAAAAGAAAAATTTGTATCTTTGAAACTCATTGGAAGGGGTATTGGATGCGACAAAGAATCGTCCAAAGATGATTGAACTATCATATGCCCTAGAAATAAAATTATATGAGATGTTCAAAAATGGTTGAAGTAGTTGAATAGGAGAATCACTATGAATGTAGCCCTTGGTAGATTTACTACAGAAGAAAATGGTTTATATGATATTATGAATGACTAGTTGCGGAGGGACCATTTCATTTTTATGGGTTGGTCTGGCCTATTGCTCTTTGCTTGTGCCTATTTTGCCTTAGGGGGTTAGTTTACCGGTACAACTTTTGTAACTTCATGGTGTACCTATGGATTGGCTAGTTCTTATTTAGAAGGCTATGATTTCTTAATTGTTGCAGTTTCTACTCCTATAAATAGTTTAGCACATTCTTTATTGTTACTATGGGGCCCTGAAGCACAAGGAGATTTTACTTGTTGGTACCAATTAGGTGGTTGTGGACTATTGTTGCTCTTCATAGGGCTTTTGGGCTAATAGATTTCATGTTACGTCAATTTGAACTTGCTCAATTTTGTTCATTTGTGACCTTATAATGCAATTGCATTTTACACACCAATTGTTGTTTTTGTTTATATATTCTTGATTTATCCACTTGATCAGTCTGGTTGGTTCTTTACACCTAGCTTGGTGTAGTAGCTATTTTTCGATTCATCATATTTTTCCAAAGGTTTCATAATTGGATGCTGAATCCATTTCATATGATGGGAGTTGCTAGAGTATTAGTGTAACGACCCGCCACCCTATAATCGGAGATGCGATTACTAAATGGGTACCGAATCATTAATTTGGAACCAAACCAGGATCTAAGTAAGTTTGGGAAATAAACAATAAACTAAGCTAAACATTCACATCGCATTGAATTGAAAGGAAAATGCAGGAATTAAAAGTTATTACAATGCGACTCGATACAACAAATAATTACATACTCCACAGAAAAGAAGTAATTAAGCATACAGGCCATAAATAAAGATAACAACTACGTCGGGGCATACCCCGGAACAACAACTGACGGCGCGCGACACACAGCAGCACACCCCTCGCTAAGTCTGCCTGGAGTCCTCACCTGAAAACCGCAGGGGTGAGTCTCAACGAAAAGACTTAGTAGGGATCCTTCAATCCCCACTGCCCACTCACACACCCACAAGTGCAAAGTATAGCTGAAGGTAAAGTAACAAGTACAGTAGTAATTACTACTTCTAAATCTCGATATGAATCACATGCATTCGAAGTACATAACATGCATAATTCTAAAACCATTCTACCAGGCCCACAACCAACGTCTCGGCAAAATGCGCCAACCACACGAACAAAGGTGAGAAACATCGACCCGCTGAGACCAAACAGTAACCCCTCGGATAGCACTCTAGCTACTTCAGCCTAACTGGCTCAGGTGGTTACTCCTTCCCTCAGCACGAGTGACACTCCAAAGGTACCACACCCACACCGGTACTAACTAACCCCGGGGTCCACCAGGTGACCCTCTCTCACTAGGCGTCACCCCGCCACACCTACACCGGCGCTGTGCTCCACCCACACCAGCACAGGGTGATAAAGCGCTACAACTGTCACTCTAGGTCTACAGTAGCTCAAAACACAGCACAGTAAGAAGTCCACGGTCGCATGCAACACCACGCGTACGATCCGGTTACAATGAATCTATCACCATAGAGTATAATTTAAAGCATGCGTTTAACTAACTAAACAACTGTCTAACAGTGTAACATGTTTTAATGGCATGAATTAGTGTGATTCTGTCTTGAATCGCGTCGCCCAAGGCCAACGCCATTCAAGTCTCATAAACTGGTTCACAGAAACTCGGCCACAGAACCTGGCGTAAAACGCGTCGCTATAAGTAGCCGCCTTTTGAAAGGCGTCGCAGTCCCTAGTCGCCTTTTAGCGACAGGCCATGTGGTGATTTCCATTAAAACGCGTCATTGATGCAAGTCGCCTATTGAAAAGGCGTCGCTGTCCCTGGACGCTTATCAGTTCGGGGACAGGGTCTGTTATTGGGTTAAATCGCGTCGTGGGTGGGCACCGCCTTTCTAAAAGGCGTCGCTTCACCTCGACGCGATTTAGCCCCGACAGACAGGTTCTCTCCTTGCTTCCCCTAATCCTCGAGGTGGAATTTCTCCTCCAAAACGCGTAGAAAAGGCACAAAACATAGAGGGGAAGGAGGAGAATCCATCTACCCATTAGAACACCCAATTCCTCATACATGCACTTAGCGTTTTCACCCCAAAAAGCACCCCAAAGCATGCTTCAAATGCTGGAAAACATGATTTTCAAACGAAAATGCACTGGGGATAGTCACCCTACCGGTTACTTGAACTCCTCCAAGCTCCAAGCCGCCCACCCGTCTCGCCCCACGCCGCCGCCGGTACCGCCGAGGTCGTCGTTACTCCATCGGGACGTCGGCCGCCGTCCGGAGAGAAAACGCCGCGGAGGAGGTGGTGGTGGTCGTGGTGGGAGTTAGGAGGTCGATGGAGTGGAGGGAGAGATGAAATGGTGGGAGGAAAAGAGGGAGGGGAAGGAGGCGTCGCCGGAATCGCCGGAGGAAGGGAGGAGAGAGAGAGAGAAGGAAGAAATGAGGGAAAGGAAGGAGGGTTCGCGGGGGTAACCAGAAACTGGCTAAAACGCGTCGAGCTGTACAGACGCCTATCAGTCGACATGACGGGCCGCTCTGACAGAACTCTGAAACGCGTCATCCATATAAGACGCCGTTCAGACGACAAGACTGGTGCCGTACACTGACAACCCAGGGTCGCAGTCTGAAAGGCGTCGTCCCTCGCGGACGCTGTTCAGACGACACGACAGGGCCGTACTCTCGCGGCCCAAAGCCAGCCCACGTGGCACAATCTAAAACGTGTCTGCAATGCTGGACGCCGTTTAAACCGCGTCGAGCCCGCTCGACGCGAAACAGAACAGAGTCTCAGCCCCATTAGGGCCTGAACTACAGGGTCCGACCCCGAAAACCGGATCTGAAAGCCTCAGTCCTTACATTCTCCCCCCCTTAAAAGAATTTCGCCCCCGAAATTGCCTGCTAGAATTAACGAGGTCAAAACATAGAGGTACAAGCTCACAAGGGGACTTACGAGAAAAGGTGAGGAAATTGCTCCCGCATCTCATCTTCACGCTCCCAGGTTGCCTCGCCCCCGGAGCGGTACTGCCAAATCACCTTAACCAAAGGCACAACCTTGTTCCGAAGGACCTGTTCTCTGCGATCCTCAATACGAACTGGAAACTCTGGAAAGGACAAGTCCTCAGCGATCTCCAACTCTGAAAAATCTAAAACATGGGATGGATCCTGAACATATCTTCTCAGCAAAGAAATATGGAACACATCGTGCACCCCTGCAAGACTGGGCGGCAAGGCCAGCTGATACGCGGTTTCCCCAATTCGAGCAAGAATGGGAAAAGGCCCAATATATCGCGGACTCAACTTGCCTCGCTTCCCGAATCTCATCACACCCTTGGAGGGTGAGACTCGGGGAAACACGTGGTCTCCAACCTCAAACTCAAGCGGTCTCCTCCGGATATCAGCATAACTCTTCTGCCTGCTCTGAGCTGTGATCAGTCCCTGCCGTACTATCCTGGCAACCTCAGCACACTGCTGTACTAACTCTGGCCCTGCTATCTGCCTCTCACCAATCTCGGACCAACACACAGGAGATCGACACGGTCGCCCGTACAAAGCCTCGTAAGGCGCCATGCCGATACTAGAATGATAACTGTTGTTGTAGGCAAACTCCACAGTAGGCAAATGTTGCTCCCAAGAACCTCCCCAGTCTAAGCAACATGCCCTGAGCATATCCTCCAAAGTCTGAATGATCCTCTCCGACTGCCCATCAGTCTCGGGATGATAGGCCAAACTGAAGGCCAACTGCGTGCCCAAGGCCTTCTGAAAACTCTTCCAGAACCTGGAAGTAAACCTCGGATCCCGATCTGATACGATGGATAAAGGCACCCCGTGCAGAGAGATGATCCGATCTACAAACAACTTAGCCAACTTACCGACTGACCAGTCCTTCCTAATAGCCAGGAAGTGTGCCGACTTGGTCAGCCGATCAACAATAACCCAGATTGCGTCTCTCCTGCTAAGGGATACAGGTAATCCCATCACAAAGTCCATAGTCATGTGCTCCCATTTCCATTCCGGGATCGGCAAGGGCTATAACAACCCTCCTGGTCTCTGATGCTCGGCTTTAACCCGCTGACAAGTCAAGCACCTAGCCACATGCTCAGCCACATCCTTCTTCATACCAGGCCACCAAAAGTGCCTCCTCAAACAATGATACATTTTAGTTGTCCCGGGATGCACTGCATACCTAGAACGGTGCGCCTCATCAAGGACACTCCTACGCACGTCCTCTTCGGCCGGAACATAGAGTCTACCTCTAAACCTGACTGTACCGTCATCCCACAACTCCACCTCTGGTCTCTGGAGAATCTGCGGTAACTCTACATCTGCCCTCTGAGCCTCAATCACAGCATGGTACACTGCTGGTCTCACAGTCAAGCTGGCCAACACGGCTCTATCATCCTCACGTGGAATCCGAAAGGAAGATTCCACAACCTGCTCAAATAATCTCCATTCTCGAATCATAAGGTATGGCATGACCGTCTTCCGACTCAAGGCGTCTGCCACCACATTCACCTTGCCCGGATGATAGGAAAGGTCGAGGTCATAATCCTTGATGAATTCCATCCACCTACGCTGTCTCAAATTCAGATCCCTCTGCGTGAAAACATACTTCAGGCTCTTGTGATCAGTAAAAACCTGAAATTTCTCTCCATACAAATAATGTCTCCAGATCTTCAATGCAAATACCACAGCTGCCAATTCCAAATCATGGGTGGGATAGTTCTCCTCATGCTTCTTCAGCTGTCTAGAAGCATAGGCCACGACCCTGCCATGCTGCATTAGAACTGCACCCAAACCTCGACGAGACGCATCTGAATAAACCACAAACCCACCAGAACCTGATGGAAGCACCAATACTGGGGCCGAAGTGAGGCGAGTCTTTAATTCAATGAAACTCCGCTCACACTCCTCGGTCCACACAAAACGAACTCCCTTTCGAGTCAACCTCGACAAGGGGGCCGCTATCGAAGAAAACCCCTGAACAAACCGCCTGTAATAACCTGCTAGCCCCAAGAAGCTCCTGATCTCAGTCACTGAAGTTGGCCTGCTCCAATCCATCACTGCCTCGATCTTGGTTGGATCCACTGCGATGCCCTCGCCAGAAATGACATGCCCAAGGAAGTGTACCTTGTCTAGCCAGAATTCACACTTGCTAAACTTGGCATAGAGTTGGTGCTCTCTCAGAACTTGCAAGACGACCTGAAGATGTGTGGCATACTCTTCCTCAGAAGAAGAGTATATCAAAATATCATCTACAAATACCACCACAAACTGATCCAGATAGGCCCTGAAGACCCGGTTCATCAAATCCATAAAAGCTGCCGGAGTATTGGTCAAGCCAAAAGGCATGACCAAAAACTCATAATGTCCATATCGAGTTCTAAAAGCTGTCTTACTAATATCGACCTCACGGATCCTCATCTGATAATATCCAGATCTCAAGTCAATCTTAGAAAACACCTTTGCAGACTGCAGCTGATTCATCAAATCATCGATCCTTGGAAGTGGGTACTTATTCTTTATTGTCACCTGGTTCAGCTGTCTATAATCAATGCACAACCTCAGAGAACCATCCTTCTTCCTGACAAATAGGACTGGAGCACCCCACGGAGAAGTACTGGGATGAATGAAACCCTTATCCAGCAATTCTTGTAACTGCGCCTTCAACTCAGCGAGTTCGGCTGGTGCCATCCGATACGGGGCCTTAGACAAGGGTGCCGTACCCGGTGCAAGCTTTGGTAAACTCGACCTCTCGCTGAGGAGGAAGGCCAGGCAACTCCTCAGGAAACACATCTGCAAAGTCACACACTACAGGCACCTCCCAAGGACTGGGACTATCACTGACATTGGAAACAACAACAGAGGCAAGGAAGGCCTTACAACCACCAACAAGCAACCTCCGAGCCTTAAAGGCAGAAATAAGAATACCTCGAGAAGAGAGCCTAATACCTTGGAAGTAGAAGGTCGGGATGTCCGGAATAGAGAAACGCACCCTCTTCCTGTGGCAGTCCACCTCAACATAATAAGTTTCCAACCAATCCATGCCCAGGATGATATCAAAGTCACGAATGGCAAGCACAACCAACTGGGCAGGTAACTCATGGCCCTCAATGGTCAAGGGAACATCCCTCAAACAATTATAAGATAACATGAAATCCCTAGAAGGAACCTCTACCATCAATCCATCAGATAGCTCATCAACGGGTGCAGAAAGAATATTTATGAACTGCTCAGAAATGAAAGAATGCGAAGCACCCGAATCAATCAACACATGTGCAGAGTTCCCAAGGACAGAAAGTGTACCTTCTACCAAGTTGGACGCACGAGCCTCCTTCCTGGTGATAGCTAGAACTCTCCCCTAGGTCCTCGGCTTCTTCTGATCACATGAACCCTGCCCCTGACCATGCCCCTGCGGGCAATGCCTCGCCAAATGACCCTGCTGGCCACAAGTGAAACACCTCCTAGGAAAAGCAGGACACCGAGTCCCACCATGAGTACCACTGCAATGCTGACGAACAGTTGGAAGTCTCTGAGCTGTTTCCTACTGGGCACTGGACACCGACTGGCTCTACTGACCCTGCCTGGGTCTGCTGCTACCGCTGCTGCCACTACTGCTGCCACCGCCTCGAAAGAATCTCCTGAATCTGGAGCCGAGTGAAGACGATCCCGATCCGGACGAAGGAGCTGTTGCTGCTGCCTTTCCTCTGCCACGAGCTGGTCCTTGAGTGGTCAGTCCTCTCTCTCTAGCCGACTGATTTTACTGTGCCTCCACTGCTGCTGCACACCTAACTGCCGATGCCAAATCTGAGCAACAGTGAGATGCCACAAAATTCCTCAGACTGGACCTCAGTCCATCTACAAACCTCTCAGTCTGACGCTCCTCGTCTCCTGAAATGAAAGGCACAAACCTCCCAAGCGAAACAAACTTCGCCTGGTACTCGAGTACTGTCACACTCCCCTGAGTCAGCTCCATAAATTCCCTCTCCTTGGCCCTCTGAACATGCCTAGGGAAGTATTGTGCATTAAATTCCTTTACAAAAGTCTCCCATGGAATCTCCCTGAGATTCCTATCCGCATAAGACAAACTCTTCAGAGTGGTCCACCAATCGTAGACATCATCCTTCAGCATGAAGGTAGCTAAAGGAGTCCTCTCAACTGCCGCACAGTCCATAGTATCTAAGGTCTTCTCCATCTCCCTCAACCAGTGAACAGCCTCATCAGGGTCGGGACGACCGGTGAAATGAGGCGGCCTCAGCTTCAGGAATCTCTCTAGTGCAACTGAAGACCCTCCCCGAGCACTGGAACTCTCGCTAGGGTCTCGGGTTTGATATCTAGCCATCGTGTCCATCATAGCCTCTATGAACTGTTCTACACTTGGCCTACCAGCCTCAGATCCACTAGGGACATCTCCCCGCTCTCTAATAACTGGCATCCTCTTCCTAGGAGCCATCTAATTGCCTACAATCACAAAATCGAGAAGTTCTACTTAGAATCCTAAAACCTACACTACCGCCGTGCCTGTACAGGATAATGTAATTATTTGCCAGACTTACGACATTTAACCTAGTTGTTCATTTATTTGCCAGACAGAATGCTCTGATACCAACTGTAACGACCCGCCACCCTATAATCGGGGATCCGATTACTAAATGGGTACCGAATCATTAATTTGGAACCAAACCAGGATCTAAGTAAGTCTGGGAAATAAACAATAAACTAAGCTAAATATTCACATCGCATTGAATTGAAAGGAAAATGCAGGAATTAAAAGTTATTACAATGCGACTCGATACAGCAAATAATTACATACTCCACAGAAAAGAAGTAATTAAGCATACAGGCCAGAAATAAAGATAACAACTACGTCGGGACATACCCTGGAACAACAACTGACGGCGCGCGACACACAGCAGCACACCCCTCGCTAAGTCTGCCTGGAGTCTTCACCTGAAAACCGCAGGGGTGAGTCTCAACGAAAAGACTCAGTAGGGATCCTTCGATCCCCATTACCCACTCACACACCCACAAGTGCAAAGTATAGCTGAAGGTAAAGTAACAAGTACAGTAGTAATTACTACTTCTAAATCTCGATATGAATCACATGCATTCGAAGTACATAACATGCATAACTCTAAAACCATTCTACCAGGCCCACAACCAACGTCTCGGCAAAACGCGCCAACCACATGAACAAAGGTGAGAAACACCGACCCGCTGAGACCAAACAGTAACCCCTCGGATAGCACTCTAGCTACTTCGGCCCAACTGGCTCAGGTGGTTACTCATTCCCTCAGCACGAGTGACATTCCAAAGGTACCACACCCACACCGGTACTAACTAATCCCGGGGTCTACCAGGTGACCCTCTCTCACTAGGCGTCACCCCGCCACACCCACACCGGCGCTGTGCTCCACCCACACCAGCACAGGGTGATAAAGTGCTACAACTGTCACTCTAGGTCTACAGTAGCTCAAAACACAGCACAGTAAGAAGTCCACGGTCGCATGCAACACCACGCGTACGATCCGGTTACAATGAATCTATCACCATAGAGTATAATTTAAAGCATGCGTTTAACTAACTAAACAACTGTATAACAGTGTAACATGTTTTAATGGCATGAATTAGTGTGATTCTGTCTTGAATCGCGTCGCCCAAGGCCGACGCCATTCAAGTCTCATAAATTGGTTCACAGAAACTCGGCCACAGAACTTGGCGTAAAACGCGTCGTCACAAGTAGACGCCCTTTGAAAGGCGTCACTGTCTCTCGTCGCCTTTTGACGACCGAAAACAGGGACATGAAATGAGGTAAATTCGCTAAAACGCGTCGTCGATGCCAGTCGCCTATTGAAAAGGCGTCACTGTCCCTGGACGCTTATCAGTCAGGGAACAGGGTCTGTTAATGGGTTAAATCGCGTCGTGTGTGGGCGCCGCCCTTCTAAAAGGCGTCGCTTCACCTCGACGCGATTTAGCCCCGACAGATAGGTTCTCTCCTTGCTTCCCCCAATCCTCGAGGTTGAATTTCTCCTCCAAAACGCGTAGAAAAGGCACAAAACATAGAGGGGAAGGAGGAGAATCCATCTACCCATTAGAACACCCAATTCCTCATACATGCACTTAGCGTTTTCACCCCAAAAGCACCCCAAAGCATGCTTCAAATGCTGGAAAACATGGTTTTCAAACGAAAATGCACTGGGGATAGTCACCCTACCGGTTACTTGAACTCCTCCAAGCTCCAAGCCGCCCACCCGTCTCGCCCCACGCCGCCGCCGGTACCGCCGAGGTCGTCGTTACTCCACCGGGACGTCGGCCGCCGTCCGGAGAGAAAACGCCGCGGAGGAGGTGGTGGTGGTAGTGGTGGGAGTTAGGAGGTCGATGGAGTGGAGGGAGAGATGAAATGGTGGGAGGAAAAGAGGGAGGGGAAGGAGGCGTCGCCGGAATCGCCGGAGGAAGGGAGGAGAGAGAGAGAGAAGGAAGAAATGAGGGAAAGGAAGGAGGGTTCGCGGGGGTAACCAGAAACTGGCTAAAACGCGTCGAGCTGTACGGACGCCTATCAGTCGACATGACGGGCCGCTCTGACAGAACTCTGAAACGCGTCGTCCATACAAGACGCCGTCCAGACGACAAGACTGGCGCCATACACTGACAACCCAAGGTCGCAGTCTGAAAGGCGTCGTCCCTCGCGAACGCCGTTCAGACAACACGATAGGGCCGTACTCTCGCGGCCCAAAGCCAGCCCACGTGGCACCCACGTGGCACAATCTAAAACGCGTCTGCAATGCTGGACGCCGTTTAAACCGCGTCGAGCCCGCTCGACGCGAAACAGAACAGAGTCTCAGCCCCATCAGGGCCTGAACTACAGGGTCCGACCCCGAAAACCGGATCTGAAAGCCTCAGTCCTTACAATTAGGCTAACCGCTTTTGATCCCAAATCTTTGGAGTTGCTTTTTTCAATAAATGTTGATTACATTTCTTTATGTTATTTGTACCAGTAACTAGTTTATGGATGAGTGCTCTTGGAGTAGTTGGTCTCTCCCTGAACCTACATGCCTATGACTTCGTTTCCTAAGAAATCCTTACAGCAGAAGATCTTGAATTTGAGACTTTCTACACCAAAAATATTCTCTTAAGTGACAGTATTCATGCTTGGATGACGGCACAAGATCAACCTTATGAAAATCTTATATTCCTTGAGGAAGTGCTACCATATGGAAACGCTCTTTAATGGAACTTTATCTTTAGCTAGTCATGACCAAGAAACCACCAATTTTGCTTGGTGGGCTGAGAATGCCAGACTCATCAATTTGTCCAATAAACTACTTGGAGCTCACGTAGCCTACGCCATATTAATTGTATTATGGGCCGAATCAATGAACCTATTTGATGTGGCTGATTTCGTACTGAAAAGGCCCATGTATGACAAATGATTTATTTTACTTCCACATCTAACTACTCTAGGTTAGGGGGTAGGTCTGGGAGGGGAAGTTATAGACACTTTTCCTACTTTGATTCTAGAGTACTTCACTTAATTTCCTCTATAGTCTTAGGCTTTGGTGGCATGTATCATGTGCTTCTCGGACCTGAGAATCCTAAAGAATCCTTTCCATAATGTCGTTATGTATTAAAATGAAATAAAATGACCACAATTTTAGGTATTTACTTAATTTTGTTAGGTATACGTGCTTTTCTTCCAGTATTCGAACCTGTTTATTTTGGTGGTGTATATGATTACCAGGACTTCCGAAGGGGGAGATGTAAGAAAAATTACCAACTTAACCCTTAGCCAAAGTGTTATATTTGTCTATTTACAAAAATCTCCTTTTGGGGGAGAAGGATGGATTGTTAGTGTGGACGATTTAGAAGATCTAATTGGATAACATGTATGCTTAGGTTCCATTGTATACTTGGTGGAATTTGGCATATCTTAAACAAGCCCTTTGCGTGGGTTCGTTGTGCATTTGTTTGGTCTGGAGAGGCTTACTTGTCTTATAGTTTAGGTGCTTTATCTTTCTTTGATTTTATAGCTTGTTGTTTCACTTGGTTCAATAATATTGCTTACCCTAGTGAATTTTATGGGCCGAAGACCAAAAGCATTGGGGCTAATGTGGGGTCTACTCAAGGACCTACTGGTTTAGGTATGTATCTAATTCGTTCCTTGACCAGAGAGATTATTTTTGGAGGGGAAACTATGCATTTTTGGGATCTTCATGCTTCTTGGTTGGAACCTCTAAGAGGTCCAAATATGTTGACCTTGAATAGGCTGAAAAAAGACATACAACCGTGCGAAGAACGCCCTTTGGTAGAACATATGACTCACGCCATTTGGTAGAACTTGAGATTTTTGTAATTATATATATATCTATTTATTTTCTATTCTAGCTCGGCTATCCTATCCCACGTAGACGACTCATTACCTTTTATGACATCATATCAGTCCAATACAGAAAGATTCAACAAGCAAGAAAAAGGAGAGAGGCATTTGAACCCTCAATAGTTATTTGTTCAAAACTATACCGATTTCCAAGACTAGAGCTATCAACCACTCAGCCATCTCCACAATTTCTAATTTGTTCTTACAAATAGATCATGTCCATATAAGTTGATACACTAAGCATTTATAGTTACATCCCAGATGCAACCTACATATGTATCCATCTGTATGTGTCTGTGTGTATAGTGTTATGAGGGTTATACACAAATTGCTTAAAAAGAATTCTAATTAAATACAAGGATAATATTTAAGATAATTCTTAGATCTCTGGCAAAGTATCAAAAGGAAAAGTTTACTTACGATTTTAGTGAATTTATGGTGTAATTACGTTTTTAATATGTTTTATTAATATATATATATAATTTTAAAAATGGCATATTTGTAAATATTTTAAAAGTATAAATATAATTATTAAAATTATATGATTTATGATGCATTTGACTACTTTTATAAGGTATTAAGTTAACTTTTTTGAGATTCTAAAAGTGTCCTTAAGTAGCCAAAAAAGGATCCTTATTAATTAGTTGGTGAAAAAGTCATTGTGTAGGGGTATATATATAACTATTTTTAAAAAATAGGTATATAAGGAGAGATAGAGGTTGCTTAGCTTTTAAGTTATCTTCGTGCAACCACATTTATTTCTAGAAACTTCTTTTCTTGCCACCTCGCTTGATACCTCAACATGCAATGATTAAGAGAGTGAGACACCTTGCATCCTCATCCCTATCCCAACACTTCATCCAATTCTACAACCTTCCTTGGACACCTCGCTCACCACCTCGCCCTCTTCTAGAACCTTCTTCCACCTCCTTTCATCCTTATCCTCTTCCTTCCCTCCTCCTATAAATAGGGGTAAATCCTTTACCTCCATCTCCTCCATTCACCAACATCTTAGAGAGAGAGAAAGAGAGGAGGAGGAAGAAGAAGAAGAAGAAGAAGAAGGAGATTCAGAGTAAAGGTAGTTCCATTCCTACTCATGCTGGAGAATGAGCGGCGTACAGAGGTAGTGGATTGGTGCGTATAGGTGTATCAGAGTTGTGCACTGGAAGTGTGTATGCATACTTTCATAAATTAGGTAGATGTTCTCAAACTCCCTAAAGAAATAAGGAAACAATTGTAACCTCTTACTATTTACTTGATATTCTCTTTTACTCTTATTATAGTCTTGAACCTTGTCACTTGACCTACTTTTCTTGATATCCTGTATATCTTATTGATACATGATATTTACTGGATATTTCTCTTGTATTGGGTCTAGTTAATTGACTGTTTGGGATAATTCTCCAAGATGTGGCATTGCACCTCCTGTTCCTGATTGAGTTGCTAGATCATTCTTCATACTTGATTCCTAATACTTGATACTTGATACCTAATACATGAGCTTGATTGCTTCCTAACTTATATACTGATAATTAATGATGTCCACTCTACTGATTCTCATGTCTTTGACTCGTCTACTTGCTTAGTTGTTTGATAATCATGCTTCACTTGTCCATTTACTCATGTCATACTTGATTACTTGAAATTATCGATTCTTGAATACCTGTACTACTATTTCTGTAATTATTTACAACTAACCTTTTTCTTCTTGTTATCTTGCATCAATCCTATTATCCTAATTCATTTGTTACATGTTACCCTTTGCTTACAAGTTTTTATAACTATTGGAGTAATTTTGAGATGTAAATCCTACAAAGCGCATTATGCTTATAAAATTTTGAACTAACATTTTTAGGTATTAAAGAAGAAGATAATATGGATCAGGATGGGATTAGAGTAGAGAGCCACTTAGCTTCATCCATATAGTTCTATGTTGTAAAATTCAAGATGAGAAGAATGACAGTGCAGCATAAATTAAAAATTATTTTCCTCTCGTGCACTTGTTCTCGAAATATTTAGATTAAAACAAACACATAAATAAAATAAGGGAAGATCCAATCTTCACAATCGTAGGGATGAAAATTCCTCATCGAATCGGAGATGAATGAGTGGTCGATGTTGGAACCACGAGCTATCCAGGTACTCAACCTCTAGACGCATCCACACGAATCTCTGCAGCAAACTGGTTCTCAATGCTCTGCAGGCTACACCCATATCTTAACTCCACCATCGACACTGAGAGAGAGAGGGGAGAGAGGAGGCGGCTCCAAAGAGAGAAAGAGAGAGGACAACTGGCCCCAGAGAAACCCTGAAGCCTAGCTAGGGTTTCTCTCTCAACGACTATTTATAAGCTCCTAGCATTTTTCATAAAAATCTAAAAGTTCTTTTAAATTTAAATCATCTCTAATTTTGCGAGAATCCTTTTGTATGTGACCCTCTAGGCCCAACTGTCTATTTGACTTAATTAAACAGTCTATTGGCTTATTCATTATCTTATAATAAATTTAAATTCGATTATCACATAATCGATGACTCATATCACATGATGAATCTTTTTAGCTTTTCGATCATAAACGGCACCAAGTTACATCTCACGATCCCAAAATAGATAGGAGATATACAATCTACTATCGAACCCTTCCGTCCACAAATACTTCATAGCTTTAATCTTCATTTATGCAGTACCCAGTCAGGTCAAGATATGGTTTAACTGTCAAATCCTAATATGTCTTAACCTTATGGAACCATATACTCTATACTTAATTAAATAGAAAAGTCTCTTTTCTATTTAATTATAGAACCCTAGCCAAGGATTTTCGAGTTCTGTTTCATAGGACATACTCTCTGTGATAACATGCCCAGAGTGAATGATCCCATATTATCAACTCAATTGCCTTCGCGAGAATCCTACTGAGCCCAAATAATTGACTATATAAATCACAAACTTGAGATCCCTAAATCAGTAATCAAATACTCAGTGACACTCAAGCAAGGCGTCCTTGGTGACTCAAGTCTAAGACCCAACTATGCTACTATGACTATAAAATACCATGTGTGACAACCAGTATGATAATCATTCCGGGATTCTAGGTTTGATCAGTTCAGTAAACTCATTCTAATAATAAGCGCTTACAAATGTACCTTAGTGTCATCACACAAGTGACTATGACCAGTTACACTCATCTATCTAGATCTTCAATGTCCCGTCTTGGAGATCCTATGATAGGAAGAATTTGAACACATGCATCTAGATTAGTGATCTCATTATAATTCAGTCATCATCGTATGTGTTGCAGGTCTTCATCACATCTAATAGTAAACACATATGAAATGATAAGACATAATGAAAAATTGTCATTTATTATTAATAAAAATGAGATAATTACATGAAATGATGCCAACACATCTCATGTGATTGACTTGCAGGGCATAGATTTCTATCACATGTAAATTTAGTTCTTGTAAATTTTTGAGACTATTGTAAATAAGATGAGTTGAGAACTTTGAAATTTGTATCAAGTTTATTGGTGGTTTATTGGGGATAATGTTGTCCTATTATTTTATTATATTAAAGAATTATCTTAAACTTGATTTAATCATTATTGTTGCACCTTAAATTTGGGATGTGACAATTTTAGTATTAGAGTACTAGGTTAAAAATCCCAAGAGCTTAGGTTAAGCATCCCAAAAGATTTAGGACCTATAAGGTGGGTAGAGCCATAAAGGGAAACTATTTAGTGAACTGATGTATGTTTTTATTATAATTAATGGTGACTTGCGATTATTTTGTGAAGGATGCCGGATCCAACTGTATGAGAGATGATAGATAAATCACAATAGAGAAGTATCCTAAGTTATTCATAGGTTCGTAGTTATTGCACTTTTGTATTTCAATATGAATTTGGGACCAAATTCTTTTAGTGGGGGAGAGTGAAGGTTATACTCAAATTGCTTAACACAATTAATTAAATAAAAGCATAATACTTAAGATAATTCTTAGATCTCTGGCAAAGTATTAAAAGGAAAAGTTCACTTAAGATTTTAGCGAATTTATGGTGTAACTAAGTTATTAATAAGTTCTACTAAATATACATAACTTTAGAAAAGGACACATTTGTAAATATTTGGAAAATATAAACACAGTTATTAAAAATTTATGCTTTAACAATTGATTACTTTTAAAGGATCTTAACTTAAATTTTCTAAGATTTTAAAAGTGTCCTTAAATAGCCGTAAAAGGATCCTTATTGATTACTTGGTGAAGCAGTGATGATCTAGGAGTACATATACAGTTATTTTAAAAGAATGGGTATAAATATAAGGAGATAGATGTTGCTTAGCCTTTAAGTTATTTCTCTGCCACCTCGTTCATTTCTAGAACGTCTTTTCTTGCCACCTCTTTTGGCACCTCAACATGTAGTGATTAAGAGAGGGAGACACCTTGCATCATTTTCCCTAGCATAATGATTAACTTGCCACCTCATCCTACTCATACAACGTTCCTTAGACACCTCGCTCGACACATCGCCCTCTTCTAGTACCTTCTTCCACCTCCTTTCATCCTTATCCTCTTCCTTCCCTCCCCCTTACCTCTAACCCATGTCCACCATTCACCAACATCAGAGAGAGAGAGAGAGAGAGAGAGAGAGAGGAAGAAGAAGAAGAAGATTAGTGTGTGTAGGTGTATTAAGAGTTGTGCAGCGGAAGCGTGCAGACGTACTTTTATAAGTTAGGTAGGTGTTCACGATACTAAAACAATTGTGACTTCTTACCATTTACTTGATATTCTCTTTTACTCTTCTTGTAGCCTCGAACCTTGTCACTGACCTATTTTTCTTGATATCTTGTTGATATATGATATTTATTGGACATATCTCTTGTGCCGGATTTAGTTAACTAACTACTTGTGGCCTATGGGGTTGTTAACTTCTCAATGCCAGAGGCAATGTGGCTAGATCTAGTCCCGAAGAGGAGCACCTCAAAAGTTCTTGTACTCGCAAGAATTTAATAATCAATTGGTAGAACGTTTCGTTTGGGATTTCCTCTTTAGAGGCCCTACAAACTTTTATGATTAACTAATGTATTAATAATATTATTTGAGTAATTTTGAGATGTAAATCCTACTAAGCGTGTTATGCTTACAAAATTTTAAACTAACATTTTCAGGTATTAAAGAAGAAGACAATATGGATCATGCTAGGATTAGAGCATAGAGCCACTTAATTTCATCTAGGTAATTACATGTAAATTCTAGTTCTTGTAATTTTGAGACTATTGTAAATAAGATGAGTGAAGAACTTTAGAATTTGTTATCAAGTTTATGGATGGTTTATTGGAGATTGTTTTGTCCTACTATTTCATTATAAAGAATCATCTTAAACTTGATTTATTTATTGTTGTTGCGCCTTAAATTTGGAACATGATAACTGTGGACATAGAAATATGCAAGATTTAGCATATCTATTTGTTTGTAAATAAATACAAAATAAAATAATAAAGTGGTAATAAGTTTTAAAAAATCCATATCCTTATATTCATGGTTAAATCCTGCCTTGATGATGCATGTACATATATATATAGAGAGAGAGATGTTGGGCATTTTAAGAACAAAAGAGGCACTTTTTAGGCCAGGAAGTTGGGAAAGAGCAGTAATATACTGTGCTTTATTCATTAGTAGGAAATTGGAATCAATTTTAAGATACATATCTTCTTCCCCTTGTCCTAATTATTAGTTGACGGCTTTAGTTACGAGTTCTGCTCTAGAAGAGGGCTTTCTTTATTCTTCTAGGCGGTTAAACAATTTCCATTCGTATCACTTTGATATTGCTTTAATTTTACCACTCCAGTGCGCTAATTTTGAACAATCAGTGAAAGTCTACATATATGTTTACACATTCTTCGAGAATTTTGTTGAAATTTCAGATGCGATCCTTTATGTCACTGATTACTAAACTATACATATTTTCACCAAATTCTATGTGAGGTTAGGACTTGGCCGAACCTTAAGAGTCGGACACGATTGGCAGTTAATTGATCCCAATCCACCTTTTCATTAAGTCAAAATCTTCCACCTATCCATGGACTTGGGAATAATGCCCTTGAGGTGTGCCAAAATCTTTAAACTAGACAACAGTTATGACCAGAGATGCATGTAAAGGTATTAAAGACCAATAAGACAAAATAAGATAATTAACATAGACAATTACACGTGTCAGAACTATGCAGGACATGGAAGCTAGGCAAATTAGATGGTGATAAAATGATCCAACTTAAACACCAAGCACAAAGTGACTTAGGAGTGGTGGTGCTTCATGATCTCCGAAAAGCGCTTCATTGAACGGCATGGAAAAATGGACCGGTCATGTACACGGCTAAGGTCATGCGGGTTGAGGGAGCCCAATGTTAAGGCAGCATTAGGCGTTCGGTTCTTATCCCACATTTAGGATGTTGTTTGACACAACTTCTAATTGAAAGCACTTTTAGAGTTCTATGTCGTGAGAAAAAAAATGAGTGTTGGAAACTACTTTCATAACACTTAGTTTATTTTAGGATTTGACTTTTATAACAACACAAAATTAGTTAAAACCACTTACATCCATCATTTTTCATGTTATAAGAGCAAGCCAAAAGTGACTTTTAGTAAAACACACCCTTAATATGACAAGAAGGAATATCCTCAGAAGATGGTCATAGTGATCATTTGGCAGACAACGTAGAAGAAAAGCTTTTGTTAAAATGCTAGGCGGCTATATCAAGAGCAGACTTCTGAGAAACACTGCGGCAATAGAAACATTTCGACCAAACTGAAAGCTAGGAAAGGTATAATCTAACAGTATTTAAATCAAAGAAAAAATTTCGACTCAAGTGCCCAACCAGTATGAGCTCTTGGAAGTGCACAAGCGTGGGTGTAATATTTCCAAAACTAAATCTACAGGATGACGGCTCAAAGTAGAGAGCAGATAGCCAAACCACAATTAATAATCCACTTTAATTTCTGTCATGAAATATTTCTACGAACACAAACCATGTCACATGCAGGAAAAGTTGTTTATCTGCATCATGATATATGAGATCAAAGAACTGGGAGGAGACTAATGAAAGTTGCAGAGAAAAGCAAAAATGAGAGGACAAAAATGACGCACCCTCCCCAGTCGTGGATGCCCTCCGAATCTTTTGTACAATCATGTGATCCATAGCCTTCCTTACTATCTCCCAGAAATCCAGAGTAGATATTGTTGGAAATGCAATAGATTGTGTACAACCAATAAGAATACTACATTTTCCTGGTCCTTTGATCACTTCAAATTAAGCTTGATTCAGTATGTTCTTCTTGCTTATAAATGATTAACATGCTTTCCGGAGCTGCCAGGACAGAAACAAATGCAAAACCTTGAACCATACAAAGAATATAAGATTGAAACAATTTATAGTGTTTCAGAACCCAACAGAAGGCTGAATGTTTAATTTACTAGTGAACTATGGCAAGCAGAGGTCTTCAGCAATCAGGAAGAGGACATGAAAGACTGTCAGAATTATCATGGTTTGGTTGCAGAGAGCATCACAAAATATCCATTCCTCACACACGTAAAATCAACCAGCCCACATGTTCTGCAGAGGTCTGCTAATTCGCCTTCTGAAAGGTATAGGTGTTGACCTGTAGAACTTGTAAAGTACTACATCAAGAAACAAGAATGAGTAAGCTAAGGGGGAATTGGAAACCCAGCTAGTATGAGTACACAATATGATAGCTCCATTTACTTGTTTTTACCAGGATGGATTATTTACAGAAAGCCTACATCTTCCCTGGAGAGATGTAAATCCCATTTCCCCACATACAATATCATACAGGTTGATATTAGCTCAACAAGGGTTAAAAATGTAATGCGAACTCAAAAGTGGATGTATTTCAAAATTGTATTCAGCATAGCTTTTCTGTCATTTCAACTTAACAAGAATGACCGAGATACATCATGAACAATTCCTCAGAATTAAGGATGGCAGTATTCCTCCAAATTAGAATATGTCTCACATTTCTATGACACTGAGATGGCATGAGAATGTCAACGCTATTTATGAGCCCTTTGTATTCAGTTTGGCTACTGCAAACGTAAGGTAGGATAGCAAGGTATGGGATAAAACCTACTCTCGTTCTCTAGGGAACAGCTCTCTCGTTCTCTCGGGGATGGCTTCTTCCCCTTCCTCGCTGAGGATTCTCGATCCACTTAGTATCCTCAAGCTTTCAGTTTTCACCCTCTCAGCATAACCCTCTCCCTTGCCCTCCCTCTACCCTGCCCTAAACATTTGTTATCCAGACTTTCCACTGTTCAAGAACTCCACATACACATCGCTACCTGGAGACCCTGCTTACCTTTGAACCAGTTTTTGCCTCCGTCCCCTGCTACACCTTCAACCAAGCCTCTAACCCATCCCACCCATCATCCTCATCCCTGGGAAGTTATACCCTGGCCACCCACTACCAGGTAAGGGCACTGTCCATAGTGGAGGAAGGGAAGCTCCTGGCTGACTTCACTGCAACTTTCAGGCAAAAAGAAAGCAAGGAACCCATAGCCCTGTCCACTGAAGACCTGGTGGAAAGTGATGACTGGCGGAGGTGCCTAGCTCTGAAGATCATCTCCAACAGGCCTCTAAGAGTTATCAGCTCTTACAAATGGGCAAAGAAAATATGGCATCCAAACGAGCCATGGACAGTGCAGCACTTCTACAAAGATACCATGCTATTGAAGTTGAGCAACACGGAGGAGGTAGAGAAGATATGCAACAGCAGCCCATGGCTGTTTGAGGGCGACTTGGTGGCAGTCAAAAGATGCGACCCATTTACTCTACCAGAGGATTATCACTTCATGCAAGAAGAGATTTGGATGCACATAAATGGGTTACCACTGGGGGCCCTCACTGCTCACACAGTCCCAAAGCTGGCAACACAGATTGGGAGACCTATAACCCCTACGGAGGAAGAGGTAAGCCAATGGCCAGAGTATGCTCGAGTCAGGACTAAGGTGGACATCTCAAAACCTATCACAGGGGAAAATCCTATCGGAGCATCCGTTAGGAGGTAAGCTTCAATTCATGGTCTCATATCAGAAACTTCCCCAAGTATGTTGCTACTGTGGTATGTTAGGGCATGAGAAGAGCTAACATGGGGAGCTCCACAGCCTCAAATCCATGATCCATCCCACCTATCTGCCCAACCTCCAGGAAGCTATGAGCAACTATCTTTAGCCTGAACTGGGAGAATGGATTCGAGCAGCTCCACCCTCCAAATGGAGCTGGAAACTGAACGTTGGCATCAAAGATAAAGGAAGACTGGACAAGAGAAGCTTAGTTCCTGAAGAGACGAATGGAGAGAGACAGTGCAGGCTGGCCGGGAAGTTTTCACCAATGCTGGAGCCGGAGAAGAGAGGCGCAAGCGTGCTGAACAGGCTCGACCAACCACACCAAGGCAGTCAAACAGATGAGAGCTCAGTCAAGGATCTGAAGGAGACAGGGGAAGGTAGTGACAAACAGGTATGCAGCAAGCTTTTCAGTAAGAGCCAGCTCCTGCTAGGAAAGTCCCAGGAATCACCAACTCCCCAACCCAGCTGGTTCCTCAGGCCAACCACCACCAGACCCCAACAAACATTCATAGCAAAACCCTCACACACACTACCAACTCTGGTTGCAATACACAACAAAACCAAGACACCTACTTCTTAACCATGGAACCCCATACTGCCACCTCAGAGTCTCAGACAGCCTCAGTCGTCTCCCCTGGCCAAGTTGGACAACCAAGAGCCCAACAAGGACCTTGTTGGCAAGGAGCAACCACCTTGTATCACCTTACCCCCAGGTAATAATGGTAGAATAAAATTACCTCCTTTGTTGGCAAGTGAACACCGCAAACCCAATACCTACAGCCTGTTTGTTGAAATACCCAACAGAGAAACTCAAAAACTCCAATCCTTATCCCACAAAATTCATTCATCTCAAATCACTCCTAAAGCACAGAGCAACCAGGAGTATGACCCAACCTTACAACAAAAGACACCATACTGAGAGAAACACCATCCATAGCTTCACCCATTGGCTCAAGGGTGGTGAATGGGAATCGGCTGCCCAACAGACAATGAAAATCTTAGCGTGGCACTATCGATGGTTAGGGGGTCCCTCAACGGTCTCCTACATGTGAAACCTCCTAACCTCCACTTCTACCGTCATCCTTTTTTTTTTTCTGAAACCAAGACACCTGATGTTAAAGCCTCCCCCATCCTCTCTAAACTCAATCTCCACAACCACGTCTGTTGAACCTAAGGGACTGTCAGGGGGGCTTTGGCTAGCTTGGGATGACTCTGTCTCAGTTATGATCAGAGGAGCATGACCATATCTGATAATAGCCAAAGTAGAAGGAGAACCCTCCCCTCCCCCCCCCCCCCCACAACACACACACACACATGAAGAGGCTCTTGTTTGCTATCTATGCTCCTTGCTGCTGGAGCGAGAGAAACAAGTTATGGAATCAAGTTTCTAGGCTGATCCAAGAGAGTAATACTCCGTTTTGCAGGCCGGAGACATGAAAATTCCAGCTAGAAGGGAAGACAAATGGGAGGGTGCAACATGGGATCAGCTCAGCTGGAAGAATTCAACAACCTGGAACATTTTACAAGCATCACTGGAGCACCATCCAAGGGGATGTTATCAGCTACATTCAGAACTTCTTTGCCAACAAAGAGCACCACCAAGGGCTATTCTATGCTTACCTTTCACTCCTCCCAAAAAGAAACCTGCCACCACCTGGAAGACTTCTGTCCTGTTGGCCTGTGCAATGTTCTTTACAAAACAATCACCATAATTCTCATGAACCGATTAAGACGCCATCTTAGAAATTTCATCTCTGAACACCAGGGTGCATTTGTTCCCGATCGACAACCTGTAGATAATGTTGTCATAGTACAGGAAATCTTGCATAGCATGAGTAACCACAGGAGTAAGAAAGGTTGGTTCTGTTTAAAGCTTGACTTAAGCAAAGCTTATGACAAGTTTGAATGAGTCTTTATTGAGAACTTCCTCCCTTCTTTTGGCTTCAACAATCAAACCATTAACCTCATCATGTCCTGCATCAAACTAGCCTTCCTCTCCATTTTGATCAATGGGAATCCTGAGAGCCACATCATCCCAACTAGAGGCATCCGTCAAGGCTGCCCTTTATCACCATATATTTTCATTTTGTGTGCAGATGCTTTGAATAGAATGATTAACAAAGAAATGGAGGCATAGAACATCAAAGGCATCAAAATCAATAGGAGTGCTCTGATCATCCCTCATCTCGCATTTGCTGATGATATTATATTATTTGGAGAAACTACCATGGATGGCAGTACCGGCCGATACCGGTACGTACCGGTATCGGCCGGCACCGGTACCGTGGGTACCGACCGGTACCGGGTGGTACCGGACTGGTTTTGGGCCGGTACCGACCGGTACCGGGCCGATACCGGCCGGTACCGGACCGGTACGTACCGGTACCGGTACCCACTGATACCGGTACCGGTACCGGTACTGCCATCCTTGGAAACTACTGACAAGGAGATAGAAGCTTTCAGAAGATGCCTTGATACTTTTTGTGAGTGTTTGGGACAGAAAATCAACTTCAGCAAGTCAGCAATTCATTTAAGCAGAAATGTGGACCAACAAACACGAGAGAATTAAAACACCCTTGGGCTGAGTCGCTGCAATGGAGAGAGCCCATCAGGATCAGGGTCCCACTAGGGCTGCAGAAAGTCATGGACCACCTCCCCCTTAAGTCCCTAAAGAGACAATAGGAGAGGTCATGGTGTCGACTCTGAGAATGATCCTTTTAAGAAGGAGATGGAGGGTTTCCAAAGAGCTCCAACCACGCACAGAGCCCTGGGAGTTGATGATATGTATGGTAAGGAGAATGATACAAGTATTGGGCTGTACTATGACCAGGTGGATTTGGATGACTGCGTCCTTCAAAACATGTAAGCTAACGCTTCTAGTTTCAATGGATCTTTGGATCCGAAGGCCTATCTAGCTTGGGAGGTTGGCATGAACAATTGTGTTGAGTGCTATGAGATGTCTAATGCTCGGTAAGTTAGCTTCGCCAAAATGAAGTGGTTAGGACGTGTTAAAACTTTCTGGTCTAATGTTGGTCCTAGATAGTGACATCAGGAGCCCATTGACACATAGGATGAGAGAAAAGTGAAACTTCGCGAGAAGTACATTCATGCCATATATTATCATTACTTCATTGATCAGTGACAGAGTCTAACCCAGGAGAGTTGCTATGTGTCTGAATATATCATTGAGTTTGATAAGTATTTCTAAAATGCGGTGTTAATGAGAATGCGATGACCCATTTGTCCTTTCAAAAAGGCCTTCATCCGAGCTATCAGTACGAGTTGTTCGAACGAGATGTGACCACCCTCGAGAATGCTTATCAGGTTGTAATTGGGCTAAGCAGTTTGGGTCTAAGGTAGAGCCGCCTCCGTGCCTGAGGGTACCTTTCCCTAGATCTTCTAACCCATGGAGTGCATCAGGTTACCTTCAGAAGGGCCCCACGATTAAACCCTGGAAGCCAACTCGTTAAGAGGCCCCCAGCCCCTAGGCTCTGACTTCCTATCGAAAGGATCAGTTGTTACACCTTCCTTCCCTCTTGCCAGCCCTTAGATCACTGCTCCACCTGTTAGACGGGAAAATAAGGGGAGAAGACCGATAGTTGAAGAGTCATCATCGGCTGATGGACCCACACCTAGCGTTTCAAGCACAATGGGTTTGGTCATTATCCTGCACAGTGTCCCATGCAGACCATAGTTATGGGTGGAGCTGACTTCGAGAATCCTTGCCTAGTTCTAAAGGAGGAGAGTTATATGGCAGATCCTGAGTTGGTCGATGAGTTTCATTCTGATGTGAGTTTGTAGGTTGCCTCCAACATGAGTATTGTCAAGGGGGAGGATATCTAGGAGCTTCCTAATGATGGTAGGGTAAGTGTGGTTCATTGTGATTTTGACTCAGCCCAAGGAGAATGATGATTAGAATCAAACCTCAATCTTCTATGCCTATGTCAAATCGGGGGGAAAAGTTTGCAAGATCATCATTGACAGTGGGAGTTGTATTGATATGATCTCCACCAGTATGGTTAGGTACCTTGAGTTCACGTTGATGGATAATCCTAGGCTATATCAAGTGTCTTAGGTGGATGACATTTTTATCCTAGTTTAGACGAGGCACCTAGTTCCGATTAAGTTCCAAATGTATCAGGAACAAGTCTAGTGCGATGTGCTGCCGATCAAGGTAGGAAGCATTATTCTTGATAGGCTGTAACAGTTTAATGTGGATACTACCCTCTGTGTTCAGTCCAACACATTTACCTTTGAGCATAAGGGCCGTTGTATTACATTCTATCCTTCTCAACCCATTAGTCTATGAGGATTGGTAGGGAGGAGGGAGAACGCAGTGGAAACAAGAGATTAAAATTCCTCCCCATCTCTCTGATCTTGATGCAGCAAAAATTCACATGGTTTCTACAAGAAAGGATGTGGTTCTCACCTTCTTACGATAGCACAACACAAGATTCACAATTCTACATAGAGGGAGAGTGAGGCACACAAGCATGTCCATACCAGTTGCTCAGTATTTAGAATCTCCTTGTGAAGTCTCCAGTGAAGATAACTCTTTCCGTTCTTCCTCTGCTTCACCCTTCTTTCTAGCTAGAAGGTAGGAGAGAGCAGATGACAAGGCCGGCCGCCATATAAGGGGGCACCCAGAGGAGAGAGAGGGGAGAAAGAGAGGGATTGTCAGCCAAGGCTTTGTCTAGTTTCCTAGGGCTCTCATCTCAATCATATATATATATATATATAGACTATGTTTGGGGTTTTTCACAAAATCCCTAGGTTATGACATAACTTATTAAGTCCATCTATCAACTTAGAATTATTATGTGTGATCCTCTGGACCCAGATGTTAGTCTGGTTGCAAGCCCATTAAGTCTTGTAACCCACATGTAGGCTTGGTTAACTCCTTAACTATTTAAGTAAATTTAACTAATCATCTCATGACTTAAGTTAATTAACATGATTATCAAATAATCGCTTTAATAATTATCTTATAATTTTTAAACTTGGACTCTTTAATCATATTGGGCTCCAAACAATGCCACATGATCCTAAAAGACATTAGGGATAACTAATCTTACTTGGGAACTTTTCTGTCAACAGATGCCATATGGATATTATCGTTCATTTATACAATATTTCTTATCTAGCTAAGAGTATGGTTAAATTGTCAAACTTGTGTATGCTAAAACAGATAAATCTCGTACCTATAGTTCAATAAAAAAACTCCTTTTTTTGACAAATTGTTGAACCTTGGCCAGAGATTTTTTCAAATACTTATCTATAAGGTATTCTCTCTCATTCATGTACCAAGAGTGAATGATCATATATTGATTTCAAATTACCGTCCCAAGTATTCCATTAAGTCTGAGCTACTGACCGTCCAAGACCTTATGGTTAAAGACCTTTAAATCAGAAGTCAAAATCTAACAGTCCTCAACCAAGAAATCCTCTGAAGTCTCAGATATAAGGACCAACCATGACAGTGTGAAAATAAACACCCTATTTAACAATTAGGTACAATTACTATCTAGGGTTTCATTGTTGGATCTATTCAATGAACTCATTCTCTAATGACACATGTGGCTTATCTTAGTGTCTCCACACATGTGACTATGAGACCAATCATCCTTATCATATGAGTAAACATATCACACACTAGTATATGTCGATATAAGATGTCCTTTCTCAAATATCTTATAGACGAAAATAGTTTAGGAATTATGATTAAGAATACTAGTCTCATTATTATAATCTCATTATAATCCAATATTCTCTACATAGTTCCAAGGACTTCATTATGCACAATAAGTTAAATGCCAATCAACATAATAAATTAATTATGTTAATGATTAAGAATGTACACAGGTGCAATAAGATTAGCTTTGAAGACACCTATATCTAACAGAGTCCACCTAGACATGATACCCCTCAGTAAAGCATTTCTCACACTACTAATACTTCTCGTCAGAGAGCTCTGCCTACATCTGATACCCCTCAATAGTCGACCACTCCCGCGCCTAATATGCCTATGCCTAGTGAGCCTTAGCTAAAGGCTCTTACCTCATTAGTGCAAGGGAGATCGAGCTTAAGTTTAAGGATAGGACCAAGGTTTATGCAGTTGTTTCCAGAGAGATCACCGAGGAGGTCTCGAGTGAGTTGCCCACAGAGGTTGCACCCATTCTTCAAGAGTTGCAAAACATTTTTCTTTAGGCTCCCACCAATGCATGATATCTAACACACGATTGATCAAGTTCTGAGGTCCACCTTACCCAACCTGCCACATTATCATATGAACCCCGTGGAACATACAGAGTTATAGACGTATATATGAGCTTCTAAAAAGAGGTTCAATTAGGAAGAATATGAGTCCTTGTGCAGTCCCCACACTATCGGCTCCAAAGGAAGACGATACTTGGAGGATCTGTGTAGACATGCACCATAAATTGAATCATTGTGAAATACTATTTTCCCAATCCGTACTTGGATGATATGCTTGACATGATGGTAGGAGCCATTATGTTTCCCAAGATCGATCTGAAGATGGCTATCACTATAAAGGATCCAGCCAAGTGATAAGCGAAAGATGACCTTTAAAATGAAAGATGATTTTTATAAGTGGTCGTTCATACCCTTTAGGCTGTCCTACACCCCTACTACCTTGGTGAGGCTGATGACTCAAATTTTGTGACAACTCATTAGGGACTTTGTGGTCATATATTTTGATGATATCCTTGTCTACAACTAGTCTAGGGATGATTAGATGTGGACCACCTGCAATAAGTGTTGTTGGACTTTTAGAGGGGGAGCTTGTATGCCAACCTTAAGAAGTGCTTTCACGACAGATAGAATAATCTTCTTATAGTTCATTGTTACCAGTGAGGGTGTCTCTGACTCTCTGCTGACCCAGAGAAAGTCAAAGTGATAGTGGAGTGGCCCAAACTGTAAAGTATATATGATGTGCGCAATTTCCACGGTTTGACCACAATCTACCATCCCTTCATTCATAGGTTCAGCTAGATCACAACTCCACTTATAGACTGCATTCAAAAGGGAACCTTCATCCAAACGAAGATTGCTGCTTTGTCCTTTTGGGACATCAAGGAGTATATGACTCAGGCACATGTTCAACAATTGCTAGATTTTTCTAAGGTATTTAAGGTATCATGTAATGCTTCTAGTGTCACTATAGGTGGAACGTTAAGATAGGAGGGACATCCAATAGCATATTTCAGTGGAGAATTGAATGATGTCAAGCTAACGTACTCTACCTATGAAAAGGAGTTTTATGTTGTAGTTTAGACCTTGCAACATTAAAGACACTACCTCCTCTTGCAAAAGTTAGTCTTCTATTCTAATCATAAGACCCTCAGGTTTCTTCATGCCCACAAGAAGCTTAACACTTTCTGTAGGCGTATACATTGGTCCTTCGACATTGAGTAGGTGTGGAGAATTGCGTGGCCGATGTGCCTAGTTGCCATGCCTCCCTACTCTCGACTGTTAGCGTAGAAGTCATGGGGTTTGAGGGGCTTCGGAGAAGTACAAGAGTTGCCCAGGTTTCGATCTAATCTACGTCGCACTTCAAGCAGAATCCTCTAAGAAGTTTAGTGATTTACTTATTACAGGAGGGTTATCTTTATATAGGTCAGATTGTGCATCCCATATATCACAGTCACGACTTCCTTGTGTAGGAGATTCATGCCCGTGTGATGAGTGAGAATAAGACCATCGATTTGGTTGAGCACTGATCCTTTGGGCCTACCTTGAAGCGGAATATTGCTCATATTGTTGCTTAGCGTCATACATGCACTACAACTAAGCATAAGAAGTAGAACACCAGTCTCTACACTCTCCTTCCTATGTTGGATAGTCTGTGGTAGGATATCAATATAGATTTTGTTTTAGGCCAACCATGTACAGTCTCGCAAGTATGATTTTGTCTTAAGGGTGGTTGGTAGGTTCTCCAAGATGGCTTATTTTATCCCTTGGTGAAAGATGTCTGATGCGTCTAAGGTGGCCCACCTAATTCTTTCTAAGGTTGTTCACTTGCATGGGTTACCTAATACCATTATCTTGGATAGAGATGTGATTTCATAAGCCATTTTTGGAAGTTTCTGTGGCATTTGATTGCCATGAAGCTTAAATTATCTATTGTCTATCACCCTCAACAGATGGTCAAATAGACGTCGCGAGTAGGAGTCTGAGGGATTTCTCACGATATCTTGTGGGAAAGCACATGTAGAACTAGGATTTGATCTTACCTCATACTGAGTTTATGTATAATGATTATGTTAATAGGCCTATTTGTATGAGTTCATTTATGATAGTTACTAACCATAAACCCAGGAAACCTAGAGATCTAATCCATTTACCTATACATATACGTGTCTAAGTTTGTAGAGTCTTTAATTGAGCACAATAGAAGCCTTTGTGATATCATATGTCATCACATTAAGATCAATAATGAGCCATATAAGAGATTAGTAGATGCACGCTGACGCCTACAGGAGTTCTAGGAGGGTGACTATGTCATGATGAGGGTCAGACCTGAGTAGTTTCCATCAGGAATTGTGAAGAAGTTGCATGTCCGAGGAGCATGCCCTTTTAAGATCTTGAAACAGATTGGGTTCAATGCATACGTTGTTGATCTACCATTAGATTAGAATATCAGTTTCACATTAAATGTCTCAGATCTGGTAGCTTATTGGGACCCGACAGTAATTCCTAGTGACCCTTTTGAGTATTCTCCACCCTTGTGAGTAACTCCACACTTGTGTCCACCTCTATATCCATTCAACATGAGCAGATTAAGCTATATTGGATAAGCAGGTTTTCACATCTAAGGATGGAACATAGGACAATGACTCTATTAATATCTTATTTGGCCCGTTTAGGGTCCATTTAGGTACTTTTCTATTTTATAGGTATTTTTGTGCAATTTTCGCACTATTTCCTAAGTCTAGGGGCATTTTAGTTTAGGGTCATGTTTAAGGATCCATTAGAGTGTAGTTCTCTTTTAAAGATTATTGTAAGGTAATTTTTTATTTTTTAAAGAATATTTGCCTATATTTTCAATATTTTTCTTGTTTTCTACCTGAGACGGAGAAGAGGTGCCCTGAAATAAGGTGGGTGTGATGTTCGAGCCCCACATCCGCTATTGCTATTGCCTCTCTCTCTCTCTCTCTCCCTCACATACACACATTGTGTTTAATCGCGACATGCCAGGGCGTGCCCGATGCCGAATGGAGCAGCGCCGCACTCCACCGTACTTACGCCTTAGGCATATGTGGCTAGGCATGCATTGCACATGACCCACATTGGGAATGTTAAAAAATAAAAATATATATTATTGGGGATTTCATTTGATTAAGAGTCAAGCACATTATGTGGACTTGAAAGTGAATCCCAATTACAACATTGAATTAAGCATGTGGATTCTCATAATTGGACCCCTCTCCATCGACCTTAGTCAATGTTGACTACACCAATGAAATCACTGGACACCCAAGATACTATAGCTAATTATGCAGTAAATAAAGTTTGTATGAATTGATAAATAATAAACAACACGCAATAGGTAATCTACAATTAAAAATGAATTGATCACTCATTAATCATGAGTATTACAAATACAAGTATATACAATAATAGAGGTGTCACATATGACTAAAATTGTGAATCCGATAGGATTATAACATGAATAATTATATATGTAATTGCTACGACCAGTGTAACAGATTTGAGATCATGGTCACAATCACCACATTTGGATCATCAATCTTACAATAGTAGTCTCGATTGGCATAGTCGAATTGCTAAACTTGCGCCTATAAATACGATCAAGTTTGAGTTCATAGTCATGATCATTAAGATCAGACTGTTAACTTTGAGTTCACGATTGAGATCACTTAGATTACACCGTTGGATTTAAGTTCACGGTCGAGATCACTAAGATCAAACCATTAGATTTGAGTTCACGGTTGAGATCACTAAGATCAAACTGTTGCATTTGAATTCACAGCCAAAATCACTATAATCGGACTTTTGGATTTCAGTTCATGGTTGAGATCACTAAGATCAGACTATTGGATTCAGTTCACGGTTGAGATCACTAAGATCCGTCCATTCGATTTAAGTACAATTGGACCACTAGATTTGAGTTTATGGTTGAGATCATTAAGATTAGAGTGTTGGAGTTGAGTTTACAATTGAGATCACAAAGATCAAACCATTAGATTTGAGTTTATGGTCAAGATCACTAAGATCACTAGATTTGAATTAACTGTCAAGATTGCTAAAATCAGACTATTGAATTCAAGTTTACAGTTGAGATGATTACAATAAGACTGTTGGATTTAAGTTCACGATTGAGATCACTAAGATCTAATTGTTGGATTTATGATGACAGACACGATCAGTATGATTGGAACATTGGATTTGTAATAATCGACGCAATTGATGTGATCAAATGGTTGGATTTGTAATAACAGATGCAATCGATGTGGTCAGACCATTAGATTTGTAATAAACAGACGCAATCAATGTAATTGGGATGTTGGATTTGCAATGACGGATATAATCGGTGTAATGTACCATTGGCTTGTGTTAAATGCAAGGTTTGCCATATCAGATTGTATCTTCCAAGATATGGTATAATATCGGTCCAACTCGATTCGACTTGCACAAGTCGTATGAGACAAATCAATAAGTTTGTTAAAAGTAGTAAGTTTAAGCCACATTTAAGATAAATGTATTGTATTAATTGAAATAAAAATGCAATTTTACTTATATAATGCACAAAACTCAATTTAAAACAACTCATTATGCATGTATAAGTTTGCATGATCCAATCTGACTCGGTGCTTGCTAAGAGATCAAACTCACCTAGATACAAGTCAACTCGTATGAGTAAGCATGATCTGGTACGGTACAGCAAATCATGGTTAAATAGACTTGATCAATATGATCAGCCCATTAGATTGACGTTAATAGACTAGATCGGCATGATTGGACCGTTGATTGACATTAATACTCCATCAGTACGATCGAATCGTTAGATTGACATTAATCAACTCAATCAACATTAATAGGAATCCAAAACCAGTGCAAGCTTTGTTGTGCTCAGAAATTCATCAAAATCTGCCTGAAGCGTAGATCATTTTTACTGGAGTCCACATCTATTTTATTTGACCCATTTGGAGCATGTTTAGCATGTTTATTTCTTTTTCTGAATTTCAAAAGTGATTTTCTATATTTCAGGAACTTTAGTGTGAACTGTTGCAATAATTATCTAGAGTTAGGGGTATTTTAGTCTTTAAGTTATGTTAGGGAGTTGAGTTGGAGTCAGAAAGGTCCCTAAACACTATATATATGCTTGTAATCTCTCTTTTTTATTTGTGGATGAATTTTTTTGCGAAGTTTGATTATTTTTTGGTGTTTTTCTCTACAAGAAAGAAGATGACCCTCAGATAGGGTCGTAAAAAATCTTACGACGGGGTTAGGTGTGATGCCCTAGCCACTTGTGCAACACCGGAGACCGTTATCTCCCTGCTAGTGTGGTGCAGGAGGTCTCTACCACCACCTTGATCCCCACGGCACCACTGCTCCACCACCGCTCGCCACCGTTTTGCCACCATCGTTGCCTTTCGCAGTCACCGCCGACTGGGATGTAGGGTTCCTAAACCATAAATCAATTGCTGCCAGCTTCTCAGTGTGAGGCCCCATCCCAGAGGCTCCGATTGAGACTAACATGTGGTTCCTCGCATGGATGGTAGTACCGGCCGATACCGGTACCGTGGGTACCGACCGGTACCGGACTGGTTTTGGGCCGGTACCGATCGGTACCGGGCCGATACCGGACCGGTACCGGTACCCACCGATACCGGTACCGGTACCGGTACTGCCATCCTTGGTTCCTCGTACCCTGACTTGTGGTAGTTCTTCAACTACCACTAGTCCCACATTTCCTCATCTTGAGGGACGGTTACTCAAATCAAGCTTCTATTGTTTGGCATAATTAGTCTGTTGTTCTACTATGCATTTTGGTTGCATATTGCCATCTCTTGTTGCTATTAGCTGACCTCAAATGTGTGGGTTAGCAGTTTCTTTAGGGTCTGATAGTCGTTCTACCTCATGATGTAGATGAGAATGGCAAAGTTGTTGATCGTAAGTTATATAGAGGTATGATTGAATCTTTACTCTAACTCATTACAAGTGGACTATACACACTTTATAATGTTGCTTATATACTAGATTTCAAAGTAAACTTAAGGAATCTCACTTAATTGTAGTTAAAAGAATATTTAGATACCATGTTGATAATAGTGATTTAGGCTTGATTATGCTAGAAAGTAATCATTTGATTTGATTGCTAATTCCTTTATTAATTATACTAAGAGCAAGATTGACAAGAAGAGTACAAGTAGGACTTGCCAAACGCTGAGCAATTGCTTAGTTTCTTGGTCCACCAAGAAGTAAAACTCAATGGCATTATCTAGATCTGAGGCTGAATATGTAGCAGCAGGAAGTTATTGTACCAAAGTAGCTAACTAGTAGTGTCCTGGAGTAGAGGAAATGGACAACCTGCATGAGCAAGATATGAAGCCAGCATCAGTATGCATTGCATGGTTAGGTATGTCGCCACGAATCTGGTTACCAACCTCACTTTCAGCCAAACTATTCCAATGCCAACAACGCAGGATTTACACACTTATGAGGTAGTCAAGAGCAGAAACCTCCAATATGATTTCAAAGAGATGTTGACAACATGGTTGCACCATTTTTGGATATGGGCAAGGATGGCAGTACCGGTACCGGTACTGGTGCCGGCTGGTACCGGTACGTACCGGTACCGGTACCGGCCGGTATGGGCTTAAAAGGGCCCAAAAAAATCAGAAAAAAAGGGAAAAAATCAGAAAAAAAAAACAGAAAAAATATAAATAATTAAATAGCCATGTGTTGAGTGTGACAAAGGTAGGTTAAGACAAAGTAGTACACGTAACACATACTAAATGACTATTTTCATACAGATTAAACATGAAAAAAATTATGCTAATATACTAAACATTTACAAATAATAAATGTTAATGAAATCAAACAATCCTTACCTATGAAAAACATGAGTGAGTATACTAATATGGATAATAACCTGTAGATCCTTCTGATTCATCATCTGGTTGCTGTTGCTGGTATCCATAATAAGGTTGCATATGTTCCCTATATTCACCATAACTAAACAGTGATGCAGCCAAGTTGTGCATCCCTCTTTGAGTATACGCTTGTTGACTTGATGAAATTCCAAAATCATGATGCAAAGAAGCAACATGAGGATAAGAAGAAGACCCTGACCCATAACTGCTACTCGGTGGATGGAATTGAAAGCCTTCATACTCTACTCGATCTCCCCAGTTATACATGTATGCTTCTTGTTGGCCACCTCCATAACCTGACTGCTGTCCATACTGACTTTGTGAATCATAATCTCCTTGACTTTCATTTTGTCCTCTTCCTGTGTCAATATGCAAGGAGAAAGAAGGTGCATACACTCCGCCCCCGGTAGTAGCATCTCCAGCTGCACCAGCATCATCACTAGGAGACTGTGTCCCATTATCATCATCATCATCATCATCTTGATCATAATCAACAATTAACTTTCTCTTGACATTACTTGATTTTTTCTTTTGTGATGCCTGTTTTTACTGGCTTTGTTTTCTTTTTAGATCATTTTGCAAGTTAACCCGATCCAATAATCCTTTCCCTCGTGGTGTATGTCTCACATAAATTTGCTTCATCTCATTAATCGCAGGATCGTCTTTGGCAGCCAGATTAGTCCTCTCAAGTGTAGATGTACTCCTTCTCAAGAATGATGGTGGCCGAACCATTCTAGGAGTGACTGGCCTACTATCTGATTCTGAGTGTCTAGCAGGCTCAAGCTCAGTATCAAGTGCAAATAAAGGCACATGCTCAGTCTGACTTTGATGCTTATGTGAAGGAGGAGGTGGATTTTCTTTTTGTCTTTTTGAGGTTCTTAATTCTAGATCTCTAGCAACAACTCCATCAAGTATGCCCTCTGCCCATTCTATATCATCGGGATCAAAAACTGGTTGATCGACAGTTGCTCGTATCTCAACCCAAGTCTGTAAGGGATTTTCATCATCATCAAATAACTCTTCTACATCAATTTGGCCAACAACATCTTCTACGTGCCCTGCAGCTCGTTTCTCCCTCAATTGTTGTCTCAACTAGATGCTTTTGATCCTCAATCTCATATTGTAATGGAGTACACCAATTTGTCCAATCGTTCAGCCTTTAACCGGTTACGAATTTTTGAGTGTATAAGACTGAACGTGCTCCAGTTTCTTTCACATTGGCTTGCCAATGTCGTCTGACTCAAAACCCTCACTGCAACGGAAGCTAATGGATTATAATACCTATCTCTGTTGTACACCATTATCCACCACTCAACTGTGCCATCAGAAAAAAAAAACAAAAAAATTAATCAATTTATGCACATATGACAATAATGTAATCACTAAGTATACCTGGGCTCACTTTCTCTACGGCAATTTGCATAGAGTCTTCATTATATGTCTCCAGCCTTAGCTTATAAGCCTCCATCTACAAAGATGGAATTAACAATTAATATAATTCATGGACTCTTCAAAATACAAGTAATTGGATAAATCTTAAAGTCAATTCTTCATATACGAGATAAACACTTGTCTCTCTGTCTCAATTCTATCTTCTATTGTCCTCAACAAGCGTGCAATCACATTTAGTGTGCTTTGAATCACCTCTCCATCAATGTGCACTTGACGACTGTACATTACTCGAAGATTTGAAAAATAATCTGCATTTAGGTGGATAATTACTAATGTTAATTTAATAAATAATCTCCCATGTAACAGTATAAGACTTCACTTACCAACTGCATGCAAGTCGTGGTGTAATGTACTTTCCCATCTGACATCAATAAGATCCCACCACTTCATATAAATGTTGGAAAATGTGTTCTTGATGTGCACCTTAACAATGTCAATTGCCTCGTACAAATATCCCATGTAATTCTTATCATCTCCATCCACCAATTTTAAGACCTGTACGAGAGGTTTTACCAACTTCAGATAAGTCTGCATATTACTCTAAATTTTTTTATTCTCTATGTTTTTTCCTACTTCCAAATGTTCACATTTAGATTCATTGGAGGTGGTCCGCATATACTCCAAGAACTCCTTATTAAACATAAACCCCTTGATCTCATTCCTGAATTTGTGCAAAGATTCTAAAGAAATAAAATTAGATGCAAGTCTTGTAGGCCCCGCACAGATGAGATTTCAGCTCCAAGATGCTTTTTCTCTGAACATGTTCAAGATCCTAAGATAACCATAAATGAATTGGGTAATTCTTTGTGCTCTCTTTACTATCTTGTTGACAGTCGGGTCCTTACCAATGTCTTCAAGTATCAAGTCCAGACTATGCGCTGCACATAGGACCCAATAAAGGTGTTTGCGCTTGTTCATTAACTTCTTCCCTGCAGCTTTATAACTTGGTTCATTATCGGTGACCACTTGGACAACATTTTCCTCTCCAATTTCCAGCACTATCTGATCCATCAAACAAAATAAATATTTGACGTTCTTTGAATAGTTTGATGCATCAACAGATTTCATAAAAACTGTCCCTTCAGTGCAATAAAGAAGAAAATTAATCATGGACTTCTTCGTGGTACCAGTCCAGCCATCGCATATAATTGTGCATCTTCTTTCCTTCCATACTGCCTTAAAACTTTCAACCCACTGTTGAAGTTCTTCGTATTCTCCATCAAGCCCACGTCCATATATGTCTCGACGTGTGGGGGCTTTGAACCTACGACCATAATTTGTTATTACATCAATCATAGGCTGAAAATAAGGAGACTAAGCAGCATGTGAGGGAACACCTGCATGCAAAAACCATTTGCAAATTCTTTTAAAAGCATGTCCTGCCGCTTCAGCTGACTTTTTTACTCTTCTCATTGCTTGCTTGATTTTTGGCTGAGTAGAACTCTGTCTTCTAAAAAGATAACTGTCCATAGGACCCACTTAGCCTCTAGCTTGACTTATGCCTCTTGTTGATGGTCCATCACCTCTCCTTCGAGCTTCGTCTTCTTGTTGATGCCACAAACTCTCTCTTCTAGCTGCAGCCATTTCAGGATCTTTATCATCATCACTAGAGTCTACAATTTGTTCAGCCCTTTGCCTCTTACGTATAGAAATGCCACTGGCCCCAGTATACATCCCTTTGCCTTTTGTATTATGTCTACCTGAAATCTCGCCTTGGAGTTCAACCTTCTCTTCATTCTTTTGCTTTTTTTGTGCTTTTCGGCCACGCAACAATTCACGCATCTCATTGGCAACTTGTCGGGGACAGACAGTACACCTTGTCACCTGTCTTGTCTTCCCTGCTAAATGTTCTTTCCCTCAAGTGATTCCACCACCCATCTCTTTGCCACAATATTTGCATTTCACTCTCCTCTTTGCAGTATTAACTAAGGTGATATGGGCCCACCCTGGGTCTTACTCTTACTGTTCAGCCATGTTCCTATAACAAGAAAACAAAAAAGTAGAACCAAATATAAGAACATTTGGCATTATGCTCCTACTTTAAAACATGCAATGAAACTTAATTAGGCTTCAATTGATGTTTAAATTAAATAATTAGACAAAAGCCCCAATTTTTAACCGCTAATTAGGCTCGAAATTGGAGATTTTCCCTAATTAACCGTCGATCAACGCAATTCACAGCACACTCTTACTTTAAAACATGCAATGAAGCTTAATTAGACTTCAATTGATGTTTAATTTAAGTAATTAGACAAAAGCCCCAATTTTTAACCGCTAATTAAGGTCAAAATTGGAGATTTTCCCTAAATAACCGTTGATCAATGCAATTCACAGCACATTCCTACTTTAAAACATGCAATGAAGCTTAATTATGCTTCAATTGATGTTTAATTTAAGTAATTAGACAAAAGCCCTAATTTTTAACCGCTAATTAAAGTCAAAATTGGGGGTTGTCTATTTTACTAAGAAAATGAACGTAAACAATCTAAGAATTAGTTACCAACTAAAAAATAATCACTACATTTAAAATATATATCATACCTTTTTTTTTTCTTCCACCCAAAACGGTGAAAACGTCTCTGGCCAAAAGGGTGAAAACGTCTCCGGCAGCGGCGGCGGCGGCGGCTCCTTCCCCTCCTTCCTCTCCTTGCCAAGAACGAGCTTCCCCTCTCACAGATCTGTTTTTGTGAGAGGGGAAAGTGAAACACCCCTTTAAGGGGTGTTTCATGGGCATACTGGGCTAGTACCGGCCCGGTACAGTATTTATTACCTTTTTTTTTTTAACGTACTGGCCTTTAATGGGTGTACCAGTACCGGTCCCGGTCCCGGCCGGTACGGATACGTACCGGCCGGTACGTACCGGTACCGGCCGAAACTGCCATCCATGGATATGGGTATTTACAGTATATATAGCATAGATGTTTACAAGCTCACAGCAGATATGAAGGTGAGTCCTTTTCCTTGCATTATCAAAAGGCTTCTCTTAGCATGATTATGTCATATAATGTACTACTAATCAAACATTGTTAATTGTCGATAAAGATATAAACTTTGACGTTTATGGTGAACTTTTGCTTCATCAATTATGTTAAATATCATAAAGACTCAAATTTCAGCATGTGATTGTGTGTGTAATTCTTTAATATAGCTTTTTGGAAATTTTCAGTTTCTCATTTTAGCATTTTTATGAAGTTCTAACTTTTTCAATCTTTGTTGGGCAGATCCGGGATCGACTGGCTTATTGGACAATATGCCCGATCAGAGCCAATCATGATCTAATCAGGCATGCCTGATGCCAAATCTGACTGTCTGGTTCAATTCTGAAAACCTTGCATTAATCAAGGAGGGAACAGATTTACAGGTTCCTTAGCCTCCACTTTGAAAGCCGGATTAGACAAGAATAAGACCTTGTATTCCAAAAATAAAGCCATTTCCAATTTGATGCGCGGAATTGCTTATGGCATGTCCTAAATGGCTATTCCCTGAGTTAGTGAAATACTGTATTCTTGCTCTCCCCCTGGAATTGCTTATTCTGCGTCAGAATTAGTCATTTGGTCATAAAAAGAATTTATTCCACCTCTTATTCTCCCAATCTCAATCAAAGTAACTAGAATAATTTCTCTTCCACTACTTATTCAAAACTTATTATCAAATCAAAATACTCCTTATTCCATCATAAGCAATCCAGCATAATTTATCCCGTCATAAGCAATCTGGGAAACAAAGTGGGGCTTAGGAGTTCTGAGAGAGACCAGAAGCAAGGGAAATGGCAAGATTATACAGAGGTGTTATGCTGGTAGATAAGTACATTTCCTTCAATTCTTTGCCTCCACCCTCGTGTTAAGACTCTGTAGCGGGATAGTCTCTCCATGCAAAAAATGTGGCACCTGCTCAGTTTCACATTTAATAATTAACTCGATTTAGAAACAGCTTGCATGAGCACATGGAGAAGAGTGCCCGCAGAATTCATATCATAACAGCCTAAATTCTTAGTTTTTGCCAGCAAAACCCCATAATTGAGAACCTGCCAAAAATGTATAGAACCATCTTTTCAAGTTCAAATGGTATAGAAATCATAAGCAGTACTGTCCATGATTATCTTTAGCCATATCTTCAAAACCCAAATAAATATGCCACCTAAAAAAGTTGAGAAAGCAAGACCTAGTTTATCTGAATTTTAAAATGATATGGAACAGACAAAACAACATCTCACGAGTGCAAAAGAAAATGAACCAAATAATGTGGGTCAGTAGGCCATTATGAGTCATCAATTTTCAACAGCTTTTAGATCCTCAAGCACAGACAAAAGAAAAGAATGTTATTAAACCGAGAGCATCAAAGTTATACTTGTAACTTTGTAAGTAGAGCGCAGTCCAAACATTTGTCTTGAGTAAAAGGAGTCTACCTGACGTAATGTCTTTAGAAATGGACCTAAAGAGAAAATGCCATTCGCAATGAATGTTGTGGCAACAAAAACACCTCCAGGACGCAAAATTCTACTTATTTCTGCTACCTGAAAGGCAGTAAAAATAATGTAAGGAAATGAATTCAGAAGCATTTGGTAGTTTTTTCTCACCTGTTTGCTATTCACAGCACTGTCAAACAAGTCTACTACTAAAACGAGAGCACACTATTGATTAGCTAGAAACAAAATTCCATGTGGTACATATATTCTAGATATTTCTTCCAAAACAATTTACTGAACAAAGAAAGTGCTAATCAAACAACCATGCAATATCAACATACTTCCTAATATGTTTACGTCAAATATGATTGCGGCAGGCGAAGGCATCAAGTATCAACCAATTTGAGATAGCTTCATTGGCCTTTGGCACCTAGATACTTTCAGTCCCAAGTTCTCTGGGTCCCCTATACAGGAAAGCTCAATCCCGCCGGTCTGCGATGGATGCAGTTAGTGCAACCCCATTGAATGAAAACAGCAAGCTGTTAGGTTAGGATCTAACAAATCAGAGAAAAGAACTCCCCATGCCAGTTCTGCTCCATGCAGGAGCAGTTATGTGGAGCGGAACCGGCCCGTCTAATCAGTATGATTGGACGGCTCCTCATTTCTATCCATTTTTATCTTTTTTCCCCTTCTCCGCTGTGTTACACCTTCTCCCTCTCTGTGAATTATGGGCGCCAAAGGCACTGCAACAAGGCTTCTGTTTTTCCCTTTTGTTAAGTATTGATGTCATTAGATTAAGATCCAATGGTTTACTGGTTTTGTGTGTGGGGTCGCACCAGCTACCCCGGTCATGTGCGTGCGCACACACACGGGCCGGCTATAACATGCCTCGGCACACATCTTAACTTAGATGCCACCCCCCCAAATCCTCCCTACTGATGTTAAAAAAATAAAAATCATCAAAAAATTTAAAATATTCATGTACAGCATCCTAGGTTGGTTTCCACCCCTTGAGATTTAATTTTCACTGTCAAATCGAAAAATTCAGCCGTAGGTGTCCAATCAAATACGCCTTTCGTTGGGGATCAAAACCAAAACCCCAGGTGATGTACATATTACACATACATGTATATGCATACATACATACATAAAAACTTGTATACATATATACATGGATATGTATATACATGTACAAATAAAATTATATATAATTTATACATGCAATGCATGTTTATATATACGCACACACACACACACACAGAGTAAGATGTTATGTTTGTATATTTGACTCCCACATACTATTGTAAATACCCCTAACATCTATAGAAAGATTGAAGCTATGCCCTTTCATCAAAATGCCATCAATTCTAACCAAATATGCTAAAGAATTTCGTCAACTCCAGCGAAGTCACTATAACACCCATAATTACCTGAATTAGGTTAACCTCAATAAGTTGTTTAGAAAGAGTTTTCATAATTTAAACACTAGCCTTGGATAGATCATGCCAAATTTGAGATTTAGCAATGAATGAGAAAGTTGGGTGATCAGATTTTGTAAAGCCTAACCATAAGGTAATTAAGTTAGAACAATAAGTTTAAACCATGCAAATTATTGCTTTAGAATTTAATCTTGCATATAAACTATTAATTAAATGGAATAGTTAGTCGAAATGTTAACAGTATTAGTACTAATGACATAATTAATATTTATAACCTATTGAATTGAAATTTTTGAAAATCTTTTTACTCCATTGAATCTCTCAGACAGATCGTATGAAGAAAACCTCCATAAAGAGGATAGAAGTTTCATACCCCATCCCCACATGAGAACATCCGCCACAAGTGGTATAGGTTTCATGACCCATCACACCATTACGATATGAGCTTTGGCCTTTTGCAGATATATGAACATAAGATATACCCATCTTCCACCAGTCCCCCTCTACATACAGACCAGTCTGTGAATAAAGACATGGAGTGCTGAATTACATGGGAAGGACTCTTGAATTCCTGACTGAAACACCCATTATTTCTCTCTTTCCACAGTGGCCCTAACATTGCAGCATCGGTTAGGAACCAGAGACTGGTCATCAACCATAGGAAGCTTCAATCTTCCCCTCTTCAACAATTGGGGGATATAATCAGGTTTCTCCCTGGGGCGAGCAGAGAGGACATGATCCTGGAAGAGGTGATCGGAGCATACGAGGCTAAATTCATCAGGCCAATGAGCGGTGCGGAGTGGAGTGGGGGTGAGCAGGGCGGAGTGGAGCAAGGCGGAGCGGAGCAGAGAGGAGATGATCCTAGAAGAGGCATCAGAAGATCAGTGCAGAATGTGGGCAGATGTTTCCGATGCCTTGAGAAGGGTCATAGAGTAGGAGAGTGCCGTAATGCACTTGTATGCTGGTGCTGTGGAGGATTAGGTCACGAAAGTTTCAGGTGCTCTAATAGAAGTGCAACAGCTTATGGAGGGATGGAACGGAGCAGAACTTTTGATATCCTTGGAGGTCAGCAACATGATGCGGATTCGTTACAGAAAGCAGACAAGGAGGATAACAGCGGACCTTGTGTGGAAGTGCCTTGGTTTCATTCCTACAACAGAAATAGGAGTTTTTGTGACAGTTGTATTCTAGGTTCCATTGATGGAGATCTGAGAATTGAAGACCTTCATATCCTCATGTGCCAGTTGTGGCCAGAGATGAAGAGAGGGTGGATGAGATATGCAGGCGACAACCGCGTCTTGTTGTGGTGTCCAAGAATTTTATATAACAAGATTGTGGAATCTGCGTCGTTGGTTTGGAGGGATGTTGCGATTCAATGGAAGGCTTGGTCTCCAGAAGTAGGGACTCAAAAGTACGGTACCACGAAGGATACATGGTGCAAGCTTGTAGCCATTCCTTGGCACCTTTGGGATTTGGAGGTGTATAAGGCAATCGTCAAACCTTTTGGGAGTATTACCATGGTGGACAGACAAACTTTAGATGGGGATAACTTGGAATTTGCTCTAGTTTTAGTTAATGTTGAACAGGGCACTAAAATACCAGCAAATGTGAGATTACGATGGGGAAAGGAGATCTTCTGGATTAAAATTATTTTTGAAAATGATAGGATGGTCGAGCAAGAGGACCAATGGTCATATAAAGAGGTGGCTGCGGCATATAAAACCTACAAGGAGGCTAGGATTTCTACCAGGGTGGATGTCGCGGGGAAGAAGATGGAGTCAACCCAGCAGAAATCGGAGGTTGAATTGAGGTGGAACTCGGAACAAATCGGTAAGGTGCTGACTCCTGAGAGTCAGACTCAGGAAAAGCTCGAACCGGTCGAGCCAGCTGCCAAGTGCTCGGGTCCGAGGATTGACAGGATTGAACCGGGTTTAGACGATAAAGACAGGTTTACCCTTAGTGGAAAAGATAACTGTTTACACAAAGAGGCTTCTGAAAGGGGTTTACTCGGCAGAGGGACTTTGGCCAGCTCGGGCCATTGGGATATTCTTATAACCTCATTAGCCACGGAGCTGGCGAGGAAGATGCGGCACTCGTCGAGGCAAGATACTCGAACGAAGGCGATCCGAATCCTTCGGAGGGAAGGAAGGTGGCGAAAGGAAGGGGCCGCTCCGCCATCTACGGCCACAGAGATGGAGGCGGGTGAGTGTGCCAGCTGGGAGATCTATCTATTGCAAGTAAGTCCCGTACGCCTGATTCCCCTCCATCCCTATCCCGTCTTCCTCTGTCCCCTTCTCAAGCTGCAACGATCGCCGAAGATCGTCAAAATAATGCAAGCCTTGCGCTGGTTCCGATGAATGCGCCACGCCAGCAGTTTAGAAGAAGGAAGGAAAAAGTGGAGGAGGAGAACTTGTCTGGTATTCAGGAATGGGATAATGAAGAATTAGAAAGGAAGGCTTCGGGAATAGGCTTACAGATAAATGAGAAAGTAGGGCAGTTTTGGAAAATTTGTTCCGAGTTGTCCGGCAAAGGAGAACGTACGGTCAATACGACCAATAGAGGGAAGGGAGCAAGGGAGCTACGAAATTTGGGCAAGGTGAAGAATTCCAAGATAAATAAAGCTTTTGGTTTGGTGGATAAAAAAGGTGTTCAATGCAGTCCATGATAGTAATGTCATGGAATATTAGAGGGTTACATGATGGAGCAAAACAGAGGGCAGTCAAGGACATTATGCGGAGACATTGTGTGCTTACAGGAAACAAAGATGGAAATGGTAGATACATTAACAGAATTGATCCATTTGGTGATTCTGATTTTGTTTTTAGAAGATCGTCGAGACAGTCAGGAGGTCTGATAATTGCATGGAATAGATTAAAGTGGAAAGGTATACTGCTGGAGATCGGAGAGCATTCACTGTCAATCAAATTGAACGATTCTAAGAGAGCATGGATGTTATCAGGGGTGTATGGACCACAGGTAATCCAAAATCAACAGGATATGTGGACACAACTATATGCATGCCATAACAAATTTCACTTGCCATGGTGTGTGCTTGGTGATTTCAATCAGGTGAGAAAACCATCGGAAAGAAACAACAAATCAAAGGTGCATAGAGGTATGAAGCTTTTTAATAAATGGATTGAGGAGTGTTTTCTTATGGAGATTGCAATGCCTAATGTCCAATTTACTTGGTCAAATGGGAGACAGTCACCTTCAATGTCCAAGCTAGACAGGGTTCTTGTAAATGAGGAATGGGAGAGGATGTTTCCTGCTGCCAGAGTTTGTGCGCAGCAGTCAGTTGGCGTACAATCTGGAACCAGAATTCTGGCTTTGAAGACAAAAATCATCCAGCAGAAAACAAAAGTATGGGCAGATAAATGGCGTCAGGAGAGGCATGATCATGTGAACAAATTAATGATGACATTAAAAGAGTTGGACTCTATAGAAGAGAACAGGCGTTTAAATCAACAAGAACTGGAGACCAGGGCAAAAGTGACTGCTCAGTATTCAGATTGGCTGCTTGAAGAGGAGATCAGATGGAAGCAAAAGTCTAGAGAAACTTGGTTGAAAGAAGGTGATCTGAATACTCAATTTTTTCACCAGGTAGCTAATGGAAGGAGGAGAAGGAATACTATATCCATTATTCAAAAGCAAGATGAATTGATTGAGGATGAAGATCAAATAGCAGAGGAGATAATTAATTTCTATACAGAGCTATTTACTAAGGAGAAAAGATGGTTTCCAACCTGGTCGGATCCTGAAATTAGTTGTTATCCTCTGAGGAACAAAATTCTCTTATTGTTCAAGTGACTGAAGATGAAGTTAAGAAGGTTGTGTTTGATCTGGGTGCGGATAAAGCACCCGGACCAAATGGAATTCCCATTTGGTTCTACCAGTCTTTCTGGGAGGTTGTCAAGAATGATATCGTTAATGCTGCAAAGGAATTTATCTCCGGTGCTGCGAGTTGTGAAGGTCTTAATCGTACATACCTTGTTCTATTACCTAAGAAGGAGAGTGCAATGCAATTGAAGGACTTTCGACCCATTAGTTTACTCGATGGGTCCTATAAGATTTTGGCTTGCATTCTTGCTTCTAGGTTGAGTGCTGTGTTGAATTGTATTGTACAACCGAATCAATCTGCTTTCATTCGGGGCAGGAGATTGAAGGATAACTTTCTTCTAGCTCATGAGGTTCTTTATTCCTTGAAGAAGAAAGGCATAGAAGGAGTGGCTTGCAAACTAGATTTTAACAAAGCTTACGACAGGGTGCAATGGAGCTGTTTATGGAATATTTTGAAGGAGCACCAGTTTCCGGAGAAATTTATTAGTGTATTGCAGAAATGTGTAACCACGGCTAAGTTTTCGATTATTATCAACAACAATGTCTATGGTTATTTTAATAGTTCAAGAGGAATGAGGCAGGGGGATCCACTTTCACTACTTTTATTTGTTATTGTGGCAAATATATTGAGTAGAATGTGTGCTATAGCCGAAAACAAGGGTTGGATTAGGGGTGTTCAGATTTGTAGAGGGCAGCCAGGAATATCTCATTTACAGTTTGCGGACGATACATTATTATTTTTTAGAACTGAAATGAAAAATGTGAATTTTATATCCTTTCTCTTGAGAGGTTTTGAGGCTTGTTCTGGGCTGAAAATCAACTATGACAAAAGTTCTGTTATTCCTATACATTTGGGTGAAGACCAGGGCAGAATTGTGGCAGATATCCTTGGATGTGGCATTGGTAAACTCCCAATCACTTATTTGGGATTACCTTTGAATGATAGAAGGGCAAGAGTTAAGGATTGGGACCCTATTATTCTCAGAATTCAAAGTAAATTGTTTTCTTGGAAGGCCAAACAGCTATCTTTTGGGGGCAGAATTACTTTGATTAATTCAGTCCTCACGGCAATACCAATGCATTTTTTTTCTGTTTTTCTCATGCCAAGTTCGGTTTACAAGGACATTGATAAAATCAGAAGAAGGTTTCTTTGGGGTGGTTACAATAAGAACAAAAGGCATATTCCGCTGGTAAATTGGAGGAAAGTATGCAAACCAAAGGAGAAAGGGGGCTGGGGGTAAGGAATATTCAAGTATGGAATGTGGCGCTTCTGGGAAAATGGTTATAGGAGTTAATGGAGGAAGAACCTAGCCTGTGGAAACAGCTTATCATCAATAAACACTATATGCCTAGATGCAGATTTTTTCTTCAAAAATCAAATGTGTCTATGATGTCTCCATTGTGGACAGATATAATCAAAGCTGGAAATCATTTTGTGAATCACATTTTTCACATGGTAGGGAATGGGAAAGCATTTTCTTCTGGAAAGACAAATGGTCGGGGGAAAAGAGGTTGAAGGAGCAATACCCTAACCTGTATAGTATTGCTGAAGATCAGTGGTCTTTGGTGAAGGATTGCTATGAGAATGTGCAGAATCAGATTCAGTGGAATGTTCGGATGCGAAGAAATCTGAAGGATGAGGAGATACAACAATATTCAGCTTTATTTAAGGACTTGTGTGCTATTTCTATACATACAAATGAGGAGGATAAATTGATATGGGAACCTACCAAAGGGACATTCACTGTGAAATCCTATTATGTTGTACTGGTAGGTGATATGCCTAACTACTTGAAGAATGATGACGTGTGGAAAATCAAATCACCTTTCAAAGTTAGAGCATTCATGTGGTTGACGTATGAAAAAAGGATAGTTACTAAAGTCTATAGGAGGAAATGGTGCCAAGAAGATGAGGTTTTGTGCTCACTTTGTGCTAGTCAACTGGAAGATGTTGACCACCTGCTAGTCAATTGTTATGTTAGCAAACAAGTTTGGAATATTATCGGGGAACTCTTACATTTTAAACCAAGTTTTCAAATAAGTTGGGAGATGTGGACTTTCTTCAGACACTTGAGATCCAAATTTAATCAAAGGCAGCATAGAAGTCTTCTTTGGATTGTTCCTCATGCAATCCGCTGGAGCATTTGGAAAGAAAGGAATGAGGTGATATTCAAAGGGAGTAAAATTTATCTGGAAAATATTGCTATTAGAAGCTTGTCTTTTTTGTATAATTGGTCCAGACATATTTCAGGGATCTCAGTTGATAATTGGAATAAGGCATTTAAATAGTTAATGCGATTGTAAGTTTTTTTTTTTTCTCTTTGTAAGGGATAGGAATCTCTCATGTCTGCTTTGCATTGTACTTCCTCTCTTTATCAATAAAATTGGTGGTACAATCCATGTTTTTTTAAAAAAGAATTGAAATTTTTGAATATTATATTAGATTAATTTCTGTATAAGACAAGTGTGAGATGTTTTGTCAAGTGGTGGCAGTGTGAGATGTGTTGTCAAGTGGTGAGAGTAGATGGTGTCCATGGAAGACAAGTATCGCACGTGGTGGCAAGGAAGGAGCATGAAGTGGCTAAGGGTAGCATGAGGTGGTAAAGGGGCACTCGCAATCTAGACACATGGCTTATGAGTTGTGACACTCTCATCTAAAGCTATAAACCCTCCCATCTCCCTTTCTACCTTAAGACCTCTACTCATCCCCAACGTATGTAGCAATAGAGAGAGAGAGAAAGAGAGAGAGAGAGAGGAGGAGGAGAAGAAGAAGTGGGAAAGCTTGAAGGAGAAATGCCTCTACCTTAAGAAGATGCTCAATGGTATTGCATCCAAGATAGAAACAAGAAAGAAGAAGTAAAAGGAAGTTGTAGGAGAAAAGAGTGGTGGATAAGCTAAAGATCTGGAAAGTTGGTTAAATTTAGACGGTGTTCTCCTTTAAGTAAAGAGTTAATTTGGACTTGGGTTCCCAAAGTTTGAGGATTGTATCTATAAGTTTATCATATCTAAAAAGATTAAGAACAAGAGTTTAGTTTGATTTGTTTTACATGATTTGAATCGCTTCTATTCAGGTATCATATGACAGCAGCATAGTGTAAGAATTTTAGGGAATTTAGTATACAGAGAAAAATTATGAATTTTTTATGCAACTTGTAATCATATTACACTAACATTATAAAAGTCTAAAAAAATTAAGGTCAGGTTTCATGTGTCAACAGCAGGGTCTCTTCAAAGTGCACTGTTTTCAGTTTTTATTTGACAGAGTGCCAGTACGAGAATTTTTGAAAATTTTACATCACTTGGATTAACCTGAAACTTTCACATCATGTAGCCTACTTATGTCTCCATTTAAAATAAAAGTTTCAGAAAGTTTTGCTAAGTTTTCATATGAGTAACCACTAACTTATCAGGATACAGAGTCTGTACTGTTTTCAGTTGTCCATAACCAGTTACTCCAAGAATTTTTAGAATTTCCTTACCTTAAGAAACACTTTGAAATTCATACAGAACTCTTGATTCATAAATATATCGATATAAAAAGTATAAAACGGTTTTTCCTAGTATTTATAGGAGAACAATATAAGTTTTTGGCCTTCTGATTTGATAAGAATTGAATCGACAAACAACAATGCTTATTCGATCTAGAGTAAACCTTGTTGCACCGCTAGGGGCTATTACACCTCCTAGTGGTGCTTTTATTTAGGAAAAAAAAACTTTTCTTTATTTATTTTTTGGTTGCTCCCAACTCACCCTACATGGTCATACAGGATCTTGGATCAGATGACCCAAAAAATGATGAAAAATCAAAAACCGACCCCAAATGAACAGTAAAAAGCAGGGTTTGTTTACTATTCATTTGGGGTCGGTTTCGATTTTTCATCTTTTTTTGGGTCATTTGATCCAAGATTGAACCGTACAACCATGTAGGGCACCATGAGGCCAACCAAAAAAATTTCAAACCAAGTTTAAGAAAAAAAAAAAAGAGAAGCACCGCCAGGCTTGGAATGCAGAATCGGCTGATCCAGATTCCAACCGATTCGAAGCCGATTCGGATCGAGATCGGTGGGTCCCGATCTGGCCGGCCGATCTTTGCCGGAATTCCCTGCCACCAGGAGGCGTAATAGCCCTTGGCGGTGCAGCATGTTGTACTAATTTGATATAATACCTCTCACGTGAACTTTGCCTCTCATATGACTTTGCTACTTTCCTATTATGAATCTATATATCACATGCTTTGTGGACAGTTCCATCTTAAGGGGATTATAAGATCCAATTCTAGTATAAGCATCCTTATTGGATAAGGGAAGCATTATGTGAACCCGAGAGCAACAGACAAAATCTATGAAACTAGACTATGGTCTAGTGGAATGGGGTCCCTAGTTCTACGGTAGCCAAGACCATGGCACTTTTGCCTAGGTGCCTAGTATTTGTATGTATGGCCCCTTATGTTATGGTTCGGGTGCATATCCGTATAAATATGATATCTTTGATTATGTTTCTTTTGTTAAGCTTATGTCCTTGATTTCCAAATTGTGACCATGATCTATGTCATTTAAGATATTTGATATGATAAGTGATATATAGAGCTCTGATGTATTAAGATCATCTATAAGTTATGCCACTTACATGCCTAGATCTTATGGTAAATATGATTCTATCTCATCTCCATATGAATAAGAAATCTATAGCCCATGTCCATTTGATTCAAAGTTCATTTATTCAGTTTACATCTCCTTTGATCCCATTTGATTAATCATGCACATTTGTAAGTAGAAACTTATTTTATTACCCCAAAAATATGTCAAATCTGATTCTAACATGTAAAATTCTCTCTAAGGAGTTCAAGATGCTTAAAATAGATCATGAAAAATTAAGTGCTCTGCGTGTTTCTTTAAAATCTAAAAACACAGTTAGTGCAGCTTAACTCTAGGTTAAAATTTTAAAACCAACAACTCTATGAGAGTAATAAAAATAATGATCTACAGCTTCAAGAACTACATGCTGAAATCTTGAAGATAAACAAGGGAAAGATGGTTGCTAATGAAGACAAAAGTAAGGAAAATGAGATAATTCAAGAGAACCAATATCTAAAATCCTCTCTTGGAAAGCTAACTAGGGGTTAAACATCTTTGCACCTTTGTTTGAAAGGACTTAGGAGTGATAATAGAAAAGATGGACTCGATTTTGTTTCTCCTAAGGCCTCTCTACAAATAAAACCCTCATATGAATATCAACTCCCTAGATTTGTAAAAGCCTTAACTATAACAAGCTCAAAGTCAAAGGCTCTTCATTTAGATTGTTGCTCACATTGTGGCAGACTGGGCCACACTTTCAAAACCTGCAAGTAGAGGAAGTGGGTCAAGGTGCCTAAGGGATCATTTCTTGCCACTAACCTTAAAGAACCCAAAAAGTTTTAGGTACCTAAAACTATCAAATGATAATACAGAGAAGCCTAGGAGCATCTAAGTGGTACATAGATAATGGATGCTCCAAGCATATGATAGGTAACTGGACCTTGTTTAAAACTATACAAGTTGAAGACTTATGGAGATAATGGCAAAGGTAAAGTAATGGACAGTGGTACAGTGGGCGGCAAGTCTATGTTTAGATATTGTTTCATTCTGCAGATATAGTTTTGCAAGTTCTAGTTTGGGATTATGGAAAGATGGCCTACTAGGTCTTGATGGTTGGAGAACCATACCCACCAATTTCAGCAGATCTACTTCAAGAGCAAAAGTGAAGAAACAAGACATGTAAGTGCTAGGATCGGGTTAGAAGAAGCCTAGGTTCATATCTACCTTCGAAGACTTGTGAAAAGTCATGTAGTATTTACCAAAGTTTCAATTGTAAAAAGTTTTGTATCCTAGCAGGTAATGAACATACTATGACGCTAACGATTATATATTCTGTTTAATGAAAATTGATTGATGGAATGTCATATTTCTCAACGATGTGTGTAATATAAGTCCGTCCACTGTATACAAATGCATTAATCCTTAACCAAGGGCAACGGGCTTGACATTCTGGTATCATAGCTTAGTTTGGAATATTGATGTTCTATCCTTTGTAGGGATCATAATTGAAATATATTTAATTAGGATCTAATAGAATTCTTGTTGATTCTAGAATTCTATAGTTAGGAGAAAGACAAGTAGTAATGGGAAGTTTTTCCAAAGGTGGAAGGGAAGTTGATGTAGTCATGGAATTCCAAATCAGGTTGGGGGTCCAGATCGGACCCCAGCGATCCCGATCTGACCCGGATAAGATTGGCTAAATCGACCGATCCCCATGATCCTGGATCGACCCGATTAATATATATATATATATTTATATATTTTTTAAAAAATAGGAAAAAACAAAAAATAGGAAAAAAACTGAAAAAATAAGAAAAAATATAAAAAATATAAATATATTATTCAATGAATGCTCAACGAAAATGAATACAAATCATGCACATCCATCAAAAAAGAACATTAAAGATGATTAACTCGCTAATAATTAATGTACACTAATTAAAAAGACAAGCTATGAAGTTTTCAACATGAAATAAATGAAAATGATCGTACAAAGATCACATTGTAATCCTTCATCATTCGGCTCATAATTTTGAAGTGACAGTCCATAATATGACTGCATATATTCTGTATACCTACAGCGAAACAAAGAGTTCGTGAGGTCATGAAATCCCCTTTGAAATTTGAGTACCTCGAGGTGTGTTTACTTGTTGGCTTGAGTTTTCTTTGGACTGTATTGGAGGAACAAAAATGTTATACCTAAATAGATGGATGTCCAGAGTATCCATCAATAGTGCTGCCGATGTATGAATATGGTAGTGTAAGGGGATGAAAAATGAGTGGATAAGAAGATCTATATCCCCAATCATATTGATGTGGGACGACTACCGAATAGATTCCAAACGATCGTAATGGTCCGAGATCAACAACAACGCCATAAAGAACCGCAAACGAATCACCAGATATCCCTCGTGTCCATGAGAGAAGCTACGTAACTCAATCGTGAGCAAGCGCGGGAGTCGCCCTCTCGTCGTGATAAAATAAATATGACCAATAGTAGTGAGAACTACCACATAGCTAGGACAGCAACAACGCAATCAATAAGCTCAAATAGTGCCGCGGGACGGACCACTCAAGCTCGCAATCCAACAGCGAGAATTTAAATAAGTAGCTAGGAATCCTAACTCACATGCACGGGAGCAAACACAATCATATAATAAACGACAAATTGACGGGATGAGAGCCAATCTGAACTAGCTGACCCACTGTCAAGTGGGGACCACAACTCCGGGGAGGACTCGCGGACAGCTCTACGGGCGCGGTGCACTGGACCGGCACCGGTCCATGAACACGAAGCACAAGAGTGAGAGAGTGCGGCTGCGGCGCGTCTCGGGCGAGGTAGAACTAGGCGGGAAATCATCGGGACCCGAGGCGGCTGACGGCCACGTGGAGGGCGGGGCACTCTGAGACGTAAACGCGCATGCACGTCGAGGTGGCACGGGCGGTGGCTGGGACGTGCATGAGCAGACAAACGCATCGCAGGGGCACGAGGCGGTGCGGGGCCTTCGGTGGTGCTCGATGGATGGGCGTAGGCACCTATGCGGGGGGAAGCGGCTGCAGGGAGAGAACGCGTGGTGGAGCAGCTTGGCCAAGCACGCGGGCTTCCAAGCGCGGCCCTGTCGATGATGCCTCGCGTGGGGCTCGCACGGAGGCGCGTGTACGGCGGGCGGATGCTGGCACCGAGGTGGGGTGGCAGCAGGGAGGGATGCCCTCGTCAGGCGCCACGTGGCCTGGCGTGCGGATCGCGCCCATTCATGGGCACGAATGACGAAGGGAGGGGAGGAGTTACGGCCTGAGTTCCCGCCTAGTTGCCGCGTGGGCTAGTTGGGTGCCGGCAGCCCTGTACGTTAAGAGGGAGAGAACGAGCGAGCGGGCTCGGGAAAATGACAGAGTGGAGAGTGGAGGAAAGAGAGAGAAAAGCAGGGGGGAAGGGAGAGAGAGATGAGGAAGAAGACAAAGGGAGGGGAGGGGGGGCTCCACGCCCTAATCGCACTCAACGCACTCTGGCAGCTGCAGCAATTGATTTTTTTTTTCTCCATTTAATCTTCAATGTTCCTCAATAAGGATTACAATGCTTTAAATAGAGTACACAAAACCCTAATAATGCCCTAATGAAGCAAATGACCACAATGACCCTTAATCTAGATAAATACAAAAAAGTTTGTGCAGAAAATTCCAGAAAATATAAAAAATGATAATTGGCCCTCATAACGAGCCGTACATGAGTCCCAACTGTCCCTCCAAAAGATAATATCAATCAATCCTTAAATAAGCCATCGTCGAACCACAAAACGTCGGAATCGCCACTGACGTCCTCCTCCGTCTGTAGACACGGGTCGGGTCGAAACGGATCCGCGCGCGGGTGTCCTTACCAATCCTCCCCGGCTGGGAGGAACTCGACCCTGTTGAGTATAGGTCTCGCCCACTTTGATATCGCTCCAGAAAGTCCGAGTCAATCTGTTGTAGCTCCTCGCGCGTAATCTATGTGTCCTCAGTAGGCGGTCGTCCTCTCCAGTGGACCAGATAGCGCTGATAGGCTCCATCCCTAGAAGTGACAACCTGCTCAACCAGTATATGATCAATCTGCTCTCGCCGTGCTGATAGGGAGGCTGGAAGTGGACACTCAGGGGTAGAGTCGCTCGCAAGGGAAGTAGAAGGCTCTAACAGGTCACTAGTAATCACTGTCGAGTCCCAATAGGCCACCAAATCTGAGATATTGAACGTATTGTTGATGCCATAATCCAAGGGTAAATCTACCACAAATGCGTTCGGTCCAATCCGTTTTAACACTCTGAAGGGGCCAACTCCTCGAGCTTGCAGCTTTTTGATGGTTCCTGCGGGAAACCGTTCAGGTCGAACTTTGATCCTTACGTAATCGCCCTCATGGAACTCCTGGGAATGCCGATGTGCATCCGTCGTTCGCTTGTAGCGCTCATTGCTGATCTCGATGTGATGACGGACATCCTCATGCAGACTCCTAATGTGATCAGCTAAAGACTGTGCAGACTCAGACATACGGGACTGGATGGGCAATAGAACGAGGTCTATGGGTCTCCTAGGCCTATAACTAGTAACAATCTCGAACGGACACATGCCTGTAGACCTATTGACTGAGCTATTGTATGCAAACTCTGCCTGTCATAGCACCTGATCTCAACCACGCGTACGCTCTCCCACGAGGCAATGCAACAAGTCTCCCAGACTCCGATTGACAACCTCGTTTGTCCATCAGTCTGAGGATGATAAGCGGTGGAGAACCTGAGCTTGATGCCCATCAAATGCCATAAGGATTCCAAAAATAGCTGATAAAGCGGATATCCCTGTCCGAGACGATGGTCTTGGGTAGCCCATGCAGATGAACTACATTCTCGTAGAATAAATGGGCTACTCGAGATGCATCTGCCGTCTTCGAACAGGGAATAAAATGTGCCATTTTGAAAAACCTGTCAACAACGACCATGATCGAATCGTGCTTTCGAACTGTTCGCGACAAGCCTAAGACAAAATCCATACTAACGTCCTGCCACAGACAATCCGACACGGGAAGAGGGGTGTACAGACCAGTATTATGTTTCTTCTGCTTCGCCATAGCGCATATGCGGCACTGAGCAACTATACCAGCAACGTCACGCTTCAGGCTCGACCAGAAGAATCTATACTCTACAAGCTCAATGGTTTTTTTCCGGCCAAAGTGACAAGCTAGACTCCCAGCATGAATCTCCCATGTCAAGAAATCACGGACCGAAGTCCGAGGAATGCACAACCTGGACCAACGAAAAAGGTAGCCCTCCTGAAGTATGTACGCACTGTGCTCTCTAGAGGGCCCAGACTGAAGGGCCGAGTGGATAGGACCAAAGTCAGGACAGTTAGGATACTCGTCTCGGAGCCTCTTAAATCCCGTGACCTCCGCATTGACAACATATAGGAGAGATGATCGACGGCTCAACGCGTCAACCACGCGGTTCTCCACACCCGCCTTGTGCTTCAGAACGAAAGTGTAGGCTTGAAGAAACTCGACCGATCAATTGTGCCTCGGGTTCAGCTTCTTCTGAGCGTGGAGAAACCTCAATGCCTCATGATCGGAGTATAGCACGAACTCCTGGGTAGCAAATAATCTCTCCAATATTTCAACGCCTGCACTACCGCATAAAATTCCTTGTCATAGGTGGAGTACTTCAGCTTAACATCGTTCAGTTTCTCGCTTAAGTAAGCAATGGGATGGCCCTCCTAACTCAACCACCTATGCCGACACTAGAAGCATCACATGAGACCTTAAACACCCTCAAAAAATCAGGCAGACGAAGGATAAGTGCCTGGGTCATACGCTCCTTGATGTCACAAAAGGTCGAAGCAGCTGCCTTCATCTAATGAAAGGCTCCCTTCCGAATGCAGTCAATGATCAAAGCCGTAATGGAGCTGAATCCGAGGATAAATCGCCGGTAGAACGTCGTTAAGCCGTGAAAACTCCGCACATCATAGATAGACTGCGGCGCAGGCCATTCTACCACAGCTCTGACTTTCTCGGGATCAGCGGAAATACCCTCAGAGGAAACGATAAACCCTAAGAAGATCACTCGATCAGTCATGAAAGCATACTTCTTCAGGTTCCCGTACAAACTCTCGCGATGAAGCATGAGGCACACCTGCCGAAGGTGCTCCAGATGACCCTCCCTAGAATGGCTGTAGATGAGGATATCGTCAAAGTACACGACAAAAAATGTACCAATAAAAGGTCGTAGTACTTGAGTCATCAGCCGCATAAAGGTGCTAAAGGCGTTGGACATGTCAAAGGGTATGACCAACCACCCGTAGAGCCCATCCTTTGTCTTGAAAGCCGTCTTCCATTCATCCCCAGGTCTAATCCGAACTTGGTGATAACCACTCTTTAAATCGATCTTTGAAAACACAGTAGCTCCTGCCATCATATCAAGCATATCATCAAGGCAAGGAATGGAGAAGCGATATCTCATAGTGATGCGGTTGATTGCGCAGCTATCTACACACATCCTCCAAGTGCCATCTTTCTTTGGAGCTAGGGGTGCGGGAACAGCGCAGGGGCTTATGCTCTCACAAATGGATCCCCTCGTTAGGAACTCCTCAACCTGCCTCTGGAGCTCAGAATGCTCAGTGGGATTCATGCGATAGTGCGGCAGGTTGGACAAAGTGGATCCCGGAATCAGATCAATGGGGTGTTAGATATTACGCATAGGTGGTAAACCTTCCGACAGATCCTCAGGAAAGATATCCCGAAACTCCTAAAGAAGAGAGGTGACCTCGGTGGGGTGCTCACTCGAGGTCTCGGCAGTAACCTCTCTAACCGCTAAAAGAAACACAGGCTCACTCTCAACCAAATTATGCTCAAGCTCCCTGGCAGTAATAAGCTGTAAAGCACAGTGGAAGGTGTGCCAAGGAGGGAAGGCTCGCGAGTGCTGGTGATGTCCAATCGGGTCGGACGGGAACTGGAACAGGTACTCGCTAAAGCCATGCTAAGAGTGGTAGATGGACCAACATGGGTGGTGCTGGAGGGGGTAGTAGCATCAGAAGTAGGAAGGGTACTCGAGGATGCCGAAGAACTCCCCTAAGAAGTCCCCTGCTGAGAGGGCGACCTAGTCGGAAGGGCTGTAAAGTGATGAGCAGGTCGCCATACTGAAATATGTATGTGTTGGACCGGCACTGGAGGGTCGCATCGATATCATACAGCCAAGGCCTGCCAAGTATGAGGCTCTTGACCTCCATAGGTAGGATGTCACACCAAATTTTATCCTGATAAGATAGGAAGCAAATGGGAACGAGACACCTCATTTGAATCAGAATGGAAGTAGAATCCACCCAGGATACATGATAGGGACGAGGATGGTCAACAGTAATCAGCCCAAGGCATGTGACGGCATTAGTAGAGATTGCATTAATGCAACTTCCACTGTTAATAATCACTCTGCACACCATGCCATCAACACGATAGTAGGTGTAAAAGATGGTGGTGCGGCGCCAGTCATCACACACCTTTGGCTGCGTCAAGATGCATCTGACCACGCTAATCCTACCCTCATCAGGAAGATCCTCGCTATCACCATCCCACATAAACTGAGTCTGGATGCAACCCACTATCTCTCCCTCCGAGTGGAAGTCATTGGCCATATCATCACAAGCCACATAACTCACTGTCTGCAACTCGGGCTGGGACTCCTTTGGCTCCGCATCTCTAATAACTAAGGATCTGGACGGGCACTGAGACATGTAATATCCAAATCCCTGACATTTGAAGCATCGCCCACGGGCTCCGTTCTCCTAAGAGGACTCACCTACAGCTGGGGCTTTCCCCTTATCCTCCCGTCTGGGTGGAGGGGCTCCCATGGGTAAACAGACTGGAGGTGCCAGTAAGGCGGGTACAGGGTCCCTCTCGGGAAAACGAGGGCGAGAGGGTGGGTCCTGACGACTGGGATCAACATGTCTGAAGGTTGGAACCCTCTGTGGTACTCCCGATGCGTCGCGTTGATCAATAGGTCGCTGATAGGTCGGCCTAGCACGCGGGGGTGACTCCACCTCAAGCTCAAACTGCTCCATCTCTCTCACGACCTGATAGGCATGCTCAATAGTCATTATATGCTGACGGAACAGTTCCTACTGATACACACGGCATAGACCCTTCCGAAAGCGGGAAAGAGTCAATACACTCTCCTCTCGAACCCCACATCTCATCAGGTACTCATCGAACTCGATAATGAACTCAGAAATAGTGCGAGTACCCTGAGCGATACTCTGCCACCTATCAATGAGGCGGTGGCGATCAGTCGGGGGAAGGTACTTCTCACGCAGCTTGACCTTCATGTCTTCCCACGACTTGATGGGTTCTTGCTGACGCTCTCAAGTAGGTCCTCGACATTCAACCAATAAGTCTGAGCTTGGCCTGTCAACTTCATCTTGGCGAATCGAGCTCGCCGGGCGTCAGTCATATCCATCCAATCGAAGTAGCGGTTCATGCTATCCTCCCAATTAAGATAAGCCTTCGGGTCCAAGGACCTGTCAAAGGTACAAGCATCCGCACGAGTAGCCCGACGATCATCCAGGTCCCTCTAGATGTGGTAGGGCCTCCGCTCCTATTAAAAATCATCCCAATCGTCCGGATCATCTCGATCCCTCGGACGTCAATGGCATCTAGGCGCCTTTCCAAACTCGGGTCGATCCCCACGGGCGTACCGATCATGTCGGTCACCTCGATCATATCGCTCAGCTTGGTCAACTCGATCGCAGTGATCGTGCCGATCCGCTTGATCGTGTCGATCGAATCGTATGTCCTTACCGCGCCGCTCTAACCGATCATCGCGGTCACGAAGATCCCAATGATCATAACAGTCAAGCCTATCCCCCTGACGCCCCGCACGTCTATGATCAGCACCATCATCTCGGTCGCACGGCCTATTCTGTCTCACAAGCCGACACGCCACAATATGATAAACCAACTCATCACGTGGATCATAATCCACCCCGTCATCGGCAAGTCGCCGCTCATCGGCCAAGTCGGCTCTCGGAGGAGCCTCCACATATAGGACATGGTTGGCCAGGACAGGATGTCGGGGAGGGTGCAGGGCCAGGTTCGGATGCTGACTCTCGACAACCCGCACCAAACTTGGGCCCTGAGGAAGACCCCTAGGCGCACCTATGACGCCAGCTAAATCCTGAACTGTACGCTCGGAATCGTCGACTCTATTCTCTATGGAATGAAGTGACTCTCCTAAACTCCCAAGGCGCTCCCAACCATCCATACGGTGCATGAGTTGATTAACCAACTCGGCCATATCGGGGACATTCGGGGACCCCGCATGCAAACATGACGTTGGTGCAGACATGTGGAAATCCGTGCCGCTACGGGTGGGCATGCAATGCAGGCAGAGTGGTGACGTATATCAACTAACACCTAGATGACTAGCATGCTGACGTAAACCAACAAAAATATATGAGGAGAACTAAATGGATGGAGACACGCTAACACAAAAATAATAAATAAAATGCAACTAAGCCCTAGACAAACCTAATGCTCTGATACCAAACTGATGCGGGACGACTACCAAATAGATTCCAAATGATCGTAACGGTCCAAGATCAACAACAAGGCCACAAAGAACCGCAAACGAATCACCAGATATCCCTCGTGTCCATGAGAGAAGCTACGTAACTCAATCGTGAGCAAGCGCGGGAGTCGCCCTCTCGTCGTGATAAAATAAACATGACCAATAGTAGTGAGAACTACCACATAGCTAGGACAGCAACAACGCAATCAATAAGCTCAAATAGTGCCGCGGGACGGACCACTCAAACTCACAATCTGACAGCGAGAATTTAAATAAGTAGCTAGGAATCCTAACTCACGTGCACGGGAGCAAACACGATCATATAATAAACAACAAATTGACAGGATGAGAGCCAATCCGAACTAACCGACCCACTGTCAAGTAGGGACCACAACTTCAGGGAGGACTCACGAACAGCTCTGCGAGCGCAGTGCACTTGACCGGCATTGGTCCGTGAACACGAAGCACGGGAGCGAGAGATTGCGGCTGGGGTGCGTCTCGGGCAAGCAGAACTAGGTGGGAAATCACCGGGGCCTGAGGCGGCTAACGACTACGTGGAGGGCGGGGCGCTCTTGGACATGAACGCGCGTGCACGTCGAGGTGGCAAGGGCGGCGGCTGGGGCCCTCATAGGCAGACGAACGTGTCGAAGGGGCACAAGGCAGCGCGGGAACTTCAATGGTGCTCGATGAACGGGCGCGGGCACCTAGGTAGGGGGAAGCGGCTGTAGGGCAAGAATGCGTGGTGGAGCGGCGTGGCCACGCACGCGAGCTTCCAGGCACAGCCCGGTCGACGATGCCTTGCGTAGGGCTCGCACAAAGGCGCATGTGCAACGGGCAGATGCTGGCACTGAGGCGGGGTGGCAGAAGGGCGGGATGCCCTTGTCAGGCACCACATGGCATGGTGTGCGGATTGCGCCCATTCGTGGGCACGAATGACGAAGGGAGGGGAGGAGTTCCGGCCCGAGTTCCTGCCTGGTTGCCGCGTGGGCTAGTTGGGTGCCAGCGGCCCTGTACGTTGAGAGGGAGAGAACGAACAAGCGGGATCGGGAAAGTGACAGAGTGGAGAGTGGAGGAAAGAGAGAGAAAACAGGGGAAGGGAGGGAGAGATGAGGAAGAAAACAAAGGGAGGGGGGCTCCACGCCCTGATCGCACTCAACGCACTCTGGCAGTTGCAGCAATTGGTTTTTTTTTTCTCCATTTAATCTTCAATGTCCCTCAATGAGGATTACAATGCTTTAAATAGAGTACACAAAACCCTAATGATGCCCTAATGAAGCAAATGACCACAATGACCCTTAATCTAGATAAATACAAAACAATTCGTGCAGAAAATACCACGAAAAATAAAAAAATGATAATTGGGCCTCATAATGGACCGTACATGAGTCCGAACTGTCCCTCCAAAAGATAATATCAATCAATCCTCAAATACGCCATTGTCAAGCCACAAAGATGCCGGAATCGCCGTTGACGTCCTCCTCCATCTGTAGATACGGGTCGGGTCGAAACGGATCCGCGCGCGGGTGTCCTTACCACATATCCTACCTGTCTCTGTTAGCTTTCATATCTCCTTATTGTCCTTGTCCTTCCCTTTGGCTTCCTTTATATTGACTCAAAGGTATAGCGTAATCTTCACATCTTGAAAGAATGCTCCCAAACCCAAACCTCCTGATACTTCAGTAGTAGTAGCACCATCACCATTATCATCATCATCATCATCTAGTGCCTGAGTGGAGTCATCACTCCCAACTTGTCTTTTTTTTCAGCTGCTTTCTTTCACGCATGTACTTGTATTTCTCTGTCTCGTATAAGCTTGGCTAGATGAGGTGGTAAGGCTAGGGTCTCAGTAAGTGTCTCTTCAGTTTGCCCAACCCTAGTTGTCTCTCCCTCTTGTCCTTCTTTAAACTCTTCCACATTTTTTAGACTTATTTTTTTATTTTTGTTTCTTTCTATTGTCAGATTTCTGTAATGAAGTTGTCATTGGGCCTTTATCCTATTTTCTTGTTGAATCCAATTGAGAAGCTGCTCTTATAAGTGTTTAAGAGGTAGAAAGTCTAGTAGTCTCTAGTAGTGTGGCTGACTTCCGACACCTCTCATGAAGAGATATACATGCTTCGTCTTCTCCTTGAAATTCAAGATCTCAAGCAATGACTCCATCTGATTCACCTTCTGCTCAATTTCGATCTGACGATCAAACTCAGTACATCTCTCTCTACTCTAGTCTCCACCCAAGCATGCAATGGGTATTTTTCATCTAGCAAGTCAGCCATATCTATCTGCTCTATTGGCTCATCAACTACTCTGCCAGCAAATTCCATAAATCTTTTTCGTTCAAGCTTTTGCCTTTCTTGAATTTGTTTTACCCTTAGGCACATCTTGTAGTGGCAATAGATCAACTTCTCCAACCTAAAAACCCACAATATGTTTTAAATTTTTGTATGAATGAGACTGAATGCCCTCCAATTTCTTTCACATTGGCTGAAAGAAGTGCTCTAACTTAAGACTCTCACTGCAATATATATCAAAGTATTTGTGCAAGCTTGCCTGTAATTTATTTGGATCCAGCATTCAATTGTTGCCAAAAAAAAAAAGAAAACATTAAAAATTTATAAAAGTAAATAATTAAATTGACTAATAATTATTATGTAATTAACCTGAAGTTATCCTTGATACTGCGGCCTTACATCATCTCCATAAATTTTAATTTTTAGTTTAAATATCTCCACCTACAAAAGATTGGTAAATGACATAAGTTATTGAATAAATGTCTTGATCTCCATAAATTCCAACTTTGTATGTAACCTCTGATAATGCATATATCCTTTCATCTATAGTCCTTGATAATCTAGTAATAACATTCATCGTGCCTCGAAGGACTTCTCCATCATTGTGCACACTCTCACTATACTAAAATCTTGAGTTGAAAAAGTATCCTACATTATATTAATTTATTAGTTATAAAAATAAATGTCCTTAACATTAATTAAAAATAACTATAAAAAGAATAGAACTAATCAACAGCATGGAGATCATGGTGGAGAGTCATCTCCAATCTATTATCAATGATGTTCCACTATTTCTCATAAACTCTAAGATTATTTGCCCTCAAGTGCTCCTTAGGTTTATCCATTGCCTCGTACAAGTATCCCATGTCATTTTTATCATCACCATCAACCATCTTGAGAACTTGTACAGAAGGCTCAATCACTTTGAGATAGCAAAAAACTTTACCCAAAATTTTGAGTCGCCAATCAGATTTTGCACTTACAAGACAACATTCCTATCCTCATGCCTCAATGTCCCTAAATGTGACAAAAATTCTTCAGAGTTGACTAATTGGGCCAATTGATGTTTGTATTTTATGAGGCTCTCTAAGGACATGAAATTTGATGCAAATTTGGTAGGGGCAATACGAAGGAGATCCCGTCCATTTGCAAACTCCCTCATCATATGTAAGATACGATTGTGATCATAAATAAATGCAGTGATCATTTGATATGAGTCTATCACATCAGCAACATGAGGGTCTCTACCTAAATCCTCCATCATCAAATCTATATAATGTGTTGCGCAAGACACCCAATACAAATATGTCTTCTTCTCCATTAATAATTTGCTAATTGCTTTGTAACTTGCTTCATTATCAGTCACAACCTGTACATTATTTTCTTATCCAATTTCACCTACTACAACATCTATAAGCCTAAACAAATAATCAGCATTTTTTATTTTATTAGAAGCATCCACATACATCAAAAAAATAGTGCCCTCACTACAGTAGACCAGGAAATTAAGTTGTTCCTATCCAACCATCAAATATGATGGTATAACCATGCTCTTTCCACACATGTTTGAAACTGTCAACCCATGCCTTCAACTCATTGAACTCCTGCTCAAGTCCAACATCATATATACTGAGGTGTAGGAGCCTTTAGACTAGGCCCGGCTTCTGCAATTGCATCCAATATTGTCTAAAAGTATAGGCTAGATGTTGTATGTGCTAGCACACTTGCATGTAAAAACCACTTAACAATACCTTTCAATGCTTCCTTTGTTGCACTTGCGGTGACCTTGACTCCTTTCAAGCTTTCTTGATCGAGGGCTATTTGGAAGAACTTGATCTATATAAATATTGGTCTATAGGACCCCGTGCTGGATCATACACATCTGCCAAGTTACCTCCACAACCCAATGTAGAAGCAGCCCTATGAGCAGAAGAGGTCGTAGGAAGAGATCTCCTAGACTCAGATCTAGGCACAGATGAACCTGATGTTCGTATGCCTCTTCATTGTTCCTTATCTTCTATATTATTACAAAAACTGGCACGAATAGCTCTAGTGTATAGAAGATTAGGGTCATTTGGATTATCTTCTTGATCATCACCAACATTGTCCGTATCATCATCATTTAAATTAATCAGCCACTGAATAGGCAAATTGTAATCCCTTTGTCTCTGATGCCTTAAAATTTCATCTTGAAGGTCCACTTGTTACTGACCTCATAAATCTTTTTATGCTTTTTTACCCATCATGTAAGCCATCATTTTCTTCTTTAATTCAAGTGGAATTGATTCACATCTACTCACATCTCCTGTTATAACAGTAATATATTATTTTAGGTGATACACACCTTCAGCTATCTCCTTTCCACATCATTTGCATTTCACTCTCCTTTATCTAGCATCCAACAGGATAACATGAGCCCAACTAGGATCATTGTCCTACTATTCCACCTCCTACTCCTGATGTCTTTGCTCTGCCATATTTCTACATAATAAATAAAATTAGATGTAACTATGTGCAATCAGAATTCAATGAGTTTAATCAATTCAATTAAGTGTTTGGCATACTCAATTGAACACTAATTACACTAATTAAATAAAAATATCAAATTTTTCATCCTAATTATGGTTAAACTTGGGGATTTAACACTAATGACATTTAATTAATGCACAGTTGTGTGCAATCAGATTTCAATCAATTCAATTGAGTGTTTAGCATACTCAATTGAATACTAATTATATAAAAATTCTAATTTTTTAAAGTGGATGGATAAATAAGAAAAGGGTGTACATAAAGAGAGGGAGAAAAAAATCCCCTTACATGACAACACCAGAAGGTGTATACAAAGAAAAACCCCCTGTACATAGGGAAAAAGACCCCCAATACAAAAGATGACCCCTCATGCCTCCCAAAGACCAGAAAAGGGTGAGGAATGCACAGAATCTGCACAAAAGTTCTACCCCACTCTCTAACCCTATTGCAAACAGAAATAACCACTTTGTCCGGATCCAAGGCTTCCTTCTTGAAAATGTGCATGTTACTTTCTCCCCAAGTCACCCACAAAGTAGCATGGAGAATCAACCACCAAACTACTCGGTTATACCTTGGAATATTCATCCTCAACCAATCTCGGAATAGATCGACTATAGAGCCTTCCGGCCTCCAAACTTGCTGCACCTTGGACAAGATGGAGTGCCAAAAGACAATACTAAAATTGCACTCAATAAAGAATCGAAGATATGATCAAAGGATTCATTTACAGCACCGCATAAAGAACACATAATTGGAACTTCACATCCAAAGCAAATCAGCCTATTTGAAGTTGGCAACCTTCAAATAGAGATCCTCCAAATCAAAGTCTTGACCTTCAAAGGGACTTCAAAGCCCAAATATGATAAATAAAGGGTGTCCTTAAACCCCCATCTGAGATGACCGATAGGTTGATTTGACAGAGAAGATACCTTTAGAGTCCTAAGTCCATTGCCAAGTTTCCGAGGTTGCAGTAGAGAGCTTGCAATCTGCCAACAGCTGCCACAAAGAAGACAACTCTTAAAACTCCACCTCCCTAAGATCCCTCTTGAAGGCCAGTGCCCAAATACCAATGCCAGATTGAAGAGTCTCTACAACCTGATGAACCAAAGCCTCCGGGTCTGAAGCAATATCAAAGAGCTAGGGAAGCACCCTGAAAAGAGGTTGTGGACCACAACATTTATCCCTCCAGAAAATACACTGCCTTCCATCACCTATAGACATCTTGATCGTAGATAGAGGAATATCTGCAGACCGCAAGATACCCCGCCACACAGAGGATTCATTGTAGTCCGGTTGCAAATAGAGGTTCCAAACCCTACTTCTGAAATAATACTTCTCCCGAACTATATAAAAATTCCAGTTAAACCATAACTAGGCTTAATTTTGGAGATTTGACACTAATGACATCTAATTAATGCACAATTGTATGTAATCAAACTCCAATCAATTCAATTGAGTGTTTGGCACACTCAATTGAACACTAATTACACTAATTATACAAAAATCTCAAATTTTAAACCCTAATTAGGGTTAATTTTGGGAATTTGACACTGATGACATCTAATTAACGCACAATTCAGTGCAATCAGACTTTAATCAATTTAATTAAGTATTTGACATACTCAATTGAACACTAATTATACAAAAAACCCAAATTTTAAATCCTAATTAGGGTTAAATTTGGGATTTTTGTGTAATCAAAATTTAAAAAAATTTCAATGCTAAATATTCATAGATCTACACCGTAATAAGTGATTCTTAATTTTTTGACAACGGTGATGGGGGTAAAGACCCCCCCCCCCCCCCGAGTCAAACCCCCTCTTTGGCTTAGGAATAAAAGAGAGAGAGAAAGGGGAAAAGAGAGAGAAGGAAGGGGGTGACAGCGGGCCAGCGGTAGCAGCCAGCAGCAAGGGGCGAAGGGCAGGGGCAGTAGCAGCAGCAACACGATCCCTCCTTAAGAGGTAATCCAGATCAGCCTTTATCGGGCCAAATTGGACACAGCCCCACTAAACTGAGGGGGGAACAGCCAGTTCCCTCCATAATCGGATCGCCCTCAGCAATCCCAAGTCGAATCGGTCAATCGGACTCAGGATCGGCTGATTTTACAATCCATGGATATAGTAGATTACACTTGGTAGATATGGAACTTTTCTTATAATGAATGTTGGTGCTTTATTCAACACTTTTAAGGATACGGTTTGAGAGCTTCCCAACCCAAGTGCAAACCTAAACAACTATATTCACTTGATTCCAAAAATATATGAGTGTTGGTTCATACTTAAACTAAAGACGATGATTGAACAATAGGAGCATCACTAATAAAGAAGTTTATGAAGAGATAACCACCCTCTGTTAAGGGGGAGAGTTGGTCTGAAGTTGCAGAAAGTTGTATTATGAGTTTGAAGAAAAATCTTTGATGCCCTTTGACTTATGACAAAGATAGATGCTTTCATTTAAACTGTTAATTATGCTAGTAAAGTCTGTCCTAGTTAGACATGAAGGATATCTTTGTGATATTGAGAATAGATTGGTTCAACATGTATTTTGCACTGGTAGATTTTCATTATAAGGTGGGTTTGCATACACCTGGAGAGAAGGAATTTTCATTCCAATGTCTAAGGCAAAGAGGCGGTTGAGAAATGGATGCCAACGATAGATTGTTTAATAGATTAGTTATAGCTTGCCTAAGTTATCTTAAGATTGATCTGCTGTCAAGTTATCATCAATCGAGAATCAGGTATGAAGACATCTCAAAGACAACCTTTTGAACTAGATAGAGTGATGATGATTTTCTTATGTTACCATTCGAATTGACCAATATACTATTAGCATTCATGGATCTTTTTTTTAAAAGAAAATGTGGATTGTACCACCAATTTTATTCAAAACAAACAGAGGTAATCCAATCATAGTGTGATAGGAGAGGTTCCTATCAATACAAAAAAGAAACTGAAACTGAAAATGAGTTGATGGCTACTTATTGCTTTCTTCCAAGTTTCTGCTGAAATACCCACGAGATGCTTATTCCACGTGATCAATAAATTCATCACCCTTCCACAAATATTCTCCACATAAAGTCTGCTGCCTCTAAGCAAGATATCATTGTGTTCCCTCCAAAGGCTCCAACAGATTGCATGTGGTAATAGTCGCAAAACTTTACCGCAATCAGTCTTGGCCAGACCATTATTCAAACTGCAAAAACTGTGCCAAACAGTTTACAAAAATCAGTCTTAGCCTTCATGGATCTCATAAACTAAATATTTAAATCTTATCCAGATTACTTTATGTTAGTATTCATAGGTGATGTCTTATTTATTCCCTTATCATTGAAGAGTTCTGGGGCCACTTCGGCCTACCGGAGTGGGTCCAGCTTTGGAAGCCCCAGCCGATTGAGGGAGCAAACTTACCTCGACCGGGCTGCTTTGCCATCTATAAGCAGAACCTTCAGGCCAGCTTCCGCCTTCCCCTTCATCCTCTCATTCTTGACCTTCTCAATTTTTATGGTCTCGCTCCTTCTTTATTCTTTCTAAACTCCTGGTGGACCGTTTACGCTTTCATCGTTCATTGCCATCAACTGCATGTGACTTCCAACCTCCTCTCCTTATGTTACATATTTACCATCAAACAGAGCGGCAAGTTCCCTTGATACTATGTTTCCACTTCCTCCGAGGGTAACATCATTACCGAGAAGCCGTCGTCCATCCACGCCTGGAACTGGAAGGAAGGCTTCATTTTCATCAGTATGCAGGAGGGGAAGGAAGCCATTTGGCCCTTCCGAGTGACTTAGGGGACCCTAGTCCCGGGTTCGGCAGACACCCCCATCCTCGACGCCAAGGAGCAAGCAAGGGTGCTCCGAATCACCTCTTCCGGGTCGACAGACGTCACTAAGCTGATCGGGGACATGGCGGCAATGGTGCAGTCCCATATATAATCTATTTGATTCTGGATTATATAATGAATTAAGTAGATGTGGCAGACTAAGGCTGTGGAATGGTGCCTTCTAAAGTATCCAACCAAAGTTATGGGTGTATGGTGACCATCCCACTAAATTGCAAAGTTGTAAAAATGAATGCAATTGCCAGGAATATCATCACAAACAATTCCACCAAAAATTAGACAAGCCTTGGTGTACTTACTCGCTGGCCATGTGGGGTTTTCTTTAAATTCTTTCAGTTATAGAACAATTCACTGAAAAGCTCCCAGCCCTTTTTTAACAGGCAGATGAGCAGGTGAAGTATTGTTTTACCAATCTAATGGATTGTGGCCATTTGGAATCCGCAAGAGGATTGAGGGTTCTCTATCATGTCTCCCTATTGGTGCTCGGACTGTCATTAATTGATTCTTAACAACAACCCATAAAAGAGGTCCTAATAATTATCACTATGCATTTCAATATAGACTATCATATTGAATGAAAGAAACCTATGTAAATAACCATGAAGATATAGTGACATTTTGTGAAGACAGATTTAAATCAACCTTTTAATTCAAAATGATAATCTGGTATCATGATCTCCTTCTCGTTCACATGGATGGCCACAATAAAAGGACTTAGTTGAACATGGACAAATTAATATTGAATCACTGATATTTCTCTGCTTTCACCTAATCATGGTGCAAACCATGAATTTCTTTTTTTAATGCAAAATTTCTCAAAGCTATCAAAGAACCATCCAAAAAAATAAAATAAAAGTCACCTTAAAATGGTGCGGTGTACATCAACATATTATGTGCTTAATGACTAATAAGTGAGTGCACTCGTAGATATTTCAGAAACCTTCATTAGCATTCAAGCACTGTAAGCCAAAAGTGAATATCTATGCATAAATTCAATAATGGATCTTTCATATTTTTTTCTCTCCTATACCAAGATATGAAATCTTACAGCTGCAGATGGAGAAGGCCAGCAGTGTAATGCAGCACCAGCATGCACAGCATCAACTGAACTTGAAACAAAAGGAAGTCTAGAAATATCAGCTCTGACCAACAGTAGGTTCCTGAAAACAAACAACAGTTTAACACAAATAGTAGAGAGAAACAACTGACAATTTATGCAACAGTTATGTCCATAATGTTTAAACTATGGTATACTCCAATGTTGTTCTAAACAAGGCTACAAGCACACTATGCAGCAAATATCTGTCATTTTGTGAGTTAAAAGATAAAAAGAGTACTCTCTTGGAGTGCCTTCTTGATTGATAAAGTCCTTGCATTGCTGCAACATATTTTCTGAGAAGTCCAGGGCAACAACAAGAGAATACAATTTGCTGCTAGCAAACAGTCTTGAGAACATGCCACTGCCACAACTTGCATCGACAACAGTTCCTCCCATAGTAGGCTTAAGATACTCTTTAGCCATTTCAAACTGCAAACATATTTTTTAAAAAAAAAAATCATTGAAGAAAATTCACGAATATGAAGCATTTTACCCCAACCATATGTTACAGCATAGAAGAATAACTCCATATTATGTGTACTTCAGGAAGAATTTTTTGAAACATAAAGCATTTTTACAATCAAGCTATAAAGATGGAAGGAAAAAGGACAAATGTGCTGCCCTAGTTATAAACAAGTATATAGCAATTACTGCACCTCTTTTTCTGGACCTGGGAATCCACCCAGTACGAAGTTTTGACGCCAACCCCGTTCGTAAAGAAAGGACACCAAAGGACTCCTGTTCAACAAACAACCTGTGCACATGTTCAATCAAAGTTCACATTGAAAGAAACCAGCTAATAAAGTTCCAATGGCATGCATATTGACCAAACAGATCCAATTTTGAAACAACAGTCAATGATCATCTACTAGTAGCCTGCATAATGAGATAGAAAAACAACAAATTACTTATAACATATGGATGCTATCGTTTTCTTGGTTCTAGCCACATTCATGATGTATACATACTTGTGTGTGCATGTATATATATTTAAAGCAGATGACACCGTGTTGAGAGGAACTGTTTCCTTGTTACACTCCTGGCTCAACTGAGAGGGATTTCTGATCATAATGCTGTGGTACTGAAATGCTCAGATGCGTTTACCAAAGGCAGACCATTCAGATTTGAGAAATTTTAGCTTCAAGATGAACAGTATATTGAGCTAGTGAAAACTTATTGGAAAGAGAGTGAGGATCAGGTTGATAAAGTTAAAAGTTTGGCTTTGAAACTTAGATATTTGGAAAAGAAAATTAAACAGTGGGTCCCGACATGGAAAGAGGCAAGAGGTAGACGAATTAAAGAAATTGAAAACAATCTGAAGCAGTTGGAAATAGTAGAGGAACAAGGAGGTCTTGCTGACCAGTAAATTCAGCAAAACTAATCTTGAAGGCACAGTTGTCAGATTGGCTACATGAGGAAGAGATTAGATGGCGTCAAAAATCAAGAGTACAATGGCTTCATGAAGGGGACTTGAATATGTCATTTTTTCAGAAGGTAGCAAATGGTAGAAGAATGAATCATGTTACAATGCTTAGGAGAGGTGATGAATGGATTCAGGATATTAAGGAGATTGCTACAGAAATGATTCCCTTCTACAAGGAGCTATTTTGTGAAGAAAAGAGGGTGATGTAGTGCAACTTTCAGAGGATGACCGAGAAGGGTTAGTGAGAGCAGTTTCAGAAGAGGTTTATACAGCTACCTTTCAATTAGGTGCAGACAAGGCTCCAGGACCAGAAAGGTTTGCAATATTTTTCTATCAGAAGTTTTGGGAGAAGGTGAAATCAGACATAATTGCTGCGCTTCAGGATGTTTTTCCCATGGTAAAGGCTGTGAGGTTTTCAATCGAACGTTTCTTGCCCTCATCCCTAAGAAAGATGAAGCAGTGAGTTGAAGGATTTTCAGCCCATCAATCTTCTTAACGGTCCTTACAGAATCTTCACAAGGTCCTAGTGAATAGGCTAAGGTTAGTGCTGGAAAAACTATTGAAAATAACCAGTCTACATTTCTTCAGGGGATATTCAATCTCGTGCTACTGTTATGGGATGTAAAGCGGAGTCTTTACCTATTGTGTATTTGGGTCTACCTCTGCACCACAGACGGACAAGATTATCTGATTGGGATCTGGTGATTTTGAAGCTGTAAAGAAGATTGACCATATGGAAAGCGAGGAACTTATCTTTAGGAGGCAGAATCACCTACTTGTCCTTGATGAATTGAGCTTTACTTGGGAAATGGATTGGGAATTTCTTTCTGATCATCAACCTTTACGGAAGGAAATTATTTGCTACAAACATTACACCACCACTAAGAACATCTTCTTACAACCAGGCCATTCATCTTCTATATCACCGATCTGGAGAGTATTCATCTTCTATATCACCGATCTGGGGAGGCATCCTCAAAGTAGGTCACATGCTGCAAAGATAGGTGACCGATCTGGAGAGTCAAGGTTGGTACTAGGAAGAACGCTTATCCATGGACAGAAATAGGTAGGTGATGAGGTTTCCACATGTATTCAGACTTGCAGTTTCCAAAATGGCCTTGGTTCAAGATTCTTTCCAGATGCAAGGAGAACAGGTGTGTTGGACAGTTCAGCTTAAGAAGGAATCTGGAGGAGGAAGAAATAGAAGAGTATCAAGGTCTGTTGAATATTCTTTCTCAAGCTCATGTGGATATGTCTCAATCTGACAGGTTCATTTGGGAAAGAGGAGATGGCAGGTTAATAGTTAAATCTTCTTATAATCTGCTGGAAGCAGAAGGCACCAGGTAAAGGAGGCTAAAGGTAGTGTGGAAGGTTAAATCTCCATTAAAAGCATTCCAAAAATGAATTCTTACTAAAGTTTATCATCGGAAATTGAATGCGAGCGGTGATACTTTGTGTTTATTTTGTGAGGCTGCAGAGGAGGATGTGGAGCATTTATTCATTAATTGTCTATCAGTCAAGCAGTTTGGAAGCATTTTGGTATAATTTTCAACTGTCATATTACTTTCAATTCCTTGGATAGTTTGTGGCAGCTTTCATTCCTTATCCAAAGGACAAGTGAGGGGTGTTTGCAGCCAGATTTTGTGACTTCTGCATCATGCTATATGGAGTATCTAGAGGAACACAATGGTATTATTTTCAAGGGAAGCAAATTGTATGTGAAAAACATCTGTGAACTGTGATGCACTTTATATTTTTGTGGAGCAGACGTTTAGTGTGTATTTCTGCAGAAGCAGATGCTTGGAATAAGAAGTTAAGAGAGTGTAATTTTCTTTTTAGTTTCTTGCAAGGTTCGCAGTATCGTACTGGATCGGGCCAACTCATATGAGTCGACTCGTATATGGGCCGACCCGATCCACTGGCACGCTTGGATCGGATGATCTAGCTTGGACCATCTCCAGATTGCACGGACTCGAGCCGTATCGGGTCCGACTCGTGCCGGATCGCATGATACAAGCTGTAGCCGTTGCGATCTGGTGCGAGACGATCGCGGTTCGCCTTGAGTCGGTGCGATCCGGCCCAAGTCGGACCCGATACACGTGGATCCGACACGATATGCCCTAAACCCCACCCCCCCTTTTCATGTCTATTGCGTTTCTGTTCAGACAGAAACGCAGCAGACAAAGCACCCGCACCCTTCCAACCCTTCCCTCCTCTTCTTTCTTCTATTTTTCTTAGTGTTTTGGGGAGATCCAAGAAGTTTTCAAGCTTTAAAGGTGATTTTGTTAGAGGAGAAGGGGTTTTCACGCTTTAAGGACTGTTTTCATCTAGCTTGAAGAAGGTAAACATCTGAACCCTAAAAAAAATTATTTTTATCTTCTTTTCTTATTGTTTGATGTTGTTTAGGATACTAAAACATGAAGAATAGGTAGATCTATTATCTCTTTATAATTTTGATATGAAAAAATTAGGATTTGTTCAAATTTGGGGTTGATTTATAGATTTTTATTAAATATTAAATAAATAATAAATAAATGATCTATTTATGTGTTGATGGGCATAGATCTATGACTTTCACATGTTTGGTGAAATTTTGATTCAAAATTATAGGGTATGGAGAATAATTTATTAATATGATTATTCAATTATTAAATAAATTTTAAAATATAAAATACTTTATAAATTGTCTACTCTAGAAGTAAGACTATCTATATAAACATGCAAGGCAACATGATTAGATCTATGTTTTAACTTTTAAATATAAAAATTTTAATTTTAAATATTATTTTTAAGTAATTAAATTAATTAATAGTATAATACATTATTACTTAATATTTTTTAAATGTAATACTTATATACAAATTTTGGACATGCATCAACTTATATTTGTGTTCTTCATACACATTAAATTTCAACATGATTTAATTAATATTTGTAATTTATTTAATTTATTAAGTTTAGGTTAATAATTTCTTTTAATTTTTTTAAATTAATGAAAAAATAGTAAAAATTCTTTTCATGTAAGAAAATTTTAATAGAACTTCAAGTCATGTTTTTCTAAACATGTCCAATCAATATTTGTAATTTATTTGATTTGTCAAGTATATTTTAATAATTTGTTTAAACAATAAAAAAATTCCTTTCAATGTAAGGATAATTTTAATAACATTTCAAGTCATACTTTTCTTAGTTGTTATTTAATGTATTTTTTTGTTGTTATTTTTCTTTTGTTTGTTGCAACTAGATGGCTACCTCACTCCCTCGTCGAGAGTCTAGAGACATCGGATGGCAATATGGGACAATGGTTGATAGCAGTAGGCACAAGTTCAAGTGCAACTATTCTCAAGTTATAGGACGGGGCAGTGGTGTTTCTCGATTGAAGAAGCACCTTACAAGAGAAAAAACAGTTAGATATAATGAAGTCATTGGGTGTAAAAATGTTCCCAAGGAGGTTAGGACCCAGATGGCTCAACACTTGAAAAGTCTAAATGAAGTGCACTTAAAGAAGGTTGCAGACAAAGAGAGGGAAGAACGCATGATTTACGGAGTTGCTGGTGGGGCAGATGATGATGAAGGAGGCTGGACTGAGTCTAATGGTGATGATGATATTCAGGAGATACATGGACGTGAGCCTCCTCCTCCACGTACTCGGTGAGTGTTGAAGCTTAGTAGGCATGAGTATCGAGAGAGAGAATTTATGAGAGCTCAAGGGATTCACTTTCAAAGGGCAAAGCAGAGTGTTGGTGGATCATCAGGTGTTGGTCGGAGTTCCTCTAGGGGGCAGGCTCAACCTAAGAGGAGTGTATCCTCCTATTTCACTAGTGGACCAGCACCTACAGGTCGGCCTCAAAAGCACAAGTTAGGCACTCCTGTTGATGAGGTTGACCCTTATATGTTTCCTAGGGAGCATGGGAAACAAACAAGGGTTGATGATAACTATAAAAAAAGTGGTCCAAGATATATATTGGGAATGGATGTTACATAATTTGGCATCATTGAGGCATCTCCTTCAATGCAGCAAATAGCTATTACTATTCCAGTATGATCTATGAAGCACAAGCTCAAGAATTACATGTTAAACCCCCCACTCCAAAAGAACTGGCAGGGAAATATCTTGATAATAAGGTCAAGGAGATCAAATAGTACACTGATTCATTCAAGAAAAAGTAGGAGAAGTAAAGGGTTACCCTGATGTGTGATGGTTGGTCAGGGACCACCAAAAACAATCTTATTAATTTTCTTATGTACCGTGAAAAATAAGTATTCTATCATTAGTCTGTGGATGCATCAAATCAAATATACAACCATGAATACATTCTGCAACTCATAGACAGTGCTATGGAGGAAATTGGCAAGAAGTATATTTGTCCAAGTGGTAACAGATAATAGCTCTACGTACAAGAAGGCAGGAGAGGAGCTAATGCTCCGCAGACCTCATTTGTTCTTGACCCCATGTGCATCCCATTGTGCAGATTTGATACTAAAAGAAATTTGATAGCTAGATGTTGTCAAGAAGAATGTTGCCAAGGCACAATAAATTACACGATATATCTACAATCATTATTATATATTAAGATTGATGAGGGATCATATACATGGTGAGTTATTAAGGCCAAGATTTGCCACCAACTTCATTGCCTTGCAGAGTATGTTGAAATATGAAGTAGGTATAAATCAAATATTTAGAAGTGACAAATGACTGCACTTCATGTTTACTGCGACAGACGAGGGAAATAAGATTGAAGGCTTAGTGAATTATAGTGATTTTTTGGTGAAGATAAAGCTTATTGTATAGCTTATTGAGCCATTAGATGAAGTCTTGCGCTGCATGGATGAAGATCGGACACCAACCTTAAGATTGGTGTATGCCAAATTGGAGGCTGCAAAGAGGAAGATACCTACAATCTCAAGAAAGTATGCAAAAGAATTTTTTAAAATTGTAGAAAGGATGTGGGACTTCCAGATGGGCAGACAGTTGCATTTGACAGGTGAAAATTTTACATTTTATGACCTTTGGTGGTAATTTTTACTTTTTAGTGATACTTGATGGGTGATACATTTTATTACACCATATTATCTCCATCCGACATTTTAATACGCATATGCGTTGGCATACAATGATTACTTGATTGCATCCATAACAATGGTGGTCAACCGACTTGTGGATGATTCAAATGCAGCAGTGGAGGCAAATAATAAAGTAGGGTGGTCAATCTATTCTTATTTCATTTCTTTGCGTCTGTTATGCAACGGTCCTAATAATGTTGTTAATTACGCAGATGAAAATCTTTCCGGAGGCAATAAGGACATTTGCAAAGCCATCAGCTATAGCTGGTCGTGAGAGATCTGATGCTGGTATAAAAGAAAAATTGTTTAGAGAAGAGTTCCACATACTTGTCTTTATATTTTTCATTTCTTGATAGAGACTTCTATTATTCGTTTTGTAGCTAACTGGTAGTTAAATTTTGACAAGTCTGCACTAAGGTTGAGAGAGATAGCCATCAAGGTGTTGTCACAGACTTCTTCCTCCAGTAGATGTAAGCAGAATTGGTCTACCTTTACACTCATATATACAAAGCTCAAGAATTGCTTGTCACACATCCGATTAGACAAGCTTGTGTATGTCCACTACAATATGAGGCTAAAGATTAAACATTTGCAGCATAGTGCAAAAAAAAGAGAGGGTGATTATGATCCCACTGATCTTAGTTACCTTCGAGATGATGAGGATCATATAGTTGCTTGAGTTATCAGAACAACAGATCGTGGTGAGCCAGAACTTAATGAGACATTAGATCTTGATGAGGGCCCTCATTCTAACACCTTTTTGGCAGCAGAAGTATCAGCAGCAGCAGGTCACGGCAGAGACCATGATGATGAATATATTGCTAGACAAGGACATGATAAGGAGTATGTACAAGGTCATGATCAGGAGGTTGACTTAAAGGCTGATGATAATTATGATGATGGTGATGATCAGTTGGTCACAAAGGACAGGAGCAGAGTAGCTTGGGATGATGATGCAGAGTGGGAGCGGCTAATGCAGAGTCCTACAATCCTCCATTTGCACATGTACCTCAGCGTCCTCCAATTGCACCTGTACCTCAGTGTCCTCCAGTTGCACCTACACCTCGACATCCATCCAGATCTCAGCTTGTACGAAGTGGAGGTGCACAGCAACAACTTTCTAGTCATAGTTCATGTCATTCTAGTGTTCGCCTTCCAGCACACCTCCCAGCTGGTGTAGTCCAAAAGCAAGCAGGTGGCAAAGAAGTAAGTTCAAAAGGAAAGAAGGGATGGAGTAGCATGAAGTACCAGATATCAAAGGTGTTAGGAGGATCTAAAAAATGGTAAGAAGAAGAAGGATGCAGTCCTAGATGATCCACTTAACATTGCAGACTTAGATACATTAGATCTTAATGATCAAGATGAGACACCATCTCCTTCTGATACTAGAGTCTCAGAGAGTAGATATGATTCATTAGTTGCAGATGACACAGATGATGGTAAGGAGGGGGGTGGTGAGGGTGATGTTGGTGGTGGTCATAGTCCTGGTGTCAGCCATGCTAGTGGGGGTGGTGATGGCACTAGCCATACTAAGGGGTAGGGGAGGTAGGGTCATTTTTATTGCGGAGCAGGAGTAAGACTTCACGCACGCTACTCAGGATAATGACCATAGAGCTCGTAAGGAGGCACTACCTCGGGCTATGATAAAGGTTACATATTGTCAGAGGGGGAAGCAGGTAGACATGCCAGATCATATACGTACTAGCTCATCCTCAAATGATGAGCATTATTATGATCCTGAGCTTGGGACCATCATGTATGAGTACGGATTGCACAACAAGATGAGAGAGTTTGATGGGCTGAGCACACACGATGAGAGAAGCTTAGGTGTGAGACAGTATAGTTCTGATACATCCAACTCTTATCGGCGGCCATTGTAACACCCCGCTGACCCAGTTCAGTCATGCCGACTTACTTCGAACCAACGAGCGCGCCACAGTAGGAACAATACAAACATATACTTACTCTAGAGTGAGCACATACATACATCTATAACACCATGAATCAACTATCGAACCACAAATTTATTCACTAATAGCAAACAACTTAAGTTATAATACTTGCCCAGAATCTCTAAACATATTCACATATTACATCACTTAAAGAGTAGTTCGATCTTCAAGCTCTAAATCTCCTAGTCCCATAGTTTAACCTTTACTCATCTTTGCCTGAAAAATGTTAGGGAGTAAGGGTAAGTCTCATATGACTTAGCAAACACATGATAAGACTACATGGCTTATCATATATAAACATTAAAAGAAACATGATAATCCAATATAATCATGTCATAATAGAATATAACATAGCAAGCTTCAGCTAACATAGGGATCATGGCATAGTCGAAAGATCATGGCGTAGCATGGCATGGCGTAAGTTTAAATATAAAGATCATGGCATGACATCATAGCGTGACTTGACTTGATCATGCATAGCATCATAGCATGGTTTGACTTGATCATAGCATAGCATTATGGTAAGGCTTGACTTGATCATAGCATAGCATCATGGCATGGCATAGCATCATGACATGACATAAGTACAAGCATAATAGGGGCATGGCATAGCATTATGACATAGTTAAAAGGTCATGGTATAGTATGAAGTCATAAATAAATATAACATACGAACAGCATGAATCTTTCTACTTATTTAAAGGTCATGCATCCAAACCACAATATGAGGAGGTTAGCATAACATGCAGCCAGCGATAAGGCAAATGCCCACTGGCACTTCCACTGCGCAGCAGGGGGACCCACCCGTCCTACTTGGACCGGGAGAACCGTAGCCAGGATTTTATCCGTTTGCTTCAGGTTATGTCTTTTAATTAATGTCCGCCTCACAAAGATGCTTGTATGATTCGGACGCGTGAGCTCCTAAGGTGGCACTGTCCATAACCAGATAGACAAAGGATTCTAAAGGTGGCCCCCACAAGTTCAAAAGATGGCTCCACGCTATGGCGGCTTCACCTCTAAAGGTAGTCATTTCCATAGGTAGCCCTTTCCTCCCATCACAACCTATGTGGCACTTAGTTCCCAAACTACCGGTTGGTTAATCATCTTAACACATACATGGGAGACTTATAGCATGGGATTTAGGCACGGGTTAAGAGTCCATTTAGGCTCTTATGTCATTTCGGCAACATAACAGCTTAGTAACATCTGCTTAAATTTGTAGGAAAATACATACTTGAAAACAAGCCATTTGCAAAAGGAAAATAACCATGGAGACAGGACCATGTACTTGCCTTTAACCAAAAGCTCTCTTAAACATGTCGGGAACCTCCTTGCGCCACCCTCCAAGCCTCCTTACGCGTGCGAAGAACCATGTGAGCAACTCTCGTTCCCACTCTAAATCTTTCTCTCTTCCTCTTTTCTCTCTTTCTCTCTTTCTCTCTTTCTTTCTACCTCCCTCTCTCTCTTTCTCTCCCACTCTCACTCTCTAAAACGTGGGCAAAGAGGGAGGAGAAGAGATGGGAAGATGGGAGGGGCTACCCCCCTATTTATAGAAGATGGCTAGCCTTGAGATGGGGACGTGTCTCCCTTTAGGATAAGGATAACTTATATTTGTGGCATGTGTCTAGTGAGGTGGCAAGGGTTTCTTGAGGACTAAGAAACCTTACCATTATCCTTTACCAGTATTCTTATCATTTAGCAGTATCATTTAGTACTTATACATTTAAGTCCATGTACCTTTTACAATTGACTTTATACCCTCATTCAGCACTTCGTCACCGAATTTAACTTCTTTTCGATGATTTGAGGACACTTCTAGAAATCTTACAAATTACACTTAAGACCTTATGAAAGTCATCTATTGCATCATAGGACATGAACTTTTCAAAACTGCGTTTATACTTTTTTGGTATTTACGAATATATCCTTTTTCATATTTGTGTATATGTTGGTAAAACTTATTACCGTCCAATGGTACCATTGAAATTAGAATTAAACTTTTCATGCAAGTATAATTTTGTAGGTCCTTACATCCTCTCCCTCTTAAATAAAATTCGTCCTCGAATTTTAAATCTAACTAAATAAAGTGTTGAATATGGTAAGGATCTTACCGAAAAGATGTGGGTAATTTCTCCTCATTTCTTCTTCTATTTCCCAAGTTGCTTCCTCTGTTAATTGGTTTCTCCATAGAACTTTCACCAAAGGAATCGTCTTATTTCTGAGCTCCTTTGTCTTGAAGTCTAAGATTTGCACGGACTGTTCTTCGTAACTCAGATTTGGTTGGATATGAAACTCACCATAATCTATGACATGGGATGGGTTATGAAGATATTTCTTAAGTATGGAGACATGAAAGATGTTGTGAACTCTTTCCAAAATAAGTGGTAGGGCTAGCTGGTACGTTGCGTCTCCAATCTTCTACAGAATTTCGAATAGACCAATATAACGGGGTGCCAGCTTGCTTCGCTTTCCGAATCTAACAATCCCTTTTGATGGGGAAACCTTTAGAAAAACATGGTCCTCGACTTCAAAAGAGACATTCTTTCTCCTTTGATCGGCATAACTCTTTTGTCGATTTTGTGCGGCTATCAACCTTTGACGGATAAGTTGAATGTTCTTTATGCTGGCCTGCACAATATATGGTCCTATCATTCGTCTCTCTCTGGACTCTTCCCAACATATAGGGGATCTGCAGGGTCTCCTATATAGAGCTTCAAAAGGAGCCATTTTAATACTGGCATGGAAGCTATTGTTATAGGCAAACTCGACCAATGGTAAGTTTTTATCCCAATCTCCTTTCCAATCCAGACTATCTCTCAACATATCTTCTAGAGTCTGGATAGTTCTTTCTGACTGGCCGTCAATCTAGGGATGAAAGGCAGTACTGAATTTTAATTGAGCGTCTAAAACTTCCTGGAGACTCTTCCATATTCTAGAGGTGAATCTAAAGTCTCTATCGGAGATAATTGACTTGGGAACTCTATGTAACTTAATAATATTGTCTACGTATAACTTAATCAAACTTTCTACTGATTGTGAAATTTTAATCGGCAAAAAGTGGGCAAATTTTGTAAATCTATCTACGATTACTCAGATGGAATCATGTCCACGTGCTGACCGGGGTAGACCCACGATAAAGTCCATAGTGATATGTTCATATTTCCATTCTGAAATTTCTATCTTTTGAAGTAGTCTAGAGGGTCTCTAATGTTCTGCCTTAACTTGTTGACAGACTAGACATTTAGAAATAAAATCAGCAATATCTTTCTTCATACCTGGCCACCATAAAATACTTTTCATATCTTGGAACATGTTGGTACTTCTAGGATGAATAGTGAACTTTGACCTATGAGCTTCAGTCAATAGTTCCTTTCTTAATTTTTTGTCCTCTGGGATATATAATCTACCTTGAAAATATACCACCCCACGATCATTTGTTTTAAATCCAAGTTTACCACTCAGTTCTTGCAACTTAGGGTCATTCTTTTGAGCTTCAGAAATCTTTTCCACAATCGCAAATTGGATGGATAACTGAGATAGGGAGGCAATAACTTCCTCAATTATCTTCTAATCTCTGATCATCATCAGTCGCTTCCTGCTGAGAGTATCGGCTATAATATTTGCCTTGCCTGGGTGATAATTCAATTCAAAATCATAATCTTTTAAAAATTCTATCCAACGCCTCTGTCTAAGATTGAGCTCCTTCTAAGAGAAAATATATTTAAAGCTCTGATGGTCTGTGCAGACTTGAAATTTCACTCTATATAAATAATGCCTCTATATTTTGAGTGCATGAACTACTGCTGTTAATTCAAGATCAAAGGTAGGATAATCTAGCCCATGATCCTTTAGTTGGCAAGATGCATAAGCAATTACCTTACCATGCTGCATGAGCACACAAATGATACATTGTCTTGAGGCATCAGTATAGATGACAAAACCTTCGGTTCCACTAGGCAGGACAAGGACTAGATTCCTAGTTAATCTTTCCTTTAGCTCCTGGAAGCTCCTTTCACATTCTTTTGTCCACAAAAATCTTACCCCTTTTCGGGTTAGCTTAGTAAAAAGGGTTGCTAAAGTAGAAAACCCTTCTATAAAACGTCGATAGTATCCAGCTAGACCTACAAAACTCCAAACTTCAGTTGGAGTCTTGGGTGCTTCCCAATTAAGTATAGCTTAAATCTTGGCCGGATCAACAACGACACCTTCTTTAGAGATAATGTGGCCAAGGAATTGAATTTGTCGTAACAAAAACTTACACTTGTTGAATTTGACATATAGTTTGTGAGTTCTAAGAGTTTCCAGAATAATCTTCAGGTGTTCCTTATGTGCTTCCTCAGTAGGAAAATACATCAGGACATCATCTATAAATACTACTACAAAATGATCCAAGTACGATTTGAACACTCGGTTCATTAAATCCATAAAGTTGCAAGGGCATTGGTTAAACCAAAAGACATGACTAGAAATTCATAGTGCCCGTATCTAGTTCGAAATGTTGTTTTGGAAATATCTTCTTCTTTAATCCTTAATTGATGATATCATGGTCAAAGATCTATCTTCGAAAATATGCTAGCACCTTGTAATTGATCAAATAGATCATCAATTCGCGGCAGTGGATACCGATTCTTGATAGTAACCTGATTCAACTTTCGATAATCTATACAGAGCCGTAAAGATCCATCTTTCTTTCTAACAAATAAAACAGGAGCACTCTATGGAGACACACTAGGATGAATAAATCCCTTATCTAATAATTCTTATAGCTGCTTCTTTAATTATGCTAACTCAGCAAATGCCATACGATAGAAAATCTTAGAGATAGGCATGTGCTAGGGAGAAGCTCAATTAAGAATTCAATCTCCCTTACTGGCGGCAGGCTTGGCAATTCATCTGGAAAGACATTTGGATATTCTCTAACTACTTCAATATCAGAAATAGAGGGGGCTTTCTTTTCTTTTGAGATGGAAACTACACTGACTAAATAAGCTGAACAGCCTTTGTCAATGCAACGTCGTACTTTAAGTGCTAAGATGATTTGTTTTCCGAGTTTGGGGAATTTAAGAGAAAACTCTTCTTCCCTTGGAATTCTAAAAAGAATCTTTTTCATTCGACAATCGAGTATAGCATGGTGTTGTTCTAGCCAGTCCATCCCTAGAATGACATCAAAGTCTTTAATCTTAAGCACATGTAGATAGTCGCCTACCTTCAATCTGTACCTTAAGAGAGGTAATGCACCTTTGGGATTAGAGAACTCTTACAAGAGTAAAAACAGTCATAAGAACTGGAATTTCAACTAGATCTATCTAGTCAGGTAATGACTGTATGAATTCTTCTATTCTACTATGGATAAACTAGTCATACGGCATCTGCAGCTATTATATAATTAGCTTATCATAGTTTTGCTAAGTAATATAAACGAATCTTAGTGGCCTAGTCTTCTTAAGTAAACACCAACTTACAAATCCCTAAGGTGCATTAGGTTACCTAATGCTTATTCTAGTCAAACTTTTCCTTAAGTCCTACAGTATTTCAAGCAATGACTTAAGTAATTAACTAGCTCATTGCTCTATCAATTGTTCTAATTCCTTTCTGCAGCATATAACTTGCCAAGCTTATCTTGTCCTCTACACTTCACTATTGTGGGGTCGCTCTCCCCCTTAAAGAAAAGTAGATCCATCCGCTTAAACCCAATTCCTCACAATCCTATGCCTATATTCCTAGTTCAGTGGCTCAGGTTGATCATACTTATGTGCTCAATCCGGAACTGCTCTGATACCATTCTCTATAACGCCCCTCTAACCCAGTTCAGTCATACCGGCTTACTTCGAACCAATGAGCGCACAACAGTGGGAACAATCCAAACATATACTTACTCCAGAGTGAGCATATACATACATCCATAACACCATGAATCAACCATCAGAACTACAAATTTATTCACTAATAACAAACAACTTGAGTTACAATACTTGCCCATAATCTCTAAACATATTCACATATTACATCAGTTAAAGAGTAGTTCGATCTTCAAGCTCTACATCTCTTAGTCCCATAGCTTAACCTTTACTCCTCTTTGCCTGAAAAATGTTATAGAGCAAGGATAAGTCTCATCGGACTTAGCAAACACATGATACCACTACATGGCTTATCATATATAAACATTAAAAGAAACATGATAATCCCATATAATCATGTCATGATAGAATATAACATAGAAAGCTTCAACTAACATAGGGATCATGACAAATCATGACGTAGTCGAAAGATCATGACGTAGCATGGCATGGCGTAAGTATAAATATAAAGATCATGGCATGGCATCATAACGTGACTTGATTTGATCATGAATAGCATCATGGCATAGTTTGACTTGATCATGGCATAACATCATAGCAAGGCTTGACTTGATCATGGCATAGCATCATGGCATGGCATAAGTACAAGCATAATAGGGATATGGCATAGCATTATAGTATGGTTAAAAGGTCATGGTATAGTATGAAGTTATAAATAAATATAGCATACGACCAGCATGAATCTTTCCACTTATTTAACGGACATGCATCCAAACCACACCTTGAGGAGATTAGCATGACATGCAGCCAGCGGTAAGGCAAATGCCTACTAGCCCTTCCACTGCGCAGTAGGGGGGACCCACCCGTCCCACTTGGACCAGGAGAACCGTAGCCAGGATTTTACCTGTTTGTCTCGGGTTGCGTCTTTTAATTATAATCTGCCTTACAAGGATGCTTGTATGATTCGAACGCGTGAGCTCCTAAGGTGGCACTGTCTGTAACTGGATAAACAAAGGATTCTAGAGGTGGCCCCCACAAGTTCAAGGGTAGCTCTACGCTATGGCGGCTTCACCTCTAAGGGTAGCCCTTTCCATAGGTAGCCCTTTCCTCCCATCACAACCTATGTGGCACATAGTTTTGAAGCTACCGGTTGGTTAATCATCTTAATATATACATGAGAGACTTATAGCATGGGATTTAAGTAGGGATTGGGAGTCCATTTATGCTCTTACGTCATTTCGGCAGCATAACAGCTTAGTAACATCTGTTTAAATTTGTAGGAAAATACATATTTGAAAACAGGTCATTTGCGATAGAAAAATAACCATGGAAACAGGACCATATACTTGCCTTTAACCAAAAGCTCTCTTGGACATGGTGGGAACCTCCTCGTGCCGCCCTACAAACCTCCTTACGCGTGCGAAGAACCTCGCGAGCAACTCCTGTTCCCACTTTAAATCTTTCTCTCTTCCACTTTTTTCTCTTTCTCTCTTTCTCTCTTTCTCTCTTTCTTTCTACCTCCGTCTCTCTCTTTCTCTCCCACTCTCACTATCTAAAAAGTGGGCAAGGAGGGAGGAGAAGAGATGGGGAGATGGGAAGGGCTACCCCCCTATTTATAGAAGATGGCTAGCCTTAAGATGGAGACATGTGTGCCCCTTTAAGATAAGGATAACTTATCTTTGTACCATGTGTCTAGTGAGGTGGCAATGGTTTATTGGGGGCTAAGAAACCTTACCATTATCTCTTACCAGTATTCTTATCCTTTAGCAGTATCTTTTAGTACTTTTACATTTAAGTCCCTGTATCTTTTACAATTGGCTTTATACCCTCATTAAATACTTCTTCACAGAATTTAATTTCTTTTCGGTGATTTGAGGACACTTTTAGAAGCCTTAAAAATTACACTTAAGACCTTATGAAAGTCATATATGCATCATAGGACATGAACTTTTCAAAATTATGTTGATACTTTTCAGTATTTACGAATATACCCTTTTTCATATTTGTGTATATATTGGTAAAACTTATTACCGTTCAATGGTACCATAAAGTCCCTGAAATTAGAATTAAACTTTTCATGTAAATATAATTTTGTAGGTCCTTACAGCCACAGACAGGATATGAGAGTACATTGTCTTATAGTGACGATCATTCGGTCTCAGGATACCAGCAACTGACATTAGTTCCGTATAGATATTCTACTTGAGATGCATAACTATATGGTAGTTACAATTATGGTGAAGGCGTACATTATGTTCCTACAGTACCATGGCCAATAACGTACACACCAAATGATGTGGCATATCAACAGTACTCAGCAGATTATCATGAGAGATATAGCTCCTATATGATTTGGACCCAACATCAGGACTACGTACTATCCAACTATCAGGTTCAGTTACTAGGAGATGCTCCAACGGGAACTTATAGCTATGGCATGCTTACACAGTATCCATGTTGGGACCATTATTGGTATTTCATTCTTTATTTTTCTTGTAGTCTTAAACTCTTAATGTCTTTGTCTTATATTGATATGGTTCAATAGTTCAAATGAAGATCATGTTGTTAAATTATTCTATCAATTCTTCTTTTGCAAATGCCACATGAGCGATGTCATCCGGCATAGGACCACGGGTACACAGTCCTAGGAGATCGACGGATCCATTATAACTTGTTAGCGGGATCCATCGTTTCTCGGAGCATCTTGCGGGGATACACAGAGATAGCATCCCATGTCCTTCAATCTCTCGTGATGTCTGTGTACAGCTCCAGAGGTTTTTGAGGTAGGAGGAGGCATCATCTAGCACATGACTTAGACAGCCAACAGCTAGGCCACTTACATCGTTGACTCGTCCATCGTCATCTACATCGACTGGAGGATCTAGGGCGGAGATTGTAAATGATGTACGAGCATTCTTTTCAGAGTTTCATGTTCCATCTACTGTTATCAACACACTATCATTTGTTTAGATGATTAGATATATTCAGAGACAGCCACATGTCCCACTTCCTACCCAGATTGAGTTAGACTTTGGTGAAGAGAATAAGGGTCTTTTGTTTCTTCTGATGACTTTGATAAGGATGATTGAGTTATTTCATCACTCATGTACTACATATATCATGTATATTATTATCTCTAAGAAACTTATGAATTTTCAATGTTGATACTTGAAAATTTACATTTGATCCTTTTATGAGATTTGGTGTGCCACTTTTTTTTGCAAATTGATGTTTCTTATATTAAATTCCTCTTAATTACCATACTAGAGTATCATTTTTACATAATTAAATACATGAAATTGATGTTTTCCTCTTAAATGTGACTTATAATCATTTACCGTAACAAAAACATCAAGTAAAGTTTATAAAAGTACATATTTATGTCAATAAATTAGATATTTCTTTCTAAAAAAAAATCTTGAACCGGCCCGACTCGTGCGAGTCGGGCCGATCCGGATCAGATCCGACTCGTATCTGGCCGGACCCAGTCTGATCCGGATCTACGATATGGCGAACCTTGGTTTATTGGAGATAGGAATCTCTTCTATCCCACAATGATTGTATCCCCTCTTTATTTTTGAATAAAATTGGCGATACAATGAACACCTTTTTTTTTTAAGAAAAACAAAAAAAGAGAGATACAAATTGAATCAGACCTGTGTAGCCAACTGTTGAACCAAAAAAAGATACAAATCTATCTACATGTGCATGCAAGCATCAAACAAAATATGCAACAAACAGGCATGTGTTTAACAGCATATAAACAAGCATACACATATATGTATGCAAAGGAAAAATAAAAGAAAGGATGCATGCAAAGTTTCTTATGCATAAATCAACAAATAAACGAGGCATGCACATACCTCAAACAAATCTGCAGCTGCAAGCGTCCAAGGCAGCCCCCAATGCAGCCAAATGAAGCCTTCAGCAGCAACAAACCAAAGAGGAGCAAGGCACCAGCAGCAGCCTTCAACACCTCCACCCCAACCTCCAGCAAATCTGCAATTTGGAACTCCAAATCTGCACCAACAAAGAGCCACCAACAGCAGCCTTCAAAACCTGCAACAAGAATATCACAGAAACAAAGAAAAGGGTGCATGCAGATTTCTTTCTTGGATCCAGAAATAAAAAAGGAAGAAAGGATCTATACCTCAAAATCTGCAACAAAGAGTGCCACCCGAAGCCTCCAAATCTGCTGCAATAAGGAGCCTTCAAATCTCCATCAACAATTTTCCCAATCTGCAGTCAAAACCTGCAACAAGGAGTATCCACAGCAGCCTTAAGAAACCTGCAGCAATAGGCCTCCCTAAGCCTCCAATGCTGCTCCAACAGCAGCCTCCAAATCTGCAGTAGAAGCCTCAAGACAGCTGCAACAAGAAGCCTTCAAAGAAAACTGCAACAAAAGACTTCAATCTGCAGCAAGGAGGGCTCGGCCAGCAGGAGGAAAACCGCAGGGAGGAAGCCGCAGGGATAGAGACAAAGGCGGGGAAGGGATAAACACAAAAAAAAAAAAAAAGGAAAAGAGAGAGGCTGGGATAAATACAAAAAAGAAAGGGAAAAAAAAAAAAACTACTGTAGCGCAGTTACTATAGCGCGCTACAGTAACCGACCCCTCTCCATCTCCCTCTCTTTCCATTTTTATCCTAACTGGTCTCCATCCTTATCTCTCCCCATCTCTATCTCCATCTCTCTTTTTGCGCTACAGTAGCCAGCCACCTCAAGCCTATATAAAGGCCCCCATAGCACCACAAGAAGCCCCCTGGATTCCAAGGCAGAAAAGCCCCAAGGCTGCCTCTCCAATCCTTGCGCAAGAAGCTCTCCCGGATCCCAGCGCCTAAGAGCCCCAAGGCTGCTCCGGTTCCAAGCTCCAAGAGGCCCCAAGGCTGCCCCAGCGCGAAGAAGAAGTCCCCAAGGAAATCCCAGCGCAGAAGCTTCAACCCGCAGTCTCCTCCAAGCTCCCGTTTGCAAGCCTGCAAGCAAGAAAAAGGAAAAAAAGAAGAGGAGGCCTAGTTTTTAGGCTTGTATTCTTGTTTTTTTTAAAGAAATGAAGTTTATGATTATGGTTTGTCATGTAGATTAATTTCAATGTAAAAAAAATTAATAAACGATGGTTCTGCCATATCAGTTGGCCGGTCATCAAATAAAAAAATCAGAAAATTAAAATGATGGTTATGTCATATCAGTTGACCGGCCATCGAATAAAAAAAATCATAAATTAATAAATGATGGTTCTGTCAAATCGGTTGACCGGCCATCGAAATTAAAAAAAAATAGAAAATTAATAAATGATGGTTCTGTCATATCGGTTGACCGGCCATCGAAATTAAAAAAATGTAAAATTTAAAATCTCGGTTCTACCATATCGGTTGGTCAGCCATAAAATTAAAAAACCATTAAAATTAAAAAAAATCAAAAAATTAAAATAAGTAGTTCTACCATATTGGTTGGTCAGCCATAAAATTTAAAAAATATTAAAAAATAATAAATAAAATTTAATTAATGGTTTAACCATATTGTTTGGTCTGGCTATGAAATTAAAAATAAGAATAAAAAAGAAACAGAAAATGAAAAGATAACAACTTTAAATAAAATAAGAAACATAAAACATAAAAATGATAGAATAAAAATATAAAATAAAAAAGACAATGAAATTAATAATCCTTAAATAAAAACAGAAAATAAAAGGACTAAAAAGATAATAAGACTAATAATTCTTGAATAAAAAAAAAGAAAAAATAGTAAATGATAAAGTTAATAACTTTAAATAATATAAGAAACATAAAAATGATAAAACTAATGAAACATAAAAAAAATGTAAAATAAAAACAGAAAATAAAAGGTAATTAAATTAATAACCCTTAAATAAAAACAAAAAAATAAAAATAAAACTAACATTTCCTAAATGAAACAAAGAATTCATGAATATAAAAACAGATAATAAATTAAATTTAGTGGTTCTTCTATATTGGTTGGTTGGCCATTAAGAAGATGGACTAACTTAATAAATTAAATTAAAATCACATATTGGTTGGTTGGTCATTTACACATTAAAAATCAGAAAATAAAAATCAGAAAATTAAAATTAATGATTCTACCATATTGGTTGGTAAGCCATTCAATAAAATATATTAAATAATAATAATTAAACAAAAAATAATAAAATAATATAAATAATAGTTCTATCATATTAGTTGGTAGGCCACTCAATAAAATAAGATTAATAAAGAAAAACAGAAGATAATAAAAACAAAAATGGTTCTTCCATATTGATTGGTTGACCATCTAACATAAATTTAATAAAATAAAAAATAAAAAAAATCAGAAATTAAATTTAATGATTCTTCCATAATATTCGTTAATCAATTAATTAGCAAATCTACCAATTAATCACTTAATAAAATTAAAAATCTGTTAAATGATCAGTCAATTAAAAATCATATTAATCAGTCACCTAAGTTTACTGGTTAACAAAACTTGTTAATTCAAGTAATTTCTTAATCTACTAACTCAATCAATCAAATCAACAAATGTGTTAATTAAATAATCAACTTAACAAATTAAGTTAATTCATTAAACATTCAACCAACTAAGTCAACAAAATTGGTTAATCAGTCAATTTAACCAATTAAACTAATTTGTTAAATTGCTAACCAGTCAACTAATATAACAAATTTGTTAATCAACCAATCAACTGGTCAAATTAAGTTATTAATTAATCAATTAAGTTATTAAAAACATGTTAATCACCTAAATCAACAAAATTTTTACCGATTAAATATTTAATCAATCAGTCAATCAATCAAACCAACAAAATTTTAACCAATTAAGTCAAATTAGTACATAATCAATCATTTAATTAACTAAATCAATAAAATTGTAACTAATTAAGTTAAATTGTTACTTAATTAATCATTTAAAGTAACAAAATTTGTTAATCAATTAATCAATTGAGTTCAACCAAAAATTGTTACACAACCAATTAAATTAAGTTAACAAAAACATGTTAACTAATTATCCAATTAATTCAATTAATTCAATTAAAGTGTTAAAATCAATCAACCAATTAAATTAATTAAGTCAATTAAATCTAATCAATCAATTAAATCAAATCAATCAATTTAAAATTCTTGATTAATCAATCAATAAATCAAATCAACAAATAATTCAATCAATTAAATCAACTTGGTCTTTCCATACCGATTGGTTAACTAACATTCTTCTTTTTAAATAAAAAAAATCAAGTTTATTCATACTGGTTGAATGGCTTAAACTTAGTGGTTTTATCCTATTGGTGGATTGACCACTTGATCAATAGTTCACTCTTATTGGTAGAGTGACTAAAGGATATGATTGTTGATTCATCCTTATCAATAGATATAATCAGTGCCTTCTATGGTTCTGTCCTAACTAGGAGCCAGGCTACGAAGTCATGATTATCTTATTGATAGATAGATTGATAAGAACAATTTTTTATTCATTTATATCAATAAGGTAATCATTAATTAAAGTGGTTATTTCCAATTTGTGGATTAATCATTAAGTTCAGGTTCATTTATATTGGTTAAATGACCTAAAATAATTCAAATAATCATCTATCCTTTTAAATGATACTTAAAGGATAATTTCCAGAATCTCCCTCAAAGATACTCACCCTTTTGTGAGAACTTCAAAATCCTTTAAGTATCCTTTAAAGGATACTCATGGACTCCTCTTTACTAAAAAAAAAAAGAAAAAAAAATGACTTGTATGCTGCATTTAAATTCTGCTTGTTCTCTGTTTATTTCAAGCCTTATCTGGATGGTTAATCAAGGGTTACCAATCAGTGATTGGTGTAATTAATACTGACCGATGTCATTGGGGAGAGGTCAAGAACACGGATCTACAGTCGATCCAGAAATCATCCAGACTTTGAGGATTAATCTTAAAAGTCTACCTAAAAGAAAAGAGAACATGTTTTCAAAACTTAAAACTCTCTTTTTAAACTAAGATTTCCTTAAAGATTTTCAAATCCGACAAAAAAGATTTTTTTCAAAATCAAAAGGATTTTTCAAATGGGAGTCTCACACCAACCCAACAAAGCCGATATCCCAACTTACATCACCACCAAAAAGAAAACCCTTTCAAAATTACCAGAATTCCATGGTTACATCCATCCCAACTCTCCACACCCATCCCAGGCCTCTCATCCCCTCCAAAGCCCCAAAAGCTGTTGAATCTGTGTTTATTTTTCTCCACATTACTCTGGTTGACTGACCAAGTGACCATTAATATGATCAGCCATCCTCTAGAATCTAGAGCATTTGTACAAATTCCCATAACTCTGGCTAAGGCTCAAGTGCCTATACTTCTTTGTATTGAAAAATCTGACTCAGATACTTCACACACAGTGAAGAGTTCTCCACATGTGACACCTTCCTAATCTATGCAAGAGTCAGCGACAGGTTAGGATCTTGAGATGTCATGTCTCCTCACAACAGGAATACCTCCATCATGGCTTCCAATTATTCTGTGTTTGAGTAAAAAAGGGTTTGGCATTCCCTAGGTCTTGATCAATCCTCAGAGCTGCTTGTTGACCAGGCCCAGCATCTGAGCTCCTAACTTGATGCCACTATTGCCCTGAGCTCATCTGATGGCACCTCCTTGTAGACCTACCAAAGACTCACCCTTTATGCCATGACCAGAACTGACGTCCAAGGGTCCCCCAGTCCCAGCAATGAAAGTGCACCTACAAGGGGTTGCTCCCATGGAAAGCCAAACTCCTTCCCAAGCAGCAGAGGTCCCCTAAGGCTAAGAGAGAAGTTACAACCACCAACACCTGGTGATGCATTGCGACCATCAGCTACTGGGACTCCATACATGCAATGCAAGAGAACCCCCAACATCCTGCACTTCCACATGCACCAGAGCCTTCAGGTTGAGCCCATGGTGACTTCCTTACTCCCCATTTGAAGGACTTCGAGATCCCCCATGGGAAAAAGCCTAGAACATCAAGAGCAAGCCAGTGATGGAGGGAGCACCTCTTATTGCCAAGAAAGTTCTGCAATCAGTTTCCAAAACCGTGCAACCTACCGCACACAACAAGCGAGACTGATGTCTCCTTAAGCACACAAGGCAGGCAAGTGGCAGCTTCACATGTTTGCAATAGCATTCCCCATAGACAAGGACTTCTTTATCATCAGGGAAAGCATCTCCCATGCATGCTTCCTGCCATCCGGATTATTCCCTACTTTGATTTGGTGGGGGCTGAGGGGTTGTAAGTTGTAACCATACACCCCTCTCCTCCGTCTGTCAATTGAGAACAGAACCAGAGGGCATTTGAGGAACCCACATCTACAACCTGAAATTAAGTCCAGAGCTTCCAAGTCCTTAACCTCCATCGCAGGTAATTCTCCCGCCTAAATGATCTTCCCAGGTCCTACTTGTGGTCCTTCCAAATTTAAATTGAGATTCAAGTTCTTGGAAGCATAGTTGTATGGAATCAAATTGGAGTTTTCTACTCGGATGAAACCAAGGAACATCAGCCTTTCTAAGGAGTATCTTTGACATGTATGTATTTGATTAATCCAAGAACCTAAAAGGCCTTATCCGGTATACAATGATTGCATAAGTCATGAAAACTTGATATGAAATGACTATAAATGGATTATGATGAAAGTACCAAGTTACCTATTAATAGTGGTTAATGAAGCAATTTAATGACTTTCCAGAAGTGGAAGCCCCTTTGGTTCCCAAGTTAAGAAAAGTCTCCCTGTCAGGAATCAGGATAGTCCTTAGGAGGCAAATGCCAACCATGGGTCCAACAGATGTGGCTAGTTCACAAAGGATGCCCTTAGATGCTTCCTATGCTATGATATATCACCCATGTAAGGGACTAGCACCGTAAGCCTACAAACATGGGCCATGGGTGTGCTTGAAGCAGATTAATATGCAAGTCAAGTATGGTTATCCTTCACATGGGCATGTGGGCATCCCCTTTTTCGACTTGGCAATGAAAACTGGAAAATATTAACATAATATAACTTTGATTTAAAAGACTTAGAATGCAGGGAAACTTCAAGCTTAAAGTTTTAGACTGACTTCAGCATATTTGGGAACTTGGGATTCGAAGATACAAGGAGTCAATGAAAGAGACCCTTTTCTTTTAACCCTTCCCATGACACAAAGGTCAAGGCCGAAGGAAAGAAACTTCAAGAGAAAACAAAGCCATAAAATAAGAATATATTTCATATAGTCTTTGAGTTAGTTCAATCATCCCCATGAAGAGGCCCTCCTCTTCAAGTCTTTCAAGTCAAAGACTTTAAATGAATGTATCCAACATCCTTAAACAAAATTAAAAGGGAATCACATATATATAAAAGAAACATCGAATCTTTCATGAATCAAAAGTGTATCAAGATAACCCTTTAAAGAGGATCAATCATCTCCACAAGAAAGCGCTCTCCCTTTATGGATTTTTAACCCATTCAAAGGCTCATGGAGATACAAGTTTATTTCTTTAAAGAAAATCTGATAATGAACAAGAGGGCCTCTTTCTTATGAGATTTGAGGTGTACATCATCAAGATCAAGGAACTTTCATGAAGGGGTCGGCCCCGATAGCCTCCCATGGTCAAAGGACGATCTCATGTAAGAAGGAAAGGACCCCTAAAGGGCAAAATATAACAAAGAGGGAAAAGGCCCCTTTCATGCATAAACAAAGTAAACCATGTGTTTTCTTTAATGAAAATAAAGTTCACGACATGGGGAGGGGGTTTGACATAAAGGAAATTGCACAAATAAATATGGAGAAGGGACATGCTATATAAATAAACTTAGGGATAGGGAATGTGCAAAAAATAAACTTAGGGATGGAGATTTGCATGAAATAAACTTGACAGAAGGGATTATTTACATAAAATAAAAGTGGGGATGGGATATTAACTAGAAATAAACATGGGGAATGAGGATTTACAGGAAATAAACATGAGGGATGGAGAATATTACAGAAATTTTAAAAAATATACAGAAAATAGCAAAACCCCTTTGGATGCAAAATCTATGATAGTCGACCCCCTCACCATTTTACCACGCTTGGAGACAATTTCAAGGGTGAAAAAGCAAAATAAGGGGGGAAAGGGCTTGAGAGCTCAACAAATATGAAAGAAAATGAGATATTTAGAGAGAGGAGCAAGCAACCAGCCTTTCTATTGATATTCAAATGTAGATACACCAAGAGGTTGGAGGGAGGCCTCCATAGATCTTTCTTCTCACTCTTTACAAGATGAAAGAAAGGAAAATAGAATTTATTTCTCTTTTCTTTTTCTTTTCTTTTTTTCTTCCTCTTAGGGAAGCTCTTCTCCCCTTGAAGAAGAACTCCAAGATCCCAAGAGGAGCTTGGAAATCTCTCTTCTTTTCTTTCTCTCTTTCTTTCTTTCTCTAGGAGAAACCATTCTTCGCTCTCTCTCTCTCTCTCTCTCTCTCCCCCCCCCCCCTTTTCCCTTCTTTCTCTCTTTAAGCCCTCTTTTAAATAGCCCCCAAAGGGGTCCTATTTATAAGCCCAAGTTAGGGGCACAAAATCCCACAATTACATCCATGCCATGGTGGCAAACTTGGAGTTTTCAACTTAAGAACTTGAAGAAATTACAAATTCTACCACTGATCATACTTTGTAAATTGCTAAAAAACATTTCAAATTAGGGTAGGGGCCAACCCCCTCTAATCTCACTCCTTGGAGCTTGGATCTCCAAATTTCCACTTCCATCATCTTAAGGGCCTTAATTTGGATTGAATTTACAAAATTGCCCAAATTTGGACCAAGTTTGGCCAATCAATTTGACCAAAACTTCAAACAGTAGGTAGAGGCCAACCACCTCAGTTCTTTCTATGTAAAGCTCTGTTTTTCTTTTCTGACCTTTTACATAATTGGATAGATCTTCAAAAATGGGGTTGAATCCACGAATTTGGTGCAATTTGGAGATACTTGATTTTGGACCCATTCGAGTGATTAAGTATTTGAACCCATTGGGGTCGACTCCTGTGATTCCCTTTGTGTGGACACCCAATTAACATGATTCCACTTGCATTTGACAGCTTGTTCAAGATGAAGGTGATCACCCAAATTCCTGCCCAATTGGCTTTAAGTTCACCATTTAATTGACTCGTTGATCACTGACTTAAGGTAGGGGCCAAACCCTGGCTTGGGCTCTATACAAGTCGAACTCAAATGATTTCAATTGCATCGTCAATATCTTCCCAAATAAGGTAGAATCTGAAATTTTCAGCTTAACTGGTCTTCATTTTGTCTTTTATCCATTTTGGGTTGCTTTTCCCCCAGTAAGGCCTATTTAGGGGTCGACGCCTTGAGCTTGGGCTCTCTGGGATTCCAATTAACCTAGAACGAATTACATTGTTTTTCATAAATCAAATAAGGGTGAATGGCCTATTTTCATAGAATTTGGAGTCCATTTGTCCTACTTGTTGACCAAGAGTTGACTTTCAACTTATAAAGGCCGACTCCCTAAGTTTAACTTCCGTAGACCGCCAAATTAGATGCTTTTAATTCCATTGTTCTTTATATTAGGAATAAGGACAGTTCTGAAATTCTCAGCTCAATTGGCTGTTGTACTTAAGTCATAGTCCTTTAGGGGTCGACCCCCTCTATTTGGGTTCTCTGGAACTCCAAATGTAAGGTGATTGACCAACTTGCACTAAGCTTGGATGTCATTTGACCCTTAAGTTGACCACCTCTTGACTTTCAAAGCCCAAGGGCCGACCCCTATGCTTGGCTTTTGGACTTCAAATTGGCCTGCAACTTGAAGCATTAGAAAGAGAATCCCAATTTATATGACGTTCTAAATTTCAGCTTAATTAGACTTCATTTGACCCCTTTTTAGCCATTGCCTTGTTTTAAGTCATCCAGGGACTTAATGAAAGCTCATAGAGGCCAACCCTTATGGAAAAGGGACCTCCCCAACAGGGGTCGACCCCTATGGAAAGGGACCTTCCCAATTTCCAAAATTCATGAAATTTTAACTACATCATGGGTATGTCAAATGAGGCTGATCCTCAAAATTTCATGTCCTTTGGACCTCAATGGACCCCTTTTCTACGTCAGCTTCATCTAACTTAAGTTGATGTGTGATAAGAGCATATTCTCCATTTTAGAGTTCTATTTCTGAAATTTGTATTTTTCCTAGCTTGAGAGCATCTAATTACCCCTGTGGACCAACTTTGGTTAAGATTGCAGGAGGCTTGGCTGCCTTTTGGCTTTGAAGCTTCACTTGCACTTGAAATCAAGGATTTTGAAGCAAAATTTTTATCAATTCAAAATTTGATGCTCACAAGTGCCCTCTCAAAGAAGCCTATCCAATATCTATAGTTGTCAAGGCTTACGCCTAGGCACCGCTTAGGCTACAAGGCTTATTTTCAAGGCCAATGCAGTTAAATGCCTTATTGGACCTTAAAAAAATGCACACCTAGGCACCGCTTAGGTGCACTTAGGAGTGCCTAACATGCTTAGGCAACGCCTAAGCTAGTTCATGGGCTAATCAAATCGGGTTCATTGGGACCCAATCCTAAGATAAATAGGGTTGTGTGGATGATTGGACCCTAATTATTAATGTGCCTTTATCTCATCTACCTCATTATTTCATCTTCCTCGTTATTTTTGGCATTGTCCCTCTTCAATGAACAAATCTTGATGTTAATGATGAAACATTCCTATATTTTTCTTCTCTCATTATAATGGCCATGGTGAGGCAACAATCCCCACTTGCCCATGTCCACAAATTTGGAACCCCTTGTGGCCATTAGCATCCTCTCACCCTTCATAAGTTTTCTATATGTGTGTCCTTTCTTCTCCCTTCTCTTCAAGTTTTTGCCTCCTTATTCATGAGTATCTCTCCCTCCCCCTTCACCCCACTATTTGATTGTGAAGGCACCGCCTAGGTGCCGCTTAGGTAGGCGCCTAAGCGCTTAAGCGCTCAAGGACCCCAAGTACGCCGTGGGTCGCCTTACAACCTTGACAACTATGCCAATATCTCCCTGATGTGAAGTGAATTCAATAAGTTGCCCCAAGTATCGTCAACTTCATAGGCTCTATAATGAGAGCAAATCATCAAAGCAAACAAGTGCACATGCAATATCTTAGACATGCCTAAACCCCCAATATGTCAAATTAATCTCAGGTTTCATTTGGGAATAACATTTGGAAAGAAAATAATAAAAAAGAACTTTAGATTAAGCCCAAGATAAACCCAAGATACAGAGCGTCAACTCAGATGCTCCCACATGAAATTTCAGTGCAATGTTTTGCATTTTTGGAGCTGAAAAGCACTCTACTAGTGCACCAATGGCATGAGCCTCTCTCATGTTTCCTAACTTGATTCTTTCACAACCTAAACCTTTTTCAGACTGTCAAAATCGATTGCTTCCACTTGGACCAATTGTTGCGATTTTGGTTCCTGAATGGAACATAAATCCAACAGCTTATATCCAACAAAAATGAAGTTGAACCCAAGACCCTACATCATAAACTCTAAAATCAATCAAATTTATTGTGTTAACACTAAAGATCTAAGACAGCCTATAAGACTTCTCCACATCTGAGGGCAGTATGCTAGTGGTTTTTTTTATGACAAGAGTCCAAGTGGAGGTTGGACAACTATGTTAAGGAGGGATCTTAGAGGAGGAAGAAATCTTTCAATTTGAGGGGTCTGCTTAACTTTCTGCAAGGACACCACATTGATTTAAGCAGAGCAGATACTTGGGTATGAAGGTGGGAGAGTTGTGGATTATCTGCCAAGTCCCCATACAAATATATTTAAGATGAGGGACCCAATTTCCAGTGGACAATCTGGAGAGAGAGAGAAAAGTGTTAGGAATTTCAAGAGGGAAAACAAGGTTCCTGAGAGGATGGTCTCCTTCATTTGTGATAGGGTGTGGGAGTCGGCTAGCCTCTTACGACAATGTAGATGATCTCCAATCATCTTTTTTGGCTTCTTTGTTATATTTTAAGTCATACATGCATATTGATATATTCACTGTTTTTTGTTCTTTTAGTTTGTTTGTTTTTTTTTTTTTTTTACTTTTCACTGAAAAGTTTTCAGTCCCTACTATATTCTAATGTTCCTTATAAGCCCCTGCAATCTTCATATTTCCTTAAGACCCTCCATCATCTTTGAACCAATCCTTAAAGGGGCTTTTTAGAGAGGGTTGAGGGACCTTTAAGGGACATTTTTAAATAATTGTAGGGACTAATAAGGGATATAAAGATTGCAGGGGATTGCAAGGAATATTGGAAGATTATATGGACTAAAAAGTAAAAAAATCTTTTATTTTTTAATAAATTCATCATATCATCTACTTCCAATAACACTATAACCAAAGAGAAAATAACCATTTCGTTATTTTCATGCTCCAAAATTCATAGCAAACCTCAAGTTAAATGGTGCTGATATTTCAGTTAATTATGAAGTGTTATGGGACTATCATCAAAGAAAACATCTCTTCATGTGCACTCAACTTCAATTGTACCATTAACATATTCTAGCACCTCAGATTTTTTACAAATTAAGCACCTGAATACTTATTATTGCCTCCTCATATTTCATCTTCCTATTGTTACTGAATATGCATTTCGGTGAATTTGACACGGTATTTAAAGGATAAGAATGCCTACAAAGTCCTAACTCCAATATCTGCAATTTGCAAACAACAAAGTCTCAGTACCATCATATAGAAGCAATTATCAGGAAAACAACACCAACAGTAAGAACTTTTAAAGTTCCTGCATAAGCAGAAACTCCATTTATCCCATGGTTAGTTGCTCTCACAATTAAGCCTGGATCCCCCATGCCACTACATAGATGCATAATGCATCACACAATCAATTAGTGACATTTGATTATGAACCAGGCCCAGGGATGAACAATAACAAGGAGCTGAAGAAAACAAGCTACATTCACATCATATCTCACATATAATGAAGCCGATTAGCTAACTGCCATAATATGTCACGGAGGAAATGCACAATGAGTATATATCGGACACCAAATATGCCATGCACATGAATTTCAACATTATGAAATAACTGAAGCCTCTTAAGCTCCTCTTCTATTAACTCCTTATACCTGAAAAGTTCGATGGATGCCGGCATGGCCTCAGTATACTCCTTGAAGCCGCTGGACACTGTCAGGTCGAGGTAGGCCTCATTGCTGGGATAGGTCTTCCTGCATGTGCTGCATTCCAAAGTAAGCCCTAGAGCACCAGGTACTCTGGGCAGGTAATGCACACAGTCATCGCGCCAAATTGCGCAAAATCATCCATTCAAAGCATAATCAAAAGGGGGAAAAAAAGAACCAAAACCCTAAGAAAAAGACTCACTCCTTTGATCCCCCATTACTCCTATCTGTGAGAGGATTATAGCAAATTGGGCAGGCAAGGCTGCCCATTCCTGTGCAACTCTTTCCCCCATGCGCGGCAGCCCTCTATAGCGGATGAAATCAACATTACGAAAAAAAAAAAAGAGAGAATTTGTTTTCTTTAGATAGAATAAGGGATCGTAGAAACGAGATCTTACTGGGTCAGTTTCGATCGAGGCTGCTGCCAACGAGGAGGCGAGGGAGGTGGTCACGGTGGTGGCGCGCGTTCCAGAGGAGAAGAGGGCCTTGGTGGTTTGATGCTGGCGGCTTAGAAGACGGTGGTGGTGATGGCGGAGAGAGCGGAGGACAAGTGGGGAGGCAACGCCGGCCACAACCGTCGCGGCCATTGCTCCGACGCTGGTGTGGCGCCTGCGGATGGCTATCGTTTGCAACTACAAGTGGAGGGAGCGCTCAACGGACGGCCACGTTGACATGATTTAAAGAGAAAACAGAGAAATACATAACTCTTCTTTTTTCTTTTTTTTTGTTGGGAGTGGTATTCAATTGGAATGGAAGGCATTTTGACGAACCTGGGTAGGTGGATTTATCTATGGTCGGTGGGATTTCTTCCCCGGATAATCAGACGAACCTGAAATTCTCGCCTACTTAGGCGGACCTGTCGACCAACGCGGAATTATCTCTAACAATAGAGGATTGTATATACTTGTACATACTTGGTCACTGTGCCACCCTTCCAAAAAAAGAAAAAAAAAAGAAGGCATTTTGACACGAACAATATAATTATAATATGTCTGAGGCTTTCAGTATTTAAAATTGATGGGCCAAAATCTCGTCCGTCGTAATCTAGGATCCCCCGTCTCCGATTAGAGGGGTGTCGTTCCAAGTCCCTGCAAAAGATGACACCGTTAAAGGACCCCCGGCAGCAATCCAGAGGATCCTCTCCGATGCTTAAATCAGAAGGCTGAGAAAAATAGGGAGGAAAGCTAAGGGAGCTTGGACTCTTAAAAGCGTACCTATATCGGTTGGACTAGAGGTCCTTATCTAGCAATCGATCCATAGAAAAGGTCAATTCCGACTAGAAAAGTCATACCTAGAGTGGACTCCTGGACTCGATTCCAATCTTGAGTCCGAACAGCTTAGGGTGCCTCGAGCCCTTGGTTCTGGCCAAAATAGGGAGTCTTCATTTATGCACGAGAGGGGGAATCTAGGTTGGAATCTGCACGTATTCCAAGTTCCACCCGGGGTTTATTTTCTCGGGGTGGGCCAGTGCAGGCCTTGAGATACAACCGACTATCGTAAAGAGTTCCAAACTTGAGGTAGGAAGGATTAATCGGCCGGCCCACTGGTGCTTTTGGGCCAAAGTTTTCTCATTCACTTTCCCCCTCACTCCTTGTCATAGTTGCATGACGAGGAATGAAGAGACGCCCGAAAAAGACGCCTTCTGCGAACGCCCCTTGGCAATAGTCCCTCTCTCCTCCCCGCAATGACGCTCCCGGGGAATCCTGCAGACAGTCGCCTTTGTCGAGGTGATCTACACGCAATACCTCACCTTCCAATTGAGGCTTCATAATCACGGGAGAGGTGAATGGGGTGGTCCACCTCCTGAAGCTTCATTTTGGGTTACGTTAGAAAAGTTGCCAAAGATCGTAGTACCCTGGGCCCCTCGCGGGTGATGTAGGAGCTTATGGCCGAGCTTCAGGCAGCCTATTGTATTCTTGGCAAATACCGCCTTGTAGCCCCGTCACCTTAGGACCACCTCTTCTCGGAGAAGCCTGGCGAGTTCGCTATGTATGCAGTTATGTTTGAAGCTGGCATCAAGCGCAATAAGATAATTAAACTCCTTTAATCTATCTTATTATTTCATCCATCATTTAATTAATCAACTCTTGATTAATTAAATAAAAACATAATTAATTATCTCATAATCAATTATTACATGATTCTGTTGAATCGAAGTGAATTAGTTATTACATAATTAATTCACAATGGCTCATAGATCATGGTTAGCATCAAGCAATGCACCATAACCCTCAGACAGTACCAGGGATTCATAATCTATTGGAACCTATCCATCATCAGTTATCATGCAGCTTTAATTCTCCACTCATACAATATTTCTGATCAGACTAGGATTATAGTCATGTCAAATTCTTGTTGTCTGATCCGGTAGGGTTTACACAAATGATCATCAGAGACAAAAATATCTTTCTGTCCAACTGATCTATCCTGACCAGAGATTTAACATGTGTATGATCTAATGGAATATTCTCTCTCCTATGTATTATACCGGAGAGTGAGTGATCCCTTATTGACCATACAAACATCTTCGTATGTTTCCCGCCATACCCAATAATTGGAATGTACATGACCTATGGCTAGGGCCCATGAATCCAATATCAAAGTACAGTGTTCCACATACAAGATATCTTTGGTATCTCAGGTTAATGAACCAATTGCACCACTGCGACGATGGCTTTCTTGATTGACAATTAGGTATAATTAACCATTCAAGAATCTCACAAACGGATTATTCAATAAACTCATTTTCTAATGAGCACCTACACACTCATCTTAGTGTCTTTATACAAGTGGCTATGAAACCAGCTACCCTCATCATATGAGCATATAAAGTGTGTACCAGTCTATCTAGATAATCGATGTCCTTTTTTCTTAATTATCCCACGACCGAGAATATTTAGAACTCATGTTTATAGAAGACTAATCTCATTATCATAATCTTATTGTGATCCAGTCTTCATTGCATAAGCTTAAGGACCTCATTATGCCTAACAATGTAATACGCAATTATAAATAGACCTAATGAATATTATATCATTAATTAAATGAATGAGAATATTTGAAATTGCCTCCTCATATCTCATGTGATTAGCTTGTAGGACAACCAATTCTAGCATTCTCCCAATTGCACTAAAGTGTTGGGTTCTCGTCTTTCTCAGAATCGCAACCGCAGTGGAAAAATAAAATTAAAGCAACTGTGATCCGTTTCCGTTTCGATAAACCAAAATCGGATATTCAGGTAATCGAACATTACCGCGCGCGGATTCGAATCCGCATCCAAATGGTTCCGTCGGTGTGACACCGCCAGCCGCACAGACGTCTAACTCTAGTGAACTCCACCCGATCCTCCTCGTGGTGGATTTCCTCTCGTTCCTCGTTCCTCACAGTCCGCGAACAGTCCACCGATCGCCGCAACGTTTGGTCGAATTCCCGTCGAACGGGAGTCGGAGAAGACGGCGGAGCAGACCCACAGCGGAGGGCCAGCCTGGAGGGCTAGACAAAGAGAGGGAGAAAGGAGTGGGCGGCCAGAGTTGAGCACCCGCCTGGCCTGCTCAACCCGTTCGCTACATTTTATATTAACCGTGCAGTTTTTCATAAAAACCCCCAGTTAATATAAAACCTACTTAAAATCCATCTCCTTGAGAATCATTTGCGTGTGACCCTCTAGGCCCAATAATCAGTCCAGTTAATGGCCTATTAAGCCCAGTGACTCCTCACTGGCCTGATTAATCAATTAACAACTCATATTAATTAATTAATCAATCGAATTAATGTCGCACATCGAATTCGATCGGGCCTCCGATCACGTTGGGTGCCAAGTAACACTGCATGAACCCAGAAAGTATTGCGGTTAAGTAACCCACTCTTGGAATCTTTCCGCCGACAGTTACCGCGTGGATATAATCTTTCATTCGTACAATGCTCTCGAGTCAACTCAGGGGATAGCGTACCATCAAACTCAACCGGTCGACTTATTTGGATTGGATGCTGCTGAATAATATCAGAAAACTCTTTTCTCGATATTATCGTCTACCCTAACCAGGGACTTCCGCGCATCCTTCCTAGAGCATTCTCTCTCTAAGTACCGAGAGCGAATAGTTCCTTATTAACACTTAATTCCTTTCGACAGTATTCCGCCGTACCCGATCCCTGGCTATTTAGAATTTCGTGAATAGAGATTCATAAACCAAGGTCAAAGCACAGAAGTCCACCGACAAGGTGTCCTTGATGTCTCAGGTCCGAGGACCATCTACGCAACTGCGATAATAGAATCAAGTTGGTTGACAGTGAGGTACTATGCCATCTAGTGATTCAGTAAGATCAGTTCAGTGAACTCATTGTTAAATGAGCACCTACAGATTCGCCTTAGTGTCTCCACATAAGTGAATATGAGATCAATCACCCTCATCGTATGAGCAGGAATAATTTATACTAGTCTAACCGGATATCCGATGTCCTTTTCGGATATCCTTCGACTAGGAACTATTAAGAATATGCGTGTTTAAGTGATCAGTCTCATTAGTATGATCTCATCATAATCTAATCATTATCGCACATATTCATAGGCTTTATTATGAGACGATAATTAATACGAATTATACATAATGAAATTATGCCACTTTATTTAATAAATGAACGAGATTTACATAGTTAGATTGGCTTGTAGGCCACTTAAGACTAACAATCTCCCACTTGGACTAAAGCCAATCACCTTTATGCAATAAACCTATAGACTCTAGGTGACGCTCAAACACATTTTGAGTCAATGGCTTTGTCAGTGGATCTATTACATTGTCAACGGATGGAAGTCTTTCCACCACTACATCTCCTCTGAAAATGATCTCTCTGATAAGATGAAAGTGCTTTAGAATATGCTTTGATTTCTGATGAGACCGCGGCTCTTTAGCTTGTGCAATAGCTCCATTGTTATCGCACAACAGCGGAACTGGTTCAGAGATGCTAGGAACTACGCCAAGCTCGGTGATGAATTTCTTCAACCACACTGCTTCCTTGGCGGCTTTAACTGCAGCGATGTACTCAGCTTCAGTTGTCGAATCTGCAGTGGTTTTTTACTTGGAACTCTTCCAGCACACTGCACCTCCGTTCAAAGTAAATACAAATCCAGATATAGACTTGCTATCATCTGGATATGACTAGAAACTCGAGTCAATAAAGCCTCGTAGATTCAAGTCGCCTCCTCTATAGACAAGAAACATATCCTTAGTTCTTATTAAGTATATAAGGATACATTTCACTGCCTTCCAGTGCTCTTCGTTTGGATCAGCCTGAAATCTGCTCGTAACACTTAGAGCATATGCCACATCAGGCCGTGTATATAGCATGGCATATATGATAGATCCTATGGGAGAGGCATAGGGTACCCTATCCATGAATGCCATCTCATTAGGAGTCTTAGGAGACTGCTCCTTTGAGAGATAAATTCCATGTCTCATCAATATGAGACCTCTCTTGGAATTTTCCATGTCAAATCTTTTGACAATGGTATCTATGTACATAGATTGGGTCACTTCGAACATCCTCTTTGATCTATCTCTATAGATCCATATTCCCAATACGTAAGATGCTTCTCCCAAATCCTTCATAGAGAAGTTTTTCGACAGCCAGATCTTGACTGATGACATCATAGCTACATCATTCCCAATGAGTAGTAAGTCATCTACGTAAAGAACTAAGAAGGTGACTGCACTCCCATTGACCTTCTTGTACACACAAGACTCATCTTCATTCTTAATGAAGTCATAAGATTTGACAGTTTCGTCAAATCTTATGTTTCAACTCCAGAAAGCCTGTTTCAGTCCATAAATGGACCTCTGAAGCTTGTACACTCTGTTTAGAAATTCTCTGAATGTGAAACTTTCAGGTTATATCATATATACCTCTTCCTCAAGGTTACCATTGAGGAAGACAGTTTTCACATCCGCCTGCTATATCTCGAAATCAAAGTGTTCATCTATGGCGAGTAGTACTCTTATCGACTTTATTATAGCAACTGGTGATAAAGTCTCATCATAGTCAATTCCTTACCTTTGACGATATCCCTTTGCCACTAACCTTGCCTTATAAGTGTCGATTCGTCCATCAGCACCGATCTTTCTTTTAAAGATCCACTTGCACCCGATGGGTACAAAACCCTCGGGCAAGTCCTCCAAGTTCCAAACTTGGTTGGTGTACAAGGACTGGATTTAAAAGTTCATGGCTTCTCGCCATTTCTCGGCATATGGGCCTTCTATGGCCTCCTGGTAGGTTTTAGGATCACCATCCTCATTATATTTTACCTTAGACTCTCCTTTAGGGATATGTCCCACATATCGTTCGGGAAGTCTAAGTACTCTACCAGATCTGCGAGGCTCATCTATGTGTGTCTGAACAGATTTAGGAACTGATAGCTCATATGATGATATTGCAGCTGTTTGGGGATCTGGAACCTCTTCCACTACTATTTTACTCCCACTGTCCTCTTGGAGAAGGTATTTCTCTTCCAGGAAGACAGCTTTTCTGACGACAAACACCTTTTGTTCACCAGGATGGTAAAATTAGTATCCAAATGTATCCTTTGGATATCCCACAAACTTGCATCTATCAGTTCTTGATTCCAGTTTGTCTGAATCATGCTCTTTACATGAGTAGGACAACCCCAGACTTTAACATGCTTAAATTCTGATTTTCTGCCATTCCATATCTCATATGGAGTAGAGGTCACATACTTGCTGGGTATTCTATTCAGTAGGTATGCTATTAACTCTAGAGCATACCCCCAGAGAGACACTAGTAAATCCGAAAAGCTCATCATGCCTCCTTTCAGATACACTATTCATCTGCGGTGTATATGGAGGGGTCAGTTGAGAAAGGATACCATTATCCTTTAAGAATTGTGTGAAATTAGTACTCAAATATTCTCCTCCCCGATTTGATCGAAGAGTTTTGATACTCTTTCCTTTTTGCTTCTCAACCTCATTCTTGAACTCCTTGAACTTTTCGAGCGCTTCCGACTTGTACTTCATTAAGTACACATAGCCGAATCTCGAGAAGTTATCGGTGAACATGATGAAGTATGAGAAACCACCTTTGGCTTGGGTGGACATTGGACCATATACATCTGAATGTATTAGTTCCAAAACGTCCTTGGCACGTTCTCCATGTCCAGTAAATGGAGACTTTACCATCTTTCCCATAAGGCATGACTCACATGTTGCAAACGATTCATAATCGAATGCAGTTAAATATATATGTTTGTGCAACTTTTGCAGCTTGCTTTCACCAATGTGCCCAAGTCTACAATACCACACGTAGGTTTGGTTTACACAATTCTTGCTCTTCTTAAGAGTATTATCAATGTGAAGATTATAATAAAAAACATCTAAGAGATATAGACCGTTGAAGCTATTGATTTATTATCATAATAAATCGAACAACTTTTGTTCTCAATAGTTAGCCTATAGCCTATCTTGTCTAAACAAAATATAAAAATGATGTTCTTTATTATACTAGGAACATAATAACAATCTTCCAATGATAAGGCATCTCCCGATGGAAGCTTGAGGTTTGCTCTCCCTACAACAACTGCTGCAAGGTTTGCGCCGTTTCCTAACCTCAGTTCCACTTCGCCTTTTCTCAGCTTGTGCTTACTTATCAGCATCTGCACATCATGGCAGATATGAGAAGCACATCTAGTATCCAATACCCAAGATGTGGAATCTCTAACTTACAAGTTGATATCATCATATAGATATCTGAAGCTTCTGATAGTTTCACCTTTCCATGAACTTTATCGTTGAGAAACTACTTGCAGTTCCTCTTCTAGTGACCCTTCTGCTTGCAATGAAAGTAGTCATCTTTTACTACTCTTTTGCCATTGTCCTTGTTCCTTTTATCATATGCGATCATTTACGCCTCAAAGGCATCTAATGTCGGTTCAGCAGGAGGATCAGCTCCAAAGACGTAGGCAATGTACTCATATCTAAAGACATTCTTCAGATTTTTGAGCCAATCTGAGTAGTTTAGGTCAGTCAAAAGATTGACATCAAGTATGCCACATAGTGGGTTATTCGATAACATAATTCCCTATAGGAGATGAATAAATCTATTTAGTAGATGTTCAATTATTAAAATTTAAAACAAGACTTAGTCTTTTGATCAAGTTTTAACTCATACTAATTTTCAACGTACTGTATAACCCTCAAATATATAGAACGGGAGACGCCAACAGTCTCCTAATAGGGATCAGAATCTCAATGATTTGCAGTACAGCCTTGTGGATAGCACAACAAACTGTAATGTAATCAAACAGCACCCATCTCATAGGACTTGCAACTCCTTGCAATATCCGATCATATCTTCGGTCCTCAGAGATTTAATGGTCTTGTGGATAGCATAACAAACTATTAATTCTGGTCTAAGTTAACCATCGTTACGAGATGAGCATAGATTTGCATGCAACCCTTGTGGATAGCACAACAAAGCTACATGGTTCCTCTATCCCGATCATATAGGCATCTAATGCCATAGCCATAGTCTCTCCTCACAATTAGACATGCCTTGTGGATAGCACAATAAGCATGCCTAAAGTAATTCGAATCCTATGACTATAATGATGGTGGACCACACAATAAGTTCTTAACTACTCACGTTACAGCTTAGAATTTAACGAAGGTTTTTAGATAACTTTTATCTTAGTTTCTCTTAGGTGATAATATATAAATATATCGTATATATTTACTAAATACTATACCTGCTTTGATTCATAATCAAACATAAATAATGCATCTCATACATATCAAATGTGGTCATAGATAGCACAGTGGGTTGGACTGGAGCCAATAGTCAAACGCACATACAATCTAACATAACATTTATATCAGATAAACCTGCGAACACATAGACAAGAGATCTTCATTATATCGCCTTTTTGGTTGCAGTTGTGGATCATCCTCACTCCTTCCTCAGTTGTCTCGATCAAATTACATTAAATTCTAGAATTACATGTAAATTGAAGAAGGCCTCATGACGAGTACAAAAGAGAGGGAGGTAGAATTACATTGGAGTATGAGAGAGAGAGAAGTACATAGACCTCTATTTATTAGCAATTTAATAAATATCCATCATTCATCCACGATCCACACAAGTCATTCATCACATGAATAATTTAAAAGTGTATATCCATGACCACAGTGTGTTTTATTTCATTCCACACATGATAAGCGCATCACATGGTTAAAATAAAATAGTTTCAAAATTAAATAATTTTGACTTTAAAAAACTAGGTTCCAATAAAAATTTGGCTTTTGAATTTCAAAACGTCATTTTATTATCTTAACATGCAATTAAATCATATTTAAAAGCATATAAAACACACATCACATGTGCACACACTCCAAATTAATAATTCCAGAATATTCCATGCCAATTAGAACATTTCTAAAAATAAAAGAATCTAACATTTAGATTAAACAATATTAATAATCTAACAATTAGACTATTAATAATTAATTACTAATCTAACTCTTTAGATTAGTCTATTAAAGTTAATTACTAATTTAACACTTAAGTTAATAATAAACTCTAATTAATTATTAACCTAACACTTAGATTAGTCAATTAATATTAATTATTAATTTAACTCTTAAATCAATAATTAACACTAATTAATTAATATCTCCTAATCTAACTCTTAGATTAGTTAATTAAAATTAATCATTAACTTAACACTTAAATTAACAATTAACTCTAATTAATTAAGAAGTGCTAATCTACCTCTTAGATTAGTTAATTAATGTTAATTATTAATTTAACTTTTAAAATAATAATTAACACTAATTAATTAATAACTACTAATTTAACAGTTAAATTAGTCAATTAAATTAATTATTAATTTAACACTTAAATTAATAACTAACTCTAATGAATTATTAACAACTAATCTAACTCATAGATTAGTTAATTAAGATTAATTATTAATTTAACATTTAAATTAATAATTAACTCTAATTATTAATTAATGATCATGCTAATTGTAATTAACAATTAATAATTAACATAATCATTAATACCCATAAAACAAAATTCAATAACAATTTAAATTATCAAAACAAATTTTGAATTTTAAATTAAAATTCAATTTTATTGTACCATATGGGTTAATTGGGGTTTTAAATTAAAAAGAAGGGAAGTGGGCTCAACCCACTGGTCCGAGCCAGGGCCCCCTGATCCGAGCCAGGGCCCCCTGATCCGAGTCAGGGCTCGGGTCCCTGGGCTCAGGCCTTGGCTTAAGGCTCTCAAACCCGGTCTAGCCGGGGCCGGCCTGGTCCAACCGGGTTAGGCGCAGCGGCCCGCCTGGAATCTCCCCTTAGCCCAACCCGACGCCCCCTTTCCCAAAACCAGAAACCCTAATGATGTTTGCAGAGGTTTTTGGCGGTGGGGGGTGGATGGTAGCGGCGGCCGGTGCGGCCCGGCCCCGCCAGTGTTGCCCTAGCGCCGGCGGGATTGCCGGCTGTGCCCGGAGAACAAAAGGGCCGAGCCCCCTCCTATTTTCTAGTTTTTTCTTGTTCTTTCAAAACCAAAAAAGGAAGAACAACCCCCCATCTCCGGCCACCTCTAGTGAGTTCTCGGCAACGGCCTTGATGCCTGGTGGTGATCGGCGACCCCCTTAGGAGGATCTGGGGCGCCGGCTCTGTAAGGAATCGTCAAGAACGCAGCGGAAAAATAAAATCGATTCCATTGTATCGGTTGCTGGGGTCGTAAAACGGACATTAAAATAAATGCGGGAAGAACGGTTCTTCACCTTTGCGGGGTTTCGAATCTTCCGTGGATGATGCCGACTCGGTAATCGCGCACGCGCACGATCTCTAGAGATATCCACACGAGTTCCCGCAGCAAACGCGATTTCCTCCTCGACTTGAGTGCTCCGACCAGATCTCAAATCCACCATGCGCAGAGAGAGACAGATCCACTCCAAGAGAGAGAGAAGGAGAGAGAGAGAGGAGATACAGAATCTGGGGTAAATAATTCGTCCAACCACCTTTTTACCCCTCCCCCTTGGCCCTCCTTATATAGAAATAAGGATAAGCACAAGGATTAATCCTCATGATTATCCAAGAGTTTGGCCTAGGATAATTCTCCATTAAATCTTCATGTTTATCCTGCGGCTTTTCATAAAAACCCAGATAAGCATGAAATTTAACATCTCTCACCGTCTGACGAGAACTCTTATGTGTGTGACCCTCTAGGCCCATATATCAGTCCGGTTGCAGGCCCATTAAACTTAGAACTGTTTCTTGAGTTTAATATTTATTAATTAACATTTAAAGATCATATGTTAAATGATTAATTTAATAAACAAGTGAATTATCATCTGATGATCAAATCACTTGGCCTTCTGATCATGAACAGCACCAAATACTACCTCATGATCCCAGAAGATATAAGGGATACTTTTCCCTTCAATAGAACCTTTCCGTCTGCAGATACCGCACAAATATAATCCTTCACTCATGCAATGTCCCAATAACGCAAGGGTATGGTTTTATAGTCAAACCCTCTATCGCATTATCCAGATAGATTCCAGTACACAGTTAATATCTAGAAAGACATCTCTTTCATTTGACCATGGCCAGGGATTTATGTGTACACATCCATAGGACATTCTCTCTCCAGTCTTATACCAAGAGTGAGTGATCCCTTGTTGTTCACTCAATTACCTTCGCAAGCTTTTCACTGTATCTGAAAGACCGATTATGGTGGACTTAATAGTTAAAGTCCACGAGTCAGAGAATCAAGATACAATGGTCCACAAACAAGGTATCATTGGTGACTCAAGTCAAAGGACCAACTGTGCTACTGTAACGATTGAATTCCCTGGTTGACTAATAGGTATAATTACCATCCAGGAATTCTTATTTGGGTCTGTTCAGTGAACTCATTCTCTAATGAGCACCCACATGTTTGTCTTAGTGTCACCACACGAGTGAATGTGAGATCATTCACCCTCATCATATGAGCAGACATAACTTGTGTCGATCTTATCGGATATTTAATGTCCATCTCAAATATCCTACGATCGAGAACTGTTTAAGACAAGTGACTGAGGATATTGATCTCACTATCATGATCTCATCATGATTCAATATCCCATACATTTGTCTATGGACCTTCATTACGATAGTTACTTTGCGAGAACTATAAATGAAGAAATAATTGCCTTTATTAATTATTTGAACTAGAATGTACAATGATTGGCTATGAGGCCACCCAATTCTAACATTCTCCCACTTGGACTATAGCCAATCACCCATGTGTCTAAGTCCCATAGACTTAAGGTGACGTTCTAAATTGTTTTGAGACAATGGCTTAGTCAAGGGATTTGCTACATTATCTTCAGATGAGACTTTCTCAACTACTATATCTCCTCGGGCGATGATCTCACGAATCAGATGAAATCGTCTCAGAATGTGCTTTGACTTCTGATGTGATCTTGGCTCCTTCGCTTGAGCTATTGCCCCATTGTTGTCACACAATAATGGAACAGGATCTGAAATGCTTGGAACTACTCCAAGTGCCGAGATGAACTTCTTCATCCAAACCGCCTCCTTGGCCGCTTCAGCTGCAGCAATGTATTCTGCTTCGGTCGTCGAATCTGCAGTTGTTTCCTGTTTGGAACTCTTCCAACTTACTGCACCTCCATTTAACATGAATACAAATCTAGACATGGATTTGCTGTCATCCATATCCGACTGGAAACTCGAGTCAGTAAATCCTCGAAGTTCCAAGTCGTTTCCTCCATAAACGAGAAATAGATCCTTAGTCCTTCTTAAGTATCTAAGGATACATTTCACCGCCTTCCAGTGTTCCTCACCTGGATCAGCCTGATATCTACTGGTGACACTTAGTGGGTGTGGCACATCAAGCCTAGTACATAGCATTGCATACATGATAGATCCTATTGCCGAGGCATAAGGAACTCTATCCATGTATGCTCTCTCTTCAGGTGTCTTGGGAGACATTTCTTTAGAGAGATAAATTCCATGCCTTATAGGAACGAGGCCTCTCTTGGAATTTTCCATGCCAAACCTTTTGACTATGGAATCTATGTACATAGATTGGGACAAGCCAAGCATCCTTTTGGACCTATCTCTATAGATCCTTATTCCCAGAATATAGGATGCTTCTCCCAAATCTTTCATGGAGAAGTTTTTGGATAACCAAACCTTTACTGATGACAACATTCCTACATCATTCCCAATCAGTAGAATGTCATCAACGTAAAGTACCAAAAAGGTTAAAGAAGTTCATCATCGACCTTGGCATAATTCCCTGCATCTCTGATCCTGTTCCATTGTTGTGCGACAACAATGGAGCTATTACACAAGTGAAAGAGCTGCGGTTTCATCAGAAATCGAAAGATATTCTGAGACGCATTCTTCTTATTAGAGAAATCATTTCCAGAGGAGACGTAGCGGTGGAAAGAGTTCCATCTGTCGACAATGTAGTAGATCCACTGACAAAGCCATTGACTCAAAATGTGTTTGAGCATCACCTAGAGTCTATAGGTTTAGTACATAAAGGTGATTGGCTTTAGTCCAAGTAGGAGATTGTTAGTCTTAGGTGGGCTACAAGCCACTATGACTTTGTAATCTCGTTCATTTATTAATAATATAACAATTAATTCATTATATCTAATATGTGTTATTACCGTCTCATAATGAAGTCCGTGAATGTGTGTGATCGTGATCAGATTATGATGAGATCATACTAGTGAGACTGATCACTTAAACACACATATTCTTAATAGTTCTTAGTCGGAGGATATCCGAGAAGGACATCGGATATCTGGTTAGACTAGTACAGATTACTCCCGCTCATAAGATGAGGGTGACTGATCTCCTAGTCACTTGTATGGAGACACTAAGGTGAATCTGTAGGTGCTCATTAGAGAATGAGTTCATGAACTGATCCGACTAAATCGCTGGATGGTATTGTACCTTACTGTCAACCAGCTTGATTCTATTGTCGCAGTTGCGTGGATGGTCCTCGGACCTGAGACACTAAGGACACCTTGTCGGTAGACTTATGTGCTTTGATCTTGGTTTATGAATCTTTAATCATGGGATTCTAAACAAACAAGGATCGGGTGCAGTGGAATACCGTCGAAGAAAATTGAGTGTCAATAAGGAATCATTCGCTCTTGGTACTTAGGGAGAGAATGCTCTAGGAAGGATGCTTGGAAGTCCCTGGCTAAGGCGGACGATAGTATCGGGAAAAGAGTTTTTCGATATTATACAGCAGCATTCGATCCAAGTGAGTCGACCAGTTAGGGTTTGACAGTACACTATACCCTGAGTTGACTTGAGAGCATTGTATGAATGAAGGATTATATCCACCGCGAAGAACGAGGAACGTGAGAATATCCACCGCGAGGAGGATCGCGTGGACTCCGCTAGAGGGGGGCGCTTGCGCGGCTTGCAGTGTCACACCGATGGAACCGAACGGTTGCGGATTCGAATCCGCGCACGGTAACAATTGACAATCTGATTATCGGTTCGATAATATCGAAACGGAAAAAACGGATCGCTGGTTTTATTTTAATTTTTGCTGCGTGAGCGATCCCGAGAAACGCAAGAACCCAATAGTGGTATCAGAGCCAGGTGTCGTCCCATTTCGATCTCCGAAATAATTATTCCATTGATTTATTCCATGCGATTAATTTGGTTAAGATTATAGAAATGTGTTCATTAGATTAACATAGATAATTATATTATTTTCCTATGATTTTCAAATTTTTATTTGGGAATTTTTCATGTTCCTCATGTGATGAAGAACAGGGTTCTTGCCCGTGGGTTTCAGAGATCTTGATGCCCGGAAGAGTTGAATGACTAGCATAAAGGATGCTATAAATTTTGACTAGAAGTTGCAAGCATCATGGCCGTCACCAGACAGGTCGCCAGAGGGGCTGTCAATGATGGCCGAATTAAAGGGGGTCTATTCTTCCCATTTTGGTTTTGAGAAAACTAGTAAACAAAGGGAAGACATAGGGGCTCGGCTAGCTGCTCTTTTGGAGCACACCGGTGGCTCAGTCGGTGCCGGGGACGTCGCCGGCAGGGCCGGGTGGCGTCGGGCAGGCGGCCGCCGGCACCCTCCTGCAAGCCCTCCCCGTCGGCCACCTACAACAAAGAAGGGGCTTAGGGTTTCTGCGATGGGGGGGCGACGGTTTGGGAGCAGGGCGGGCCGGCTACAGGGTGGTCCGTGCGCAGGTTGGACCCGGCTGGACCGGACCGGTCGTGGTCCCTAACTAGACTGGGTCTGAGCCCTGGTTCAACTGTGGTCCGAGCCATGGCTCAGCCAAAGTCGTTGAGCCCACCTTTTCCCCTTATTTTCCTCCTTTCCTAAACTGAACCCTAATAAATCCCTATTGCCCATTTAAATAATTAAAATTTGATTTTAATTTTAAAATATAAAATCATTTTGAAGATTAAAATTATTATTCAATTTTAATTGATTGGACATTAATGATTATAGAATCATTCTTATTAACAAATTGTTGTTAATTAATTAGAATTAGTTATTAATTTAAATATTAAATTAATAATTAATTTTAATTAACTAATTTAAGTGTTAAATTAGTGATTATTAGTTAATTGGAATTAATTGTTAATTTTAGTGTTAGATTGATAATTAATTTTAATTAACTAATCTAATGGTTTAATTAGATATAATTAAATAATTGGTGTTAATTATTAGTTTAAGAGTTAAATTAGTAATTAACATTAATCAACTAATCGACGAGTTAGATTAGTAGTTAATAATTAATTAGTGTTAATTATTAGTTTAAGAGTTAAATTAATGCTTAACATTAATTATCTAATCTAATAGTTAGATTAGAACTTAATAACTAATTAGAGTTGATTATTAATTTAAGTGTTAAATTAATAATTAGTTTTAAGTTACAGATCTATGAGTTAGATTAGTAATTAATAATTAATAGTCTAATTATTAGATTATTAATGTGGTTTAATCTAAATGTTAGATTGTTTTGATTTTAGAAATGTTCTAACTTGCATGGAATAATATAGAATTATTAATTTGGAGTGTGTGCACATGTGATGTGTATTTTATATGCTTTTAAATATGATTTAATTGCATGTTAAGTTAATTAAATGAGTTTTCGAAATTCAAATGCCAATTTTGATTGGAACCCAGCTTTTTGAAAGTCAAAATTATTTATTTTGAAAACTCTTTTAGTTTAGCCATGTGATGCGCTAATCATATGTGAAATGATTAAAACACACTGTGGTCATATATATGCACTTTTAAATTATTCATGTGATGAATGATGCATGTGAATCGTGGATGTATATTTGTATATTTATTAATTGTTAATAAATAGAGGTCTGCGTACTTCTCCCTTTCTCATATTCCGATGTACTTTTATTTCCCTCTCTCTTGTACTTGCTATAAGACCTTCTTCTATTTTACATGTAAATTTGAAATTTAATTGTAATATGATTGAGGTAACCGAGGAAGGAGCGAGGACGATCCACAGCTGCAACAAGGAAGAAGAAAAGATGAAGATCCTTTGCCTATGTGTTTGCAGAATGATCTAATGTAATAGTTTTATTAGATTTTGTGTGTGTTTGACTGTTGGCTCCGGTCAAACCCACTGTACTATCTATGACCACACTTGACATGTATGAGATATATTGTCTTTATTTTTTATTATGAATCAAAGCATGTATAACATTTAGTAAATGTATATGATATATTTATATACTATCACCTAGGAGAGACCAAGATAAAAGTTATCTAAATATCCTCGTCTAAATTCTAAGCCGTAACGTGAGTAGTTAAGAACTTACAGCATAGTCCACCATCGTTATAGTCATAGGATTCGAATTACTTTTGGCAGGTTTATTGTGCTACCACAAAGCCTGTCTAATTGTGATGAGAGACTATGATTATGGCATTAGATGCCTATTTGATCCGGGTAGAGGAACCATGTAGCTTTGTTGTGCTATCCACAAGAGCTGCCTACAAATCTATGCTTGTCTCGTAATAATAGTTAGTTTAGACTAGAATTAGTGGCTTGTTGTGCAAGGAGTTGCAAGTCCCATGAGATGGGTGCTCTTTGATTATATTACAGTTTGTTGTGCTATCCACAAGGCTGCACTGCAAGTCATTGAGATTCTGATCCCCGCTAGGAGATTGTCGGCGTTTCCCGTTCTGTATAGCTGAGGATTATACAGTCTGTCGAAAATTAGTGGGAGTTAAAACTTAAACAAAAGACCATGTCTTGTTTTAAAATTTAATAATTGAACATCTGCTAAATAGATTTCATCTCCTGTAGGGAATTATGTCGTCGTATAACCCACTCCGTGGCATACTTGATGCCAATCTTTTGACTAGCCCGAACTATTCGGTTTTGCTCAGAAACCTTAAGAGTATCTTCAGATCTGAGCACATTGCCTATGTCCTTGGAGTTGATCCTCCTGCTGAACTGGCATTGGATGCCCCTGAAGCAAAGATGATCGCGTACAATAAAAGATCGAAGGACAAAAGCAAAGGAATAGTAAAGGGTGACTGCTTCTACTGTAAGCAGCAGGGTCACTGGAAGAGGAACTGCAAGGAGTTCCTCAGCGATAAAGCTCATGTAAAGGTGAAGCTGTCTGAAGCTTTAGATATCTATATGATAGATATCAGCTTGTCAGTTAGAGATTCCATATCTTGGATATTAGATACCAGATGTGCTACTCATATCTGCCATGATGAGCAGATGTTGACAAGTAAGCGCAAGCTGAGAAAAGGCGAGGTGGAATTAAGGCTAGGAAACGGCACAAAAGTTGCAGCAGTTGTTGTTGGGACAGCTAACCTCATGCTTTCATCGGGAGACGTCTTATCATTAGAAGATTGTCAAGATAGAATATAGGTTGTCTATTGATAATAGAAGTTGTTCAATTTATTATGGTAATAAATCAATAGCTTCAGCATCTTTAGTCAACGGTCTATATCTTTTAGATGTTTCTTATTGCAATCTTCACATTGACAATGCTCTTAAGAAGAGCAAGAATTGTGTGAACCAAGCCTACATGTGGCATTGTAGACTTGGGCACATTGGTGAAAGCAAGTTACAAAAGTTGCACAAGCATGATTATTTAACTGCATTCGATTATGAATTGTTTGCGATATGTGAGTCCTGCCTTATGGGAAAGATGGCAAAATCTCCATTTACTGGACATGGAGAACATGCCAAAGACATCTCGGAACTAATACATTCGGATGTATGTGGTCCAATGTCCACCCAAGCCAAAAGTGGCTTTTCATACTTCATCACATTCACCGATAACTTCTCAAGATTTGGCTATGTGTACTTAATGAAGTATAAGTCAGAAGCGTTTGAGAAGTTCAAGAAGTTAAAGAATGAGGCAGAGAAGTAGTCAGGAAAGAACTAAGGATATGATTCTTGTCTACAGAGGAGGCGACATGAAACTGTGAGGCTTTACTGACTTGATTTTCTAGTCAGGTTCAGATGATAGCAAGTCTACATCTGGATTTGTGTTTACTTTAAACAGAGGCGCAATGTGTTGGAAGAGTTCCAAGCAAGAAACCATTGCAGATTTGACGACTGAAGCTGAGCACATCGCTACAGCTGAAGCCGCCAAGGAAGCAGTGTGGTTAAAGAAGTTCATCATCGACCTTAGCATAATTCCCTACATCTCTGATCCTATTCCGTTGTTGTGCGACAACAATGGAGCTATTACACAAGTGAAAGAGCTGCGGTTTCATCAGAAATCGAAAGATATTCTGAGACGCATTCTTCTTATTAGAGAAATCATTTCCAGAGGAGACGTAGCGGTGGAAAGAGTTCCATCTGTCGACAATGTAGTAGATCCACTGACAAAGCCATTGACTCAAAATGTGTTTGAGCATCACCTAGAGTCTATAGGTTTAGTACATAAAGGTGATTGGCTTTAGTCCAAGTAGGAGATTGTTAGTCTTAGGTGGGCTACAAGCCACTATGACTTTGTAATCTCGTTCATTTATTAATAATATAACAATTAATTCATTATATCTAATATGTGTTATTACCGTCTCATAATGAAGTCCGTGAATGTGTGTGATCGTGATCAGATTATGATGAGATCATACTAGTGAGACTGATCACTTAAACACACATATTCTTAATAGTTCTTAGTCGGAGGATATCCGAGAAGGACATCGGATATCTGGTTAGACTAGTACAGATTACTCCCGCTCATAAGATGAGGGTGACTGATCTCCTAGTCACTTGTATGGAGACACTAAGGTGAATCTGTAGGTGCTCATTAGAGAATGAGTTCACTGAACTGATCCAACTGAATCGCTGGATAGTATTGTACCTCATTGTCAACCAGCTTGATTCTATTGTCACAGTTGCGTAGATGGTCATCAGACCTGAGACACTAAGGACACCTTGTCGGTGGACTTCTGTGCTTTGGCTTTAGTTTATGAATCTCTAACCACGGGATTCTAAACAGCCAAAGATCGGGTACGATAATATCGAATCATTCGCTCTCGGTACGTAGAGAGAGAATGCTCTGGGAAGGATACGCGGAAATCCCTGGCCAGGGCGGACGATAATATCGAGAAAAGAGTTTTTCGATATTATACGGCAGCATCCGATCCAAGTGAGTCGATCGATTAGGGTTTGACAGTACACCATACACTGAGTTGACTCGAGAGCATAGTACGAATGAAGGATTATATCCACGCGGTAACTGTCGGCGGAAAGTTTCCAAGAGTGGGTTACTTAACCCCGATATCTTCCGGGTTCACGCGGTGTTGCTTAGCACCCAACGTGATCGGAGGCCCGATCGAATTTGATGTGCAACATTGATTCGATTGATTAATTAATGAATATGAGTTATTAATTAATTAATTAATCAGGCCAGTGAAGAGTCACTGGGCTTATTGGGCCATTAACCGGGCTGGTTATTGGGCCATTAACCGGACTGGTTATTGGGCCTAGAGGGTCACACGCAAATGATTCTCAAGGCGATTGATAAATAAGTGGGTTTTATATAAATCGGGGTTTTTATAAAAAATTGCGCAGTTAATATAAAATGTAGCGAACGAGCTGAGCAGGCCAGGCTGCTGCTAAACCTAGCCGCCCCCTCCTCTCTTCCTCTCTCTCTCTGACGCCCCAGACGAGCTCGGATCCCCGGGTCTGCTCCACCGCTTCTTCGACTCCCATTCGATGGGAAATCGTCCGCGCGTTGCGGCGATCATTGCGGCTAACGACGAAGGTTTCATGGGCTGCGAAGAATGAGGAACGTGAGGATATCCACCGGGAGGAGGATCACGACTCCGCTAGAGGCTGCGCGTTTGCGCGACTTGCAGTGTCACAACGACGGAACCGAACGGTTGCGGATTCGAATCCGCGCACGGTAAGAATCGACAATTTGATTATCGGTTCGATAATATCAAAACAGAAAAAATGGATTGCTGGTTTTATTTTAATTTCTGCTGCATGAGCGATCTGGAGAAACGTGAGAACCCAACAACCACACACATCTGAATATATTAGTTGCCAATGAGTAGTATGTCATCTACGTAAAGGACTAAAAAGGTGACTGCGCTCCTACTGGTCTTCTTGTACACACAAGGCTCATCTTCATTCTTAATAAAGTTATAAGATTTAACAACTTCGTCACATCTTATGTTTCATCTCCGGGAAGCTTGCTTCAGTCCATAAATAGATCTCTGAAGCTTACACAGTCTATCTGGAAATTCTCTGAATGTGAAACTTTCTGGCTATATCATATATACCTCTTCCTCAAGGTTACCATTGAGAAAGACAGTCTTCACATCCACTTGTTAGATCTCGAAATCAAAGTGTGCAGCTATGGCGAGTAAAACTCTGATCGACTTTATTATAACAACTGGTGAGAAAGTCTCGTCATAGTCAATTCCTTGCCTTTGACGATATCCCTTTGCCACCAACCTTGTCTTATAAGTGTCGATCCGTCCATCAGCACCGATCTTTCTTTTAAAGATCCACTTGCACCCGATAGGTACAATACCCTCGAGCAAGTCCTCCAAGTTCCAAACTTGGTTGGTGTACATTGACTGGATTTTAGAGTTCATGGCTTCTCGCCATTTCCCGGCATCTGGGCCTTCTATGGCCTCCTAGTAGGTTTTAGGATCACCATCCTCATTATATTCTACCTTAGACTCTCCTTCAGCGATATGTCCCACATAATGTTCGGGTAGTCTAGGTACTCTACCAAATCTACGAGGCTCATCTGTGTGTGCCTGAACAGATTTAGGAACTGATAGCTCATCTAATGATATTGTAGCTGTTTGGGGATCTGGAACTTGTTCCAGTACTATTTTTACCCCCACTGTCCTCTTAGAGAAGGTATTCATCTTCCAAGAAGACAACTTTTCTGGCGACAAATACCTTTTGTTCACCAGGATGGTAAAAGTAGTATCCAAATGTCTCATTTGGATATCCCACAAACTTGCATCTATCAGTTCTTGATTCCATCTTGTCTGGATCATGCCTCTTTACATGAGTAGGACAACTCCAAACTTTAACATACTTAAATTCTAATTTTTTGCCTTTCCATATCTCATATGGAGTAGAGGTCACAGACTTGCTGGGTATTCTGTTCAGTAGGTATGATGTTAACTATAAAGCATACCCCCAGAGGGACACTAGTAAACTCGAAAAGCTCATGAAGGATCGCACAATGTCCAACAAGGTGCGATTCCTTCTTTCAGATACACCATTCATCTGCGGTGTATATGGAGGGGTTAGCTGAGAAAGGATACCATTATCCTTTAAGAATTGTGTGAAATTAATACTCAAGTATTCTCCTCCCCAATCAGATCGAAGAGCTTTAATACTCTTTCATGTTTGCTTCTCTACTTCATTCTTGAACTCCTTGAACTTTTCAAATGCCTCTGACTTGTACTTTATTAAGTACACATAGCCGAATCTCGAAAAGTCGTCGGTGAACATGATGAGAATGAGAAGCCACCTTTGGCTTGGGTGGATATGGGACCACACACATTTGAATGTATTAGTTCCAAAACGTCTTTGGCATGTTCTCCATATCTAGTAAATGGAGATTTGTCATCTTTCCCATAAGACATGACTCACATGTTACAAACGATTCATAATCGAATGCATTCAAATATCTATATTTGTGCAACTTTTGTATCCTGCTTTCACCAATGTGTCTAAGTCTACAATGTCACATGTAGGCTTGGTTCACATAATTCTTGCTCTTCTTAAGAGCATTATCAATGTGAAGATTGTAGTCAGAAATATCTAAAAGATAAAGACCATTGACTAAAGGTGCCGAAGCAATTGATTTATTATCATAATATATTGAGCAACTTTTGTTCTCAATCGTCAACCTATATCCTATCTTGTCCAAACAAGATATTGAGATGATGTTCTTTATTATGGTAGGAACATAATAATAATCTTCCAATAATAAGATGTCTCCCGATGGAAGCCTGAGGTTTGCTGTCCCTACAGCAACCGCCACAACTTTTGCACCATTTCCTAGCCTCAGTTCTACCTCGCCTTTTCTCAGCTTCCGCTTACTTGTCAGCATTTGCATATCATGGTAGATATGAGAAGTACATCCAGTATCTAATACCCAAGATGTTGAATCTCTAACTGACAAGTTGATATCTTTCATATAGATATCTGAAGCTTCCGATAGCTTCACTTTTCCATGAGCTTTATCGTTGAGGAACTCCTTGCAGTTCCTCTTCTAATGACCATTCTGCTTATAGTAGAAGCAACCATCCTTTACTACTCCTTTGCCATTGTCCTTCCTAGACACAGACTTTGGCTTAATTAGCTTCATGCTTTTGCCTTTCTCAAAGGCAGCTGTAACTTTTCTCCATCTATTGGTCTCACCGATCAATGGGCATCTTATGCCATAGCTATAGTCTCTCCTTACAATTAAATAGGCCTTGTTGATAGCACAAAAAACCTGCTTAAAGTAATTCGGATCCTATGACTATAATGACGGAGGACCACGCGGTAAGTTCTTAACTACACACGTTATGGCTAAGAATTTAGCGAGAGTTTTTAGATAAGTTTTATCTTGGTCTCACTTAGGTGATAGTATATAAATATATCATATATATTTACTACATACTATACCTTCTTTGATTCATAATAAAAAATAAAAACATTGTATCACATACATGTTAAATGTGGTCATAGATAGCACAATGGGTTTGACTAGAGCCGACAACCAAATGTACACACAATCTAACATAACAATTATATTAGATAATCTTGCAAACATATAGGCAAACGATCTCTATCGAACTGCCTTCTTAGTTGCAGCTGTGGATCATCCTCGCTCATTCTTCGATTGACTCGATCATATTACAATTAAATTTTAAATTTACATGTAAATTGAAGGAAGCCTTATGGCGAGTACAAAAGAGAGGGAGGTAGAAGTGCATCGGAGTATGAGAGAGGGAGAGGTATGCATACCTTTATTTATTAACAATTAATAAACATCCATTCACATATCCACGATCCACATACATTATCACATGAAGTATTTAAATCTATGACCACGGTGTGTTTTATACATTCCACACAAGATAAGTGCATCACATGACTAAAATAAAAGAGATTTGAAAAATAAATAATTTTGACTTTCAAAAAGCTTGGTTCCAATAAAAAAATGGTATTTAAATTTCGAAAATTAATTTTGTTATCTTAATATGCAATTAAATCAAATTTAAAAACATCAAAGCACACATCACATGTGCATACACTCCAAATTAATAATTTTCAGAATATTCCATGTCATTAGAACATTTCTAATAATTTAAAAACAATGTAACATTTAGATTAATCAATATTAATAATCTAACAATTAGACTATTAATAATTAATTACTAATCTAACTCTTAGATTAGTCCATTAAAGTTAATTATTAACTACTAATCTAACTCTTAAATTTGTTAATTAATGTTAATTACTAATTTAACATTTAAACTAATAATTAATTCTAATTAATTAATAACTTCTAATCTAATTCTTAGATTAGTTAATTAAAATTAATTATTAATTTAACACTTAAATTAACAATTAGCTTTAATTAACTCAAAACTACAAATTTAACACTTAAATTAGTCAATTAATATTAATTATTAATTTAATATTTAAATTAATAACTAACTCTAATCAATTAACAAAGATTTGTTAATTTTAATGATTCCATAATCATTAGTGCCCCAATAAATAAAATTAAATTTAAAACAATTTTATTTGTGTTTTAAAACAATTTAAGTTTAAATTTTTGAATAATAAATTTAAGTTTTAAAACAATTTTTGAATTTTAAAATTAAATTCAAATTTTATTTGTGTTTTAATGGGCTATGGGGTTTTAATTTGGAAAAGAAAGGAAATGGGCTTAGCCCATTGGATCCGAGCCCTTGTTGGGCCTAGCTCGGACCCATTGGTCCGTGCCAAGGTCCAATGGGCCGGATCCGCAGGGCGCAAGCTTGCCCGGTCCAGCGCTAGACCCATTGGTCTGGCTTAGACTTTATGTTGAAGGTTTTATTTATGTTAAGTTGGTCTCGTCCTAGGTGATAGTTTATAGATATATCGAATATATTTAACTATACCTAGATATTAGCAATCGATTCATAATAAAAACTAAAAGGCATGCATCAACCACACATGTTCATTATGTGGTCATAGACAGCACGGTGATTAACTGGAGCCAAACAATTAATCACCACAACAATATAACAATTATATTAACAAAAACAAGCAAACGTATAGGCACTGGTGATCTCATCTCCTGTCGCCTTCCTGGGTACACTTGTGGGTCATCCTCGCCTCTTCTCAGCCGATGCGATCAATTACAAATAATATTTATTTTGAAACAATTTCAAATACAAATAAATTATAAGAGAAAGCCTTATGGCCGAGTACAATGATGTAGGGAGATAGAATTACAATGGAATGAGAGAGAGAGGGAGGCACGCAGGCCTCATTAATTAACATTTAATTAACCCATTACTCATTCTATAACAATCCACAAAATTACACACCATCACATGATATGAAATTAACTAAGTGCATATCCATTACCACCACTAATTTTAACCATCTACTCATGATAAAACATATTATATGAAGGCTAAAATTTTGAAAAATAATAATTTTAATTTTCTTAAAACCTAGGAGCCAATCAAAATTGGATAAATTGATTTTTCGAAAATCTTATTATCTAACATATAATAAATCTAATTTAAAGCATCAAACACATCATCATGTGCAAACAAAACTAAAATTAAAATTCTAAAACATTCCATACATAATTTAGAACAATTTTAAATTAATTAATCTAACACTTAGATTAATTTTGAATCACATTAATAACAATTATTAATGCAAAACAATATAACATTTAGATAGAATTAAAAATTCCTAAATAATACTTATAAAAGAATTACTAATTCCTATTTTAATTGATTAACAACTCCTTGTTAATAAACCCTTTTTTATTAAAAGATATTTCTTAATAACAATTAATAAGAAATATTAGTTAGAACATTTCTAATTATAATAGTCTAACAATTAGACTTAATTTAATCTTTTAATAACTTTTATAAAAGATCAAATTCCAAGTAGATTAGACCAATATTAACTATAATTGAGAGATTCTTGAGAAGTTTAATTAATTATCTCAATAACTATTATTGAGAGTTTAAAAATAAATAAATAAATCCTTAATAACTGTTATTAAGGGTTAATACTCAAGAATTAATTAACACATTAAAAATAGTCAATTAAGCACTTAATAACTATTATTAAGTGTCCCTCAATTATAAAAATAATTTCCTAACAACGATTGCTAGGAAATTGTAAATGTCCAATTAAAATAAGATTAACAACAATTGTTAATTAATTTTAAGATCAAAATACTAATCTAATCACTTAATTAGAATTTAATTAACAACATTTGTTAATATTATTCAAGATCATAACTTAAAATAAATTTATAACACTTACTAATTTAATTTAAGAACCCATCTTAAATAATTCTTCTAATTATTTAATAAAAAGGATTTAACAACACTTGTTAATTAATTAAGATCACATCTTAATAATAACCCCACTAATCACCTAATTAAAAGTAATCAAGAATTAAGATCAAATCTTAAAAATAATCCTTTATAAACTGGAAAAATTATAAACTTAAGTTTAAAACAATTTTAAACTATTTAATTTTAATTTCTAGTTAAAAGGTGTGGGGTTTATTTTAATAAAAGGGGTTTAGAGGTTTAAGGGGTTAATGAGGATGAAATGGGCTTGGCCCATTGGGCCTGGTCCCGGAGCTGGCCAGGGCCTAGCCTAGCTCGGACCAGGCAAGGCGCCTGGGCTCGGGTCAGGTCCTTGGACCCAGGCGCTACCTGGCCTAGCTAGGTATGGAGCGCCTGGGCCGGGTCCGGCACCCCTTTGGGCTGGGTCCAGCGTGGGCTAGGCGGGTTAGGGTTTCTGCACCCCCTTTCCCTTTCCCAGCAACCTGACGGTTACCTGGTTGCAGGGAAAGGGGCGGCCGGCGTAGCCGCCAGCAGGGGGTTCTAGGGGAGGCCGACCTCCTCCGTCCCCAACGCCGGCGATCTCCGGCCGGCGACCCTCATGCCGCCGGTAGCCCCAAAAGAGGCTTCAAAGGCTGCGGTTATGAAGAATAAACCATGGCCTCCCCTCTAAATTTTCTTTCATCAATAAGAGAGATAGGAGACTCCATCACCGGCCACTGGCCATTACAGAAATTTTCCGGGGTTGGGGAGAGGTAGCTGGTCATACCAGCAAGCCTATAGGGGTGGTCCGACCACCATTAAGCCCTCTTCAAAACCCCAAATGTCCGACTCTTCATCCCCATGAAGAACCCTACGAAAACCCCCAAAAAATACATTTTTCTTCACCGAATAATAATCAATATTATTGCATGTTCATCTATATGAACAATCTTCGCGAGAGAAAAACGAATAAAGCATAGGATTAAACTTTAGAATACTAACGATGGGAGCCTGGTTCGACCCTTGACCGGCGAGGGGAGGCCGCCGCCGGCCCAAGCGACGGGCGGCGGGGCTCCGGTCAGCCCCTACGGCGCCGGTGGACGTTGCCGGCGGCGCTTTGTCCCTTGTCGGATGTACCCTTTATCCCATGCATGCGCGATAATTCGATTATCCTTGCTTGCATGGCCTGTCCTATAGATATCTTCTGTTTCTCTTGCCCGCGGGAAGGAGGGGTGAAGCCAGTCACCTGGCCAGCCGAGGCAGCGACAGTCGGCGCCGGTGGCACTAGCAAACGTTGGCAGACTTCGTTCCTATGACCCTTAACTCCTTGTTTGAATATCCTACAAGTTTGCAGGTATCCTACGCTTTGTGTGTAAGGAATTGCCTAAAACGCAGCGGAAAATTAAATGATTCATATGTAGCGGTTGCTGGGATCGTAAAACGGACAATTATAAATTACGCGGGAAGAACAGTTCTTCACCTTTGCGGGGTTTCGAATCTCCTGTGGATTCGACCGATTCGGTAATCGCGCACGCGCACGATCTCTAGAGGTATCCACACGAGCTTTCGATGCAGACGTGATTTCCTTCTCGACTTGAGTACTTCGACCCGATCTCAAATCCACCATGCGCGGAGAGAGAGAGAGAGATTTACTTCAAGAGAGAGAAGGAGAGAGAGAGTGGAGAGAGAAAAATCCAAGGGTGTATGGTAGTGTATGTCCAACTCTCAACCACCCCTCCCCTTGGCCTCCTTATATAAGAAATAAGGATAAACACAAGGATTAATTCTCATGATTATCTAAGAGTTTGGCCTTGGATAATTCTCCATTAAATATTCATGTTTATCTTGCGGCTTTTCACAAAAACCCAGATAACCATAATATTTAACATCTCTCACCGTTTTATGAGAACTCTTATGTGTGTGACTCTCCAGGCCTATATATCAGTCTGGTTTCAGGCCTATTAAACTTAGAACTAATTCTAAAGTTTAATATTTATTAATTATTATTTAAACATCATATGTTAAATAATTAATACAATAAATAAGGAGTTTATCATCTGATGATTAATCCACTTGGCCTTCTGACCATGAACGGCACTAAACACTACCTCATGATCCCAGAAGACATAAGGGATATTGTTCACTTTATTTGAACCTTTCCGTCTGCAGATACCGCACAGATAAAATCTTTCACTCATCAAATGTCCCAATAACGCAAGGGTATGGTTTTACAGTCAAACCCTCTATCGCATTATTTAGATAGATTCCTGTACTTAGTTAACTTCTTGAAAGACATCTCTTTCAGTTGACCCTGGCCAAGGATTTATGTGTACACATCTATAGGACATTCTCTCTCCAGTCTTATACCAAGAGTAAGTGATCTCCTGTTGTTCACTCAATTACCTTCGCAAGCTTTCCACTGTGTCTGAGAGACTGACTATCGTAGACTTAATGGTTAAAGTCCACAAGTCATAAAATCAAGATACAATGGTCTACAAGTAAGGTATCATTGGTGACTCAAGTCAAAGGACCAACTGCGCTACTGCAACGATTGAATTCCCTGGTTGACTATTAGGTATAATGACCATCCAGGAATTCTTATTCGGATCTATTTAGTGAACTCATTATCTAATGAGCACCCATAAGTTTGTCTTAGTGTCACCACACGAGTGAATGTGAGATCATTCACTCTCATCGTATGAGCAGAAATAACTTGTGTCGATCTTATCGGATATTTAATGTCTATCTCAAATATCCTATGATCGAGAACTGTTTAAGACAAGTGACTAAGAATATTGATCTCACTATCATAATCTTATCATGATTCAATATCCCATACATTTGTCTACGGACCTTCATTACGATAGTTAAATTTGCGAGAACTATAAATGAAGAAATAATTGCTTTTTATTAATGTTTCGAACTAGAATGTACAATGATTGGTTTTGAGGCCACCCAATTCTATCATTCTCCCACTTGGACTATAGCCAATCACCCATGTGTCTAAGTCCCATAGACTTAAGGTGACGTTCTAAATTGTTTTGAGACAACGGCTTAGTCAAGGGATCTGCTACATTATCTTCGGATGAGACTTTCTCAACTATTATATCTCATCGGCTTATTTGGAACTTTTCCAACTCACTGCACCTCCATTTAACATGAATACAAATCCAGATATGGATTTGCTATCATTTCAAGTCGTTTCCTCCATAAACGAGAAATAGATCCTTAGTCCTTCTTAAATATCTAAGGATACATTTTACCGCCTTCCAGTATTCCTACCTGGATCAGCCTGATATCTACTAGTGACACTTAGTGGGTGTGCCACATCAGGCTTAGTACATTGCATATGTTAGTTTTAGGTGGCCTACAAGCCAATCTGACTATGTAAATCTCGTTCATTTATTAATATAATGGCATAATATTCATTATATGTAAATCGTATTAATTATCGTCTCATAATGAAGTCCGTGAATATGTGCGATAGTGATCAGATTATGATTAGATCATACTAATGAGACTGATCACTTAAACACACATATTCTTAATCGTTCCTAGTCGGAGGATATTCGAGAAGGATATCGGATATCCGGTTAGACTAGTACAAATTACTCCTGCTCATATGATGAGGGTGACTGATCTCATAAGTCACTTGTGTGGAGACACTAAGGCGAATCTGTAGGTGCTGATTGGAGAATGAGTTCACTGAACTGATCCGACTGAATCGCTGGATGGTATTGTACCTCACTGTCAACTAGCTTGATTCTATTGTCGCAGTTGCGTAGATGGTCCTCGGACCTGAGACACCAAGGACGCCTTGTCGGTGGACTTCTGTGCTTTGACCTTGGTTTACAAATCTCTAACCACGGGATTCTAAAACGCCAAGGATTGGGTACATCGGAATACCGACGAAGGGAATTGTGTGTCAATAAGGAATCATTCGCTCTCGGTATTTAGAGAGAGAATGCTCTAGGAAGGATGCGTGGAAGTCCCTGGCCAGGGCGGACGATAATATCGGGAAAGGAGTGTTTCGATATTCATCAGCGACATTCAATCCAAGTGAGTCGACCGGTTAGGGTTTGACAACACGCCATACCCTGAGTTGACTCGAGAGCATTGTACGAATGAAGGATTATATCCACGCGGTAACTATCGGCAGAAAGGTTCCAAGAGTGGATTACTTAATCCCGATACTTTCCGGGTTCACGCGGTGTTGCTTGGCACCCAACGTGATTGGAGGCCCGATCGAATTCGATGTGCGACATCAATTCGATTGATTAATTAATTAATAAATAGTTATTAGTTGATTAATAAACCCAGTGAGGAGTCACTGGGCTTATTAGGCTATTAACCGGACTAGTAATTGGGCCTAGAGGGTCACACGCAAATGATTCTCAAGGCGATGGATAAATAAGTGGGTTTTATATAAACCGAGGATTTTTATGAAAAACTGCGCGGTTAGTATAAAACATAGCGAACGGGCTGAGCAGGCCAAGCTGCTGCTAACCCTAGCCGCCCCTCCTCTGTTTCTCTCTCTCTCTGGCACCCCAGGCCAGATCTGGATCCCCAAATTTGCTTCCCCGCTACTTTGACTCCCGTTCGACGGGAAATCGTCCGCGCGTTGCGGCGATCGTTGCGGCGACCGGCAGAGGTTTCGTGGGCTGCGAAGAACGAGGAACGTGAGGATATCCGTCGCAAGGAGGATCACGTGGACTTCGCTAGAGGCCGGGCACTTGCACGACTTGTGGTGTCTCACTGACGGAACCGAACAATTGCGGATTCGAATCCGCACACGGTAAGAACCGATAATCCGAATATCGTATTTTTAGATTTTTCGAAACGGGAAAAATGGATCACTGTTTTTTATTTTATTTTATTTTCCGCTGCGTGAGCGATCCGAAGAGACCAGAGAACCCAACAGTCGTATCAGAGCCAGGTTCCACTGTTTCTCGTCCCGTTTTGAACCCCGAATCAATTTTTCTTGTAATATTCCATGCATTCGAATTCGATTTCCTTGCTAGATCTATGTTCATAAGATGAACACCATTAATAAGATTAATTTAGATTCTGCAAAATCGAATTTTGGGGATTTTCGGAGTTCTTCATATGATGAAGAACGGTGTTCTAGCCGGCACCGTTTGGAGTTTCTTGGTGCCCGGGGAGGTTAACTAGTTAGCCTCGAAAATCCTAGATCTATCGCCGGCCATCACTGGTATTTCTTGGCAATGCCAGAGTGGGAATCCGGGCGGTGTTCGACCTGCATCTTTCCTCCATCCCCACGGGTTTGAAAAAACCACGAAAACTAGAAATAATAGGAGTTATAGAGGTTTTCTCTGCAGCCTTTTGAAGGCCCTCACCGGCGCCGATGAGCCCGCCGGCGCCAGCAACGTCGCCGGCGGGGCCGAGCGGCGTCGGGCCGGCCGCCGGCGGCGCCCTCCAACAAGCCCCGCCGCCGGTCTCCTAAAACCTGCATTTAAGGTTTCTTCAAAGAGAAAGGGGGGCCGTCGGGTTCTTTTGGGGAAGACGGGCGGTTCAAGGGGCGGCGGTTTGGGGACGACCCGGTCGGACCAGGTAGAGAAGCTGGCTAACGGGGCTAGGCCCCTTGCCGGACTGGGCTAAGCCCAGGCGCGCCTGGCTCGAGCCCAGGCCCTGCTGGGCTCGGGCTAGCTTGGCCCTAATGGGCTGGGCCCATTTCTATTAATTCCCCCCACCATTAATTCCCTTATTTTCAATTTAAACCCCTTTTAAAACCCCTATTACCCCAATTAATAATTAATGGGATTGGATTTTGATTTAAATTTTAAAATTGTTTTAAAAATTTTAAATTATTATTCAATCTTATTTAATTGGGCATATTGATGATTTTAAATCATTAAGTTAATTAAGGATTTATTAATTAGCAATTAGTTGTGGATTAATTGAGGTTAATATTAGTTTAAGTGTTAAATTAATTATTGACCTTAATTTATCTAATTTTAAGAGTTTAAATTAGTAGTCAATAATTTTTAATCTAATTGTTAGATTATTAATCATTAATACATCTAATTGGTAATTATTAATTTGAATTAGTTATTAATTTAATTTTTAAATTAATAATTAACTTAAATGACTGATTTAAATGTTAAATCAGGAGTCCTTGATTAATTATCGTTAGTCATTAATTTAATAGTTAAATTAATGATAACTTTAATTATCAAATTTAAAGAGTTAGATTAATTAATTATTAATTAGTTAGTGTTAATTATTGATTTAAGAGTTAAATTAATATTTAACATTAATTGGCTAATCTAAGTGTTAGATTTGTAGTTAATAATTAATTATAGTTGATTATTAATTTAAGTGTTAAATTATTAATTAATTTTATTGAACTAGTCTAAGAGTTAGATTAGTCATTAATAGTCTAATTGTTAGATTATTAATGGGGTTTAATCTAAGTGTTAGATTATTAGAATTGTTCTAACTTGCATGGAATAATCTGGAATTATTAATTTGGAGTATGTGCACATGTGATGTGTGTTTTGATGCTTTTAGATTTGATTTAATTGCATGTTAAGTTAATTAAAAGTATTTTCGAAATTCAAATACCAATTTTGATTTGATCCCAGCTTTTTGAAAGCCAAAATTATATATATTTTGAAATCTGATGCGCTGAATCATGTGTGGGATGTTTAAAACACACCGTGGTCATGGATATGCACTTATTTAATTATTCATGTGATGAATGATGTGTTTATGTGGATCGTGGATGAATGATAGATGTTTATTAAATTGTTAATAAATAGAGATCTGCGTATCTCTCCCTCTCACATTCTTCGATGTATTTCTACCTCCCTCTCTCTTGTACTCACCATAAGGTTCTCTTCTAATTACATGTAATTCTAGAATTAATGTAATCTTATCGAGGCAACCGAGGTAGGAGCGAGGACGATCCACAGCTGCAACCAGGAAGGCGAAAAGATGGAGATCTCTTGTCTATGTGTTTGCAGGTTATTTAATATAATTGTTGTGTTAGATTGTGTGTGCGTTTGACTGTTAGCTCCAGTCAATCCCACTGTGCTATCCATAACCACACTAGAAATGTATGTGATGTATTGTTTTCTTTTGATTATGAATCAAAGCAGGTATACTATTTAGTAAATATATACGAGATATTTATATACTATCACCTAGGAGAGACCAAGATAAAAGTTATCCAAATACCCTCAGATAAACTCTAAGCCGTAACGCGAGTAGTTAAGAACTTACCGCGTGGTCCACCATCGTTATAGTCATAGGATTCGAATCACTTTAGGCAGGTTTGTTGTGCTATCTACAAGGCTTGCTTAATTGGGAGGAGAAACTGTGGCTATGACATTAGATGCCTATATGATCGGGGTAGAAGAACCATGTATCTTTGTTGTGTTATCCACAAGGGCTGCATGCAAATCTATGCTCGTCGCGTAACGATGGTTAGCTTAGACCATAATTAGTGGTTTTTTGTGCTATCCACAAGGCCATTAAATCTCTGGGGACCGAAGCTATGATTAGATATTGCAAGGAGTTGCAAGTCCCATGAGTTGGGTGCTCTTTGATTGTATTACAGTTTGTTGTGCTATCCGCAAGGCTGTACTGTAAGTCATTGAGATTTTGATCCCCACTAGGAGACTATCGGCGTCTGCCGTTCTATGTAACTGAGGGTTATGCAGTCCGTCGAAAATTAGTGGGAGTTAAACTTGAACAAAAGACTATGTCTTGTTTTAATTTTAATAATTGAACATCTGCTAAATAGATTTTACTTATTTCCTGTAGGGAATTATGTCGTCGAATAACCCACTCCGCGGCATACTTGATGCCCTTTTGACTTACTTGATCTACTCGGATTGGTTCAAAAACCTGAAGAATGTCTTCAGATCTGAGCTCATTGACTTTGTCCCTAGAGCTGATCCTCCTGCTGAATCGGCATTGGATGCCCCTGAAGCAGAGATGATAGCTAACGATAAAAGATCGAACGACAAAGGCAAAAGATTAGTAAAGGGTGGCTGCTTCTACTGTAAGCAGTATGGTCACTGGAAGAGGAATTGCAAGGAGTTCCTTAACGATAAAGCTCATGGAAAGTTGAAGCTATATGAAGCTTCAGATGTCTATATGATAGATATCAACTTGTTAGTTAGAGATTCCACATCTTGGGTATTAGATACCGGATGTGCTTCTTATATCTGCCATGATGTGCAGATGTTGACAAGTAAGCGCAAGCTGAGACAAGGCGAAGTGGAATTGAGGCTAGGAAATGGCGCAAAAGTTGCGGCGATTGCTATTGGAACAACAAACCTCAGGCTTCCATCAGGAGACGCCTTACTATTAGAAGATTGTTATTATGTTCCTAGCATAATAAAGAACATCATATCAATATCTTGTTTGGACAAGATAGGATATAGGTTGACTATTGAGAATAGAGTTGTTCGATTTATTATGATAATAATTCAATAGCTTCGGTATCCTTAGTCAACGGTTTATATCTGTTAGATGTTTCTGATTACAATCTTCAAATTGATAATGCTCTTAAGAAGAGGAAGAATTGTGTGAACCAAGCCTACATGTGGCATTGTAGACTTGGGCATATTGGTGAAAGCATGCTGCAAAAGTTGCACAAGCATGGATATTTGAATGCATTCGATTATGAATCGTTTGCGACATGTGAATCCTGCCTTATGGGAAAGATGGCAAAATCTCCATTTACTGGACATAGAGAACGTGCTAAGGACATTTTGGAACTAATACATTCGGATGTATGTGGTCCAATGTCCACCCAAGCCAAAGGTGGCTTTTCTTACTTCATCACGTTCACCGATGACTTCTCAAGATTCGGCTATGTGTACTTAATGAAGTACAAGTCGGAAGCATTTGAGAAGTTTAAGGAGTTCAAGAATGAGGTAGAGAAGTAGTTAGGAAAGGGTATTAAAGCTCTTCGATCAGATCGAGGAGGAGAATACTTGAGTATTAATTTCACACAATTCTTAAAGGATAATGGTATCTTTTCTCAGCTAACCCCTCCATATACACCACAGATGAATGGTATATCAGAAAGGAGGAATCGTACCTTGTTGGACATGGTGCGATCCATGATGAGCTTTTCGGGATTACTAGTGTCCCTCTGGGAGTATGCTTTAGAGTCAGCATCATACCTACTGAATAGAGTACCCAGCAAGTCTGTGGCCTCTACTCCATATGAGATATGGAAAGGCAGAAAACTAGAATTTAAACATGTTAAAGTCTGGGGTTGTCCTGCTCATGTAAAGAGGCATGATCCGGACAAGCTGGAATCACAAACTGATAAATGTAGGTTTGTGGGATATCCAAAGGAAACCTTTGGATACTATTTTTACCATCCTGGTGAACAAAAGGTGTTTGTCGCCAAGAAAGTTGTCTTCCTGGAAGAGGAATATCTTCTCCAGGAGGACAGTAGGAGTAAAATAGTACTGGAAGAGGTTCCAGATCCCCAAACAACTGCATTATTATCAGATGAGATATCAGTTCCTGAATCTGTTCAGGTACACACACATGAGCCTCGTAGATCTGGTAGATTACCTAGACTACCCGAACGATATATGAGACATATCGCTGAAGGTGAGTCTAAGGTAGAATATAATGAGAATGATAATCCTAAAACCTACCAGGAGGCCATAGAAGGCCCAGAAGCTGGGAAATAGCGAGAAGCCATGAACTTAGAAATCCAGTGCATGTACACCAACCAAGTTTGGAACTTGGAGAACTTGCCCTAGGGTATTGCACCCATCGGTTGCAAGTGGATCTTTAAGAGAAAGATCGGTGCTGATGGACGGATCAATACTTATAAGGCAAGGTTGGTGGCAAAGGGATATCGTCCAAGACAAGGAATTGAATATGACGAGACTTTCTCACCAGTTGCCATGATAAAGTCGATCAGAGTTCTACTTGCCATTGCTGCACATTTTGATTATGAGATTTGGCAGATGGATGTGAAGACTGCCTTCCTCAACGGTAACCTTGAGGAAGAGGTGTATATGATACAACCGGAAGGCTTCACATCTAAAGAATCTCCATATAAAGTTTGCAAGCTTCCGAGGTCCATTTATGGACTGAAGCAGGCTTCCCGGAGCTGGAACATAAGATTTGACGAGGCTGTCAAGTCTTATGACTTCATTAAGAATAAAGATGAGCCTTGTGTGTACAAGAAGACCAGTGGGAGTGCAGTCACTTTCTTAGTTCTTTACATAGATGACATACTACTCATTGGGAATGATGTCGCTATGATGTCATCAGTAAAGATATGACTGTCGAAAAACTTCTCCATGAAGGATTTGGGAGAAGCATCCTACGTATTAGGAATACGGATCTATAGAGATAGATCAAAGAGGATATTTGGAATAACTCAATCATTGTACATAGATACCATAGTCAAAAGGTTTGGCATGGAAAATTTTAAGAGAGGTCTCATACCGATGAGACATGGAATTAGTCTCTCAAAGGAATAGTCTCCTAAGACTCCTAACGAGATGACATTCATGGATAGAATACCCTATGCCTCTGCCATAGGATCTATCATGTATGCCATGCTATGCACGGCCTGATGTTGCATTTGCTTTAAGTGTTACGAGCAGATTTCAGGCTGATCCAGGCGAAGAGCACTGGAAGGCAGTGAAATGTATCCTTAAGTACTTGAGAAGAACTAAGGATATGTTTCTTGTCTATGGAGGAGGTGAATTGAAACTGCGAGGCTTTACTGACTCGAGTTTATAGTCAGATCCAGATGATAGCAAGTCTACATCTGGATTCGTGTTTACTTTGAACGGAGGCGCAGTGTCCTGGAAGAGTTCCAAGCAAGTAACCACTGCAGATTCGATGACTGAAGCTGAGTACATCGCTGAACCTGAAGCCGCCAAGGAAGCAGTGTGGTTGAAGAAATTCATCACCGACCTCGGCGTAGTTCCCAGCATCTCTGAGCCTGTTCATTGTTGTGCGACAACAATGGAGCTATTGCGCAAGCGAAAGAGCCGCGGTCTCATAAGAAATCGAAGCATATTCTAAGGCGCTTTCATCTTATTAGAGAGATCATATCTAGAGGAGATGTAGTAGTGGAAAGAGTTCCATTCGTCGACAATGTAGCAGATCCACTGACAAAGCTGTTAGCTCAAATTGTGTTTGAGCGTCACCTAAAGTCTATAGGCTTACGGTATAAAGGTGATTGGCTTTAGTCCAAGTGGGAGATTGTTAATTTTAAGTGGCCTACAAGCCAATCTAACTATGTAAATCTCGTTCATTTATTAATATAATGGCATAATATTCATTATGTGTAAATCGTAATAATTATCGTCTCATAATGAAGTCCGTGAATATGTGCGATAGTGATCAGATTATGATAAGATCATACTAATGAGACTGATCACTTAAACACACATATTCTTAATCATTCCTAGTCGGAAGATATCCGAGAAGGATATCGGATATCCAGTTAGACTAGTTTAGATTACTCCTGCTCATATGATGAGGGTGACTGATCTCATAAGTCACTTGTGTGGAGACACTAGGGCGAATCTGTAGGTGCTCATTGGAGAATGAGTTCACTGACTGATCCGACTGAATCGCTGGATGGTATTGTACCTTACTGTCAACCATCTTGATTCTATTGTCGCAGTTGCGTGGATGGTCCTCGGACCTAAGACACCAAGGACACCTTGTCGGTGGACTTCTGTGCTTTGACCTTGGCTTACGAATCTCTAACCACAGGATTCTAAAACGCCAAGGATTGGGTACAGCGGAATACCGACGAAGGGAATTGTGTGTCAATAAGGAATCATTCGCTGTCGGTACTTAGAGAGAGAATGCTCTAGGAAGGATGTGCGGAAGTCCCTGGCCAGGGCGGACGATAATATCGGGAAAATAGTTTTTCGATATTCATCAGCGGCATCCAATCTAAGTGAGTCGACCGGTTAGGGTTTGACAACACGCCATACCCTGAGTTGACTCGAGAGCATTGTACGAATGAAGGATTATATTCACCCGGTAACTTTCGGCGGAAAGGTTCCAAGAGTGGGTTACTTAACCCCGGTACCTTCCGGATTCACGCGGTGTTGCTTGGCACCGTGATCGGAGGCCCGGACGAATTCGATGTGCGACATCAATTCGATTGATTAATTAATTAATAAAGAGTTATTAATTGATTTATAAAGCCAGTGAGGAGTCACTGGGCTTATTGGGCTATTAACTGGACTGGTAATTGGGCCTAGAGGGTCACACGCAAATGATTCTCAAGGCGATGGATAAATAAGCGGGTTTTATATAAATCGGGGGTTTTTATGAAAAATCGCGCGGTTAGTATAAAACATAGCGAATGGGCTGAGCAGGCCAAGCTGCTGCTAACCCTAGCCGCCCCTCCTCTGTTTCTCTCTCTCTTTGGTGCCCCAGGCTAGATCTGGATCTCCGGATCTGCTTCCCCGCTTCTTCGACTCCCGTTCGACTGGAAATCGTCCGCGCGTTACGGCGATCGTTGTGGCGACCGGCGGAGGTTTCGTGGGCTGCGAAGAACGAGAAACGTGAGGGTATCCGTCGCAAGGAGGATCGCGTGGACTTCTCTAGAGGCCGGGCGCTTGCACGGCTTGCGGTGTCGCACCGACGGAACCGAACAATTGTGGATTCGAATCCGCACACGGTAAGAACCGATAATCCAATTATCGTGTTTTTAGATTTTTTGAAACGGGAAAAACGGATCGCTGTTTTTTTTTTCGCTGCGTAAGCGATCCGGAGAAACCAGAGAACCCAACAACATACACGATAGATCCTATTACCGAAGCATAAGAGACTCTATCTATGTATGCTTTCTCTTCAGGTATCTTGGTAGACATTCCTTTAGAGAGATAAATTCCATGTCTCATCGGAACCAGACCTCTCTTGGAATTTTTAATGCCAAACCTTTTGACTACGGTGTCTATGTACATGGATTGAGATAATCCGAGCATCCTCTTGGATCTATATCTATAGATCCTAATTCCTAGAATATAGGATGCATCTCCCAAATCCTTCATAGAGAAGTTTTTGGATAACCAAATCTTTACTGATGATAACATTCTTACATCATTCCCAATGAGTAGAATGTCATCAATGTAAAGGACCAAAAAGATAACTGCGCTCCCATTGGTCTTTTTGTATACACAAGATTCATCTTCATTCTTAATGAAGTTATAAGATTTGATTGCCTCATCAAATTTTAAGTTCCAAGTTCGGGATGTCTGCTTTAATCCATAAATGGATCTATGCAGTCTGCATACCTTACTTGACTGCTCTTTGGAAGTGAATCCTTCAAGTTGTATCATATACACCACTTCTTGAAGGTTCCCGTTAAGGAATGCTATTTTCACATCTATGTGCCATATTTCATAATCATAGAATGCAGTGACAGCAAGAAGTATTCTGATTGACTTAATTATGGCAACTGAAGAAAAAGTTTCGTCATAGTCAATGCCTTATCTATGACGATATCCTTTCGCCACCAGCCTTACCTTGTATGTGTCAATCTGTCCATCAGCCCCGATCTTTCTTTTAAAGATCCATTTATTGCCAATAGGTACTATACCTTCTACCAGGTTAACCAAGTTCCAAACTTGGTTGGCATACATGGACTGAATTTCTAAATTCATTGCCTCTTGCCATTTTTCTGATTCTTGACTATTTATGGCTTCGTGGTAGCTTAGGCACTTTTGGTTTTCCGTTATCGATATGTCCGACATATCTTTCAGGCTGCTTAGGCACTCTACCAGATTTACGAACCTTTTGTGTATTTTTTTGAACAAGTTCTTGAGTCAATGGCTCATTAGATGAACCAGTATTGATTTGTGAGTCTGGAATTTCTTTCAGTTCTATCTTCCTCCCACTGTCTTCTTTTGAAAGCTATTCTTTCTCTAAGAGGACAACTCTTTTTGCGACAAACACCCTTTGATCGTTGGGCTGATAGAAATAATATCCAAAAGTCTCTTTTGGATATCCCACAAACCTACACTTTTCTGTCTTAGAATCCAGTTTACCTGGATCATGTCTTTTGACATGTGCAGGACAACCCCAGACTCTAACATGCTTAAAGTCTGGTCTCTTCCCTTTCCATATCTCATATGGAGTGGAAGATACTGACTTACTAGGAACTTTGTTCAACAGATATGCAGCAGTCAATAGTACATATCCCTATAAAGAAATTGGAAGTTTAGCATAACTCATCATTGATCGTACCATATCTAATAGAGTACGATTTCTCCTTTCCGATACACCATTTAACTGTGGTGTATAGGGAGGAGTCCACTGAGACATAATACCATTATTCTTAAGATATTGTATGAATTTTGTACTTAAGTATTCACCCCCTCCATCTGATCGAAGAGTTTTGATACTCTTTCAAGTTTGGTTCTCAACTTCATTTTTAAATTCGTTAAATTTCTCAAAGACTTCTGACTTATATTTCATTAAATATATACAGCCATATCTTGAGAAATCATCTGTAAATGAAACAAAGTATGAGTAACCACCCATAGCATGAGTGGACATTGGACCACATACATCACTATGCATTAGTTCCAATAATTCATTTGCTCTTTCTCTATGTCTAGAAAATAGAGCTTTGGTCATTTTTCCTATGAGACAAGCTTTACAAGTTGCAAATGATTCATAATCAAATAGATCAAGATATCCATTCTTTTGCAACTTAATGATCCTATTCTCATTTATATGACCGAGCCTACAATGTCATAGGTATGATTTATTCACATCTTTATCTATTCGTTCAAGAGACTTATTTACTAGACAAACATCATATGAAATATCAACTAAATATAAACCATTCAATAAATATCCAAAAGCAAACAATTTGTCTCCTTGATAAATGGAACAACCTTTATTCTCAAGTTTCATAGAATATCCTTGTTTATCTAAACATGAAATAGATATGATATTCCTAATAATGATTGAAACATAATAACAATCTATTAGTTCCAATGAGTCTCCTGATGGCATCAGAAGTCTTGCTGTCCCCACAGCTAATGCAACAACTTTTGCTCCATTCTCAAGTCTCAGATCCACGTCTCTGCGATTCAATCTTCTTTTACTTGTTAGCACTTGCAAGTTATTGCAGATATGAGAAACACATCCAGTATCTAATACCCAAGATGTTGATTCTCTATAAGGTAAGTTAAGATCAATCATGAGTATACTTGAAGCTTCGCCAAGCTTCTCCTTTGCTCTTTCTGCTAGATAAATCTTGCAGTTTCTCTTCCTGTGACCTTCTTTATGGCAGTGGAAATATTGACCTTTATCATTGACTTTAGTTTTGTCCTTTTGAACTGCTGGTTTGCTTTTCACTGGCTTCTTTGGCTTACCTTTCTTAAAGGTCTGTCCAACTTTTCTTTTCTTATTGGTCTTACCAACAAGCATTACATATGGCTTATCTTTTTGGATAATGCCTTCCGCTGTCTTCAACATGTTGAGCAGCTCAGCCAGTGTAACTTCAATCTTGTTCATATTGAAGTTGATGATGAATTGTGAAAATGAATCTGATAGGGACTGTAGGATTAAGTCGATACTTAAGTCATTGTTCATAACAATGCCAAGCACTGCAAGCCTCTCAATCCATTCTATTATCTTGAGCATATGAGTTTTTATAGATGTGCCATCGCTCATTCTGGTCCTGAACAGTTTCTTAGATATCTCATATCTTTCTGTTCTCGATTGTTCACCAAACAACTCTTGTAGGTGAATAAGAATGGACTTGGCTTCCATGTTATTATGCTGTCGTTGTAGTTCATTGTTCATTGAACCAAGCATATAACACTGGACTTTAACAGAGTCCTCCTTCCAATTTTCAAACATCATTAATTCATCTTCGTTAGCATTTTCACCAAGTTGTTCTGGATCAGGTTGATCCAGGACATAGGCTAGTTTTTCACACCTGAGGACAATCTTCAGGTTGCGTAACCAGTCAATGTAATTTGGTCATGTGAGTTTGTTCACATCAAGTATGCAACGAAGGGGGTAGGTGACGACATAGCGACCTACAAGGAAATATAACGTAATAAGCAGATAGTTCTAAAATCAGATTTAGGACTTTTAATCTATATTTTTACTCCCACTATTTTTCGGCGATCTGTATGACCCTCTAATATACAGAACAGGAGATTCCGGTGATCTCCTAGTGATGATCAGAATCCTTCGGGTATCATGCATGTGATCTTGTGGTAGCACAACAAATCACATCAAGTCCCTTAGGCAGTCAACTCTTGACAATTGCAACATTTGCAATATCCGATCAAATTTAACCCCTGAATCAGAATGATCTTGTGGTAGCACAACAAATCAAACGATTCAGTTAAGTTTATTTATCATTACTTAGATAGCATGAATTCGTTGTGCAATCCTTGTGGTAGCACAACAAAACTACATTATTTGTCCATTTATCTTAATGACATCACATGTCGTAGACCTAGGTTAATTTCTAAATCAAATAGACCTTGTAGTAGCATAACAAATCCATTTGAAATAAGAATTATCCTTAGATCTATAATGATGGTGGGTTACGTGGATTATTCTGAATATCTCACGTTTACAACTTAAATTTTGAAAGAGGGTTTTTAAGTTGATTTATAAAAATCGTGCTATTAATAATATTTCGATTTGAAGTATCATTATACTAGATAGAAATATCTATTTAACAACATATTCCATAGATATCACATATATGCAGAAAAATAAATAAGGATGATCATGGACTACTTAAGCTATTATGGAATCATCGGAGCCAGACGATGATCCGTAATAAAATCCTAGTGTGAATTCAGTAGCATCGGTTCCATTTGATGCGAGTCCTTTCTCCAGAGGTGTCTTCAGAAGAGTCCATCCTCAAAACTTAATCCTCAATATCTAAACATGAATTTAGGACTCGTAGGTCCATAAATGTACATTTAAATAATATTAAGAAACCTTGATCTTATCAAGAGGAGTACAAACTTAGAGGATGATAGAATGTACACTTGGATTAAGAGAGAGGAGGACACGCATGTCCTATTTTAAAATACCAAATGAAACATGCATCGCATTCATTCACATCAATCATCACCTGATAAAACTAAGTCCATGATCATCCCATCAATAATAAAACACATCACATGCATCAAGATAATTATCACATAATTACTGTTGGTATTAACTTTTATAAATAAAATATAATACCATAAGGTTTCGAAATAACCTTTATTTCAATATTATCAATAATATTCAAAACATTATTGATAAACAAGATAACTAAACTATTCAGTTAATCTAAACACTCATTCAAACAATTTGAACAATAATAAATTTCAAGTTATGCAATAATAATTAAGTCAAAAATCAAATTCTTAACTTAATTATGTTAATGGGGAATCATGTTAACAATTTAAAATAGTTTTAAATAATTAAAAAAATACCTTATAATTAAAAACCCACTAAATTTAACTAACAGTCAATTAAACAATTTAATAATCTGTTAATTAAAATAATCACAGTTTAACAATTTTTAAAACTGCAAAATGGGTTTTTAAATAATTTAAAAGGGGGCTAATAAGGGTTAAAGGGCCTTAACGGGTTGGTTGGGGGGGTGTCGGGTCCGGACCCAGTCCGGATCTGGCGTAGGTCGGCGGGTCGGGCGGGCCGGTCCGCTGGCCCACGCGCCGCTGCACCCCTGCCGCCCGTTAGGGTTTGGGGTGCGGCGGGCGCGCTTGGTACGTCCCCGACCTGCGGGGTATGGCTGGCTCCGGCCCAGGCGACCGGCGGACGGGTTTCGGCCGGTCCCTACGACGCCGTTGACGTCGCCGGTGGCCCAAAGAAACGATGCCGAACGTGCCCTTCCATCCTTGCATGCGTAGGGAATAACAACGCCTCAGGTGCGCGAGCAGATCCGCGGGGGGAAGCCGCCGCCGGCCTAGGCGGGGCCCGGGCATGCTTCGGCCGGAGTTGCCGATGCCGACGGACGTCGCCGGATGTCCTTAATCCCTGCATGTGGATTAACATGGCCGGTTCTTCACGTTGCTGTTCGCAAGCCCATAATAAATTGCTGCTCTCTGTTGCACGAGATGGGAAACCCCAGTCCTCGCGCGAGATCTATCTGGTCATACCAGATAGTGGGATGAACGCAGGGACCATCCCAACGGTAACAATGTGCAATATTATTAATCCTCTTCCTTGAATTAGCATACGAATCATAAACACAGCAACAAGTAGGTGAATGCCCTGTGAAGATCGGTTGACATCCCAATATACACTGGACCCCTTTACCAACAGCAGAGAAGCAGGCACAATCCTGCGATTCTCTAAAACCAAGTTTTCTAAGATTATTCTCTTTGATAATAAACATGATACATGTTGCCTTTGCGTTTCAAAAACATAGAATAAAATCCATTAATCCTGGCAATGATCCCCTATTATCAAATGATAATGATTTAATTTTTAGCCCAAAAACGTGTACAATACACGTTCTTCATGCATAACGAGAAATAGGCACGCAAAATGATGCCGTTTTACGATCGAACCTCCAACCTGGCTCTGATACCACTGTAAGGAATCACCTAAAACGCAGCGAAAAATTCAATGATTCCTATGTATCGGTTGCTGGGATCGTAAAACGGACAATTATAAATTACGCGGGAAGAACAATTCTTCACCTTTGCGGGATTTTGAATCTCCCGTAGATTCGACCGATTCGGTAATCGCGCACGCGTACGATCTCTAGAGGTATCCACACGAGCTCCCGATGCAGACGCGATTTCCTTCTCGACTTGAGTACTTCGACCCGATCTCAAATCCACCATGCGCGGAGAGAGAGAGAGATTTACTTCAAGAGAGAGAAGGAGAGAGAGAGTGGAGAGAGAAAATCCAAGGGTGTATGGTAGTGTACGTCCAACTCCCAACCATCCCTCCCCTTGGCCTCCTTATATAAGAAATAAGGATAAGCACAAAGATTAATTCTCATGATTATCCAAGAGTTTGGCCTTAGATAATTCTCCATTAAATATTCATGTTTATCCTGCGGCTTTTCACAAAAACCCAGATAACCATAATATTTAACATCTCTCACCGTCTTACGAGAACTCTTATGTGTGTGACCCTCCAGGCCCATATATCAATATGGTTTTAGGCCTATTAAACTTAGAACTAATTCTAAAGTTTAATATTTATTAATTATTATTTAAACATCATATGTTAAATAATTAATACAATAAATAAGGAGTTTATCATTTGATGATTAATCCACTTAGCCTTCTGACCATGAACGGCACCAAACACTACCTCATGATCCCAGAAGATATAAGGGATATTGTTCCCTTTATTTGAACCTTTCCGATTGCAGATACCGCACAGATAAAATCCTTCACTCATCCAATGTCCCAATAACGCAAGGATATAGTTTTACAGTCAAACCCTCTATCGCATTATTTAGATGGATTATAGTACTCAGTTAACTTCTTGAAAGACATCTCTTTCAGTTGACCCTGGGCAGGGCTTTCTGTATACACATCCATAGGACATTCTCTCTCCCGTCTTATACCAAAAGTGAGTGATCCCCTATTGTTCACTCAATTACCTTCGCAAGCTTTCCACTGTGTTTGAGAGACTGACTATCGTGGACTTAATGGTTAAAGTCCATGAGTCAGAAAATCAAGACACAATGGTCTACAAGTAAGGTACCATTGGTGACTCAGGTCAAAGGACCAATTGCGCTACTACAATAATTGAATTTCCTGATTGACTATTAGGTATAATGACCATCCAGGAATTCTTATTCGGATCTATTTAGTGAACTCATTCTCTAATGAGCACCCACAAGTTTGTCTTAGTATCACCACACGAGTGAATGTGAGATCATTCACTCTCATCGTATGAGCATAAATAACTTGTGTCGATCTTATCGGATATTTAATGTCTATCTCAAATATCCTATGATCGAGAACTGTTTAAGACAAGTGACTAAGAATGTTGATCTCACTATCATAATCTCATCATGATTCAATATCCCATACATTTGTCTACGGACCTTCATTTAATTAGTTAATTTGCGAGAACTATAAATGAAGAAATAATTGCCTTTTATTAATATTTCGGACTAGAATGTACAATGATTGGCTTTGAGGCCACCCAATTCTATCATTGTGCGCAACCCATGGGGAAAAAATAAAGAAGAAGACCTTTATCCCGCAAGATAAGCATTGGATGGTGTTGTTGATCCTCCCCCGGGGGTAGCTAGACAGTGCAGGTTCTTCCATGTAGCGGCAGAAGGGCAAGGACCATCCTTGAACTCTATTACCCGTGCAAAATAAACACAATTATTATTAATTTTTTTAAAAAATAAAAATATGTCCGACCTAAGTATGAAATCTTCGAATGGTCAGTCATCAAATCTAAAATCATAACATGAAAGACCCTTGTAACCTGGGAACAATTCCCAATTATCAAAAAATAATTTTTAGCCCAAGAATGTGTACCATACACGTTCTACATGCATAACGAGAAATTGACACGCAAAACGATGTCGTTTTTCGATCAAGCCAGCAACTTGGTTCTGATACCACTGTTATGAATCGTCGGAACGTAGCAAAAATATAGAACGATTCCAAGTATCGAGTTGCTGGGATCGAAAAACAGATAAATTAAAATTAATGGGAAGAACTGTTCTTCACCGTTGTGGGGTTTCAAATCTGCCATGGATTGAACCGATGGCAATCCTGCACGCGCACGATCTCCAGAGGTATCCACACGAGTTCCCGATGCAGACGCGATTTCCTCCTCAGTTTGAAGACGTCGACCCAATCTCAAATCCACCATGCAGTCGAAGAGCAGGAGAGAGAGATCTATCCTTCTTCAAGAGAGAGAGAGAGAGAGAGAGAGAGAGAGAGAGAGAGAGAGAGAGAGAGAGAGGAGAGAGAAACTCCAAGAGGTTGTGGTGTACGTACACCACCATGTAGCCTTCCTTTTATAACTATTATAGGTAAGGCCAAGGTTTAATTCTTCTGATTATCCAAGAGTTTGGCCTTGGATAATTCTCAATTTAAATATTCATGCTTATCCTATGGCTTTACACAAAAACACAGATAAATATAATATTTAATATCTCTCACCGTCTTACGAAAACTCTTATGTGTGCGACCCTCTAGGCCCATATATCAGTCAGGTTTCAGGCCTACTAAACAAAGAACTAATTATAAAGTTTAGTATTTACTAATTATTATTTAAACATCATATGTTAAATAATTAATTCAATAAATAAGTGATTTATCATCCGATGATTAATACACTTGACCTTCTGACCATGAACGACACCAAACACTACTTTATGATCCCAGAAGATATAAGGGATATTGTTCCCTTTATTTGAACCTTTTCATCTGTAGATACCGCGCATATAAAATCCTTCACTCATCCAATATCCTAATAACGCAATGGTATGATTTCATAGTCAAACCCTTTATCGCATTATTTAGATGGATTCCAGTACTCAGTTAACTTCTAGAAAGACATCTCTTTCAATTAACCCTGGCCAGGGATTTCTGTGTATACATCTATAGGACATTCTCTCTCCAGTGGTATACCAAGAGTGAGTGATCCCTTATTGTTCACTCAATTACCTTCGCAAGCTTTCCGCTGTGTCTAAGAGACTGACTATCATGGACTTAATGGTTAAAGTCCACAAGCCAAAGAATCAAGTCACAATGGTCTACAAGGAAGGTATCATTGGTGACTCAGGTCAAAGGACCAACTGCGCTACTACAACGATTGAATTCTCTGGTTGACTATTAGGTATAATGACCATCCAAGAATTCTAATTCGGATCTGTTCAGTGAACTCCTATTTTCTAATGAGCACCCACAAGTTTGTCTTAGTGTCACCACACGAGTGAATGTGAGATCATTCACCCTCATCGCATGAGCAGAAATAACCTGTGTCGATCTTGTTAGGAATCGCCTAGAACGCAGCGGAGAATAAAATCGATTCCTATGTATCGGTCATTGGGATCGAAAAACGGACAATAAAATAAACGCGGGAAGAATGGTTCTTCACCTTTGCGGGGTTTCGAATCTCCCGTGGATGATTCCGACTCGGTAATCGCGCACGCGCACGATCTCTAGAGGTATCCACACGAGTTCCCGCTGCAGACGCGATTTCCTCCTCGACTTGAGTGCTCCGACCAGATCTCAAATCCACCATGCGCGGAGAGAGACAGATCTACTCCAAACGAGAGAGAAGGAGAGAGAGAGAGGAGATAGAGAATCTGGGGTGAGTAATTCGTCCAACCAACCTTTTACCCCTCCCCCTTGGCCTCCTTATATAGAAATAAGGATAAGCACAAGGATTAATCCTCATGATTATCCAAGAGTTTGGCCTTGGATAAATCTTCATTAAATCTTCATGTTTATCCTGCGGCTTTTCATAAAAACCCAGATAAGCATGAAATTTAACGTCTCTCACCGTCTGACGAGAACTCTTATGTGTGTGACCCTCTAGGCCCATATATCAGTCCGGTTTCAGGCCCATTAAACTTAGAACTAATTCTAGAGTTTAATATTTATTAATTAACATTTAAACATCATATGTTAAATGATTAATTTAATAAACAAGTGGATTATCATCTGATGATTAATTCACTTGGCCTTCTGATCATGAACAACACCAAACACTACCTCATGATCCCAGAAGATATAAGGGATACTGTTCCCTTTAATTGAACCTTTCCGTCTGCAGATACCGCACAAATAAAATCCTTCACTCATGCAATGTCCCAATAACGCAAGGGTATGGTTTTATAGTCAAACCCTCTATTGCATTATTTAGGTGGATTCCAGTACTCAGTTAATTTCTAGAAAAACATCTCTTTCATTTGACCTTGGCCAAGGATTTCTGTGTACACATCCATAGGACATTCTCTCTCCAGTCTTATACCAAGAGTGAGTGATCCCTTGTTGTTCACTCAATTACCTTCGCAAGCTTTCCACTGTATCTGAGAGACCGACTATCGTGGGCTTAATGGTTAAAGTCCACAAGTTAGAGAATCAAGATACAATGGTCCACAAATAAGGTATCATTGGTGACTCAGGTCAAAGGACCAACTATGCTACTGCAACGATTGAATTCCCTGGTTGATAATAGGTATAATTACCATCCAGGAATTCTTATTTGGGTCTGTTCAGTGAACTCATTCTCTAATGAGCACCCACAAGTTTGTCTTAGTGTCACCACACGAGTGAATGTGAGATCATTCTCCCTCATCATATGAGCAGAAATAACTTGTATCGATCTTATCGGATATTTAATGTCCATCTCAAATATCCTATGATCGAGAACTGTTTAAGACAAGTGACTGAGGATATTGATCTCACTATCATGATCTCATTATGATTCAATATCCCATACATTTGTCTACGGACCTTCATTACGATAGTTAATTTGCAAGAACTATAAATGAAGAAATGATTGCCTTTATTAATAATCTGAACTAGAATGTACAATGATTGGCTTTGAGGCCACTCAATTCTATCATTCTCTCACTTGGACTATAGCCAATCACCCATGTGTCTAAGTCCCATAGACTTAAGGTGACGTTCTAAATTATTTTGAGACAATGGCTTAGTCAAGGGATCTGCTACATTATTTTCAGATGAGACTTTCTCAACTATTATATCTCCTCGGGCGATAATCTCACGAATCAGATGAAATCGTCTCAGAATGTGTTTTGACTTCTGATGTGATCTTGGCTCCTTCGCTTGAGCTATTGCCCCATTGTTGTCACACAATAATGGAACAAGATCTGAAATGCTTGGAACTACTCCAAGTGTTGAGATGAATTTCTTCATCCAAATCGCCTCCTTGGCCGCTTCAGCTGCAGCAATGTATTCTGCTTCGGTCGTCGAATCTGCAGTTGTTTCTTGTTTGGAACTTTTCCAACTTACTGCACCTCCATTTAACATGAATACAAATCCAGACATGGATTTGCTATCATCCATATCCGACTGGAAACTCGAGTCAGTAAACCCTCGAAGTTCTAAGTCGTTTCCTCCATAGACGAGAACTAGATCCTTAGTCCTTCTTAAGTATCTAAGGATTCATTTCACCGCCTTCCAGTGTTCTTCACCTGGATCAGCCTGATATCTACTGGTGACACTTAGTGGGTGTGCCACATCAAGCCTAGTACATAGCATTGAATACATGATAGATCCTATTGCCGAGGCATAAGGAACTCTATCCATGTATGCTTTCTCTTTAGGTGTCTTGGGAGACATTTCTTTAAATAGATAAATTCCATGCCTCATTGGAACGAGGCCTCTCTTGGAATTTTCCATGCCAAACCTTTTGACTATGGTATCTATGTACATAGATTGGAATAAGCCAAGCATCTTTTTAGACCTATCTCTATAGATTCTTATTCCCAGAATATAGGATGCTTCTCCCAAATCTTTCGTGGAGAAGTTTTTGGATAACCAAGTCTTTACTGATGACAACATTCCTACATCATTCTCAATAAGTAGAATGTCATCAACGTAAAGCACTAAAAAAGTAACTGCGCTCCCACTAGTCTTTTTGTATACACAAGGTTCATCTTCATTCTTAATGAAGTTATAAGATTTGATTGCTTCATCAAATCTTAAGTTCCAAGTTCGGGATGCCTGCTTTAATCCATAAATGGATCTTTGCAGCTTACATACCTTACTTGAATGCTCTTTGGAAGTGAATCCTTCAGGTTGTATCATATACACTTCTTCTTGAAGGTTCCCGTTAAGGAATGCTGTTTTCACATCTATTCGCCATATTTCATAATCATAGAATGCGGCGATTGCAAAAAGTATTCTGATTGACTTAATCATAGCAACTGGAGAAAAGGTTTCGTCATAGTCAATGCCTTGCCTTTGACGATATCCTTTTGCTACCAGCCTTGCCTTGTATGTGTCAATCTGTCCATCTGCTCCGATCTTTCTTTTAAAGATCCATTTACTGCCAATAGGTACTATACCTTCTGGCAGATCAACCAAGTTCCAAACTTGGTTGGCATACATGGACTGAATTTCAGAATTCATTGTTTCTTGCCATTTTTCTGATTCTTGACTATTTATGGCTTCTTGGTAGGTTTGAGGATCATCATCCTCATTTAAGTGCTCTTTTGATTGGCCATCATTGATATGTCCAACATATCTTTCAGGCTGCTTAGGCACTCTACCTGATCTGCGAACTTTTTGTGTATCATCTTGAACAAGTTCTTGAGTCAATGGTTCAGTAGGTGAACTAGTGTTGATTTGTGAGTCTAGAATTTCTTCCAGTTCTATCTTACTCTCACTGTCTTCTTTTGAAAGATATTCTTTCTCTAAGAAGACAGCTCTTTTTGCGACAAACACCCCTTGATCGCTGGGCTGATAGAAATAATATCCAAAAGTCTCTTTTGGATATCCCACAAATCTACATTTTTTTGTCCTGGAATCCAGTTTGTCTGGATCATGTCTTTTGACATGTGTAGGACAACCCCAGACTCTAACATGCTTAAAGTCTGGTTTCTTTCCTTTCCATATCTCATATAGAGTGGAAGATACTGACTTACTGAAACTTTGTTCAACAGATATGCAGCAGTCAACAGTGCATATCCCCATAAAGAGATTGGAAGTTTAGCATAACTCATCATTGATCGTACCATATCTAATAGAGTACGATTTCTCCTTTCCGATACACCATTTAATTGTGGTGTATAGGGAGGAGTCCACTGAGACAAAATACCATTATTCTTAAGATATTGTGTGAATTCTGTACTTAAGTATTCACCCCTTCGATCTGATCGAAGAGTTTTGATACTCTTTCCAGTCTGGTTCTCAACTTCATTTTTAAACTCTTTAAATTTCTCAAAGACTTCTGACTTATATTTCATTAAATATATGTAGCCATATCTTGAGAAATCATCTGTAAATGAAACAAAGTATGAGTAACCACCCATAGCATGAGTGGACATTGGACCACATACATCACTATGTATTAGTTCCAATAAGTCCTTAGCTCTGTCTCCATGTCCTGAAAACGGAGCTTTGGTCATTTTTCCCATGAGACAAGCTTCACAAGTTGCAAATGATTCATAATCAAATGGATCAAGATATTCATTCTTTTGCAACTTAATGATTCTGTTCTCATTTATATGACCTAGCCTACAATGCTATAGGTACGATTTATTCACATCCTTATCTACTCGTTCAAGAGATTTATTTACTAGATAAACATCATATGAAATATCAAGTAAATATAATCCATTCAATAAATATCCACAAGCAAACAATTTGTCTCCTTGATAAATGGAACAACCTTTATTCTCAAGTTTCATAGAATATCCTTGTTTATCTAAACATGAAATAGATATGATATTCCTAATAATGGTCGGAACATAATAACAATCTATTAGTTCCAATGAGTCTCCTGACAGCATCTGAAGTCCTGCTGTCCCCACAGCTAACGCAGCAACTTTTGCTCCATTCCCAAGCCTCAGATCCACGTCTCCGCGGTTCAATCTTCTTTTACTTGTTAACACCTGCAAGTTATTGCAGATATGATAAACACATCCAGTATCTAATACCCAAGATGTTGATTCTCTATAAGACAAGTTAAGATCGATCATGAGTATACCTGAAGCTTCACCAAGCTTCTTCTTTGCTTTTTCTGCTAGATAGATCTTGCAGTTTCTCTTCCAGTGACCTTCTTTATGGCAGTGGAAACACTGACCTTTGTCATTGACTTTAGCTTTGTCCTTTTGAACCGCCGGTTTGCTTTTCACTAGCTTCTTAGGCTTACCTTTCTTAAAGGTCTGTCCAGCTTTTCGTTTCTTGTTGGTCTTACCAACAAGCATTACATGTGGCTTATCTTTCTGGATAGTGCCTTCTGCTGTCTTCAACATGCTGAGCAGCTCAGCCAGTGTTACTTCAATTTTGTTCATATTAAAGTTGATAATGAATTGTGAAAATGAATCTGGAAGGGACTGTAGGATTAAGTCGATGCTTAGGTCATTGTTCATAACAAAGCCAAGCACTGCAAGCCTCTCAATCCATTCTATCATCTTGAGCGCATGAGTTTGCACAGATGTGCCCTTGCTCATTCTGGTCCTGAACAATTTCTTAGATATCTCATATCTTTCTGTTCTGGATTGTTCACCAAACAACTCTTGTAGGTGATTCAGAATGGACTTAGGTTCCATGTTATCATGTTGTCGTTGCAGTTCATTGTTCATTGAACCAAGCATGTAACACTGGACTTTTACAGAGTCCTCCCAGTTTTCAAACATCATTAATTCATCTTCGTTAGCATTTTCACCGGGTTGTATTGGATCTGGTTGATCCAGGACATAGGCTAGCTTTTCACACCTGAGGACAATCTTCAGGTTGCGTAACCAGTCAATGTAATTAGGTCCCGTGAGTTTGTTTGCATCAAGTATGCAACGAAGGGGGTTAGGTGACGACATAGCGACCTACAAGGAAATATATATAAAAAAATGAGCAGATAGTTCTTAAAATCTGATTTAGGACTTTTAATCTAGATTTAGGCTCCCACTATTTTTTGGCGATCTGTATGACCTTCTAATATACAGAACGGGAGATTCCGGTGATCTCCTAGTGGGGATCAGAATCCTTCGGGCATCATGCATGTGACCTTGTGGTAGCACAACAAATCACATCAAGTCCCTTAGGCAGTCAACTCTTGACAATTGCAACATTTGCAATATCCGATCGATTTAACCCCTGAATTAGAAGGACCTTGTGGTAGCACAACAAATCAAATGATTCAGTTAAGTTTCTCCATCATTACTTAGATAACATGAATTCATAATGCAATCCTTGTGGTAGCACAACAAAACTACACTATTTGTCCATTTATTTTAATGACATCACATGTCGTAGACCTAGGTTAATTTCTAAATCAAATAGACCTTGTGGTAGCACAACAAATCCATTTGAGATAAGAATTATCCTTAGATCTATAATGATGGTGGGTTATATGGATTATTCTGAATATCTCACGTTTACAACTTAAATTTTAAAAGAGGGTTTTTGAGTTGATTTATAAAAATCGTGCTATCAATAGTATTTCGATTTGAAGTATCATTATACTTAATAGAAATATATATATGATAGCATAGACCACAAATATCACATATGTGTAGAAACATTAAATAGGGATGATCATGAACTGCTTAAGCTACTATGGAATCATCGGAGCCAAACGATGATCCATAATAGAATCCTAATGTGAAAACAGCAACACTGGTTCCATTTGATGCGAGTCCTTCCTCCAGAGGTGTCTTCAGAAGATCACGTCCTCTAAACTTAATCCGTAACATTTAAATATAAAATTTAGGACTCGCAGGTCCATAAGTGTACATTTAAACAATAAGAAACCTTGATCTTATCAAGGGGAGTACAATCTTATAGGAAGGGAGAGAGTACATTTGGATTAAGAGAGAGTAGGACACGCAGGTTCTATTTAAAATACCAAATGAAATATGCATCGCATTCATTCATACCGATCATCACATGATAATACTAAGTCCATGATCATCCCACCATAAAACACATCACATGCATCACAATTATCACATAATTGCAGTTTGGTATTAAATTTTTATAAATATAAAATTATAATACCAATAAGTTTTCGAAATAACACTTATTTCAACATTATCAATAATATTCAATGCATTATTGACTAATGAAATAACTAAACCATTCAGTTAATCTAAATACTAATTTAAACAATTTTAACTGATAAATAAAATCAAGTTATGCATAAAATAAGTTTAAAACAATTTTAAACTGAATTGATTTAATAGGCAAGTTAATTATCTAAAACATTTTTAAATAATTAACTAAAACCCTATTTTCAATGAAACCCTTTAAATGAAATAATAGTCATTAAACAGTTTAATAACATGTTAATAATCATAAGAATAATTAATAACAATTATTAATTATTCCTATAATTTTTCTGTTTTAAAACAATTTTAAAATGGGCTGAAAAGGGCTTAAAATGGGCTAATAAAGGGTGAATGGGCCTAAACGGGTCGGTGAGGGGGGGGTCAGGTCCGGATCGGATCCGGGTCGAGCGCAGGTCCGGGCGGGCGGCCCGGCGGCCCATGCGACGGTCACCCCCGCCGCCCGATTAGGGTTACAGGCGGGGGTGCCGCCTGGTTCGACCCCGACCGGCAGGGGGAGGGGGTCGCCGGCCCGGTCGAAGGGCGGCGGGGCTCCGGCCGGCCCCCACGGCGCCGGTGGACGTCGCCGACAGCGTCGAACGTCGCCGGCGCCGCCCCAGACTCCCTGTTTGGCGTTTGCATGCGATCTCATCGCATGCCATGGCATTTTTGAGGGCAAGCCACTGTGGGAAGGCCACCGCCGGCCATGATGGAGCCAAGGCGGCGTCGGACGGCGTCGTGGACGTCCGCTAAGGTTGTTGGAGGCTTTCCAGACGTCACCGAACGTCTCGATCAAGCCATGATAATCCGATAATCCGATTATCCTTTCTTTCATGGCCGATCGACGACGACGCTGCTGCGATTGCCGGGCTTCACCAGACGACTCTGGTGCTCTCAACCGGTGATAGGAGGCCAGGGACATTCCCTGGAGCATCCGATCAAGAAGCTGCCTTCTACAAACCCCATGCTAATCTCCTCGACTACTGTTCATAACAGATGTAATGAAGATAAGCATCACAGAAGTATCACCGAACCTCCATGCACAATCGGAAAGAACTCGCCCATACTGTTGGAGGGTTCTTATGAAAAAAATTTAATCAGCCCTAATATTCGTACCCGCCAGTTCATCCATGAACAAAATACCCCCTTTTAAAAACCGGGATCAAATCCCAACAAGTTTTAGACCTTCTAAAAACGTGGGAACAATTCCCAGATTATTAAAATAATTTTTAGCCCAAGAACACGTACAATACGGGTTCTTCACGCATAACGAGAAAATCACACAAAACGATGCCATTTTACGATCGAACCAGCAACCTGGCTCTGATACCACTGTTAGGAATCGCCTAGAACGCAGCGGAGAATAAAATCGATTCCTATGTATCGATCGCTGGGATCGAAAAACGGACAATAAAATAAACGTGGGAAGAACAGTTCTTCACCTTTGCGGGGTTTCGAATCTCCCGTGGATGATTCCGACTCGGTAATCGCGCACGCGCACGATCTCTAGAGGTATCCACACGAGTTCCCGCTGCAGATGCGATTTCCTCCTCGACTTGAGTGCTCCGACTAGATCTCAAATCCACCATGCGCGGAGAGAGACAGATCTACTCCAAGAGAGAGAGAAGGAGAGAGAGAGAGGAGATAGAGAATTTGGGGTGAGTAATTCGTCCAACCAACCTTTTACCCCTCCCCCTTGGCCTCCTTCTATAGAAATAAGGATAAGCACAAGGATTAATTCTCATGATTATCCAAGAGTTTGGCCTTGGATAAATCTCCATTAAATCTTTATGTTTATCCTGCGGCTTTTCATAAAAACCCAGATAAGCATGAAATTTAACGTCTCTCACCGTCTGACGAGAACTCTTATGTGTGTGACCCTCTAGGCCCATATATCAGTCCGATTTCAGGCCCATTAAACTTAGAACTAATTCTATAGTTTAATATTTATTAATTAACATTTAAACATCATATGTTAAATGATTAATTTAATAAACAAGTGGATTATCATCTGATGATTAATTCACTTGGCCTTCTGATCATGAACAACACCAAACACTACCTTATGATCCCAGAAGATATAAGGGATACTGTTCCCTTTAATTGAACCTTTCCGTCTGCAGATATCGCACAGATAAAATCCTTCACTCATGCAATGTCCCAATAACGAAAGGGTATGGTTTTATAGTCAAACCCTCTATCGCATTATTTAGGTGGATTCCAGTACTCAGTTAATTTCTAGAAAGACATCTCTTTCATTTGACCCTGACCAGGGATTTCTGTGTACACATCCATAGGACATTCTCTCTCCAGTCTTATACTAAGAGTGAGTGATCCCTTGTTGTTCACTTAATTACCTTCGCAAGCTTTCCACTGTATCTGAGAGACCGACTATCGTGGGCTTAATGGTTAAAGTCCACAAGTCAGAGAATCAAGATACAATGGTCCACAAACAAGGTATCATTGGTGACTCAGGTCAAAAGACCAACTGTGCTACTGCAACGATTAAATTCCCTGGTTGACTAATAGGTATAATTACCATCCAGGAATTCTTATTTGGGTCTGTTCAGTGAACTCATTCTCTAATGAGCACCCACAAGTTTGTCTTAGTGTCACCACACGAGTGAATGTGAGATCATTCTCCCTCATCATATGAGCAGAAATAACTTGTGTCGATCTTATCGGATATTTAATGTCCATCTCAAATATCCTATGATCGAGAACTGTTTAAGACAAGTGACTGAGGATATTGATCTCACTATCATGATCTCATTATGATTCAATATCCCATACATTTGTCTACAGACTTTCATTACGATAGTTAATTTGCAAGAACTATAAATGAAGAAATGATTGCCTTTATTAATAATATGAACTAGAATGTACAATGATTGGCTTTGAGGCCACTCAATTCTATCAGATCTTATCGTATATTTAACGTCCAATTCAAATATCCTATGATTGAGAACTGTTTAAGAGAAGTGACTAAGAATATTGATCTCACTATCATGATCTCATCATGATTCAATATCCTATATATTTGTCTACGGACCTTCATTACGATAGTTAATTTGCGAGAACTATATATAATGAAATAATTGCCTTTATTAATGTTTTGAACTAGAATGTACAATGATTAGCTTTGAGGCCACCCAATTCTATCAGGAGCCCCTTCCTGTCCAGGCTCGGCTGGGCAGGAGTAACGTCGATCGAGTTTAGTCCCATCTAAGGGTGGGGAGCTTCTTTCTTGCAACACGAGGCTAGAGAAGGGTAACGCTGATCGAGTTTAACCCCATCAGAGTGTGGGAAGCCCCTTCCCTGTGAGATGAGGCTTAGTAGGGGTAATGCCAATTGAGTAGGCCTTACATCAGTCGTCCTTTTACGGCGAATGCCTTCTCGACCTATCTTTGTCAAAGATTTGCACATTCTATACAGGCAAATGATAAATTTATTAAGAAAGACTTGTCTAGGGATTATTGGAGAAATAGGTGCAGAGACTCTACGTTCCACTTATTATTGAGTAGCCGGCCATCTGTGCGGGCGAGGCGATACGCTCCATTGCCGTAACTTTTGATGACTACATATGGGCCTTCCCAGTTCGGGGCTAGCTTTTGCTGAGCTTCAAGTGGTCAAGAAGCATGCATGCTTCACAATACAAGGTCTCATAGTTGGAAGCTTCTTGATCGGACCTTCTTGTTGTAAAGCTGGGCCATCATGCGTTGGTAATTAACCATGCATATCCTTGCTTCTTCTCTGGCTTCATCTAGAAGGTCCAAGCTCTCTTTCAACCTTTGGTTGTTTGCTTCTTTGTCGAACTCCTGGACTCGGATTGAGGGCAGACCGACCTCGAACAAGATCACTGCATCAACTCCATGAGCAAGATGGTACGGAGTTTCACTGGTTGTTGGACGGGTGGTGGTTCTGAAAGACCACAATACCTTCGGAAGCTAGTGAAGCTAGTTCCGATCGCCTTGCAGTCATGTATTTATGCCTTTCATTATGGCTCTGTTGGCATTTTCTACTAGGCCCTAGGCCTAGGGATGTGCCACGAGTAAAATCGATGTCAAATATTAAAGTGCCGACACTGATCGGCGAACCACTGGCTAGTGAACAGTCATCCATTATCAGAGACAAGTACTCTTGGCACTACAAACCTATATCACATGGGAAAGGAGGAGGTTCCAGATGCTATCTTCCCTTGTTTTTGCCGTGGCTTTCGATTTCGGCCACTGCGTAAAATAGTCGATGGGGAAGGGTGTAACGACCCGCCATCCTATGACTGGAGACCCGGTCACTAAATGGATGTCGGCCCATTAACTGCGGGTTCACACTTGGATCTCACACAACACATCTGGAGGAGTAGGTGCTAAACAGAGCTAAATATAGCAACCACACGGACTACGAGGAGAACGAGTGCGCAGAAAGAAAGATAACAATGTCCGTATACAGTCCAACAATAATTACATGTCCAACAATTAAATAAGTACAGGCAGAAGGAAAGTACAACAACATCGGGGCATACCCCGGAACTAAGACAGCTGCTGGTCCGCACACCAAGAAGACACCACGCTTCCGCTCGTCACAAGGTCCGCACCTGAAACCGCAGGGAGTGAGCCACACCAGAATTGGGCTCAGTAGGGATCATCCGATCCCCCGCCTCCCACTCACACACCCACAAGTGCAACAACAGGAATATATGGTGATTAAGAAAAGCAGTAAACATAGCACTCAACCTGATAGGAACCGTACGATAAGCAGTGTAACAAGAACAGTACCAAGTAACCCGAAGAACCCAACACAAAGTCACGTCTCACAGTCAAAGTCCACGAAGCGACTGAACCACACTGTCGACCGAAGTCAAACGTCGCCTCCCAACACTACCACCACTGCTCACGCCTGTCCACCCCTACAGTGTTCCGGGGCACTGTAGGGTGAGGCAGTGAGCCAAACTAGGACTAGCTGGACTCAGTGTACCGCCACTGCCAGCTACGTGTGCACACAAGCAGTCTAGACTACTGTCCTACCACCGGATTGCCTCCACGCTAGGCCTCAGCGCTTCCAGGAGGGCCCTGGGGACCGGCGAACCCCCGTCAAGCCGAAGCTACAGGAACTACCCACAAACCCAACTCTCTCGGGCTGCGTCAGGCCAAAGGGCTAAGGGTACCACTCGTAACCTTGATCAAAGGTCACATCAGGCCCAGTGGCTAAAGGGTAAACCAACTCCCACCAGCTCCACAGCAAGAAACACGCCGGAAGCTATCACGACAAACGAGGGAAACCCCGACCCGCTGAGGACAAACAGCGATCCCTCGGATAGCACACCGGCTACTCCGGCCCGTCGGGCTCAAGGCGATCCTGCCTTCCTCAGCCAAAGGTAAAACACACAACATGTACCCCTTCTCCCACCGGTACAGACACCATGACCCTGTCCCCATCGGTCCATGGTGACAAACGTAAACCACAGTCATTCCGAATCCATATTCGTACAAGCACACACACAACATGATTCCATTCGTGCAGTAAACCTCCGTCTCAGCGTACAGTTGAAGCACACACACATAGATGATGAAATCTCATTCATGCAGAAGTCCTCAGTCTCAGTATACAACTCAAAGCATGCATCTGAACCATCCCACCGTGAAACATGTATCAAATAACCAGAGTTAAGCATTCCTGTCTTGAATCGCGTCGACCGAGGTCGACGCCATTCAAGCTCCACAGACGGGTTCATTAAAAGCCAGATTATCTCTTAAAATGCGTCCACCATTGAAGTCGCCGTTTAAAACGCGTCAGGGTGGCCCGACGCCATACAACCCAGAAATCCAGATTGCAGAACCCTTAAACGGGGCATTTCCTTCCTAAATGGTGTCATGATGGCCCGACGTCCTTCTGAAAGGCGTCGTCCATCCATGACGTCATTTAGCGCCAGAACCCCTAACTCAGGAAACCTCGAACAGGGAGGTTTCTGCCCTAAAACGCGTCGTACTGACCCGACGTCTTTCGGAAAGGCGTCGACCAAGCACGACGCCATTTAGCGCCAGAAACCAGGTTTCCTGGTTCAACCCGAGAGTTTCTCCCTTGAACCCCAAGCACCCGAAAAGCCCCAAAACCAAAAGGGGAAGATGAGAACGTCAAGCACCACGATCATGCTATGAAACCACATCCACAAACATCGCCATTCCCACAAGGAATCCCCCTAAACATGCTCAATCTAACCCCAAACACGCCACATCACGCCAAGAAGCAAACGAGCACACATGCAAGGTTTCGTCCCCCTACCGGTTCTTGAACTCCGCCAAGCTCCGTGCCGCCGTCCCGCCGCACCGCACACCGCCGCCGGTACCCTCGAGGACGCCGCCACTCCACCAGGACGTCGGCCGCCGTCCGGAGAGTGGAACACCGCGAAGGAAGTGGTGGAGGTAGAGGTGAGAGGTAAGGTGGTGTTGGAGTGGTGGAAGAGGAAGAAGAGGAAGGGAAGGGGAAGAAGAGCGTCGGAGAGGGCGAAGAGGGCGAGGAGAGAGAGAGTGAAGGTGAGAATGAGGGAAAGAAGGGGAGGCTCGCGGGGTCAACCAGAATCCCGCTAAAACGCGTCGATCGAGGCAGACGCCAATCAGTCTGACAGGACAGCCGTACTGACAGCGGTCTGAAACGCGTCACCCTCCACGGACGCCGTTCAGACGACAGGACAGGCCGTACTGTCAATGCTCTGGCGCCGTGCCCTGACATCGCAGATGTCGCAATCTGAATCGCGTCGACCAAGCTGGACGCCGTTCAGACGAAATGACAGGGGCCGTACTCTCGCGGCCCGAAACCCGCCCACGTGGCGCACACGTGGCACAACAACCAACAGACCTAAATGGCGTCCACACATCCTGACGCCTTTTGAAAGGCGTCGAGCAGTGCTGACGCCATTCAGCCAAGAATCTCAAGACCCCTCCAGGGTCCAAACCAGGGGATCCGGCCCGGACCCGACCCGAACACAGAACCCGAAACCTCAGTCCTTACAAAGGGCCCCAAGATGTCAATGCCCCACATCGCAAACAAGCTTGGTTCGGAGATGGCATGAAGTTCCTCAGTTGGAGCTCGGGGGATTGGGGCATGCACTTGATAGCCTGTACACTTTTTGAAGTAGTTGATGCAGTCTCGAGCTAGCGTGGGCCACCAGTACCCATGGTGCAACAAGGTGCTGGGTAGTGATTGTCGCCCACGTGGGTTCCATAGTCTCTCGTGGACCTCTGCGACCGCGTGCATCGCCTCTTGGGTTGGGGGGCATCGGAGCAAGGGTATATTCAGGGACTGGTGGTACAACTCTCTGCCGATCAAGGTGAACTGAGCTACTTGATATCTAATCCACTTGGCATTTGTCCGGTCAGTTGGCAGTTGGCCATCTCGCAAGAATGCCACGATAAGATCCATCCAGTAGGGCTCCATTCCTACTTGAGCCACCTATAGGTTGGATAGTCGATGCAACCACGTCTTGGACGAAGATCGTCTAGGAAACGGGTAATGCTATAGAGGTGATTTTATTCCCTTGGGACATGTGTGATTTCAAGTCCCTCAAGGGTAGAGACCACCTGCATAATCAATTCCTTGTACTACTTCATAATAGGGTCATTGGCCTCATATTCTCCCTTAGGCTACTGGATGATGAGCTAGGATTCGGAGAATACTTTGTTCTAGGTTGCAGCTAGGCGGAGGGCCACCTGGATTCCTATGAGTAACACCTTGTACTCTGTTACGTTATTCGTTACTCGGAACTAGAAATGGAGAGAGAATTGTAGACCTTCGCCTTTGGAAGCCTTCAAGGATCATGATGAGACTTGTCCCATAGCCAACAGCTCGAGAACCATTGGTGAAGATCAACCATGTCAGTCTGGGCTTGACCCTGACCACCTATTCTTGTGGGGGGAGGGTACATTCTGCAAGGAAGTCGACTGGGCTTTTATAGCCATCCTTGGTAAGTAAGAGATGTCAAACTCTGAGAGCTCAATCACCCACTTTATCATTCACCCTGAGACATTTGGTCGTTGAAGAAAATGCCACAGGGGGCAATTGGTGACGACCTTGATTAGATGCACCTAGAAGTATGGTTGTAGCTTTCGAGTTGCCATCCTAAGGACCAACCTGAACTTCTCGACAGTCTGATAGCATTGTTCAGCTCCTTGAAGAACCTGGATTATGTAGCAGACCGGTCTCTGGATTCCTCCTTCCTCCCTGACCAACACCGAACTAACAGTGTGGGGAGTTATAGACAAGTAGGGAGAGAGAGACTCTCCCGGTGTGGTTTTGAGAGGATAGGTGGAGTAGCCAAATACTGCTTTAGCTCATGGAATGCCTGCCTACATTCCAACATCAAACTGGTATGTCCCTGGGTGTCCGGTGGTTTATCTGTTACCTGAAGCAGCTTGAAGAAAGGTAGACACCACTCAGTGGCTCTTGAAAGGAACCGACTGAGGGCAATAAGGTGTCTCATCAGCCTCTAGACGTCATTTAGCCATGTTGGTGGTTCCATAGATAGAATAGCTTCGATCTTGTTTATATTAGCTTCTATCCCTCGATGGGTGACTAGGAAGCCCAAAAATTTTCTAGCCATGGCCTCGAAGGTGCATTTAGCTGGGTTGAGCTTCATACTATACCACTTCAGAGTGTCGAATGTCTCTATGAGGTCTTCAAAATGATCCGCAACATTTTCACCAACATGCTGTCTACATAGACCTCCAAACTTCGCCTGATCTGCCGATCAAACATGGTGTCGACGAGTCTTTGGTACGTTGCTTCGTCGTTCTTCAATTCGAACAACATTCGGGTGTAATAGTATAACCCCATGTTAATGACAAGGGCATTATGTTCTTCATCTGCAAGATTCATTTAGATTTGATGGTAACCCGTAAAGGCGTCGAGGAAGTTGAGTTGCTCCTGGCTTGCCGTGGTGTCGATTAGCTGGCTGACGTTGGGCAGGGGGAAGCAATCCTTAGGATGGCTTTGTTGAGGTTAGTGAAGTCGACGCCCATTTGCCACTTGCTTGAGGCCTTTTTCACCAGAACGATGTTGGCCACTCAGACTGGATATCGGACGTCCTGAATAACCCTTGCATTCAACAAGGAAGTTACCTGCTCTCTAATGGCGTCCTACCATTCTACGGTGAAATAGTGTTCCCTGTACTGGATCGACAAAATTCTAGGGTCAAGATGTAAGGACCCACAAATAAATTCTATTTACATGAAAAGTTTACTTATGATTTAGTGAATTTTTAATGCAATTAAATTGTTAATGAGTTTTGAAAAATGTATATAATAGTGAAAAGGACATATTTGTAATTCCTTAAAAAGTATAAATACAATTATGAAAAATTCATGTCTTATAATGCAGTGGATGATTTTTATAGGGTCTTAAATGAAGTTTTAAAGTTTGTAAAAGTACCCTTAAATGGCCAAAAAGGACCTGTACCGATTACTTGGTGAAGAAGTAGGGATATATGTATAATTATTTTAAAAGAATGGGTAGGGTAGCGGTTACTTAGCCCTTAAGGCCCTATTTGATTGTGGCTTAACTCGCGATCATCCTGAGGTTAACCTTTTTTTGGTTTGCATTGTCTCGAGGGTTAAACCCGGTATAACCCGGCTGTGTCCCGAGCCAACGTATCCCATTAGTTTCGTTGGGATACGGGTTATCATGGGCATGCTCCACCTTTTTGCCCTTCCGAGGCACTACTCCTGTGCGGCCGTGCTTTGGCTTCGCCCTTTTCCTTCGTCATCTTCTCCGGTTTCTTCAATGGTGCCGATCTGCAAATCTAAGCCCTAGGTTCATCTTCTCCCCTTCCTTTGACCGCTCGAGGCTGCCATCGTCCTATCCCCTCCCCTTTTGTCAAGTCCTTCCAAGTGCAATGCCCATGGTGCTGGCTGCCTTGAGCTTAGATGCCTTCATCTCGTCCTTTCTCTTCCCATGATGTATAGTTCCCTGCTTCTCTTCCTATATCTATGATGGGTGTGTGATGGCGGTTCCAAGGGAAGAAAAGGATCCCTTGTTCTACGCCAACCATTGCATCCACCAGCATCCATTCTGTTCGACATCCTACCTTTGAGACGATCCCCTCTTCTGCGAGCATCCCTTGTTTCCTCCTTTCTAGACCATGGAGTGTGATCCAAAGCACAGGTAAGTTGCCTGCAACTCAGACCTACAGAGGAGGGTTCATTCACAAGGTCCCAATCTTCTCCTTTCTTGTGGTGTTGTAAGGAAAATTGTTTAATATTTTTTTCCACCTTTAATTGGGTTTTGGGGATTAGGCTTTCCTTCATGCTTGTTCTTGCAACCCTTGCAATTTGGTAATTTTTTTTTAATACATGCATGTTCTTGCAATCCTTCCAATGTTACATTTTTTTTTTCCTGTTATATGCTAATGGAGTTTTGAGGATTAGGGTTCCATTCAAGCTTATTCTATGCAGCAGTTGCAATCTTGCATTTTCTTGATTTGGTTTGGGATTTTTGGGACTAGGGTTTCGTACATGCGTATTCGTGCAACCATTTCAATGTTGCAATGTTTTTGCTTGTGATATGCTAATGGGGTTTTTGGTATTAGGGTGATGTTCAAGCTTCTTCTTGCTGTGCACGCTTGACCAAGGGTTGGAATGTCCATCTAGTTAAAATTACTTCTTAGCAATGGCTTTCCTGTAGGTGTTCTTTTTTCTGTTTGCGCATTATTTCTGACTGGGATTTTTTTTTTCTGTTTGTAGAATATGACTTAAAAATTTATAATTGATTTCATTTTTTTTTACCCATGTACGCCTTAAATTTTAATCTCACACATCAGGACTTTTTTTTTTTTTTTCTGTTTGCACATTATTACTTATTGGGGTTATTTTTCTATTTGCACATTATTACTTGAGAAACTTTAATTCATTTAGGTCAATGCCCCTATATGCCAACCTATTTTAATCTCACAAATATGACTTTTTTTTTTCTGTTTGCTCATTATTACTTCCTAGGATTTTCCTTGTGTAATTTGCTTGCATATTACTTTAAGATTTTGGTTCTCATTCATGTTATACCCCCCACTTTTACAACCATCAATGAATTTAATTAATTTAAATTGGATCAATTAATTAATTATAATAATCTATGACTGAATTTAAGTAACTTGATTTTGTCCAATTAACCCAATTATGAAAGTCCAATAGCCCAATTATACTACTAAGAATAATCCACTAATTTAGTTCAAATTCTAGACAACAATATAGTAAAATAATGATAATTTTATGTAGAAAATTTTAATTAAGTCATAGTTGATATCATTGAAAAGAGCATAAAAAGATCTATAACTTTGTAGAAGACTATATTTACTAATTCATATGTTTTAGAGGCCAAAAATATCAATGATCAGTTTTAAAAAGGGCTACTCGTAGAGAATAAGTCCTAATCGGACTAGGATTTATATTAGGAAATAAAATATGATATAATTAAAATTAACCACGACCTGAAAAGTTATATGACATATGTGACTCGAATTAGAAGTAGAACATAATAAATTTCAATATAATTAAGATTCTAATTAATGGATAGAAAGTTATAATTGAAATCTTACTTGACCTAGTATTTTGTACACAGATTTATTTGACACAGTCCTAATATTTTAAGTATAACTCTGTGTATAAAATTTCAAACTAAATGAGACAAATTCCATTAGAGCGATGACTCAAAATTCTAGAAGTTTTATGAAGATTTTATATTCAAAATAAGTTGTTTACTAGACAAAATTAAGATATCTTTGGACGAGAAGAAAATCTGTTAGATTTCTGAGTTCAGAGTATTCAGGACAACATGTCAGTAAAATAGGCATAACTTTTTGTATGGATGTCCAACAATAGTGAGACTAGTGGCATTGGAAATATAATAAAAGGTTTTAAAATGTTTTAGAAAAAAGGATTTCCTATTTCAGACGTGTAAGGGTCAATGTTAAAGATCTTCAGAAAAGGAAACTGCAGGTGGCATGAACAGAGTCCGATTTGCACTGGGAAGTAACTTTGACTTGGAGATGGGGAGTAGGAGTTCGACTCCAGAAAGAAAGGGGGTATCAGTGGTTGTATTAGGAGGATAAATAAGCATAAATAGAACCATGGGGTCGTGCTCAAGACTCTATTGCATGTAGCTCTCTTCCAAAGGTAAGTTCATATGGTGTTCTTCAGAGAATAGAGTTAATTCATTGTTATTTCTTTTGGGAATTTGATTCTAATCAGGTTTTCTATTATTGGAGATTTAGAGAATGTGAGAAAGAGCTTAGAAAATTTAGAAAAGAGTTCATAAGAGGAAAAAACTATGGATGGATAGTAATGAAGCTATAGGAGAACTAAGAGCCGATCTTTCTTCAAAAGGTAAGTGGATAACTCTAAGCATTATCTATTTTGTATTAAAAATTATATTATTTTTAAAACCTTTTTAAATATAACCAATTTGTAAGAAGTTTATATGTCTACTTCATGATCATCAAGTTTCAAATTTTTGTGATATTGTTTACTATTTATTCAATGATTATTATCTCAGCCTATGCAATCTGTCCGTTCAATCTATTTTGTTTCTAATTATGATCACATGAGTTACAAATATTTTTTCTCCTTGGTCCGATGTCCAATTGAGCTACAAGTTATATATAAATCAATTTTTCATGTTATATTTATGTTCCATAAATTTCATAATTTTATAAATTCTTTATATATTTATTCCATAATATTATTCTCAGACTGTATAATTTATCCTGCCAGTTTTGAAATCACAACTTGTAAACCTTATATCTCACTTGATTCTTGTCCAAATCATACCAAATTTTGTGTAGATATTTATTATATTATCTTTGACCTCTCTGTAAAGTTTGATTATTATATGATCCCGTGTTCTATTTATTTTGTTCTCTTTTTTTATTTGCTGAAATTCTATTTAAGTCAGATTCTCCGAATCAAAAAGAGAATCCAAAATTATATCAAAGCAATCCAGAAATTGATGAAACTTTGTTCACACTTTAAATATGATATTTTACATGTTATCTATACTTGATAATTTTTTGAATCTGTTTGAGATTATTCGGCCTATTGGTTAATTTATTAGCTCAGAAAATTAGTTTCAATAGCCGAAAAATATGTTTGTTATTCCTAAAATTCTAAGAAAATTCATTTGACTATCGTTTATGTCCAAAACCCTATTTTTATCACTTTTACTCTGATTATTTATCTATATGACCATGTTGACTCTTTAAGTGCTATTTTGTATATAAAAGTATGTATTTTAACTCTTATACGTAAGTATCACTATGCCAAATTATTTTTCAGATCTATGTTCATTATGAAATCTGTAAAAATATATTTGTGCCATGTTTGTTTGATATATATTTGGATATTGCCATCTTAAGGAGATTGGGGCTCATTCCACAAGCGTTCGTAGATGAGTTCTGTCCGTGAGCAACGGAAAAATCATGGTGATTGTGTTCTGTTTGCAGTTTTCCTAGGTGGAACCATAAACTCCCTAGTTATGCATGTGACAGGATCTTAGCATACTTGCCTATATGCTCTTATATTTGTTTGTTCGGCTCTTTATGTGGTGGTTGGATGCATATCTATTTGATATGTTTGGATTTGATTTGTTTGGCACATAAATGTAAAACATAATTTGTTGTTTAGATTCATTTGATTCAGCTTATAATATATTCAGTTTGTTGTTTTGACATCTATACCCAGTGATTTTGATCTCAGCCTATTTGATTAAGAATCAATATTCATTTTGATTAACTATTCTGACAATATAAATTCTGATTTAATAAACTACCATGACATGATAAATTTGTTATACGTTCAGTTCGATATGTTCAATTTGATATACGATATGTTCTGATTATGTCATATATACTATATGTTAGTTGATTTATTCATTCTATTAGAAAACACATTTGATTTGATAAGTTTATATCTGACCACGTTTTATATCATATTCTTATTTGAGCTATATGTAGAACTGTGTAAGATTATGTTTAGTATAATTGTATAATGTGATTTATAAAATTTACTATATGTTAAGTCATGTGGATGGTTTAAAGCCTACTGATAAACCCTATTAATATTTTCAGGGTCTGAGAAAGAGAATTTGAAATTTTGAGGAGTCTCCTAATTGAGGCATTTGACATCTTCAGGAGGTAATTTAGATTTAAATTTATATCTTTGATGTAGTAGGGATAATGCAAGATTGATGTATTTTTCTTTATTTGATGAGACTGAGAATTTATTTACAAATTGATGGATATTATAATTTGTGAACTTTGATATTGGCTATATTTGGATATTTTGGATTACTTGATGGTTATGACATTTATTTAAATCGTCTTATAGTTGTTTAGCTCTCATATCTGTTTGTTATGGTAGAATTTGTTCCGAAATTACGCGGTCGGACTCTGAGTTGAAAAAAAAATGAACCGGATCCGGGGCGTAACAATTTAGGCCTGTACCCGTGTTATTTTAATCTCACAGATCATGACTGATTTTTTTCTCTTTGCACATTATTACTTACTACTACTGGGTTTTTTTTCTATTTGCACATTATTACTTGACAATTTTTAATTGATTTAGGTTAGTGTCCTTATATGCTAACTTATTTTAATCTCACAGCTAATGACTTTTTTTTTCCTGTTTGCACATTATTACTTACTGGGGTTTTCTTCTTGTGAAATGCTTGCATTAGTACTTGGAAATTTTGGTCTTGAATTAGGTCAGTGCCCTTATACCCATTTCATTTAAATCTCATAGATTATGACTACTTTTTGCTCTTTGCACATTATTACTTACTGGGGTTCTTTTTTTTGTTTGCACATTATTACTTGAAGTACCCCCTATTGGCGCCTTATCACTTTTGCACAAATCACTTGCAGGTTGCTTGTCCATAGTTGATCTTCCTTTCCTAGTTTCCTAATAACCTCTATATCCATTTACCTTTTCTTTTGCATTTTATTGCCAATCTAATATCCCTTATGTAGGTTCAAAGTTCAAGTGATCTATTTGCATGTATTCCTGATTACCCATTCTCATTATATATGGTGTATGATAAGTCCACAATTTTACATAAATAACAGCTGAAAATTACATACTTTGCTATCAATTTAACAGACAAAATCACATGGAATGATAGATAAACCATTTGCACATTCAAAATCTGAATTTCAAATATCATCACTCCATGGATGGAATAAGGGTAGCAACTCCATTTTCTCAGCAATTATTTAATGCGCAGTTGAATGATTTGCGGCTATAAGAACTTAACTGTTATTTTATGTGAAAACAGGACGTGAACAAGCAGATGGCATAGTGGTTGGACCACCCGAACTTCAAGGAAGCAACCAGGATTCGAATCCTGGCAAAAACAATATTTTATTTTCGTATTTTAGCTTCAACTGGGGCCCACATGCCAACTAAGAGAGAAAGGAGGAGGGAATTCTGAAACTCAAAAAAAGGAGGATCCATTTCAAAAATTCGAAATTCAAAATACCAATTAATGAGCTTAATGAAAGGATTTTTAAAATTCAAATCCTCCCCTCTTTCTATAAAACCAAGGGAAGAAGCCAAAAGGAGGACACAAGAAATTTTCAAGAATTTTTAATCTCTCTCCCACAGTTTTTTTTCCCTCTCTCCCGCAACCTCTCTTTCTCTCCCTTATTCCTTCTCCCTCTCCGTTTCCCAGCACCGCTTGGCCTCGAAGTACTTTCCTTCCAAAGTTCCTATTCTCTCTCCTCTCCTCTCCTCTCTCTCTAGTTCTTATCACCGTAATCTTCCCCCTCTCTCCCTGTTTCTCAACTTCTCTCAGCCGAACCCTTCCTTCCTCCTCGCTCTCTCCAGCACCCTCGATTCTTTTCTCTGCCTCCCTCTCTCGGTTTTCTCTCTTTCTCTCCCTTATTACTTCTCTCTCCCACACGTCTCTCGGTTTTTTCCCTGGTTCCCATGCGCCTCCACCGACGAGGAACGTCTGCTGAAGTTGCTGCATGCCCCCACGTCTCTCCAGTGAGCAACCACACCAGCCGCTGCACCCGGCGTTGAAGCCACACCAGCTGCTTCGACGTGCAGCCACGCATGAGCTGCATGCATGTACGCTAAAGCCTACCCGGCCTCCACGCACCAGCCAGCAGCTGACCTTCTCCACCCGGCTGCCTCCTCCACGCACACCAGCATCCGGCAAGCTTCAAGCGTCTTATGCAGCAGTTCCACGCGCACAGCCTGCATCTCTGCGGAGAAGCCTCCACGCGGCGAACCAGCAGACCGGCAACTCCTTCCTCCAGCGCATAGCAGCAGCCTGCTTCTTTCAAGACCAGCAGCACCTTCTTCTTCTCCTCCACGTAGCCAGCACCAGCAAGAGTTTCTAAGCAGCTTCCAAGCAGCTTCACGCATGCAGCCCAGCCGCCAAGCTGCATCCTCCACGTAGCCAGCTTCATCCAAGCTTCCTCCTGCCCAGCTAGCACCTGCACAAGCATTCAGTGGTCCACTGCACCACTTTCTCCTTCGCTGGTCCACTACACCGGCAGACCCCCACAAAGTTCCGACTGAAGCTGCTGTTGTGTTGTTCTTTCTATTACTAGTATTGGTTATTTAATTAGGGGTAGTGTTGGTTATTTGATGTTTAGGTATTGTTTAATTAGTTATTGGTTATTTGATTAGGAGTAGTTATTGATTAGTTGTTATTTAATTAGTTATTAGTTGTTTAATTAAGTTATTTGATTCATGATGATTAATAGTTTTAAACAATAGTTTGTTTTTGTTGTTATAATTTTTAGTTGTGCTTATTATTTTTTCTATATGTATTTGTATTTAATTTTTGAAAAAGAAAAGAGAAAAAAAAAGATTTGTCTAATTTAAGCAATTATATTTTTAGGTAACATTAGTTAAGTTAGTTCTAGCTTAAATAAGTAATTAGTTTACTAAAAATCTCACTTATTTTTAGATTAACTAAAGTCCAAAGTTTTCAAAGATAAAATTCTAACTCCCTGTGGATCGACTCGGACTCATCGCTATTAATTTCCAAAATTTGATTTGAGTGAGCCGGATAAATTTAGATTGAACGTTTTCATGTGTTTAACGACGCACAATTCGAAACGATCAGTGTATGACTACTAACTGTCAACTGTAAGTGTCATTTACATTTGCATCCGTCACTGACAATTTACGTTCGCATCTGTCACTTGTCAGGATGTCTCAGTTAGGTAAAAACATAATCTTTTGCATAAATTGTCTTTCCAGTTGGAAAACTTGGTCTCGCATGTTTATGTATTTCCTCTAAACGAGGCACGCATACATCATGTGATACTGTACTAACCTAAATGTCGTACCTTACTTTCTACTTTAATTTCTTAGACTCTAGAGGGAAGGCTCAAGTCTCTAATTGGACCCCCCGTTAGGATAGGATACTAGTTAACTTGTTAGTGGATCAATACCACAAACATCATTGCCATCAGAGGACTTTAAAAAAGTATGTTTGGACTGAGATCATGGTCCCCTTTAATGAAGCCACACATCTTAACATGGACTAGGACAATCTGTCTAATCGTTAGAAGAATATTAAGAGAACTTACCAGAAGTATCTACAATTGATAGATCATAGCCGTTAGAGTTGGGATGACAACACCAACATGCCCATCCCTTCTAAAAATGATGGATGGGAAGAGGCTATTGCGGTATGTGTGTAGACTCCCCTAATTTCAATAGTTTGACGTAGTACATGTGTAAAAAAAAAAAAATCTTTTAATTTTTTCCCTTTTTGTAGAATCAAACCCTGATTACAAGAAATACGTCAGAAAGCCCTTCGAGTTGAAACAGGAGTTGGATCTCATATGTGGGAAGAATACGACTCAGGGGAGTCTATTTTTTGGTTCAAATCAAGTTGTTGACCTTGAACGTAGGAGATCATTTGGTGACGAAGAGGAAAGCCATACATCGATACCGGCACAGCCATAGCCACAGCCACACCTAGAGTCATATACATAGTCATAGTTTAGTGCCATGGGTGTAGATTCTTTCGATGATGAGTTCAATCCTTTTGACTTGTCCACCTTGCAACACCAATCTTTTTCCGATATGCTCAGACACTCCTCCTACACATCACACTCCACAACTAAGAGGCCCAACTGATGATGAAGCAATCTTCCATCTTAAGAAATGAGCCAACCCTTCTTCATCCACAGGAGGAAAGAGGCACATCAAAAGGATTGACTATGCATCTGACTTGTTGAGGGAGTACACTATAGTTAACAAAGAGAGGCTACAAATGCATGAACTTTTGACCTCTCGATCCTCCTTATCACAATTGTATGCCCACGAGGAGCAGGCAGTTCAAGAGTGTATACTTAAGTTGAAATCTTTGTCGGGCATTACTCGTGACTTACTTACTGTACAACAGAGCTGGTCTCTTCATGGAGCCGAGGAATCGGGTGGTCTTCTTGGCGCTAGATGTTGAGGACAAGTTGGGATGGATCTACCACTAGATTAAAGCTGGCCCTACACTACCCAGTGATATTTTCATGAATTATGTGACTTTTATTTGTACCTCTAAGTGACACTGTTCCCCATTTATGAACATGTTATGTTTGTGAGCTCTTGTAGGACTACAATGTTTGTTGTTTTCCCTTTCCATGCATGCGTTGTACTGTATTCCCCTATGTTGGACTTAAACTACATATATCTTGCTTTATATTACATGTCTTTACTGCAGGATATTGAGTACCTCCAGAAATGGGCAAGTATAAATGCTATGTAGTATGGGTTGGGCACTGCCTAAGTGTGTATTACAGTTGGGTTGAGTGCTATACCCAAGTAAATGGTTATCTAGGTGCCAATCTTAAAGGATTCACATGGATTGAAGAGGCAAATGATGCATTGGGGGCATCATGGCTGGGAGTTCTATTCCTCCATTGATGGCGGTACGCACCAGAGTTGAGGAACCTCATGTGCCTCCAACAATGGGGAGGAATCCCACATCAGTACTAATGTAGAATGTTGTTGTTGTCTCTATTTGCATCATGTTACTAATCTTACTGATCTTGTTCCTAATCTTGGTTAACCTAGTTATTGTATTGGCCTGTGCATAGACACTTGCATGATGTACTGTTATGTTTTCATGTTTGCTTTCTTGGACTAGTTTACTATTATGTCTTGATGATGCACTATTCTCTGTTTTCATCTTTGTAATGTAGGTTCTATATGTTAAAGATACTACTCTTAATTGTTATCCTTCTTCTACTTAACTTATTTCCTTTAGACCCTACCTATGATTTAGTGCCAAGGACATTGAGGTGGGTGTAACTGTAGGGTATCCGCATCCAGATTGGCACCACATAGTAAGGGAGATCATTCAAGAGGAGAATGAAGTCTTCCTTAAGTTCGACTAGCTTATAATGGAAGAGCTAGAAGGAGAGCCTGTGCAAAATGTGCGGGTGCCTAGATCGATGCACACCTCAACTTATACAGGTTGAGTGTGGGTCGAGCACATTTCAAACGGTCATAAGCCTTATTGCTACAACATGTTTAGGCTCAATTTACAGATAGTTATTCATTTGAAGCACACCTTAGCAGGGAGAGGTTTGATTTGGGACTGTTGAGATGTTACTACTGGTGAACAACTAGCCATGTTCCTATATGTTATAGGTCACAAACTTACTACGTAGGCTGCATGTGAGCACTTCCAGAACTGGTCTTAAACCATTAGTCAGTATGTCAGCCGTGTCATCAAGGCTGTAGTTGATCTTAGGTTTGAGTATATTCAACTCCCAGTGAATGTGGAGGATGTACACCTGTTCATTTGTCACAATCCGAAGTTCTACCCCTTCTTTCAAGTAAACCATGATTCCTATTTTCAACATTATGATTTTAGTGGAAGCAAATAATGTAACTTAATAGTGTCATTGTAGGATGCCATTGATGCAATTGATGGCACCCACATCCCTGCACATGTTGCCAAGTCGAAGCAATGTTGGTATCAAAATCGTAAAGGTGAGGTAAGTCAGAATGTCATGACAACAGTGCCCTTTGATTTACAATTTCTTTATGTCGATGTGGGTTGAGAAGGTGCCACTGGGAATCAGAAAATTATTTTAAGAGTGTTAGAGAGGGGTGGCTTCAACGTACCACAAGGAAAGTATTACTTGGTTGATTGTGGTTATGCAAATATTGGTAGATTCCTAGTCCTGTACTATGGAGAGAGATACCACCTAGAACAATATCAAGGCCATAGTAATGCTCCGTACAGGAGCATGCGGCATAAATTTAATCATCGCCATGCACAAATCAGGAATTGTGTGGAGTGTGCCTTTGGCATCTTGCAGATGCGTTTTACCACGCTCAAGAAAGGGAACAAGTATCCTTTTCATACTCAGTTGTACATCATGCTGGGACGTGCTGTGGTCCACAACTTCATCCGTCAGGAGCAAAGACATGACTTCTACTTTTTTCAGAATGTTGTAGGGGAACATGGTGTAGGTGATGATAATGTCGATCAATCAATTCTCACCCCAGCATTTGAGATGAGAGCAGGGGAGGTCTTGAGGATGAACATCGTGCGTTAGTTATGGGAGGCAAAATAGGATGCTAATCTATCAATCTTGGTCTAGGTTTCTATGAGTGGGATCCTTTCATCATTCCATCAATCTTTTCTTTGGTAGCTAATGTGGGTGTTTGAGATGTGTTGTTGGACACTCCTTAAGAAAACTCTTTGTCATATTCTTACGAACTTTGAGTATGTAATCTTCACTCGTATTCTATGTTGTCTTATCTTTGTTCCTAACCTATGCTGTCTTCTTACATGAATTCGTGCCAATTCACTCCTTATCCTGTAGCCACTAATTTTGTCCCTAATATGTATGTCAGACTCAATGTACATAGGTGGCAAGCAGGGCATCAATTGCAACCCCAGTTGCGTCACACATAATGGGTACCGATATGCATAGTTGGCGATGGTGATATTGTGCTATCCATGATTTTGGGATGAGGGAGATGATGAGGGCAAATATGAGATACGTAAGTACTTGGATGGCCTTCATGGCTGTTAGTATTATATGGTCTCAAAGCCAATCCGATACTATGTACTTATTCAGATTATTAATAAATGGAAATAATTCATTGTGTATAATTAATTCGATCTGTGTTTATCGTATCACGATGAAGTCCATAAACATGTGCAATAGCCTTCGGATTATGATGAGATCATAATTACGGGACCGAAGACTTATAAACACATGTTCTTAATTGTTCCTAGTCATAGGATGTTTGAGATAGGACATTAAACATCCGGATAGACTAGTATAGGTTACTTCAACTCATATGATGAGGGTGACTGATCCTATAAGTCACTTGTGTGGAGACACTATGCTGGACGTATAGGTGCTCATTGGCGAATGAGTTCACTGAACTGATCCGACTATGAATCGCTGGATGGTAATCACCTCACTGTTAACCAACTCGATTCATTTGTCACGATTGCGTGGATGATCCTTGGAACTGAGACTCCAAAGATATCATGTTGGTAGGTTTCTGAACTTTGACCTTGACTAACGAATCCCTAACTATGGGTTATCAATAAGTCAAGCGATCGGGTTCAGGGAAATGCCCCCGAAGGTAATTGTGTGTTCAATACGGGATCATCCGCTCTCGGTAGTTTGAGAGAGAATGTTCCGGGAATGATGCGCTTAAAGTCCCTGGCCAAGGCGGACTCTGTAATCGATAAGGAGTTATCGGATTCAGATTAGCGGCATCTGATTCAAGTGAATCGACCAAATAGGGTTTAACAATAAACCATGCCCTAGGTCGATCCGGGAACATTGCACGGATGAAGGATTATATCCGCGCGTTAACCGATGACAGAAAGATTCCAATAGAGGGTTGCGATAACCCCAGTGCCATCTAGGATCACGCGATGTTGCTTGGCATCCAACGTAATCGGCAGTCCGTCCGAATTTATTGTGGGACATTAAATTCGGCTGATTAATTGAATATAAGGATATTAATTAATTCAGTGGGTCAGTAAAGGGTTACTGGACTTAATGAGCTATTAACTGGACTGGTATTTGGGCCTAGAGGGTCACACGCAAATAGTTTTCAAGTCGATGGATAATCCGACAGGATTTGGGATAAGTCTAGGTTTTAATGAAAAACTGCAAACAGACTTATTATAAAAGAACGGATTCTACGTCGGGGGCCAGCAACCCTTACCTAGCCGTCATTCGTTCTTTCTCTCTTTCTCTCTCTTATGGGCGTGTGATTCTCAACTACTCCACGTTCCGTCCGACGGAAGAATTAGAATCCGCATGCTGCGGCGGATTACGTGTAACGACCCGTCACCCTATAATCGGGGATCCGATTACTAAATGGGTACCGAATCATTAAATTGGAACCAAACCAGGATCTAAGTAAGTTTGGGAAATAAACAATAAACTAAGCTAAACATTACATCGCATTGAATTGAAGGGAAAGTGCAAAAATTAAAAGTTATTACAATGCGACTTGACAAAGCAAATAATTACATTTTCCAACTGAAAAGAAGTAATTAAGCATACAGGCCAGAAATAAAAAGAACAACTACGTCGGGGCATACCCCGGAACAACCGCTGACCGCGCGCGGCCCACAACAGCACACTCCACGCTAAGCCTGCCTGGAACCCTCACCTGAAAAACCGCAGGGGTGAGTCTCAACAAAAGATTCAGTAGGGATCCTTCGATCCCCACTACCCACACATACACCCACAAGTGCAATTACCAAGATACAAGTAAACAAGGTCAGTAAAGCTGTAACACAATACCCTTAATTCTCGATATAAACCACATGCATTTGGAATATAACATGCATATCACAGAAATCATTCTACCAAGGAGCCCACAACTCGGGTCTCGGCAAAACGTGTCAACTACGTCTCCGAAAGTGGGAGACACCGACCCGTTGAGACCAAACAGTAACCCCTCGGATAGCACGCTAACTACTCCGGCCCAACTGGCTCAGGTGGTTACTCCTTCCCCCAGCATGAGTGACACTCCAAAGGTACCACTCCGACACTGGTACAAGCTAGCTAACCCCGGGGTTCACCAGGTGACCCTCTCTCACTAGGCGTCACCCCGCCTCTGCTCCCGTCAGCGCTGTGTCCCTCCGCACCGACACAGGGTGTCAAACGCTACAACTGTCACTCTAGGTCCACAGTAACACAAAACACGGTACGGTGCTATGCGGTCACGTGAGAAGTCCACGGTCGCACGACACCCAACGTAGTGCCATCCGGTCATGAAGAGTCCATCGTCATCGAGTGTAATAAAAGCATGCTTTTAACCAACTATCTAGCAGTGTAAACACATTTTACTGGCATGGATTAGTGTGGTTCTGCCTTGAATCGCGTCGACCAAGGACGACGCCATTCAAGTCTCCTAAACTGGTTCATGAAATCCCGGCCTCAGAACCTGGCATAAAACGCGTCATCCTGGGAAGCTGCCTTTTCAAAAGGCATCTGCGTCCTCAGACGCCATTCACAACGAATTCCGAGATTGCAGAGACCTCAATCGGGGTGATTTCCTGCCTAAATGGCGTCATGATGGCCCGACGTCCTTCTAAAAGACGTCGTCCATCCATGACGTCTTTTAGCGCCAGATTCCCCGAACTGATAGAGATTGGGTGGAACGATTTCTGCCAAAAAGGCGTTATGATGTCCCGACGTCCTTCGAAAAGGCGTCGTCCCTACATGACGTCTTTTAGCGCTAGAAGCCGAGTTCTGTCCCCAGCCCGAGGGCTCCCTTTTCACCCCTAAATGCCCCAAAATCAAACCAAACGGAGGAGGAAGAGGGGCAATCTAAACCATCACAAAACCACATTCACAGAAGCTCCCATTCCCATCAAGAAAAAGCCCCTAACATGCTCATTCTACCCAAAAACCACAGATTCGTAGCATGCTTCAAGCGGGAGAACATGGTTCTAGAATAAAACACTACGGGAATCGTCACCCTACCGATTCTTGAACTCCTCCTGGCTCCGCCGCCAAACCGTCGCACCGCAAACCGCCGCCGGTACTCCGAGGACGCCGCCACTCCGCCGGGACGTCGGCCGCCGTCCGGAGAATGGAATGCCGCGAAGAAAGTGGTGGTGGCAGTAGTGAGAGGTGGAGAGGTGGAAGAGGAAGAAGGGGAAAAAGGAAGGGGAAGAGTGGGGAGAGTGGGAGGGTGGAGAGGGTGAGGAGAGAGAGAGTGAGGGTGAGAATGAGGGAAAGGAGGGAAGGTTCGCGGGGTAACCAAAAACTAGGTAAAACGCGTCGGGATGTACTGACGCCTATCAGATGACATGACGGGCCGTTCTGACAGAACTCTGAAACGCGTCGCCCAAGGCCGACGCCATTCAGACGACAAGACCGGCACCGTACTCTGACACCGCAAGGTTTGCAGTCTGAAACGCGTCAACCATCGTGGACACCGTTCAGACGACACGACTGGCCCGTACACTCGCGACCCAAGGCCAGCCCACGTGGCAACCGTGTGGCACAATCTAAAACGCGTCTGCCATTCCGGACGCCGTTTAAACCGCGTCGAGCCTGGCTCGACGCGAAGCAGAACAGGGTCCCAGCCCCGCTAGGGCCCAAACTACAGAGTCCGACCCTGAAACTGACCCGATAACCGGATCCGAAACCTCAATCCTTACATTACGCGCAGCCAGACGGGATCTACGAACGCTGCAGCGAGCGAGGAAACGAGGACGATCCATCGCGAGGAGAACCGCGTGGATACCGCTAGAGGTCGGGCATCTGCGCGACTTGTGGCATCGCTCCGACGGAACCGGAAAACGAACGTGGATTCGAATCCGCACAAGGTAAATCCGATTTACTCCGGTATTGTTTTGTTCATTGAAATGGGACAGATCCGATCCCGAATATTTTATTTCCCTACGTTTTTCGGTCGGATCTCGACACAGCGATCCCAATAGTGGCGTCAAAGCCAGGTTATCACTGTGTCCTTCGCCATTTCGAATTCCGAAATTTAATTATCTAGTCATATTCCATGCATATTTTATGATTATGTTGGAGAAATAATATTCATGAGATGGATAAAATTAATTAGATTAATTTTATTTCTGCAAAATCGTAATTTTATTGGGTCTCTCGTGTTCTTCGTGGGACGAAGAACATCGCTTGTAGGGTGAAGTTCGGATAATCACATGTGATACGAATCTGCTGGGAAAAGTTTTTTGGTAGAACCAAGTGATCCCACCGGCCACCGCCAACATCACCCTTGGCTCCGGCAGGGGCTAGCCGGCGATGACCGGCCGGAAATAGTCTCTCTTTCCCTCGGTTATGCGCAGGTTTGGGAGGGGTTCAGAACCTCTTTTTAGGGGGCAAGGCCGAGTCAATGGCGCCGTCCGACGCCGGCGGCGTGACCAGCGACTGTCCGGTGCCCGCCCGGGGCCAGGGCGGTCGCCGGCCGGGGGCTTTCCCCCTTCCCCCACGGCTTCCCTGTCCCCTGCGCCGCCGGAGCTGGAAGGGAAAGGGGGGGGGGGAGTCGGGCCCGTGCGGCTAGGGTTTCCTAGCCGCACCGGTCTGAGCTGGGCTGGACCGGGCCCGGGCCGGGCTCGAGCCCCTGGGTGCCCTGCTCAACGAGCCTAGCGCCCCTGGTCCGAGCCCATGGCTCAGCCAGGCTGAGCCCTGGTTCGGCCAGGGGTGGGCTGAGTCACCTAGGTGATTTTTTAAAAACCTGTTTAATAAGATTAAATTGTTTTTAAACTTTATATTTTCAAAAATGCTTTGAAATTAAATTTCTTATTCAATTTAACCCTTTTGAGACCCATTGCAATTGATTAACATCATTATCTTAATTGAAGTTTATAGTTATAATTAATTATTGATTTAAATGTTGAATTGATGATTATTTATAACTAGATAATCTAAATGTTAGATTTTAATAAGATAATGATTAATCTAGTTGTTTAATGACTTTATTAATCTAATAGTTAGATTAATATTGTCATATTTGTATGGAATATTCTAGATATGTAAATTTTGGAATTTTAATGCATATTATGTGTTATCATGCTTGTTTAAATTCAATTTAAGTTAAGCATGCATAAATTGATTTTCGAAAATTCTAAATTCTCCAAAATTTTGTTTGGTCCCTGGTTTTATGAAACCTAAAAATATTATTATTTTTAAAAATTTTATTTAGCCATTTGATGTGCAATTCATGTGTGGTTTGTTTAACTAAAACACATGGTGGTCATGGACGTGCATTAATTGTAGATATGGAATGTGATTGTGTGGTTTGTTATTTATTAATAAATAAGAGGTCTGCGAACCTCTCCCTCTTATATTCCAATGTATTTCTACCTCCCTCCTTGATGTAATCGCCATAAGGCTTCCTCCTTCTATAAATTATTTTGTAATTATGAGTTATGAAGTAATTTGATCGAGGCGGCTGCGCGCGGAGCGAGGATGATCCACAACTGCCGACCAGATGAAAATGAAGGAGTTCATTGAATCCATGGGTTTGCAGACTCATGATATAAGTTGTTATATTGTGTATGGGTGTGAGTTTGACTGTCTGGCTCAAGTCAAACCAAAGTGCCATCCATGACCACACTAATGACATGTATGTGATGCATGTGCTTAATATTTGCTAAGTTATTAGTATTAATAATATATTTGATATATTTAATACTATCACCTAGGATGAGACCAAACTAAATATATAAAACCTTCGTTACAAACTCTAAGCTGTAGCGCGAGTCATTGAGAATGCACCGCGTGGCTCTTCATCAATATGATCAATAGAACTTAATTCAGTGATGGCAGATACTATGTGTTTACCCGAGGTCTGCCATTGTCTGTTGAGAGGACTGTTGATCATGGCATTAGATGTTTTTGGATAAAAGTAGAGGAACGATATAGTTATCCACGTGTTTACCCGAGAACTATATTTCTACTTTACTCTGTCATGTATTGATGGTAAACTTAGACCGGGGATAATGGTCTACTGTGTTTACCCGGGACCATTAAACTTGGGAGCCGAAATGTGATCGGATATTACAAGGAGTTGCAATTATCATGAGATCATTGCTCTGAGATAGCGGTATGATACTACGTGTTTACCCGAGGTCATACTGTGATGCTTGGAGATTCTGATCCCCACTAGGAGACAGTCGGCGTCTCCCGTTCTGTATATCTGAATGTTATACAGTCCGTCGAAAATTAGTGGGAGTAAAACTAGATAATAAAAGACCATATCTTGTTTTAGTTAATCTGAATATCTGCTAATCATCAATTGATTATCTCCTGTAGGCGAGAATGTCGCATCATAACCCGTTGTGAGGCATACTTGATGCCAACCGTTTGACAGGCACCAACTACTCAGACTGGCTCAGAAACCTGAAGATAGTCCTCAGGTCTGAGCAGATTGCCTACGTCTTGGATAATGAACCTCCTGCTGAACCAGCATTAGATGCTCCAGAGGAGGAAATGATAGCGTATGAAAAATGGAAGGAAGATTCCACTATGGCCCAATGCTACATATTAGTCTCTATGAGCAATGAGTTGCAGAGGCAACATGAAGAGATGGATGCTAGATCCATCATGCTCCATTTGAAGGAGCTATTTGGTGAGCAGAGCAGAATCGAACGATATGAGATATCAAAGAATCTGTTTAAGGCTCAGATGGCAGAGGGAACTTCAGTACAGAATCACGTGCTGAAGATGATTAAGTGGGTGGAGAGGCTTGATGCTCTTGGGATTACACTTCCCAAGGAGATGCACACAAACCTCGTGTTGTCTTCACTTCCACCGTCATATGCTCAGTTCATTGTTAATTTTAACATGAACAAGATCCAGACCACTTTAGCTGAACTGCTGAACATGTTAAAGACTACTGAGGGGAACCTTGTGAAGGATAAATCCTAAGTCTCATGGTTGGTAAGACCAACAAAAAAAGACTTGCAGTCTAAGCTTTTTGAAAGAATAAGAACAAGGTTCAGAGAAAGGCAAAGGTTGTCAAGAAAGACAAAGGTAAAAGTGCTGAGAAAGGTGATTGCTTCTACTGTCACCAGAAAGGGGATTGGAAGAGGAATTGCAAAGAATACCTCAAAGACAAGGCTCAAAGAACTGTGAAGCAGCAGGACACTTTAGGTATCTATATGATAGATGTAAACTTGTCAATAAGAGATTGTACATCATGGGTATTAGATACTGGATGTGTATCTCATATCTGTAATTCTATGCAGGCATTGACAAGAAGGCGTAAGCTGAGGACCGGTGAGGTGGAGCTGAGGCTAGGTAACGGCGCAAGAGTTGCGGCGATCGCTGTGGGGACAGTGAAGCTCAAGTTACCATCTGGAGACACATTTTTATTAGATGAATGTTATTATGTACCTAGCATAATAAGGAACATCATTTCTATTTCATGCTTAGATAGAATTGGATACAATTTAAATTTTGAGAACAATAGTTGTTCAATTTATTTCGAAAATAAATTAATAGCTTCTGCTATTTTGTCCAATGGTTTGTATCTATTAAATGTGTCTCATGATAATTTACACATCGGTTCTTCACTTAAAAGAAGTAATTATGAAATGAACAAAGCCTACTTATGGCATTGTAGGCTTGGACACATTGGTGAAAACATACTCCAAAGGATGCATAAAGATGGATATTTAGATCCATTTGATTATGAATCATATGCAACCTGTGAGTCATGTTTAATGGGTAAAATGGCTAAGTCTCCATTTAGTGGAACTGGAGAACGAGCCAAAAACATATTAAAACTCATACATTCAGATGTATGTGGTCTTATGTCAACCCAAGCCATTGGTGGTTTCTCATACTTCATTACATTCACTGATGATTACTCAAGGTTTGGATATATATACTTATTGAAGTATAAATCTGAAGCCTTTGAGAAATTCAGAGAATTTAAGAATGAAGTAGAAAAACAAACAGGAAATAGTATAAAAACCATCTGATCCGATCAGGGTGGTGAATACTTGAGTAGAGAGTTCATTAAATACTTAAAGGATAATGGTATCCTTTCTCAGCTTACACCTCCTTATACACCTCAGATGAATGGTGTATCAGAAAGGAGAAATCGCACATTAATGGAAATGGTACGATCCATGATGAGTATGTCCAAATTACCAGTGTCCTTATGGGGATATGCACTTAGCTCGGCTATGTATATCCTGAACAAGGTACCCAACAAATCTATTGAAACCACTCTATATGAGATATGGAATGGAAGGAAACCAGACCTTAAACATGTTAAAGTCTGGGGATGTCCTGCTCATGTTAAAAGACATGACGCAGATAAGCTGGAATCTAGAACTGACAAATACAGATTTGTGGGATATCCAAAGGAAACTTATGGATATTACTTTTATCATCCTGGCGAACAAAAGGTGTTTGTGGCCAAGAGAGCTGTCTTTCTGGAAGAAGATTATATTCTCCAGAAGGACAGTGGGAGTAAAGTAATTCTGGAAGAAATTCCAGACCCACAAACTGGCAATGGTTCATCAGATGAACCGTCAGTTTCTGAACCTGTTCAAAATGATACACAGGAACCTCGTAGGTCTGAAAGAGTACCTAAACCACCAGAAAGATATGTGGGACATATTAATTTGGATGGTTCAAAGATACTCTATAATGAGGATGATGATCCTAAGACTTACCAGGAGGCCATTGAAAGTCCAGAGGCCAGGAAATGGCGGGAAGCCATGAATTCTGAAATACAGTTCATGTACATCAACCAAGTTTGGAACTTGGTAGATTTGCCCGATGGTATAGTACCTATCGGCTGCAAATGGATCTTTAAAAGAAAGGTCAGTGCAGATGGACGTATTGAGACTTATAGAGCAAGATTAGTGGCGAAAGGCTATCGTCAAAGATAAGGTGTTGACTATGACGAAACCTTTTCACCCGTTGCTATGATTAAGTCCATCAGAATTCTTCTAGCCATTGCTGCCTACCATGATTATAAAATCTGGAAGATGGATGTGAAGACTGCCTTCCTCAATGGAAACCTTGAGGAGGAGGTGTATATGATACAACTAGAAGGATTCACATCCAAAGAATCTCCAGACATGGTATGCAAGTTGCAGAGGTCCATTTATGGACTGAAGCAAGCTTCTCGAAGCTGGAACATAAGATTTGATGAGGCGATCAAATCTTATAGCTTCATTAAGAATGAAGATGAGCCCTGTGTATACAAGAAAAACAGTGGGAGCGCAATCACATTTCTTGTTCTTTACGTTGACGACATCCTACTCATTGGGAATGATGTAGGAATGATGTCATCAGTAAAGATATGGCTGTCAAAGAACTTCTCTATGAAGGATTTGGGAGAAGCATCTTATGTATTAGGAATACGGATCTATAGAGATAGATCAAAGAAGATGCTAGCTTGAACCCAATCCATGTACATAGAAACCATTGTCAAAAGGTTTGGCATGGAAAATTCTAAGAGAGGTCTCATACCGATGAGACATGGAATTTCACTCTCTAAAGGTTAGTCTCCCAAGACACCTGAAGAGAGGGTTGTGATGGATAAAGTCCCCTATGCTTCTGCCATAGGGTCCATCATGTATGCCATGCTATGTACCAGACCTGATGTAGCATATGCTCTAAGTGTTACGAGCAGACATCAGGCAGATCCAGGTGATGAACACTGGAAGGCTGTGAAATGCATCCTTAAGTACTTGAGAAGGACTAAGGATCTATTTATAGTCTATAGAGGAAGAGACTTGAAGCTGCAAGGATACACTGACTCGAGTTTTTAGTCTGATCCTGATGACATCAAGTCAACATCAGGTTTTGTTTTCACACTCAACGGGGGAGCAGTGAGCTGGAAAAGTTCCAAGTAGGAAACCACTGTTGATTCGACAACGGAAGCCGAGTATATTGCTGCTGCTGAAGCCGCCAAGGAAGCTATATGGATGAAGAAATTCATCGGCGATCTTAGTGTGGTGGAAAGCATATCTGGTCGCGTCCCACTGCTGTGTGACAACAATGGGGCGATTACTCAAGCGAAAGAGCCGAGGTCTCATCAGAAGTCGAAGCACATTCTGCGGCGCTTTCATCTGATCAGAGAGATTATAGCTCGAGGAGATGTTGTGGTGGAAAGAGTTCCCTCAGCCAACAACATAGCAGATCCACTTACAAAGCCTTTGTCTCAAAATATTTTTGAGCGTCACTTAGAGAATATGGGTATTCTGTATAAAAGTGATTGGCTTTAGTCCAAGTGGGAGATTGTTAGTATTAGATGGTCTCAAAGCCAATCCGATACTATGTACTTATTCATATTATTAATAAATGGCAATAATTCATTGTGTGTAATTAATTCGATCTGTGTTTATCGTATCACGATGAAGTCCATGAACATGTGCAATAGCCTTCGGATTATGATGAGATCATAATTACGGGACCGAAGACTTATAAACACATGTTCTTAATTGTTCCTAGTCATAGGATGTTTGAGATAGGACATCAAACATTCAGATAGACTAGTATAAGTTACTTCAGCTCATATGATGAGGGTGACTGACCCTATAAGTCACTTGTGTGGAGACACTATGCTGGACCTATAGGTGCTCATTGGCGAATGAGTTCACTGAACTGATCCGACTATGAATCGCTAGATGGTAATCACCTCACTGTTAACCAGCTCGATTCATTTGTCACGGTTGCGTGGATGATCCTTGGACATGAGACTCCAAAGATATCTTGTTGGTAGGTTTCTGAACTTTGACCTTGACTAACGAATCCCTAACCAAGGGTTATCAATAAGTCAAGCGATCGGGTTCAAGGAAATGCCCTTGAAGGTAATTGTGTGTTCAATACGGGATCATCCACTCTCGGTAGTTTGAGAGAGAATGTTCCGGGAATGATGCGCTTAAAGTCGCTGGCTAGGGCGGACTTTGTAATCGATAAGGAGTTATCGGAATCAGATTAGCGGCATCTGATTCAAGTGAATCGACCAAATAGGGTTTAAAAGTAAACCATGCCCTAGGTCGATTCGGGAACATTGCACGGATGAAGGATTATATCCGCGTGCTAACCGATGACCGAAAGGTTGTTAGTTTTAGGTGGCCTACAAGCCAATCTGACTATGTAAATCTCGTTCATTTATTAATAAAATGGTATAATATTCATTATATGTAAACCGCATTAATTATCGTTTCATAATGAAGTCCGTGAATATGTGCTATAGTGATCAGATTATGATGAGATCATACTAATGAGACTGATCACTTAAACACACATATTCTTAATCGTTCCTAGTCGGAGGATATCCGAGAAGGACATCGGATATCTGGTTAGACTAGTACAGATTACTCCTGCTCATATGATGAGGGTGACTGATCTCATAAGTCACTTGTGTGGAGACACTAAGGCAAATCTGTAGGTGCTCATTGGAGAATGAGTTCACTGAACTGATCCGACTGAATCGCTGGATGGTATTGTACCTCACTGTCAACCAGCTTGATTCTATTGTCGCAATTGCGTAGATGGTCTTCGGACCTGAGACACCAAGGACACCTTGGCGGTGGACTTCTGTGCTTTGACCTTGGTTTACGAATCTCTAGCCACGGGATTCTAATACGCCAAGGATTGGGTGCAGCGGAATACCGTCGAAGGGAATTGTGTGTCAATAAGGAATCATTCGCTCTTGGTACTTAGAGGGAGAATACTCTAGGAAGGATGCGCAAAAGTCCCTGGCCAGGGCGGACGATAATATCGGGAAAGGAGTTTTCCTGTAAGGACTGAGGCTTTCGGATCCGATTTTCGGGGTCGGACCCTGTAGTTCAGGCTCCAGTGGGGCTGAGACTCTGTGATGTTTCGCGTATCGCGGGCTCGACGCGGTTTAAACGTCGTCCAGCAATGCAGACACGTTTTAGCCTGTGCCACGTGGGTGCCACGTGGGCTGGCTCTGGGCCGCGAGAGTACGGCCCTGACATGTCGTCTGAACGGCGTCCGTGAGGCACGACGCCTTTCAGACTGCGACTCTGGGTTGTCAGAGTATGGCGCCAGTCTTGTTGTCTGAACGGCGTCTTTTATGGAAGATGCGTTTCAGACCTCTGACAGAGCGTTGCAGAGTTTTGTCAGAGCAGCCGTCACGTCGACTGATAGGCGTCCGTACATCTCGACGCGTTTTAGCCAGTCTCTGGTTAACCCCGCGAGCCCTCCTTCTTTCCCTCATTTTTCTTCCTTCTCTCTTTCTCTCCTCCCTTCCGACGACTCCGGCGACGACCCCTTCTCCTCCCTCTTTTCCTCCTACCACTTCGTCCTTCCCTCCACTCCAACACCCCCCTACCTCTCACCCCTACCACCACCACTTCCTTCACGGCGTTCCATTCTCCGGACGGCGGCCGACGTCCCGGCGGAGTGGCGGCGTCCTCGAGGGTACCGGCGGCGGTCTGTGGTGCGGCGGGTCCGCGGCACGGAGCTTGGAGGAGTTCAAGAACCGGTAGGGTGACGGTTCCCCCAGTGTTGTGTTTTAAACCATGTTTTCCCCGTTTAAAGCACGTTATGGATCTGTGGTTTTGGGGTAGAATGAGCATGTTAGGGGCTTTTCCTTGATGGGAATGGGAGTTTCTATGAATGTGGATTTATGATGCTTTGGTTTGCCCTCTTTCTCCTCTGTTTTTGGGGTTTTTGGGGGTTGGAAAGGGAGCCTTCGGGCAGGAGACAGAACCTGGTTTCTGGCGCTAAAAGACGTCGTGCATGGACGACGCCTTTCAGAAGGGCGTCGGGCCATCATGATGCCTTTTAGGCAGAAATCGTTCCACTAAGGCTCTGTCAGTTCGGGGATTCTGGCACTGAAAGACGTCATGCTTGTACGACGCGATTTGGAATAGCGTCGGGTCACCATGACGCCTTTTAAGGCAGAAATCCCCCGATTAAGGTTTTCTGCTAATTCCGGTTTTTCTGTGTGAATGGCGTCTGATGATGTTGACGCCTTTTAAAAGGCGACCTCTGGTGTCGACGCCTTTTAGGCCAGACTCTGAGGCCGGTATTTCATGAACCAGTTTAGGGTACTTGAATGGCGTCGGCCTTGGGCGACGCGATTCAAGACAGAACCACACTAAATCCATGCCAGTAAAATGTGTCTACATTGCTAGATAGTTGGTTAATGCATGCTATTAGTATACTCGATGTGATGAACTCTTCGTGACCGAATGGCACTGCGTTGGATGACGTGCGACCGTAGACTTCTTCCGTGACCGGATCGCACCGTGCCGTGTTTTTTGTTTCGGTGGACCTAGAGTGACAGTTGTAGCGTTCTACACCGTGTGTCGGTGCGGAGGGACACAGCGCTGACGGGAGCAGTGGCGGGGTGACGCCTAGTGGAGAGGGTCACCTGGTGAACCCCGGGGTTAGCTAACTTGTACCGGTGTCGGAGTGGTACCCTTGGAGTGTCACTCGTGCTGGGGGAAGGAGTAACCACCTGAGCCAGTTGGGCCGGAGTGGCCAGCGTGCTATCCGAGGGGTTACTGTTTGGTCTCAACGGGTCGATGTTTTTCCCACTTTCGTTGTGTAGTTGACGTGTTTTAAGGATACGCCGAATTACGGGTTCCCTGATAAAATGGAATTATGCATGTTAGTTATACTTCGAATGCATGTGATTCGTATTGAGATCTAGGCATGGCAATTACTGTCTTTCATGGTTATATATCTCTGCTGTACTTTACACTTGTGGGTGTGTGTGTGGGCAGTGGGGATCGAAGGATCCCTACTGAGTCTTTTCGTTGAGACTCACCCCTGCGGCTTTCAGGTGAGGACTCCAGGCAGACTTAGCGAGGGTTGTGCGGCTGTGTGTTGAGCGTCGTCGGCTGTTGTTCCGGGGTATCCCCCGACATAGTTGTTATCTTTATTTCTGGCCTGTATGTATAATCATTTCTTTTCTGTTGGAGTATGTAATTATTTGCTGTATCGAGTCGCATTGTAATAACTTTTAAATTTCTGCACTTTCCTTTCAATTCAATGCGATGTGAATGTTTAGCTTAGTTTATTATTTATTTCCCAGACTTACTTAGATCCTGGTTTGGTTCCAAATTAATGATTCGGTACCCATTTAGTAATCGGATCCCCGATTATAGGGTGGCGGGTCGTTACATTTCCGATATTCATCAGCGGCATCCAAATCTAAGTGAGTCGACCGGTTAGGGTTTGACAGCTCGCCATACCCTGAGTTGACTCGGGAGCATTGTACGAATAAAGGATTATATCCACGCGGTAACTGTCGGCGGAAAGGTTCCAAGAGTGGGTTACTTAACCCCAAATACCTTCCGGGTTCACGCGGTGTTGCTTGGCACCCAATGTGATCGGAGGCCCGGTCGAATTCGAAGTGCGACATCAATTCGATTGATTAATTAATTAATAAAGGGTTATTAATTGATTAATAAAGTCAGTGAGGAGTCACTGGGCTTGTTGGGCCATTAACTGGACTGGTACTTGGGCCTAGAGGGTCACACGCACATGATTCTCAAGGCAATGGATAAATAAGTGGGTTTTATAGAAACCGGAGGTTTTTATGAAAAACCGCACGGTTAGTATAAAACATAGCGAACGGGCTGAGCAGGCCAAGCTGCTACTAACCCTAGCCGCCCCTCCTCTGTTTCTCTCTCTCTCTGGCGTCTAGACAGATCCAGATCTGCTCCGCCGCTTCTCTGAATCCCGTTCGACGGGAAATCGTCCGTGCTTTGCGGCGACCGGCGGAGGTTTCGTGGGCTGCGAAGAACGAGGAACGCGAGGATATCCGTCGCGGGGAGGATCGCGTGGACTTCGTTAGAGGCCGGGCGTTTGCGCGGCTTGCGGTGTCGCACCGACGGAACCGAACGGTTGCGGATTCGAATCCGCACATGGTGAGAACTTCGATAATCCGATTATCGTATTTTAGATTTCGAAACGGGAACGGATCGCAGTAAATATTTTATTTTTCCGCTGCGTAAGCGATCCGAGGAAACCGAGAAAACCCAACAGTGGTATCAGAGCCAGGTTCCACTGTTTCTCGTCCCGTTTCGGATTTTGAAATTAATTTTTCTTGAGTTATTCCATGCGTTTAATCCGATTAAAATGACGGAATCGTGTTCATAAGATGATCACAAATAATTTGATTATTTTTTTGTAATTTTTTCGGATTTTATTTGGGGGTTGTGTTCTTCGTGGGACGATGAACGGGGTGTTTTCGGCGGCTTCGTAAGCGATTCCCAAGCGTTGGGATGGCGGCCCGGATGCCCGGATCTCTAGGTGATAGTCACCACAGCACATCCGGTATTTTGCCGGCGCCAGAATGGTCTTGAAGAGCTGAAAAATTCGAGCCCCAATTCGGTTTTTGGAACCCTGCAAAACCACAAAAAATTCCATTGTTTTGGGGCTTGGTCGACAGCCCGATTGGGCTTCTCCGGTGACCCTGCCGGCGCCAGGGAGCCCGCCGGCACCGGGGGAACCGCCGGCGTGGCCGACGCCGCCGGGGGGGGGCCTGGCCGCCGGCGCCCTAACCCATCCAGCCGCCGCCGGCCTACATACCCTGCAGTTGCAGGTTAGGGTTTCTGAATAAAGGGGGTCGGGTTCGGCTGGGAAAAAGGTGGGTGAACCGGCCGGTCCCGAGCCGGTCTAACCGGCTGGGCTGGCCGGGCTCCTGGCTTGGCCGGGCTAGGCCAGGTAGAGCCTAGCCACGAGCCAAGGTTCGACCCTGGTTCGAACCAGGCCGAGCCACTGGCTCGAACCAGGTTCCCTAAATGGGCTGGGCCCATTTTCTTTTTTTTTCCCCATTAAACCCAATATAAAACCCCAAGCCCATTAATTAATTAGAATTAGATTTTAATTTTAAAATCAAAATATTTTTTAAAAAATTAAAATCATTGTTCAATTTTATTTAATTGGGCTTTTATTAATGATTTTGAATCATTAAGTCAATTAAGGGATTATTAACTAGAAATTAGTTGTTAATTAATTGGGGTTAATATTAATTTAATTGTTAAATTGATTATTAACCTTAATTTAACTAATTTAAATGTTAAATTAGTTATTAATAGTTATTAGTCTAAGTGTTAGATTATTAACTATTGTTTCATCTAATTGTTAATTAATTATTTAAGTTAGTTGTTAATTTAATTGTTAAATTAATAATTGACTTAAATGACTAATTTAAATGTTAAATTAGTAGTCCTTAATTAATTATTGTTAGCCATTAATTTAATAGTTAAATTAATGATAACTTTAATTATCTAATCTAAGAGTTAAATTAATTAATTATTAATTAGTTAGTGTTAATTATTGGTTTAAGAGTTAAATTAATAATTAACATTAATTGGCTAATCTAAGTGTTAGATTAGTAGTTAATAATTAATTTGGTTGATTATTAATTTTAGTGTTAAATTATTAATTAACTTTGTTGGATTAATCTAAGAGTTAGATCAGTCTTTAAATAGTCTAATTGTTAGATTATTAGTGGGGTTTAATCTAAGTGTTAGATTATTAGAAATGTTCTAATTTGCATGGAATAATCTGAAATTATTAATTCGGAGTGTGTGCGCATGTGATGTGTGTTTAATGCTTTTAAATTTTGATTTAATTGTATGTTAAGTTAATAAAATGAGTTTTCGAAATTCAAATACCAATTTTGATTGGATCCCAGCTTTTTGAAAGCCAAAATTATCTATTTTGAAAACTCTTTCATTTTAGCCATGTGATGCGCTGAATCATGTGTGGAATGTTTAAAACACACCGTGGTCATGGATATGCACTTAATTTATTATTCATGTGATGAATGGATTGAGTGGATCGTGGATATATGATTGTTTATTAATTGTTAATAAATAGAGGTCTGCGCACCTCTCTCTCTCTCTCATACTCCGATGTATTTCTACCTCCCTCTTACTCTTGTACTCGCCATAAGGCCTTCTTCATTTTACCTGTGAATTCTAGAATTTAAATGTAATATGATCGAGGCAACTGAGGAAGGAGCGAGGACGATCCACAGCTGTAACCAGGAAGGCGAAAAGATGGAGATCTCTTGCCTATGTGATTGCAGGTTTATCTAATGTAAATGTTATGTTAGATTGTGTGTGCGTTTGACTGTTGGCTCTAGTCAAACCCACTGTGCTATCCATGACCACACTAATGACATGTATGAGATGCATTGATTTCTTTTGATTATGAATCAAAGCAGGTTATAGTATTTAGTAAATATATACGATATATTTATATACTATCACCTAGGAGAGACCAAGATAAAAGTTATCTAAATACCGTCAGATAAACTCTAAGCCGTAACGTGAGTAGTTAAGAACTTACCGCGTGGTCCACCATCGTTATAGTCATAGGATTCGAATCACTTTAGGCAGGTTTGTTGTGCTATCCACAAGGCCTGCTTAATTGGGAGGAGAAACTGTGGCTATGGCATTAGATGCCTATATGATCGGGGTAGAGGAACCATGTACCTTTGTTGTGCTATCCACAAGGGCTGCATGCAAATCTATGCTTGTCGCGTAACGATGGTTAGCTTATACCAGAATTAATGGTTTGTTGTGCTATCCACAAGGCCATTAAATCTCTGGGGACCGAAGCTATGATCATATATTGCAAGGAGTTGCAAGTCCCATGAGTTTGGTGCTCTTTGATTGTATTACAGTTTGTTGTGCTATCCACAAGGCTATAGTGCAAATCATTGAGATTCTGATTCCCACTAGGAGACTGTCGGCGTCTCCCGTTCTGTATAACTGAGGGTTATACAGTCTGTCGAAAATTAGTGGGAGTTAAACTTGAACAAAAGACCATGTCTTGTTTTAAATTTTAATAATTGAACATCTGCTAAATAGATTTTACTTATCTCCTGTAGGGAATTATGTCGTCGAATAACCCACTCCGTGGCATACTTGATGCCCTTTTGACTTACCTGATCTACTCGGATTGGTTCAGAAACCTGAAGAATGTCTTCAGATCTGAGCACATTGACTTTGTCCCTGGAGCTGATCCTCCTGCTGAATCGGCATTGGATGCCCCTGAAGCAAAGATGATTGCTAACGATAAAGGATCGAAGGACAAAGGCAAAGGAGTAGTGAAGGGTGACTTCAGTATGATCACTGGAAGAGGAACTGCAAGGAGTTCCTTAATGATAAAGCTCATGAAAGAGTGAAGCTGTCTGAAGCTTCAGATATCTATATGATAGATATCAACTTATCAGTTAGAGATTCCACATCTTGGGTATTAGATACTGGATGTGCTTCTCATATCTGTCATGATGTGCAGATGCTGACAAGTAAGCCCAAGTTGAGACAAGGTGAGGTGGAATTAAGGCTAGGAAACGGCGCAAAAGTTGCGGCGATTGCTGTTGGGACAGCAAACCTCAGGCTTCCATCGGGAGACACCTTACTATTGGAAGATTGTTATTATGTTCCTAGCATAATAAAGAACATCATATCAATATCTTGTTTGGACAAGATAGGATATAGGTTGACTATTGAGAATAGAAGTTGTTCGATTTATTATGGTAATAAATCAATAGCTTCGGCATCTTTAGTCAACGGTCTATATCTCTTAGATGTTTCTTATTACAATCTTCAAATTGATAATGCTCTTAAGAAGAGCAAGAATTGTGTGAACTAGGCCTACATGTGGCATTGTAGACTTGGGCACATTGGCGAAAGCAGGTTGCAAAAGTTGCACAAGCATGGTTACTTAACTGCATTCGATTATGAATCATTTGCAACATGTGAATCCTACCTTATGGGAAAGATGGCAAAATCTTAATTTACTGGACATGGAGAACGTGCCAAGGACATTTTGGAACTAATACATCCAGATGTATGTGGTCCAATGTCCACCCAAGCCAAAGGTGGCTTTTCATACTTCATCACGTTCACCAATGACTTCTCAAGATTCGGCTATGTGTACTTAATGAAGTACAAGTCAGAAGCATTTGTGAAGTTCAAGGAGTTCAATAATAAGGTAGAGAAGCAGTTAGGAAAGAGTATTAAAGCTCTTCGATCAGATCGAGGAGGAGAATACTTGAGTACTAATTTCACACAATTCTTAAAGGATAATGGTATCTTTTCTCAGCTGACCCCTCCATATACACCACAGATGAATGGTGTATCAGAAATGAGGAATCGCACCTTGTTGGACATGGTGCGATCCATGATGAGCTTTTCGGGATTACCAATGTCCCTCTGAGGGTATGCTCTAGAGTCAGCAGCATACCTACTGAACAGAGTACCCAACAAGTTTGTGGCCTCTACTCCATATGAGATATGGAAAGGCAGGAAACCAGAATTTAAACATGTTAAAGTCTGGGGTTGTCCTGCTCATATAAAGAGGCATGATCTAGACAAGCTGGAATCACGAACTGATAAATGCAGATTTGTGGGATATCCAAAGGAAACCTTTGTATACTATTTTTATCATCCTAGTGAACAAAAGGTGTTTGTCGCCAGGAAAGCTATCTTCTTGGAAGAGGAATACCTTCTCCAGGAGGACAGTGGGAGTAAAATAGTACTGGAAGAGGTTCCAGATCCCCAAACAGCTACATTATCATCAGATGAGATATCAGCTCCTAAATCTGTTCAGGTACACACAGATGAGCCTCGTAGATCTGGTAGAGTACCTAGACTACCCGAACGATATGTGGGACATATTGCTGAAGGTGAGTCTAAGGTAGAATATAATGAGGATGATGATCCTAAAACCTACCAGGAGGCCATAGAAGGCCCAGAAGCCGGGAAATGGCGAGAAGCCATGAACTCAGAAATCCAGTCTATGTACACCAACCAAGTTTGGAACTTGGAGGACTTGCCCGAGGGTATTGTACCCATCGGTTGCAAGTGGATCTTTAAGAGAAAGATCGGTGCTGATGGACGGATCGACACTTGTAAGGCAAGGTTGGTGGCAAAGGAATATCGTCAAAGGCAAGGAATTGACTATGACGAGACTTTCTCACCAGTTGCCATGATAAAGTCGATCAGAGTTCTACTCGCCATTGCTGCACATTTTGATTATGAAATCTGGCAGATGGATGTAAAGACTGCCTTCCTCAATGGTAACCTTGAGGAGGAGGTGTATATGATACAACCAGAAGGTTTCACATTCAAAGAATCTCCAGATAAAGTGTGCATGCTTCAGAGGTCCATTTACGGAATGAAGCAGGCTTCCTGGAGCTGGAATATAAGATTTGACGAGGCTGTCAAGTCTTATGACTTCATTAAGAATGAAGATGTGCCTTGTGTGTACAAGAAGACCAGTAGGAGTGCAGTCACTTTTCTAGTTCTTTACGTAGATGACATACTACTCATTGGGAATGATGTAGCTATGATGTCATCAGTAAAGATCTGGCTGTCGAAAAACTTCTCCATGAAGGATTTGGGAGAAGCATCCTACGTATTGGGAATACGGATCTATAGAGATAGGTCAAAGAGGATGCTTGGAATGACCCAATCCTTGTACATATATAACATAGTCAAAAGGTTTGGCATGAAAAATTCCAAGAGAGGTCTCATACCGATGAGACATGGAATTAGTCTCTCAAAGGAGCATTCTCCTAAGACTCCTAATGAGAGGGCATTCATGGATAGAATACCCTATGCCTCTGCCATAGGATCTATCATGTATGCCATGCTATGTACACGGCCTGATGTTGCATTTGCTCTAAGTGTTACGAGCAGATTTCAGGCTGATCCAGGCGAAGAGCACTGGAAAGCAGTGAAATGCATCCTTAAGTACTTGAGAAGAACTAAGGATATGTTTCTTGTCTATGGAGGAAGTGACTTGAAACTGCGAGGCTTTACTGACTCGAGTTTCCAGTCAGATCCAGATGATAGCAAGTCAACATCTGCATTTGTGTTTACTTTGAACGGAGGCGCAGTGTGCTGGAAGAGTTCCAAGCAAGTAACCACTGCAGATTCGACGACTGAAGCTGAGTACATCGCTGCACCTGAAGCTGCCAAGGAAGCAGTGTGGTTGAAGAAATTCATCACCGACCTCGGCATAGTTCCCAACATCTCTGAGCCTATTCCACTGTTGTGCGACAACAATGGAGCAATTGCGCAAGCGAAAGAGCCGCGGTCTCATCAAAAATCGAAGCATATTCTGAGGCGCTTTCACCTTATCAGAGAGATCATATCCAGAGGAGATGTAGTAGTGGAAAGAGTTCCATCCGTCGACAATGTAGTAGATCCACTGACAAAGCCGTTGGCTCAAATTGTGTTTGAGCGTCACCTAGAGTCTATAGGCTTATTGTATAAAGGTGATTGGCTTTAGTCCAAGTGGGAGATTGTTAGTTTTAGGTGGCCTACAAGCTAATCTGACTATGTAAATCTCGTTCATTTATTAATAAAATGGCATAATATTCATTATGTGTAAATCGCATTAATTATCGTTTCATAATGAAGTCCGTGAATATGTGCTATAGTGATCAGATTATGATGAGATCATACTAATGAGACTGATCACTTAAACACACATATTCTTAATCGTTCCTAGTCAGAGGATATCCGAGAAGGACATCGGATATCCGGTTAGACTAGTACAGATTACGCCTGCTCATATGATGAGGGTGACTGATCTCATAAGTCACTTGTGTGGAGACACTAAGGCAAATCTATAGGTGCTCATTGGAGAATGAGTTCACTGAACTGATCCGACTGAATCGCTGGATTGTAACGACCCGCCACCCTATAATCGGGGATCCGATTACTAAATGGGTACCGAATCATTAATTTGGAACCAAACCAAGATCTAAGTAAGTCTGGGAAATAAACAATAAACTAAGCTAAACATTCACATCGCATTGAATTGGAAGGAAAAATGCAGGAATTAAAAGTTATTACAATGCGACTCGATACAGCGAATAATTACATACTCCAGCAGAGAAGAAATAATTAAGCATACAGGCCAGAAATAAAGATAACAACTACGTCGGGGCATATCCCGGAACAACAACTGACGGCGCGCGACTCACAGCAGTATACACCTCGCTAAGTCCACCTGGAACCCTCACCTGAAAACTGTAGGGGTGAGTCTCAACGAAAAGACTCAGTAGGGATCCTTTGATCCCCAGTGCCCACTCACACACCCACAAGTGTAAAACACAGCTGAAGGTACAGTAAACAATTAAAGCAGTAATTACTACTCCTAAATCTCGATATGAATCACATGCATTCGAAATATATTTAACATGCATATTTCTAAAACCAGTCTACCAGGGAACCCACAACCAACGTCTCGGTAGAACACGCCAACCACACAAACAAAGGTGGGGGAAAACACCGACCCGCTGAGACCAAGCAGTAACCCCTCGGATAGCACTCTAGCTACTCCGGCTCAACTGGCTCAGGTGGTTACTCCTTCCCTCAGCACGAGTGACACTCCAAAGGTACCACACCCACACCGGTACTAGCTAACCCCGGGGTCCACCAGGTGACCCTCTCTCACTAGGCGTCACCCCGCCACACCCACACCGGCGCTGTGCTCCACCCACACCAGCACAGGGTGATAAAGTGCTACAACTGTCACTCTAGGTCCACAGTAGCTCAAAACACAACACAGTAAGAAGTCCACGGTCGTACGCAACACCACGTGTACGATCCGGTTACAAGGAATCCATCACCATCGAGTATAACTTAAAGCATGCATTTAACTAATAAAACAACTGTCTAACAGTGTAACATGTTTTAATGGCATGAATTAGTGTGATTCTGTCTTGAATCGCGTCGCCCAAGGCCGACGCCATTCAAGTCTCCTAAACTGGTTCACAGAAACTCGGCCGCAGAACCTGGCGTAAAACGCGTCGCTATAAGTAGCCGCCTTTTGAAAGGCGTCGCAGTCCCTAGTCGCCTTTTAGCGACAGGCCATGTGGTGATTTCCATTAAAACGCGTCGTTGATGCAAGTCGCCTATTGAAAAGGCGTCGCTGTCCCTGGACGCTTATCAGTCCGGAGACAGGGTCTATTATTGGGTTAAATCGCGTCGTGGGTGGGCACCGCCTTTCTAAAAGGCGTCGCTTCACCTCGACGCCATTTAGCCCCGACAGACAGGTTCTCCCCTTCGCTTCCCCCAATCCTCGAGGTGGGATTTCCCCCCCAAAACGCATAGGAAAAGGTACAAAACATAAAGGGGAAGGAGGAGAACCCAACTACCCATTAGAACGCCCAATTTCTCATACATGCACTTAGCGTTTTCACCCCAAAAAGCACCCCAAAATATGCTTCAAACGCTGGAAAACATGGCTTCAAACGAAAATGCACTGGGGATCGTCACCCTACCGGTTACTTGAACTCCTCCAAGCTCCAAGCTGCCCACCCGTCTCGCCCCACGCCGCCGCCGGTACCGCCGAGGTCGTCGTTACTCCACCGGGATGTTGGCCGCTGTCCGGAGAGAAAATGCAGCGGAGGAGGTGGTGGTGGTAGTGGTGGGAGTTAGGAGGTCGATGGAGTGGAGGGAGAGACGAAATGGTGGGGGAAAAAGAGGGAGGGGAAGGAGGCGTCGCCGGAATCGCCGGAGGAAGGGAGGAGAGAGAGAGAGAAGGAAGAAATGAGGGAAAGAAAGGAGGGTTCGCGGGGTAACCAGAAACTGGGTAAAACGCGTCGCGCTGTACGGATGCCTATCAGTTGACATGACGGGCCGTACTGACAGAACTCTGAAACGCATCTTCTACCCAAGACGCCGTTCAGACGACAAGACCGGCACCGTACACTGACAACCCAGGGTCGCAGTCTGAATGGTGTCGTACATCGCGGACGCCGTTCAGACGACACGACAGGGCCGTACTCTCGCGGCCCAAAACCAGCCCACGTGGCACCCACGTGGCACAATCTAAAACGCGTTTGCAATGCTGGACGCCGTTTAAACCGCGTCGAGCCTGGCTCGACGCGAAACGGAACAGAGTCTCAGCCCCATTAGGGCCTGGACTACAGGGTCCGACCCCGAAAACTGACCCGATAACCGGATCCGTAAACCTCAGTCCTTACATGGATGGTATTGTACCTCACTGTCAACCAGCTTGATTCTATTGTCGCAGTTGCGTGGATGGTCCTCGGACCTGAGACACCAAGGACACCTTGGCGGTGGACTTTTGTGCTTTGACCTTGGTTTACGAATCTCTAGCCACAGGATTCTAATACGCCAAGGATTGGGTGCAGCGGAATACCGTCGAAGGGAATTGTGTGTCAATAAGGAATCATTCGCTCTCGGTACTTAGAGGGAGAATTCTCTAGGAAGGATGCGCAAAAGTCCCTGGCTAGGGCGGACGATAATATCGGGAAAGGAGTTTTCCGATATTCATCAGCGGCATCCAAATCCAAGTGAGTCGACCGGTTAGGGTTTGACAGCTCGCCATACCCTGAGTTGACTCGAGAGCATTGTACGAATGAAGGATTATATCCACGCGGTAACTGTCGGCGGAAAGGTTCCAAGAGTGGGTTACTTAACCCAAAATACCTTCCGGGTTCACGCGGTGTTGCTTGGCACCCAACGTGATCGGAGGCCCGGTCGAATTCGATGTGCGACATCAATTCGATTGATTAATTAATTAATAAAGGGTTATTAATTGATTAATAAAGCTAGTGAGGAGCCACTGGGCTTGTTGGGCCATTAACTGGACTGGTACTTGGGCCTAGAGGGTCACACGCACATGATTCTCAAGGGGATGGATAAATAAGTGGGTTTTATATAAATCGGGGGTTTTTATGAAAAACCGCGCGGTTAGTATAAAACATAGCGAACAGGCTGAGCAGGCCAAGCTGCTGCTAACCCTAGCCGCCCCTCCTCTGTTTCTCTCTCTCTTTGGTGTCCAGACAGATCCAGATCTGCTCCGCCGCTTCTCCGAATCCCGTTCGACGGGAAATCGTTCGCGCGTTGCGGCGATCGTTGCAGCGACTGGCGGAGGTTTCGTGGGCTACGAAGAACGAGGAACGCGAGGATATCCGTCGTGGGGAGGATCGCGTGGACTTCGCTAGAGGCCGGGCGTTTGCGCGGCTTGCAGTGTCGCACCGACGGAACCGAACGGTTGCGGATTCGAATCCGCACACGGTGAGAACTTCGATAATCCGATTATCGTATTTTAGATTTCGAAGCGGGAACAGATCGCAGTAAATATTTTATTTTTCCGCTGCGTGAGCGATCTGGGGAAACCGAGAAAACCCAACAAAGGTTCCAATAGAGGGTTGCGATAACCCCAGTGCCATCCAAGATCACGCGATGTTGCTTGGCATCCAACGTGATCGGCAGTCCGTCCGAATTTATTTTGGGACATTAAATTTGGCTGATTAATTGAATATAAGGATATTAATTAATTCAGTGGGTCAGTAAAGGTTACTGGACTTAATGGGCTATTAACTGGACTGGTATTTGGGCCTAGAGGGTCACACGCAAATGGTTTTCAAGTCGATGGATAATCCGACAGGATTTCGGATAAGTCTGGGTTTTTATGAAAAATCGCAAACAGACTTATTATAAAAGAATGGATTCTACGTCGGGTCCAGCAACCCTGACCTAGCCTTCATTCGTTCTTTCTCTCTTTCTCTCTCTTCTGGGCGTGCGATTCTCGACTGCTCCACCTTCCGTCCGACGGGAGAATTAGAATCCGCATGTCGCGGCGGATTATGCGCTGCCAGACAGGATCTACGAATGCCGCAGCGAGCGAGGAAACGAGGATGATCCATCGCGAGGAGAACCGCGTGGATACCGCTAGAGGTCGGGCATCTGCGCGACTTGCGGCATCGCTCCGACCGACCCGGAAAACGAATGCGGATTCGAATCCGCACAAGGTAAATCCGATTTACTCTGGTATTGTTTTGTTCATCGAAACGGGACAGATCCGATCCCGAATATTTTATTTCGCTGCGTTTTTCGGTCGGATCTCGACACAGCGATCCCAACAATGGCAACCCTGTTTGACAAGATGACTATACTAACATTAAATCCCTCCCGAGCCCACCAATGAAAAACAAGAATGTACGACCAGATCTATGGCACAACTGGCTATTTGAATGGTCGTTTTAACCTGAGCATTAATTCCTTGTCTTGACAGTGGTAACCATACTATGGATTGTGTTTGCTATTTACTTTATTAACAATTTGTCTGATCAAGTTTCGGTGAAGATTTTTTACTATGGCATTCTTGTTGTATATTTTTTTGCCTTTTCACTTTGACTATGATGTGAGCAAGAGGATGAAGAATTTGTGATTTGTTGATATTTCTAATATATCAGTTTTGCCTTATTTCTAATCATGGTGCATGTTTTTTATAGTTGTCGGTTAGCTGACATGCCTGTACTCTATGGACTAGCAGAAGATGGAAAAGATAATGGTGAATGTTTTTATAACTATCGGTTAGCTAACATGCTTGTGTGATTATTACTCATGACCTCCATGCTTTGATACTGCTTTTTGTTATCTATCTTTTTTGCTGGTGGTTGTCACTTGTTACATGGGGAATTTATGTTGCTGGAAAGTGTTAATTCACATATAATTAGAGACTATATAAATCTCCTTTTTGAGTGACATTTCTAGAGGACAGGAAGCTCTTGATAAGCTTGGCTCCTGGATGAAATTTGTTATGCAATTGGGTTTGTTGTATAACCGAATGTATTGTATAACCTGAGTACATTGATTATTTTTCTCCATATTCATTTTGTTATAGTAAACATATGTTATATGTTGAGGATATTGATGAAATTCTGGAAAGTGTTCGTTCAGATATAATGCCTTTCTATAATCAATCTCTTTTTCCTTGTGGCAAATCAGGGAGAAAATTGGTTCCAACTTATCTATCCTTTTCATTATAGTTTTATACTTGTTCATTAATGCCTTTCGAAGATAGGCAACTGATTCATGACTCATGCCTTAAACATGACTAGTTGTTAGTTAATACTTGTGGTCTAAGTGCAGGCATCATGTGATCAATTGACATTTGTTAAGCTTATAATTGTACCCTTGTTTGTTAATACTTATGGTATTTTCACCTTTAACTGTAGCCATCATGTGATCCATTGACATTGCAAGCATAACATGAGGTCTCTATATGGGCTCCATCCATTTTTAGCATACTTGCAAGCATAAACATCACTCTTCTATTTAGGTACTATCTATGGACATGTTCCATCCTTATTTCGGACTTTGCCAAGGCCTTTTGGCCTGTGAAATCACAATCATGGTTATCCAGTTTTAATCCCCATGTTCTCTCCAGGTACTTAGACCTTTGTTGCCCTTGCTAACTAGAGCAACTATCTTTTTTATCAGTTTTAATTTTTTGTGGGGCGAGAATGGAGTTTCAGTAAAAGGGAACTACCCTCCTCGTGACTGTGGTTAAAATGACTTGTAATTTTTCTTGCTTGGTTCTCTGTTTCATAAGTGATGCAAGTTACCGAGCACATTGAAAATTTCAATCCTATAGCTGCTGACTTATTTTTTCTATAGGATAGGAAGTAGGTTTACTGGTTCTCTTACTCTTGATAAGATTAGCTCCTTGATGAAATTTGTTCTGTAATTGGCTTTGACCTTCTTTGATTCCTTGTTTTAATTGGTTCTTCTATCTAGGTACTATATGTGGACATGTTCCATCTTTGTTAGGAATTTATCAAGGCCTTTCAGCCTTTAAAATCGCAAGCATATCTATCCAGTTTCAATCCCCATCTTCTCTCTAGGTAATTGATCTCACAAATGATGACTTCTTGTTTATGCTTGCACAAGAATATTTCCTTGAGTTAATTACTAGAGAAATTGTGTGACCCAAGCTTGGACAAAATTTGTAGATGGGCTCAGGATGATACTATGTGACTCAAGCTTGGACAAAGTAATCACTCACTTGTTTTATTTTCCTGTCATTTGTTGATTTAAAAGCATTTTGTAATGAAAGGAATGGTTTTTGTGTCTTAGGAATTCACCTTGCCTTGTGAGGGGAAGATAATGCACCTAATGGAAGTTGTCGATCCAGATGTTGTTCAAGCTATTCGATGTTTTTTTCTAAAGTGAGCTTGCTCTATAGTGTGGAGTGGCTTGCCTCATTTGAGTGTACTCTATGGCACACTGCCTTTCTTATAGTGTGAATTATCGGTTATGGATGTTGTGCATGTAATATGTACATAGTATCCCCCATTCATTGGGAGGGTCAAAATATTTTTGTAATGTGGATATACATGGGTCAAAAGATTCTATGTATGTCTTATTGACATGAGCGTCTAAGGTCTTGGAAGAGGATTATCATTCAAACATGTTGTATTATGGTGTAGACTCATTTGTGAATTTTTTTCATAATCAATAAAAAGCATAATTTTTTATATTTCTTTTAGGTGTTGCAGAGAAGGTTTAATAGGTGCATTATTTTTAAATCATGGATACTTAATATGAAGGTCATTGGTAACAAGTACTCATTTTAGGTGCACTAGGTTATATCTGTATTCGTGTATTAGAGTATGAGTATCAAATTTACAGTCTGATAGCTCACCTATATTTGGATTTGTATTCACCTATAAAATATAAAAAATAAACATGGAGGTGCTTCTAGTTGCTCCGTGTCCAATCCTTTTACATCCCTACCTATTATGGTATTTTAGTTATTTACTTTTAAAGTAGGTCAAAATATTGTTAGTTAAGTACGGTATGGATATTCTACAGGAAAATATGCTTGGATATGATTCGAGTTAGAATTTGAATAAGACGGACAGGCAGTTCAGTCAAATAATTTAAAAGGTTATAAAAATATTAAAAAATCTATGTGTAAAAATTTGTATCAAGAGTTTCAAAAACTTAAAATAACGAGTACAAAGTTATTAATCAATTGTGAATTTTATTAATAAAAAATTAAGTTTTATATCATATACTCTCATATTCTATGATATTTAAATAGTATAAGTATGATTTTAATTTAATAATAAATTTATTAAATTAATGGGACACATTAAACATGAGTTTTATTGGGAAATTGAAAAGTATGTGAAGTATACACGTGTTATAAAGTATTCAACTAACTGTAGGTCAAATATATACATGTTGTCAAACTGGTCAAATATGTTCAAAGAAGTCAACTTCTTAACCACCAAATTTAAATAGGTGACATAGTCAAAGTACGCTGCATATGGATGTTAATTAAGGCCATAATCTATGTAGAGTGAATTTTATTGAAGGTCGATGAGAAGGGGATTAAATTTGCTTACAAGTAGGCTACGAAGGGCAAATGGGCACTCTATGAACATGTTCCAGCTTATCCCCCACTTTATTATCAAACTAAAGTTACTTATCACCAGAATAACCCACTTTAGCCTGCTGGGGTATCGTAGTGTTTCTAAACCAAAACTGGGCTAAACGAGGGCTAACCTAATCTAATCCTATCCCGCAATCAAACAGGAACAAAATTACTTAGACCTTAAGTTACTTAATCCTTAACTTACCCCTGCCACCTATTTCCTTCCAGAAGCATCTATAGGCGCCACCTCATCGCATAATGATGAGAATGGACACCTCGCCTTGCCACCTCGCTATCCTTATCCCTTAAATCATAATGGGCATGCCCCCTCATGTTCTAGGACACCTATGCATGTCATCATTAACTTTTGTCTTGATATGATCATTAGGTGGACACCATGGCGGGGGGGGGGGGGGGGGGGCACATGTCATTCTCTCATTCTCTTATTAGTTCCCTTCATCTATAAATAGGAAGGGTTGGGCTTCATTCCTCACCAAGCTTTTCCTTCCTGGGGCAATAGAGAGAGAGAGAAGTAGAGAGAGAGGTTGGAGGAAGAATGGGAGCAATTTCATGATGTTTTTCTCATACCCGTAGAGGGCTGCATAAGGGAAGGCTTGACGTGGCAAGGATATGCGCAGAGGAGGGTTTGCTATGCTAGCTTCTTCACGTTCATAGTCTTCGGTAGAAAGGCAAGCAATGATTAACTATGATTCCACAGATATTTTTATGTAGAAAACTCTATTTTCAAGATTATTTTACTACCTATGAAAAGTATGTAGATCAAAAAGAAGTTCATGCACTATTCATACTTTGCATATAGATAACTGTTTCGTGCATGCATTAAGATGCTTAAGATGTTAATGATGTGGATGCACCAGTTAGTAGTATGAGATCTAAGTGCCACACATGTTAGGATGGGAGGAAAAGGCTACCTATAGAAAGGGCTACCTGTGGGATGGCGATACGTAACGCTACAGTGTGAAGCCGCCATGGTGTGGAGGCACCCCTTGAACTTGCGGGGGCCACCTCTAGATTCCCATATCTATTCGGTTATGACTATGAGGAACTATGAACCAAGGGCAACAGGTAAAATCCTAACTTCCAGCTAGGTAAATCATAGGACGGCGATACGTAACGCGGTGATCGATTTAGAGTTAAGCAGGATATGAGGTGTAATCCTCCGATTGCACAGCCGCATGCTTAGTGGGTCTTGCCTTATCACTGAGTAAAGAAGAATAAGATGCCTTTATGTCGTAGTTTAGTTACTTATCCATTCTAAGAAGTGATAAGATAAAAGATGCATGTTTAGAGATATGTTACATGTTAAGATCATATTGCATGATTATTATTTCATGATTATATGCATGTTTAAGAATTGTTCATATAATTCATGCCGGCTAGTTATGCTTGCCATGATATCATACTAAAGAACATGTTTAGGGCATAAGCATGTATATATGATATTATGATGCATGTTATTCAAATGTTTATCATGTATTTTTCGTTTATAATATATTATATGGAAAACATGTGATTTTGCGGGTTATGAACTTGCTAAGTTGGTTGGGACTTATGCTTGCTCACTAACATTTATCAGGAAAAGAGAGGTAAAGGTTGAGCTGTGGGACTAGGAGATTTAGAACTATAAGATCAAAGCTACTATTTAGAATTAGGTTTTGCTTATTTCCAGTTTAGTTGATGTAATATTTGGATATGTTTAGAGATCCTGAACGAGTATTATTGTTGTAAATTCTAGTCTTATTAAGTGGATATATTTGTGGTTATGATGGTTGATACATGGTGTTATGGATGTTTGCATGTGCTCACTCTGGAATAAGTAGATGTTTGGGTTGTTCCTACTGTAGTGCAAATCCTAAAAATGTTGAGTCGGGATGAAAACCGAAAAGTGGACCTAGCCAACTGATCAGGAGATTCCGTTTTTGTCTTTCTCTCCCCCCCAGGTAGTTCTTCTCCAAAGATCAACAAAGGCAAGGATATACAAGATAGGATGGAAATGAACTCCAAGTGTGTCAACTGTTATGCACAATAACCTATCCTGATTTCAAGTTTAGTGGGGGGAGAATAAGAACTTTAACTTAAATTGCCTACCATTTGTGATAGATATCTTTAAAATGAAGTTTGAATTCTTTTACTAATCATTGTAGTCTTAATTTTTCACTGATTGCATAACTAAGGGACTAGCAAAAATTAAGTTGGGGATGTGATAATTACACATTTTTATATGACAGATAGATAGAATTTGCATTGTAACGACCCGCCATCTTATGACCGGGGACCCGGTCACTAAATGGATGTCGGCCCATTAACTACGGGTTCACACCCGGATCTCACACAACACATCTGGAGGAGTAAGTGCTAAACAAGGCTAAATATAACGATCACACGGACTACAAAGGTAAACGAGTGCGCAGAGAGGGAAATATCAATGTCCGTATACAGTCCAACAATAATTACATGTCCAACAGGTTAAATAAGTACAGGCAGAAGGAAAGTACAACAACATCGGGGCATACCCCGGGAACTAGGACAGCTGCTGGTCCGCACACCAAGAAGACACCACGCTACCGCTGCGCCTCGAAGTCCACACCTGAAACCGCAGGGAGTGAGCCACACCAGAACTGGGCTCAGTAGGGATCATCCGATCCCCTGCCTCCCACTCACACACCCACAAGTGCAACAACAGGAATATATGGCAATTAAGAAAAGCAGTAAACATAGTACTCAACCTGATAGGAACCGTACGATAAGCAGTGTAACAAGAACAGTACCAAGTAACCCGAAGAACCCAACACAAAGTCACGTCTCACAACCGAAGTCCACAAGGCGACTAAACCACACAGTCGACCGAAGTCAAACGTCGCCTCCCAACATTACCACCACTGCTCACGCCTGTCCACCCCTACAGTGTTCCGGGGCCCTGTAGGGTGAGGCAGTGAGCCAAACTAGGACTAGCTGGACTCAGTGTACCACCACTGCCAGCTACGTGTGCACACAAGCAGTCTAGACCACTGTCCTACCACCGGATTGCCTCCACGCTAGGCCTCAGCGCTTCCAGGAGGGCCCTGGGGACCGGCGAACTCCCGTCAAGCCGAAGCTACAGGAACTACCCACAAACCCAACTCTCCCGGGCTGCGTAAGGCCAAAGGGCTAAGGGTACCACTCGTAACCTTGATCAAAGGTCACATCAGGCCCAGTGGCTAAAGGGTAAACCAACTCCCACCAGTACCAGCTCCACAGCAAGAAACGCGCCAGAAGCTGTCACGATAAACAGGGAAACCCCGACCCGCTGAGGCCAAGCAGCAACCCCTCGGATAGCGCACCAGCTACTCCGGCCCGACGGGCTCAAGGTGGTTCTGCTTCCCTCGGCCAAAGGTAAACCACAACATGTACCCCTTCTCCCACCGGTACGGCACAATGCCTCACAGACACCATGACCCTGTCCCCATCGGTCCATGGTGACAAACATAAACCACAGTCATATCGATCCACAGTCGTGTAACTACACACACACACATAACATGATGCCATTCCACACACACAGAAGTCCTCAGTCTCAGTGTACAACGTAAAACATGCCTTAGAACCGCCAACAGTGGCACACATGCTAAAAACCAGCATTAAGATAGTTTCTATCTTGAATCGCGTCGACCAAGGTCGACGCCATTCAAGACCCTCAGACAGGTTTATTAAAAGCCAGATTATCCCTTAAAACGCGTCTACCAGTGAAGCCGCCGTTTAAAACGCGTCAGGGTCGCAAGACGCCATTCAACCCAGAAATCCAGATTGCAGAACCCTTAAACGGGGGCATTTCCTGCCTAAAGGGCGTCATGATGGCCCGACGTCCTTCTGAAAGGCGTCGTCCATCCATGACGTCATTTAGCGCCAGAACCCCTAACTCAGGAAACCTCGAACAGGGAGGTTTCTGCCCTAAAACGCGTCGTACTGACCCGACGTCTTTCGGAAAGGCGTCGACCAGGCACGACGCCATTTAGCGCCAGAAACCAGGTTTCCTGGTTCAACCCGAGGGTTTCTCCCTTGAACCCCAAGCACCCGAAAAGCCCCAAAACCAAAAGGGGAAGATGAGAACGTCAAGCACCACGATCATGCTATGAAACCACATCCACAAACATCGCCATTCCCATAAGGAATCCCCCTAAACATGCTCAATCTAACCCCAAACACGTCACATCACGCCAAGAAGCAAACGAGCACACACGCAAGGTTTCGTCCCCCTACCGGTTCTTGAACTCCGCCAAGCTCTGTGCCGCCGCCCCGCCGCACTGCACACCGCCGCCGGTACCCTCGAGGACGCCGCCACTCCACCGGGACGTCGGCCGCCGTCCGGAGAGTGGAACGCCGCGAAGGAGGTGGTGGAGGTAGAGGTGAGAGGTAAGGAGGCTATGGAGTGGTTGGAAGAGGGAGAAGAGGAAGGGAAGGGGAAGAAGAGTGTCGGAGAGGGCGAAGAGGGTGAGGAGAGAGAGAGTGAAGGTGAGAATGAGGGAAAGAAGGGGAGGCTCGCGGGGTCAACCAGAATCCCGCTAAAACGCGTCGATCGAGGCAGACGCCAATTAGTCTGACAGGACAGGCCGTACTGTCAATACTCTGGCGCCGTGCCCTGACATCGCAGATGTCGCAGTCTGAATCGCGTCGACCAAGCTGGACGCCATTCAGACGAAATGACAGGGGCCGTACTCTCGCGGCCCGAAACCCGCCCACGTGGCGCACACGTGGCACAACAACCAACAGACCTAAATGGCGTCCACACATCCTGACGCCTTTTGAAAGGCGTCGAGCAGTGCTGACGCCATTCAGCCAAGAATCTCAAGACCCCTCCAGGGTCCAAACCAGGGGATCCGGCCCGAACACAGAACCCGAAACCTCAGTCCTTACAATCTCCCCCCCTTAAAAGAATTTCGTCCTCGAAATTAGCAACCGCTCAACGCTCGACTCGGCTAACCATCACATGCCGACACACACCGAATACAACAATCGTTCTCACCAATCATACACACAGGGCTCCACAGAAATAGCCAAACAAATCCACGCCAAGCTAACCAAGATTCTCAATTCCAACACAAAGCTGAAAGATCAACATGACCACACACTAGCAAGGCACATATTACAAAACCGATTCTCCACCAAACCCAAATACATACAAGTGCCACAAGAGTTCACAACCACCTCTGAACAAGACAAGATAAAAGTGCTCTCCTAGCACAACCTCTCGGACCTCCACAAGGAGACGCGACTCCAATCACGCCTCGACCACCTACTGCCCACTCGGCTCCTGACCTGCCTTATTCTTCTGGGGACAGTTCCTCGCGAGATGCCCCTTCCGACCACAGGCGAAACAGCTACCAGTGATCAAGGGACATATCCTGTCGCCATGAAACCTGCTACAACGGGGACAACGACCTGCAGCATCCTGCCTCGCCCCCTGCTGCCAGCTGACCTCTGTCTGTATCTGCTGAACCGAACCATCCTCATCCTCGTCATAAGGAACCTCCTGGAACTCGACCTCAAAAGAACTCGAACCGCCTGACGAAAAGACCGCTGATCTATCCCTGCTATGCTGCTTCCCCAGTGCTGAATGCTCTGATTCCTGTGCCGTGTGTTGAAACTGCATCTCCACCGTTGCCGCGCACCGAACTGCTGACGCCAGATTCTTACAACAATGAGTTGCCACAAACTCCCTCAAATCATGCCGAAGTCCATCCACGAATTTCTCCGTCCTCAGATCCTCACGCTCAGATATGTGTGGAGCAAACCTTCCCAAAGCCACAAATTTCGTCTGATATTCTAAAACCGACATATCATCCTGTACCAATTCCATAAACTCCCTTTCCTTGGCCCTACGAACATGCCTCGGAAGGTACTGTCCGCTAAACTCTCTCACAAAGCCTTCCCAAGGAATCTCTCTCAAAGACCTATCTGGAAACATCAACCCCTTGATGGTAACCCACCAATCATAAGCATCGCCCTTCAGCAAGTAGGTTGCCAACAAGGTCTTGTCACTCTCAGCACATTCTAGAACATCAAACACCTTCTCCACTTCCTTAATCCACTGAGCCGCCGCATCTGGAACAGGTTGACCCGTGAAAGAAGGGGGCTTCAGCTTCAAGAACCGCTCCACCACCGTGGATTGGCCACCTCGGGAACTGGACCCCTCACTTCCATCTCCCTGCTGATATCTATACATAGCCCCAATCATAGCTTCCATGAAACGACCCACATTATGACCTTCTGCTCTCGAACCACCACCATCTGCTCTCGAACCACGAGCCAACGGAACTCTCCTCTTCGGCGCCATCACTACCCCACAAACACGCAAATCGAACCAAAACACGTTAAAACCTATCAATCTACACCAGCAGCCATCGCCTGTACAGACTTGTACTTATTGTTGGACTATAATATCTAACTCAGTTTATCACATACTCGACCAGACTGAGCTCTGATACCATCTGTAACGACCCGCCATCCTATGACCGGGGACCCGGTCACTAAATGGATGTCGGCCCATTAACTATGGGTTCACACCCGGATCTCACACAACACATCTGGAGGAGTATGTGCTAAACAAGGCTAAATATAACGATCACACGGACTACAAAGGTAAACGAGTGCGCAGAGAGGGAAATATCAATGTCCGTATACAGTCCAACAATAATTACATGTCCAACAGGTTAAATAAGTACAGGCAGAAGGAAAGTACAACAACATCGGGGCATACCCCGGGAACTAGGACAGCTGCTGGTCCGCACACCAAGAAGACACCACGCTACCGCTGCGCCTCGAAGTCCACACCTGAAACCGCAGGGAGTGAGCCACACCAGAACTGGGCTCAGTAGGGATCATCCGATCCCCTGCCTCCCACTCACACACCCACAAGTGCAACAACAGGAATATATGGCAATTAAGAAAAGCAGTAAACATAGTACTCAACCTGATAGGAACCGTACGATAAGCAGTGTAACAAGAACAGTACCAAGTAACCCGAAGAACCCAACACAAAGTCACGTCTCACAACCGAAGTCCACAAGGCGACTAAACCACACAGTCGACCGAAGTCAAACGTCGCCTCCCAACACTACCACCACTGCTCACGCCTGTCCACCCCTACAGTGTTCCGGGGCACTGTAGGGTGAGGCAGTGAGCCAAACTAGGACTAGCTGGACTCAGTGTACCGCCACTGCCAGCTACGTGTGCACACAAGCAGTCTAGACCACTGTCCTACCACCGGATTGCCTCCACGCTAGGCCTCAGCGCTTCCAGGAGGGCCCTGGGGACCGACGAACCCCCGTCAAGCCGAAGCTACAGGAACTACCCACAAACCCAACTCTCCCGGGCTGCGTCAGGCCAAAGGGCTAAGGGTACCACTCGTAACCTTGATCAAAGGTCACATCAGGCCCAGTGGCTAAAGGGTAAACCAACTCCCACCAGTACCAGCTCCACAGCAAGAAACGCGCCAGAAGCTGTCACGACAAACAGGGAAACCCCGACCCGCTGAGGCCAAGCAGCAACCCCTCGGATAGCGCACCAGCTACTCCGGCCCGACGGGCTCAAGGTGGTTCTGCTTCCCTCGGCCAAAGGTAAACCACAACATGTACCCCTTCTCCCACCGGTACGGCACAATGCCTCACAGACACCATGACCCTGTCCCCATCGGTCCATGGTGACAAACATAAACCACAGTCATATCGATCCACAGTCGTGTAACTACACACACACACATAACATGATGCCATTCCACACACACAGAAGTCCTCAGTCTCAGTGTACAACGTAAAACATGCCTTAGAACCGCCAACAGTGGCACACATGCTAAAAACCAGCATTAAGATAGTTTCTATCTTGAATCGCGTCGACCAAGGTCGACGCCATTCAAGACCCTCAGACAGGTTTATTAAAAGCCAGATTATCCCTTAAAACGCGTCTACCAGTGAAGCCGCCGTTTAAAACGCGTCAGGGTCGCAAGACGCCATTCAACCCAGAAATCCAGATTGCAGAACCCTTAAACGGGGGCATTTCCTGCCTAAAGGGCGTCATGATGGCCCGACGTCCTTCTGAAAGGCGTCGTCCATCCATGACGTCATTTAGCGCCAGAACCCCTAACTCAGGAAACCTCGAACAGGGAGGTTTCTGCCCTAAAACGCGTCGTACTGACCCGACGTCTTTCGGAAAGGCGTCGACCAGGCACGACGCCATTTAGCGCCAGAAACCAGGTTTCCTGGTTCAACCCGAGGGTTTCTCCCTTGAACCCCAAGCACCCGAAAAGCCCCAAAACCAAAAGGGGAAGATGAGAACGTCAAGCACCACGATCATGCTATGAAACCACATCCACAAACATCGCCATTCCCATAAGGAATCCCCCTAAACATGCTCAATCTAACCCCAAACACGTCACATCACGCCAAGAAGCAAACGAGCACACACGCAAGGTTTCGTCCCCCTACCGGTTCTTGAACTCCGCCAAGCTCTGTGCCGCCGTCCCGCCGCACCGCACACCGCCGCCGGTACCCTCGAGGACGCCGCCACTCCACCGGGACGTCGGCCGCCGTCCGGAGAGTGGAACGCCGCGAAGGAGGTGGTGGAGGTAGAGGTGAGAGGTAAGGAGGCTATGGAGTGGTTGGAAGAGGGAGAAGAGGAAGGGAAGGGGAAGAAGAGTGTCGGAGAGGGCGAAGAGGGCGAGGAGAGAGAGAGTGAAGGTGAGAATGAGGGAAAGAAGGGGAGGCTCGCGGGGTCAACTAGAATCCCGCTAAAACGCGTCGATCGAGGCAGACGCCAATCAGTCTGACAGGACAGGCCGTACTGTCAATGCTCTGGCGCCGTGCCCTGACATTGCAGATGTCGCAGTCTGAATCGCGTCGACCAAGCTGGACGCCATTCAGACGAAATGACAGGGGCCGTACTCTCGCGGCCCGAAACCCGCCCACGTGGCGCACACGTGGCACAACAACCAACAGACCTAAATGGCGTCCACACATCCTGACGCCTTTTGAAAGGCGTCGAGCAGTGCTGACGCCATTCAGCCTAGAATCTCAAGACCCCTCCAGGGTCCAAATCAGGGGATCCGGCCCGAACACAGAACCCGAAACCTCAGTCCTTACATGCATACTACACTTGCAATTTTACATACAAAACCATATGAAATGATAGATAAATCGATGACGCTTTCAAATATATCAATTTTGTAAAAATCGAAATTGAGAATATAATCATTTTATGGAATTAATTAAGTGTGACAATTTCATTCTCCATAAAGGTTTATCGGCATAGATTTAATGTATATTTGAATGATTTAATTGCCGCATGGACTTAATTATTATTTTATGTGGATTCAGGACATGAACGGGTAGATGGCATAGTGGTTAGACCATTTGAATTCCAGTGAAGTAACCAAGATTCGAATCCTGGCAGAATCAATATTTTATTTTCGTATTTTCTCTTCAAATGGGGTCCATATGCCAACTAAGAGAGAGAGAGGAGGGAATCCTGAAATTTAAAAAAGAGAAATATTTCTTTCAAAATTCAAAATTCAAAATAGCTTTTATTGTCTTAAAAGAGGATCCTATCATTAAGGGAGAGCTTAATGTAGAATTTAACCCCTTTATTATATTTTTGAAATTTAAAATCTCCCCTCAAATTATAAAAGCTAGGGAAGGGGAGTTCAAAAGGGCATTCAGAACTTTTAAAAAAATCGAGCTCTCTCTCTCTCTCTCATTTTCTCTCTTCTTTTTAGTTCATCTCTCTCTCACACAGTTTTGAACAAAGATTGTTTTTATTTTATTCTCCCTTTCCCAACACCCTCTCTCTGTCCCCTGTGCTTTCTCTCTCTCCCTTTATCTCACGCTCCCTGCCTCCCTATCTCACTCTTTCTTTTTCCCTCTCTCTCTCTCTCTTCTCTCTCGCTCGCTGCCTGCCTCAGCCGTAAGCCACCAGTGCCACGCGGCGCTCTTTGCCTCACCGTCGTACGAGAATGGGCCCGCCTTGCCATGCGCTAGCGCCTACCCACGCAAGCCGCCGGACCCAAGCCCCGCTAGAGCCATGTATCACCCCTGCGTGTTTCGCAAGGGGCGCATTGTCTCTTGTGCCCATTCGAGCGGGTGCTCCTGCTCAGCCTCCGCCACGTGTCGGCTGGCCATTGCCCAGCTGCTGCCCCGTCAGCGCATGCCTCGCGGAGCCCGCCTGCCGCCCGTACAAAGTGTTGGTGCACTGTGCCGCACCCTGCCGCCCGTGCTCCTTGTTTGCTGCATTTGTTGCACCTTGGTCCAATGCACCAGCAACCCTTCAAGCATGCCAGCGGCGTGCACGCCACCTCATGGTCCATTGCGTCGGGCCCCACAAAGCGCCCACAACACCTCCTACTAAGATCCTTGTTTGCTGTATTTTTTTTTATTTATTAGTTAGTCGCTTAGGTTTAGTTATTTCCTTGGATATTAAAGTAGGAATTTTGTGATCTCATTTATTACTGTTAGAAGATTAATAATATTCTTTTAAATTGGCAATGTTTAAATAGTGGTGTTTTCCTTGTTTAGATTTTCCCTTTTTAAATTATCTTTCTTCTTCACATGTGGGTTGTTTATTTTCTCCAAAGTCGCTCACTTAGTTAGATTTTTCTAATCCTAGTTGTTTTAAGATAATTAATTTGCTGTTTGAATAGGTAATTAACTAATTAAGTCAAAAAATCAATTGTCTTTTAGATTAATAAAAAATCCAAAGTTTTTAAAATTAAAAATCTATTTTCCTATGGATCGACCCGATTCTCACCACTTTCTAATTTCAAATTAAATAGTTAGATCGGTAATATTTGGAGTTGGTTGCCGTGAGTGTTTAACGACGCGTTTCACGCACACATCAATTTTGGTCACACACTTGTTGATGCTCAAAAGAATTATACCACCACGGAGAAGGAATTGTTGGCTATTGTTTTTGCACTGGAAAAATTTCGTTCCTATATTCTGGGGGCAAAAGTGATTATTTATTCTGATCACTCGATTTTAAAATATTTGTTGACCAAGAAAGATGTTAAACCTAGACTAATCAAGTGGATCTTACTTCTCCAATAATTTGATTTGGAGATCCGAGACAAGAAGGGATTTGAGAATGTAGTAGCTAACCATCTCTCTCAAATCCAGATTCCTGACAATGAACCAATTGAAGATTCATTTCCCGATGAACATCTCTTGGCCATTTCTTACACTTCACCAACATGGTATGCACATATTGTCAACTTTAAGTTGACCAGCCAACTCCCTCAAGGATGGACAAGAAACGAAAAAGATAGATTCTTTTCTCAAAAGAAGTATTGTTTCTGGGAAGACCCTGAACTATTCAAAATATGTCCAGTTTAGATCATTCGTAGATGTGTCCCAGAAGAAGAACAACAAAGTGTGTTGAACTTCTGACACTATCTTACTTGTGGAGGGCATTTTTCAGGAAAGAAAAATGCAGCCAAGGTCCTGCAAAGTGGTTTTTATTGGCCCACACTCTTTAAGGATGCATATGAGTTCAGTAAAACTTGCCTAAGATGCCAAGCCTTTGTGAACATGGCCAAAAGAGACATGATGACAGTCAATCCAATTCTAGTGGTTGAAATTTTTAATGTATGGGGGATAGATGTCATGGGTCCTTTTCTACCATCTTTTGGACACAAATACATCTTGGTGGCAGTGGATTACATTTCTAAATGGATCAAAGCGATAGCCACCCGAACTAATGATCACAAGGTGGTCATGAAATTTGTCCAGAAAAATATCTTTTCCAGGTTCGGTTGACTTAAGGCTATTATTAGTAATGGAGGTTCACACTTCACTTATTTCCAATTTCAAGCATTGCTCAAGAGATATGGGATTACTCATAAGCTTGTTACCCCTTACCATCCCCAAACAAGTGGCCAAGTAGAAATATCCAATAGAGAAATAAAAAATATTTTGCAAAAGTCCGTTAGGCCCGACAGAAAAGACTGGTCTGAAAGGTTAGATGATGCCTTATGGGCCTATCGGACTATATACAAAACTCTTATTGGTATGTCCCTGTATAGGTTAGTTTTTGGAAAAGCTTGTCATCTTCCAGTGGAATTAGAGCACAGGGCATATTGGGCTATCAAACAAGTCAATCTTGACCTAACCCAAGCCGGTTCACATAAAACCTTGCAATTGAGTGAGTTAGAAAAAATGCGCAACAAAACCTATGAGAATTCTAAAATCTATAAAGCTAAGACTAAAGATTTACATGACAAACACATTGTAAGGAAATCTTTCCATCCTAATCAAAAAGTTTGGCTATTTAACTCTACGCTGTGTTTGTTTCCTGGGAAATTGAAGTCAAGATGGGATGGGCCATTCTTGGTGATTAAATCTTTTCATCATGGTGCTGTCAAGATCATGGATCCAAAAAATAGACAAACATTCACTGTTAATGGGCAATGTTTAAAACCTTATATTGAAAACCTTCAAAATTATCCATTGGAATCTATGAAGCTGAGTGATCCACAATAAACATGTTTCAGCCTGGCTGAAGATGTTAAAGTTAGCGCTTATTGGGAGGCAACCTAATCTTCTCATTTTTATTCTGATTCTTTTCTTTTCGTTACCATGCCATTGAAGACAATGTCATTCAAGTTGGAGGGGGGGGGGGGAATCATTGTGCACATTGAATAATCTTTAAAAAAAAATGATAAAAAAAAAGTTTCTTCATTTTCACACTCCAACTGAGTTTATTATCTATCATGCTTCATCTAAGGAGTCTTAAACAAATCAATATCGAGCTACGAAATTAAGTAAAAGTTTGAATTAACCCCCCTCTCCACAAGAAGCCTCGACATGATAACTTTTACAATCACACGGCAGCTTGGAAAGAATGGAAGATCCTAAAAGTGTAGAGTTGTTGGAGTTGACCCGAAGTATAAGATTACCCAATCTGTTTTTATTTTGGATCAAACGAAAGGGAGATTAGGATTCGTAATAGGGGACCAATCCACTCAGCATCCTAAGGAGGCGGTCATCTCGAAAAAGGGACAATTAGAAGCATGAAAAGCAAATGATAATAAATAATAAGTATGCTTCAAAAGAGCCAAAGGAAGGATTGTGGCAAAAAATATGCCCCCTCCCCTCCGGCAAAGTAAAGAGGGTGGCAAAAAGTACGCACTCTCAATAAAAGAATTTGCATTGCTAAGGGACTAACAATGATTAAGTTAGGGGATGTGATAATTACACATTTTTATATGATAAATAGATAGAATTTGCACATTACACTTGCGATTTTACATACAAAACCATATGAAATGATAGATAAATCGATGACGCTTTCAAATGTATCAATTTTGTAAAAATCGGAATCGAGAATATCATCATTTCATAGAATTAATTAAGTGTGACAATTTCATTCTCAATAAGGATTTATCGGCAAAGATTTAATGTATATTTTAATGATTTAATTTTCGTATGGACTTAATTGTTATTTTATGTGGATGCAAGACTTGAACGGGCATATAGCATAGTGGTTAGACAACTTGAATTTCAGTGAAGTGACCATGGTTCGAATCTTGGCAGAAACAATATTTTATTTTCGTATTTTCTCTTCAAATTGGGTCCACATGCCAATTGAGAGAGAGAGATGAGGGAATCCTGAAATTTAAAAAGAGAAATATTTCTTTTAAAATTCAAAATAGCTTTTATTGTCTTAAAAGACGATCCTATAATTAAAGGAGAACTTAATGCAGAATTTAAACCCCTTTATTATATTTTTAAAACTCAAAATCTCCCCTCAAATTATAAAAGCTAGGGAAGGGGAGTCCAAAAGGGCATTCCGAATTTTTCCCAAAACCGAGCTCTCTCTCTCTCTCATTTTCTCTCTTCTTTTTAGTTCATCTCTCTCTCACACAGTTTTGAACAAAGATTGTTTTTATTTTATTCTCCCTTTCCTAGCACCCTCTCTCTCTCCCTTGTGCTTTCTCTCTCTCCCATGTGCTTCTTCTCTCTCTCCCTTTATCTCTCTCTCTGCAACCCACCTACAACTACCTGCAGCCCTGGGCCCGCGCCCACCACGCGGCGCGCCTACACGTAGCCGCGCACGCAGCCGCCACTCACCAGCGCCTGCCAACGCCACACGAAAGCGGCCAGCATTTCGCCGCCGCCTCTCCTCGTCGCCCGTGCGCGACGCTGGAGTTCGCGCCACCTCGCCCCGCCACGCATCGCCGTTCGCCTTCGCCCGCCGTCAAAGCCCCGCCACGCGTCGACACCCGCCATTTCATGCCGCCTCTCCTCATCAGCCGCGCAGACGAGCGGGAAGACGCCCCCTAGGGCCCAGCAACACCTGCCATCGTACAGCCACGCGCATGTGGGCCCCACCTCAGGATTTGTCCCGCTTGGCCCAGTGTGCCCTTCGTATGTCGCGCCCGTAACCCAGCCGAACAGTTCAATGCGCCGTTGCACCATCTTTTGTAGCTGCTGGCCCATTGAGCCCACAGAAGGCTCTTAGAAGCCCTGTTTCCCTGTTATTCCTTTTAATTAGTTTATTTTAGTGTTGAGCAATGAAATGGCATTTCTGTTATAATATGTTAGAACCATTGTAGTCTTTTTTTTAAAATAATAGTGATCAACTCATTTTCGTTTTAATCTTGTGGATATTTCTATTGTTGCACATTTTGATTACGAGATCTGGCAAATGGATGTAAAGACTGCCTTCCTCAATGGTAACCTTGAGGAAGAGGTGTATATGAGACAACCAGAAGGTTTCACATCCAAGAAATCTCCAGATAAAGTGTGCAAGCTTTAGAGGTCCATTTATGGACTGAAGCAAGCTTTCCGGAGCTGGAACATAAGATTTGACGAGGCTGTCAAGTCTTATAACTTCATTAAGAATGAAGATGAGCCTTGTGTGTACAAGAAGACCAGTGGGAGCGCAGTCACCTTCTTAGTTCTTTACGTAGATGACATACTACTCATTGGGAATGATGTAGCTATGATGTCATCAATAAAGATCTGGCTGTCGAAAAATTTCTCCATGAAGGATTTGGGAGAAGCATCCTACGTATTGGGAATATGGATCTATAGAGATAGATCAAAGAGGATGCTTGGAATGACCCAATCATTGTACATAGATAAAGCTTAAAAAGGAAGGACAGAGTGAGAGGAGCAATGAATACCCCAATCACTTGTTTATTGAAAATGGCACAAACCGTAAGGGTCTGAGCCTTTATTGGGGTGGCAAAGATCGTAAGGATCTTAACCGCTATGCAGGGTGGCAATAGATCGGAAGGGTCTACGCCATGCAAATCCTAAGTACCAACGACGGACTCATAGATTTTTGGTCGTGGTAACATAGGTATGATTTGAAATGCATGAACCCAGAATACTTCAAGCGGATACATAGGTTTGTAGCCTAAAATAGAAAGGGGTGTTTGAATGATGCAAACCTAGATATCTAGGTCATGAGGACCCTAATTATCAATGACGGGCTTAAAAGCTTTTGGTCATGATAACTATGGGTGATTTTGAATGGCTGAACCCTAACTACCACAGCAGACTCATAGGTTTGTAGCTGAGGTAGATAGGGAGTACGGAGTACTCTTCTCAGAGACCCAGTAATTTCGGAGATGGCGGAGTCACGAGGGACCCAGGCCATCAGCCGGTGCAACGTAGTCGTTGAAGACCACGGTCGACTTACTTTGCTTTGATTTGAATTTGCTTGATTGTTGACGGAGTACTCCTCTCGGAGACCCAGTCTTTCGGGGATGACAGAGTCACGAGGGACCCGGGCCAGCCACCGGTGCGACGTAGTCGTTGAAGACCCCGGTCGACTTACTTTGCTTTGATTTGAATTTGCTTGATTGTTGACGGAGTACTCCTCTCGGAGACCCGGTCTTTCGGGGATGACGGAGTCATGAGGGACCCGGGCCAGCCACCGGTGCGACGTAGTCGTTGAAGACCCCGGTCGACTTACTTTGCTTTGCTTTGCTTGCACTTGGATTTGACTTTGGGCTTAAAATTGAGTGGCGGTGCTGAATGCATCCAGGCCACTCCCTTTGTTTTGAGCTTGCTTTGAATTTGAATGGTAGAGTCTTCATGACTCAGACCGATTCGTATTTGGATTTGAGCTTGAATTTGAGCTTGAACTTCTATTTGAGTTTGAACGGCGGGGTCGAATGAGCCTGAGCCATCTTTCTTGTTTCATGCTTGAATGGCGGAATCCAGTAGGACACATGCCAATTTGCATTTGTATTTGATTTTGAACTTGAGCGGCATAGTCTTGCTGACTTGGGCCGGTTTGCATTTGAACTTGAGCCTGATTTAGGTTTAGTTTTTTGCATTTGAACTTCAATTGGAGCTCTGAATTTGTACTTTGAATGGCGGGATCGAATGATCCTAGGCCATTCTCTTGCTTTCAACTTTGCTTTGAGCTTGAACTGGAGCTTTAGATATTTGATCTTGAACTTAAACTTGAATTTGAGCTTGAACTTGGATTTAAGCAGCGGATCCTGTTGATCCAGGCTGCTTCATACTTGGATTTAAACTTGGTTTGGAGCTTGAACTTGAACTTTGAATTTGAGTTTAAGCTTGAATTTGAACAGGAGCTTTGAATTTAATCGGCGAGTCCTATTAACCCAGGCCGATTTAAACTTGAATTTGAGCTTTGAATGGAGGGGTTGAATAAACCCGGACCATCTTCTTTGTTTTGACCTTGGATGGCGGAATCAAATGAAACCAGACCATCTTCTTGCTTTCAAATTTACTTGAAACTTGGATTTTGATCTTGAATTTAAGCAGCGGGTCCTGTTGACCCAGGCTGACTTATCTTGAATTTGTGCTTGCTCTTTGGCTGGAGCTTTGAAGTTGCATTTGAACTTGCATTTGAGCTTGCATTTTGAGCTCGAGCTTGATTTGAAGCTTTGAATTTGAACTTGAATTTGATCTTGAATTTAGGCGGCGGGTCTTGTTGACTCAAGCCGATTTGAACTTGAGCTTGGATTTAAACTTGAATTTTTAACTTGAGCTTCAATTTAAGCGGCGGGTCCTGTTGACTCAAGCCGATTTGCTTTTGAACTTCAGCTTGCCCTTCAGGCGGAGCTCTAGATTTGAATTCGAATTTGAATTTGCTCCTTAAGTTGAAGCTTTAGTCCTTGAACTTTGAACTTGAATTTTGAATTTGATTTTCTGCTTGGGTTTGAGCTGGAGCTTTGAACTTGAGTGGCGGAGCCTTGCTGACCCAGGCCAGTCCATACTTGACTTTGAGCTTGTATTTGAATTTGTGCTTGAATTTGAGCTTGGATTTGCATTTGTACTTGAATGGCAAGGTCCAGCAGGACTCGGGCCATCTTCTCTGTTTCTTTGTAGCTTCTTGCCCCCTATTCATTAAAGAGACAAGGTTGCAAGACATATGCATGTTTATATCAAACAATTTCAGAATCGGAAAACATCATCGATTCAGATTGATTTGATTGGAAACTTCGACCGGCTATGAAACAGGAAGCGGGAAATGATTTATACTCCCTCCGCACCGGGTTTGCCTCAGCACCATTGCCCGACTAGCGGGATAGTCGTGCCAACTTTTTCTTTTTCTTTCTTTTTCAATGGCATTTCGTCATTGGCAACCCATGAGGTGCTTTGGGGCGGCTTCGTAAAGCCTTTTGGAGCTTCTTCAATGTCCTTGGCTCATATAGGCAGGTTAATTTTACCATACCATTTAAGATTTATAGTCTCGGGGGAATACATCCCGAGAACTGGATGATTTCTTTTGACTGTCTTCATGGTGATCATATTCACACCGTAGACAGTGCTTCGTATATTTTTTCAACCTTCGCTTGGAAAGCACGGAGGTGGCACATGATAGCGCTTCATATGTTTGCCATTTAAGGGAGGAAACTGTACTTCTCCCTTATGATTGATAAGGGTATATGCACCTCCTTCATAAACAGTTTTGATGACATAGGGGCCGATCCAATTACTGGTCAACTCCCCTTTTGGATTTGGCGCCATGACTTCTCTTCTTTTGACCATAACTAGGTCCCCTTTCTTGAAGGCTCTTTCTTTGACTAGTTTATCAAATGCTCGAGCCATGCGAGCTTGATATATCTAGATATTTTGTTGGGATCGAAGTCTGTCGCCTTCCAAGGCTAATAACTCCTCGAGCCGCCTTTCTGCATTTGATTGATTTCCTTTGATAAGCCCCTGCTCTAAGGCAATGCGCAAAGAGGGGACTTCCAATTCAATTAGTACGACTGCCTCTGACCCATACACTAAGGAATAGGGAGAACAACCTGTTGGAGTTTTGTATACGGTTCTGTAAGCCCATAATGCTTCATACATTCTTTCTTCCCAGTCTTTCTTAGTTGAATTGACTGTCTTTGCTAGAAGGTTGCATAAGGTCTTGTTAAAGGCTTCTGCTAACCCATTGGCTTGTGGATTGTAGACTGTAGAGGTCCTCCACTCAATTTTGAATTTCGCAGCTAGCTTGTATATGATTTGATTTCGGAAGCATGTTCCATTATCTGAAATGATCCGACTGGGTGCACCATATCAGAACAACATATTTTGGCGGAGGAACCTTTCAAAGGTTGCCCTTGTGACTTCTCTTAATGCTATTGCTTCGGCCCATCTGGAAAAATAATCTGTGGCGGCCAGAATATATTTAGCACCTCTTGAGGAGGGTATGAATGGGCCGAAAACGTCCATGCCCCATTCGGCAAAAGGCCATGATGGTGCTGTAGGGTGCAAGGGCACTAGAGGTTTTCTTGGAATTGGGCCATGTTCCTGGCATTTGTGACATGATTTGGCATATTGCGCACAATCATTGAACATTGTGGGCTAGTAGTAGCCCAATTGTTTGAGTTGATTTTCATCATGGGGCCAGACTGGTGAGCACCACAGACTCTGGCATGTATTTCCCTCAAGGCTTCAGCTATCTCTTTTGGTGACAGGCATCTGAGGAGAACTTTTCTTTTGCCATCATATGTCACTCGAAAGAGAGTGTCTCATTTGTATTCATATGATCCTTAATACGGGTCAGTTTAGCACGTTTGATTCAGATGCTTGGCAATATTTTATACTTGAACCAGTCGAGAAGCATTTCCCTCTAATCAGGTTTATCGGCTTCTTCCACTGCACATACTTCTGTTTGCCTTTCTGTTTCTTCTTCCAACACAGTTGGTAATAATCTTTTGTTCTTGACCCATATTTCAAGGGACCCCTCTGGCGGCAGAGCCAGAGAACTTGCTAATTTAGCCAGAGCATCAGCTTGAGCATTTGCACTGCGGTTGATATGATTGATTTCAAAGAAATAGAATCTTTGTCTCAGCTTGAGGTTTTGTGATAAGGAATCAACTCGGGATTTTTGACATCATATATTCCTTGGACTTGGTATATAATCAACATTGAGTCTCCATGGACTTGAATCATTTGAATGCCCACATCCAGAGCAACTTCTAGGCCAACTATCAAAGCTTCATATTCAACTTCATTGTTGGTGCATGGCTTAGTTAAGGAACACGAGGCATGCAGAACCTCGCTTTCTAGAGATATCAGGACAATGCCTGCCCCGGCCTTTGTAGTGAATGTACCATCTTGTGCAATTGCTGAACGGGAGGCCCCGTCAAAATATAGTTGCCATATCTTTTGTTTTGTATGGTTAGCTTCCAATGTTTCTTCATCTGGCAGGTCGGTGACCAACGGTGAATCTTCTGGCACTGGATGTGCTACAAAGAAGTCTGCAATAGCTTGACCTTTGATGGCTTTCTGAGAGATATATTTAATGTCGAACTCCATGAGGAGGACTGCCCATTTACCCAAACAACCTTTCAAGGCTGGTCGATTGAGGATATATTTGAGAGGATCAGCCCTGGAGATGAGCTGGATTTCATGTGATAGCATATAGTGCCCGAGTCTTTTAGCTGCAAAGACTAGGGCCAATCATATTTTTTCAATAGGTGAGTACCGGAGTTCAGCCTCGATCAGCCTTCTGCTTAAGTAATATAGTGCTTGCTCTTTGCCTTCTTCATTGTCTTGTGCCAGCATTGCCCCCAGAGAAGTCTCTTGAGTAGCGATATATAAGATTAATGACTGGCCTTTGATAGGTGCCCCCAACACGGGTGGCGATGCAAGGTATTGCTTGATTTTCTCAAGCGCATTTTGACATTCATCATCCCATATGAATGGGGCATCTTTCTTCATTAATTTAGAGAAGGGTTCACACCGTCCGGCTAGGTTGGATATGAACCTTCTAATGTATGCAAGCCATCCCTGAAGGGACTGCAGCTCTTTGAGATTCTTCGGAGGCGGAAGCTCCTGGATAGCTTTGATTTTGGCTGGGTCTATTTCAATGCCCCTGTATCTGACAATAAAGCCCAGAAATTTGCCACTTGACACCCCGAAGGCGCACTTCATAGGGTTCATTTTCAAACTGTATTGTCTCAGCCTTTCAAATATGGTGTGGAGATCTTGCATATGATCTTCCTTTTTCTTGGTTTTGACAACTAGGTCATCAATATAACATTCAACTTGTTGATGAAGGAATTCATCAAATATCTTGGTCATTGCTCTTTGGTATGTTACACCGGCGTTCTTAAGGTTGAAGGGCATTCTTTTGTAGTGGAAGATTCCTTTAGGAGTTCTGAAGGCAGTATGGACCTTGTCCTTGTCAGCCATCCATATTTGATTATATCTCGACGATCCATCCATAAAAGACAAAGCTTCATGTCTTGTGGTGGCATCGACCATGATTTCTGTAACAGGCACTGGGAAGTCATCCTTGGGACATGCCTTGTTTAGATCTCTGAAGTCTACACAGATTCTGATCCATCCATTCTTCTTTTTGACTAGAATAATATTTGCTAGCCATGTTGTATATTGATTTTCTTGTACGAAGCCGACATCAATTAATTTGTCGACTTCAGCATTGATTTTGTTTATCAGCTCCGGCCTCATTCCTCTTGGAGCTTGCTTGATTGGCTCGATGGCTGGATCAATGGCAAGCTTGTGTTGAGCTACTTCTATCTAACCCAGGCATTTCTTTATAGGACCAAGCAAAGCAATCCCGGAATTCCTTCAAAAGTGAGATATATGCTTGTTGTTGTTCTTGACTGAGCAATGCACTTATATATGTTGGTCTTGGGCCTTCTTCAGAGCCCAAATTGATTTCCAGGAGTTCATCAACCGTGGCTTGTCCTCCATCTTCAAGTTCTGGAGGTGCTGGCTGGAGCTCCATTAGATCTTCTTCATTTACTTCTTCAATTTCTGCTTCAATTTTGTTGACTTCTTGGCCAATTTCATTTGATTGATTTGCTGTGAAAATATTTGGGGCAGAATCTGCCTGTTGATTTTCTATAAGCCGAATGAGCTCATCTTCCCTTTGACCCATGTTAACATGAGGTTCAGGGGTGATATATGGAATTTCTTGTTCTTCTAGTATATTTTGAACCATATTGGAACCTGGGATATCATTTTCCTTGACTTTTGAGACTTGGATGTCTTCTTCTTCAAGATGTTTCCAGCATTGACATGCCAGAATAAGAGATTGATCAGCTTCTGGCTGGCTTTCTTGAATAGACTGACACGTGGGCTGCTCTTCATCATAGTCATCATATATTGCTTGTGTAATTTCTGATATTTTTGGCAAAATAGATGCCATATTAACTAATAATTCAGGAGTTTCTTCTTCCGGCAAGGTATATCCCAAGCCTGGATATTGTGTATGTTGTATCAATACTTTGGACATGTTAGGAGGGTACCATAGCTGTTGGAACCTGCTCCATTCCTTTTTTGTTTGATATAATGAAATTGACTGAGCCTTAGCTAATTCCTTAGTATGCTTTGTCATGTCTGGGAGGCCCATGATGTCAACCCATAATTCTTCTTCTATATCGGGAATATAGCAATCTTTGTCTTCAGTAGCTAACTGCTCATCCGCTCTATAAAATACTGTTTTATGTCCATCTTCGTGAGGAACCACGAATTTCTTCAAAGGCTCTACGAGCTGACATTCATACTCTTCAATAGGATGTATTAGTCCGACTGGGACCATGACTTCTATAGAGAGTACATCTTATTTTTTGGTTGTCTTTGCTGAAGGACTTTTCAGAATTGTAGCTTCTTTGTCTTCAAGACTGAGAGAGCCGATATTTGGTGGAGGAGGAAACCATTCCTTGCTCCGACTGGTATCAGGCTTTTCTATTTCTTCTTTTTTCTCCAGGGGTGGAGGTATATAGAGATTGACATCCATAAGATGGCATTCATGAACCTCAAAAGGCTCGAGATCAGCGAAGACCCGCTGTATTTGTCCTTCCCAGGGAAATTTGATGCATTGATGCAATGAGGAGGGCACCACAAAATATTGATGTATCCATGGCCGCCCAAGCAAAGCTTTATATGTAGTATCATAATTTATGATATGGAAGAGGACTGTGAAGTGAAAGTCACTGACGACCATTTCAAATTCAGCTGCCCCAATTGGTGTTTCTGACTTCTGGTTGAATCCAGCTATTTTGAAATCTTGCACTCTTCTTAGGTGCATATGAAAATGAAATTTCTGAAAAGTTATGAGAGGCATGATGCTGACAGCAGAGCCTTGATCAACCAGGATTCTATAGACATATTGTCTATTTATCTTTCCTCTCATGTAGAGTGGCCTGTTGTGGTCATTTGTAGGCAGTAACATATCATCTTCAGTGAAGGTGATGGAAGCCGTGAATGACTCATAGGGTATTTCTTGAATTTCTGCTGCATGAGCTTCATAAATTTGAGGAGTTTTTAAAGCTGCAATGAGAGCCTTTCGCAATTCCTCACTGAGTGACAAGACTTCCCACACAGTAAATTTAGATGGCAACCTTTTTAGTAAGCCGATAACTTTCTTTTCTGCTTTTTCATTATCATGAACTTCTAGAGAGGCAACCTGAGGATCTTGTTCTTCAGACGGCTGCTGTTGAACTTGTTTACTTTTCTTTGCAAACTTTTGAACTGTCATGAATTCATATAAAGAGGGTAACACCCCATTTTCTTGATCAGAATTTTCTGGATACAGTCCGAGCGGAGGCGGGATTTGAACATTTCTTTTTGACAAAGGCATGGATTCCATTCCTCTGAATTCTAGTTCTAGGATAACATATGGTGTTTTCCCTTGCAGCTGGATAATTTTTTGAGTGGTAGCCAATGGAGGCTTCCGTCCCCACTTTTTGCCAGAGCGGGTGACATGTTGCTCATTTGGAGTTGATGTAGAGCTTTCCATCACTTCCATTTTTAGAGTAAGGAAGATTTCTTCCTCCTCATCATCTTCACTTTCATTTATTGTTGATTTTGTGTTGCAAGACATGACAGTGCAAATGCCTTCCTGCTCTTCTTTCCCATTTTCCTGATTATCATCAATCTTCGGCTTTTTGACTTCATGTTCCCAGAATAGGGCTTCTTCATGTATTTGCTTCATTGTCATATTTTGGAGTTTCTCCCATGGGATATAATGCTTCAGCTTTATTGGCTTTCTTTGAGGCTGTTCATATTCATCCAAGCTGTCTATTAGCTGTTGCAATTTTGACAGCGGATCTTTACCCTTAGGTAGAATTGGTACTGGTGTTTCTCTTTTTCTTCTTCTGTTGGTAACCCTCCTCACAGTACGAGTATCTACCTATTTCCATATACTGCTTGCTGGAGCAGGGTAACTTGAACTTGATTGTGATGTCTCCTTTTGAGGGAAAGACACACATTATTTTTTGCTTGAATTTGCGGCTTTGACTGGCGTAGATAAAGCCATTTTGGACATATCGGATATCATATTATCCAGATTTGGTGGAGGGACGGGTTGAACATATGTCAGCCGTCGTGGAATACCTCTATGAATATATACTTCTGATGATTTTTGCTTGATAAGAGGTCTTGATTTCTTTTTGACTGTTTGCCAATGAGATGCTTGGAGTGGTTGAAGTACCAGTTGCTCATAGGTGGCTTGTGTGCTTCTTTCTGTAGTTTCTGAGCTTAATGACTGGTAAATAGGAACCATATGATGCACATTTACAGATGCCACATTTGCTTTTGTCCAGGTATGAGGCTGCGGAGGATCGACAAGATGATCTCCCATCTTCAGGACACCTTTCTGAATTAATTTTTCAACTGCATCTTTGAACACATAGCATTCTTCAATAGGATGTCCCATAATTTGGTGATATGGACAATAATTTGGATCATTAGATCTTTTGGCATCTTCTAGCCTCTTCGACTGTGGTAACACAATCTGATTGTATTTTCGTGCCCATTCAAATAGAACACGAGTTTTGTCTTTTGGGAAGCTGTATGGCCTGTTCATTCTGTCTCTGAGAGAAGATAAGGCTCGGGCTTCTTTCTCTCTATTGTTGCTGGTTTCGGCCTGGATGGGTGGACCTTTCTTTTATTGCTCCGTGATGAACGTAGATAAATCTACTGTATTTGACTCACGTGGAGCATTTCTTCTATCAAATTTTCTTTTGTTGTTGCTTGGTTCACTTCTGGATCGGCTCAAAAAACTTTCAACTTCTGATACCACAGTATTCAATTTGTCAAAAGACTTGATTTCAATGGCTACCAGCCTTTCAAGGACTTCATTTTTCAGATTACTTTTACATATCACCACTGCATCTTCTTGACATGGTGGTCTTTTGCATTTCATGCTAAGATTTCTCCATCTAGCAATGAATTTGGAAGCATTTTCATTGTTTTCTTGTTTCACAATATATAGCTCTGCCAGAGTGATTTCTCTCTCCATCAGATTGCTTCTGGAGGTCGGCCCACCCAGCAATAGATCCAGGCCGAAGAGAAGAATACCATTCAAATGCGAGTCCAGTTAGCGAAGACCCGAAAAATTTCAGCATATAAGATTCATCAGTGGCCAGGTCTCCCATTGCCCCATTATAATATGCCAAGTGTTCTTTGGGATTTCCTTGGCCATTGAATTTTTCAAACTTGGGTACTTTGGCCATTCCGAGCGGAAGCCTCTTCATAGCATGATGCACCGGATATGGTACTTTATACACATCATATACTGTGGAGGTACCTTCCATTCTTTCTGCCAGCTTCATATCAATGAGTTGTTCTAGCATCAACCTTTGAGCCATAGTAGGATCTGCTAGATTTGGGAAGAAATTAACTCCTTGAACTTGGGAGGCTTGAAATGGCAAATTTGAGATCAAATTGTCTTGCAATACTGTTGCAGGAGCAGCTTGACTATTGGACACTTGAACATATGCAGGTGTTTCACTCATAGGCACAGGCCTAGATGACTGCATGGATATATTTAGAAGATTTTGAGACGGAGGAGGTGGAACTTGAGGATTAGCCACCCGAGGATAAGAGGAAGTTGAAGCACCTCCTTCTTTACCAGCCCATCATGCCCCTTGTATTTGAGCATCTTTTTCTTTCAATTGCTTTTTCAATAACTCAGTTTCTTGCAATAACAACTGAGTTATGCTTGGTTCTGCTTCTTTTTGCTGATTGATTTGCTGTGGAAGCTGCTACTCTGCTGGTGCAAAAAGAGCTTCTCTTGATGCTTCAATGACATTTGCAGATAGCTCTGCTTCTTCATCAATGTTTTCCAATAGGGTAGGAAAATTCTGGGCAACTATGGCTGCCGCTTGCATTCTTTGGGTAACTAGACCCGGCCTTGAGGCTAAATCTTTGATTTCTTCTGGATCTTCAGGGAGTACCCCATACTTATTGATAGTATGACATGAATAAATTATCAGGCTTCCTTGGGTGAATTCTGCTGATCTCCTTGTGGAAGGAGGTTTCTGCTGCAGCCTTTGGAATACAGATGTTTTTGAAGGCTTTTTTGACTTTTCATTCTCATATCTTTCTCTTGACTTCCTTCTTTCTGGCAACTCAGCATGAGGCAGCTGCCTTTGGATTGGTTTCCATATTTGTCGCCTTTGTGACTGAGAGATTGGCTTTGATTTTTCTTGTGCATATTGGTCTTCTTGATGTTTGAGCATCCAGATTTGTTTTGCTAGTGGCTTTTGACAATATTTCATCCCATAACAATAAGCTAGTTTGGGGTTTCTTTCTTGCTTTTCAGACATCTGAATCTTAGCTTTTCCTTTTTATTTCCTTTCATTTTTCATTCTTTCTCTGTCCATGTCTTCAAAGACCTGGAATGAGTTTTGAACTGGAATATTTGGAACCAGTCGGTCTTTGGAAATATCAACTTTGCTGCTGTCTAGAAAGATCCGCAGGCTCCCAACAAGAATTGATTTTTTGGTCCTAGACCATTGTGCAGAGACTGCCTTTGAATTGAACTAGGGATTTTGACCCTTTCGGGTATTTCCCCGATATTGTTTTGAAGATGATGCAGCATGACTGTGAATAGTGCAGCAGTTGACTACTTGTGCTTGAGGTACATCAGATCTAATCTCAGGTTGCATGAAGACCACCCCGAGAAAATTCAGAAAACCAATAACGGGGGGGAAGCTCCCGAATGCCACAGGTACCGCCAGGTAGCCATAGCGAGCATGGTTATCGACCACCAGAGGGCCAAAGAAAACTTTCGATTCCATTGAGTCTCCTGTAATACAACAAAGAGATAATCAATAACTTCAAAAAATAGGTGTTATCCTTATTCTTCCGACGAGAAGATGAAGGGAGGATAGGTCCCACCGGGCATGCCAAAAGAGATTGTCGTACATTTTTTATTTTAGGAAAAAAATGCACTTGATCTTGATTTTTTTATTTAGATTTGTTATTTGTGCGCTCTATCTGACTCAATCAGATGAATGCGTAGTTCTTCGACCCGATCTCGCTACCCATAAATGGAATAGCGTAATTACATCCTCCTGAGAGGAACACCCTTGATTAATCTTCGGAAGAATAGAATAACACCTTTTAAAATGATATAAGTAAGATATACAAGATTGCATTTGAAAATAAATGAATTTCAATTTTTATTTGAGAAGAAAAACTCATTTTTTAGTTTAAAGTTGAGTCTGCGCAAGACTTGATTGATTTTTATTGATGGATGATGATAAAAGACATTTTTTAGTATTTTTTGGATTGATTTATGGGGATGCTTTGAAGATTTGTTGAATTTTTCAAGTTTAGAAATGAGGCTTCTTTTAGATATTTTTTATGTTTTTGCAAAAGGGCAAATTTGAATTTTATTTGATTTTTTATTTATAGAAAGTATTTTATTTTTATCTTGGGGTTTTTTTATTCAATTTTAAAGGAATTAAATTTGAAAGATCTGGATTTTAGCAATTAGGGGTTGAGTCTGCGCAGGGTAGCGCAGACTCACCTGTCACAAGTTTATTTTTCAGTTTTTTAGGTAATTTTTAGGGAAAAGTTATCATTTTTGTTTGGGTTTTGATTTGTGAAAAATATATGTTTTATTCTTAAGAGTTTAATTTCATTTGATGGAATTTTAATAGCCAAAATACCAGATTTTAGGAATTTAAGGTTGAGTCTGCGCTATAGAGTACAGACTCATTGTTTATCAAAGTGTTTAGTATTTTTTATATTTTTTGTGAAAAGAGTTTTAAGCTTTTATTTAGGTTTTTGACTTATATGAAGTATAAAGTTTTTATGTAAATTTTTGGATTTAATTTGGAGGAAAATTAAGGTCAAGAAGACCAAATTTGGGATTTCAGGGTTGAGTCTATGCTGGGTAGCGCAGACTCATCTGTCACTAGAGTGTTTTTTAGTTATTTTTTGCATTTTTTCAAGAACAACTTGGTGTTTCTATTTGATATTCTGATATATAAGAATAAACTTGATTTTTAGAGGGTTTTAGATCATCTTTTAGTGGTCGGGAGGTTGTTTTTTTTATTTTTTATGAATTTCAGGGTTGAGTCTGCGCCAGGATGCGCAGACTCAAGTTAGAACTTTGGATTTTTTTATTATGAGTTGTTTTATTGGATTTTTGGTGGAATAACTTGATTTTATGTTTTGTTTGATGATTATTTACAGATTTGGAGCTGCGAGCATGATTTAGGGGCCAAAAGACGAGATTTTGGCCTTGGGATTGATGCGTAGACTTAAGTTTAAAGAGGATTTTGGGCAAGATTCTTGAAAAGGTGGAACCTCCTGAGATTGACGGGGATTCCAAGAGTTTCAAAGAGTTGGGGAGCTTCCAATATCAAGGATACAAGAAAAATGAGTTTGAGTTTGCGCAAGGGGTGTGCAGACTCAGCCGAGCTTGTGATTTTGGTTTATTTTGAAGGGATTTAGATCCTTTTGTAAATGGATGTTTATTTAAATGATATGAAATATTTGATATATGATTGTGAGTGATTTGAGCAATTTGATTTATTGTTTAGTTCACTTTTTCATTTAAAATGAGCTTATGAAAGATGTGTAGACTCAACTTAAGTTTGAAATAGAAGATGGCTATCTTAAACCTTTTTTGAATGAATTCACTTTAATTATTTGAGTTACTTGAACCATAAATGAGTCTACCAGCCCATGCAAGGCCTCTTCGACAATTTTGAATTGAGTCTGCGCAAGGGTGCGCAGACTCATAACAGTGGCGCAGAGTCAAGTCTGAAAATTAGTTTTTTGAGTTTCCTGCACAGTTCAAGCTGCAATTAAATCCATCAAGGGGTTAGTTTCAACCATTAAAGTTAGAATATAAAATTCGGAATCGAGGAAAACAGATTGTACCCTATTCCCAATTGAATTTCTATGGTTATAGGTGCGCAGACTTAAAATCTGAGTATAATTTCAGGTTTATACCTCTTTCAACTTAAAGTGATCCAAGAATCACCACAAATTTAGGGAGGATAACATTGAGAAATCTCAGAAGTTGAGTATGGCTACATGAGGCCTTTTCAAAGAGTGGTTCTTGTGTGGATTTCTTCAAATGACATGATTTCTTCATGTTTATCTCATTCTTCTTGGGTCACTTTATAAAGCATTAAAAGTGCTCAATATAGTGATTCCAAATTGAATTTCAACCTTTCATTAGTAAAACCCATTGAAAAGGTTTAAGATCTTCATGAAGGATCATGGCATGAAGGGATCCGAAGGACCAACTTCCTTAAAGGGATATGTAATGGCTAATGGACCATAGGGATGGCTATAAAGGGGGGCGTGCGGAGCATCCAACCACTCACCCAAAAGGTGCCCTTAATGCCTTCAAGATGTAAGAAAAACCCACAAGGGGTAATCCAAAGCATCTCTACATTTGGGGAGCAAGGAACTCTACCAATTTCCCTAGAGGATCACATGTAGCCATGAACCATAGAGGTGGCTATAAAGGGGGGCGTGCCGAGCATCCAACCACTCACCCAAAGGGTGCCCTTAATGCCTTCAAAATGAAAGGGTTATCTACAGGGAATCACCCATTCCATTTCTACATTTGGGGAGCAAGGAACTCCACCAACTCATTGGGACTTCAGGACACATCATCTAAATGAACCCATAGAAATGGGAACATAAGAATGATGTTTTTTTTTTGTTTGTGTGAGGGCCCTTGATGGGTTACCCAACATGAGATTGCTGGCACCCTTAGATCGGGACATCTTGGGTAAACATCGAAAAATATTTAAAATCTTAAAACCATATGGAAAAATTTCGGTTGAAACATTAAGGGCTTCACAACCCAAAGTCCAAGCCATTTAGGACCTTCATTGGACCTCAAAAGGACAACCCTAGGTCCAAGGAACATTTGGACAGCTTGGGGGAGGATCAAAGAATCACCTCAAGCCCAAAAACCCACTTGGAAGAGGCGCAGACTCAAAACCTGCAACTGGCGCTGAGTCTGCGCAGGGAGGCGCAGACTCAGCACTGTAGCACTTGCAAGCGCCAGATTCAGGCTGAAACCCGGATTTTCGGTAAAAAATGGGTTTAAAACTAACCCAAATGATAGAAAATAAGGTATAAAAGGTACAAGACCTAAAATATTTATTTAAAATATATTTTAGATGCATTTCTTTAGGAAAATATCATGAAAACTTAAATATGAACATAAGAGACACTTAGGCATACTTTTTATTTTTTTCATGGATCTCTCTTTCTTGGCTCCATGTTAGAGGGTTTATACTCAAAGAAGCTCATCCTCAACTAGTGAAGGAACCTCCTTGAGAACCTCTAGGGCCTAAACCCTTAGCCATCAAAGGAAAGAAATCCGAACAAAAACCATTCGGTTCCAACATGAAAACATAAACTTAGATCTTAATATATATGAAACTTAGGGGATTTCTCTTGATGTTTTTCCTTGGGGGAACATCATCTATGGAAGGGATGTGCTTATAAGGGTCATGGAAGGCCAAGCCACCTTGAAAAACCCCAAAACCAAAGGCAAATAAATGGAAAACCAGTTTTGAGGAAATCTGGACAGCAAAGCATATCTTGGGCAATACCTCTATATTTAGGGGGTTCTAAGGCTTGAGGAGACCATTTCTATGAACTAGAAAGGCCCCTCTACCATCCCCACACGAAAAACACATACCTTATGAAGGAAAAAATGACATAAAAGCCAGATAACCAGTAGATTCACAGAACAGACTCAGAAAATCTGAACTTTGCATTTCATTACTTTCAATCACCATAGATGACCATCAAGGGGGAGATAGAAGTTTCTATGAACATCAAAATGAAAGAAAACATTATAAGAAAGTAAAGAGACAGAAATAGACCCCTTCTTCACCCCCACTCTACCTTGGAGAGGGGATGAGAAGGAGAGTGGCTCTTGAAGTCTACAATTTTACTCTCTTCTTCTTTAGCACTCTTCCTTTCTTTCTCTCTTCTTTTTTTTCCTTCTTTTTTCTCTCTTGGGATGCAGAAAATGGAGGGGAAGGAGGAGGGAAATGTGCTCCTCCAAGCTCTCTCACTTTTGTTCTTCTTTTTTCTATTTTTTGGGATTTTTGTCTCCAACTTTTTCTTGTCGAAGATGGGGGTTCTTTTATAGATAAAGTTGGGTTACTTTTGGGGGGTAGATTAGGCATCCATTAGCCTTGGATTAGGGATAAGAAACCCCTCTTGAGAGCCCTTCAATGAGGCCACAACACTTGGAGAATCATGATTGGTTTCTCCTTTTGCTTTTCACCTATCCTCTTCTAGAAGAATCTTGAGGGGGGGACCACTTGCTTTTCTTCTTATCCTCCTTTGGGCAGATTTGACCATGGGCGAAAGGGATAAGAATAGGCCATGGGGGGGACCATTTGGGCCCTTTTGAAGGCTGTCACGAAATTGGGCTTTGGCCTTTACTTTTTGGGCCCAAATTGGCCCTATTGGGCTTCTTTTACTTAAGATAATAGGCCTAGGCCTGCCCCCTTGGATTTCTTCATCATTTGGGCTTAAAGTAACCCATTTTTGACTTCTTTGGCCTTGCAAGAATGCTCATGACAACTGTCCATTATCTTTCTTCACTTGGGCCTTCTTTTGAAAATTGCTTGGACCTCCTTTACTTGAGATAATGGGCCCAATTGTGCCATTGAATTGCTTCATCATTTGGGCCCTAGAATGGCCCCTTTTTTATTCATTTGGCTTGCAAAATAGGCATGACTGTTGCCCATTTAATCTTCTTCACTTGGACTTTCTTTAAAAAAATACTTGGACCTTTCTTGCTTGAAGTAATAGGCTCGGTTCTTCCTTTCAATTCTCTTTGATTTGGGTTTTCTTTGCTGATCTTTAGGCTCTTCTTCTTGTTCAATTTTTTGGTGACAACAGCTAGTTGTTAGGGAGCAGGAGATGTTCCTAGCGAGTTTGAGGCCGGTAGGCCGAATATGGAGCGTTTTATGGAGGCTATGATGGACACGATGACTAGATATCAAACTCGAGACCCTAGCAAGAGTTCTAGTACTCGGGGAGGGCCTGCTCTGGAGAGATTCTTGAAGCTGAAGCCGCCTCATTTTACCAGTCGTCCCAACCCTGATGAGGTTGTTCATTGGCTGAGCGAGTTAGAGAAGACTTTCGATACCATGGATTGTACGGCAGTTGAGAGGACTCCGTTGGCTACCTTCATGTTGAAGGATGATGCTTATGACTGGTGGACCACTTTGAAGAGCTTGTCTTATGCAGATAGGAATCTCAGGGAGATTCCATGGGAGACATTTGTGAAGGAGTTCTATGTGCAGTACTTTCCTAGGCATGTCCATAAGGCGAAAGAGAGGGAATTTATGGAATTGACCCAAAGGAGAATGACAATGCTCGAGTACCAGATGAAATTTGTTTCACTTGGAAGGTTTGTGCCCTTCATTTCAGGAGACGAAGAGCATCGGGCTGAGAGGTTCGTGGACGGACTGAGGTCCAACTTGAGGAGTTTTGTGGCGTCCTACTGTTGTACGGACTTGACATCGGCGGTTAAGTGTGCCGTGTCAGTAGAGGCACAGCACGATCAGTCGGCTCGGGAGAGGGGACTGGCTACTCAGGGGCCAGCTTACAGCAAGGGGAAGACAGCAGTAGCAGCTCCTTCGTTTGGATCAGGATCGTCTTCACTCGGCTCCAGATTCAGGAGGTTCTTTCGAAGTGGTGGTGGCAGCAGCGGCAGTAGTGGTAGTAGTAGACCTAGGCAGACTCAGCAGAGTCAGTCGGTGTCCAGCGCCCAGCAGGCAGCAACTCAGAGGCTTCCAACAGCTTGTCGTCATTTTGGTGGTACTCGCTGTAGGACTCAGTGTCCCGCATTTTCTGGAAGGTGTTATACTTGTGGCCAGCAGGGCCATTTGGCGAGATATTGCCCGCAGGGGCATGGTCAGGGGCAGGGACCGGGAGATCAGCAGAAGCCGAGGAGCTAGGGGAGAGTTATCGCTATCACTAGGAAGGAGGTTCGTGCGTCCAACTTGGTGGAAGGTGCACTTTCTGTCCTTGGGAACTCCGCGCATGTGTTGATTGATTTGGGTGCTTCGCATTCCTTTAATTCTGAGCAGTTCGTAGATGTTCTTTCTGCACCCGTTGATGAGTTATCTGATGAACTGATGGTTGAGGTTCCTTTTTGGGATTTCATGTTGACTTATAACTGTATAAGTGAGGTTTCCTTGACCATTGAGGGTCATCAGTTACCTGGCCAGTTAGTTGTGCTTGCCATTCATGACTTTGATGTCATCTTGGGCATGGACTGGTTGGAGGCTTATTATGCCGAGGTGGACTGCCACAGGAAGAGGATACGCTTCTCCATCCTAGGCATCCCGGCCTTATACTTCCAAGGTATTAGGCTCTCTTCTCGTGGTATTCTTATTTCTGCTTTTAAGGTCCAGAGGTTACTTGTTGGTGGCTGCGAGGCTTTCCTTGCCTCAGTAGTTGTAGCTGGTGTTAGTAGTGGTTCCAGTCCTTAGGAGGTGTCTGTAGTATGTGACTTTGTTGATGTGTTTCCCGAGGAGTTGCCTGGCCTTCCTCCTCAGTGGGTGGTTGAGTTCACTATTGAGCTTGCACCAAGTACGACTCTCTTGTCTAAGTCCCCGTATCGGATGGCTCCGGCTGAACTGGTTGAATTAAAGGCACAGTTGCAGGAATTGCTGGATAAGGGTTTTATTCGGCCCAACACTTCTCTGTGGGGTGCTGCAGTTCTGTTTGTTAGGAAGAAGGATGGTTCTCTGAGGCTGTGCATTGATTATAGACAACTAAACCAGGTAACAGTAAAGAATAAGTACCCACTTCCGATAATTGATGATATGATAGATCAGTTGCAGTCTGCGAAGGTGTTTTCGAAGATTGACTTAAGGTCAGGGTATTACCAGATGAGGATCCGTGAGGCTGATGTGAGTAAGATGGCTTTTAGGACTCGGTACGAACATTATGAGTTTTTTATTATGCCTTTCGGTTTGACCAATGCTTCGGCAACTTTTATGGATTTGATGAACCGGGTCTTCAGGGCCTACCTGGATCACTTTGTGGTGGTGTTTGTAGATGAGATTTTGGTATATTCTTCTTCTGAGGAATAGCATGTCACGCATCTTCAGGTGGTGTTGCAAGTTCTGAGATAGCACCAATTCTATGCCAAGTTTAGCAAGTGTGAATTCTGGCTATATAAGGTGCACTTCCTGGGGCATGTTATTTATGGTGACGGCATTACTGTAGATCCAACCAAGATTGAGGCAGTGATGGATTGGGGTAGATCGACGACAGTAACTGAGATCAGGAGCTTCCTGGGGTTAGCAGGGTATTACAGACGGTTTGTCCAGGATTTTTATTCAATAGCGACCCTCTTGTCGATGTTGACTCATAAGGGAGTTCATTTTGTATGGACCGAGGAGTGTGAGCAGAGCTTTACTGAGTTGAATACGCGTCTCACTTCGGCTCCAATTCTAATGCTTCCATCTGGTTCTGGTGGATTCGTGGTTTACTCTGATGCATCTTGTCGAGGTTTGGGTGCGGTTCTGATGCAACATGGTAAGGTTGTGGCCTATGCTTCTAGGCAGCTGAAGAAGCACGAGGAGAACTACCCCACTCATGACTTAGAGTTGGCAGCTGTGGTATTTGCACTGAAGATCTGGCGGCACTATTTATATGGAGAGAAGTTTAAGGTCTTCACTGATCACAAGAGCCTGAAGTATGTATTCACACAGAAGGATCTGAACTTGAGGTAGCGCAGGTGGATGGAGTTTATCAAGGATTATGATCTCGACCTTTCTTATCCTCTGGGCAAGGGGAACATGGTGGCGGATGCCTTGAGTCGGAAGACGGTCGTATCCCATCTTATGACTCAGGAATGGAGATTATATGAACATGTTGTTGAATCTTCCTTTATGATTCCTCGAGAGGCTGATAGAGCTATGTTGGCTAGCTTGACTGTGAGGCCAATAGTGTACCATTCTATGATCGAGGCTCAGAGGGCGAATGCAAAGTTACTACAGATTCTCCAAATATCAGAAGTGGAGTTGTGGGATGATGGCACGGTCAGATTTAGAGGCAGACTCTATATTCCAGCAGAGGAAGAGGTGCGCAGGAATGTCCTAGAAGAGGCGCACCATTCTAGATATGCAGTGCATCCCAGAATGACTGAGATGTATCAATTGTTTGAGGAGGCACTTTTGGTAGCCTGGCATGAAGAAAGACGTAGTTGAATATGTGGCAAGGTGCCTGACTTGGCAACAAGTTAAGGCAGAGCACTAGCGACTAGGAGGGTTGTTACAGCCGTTACCGATCCCAGAGTGGAAATGGGAATATGTGACTATGGACTTTGTGGTGGGATTGCCCGTATCACCCGACAGAAGAGACATGATCTGGGTCATTGTTGATCTTTTAACCAAGTCAGCGTACTTTTTAGCTATTAGGAAGGACTGGTCAGTCAGTAAGTTGGCTAGGTTGTTTGTGGATCGTATAATCTCTCTGCATGGAGTGCCCTTGTCCATCGTGTCAGATCGGGATCCAAGATTCACTTCTAGGTTCTGGAAGAGTTATCAGAAGGCCTTGGATACGCAGTTAGCCTTTAGCTCGGCTTACCATCCCGAGACTGATAGACAGTCAGAGAGGACCATTCAGACACTATAGGATATGCTCAGGGCTTGTTGCCTTGATTGGGGAGGTTCTTGGGAACAACACTTGTCTACAGTGGAGTTTGCTTATAACAATAATTATCATTCTAGTATCAACATGGCGCCATATGGGGCATTGTACGGGCGGCCGTGTCGATCTCCTATGAATTGGTTGAGATTGGCTAGAGGCATATAACAGGGCCAGAGTTGGTACAACAGTGTGCTGAGGTTGCCAGAGTGGTGCAGCGGAAGTTGACTACAGGTCAGAGTAGGCAGAAGAGTTATACAGATATCTGTAGGAGACCGCTTGAGTTCGATGTTGGGGACCACATGTTTCTCCGAGTCTCACCCTCCAAGGGTGTGATGAGATTCGGGAAGCGAGGAAAGCTGAGTCCGCGATATATTGGGCCTTTTCCCATTCTTGCTCAAATTGGGGAAACGGCGTATCAGCTAGCCTTACTACCCAGTCTTGCAAGAGTGCACGATATGTTCCATGTTTCTTTGTTGAGGAAGTATGTCCAGGATCCGTCTCATGTCTTGGGCTTTTTGGAGTTGGAGGTCGCTGAGGACTTGTCCTTTCTGGAATTTTCCGTACGTATTGAGGATCGTAGAGAGCAAGTACTTCGAAACAAGGTTGTTCCTCTAGTTAAGGTGATTTAGCAGCATCGCTCCGGAAGCGAGACTACCTAGGAACGAAAGGATGAGATGCGAGAACAGTTTCCCTACCTTTTCTTGTAAGTTCTCTTGTAAGCTTGTACCATCATTTTCTATCTCGTTATTTTTATAGCAGCAATTTCGGAGACGAAATTCTTTTAAGGGGGGGAGAATGTAAGGACTGAGATTTTGGATCCAGTTATCGAGTCGGTTTCGGTGTCGGACCCCTTGGTTTGGGCCGTGGTGGAGTGGTTTCAGAGTTGTGCATGTTGCATTTACAAATGCATGTGTTTTATATCGGAATTTGGGAATCTTTGGGAGTTGTGTTTACTACTTTACTTATTTAATTACCTATATTTGTGTTGATGCACTTGTGGGTGCGTGAGTGGGTGGTGGGGATCGGAGGATCCCTATGGAGTCCATTTCGATGAGACTCACCCCTGCGGTTTTTGGGTGAGGGTTCCAGGCAGGCGTAGCGTGGAGAGTGTTGTTTCTAGTTGCGCGCCAGCATCCACTGTTCCGGAGTATGCCCCGATGTAGTTGTTATTTTCCTTTCAGGCTTGTATGCTTAATTATTTCTTTTCAGTTGGAATATGTAATTATTTGCCGAGTCGAGTCGAATTGTAATAATTTTTAATTCCTACACTTTCTTTACAATTCGATGTGATATGGAATGTTTAACTTAGTTTATCATTTATTTCCTAGACTTATCGAGATCCTGGCTTGGTTCCAGTTTTTAATGATTCAGTACCCATTTAGTAATTGGATCCCCGATTATATGGTGGCGGGTTGTTACAAAGGTGGACAATAATATCGGGAAATGAGTTTTTTGATCTTATACGGCAGCATCCAATCCAAGTGAGTCGACCGGTTATGATTTGACAGTTCACCATACCTTAAGTTGACTCGAGAGCATTGCGCGAATGACGGATTATATGCACGTAGTAACTATTGATGGAAAGGTTTTATGAGTGGGTTGTTTAACTTTAATACCTTTCCAGTTCATGCAGTGTTGCTTGGCATCGAACGTGATCAGAGGCCCGACCGAATTATATGTGCGACATTATTCGATTAATTAATTAGTTAGTATGTGATATTAATTAATTAATTAAGTAGGTAAATAGTTACTACGCTTGTGTAACGGGCCAAAAATTGGATTTATATTAAGTCGGGGGGTTTTGTGAAAATTTTTAGGAGGACTTAATATATATATATATATATTTAAGAGGGTTGCCCTGGCCATGCATAGAGTAGCCTTGGCGGCTGCCCCTCTCTCTTTGGCGCCAGGAGGGGTGCCCCCTTTGTTGACTCCGTCCTACCTTCCTCTCCGACTCTCGATTGTCGGGAATTTGTCCGCATGCCGCGAAGATCGTTGAGGAGATTGGTGGCTTTTGTGAGCGCTGCTACGAGCCAGGAAACGTGGGATATTCGTCGCGAGGAGGATCGCGAGGATATTGCTGGAGGCTAGGCATCTATGCAGCTGGCGGCATCACTTCGTTGGAACCAACTGGTTGCAGACTTGAATCTGCGCAAGGTGATGGCCGATCACCATTTTTACGTTTTTGTTCTTTGAAACAGGCCAGGACCACTGTAGATTAATTTTAATATGTTTATGTTGCATCCACAATCCCATCTCCGAGATCCTAACAGTGATATTAGAGTCAGGTTCCACTATTTTTCTCGTCCATTTCGATATCCAAATTGATCGTTCTAATAATTATTCCATGCATAGGTTTGATTTTTGTGTTAGAACAATGTTCATTTGATGAACATGGATGATCAGATCATTTTGTAGCATAAAATCAAAATTTTTTGGGTCCTTTTTCATGTTGTACTGCAACATGAGGGGAGGGAGCTAGGGCACCCGCTGTAGAAAGGGGGCATTGCCGATGGGCCTAGCCAATGTCGGTGCCACTGCCGGTGGCGCCAGCAGCACCGTCCAGTGCCAGCAGTCTGGCCACACCGGACTAAAACCCCGTTGCCACTGTTAGGGGGGTTGGGGATGTTGGGTTCGTTGTGTCGGATGCAAATAAAAATGCACCATAAAAGGGATTGGATCCATGCCGTTTCGCATAATAAAATTCAAACGATAAAAATCTGATTTTTACCTTGCGCGGATTCGAATCCGCGTTCATCCGGTTCCGTTGGTGCGATGCCGCAAGCAGCGCAGGTACTCGGCCTCTAGCAGTATCCACGCAGTCTTCCTCTAGATGGATTGTCCTCGCTTCCTCGCTCGGTGTAGTGTCTGCGGATCTCGTCTGGTTGTGCGTAATTCTCCGCGACATGTGGTTTTGAATTTCCCGTCAGACGGGAAGCAAAGCGGGTGGGAGTCGAAGCGGAGCCTTCGGGGGGCCCAACCTCTGAGAGGTGAGCCCAGGAGAGAGAGAGAAGAGAGAGGGGGCGGCTAGGTCAGCTTTGAGTTGCTGGCCTCAGAGCTCTAAGTGGTACTTTTATAATAAGTAGTTTTGCGATTTTTTGGAAAAACCCACACTTATCCAAAACCCTATCAAAATATCCATCGACTTGAAAACCTTTTGTGTGTAACCCTCTAGGCTCAAATACCAGTCCAGTTAATGGTCCATTAAGTCCAGTAACTCTTTACTGACCTACTGAATTACTTAGTATCTTTTTATTAATTAATCAGTCAAATTTAATGTCGCACAATAAATTCGGATGGGATTCTGATCACGTTGGGTGCCAAGCAACACCGCGTGATCCCAGAAGGCATTGGGGTTTCTGCAACCCACTATTGGAACATTTCCGTCATCGGTTACTGCGCGAATATAATCTTTCATCCATGCAATGTTCCCAAATCGACCTAGGCTATGGTTTACCGTTAAACCCTAGCCGGTCGATTCACTTGAATCAGTTGCCACTAATTTATATCAGATAACTCCTTATTTGATACAGAGTTCACCCTGGCCAAGGACTTAAGCGCATCATTCCCGGAACATTCTCTCTCCTATTACCGAGAGCAGATGATGTCGTATTGACCACACAATTACCTTCAAGGGCATCTCCCTTAACCCGATCACTTGACTTATTAATAACCCATGGTTAGAGATTTGTAAGTCAAGGTCAAAGCTCAGAGACCTACCAACAGGGTATCCTTGGTGTCTCAGGTCCAAGGACCATCCACGCAACCGTGACAAAAAAATCTAGCTGGTGAACAGTTAGATAGCTACCATCCAGCGATTCATGGTCGGATCAGTTCAGTGAACTCATTTGCCAATGAGCACCTATTAGTCCAACATAGTGTCTCCACACAAGTGACTTATAGAACCAATCACCTTCATCATATGAGTTGAAGAAACCTGTACTAGCCTATCTGGATATCTGATGTCCTTCTCAAACATCCTTTGACTAGGAAGAATTAAGAACATGTGTTTATAAGTCTTTAGTCCCGTAATTATAATCTCATCATAATCCGAAGACCATTGCACATGTTCATAGACTTCATCGTTATACAATAAACAAGGATCGAATTAAATACACAATGAAATTATGCCATTTTATTGATAACTGAATAACACGAAGTATCCAATTGGCTTGTAGGCCACCTAATACTAACAATCTCCCACTTGGACTAAAGTCAATCACCCTTATGAAGAAAACCCATATTTCTTAGGTGGCGCTCAAACACATTTTGAGATAAAGGCTTCGTCAGTGGATCTCCTATGTTTTCGACTGAGGGAACGCTTTCCACCACGACATCTCCTCGAGCTATAATCTCTCTGATCAGGTGAAAGCACCTCAGAATGTGCTTCAACTTCTGATGAGACCTCGGCTCTTTCGCTTGAGCAATCGTCCCATTGTTGTCATATAGTAGTGGGACGGGACTAAAGATGCTTTCCACCACACCAAGATCGCCGATGAACTTCTTCATCCAGACTGCTTCTTTGGCGGGTTCAGCAGCATCAATGTACTCAACTTCTGTTGTCGAATCAGTAGTGGTTTCTTGCTTGGAACCTTTTTAGCTCACTACTCCCCCGTTGAGTGTAAAGACAAATCCCGATGTTGACTTGTTGTCATCCGGATCAGACTGAAAACTTGAGTCAGTGTATCCTTGCAGCTTTAAATCTCCTCCTCCTCCATAGACTAGAAACATACCCTTAGTTCTTCTTAAGTACTTAAGTATGCATTTCACAGCCTTCCAATGTTCATCACTTGGATCTGCCTAATGTTTGCTCGTAACACTTAGAGTACATGCTACATCAAATCTTATACATAGCATGGCATACCTAATGGAACCTATGGCTGACGCATAGGGAACTTTATCCATTATTGCCCTTTCTTCAGGGGTCTTTGGAGACTGATCTTTGGAGAGATAAATTCCATGTGTCATCAGTTTGAGACCCCTCTTGGAATTTTTCATGCCAAACCTTTTGACAATGATTTCTATATACATGGATTGGGTTAAGGCAAGTATCTTTTTTGATCTATCTCTATAGATCCATATTCCCAATATGTAAGATGCTTCCCCAAATCTTTTATGAAAAAGTTTTTAGACAACCAAACGTTTACTGATGACATCATCCCTACATCATTCCCAATGAGTAGGATGTCGTCAATGTAAAAGACTAGGAAGGTGATTATGCTCCCACTGTTTTTTCTGTACACACATGACTCATCTTCATTCTTAATAAAGCTATAACATTTGATCGCCTCATCAAACCTTATGTTCTAACTTCGGGAAACTTGCTTCAGTCCATAAATGGACCTTTGCAACTTGCATACCATATATGTGTTAGGTTCTCTATTTCTCGGGATCACAAACGCAGCGAAAATTAAATAATAATAAGTCTGCGATCCTTGTCCATTTCGTATAAACCAAAATCGATTATTTGATAATGGGATATTAGCTTGCACGGAATCGAATCCACGTCCGAACGGTTCCATCGGTGTGAGACCGCCTGCCGCGTAAATGCCTGACCTCTAGCGAAGTCCACGCGATCCTCCTTGCGGTGAATTTCCTCATGTTCCTCATTCCTTACAGCTTATGGACGATCCGCCGTTCGCCGCAATGACCGCCGCAACGCGCGGTCAAATTCTCATTGGACGGGAGTTGGAGAAGACAGCGATGCTGTCTTCAGAGAGAGGAGAGAGCTGGGGCACTAAAGAGAGAGAGGGAGAGAGGAGGGGGGGGGTCCCACTCTCCAAGGAGATGTATACTGACCTTGTTTTGTCTTCCCTTTCACAATCATATGCTCAGTTCATCGTTAATTTTAACATGAACAAAATCCAAGCTTCTTTGGTTAAATTACTGAACATGCTAAAGATTGCAGAGGGGAACCTTGGGAAGGAAAAATTCCAAATTCTCATGGTTAGTAAGACCAACAGGAAGAGACTGACAGTCCAAGCCTTTAGGAAAGGCAAAGGCAAGAGTGCTGAGAAGGGTGATTGCTTCTACTATCATCAGAAGGGCCACTATAAGAGGAATTGCATGGGATACCTCAAGGACAAGGCTCAAGGGAAGTGAAGCAGCAGGACGCTTCATGTATCTATATGATAGATGTAAACTTGTCAGTTAGAGATTATATATTATGGGTATTAGATACTGGATGTGTTTATTATATTTGCAATTCTACGCAGGTGCTAACAAGAAGGAGTAAACTGAGGACCGACGAGGAGGAGCTGAGGCTAGGTAATGGCGCAAGAGTTGCGGAGATTGTTGTAGGGACAGTGAATCTCAAGCTCCCATCTAGAGATGATTTTTCATTAGATGAATGTTATTATGTACCTAGCATAATAAGAAACATTATTTCTATTTCCTATTTAGATAAAATCGGGTACACTATATCCATTGAGAACAATAGTAGTTCTATTTATTTTAGAAATAAATTGATTGCTTCTACTTTATTATCCAATGGATTGTACTTAAGGAATGTGTCTCATGATAGTTTCAATGTCGGTGATACTCTTAAGAAGAGTAAGTGTGAAGTGAACAGAGCCTACTTGGCATTATAGGCTTGGTCACATTGGAGAAAACAGACTCCAAAGGTTACACAAAAATGGATACTTCCACTAATCCTCCTGATCTAGTAACCGTGCTGGGAGCCCTTGCTACCCATGTGGACCCTCAATAGCTTGAGGCAATCCAATCCATTCTGAAGGGCAAGACCCCCATACATTCATCCGAACCGCGCATCCCGGTTCCCCTTGTCATCCATTAGATCCCTACTCAGGCCATGGAAGGCCTTCGTATCTCCACTCCTAGGCCTATGGCCCCTTAGGCCCCTCAACAATCTTCTTCCAAATACCCGGTTCGGCCGCCAATGCCAACTTATCAAAATGCCTTTTGGGAATAATACTGCTAGATCTCAGCCTTACTGTCCTCCATTTCCTAGTTATTCTAGGAGGCAGACCTTTCAGGCACCCCCACCCCCACCAGCTGATTCAGTTACCCAGGCTCTCTTCACAAAGATTAACCAGATGGACGAGCAATTCAAGAGCTTCAAGAAGATGATGGATACCAAGGTTGCTCCCGAAGTTTCCATCCCAAACCTACATGTGTTCCACCTTCCACCTTCTGAGATGCCTATGTATCAGAAGTATAACGGTTCTGGCAATCCTTTCACCCATTTGAAGGAATTCATGTATGAATCATTGTTCTGACAAAGTGATAAAAGGTCTAGCTTTCCTCTTCATAAGATCATTAGAGGGATCAGCCGTAGAATGGTTCTTTTCATTCTACCCCTCTGATGTTGAGGACTTTGACACTGTATCTAGAAAATTCTTGCAGCGTTACAAAGACAGGGTTGCACCGTCACTTTCTATAACTGATCTGGTAGTTGAAAAGATGAAGTCTAATGAGGACTTCATAACTTTTGCTGATAGATGGAGGGCTATGGCCGAGAAAATCAAGGATCATTTATCTAAATCCGAGCAGGTTAAGATGATGATCGCCAATGCAACCCTACAATATAAGTTGGTCTTGACATTGAATAATTTGACCAACATGGCAGACTTGTATGAGAGGGCGCGCTATGCCCAAAATGCTTTTAAGGAGTCTACCTTCTCTAGTGTCTTTGATCCACATCGACCTAGCAGGCCTTCACCTCGGAAGCCTATTATTCCCAATTCTTCCAATTTGGGTCCAACCACAGAGGGCACATTGTCTCATGAACAGATCAGCACGGTAAACAATAATTAACCCCAGTTCATAAGGAGTCAGCAACCGCAGTATAATGGGCAAAGGGCGCCGAACCAACAGGGTTTTAGGCCACCCTAGCAGCCATATCAGCCAGGTTTTAACCAGCCTCGCCAGCAACTAGCGAACAACTAGGTTCCTCCACCAAATGACTATTCTCAGCAGAGGATTGCCAAAAGAGAGGACTGTGTGGTCCTAAAATGCTGATGCTTTCTGGTAGTGTGTTTCATAGACAGTCGGGGCACATTGTGGATGCATGTTTCCAATTTAGGGATTACATCCATGATCTGAATGACCAATGGGGCATAGATTGGGAGGAAATGAGAAAGTTCATAACCGCCTTGAAGGCGAGAAGACCACAGCAACAACAACCACAACAACAACTGCAACAAGCTCAAAGGGCACCAATTTAGCAGGCGGCACCTCCTCAGAACATGGCCATCGTGTAGAACCTGCTGCCGGAGCATCAAAATCAAATTGCCCCGATCTTCACGAATAGCCAATCTGAGGTTGATAGGGGACAACAGTGTAGGGTCGAAGAATCCTCGTCTATCTATTCTACAGGCCACAACCAAAACACTGATGTACCATCGTCACGCTGTATTATCTGCATCCCCAGGCCTTCACCAGTTCCACCACAACCCGCACCTACTACACCCGTTCTGCCACCCGCCTTCCTCAAACCCACAACCACCATGCCCCCACCACTAAATAGCCCTCCACCCGTCTACAAACCCATCATGCCATCTAAGTCATTGCTACGCATTCCATTTCCCGCGCCATCAACCACCTACCATAATGCCATCCAACCTACCAAACCTCTCATCTGCATCACCAAATCACCCGTTATACCAAGCCAACCCCTCATACCTTCCAAACCCCTCATTAACCTGGCAGTTCTCAAAATATTCCCTGTACACCCCACTGTTGAGTCGCAAATGCTCAAGAGAGGCAGAATTTTCAGCAAGGTCTTTCCCCAGTCAGTTTAAGAAGGACCATCACAGGCAGTAAATGAAGTGCAGAGTGAAGAGAGTGCACTTGACACTTAATATGATTTGCTGAAGCATCTGGATAAAACGCCGGCGTGTATTTCTATACTTGAGCTAATTAAAAGATCTAAAACCCATCAAGAGGCTCTGATGGAGTACCTATAAAGGGTAATGGTCAATGAAGACGTGCCGGTGGAAAATCGCTGCATTGCTGGTTCCACAGGGGGTCAACCATCTATCTCTTTCCATGCATCTGAGTTAGCACCCCTGGCAGCACGGGGCATGGCTTTAAGCATCAACAAATCATCAATGTTGTCACACCCCGGCCCGGTAATCCATAATATACAAGATAATTACCGAGATGGCCAAAGCGCAACAGGGGGAAAAAATCCCTCAGAATAGATAATTGGGAGGATACTATGTTTCAAATGGAAGCGTAGTATAAAAATTTGTAAGAGACATCTAAATACTGAGGAAGTTCCACCATTCACAACATTATACCAAAGTGCTGCATAATAAATTGTCATTTTTACATGTCAGGATCTTCATTATACATTCCAACAAAAACAAAAGCATAAGTATATACATGGTTCAATCCTTTAGGTACACCCAAAAAGAGATGTCGTCTTATGCGAACCCTGAGTGATCCCACCTCAAGCTCACTCTGCTTCTCCTTCTGTCCGATCACCTGAAAAGTAAGCGTGAGTACCAAATAAATGGTAACTCAGTAGGCAGATGAGGCTACCTTCATAAGAATTTGCTATCCAAATAATTGAAGTAGAATATGTACATTGCATAAGAATATTAAATATAACAGAAAACAAAACTAACACATAATACATATGTGCATCAGAATTGTATGACAATACGGAAATTGAGATACACGATTCATAATATCATGCCAACTGTGAACAAAGCTACACAAGCTTATCAATATATGAACAGAGCCAGAATACAGAACAGAATATAGAACTTAAGATTATTAAGTCGATTTACTGAAATGACATATAGATTGCAAGATATAATTTTTACTTTTCAGACCATAGGTTCACACTTATTATAGAAATGTCCGGACACACATCCAACCGCCACTATGAGCCAGAAACAGAACACAGAAACTGAGCTCTTAGGCACGTACAGAGTTAAGTCATGGGCGTAGCACTACCCCGAGGGTCATCACCCCACCTTAACAAATAATTTCTACCCGCGGCCCTCGGGTAACAGAGCTAATGGGTTCTGGAGGTGGCTCCCACCTTTTTAGGTGTAGCACGTAGCCCCATAATAAATGGGTCATGGTGGAGATGTTACCACCATTTCCCCAGAATAATACTCATTTAGCGGCTATGACCGGTCGGTAAGATTTATTAACATTATGAGAACAAACTTAATATTTATGTAGCTACAACAACATATACATAAGAAAATGACTAACCACTTTAGAGATTTTGTTTTCAGGAATTCATAAACTAAGAATACCTCGAAATCATAATTAAAAAGGTAAATAAATCATGTTCTAAGATGAATTTAAATACAACTGGTTATAAACTCAGACAACACATAAGTAAATCACAAAATCTCCTACAGAAGTAATCTGTCCACATTTAAAACACTGATTTTATTAACACAGAAAAGTACTTTAAAAAATCCTGAAAAGTTCACATATTATACTAATTTATATTAAGTACATCCTGTAAAAATTTGGGCTCAAATGGTTTTCCACAAAGATAGCAGAAAATCAAACATCAGGGTACTATCCCTGAGTTACTGAAATGTCAGAGTGGAGTATGAACCCTGCTACACATACCAAGAACCATTATCATATGAACATTAAAATTCTTGAAAATTTTTATAAAGATGTATAATAATAAAAATATTATTAATAAAATTTTTAGATCATTTTGTAAAATATATAAATTATTAAAATTCACGTTCTAACATGCTATCAAATGAAATCTGAAAACTGTATCTACAAATTATACCATATTACCCGACATGGAAGCATCACCATAAGAACATACAAATTCATAAAACTTTTTCTGAAGATGTATATTAGTATGAGTACTATGTCATAAAAATTTCAGATTATTTTGTGAAATATGTAAAATACTAAACTTCACGTTCTAACATTCTATCAAATGAAGTCTGAAAAACTACATCTACAAATTATATCATGTTTCCTGACCTGAAAGCATCATCATATGAACATCAAAATGCATGAACGTTTTTCTGAAGATTTACACTAGTATGAGTATTATGTTATAAAAATTTTAGATTATTTTGTGAAACATATAAATCACTAAAATTCATGTTCTAACATGCTATCAAATGAACTCAAAAAACTGTATCTGAAAATTATAGTCATTTTCATAACCTAGCAGTATTACCATATGAATATGAAAATTTATGTCGATTTTTATGGAGATGTACAATTATGTTATAGTTATGTCATAAAAATTTCATAAGTTTTATAAACAAAATAAAATTATAAAAAATATGAAGGTTACCCTACTGTCATAAGAGTTACAGAAAAATCTGAGTTGCATAAATTTAACTTCTACTATGCTTAATATATTCTAGGATTTTAAAATTTTAAATCCCTACATCATTCAACTATTTCATACTTAAGAACTTCACAAGAGCATAAAATTTGAAGATATAAAAAATTATATTACAGATTTATTTATTTCTTATGATTAACTAAGCTAAACTCTTATGAAACTAGCACCCATGCAACCGACCTTCTTCAAGAACACCAAAAACACTTCAAGAACTCCAAGAACACTTCAAGATGGCCTCCCAAATCCTTCCCTTGTTGTTACCACGTTTTGATGCAGAGAATATACGAAACCAAGGCTAAAACCCAAGTTAAGGTCCCTTAAATAGGATGGGTTTAGTTAGTTTTACCATGATTACTTAAATGACTTTAAAATTTATTAATTCTAACCATCCAAGTTACATTAATTTAACCATCCCACTAATACTAACCATGGTTAATAATAACTTTGACCAACCCACTAACTTTAACCAAGGTTAAACTAACTTAACTATTCCACTAAAACTAACTTAACTATTCCACTAACTTTAACTAAGGTTAATACTAATTATGACCACCCCACTATCTAATATAATACTAATATTTCTAGGATAAGTATTAATTAATAAAAGATAAATTTCTAACCTTAGGTTTTAGTTTTTTACTATATGAAATAATTATTCATCAAATGGTCATCCTACTTTTAATAATTGCATACTTACCCTTAATCTCCAATTAATCATTCTAATCTAAATCCGATTATGATTTACACTAAGTTTTCTATCACAATTGATCATATCTAATTATTTTATGGGATTTAACCAACCAAGTTTAACCTTTGTGCATATCTTAACATACATAATCTATTAGCTCAAAATTAATTAATAGTACAATTATCCTAATTACATGCTAATAATCGATTGTTACAAATTCTCTTCTCCTTAAAATAATTTTGTCCTCAAAATTGAAATATTCTCACCTGAATAGTTCTAGATACTTTGCCTGCATCTTCTCCTCCAATTCCAAGGTAGCCTCTTCCATTTAGTGATGACGCCATAACACCTTGACCATGGGAATCCTCTTTGACCTTAATTCTTGTATCTTTCGATCCAGAATACGAATAGGTTCTTCTTTAAATGTCCAATCTGCTTAAATTTTCAATGCAGTGTGATCAATAATATGAGCTGGGTCATACACATACTTTCTCAACGTTGATACATGAAAAACATCATGAACTCCAGCAAACTCAGGTGGCAACGCTAACTGGTAAGCTACTCTACCCACCTGAGCCAAAATCTGAAATGGCCTGATGTAACGTGGGTTCAGCTTCCCATGTTTACCAAACCGAATCACACCTCCAGTAGGAGAGACTTTTAAGAATATATGATCACCCTTTGCAAACTCTAGATCTCTCCTCCGGTTATTAGCATATTGCATTTGTCGGTTCTGAGCTACTACTAACCGCTGCCTGATGGTCTTGATCTTCTCAGTGCAATCCTGAATTGCTTCTGGTCCCATCAATCTATCATCACTATCCTCATGCCAACATAGTGGGGATCTACAAGGTCGACCATACAGTGCCTCAAATGGAGCCATATGTATACTAGAATGGTAACTATTATTATAGGCAAATTCTACCAAAGCTAAGTGCCGGTCCCAACTGTCCTTTCAATCAAGACTACATGCTCTACGCATATCTTCCAATGTTTGAATGGTCCGTTCTGACTGACCATCCGTTTAAGGATGAAATGCTGAACTAAATCTCAATTGAGTTCCCAAAGCTGATTGCATGCTCTTCCAAACTCGTGATGTGAATCTTGAATCTCTATCAGATACAATGGTCTTGGGAATTCTATGGAACTTTACAATCTCATCAATGTACAACTGTGCCAAACTCTCTACATGTTGGGACTATTTAATCGGTAGAAAATGAGCTGATTTAGTAAGTCGATCAACCACTACCCAAATAGCATCATACTGCCTTCTAGTTCGCGGCATACCTACAACAAAGTCCATGGTCAAGTCCTCCCACTTCCACTGTGGGATCTCCAAAGGCTGCAAATAACCTTCTAGCTTTTGATGCTCAACCTTAACTTGCTAGCATGTGAGACATCTGGAGACAAATTCTACTACATCCCTCTTCATGCCAACCCACCAGAAGCTTCTCCTTAAATCTTGGTGCATATTGGTACTACGAGGGTGATTAGTGTACTTAGATCTGTGAGCCTCGTCTAGTACTTCATGCCTCAACATAGTAGGAACTATCATTCTGCCCTTGAAAATCACTGCCCCATCAGCTCTTTGAGTGACATTTGGCTTCCCAATCAAATCTTGTATTTGCTGATCATTTTTCTGTGCTGCCACAATTCTATCCATAAGAGCTGAATGAATGACCAACTGACCCACAAATATGTTGGACCTACCTTGCATCATTCTTGGATCAAACCTTGCCACCTCCGCCAGATTCCACCACATCCTTCTTAACTGTACTGACATCAATTTCTTCCTATTAAGGGCATCTACTGTTGGGTTCTCGGGTTTCTCCGGATCTCCCGCGCAACGGAAATAAAAATAAAAATAGAGATCCATTCCCATTTCAAAAAAACTAAAAATCGGATTATCGGATAATCGGTTCTAACCGTGTACAGATTCGAATCCGCAACCGTTCGGTTCCGTCGGTGTGACACCGCAAGCCACGCAAGCGCTAGGCCTCTAACGGAGTCCAAGCGATCCTCCTCGCGAAAGACATCCTCACGTTCCTCGTTCTTCGCAGCCCACGAAGTCTTCGCCGTTTACCGCAACGATCGCTGCAACGCACGGACGATTTCCTGTCGAACGGGAGTCGAAGAAGCGGAGGAGCAGATCTGGGGATCCGGATATGTCTGGGACGCCAGAGAGAGAGAGAAATAGAGGAGAGGGCGGCTAGGGTTAGCAACAGCTTGGCCTACTAAGCCCGTTCGCTACATTTTATACTCACTGTGCGGTTTTTCATAAAAATCCACGGTTTATATAAAACCCACTTATTTATCCATCGCCTTGAGCATCATTTGCGTGTGACCCTCTAGGCTCAATAACTAGTCCGGTTATTAGCCCAATAAGCCCAGTGACTCCTCACTGGCTTTATTAACCAATTAATAACTTTTTATTAATTAATTAATCAATCGAATTGATCTCGCACATCGAATTCGATTGGGCCTTTGATCACGTTGGGTGCCAAGCAACACCGCGTGAACTTGGAAGGTATTGGGGTTAATTAACCCACTTTTGGAACCTTTCCGCCGACAGTTACTGTGTAGATATAGTCCTTCAATCGTACAATGCTCTCGAGTTAACTTAGGGTATGGCGTGCTGTCAAACCCTAATCGGTCGACTCACTTGGATCGGATGCTGCCGTACAATACCGGAAAACTCATTTTCCGATATTATTGTCCGCCCTGGCCAGAGACTTTCGCGCATCCTTTCTAGAGCATTCTCTCTCATCGTACTGAGAGCGAATGATTCCTTATTGACACTCAATTCCCTTCGACGGTATTCCGCTGTACCCGATCCTTGGCTATTTAGAATCATGTGGTTAGAGATTCATAAACCAAGGTCAAAGCACAGAAGTCCACTGACAAGGTGTCATTGGTATCTCAGGTCCGAGGACCATCCATGCAACTGCGACAATAGAATCAAGCTGGTTGACAGTGAGATACAGTACCATCCAACGATTCAATCGGATCAGTTCAGTGAACTCATTCTCCAATGAGCACCTACAGATTCGCCTTAGTGTCTCCACAGAAGTGGCTATGAGATCAGCCACCCTCATCGCATGAGTAGGAGTAATCTGTACTAGTCTAACCGGATATCTGATGTCCTTATCGGATATCCACCGACTAGGAATAATTAAGAATATGTGTGTTTAAGTGATTAGTCTCACTAGTATGATCTCATCATAATCTGATCACTATCGCACATATTCACGGACTTCATTATGAGATGATAATTAATATGATTTACACACAATAAATATTATGCCATTATATTAATAAATGAACGAGATTACAAAGTCATATTAGCTTGTAGGCCACCTAAGACTAACAATCTCCCACTTGGACTAAAGCCAATCACCTTTATACAGCAAGCCTATAGACTCTAGGTGACGCTCAAACATAATTTGAGCCAACGGCTTTGTCAGTGGATCTGCTACATTGTCGACATATGGAACTCTTTCCACCACTACATCTCCTCTTGATATGATCTCTCCGATAAGATGAAAGCGCCTCAGAATATGCTTCGATTTTCGATGAGACCGCGGTTCTTTCTCTTGCGTAATGGCTCTATTGTTGTTGCACATCAGCGGAACATGTTCAGAGATGTTGGGAACTATGCCGAGGTCGGTGATGAATTTCTTCAACCACACTGCTTCCTTGGCGGCTTCAGCTGCAGCGATGTACTCAGCTTCAGTCGTTGAATCTGTAATGGTTGCTTGCTTGGAACTCTTTCAGCACACTACGCCTCCGTTTAATGTAAACACAAATCTAGATGTAGACTTGCTATCATCTGGATCTGACTAGAAACTCGAGTTAGTAAAGCCTCGCAGTTTCAAGTTATCTCCTCCGTAGACAAGAAACATATCCTTAGTTCTTCTTAAGTACTTAAAGATACATTTCACTACCTTCCAGTGACTTCGCCTAGATCAGCCTGAAATCTGCTTGTAACACTTAGAGCATATGCCATATCAGGCCGTGTACATAGCATGGCATATATGATAGATCCTATGGCAGAAGTATAGGGTACTCTATCCATGAATGCCCTCTCATCAGGAGTCTTAGGAGACTACTCTTTTGAGAGATTAACTCCATGTCTCAACGGTGTGAGACCTCTCTTGGAATTTTTCATACCAAACCTTTTGACTATGGTATCTATGTACAAGGATTGGGTCATTCTAAGCATCCTCTTTGATCCATATCTATAGATCCGTATTCCCAATACGTAAGATGCTTCTCCCAAATCCTTCATGGAGAAGTTTTTCGACAGCCAGATCTTTACCGATAACATCATAGCTACAACATTCTCAATGAGTAGTATGTCGTCTACATGAAGAACTAAGAAGGTGACTGCGCTCCCACTGGTCTTTTTGTAAACACAAGGCTCATCTTCATTCTTAATGAAGTTATAAGACTTGGCAGCTTCGTCAAATCTTATATTCCAGCTCCGGGAAGCCTGCTTCAGTCTATAAATAGACCTCTGAAACTTGTACACTTTATCTGGAGATTCTTTGGATGTGAAACCTTTCGGTTGTATCATATACACCTCTTCCTCAAGGTTACCGTTGAGGAAGGCAGCCTTCACATCCATCTGCCAGATTTTATAATCAAAATGTGCAGTAATGGCGAGTAGAACTCTGATCGACTTTATCATGGCAACTGGTGAAAAAGTCTCGTCATAGTCAATTCCTTGCCTTTGACGATATCCCTTTGCCACCAACCTTACCTTATAAGTATCGATCCGTCCATCAGCACCGATCTTTCTCTTAAAGATCCACTTGCATCCAATGGGTACAATACCCTCGGGCAGGTCCTCCAAGTTCCCAACTTGGTTGGTGTACATGGACTGGATTTCTAAGTTCATGGCTTCTCGCGACTTCCCGGCTTCTGGGCCTTCTATGGCCTCCTAGTAGGTTTTAGGATCATCATCCTCATTATATTCAACCTTAAACTCACTTTCAGCGATATGTCCCACATATCGTTCGGATAGTCTAGATAATCTACCAGATCTACGAGGCTCACCAGTGCGTACCTGAACAGATTCAGGAACTTATATCTCATCTGATGATAATGCAGCTGTTTGGGGATCTAAAACCTCTTCCAGTACTATTTTACTCCCACTGTCCTCTTAGAGAAGGTATTCCTCTTCCAAGAAGACAGCTTTCCTGACGACAAACATCTTTTGTTCACCAGGATGGTAAAAATAGTATCCAAAAGTTTCCTTTGGATATCCCACAAACCTGCATTTATCAGTTTGTGATTCCAGCTTGTCTGAATCATGCCTCTTTATTGAGCAGGACAACCCCAGACTTTAACATGTTTAAATTCTGGTTTCCTGCCTTTCCATATCTCATATGGAGGAGAGGTCACAGACTTACTGGGTACTCTGTTCAGTAGGTATACTGCTGACTTTAGAACATACACCTAGAGAGACACTAGTAATCTTGAAAAGTTCTTCATGGATCGCACCATGTCCAACAAGGTGCGATTCTTCCTTTTCTGATACACCATTCATTTGTGGTGTATATGAAGGGGTCAGCTGAGAAAGGATACCATTATCTTTTAAGAATTGTGTGAAATGAGTACTCAAGTATTCTCCTCCTCGATCTGATTAAAGAGCTTTAATACTCTTTCCAAACTGCTTCTTTACCTCATTCTTGAACTCCTTGAACTTTTCAAATGCTTCTGACTTGTACTTCATTAAGTACACATAGCCAAATCTTGAGAAGTCATCGGTGAACGTGATGAAGTATGAAAAGCCACCTTTGGCTTGGGTGGACATGGGATCACATACATCCGAATGTATTAGTTCCAAAATATCCTTGGTACGTTCTTCATGTCCAGTAAATGGAGATTTTGCCATTTTTTCCATAAGGCATGATTCACATGTCACAAACGATTCATAATCGAATGCATTTAAATAACCATGCTTGTGCAACCTTTGCAACCTACTTTCACAAATATGTCCAAGTCTACAATGTCACATGTAGGCTTGGTTCACACAATTCTTTCTCTTCTTAAGAGCATTATCAATATGAAGATTGTAATAAGAAACATCTAAGAGATATAGACCGTTGACTAAATATGCCGAAGCTATTGATTTATTACCATAATAAATCGAACAACTTCTATTCTCAATAGTTGACCTATATCCTATCTTGTCCAAACAAGATATTGATATGATGTTCTTTATTATGCTAAGGACATAATAACAATCTTCTAATGATAAGATGTCTCATGATGGATGTAACGACCCGCCATCCTATGACCGGGGACCCGGTCACTAAATGGATGTCGGCCTATTATCTACGGGTTCATACCCGGATCTCACACAACACATCTGGAGGAGTAAGTGCTAAACAGGGCTAAATATAACAATTACACGGACTACAAAGGTAAGCAAGTACGCAGGGAAGAAAATAACAATGTCCGTATACAGTCCAACAATAATTACATGTCCAACGATAATTAAATAAGTACAGGCAGAAGGAAAGTACGACAACATCGGGGCATACCCCGGAGCTAAGACAGCTGCTGGTCCGCACACCAAGAAGACACCACGCTACCGCTGCGCCTCGAAGTCCACACCTGAAACCGTAGGGAGTGAGCCACACCAGAACTGGGCTCAGTAGGGATCATCCGATCCCCTGCCTCCCACTCACGCACCCACAAGTGAAGCAACAGTAATATATAGAACAGTCAAGTAAAGCAGTAAACACAACAGGCAACCCCAGTACGAAACGTACGACAGACAGTGTAGCAGGAACCACTCTGAGTGACCCGAAGAACCCAACACAGAGTCACATCTCACGACCGAAGTCCACAAGGCGACTAAACCACACAGTCGACCGAAGTCAAACGTCGCCTCCCAACACTACCACCACTGCTCACGCCTGTCCACCCCTACAGTGTTCCGGGGCACTGTAGGGTGAGGCAGTGAGCTAAACTAGGACTAGCTGGACTCAGTGTACCGCCACTGCCAGCTACGTGTGCACACAAGCAGTCTAGACTACTGTCCTACCACCGGATTGCCTCCACGCTAGGCCTCAGCGCTTCCAGGAGGGCCCTGGGGACCGGCGAACCCCCGTCAAGCCGAAGCTATAGGAACTACCCACAAACCCAACTCTCCCGGGCTGCGTCAGGCCAAGGGCTAAGGGTACCACTCGTAACCTTGATCAAAGGTCACATCAGGCCCAATGGCTAAAGGGTAAACCAACTCCCACCAGTAACACCACCAGCTCCACAGCAAGAAACACGCCGGAAGCTGTCACGACAAACAAAGGAAACCCCGACCCGCTGAGGACAAACAGCGATCCTACGGATTAGCACACCGGCTACTCCGGCCCGTCGGCTCAAGGCGATCCTGCTTCCCTTCAGCTAAAGGTAAAACACACATGTACCCCTTCTCCCACCAGTACAGCTCACAGACACCATGGCCCTTCTCCCATCGGCCCATGGTGACAGCGTAAACCACAGTCATATGAATACAAACGTATATATAACATGATTCCACACGCACAGTAAACCCCAGTCCCAGCGTACCGTTAAGGCACATACACAAAGATGATGAAATCCCATTCATGCAGAAGTCCTCAGTCTCAGTATACAACGTAAAAGATGCTTTGAACCGTCCCGTAGTGAAACACATGCTAAAAACCAGAGTTCATACGGCTCTGTCTTGAATCGCGTCGACCGAGGTCGACGCCATTCAAGACCCTCAAACAGGTTTATTAAAACCAGAGTTATTCATTCCTGTCTTGAATCGCGTCGACCGAGGTCGACGCCATTCAAGCTCCACAGACGGGTTCATTAAAAGCCAGATTATCCCTTAAATCGCGTCCACCAAAGAAGTCGCCGTTTAAAACGCGTCAGGGTCGCCCGACGCCATTCAACCCAGAAATCCAGATTGCAGAACCCTCTAACGGGGGCACTTCCTGCCTAAATGGCGTCATGATGGCCCGACGTCCTTCCAACAGGCGTCATCCATCCATGACGTCATTTAGCGCCAGAACCCCTAACTCAGGAAACCTCGAACAGGGAGGTTTCTGCCCTAAAACGCGTCGTACTGACCCGACGTCTTTCGGAAAGGCGTCGACCAGGCACGACGCCATTTAGCGCCAGAAACCAGGTTTCCTGGTTCGACCCGAGGGTCTCTCCCTTGAACCCCAAGCACCCCGAAAAGCCCCAAAACCAAAGGGAGAAGATGAGAACGTCAAGCAACACGATCATGCTATGAAACCACATCCACGAACATCGCCATTCCCACAAGGAATCCCCCTAAACATGCTGAATCTAACCCCAAACACGCCACATTACGCCAAGAAGCAAACGAGCACACATGCAAGGTTTCGTCCCCCTACCGGTTCTTGAACTCCGCCAAGCTCCGTGCCGCCGTCCCGCCGCACCGCGCACCGCCGCCGGTACCCTCGAGGACGCCGCCACTCCGCCGGGACGTCGGCCGCCGTCCGGAGAGTGGAACACCGCGAAGGAAGTGGTGGAGGTGGAGGTGAGAGGTAAGGTGGTATTGGAGTGATGGAAGAGGAAGAAGGGGAGGGAAGGGAGGAAGATCGCCAGAGAGGCGGAGGGGGTGAGGAGAGAGAGAGCGCGAGGGTGAGAATGAGGGGAAAGAAGGGGAGGCTCGCGGGGTCTATCCGAAACAAGCTAAAACGCGTCGATCGAGGCAGACGCCTATCAGTCTGACAGGACAGCCGTACAGACACCGCTCTGAAACGCGTCGCCCACCGTGGACGTCGTTCAGACGATGTGACCGGCCGTACTGACAACGCTCTGGCGCCATGCCCTGACATCGCAGATGTCGCAGTCTGAAACGCGTCGACCCACCTGGACGCCGTTCAGACAAACCTGACAGGGGCCGTACTCTCGCGGCCCGAAAACTGCCCACGTGGCGCACACGTGGCACAACAACTAGCAACCTAAATGGCGTCCACACACCCTGACGCCTTTTGAAAGGCGTCGACGAACGCTGACGCCATTCAGTCAGAAATCACAAGACCCCACAGGGTCCAAACCAGGGGATCCGGCCCGATCCCGACCCGAATACCGAACCCGAAACCTCAGTCCTTACAATGGAAGCCTGAGGTTTGCTGTCCCAACAGCAATTGCCGCAACTTTGTGCCGTTTCCTAGCCTCAATTCCACCTTGCCTTTTCTCAGTTTGCGCTTACTTGTCAGCATCTGCACATCATGGCAGATGTGAGAAGCACATCCAGTATCTAATGCCCAAGATGTGGAATCTCTAACTGACAAGTTGATATCTATCATATAGATATATGAAGCTTCATACAGCTTCACCTTTCCATGAGCTTTAACGTTGAGGAACTCATTGCAGTTCCTCTTCCAGTGACCATACTGCTTACCGTAGAAACAGTCACCTTTTACTACTCCTTTGTCTTTGTCCTTCGATCTTTTATTGTGAGCTATCATCTCCACGTCAAGGGCATCCAATGCCGGATCAGCTCCAAGGACATAGTTAATGTACTCAGATATGAAGACATTCTTCAGATTTCTGAACCAATTCGAGTAGTTCAGGCTAGTCAAACGTTTGGCATCAAGTATGCCACAGGGTAGTTTATTCGACGACATAATTTCCTATAGGAGATAGATAAATCTATTCAGCAGATGTTCAATTATTAACTTTTAAAACAAGACATGGTCTTTTGTTCAAGTTTTAACTCCCACTAATTTTCGACGGACTGTATAACCCTCGGTTATATAGAACGGGAGACGCCGACAGTCTTCTAGTGGGGATCAGAATCTCAATGACTTGCAGTACAACCTTGTGGATAGCACAAGAAAACTGTAAAACAATCAAAGAGCACCCATCTCATGGGACTTGCAACTCCTTGCAATATCCGATCATAGCTTCGGTCCCCAGAGGTTTAATGGCCTTGTAGATAGCACAACAAGCCACTAATTCTGGTATAAGCTAACCATCGTTACGCGATAAGCATAGATTTGCATGCAACCCTTGTAGATAGCACAACAAAACTACATGGTTCCTTTACCCCGATCATATAGACATCTAATGCCATAGCCACAGTCTCTCCTCACAATTAAATAGGCCTTGTGGTAGCACAACAAACCTGCCTAAAGTGATTCGAATCCTATGACTATAATGATGGTGGACCACGCGATAAGTTCTAAACTACTCACATTACGGCTTAGAGTTTAGACGAGGGTATTTAGATAACTTTTATCTTAGTCTCTCCTAAGTGATAGTATATAAACATATCGTATATATTTACTAAATACTATACCTGCTTTGTTTCACAATCAAACATAAAACAATACATCTCATACATGTCAAGTGTGGTCATGGATAGCACAGTGGGTTTGACTGGAGCCATCAGTCAAACGCACATACACAATTCTAATATAACATTTACATTAGAGAATCAGCAAACACACAGGCAAAGGATTTGCATCACATCGCCTTCCTTGTTGCATCTGTGGATCATCCTCGCTCCTTCCTCGGTTGCCTCAATCGGATTACATTAAATTCTAGAATTTACATGTAAACTCAAGAAAGCCTTATGGCGAGTACAAGAGAGAGGGAGGTAGAATTACATCAGAGTACGAACAGTGAGAGAGAGAGAGGTACACAGACCTCTATTTATTAACAATTAATAACCAACTCATTTATCTATGATCCACACAAGCATTCATCACATGAATAATTTAAAATAAGTACATATCCTTGACCACGGTATATTTTAATCATTCCACACATGATTCAGTGCATCACATGGCTAAAATAAAAGAGTTTTTCAAAATTTAATAATTTTGGCTTTCAAAAAGCTGGGATCCAATCAAAATTGGTATTTGAATTTCGAAAATTCCTTTAATCACTAAAGCATGCAATTAAATCAAATTTAAAAGCATTAAACACCCATCACATGTGCACACAGTCTAAATTAATAATTTTCAGATTATTCCAAGCAAATTAGAATACTTCTAATAATTAAACAATCTAACACTTAGATTAAATCACATTAATAATCTAACAATTAGACTATTAATAACTAATATAACTCTTAGACTAGTCTAACAAAGTTAATTAATAATTTAACACTTAAATTAATAATCAACTATAATTAATTATTAACTACTAACCTAACACTTAGATTAGTCAATTAATGTTATTTATTAATTTAACTCTTAAACCAATAATTAACACTAACTAATTAATAACTAATTAATCTAACTCTTAGATTAGATAATTAAAGTTATCATTAATTTAACTATTAAATTAATAACTAACAATAATTAATTAAGGATTACTAATTTAACATTTAAATTAGTCATCTAAGTTAGTTATTAATTTAACAATTAAATTAATAACCAACTCAAATATTAATTAACAATTAGATGAATTGATAATTAATAATATAACACTTAGATTAATAATTATTAATCACTAATTTAACCTTTAAATTAGCTAAATTAAGATTAACTATTAATTTAACATTTAAACTAACAATTAATCCTAATATATTCACAACTTATTGTTAATTAAAATAATGATTCAAAATCATTAAAGCCCAAATAATTAAAATTGAATGATAATTTAAATTTTCAAAACACTTTTGAATTTTAAACCAAAGTCCAATTTAATTATTATATGGGGCTAGGGGTTTCATCTTATTTAAAAAGATTTAAATATGCTAGGGGTATAGGCTGAGAATGGGCTGAGCCCATTCAGCATCTGGTTCGAGCCCCTGGCTCAGCCAGGGCTCGAACCAAGGGTGCTGGATTGGACCAAGCTCCCCCCCTACCCGGTTTAGCCGGGCCCAGACCCGGGCCGGCTTTGAACTGCCCCCCCCCTTGCAACCCGACGCCCCCCTGCAATCCGTAGGTAACCCTAGCATGTAGGTAGTGGAGGCCGGCGGCGGGGGGCATGCAGCGGCGGCCGGCGGCCCGCCGGCGACGTCTTCGGCGCCGGTGGGCTCGCCGGAGGTGCCCTTGGCAAGCTGACCGACCCCTTTATTCTTCCCCTTAATTTCTGCTATTCAAAACAAGAAGTTGAAGAAGAGAGGCCATTATTCACCAATCCCACCACCTCCACAGTGCTTTCTGCAGTCAGCTATCGATGCCTATGATGGCCGGTGACATCCCCAAGATGTTTTGGGATGTTGGCCCACCTCCCCAACGATTGGGGATATTCGAACGAAGCCGCCGCAAAGCCGGTTCTTCGTCCAACGAAGAACACCAAAAATTGCAGAATAATAATAATCTCATTATATTATATTCATCTCATGAATACGGATTCAGCAATTAATCGAACTCGTGCATGGAATAATACATGGAAAAATTAATTTCGGAACCCAAAATGGGACGAGAAACAGTGGAACCTGACTCTGATACCACTGTTGGGTTCTCGGGTTTCTCTAGATCTCCTACGCAGCGGAAATAAAAATAAAAACGGAGATCCGTTCCCATTTCGAAAAAACTAAAAACCGGATTATCGGATAACCGGTTCTTACCGTGTGCGGATTCGAATCCGCAACCATTCGGTTCCGTCGGTGCGACACCGCAAGTCGTGCAAGCGCCCGGCCTCTAGCGGAGTTCACGTGATCCTCCTCGCGACAGATATCCTTACGTTCCTCGTTCTTCGTAGCCCACGAACTGTCCGCCGTTTGCCGCAACGCGCGGACGATTTCTCATCGGACGGGTGTCGGAGAAGCGGCCGAGCAGATCCGAGGATCTGGATATGTCTGGGACGCCAAAGAGAGAGAGAAATAGAGGAGGGGGCGGCTAGGGTTAGCAGCAGCTTGGCCTACTCAGGCCGTTCGCTACATTTTATACTCACTGCGCGATTTTTCATAAAAACCCCTAGTTTATATAAAGCCCACTTATTTATCCATCGCCTTGACAATCATTTGTGTGTGACCCTCTAGGCCCAATAACCAGTCCGGTTAATAGCCCAATAAGCCCAGTGACTCCTCACTGGATTTATTAATCAATTAATAACTCTTTATGAATTAATTAATCAATCGAATTGATCTCGCACATCGAATTCGATGGGGCCTCCGATCACGTTGGGTGCCAAGCAACACCGCGTGAATCCGGAAGGTATCGGGGTTAATTAACCCACTCTTGGAACCTTTCCGCCGACAGTTACCGCGTGGATATAGTCCTTCATTCGTACAATGCTCTCGAGTCAACTCAGGGTATGGCGTGCTGTCAAACCCTAACCGGTCGACTCACTTGGATCAGATGTTGCCGTACAATATCGGAAAACTCCTTTCCTGATATTATCGTCCGCCCTCGCCAGGGACTTTCCCGCATCCTTCCTAGAACATTCTCTCTCATCGCACCGAGAGCGAATGATTCCTTATTGACACTCAATTCCCTTCGACGGTATTCCGCTGTACCCGATCCTTGGCTATTTAGAATCCCGTGCTTAGAGATTCATAAACCAAGGTCAAAACACAGAAGTCCACCAACAAGGTGTCCTTGGTGTCTCAGGTCCGAGGACTATCCACGCAACTATGACAATAGAATCAAGCTGGTTGACAGTGAGGTACAGTACCATCCAGCGATTCAGTCGGATCAGTTCAGTGAACTCATTCTCCAATGAGCACCTACAGATTCGCCTTAGTGTCTCTACACACGTGACTATGAGATCAGCCACCCTCATCGTATGAGCAAGAGTAATCTGTACTAGCCTAACCGGATATCCGATGTCCTTCTCAGATATCCTCCGACTAGAAACAATTAAGAATATGTGTGTTTAAGTGATCAGTCTCACTAGTATGATCTCATCATAATCTGATCACTATCGCACATATTCACGGACTTCATTATGAGACGATAATTAATACAATTTACACACAATGAATATTATGCCATTATATTAATAAATGAACAAAATTACAAAGTCATATTGGCTTGTAGGCCACCTAAGACTAACATCTACCACCACATTTGCTTTACCTGGATGATACTGAAGGGAGAACTCATAGTCTTTAAGGAACTCTAACCATCTTCTCTGCCTCAAATTTAGCTCTTTCTAAGAGAAAAGGTACTTCAAACTTTGGTGATCTGTAAAGACTTCAAAAGATTCTCCATATAAGTAATGTCGCCAGATCTTCAAGGCATGGACTACTACTGCAAGTTCCAAATCATGTGTGGGGTAGTTCAACTCATTCTCTTTTAGGTGACGGGAAGCATATGCTATGACCTTCCCGTTCTGCATCAATACGCACCCAAGTCCTTGCCAAGATGCATCAGTATAGACAACATAGCCACATGTCCCCTTAGGCAATGTAAGGACTGGAGCACATGTCAACTTCCTCTTTAGCTCTTGGAAGCTACTCTCACAAGTGTCGGTCCATACAAACTTAACCCCTTTTCTTGTCAACTTAGTCATTGGTGCCGCAATCTTCAAGAATCCCTCAATGAACTTGCGATAATAACCTGCCAAACCAAGAAAGCTTCTAATTTTTGTTGGGGTTCTTGGAATCTCCCAGTCAAGTACAACCTTCACCTTCTCAGGATCAACTATAATACCATCTTTAGTAATCACATGTCCTAAAAACTTAACCTTGTCAAGCCAAAATTCACATTTACTAAACTTTGCAAACAATTGGTGCTCTCGAAGAGTTTGGAGAACTACCCTCAAATGTTCCTTGTGAGCTTCTATACTTGGATAATATACTAGTGCATCATCTATAAACACAACAACAAACTCATCGAGATAGGGCTTGAAAACACGATTCATCATATCCATAAAGACTGCTGGTGCATTAGTGAGTCCGAAAGGCATCACTAAAAACTCATAGTGTCCATATCTCGTCCTGAAGGCTATCTTTGGTACATCCTCATTCCGGATCCTTAGCTGATGATGCCCTGTCCGAAGGTCAATCTTAGAGAAAACTTGAGCTGATTGCAGTTGGTCAAATATATCATCTATCCTTGACAATGGGTATTTATTCTTGACCGTAGCTTGGTTGAGCTTCCTGTAATCAACACACAACCTTAAGGTACCATCCTTCTTTCTGACAAATAAAACTGGGGCTCCTCATGGAGACACACTCGGACGAATGAAACCTTTTGTCAATAAGTCTTGCAATTGCTTCTTCAACTCCATCAATTCAGCTGGTGCCATCCTATAGGAAGCCTTAGAGATAGGTTCTGTGCCAGGCATCAGTTCAATAGTGAACTCGGTCTCCTGAGAAGGAGGTAATCCTGAAAGCTCATATGGGAAGACATCAGAAAACTCACGAACCACCTCAATATCAGTAATAGTTCTTAATGCCTCAGACTTTAGATGAGTTACCACACTAATGAGATAACCTTGACAACCTCGCATCAACCACTTCTCGGTTTTCATTGCCGATACAACAATCTTAGTAATTGCATGTTTAGGGCATTGAAAACAAAACTCCCTCTCTCCTGGAATATGAAATACTACCTTCTTAGACTGACAATCCATCATAGCATAATAATGTTCGAGCCAATCTATCCCTAGAATAACATCAAAGTCATTCATATCTAGGAAGTAGAGATTGGATGGCATGCATCTATTTTGAATCACCACATCTACATCAGGTATGATTTGAGAAGTACTGCCCTCACCCATAGGGGTACTAACAGGTAAAGACTCCACATCATAAATAGGATAAAACTTATGTAGAACAACAGCAAATCTTCTAGATATAAAAGAATTTATAGTACCTGGATCAAATAAAACACGAGCATATGAATCTGCAATCAAAACTGTACCTCCTACTGCTGCTCTAGAATTTTCTACATCGTCTGTGGTGAGATTATAAACTCTAGCTGGCACCCTTGGCCCATCAGCTCTCATTGGCTTTGGACAATTCTTCACCATATGGTCTAAAGCACCACAACGAAAACACTTGCCAGACATCTTCCGGCAAAGTCCATCATGTTTGACGCCACAATAGCTACATATCGGAAGATCCCTTCATGGAATGGCTGGAATAGGTGGCACTGTTCTTGGGGCAATTTTAAACTTCTTCCTCTGATCTCTTTGGAATCTCCATGGTTGCTCCTTGCCGTGCTGATGCACCCTCTAATTCTTTTGCATAGCTTCAATGTTGCCTTCTGCAATGCATGCAACACGATAGGTGGCTGCAATTGTCTCATGATCAAACAAAGACACACGATCTCGAATAGGACCTCGAAGCCCATGAACGAACTTCTTGGTACTCCTCTTCTCATCTGTGCATAAGTGAGGTGCATACTTGGCTAACTCAGTAAAGCGTGCCTCATATTGTGCTACTGTCATAGAACCTTGCTGCAAATTCAAAAATTTCAGCTCCATCTGATCTTGCACATGTTTAGGAAAGAACTTTGCCCTAAACACCTTGAGAAAATCTTCCCAACTAATATCAGCTTGTCCTACAAATAATGTCCTCTTGGTTGCCTGCCACCACTCATCTGCTCGCTCTTAGAGCATGAATGTACCAAGGACAATCTTGTCTCCATCATTACATTGAATGGCATCAAGGATTTTCTCCATTTCTCTAATCCACCTCTCAGCTGCCTCAGGTCGACTCTCCCCCTTAAAGGAGGGTGGATTCATACAGCAGAATTTCTCCATCAAAGTAGCACCCGCCAATCTGTCTGAATGCTCTGGTTGGGCTACAGCCATCACCTGCAACTGCTCCTGCATCTGAGTCTGCATCTGAGCCTGGGTCCTGGCCTGGGCCTGCATGGCCTGTGCCAAACATTGAAAAGTCTGTAGGAAATCTCCATATCCTCTAGTTGCTTCACCCAATGGGTCAACGCCTCCAGATCCCTCAGCCTCTCCATTCCCATCCAAGGGACTCATCCTAGTGGGTCGCTTGTTATTTCGCCTTGACTCTCTTCCAGTCATGTATCTATAATACTCAGAAAAACAAATAATATTAAGCACACATTGAAACTAAACTTGGACTATTTATTTGAAGTAACTTTTCATGTAAAGATCCTGGGGTATAATCTCTGAATGGTGGGTGAAACACAGTAAAATCCCAATTAAGCTATGATACCATAATCTGTCATCCCCCGGCCCGGTAATCCATAATATACAAGATAATTACAGAGATGGCCAAAGCGCAACAGGGGGAAAAGACCCCTCAGAACAGATAATTGGGAGGATACTATGTTTCAAATGGAAGCGTAGTATAAAAATTTGTAAGAGACATCTAAATACTGAGGAAGTTCCACCATTCACAACATTATACCAAAGCGCTACATAGTAGATTGTCATTTTTACATGTCAAGATCTTCATTATACATTCCAACAAAAACAAAAACATAAGCGTATACATGGTTCAATCCTCTAGGTTCACCCAAAAAGAGATGTCGTCTTATGCAAACCCTGAGTGACCCCACCTCAAGCTCACTCTGCTTCTCCTTCTGTCCGATCACCTGAAAAGTAGGCGTGAGTACCAAAGAAATGGTAACTCAGTAGGCAGATGAGACTGCCTTCATAAGAATTTTCTATCCAAATAATTGAAGTAGAATATGTACATTGCATAAGAATATTAAATATAACAGAAAACAAAACTAACATATAATATATATGTGCATCAGAATTGTATGCCAATACGGAAATTGAGATACATGATTTATAATATCATGCCAACTATAAACAAAGCTACATAAGCTTATCAATATATGAAAAGGGCCAGAATATAGAACAGAATACAGAACTTAAGATTATTAAGTTGATTTATTGAAATGACATATAGATTGCAAGATATAATTTTTATTTTTTAGACCATAGGTTCTCACTTATTATAGAAATGCCCGAACACACATCCAACTGCCACTATGGGCCAGAAATAGAACATAGAAACTGAGCTCCTAGGCACGTATAGAGCTAAGTCATAGGCATAGCACTACCCCGAGGGTCGTCACCCCATCTTAACAAAGGATTTCTACCCGCGGCCCCCGGATAACAGAGTTAATGGGTTCTGGAGTTGGCTCCCACCTTTTTAAATATAGCATGCAGCCCCATAATAAATGGGTCCTGGTGGGAATGTTACCACCATTTCCCCAGAATAATACTCATTTAGCGGCTATGTCCGATCGGCAAGATTTATTAACATTATGGGAACAAACTTAATATTTATGTAGCTACAACAACATATACAAAAGAAAATGACTAACCACTTTAGAGATTTTGTTTTTAGGAATTCATAAACTAAGAATATCTCAAAATCATAATTAAAAAGGTAAATAAATCATGTTCTAAGATGAATTTAAATACAACTTGTTATAAACTTAGACAACACATATAAGTAAATCACAAAATCTCTTACAGAAGTAATCTGTCCACATTTAAAACACTGATTTTATTAACATAGAAAAGTACTTCCAAAAATCCTGAAAATTTCACATGTTATATTAATTCAAATTAGGTACATCCTGTAAAACATTGGGCTGAAATGGTTTTCCACATAGATAGTAGAAAATCAAATATTAGGGTACTATTCCTGAGTTACTGAAATGTCAGAGTGGAGTATGAACCCTGTTACACATACCAGGAACCATTATCATATGAATATTAAAATTCTTGAAACTTTTTATAGAGATGTAAAATAATGAAACTATTATATAAAAAAAAATTTAGATCATTATGTAAAACATATAAATTACTAAAATTCACGTTCTAACATGCTATCAAATAAAATCTGAAAATTGTATCTACAAATTATACCATATTACCCGACATGGAAGCATCACCATAAGAATATACAACTTGATAAAACTTTTTCCGAAGATGTATATTAGTATGAGTATTATGTGACAAAAATTTTAGATTATTTTGTGAAATATGTAAATTACTAAAATTCACGTTCTAACATTCTATCAAATGAAGTCTAAAAAACTACATATACAAATTATATCCTATTTCCTGACCTGAAAGCATCATCATATGAACATCAAAATTCATGAAACGTTTTCTGAAGATTTACACTAGTATGAGTATTAGGTCATAAAAATTTCAGATTATTTTGTAAAACATATAAATCACTAAAATTTATGTTCTAACATGCTATCAAATGAACTCAGAAAACTGTATCTGAAAATTACAGTCCTTTTCATGACCTAGAAGTATTACCATATGAATATGAAAATTTTTGCCAATTTTTTTGGAGATGTACAATCATGTCATAGTTATGTCATAAAAATTTCATAAGTTTTCTAAACAAAATAAAATCATAAAAAATTTTAACGTTACCCTACTGTCATAAGAGTTACAAAAAAATCTGGGTTGCATAAATTTAACTTATACTATGCTTAATATATTCTAGGATTTTAAAAATTTAAATCCCTACATCATTAAAATATTTCATACTTAAGAACTTCAAAAGAACATATAATTTAAAGATATAAAAAATTATATTACAGATTTATTTATTTATTATGATTAACTAAGCTAAACTCTTATGAAACTAGCACCTATGCAACCTACCTTCTTCAAGAATACCAAGAACACTTCAAGATGACCTCCCAAATCCTTTCCTTGCTGCTCCCACGTTTTGGTGTAGAGAATATGCCAAACCAAGGCCAAAACCCAAGTTAAGGTCCTTTAAATAGGATGGGTTTAGTTAGTTTTACCATGGTTACTTAAATGACTTTAAAATTTATTAATTCTAACCATCCAAATTACATTAACTTAACCATCCCACTAACACTAACCATGGTTAATACTAACTTTGACCAACCCACTAACTTTAACCAAGGTTAAACTAGCTTAACTATTCCACTAACTTTAACTAAGATTAATACTAGTTATGATCACCCCACTATCTTATATAATACTAATATTTCTAGGATAAGCACTAATTAATAAAAGATAAATTTTTAGCCATAGGTTTTAGTTTTCTACTATATGAAATAATTATTCATCAAATAGTCATCCTACTTTTAATAATTGCATACTTACCTTTAATCTCCAATTAATCATTCTAATCTAAATCCGATTATGATTTACACTAAGTTTTCTATCATAATTGATCATATCTAATTATTTTATGGGATTTAACCAACCAAGTTTAACCTTTGTGCATATCTTAACATGCATAATCTATTAGCTCAAAATTAATTAATAACACAATTATCCTAATTACATGCTAATAATCGATTGTTACAAATGCCTCCAGTTTCCTTACAAAGGACGGGTCATCAAGGTCACGAGTATGCCCATTCTTGCTGCAGCTCATTCCCTGAATGTGAACCCAACTACTAATCCTTCACACATTCAAAAACCCATCCTGTATGTCTTATAAACTTATCTTCCTTTGGCTGATCCGCTGAAGTCATTCTACCTTTATCTTATCCGATTGATGTTTTGAAAAGGGGGAAGTTCTTGAGTACCCCTGGCTGGAATATAACAATGAAGATCAAGTATCAGCCGTGAAAAGGTCTTGATACACAGTTGCAAGGCAGAACCAAGCCAGTAAAAAATGACAGAAGAATACCTGGGAACGGTCTGGGCTATAGGCCAGAGAAAGTAAAGCACAATATTGTACAACAACAAGAAGGTGAAGATGGTCAAAAGGTAAGGAAGACTATGGTAACACCCTGCAAGGAGAACCGGGACCCCCTGACTTGGACCTTGTCTACACATTTTGTCAAAGGGCCTGTGATCTGACATGACAATGACAATACTATGGTGATAACCTCCTACTTTGACTTGCATGATATCTATGGGAGGGAGCTGGCTAGACATTGCATACCACTGCTCACGTATCAATCCTTGGAGGCTCTGCGACCTATGAAAAGGAGAAAGTGTCAAGACCTAGAGTGTGAGTGGTATAGATGGTTTGATACCTGGGATTTGTAGATAGCTTTAAACAGGCTGTTTTTGCATCCTGCTGAATCACAACGGCCATTGTTGACAGATAAGCTGATTGAGAGGCCTGGAGCTATCTTTGATAAAAGGATTCTACTGAGCAATGAAACAGATGATGGAGAGCCAGATGACCCTTATGAAACTGGTTTGACCACATATCACCTTTGGAGAGCCACTTATCCATCTCATGTTTTTACTCTCCATACTCTTTTCTGCACTCTGCTATTGATCCAGACTTGGTCAAGGGTCATTACTGAAGGCATACCTCGGGCACCGCCCATTATAATTACCCTGTCCCCTCGGGACTTTCTTCCTCAGATTCCTCTCAGCCTTAAGAAGATCCATGATTTAATCTGGGACATATTATTGTATGATCCCCCTAATCCTTTGGCAATAGTGTCTTTACCTCCATCTTATTCCCCCCTTTTCCAAATTCATTCCTGCTTCATGTTAAATAATGAAAGCACCAAAAAAAAAAACGTTAATTTTCAAACCTCCTCCCAAATCCTCGTTAAGGAAACCTCCTATTACTTGTCCAAATGTACCCCATTGCACGGGTCATTCGGGTAAGATTCTCTTCTAGATCTACTTTACCTCCCCTCTCAAGAGGATTCACTTGTATCTCCCCATGTATCTTTTGATTTTTATCCTTCTTCATCCTCTTTAGGTTATGATAGGGAGTCTAGTTATAGAGAGTCCAGTGAAGTTAGGCAGTTTAGGCACTCTAGGAAGTCTAAGGGTAGGCATATACCAAATAGATACATCCAGGAACTAGCATCTAAGTGCCTTCCCTATTACCAGATTCCTCAACTGTTAGAGAATCCTATCTAGTTGTCAGAAGAGTATGAGGCGGAAGAATTGGTCGATGACAGGTACGGGGTATATGAATTGATACATGAAAATGACCCCATTATAGAAGAAGAAGAAGATGAGGACACAATTGAGACATATGCTGGTGGGGTGAAAAGGTTTGATGAACCCTCTGTTGGGATTTCTAGAGTTTCTCCGAATCGCTCACGCAGCGAAAAATAAAATAAAACAGCGATCCGTTCCTGTTTCGAAAAACTAAAACTATGATTATCGGATAATCGATTCTCACCGTGTGCGGATTCGAATCCGCAACCGTTCGGTTCCGTCGGTGCGACACCGCAAGCCGCGCAAACGCCCGGCCTCTAGCGAAGTCCACGCGATCCTCCCCGCGACAGATATCCTCGCGTTCCTCGTTCTTCGCAGCCCACGAAACCTCCGCCGGTTGCCGCAACGATCGCCGCAACGCGCGGACGATTTCCCGTCGAACGGGATTCGGAGAAGCGGCGGAGCAGATCTGGATCTGTCTGGACGCCAGAGAGAGAGAGAAACTGAGGAGGGGTGGCTAGGGTTAGCAGCAGCTTGTCCTGCTCAGCCCGTTCGCTATGTTTTATACTAACCGCGCGGTTTTTTCATAAAAACCTCCGGTTTGTATAAAACCCACTTATTGATCCATCGCCTTGAGAATCATTTGCGTGTGACCCTCTAGGCCCAAGTACCAGTCCAGTTAATGGCCCAACAAGCCCAGTGACTCCTCACTGACTTTATTAATCAATTAATAACCCTTTATTAATTAATTAATCAATCGAATTGATGTCGCACATCGAATTCGACTGGGCCTCTGATCACGTTGGGTGCCAAGAAACACCGCGTGAACCCGGAAGGTATTGGGGTTAAGTAACCCACTCTTGGAACCTTTCCGCCGACAGTTACCGCGTGGATATAATCCTTCATTCGTACAATGCTCTCGAGTCAACTCAGGGTATGGCGAGCTGTCAAACCCTAACCGGTCGACTCACTTGGATTGGATGTCGCTGATGAATATCGGAAAACTCCTTTCCCGATATTATCGTCCGCCCTGGCCAGGGACTTCCGCGCATCCTTCCTAGAGCATTCTCCCTCTAAGTACCGAGAGCGAATGATTCCTTATTGGCACACAATTCCCTTCGACGGTATTCCGCTGTACCCAATCCTTGGCGTATTAGAATCCCGTGGCTAGAGATTCGTAAACCAAGGTCAAAGCACACAAGCCCACCAACAAGGTGTCCTTGGTATCTCAGGTCCGAGGACCATCCACGCAACTACGACAATAGAATCAAGCTGGTTGACAATGAGGTACAATACCATCCAGCGATTCAGTCAGATCAGTTCAGTGAACTCATTCTCCAATGAGCACCTACAGATTCGCCTTAGTGTCTCCACACAAGTGACTTATGAGATCAGTCACCCTCATCATATGAGCAAGAGTAATCTGTACTAGTCTAACCAGATATCCGATGTCCTTCTCGAATATCCTTCGACTAGGAACAATTAAGAATATGTGTGTTTAAGTGATCAGTCTCATTAGTATGATCTCATCATAATCTGATTACTATAGCACATATTCACGGACTTCATTATGAAACGATAATTAATGCGATTTACACATAATGAATATTATGTCATTTTATTAATAAATGAACAAGATTTACATAGTCAGATTGGCTTGTAGGCCACCTAAAACTAACAATCTTCCACTTGGACTAAAGCCAATCACCTTTATACAATAAGCCCATAGACTCTAGGTGATGCTCAAACACAATTTGAACCAACGGGTTTGTCAGTGGATCTGCTACATTATCGACGGATGGGACTCTTTCCACTACTACATCTCCTTTGGATATGATCTCTCTGATAAGATGAAAGCGCCTCCGAATATGCTTCGATTTCTGATGAGACCGCGGCTCTTTTGCTTGCGCAATGGCTCCATTGTTGTCGCACAACAGTGAAACACGCTCAGAGATGCTGGGAACTACGCCGAGGTTGGTGATGAATTTCTTCAACCACACTGCTTCCTTGGCGGCTTTAGCTGCAGCGATGTACTCAGCTTCAGTCGTCGAATCTGGAGTGGTTATTTGCTTGGAACTCTTCCAACATACTGCGCCTTCGTTCAAAGTAAACACGAATCCAGATGTAGACTTGCTATCATCTGGATCCGACTGAAAACTCGAGTCAGTAAAGCCTCGCAATTTCAAGTCACCTCCTCCATAGACAAGAAACATATCCTTAGTTCTTCTCAAGTACTTAAGGATGCATTTTACTGCCTTCCCGTGCTCTTCGCCTGGATCAGCCTGAAATCTGCTCGTAACACTTAGAGCAAATGCAACATCAGGCCGTGTACATAGCATGGCATACATGATAGATCCTATGGCAGAGGCATAGGGTATTCTATCCATGAATGCCCTCTCATTAGGAGTCTTAGGAGACTACTCCTTTGAGAGACTAATTCCATGTCTCATCGGTATGAGACCTCTCTTAGAATTTTTCATGTCAAACCTTTTGACTATGATATCTATGTACAAGGATTGGGTCATTCCAAGCATCCTCTTTGATCTATCTCTATAGATCCGTATTCCCAATACGTAGGATGCTTCTCCCAAATCCTTCATGGAGAAGTTTTTTCAACAGCCAGATCTTTACTGATGACATCATAGCTACATCATTCCCAATGAGTAGTATGTCATCTATGTAAAGAACTAGAAAAGTGACTGCACTCCCACTGGTCTTCTTGTACACACAAGGCTCATCTTCATTCTTAATGAAGTCATAAGACTTGACAGCCTCGTCAAATCTTATGTTCCAACTCCAGGAAGCCTGCTTCAGTCCATAAATGGACCTCTGAAGCTTGCACATTTTATCTGGAGATTCTTTGGATGTGAAACCTTCTGGTTGTATCATATACACCTCTTCCTCAAGGTTACCATTGAGGAAGGCAGTCTTCACATCCATCTGCCAGATTTCATAATCAAAATGTGCAGCAATGGCGAGCAAAACTCTGATCGACTTTATCATGGCAACTGGTGAGAAAGTGTCGTCATAGTCAATTCTTTGCCTTTGACGATATCCCTTTGCCACCAACCTTACCTTATAAGTGTCGATCCGTCCATCAGCACCGATCTTTCTCTTAAAGATCCACTTGCAACCGATGGGTATAATACCCTCAGGCAAGTCCTCCAAGTTCCAAACTTGGTTGGTGTAAATGGACTGGATTTCTGAGTTCATGGCTTCTCGCCATTTCCCAGCTTCTGGGCCTTCTATGGCCTCTTGATAGGTTTTAGGATCATCATCCTCATTATATTGTACCTTAGACTTACCATCAGCAATATGTCCCACATATCATTCGGGTAGTCTAGGCATTCTACCAGATCTACGAGGCTCATCTGTGTGTACCTAAATAGATTCAGGAACTGATATCTCATCTGATGATAATGTAGCTGTTTGGGGATCTGGAACCTCTTCCAGTACTATTTTACTCCCATTGTCCTCCTGGAGAAGATATTCCTCTTCCAGGAAGACAGCTTTCCTGGCGACAAACACCTTTTATTCACCATGATGGAAAAAATAGTATCCAAAGGTTTCCTTTGGATATCCCACAAACCTGCATTTATCAGTTCATGATTCCAGCTTGTCTGGATCATGCCTCTTTACATGAGCAGGACAACCCCAGACTTTAACATGTTTAAATTCTGATTTCCTGCCTTTCCATATCTCATATGGAGTAGAGGTCACAGACTTGCTGGGTACTCTGTTCAGTAGATATGCTGCTGACTCTAGAGCATACCCCCAGAGGGACACTGGTAATCCTGAAAAGCTCATCATAGATCGCACAATATCCAACAAGGTGCGATTCCTCCTTTCTAATACACCATTCATCTGTGGTGTATATAGAGGGGTCAGCTGAGAAAGGATACCATTATCCTTTAAGAATTGTGTGAAATTAGTACTCAAGTATTCTCCTCCTCGATCTGATCGAAGAGCTTTAATACTCTTTCCTAATTGCTTCTCTACCTCATTCTTGAACTCTTTAAACTTCTCAAATGCTTCCGACTTGTACTTCATTAAGTACACATAGCCTAATCTTGAGAAGTCATCGGTGAACGTGATGAAATAAGAAAAGCCACCATTGGCTTGGGTGGACATTGGACCATATACATCTGAATGTATTAGTTCCAAAATGTCCTTGGTACGTTCTCCATGTCCACTAAATGGAGATTTTGCCATCTTTCCCATAAGGCAGGATTCGCATGTTGCAAACGATTCATAATCGAATGTTGTTAAGTAACCATGCTTGTGCAACTTTTGCAACCTGCTTTCGCCAATGTGCCCAAGTCTACAATGCCACATGTAGGTCTGGTTCACACAATTCTTGCTCTTCTTAAGAGCATTATCAATTTGAAGATTGTAATAAGAAACATCTAAGAGATATAGACCGTTGACTAAAGATGCCGAAGCTATTGATTTATTACCATAATAAATCGAACAACTTCTATTCTCAATAGTCAACCTATATCTTATCTTGTCCAAACAAGATATTGATATGATGTTCTTTATTATGCTAGGAACATAATAACAATCTTCTAAAAGTAAGGCGTCCCCTGATGGAAGCCTGAAGTTTGCTATCCCAACAGCAATCGCCGCAACTTTTGCGCCGTTTCCTAGCCTCAATTCCACCTCGCCTTCTCTCAGCTTGCGCTTACTTGTCAGCATCTGCACATCATGGCAGATATGAGAAGCACATCCGGTATCTAATACCCAAGATGTGGAATATCTAACTGATAAGTTGATATCTATCATATAGATATCTGAAGCTTCAGACAGCTTCACTCTTCCATGAGCTTCATCGTTAAGGAACTCCTTGCAGTTCCTCTTCCAGTGACCATACTGCTTATAGTAGAAGCAGTCACCCTTCACTAATCTTTTGCCTTTCTCCTTCGATCTTTTATCGTTAGCTATCATCTCTGCTTCAGGGACATCCAATGCCGATTCAGCAGGCAGATCAGCTCCAAGGACAAAGTTATTGTGCTCAGATCTGAAGACATTCTTCAGGTTTCTGAACCAATCCGAGTAGATCAGGTAAGTCAAAAGGGCATCAAGTATGCCACGGAGTGGGTTATTCGACGACATAATTCCCTACAAGAGATAAGTAAAATCTATTTAGCAGATGTTCAATTATTAAAATTTAAAACAAGACATGGTCTTTTGTTCAAGTTTAACTCCCACTAATTTTCGACGGACTGTATAACCCTCAGTTATACAGAACGGGAGACGCCGACAGTCTCCTAGTGGGGATCAGAATCTCAATGACTTGCACTACAGCCTTGTGGATAGCACAACAAACTGTAATACAATCAAAGAGCACCAAACTCATGGGACTTGCAACTCCTTGCAATATCTGATCATAGCTTCGGTCCCCAGAGATTTAATGGCCTTGTGGATAGCACAACAAACCACTAATTCTTGTCTAAGCTAACCATCCTTACGTGACGAGCATAGATTTGCATGCAACCCTTGTGGATAGCACAACAAAGCCACATGGTTCCTCTACCCCGATCTATAGGCATCTAATGCCATAGCCACAGTTTCTCCTCCCAATTAAGCAGGCCTTGTGGATAGCACAACAAACCTGCCTAAAGTGATTCGAATCTTATGACTATAACGATGGTGGACCACGCGGTAAGTTCTTAACTACTCACGTTACGGCTTAGAGTTTATCTGAGGGTATTTAGATAACTTTTATCTTGGTCTCTCCTAGGTGATAGTATATAAATATATCATATATATTTACTAAATACTATACCTGCTATGATTCATAATCAAAAAGAAAAACAATGCATCACATACATGTCATTAGTGTGGTCATGGATAGCACAGTGGGTTTGACTGGAGCCAACAGTCAAACGCACACACAATCTAACACAACAATTATATTAGATAACCTGCAAACACATAGGCAACAGATCTCCATCTTTTCGCCTTCCTGGTTGCAGCTGTGGATCGTCCTCGCTCCTTCCTCGGTTGCCTCGATCCTATTACATTTAAATTCAAGAATTTACAAGTAAATTGAAGAAGGCCTTATGGCGAGTACAAGAGAAAGGGAGGTAGAAGTACATCAGAGAATGAGAGAGGGAGAGATACGTAGATCTCTATTTATTAACAATTCATAAACTTCCATCATTCATCCACGATCCACACAAACACATCATTCATCACATGAACAATTAAAAAAGTGCATATCCATGACCACAGTGTGTTTTAAACATCCCACACATGATTCAGCGCATCACATGGCTAAAACAAATGAGTTTTTCAAAATAAATAAGTTTTGGCTTACAAAAAGCTAGGATCCAATCAAAATTGGTGTTTGAATTTCGAAAACTCATTTTATTAACTTAACATGCAATTAAATCAAAATTTAAAAGCAATAAATATACATCACATGCGCACACACTCCGAATTAATAATTCCAGATTATTCCATGCAAATTAGAACAATTCTAATAATCTAACACTTAGATTTAAAACCCTATTAATAATCTAACAATTAGATTATTAATGACTAATCTAACTCTTAGACTAGTCCAACAAAATTAATCATTAATTTATCATATAAATTAATAATTAACTCTAATTCTTTATTAATTATCAATCTAACAATTAGACTAGATAATTAATAAGTGTTAATCACTAATTTAACTATTAAACTAATAATTAACACAGATGAACAGTTAACCACTAATCTAACTATTAGATTAGTAGAAAAATATTAATTATTAATTTAACTTTTAAATCAATAATTAATAACATATAATTAAACCATTATATTAGTTAATTAAAATTAATCATCAATTTAACAATTCAACTAACAATTAATTCTAATTAACTAAAAAATACTAATTTAACAATTAAATTAGTCAATTAAAATTAATTATTAATTTAACATTTAAATTAATAACTAATCTTAATCAATTAACAACACCATGTTAATTCAAATGATTCCATAATCATTAACTCCCAATTAAATATAAATTGAATAATAATTTAAAGTTTCAAAACATTTTTGAAAGTATAATTTAACTATCCAATTTAATTTTAAATGGGCTGAGGATTTAGGGGTTTAAAAAGGGGTTAATCAGGGATTTATAAAATGGGCCCAGCCCATTCAAGTACTGGCTCGAGCCACAGGGGAGCCTGGGCTCGGCCAGGGCCCGAGCCAGGGTCACTGGGCTCGAGCCAGGGCTCGGCCCCTTGGCCCAGGGAGCCCCTAGCTCACCTAGCCGGCCGGTCCAGCCGCCTTGGACCGGCTCGGGCCGGCTTCTTCCACCCGTTACCTCCCTTTACAGGAAACCCTAATAGGGTTTGCAGGTGGAGGCCGGCGGCGCCGCCCAGCGGCCGAGCCCCCGGCGCCGGCTCCCTACCCGATGGTCGGCTTCCCGGCGTCGTACGGACCTTCCGGGGACGGCGGGCTCGCCGGAGAGGTTCCCAAGCTGCTCCCCTACCCCTTTATTGTTGTTTTTCAGGTTTTCTTAAAACTGAAAATAGGAGGAGGAAGAACCCAGAAAGCAGCCCCTCATGGCTACTCCAGTGTCGGGTTAGATGTCCATGGTGACCGGCCATAGTCCTAGGATCATCTAGGCTATTCAAGCATCCTCCGCGAACATCAAAATGTCCCAAAAGGCATCGGAAGGAGCCTTGTTCTTCATAGCATGAAGAACTCCGAAAAACCCCAAAATAATTCGAAAAATTGCAGAATTAAATAATCAAAATTATTCATAAAATCTGTGTTCATCTCATGAACACGGATCCAGCAAAAAGTTCGAATCTTCGCATGGAATAATACACAAACAAAATTAATTTCGGAACCCGAAACGGGACGAGAAACAGTGGAACCTGGCTCTGATACCACTGTTGGGATTTTTCGGGTTTCTCCGGATCGCTCACGCAACGGAAAATAAAATAAAACAGCGATCCGTTCCCGTTTCGAAAAACTAAAACTACGATTATCGGATAATCGATTCTCACCGTGTGCGGATTCGAATCCACAACCATTCGGTTCCGTCGGTGCGACACCGCAAGCCGCGCAAACGCCCGGCCTCTAGCGAAGTCCACGCAATCCTCCCCGCGACAGATATCCTCGCGTTCCTCGTTCTTCGCAGCCCACGAAACCTCCGCCGGACGCCGCAACGATCGCCGCAACGCGCGGACGATTTCCCGTCGAACGGGATTCGGAGAAGCGGCGGAGCAGATCTGGATCTGTCTGGACGCCAGAGAGAGAGAAACTGAGGAGGGGCGGCTAGGGTTAGCAGCAGCTTGGCCTGCTCAGCCCGTTCGCTATGTTTTATACTAACCGCGCGGTTTTTCATAAAAACCCCCGGTTTGTATAAAACCCACTTATTTATCCATCGCCTTGAGAATCATTTGCGTGTGACCCTCTAGGCCCAAGTACCAGTCCAGTTAATGGCCCAACAAGCCCAGTGACTCCTCACTGACTTTATTAATCAATTAATAACCCTTTATTAATTAATTAATCAATCGAATTGATGTCGCACATCGAATTCGACCGGGCCTCCGATCACGTTGGGTGCCAAGCAACACTGCATGAACCCGGAAGGTATTGGGGTTAAGTAACCCACTCTTGGAACCTTTCCGCCGACAGTTACCGCGTGGATATAATCCTTCATTCGTACAATGCTCTCGAGTCAACTCAGGGTATGGCGAGCTGTCAAACCCTAATCGGTCGACTCACTTGGATTGGATGTCGCTGATGAATATCGGAAAACTCCTTTCCCGATATTATCGTCCGCCCTGGCCAGGGACTTCCGCGCATCCTTCCTAGAGCATTCTCCCTCTAAGTACCGAGAGCAAATGATTCCTTATTGACACACAATTCCCTTCGACGGTATTCCGCTATACCCAATCATTAGCGTATTAGAATCCCGTGGCTAGAGATTCGTAAACCAAGGTCAAAGCACAGAAGTCCACCAACAAGGTGTCCTTGGTGTCTCAGGTCCGAGGACCATCCACGCAACTGCGACAATAGAATCAAGCTGGTTGACAGTAAGGTACAATACCATCCATCGATTTAGTCGGATCAGTTCAGTGAACTCATTCTCCAATGAGCACTTACAGATTCGCCTTAGTGTCTCCACACAAGTGACTTATGAGATCAGTCACCCTCATCATATGAGCAGGAGTAATCTGTACTAGTCTAACCGGATATCCGATGTCCTTCTCGGATATCCTCCGACTATGAACAATTAAGAATATGTGTGTTTAAGTGATCAGTCTCATTAGTATTATCTCATCATATTCTGATCACTATAACACATATTCACAAACTTCATTATGAAACGATAATTAATGCGATTTACACATAATGAATATTATGTCATTTTATTAATAAATGAACAAGATTTACATAGTCAGATTGACTTGTAGGCCACCTAAAACTAACACCCTCAACTACTGTGGAAGAGCCAACGAAGGAGATCAATCTAGGAACTGAAGAAGAACCTAAAGTGGTCCTCATTAGCCAAAATCTTTCCAAATCAGATGAAGAGACTTTGGTTCGAGTTTTTAGAGATAAAAGGACACATTAGTCTGGAGCTATGAAGATATGCCGGGGTTAGATTCTTCTTTAGTGGAACACTGATTAACCTTGAAATATGGAGCTAACCTGGTTAAACAAAAATTAAGGTGATTTCACGCACATATGGCTTTGAAGATGAAGGAAGCGGTCGATAAATTTCATAAAGCCAAATTCATTAGAGTTGTCCTTTATCTGCAATGGGTGGCCAATATAGTCCCGATTATGAAGAAGGATGGAAAAGTCAGAATCTGCATTGACTTTCGAGATCTGAACTGGGTATGTCCTAAAGATGATTTTCTACTGCCTCACATAGATGTGTTGATCAATAACACGGCTGGATTCGAGACTCTATCGTTCATAGATGGTTTCTTATGGTACAATCAGATTAAGTTGGTAGAAGATGATCAGGAGAAAATATCATTTACTACTCCATGGGTAACATATTGCTATGTAGCCATGCCGTTTGGGTTGAAGAATACTGGAGCCACCTATCAAAGGACTATGATGACTATGTTCCATGACATGATGCATATAGATTTAGAGGTGTATGTAGATGATCTTCTGGTTAAGTCTAAGACTAGAGCTGAGCATGCTAAAGTTCTATCTAACGTTCTGGAGAGATCAAGGGAGTACCAGTTAAAAATGAACCCAAAGAAGTGCGTGTTTGGTGTCTCATTAGGGAAGTTGTTAGGATTCATTGTCAGTAAACGGAGTATTGAGATCGATCCCGACAAGTCCAAAGCCATTATGAAATGCCATCTCCTAGGAATTTGAAGGAATTGAGAAGATTAATCGGGAGGTTGCAGTTTATTCCCCACTTTGTCTCCTAGCACTCACAAAGATGTAAGTCGTCCTACGAGCTTACTAAGCCGGGAGTCGAATTTGATTGGGACGATAGGTGTCAGGAGGCATTTAATAGATTGAAGAAGTATCTTGCAAGTCCTCCTATCTTGAGACCACCATTTTCAGGCAAACATTTAATTCTATATATTTTTATCTTAGATAATGCAGTAGGGGTTGTCCTAACACAAGAAGATGAAGAAGAAAAAGAAAGGGTAGCCTATTATCTCTCTAAACTTCTCAACCCCGCTGAACAAAGATACACCGCGATGGAGAAAACATGTGCAACATTAGTATGGGTGGTTCAAAAGCTAAAACAGTACTTTCTAGTCCATGAAGTCCACCTCATCGCTAGAATGAATCCTATGAAATTCCTTCTTGAGAAATCTTTCCTTATAGATCGATTAGCACGCTGGCAAAGCTTTCTTTTCCAATTTGACATCATCTACGTTCAGCAGAAAGCAATCAAAGGCTATGCCATAGCAGAACATCTTGCTCATCACCCTCTTCCCATATTTGATCCAATCCAATCAGAGCTTCTGGATGAGGAACTAATGTCCATAAACAAAATCAAGGATGATATGTGGACTCTGCATTTTGACGGAGCTCTGAACTCTCATGGTAAAGGTATAGGCATCGTTCTCCTATCACCTGAAGGTGTTACCATTCCCCAAGCTTTTTAGCTTGTTTTTCATGTAACCAATAACATAGCTGAATATGAGGCTCTTCTTGTCGGCCTTGAGGCCGCTCATTTCCATGGTGGCACCAAGCTGCGGATTGTAAGTGATAGTCAATTGATTCTTCACCAAGTGCTCACGAAGTAACATACCCTTGATCCCAAACTCAAGCCGTATCAGGAACTCACCTCAACTTATGCCAAGTTTTTCACCAAACTGATCTTTCTCCATGTTCCTCGGAATCAGAATGTCTTAGCTGACGTTCTAACTTCTCTCGCATCATCTCTTAATTTTCCCATCAACAAACATTTTGAATCAATCATTGTTCATAGGCGTCTCTCTCATGCTGTAGAGGACCCGTCCTTTCTTAGGATTAAAGAGAAGTTGCTGAAGAAGGTTAGGGATGAGGTATTGTGGAGAAGAGAGAAATCATGTTGCTAGAACTGCAAGAAGAGATGAAAGATGAGGAGAAACCATAGTACTATGAAATTAGGAAGATTGTGAAGATCAGTCATATCCTGAAGAAGCCACCGCTGAGGAGAAAATGGCTATCAGGAGAATTGCTCAGAGGTACACCCTAGTTTGAGGGGAGTTATATAGACGTGGATTTGATGGTGTTCTTTGAGATGCTTAGATGAAGATGAGCTTTGGAAGACCATGGAAGGAGCTCATGCTGGAGTTTGTGGCGGCCATGTCAATGGACAAAGGTTATCAAGGAAAATCCTTAAACAAGGATGTTACTGGCCGACCATGGAAGAAGATTGTGTAGGATATGTCTGTAGGTGTGCCAAGTGTCAACTTCATACCGACAAGATCCATTCCCCTGCATCTTCACTCCATCCTCTATCCTCCCCATGGCCTTTCTCCATATGGGCATTCGACATCATTGGTCCTCTCGGTGATCTCAACTCCTCGATCAAGCAAGAATCCTTCACACTCACAGCAACAGAGTACTTCACCAAGTGGGCAGAAGCTGAAGCTTACACGGAGATCAAAGCATCAACTGTTTGCAAGTTCATCATGAGGAATATCATCACTAGATTCGGAATTCCAAGCACCATCGTCACCGACAATGGACCACAGCTCATCTCACAAGAGCTGAAGGACCTCTGCAACAAGCATAAAATTGCATTGCATCATTTGTCTCCATATTATCCACAAGGCAATGGCCAAGCAGAGGCAACAAACAAAACCTTAATCAAAATCATAAATAAGACATGTAAGTCTAATAAATACACAGACTGGCTAGGAAAGCTTGTTGAGGCTCTATGGGCCTACCGAACTTCAATCCGAACTCTCACTGGGCAAACTCCATACTCATTAACATTCGGAATGGAGGCAGTAGTTCCATATGAAGTCCTCATCCCGTCATTAAAAGTACAATTGAACAAAGAGTTTTCCATTGATGAACAACGTTCTGCACTCCTCGCTTAATTGGAATTCTTAGATGAGAAGAGATGATCAGCTGCTAATGATGCACGAATGTATCAAAATAGACTTGCGCGTTTTTATCAAAAGAAGGTTATTGAACAAAAATTCAAAGTCGATGAAATGGTAGTCAAAAGGATTTTTGTAAAACCTGGTGGTCCACATTCTAAACTCCAACCCAATTGGGAAGGACCCTATGTTATAAACGATGCTTTTCATGGTAACGCCTATAGGCTAGTTAATGTAGAAGGCTAAGAGTTAACTCATCCTTGGAATTGTTTGTATTTAAGGAAATACTACCCTTAGATTTTAAGTTGTGTCGACTAGCATGGTGCAAAGACTAGTGGAGGTAGAAAATTTGAAGTCCTAAATTTTCTTGTTTGTCTTTAGTAGTCTAATTTAGGCCCATTATATACACACAAACATGCTTTGTTCTTGAGTAACAAGAGATGTGAAGTCCAAAGAATACTAACAGCTTAACTGAGAGTGTAAAGTACAACCTATTCTTGTTTTCTTATTTCTTCTTATGCTCGGCTCACGATGTTGGAAGGAGGCTCAGGATAGACTACTGAAATATATGTCGTCTTAGTAGGAGGCCGTCATAAAAAAAAAGAGGGGGAAAATAAAAGATCCGCCCCAAAAGAAAAATCAAAAGGCAAAAGCCAAATCAAATAAAAGGCCATAAACGTCAAATCAAAAGGCCAAATATCCAAATAAAAAGGGAGCGCAAGGTCAAAAATACCCCACAAAGCAAAAATGACTGAACCATTATGGACAATAGGGTAAATGATGGACATCTTCCTGGGTCTCCGGAACCCTTTCGTGAGCTTTCTAGATAATTTCCTCCCTCTCCCTTAAGGGGCATACTCTAAGCTTAAAGAATGGCCTAAGTTGACAGATTGTCAGATCATCAAATGGGATCATGAACATAAGTACAATACAAGCACGATGAACCTAGATTAGGTTATTGAAGAATAATTAGGGAATTAAGATAACGAATAAGTAAGCTCTTTTGATCCGTATACCATACTGGTCTTTAGGAATAAATGGATATTTCAAAGGCAAAAAAAAAATGGATATTTCAAAAGCACAAAAAAAAATGGATATTTCAAAAGCACAAAAAAAAATGAATATTTCAAAAGCAAAAAAAAATGGATATTTCAAAAGCAAAAAAAAAAAAAAAAGAATATTTGAAATGAACAAAAAAAGAGGATATTTAAAAAGTACAAAAAAAAATGGATATTTGAATATATTAGAATTTCAAATAGCATCCATTTGTCACACCATGTGTGCTGCATCTTTATTTCCTATTAGCATTTGCATGCTTACATGTTGCATTATTAATCATTATCTTTAATTATTCACATTTTATTCGCCTTCATTGAATAAAGACTTTGCCCCTTGACCCTTCTACCAATGATAGGATCGAGTAGCCGGTTACTTAACCGGGCAAGGGGCTAAGTCAGAACATATATTTAACTTGTTTATTCAAGTCATGTGCAAGGCATAGGTTGAAAAGAGAAAGAAAAGAAAATTGGAAGATTGCAAAAGTCTCATGTATTGGATATCTCAAGTGTTCACATGTATGAGAAAAAGCCAAAAAGAATACATGTCAGCCGGACTCCGACAGCATAACTACAATGCGAGGATGATAAGATGGATGATCATCAGCACCAGTAGTTCCTCATGGCTGGCTCTCACCAGCTCCCTAGTCAAATTGGCTCTGAGCCTGATCTTTCCCATCGGGCGCTCTAGAAGGTGGCAGTGGTGGTCCTATCGTGCTCAGCCCAGCCTGGTCCGAAGATATGGCGACACTGGCGGTGAAGGTGCTCCCATGTCCTCTCTCTAGGGCTTACTGATGAGCGTGTCGATAACGCTCCTCCATGATGCACCTCTCATGCTCAGCGACCCCAAGCTGGACTCGGAGGGAGGTCACCTTGGCATCGATCCGCTGTCGCTCCTACCGCTCGCGCTTCCTCTCCTCGGCAATGATCTCCAGACGTGTAAGCTCGAGAAGGAGGTCGTCGCTGGAGAGCCGTACCAACTACTCCTCCAGAGCTCTAACCCGAGCAGCGTCTGCCTGAGCCTGGGCCGCTGCGTTCCGCGTCTACTCGAGCTCCGCCTCAGCCCTTTGAAGGGCTTGTTGAAGCTCAGCAACCTGTTAGAGACATTGTTAGTCCAAGCAGTTCAAGCAAAATACAAGAATGGGAAGTCAAGAAGACATAAACTTACTCGGAAAGTGCAATCATCTTCCGCAATAGAGGCCCGACGGATGGCACGAGCTAGCTGCTCCTGGAGGTAGGTGAGGGCAGAATCGTGGGAGGCGTTGGAAGAAGAGGCCGTGGCTGTGTATGGGAGGCTGGGCTGCGTGGGTGTAGGTAGCATGCTGTATCAGGAAAAAAGACATTGTCAGCGGTTAAGCGTCAAAACAGTTTAATTAATAAAATGAATTCATTCATACATTCCATAATTCATTCATACATACCAGGTCATAAAGTTCCTTTTGAACTTGCTCCAGCTAGGCATCTACGTCCTGGAGGCGAGTCCGGAGGGTGATGATTGTGGCATCCCGCGCATCCTGCACATGCATATCATGTCATTCATGCATTCAGCAATTTAAACAAAGATAATAATAAAATGAAAGAAGCATAAAAAGCATACTCACGTCGAGAGGGCCCAGCTACTGGAGGAGGGCGGCGTAGTGCACCTAGTACTGCTGGAGGTAAGCCTCGCTACTCTCCGCCTGCGACTATACTAGGACACCGCCCCGGAACCAGTTGTCGCGCTGGTCCGGGAACTTCGCGCGCCAGTTCGTGCGCACTTGCTTTCCCCTTATCGATCTGCCGATCTCCTCTGGGATCTCCTCTTCGACCCACTCCTGGTGGAGGCCCAATGTCCTCATCACCAGTCGGAGATGCAGTAGCTCGATCTCGTTCATATAGTGGACCCACACCTGGCGTCCATATCGTACTCTGCCGGTCTCCACCCAAGGCTGCCCTACCTCTCCCATCCCCAAGTACGGACGCTAGATAACCTGCATGCATTTAAGTTAGTTGCATTCATAATAAACTGCATTTAATTGAAATAAACAAAATTGCATTAAATAAAACATACTAGGAGGACTGGATAGTCGAGGAATTGACGGCGGAGAGCCGTCAGCTGATGGTGCTGCAGTGTTGTGTCCACAATCGGCTGCCGTGTGCCAACGGGACGACATCTGTCTGGATGGCCTTAGCTCGACCAAGCGGGAAATAAAAATAGGACCAGATCTGCATAAGCAAACATGTAAGTTAGAAATCATGCATTTAAATCATTTTACATGCATTCATGGAATTAAATGAAAAAAACACAATAAATGTACCTGAAGAAACGGCGCGAAGCCGCTGATGGTGGTCTCACGATCTGGCATGATCGCGGACAGGTCAACAAAAAGGTGGGCCAGGAGGGCCGCACCCCAAGAATACTCATGAACCCTATCTAGATCCTCTAACAAACTCAGAAATCTACAGTGAATGTGGTCACCATTCGTACCGAAGAGCAATTGACCGAAGAGGAAAACAAGAAAAATCTTAAGCTACCAGTCTACCAACTCCCTCTGGCTCTCATCCCAGCAATAAGAGCCGACACTCGACCTAAACAATCTATCAATAAAGGTCTCCCTGGATTCCCCCTGCTCCTGCCTAGGGTCGACTAATCCCAAGGCATCCTCTACCTCTACTCTACGGAGGGTCCTAGACTCTCTGCCCGGTGCCCCCGATACCTTTAATCCGAGGTGGCTCTCGGCCATCCCCCGGTAATCGGGATAGGTAATCCCGCTCACTACCTGGCCCTTGACTTGAAGGCCGGTGATCCGAGCCACATCCTCTAAACTAGGGACCATATGTCCCTAGGGCATCAGGAATGCCATGCATTCCGGATCCCATCGCTCCCTAAGGACCTGTAGGAGTACCAAGTCCAGCCAGAAGGGCTCTATATCTAGGAGTTCCCTGAACCCCCATCTCTCTCAGCTGGGCCTTCTGGAAGTCAAGAAGCCCCCTGTATACTGCGATCACTAAGTCCCACGAGATGCGAGCCCTCATAATCTCCTGCCAAATTGCCCAAGAAAATGTCAGAAATATCAAATAATGGCAATTAAAATTAATTTCTAAATTCAATTTTGGTCCAGGACCCCTGCCTTGAATAGTGTCGGCCATGGTTGACGCCCTTTGAAACGCGTCTTCCTAACTCGACACCATTCAACCACAGGTTCTCGGACCTGTGGCTCTTCCCTCCTTTTGGCTTCCTGTCCCCAAAGTGCTATAAAAGGAAGGTTTTTGGGACTTACCATCGAGGGACCGGCCTCTTCAACCGGTGCCGCCGCCGATGGAGGTTCTTCCGCCTCAGTGAAGGCCTCGACCTCTGCAAGAACTTGTGCCGCGTCCGATTGGGGTGCTTGGACCTCGGGGATCCTTTCTTCCTCGTCGATGTTAATTGCCGGGATGGCCGCCACCCGTTGGCGCTTCCCACTTGGCCCGCCATGCACCATAACTCGAGAATGAGGGAGGGAGAATGAAGAACCGAAGAGAGGGAACTCGTGAGAGAGCAAGAGAGCAAGAGAGTGAGGGAGTGAGAGGACGAGAAAGAGAGTGGCCAGAGAGGTTGGAGAGGATGGCTGGAGAAGGAGGGAGTCGCCGAAATCGCCTCGGGTTCACCAAAGACGAAGAGTGTAGAGGAGAGAGAGAGTGCAAGAGAGAATGAGGAAGAGGAAGGGGCTCGGGTTTGTGACCCTGGGTAAAATGGTTAAAAGGCGTCGACTCAGGGCGACGCGATTTTGTGGCGCATAAATTGAGGCAGGCAGTTCAAATTTTGAAATCGAGAGAAAGGCATCGCCCATAGACGACGCATTTTAGATTTACCACCTTTAATCGTCAGAGCCGTACCATGGAATCTAGGGAAAATCAGAGAATCTTGAGAAAATCAAAGACAAGCATCAACCATGGGCGACGTGATTCAGGAAATTTAATGCTTAGAAATATTTGGAAAATAGGAGAGAGAAATGAAAGGCGTCACCCTTGGTCGACGTGATTCAGGCTCTTTTAAAGATTAAATCTTAATTTTTGAAAATTGAATTTGATTGAAAGGCGTCTCTCTGAGTCGACGTTATTTGCATTAATGAGCCCGAAACTCTGAATTTTGAAGAAAATGAGCTGTTTTGCTTAAGAAAAAATTCCAGAAAATTGCACAACATTAAGGGAAGATCTCATGGCATTAAAGGAATGATTTTTCATAAAAAAAAATAAAGTAAGTTAGAAGTACATCATACGTTGGGCAGAAGTTGAGAGCTTTTAGGCCGGATTTTCTGAAGCTCTTTTACATAGTTCTTCCATAGCTCCCAATTTGCTTCATGAGGAAGTTTGACACAACGGATGAAAATGATGTTCCATAGAGTTGTAATAAGCTCTGTCGTCTTGAAGTCTTCATCAGTTCCCAAAGCCCGCTTCTTGATTGGAGACAGATTAGAAATTTCAGGAAACTCATAGCGAGGCATACCCAGTTGAGGATGACAATGATGTGGATTGTATAAGACAAACTCGATCGCCTCGATGAGTCGGAGCTCTGTGCTAGCACAGTGGTGCACTCAAACCGCCTTTTCCCGGAGAGCGAGTGGTGTTGATTCGAAGCTAGTCTTTGGCATGGTCTTGAAGTAAGCTCGCCAGTTCGCTCGAGTCTTGAGGTTGGGCACCCGATTGGTCATGTTGTTGTTGAACTTTACAATGTTGGAAATATGAAAGAGATATCTGAGATATCTTGGGTACTTCTTCTTCATTATGGTTGAATTTGAAGTGCAGATCAATCCATAGAGCTAAGAGTAGCATACTGTCATAAGGAGGTTGACCTGTAGAGGCTGCTGAGAGCCCACTGTGGAGATAGGCTAGAACTATTGGGCTTATCTGCTTTCTTTGGAATATCCCGCAAATCGCGTTGAGTTGATCTTCATGTAATAAGTTATCCTAGGCAGGGAATAGTAGATGTCCCGCCAGACATGTAGTGAACGCGATCATTACGGTCTCTGTGTCTTCCTCTTTGACCTTTTCCATCTTCTTCAGAGTCTATTCTGCTAGCTTTGCAAGATTAATTCCTTTTTGAATAAGAACACTCTGAATTTCTTTCGGACTATCCATGATTTTTTCTAAGAATTGATGACAAGTGACCTTTTCTCTCATCAATAGCATATTTATCATGTCAGGTTCATCACTGTTAGTCTTGAGCTTAGGAAGTCCCAATAGAAGTTCTGCTTCTTCTAGCATAATGGTAGTTTCGAAGGAAGTGAAGAGGAAAGTATGGGTTTAAGGATGCCACAATTCAATCAATGCACCCATTGCAGCCCAATCCCTAAGTGCGCACTTGTAATGTTTTGCATGGATAACTAAGCCTTAGATATGCCACTTGGAGATATATGATTGCATGGAGAGATTGATTTTCCCTACCAACTTGGAAATCTATGGGAGAGAAGAAAACCTTCTCAGACTAAGGAAGAAAGGATATCCCTTGAAAAGAAAAGAATTGACATAGTTGTTAGGTTCTCGGGTTTCTCCGGACTCCCGAGTAGTGGAAATAAAAATAAATCGGAGATCTGTTCCCGTTTCGAACAATCTAAAAACCGGATTATCGGATAATCGGATCTTACCATGTGCATATTCGAATCCGCAATCGTTCGGTTCCGTCGGTGCGACACCGCAAGCCGCGCAAGCGTCCGGCCTCTAGCGGAGTCCACGCGATCCACCTCGCGATGGATATCCTCACATTCCTCATTCTTCGCAGCCACAAAACCTCCGCCGGTCGCCGCAACGATCACCACAACGCGCGGACGATTTCTCATCAAACGGGAGTCGGAGAAGCGGCGAAGCAGATCCAGGGATCCGGATCTAGCCTGGGGCGTCAGAGAGAGAGAGAAACAGAGGAGGGGGCGGCTAGAGTTAGCAGCAGCTTGGCCTGCTCAGCCCGTTCGCTACATTTTATACTAACTGCGCGGTTTTTCATAAAAACCCCCAGTATATATAAAACCCGCTTATTTATCCATCGCCTTGAGAATCATTTGCGTATGACCCTCTAAGCCCAATTACCAGTCCAGTTAATAGCCCAATAAGCCCAGTAACTCTTTACTGGATTTATTAATCAATTAATAACTCTTTATTAATTAATTAATCAATCGAATTGATGTCGCACATCAAATTCGACCGGGTCTTCGATCACGTTGGGTGCCAAGCAACACCGCGTGAACCCGGAAGGTATCGGGGTTAAGCAACCCACTCTTGGAACCTTTCCGCCGACAGTTACCGTGTAGATATAATCCTTCATTCGTTTAATGCTATCGAGTCAACTTAGGGTATGGTTTACCGTCAAACCCTAACCGGTTTACTCACTTGGATTTGATGCTGCCAAATAATATCGAAAAACTCATTTCCCGATATTATCATCCGCCCTGGCCAGGGACTTCCGCGCATCCTTCCTAGAGCATTCCCTCTCATCGTACCGAGAGCGAATGATTCCTTATTGACACTCAATTCCCTTCGACGGTATTCCGCTGTACCCAATCCTTGGCTGTTTAGAATCATGTGGTTAGAGATTCATAAACCAAGGTCAAAGCACAGAAGTCCACTGACAAGGTGTCCTTGGTGTCTCAGGTCCGAGGACCATCCACGCAACTGCGACAATAGAATCAAGCTGGTTGACAGTGAGGTACAATACCATCCAGTGATTCAGTCCGATCAGTTCAGTGAACTCATTCTCCAATGAGCACCTACAAATTCGCCTTAGTGTCTCCATACAAGTGACTTATGAGATCAGTCACCCTCATCATATGAGCAGGAGTAATCTGTACTAGTCTAACCGGATATCCGATGTCCTTCTCGGATATCCTTCGACTATGAACGATTAAGAATATATGTATTTAGGTGATCAGTCTCATTAGTATGATCTCATCATAATCTGATCACTATCGCACATATTCACGGATTTTATTATGAGACGATAATTAATACGATTTACACACAATGAATATTATGCCATTATATTAATAAATTAATAAGATTTACATAGTCAGATTGACTTGTAGGCCACCTAAGACTAACATTCTCCCACTTGTACTAAACCAATCACCTTTATGCAGTAAGTCTATAGACTTTAGGTGACGCTCAAACACAATTTGAGCCAACGGTTTTGTTAGTGATCTGCTACATTGTCGACAGATGGAACTCTTTCCACCATTACATCTCCTCTGGATATGATCTCTCTGATAAGTTGAAAGCGCCTCAGAATATCTTTCGATTTCTGATGAGATCATGGGACTTTCACTTGTGCAATAGTCCCATTGTTGTCGCACAATAGCGGAACATTATCAAAGAAGCAGGGAACTATGTTAAGGTCGGTGATGAACTTCTTCAACCACACTACTTCCTTGAAAGCTTCAGCTGCAGCGATATGCTCAGCTTAAGTCGTCGAATCTACAGTGGTTGCTTGTTTGGAACTCTTCCAGCACACTGCCCCTCCATTTAATGTAAACACAAATCTAGATGTAGACTTGCTATCATCTGGATCTGACTGGAAACTCTAGTCAATAAAGCCTCACAGTTTCAAGTCACCTCCTCCATAGACAAGAAACATATCCTTAGTTCTTCTCAAGTACTTAAGGATACATTTCACTGCCTTCTAGTGCTCTTCGCCTGAATCAGCCTAAAATCTGCTCGTAACACTTAGAGCAAATGCAACATCAGGCCGTGTACATAGCATTGCATACATGATAGATCCTATGGCAGAGACATAGGGTACTCTATCTATGAGTGCCCTCTCATCAGGAGTTTTAAGAGACTGCTCCTTTGAAAGATTAATTCCATGTCTCAGTATGAGACCTCTCTTAGAATTTTCCACGCCAAACTTTTTTACTATGGACTTCATTTACAACAAGGGGAGAGAGAGGGATAAAAAAAAAAAACAAAGAAAAATCAAAAGGGGCTTAAAATATATATATATATATATATATAGATATATAGATATATATATATATAGATGCCTCGCCGGACTTGATCGTACCTTCTACGGTCAAGGGAAACAAGGGCTATATACCCGGCTGTGGTGAAAACCCGAAAGGGCGCTACAGGCAAAATCGGGAACCCCGCCGTGTGAAAACCCTAAAGGGCGCACGGGCAAAAGCAAGAGGGGGCCGACTCCGGTGAAAATCCGAAAGGGCACTTGGGTCGGTAAAGTGAACAAAAAAAAAAGAAATTCAAGCAAGGCATTCATTGAAAGGGGGATATGATATAAAATTCTCTTTATAATGTGCTGAAAGTTTACAAAGAATGACTTCCATCCCAGTTTACATGGAAAAGCAAAAAGAAAATACCCTTCCCAATTACAAAGTTCTGTTATAAACAATATTATGGATCCTCAAGTAACATGGACAGCAGTGGAAGTCCTTCTCCAACTTGAGTATGCAACTCAGAAAGAGCTTCCTCTTTAGTCTGAACCTCATGGCCAAGCAGTCAAAAGTCAATGGTTCTTCTCTGAAGCCCTATTTACATGGAGAAAGAAATAGCCCATGCCGCCTCTGCTTCGAGTCTAGGATACCTCTGTCATATCCCCACTTGGCAGGAATAAATGAAGGTGATCGAGTCAGAATGTCGTCCTGAGGACGCATGATATTAGTCCCACTGGGTATGAGCATGTCTCTAGCATAACCCGGCTTGAACAAAGAGTCGCCACGGGTTACAGTTCCCCTCAGGTTGTCTCGAGATTTCAAGATGGCATCGTCAGCATAAAAAGCCCTTCTCTCAGAGTGCACTCCATTGACTTTGAAGTCAAGAAGGAAACTATACAAATGATGATCACTGGGAAAGTGAATTGGATAAGTCTTGTCCCGCTTATATTTATAGAATCCTTCCGAAAAGACAAGTCTGCTCTCATCAACCTTGCCATCTGATTCATCGGCAAAGGGATGGTCCAAGACAGCAACCTCAAAAAATTGTTGTAGTTCACTGTCTTCATCTATGCCTGCTGCAGGTGTCAAGTAAAAGGGACTTATCATAGGCCCACTCTCTTCAGCCATTGTAGGAATCTGTTCAGAAGATCTTGTTTGAGAAATTGGCACATCTTCGGAGACAGCCTCGGGCATCACAGCTTTGTCTTTCCTTCGAGAAGCCATTATACTTAAAAGAAGAGACAACAAGTCAAAATCAAATGCAAAAAGCCCTCCTCGAAAAAGAAAATTCTGTCGAAATTTCGGCAGCATCTCCCCTTAACGGAGGGCTGTTAAAATTTTATCGAGAGCCATCCAGGGCAGACCGAGATGCCCCGATAAGAAGAAGACCCATGTCAAAGACAGAGGGGTGTAGAAATGGCATTCCAGTGACCCAATTCCCGAGAGCCGAGCTACAACCGGGACTAGGCACTAAAGTCGCAGTCCCAGGGATTGCTCCCATGGGAACTGCCAGGGTCAAACAACAGGTACGTTGAAGAAGAGCCATCCGACCTGCAGTGCTACAGTAGTGAGTCTGCGCCTATTGTAGATGGAGGGATCCAAAGTCGATTTCCTGTAAAAAGAAGACAAGGAAAAAATGTTAAAAGATGAATACAAGGCAGAAGAGACCCTCTTCACTCTCCCCATGCCCAAATCAATGGCGGCCAACAACACCCCATCAGTCCCACCGGCCAAAAAATCAGAAAAAAGTCTTTGCCTTTCACCTTCAACCAACAGACGAGACGCTAGTGAAGAGGCTGAACTGTGATCCGAAGTCTGCCGCCGACTGTGCCTACCGGACCAGCCTCCCTTGCGCACACCAACAGCCGCGTGGCTGAAGCTCGCAAGCCCAACCAGTGAAGGCTTTCCCTATGATAGCGGCGGTGCTCCCCAAGAACTTCTGCGACACCTGCTACCAAGGAAGAAAAAGAAGAACAGAGCCTGGCCTGTAAGCCGTGCCCTGACCGCCTTAAGCCCTGCGGTTCAAGACCCCCCAAGCGGCGGAAGGCCAACGTGCAGACAGCGGCGGTGGCACCCCCAAAGACCCTTCTGGCTCCGGTCACAAGAAAGAATGAAGAGGAGGAAGAGCTCGACGGCGGCGATCTGCGGCGGCAATGGCCTACTCCCGCGGCTCCGGCAGCTTCGTCCACCGGCGATGCCAAGAGGAAGAAGAGGAAGAGTCGGGTGAGGCTCGAAATCCCCCAGCAGGAAAGCAAAAAGCAGGGAGAAAGGCCCGCCCCCTTCCCTTTTTATAACCGACCGGGCCGGTTCTTGAAGCCCTGGCCGGTCCAAGGCCTGAACCGGACTGAACCGGCGCAGACTCAAGGGCATATGCCCCCCTCTTTCAAACCTCACATACGCGAACCGGTTCGAAATCAAAATGAAACCGAACCGGCGCAGACTCAAGGGGATCTGCCCCTTTCTCTCAAATTCAACATATATGGCCGGGTTTGGAGCCGAATTGAAGCCTGAACCAGCGCAGACTCAAAGGGCACATGCCTCATCCTGTAAATTCAAGAAATCCGGTCGGTTTAAAGCCCAAGTTAAACCTGGACTGGCGCAGACTCAAAGGGTATATTAACTTATCATTGCCTGAAGCTCGAGACCCGATCTGTAACGACCCGCCATCCTATGACCGGAGACCCGATCACTAAATGGATGTCGGCCCATTAACTGCGGGTTCACACCCGGATCTCACACAACACATCTGGAGGAGTAAGCGTTAAACAAGGCTAAATATGACAAACACATGGACTACAAAGAGATTACAAGTGCGCAGGAAGGAAGATAACAATGTCCGTATACAGTCCAACAATAATTACATGGTCCAACAAATTAAATAAGTACAGGCAGAAGCAAAGTACAACAACATCGGGGCATACCCCGGAACTGAGATAGCTGCTGGTCCGCACACCAAGGAGACACCACACGCCGCCACATGCCACGAGGTCCACACCTGAAACCGCAGAGAGTGAGCCACACCAGAATTGGGCTCAGTAGGGATCATCCGATCCCCCGCCTCCCACTCACACACCCACAAGTGCAATAATACAGATATATGGCCATTAAATAAAGCAGTAAACATAGCTCCCAAAACCTGATATGAAACGCACGCACAAGCAATGTAGCAGGAACAGTTCTAAGTAATCCGAGTAACCCAACACAACGCCACAACTCATAACCAAGGTCCAACGAAGCGACCAAACCACACTGTCAACCGCAGACAACGTCGCCTCACAACACCACCAACACTCACGCCTGTCCGCCCCTACAGTGTTCCGGGGCACCGTAGGGTGAGGCAGTAAGTCAAACTAGGACTAACTGGGACCAATGAACCACCACTGCCCAGCTACGTGTGCACACAAGCAGTCTAGACTACTGTCCTACCGACCGGACTTCCTCCACACCAGGCCTCGGCGCTTCAGGAGGGCCCTGGGGACCGGCGAAACCCCCGTCAAGCCGAAGCTATAGGGACTACCCACAACCCTAACCTCCCGGGCTGCGTCAGGCCAAAGGGCGAAGGGTACCACTCGCAACCTTGATCACAGGTCACATCAGGCCTAGTGGCTAAGGGGTAAAACAACTCCAACTGTACCACAACCAGCTCCACAGCAAGAAACGCGCCGGAAGCTGCCACGACAAACAGGGAAACCCCGACCCGCTGAGACCAAACAGCAACCCCTCGGATAGCGCACTGGCTTCTCCGACCCGACGGGCTCAAGGTGGTTCTGCTTCCCTCAGCCTTAGGTGAAAACACAACATGTACCACTCCCCCACCGGTACAGCCATAATGCCTCACAGACACCAAGGCCCTCCCACTTCGGCACAAGGTGACAAACGTAAACCACGGCTGTTCCAATTCCACAATCGCATAAGCACACACACATATGATGTAATTCCATTTACACAGAAATCCTCAGCCTCGATGTACAACTTAAAGCATGCATTTGTTGAACCATCTAACAGTGAAACATGTATTAATGAAGCTCTGCCTTGAATCGCGTCGACCTTGGTTGACGCTATTCAAGGTCATCAAACCGGTTCAGTTAAACCCGGCCTCAGATAATCTCTTAAAATAACGTCGTCCTGGGATGCTGCCTTTTTAAAAGGCGTCAACGTCCTCAGACGCCATTCACACCAAAATCCGAAATTTGCAGAAAATATTAACCGGGGCGATTTCTGCTTAAATGGCGTCGAGCTGGCCCGTCGCCATTCTAAATGACGTCGTCCAGGCATGACGCCATTTAACGCCAGAAACCCCAACTGACAGAGCCTCAAACAGGAAGATTTCTGCCTAAAAGGCGTCGTACTGGCCCGTCGTCATTCTAAATGGCATCGTCCAGGTACGACGTCTTTTAGCGCCAGAAACCAGGTTCTGTGCTCTACCCGAGAGCTCCCTTTTCACCCCCAAATGCCCCAAAATCAAACCAAACTGAGGAGGAAGAGGGGCAAGCTAAACCATCACAAATCCACATTCACAGAAACCCTCATCCCCATCAAGAAAAGCTCCTAAACATGCTCGTTCTACCCCCAAACACACCACGCATCACATGGAAACTACAGATGAAATGTGTACAATTCACGCAAGGTTCGTCCCCCTACCGATCTCTTGAACTCCTCTGAGCTCCGCGCCGCCAAACCGTCGCACCGCGAACCGCCGCCGGTACCCCGAGGACATCGCCACTCCGTCGGAACGTCGGCCGCCGTCCGAAGAATGGAACGCCGCGAAGGAAGTGGTGGTAGTAGTGGTGAGAGGTAGAGAGGTAGTGGAGTGGTGGAAGAGGAAGAGAGGGAAAGGGAAGGGAAAGAGGGTCGGAGGGGCGGAGAGGATGAGGAGAGAGAGAGAGAAGGCGAGAATGAGGGAAAGAAGGGAAGGCTCACGGGGTCAATCAGAAAACTGGCTAAAACGCGTCGACCGAGACAGACGCCTATCAGATGACAGGACGGGCCGTACTGACAGCGCTCTGAAACGCGTCGCTCACCACGGACGCCGTTCAGATGACAAGACCGACACCGTACACTGACATCGCAGGGTCGCAGTCTGAATGGCGTCGTCCATCATGGACGTCGTTCAGACGACAAGACAGGGGCCGTACTCTCGCGGCCCGAAACCCGCCCACGTGGCACCCACGTGGCACAACAACAACAGACTTAAATGGCGTCCACCCAGCAAGACGCCGTTTGGAAGGCGTCGTGCAGTGCAGACGTCATTCAGTCAAAATTCTCAAGACTCCAAATCAGGGGATCCGGCCCGAACCCGGCCCAAATACTGAACCCGAAACCTCAGTCCTTATACGATCTGAGTCGGTCGCGGAAACAAATTCAAGAAGGAATCCTAGTGATTGCAGCAGTCCTCAAGCAAAACAAGTCCTTAAGGGGTGAATCAAGACTGTTAAGTGGGGCCGATTTTAAACTGTGAGCCGCTTAAATGGGAAAGGTACGTGATAATGGGCCACGCATACAACTCACTTTGTCGCCTCCGATCTCCGTACGTGAGCCGTATGCGTGGGGGGCATTTGTTGTCACCAAAAAATTGAACAAGAAGAAGAGCCTAAAGATCAACAAAGAAGGCCCAAATCGAAGAGAATTGAAAGGAAGAACCGAGCCTATTACTTCAAGCAAGAAAGGTCCAAGTAATTTTTTAAAGAAAGTCCAAGTGAAGAAGAGTAAATGGGCAGCAGTCATGCCTATTTTTCAAGCCAAATGAATAAAAAAGGAGCCATTCTAGGGCCCAAATGATGAAGCAATTCAATGGCACAACCGGACCCATTATCTCAAGTAAAGGAGGTCCAAGCAATTTTCAAAAGAAAGCCCAAGTGAAGAAAGATAATGGACAGCTGTCATGACCATTCTTGCAAGGCCAAAGAAGTCAAAAATGGGTTACTTTAAGCCTAAATGATGAAGAAATCCAAGGGGGCAGGCCTAGGCCCATTATCTCAAGCAAAAGAAGCCCAATAGGGCCAATTTGGGCCCAAAAAGTAAAGGCCAAAGCCCAATTTCGTGGCAATCTTCAAAAGGGCCCAAATGGTCCCCTCCATGGCCTATTCTTATCTCTTTGGCCCATGGTCAAATCTGCCCAAAGGAGGATAAGAAGAAAAGCAAGTGGTCCCCCCCCAAGATTCTTCTAGAAGAGGGTAGATAAAAAGCAAAAGGAGAAATCAATCATGATTCTCCAAGTGTTGTGGCCTCATTGGAGGGCCCTCAAGAGGGGTTTCTTATCCCTAATCCAAGGCTAATGGATGTCTACTCTATCCCCCAAAAGTAACCCAACTTTATATATAAAAGAACCCCCATCTTCTACAAGAAAAAGTTGGAGACAAAAATCTCAAAAAATAGAAAAGAGAAGAACAAAAGTGAGAGAGGTTGGAGGAGCACGTCTCCCTCCTCCTTTCCCTCCCTTTCCTACATCCCAAGAGAGAAAAAAGAAGGAAAAAAAGAAGAGAGAAAGAAAGGAAGAGTGCTAAAGAAGAAGGGAGCAAGATTGTAGACTTCAAGAGCCACTCTCCCTTCTCATCCCCTCTCCAAGGTAGAGTGGGGGTGAAGAAGGGGTCTATTTCTGTCTCATTATTTTCTTATAATGTTTTCTTTCATTTTGATATTCATAGAAACTTCTATCTTCCCCTTGATGTTCATCTATGGTGATTGAAAGTAATGAAATGCAAAGTTCAGATTTTCTGAGTCTGTTTTGTGAATCTGCTGGTTATCTGGCTTTTATGTCATTGTTTCCTTCATAAGGTATGTGTTTTTCGTATGGGGATGGTAGAGGGGCCTTTCTAGTTCATAGAAATGGTCTCCTCAAGCCTTAGAACCCCCTAAATATAGAAGTATGGCCCAAGATATGCTTTGCTGTCCATATTTTCTAAAAATTGGTTTTCCATTTATTTGCCTTTGGTTTTGGAGTTTTTCAAGGTGGCTTGGCCTTCCATGACCCTTAGGAGCACATCCCTTCCATAGATGATGTTCCCCCAAGCCCAAAAATCAAGAGAAATCTCCTAAGTTTCATATATATTAAGATCTAAGTTTATGTTTTCATGTTGGAACCGAATGGTTTTTGTTCGGATTTCTTTCCTTTGATGGCTAAGGGTTTAGGCCCTAGAGGTTCTCAAGGAGGTTCCCTCACTAGTTGAGGATGAGCTTCTTTTGGTATAAACCCTCTAACATTGAGCTAAGAAGGAGAGATTCATAGAAAAAATAAAAAGTATGCCTAAGTGTCTCTTATGTTCATATTCAAGTTTTCATGATATTTTCCTAAAGAAATACATCTAAAATATATTTTAAATAAATATTTTAGGCCTTGTACCTTTTATACCTTATTTTCTATCATTTGGATTAGTTTTAAACCCATTTTTTACCGAAAATCCGGGTTTCAGCCTGAACCTGGCACTTGCAGGTGCTACAATGCTGAGTCTGCGCCTCCCTGCGCAGACTCAGCGCCAGTTGCAGGTTTTGAGTCTGCGCCTCTTCCAAGTGGGTTTTTGGGCTTGAGGTGATTCTTTGATCCTCCCCCAAGATGTCCAAATGTTCCTTGGACCTAGGGCTGTCCTTTTGAGGCCCAATGAATGTCCTAAATGGCTTGGACTTTGGGTTGCGAAGCCCTTAATGTTTCAACTGAAATTTTGCCATACAGTTTTAAGATTTTAAACGTTTTCCGATGTTTTACCAAGATGTCCCGATCTAAGGGTGCCAGCAATCTCATGTTGGGTAACCCATCAAGGGCCCTCACACAAAAAAAAAAAAACATCATTCTTATGTTCCCATTTCTATGGGTTCATTTAGATGATGTGTCCCGAAATCCCAATGAGTTGGTGGAGTTCCTTGCTCCCCAAATGTAGAAATGGAATGGGTGATTCCGTGTAGATAACCCTTTCATTTTGAAGGCATTAAGGGCACCCTTTAGGTGAGTGGTTGGATGCTCGGCACACCCCCCTTTATAGCCACCTCCATGGTTCATGGCTACATGTGATCCTCTAGGGAAATTAGTGGAGTTCCTTGCTCCCCAAATGTAGAGATGTTTTGGATTATCCCTTGTGGGTTTTTCTTACATCTTGAAGGCATTAAGGGCACCCTTTGGGTGAGTGGTTGGATGCTCGGCACGCCCCACTTTATAACCATCCCTATGGTCCATTAGCCATTACATATCCCTTTAAGGGAGTTGGTCCTTCGGATCCCTTCATGCCAAGATCCTTCATGAAGATCTTAAACCTTTTCATTGGGTTTTACTAATGAAAGGTTGAAATTTAACTTGGAATCACTATATTGAGCACTTTTAATGCTTTATAAAGTGACTCAAGAAGAATGAGATAAACATGAAGAAATCATGTCATTTGAAGAAATCCACACAAGAACCACTCTTTGAAAAGGCCTCATGTAGCCATACTCAACTTCTGAGATTTCTCAGTGTTATCCTCCCCAAATTTGTGGTGATTCTTGGATCACTTCAAGTTGAAAGAGGTATAAACCTGAAATTATACTCAGATTTTGAGTCTGCGCACCTATAACTATGGAAATTCAATTGGGAATAGGGTACAATCTTTTTTCCTCGATTCCGGATTTTATATTCTAACTTTAATGGTTGAAACTAACCCCTTGATGGATTTAATTGCAGCTTGAACTGTGCAGGAAACTCAAAAAACCAATTTTCAGACTTGAGTCTGCGCCACTGTTATGAGTCTGCGCACCCTTGCGCATACTCAATTCAAAATTGTCGAAGAGGCCTTGCATGGGCTGGTATCATTTATGGTTCAAGTAACTCAAATAATTAAAGTTAATTCATTCAAAAAAGGTTTAAGATAGCCATCTTCTATTTCAAACTTAAGTTGAGTCTGTACATCTTTTATAAGCTCATTTTAAATGAAAAAATCAACTAAACAATAAATCAAATTGCTCAAATCACTCACAATCATATATCAAACATTCCATGTCATTTAAATAAACATCCATTTACAAAAGGATCCAAATCCCTTCAAAATAAACCAAAATCACAACCTCAGTTGAGTCTGCGCACCCCTTGCGCAAACTCAAACTCATTTTTCTTGTATCCTTGATATTGGAAGCTCCCCAACTCTTTGAAACTCTTGGAATCCCGCTCAATCTCAGGAGGTTCCACCTTTTCAAGAATCTTGCCCAAAATCCTCTTTGAACTTGAGTCTGCGCATCAATCCCAAAGCCAAAACCTCATCTCTTCGCCCCCAAATCATGCTCGCAGCTCCAAATCTGTAAATAATCATCAAACAAAACATAAAATCAAGTTATTCCACCAAAAATCCAATAAAACAACTCATAATCAAAAAATCCAAAGTTCAGACTTGAATCTGCACATCCTAGCGCAGACTCAGCCCTGAAATTCACAAAAAATAAAAAAAGCAACCTCCAGACCACTAAAAGATGATCTAAAACTCTCTAAAAATCAGGTTTATTCTTATCTATCAGAATATCAAGTAAAAACACCAAGTTGTTCTTTAAAAAATGCAAAAAATAACTAAAAAACACTCTGGTGACAAACGAGTCTGCACTACCAAGCGCAGACTCAACCCTGAAATCCCAAATTTGGTCTTCTTGACCTTAATTTCCCTCAAATTAAATCTAAAAATTTACATAAAAACTTTATACTTCATATAAGTCAAAAACCTAAATAAAATAAAACTCCTTTCACAAAAAATATAAAAAATACTAAACACTTTGATAAACAATGAGTCTGTACTCTATAGCGCAGACTCAACCTTAAATTCCTAAAATCTGATATTTTGGCTATTAAAATTCCATCAAATCAAATCAAACTCTTAAAAATAAAACATATATTTTCCACAAATCAAAACTCAAACAAAAATAATAACTTTTCCCTAAAAATTACCTAAAAAATTGAAAAATAAACTTGTGACAGGTGAGTCTGCGCTACCTTGCGCAGACGCAACCCCTAATTGCTAAAATCCATATCTTTCAACTTTAATTCCTTTAAAATTAAATAAAAAACCCCAAGATAAAAATAAAATACTTTTTATAAATAAAAAATCAAATAAAACTCAAATTTGCCCTTTTGCAAAAACATAAAAAATACCTAAAAGAAGCCTCATTTCTAAACTTGAAAAATTCAACAAATCTTCAAAGCATCCCCATAAATCAATCCAAAAAATACTAAAAAATGTCTCTTATTATCATCCATCAATAAAAATCAATCAAGTCTTGCGCAGACTCAACTTAAACTAAAAAATGAGTTTTTCTTCTCAAATGAAAATTGAAATTCATTTATTTTTCAAATGCAATCTTGTATATCTTACTTATATCATTTTAAAAGGTGTTATTCTATTCTTCCGACGATTAATCAAGGGTATTCCTCTCAGGAGGATGTAATTAACGCTATTCCATTTATGGGTAGCGGGATCGGGTCGAAGAACTACGCATTCATCTGATTGAGTCAGATAGAGCGCACAAATAACAAATCTAAATCAAAAAATCAAAAAATCAAGATCAAGTGAATTTTTTTCCTAAAATAAAAAATGTACGACACTAGCACTCTCTTCCTAGGAGCCATCTAATCACCTACAGTCACAAGAATCGAAAATTTCTAATTAGAATCCAAAACCTACACTACCACTGCGCCTATACGGGATAATGTAATTATTTACCAAAATTACGGTATTTAACCTAGTTATTCATCTATTTGCCAGACCGAATGCACTGATACCAACTGTAACGACCTGCCACCCTATAATCGGGGATCTGATTACTAAATGGGTACCAAATCATTAAAAACTGGAGCCAAGCCAAGATCTCGATAAGCCTAGGAAATAAATGATAAACTAAGCTAAACATTCCACATCACATCGAATTGTAAAGGAAGTGCAGGAATTAAAAATTATTACAATTCGACTCAACTCAGCAAATAATTACATATTCCAACTGAAAAGAAATAATTAAGCGTACAGGCCTGAAAAGAAAATAACAACTACATCGGAACATACCCTGGAACAGAGTTGGTGCGCAACCTGAGACAACACCCTCCACGCTACGCTTGTCTGGAACCCTCACTTGAAAATCGCAGGGGTGAGTCTCATCGAAATGGACTCAATAGGAATCCTCCGATCCCCACCACCCACTCACGCACCAACAAGTGCAGCAACACAAATATAGGTAATGAAATAAGTAAAGCAGTAAACATAACTCCCAAATATTCTCAAATTCCGATATAAAACACATGCATATGTAAATACAACATGCACAACTCTAAAACCACTCCACTACGGAGTCTACAACCAGCGTCTCGGCTAAACACACAAACCACGCGGCTGAACGCGGAAAACACCGACCTACTGGGACCAAAGCAACCCCTCGGATAGAGCGCTAACTACTCCGGCCTGTCTAGCTCTAGTTGGTTATGCTTCCCCCAGCATGAGTGACACTCCGAATGTACCACTCCCACACTGGTACTAGCTATACCTCGGGGTACACCAGGTGACCTTCTCTCTAGGCGTCACCCCACCACTCCCACACCGGCGCCGTGTCACTCCCACACTGACACAGGGTGCCTAAGCGCTAACCACTGTTACTCTAGGTCTACGATCGTACAAAACGCAACACAGTGCAATCCGATCATATAGAAATCCTCGTCCTCGAAGTATATTTTCCAGTATGCATTTTAACAAAAATATCTAACAATGTAAACATATGTTAATTGCTTGAATTAATGGGGTTTTGTCTTGAATTGCGTCGCCCGTGGCCGACGTCATTCAAGACCCCTAAACTTATTTACATGGAAACTAGCCTCAGGAGATGGGCCTAAATAGCGTCGCCTGAGCCATGAAATGGGATTTCCTCCTCCCTAAACCGCACCAAAACACCCAAAAATAGAGAAGGAAGAGGATCCAAATTACCATTTTCAAACCCACTGTTCCCCATTTTATAAAACGAGCATTTTCACCCAAAAAAACCCCATAAGCATGCTCTAAAGTAGGGAAAACATAGTTTAGAGCAAAACACCGCAAGGATCGTCACCGTACTGATTATTTGTCCTCCTCCTTGTTCCTAGCCGTTGAACCGCCGCGCCACGAGCCACTGCCGGTACCGCCGTGGACGCCGTCACTCCACCGGGACGTCGGCTGCCGTCCGGAGAGCAATGCGCCGCAGAGGAGATGGTGGTGGTAGTAGTGAGGGGTAGGAGGTTGATGGAGTGGAGGAAGAGGAGGAATGGGGAGAGGAAGGGAAGGAGGAGGGGAAGGGGGCGTCGGTGGTGTTCGGAGGGGAGGGAGAGGAGAGAGAGAGGAGTGGAGAGAATAAGGAAAAGGAGGGAGGGCTTCGGAGCGTCAACCGAAACTCGCTAAAATGCGTCATTCCAAAATAACGCCAATCAGACGACAGGACGGGGTCGTATACTAACAGATGTCTGAATCACGTCGTCCATATAAGACGCCATTCAGACGACACGACCGGGGCCGTACACACGCGCCCCCAAGTGGCACCTCTGCAAAGCTCCTAAATGGCGTCCCCTAAGAACCCATGCCCCAACCCCACAAGGACCCAAACCAAGGGGTCCGACACTGAAACTGACCCAATAACCGGATCCCAAACCTCAGTCCTTACAACCCTAGCTAGTGACTCTTGTGCACCCTACCTAGAGCATTCTCTCTCTGAATATTGAGAGCAAATGATCTTATGTTGAACACTCAATTCCCTTCGACGATATTACATTGTACCCAATCATTAGTTGTTTGGAATCACAGGAATAGAGATCTATAAATTAAGGTCAAAGTATAGAAGTCCACTAACAAGATGTTCTTAGTGTCTCAGGTCCAAGGACCATCTACAAAACTACGACAATTGAATCAAGCTGGTTGACAATTAGGTACACCACCATCTAATGTCAGTTTAGTGAACTCATTCTCTAATGAGCACCTACAGATTCGCCTTAATATCTCCACACAAGTGACTATGAGATTAATCACCCTCATCACATGAGCAGGAGTAATCTATACTAGTCTAACTGAATGTCTGATGTCCTTCTCAGACATCCTTTCACTAAGAAAAATTAAAAATATGTGTCTATAAGTGATCAGTCTCATTAATATGATCTCATCATAATTTGACCACTATTGCACATATTCATGGACTTCATTATGGAACAATAATAAAATAAATTACGCATAATGAAATAATGCAATTTTATTAATAAATGACAAGATTATACACTATCAGATTGGCTTATTAGACCACCTAAGGCTAACAATCTCCCACTTGAACTAAAGCCAATCACCTTTATGCAAGATACCTATAGCCTCTAGTTGACGCTCAAACACAATTTAAGACAGTAGCTCCGTCAGTAGATTTGCTACATTGTCGACGGATGGAACTATTTTTACCACTACATCTCCTTTGGCAATGATCTCTCTGATAAGATGAAAGATCCTCATAATATATTTTGATTTTTGATGAGACCATGGCTCCTTCGCTTAAGCAATCGCCCCATGTTATCACACAATAGCGGGACAGGATCAGAGATAGTGGGAACTACACCGAAGTCGGTGATGAACTTCTTCAACCACACTACTTTCTTGGCGGCTTTAGCTACAGCAATGTATTCAGTCTCTGTCGTCGAATCTGTAGTGGTTTCCTACTTAGAACTCTTCCAGCACACTATGCCTCCCTTCAAAGTAAACACAAAACTAGATGTGGACTTGTTATCATCTAGATCCGACTGAAAACTCGAGTCAGTAAAGCCTCTCACTCTCTCAAGTTACCTCCTTCATAGATAAGAAACATATCCTTAGTTCTTCTCAAGTACTTAAGGATATATTTCACTATTTTTCAGTCTTTTCACCTGGATCAGCCTGAATCTACTCGTAACACTTAGAGCATATACTACATCAGGCCTCGTACATATTATCTCACACATGACAAATCCAATGGCAGAGGCATATGGTACTTTTTCCATGAATGCCCTCTTATTGGGAGTCTTCGGAGACTGCTTTTTTGAGAGAAATTTCATCTCATCGATATGAGACCTCTCTTGAAATTTTTCATACCAAAGCTTTTGACAATAGTATCTATGTACATGGATCGGATCATCCCGAGCATCCTCTTTGATCTATCTCTATAGATCTGTATTCCCCATACGTAGGATGCTTCTCCCAAATCCTTCATAGATAATTTCTTTGACAGCCAAACCTTATATATGACAACATAGCAACATCATTCCCAATAAGTAGAATGTCATCCACGTAAAGAACTAAGAGGGTGACTACTCTCCCAATGGTCTTCTTGTATATATAAGGCTCATCTTCATTCTTAATAAAGTCATAAGACTTGACATCCTTGTCAAATCTTATGTTCCAGCTCCGGAAAGCCTACTTCGGTCTATAAATGGACCTCTGAAGCTTGCACACTTTATCCAGAAACTCCTCGGATGTGAAACTTTTTGGTTGTATCATATATACCTCTTCCTTAAGGTTACCATTAAGAAAAGTAGTATTCACATCCATCTGCCAGATCTCATAATTGTAGTGTGCTGCTATGGCGAGAAGAACTCTGATCGACTTTGCCATGGCAACTGGTGAGAAAGTATCATCATAGTCAATTTCTTGTCTTTGACGATATTCCTTTGCCACCAACTTTGCCTTATAAGTGTCGATCCATCCATCTGCAATGATCTTTCTCTTAAAGATCTACTTGCACCCAGTAGGTACGATACGCTTGGACAAGTCCTCCAAGTTTCAAACTTGGTTGAAGTACATTGACTGGATTTCACATGATGCGGGACACGAATAGGAAGATACTCTAAGTAGGTGAGTGATAAGTTGATATTCTTGATCATGAAAAGGGCAAATGCATACACTATATTCATGATTTTATGTTTAAAACTACATGAAATGAAGGATAATTTTTTACTGATTCCAACGGTACCAATTTTGCTAAATTTCGAGTTAAAAACATCATCATTTCATATGAATAACGGAGTATAGTGTATTTGCGATTTTTCGGCAAAATCAAGATGATAAATAATTTTATTTCAGCATAAATGTAATTTTATTCATGAGTAAATCCTAATTACATTTATTTTATGAAAACAAGACATGAAGAAGATCTGGTGCAGTTGGTTACGTTTATGGAGGCTTGTGGGAGGTCCACGGTTCGAATCTTAGCAAAAACACTCATTTTGGCAAAAATAATAAAGCAAGGATAAAAGGGTCATTTGCTACCTTAGAAAGGGTTGCCCTAATCCTTTCACCCAAGAAAACCAAAAGGAGCAGCCGCCTCCCTTCTTCCCCCACTTTCTCTATTTTAAAATCTCTCTTCCTCTTTTAAAAGCCTCTCTTTCCTTCCTCTCTCTCACTTTTCTTTTATTCTCTCTCTTCCCCCCAGGGTTTCGAACCGCACAACTCTATCTTTCTCTCTCTCCCTTCCCTCCCTGTTGGCTCTCTCTCTTTTCTTGCTTTTCTCTCTCTCACACACCTTGCCACCCTCTCTCTCTCTTACTCTTCTCCCTCTCTATTCTCTCTCTCATAGGCCCCCTACTTCTCTCTTCCCCTTTTTCTCCTTTCTCTCTCTCCCACACCTTTTTCTTCTTTGGCCCGAGCTCTCTCTCAATGTCTCCTTTTCTCTCTCTCGATTTCACTCTCTCCCTACCTTTTACTCTCTCCCCTTGCCCCTGCGTCTCTCTCTCTCTCCCGCAGCACCCCCTCTCTCTCTCTTCCTTTTTCCCTTCTCCCTCTCTCATTGTTAGCCACGCCATCCAACCGCCATACGAAGTTGGGCCCACCCCGCCACGCGGCATACCCAGTTGATTCGCGGGGAGCGAACCTTGTCGCTTGTGCCTCCTCTGCTCTAGACGTGCGGGGTCCCGCCACGCGGAGCACTCCTGCGCGTTCCCGCTCGAAGCCACCAGCCGTCGCAGCCACCGCCACGTGACGGCACCCGGGTGTTCATCGCCATCGCCATCGTCGTTCGAGCCAGGTCACAGCGCACGCCCCACCTCAGCCACGCGCTCGTACATGCCAGGCCACGCACCAGACACTAGCCCGCCTCACCTACCACACCGTACAAGGAGGCGACCTCTCCTACGCCCGCCTCAATCTCCACGCGCCACTTGCTGCCCGCGCGCCCGTCCATAGAAGCTGTGCGCCCGTTCTTCTGCGCCAGTTGCTTCACCTACACCTGCAGCGCCAGCCACACACCCCTGTGGACCAGTGCGCCTCCCCCCCCAGAAGCCAGCCTATGCCCACAGTAGTCCTCTCTATTGTTTTGTTTTTAGTTTTTCAGTTACTTAATTGAATAGGTTTAGTTGTTGAGTATTTTATGTTAGTTATTTCTTTTCAAAGAAATTAAAATCACAAATTTTGTAATTTTATTCATAGTTGTTAGATAAGTGATTTACACTTGTGTTAGTGAAATATTGTTAAACCTCTTTTTTTTATATTTAGACTGTCTCTCTCCCAATTTTATTCCCTCTTCAAATATAGTTGTAACTATTTTCTAATGTTAGTTATTTTAGTTAGTTAATTTGATGTATGAATAGGTAGTCAATTAATCAATTCAAAATCACCATCTTTTTAGATCAATTAAAAATCCAAAGTTTTCAAAGTTAAAAACTCTATTTCCCTGTGGATTCGACTCGGACTCACCATTGCTATTGTTAAATTTAATTTGAATGAGCCGATTAAAATATGATTGTTAGCATTGATTTTTAACGACATGATCTTTGGCTATCAGTGAGTCAACAAGCTACTAACCTAGCATTTCACTTTCCTCGTAGGTTTGATTGATTCACACTCGCAATCAGTAATCCTCGTGGAGGATCTGCGGTGGTCGGTAGGCTTTCTAGCCCATAGATATGGTCCACTAGAGGGGCGAGAGGGACAAAGTAGTAGTGGAACTACCTTATGAAGGGAAAGGCCAATACCAATAGTGCGGATCTATATGCTCATGGAGCATAGGTTCTCGCTTGCCGCTCTCCTAGCAGCAATCACACAAATTAATAATAAAATTTGGACACTTTCATTCACTTACGACACGTACAATCGAGTAGGATACAAAGGAAATATAACAAACAAGGGGAGGGGAGCAGCACTTACCAAGTTGATCTACAAGATCGACTCCGCTCGGAGAGGTGGTCGCATGGGGATGCGCACAATGACAAGGCGCACCGCTTTGGGGAAGCTTCAACCTACTAGTTACTATCAAACCACAAACCACCATGCAAGAAGGGTGGACTCTGGAAGGGGATGTTCATAGAACTACAATAGCTAAACCCCACGCAGGGGGGGTGAACGTGAGGAGGGGGAAGATGGTGTCGGTGACGAGGGATTTTACTCATTGTCGGAGGTGGGAGCCACGGTTGTAGGATGGAAGACGCTACTCACCAACGCTCATAGGGACACTGCGTCAAAGATGTCGGAGTCGATGATGACGACACGAGGAGCCCGTCCTTGTCTCCACGAACCTGCGGTAGATGGCAAAGACCTTGTGGGACTTACACGCTAATGATCTGCTACAATATGGGGTAGATATGAGGGTGGAGGGATGAGGAATAGTGATGGAGAGGAAGAGAAGGTTGTTGATGTGGTGGAAGTGTTGTGGGGAGAGGAGGGGAGAGTTAAAGAGAAGGGGTGTTGCTAGGGTTACGAAATGGAGGATGTTTTGCTTCTTTTCCCCATAATTAGGAGATTAAAGGGGTGGATATTGGAAATGTGGGCTTTTGGGGGTAGTGGTAGTGAATGGGGGCCTCGAGGAGGTGAAAGGGCTATTGGGGGTTGTGTTAGTGGGGTGGATTATTGGGCAGTTAATTGTTCCTAGGGGAGGTAAACAGTTTGGGATGATGCGAGGGTTGATGTGGCTAGTTTTAGGACGAGATGGATGGTGATGTGGTAGGTATGGGCTGATGTGGATGATGATGGGGTTGGAGATTTTTTTTTTTCTTGGAGGGGGAAAAGGAGGTTAATTTACCTTGGGGAGATGAAAGGGTGGAGTAAAGAAGAGTAGAGACATGGGCTAGTGTGAATGGGGTACAGGCTTGATAGTTAATGAGGGTAAGAGGGGAGGGAAGGAGGTGTGAACAGAGGCTGGAGGGAGAGGAGAGAGAGGGGGATGTCCCCCTTTCTTTTAGAGAGAGAGACAAGAGAGAACTAGAAAGAGAGAGAGAATTATGAAGAGGGAGAGAGAATACTCAAAATGAGCCAAATTCGTAAAATTTTCAACTACAAATAAGCGGATTGGTCCTCTATTTATAGAGGTGCCAACTCTTTACATGATCAAAATACCCTTTCAAAAAAAAAAGACTAAGTTGGCCCTAATTACTAGTAGTGGGCCACTACAAAGGACTCAATACTAAGCAACATAGTATTGGGCTAAGGCCCATACATCATGAGTTCGAAAATAAAAGGAGAATACAAGATAGACTCAAAAAGGAAGATAATCCCCAAGATAAAGATATATGCTCAGGATATCCTCATCAATTCCCCTAAGGTGAGGGAGGCTCGACTTCGTCGAGTATGGACCAATGCCGCTCTGAAATTGCTCCGGCTGATTAGGGTCGAGGCACTGCAACTCCTCTCGACTGATCCACGAGTCTTTGGATGAGGGCCGACCTTTCCATTGAACAAGGTAGCGCAGGTACGCTCTACTCCTTGTGTTAGTAATATGTTTTCCCAGTATCCTCTTAATCTACTTGCGTCGTCCATATGTTGGAGTTGGTGGACTCAAGGATTGGGTTGCTCTAAATAAGTGGGGAAGGCTCAAATATATCACTGGGAATTGTTGTTGGCTCCTTGTAAGCAACCAGATCCACAACATTGAATGTTGAGTTGATCCCGTAATTAGGAGGTAAGTCTACCACATAGGCATTTGTCCCCATCCGCTTTAAGACTCTGAATGGGCCAGCTCCACATGCTTGCAATTTTTTGATGGTTCCCTAGGGAAACCTTTCAGGCCACATCCCAACCATCACAATATCCCCTCTTTGAATTCTTGATGCCGGCGGTGTGAATCAGCCAACTGCTTATAAGTCTCATTGCTGAGGTAAATTCACTTGTTGATCTTTTCATGCAATTCCTTAACATGTTGTGCAAATGACTCAACTCACTCAGAAGTTCTAGCATGTATGGGTAGGGGAATGAGGTCCACTGGCTTCCTAGGTGCATAACCATGGACAATCTCGAAAGGACTCCTACCAGTCATCTTATTGACAGAACTATTGTATGCAAATGCAGCTCTTAGCAAGATTAGGTCCCAATTGCCAGCATGCAATCCTACCAGACATATACGCGAGTTTCCTAGACTTCTATTGACCACTGTTTGACCACCAATCTGTGGGTGATATGCAGTGGAGAATTTTAGGAAAGCGCCCATCAATCGCCATAATATTTTTCAGAAGTAGCTAGTGAACTTCACATCCCGATCTGAGACAATGATCTTGGGTAGGCCATGAAGGCATACAATCTCATCAAAGAAATGGCGGGCAACCCTACTTGCATCAGCAGTCGTGGAGAAAGGAATAAAGTGGGTCATCTTAGAGAAAATGTCCACAACAACAAGGATGGAGTCATGCCTACGAGCTATTCGAGGCAATCCTAGGACAAAGTCCATACTCACATCCTACTAGGGTCGATCTGGAATTGGTAAAGGACTGTAAAGGCCAATGTTCTACTTCACTTGTTTTGCCATGGCACAAATCCTACACTTGGTGGTAATCTAAGCCACATATCGCTTGAGGCCAGGCCAATAGAATTGGCACTCAACAGCCTTGATGGTCTTGTTACGACCAAAATGTCCTGCAAGCCCTCTAGCATGTATCTCCCAGATGAGAAAATCACACACTGAGGTGTGCGGAACACACAACTATTGTCCCTAAAACAAGTAACTGTTGGGTTCTCGGGTTTCTCTGGATCGCCTACACAGCGGAAATAAAAATAAAACCGACGATGCGTTTTCCATTTCGATTAAACCAAAACGATTAGAACGGGTAATCGACATTACCGTGTGCAGATTTGAATCTGCGTCCTAATGGCTCCATTGGTGTGACACCGCCAACCGCGCAAACACCCGACCTCTAGCGAAGTCTACGCGATCCTCCTCGCGGTGGATTTTCTCTCGTTCCTCGTTCCTCGTAGCCCACGAGCGATTCACCGTTCGTCGCAAAGACTGTCGCAACATGCGGTCGAATAACCGTCGAACGGGAGTCGGAGAAGACGGCGAAGTAGACCCACAACGGAGGGCCGGCCTGGGGCGCCAAAGAGAGAGAGGGAGAGAGGAGGGGTGGCCTGGGTTGAAGAACAGCTTGGCCTGCTCAGCCCATTCGCTACATTTTATATTAACCGTGTGATTTTTCATAAAAAGCCCCGATTTATATAAAACCCACTTTTTAATCCATCGTCTTGAGAATCATTTGCGTGTGACCTCTAGACCCAATTACCAGTCCGGTTAATGGCCCATTAAGCCCAGTGACTCCTCACTTAATTAATCAATTAATAACTCATATTAATTAATTAATCAACTGAATCAATGTCGCAAATCAAATTCGTTCGGGCCTCCGATCACGTTGGGTGCCAAGCAACACCGCGTGAACCCAGAAGGTATTGGGGTTAAGCAACCAACTCTTGAAACCTTTCCGTCGACAGTTACCACGTGGATATAATCCTTCATTCGTACAATGCTCTCAAGTCAACTCAGGGTCTAGTGTACCGTCAAACCCTAACCAGTCGACTCACTTCGATCGGACGCTACTGTATAATATCGAAAAACTCATTTCCCGATATTATCGTCCGCCCTGGCCAGGGACTTTCGCACATCCTTCCTAGAGCATTCTCTCTCTAAGTACCGAGAATGAATGATTCCTTATTGACACTCAATTCCCTTCGATGGTATTCCGCTGTACCCGATCCATAGTTGTTTAGAATCCTGTGAATAGAGATCTATAAACTAAGGTCAAAGCACAGGAGTCTACCGACAAGGTGTCCTTGGTGTCTCAAGTCCGAAGACTATCCACGCAACTGCGACAATAAAATCAAGCTGGTTGACAGTGAGGTACTATACCATCCAACGATTCAGTCGGATCAGTTCAGTAAACTCATTCTCTAATAAGCACCTACATATTCGCCTTAGTATCTCCACACAAGTGACTATGAGATCAGTCATCCTCATCGTATGAGCAAAAGTAATATGTACTAGCCTAACCGGATATATGATGTCCTTCTCGGATATCCTCCGACTATGAACTATTAAGAATATGTATGCTTAAGTGATCAGTCTCACTAATACGATCTCATCATAATCTGATCACTATCGCACATACGGACTTCATTATGAGACGATAACAACACGTATTTACACATAATAAAATAATGTCATTTTATTAATAAATGAACGAGATTTACATAGTTAGATTGACTTGTAGGCCACCTAAGACTAACAATCTCCTACTTGGACTAAAGCCAATTACTTTTATGTACTAAACATATAGACTCTAGGTGACGCTCAAACAAATTTTGAGCCAGTGGCTTTGTCGGTAGATCTGGTACATTATCGGCAGATGGAACTCTTTCCACCACTACATCTCCTCTGGAAATAATCTCTCTGATGATATGAAAGCGCCTCAGAATATGCTTCAATATCTGATGAAACCGTGGCTCTTTCGCTTGTTCAATGGCTCCATTGTTGTCTCACAACAGTGGAACAGGTTCAGAGATACTAGTAACTACGTCGAGGTCGGTGATGAATTTCTTCAACCACACTGCTTCCTTGGCGGCTTCAGCTACAGTGATGTACTCAACTTCAGTCGTCGAACCTGCAGTGGTTTCTTGCTTGGAACTCTTCCAACACATTGCGTCTCCGTTCAAAGTAAACATAAATCCAGATGTAGACTTGCTATCATCTGGATCTGACTAGAAACTCGAGTCAGTAAAGCCTCACAATTTCAAGTCTCATCCTCCATAGAAAAGAAATATATCCTTAGTTCTTCTCAAGTACTTAAGGATACATTTCATTGCCTTCCAATGCTCTTCGCCTGGATCAGCCTGAAATATGTTCGTAACACTTAGAACATATGGTACATCAGGCCGTGTACATAGTATGGCATATATGATAGATCCTATGGCAGAGGCATAAGATATTTTATCCATGAATGCCTTCTCATTAAGAGTCTTTGGAGACGGCTCTTTTGAGAGATAAATTTCATGTCTTATCGGTATGAGACCTCTCTTAGAATTTTTCATGCCAAACTTTTTGACAATAATATCTATCTACATAGATTGGGTCATTCCGAGCATCATCTTTGATCTATCTCTATAGATCCGTATTTCCAATACGTAGGATGCTTCTCCCAAATCCTTAATAGAGAAGTTTTTTGACAGCCAGATCTTTACTGATGACATTCTAGCTACATCATTCTCAATGAGTAGGATGTCATCTACGTAAATAACTAAGAAGGTGACTGCACTCCCACTGATCTTCTTGTACACACAAGGCTTCATTCTTAATGAAGTCATAAGACTTGATAGCTTCATCAAATCTTATGTTACAACTCCGGTAAACCTGCTTCAGTCCATAAATAGATCTCTGAAGCTTGCACACTCTATCTGGAAACTCTTTGGATGTGAAATCTTCAGGTTGTAATATATACACCTCTTCCTAAAGGTTACCGTTGACGAAGGCAGTTTTCACATCCATTTGCTAGATCTCGTAATCATAGTGTACAGATATGGCAAGTAGAACTCTGATCGACTTTATCATAGCAACTGGTGAGAAAGTCTCGTCATAGTCAATTCCTTGCCTTGACGATATCCTTTTGCCACCAACCTTGCCTTATAAGTGTCGATCCATCCATCTGCACCGATCTTTCTCTTAAAGATCCACTTGCAACCAATGGGTACAATACCCTTAGGCAAGTCCTCCAAGTTCCAAACTTGGTTGGTGTACATGAACTTGATTTCAAAGTTCATGGCTTCTCGCCATTTCTCGGCTTCTAGGCCTTCTATGGCCTCCTGGTAGGTTTTAGGATCATCATCCTCATTATATTCAACCTTAGACTCACCTTCAACGATATGTCCCACATATCGTTCGGATAGTCTAGGTACTTTACCAGATCTACGAGGCTCATCTATGTATACCTGAACAAATTTAGGAACTGATAGCTCATCTGATGATATTACAGTTGTTTGTGCATCTGGAACCTCTTCCAATACTATTTTACTATCACTGTCCTCCTAGAAAGGGTATTCCTCTTACAGGAAGACAGCTTTCTTGGTGACAAACACCTTTTGTTCACTAGGATGGTAAAAATAGTATCCAAAGGTTTCCTTTGGATATCCCACAAACCTGCATATATCAGTTCGTGATTCCAACTTGTCTGGATCATGCCTCTTTTTATGAGCAGGACAACCCTAGATTTTAACATGCTTAAATTCTGATTTTCTACATTTCCATACCTCATATGGAGTAGAGGTCATAGACTTGCTGGGTACTCTATTCAGTAGGTATGCTACTGACTCTAGAGCATACCCTAGAGGGACACTGGTAAACCCGAAAAACTCATCATGGAGCGCACCATATCCAATAAGGTGTGATTCCTTCTTTCAGATACACCATTCATCTGTGGTGTATATGGAGGAGTCAACTGAGAAAGGATACCATTATCCTTTAAAAATTATGTGAAATTAGTACTCAAGTATTCTCCTCTCCGATCTGATCGAAGAGTTTTAATACTCTTTCATGTCTGCTTCTCTACCTCTTTCTTAAACTCCTTGAACTTCTCAAATGCTTCCAACTTATATTTAATTAAATACACATAGCCGAATCTTGAGAAACCGTCGGTTAACGTGATGAAGTACGATAAGCCACCTTTGACTTGGGTGGACATGGGACCATATACATCTGAATGTATAAGTTCCAATATGTCCTTGGTACGTTCTCCATGTCCAGTAAATAGAGACTTCACCATCTTTCCCATAAGGCCGGATTTACAGGTCGCAAACGATTCAAAATCGAATGCATTTAAATAACCATGTCGGTGCAACTTTTGCAGCATGCTTTTACTAATGTGTCCAAGTCTACAATGCCACATGTAGGCTTGGTTCACACAATTCTTGCTCTTCTTAAGAGTATTATCAATGTAAAGATTATAATAAGAAACATCTAAAAGATATAGACCTTTGACTAAAGATGTCGAAGCTATTGATTTACCATAATAAATCGAACAACTTCTATTCTCAATGGTCAACCTATATCATATCTTGTCCAAACAAGATACTGATATAATGGTTTTTATTATGCTAGGAACATAATAACAATCTTCTAATGATAAGACGTCTCACGATGGAAGCCTGAGGTTTGCAGTCCCTACAGCAACCACCGCAACTTTTGCGCTGTTTCCTAGTCTCAGTTCTACCTCGCCTTTTCTCAGCTTGCATTTACTTGTCAGCATCTACACATCATGGCAATATGAGAAGTACATCCGGTATCTAATACCCAAGATTTGGAATCTCTAACTGACAAGTTAATGTCTATCATATAGACATTTGACGCTTTTGATAGCTTCATTTTCCTATGAGCTTTATCGTTGAGGAACTCCTTGCAGTTCCTCTTCCAGTGACTATTTTGCTTACAGTAGATGCAATCATCCTTTACTACCCCTTTGCCTTTGTCCTTCAACCTTTTATCATATGCGATCATCTCTACCTCAGAGGCATCTAATGCCGGTTCAGCAGGAGGATCAGCTCCAAAGACGTAGGCAATGTGCTCAGTTCTGAGACACTCTTCAGGTTTCTGAGCCAATCTGAGTAGTTCAAGTCAGTCAAAAGATTGGCATCAAGTATGCCACGGAGTGGGTTATTCGACGACATAATTCCCTATTGGAGATAAATAAAATTTATTTAGTAGATGTTCAACTATTAAAATTTAAAACAAGACATAGTCTTTTAATCAAGTTTTAACTCCCATTAATTTTCGACGAACTGTATAACCCTCAGCTATACAGAAAGGGAGACGCCGACAGTCACTTAGTAGGGATCAGAATCTCAATGACTTGCAGTACAGCCTTGTAGATAGCACAACAAACTGTAATACAATCAAAGAGTATCCATCTCATGGGACTTGCAACTCCTTACAATATCCGATCATATCTTCGGTCCCTAGAGATTTAATGGCCTTGTGGATAGCATAACAAACCATTAATTCTAGTCTAAACTAACCATCGTTACGAGACGAGCATAGATTTGCATGCAGCTCTTGTGGATAGCACAACGAAGCTACATGGTTCCTCTACCCCAATCAATAAACATCTAATACCATAGCCATAGTCTCTCCTTACAATTAAACAGGCCTTATGGATAGCACAACAAACCTACCTAAAGTAATTCGAATCCTATGACTATAATGACGGTGGACCACGCGGTAATTTCTTAACTACTCGTATTACGGCTTAGAATTTAGACGAAGATTTTTAGATAACTTTTATTTTGGTCTCTCCTAGGTGATAGTATATTAATATATCGTATATATTTACTAAATATTATACCTGCTTTGATTCATAATCAAAAATAAAAACATTGTATCACATATATGTCAAGTGTGGTCATGGATAGCACAGTGGGTTTGACTGGAGCCAACAGTCAAACGCACACAAAATCTAACATAACTATTATATTAGACCACCCTGCAAACACATAGGCAAAGGATCTCCATCTTTTCTCTTTCCTTGTTGCAGCTGTGGATCGTCCTCACTCCTTCCTCGGTTGTCTCGATCATATTACATTAAATTCTAGATATACATCTAAATTGAAAAAGGCCTCATAACGAGTACAAGAAAGAGGGAGGTAAAATTACATCGGAGTATGAGAGAGGGAGAGGTACGCAGACCTTTATTTATTAACAATTAATAAATATACAAATATACATCCACGATCCACATAAGTCATTCATCACATGAATAATTTAAAAGTGCATATCCATGACCACGGTGTGTTTTAAACATTTCACATATGATAAGCATATCATATGGCTAAAATAAAGAGTTTCAAAATAAAATAATTTTGATTTTCAAAAAGCTAGAATCTAATCAAAATTGGCATTTGAATTTTGAGAACTCATTTAATTATCTTAACATGCTATTAAATCGTATTTAAAAGCATATAAAACACACATCACATGTGCACACACTCCAAATTAATAATTACATAATATTCCATGCAAATTAGAACATTTCTAATAATTAAAACAATCTAACATTTAGAGTATTAATAATTAATTATTAATCTAACTATTAGATTAGTCCAATAAAGTTAATTATTAATTTAACACTTAAATTATTAATCAACTCTAATTAATTATTAACTACTAATCTACCTCTTAGATTAGTTAATTACTAATTTAACACTTAAATTAATAATTAACACTAATTAATTAATAATTTTTAATATAATCCTTAGATTAGTTAATTAAAATTAATTATTAATTTAACACTTAAATTAACAATTAACTCTAATTAATTAATAGCTACTAATTTAACACTTAAATTAGTCAATTAAAATTAATTATTAATTTAACACTTAAATTAATAACTAACTTTAATTATATAGCAACAACTTGTTAATAATAGAAATGATTCATAATCATTAATGCCCAATTAAAAGAAATTGAATAACAATTTAAATTTTCAAAACAATTTTAAATTTCAAATTAAAATCCAATTTGATTTAAATTAAATGGGCATGGGGTTTTATTTGGGAAATGGGGGAAAAGGCCCATTAGGGTTTAGTCGGTTCGAGCCAGGGTACGAACCCGGCCCGGCCCTAGGCTTGAACCCAGGCGCCCATCAAATGGGTCTCTGGTTCTGGCCAGGGTGGCCTCGGGTTCGGGTCCCCGCTCGAGCCCGGCCCGACCGCAGGGGTCGCCCCCTTCCCTGCTACAACTAGGGTGTAAACCCTAGCCGCCGCAGGGAAGCCCCCCCCCCCCCCCCCCCCTCTTTTTCCAGAACTGTAGGGGTCCGACCCTCCGACGGCCGACAGCCTCCAGTTATCCTCGGCACCGGCGCCCTGCCCGGTGCCGGTGGAGGCCCCAAAGGGGAATGCCACCATCCCCCCCCCCCCCCCCCCAATGAAACCCTAACTTGCAGGTTTATGGAAGAGCGGCGGTTGGAGACAGGCAGGGGATGCCGGTGAATGCCCAAAATATGCCATGGCCAAGCACTCCCTCCCTTTAGAAATTTCTGGTTTTTCAAAAACCGTGGGAAGAAGAAGACCCTCCTTTCCAGCCACCACGAACGGCATCTCCGGCGCCGGCCACTGGTGCCTGCAGTGACCGATGGGATCCCTGGTCATACCAGGACCCCTTGGCCACCACCCATCACATGGGGACGCCGAACAATGCCGTCGAACCTCGCCGTTCTTCATCCCACGAAGAACACAAAAACCCCCAAATAATAAACCGATTTTTGCAGAAAAATAATCTAATTATTTGTGTTCATTTTATGAACACATTTCTATTAATATAATCGGATTAAATGCATGGAATATTACAAGAATAATTAATTTGGAGTTTGAAACGGAACAAGAAACAATAGAACTTGGCTCTGATACCACTGTTGGATTCTCAGGTTTCTCCGGATCGCCCACGCAGTGGAAATAAAAATAAAACCAGCGATCTGTTTCCCATTTCGATTAAACTAAAAAGATTAGAACGGGTAATCGACATTACCGTGCGCAGATTCGTATCCGCGTCCGAATGGCTCCGTCGGTGTGACACCGCTTGCCGCGTAAACGCCCGGCCTCTAGCAAAGTCCACGCGATCCTCCTCACGATGGATTTTCTCTCGTTTCTCATTCCTCGCAGCCCACGAGCGATTCGTCGTTCACCGCAACGACCGCCGCAACGTGCAGTCGAATTCCCGTCGAATAGGAGTCGGAGAAGACAACGGAGTAGACCCACAGCAGAGGGCCGGCCTAGGGCGCCAGAGAGAGAGAGGGAGAGAGGAGGGACGGCCAAGGTTGAGCAGCAGCTTGGCCTGCTCAGCCCGTTCACTACATTTTATATTAACCACATAGTTTTTCGTAAAAACCCCCGATTTATATAAAACCCACTTTTTAATCCATCGCCTTGAGAATCATTTACGTGTGACCCTCTAGACCCAATTACCAGTCCGGTTAATGGCCCATTAAGCCCAATGACTCATCACTAACTTAATTAATTAATTAATAACTCATATTAATTAATTAATCAACCGAATCAATGTCGCACATCAAATTCGGTCGGGCCTCCGATCACGTTGAGTGTCAAGCAACACCGCGTGAACCCGGAAGGTATTGGGGTTAAGCAACTCACTCTTAAAATCTTTCCGTCAACAGTTATCGCGTAGATATAATCATTCATTCGTGCAATGCTCTCGAGTCAACTCAGGGCATGGTGTACCATCAAACCCTAACCGGTCGACTCACTTGGATCGCATGTTGCCGCATAATATTAGAAAACTTATTTCCCGATATTATCGTCCGTCCTAGCCAAAGACTTCTGTGCATCCTTCCTAGAGCATTCTCTCTCTAAGTATCGAGAGCGAATAATTCCTTATTGACACTCAATTCCCTTCAATGGTATTCCGTTGTACCCGATCCTTAGCTGTTTAGAATCCCGTGAATAGATATCCATAAACTAAGGTCAAAGCACAGAATTCCACCGACAAGGTGTCCTTGGTGTCTCAGGTCCGAGGACTATCCACGCAACTACGACAATAGAATCAAGCTGGTTGACAGTGAGGTATTATACCATCCAGCGATTCAGTCAGATCAGTTCAGTGAACTTATTCTCTAATGAGCACCTACAGATTCGCCTTAGTGTCTCCATACAAGTGACTATGAGATCAGTCACCCTCATCGTATGAGCAAGAGTAATATGTACTAATCTAATCGGATATCCGATATCCTTCTCGGATATCCTCCGACTATGAACTATTAAGAATATGTGTTTTAGTGATCAGTCTCACTAGTATGCTTTCATCATAATCTGATCACTATCGCATATATTCACGGACTTCATTATGAGATGATAACAACACGAATTTACACAATAAAATAATGTCATTTTATTAATAAATGAACGAGATTTATATAGTCAGATTGACTTGTAAGCCACTTAAAACTAACAATAACCATCTTAGAGAAGGTAATCACTATGCTCCCTAGAGGGTCCTAAGGTGAGGGCTGCATATATGCTACCAAAGTTAGGGCAATCTAGATAACTCTCTTTAAGTTACTCAGAGCTACTCACTTTTACTCCTACAACTATTAACAAGGAAGTCCGTCTACTTAATGCATCTGCAACACGATTCTTAACCCCAGCCTTATGTTTCAAGACAAAAGTGTAGTCCTGGATAAATTCTACCCACCTAGCATGCTAATTCGATTTCTTTTAAGAACTCAAATACTCTAAGGCCTCATGATCTGTGTACAGGACAAATTCTTGGGACAAAAGGTAATGTCTCCAATGTCTGAGGGATTGTTCCACAGCATAAAATTCTTTATCAGAGGTTGAGTATTTCAACCTAGCATATGTTAGCTTCTCACTAAAGTAGGCCACCGGCTATCCCTCTTGGATCAACACTCCTCCTATGCCTACCCTAGAGGCATCACAAGAAATTTCAAAGACTTTAGTGAAATCAGGAAGGTGGAGGATGAGAGCTTGGGTCATTTTCTCTTTGAGTTCTACAAATGCCTTTCAGGCAGCTAATGTCCACTCAAAGGCACCCTTTTTTATACAGTCAGTGATTGGGGTTGTGATAGTACTAAATCCTCTGATGAATCGACGATAAAAAGTGGCCAATCTGTGAAAGCTGCGGACTTCGTTGATGTTTTTAGGTTCAGGCCACTCTATTATTGCTTTGACTTTACTAGGATTCACTAATACGTCCTCACTAGAGATTACAAATCCCAAAAAAGTCAACATATTGGCCATAAACTCACACTTCTTTGGGTTGGGAAACAAGCTCTCTTTTCTGAGAGTTTCACACACTTGCCTAAGATGGTTGAGATGGTCCTCTTGAGTCTAGCTATAGATAAGAATGTCGTCAAAATAGACGATTACGAAGTTGGGCGAAGGACTTGGGTTATAAGTGTCATAAAGGTGTTGGGCGCATTGGAGAGTCCAAAAGGCATGACAAGCCATTCATAGAGGCCATCCTTTGTTTTGAAGGCAGTTTTCTATTCATCCCTTGGTTCGGACTTGGTGGTAGCCACTTTTCAAATCAATTTTGAAAAATATTGTGGCATCAACCATCATGTCCAACATGTCATCAAGTCGGAGAATGGGGAACCTATAACTGACTGTGATTTTGTTGATGGCTCTGCTATTGATACACATACACTAGGTAGCATCTTTCTTAGGGTGAGAAGGGTTGGGACAGCACATGGACTTTTGCTAACCCTCAAGAAACCCTTTTGAATGAGCTCCTCAATTTGCCGCTTTAGTTCAGCATGTTTAGTTGGATTCAAGTGGTAATGAGGAAGGTTGGGTAGAGTAGCTCCTGGGACAAGGTCAATTGCGTGTTGAATGTCACGCATGGGAGGTAGGCAATTGGGCAGCTCCTCAAGGAAAACATCACTAAATTCCTCCAAGATAGCCTTTATCTCCTCAGAGTGTTAGGTTGGGGACTCCTCAGTGATGGGATTTATGGCGAGGGCAAGACAAGTGTTCCCTCACTGATGTCCCTTTCAACTTCCTAGGTAGTGACTAGGATAAGAGTTATCCTTCTCTCAGGAAGTTGAATAGGCTCATTCTAAGTGGATGGGTTAGGAATGGTTGGTGCCTAGGAGTGATTAACACCTTCCATGTTGAGGTGAGATGGAGTGGTATCCCCATTAGGCTTGACAGCTCCTATAGGAGGTGGATGAAGGGAAGGATTGGATTGTTGAACTTGTTCTCTTTTGATTAGGCCCTTAAGTGGAGCAGGCTTAAGGAGGAATTTCTCACATTTGAAGGTACATGTGTTGGCGCAACCAACAATAGTGACAGTTAGATTATAAATCCAAGGTCTACCTAGGATTATGCTTCCTACTTCCATGAACAAAATGTCGCATCAAATGTGACCTTGAAATCGGGAAAATTGAAGGGACACTAAACAGTGAGTCCAGACGGGTATAGATGTAACATCTATCCATGATACTTGGTAAAGATTTGGGTGGTCAACTGGAGTCAACCCCAGGTAAGTTACTAAATCTGTGAAAACTGTATTGATGTAACTCTCATTGTCGACAATGACCTTGCAACATTGGTCCCCTGTTTTAATATATGTGCAGAAGATGGAAGTTCTCCTCTAGTCACCAACCTCCTTTGGTTGTGACAACATGCATCGGACTACTCCCAATCAAGTGACATCATAAAGTTCTGAAACTTGGACATAGCTGGCCTGTGTGTACCCACAAGATTCTATTGATTCTCGTCAACTAGGGTGGATCAAGGTCATAGATAACTTCCTCTTTGGGTGATGGACGTTCTCTTCATAGGTCTCAATGAGAAGACTGGAAATGCCTCTAATTAGGCGTTGGGAAGCAATGTGACCATATCTCTAGCACCTAAAATATTGAGTTCTTGAGGAACTCCCTGGAGTAGTCTCACTACTAACCAAACCCTTGCTCAAACATGAATCACTAAAAGAGCATATTAGAAAAATGTGATGAACGAAAATGCCAAATTATGTTTTGTTACTGTCTGCCTTTGGTTCAGACAACTTGAGACATCGTACTAGTAGTGAAAAAAACCAACCGGATTGTATCCAACATTCAAAGAAAGCTGTTCCCGTAAAAGACAAGAAAGATAATATAATTGGAATGACAAATATCTAACCACTAGTCAAATAATATTTAACCAAATTGTTGGTCACAATCCAGCATGTTCTCCTGAATACTAATTCCAGACTAGTCTAACCAATCCCAACATGACAAATATCTAACCACTCGTCAAATAATATTTAACCAAATTGTTCGTCACAACCCAACATGTTCTCCTGAATACTATTTCCAGACTAGTCTAACCAATCCCAACATGAAACCTGACTTACGCCTGGGTAGAGATTCTCAAGTCACGTAGCTATTGAGGACGTTAGACCCGCTACGTGAGATGTACAAGTTGCTGGCACCACATTTTGTAGAGGCTTGTGAACTATCAAAATCGACTACATTTTGTAGAGGCACTAAACATAAACCGTGGGGCATATCAAAAGCAATTATCATTACTAAAAGCATCACATTCAATAATTGCTCAGTCCGCTAAGTTTCGGGTGCCATTGATGCACATCACGGAGCTGATCTTTGAGAAAGCACAAGACAAAAAAAAAAAAGCCACAGCTTAAAGCAACTGTATTAGGATGGCATCCAAAGTTGTTAACGTGACAACATTCTTCAAAACCATTGATTTCATACATGTTTCTCAAACATAAAGACTTTTCCATATGCTACCATACTGGCTCCAGCTTGAACATTACTGGGTTATGCTGAGAACTAAATCGTACCACACAATTACTGTACGCTGAGGACTTCAATCTCGAAAATCAGAGAAGAATTTGGCATTATTCCCCAGGCTGGAAATCCACTGGGACCATAAGCATAATCAGGAGAACACTGCAAATTGATTGAAATATGGCCATCATTCATCACATGAATAAGCAGCTACATGAATTGTCATTTGCCAATTAAAACACTAGATGACATAATTAGAATTTATAGATCAGAAACTGGTGGGTATCTGCATGAATAAAAAAACATTCAATAATGTTGGGGGGGAATGATGCTTCATTATGCTTAGGAAAGTGATTACCAACATCAGATATCAAAATATTAGGTTTGTTAGACATGCTCCTGTTTCCAGAGGACTGCCAAATCATATACGCCTGTTGATAGGCAGGCAGGCTCTCTGCTGCATTCAGTCTAACATGATTGACATACATGCTTTGAGAGTAGGCTATGTAGTTATAGGCAAGAGGTGAGTGAGGTGACCAGGGGTTCGCCTTAGCCTCAAATGCTTAAGCGATCACCTAGGCATTTGAGGCAATATGCTTTCCAACAAAGCACCATGAAGAAAGAAAATGACAGTACAAGAAAAATAAAGAAAGCATCTAAGATAGATATGTAAGACTTTGGGAAACACTAATCATGTCCAACATGTCAGGACCAATTTGTATAAAGCACTCATCTAAATAGCAGATAGTCCTAAGGAATTATCAGATACAAGAAAAAATGTTGCAGCATGCAAGAGAAAAAGGGTATTGGACATTGTCAAAGATTCTTTGGAATAATTAAGAATAAGAAAAACCAATGCCACAAAATTAAAAAATAAACAAACATTTGACATCGACATCTTAGGCAAAGACCTAGGCAAGTGAGGCAAACATGAGGTGAGGCAAGACAGTTTTGGCTCACCTCAGTCTCCTTCATTGCCTAGGCAAGTTAGGCAATCGCCTCTGATAACATAAAGAGTTGACAGTCACTTTCATGTGTCACCACCATTCAACATGAATTTCCTCAATTGTGATATAGAATTATTCAATTGCTAATTTTATTGATCTCAAATGCAATTTTGATAAATTCATGAAATTCACATCCATAAATCAATTTAACTGTTATTTTTGTGAATATTCCTCTCTCATCTCTATGTTCTCACAAACGTCATATAATACGTTAACACAAATGAGCACGAACTCTCGTTGACAAAACAATGCCCTTTGCATAAGATGCCTAGGGGCATTGAATCCCTTAGATTTAGTTTGAAGATAACAAACCCAATGTGATCTAACATGTGTAATCAAGTTTGGAAGACATGCACAGAAGATCGTGGCTCAAGCCATGATGAAATCAGCCAAGAAGATAGCTTAATGTGAAAATGCCTAAATGACTAATCGACTCTTAAGCAATGAATGCCACATTGTTCGAGAATGGATACAAAGCAACCAGTTTAAATCTGAAAGGCTCAACATTCATCATTGTCATCATCAGAGCCTTACCCCATTTAGTTGGGTATGCCTACATGAACACTGTCTTGACATTTTGAGTTATCCAATGCCATATATCAAAAGCTCATATTTAACACGTTTGGACTGCCTAATGGCAGATTCTGACAAGTGAAAAAATATAAAGGACTATAAGAGCTTTCAAAGAAGCCAAGATCAGCTCAATTGGACATTTCTAGGTGAAGTAATGATATTTCTAAGTTGACAGATCTACACAGTCAAAAATAGAGCAGTCCAGATTCAAGAAGACTTTCACATTTTTGAGCATCCAAATGCTTAAACTAAGAAAGTGATAAACATAAAAATTTGTTGGAAACTTAGAGATGTGAACAAAGGAGAATGGTTGATCTGCAAAATACAAGAGTTGAATGTTAGGTTAACAGCTGACCTTTAAATTCCTTGAGACCCAGAGGGACATAAAGGTTGACCATTAAGGAATAGACAAGATCCAAAATGCACCAGGCCTAGCTGTTACGGCCCCAAAACCAGCCATTATAGCCTTCTCTTGCAGGGATCTCTAGTCCTATCCATGCATAATGACTAAAGACCTCAAAGGGATGCAAAAACAAGCCTGTGGGAGATCAATTGGAAACTTTGGAGGATCGGGCTATAAAAGGGTTTCACACTCAAAGCACCTCCGCATCTCTCTTCCCTTCTTCGCTTTCTCATTTGCAAATCCATAAGAAGGGTTAATATTGGGGTGTCCAAAGATAATTCCTGAAGGATCTTCTCAAGCTTTCCCGAGAAGACATCTCCTACTTCTCAAGGCATTCAAGCGTTCAAGCCACTGTAGTACCGCCTCGTGAAAAGGATCTCCTGCAAGCTCGGAACACCTCCATGCTTTCAAGCTGTCTTCTGAATGTCTTTTCTCTACCATTCCATCAGCAAATCCAAAAGTGAATTTGGGTCCTTCACTTGCATTTACTTTTTTGGTTCTCAAAGCATTTATTCTTTCAATCTTCTTGTAATTATGATCCTTCTATGTTAGGGCCATAAAGATAAAAACTTTAATTCATGTTAGTTTTGGTGAGACTAATAGCCTAGGCAAGGGCAACAGCTGGATGATAATGATACAGGTAACATAACAAAGAAGCTGCAAGAAATAGATCTGTTGGAAGATAAAGCTGAACCAACTTAAGAGCAGGATGAACCTCAACCTGATCAGCTGAGAGAATTGCAATAGCAACATCCTGATCTAAGTATACCTAAGGAGTGATTGCAAAGAATCCACCCTAAACACAACATTCTTTGCCTCCAAAAGACAACATCCCAAGAGATCCAGCTGGTGGTATAAACATCCTAAGAGATCCAGGAGCTGGTATAACTATAAGAAGTAAGATTAACCCTCACAATCATCTTGCATTTGTTTCACAGATTGAGCCTAAGTCCATTCATGACGTAATTTCTAATGAATCTTGACTTCTTACCATGCAAGAGGAGCTAAATTAGTTTGAGAGGAACTAGGTGTGGACTTTGGTTCTTCGGCCTGACAATCATCCTGTAAGAAGGACCAAATAGGTATTCAGGAATAAGTTGAAGAAGATGGTCTCATTATTAGGAATAAGGCTAGGTTAGTAGTTCATGACTATTCCCAAGAAGACAGAATTGATTATGAAGAGACTTTTGCTCCTATACCTAGAATAGAAGCAATTAGAATATTACTTGCTTCCATTTCATATTTTGATATTAAATTGTTACAAAAAGATGCTAAAAGATCATTCTAAATAGTTTTATTAAATAGGTCTAAGTTGAACAACTTACTAGTTTTGAAAATTATAAGTTTACTGACTATGGTTTCAAGTTGACCAAGGCACTGTACGGACTAAAACAAGAACCAAGGGCCTGGTATGATAGACTGAGCTCATTTCTATTGGAGTATGGTCTCAAAAAAGGTAAAAGTTGATCATACTCTCTTGAACGGATTGGAGAATAAAGACACCTTGTGTCTAGATTTATGTGGATGACATTCTCCTTGGATCTACTAAACCTTCCCTATGCAAAGAATTAGAAAAATTAATGTATAGAGAGTTTGAGATGAGCATGATAGGAAAACTGAACTACTTCCTTAGACTATAGATCAAGCAAAAAGGTGATGGAGTTTTCGTCAACCAAGTCAAATACATCAAAGGGATACTTAAGATGTATGAGATCGGCAAGTGCAAACCAAAGGGAACACCTGTGACTCATCCATCAAGCTAGACTCAAATGATAAAGGAGAAAGTAGATCTTAAATTGTACAGAGGTATATGATTGAATCCTTGTTTTACCTTACGACTAGGCAGCCTAATATCCAATTCAATGTGTGCTAGGTAACAGTCCAAACCTAAAAGTTTCGTTTTAAAAGAGTGAAGAGAATCTTTAGATACTTGACTAATATCACTGATTTGGGTCTCTGGTATCCTGAAGGAATTAGTTTGAACTGATTGCATACTAAAATGTTAATTATGCAGAACGTAAGATCAATAGAAAGAGCACAAGTTAACCTGTCAGTTCTTTAGGGGTGCCTAATCTCATGCTTCTCAAGGAAACAGAACCATGTTGCGCTGTCAACAGCAAGAAGCTGAGTATGTTGTAGTTGACAGTTGTGGTGCATAGGTACTCAGGATCAAGCATCAATTCCATGATTATGGATTTGATCTATGCAATATCCCCCTTCATTGTGATAATATTAGTACTATCAACTTGACTAAAGATCCTATTCAACATTCTAGAACTAAACACGTCAAAGAAAGACATCATTTCATTAGAGAACATATTTGTAATCATGATATTGACTTAAGATTCATAAAGCTGAGTTTCAACTTGCTGGTATTTTTATAAAATCACTTCTTGAAGGTAGATTTACAATTATTAGTTGTAATTTGAGCATCTGTAAGATTGCTTAACTGAGTTTTTACACGACTGCTTCTGATCTATCTGCCTATGTATTACGTGGCAAGCAATTTTTCTTACATTAAATGATCCTGCTAAATATGCCTCTATACTGTTCTATAATGAGTTGAAATTTGAATAGACCTATCAAATTTTTTATTTATTACATTCATTGAGGGAGAATGTGCATCCAAATTATGACCATTAGATTGAATGTATACACCCAGAGGGAAGGCAAATATACCTTATAACTTACCAATTATAAAACTAACATCTTAACTACCCATAGGAATTTCCAACTATTGTTGTAGAATAGCTCCATGATTACTAAACCACCACCTTAACTTCCATCCAAGTTTCAAACTTTCAAATCTCAGCTCAACTTCATTACTGAACCACCACCTACTATAATTAATGCAGAATCTCAACTATCCACCTTAACTTCTTTGACAATTATCTGAATGATATTGCACTTACTATATGAAATATGATCTACACTGTGTATACCCTATACTGTTCATGCCTACATTACTCTCATCAAAAGATTAACTGTACTTGGCATTAGCATTGGGTTAAATATTTTTTTCATGTTATAGACTTATTCTCAAGTATCTAATAAAAAAAATTTAACACATGTTAAATGCAATTCAAAAATTGTCCTAAATTTTAAACCACCTCACTTAAAGAAAAAGATCTATCTTGTACAGGATATCTTTTCAAAGGTAATGTAAATCTTCTATCCAGCATGATCCTATTTATCCTACATTCTTTCACCTCACTGTCTTGGAAAACTTGAGCCGCCTCACTATCTTGAAAAAATCAAACCACCTCAACAAATCTCAATTCTATATAAAAGGTGATCAATCAGAGCTCAGTCTCATATTCTCCATTCGACCAAAACTCCCTACTTCTCATGTGCTCCATTCTTCTTCCTCTCATGGCTCACAAACTACAAGATTGAAGTTGCGTATAACCTTACAGTGGAGAATCCGGTCATCCCTTATATCAGCTTCTACATGTTCGTTGAACAAACGCCTCCTTAAGAGCTTCCCACTATCTGTGAAGGCATGATCTCTTACTAATGTACTCTTTTCTTCCCAACGTTCGAGACAAGTCCTACTAGCCTTCATGCAAGACTTCGAGAAGCGCTCCTCCACTTCTTGGAAGACTGACTTTTTTTCCTTGTTCTACACAATTTTCAAATTTTTGACAGAAATTTTATAATTTTCTATGATCTCTAGGTACCATTTACAATTTTTTAATCTTTTTTATTGCTGACAAAAAGAGGAAGAGCATTGTTTGATTGTGCATTTACATGCTTCTATAAAAAATAGTCTACACAAGAGCTAAAATAATATCTAAATGATCATCTACCCATATAAATTTTGCCATCACCAAAAATGGAGGGACTATTAAACCCCTAAGCATAATTTTGGATGAATGACAAAATTATATTTTTGAAGCATAAGAACATGACCCCTAGCCAACATAGTGTCATGCTTTAGAATGATGACAAGATTTGGGCATAAATATGAATATAGAATTTATAGCTCGACAAAAATATTTGCATGTATTTAAATCAAAATTAAAATAAGTATTATAAACACATTGATTGAAATAACTAGATGTATCCAATAAAACTCTAGTCAATATATCAGTTGATAATTACCTTCACTAGTCGATAAACCTTCTACCTATCACTAGTTGATAGATTACCAATTAATACTCCAAGCGATTAGAAGGTTCTGATGCTAATGATTGAAAGGTTCGACTGGAAAAGGTAGTTAATGAAATCAATTGGAATATTAGTTGATGATTTGTCAATTGGCGATAGGAAAAAGTTTATCGACAGATGGAGACACTTATCAGCTGATATATTAACTAGACTTCTATTGATGCACATGATTGTGTCGATCAATGTGATTATAATATTCAATGTAATTTTCACTAAAATGTACGTGAATGTTTTTGTTCAGATATAGATTGTGTTCATATTTATGCCCAAACCTTGTCAATATTTCAAAACATGGCATTCTATTGGTCAAAGGTCTAACACACTCTTATGCTACAAAGTACGTAATTTTTGTCATTCATCCAAAACTAAGTTTAGGGGGATTTGACAATCTCCTCTTTCTAGTAATGACAAAATTTATACAAGTCTGACCGTTTAGATTTCATGTTAGTTATTATGTATACTACTTTAAACAAAACTATGCACAATTAAACAATGCTCTCCCCCTTTTTGTTAGCAATAAAAAGATCACAAAAACTGTAAATGGTACATAAAGGGATGATGCTGATAGTTATAAAGCCGATGCATTTCATAAGAACTATAGAGAATTACAAAATTCTTATCAAAATTTTAAAAATTATAAGAAGTGGAGGAGGGCTTCTTGAAATCTTGCAGGATAGCAAGGTTCATCTCAAATGCCGAGAAGAAAAAGAAGAAAAGGAAGACAAGATGGCATTTTTTCACTCTCAAAAGGTCCCGTCATTAGGAGACCTTAGCTTCGCCAACAATATGAGGAGGTTGCAAAGGAGGCGCTAGTTCGACGAACATGAGGAGGCTGGTATAGTATATGGCCCATTAGTAGCCCGTTAGTAGCCCTAAATTGGCCCATTACTGGACCTAGTGCGGGTTAGAGTTGAACCCCAAAATTAGTTCTAACAAGCGCCACCCAAGGTTGACGTGTTTTATAGTTGGCGTCACGAAGCCAAGACACGTTTCAAGTTTAGTTTGCCTGGTCGTAAGCGAACTAGAAGCTTTAGAAGGCGTCTTGTCGCGCTGACGCATTTCAAGACAATTGTCCATTTTTAGTCGGACTCGATTATTCCTTTTGTAGACAGTTTCCTTGCACACGAAACTCATCTCTTGCAGGCTATATATAGAACCTTTCGACCCCAATGCCCCCTTAGTGCATCCCTTTACCCTAGAGAGAGATTGAGAAAGAGTGAGTATTTTGGAAAGATTTTAAGGGTTCTTGTGTGTAGCTTGTGGAGGACTTTGTGGGAAGCACTCTAGGGGGTTGAGTGCGTGCTGGAAGAGAGGAGATTGTCTTGGCCTAGGCGGGCTTCATCAATTCTCTTGATTCTTTGGTGAAGCCAAGTAATGATCAACTCTTGTCCATAGCTATTTTTTATATAAACTTATTTTTAAAGTATTTTTTTATATACTATTTGTACTAAAATATGTGGTAAGTCTAAAAATGATGTTGATTGCACAAGAACATGAATAGATATCGGTTTAGTTTGATTCACGTAATAATCTATTAAACTGCCAAACTAGGTTGATATGCATTACTCACAGTGGACATGTTCTATAAGGCGCATCCAATATGCCTAATGCATTTTCAATCTGTTCAGTTTCGTACCCTACTTGTCCTGTTAATCCCCAAATTTACAAAACTCGATTAGCCTGTTAATAAGGTGGTTAATTCCTATTTAATTTCTTGATTAGCTTATTAACTCTCTGTTTAAATTCTATAAATTTACTGCTCAATGTAAACATGTGAGACACCCATGACTCCCTAACGCATTTCAGAAGAGTAGGATTTGTGTTTTTGAAAATTAACTAAGTTTTTAACAGAACTGTAACATAACTGGATATGGTGTAATTGGTCAAAAGACATCTGTCTCAAGATGCGTTTCATGAAGGATTCACTTGAGCCTGACGTGTTTTAAAGTCTTACATAGAAACCGTACAGAGCATGTTAATTTTCATCACAAGTATCCTGATTCATGCACTGTTGTTACACATGACACCACACAGATGATACGCATGCATAAAATAAAATGTGATGATGATGAACAATGCCACCTTAAGAGGATAAGAACTATCCAACCCACAAAAGCGTCCTCATGGGGGAAGGCCATGAAGATGATGTATGAAGTCCGAGAGCAACAGGCTAAAATCTTGGAATTGTGCCTGCTTGTGGACGCATTGACCCTGAGTGGGATTTGAGAGATTCCTTGACTACACAACCGAAGACCTAGTGGGTTTTGCCTTACCACTAAGTTAAGAATAAGAATAAGGAATAAGGCCTCCCATTTCCATAGAGTCCATTGTATTATAGGGATAGGATGCTTTGCATTTGGTGGCGCTATAGGCAGTTGCCACCACTGGCAGCCGATCCCCACTCTTTTGCTAAATCTAGGATCATTTGATAAGTGTCCCAGAAAATCTGGAAAAAGCCCCTGACTATTTTGAAAATGACTTTCCAAAACGTGGGTCTTTCAAAAAACTAATTAACTAAATAAAAATAATGAAAAAAATGCAAAGCTGCTAGATGTAGAGCCTAACCTACCAGAGATGCCTGGGAAACTGTCTTTTTAAAACAATGTCTAATCTGCATATGCAATCTACTTTTTCGGGTATTGCAAGTTTTGGAATTTAAATTTTGAAAAAGGATCATGCCCTGAATCCGTTATCATTTGTCTGATTACAAACATTTGTCATCTGTATAGTGAAATACACAACATGTGGTCTTTTTTATTTTATTTTGGTTTTTATTCAAGGGTAACCTGTCCCTCACATCACCTAGAGTACAGGCAAGCTTGTGCCTAAACCCACGCTGCGATATTGCCACAGCTCGGGCCTTTAACTGCAGTGAGACAGGATCTGGTTTAAAACATTCAAAAAAAAGGGAGGGAAAGGAAACAGGTTGTGCACCAAGACAGAGAGGATGAATAAAATAAGGACCATGTCAAACAGCCAATCAGATGTTGATTGGAGGATTCTACCCCGTGATCTTGCAGACAACAGAAGCATGGGACTGGTCCCACCCACAGGTCTTTCTTCAATTTATGTTTTGGTAATGGAAACACATTGTATCAAACAAGGACTGTCTTTCATGCATCTGGGTCTGCAGTGCTGCAGAAGCGCAGCAGCATTTTCACCACCTCCATCACAGGTTCCTTGCTGAAAACATGCCTAAAATTGATTTCCCAGCTTCATCATAAAAGTTAGCACGGGTATCCAAGAAAGTAAAGTCTGGGAAGAAGCAGTCAAGCAATCCTGCTTAATGGTCTTTAAGCGGCCAAAAGGCATGATATGGCAGTCAAGGGAAATCAAGTGCATGCAAATAAAGCATTGCCTGAAAGGAATTTGATGGAGTGGGAGAATTGTCATATATTAATGAAAGAGAGACTCGGGCCAATGGTGTCCTTGGTGTATTGACTGATGAAATTTCACATGAAGATTTTTAGACACTGGAGCATAGGTTGTGGTTGCTGTTCATGCTCTTGCAGACCTGGTGTTCGATGATTGTTTCCTGAAATGTTTACATTGCTTTAGCATGTGAAGTGGAGGAAATCCCATCTTAATCCCTGGCCAGATTTTCTGTTGAAATGGGATATCCTGGCATCTAGACAATTCCAGCATCCCATCTTGGATTCCTTCGCATAAATATTCTAAAAAAAAATAGATTATATATAACATTGAAATAAGCATGTCATGTGAAAGTAACAAAAGATTAATGCATTCCAATTTAAAACTGAAGGCAACAATGGTCAATAGTCATGATGACTCATGACCAAAAAAAAATGAAAATACCGAATAACACAATATAATAGCAGAAAGACTTTATCAGTCTCAGACACGCCCAGATGGATGGACCAGGACAGACCAAGACACCAGTTGGGACACTGGCAAAATTTGTCTGATCCAATTGATTCATTGAGGAAGGTTAATTCAGCCAATGAAGGCCAAGATGGGATGTGATCGACAACTCTGATTGGAGGGGCTCAAAAAAATGTCTGCTGGTGTAAACTACTTCCAGGCATGTTGAGAAATGGTAGTTGCAGTCCTTTGGAGTTTATGTTTATGTGGTGCCCCAATCAGGATCATAATATTCATTACTTCTGCACTTCTATTTGTTGGCCAGAGATGGATTTTCCCGTGACCAGTGAGTTGCCCTTGTATGAAGTGTTGTTGATTATGCTTTTGGGTTTTACAGAGGACCTTTGCCGATGTAACTTCCTTCCAATTCATGGCTGTAACACCACTACTAATTAGTCTCAATAAAATTGGTGGTGTAAGTGGACCGGCGGGATATTGTAAAAGACTGCACTAATATATAGAAAAAAAAAACATATAAAGCTGTTTCAATAACATTACCTGGAGGAGAGCAACTTCTCCCACTAGCATACCAAGTACACCCTCATCCCACCCTAGTCATGATGAGAAAAGACTGAATTAATACTTTGCACACTAATATAACAAAAACAAATGAATTGGAACAAAAAACCACTCTCTATTCTAGATAAATGCAATGACCAATGTTAGAGCAGTTTTCAAGTAAATAAAATATAAATGTCAAGAGGCACTGTCACTAAAATGAATATATATATTATTTCAGGAAAAAAAACATAATGAATTGGGACAGCATTCAAATCTCTCTGGTGATTATTGAAATGGCACTCAAATCTCTATGGTAAGTAAGAGACGTGTATATACTAAAGGTATAAAGTAAGAAACTATGACACCCAACTGAAAGGAACCGCAGTTAGAGAAGTGAAGCTAGTGAAAGCAAGTTCTTGATAATTCCAAACTGGAAGAACCGCAGTTTCAAATATAAATGATGGGGTAATAGAACATTCTGCATATGGTCTGCATATGGAGAACATTCAGTGTCAATGCAATTGAATCTCTATCATAAAGAAGATAAGTTCTTTAAGCGACTCCTTTTCCCAATCCTATCAGTATAATAAATGAAATGTCAAATTGTCTTCTGGTGACCATCAAAAGTTAGATTAGTGTCTTCCTTCATGGAGCATTAGGTTCAACAATTCCCCCATCAGCATGCCTCATCCCTTCCAAGAAGACGTATCCTCAAGATCGATATATATCTTCTTCGGAAAGTTTCAGTGTATGCCCCACCACCAGTAGCATGAAGCACTGGGTACTCATCCTGCACGCTGCCATAGTTTGCTGCAACCACTGAATGCATGTCTCCACCTCTGTCCCCTATGGGTGCCGACAGGCAACAGCCCCGATGCTACAGGATCGTCCTGGGTCACTCTTCCAGTTCAATGCCAATGACAAGCTCAAGCCCCTCGACCTGGTGCACTCTGAGAGTGGACCGCTATCCCACCATCTTGCCTGCAACATGCTCAGCTTATCAGTCCCCTGGAGACCTTGAACGGCATTGCCGTCTTGAAATTTTAGTCGAACGTCTATTATGCAGACATGCAAGGATCCGGGGAGCCTATATTGCCTGCCCTCCATATAGGTCCCACCAACAGGATGCAAATACCAGCACGAACAGGGACAAGTTCAGTATCAACAAGGGGCTGCAGTCGCAGTGGCTTAACCTGACAATTTGACACTGATGGAAGGCGATGAAATGAGAGTGGCCATGCTAGCGATGAGGTTTTAACTACAGTCATTATTTTCCACTGATTGTCAGAAAGTTATTATGAAACAGAGCAACCGTTTGCTACAATGTGTTCAACACAGACATTTTTTCCTCTGGTGTGTGGAAATTTCTTATTGTCGTAACATGGTTAATCTGCAGGGATAAAAGTCATCTTTATAACATATACTCTTCTAAACTACTTGTTTCAGGATTTCCTTAGTATTTCTTCTAGAGGGGTAAGGTGAGGACATCCTCTGGTGCCGTCATATCCTTCATAGAGGTTAAAGGGTAAAATGGGAATAGGAAACTCTGCATTGGTGATGCCCTTTTGGCTCATTTTCCAGTTCATGGGCGAGAAACATGCAAAGTATGTTGATGTGAATCGGACAGTGAACGGTGATGCTTTAAGTATAGCTAAACTGCAAAATTCTCAGACCACACACACACACACGCGCACACACACACACACGCACACACACAGACACACACAGAGAGAGAAAGAGAGAAATAACCTCACTGTTTGGTAGACACAGATAAAGGACGGAGGCAAAGAGGCGGCAAGAAATAGAGATGCAGAGGTAGTGGATGGAGACAGAGAGGAGATGAAAGGAGAGAAGTGGCGAGTGAAGCAGATAAAGAGCATCGATGTGGGGAAGGTGATCGTGGACGGGGGCCAGGTTACGGGCAAGGGAGTCGGGGAAAGGGTTTTCCAGGATGATGATGGGAGACTAGTAATAGATGGGCGAGGCCGAAGATACGATAGGCATAGGGATTACCATTGGAATCGAAGTTCTAAAAGTAGCAAAATACTATCTGAAGGGGGATTTAGGGGAGCGGGAAGAGGTTTTTCTGGTATCTGTGCAAGGTGTCTGGAGAGAGATCACAATGCAGCAGGTTGTAGGAATGCAGTGATGTGCAGGGCATGCTACCGTGTGGGGCATAGAAGTTATAATTGTCCAAAGAAGGTGAATTAGGAGAATTTGGTGGAAAATTCAGGCGATTGGTTTGATATGAAAGAGGAAGCATCGAAAATCTTCAAGACAATTGATGTTCCTTGGTGTGTGGCTTTTCAGAGTAATGTGAATATCTTATGGAGGTCCTTGGTGGTGCATGTGCAGGAAGGATTTTCTCATTTTCATAAAGCATATGGTCGGGTTTCATGGCAATGTTTATGGAATTTGTTGTTTCTACACGAGTTTCCAGATCAATGGACTGAAATTTTGAAGAACTGTCTTTCAACAACATCTTTTTCTATGATCATCAATGGAAGTGTTTCTGGATATTTCAAAACTTCAAGGGGGATCAGGCAGGAAGATACGCTATCTCCGTATATATTGGTTGCCATGTTCTCAGCAGGTTATGCCAGAAAATAGAAGCTGCTGGATGGATTAAAGGGGTTACAGTTCTTAGAACCCCTATAGCTGTTTCCCATATGCAATATGCAAATGACACTAACTTTCTTGGAAGGTGGAATTGAACAAGTGAGGAATATGCTATTTATTCTGAAAACTTTTGAGCACACATCAGGCCTGAAAATTAATTTTGATAAAATTCACTTGTGGGGATTAAAATGGAGGAGTCTATCATCAATGAATGCACTCAGATTTTGTGTTGTAAGTTGGAGAAACTTCTTATTGTCTACTTGGGATTACCTCTTCACCTTAAAGCTACTAAAAAAGGGGATTGGGAGGCACTCATTTTTAGAATGAAGAAGAAATTATCTTTATGCAAGGCACGGAATTTGAGTTTGGCCACAATTCTGTGGCCCCCAAAATGATGTCAAGTGATACCTTTAGCCACAATAGAAACCACTTGAGTTTGCATATCTATAATCTACAAGATAATATTTCCCGCACGAGACAGTGAATCCGCCTTCGTCCAAACCCCATCTAAGCACCCGCATGTCAGCAGTCAATCCTTCCCAATCATCTGCAACATATTGGAAGGTGAGGTCGAACGACAAAACACCCATGACATTCTGACTAATGAAACCTATGCGTTTGCATAATCGGCCATGGTGTACCTGTGGCACATTCGCCAAGACATGCGTACCGCTGATGGCTCTAATTGCATCCTACATGGGTGACACAAAGTTGTGCAAGAACATTTATTAACCAATGTCAGCACATACATAACGATTAAAATTGCCTAGAGTAGCAGAGTGGTCACCTTGAAGTAGGGTAAAACCTTTCCTTCCCCCGAATAAGTGGGTGACACTCATAGACCTGAGTGCATGTAGGTAGTTGTGAGACTCCCTTTTTTAGGTTGATTTTATTATCCTTTGATTTTGAAAATCTTTAGGGAAATCTTAATTTGAAAAGAGAGTTTTGAGTTTTGAAAACATATTCTCTTTTCTTTTAGGCAGACTTTTAGGATTAATCCTTAAAGTCTAAATGACTTCTAGGTCGACTATAGATCCGTGTTCTTGACCTCTCCCCACTGACCTCGGTCGGTGTTAATTACACCAATCAAAGATTGGTAACCCTTGATTAACCATCCAGATAAGATTTGAAATAAACAGAAAACAAACAGGAGTTTGATACAGCATACAAGTCATGTTTTATTCTTTTTTAGTAAAGAGGAGTCCATGAGTATCCTTTAAAGGATACTTAAAGCATCTTGAAGTTCTCACAAATGGATGAGTATCTTTGAGGAAGATTCTTGAAAATTATCATTTAAATATCATTTAAAAGGATGAAAGATTATTTGGGCAACATGTGCTTTCACTTGGAATCTTTTGAAAAGACATAGACTGCTTAACGGATATCCTTAATTGATGAGGCATGAAGGCCACCATATAATTAGGAATATTCTTTAATGATCTTTCAACCAATATGAAGGAACCACATAATTATTTTAGGTCATTTAACCAGTAGAAATGAACCATAACTTAATGATTAATCCATCAATGGAAAATAACTACTTTAATTAATGATTACCCTATTGATATAAAATGAACAAAGATTTATTCTTATTAGTCCATCTATAAATAGGATAATCACGACTTCGTAGTCTGGCCCCAAGTTAGAACAGAACCATAAAAGGCACTGATTATACTTATTGATAGGGATGGATCAACAATCATAACCTTTGGTCACTCTACCAATAAGAGTGAACCATTGATCAAGTGGTCAATCCACCAATAAGATAGAACTACTAAGTTTAGGCCATTCAACGAGTATGAATGAACTTGAATTTTTTTTTTGTTATTTGAAAAGAGGGACCTTAGTTAACCAATCAGTATGGAAGGGTCAAGTTAATTTAATTGGTTGAATAACAAGTTTGTTAATTTAATTTATTGGTTGATTAATCAAGAATTTTAACTTGATGAGTTAAATTAATTAATTGATTTGATTTAATTGACTGATTAGTTAATTAATTAACTTAATTAATTTAATTAATTAACTGATTATAATACTTTAACTTAATCAGTTGAATTAATTGATTAATTTAATAAATTTTATTAATTTAATTGATTGAATAATTAATTAACAGACTTTTGTTGACTTAATTTAATTGATTATGTAACAATTTAACAAATTTTGGTTGAATTACTTGATTGATTAATTGATTAAGAAATTTGGTCAATCTAATTAATTGATTAAGTAACAATTTAACTTAATTGATTGAAATCTTATTGATTTAGTTGATTGAATGATTAATTAACATATTTTTGTTAACTTAATTGATTGATTAAGTAACAATTTAATTTAATTGATTAAAATCTTGTTGATTTAACTGATTAAATGATTAATTAACATATTTTTATTAATTTAATTGATTGATTAAGTACTAATTTAACTTAATTGATTGGTTAATAACTTAATTTGGCTAGTTGATTAGTTGGTTAACAAAATCGTTACATTAGTTGATTAACTAGCAACTTGACAAGTTAACTTAATTAGTTAAATTAATTAGTTAACATATTTAATTAGTTGAATTAATTTAATTGACTGATTAGCAGATTTTTTATCTACTAAATATTATAAGAGAACCATTTTTATTATATTGTTTTGACTTCTTTTTATTTAATTTGCTCTTTTTTTTATTAATGTGGTCAACCAACCAATATGGAAGAACCACTTTATTTAACTCATTATTGTCTGTTTTTAAATTAATTTATTATTAAACTGTCAACCAACCAATATGGTAAAACTATTAATTTTAATTTTTTGATTTTTAATATTTAAATGGCCAACCAACCAATATGGAAGAACCATTAATTAATTTTTTATTTTAATTTAATTTATTAAGTTAATTCATATTTTTAATGGCCAATCAACTAATATGGAAGAACCATTAAATTTAATTTATTATTTTTTATTTTTATATTATTTACGATTCATTAATTTTATCATTTTTTGTTTTATTTAAGAAATATTATTTTTATTTTTATTTTCAATTTTTTTTATTTAGATGACCAACCAACCAATATGGTAGGACCATTGTTCTATTATTTTCTGTTTTATTATTTTTAATTTATTTTATTGAATAGCTTACCAACCAATATGGTAAAACCATTATTTTATTGTTTTATTTTCTGTTTTATATTTAATTTTTTTTAGATAGCCAACCAACTAATATGGGAGGACCATTAATTAATTTCTGATTTTATTCTCTGTTTTATTTTTTATCTTATTATATTTTATTTTCTGTTTTTTATTTTATTTAGGAATCATTAACTTTATCATCTTTTTTTGTGTTTCATTCTGATTTTATTTTCTGTTTTATTTTTTTATTTAATAATCATTAATTTTATTATCTTTTCTTTTTATTTTCTGTTTTATCTAAGAATTATTAGTTTTATTATCTTTTTATTTTATATTTTTTTATTTCATTTAATGGCCGACCAACCGATATGATAGAACCATAATTTAAACTTTATTCCTTATGTTTTTTTTTTATTTGAGAATTGCTAATTTTTATTATATTTTTATTTTATGTAAGAACCATTAATTTTATCATTTTTTGTTTTCTGTTTTTTATTTTATTTAAAATTATTAATTTTATTATCTTTTTATTTTATGTTTTTTTATTCTTATTTTTAATTTCATGGCCAAACTAACCAATATGATTGAACCACTATTTAAACTTTATTTATTTTCATTATTTTCTGATTTTTTAATTTTATGGCCAACCAACCGATATAGTAGAACCACTATTTAAATTTTATTTATTATTTTCTGATTTTTAATTTTATGGTCGATCAACCGATATGGTAGAACCATTTATTCTAATTTTCTAATTTTTTGTTTAATGGCCGATCAACCAATATGATAGAACCAAAATTTTAATTTTCTGATTTTTTTATTTGATGGCCGGCCAACCGATATGGCAGAACCATCTTTTATCTAATTTTACACATGAAGATTAATCTACATGACAAAGTATGAATTGTAAACTTTATTTCCCCCAAAAATATTTACAAGCCTAAGAATATAGGCCTTCTTCTCTTCTTTTTCCTTTCTTCTTGCTTGTGCAGGTTGGAACCGGGCCTTCTTGGAGCTATGGCAGGGAGCCTCAGAGAGCTTGGAGCAGCAGCTGGAGCAAGGAGGCAGCCAGGGGAGACTTCTTGGCACGCTGGAACCCGGGGAGGCAGCTTTGGGGCTCTTGAATCCTAGAACCGGGGGGGCCTCTTTGCTGCAGATTGGGGGCCTTTTATAGGCGTTGGGGGAGATCGGCCATGGGGAACCGGTAGCACCCCCTACTGGTGCCAAGTAGGCGCCGGTAGGGGGTGGGCGTGGTGATCAGTGAGAGAGGGAGAGATAGAGATGGAGAGGGAGTGGATATGGATGAAGGAGGATAGGGATAGGAGGGGGATAGAGATGGAGGAGGATAGGGGTGGGAAGGGATGAGGATGGGAGGAGAGTTGGAGTGGGAGTAGGGGAGGAGCCAGCCGGTCCTCAGAGAGAGGCCGGCCGATCTCTGTTTTCCTTTTTTTTTTATTTGTCCCCCCCCCCATCCTGCGGCTCTCTCTCTCTCCCTGCGATCCTCCTCTGCCTCCCTGCGGTTTGCTCTCTTCCTCCCTGCGGTTGCTGGCCGGCCAGGTTTACTGCTGGTGGTGAAGCTTTGGTTGTAGGTTTGAGGTTTGTTTGTTGCAGGTTTTGAAGGCTTCTGTTGGTGCCTTGCTCTTCTTGTAGTTTGTTGCTGCTGAAGGAGCTTGCAAGAGGACCATTGCTGCTGATTTTGTTCTTCTTCTTGCAAGATTGAAGGTCAAAGTTGCTGCTGCGGAGAGCTTGTTCTACTGCAGTGTTGATGCAGATTTGTTGATGTTGGCAATTTGGAGATTTCTTGGTTGTTGTGGGGAGCTTTGGTTGCAGATTTTTTTTAGGCTTCGGGTGGCCTTGTTTGGAGGCTGCATTGGACTGCCCTTGTTTGCAGATTTTGAGGTATGTGCATCCCTCTTTTCTATTTGCTGCTTTGTTCTTGCATGCAAAAAGAAATCTGTATGCATCTCTTTTTTTTCTTTGCATGTACAAACATGTCCATGCTTATTTACATGCTCCTAAATGCATGCTTATATGTTGCATATTTTGTTTGATGCATGCATACATATGTAGATAGATTTGTATCTTTTTTTGGTTCAACAATTGCCCCCCACGAGAGGCATGCCGGAGACAGCGTTGAAGGCATGTCTTACGTGCATTTCCTTGATTTGACTTTGCACTGCATTGATTGCATGTGTGCATTTGCTTTGTCTGACTCTAGATTGAACTTTGAATTTCTTTGTTTGTCTGGAGTTGACTTGAGTGTCTCAAAAATTTTGATTGGTATCTTCTGATGGCTGCTTGAGCTTGATGAACATCTAATCTTACTTTGGGTTTGGAACTACTGGCTTGATGCCTTTCCGAGTTCATTTCCCAAGTAGACTTCTGAGAATAAGAGTTGAGCCTTGCAGCTTTGGAGACTCAATATTCTTTGATTTGGTTTATAGGGTTCAAATACCCACCTTGAGACTTGAGGGGTTTAACTTCCCTAGCTTTGCATTCTTCTAGGACTTCGAGTCCCAAATTTGCATGTATTCAGGGCTTCTGGCATCTTCAGACTATTGTCATCCCTGCTATATATTTTGTGTTTCTGCTTGCATTTTGCTTGTTTGTATAATATTTTCTTTACTTTTGCAACTTGTTTCTCTTGCACCTTGACCAGATGGTGACTGTTGGAGATCGTTCTGCTACGGGCTCAGCTGAGGCCATGCAAGGGGCAGGTTCCGAGTAGCCTGTGCTCGACTTTGGTTTTACCCGGGTGGCATATTCTCACTTCCGGGTTACTTCTGATGATACTGCTTATGTTGATATAGCACGCATCACCTTTCACGAGGGATTCTTTCACTTCTTCAGAGATGTTGGGCTACAGCAACATCTTCCGTCAGACTTTGCCATTCAAGAATTGCTCCAACAAGCTTTCCCTACTGAGGACAGGGTTGATACAATTTTGCCTCCAGAGACCCGGCGTGACTTGGAGCAGGCTGTTCTTCTGGAGAGAGACAGCATGGAGGGCTTAATTTCTGCTTCATACCCGGTATTTCTACCTTCGGAACGTCGGATATGGGAGTACTCGTCTTTGTCGCAGATTGGCCCGATACGGGATTTGCTGCAGGTGCATTGTACTTCTCACACATTCTAGCCTGCAGTGTGGGCTTCTTCAGGTGGTCTTCATGCAGTCAGTTCTGGACAGTTAGTGGGTTCTTTTTTTACTGGAGTGGCAGAGAGCTCAATATACAAGTCATTTGACCATGCGGTTTTACTTTGCGATATCATCTCAGGGGATCGTCCTGGTTGGTAAGGACGTCTAAAGATGAGGGCTTCACATAACTTCCACCCAGGGGCGACAGAGTGGCTTCAGTACATCTTACAACACTATGGCCAATTCAGGTTTTATTCAAGCTTTGGCAGAGAGGTATCTCTTGGAGACCAATATTATCGCCACTGCAGAGAGCGAGACAGCACTAGATCTATAGGCCTTTCACCGCATCTCCAGGCTCCTTATCATAGGTGAACCTTACAAGGAGACAGTTCTGGATGAGTTTTACCGCAGTGTGACAGACGGAGCTAGTTCCTACGAGGCCCCTTATTACTACCGCTATCTTTTGACAGTATGGAAGGATCTCGCTAAAACTAGGAGGCCTTCTTCTTCAGAGGCGGATAGTTCCAGCAGGCTTGGCCGAGTCTCTGTGTCAGCTTGGATCCGTTACTTCTACAGAGGCCCTTTTTACTACAAAAAGCATTTTGCGGATATTTCAGGAAGGCAAAGTCTTCCCAATATCCCTAGAAGCAGGCTTCCGCCTCATAGTGTTGTTATCGAGCCGGCTCTTTAGACAGCTAATCCCTGGGGACTTGATGTTGTTACATTCACCGCTGCTTTCCTGCTTATTGGCTGGTCACTTTTGCCGTACCCTACGGCAATGAGGGGGTTCTGCGACCCGAAGTTCTTCTGACAGCTTGCCGCTTAGCTACTAGTAGTCGACTGGCGATTGCACCTGCTGCTTTGACGGACATATATCATTCTTTTGGGGCACTTAGCAACTCAGCTGATCCGCCACGGTGTTCCGTAGTGATGGCGACTCACTACGTCAGAGCTTGAGCCGGATTATTACTTCCTAGTTTGACACCTATCAGGGATGAGGTGGACATAGCTTTTTCGACCATCTTGAGGTTTGCAAGCCAGCAGGGTGGAGACGGAGCCCGTCAGTTATCCTTTGCTCGAGATACACTTGGGTTTATCCCTTTTCAGTCCTCTCGGTGGCTGGATTTTGACCATTCTTCACGGCACTTCAGACCATTTGCTGATAGAGGGGGTGCCATTGACCACTCTTGGTTTGACCCATGGACAGGTGAAATGGGTCATAACACAGATGTTCTTGATGGCTGGCAGCAGAGTACCCACCTTGGATTCCTTATGTTGAAGAAAGGGGGCATTGTTGTCTTTGAGCCTTATTATCCTCACCGCTTCTCGCAGACTTTGGATATGACCAGAGAGGACCTCCAGACTTCACTTTTGCTGATTTACCACGCGTATATGAAAGCCGCAATGGTCATTTGGTGGCTCGCATGTGGTGGAACTTCTTTCAGTATAAAGCCCATGGCGACAAGCCTCACGTTCCTTTACCCACCTATGAAGGTGGGATGACGGTCACCTTTACTACTTGGTGGCAGCGTCATGGTGGCAACTTCAGTCAGCGGAGTAGGAACATCCGAGTTTCTGGGACTGCACACGGTGGTACTTCAGTTTTTGCTTTTTCCTCTTCTGACGCCTCAAAGGCCTGCGCAGGATCGGAAAGGATTTTTACCCGACATGCTTATAAAGGAAAGAAAGGCTCTTCGTTAGTAGAAGACTTTTATGCTGCAACATCTCCTGGCTATTTCTGGACTGCAAATTTCTTGACAGATTGTGGCTTTCCGCCGAAGGTTCCATTGGATACTTTGTTGCCGATATGGGCCTTTAACGACGACTCGGCTCGCCGTTGGTTGGGCTACATCAACCATATGTTGTATCAGCTTGATCCCCGCCGCGAGACTTTTCTTGTGACACGAGCTACCACTGTTGGAAACGTTTGGCGAGCCGTTGGCCAAGCTACCACCCAGCTGGACATGTGCTTTCAGACCCTTATTGCGGTGCCTCCTGAGCCTTTTGGCTGTAATGGTAATCACTTACCATTTTTGCTTGCTGCTTTTTGATTTTTTTTTTTTTTTCTGTTGACTTTGACATTCTTCTTCAGTTCCAGTACCAGACTCTGCGCCGAGTGAAATAGGCATATTAGTCGCTTCTGCTAAAAAGGCTTCATTGCGCAAGCGGCAAAGGCAGGCAGAGGAAGAGTCTTGCCGGATTGTCCAGCCCTGTTTGGATCTTCCGCGATCGTCTAGCCCACTTGCTCATTCTCCCGTCCGGGATGAGCGCGATGTCGAGTTTAAAGACCTTTTTCCAGAAGGCGTTTTGTCATCACCCTCAGGTATACAACCTTCTGCCGGTGGGACTATTATTGTTTATGGGGCTGGCTATTTGATTTTATTTTGCTATTGAATTGCTTTTCTGACTTTATGCCTTTTTTTTTCAACTGTAAATATTTTCGAGGAGCCACCTCTCCAGACTTATTCCCGCCATCCGTCGCCACAAAGGACATTAGATCTGACAAGAACTGCTCGGCAAACAGCCCAAGATGACCTTGGGGTCTGCGATTGGGGAGCTTTTGACCCCAACCTGACGGACATCCCACTTTTCAACCAAGTGGAGCAAGAGTTCTTATCAGGCGATTCCGACCCTGATATAATCTTCTTCTTCTTCTTTTATTATTTTGTGCTCCCCAATGTTTGCTTCTGATGACTTCTCTTCTTGGTCCAGGGTTGACTGCCGAAGACTTGGACCGGCTGGCCTCTATACCCCTGCCTGAGGCGATAAATCTTATGGAAGATTCCATTGCTCCCGATTCCTTCGGGAATTCTACCGGCAATGTTCCTCTGGTGGGACCAGAGGCTTCACTTTCGGAGGCTATTAGACTGCACTCCTTTGGGTAATTGTTCTTTGCTCTCTCCTCAGGGCCTCTTCTTTTTTTTTTTTGCTAAATTGACGTTGATTGTCTTGCAGCTATTGTTCCTATAACGGTTGATTCAACTACAGCCTCGAATGAAGCTGAGCGGGCTTCTTCCACATCAGCCGAGGTTTCAACTCCTGACATGTCGCTGGCTATGGTCGTCTATCAACCTTCTTCTGAGCTTTTAGTCGATGGTAAAGTCATTTTCCTTTCTTGCTTTGTCTCATTTCATTTTGCTCTTGGATTTGGTTTTTTGACCTTGCTTTCTTTATGACACCGTCATACTTTCAGATGTGGAATCTGATTTTCGGCCGGCCATGGATTTTGAGGCTAGCAGTCGTGCACTGGTCCCGCAGCGACCGGCTCTTGCCATAGCCTCTCCTACTGCTTCCCTTTCTGGTGCATCGGAGAACTCTATCCGGACAGTACTATTGTCTTATTCTGACACAACTTCTAGCTCCACCAAGTTCTGTGTTGAGAGGACTGTCTCTCCTTGTCCTTCAGAGGGTTCTACCGGCACCGTTCTTTTGTCGCTTTTGTCTGAAACTATTGAAGATCCTCAGACCTCTAGCTCAGTTCCAGGTTAGTTTTCTTTTTTGTACTTGACTTCTGTTGCTTTCTTTGGTTGTCTTATGAGACTTTCATTTTTCTTGTAGCAGTGCCAGTTGATGACACTCTTACAGCCTTCGAGGCCAAAATGACCTTTTTGAGGACTGAAGTAGCCACCTTGGAGGGAGTGAAAGATAGTACCGCCGAGGAGTCTGCAGTTATGCGATGCCAACGAGATGCTACCCTTTTGGAATTGGAGAGACATGCATCCTTTCTTGCTGCTTTGCGCCTTCAAATGAAACAAGTTGAAAAATCCATAGAGGAGGGTTCTCATCTTGTTCCGGCAATGGATTTTCGCCTTGCCGAGATTCGTACAGAGAGAGCCGAGTGTCTACGCAAACTCGGACTTCTTCGCCAGATTGTAGACTCTCCCGAGTCACCTGCTCGAGACTGAGCTACTTTTCTCTTCTTCTTTTTTTTTCGAGTTAGTCCGAGGGCTTGTCTCGAACATCATCATTATCTCTTTCAGCCATCCCGAGGGCTTGTCTCGGGCACCTTATGATTCTTCAGTACATCCTATATTTTTGATAAGATGAACTCTTTGTTATATGTTGTAAAAATAGCTCTTGTGATGTATTTTTCCGATGAGACGAAAGTTTGACTTTCCGAGGGGATGAAGACTCCACGTAACCATGAATTTCAAATTTGCAAGGAGATAAAGGCTCCAAGCAGCCATAGGTTTGAGATTTCAAGGAAGTAAAGGCTCTAAGTAGCCATGAATTTTAGGGTTTCAAGGGGATAAAGGCTCCAAGTAGCCATAGGATTTGGGTTTTGCATGGTAGTGAAGGCTCCAAGTAGCCATGGGTTTTCGCATTTCAAGGGGATAAAGCTCCAAGTAGCCATAGGATTTGGCGTTTCAAGGGGATAAAGCTCCAAGTAGCCATGGGATTTGACGTTTCAAGGGGATAAAAGCTCCAAGTAGCCATAGAATTTGGGATTTCAAGGGGATAAAAGCTCCAAGTAGCCATGGAGTTAGAGTTTCATGGGAGTAAAGACTCCAAGTAGCCATGATTTTTTTTGTTTGCAAGGAGATGAAGGCACCAAGTAGCCATGGACTTTAGTTTTCGAGATAGTAAAGGCTCCAAATAGCTATGGACTTTAGTTTTCGAGATAGTAAAGGCTCCAAGTAGCCATGGGATTTGGGTTTCATGGGAGTAAAAGCTCCAAGTAGCCATGAGTTTGGGTTTGCATGGTAGTAAAGACTCCAAATAGCCATGAATTTAAGGATTTCAATGAGATAAAGGCTCCAAGTAGCCATGGGGTTTAGGATTTCAAGGAGATAAAGACTCCAAGTAGCCATGGGTTTGGGTTTGCATAGTAGTAAAGGCTCCAAGTAGCCATGAATTTGGTATTTTAGTGGAAGTTCCCGTAGTGGGACAGGGTATTTAGGTGTTTAGGATATAACGGCTCCTTGGGCCGGAAACTTTGGATTTTAGAATACAACGGCTCCTTGAGCCGAAAACTTGAGGTAACTTGGACTTCTTATTTGCTTTGTTTGACGGGACAAGCCACTTTGGGATGGAGGGATCTTTTGAACCTATTCAAGGTGAAGATCAAATTTTCCCACTTCTTTACCGAGTCGGGTGGACATCGTCATCGTCGTCTCGGTCGTAACCCTCTTCTTCTTCTTTTTAATGTCACCCCACCCTTATGAAGTGATCTAAGAATTTTCTCGTCATTGACGACTCTGACATCCTCCCTGAGTAATGATGTGGGAAAATTCAACCCTCACCAAGAATAGGCGAGGAGAATTCTCCCCCTATCGGGGTACTTTTGCGAGTCATTCCCCAATGGGTTGCTTTCTCTCTTTTTTTCTCTTTTTTTTTTACTAATCATAGCGCCCTCACAGGTTTTCGCCAAGGCTAGCCCCTTCTTATTTTTGCCTATACGCCCTTACAGATTTTCACACAACAGGGTTTCCCATTTTTGCCTGAGGCGCCCTTGCCGATTTTCACATCAACCGGGTTTAAGACTTTTTTGCCCTTAATTAACTTCCTTTTTGGGGTGGGAAGACCAATTAAGTCTATCGTAGTACCTTTTTTTTTTTTTTTAAGCTCCCCCTTTCTTTTCAAGATTTCTTTGGCTATGTATTTTCAGACAGCTCATGCTCTGAAGCATAATACAACTTCATATGGCGCCCATTCAGTGAGGGAAAAGCCACATTGCCTTTTTCATCAACCAATTTATAGGCACCACCTTCATATATTTTGTTGACTATGAAGGGCCCTATCCAATTTAGTTTGAACTTATTCTTCGGACGAGCTGCCATCACGTCCTTTTGCTTGACCATGACGAGGTCGCCTTTCTTGAATATCCTTTCTTTTACCAATTTGTCAAATGCCCTAGACATTCGGGCCTGATAGACTTGTAGGCGTTGGTAAGTTGCCAATCTTTTGCCTTCTAGGTCTGCCAGCTCCTCGTAGCGCCTTTGTGCTTCATTTAAGTCGCTTTCTTGCCATTCATAATACAAAGCCACCCGATAAGAAACCAATTCAATTTCAATTGGAACTACCGCCTCTGCCCCATACACTAGGAAATATGGCGAGCAGCCTGTAGGGGTCTTGTAGATTGTCCGGTAGGCCCATAGTGTCTCGTGCATCTTTTCATCCCAGCTTCGCTTTTGTCCTTCGCTGATCTTTACCAGCAGCTTGCAAAACGTCTTGTTGAAGGCTTCGGCCATGCCATTAGTTTGATGGCAGTAGATTGAAGACGCATTCCAATCAATATGAAATTTTGCCACCATTTTGTAGATTGTCTGATTCTAAAAGGGTGTACCATTGTCCGAAGTGATTCAACTGGGCATCCTGAACATGTATATGATATTGTGTTAGACAAAGCACAACACTACTTCTCATGTCACTTCTTTCAGCTGGACGGCTTCTGCCTAGCACGTGAAGTATTCTGTAGCAGCCAGAATATACTTACACCCTCTTAATGAAGGTGGGACCGGACCTACCACATCCATTCCCCAATGGGCGAAAGGCCACGTAAGGGTTGTGGGATGTAACTGGTTTGGAGGCCTTCTGGAAATTGGCCCAAAAGCTTGGCATTGGAGGCAACTTTTAGCCATCTTCTCGCAATCTACGTACATTCTCGGCCAAAAGAAGCCTTTGATTTTAATGTTAATCTTCACCTTCAAGTCGGACTGATACGCTCCACAAATCTCGGAATGAACTTCTTTCATTATTTTATGCGCATCTTTTGGTGAAAGACACCTTAAGAAGACCGCATTTTTATCTTCAGGGACCAGCCGATATAGAACCCCGCCGATAATCCTATAGGACACTGCCCGACATAGCAATCGGACCATTTCGGCTTTGTCATCTGGAAGCCATCTTTCCTTGACTTTGATGATGGGAATCCACCAGTCTTCTTCTTCTGCTTCATTTTCTTCAACGGTGTTGACTTCGAACACCGTTAAGCCATCTTCTTCATTTAGGGAGCTTGGGAAGAGCCTTCGATCCTTACTAGGATTTCAGCCTCGCCTGCTAGTGACAGCTTCAGAGCGGAGGCTAATTTGGCGAGGGCATCGGCTTGAGCATTTTGTCTCCTTTTAACATGTTCTATTTTGAAGGTATAAAACCTTTCGCTTAGCCTTAGAGCAGCGGCATGATAGGCTATTAGTTCTGTCTTCCTGACTTCAAAGATCTCGAGGACCTGTCTAACGACAAGGAGGGAGTCTCCGTGTACTTGGATGCACCGGACACCAATTTCCAAGGCGACTTCTAGCCCCACTATTAGAGCTTCATATTATGCTTCGTTGTTTGTCAACGCTTCCATGAGTGCAAACGAATGGTGTAGCACCCCACCTTCTGGAGTAACGAAGACAAGCCCAACCCCAACTCGGGTTGTTGATGTGCCGTCAGGCTTTGTAACAGTTCTTGACGCCCCGTCAAAATACAACTGCCATGTCTTGATTTCTGCTTGCTGCACTTCTACTATTTCTTGTGCCGGCAATATTTCTTCATCTGGCAATTCCTTGCTCAGAGGAAAGTCTTCAGGGATGGGATGAACTGCCAAGAATTCGGCCATGCCTTGCCCCTTTATCTCCTTCTCAGGCACGAATGTGATGTCAAACTCCATGAGGAGTAAAGCCCACTTCCCTAGTCTTCCTGACAATGCGGGCTGCTTGAGGAAGAACTTCAGCGGATCATACCGCGATATTAATTGAACTTTGTGTGCCAGGAGATAGTGCATCAGCTTCTTTACAACAAATACCAAGGCCAAACACATTTTCTCCATGGGAGAGTATCAGTGTTCGGGACCCATCAGCATCCTACTTAGATAGTATAAGGGCTGCTCTTTCCCATCTTCATTTTCTTGAGCGAGTAATGTCCCCAGTGATGCGTCCATAGCCGCAATGTACAAAATTAGAGATTTACCGTGTACTGGTGCCCCCAGTACAGGCGGATTAAGGAGATAATCCTTGATTTTGTCTAAGGCTTGTTGACATTCTTCATCCCATATGAAGGGTGCCCCCTTCTTTGTCAGCTTTGAGAAGGGTCGACATCTCCCCGACAAATTGGAGATGAATCTCCTGATGTAAGCTAACCTACCTTACAAAGATCTGAGCTCTATCAGATTCTTAAGAGGAGGCAACTCTCGGATGGCTTTGATTTTGTCGAGATCAATTTCTATGCCCCGGTATCTGACCACAAATCCGAAGAATTTGCCACTGAAAATGCCAAAGGCGCATTTTAAGGGATTCATCTTCAACTGATATTGCCGAAGCCTTTCAAACACTTTTCGAAGATCTGCCAGATGGTCTTCTTTTCTTTCTGATTTCACGACTAGGTCATCAACATAGCATTCGACCAGGTCATATAGCATTTCATCAAATATTTTTGTCATGGCCCTTGGATAAGTGGCACCGGCATTTTTGAGCCCAAAGGGCATTCGTTTGTAATTGAATATACCCTTAAAGGTTATGAAGGCTGTAAAATTTTTATCTTCCGCGGCCATCCTGATTTGATTGTATCATGAAGACCCATCCATGAAAGACAATGCTTCGAAGCCTATAGTGACATCCACCATTGTTTCAGTAATGGGTAGTGGGAAGTCATCCTTGGGGCATGTCTTGTTCAAGTCCCGAAAGTCGATGCAAACCTGGACTTGGCCATTCTTCTTTTTTACTGGCATAGTATTGGCCAGCCATATTGGATAGATGCATTCTTCAATGAAATCAATTTCTCGCATCTTGTCAACTTCTGCATTTACTTTGACTACCAATTTTGGGTGCATCCGCCTTTGGGCCTGTTTTACTGGCTTGACATCAGAGAGGATGGCCAGTTGATGTTCTGCCACTGAAAGATCTAGGCCAGGCATTTCTTTGTAGTTCCAGGCAAAACAGTCCCTGTACTCCATGAGCACTTCTGTATATGCTTGCTTTTCTTTCTCGCTCAACAAAACACTGAGAAAGATTGAACGTGGATCTTCTGGTCCACCCAGATTGATTTCTTTTAGTCCATCGACTGTGGCTTGCCCGCCATCTTCCATTTCGCGTGGAGCTAGTTGAACATCTACGAAATCTTCTTCTTCGTCAGTGTCGTCAACATAAACTTCATGCCATACTGACTCTTCTTCTACCGAACTAGAACCCTCCAGAGAAGCTAGCTACAGAGGTTCTTCTTCTGGACTATCAACCTTTGTTTCTGAGGTATGTCCTTTTGCTTCAGATGATGACAAGCTCACCATATTAACTGCATAGTGGACGGAGGGACCCTGGCGTCGACCGTAGCATAAACCTCTCCGATCTTGCTTAGAGAAGGGAGGTTGCCCCCTCACTTCGGCTGGATGCCCGAGTTCTTCAAAGAACTTGCTTCTGACTAGATTTTGCTTATCTGGAATTTTCTATTGTTGGCACATCTTCTTGATGTATTGGGGCATATCTTCCAATTTTGAGATTTCCTCTTCGGCCTCCTACTGAGGCGCTTTGATCCCAAAATCATCTTTTTGAGGATTTTCAAGTACCAAGTCTCCCTTATAGAAGACAATTCGTTGATTGTCTGTATGGGACAATGAAGGTCTTAAGTTCCTCCACTGTATGAACTTCCCTTTAGTAGGCCAGCTTCATTAAATTCGGTGTCATGCAAACACTTGCCCTCACCCCTTTGTTGATGAAGTTTGCTTCTAGATTGATGACGGGCTTCCCGTACTTGGTGAGGGTCTTCAACCTCCGACGGAACTTCTCAACTTTGGCTTCATTTATGGTTATGCCCCCCTCTTCATCGGAGGATTCTTTCATCACTTGTTTTCCCTTGCCACGGGCTCCACCGGTTGTCAGGTCCATATCTTTGTCAAAATATAATCGTGCATCTACATGATGGCAATCATAGGCTTTGAACGGCTCCTGTTCTGCAAATATTCGGTATTGCTTGCCGTCTTTGGTGTACTTGATGCATTGATGTAGGGTAGAGGGAACAACCCAATTCTTGTGCAGCCAAGGCCTTCCTAAGAGTACCTTGAAAGATGTATTGGAGTCGACGATGAGGAATGACACCTGGGTCACCCAACCATCTAGAGTCAACTCAACATCGACTCGTCCCAGAACCTCTTCTAAATTTTAATTGAAACCTGAGATAGTAACCCCTTGTACCTTCTTCACGAAGGCATGAGGTACAATGCTTGGTAGGCGTTGAATGACATGATATTGATGGCAGATCCCGAATCTATCAAGATTCGATCTATTTCTCGCCCATTGATTTGGTCTTTCATATATAATGGCCTATTATGACATGAAGAAGTTAGCAACATGTCTTCGTCGGTGAAGGTCACCGTGGCTTCGTACACCGTGTACAATTCAGCCTGGACTTCGGCCATGTGGATTTCATAGGCCTCTGGATCTTGTAAGACAGTGATGAGGGCTTCCCTCAACTCTTTGCTTAGGGAGATGGCTTCCCATATGTTAAGGCCTGCAGGCATTCTCTTCATTGTTTGCAGAATCTTCCGATCTGCTCTTGCACGAGCTTTTTCGACTGATGGCAGTATTTCGGCTGCAATCTTCAGAGTCTCAACAAGTACTTTCTGCTGTCTTGATTCTTCTAGATTTTCTTCGGCCAGAACCTTTTTCTCCTAAGAGTCGACCCTCATGCCTTCATCGAATAGGTCAGCCAAGACTTCTATGTCTTTCGCGGCGTCGTGCGGCGCTGAAGGACCTGCTTCATCATGATTTACTGCGGGACACGCTTCTTCAGAACTTTCTAAAGGTCCTGCTTCTTCATCTGATGAGGGGTAAAAGTAGACATTCCCCTTCACTTCTGGCTCTGGGGCCGGCTTCGGGATCTCTCCCCTGAAATGGATCACTTTATCTTCGCTTGTAGCATTCTTGCCTTTGTCGCGCTTACCATTCTGGTTTCTGCCTTGGCCTCTTCCTTGACTCTGCGAGTTATTTCTTCTTTGGTACGTCGCCAGAGGTCTTCTGGATTTAAATGAAACACACCTAATTTCATCATCAGTCAGGCCACTTTCAGCTTGAAATTGCAGAGAGACCATATTGCAAGAGAACGACTGGAATTGTTTTTCTAGCTTTTCTAAAGTCACTTCTCCCTCCCAGAAGGCAACAACTTCTTCATCATCATGGAGAACTTCTTTTTCTATATTCTTCATATGTTGCTGGAACTGTATCAGCCAACATCTCAGACGAGATTTCTTCTCCATTTCTTCCCAAGGTATATATTTATCTAGTAGCACCTTTTTTACCGGACGACCTGGAGCATATTCCTCCAATTCATCGATGATCTTCTAAAGTTTCTGTAGAGACGTCATTCTCATGCTCTGGCATATTTGCAGCATAGGCTTGCTCTTCTTTCTGAGCTTTCTCCTTTTATTTTTCTTTTTATTTTTCTCTTATTTTTTCTTTCTAGCCGCTTCTGTAATGAGACGGGACTGAGCCGACATCTTTGGCGGCAGAGGTGCCTGAATGGGGGCCTTCTTCTTTTCCCTCTTCATCACGGGAGATTGATTTTTCTTCTTCTTTTGGACTTAAGTCCATTCTTCTTCTGGCTGGTTGCGCTCGAAGGTGGCCTTGATGGCTTGCTCCACAACCTTATCTGGCAACATCTGGTATTCTCCGAATACCATTCTTTGACCATTGCTGGAAGAACTTGCCTTTGCTGCAGTCGACATCTTTCCGTCGTCTTCGGTCTTTACATTTAACACATTTATTGTGTATGTATTGACACTTTGGCTGTGAGGACGTAGAGGATTCACCAGATATTTACCCATATCTATCCCGCCACTTTGAATCAGCTTCTCTACTTCATCTTTGAAAGCAATGCATTGCTCGATGGAGTGGCCTCCGGAGCGGTGATATGGACAATATCAGGGTATATCACCTTCAAAATCTTCTTCTTGTCTCCTAGGTTTAGGCAAAGCCATTACCTCATGCTTCATGCACAATTTGAATAGTTCCCAAGTCTTTTCCTCTAGGAAAGAATATTGCTTCTTGAAGGACGCATTGTCTTTTATTCTAATTCCTTGCTCTTCTTCGCCTATAGCTTGCCTCCTTCGTAGGCTTTCTTCAACTATAAGAATGTCTCTAGACTCGTCCTTGCAATGACTGCATCTTCTTCTTACAGGAAATACTGGCTTCTTGTACTGGATTTCTGGCCTTTTGTTCAAGTCAATCACTTGTTTGCCCTTTCTGCACTGCTACACAAATCTTGATTCTTCAGTTGAGATGGACCGACGAGCTCTCTTTTCTGTCAAGACTTCAGTCAATTGCTCCGAGAGTTCCTCCACCTTGCGGGCCAGATCTGTTTGTTGTTGGGACAATTCTACCAAAGTATCTTAGATTTCTTCCAATGCGTTCCTGATAGAATACTCTGGAGGAGGTGTTACCGGTGTATATATTGGCATTGTTGGGGTAGAGTCTGGTATGGCCTCTCGCTCCTGAGAGGAATCCATATATTCTTCTGGCTCCTCCCAGGATGATTCTTCACTCATATGGATTGCATTCACCGCAAAGGCCTATCTCGGCTTTTGATGCAGTTGGGGTAGACTGATCAGGTATTTCCCCGTTTCTATTGCACATTCTTGGATGAGTTTCTCAATCTCATCCTTGCAGAGGTAGCAATCTTCCAACACATGCCCCAACATGCGATGATATGAACAGTAATATGGCTCATCTGTTTTCCCGACTTCTGCTAGCCTTTTCAGCTCTGGAAGTGCCAGTAGATTGGCCCGAACAGAAGTGTCGAATAGCTTTCTGGTATGCTCCCTAGTGAAGGAGTATGACTTTTTCATCTTCTCACTGAGGGATAGAGATGGCACTCTGCCCCCAGTCTTGGTATTTGAGGTGGATGCATTTGTACTGGGTCCGTCTCCAGTCTTTTCTACTGTCGAAGCAAAGTCGACAGCATTTACTTCCTTGGCATTGTAAGCTCGTTCTTTGGGAGCCTTCCCTTTGTTAAAGCTCACAGTTGGGTTGTCAGCGAAGAACATTTCGATCTCCGACACTGTATTATTTAACTGGTCAAAGTTCCTAATGTTCGCCCCAATCAGCTTCTCATTGATTTCTAGTTTAAGGCTCCTTTTGCAGAGTTTCACCGCATCTTCATGTACTGGCGGATTGTCGCACTTCATGCTAGTGTTCCGCCATTTCTTGATGTAATCAATGGCGGATTCACTTTTGTCCTGTTTTAGCGCCACCAGTTCTATGATGGTCACTTTCCATTCTGAAATCTTAAATCGATCCAGAAACTTTATCTACATTTCTTCCCAATTACTGATGGAATTGGGCTTCAGCTTGACATACCACTAGAATGTTGTGCCTGTTAGGGAGGTCAAGAAGAACCTCAGTAGGTATGCTTCTTCCATGGCTAGTTCTCTCAGGTCGCTCATGTAGTGGGCGACATGCTCCTAAGCAGATCCTTCTCTGTTATATCTTGTGAACTTGGGACGCTTCACATGATTAGGAAGTAGCTTCTTGAACATGTGATGTATGGGGAAGGGTACCTTATATAAGTCAAAGGTACTTATCCCGTCACCTTGTTCGGTCATTTTGGCTTCTACTATCTGCTCAATCAGGTGTTTCTGGGACACCACAGCATCTTCAACAGGAGCGTGGGAATGCTGAGCATTGTAGTTTAATTCTTCGCCTCGATTTCCCACAGCTTCATCTGGGGCGAAATTGACATCGTGAACTTGAGGCCTGATCATAGCTGGCATAAAGACTGCCCTTGGAGGAGGCCCATTCATCTGCATTGTTCTTTACTGGTCTTCTATTTTTTGCATAAGACCCAACAGAGTCTTGAGTTGCTGATTTTCCAGCCTGATTTCTTCCATAGTCAGGGGTTGGCTTGGATCGGCCTGTTCCGGACCGGGATCTGCTTCGTGGGCATCTAACCTGTCTTCTCCTTCGCCTTCTGTGGCAGCGGCTCCACCTTCTCGAGGTTGTGGATTGGTTCCCATGTTCCTCTAGTTGAGCCATTGCCTGGCTTGTTCTACTTGCTTTGTCGAAGGCCCATTCCGTTGCATTATGTTAGCAATCTCAACAAGGTCCTCCGGCAACATATTTAGTCTGTTACTTGTGCTTGAGGCATAGCAGGTATATACCCAAATGCCGTCTTCTGTCACTTGCGTGACTCTTCTTTCCTTAAGAATTTGTGGAGGCGATGCCCCAGTCTTGAGAAGACCGAAGTCTTCTGTTGATCTTGTTGTTGTTGCTGTTGTTGTCTTTTGGCCTTATAGGCCCTTTTACTCTTCTGGCCTCATGGGGAACGAGGTCAAAAGTCTTCTTTCATGATTTGCCTCACTGGCTCAGTGAGCATTTGAGGAGTTTGCCTAGCTAGGGTAGTCCTAACTCGGCGGATCTTCAGAGCTTCCTCTTTGGTCACCCAGATTTGCTTGAGTCGAAGATTCATGTCTTCCACAGGATTGCTTCTTTCTGAAGGCCTACTTGTCTTCTTTTGGAATCTTTGCTCCGGCTGATCCGGAGCCCTTGTTGGTATCTTCTGTCCCCATTAACCGGGAGCTCTTGGCTTCTTAGTCTTCTTCTTGAAGGCTGCCCTGTCCTGGCAAACCTTTGGAAATATGCCAAATCGGTTCTGTACGAGAACCGACGGAACATGGCGAGTTCTTGGCATTATTGGCTCCCCACCATCCAGACGGATGCGGAGATTGCCGACCAGAATAGTCTTTCCCGTTATGGACGGGCTTGGTATCTTTTTCTTCTTTGGCCTCCTATTAGAAGAGGAGGTTGGTGCAATGTGGATTGCGTTGACGGCATAGACCCGGCCGGGTTTGCCGTTGTTGTATTGCTTCTTGACGCGGGAAGCACGCCTTGTTTTCACCTTCTTTACCATAGTTGACTATGGTGCAGCAACTACTCCTAGGAAGTAGGGGGATCCTATAACAGCTGGAAATTTGTCGAAGCACGTCAGTGTGGTGAGATACCTACATTGGGTGTGAGTAGCGACAACTAATTGACCGTATGTGACTTTGGCGACCATTGGTGTTGAATTCCTTGTACTTGCATTGAACAGGGAAAGTTAGGCTTATCCTAATAGGTGCCTTATGCGATGGAAAGATGAAGGGAATGAAAGGTCCCACCGGGCCTGCCAAATCTGTGAGACTCTTTTTTGGGTTGATTTTATTATTCTTTGATTTTGAAAAAATCTTTGTCGGATTTGAAAATCTTTAGAGAAATCTTAATTTAAAAAGAGAGTTTTGAGTTTTGAAAATATATTCTCTTTTTTTTTTAGGCAGACTTTTAGGATTAATCTTTAAAGTCTAAATGACTTCTGGATCAACTATCGATCTGTGTTCTTGACCTCTCCCCACTGACTTCGGTCAGTGTTAATTACATCAATCAAAGATTGGTAATCCTTGATTAACCATCCAAATAAGACTTAAAATAAATAGAAAACAAGTAGGAGTTGAATGCAGCATACACGTCATTTTTTGTTCTTTTTTTTTTATAAGGGGGATTCTATAGATATCCTCTAAAAGATACTTAAAGGATCTTGAAATTCTCACAAAAGAGTGAATAGTTTGAGAAAGATTCCTAAAAATATCCTTTAAGTATCATTTAAGAAGATGTATGATTATTTGGGCAACATGTCCTTTCATTTAAAATCTTTTGAAAGACATAGACTGCTTAAAGGATATTCTTAATTAATGAGGCATGAAGGCCGCCATATAATTAAGAATATTCTTTAATGGTCTTTCAACCAAAGTATAAATGAGCCACAACTTAATGATTAATCTATTAATATAAAATAACCAGTTTAATTAATAGTTGCCCCATCGATATAAAATGAACAAAGAAATATGTTTATTGGTCCATCTATTAATAGGATAATCACGACTTCGTAGCCTGACCCCCAGTTAAAACAGAACCATAAAAGACACTGATTATACCTATTGATAAGGATGGATCAATAGTCATAAATTTTGGTCACTCTACCAATAAGAGTGAACCATTGATCAAGTGGTCAATCCACCAATATGATAGAACCACTAAGTTTAGGCCATTCAAACAATATGAATGAACCTAATTTTTTTTTTGTTATTTGAAAAGAAAGAACTTAGTTAACCAATCGATATGGAAGGGCCAAGTTGATTTAATTGGTTGAGTAACAAATTTGTTAATTTGATTTATTGATTGATTAATCAATAATTTTAACTTGATTAGTTAAATTAATTGATTGATTTAATTTAATTAATTGATTGGTTAATTAATTAACTTAATTGATTGATTATAACACTTTAACTTAATCAGTTAAATTAATTGATTAATTTAACAAGTTTTATTAATTTAATTTATTGAATAATTAATTAACAGATTTTTTTAACTTAATTTAATTGATTGCGTAATAATTTAACAAATTTTGATTGAATTACTTGATTGATTAACAAATTTTGTCAATTTAATTAATTGATTAAATAACTTAACTTAATTGGTTGAAATCTTATTGATTTAATTAATTAATTAACATATTTTGTTAATTTAAACGATTAATTAAATAACAATTTAATTTGATTTGTTGAAATCTTGTTGATTAAGTTGATTAACATATTTTTGATAACTTAATTGATTGATTAAATACCAATTTAACTTAATTGGTTGATTAACAACTTAATTTAACTAGTTGATTGGTGGATTAACAAAGTTGTTACATTAGTTGATTGACTAGAAACTTAATAAATTAACTTAATTAATTAAATTAACCGATTGATTAACAAATTTTATCAACTTAATTGACTAATTGTTTAATTAATTAACTTAATTAATTAAATTAATTGGTTAATTAACAAATTCATTGATTTCATTACTTGAATTAATTGGTAGACTAAGTTTATTATCTTAGTTAGTTAAATTAATTGGTTGGTTCAATTAATTAACTTAATTGGTTAACATATTTATTAATTTAATTAATTAAATTAATTTGATTGACTAATTAGCATATTTTTAGTATACCAAATATTATGGACTAACTATATTTATTATTTATTTATTTTATTCAAACTATTTTTTTTTATTAATATTGTCAATCAACCAATATGGAAGAATCATTATATATTTTTAAGATATTATTTTTTATTTTATCATTTTTAATTTATTTTATAGAATGGCCTACCAATCGATATGATAGAATCATTATTTTTTTAATTAATTATTTTTTATTTTATCATTTTTTAATTTATTTTATTGAATGACTTACCAACTAATATAGTAGAATCATTATTTTTAATTTATTTATTTATTTTTATTTTCTATTTAGTTTTAGATAGCCAACCAACTGACATGGGAGGACCATTAATTTAATTTTTTACTTTTATTTTATATTTTATTTTATTTAATAATCATTAATTTTATTATCCACTTTTTTTATTTTCTATTTTTTTGTTTTATTTAGGAATCATTAACTTTATCAACTTTTTTTTTTACTTTATTCAGGAATTATTAGTTTTATTTCTATTTTATTTAATAATTATTAATTTTATTACCTTTTTATTTTTTGTTTTTTTATTTCATTTAATGGCCGACCAACCGATATGGTAGAACCATAATTTAAACTTTATCCCTTATGTTTTTTTTATTTCAGAATTGCTAATTTTTATTATCTTTTTATCTTATTTTTATTTTTTGTAAGAATCATTAATTTTATCATTTTTATATTTTCTATTTTTTTTATTTTATTTAAAATTATTATCTTTTTATTTTTTTCTTATTTTTAATTTCGTAGCCAGACCAAACAATATGATTAAACCAGTATTTAAACTTCATTTACTCTTATTATTTTCTGATTTTTATTTTAATTTTATGACCGACCAACCGATATGGTAGAACCAAAATTTGAATTTTATTTATTTTTACCATTTTCTAATTTTTAGTTTTATGGCCGACCAACCGATATGGTAGAACCAAAATTTAAATTTTCTAATTTTTATTTGATGGCCGGCCAACCGATATGACAGAACCATCTTTTATTTAATTTTCTGATTTTTTTTATTTGATGGCCGACCAACCAATATGGCAGAACCATCTTTTATTTAGTTTTACACATGAAAATTAATCTACAAATAAAACATAAGTGTAAACTTTATTTCTTGTAAAAATAAAATACAAGCCTAAACAAACTAGACTTTCTCTTCTTCTTTTTCCTTCTTTCTTGCAGGTTCGCAGACGGGAGCTTGGAGGCCTGCGGCAGGGAGCTTGGAGGCTTGCGGCAAAGAGGCCCCCGGTTCCAAGGTAAAGAAGCCCCAAGGCTGCCCTGGATCCCAGTGCCAAGAAACTCCACCGGCAGCCTCCTCCAAGCTCCCCCGGTTGCCCCCTGCCGCAGGCCTCCAAGCTCCCTGCCGTAGGCCGCCAAGCTCCCGTATGCGAACCTACAAGAAAGAAGGAAAAAGAAGAGAAAGTCTAGTTTGTTTTACCTTGTATTTCATTTTTACAAAAAATAAAATTTACAAACATGTTTTATTTGTACATTAATTTCCATGTGTAAAATTAAATAAAAGATGATTTTGTCATATTGGTTGGCCGGCCATCAAATAAAAAAAAAATCAAAAAATTAAAAGATGGTTCTGCCATATCGGTTGGCCGGCCATCAAATAAAAACTAGAAAATTTAAATTTTAATTCTATCGTATCGACTGGTCGGCCATAAAACTAAAAATCAGAAAATAATAAAAATAAATAAAGTTCAAATTTTGGTTCTACTATATCGGTTGGTCGGCCATAAAATTAAAATAAAAATCAAAAAATAATAAAATTAAATGAAGTTTAAATAATGGTTTAGCCATATTGTTTGGTTTGACCACGAAATTAAAAATAAGAAAAACAACAGAAAATAGAAAGATAATAATTTTAAATAAAATAAGAAACATAAAACATAAAAATGTGAAAATTAATGATTCTTATATAAAATAAAAATAAAATAAAAAGATAATAAAAACCAGCAATTTAAAAAAAAACATAAGGAATAAATTTTAAATTATGGTTCTACCATATCAGTTGGTCGGCCATTAAATGAAATAAAAAAATAAAAAATAATAAAATAATAAAACCAATAATTCTTAAATAAAACAGAAATGAAACTAATAATTCCTAAATAAAACAAAAAAAGAGATGATAAAGTTAATGATTCTTAAATAAAACAAAAAAAACAGAAAATAAAAAAATAGGATAATAAAATTAATGATTATTAAATAAAAAAACAAAAAAAATCAAAAATCAAATTAATGGTCCTCTCATGTCAGTTTGTTGGCCATCTAAAAATTAAATATAAAACAAAATTAAATAAATTAATTAAAAATAATAATTCTACTATATTAGTTGGTAAGTCATTCAATAAAATAAATAATAAATAATAAATTAAAAAATAATAATTCTACTATATTGATTGTAGACCATTTAATAAAATAAATTAAAAATGATAAAATAGAAAATAATAAGTTAAAAATATATAATGATTTTTTCATATTAGTTGATTAACTATATTAATAAAAAAAAATTGAATAAAAAAATTAAATAATAAACATGGTTATGTCATAATATTTGATAAACTAAAAATCTGCTAATTAATTCAATTAATTAAATTAATAAATATGTTAACCAATTAAGTTAGTTAATTCAACAAAACAATTAATTTAACTAACTAAGATAATAAACTTAGTCTACCAATTAATTCAAACAATCAAATCAACAAATTTGTTAATTCACCAATTAATTTAACTAATTAAATTAATTCATTAAACAATTAATCAATTAAGTTGATAAAATTTGTTAATCAATCGATTAATTTAACTAATTAAGTTAATTTGTTAAATTACTAATCAATCAACTAATGTAACAACTTTGTTAATCAACCAATCAACTAGTCAAATTAAATTGTTAATCAACTAATTAAATTAAATTAGTACTTAATCAATCAATTAAGTTACCAAAAATATGTTAATCAACTTAATCAACAAAATTTCAACCAATCAAATTAAATTATTATTTAATTAATCATTTAAGTTAACAAAATATGTTAATTAATCAACTAAATTAATAAGATTTCAACCAATTAAATTAAGTTGTTACTTAATCAATCAATTAAATTAACAAAATTTATTAATCAATCAAGTAATTCAATCAAAACTTGTTAAATTGTTACACAATCAATTAAATTAAGTTAACAAAAATCTATTAATTAATTATTCAATCAATTAAATTAACAAAACTTGTTAAATTAATCAATTAATTCAACTGATTAAGTTAAAATGTTATAATCAATCAATTAATTAAATCAATTAAGTTAATTAATTAACCAATCAATCAATTAAATCAAATCAATCAATTAATTTAACTAATCAAGTTAAAATTCTTAATTAATCAATCAATAAATCAAATTAACAAATTTGTTACTCAACCAATTAAATCAACTTGACCCTTTCATACGGATTAGTTAACTAAAGTCCTTTTTTTCAAATAATAACAAAAAAATCAGGTTCATTCATACTGGTTGAATGACCTAAACTTAGTAGTTCTATCCTATTGGTAGATTGACCACTTGATCAATGATTCACTCTTATTGGTAGAGTAACCAAAGGTTATTATTATTGATCCATCCCTATCAATAGGTATAATCAGTGCCTTTTATGGTTCTGTCTTAACTGGAAGTCAGACTACGAAGTCGTGATTATCCTATTAATAGATGGACCAATAAGAATATTTGTTTGTTCATTTTATATCCATGGAACAACTATTAATTAAAGCGGTTATTTCATACTAATGGATTCATTAAGTTCTGGTTCATTTATATTGATTAAATGACCTAAAATAATTTTGTGGTTCCTTCATATTAGTTGAAGGACCATTAAAGAATATTCATAATTATGTGGCGGCCTTCATGCCTCATCAATTAATGATATCTTTTAAGCAGTCTATGTCTTTCAAAAGATTTCAAATAAAAAGACATGTTGCCCAAATAATCCTCCATCTTCTTAAAGGATACTTAAAGAATAATTTTCAGGAATCTTCCTCAAACTATTCACTCCTTTGTGACAACTTCAAGATCTTTTAAGTATCCTTTAGAGGATATCTATGGAATCCTCCTTATAAAAAACAAAAAAAAAACAAAAAATGACTTGTATGCTGCATTCAACTCTTACTTGTTTTCTGTTTATTTCAAGTCTTATCTGGATGGTTAATCAAGGGTTACCAATCTTTGATTGGTATAATTAACACTGACCGAGGTCAGTGGGGAGAGGTCAAGAATACGGATCCATAGTCGATCCAGAAGTTATTTAGACTTTAAAGATTAATCCTAAAAGTCTGCCTAAAAGAAAAAAGAACATATTTTCAAAACTCAAAACTCTCTTTTCAAATTAAGATTTCTCTAAAGATTTTCAAATCCGACAAAGAGTTTTTCAAAATCAAAGGATAATAAAATCAACCTAAAAAAGGGAGTCTCACAGTAGTTGAATAAAGTCATATTTCAACTCAACTATTTGTTTTGTGACCAGGTTGACGTAATGACTAATCATCTAAGAAGAGTATTGGAACTACACGTACATGGCTCCCATTGCAACCCCATGGCCAACAGCATATAAGAACATACCAAGCTGCTCCGTCGCTGTCACATGGCGCGAGTCCCTCAAAAGCCCGTGGCTCACAAGTAGGTCACGGAGTCCTAAGAACATTGAAGGGTGCACTCGAAACATCTGGTAAAATCTTTCGCCATGCCCCTCTAATATCTCGTGATTTAGATGTGGCCGGATAGAGTAAAGTTATACATAGGTTTCCATACTCGTGGAATGTACTCATTCTCAATGTGCTCTATAATTGTGTCCTCACTCACATTGAACAGTTCTTCATCCTCTTACAAGAACTCCAACATAAGAGCAAGAAATTATACATGGAAGACATTATAATAAGTAGGACACAGTGTTACAAAAAACATGCTCATTCAGCCAATACATAGAAAAGAAAGTACTTAACATACATACTGCAAATACAACCTAGAAACTTCTGATGGACATAACTAAGACAATAACTAAGATCATGAGAAGGATGAGTACAATCACACACGAGAGTATCATTACAACAAATGTCTGCCACTCAAAGTGGGTAGTGCGTGTAGATGAGGCGGGTGTGCTTGCAACTAGTTGGTCGGATGTGGATGGCAATGCGTAATAGTGAGAAACTTTTCTTCGCCTTTTTGCACATTGTGGGACAATACCATACAACACACTCTCGACCTCCTCAATTGAGTGCAAGCCCTTGTAACAGGCCCCCGGATACCCATTAACTTGGGCAAAGCATTCAGGCCAACTAAAATACACCTCTGGCTCACGACCAACCCAGACCACAACATTTGTACCATTCCACACCTACAAAGATGTCAAATGTCTGCATTTACTTGGGTGAGTACTAGCAGGAATAAAAGAGATAAACACAACATGTACAAATAAGAACATAATAAGGTACAAATACTAGGTCCAAGAAAATACATAAGGCACAAATATAAGGTCCAAAATAAGAACATAAGGTAGATAACAACAAGTCAGAGAGAGTACATAATCCCACACATTAGCTCGTGTGGTGCAACATCCACATTATGTTCTCCTCATGGCCGAGAACTATAGATAATCCTCGATTTCCCAGATCTTTGAAGAGATCCAAGGACGTGACGAACGGACTTGGATGTATGCCAGGAACTTGTCGCAAAGCGTCCACGCATTCCTTCATTGAAGGGATATGTTCCTGCCCGTGATGACAGCGATGTCCTCAATTGCCTTTCCCTTGGACCTGTTGGATGAGGACCAATGCTTCTTGCGCGGGGAGTTCACTTCGGTGTCGGAGGCCATGGTTCATTTTTAGGGTGGAGGAGAGGAAGGCAAGTTTTAGACGGAGATACCCATGAGAAACTCATCATTCTACTGTGGATATTGAAGTCCGGCAAGAAACTCATCGACATGTGTGGGCTGTGACTGACTGTGCATAGTGTAGTTAGTATTATATTGATCATGGGTGTCAGCATGCACATTGCATCTACGATGGGTTGCCTCAGCATTTGGACCGTAGCTGTGATGTTGCCTGCTAGGTAGTCCATCTTGGTCTTAAAGGGGAAGGTCTTGACTTTGAGGCATTCGTACTATGGATGTGACCGAAAAAAGATGAAAAAGAGGGTGTATGAGTCCATGGGTCGCACCATTGTATCTACATAAAATGAGACTTCATCAAGGAAGATGTTTACCGAAAGGTGCCCTCCCAGGACTCGTCAACCCCAGGGACAAGCACCTTGATTACGTCATCCCATCCCAAACTAGACCTTTGGTCACACAAGTCACGCAAATAGTTGTAATATCGTTTAAGGGTTTTGTATCAATTTTTCAAATTCTCACTTTTGAAGTTCATATAGGTTGCAGCATTAAAGGCGGACACCATTTCACGCCAGACCTCGAGCTTAAAGGTTCCCTCGATGTAGTTATTGTCATCAAACTGCTCCATCAAGAGACCTATGAGGACCCGATCTTGGGCCTTGTTCCAGTTTGAAGCTCGATTGCCCCAAGCCTTCTTCTCCTCGGAAGATGCGCGTTTCGTTCTGCCACCTTTAATATGAGGCCAAAGAAAAACCAAAAAAAACAAGGAGAAACATAGTCTAATCACAGTTGTGGTTTTAAATGAAAGACAATCATGCATGTGGTAAGAAATTTACTACAAAGTACTCAAATTGATTGTGCGACAAGAAGTCAGAAATGGGGGCCGGAGCAAAACATATCACTGCTAGACATGGTTCTTGACCGTTTTCTCGCCCTCCTTAGATGACTATTTTCCAAAGCAAGCACAAGGCGAGGGCAGCCATTAGTGCAGGAAGTCAATAATCAAGTAGAAACCAAGCTCAAATATAAAGTTGCATTAGTAGGATGTAGAGAAAAAGGCGCTGAATTTTGAAAGCCAAAATATGAATTTTGATTAAGAAAAATATGACAGAACGGTAGAACATAAAATTGGATTAAGTTATGTTGTCATTCGATCAAAAAACGTGTACTACAGGTGCCTCCGGATAAGATCTATAGACCACAACATGGCACCCCTAATCGCATATTCTTTAAAACATGTTTAGAAATAGAGCATGTGATATCTCAACATATATGTGAGCAGGTGAATGCAAAATAGCAAATCATCATGATAGGCTACTTGCAATGCATGTTGATACATGCAAAAGTATAATGGGGATGGCATGTTAACATTCTGAATGCCATTTAAACTAAGGTGAAAGACAACCCCATGACCTAGATAAATGCTAAGATATAACATTGTGAATGCCTCAAAAGTCATACGAACACATGAACCCAGAAAATGTCACAAGTGGAAATCAAGTAAATCAATTACAACAGTAGGTATGCAACATGTCATATGCTAAAAAATGACCAGCAAAGCACATGAATAAGCCCTGATTCGGGATGTTGGATGATGGTATTTTCACCGGAGAAGCAAGATGACAGAGTAGTAATCGATCATAAGGCAGAATGAACATGCAACCCTCAGTCGAAGTTAAATTAGATAAACATGAACAACAGAGATGCAGCGTTCCAGGCATGGGTGGGGACCTAGATGAAAATGCAAGAAGAGGGCCATAAGAACTCACAGTAGGCGGCAGTTACATAAAAATGAAATTTCAACCAAACAGTGTAGCATGTTTCGTTTGTGAAAAACCCCCAAGAAACCACATGAATGAGCCCTGGTTTGGGATGTGGGAAGACCATCTAGGTTGGATGGATAGAGTAGCAGCCAATGGTTCAAGATGTGGGAAGTCTTGGTTCGGGACAGAGTAGCAGCCGATGTTCAGGGACGAATGCATGCATCAGAGCAGCAGCCGATCCTCATGGTGCATCAAAAAGTTTCAATAATTTCACTTCCAACAGAAATCACAAGATAGGGCAAGGGTTGAGGAAATCCAACCAGAGTAGGTTTGTGGCGACAGGGCTTGCGTTGGAGGAGGAAGAGGACGCTGGATTTCCCCCACCACTTCCACCTGGCTGGAGAGGGATGCACAGCAGACCGGAGGAGCACCAACATCTGCCTCTTGCATCGCCAGATCGAGTGGGGAGAGCGCCACCTCCTTTTATCAAAGAAGCATGAGACAGGGGGCATCAGGTGATGTGCCCAAACACTGCACAAAAGGGGGGAGCTCCCGTGATGCGTCTAGGGAAAGCAGGAGAGGGCATGCGGCTCCCCTTTTTGACCACCTGCAAGAAGGGCCTTGGTGGGTGGACTTGTGAGGACGGCTGGCTTAACCGCGATGGCGGAGCTCGCGAGGAGGGCATAAAGGCACGGGTCCCTAGAGAAGGGGGTCGATCACAGGCGGGGATGGCGGGGCGAGCAAGGCGAACGACATAGCACAGGGTGCTGAGATGAGGGATGGAGCACGGGGGGCGATGGTAGAGCTCACCAGATGGCAAAACGGTGCAGCCGACTGGAGACAGGGGCTCGATCACGGGCGGCGATGGCGTCACAAGCGAGGAGGACAACACGGCACAGGGATGGGGCTGATCGCAAGGAAGAAGGGATGCGCCAGCAATTGGGGAGGGGAGAGAGGGGGCATGGGGACGACCAATTCCTCCTTGGAACTAGGGATTCCAGGATCCCATAACCCAGTTAAACCGGGGTGGAAAGCCACTATAGCGCCGAATAGGGGTTCCCCTCCACCAAACCCGAATGGGGACCTAAACCGAGTATTCCGAGCCTTATTCCACTAACAAATCGGGCCCAAGGGTATTCCTTTGATGGCTTGAAGCAAGGTTTGCCGGTCAACAAGGAAAGTAGGACTGGGAGTCGAGAATTTAATGTCAATGAACTTAGCTTTGTTGGGAAAGTGGTTATGGGACTGTTGTCTCAAGATATGCAGATATGAACGACAATTGTTAGAGCTAGATATTATGATCGTCATGGGAAATTTTATTTGTTCAACAGGAATCCGACTTTCATATCTCCTGTTTGGAAAGGTTATTTTACAATGTTCAACATGGATGCTCAAATATGTCAAGGTCTGCATAGGGAATGGTCAAAACACTTACTTTTGGCATGACAGATGGATGGGAGAATCAGTTTTGAAGGACAGATTTCATTCAATTTTCCTTTCAGCAATGCACAAATGGGCAACTGTCCGAGAGACGTATTAGTATGAGGGGGGAAACGTACAATGGAATATCATTCTTAGGAGGAATTTGAAAGATCAAGAAGTAGAGGATGTTGTTGCATTGTTAGATCTGCTGTCACAAGTTAAGGTTAGTCCACATGAGAGTGATGAAGCAGTTTGGCAAAAGAATAATGGGAGTTTTTCAATGAAATCTCTCCACACTTTGATAGAAGAGGAGTTGCCTCCTTATCCTTCTTACCATAAGGTGTGGAAGATCAAATCTCCATTGAAAGTCAAAGGACTTATGTAACTACTCTTCCAGAGAACACTTATCACAAAGGTCTATATAAGAAAATGGAGACCGGATACCGAGCTGCAATGTTGCTTCTGTGGCAGTCCAAATGAAGATGTGGATCACCTTTTTATTCAATGTGAAATAGCTCGGGAGGTCTAAAGAATTGTAGCTGATTTTGTAGGTGTACAGATGTCGGATTTTTTTCAGAAGACATAGGATCATAAGAGGAAATAACATTCAAAATAAGGTTCTACTTATACTTCCTCATGCAGTGTGTTGGAGTATATGAGGCAAAGGAACGATTGTTTATTTAAAGGCATAATAGGCCCTAAAGCATAAGAAGATTTGACTCGTTGGTGTCAATTGAGTGGTCTGTAGACTTTTGTTGCTCTTCATGGGGCTTTTGGGCTAATAGGTTTCATGTTACGCCAATTACACTCCATGTTCTGAAAAATAATTACCATCCAGAAAGAGGGAAAAAATGGAGTTTTTGTCTAAAGAAATGCATTAACAAACAGTAAATGTATAGAACCCTTCAACGAGATAGAGATAGTGCTCTTTCAAATCTCTCGAGTTTCCCTTTTGTATCATTGAAGTAGGTTTCTTTTGGGTATTCTAGCAGACGATTGGGCTAAGTTTATAAAGACCTTGTAGTCAGTCAAGGTTTTGTTTTGATGCTTTTTTTATATTTTGTAAGTGGACGAATCTCTCCTCTACTGCATCGGATGTACTACCTCTCTTTAGTTTAATAAAATTTTCTTCAAGAAGAGAAAGAGAGAGAGAAGTATAATAAAGAGAAGTACAATAAACAAGATTAACTCGTTTTGATTGGTAAATTCCCAAAACAAGAAAACGTGCGTGTGAACATAGAAATAAAAGGGCAAATGTTGAGTAAAAAATTATACAAAGCTATATACCATATACTAGTAGATACTAAGTGCTGCTATTTTGATTAATTCAAAGTCCTTTAGACAATTAATTCCGCTTTCTTAAAAATATCATGAACATTTCTTGTAGGTTGAGTTCCTTTTTCAAAAAAAAAGATAGAATAGTCAGAACATTTAAGATTCTTCATTGGATCATAAAAGCCCACTCTCTGAAGATATCTCCCTTCCTTTTGGGATCAAACATCAATTGCAATGATTCGGTAGATGGCTCATTGGGATAGACAAGCAACCCCTCCCCCTTTTCCCCAGAACGTGTAGGAGGTTTTTTCCTCATATGGCTCATGCTCAAGCAAGAAAGAATGATTCTAAAATGATCGATTCAATTTAATAAAATTTAATTTTTTTACTTTTTAAATAATATAATATTAGTATTTTATTATAATTATAACTAATTATTTATATTTATATAATTTATCATATTTATATCTTTATCATTATATAAGACATATTTATATATAATTTACTATTTATCTAATAACTTAATTATGTAATAATTTAATTTATTATTTATATAGTAATTATATTTATTATATATAAATAGTAACTTATATATAAATAGTTATTATATATAACTTATTATATAATTTAATTGTTTATTTATATAGTAATTTAGTATCTATATAGTAATTATATTTAGTAATTATATTTATTAATATTATATATAGAGAGAGGCGAGATATTAGGGATCAAGAGGGCTTGGCACAATCTTAATCATGGGATTGGGGTAGTAGGGGCACGGATATTGGGTAAATGGGTAACTAGTTAACCTAATGCCTCCTGCTTTGGAACCGTTAACCCAACAGGCCTAAAACACCCGGTGAACAATGGAGAAGGGGTATGTTGTGGCCCCTGTGGGCCAATCCTGCTCTTTTCCTTGTCCAGATCTGCCAAACCAGCCCAATCTGGGGCTGATGTGGCAAAGGGATAGGCAAATGGCAGCATGGGGCCGGATTAGTCAGAATAACACCCGATAGAATTGGCCAATCTGATCTGATTCTTGGAACCTTACAGAAGAATTTGTATGTAAGTCGATTGGGCTAACGAGTAAATGTGGCTTGCTAGGAACTGACCTAAGTTCATCACATCGAATTACATAGCAGAATCAATCAGATGATCAATTATAAAGGGACAAGTAGGCTGCTTATCAGGGCTCAAGCAAATTTTTAGTGAAATTCAATAAACTACTTTGGTTATTTTATTGTTCCAAACTACTATTTTAATGAAACTTGGATTGAAGGTAGAAATAAGAACTGGCTTATAATTTCTTCCGCAAAGCTCAGATGGTGGAAGACAGACACTTTTGGGACATACCTCTCAAAGAGATATTCAGAACAGACACGAGCATATTGCTATATAAGAGGATAAATATTAAAGGATGAATCAAGTCATTCAGGCTAAACTTCTTAGGATAACAGGAATCACAAAGGGCAGTCCGATGCCACGAGGCGCCCGATATCGTGGGTTCTGGGAAAAGTCAATTGTATGCAGCCTTACCCTTGCTTTTTGCAAGGATGCTGTGTTGGGATTTGAACCTGAAATCTCCAGGTCACAATGATGTAAACTTGCCTCTTAGAATAATAGACATCTTATGTTTAAACACACTCCACATAAGAAGATTTTAGGGGATATTATGAAAAGATGCTGAAACATATAGTTGTCAAGGCAATTTAGCAAACCTCAACAAACCCGAGATCAACCCCCCTCCCCAAGATGAACCCGAGATCCGGTATGGCAAACCTTGGACCCCAAGTACGCCTTGGGTTGCCTTACTGCCTTGACAACTTTGTGAAACATCATTTTTTTTTTTCCAAAGAAGGTGAATTGTACCACCAATTTTATTCTGAGAATAAATAGTGGAAGTACAATGGAATGGAAGAGGAGAGATTTCTCTCCCACAACTACAAAAAAAACTGCCAAAAACTACTATCACCTTACAACATTAATTGTGTTAAAAGATAAATAAATAAATAATCACCAAAACAGCAAACTCTGCTTCCAACTACAGGAAGATCTATTCTCTGCTTGACTTAGCTTTCCTACGCAAAGATGGTTTCCTAGAAGGTCCATGCTCCAGATTTTTGGTGGACTCAGAATCTGCTATTGTCTTTCCATAGTTTCCACAGTTGACCTGCTTGATTCATAGAAACTTGCAAGCCCAGTGTTGTTGCATGTTGAACTAGCTCTTCATTATTCCAGTGAGAAATAAATCAGAGGGATTTGAGGACTTATTACTCTTTCATTCCTGCAAGTAATATTCTTCTTCATTTTACAACTCAGCACAGTATTTGGAGAAGAGGAAGTATTTTGAATTTTCCTTTCCAGAATCCCTTTTGATGACATGGATCTATCAATGAGATCACAACAGCTGGCACTTTGATTTGAATTTGAAGTTGATACAGCTGGCTCCCTAATAAGCTGCTGCTCCTTGCCTTGCAGTGGCGTGATCTCCAGAATAGTGCCATGGAAATCTTGCCTTACTTTGGGAATAAATCTTGAATTTGAATTTGAATTTGAATTCGAGACAGCTGGTTCCTTGTTGACTGGTGCTCATTTCCTTGCAGTGTCGTGATCTCTGGCGTTTCATGGAAGTCTTCCCTTCCTTGGGTTATAGATCCTTGGGATATTTCAGAATCCCTCAATGCATGCCAAGACCTCCTGCTGTACATCTGGAGAGTGGATGATAGGAATCCAAGACCAACACGCCACTGTGTTACCCATGATGGAGTGTCTACTGCCGTCGGAGAGTCGTTCCGACTTCACTGTGGTTTGGAAACTCACCAGAGCTCGTCTAATGCGTAGCTTATTATTAGACGAGTCAGTAGATATTTTTTTCAACCCATTTGAGGCTCGTTAGGTCTTTTTATATTTTTTAGGAATTTTCCGTGTGATTTTTGCACTATTTTTTCATGTTAAGGGTATTTTGGTCTAAAATAAAGTTTAGGGAGTCATTAGGATTTATTTTCTTTTTAAATACATTTGTAAGACATTTTTATTTTTCAAGAGGATATTGCTGCAAGTTTTGTTTACTTTCTAGAGTTTTTCTCTGTGACGAAAAAGACGACCTTACAACGAGGTCAAACCTGCCCTGCAATGGGGTCGGGTGTGACACCCTAACTGCCGATGCGACGCCGGAAGCCTCCCACTGTCAGTGCAACACCGGTGGTCTCTCCAACCCCCTTCTCCTTCGTCGTGCCCCATCAAATTTGGTATCATAGCCTAATTTGATCCCCATCGCTCCACCACCGTTCCACCGCCACGGTGCCGCCATTGCCACCGCCACACTGCCCTTCTCTCTTTTATTCCTTATCTCTCTCTCTCTTCCCCTACGATTGTTTCGGGTGCCGTGAACATTAAACAGTATTGGGTGAACAGTTCCCACGGTACTGTTCACCGTGAACAGTACCCACGGTACTGTGGCACACACAATAGCGGCCCTATTTGTGCTGTTTCACTCTATTTTGCACGATGTCCGTGCTGCCAGCGTGCCATCAACATGCCGCTCCACCAACCCGCCATCAATTGTCATTGTCGCTGCCACGGCATTGATCATGTCACTAGTGTAAGGTCCGTGCACCGACCGTAACTGTCCCTACCATTGCCTGTGTCCATCACTCGTGGATAACACTATCGTCATTCGTTCGTCATTGGTGACCTATCCGCGCCGCTACTTGTGTTTTTCATCCATGAGCAACGCCGTCGACCTTCCCACATTGTATACAACATGACTTATTCAGTCTTCTACATTGGGGTTATGTTGCGGCATGGTTTGTCTTATCGTACCGGATTAGGCCAACTCGTATGAGTCGACTCGTATCTTGGCCTACCTAAGTCATTGGCACGCTTGCTTGACTCGTACAAGTCGGCGCGATCCAACACAATACAACCCTAATTCGACACAATAGGCACTGAAAAATGTGGGTTTTGGTCTGTTGCATTCTGTCTTACACGTAGAGATTTTAGTTATGTGCCTTTGTTTAACAATGAATATTGGGGACAGGCTTGTGCACTTAAAGTGGAGTGGAGATATTATGGTTGTATATGAATACAAGGATCAACAGATGTAAGAGGATCTATATCAGTATATCTAAATTAACTCCTAATGTTGCACATTGGGGCTTGACAACTTTACTTCATTGATACACATCATGTGCCTTTATCTATTCAAAATGCTCCTACTGACGGAAGCAAGTATGCATATACTTACTAAGACTTGATCTCTTAGTGTCCATGTACATTGTTCGAGTTTGGTATTACACTTATATTATTTTGAAGGTTATGCATGCATGCAAGTACTCATTGACAAGCACACGCATGTGCAAATGCACATACATATGCATGCACATACACATGCGAGCATATACTGAAGCTTTGTTCATCAATTTGGAATTTAAAGAAGTACTTTTCTTTGTAAGGACCCAAATGTGCAAATCTTTTTCTGGTAATCCCTGCCTCTTACAAGGGTGAGCCACTAGCCAAGGGAAATATCAACTACAAGAACAAGAGTCAAGACCAGCCAGGACAAACATCAAAGGAAGAGAGATTAAGGGTCAAAATAAGAACGGCTGGGTAAAGATCAAAGAACGAAGGATTAAGAGTCAGAAACTAAGTTTCTGATCATGGATCAATCTCCAAAACTTGGACTATACATACATACATATATATAAGCAGAACATGCATGATTCAGCTATTTCCTTTATGAATAAGCAACCTGAATGTGTTTATGGTTGAAGCAGGATGTAGATGAGCCCTATTGAGACTAGTGTTTACATTGGCCCACCCTCTTACGAATTCAAATGTTTTTAGCTCTGGTTTCCTTAACACTAGTATGATGAGATGTTGTTGGCTAGCTGTTAGCTCAAATATAATTATCAGTAATAGCCAATGTTTAAATTCTATTGGAATATGAATTCATTTGTTTTACATTGTTATATAAAAGACATCTGCATTTTTAGTGGGATAATTTCATATAAACTATCCTTACATGCAAAATATCAAGTATGCCACTCTTAGTTACCCAATATCACATATACCATCCATATAAAAATAAACAATAAAAAATGTCATTGCTCTTACTCTCGGTCTTCTTAACCAAATTAGACCTACTCAAAGCTTTAACCAAGGTAGGAAAAGACTGTTATACCCTTTCCTTGACCCCACTCACTCTCCCATGTCGTTATCATCTCCAGAAAAGGGAGTGCTGATAGAGTGTTGGGAGAGGAGAGAGTGGCTAGGAAGAAGGGGAGTGCTGGGAGAGGAGAGATTGTTCCCAGCATTTTGTAGTAGAACAACATCAACATTGGGACATTCTAGTCATATTGCCCTCTTGCCAGCTATTAGCCATTACATTCTAACCATTATAGGGCATATTCCTAGCATCTTCCAACGATCACAAACAGATATTAACTTCAGTGGCATTTTTGATAGTATGTTCTTATAAGGAAGGTATATGTGAAATTGTGTAACTATGAATGGCATAGTTAAGAATGGTATACATGAAATTATTCCTTTGTGTCCAATTTTATTTGTTAGCATGTTATCATATTGTTTCAAGTTTGTGCTCCAAAGATCTAAATCAAAGTTGGGATCATTACATTACGACAGTATTAAGCTAGTCAACAACATTACTGGCTAATGCCATTAGATCAAACCAACGCAAAACATTGTTCAACAATACAAAATCACAATACCTAGACCTTAATGATGCATGGATCTTATAATCTGATGTGTTGATTTGAGTCCACATGGTTGTTTCCCACAATCAATGGTCTACTACTAATCTTCCAACATAAAGGGTCATCTGATACATCAATGAACTTGATGGAACAAGTATATTATGGGCAGTTGAATTTTGCTGAATGGTAAACTAGATTGTGGGAACTAAAGAGGCAACACAAAGGGTCAATGTATATATATATATATATATATATATATATATATATATATATATAGTGTGTATATATATGTATATATATATATATAGTGTGTATATATATGTATATATATATATATACATATATATACACACACATATCTATCTATCTATCTATCTATATATATATATATATATATATATATATATATGTATACACACACACACACACACACACACACATATATATATATACATATGTATATATATATATATACATATATATACATATATATATATATACATATATATACATATATATACATATATATATATATACATATATATACATATATATATATATATATATATGTATACACACACACACACACACACTTAAAGAGGATCGAATTTTCCCTTAGAAATTTGATCTGCATTGAGTCATTGCCAATCATGATCCAAATTGGGCAATCTGGATTGAGATTACTGACTTCACAAATCATGCTACATGTACCTTTTTAGGAAAATTCACCATATTTTGATTTTGAAATAATCCTCCACAAATAAAATGGTCCAATGTCGTCGTCAACAGATTACTTGGAAAGTGCAGCATTTCCAGAATTTTAGAGATGGCATTGATTAGTCTTTCGTAACAAAATTGGCATGTAGGTTCCAACTGCAGCATGCCAATGATACTCCAATTCATACTAGGTCACAATACATTTCATCTGAGATACAACTATATTTGGAATTTGGTGAACAGTCTTAACAGCAGAGATGAAACAGTATATTCTTTTCTTTGGGCCCATAGTATCTTCTCAATTTAATGTTGGATAGCTAGACAATCTATCAACTCTTACTGATCAGAATTCTGGCACCTATGATGAGAATTTGGAAGCTTAACTGGGAGTTTCATGGGTGAGGGATGTAGTTTATTATGGATTCCACTTGTTAGCATAGTGTGGGATCTGCAAACATTTTAACAAAGGAGTGGGCTTTGTAGAGAGATAACATGCTGCTGAGGAGGGAAATGACTCTACTTAACTGTCTTGGACGAGTATTTGGCACCCCTTTGTAATTGACTTGAGGCAAGCAACTAGTTAGAAGACTTGGCCAAGCCCTTGGATCCTCTGTTCGATGTAGCCAGTTTTGATACTGATAGGATTAAATTTACGATGGATGATAATAACAATGATGACATTAATGGCACATTACCTTAGATTCTTACCACCATAGGTGGTTTATGTCCCTTAAATACATCTATCCAAATCACATTGTCCATATTTAATGGCTCCATATTCAGCATCCCTCCTTATGACTTCCCTCTTCCTCTCCCAATTGCCGATCCGTATAAAGAATCTGGTTTCCTTCTCCAACACGAACCGGACAAGTGGGAGTCCTATTAATGGGCTAGAAAACTGCAGTACCAACCAAACTAGGAAAATTGGATGGGAGTGGGAGCTGTCTTGGACACATCTAGCTTCCCTATTTCCCGAGGTCTAATGAGAGTCAGAATCTCCTTTAATCCTGCACCATGCACCTCAGACGAGGAAAATGAAGAAGGAGAAATAGAAGAACGAGGTCATTGTTGTAATCAACCTACCCAGCAGGGACTGCTGTTGCTGTCCCCTCCCACCACCATGTGAGCACCATTGACTGCCAGACCACCCAATGCTCACTGTTATGAGCTATGGTCGTCAACCTTGAGAAAGCCAGACCACACAGCTTTGTCCTTTTCTAGGAAGGAGAGCCTCATTGGAAAGAACGTGAGGACTAGTTTTATAAGCATAGAGTCACCTTCTCACACAACCAATGTGGCACTATCCAGAGCACCACATCTCAACACAAATGGCCAGGTTCTTTTCCTTTTCTTCCTCCCATTACTCTAACTCCTTAAGCTCGTTCTCCCCTACCTTTTCACCTTTTTTTACTTTTCTGATTGGAATGGAAACCAGACAATTTCCAGACAAGATCAGAACCAGAACTCAAACTGACTAAGGCCAGCCTGCTTTTGAGTTCTAATTTCCTTTAAGTCCTATAGCCTTCAGAAATGTATCACTCAGATCCCTATTGCTTTATACGACATGTAACTTCCCTCTTTTTTCACATACACATTTCCACAGCATCCCACACCCAACACAAAGCAAGAGCCGGTTGACTTAGTAAGGGCGAATATTACAACAGGAAAAGCAAATGGGATTTAACGCCACCCTTTTCACCGTGTGAATGTGTGTTTCGGAGGGTGGTACACCTTACCTTTCAGAAACATACATGGTCAATTGAGCTACAAGATTAGCTCAATTTGACAAGGAACTCTAGCCAAAAGATAAACTGCAAGTAATTCTCCATCTATTTGACATCATAGTACAAATGATGCAAAAACATTTGACTCTTATAATGCTATACGTGGAAATCAATCTACTAAAATTTGCAGAGAAGCGCTGAGCACCAGAAGTATCAAATTGGCCAATTTGTTTGCTGCACATGGCTATCAGAATAGAGAAAGTTAATGAGCATATTAGTAGGTGAAATGATGGAAATCAGATTCCAATATCCCTCTTCAGCTATTTGGAAGAAAGAAAGCAGTCTTGTATAGATGGCCACCCCTGACTGTTGTCTTTTCTGGTGTAGAAATTGAAATGTTTTGCATCTGCCGCGACTTCCGGCATGGCAAACTGGTAGAAAAATTATGGATAGCAGTCTTCTAAAACAGCATTTGTGTTCTGGTGACAGCTTTTCTTATCTTCACTCACTCTATGTGCTAAAAGCCAAAAACTGTGCAGAGGAAATGCCTTCTCATATATTCTCTTCCATTCTGTTGTATGGGAGCTACAATGTTGTGGAACATTGTTTGCTGAAACTTGATTTCCAAAGTCTGACATGGTAAAACGGCGGTGCTTTTTGGCAGCTTCCCTCTGAAGTGGATATGTAAGACAAAATACCGCCTTGACATAAGATTTTGTATTTTGATTGACCTTTGGCGGGGGGGGGGGGGGGGGGGGTTGATCCATGACCGCCTTTACTTTTTGAGTTGGTAACAGGGGAATTCAATGGAATTAGAGATACATCACAGCATATGATCATATATGGAATTGGGCATTCAAGATAGTACTACTGCAAAGTAATTCAGGTCTCAGAAGGGTATTGCTCTATTACATAATTGATTATAACATGAAAGCAATAGACGCACACGAGGTTTTTCTCAGTGACCAACGTAAAAAATACCTTTTATAACAGACCCCAGTCCGACCTTAAAGCTGAAAGGCTTCTGCCCAGGATCCTTTGTGCTGAAAATGCACAAAAGAAAATTAGGGCAACTTATATAATTAAGAATCATAGGAGCATAATGCTAAAAAGCAAACGGCGCAGATGGTTCAAAGGAGAGTCTACCTCCAAAACTTTTGAGAAAGATCACCATTTTTGCCTGCAAATAGAACAAAAATGATCAGTACATGAATACCGAAAAAATAAAATTTATCACATGTCAAGAGGAATTTAAAAAAAAAAAAAAAAAACTACCAGAAAAGCAAGCTACAAAAACAACAGCTCCCCAGCGTCAACAAAACACAGGCACAACACCCTTTCTAACACAAAAACATGAGCGAAGACCAAGGTTTTTCCCATTGCGATACGGACTGGTGACGATAGGGGAAGAGTGCGACTGCAACAAAAGGGGGAAGAAAAAGAGAAAACAAGAAATTGGTAGGCAAGTTTGTGCTAGTCTAGATGATGATGATAGATACGAAAGGATAATGGAGTTTCTTTCATTTCATCTCATCATGAGATTAGTGAGAGGTTCGAAGGTGAGGTGATGATGGTGTGCTAACCGAAGCCGGTGCAGTGGACGGTGACGTTCTGGCCCTTGGCTGGCCTGGGGCCATTGCCGGGCCTCAGGATCTGCTTCTCCACCCCCATGGCTCTTGCTGCTGTTACCGCCGCCGTCGCTTCCTGCTCTGCTCTGTTCTGCTCTTTTCCTTCTTGCCCTCTCTCCTGCTCCTGCGGACTCCCTCTCAGAACGGGTGCCACCGCAGCAAATCCAAACGAAAAAGCAGACGGGCCGAATGCCGATGTGAAATCCCCAAGGGCTAAGGTCCTCCCCACTTGTCTACTAGGGTTGGCAAGGGAATTAAAAAAAAACAAGTATATAATATATATATATATATATATGTTTTATGTTTCAATCTCTGAAAATGTAATATATTTATAAATAATTCTTCTTAATCTAACTATTTAAAAATAAGTCCTCATAGTTTACTATGAACTTAAGTGAAAAGCCCTTGAATATTACAAATAGACTCCCGAGAGTTTTAAAAATAAGCTCGTAAAAAGGATTTATTTGTAAGAAAGTTGTGCTCGTACAAGATTTATTTATAAATAGTTAGATTAGGAGGGCTATTTGCAATATTAAAAATTTATAGGGATTAAAAAAGAAAAATATATATGCAAAATGTCAGATATGCCATTCTTATTTTCATAATATCATATGCACCCTTGTTATCACATTATAGTACCCAGACAACTATCAAAGTTGATGTCTGTTTAGAATCCTTAGAATATATCCAGAATGTTCTATGTAACCGTTAAAAGATAATACTAATTGAGTGAGGATAAGAGACAATGACTAAAATGCCCCTATAAGCAAGAGCGAGAGAGAGAAAGAGAGAGAGAGCCATATAATCGAGAAGGAGACTTGTAGTCGAAGTAGGCCTAGGAAAGGTTATAAGGTAGTCAATGGAAGGGAAATGGTGGAACTGGTGGACAATGTTGGTGGGCATTCAAACTGTTGTAGTGGTCTCCATCTATGACTTCAAAATGTTATTAGAAGTTACATAGGGAAGAAAACATACACGAAGTAGAGGAAAAACCCATTCCTTTGTAAGTTGCAAGGATAGTGCGAACTTAGCAAGGGTATCCGCTGCCATATTACAAACTCTAGACCTAAACTAGATAGATATGTGAACGAAGGAGGAGTCTTCTGCAATCTTGAAGGATTCCATTGCTTCTCCAAGACACTGTAGAAGCTGCTTGAATTAATTGGACTATTCAAAGTGCATCTCCTTTGTTAGTCACTCTCTGCCCAGGATCTTTGATAGGCCTTCCAAACATTGTTTACAAGGCGATTGCTAGGCAACAAGGTGCTCCCTCATGCTTAAGGTAACACGGCGCCTAGCAGTCCATTAAGGCGCTTGCCTGGCAGCCTAGGGCACCCATCCACCCAACCTACCTTGTTGTAGAAACAATTAACCTTCTTTTATGTCTATTTTAGTCATTAGGAAGAAGTTGAAAGATACTTGTGCATAATTGACCATATTTACGTCAGAATGGGAAAATAAATGATCAAACTTCCCACTTTGATGGGATTATTCTACCAGGGTTTCCTTTTCTTTTCTCCTCTCAAATTTAAACATGTCAGTATGTTTAACAATTAATAAGCGGAGAATAGTGACATTAGTATATTGGTTTGCTTATTGTTTATTTAAATATATCTTATATTTGTCACTTTCTTTACATGGCACGATTATCTAACTAGTAAATTTCAAGTTGGTTTGTTTTTTCTTTATCTTGATTAACATACTCTAAAGTTTTGATTAATTTTGTCCGTATTCATTTGTTAATAGTTGTCATTTATTCCATTTTTCTTTTTACACTATAAATATATATTGAAAATTATCAATGCTACCTTTGTATACAAATAAAAATAAAATTTATGTAGTAAAAAATATAGATAGTAATTCTCTCGAAACATATTAGGTTATATAAACTAGGTTTTGACTAGGTGCCTCGCCTTGTTGCCTAAGCTGTGAGGTGGTAGATCACCACCTTAATTGCCTTGGATGCCTTAACAATAACGCTTCCAGGAAAGTTACAACTTCTACAACCCCTAGATGAGGAGAATGGACCAAAGCATATTTGCATAGTAAAATTCTCCCATCAATATCTCTTAGTGCTGCACCAATAGCTCCCTTATCTGTGGATGTGGCTCTGTCCACATTAATGTTCACTTTCGGACATGGGGAGGCATCCACGAAGATGGACACTTATCTGGATTATGCACTAACTAGGGAGAAGTGTAGCTTCAATGCTTCCAATCATTAGCGGCACTCGTAACATCAACAATTGGAGATGGCTTTGTGCTGTCAAAAATAAATTTACATCTCTCCTTCCAAATATGCCATATTATCGAGCAGCATAAAGCTATGATATGTGATTTTATAAAGTTGGTAGATAGGGATGAGATTGCCCAATTTATTAGCTTCTTAGCAAGGTTCTAATTGTCTTTATATGTGCAAAGATCCAGTGGGGATGATCGTTGGAGGTAGCAAAGTCAATCATATGGCACCTATGTGTTAGTTTTTAGGTGTCCTACAGACCAATTATGGGTCGTGTAGGTCCAATGTATTATACAATCTTGTTCAATATAATTAAGTGGTAATTAGATCATAAATTTGTAATATGTGGATTGCTTTGCGTTATCCTTAGGATACGTGGTTGTAAAGTCAATTTCGAGATAGGATCTTGAATGTGAGTTTGACTGTATATAGACACATACCTTAAATTGTTCTTGATTGGAAAGTAATCACTCTAGGACATTGATTACTCGTAAATCAGCACGCATGATATGTAAATGACCAATCTCACGGTCATAGGTGCGAGGCACCAGCACATAAGTGTGGGTGTTCATCCTAGGAGGATGTTCACTGAACTGATCCGCTGATGAATTTTCAAATGGTTAATTATACCTAATGTCAACTAAAAATCCATCTATCTCAGTAGTATCGTTAATCATTTGACCTAAAACATTAATGAGATCTTGTATGAGGACTGGCGTGATTTAATGTTTAATTAAGTAACTTTAACCATAAGTCAAGAAACACCGAATTATTAGCCACATCGAGATATATACGAAGACCATTAATGGTCAAGAGGAGATTGCTCACTGTCAGGTATATCACAGACAGTTAATAAGTCATGACATAGACACTCCACTAAATCACTGGCCAAGGTGGTATTAGTTCGTTTGGAACGAACGTGAAATTACCATGGAGGTCATAGTTAAACGACACGATCATTAGTGGTTTGACGAAACCATACCACACGATCGAATTAAACTCATAGAATGAGCGAGAGATTATAGCGATACGGTAACTAAAGACTTACAAGTGCCAGACAGGGAGAAGATGAATCCGGCATCCTCTGGGATCACGCGGATTTGCTTGACCTAACGTGATCAAAAAGGTCCGGAACAAATTTAACGGTTATTGGGAATAACCGGTTTAATTTATTTCTAATTAGATTAGAAGTTAATGGATCTTTAAACCAGAGTGATAATGAGCCTAGAGAATCACACACAAATAACTATTGCAAAACGGAATATTATTGTATGGAGAAATATACTAAAGTATTAAAAGTATATATACAATAATATAAAGGACATATATATAATATATATATATTATTAGACTTATTTGATAAATGAGCTAATAATAATATATTGATATATAAAATGTCATCGGGTTTACTTTTAACCACAGTTGCTTTTAGCCAAGGCTGGACATTTGTGTGGCTCAAAGCTTCGTGGAATTCGACATCAATTTTCACAAGATAACATATTCTGTGCAAGGTGATAAATCTCGTGTGATTTATTTAGATTGTTTTGTTGCATCAATTGGAGTCCGAACCGGTTTGAGAAATCATTTTGTTTTATGTTCTTCCGCTTCTGTGATTTTCCGAGGATTACGACTGAACCCAACAGTGGTATCAGAGTCAGGTTTAGGCTCCTGTTGATGCAACTAAGAACAACGGTCTCTGTTATAACATTGTGTCCGAATTATTATGTGTTCTTCAAATTTATTTTAATTTTTTGGACCATGAAAATTTTATTTTTTGAAGACAGTGGAAAGTGTGGAATCTTTTAAAGTTTTTCAGATTGCCGACGACACTTGGAGTGGCCGTCGGGCATTCGACGATGCATGTAGCCGTCCACATGGTGGACAGCCAACATGGTGGCCATCCACATGGTGTGCACAACCATGCATGTAGCCGTCCACTTGGTGGAAGGTATTTGGCCATGCCGTCCACCTATTTTAATTTTTTAAAAATAGAATTAATGCGAGTTTTTTCCCACTAGCAGGCGCACTGCTCCGGACCCTACAGTGGTGTGCAGTGCACTACACTGGCCTGAAAAATTAAAATTTTTCCTCAAAATTAAGATAATTGTCAGAAACAGATCAATTAAATTTAATTTTGATTAATCTAATACTTATCATGGAGATTTTAAGTCTAAGTGAAGATTACGTATAAATTCAGCATTTCAAATTTTTAATTATTAGATAATTGTTAAATTCGAATTTTTGAGTGGATTGTCGTTATCATTTAAATTTTAAATTTGTAAAATATTGGTTAATTTTCAAAGAATAAAATTGTGAATTTTAATGAAAGATAATTGAAGGCGATCATTTAATTAAATTTCATTCTATTTAGTTTAATCATTGGATGATTAATTTGAATTTAAATTTCATGATTGTCTTAATTATCATGATAAATTGAATTTAATTTTAAATTCATGTGTGTGTATCCTCTTATACGTATAGAATAATTCTAAGCATGAATGTTACTATGATGTCATTTTGGTCTCTGTTAGATTAATTTTGAATGTAACAATGAGTTTTTCAAAATTAAACATGACCAAAATTTCTCGTATGCACAACCCATGCTTTCAATCCAAATATAAGGATTATTTTCAAAAATAATCCTTCTGTGATTGATATAATTGTGTTTAGAATGGTGGGTGATCATGGACTTAGCTCAGTACGTTTGAGGCCTGCGAGCCTCCTTTCTTTCTCTATTTAATTTTTAATGTAATTCTATCTTCCTCTGATGAATGTACTCGCCTTAAGGGCTGCTGGAAATTGTTTGGCACGTAATTCTTTTTTCGGCCTGCGAGCCGTGTAATTATTGTAATTAATGCTGCGGATGGAGCTTAAAAGTACGGAGGACAAACTATGAGGATGATCCTACTGTTTGGAAAGTAGGCTGGATATCTGCGTAGCTTTAATTAGAGTTTATGATCACCCAGGCTTATTTATTTGCATGGGATGTATTTATTTTGAGCAATTACTAGGTACAATAAATATATAGCACGAATATATTTATTCTACCACTTAAGGTGAGATCAAGATAAAAGCAAAATACCTTCTTTATTAAATATTAGATCTGTGAACGTGGCTTTAGAAGCCGTCGTGGCTCTTCACTATTATAGGGTGACTGAATGCCATTATCTCATGGATTTGTTGTGCTTTTCATAAGGTTTATGATTTGGTGGCAGGATCTCAGCCCTAAAGCTTTGCTTCAATGGGATGAGGAACTGAACTTGGCCTTGTTGTGCTTTCCATAAGGGTCGGGTCATGAACTCATTGCTGTGTAGTAATGGCAATGTGATCTAACTGGAAGTATCCTTTGTTGTGCTTTCCACAAGGGGATGACTGTTCGGGGGCCGAAGGTCGGATATTGCATTGGATGCAAGTGCTGTTGACTGCCCAAGGAATGTGATGTGATTTGTTGTGCTTTCCACAAGGTTGCATCTCAGTTCTATTGGGATTCCGACCCACTAGGATGATCACCGCGATCTCCCGTTCTATATGATTGAGGGTCATATAGTTCGACGCAAAATAGTGGAGCTGACTAAGATAGAAAACTACATCTAAGTTAGAACCTTGAACGCATGCTAAAGTATTGTCTTTTATTTTTCATTCAGATCACGCATGAGAAGGAATATCTTCTCCAGAAAAACAGTGGGAGCTAGATAGAACTGGACGAGATCTATGAACTACAAACTGGGGACACAGTTTCATTAGATGAGACACCACCTACAGAAAATGCTCAAAATGAAACACAGATATTACGAAGATCTGGTAAAGTACCTAAAGAACCTGAGAGATATGTTGGACATGTCTCTGACAGTTCGTCTAAGGTACAGATAAATGAGGATGATGATCTTCAATCCTATTAGGAGGCAACTCGTAATTCTGACTCTGAGAAATGGAAGGAAACTATGGATTCAAAAATCCAATCCATGTATACCAATCAAGTTTGGAACTTGGTTGACATACCTGAAGGGAAGGTCCCTATCGACTGCAAATGGATATTCAAGAGGAAGATCGGAGCAGATGAACAAATTGACACTTATAAGACTCGACTGGTGGCAAAGGGATATCGTCAAAGACAATGAATTGACTATGACGAAACTTTTTCACCCGTAGCAATGATAAAGTCAATTAGAATCCTCCTTGTCATTGTAGTATACCTAGATTATGAGATATGACAGATGGATGTGAAGACAACTTTCCTTAATGGAAACCTATTAGAAGAGGTGTACATGGTACAACCTGATGGATTCACATCTAAGCAGCATCCTAATAAGGTATGCAAGCTTCAAAAATTCATTTATGGATTGAAGCAGGCATCTCGAAGTTGGAATTTGAGATTTGATGAGGTTATCAAATCTTTTGACTTCATTCGAAATGAAGACAAATCTTGTGTTTATAAGGAGGTTAGTGGGAGCTCAGTGACCTTCTTAGTCTTTTATGTTAATGACATCTTACTTATTGGGAATGATGTAAGGATGCTGACATCAACGAAGTCTTGGTTATCCAAGACATTCTCCATGAAGGATTTGAGAGAAGCATCCTATGTGCTGGGCATAAAGATCTATCGTGATAGATCAAAGAGGATGTTGGGATTATCCCAATCCATGTACATAGATACTATACTCAGGGGATTCCAGTTGAAAAATTTCAAACATGGTTTCATTCCTATGAGACATGGAATTTACCTATCTAAGGGTATGGCCTCTAGAACACCCTAGGAAGTGAGCACATGAGTCGGGTACCCTTTGCCTCGGCAATACGGTCGATCATGTATGCCATGCTATGTACTCGCCCTAATGTAGCCAGTGCTTTGAGTATTACCAGTAGATATCAGAGTGATCCAGGCGAAGAGCACTGGAAAGCAATAAAATGCATCCTTATGTACTTGAGAAGAACTAAGGATCTTTTCTTGTTGTATGGAGGAGAAGAGAACTTGTAATTGAGAGCATATACAGACTCTACTTTCCAGTCAGGTTCGGATGATAGCAAATCCATGTCTGGATTTGTATTCATATTAAATGGAGAGGCAGTCAGTTGGAAGAGTTCCAAGTAAGAAATGACTGTAGATTCAACAACATAGGTAGAATATATAGCTGCAGCTGAAGCTGCCAAGGAAGCGGTCTGAATGGATAAATTCATCTCGAAATTTGACATAGTTCCCAGTATATCGGCTCCCATCCCATTTTTATGTGATAATAATGGGGCCATCGCATAGGCGAAGGAACCTTGGTCTCACCAAAGGTCGAAGCATATTCTAAGGCGCTTCCACCTGATTCGGGAGATTGCTACAAGGGGAGATGTGATGGTAGAGCGTGTACCATCAGAAGACAATATTGGATGTCCACTGACTAAGTCTTTGTCACAGATTGTGTTTGAACGTCATAAGGAAAAGATGGGCCTCAAGATTGTGGGCAATTGGCTATAGTACAAGTGGGCGATTGTTAGTTTTTATGTGTCGTACAAACCAATTATGGGTCGTGTAGGCGCAATGTGTTGTACAATCTTGTTCAATATAATTACGTGGTAATTAGAGCGTAAACTTGTAATTTGTGGATTACTTTGCGTTGTCCTTAGGATATGTGGTTGTAAAGTCAATTTCGAGATGTGATCTCGAATGTAAGTTTAACTGTATATGGACATATACCTTAAACTGTTCCTGATTGGAGAGTAATCACTCTAGGACATTGATTACTCGTAAATCAGCACGCATGATATGTAAATGACCAATCTCACGGTCATAGGTGCGAGGCACCAGCACATAAGTGTGGGTGTTCATCCTAGGAGGATGTTCACTGAACTGATCCGCTGATGAATCTTCAGATGGTTAATTATACCTAATGTCAACTGAAGATTCATCTGTCTCAGTAGTATCGTTGATCCTTTGACCTGAGACATTAATGAGGTTTTGCATGAGGACTGGTGTGGTTTAATATTTGGTTAAGTGACTTTAACTATAAGTCATGAAACACCGAATCATTAGCCACATTGAGATACATACGAAGACCATTAATGATCAAGAGGGGATCGCTCACTGTCAGGTATATCACAGACAGTTAATGAGTCATAACATAGACACTCCACTAAATCCCTGGCTAGGGTGGTATCAGTTCGTTTGGAACGAACGTGAAATTATCTTGGAGGTCATGGTCAGACGACACGATCACTAATGGTTTGACGAAACCATACCACACGATCGGATCAGACTCATAGAATGAGCGAGAGATTATAGCGATACGATAAATGAAGACTTACAGGTTCCAGACATAGAGAAGATGAACCCGGCATCATCTGGGATCACGCGGATTTGCTTGACCCAATGTGATCAAAAAGGTCCGGAACAAATTAAATGGTTATTAGGAATAACCGGTTTAATTTACTTTTAATTAGATTAGAAGTTAATGGATCTTTAAACCAGAGTGATAATGGGCTTAGAGGATCACACACAAATAACTTTTGTAGAACGGAATATTATTGTATGGAAAAATATAATAAAGCATTAAATTCTTTTCGGAAAAGAATTTATAAATGGCTTAAAAGTATATATACAATAATATAAATGACATATATATAATATATGTATTATTAGGCTTATTTGATAAATGAGCTAATAATAATATATTGATATATAAAATGTCATCGGGTTTACTTTTAACCGCAGTCGCTTTTAGCCGAGGCGGTTAAAAACGGGGATTGGTTAAAAGGGACGGTTCAAGCTGCCGCCTTAACATTCTTATTTATAACCCGTGTTTTCTCCAACCCACAACTAAGCTTTCTAACCATTCTAAAAGGTTGGCCGTCAAGAGGAAAAAGAAGAGTTGGACTCTTCCCAAGTTCTTGAGGCAAGAGGGTTTGTGCGAGTTTTGGAGAAGGAGAGCTTCGTTTTTGCATGGGTTGGTGTGGATTAAGCTCTAGAGGCCGGACGTTTGTGCAGCTCAAAGCTTCGTGGAGTTCGACATCGATTTTCACAGGATAATATATTCTGTGCAAGGTGATAAATCTCGTGTGATTTATTTAGATCGTTTTTGTTGCATCAATCGGAGTCCGAACCGGTTTGGAAAATAATTTTGTTTTATGTTCTTCCGCTTCTGTGATTTTCCGGGGATTACGACCGAACCCAACACTATGTACATTTTTGTTTATTAATAAATGACATTTAATTAATTATGTTGAGTGGCGTTTGACTTATTGTACATAATGAAGTTTTCAGAACTGTGTGGGGAATATTAAATCATAATAAAATGATGATGATGAAACTAATATTTTTAATCATAATTTCTCAACTGTTTCTAGTCATAAGATATTTAAGATATGATATCTTATATTTGGATAGACTTGTGTATATTGTGTCTGTTTGTATGATGAGGGTAACTGGTCTCATAGTTACATATGTGGAGACACTATGACAAGTACACATGTGCTCATTGAAGAACAAGTTCCTTGAACTAATCCAACCATTAAATCCTACATGGTAATTATACCAAATTATCAACTAGAGTATTGAACGTCACAATAACATAGTTGGTCCTTAGACTTAAGGTCTCAAAGGATACCTTACTTGAGGACTGTTGAGTCTTGACCTTTGACTTAATGGTCTTTAAGCATAAGGCCTAAAACAAACAGTTGTTCATACTCACTGGGATGCTTGTGAAGGTAATTTGAGATCAATATGGTATCATTCACTCTCATGTCGTTACGTCTTTGATCCGGTTTAGTCATTTGAACTCACTTCATATTCAAGTTATGTAACTACATAATCCAATAATAGATAAATCAGATATGAATGATGAGAGACAAATAATAAAAGCAATAAAGATATCATTTACTATCACATAAATTTCAATATTCCATTATATTTCCATAATTAGGATTCTCAAGTTTTATCAAATATGCAACGGAAATAAAATCTCTCAACTCACTAAGAAATATAAAAATACAAATCTCACTCAAAATACCCTACTATATCATTCTAGGAAAGCAGTAAATCTAAACCTAGAGTTTGAATCTATACTCCTCAGTAACCAATTCCTCCTCAGATTTTAAAAATGTTTAATAGACTTTATGAGTACAACCACTCAGTAGGCAATCAAACACACTAAATGCTAAACAATATAATAATTAAAATTAAATGATAACTAACTGATCGTGATTTACAGTTATACATATATATCTCAAATAAAAGCATGATACAAAAGCATAATCACATATAAGTTTATCATTAGATTTGTTTTCTAATATCATGATAAAAACGAATAACATATAGCTAACTTAGCATGATGGACAAATCGAATTCATATGTGACTTATCAAATCTAGTAGTCATATAACGAACATATCACATATTTTTTATCATATATCACATAATAAATGGTATGACATAGTAATCCAACAAATCTGATCAAATTATGGCATATAAGCAAATATCGATCTTTGGCATAGAAATTTAAAGGAATTAGATGACCAATGTGCATATGGAATTTCAAAGAATAAACTGTTCAAATGAGACATAATGGAACATGAATTTTAACTTATTGTGCCGATCAAATCATATCAACGTATGCATCAAATTGTTAACATATACGCACCTAAACTACAATGTAAGGAGCCCTACACGTATACCAAAGTATTTAGGTAATGATGCAGAGGTCATGGTTACTGTGCAGAACTAGGGAGTCTAAGTCTTCCAATTCTAAATTGTTAGGACGTTATGTATTGCCGTCCCATGGTTTAGCCGACTAAAAATCAAGATTCCACCCGTTGCCCTCGAGTTCAAATGTCTTATCCAATATGGATGCTTATACCAGAATCAGGCCCTATATCTCCTAAAGATGGCAATATCCACATAGTCATACAAATATGGTACAATGGTGTAACAATGAGCATAAGCATAGAACTTTAAATTCAATTAGTAAAGTACTACATATAAGTCAAAATATATGTTTTTACACACAAACTAGTTACTTAAAGAGCCAACATGGTCATATAGATGAATAATCAGATCAAAATTAATGCCAACAAATTATTGGATAGAAAAATAAGCTCCAATAATTTTCTCAGAATTTTCATATTAGTAAACATATTTTTCAGATAACAAACATATTTTTTGAGGCTAAAAATTTAATAAATAGGTCCGAAAATAGCAAATAGATTAAAAAATTGCCCAAACTTAGTAGACATGTCAAATTGGTCATATGTAATGCGTGGACAAAGTCTCGTACAAATTACTTGAGTGGTTTTTGATCAAATAAATAAATAGTAGGATAATTAAAAATATATTTTTAAAATTTATAAAATTTTGCAGGCAAATAGTGATCATCAAAATGAAGGTATAGTCAAAATTTCAAGTTAATTGACTAAGAAAAGAAGGAGTTATGTCCATTCAAAGTTTAGCTGTGAAACTAAAGATATAGGTTCTGACAACTGTAGGTATAGGTCTTCAAAATCATAGGTATGTCTTGAATTTTCAGAAGAAGGGATTTTGAAAATTTGATTAAGAATTCATAGATCGCAATAGAATCTAAGGTCATAGACTAATAGATTGTGGGTCCAAAAATTATGTTTGACCACTTTTGAAAATTAAAACATTAGTTCTTATATAATGCTAAATAAACATTCAACAGATTTTTATATCTTACCTTTAGAATGTAAAGAACTAATCTCAAATCCTAGCTCTCTTATAGCTACCCACGATTTCTCCCTTATCTAAGCTCCTTCCTGATGGATATGGGTGTCCTCTAAGCCAATCATAAGGCACCTATTTTAATTTGGTTAATTAATAAATGGTAATTATATCATTATGTAGATTAGTGTATTTATAAATACGCATAATAAAGTCCTTGAATGTGTGCAATAGTTATCGGATTATGATGAGATCATAATAATGAGACCAATGACTTATAAACACACATTCTTAATTGTTCATAGTCGTAAGATGTTTGAAGAGGACATCAAACATCCAGTAAGACTAGTACATGTTATTTCAGCTCATATGATGAAGGTGACTGATTTCGTTAATCACTTGTGTGGAGACACAATGGTAAACTTGTAGGTGCTCATTGGGGAATGAGTTTACTGAACTGATCCGATATGAATCGCCGGATGGTAATTTACCTGACTGTCAAACCGGCTTAATTCATCGTCACAGTAGCGTGGTTGGTCTTTGGACTTAAGACACCAAAGACATCTTGTTGGTAGACTTATGGACTTTGACCTTGGCTTACGAATCTCTATCCACGAGATTTATAATAGTCAAGGATTGGGTCCAGCAAAAAACCTTTGAAGGTGATTGTGTGTTCAATATAGGATCGTTCGCTCTCAGGTAACTAGAGAGAAAATGTTCTAGAATAGATCTGCAAGAGTCTCTGGTTAGAGCAGACACAATATCAGAAAATGTGTTTTCTGATATTGTACAGCGGAATCTGATTCAAGTGAGTTGACTGTCTAGGATTTGACAATTGACCATATCCTAGGTCGACTCGAGAGCATTGTACGAATGAAAGACTGTAGCCACGCGATAACTGTGGATGGATAAGTTCTATGAGTGGGTTGTTGAATCCCATTACCTTCCGAGATCATGCGGTGTTGCTTGGCACCCAACTTAATCGGAAGTCCAACTGAATTTACAAGAGATGTTAATTCGGTTAAGTAATTAATTAAATACTAGATATTAATTAATTACTATAAGTCAATAAATAGTTATTGGACTTAACGGGCTGAAAATCAGACTGGTTAATGGGCCTAGACCGTTACATGCAAATAGATTCTCAGTTCCGAAATGGATCTGCAGGCATCGGGCAGGATTTCGTTTTATGTTTCCACTGCGTTCTTCGTGTCCCGCCTGGATTCCAACAGTAGTATCAGAGCCAGTTCTGCTTTGATCCGTTTCGGGACGACAAAATTAAAATTAATTTCCATGCAATGATTCGTTATTCTATGAGAAATAGTTCATGTGATGAACGTTAAATATTAGATTTAATTTTTCCTATGAGAAAAAACGAATTTAATGGGGGTTTTTCGTCGCATTCTTCATGGAGATAAAGAACCGGTTTGTGGGCTTCGTAGAAGGGTACAATGGTTATTGGCCACCATCCTTGAGCATGCTGGTACGACCAGCTATACCTGGTGTGGCCGGCGGCCGGCCGAGGACCCTCCATCTCTAGGTTTTTCAAGCATTGAAAGAACAAAGAAAAGGGGGGAGCCACGGTTGCAAACCAATTTTGACCGCCGGTTTTTGGGGCTACCGGCGGCAAGGGGGCGCTAGCTGGCCATCGCCGGCACTGGGGAAGGAAAGGGGAAGGCCCCCATTGCAACTTCCGGCCGGCCATTGCACTGCCGGTGCCGGAGAGGAGCTTGAAAAAGGGGGCTTCGGGTGATCCTGGCGGTTGAGGGCTGGAAACCCTAGCCCGACCAAGCGGGCCGACTTGACCGCGGGCTTGGACTCGACCCGGGTGCGCCAGGCGCCAGACCGGGCTAGCCAGGTAGCACCGAGCCAAGTGCCTTCCTGATCCAAGCCAGACCTGGCTCTGCCCAAACCCGAGCCCAAGCCCAATTAACCCCTTAAACCCCATTTAATGGTCAACCCATTAACCCATAAAACCATTTTATTATGATAAACCCTTTTCTCTCTAAAGCTTTTATTGAAATAAAAACCCATCCCTATTAAATGGAAATTGAAATTAAAATAGTTTAAAATTTGTTTTAAACTTAAATATATAATTTTCATTTAATAAGAGGTTAATTTTAAGATTTGATCTTAATAGAGATAAAAATATTTAAGAAGTTTTCTTAAAACTAATTAACAATTGTTGTTAATTTAATTAAGTGTTTAGAGGGACTCGTTAAGATGTAATCTTAATTAAATTAACAAGTGTTGTTAATTAATTTTTAAGTTATGACCTTAAAATTAATTAACAAATGTTGTTAGCATCACGTAGTAATGTCATGTCTTTTTTAACAACATTTAACCATCTCATCTTAGGTCTTCCTTGATGTCTTCTACCCTCCTACATTCTAATTCTATCACACCTCTTAATTGATGCAAAACTTGGACGACGATCTACATGACCAAACCACCACAACTTATTCTCCTTAAGCTTAACGTCAAGAATAGCTACACCTAAATCCTTACATATATACTCATTCCTAACTTTATCTTTTCTAGTCTTATAACACACCTACCTTAGCTTCCTCATCTTAGCAATACATAACTTTTGCATATGATCATTTCTCGTAGCCCAACACTCAGAGCTATATAATATAGCAAGTCTCACAACTGTCCTATAAAACTTACCTTTGAATTTTAACGAGACCCGCCGATCACAAATGACTCCAGATGCATTTCTCCACTTTAACCAACCTGCCTTGATTCTAACAGTGACATCTTAGATCTCTCCATTACTTTGAATAATAGATCTTAAATATTGAAAGTTACTACTTTTAGGAATAACTTGACCTTCGATAGTGACTAAATCTATTTGATCAATATTTCTCTTATTGAAATTACATTTTATGTATTATGTCTTAACTCGACTAATCTTAAAGCCTTTGAATTCCAAAGCAGACTTCTATTATTCTAATTTATCATTCAAATTCTTAATATCATCATCAATAAGAAAAAAATCATCTGTAAATAACATATACTAAGGGATGCCATTATGTAAGTGTTTGGTAACATCATCTATAACTAAAGTAAAGAGACAAGGACTTAAAGTTGACCCTTAATGTAGTCGAATAGTAATAGGGAACTCAAACGTCTCTCCGACAATAGACCTTATGCTAGTATAAGTCCTCTTATATATATATCTAATCATATGAATATACCCTTTCGGTACCCGTTCTTCTCTAATGTCCACCAAATTAGCTCCTTAGGGATACGATCATAAGCTTTCTCTAAATCAATGAAAACTATGTATATACCTTTCCTTATAACTCTATATTTCTTTATCAATTGTCTTAACAAAAAAATAGCTTATGTAGTAGATCTACTAAGTATCAACCCAAATTGATTTTCTAAAATACTAGTAACACTCCTGAGATACTTCTCTACTACTCTTTCCTAAAGTTTCATAGTATAGCTCATAAGTTTAATTTCACGATAATTATTGCAATTTTGTATATCCCCTTTATTTTTAAAGAAGGAAACTACAATACTTTTTCTTCAATCATCCGACATTCTCCTTTATTTTAAAATCTTATTGAAAAGTCCAGTTAGCTACTTAATACCTATATTTCCTACACTTTTCCAAACTTCGATAGGTATCTTAACTGGTCCAAAGGCGTTGCTCACTCTCATCCTTTTAAGAGTATTTTCAAGTTCTGAAGATCTAATCTATTAAATGTAATAATAATTAATTTGTTTGCTAGAGTTATTAGTTCCTTTACAAAGGTAAACTATGAATTGATCCTCATTTAACAACTTCTCAAAATAAGCACTCCATGTCTCTTCAATCTCACAATCCTTTACTAGAACCTTACTGTCCTCACTCTTAATACATCTAATATGATTAAGATCTTTACTCTTTTTGTTTCTTAGTTTTGTAAGTTTAAAGATATCTTTTTCACCTCTTTAGAACTAGTTTGATTATCTAGCTAGATTTAATTAATTGGTTGTGTACTAGGCGTATTTTCTAGTGTTAATTAGGAGTTTTGGAGAGTATTCAAGGCGTACGGTTAATTCTTTGCAAGTATTTAATTAGTTTTTTTAATCTTGAGTTTCAAATTTACATTAGTGTTAATTTCAACCCACTCCTTTTTTAGAAAAAAAGGTTCTAATCAAAATTCAAAGTTTTCAAATATAAAATTTAGTTCTCTGTGGATTTGACCCGATCTCACCACTGTGCTACATGTTAATCTTTATGTACGAGTCGAAATTTAAGATTGTTGTTTGTATATGCTTAACGACACATAATTTTGAGCAATCAATTTTTGGCGCCGTTGTCGGGGAATTAGATTTTTAGTTTTGTTAAGTTTGGATTTAACTTTAGCTAACATTCTTTTTCTTTTTTTGTAGGTACATTTGGAAAGAAAAAAAAAATAAAAAATTCAAAAAGGAAACAAAAATCTTCTTCTTGGTGAGTGTGTTCTGAGTTACCTTCTTTTCATATTTCCTTTTCTCCATCTCAAGATTAGAAACCTTTTGTGCTAGGCATTCATCTTTTTAGGAAAGCATTAATTATTTAAGTTTCTTTTCATAGTTTATTTATTTTTTGTTGAAGATTGAAGGGGAAAGGTACGTTCTTCATTTATAGCAAGTCATTCATGATTGCATAAAAATCCCTTATTTGATTTGATTGTTGCATTGCATTGCATTCCAAAATACTTTAAGGGTAATACCCATAACAACATAAGGTAAGGATTTCATCACCTTTCCTTAGCCCACAAATAACCATCTTTGTATAGTTATTTCTTAAACTGAATAAAAGAAAGTAAAAAGAGACTCTAGGGTTCACACGATGAGTGGTTTAAATCTTGGATTGCCTCCACTTTTGGCAACGGTCTCTAGGCTAGAGGTAACAAATTAGCTCCCTACGAAAGTATGGGGAACCTCCCACTACCCCACCTCTTACCTGGCTATTAACCAATTGTGGATGTGATTTAAGGTAGACCCCATTCATCTTGTGAGAAAATTCACATAGAAGTCTAGATCAAATTTGGGTCATTAGGATAATTTGCTTGCTAATTTGTTTGCATAAAAAAAGAGAAAGAAAAAAAAATACAGGTCCATCTTCTCTCTCTTCGTCCTAGTGTATGCAAGGTAGGAGATCTCAAAGTCCAAACCTCCTAGAACTAATAACTGAAATTGAGAGAGTGATACATCAAAGAAACTCATCTCGAGATCTAATGGCTGAAAATCATGATCCTCTGAAGCAAATGAAGGATTATTTCATTCTTAATCAATATCAATCTTCATCTTGTATTCTTCTTCCTCATAATCCGCCCATTCAATATGAAATCAAATCGAGTATCATTCAGATGCTCCCATCCTTTTATGGGAACACAAATGAAGATCCTTATAAGCATCTGGATGAATTTTTAGAAATCTATTCCACGGTGAAGATCCAAAACTTCATCGATGATGCCCTTAAATTGACCATCTTTTCCTTTTCACTGAAGGACAAAGCCAAATATTGGTTGGGGACCATAGGTAGGCCCATTAATAGATAGGATGAAATGCAAAAAGAATTTCTCAAGAAGTTATATCCTATAAGGTGAACCAATACAATGAGGCGAGCCATAACTAGATTTTTACAATTACCTGGGGAACATATCTATGAGTCGTGGAAAAGGTTGAAAGAACTTCTTAGGAATTGTCCACTGTTAGTCTTAGGTGGCCTACAAGCCAATCTGACTATGTAAATCTCGTTCATTTATTAATAAAATGGCATAATATTCATTATGTATAATTTGCTTTGATTGACGTCTCATAATGAAGTCCTTGAATATATGCGATAGTGATCAAATTATGATGAGATCATATTAATGAGACTAATCACTTAAATACACATATTCTTAATAGTTCATAGTCGGAGGATATCCAAAAAGGATATTGGATATCCGGTTAGACTAGTACGGATTACTCTTGCTCATATGATGAGGGTGACTAATCTCATAGCCACTTGTGTGGAGACACTAATGCGAATATGTAGGTGCTCATTATAGAATGAGTTCACAGAACTGATCTGATTGAATCGCTGGATGGTATAGTACCTCACTGTCAACCAGCTAGATTCTATTGTCGTAGTTGCGTGGATGGTCCTCGGACCTGAGACACCAAGGACACCTTATCGGTGGACTTTTGTGCTTTGACCTTAGTTTATGAATCTCTATCCACAGGATTCTAAACAGCCAAGGATCGGGTACAACGGAATACCGTCGAAGGGAATTGAGTGTCAATAAGGAATCATTCGCTATCTGTACTTAGAGAGAGAATGTTCTAGGAAGGATGCGCGGAAGTCCGTGGTCAGGGTAGACGATAATATCGGGAAATGAGTTTTCTGATATTACACGATAGCATCCGATCCAAGTGAGTCGACCGATTAGGGTTTGACAGTATACCATACCCTGAGTTGACTCGAGAGCATTGTACGAATGAAAGATTATATCTACGCGGTAACTGTTGGTGGAAAGGTTCCAAGAGTAGGTTACTTATCCCCGATACCTTCCGGATTCACGCGATGTTGCTTGGCACCCAACGTGATCGGCGGCCCGATCAAATTTAATATGCGATATTAATTCGATTGATTAATAAATTAATAATGAGTTATTAATTGATTAATCAAGCTAATGAGGAGTCACTGGGCTTAATGGGCCATTAACCGGACTGGTAATTGGGTCTAGAGGGTCACACCCAAATGATTCTCAAGGCGATGGATAATAAGTGGGTTTATATTAAATTGGTCCACGCGGTTAATATAAAAGATAGCGAACAGGCTGAGCAGGCCAGGTTGCTGCTCAACCTTAGCCGCCCCCTCCTCTCTCCCTTTCTCTCTCTGGCGTCCTAGGCCGGCCCTCTGTTGTGAGTCTGCTTCGCCGCTTCTCCGACTCCCATTCGACGGGAATTTGACCATGCATTGCGGCAGTCGTTGCGGTGATTGGCGAACCGTTCGTGGGCTGCGAGGAATGAGGAACGAGAGGAAATCCACCACGAAGAGGATCGCGTGGACTTCGCTAGAGGCCGGATGTTTGCGCGGCTGGCGGTGTCACACCGACGGAACTGATCGGTCACGGATTAGAATCCGTGCACAGCAATATTCGATTACTCGGTTATTCGATTTTGGTTTATTTGAAACGGGAGCGGATCACATATTTTATTATATTTATTTTCCGTTGTGTGAGCGATTCGGAGAAACAGAAGAGCCCAACAGTGGTATCAGAGCCAGGTTCCACTGTTTTTCGTCCCGTTTCGATCTCTAGATTAATTTTCTATAAATTATTCTATGCATCGTTTTAATTTTTATGCAAGGCTAATGATTATGAGATGATTGTTGTGATTCGATCGCTTATTTTTGTGTTAAAATTAAATTTATTTTGGGGATTTTGGAGTTCTTCATGTAATGAAGAACAAGGTTCATGGTGGCCTCATTCGGGCTTCCCAAGCGTTGGGATGGAGGGCCAGGACCCCGAATCCCCTTAGGAAAGTCACCCTCTGTTCACTGGGTTCCTAGTCGGTGCCGGATGGGCCGCTAGAGATGGCCGGAAGGATCTCTCTTCTCTTTCCTTCTCCACGGTTTGGACAAGAACCAGAAAAAGGGGGTGCATAAAAAGGGGATTAAACCAACAACAAGGGGACCGCTTGCTGCCCCACCGGCGCCGAGCTGGTCGCTGGTAGTGGGGGCTTCGCCGGCGGGGCTTGGCGGCGCTCGGGCACCTGCCGACGGTGGCTTGCAATCCCTCCTCCCGCCGGCTGCAACCTGTTTCAGTTTTGGGGATTAGGTTTCAGTAGGCGTTGGGTTGGGTAGGAAGAATTGGGCGGGCCGGCTGAATATTGGGCCAAGCCGGAGCGGTCTGGGGCCGAACCGGCTCTCCTAGCTCGGACTAGGGGCTCGGACCAGCCGAGCCTTGGCTTGACTTGTTGGACTCAGCCCACATTTCTTTTTCCATTTAAGCCCCCTAACCCCATTAAACCCAAAATATAACCCTAAGCCCATTCAATATAATTAGAATTAGATTTTAATTTTAAAATCAAAATAGTTTTAAAAATTAAAATAATTGTTCAATTTTATTTAATTGGGCCATTAATGATTTTGAATCATTTTTCTCATTAATGTAATTCAATGAAGATCTATTTCCTAAGTGATTGCAGGATTGTCTAATATGAATGTTATGTTAGATCGTGTGTGCGTTTGACTGTTGGCTCCAATCAAACCTACTGTGCTATCCATGACCACGCAAGACATGTATGAGATGCATTATTTATGCTTGATTGTAAATCAAAGCAGGTATAGTATTTAGTAAATATATACGATATATTTATATGCTATCACCTAGGAGAGACTAAGATAAAAGTTATCTAAAAACCCTCGTCTAAATTCTAAACCGTAACGTGAGTAGTTAAGAACTTACTGCGTGGTCTACCATCGTTATAGTCATAGGATTCGAATTACTTTAGGCAGGTTTGTTGTACTATCCACAAGGCCTGTTTAATTATAAGGAGATGTTATGGCTATGACATTGGATGCCTATTGATCGGGGTAGAGGAACCATGTAGCTTTGTTGTGCTATCCACAAGGGCTGCATGCAAATCTATACTCGTCTTGTAATGAAGGTAAGCTTAGACCAGAATTAGTGGCTTGTTGTACTATCCACAAGGCTATTAAATCTTTGCGGACCGAAGACATGATCGGATATTGTAAGGAGTTGAAGTCCCATGAGATGGGTGCTCTTTGATTATATTATAATTTGTTATGCTATCCACAAGGCTGTACTACAAGTCATTGAGATTTTGATCCCCACTAAGAGACTGTTAGCGTCTCCCGTTCTGTATGGCTGAGGGTTATACAGTCTGTCGAAAATTAGTGAGAGTTAAAACTTAATTAAAAGTCTATATCTTGTTTTATATTCAATAACTGAACATCTACTAAAATATATCTTATCTCCTATAGGGAATTATGTTGTCGAATAACCCACTCCATGGTATACTTGATGCCAATCTTTTGACTGACCTGAACTACTCAGTTTGGCTTAGAAACTTGAAGAGTGTCCTCAGATTTGAGCACATTGCCTACATCGTTGGAGTTGATCCTCCTGCTAAACCGACATTAGATGCTCTTGAGGCAGAGATGATCGTGTACGATAAAAGGTCGAAGGACAAAGGCAAAGGAGTAGTAAAGGGTGACTGCTTCTACTATAAGCAGAATGATCACTGGAAGAGGAACTGCAAAGAGTTTCTCAACGATAGAGTTCATGGAAAAATGAAGCTATCTGAAGCTTCATATATCTATATGATAGATATCAATTTGTCAGTAAAAGACACCACATCTTGGATATTAGATACTAGATGTGCTGCCCATATCTACCATGATGTGTAGATGCTGACAAGTAAGCGAAAGCTGAGAATAGACGAGGTGGATCTGAGGCTAGGAAACGGTGCAAAAGATGCAGCGGTTGCTGTAAGAACAACAAACCTCAGGCTTCCATCAGGAGACGTCTTATCACTAGAAGATTGTTATTATGTACCTAACTGATAGATATAGGTGTCCTCTAAGCCAATCATAAGGCACCTATTTCAATCTGGTTCACTAATAAATGACATTAAATTCATTATGTAGATTGGCATATTTATAATTGCGCATAATGAAGTCCATGAATATGTGCAATAGTCATCAGATTATGATGAGATCATAATAATGAGACTGATGACTTATAAACACATATTCTCAATTGTTCCTAGTCGTAGGATGTTTGAGAAGGACATCAAACATCCGGTTATACTAGTACAGGTTATTCCAACTCATATGATGAGGGTGACTGATCTCGTTAGTTACTCGTGTGGAGACACAATGGTAAACCTGTAGGTGCTCATTGGGGAATGAGTTCACTGAACTGATCCGACATGAATCGCCGAATGGTAATTTACCTGACTGTCAATCGGCTTGATTCATCGTCACAGTGGCGTGGTTGATCCTTAGACTTGAGACACCAAAGACACCTTGTCGGTGGACTTCTAAACTTTGACCTTGACCTACGAATCCCTATCCACGGGATCTCTAATAGTCAAGGATCGGGTCCAGCGGAAGACCTTCGAAGGTGATTGTGTGTTCAATAAAGGATCGTTCGCTCTCAGGTAACTGGAGAGAGAATGCTCTAGAATAGATCCGTAAGAGTCTCTGGCCAGAGCAGAAACAATATCAGAAAAGTGGTTTTTGGATATTGTAAAGCGGAGTCTGATTCAAGTGAGTTGACAATCTAGGGTTTGACAGTTGACCATACCCTAGGTTAACTCGAGAGCATTGTGCGAACGAAGGATTATAGCCACATGGTAACAGTGGACGGACAGGTTCCATGAGTGGGTTGCTGAACCCCATTACCTTCCGGGATCATGCGGTGTTGCTTGGCACCCAACTTGATCGGAAGTCCGACCGAATTTACATGCGATGATAATTCGGTTAAGTAATTAGTTAATATCTAGATGTTAATTAATTACAATAAGTCAATAACTAGTTATTGGACTTAACGGACTAAAAACCGGACTGGTAAATGGGCCTAGAGGGTCACACGCAATAAGATTCTCAGTCGGTGGTACATAAGTGGGTTTTATATTAACTCGGGGACTTTTGTGAAAAGTCGCGCCGACTTAATATATATACGCGCTGTTGAGAAACCCTGGGCCATGCTCCAGGATTTCCCCTTGCTGGCCGTCATCCCTCCTTTTTCTCTCCTCCTCTGGGCGCCCCGTTCGAGGCACCGAATCTGTCTCCGTCTCCGCCGTGCGTGATTCCCGAAAGTCGGGAATTCCCGTCGGCGGAATTTCAGCAATCGTTGCGACGACGGATCTTCAGCGAGTGAGCTGATACGGACGAGGGATTGAGGACGAACCACCGCGGAGGATCGCGTGGATACCGCTGGAGGCCGGACGCTTGTGCGGCTCGCGGCATCGCCTCGACGGAAGCGAGACGGAAGCGGATTCGAATCTGCGCACGGTAATCAGATTACAACCCGAGTTTTCGGTTTTCCTTTTTCGTTCCGAATCGGTTCAGCGGGCATCGAGCGGGATTTATTTTGTTCGTCGTTTCCGCTGCGTTCTTCGCGTCCCGCCCGGATCCCAACAGTGGTATCAGAGCCAGGTTCCACTCTGATCCGCTCCGGAACGACTAAATTATTATTCTAAAATTAATTTCCATGCATATTTTTTTTCTCGCACATGAATGTTAATGGGATGAACTTTAATATATGATATTTAAGTCTGTGGAGAAAAACCAATTTTTTTTCTTTTTTTTTTTGGGGGGGGGGGGTTTCGGATTGTTCTTCGTGTAGTTGAAAAACCCGATTTTCAAGGGCTTGGAAGGGCATTGTTGGTGATCGGTCACTCATGTTTGAGCATGCTGGTGTGACCAGTTGTGTCTACTAGTGCGCTATGAACCCCTGTCATCACCGGCAGGCAGGCGGTGTTTTTCTTTCCTTGTTTTTCCAAAAGTTGGAAGAGAAAGGAGGAGATGAAAAGGGGCCGAAGATCCAAAGTAAACCACCAATTTTGGGGCTTTCGGCGGCAGGAGGATCGCCGGCCGGCAGCTGCCGGCGTCGGGGACGTTGGGGGGGCCACCCCCCTTGAGGTTTCCGGCCGCCATGGCCGCTGGCGGTGGCGGCGCCGCCGCCTTTAAACCAGAAACCCTAAGGGGCTTCTGCGGGCTGGGCGAATGAGGCGCTAGGGCGCCGGACCGGCCGGCCCCGAGCCGGTCCGGCCGGGCTCTAGGCCGGACCCCGAGCGCGCCAGCCGCTGGCTCGGTTAGCCCGAGCCATGGTCCAGGCCAGGTTGGGTCCTGGCTGGACCAACCCGAATGGCTCGGGTCCAGGCAGCTGGGCCGGCCCAAGCTGCTCTGGCCCAAGCCAGTTGCTTTTCTATTGGGCCCATTTAGGCTCATTTAACCCCAGCCCATTAACCCCCTTGACCCAATCAAACCCCCTATTAACCCCTTAAACCCTCTTAATAAAATATAAAACCCCTTTTAACATGAAAAATATAAATTATTTTTAGTTTAAAACAGTTTGAAAATTGAATTTCTTATTTTTCAGTTAAAAGGGTTCATTAATATTTGATCTTAATAAAAGGTTAATTTATTAAGATATGATCTTAATTTATTAACTAACTAATGTTATTACTAAATTATTAAGATATGATCTTAATAAAGGGGTTTATAATTTGAGATTTTATCTTAAATAAAGGGGATTAAGATGTGATCTTAATCTATAATTAACAAATGTTGTTATTTATATAAAATGAGATCTTAATTAATTATTAATAATTGTTGTTATTAATTATTAAGATAATATTATTAATCTTAATTAACAAGTGCTGTTAATTCATATTTAAGATTTGATCTTAAACTTATATTAACAACAGTTGTTATTTAATTATTAAGTAGTGACTTGAACTTTAATTATCAAATGTTGTTAATTAATTTGGTCATGTGATTAGATTGTTTTAATTTCTTAGCAATTGTTGTTATGAAATTAAGTGTTTGATTAAGGGACACTTAATAAAAGTCATTAAGTATTTTATTAACTTTTAATAATAGTTGTTAAAGAGTTAATTGTTTCTTGAGAATTAACCTTAATAAAAGCTATTGAGGATTAATTATAACTTATTAATAGTTATTAAGGTAATTAATATTCTTAAGGATCCCTTAATTAAAATTTGAAGATCTAATCTACTTAATAATATAATCTTTTAATAAATGTTATTAAGAGATTATTTAAGTCTAAGGTGTTAGACTATTTTAATTAGAAATGTTCTAATTATTATTTCTTAATAACTGTTATTGAGAAATATGATTTAATTAAAGGGTTTTTAACAAGGAGTTGTTAAGGGGTTAATAATTGAAATTATTAATTCTTTTTTAAATGTTATTTAGGAATTTTTAATTATATCTAAAAGTTAGATTGTTTCGCATTAATAATTATTATTAATGTGATTTAATATTAATCTAAGTGTTAGATTAATTAATTTAGAATTGTTCTAAATTTTGCATGGAATATTTTAGAATTTTAATTTTAGCTATGTGTGCACATGTTGATGTGTTTAATACTTTAAATTAGATTTATTGCATGTTAGAAAATAAGATTTTCGAAAATTCAAATTATCCAATTTTGATTGGAACCCAGGTTTTGAGAAAGCCAAAATTATTATAATTTCAAAATTTTAGCCTTCATGTGATGTTCTTTATCATATGTGGATGGTTAAAATTTGTGTTGGTCATGGACATGCACTTAGTTAAATTTCATATCATGTGATGGTGTGTGATTATGTAGATTGTTATGGAATGTGATGTACATTAATTAAGTGTTAATTAATGAGGTTTGCCTGCCTCTCTCTCTCCATTCCATTGTAATTCTATCTCCCTCTGTCATTGTACTCGGCCATAAGGCTTTCTCTTACAAGTTATTTGTATTTGAAATTGTTTTAAAATTAATATTTTTGTAATCGATCACGCCGGCCGAGGAAAGGCGAGGATGACCCAAAAATACAACCAAGAAGGCGACAGGAGATGAGATCACCAGTGGCTATGTGTTTGCATTAGATTATATCAATGTTATATAGTTTTGGTGATTAATTGTTTGGCTCCAGTTAATCACCGTGCTATCCATGACCACATAATGAACATGTATGGATGATGTATGCTTTTAGTTATTGATTATGAATCGATTGCTAATATCTAGGTATAGTTAAATATATTCGATATATTTATAAACTATCACCTAAGATGAGACCAACTTAACATAAACAAAATCTTCAACATAAAGTCTAAGCCGGAGCGCGAGTCTTTGAAAATGTACCGCGTGACTCTCCATCAATATAGTTCTTAGAACTTGATTCAGTGATGACAGTTTCTACGTGTTTACCCGAGACCTGCCACCATCTGATGAAAGGACTATTAACTATGACATTATGATGCCTTGAGATTGGAATAGAGGAACGGTGTAGCTATCCTCGCGTTTACCCGGGAGCTGCATTCTTACTCTACTCTGTCACGTATTGATGGTAAAGCTTAGACCAGGTATAATGGTCTACTGTGTTTACCCGGGACCATTAAAGACCTGGGAGCCGAAATAAGATCGGATATTGCAAGGAGTTGCAATTACCATGAGATGGTTGCTCTAAGATAGTGGTATGATACTATGTGTTTATCCGTGGTCATACTGTGATTCTTGGAGATTCTGATCCTCATTAGAAGACTGTCGGAGTCTTCCGTTCTGTATACCTGAAGGTTATACAGTCCGTCGAAAAATAGTGGGAAATAATTCAAGATAAAAGACCATAATTGAATTATCAGAACTATCTGCTTAAATCACGTTATTTCCTTCGATTTACTAAAATGTCGTCTATACGAGAAGTTGGCATATTGGATGCCAATGCTTCTCATACTCAGACTAATTAGAAAACTCTGAAGAATGTCTTCAGGGCCAAGTGAAAGTCACTATCCTAATCAGATATCATGAATCCTCTTACTTGGATAGACCAAGGTGAAGAGGTGCTCATGGTATGCCTTATTGAAAGGCAATAGTTGTCATGAAATCTCTTATTTGGATAGACCAAGATGAAGAGATATTCATGATATGTCTTTGAGAAAGACAAGTGGTAAGATTTTAAACGGTCGAACCCACACCTGAAAAGATAAAGAAAAGTCAGCTGAGATAGAGAAGTAGCAGTTCTTCCACTGCAACCAATATAAGGATATTGGTAAAGGCAAAATGAATATGAAACTTGAAAGAAGTCTCATATATTCTTGTTATCAACTTTTGCATGTCTATTGGAGAATTAGCGTATCCAATATGAGATATTGGAAATGGTTCTCAGAGTTGCGGTGGTATGCAGACTTAGACAAGTAAAAGGAAATCGAGAAAATATAAGTATTGAGTTAGACTCAACAATTGTTCATGATATTTATAGATTATTGTCAGACAGTAAATCTTTGTATATCTATAGGAGTCTAAAATGAAACTGAATAATTGTTATTTAGTTGCATAAGATATCAAGAATTATAAAAGTGAATAACGTTAACTGAGAAGGAACAATAGTTGTTCAAATCAGTCAATGCACTATAGATTCTTGATGTGACATTTCATGTGATGAATGTTCACAAGTCTCCTATAGAAATGAACTGTGTGAATCTTGATTATCTATGGTATTATACACAGGGTTGTACAATAAGAAATTATTGATGCTGATGCATATTGATGTAAACAGCTCAAAGGCCAAAGATAATCACTACTATTGACTTGCCTTATAGTTTACTCTTGGAATGATTCGACTGTATGTACTTACTGAAGTACAAGACGAATGTATCTGAAAGATTAAGGTATAAGATCAATATGAAGCATTAGAATTCTTGATTTGATCAAAGAAACTAATACTTAAGTATATGATTCACACAAATTATTAAAAGGATAATTTTATTCTCGCTCGATTAATCCTCATTGTGCATCATAGGAATATGATAGAATGAGGAATTACACCTTATTAAGATATGGTGCAATGCATAACAAGATTTGCCTAATTCTTATTCTTGTGAACATGAGTATGAACATTAGATGTCCATACTTTACAGATGGTTCCAAATAAGTCAGTGTATGTCCATACAAGATATGGAAACCAAATAATTCATATGAGATGTGAATTATGAACAAACCTGATTTAAAAGTCAGGTATTACCGTAGTGTGAATTTGTGAATATCTAAAGAGTTTGGACATTACAATTATTGACTAGGCGATAATGAGATAATTATCGTCCTGAAAGCTGTCTTCTGTGAAGAGGAATATATCTTTAAAGAAGACAATGGGAGCTGATAAAACTAGAAGATGTTCTAGATTCACAAGCTAACATAAGATTATTAGATAATCTTTAGTTGTTTGGAACCACTCATGACACAAATCAGAGAGCTTCATAGATTTTTGAGATTTTCTCAGTGACTAGAAGGATATGTTTGACATATCTAATTAACAAGATGAGAAGAGCTCAAAATAGATTATAATCTAAAATCTATGATAATGATGCTCTCTGTCATTACAACTTTGAGACTAATAAGTTTATTAGAATTCCACTTATCCATACTGTCAATCATGAGATGATGACAGTTGGATATTAAAAGCGTCCTCTCAATGTGATTTAGGTAAAGATGTATATGATACACCTTTAAAACTTTTATAATGTCCAAGAAGCAAGTTATGATTTCAAAGATCATTTTGAAGCAAACTGAAGCTTCTTAAGTTGTAATAAAAGTTTTGACTTAATAGTCAAATACTCTGTGATCATTAAGAATGATCACGGATTGTGTGTGTGTGTTCAGAAAGGACAGTGGGAGTACGGTCGCTTTAGTAATGCTTTATGATAATAACATCAAAGTTATTAAGAATGACTTCATGATGTTACTATTAGTGAAAGCATTGTTTACCATGTTTTCCTCCATAATAAGTTTAGTTATAATATCCCACGTATTGAAAATACGAATCTATTAAGATAGATTGGTGGGGATATTGTATTGACCTGTATATCAAGATGTTTGGCATAAATTTTATAACAAGTCTCAATAGTTGAGATATGGAATTTATTCCTTTAAAGAAAAGGTTCCTTAAAGGATACATGAGTGAATTACATCATTAAGCGCTTGAGAAGTGTTAAGGATGCATTCATGTATATGGAGAGGATGATTTGAAACTATGAGGTCACACTGACTCAAATTTTCAGTCAAATAAAGGATTCAACCTTCTAGTATAAATGATTGGATTGGAATGGTTCCAATCCAAAACTCGATATTAAGGTGAGGACATAAACAAATGATACTGTTATTAGAACAGTATGGATGAAAAAGGTTCATCCCTGAACTAGATGTAGTTCAAAAAGGTCTTTGATACCATCCTATCGTTGTAGGACAACAGTGGGAGCAATGAATTGTGTGATCGAGCCATGGTCTCTTCAGAAGTTTCAGAACATTCTTAGGTTCTCTCACAGGTTCGGAGACAAAGGATAAATAAGAAATGACGTAATGGAAAATATTCCATCTGTAGATAATTTAGCAGATCCCTGATCAAGTCTTAGTTACAGAGTTTTTGTGAGCATCACTTAGATTTGATGGAGATCAAATGCGAAGGTGATTGGCTTGAGTCCAAGTGGGAGATTGATGGATATAGGTGTCCTCTAAGCCAATCATAAGGCACCTATTTCAATCTGGTTCACTAATAAATGACATTAAATTCATTATGTAGATTGGCATATTTATAATTGCGCATAATGAAGTCCATGAATATGTGCAATAGTCATCAGATTATGATGAGATCATAATAATGAGACTGATGACTTATAAACACATATTCTCAATTGTTCCTAGTCGTAGGATGTTTGAGAAGGACATCAAACATCCGGTTATACTAGTACAGGTTATTCCAACTCATATGATGAGGGTGACTGATCTCGTTAGTTACTCGTGTGGAGACACAATGGTAAACCTGTAGGTGCTCATTGGGGAATGAGTTCACTGAACTGATCCGACATGAATCGCCGAATGGTAATTTACCTGACTGTCAATCGGCTTGATTCATCGTCACAGTGGCGTGGTTGATCCTTGGACTTGAGACACCAAAGACACCTTGTCGGTGGACTTCTAGACTTTGACCTTGACCTACGAATCCCTATCCACGGGATCTCTAATAGTCAAGGATCGGGTCCAGCGGAAGACCTTCGAAGGTGATTGTGTGTTCAATAAAGGATCGTTCGCTCTCAGGTAACTGGAGAGAGAATGCTCTAGAATAGATCCGCAGGAGTCTCTGGCTAGAGCAGAAACAATATCAAAAAAGTGGTTTTCGGATATTGTAAAGCGGAGTCTGATTCAAGTGAGTTGACAATCTAGGGTTTGACAGTTGACCATACCCTAGGTTAACTCGAGAGCATTGTGCGAACGAAGGATTATAGCCACATGGTAACAGTGGACGGACATGTTCCATGAGTGGGTTGCTGAACCCCATTACCTTTCGGGATCATGCGGTGTTGCTTGGCACCCAACTTGATCGGAAGTCCGACCGAATTTACATGCGATGATAATTCGGTTAAGTAATTAGTTAATATCTAGATGTTCATTAATTACAATAAGTCAATAATTAGTTATTGGACTTAACGGACTAAAAACCGGACTGGTAAATGGGCCTAAAGGGTCACACGCAATAAGATTCTCAGTCGGTGGTACATAAGTGGGTTTTATATTAACTCGGGGACTTTTGTGAAAAGTCGCGCCGACTTAATATATATACGTGCTGTTGAGAAACCCTGGGCCATGCTCCAGGATTTCCCCTTACTGGCCGTCATCCCTCCTTTTTCTCTCCTCCTCAGGGCGCCCCGTTCGAGGCGCCGAATCTGTCTCTGTCTCCGCCGAGGGAGATTCCCGAAAGTCGGGAATTCCCGTCGGCAGGATTTCAGCAATCCTTGCGACGACGGATCTTCAGCGAGCGAGTTGATACGGACGAGGGATCGAGGACGAACCACCGCGGAGGATTGCGTGGATACCGCTAGAGGCCGGATGCTTGTGCGGCTCGCGGCATCGCCTCGACGGAACCGAGACGGAAGCGAATTCGAATCCGCGCACGGTAATCAGATTACAACCCGAGTTTTCGGTTTTCCTTTTTCGTTCCGAATCAGATCAGCGGGCATCGGGTAGGATTTATTTTGTTCGTCGTTTCCGTTGCGTTCTTCGCGTCCCGCCCGGATCCCAACAGTGGTATCAGAGCCAGGTTCCGCTCTGATCCGCTCCGGAACGACTAAATTATTATTCTAAAATTAATTTCCATGCATATTTTTTTTCTCGCACATGAATGTTCATGGGATGAACTTTAATATATGATATTTAAGTCTGTGGAGAAAAACCTTTTTTTTTTTTTTGGGGGGGGGGGGCGTTTCGGATTGTTCTTCATGTAGTTGAAAAACCCGATTTTCAAGGGCTTGGAAGGGCATTGTTGGTGATCGGTCACTAATGTTTGAGCATGTTGGTGTGACCAGTTGTGTCTACTAGTGCCCTATGAACCCCTGTCATCACCGGCAGGCAGGCGGTGTTTTTCTTTCCTTGTTTTTCCAAAAGTTGGAAGAGAAAGGAGGAGATGAAAAGGGGCCAAAGATCCAAAGTAAACCACCAGTTTTGGGGCTTCCGGCGGCAGGAGGATCGCCGGCCGCCGGCTGCCGGCGTCGGGGGCGTTGGGGGGGCCACCCCCCTTGAGGTTTCCGGCCGCCATGGCCTCTAGAGCCGATCTACACGAATCTCGCGGCAACGGAATTTTCTTTCTCCTAAATCCGCACAACTTAAAAGCCTCACGCTTTAGAAGAGTCAAACTCTTCCAATCTCTAGACGGCAAGCTTTAGGGATGTTGGAATGCTTTTCATTGCGGGTTCTAGGCGAATAACGGGTCATATATAGGATTGATTAGGCGGTAGCTTGAACCGACCCTTTTAACCAATCCCCATCTTTAACCGCCTCGACTAAAAGTAAACCCGATGACATTTTATATACCAATATATTATTATTAGCTCATTTATCAAATAAGCCTAATAATACATATATTATATATGTCCTTTATATTATTGTATATATACTTTTAAGCCATTTATAAATTCTTTTCCCAAAAGAATTTAATGCTTTAGTATATTTTTCCATACAATAATATTCCGTTCTGCAAGAGTTATTTGTGTGTGATCCTCTAGCCCTATTATTACTCTGGTTTAAAGATCCATTAACTTCTAATCTAATTAAAAGTAAATTAAACCGGTTATTCCTAATAACCATTTAATTTGTTCCGGACCTTTTTGATCACATTGGGTCAAGCAAATCCGCGTGATCCCAAATGATGTCGGGTTCATCTTCTCTCTGTTTAGCACCTGTAAGTCTTTAGTTACCGTATCGCTATAATCTCTCTCTCATTCTATGAGTCCGATCCGATCGTGTGGTATGGTTTCACTTGTGATCGTGTCGTCTGACCATGACCTCCATAATAATTTCACGTTCGTTCCAAATGAACTGATACCGCCCTGGCCAGGGATTTAATGGAGCATCTATGTCATGACTCATTAACTGTCTATGATATACCTGACAGTGAGCGATCTCGTGTTGACCATTAAAGATCTTCGCATGCATTCCGATGTGGCTAATAATTCGGTGTTTGATTACTTATGGTTAAAGTCACTTAACAAAACATTAAACCACACTAGTCCTCACGCAAGACCTCATTAATGTCTCAGGTTAAAGGATCAATGATACTACTGAGATAGATGGATCTTCAGTTGACATTAGGTATAATTAACCATCTGAAGATCCATCAGCGGATCAGTTCAGTGAACATCCTCCTAGGATGAACACCCACACATATGTGCTGGTGCCCCGCAACTATGACCGTGAGATTGGTCATCTACACCTCATGCGTAGTGATTTACAAGTAATCAATGTCCCAAAGTGATTACTCTCCAATCAAGAACAATTTAAGGTATGTGTCCATATACAGTCATACTCACATTCGAGATCCCATCTCAAAATTGACTTTACAACCACATATCTTAGGGACAACGCAAAGCAATCCATAGATTACAAGTTTACGCTCTAATGACCACTTAATTTTATTGAACAAGAATGTATAACACATTGGGCCTACACGGCCCATAATTGGTCTATAGGACACCCAAAAACTAACATAAACTACCCGAATGATATGTAGGACATATCGATGAAGGTAAGTTTAAGGTAAAATATAATGAGGATGATGGTCCTAAATCCTACCAGGAGGCCACAGAAGGTCCAGAAGCCGAGAAATGGTGAGAAGTCATGAACTCTAAAATCCAGTCCACGTATACCTACCAAATTTGGAACTTGGAAGACTTGCCCGAGGGTATTGTACCAATTGGTTGCAAGTAGATCTTTAAAACAAAGATCAGTGCAAGTGGACAGATCGATACTTATAAGGTAAGTTTGGTGGCAAAAGGATATCGTCAAAGGTAAGGAATTGACTATGACGAGACTTTCTCACTAGTTGCTATGATAAAGTCGATTAGAGTTCTACTCGCCATTGCTACACATTTTGATTATGAAATCTGGAAGATGGATGGGAAGACTGCCTTCCTCAACGATAACCTTGAGGAAGAAGTGTATATGATACAACCAGAAGGTTTCACATTCAAAGAATCTCTAGATAAAGTGTGCAAGCTTTAGAGGTCTTTCATGATTTATTCCATGTACGAGTTCGATTATTTGTTAGATCTATATTCATACGATGAACACAATTAATGAGATTAATTTAGATCTTGCAAAATCAGATTTTTTGGGGGTTTTTCGGAGTTCTTCATGTGATGAAGAACGGAATTCATACCGGCGTTGTTTTGAAGATCTAAGTGGCCATGAATGATGATTAGATCATCCTAGATGACCCTAGGTTCATGGCCGGTTACAGTGGGTATCATAGCCGAGGCCAAAGAGTCCAAAAGGGGCTGCCATGGAAGGTTTTTCCTTCATCTTCTTCACGGTTTAAAGAACCCACAAAAACTCGGACCGCTGGTTTTGGGGCCAACGCTGGGGGCTGCCGGTGCCGGGGCCCTCGCTGGTGCCGGGGGGGACGCTGGCAGGCCCGGCCGACCGATGGGCGGCTCTACTGCGCGCCCCCCCACCTTCTGCAACCTGCAATGGGGCCTTAGGGTTTTCGGGTGTTGTAGTGTTGGGGACAGGCGGTCCAGGGCTGGTCCAACCAGCTGGCTCCAACGTCGGACCGGGCAGGCCAGGTGCGGCCTGGGCTCGAGCCTGGTTGAGCGAGTGGCTCGAGCCAAATGCCCTAATGGGCTGAGCCCTATAGCCCCAAATCCCATTTTATTAAAACCCCCATTACCCATTAAACCCAATTCTCATTTAAATTAAAATGATTTTAATTTAAAAATTCAAAAATTGTCTTGATATTTAAATTTATTATTCAATTTTAATTATTTGGGCAATAATGATTTTGAATCATTTTGATTAACAATTAGTTGTGAATATATTATGATTAATTATTAGTTTAAATGATAAATTAATAGTTAATCTTAATTTAACTAATTTAAGGGTTAATTTAGTGGTGAATATTATTAGTCTAAGTGTTAGATTATTAATTATTAATTCATCTAATTGTTAATTAATGAGTTAGTTATTAACTTAAGTGTTAAAATTAATAATTAATTTAATTGACTAATTTAAGTGTTAAATTAGTAATTGTTAATTAATTACTATTAATTATTACTTTAAGAGTTAAATTAATGATTAACATTAATTAACTAATCTAAGAGTTAGATTAGCGATTTTTTGTTAATTAGAGTTAATTGTTAATTTAAGTGTTAAGTTAATGATTAATTTTAAATTAACTATTCTAAGAGTTAGAATTATAAGTTATTAATTAATTGCTGTTAATTTTTAGTTTAAGAGTTAAATTAGTAATTAATATTAATTAACTAATCTAAGAGTTAGATTAGTAGTTAATAATTAATTAGAGTTAATTTATAATTTAAGTGTTAAATTAACAATTAACTTTAATTGACTAATATGAGAGTTAGATTAGTAATTAATTATTAATAGTCTAATTGTTAGATTATAAATATTGATTAATCTAAATATTAGATTGTTTTAATTATGAGAAATGTTCTAATGGCATAGAATATTATGGAATTAGTAATTTGGAGTGTGTGCACATGTGATGTGTATTTTATGCTTTTAAATTAGATTTAATTGCATGATTAAGTTAATTCAATGAGTTTTTCAAAATTCAAATACCAATTTTGATTAGATCCCAGCTTTTTGAATGCCAAAATTATTTATTTTGAAAACTCTTTTGTTTAAGCCATGTGATGCGCTTATCATGTGTGGATTGTTTAAAACACATCGTGGTCATGGATATAAACTTATTTAATTATTCATGTGATAAATAATTGTGTTGATTGTGGATGTTTGAATGAGTACATTTATTAATTGTTAATAAATAGAAGTCTGCGTACCTCTCCCTCTCTCATAATCTAATGTCTACTACCTCCCTCTCTCTTGTACTCGCCATAAGGCCTTCTTCTATTTTACAGGTAATTCTAGAATTATTGTAATATGATCGAAGCAACCGAGGAAGGAGTGAGGACGATCCATAACTGCTACCAGGTGTGAGTGCTTAGAATGATTGTATGATTAACATGAAAAATCTATGTTGTTTAGGTGTAAAATAAACCTATTAAAAACAGAAACTACGTGAAGTGATCGCCAGAAACTTTTGACTTAAAAGTTCCAAAAGAAGTTTTGATCGCCTACCTGTTTAAATGCGGAAGATATTGAGTCCTTGATTCCCCTCCTTCAGCCGGCTGAAGAAAGAGAGCCCTTCTCGTTCTTTGTTTTTGCTGTTGAATTTAAAGTTGAGGTTGAGGATCGTCCAAAGATTCTTGTGACTTTGTGCTTGATTTACTCCTTTTGATTCTCTTTTTTGCTCCGTTAAGAAAAATGGAAAGAGAAGTGAAGAAACAATGATGAGAACTTTAAGCAAGAATAGTATCTATTCTAATCATGATGTTAAACATGCAATTAAACAGCAAACTTACTTGTTGAGTGACTTTTAAAACCCCTTAATCAAATAGGTTTTGAAAAAAATGATGTTGTGGTGTGTGTTGCATGAAGTGAATGATGAAGAATGTAGAACTAAATGAAATAAATGCAGAAAATAAAGACTTATGCCCAATGGTTGAATTCTTGAATGGATGAAGAATCTTAAAAGGACGCCAACTTCTGGAAATGGCAGCGCTTCGGCGTTCCGACGTTGTTGCTTCGATCTTCAACTCGCTATTGCTCAATGATAATCAACTCAAGATTACGCTTAACATCTTTTAACTTTTCAAGATGTAAGGTATTTATAGGCTTCTTCTGCGTCCGCGGATTTACATAGAAAAATCTAACATTTATCCATCTTAACCAACAGATAAATACAGATTAATTCATCTTTATCTGTAATTATCTAAAACGCGTCCACATAGGCTGACGCCTTTAAGATTAATTAAGATAAGGATAAACATCCGAAAAACTTATCTTTATCTGTATTAGTTAAAACGCGTCTACATGTGCAGACGTCTTTTACACTAATTAAGATAAGGATAAACATCCGGAAGAGAAGCAGAAATAGCTTAAGAAACCTAAAAAGCGTCGTTCCTGACAGACGCCTTTTAGCTAATTAATCGATTGATTAAAATTCAAATTTAAAAGTTAAAATAAGAATAAACTCTAAATGGCGTCCACATGGGTCGACGTCTTTTAGACTTCTTCATATTTTAACTGAAATTTAAGTTAAAATCAATTTAATTGATTAACTTAAACATGTCTGTTCGACCCGACACTGAAAAAGATCAATAAAAATTAATCAATGATTAAATATCAGACCATTCTGAGGCATTATTATATGATATGAAATTTACTCAAAATGACGTCAAAATTAGCGTGTCTACAGCTGCCTCACCTTGGCATCGTCTTTGCAAGGGAGTGAAATGAAATAGAATGTACTGAAAAGGTGATGACAAGGTGTGATGAGACATGCTCTTAACATCACATGATTAGAATTTTTCTCAAAATTTTCAATGAAGATAGCTCGAGGAAATCAATGGAATCAATCCTGTCTGGATGAGGTAGACAAGGAAATAAAATAAAGTCGATCAACCTCCTCGGAGTGGGAAGTACCCCAGGTCATAGATACTGCAGGTTTCATCATCGGGAGCGTTTGCCAGCCAATGTGGACGTGCTGCAGCCATGATGGATCTTAAAAGAAAAATAAGAAATATTGGATAAAGAGTCCAAGAAAGGATAGAATTCCAAGGATATCTTCAAGCGAACCTCAAAGATAATCAAGATACTCAACTCAGAATGGAATATTTCATATCATGTTTGAAATTATTTGATTTAATGGTCTGAAACTTAATCAATAATTAATCCTTATCACAGTGATTTCAAAGTCCTATATGATGCATGCTGGGCTAAAAGAAAAAATATAAAGTCAAATAAAATATAAATTAATCAAGGATAATATTGTTAAATTGTCATTAATGAGTCAAGATACCAATTCTTGTAATTCAGTGCTAAGCCGAAGCTCGTTTATCCACGCACCGTTTCACAAAAGTGGAACCATCGTCCTCACTAATTAATAATCCAACGGCCTATCCGTGTGATTAAGAATCCTCTGGAATTATCACTGTTTTTGTTGAAGGGGAACTCAAATTCCAGTTTCATCAAAACCACAAGGTCCTTGATATACTCTAATAAATACTTATCATATAGTAATGCAAATGATTTACATGGAAGAGTACAAGGATAGAAATAACCGTCTTTTTAGCCACGGTCAGGACTTCATAAATTCCACAGTGTGATCTTCTTGATATTTTCCAGCTTTACTCAGGTTTTCTAGAATTTCCTGCAATCAAAATTATTAATAATTGCAAACAAATATTCAATTTAAGCATCAAAAACCACAGAATTGCAGGTAAATCATGGAAAGGCTGAAACGCGTCGTGTCGAACAGACGCCATTAAATGGTGAAACGTGGCAGTGCTCCTCGACGCCTTTTATTCGCAGAAACATGTTTCTGGTTGTTCTCTATTTGGATTCCAACTCTACCAATGCACATCCCTTTTCCAATCCGGAAAAGTCTTACTAGGATCGCAATTCCTTCTATATAAACACCCTTAGGTTGTTCCCAAACAATCCTACCATAATCCAAAGATCCTAAGTTGAGTTTTCTTCCAAAGTTTCAAGGTTTCTTCAAAGTTTCCAAGGTTTCTAAGCTTCAAGAAGGAAGAATTCCGAAAAAGAGGATGGATTCTTCAAATAAGAGGATGAAGATGTCTCTAGAGAAGTTTTCCGACGTGGAAAATCACCTCAATGGAAGAGATTCTAATCTTCAAGTAAGTTAAATCAACTTCCCTTCAATTCTTGTTCTTGCTCTTCATGTTCTTCGTGATGTTCTTCATATTCTTCCTTTTTTTTTTTTTTTTTTTTTTTTTTCAGAATTATCCTATGTTTCTTGGCCCAAGGAAGTTCACCTCTCTCCCTTGGATTCGTAAATTTGCAAAAAGTGTTAAGCTTTCCATGCAAGTTTTCATATCCAAGTGGAATCTTCAAGGTCTTGTGGTGCTTGCCAAAAATTACAAAAGTTCGAACGTAGATTGGGCGGCTATGGGTGCCTTGATCGAGTGGTGGCATCCCCAAACTCATACGTTCTTCTTCCAAGACTTCGAGTGCACGATCCTTTTGGAGGAGGCAGAGCTTCTACTGGGTCTCCCAAAGACCAAAGATAACAAAGATAAGATAGCTTTGACAAGAGAGAAAATCACCGGTCAACAGTTGTTGACATCAATCATGAAGGATCCTTCAGAAGCTAAAGGATGCCTTACCAAGAAGGGGATCAATCTTGCAAAGCTCGCCGAGTGGACTCTATATGAAATTGTTGATCTAAGGGAGGATAAAGCGGAGGATGTGACGAAAGCTTTCGTTACATGCCTTGTCGGTGCCTTGTTCTTTCCTGCGCAGGATAACATCTTGGAAGATGATCAAGTTAGTGCCATCTGCGCAATCTTCGAAGGTTAATCCATTAGCACTGCACTTTTGGCATATCTTTACAGCGGGCTTTTTGCGGCATCTGTGGGTCGTCCTTCCTATGGGTGCATGTTACTCTTTGCCTTATGGGTTGAATTTCACTTCAAGTTTGAGTACAGCAAGAAGAGGCCTCTGAATCCATCTCAAATCTTCTTGAATAGCCCAATTCATTGCATTGCTAACATTGTAAAATTCAATGAGCACATGGTCAACAAGGTTCCAAAGCTCAAGACCCGGGCCGACTGGAGAGAGTATTTGAAGCTCATGACATCCGACATATTCGACTCATCTCCGCTCGCTCTTGTTGGAAAGCCTGTTTGGGTGCGCCGTGCAGCAGGAGCAGATCTTAAGTTGATTGGAGCCACCGAGTTCGTGTTATACAATCCCCATCGGTGCCTTACTCAACTTAGCTTGGGCCGTCGTGAATTCCCTGAGTTCTCTCTCACACTCCCAATCAAGAAGCGTGACTTGGAATCCGACGAAGATTATGAAGCCATGCAAATCATCACTACTTTATGGAACCTTGGCTTTAGTTACCGTGTAAAATCCTATAAAGATAGAGATAGAGGATTGAAATTTCCTTACCTCAAAGGCCTTCATGAAATTCTTCCTTAAATGTCCTCTTTCTCTTTTCTCTTTTTCTTTCGATGTAATAAAAGATTAGTAAAAACTGGATTTTTCCTGAAACTTTGACAATTCGGGTTCTGTAAAATGTAAAACACATCCACTCAGACAGACGCCTTTCAACCATAATTCTTCTTTTCAGGAATTCAATTTAATCCTCAAAACCCTGATTAAACCTTAAATTGCGTCTGCAACAATTGACGCCTTTCAACTCTCTTTCCTACTTTTTTCAGGATTCTGCCATTAATTCCGTGATTAATCCCCTGAAACGCGTCTTTAAGTTAAGACGCTTTTCATCATTTTCCTATGTACGGCTCTGACCAGAATTGGCGGTAATCTGAAATGCGTCAGCATAGGTAGACGTTTTTCAATCAGTTTCAAACAGCTGTCCTTGCCGCCGCAACTTATGCGCCCTAAAACGCGTCTGTCTGAGTCGACGCCTTTTAACCTTTCCTTTACAGACCCGCGAAGGCCCTCTTTCTTCCTTACTTTTTCCCTTGATTTCTCTCTCCTCACCGGCGGCGATTTCGAACTCCGGCGATCTCCTCCCTTTTTTCCCTCAAAACTCTTCCTTCTCGAGCTATGGAACGCGGTGAAGGCTCTAGGAAGATGAAAGCCCTAGCCAAGAGGCGGCGAAGGCACGAGGAAGAAGCCCGCGAGGAGGTTCCGGCGGTGCTAGCCGAAGCCGCGGCGTTTTTGGAGGAAGAGATCCCTCCACCGGCGCCCGTGGCAATGGAAGAAGGAGAGGAGGGCGACCTCCACACGGTAAGCTCTCTATGTGATGAATGAGACGAGAAAAAGAGGGAAAAAAATGGGGTTTTTCAAGAACCCGGAATCGGGTCTTGAAAGGCGTCTAGACCAGGTGACGCCATTCAAAAGGCGTCACCATGGTCTGACGTCTTTCAAGATCAATTCCAAATTTTTAATTAGGCAGAAAATAATTTTGAATTGCGTCAGGGCGTGTGGACGTGTTTTGAAAAACGTCTGTGTGTGCTGACGCCTTTCAAAACAGAAGTGATTTTCCTGACCCTATTTTTATGTTTTTATTTGCAGGGAGTGATGAGGGCCAGAATCTCATGGGACCTTGTGATAGGGGCTTATAGAGGGCTCCCGGATTTCCAGAAGGCGCGCCTGCGCCGGATGGGGTTCGGCGAGGTATTAGATATCGAGCCATTTTGGCTCGATTTGGTCCTGCTGTAGGTGCTGCGGGAGAGGTGGCATGCGGAAAGCCGTGCTTTCCTAATGCCGTGGGGACATATGGTCCCCACCCTAGAGGATGTGGCCAGGGTCACTGGCCTCAGAGTAGAGGGCCGACCTGTGAGTGGGGATACTTATCCCAACTATCAGGGATTGGCAGAGGCTCTATTAGGGATAGAGGTGTCCAGCTTAGGTAGGGAGTCTAGGATGGTTCCTAGGGTGGAGGTAGAGGCCGCCTTAGGATTAGATGAGCCCCGGCGTCGGTCTGACGAGACCCGGGAGGAGTTTAGGGATAGGTTAGCTGAGTCATCTTCCGCCGTCTACTATAGCGACCCTAGTCAGGTGGAGGAGGTAGATAGGCAGCTTAGGGTCTTTCTAGTTTTCTTCTTTGGTCGGTTGCTCTTCGGTACGAAGGGCGACCACATCCACTGTAGGTTCCTATATCTGTTAGATGACTTAGATAGTTTAGGAGAGTACGCGTGGGGTGCGGCCCTTCTGGCCCATCTCTTTGCCGATCTGTCTGCGGTCACGCCGGACCGTGAGACCACTGTCAGCGGCTTCTCGCTGTTCCTTCAGGTATTAAGTTATTTATTATTTGTTTATGATATGCAATGCGATATGATATGATGCTTTACTAACTTATATGTTCATGAATGCAGATTTGGAGTTACCATTACTTCCCGCTCGGCAGAGCGCGGATTGCGAGACCCAGCGCCGTCCCATTGGCCTGCCGTTGGCAGCCAATTGTGGATACGGCCCCACAGCATCACCAGCTGACGGCCCTCCGCCGTCAGTTCCTTGACTACCCAGAGTTACTGGTAAGTTTTTAACTTGTTTAATTAAATGCAATCTTTTATTCATTAAATGCAAATTACTTATGAATGCATCTAATCTATGTGCAGGTAATCTGGCGCCCGTACCTTGGTATGGGCGAGGAGGGTCAGCCGTGGGTGACGGCTAGCAGGAGGAGGTTCGGGAGGCAGATGTGGCTACACTGCATGAACGAGATCGAGCCCCTCCGCCTCCGGCTCGTGATGAGGACACTGGGCCTCCATCAAGAATGGATTGATGAGGAGGTCCCGGAGGACGTCGGGAGGAGCATGAGGGGCAAGCAAGCCCTCACAGATTGGCGTGCCAGGTTCCCGGAGCAGTACGAGGACTGGCACCGCCGAGGCGAACGGGTGGAGTTCCGGGCGGAGAGTAGCGAGGCCTACCTCCAGCAGTACCGGGCCCACTACGCCGATCAGCTTCGGCTCCTCTGACCACTTGATGTAAGTATGCTTTCATGCGTCTTTAATTTTATTATTATCTTAATTTATGTTTGTGAATGAATGTATTTATGTGTGATATGCAGGATGCACGTGACGCGGTCATCATCGACCTCCGGGCCCGCCTACATGATGCGGAGGCCCAGCTAGAACAAGTCCAGAAAGAGTTATTTGACCTGGTATGTATGCATGCATGTTTTAATTAATTAATTGTTTTGGCGATTGACACTGACAGTGGTCTTTTGGTGCAGCGAACAGTCTACACTCAGGCGGCTCCCCCTTCGTATGGAGCTTCTTCATCTTCCTCGTCTGCTGCCTACGACGCTGCTCTGGCTGACCTCCAGAGCTAGCTCGCCTCTGCTATCCACCGGGCTTCTCTTGCGGAGGAGGACCGGGCTGCTCGGGTAAGTTCTTCGACTTTTCGAATTTTGATTTTGATTATTTAATTGATTGCCTTGAGCTAACAATGACTTCCCTTCAGGTTGCTGAGCTTCAAGAAGCCCTTTAGAGGGCTGAAGCGGAGCTGGAGCGTTCTCGTGCTACAGCTGCTCGTACTGAGGCCGATGCGGCGCGGATCCGGGCTCTGGAGGAGCAGGTGGCCCGACTCTCGATTGGAGATCTTTCTCGAGAGCTTTCACACCTCCAGTCTCGACTGGGGTTCATCACCGAGGAGCGAGAGCGGGAGAGGCAGGAGCGGCAGAAGATGGAATCAGAGATGGCCTCCCTCCGAGTTCAGCTAGGGATTGCTGAGCACGAGCGCCGGAGTGTGGAGGAGAGGTACAGGCGTGCTCGACAGCGTGCCCAGGAGCCTGGTCTGACCAGTGCTTTTACTGCCAGTGTCGCCATGTCTTCTGGCCAGGCAGGGCCGAGCACGATGGGGCCACCTCCACCTCCCAGCCGAGGACCAGCAACGGACGCACCTAACGAGGCCCAGAGCCAGCTTGATGAGGGCGGAGGGGAGAGCCAGCCTTGAGGGCTTATGTATCTTCTTTTCTTTTCATGTATCATGTACAAAAACACCTTTTGATGATATACATGAAACTTTTGGACTCCAATCTTGTGTTCCTGTGCTTGTCTTGCATCCTGTACATACTTAACAAACAGGTTAAGTATCTATTTAGGCTTAGCCCCTTGCCTGACCAAATAAATGGTCAATTAATTTTTCCTTCAATAAATGGTCAAGAGGCATAGCCTTTATTAACAAAGGTAATGAGAATAATCAAACTTAAGCAAAAATGAAACATGCAAGCAAACAGATGCTTACTGAAAATAAAAGGAATGAAACATACTGAGTGCAACAAGCAAATGCTAATTGAGATATTTTTGTTGTTTTGAAATATTCATTTTTGTTTGGGTTTTGAAATATATGCTTTTTTTTTTGAATTTTGGACATATATATATTTTTTGAATTTTTGACATATGTATTTTTTTTGGATTTTTGACATATGTATTTTTTTGGATTTTTGACGTATGTATTTTTTTGGATTTTTGACTAAAAGATCAGCATGGTACTTAGATCAAAAGATCATATTCATTTATTAACTTAATTCCCAAATTGTTCTTTAACAACTTAACTTAAAATCCATCGTGTTTGAATTTGTGTTTCCATTCGTGATCCCATTTGATGATTCGATCCTTAGTCAATCTAAGTCATTCCTTAAGTTTGGAGTATGCCTCTTTAGAAAGAAAGGGAGAATAAGTTTTAGAAAGCCCATGAGAAGGTTCCGGAGACTTAAAAAGATGTTCCTTTCCTACCCTAATATCCGTTGGGGTTCGGACATTTTCTTTCCGGGGTATTTATCGACCTTGCGATCCCTTTCGTTTCATTTCATGGCCTTGATGTAACGTTTGTAATGTAATGGCCTTTTTGATTTGACATTTGGATTTTGCCCTTTTGCTTTTGCTTTTTCTATTCTTTTTTTTCTTTGGGACGGATCTCCCCCTTTTTTTTATGACGGCCTCCTACTAAGATGGTGGGTATTCTTGGTAGTCTATTCTAAGCCTCGTTCCGACATCATGGGCCGAGTATAAAATAGAATTTTTGCTTTAAAATGAATGATTTGTACTTTACCCTTTCGGTCAAGCTTCGGTATTCTTTAGGACTTGACATCTTTTGTTACTCACGAATCAAACATGTCAGTGTGTGTAGTAATGTGTTTGAAGTTAAGTTATCCAGACTAACAAAGAAATTCGAGTTTATAAACTTTCTGATTCCACTGGTCTTTGTATCATACTGATCGACTCTCTAACCTAAGGATAGTATTTCTTAAGATGTAAGCCATTCCATGGGTGATTTAGCTCTTCTCCTTCTGCATTAACAAGACGATAAGCATTACCAGGAAAAGCGTGCGATACAACATAAAGTCCCTCCCAGTTGGGTTGGAACTTAGAACGCGGACCACCAGGTTTTACAAAAATCCTTTTGACGACCATTTCACCGACTTTGAACTTACGTTCAATGACTTTCTTTTGATAAAAACGTGCTAGTCTGTTTTGATAAACTTTTGCATGATTAGCAGCTGACCATCTTTTCTCGTCTAAAAGTTCCAATTGAGCAAGGAGTGCTGAACGATGTTCATCAATGGAAAATTCCTTATTCAATTGTACTCTTAATGACGGTATGAGGATCTTATATGGAACTACCGCCTCCATTCCAAATGTTAAGGAATAAGGAGTTTGCCCAGTGGACGTGCGGATTGAAGTTCGGTAGGCCCATAGAGCCTCAACCAATTTTTCTGGCCAGTCTGCAAATTTATTAGATTTGCATGTCTTTTTGATGATTTTTATCAAAGTCTTATTTGTTGCCTCTGCTTGGCCATTGCCTTGTGGATAATAAGGAGACGAATGATGCAATGCAATTCTGTACCTGTTGCAGAGGTCCTTCAATTCTTGTGACACGAACTGCGGTCCGTTGTCGGTGACGATGGTGCTTGGAATTCCAAATCGGGTGATGATGTTCTTCATGATGAACTTGCAGACGGTTGATGCTTTGATCTCTACGTACGCTTCAGCTTCTGCCCACTTGGTGAAGTATTCCGTTGCCGTGAGAATGAAAGATTTTTACTTGATGCCGGAATCTGGATTACCAAGGGGTCAAATAATGTCGAAAGCCCACATGGAGAAAGACCATGGGGAAGAAACAGGATGGAGTGAAGATGCAGGAGAATGAATTTTGTCGGCGTTAAGTTGACACTTAGCACACCTACGGACATATCCTACACAGTCTTCTTCCATAGTTGGCCAATAAAATCCTTGTCTAAGGATCTTCTTTGCTAGCATCTGTCCATTGACATGGCCACCACAAACTCCACTATGAGCTCCTTCCATAACCTTCCAAAGCTCATCTTCGTCTAGACATCTCAGAAGAACTCCATCAAAACCTCTCTTGTACAGTGCTCCTCCAACTAGGGTGTATCATTGAGCAACTCTCCTGATAGCTCTCTTCTCTTCAGTTGTAGCTTCCTCAGGATACGATTGATCTTCACAATATTTGGCAATTTCATAATACCATGGCTTCTGTTCATCATCCATCTCTTCTAACAGCTCCATTAACATGATTTCTCTCTTTTCCACAATATCTCCGTCTCTGACTTTCTTCAGCAACTTCTCCTTAATTCTAAGAAACGAAGGGTCTTTCACAGCGGGTGAAAGACGCCTATGAACTATGATTGATTCAGATTGCTTGCTGATTGGAAAATCGAGAGATGAGGCCAATGAAGCTAGAGCGTCAGCCAAGATGTTCTGATTCCTAGGGACGTGGACAAAAATCAATTTCGTGAAAAGCTTTGAGTAAGCAGAAGTAAGTTCTTGGTAGGGCTTGAGCTTGGGATAAAGAGTTCGATACTTGGTCAGCACTTGACGAAGAATTAATTGGCTATCACCCACAATCCTGAGTTTGGTGGCACCATGGAAATGAGCAGCCTCGAGGCCAGCAAGAAGTGCCTCGTATTCAGCTATATTGTTGGTGACTGGAAAATCAAGCTGAAAGGCTTGTGGAATGGTGACACCTTCAGGTAATAACAGAACGATACCGATTCCCTTCCTATGAGAATTCAGAGCTCCGTCAAAATGCAGAGTCCACATATCATCTCTGATTTGATTTACGGACATCAGTTCCTCATCCGAAAACTCTGATTGTACTGGATCAATTCGAGGAAGGGGATGATGAGCGAGATGTTCTGCTATGGCATAGCCCTTGATCGCTTTCTGCTGAATATAAATGATATCGAATTGAGATAGAAAGCTTTGCCATCGCGCTAACCTATCAGTAAGAATAGATTTCTCCAGAAGGAATTTGATCGGATTCATCCTAGCGATGAGATGGACTTCATAGGCCAGAAAATAATGCTTTAATTTCTGCACAACCCAGACCAATGCTGCACATGTTTTTTCCATCGCCGTATATCTCTGTTCAGTGGGGTTGAGAAGTTTAGAGAGATAATAGGCTACCCTCTCTTTTCCTTCTTCATCCTCTTGTGCTAGGACAGCCCCCACTGCATTATCCATGACTGAAATATAAAGTATCAATGGTTTGCATGGAGATGGTGGTCTCAAAATAGGAGGACTTGTTAAATAGTTCTTTAATCCATCGAATGCCTCCTGACACTTATCGTCCCAATCAAATTTGACTCCCGGTTTGGTAAGCTCGTAAGACGGCTTACACCTTTGTGAATGCTGGGAGACAAAGCGGCGAATAAATTGTAACCTCCCGATTAATCCTCTCAACTCCTTCACGTTTTTGGGAGGTGGCATTTCTCTAATAGCCTTCGCCTTGTTGGGATCGATCTCAATTCCCTATTTGCTGACGATGAATCCAAGTAATTTTCCTGAAGATACCCCGAATACACACTTCCTGGGGTTCATCTTTAACTGATATTCTCTCGATCTCTCTAATACCCTTGCCAAAACCTTGGCGTGCTCAGCCTTTGTTTTAGATTTAACCAATAAATTATCCACATACACTTCCAGATCTATGTGCATCATGTCATGAAATATTGCCATCATGGCCCTCTGATAAGTGGCTCCAGCATTTTTTAATCCAAATGACATGACGACATAACAGTATGTTCCCCAAGGTGTAGTGAATGACGTTTTCTCTTGATCCTCTTCTGCCAACTTAATCTGATTGTACCCTGAAAATCCGTCCATAAACGATAAGGTTTCATAGCCAGCAGTATTATCAATGAGTACATCGATATGAGGCAATGAAAAATCATCTTTAGGACACGCCCGGTTCAAATCGCGGAAGTCAATGCAAATCCTGACCTTCCCGTCCTTCTTCATAACCGGGACTATGTTGGCCACCCATTGTGGATAAAGGACAACTCTAATAAATGTGGCTTTATGTAATTTGTCGATCTCTTCCTTCATCTTTAGAGCCATTTGTGGGTGGAATCGTCTTAATTTCTGCTTGACCGGGTTAGCTCCATCCTTTAATGTTAATCTGTGTTCAACTAAAGATGGGTCTAACCCTGGCATATCTTCATAACTCCAGGTGAAAGTGTCCTTGTAGTCCTTAAGTACTTGTACCATTGCCTTCTCATCCTCTGTAGAAAGATTTTTACTGACGAGGACAACCTTAGGTTCGTCTTCAGTTCCTAAATTGATTTCTTTGGTGGGCTCTTCTACTGCAGCTGAGGGTTCATCGAATCTCTTCACTCCACTGGCATATGCCTCAGTTGCGTCCTCGTCATCTTCCTCATCCTTAACAATGGGGTCTTTTTCATGCACTAACTCGTACACCCCATACCCATCATTGACTGACTCATCATTCATACAGTCTTCTGGCATCTGAATTGGATTTTCTAAAAACTGAGGGATCAAAGAGCAAGAAAAGCATTTATCAGCTAAGTCCTGGAGGTATCTATTTGGAATTCGCCTACCCTTAGGCTTTCTAGACTTCCTAACTTGACTAACCTGCCTAAACCTAGACTGCCTAACTTCACTAAACTCCTTATTATAACCTAATGAAGATGAAGCAGGATGGAAATCCTGGGATACAAGTGGAAATACAGAAGAATCCTCCCGAGGGGAGGGGCATAGTAGATCTAAGAGAGAATCTTGACCGAAAGACCCGCGCAATGGGGTGTGATCGGACAAGTAGGAGGTTTCCTCAATGAGGATTTGGGAAGAATTTGTTGCCAAATTGGCGTTTTTTTTTTGATATCAGAGGAATTAAACATGAAACAGGAATGAATACAAATAGAAGGAGAATCAGATGGAGGAAGTGGCACCAAGGCCAGAGGATTAGGGGGATCATATAGCAATATGTCCCAGATCAAATCATACATCCTCTCTAGATCGAGAGGAGGTTGTGGAATAAGGTCTCGAGGGGACAGAGTAATCATAACGGGCGGAGCCCGTGGAATATCTTCAATAATGACCCGCGACTTGAGCAGTGTGCGAAACAGAGTATGGAGCATGAAGACATGGGAAGGATATGTCCCCCTCCAGAGCAGATCTGTAGTGTAACCAGCTTCATAGGGGTTATCTGGCTCCCCTTCGTCGGTCTCTTCAGACAGCAACATCCGCTTATCAAAGATGGTACCAGGGCTTTCAATCAGCTCATCAATATGCGGCGGCCACTTGGGTTCTGCCGGATCTAGAAACAATCTGTTCAGTGCAATGTAAAGGTCTCTCAGATCGAACCACCTGTACCATTCGCATTCATGATCATAGAATTTTCTCCTTTTCATAGGCCGCAGAGCCTCCAAGGATTGGTACGTAAGTAGTTCTGAGCAATGCCTGGCCAAGTCCCTCCCATATATGTCATGGAAGTCAAAACACGAAGAAATGACCACCGTGTTGTCGTGGCTAATTATGGGCCCCTTTACAAAGTGTGTATACAGGGTCCATGTTAGGGGATCTCGACCTTCCTTGGATGGTGTAGACATTGTCTCCCAGATTTTCTGACCTTCTTCAATCTTTGCTTGCTGAACCAGATCTTGTTTAAGTTTTCTTGGCCTGTAGCCCAGACCACTTCCAGGTGTTGCTCGATGATCTTTAACAGGAGTGGTCCTGCCTTGCAATTGTGTGCCCAGACCTTTCCCAGGCTCATAGCCGTTCTTCATCATAATTCTCCATCCTGGGGTACTCATGCACTTCCCCCTTTTTATGGCATCTAACGGGTAAGGAGAAATAGTGGCGGCTTTCAAAGGATCAGCCACTGGATGGTAGACCTGTAATACCGACAGAAAAGGTTGTCGGCCAGGTAAAGCAGCAGATTTAATATTCAAGGTATGAGCAGCAGCAAGGATTGGCATGCTCGTTACTTTAATAATTCGTCCTTTGAAGGGGAATTTGAGGCATTGGTGATTCGTAGAAGGAATCGCCTCAAGAGTTTTAATATAAAGACGACCCAAAATGGCATTTATAGAAGGGTCGATTTCTAGGATGTGAAATTCGACCTCTGCATGACTTACAGGGCCTAGCTCCACCTTCAAATAAACCATTCCCAGAGGGGAACGGGTAGAATTGTCGTATGCTGTCAAAGAGATGGGGCTAGGCAACCATTTTTCTTTGGGCACACCGCACAGCTCCAGGGTCTTCAGAGGTAAAAATCGAAGCCCCTGTATCTACCAGGCATGCATCCACGGCCTTCTTACAGATGTTGACCGTGATGCTCAGAGCCATGCTTCTGGCTGCTGGCGGTGCTAGTTCCGATGTGTGAAATGTAATGGATGGCTGATCCCCCTGAGGAACTAGTAGTGCTGCAATTTTTTCTAACTGTGGACTGAGGGAAAACTTTGTTGAAAATCCTTCCACTTCGGAGCGCATGTTCCTCAACCGTGGAGGATCCGGGTGACACCTTGAGTACCGCAGGGTTGGATGGTGCGGATGATGTAGGTGATGGCGTAGGGTTAGGTGGTGATGGCGAGGTGCGGATTAAAGGCCTAGAGGGTTGGATGGTGGATGGGTAAGTGGTTGGTGAAGTGGACGAAGTGGGGAATGGTACGCGTAGTAACGGTCGGGATGGTTGAATGGTGTCTGGGTGGGTGGTAGTGGTAGCGGGTGAAGTAGGAAATGGTACGCGTAATAGCGGTCTGGATGGTAGGAGGGGCGCGTGATTGGTTTGCGAGGGATTATATGGTAGCGGTGTAGTGGTGTGGGGCGTAATGGGCTTAAGGAAGGCGGGTGGTGGTAATGGGTTATTGGGTGCGGGCGAGTAATATGCGGGTGTCGGTAGAGGGGTAATGGTAATGGGTTGCGGCCTGGGTATGTGGAGGGTGCGGCGCGGTGGTCGTTCTGCGGTACTTGGAATATGACCCGTCGAATAAAGAGAGGAAGAGTCCTCTATTCTCCACTGTTGCCCACGGTCAGCCTCAGACTGGCTGTTTGTCAACATAGGGGCAACTTGGTTTTGGTTCTGGTGCTCCGGGAGTGGATTCTGCACTATGCCCATGTTCGGTGGTGGTGCTGCTTGTGCTGGTGGTCTTGCTTGCTGCTGCTGCTGCTGTGGTCTTCTCGCCTTCAGGGCTGATATATACTTTTTCATCTCCTCCCAGTCTATGCCGCCCTGCTCGTTGAGATCATGAATATAATCTCTGAATTGGAAGCAGGTGTCGATGGTATGCCCAGGTTGCCTATGGAAATAGCAATACCTGGACGTGTCGGCATTTTGAGGCCAGATGGCCTTTTCCCTTGGCAAAACTAAGGCATTAGCTGCCATTAGAGCACTGAAAATATCTGCCAAGGATTCTGGGAGGGCCGGGTATTCTGCCCTCTTCGGGCCTAGAGGTATTCTCTGCTAATTATAGTCAGCAGGAGGAGGGACATTATGGTATGCCGGCAGTGCGCGCGACTGATATTGCTGCTGCTGTTGCTGATATTGCTGTTGTTGGGGTTGCTGGTACTGTTGTTGCCGTTGCGGCGGCTGCTGTAGCTGTTGCTGTTGCTGGTTCTGGTTCGGCTGCTGGGGCTGCTGATACTGTTGTTGATAATGGGTGTTCTGCTTCTGCCTGTACCCTTGTTGGTTCGGCTGCGGTGGCCTCTGGTACTGCTGCTGGTTCCTCACGAACTGGGGCGAATTATTGTTCATGCTACTAACCTGCTCATGAGAGAGCGTGCCCTCAGTAGTCGGACCTGTGCTAGGAGCATTTGACACTGCAGGCTTTCAAGGTGGAGGCCTGCTAGGTCTGTGAGGATCAAAGACGCTAGAGAACGTAGCGTCCTTGAAGGCATTTTGGCAGTACCATGCTCTTTCATAGAGCTCTGCCATGTTGGTCAGATTGTTCAGGGAGAGGACTAGTTTGAACTGGGGCGTGGCATTGGAAATTAACATCTTCACTTGCTCAGATTCGGACAAGTGATCCTTCACCTTTTCGGCCAGGCCCCGCCACCTGTCAGCAAAACTGACAAACTCCTTATCAGGTTTCATCTTTTCTGCTATGAGGTCAGTGATGGACAAGGAGGGTGCAACTCTGTCTTGGTACCGTTGAATGAATTAACGAGAGACGATACCGTAGTCCTCTACTTCGGAGGGTTCCAAGGAAAAGAACCACTCGAGGGCTGGTCCCTCTAGAGATCTCCTGAACAAAATGGCCAGCGACCTCTTATCGTTCTGTCAGAAAGACGATTCGTACATAAACTCCTTCAAATGTGTGAAGGGGTTACCAGTACCGTTGTACTTCCGGTACACTGGCATCTCAGAGGGTGGTAGGTGGAATACCGGCAGGCTCGGCAAATTGATCTCTGGCACAGCTTTAACCCCCATCATCTTCTAGAGGTTGTTGAATTGCTCATCTATGCGCTCCATTTTGGCCAGCAACGCTTGCGTGGTCAGATCTGCCTGGGGAGGAGGAGGAGGTGGAGGTACTTGATAGGCCTGCTGCCTAGAGTACGTGGGACAGGGAGGACAATAAAGGGGAGGTCCGGCAGAGCTTCCGCCATGCCCGAGGGCATTTTGATAAGCAGGCGTTTGCGGTCTAACCGGTTGCCTAGAGGATGAAAGTTGCGGCCCAGCTGGCCGAGAAGTAATATGGAGGCCTTCCATGGCCTGATGGATGTAAGGAGGATGAAGAGGAGGTTGTTGAGTAACAACAGGGGGAGCCACAGGGTTCGGCTCAGCAGGCTGCGTGGGTGCCTTCCCCTTCAGAATAGACTGGATCGCCTCGAACTGCTGAGGGTCCTGTCGGGAGGCAAGAACTCCCAAAGTGTTAACGAGATCCGAAGGATCAGAGGATGAGGGATCATTTTGATTCATATCCCCCTCAAGATTGGGATTAGGAATCGCATATTCATGCGGGGGAAGATCAGGATATCGATCATGGGGATGAAAGAGAGGTGTCTGGACATTCCCATCTTGTCGATAGGGAATGGGGGCAGAATTACGGGAGGCATCAACATCTCTCCCGTTCTCATAGTTGTAGTCCGAATCGCGAGGGGCATTAGCATCTCCCTCGTAGTTGATGATGGCGTCTTGAGCCATACTCAAGTCCCTGCCTGATCGCAGCAGCTTGATGTTAGATTCTTTTTTCAAAGATTTGACAAACAAGTTGCACAGAGATTAATCAATCAAGTGGATGCTGAGGGAAAGGATCCTAGTTTCAGTTATTTGGATTTAATTAAACCACAAATTCGCTCAGGGAAAGGATCCTAGTTTCAGTTCAATATCCACCGTTATTCTCTATGGCTTTCTCTCACAACGCTTTATGGAATCTAACCGGGACTTCAACTGGTACAACCAGCCCAATGATCAAGGAGGAGTACCTTGATTTTGGGGACTTATGGAGGTCTTAACGTCAACTTCTCTAGTCTGATCAAGGGACCAACCCAATCAGAGAGAGTTGCTGACGTCAAGTAGTGTGTTCCTAAGAAAAGGAGGGTATTCGCCTCAATGCGTATGACCTATGGCCTGGATGGCCTCTAATGCTTAATAATAATGGGTAGTTAGCACTCAAGTCACAAAAATCTGAGAACTGAAAAAAAATTAAAAAACTGCCTGAATTGCGTCACGTTCAGTCGACGCTATTCAAACAAAATCTTAATTTTTCGCAGAAACTGAGATTGCAGACAGCAGAGAATGAAGACTGAAAGGTGTCTGGGTGTGTTGACGCGGTTTAAAACGCGTCAGTGCTCCTAGACGCTTTTCAAGTCGCAGAAACAGTTTTGCAGGATGATTTTCTGGGTTGAATCCTCCTCAAACAGGATAAAAGCAGTAAATAATCAACTCATGCAGATTTTTTTTTTAGTTCCAGATTTTAACATGATGATTTTACTAACTAAACAAGTAAGATGCCAATCAATCACACAACATTTTCATCACAAAAACAACTTTTTCAATTAATCAACGGGAGGGCAAAATTTTGCCACTGGGGTGTGCACGTGGTGCACGAGGGAAATTAACTAAACTAAAACACTCACCAATTGGTGAGGACGTGTCGAGAGACACAAGTGGTGCACCGTGATCGCCAAAAAAGCTGTGAGTGCTTAGAATGATTGTGTGATTAACATGAAAAATCTATGTTGTTTAGGTGCAAAATAAACCTATTAAAAACAGAAACTACGTAAAGTGATCGCTAGAAACTTTTGACTTAAAAGTTCCAAAAGAAGTTTTGATCGCCGACCTGTTTAAACGCGGAAGATATTGAGTCCTTGATTCCCTTCCTTCAGCCGGCTGAAGAAAGAGAGCCCTTCTCGTTCTTTGTTCTTGTTGTTGAATTTGAAGTTGAGGTTGAAGATCGTCCAGAGATTCTTGTGACTTTGTGCTTGATTTACTCCTTTTGATTCTCTTTTTTGCTCCGTTAAGAAAAATGGAAAGAGAAGTGAAGAAACAATGATGAGAACTTTAAGCAAGAATAGTATCTATTCTAATCATGATGTTAAACATGCAATTAAACAGCAAACTTACTTGTTGAGTGGTTTTTGAAACCCCTTAATCAAATAGGTTTTGAAAAAAATGATGTTGTGGTGTATGTTGCATGAAGTGAATGATGAAGAATGTAGAACTAAATGAAATAAATGCAGAAAATAAAGACTTATGCCCAATGGTTGAATTCTTGAATGGATGAAGAATCTTGAAAGGACGCCGACTTCTGGAAATGGCAGCGCTTCGGCGTTCCGACGTTGTTGCTTCGATCTTCAACTCGCTATTGCTCAATGATAATCAACTCAAGATTACGCTTAACATCTTTTAACTCTTCAAGAGGTAAGATATTTATAGGCTTCTTCTGCGTCCGCGGATTTACATAGAAAAATCTTACATTTATCCATCTTAACCAACAGATAAATACAGATTAATTCATCTTTATCTGTAATTATCTAAAACGCGTCCACATAGGCTAACGCCTTTAAGATTAATTAAGATAAGGATAAACATCTGAAAAACTTATCTTTATCTGTATTAGCTAAAACGCGTCTACATGTGCAGACGTCTTTTACACTAATTAAGATAAGGATAAACATCCGGAAGAGAAGCAGAAATAGCTTAAGAAACCTAAAAAGCGTCGTTCCTGACAGACGCCTTTTAGCTAATTAATCGATTGATTAAAATTCAAATTTAAACGTTAAAATAAGAATAAACTCTAAATGGCGTCCACATGGGTCGACGTCTTTTAGACTTCTTCATATTTTAACTGAAATTTGAGTTAAAATCAATTTAATTGATTAACTTAAACATGTCTGTTCGACCCAACACTGAAAAAGATCAATAAAAATTAATCAATGATTAAATATCAGACCATTCTGAGGCATTATTATATGATATGAAATTTACTCAAAATGACGTCAAAATTAGCGTGTCTACACCAGGAAGGCAGAAAGATGAAGATCTCTTGCCTATGTGTTTGCAGAATTATCTGATGTAAATGTTATGTTAGATTGAGTGTGCGTTTGACTATTGGCTCAAGTCAAACCCACTGTGCCATCCATGACCACCTAACGACATGTATTAGATACATTATTTTCTTTTGAATATGAATCAAAGCAGGTATAGTATTTGTAAATATATACGATATATTTGTATACTATCACCTAGGAGAGACCAAGATAAAAGTTATCCAAAATATCCTCGTCTAAACTCTAAGCTGTAACGTGAGTAGTTAAGAACTTAACGCGTAGTCCACCATCGTTATAATCATAGGTTTACTTTAGGTAGGTTTGTTGTGCTACCACAAGGCCTGTTTAATTGTAAGGAAAGATTGTGGCTATGGCATTAGATGCCTATATGATCGGGGTGGAGTAACGATGGTTAGCTTAGACCATAATTAGTGGCTTATTATGCTATCCACAAGGGCTGTATGCAAATCTATGCTCGTCGCGTAACGATGGTTAGTTTAAACCAGAATTAGTGGCTTGTTGTGCTATCTACAAGGCCATTAAATCTCTAGAGACCAAAGATATGATCGGATATTGCAAGGAGTTGCAAGTCCCATGAGATGGGTGCTCTTTGATTGTTTTACAGCTTCTTTGTGCTATCCACAATGTTGTACTGCAAGTCATTGAGATTCTGATCCTCACTAGGAGACTGTCGGCGTCTCCCGTTCTGTATAGCTAAGGGTTATACAGTCTGTCAAAAATAAGTGGGAGTTAAAGCTAGAATAAAAGATCATATCTTGCTTTATATTTAGTAACTGAACATATGCTAAAATAGATTTTATCTCCTATAGGAAAATATGTCGTCGAATAACCCACTCCGAGACATACCTGATGCCAAACTTTTGACTAGCTTGAACTACTCGGATTGGCTCAGAAACTTGAAGAATGTCTTCAAATTTGAGCACATTGACTATGTTCTTGGAGCTGATCCTCCTGTTGAACCGGCATTAGATGTCTTTAAGGCAGAGATGATAGCTAACAATAAAAGATCGAAGGACAAAGGCAAAGGAGTAGTAAAGGGTAACTGCTTATACTGTAAGCAGTAGGGTCACTGAAGAGGAACTACAAGGAGTTCCTCAACGATAAAGCTCATAGAAAGGTGAAGCTGTTGGAAGCTTCACCTGTCAGTTAGAGATTCCATATCTTGGGTATTAGATACTGGATGTGCTTCCCATATCTGCCATGATGTGCAGATGCTGACAAGTAAGCGCAAGCTTAGAAAAGGCAAGGTGGAACTGAGGCTTGGAAACGGCGCAAAAGTTGCGGCGGTTGCTATCGGGACAACGAACCTCAAGCTTCCATCGGGAGATGCCTTATCATTAGAAGATTGCTATTATGTTCCTACCATAATAAAGAACATCATATCAGTATCTTGTTTGGATAAGATAGGAAATAGGTTGTCTATTGAGAATAGAAATTGTTCGATTTATTATGGTAATAAACCAATAGCTTCGGTATCTTTAGTCAACGGTCTATATCTTTTAGATATTTCTTATTACAATCTTCACATTGATAATGCTCTTAAGAAGAGTAAGAATTGTGTGAACCAAGCCTACATGTGGCATTGTAGACTTGGGCATATTGGTGAAAGCAGGTTGCAAAAGTTGCATAAACATGGATATTTGAATGCATTCGATTATGAATCATTCGCGACATGTGAGTCCTGCTTTATGGAAAAGATGGCAAAATCTCCATTTACTGGACATAGCGAACGAGTTAAGGACATTCTAGGATTAATACATTCAGATATATGTGGTCCCATGTCCATCCAAGCCAAAGGTGGCTTCTCATACTTCATCACGTTCACCGACGACTTCTCAATTTGGCTATGTGTACTTAATGAAGTACAAGTCGGAAGCGTTTGAGAGGTTTAGGGAGTTCAAGAATGAGGTAGAAAAGCAATTAGGAAAGAGTATTGAAGCTCTTCGATTAGATCGAGGAGGAGAATACTTGAGTATTGATTTCACACAATCTTAAAGGATAATGGTGTCCTTTGTCAGCTGAACCCTCCACATACACCGCAGATGAATAGTGTATCTGAAAGGAGGAATCGCACCTTGTTAGACATGGTGCGATCCATGATGAGCTTTTTGGAATTACCAGTGTTCCTCTGAGGATATGCTCTAGAGTCAGTAGCATACCTACTAAACAGAATACCTAGCAAGTCTGTGGCCTCTACTCCATATGAGATATGGAAAGGTAGGAAACCATAATTTAAGCATGTTAAAGTCTGGGGTTGTCCTGCTCATGTAAAGAGGCATGATCTAGACAAGCTGGAATCATGAACTGATAAATGTAGGTTTGTGGGATATCCAAAGGAAACCTTTGGATACTATTTTTACCATCCTGGTGAACAAAAGGTGTTTGTTGCCAGAAAAGTTGTCTTCCTGGAAGAGGAATATCTTTTATAGGAGAACAGTGAGAGTAAAATAGTATTGGAAGAGATTCCAGATCCCCAAACAGCTGCATTATTATCAAATGAGATATCAATTACTGAATCTGTTAGGTATACATAGATGAGCCTCGTAGATCTAGTAAAGTATCTAAATTATCCGAACGATATGTGGGATATATCGCTGAAGGAGAGTCTAAGGTAGAATATAATGAGGATTATGATCCTACAACCTACCAGGAGGCCATAAAAGGCCTCGAAGTCGGGAAATGGCGAGAAGCCATGAACTCAGAAATCCATTCCATGTACACCAATCAAGTTTGGAACTTGGAGGACTTGCCCGAGTGTATTGTACCCATCGGATGCAAGTGGATCTTTAAGAGAAAGATCGGTGCTGATGGACGGATCGACACTTATAAGAAATATTAGTGGCATAGGAATATCATCAAAGGCAAGGAATTGACTATGACGAGACTTTCTCACTAGTTGCCATGATAAAGTCGATCAGAGTTCTACTCGGCATAGCTGCACACTACGATTACGAAATATGGCAGATGGATGTGAAGACTGCCTTCTTCAACGATAATCTTAAGGAAGAGGTGCATATGATACAACCAAAAGGTTTCACATCTAAGAAATCTTCAGATAAAGTGTGCAAGCTTCAAAGGTCCATTTATGGACTGAAGCAAGCTTCCTGGAGTTCGAACATAAGATTTGATGAGGCTGTCACGTCTTATGACTTCATTAAGAATGAAGATGAGACTTGTGTGTACAAGAAGACCAGTGGGAGTGCAGTCACTTTCTTAGTTCTTTACGTAGATGACATACTATTTATTGGGAATGACGTAGCTATGATGTCATCGGTAAAGATCTTGCTGTCGAAAAACTTCTCTATGAAGGATTTGGGAGAAGCATCCTACATATTTGGAATACATATTTATAGAGATAGATCAAAGAGGATGCTTGAAATGACCCAATCGTTGTACATAGATACCATTGTCAAAAGGTTTGGCATCGATAATTCCAAGAGAGGTCTTATACCGATGAGACATAGAATTAATCTCTCAAAAGAGCAGTCTCCTAAGACTCTTGATGATAGGGCATTTATAGATAGAATACCCTATGCCTCTGCCATAGGATCTATTATGTATGCCATACTATATACACGGCTGGATGTTGCATATGTTCTAAGTGTTACGAGTAGATTTCAGGCTGATCCAGGCAAAGAGCACTGGAAGACAGTAAAATGTATCCTTAAGTACTTAAGAAGAACTAAGGATATGTTTTTGGTCTACAGAGGAGATGATTTGAAACTGCGAGGCTTTACTGACTCGAGTTTCCAGTCAGATTCAGATGATAGGAAGTCTACATCTGGATATCTGGTTAGACTAGTACATATTACTCCTGCGCATATGATGAGGGTGACTGATCTTATAGTCACTTGTGTAGAGACACTAAGGCGAATCTGTTGGTGTTCATTAGAGATTGAGTTTACTGAATTGATCCGACTAAATTGCTGGTTGGTATAGTATCTCACTGTCAACCAGCTTGATTCTATTGTCGCAGTTGGGTGGATGGTCCTCGGACCTGAGACACCAAGGACACCTTGTCGGTCGACTTCTGTGCTTTGACCTTGGTTTATGAATCTCTAACCACGGGATTCTAAACAGCCAAGGATCGGGTACAGCGGAATACCGTCGAAGGGAATTGAGTGTCAATAAGGAATCATTCGCTTTCAGTACATAGAAAGAGAATGCTCTAGGAGGGATGCGCGAAAGTCCCTGGCTAGGGCGGACAATAATATCGGGAAATGAGTTTTCCGATATTATACAGTAACATCCGATCTAAGTGAGTCGACCGGTTAGGGTTTGACAGTACACCATACCCTGAGTTGACTCGAGAGCATTGTACGAATGGAGGATTATATCCACGCGATAATTGTCGGCGGAAAGGTTCCAAGTACTTAACCTTGATACCTTCCGGGTTCACGCGGTGTTGTTTGGCACCCAACGTGATCGGAGGCCCGATCGAGTTCGATGTGCGACATTAATTCGATTGATTCATTAACTAATATGAGTTATTAATTGATTAATTAGGCCAGTGAGGAGTCACTGGGCTTATTGGGCCATTAACTAGACTGGTTATTAGGCCTAGAGGGTTACACGCAAATGATTTTCAAGGCGATGGATAAATAAGTGGGTTTTATATAAACCGGAGGTTTTTATGAAAAATCACGCGGTTAGTATAAAATGTAGCGAACGGGCTGAGCAGGCCAGACTGCTGCTAACCCTAGCCGCCCCTTTCTCTCTTCCTCTCTCTCTCTCTCTCGCCCAAGATGAGTCGAGATCCTCGGATCTGCTCCGCCGCCTCTCCGACTCCCGTTCGACGGGAAATCGTCCACGTGATGCGGCGATCATTGCGGTGAACGGCGGAGGCTTCGTTGGCTGCGAAGAACGAGGAACGTAAGGATATCCTTCGCGAGGAGGATCGCGTGGACTCTTCTAGAGGTCGGGTGCTTGCGCGGCTTGCGGTGTCACACCGACGGAACCGATCGGTTGCAGATTCGAATCCGCACACGGTAAGAACCAATATTTCGATAATCTGATTTTAGTATTTTCGAAACGGGAAACGGATCACTGTTTTAATTTTATATTCCGCTGTGTGAGTGATCCAGGGGAACGCCGAGAACCCAACAGGGGGTGTGTGATAAGTTGATATTTTTGATCATTAGAAGGGAAAATGCATGCATTATACTCATGATTTTATGTGTAAAACGGTATGAAATGATAGATAATTTTGTACATATTCCAACAATACTAATTTTGGTGAATTACGAGTTAAAAACATTGTCATTTCATGTGAAAAACTGAGTGTAATGCATTTGCGATTTTTCGACAAAGCCGAGTGAATAAATGATTTTATTTCGGCATAAGCTTAATAATGTTCACTATAGAATCTTAATTTAAATTTATTTTTGTGTGAACAAGATATGAAGAGGATGTGGCACAGTGGTTAAGTCTCTTGACACTTGTTGGGAGGTCCAATGTTCAAATCTCAACAGAAACATCTTGTATTTTGCAAAAATGAATAAAGCAGGGGCAAACTGGGGATAAAAAGTTTAAAAAGGGTTGCCCTAATCTTTTACCCAAGAAGGCCAAGAGGAGCTAGCCGCCGCCTCCCTCTCCTGTTTCTTTTTTTTTAAAAAAATTTCTCTTTCTCCTTTAAAAACCCCCCTCCTTTCCTTTTTCTCTCTCTCCTTGCTTTTTCTCTCTCCCTGGTTCTCTCTCTGCCCTCTCTGACACGCATCTCTCTTTGCTTTTTACTGTTCATCTCTATCCCCCTTTCTCCCTCTCTATCTCTCTCCTCTTTTTCTCGCTCTATCTCCTTCTTCTACTCTCTATCTCTCTCTCTCCTCTCTCTTTCTCTCAACCAGACGCGGCCAACCGGAGCAGCTACATGTGGCGCCCCTGCGAAATGCGCAGGGGAACCACATCGTTCAAGCCATTGCACGGGTGACCGCCCAGCCATGCGGTAGACAGCCGCTTCTTCCCACCCAGCCGCCGCCTTGCGCCGCTCGCAGCCCTGCTCCTGCCGTACGGGCGCATATGCCCAGTGTTGCTCCCCCACCTCCTGTGCCGAGCGTACGCCACCCTCTCCTGCCAGCCCCTGTTGCCTACTACGTTGGTCCATTGCGCTACCCTCCCCTGTTGCCCTTGTTGTTGGTCTACTACGCCGGCGCCCTTACTGAGCGCTTACAGAAGCCCTGTCCCCTGCTGCTCACCGTCTACTGCTCCTCCTCTTCCTTTTCATTTTTCTTAGTTTTCTCTTGTATTTAGATAATTTATTTCATCCTAGTTCATTTAGGTTTCATATTTGATGTTGTAACATTGTTATTTCTAGTTTTCTATTAAACTCTCTTTTTGCCGTTCTAAGCATGGTAATCTTTATTCTTCTTTAGAACTAGTTTGATTATCTAGCTAGATTTAATTATTTGGTTGTGTACTAGTCGTATTTTCTAGTGTTAATTCAGAGTTCTAGAGAGTATTCAAGGTGTACGGTTAATTCTTTGCAAGTATTTAATTAGTTTTTTTTAATCTTGAGTTTCAAATTTACATTAGTGTTAATTTCAACCGATTCTCTTTTTTTTTTTTTTAAACAGTTCTAATCAAAATCCAAAGTTTTCAAATCTAAAATCTAGTTATCTGTGAATTCGACCCGATCTCACCACTATGCTACATGTTAATCTTTGTGTGCCAGTCGGAATTTAAGATTATTGTTCGTGTATACTTAACGACACATAATTCGAGCAATCAATTAACACTAATATTAATAGTTTAAGAAAATTCCATGCTATATTTGAGTACTTCAAATAAATGAGGCAATCTAACAATTAGATTATAAAAGGATTAATCCAACAACTTAGATTAATTAATTAAATTGACAACATTTGTCAATTAATTAATAAAAATTCAAGGGCCCATGGCTCAGACCCAGGCCCGCTTAGCTGGGAGGGCCTGGTCCGAGTCCAATTGAGACCTGGCTCGGGCTGCCTGGCCTAAGCCAGGGTCCAACTGGGCTGGACCCTGTTAGTGGCTAGGCAAGCCCAAGCCGCCCGACAGGGCTTGGCCCGTGGGTTCCTTGCTGCGCACGGAACCTGACGGTGGCGCCTCCCATGCTGGCCTCTTCCGGCACCCGCCGGTAGTGGCGATGGTGCTGGCACCGTCCGGCAATTGGTGCTGGCTCGAGAAGGGCTCCGGTGGGGTGATTTTGCCCCTTTCTTCAACCCCCTTTTTCCAAGTTTCAAAAATGCAAGAAGAGGAAGAAGAAGGGCATGGCCGGCCGCCGCCCCCCATGCCGCCTGCAACCTATCCGGCACCGGTGGAGGGGGTCTGCAGTGACTGGCCCCTAAAGGATCCATCCCATGGAGCCGCACACCCCGTCATGAATGAAGCGTTCTTCGTCCAAAGAAGAATACTACGAAAACCCCCAAAAAAATATTTTTTGTAGAATAAAATATGATCTCATTGTTGTGTTCATCTCATGAATGCTTACCAAATAGAAAATTAATTTAGCATGGAATAAAATTCAAAAACTACAAATTTTAGAGATCGAAACGACGAAGAACACAGTGAAACCTGGCTATGATACCACTGTTGGGATCGCTGTGTTAGATCCGAGAGAACTGCAGCAGAAATAAAAATCCGGATCCATGCCATTTCGAATAATAAAACCAGATAGTGAAAACAGATTTTCACCTTGCGTGGATTCAAATCCGCGTTGTCTGGTTTCGTCGGCGTGATGCCGCAAGCTACGCAGTTGCCCAGTATAGACACGCTAATTTTGACTCCATATTGAGCAAATTTAATGTCATAATTATAATGCCCCAAAATGATCTGATTTTTAATCATTAATTAATTTTTATCGATTTTTCTCAGAATTTGTTGATTAATGTCGACCATAGCCGACGCCATTTATATTTCTAGTCGAAATCAATTGAGATTTAAATTCCTTAATTGAGATAGACTTAACTAAATGACGTCGCCCATGGACGACGCCATTTAGGTTTCTTAATCTGTCTTGATTTTCAATTTAAATTCGAGTTAATTTCCTAATTATCTAAATGATGTCTTTCATGAACGACGTCATTTGAATTTACTAATTTTTTACGGTTTCCTTCCATATTTTCTTTTTATTTTGGCCCCTCTAATTAGCTGAATGACGTCGGTGGTGAACGATGCGATTTAGAGGATTTATTAGGAAGCGTGCTCTGGCCAAGATTATCTAGTTTCTATAGTTGGAAGGGCTTCTAACTCTTGGAAGCTTATCATGATAATTCGGATCCGTAGGAGAGCCCATTGAAGGCCAAACGAATCTCAAATTGGTTATTATATATACATATCCCTTTGGACCTTCAAAAAATATTAGTTATTTAGAGAATTGGAGCTCCCACAAGGTGAAAGAAGGCCTCTCTTGTGAAGAACGTGGCCAAGCATTGAATCTCTTCATCCTTCTTCTTCCTTCATCCTTTAAAGCTTTGAAGAACTAAGGCTATGGAGGGGCCAACCAATCTCTTTCCCATCCCTCTTTCTTTCTAGTTTTTTAGCTTTTGTCTAGTCTTCATCATAGTTTTTCACTATTTTCATTAGTTCTTTTTCATCATAATCAATTCATGTTTTTCACACACACACCATATTCATATCAATCTACCTATGTGTTAGAGGTTTAAAGAACATAAAACAAGTGAGTTAATTAGTTTAGTTGCATGTTTTGTTTGATTTCTAGAACATATACTGTTGGGATCAGTCGTAATTCTCGGGAATCATAACAGCGGAAGAATAGAAAATAAAATTGATTTTCCATACCAGTTCGGGCTTCGATTGATGTAACAAAAATGATCTATAAATCATATTAGAGTTTTCACCTTGTACATAACACGTTGTCCTATGAATATCGATGCCGAACTCCTCGAAGCTGCGAGCCACACAAGTGTACGGCCTCTAGAGCTAATGCATACGAACCCTCGCAGCAGTCAGATCCTTCTCTTTCAACCCGCATAACACAAACCCTCCGCCTCAAGTTCCCTCTTACTCTTGGACGGCAGAGAAGGAGGGAGACTAAGAAGAGTCCAACTCTTCTGAACTTGACGGCCACCTTTGGAATGATTTCTTAGGTTACGGGTTGGAGAATAAGTGGGTTATATATAGGAATGTTAAGACGGCAACTTAAACCACCTCATTTAACCAAACCCATCTTTAACTGCCGCAGTTAAAGTAAACCTAGGGTATATTATATATCAATATATTATTATTAGCTTATTTATCAAATAAGCCTAATAATACATATATTATATATATGCCCTTTATATTATTATATATATACTTTTAAACCATTTACATATTTTTTTCCCAAGAGAATCTAATGCTTTAGTATATTTGTCTATACAATAATATTCCGTTATGCAAGAGTTAATTGTGTATAATCTTCTAGGCCCATTATCACTCTGGTTTAAAGATCCATTAACTTCTAATCTAATTAGAAGTTAATTAAACCGGTTATTCTTAATAACCGTTTAATTGATTTGGACCTTTTTGATCACGTTGGGTCAAGCAAATCCGCATGAATCCAGAGGATGCATGGTTCATCTTTACCTTATCTGGCACCTATAAGTCTTCAGTTACCGTATCGCTATAATCCCTCGCTCATTCTATGAGTCCGATCTGATCGTGTGGTATGGTTATGTCAAACCACTAGTGATCGTGTCGTCTGACCATGACCTCGTGAATTATTTCGCATTCGTTCCAAATGAACCGATACCACCATCGCCAGAGATTTAGTGGAGCGTCCATGTCATGACTTATTAACTGTCTGTGATATACTTGACAGTGAGCGATCCCCTCTTGACCATTAATGGTCTTCGCATGTATTCCGATGTGGTTAATAATTCGGTGTTTCATGACTTATGGTTAAAGTCACTTAACTAAACATTAAACCATACCAGTCCTCACGCAAGACCCCATTAATGTCTCAGGTCAAAGGATCAACGATATTACTGAGATAAATGGATCTTCAGTTAACATTAGGTATAATTAACCATCTGAAGATCTATCAGCACATCAGTTTAGTGAACATCCTCGTAGGATGAATACCGACATATATGTGCTGGTGCCCCACATCTGTGATCGTGAGATTGGTCATCTACACATCATGCGTGCCGATTTACAAGTAAATCAATGTCTCAGAGTTATTATTCTCCAATTAGGAACAGTTTAAGGTATTTGTCCATGTACAGTCAAATTCACATTCGATATCCCATATTGAAATTAACTTTACAACCATATATCCCAAGGACGATGTAAAGCGATCCACATATTACAAGTTTACGTTCTAACTGCCACTTAATTATATTGAACAAGATTGTACAACCATTGGGCCTACATGGCTCAGAATTGGTTTGTAGGACACCCAAAAAACTAACAATCTCCCACTTGTACTGCAGCCAATTGGTCACAGTCTTGAGGCCCATTTTTCTCGATGATGCTCAAACACAATATGTGACAAAGGCTTAGTCAGTGAATCTGTAATATTGTCTTATGATGGTACATGCTCTACCACTACATCTCCCCTTGCAGCGATCTCCCAAATCAGGTGGAAGCACCTTAGAATATGCTTCGAACTTTGGTAAGACCGAGGTTCTTTCGCTTGGGCGATGGCCCCATTATTATCACATAATAATGGAATGGGAGCCGATATGCTGGGAACTTTGTCAAGTTCCGAGATGAATTTCTTCGTCCAGACTACTTCCTTGACAGCTTCAGCCGCAACTATATGCTTTGCCTCTATCGTTGAATCTGCAATCGTTTCTTACTTGGAACTCTTCTAACTGACTGTCCCTCTGTTTAACATGAATACAAATCCAAACATGGATTTGCTATTATCCAAATCTGACTAGAAACTAGAGTCTGTATATGCTCTCAATTGCAAGTTCTCTTCTTCTCCATATAGCAAGAAAAAATCCTTAGTTCTTCAAAGTACTTAAGGATACATTTCATTGCTTTCCAGTGCTCTTCGCTTAGATCACTCTGATACCTACTGGTAATGCTCAAAGCATTAGCCACATCAGGGCGAGTACATAGCATGGCATGCATGATCGACCCTATTGCCGAGGCATAGGGTACCAGACTCATGTGCTCTACTTCCTCAGGTGTTCTAGCGGCTATACCCGTAGATAGGTAAATTCCATGTCCCATAGGAATGAGACCCCTTTTGGAAATTTTCAACTGGAATCTCCTGAGTATAGTATCTATGTACATAGATTGGGACAATCCCAGCATCCTCTTTGATCTATCACGTTAGATCCTTATGCCCAGCACATAAGATGCTTCTCCCAAATCCTTTATAGAGAATGCCTTGGACAACCAATACTTTGTTGATGTCAGCATCCTTACATCATTCCCAATGAGTAAGATGTGATCAATATAGAGGACTAAGAAGGTCACTGAGCTGCCACTGACCTTCTTGTAAACACAGAGTTCGTCTTCATTTTAAATGAAGTCGAAAGATTTGATAGTCTCATCAAATCTTAAATTCCAACTTCGAGACGCCTGCTTCAATTTATAAATAGATTTCTGAAGGTTGCATACCTTATTGAGATACTGCTTAGTTGTGAATCCATCAAGTTGTACCATGTACACCTCTTTTGACAAGTTTCCATTAAGGAAAGCTGTCTTCATATCCATCTTCTAGATCTAATAATCTAGGTATGCTGCAATGACAAGGAAGATTCTAATTGACTTTATCATTGCCACTGGTGAAAAAATTTCGTCATAGTCAATTCCTTGTCTTTGATGATATCCCTTTGCTACCAGTCGAGCCTTATAAGTGTCAATTTGTCCATCTTCTCCAATCTTCCTCTTGAAGATCCATTTGCAGCCGATAAGGACCTTCCCTTTAGGTATGTCAACCAAGTTCTAAACTTGATTGGTATACATGGATTGAATTTTCGAATCCATAGCTTCCTTGCATTTCTCGGAGTCATAATTACAAAATGCCTCCTGATAAGATTGAAGATCATCATCCTCATTTATCTGTACCTTAGACGAACTGTCAGAGACATGTCCAATATATCTCTTAGGTTCACTAGGTACCCTATGATAGAATTGGGTGACCTCAAAGCCAATCATTGTACATTCTAGTTCGAAATATAAATAAAAGGCAATTATTTCTTCATTTATAGTTCTCGCAAATTAACTATTGTAATGAAGGTCCGTAGACAAATGTATGGAATATTGAATCATGATGAGATCATGATAGTGAGATCAATATTCTTAGTCACTTATCTTAAATAGTTCTCGATCATAGGATATTTGAGATGGACATTAAATATCAGATAAGATCGACACAAATTATTTCTGCTCATATGATAAGGGTGAATGATCTCACATTCACTCGTGTAGTGACACTAAGACAAACTTGTGGGTGCTCATTAGAGAATGAGTTCACTGAACAAATCCGAATAAGAATTCCTGGATGGTCATTATACCTAATAGTCAACCAGGGAATTCAATCGTTGCAGTAGCGCAGTTGGTCCTTTGACTTGAGTCACCAATGATACCTTGCTTGTAGACCATTGTGTCTTGATTCTTTGACTTGTGGACTTTAACCATTAAGTCCACGATAGTCAATCTCTCAGACACAGTGGAAAGCTTGCGAAGGTAATTGAGTGAACAACAGGGGATCACTCACTCTTGATATAAGATTGGAGAGAGAATGTCGTATGGATGTGTATACAGAAATCTCTGGCCAGGGTCAACTGAAAGAGATGTCTTTCTAAAAATTAACTGAGTACTGGAATCCATCTAAATAATGCGATAGAGGGTTTGACTGTAAAACCATACCCTTGCGTTATTGGGACATTAGATGTGTGAAGGATTTTATCTGTACGGTATCTGCAGACGGAAATGTTCAAATAAAGGGAACAATATCCCTTTTATCTTCTGGGATCATGAGGTAGTGTTTGGTGCCGTTCATGGTTAGAAGGTCAAGTGGATTTATCATCAGATGATAAACCACTTATTTATTGAATTAATTATTTAACATATGATGTTTAAATAATAATTAATAAATATTAAACTTTAGAATTAGTTCTAAGTTTAATAGGCCTGAAACCAGACTGATATATGGGCCTGGAGGGTCACACATATAAGAGTTCTCGTAAGACGGTGATAGATGTTAAATATTATAGTTATCTGGATTTCTGTGAAAAGCTACAGGATAAACATGAATATTTAATGGAGAATTATCTAAGGCCAAGTTCTTGGATAATCATGAGAATTAAATTTGTACTTATCCTTTATTCTTATAAAAGGAGGCCAAAGGGAAGGGTGGAGGGTGGTTGGACGTACACTACACCCTTTGGGTTTTCTCTCTCCTCTCTCTCTCTGCTCTCTCTCTCTTGAAGTAGACCTCTCTCTCTTCTACTTCTGCATGGTAGATTTGAGATCGGGTCGAAGTACTCAAGCCGAGGAGGAAATCGCGTCTGCGTCGGGAGCTCGTGTGGATACCTCTGGAGATTGTGCGCGTGTGCGATTACCGAACGGTTGAATCTACGGGAGATTCGAAACGCCGCAAAGGTGAAGAACAATTCTTCTTAAATTTATAATTGTCCGTTTTACAATCCAAACAACCGATACACTGGAATCGTTTTATTTTTCCGCTGCGTTCCGGCGATTTCTAATAGTGGTATCAGAGCCAGGTTGCTGGTTCGATCGTAAAACGACATCCTTTTGCGTGTTGATTTCTCGTTATGCGCGTTGAACATGTATTGTACATGTTCTTGGGCTAAAATTACGTTAAATATCTGGGAATCGTTCCCAAGCTTTTAGAATGTCGATTTAATTATTTGGATTTGATCCCGGATTTAAAAGGGTGTTTAGTTATCAATGTTATTCCTAATGAAGGATAACCATGCTAGTTATTAAACCATGTACAAATATTCTATCTCGAATAGAACCCTCTATTTGCAGTTGTTAATCTCACATCCAGGACAATCCTGGCTTCTATGATTTTGCTGGAAGGTCCATTAACTTGCTCCTGTAAACAAAAAAAAATTATCCCCTCGGTGGTAAACAGAAAACCCTAATCGAGCGACGGGGGCAACTAGCGCGTTGGCCGGCCCGCGTGACCCACGCCGGATCCGGACCGGGTCCGGACCCAGCCGACCCAGTAACTTACCCGAGCCCTTTAAGCCCCCCTTTAAACCCCAATTTAGTCCCATTTTAAACCCTTTTAAAGCCCATTTTAAAATTTAAATTTTATGGGGATAATTAATAACTGTTATTAATTATTCTTATTATTATTAACATATTATTAAATTGTTTAATAACTGTTAATTCAAAGGGTTTTAATTGATTAAAGGGTATAGTTAATATTTTAAAATTGTTTTATATTATTAACTTTCATGATAATCAATTAAGTTTAATAATGTTACTGTACATAACTTGATTTTATTAATTTGTTCAAAATGTTTGAATGGGAGTTTAGTTTAACTAAATAGTTTAGTTATCTTGATTATCAATAATACTTTGAATGTTCTTGATAATATTGAAATAAATGTTATTTTGAAATCTATTGGTATTATAATTTTATTTTTTATAAAAATAATACCAACTATAATTATCAGGTAATTATTTGATGCATGTGATGTGTTTTATGGTGGGATGATCATGGACTTAGATTAATCATGTGATGGTTATTATGTGAATGAATGCGATACATATTTCATTTGGTATTTTAAATAGGACCTGCGTGTCCTCCTCTGTCTTAATCCAAGTGTACATTCTATCTTCCTCTAAGTTTGTACTCCCCTTGATAAGATCAAGATTTCTTATTATTTAATTGTACATTTATGGACCTGCGAGTCCTAAATTTATATTGCAGATTACGTTTTGAGGACGGGATCTTCTGAAGATACCTCTGGAGGAAGGACTCACATCAAATGGAACCGGTGTTGCTGAATTCACACTAGGATTATATTATGGATCATCGTTTGGCTCTGATGATTCCATAAGTATCTTAAGTAGTCCATGATCATCCCTATTTATTTTTCTGCATATATGTGATATATGTGGAATATGCTATTATATATATATATTTCTATTAAGTATTATGTGTAGGCGCCCGGAACGTTCCCCCGTCGCCGCGGATGCGAGGCTTTGGGATTGGGGTTCCTCTCCGTTCATCTTAGCACTGTGGCGATTTGAAGGGGGTTAGAAATAAAGTGTGATCGCCAGGAGCATTACCTCTCGGTCCCTGTGCTCCGCAGGAAGGTGAAGGTGTGATCGCGTTCTGTGGGAGCGGGAGGTGCTGGTTCCTCCTTCTCTTCTTTCGGCCGGCCAAAAGAAGAGAGCCCGGTACTCTGCACGCGTGTATGTGGTAAGGATCCCTGAAAAGAAAAGATCAAACAAGGAAGAGCCCGATTAGAGCTGTAATGTGCAAAATCTATCCATAAAGAAGCAAGAAACTAACTAAAATCGGAGGGGAACGCACCGGATGGGTGGTGGGGAGGGAAGGTGACCATGTGTTATGGCCACCCACCTCCCGTTTTTTTTTTAAAACCTCTGTGCGGGTAAGAATCACTAGGTCATCCTACGTGCATGCATGTAAATGAAAGGGGGGTTGTGTGTGCGAAAAGTGAAGTGGTATCACTAATGTAATGGAATGAATGAGAAGGAGTAAAAGAGAGAGGTTAGAAAGGCAAGCCCGTTTCAGAATGCAGCCTGAGCCTTCCTCCTTGGAGCCTCCTCGAGCTTCTCACCAGAAGGTCCCTCCAAAAACTTACCCGAAGTCCTTGACCCAAAATCCTTAACCCAAAGTCCTTAACCCAAAGTCCTTAACCCCCTGCTCGAGAGGATGTGGGGGGTTTAAATAGGCAGAGGAAAAAGGGGGAGAAAACAGGAGTCTAAATCCCCGTAAATCACCCTTCGACCAATAGGGAGTGGTCAAGGGTCGGAGGTAGTGGACGAGGCAGTCGCCGGAGTGGGGAGTGGTCGGAGTGGTGGGGAACGAGGGCGGAGAGTGGAGGAGATCGTGGGGAAGACGGAGTCAAAGGGAGTGGTTAAGGAGTGGACGGCCAGGTGACGTGCCTTCCATTCTTGTGGTAGAAGGCGGCCCGGTTGGCCTTCGAAGGGAGTGGAAGGCGAGGGGTGGCCTTCAAAGGAGGTGGAAGGCAAGGGGTGGTCTTCGAAGGAGGTGGAAGGCAAGGGGTCGGCCTTCCACGGAAAGGTGGTAAAAAGTAAAAAAGTTGGCTAAAAAGGTGGAAGGCAAGGGGCTGGCCTTCGAAGGTGGTGGAAGGCGGAGGGTGGCCTTCGAAGGAGGTGGAAGGCAAGGGGTCGGCCTTCCACGGAAAGGTGGTAAAAAGTGAAAAAGTTGGCTAAAAAGGTGGAAGGCAAGGGGCTGGCCTTCGAAGGTGGAGGAAGGCGGAGGGTGGCCTTCGAAGGAGGTGGAAGGCAAGGGGCTGGCCTTCCACGAAAATGTGGTAAAAAGTGAAAAAGTTGGCGAAAAAGGTGGAAGGCAAGGGGCTGGCCTTCGAAGGTGGAGGAAGGCGGAGGGTGGCCTTCGAAGGAGGTGGAAGGCAAGGGGCTGGCCTTCCACGAAAAGGTGGCTAGAGTCGGGATTTGGTTAATGGGCCTAGCTGATAGTGGGCTGAGATGGCTCAAATGAGGGGATTTATGATGATGGGTTGATGATGGAGGGGATTTATGACCAGAAGGGTGGTCCAAAATCGGTGTCTACATTATGATACTTCAAATCGAAATATTATTAATAGTATGATTTTTATAAATCAACTTAAAACCCCCTTTCAAAATTAAGTTGTAAACGTAAGATATTCAGAATAATTCACGTAACCCACCATCATCATAGATCTAAGGATAATTCTTATTTCAAATGGATTTGTTGTGCTACTACAAGGTCTATTTGATTTAGAAATTAATTTAGGTCTATGACATAAGATGTTTTTATAGATAAATGGACAAATAGTGTAGTTTTGTTGTGCTACCTGTAGACACGCTAATTTTTACATTATTTTGAGTAAATTTCATGCCATATAATAATGCCTCAAAATGGTCTGATATTTAATCATTAATTAATTTTTATTAATCTTTCTGAGTTAATTATCTAAATGACATTGGTTAGACAGACATAATTTAAGTTAATTAATTAAATTAATTTTAACTCAAATTTTTAATCAAATATGAAAAATTCTAAAAGACGTCGACATGTGTAGATGCCATTTAGAGTTTATTCCTATTTTGATATTTAAATTTGAAAATTTAATTAATTGATTAATAAGCTAAAAGATGTCTTCCAGACGCGACGCCATTTAGGTTTCCTAAGCTGTTTCTGTCTCTTTTTCCGGATGTTTATCCTTATCTTAATTAGTTTAAAAGATGTCTCCCATAGGCGACGCGTTTTAGATAATTACAGATAATGATGAATTAATCTGTATTTATCTGTTTGTTAGTTGGATTGGCTTCAAACTCTTCATGTTAATCTATTAGTAACTGCGGATGCGTGAACTTAAACCTATAAATACCCAACCTCTTGGACATTAAAAAGTTAGTGATAATAGCGATAATTGAGTGAAATTTGAGCAGAGAATCTTGGCGACGACGTCCAAAAGTTGAAGGATCGAGGTGCTGCTACTTTCAAGAGTCTTGAAGCAAGCTACATCCTTTCTTCATTGCTTCTTCGTCCTTTCAAGATCCATTCAAGAACCAAGGCTTTCCAGGGGCCACCCAACTTAGTTCTTAATTAATTTTGACATCTTTCTTATATTTTCATCACATTAGCATCATATTTTCATCACATCACTCCATACAACACACACTCACTAGCATAATTCCAATCCATGTTTTAAGGGGTTTCAAAGACCATCAAACAAGTGAGTTCATTTGTTTAGTTGCATGATTAAAATTTCTACTAGAAAAGATACTACATCTATTTGAGTTCTTATTTTTCCCTCTCTCTTTCTTTTCACTTTCTTGCAAGGTACAAAAGTAGATAAAGAGGAGAGAATCATCAACAATAAGGAAAATGAATCTGGATGATCCTCAAAGTTCGATAAGCGGCCAAAGCAAGAACAAAGTCAGAAGGGCTCTTTTCCTTCAGCCGGCTGAAGGAGGAGAATCAAGGACTCCAACATGTCCCAATTCCAAAACAGGTAGGCGATCAATCTTTTCTTTTGGAACTTTTTAGTTAAAAGTTTCTGGCGATCACTTGTCACATAAACAACATAAATTTTTCATGATAATCACACCCCTAATTTGAGCACTCACAGTTTTTTGGCGATCACGGTGGGATTTGGTTTCGCCATCTTTTAATCTTTTTTCTTGCTTTCATCAATCGAGCACTCTCTGTGCACCACCTGTGTCTCTCGACATGCCCTCACCGATCGGTGAGTTTTTAATTTAATTGTTATTCGTATGTGCACCACGTGCACACCCCTGTGGCACGATCTTGCCCTCCCCGTTTGATTGATTGGAAAGTTGTGGTTGTGATAAGAAGATTGTGTGATTGATTGATATTTTAGTTGTTCATCTGATAAAATTATCCTGTTAAAAATTTAAAAAAAAAAGAATCGCATGAGCCGATCATTTACTGCTTTCATCCTGTTTGTTTGAGGAGGAATCGATCTAGAAATTCCTCATGAATTGTTCATTCTGCGACTTGAAAAGCGTTTAGGAACAGCGACGCGTTTCATACCGCGTCACCTAACCCAGACGCCTTTTAGGCCATATTCTCTGCTGTTTGCTGTCTGAGATTCAGTGAAAAAATAAGGTTATGTTTGAATAGCGTCGACCAACAACGACGCGATTCAGGCAATTTCTTGTTTTTTCTTCAGTTCTCAGATTTCTGATCTGTTTACTACTTCACATTACGTAATAAGCATTAGAGGCCATCTAGGCTACATGTCATATGCATTGGGGCTAACACCCCCCTTTTCTCTTAGGAACACCTTTCTTGACGTCTTCAACTCTCTCTGATTGGGTCGGTCCCTCGATCAGACTAGAGTGGTTGGCGTTAAAGACCTCCGTAAGTCCCTAAAATCAAGGTATTCCTCCTTGTTCATCAGGCTGGTTGTACCAATCGAAGTCCTGGTTAGATTTTCATAACGTTGTGAGAGAAAGCCATAGAGTATAACGGTGGAAATTGAACTGAAACTAGGATCCTACCAATTGAATAATTTGTGATTAATTGAATCCAAATAACCCAACAAGGAATCCTGAAATAGCGTTAAACATCCACTTGATTGCTTAATCTCTGTGCAACTTGTCTGTAAATCTTTGACAAAAAATCTAATATCATACTACTTCGATCATGTAGGGATTTGAGCATGGCTCCAGATGCGTTAGTTAACTACGAGGGAGATGCTAATGCCCCTCTTGAGTCTGATTACCACTTTGAAAGCGAGGGAGATGCTGATGCCCCCCGTAATCCCCATTCTTGTCCAGTTCGATATGAGGGAAACCACCAAACCCCTCTTCCTTGTGCTCATGATCAATATTATGATCTTCCTCCGCATGTGCATACGGTTTCTAATCCTATTTTCGAGGGAGGCATGAACCCGAATGATCCCTCATCCTCCGATCCCTCGGATCTAGTGAACGCTTTGGGAGTTCTTGCCTCCCGTCTGAATCCTCGACAGTTCGAGGCAATCCAGTCTATCTTGAAGGGGAAGACGCCCATGCAGTCTGCTGAGCCGAATCTTGTGGCTCCCCCTGTTATTCCTCAACCACCTCCCTATCATGCTTCATTCATTCACCAGGCCATGGAAGGCCATCAAGTCTCTACCTCTCGGCCAGCTGGGCCACAACTTTCTTCCTCGAGGCAACCGGTCAGGCCGCTGACGCCTACTTATCAAAATGCCCTCGGGCATGGCGGAAGCTCTGCCGGACCTCAGCCCTATTGTCCCCCATGCCCTACATACTCTAGGCAACAGGCCTATCATGTACCTCCACCTCCCCCTCCTCCCCAGGTTAATCCAACGACACAAGCTCTGCTTGCAAAGATGGAGCGTATGGATGAACAGTTCAACAACCTTCAGAAGATGATGGGAGTTAAAGCTGCACCTGAGATTAACCTGCCAAGTCTGCCTGTGTTCCATTTGTCGCCCTCCGAAATGCCAATATACCGGAAATACAATGGTACCGGTAACCCCTTCACCCATTTGAAGGAGTTTATGTATGAGTCATCTTTCTGGCAAAACGACAAGAGGTCGTTGGCATTTTTGTTCAGGAAGTCATTGGAGGGACCAGCCCTCGAGTGGTTCTTTTATTTAGAACCTGCCGAAGTAGAGGACTTTGGTATCGTGTCATGAAAATTAATTCAACGATACCAGGATAGAGTTGCCCCCTCTCTGTCCATTACTGATTTGATAGCATAAAAAATGAAGCCCGACGTGGAATTCGTCAGTTTCGCTGATAGATGGAGGGGCATGGCAGAAAAAGTGAAAGATCATCTGTCTGAGTCCGAGCAAGTAAAAATGTTAATCTCCAATGCTACACCTTAGTTTAAGTTAGTCCTCGCCCTGAACAACTTGACCAGCATGGCAGAGCTCTATGAAAGAGTACGTTATTGTCAGAACGCTTTCAAGGATGCTACATTCTTTAGTGTCTTTGACCCTCACCGACCTAGCAGGCTTCCACCTCGGAAGCCTGCCGTGCCCAATTCTCCTAGCACAGGTCCAACCACTGAGGGCACGCTCTCCCATGAGTAGGTTAGTAGCATGAACAACAATCCGCCCCAATTCGTGAGGAATCAGCAACCACAGTACCACCGGCCACATCAGCCAAACCAGCAGGGTTACAGACAGCAGCAGCCGAACCCACAGTATCAGCAGCCTCAGTACTAGCGGCCTCAGCAGCCGAACCAGCAACCACAACAGTAGCCACAGCAGCAACCACAACGGCAACTATAGTATCAGCCCCCACAACAGCAGCAGTACTAGCCGCACGCACCGCCGACATACCACAATGTACCTCCTCCTGCTGATTATAACCAGCAGAGGAAGCCCCCAGGCCCAAAAAGGCAGAATATCCAGTTCTTCTAGAGTCCTTGTTAGATATCTTCAGTGCTTTAATGGCAGCCAATACTTTGGTTCTGCCAAGAGAAAAAATAGTTTGGCCCCAAAATGCCGACACTTTCAGATATTGTTATTTCCACCGACAACCTGAACACACCATAGATACCTGCTTTCAATTCCGAGATTATATTCATGATCTCAATAAGCAGGGAGGCATTGATTGGGAAGAAATAAAGAAGTATATATCAACTTTGAAGGCGAGAAGATCACAACAACAACAACAACAACAACAACAACAACAACCAAGAGTGCCGGCGCAGGCAGCGGCGCCTCCAAACATGGGTATAGTGCAAAACCCACTTCCGGAACACCAAAACCAGAATCAAGTTGCCCATATTTTGACAAATAGCTGGTCTGAGGCTAATCGAGGGCAACAGTGGAAGATAGAGGACTCTTCCTCTATTTATTCAACATGCCACACTCCGAGCACCGCAGAACAACCATCACGCCGCACCCTCCATATACCTAGACCACAACCTGTTACCATCACACCTATACCAACACCCGCATATCAGTCGCCCGCACCCATTAACCCATCACCACCTCCCACTTTCCTCAAACCCATTATCCCCCACGCCACTGCGCCTCCATCAAACAAGCCCTCGCAAGCTAATTACGCACCCCCCATGCCATCCAAACCACTGCTCTGCGTACCATTCCCTACATCACCTACTACCACCACCGCTTACCCAAATACCATACAACCATTTAGACCTCTACTCCGCATGCCATTCCCCACTTCATCCGCACCGACCAATTACCCCTCCACCATCCAACCATCTAAGCCCCTCATCCGTACCATGCCACCACCAACTAACCCCACGCCATCACCCGTATACCAACCCTCTACACCATCTACACTATTCACTAACCCTACGGTGTTCAAGTTATCACCCGTTCCTTCCACAACTGAAGAACATGCACTCCGGAGTGGGAGGATTTTCAATAAGGTCTTTCTTCAATCAACAGTCAGAGACGGCCCATCACAGCCGTCGGAGGAAGCACATAATGATGAGAGTGCACCAGGCACTCAATATGACCTACTGAAACATCTTGACAGAACACCGGCACGAATCTCTGTGCTTGAATTGATAAAGAGATCGAAGACCCATCAAGAGGCCTTGATGGAGTATCTACAAAAAGTGATGGTCAATGAAGACGTGCCGGTAGAGAAGATCGCCGCACTACTAGTTCCTTAGGGGGATCAGTCCCCCATCTTATTTCATGCCTCGGAACTAGCACCACCAGCAGCCAAGAGCATGGCTTTGAGTATTACGGTCAATATCTGCAAGAAGGCCGTAGATGCATGTCTGGTAGACACGGGGGCTTCAATTAATGTCTTGCCTCCGAAGACCCTTGAATTATGGGGTGTACCCAAGGAAAAATGGCTGCCTAGCCCTATCTTTGTAACAACATATGATAATTCCATCCTTTTCCCTCTGGGAATAGTCTATTTAAAAGTGGAGTTAGGCCCAGTATGTCATGCCGAGGTCGAATTTCACATTTTTGAAATCGATCCTTCCTTGAATGCTATTTTGGGTTGTACTTATATAAAAACCCTCGAGGCGATTCCCTCTACGAATCATCAGTGCCTCAAATTTTCCTACAAAGGACGAATCATTAAAGTTGTGAGCATGCCGATCCTTGCTGCTGCTCACTTCTTGAATATCAAGCCAACTTCTTCACCTGGCCGACAACCTTTTCTGTCGGTATTACAGGTCTACCGTCCAGTGGCTGATCCTTTAAAGGCCGCCACTCTTACTCCTTATCCACTAAATGCCATAAAGCGGGGGAAGTGCATGAGTACCCCTAGATAGAAAATAATGATGAAGGGTGATTATCAGCCTGGAAAAGGCCTAGGCGCACAATTACGAGGCAGAACCACGCCCCTCAAGGATAACCGAAGGATACTTGGAAATGGCCTGGGCTATAGGCCAAGAAAAGTGAAGCAGGACATTACTCAACAGGAAGAAAATGAAGACGGCCAGAAGATATGGGAGACAATGTCTACACCATGCAAAGAAGGTCGGGACCCCTTAACATGGACCTTATACACACATTTCGTCAAGGGGCCCGTGATCAGTCATGATAACACAGTGGTCATCACTTCCTGTTTTGACCTCCATGATATATATGGAAGAGACCTGGCCAGACATTGTTCAGAGTTGCTCACATACCAGTCCTTGGAGGCTCTGCGGCTAATGAAAAGGAGGAAGTTTCAAGACCCTGAGTGTGAATGGTACAGATGGTTTGACTTAAGGGATCTGTATATTGCATTGAATAGACTGTTTCTTGATCCCTCAGAACCTAAGTGGCCGCCACAAATAGATGAACTGATTGAAGGGCCTGGTGCCATTTTTGATAAAAGAATACTGCTGTCTGAGTAAACAGATGAAGGGGAGCCAGATGACCCCTATGAAGCTGGTTATACCACGGATCTTCTCTGAAGGGGGACTTATCCTTCTCACATTTTCACACTTCATACCTTGTTCCGCACTCTGCTTCTGACCCCGACTTGGTCGCGGGTCATTACCGAAGATATTCCACGGGCTCCGCCCATTATGATCACCCTGTCCCCACGGGACTTCATTCCTCAACCTCCTCTCGATCCAGAGAGGATTTATGATTTGATCTGGGACATACTACTGTATGATCCCCCTAATCCTTTGGCCTTGGTGCCGCTTCCTCCATCCCATTCTCCTCCTATCACCTTTATTCTTATTTTATGATTAATTCATCTTTTTTCCAAAAAAAAAACGCCAATTTGGCAACAAATTTGTCTCAGATCCTCATTGAGGAAACTTCCTACTTGTCCGATTGTACCCCATCGCGCGGGTCTTTCGGTCAATATTCTCTTCTAGATTTACTATGCCCCTCCCCTAGGGAGGATTCCCCTGTATTTCCGCCTGTATCTTATAATTTTCATTATGCTTCATCCTCATTAGGTCAGGATAGGGAGTCTAGCGAAGTTAGGGAATCTAGTTCTAGGCAGGTTAGTCAGGTTAGGAAGTCTAGAAAATTTAAGGGTAAACAAATTCCGGATAGATACCTCCAGGATTTAGCTAATAAATATCTTTTTTCCTCTATGATCCCTCAGCTATTAGAGAATCCTATTCAGATGCCAGAAGATTGTGTAGATGATGAGTTAGTTAATGATGGATATAGGGTGTATGAATTGATACACGAAAAAGACCCCATTGTTGAAGATGAGGAAGATGACGAGGACGTGGCTTAGGCATATGTCAGTGGAGTAAAAAGATTCGATGAACCCTCAACTGCCGAAGAAGAGCCCACCAAAAAGATCAATCTAGGGACTGAAGACGAACCTAAGGTTGTCCTCGTTAGCAAGAATCTTTCTGAAATGGATGAGAAGGTAATGGTACAAGTTTTTAAGGATTATAAGGACACTTTCGCCTGGAGTTATGAGGATATGCCGGGGTTAGACTCATCACTAGTGGAACACAGGTTGATATTAAAAGATGGAGCTAGCCCGGTTAAACAGAAGTTAAGGCGATTCCACCCACAAATGGCCTTAAAGATGAAGAAAGAGGTCGATAAGTTACATAAAGCCAAATTCATTAGAGTTGTCCTCTATCCACAATGGATGGCCAACATAGTCCAGGTTATGAAGAAAGACGGGAAGGTTAGAATCTGTATTGACTTCCGAGATCTGAACCAGGCGTGTCCTAAGGATGATTTTCCATTGCCTCACATTGATGTACTCATCGATAACACAGTTGGCTATAAAACTTTATCATTTATGGATGGATTCTCAAGATATAATCAGATCAAATTGGCAGAAGAAGATCAAGAAAAGACATCATTCACTACACCTTGGGGGACATATTGCTATGTCATCATGCATTTTGGATTAAAGAACGCTGGAGCCACTTATCAGAGGGCTATGATGGCAATATTTCATGATATGATGCATATCGATCTAGAAGTGTATGTGGATGACTTGTTGGTGAAATCTAAGACTAAGGCTGAGCATGCCAAAATTTTGGCAAAAGTATTAGAAAGATCAAGAGAATATCAGTTAAAGATGAACCCCAAGAAATGTGTATTCGGGATATCTTCAGGAAAATTACTTAGATTCATTGTCAGTAAACGAGGAATTGAGATCGATCCCAATAATGCAAAAGCTATTAGAGAAATGCCACCTCCCAAAAACTTGAAAGAGTTGAGAAGATTGATCGGGAGGTTGCAATTTATTCGCCGTTTTGTCTCCCAGCACTCACAAAGGTGTAAGCTGTTCTACGAGCTTACCAAGCCGGGAGTCAAATTCGATTGGGACGATAAGTGTCAGGAGGCGTTTGATGGATTAAATAATTATTTGGCAAGTCCTCCTGTTTTGAGACCACCATCTCTGGACAAACCGTTGATACTATATATTTCTGTCTTGGATGATGCAGTGGGGGCTGTTCTAGCACAAGAGGATGAAGAAGGAAAGGAGAGGGCAGCCTACTATCTCCATAAACTTCTCAACCCCGCTGAACAGAGATACACAACGATGGAGAAAACATGTGTAGCATTGGTCTGGGTTGTTCAGAAATTGAAGTATTACTTTCTAGCCCATGAAGTCCATCTCATTACTAGGATGAATCCGATCAAGTTTCTTCTTGAGAAATCTGTCCTTACTGATAGGTTAGCACGATGGCAAAGCTTTCTATCTCAGTTCGATATCACTTACATTCAACAAAAAAAGATCAAAGGCTATGCCATAGCAGAACATCTCGCTCATCACCCCCTTCCTCGTTTTGATCCAGTCCGATCGGAGTTTCCAGATGAGGAACTGATGTCCATAGACCGAATCAAAGATGATATGTGGACTCTATATTTTGACGGAACTCTGAATTCCCATGGAAAGGGTATCGACATTGTCCTATTATTACCTAAAGGTGTCACCATTCTACAAGCCTTTCAGCTTGACTTTCCAGTCACTAACAATATAGCTGAATACGAGGCACTCCTTGCTTGCCTTGAGGCTGCTCATCTCCATGGTGGCACCAAACTCAGAATTGTAGGTGATAGCCAATTGATTCTTCGCCAAGAGTTAAGCAAGTATCGAACTCTTGATCCCAAGCTCAAGCCTTATCAAGAACTCACCTCTGCTTATGCTAAGCTTTTCACAAAGTTGATCTTCGTCCATGTTCCTAGGAATCAGAACATCTTAGCTGACGCTCTAGCTTCACTTGCATCTTCTCTTAATTTTCCAATCAGCAGACAATCCGAATCAATCATCGTTCATAGGCGTCTTTCACCCGCCGTGAAAGACCCCTCTTTCCTTAGGACTAAGGAGAAGCTACTGAAGAAGGTCAAAGATGGAAATATTGTGGAAAAGAGAGAGATTATGTTAATGGAGCTGTTAGAAGAGATGTATGATGAACAGAAGCCATAGTACTACGAAATTGCTAAATATTGTGAAGATCAGTCATATCTTGAAGAAGCCACAGCTGATGAGAAAAGGGCTATCAGGAGAGTTGCTCAAAGATACACCCTAGTTGGGGGAGCATTATACAAAAGTGGTTTTGATGGAGTTCTTTTAAGATGTTTAGACGAAGATGAGCTTTGGAAGGTTATGGAAGGAGCTCATGCTGGAGTTTGTAGTGGCCATGTTAATGGACAGATGTTAGCAAATAAAATCCTTAGGCAAGGATTTTGTTGGCCAACCATGGAAGAAGATTGTGTAGGATATGTTCGTAGGTGTGCCAAGTGTCAACTTCACGCCGATAAGATTCATTCTCCTGCATCTTCACTCCATCCTGTTTCCTCCCCATGGTCTTTCTCCATGTGGGCTTTCGATATCATTGGACCCCTTGGCAATCCTGATTCCGGCATTAAGTAGAAGTCCTTCATCCTCACGGCAACGGAATACTTCACCAAGTGGGCGGAAGCTGAAGCATACACGGAAGTCAAAGCATCAATTGTCTGCAAGTTCATCATGAAGAATATCATCACGATATTTGGAATTCCAAGCACCATCGTCACCGACAATAGACCGCAGTTCGTGTCACAAGAACTGAAAGACCTCTGCAACAGGTACAAAATTGCATTGCATCATTCGTCTCCTTATTATCTGCAAGGCAATGGCCAAGCAGAGGCAACTAACAAGACTTTGATAAAAATCATCAAAAAGACGTGCAAGTCTAATAAATTTACAGATTGGCCAGAAAAATTGATTGAGGCTCTATGGGCCTACCGAACTTCAATCCGCACGCCCACTGGGCAGACTCTTTATTCCTTAACATTTGGAATGGAGGCGGTAGTTCCATACGAGATCCTTGATGGATATAGGTGTCCTCTAAGCCAATCATAAGGCACCTATTTCGATCTGGTTCACTAATAAATGGCATTAAATTCATTATGTAGATTGGCATATTTATATTTGCGCATAATGAAGTCTATGAATATGTGCAATAGTCATCAGATTATGATGAGATCATAATAATGAGACTGATGACTTATAAACACATATTGTCAATTGTTCCTAGTCGTAGGATGTTTGAGAAGGACATCAAACATCCGGTTAGACTAGTACAGGTTATTCCATCTCATATGATGAGGGTGACTGATCTCGTTAGTTACTACTGTGGAGACACAATGGTAAACCTGTAGGTGCTTATTGGAGAATGAGTTCATTGAACTGATCCGACATGAATCACCGAATGGTAATTTACCTGACTGTCAATCGGCTTGATTCATCGTTACAGTGGCGTGGTTGATCCTTGGACTTGAGACACCAAAGACACCTTGTTGGTGGACTTCTGGACTTTGACCTTGACCTACGAATCCCTATCCACGGGATCTCTAATAGTCAAGGATCGGGTCCAGCGGAAGACCTTTGAAGGTGATTGTGTATTCAATAAAGGATCGTTCGTTCTCAGGTAACTGGAGAGAGAATGCTCTAGAGTAGATCCGCAGGAGTCTCTGGCCAGAGCAGAAACAATATCAGAAAAGTGGTTTTCGGATATTGTAAAGCGGAGTCTGATTCAAGTGAGTTGACAATCTAGGGTTTGACAGTTGACCATACCCCAGGTTAACTCGAGAGCATTGTGCGAACGAAGGATTATAGCCACGTGGTAACTGTGGACGGATATGTTCCATGAGTGGGTTGCTGAACCCTATTACCTTCCGGGATCATGCGGTGTTGCTTTGCACCCAACTTGATCACCGAATTTACATGCGATGTTAATTCGGTTAAGTAATTAGTTAATATCTAGATATTAATTAATTACAATAAGTCAATAACTAGTTATTGGACTTAACGGGTTGAAAATCGGACTGGTAAATGGGCCTAGAGGGTCACACGCAATAAGATTCTCAGTCGGTGGTACATAAGTGGGATTTATATTAACTCGGGGACTTTTGTGAAAAGTCGTGCCGACTTAATATATATATGCGCTGTTGAGAAACCCTGGGCCAAGCTCCAGGGATTACCCTTGCTGGCCGTCATCCCCCCCTTTCTCTCTCCTCCTCTGGGCGCCCCATTCGAGGCGCCGAGACAGTTTCCGTCTCCGCCGCGTGTAATTCCCGAAAGTCGGGAATTCCCGTCGGCGGGATTTCGGCAATCGTTGCGGTGACGGATCTTCAGTGAGCGAGCTGATACGGACGAGGGATCGAGGACGAACCACCGCGGAGGATCGCGTGGATACTGCTGGAGGCTGGACGCTTGTGCGGCTCGCGGCATTGTCTCGACGGAACCGAAACGGAAGCGGATTCGAATCCACGCACGGTAATCGGATTACTTTTCGTAGTTTTCGGTTTTAGTTTTTCGTTCCGAATCGGATCAGCGGGCATTGGGCGGGATTTATTTTGTTCTTCATTTTCGCTGCGTTCTTCGCGTCCTGCCCGGATCCCAATAATCCTTATACCGTCATTAAGAGTACAATTGAATAAGGATTTTTCTATTGATGAACATCGTTCAGCACTCGTTGCTCAATTGGAACTGTTAGACGAGAAAAGATGGTCAGCTGCTAATCATGCAACAGTTTATCAGAATAGATTAGCTCATTTTTATCAAAAGAAAGTCATCGAACGTAAGTTCAAAGTTGGTGAAATGGTCGTCAAAAGAATTTTTGTAAAATCTGGTGGTCCGCGTTCTAAGCTCCAACCAAATTGGGAAGGACCATATGTTGTATCACATGCTTTTCCTGGTAACGCTTACCGTCCAGTTAATGCAGAAGGGCAAGAATTAACTCACGCCTGGAATGGTCTGTATCTCAAGAAATACTACCCTTAGGTTAAAGAGTCGATCAGCATGGTGCAAAGATCAGTGGAATCAGAAAATTTAGAAACTCAAATTCCCGTATCAGTCTGGATAATTTAATTCAAACACATTATTACACATACTGACACGTTTGCTTCGTGAGTAACAAGAGATGATAAGTCCTAAGGAATACCGAAAGCTTGACTGAGGGCGTAAAGTGCAAATCATTCTTTTTAAACAAAATTCTGTTTTTACACTCGGCCCATGATGTCAGAACGAGGCTTAGAATAGATTACTAAGAATACCCGCCATCTTAGTAGGAGGCCGTCATAAAAAAAAAAGGGAGAGATCCGTCTCAAGAAAAAAAAAAAAAAAAAAAAGAGAAAAGAGAAACAAAAGCAAAAAGGCAAAAGCCAAATGTCAGATCAAAAAGGCCATTTACGCTACAAACGTTACATCCAGGCCATGAAATGTAATAAAAGGGAACGCAAGGTTGATAAATACCCCGGAAAGAAAATGACTGAACCCCAACAGATATTAGGGTAAGAAAGGAACATTTTTTTAGGTCTCCGGAACCTTCTCGTGGGCTTTCTAAACTAATTCTTCCTTTCTTTTCTGAAGATGCGTACTCCAAGCTTAAGGAACGACCTAGATTGACTAAGGATCAAATCATCAAATGGGATCACGAATGGAAACACAAGTTCAAGCACGATGGGTCTAAGTTAGATTATTAAAGAACAATTTGGGAATTAAGTGAGTAAATGAATATGTTTCCTTTTGATTTGGGTACCATGTTGGTCTTTTAGTTTACATATTTCAAAATCCAAAAAAAGTACATATTTTAAAATAAAAATATATATATATATATATTTCAAAATCCAAAAAAAAGCACATATCTCAAAATAAAAAAAATAGATATTTCAAAAATCTAAAAAAAAATATATGTTCCAAAACCCAAACAAAAATGAATATTTCAATTAGCATCTGCTTATTGCATCTAGTGTGTTTCATTCATTTTATTTTCAATAAGCATCTGTCTGCTTGCATGTTGCATTTTTACTTACAGTTTAATTATTCATGTTACCTTTGTTAATAAAGCTATGCCCCTTGACCCTTCTACCAAGAAAATGATTGATTGATCAGTTACTTGACTGAGCAAGGGGCTAAGCCTAAATAGATACTTAACCTGTTTGTTAAGTAATGTACAGGGTACGAGAATGAAAGCCAAGGAAATCACACAAATGCTGAGACACGAAGCTGAAGGCAAAATTTCATATATATATATATCAAAAGGTGTTTGTACATGATACACAAAAGAAAAGAAAAGTACATACACAGCCCTCATGGCTAACTCTCCCCTTCCCCTTCATCGAACTGGCTCTGAGCCTCATCGGGAGAATCCGGTGCCGGTCCTCGGCTAGGAGGTGGAGGTGGTCCCATCGCACTCGGCCCTGCGTGGCCGGACGTTATGGTGATACTGGCGGTGAAAGCACTCGCCTGACCACGATCGATAGCCCGCTGGCGGGCTCGCTCGTATCTCTCCTCCACCATCTGGCGCTCGTGGTCTGCTACGGAGAGGCGACCTTGAAGACTCTCAAGTCGAAGGTGGTCACAACTCTCTCCTCAGTTAAGATCTCCAAGCGAACCTGGAGTCGCGCAAGATCTCTAGTGGAGAGACAGGCCACCTGCTCCTCGAGCTCACGGACACGAGCTGCGTTGATCTCAACCCTCTGAAGGGCCTCCTAAAGCTCAGCAACATGTAGAAGAAGATATTGTTAGTCCAAGGCAATCAAGCGATTAAACTCGAATTCAGAAAAGAAAGGGAAAAGAATAGAACTTACTCGAGCAGCCCGATCCTCCTCCGCGAGAGAAGCTCGATGGATGGCGGAGGCAAGCTGACTCTGGAGGTTAGCCAGAGCAGCGTCGTGAGTAGCAGACGGTGCCAAAGATGATGAGGCTCCATAAGTAGGGGGAGCCGCCTGGGTGTAGACGGCGCGCTACACCAAAAGACAACCGTCTGTGGCTAATTGTCAAAACAAATTAATTAATTAAAACATTCATAAGCATGCATACATAGCAGGTCAAAGAGTTCCTTCTGAACCTACTCTAGCTGGGCCTCCGCATCATGTAGGCGGGCCCGGAGGTCAATGATTACCGCGTCCCGCACATCATGCATACCACACATGCATACATTCATTCACAAATATAAGTTAAAGATAATAATAAAATGAAAGATGCATAAATCATACTTACATCAAGTGGTCGGAGGAGCTGTAGTTGATCGGCGTAGTGGGCCTGGTATTGCTGGAGATAAGCCTCGCTGTTCTCTGCATGGGACTCCACCCGTACGCCGCGGCGGTGCCAATCATCGTATTGCTCCAGGAATTTGGCACGCCAATCCGTGAGGGCCTGCTTATCCCTCATGCTCCTCCCAACGCCCTCTGGGACCTCCTCGTCCACCTACTCCTGGTGGAGGCCCAAAGTCCTCATGACTAGCCGGAGGCGGAGGGGCTCGATTTCGTTTAGGCAATGCAACCACATTTGCCTGCCGAACCTCCTCCGGCCAGCCGTCACCCATGGCTGGCCCTCCTCGCCCATGCCCATGTATGGGCGCCAGATTACCTGCATATAAGTTAGATGCATTCATATGAATAAAATTGTATTTAATAAATGAAAGATTACACTCAATAAACAAAATCAAATAAATTAAAGACTTACGAAAAGCTCTGGATAGTCGGGGAATTGACGGCGGAGGGCCGTCAATTGATGGTGCTGCGGGGCTGTGTCTACTATTGGCTGCCAACGGCGAGCCAACGGGATGGCATCTGGTCGAATAATCCTCGCTCGGCCGAGCGAGAAGTAAAGATAGCTCCACACCTGCATGCATAAACATATAAGTTAGAAAGCATCATATCATTACATTGCATAAACAAATAATAAAATGAAATTTACCTGGAGAAACGGCGAGAAGCCGCCAACGGTGGTCTCGCGGTCTGGCGTGACCGTGGAAAGATCAGCAAAGAGGTGGGCTAGAAGGGCCGCACCCCAAGCATACTCATGAAGACTCTCTAGGTCATCTAAAAGAAAAAGGAATCTACAGTGGATATGGTCGTCCTTCATACCGAAGAGCAACCGACAAAAAAAGAAAACAAGGAAGACTCTCAACTGTCTATCTACCTGGTTAGGGTCACTGCAGTAGACAGAGGAAGAGGACTCTGCTAACCTATCTCTGAATGCCTCGCGGGTCTCATCTGATCGCCGCCTAGGCTCTACTAACCCTAGGGCTGCCTCCACCTCCACTCTAGGGACCGTCCTAGACTCCCTATCTAGGCTAGAGACCTCTATCCCTTGTAAGGCCTCAGCTAGCCCTCGGTAATCAGGGTAAGTCACCCCGCTCACCGGTCTACCTTATACTTTAAGGCCAGTGATCCTGGCCACATCCTCCAGATTTGGGACTATGTGGCCCCAGGGCATTAGGAATATCCGACTCTCTGCATGCCAATGCTCCCTGAGCGCCTGCAGCAGTACCAAATCGAGCCAAAATGGCTCGATCTTGAGAATCTCCGCGAACCCCATCTGGCGCAGGCGCGCCTTCTAGAAGTCCGGGAGTCCCCGGTAGGCTTCTATCACTAAGTCCTATGAAATGCGAGCTCTCATCGTCCCCTGCAAATAAAATAAGAAATTCATCAGTTAATAGATATAGAAAATCAATAAAAACTGAAAGGCGTCGAACAATATGGACACCCTTTGAAAGGCGTCCATAAGCCTTGACGCCATTTAAACCTATTTTCTAATCTATTAAAAAAATGAAATTTGCTTTGAATGGCGTCGGACTTAGGCGACGCCCTTTGAAAGGCGTCACCTGGTCTGAACGCCGTTCAAAGCCGATTTCGGGCTTCTTCCAAAGATCCCCATTCTCCCCTTTCCCTCATTCCATTTTATCATAAATCAATTCCACAGAGAACTTACCAAGTGAAGGTCGCCCTCCCCTCCTTCTTCTTCGGCCATGGGTGCCGGGGGAGCCTCCTCTTCCTCTAGGAATGCCGCCATTGCCGCGAGCTTGGCCGGCACTTATTCCGAAGATTCTTCCACTGGGACCACCGCAAGGGGGGCCGTCCTTCGCCGCTTTGCTATGACCTTAGCTTTGCTAGGACCTCCACGTTCCATGGTGATGAAAGAGAGAGCTTGAGAGAGAAAGAGAGCTAGAGAGAGAGAAAGCTCGAGAAGGAGAGAGAGCTAGAGAGAGAGAAAGCTCGAGAAGGAGAGAGAGCTAGAGAGAGAGAAAGCTCGAGAAGGAGAGAGAGCTAGAGGGAGAGAGATCGACAGAGAGAGTTTGAGAGAGGAAGGGTCGCCGGAAAAGTAAGAGATTGCCGGAGAAGGGAGGAAATCGCCGGAGAGAGAGAGAGAGTTTGAGCAAATGAGGAAGAAAGGGTGGCTTGCGCGGGTTCTGTTAGAGAAAGTTGAAACGCGTCGGAGTACAGCGACGCCATTCAAGGCACATAAACTGAGGCGGCAAAGGACAGATGTTTGAATTGGGTAAAAGACGTCTATACAGCAGGACGCGTTTCAGTTTAAACCGCCCATTCTGGTCAGAACAGTACAAGGCATGATGATTAAACGCGTCCCCACTTCACTACGTATTTTAGTGGATTAATCACAGAATTAATGGCGAAATTCTGGAGAAAAGTAAGAGAGAGAATTGAAAGGCATCTACACATATGGACGCGTTTCAAGGATTTTAAGGATTAATCTTTGATTTTTGGAAAAAGATTTTGATTGAAAGGCGTCTAGACATGTAGACGCGTTTTAAGGATAATTTGTGATTTAAAGGATTAATCTCTGATTTTTGGAAAATGAATTATGGTTGAAAGGCGTCTTTTTGAGTGGATGCGATTTTGCATTAAGTAAACCCGAATTGCAATATTTTAAGGAAAAAATCAAGTTTTTACTCAAGGAAAAATCTTGGACAAGTCACAGAATATTGAGGATAGATATCAAGACATAAAGGAACAATTCTTTATTAAAATAAATTCTTTATTACATAATAAAAGGAAAAAAAAAAGAGAGCTTTTAAGGACGAATTTCTTGAAGCCCTATTACATATGGATATGTTAAGCCTCTATTGTAGACACCGATTTTGGACCACCTTTTTGGTCATGAACCCCATCATCACCAAACTCCTCATCTTAGCCATCTCAGCCCACTAATAACTAGGCCCATTAACCAATCCCGACTCTAGCCACCTTTTCGTGGAAGGCCAGCCAGCCTGCCTTCCACCACCCTTCGAAGGCCAGCCAGTCCGCCTTCCATCGTCCTTCGAAGGCCAGCCAGTCCGCCTGCCACCGTCCTTCGAAGGCCAGCCAGCCCGCCTTCCACCGTCCTTCGAAGGCCAGCCAGTCCGCCTTCCACCGTCCTTCGAAGGCCAGCCAGCCCACCTTCCACCACCCTTCGAAGGCCAGCCAGTCCGCCTTCCACCGTCCTTCGAAGGCCAGCCAGTCCGCCTTCCACCGTCCTTCGAAGGCCACCCCTTGCCTTCCACCACCCTTCGAAGGCCAACGGGGCCGCCTTCCACCTCTTCGTGGAAGGCCAGCTACCTGGCCTTCCACGGAATTGGAAGGCAGGATAGTTGGCCGTCCACTCTCCTAACTTCCATCTTGACCTCGTCTTCCCACGATCTCCTCTACTCGCCGCCCTCACCCCCACTACTCCGATCACTCCCCACTCCGGCGACTGCCGCGCGTACCACCTCCGATCCTTGACCACTTCCCATTGGCTCCAGGATGATTTATGGGGATTTAGATCCCTATTTTCTCCTATTTTTCCTTCACCTATTTAAACCCCCCATATCCTCTCGAATAAGGGGGTTAAGGGGTTTTTTGGTTGGAGGGATTCAGAAGAGGTTGGCAAGTGAGTCGGCTTTGAGGAGTTGAGCGGGCAAGGAGTCAAAGGGCTTCAGGAGGAACTTCAAAAGGAATCCTTTGCACTCCAAATGGGCTTGTCTTCTTAACCCTCTCTTACTTTTCTCTTTTTCACTTCATTGCATTCCCACTTTCCATCCATTCCGTAATGTTTCCCTCTCTCACTCTTCTTTCCACTTTCAACACATCACTTCACTTTTCACACACGAGCACCCCCCATCTGCATGCATGCATGTTAGGATAACTTAGCACCCTTTACCCCCAGAGGTGTCTAACAAAAAACGGGAGGTGGGTGGCCATAACATATGGTCACCTTCCCTCCCCAAACACCCATCCGGTGCGTCTCCCTTCAATTCTAGTTAATTTTTATATTTTCATAGATAGATTCTACATGTCACAGTTCTAATCGGGTCATTTTTTCTCTCTTGTCTCGTCTTTTCTTTTCAGGGGCCCTTACCACATCCTGCACACGGACTACCGAGCTCTCCTCCTCTGGCCGGCCGGAGGAAGAGAAGGGGAAACCACCATCTCCCACTCCCTCAGAACGCTATCACTCTTACAATCCTGCGGAGCACAGGGACCGTAAGGTAATGTTCCTGGCGATCACACCTTAATTTCTAACCCTCATAAATCGCCGCAGTGCTAAGACGAATGGAGAGGCCCTCGTTCGAAGCCCGCAGTAGCGGCGGGGGACGTTCCGGGCGCCTACATCTATGAGCATTCTGAGAGGATTTTACACGATGATTGAAGCTAATATTCCACAGAGTGGCTATAAGTTCAGTGGCTTCATAATCTTCATTGGATTCCAAGGCACGCTTCTTGATTGGAGATATATGGGAAAACTCAAGGAATTCATGGCGAGACAGGCTAAGTTGAGTATAGCAGCGATGAGGATTGTACAGCACGAACTCAGTAGCCCCGATCAGTTTAAGCTCTGCACATGCTATGCGACGTACTCGAATTGGCTTTCCTACCAGAGCAAGAGGTGAAGAGTCGAACCCATTTGCTGACATTGTTCTCAGATAATCTCTCCAGTCAGCTCGAGTCTTGAGTTTTGACACTCGATTGATCATCTTCTCATTGAATTTCACTATGTTGGAAATATGGAAGATATGACTATTCTGATATATTTGAGACGGTGTTGCAGAATTTCTAGTGTGATATTTAAACTTGAAGTGCAACTCGATCCACAGAGCGAAGAGTAGCATGCAACCATAGGGAGGCTGACCTGTAGGCGCTGCAGAGAGCCCACTGTAGTGATAGGCTAGAATTGCTGTGCCAATCTGTCTTCCCTTAAAGATCTCGCGGATTGCACTGACTTGATCATCTTCTAGTATGTTGTCTTGAGTAGGAAAGAACATAGCTCCAGCTAGGCACGTGGTGAATGCTTTCATCACGTTCTTAGTGTCATCCTCTCTAAGATCTTCAATGTCGACAAAGTCCACTTTGCAAGCTTTGCAAGGTTGATTCCTTTCTTTGTGAGGCATCCTTTAACTTCTTTTGGGTCATTCATGATTTTCATCAACAATTGTTGACCGGTAATCTTCTCCCTCATCAAAGCCATCTTATTCTGGATCACTTCATTGTTACTGTTCAACTTGATTTTGGGAAGGCTCAATAGGAGTTCAACCTCCTCTAGAAGAATGAACTTCTCTAGAAGAATAGTGCATTCAAATTCAGAAAAAAGGAAGGTATGGGTTTGAGGATGCCATAATTCAATCAAAGCACCCATAGCCGCGCAGTCCACGTTTGGACGCTTATAATGCTTTGCATAGACCACTAGACCTTGGATGTTCTACTTGGAAACAAAGGATTGCATGGAAATAATAGTACTTTTAGCAAGCTTGCGAATCCAAGGGAGAGATGTGAATTTCCTCGAACCGGAAAATAAAGGATATGCCTAGAAAATAAAAGGAAAATTGCTATGAAGAACTTGAAGAATATGAAGAACATGGAATTGAAGAAAAAAGGATTGAAGAAAAAGAAGATTTAACTTACCTGGAGGTTAGGATCTCTTCCACTTAGATGATTTTTCACGTCGGAAAGCCTCTCTAGCGACTTCTTCATCCTCTTGCTTGAAGAATCCATCTTGTTCTTGAAGATTTTCCTTCTTGAAGCCTTGAAACCTCGAAAATCCTTAAACTTTGAAGAAAATCTCTAACTTTGATCTCTAGATTGTGTTATGGATGCCTTGATACAAGTTTATAGAGTTTATATATAGAGAATTGCGATTCTAGGAAGGCTTTTCCGGATTGGAGAAGGGATAAGCATATAGAGAGTTGGAATCCAGGTAGAAGTTAGCTAGAACTTGTTTCTGCGACTGAAAAGGCGTCGTTGAACAGCGACGCATTTTAGTTGGATTAATGGCGTCGGCGCGACACAACGCATTTCAGGGTTTTCTGTTATTTACCCGAAATTCAATGTTTATCCATATTTTGATGCTTAATTAAACACTTGCTTGAAGTTACTGATGAATTTTTGAGTGCAGGAAATTCAGGAAAATCCAAATGAAGCTGAAAATTTTAAGAAGATCCCATTGTAGGAGTTTATGAGTCTTGACCGTGGCTAAAAAGACGGTTATCTCTATCCTTTGTACTTTCTCATGTAATTAATTTGCATAATTATCATTTACTATATGTTAAATATTTATTAGACTATATCAAGGACTTTGTGGTTTTGATGAAATTGAAATTTGAGTTCCCCTTCAACAAAAACAACGATAATTCCAGAGAATTCTTAATCGCACGGATAGGCCGATGGATTGTTAATTAGTGAGGACGATGGTTCCACTTTTGTGAAACGGTGTGTGGATAAACGAGCTTCGGCTTAGCACTGAATTGTAAGAATTGGTATCTTGACTCATTAATGACAATTTGACAATATTATCCTTGATTAATTTATATTTCATTTGATTTTATATTTTTTTTTTAGCCCAGCATGCATCATGTAAGACTTTGATATAATTGTGATAAGAATTAATTACTGATTAAATTTCAGACTATTGATCAAATAATTCCAACATGATATGAAATATTCCATTCTGAATTGAGTATTTTGATTATTTTTGAAGATCGCTTAAAAATATCTTTGGAATTCTATCTTTTCTTGGACTTTTTATCCAAATATTTTTTGTTTTCTTTGAAGATCTATCATGGCTGCAACACGTCCACATTGGCTGGCAATCGCTCCCCATGATGAAACCTGCAGTGTGTATGACCTGGGTTACTTTCCAATCCGTGGAGGTTGATCGACCTTATTTTATTTCCTTGTCTATCTCATCCAAACATGATCGATTTTATTGATCTTCTTGAGTTATCTTCATTGATTATTTTGAGAAAAATTCCAATCATGTGATGTTAAGAGCGTGTCTCATCACACCTTGGCATCACCTTTTGAGTACATTACATTTCATTTCACTCCCTTGCAAAGACGATGCCAAGGTGAGGCAGCTGTAGACACGCTAATTTTGATATCATTTTGAGTAAATTTCATGTCATATAATAATGCCTCAAAATGATCTGATATTTAATCATTAGTTAATTTTTATTAATATTTCTGAGTTAATTATCTAAATGACATCGGTCAGACAGACATAATTTAAGTTAATTAGTTAAATTAATTTTAACTCAAATTTTTAATCAAATATGAAAAAGTCTAAAAGACGTCGACATGTGTAGACACCATTTAGAGTTTATTCCTATTTTAATATTTAAATTTGAATTTTTAATTAATTGATTAATTAGCTAAAAGACGTCTTCCAGACGCGATGCCATTTAGGTTTCCTAAGCTGTTTCTGTTTCTTTTTCCGGATGTTTATCCTTATCTTAATTAGTCTAAAAGTCGTCTCTCATGAGCGACGCATTTTAGATAATTATAGATAATGATGAATTAATCTGTGGTTATCTGCTTGTTAGTTAGATTGGCTTCAAACTCTTCATGTTAATCTATTAGTAACTGCGGATGCGTGAACTTAAGCCTATAAATACCTAACCCCTTGGACATTAAAAAGTTAGTGATAATAGAGATAATTGAGTGAAATTTGAGCAAAGAATCTTGACGACGACGTCCAAACACTAAAGGATCGAGGTGCTGCTACTTCTAGGAGTCTTGAAGCAAGCTACATCCTTTCTTCATCGCTTCTTCGTCCTTTCAAGATCCATTCAAGAACCAAGGCTTTCCAGGGGCCACCCAACTTAGTTCTTAATTAATTTCGGCATCTTTCTCATATTTTCATCATATTAGCATCATATTTTCATCACATCACTCCATGCAACACACACTCACTAGCATAATTCCAATCCATGTTTTAAGGGGTTTCAAAGACCATCAAACAAGTGAGTTCATTTGTTTAGTTGTATGATTAAAATTTCTACTAGAATAGATGCTACATCTATTTGAGTTCTTATTTTTTCCTCTCTCTTTCTTTCCACTTTATTGAAAGGTACAAAAGGAGATAAAGAGGAGAGAATCATCAACAACAAGAAAAATGAATATGGATGATCCTCAAAGTTCGATAAGCGTCCAAAGCAAGAACAAAGTCAGAAGGGCTCTTTTCCTTCAGCCGGCTAAAGGAGGAGAATCAAGGACTCCAACATGTCCCAATTCCAAAACAGGTAGGTGATCAATCTTTTCTTTTGGAACTTTTTAGTTAAAAGTTTCTAGCGATCACATTCACTTAGTTTTTTTTAGTAGGTTTATTTGTCACATAAACAACATAAATTTTTCATGATAATCACACCCCTAATTTGAGCACTCACACTACCACAAGGATTGCACTACGAATTCATGTTATCTAAGTAATGATGGACAAACTTAATTGAATCGTTTGATTTGTTGTGCTACCACAAGATCACTTTGATTCAGGGGTTAAATTTGATCGGATATTGCAAATGTTGCAATTGTCAAGAGTTGACTGCCTAGAGGACTTGATGTGATTTGTTGTGCTACCACAAGATCACATGTATGATACCCGAGGGATTCTAATCCTCACTTGTAGATCACCGGAATCTCCCGTTCTGTATATTAGAGGGTCATACAGATCGCCAAAAAATAGGGGAGTATAAATCTAGATTAAAAGTCATAAATCTGATTTTAAGAACTATCTACTTATTTTTCGTTATATTTCTTTGTAGGTCGCTATGTCGTCACCTAACCCTCTACGTTCGCGCGTGCGCGATTACTGTAACAATCGAATCCACAGGAGATTCGAAACCCCACAAAGGTGAAGAAGGGTTCTTCTTAAATTTATAATTGTCCATTTTACGATCGTAGCAACCGATACACTGGAATCGTTTTATTTTTCCGCTGCGTTTCGACGATTTCTAACACCCTACCAGATCTTTGTAATATCTGCGTTTAATTTTGAGCATTTTCCATTGGTGACGTCTCATCCAATAAGACTGTGTCCCCAGTTTGTGGTTCATGGACCTCATCTAGTTCTATCTGGCTCCCACTATTTTTCTAGAGGAGATATTTCTTCTCCAGGAATATATCTCTCTTGGCCAGTAAGACCTTTTGCTCAGAAGGTTTTGGATATCCCACAATCCTACACTTATCTGTTCTTGACTCTAGCTTATCTGCGTCATTCCTCTTCACATAGGCAGGACACCCCAAACTTTAATATGATTAAAATTCAGTTTCCTTCCCTTCCATATCTCATATGGTGTGGTAGGAACTGACTTACTCGAAACCCTGTTTAATAAGTAGGCTGCTGTCTCTAAGGCATACCCTTATAGAGACAATGGTAATTCTGACAAGGACATCATGGAAAAGACTAAGTCCAACAAAGTCCTATTTCTCCTTTCAGATACACCATTATGTTGTGGCGTATATGGTGGGATCCACTAAAAAATTATTTAATTGTCCTTCAGGTAAGAAGTGAATTCGAGACTTAAGTATTTACCTTCTCGATCCGATCGAAGAGTTTTAATACTTTAATTAGTCTGCTTCTCTACTTCATTCTTATATTCCTTAAACTTCTCAAAAGCTTGTGATTTATATCTCATTAAATACACACACCATACCTAGAGAAGTCATCAATAAAAGAAATGAAATAGAGATATCATCCTTTAACTTCTATTGACATGGGTCTACATAAATCTGTGTATATGAGTTTTAGAACCTCTGCATCCCTTTCATCATGTCTACTAAAAGGTACTTTGGTCATCTTCTCCATGAGACATGACTCACATGTATCAAATGATTTGTCGAATGAATTCAAGTATCTATTTGAACATAGGTGAGAAATCCTCTTCTTTCCTATATGACCAAGTTTGCAATGCCAAAGATATATAGGATTCACTTCATCTGTCTTATCACTGGAAACTTGCATTACATCATTACATGTATACTCATTGAATAAATAACTATTAGCTATAATCAAACCATTATTGATAATAGAGTATCCAGTACTAGTTATCGTCAAAGAGTAACAAACATTGTTTAAGCAGGAAATAGATACAATGTTTCTAATAATTTCTGGAACAAAATAACACTATGTTAACTCTAGAATTATCCCATAAGGTAAACTAAGACAAGTAGTCCCCACAGCTTTAGCAGCGACTATAGCTTCATTACCCATCCTTAGTTGGATCTCTCTTTTTCAAGTCTTCTCTTATTTGTCAGTACCTGCAAAGAATTACAGATATGAGATGTGTATCTAGTATCTAATACCTATGATGTGGATCTCATAAGAGACAAATTTAAGTCAATGACAAAAATACCTTCATTTAGAATTGCCTTGCAATTCCTTTTCCAGTGACCTGTCTGTCCACACTGAAAGCATTTCCTGTCTTTTTCATCCTTCTTGCCCTTGCCTTTACCTGCCTTAGTGATCTGATTACCTTTGGTCGATTTCTTTCCCTTCTTGTCAATGGGTGTCTGGGTGGCCTTCCTTTCTTGTTGGTCTAACTAACAATCATTATAGAAGATGGTTTCTCCTTCTGCATGGTCCCTTCAACACTTTTTGACACGTTTAGGAGTTTTGGTAGAGAAACCTCAATCCTATTCATGTTAAAGTTCATGCTGAAGGGAGAAAAGGATTCAGGCATTGACTGGAGAATGAGATCAATGCTAAGTTCAAGATCCAACTTGAACCCTAGCCTATTGAGTCTCTCTATCCACTCCATCATTTTCAGTACATGAGCCTATACTGAAGCACTCTCAGACATCCTAGTCCTGAAAAGTTTCTTGGAGACTTCATACCTCTCTATCCTACCCTGCTCCCCAAAGAGCCGGCGTTAGTTGGAGAAGTATAGTTCTACAATCTATCTTTTCAAATTGCCTCTACAGTTCGGGAGCCATAGTGGCCAGTATATAACACTACACAAGGGAAAAATCTTCCGACCATTTTACATAATTTAATTGATCACCCTCCTCGACATTAGCGGGAGGCTCAGGTTGAATCGTATCTAACACGTACACAATCTTTTCGGCTATTAAGACAATTCGCAGATTATGTAGCTAGTCTTGATGATTAGGTCCAGTCAATTTGTTCGCATCTAAGATGCTACGGAGGGGATGTGACAACGACATGATGATATGGATGAAAAATAATAGACAATATTTTAGCATGCTTTCAAGGTTCTAACATAAATATGGTTTTCTATCTTAGTTAGCTCTACTATTCTGCGTCGAACTATATGATCCTTAATCATATAGAATGGGAAATCACGGTGATCATCCTACTGGGTTGGAATCCTAACAAAAACTGAGATGCGACCTTGTGGAAAGCACAACAAATCACATCCCATTCCTTGGGCAGTCAACGACACTTGCATCCAATGTAATATCCAACTTTCGGCCCCTGAGCAGTCATCCCCTTGTGGAAAGCACAACAAAGGATACTCCTAGTTAGATCGCACCACCATTACTGCACAGTAATGAGTTCGTGACCCGACCCTTATAGAAAGCACAACAAGGCCAAGTTCAGTCTCTCATCCCATTGAAGCAAAGCTTTAGGGCTGAGATCCTGCCACCAAATCATGAACCTTGTGGTAAGCACAACAAATCCATGAGATAATGGCATTCAGTCACCCTATAATGGTGGAGGGTCATGATGGCTTCTAAAGTCACGTTCACAGATCTAATATTTAATAAAGAGGGAATTTTGCTTTTATCTTGGTCTTACCTTAAGTGGTAGAATAAATATATTCGAGCTATATATTTACTGTACCTAGTAATTTGCTCAAATGCATCCCATACAAATAAATATGCCTGGGTGATCATGGACTCTAAGTAAAGCTACGCAGATATCCAGCCTACTTCCCAAGCAGCAGGATCATCCTCGCAGTTCGTCCTCCATGCCTTCAAGCTTCATCCCCAACATTAATTACAAATAATTACACAGCTTGTAGGCCGGAAAATGAATTACATGCCAATAATTTCCAGCAGCGCTTAGGGTGAGTATATTCATTGGAGGAAGATAGAATTACACTGAAAATTAAATAAAGATAGAAGGGAGGTTCGTAGGCCTCAAACGAACTGAGCTAAGTCCATGATTACCCACCATTCCAAACACAATCATATCAATCACAGAAGAGTTATTTTGAAAATAATCCTTATATTTGGATTGAAATCATGGGTTGTGCATATGAGAAATTTTGGTCATGATTAATTTTGAAAAACTCATTATTACATTCAAAAGTAATCTAACAGAGACCAAAATGATACCACAATAACATTCATGCTAACAATTATTCCATACGTATAAGAGGATACATACATTAAATTCAATCAATCATGATAATTAAGACAATCATGAAATTTAAATTCAAATTAATCATCCAATGATTAAACTAAATAGAGTGAAATTTAATTAAATGATCGTCTTCAATTATCTTTCATTGAAATTCACAATTTGATCCTTTGAAAATTATCTAATAATTTTATAAATTCGAAATTTGAATTTTAACGATAATCCTCTCAAAATTTGAATTTAACTATTATCTAATAATTAAAAATTCAAAAATATGAATTTATACGCAATCTTTAATTATACTCAAAATTTTCATAATAATTATCAGATTAATCAAAAATAAATTTCATTAATATGTTTCCAATAGTGATCTTAATTTTGAGTAAAAAATTAATTTTTTAGACCAGTGCAATGCACTGCACGCCACTGAAGGGGAGGTCCGGAGCAGTGCACCTACCAGTGGGAAAAGAACTGACAATATATCTAATTTTAAAAATTAAAAATCAGATGGACGGCTGGTCCATTTGCCGTCCACATGTGTGGAAGGCCAAATGGTTGGCCGTCCATGCCATGGTGTGGACTGCCACCATCTTGGCCATCCACATTGTGGATGGCCACAAGGTTGGCCGTCCACACCATGTGGACGGCCACCTTGTAGGCCGTTTGATTTTCGTAAATTAGACGGCCACTCCAAGTGCCGTTTACATCCCGTAAAATTTTCAAAAATTCTTAGACGACCTAATTTATTGCCATCCTAATTTCTACTGTCTCTGAAAAATTAATTTTTCATGACCTAAAAATTAAAAATAAAATTGAAGAATCACATAATAATTCAAACATAATGTTATAACAGAGACCATTTTGTCCAGTTGCATCAATAGGAGCCTAAACCTGGCTTTGATACCACTATTGGGATTGGTCGTAACCCTCGAAAAATCGTAATAGCGGAAGAATAGAAAATAAAAACGATTTTCCAAATCAGTTCGGGCTCCGATTGATGCAACAAAAATGATCTATAAATCATATTAGATTTTTTACCTTGTATAGAACACGTTGGCCTGTGAATATCGATGCCAAACTCTTCGAAACTGCAAGCCGCACAAGTGTACGACCTCTAGAGCTAATCCACACTAACCCTCGCAGCAATCGGATCTTTCTCCTTCAACCCGTGTAACACAAACCCTCCGCCTCAAGTTCCCATAATATATCAGGTCAAAAGATCAACGATGCTATTGAGACAGATGGATCTTTAGTTTACATTAGGTATAATTAACCATCTGAAGATCTATCAACGGATTAGTTCAGTGAACATCCTCTCAGAATGAACACCCACACATATGTACTGGTGTCCTGTACCTGTGACCGTAAGATTGGTCATCTACACATTATGCGTGCCGATTTACGAGTAATCAATGTCTTAGAGTGATTACTCTCCAATTAAGAACAGTTTAAGGTATGTGTCCATATACAGTCTAACTCATATTCGAGATCCCATCTCGTAATTGACTTTACAACTACATATCCCAGGGACAACGCAAAGTAATCCACAGATTACAAGTTTACACTCTAATTACTACTTAATTATATTGAACAAGATTGTACATCACATTGGGCCTACACGGCCCAGAATTGGTCTGTAAGACACCCAAAAAACTAACATATACTGCACCTTCACTATAGCTCTAATCCATCTTTTTCCTTTTATTTGTTTGATTGTTTTGAAGATTTTGAATGATTAAAGAAGAAAAGGAGAAAACACAAAAAGAGAGTAAAAGGAAAAATAAGCTCTTCTTCTTCGGCCGACCGAGGAGGAGGAAACAAAAGGAACAACAAAATCTCCCAAATTGACAACGTAAGTAGCGATTAAAATTTTCTTTCGAGATTCTCAATCTCTAGCTATCACACATCTTAATTGTTTATTATGTTAACATTAGAAATATAATGAAAGCATGACACTTTGAGCACACCACACTCGGCCTTTAGTGATATCCATGCGGTCTTCCTTTCGACGGATCGTCCTTCGTTCCCTAGTCGATGTGGCGTCTGTAGATCCCGTCTAGCTGCGCGTGATTCTCTACGACATGCAGATTTAGAACTCCCGTCGGACGGAAAGCAGAGTAGGCGGGAGATGGAGCAGAGCCTCCAGGGGGTTGACCTCTGAGGGAGGCGCCCAGGAGAGAGAGAGGAGAGAGAGGGGGGTGGCTAGCTAGGTCAGAGTTGCTGGCCTCTGACCTAGCAGCTGTTCTTTTATAATAAGTGGCTTTGCGGTCTTTCATAAAAACCCACACTTATCATAAAACCCGTTAATTAATCCATCGTCTTGAAAACCTTTTGTGTGTGCCCAAATATCCGTCCAGTTAATAGCCCATTAAGCCTAGTAACTCTTTACTGACTCACTAAATTAATTAATATCTTTATATCAATTAATGAGCCGAATTTAATGTTTCATAATAAATTCGGACGGGTTTTCGATCACGTTGGGTGCCGAGCAACACCGTGTGAACCTGGAAGGCATTGGGGTTTCGCAACCCACTAATGGAACCTTTCTGTCATCAGTTACTGCACGGCTATAATGCTTCATCTGTGCAATATTCTCGAATCGACCTAGGGCATGGTTTACTGTTAAACCCTAGCCGGTTGATTTACTTGAATCTGATGCCGTTAAACTATATTAGATAACTCCTTATCTGATATAGTGTCAAACCTGGCCAGGGACTTAAGTGCATCATTCCCAGAACATTCTCTCTTCTGTTATCGAGAGCGGATGATCCCTTGTTGACTAGACAATTACCTTCGAGGCATCTCCCTGAACCTGATCACTTGACTTAGTGATATCTCATGGTCAGGAATTCGTTAGTCAAGGTCAAAGCTCAGAGACCTATCAATATGGTATCCTTGGTGTCTTTGGTCTAAGGACCATCCACACAACTGTGACTAAAGAATCAAGCTGGTTAACAGTTAGATAGATACCATCCATTGATTCATAGTCGGATCAGTTCAGTGAACTCATTCATCAATGAGCACCTACAGGTCCAACATAGTGTCTCCACATAAATGACTTATAGGATCCATCACCCTCATTACATGAGCTGAAGAAACTTGTAGTAGTATATCCAGATGTCTGATGTCTTTTTCAAACATCCTCTGACTAGGAACAATTAAGAACATATGTTTACAAGTCTTCAGTCCCGTAATTATGATCTCATCATAATCCGAAGACCATTGCACATGTTCATAGACTTCATCGTGAAACAACAAGCAATATTGAATTATATACACAATGAAATGACACCAATTTATTAATAATTGAATAATACAAAGTATCTGATTAGCATGGAGGCCACCTAATACTAACATGTACGACCTTTTTTTGAAAACTTGGTCGGTCAATCTCTTCGATGAGGATGGACCAAGATGGTACCAATCCGATCGACGATGCCAACCGAGATAGAGGGTTAGCTTTGATGTTTTCTTCTCTCAAAATTTGGATTACCTAAAGTAGCTTGAGCCCTTCAGCTTGGTTCTTGACCTCCTTCAAGTATCGACTCATGCCCGGATCTCGAGCCTCTAAGTTCCCGTGGATTTGGCTGGCTACCAACTATGAGTCGGTGAAGATTCTTACGTTGGTGGTCCCCATGCTGCGGACCATACGAATGTCTAATAGGAGGGCTTTGTATTTTGCGACATAATTGGATGCTGAGAACTTGAAACGTAGAGCATAGTGAAGCTCGATTCCCTCTGGGGACATCAAGACTATCCCTGCACCATTGCCTGATGCGCAGGAGAACCCGTCGACATATAGCTCCCAAATGAGACTGAGGCTGGTCCTGCTCGACTCCTGCCCCAAGATCATGCACTCGGCTGTTGGGATTCGAGCGGGACGCGAAGAACGCAGCGGAAACGAAGAACAAAAATTATCCCGCCCGATGCCCGCTGATCCGATTCGGAACAAAAAACGCAAATCGAAAGCAACGGGAAGTAATCCGATTACCGTGCGCGGATTCGAATCCGCTTCCGTCTCGGTTCCGTCGAGGCGATGCCGCGAGCCGCACAAGCGTCCGGCCTCCAGCGGTATCCACGCGATCCTCCGCGGTGGTTCGTCCTCGATCCCTCGTCCGTTTCAGCTCGCTCGCTGAAGATCCGTCGCCGCAACGATTGCTAAAATCCCGCCGATGGGAATTCCCGACTTTCTGGAATCACGCGCGGCGGAGACGGAAACTGTTATGGCGCCTCGAACGGGACGCCCAGAGGAGGAGAGAGAAAGGGGGGATGACGGCCAGCAAGGGAAATCCTGGAGCTTGGCGCAGGGTTTCTCAATAGCGCGTATATATATTAAGTCGGTGCGACTTTTCACAAAGTCCCCGAGTTAATATAAATCCCACTTATGTACCACCGACTGAGAATCTTATTGCGTGTGACCCTCTAGGCCCATTCACCAGTCCGGTTTTCAGCCCGTTAAGTCCAATAACTAGTTATTGACTTATTGTAATTAATTAATATCTAGATATTAACTAATTACTTAACCGAATTAACATCGCATGTAAATTCGGTCGGACTTCTGATCAAATTGGGTGTCAAGCAACACCGCATGATCCCGGAAGGTAATGGGGTTCAGCAACCCACTCATGGAACCTGTCCGTCTACAGTTACCACGTGGCTATTGATCGCTCGAAATTATGTGTCGTTAAGCATATTCGAACATCAATCTTAAAATTCCAATTTCCACATATAATTATTTGAAAAATAGCAAGTGGTGAGATTGGGTCGAATCCACAGGGAAATAGATTTTAAAAGTTGAAAACTTTGAGTTTTTAGAGGAAAAATAGAGAAGAAAGAAGAGGGAGCATGATGATTTGATTTGTTAAAAATCAAAATTAACCGGACTTACTATGAACTCACAAAAAGAGCACCCCTAAACGAGCATAATAAGACCATTTACTGAACTAAGACTACCTCTAAAACACTAATTAAAAGTAGAATATAAAATTTGAGTAGTGTCAACAGAAGAAAAAATAAAAGTTGTAGAACAAAAAGATGGAGAAAAGATAACTTTTTTCAAAGGAGCTACTGCCATTCATTATCAGAACAATATGAAATTTTACAGAAACATTGAAAATCAAAAATTAATATAACTTTCATAAGAAAACTTTTACAGAAAATATTCGAAATACAGTGTAACATGGAGAACTCAAAAACTAGAAAGAGATAGTGGAGAGAGAAAATTGATGTTTGCAGCCGCCGTAGCCCTTCGCGTGGATCCTTGGTAGCCTTGAACTCCTTCCAATGGTCAGTTGCAATGCCTCGAATCCACCTCTTGCACTAATAGCCGCTGGTTTGAGAGAGATGTAGAGAGAGAGAGAGAGAGAGAGTGAAAGAGAGGGAGAAAGTGGGAGAGAAATTGAGAGAGAGAATTTCTAAAAAAATCAACTTTTTTTTTTCCTCCCCCTTCCCATGGTTTTATAGAAGAGAATTCTTAATTCAAATTTTGAATTTCAAATAGGGTAATAAATAGGCTATTAAGCTCCCCCTTGATTAGTGGATCTTCTTTTAAGTCCATAAAGATTATTTTGAATTTTGAATTTCGAAATAAATATCTTTCTTTTTAAATTTCAGGATTCCCTCCTCCTCTCTCTCTTGATTTCATAGAAGAGAATTCTTAATTCAAATTTTGAATTTCAAATCCTCTAATAAATGGGCACTTAATTGCTCGCATTAAGCTCCCCCTTGATTAGAAGATTATCCGTGAATGCATATTTGAAATTTAAATTTGGAGAGAGATATTTCAAAATTCGAATTTTGAATTGAAGAATAAATGTTATTTTCGAGATTTTGAAATAACATTTTTGAAATTCGAATTTCGAAATTCCCTCTTCTCTTTCTTAGTTGGCTTGTGGTTCCCCTTTTAAGACAAAAAGAAATACAATCTTGTTCCTTCTAGGATTTGAACCCTAGTCACTTCCTTGAAATCTAAGTAGTCCAACCACTATGCCATCTGCTTGTTCATGTCCTACATTCACATAAAATAACAGTTAAGTTCATGCGGCAATAAATCATCCAACTACACATTAAATAATTGTCGAGAAAATCTTATTTGAGAATGAAATTGCTACCCTTCTTCAATCTATGGAGTGATGATATTTGAAATTCAGATTTTTTTTTCAAAATTGATATGTTTGAATGCACAAATGATTTATCTATCATTCCATGTGATTTTGTTCATTAAATTGATAGCAAAGTATGTAAATTTCATCTGTTATTTATGTAAAATTGTGAACTTATCACACCCCCCAACTTAATCATTGCTAGTCCCTTAGCAATACAATCATTTGAAAAATTAGGACTACCTTGATCAGTAAAAAGAATCACACTTCATTTTAAAGGATATCTATTGCAAATGGTAGGTAATTTGAATTCAAGTTTTCGTTCTCCCGCCCACCATACTTAGAATCATGACAAGTGATTGTGCATATCATTTGAGGTGCTTGGAGTTCATTTCTATCCTGTTTGGTATATCGTTGCCTTCACTGACTCTTGGAGTATAATTACCCAGGGGAGAGAACAGAAAAAGAGATCTCTGGATTAGTTGGCTAGGTTCGCTTTTCGGTTTTCGCCCCGACTTAAAACTTTTTAGGATTTGGTCTTATTTTGTTGTGAAGGACTTTAGCACGATTGTTTTGTGCTTTGAGAGTGCGTACTTTTTGTCACTCTCTTTATTTTTTTGTCTGAGGGGAGGTGCATACTTTTTGCCACCATCTTTCCTTTGACTCTTTTGAAGCATATTTATTTGATTTTCACGCTTCTGATTGTCCTTTTTTCGAAGTGACCGCCTCCTTAAAGTGTTAAGTGGTTTGATCTCCTATTACGAATCCTAACTTTCCGTTCGTTTGACCTAAAAGTAAAAATAGAATGGGTAATTCTACACTTCGGGTAACTCCAGCAACTCTACACTTTCAGGATCTTCCACTCTTTCCAAGTTACCGTGTGTGTGTGAAAATCATCCGGTCGTGATTCTTTGTAGAGAGGGGGGTTAATTCAAACTTTTACTCAACTTCCTAACTCAATTTTGATCAAGATTCCCTAAATGAATTATGATAGATAAGAATTTCTGTTGGAGTGTGAAAATGAAACTTCCTTTTTTTTTTTTTTTTTTGAAAATTTGTGTGAAAAAAGAAAAAATTTCAAAACTTTTGTTCATTTTAAACGATTTTATTCAATATGCATTATGATTCTCCCCCCAACTTGAATGACATTGTCCTCAATGGCATAGAAATGCACAACAATTATTTAATATGGAATTCATGATGAGGAGAGATACAACCTGAGGTGTGACGAGGCTTCTCTCTGTTCTCCAAGGTAGATTTTATGAGTTTTCTAAAAAGAAAAGAAAAAGAGAATAATCAGAATAAAAATGAGAAGATTGGGTTGCCTCCCAATAAGCGCTAAGTTTAACGTCTTCAGCCAGACGCATGTGAGTTCTTATCAACCTGGGTCAATTGATTTGTTGGTATCATTTTGTGTGCCCTACTCAGATATTCTCAGAGCCATACTTTTCCTACTCATGAAGTGATGATTTGTCTGATTTGACCATTTGATTACCTCATTCACGCCTACTTCACTTAGACCTTGGTTCATGTGTAATTCTCCTCTTGACTTAGCATGTCTCACCATATGAATGTCGTGCATGCGATCAGACTGCAAGTAATTGTGCTCAAATTCAGGAAGAGATATAGGAGATGGCAGTGTTGGCCTATGGTGCAATTTTGGTACAGGTTCAATGATAGGCCAAGGACTAAGCGAGTGAGGCAAATTGTGAAGTAAATCAATGTCCTTCGTATAGGATAAAGACTGTTCAAACTCCAAATTCTCTTCTAAGGGAAAGAGGAATTGTTCTAAATCTGGACTATCATTTACTATATTATCCATGGCATGCACTGTATAACAACCCTCATTCCGATCCAAGTACTTAGGAGCTTGAAAAATATTGATCCCAATCTGCCGGTCCCCAAAAGATATGCCCATCTTACCTGTCGCACAATTGATATTTGCTTTTGCTGTAGATAAGAATGGACGTCCTAGAATGATTGGAGTGTGATTCAAATATGAGGATGGGGCCATATCCAAGATAAGGAAGTCCACGGGGAAGTAGCAATCTTCGATTTGGACAATTACATCCTCAATGAGTCCTCGTGGCACTTTAACTGATCGATCTGCCAGTTGGAGAATAATAGGAGTGGCCTTCAGTTCTCCAAGATCTAGTTGTTCATAGGCAGAAGTGGACAAAAGGTTTACGCTAGCCCCAAGATCAAGAAGTGCCTTGTCAAATGTAATTCCTTCAATAACACAAGAGATAAGTGGAGCCCCAGGATCTTTCATCTTTTTAGGCAGTTGGTTGAGCAAAATGGCACTCACTTCTTCAGACAAAAAGACTTTCTTAGGATTTGCTTTAGGCTCTCTCTTATGAGTGCAAAGTTCTTTAAAAAATTTGGCATAGGCTGGCACATGTTTGATTGCATCAACCAATGGTATGTTAATGTGGACTTGTTTAAATAAGTCCATTAACTGTTCATTTTTTGCTTGGATTTGATGCTTTCTTTTTTCGTTGCCATTTTCTAAAGCTTGTGGAAAAGGGATTTTTGGTTTATAATTCTCAGGACATTCCTCCATTTTTCCTTTTCCTTGACTGATATTGGGTTGTTCATTCTCATCTTCATCTTCTTCTTCTTCTTCTTCTTCATTCTGTTCAGGATTGGGCTGACTAGATCCTTGATTTAGGTAAGGATCTGGCAAGACTTTACCACTTCTTAAGGCCAAAATTGCTTTCGCATTTTCTAACTGTGGGCCTCTTGGTGGATTTGAACCCATTTGAAGTTGGGCTTGAGGATTAGGTAGGATTGGTTGATGTTGGAAATCCGGAGGATAGTTTTGCGGGTTTGCAATGGGTTGACTTGGTAATGGGCCCACTTCCCTCCTCATGGTTGTATCAGCCATTTGACCCAATTGGGCTTCTAATTTTGAAATGGATTGTTGTTGAGAGATGACCAATTGTTGCAATTGCTGCTGTTGTTGTTGTTGATTCATGAGTAATTGTTGCAACATATTGAATTTGTCATCATTTTGATTTGATGGCTGATGTTGTGGGATTTGATATGGAGGTTGAGAGAACATATTCTGGTTGTTATTGGGTTGAAAGTAAGGAGCTTGAGCTTGGGACTGGATAGGTTGATTTTTATTGAAAGATTGATTTGGATAGTAATTCTGTTGATGGGCCCTGTTCTGAAAATTTTGTGCTTGTGGATTTGGAGCTTGGACTTGTTGAGATTTCCATGAAAAATTAGGATGATTCTTCCAATCAGGGTTATAGGTGTTAGAATATGGATCATGATTGGGCTTTGAATAACCTTGGGCTGCTTGGACTTGTTCTTGGATGAACGGTGGCAATTGGGCTGCCGTGGGACATTCACTAACATGGTGAGTTGGGCTGGCACAAAGACTACATGCTTCTTGATAAGATGGAGAAGATTCAGGGTCAGGTCTTGATTGTGCATGGATATTAGATCTTTGGTTATTCGAAGCTAGGACTTGGTCTAGCTTTTGGGCCATAAGATCAATTTTGCTCATTTGTTGGGCCAGAAGCTCCACCTTATCCAACTTTTGGGCCAAGACATTAATATCCATCTTAGGTTCAAATTCTCCTCTATTTCTTATTTCATAAACTCCAGTCCGTTTGGATGTTCCCACAGATCTTTCATATGATGAAAGTGAAGCATGATTTATTGAATTTTCACTTAGCATTTCAAACAAATCATAAGCTTCTTCCTCACTTTTGCTCATGAATGCTCCTCCACAAGATGCATCTACCATTTGCCTGTATTGTGCATCTAAACCTTCATAGAATGCTTGCACAATTTGCCATCTAGACAATCCATGGTGTGGACATTTTCTCAACAATTCTTTCAATCGTTCCCAAGATTCATGAATTTGTTCTCCTGGTAATTGTGAGAATCCAGTTATAGCCCTTCTCATTGTATTTGTTCTCCCAATAGGATAGAATTTCTTTAGGAATTCTTGTTGCATTTCAGGCCAAGTCCTAATGGGCTTCCCTATCGTTCCAAGCCAATATTTGGCTTTGTCCTTAAGTGAAAAAGGGAATAGGGTAAGTCGAAGGGCATCTTCCGTGAAATCTTGAATTTTCACGGTTGAACAAATCTCAAAGAATTCATCCAAATGTTTATATGGGTCTTCATTGGTATTCCCATAAAAAGATGGGAGCATTTGGATGGTGCTTGGCTTGATCTCATAATGGCTAGCATGGACATTAGGCAATTGGATACAAGATGAAGGATTATAATCTTGAGGAATGAAGTATTCCTTCATTTGTTTTGGCATTTGTTGATTATTTCCAGCCATTTGATGTTGAATGTTGGTTTGGTGATGTAGGTATCTCTCAATTTCTTGAATGGGTTTGATAATATATGGCTTTTGAGATCTTCTACCTAGCATACACTAGACCAAGATGAGATGAGGATGGTTATTTTTGTGATTTTTATTTTTATATATATTTTTTTTATGTTTATGTATGCAAAGACAAACAAGTTAATGACAAATTCCTAATGACCTAAGTGTGTCCTAGACTTAAAGATGAGATTTCTCACAAGATGGCTAGAATTCACTATGAATCACCCCTACAATAGATCAATCGGCCAGGTAAGAGGTGGGATAGTGGGAGGCTCCCCCTACTTTCGTAGGGACCTAATTAAATAACCACTTGTCCACTTAGGCGTTTGCCTTTGTAACCTCTAGCCTAGACACCGTTGTCCAAAGTAGAAATGAATTCAAAGCTCGGTCCAATCATAGTGTGAACCCTAGGTGCAATTGCTATTTGATTTTTTTATTGGGCTTGGGACAATGCAAGATGGAATGTTTGTGGTTTGTGGGCCAAGGAAGGGTGATGAAATCCCCACCTTATCTTGTTATGAAGATGCCCTTAAATTATTTTATCAATGAGATGCACACCACAATTCAATCAAGTTTGTTTTGTGCAACAATGAAATGACAATACATGAACATGTTATTTGCACAATTTTGAAAGACTTACCTTGCCTCCCGCATTCTTCAACATGAAACAAATGACAAAGATTTAAAACTAATGCATTCCTAAATGATGCATGTCCTAAAACATGGTAGTTTAGTTTCTAATCTTGAAATGCAAATTTTTTTATTTTTGTTTTTATGATTTTTTTTTTTATTTAATGAGGTCTATATCTATTTTAAGCAAATCTAGAAATAAGAATATTAAAGAGATTGGAACAAACTCACCAAGTTGAGCTTTCCTTTTGTCTTTTTTTTTTTTTTTTTTCTGCAAAAAGAGAGAATGAATGTGAGTATGGATTTATACAAATGAACCCAAAATAATCAAAATTAAAATTCTAATTCCCCAGCAACGGCGCCAAAAATTGATCGCTCGAAATTATGTGTCGTTAAGCATATTCGAACATCAATCTTAAAATTTCAATTTCCACATATAATTATTTGAAAAATAGCAAGTGGTGAGATTGGGTCGAATCCACAGGGAAATAGATTTTTAAAGTTGAAAACTTTGAGTTTTTAGAGGAAAAATAGAGAAGAAAGAAGAGGGAGCATGATGATTTGATTTGTTAAAAATCAAAATTAACCGGACTTACTATGAACTCACAAAAAGAGCACCCCTAAACGAGTATAATAAGACCATTTACTGAACTAAGACTACCTCTAAAACACTAGTTAAAAGTAGAATATAAAATTTGAGTAGTGTCAACAGAAGAAAAAATAAAAGTTGTAGAACAAAAAGATGGAGAAAAGATAACTTTTTTCAAAGGAGCTACTGTCATTCATTATCAGAACAATATGAAATTTTACAGAAACATTGAAAATCAAAAATTAATATAACTTTCATAAGAAAACTTTTACAGAAAATATTCGAAATACAGTGTAACATGGAGAACTCAAAAACTAGAAAGAGATAGTGGAGAGAGAAAATTGATGTTTGCAGCCGCCGTAGCCCTTCGCGTGGATCCTTGGTAGCCTTGAACTCCTTCCAATGGTCAGTTGCAATGCCTCGAATCCACCTCTTGCACTAATAGCCGCTGGTTTGAGAGAGATGTAGAGAGAGAGAGAGAGAGAGAGTGAAAGAGAAGGAGAAAGTGGGAGAGAAATTGAGAGAGAGAATTTCTAAAAAAATCAGCTTTTTTTTTTCCTCCCCCTTCCCATGGTTTTATAGAAGAGAATTCTTAATTCAAATTTTGAATTTCAAATAGGGTAATAAATAGGCTATTAAGCTCCCCCTTGATTAGTGGATCTTCTTTTAAGTCCATAAAGATTATTTTGAATTTTGAATTTCGAAATAAATATCTTTCTTTTTAAATTTCAGGATTCCCTCCTCCTCTCTCTCTTGATTTCATAGAAGAGAATTCTTAATTCAAATTTTGAATTTCAAATCCTCTAATAAATGGGCACTTAATTGCTCGCATTAAGCTCCCCCTTGATTAGAAGATTATCCGTGAATGCATATTTGAAATTTAAATTTGGAGAGAGATATTTTAAAATTCGAATTTTGAATTGAAGAATAAATGTTATTTTCGAGATTTTGAAATAACATTTTTGAAATTCGAATTTCGAAATTCCCTCTTCTCTTTCTTAGTTGGCTTGTGGTTCCCCTTTTAAGACAAAAAGAAATACAATCTTGTTCCTTCTAGGATTTGAACCCTGGTCACTTCCTTGAAATCTAAGTAGTCCAACCACTATGCCATCTGCTTGTTCATGTCCTACATTCACATAAAATAACAGTTAAGTTCATGCGGCAATAAATCATCCAACTACACATTAAATAATTGTCGAGAAAATCTTATTTGAGAATGAAATTGCTACCCTTCTTCAATCTATAGAGTGATGATATTTGAAATTCAGATTTTTTTTTCAAAATTGATATGTTTGAATGCACAAATGATTTATCTATCATTCAATGTGATTTTGTTCATTAAATTGATAGCAAAGTATGTAAATTTCATCTGTTATTTATGTAAAATTGTGAACTTATCAGCTATAATCCTTCGTTCGCACAATGCTCTTGGGTTAACCTAAAGTATGGTCAACTGTCAAACCTTAGATGGTCAACTCTTTTGAATTAGACTCCGCTGTACAATATCCGAAAACCACTTTTCTGATATTGTTTCTGCTATGGCTAGAAACTCTTGCAGATCTATTCTAGAGCATTCTCTCTCCAGTTACTTGGGAGCGAACGATCCTATATTGAACACACAATCACCTTCGAAGGTCTTCCATTGGACCCGATCCTTGACTATTAGAGATCCCGTGGATAGAGATTTGTAGGTCAAGGTCAAAGTCCAGAAGTCTACCGATAAGGTGTCTTTGGTGTCTCAAGTCCAAGGATCAACCACGCCACTGTGACGATGAATCAAGCCGATTGACAGTCTGGTAAATTACCATTCGGCGATTCATGTCGGATAAGTTCAGTGAACTCATTCCCCAATGAGCACCTACAGGTTTACCATTGTGTCTCCACACTAGTAACTAACGAGATCAGTCACCCTCATCTAATGAGTTGGAATAACCTGTACTAGTCTAGCCGGATGTTTGATGTCCTTCAAACATCCTACGACTAGGAATAATTAAGAATATGTGTTTATAAGTCATCAGTCTCATTATTATGATCTCATCATAATCTGATGACTATTGCACATATTCATGGACTTCATTATGCGCAATTACAAATATGCCAATCTACATAATGAATTTAATGCCATTGATTAGTGAACTAGATTGAAATAGGTGCCTTATAATTGGCTTAGAGGACACCTATATCCATCAATCTCCCACTTGGACTCAAGCCAATCACTTTCGCATTTGATCTCCATCAAATCTAGGTGATGCTCACAAAAAGTCTGTGACTAAGACTTGGTCAGGGATCTGCTAAATTATCTACAGATGGAATATTTTCCATTACGTTATTTCCTCTTAATCCTTTGTCTCTAAACCTGTGAAAGAGCCTCAGAATATTCTGCAACTTCTGAAGAGACCATTGCTCGATCACACAATTCATTGCTCCCACTGTTGTCCTACAACAATAGGATGGTATCAGAGACCTTTTAGAACTACATCTAGTTTAGGGATGAACCTTTTCATCCATACTGTTCTAATAACAGTATCACTTGTTTATATGGTCATCTTAATATCGAGTTCTGGATTGGAACCATTCCAATCCATTCCTTTCTACTAGAAGGTTGAATCTATTATTTGACTTGAAATTTAAGTCAGTGTGACCTCATAGTTTCAAATCATCCTCTCCATTTACGTGAATACATCCTTAGCACTTCTCAAGTGCTTAATGATGCATTTCACTCCTGTATCCTTTAAGGAATCTTTTTTTTAAAGGAATAAATTCCATATCTCAACAATTGAGATTTGTTATGAAATTTATGCCAAACATCTTGACATACAGGTCAATATAATATCCCCACCAATCTATCTTAATAGATTCGTATTTCCAATACGTGGGATATTATAATTAAATCCATTATGGAGAAAACCATGGTTAACAATACTTTCACTAATAGTAACATCCTGAAGTCATTCTTAATGACTTTGATGTTACTATCATAAAGCATTACTAAAGCGACCATGCTCCCACTGTCCTTTCTGAACACACATAGTCTGTGATCATTCTTAACGATCACATAATATTTGACCATTAAGTCAAAACTTTTATTACAACTTAGGAAGCTTTAGTTTGATTCAAAATAAGTTTGAAATGATAACTTGCCTCCTGGACATTCTAAAAGCTTTAAAGGTATATCATATACATCTTTACCTCAATCACATTGAGAGGACGCTTTTAATATCCAACTGTCATCATCTCATGATAGGCAGTATTGATAAGTAGAATTCTAATAAACTTATCAATCTCAAAGTTGTAATGACAAAGAGCATCATTATCATAGATTTTAGATCATAATCTATTTTGAGCTCCTCTCATCTTGCTAAATTAGATATGTCAAACATATCCTTCTAGTCACTGAGAGAATATCAAAAAAAATCTATGAAGCTCTCTGATGTGTGTCATGAGTGGTTCCAAACAATTAAAGATTATCTAATAATCTTATGTTAACTTGTGAATCTAGAACATCTTCTAGTTTTATCAGCTTCCACTGTCTTCTTTGAGGACATATTCCTCTTCACAGAAGACAGCTTTTAGGACGACAATTATTTCATTATCTTCTGGCCAATAACTGTAATGTCCAAGTTCTTTAGACATTTACAAATTCACATCGCGATAATACATGACTTTTAAATCAGGTTTATTCATAATTCACATCTCATATGAATTATTTGGTTTCCATATCTTAAATGGACACACACTGACTTACTTGGAACCATCTTTAAAGTATGGACATCTAATGTTCATACTCATGTTCAAAAGGATAATAATTAGGCAAATCTTATTATGTATTACACCATATTTTAATAAGGTACAATTCCTCATTCTATCATATTGCTATGATGCACAATGAGGATCAATCGAGTGAGGATACAATTATCCTCTTAATGATTTATGTGAATCATATACTTAAGTATTAGTTTTTTTTATCAAATCAAAAATTCTAACACTTCATATTGATCTTATACCTTAATCTCTCAGATATATTCGTTTTGTACTTCAGTAAGTACATGCAGTCGAATCATTCCAAGAGTGAATTATAAGATAAGTCAATAGTAGTGATTATCTTTGGCATTTGAGTTGTTTCATCAATATGCATCAGCATCAAAAATTTCTTATTGTACAATCCTGTGTACAATACCATAGATAATCAGGACTCACACAGTTCATTTCTATAGGAGACTTGTGAACATTCATCACATGAAATGTCACTTCAAGAATCTATAGTACATTGACTGATTTGAACAACTATTGTTCATTCTCAGTTAACGTTATTCACTTTTATAACTCTTGATATCTTATGCAACTAAATAACAATTATTTAGTTTCATATTTGACTCCTATAGATATACAAAGATTTACTGTCTAACAGTAATCTATGAATATCATGAACAATAGTTGAGTCTAACTCAACACTTACATTTTCTCGATTTCCTTTTACTTGTCTAAGTCTGCACACTATCGCAACTCTGAGAATCATTTCCAATATCTCATGTTGGATACGCTAATTCTCCAATAAACATGCAAAAGACGATAATAAGAATATATGAAACTTCTTTCAAGTTCCATATTCTTATTGCCTTTACCAATATCCTTATATTGGTTGCAGTGGGAGAACTGCTACTTCTCTATCTTAGCTGACTTTCCTTTATCCTTTTTCAGGTGTGGATTCGATCGTTTAAAATCTTACCACTAGCCTTTCTCAAAGGCATATCATGAATATCCCTTCATCTTGGTCTATCCAAATAAGAGATTTCATGACTATCATTGCCTTTCAATAAGGCATACCATGAGTACCTCTTCACCTTGGTCTATCAAAGTAAGAGGATTCATGATATCTGATTAGGATAGTGACTTTCACTTGGCCCTGAAGACATTCTTCAGAGTTTTCTAGTCAGTCTGAGTATGAGAAGTATTGGCATCCAATATGCCAACTTCTCGAATAGACGACATTTTACTGAATCGAAGGAAATAACGTGATTTAAGTAGATAGTTCTGATAATTCAATTATGGTCTTTTATCTTGAATTATTTCCCACTATTTTTTGACGGACTGTATAACCTTCAGGTATACAGAACGGAAGACTCCGACGGTCTTCTAATGAGGATCAGAATCTCCAAGAATCACAGTATGACCTCGGATAAACACATAGTATCATACCACTATCTTAGAGCAACCATCTCATGGTAATTGCAACTCCTTACAATATCCGATCTTATTTCGGCTCTCAGGTCTTTAATGGTCCCAAGTAAACACAGTAGACCATTATACCTGGTCTAAGCTTTACCATCAATACGTGACAGAGTAGAGTAAGAATGCAGCTCCCGGGTAAACGCGAGGATAGTTACACCGTTCCTCTATTCCAATCTCAAGGCATCATAATGCCATAGTTAATAGTCCTTTCATCAGATGGTGGCAGATCTCGAGTAAACACGTAGAAACTGTCATCACTGAATCAGGTTATAAGAACTATATTGATGGAGAGTCACGCAGTACATTCTCAATTACTCGCGCTCCGGCTTAGACTTTATGTTGAAGGTTTTGTTTATGTTAAGTTGGTCTCATCCTAGGTGATAGTTTATAAATATATCGAATATATTTAACTATACCTAGATATTAGCAATCGATTCATAATCAATAACTAAAAAGTATGCATCATCCATACATGTTCATTATGTGGTCATGGACAGCACGGTGATTAACTGGAGCCAAACAATTAATCACCAAAACTATATAACATTTATATAATCTAAACATGCAAATACATAGCCACTGGTGATCTCATCTCCTGTCGCCTTCCTGGTTGTATTTGTGGATCATCCTCGCCTCTCCTCGGCCGATGTGATCAATTACAAATAATATTAAATTTTTGAAACAATTTCAAATACAAATAAATTGTAAGAAAAAGCCTTATGGCCGAGTACAATGACAGAGGGAGATAGAATTACAATGGAATGAGAAAGAGAGGGAGACATGCATGCCTCATTAATTAACACTTAATTAATGAACATCACATTCCATAACAATCCACAAAATCACACACCATCACATGATATGAAATTTAACAAAGTGCATATCCATGACCACCATAAATTTTAACCATCCACACATGATAAAACACATCACATGAAGGCTAAAATTTTAAAAATATAATAATTTTGGTTTTCTTAAAATCTGGGTACCAATCAAAATTGGATAAATTGAATTTTCAAAAATTTTATTTTCTAACATGCAATAAATCTAATTTAAAGCATTAAACATATCAACATGTGCACACAAAGCTAAAATTAAAATTCTAAAATATTCCATGCATAATTTAGAACAATCCTAAATTAATTAATCTAACACTTAGATTAATTTTAGTTCACATTAATAACAATTATTAATGAGAAACAATCTAACATTTAGATAGAATTAAAAATTCATAAATAACACTTATAAAAGAATTTCTAACTCAAATTATTAACCCCTTAACAACTCCTTGTTAAAACCCCTTAATTAAATCATATTTCTCAATAACAATTATTAAGAAATAATAATTAGAACATTTCTAATTAACATAGTCTAACATCTTAGACTTAATTTAATCCTTTAATAACATTTATAAAAGATTAAATTCCAAGTAGATTAGATCATTAAAACCAATAATTAAGAGATACTTGAGTAAACTAATTAATCATCTTAATAACTATTATTAAGATTTAATTAGTATTTAATAACATTTATTAAGGTTTATTACTCAAGAACTAATTAACTTAATTATAACAATGATAAAAAAAGTTAATTAATCACATAACAACCATTATTAAGTGTCTCTAAATTATTAAAATATTTTCCTAATAACAATTGCTAAGAAATTATTAATATTAATCTAATCACTTAACTAAGTGTAAATAACAACATTTGTTATTTAATATTAAGGTCATGACTTAACAATTAATTAACAACACATGTTAATATTAACTTAAGATCACATCTTAAATATAAATTAACAATAGTTGTTAATGATGATTTAAGATCATATCTTAATTAAGACCATTAATCTCTTAGTTAAAAGGGAATTAACATTAAGATCATATCTTAAATAATCATTAACAACATTTGTTAATAAATTCAAGATCATATCTTAAATTATCTCTCTAATTACTTAATTAAGAAGATTCAACAACAATGGTTAATAAACTAAGATCATATCTTAATAATTAACCTCATTAAAAGATCACATCTTCTATATAAATCCCCTTTATTTAAGATCAAATCTCAAATATATTAAATTAACAACAATTGTTAATTAAATTAAGATCACATCTTAAATAATTAATACCCCTTTATTTAAGATCAAATCTTAAATTATAATCCCCTTTATTAAGATCATATCTTAATAATTTGTAACAACATTTGTTGGTTAATAAATTGAGATCATATCTTAACAAATTAACCTATTATTAAGATCAAATCTTAATAAGTTCTTTATTAACTGGAAAAAATAAGCTTAAAACAATTTTAAATTATTTAATTTTAATTTTCAGTTAAAAAGGGGTGGGGTTTATCTTTAAATAAGGGGTTAAAGGGCTGATAGGGGTTTAATTGGGCTAGGGTTAAAGGGCTAAATGGGCCTAGCCCATTAAAACCAGAAATGGCTCGGTCAAGATGGCCTTGGGCTCAGCCAAGACCCAGCCTGGGTGCGACCTGGCTGAGCCAGCTCGTGCACCTAGGTGGCCTGGTCCAGGGGCACGGGACCGGCCGGTCCAGGGGCGCCGCCCAGCGCTCGGCCGGCCCATTGAGGCCGGTTTGCAGGAAACTAGTTAGGGTTTTTGGCCCTCTTTGAAGCTGATTTTGGGCGCCGCCGCCATCGCCGTCGGCAGCGATGGTGGCCGGAGGCCGAAGGGGGATGTCACCCCTTTCGTTCTCGGCGCCGGTGGTCACCAGCCGGCGATCCGTTCGCCGCCGGTAGCCTCTCAAAGATGGCGATTTGTGCATATTTCATAACTTCGACTTTTCCTCAATCTTTTCCAACTCTTGAAAAATATAGGAAAAAAGGCTCCACCGGCCGCCATAGAAATTTTCTGGGGATGGTAAGGGATAGCTGGTCATACCAGCAAACCTTCAAAGATGGTCCGACCACCATTAATCCCCTTTTGAAGCCCACAAAACCGGTTCTTCATCTACATGAAGAATGCGATGAAACCCTCAAAAATTTCGTTTTTCACACAGAAAAATTAAATTTGATATTCTAAGTTCATCCTATGAACAATATCTATGAGGAAAAACGAATTTATGCATGAAATAATTTAGAATAATAATTTCGTTGTCCCGAAGCGGATCAGAGCGGAACCTGGCTCTGATACCACTGTTGGGATCCGAGCGGGACGCGAAGAACGCAGCGGAAACGAAGAACAAAAATTATCCCGCTCGATGCCCGCTGATCCGATTCGGAACGAAAAACACAAACCGAAAGCAACGGGAAGTAATCCGATTACCGTGCGCGGATTCGAATCCGCTTCCGTCTCGGTTCCGTCGAGGCGATTCCGCGAGCCGCACAAGCGTCCGGCCTCCAGCGGTATCCACGCGATCCTCCGCGGTGGTTCGTCCTTGATCCCTCATCCGTTTCAGCTCGCTCGCTGAAGATCCGTCGCCGCAACGATTGCTGAAATCCCGCCGACGGGAATTCCCGACTTTCGGGAATCACGCGCGGCGGAGTCGGAAACTGTTCTGGCGCCTCGAACGGGATGCCCAGAGGAGGAAAAAGAAAGGGGGGGATGACGGCCAGCAAGGGAAATCCTGGAGCTTGGCCCAGGGTTTCTCAATAGCGCGTATATATATTAAGTCGGCGCGACTTTTCACAAAAGTCCCCGAGTTAATATAAATCCCACTTATGTACCACCGACTGAGAATCTTATTGCGTGTGACCCTCTAGGCCCATTCACCAGTCCGGTTTTCAGCCCGTTAAGTCCAATAACTAGTTATTGACTTATTGTAATTAATTAATATCTAGATATTAACTAATTACTTAACCGAATTAACATCGCATGTAAATTCGGTCGGACTTCTGATCAAGGTGCCAAACAACACCGCATGATTCCGGAAGGTAATGGGGTTCAACAACCCACTTATGGAACCTGTCCGTCCACAGTTACCACATGGCTATAATCCTTCATTCGCACAATGCTCTCGAGTTAACCTAAGGTATGGTCAACTGTCAAACCTTAGATGGTCAACTCTCTTGAATCAGACTCCGCTGTACAATATCCGAAAACCACTTTTCTGATATTGTTTCTGCTCTGGCCAGAGACTCCTACGGATCTATTCTAGAGCATTCTCTTTCTAGTTACCTGAGAGCGAACGATCCTATATTGAACACACAATCACCTTCGAAGGTCTTCCGCTGGACCTGATCTTTGACTATTAGAGATCCCGTGGATAGGGATTCGTAGGTCAAGGTCAAAGTCCAGAAGTCCACCGACAAGGTGTCTTTGGTGTCTCAAGTCCAAGGATCAACCACGCTACTGTGACGATGAATCAAGCCGATTGACAGTCAGGTAAATTACCATTCGGTGATTCATGTCGGATAAGTTCAGTGAACTCATTCCCCAATGAGCACCTACAAGTTTACCATTGTGTCTCCACACTAGTAACTAACGAGATTAGTCACCCTCATCTAATGAGCTGGAATAACCTGTACTAGTCTAACTGGATGTTTGATGTCCTTCAAACATCCTACGACTAGGAACAATTAAGAATATGTGTTTATAAGTCATCAGTCTCATTATTATGATCTCATCATAATCTGATGACTATTGCACATATTCATGGACTTCATTATGCGCAATTACAAATATGCCAATCTACATAATGAATTTAATGCCATTGATTAGTGAACTAGATTGAAATAGGTGCCTTATGATTGGCTTAGAGGACACCTATATCCATCATCGGCTACGAAGTTGATGGGCGCTTGTACCTTAATGGCGGTCCGTGGCTTGTAGGTGATGTCAAATTCCCCTAGCTCGACCGCCCATTTGACTAGGCATCCTGATGCTTCAGGGTTCTGCAAGATTTTGTCCAATGTCTAGCCCATGTAGATCATGATAGGGTGAGATTGGAAGTAAGGGCACAACCGCCTCGCTGAGTGGATGAAGGCGAGCGAGAACTTCTTAGCAATCAAATATCTTAGCTCAGGCCCTTGCAGGACTTTGCTGATGTAATAAACATGCTTCTGTATCATGTCGTCCCTCACTAGTATTGAACTTAGGGAGTAAGAAGTGACTGATAGGTATAAGAATAGAGGTTCCCCGGCTACCGGCTTTGACAGTATTCGTGGAGAAGCCAATATCGCTTCAGCACCTAGAACGCGTCCTTGCATTCCTGGGTCCACTCAATCTTGCCTTTATTCTCTGCCTGCTTCTATATGCCTCGTAGCACTTTGAAGAAAGGTAGACACCTTTCCGCTGCTCTAGACATGAAATGACTGAGCACGGCTACTCTTTCGATCAAACACTAGATGTCCCCGATCCAATTGCGACGTCGCATATTCTGGATGGCTTGAAGCTTCTCCAGGTTGTCCTCGATCCCTCTATGGGTGATGAGGAAACCCAAGAACTTGTCAGACTTGACTGCTAGCACACACATGGAGGGATTGAGTTTCATGTTGTACCTCCTTCGCGTGTCGAGGGTCTCGGCTAGATCCAGCACATGATCGGATGCCTTCGGGCTCTTTACCAGTATGTCGTCGATGTAGACCTCCATGTTCCTCCCAAGTTGAGAGTCAAACATGGAGTTCACAAGGCGTTGATATGTCACTCCGACATTCTTGAGGCTGAATGACGTCCACATGTACCAGTCGATGCCCAAGTCGATGATGAAAGTCGTCTTCTCTTCATCGGAAGGATTCATCTTGATCTGGTGGTATCTAGAGTACGCATTTAGAAAGCTTAGTATTTCATTTCTTGATGGAGAGTAGATTAGCTAATCGATATTAGGCAATGGGAAGTAATCCTTTGGGGTGGCCTTGTTGAGGTCGGTGAAGTCGACACACCTGTGCCACTTTCCAGTGACCTTCCGAATGAGGACCACATTGGCAAGCCATTGAGGGTAATTGGACGGGCTTGAGTAAGTCAATCTTTAGTCCCTTGGTGACTTGCTCTCAGACTACTTCCTATCTCTCGGGCATGCACCTCCTCTATCTCTGTTGGACAGGCTTCATATCTAGCAGAAGATTGAGGTGGTGTACTGCAACCTCGGTGGAGATACCCGGGAGATTTCCATCGGACCAGGCAAAGACATCTTGGTTCTGAGACAAGAACACTCAATACTCCTCTACTTGATCCGTTGTGAGGGCTGTGCTGAGTTGGACCTTCTAGTTGGGGTCCTCACCCAGGCGGATATTCATAAGATCTTTGTCCAGGGAGGCTAACTTCTGTCCTTTTTTGGGCTTCTGAAGGAGTTATGTTGCTTATTTATCTTGCCCCTTGGAAGCTATGAGGTAGCACCAACGGGCTTCTTCTTGGTTTCCTTTGGCCTCCCCAACCTCTAAAGGTGTTGGGAAATTCAATTTTTGATGATAGGAGGATAGGACACCCGTAACACCGCCGATTCACCTACCAATAATTGCGCTATAGGTGTTCATCTCTCATATGATCACGAAATCGGCAATGAAGGTGACCTCTCAAGGAGTGGCTTTGAGCGACACCGCCAATGCTACTACTCTGATCGAGGACACCGCATTGTCCGAGAAGCCGAATAACGGTGTGCGCATCTATCGTGTAGCCGGGACATCGGCACCCATTTGGAAAAAAAAGTCGTAACTGATAAAGTTGGGGTCGTTGCCTCCATCTACTAGAATGTGGTGACCTTTATATTTGTTAAGCATTGCGGTCACAATGAGAGCATCGTTGTAAGGAATGATTACTCCTTCCAAGTCCTCATTCGAGAAAACAATTGGTTCCTTTAGAGGATCCCTTATAGTTGCTTTCTCGTGCTCGGAACGCTTAGGGTCCGGAGTTACAAGGTTCACCTGGTGCACGTGGCACTTCTTCCCCAGTCGTCTGTTCCCTCCTGATGTAGGGCCTCTAGAGATCATATGGATCTCGGTGTCATTAGGGCGATTCTCGATCCATGGCACCTTATGCTCCTGGCTAGGCTTTGCGATGTATTTCCCGAGATACCCCCGACATATCAGGGATTCTATCTCATTACGTAGCTACTGGCATTCCTCAGTTGTGTGACCATGATCCTTGTGAAAGTGGTAGTATTTCCTACGATCTCGACATTTGGGATCGGTCCTCATTTTCTGGGGCCAGTTGACACATTCCTTATTTTTCATATCCTGCAGAATTTCGAATACATGAGTAGTCAGTAGTGTATATAGCCCAGGAGATGGAGGACCCTTGGAATCTCTCACCTTCTTCTCGGGGAGGGATCTCTCACCTTGACGCTTGCGGTCACCTTTTTCTCTCTAGTAGTGGTAAGTAGTTATTACTTCTTCGTAGTCGGCATGCTGGTGCGTCAGGTTGACGAGGTCGAATAGGGTCATAGGCGCCTAGAGGACGATGGACCTCCAGAGAGAATCATCCCGAGTGCCCTGAGTTAGGGTGATCACAGTGGAGGACACTTCAAGTTTCAAAATCCGAAGGGCCTCATCGTGGAAACAGGAGATATACTCTTAGAGGGACTCCTGCGCTTCTGCTTGATGACAACCAAGCTAGCTAATGACCTTTTTCGATGAGTGCCAAGAAAATGATCTAAGAACAGCTTCCCAAGCTGCCTGAAGGAGTGGATTGACCCTGACACTGTTAGTCTTAGGTGGCCTACAAGCCAATATGACTTTATAATCTCGTTCATTTATTAATATAATGGCATAATATTCATTGTGTGTAAATCGTATTAATTATCGTCTCATAATGAAGTCCGTGAATATGTGCGATAGTGATCAGATTATGATGAGATCATACTAGTGAGACTTATCACTTAAACATACATATTATTAATCGTTCCTAGTTGGAGGATATTCGAGAAGGACATCGGATATCTGGTTAGACTAGTACATATTACTCCTGCTCATGCGATGAGGGTGACTGATGTCATAGTCACTTGTGTCGAGACACTAAGGCGAATCTGTAGGTGCTCATTGGAGAATGAGTTCACTGAACTGATCCGACTGAATCGCTGGATGGTACTGTACCTCACTGTCAACCAGCTTGATTCTATTGTCGCAGTTGCGTGGATGGTCCTCGGACCAGAGACACCAAGGACACCTTGTCGGTGGACTTATGTGCTTTGACCTTGGTTTATGAATCTCTAACCACGGGATTCTAAACAGCCAAGGATCGGGTACATCGGAATACCGTCGAAGGGAATTGAGTGTCAATAAGGAATCATTCGCTCTCGGTACGATGAGAGAGAATGCTCTAGGAAGGATGCGCGGAAGTCCCTGGCAAGGACGGACGATAATATCGGGAAAGGAGTTTTCCGATATTCATCAGCGGTATCCAATCCAAGTGAGTCGACCGGTTAGGGTTTGACAGCATGCCATACCCTGAGTTGACTTGAGAGCATTGTATGAATGAAGGATTATATCCACGCGGTAACTGTCGGCGGAAAGGTTCCAAGAGTGGGTTACTTAACCCCGATACCTTCCGGGTTCACGCGGTGTTGCTTGGCACCCAACGTGATCGGAGGCCCGGTCGTATTCGATGTGCGACATCAATTCGATTGATTAATTAATTAGTAAAGAGTTATTAATTAATTAATAAAGCTAGTAAGGAGTCACTGGGCTTATTAGGCTATTAACCGGACTGGTAATTGGGCCTAGAGGGTCACACGCAAATGATTCTCAAGGCGATGGATAAATAAGTGTGTTTTATATAAACCGGGGGTTTTTATGAAAAACCGCGTGGTTGATATAAAATGTAGTGAACGGATTGAGCAGGCTAAGCTGCTGCTAACCCTGGCTGCCCCCTTCTCTGTTTATCTCTCTCTCTGGCGTCCCAGACATATCCAGATCCCCGGATCTGCTCCGTCGCTTCTCTGACTCCCATCTGACGGAAAATTGTGCGTGCGTTGCGGCGAATGGCGGAGGTTTGTGGCTGCGAAGAACGAGGAACGTGAGGATATCCACCGCGAGGAGGATTGCGTGGACTCCGCTAGAGGCTGGGCGCTTGCGCGGCTTGCGGTGTCGCACCGACGGAACCAAACGGGTGCGGATTCGAATCCGCACACGGTAAGATTCGATAATCCGATTATCGGGATTTTTAGTTTTTTCGAAACGGAAACGGATCTCTATTTTTATGTTTATTTCCGTTGCGCGGGAGATCCGGAGAAACTCGAGAACCCAACAGTGGTATCAGAGCCAGGCTCACTGTTTCTTGTCCCGTTTCGGTCTCCGATTTAATGTTTCCATGTGTTATTCCATGCATGTATTCGACTACTTTGCTAGATCCATGTTTATACGATGAACACGTAATAATTAGATTATTATTATTCTGCAATTTTTTGAAATTTTTTGGGGGGATTTTTTTGTGTTCTTTGTGGGACGAAGAACGGCGGGTGTTTCGGTTTCGTTCGGGTATCCCAAATCGTTGGGGAGGTGGGCCGGCATCCTAGAACATCTTGGAGATGTCGCCGGTCACCACCGGGCCTGCAGTCGGCGCCGGAGAAGCCACTGAAGGTGGCCGAACAGGAGGGCTTCTCTTCTTCTTCAAAGGGTTTGAAGAAAAACCAGATTTTAATGGGCTCGGCCATGGATATTTTTGGCTTCACCGGCATGCCCACCGGCGCTGGAGGCGTTGTCGGCGGGTCTGGGCTACACCGGGCAACCAGCCGTCGGGCCCCAGCCACCCTTCTCGTCGATGTGCTCGTACAACCTGCAAGTAAGAATAGATCTAGGCCGGCTTTGTCGGGCCTCTCCGACAGGCATGCCGGCGCCGGGAGGCTCGCCAAAACTCGCCGTCGCAAGAACCATCGCCAGCCGAGGTCGGGCTGCCGGCCACTAGTGTGGGACGCCGCCGTCGGCCCCTACAAGTCCCTCCACCCACCGGATTAGGGTTAGCTTGCAAATGGGCGTCGGGTTGCTGCAGATGGGGGAGCCAGTCCAGGGCTGGGCCGGACCGGCTAGGCCGGGCCAGGTAGCCGGTCTAGATGGGCTTGGCCTGGCTGGGCCTAGCCATGAGCCACGAGTCGGCCTGGTTCGACCAGGTCCGAACCTTGGCTCATGTTATTGGGCTGGGCCCAATTAATTTTTGCCCATTTAAACCCTAATCCCTTATTGAAACCCCTTAAATCCAATTAAACCATATAAGCCCAATTAAAAATTAATTGGATTTTAATTCTAAAATTTAATTTTTTTTTTGAATATTGATTTATTATTCATGTTTATTTTAATTGGGCATTAATGATTATGGAATCATTTTTTTTAACAAATTGTTGTTAATGATTGAAGTTAGTTATTAATTTAAATGTTAAATTAATAATTAATTTTAAATGATTAATTTAAGAGTTAAATTCATGTTCATTAGTTAATTGGAATTGATTGTTAATTTAAATGTTAAATTGACATTTAATTTTTAACTAACTAATTGAATGGTTTAATTGGAAGTCTGTTATTAATTAATTGATGTTAATTATTGGTTAAAGAGTTAAATGAATAATTAACATTAATACAACTAATCTAAGAGTTAGATTAATAGTAAATTATTAATTTGTGTTAATTACTAGTTTAAGAGTTAAATTAGTCATTAACATTAATTAATTAATTAGTCTAAGAGTTAGATTAATAATTGATAACTTATTAAAGTTGATTATTAATTTAAGTGTTAAATTATTGATTGATTTTAATTAACTAATCTAAGAGTTAGATTAGTAATTAATTATTAATAGTCTAATTGTTAGATTATTAATTTAATTTAATCTAAATGTTAGATTATTTAATTATTAGAAATGTTCTAATTTGTATGGAATAATCTGAGATTTATTAATTTGGAGTGTGTGCACATGTGATGTGTATTTTATGCTTTTAAATTTGATTTAATTACATGTTAAGTTAATTAAAGGTGTGCACAGTTTTTTGAAAGCCAAAGTTATTTAATTTTGAAACTTTTTTATTTTAGCCATGTGATGCGCTGAATCATGTATGGAATGGTTAAAACACACTGTGGTCATAGATATGTACTTATTTAATTATTCATGTGATGAATGATTGTGTGGATCGTGGATGCTTGAATTATGGATATTTATTAATTGTTAATAAATAGAGGTCTGCGTACCTCTCTCTCTCTCAAACTCCGATGTACTTCTACCTCCCTCTCTCTTGTACTCGCCATAAGGCCTTCTTCTGTTTATATGTAAATTTAGATTTAAATGTAATATGATCGAGGAAACCGAGGAAGGAGCGAGGACAATCTACAGCTGCAACCAGGAAGGCGATTCGATGAAGATCTCTTACCTATGTGTTTGCAGGTTTATCTGATATTAATGTTATGTTAGATTGTGTGTGCGTTTGACTGATGGCTCCAGTCAAACTCACTGTGTTATCCATGACCACACTAATGACATGTATGAGATGCATTATTTTATGTTTGATTATGAATCAAAGAAGATATAGTATTTAGTAAATATATACGATATATTTATATACTATCACCTAGGAGACACCAAGATAGAAGTTATCTAAATATCCTCATATTAATTTTAAGCCGTAACGCGAGTAGTTAAGAACTTACTGCGTGGTCCACTATCGTTATAGTTATAGGATTCGAATCACTTAAGGCATATTTGTTGTGTTACCACAAGGCCTGTTTAATTGTGAGGAGAGACTATGGCAATGGCATTAGATGCCTATATGATCGGGGTAGAGGAACCATGTAGCTTTGTTGTACTATCGACAAGGGCTGCATGCAAATCTATGCTCGTCGCGTAACGATGGTTAGCTTAGACCAGAATTAGTGGCTTGTTGTGCTATCCACAAGGTCATTAAATCTCTGGGGACCGAAGCTATGATCGGATATTGCAAGGAGTTGCAAATCCCATGAGATGGGTACTCTTTGATTGTTTTACAGCTTTCTTGTGCTATTCACAAGGTTGTACTGCAAGTCATTGAGATTCTGATCCCCACTAGGAGACTGTCGGCGTCTTCCGTTCTGTATAGCTGAGGGTTATACAGTCCGTCGAAAATTAGTAGGAGTTAAAACTTGAACAAAAGACCATATCTTGTTTTAATATTTAATAATTGAATATCTACTAAATAGATTTTATTCATCTCCTGTAGGGAATTATGTCGTTGAATAACCCACTCCGTAGTATACTTGATGTCAAACGTTTGACTAGCCTGAACTACTTGGATTGGTTCAGAAACCTGAAGAATGTCTTCAGATCTGAACACATTGACTATGTCCTTAGAGCTGATCCTCCTACTGAACCGGCATTAGATGCCCTTGACGCAGAGATGATAGCTAATGATAAAAGATCGAAGGCCAAAGGCAAAAGAGTAGTAAAAGGTGACTGCTCCTAAAGTAAGCAGTTAGGTTACTGGAAGAGGAACTACAAAGAGTTCCTCAACGATAAAGCTCATAGAAAGGTAAAGCTGTCTGAAGCTTCAGATATCTATATGATAGATATCAACTTGTCAGTAAGAGATTCCACATCTTGGGTATTAGATACCGGATGTGCTTCTCATATTTGTCATGATGTGCAGATATTGACAAGTAAGCACAAGATGAGAAAAGGCGAGGTGGAACTGAGGTTAGGAAACGGTGTAAAAGTTGCGGCGATTGCTGTAGGGACAACAAACCTCAGACTTCCATCAAGAGATGCCTTATCATTGTAAGATTGTTATTATGTTCCTAGAATAATAAAGAACATCATATCAGTATCTTTTTTGGACAAGATAGGATATACTTTGTCTATTGAGAATAGAAGTTGTTCGATTTATTATGGTAATAAATCGATAGCTTCGGCATCTTTAGTCAACGGACTATATCTCTTAGATGTTTCTTGTTACAATCTTCACATTGATAATGCTCTTAAGAAGAGTAAGAATTGTGTGAACGAAGCCTACATGTGGCATTGTAGACTTGGTCATAATGGTGAAAGCAGGCTGCAAAAGTTGCACCGACATGGTTATTTAACAGCATTCGATTATGAATCATTTGCGACATGTGAGTCCTGCCTTATGGGAAATATGGTAAAGTCTCCATTTACTGGATATGGAGAATGTGCCAAGGACATTTTGGAATTAATACATTCGGATGTATATGGTCTAATGTCCACCAAAGCCAAAGGTGGCTTCTCATACTTCATCACGTTCACCGACGACTTCTCAAGATTCGGCTATGTGTACTTAATGAAGTACAAGTCGGAAGCATTTGAGAAGTTTAATGAGTTCAAGAATAAGGTAGAGAAGCAGTTAGGAAAGAGTATTAAAGCTCTTCGATCAGATCGAGGAGGAGAATACTTGAGTACTAATTTCACACAATTCTTAAAGGATAATGGTATCTTTTCTTAGCTGACCCCTCCATATATACCACAAATGAATGGTGTATCAGAAATGAGGAATTGCACCTTGTTGGACATGGTGCGATTCATGATGAGTTTTTCGGTATTACTACTGTCCCTCTAGGGGTATGCTCTAGAGTCAGCAGCATACCTATAACACATAGTACCCAACAAGTTTGTGGCCTGTACTCCATATGAGATATGGAAAGGCAGGAAACCAGAATTTAAACATGTTAAAGTCTGGGGTTGTCCTGCTCATGTAAAGAGGCATGATCCAGACAAGTTGGAATCATGAACTGATAAATGTAGATTTGTGGGATATTCAAAGAAAACCTTTGGATACTACTTTTACCATCCTGGTGAACAAAAGATGTTTGTTGCCAGGAAAGCTGTCTTCCTGGCAGAGGAATACCTTCTCCAGGAGGACAGTGGGAGTAAAATAGTACTGGAAGAGGTTCCAGATCCCCAAACAGCTGCATTATCATCAGATGAGATATCAGTTCTTGAATCTGTTCAGGTACACACAGATGAGCCTCGTAGATCTGATAGATTACCTAGAATACCCGAACGATATGTGGGACATATCGTTGAAGATGAGTCTAAGGTAGAATATAATGAGGATGATGATCCTAAAACCTATCAGGAGGCCATAGAAGGCCCATAAGCCGGGAAATGGCGAGAAGCCATGAACTCATAAATCCAATCCATGTACACCAACCAAGTTTGGAACTTGGAGAACTTGCCCGAGGGTATTGTACCCATCGGATGCAAGTAGATCTTTAAGAGAAAGATCGGTGCTGATGGACGGATCGATACTTATAAGGCAAGGTTGGTGGCAAAGGGATATCATCAAAGGCAAAGAATTGACTATGACGAGACTTTCTCACCAGTTGCTATGATAAAGTCGATCAGTGTTCTACTCGCCATTGCTACACATTTTGATTATGAAATCTGGCAGATGGATGGGAAGACTGCCTTCCTCAACGGTAACCTTGAGAAAGAGGTGTATATGATATAACCAGAAGGTTTCACATCTAAAGAATCTCTAGATAAAGTGTGCAAGCTTCAGAGGTCCATTTATGGACTGAAGCAAGCTTCCCGGAGCTAGAACATAAGATTTGATGAGGCTGTCAAGTCTTATGACTTCATTAAGAATGAAGATGAGTCTTGTGTATACAAGAAGACCAGTGGGAGCGCAGTCACCTTCTTAGTTCTTTACGTAGATGACATACTACTCATAGGGAATGATATAGGTATGATGTCATCGGTAAATATCTGACTGTCAGAAAACTTCTCCATGAAGGATTTGGGAGAAGCATCCTACGTATTGGGAATACGGATCTATAGAGATAGATCAAAGAGGATGCTTGGATGACCCAATCCTTGTACATAGATACCATAGTCAAAAGGTTTGGCATGAAAAATTCCAAGAGAGGTCTCATACCGATGAGACATGGAATTAATCTCTCAAAGGAGCAGTCTCCTAAGACTGCTGATGAGAGGGCATTCATGGATAGAGTACCATATGCCTCTGTCATAGGATCTATCATATATGCCATGCTATGTACATGGCCTGATGTTGTATTTGCTCTAAGTGTTACGAGCAGATTTCAGGCTGATCCAGCCGAAGAGCACTGGAAGGCAATGAAGTGTATTCTTAAGTACTTGAGAAGAACTAAGGATATGTTTCTTGTCTATGGAGGAGGTGACTTGAAACTGCGAGGCTTTACTGACTCGAGTTTCTAGTCAGATGCAAATGATAACAAGTCTACATCTGGATTTGTGTTTACTTTGAACGGAGGAGCAATGTGCTGGAAGAGTTGCAAACAAGCAACCACTGCAGATTCGACGACTGAAGCTGAGTACATCGCTGCAGATGAAGCCGCCAAGGAAGCAGTGTGGTTGAAGAAATTCATTACCGACCTCGCCGTAGTTCCCAGCATCTCTGAACCTGTTTCGCTGTTGTGCGACAACAATGGAGCAATTGTGCAAGAGAAAGAGCCGTGGTCTCATAAGAAATTGAAGCATATTCTGAGGCGCTTTCATCTTATCAGAGAGATCATATCTAGAGGAGAGGTAGTGGTGGAAAGGGTTCGATCTGTCGATAATGTAGCAGATCTATTGACAAAGCCGTTGGCTCAAATTGTGTTTGAGTATCACTTAGAGTCTATAGGCTTGCTGTATAAAGGAGATTGGCTTTAGTCCAAGTGGGAGATTGTTAGTCTTAGGTGGCCTACAAGCCAATATGACTTTATAATCTCGTTCATTTATTAATATAATGACGTAATATTTATTCTGTGTAAATCGTATTAATTATCGTCTCATAATGAAGTTCGTGAATATGTGCGATAATGATCAGATTATGATGAGATCATATTAGTGAGACTGATCACTTAAACACACATATTCTTAATCGTTCCTAGTCGGAGGATATTCAAGAAGGACATCGGATATCCGGTCAGACTAGTACTGTAAGGACTGAGGTTTCGGATCCAATTATCGGGTCAGTTTCTGGGGCGGATCCCCTGGTTTGGGCCCTGATGGGTCTGGGGAGTGCCTTCTAAATGACGTCTAGGATGCACGACGCCTTTTGAACGGCGTCTTGTTGAGTGGAAGCCTTTTAGTTAGGTTGCTGTTGTGTTACGTGGGCGCCACGTGGGCGGGTATCGGGCCGCGAGAGTACGGCCCCTGTCGTGTCGTCTGAACGGCGTCCTAGATGGATGACGCCATTCAGAGTACGACCCTGGTTGTCAGTGTACGGCGCCGGTCTTGTCGTCTGAACGGCGTCTGTGATAAGCGACGCGTTTCAGAGTCTCTGTCAGTACGGCCCGTCATGTCAACTGATAGGCGTCTGTGCCGCACGACGCGTTTTACCCAGCTTCTGATTGACCCCGCGAACCGTCCTTCCTTTCCCTCATTTCCTCCTCCCTCTTCTCTCTCTTATCTTCCTTCGGCGACTCCGGCGACCAATTTTTCCCCTCCTTCTTTTCCTCCCACCATTTCATCTCTCCCTCCACTCCATCGACCTCCTAACTCCCACCACTACCACCACCATCTCCTCCGTGGCGTTTTCTCTCTGGACGGCTGCCGACGTCCCGGTGGAGTAACGACGTCCTCGGCGGTACCGGCGGCGGCGTGGGGCGAGACGGGTTGGCGGCTCGGAGCTTGGAAGAGTTCGAGTAACCGGTAGTGTGACGATCCCCGTAGTATTTCATTTAAAAACCATTTTTTCCCGCTTTGAATCATGTTTAGGGGCGTTTTGGGGTGAAAATACTAAATGCATGAAATGAGAAATTGGGTGTTCTAATGGGTAGTTAGGTTCTCCTCCTTCCCCTCTATGCTTTGTGGCCTTTTATGTACGTTTTGGGGGAGAAATCCCACCTTGTGGATTGGGGGAAGCGGAGGGGAAAACCAGTCTGTCGGGACTAAATGGCGTCGAAGGACAGGGACGCCTTTTAGAAAGGCGGCTTCCACCCACGACGCGATTTAGCCCAATAACAGACTCTGTGTCTGGACTGATGAGCGTCCAGGGACAGCGACGTGTTTTAGAAAGACGACTTGCCTGGACGACACTTTTTAGTGAAAATCACCTCGTGGCCTGTCCCTACTACTGTCGCTATCTGGCGACGAGGGACAGCGACGCCTTTCAAAAGGCCCACATGTGACGACGCCTTTTAGGCCATGTTCTGAGGCCGTGATTTCATGAACCAGTTTAGGAGGCTTGAATGGCGTCGGCCTTGGGCGACGCCATTCAAGACAGAATCACATTAATTCATGCTATTAATATGTGTTTACACTGTTAGATAGTTCAATCAAATGCATGCTTTAAATGTACTCGATGATGATGGATTCTATGTGACCGGATCGCACTGTGTTGTGTTTCGTGCGACCATGGACTTCTTACGTGACCGGATCGCATTGTGCTGTGTTTTGTGCGACCGTGGACCTAGAGTGATAGTTGTAGCGCTTTGTCACCCTGTGTTGGTGTGGGTGGGACACAGCGTCAGTGGGAGCAGTGGCGGGATGACGCCTAGTGAGAGAGGGTCACCTGGTGAACCCCGGGGTTAGCTAGTACTGGTGTAGGAGTGGTACCTGTGGAGTGTCACTCGTGCTGAGGGAAGGAGTAACCACCTGAGCCAGTTGGGCTGGAGTAGCTAGCGTGCTATCCGAGGGGTTACTGTTTGGTGTCAGCGGGTCGGTGTTTCCCATGTTTGGTTGTGTAGTTGACGTGTTTTGACGAGACGTTGGTTGTAGGCTCCCTGGTAGAATGGTTTCTGAGATATGCATGTTACATTCGAAATGCATGTGGTTTATATCGAGAATTATGAGTAGTAATTACTGCTTTACTTGCTTACTTTACCTTTATCTGTGTTACTGCACTTGTGGGTGCGTAAGTGGGCGGTTGGGATCGAAGGATCCCTACTGAGTCTTTTTGTTAAGACTCACTCCTGCGGTTTTCAAGTGAGGGTTCCAGGCAGGCTTAGCGAGGAGAGTGCTGCTTCGGGTTGCGCGCCAACAGCTGTTGTTCTGGGGTATGCCCCGATGTAGTTGTTATTTTATTTTCTGGCCTGTACGCTTAATTATTTCTTTTCAGTTGGAGTATGTAATTATTTACTGTGTCGAGTCGCATTGTAATAACTTTTAATTCTTGTACTTCCTTTTTAACTCAATGTGATGTGAATGTTTAGCTTAGTTAATTATTTATTTCCCAGACTTATCTAGATCCTGGTTTGGCTCCAAATTAATGATTCGATACCCATTTAGTAATCGGATCCCCGATTATAGGGTGGCGGGTCGTTATAGTTGGTATCAGAGCATTCGGTTTGGCAAATAAATGAATAACTAGGTTAAATATTGTAATTCCGGCAAATAATTACATTATCCCGTACAGGCACGGCGGTAGTGTAGGTTTTAGGATTCTAATTAGAACTTTTCGATTTATGTGATTGTAGGCGATTAGATGGATCATAGGAAGAGGATGGCAGTTATTAGAGAGTGGGGAGATGTCCCTAGTGGATATGAGGCCGGTAGGCCGAGTATGGAGCATTTCATGGAGGCTTATTATGCCGAGGTGGACTGCCACAGGAAGAGGGTGCGTTTCTCTATTCCAGACATCCCGACCTTCTACTTCCAAGGTATTAGGCTCTCTTCTCGAGGTATTCTTATTTCTGCCTTTAAGGCCTAGAGGTTGCTTGTTGGTGGTTGTGAGGCCTTCCTTGCCTCTGTTGTTCTAACTGATGTTAGTAGTAGTCCCAGTCCTTGGGAGGTGCCTATAGTATGTGACTTTGTAGATGTGTTCCCTGAGGAGTTTCCTGGCCTTCCTCTTCAGCGAGAGGTTGAGTTTGCTATTGAGCTTGCACCGGGTACGGCGCTCCTGTCTAAGGCCCCGTATTAGATGGCGCCAGCCGAACTCGCTGAGTTGAAGGCGCAGTTGCAGGAATTACTGGATAAGGGTTTCATTCGTCCCAGTACTTCTCCGTGGGGTGCTCTAGTTCTATTTGTCAAGAAGAAGGATGGTTCTCTAAGGTTGTGCATTGATTATAGACAGCTGAACCAGATGACGATAAAGAACGGGTACCCACTTCCGAGGATTGATGATCTGATGGATCAGTTGCAGTCTGCGAAGGTGTTTTCAAAGATTGACTTGAGATCAGGGTATTACCAGATGAGGATTCGTGAGGTTGATGTTAGTAAGACGGCCTTTAGGACTCGGTATGGACATTATGAGTTTTTGCTTATGCCTTTTGGCTTGACCAATGCTCCGGCAGCTTTTATGGATTTGATGAACCGGGTCTTCAGGGCCTATCTGGATTAGTTTGTGGTGGTATTTGTAGATGATATTTTGATATACTCTTCTTCTGAGGAAGAGTATGCCACACATCTTCAGGTCGTCTTGCAAGTTCTGAGAGAGCACCAACTCTATGCCAAGTTTAGCAAGTGTGAATTCTGGTTAGACAAGGTGCACTTTTTGGGACATGTTATTTCTGGCGATGGCATTGCAGTAGATCCAGCCAAGATTGAGGCAGTGATGAATTGGAGCAGGCCAACAACAGTAACTGAGATCAGGAGCTTCTTGGGGCTAACAGGTTATTACAGGCGGTTTGTTCAGGGTTTTTCTTCGATAGCGGCCCCTTTGTTGAGGTTGACTCGTAAGGGAGTTCGTTTTGTGTGGACCGAGGAGTGTGAGCGGAGTTTCATTGAGTTGAAGACTCGCCTCACTTCGGCTCCAGTGTTAGTGCTTCCATCAGGTTCAGGTGGATTTGTAGTTTATTCAGATGCATCACGTCGAGGTTTGGGTACAGTTCTGATGCAGCATGGTGAGGTTGTGGCCTATGCTTCTAGACAGCTGAAGAAGCATGAGGAGAACTATCCCACTCATGACTTAGAGTTGGCAGCTGTGGTATTTGCATTGAAGATCTGGCGGCATTATTTGTATAGAGGGAAATTTCAGGTTTTTACTGATCACAAGAGCCTGAAGTATGTATTAACGTAGAGGGATCTGAACTTGAGGCAGCGCAGGTGGATGGAATTTATCAAGGATTATGACCTCAACCTTTCTTATCATCCGGGCAAGGCGAATGTGGTGGCAGATGCCTTGAGTCAGAAGACGGCCGTGTCATATCTCATGGTTCGAGAATGGAGATTATTTGAGCAGGTCGTGGAATTTTCCTTTTGGGTTCCACGTGAGGCTGATAGAGCCGTGTTGGCCAGCTTAACTGTGAGGCCAGCAGTGTACCATGCCGTAATTGAGGCTAAGAGGGGAGATGCAGAGTTACCGCAGATTCTCCAGAGACCAGAGGTGGAATTGTGGGATGATGGTATAGTTAAGTTTCGAGGAAGACTCTATGTTCCAGCCGAGGAGGACGTACGCAAGTGTCCTAGATGAGGCACACTGTTCTAGATATGCAGTGCATCTCGGAACGACTAAGATGTATCATTGTTTGAGGAGGCATTTTTTGGTGGCCTGGTATGAAGAAGGATGTGGCTGAGTATGTGGCAAGGTGCCTGACTTGTCAGCAGATTAAGGCAAAACATCAGAGACCAGGAGGGTTGTTGCAGCCTTTGCCGATCTCGGAATGGAAATGGGAGTATGTGACTATGGACTTTGTGATGGGATTACCTGTATCCCCTGGCAGAAGCGACGCGATCTGGGTCATTGTTGATCGATTGACCAAGTCGGCACACTTCCTGGCTATTAGGAAGGACTGGTCAGTCGGTAAGTTGGCTAAGCTGTTTGTGGATCGGATCATCTCTCTACACGGGGTGCCCTTATCCATCGTATCAGACTGGGATCCGAGATTTACTTCTAGGTTCTGGAAGAGTTTTCAGAAGGCCTTGGGCACGCAGTTGGCCTTCAGTTCGGCCTATCATCTCGGGACTGATGGGTAGTCGGAGAGGACCATTCAGACTCTAGAGGATATGCTCAGGGCATGTTGCCTAGACTGGGGAGGTTCTTGGGAGCAGTACTTGTCTACAGTGGAGTTTGCTTACAACAATAGTTATCATTCTAGTATCGGCATGGCGCCTTACGAGGCATTGTACGGGCGACCGTGTCGATCCCCTGTGAATTAATCCGAGATTGGCGAGAGGCAGATAGCAGGACCAGAGTTGGTACAGCAGTGTGCTGAGGTTGCCAGAGCGGTACAGCAGAGATTGATTGCAGCTCAGAGCAGACAGAAGAGTTATGCAGACATTCGTAGGAGACCGCTTGAGTTTGAGGTTGGGGACCACGTGTTTCTCCGAGGCACCCTCCAAGGGTGTGATGAGATTCGGGAAGCGAGGTAAGCTGAGTTCGCGATATGTTGGGCCTTTTCCCATTCTTGCTCGAATTGGGGAAACGGCGTATCAGCTAGCCTTGCTGCCCAGTTTTGCAGGGGTGCACGATGTGTTCCATGTTTCTTTGCTGAGGAGATATGTTCAGGATCCATCTCATGTTTTAGATTTTTCAGTATTGGAAGTCGCTGAGGACTTGTCCTTTCCAGAGTTCCCAGTACGTATTGAGGATCGCAGGGATCAGGTCCTTCGGAACAAGGTCGTACCGCTGGTTAAGGTGATTTGTCAGTATCGCTCCGGGGGCGAGGCAACCTGGGAGCGCGAGGATGAGATGCGGGAGTAGTTTCCCTACCTTTTCTTGTAAGTTCTCTTTATGTTTCAACCTCGTTAATTGTAACAGGCAATTTCAGGGACGAAATTCTTTTAAGGGGGGGAGAATGTAAGGACTGAGGTTTCGGATCCGGTTATCGGGTCAGTTTCTGGGGCAGATCCCCTGGTTTGGGCCCTGATGGGTATGAGGAATGCCTTCTAAATGACGTGTAGGATACACGACGCCTTTTGAACGACGTCTTGCTGAGTGAACGCCTTTTAGTTAGGTTGCTGTTGTGCCACGTAGGCGGGTTTCGGGCCGCGAGAGTACGGCCCATGTCGTGTCGTCTGAACGGCGTCCTGGATGGATGACGCCATTCAGAGTACGACCATGAGTTGTCAGTGTACGGCGCCGGTCTTGTCGTTTGAACGGCATCTGTGATAAGCGACGCATTTCAGAGTCTCTGTCAGTACCACCCGTCATGTCAACTGATAGGCGTCTGTGCCGCATGACGCGTTTTACCCAGCTTCTGGTTGACCCCGCGAACCCTCCTTCCTTTCCCTCATTTCCTCCTCCCTCTTCTCTCTCTTATCTTCCTCCGGCGACTCCGGCGACCAATTTTTCCCCTCCTTCTTTTCCTCCCACCATTTCATCTCTCCCTCCACTCCATTGACCTCCTAACTCCCACCACTACCCCCACCACCTCCTCTGTGGCGTTTTCTCTCCGGACGGCGGCCGACGTCCCAGTGGAGGAACGACGTCCTTGGTGGTACCGACGGCGGCATGGGGCGAGACGGGTTGGCGGCTCGGAGCTTGGAGGAGTTCGAGTAACCGGTAGGGTAACGATCCCCGTAGTATTTCATTTAAAAACCATGTTTTCCCTCTTTGAAGTATGTTTAGGGGCGTTTTGGGGTGAAAATACTAAATGCATGAAATGAGAAATTGGGTGTTCTAATGGGTAGTTAGGTTCTCCTCCTTCCCCTCTATGCTTTGTGGCCTTTTTTGTACGTTTTGCGGGAGAAATCCCACCTTGTGGATTGGGGGAAGCGGAGGGGAAAACCAGTCTGTCGGGACTAAATGGCGTCGAAGGACAGGGACGCCTTTTAGAAAGGCGGCTTCCACCCACGACGCGATTTAGCCCAATAACAAACTCTGTCTCTGGACTGATGAGTGTCCAGGGACAGCGAAGCGTTTTAGAAAGGCAACTTGCCTGGACGACGCTTTTTAGTGAAAATCACCCCGTGGCCTGTCCCTGCTTCTGTCGCTATCTGGTGACGAGGGACAGCGACGCCTTTCAAAAGGCGGCTACATGTAACGACGCCTTTTAGGCCATGTTCTAAGGCCGTGATTTCATGAACCAGTTTAGGAGGCTTGAATGGCGTCGGCCTTGGGCGATGCGATTTAAGATAGAATCACATTGATTCATGCTATTAATATGTGTTTACATTGTTAGATAGTTCAATCAAATGCATGCTTTAAATGTACTCGATGATGATGGATTCCATGTGACCGGATCGCACTGTGTTGTGTTTCGTGCGACCGTGGACTTCTTACGTGACCGGATCGCACTGTGCTGTGTTTTGTGCGACCGTGGACCTAGAGTGATAGTTGTAGCGCTTTGTCACCCTGTGCCGGTGTGCGTGGAACACAGCGCCGGTGGGAGCAGTGGCGGGGTGACGCCTAGTGAGAGAGGGTCACCTGGTGAACCCCGGGGTTAGCTAGTACCGGTGTAGGAGTGGTATCTATGGAGTGTCACTCGTGCTGAGGGAAGGAGTAACCACCTGAGCCAGTTGGGCCGGAGTAGCTAGCGTGCTATCCGAGGGGTTACTGTTCGGTCTCAGCGGGTCGGTGTTTCCCACGTTTGGTTGTGTGGTTGACGTGTTTTGACGAGACGCTGGTGGTAGGCTCCTTGGTAGAATGGTTTCTGAGATATGCATGTTACATTCCGAATGCATGTGGTTTATATCGAGAATTAGGAGTAGTAATTACTGCTTTACTTGCTTACTTTTCCTTTATCTGTGTTACTGCAATTGTAGGTGCGTGAGTAGGCGGTTGGGATCGAAGGATCCCTACTAAGTCTTTTTGTTAAGACTCACCCCTGTGGTTTTCAGGTGAGGGTTCCAGGCAGGCTTAGCAAGGAGAGTGCTGCTTCGGGTTGCGCGCCAACAGCTGTTGTTCTGGGGTATGCCCCGATGTAGTTGTTATTTTATTTTCTGGCCTGTACGCTTAATTATTTCTTTTCAGTTGGAGTATGTAATTATTTTCTGTGTCGAGTCGCATTGTAATAACTTTTAATTCTTGCACTTCCTTTTTAACTCAATGCGATGTGAATGTTTAGCTTAGTTAATTATTTATTTCCCAGACTTATCTAGATCCTGGTTTGGCTCCAAATTAATGATTCGGTACCCCATTTAGTAATCGGGTCCTCGATTATAGGGTGGCGGGTCGTTACAAGTACAGATTACTCCTGCTCATGCGATGAGGGTGACTGATCTCGTAGTCACTTGTATGGAGACACTAAGGCGAATCTATAGGTGCTCATTGGAGAATGAGTTCACTGAACTGATCCGACTGAATCGCTAGATGGTACTATACCTCAGTGTCAACCAACTTAATTTTATTGTCGCAGTTGCGTGGATGACCCTCGGATCTAAGACACCAAGGACACCTTGTCGGTGGACTTATGTGCTTTGACCTTGATTTATGAATCTCTAACCACGGGATTCTAAACAGCCAAGGATCGGGTACAACGGAATACCGTCGAAGGGAATTGAGTGTCAATAAGGAATCATTCGTTCTCGGTACGATGAGAGAGAATGCTCTAGGAAGGATGCGCGAAAGTCCCTGGCAAGGACGGACGATAATATCGGGAAAGGAGTTTTCCGATATTCATCAGCGGCATCCAATCCAAGTGAGTCGACTGGTTAGGGTTTGACAGCATGCCATACCCTGAGTTGACTCGAGAGCATTGTACGAATGAAGGATTATATCCACGCGGTAACCGTCGGTGGAAAGGTTCCAAGAGTAGGTTACTTAACTCGATACCTTCCGGGTTCACGCGGTGTTGGTTGGCACCCAACGTGATCGGAGGCCCAGTTGAATTCGATGTGCGACATCAATTCGATTGATTAATTAATTAGTAAAGAGTTATTAATTGATTAATAAAGGCAGTAAGGAGTCACTGGGCTTATTGGGCTATTAACCGGACTGGTTATTGGGCCTAGAGGGTCACACGCAAATGATTCTCAAGGCGATGGATAAATAAGTGGATTTTATACAAACCGGAGATTTTTATGAAAAACCGTACGGCTGATATAAAATGTAGTGAACAGGCTGAGCAGGCCAAGCTGCTGCTAACCCTAGCCGCCCCCTCCTCTGTTTCTCTCTCTCTCTGGCGTCCCAGACATATCCGGATCCCCGGATCTACTCCGTTGCTTCTCCGACTCCCGTCCGACGGGAAATCGTCCGCGCGTTGCGACGATCGTTGCGGCGAACGACGGAGGTTTCGAGGCTGCGAAGAACGAGGAACGTGAGGATATCCACCGCGAATAGGATCGCGTGGACTCCGCTAGAGGCCGGGCGCTTGCACGGCTTGCGGTGTCGCACCGACGGAACCGATCGGTTGCGGATTCGAATCCACATACGGTAATATTCAATAATCTGATTATCGGGATTTTTAGTTTTTTCGAAACGGGAACATATCTCCTTTTTTATTTTTATTTCCGCTGCGCGGGAGATTCGGAGTAAGTCGAGAACCCAACAGACACTAGGGTGGTAACCAGGTCTGCACCGTTCCCACCAAAGTAGTGGCGAATGCCCGATAGCGAACGACATCGTTGAACAACGAGAGTTTATATAGAGGGATTGCCTTAATGCAAGTTAATAAAGTTTATATAGAGGGATTTGCGATTCTAAAGAGCATTTTTCGGATTGGAGAAGGGATGAGTATAGAGAGAGTTGGAATCCGGGTAGAAGTTAGCCAGAACCTGTTTCTGCGACTGAAAGGCGTCGTTGAACAACGACGTGTTTCAGTTTATCTTAATGGCGTCGGCGTGACATGACGCGTTTCCTGGTTTTCCATTAATTGCCCGAAAAGCCATGCTTATCTAGATTTTAATGCGTTTGTTTGAAGTTACTGATGATTTTTGAGTGCAAGAAATTCAGGAAAATCCAAACGAAACTGAGAATGTCAAAGAAGATCCCACTGTGGGAGTTTATGAGTCCCGACCGTGGCTAAAAAGACGGTTATCTCTATCCCTTGTATTCTTTCATATAATTAATTTGCATCATCATTACTATATGATAAATATTTATTAGAGTATATCAAGGACATTGTGATTTTGATGAAATTGGAATTTGAGTTCCCTTTCAACAAAAATAGTGATAATTTCAGAAAATTCTTAATAGTACGGATAGGCTGTTGTATTGTTAATTAGTGAGGACGATGGTTCCACTTTTGTGAAACAGTACGTGGATAAACGAGTTTCGGCTTAGCACTAAATTACAAGAGTTGGTATCTTGACTCATTAAAGACAATTTAACAATATTATCCTTGATTAATTTATATTTTATTTGATTTTATATTTTTCTTTTAGCCCAGTATGCATCATGTAAGACTTTGATATAACTGTGATAAGAATTAATTATTGATTAAGTTTTAGACCATTGAACAAATAATTCCAACATGATATGAAATATTCCATTCTGAATTGAGTATCTTGATTATCTTTGAGGTTCGCTTGAAGATATCCTTGGAATTCTATCATTTCTTGGATTCTTTATCTCAAATATTCTTGTTTTCGTTTAAAGATCCATCATGGTTGCAGCACGTCCACATTGGCTGGTAATTACTCCCCATGATGAAACCTGCAGTGTCTATGACCTGGGGTACTTCCCAATCGTGGAGGTTGATCGACCTTATTTTATTTCCTTGTCTATTTCATCCAAACATGATTGATTTCATTGATCTCCTTGAGTTATCTTCATTGATGATTTTGAGTAAAATTCCAATCATGTGATGTTGATAGTATGTCTCATCACACCTTGGCATCACCTTTTCAGTACATTCTATTTCATTTCACTCCCTTGCAAAGACGATGCCAAGGTGAGGCAGCTGTAGACACGTTAATTTTGACATCATTTTGAGTAAATTTTATATCATATAATAATGCCTCTAAATGGTCTGATATTTAATCATTAGTTAATTTTTATTAATATTTCTGAATTAATTATCTAAATGACATCGGTCAGACATATATAATCTAAGTTTATTAATGAAAATTATTTTAACTCAGATTTTTAATCAAATATGAAAAATTCTAAAAGACGTCGACCTGTGAAGATGCCATTTAGGATTTTATTCTTATTTTTATTTTTAATATGATTTTTAATTAATTTATTAATAAACTAAAAGACGTCTGCCATATACGACGCGATTTAGGTTTCCTAAGCTGATCCTGTCTCTTCTTCCCGATATTTATCCTTATCTTAATTAAGATAAAAAATGTCTCCTTTGGGCGACGCTTTTTAGTTAATTACAGATAATGATGAATTAGACTGTATTTATCTGTTTCTTAATTGGATTAACTTCAAATTCCTTCATGTTAATCTTTAAGTAACCGCGGATGCGTGAACTTAAGCCTATAAATACCCAACCCCTTGGTCATTAAAAAGTTAGTGATAATTTTGAGTGATAATTGAGTGAAAATTGAGCAAAGAATCTTGACGAAAGTGAAGGAGACGACATCCAAACGCTGAAGGATGGAGGTGCTGCTACTACTTCCAGGAGTCTTGAAGCAAGTTTCATCCTTTCTTCATCGCTTCTTCGTCCTTTCAAGATCTATTCAAGAACCAAGGCTTTACAGGGACCATCCAACTTAGTTCTTAATTGATTTCTGCATCTTTTTCATACTTTCATAACGTTAGGATCATAATTTCATCACATCACTCCATGCAACACACACTCACTAGCATTATTTTCCAATCCATGTTTTAAGGGGTTTCAAAGACCACAAACAAGTGAGTTCATTTGTTTAGTTATATGATTGAAATCATTATTGGGGTAGGTACTACATCTATTTGAGTTCTTATTGTTCTTTCCTTCTTTCTTTCTATTTTTTTTGTAAGGTATAAAAGAAAATCAAGATGAGAGAATCAATAAGGAAATCTGGACGATCCTCAAAGCCCCATAAGTATTCAAAGTAAGAACAAAGTCAAAATGGCTCTTTTCCTTCAGCCGGATGAAGGAGGAGAATCAAGGACTCTAACATCTCCCAATTATAAAACAGATAAGCGATCAATCTTTTTTTTTGGAACTTTTTAGTTAAAAGTTTATGGCGATCACATTCACTTAGTTTTTAATAGGTTTTATTTGTCACCATAATCAACAAAATTTTTCATGATAATCACACCATAATTTGAGCACTCACAGCTTTTTGGCGATCACGGTGGGACTTGGTCTCGCCATCTTTTAATCTTTGTTCTTGCTTTTTATCAATCGGGCACCCACGGTGCACCACCTGTGTCTCTCGACACGCCCTCACCGATCGGTGAGTTTTTAGTTTAGTTGTTATTCCCACATGCACCACGTGCACACCCTTGCGGCAAGATCTTGCCCTCCCCGTTTGATTGATTGAGGAGTTGTGATTATGATAAGAAGCATGTGTGATTGATTGAATGTTTTGTTGTTTACATGATAAATCATCCTGTTAAAAAAATTGAAATAAAAAAGATTCGCATGAGCCAATTATTTACCGCTTTTATTTTGTTTGTTTGAGGAGGAATCGATCCATAAATTTCTCCTGAATTGTTCATTCTGCGACTTGAAAAGCGTCTAGGAATAGCGACGCGTTTCATACTGTGTCGCTCAACCAAGACGCCTTTCAGGCCAAATTCTCTGTTGTCTGCTGCCTGAGCTTCTGCGAGAAAAATAAGGTTCTGTTTTGAATAGCGTCGAGGCACAGCGACGCGATTCAGGCAATTTCTTGTTTTTTTCTTCAGTTCTCAGATTTCTGATCTGCTTGCTACTACACATTACGTAATAAGCGTTAGAGGCCATCCTGGCCACAGGTCATACGCACTGGGGCTAACACCCCCCTTTTCTCATAGGAATACTTTTTTTGATGTCTTCAACTCTCTCTGATTGGGTCGGTCCCTCGATCAGACTAGAGTGGTTGGCGTTAAAGACCTCCGTAAGTCCCTAAAATCAAGGTATTCCTCCTTGTTCATCGGGCTGGTTGTACCAATCGAAGTCCTGGTTAGATTTTCATAAGTTTGTGAGAGAAAGCCATATAATATAACGGTGGAAATTGAACTGAAACTAGGATCCTACGCCTTGAGTGAATTTGTGATTAATTGAATCCAAATAACCCAACAAGGAATCCTAAAAATAACGTTAAATACCCAGTTGTTTGCTTAATCTCTGTACAACTTGTCTGCAAATCTTTGAAAAAAAATCTGACATCATGTTACTTCGATCAGGTTGGGATTTGAGCACGGCTTCGAGAGCTATGGTCAACTATGAGGGAGATGTTAATTCCCCTCTTGAATCCAATTATCACTATGAAAATGGGGGGAGATGCTAACGCCCCCCATGATCCTCATTCTTATCCATCTGAACATGAGGGAAACCTTCATATCCCTCCTCCTTCTGTCCATGATCAACACAATTCTGGTGCTGATCTTCCTCTATACGTGCATGCGGTTTCTAATCCTGTCTTTGAGGGGGCCATGAACCCGAATGAGCCCTCATCTTCCAATTCATCTGATCTGGTCAACGCCCTGGGAGTTCTGGCCTCCCATCTGGATCCTCACCAGCTCGAGGCAATCCAATCTATTTTGAAGGGGAAGACACCCATACAGTCTGCCGAGCCAAATCCTACGACTCAAGCTCTTCTCGCGAAGATGGATCGTATGGATGAGCAATTCAATAATTTTTAGAAAATGATGGGAGTTAAAGCTGCACCTGAGATTAACCTACCAAGTCTGCCCGTTTTCCATTTGCCGCCCTCCGAAATGCTAGTGTACCGAAAATACAATGGTACTGGTAACCCCTTTACTCATTTGAAGGAGTTCATGTATGAGTCATCTTTCTGGCAAAACGACAAGAGGTCGTTGGCATTTTTGTTCAGAAATCTTTGGAGGGACTAGCCCTCGAATGGTTCTTTTCCTTAGAGCCATATGAAGTACAGGACTGTGGTATCGTATCATGAAAATTTATTCAACGATACCAGGATAGAGTTGCACCCTCTCTGTCCATTACTGATTTGATCGCAGAAAAAATGAAGCCCGAAGAGGAATTCGTCAGTTTTGCTGATAGATGGAGGGGCATGGCAGAAAAAGTTAAGGATCATCTGTCTGAGTCCGAGCAAGTAAAGATGTTAATTTCCAATACCACACCTCAGTTTAAACTAGTCCTCGTCCTGAACAACTTGACCAACATGGCAGAGCTCTATGAAAGGGTGCGTTATTGTCAGATCGCTTTCAAGGATGCTACATTCTCTAGTGTCTTTGGTCCTCACCGACCTAGTAGGCCTCCACCTAGGAAGCCAACCGTGCCAAATTCTCCTAACACGAGTCCAACCACTGAGGGCACGCTCTCTCATGAGCAAATTAGCACCGTTAACAACAATCAGCCCCAGTTCGTGAGGAGCCAGCCACCGTCATAGTTCGCAGGCGAAAGACCACCGAACTGGTAGGGTTACAGACAACAACAACCACAGTATCAGCAACCCAGCAGCCAAATCCACAATATCAGCAGCCACAGTACCAGCGGCCATAGCAGCCGAACGAGCAGCCACAACGACAGTTACAGTACCAGCCCCCACAACAACAACAGTACCAGCCGCGCGCACCGCCGGCGTACCATAATGTACCTCCTCCTGCTGATTATAACCAGCAGAGGAAGCCTCCATGCCTGAAAATGGCAGAATATCCAGTCCTTCCATAATCCTTGAAAGATATCTTCAATGCTTTAATGGCAGCCAATGCCTTGGTTTTGCCAAGAGAAAAAACAGTTTAGCCCCAAAATGCCGACACTTCTAGGTATTGTTACTTCCATAGACAACCTGGGCACACAATAGATGTCTGCTTCCAATTTCGATATTATATTCATGATCTTAACGAGCATGGAGGCATTGATTGGGAAGAAATAAGGAAGTATATATCCGCCTTCAAGGCGAGAAGGCCCTAGCAACAACAGTAGCAACTCCAACAACAGCAACAACCAAGAGTGCCGGCACAGGCGGCAGCACCCCTGAATATGGGTATAGTGCAGAACCCACTTCCGGAACACCAGCACCAGAATCAAGTTGCCCCCGTTTTAACAAATAGCCGGTCTGAAGCTAATTGAGGGCAACAGTGGAAGATAGAGGACTCTTCCTCTATTTATTCAACGGGTCACACTTCGAGCACCACTGAGCAACCACCACGCCGCACCCTTCATGTACCTAAACCACAACCCGTTACCATCACGCCTATACTAACACCTGCATATCACTCACCCACACCTATTAATCCATCACCACCGCCCGCTTTCCTTAAACCCATTTCCCCCCACGCCACCACACCTCCATCAAATAACCTACAGCAAGCTAATTACGCACCCCTCATGCCATCCAAACCATTGCTCCGCGTACCATTCGCCACATCGTCTACCACCACCACCGCTTACCCAAATACCATACAACCATCCAAACCATTACTCCGCGTACCATTCCCCACTTCAACTACGCCAACCACTTACCACACCACTATCCAACCCTCTAAACCCCTCATTCGCACCATGCCATCATCAACTAACCCCATGCCATCACCCGTATACCAACCATCCGCACCATCTACGCCATCTACCAACCCTGTGATGCTCAAGTTATCACCTGGCGCTTCCACTAGTGAAGAACATGCACTCCGGAGTGGGAGGATCTTCAATAAGGTCTTTCCTCAGTCTACAGTCAGAGACGGCCCAACGCAGCCACCAGAGGAAGCGCATAACGATGAGAGTGCACTAGGCACTCAATATGACCTGCTAAAGCAACTGGATAGAACACCGGCACGAATCTCTGTACTTGAGTTGATCAAGAGATCGAAGACCCATCAGGAAGTTCTGATGGAATATCTACAAAAAGTGATGGTCAACGAAGACGTACCGATGGAGAAGATCACCGCACTACTAGTTCCGCAGGGGGATCAGCCCTCTATCTTATTTCATGCTTAGGAACTAGCACCACTAGCATGGCTCTGAGTATTACGATCAATATATGCAAAAAGGCCATAGACACATGCCTAGTTGACACGGGGGCTTCAATTAATGTCCTACCTCCGAAGACTCTTGAACTATGTGGTGTACCCAAGGAAAAATGGTTGCCTAGTCCCATTTCTGTTACAACATATGATAACTCCACCCGTTCCCCTCTGAGAATGGTCTATTTAAAAGTAGAGTTAGGCCCTATATGTCATGCCGAGGTCGAATTTCACATCTTGAAAATCGATCCTTCCTTGAAGGTTATTTTGGGCCGTCCTTATATTAAAACTCTTGAGGCGATTCCCTCTATGAATCATCAGTGCCTCAAATTTCCCTACAAAGGACGAATCATTAAAGTTATGAGCATGCCAATCCTTACTGCTGCTCACTCCTTGAATATCAAGCCAACTCCTTTACCAGGCCGACAACCTTTTCTGTCGGTATTACAGGTCTACCGTATGGTGGCTGATCCTTTAAAGGCCGCTATTCTTACTCCTTATCCACTGGATGCCATAAAACGGGGGAAGTGCATGAGTACCCCCGGTTGGAAAATAATGATGAAGGGTGGTTATCAGCCTGGAAAGGGCCTAGACACGCAATTACAAGGCAGAACCACGCCCCTCAAGGACAACCGAAGGACACCTGGAAATGGCCTGGGCTATAGGCCAAAAAAAATGAAGCACGACATTACTCAGCAGGAAGAAAATGAAGACGGCCGAAAGGTCTGGGAAACAATGTCCACACCATGCAAAGAAGGCCGGGACCCTTTAACATAGACCATATATACAAATTTCGTCAAAGGGCCCGTGATCAGTCATGATAACACAGTGGTCATTACTTCCTGTTTTGATCTTCATGACATATATGGAAGAGACCTGGCCATACATTGTTCAGAGTTGCTCACATACTAGTCCTTGGAGGCTCTGCGGCCAATGAAAAGGAGGAAGTTCCAAGATCCTGAGTGCGAATGATACAGATGGTTTGACTTGAGGGATCTGTATATTGCACTAAACAGACTATTTCTTGATCTTTCATAAGCAAAGTGGCCGCCACAAATAGATGAGCTGATTGAAGGGCCTGGTGCCATTTTTGACAAGAGAATACTGTTGTCTGAGGAAACAGATGAAGGGGAGCCAGATGACCCTTATGAAGCTGGTTATACCACGGATCTTCTTTGGAGGGGGACTTATCCCTCTTACATTTTCACACTCCATACCTTATTCCGCACTCTGCTTCTGACCCCGACTTGGTCGCGGGTCATTACTGAAGATATTCTACGGGCTCCGCCCATCATGATCACTCTGTCCACATGAGACTTTATCCTTCAACCTCCTCCCGATCTAGAGAGGATTTATGATTTAATCTGGGACATACTATTGTATGATTCTTCCAATCCTTTGACCTTGGTGTCACTTCCTCCATCCCATTCTCCTCCTATTTACCTTCATTCTTATTTTATGATTAATTCATCTTTTCTATAAAAAAAAACGCCAATTTGGCAACAAATTTATCCCAGATCCTCATTGAGGAAACTTCCTACTTGTCCGATTGTACCCCATCGCGTGGGTCGTTCGGTCAAGATTCTCTTCTAAATCTACTCTGCCCCTTCCCTCGGGAGGATTCTCCTGTATTTCCTTATGTATCCTATAATTTTCATTCTTCTTCGTCCTCATTAGGTCAGGATAGGGAGTCTGGTGAAGTTAGGGAGTCTAGTTCTAGGCAGGTTAGTCAGGTTAGGAAGTCTAGAAAATATAAAGGTAAACAAATTCCAGATAGATACCTCAAAGATTTAGCATTTAAATGCCTTTCTTGCTCTATGATCCCTCAGCTGCTAGAGAACCCTATTCAGATGCCAGAATATTGTGTAGATGATGAGTCGGTTAATGATGGATATGGGGTGTATGCATTGATACACGAAAAAGACCCCATTGTTGAAGATGAACAAGATGACGAGGACGCGGCTGAGGCATGTGCCAGTGGAGTAAAAAGATTCGATGAACCCTCAGCTACTATAGAAGAGCCCACCAAAGAAATCAATCTAGGGACTGAAGATGAACCTAAGGTTGTCCTCGTTAGCAAAAATCTTTCTGAAATGGATGAAAAGGCAATGGTACAAGTTTTTAAGGATTATAAGGATACTTTCGCCTGGAGTTATGAGGATATGCCGGGGTTAGACTTATCACTAGTGGAACACAAGTTGACATTAAAGGATGGAGCTAGTCCGGTTAAACAGAAGTTAAGGCGATTCCACCCACAAATGGCTTTGAAAATGAAGGAAGAGGTCGATAATTTACATAAAGCCAAATTTATTAGAGTTGTCCTCTATCCACAATGGGTGGCCAATATAGTCCCGGTTATGAAGAAAGATGGGAAGGTCAGAATCTGTATTGACTTCCGAGATTTAAACCGGGCATGTCTTAAGGATGATTTTCCACTGCCTCATATTGATGTACTCATCGATAACACAGCTGGCTATGAAACTCTATCATTTATAGATGGATTTTCAGGATATAATCAGATCAAATTGGCAAAAGAAGATCAAGAAAAGACATCATTCACTACACCTTGGGGGACATATTGTTATGTCGTCATGCCTTTTGGGTTAAAGAACGCTGGAGCCACTTATCAGAGGGCTATGATGGCAATATTTCACGACATGATGCATATCGATCTAGAAGTGTATGTGGATGACTTGTTAGTGAAATCTAAGACTAAGGTTGAGCATGCCAAAGTTTTGGCAAGAGTGTTAGAAAGATCAAGAGAATATCAGTTGAAAATGAACCCTAAAAAATATGTATTCGGGGTATCCTCAGGGAAATTACTTGGATTCATTCTCAGTAAACGGGAAATTGAGATCGATCCCAACAAGGCAAAGGCTATTAGAGAAATGCTACCTCCCAAGAACTTGAAAGAGTTAAGAGGATTAATTAGGAAATTGCAATTTATTTGCCGCTTTGTCTCCCAGCATTCACAAAGATGTAAGCTGTTCTATGAGCTCACCAAGCCGGGAGTCAAATTCGATTGGGACGATAAGTGTCAGGAGGGGTTTGATGGATTGAAGAATTATTTAGCAAGTTCTCCTGTTTTGAGACCACCATCTCCGGGAAAACCATTGATACTATACATTTCTGCCCTGGAAGATGCGGTGGGGGTTGTCCTAGCACAAGAGGATGAAGAAGGAAAGGAGAGGGCAGCCTACTATCTCTCTAAACTTCTCAACCCCGTTGAACAGAGATACACCGCGATGGAGTAAACATGTGCAGCACTTGTATGGGTGGTTCAGAAATTGAAACATTACTTTCTAGCCCATGAAGTCCATCTTATCGCTAGAATGAATCCGATCAAGTTTCTCTTTGAGAAATATGTCCTTACTGATAGGTTAGCACGATGGCAAAGCTTTCTATCTCAATTTGATATCACTTACATTCAACAGAAAGCAATCAAAGGCTATGCCATAGCAGAACATCTCGCTCATCACTCCCTTCCTTGTTTTGATCCAGTCCGATCGGAGTTTCCGGATGAGGAACTGATGTCCATAGACCAAATCAAAGATGATATGTGGACTCTGCATTTTGACGGAGCTCTGAGTTCCTATGGAAAGGGTATCGGCATTGTTATGTTATCACCTGAAGGTGTCACCATTCCACAAGCCTTTCAGCTTGACTTTCCAGTTACTGACAATATAACTGAATACGAGGTACTCCTTGCTGGCTTCGAGGCTACTCATCTCTATGGTGCCACCAAACTCAGAATTGTGGGTGATAGCCAATTGATTCTTCGTCAGGTGTTAACCAAAAATCAGACTCTTGATCCAAAACTTAAGCCTTATCAAGAACTCACTTATGCTTATGCAAAGCTTTTCACAAAATTGATGTTCATCCATGTTCCTAGGAATCAGAATATCTTAGCTGACGCTCTAGCTTCACTTGCATCTTCCCTCAATTTCCCAATCAGCAGACAATCCAAGTCGATCATAGTTCATAGGCGTCTTTCACCCGTCGTGAAAGACCCTTCATTCCTTAGGACTAAGGAGAAGCTACTGAAGAAAGTCAAAGATGAAAATATTGTGGAAAAGAGAGAGATTATGTTAATGGAGCTGTTAGAAGAGATGGATAATGAACAAAAACCATGGTATTATGAAATTGCTAAATATTGTAGAGATCAATCATATCCTGAAGAAGCCACAGCTGAGGAGAAAAGGGCTATCAGGAGAGTTGCTCAGAGATACACCATAGTTGGAGAAGCACTATAAAAAGAGGTTTTGATGGAGTTCTTTTAAGATGTTTAGACGAAGATGAGTTCTGAAAGGTTATGGAAGGAGCTCATGCTGGAGTTTGTGGTGGCCATGTTAATGGACAGATGCTAGCAAAGAAAATCCTTAGACAAAGATTCTATTGGCCAACTATGGAAGAAGTTTGTGTAGGATATGTCCGTAGGTGTGCCAAGTGTCAACTTCACGCCGATAAGATTCATTCTCCTGCATTTTCACTCCATTCTGTTTCCTCTCCATCGCCTTTCTCCATGTGGGCTTCCGATGTCATTGGACCCCTTGGCAATCTTGATTCCGGCATTAAGCAGAAGTCTTCATCCTCACGGCAACGTAATACTTCACCAAGTGGGCGGAAGCTGAAGTGTACATGGAAGTCAAAGCATCAATAGTCTGCAAGTTCATCATGAAGAACATCATCACAAGATTTGGAATTCTAAGCACTATCGTCACTGACAATGGACCGTAGTTCGTGTCACAAGAGCTGAAAGACCTCTGCAACATGTACAAAATTGCATTGCATCATTCGTCTCCATATTATCCGCAAGGCAATGGCCAAGCAGAGGCAACTAATAAGACTTTGATAAAAATCATGAAAAAGACGTGCAAGTCTAATAAATTCACAGATTGGCCGGAAAAATTGATTGAGGCTCTATGGGCCTACCGAACTTCAGTCCGCACACCCACTGGGCAGACTCCTTATTCCTTGACGTTTGGAATGGAGGCGGTAGTTCCATATGAGATCCTCATACCGTCATTAAGAGTACAATTGAATAAGGAATTTTCTATTGATGAACACCGTTCAACACTCCCTTCTCAATTATAACTCTTAGACGAGGAAAGATGGTCTGCTGCTAATTATGCAAGAGTTTATCAAAATAGATTAGCACGTTTTTACCAAAAGAAAGTCATTGAATGTAAGTTCAAAGTTGGTGAAATGGTCGTCAAAAGAATTTTTGTAAAACCTGGTGGTTCGTGTTCTAAACTCCAACCCAACTGGGAAGGACCATATGTTGTATCGCATGCTTTTCCTGGTACTGCTTACCATCTAGTTAATGCAGAAGGGCAAGAGTTAACTCACCCCTGGAACGGTCTGTATCTTAAGAAATACTACCCTTAGGTTAAAGAGTCGATCAACATGGTACAAAGACCAGTGGAATCAGAAAATTTAGAAACTCAAATTCCCTTATCAGTCTGAATAATTTAATGCAAACACATTACTACACACACTGATGTAGACACGCTAATTTTGACATCATTTTGAGTAAATTTCATATCATATAATAATGCCTCATAATGGTCTGATATTTAATAATTAGTTAATTTTTATCAATCTTTCCGGATTAATTGACTAAATAGTATCGAGTCAGACAGACATAATTTAAGTTAATTAATTAAATTGATTTTAACTTAAATTTTAATTAAAATATGACAGAGTCTAAAAAACGTTGACATGTGTAGACGCCATTTAGAGTTTATTCATATTTTGATATTTAAATTTGAATTTTAATTAATTAATTAATTAGCGAAAAGACATCTTCACGACACGACGCAATTTAGGTCTCCTAAGCTATTTCTGTCTCTTTTTCTGGATGTTTATCCTTATCTTAATTAGTTAAAGGGCGTCTCCCATGGGCGACGCGTTTTAGATAATTACAGATAATGATGAATTAATCTGTGTTTATATGTTTGTTAGTTGGATAAACTTCAAATCCTTCATGTTAATCCATTAATAACTAAGGAAGTAAAGTCTATAAATACCCAGTCTCTTGGTCAGTGAAAAGTTAGTGATTATTTGTGAGAGTGATAATATTGATAATTGAGCGATAATTGAGCAAAAGAATCTTGGCAACGACGTCCAAACGCTGAAGGATCGAAGCACTGCTATTCCCAGGAGTCTGCATCTCTTCTTCATCACTTCTTCATCCATTCAAGATCCTTTCAAGACCAAGGCTTTTCAGGGGCCATTCAACTTAGCTCTTAATTAATTTCTCACATTTTTCTCACATTTTCATCACATTAGCATCACATTTTCATCACATCACTCCATGCAACACACACTCACTAGTATTCTTTCCCGATCCATATTTTGAGGGGTTTAAAAGACCACCCAACAAGTGAGTTCATTTGTTTAGTTGCATGATTAAAATTCTTTTTGGAACGGATACTACTTCTGCTTGAGTTCTCATTGTTCTTCATTTCTTTCCATTTGCTTGCAAGGTACAAAAGGAGATCAAGAAGAGAGAATCAAGAACAAGAAAAAGAATCTGGATGATCCTCAAAGTCCGATAAGCATTCAAAGCAAGAACAAAGTCAAAAGGGCTCTCTTCCTTCAGTCGGCTGAAGGAAGGGAATCAAGGACTTCAACAACTCCCACATCCAAAACAGGTAGGCGATCAAACTTTTTCTTTTAGAACTTTTTAGTTAAAAGTTTCTGGCGATCACATTCACTTAGTTTCTTTTTAATAGGTTTATTTGTCACATAAAAAACATAGTCTTTCATGATAATCACACACCTAATTTGAGCACTCACAGCTTTTTGGCGATCACGGTGGGACTTGGTCTCGCCATCTTTTTAATCTTTGTTCTTGCTTTTATCAATCGGGCACCTACGGTGCACCACTTATGTCTCTCGACACGCTCTCACCGATCAGTGAGTTTTTAGTTTAGTTGTTATTCTCACGTGCACTACGTGCACACCCCTGTGGTAAGATCTTGCCGTCCCCGTTTGATTGATTGAAGAGTTGTTTCTGTGATAAGAAGATTGTGTGATTGATTGATCTTTTAGTTGTTCATCTGATAAAATCATCCTGTTAAAAATAAAAAAAAGAATCGCATGAGCCGATTATTTACTGCTTTCATCCTATCTGTTTGAGGAGGGATCGATCCAGAAATTCCTCCTTAATTGTTGATTCAGCGACTTGAAAAGCGTCCAGGAACAACGACGCGTTTCATACCGCGTCGCTAAACCCAGACGCCTTTCAGGCAAAAATATATGTTGTTTGCTGCCTGAGTTTCTGTGAAAAAATAAGGTTATGTTTGAATAGCGTCGACCAACAGCGACGCTATTCAGGCAGTTTCTGACTTTTTCTTCAGTTCTCAGATTTTTGATCTGTTTGCTACTACACATTACGTAATAAGCATTAGAGGCCATCTAGGCCACAGGTCATGCGCACTGGGGCTAACACCCCCCTTTCCTCTTAGGAACACTCTTCTTGACGTCTTTACCTCTCTCTGATTGGGTTGGTCCCTCGATCAGACTAGAGTGGTTGGCGTTAAAGACCTCTGTAAGTCCCCAAAATCAAGGTATTCCTCCTTGTTCATTGGGCTGGTTGTACCAATCGAAGTCCTGGTTAGATTTTCATAACGTTGTCAGAGAAGGCCATAGAGTGTAATGGTGGAAATTTAACTGAAACTAGGATCCTACCCCTTGAGTGAATTTGTGATTAATTGAATCCAAATAACCTAACAAGGAATCCTGAAATAACGTTAAATATCCACTTGTTTGCTTAATCTCTGTGCAACTTGTCTGCAAATCATTGAAAAAAAATCTAACATCATGCTACTTCGATCAGGTAGGGATTTGAGCATGGCTCCAGATGCTCTAGTCAACTATGAGGGAGATGCTAATGTCCCTCTTGAGTCCGATTACCATTTTGAAAGCAGGAGAGATGCTGATGCCCCCAGTAATTCTCATTCTTGTCCAGTTCGATATAAGGGAAATGTCCAAACCCTTCTTCCTTGTACTCATGATCAATATTCTGATCTTCCTCCGTACGTACATGCGGTTTCTAATCCTATTTTCGAGGGGGGCATAAACCCGAATGATCCATCATCCTCCGATCCCTCGGATCTAGTGAACGTTTTGGGAGTTCTTGCCTCCCGCCTGGATCCTCGACAGTTCGAGGCAATTCAGTCTATTTTGAAGGGGAAGACGCCCATGCAGTCTGCTGAGCTGAATCTTGCGGCTCCCCCTGTCATCCCTCAACCACCTCCTCATCATACTTCCTTCATTCACCAGGCCATGGAAGGCCTCCATGTCTCAACTTCTCGGCCAGCTGGGCCACAACTTTCTTCCTCGAGGCAACTGGTCAGGCCGTCAACGCCTACTTTCCAAAATGCCCTCGGGCATGGCAGAAGCTCTGCCGGACCTCAACTCAATTGTCCTCATTTCCCTACGTACTCTAGGTAACAGGCCTATCATGTACCTCCCCCTCCTCCCCAGGTTGATCCAACAACACAAGCGTTGCTGGCAAAAATGGAGCGTATGGATGAACAGTTCAACAACCTTCAGAAAATGATGGGAGTTAAAGCTGCACCTAAGATTAACCTGCCAAGTCTGCCTGTGTTCCATCTGCCACCCTCTAAGATGCCAGTGTACCGAAAATACAACGGTACTGGTAACCCCTTCACTCATTTGAATGAGTTTATGTACGAGTCATCTTTCTGGCAAAACGACAAGAGGTCGTTGGCATTTTTGTTCAGGAAATCCTTGGAGGGACCAGCCCTCGAGTGGTTCTTCTCTTTAGAACCTGCTGAAGTAGAGGACTATGGTATCGTCTCACGAAAATTCATTCAACGATACCAGGATAGAGTTGCCCCTTCTCTGTCCATTACCGATCTGATAGTAGAAAAGATGAAGCCCGACGAGGAGTTCGTTAGTTTTGCTGATAGATGGAGGGGCATGGCGGAAAAAGTGAAAGATGACCTGTCTGAGTCGGAACAAGTAAAGATGTTAATTTCCAATGCTACGCCTCAGTTTAAACTAGTCCTCTCCCTGAACAACCTGACCAGCATAGCAGAGCTCTATGAAAGAGCACGGCATTGTCAGAATGCTTTCAAAGATGCTACGTTCTCTAGTGTCTTTGATCCTCACCGACTTAGCAGGCCTCCACCTCGGAAGCCTGCCGTGCCGAATTCTCCTAGCATAGGTCCAACCACTGAGGGCACGCTCTCCCATGTGCAGGTTAGTAGCATGAACAATAACCAACCCCAATTCGTGAGGAATCAGCAACCCCAGTACCAGCGGCCATAGCAGTCAAACCAGCAGGGTTACAGGCAGCAACAGCAAAACCTATAATATAAGTAGCCCCAGTATCAGCAGCCTCAGCAGCAGAACCAGCAACCACAATAGCAACCACAACAGCAGCCACAACGACAATTACAGTATCAGCCCTTACAGCAGCAGTATCAGCCCCCACAACAGCAGCAGTACCAGCCGCGCGCACCGCCGGCATACCACAATGTACCTCCTCCTGCTGATTATAACCAGCAGAGAAAACCTCCAGGCCCGAAGAGGGCAGAATATCCAGTCCTTCCAGAGTCCTTATCGGACATTTTCAGTGCTTTAATGGCAGCCAATGCTTTGGTTCTGCCAAGAGAAAAAACAGTTTGGCCCCAAAATGCCGACACTTCCAGGTATTGTTATTTCCACAGACAACCTGGACACACCATAGACACCTGCTTCCAATTCCGAGATTATATTCATGATCTCAATGAGCAGGGAGGCATTGACCGGGAAGAGATTGTAGACACCGATTTTGGACCACCCTTTTGGTCATGAACCCCATCATCATTAGCCCATCTTCACCAAACCCCTCATCTTAGCCATCTCAGCCCACTAATAACCAGGCCCATTAACCAATCCAGATTCTAGCCACCTTTTCGTGGAAGACCAGCTAGTCCGCCTTCCACCATCCTTCGAAGGCCAGCCAGTCCGCCTTCCACCACCCTTCGAAGGCCACCCCTTGCCTTCCACCATCCTTCGAAGGCCAGCCAGTCCGCCTTCCACCATCCTTCGAAGGCCAGCCAGTCCGCCTTCCACCACCCTTCGAAGGCCAGCCAACCCGCCTTCCACCACCCTTCGAAGGCCAACCAATCCGCCTTCCACCGTCCTTCGAAGGCCAGCCAGCCCGCCTTCCACCACCCTTCGAAGGCCAGCCAGTCTGCCTTCCACCGTCCTTCGAAGGCCAGCCAGCCCGCCTTCCACCGTCCTTCGAAGGCCACCCCTTGCCTTCCACCGTCCTTCGAAGGCCAGCCAGTCCGCCTTCCACCATCCTTTGAAGGCCAGTCAGTCCGCCTTCCACCGTCCTTCGAAGGCCAACCTGTCCCCCTTCCACCACCCTTCAAAGGCCACCCCTTGCCTTCCACCACCCTTCGAAGGCCAACCGGGCAGCCTTCCACCTCTTCGTAGAAGGCCAGCTACTTGGCCTTCCACGGAATTGGAAGGCAGGATAGTTGGCCGTCCACTCCCCTAACTTCCATCTTGACCTCGTCTTCTCACGATCTCCTCTACTCGCCGCCCTCACCCCCACTACTCCGATCACTCCCCACTCCGGCGACTGCCGCGTATACCACCTCCGATCCTTGACCACTTCCCATTGGCTCCAGGATGATTTATAGGGATTTAGACCCCTATTTTCTCCTATTTTCTCTTCACCTATTTAAACCCCCCATATCCTCTCGAGTAAGGGGGTTAAGGGGTTTTTTGGTTAGAGGGATTCAGAGGAGGTTGGCAAGTGAGTCGGCTTTGAGGAGTTGAGCGGGCAAGGAGTCAGAGAGCTTCAGGAGGAACTTCAAGAGGAATCCTTCGCACTCCAAATGGGCTTGTATTCTTAACCCTCTTTTACTTTTCTCCTTTTCACTTCATTGCATTCCCACTTTCCATCCATTCCGTAACGTTTCCCTCTCTCACTCTTCTTTCCACTTTCAACACATCACTTTACTTTTCATATACGAGCACCCCCCATCTGCATGCATGCATGTTAGGATAACTTAGCACCCTTTACCCCCAGAGGTTTCTAAGAAAAAACAGGAGGTGGGTGGCCATAACATATGGTCACCTTCCCTCCCCAAACACCCATCCGGTGCATCTCCCTCCAATTCTAGTTAATGTTTATATTTTTATGAATAGATTCTACATGTCACAATTCTAATCGGGTCATTTTTTCTCTCGTGTCTCGTCTTTTCTTTTCAGGGGCCCTTACCACATCCTGCGCGCGGACTACCGAGCTCTCCTCCTCTGGCCGGCTGGAGGAAGAGAAGGGGAAACCACCATCTCCCGCTCCCTCAGAACGCGATCACTCTTACAATCCTACGGAGCACAGGGACCGTAAGGTAATGCTCCTGGCAATCACACCTTAATTTCTAACCCTCCTAAATCGCCGCAGTGCTAAGACGAACGGAGAAGCCCTCGCCCGAAGCTCGCAGCAGCGGCGGGGGACGTTCCGGGCGCCTACAGCCCTCTGGCGATCACGGTGGGACACCTATAGCCCGCTGCAAGCACAACAACGAAAGGTAAGAAGGTAAAAGCTCCTATAAGTTTCCATTTTCTTTTTTATTTTTCAGTTTTTCCTTTTTCCCGGACGGCCCACCTCCTGGCCGTCCAGATCTTGGACGGCCAGAGTCCTGGCCGTCCATCTCAGTTGGACGGCCAGATCCTAGGCCGTCCAGATCTTGGACGGCCAGAGTCCTGGCCGTCCATCTCAGTTGGACGGCCAGATCCTAGGCCGTCCAGATCTTGGACGGCCAGAGTCCTGGCCGTCCATCTCAGTTGGACGGCCAGATCCTAGGCCGTCCAGATTCTTGGACGGCCAGAGTCTTGGCCGTCCATCTGCCTGGACGGCCAGGTCCAAGGCCGTCCAGAACCTTGGACGGCCAGAGTCTTGGCCGTCCATTTGCCTGGACGGCTAGCCCCTAGGCCGTCCAGAGTGGACGGCCAGCTGCTTGGCCGTCCAAGTCCCTGGACGGCCAGCCTTCCGGCCGTCCAGCTCCCCAGTTTCTGGCCCCCTCTCTGTGATTCAATGACCCTGTTATTTCATTATTATTAATTAAATAGTTGCGTGTTCTGTTCGTGTTTACTGCTCTCTTGCCTGTTAACTTTTGGCCAGATTCAGGGCATTCTGCGTGGGGGTCTTAAGAAAGAGCCGGCATCACACTTCTAGTTACCTCTCCCACAGAGTTTGACTCTCCATCTGAGGATTCCCACTCGGGTGTGACTAGTCTTATTCTGTTGGGAACCTCCGTGAGTCTCCGCGAGCCAGGGATTCCCACTTGGCCGCCGAACGGGTTGTACCTAAACCACCTAATAGGATCCCGGGTTCGTGTGAGGAATTTAATCTTCCCAATCAAAGTTGTCCACCCATAGGCGTCACTGAGAGAGTTATTTCAAAATCAAAGACACCTAATTAAACTTTGGTGGAACAAGTTTTGAAAGAAAAGTACAGGGTCGTTAAGGGTTTGAACTTGATTTGTTAGAAACCAACACTCATAATGCACAGTTAACCTTTCAAGTGAAATATAAAATCTCTTAGGATTTGTGTTTCATAATGAACCGAATGCATGTTAACACTGTGCATGATGACATGGATGAGTTTGGTAACAATGTCACACACAACCCTCTGTTTGAGATTGAAGAGGATCCACAAACATTTGTGGGCATGTTCCAAACACCTAGAGAGGAACTTAAGGGAAGATACTTGGATGAATCTTCCTCTTCAGAAAGTGACCCTATAATCTCCAACAGAACCCTCCGAGACCCGAGTGAGGACCCGGAACTTATTGCCGTGTTATCACGGTACACCCCTGATCAACTCATCCAGTTGGCCTCTTGTGGCAAAACTCAAGATGCCACTCCTCGGAGAACTCACTTCCAAGGATCTTCCAACAAAACTCAGACCCGCATCAACCAGCCAACTCCTACCCCAGTTGCTCCACCCGTCATGTCGATTCCAGTTTCTCAAACTACACCTCCTCCCAAGCAGGAGGGATTCATCTACAAAAGTGAGGTTGAAACTTATGTGCGTAAGCTCATGGCCGAGAAACTTACCCTGAAACAACCGCACTCTCTCTCGAGCTATTGCAAGCTCCCTCCGGCCTACTTTCCACCAGGATTCAAAGCCCCCAAGTATAGGAAATATGATGGCACCTCTGACCCTCATTACCACCTGTCAAGTTTCCTCATGGATTCCCATCAATGGATCTACGACAGAGTCCTCCTTGTCCATCTGTTCCAGAAATCCTTAGAAGGTGAGGCCTTAAGATGGTTTTCTTCCTTACCCGCCACAGACCTAATCAATTTTGATATGGTCTCTGAAAAATTCATCACTCAGTTTAGTCATATGACAACCATGCCTCCCACCTTGTTTGATCTTGTAATGGAGAAGATGAAGCCTGAAGAGGAGTTCACGTATTTTGCCAACAGGGGGAGGCAATGGCCTTCAGGGCGGAAGTGGCAATCCCCGAATCTCAAGCTATCACCATGCTAGTCAATAACGCTACCCCGCAGCTTCGGTCTATTCTCATACTGAGCGAATTTCACACATTCGCACAACTTTATAATCGAGCTCGGGTAGTTCAATCTCAGATTTGGAGTTCCACTTTGCCATCCTTCTTTGAAGATCAGAACAGAAATAAGAGGACTACGCAAACTCCACCAATAGAGGGAGTGACAATCAATGAACAGGTGAGTGCCTTGGGGCAACCCTTTAGGTCACCCAATCCTATGTCCAGATCAGACAACCAACCCAATCAGAAACCATATTCAGTAGTTCCCCCTTCCTCTAGCGCCAAGATCAATTGGGGGCACATGAAAGAGGCTATTGAAACCTTGAAAGTCAAAGACCCTCCGCCCTCTCATCAGGTAGCTAAAGATCCATCTAGCTCTCTAGAAAGGGTAAGCACCCTTGTCAAAAATTTGGAACCAAATGTCGATCGCAGAGGACAGTACTGGGAGTATGAAGAGGTTGGGGTATGGCGTGAGTACCCTACTAGGATGATCAAACCTAGAAGGCCATTACAAGGAGTCTCCACTATTATCCAAGATAAACCTTTGGTCTTGATACGACTTAGGGAACAACCAACAGCCATCAACCCAGTCACTCTGGTCCAAGTTCCCTCAATTTCAATCAGAGAACCTCCTCTATCCATCTTGTGTCCAAAGCCAGGTCCAGTAACCCAGTTCTACCTAATGGATTCACCACCAGTCCAACCACTAAAGTCAGATCAAGCAGTAGACCCAAGTCCGATTGGTGTTACACTGAGAAATCGCATCATTCCTCCAACAAGTCAACCCTTGGACTCCCAAGATGATTCAAATATGTCTAGAAGGATTACTCAATCCAAGTATGACATCCTACAACATCTAGGGAAAACTCCCGCCAAGATTTCGGTCCTAGAGTTGATTAGGAGATCTCCTACACATAGGGAGACATTGTTCAAATTCCACCAGCGGATTACAGTTGATGAAGATCTTCCTACCAGGGGAGTCACAAATGCCATTCTCTCGGTCACCCAGACACCTACGATATCCTTCACAGATAAGGATCTGGCTCCCCCTGAATGCCAATCCCTTCCCTCATGCTTAACTGCAACCCTCAAGGGTCACTCATTGGACTCCATCCTGTTAGATACCGGGGCATCAATCAATGTCTGTCCACTCAAGACCCCCAAGAAAGTAGGGATTGATCCAAAAAAGATTGAGTCTACTTCCATGATGGTCTCAACCTATGACAATTCTCAAAAACCAGCTAATGGGAAACTGGAAATTGGCTCAACGGCTATGATCTTTAAATTCTACATCCTTAATGCCAAGCCCATATACAACGTCATTCTGGGAAGGCCTTGGGTGGACCAAACCCTAGGAGTGCCCTCCACTAATCATCAGTGCTATAAATTCCCATACAATGGGAAGATTGTCAAAATGCAGAGAACTCCCTATCTTGAGTCTTTGGACTCAGTCTCGACTGAACAAATTCTATCCATGATCACTTCTGGAAAAAGAAAAGAGCTCATCCTTTCATCGGTTGACTCTCAGGCCAAGCCCCAGCCTAGCATAGGTTGGCAGCTTATGGACAAAATGGGGTATAGTTCGAGATCTGGGTTAGGTAAGGAAGAGCAAGGAATTCGAGAGCCTATCTTTGAAAATCCGACCATTGGGGAATTTAAATTGGGTTACCTACTAACCAAACCAACTGAGGAATCAAGAAAATGGAGTCTTTTGGATCACTTTGTGAAGGAAAATCAGAAGGTACTTAAGATACACTATCTTGAGGATGAGTTGAAAGATACAATCAATGAAGTTCAAAGAGAAGATGAAGAAGATTTCGCTACACAGCTGCTGTTCTATGAATCAACCACTCGACGAGAAGGAGCCTCCTTAGTGAGGGATGAACCGGCACCCGCCGCTTTCATTCCCTTCCTATTCCACACACCTTCCCTTCTCAGGCTTCTATCACTGGTCGTAGCACATTCCCCTGAGTGTTTTATACTTGGAGACTACGACCCCCAAAAGGAGAAAAAGTTTCACTCCCATGAGGAGCCAACATACTGGGGCAATTCTGTCATCATTGGGTCTCTGTCTCAAGGACCCACCTTTGCAACATGTCTGACTCACTCTCAGAGTCTTGTGCATAATCGCTTAGGGATTGGATAGCTTCCTCTTTATCTACGAGTTGTAAAGGTAAGTAAGTTCTTTCGTTTCTAGTTCAAGAGTTAGCAAATAAGTGTAAATATTTGAAAAATGTTTTTCTTTTACCCTTAAAAATCTCAAAATCTCAAAAAAATCGAATATCCAAAAAGCATCAAAACTATTTGCAAATATGCACATACTTCAATGAAAATGACAAAAAAAATCAGAAAAAGTACAAAATCCAACTGTCTGGTGACTGCAACGTAACCCCCTGTCTAGGTCTAGTTGCATGATAGATTGGGTTAACATTAAGGTTTGGGCTAAGGCTTTGGTCCACCAGAACCTTGGACGTGTCTACTTTACTTTCATACGGATCCCTATGATCACCATGAGATACACACACCTACACGTTTTTCAAAGAGAACATGTTTAAAATGAGTTCAAAGTCTTTAGTACACTGTCAAAATGCAACCTTTGCTCTTCGTCTCTCGACCGATCAGGACAGTCGATACCCTTAAACGGTCAAGCTCAGCAAACTGCGGTACCTCAACAACCCGATAGATGTAACCCCTCAAAAAAAAGGACCCAAAAATGAAATGTAAAGGACCAGAGCACGTGAAGAGAGCAGTGTCCCCGCAGGCGGAATATCAAATAACCCAAAAAAAAAGCATATAAAAGAAATACAAAAAAGAAAAAAGGGATTTAAGCAATCATACAAAAAAGCCTGGTCGTGACCGTGCCTGGCCATGAAATCTACCAAAGGCTTGAAAAGTCAAAATAGGGGCATCTAGGAGGTCCGAAAGGGGTCCGTTTTGTCACAGCTCGTCCTTTTAACGGTTTTGTCGATCCTCCTGTGAGGTTTGTCTCCAAAATTTCTTCACTTTTTCCCCTCAAGGTTTTAGCACGAGATAGCTATCTAAAGACCGAACATCATTTTAAATGGTTCATTTTTCAAAAATCATCACATGCTCACATGATCACAGAAGTCCAAAATGAGTAAAGAGTAATGTCAGTGTTTCTGGTGAACCAATTCCTTAGCCATAATCTCAAGACTTCGGGCTTAGGTCAATGCATGCGCGTCACCAATAGGTGCGACGACGTCTGATTTCGGGTCAGCGTCGCGCGGTTGACCGTTAGGGTTCCAAGGTGTTCCATCATATACCTTCTAGATTGTGAGGAAAGAGACCCGGGTCGAGCAAATCATTTACCTCGAAAATTTTTTTGGGCAAACTTGGTGGTCGGAAGCAACTGGGAGCCTAAGCATGGCATGACGATATTGTCATCAGTATGAGTCTTAGCCAGTCAAGGTTAGTTTGAAGAGTCTAGAGGCCCAAATCAATCTAGATGTGTGCTTAGGATACCTGGGAAGTTGAGTGTGCATTTCCCTTCCTTCATTCAATCAGGCTAAGTTTGGGCAGTCACCAGGTGGTCGGAATCAAAAACATGTTTCCGTTCATCACATACTCCTTAATATCCACCAGCATTTGCATATTTACTTGTCGCATCAATTTCAATACTCTTCCTTTTGTCTGGTTAGTTGGACACGGCCCCCCTATGCGAAGGCTAGGGAAAAGGTAGTTGCTCTTTTTTGGGCAAGGGGCCGAAAATAGATACTACTAACTATTTTCTCCTCATTATTGTGCATACAGGAAAATGATTCTATGTCCAAAAGGTGGACACTTTTGCTGTCGAGTCGAAGCCAAAAGCAGCCGGATTGGCATTCTACTTTGAGAATGGTCATATCTTCCGTGATGGCTTCGACTCGATAGGGACCTTTGTCCCTTGTTTCCTTGCAGCTTATCATTAAGATATTGTGGATCATTGATTATTTACATTTGCTGATGTGAGTTCTTGCAGTTGCAGGGAATCTGAAGCAAGTAGGATTGAAGATACAGGAGGCTAATAACTTTGGGCGTATAGACTCTGAGTTCCTCTTTAAACAAAACAATGAGGAGTCTATATTCTCCAAGTTATTCGATTAGCCAATAAATCCCTCCTGCTTGCATTAGGAATTTGCTTTTCAATTTTAAACCAGCATGCATTTGCATAAGCATCTATCCTCGCCCTAGGGGCAATGACCATAATTTATCATTCTGCTTAACCCATTGTTGATTTGTGAGTTTAGCGATCGCTCGTTAGCCCTTTGAATTGCAAGACCTCATCCTTTTTCAATATGTGTGCTTGAGATTCTCTCACGTAGCGATCACATGATGCGCCAGGCCACCGCGCGCCCGTTGTGTCGAGAGTTCTTCAAGTCACACTCCTACATCTTTCATGCTTGAGATCCCCTTGGGCCAGATCGTTGCATCCTGGTGCACCAAAGCCTCGCGGTTCCAGCACCCGAGGGTCCCACGGATTGTGATTCTCTAGTCTGAATTTGGTTTCTCTTCTCAGTCACCTTTGCAATTCGAATAGCTAGCTCTCATGCATTTGCCGCGCTCTCATACCACCTTTGGATACAGCTCATCCCTTCTTGGGCCGTCCAAAATCAGTTTTGATTTCCGGAACACCTATTTATCATTCCGTTCCACTCCACTGCAAAACAGGTGTCCTGGAGGGGCATTTGTAGACACCGATTTTGGACCACCCTTTTGGTCATGAACCCCATCCATCATTAGCCCATCGTCACCAAACCCCTCATCTTAGCCATCTCAGCCCACTAATAACCAGGCCCATTAACCAATCCCGACTCTAGCCACCTTTTCGTGGAAGGCCAGCCAGTCCGCCTTCCACCATCCTTCGAAGGCCAGCCAGTCCGCCTTCCACCACCCTTCGAAGGCCACCCCTTGCCTTCCACCATCCTTCGAAGGCCAGCCAGTCCGCCTTCCACCATCCTTCGAAGGCCAGCCAGTCCACCTTCCACCACCCTTCGAAGGCCACCCATTGCCTTCCACCACCCTTCGAAGGCCAGCCAGCCCGCCTTCCACCACCCTTCGAAGGCCAACCAATCCGCCTTCCACCGTCCTTCGAAGGCCAGCCAGCCCGCCTTCCACCACCCTTCGAAGGCCAGCCAGTCTGCCTTCCACCGTCCTTCGAAGGCCAGCCAGCCCGCCTTCCACCGTCCTTCGAAGGCCACCCCTTGCCTTCCACCATCCTTCGAAGGCCAGCCAGTCCGCCTTCCACCATCCTTTGAAGGCCAGTCAGTCCGCCTTCCACCATCCTTCGAAGGACAACCTATCCCCCTTCCACCACCCTTCAAAGGCCACCCCTTGCCTTCCACCACCCTTCGAAGGCCAACCGGGCAGCCTTCCACCTCTTCGTGGAAGGCCAGCTACCTGGCCTTCCACGGAATTGGAAGGCAGGATAGTTGGCCGTCCACTCCCCTAACTTCCATCTTGACTTCGTCTTCTCACGATCTCCTCTACTCGCCGCCCTCACCCCCACTACTCCGATCACTCCCCACTCCGGCGACTGCCGCGCGTACCACCTCCGATCCTTGACCACTTCCCATTGGCTCCAGGATGATTTATAGGGACTTAGACCCCTATTTTCTCCTATTTTCCCTTCACCTATTTAAACCCCCCATATCCTCTCGAGTAAGGGGGTTAAGGGGTTTTTTGGTTGGAGGGATTCAGAGGAGGTTGGCAAGTGAGTCGGCTTTGAGGAGTTGAGCGGGCAAGGAGTCAGAGAGCTTCAGGAGGAACTTCAAGAGGAATCCTTCGCACTCCAAATGGGCTTGTCTTCTTAACCCTCTCTTACTTTTCTCCTTTTCACTTCATTGCATTCCCACTTTCCATCCAATCCATAACGTTTCCCTCTCTCACTCTTCTTTCCACTTTCAACACATCACTTCACTTTTCACACACGAGCACCCCCCATCTGCATGCATGCATGTTAGGATAACTTAGCACCCTTTACTCCCAGAGGTTTCTAACAAAAAACAGGAGGTGGGTGGCCATAACATATGGTCACCTTCCCTCCCCAAACACCCATCCGGTGCGTCTCCCTCCAATTCTAGTTAATTTTTATATTTTTATGGATAGATTCTACATGTCACAGTTCTAATCGGGTCATTTTTTCTCTCTTGTCTCGTCTTTTCTTTTCAGGGGCCCTTACCACATCCTGCTCCTCTGGCCGGCCGGAGGAAGAGAAGGGGAAACCACCATCTCCCGCTCCCTCAGAACGCGATCACTCTTACAATCCTGCGGAGCACAGGGACCGTAAGGTAATGCTCCTGGCGATCACACCTTAATTTCTAACCCTCCTAAATCGCCGCAGTGCTAAGACGAACGGAGAAGCCCTCGCCCGAAGCCCGCAGCAGCGGCGGGGGACGTTCCAGGCGCCTACAGAGGTGAAGAAGTACATATCCGCCTTGAAGGCGAGAAGACCACAACAGCAGCAGCATCAGCAACAACCAAGAGCACCGGCGCAGGCAGCGGCACCGCCAAATATGGGTATAGTGCAAAACCCACTCCCGGAGCACTAGAACTAGAACAAGAACCAAGTTGCCCCTATTTTGACAAGTAGCCGGTCTGAGGCTAATCGAGGGCAACAGTGGAAGATAGAGGACTCTTCCTCTATTTATTCAACGGGTCATACTTCGAGTACCGCAGAACAACCACCACGCCGCACCCTCCATATACCTAGACCACAACCCGTTACCATTACCCCTATACCAACACCCGCGTTTCACTCACCCGCACCCACTAACCCATTACCACCGCCCACTTTCCTCAAACCCATTACTCTCCACGCCACTACGCCTCCATTAAACAACCCCCCGCAAGCCAATTACGCACCCCCCATGCCATCCAAACCACTACTCCGCGTACCATTCCCTACATCACCCATTACCACTACCGCTTACCCAGATACTATACAGCCGTCTAAACCTCTACTCCGCATGCCATTCCCCACTCCATCCGCACCAGCCAACTACCCTTCCACCATCCAACCATCTAGGCCTCTCATTCGTACCATGCCACCACCAACTAACCCCACGCCATCACCCATATACCAACCCTCCACACCATCCGCACCATCCACTAACCTTGCGGTGCTCAAGTTATCATCCGGCCCTTCCACAACTGAAGAACATGCGCTCCGGAGTGGGAGGATTTTCAACAAAGTCTTTCCTCAATCGACAGTCAGAGACAGCCCATCATAGCCGCCGGAAGAAGCACACAATGATGAGAGTGCACTAGGCACTCAATACGATATGTTGAAACATCTTGACAGAACACCGGCACGAATCTCCGTGCTTGAATTGATAAAAAGATCGAAGATCCATCAAGAAGCTCTGATGTAATATTTACAAAAGGTGATGGTCAACGAAGACGTGCTGGTAGAGATGATCGCCGCACTACTAGTTCCTTAGGGGGATCAGCCCTCTATCTCATTCCATGTCTCGGAACTAGCACCACCAGCAACCAGAAGCATGACTCTAAGCATTACGGTTAATATCTGCAAGAAGGCCGTAGATGCATGTCTGGTCGACACAGGGGCTTCAATTAATGTCTTGCCTCCGAAGACCCTTGAGTTGTGCGGTATACCCAAAGAAAAATGGCTGCCTAGCCCTATCTCTATTACAACTTATGATAATTCCACCCGTTCCCCTCTGGGAATGGTCTATTTGAAAGTGGAGTTAGGCCTTGTGTGTAACGACCCGCCATCCTATGACCGGAGACCCGATCACTAAATGGATGTCGGCCCATTAACTACGGGTTCACACCCGGATCTCACACAACACGTCTGGAGGAGTAAGTGCTAAACGAGGCTAAATATAACAATCACACGGACTACAAAGGTAAGTAAGTACGCAGGGAAGAAAATAACAATGTCCGTATACAGTCCAACAATAATTACATGTCCAACGATAATTAAATAAGTACAGGCAGAAGGAAAGTACAACAACATCGGGGCATACCCCGGAACTAAGACAGCTGCTGGTCCGCACACCAAGAAGACACCACGCTACCGCTGCGCCTCGAAGTCCACACCTGAAACCGCAGGGAGTGAGCCACACCAGAACTGGGCTCAGTAGGGATCATCCGATCCCCTGCCTCCCACTCACGCACCCACAAGTGAAGCAACAGTAATATATAGAACAGTCAAGTAAAGCAGTAAACACAACAGGCAACCCCGGTACGAAACGTACGACAAACAGTGTAGCAGGAACAACTCTGAGTGACCCGAAGAACCCAACACAGAGTCACGTCTCACGACCGAAGTCCACAAGGCGACTAAACCACACAGTCGACCGAAGTCAAACGTCGCCTCCCAACACTACCACCACTGCTCACGCCTGTCCACCCCTATAGTGTTCCGGGGCACTGTAGGGTGAGGCAGTGAGCTAAACTAGGACTAGCTGGACTCAGTGTACCGCCACTGCCAGCTACGTGTGCACACAAGCAGTCTAGACTACTGTCCTACCGTCCGGATTGCCTCCACGCTAGGCCTCAGCGCTTCAGGAGGGCCCTGGGGACCGGCGAACCCCCGTCAAGCCGAAGCTATAGGAACTACCCACAAACCCAACTCTCCCGGGCTGCGTCAGGCCAAGGGCTAAGGGTACCACTCGTAACCTTGATCAAAGGTCACATCAGGCCCAATGGCTAAAGGGTAAACCAACTCCCACCAGTAACACCACCAGCTCTACAGCAAGAAACACGCCGGAAGCTGTCACGACAAACAAAGGAAACCCCGACCTGCTGAGGACAAACAGCGATCCCACGGATTAGCACACCGGCTACTCCGGCCCGTCGGCTCAAGGCGATCCTGCTTCCCTTCAGCTAAAGGTAAAACACACATGTACCCCTTCTCCCACCAGTACAGCTCACAGACACCATGGCCCTTCTCCCATCGGCCCATGGTGACAGAGTAAACCACAGTCATATGAATACAAACGCATATATAACATGATTCTATTCGCACAGTAAACCCCAGTCTCAACGTACAGTTAAAGCACACACACACACTCGCACACAGATGATGTAATTCCATTCACGCAGAAGCCCTCCGTCTCAGTATACAGCCCAAAGCATGCATTAAAACCATCCCGCAGTGAAACGCATGCTAAAAACCAGAGTTATTCATTCCTGGCTTGAATCGCGTCGACCGAGGTCGACGCCATTCAAGCTCCATAGACGGGTTTGCTAAAAGCCGGATTATCTCCTTAAAACGCGTCCACCATCGAAGTCGCCATTTAAAACGCGTCAAGGTGTCTTGACGCCATTCAACCCAGAAATCCAGATTGCAGAACCCTTAAAAGGGGCAATTCCCGCCTAAATGGCGTCATGGTGGCTCGACGTCCTTCTAAAAGGCGTCGACCACACATGACGTCATTTAGCACCAGCACCCCTCGAACAGCGGGGGTTTCCTGCCCTGAAACGCGTCGCACTGGCCCGACGTCCTTTTAAAAGGCGTCGACCAAGTACGACGCCTTTCAGTGCCAGGAACCAGGTTCCCTGGTTCGAACCGAGGGTTCCTCCCTTGAACCCCAAGCCCCCGAAAAAGCCCCAAAACAAGAAGGAGAGGAAGAGGAACTCAACCACCATATGCATACGACAAATCCACGATCACACGCACGCCGAATCCCACAAGTAAACCCCCTAAACATGCTCAATCTATCCCCCAAACACCACAAGATACGCCAAGCAAACCACGTGCAACACGCGCAAGGTTCGTCCCCCTACCGGTTCTTGAACTCCGCCAAGCTCCGTGCCGCCGTTCCGCCGCACCGCACACCGCCGCCGGTACCCTCGAGGACGCCGCCACTCCGCCGGGACGTCGGCCGCCGTCCGGAGAGTGGAACACCGCGAAGGAAGTGGTGGAGGTAGAGGTGAGAGGTAAGGTGGTGTTGGAGTGGTGGAAGAGGAAGAAGAGGAAGGGAGGGGGAGGAAGAGCGTCGGAGAGGGCGAAGAGGGCGAGGAGAGAGAGAGTGAAGGTGAGAATGAGGGAAAGAAGGGGAGGCTCGCGGGGTCTATCCGAAACAAGATAAAACGCGTCGATCGAGGCAGACGCCTATCAGTCTGACGGGACAGCCGTACAGACACCGCTCTGAAACGCGTCGCCCACCGTGGACGCCGTTCAGACGATGTGACAGGCCGTACTGACAACGCCCTGGCGCCATGCCCTGACATTACAGATGTCGCAGTCTGAAACGCGTCGACCCACCTGGACGCCGTTCAGACAAATCTGACAGGGGCCGTACTCTCGCGGCCCGAAAACTGCCCACGTGGTGCAACAACCAGCAACCTAAATGGCGTCCACACACCCTGACGCCTTTTGAAAGGCGTCGACGAGCGATGATGCCATTCAGCCAGAAATCACAAGACCCCACAGGGTCCAAACCAGGGGATCCGGCCCGATCCCGACCCGAAAACCGAACCCGAAACCTCAGTCCTTACATTGTGTGTCATGCCGAGGTCGAATTTCACATTTTGGAAATCGATCCTTCTTTAAATGCTATTTTGGGTCGTTCTTATATAAAAATCCTTGAGGCGATTCCCTCTACGAATCATCAGTACCTCAAATTTCCCTACAAAAAACGAATCATTAAAGTTACGAGCATGCCGATCCTTGCTGCTGCTCACTCCTTGAATGTCAAACCAACTTCTTCACCTAGCCGACAACCTTTCCTGTCGGTATTACAGGTCTACCATCCGGTAGCTGATCCTTTAAAAGCTGCCACTCTTACTCCTTATCCACTGAATGCCATAAAGCGGGGGAACTGCATGAGAACCCCTGGATGGAAAATAATGATGAAGAGTGGTTATCAGCTTGAAAAAGGCCTAGGCACACAATTACAAGGCAGAACCACGCTCATCAAGGACGACCGAAGGACACCTGGAAATGGCCTGGGCTATAGGCCAAGAAAAGTGAAACATGACATGACTCAGCAGGAAGAGAATGAAGACGGCCAAAAGGTCTGGGAGACAATGTCTACTCCCTGCAAAGAAGGTCGGGACCCCTTAACATGGACTATATACACACATTTTGTCAAGGGGCCCATAATCAGTCACGACAATACGGTGGTCATTACTTCATGTTTTGACCTACATGATATACATGGAAGAGACCTGGCCAGACATTGTTCAGAATTGCTCACGTACCAGTCCTTGGAGGCTCTGCGGCCAATGAAAAGGAGGAAATTTCAAGACCCTGAGTGTGAATGGTACAGATGGTTTAACTTAAGGGATATGTATATTACATTAAATAGACTGTTTCTTGATCCCTCAGAACCTAAGTGGCCGCCACAAATAGATGAACTGATTGAAGGGCCTGGTGCCATTTTCGACAAAAGAATACTGCTGTCTGAGGAAACAGATGAAGGGGAGCCAGATGACCCCGATGAAACTGGTTATACCACGGATATTCTCTGGAGGGGGACTTATCCTTCTCACATTCTTACACTTCACACCTTGTTCCGCACTCTGCTTCTGACCCCGACTTGGTCGCGGGTCATTACTGAAGATATTCCACGGGCTCCGCCCGTCATGATCACTCTGTCCCCATGGGACTTCATTCCTCAACCTCCTCTCGATCCAGAGAGGATTTATGATTTAATCTGGGACATACTGCTATATGATCCCCCCAACCCTTTGGCCTTGGTGCCACTTCCTCCATCCCATTCTCCTCCTATTCACCTTCATTCTTGTTTTATGTTTAATTCATCTTTTCTCCAAAAAAAAACGCCAATTTGGCAACAAGTTTCTTCCAGATCCTCATTGAGGAAACTTCCTACTTGTCCGATCGTACCCCATCGCGCAGGTCTTTCGGTCAAGATTCTCTTCTAGATCTACTCTGCCCCTCCTATCGGGAGGATTCTCCTGTATTTCCGTCTGTATCCTATAATCTTCATTCTACTACGTCCTCATTAGGTCAAGATAAGGAGTCTAGTGAAGTTAGGAAGTCTAGTTCTAGGCAGGTTAGTCAGGTTGGGAAGTCTAGAAAATCTAAGGGTAAACAAATTCCAGATAGATACCTCCAGGATTTAGCTGATAAATGCCTTTCGTACTCTATGATCCCTTAGCTTTTAGTGAATCCTATTCAGATGCCAGAAGATTGTATAGATGATGAGTCGGTTAATGATGGATATGGGGTGTATGAGTTGATACATGAAAAAGACCCCATTGTTGAAGATGAGGAAGATGACGAGGACGCAGCTGAGGCATATGCCAGTGGAGTGAAAAGATTCGATGAACCCTCAGCTGCCATGAAGTGCCCACCAAAGAGATCAATCTAGGGACTGAAGACGAACCTAAGGTTGTCATCGTTAGCAAGAATCTTTCTGAAGAGGACGAGAAGGCAATGGTACAAGTTCTTAAGGACTATAAGGACACTTTCGCCTGGAGTTATGAGGATATGCCGGGGTTAGACTCATCACTAGTAGAACACAGGTTGACATTAAAGGATGGAGCTAGCCCGGTTAAACAGAAGTTAAGGCGATTCCACCCAAAAATGGCTCTAAAGATGAAGGAAGTGGTCGATAAGTTACGTAAAATCAAATTCATTAGAGTTGTCCTCTACCCACAATGGGTGGCCAACATAGTCCCAATTATGAAGAAAAATGAGAAGGTCAGAATTTGTATTGACTTCCGAGATTTGAACCGGGCGTGTCCTGATGATTTTCCATTGCCTCACATTGATGTACTCATCGATAATACTGCTGGCTATGAAACTTTATTATTTATGGATGGATTTTCAGGAAATAATCAGATCAAATTGGCAGAAGAAGATCAGGAAAAGATATCATTCACTACACCTTGGGGAACATACTGCTATGTCGTCATGCCATTTGGATTAAAGAATGTTGGAGCCACTTATCAAAGGGCTATGATGGCAATATTTCACGACATGATGCATATCGATCTAGAAGTGTATGTGGATGACTTGTTGGTGAAATCTAAGACTAAGGCTGAGCATGCCAAAGTTTTGGCAAGAGTATTAGAAACATCAAGGGAATACCAGTTGAAGATGAACCCTAAAAAATGTGTATTCGGGGTATCCTCAGGAAAATTACTTAGATTCATTGTCAGTAAACAGGGAATTGAGATCGATCCCAACAAGGCGAAGGCTATTAGAGAAATGCCACCTCCCAAGAATTTGAAAGAGTTAAGAGGATTAATCGGGAGGTTGCAATTTATTCGCTGTTTTGTCTCCCAGCACTCACAAAGGTGTAAGCCGTTCTACGAGCTTACCAAGCCGGGAGTCAAATTCGATTGGGACGATAAGTGTCAGGAGGCATTCGAAGGATTAAAGAATTATTTGGCAAGTCCTCCTGTTTTGAGACCACCATCCCCATGCAGTGGGGGCCGTCCTAGCATAAGAGGATGAAGAAGGAAAGGAGAGGGCAGCCTACTATCTCTCTAAACTTCTCAACCCCCCTGAACAGAGATACACGGCGATGGAGAAAACATGTGCAGCATTGGTCTGAGTTGTTCAGAAATTGAAGCATTACTTTCTAACCCATGAAGTCCATCTTATCGCTAGGATGAATCCGATTAAGTTTCTTCTTGAGAAATCTGTCCTTACTGACAGGTTAGCAAGATGGCAAAGCTTTCTATCTCAATTTGATATCACTTACATTCAGCAGAAAGCGATCAAAGGCTATGCCATAGCAGAACATCTTGCTCATCACCCCCTTCCTTGTTTTGATCCAGTCCGATCGGAGTTTCCAGATGAGGAACTGATGTCCATAGACCAAATCAGAGATGACATGTGGACTCTGCATTTTGACGAAGCTCTGAATTCCCATGGAAAGGGGATTGGCATTGTTTTGTTATCACCTGAAGGTGTCACTATTTCACAAGCCTTTCAGCTTTACTTTCCAGTCACTAACAATATAGCTGAATATGAGGCATTCCTTGCTGGCCTCGAGGCTGCTCATCTCTATGGTGCCACCAAACTCAGAATTGTAGGTGATAGCCAATTGATTCTTCGCCAGGTGTTAACCAAATATTGAACTCTTGATCGCAAACTGAAGCCTTATCAAGAACTTACTTCTGTTTATGCAAAGCTTTTCACAAAGTTGATCTTCATCCATGCTCCTAGGAATCAGAACATCTTAGCTGACGCTCTAGTTTCACTAGCATCGTCTCTTAATTTTCCAATCAGCAGACAATCCGAGTCGATCATAGTTCATAGGCGTCTTTCACCCGCCGTGAAAGACCCTTCATTCCTTAGGACTAAGGAGAAGCTGCTGAAGAAAGTCAAAGATGAAAATATTGTGGAAAAGAGAGAGATTATGTTAATGGAGCTGTTAGAAGAGATGGATGATGAACAAAAACCATGGTACTATGAAATTGCTAAATATTGTGGAGATCAATCATATCCTGAGGAAGCCACAACTGAGGAGAAAAAGGCTATCAGGAGAGTTGCTCAAAGATACACCCTAGTTGGAGGAGCATTATACAAAAGGGGTTTTGATGGAGTTCTTTTAAGATGTTTAGACGAAGATGAGCTTTGGAAGGTTATGGAAGGAGCTCATACTAGAGTTTGTGGGGGCCATGTTAATGGACAGATGTTAGCAAAGAAAATCCTTAGGCAAGGATTTTATTGGCCAACCATGGAAGAAGATTGTGTAGGATATGTCCGTAGGTGTGCTAAGTGTCAACTTCACGCTGATAAGATTCATTCTCCTGCTTCTTTACTCCATCCTGTTTCCTCTCCATGGCCTTTTTCCATGTGGGCTTTCGATATCATTGGACCCCTTGGTAATCCTGATTCCGGCATTAAGCAAAAGTCCTTCATCGTCACGGCAACGGAATACTTCACCAAGTGGGCGGAAGTTGAAGCATACACAGAAGTCAAAGCATCAACCGTCTGCAAGTTCATCATGAAGAATATCATCACCAGATTTGGAATTCCAAGCACCATCGTCACCGACAATGGACCGCAGTTCGTGTCACAGGAACTGAAAGACCTCTGCAACAGGTACAAAATTGCATTGCATCATTCGTCTCCTTATTATCTGCAAGGCAATGGCCAAGCAGAGGCAACTAACAAGACTTTGATAAAAATCATGAAAAAGACGTGCAAGTCTAATAAATTTACAGATTGGCCGAAAAAATTGATTGAGGCTCTATGGGCCTACTGAACTTCAATCCGCACGCCCACCGGGCAGACTCCTTATTCCTTAACATTTGGAATGGAGGCGGTAGTTCCATACGAGATCCTTATACCATCATTAAGAGTACAATTGAATAAGGAATTTTTCATTGATGAACACCGTTCAACACTCCTTGCTCAATTGGAGCTCTTAGACAAGAAAAGATGGTCAGTTGCTAATCATGCAAGAGTTTATCAAAATAGATTAGCACGTTTTTATCAAAAGAAAGTCATTGAACGTAAGTTCAAAGTTGGTGAAATGATTGTCAAAAGAATCTTTGTAAAACCTAGTGGTCCGCGTTCTAAGCTCCAACCCAATTGAGAAGGACCTTATGTTGTGTCACATGCTTTTTCTGGTAACGCTTATCGTCTAGTTAATGAAGAAGGGGAAGAGTTAACTCACTCCTGGAATGGTCTGTATCTTAAGAAATACTACCCTTAGGTTAAAGAGTCGATCGGCTTGGTGCAGAGACCAATGGAATCAGAAAATTTAGAAACTCAAATTTCCTCATCAATCTGAATAATTTAATTCAAACACATTACTACACACACTGACACGTTTGATTCGTGAGTAACAAGAGATGCCGAAAGCTTGACTGAAAGTGTAAAGTGCAAATCATTCTTTTCAAACAAAATTCTGTTTTTACACTCGGCCCATGATGTCGGAATGAGGCTTAGAATAGATTACCAAGAATACCCGCCATCTTAGTAGGACGCCGTCATAAAAAAAAAAAAAGGGGGGGGGGGGGGGGGGGGAGATCCGTCTCTAGAAAAGAAAAGAAAAGCAAAAGGCAAAAGCCAAATGTCAAATCAGAAGGCCATTACACTACAAACATTACATTAAGGCCATGAAACGAAATAAAAGGGAACGCAAGGTCGATAAATACGCCGGAAAGAAAATGACCGAACCCCAACATATATTAGGGCAAGAACGGAACATCTTTTTAGGTCTCCGGAACCTTCTCGTGGGCTTTCTAAACTAATTCTTCCTTTCTTTCTAAAGAGGCGTACTTCAAACTTAAGGAACGGCCTAGATTCACTAAGGATCAAATTATCAAATGGGATCACGAATGGAAATACAAGTTCAAACACGATGGGTCTAAGTTAGATTATTGAAGAACAATTTGGGAATTGAGTTAATAGATGAATATGATATTTTGATCTAAGTACCATGCTGGTCTTTTAATTTGCACCATATTTCAAAAATTCAAAAAAATACATATTTCAAAAAAAAATCAAAAAAGTACATATTCCAAAAATATAAAAAAAAGGTACATATTTCAAAATCCAAAAATATATATACTCCAAAACCCAAACAAAATGAAAATTTTAAAACAACAAAAATATTTCAATTAGCATCTGCTTATCGCATTTAGTGTTTCATTCCTTTTATTTTCAGTGAGCATCTGTCTGCTTGCATGTTGCATTTTGCTTACAGTTTGATTATTCATGTTACCTTCGTTAATAAAGGCTATGCCCCTTGACCCTTCTGCAAAGGAAAAGATTGATTGATCGGTTATTTGACTGAGCAAGGGGATAAACCTAAATAGATACTTAACCTGTTTGTTAAGTAATGTGCAGGACACAGGACAAACATGTGGGACACGAAGCTGAAAGCAAAAATTTCATATATATATAAAAAAGGTGTTTGTACATGATACACAAAAGAAGAAAAGTACATATGCAGCTCTCATGGCTGACTCTCCCCTGCCCCTTCGTCAAGCTGGCTCTGAGCCTCATCAGGGGCGTCTGATGCCGGTCCTCGACTGGGCAGAGGTGGTGGTCCCATCAGACTCAGACCAGCCTGGCCCGATGATATGGCTATGCTCGTGATGAACGCACTCCTGTGGCCCCTTTCTTGCGCTCGCTGGCGGGCACGTCGATAGCACTCCTCTACGCTGCGTCGCTCATGCTCCGCGACACCAAGCTGGACTCGGAGTGAAGTCACCTCGGCATCGACTCGCTGCCGCTCTTGCCGTTCCCACTCTCGATCCTCGGTAAGCATTTCCAGACGAATCTGGAGGCGTGTCAGCTCACGAGGAAGATCGTCGCTGGAGAGGTGTGCCAACTAATCCTCTAAGGCTCGGATACGCACAGCATCAGCCTTGGCACGAGCAGCCGCTGCATGAGAATGCTCCAACTCCGCTTTAGCCCTCTGAAGGGCCTCCTGAAGCTCAGCAACCTGCAGAAGAAGATATTGTTAGTCCAAGGCAATCAAGCGATCAAAATCAAATTCAGAAAAGAAAAGGATAGAACTTACTCGAGCGGCACGATCCTCCTCTACAAGAGAAGCCCGGTGGATGGTTGAGGCGAGTTGACCTTGGAGATCGGCCAAGGCAGCCTTATGAGCAGCCGGGTATGAGGAAGATGAAGCTCCGTAAGTGGGAGGAGCCGCCTGGGTGTAGACGGCTCGCTGCACCAAAAGACAACCGTCAGTGGTCAATTGTCAAAACAGATTAATTAATTGAAACATTCATAAGCATGCATACATACCAGGTCAAATAGCTCCTTTTGGACTTGCTCCAGCTGGGCCTTCGCATCATGTAGGCGGGCCCAGAGGTCGATGATGACCGCATCTCACGCATCCTGCATACCACACATATATACATTCATCCATAGATATAAATTAAGATAATAATAAAATGAAAGACGCATAAATCATACTTACATCGAGTGGTCGGAGGAGCCGTAGCTGATCGGCGTAATGGGCCCGGTATTGCTGGAGGTAGGCGGTACTATCCTCCGCGTGGGACTCCACCCGAACGCCTTGGCGGTGCCAATCATCGTACTGCTCCGGGAACTTGGCACGCCAATCTGTGAGGGCCTACTTGCCCCTCATGCTCCTCCCGACGCCCTCCGGGACCTCTTCGTCAATCCACTCATGGTGGAGGCCCAGGGTCCTCATGACGAGCCGGAGGCGGAGGGGCTCGATCTCGTTCAGGTAGTGGAGCCACATCTACCTGCCGAACCTCCTCCGGCCAGCCGTCACCCACAGCTGACCCTCCTCACCTATACCCAGGTAGGGGCGCTAGATCACCTGCATACAGGTTAGATGCATTCATATAAACTTACATTTAATAAATGAAAGATTGCATTTAATAAACAAGATTGAACAAATTAAAAACTCACCAAAAGCTCCGGGTAATCGAGGAACTGACGGCGGAGGGCCGTCAGCTGGTGGTGCTGTGGCGCCGTGTCCCCTATTGGCTGCCAGCGGCAGGCCAACGGAATGGCACCCGGTCTTACTATCCTCGCTCGGCCGAGCGGGAAGTAGTGGTAACTCCAAACTTGCATACATGAACATATAGGTTAGAAAAAGCATCATATCATTGCAAATCATGAACAAATAATAAAACAATTTAATACCTGGAGAAATGGCGAGAAGCCGCTGAGGTGGGCCAGGAGGGCCGCACCCCATGCATAATCATGCAAACTATCTAAGTCATCTAGCAAATGAAGAAACCTACAGCGGATATGGTCGCTCTTCGTACCGAAGAGCAACCGACCGAAGAAAAAGACGAGGAAGACTCGAAGCTGTCTATCTACCTCCTCCCCCTGACTAGGGTCACTACAATATACAGAGGAAGATGACTCTGCTAGTCTACTCCTAAACTCCTCCCGGGTCTCGTCAGACCGACGCCGGGGCTCAACTAGTCCTAAGGCAGCCTCTACCTCTACCCTAGGGACCATCCTAGACTCCCTACCTAGGCTAGATACCTCTATGCCTAGTAAGGCCTCTGCCAATCCTCGGTAGTCAGGGTAAGTCACCCCGCTCACTGGTCGGCCCTCTACCCTCAGACCAGTGATCCTGGCCACATCCTCTAAAGTGGGGATCATGTGTCCCCAAGGCATTAGGAAAGCTCTGCTTTCCGCATGCTACCTCTCCCGTAGCGCCTGCAGGAGGACCAAATCAAGCCAAAATGGCTCGATCTCAAGAATCTCGCCGAACCCCATCCGGCGCAGGCGCGTCTTCTGGAAGTCCGGGAGTCCCCGGTAGGCTCCTATCACTAGATCCCAGGAGATGCGAGCCCTCATCGTCCCCTGCAAATGAGAACAAGAAGACTTCATCAGTTAGTGGACTTAATAAATCAATAAAAAGTTCTGTTTAAAAGGCGTCGAGACATGTAGACGTCCATTGAAAGACGTCCACTACCCCTGACGTCTTTTGAACCCATTTCTGTTCTATTTAAAAATGCAATTTCTGTTTAAATGGCGTTGGACCATGGCGACGCCCTTTGAAAGGCGTCACCTGGTCTAGACGCCATTCAAACCCGATTTCGGGTTCTTCCAAAGAATCCCTTTCCTCCCCTCTTTCCTCCATTCCATTCAAACCATAGAAAACTTACCAGGTGGAGGTTGCCCTCCCCTCCTTCTTCCTCGGCTATAGGCGCCGGAGGAGCCTCTTCCTCCTCTAAAAAGGCCTCCACCGCGGCAAGCTCGGCCGGCACCTCTTCTTCCTCCCTCATCGAGGTCCGTCGGCGCTTCACGATGGCCTTGGCCTTGTGGGATCACTCACCGTGCTTCATGGACTTGAGAGAGAGAGTTTGCAAGAGGGAGAGAGCGGGGAAGATCGCCGGTGATCGCCGGAGAAGAGTGAGGAGAGAGAAAAAGTTTGAGCAAATGAGGAAGAAAGGGGTCTTCGTAGGTTATGTTTGGAGAAGATGAATCACGTCGAGGCACATCGACGCCATTCAGGGCGCATAAACTGAGGCGGCAAAGCCAGGTGTTTGAAATTGAGTAAAAGGCGTCTATACATAACGACGCTTTTCAGTTTAAACCGCCAATTCTGGTCAGAACAGTACAAGGCATGATGATGAAAAGCGTCCACATCTCATGACGTTTTTCAGTGGATTAATCACAGAATTAATGGCGAAGTTCTGGAGAAAAGCAATAGAGAGGGCTGAAAGACGTCTACACTTGTAGACGCGTGTTAAGCATTAATCTTTGATTTTGGAGATAAAGACGTCTACACTTGTAGACGCGTCTTAAGGATTAATCTTTGTTGTTTTGAATGACAGGCGTCTACACATATGGACACGTTTTAAGGGTATTTCAGGAATTTAAGGATTAATCTTTAATTCTGGAGAGAGATATTTTGAATGAACGACGTCTACACTTCTGGACGCGTTTTAAGCTTAATTCGGAATTTTAAGGATTAATCTCTGATTTTTGGAAAATGAATTATGGTTGAAAGGCGTCTTTCTGAGTGGACGCGTTTTGTATTAAGTAAACCCGAACTGTCATATTTTAAGGAAAAATCTAGTTTTTATTCAAAGAAAAATCGTGGACAAGTCACAGAAGATTGAGGATGGATTTCAAGACATAAAAGAACAATTCTTTATTTAATAAATTCTTTATTACATCAAGAAAAGAAAAGAAAAAGAGAACATTCAAGGAAGAAATTCCCGAAGTCTCAGTATATATGGGACATATAATCCTCTATCTGTTTCTCGAGAGGATTTTACACTATGATTGAAGCTAATATTCCACAAAGTGACTATAAGTTCAGTAGCTTCATAATCTTCATCGGATTCCAAGGCACGCTTCTGAATTGGAGATGTATGAGAAAATTCAGGGAATTCATGGCGAGGCAAGCTGAGCTGAGTAAAGTAGCGATGAGGATTGTACAGCACGAACTCAGTAGCCCCGATCAGCTTAAGTTCTACTCCTGCTGCACAACATACTCGAATGGGCTTTCCTAAAAGTGCAAGTGGAGAAGACTTAAACCCATTTGCTGACATTTTCCTCAGATAATCTCTCCAGTCAGCTCGAGTCTTGAGTTTTGGCACTCGATTGATCATCTTCTCATTGAATTTCACAATGTTGGAAATATGGAAGATCGGACTATTCAGATAGATTTGAGACGGTCTTGCTAAATTCCTCGTGTGATATTCAAACTTGAAGTGCAAATCGACCTATAGAGCGAAGAGCAGCATGCACCTATAGGGAGGTTGACCTGTGGAGCGCTGCAGAGAGCCCACTGTAGAGATAAGCTAGAATCACAGTGTTGATGTGTTTTCCCTCAAAGATCTCGCAGATCGCACTGACTTGATCATCTTCAAGGATGTTGTCTTGAGTAGGAAAGAACAGAGCTCCGACGAGGCATGTGGTGAAAGCTTTCGTCACGTTCTCAGCGTCATCTTCTCTCATATCTTCAATCTCGTACAAAGTCCACTCTGCAAGCTTAGCATGGTTAATTCCTTTCTTGGTGAGGCACCCTTTAACTTGTTTTGGGCCCTTCATGATTTTCATCAACAATTGTTGACCAGTGATCTTTTCCCTCATCAAAGCCATCTTGTTCTGGATCACTTCATTGTCTCCGCACAATTTGATTTTGGGAAGGCCCAATAAGAGTTCAACCTCCTCTAGAAGAATAGTGCACTCAAAATCGGAAAAAATGAAGGTATGGGTTTGAGGATGCCATAACTCAATCAAAGCACCCATAGCCGCCTAATCCACGTTTGGACTCTTGTAATGCTTCGCATGGACCACTAGGCCTTGGATGTTCTACTTGGAAATAAAAGATTGCATAGAGATTTTGGTACTCTTAGCAAGCTTTCGAATCCAAGGGAGAGCGGTGAATTTCCTTGGACCGAGAAACATAGGATACGCCTAGAAAAATAGAAGGGAGGATCACTTGAAGAACTTGAAGAACGTGAAGAACATGGAATTGAAGAAGAAAAGCATTGAAGGGAAAAATGATCAACTTACTTGGAGGTTAGGATCTCTTCCACTTAGATGATTCTCCACGTCGGAGAGCTTCTCCAGCATCCTTCTCATCCTCTTGCTTGAAGAACCCATCTTGTTTTCGAGCTTTTCCTTCTTGAAGCTTTGAAAACCTTGAAAATTCCTTGAACTTTGAAAAAAAACTCTAACTTTGATCTCTAGATTGTGTTAGGATTGCCTTGAAACAAGTTAATGAAGTTTATATAGAAAGAATTGCGATCTTAGGAAGGCTTTTCCGGATTGGAAAAGGCATAAGCATGGGAAGAGTTGGAATCCGAGTAAAGATCAGTCAGAACCTGTTTCTGCGACTGAAAAGGCGTCGTGGAACAACAACGTGTTTTTTGTGGATTAAGAGCGTCGACGGGACACGACGCGTTTCAGGCTTTTCTGTTATTTATCCGAAATTCAATGTTTATCCATATTTTAATGCTAATTAAACACTTGCTTGAAGTTACTGATAATTTTTTGAGTGCAGGTAATCCAGGAAAATCCAAATAAAAGAAGATCCCACTATGGGAGTTTATGAGTCTCGACCGTAGCTAAAAAGACGGTTATCTCTATCCCTTGTACTCTTTCATGTGATTGATTTGCATAATCATCATTACTATATGTTAAATATTTATTAGACTATATCAAGGACCTTGTGGTTTTGATGAAATTAGAATTTGAGTTCCCCTTCAACAAAAACAGTGATAATTTCATAGAATTCTTAATCGCACGGATAGGCCGTTGGATTGTTAATTAGTGAGGACGATGGTTCCACTTTTGTAAAACGGTGCGTGGATAAACGAGCTTCGGCTTAACATTAAATTACAAGAATTGGTATCTTGACTCATTAATGACAATTTAACAATATTATCCTTGATTATTTTATATTTTATTTGATTTTATATTTTTCTTTTAGTCCAGCATGCATTATGTAGGACTTTGATATAATTGTGATAAGAATTAATTATTGATTAAGTTTCAGACCATTGATCAAATAATTCCCAACATGATATGAAGTATTCCATTCTGAATTGAGTGTCTTAATTATCTTTGAGGTTCGCTTAAAGATATCCTTAGAATTCTATCATTTCTTGGATTCTTTATCCAATATTTCTTATTTTCTTTTAAGATCCATCATGGCTGCAGCACGTCCACGTTGGCTGGCAAATGCTCTTCATGATGAAACCTGCAGTGTCTATGACCTGGGGTACTTCCCAATCCGTGGAGGTTGATCGACCTTATTTTATTTTCTTATCTACCTCATCCAGACATGATTGATTCCATTGATCTCCTTGAGCTATCTTCATTGATGATTTTGAGAAAAATTCTAAACATGTGATGTTAAGAGCGTGTCTCATCACACCTTGGCATCACCTTTTCAGTATATTCCATTTCATTTCACTCCCTTGCAAAGACGATGCCAAAGTGAGGCAGCTGTAGACACGCTAATTTTGACATTATTTTGAGTAAATTTCATATCATATAATAATGCCTCAGAATGGTCTGATATTTAATCATTAGTTAATTTTTATCAATCTTTCTGGATTAATTGTCTAAATAGTATCAGGTCAGACAGACATAATTTAAGTTAATTAATTAAATTAATTTTAACTCAAATTTTAATTAAAATATGACAGAGTCTAAAAGACGTCGACATGTGTAGACGCCATTTAGAGTTTATTCATATTTTGATATTTAAATTTGAATTTTAATTAGTTAATTAATTAGCGAAAAGACGTCTTTACGACACGACGCAATTTAGGTCTCCTAAGTTGTTTCTGTATCTTTTTCCGGATGTTTATCCTTATCTTAATTAGCTAAAAGACGTTTCCCATGGGCGACGCGTTTTAGATAATTACATATAATGATGAATTAATCTGTGTTTATCTGTTTGTTAGTTGGATAAACTTCAAATCCTTCATGTTAATCCATTAATAACCACGGATGTAAAGTCTATAAATACCCAGCCTCTTGGTCAGTGAAAAGTTGGTGATTATTTGTAAGAGTGATAATATTGATAATTGAGCGATAATTGAGCAAAGGAATCTTGGCGACGACGTCCAAACGCTGAAAGATTGAAGCGCTGCTATTCCCAGGAGTTTGCATCCCTTCCTCATCACTTCTTCGTCCATTCAAGATCCTTTCAAGACCAAGACTTTTCAGAGGCCATTCAACTTAGCTCTTAATTAATTTCTCACATTTTTCTCATATTTTCATCACATTAGCATCACATTTTCATCACATCACTCCATGCAACACACACTCACTAGTATTCTTTCCCGATCCATATTTTGAGGGGTTTAAAAGACCACCCAACAAGTGAGTTCATTTGTTTAGTTGCATGATTAAAATTCTTTTTGGAACGGATACTACTTCTGCTTGAGTTCTCATTGTTCTTCATTTCTTTCCATTTACTTGCAAGGTACAAAAGGAGATCAAGAGGAGAGAATCAAGAACAAGAAAAGGAATCTGGATGATCCTCAAAATCCGATAAGCATTTAAAGCAAGAACAAAGTCAAAAGGGCTCTCTTCTTTCAGCCGGCTGAAGGAGGGGAATCAATGACTTTAACAACTCCCACATCCAAAACAGGTAGGCGGTCAAACTTTTTCTTTTGGAACTTTTTAGTTAAAAGTTTCTGGCGATCACATTCGCTTAGTTTCTTTTTAATAGGTTTATTTGTCACATAAACAACATAATCTTTCATGATAATCACACACTTAATTTGAGCACTCACAGCTGACACGTTTGCTTCGTGAGTAACAAGAGATGCCAAGTCCAAAGGAATATCGAAAGCTTGACTAAGGGTGTAAAGTGCAAATCATTATTTTCAAACAATATTATGTTTTTACACTCGGCCCACGATGTCGGAACGAGACTTAGAATAGACTACCAAAAATACCCGCTATCTTAGTAGGAGGCTGTCATAAAAAAAAAGGGGGAGATCCGTCCCATGAAAAGAAAAGAAAAGAAAAGTAAAAGGCAAAAGCCAAGCATCAAAATCAAAAGGCCATTACACTACAAATGTTACGTCAAGGCCATGAAGTAAAATAAAAGGGAACACAAGGTCGATAATTACCTCAGAAAGAAAATGACCGAACCCCAACAGATATTAGGGTAAGCAAGGAACATCTTTTTAGGTCTCCGGAACCTTCTCGTGGGCTTTCTAAACCAATTCTTTCTTTCTTTCTGAAGAGGCGTACTCCAAGCTTAAGGAACGGCCTAGATTGACTAAGGATTAAATCATCAAATGGGATCACGAATGGAAACACAAGTTCAAGAACGATGGGTCTAAGTTAGATTATTAAAGAACAATTTGTGAATTAAGTTAATAAATGAATATGTTTCTTTTGATCTGAGTACCATGCTGATTTTTTTAATTTGAAAAAATAAAAAAGTACATAGTTCAAAATCCAAAAAAAGTATATATCTTAAAATCCAAAAGAAAGAGAGTAAGTACATATCTCAAAATCCAAAAAAAATAGATATTTCGAAAATCCAAAACATATATATATGTTTCAAAACTCAAACAAAAATGAATATTTCAAAATAAAAAAATGTTTCAATTAGCATCTGCTTATCGCATCTAGTGCGTTTCATTCCTTTTATTTTTCATCGAGCATCTGCATGCTTGTATGTTGCATCTTATTCTGTTGTTTCCTCCAGTCCAATTATTATCACCTTTATTAATAAAGGCTATGCCCCTTTACTCTTTTATCAAGAAAAAAGATTGATTGATCAGTTACTTAACTGAGCAAGGGGCTAAGCTTGAATAGACACTTAACCTGTTTGCTAAGTCATGTACATGATACAAATATGAAAGTCAAGGTACAAGGTTGAAGGCAAAAATTTCATATATATATATCAAAATCTGTTTTTGTACAGGACTCACAAAAAGAAGAAAATACAGAAGTAGTCCTCACGGCTGACTCTCCCCGGCCCCTTCATTGAATTGGCTCTGAGCCTCATCAGGAGCATCCGTTGCCGGTCCTCGACTGGGCGGAAGTGGTGGTCCCATAAGACTCGGACCAGCATGGCCCGATGATATGGCCACGCTCGCGGTGAACGCACTTCCGTGCCCTCTTTCCTGCGCTCGCTGGCGGGCACGTCGATAACGCTCCTCCACGCTGCGTCGCTCATGCTCCGCGATGCCAAGCTGGACCCGGAGGGAAGTCACCTCGGCATCGACCTACTGCCTCTCCTGCCGCTCCCGCTCTCGGTCCTCAGTAAGCATCTCCAGATGGATCTGGAGGTGTGTCAGCTCACGAGGAAGATCGTCGCTGGAGAGGCGTGCCAACTGCTCCTCTAAGGCCCTGATACGTCTAGCATCAGCCTCGGCACGAGCAGCCGCTGCACGAGAATGCTCCAGCTCCGCTTCAGTCCTCTGAAGGGCCTCCTGAAGCTCAGCAACCTATAAAAGGAGGCACTGTCAGTTCAAGATAATCAAGTAAACCAAAATTGAATAATGAAAGGAAAAGGATAGAACTTACTCGAGTGGCGCGGTCCCCCTCCGCGAGAGAAGCTCGATGGATGGGGGAGGCAAGCTGGCCCTGGAGGTCAGCAAGGGCAGCCTTGTGAGCAGCTGAGTATGAAGAAGAAGAAGCGCCATGAGAAGGGGGAGCCGCCTGAGTGTAGACGGCTCGCTGCACCAAAAGACTAATTGTCAGTGGCTAATTGTCAAAACAAATTAATTAATTAAAATATTCATCTCATAAGCATGCATACATACCAGGTCAAAAAGTTCTTTCTGAACCTGGTCCAGCTGGGCCTCAGCATCTTGGAGACGGGCCCGGAGGTCGATGATCACAACATCCCCGTCCTCATTCATTCACAAATATAAATTAAGATAATAATAAAATGAAAGAAGCATAAATGCATACTTATATCGAGAGGTCGGAGGAGCCGTAATTGATCAGCGTAGTAGGCCTGGTATTGCTGGAGGTAGGCCTCGCTACTCTCCGCGTGGGACTCCACCCAGACGCCGAGGCGGTGCTAGTCCTCGTATTGCTCCGAGAACTTGGCACGCCAATCTGTGAGAGCTTGTTTGCCCCTCATGCTCCTCCCTACTCCCTCCGGGACTTCCTCGTCGATCCATTCTTGATGGAGGCCCAGTGTCCTCATTACGAGCCGTAGGCGGATGGGTTCGATTTCGTTGAGGTAGTGCACCCACATCTGCCTCCCGAACCTCCTTCGGCCAGCCGTCACCCATGGCTGGCCCTCCTCGCCTATGCCCATGTATGGGCGCCAAATCACCTGCATATAGGATAGATGCATTTATATAAGTAAATTGTATTTAATAAATGAAAGATTGCCTTTAATAAACAAAATTAAATAAATTAACAACTCACCAAGAGCTCCGGATAATCAAGGAACTGATGGCAAAGGGCCGTCAGCTGATGGTGCTGTGGGGCCGTGTCCACGATGGGCTACCAGCGGCGAGCCAAAGGGACAGCGTCCGGCTTCACAATCCTCGCTCTGCCGAGCGGAAAATAGCAGTAACTCCAAACCTGCACATAAACATATAGGTTAGAAAAGCATCATATCATCGCATTTCATAATCATAAACAAATGATTAAAATGAAAATTTACCTGGAGAAACGGCGAGAAGCCGCTAACGGTAGTCTCACGGTCCGACGTGACCGCGGACAATTTTGCAAAAAGGTGGGTCAAGAGGGCCGCACCCTACGTGTACTTATGGAGACTCTCTAATTCATCTAAGAGGCTAAGGAATCTACAGTGGATGTGGTCGCCCTTCATACCGAAGAGCAACCAACCAAAGAAAAAAACTAAAAAGACTCTGAGCTGCCTATCCACCTCCTCTACCTGATCAGGGTCACTACAATAGATAGCAGCAGAAGACTCAGCTAATCTATCTCTAAACTCTGCCTAGGTCTCATCTGACCGACGCCGGGGCTCTATCAATCCTAGGGCAGCCTCTACCTCTACCCTAGAAACGGTCCTAGACTCTCTATCTAGAGTAGATACCTCTATCCCTAGTAAAGCCTCAGCCATCCCACGGTAATCGGGATAAGTCACCCCGCTCACCGGTAGGCCCTCTACTCTAAGGCCAGTGATCCTGGCCACGTCCTCTAAGGTTGGGATCATGTGACCCTAGGGCATTAGGAATGCCCGACTCTCTGCATGCCAACGCTCCCTGAGCGCCTGCAACAGTACCTGATCGAGCCAAAATGGCTCGATGTCCAGAAGCTCTCCAAACCCCATCCGGCACAGGCGCGCCTTCTGAAAGTCAGGTAAACCTCGGTAGGCCCCTATCACTAAATCCTACGATATCTGGGCCCTTATCGTCCCCTGCAAATAAAAACAAAAAAAAATTCATCAGTCAATGAACAGAAAATCAATAAAATATTCTTTTTAAAAGGCGTCTACAATGATGGACGCCCATTGAAAGGCGTCCACCTCTCCTGACGCCATTTGAACCCATTTCCTAATCTATTTAAAAATTAAATTTTGGCCTGAATGGCATCGGACCATAGCGACGCCTTTTAAGAGGCGTCACCTGGTCTAGACGCCATTCAAGACCGACTTCGGGTTCTTCAAAAGAACCCATTTCTTCCTTCTTTTCTTCACCCCATTCAAACCATAGAGAACTTACCAGGTGGAGGGCCTCTTCTTCTCCTTCTTCTTCGGCCATGGGCACCGGAAGAGCCTCTTCTTCCTCCAAGAAGGCCGCCACCGCCGTGAGTTCAGCCGGCACTTCCTAGTGGACTTCTTCCACCGGCACCACTACAAGGGAAGCCGTTCTACGCCTCTTTGCCATGGTTTTGGCTTTGCGTGAGCCTCGCCTCGTTCCATAGCCGTGAGAGCACAAGAACTCGAGAGGTAGAGAGAGGTTGCGAGAGAGAATAAGAGGAAGAGGAAGCCGGCGATGGTAAGAGAGGATGGCCGGAGAAAGGATGCTCGTCGGAGTCAAAAGGGTTGCCGGAAGAGCAAGAGATCGCCGGAGACGGTGAAGGGAGAGAAAACTTTTGGAAGAATGAGGAAGAAAGGGAGGCTTGCGCGGGTTATGTTAGAGAAAGCTGAAACGCGTCGGGGTACAGCGATGTCATTCAAGGCGCATAAACTGAGGCGACAAGGCAGGGGTTTGAAATTGATCAAAAGGCGTCTTGCCAGAGCGACGCGTTTCAGTTTAAACTGCCAAGTCTGCACAGACCCGTACCACGGCTAATGATTAACCACGTCCAATTAGCATGACGCGTTTCAGTGGATTAATCACAGAATTAATGGTAGAATTCTAGAGAGAAGTAAGAGAGAGAATTGAACGACGTCTATACATCTAGACGCGTTTTAAGGATAATTTGAGATTTTAAGGATTAATATCTGATTTTTGGAAAATGAATTATAGTTGAAAGGCGTTTTTTTGAGTGGACGCGTTTTGCATTAAGTAAACCCAAATTGAAATCTTTTAAGAAAAAATCAAGTTTTTACTTAAAGAAAAATCTTGGACAAGTCACATAACTTTAAGGATGGATTTCAAGACATAAAGGAAAGATTCTTTATTGAAATAAATTCTTATTTACATCATAAAAGGAAAAGAAAAAGAGAACATTCAAGGAAGGAATTCCCGAAGTCCCATTATAAATGGATAAGATAATCCTCTATCTCTATTCTCAGAGGGTTTTACACGATAATTGAAGCTAATATTCCACAGTGTGACTATAAGTTCAGTGGCTTCAAAGTCTTCATCGGATTCCAAGGCACGCTTCTTGATTGGAGATGTATGGGAAAACTCAGGGAATTCATAGCGAGGCAGGCTGAGTTGGATATGACATCGATGAGGATTGTACAGCACGAACTCAGGAGCCCCGATCAGTTTAAATTCTGCACCCGCTACGCGACACACTCGAATGGACTTTCCTACGAGAGCAAGAGGTGAAGAGTCGAACCCATTTGATGACATTGTTCTCATATAATCTCTCCAGTCGGCTCGAGTCTTGAGTTTGGGCACTCGGTGATCATCCTCTCATTGAATTTCACAATGTTGGAGATATGGAAGATAGGGCTATTCTGATATATTTGAGACGGTCTTGCAGAATTCCTAGTGTGATATTCAAATTTGAAGTGCAACTCAACCCATAGAGCGAAGAGAAGCATACAACCATAGGGAGGCTGACCTGTAGATGCTGCAGAAAGCCTACTGTAGAGATAGGCTAGAATCGTTGTGCCGATCTGTCTTCCCTTAAAGATCTCGCAGATTGCACTGACTTGATCATCTTCTAGTATGTTATCTTGAGCAGAAAAGAATAAAGTTCCAGCTAGGCACGTAGTAAATGCTTTCATCACGTTCTCAGTGTCATCCTCTCTAAGATCTTCAATTTCGTACAAAGTCCACTTTGTTAGCTTTGCAAGGTTGATTCCTTTCTTGGTAAGGCATCCTTTAACTTATTTTGGATCCTTCATGATCTTCATCAACAATTGTTGACTTGTGATCTTTTCCCTCATCAGAGCCATCTTATTCTGGATCACTTCATTGTTGTTGTTCAACTTGATCTTAGGAAGGCCCAATAGAAGTTCAACCTCTTTTAGAAGAATAGTGCATTCAAATTCAGGAAAAAGGAAAGTATGGGTTTGAGGATGCCACAACTCAACCAAAGCACCCATAGCCGCCCAATCTACGTTTGAGCTTTTGTAATGCTTTGCATGGACTACTAGACCTTGGATGTTCCACTTGGAAACAAAAAATTGCATGGAAATAGTAATACTTTTAGCAAGCTTACGGATCCGAGGAAGAGATGTGAATTTCCTTGCACCGGAAAATAAAGGATATGCCTAGAAAATAGAAGGGGAAATTGCTATGAAGAACTTGAAGAATATGGAGAAAAAAATGATATTGAAGAAGAATGATTGAAGGAAAAGATGATTTAACTTACTTGGAGGTTAGGATCTCTTCCACTTAGATGATCTTTGACGTTGGAGAGCTTCTCTAGGGTCTTCTTCACCCGCTTGTTTGAAGAATCCATCTTGTTCTTAACCTTTTCCTTCTTGAAACCTTGAAAATCCTTGAACTTTGAAGAAAATCTCTTGCTTTCAATCTCTAGATTGTGTTAGGAATTGTCTTAATGCAATTTAATGGAGTTTATATAGAGGGATTTGCGATTCTAAAGAGTCTTTTCCGGATTGGAGAAGGGATGAGCATAGAGAGAGTTGGAATCCGGGTAGAAGTTAGCCAGAACCTATTTCTGTGACTGAAAGGCGTCGTTGAACAACGACATGTTTCAGTTTATCTTAATGGAGTCGGCGCGACACGACACGTTTCCTGGTTTTCTGTTAATTGCCCGAAAAGTCATGCCTATCTAGATTTTAATGCGCTTGTTTGAAGTTACTGATGATTTTTTAGTGCAGGAAATTAAGTAAAATCTAAAAGAAGCTGAGAATGTCAAAGAAGATCCCACTGTGGGAGTTTATGAGTCCCGACCGTGGCTAAAAAGACGGTTATCTCTATCCCTTGTATTATTTCATGTAATTGATTTGCATCATCACTACTATATGATAAATATTTATTAGAGTATATCAAGGATCTTGTGGTTTTGATGAAACTGGAATTTGAGTTCTCCTTCACTAAAAACAGTGATAATTCTAGAGAATTCTTAATCGCACGGATAGACCGTTAGATTGTTAATTAGTGAGGACGATGATTCCACTTTTGTGAAACAGTGCGTGGATAAACGAGCTTCGGCTTAGCACTGAATTACAGGAGTTGGTATCTTGACTCATTAATGACAATTTAACAATATTATCTTTGATTAATTTATATTTTATTTGATTTTATATTTTTCTTTTAGCCCAGTATGCATCATGTAGGACTTTGATATAACTGTGATAAGAACTAATTATTGATTAAGTTTTAGACCATTGATCAAATAATTCCAACATGATATGAAATATTCCATTCTGAATTGAGTATCTTGATTATCTTTGAGGTTCGTTTGAAGATATCCTTAGAATTCTATCATTTCTTAGATTCTTTATCTCAAATATTCTTGTTTTCTTTTAAAGATCTATCATGGTTGCAACATGTCCACATTGGCTGGCAATCGCTCCCCATGATGAAACCTATAGTGTTTATGACCTGGGGTACTTCCCAATCGTGGAGGTTGATCGACCTTATTTTATTTCCTTGTCTATTTCATCCAGACATGATTGATTTTATTGATCTCCTTGAGTTATCTTCATTGATGATTTTGAAAAAAATTCAAATCATGTGATGTTGAGAGCGTGTCTCATCACACCTTGGCATCACCTTTTCAGTACATTCCATTTTATTTCACTTCCTTGCAAAGACGATGCCAAGGTGAGACAGCTGTAGACACGCTAATTTTGACATCATTTTGAGTAAATTTCATATCATATAATAATGCATCTAAATGGTCTAATATTTAATAATTAGTTAATTTTTATTAATCTTTCTGAATTAATTATCTAAATGACATCGGTTAGACAGACATAATTTAAGTTTATTAATGAAATTTATTTTAATTCAGATTTTTAATCAAATATGAAAAATTCTAAAAGACGTCGACCTGTGAAGATGCCATTTAGGGTTTTATTCTTATTTTGATTTTTAATCTGATTTTTAATTAATTTATTAATAAACTAAAAGACGTCTGCCATGCACGACGCCATTTAGGTTTCTTAAGCTGATTCTGTCTCTACTTCCCGATGTTTATCCTTATCTTAATTAAGATAAAAGACGTCTCCTTTGGGCGACGTTTTTTAGTTAATTACAGATAATGATGAATTAGGCTGTATTTATCTATTTTTTAATTAGATTAACTTTAAATTTCTTCATGTTAATCTTTAAGTAACCGCGGATGCGTGAACTTAAGCCTATAAATACCCAACCCCTTGGTCATTAAAAAGTTAGTGATAATTTTAAGTGATAGTTTTTTAGTGATGATAGTGATAATTGAGTGAAAATTGAGTAAAGAATCTTGGCGAAAGTGAAGGAGACGACGTCCAAATACTGAAGGATGGAGGTGCTGCTACTACTTCCAGGAGTCTTGAAGCAAGTTTCATTCTTTCTTCTTCGCTTCTTCGTCCTTTCAAGATCCATTCAAGAATCAAGGCTTTTCAGGGGCCATCCAACTTAGTTCTTAATTGATTTTTGCATCTTTTTCATACTTTCATCACGTTAGCATCATAATTTCATCACATCACTCCATGCAACACACACTCACTAGCATTATTTTTCAATCCATGTTTTAAGGGATTTCAAAGACCACAAACAAGTGAGTTCATTTGTTTAGTTGTATGATTGAAATCATTACTATGATAGATACTACATTTATTTGAGTTCTTATTGTTCTTTCCTTCTTTCTTTCTATTTTTTTTTGCAAGGTACAAAAGAAGATCAAGAGGAGAGAATCAATAAGAAAATATGGACGATCCTCAAAACCTCATAAGCATCCAAAGCAAGAACAAAGTCAAAATGGCTCTTTTCCTTCAACCGGCTGAAGGAGGAGAATCAAGGACTCCAACATCTCCTAATTATAAAACAGGTAAGCGATCAATCTTTTCTTTTGGAACTTTTTAGTTAAAAGTTTTTGGCGATCACATTTACTTAGTTTTTAATAGATTTTAGTTGTCACTATAATCAACAAAATTTTTCATGATAATCACACCCTAATTTGAACACTCATAGAGACGTCAAGGGGGGGCCCTAGTCTGTTGGGGAGTAAAATCTTCCAATGCCTAAGTTAGGTACTAAAAGATGAGATCTTGTTAGGGGTTTTTTATCCTCATAATTGCATACCTTGGACCAGAGAGGATTGTGAGATTATATAGTCCCTCTCCCCCGAGGCATCCTGAGACAGTTTCTTTTGAAGGGGGTAATTGGCCCACGATTAGATTCCCTTGATTAAGGAGATTATGAGATGTTGGATAAGGAGAGATTTGCTCGCAGTCATAAGGGGCGGATTGTGAGGACCTGCTATAAGTAGGCAGTTGTATCTTGGAAGATCCGCCTGATGGTGCGGAGGCGCGAAGGGTCGCTCCTTGTGGGGGAACCTTTGTTATTGTGAAAGACAGGGGGGAAGGGGTCATCCGACGTCGGGTCCCTAATCTTTGTCAAGCTGGTTTGCTGATAGCAGAGGATTGACGGTGATGAGCACATCCTTGAGTCACAGGGGGCTTAACCGAGATCCTGAGAGGTCTCGGGAGCTGCTATCCAATTTGAGGTTGGGAGATCTAGCGATCTAGACTTGATGGTTTCGGACTCTTGCCCCTGCGTGCAAGTTGAGATACCGAGTGCCACGTGTCCCCCCCTCGTGTAAGCTTTAATGGGCCGTAAGCCTCTGGGCCCATGGGCTAAATGGATCTGATTGGGCCGGATCCCAACTCGTCAAGTACCACTAAGACGGACTCCAAGATTACCTCGAATGCAACTTAGTTGCATCCTCCCTACGAAAGAACTGTCTTTTGTCTTTACCTTAGAAAAGTAAATAGTTATGATGTAGCCGAAGCTATCACGACCGGATTCCGAGGCTGGAATCCGAAGAAGTGGATCCAAAGCCGGTTCGGATCGGTGTTATCGAGGCCCGACGGGGATCCGGAAGGCGGAGGAGGCAGAGGCGAAGCCGAAGGTCCGAAGGCCGAGGCCGGCTCAGTCGGCGGCTGGCTTGCTCCGAGAAGTTGCGGCCGAAGCTCCTTCGGATAGAGAGGGGATGGCGCGATGCCGAGTCTCCTCGATGGCGGGGCAGCCGGCGTACGGCGTCGAGACCAGAGAGAGGAATCCGAGGTCGGCGGCCGAGACCGACTCGGGAAGGTCGGCGATGATTCGAACCGAGCTCCTGCAGGAGGGAAAGAAGAAGAAACCGGTCAGCAGGAGTCCCGGGCTCTGGCCCTTAGGAACCCCCTCCGACGGTCAAGTTAGCTCCTGAAGATGGTTTGATTCAGAAGGCAAAAAGTAGCTTTAATGCTATTTGGACCGTAATCCTTAAGGGTCTCGGAGGCTTCAGAGAGCATACCTTTGGCAATAAATAGCGGTGTATTTATAACAGAGGATAGAGGATGGTTAACGGTGGCAGCCGATATAGGACTAAAAGCGGGCTTACTGGTAAACCGCCATAGTACCTGGTCCGCCACCGGAGTGGGCCGGACTCGGCTATCGAGCCGAAGGGGGTTGGGCCGCTAATGGGCCGAAGCCTGTTGGGCTCTGGGCTGCCGCGCTGTTCCCGGGCCGTAGGCTGGTGGGCCGCTGACGGGCTGAAACCTGTTGGGCCGGGAGCGACGGTGCCGCTTATGGGCCGAGGGCTGCTGGGCCGCTGATGGGCCGAAGGCTTCCCTGAGGGCCTTGCACTGCTGCTGTTGGGCTGAGCGGGGTTTGGGCTTGTTTAAATGGGCCGAATCGGATTCTGCCTCATCACATAGCCCCCCACTCTTGTCTTCCTCAGTTCTGAGATGGCGAGAGTATAGCCTGAAGCTAACAGGAGAATATCGTAACAGGTGTCTTACCGGAAGCTCTGTTCTGTTTCTGTGAGAAGAGGGTGCCCTCGGTCGGCCGAGGGCCATGCGGTTGCTTCGATTTCGCTCGGAGTGGCGACGAAGGCTCATGGCTCTGAAGGCGAAGGGCCGAGCCCTCTGACTCGTGTCAGGCTTCATTAAATGGATAGGATGGGCGTCGCTTCGCGAAGAAGCACGGGACACGCGTCGCGCATCCGCCCGCCCTGTGAAAAGCCGGCTTCAAGTTTGCACTTGGTTACTGTTTTGTTTCTAACATGTTCTTCTTGCCTACAGCAATGGCCGAGCTCGACGCCCTCCTCGCCCGGATATCCGACCAGCATGGCTCGGGCCGGGCACCGGCCCCGCAGGCGGTAGGCGGGTCCAGCCGAGGCGCCGGAGCTCCGAGGACCCGAGGCGGGGTTCCAAGGACCGCGGCCTCCACCGAGGGTCAGGCTGCTGCCGCTGCTCTCGAGAGGGAGCGGAAGACCAAGTTCGCCGTCCGAAGGGGCGGCCGACCGTCGAAGCGCCCTCGGGGGGAAGAGGCCGAAGAGGCGGAGCCGGCTCCACTGATTAGGAGGGGTGCCGCGGCCCGAAGGGCCGCAAGGCTGGCGTCTCCCGAAGCGCCGAGGGGCGACTCCCCTCCGGCCGTATCGGCAGGGGCCGATGACGAAGGCGCCGGGTCGCAGGCGCCCCGGGCCAACGCGAGTGGTGGCACCCCGAACCGGGGGTTTACAAGGACGAGAGTATGGAGGACTCGCAGACGTGCCTCCGTCTACTCCGCAGTCTTACTCTCCCTTCGGCTTTCGAAGAGCTGAAAGACCATTCAGTCACCGACCTGGCGGCGATGAGCGCTCGGTTGGCAGTCCAGGTAAGAAGCTTGAGTGTACTTCAACTTAGCTCTCCTTAGCTGTTCCTTGATTTTCTCTGATCCTTGTCTGCTTTCGGTTCGCAGGCTGCGGTGACGGGTAGCGTCCTGATGCACCATCAGGAGCTGCTCCGACTCAAGCTCCTCGAGGCCGAGAGGGAGCCGGCCGGTTCGGGTGAGGGTACTTCGGTGGTGCCCCATATCGAGCCCTTAGTCGAAGGGCTCGTAACCGCGAGCGCCCGGACGCGGGCGCAGCTGGAGGAGAGGGCAGCAGAGGCCCGCGCTTCCGCCGAGGCCAAGGTGAAGGCCGAGGGTGAGCTCGCTGCGGCTCAGTCTGAGATCAGGGCCCTCAAGGCCCATATCCAGGATAAGGACTCCCGGCGGGCTTCGGAGAAGCGCCGCCATGCCGAGGAGGTATCGGCTCTGAAGCAGGAGCTGGAGGAGGTGGCGGACTCGGCCGTAGCCGATTACAAGGCCGGCCCAGACTACGCTGAAGAGATCCTCCAAGCTCAGCTGCTAGCGTCTTCTTCGGTCTTCGACCTCGGGCTGGCTGTCGCCCAGAGGGCCTGCCCGAGTGTCGATTTGACCGGGGTAGTCCTACCGATGGGCGAGGAAGCCAGGGAGCTCCTATCCTGGTGGCAGGGGCTCATGGCCGAGAGGGCCTCGCCTCCAGCTCCGGATGACGAAGTTGTGATCGTCGAGGAGGTCCCCGCCGAGGATGCCGCTCCTGAAGCGGTCCAGATCGTTGACTCTCCCTCTCCTTCTGCTGGCCGAGACGCAGTCGAAGCGGAAGAGGAAGGGGTTGTCGAGGGCTGACACGAGGGTTCCCCTTTGTTTTTGTCTCCCCTTTTTTTGTAAGCCTTCGGCCAGGCAGATGGCCGATTTTGTACTTCCCCTTTTGTGAATATAGGAAGTATTTCTGAGTTTTACCTCGTTATCTTCTGCATGATTGACCGAATCTGGCCTTCAGAGATCCGAGGTCCAATCGTCTGTCTGCTGTAGCTCGTAAGGCCAAGAACCGATCCAGGTTCGGATAGAATACTGCCACAATGTATACGGCCGGGACCTTTACTAATGTGGTTCATAAGACCCGAAGGGGTATTTCGCCGCTCTTGATGCGGTTTGTGTGGCCGGAGCCACTCCCGGTTTGGCTTACATGGGCTTGGAGAGATCTTGCCGCTCCCTGATCTGGTATATGTGGCCGAAGCCACCCTCGGATCAGGCTACCCGCAGATTTTTAGAAAAGCCATGCTGCTTCCCGATACGGTTTGCATGGCCGAAGCCACTCCCGGTACGGTTTACACGGACTTAGAGAATAACATGCCGCGTCCTGATTCGGATTACATGGCCGAAGCCATTCGTCGGATCGAAGGACTCGCGGACTTTGAGAGAATACCATGCCGCTCCCGATACGGTTTGCATGGCCGAAGCCACTTCCGGTACGGTTTACACGGACTTAGAGAATAACATGCCGCGTCCTGATCCGGATTACATGGCCGAAGCCATTCGTCGGATCGAAGGACTCGCGGACTTTGAGAGAATACCATGCCGCTCCCGATACGGTTTGCATGGCCGAAGCCACTCCCGGTACGGTTTACACGGACTTAGAGAATAACATGCCGCGTCCTGATCCGGATTACATGGCCGAAGCCATTCGTCGGATCGAAGGACTCGCGGACTTTGAGAGAATACCATGCCGCTCCCGATACGGTTTGCATGGCCGAAGCCACTTCCGGTACGGTTTACACGGACTTAGAGAATAACATGCCGCGTCCTGATCTGGATTACATGGCCGAAGCCATTCGTCGGATCGAAGGACTCGCGGACTTTGAGAGAATACCATGCCGCTCCCGATACGGTTTGCATGGCCGAAGCCACTCCCGGTACGGTTTACACGGACTTAGAGAATAACATGCCGCGTCCTGATCCGGATTACATGGCCGAAGCCATTCGTCGGATCGAAGGACTCGCGGACTTTGAGAGAATACCATGCCGCTCCCGATACGGTTTGCATGGCCGAAGCCACTCCTGGTACGGTTTACACGGACTTAGAGAATAACATGTCGCGTCCTGATCCGGATTACATGGCCGAAGCCATTCGTTAGATCGAAGGACTCGCGGACTTTGAGAGAATACCATGCCGCTCCCGATACGGTTTGCATGGCCGAAGCCACTCCCGGTACGGTTTACACGGACTTAGAGAATAACATGCCGCGTCCTGATCCGGATTACATGGCCGAAGCCATTCGTCGGATCGAAGGACTCGCGGACTTTGAGAGAATACCATGCCGCTCCCGATACGGTTTGCATGGCCGAAGCCACTCCCGGTACGGTTTACACGCACTTAGAGAATAACATGCCGCGTCCTGATCCGGATTACATGGCCGAAGCCATTCGTCGGATCGAAGGACTCGCGGACTTTGAGAGAATACCATGCCGCTCCCGATACGGTTTGCACGGCCGAAGCCACTCCCGGTACGGTTTACACGGACTTAGAGAATAACATGCCGCGTCCTGATCCGGATTACATGGCCGAAGCCATTCGTCGGATCGAAGGACTCGCGGACTTTGAGAGAATACCATGCCGCTCCCGATACGGTTTGCATGGCCGAAGCCACTCCCGGTACGGTTTACACGGACTTAGAGAATAACATGCCGCGTCCTGATCCGGATTACATGGCCGAAGCCATTCGTCGGATCGAAGGACTCGCGGACTTTGAGAGAATACCATGCTGCTCCCGATACGGTTTGCATGGCCGAAGCCACTCCCGGTACGGTTTACACGGACTTAGAGAATAACATGCCGCGTCCTGATCTGGATTACATGGCCGAAGCCATTCGTCGGATCGAAGGACTCGCGGACTTTGAGAGAATACCATGCCGCTCCCGATACGGTTTGCATGGCCGAAGCCACTCCCGGTACGGTTTACACGGACTTAGAGAATAACATGCCGCGTCCTGATCCGGATTACATGGCCGAAGCCATTCATCGGATCGAAGGACTCGCGGACTTTGAGAGAATACCATGCCGCTCCCGATACGGTTTGCATGGCCGAAGCCACTCCCGGTACGGTTTACACGGACTTAGAGAATAACATGCCGCGTCCTGATCCGGATTACATGGCCGAAGCCATTCGTCGGATCGAAGGACTCGCGGACTTTGAGAGAATACCATGCCGCTCCCGATATGGTTTGCATGGCCAAAGCCACTCCCGGTACGGTTTACACGGACTTAGAGAATAACGACAGGTTTCCTGAAAAAGGAATCTTTATTCATACCCTCCGGCTGAAAGCCTGGGGAAAAGTGACTTACATATAATAACGCCGGAGGCGCTCTACATTCCAGGTGCAAGGAAGAGGTTGGCCCGAAAGGGTCTCCAACCGATAAGCTCCACGCCTGATCACCTCCCTGACCCGATAGGGCCCCTCCCAGTTGGGGGCAAGTTTCCCTGAGGCTTCGGCTGGTCTGGAAGCATGAGCGTTCCTCAACACGAGGCTCCCTACTACAAAGCATCGGGGCTTTACTCGAGTGTTGTGGTACTTTGCCATGCGCTGTTGATAAGCCACCAGCCGGATACGAGCCTTGTCCCGGGTCTCTTCAATGAGGTCTAGGTGGTCTTTCAGACCTTCTTCGTTGGCCTCTGGATCGTAAGCAACGACCCTGGGAGAGGGAAGGCCGATTTCCACCGGAATAACGGCCTCTATGCCATAGGCCATGCGAAAGGGAGTTTCGCCGGTGGGGGTTCGACTTGTCGTCCGATAGGCCCACAGAACACTTGGCAGCTCCTCTACCCATCGGCCTTTAGCTTCGCCGAGGCGGGTTTTCAATCCCTGCAGGAGGCTTCGGTTGGTGACTTCAACTTGGCCATTTGCTCGAGGATGCGCCACCGAAGTAAATTTGTGAAGTATGCCGAGGCTGGCACAGTTGTCGCTGAACCGCCGGCTGTCGAACTGCTTTCCATTGTCAGAAATGATGGCCCGAGGGATGCCGAACCGGCAAATGATGGACTTCCACACGAAGTTCCAAGCATTGCTATCGGTTATCGACGCGAGGGGTTCGGCTTCGACCCACTTAGTGAAATAATCTACCGCCACGATGAGGAATTTTCTTTGGCCGGTGGCGATGGGAAAAGGTCCCAGGAGGTCGATTCCCCATTGAGCGAAAGGCCAGGGATCGGACAAGGGGGTCAGAAGGTTGGCTGCCTGGTGAATGAGGGAGCTGAACCTCTGGCACTGGTCACAGCGCCGCACGAGGGCTAAAGCGTCCTCTCGGAGTGTCGGCCACCAGTAACCTTGCCTTAGAAGCTTGTGAGCCAAGGCCCTTCCTCCCGCATGCGCCCCGCACACTCCTTCATGGACTTCTCTCATGGCGTAGTCGGCTTCGGCCGGGCCGAGGCATCGCAGCAGCAGTCGGCCGAAGGACTTCTTGTATAACACCCCGTCCACGAGGAGGAAATGGGACGAGCGTTGCCGAATGCGATTCGCCTCCTTAGGATCTGGCGGGGCTTCTCCTCGGAGAAGGAAGGCGACGAGGGGAGTCATCCAGGTCTCGGCTTCTGCCTCGGTGATTTGCATGGCTTCAGGCTCGCCGAGGCTTGGTTCTGCGAGCTCTTCTACGAGGATCATTCGGCCTCCTCCCCCGTCTTGAGTTGATGCCAATCGGGAAAGTGCATCGGCTCGGGCATTCTAGGCTCTCGGGATCCTCACGATTTCATAAGAATCGAAGTGAGCGAGGATCTTGCGAGTCACCTGGAGATAGGATGCCATCACTGCATCCCGAGCCTCGTACTCCCCGGAAATGTGGTTGGCGATCAGTTGGGAATCGCTGAAGGCTTTCAGGTTCTGTGCGCCGAGCTTCTTCGCGGCCCGAAGGCCGGAAATGAGAGCTTCATACTCGGCGGCATTGTTAGTCGCCGGAAAGGAGAACCGCAAGGCGTACTCCGTGACGATTCCTTCGGGTGAGGCCAGGATCCACCCTGCGCCGCTGCCCGTGGAACATGCGGAACCGTCCACGAAAAGTTGCCATTCATCTGCTAGTGCAGAAGCCGAAGTGGCCTCGGCTTCGGGCACGTCGGGTTTCGGCTGAAGTGCCGAGGAAGCCCCGGGGGTGAGTTCTGCGATGAAGTCCGCCAACGCCTGGGCTTTTATTGTTACCCGAGGTGCGTAGGAGATATCGAACTCTCCTAGCTCGATCGCCCACTTAGCCAGCCTGCCGGACACCTCCGGCTGGGAGAGAATTTGTCTTAGAGGCTGGTCGGTGAGAACTTTCACGGAATGGGCCAGAAAGTAAGGCCGGAGCCTCCTCGCGGACAAGACGAGGGCCAGAGCCAGCTTCTCTAGGGCAAGATACCGGAGTTCTGCTCCTTGAAGGGCTCGGCTGGTATAGTAAACTGGCTTCTGAACGCCATCTTGCTCTCGAACGAGGACGACACTGAGGGCCGTCTCGGAGACTGCAAGGTACAAGCTCAGGGGTTCCCCGGGAACCGGCTTGGATAAGATGGGGACTTGGGAGAGGTAGGCCTTCAGCTGACTGAAGGCTGCTTGGCACTCATCCGTCCAGTCGAAGTTGTTGGCCTTCTTCAGTAGCTTGAAGAAGGGGAAACAGTAGTCGGCCGCCCTTGACATGAAGCGGCTTAGGGCCGCGATCCTCCCGTTCAACTTCTGTACTTCTCGGAGGTTTGCCGGGGGGCGCATTTGCAAGATGGCCGAAACCTTCTCGGGGTTAGCCTCTACCCCTCGGTGAGTGACCATGTAGCCGAGGAACTTGCCGGAAGCTACCCCGAAGGCGCACTTGGCCGGATTTAGCTTCATCTTGTACCGCCGTACGGCGGAGAATGTCTCGGCCAAGTCGGCCAAGTGCTCTACGGCGACGCGGCTTTTGACCAACAAGTCGTCTATATAGACTTCCATGTTTCGGCCGAGCTGCGGGGCGAACACCTTATTGACAAGGCGTTGAAAAGTCGCGCCGGCGTTCTTCAGACCGAAGGGCATCCGGGTGTAACAGTATAGGCCCAGATCGGTCGTGAAGCTGGTCTTGCTCTCATCATCCGGATGCATCCGGATCTGGTGGTAGCCTGAGTAGGCGTCGAGGAAGCTTAAGAGCTCGTGGCCGGAAGTCGCGTCCACCACCTGGTCTATCCGAGGTAGCGGGAAGCTATCTAACGGGCAGGCCTTGTTGAGGTTGGTGAAGTCCACGTACATTCTCCACTTGCCATCCTTTTTTGGCACCATCACTACGTTGGCGATCCAGTTCGGATGATGCACCTCTCGGAGGTGTCCGGCGTCCAGCCCTTTCTGCACTTCGGCTTGGATGGCGGCCCTCCTTTCTTGATTGAAGGTGCGCCGCTTCTGTTTTACCGGGGGCTGGTCGGGATCGGTATGAAGCCGGTGCTTTGCTACCTCCGGGTCAACCCCGGGCATGTCCGCTGGAGACCAGGCGAAGACGTCGAGATTCTTTTTCAAGAACTCGGTAAGCTTCTCTGCTTCGGTCTTTTCCAGGCCGGAGCCTATCATCAGGGTTCGTCCCTCGCCTCCCGGAACCGGGACGGAGAGGAGTGCTTCTCCCGGAGATGCCTCGGCTGACGATTCGATCGTCAGGGTTTCGGCCGCGGTCTTCCCTTTGACCGAAATCATGTAACACTGCCGGGCCGCTTCTTGATTCCCTTTGGCCTCGCCTATTCCATGGCTGGTATGAAACTTCAGCTTCTGATGGAAGGACGAAGGCACGGCTCCGACCCCGCCGATGAGCCTTCGGCCGAATATGGCGTTGTAGGCTGAATCGATTTTTACAACGGCAAAGTCCGTTTCAACAGTTAATTGGCGCTTCCCAATGGAGCCGAGGAGCCCCTCGTCCCGGCACCCGCTGATCACGGCCGAGACCGCGATCGAGCTATCAAGGTTCGGGATTTGGGCGGCCTCGGTCCGGAACTTGGTGAAGTACTCCTGGAGAGTTTCGGTGGGGCCTTGCCGGATGGCCAGCAAGCTGGCGGAGGTTTTGCACTGCCGGGTGGCATCATAAAACTGGTCGATGAACAACTGGCCCAACTGGACTAGGGAGTGGATGGAGTTGGGGGCCAGTGTCTCGAACCAGGTGAGGACGATTTTTTCAAGGGTGAGGGGGAAAAGACGGCAGCGGACTGCCTCGGAGATCCCTCGGACCCGGAGGTAAGCGTTGAATCTCTGGAAATGACAGACCGAATCTGTCATTCTGTCGTAGAGAGGGCCCTTCGGCAGCTTGAAATTGAGGGGCACCTCGGTGGCCAGGAGCTCCGCCGTGAATGGGGTCTGCTCCAGGATGTTGCTGGCGACAAGCGCCCCGTAAGGCCGAGACACCATCTGCTGCATCGCTTTGCGCATCGCCGTCAGCCGCTGGTCCAGGTCCGGGGCAGTCGAGGTGGTGACGGATTGTCCTCCGGTCCGGGCCGGACGGAATTCCGACGAAGCATAATCTTGCTCCGTCAGGCGATCGATGCGGGGGGCTCGGGCAGGCAGCGCCGAGGGCTCGCCGCGCGTCGCCGTGGTTTCGTGGAGAGAAACCGGTGCAGGCGCCGGCCGGAACCGGGCGTCTTGTACTGGGTAGAGTGCGGGGAGCAGCGCTTGTTGAGGAAGCTGTCCCATCAGTCCCATGCGCTGGGCGATGGCGGACACCATCTCCTGAAGGGGCGCTAGGGACGTGACGGCAGCCGCCAGCGTTGTCACTTGCTGCTGGAGCACCCCCACTCGGTCTTCCGAGCCGAGAGACTCCGGTATGGTTGGCAGAGGCAGGTTCGGCGGGGCAGAAGGAGCTCCTTCGGAAGGCAGCATCTGCGCCGAGGCCTCCCGTGCTTCTGCTTCGCTCTGTCCGGACCGTCGGGTGACAGGTCGTTGAGACATGACTTGTTTTGTTGGTTTCCCACAGACGGCGCCACGTGATGTAGCCGAAGCTATCACGACCGGATTCCGAGGCTGGAATCCGAAGAAGTGGATCCAAAGCCGGTTCGGATCGGTGTTATCGAGGCCCGACGGGGATCCGGAAGGCGGAGGAGGCAGAGGCGAAGCCGAAGGTCCGAAGGCCGAGACCGGCTCGGTCGGCGGTTGGCTTGCTCCGAGAAGTTGCGGCCGAAGCTCCTTCGGATAGAGAGGGGATGGCGCGATGCCGAGTCTCCTCGATGGCGGGGCAGCCGGCGTACGGCGTCGAGACCAGAGAGAGGAATCCGAGGTCGGCGGCCGAGACCGACTCGGGAAGGTCGGCGATGATTCGAACCGAGCTCCTGTAGGAGGGAAAGAAGAAGAAACCGGTCAGCAGGAGTCCCGGGCTCTGGCCCTTAGGAATCCCCTCCGACGGTCAAGTTAGCTCCTGAAGATGGTTCGATTCAGAAGGCAAAAAGTAGCTTTAATACTATTTGGACCGTAATCCTTAAGGGTCTCGGAGGCTTCAGAGAGCATACCTTTGGTAATAAATAGCGGTGTATTTATAGCAGAGGATAGAGGATGGTTAACGGTGGCAGCCGATATAGGACTAAAAACGGGCTTACTGGTAAACCGCCATAGTACCTGGTCCGCCACCGGAGTGGGCCGGACTCGGCTATCGGGCCGAAGGGGGTTGGACCGCTAATGAGCCGAAGCCTGTTGGGCTCTGGGTTGCCGCGCTGTTCCCGGACCGTAGGCTGGTGGGCCGCTGACGGGCTGAAACCTATTGGGCCGGGAGCGACGGTGCCGCTTATGGGCCGAGGGCTACTGAGCCGTTGATGGGCCGAAGGCTTCCCTGAGGGCCTTGCACTGCTGCTGCTGGGCTGAGCGGGGTTTGGACTTGTTTAAATGGGCCGAATCGGATTCTGCCTCATCAAGTTATTTATGTGAAACTCAACTAGGTTAATTATACTTCATGTCTCATTGGATCTGCCCTAAGTTTTGCCAGAACTATTTGTGAGACAAACCCACCTATGAAATAGTACATCCATTGATGACCTGGTCCCCCACCAGTCAACAAAAAGACGACACATTTCTCATCGTTTTGTTGTATGTGTTAGAACAAATGAAAGAATTTTCACATCCACGCATTATATCACATCTGAAATAATTTTCTCCTTTAAAATTATTCAAAAACTTTACTAAATTATCTATTTTATATAAAAGGGGTCAAAATAAGTGCCTAACCTTAATGCGATTTAAAAAGAAGCAGACTCCAACAGAAAACCTACATTAACACCTCTATCCTACAGAGACAGCGGCGAATGGGTGGTGGTCAAAGAAGGTTAGAAAAATTCTTCCCTGGGTCGTTAAAACCACCCTGGATGCGGCATTCCCATCCTTAAATACTCCATCTCCCTATTTCCCTCTTCCCGTCTAGTAAAACTAATAACCACTTTTTATTATCATATATATTTTCTCACCATTCGCTCACTATTCCGAGGGAAGTAGAGAAAAAGCAAAAAAATAAATCCCAAGCACCCCCCCCCCCGGTTCCGCCTCCCCCGCAAAGAGGGCTTCCTCCCAGCAAACCGTCTTCGATCCCGTCCTCCCGCTCCTCTCCCCGCCGGCGCCACCGGCGAGGTGACGCCCGTCGCCAGCCCCGCGCTGGTTCTCCGCCGGCGGCCCCCTGGTGTCGTCGTCTCCGAGGAGGAGGAGGGCAGGGGGAGGTCGAGCGAGGCCGCGGCCGTGGCGGCCGCCATGGAGGCGCAGCGCATGCGGCAACTGATGCTCCTGTGGCTGAGAGCCCTAAGCACCCGTGTGGCCCTCGTGGGTGGCAACCACACCGCCGCCAGGTTCTGCAGCCGCTAGGTTCCTCACTTCCCCCCACCCGCTGCCTCTTTCCCTCTCTTCACCGATTCAGATCTGTTTCTCTCTCTACCTCTCTCTTCTTCTCTCTCCTGTCCCCGCCTTCTCCGGCGACCGATCGCCGCCGTCTTCCGAAGAGAAGAGGATGATCACTGTTGGGCAGAAGAAAGGGCTCCTCCTTCCCGGAGGCGGCCGCGGGGCACCCGCGAACGCCGCCATGGCCATGGGTCTCGAAAACCAGGTGCAGATCAGGCTCCCCGACTTCCACGTGCTCAGGCTGGTCGCACGCTCGCTGCTGGCACTGGCGCTTGTCTCGTTCCACTTCTTCCGCAGCAGCAGCCTGCCCCAGGCCCCCCTCGCCGCCGCGGCCGGGAGGATCCCTTCGCGTTCCGTAGGCGACGCCTTCCTCCTGCCGATGCTCTTCCGCGATCTGAAGCGCCAGGGACTGCTCCCCCCCGGCGGACGGACCGCGTTCCTCGGTCGCCCCGCCGGCGCCAGGCTCTCCCGCATCCTTGAGCAGAACGAGATGGACCTCATCACCGGGTGCGAAGGTGCGGGCGGATGCCGGGGACCGGTCCCCGACGACAGCCTTGACTTCGTCTTCTCCGACGCCGGCTTCCGGGATGCTGAATTCATCGACCGTGCGCTCAAAATCGGCGGCGTCGCTGCCTTCTGTCTGGACTCCGGCCCGGCAGGGGATTTCCGGATGGCCTCCAACTACAAAATCGTCTACATTAGGAGATTTGGTTCCACGGTGGTGGCAATGAGGAAAGCCGCCGGGGAGGCAGGGAATGCGGCGATCAGCGTGTGGCCGCGGCGGCGGCGGCTCCTTGCGGTGCCGGTCACCAGGAAGGAGGCGCTGAGGAGGCTGGAGGACGCCTTGCTCGAGCCGCCGGTGAGGAGGATGCGGCCAGGAATGTACCTGAAGAGGACCAAGTACCTGCCGGACCTCACGGGGGACACGCTGGACGAGTACCCGCGGCGGGTGTTCGTGGAGGTCGCCACCGGGTCGTCGAAGGGGAAGGCCGGCGGCGCTGCGGAGTGGTTCGGCAGGAACTACCCCACCAGAAATCGCGCCTTCGAGGTCATACGGGTGGAGGTGGTGACGGAGAGGAAGAAAGCAAATAATGCGGCGGCGGCAGCAGAGGAGGAAGAGATGTCGGGATGGCTGAGGAGAAACGTGAGAGAGGAGGAGTACGTGGTGATGAAGGCGGAGGCGGGCGTGGTGGAGGGGATGGTGAGGAGCGGCGCGGTGGATCTGGTGGACGAGCTGTTCCTCGAGTGCCGTCACGGCGGCGGGACGGGGCCGCCGCGGCGGAGGGCGTACTGGGAGTGCCTGGCGCTGTACGGGAAGCTCCGGGACGCGGGCGTGGCCGTCCACCAGTGGTGGGCTTGAATTGAAGTCTCAAAGGTATCAAGAGTGTGGAGTATGAATTAGAAGACTAATAAATATATAATAATATCACATCACGTGATGGATGATATGTAGTAATTACTGTGTCCAACGAGGATAGCAGAGGATCCGGACTCTATTAGGTGGGTTATCTTGACTTTATGTCTATATAAGTGTCTCGTGCAAGCTCATTGAAAAGACAGTTTACTTGGTCGTGAGTGTGTTGTTGTTTGGGGTTTGATTCAGATTCCTCCGCTAAGGAAAGGTGTGTACTTGTTGTTTTAGGTCCGTTTGTTTGCTGGATAGCTAATTCTCGAATCCAATGTTTCGAATTTCTTATGCGGGAATAATTGGGTGTTGTGCTTGGTAGGGATTTTGTATTCCAGCAAGAATAAAAGACAAAGATTCCTTATTCATTTTGGTTTAGTGGGAATGTGCGGAATAAAGGCACCTAATGACAACATTATCCTACTTATTCCTGAGAATAATTAGTCTTTGGAATTCCAGTTTGTTAACCATAACAACCACTTTAAATTTGTTTATCCCATGAAAGAAATTATTTTAGTGCGACAAATACTTTTTCTAGCACAACCACTGAAGTTGGATTTGAACTCGCGAGTTTGTTTATGCAAAGAAGGTTCAATGCCATCCAATCTACAGGCCCGTGATAGTTTTACCCTAAGGATGGTGTTGTTTAAAGAGTGGATATAGTGAAGGTGAAATTATAGGCTTTGGACAAACTGAAAGTAACTTCCTAATATAAACTTACAGCTTTACTGTGCTTTTCTGTAAAAGTTGAATGCTATGCTTGGTTGGCAAAATTACAAAAAATAGATCATGGCAGTGCAATCATTTGTAACATTTTTACCTCTGCTTTAATTTTTGTTCTATAATTAACCTCAATCTACTGCTTGAGAAAGTTAAGAATTTGGAAGGCTTATCTTACATTGTAACGAGGATTCAAACTGGACCTTTATGATTTTAATACAGAGCATTGTCAGCTACGACAACTTAGATGCCAAAGCCAGAGCTGTTTGGAGTGATACATTACAAGGCATCTCTGGAGTACTCGTTAGAGTATCCATTGGAAGATACGATGGCTTTGATGAGGAATTTTATTTTAATCTCTCTCTCTTTCTCTCTCTCTCTCTACACACACATGAGCAATCACTTCTCTTCAAATTTCTCTTATTTATAACAACCATCATAGTCCTTGCAAGACCCCTCTTTTCCCCGGTTCCAAGCAAGAAAAGGCATTGTTGATTTCTCTGTCATGCTTGGTTAATGAAACAAAAACAAGAGAATGAAGAAAGGAGGAGAATGTGGGCTGAAAGGGAGGGGGTGGAACCCAATTCTCCATCCCCAGTAAAAATTTCATATGTACATAAACTCAAGTTGCAGATCAACAGTACTGGCTGAGCTTCATAATTTTTTCTAAAAATGTGAACTCATTTATATTCATAAAATAGAAATTTACATCGTCACATGGCACAAGGCCAAAAATAAAATTTCTGTATAAACCTAGATTAATATGAAGTCCAATACGCTACACACAAGGGTATGTATATTCTACACTAGGTTATGTACATAACTTGGAAAAAAGGTAAAAAAATAACATCTGTCGATGGAGCCTTTACAAAAGAAGTTTTTGCCTACAAGCACAAACAAAAGTGTATTAGAACATATGTGCAAATAATAGTAGAACTCTGCATAACCCTATACAAACAATAAGCTCCACTTGCATAAAGAAAGCAACCTGACGAGGGGAAATTGGGCTCAGTCTAATTCAGTCCATCAAGTACGCAGGCCTAGAGGCCCACAACCCTCTGGTGATGACGCAAAGGGCCATAGGGCACTCAAAACCTCGGCCCGCATAATAAAGGCCGAATCCTAGGCCCATCTGCCCCGGAATTCTAGATCTTCCAGCAGGGCCTCATCACATATCCTCAAGGTCACGGCAAGACTTTCACTCCCGAGATCCCTGGGGTGTCGGTAAGGCCCTCCTAAGGGCACCTTATCACGTATCCTCACCGTCAGGCGGGTCCTAAAGACCCAACCGCCCACTTATAGTAGGGCCGCCAGATCCGCCTCGACAGCTGTGGGCAAGTTATGGTTTGCCCAATATCCCACGATCTCCCTAAATCAGAGGGATCTGATCGTGGGCAAATGGCTCCCCCGAAGAAAACCGTCCCCAGGACGCCCTGAGGGGGAGACCATATAATCTTTGAGTCATCGCCAGAGCAAGGTATGCTTTTCTGAGCATGACAAACCCCTAGCAAGCTCTCATCTTCTAGATCCTAACTTAGGCATCGGAGGGTTTTGCTCCCTACCGGATTGGGGGCCCCGGTGAAGCTTCTGTTCTCCCTCTTGTAGGCTCTACCCTGGGCATTTCTACCATCAAATAAATTCTATCAAGTAGCTAGGATCTTCGATTGGATGGCCGTCACAGTCCGACCAGTTTCTGACCGCTACACGATTGGCGCCGTCTATGGGAAGCGTGCGAGAAGCAATGGCAAGAGGCAACAAGAACAACCATCATGTCAGAGCGGCATCTTAGATCAACGATGCCGGAGCTGATGCTGGTATCAACTGGTCGTAGAGTGTCACCTCCAGGCCATCGAGAAACGACAATGACCCTATATGGGTAGTCGTCCAGCAACTGGGCGCCCTACTCACCCTGATGTAGGAACGCCTTCCCGCGCCGCCAGTGGAGCCTCGCCTGGGAATCGACCTCCATGAACAATCACCAAAGGAGGCTCACAAAGTCCCAACTACCGTGGGGAGGTGTGAAGGTGTCCAAAGCACTGGTGGCCGTTTTCTCCTCTTCGACAAGGAGATCCGGTGCAACCACCTCCAACCGGTGGCCTCCGGGGTCGCTAGCTCAAACCGATCTTCCCTAAAAAGGAGGAATGACCTGAGAGGCCAATCCTACCAATCTCGATCCTTGAGGTCTCATTCTCCATGGAGAAGCCCTGCTATGAGTCGACGAACCAAGGAGTTGAAGAAAAAGCTCGAACGCTACGAAAAGCGCATCGAGAACCTCCTTTGACAACAACGATCCCTTTCTCTCTCTGACGACGAAGCGGACAACTCCCCTTTCGCAGTCAAGATCCTTGACGTCTTGGTTCCAAGAAGTTTCCCATCAGCTACCTCAACACCTATGATGGGCAAGGAGACCCAGAGACTCACTTCAACAACTTCCAATCTCACATGGGGCTGCACGGAGTGCACGACGCCATCCGCTGCCGTGCATTCGCCACCACCCTGGTAGGAACCGCATAGGCATGGTTCACTACCTTGGCGTCAGGGTCTATACATTCATTTGGGCATCTCGGGAAGCTTTTTCGAGACCACTTTGCCAGAACCCATCGTAAAAGGTCACCCGCCAGCCTCGTCGCCATCAAGCAGAAGCATGACGAATCCCTGTGGGACTACATCTCTTGTTTCCACCACGAGGCCCTCCAGGTCCCAAAGTTGGAGGTGTCCTCTGCTATGACTGCTCTGACTCAGGGGACCCAAGATGATTCGCTTTGGAGAGCCATTATCCTCGGGGTCCCCAAGACGTTGTTCGGCCTCATCGACTTGGCGCACCAATATATCGACTGCGATGAAGTGATAACTGCCTATCATCATCCCGGAGAAGAGGGCAATCGCAAGTGTCAAGATGAGAGGCCCTTCACTGAGAAAAAGAGGTCTCGGCGTTTCAAAGGAGACAACAAGTGGTCCACATCTCCCGAGCCGTACACGTCATTGACTACTCCCGTCTTCGAGATCCTCCAGGACCTTGAAAATAAGGATACATCAATTGGCCCAGAAAATGAGAACCGACCCCAAACACCGTGATCGGAGGAAGTATTGCAATTTCCATAAGGATTACAGCCATACGACTGAAGAGTGCTACCAGCTGCGAGACGAGATAGGGTCCCTGATTCGTCGAGGATGTCTCAGGAAATACGTGGCGAAGTTTGGCCAAGAACGTGAAGCTCCAAGGATTGAGAATCGCCCCAACGACACCGAGATCCACATGATCTTCGACGGCCTTCCCTTGGGAGGAGACAGCTGCCACGAGAAGAAGCGCTACGCGTGCCAGGTGAATCTTGTAACTCCTGACCCTAAATGCTCCGAGTACAAGAAAGCAACTGTAAGGGACCCTCTAAAGGAACTCATCATTTTCTTGGATGAAGACTTGGCGGGAGTGACTGTCCCTCATGATGACGCTCTTGTCGTGACGGCCACAGTCAACAAATGTAAGGTTCACCAAATTTTAGTAGATGGTGGTAGCGGCCCCAACGTTATCAGTTACGACTGCTTTCTTCGAATGGGGGGCCGATGTTCTCCCTACCTGCCAGATGCACACACCACTATTTGGTTTCTCGTGCAACGCAGTACCACCAATAGGGGTAGTAGCACTACCAATAACCCTGGGGACCTCTTCCCAAGAGGTCACGGTCGTTGCTGAATTTGTAATCATCCGAGAGATAAGCACCTACAACGCGATCATGGGTAGGGGAATTATCGGGGGAATTACAGGGGTCCTGTCCTCATATCACCAGAAGATGAAGCTCCTGTTAGGTTCTCGTGTTTCTTCGGATCGCTCACGCAATGGAAATTTAAAATTAAAACCAGCGATCCGTTCCTGTTTCGAATAAACCAAAACCGAAAATACGGTAATCAGACATTATCGCGTGCAGATTCAAATCCGTAACCCATTGGTTCCGTTGGTGTGACACCGCCAGCTGTGTAGATGTCTAGCCTCTAGCGAAGTCCACGCGATCTTCCTTGCGGTGGATATCCTTACGTTCCTCGCTCGTCGGAGCCTACGAACCCTTCGCTGTTTGCCGCAACGATCGTCGCCACGCACGACCGATTTTCTGTCAGACGGGAGTCGGAGAAGCGGCGGAGCAGACCCAGAGAGCAGAGCCGACCTGGGGCGCCAAAGAGAGAGAAGAAGAGAGAAGGGGGCGGCCAGGGTTGAGCAGCAGCCTGGCCTACTCAGCCCGTTCACTACATTTTATAGTAACTGCACGATTTTTCATAAAAATCCCTAGTTTATATAAAACCTATTTTTTAATCCATCATTTTGAGAATCATTTGTGTGTGACCCTCTAGGTCCGATAACCAATCTGGTTAATGGCCCAATAAGCCCAATGACTCCTCACTGGCCTGATTAATCAATTAATAACTCATTATTAATTAATTAATCAATCGAATTAATATCGCATATTAAATTCGATCGGACCTCCGATCACGTTGGGTGCCAAGCAATACCGTGTGAACTCGGAAGGTATCGGGGTTAAGTATCCTACTCTTGGAACCTTTCCGTCAACAGTTGCCATGTAGATATAATCCTTCATTCGTTCAATGCTCTCGAGTCAACTCAGAGTGTGGTATACCGTCAAACCCTAACCTGTCGACTCACATAGATTGGATGCTACTGAATCACATCGGAAAACTCTTTTCCCAATATTATTGTCCGCCCTGGCCAGGGACTTCCGCGCATCCTTCTAAGCATTCTCTCTCTAAGTACCGAGAGCGAATGATTCCTTATTGACACTCAATTCTTTTCGACGGTATTCCGTTGTACCCGATCCTTGGCTAGTTAGAATCCCGTGGATAGAGATTTATAAACCAAGGTCAAAGCACATAAGTTCACTGACAAGGTGTCCTTGGTGTCTCAGGTCCGAAGACCATCCACGCAACTGCAACAATAGAATCAAGTTGGTTGACAGTGAGGTACTATACTATCCAGCGATTCAGTCGGATCAGTTCAGTGAACTCATTCTCCAATGAGCACCTACAGATTCGCCTTAGTGTTTCCACATAAGTGACTATGAGATCAGTTATCCTCATCGTATGAGCATGAGTAGTCTGTGCTAGTCTTACCGGATATCCGATGTCCTTCTCGGATATTCTCCGACTAGGAACTATTAATAATATTTGTGTATAAGTGATCAGTTTCATTAGTATGATCTCATCACAATCTGATCACTACTATACATATTCACTGACTTTATTATGAGACGATAATAATACGAATTAGACATAATGAATTAATTGTCATATTATTAATAAATGAACAAGATTACAAAGTCATATTGGCTTGTAGGCCACCTAAGACTAACAATCTCCCACTTGGATTAAAGCCAATCACCTTTATGTACTAAACCTATAGACTCTAGGTGACGCTCAAACATATTTTGAGCCAATGACTTTGTCAGTAGATCTGCTATATTGTCGACGGATGGAACTCTTTCCACCACTACATGTCCTCTGGAAATGATCTCTCTGATAAGATGAAAGTGCCTCAGAATATGCTTCGATTTCTGATGAGACCACGGCTCTTTAGCTTGTGCAATAGCTCCATTGTTGTCGCAGAACAACGGAATTGGTTCAGAGATGCTGGGAACTACGCCGAGGTCGGTGATGAATTTCTTCAATCACACTGCTTCCTTGGCGGCTTCAGCTGCAGCGATGTATTCAGCTTTAGTTGTTGAATCTGCAATGGTTTCTTGCTTGGAACTCTTCCAGCACACTGCACCTCCGTTCAGAGTAAATACAAATCCAGATGTAGACTTGCTATCATCTGGATATGACTGGAAACTCGAGTCAATAAAGTCTCGTAGATTCAAGTCGCCTCCTTCATAAACAAGAAACTTATCCTTAGTTTTTATCAAGTATATAAGGATACATTTCACTGCCTGGTCTGCTCAGCCCGTTCGCTACATTTTATATTAATTGCACGGTTTTTTATAAAAATCCCCGGTTTATATAAAACACACTTATTTATTCATCGCCTTGAGAATCCTTTGCGTGTGATCCTCTAGGCCCAATAACCAGTCCGGTTAATAGCCCAATAAGCCCAGTGACTCCTCACTGGCTTTATTAATTAATTAATAACTCTTTATTAATTAATTAATCAATCAATCAAATTGATGTCGCACATCGAATTCGATCGGACCTCCGATCACGTTGGGTGCCAAGTAACACCGCGTGAACCCGGAAGGTATCGATGTTAAGTAACCCACTCTTGGAACCTTTCCGCCGACAGTTACCGCGTGGATATAATCCTTCATTCGTACAATACTCTGGAGTCGACTCAGGGTATGGTGTACTATCAAACCCTAACCGGTCAACTCACTCTGATTGGATGTCATTGATGAATATCGAAAAACTCCTTTCCCGATATTATCGTCCGCCCTGTCTAGGGACTTTCGCGCATCCTTCCTAGAGCATTCTCTCTCATCGTACCGAGAGCGAATGATTCCTTATTGACACTCAATTCCCTTCGACGGTATTCCGTTGCACCCGATCCTTGGCTGTTTAGAATCCCGTGGTTAGAGATTCATAAACCAAGGTCAAAGCACAGAAGTCCACCGACAAGGTGTCCTTGGTGTTCAGGTCCGAGGACTATCTATGCAACTGCGACAATAGAATCAAGCTGGTTGACAGTAAGATACAATACCATCCAGCGATTCAGTTGGATCAGTTCAGTGAACTAATTCTCTAATGAGCACCTACAGATTCGCCTTAGTGTCTCCAGACAAGTGACTATGAGATCAGTCACCCTCATCGCATGAGCAGGAGTAATATGTACTAGTCTAACTAGATATCCGATATCCTTCTCAGGTATCCTCCGACTAGGAACGATTAAGAATATGTGTTTAAGTGATCAGTCTCACTAGTATGATCTCATCATAATCTGATCACTATCGCATATATTCACGGACTTCATTATGAGACGATAATTAATACGATTTACACACAATGAATATTATGCCATTTTATTAATAAATGAACGAGATTACAAAGTCATATTGGCTTGTAGGCCACCGAAGACTAACAATCTCTCACTTGGACTAAAGCCAATCACTTTTATACAATAAGCCTATAGACTCTAGGTGACGCTCAAACACAATTTGAGCCAATGGTTCTGTCAGTGGATCTGCTACATTGTCGACAGATGGAACTCTTTCCACCATTACATCTCCTCTAGATATGATCTCTCTGATAAGATGAAAGCGCCTCAGAATATCTTTCGATTTCTGATGAGACCGCGGCTCTTTCACTTGTGTAATAGTCCCATTGTTGTCGCACAACAGAGGAACATGATGAAAGATGCAGGGAACTATGTGAAGGTCGGTGATGAACTTTTTCAACCACACTACTTCCTTGAAAGCTTCAGCTACAACGATGTGCTCAGCTTCAGTTGTCGAATCTGTAGTGGTTGCTTGTTTGGAACTCTTCTAGCACACTGTTCCTCCGTTCAAAGTAAACACGAATCCAGATGTAGACTTACTATCATTTGGATATGACTGGAAACTCGAGTCAGTAAAGCCTCGCAGTTTCAAGTCACCTCCTCCATAGATAAGAAACATATCCTTAGTACTTCTCAAGTACTTAAGGATACATTTCACTGCCTTCCAGCGCTCTTTGCTTGGATCAGCCTGAAATCTGCTCGTAACACTCAGAGCAAATGCAATATCAGGCCGTGTATATAGTATGACATATATGATAGATCTTATGGCATAGGGTACTCTATCCATAAATGCCCTCACATCAGGAGTCTTAGGAGACTGCTCATTTGAGAGATTAATTTCATGTCTCATCGGTATGAGACCTCTCTTGGATTTTTCCATGCCAAACCTTTTGACTATGGTATCTATGTACAAAGATTGGGTCATTCTAAGCATCCTCTTTGATTTATCTTTATAGATCCGTATTCCCAATACGTAGGATGCTTATCCCAAATCTTTCATAGAGAAGTTTTTCGACAACCAGATTTTTAACGACGACATCATACCTACATCATTCCCAATGAGTAGGATGTCGTCTACGTAATGAACTAAGAAGGTGACTGCGCTCCCACTGGTCTTATTGTATACACAAGGCTCATCTTCATTCTCAATGAAGTCATAAGACTTGACAACTTCGTCAAATCTTATGTTCCAGCTCTAGGAAGCTTGCTTCAGTACATAAATGGACCTTTGAAGTTTGCACACTTTATCTGGAGATTCCTTAGATGTGAAGCCTTCCGGTTGTATCATATACACCTCTTCCTCAAGGTTACTGTTGAGGAAGACAGTCTTCGCATCTATCTGCCAGATCTCGTAATCGTAGTGTGTAGCTATGGCGAGTAGAACTCTGATCGACTTTATCATTGCAATTAGTGAGAAAATCTCGTCATAGTCAATTCATTGCCTTTGACAATATCCCTTTGCCACCAACCTTGCTTTATAAGTATCGATCCGTGCATCAGCATCGATCTTTCTCTTAAAGATTCACTTGCATATGATGGGTACAATACCCTCGGGCAAGTCTTTCAAGTTCCAAACTTGGTTAGTGTACATGGATTTGATTTATGAGTTCATGATTTCTCGTCATTTCCCAGCTTCTGGGCCTTCTATGGCCTCCTGGTAGGTTTTAAGATCATCATCCTCATTATATTCAACCTTCGACTCACCTTCAGCGATATGTCCCACATATCGTTCGGGTAGTCTAGGTAATCTACCAGATCTACGAGGCTCATTTGTGTGCATCTGAACAGATTCAGGAACTGATATCTCATCTGATGATAATGCAGCTATTTGGAGATCTAGAACCTCTTCCAATACTATTTTACTCCCACTGTCCTCCTGGAGAAGGTATTCCTCTTCTAGGAAGACAGCTTTCCTGGCGACAAACATCTTTTGTTCACCAGGATCGTAAAAATAGTATCCAAAGGTTTCCTTTGGATATCCTACAAACCTGCATTTATTAGTTTGTGATTCTAGTTTGTCTGGATCATGCTTCTTTGCATGAGCAGGACAACCCCAGACTTTAATATGTTTAAATTCTAGTTTCCTACCTTTCCATATCTCATATGGAGTAGAGGCCACAGACTTGCTGGGTACTCTGTTCAGTAGGTATGCTGCTGACTCTAGAGCATACCCCAGAAGGACACTGGTAATCCTGAAAAGCTCATCATAGATCGCACCATGTCCAACAAGGTGCGATTCCTCCTTTCTGATACACCATTTACCTGTGGTGTATATGGAGGAGTCAACTGAGAAAGGATATCATTATCCTTTAAGAATTGAGTGAAATTAGTACTCAAGTATTCTCCTCTTCGATATGATCGAAGAGCTTTAATACTCTTTCCTAACTGTTTCTCTACCTCATTCTTGAATTCCTTGAACTTCTCAATTGCTTCTGACTTGTACTTCATTAAGTACACATAGCTGAATCTTGAGAAGTCGTCAGTAAACGTGATGAAGTAGGAAAAGCCACCTTTGGCTTGGTTGGGCATAGGGCCACATACATCTGAATGTATTAATCCCAGAATGTCCTTGGCACATTCTCCATGTCTATTAAATAGAGATTTTGTCATCTTTCCTATAAGGCAGGACTCACATGTCGCAAATGATTCATAATCGAATGCATTCAAATATCCATATTTGTACAACTTTTGCAGCTTGCTTTCACCAATATGCCTAAGTCTACAATGCCACATGTAGGCTTGGTTCACACAATTCTTGTTCTTCTTAAGAACGTTATAATTTGAAGATTGTAATAAGAAACATCAAAAAGATATAGTCTATTGACTAAAGATGCCGCAGCTATCGATTTATTACCATAATAAATCGAACAACTTCTATTCTCAATAGACAACCTATATCCTATCTTGTCCAAACAAGATATTGATATGATGTCCTTTATTATGTTAGGAACATAATAACAATCTTCCAATGACAAGGCATCTCCTGATGGAAGCCTGAAGTTTGCTGTCCCGACAGCAACCATCGCAACTTTTGTCCGTTTCCTAGCCTTAGTTCCACCTCGCTTGTTCTCAGCTGGTGCTTACTTGTCAGTATCTGCACATCATGGTAGATATGAGAAGCTCACCTGGTATCTAATACCAAAGATGTGGAATATCTAACTGACAAGTTGATATTTATCATATAGATATCTGAATCTTCAGACAGCTTTACTTTTCTGTGATCTTTATGGTTGAGGAACTCCTTGCAGTTCCTCTTCCAGTGACCTTTCTGCTCACAGTAAAAATAGTCACCTTTTACTATTCCTTTGTCTTTATCCTTCGATCTTTTATCATTAGCCATCATCTCTGCGTCAAGGGTATCCAATGCCGGTTTAGCAGGAGGATCAGTTCTAAAGTCAGTTCTAAGGTCAAAGTCAATGTGCTCAGATCTGAAGATATTTTTCAGGTTTCTGAACCAATCCGACTAGTTCAGGCTAGTTAAACGTTTGGCATCAAGTATGCTACGGAATGGGTTATTCGACGACATAATTCTTTACAGGAGATGAATAAAATCTATTTAGCAGATGTTCAGTTATTAAATATTAAAACAAGACATGGTCTTTTGTTCATGTTTTAACTCCCACTAATTTTCGACGGACTGTATAACCCTTAGGTATACAGAACGGGAGGCACCGACTGTCTCATAGTGGGGATCAGAATCTCAATGACTTGCAGTACAACCTTGTGGATAGCACAAGAAAGCTGTAAAATAATCAAATAACATCCATCTCATGGGACTTGCAACTCCTTGTAATATCTGATCATATCTTCGGTCCTCAGAGATTTAATGGCCTTGTGGATAGCACAACAAGCCACTAATTCTGGTCTAAGCTAACCATCGTTACGAGATGAGCATAGATTTGCATGCAGCCCTTGTGGATAGCACAACAAAGCTACATGGTTCCTCTACTCCGATCAAATAGGCATATAATGCCATAGCCATAGTCTCTCCTCACAATTAAACAGGCCTTGTGGTAGTACAACAAACCTGCCTAAAGTAATTTGAATCCTATGACTATAATGATGGTGGACCGCGCGGTAAGTTCTAAACTACTCACGTTACGGCTTAGAGTTTAGACGAGGGTATTTAGATAACTTTTATCTTGGTCTCTCCTAAGTGATAGTATATAAACATATCGTATATATTTACTAAATACTATACTTGCTTTGATTCACAATCAAACATAAAACAATGCATCTCATACATGTCAAGTGTGGTTATGGATAGCACAGTGGGTTTGACTGGAGCCATCAATCAAACACACACACAATTCTAATATAACATTTACATTAGAGAATCAGCAAACACACAGGCAAAGGATCTGCATCACATCGCCTTCCTGGTTGCAGCTGTAGATCGTCCTCGGTCCTTCCTGGGTTGCTTCGATCATATTACAATAAATTCATAATTTACATGTAAATAGAAGAAGGCCGTATGACGAGTACAAGAGAGAGGGAGGTAGAAGTACATCAGAGTATGAGAGAGAGAGAAGTGCGCATACCTCTATTTATTAACAATTAATAAATATTCATTCAATCATACAACCACGATTCACACACGTCATTCATCACATAAATAATTTTAAAATAAGTGCATATCCATGACCATAGTGTGTTTTAACTATTTTACACATGATTCAGCGCATCACATGACTAAAATAAAAGAGTTTCAAAATTAAATAACTTTGGCTTTCAAAAAGCATAGGTTCCAATCAAAATTGGCATGTGAATTTCGAAAACTCATTTTATTAACTTAACATGCAATTAAATCAAAATATAATAGCATTAAACACACATCACATGTACACACACTCCAAATTAATATTTTCCAGATTATTCCATGCAAATTAGAACAATTCTAATAATAAAATCAATCTAACAATTAGATTAAAACATATTAATAATCTAATAATTAGACTATTAATAATTAATTATTAATCTAACTCTTAGATTAGTCTATTAAAATTAATCATTAATTTAACACTTAAATTAATAATCAACTTAAATTAGTTATTAACTATCAATCTAACTCTTAGACTAATTAATTAATTAATGTTAATAACTAATTTAACTCTTAAACTAGTAATTAATACAAATTAATTATTTAACCACTAATCTAACTCTTAGATTATTAGATTAATATTAATTATTAATTTAACTCTTAAATCAATAATTAATAACTCCTTATTAAACCATTATATTAATTAATTAAAATTAATCATCATTTTAACAATTAAACTAACAGTTAATTCCAATTAACTAATAACTACTAATTTAATAACTAACAGTTAATTCCAATTAACTAATAACTACTAATTTAACATTTAAATTAGTCTATTAAAATTAATTATTAATTTAACACTTAAATTAATAATTAATTTCAATCCATTAACACTTACATGTTAATATAATGATTCCAAAATCATTAATAACCCAATTCAATAATATTAGAAAAATAATTAATTTTCAAAACAATTTTGAAATATAAATTTAAAATCTAATCATATATCAATTGGGTCAAATTGGCTTAATTAGGTTTAAACAGGGATTAAAAAGAGGGTTTAATTAGATTAGGGCTCAGCCACTTGGCTAAGCCAATGGGCTCAGGCCCTGGCCGAGCCAGGGCTCGGACCGGGCACCCATAGTGGGCGCCTGGCTCGAACTTGGTTCGACCAGGCCACCCAGACCTGGTCCGGGCCGGTTCAATCGGCTCGGGACCGGGGCTGCCCCCCACCCCTAACCTTAATTTGCCATGCAGTTGCAGGTTGGTAAGGGCGGCGGGGTAGAGGTAGCTGGGCGCCGGCGGCCGGAGTTCCGACGCCGCCCGTGCCCGACGACGACTCGCCGGCGCCGGTGGGCTCCCCGGCCGAGCCCTATTTCAAGCCGGCAGAACCCTTCTCCTTCCTTAACCCGATGCTCACTTGCAGGTTTAAGGGTTTAGAGAGCGGCGATTTGAAGAGGGCACCGACCGACGGCTGGCCCCCGGTGCCTGTTGGCACTGCCGGTGACCCCCCCTCCCGGTGCCGACGACCCCCCAGGCACCGGCTGGGCCGCCTGTGACCTCCAAAAGGAAGCCAACCGAACCCTAAAAGTCCTCTTTTGAAAACTGATTTTTCAAAACCATGAGGACAATGAGGATTTTCGTCCACTACCATCGGCCTCTCTGACACCGGCGAGGAGCCCGGTGGTGACTGGCGACATCTCCAAGATGTTATGGGATGCCGGTTCACCTCCCCAATGATTGGGGTTACATGAACTAAACCAAAACGTCCGCCGTTCTTCACCCCACGAAGAAGACGCAAAACCCCAAAAAAAATTTCGAAAAATTGTAGAATAATAATAATCTTATTATATTATATTCATCACATTAATACGGATTCAGCAATTAATCGAACTCGTGCATGGAATAATACATGGAAAAATTAATTTCGGAATCCGAAACGGGACGAGAAACAGTGGAACCTGGCTCTGATACCATTGTTGGGATCTCGTGTTTCTCCAGATCGCTCACGCAGCGGAAAATAAAAGATTAAACCAGCGATCCGTTCCCATTTCGAATAATAAAAAAATGATTATCAGATAATCGAAGTCTTACCGTGTGCGGATTCGAATCCGCAACCGTTTGGTTTCGTCGGTACGACACCGCAAACCACGCAAGCGTCCGACCTCTAGTTGAGTCCTCACAATCCTCCTCGCGACGGATATCCTCACGTTTCTCGTTCTTCGCAGCCCACGAAGTCTTCGCCGTTCGCAGCAACGATCGCCGCAACGCACGGACGATTTCCCGTCGGATGGGAGTCGGAGAAGCGGCGGAGCAGATTCGGAGATTCGGATATGTCTGGGACGCCAGGGAGAGAGAGAAACAAAGGAGGGGGCGGCTAGGGTTAGCAGCAGCTTGGCCTGCTCAGCCTATTCGCTACATTTTATACTAACTGCGCGGTTTTTCATAAAAACCCCGGTTTATATAAAACCTACTTATTTATCCATCGCCTTGAGAATCCTTTGCGTGTGACCTTCTAGGCCTAATAACCAGTCTAGTTAATAGCCCAATATGCCTAGTGACTCCTCACTGGCTTTATTTATCAATTAATAACTCTTTATTAATTAATTAATCAATCGAATTGATGTCGCACATTGAATTCGATCGGGCCTCCGATCACGTTGGGTGCCAAACAACACCGCGTGAACCCGGAAGGTATCGGGGTTAAGTAACCCACTCTTGGAACCTTTCTGCCGACAGTTACCACGTGGATATAATCCTTCATTCGTACAATGCTCTCAAGTCGACTCAGGGTATGGTGTATTGTCAAACCCTAATCGGTCAACTCACTCAGATTGGATGCCGCTGATGAATATCGGAAAACTCCTTTCCCGTTATTATCGTCCGCCCTGGCCAGGGACTTTCGCGCATCCTTCTTAGAACATTCTCTCTCATCGTACCGAGAGCGAATGATTCCTTATTGACACTCAATTACCTTCGACGGTATTCCGCTGCACCCGATCCTTGGCTGTTTAGAATCCCGTAGTTAGAGATTCATAAACCAAGGTCAAAGCACAAAAGTCCACTGACAAGGTGTCCTTGGTGTCTCAGGTCCGAGGACCATTCACGCAACTGCGACAATAGAATCAAGCTGGTGGACAGTGAGGTACAATACCATCCAACAATTCAGTCGGATCAATTTAGTGAACTCATTCTCCAATGAGCACCTGCAGATTCACCTTAGTGTCTCCACCCAAGTGACTATGAGATCAGTCACCCTCATCGCATGAGTAGGAGTAATCTGTACTAGTCTAATCGGATATCCGATGTGCTTCTTGGATATCCTCCGACTAGAAATGATTAAGAATATGTGTATTTAAGTGATCAGTCTCACTAGTATGATCTCATCATAATCTGATCACTATCGCACATATTCACATACTTCATTATGAGACGATAATTAATACGATTTATACACAATGAATATTATGCCATTATATTAATAAATGAACGAGATTACAAAGTCATATAGGCTTGTAGGCCACCTAAGACTAATAGCCCTCAGTAGTGGGACCTATGCTAGGAGAATTTGGCATGGCAGGCTTCCGAAGTGGAGGTCTACTAGGTCTATGGGGGTCAAAGGTAGTGGAGAATGTTGAATCTTTGAAAGCGTTCTAGCAATAACGCGCCTTCTCATATAATTCTGTCATGTTAGTCAAATTGTTCAACGTGAGGACTAGCTTGTACTGAGGCGTGGCGTTGGCAATCATCATTTTCACTTGTTCTGACTCAGACATGTGATCTTTTATCTTCTCTCCATCTATCAGCAAAGGTGATGAAGTCCTCATCAGGCTTCATCTTTTTAGCCACTAAATCAGTTATTAATAAGGTTGGTGCAATTCTATCCTGATATCGTTGAATAAATTTCCTTAACACGATTTCATAATCCTCCACATCAGACGAATCCAACGAGAAGAACCACTCGAGGGTTGGTCCCTCTAATGATTTCCTGAATAAGAATGCCAGCGACCTTTTGTCGTTCTCTGAGAAGGAGGATTCATACATAAACTCCTTCAGGTGGGTGGAGGGGTTATCAGAACCATTGTACTTTCGATACACTGGCATTTAAGAAGGCGGCAGATGAAATACTAACAGACTGGGGAGGGTGATCTCAGGTACAACTTTCACTCCCATCATTTTCTTAAAACTATTGAATTGCTCATCCATCTGGTCCATCTTTGTGAGTAGAGCCTGAGTCACTAGATCGGTTTGGGGAGGAGGAGGTGATGGAGCATGATAGGCTTACCTCTTGGAGTAATTGGGGCAAGGGAGGCAGTACGGTTGAGGTCCGACAGCGCTTCCGCTATACCCGAAGGCATTTTAGTGAGTTAGCGTATGTGGTCTAGCCGGGTATCTCGAGGAAGATTGTTGTGGCCCAGATGGCCGAGGAGTAGAAATATGAAGACCCTCCATGGCTTGATGAACAGAGGGGATATAGTGAGGGGGAGGAGCTTGACGAACAACAGGGGGAAGTACGGGATTTGGTTCGGCAGAACGCATGGGCGTCTTCCCTTTGAGAATGGATTGGATAGCCTCAAGTTGTTGAGGATTCACGTAGGTAGCCAGAGCTCCCAAGACAGTAACTAGATTAGGAGGGTTTGTAAATGAAGGCTCAGCTTGATCTTGAGCCTCCTCATAAGTGGGATTATACTGGTCATGGGTAAACTGAGCCTGATGAGGGACATAAGTGTTTCCCTCGTATTCAGCGTGAAAGAAGTTGGAGTCATAGGGGACATTAGCATCTCTCCCGTTCTCAGAATGGTAATCATAATTGCGAGGAGCATTAGCATCTTCCTCATATTCAAACACATCTTCTAGTTCAAAGGCAACTATGCCGAGAGTTCTACTTGATCGGAGCATCATGATGTTAAATTTTGACAGAGACTCAAACAAGTTGTGCAAAGGATTAGCAAGTGGATGGTTATGTTATCTTAGGATTTCTTGGTGAATTATTTGGATTTTTAAACACAAATCCACTCAACAGGGTAGGATCCTAGTTTCAGTTCAAGTTTTCCGCTGTGATATTCTGTGGTTCACTCGCAACAGTATGAAAATCTACCCAGGACTTCAAATGGTACAACCAGCCCAATGAGCAGAGAGGAATTCTCCACTTTTGGGGACTTATAGAGGTCTTAGTACAAACCACTCTAGTCTGACTGAAGTACCGACCCAGTCAGAGAGAGATGAGAGTACTAATAAGGGTGTTTATGTAGACACGTTAATTTTGACCTCATATTGAGTAAATTTCATGTCATAATTATAATGTTCCAAAATAGTATGATGTTTAATCATTAATTAATTTTTCTCAAAATTTGTTGATTAACGTCGCCCGTGGCCCACGCCATTTAAATTCCTAGCCAAAATCAGTTCAGAATTAAATTCCAAAATTCAAATAGATTTAACTGAATAGCGTTGCCTAAGGGAGACGCCATTTAAGTCCTAATCCGTCTGGGTTTACAATTTTTAATTCGAATTAATTTCCTAATTATCTAAAGCACGTCGCCAACGGGAGACGCGATTTAGGTTTCCTAATGTATTTCAGTTTCCTTTTCGGATTTCCTTTCTATTTTGGCCGCTTTAATTAACTAAATGGCATCATGTCTAGGCGACGCGATTTGGGAGTTTCCTGATAAACATGATTTGGCTAAGATAATTCAGTTTCTGAAGTATAGAAGGTTGCTAACTCCTCCATGCTCATCCAAGCTAAGTCCGACTGCGGGAGAGAATCTTATTGAAGCCCAAAATATCCTTAAACCTATTCTTATAAATACAATACCCCTCGGACCTTTGAAAAAGGTTGGCCATTGGTGATTTTGAAGCTCAAGGTAAGGTGTTTGGAGGCTCTAGAGGAGAAAAACGTGGACAGCAAGAGATGCTTCATCTAAGGCTTTTTTTTCCTCATCCTATTTATCTTTTGAAGCTCATGAAGGCTAAGGCTATGGAGGAGCCAACCAACCATTTTCTTTTCCTAATTTCTTTTTAGCTTTTCATCAATTTCATATAGTCTATTCTTTATTTTTCATAGTTCATCATCATCATCACTTCATGTTCATACATACACACATCATATTTTCCACACCTATATGCATATTAGGAGTTTAAAAAACAACAATCAAGTAAGTAGATTAGTTTAGTTGCATGTTTAAATTTTTTATTAGAATAGATACTACTATACTTAGTTCTAATTAGATTCTTTCTTATTTAATCTTTTGCAAGGTAGAAAGAAGAAGAAAAAAGGAGATCCAAAGAAATAACCATCAAGAAATCAAAAGTAAGAACACATCAACAAAAGAGCTCTCTTTCTTTGGCCAACTGAAGAGAGGGAATTAAGGACTCAATCTCCCGAATTTGAAAAGATAAATGATCAATCTTTCTTTTGAAACTTTTCAGTTTCTAGCGATTACGTTTTCTTTAGTTTCTAATAGTTTTATTCATCATACAAACAACATGAAATTCATGAACATCACACAGATGATTTGAGCACCCACAGCTTTTTGGTGATCATGGTAGGACTTGGTCTTGCCGTCTTTTAACATTTGTTCTTGCTTTTTATCATCGGGCACCCACGGTGCACCACTTGTGTCCCTCGGGCACTCCTTTCACCAATTGGTGAGTTTAGTTACTTTTATCCCTACGTGCACTACGTGCATGCCCTTTTGCGGCAAGATATTACCCTCCCGTGATTGATTGGAAGTTGTGAGTGTGATAGGAAGTGTGTGGTTGATTGAATTTATGTTCGTTTGCATGATAATGAATCTTTTTAACTTGAGTTTGCATGATCAGTTAGATTTCTGTTCATCTTGATAATTTGGAAGGAGATTGTCTCCGGAATTGCTCCCTATTTACAGTTTTTAGGCTCTGAATAGCGTCTAAACAGAGTGACACGTTTCAAACCGCGTCGCCCAGCCAGGACGCCATTCAGCCTCATATTCCTGTTGGCGCTGCTACCTGAGGATCTGTTAATAGAAGAAGCTTCTGTCTTGAATAGCGTCGGTGAATAGCGATGCGATTAAAATAGTTCCTTCTTTTGTCCATCAGTCCTCAGATCATTGATTTCTTTGTTACCAATATTTATCTTATACTACATTAGAAGCCATCCAAGCCGTAGGTCATCTGCATTGGGGCTCACCCCCCCAACAGGAACACGTTTCTTAGCATCTTCACCTCTCTCTGACTGGGTCGGTCCTTCGGTTTGACTAGAGTGGTTGCTGTTAAGACCTCTGTAAGTCCTCAAAAGCAAGGTATTCCTGCTTGTTCATCGGGCTGGTTATACTAATTGAAGTCTTGGTTAGTTATTCATAACGTTGTGAGGGAACCATAGAGTATAACGGTGGAAAAATTGAACTGAAACTAGGATCTTACCCCATTGAGTGAATTTGTGTTTAACAATTCAAATAATTCAACAAGGAATCCTAAGATAACGTAACCATCCGCTTGTTTGCTAATTCTTTGCACAATTTGTTTGAATCTTTGTCAAAACATAACATCATGATGTTCCGATCAAGTAGAACTCTAGGCATGGTTGCCATTGAATAGGAAGATGTGTTTGAATATGAGGAAGATGCTAATGCCCCTCGCAATTATGATTACCATTCTGAGAATGGGGGAGATGCTAATGCCCCCCATGACTCCAATTTCTTTCATGCTGAATACGAGGGAGATACTTATGTCCCTCATCAGGCTCATTTTACCCATGACTAGTATGATCCTGGTACCAATCATCCTCATGTGCACGTAATCTCCAACCCCACTTATAAGGAGGCTCAAGATCAAGCTGAGCCTTCGTCTAACAACCTCCCTAATCTGGTTACCATCTTGGGAGCTCTGGCTACCCACGTGAACTCTCAACAACTTGAGGCGATCTAGTCTATTCTTATGGGGAAGATGCCCTTGCATTCTGATGAACCGAATCCCTCGGTTCCCCCTGTTGTTCGTCAAGTTTCTTCTTCTCACCATATTCCCTCTGTTCATTAAGCGATGGAAGGTCTCCGTATTTCTACTTTTCGGCCGTCTTGGCCGCAACAATCTTCCTCGAGATACCTAGCTAGACCGCATACGCCAACTCACCAAAATGCCTTCAGGTATGGCGGAAGCGCTGCCATACCTCAACCGTACTGCCCTCCTTGTCCTAGTTACTCTAAGAGGCAAGCCTATCATGCTCCATCACCACCTCCTCCCCAAATTGATCCCGTGATTCAGGCTCCACTCATGAAGATCGACAAGCAGTTCAATAGTTTCAAGAAAATGATGGGAGTCAAGGCGGTACCTGAGATCACCCTCCCCAATCTGTCAGTATTTCACCTGCCGCCTACTGAGATGCCAGTCTATAGAAAGTACAATGGTTATGGCAACTCCTTCACCCACCTGATGGAGTTTTTGTATAAGTCTTCCTTTTGGCAGAACGACAAAAGGTCGCTGGCATTCTTATTCAGGAAATCATTAGAGGGACCAACCCTCGAGTGGTTTTTCTCGTTGGATTCGTCTGATGTAGAGGACTATGAAATTGTGTCAAGAAAGTTTATCTAGTGATACTAGGATAGAATTGCACCGTCCTTATTAATAACTGATTTAGTGGCTGAAAAGATGAAGCCCAATGAAGACTTCATCACCTATGCCGATAGATGGAGAGGTATGGCAGAGAAGATAAAAGATCACATGTCTGAGTCTAAACAAGTGAAAATAATGATTACCAATGCCACGCCCCAGTACAAATTAGTCCTTACGTTGAACAACTTGGCTAGCATGGCGGAATTATATAAGAGGGCGCATTATTGCCAGAACGCCTTCAAAGATTCAACCTTCTCCAGCATCTTTGACCCCTATAGACGCAGCGGACCTCCACCTCGGAAGCCTGCCATGTCAAATTCTCCTAGCATGGGTCCCACTACTGAGGGCACACTATACCATGAACAGATCATCACCATGAATAATAACCAACCGCAGTTCATGAGGAACCAACAGCAACAATCGCAGTATACAGGGTAGAGACCACCAAATCAGCAGGGCTTCAGGTCGCCATAGCAACCATACCAGCCAGCCTACAATCAGCCTTAGCAGAAGTATCAACAGACGTTCAACCAGCCACGTCAGCAGCCAACATACCACAATGTACCCCTCAAGGCGATTACAATCAGAAGAGAAAACCTCCAGGCCCAAAGAGGGCGCCCTATCCTCAGCTCCTAGAATCTCTAGCAGACATATTCAACGCCCTTATGGCAGCTAACACTTTAGTATTGCCAAAGGAGAAAACAGTCTGGCCCCAGAATACTGATGCCTCCAGGTATTGCGTCTTCCATAGACAACCCGGACATACGTTGGATGCGTGTTTCCAATTCAGGAACTATATCCATGATCTGAATGAGCAAGGGGGTATTGACTGAGAGGAGATAAGAAAATACACAACCGCCTTGAAGGCAAGGAGATCACAGCCACAACAGCAACAATAGACACAACAACAGCAACAACAAATGCAGAGAGCACCAGCACAGGCAGCAACACCACCAAACATGGGTATAGTGCATAACTCACTGCCGGAGCATCAAAACTAGGTCACCCCAATTCCTACTAATAGCCAGTCTGAGGTTAATAGGGGGTAACAATGGAAGGAAGAGGAATCCTCCTTTGTCTACTCAACAGGCCACATCCCGAGTACCACCGAGCAATCGTCTCGCCGCATTCTCCGCATACCCAAACCAGAAACCATAACCGTTACTCCCATACCAACACCCGCCTACCATAGACCCACCACCTACCTTCCTTAAACCCATTACCCCCTCCGCCACCATGCCTCCACCAAATAACCCTCCGCAACCCAACCACGAACCTCTCATGCCTTCTAAACCATTGCTACGCATACCATTTCCCACATCGTCTGCATCAACCATTCACCCCAATACCATACAACTCTCCAAGCCACTCATCCGCGTCCTAGCACCCCCACCAAATAATCCCCCACCATCGCACGTTTACGAATCCATTACCCCTTTTAAACCCATTATCAACATGGCGGTACTTACGATCTCACCTGGACTTTCCAATATTGAACAGCATACGTTCCGTAGTGGGAGAATCTTCAATAAAGTCTTCCCTCATTCTACAGTAAGAGACGGCCCATCATAGCCATCAGAAGAAATTCAGAATGAAGAGAGTGCACCTGACAGTTAGTATGACCTACTGAAGCAGCTGGACATAACACCGGCACGCGTTTCTATATTAGAACTGATCAAAAGATCCAAGATCCATTAAGAGGCTCTGATGGAGTATCTGTACAGAGTGATGGTCAGTGAAGATGTGCCAGTAGAGAAGATAACTGCACTGCTAGTTCCACAGGTGGATCAACCTTCTATAACATTTCACACATCTGAACTAGCACCACCAGCGGCCAGGAGCATGGCCCTAAGCATTACAGTTAACATTTGGAAAAAGGTTGTGGATGCATGTCTAGTTGACACATGGGCCTCTATTAATGTGTTGTCACTGAGGACCTTAGAATTCTGTGGTGTACCCAAAGAAATGTGGTTGCCTTCACCCATCTCTGTTACCGCCTACGATAACTCTACCCGTTTGCCTCTGGGAATGGTTTACTTGAAGGTAGAGTTAGGTCCCGTTTGTCATGCCGAGGTCGAGTTCCACATCTTGAAAATCGACCCCTCTTTAAAAGGCATCCTTGGCCGTCCCTACATCAAATCCCTTGAGGCCATACCCTCTACAAACCGTTAATGCCTCAAATTTCCTTATAAGGGACGGATTATTAAAGTAACGAGCATGCCGATCCTTGCTACTGCTCATTCTTTGAACATCAAGCCGACTCTTCTACCTGGCCAACAATCCATTCTGTCGGTATTACAGGTTTGTTCTCCCTTGGTTGATCCTTTAAAAGCCACTATACCTGTTCCTTGTCCAGTTGATGCTGTTAAAAGGGGGAAGTGCGTGAGTACCCCTGGTTGGGACATCATGATGAAGGATGACTGTCAACCAAGAAAAGGCCTGGGCACACAACTGCAGGGCAAAACCAAGCCTATCAGAGACAACAGAAGGGTACCTGGTAATGGTCTGGGTTATAGGCCAGTGAAGGTGAGACGACACATTGATCAACAGTAGGAAGATAAAGATGGTCAGAAAATCTGGAAGACGACGACCACCCTGTGCAAAGAAAACCAGGATCCCTTAACCGGGACTTTATATACATACTTAATTAAGGGACCCGTGATTAATCATAACAATGATAACACGGTGATAATCACTTCCCACTTCGACCTACATGACATATATGGGAGAGACTTAGCCAGGCATTGTTCTAAACTGTTGACATACCAATCCTTGGAGGCTCTACGGCTAATGAAGAGGGGGAAGACTCAAGATCCGGAGTGCGATTGGTACCGCTAGTTCAACACATGGGACCTGTACATTGCACTGAACAGGCTGTTCCTTGATCCCTCAGAACCAAAGTGGCCTCCATTGATTGAGGAATTGATGTCCATAGATAGAATCAAAGATGATATGTGGACTCTACATTTTGACGGAGCTCTGAACTATCATTGTAAGGGTATCAACATTATTCTGCTATCATCTGAAGGTGTCACCATTCCACAAGCCTTTTAGCGTGACTTTCCTGTCACCAACAATATTGCTGAATATGAGGCTCTTCTAGCTGGTCTCGAAGCCGCTCACCTCCATGGTGCCACCAAGCTCAGGATTGTAGGTGATAGTCAGCTAATCCTTCGCTAAGTGCTCACCAAGTATCGAACTCTTGATCCTAAACTCAAGCCTTTTTCAGAAACTCACTTCTGCTTATGCCAAACTTTTCACCAAATTGATCTTCGTCCATGTTCCTCGGAATCATAACATTCTTGCTATCGCTCTAGCTTCTCTCGTATCATCTCTAAATTTCCCAATCAGCAAACAATCTGAATCGATCATCGTCCATAGGCGTCTCTCACCCGCTGTGAAAGACCCTTCATTCCTTAGGATTAAAGAGAAGTTGCTGAAGAAGGTTAAAGATGGGGATATTGTGGAGAAGCGAGAAATCATGTTATTGGAATTGCAAGAAGAGATGGAAGATGAAGAGAAACCATGGTATTTTGAGATTGCTAAATACTGTGAAGATCAGTCTTACCCTGAAGTGGCCACAACTGAGGAGAAAAGGGCTATCAGGAGAGTTGCTCAGAGATATACCATAGTTGGAGGAGCGCTTTATAAACGAGGTTTTGACAGTGTTCTTCTGAGATGCTTGGACGAAGATGAGCTTTAGAAGGTTATGGAAGGAGCTCATGCTGGAGTTTGTGGTGGCCATGTTAATAGACAGATGTTATCAAAGAAGATCCTTAGACAAAGATTCTATTGGCCCACTATAGAAGAAGACTGTGTAGGGTATGTTCGTAGGTGTGCTAAGTGTCAACTTCTCACAGCAACATAATATTTCACAAAGTGGGCAGAAGCCAAAGTTTACACGAAAGTCAAAGCGTCTACTGTTTGCAAGTTCATCATGAAGAACATCATCACAAGATTCGGAATTCCGAGTACCATCGTCATCGACAATAGACCGTTGTTCATATCACAGGAGCTTAAGGACCTTTGCAATAGGTATAAAATTGCATTGCATCACTCGTCTCCATATTATCTGCAAGGCATTGGCCAAGCAGAGGCAACTAACAAGACTTTGATAAATATTATCAAGAAAACGTGTAAATCTAACCGATATACTGACTGGTCAGAGAAATTAATGGAAGCTTTATGGGTATACTGAACTCTAATCCGCACACCTACTGGGCAGACCCCATATTCTTTAACGTTCGGAATGGGGGTGGTAGTTCCATACGAAGTCCTCATCTCGTCCTTAAGAGTACAATTGAACAATGAGTTTTCTATTGATGAGCACCGCTCAACACTCCTGGCTCAATTAGAATTCTTAGACGAGAAAAAATGATTAGCCGCTAATCATGCACGAGTATATCAGAATATATTAGCACGTTTTTATCAAAAGAAAGTTATTGAACGAAAATTCAAAGTTGGTGAAATGGTTGTTAAAAGAATCTTCGTGAAACTTGGTGGTCCGCGTTCTAAGCTCCAATCCAATTAGGAAGGACCTTATGTTATCTCACATGCTTTTCCTGGTAACGCCTATCATTTAGCTAATGCAGAAGGACAAGAGTTAACTCATCCATGGAATGGTCTGTATCTTAAGAAGTATTACCCTTAGATAAGTGTGTCGATCATCATGGTGCAAGGACCAGTGGGGTCTGGAAATTTGAAAACTCAAATTCCCTCGTTAGTCTTTGATAATCTAATTCAAACATATTATTACACATACAAACACGTTTGGTTCGTAAGTAACAAGAGATGCGAAGTCCGAAGAACGCCGGAAGTTTGACTAAAAGTGAAAAAGTACAATTCATTCTTTTTAAACAAAACTTCTATTTTACTCTCGGCTCACGATGTTGGAATGAGGCTTAGAATAGACTACCGAAAGTATCTGCCATCTTAGTAGGAGGCCGTCATAAAAAAAAAAGGGAGAGATCCGCCACACAAAAAGGCAAAAGAAAAGCAGAAGGCAAAAAGCCAACCAAATCAAAAGACCGTTCAGCATTACAAACATGACATAAAAAATGTCACAAAATCAAATGAAAAAGGAGCGTAAGGTCGATAAATATCCCGTAAAAATGAAAATGACCGAACCTCAACAGATAATAGGGTAAAGGAGGGACATCTCTCTTGATCTCCGGAAACCTCTCGTGGGCTTTCTAGACTAATTCTTCTTTTCGTTATAAAGAGACGTACTCCAAACTTGATGGATGGCCTAGGTTGACTAAGGGTCAGACCATCGAATGGGATCATGAACATAAACATAACTTAAGCACGATGAGTTTGGATTAGGTCGTTGAAGAAGGATTTGGGAATTAAGTTAATGAATAAATATACTCTTTTGATCTAAGTATCCTACTGGTCATTAATTTATTTAGTTGAAGTCTTATTTCAAAAAAAAAAAAAGAATATTTCAAAACAAAAAAAAAATTAAAATCTCAAAACCAAAAGAAAAAAAAAAATTTCTAAACCAAAAAAATTGAATATTTCAAAATCACAAAAAAATTGAATATTTCAAAACTACAGAAAATTGAAAATTTCAAAACCCCCCCAAAAAATTGAATATTTCAAAACTACAAAAAATTGAATATTTCAAAACCACAAAAAAAATTGGATATTTCAAAAATTGTAATTGCAAAATAAAAATATTTCAATTAGCATTTGTTTGTCAGATCATGTGTGTTGCATTCCTTTTATTTCCGGTGAGCATCTGCATGTTTGTATGTTGCATTTTATAATTCCATTTCCTTTTTCGATTATTATTTGCCTTCATTAATAAAGGCTTCGCCCCTTGACCCTTCTACCAAGGATAGGATCAAGTAGTCGCTTACCTAACTGGGCAAGGGACTATGCCTGAATAGATACTTAACCTATTTGTTAAGTGATGAATATGGCATGATACAAACGGCATGAAACACATAGAACACAAATGCAAAAGTATGGAGTTTCATTCATTAGAAGAGTTTCAAGTACATATAAGAGTCTGTCATCATCAGGACTCACAAAAAGAGAAGAAGATACATAAGCACAGCCATCAGGGCTGGCTCTCCCCTGCACCCTCATCCAGTTGGCTCTGCGCCTCATCCTGGACATCGGGTCCCCGTGCTGGTGGCGGTGGTGGTCCCATCACACTTGGTCCTGCCTGGCCCGAAGATATTGCTATGCTCGCCGTAAAAGTACTAGCCTGTCCTCGCTCCAGTGCCCGCTGCTGTACACGCTGGTAACGAGCCTCGATACTCTTGCGTTTGTGCTCTGCAATTGACAAGCGGCCCTGAAGCCTCTCCAACTGGGACCGGTCACGATCCCTCTCCTCCGTCAAGACCTCCAGCCGGATCTGGAGTCGTGCAAGCTCACAGGGGAGGTCGCCAGTAGAGAGCCTCGCCAACTGCTCCTCTAGCTTGACGACGTGAGAAGCCCTGGCCTGAGACTCCTCCAAGTCGGCTCTCGCCTTATCGAGGGCTTGAATGAGCTCTTGAACCTGCAGCAGAAGACGTTGTCAGCCACCTAATCAAGCAAACAAACACATGTCGAAACAAATAAAGCAAGTAGAAAAACTCACCTGGGCGGCAGCATCATCCTAAGCCTGGGCAGCTCGGCGGATGGCGGAGGCCAACTGACTCCGCAGTTCAATAACGGTGGCCTCGTAGGTGGCACTAGAGGACGGTCCGACAGCAGAATTAGGAGGAGGAGCCGCGTGCGTATAAGTGGCTCGCTGTAACAAAGGGAGACCATTGTTAGTGGATTAGTGCTAAAACAATTTTATAAAGAAAGCATTCATAATGTTATTCATGCATGTTGCACTTACCAGCTCATTCAGCTCCTTCTGCACTTGTTCCAATTGGGCCTCAGCATCCTGAAGGTGGCCCCGGAGGGTATGATGGTGGCATCATGTGCATCCTACATATTCATACCATATCATGTCATACAGTCACAAATATAAGCAAGACAATTAATAAAATAAAATAAGCATTCATGTCATGCATATGCTTCATACTTACATTGAGAGGACAGAGTAGCTAGAGGTGGGCCACATAGGGGGTCAGATAGCACTGGAGGTAAGCGTCGCTCCTTACCGCCTGCAACTCCACCGATATCCCATACTGATGCCAGTCATCCCGCTGATCCGGGAATTTGGCGCTCCAGTCGGTGCAGGCCTGCTTGCCCCGCATGGTCCTCCCGATCCCCTCCGGGGTCTCCTCCTCCATCCACTCCTGATGCAACCCCAGTGTCCGCATCACAAGCCTCAGGCGCAGGAGAGCTATCTCGTTCATACAATGCAGTCACACCTGACGCCCGAACCGACCCATGCCCTGCTCGACCCGAGGTTGTCCTACATCGTCCATGCCTAGGTATGGACGCCAGATAACTTGCATTCATATTGGTTAGTCACATTGCATTTAATAATAAAAATCAACAAGTCATGATAAACTTTTAAATCATCAATCAAATATTTAATCAAATGATTAACAAATAAATGTTAATTTAACAAATTTGTAAACATTCTAACAAAACAGTTAATCAATCTAACATTTAAATAATGACAAGAAAAGAATTGACGGCGAAGGGTCGTCAACTGGTGATGCTGTAGCGTCGTGTCCACTACCGGACGCCACCGTCTAGCCAATGGGACCGCCGCTGGCAGGAGAGAAGGCTTCGCTCGGCTCAGAGAAAAATAATAATATGTCCAGATCTACATAAAAGAATATACAGGTTAGAATCATTACATGCATTGCATCATAAGCATTTAATGGAATGAACAGATTTAAAATAAGATAATACCTGAAGAAACGGCGCAAAGCCGCTGATGGTGGTCTCCCGGTCTGGTGTGACAGCGTAGAGGTCAATGAAGAGGTGGGCCAGAACGGCCGCACCCCAGGCATACTCACATAATCTATCTAAGTCTACGAGTAGACTCAGAAAACGACAGTGGATGTAGTTGCCCTTCATCCCGAAAAGAAGCCTACCAAATAAAAACACTAAGAATCTCTATCTACACTAGCCCTATCACTCGGATCCTGATAGTAGACTGCGCTGGCTGCCCTCACCAGTCTCTCTCTCAACTTCTCCCTAGATTTGTCCGTCTGCTGTCTAAGTTCTAACAATCCTAAGGATCTCTCGACGGCTGTCCTCAGGAGAGTCCGAGACTCTCGACCCTCTATCCCTGTCACCTCTAAGCCTAGGAGTTCTAATGCTAATCCTCGATAATCAGGATATGTGATCCTGCTAACTGTCCGACCTTCCACCCGAAGGCCGGTGATCCTAGTAACGTCCTCGAGACTGGGGATTATATGCTCCAGGGCATTAAGAATGCCTGGCTTTCGGCATGCCATCACTCCCTAAGCACCTGGAGTAGAACTAAATCTATCCAAAATTGTTCTATCTCTAAGATCTCCCTAAACCCCATCTCCGCCAGCCGTGCCTTCTAGAAATCTGAGAGACCTCGGTACACAGCCACCACTAAATCCCAGGAAATCCTGGTCCTCATTGTGCCCTGCATTGTTCAAACGATTCATTAAAAATCATTAACGTGAAATTAATAATTAAATTCTAAAACATTTTATGGAATTATTCACAATTTTGAATGGCGTCAGGCCAGGCTGACGCGTTTCAAACTATGTCGCTGACTCCAGACGCCATTCGACCATAGGTTCCAGAACCTGTGGGCGAGCCCCTTTCCTCCCTAAAATTGAAATTTAACATATAAATAGGGTGTTTTGAGGCTTACCAAACGTGGACCGGCTTCCTCGGCCGGTGCCGCCGCTGCCTCGCCTTCTTGCGCCGAGAGTAAAGCCTCCTCGACTTCCATGAAAGCCGCCACCTCCACGAGATCCATTGCCGCTTCGGCCGGCGCTGCTTCTGGGACTTGTTCGCATGCGGGTACCTCTACCACCTTGATGGCGGTAACTCGACGCCGCTTCCCACCAATACTGCTCGAACCTCCTTGTTCCATAGGGAAATGTAAGAGAGGGGGGGGGGTGAACCGAGTGGAGAAAGGGGAGGAAGAGAGAAAGAGAGTGAGAGAGAGAGTTTAAGAGTGAGAGAAAGTGTAGAGATGAGAGAGGGTGGCCGGAGTTGAGGGAGACAAACGGAAGCTCGGGAACTCGTTGGAATCGCCGTTGATTGCCGGAGAAGAAGGAGAAGGGAAGAGAGAGAAAGACCCAAGAGAGAATGAGGAAGAAAGGGGCTCGGACTCGTGCGACTATGTTTGAATTCGTTAAATCGCGTCTGGGAACAACGATGCGATTCAGTGGCGTACAAACTGAGGCGACAACAGAAATTTTTGAAATTGCTTAAACGCATTCCCCATAGACGACGCCTTTTAGACTTTACTGCCTCTTTTAGTCAGGGTCGTACCACAGTAATACGGAATAGTAAGTGATACGCGTCTCCTTAGGAAGACGCGATTAAGTGAATTAATGTTGGAAATCTCTGAAAAATAGGAGAGAGGAAGGAAAAGACGTCTCGCCGACTAGAAGTGATCTTGGGTTCTTTTGAAGATAAATTTTTATTTTTTAAAATTGAGGAAAATTGAAAAGCGTCTCTCTGTGTCGATGCAATTTGAATTAAATGAACTCGAACCTTGATATTTTGAGGAAAAATCACAGTTTCACTCAAGGAAAATTACAGAAAAATTGTAAGACATTTAAGGAATAATTCCTATTGCATTAAGGAATGATTTCTTCATTGAAAATAAAATTGAAATACATCAAATTGGAAGGCAAAAATAAGAGAGAGTTTTTAAGGTCGGATTTTCATAAGCTCCTTTACATATGATTTCCATAGTTCTTTGTTGGCTTCATGAGGAAGTTTAACACAACAGGTGAAGTCGATATTCCAAAGAGTTGCAATGAGTTCTGTCGCCTCGAAATCTTCGTCAATTCTCAATGCCCGCTTCTTGATCGGAGAAAGAGAAGACATTTCTAAAAATTCATAGCATGGCATACCAAGTTGAGGAAGACAACGATGTGGATTATAAAGAATAAACTCGGTCGCCCCGATCAGTCGGAGTATTGTGCCAGCACCATGGCGCACGCTAACTGCCCTTTCCATGAGAGCAAGTGGCGTGGATTCGAATCCAGTTCTAGGCATAGTTTTGAAATAAGCACACCAGTCAGCTCGAGTCTTGAAGTTGGGCACATAATTGGTTATGTTGTCATTGAATTTCACTATGTTGGTGATATGGAAGATAGGACTGCGCTGATATGTCTGAGATATCCTTAGAACTTTCTCCTCATTATGGTTGAATTTAAAGTGGAATTCTACCCATAGAGCTAAGAGAAGCATGCTACCGTAAGGAGGTTGACCTGTAGAAGTTGCAGAGAGCCAACTGTAGAGATAGGCTAGAACTATTGTGTTGATCTGCTTTCCTTCAAAAATCTCACTGATTGCGCTAATTTGATCATCTTCTAAAATATTGTCTTGGGCAGGGAATAGTAGAGTTCCAGCTAGGCAAGTGGTGAACGCCTTCATCTCGCTCTCTGTCTCTTCTTCCTTGGGATATTCTATCTTCTTCAGAATCCATTCGGATAATTTATCAAGATTGATCCCCTTCTTTGTAAGACAGCCTTGGATTTGTTTTGGATTCTTCATAATCTTTTCTAACAATTGTTGACCTGTGATTTTTTTCCTCATAAGCATCATATCAGTCAAATCAGGTTCATCATTGTTGACCTTGAGCTTAGGAGGACCCAATAAGAGTTCGGCTTCTTCTAAAAGGATAGTAGCTTCGAATGTGACGAAAAGAAAGGTATGATTTTGAGGATGCCACAGTTCGATCAAAGTGCCCATTGCAGCCCAATCCATGCTTGTGTTTCTATAATGTTTGGCATGAATAATCAACCCTTGGATATGCCACTTGGAAATATAGGATTGCATGGATAGATTGATCTTGTTTACAAGCTTTTGGATTCATGGAAGTGAAGAGAATCTTCTTAGACTAGGGAAGAAACGATATCCCTATATGAAGAGAAAAGAAATTGGAATAGCCCGTTGTTGCTTATTGAAGAATTGAGAATTTGGAAAACATATAAACATAATTAAAGAAAATAGAAGGGAAATTGATTAGAAGAGAGAATAACTTACTTGTAAGTTAGGATCTCGCCCACTTAGATGATCTTTCACTTTAGAAAGCTTTCAATCGTCTTTCTCATCCTTTTGCTTGAAGAATTCGCCATCTTCCTTGAATAAATCGATTGCTCAATTCACCTTGATTTCTTCTTGTTCTTCCCCTCTTTCTCTTGAGCTTTGGAGTGAATTCTCTAGCTTTCCTTCTTGATTGTTTGTTGTAATGCTTTGATATGGAGAGAGGGAGGCTTTATAGAGGAATTTGCGAGATTGAGGAGCCCTTTCCGAATTGGAAGAGGGATGTGCATTTAAGGAAAGTGGAGTTCGGATTGGAGTCAGAACAGAGAATAGTTTCTGTAAATCAAATGGTGTCTGGACGGGGCGCTGTCATTTAAATGACATCTGTGAACAGCGACGCCATTTGATGCATTTTTTGCCTTTCTGTTATTTTCCCAAAATTCCATACTTGCTGATACTTAATATTAATTACTATTTGCTTGAAGTTACTGACAAATTTTGAAGTGCAGAAAAGAAATTCAAGAAAATTTCACCAAAGTCCCACTGTGGGAGTTTCACTAAGTTCCAGCTGTGACTAAAAAGACGGTTATCTCTATCCTTGTATTCCTTTATGTAATTGATTTGCATTATCATTACTATATGTTAAATATTTATTAGAGTATATCAAGGACCTTGTGGTTTTGATGAAACTGGAATTTGAGTTCCCCTCCATCAAAAACAGTGATAATTCCAGATAATTCTTAATTGCACGGATATGCCGTTGGATTGTTAATTTATGAGGACGATGATTCCGCTTTTGTGAAACAGTGTGTAGACAAACAAACTTCGGCTTAGTCCAGCATGAATCATGTAGGACTTTGAAACAATTGTGATAAAAATTAATTCTTAATTAAATTTCAGACCATTGATCAAATAAATCCCAACATGATATGAAATATTCCATTCTGAATTAATCTCTCAATTATCTTTAAGGTTTTCTTGAAGATATTTTTGGAATTCTATCATTGTTTGGATTCTTTATCCCAAATATTCTTGTTTCCTTTTAAGATCCATCATGGTTGTAGCACGTCCACATTTGTTGATAATCGCTGTCCATGATGAAACCTACAGGGTTTGTGACCTAGGGTACTTCCCAATCGTAGAAGTTGATTGACTTTATTTTATTTCCTTGTCTCTTTCATCCAGACATGATTGATTTTATTGATCTCTTTGAGTTATTTCATTGATCATTTTGAAAAAAAAATCTATCATATGATGTTGAGAGCGTGTCACACCACATCTTGGCATCACCTTTTTAGTGTATTCTATTCCATTTCACTCCCTTGCAAAGCCAATGCCAGGGTGGGACAGCTATAGAAATGCTAATTTTGACCTCATATTGAGTAAATTTCATGTCATAATCATAATGCCCCAAAATGGTCTGATGTTTAATCATTAATTAATTTTATTAACTTTTCTCAAAATTTGTTGATTAGCATCGCCCGTGGCCGACGCCATTTAGATTCCTAGCCAAAATCAATTCATAATTAAATTCTTAAATTCAGATAGATTTAACTGAATAGCGTCGCCTAAGGGAGACGCCATTTAAGTCCTAATCCGTCTTGGTTTACGATTTTTAATTCGAATTAATTTCCTAATTATCTAAAGCACGTTGCCAACGGGAGACACGATTTAGGTTTCCTAATGTATTTCGAGTTTCCTTTCTATTTTGGCCGCTTTAATTAACTAAATGGCGTCATGTCTGGGCGACGCGATTTGGGAGTTTCCTGATAAACGTGATTTGGCTGAGATAATTCAGTTTCCGAAGTTTAGAAGGTTGCTAACTCCTCCATGCTCATCCAAACTACGTCCGACTACAGGAGAGAGTCTTATTGAAGCCCAAAACATCCTTAAACCTATTCTTATAAATACAATACCCCTTAGACCTTTGAAAAAGGTTGGCCATTGGTGATTTTGTAGCTCAAGGCAAGGTGTTTGGAGGCTCTAGAGGAGAAAAACGTGGACAGCAAGAGAGGCTTCATCTAAGGCTTCTTCTTCCTCATCCTATTTGTAACGACGTGCCACCCTATAATCGGAGATCCGATTACTAAATGGGCACCGAATCATTAAAATTTAGAGTCAAACCAGGATCTTGATAAGTCTGGAAATAAATGATAGACTAAACTAAACATTTCACATCACATCGAATTGTAAAGGAAGTGCATGAATTAAAAATTATTACAATTCGACTTGACTTAGCAAATAATTACATATTCTAACTAAAAAGAAGTAATTAAGCGTACAGGTCTGAAAGGAAAATAACAACTACATCGGGGCATATCCCGAGACAGTGGCTGTTGACGCACAACCGGAGACAACACCGTCCATGCTACGTCTGCCTGGAACCCTCATCTGAAAACCGCAGGGGTGAGTCTCATCAAAATGGACTCAGTAGGGATCCTTCGATCCCCACCACCCACTCACGCACCCACAAGTGTAATAACACAAATATAGGCAATTTAAATAAATAAAGCAGTAAACACAACTCCCAAGGATTCCCAAATTTCGATATAAAATGCATGCATTCATAAATGTATCATGCACAATTTTGAAACCACTCCACTACGGAGTCCACAACCAGCGTCTCGGCTAAACACACAAACCACGCGGCCGAATGCGGAAAACACCGACCCGCTGGGACCAAACAGCAACCCCTCGGATAGCGCGTTGGCTACTCCGGCCTGTCTAGCTCTAGGTGGTTCTGCTTCCCCCAGCACGAGTGACACTCCGAATGTACCACTCCTACACCGATACTAGCTATATCCCGGGGTACACCAGGTGACCCTCTCTCTAGGTGTCACCCCACCATTCCCACACCGGCGCCGTGTCACTCCCACACCAACACAGTGTACCTAAGCGCTAACAACTGTCACTCTAGGTCCACGGTCGCACAAAACATAACACAATGCGATCCGATCATGTAGAAATCATCGTCCTTGAAGTACGTTTTTAAGTATGTATTTAACCAACTATTTAACAATGTAAGTACATATTAATTGCATGGATTAATGAGGTTCTATCTTGAATCGCGTCGCCCATGGCCGACGTCATTCAAGACCTCTAAAATGGTTCATACGAAAAACTGGCCTCAGAATATGGCCTAAATCGCGTCGCCCCTGGCAGCCGCCATTTAAAATGGCGTTGCTGTCCCTCGACGCTATTCAAGACAGAGACAGAAATCCTTAGCTGGGCTAAATCGCGTCTCGGGTGGAAGCCGCCATTTAGAATGGCATCGCTGTCCCCAGATGCCATTTAGCACTCGCAAACAGGTTCCCCCCTCCGACCTCCTCCGAGTCACAAAGTGGGATTTCTCCCCCAAATCGTAGAAAACACAAAAAAATAGAGAAGGTAGGGGAGAAGCCTAATCATTTCACAGAGAACCACCTTTAAAACATGCTTTCTACCCCAGAAGCACCCACACATATATCATGCTTTTAAAGCGGGAAAATCATGGTTTTAAACAAAACGTCGCGAGGATCGTCACCCTACCGGTTACTTGAACTCCTCCGGGCTCCTAGCCGTCGAATTGCCACACCACAAGTCGCCGCCGGTACCGCCGTGGACGTCATCACTCTACCGAGACGTCGGTCGCCGTCCGGAGAGAGATGCACCGCGGAGGAGATGGCGGTAGTAGTGGTTGAAGTTAGGGGGTTGATGGAGTGGAGGGAGAGGAGAAATGGGGAGAGGAAAGGAAGGAGAAGGGGGAAGGGGATGGGTCGGAGAGAGGGAGGAGAGAGAAGAGGATGAGAGAAATGAGGAAAAGGAGGGAGGGTTCGCGGGGTCAAACCGAAATTATATAGAACGCGTCGTCCAAGACTGACGCCAATCAGACGACAAGACGGGTTTGTACACTGAGATACCAGGGCCGTACTCTGAATGGCGTCGACTATGTAAGACGCTGTTCAGATGGTAAGACCGGGGCCGTACTCTGGCGGCCCAAAACCAACCCACGTGGCGCCTACGTGGTACATTCTAAAACGCGTCCCCAAAACCGGACGCCGTTGCTCGACGCGAAAAAGTACCTATGCCCTAGCCCCACAAGGGCCCAAACCAAGGGGTCCGACACCGAAACTGACCCGATAACTTCATTTGAAACCTCAATCCTTATATTATTCATCCTTGCAAGCTCATGAAGACTAAGGCTATAGAGGAGCCAACCAACCATCTTCTTTTCCTAATTTTTTTTCTAGCTTTCATCAATTTCATATAGGCTATTCAATGTTTCTCATAGTTCATCATCATCACTTCATATTCACACATACACACATCATATTTTCCACACCTATATGCATATTAGGAGTTTAAAGAACAACAATCAAGTGAGTAGATTAGTTTATTTGCATGTTTAAATTTCTTATTAGAATAGATGCTACTCTACTTTAGTTCTAATTAGATCCTTTCTTGTTTAATCTTTTGCAAGGTACAAAGAAGAAGAAAGAAAGAGATCTAAAGGAATAACCGTCAAGAAATCAAAAACTAAAACACATCAACAAAAGGGTTCTCTTTCTTTGGCCGGCCGAAGAGAGGGAATCAAGGACTCAATCTCTCGAATTTGAAAAGGTAAGCGATCAATCTTTCTTTTGAAACATTGCAGTTTCTGGCGATCACGTTTTCTTTAGTTTCCAATAGTTTTATTCATCATACAAACAACATGAAATTCATGAACATCACACACATGATTTGAGCACCCACAACTCCTAAAAGAAAGGGGGGTTAGCCCCAATGCAAATGGCCGGCGGCCTGGGTGGCCTCTAATGTAGTATAGTAAATATAGGTAATCAACAAATGATCAAAAATCTGAGGACTAATGGCCAGAAGAAAAATTGCCTGAAATGCGTCGACTTGAGTCGACGCTATTCAACACTGTGACTTCTTGACAATCCTACCACTCTTAAGGATTTCAGGCCCATCAGTCTGTGCAATTTTAATTATAAGATCATTTCTCTGATTGTTTGCAAGAGGCTCTCTGTTATTCTGCCTAGGCTTATTTCTCCCTTCCAAGGTGCATTTGTTAAAGGAAGGGACATCAGTGATAATATATGTTTGGCTCAGGAGATGGTGCATAATATTTCTAAAAGAACTACTGGTCACAATGTTATTCTCAAACTAGACATGATGAAGGCATATGATCGACTGGAATGGAGTTATTTATTTGATGTTCTATACAAATTTGGCTTCTCTCATGATTGGATTAATTTGATTAAGAATCTATTTACTCACTGCTGGTTCTCAGTTGTTTTTAATGGTCAGCTTGGTGGCTATTTTAATTCTTCCAGAGGACTAAGGCAAGGTGATCCTCTGGCCCCCAGTTTATTTATCTTGGCAGAAGAAGCTTTCAGCAGAGGTCTTCATAACCTTTTCACCAGAGGCTTGATCACTCCTTTCTCCACATTCAGAGCTGGGCCTATTATCTCTCACTTACTCTTTGCTGATGACACGGTTATTTTTACTAACGGATCTCAAGCTTCTCTTCACAGGCTTTTTGCTTTTATTAATATTTATGAGAGATGTTCTGGTCAGCAGGTTAATAAAGACAAAAGCTCTTTTTACGTGGCCCCTCGCACTATCACTCAAAGAATCAATCAAATTGCTGCTGCTACTCAGATGCCCCATAAGGCTTTTCCGATTATTTATTTGGGGGCTCCTCTATACAAAGGTATTGCTAAAGCTATCTTTTTTCAGCCACTGCTTGACAAGGTGAGAAACAAACTTACTAATTGGAAAACTAAGCTTTTATCTCCTGGGGGTAGATTAATTCTAATAAAGCATGTTTTATCATCTATTCCTATACACATTCTTGCTGTCCTCTCTCCCCCTAAGAGCATTTTGAACGCCATGGAAAAAGCATTTGCTGCCTTCTTTTGGGGTTCTTCCGCTGTTGGTCAGAGAAAACACTAGATTGCTTGGAAACACATGGCTAGACCTATTGATGAAGGAGGGATTGGAATCAGATCTCTCTTTGATTTGAGTACTGCTTTGAAAGTGAAACTTTGCTGGAAGATTTACTCCCATAAGGGAGTTTGGAGTGATTACATCCATTGCACCTATCTGCAGGATCAGCATCTATCATTTTGCCCCTTGACTGGTTCTCCCCACTGGAGAATGGTTCTTGGTCATAGACACTGGGTCTTGGACCATACTTGCTGGCAGGTTGGAACTGGTAGGCTTTCTTTTTGGCATGATAATTGGACTGGTCATGGACCTCTCAGGGAGTTCATATCTTCTGATCAATGGCTTTCTGTTGCTCATACTCATAATTGGTTTGTCTAGGATTTTTTGGCTCGCAGACATGACTTTCTACATATGCTTCCTATGGATATTCTACATGTTATCAATGATATTGCTATTTGCTTATCTCATACTAATGGTCCTGATAAACCTATTTGGCAGCCTGATACTCATGGTTATTTTACTACTAAATTTGCCTGGAACACTGTCAGACATATTGGGCCTCAGCTTCCTATCACCAAATGGATTTGGCACACACTCTTACCTAAAAAGATCTCCCTTTTTATTTACAGAGCTCTTATTGACAGGTTGCCCTTTGATTCAGTTATTCAGAGATATGGGATTTCCTTGGTTTCCAAGTGTTATTGTTGTAGATCTCCTCATCGTGAAACTATGAACCATATTCTTGCTTTGGGTGATATTGCCAAACATTGTTGGAGCTTTTTCAAGCACATTTTCCTGGTTCATGCTCAAGGGACTTCTTTTCATTATATGTTTTCAGCATTCACTTCCAAGGCATCCAATACTTCTCTCTATGGCTTCTGCATGGGTATCACTCCTTCTATTATTGCTTGGACGCTCTGGAAAGCTAGGTGTACTGCCAGGTTTGACAATTCTATTTGTAGTAAAGAGCATATTTTGAGGCAAGCTATTATTCTTATCACTGAGATTGCTTCTTTGTTTCATCCTAAGAGGGCTTCTTCCTATACTGAGAGAGCATCTTTGCAGGCTTTGGGTTTGACTGATATCTTTTCTCCTGCACCCCCTTCCCTTGTTTATTGGATTCCTCCCCCCAGATTTCTTGTTAAACTTAACACAGATGGCTGTTGTAAAGGTAATCCAGGTATATCTGCAGGTGCTGCTATTCTCAGAGATGATAAAGGATCCTTTATTTCTGCTTGCTGTGGCTTTTTTGGTATCACATGCAGTCTTATTTCAGAGATCAGGGCTATGCTTATTGGTTTACAGATGTGTCTTCAGATGGGAATTTCTTCTCTTATTATAGAGTCTGATTGTCAGGTCTTAATTATGCTTCTTCACTCTGATGGCCAGAAGATACCTTGGATTCTTCATCCTTGGTGGGATCATTTATGCTCTCTGAAGAACTCTATGCTTATTTAATTTCAACATGTGGTCAGAGAATGTAACAAGGCTGCAGATGCATTGGCAAACTTCTCATGTTCTTCTTATACGTCTCGCACTTTTTCGTCATATGCTGCTCTTCCTCCTCCTGTAAGAGGAGAATTGGCTATGGACAAATTAGGCGTTCCTTATTTTCGTTTTTGATTGGTTTATGTACCTGGGGGGTTCTTCTTTGCTTTCTTATTTACTGTATCTCCCAGGGGTAAGGTGGCATGTCCCCCCCTTGTATGTTTGTTTGATTCATTTAATAAAATTCCAAGGGCCTGCCCAGGGTCCTAGATAAGTTCTGGGCTTAAAAAAAAAAAAAAAAAAAAAAAAAACACTGTGACTTCTGGTCATAGTGGCTCGGGTAACCAGACCAACAGAATATGTAAGTTGAATGACGTCGCTCAAGGTCGACGTCCTTCAGAAAGGCATCGCTATGTGTCGACGTTATTCAAGCCCGAGGAACAGTAAACAGGAAAGCTATTAGGGGAATTCCCCTCCTAGCTAAACAGGATGAATAGGGGATCAAATATTCTTTCGAAAATAATTTAAACAGATAAATTAATCATGCAACATCATGATCAATTGAAATAATACACACATTCCAATACCACAACTCAAGACAATCAAGGGGGAGGCAAAATTTTGTCAAAGGGCTGTGCACGAGGTGTACGTGGGGATAGTAATCAAATAACCAATTGAACAATCAAGAAACGTATCTGAGGGACACAAGCGGTGCACCGAGGGTGCCCAATGGAAAATAACAAGAGTAAAATAAAAAGAACGGTCAGACAAGTCTCATCGTAATTGCCAAAAAGCTATAGGTGCTCAAATTGTATATGTTATCATCATGATATCATGTGTTGAATATTTAACAAATCTAATTGAATCGTGATCGCTAGAAACCAAAAGTTTCAATGAAAAGATGATCGCTTTACTCACCTTGTGAAAAACTGGGAGATTGAGATTCTTTGTTCCTCTCTTTCGGCCGACTAAAAAAGAAGAGCTTCTCTTTGCTTTACTCTTGTTTTTTTTTTTTTGTGTATGTTCTTTTCGTAGTTCTTTTCTTCTTCTTCAAACCTTGCAAAAGATTAAGCAAAGAAAAGAAAGAAAATGGATTAGAGCTATGAAGCTATAGTAACTATTCTAAATATTAATCTAAGCATGCAACTAAACTAAAATCACTCACTTTTTTGTTTCTTTTAAACCCCTATTATAGACATGGGTTTGGAAAAATATGATGTGGGTATGCGAATAATGAAGTAATATGATGAAAATCTATGTGAAAATAGTGAACAAAACTATGAAAAATCAATGAAGAAATTAAAGAAAATCAAGAGAAGGTTGGTTGGTTGGCCCCTCTATAGCCATATGCTTCAATGTGCTTCAAAGAATGAAAGGATGAAGAAAGAAGAAGTCTCTCTTGTTGTCCACGTTTTCCTCCTCTAGAGCCTTTAAAAACCTTGTCTCGAGTTTCAAAATCACCAATGGCCAACCTTTTTCAAAGGTCCAAAGGGTATTGTATTTATAAAAATAGTTTAGGGTTGGTTTTGGCCTTCAAACTGACTCTCTCCCATAGTCGGACTTACCTTGGACGAGCATGGAAGACTTGGAAACCCTTCCACCATATGGAATCGAATTATCTCGGCCAAATCATACTTATCAGGAATGTGTTTGAAACGCGTCGTGATCAAAAGACGCCATTTAGCTAACTAAGAGGGGCCAACGTAGAAAGAAATTCGCAAAGGAAACTGGAAAGGATTAGGAAAGCTAAAATATGTCGACTATGGGAGTTGTGATTTAGATAATTAGGAAACTAATTTGAAATTAAAAATTAGAAACCCAGATGGATTAGAACCTAAACGGCGTCGACCATGGTCGACGTCTTTAAGTCAAATCTATCTGAATTTAGGAGTTTAATTCCGAACTGATTTATGTTAGAAATTTAAATGGCGTCAGCCACGGTCGACGTTAATAAACGAATTTTGAGAAAAATCAATAAAAAATAATTAATATTTAAAAATCATACCATTTTGGGGCATTATAAATGTGATATGAAATTTACTCAGTATGAGGTCAAAATTAGCGTGTCTACAGTTACGTAGATGATCCTTGGACCTGAGACACCAAAGATATCTTGTTGGGTACGTCTCTGAACTTTGACCTTGACTGATTAAACCCTAACCATAGGTTATCAATAAGTCAAGTGATCGGGTTCAGGGAGATGCCCTCGAAGGTAATTGTGTGTTCAATACGGGATCATATGCTCTCGGTAATATGAGAGAGAATGTTCCAGGAATGATGCACTTAAGTCCCTGGCCAGGGTGGACACCGTATCAGATAAACAGTTATCTGATATAGTATAGCGGCATCTGATTCAAGTGAATTGATCGGCTAGGGTTTGACAGTAAACCATGTCCTAGGTCGATTCGAGAACATTGCACTGATGAGGGATTATATCCGCGCGGTAATCGTTGACGGAAAGGTTCCCATAAAGGGTTGCGATAACTCCAATGCCATCCGGGATCACACGATGTTGCTAAGCGTCCAACGTGATCGAAAGCTCATCCAAATTTATTGTGGGACATTAAATTCGGCTGATTATTTAATATAGAGATATTAATTAATTCAGTGGGTCCGTAAAGAGTTACTGGGCTTAATGGGCCATTGACTGGGTTGGTATTTGGGCCTAGAGGGTCACATGCAAAAGGTTTTCAAGTCGATGGATAATTTGACGGGATTTCGACAAAATGTGGGTTTTTATGAAAAACTGCAAAACCACTTATTATAAAAGAACGATCACTAGGTCGGGGGTCAGCAACCCTAACCTAGCCGCCACCCTCTCTCTCTCCTCTCTCCTGTGCGCATGTCCCAAGGCAGGCCCTTTGGAGGCTTTGCTCCGGCTCCCGACAGCTCCGCCTTCTGTCTGACGGGAGTTTCCGAATCGCATGTCACGGCGGATTATGCGTGGCTAGACGGGATCCACGAACGCCGCATCCAGCGAGGAGGGGAGGATGATCCATCGCGAGGAGAACCGCGTGGATATTGTTAGAGGCCGGGCACCTGCGCGGCTTGCGGCATCGCTCCAACGGAACCGTAGAACGAACGCGGATTCGAATCCGCACAAGGTAAATAAGATTCGCCGGTTTATTTTTGTTAATCGAAACGGGATAGATCTGATCCCGAATTATTTATTTCCGTTGCATTTTTCGGTTGGATCTCGACACAGTGAACCCATCAGTGGTATCAGAGCCAGGTTCCACTGTGTTCTTCATCGTTTCGAATTCTGAAATTTAATTTTGTAGTTATATTCCATGCATGTTATAGGATTCTGGTTGGGAAATCATATTCATGAGATGAATGAAATTAATTTGATTAATTTTATTTTTATTTGGTTTTTCGTGTTCTTCGTGGGACAAAGAACGGCGCTCATAGGGTGGTGTTCAGATGATCACATGTGATGCGAGGCATCCGGGAAGGACCTTGGTATGACCAAAGGTTCCTGCCGGGCACCGCCGACATCACCTTTGGCGCCGGTGTGGGCTGGCCGACGGTGACTGGCCGGCATAGACCTCCCTTGCCCTTGGTTAAACGTAGGTTTTGGGGGGGGGGGGTTCGGGGACCCGTTTTTGGGGCTGGGCAGCATCGACGGCGCCGTTCGGCGCTGGTGGGGTGACCGGCGACGGTCTGGTGCCCCCCAGGCACCGGAACGGTCGTCGACCGACAACTCCCCCCCTTCCCCCTACTGTTTCCTGTACGCAAGTGCCACCGGGGTTGTGGGGGGGGGGCGGGCTCGAGCCCGTGCGGCTAGGAAACCCTAGCCGCACGGTCCAACTCGGGCTGGCCGGGGCTCGGACTGGGTCCGAACCGCCTTGGCCCCCCTGGTCCGAGCCCGGTGCCCCTGGTCCGATCCCATGGGTCAGCCGGGCTAAGCCCTGGTTTGGCCAGGGGTGGGTTGAGCCACCTGGGTTGTTTTTAGAACAAAAAAATAAATAAATTAAATTGTTTTTAAACTTTTAAATTTTCAAAATTATTTTGAAATTAAAGTTTTGTTCAATTTAACTTTTAGGACCCATTATAATTGCTTAAGTTCATTATCTTAATTAACAAATGTTTTTATTTGTCATAATTAATTGTTAATTTAAATGTTGAATTCATAATTAATTTTAACAAGATAATCTAAATGTTAGATTCAAATGAGATAATGATTAATCTAATTGTTAGATGACATATTTAGATTAATCTAAACGTTAGATTAATTTTATTATAATTTTCATGGAATATTCTAGAAATTTATGTTTTGGAATTACAATGCATATGATGTTTGATTAAAGCATTTAAATATGATTTATATGCTTGATTATCAGAAATTAATCTTTTTCGAAAATCCTAATTCTCCAAATTTTGTTTGGTCCCTGGTTTATGAAACCAAAATATTATTTATTTTCGAAAAATCTATTTAGCCATGTGTTGTGCTAAATTATGAGTGGTTTGTTTAATTAAAACTACTTGGTGGTCATGGATGAGCACTTAAAATTTAGCTTGTGGATGTGGATCAATAATATATGATTGTGTGGTTTATTATCTGTTAATCAATAGAGGTCTGCGAACCTCTCCCTCTCTCATATTCTATTGTGTCTCTACCTCCCTCCATGATGTACTCGCCATAAGGCTTTCTCTTTTAAATTATCATGTAATTGAGAATTTTATGATGTAATTTGATCGAAGCGGTTGAGCATAGAGCGAGGATGATCCACAACTACAACCAGATGGATATGAAGGAGTTCATTAAATCTATGAGTTTGCAGACTCATGATATAAACTGTTATATTGTGTGCGTGTGTTTGACTGTATGGCTCAAGTCAAACCACAGTGCCGTCCATGACCTTACTAATGACATGTATGTGATGCGTGTGTTTTATTTTGGTTATGAATTAAATTACCTAGGTTATTAGTATATGTAATATATTCGACATATTTAATACTATCTCCTAGGATGAGACCAAAGTAAATAAGTAAAACCTTCGTTACAAAAATCTAAGCCATAGCGCGAGTCATTGAGAATGCACCGCGTGGCTTTGCATCAATATAGTTAATAGAATTTAATTCAGTGGTGGCATATACTACGTGTTTACCCGAGATGTGTCACCATCTGTTGAGAGGACTATTAACTATGACATTTGATGTCTTGACATTAGAATAGAGGAACGTTATAGCTATCTACGTGTTTACTCGGGAGCTATATTCCTACTCCACTCTATCACGTATTGATGGTAAAGCTTAGATCGGGTATAATGGTCTTCTGTGTTTACCCGAGACCATTAATGACTTGGGAGCCAAAATAAGATCGGATATTGCAAGGAGTTGGAATTACCATGAGATGGTTGCTCTATGATAACAGTATAACACTATGTGTTTACCCGAGGTTATGCTATGATTCTTAGAGATTCTGATCCTCGTTAGGAGACTGTCGGTGTCTCCCGTTCTGTATATCTGAAGGTTATACAGTCCGACGAAAATTAGTGGGAGTAAAACTAGATAAGCAAAGACCATATCTTGTTTTAATTAATAACTGAATATCGGCTAATTGTAATTTGATTATCTCCTGTAGACTAAAATGTCGCACTATAGTCCGTTGCGTGGCATACTTGATGCCAATTGTTTGACAGGCCCAAACTACTCAGACTAGCTCAGGAGTCTGAAGATTGTCCTCGGGTCTGAGCAAATTGCATATGTCCTGGATGAGGAACCTCCTACTGAACCAGCATTAGATGCACTAGAGGAGGACATGTTGACATATGAGAAATGGAAAGAGGATTCCACCATGGCCCAATGCTATATGTTAGCCTCTATGAGCAATGAGTTGCAGAGGCAACATGAGGGGATGGATGCTAGATCCATCATGCTCCATCTGAAGGAGCTATTCGGTGAGCAAAGTAGAATTGAAAGATATGAGATATCTAAGAATTTGTTCAAAGTTCAAATGGCAAAGGGATCTTCAATACAAACTCATGTGCTGAAGATGATAGAATGGGTGGAGAGGCTGGATGCTCTTGGGGTTCCACTCCCCAAGGAGATGCATACCGACCTTGTGTTGTCCTCACTTCCATAATCATATGCTCAGTTCATTGTGAACTTTAACATGAACAAGATCCTGACCACCTTGGCTGAACTACTGAACATGCTAAAGACTGCGGAGGAGAACCTTGTGAAGGAGAAACCCCAAGTCCTTATGGTTGGTAAGACCGACCGGAAAAGACTAGTAGTCCAAGCCTTTACGAAAGGTAAAGACAAGAATCAGAAGAAACCGAAAGTTGTCAAGAAGGACAAAGGTAAGAGTGCTGCGAAGGGTGAATGCTTCTATTGTCATCAGACAGGGCACTCGAAGAGGAATTGTAAAGAATACCTCAAGGATAAGGCTCAAGGAACTGTGAAGTAGCAGGGCGCTTCAGGTATCTATATGATAGATGTAAACTTGTCAATTAGAGATTATACATCATGGACATTATGTAACGACCTGCCACCCTATAATCGGGGATCCGATTACTAAATAGGTATCAAATCATTAAAATTTAGAGTCAAACCAGGATCTCAATAAGTCTGGGAAATAAATGATAAACTAAGCTAAACATCCACATCACATCGAATTGTAAAGGAAGTATATGAATTAAAATTATTACAATTCGACTTGACTCAGCAAATAATTACATATTCAAACTGAAAAGAAGTAATTAAGCATACAGGCCTGAAACGAAAATGACAACTACATCGGGGCATACCTCGGAACGGTGGCTGCTGGTGTACAACCCGAGACAAAGCCCTCCACGCTATGCCTGCCTGGTACCCTCACCTGAAACCGCAAGGGTGAGTCTCATCGAAAGGGACTCAGTAGGGATCCTTCGATCCCCACCACCCACTTACACAGCCACAAGTGCAACAATACAAATATAAGCAATTTAAATAAATAAAGTAGTAAACACAACTATCAAAGATTCCCAAATTTCGATATAAAACGCATGCATTCATAAATGTAACATGCACAACTCTGAAACTACTCCACCACGGAGTCCACAACCAGCTTCTCGGCTAAACACACAAACCACGCAGCCGAACGCGGAAAATAACGACCTGCTGGGACCAAACAACAACCTCTCGGATAGCGCGCTGGCTACTCCAGCGTGTCTAGCTCTAGGTGGTTCTGCTTCCCCCAACACGAGTGACATTCCAAATGTACCACTCCTACACTGGTACTAGCTATACCTCGGGGTACACTAGGTAACCCTCTCTCTAGGCGTCACCCCACTACTCCCACACCTGCGCCGTGTCACTCCCACACCGACACAGGGTGCCTAAGCACTAACAACTGTCACTCTAGGTCCACGGTTGCACAAAACACAACATAGTGTGATCCGATCACGTAGAAACCCTCGTCCTCGAGTACGTTTTTAAGCATGCAGTTAACCAAACTATCTAACAATGTAAACACATGTTAATTGTATGGATTAATGAGGTTCCGTCTTGAATCGCGTCGCCCATAGCCGACGTCATTCAAGACCCCTAAACTGGTTCATACGAAAAACTGGCCTCAGAATATGGCCTAAAATGCGTCTCCCCTAGCAGCCGCCATTTAAATGGCGTCGTTGTCCCTAGACGCCATTCACGACAGAGGCAAAATCCCCTCATCTGGGCTAAATCGTGTCTTGGGTGGAAGTTGCCATTTAAAATGGCATCGCTGTCCCCAGACGCCATTTAACGCTCACAGACGGGTTCTCCTTTCGGCCTCCCCCGAGTTACAACGTGGGATTTCTCCCCCAAATCGCATAAAAAACGTCAAAAACATAGAGAAAGTAAGAGAGAAGCCTAATTATTTTCATAAAGAACCCCTTAGAACGTGCTTTCTACCCCAGAAGCACACATACACATTTCATACTTTCAAAGTGGGAAAAATCATGATTTTAAACAAAACACTACGAGGATCGTCACCCTACTGGTTACTTGAACTCCTCCGAGCTCCAAGCCGCCAAACCGCCACAGCACAAGCCGCCGCCAGTACCGCCGTGGATGCTGTCACTCCACCGGGACGTCAGATGCCGTCCGGAAAGAGATGCACCGCGGAGGAGATGATGGTGGTAGTGGTGGAAGTTAGGGGGTTGATGGAGTGGAGGAGGGAGAGGAGAAATGGGTAGAGGAAAGGAAGGAGAAGGGGAAGGGGACGTCGGATGGATTGGATGGGAGAGGGAGGAGAGAGAGAGAAATAGAGAGAATGAGAGAAAGGAAGGAGGGCTTCGGAGCATCAACCGAAACTTGCTAAAACGCATCGTCCAAGACTGACGCCAATCAGACGACAAGACGGGTTCGAGCACTGACATACCAGGGTTGTACTCTGAATGGCGTCGATCATGCAAGACGCCATTCAGACGATAAGACCGGGGCCATACTCACGCGGCCTAAAACCGGCCTACGTGGCGCCTACGTGGCACATTCTAAAAGGCGTCCCCCTAACCGTACACCGTTTGAACCGCCTCGAGCAAGCTTGACGTGAAAAAGAACCCATGCCCCAGCCCCACAAGGGCCCAAACCAAGGGGTCTGACACCGAAATTGACCCGATAACTATATCATAAACCTCAATCCTTACACATTAGATACTGGATGTGTTTCTCATATTTGCAATTCTGTGCAGGTACTGACAAGAAGGCGTAAGCTGAGGACTAGCGAGGTGGAGGTGAGGCTAGGTAACGGCGCAAGAGTTGCGGCGATCGCTATAGGGACAATGAAGCTCAAGCTACCATCAGAAGACACATTTTCATTAGATGAATGTTATTATGTACCTAGCATAATAAGAAATATTTTTTATATTTCATGTTTAGATAGAATAGGGTACACTTTTATCTATTGGGAATAATTGTTGTTCAATTTATTTCAGAAATAAATTAATAGGTTCTGCTTTATTATCCAATGGATTGTATTTATTGAATGTGTCTCATGATAATTTAAATATCGGTTCCTTAATTAAAAGAAATAAGTATGAAATGAACAAATCCTATTTATGGCATTGTAGGCTTGGTCACATTGGAGAAAATAGACTCCAAATGTTGCATAAAGATGGACACTTAGATCCATTTGATTATGAATCATATGCGATCTGTGAGTCATGTTTGATGGGTAAAATGGCTAAATCTCCATTTACTGGAACTAGAGAACGAGCCAAAGACTTACTGAAACTAATACATTCTGATGTATGTGGCCCTATGTCTACCCAAGCTATTGGTGGTTTCTTGTACTTCATTACATTCACTGATGATTACTCAAGATTCGGATTCACATACTTATTGAAGTATAAATATGAAGCCTTTGAGAAATTCAGAGAATTTAAGAATGAAGTAGAAAAACGAACTGGAAAAAGCATAAAAGCCATCAAATCTGATCATGGTAGTGAATACTTGAGTACATAGTTCATTAAATACTTAAAGGGTAATGGTATCCTATCTCAGCTTAAACCTCCTTATACACCTCAGATGAATGGTCTATCAGAAAGAAAGAATTGCACATTAATGGAAATGGTGCGATCCATGATGCGCATGTCCAAATTACCAGTGTCCTTATGGGGATATGCACTTAGTTCGGCTATGTATATCCTGAACAAGGTACCCAGCAAATATGTTACAACCACTCCATATAAGATATGGAATGGAAGGAAACTAGACCTTAAATATGTTAAAGTCTGGGGATGTCCTTCTTATGTTAAAAGACATGATGCAGATAAGTTGGAATCCAGAACTGACAAATGTAGATTTGTGGGATATCCAAAGGAAACTTATGGATATTACTTTTATCATCCTAGCGAACAAAATGTATTTGTTCCTTACACTCCCACTTGACAAGCAAATTATTGTAGAATAAGTAGCCAAGAGAGCTGTCTTTCTAGAAAAAGATTATATTCTCTAGAAGGACAGTAGGAGTAAAGTAACTTTGGAAGAAATTCCAAACCCACAAATTGGTAATGGTTCATCTGATGAATTGTCAGTTTTAGAACTTGTTCAAATAGATACACAAGAACCTCATAGGTCAGAAAGAATACCTAAACCACCATAAAGATATGTGGGACATATTAATTTGGATGGTCTTAGGATACTCTATAATGAGGATGATGATCCTAAGACTTACAATGAGGCCATTGAAAGCCCTGAGGCCGGAAAATGGCGAGAAGCCATGAATTCTGAAATTCAGTTTATGTACATCAACCAAGTTTGGAACTTGGTTAACTTATCCGAAGGTATAGTACCGGATGGGGCAGAATCCGATTTGGCCCATTAAACAGCCCAACAGCAGCAGCCCAACAATAGCGGCCCACCAGCGGCCCTCGGCCCAGCAAGCGGCCTTCAGCCCAATTGCCTTCGGCCCATTAGCAGCCCAGCGGCACTCGGCCCGCAAACGGCCTTCAGCCCACTAGCGGCATTCGGCCCAACAGCGGCCCCCGGCCCTCGGCCTAGTAGCCATATCCGGCCCACTCCGGTGGATTGTTAGGCACTATGGCGGTTGTCATTAACCTGAAACATAATCCTATATCGGCTGCCACAACCATGTAACCTCTTTCCTCCGTTATAAATAGACGGCTATTTATTACAAAAGGTATGTCTTCTTGACCAAGGACAATAGTCCAAAAGCATTTAAGCTTCTTCTTCTTCCTTTCCTTCTGAATCGAATCTTCTTCAAAAGCTGACTTAGCAGTCGGAGGGAGTTCTCTTAGGCCGAAGCCTGGGACCCTCACTGACTGGTTCTTCTTCTTGCAGGGGCCTCGGTTTGAATCTTTGTCGACCTCTTCCGAGCCGGCCTCGGCCACCGGTCTCGGTCTTCTTCCTCCAAAGCTCTCGGCCTCGCTCTTCGCCGGCCGGGTCCCCTTCGGCCCAACGGAGTCAGCTTCGCCCTCGGCAAGTCTTCGTCCGGGTACCCCTCGGCCTCGGAGCCTCGGCCTTGTACTCCGCCCACGTCTCGGTCCGGATCCCTGTCGGTCTTCTATCTCGGATTCTAGTCTCGGAAATCCAACCGTGATAGCTTCGGCTAGATCACATGGCGCCGTCTGTGGGAAACCAACGAGAGGTCATGTCTCATCGTCCGGTGACCAGACGATCCGGCCAAGACGAGGTGAAGACGCGGGCGACTCCTGCGCAGGCGCTTCATTCCGAAGGTACTCCGTCCGTTCTTCCGCAAGGTTCCGCCTTTCCAATTATACCGGAATCTGTCGCTCCCAGAGACGACCGGGTGGAAGAACTCCAGCAGCAAGTGGCCACGCTGGCCACTACTGTCACCTCCTTGGCGCCCTTGCGAGATATGATGTCTGCTATCGCCTAGCATATGGGGTTGCTGAATTAGCCCCCGCAGCAGGTACCGCCTCCTCCTCAATTCTGTCCTACTCAAGCTACGAGGATACAACCAACACCCTCGCGGGCATTCCACGACGAGGCGATTTCGGCACGTAGCGAGCTGTTCGGGCCGCCCGGCCGAGTGCCTCGCGCCAGTCATATCCTGACGGAGCCGGACTATGCTTCGTTTGGATTTCATCCGACTAAGGCCGAAGGACGTTCGGCCACCCCTTCAACCGCCTCGGATCTAGACCGGCGACTGACGGCAATGAGGAAGGAAATGCAGCAGATGGTATCCCGGCCGTATGGAGCGCCTCTCACCAGCACTATCCTGGAGCAGACTCCTTTCTCTCCAGAGCTTCTGGCCACCAAGGTACCTCCCAACTTTAAACTGCCGAAAGGCCCTCTATATGATGGAATGACATATCCGGTCTGCCACTTCCAGAGATTTAATTCCTACCTCTCCGTCCGAGGGGTTTCCGAGGCAGTCCGTTGCCGTCTCTTCCCCCTCACCCTAGAAAACACAGCCTTGACTTGGTTTGAGACGTTGGCCCCCAATTCCATTCACTCTCTAGTACAGTTAGGCCAACTGTTTATCGACCAATTCTATGATGCCACTCGGCAATGTAAAACCTCGGCCAGTCTACTAGCCATTTGGCAAGGACCAACCGAGACCCTTCAAGAGTATTTTACCAAGTTCCGGGCCGAAGCAGCCCAGATTCCAAACTTGCACAATTCGATTGCGGTCTCGGCCGTAATCAGTGGATGTACGGACGAAGGGCTTCTCAGCTCTATCGGGAAGCGCCATCCTCCCACCTTCCAGGACCTGGTGGCTCGGGCCCATAAGTATATTAACCGGGAGGCCCTGATGATGTCCAAGGGCAAGAGTACTATCGAGGTAGTATCGGTGGCTATTCCTCCAGCTGTTCGCCCTCGCCCAGAAGATCAGGAACCCTCTCGCAAGCGATACTGGAAGGAAGAATGGGACCGAGACAAGCGCCGGAATCCGCGGCAGCGGTATCTGCCACTACCTGCTCCACCCTCCCGGATGCTCATGGAGGTGAAAGGTATGCTTCGGCAGCCTGAGCGCATCAAGACTGATCCTCGCCGAAGGGACTCTCGCAAATACTGTGAGTACCATCGGGAGACTGGCCATTCAATTGACGAATGTCGGCACCTTCGGGAGGAGATTGATCGCCTCATCCGGGAAGGCCGTCTACCGCAGTACCGGCGAGTGCAGCCGCAACAACGGTAGAACCGGGACAAAGAAGCCCCACCTTAGCCGAAGGTGACTTCGGCCCCGGCGGAAGCATCACACCAACGACCCAGTGTCGGGTTGATTATGATGATATCCGGAGGATCGGGAGAGGGAGCAAGACGTCGTCGAGCCGATACTACGGCGGAGATAGCAGCAATCGATGCCGGGCCGAAGAGGTTTCGTCAAGAAGACATCATCTTTGGCCAAGAGGATCTGACATACGTTCAGGTCCCTCACGACGACGCCCTCGTTGTCAATGCTGTAATGAAAAGTTACGATGTCCATTGTATCTTTGTTGATAATGGAAGTGCTCCCAATGTACTTTTGTACGATTGTTTCTTGAGAATGGGTTTGAATGAGGCTGATATGAAGCCTCACCGGGGGCCTCTATTCGGCTTTAATGGTTCGCCTTGCCGAGTAGAAGGCATCGTCCGGCTACCTGTAACCCTAGGTACAGCCCCTCGGCAATTGACCATTGAAACGGATTTTGCCGTCGTAAAGGTCGATTCGGCCTACAACGCCATTTTTGGCCGAAGGCTGATCGGAGGGATTGGAGCTGTACCTTCGTCTTTCCATCAGAAGCTGAAGTTCCGCACTGGCCATGGAATTGGCGAAGCCAAGGGAAATCAAGAAGCCGCCTGGCAATGTTATATGATTTCGGTCAAAGGGAAGGCTGCGGCCAAATCCCTTTCGATCGAATCTTCGGCCGAAGCGTCCCCAGGAGAGGAACTTACAACCATTCCAGTTCCGGGAGGAGAAGGCCGAACACTAATGATAGGTTCCGGCCTCGAGAAGACTGAAGCCGAAAGACTTGTCGAATTCCTAAAGGAAAACCTTGATGTCTTCGCCTGGTCTCCTTCGGACATGCCCGGAGTCGACCTGGAGGTGGCAGAGCATCGGCTGCATATCGACCCGAACCAGCCTCCGGTCAAGCAGAAGCGGCGTACCTTCAATCAAGAAAGGAGGATGGCCATCCAGGCTGAAGTACAAAAGGGGTTGAACGCGGGACATCTCCGAGAGGTACATCATTCCGAATGGATCGCTAATGTAGTGATGGTGCCCAAAAAGGACGGCAAGTGGCGAATGTGTGTAGACTTCACCAACCTCAACAAGGCCTATCCGATGGACAGTTTTCCACTACCTCGGATAGACCAGATGGTGGACGCCACTTCCGTCCATGAACTGCTCAGCTTCCTCGACACTTATTCGGGCTATCACCAAATCCGAATGCATCCGAATGACGAGGACAAAACAAGCTTTACAACGGACCTCGGCTTATACTGCTATACCCGGATGCCATTCGGCCTAAAGAATGCCGGAGCAACTTATCAGCGTCTCGTCAACAAGATGTTCGCTCCGTAGCTCGGCCGCAATATGGAGGTCTACATCGACGACATGCTAGTGAAAAGCCGCATCGCTGTGGACCATCTGGCCGATTTAGCCGAGACATTCTCCACCTTGCGCAGGTATAAAATGAAGCTGAACCCTACCAAGTGCGCCTTCGGCGTGGCCTCCGAGAAGTTCCTCGGCTACATGGTCACTAGCCGAGGGGTGGAAGCAAATCCTGCGAAGGTTACGGCCATTATCTAGATGCGCCATCCGGCTAACGTCCGAGAGGTTCAAAAGCTAAGTGGAAGTATTGCCGCATTAAGCCGCTTCATGTCAAGGGGGAGGATTACTATTTCCCCTTCTTCAAGTTGCTAAAGAAGACTAGCAATTTCTCTTGGACGGACGAGTGTCAGTCGGCCTTCGATCAGCTGAAAGCTTATCTCTCCGATGTTCCCGTCTTGTCTAAGCCGGTCCGAGGAGAGCAGTTGTTCGTTTATCTCGCCGTGTCTGAAGCAGCTATCAGTGCCGTCCTCGTCCGGGAAGAAGATAGTGTGCAGAGGCCAGTTTATTATATAAGCCGAGCCCTCCACGGAGCGGAGCCTCGGTATCCGGCTCTTGAAAAGCTGGCCTTGGCCCTCGTCGCTTCCGCAAGGAGGCTCCGGCCCTACTTCCTCGTGCATCCAATAAAGGTCTTTACAGATCAACCTTTGAGGCAAGTCCTCTCTCGGCCAGAAGTGTCAGGGAGGCTAGCGAAATGGGCGATCGAATTGGGAGAGTTCGACATCTCTTATAGGCCTCGGACCGCAATAAAAGCTCAAGCTTTGGTCGACTTCATTACCGAGCTCACTCCCGAAGCATCCTCGGCCCCTCAGCCGGAAATCAGAGCTACTTCTGAAGCCGAAGCCTCTTCGGCTCCCTTGTCGGCGGATGAATGGCAACTATACGTTGTCGGGTCCGCATGCTCTTCGGCAGTGGCGCCGGGTGGATCTTGGCATCTCCAAAAGGGGTCGTCACGGAGTATGCGCTGCGCTTCTCTTTCCCGGCTACCAACAATGCCGCTGAGTACGAAGCCTTTATATCAGGCCTTCGGGCCGCTAGAAGGCTCGGCGCGCAAAGGATAAGGGCGTTCAGCGACTCTCAGCTTATCGCCAACCAAGTCACCAGGGAGTACAAGGCCCGAGACGCATTGATGACATCCTATCTCTAGGTAACCCGTAAGATCTTAGCTGAATTTATTTCTTTTGAGATTGTGCGGATCCCTCAGGTCGAAAATGCTCGAGCCGATGCTCTTTCCCGGCTAGCATCAACTCAGGATGGGGGAGGAGGTCGAATGGTCTTAGTAGAAGAACTGTCTGAACCAAGTCTCGGCGAATCCGAGGTCATGCAAGTGAATGAATCCGAGGCAGAGACCTGGATGAATCCCTTGATCGCTTTTCTCCTCCGAGAAGAGGTCCCGTCCGATCCAAAAGAAGCAAGGCGCGTCCGGCAGCGCTCTTCTCATTTCTTAATTCTGGAGGGTATGCTGTATAAGAAGTCCTTCGGCTGGCCATTCCTTCGATGTCTCGGCCCGGCCGAAGCCGATTATGCCCTTCGGGAAGTACATGAAGGAATCTGTGGAGCACACGCAGGAGGAAGGGCCTTGACCCATAAACTCTTAAGGCAAGGGTACTGGTAGCCGACACTCCGAGAGGACGCAACTGCTATCGTCCGCTGCTGTGACCAGTGCCAGAAGTACAGTTCCCTCATTCACCAGTCGGCAACCCTCCTGACACCCCTGTCAGATCCTTGGCCTTTCGCCCAATGGGGGATTGATATCTTGGGACCTTTTCCCATGGCCACCGGCCAGAGGAAATTCCTTATTGTGGCGGTGGATTACTTCACCAAGTGGGTCGAAGCCGAACCCCTTGCGTCTATAACCGATAGTAATGCATTGAACTTCATATGGAAGTCCATCATTTGCCGCTATGGCATCCCTCGGGCAATCATCTCAGACAATGGCAAGCAATTTGACAGCCACCGGTTCAAAGACAACTGCGCAAGCTTCGGTATACTGCACAAATTTGCTTCGGTAGCACACCCTCGGACAAATGGCCAAGTCGAAGTCACTAACCGAAGCCTATTGCGAGGACTGAAGACTCGCCTCGGCAAGGCAAAAGGCCGATGGGTCGAAGAGCTGCCAAGCGTTCTATGGGCCTATCAAACAACAAGCCGAACCCCTACCGGAGAAACACCATTACGAATGGCCTACAGGGTGGAGGCGGTTATTCCTATTGAAATCGGCTTGCCGTCACCAAGGGTTCTTACTTACGATCCGAAGGCTAATGATGAAGTCCGGAGGTATCACCTTGATCTTATAGAAGAAACAAGGGATTAAGCTCGCATTTGGCTGGCGGCATATCAGCAACGCATGGCGAGATATCACAACACTCGAGTGAAGCCCCGAAGTTTTGAAGCCGGGAACCTCGTGTGGCGGAATGCCCAAGCGTCAAAGCCAGCCGAAGCCGTAGGGAAGCTTTCTCCGAATTGGGAGGGCCCTTATCGCGTGCGAGAAGTAATCCGACGAGGGGCCTATCGGCTGGAGACCCTTTCGGGCCAGCCTCTCCCTCGCACCTGGAATGTGGAGCGCCTTCGGCGCTACTTCATGTAAGTTATTTTCCCGAGGTTCAGCCGGACACCATGAATATGTTTTTCATTTCGAAGTATTGTGTCCGGCACTATTAAGTCCGTGTAAACTGTACCGGGAGTGGCTTCGGCCATGCAAACCGTATCGAGAGTGGCACTACTCTCTAAGTCCGTGTAAACCGTACCGGGAGTGGATTCGGCCATGCAAACCGTATCAGGAGCGGTACTACTCTCTAAGTCCGTGTAAACCGTACCGGGAGTGGCTTCGGCCATGCAAACCGTATCGGGAGCGGCACTACTCTCTAAGTCCGTGTAAACCGTACCGGGAGTGGCTTCGGCCATGCCAACCATACCGGGAGCGGCATGGCTTCGGCCACATACAAGACCGAATTCGGCTATCTACTCAGAAAGACATGCCATGAAGCAAGCAAAAGCAAAATGCCTTCTACATATACACAAGTACAAAAACGGGCCGTGTGCCTGGCCTCGACATCTTGAAAAACAAAAATAACCGGGACAAGCCCCCGGATCAGCTTTCGGCGTCGTCGCCATCCACGATAACAGGAGTATGGTCGGGAGGCACTGGAGGAGACGCACGGCCCGAACCCGCCGCGGCATCTTCCGGAGAAGTAGGGATTCCCGCCGCGGCATCTTCTGGAGAAGCCGGGATTCCCGCCGCGGCATCTTCCGAAGAAGCCGAGGCTCTTTCGGCTTTGAGCTCTCGCCACCAGCCTAAGATCGCTTCGCCTTCTTCATCGGTAGGGTAGCCGAAGCCAGTTAGATCTGTGTTCGGACACGCCTTTTGGGCAATGGCCATCCCCAGATCGAACATGGTCGAGGCTGCCTTAGCCTCGACTTCGAGCATCTCGTCGGCGTACTCCGGGCCCTCCTTATAGCTCGCCACGGCCGTGCGAGCGACGTCGTCGGCTTCCTTGGTCTTGGCCTCCAAGTCTGCCTTTAGGGCCGATACCTCCTCAGCGTGGCGGCGGCACTCCTCGTCCCGCTCTTTGCCCTTGTCCTAGATCTCGGCCTTCAAGGGCGTGATCTCGGCCCGGCCTCGCTCCAGCTCCTTCTTGGCCTTCTTCTTGGGCTCTGAGGTGGTGTGGATCACCTCCTTCTGCCCCTCCAGCTCGGACCGAAGCCGCGAGTTTGCCCCAATGAGGACATCGATGCTGGCCTCGAGATCGTGCCATACCGAGGCCACTTTGCCCGAAGCCAGCTGATCTGAGGCCTGGTCGATGTCCTGAAGCTTCTGCTGGATGATGGCCTGGCGGCGAGCAAGAGCCCCGCACATGACCGGGGCCTACAGCAGAAAGAAAAATGTGAGACGAAGCCGCTAACAGGAACAACGATAAGTGAGGACGAAGGAGATCTCACCTGGACGGCATGTCAGACGCATTGCAGGGACAAGCCTTCCGAAGAAAGCTCCCTGATCTCGTCCCCAGCCAGGGGGAGGGTCAGTCCCCGGGTCAGGCGCAGACACGTCCGGGAGTCATCCAGACTGTCGTCTGTGAAGACCCCCGTGTCCAGGCGCCAAGGCTCATGCCCGTACTCCCGGGACATGTGGGTCCCGGCCGCCCCGAAGGGAAAGGACAGCGTCTCCGCGGCGGCCCCGGTAGCCGAAGGAGAGTCGCCCCTCTGTGGCTGGGGAGGCGACGAGAGCGGAGCGTCCCGTCCCGACACCGGCCTTTTGGTCGTCGGGGCGGATTCCCTCTTGTCGAGGTCATCTGGGCGCCTCCGTTTCTCGGGCCGTCCACTCCCTTCGGCGACCACCTTCCCCTTCTGCCGCTCCCTCTCGAGAGCAGCTGCGGCAGCGCGGCCTTCAGCGGAAGCTGTTGTCTGCCTCGTGGTACGAGCGCCGGGGGCTGGAACTCCTCTGGCCGTCCTCCCTTCCGTAGGCCGCGGCTGGGACGATCGAGACGGTGCGGACTGCTTGGAGATCCGGCTTATAAGGCCTCGGAGACTAGACATCTCTGAAAGCAGAAAAAAAAGAAAAAGAAAAAAAGAAAGGAGTTAGCAAAAGTCCAAACAGTAACTTTTAACTCAAAGCCGACTTACCCCCGGCCGTAGCTTCGGCGCCCTCTTCGGACGGACGGGCTTTGGCTAGAGCCCTGGTCGCGGTAGCTCTCACCTCAACCTCTCCCAGGGTATCTTCGAGAGGAAGGTAGGGAAAGACCCGGGGAGGAGAGTACGACGGGTCCGGCCAGGCCCCCATCTCTATGAGCCTATCCTCGTCCTCGAGAAGCTCCACAATGTTGTACGGAGCCTCATCCTCGAAGAGGTGCGCATCAGCAAGCTGCTCGGAGCTGAGGGTGGGTGGGTCGGAAAGGCCCTCGGCCAAAGGTGCCCATTCGGTAGGAAAGGGCCAAACACCCTTTTCCTCCTCCGGCAGAGAAATGAAAAAGAAGTCCTCCTTCCAGTGATGAATGGACGAGGGCTTCCCGGAGAAGATCCCCCGGCCGAAGCGGGGGACGAAGCAGAACCAAGAAGACTTCCTCTGAGGCTTAATCTTGAAAAGATAGTGGAAAATATTTACAGAAGGGTTGAAGTCGAGATAGGAGTTCAGGGCCAGGAAAGTATAGACTGTTCGCCAGGAATTCGGAAAGAATTGGGACGGGGCCAGTCCGTAAAAGCTCAAAAGATTTACAACAAAAGAATGAAGAGGAAGGCGGAAGCCCGCCCGGAAGTTGTGCTCATAGATCGAGAAGCAGCCCGGCCGAACGGTGTTGGCTTTGGTGCGACTCCCGGGCCGGATGAGAATCATCCAAGAGGGAATCAGATAGTAGTTAGTTATGACCTTGATTCCTTCAACATCAAGGGCACTAGCTACATCCGAAACCGTCTCGGCCTGATGACGGCCCGTAGTGGAAGGCTCAGCAGCAACCGGAATCGCTTCTGCCTCGTCCGCCTTAACGGAAAGAAAAGAGTTCGAAGAAAAGGGAGATGACAGAGAAGACTGGGGAGTAGGTCTGGACGAAGAGCACGATGAGCTACTTTCGGCCGAAAAGTTGCTTTAGGCCGAAGAAGAGCTACTGGACATGAATCGAAAAAGATAGAAGGCAGGAGTTGAGGCTTACCCTCAGACTAGGACCTCCCCGGCGACAACTCCCGGCGACAAAGAGCTCCCCAGCGATGGACAAGGACCCCAAATGCCCTCAATAGCGCACTCACTACCGGAGAAGCAAAGGCGCTCGCGGAGCTGCTCGCAGGGATGCACTGGCGCGGAGAGGAAGAGAGAGCAGGCGAAGGAACTGTGATAAGAAGAAGGGGGCTGGTATTTATAGGAGGATTCGAGGGGGTCGGGTTGTGAACCGACGGCCGAGATCCTCCCACCCCTCGGCTCTGCCCTGCTTGGATGCACGACACGTGTCCCGTCCTTCGCCATGATGACGAGCGGGCTGCCGGATCAAGAAGATGCGATCAACGGCCGGATGCGGCCCGACCCTTTGGCTACTCGTCCGGATGATCGACACGTGTCACGATCCTCGTGCCGGGGGCCGGAGAGGCGGCGATCCAGGTGAAGTCTCGAGTAGAGAGCCGAAGTGACCACGATCCGAGTGATCTCTGTTAACGGCTGAGATCTTTTTGTGCTTTCGGCAGCCCGGCCGGATAATAAACACGTGTCCTGTGTTTGTTGTGACGCGACCGTGAAGGCGGGAGACTCGAGGTCTTTCCCGCTCTTGCCCAGTGTTCCAAAGCGTTCTGAAAGCCCTGCCCTTTCACAACTGAGGACGAAGGTATTCGTCACCAAGTCTCGGCTTGAGACGAAGGTGGCTACGACAGGGTCCCGGCCTGAGACGAGGCTGTTTGTCACCATCCCTCGACCGACCTAAGGCGAAGCCTTGTCCTAGTTTTCGAAACAGGGGTGATAACAGTTTCGGACAGGGGTCATATCAGATGTTATTTTTCCGTAAGGGCTTCGGATTTTTACTCTCGACGTTTCATGAAATTGAGAACGACAAGAGTAGGGAGCCATGTGATGGGGCAAAATCTGATTCGGCCCATTAAACAGCCCAACAGCAACAGCCTAACAATAGCGGCCCACCAGCAGCCCTCGGCCCAACAGGCAGCCTTCAGCCCAATTGCCTTTGGCCCATTAGCAGCCCAATGGCACTCGGCCGGCAAGCGGCCTTCAGCCCACATGCGGCCTTCAGCCCACTAGCGGCATTCACCCCAACAGCGGCCCCCGGCCCTCGGCCCAGTAGCCGTATCCGGCCCACTCCGATGGATTGTTAGGCACTATGGCGGTTTGTCATTAACCTGAAACATAGTCCTATATCGACTGCCACAACCAAGTAACCTCTATCCTCTGTTATAAATAAACGGCTATTTATTACAAAAGGTATGTCTTCTTGACCAAGGACAATAGTCCAAAAGCATTTAAGCTTCTTCTTCTTCCTTTCCTTCTGAATCAAATCTTCTTCAGAAGCTGACTTAGCCGTCGGAGGGGGTTCTCTTGGGCCGAAGCCCGAGACCCTCACTAACTGGTTCTTCTTCTTACAGGGGCCTCGGTTTGAATCTTCGCCGACCTCTTCTCAGCCGGCCTCGGCCACCGGTCTCGGTCTTCTTCCTCCAAAGCTCTTGGCCTCGCTCTTCGCCGGCCGGGTCCCCTTCGGCCCAACGGAGTCAGCTTCACCCTCGGCAAGTCTTCATCCGGGTAACCCTTGGCCTCGGAGCCTCGGCCCTGTACTCCGCCCACGTCTCGGTCTGGATCCTTGTCGGTCTTCTATCTCAGATTCTAGTCTCGGAAATTCGACCGTGATAGCTTCGGCTACATCAGTACCTATCGACTACAAGTGGATCTTTAAAAGAAAGATCTGTGCAGATGGACGAATAGAGACTTGTAAGGCAAGGCTAGTGGCGAAAGGGTATCGTCAAAGGCAAGGAATTGACTATGACAAGACCTTCTCACCTATTGCCATGATTAAGTCTATCAGAATTCTTCTCGCCTTTGCTGCATACCATGATTATGAAATCTGGCAGATGGATGTGAAGACAGCCTTCCTCAATGGAAATCTTGAGGAAGAGGTGTATATGATACAACCAGAGGGCTTCACATCAAAGGAATCTCCAGATATGGTATGCAAGTTGCAAAGATCTATTTATGGACTGAAGCAAGCTTCCCGGAGCTGTAGCATAAGGTTTGATGAGTCAATCAAATCTTATGACTTCATTAAGAATGAAGATGAGCCTTGTGTATACAGGAGAAATAGTGGGAGCATAATCACATTCCTAATTCTTTATGTTGACGACATCCTACTCATTGAGAATGATGTCATCGGTAAAGATTTGGCTATCCAAGAACTTCTCCATGAAAGATTTGGGAGAAGCATCTTACGTATTGGGAATACAGATCTATAGAGATAGATCAAAGAAGATGCTAGCATTAACCCAATCCATATACATAGAAACCATTGTCAAAAGGTTTGGCATGGAAAATTCCAAAAGAGGTCTCATACCGATGAGACATGGAATTTATCTCTCTAAAGGTCAGTCTCCCAAGACTTCTGAGGAGAGGGCAATGATGGATAAGATTCCCTATGCTTCAGCCATAGGTTCCATCATGTATGCCGTGCTGTGTACAAGACCTGATGTTGCATATGCTCTAAGTGTTACGAGTAGACATCAGGCATATCTAGGTGATGAACACTAGAAGGCTTTGAAATGTATCCTCAAGTACTTAAGAAGAACCAAGGATATGTTTCTAGTCTATGGAGGAGGAGACTTGAAACTTTAAAGGATATACTGACTCGAGTTTTCAGTCTGATCATGATGACAGCAAGTCAACATCAGGGTTTGTCTTCACACTCAACGGGGGAGCAGTGAGCTAGAAAAGTTCAAAGCAGGAAACCACTGTTGATTCGACAACGAAAGCTGAATATATTGCTACTGCTAAAGCCGCCAAGGAAGCTGTCTGGATGAAGAAATTCATCAGCAATCTTGGTGTGGTGGAAAGCATCTCTGGTCCTGTCCCACTACTGTGTGACAGCAATGGGGCAATTGCTGAAGCGAAGGAGCCGAGGTCTCATCAGAAGTCGAAGCACATTCTGCGGCGCTTTCATCTGATCAGAGAGATTATAGCTCGAGGAGATGCCGTGGTGGAAAGAGTTCGTTCAGCCGACAACATAGCAGATCCACTGAGAAAGCCTTTGTCTCAAAATGTCTTTGAGCGTCACTTAGAGAATATGGGTATTCTGTACAAAAGTGATTGACTTTAGTCCAAGTGGGAGATTGTTCGTATTAGGTGGCCTGAAAGCCAATCTGATACTGAAAATTATTCAGTTTATTAATATAATGGCAACGTTTCATTGTGTGTAATTAATTCGATCTATGTTTATCGTATCACGATGAAGTCCATGGACATGGGTTACAACCTTCGGATTATGATGAGATCATAATTAAAGGACCGAAGACTTATAAACTCATGTTTTTAATCGTTCCTAGTCGGAGAATGTTTGAGAAGGAGACTAGTACGGGTTTCTTTAGCTCATATGATGAGAGTTACTGATCCTATAAGTCTCTTGTGTGGAGACACTATGTTGGACCTGTAGGTGCTCATTGGTGAATGAGTTCACTAAACTGATCCGACCTTGAATTGCTGGAGACATTAACAGTCGCTCTGTGTCGACGTTATTTAAGCCCGAGGAACAGTAAATAGTAAAGCTATTAGGGGAATTCCCATCCCAGCTAAACAGGATGAATAGAGGATCAAATATTCTTGCGAAAATAATTTAAACAGATAAATTAATCATGCAACATCATGGATATCAATTCAAATAATACACACTTTCCAATACCACAACTCAAGGCAATCAAGGGGGAGGCAAAATTTTGCCAAAGGGGTGTGCACGAGGTGCACGTGGGGATAGTAATCAAATAACCAATCGAACAATCAACAAATGTGTCTGAGGGACACAAGCGGTGCACCGAGGGTGCCCAATGGAAAATAACAAGAGTAAAATAAAAAGAACGGCAAGACAAGTCGTACCGTGATCGCCAAAAAGCAGTAGGTGCTCAAATTGTGTGTGTTATCATCATGATATCATGTGTTGAATATTTAACAAATCTAATTGAATCGTGATTGCTAGAAAACCAAAGGTTTCAATGAAAAGATGCTCGCTTTACTCACCTTGTGAAAAATTAGGAGATTGAGATTCTTTATTCCCCTCTTTCAGCCGACCGAAAAACAAGAGCCTCTCTTTGCTTTACTCTTGTTTTTTTTTTTTTTTTTTTGTGTTCTTTTAGTGGTTCTTTTCTTCAAGCTTTTCTTCTTCTTCAAACCTTGCAAAAGGTTTAACAAAGAAAAGAAAGAAAACGGATTAGAGCTATGAAGGTGTAGTAACTATTCTAAATATTATTCTAAGCATGCAACTAAACTAAAATCACTCACTTTTTTGTTTCTTTTAAACCCCTATTATAGACATGGGTTTGAAAAAATATGATGTGGGTATGTGAATAATGAAGTAATATGATGAAAATCTATATGAAAACAGTGAACAAAACTATGAAAAATCAATGAAGAAATTAAAGAAAATCAAGAGAAGGTTGGTTGGTTGGCCCCTCTATAGCCATATGCTTCAAAGAATGAAAGGATGAAGAAAGAAGAAGTCTCTCTTGCTGTCCACGTTTTCCTCCTCCAGAGCCTTTAAAAATCTTGTCTCGAGCTTCAAAATCACCAATGGCCAACCTTTTTCAAAGGTCCAAAGGGTATTGTATTTATAAGAATAGTTTAGGGTTGGTTTTGGCCTTTAAAGGGACTCTCTCCCGCAGTCGGACTTACCTTGGACGAGCATGGAAGACTTGGAAACCCTTCCACCATATGGGATCGAATTATGTTGGCCAAATCATGCTTATCAGGAAAGTTTTTGAAACGCGTTGTGATCAAAAGACGCCATTTAGCTAACTAAGAGGGGCCAACGTAGAAAGAAATTCGCGAAGGAAACCAGAAAGGATTAGGAAAGCTAAAACATGTTGACCATGGGAGTCGTGATTTAGATAATTATGAAACTAATTCAAAATTAAAAATTAGAAATCCAGATGGATTAGAACCTAAACGGCGCCGACTATGGTCGACGTCTTTAAGTCAAATCTATATGAATTTAGGAGTTTAATTCCGAACTGATTTCTGTTAGAAATCTAAATGGCGTCGGCCACGGTCGACGTTAATAAACGAATTTCGAGAAAATTAATAAAAATTAATTAATACTTAGAAATCATACCATTTTGGGGCATTATAAATGTGACATGAAATTTACTCAATATGAGGTCAAAAATAGCATGTCTATAATTACGTAGATGATCCTTGGACCTAAGACACCAAAGATATCTTGTTGGGTATGTCTCTAAACTTTGACCTTGACTGATTAAACCCTAACCATGGGTTATCGATAAGTCAAGTGATCGAGTTCAGCAAGATGCCTTCGAAGGTAATTGTGTGTTCAATACGGGATCATCTGCTCTCGGTAATATGAGGGACAATGTTCCAAGAATGATGCACTTAGGTCCCTGGCCAGGGTGGACACCATATCAGATAAACGGTTATCTGATATAGTTTAGCGGCATCTGATTCAAGTGAATTGACCGGCTAGGGTTTGACAGTAAACCATGCCCTAGGTCGATTCGGGAACATTGCATGGATGAGGGATTATATCCGCGCGGTAACCGTTGACGGAAAGGTTACCATAAAGGGTTATGATAACCCCAATGCCATCCGAGATCACGCGATGTTGCTTGGCATCCAACGTGATCGGAAGCTCGTTTGAATTTATTGTGGGACATTAAATTCGGCTGATTAATTAATATAGGGATATTAACTAATTCATTGGATCCGTAAATAGTTACTGGGCTTAATGGGCCATTGACTGGATTGGTATTTGGGCCTAGACGGTCACACGCAAAAGGTTTTTAAGTCGATGGATAATTTGACGGGATTTCGGATAAGTGTGGGTTTTTATGAAAAACCGCAGGACCACTTATTACAAAAGAACGGTTGCTAGGTCGGGGGCTAGCAACCTTGAGCTAGCCGCCGCCCTCTCTCTCTCCTCTCTCTTGGGCGTACGTCTCGAGGCCAGCCCTCTGGAGGCTCTGCTCCGGCTCCTGATAGCTCCGCCTTCCGTTCGACGGGAGTTTTCGAATCCGCATGTCGTGGCAGATTACGTGTAGCCAAACAGGATCCACAAATTCCGCATCGAGCGAGGAGGCGAGGACGATCTATCGCGAGGAGAACCGCGTGGATATCGCTAGAGGCCGGGCACCTACGTGGCTTGCGGCATCTCTCCGACGGAACTGGAGAACGAACGCGGATTCGAATCCGCGCAAGGTAAATAAGATTTGTTAGGTTATTTTTGTTGATCGAAACGGGATAGATCCGATCTCGAATTATTTATTTTCGCTGCGTTTTTCAGTCGGATCTCGACACAGCGAACCCATCAAGACTAATAGTTCCCTACTCCCTTTGGGGTCGGAGTAGCCAGAGGAAATCAAGAAGAATCCCAGAGATGCTACCTCATAGTTTCCAAAGGGCAGGGTCGTCACAGAACACTCTTAAGATCCTGAGAAAGATCGGAAGGCGGCCTTCCTGGCAGAAGATTTGATGAGTATCCAATTACGTGAGGATCCCGACAGAAGGATCCAGGTAGGCTCCTCCCTCACAATAGAGCAAATAGAAGAGTGTTGAATTTTCCTGGCTCGGTTGTCGTACATTTTTTAGGAAAAAATGCACTTGATCTTGATTTTTTGATTTTACATTTAGATTTATATTGTGCGCTTTACCTGACTCAATCAGATGATTGCGTAGTTCTTCGACCCGATCCCGCTACCCATAAATGGAATAGCATTAATTACATCCTCCTAAGAGGAAAACCCTTGATTAATCGTCGGAAGATTAGAATAATACCCTTTAAAATAATATAAATAAGATATACAAGATTACATTCGAAAAATAAATGAATTTCAGTTTTTGTTTGAGAAGAAAGCTCATTTTTAGTTTTAGAGTTAAGTCTGCGCAAGACTTGATTTATTGATTTTTATTGATGGATAATGATGAGAGACATTTTTTAGTCTTTTTGGATTGATTTATGGGGATGCATTGAAGATTTTTTTGAATTTTTATGTTTGGAAGTGAACATGAAGTTGAGTCTGCGCAAGGATGCGCAGACTCACTTGTTACCAATGAGAATACTTGATTGAAGTGGATGACATTTTTTAGCAAGGAAGTCTAATAAACATTTCTTATTGTGTTTTCTAAAATTTGAAGTAAAGAGATTTTAGATTTGATTTGCAAGGTATGGAAAAGTGTTTTTTTATGTTTTCTTATTGATTTGAATGAAAGATGCTTCAAATACCTATGCTTTTTATGTTTTGAATTTGTAGGTTTTTAGAGAATGAGCAAGGTTACAAAGTTAATTGAAGTGAGGCTTCTTTTCGGTATTTTTTATCTTTTGCAAACGAGAAAAATGAGTTTTATTTGATTTTTTTATTTATAGGAAGTATTTTATTCTTATCTTAGGGTTTTTTATTTAATTTTAAAAGAATTAAGGTTGAAAATTTGGATTTTAACAATTGGGGGTTGAGTCTGCGTAGGGGAGCATAGACTCATTTGTCACAAGCTTGTGCTTTACATTTTTTATGTAATTTCAAGAAGAAAGTTAGCATTTTTGTTTGGGTTTTGGTTTGTGGAAAATATAGGGTTTATTCTTAAGATTTTAATTTGATTTGATGGGAAATTAATGGCCAAAATACCAGATTTTAAGAATTTAGGGTTGTGTCTGCGCTATAGGGCGCAGACTCATTGGTTATCAAAGTGTTTAAGCATTTTTTATATTTTTTATAAAAGGAGTTTTAAGCTTTTATTTGGATTTTTGACTTATATAAAGTATAAAGTTTTTATGTAAATTTTTGGGTTTGATTTGGAGAGAATTTAAGGTCAAAAAGACCAATTTTGGGAAATCAGGGTTGAGTCTGCGCAGGATAGCGTAGACTCATTTGTCACCAATTCGTTTTCAAAGGTTTTTTGCATTTTTTCAAGAACAACTTGATGTTTTTATTTGATTTCCTGATAGATAAGAATAAATCTGATTTTTAGAGTGTTTTAAATCATGTTGAAGTGGTCGGAAAGTTGATTTTTTATTTTTTGTGAATTTCAAGGCTGAGTCTGCGCCAAGATGCGCAGACTCAAGTCTGAACTGTGAATTTCCTGTTTATGAGTTGTTTTATTGGATTTTTGGTGGAATAACTTGATTTTATGTTTTGTTTGATGATGATTTACAGATTTGGAGCTGCGGGCATGATTTAGGGGCTAAGAGATGAGGTTTTGGCCTTGAGATTGATGCGCAGACTCAAGTTTAAAGAGGATTTTGAGTAAGGTTCTTAAAAAGATGGAATCTCCTGAGGTTGAGGGGAATTCCAAGACTTTCAAAGTGCTGGGGAGCTTCAAAGATCAAGGAGACAAGAAAAATAGTTTTGAGTCTGCGCAGGGGGTGCGCAGACTCAACTGAACTTGTAATTTTTTATTTATTTGAGGGGATTTGGATTCTTTTTGTAAATGGATGTTTATTTTAAATGTAATGGAGTGTTTGATATATGATTGCAAGTGATTTGTGCAATTTGAATTTTTGTTTATTCGATTTTTTATTTGAAATGAGTTCATGGAAAAGTATGCAGACTCAAGAGTTATTTTGAAAAAGCAGTTTATTAATCTTGATTTGTGTGCCATGACGCATGATTTTTCTCAAAGATTTGACTTGATATTTGAGTTATTTAAACAACCTTTCTTATGATTAGAGCTCAGGGCAGGTGCGCATACTCAACTTAAGTTTGGAATTTTGTGTTTATTTAAAATAGAAGATGACTATCTTAAACCTTTTTTTGTTGAATGAATTAACTTTAATTATTTGATTTATTTGAACCATAAATGGAATTATCGGTCCATGCAAGGCATCTTTGACAGTTTTGAGTTGAGTCTGCGCAAGGGTGCGCAGACTCAGAATAGTGGTGCAGACTCAAGTCTGAAAATTGATTTTTTGAGTTTCCTACACAGTTCAAACTGCAATCAAATCCATCAAGGGGTTAGTTACAACCATTAAAGTTAGAATATAAAATTTGGAGTCGAGGAAAACAAGTTCTATCCCATTCCCAATCGAATTTCTATGATTATAGGTGCGCATACTCAAAATCTGAGCATAATTTCAGTTTTATATCTTTTTAAACTTGAAGTGATTCAAGAATCACCACAAATTTAGAGAGGATAATACTGAGAAATCTCAGAAGTTGAGCATGGCTATATAGAGCCTTTTCAAGGAGTGGTCCTTATGTGGATTTCTTCAAATGACATGATTTCTTCATGTTTATCCCATTCTTCTTGGATCACTTTATAAAGCATTGGAAATGCTTGATATAATAATTCAAAGTTGAATTTCAACCTTTTATTAGGAAAACCCAACAAAGGTTTAGGATCTTCATAAAGGATCATGGCATGAAGGGACCCGAAGGACCAACTCCCTTAAAGGGATATGTAATGTCTAATAGACCATAGGGATGGCTATAAAGGGGGGCGTGCCGAGCATCCAACCACTCACCCAAAGGGTGCCCTTAATGTCTTCAAGATGTAAGAAAAACCCACAAGGGGTAAATCAAAGCATCTCTACATTTGGGGAGCAAGGAACTCCACCAATTTCCCTAGAGGATCACATGTAGCCATGAACCATGGAGGTGGCTATAAAGGGGGGCGTGCCGAGCATCCAATCACTCACCCAAAGGGTGCCCTTAATGCCTTCGAAATGCAAGGGTTATCCACAGGAAATCACCCATTCCACTTCGACATTTAGGGAGCAAGGAACTCCACCAACTCATTGGGACTTCGGGACATATTATCTAAATGAACCCATAGAAATGGGAACACAAGAATGATGTTTTCTGTATGAGGGCCCTTGATGGGTTACCCAACATGAGATTGTTGGCACCCTTGGATCGGGACATCTTTGGAAAACATTTAAAATCTTAAAACATATGAGATTGTTGGCACCCTTGGATCGGGACATCTTTGGAAAATATTTAAAATCTTAAAACATATAACAAGATTTCGGATTAAAACATTAAGAGCTTAACAACCCAAAGTCCAAGCCATTTAGGACCTTCATTAGGGTTTCTAGATGAGGGACTGATGTCCATAAATAAAATCAAAGATGACATGTGGACTCTGCATTTTGACGGAGCCCTTAATTCTCATTGTAAGGGTATCGGCATCGTTCTCCTATCACCTGAAGGTGTCACCATCCCCAAAGCCTTTCAGCTTGCCTTTCATGTTACCAATAACATAGCTGAATATGAGGCTCTTCTTGTTAGCCTCGAGGCCGCTAATCTCTATGGTGCCACCAAGCTGCGGATTGTGGGTGATAGTCAATTGATTCTTCGTCAAGTGCTTACCAAATATCGCACCCTCGATCTCAAGCTCAAGCCATATCAGGAACTTCAGCTTACGCCAAGCTTTTTACCAAACTAATCTTTGTCCATATTCCTCGGAATCAGAACATCTTAGTTGACGCTCTAGCTTTTCTCGCATCTTCTCTGAGTTTTTCAATCAGCAAATAATCCGAATCAATCATCATTCATAGGCGTCTCTCTCCTGCTGTAGAGGACCCTTCCTTTCTTAGGATTAAAGAGAAATTTCTGAAGAAGGTTAAAGATGGGGATAACGTGGAGAAGAGAGAAATCATGTTGCTAGAGCTACAAGAAGCGATGGAAGCTGAAGAGAAACCATGGTTCTATAAAATTGCCAAAAATGCTGTGAAGATCAGTCATATCCTGAAGAAGCCACTACCAAGGAAATGAGGGCTATCAGGAGAATTGCTTAGAGATACCTCCTAGTTGGAGGGAGTTATATATACGTGGATTTGACAGTGTTCTTTTGAGATGCTTAGATGAAGTTGAGCTTTGGAGGATCATGGAAGGAGCTCAAGCTGGGGTTTGTGGTGGCCATGTCAATGGACAAGATCCATTCTCCCGCATCTTCACTCCATCCTATGTCTTCTCCATGGCCTTTCTCCATGTGGGCTTTCGACATCATTGGACCTCCTAGTGATCCCAACTCCTCGACCAAGCAGAAATCTTTCATACTCACCGCAACGGAGTACTTCACCAAGTGGGCAGAAGCCGAAGGTTACGCGAAGATCAAAGCGTCAATAGTATGCAAGTTCATCATAAAGAACATCATCACAAGGTTTGGGAGTTCAAGCACCATCGTCATCAACAATGGACCGCAGTTTATTTCACAAGAGCTGAAAGACCTCTGCAACATGTATAAAATTGCATTGCATCATTCATCTCCTTATTATCCATAAGGCAATGGTCAAGCAGAGGCAACCAATATGACTTTGATAAAAATCATCAAGAAAACATGTGAATCTAACAAATACACTCACTGGACAGAGAAGCTCGTTAAGGTTCTATGGGCCTACCGAACTTCAATCCGTACTCCCAATGGGCAAACTCCATATTTCTTAATAGTCGGAATGGAGGCGGTAGTTCCATATGAAGTTCTCATCCCGTCATTAAGAGTACAACTGAACAATGGGTTATCTCTTGATGAGCATCGCTCTGCACTGCTCGCTCAGTTGAAACTTTTAGACGAGAAGAGAAGGTCAATAGCTAATCATAGTCGAGTTTATCAAAACAGACTTGCACGTTTTTATCAAAAGAAGGTCATTGAAAGGAAACTCAAGGTCGGTGAAATGGTGGTCAAAAGAATTTTCGTAAAACCTAGTGGTTCACGTTCTAAACTCCAACCTATTTGGGAATGCTTTTCCTAATAATGCCTACAAACTAGTTAATGCAGAAGGTCAAGAGTTAACTCACCCCTGGAATGGTTTATATCTTAAGAAATATTACCCTTATATAAGTGTGTCGACTAGCATGGTGCAAAGACCAGTGGAGTTATAAAATTTGAGGTCTTAAATTCCCTTGTTAGTCTTTGATAGTCTAATTTAGGCGCATTATACACACACAAACACGCTTTGTCCTCGAGTAACAAGAGATGTGAAGTCTAAGGAAATCTGACAACTTGACCAAGAGTGTAAAGTGCAACCTATTCTTGCTTTATTATTTCTTTTTATTCTTGGCTCACAATGTCGGAACGAGGCTCAGGATAGACTACTGAAAATACCTGCCGTCTTAGTAGGGGGCTGTCATACAAAGAAAAGGGGGAAAAATAAAAGATCTGCCCCAGAAGAAAAATCAAAAGGTAAAAAGTCAAATCATATAAAAGGCCACAAATGTCAAATCAAAAGGCCACAAATATCCAAACAAAAAGACTGCGCAAGGTCCCCACAAAGTGAAAATGACCGAACCACAATGGATAATAGGGTAAAAGATGGACATTTTCTCGGGTCTTCGGAACTCTCTCATGAGCTTTCTAAGCCATTTCTTCCTTTCTCCCTAAGGGGCGTACTCCAAGCTTAAGGAATCGCCTATGTTAATCAAGGGTCATATCATCAAATAGGATTGAGGATATAAGCGCAATAAAAGCACGATGAACCTGGATTAGGTTATTGAAGAATAATTAGGGAATTAAGATAATGAATAAGTAAGCTCTTTTGATCCATATACCATGCTGGTCTTTAGGAATAGATGAATAGTTAAAGAAAACAAAAAAAATGAATATTTCAAAATGACAAAAAAAATGGATATTTCAAAATGACAAAAAAATAGATATTTCAAAATGACAAAAAAATGGATATTTGAAAATAACAAAAAAGAAAAATGGTTATGAATATTAGCATCCGCTTGTCTGATCATGTGTGTTGCATTTTTCTAGTTTCAGCGAGCATTTACATGCTTGAATGTTGCATTTTAATTTGTTGTCGTTAATTACCTATTTGCTATTCGCCTTTATTGAATAAAGTCTTTGCCCTTTAACCCTTCCACTAAAAATAGGATCAGGTAGTCGGTTACTTAACCTAGCAAGGGGCTAAGCCCGAACAGATACTTAACCTGTTTTTTCAAGTCATATATAGGACACATGTATGAAATAAAGAGTCAAGGCTAGACAGAGATAGTTAGAGTACAAAAGAGTTTCATTCATACCAAAAGTTTTGTACATGTGTGGAAAAGAGGAAAAGTCCATCATCAGGACTCAAAAAAAAGAGAGAAAAGTACAATAGATGGTGGCATCAGCAACATCAACATCCCAGCAAAATATCATGAAGATGACAACATCAGTATCAGCCCTCAAGGCTGGCTCTCCCCAACGCCCTCATCATACTAACTTTGGGCCTCATCTAGTCCCTCTGGCATCCTAGTTGGTGGCGGCGGCAGTCCCATCATGCTCGGACCGGCTTGGCCCGAGGGTATGGTGACGGTGGTGGTGAAAGTGCTCCTATGTCCTCTCTCCAAGGATCGATGGCGGGTGTGTCGATAACGCTCCTCTACACAGCGTCGTTCATGCTCAGCAACTCCCAACTAGACCTGTAGGGAGGTCATCTTCGCATCAATCCACTATTGCTCCTGCCGCTCGCGCTCTCTCTCCTCTGTGATGACCTCCAGGCGTGACTGGAGGCGTGAAAGCTCCTGAAGAAGGTCCCCGGCGGAGAGGCGTGCCAGCTGTCTGTGCTTGGGCGGCCATGCCCCGAGTCTGCTTCAACTCTGCTTCAACCTTCCGGAGGGCTTCATAGAGTTCAGAAACCTATAAGAGAAGACGTTGTCAGTCAAGTCAACTAAGCAAGCAAGGCTACAACTCAAGAATGAGAAGTCAAGGTTGAAGACTCGGGTGGCGTGATCCGCTTTGGCCTGAGAAGCCCGATGGATGACTTGGGCCAACTGACCATGAAGATCAGTGAGGATGACCTCATGTGTGGCACTAGAGGATGAGGCGTCGGCTGTGGAAGTAGAGGGAGGAGCCGTATGAGTGTAGGCGGCGTGTTGTACCAAGAAGGGAACCATCATAAGTGGACAAGTGTCAAAACAATTCAATTAATAATAAAGTGCATTCATAATTCATGACATTCATTCAGCCATGCTCACTAGTTCATTCAGCTCCTTCTGGATTTATTCTAGCTGGGCTTCTGCATCTTGGAGTCGAGCCTGGAGGGTAATGATCGTTGCATCTTGCGCATCCTGCACATTCATGTCATGTCATTCATACATTCATCAACACAAACAAGATAATGATAAAAATGCAAGAAGCATAATGTCATACTCACATCGAGAGGACGCAGCTGCTAGAGGTGGGCAGCATAGTGGCTCCGGTATCTTAGTCTTAGGTGGCGTACAAGCCAATCTGACTTTGTAATCTCGTTTATTTATTAATATAATGGCATAATATTCATTGTGTGTAAATCGTATTAATTATCGTCTCATAATGAAGTCCATGAATATGTGCTATAGTGATCAGATTATGATGAGATCATACTAATGAGACCGATCACTTAAACACACATATTCTTAATCGTTCTTAGTCGGAGGATATCTGAAAAGGACATCGGATATCCGGTTAGACTAGTACAGATTACTCCTGCTCATATGATGAGGGTGATTGATCTTATAAATCACTTGTGTGGAGACACTAAGGCAAATCTGTAGGTGCTCATTGGAGAATGAGTTCACTGAACTGATCCGACTAAATCGCTGGATGGTACTGTACCTCACTGTTAACCAGCTTGATTCTATTGTCGCAGTTGCGTGGATGGTCCTCGGACCTGAGACACCAAAGACACCTTGACGGTGGACTTCTGTGCTTTGACCTTGGTTTGTGAATCTCTAGCCACAGGATCCTAAACAGCCAAGGATTGGGTACAGCAGAATACCGTCGAAGGAAATTGTGTATCAATAAGGAATCATTCGCTCTCGGTACTTAGAGAGAGAATGCTCTAGGAAGGATGCACGGAAGTCCCTGCCCAGGGCAGACGATAATATCGGTAAAGGAGTTTTCCGATATTCATCAGCGACATCCGATCCAAGTGAGTCGACCGGTTAGGGTTTGACAGCATGCCATACCCTGAGTTGACTCGAGAGCATTGTACGAATGAAGGACTATATCCACGCGGTAACTGTCGGCGGAAAGGTTCCAGAAGTGGGTTACTTAACCCCGATACCTTCTTGGTTCACGCGGTGTTGCTTGACACCCAACGTGCAATTCGATTGATTAATTAATTAATAAAGGGTTATTAATTGATTAATAAAGCCAGTGAGGAGTCACTGGGCTTATTGGGCTATTAACCGGACTAGTAATTGGGCCTAGAGGGTCATACGCAAATGATTCTCAAGGCGATGGATAAATAAGTGGGTTTTATGCAAACCAGGGGTCAGTATGAAAAACCGTACGGTTAGTATAAAATATAGCTAACGGGCTAAGCAGGCCAAGCTACTGCTAATCTTGGCCGCATCCTCCTTTGTTTCTCTCTCTCTGGCGTCCCAGACAGATCTGGATCTGCTATGCCGCTTCTCCGACTCCCGTTCGACGGGAAATCGTCCGCGCGTTGCGGCGATCGTTGCGGCGACCGGCAGAGGTTTCGTGGGATGCGAAGAACGAGGAATGCGAGGATATCTGTCGCGAGGACGATCGCGTGGACTCCGCTAGAGGCTGGGCGCTTGCGCGGCTTGCAGTGTCGCACTGATGGAACCAAACAGTTGCGGATTCAAATCTGCACATGGTAAGACTTCGATAATCTAATTATCGTAATTTTATATTTTTCGAAATGGGAATGAATCTCCGTTTTTATTTTTATTTCCGCTGCGCGGGAGATCCGGAGAAACCCGAGAACCCAATAGTGGTATCAGAGCCAGGTTCTACTGCTTCTCGTCCCGTTTCGATCTCCGAAATTAATTTTTCATAGTATTATTCCATGCTTGTAATCCGATTGTAACAACAGAAAAGTGTTCATAAGATGAACATAAATAATAAGATTATTTTTCTGTAATTTTTTGGATTTTATTAGGGTGTTTCCTGTTCTTCATGTGATGAAGAACAACAGGGTTTTAGTGGCCTCAATCCGGCAACCCCATGCAATCGGGAGGTGTCCCGAGGTCCTGGTATGACCAGTGATCGTGCTGGCCATCAACAACATCGATCACGAGCGGCAGAAAGCCCACTAGGTTGGTCGGATCTATACATCATGGCCTCTTTTCTTCAACTTCTTGTTTTAAAAACCAGAAATTAAGGGTTGTTTTTGAGGAATTGCTCGCACAAGGGAGCATGGGCTCACTGGCGGCGAACCACCGGTGCCGGGGCCGTCGCCGGTAGGGACCGGCGGTGTCGAACCGCCGGCCACCGGTGACCCACCACCGCCGCCCACCTGAACCTGCAACTAAGGGGCTAGGGTTTCGGGTGTTGGGTTGGGGTTGAAGAAGGGGGTTGAACCGGTGTGGGATCCCGGTCCCGAGCCGGTCGGACCAGCCCGGGCCGGGTCCAGGGCCTGGTCGAACCAGGCCCGCACCAGGCGCCCACTATGGGCGCCTGGTCCGAGCCCTGGCTTGGCCAGGGCCCGAGCCCAGGGATCAGCCCATGCGGCTAGGCCAACCCCACCCTTATTTTTCCAATTTTAATCAGTTTAATCCCATATTGCCTATTTAAAATTGAATCAAAATTTGATTTTAATTTTAAAAGCTTCAAAAGTGTTTTGAATTTTAAATTTGGCTTTTATTAATGATTTTGAATCATTAAGTCAATTAATTCGAGTTAATATTAATTTAATTGTTAAATTAATTATTAACCTTTATATGACTAATTTAAGGAATTATAATTAGTGGTTAATAGTTATAATCTAAATGTTAGATTTTTAATTATTTAATCATCTAATTATTAATCAATTAGAGTTAGTTATTAATTTAATTGTTACATTAATAATTAATTTTTAATTGACTAATTTAAGTGTTAAATTAATAGTCGTTAATTAATTATTGTTAGTCATTAATTTAATAGTTAAATTAATGATAACTTTAATTATCTAATTTAATAGTTAGATTAATTAGTTATTAATTAGTTAGTGTTAATTATTGGTTTAAAAATTAAATTAATAATTAACATTAATTGACTAATTTAAGTGTTAGGTTAGTAGTTAATAATTAATTATAGTTGATTATTAATTTAAGTGTTAAATTATTAATTAACTTTGTTGGACTAGTCTAAGAGTTAGATTAGTTATTAATAATCTAATTGTTAGATTATTGATGTGGTTTAATCTAAGTGTTAGATTGTTTGATTATTAGAATTGTTTTAATGGCATGGAATAATCTGGAAATTATTAATTTGGATTGTGTGCACATGTGATGTGTGTTTTATATGCTTTTAAATTAGATTTGATTGCATGTTAAATTGATTAAAATATTTTTGAAATTAAAAAATCCAATTTTGATTGGATCCCAACTTTTTGAAAGCCAAAATTATATATATTTTGAAAACTCTTTTATTTTAGCCATGTGATGCGCTGAATCATGTGTGGAATGTTTAAAACACACCGTGGTCGTGGATATGCATATTTAATTGTTCATGTGTTGAATGGTGTGCGTGTGGATCGTGGATGAATGTTGGATGCTTATTAAATTGTTAATAAATAGAGATCTGCGTACCTCTCCCTCTCTCATTCTCCGATGTACTTCTACCTCCCTCTCTCTTGTACTCGCCATGAGGCCCTCTTCTATTTACATGTAATTCTAGAATTATTGTAATATGATCGAGGCAATCGAGGAAGGAGCAAGGACGATCCACTGCTGCAATCAAGAAGGCGATACGATGGAGATCTTTTGCCTTTATGTTTGCAAGAGTTTATAATATAAATATTATGATTAGATTTTGTGTGTGTTTGACTGCTGGCTCCTGTCAAACTCATTGTGCTATCCATGACCACACTTGACATGTATGAGATGTATTGTTTTATGTTTGATTGTCAATCAAAGCAGGTATAGTATTTAGTAAATATATATGATATATTTATATACTATCACCTAGGAGAGACCAAGATAAAAGTTATCTAAATATCCTCATCTAAATTCTAAGCCGTAACACGAGTAGTTAAGAACTTACTGCGTGGTCCACCATCGTTATAGTCATAGAATTCGAATCACTTTAGGCAGGTTTGTTGTGCTATCCACAAGGCCTGTTTAATTGGGAGGAGAAACTGTGGCTATGGCATTAGATGCCTATATGATCGGGGTAGAGGAACCATATAGCTTTGTTGTGCTATCTACAAGGGCTGCATGTAAATTTATGTTCGTCGTGTAACGATGGTTAGCGTAGACCAGAATTAGTGGTTTGTTGTGCTATCCACAAGGCCATTAAATCTCTGGGGACCGAAGCTATGTTCAGATATTGCAAGGAGTTGCAAGTCCCATGAGTTGGGTGCTCTTTGATTGTATTATAGTTTGTTGTGCTATCCACAAGGCTGTACTGCAAGTCATTGAGATTCTGATCCCCACTAGGAGACTGTCGGCGTCTCCCGTTCTGTATAACTGAGGGTTACACAGTCCGTCGAAAATTAGTAGGAGTTAAAACTTGAACAAAAGACCATGTCTTGTTTTATATTTAATAATTGAACATCTGCTTAAAAGATATTACATATCTCCTGTAGGGAATTATGTCGTCGAATAACCCACTCCGTGGCATACTTGATGCCAAACGTTTGATTAGCCTGAACTACTCAGATTGGCTCAGACACTTGAAGAATGTCTTCAGATCTAAGTAGAGTGCCTTCGCCCTTAATGCTAATCCTCCTATTGAACCGGCATTGGATGCCCCTGAAGCAAAGATGATAGCTAACAATAAAAGATCGAAGGACAACGGAAAAAGAGTAGTAAAGGGTGACTGCTTCCACTATATGTAGCATGGTCACTGGAAGAGGAACTGCAAGGAGTTCCTCAACGATAAATATCATGGAAAGGTAAAGCTGTTTGAAGTTTCAGATATCTATATGATAGATATCAACTTGTCAGTAAGAGATTCCACATCTTGGGTATTAGATACCGAATGTGCTTCTCATATCTGCCATGATATGCAGAGGCTGATAAGTAAGCGTAAGCTGAGAAAAGGTGAGGTGGAATTGAGGCTAGAAAACGGCGCAAAAGTTGCGGCGATTACTGTAGGGACAACAAACCTCAAGGTTCCATCGGGAGACGTTTTATCATTGGAATATTATTATTATATTCCTAGCATAATAAAGAACATCATATCAATATCTTGTCTGGACAAGATGGGATATAGGTTGTCTATTGAGAATAGAAGTTGTTCGATTTATTATGGTAATAAATCAATAGCTTCAGCATCTTTAGTCAATGGTCTATATCTGTTAGATGTTTCTTATTACAATCTTCACATTGATAATGCTCTTAAGAAGAGTAAGAATTGTGTGAACCAAGCCTACATGTGGCATTGTAGACTTGGTCATATTGGTGAAAGCAAGTTGCAAAAGTTGCACAAGCATGGTTACTTAACTGCATTCGATTATGAATCGTTTGTGACATGTGAATCCTGCCTTATGGAAAAGATGGCAAAATCTCCATTTATTGGACATGGAGAACGTGCCAAGGACATTCTGGAACTAATACATTCGGATGTATGTGGTCCAATGTCCACCCAAGCCAAATGTGGCTTTTCATACTTCATCACGTTCACCGATGACTTCTCAAGATTCGGCTATGTGTACTTAATGAAGTACAAGTCGGAAGCATTTGAGAAGTTCAAGGAGTTCAAGAATGAGGTAGAGAAGCAGTTAGGAAAGAGTATTAAAGCTCTTCGATCAGATCGAGGAGGAGAATACTTGAGTATTAATTTTACACAATTCTTAAAGGATAATGATATCCTTTCTCAGCTAACCCCTCCATATACACCACAGATGAATGGTGTATCAGAAAGGAAGAATCGCACCTTGTTGGACATGGTGCGATCCATGATGAGCTTTTCGGATTACCAATGTCCCTCTAGCGGTATGCTCTAGAGTCAGCAACATACCTACTGAACAGAGTACCCAGCAAGTCTGTGGCCTGTACTCCATATGAGATATGGAAAGGCAAGAAACCAGAATTTAAACATGTTAAAGTCTGGAGTTGTCCTGCTCATGTAAATAGGCATGATCCAGACAAGTTGGAATCACGAACTGATAAATGCAACTTTGTGGGATATCCAAAGGAAACCTTTGGATACTATTTTTACCATCCTGGTGAACAAAAGGTGTTTGTCGCCAGGAAAGTTGTCTTCCTGGAAGAGGAATACCTTCTCCAAGAGGACAGTGAGAGTAAAATAGTACTGGAAGAGGTTCCAGATCCCAAAACAACTGCATTATCATCAGATGAGATATCAGTTCCTGAATTTGTTCAGGTACACACAGATGAGCCTCGAAGACCTGGTAGATTACCTAGACTACCCGAACGATATGTAAGACATATAGCTGAAGGTGAGTCTAAGGTAAAATATAATGAGGATGATGATCCTAAAACCTATCAGGAGGCCACAGAAGGCCCAGAAATCGGAAAATGGCGAGAAGCCATGAACTCAGAAATCCAGTCTATATACACCAACCAAGTTTGGAACTTGGAGGACTCGCCCGAGGGTATTGTACCTATCGGTTGCAAATGGATCCTTAAGAGAAAGATCGGTGCTGATGGACGGATCGACACTTATAAGGCAAGGTTGGTGGCAAAGGGATATCGTCAAAGGCAATGAATTGACTATGACGAGATTTTCTCACCAATTGCTATGATAAAGTCGATCAGAGTTCTACTCGTCATTGCCGCACATTTTGATTATGAAATATGGTAGATAGATGTGAAGACTGCCTTATTCAATGGTAACCTTGAGGAAGAGGTGTATATGATACAACCATAAGGTTTCACATCCAAAGAATCTCCAAATAAAGTGTGCAAGCTGCAGAGGTCCATTTATGGACTAAAGCAAGCTTCCCGGAGCTAGAACATAAGATTTGACGAGGCTGTCAAATCTTATGTCTTCATTAAGAATGAAGAGGAGTCTTGTGTGTATAAGAAGACCAGTGGGAGTGCAGTCACCTTCTTAGTTCTTTACGTAGACGACATACTAGTCATTAGGAATGATGTAGCTATGTTGTCATCAGTAAAGATCTGGCTGTTAAAAAATTTCTCTATAAAGGATTTGGGAGAAGCATCCTACGTATTGGGAATATGGATCTATAGAGATAGATCTAAGAGGATGTTTGGAATGACCCAATCCTTGTACATAGATACCATAGTTAAAAGGTTTGGCATGGAAAATTCCAAGAGAGGTCTCATACCGATGAGACATAGAATTAATCTCCCAAAGGAGCAGTCTCCTAAGACTCCTAATGAGAGGGCATTCATAGATAGAATACCCTATGCCTCTGCCATAGGATCTATTATGTATGTCATGCTATGTACACGGCCTGATGTTGCATTTGCTCTAAGTGTTACGAGCATATTTCAGGCTGATCCAGGCGAAGAGTACTGGAAGGCAGTGAAATGTATCCTTAAGTACTTGAGAAGAACTAAGGATATGTTTCTTGTCTATAGAGGAGGGGACTTGAAACTGCGAGACTTTACTGACTCGAGTTTCCAGTCAGATCCAGATGATAGCAAGTCTACATCTGGATTTGTGTTTACATTAAACGAAGGCGCAGTGTGCTAGAAGAGTTTCAAGCAAGCATCCACTGCAGATTTGACGATTGAAGCTGAGTACATCGCTGCAGCTGAAGCCGCCAAGGAAGCAGTGTGGTTGAAGAAATTCATCACCGACCTCGGTGTAGTTCCCAGCATCTCTGAACTTGTTATGCTGTTGTGCGACAACAATGGAATGATTGCGCAAGCGAAAGAGCCGCGGTCTCATCAGAAATCGAAGCATATTCTGAGGCGCTTTCATATTATCAGAGAGATCATATCCAGAGGAGACGTAGCGGTGGAAAGAGTTCCATCCGTCGACAATGTAACAGATCCACTGACAAAGCCGTTGGCTTAAATTGTGTTTGAGCGTCACCTAGAGTCTATAGGCTTACTGTATAAAGGTGATTGGCTTTAGTCCAAGTGGGAGATTGTTAGTCTTAGGTGGCCTACAAGCCAATCTGACTTTGTAATCTTGTTCATTTATTAATATAATGGCATAATATTCATTATGTGTAAATCGTATTAATTATCGTTTCATAATAAAGTCCGTGAATATGTGCTATAGTGATCAGATTATGATGAGATCATACTAATGAGACTGATCACTTAAACACACATATTCTTAATCATTCCTAGTCGGAGGATATCCGAAAAGGACATCGGATATCCGGTTAGACTAGTACAGGTTACTCCTGCTCATATGATGAGGGTAATTGATCTCATAAATCACCTGTGTGGAGACACTAAGGTGAATCTGTAGGTGCTTATTGGAGAATGAGTTTACTGAACTGATCTGACTGAATCGCTGGATGGTACTGTACCTCACTGTCAACCAACTTGATTCTATTGTCGCAGTTACGTGGATGGTCCTCGGACCTGAGACACCAAAGACACCTTGACGGTGGACTTCTGTGCTTTGACCTTAGTTTATGAATCTTTAGCTACGGGAACACCGTCGAAGGGAATTGTGTGTCAATAAGGAATGATTCGCTCTCGGTACTTAGAGAGAGAATGCTCTAGGAAGGATGCGTGGAAGTCCCTGGCTAGGGCGGACGATAATACCGGGAAAGGAGTTTTCCGATATTCATCAGTGACGTCCGATCCAAGTGAGTCGACCGGTTAGGGTTTGACAGCACGCCAAACCCTGAGTTGACTCGAGAGCATTGTACGAATGAAGGATTATATCCACGCGGTAACTGTCGGCGGAAAGGTTCCAAGAGTGGGTTACTTAACCCCGATACCTTCTGGGTTCACACGGTGTTGCTTGGCACCCAACGTAATCGGAGGCCCGATCGAATTCGATGTGCGACATCTATTCGATTGATTAATTAATTAATAAAGGGTTATTAATTGATTAATAAAGCCAGTGAGGAGTCACTGGGCTTATTGGGCTATTAACTGGACTGGTAATTGGGCCTAGAGGGTCGCACGCAAATGATTCTCAAGGCGATGGATAAATAAGTGGGTTTTATACAAATCGGGGGTTTTTATGAAAAATCGTGCGGTTAGTATAAAATATAGCGAACGGGTTGAGTAGGCCAAGCTGCTACTAACCCTGGCCGCCCCCTCCTCTGTTTCTCTCTCTCTTTGGCGTCCCAGACAGATCCGAATCTGCTCCGCTGCTTCTCCGACTCCCGTTCGACGGGAAATCGTCTGCACGTTGCGGCGACCGGCGCAAGTTACGTGGGCTGCGAAGAACGAGGAACAGGAGGATATCTGTCGCGAGGAGGATCGCGTGGACTCCGCTAGAGGCCGGGAGCTTGTGCTGCTTGCAGTGTCGCACCGACGGAACCGAACGGTTGCGGATTCGAATCCGTATACGGTAAGACTTCGATAATCTGGTTATCGTAATTTTAGATTTTTCGAAACGGGAACGGATCTCCTTTTTTATTTTTATTTCCGCTGCGTGGGAGATCCAGAGAAACCCGAGAACCCAACACGGTATTGTTGGAGATAGGCCAATCCGTGCGCACCTGTTTGCCACGCATTGTCCTCCCGATCCCCTCTGGGATCTCCTCCTCGATCCACTCCTGGTGGAGGCCCAACGTCCTCATCGCTAGCCTTAGGTGCAGAATCTAGATCTCGTTCATATAGTGGACCCAAACCTGGCGTCCAAAGTGAGCTTTGCCCTCTTCTACGCACGGCTGGCCGGCATCGTCCATACTGAGGTACGAGCGCTAGATAACCTGCATTCATATAGGTTAGTTGCATTGCATCAACAAGTTAAATAAATAAAACATGTCATGTCATATTCAACAAAATAAGCATCTAATAGAACATTCATATAATTCACATAATTTCGCATAAAACATAAATATTTCCTTCAAATGTTTAAAATTTAATTTAACAAATCCAACCAAACATTTCACTAAATAAACAGTTTAAACAAACACTTGATCAAATATTTCATCAAAACATTTAACATGAATTTAAATTGAATTTTCATGAAACAATTAATAAAGCATTTAAATCAAATGTTCCATTTAAACAATTTACAATATTTTGATTAAACATTTCATTTAAAACATCTTAATAATACATTTAATGCATTTCCTAAAACATTTAACATAACATGATATATTTAATAATTACAAGAAAAGAGTTTTAAAACTTACTAGTAGCTCTGGATAGTCTAAGAACTGACGGCAGAGGGCCGTCAGCTGGTGGTGCTGTGGCACTGTGTCGACGATCGGACACCACCGTCTGGCCAGCAGCACCGCAGCCGGCTGGAGTGAAGGATGTATGTGCTCAAATATGATGTGTAATTATCATGAATATCATGTTCATATGAATAACAAAATAAATTGAATTAAACTAAAGTGTGATCGCCAGAAACTGAAGGTTTCAAAAGATTAAGTTGATCGCTTACCTTGCAACTAGGAGATTATGGTTCTTTGTTCCTCTCTTTCGGCCGACCGAAAAAGAAGAGCCCTTCTTTTGAATTTACTTCTGTTTTTTTATATTTTTGATTTGCTTCTTTTCTTCAAGCCTTCAAGCCTTTCTTCTTCTCTTTGAACCTTGCAAGAAAATCAAACAAAGAAAGAAAAGGGGTGATTAGAGTTTATTATAGTGTAGAATCTATTCTATTTAACAATTTAAACATGAACTAAACAAAGAAAACTCACTTGTTTTGTATTTCTTTAAATTCCTAACTATGAACATAGGTTTGAAAAAGAATGTGATGAGTGTGTGTATGATGAAGTGATATGATGAATAACTATAAAGAACAATGAGCAAAACATGCAAAATTATGAAGAAACTATGAAAAAGCTAATGAAAAAACTAGAAAAAAGATGGTTGGATTGGCCCCTTCAAAGCCTTGGTCTTCTTGTGCTTCAATGGAGGAAGAGAAGGATGAAGAAGCTCCTCCTTGCTGTCCACGTTTTCCTCCTTTAGAGCCTTCAAACATCTTTCCTTGAGTTTCAAATTTTTCAATTGCCAACCTTTTTCAAAGGTCCAAAGGCTGTTGTATTTATAGGAATAGATTTTAGAATGTGTTGGCCTTCAAAAGGACTCTCTTCCACAGTCGGACTTTCCTTGGATAATTGTGAAGGGAGTTGGAAACCCTTCCAACCTTTGGAACCATATTATCTCGGCCAAATCATGTTTATCAGGAAACTCTTAAATCGGGTCGCCCAACAGGGACGCCATTTGGTTAATTTAAGCTGCTAAAATAGAAATAAAAACTGGAACAAAAACCGAAATAGATTAGGAAACTTGAATCGCATATGTCCTCGGCGACGTGTTTTAGATAATTAGAAAATTAATTTAAATTAGAAATTGAAAATCCAGACTGATTAGGACTTGAATGGCGTCGTCCATAGGCGACACTATTCAATTAAATCTATCTGAATTTAGAAGTTTGATTCCGAACTGATTTCTGATAAGAATCTAAATGGTGTCAGCCATAGGCGACGTTATTTAACAAATTTTAAAAAAAATCAATAAAAATTAATTAATGATTACAAATTAGAACATTCTGGAGCATTATAATTATGAAATGAAATACTCAATATGAGGTCAAAATTAGCGTGTTTGCAGCTGCCCCACCTTTGCATTGGAGTGAAATGGAATGAATTGAATTGAAAAGGTGATGCCAAAGTGTGATGAGACACGTTCTCAACATCATATAATGAGAATCCTTCTCAGAATGATCAATGAAGTAACTCAAAGAGATCAATAAAATCAATCATGTCTGGATAAAGTAGACAAAGAAAATAAAATAAGAACGATCAACCTCCACAAGGGGAAGTACCCTACGTCACAAACCCTGCAGGTTTCATCATGGAGTGCGATTACCAGCCAATGTGGACATATTACAACCATGATGGATCTTAAAAAGAAACAAGAAATATTTAGGATAAAGAATCCAAGCAAGAAGGAATTCCAAGGATATCTTTAAAAGAACATCAAAGATGATTGAAAGATCAATAAATGGAATATTTCATATCACGTTAGGATTTATCTGATCAATGGTTTGAAATCTAATCAATAAGTAATTTTTATCACCATGATTTCAAAGTCCTACATGATGCATGATAGGCTAAAAGAAAAGTTAAAATGAAATAAAATATAAATTAATCAAATATAATATTGTTAAACTGTCATTGATGAGTCAAGATACCAGTCCTATAATTTAGTGCTAAGCCGAAGCTCGTTTATTCACGCACTGTTTCACAAAAGCGGAACCATCTGTGAGTGTTTAAATTAGATGTGTGATTATCATGAAAATTTATGTTGATTATATAATAAATAAATCTTATTAAAAAGAAAATTATGTGAATGTGATCGCCAGAAAGTTTTAACTAAAAAGTTCCAAAAGACGGAGTTTGATCGCTTACCTGTTTTAGAATTGGGAGATGTTGGAGCTTTTGATTCTCCCCCTTCAGCCGGCTGAAGGAAAAGATCCCTTTTGATTTTGTTTTTACTTTGAATGCTTATCGGACTTTGAAGATCATCTAGATTTCCTTGTTGTTGATTCTCTCCTCTTGACCTTCTTTTGTACTTTGCAAAAAGTAGAAAGAAAGAAAGAGGGAAAGAACAATAAGAACTCAAATAGTAGTAGTATCTATTCGAGTAATAATTTCAATCATGTAACTTAAACGAATGAACTCACTTGTTCATGGTCTTTGAAACCCCTTTAACATGGATTGGAAACTATATGCTAGTGAGTGTGTGTTGTATGGACTGATATGATGAAATTATGATGCTAATATACTAAAAATATGAGAAAGATGCAAAAATCAATTAAGAACTAAGTTGGATGGCCCTTGGAAAGTCTTGGTTCTTGAATAGATCTTGAAAGGACGAAGAAAGAATGAAGAGAGGATGAAGCTTCAAGACTCCTAGAAGTAGTAGCAGCACCTCGATCCTTCAGTGTTTAGACGTCATCTCTCTAAAAAATTATCGCTCCAATAATCACCAATTATCATTAACTTTTTAATGGCCAAGGACTTGGGTATTTATAGACTTAAGTTCACGCATCTGCGGTTACTTATAGATTAACATGAAAGAATTTGAAGTCAATCCAACCAAGAAATAGATAAATACAACATAATTCATCATTATCTGTAATTAACTAAAACGTGTCGCCCATGGGAGACTTCTTTTAGCTTAATTAAGATAAGGATAAACATCGAGAAGAAGAAACAGAAAGAGTTTAGGAAACCTAAATGGTGTCGTGCCTAGCAGATGTCTTTTAGTTTATTAATAAATTAATTAAAAATCAGATTAAAAATCAAAATAAGAATAAACCCTAAATGGCGTCTTCACATGTCAACGTGTTTTAGAATTTTTCATATTTGATTAAAAATCTGAGTTAAAATGAATTTCTTTAATAAACTTAAATTATATCTGTCTGACCGATGTTATTTAGACAATTAATTCAGAAAGATTATTAAAAATTAACTAATGATTAAATATCAAACCATTTTGAGGTATTATTATATGATATAAAATTTACTCAAAATGATGTCAAAATTAGCGTGTCTACAGTTGCCTCACCTTGGCATCATCTTTGCAAGGGAGTGAAATAAAATGGAATATACTGAAAATGTGATGCTAAGGTGTGATGAGACACGCTATCAACATCACATGATTGGAATTTTTTCTCAAAATTATCAATGAAGATAACTCGGTAAATATCGATGGAATCAATCATATCTGGATGAAATATACAAGGAAATAAAATAAGGTTGATCAACCTGCACGATTGGGAAGTACCCTAGGTCACAAATCCTACAGGTTTCAGTATGGGGAGCGATTGCCAGCCAATGTGGACGTGCTGCAACCATGATGGATCTTAAAAGAAAACAAGAATATTTGGATAAAGAGTCCAAGAAAGGATAGAATTCCAAAGATATCTTCAAGCGAACCTCAAAGATAATCAGGATACTCAACTCAGAATGGAATATTTCATATCATGTTGGAATTATTTGATCAATGGTCTGAAACTTAATCAATAATTAATTCTAATAACAATGATTTTAAAGTTCTACATGATGCATGCTGGGCTAAAAGAAAAATATAAAATTAAATAAAATATAAATTAATCAAGGATAATATTGTTAAATTGTCATTAATGAGTCAAGATACCAATTCTTGCAATTCAGTGTTAAGCCGAAGTTCGTTTATCCACGCACCATTTTACAAAAGTGGAACCATTGTCCTCACTAATTAACAATCCAATGGTATATCCGTGCGATCAAGAATTCTCTGGAATTATCACTGTTTTTGTTGAAAGGGAACTCAAATTCCAGTTTCATCAAAACCACAAGGTCCTTGATATACTCTAATAAATATTTAACATATAGTAATGCTAATTATGCAAATCAATTACATGAATGAATGTAAGGGATAGAGATAACCGTCTTTTTAGCCATGGTTGAGACTTATAAACTCCCACAGTGGGATCTTCTTTGACATTCTCAGCTTCATTTGGATTATCCTGAATTTCCTGCACTCAAAAATCATTAGTAACTTCAATTGCATGCATTAAAATCTGGATAAACATGGTTTTTTGGGCAAATAACAGAAAATTCCTGAAACGCGTCGTGTCGCTCCGACGCCATTAATATGAACCAAAACACGTCGCTGTTCATCGACGCCTTTCAGTCGCAGAAACAGGTTCTGGCTGTGTTCAATCCGGATTCCAACTCTCTCCATGCTCATCCCTTCTCCAATCCGGAAAAAACTTCCTATAATCGCAATTCTCTGTATATAAACTTCATTAACTTGTATTAAGGCAATCCTAATACAATCTAGAGATCTAAGTAAGAGATTTTCTTCAAAGTTCAAAGGAAATCAAGGTTTTCAAGGTTTCAAGGAGAAAAAGCTCAAGAACAAGATGGATTCTTCAAGCAAACGAATAAAGAAGATGCTTGAGAAACTCTCTGACGTGAAAGATCATCTAAGTGGAAGAGATCTTAACTTCCAAGTAAGTTAAATCTTCTTCAATTCTTCTTTCTTCAATTCCCTTTTTCATGTTCTTCAAGTTTTTCATGGCAATCTTTTTTTATTTAGGCATATCCTCTTTTTCCTAGTCCAAGAAAATTCACATCCTTTCCTTGGATTCGTAAGCTTGCTAAAAGTATCACTATTTCCATGCAATCCTTTGTTTCCAAGTGGAACATCCAAGGTCTAGTAGTTCATGCAAACTATTACAAGAGTTCAAACTTGGATTGGGCGGCTATGGGTGCTCTGATTGAGTTATGACATCCTCAAACCCATACTTTTCTCTTTCCTGAATTTGAATACACTATTCTTCTAGAAGAGGCTGAACTCCTATTGGGCCTTCCCAAAATTAACTTGAACAACAATAAAGTGATCCTGAATAAGATGGCTCTGATGAGGGAGAAGATCACAGGTCAACAATTGTTGATGAAAATCATGAAAGATTCAAAAGAAGTTAAATGATGCCTCACTAAGAAAGGAATCAATCTTACAAAGCTAGTAGAGTGGACTTTATATGAGATTGAAGATCTTAGAGAGGATGACACTGAGAACGTGATGAAATCATTCACCACGTGCCTAGCTGGTGCTTTATTCTTTCCTGCTTAAGACAACATATTGGAAGATGATCAAGTCAGTGCAATCTGCGAAATCTTTGAGGGAAGACAAATCGGCACAACGATTCAAGCCTATCTCTACAGTGGGCTTTATGCAGCATCTACAGGTCAACGTCCTTATGGTTGTATGCTTCTCTTCGCTCTGTGGGTTGAGTTGCACTTCAAGTTTGAATATCACACTAGAAATTCTGCAAAACCATCTCAAATTTATCAGAATAGTCCTATCTTCCATATTTCCAACATTGTGAAATTCAATGAGAGGATGATCAATCGAGTGCCCAAACTCATGACTCGAGCTGATTGGAGAGATTATCTGAGGACAATGTCATCAAATGGATTCGACTCTTCACCACTTGCTCTTGTTGGAAAACCAATTCTAGTACGCCGTGCAGCGAGTGCAGAGCTTAAACTAATCGGGGCTACTGAGTTTGTTCTGCACAATTCTCGTCAATGTCATACTCAACTCAGCCTGCCTCGCTCTGAACTTCCTGAGTTTTCCCATACATCTCCAATTAAGAAGCGTGCCTTGGAATCCGATGAAGACTTTGAAGCGACTGAACTTATAGTTACATTATGGAATATTAGCTTCAATCATCGTGTAAAATCCTCTCAACAAACAAATAGAGGATTATCATATCCATATATAATGGGACTTCGAGAAATCCTTCCTTGAAAACTCTCTTTATTTTTCCTTTTATAATGTAATTAAAAATTTATTTCCAATAAAGAATTGTTCCTTTATGCTATGAAATTCATCCTTAATCTTCTGTGACTTGTCCAAGATTTTTCTTTAAATAAAAACTTGATTTTTTATTAAAATATTACAATTCGGGTTTACTTAATGTAAAACGCGTCCACTCAGAAAGACGCCTTTCAACTATAATTCATTTTCCAAAAATCAGAGATTTATCCTTAAAATCCCGAATTATCTAGAAAACGCATCCACATGTATAGACGTCTTTAGACAAAAAATCATTTTCCAAAAATAAAAGATTAATTCCTTAAAATTGCATTTATGCTGAAACTACGTCAACAGATCTAGACGCCTTTCAATTCTCTTTTTTACTTTGTCACATAATTCTGCTATTAATTCTGTGATTAATCCACTAAAACGTATCATATAGACATGACGCGTTTAATCATTGACCGTAATACGGTTTTGATCAGAATTGGCGGTTTAAACTGAAACGCGTCTCTCTATGAAGATGCCTTTTACTCAATTTTAAATTCCTGCCTTGACGCCTCAATTTATGTGCCTTGAATGGCGTCGCTGTACTCCGACGCGTTTTAACTTCTCCAAACAAAACCTGCGAGCCCGAGCTCCTTTCTTCCTCATTCTCTCAAAACTCTCCTCTCTCTCGTCTCCGGCGATTCTCTACCTCCGGCGATCTTGTTCTTCCGGCCATCTCAAGCTCTCTCTCTCTCAAACTCTTAAAGCTATGGAACGTGGGGGATCTAGCAAGCCCAAGGCGGTGGTGAAACGCCGGTGAACCGCCTCCCTCTCGGTGGTAGCAATGGAAGAAGCTCACGAAGAAGCGCCGGCCGACCTCGCGGCGGTAGCGGCATTTTTGGAGGAGGAAGAAGCTCTCCCTGGCCTATGGCCAAAGAATAAGGAGGGGAGGGTGACCTCTACCTGGTAAGTCCTCTATGGTTTGAATGGGATGAGGATAAAAGGGAGGAAAAGGGTTCTTTGGAAGAGCCTGGAATCGGGTTTGAATGGCGTCCAGACCAGGTGACGCCTTTGAAAGGGCGTCGCCATAGTCCAACGCCATTTAATCCGAAATTCAATTTTTTAACGGAGTAGAAAATAGGTCTAAATGGCGTCAAGGGTGGTGGACGCCTTTCAATGGGCGTCTATCTTGCTCGACGCCTTTTAGTTATGTCTATTAACTGATGAAATTTCTTGTTTTTATTTGCAGGGGACGATGAGGGCTCGTATCTCCTGGGATTTGGTTGTAGGTGCTTATAGAGGACTCCCGGATTTTCAAAAGGCACGGCTACGCCGGATGGGGTTTGGGGAGAGGTGGTTCTTCTTCAGGCGTTGCGGGAGAGGTGGCATGCAGAAAGCAAGGCTTTCCTAATGCCCTGGGGACATATAGTCCCTAGCTTAGAGGATGTAGCTAGGATCACAAGTCTCAGGGTAGAGGGCCGACCGATGAGCAGGGTGACTTACTCCGATTACTGTGGGATGGCTGAGGCTTTACTAGGGATAGTGGTATCTACTCTAGATAGGGAGTCTAGGATAGTTCCTAGGGTGGAGGTAGAGGCCGCTCTAAGATTAGTTGAGCCCCGGCGTCGGTCGGATGAGACTCGGGAGGAGTTTAGGAGTAGGTTAGTTGAGTCCTCTTCTGCCGTCTATTGTAGTGACCCTAATTAGGTAGAGGTGGTAGATAGGCAGCTCAGAGTCTTCCTTATTTTTCTTCTTTGGTCGGTTGCTCTTCGGTAAGAAGGGCGACCATATCCACTGTAGGTTCCTTTTTCTTTTAGATGACTTAGAGAGTCTCCATGAGTACGCCTGGGGTGCGGCCCTCCTGGCCCACCTCTTTGCCAATCTCTCCGCGGTCACGCCGGATCGCGAGACGACTGTCAGCGGCTTCTCGCCGTTCCTCCAGGTATTAAGTTATTTTAATTATTTGTTTATGTAATGAAATGCAATGATATGATGTTTTTCTAACTTATATGTTCATGTGTGCAGGTGTGGATCTACTATTACTTCCCACTCGGCCGAGCGAGGATCGTGAGGCTGGATGCTGTCCCGTTGGCTCGCCATTGGTAGCCAATCGTGGATACGGCCCTACAGCACCATTAGCTGACGGCCCTCCGCTGTCAGTTCGTTGATTACCCGGAACTCTTGGTAAGTCTTTTAATTGTCCATTTTTATTAAATGCAATGTTTTATTTAATGAAATTTATTTATATGAATGCGTCTAACCTATATGCAGGTAATCTGGCACCTGTATCTGGGTATGGGAGAGGAGGGCTAGCCGTGGGTGACGACTGGTCAGAGGCGGGTTGGGAGGCAGATGTGGCTCCACTGCCTCAATGAAATCAAGCCGCTCCGCCTCTGCCTAGTGTTAAGGATGCTGGGCCTCCACCAGGAGTGGGTGGACGAGGAGGTCCTAGAGGATATCGGAAGGAGCATGAGGGGCAAGGAGGCCCTCACGGACTGGCGTGCCAAGTTCACGGAGCAGTACGAAGACTGGCACCGCCAGGGTGTCCGAGTTGAGTCACACGCGGAGGATAGCGCAGCTTACCTCCAACAGTATCGGACACATTACACCGATCAGCTGCGGCTCCTCCAACCTCTCGATGTAAGTATGATTCGTGCTTCTTTCATTTTATTATTATCTTTGTTCATATTTGTAAATGAATGTGTGTATGTATGATATGCAGGATGCGTGAGACGCGGTCATCATCGACATCCGGGCCCGCCTTCAAGACGCTGAGGCCCAGTTGGAACAGGTCCAGAAGGAACTTTTTGATCTGGTATGTATGCATGCATGAATGTTCATTTTGATTAATTAGTTTATTTTGATGATTAACTACTAACAGTCATTCTTTTGGTACAACGAGTCGTCTACACCCAGGCAGCTCCTCCTCCCTTCTCTTCTGGTGCTTCATCCTCTGCGCCGCCTGTTGTTTATGAGGCTATCATTGCTGACCTCCAGAGTTAGCTTGCCTTCGCCATCCATCGAGCTTCTCTCGCGGAGGAGGATCGGGATGCTCGAGTAAGTTCCACTCTTTTTCTTCCATTGTTGAACTTGATATTTGGTTTGCTTGATCATTCTTGGACTAACAATATCTTCTTTTACAGGTTGCCGAGCTTCAGGAGGCCCTTCAGAGGGCTGAGACAGATGTTGCTCAGGTTCGGGAGCTTGAGGAGCAGATGATTCGGCTCTCCACCGGGGATCTTCCTCGGGAGTTTTCACGCCTCTAGTCCCGACTGGAGTTCATCAACGAGCGAGAGCGAGAACAGCAGAGACTGGATGCAGAGATGTCCTCTCTCCGGGTCCAGTTGGGTATTGCTGAGCACAAGCGCCGGAGCGTCGAGGAGCGATACAGATGTGCTCGGCAGCGTGCTCAGGAGCGCGGGTAGGCGAGCGCTTTCATAGTCAGCGTGGTCATCTCCTCTGGTCAGGCTGGCCCAAACGCCATGGGACCACCGCCGCCGTCTAGAGCTCTAATGCTGGATGCCCATGATGAAGCCCAGAGTCAGTTTGACGAGGGGGTAGGAAAGAGTCAGCCGTGAGGGCTGTATCATGTACATTCTTTTTCTTTTTATAAGTCCTGATGATGATGGACTCTTCATGTATATGTAAAACACACTCTGATGATATACATGAAACTTTTTGTCTTTAGCTTTGTGCCTTGTGCCTTTAACCCTGTGCCCTGTACATGACTTAGCAAACAGGTTAAGTATCTGTTTAGGTTTAGCCCCTTGCCTAGTTAAGTAAACGACTACTTTATCCTATCCTTGGTAGAAAGGTCAAGGGGCATAGCCTTTATTAACAAAGGAAATAATAATTGAACTGAAGAAAATAACGGAGTAAGATGCAACATACAAGCATAAAGGAATGAAGCACACCAAATGCTACAAGTAGATGCTAATTAAGAAAAAAAATTGATTTTTTTTAAAATATTCATTTTGTTTGGGTTTTGGAACATAAATATATATTTTTGATTTTGACATATCAATTTTTTTTGACCTTCGAAATATCTATTTTTTTTTTGGTTTTGAGATATGTACTTTTTTGAAATATTTTTTTTTTTTTGGATTTGAGATATGTACTTTTTTTGGATTTTGAGAATATTGTGCAAACTAAAAGACCAGCATGGTACTCAGATCAAAAGATCATATTCATTTATTAACTTAATTCCCAAATTGTTCTTCAATAATCTAACTTAGACTCATCGTCTTGAACTTGTGTTTTCATTCGTGATCCCATTCGATGGTCTGACCTTTAGTCAATCTAAGTCGTTCCTTAAGTTTGGAGTACGCCTCTTCAGAAAGAAATGAAGAATTGGTTTAGAAAGCCCACGAGAAGGTTCCGGAGACCCAAAAGGATGTCCCTTTTTTACCCTTATATCTGTTGGGGTTCGGTCATTTTCTTTCCGGGATATTTATCGACCTTGCGTTCCCTTTTATTTCACTTCATAGCCTTGATGTAACGTTTGTAATGTAATGGCCTTTTGATTTGATATTTGGCTTTTGCCTTTTGATTTTTTTTTTTTTTTCTTTTCATAGGACGGATCTCCTCCTTTTTTTTATGACGGTCTCCTACTAAGATGGCGGGTATTCTTGGTAGTCTATTCTAAACCTCGTTCCGACATCGTAGGCCGAGTGTAAAAAAACAGAATTTTTGTTTAAAACGAATGATTTGTATTTTTACACCCTCGGTCAAGCTTTCGGTATTCCTTCGGACTTCACATCTTTTGTTACTCACGAATCAAATGTGTTAGTATGTGTAGTAATGTGTTTGAATTAAATTATCCAGACTTATAAGGGAATTTGAGTTTCAAAATTTTCTGATTCCACTGGTCTTTGCACCATGCTGATCGACTCTTTAACCTAAAGGTAGTATTTCTTAAGATACAGACTGTTCCAGAGGTGAGTTAACTCTTACCCTTTTGCATTAACTAGACGGTAAGCGTTACTAGGAAAAACATGCGATATGACATATGGTCCTTCCCAATTGGGTTGGAACTTAGAACGCGGACCATGAGGTTTTACAAAGATTCTTTTGACGACCATTTCACCAACTTTGAACTTACGTTCAATGACTTTCTTTTGATAAAAACGTGTCAATCTATTTTGATATACTCTTGCATGATTAGCAGTTGACCATCTTTTTTCGTCTAAGAGTTCCAATTGAGCAAGGAGTGCTGAACGGTGTTCATTAATAGAAAATTCCTTATTCAATTGTACTCTTAATAACGGTATAAGGATCTCGTATGGAACTACCGCCTCCATTCCAAATGTTAAGGAATATGGAGTTTGCCCAGTGGGCGTACGGATTGAAGTTCGGTAGGCCCATAGAGCCTCAATAAATTTTTCTGGCCAGTCTGTGAATTTATTAGACTTGCACGTCTTGTTGATGATTTTTATCAAAGTCTTGTTAGTTGCCTCTGCTTGGCTATTGCCTTGCGGAAAATATGGAGATGAATGATGCAATACAATTTTGTACATGTTGCAGAGGTCCTTCAGTTCTTGTGATACGAACTGCGGTCCATTGTCGGTGACGCTGGTGCTTGGAATTCCAAATCTTGTGATGATGTTTTTCATGATGAACTTGTAGACGGTTGATGCTTTGACTTCCGTGTATGCTTCAGCTTCCGCCCACTTAGTGAAGTATTCCGTTGCCGTGAGAATGAAGGATTTCTACTTAATGCCGGAATCAGGATTGCCAAGGGGTCTAATGACATCGAAAGCCCACATGGAGAAAAGGCCATGGGGAGGAAACAGGATGGAGTGAAGATGCCGGAGAATGGATCTTATCGACGTGAAGTTGACACTTGGCACACCTACGGACATATCCTACACAATCTTCTTCCATGGTCGGCCAATAGAATCCTCGTCTAAGGATTTTCTTTGATAGCATTTGTCCATTAACATGGCCACCACAAACTCCAGCATGGGTTCCTTCCATGATCTTCTAAAGCTCATCTTCGTTTAAACATCTTAAAAGAACTCCATCAAAACCTCTTTTATATAGTGCTCCCCCAACTATGGTGTATCTCTGAGTAACTCTCCTGATAACCCTTTTTTCCTCAGCTGTGGCTTCTTCAGGATATGATTGATCTTCACAATATTTGGCAATTTCATAGTACCATGGTTTATGTTCATCATCTATCTCTTCTAACAGCTCCATTAACATAATCTCTCTCTTTTCCACAATATTTCCATCTTTGACCTTCTTCAGCAGCTTCTCCTTAGTTCTAAAAAATGAAGGGTCTTTTACGGCGGGTGAAAGACGCCTATGAACAATGATTGATTCAGATTGTCTGCTGATTGGAAAATCGAGGGAAGATGCGAGGGAAGCAAGAGCGTCAGCTAAGATGTTCTGATTTCGAGGAACATGGATGAAGATCAATTTAGTGAAAAGCTTAGCATAAGCAGAAGTGAGTTCTTGATAAGGCTTGAGCTTGGGATCAAGAGTTCGATATTTGGTTAGCACCTGGTGGAGAATCAATTGGCTATCACCCACAATTCTAGGTTTGGTAGCACCATGGAGATGAGCAGCTTCGAGGCTAGCAAGAAGTGTCTCATATTCAGCTATATTGTTAGTGACTGGAAAGTCAAGCTGAAAGGCTTGTGGAATGGTAACACCTTCAAGCGATAACAGAACAATGCTGATACCCTTCCCATGGGAATTCAGAGCTCCGTCAAAATGCAGAGTCCACATATCATCTTTGATTTGGTCTATGGACATCAGTTCCTCATCCGGAAACTCTGATCGGACTGGATCAAAATGAGGAAAGGGATGATGAGCAAATGTTCTGCGATGGCGCAACCTTTGATTACTTTTTGTTGAATGTAAGTGATATCAAATTGAGATAGAAAGCTTTGCCATCGTGCTAACCTATCAGTAAGGACAGATTTCTCAAGGAGAAACTTGATCGGATTCATCCTAGCGATGAGATGAACTTCATGGGCTAGAAAGTAATGCTTCAATTTATGAACCACCCATACAAGTACTGCACATGTTTTCTCCATCGCTGTATCTCTGTTCAGTGGGGTTGAGAAGTTTAGAGAGATAGTAGGCTGCCCTCTCCTTTCCTTCTTCATCTTCTTGTGCCAGGACAGCCCCCACCGCATCATCCATGACAGAAATGTATAGTATCAATGGTTTGTCCGGAGATGGTGGTCTCAAAACAGGAGGACTTGCCAAATAATTCTTTAATCCATCAAATGCCTCCTGACACTTATCGTCCCAATCGAATTTGACTCCCGGCTTGGTAAGCTCATAGAATGGCTTACACCTTTGTGAATGCTGGGAGATAAATCGGCGAATAAACTGCAACCTCCAGATCAATCCTCTTAACTCTTACAAGTTCTTGGGAGGTGGCATTTCTCTAATAGCCTTTGCTTTGCTGGGATCGATCTCAATTCCCCATTTACTAACAATGAATCCGAGTAATTTCCCTGAGGATACCCCGAATACACATTTCTTGGGGTTCATCTTCAACTGATATTCTCTTGATCTTTCTAATACTCTTGCCAAAACTTTGACATGCTCAGCCTTAGTCTTAGATTTCACTAACAAGTCATCCACATACACTTCTAGATCGATAAGCATCATGTCATGAAATATTGCTATCATAGCCCTTTGATAAGTGGCTCTAGCATTCTTTAACCCAAAAGGCATGATGACACAGCAATATGTTCCCCAAGATGTAGTGAATGATGTCTTTTCTTGATCTTCTTCTGTCAATTTGATCTGATTATATCTTGAGAATCCATGCATAAATGATAGAGTTTCATAGCCAGCCGTGTTATTGATGAGTACATCAATGTGAGGCAGTGGAAAATCATCCTTAGGACACGCCCGGTTCAAATCTCGGAAGTCAATACAGATTCTGACCTTCCCATCTTTCTTCATAACCGGGACTATGTTGGCCACCCATTGTGGATAGAGGACAACTCTAATAAACTTGGCTTTATGTAACTTATCGACCTCTTCCTTCATCTTCAAAGCCATTTGTGGGTGGAATCGCCTTAACTTCTGTTTACCTGGGCTAGCTCCATCCTTTAATGTCAACCTGTGTTCCACTAGTGATGAGTCTAACCCCGGCATATCCTCATAACTCCAGGCGAAAGTGTCCTTATAATCCTTAAGAACTTGTACCATTGCCTTCTCATCCATTTCAGAAAGATTTTTGCTAACGAGGACAACCCTAGGTTCGTCTTTAGTCCCTAGATTGATCTCTTTAGTGGACTCTTCTACGGCAACTGAGGGTTCATTGAATCTTTTTACTCCACTGGCATATGCCTCAGCCGCGTCCTCGTCATCTTCCTCATCTTTAATAATGGGATCTTTTTTGCGTATCAATTCATACACTCCATATCCATCATTGACTGACTCATCATCTACATAATCTTCTGGCATCTGAATAGGATTATGTAATAGCTGAGGGATCATAGAGCAAGAAAGACATTTAAATGCTAAATCCTGGAGGTATCTATCTGAAATTTGTTTACCCGTAGATTTCCTAGACTTCCTAACCTGATTTGTAATGACCCGCCACCCTATAATCGGAGATCCGATTACTAAATGGGTACCGAATCATTAATTTGGAGCCAAACCAGGATCTAGATAAGTCTGGGAAATAAATAATTAACTAAGCTAAACATTCACATCGCATTGAATTTAAAAAGGAAGTGCAAGAATTAAAAGTTATTACAATGCAACTCGACACAGCAAATAATTACATACTCCAATTGAAAAGAAATAATTAAGCGTACAGGCCAAAAAATAAAATAACAACTACATCGGGGCATACCCCGGAACAACGGCTGCTGGCGCGCAACCCAAAACAGCACTCTCCTCGCTAAGCCTGCCTGGAACCCTCACCTGAAAACCGCAGGGGTGAGTCTCAACAAAAAGACTCAGTAGGGATCCTTCGATCCCCACCACCCACTCACGCACCCACAAGTGCAGTAACACAGATAAAGGTAAAGTAAGCAAGTAAAGCAGTAATTACTATTCCTAATTCTCGATATAAACCACAAGCATTCGGAATGTAACATGCATATCTCAGAAACCATTCTACCAGGGAGCCTACCACCAGCATCTCGTCAAAACACGTCAACCACACAACCGAACGTGGGAAACACTGACCCGCTGAGACCAAACAGTAACCCCTCGGATAGCATGCTAGCTACTCCGGCCCAACTGGCTCAGGTGGATACTCCTTCCCTCAGCACAAGTGACACTCCACAGGTACCACTCCTACACCGGTACTAACTAACCCCGGGGTACACCAGGCGACCCTCTCTCTAGGCGTCACCCTACCACTCCCACACCGGCGCTGCGTCCCTCCCACACCGACACAGGGTGGCAAGCGCTACAACTGTCACTCTAGGTCCATAGTTGCACAAAACACAGCACAGTGCGATTCGGTCACATGGAATCCATCATCATCGAGTACATTTAAAGCATGCATTTGATTGAACTATCTAACAGTGTAAACATACATTAATAGTATGAATTAATGTGATTCTGTTTTGAATCGCGTCGCCCAAGGCCGACGCCATTGAAGCCTCCTAAACTAGTTCATGAAATCTCGGTCTCAGAACATGGCCTAAAAGGCGTCGCCACAGGTAGCCGCCTTTTGAAAGGCGTCGCTGTCCCTCGTCACCTTATAGTGGCAGAAGCAGGGACAGGCTACGGGGTGATTCGATTAAAATGCGTCGTCCACACAAGTCGCCTTTTGAAAAGGCGTCCCTATCCCTGGACGCTCATCAGTCTAGAGATAGCGTCTGTTAATGGGGCTAAATCGCGTCGCGGGTGGGAGCTGCCTTTCTAAAAGGCGTCCTTGAACCTCGACGCCATTCAGCCCCGACAAACAGGTTCTCCCCTCCGATCCCCCAGTCCACAAGGTGGGATTTCTCCCCCAAAACATACACAAAAGGCCACAAAATATAGAAGGGAAGGAGGAGAACCTAACTACCCATTAGAACACCCAATTTCTCATTTCATGCATTTAGTATTTTCACCCCAAAACGTCCTTAAACATGCTTCAAAGCGGGAAAAACATGATTTTTAAATGAAACACTACGGGAATCGTCACCCTACCGATTACTCGAACTCCTCCAAGCTCCGAGCCGCCAACCCGTCTCGCCCCACGCCGCCGCCGGTACCGCCGAAGACGTCGTTACTCCACTGGGACGTCGGCCGCCGTCTGGAGAGAAAACGCCGCGGAGGAGGTGGTGGTGGTAGTGGTGGGCGCTAGGAGGTCGATGGAGTGGAGGGAGAGATGAAATGGTGGGAGGAAAAGAAAGGAGGGGGAAAGGGGCCGCCGGTGCCGCCGGAGGAAGAGAGGAGAGAGGAGAGGAAGGAGGGAATGAGGGAAAGGAAGGAGGGTTCGCGGGATCAACCAGAAGCTGGGTAAAACGCGTCGTGCACACCCGACGTCTTTCAGATGACAAGACCGGGCCGTACACTGACAAGCCAGGGTCGTACTCTGAATGGCGTCGTCCATCCAAGACGCCATTCAGACGATATGACCGAGGCCGTACTCTCGCGACCCAAGGCCAGCCCACGTGGCGCCCACGTGGCACAGTCTAAAACGCGTCTACATTGCTGGACGCCGTTTAAACCGCGTCGAGCAGGCTCGACGTGAAACAGAACAGAGTCTTAGCCCCATTAGGGCTTGAACTACGGGATCCGACCCCGAAAATTGACCTGGTAACCGGATCCGAAAACCTCAATCCTTACATGATTAACCTGCCTAGAACTAGACTCCCTAACTTCACTAGACTCCCTATCCTGACCTAATGAGGACGAAGAAGGATGAGAATTATAGGATACATGAGGAAATACAGGAGAATCCTCCCGAGGGGAGGGACATAGTAGATCTAGAAGAGAATCTTGACCGAATGACCTGCGCGATGGGGTATAATCGGACAAGTAGGAAGTTTCCTCAATGAGGATATGGGAGAAAGAAGTTGCCAAATTGGCGTTTTTTTTTAGGAATTGGATGAGTAAATCATAAAACAAGAATGAATGTGAATGGGAGGAGAATGAGATGGAGGAAGTGGCACTAAGGCCAAAGGATTGGGGGGATCATACAGTAGTATGTCTCAGATTAAATCATAAATCCTCTCTAGATCAAGAGGAGGTTGAGGAATGAGGTCCCGTGGGGACAAGGTGATTATGATGGGCAGAGCCCGTGGAATATCTTTAGTGATGACCCACGACCAAGTCGGGGTCAGAAGCAGAGTGCGGAATAAGGTATGAAGTGTGAAAATGTAAGAGGGATAAGTCCCCCTCCAAAGAAGATCCGTGGTATAACCCGCTTCATAGGGGTCATCTGGCTCCCCTTCATCTGTTTCTTCAGACAACAAAATTGTTTTGTCAAAAATGGCACCAGGCCCTTCAATCAACTCATCTATTTGTGGCGGCCACTTTGGTTCTGAAGGATCAATAAATAGTCTGTTTAGTGCAATGTACAAATCCCTTACATCAAACCATCGATAACATTCACACTCAGGATCTTGGAACTTCCTCCTTTTCATTGGCCGTAGAGCCTCCAAGGACTGGTACGTCAACGATTCTGAACAATGTCTGGCCACGTCTCTTCCATATATGTCATGGATATCAAAACAGGAAGTGATAACCACCGTGTTATCATGACTGATCACGGGCCCCTTGACGAAATCTGTGTACAAGGTCCATGTCAAAGGGTCCTAGCCTTCTTTACACGGTGTGGACATTGTTTCCCAGACCTTTTGGCTGTTTTCATTTTCTTCCTGCTGAATAATGTCGTGCCTCACTTTTCTTGGCCTATAGCCCAGGCCATTTCTAGGTGTCCTTCAATTGTCCTTGAGGGGCGTGGTTCTGCCTTGTAATTGCGTGCCTAGGCCCTTTCCAGGCTGATAACCACCCTTCATCATTATTTTTCAACCAGGGGTACTCATGCACTTACCCCGCTTTATGGCATCTAGTGGGTAAGGAGTAAGAGTGGCGGCATTTAAAAGATCAGCCACAGGACAGTAGACCTGTAATACCGACAGAAAAGGTTGTCGGCCAGGTGGAGGAGTTGGCTTGATATTCAAGGAGTGAGCAGCAGCAAGTATTGGCATGCTCGTAACTTTAATAGCTTGTCCTTTGTAGGAAAATTTGAGGCACTGATGATTCGCAGAGGGAATCGCCTCAAGGATTTTAATATAAGAACGGCCCAAAATAGCCTTCAAGGAAGGATCGATTTCCAAGATGTGAAATTCGACCTCGGCATGACATACATGGCCTAACTCTACTTTTAAATAGACCATTCCCAGAGGGGAACGGGTGGATTTATCATAGGCTGTAACAGAAATGGGGCTAGACAACCATTTTTCCTTGGGTACACCACATAGTTCAAGGGTCTTCGGAAGCAGGACATTAATTGAAGCCCCTGTGTCAACCAGGCATATGTCTACGGCCTTTTTGCAGATATTGACCGTAATACTTAGAGCCATGCTCATGGCTGCTAGTAGTGCTAGTTCCGAAGCATGAAATAAGATAGAGGGTTGATCCCCCTGCGGAACTAGTAGTGCGGTGATCTTCTCTACTGACACGTCTTCGTTGACCATCATTTTTTGTAGGTATTCCATCAGAGCTTCCTGATGGGTCTTCGATCTCTTGATCAAGTCAAGCACAGAGATTCGTGCCGGTGTTCTATCTAACTGTTTCAACAGGTCATATTGAGTGCCTAGTGCACTCTCATCGTTATGCGCTTCCTTTAGCGGCTGTGATGGGCCGTCTCTAACTGTAGATTGAGGAAAGACCTTATTGAAGATCTTCCCACTCCGGAGTGCATGTTTTTCACTAGTGGAAGGGCCAGGTGATAACTTGAGCACCGCGGGGTTGGTAGATGGTGTGGATGGTTGGTATACGGGTGATGGCGTAGGGTTAGTTGATGATGGCATGGTGCGAATGAGGGGTTTAGAGGGTTGGATAGTGGTGTGGTAAGTGGTTGGCGCAGTTGAAGCAGGGAATGGTACGCGGAGTAATGGTTTGGATGGTTGTATGGTATTTGGGTAGGTGGTGGTGGTGGTGGTAGATGATGTGGGGAATGGTACACGGAGAAATGGTTTGGATGGCATGAGGGGTGCGTAATTAGCTTGCGGTAGGTTGTTTGATGGAGGTGTGGTGGTGTGGGGGGTAATGGGTTTAAGGAAAGTGGTGGTGGTGATGGGTTAATGGGCATGGGTAAACGGTATGCGGGTGTTGGTACTGGTGTGATGGTAACGGGTTGTGGTTTAGGTACGTGGAGGGTGCGGCGTGGTGGTTGCTCAGCGGTGCTCAGAGTGTGACTCGTTGAATAAATAAAGGAAGAGTCATCTATCTTCCACCGTTGCCCTCGATTAGCGTCATACTGGCTAGTTGTTAAAATGGGGGCAACTTGATTCTGGTGCTGGTGTTTCAGAAGTGGGTTTTGCACTATACCCATGTTCGGGGGTGCTGCCGCTTGTGCCAGCGCTCTTGGTTGTTGCTGTTGTTGGGGTTGCTGTTGTTGTTGTTGGGGCCTTCTCGCCTACAAGGTGGATATATACTTCCTCATTTTTTCCCAATCAATGCCTCCCTGCTCGTTGAGATCATGGATATAATCTAAAAATTGGAAGCAGGCATCTATTGTGTGTCCAAGTTGTCTATGGAAGTAACAATTCCTGGAAGTGTCAGCATTTTGGGGCCAAACTGTTTTTTCTCTTGGCAAAATCAAGGCATTGGCTGCCATTAAAGTATTGAAGATATCTGACAAGGATTCTAGAAGGACTGGATATTCTGCCCTTTTCGGGCCTGGAGACTTCCTCTGCTGGTTATAATCAGCAGGAGGAGATACATTATGGTATGTCGGCGGTGCGCGCGGTTGGTACTGTTATTGTTGTGGGGGTTGGTACTGTAACTGCCACTGTGGCTGTTGCTGTGGCCGTTGTTGTGGCTGCTGGTTCGGCTATTGTGGCCGCTGGTACTGTGGCTGTTGATATTGTGGATTTGGCTACTGGGGTTGCTGATACTGTGGCTGCTGTTGTCTGTAACCCTGCTAGTTCGGTGGTCTTTAGCCTGCGAACTGTGATGGTGGTTGGCTCCTCACAAACTGGGGCTGATTGTTGTTCATGGTGCTAATCTGCTTATGAGAGAGCGTACCCTCATTTGTTGGACCCGTTCTAGGAGAATTTGTCACGGCTGGCTTCCGAGGTGGAGGCCTGCTAGGTTGGTGAGGATCAAAGACACTAGAGAATGTAGCATCCTTGAAGGCATTTTGACAGTAACGCGCCATTTCATAGAGCTCTGCCATGCTGGTCAAGTTGTTCAGGGCGAGGTCTAACTTAAACTGAGATGTAGCATTGGAAATCAACATCTTACTTGCTCGGACTCAAACAGATAATCTTTAACTTTTTCTGCCATGCCCGTCCATCTATCAGCAAAACTGACGAATTCCTTGTCGGGCTTCATTTTTTCTGCTATCATGTCAGTAATGGACAAGAAGGGGCCAACTCTATCCTGGTATCGTTGAATAAATTTTCTAGATACGACACCATAGTCTTCTACTTCAGATGGCTCTAAGGAAAAGAACCATTCGAGGGCTGGTCCCTCCAAGGATTTCCTGAACAAAAATGCCAACGACCTCTTGTCGTTCTGCTAGAAGAATGACTCATACATGAACTCCTTCAAGTGGGTGAAGGGGTTATCAGTACCATTGTACTTTCGGTACACTGGCATTTTGGAGGGCGGCAAATAGAACACGGGCAGACTTGGCAGGTTAATCTCAGGTGCAGCTTTAACTCCCATCATTTTCTGAAAATTATTGAACTGCTCATCCATACGCTCCATCTTCGCGAGCAGAGCTTGAATCGTCGGATCGACGGGAGGAGGGGGAGGTGGGGGTACATGATAGGCCTGTTGCCTAGAGTATGTGGGGCAAGGGGGACAATAGGGTTGAGGTCCGGCAGTGCTTTCGCCATGCCCGAGGGCATTTTGATAAGTTGGCGTAGGCGGTCTAGCCGGTTGCCTCGAGGAGGACAGTTGTGGCCCAGTTGGCCGAGAAGTTGAAACCTGAAGGCCTTCCATGGCCTAGTGAATGAATGCAGTATGCTGAGGAGGAGGTTGAGGAATGGTAGGGGAGACTACAGGATTCGGTCCAGTAGACGGTACTGGCGTCTTCTCCTTCAAGATGGATTGGATTGCCTCAAGTTGTTGAGGATCCAGATGAGAGGCCAGAACTCCCAGAGCATTGACTAGATTGGAAGGATTGGATGATGAGGGTTCATTTCGGTTCATGGTGCCCTCAAAGATAGGATTAGAAACCGCATGCACGTACGGAGGAAGATCAGCACAAATATTGTGTTGATCATGGACAAAAGGAGGAGGGATATGAAGATTTCCCTCATGTTCAGATGGATAAGAATGAGCATCATGGGGGGCATCAGCATCTCTCCCATTTTCATAGTGATAATTAGATTCAAGAGGGGCATTAGCATCTCCCTCATAGTTGACCATAGCTCCCGAAGCCGTGCTCAAATCCCTACCTAATCGAAGTAACATGGTATTAGATTTTTTTTTTTTCTACAAAGATTTACAGACAAGTTGTACAGAGATTAAGCAAACAAGTGGATGTTTAATGTTATTTTAGGATTCTTTATTGGATTATTTGGATTCAATTAATCACAATTTTACTCAAAGGGTAGGATCCTAGTTTCAATTCAATTTCCACTATTATACTCTATGGCTTTCTCTCACAACGTTATGAAAATCTAACCAGGACTTCGATTGGTACAACCAGCCCGATGAACAAGGAGGGATACCTTGATTTTGGGAACTTACGGAGGTCTTTAACGTCAACCACTCTAGTCTGATCGAGGGACCGACCCAATCAGAGAGAGGTGAATACATCAAGAAAGGTGTTCTTATGAGAAAAGGGGGGTGTTAGCCCCAGTGCGTATGACCTGTGGCCGGGATGGCGTCTAATGCTTAATATGTAATGTGTAGTAGTAAGCAAATCAGAAATCTGAGAACTGAAGAACAAAACAAGAAACTGTCTGAATCGCGTCGCTATTCCTTGATGCTATTCAAACCAGAACCTTATTATGCTCGCAGAAGCTCAGGCAGCAGACAACAGGGAATTTCGCCTAAAAGGCGTCTGGGTAGGGCGACGCGGTATGAAACGCGTCGCTGCGCCTGGACGCTTTTCAGGTCGCAGAATCAACAATTCAAGAGGAATTTCTGGATCGATTTCTCCTCAAACAAACAGAATAAAAACGGTAAATAATTGGCTTATGCGAATCTTTTTTATTTCAATTTTTAACAGGATAATTTTATCATGTAAACAACTAACATATCAATCAATCACACATTCTTCTTTTCACAATCACAACTTTCAACCTATCAAACGGGGAGGGCAAGATCTTGCCGCAAGGGTGTGTTGGGTTCTCGGGTTTCTCCGGATCTCCCGCACAGCAGAAATAAAAATAAAAACGGAGATCTGTTCCCGTTTCGAAAAATCTAAAAATCGGATTATTAGATAATGGGATCTTATCGTATGCGGATTCGAATCCGCAACCGTTTGGTTCCGTCGGGGCGACATCGCAAGTCGCGCAAGCGCCCGACCTCTAGCGGCGATCCTCCTCGCGATGGATATCCTCACGTTCCTCGTTCTTCGCAGCCCACGAAACCTCCGCCGGTCGCCGCAACGGTCGCCGCAACGCACGGACGATTTGCCGTCGAACAGGAGTCGAAGAAGCGGCAGAGCAGATCTAGACCTGTCTGGGACGCCAAAGAGAGAGAGAAACAGAGGAGGGGGCGGCCAGAGTTAGCAGTAGCTTGGCCTGCTCAGCCCGTTCGCTACATTTTATACTAACCACGCGGTTTTTCATAAAAACCCCCAATTTGTATAAAACCCACTTATTTATTCATCGCCTTGAGAATCATTTGCGTGTGACCCTCTAGGCCCAATTACCAATCTAGTTAATAGCCCAATAAGACCAGTAACTCTTTACTGGCTTTATTAATCAATTAATAACTCTTTATTAATTCATTAATCAATCGAATTGATGTCGCACATCGAATTCGATTGGGCCTCCGATCTCATTGGGTGCCAAGCAACACTGCGTGAACCCGGAAGGTATCGGAGTTAAGTAACCCACTCTTAGAACCTTTCCGTCGACAGGTACCACGTGGATATAATCCTTCATTCGTACAATGCTCTCGAGTCAACCCAGCATATGGCGTGCTGTCAAACCTTAACCGGTCGACTCACTTGAATTGGACGCCGCTGATGAATATCGGAAAACTCCTTTCTCGATATTATCATCCGCCGTGGCTAGGGACTTCCGTGCATCCTTCCTAGAGTATTCTCTCTCTAAGTACCGAGAGCGAATGATTCCTTATTGACACACAATTCCCTTCGACGGTATTCTTCTGTACCCAATCCTTGGCTGTTTAGAATCCCGTGGTTAGAGATTCATAAACCAAGGTCAAAGCACAGAAGTCCACCGACAAGGTGTCTTTAGTATCTCAGGTCCGAGGACCATCCACACTACTGCGACAATAGAATCAAGCTGGTTGACAGTGAGGTACAATACCATCCAGCGATTCAGTCGGATCAGTTCAGTGAACTCATTCTCCAATGAATACCTACAGATTCGCCTTAGTGTCTCCACACAAGTGACTTATTAGATCAATCACCCTCATTATATGAGCATGAGCAATTTGTACTAGTCTAACCGGATATCCGATGTCCTTCTCATATATCCTCCGATTATGAACGATTAAGAATATGTGTGTTTAAGTGATCAGTCTCATTAGTATGATCTCATCATAATCTGATCACTATAGCACATATTCATGGACTTCATTATGAGACGATAATTAATACGATTTACACACAATGAATATTATGCCATTATATTAATAAATAAACAAGATTTACATAATCAGATTGGCGTGTAGGCCACCTAAGACTAATAGGGTGTGCACGTGGTGCACGTGGGAATAACAGCTAAACTAAAAACTCACCGATTGGTGAGGGCGTGTCGAGAGACACAGGTGGTGCACCGTGAGTGTCTGATTGACAAAAAGCAAGAGCAAAGATTAAAACATGGCGAGACCAAGTCCCACCGTGATCGCCAAAAAGCTGTAAGTGCTCAAATTAGGTGTGTGATTATCATGAAAATTTATGTTGATTATATGATAAATAAATCCTATTAAAAAGAAAACTATGTGAATGTGATCGCCAGAAACTTTTAATTAAAAAGTTCCAAAAGACAGAGTTTGATCGCTTACCTGGTTTAGAATTAGGAGATGTTGGAGTTCTTGATTCTCCTCCTTCAGCTGGCTGAAAGAAAATATCCCTTTTGATTTTGTTCTTACTTTGAATGCTTATCGGACTTTAAATATCATCTAGATTTTCTTGTTGTTGATTCTCTCCTCTTGATCTTCTTTTGTACCTTGCAAAAAGTAGAAAGAAAGAAATAGGGAAAGAACAATAAGAACTCAAATAGTAGTAGTATCTATTTCAGTAATAATTTTAATCATGCAACTTAAACGAATGAACTCACTTGTTTGTGGTCTTTGAAACCCCTTTAACATGGATTGGAAATTATATGCTAGTGAGTGTGTGTTGCATGGAGTGATATGATGAAATTATGATGCTAATATGTTAAAAATATGAGAAAGATGTAGAAATCAATTAAGAACTAAGTTGAATGGCCCTTAGAAAGTCTTGGTTCTTGAATGGATCTTGAAAGAACGAAGAAAGAATGAAGAGAGGATGAAGCTTCAAGACTCCTAGAAGTAGTAGCAGCGCCTCGATCCTTCAGCGTTTGGACGTCGTCTCTCTTAAAAATTATCGCTCCAATAATCACCAATTATCACTAACTTTTTAATGGCCAAGGACTTGGGTATTTATAGACTTAAGTTCACGCATCCGCAGTTACTTACAGATTAACATGAAGGAATTTGAAGCCAATCCAACCAAAAAATAGATAAATACAGTCTAATTCATCATTATCTGTAATTAACTAAAACGAGTCGCCCATAGAAGACGTCTTTTAGCTTAATTAAGATAAGGATAAACATCGGGAAGAAGAAACAGAAACAGTTTAGGAAACTTAAATGGCGTCGTGCCTAGCAGACATCTTTTAGTTTATTAATAAATTAATTAAAAATCAAATTAAAAATTAAAATAAGAATAAACCCTAAATGGCGTCTTCACATGTCGACGTCTTTTAGAATTTTTAATATTTGATTAAAAATCTGAGTTAAAATGAATTTCTTTAATAAACTTAAATTATGTCTATCTGACCGATGTCATTTAGACAATTAATTCAGAAAGATCAATAAAAATTAACTAATGATTAAATATCAAACGATTTTGAGGCATTATTATATGATATGAAATTTACTCAAAATGATGTCAAAATTAACGTGTCTACACTATCGTCCTTATTAATTAAGAATCTAACAACCTGTTCGTGCGATTAAGAATTTTCTAAAATTATTACTGTTTTTATTCGAGGGGAACTCAAATTCTAGTTTCATTAAAACCACAAAGTCCTTGATATAATCTAATAAGTATTTAATCATATAGTAATGATGATGCAAATCAATTACATAAGAGAATACAGGGATAGAGATAACTGTCATTTTAGTCATAGTAAAGACTCAATGAAACTTCTATAGTGGGATCTTATTTCAAATTTCAGCTCTCTTTTGTTTTCTTTGAATTTTCTTGCACTCAAAATTTGTCAATAACTTCAAGCAGATACATAATCAAATATCAAATATCAGCAAATATGGAATTTTGGAAAAGTGGCAGAAATTTAGAAAACTTATCAAATGGCGTCGTTGTTGTCAGACGCCATTTAAATGACGTCACCTCGTCTATACGTCATTTAACTTACAGAAACTGTTCCTCTTTTTTACTCTAATCCGAACTCCATTTTCCTTCATGCAATTTCCTCTTCCAATTCGGAGAGGGCCTCCCAACTTCGCAAATCACTCTATAAAATCTCCTTCTCTTCATACCAAAGCATATCAACAAGCAATCAAGAGGGAAAACTAGAGAATTCTCTCCAAAGCTCAAAAGAAAGAGGGGAAGAACAAGAAGAAATCAAGGGGAAAGATCAAGTTAATTCAAGGAAAATGGTGAATTCTTCGAACAAAAGGACGAAGAAGATGATTAAAAAGCTTTCTGAAATGTAAGGTCATCTAAGTGGGCGAGATCCTAACTTACAAATAAGCTATTCTCTCTAAGCTAATTCTCTTCCTACAACTCTCTACATGTTATCCATATTCAAAAATTCTTCTTAAGCATGATAGAACTATGCCAATCTTTTTCTTTATCTTGGGATATGCTTTCTTCTCTAGTCCAAGACGATTTTCTTCCCTCCCATGGATTCAAAAGTTAGTTGAAAAAATCAATTTTTCCATGCAATCATATATATCTAAGGGGCACATCCAATGATTGGTTATTCATGTCAAACATTACAAGAGCGTATGCATGGATTGGGTTGTAATGGGCGCTTTGGTCGAATTGTGGCATCCTCAAACTCATACCTTCCTCTTCTCCACATTCGAAGCTACCATCCTTCTAGAAGAAGTTGAACTCTTATTAGGCCTTCCTAAACTCAAAGTCGACAATGATGAACTTGATTTGACTGAGATGATGCTCATGAGGGACAAGATCAATGGTCATCAATTCTTGGAGAAGATCGTGAAGAATCCAAAAGAAGTCTAAGGTTGTCTTACTCATAAAGGAATCAATCTTGCAAAACTAGCTGAATGGACCTTGAAAAGGATAGAAAAACTCAAGGAAAACGATACAAAGGCTGTGATGATGGCATTCACTGTGTGTTTGGCTAGAGCTCTACTATTCTCTACCCAAGATAATATTTTAGAAGATGATGAGATCAGCGCAATCAATGAGATCTTTGATGGAAAGTAGATTAGCATAGCAGTCTTAGCTTATCTCTACAGTGGGCTCTCTGCAGTTTCTACAGGTCAACCTCCTTACGGCAATATGCCACTCTTACCTTTATCCTTTTTGGGTAGAATTTCACTTCAAATTCAACCATAATGAAGAAAAAGATCCAAGACTATCCCAAATGTATCAGTGCAACCCTATCTTCCATATTGCAAATATAGTGAAGTTTAATCACAATATGACCAATCGAGTGCCCAACCTCAAGACTCGACCGGAATGGCGTGCTTATTTCAAGACTATGCAAGAACTGGATTCGAATCCACGCCACTTGCTCTCATGGAAAAGGTGGTTTGAGTTCGTCGTAGTGTTGGCACAGAACATCGACTGATCGGGGCGACCGAGTTCGTTCTCTATAATCTACATCGTTGTCATCCTCAACTTGGAATGCCGCGCTATGAATTTTCTGAAATATCCTCTCTTTCTCCAACTAAGAAGCGGGCATTGGGAATTGATGAAAACTTCGAGGCGACAGAACTCATTGCAACTCTATGGAACATCGGATTCACCCGTTGTGTGAAAACATCTCATGAAGCCAATCGAGAATTATGGAAAACATATGTAAAGAAGCTTAAGAAAATTCGACCTTGAAAGCTCTCAATTTCCGCTCAAAACTTGATGTATTTTGCTTTATTTCTATGAAAAATCATCCTTTATTGCAATAGAAATCATTCCTTAATGTTATGCAATTTTTTGGAATTTTTCCTTGAATAAAACTACTCTTTTTTATCAAAATACTGAGGTTCGGGCTCATTAAATGTAAATCGCATCGATTCAGAGAGACGTGTTTCAATAAAATTCAATTTCCAAAAAATAAGATTTAACCCTCAAAGAGCCCAAATAGCGTCTTGGTATGGAGACGCCTTTTCCTTTCTCTCTCCATTAATCGACTGAATCACGTCTGTCTGTAGTGACAACAATAATGATTATTCCGTACTTTTCCGAATTTCCAAGGAATTAAATTCTTGAATAGCGTCTATCTCGATAGGCGTGGTTCTCTTATTTCTTCCGATTTTTGTGGTACAGACCTGACCAAAACAGTGATTTTCTCTAAAAGGCGTCGCTCTGGGGAGACACTATTCTCAGATTTTCAAAAATTCCTGCTACCGCATTAGTTTATGTGCCACTGAATAGCGTGGTTGTTCACAGACGCAATTTAAAAAATTCAAACAGAGTCGTGCGAGCCCGAGCCCTTCCTTCCTTATTCTCTCTTGCATTCTCTCTCTCTTCTTTCACCTTCATCTCCGGCGATGGCGGCTTCTCCCCGGCCATATCCTCCACTTTGGCCGTCCTTACTAACTCTGGCAACCTCCTTTCATCACTGGCCACCCTCTCTCTTCCTTTCTCTTTCTCTTTCTTGAGCTCTCTCTCTCACACCCTCACTTTCTCTATCTCCTCACCCCTCACCCTCCCATGGAACACAAAGGGCCGAGCGACCTCGGCAAGCGGCACTGGGTCATGAGAATCGAGGTGGTGGAGTTGCCTGGGGACGAAGAAATCCCCGAAGCGGCACCGGTTGAGGAACAAGGACTCGCGGTGGCGGCGGCCTTCATGGAGGCCGAAGAAGCTCCTCCCGCGGCTCAAGAAGGCGAAGCAGCAGCGGCACCGGCCGAAGAAGTCAGCCCACGCTTGGTAAGCCTCGAAAGCACCCATTTATACTAAATTTTCAATTATTTTTTATTTTTTTTTTTTTTTTTGGGGGGGGGGGGGGGGAGGGGGGGGAAGGGAACTCGGCCACAGGTTGTTAGAATTTGTGGTGAATAGCATATGGGAACAATGACGCGGTTTGAAACGTGTTCGCCATGCACGACGCGGTTCAAAATATTTTAAAAATTGGTTATTGATATTCTGACAAAGATTTTGATTGATTATTTGGACAATGCAGGGCATGATGAGGAACCGGATATCATGGGACCTGGTGGTGGCCGCCTACAGAGGTCTCTTAGACTTCTAGAAGGCGAGGCTGCAAAGGATGGGGTTCAGAGAGATATTAGAAATAGAGCCGTTTTGGGTTGACTTGGTTCTTCTTCAGGTTCTTAGGGAGAGGTGGTACGCTAAGAGCTGGGCAATCCTGATGCCCTGGGGACACATGATCCCCAGCCTAGAGGATGTGACTAGGATCACCGACCTCCGGGTGGAAGGTCGGGTGGTTAGCGGGATCACCTATCCTGACTACCGAGCATTAACACAGGAGTTGCTGGGACTAGATGTAACAGGGCCTGAGGTTTGAGAGTCTCGGACTCTCACGAGGACAGCAGTGGAGAGAGCCTTAGGACTAGTGGGGCCTAGGCAGAGGACAAATGAGTCCCAGGAGAAATTGAGAGCAAGAGTAGCCAAGGCAGCTAGTGAGGTGTATTGCCAAGATCCGAGTGATAGGGATAAAGTAGATAGAGATCTTAGGAGATTTCTAGTATTTTTCTGTGGTAGGCTTCTCTTCGGGACAAAGGGCGACTAGATTCATTGTCGCTTCTTGACTCTCCTCACATATTCAGATAGGTTAGGAGAATACGCCTGGGATGCGGCCCTTCTGGCCCACCTCTTCACCGACCTTTCCGCGGTCACGCCTGATCGAAAGACCACCATCAGCGGCTTCGCGCCGTTCCTTCAGGAACTTGTTTTATGAATTCATTATTATGATTATGATTATGATTATGATGCAATGCATATGATGATTCTAACCTATATGTTCATGCATGCAAATTTGGACGTACTATTACTTTCCCCTAGGTTGGGCGAAGCCCTCACTACAGTCGGTGGCGGTACCGCTAGCACGACGGTGGCATCCGATTGTGGACACGGCACCACAGCATCACCTGCTGACGGTCCTCCACCGTCAGTTCTTGGACTACCCAAAGTTGCTGGTAAGTTTTGAAATTCTTTTCTTGCCATTATTACATGTTTTATGATTTATTAAAATGTTTGAATTAAATATTTAATTAACTGTTTTGTAAGAATATTAAATTAATTAAAATGTTTTGTAGGATGTCTAAATGTTTTATTAGATACTTGTTAAAATGTTCAATTATCATTCTTTATCAAAAATTAAATTATTTGTTAAACATTTGATTGAATATTTTGATCGATGATTTAAATGTTTATTATAGCATGACTTGTTTTACTGGTTGAATATGACATGACTTATTGATTTGCTTACCATTATTTTTATATGAAAGGCAATGCGACTAACCTATATGAATGCAGGTTATCTGGCATCCGTACCTAAGTATGGACGATGTAGGCCAGCCTTGGGTAGAGTAGGGCCGAGTTCAATTCGGGCGACAGATCTGGGTTCATTGTATGAATGAGATCAAGCTCCTGCGACTCAAGCTGGTGATGAAGACGCTGGGCCTCCACTAGGAGTGGATAGAGGAGGAGATCCCGGAGGGGATCGGACACACGATGAGGGGCAAACTGGCACGCACGGACCAGCGCGACGATTGGTCTCTGGGCGGGATCCAGGTAGTATCACGAGCGGAGAGTAGCGAGGGCTACCTCCAACAATACCGGACCCACTACGCCACCTATCTTTAGCTGCTGCGTCCACTTGATGTAAGTATGATGTTATGCTTCTTGTATTTCCATTATTATCTTGTTTATATTGGTGGATGCATAAATGACACGGTGTAAATGTGCAGAATGCTCGGGACGCTACGATCATCACCCTCCGGGCCCGACTCTAGGACGCTGAGGCCCAGCTGGAGCAGATTCAAAGGGAGCTGAACGAGCTTGTAAGTATGAGCAAAATATGAATGCCATGAATTGTGAATTATGAATGCTTTCTTTCATTATTATTAATTGTTTAGTTTTGGCACTAATCCACTGACAATGGTTCCCTTCTCATTACAGCAAGCTGCTTATACACACGCAGCTCCTTCCTCTACTTCCACAGCCGGTGCTTCATCCTCCAGCGCCATGCATGAGGCCACTATTACGGACTTTCAGAGCCAATTGGCCTCAGCCATCTGTCGGGTCTCCCAGGCTGAAGAGGATGCCACTGCCCGAGTAAGTCTTCAACTTCGACTTCTTTTCCTTCATTCTTGCATGGTGATCTTACTTGCTTGATTGATTAATAGTGTCTTCTGTTACAGGTCTGTGAGCTCTATCAGGCCTTTGAGAAGGCCAAAGCCGACTTGGAGGAGACTCGACGTAGAGCGGCCCGCGTCACCGAGCTGGAGGAGCAATTGGCAAGGCTTTCCATCGGCGACCTTCCTCAGGAGCTATCACGCCTCCGGATGCGCCTGGAGATCTTGACGGAGGAGCGTGACTGTGACTAGGCGCAGCTGATGGCAAAGGTCCAGTGTCTTCAGTGTCGTTTGTCTGTGGCGGATCATGAGCGGCGTAGCGTAGAGGACTGCTACCAGCATGCTCGACAACGAGCCTAGGAGCGAGGTCATACGAGCACCTTTACCGTGAGTGTTGCCATCTCCTCAGGGCAGGCAGGGCCAAGCGCTATGGGACCACCACCGCTACCGATTTGAGGGCCAGATGGACTAAACGAGGCCCAGAGTCAGTTTGATGAGGGAGTAGGAGAGAGTCAGCTGTGATGGTTGTATGATGTATCTTTCTTTTGCTTTGAAGTCCATCTTTCTTGTGCTTTGAAGTCCTACTGATGGACTTGCACTTGTACATGAAAACTTTTGAATATGAATGAAATCTTTTCATACTTGATCTGTCTTCGTACTCTTCTTTTGTACCTGTGTCCTGTGCATGACTTGACAAACATATTAAGTATCTACTCTGGCTTAGCCCCTTGCCCAGTTAAATAACTGGCTACTTGATCCTACCCTTGATAGAAGGGTGGTCATGGGGCAAAGCCTTTATTAATGAAGGCGAAAATAAAGTAATTGAAGACAATAATTGAAAATGCAGCATACAAGCACATAGATGTTCACTGAAAATTAAAGATATGCAACACACATGATGCGACAAATAGATGCTAATTGAAATCTTAATCTCATTCAGGTATCATCAATTTTTTTTTTTGTGGTTTTCAAATATCCATTTTTTTGGGTTTTGAAATATCGATTTTTTTTTTAGTTTTGAAAAATCCTTTTTTTTTTTTTTGGGGGGGGGGGGGGGGGGGGGGGCGAGATTCTGAAATATCCTTTTTTTTTTTTTTGAAATATCCATTTTTTTTGGGTTTTGAAATATTTATTTTTTCCTAAAGACCAGCATGGTACATTGATCAAAAGAGCTTATTTGTTATCTTAATTTCCTAATTATTCTTCAATAACCTAATCTAGGTTCATCATGCTTTTGTTGTGCTTATGTCCCCGATCCCATTTGATGATTTGACCCTTAGTCAACTTAGGCTATTCTTTAAGCTTGAAGTACGTCCTTTAGGGAGAAGGGAAGAAATGGTCCAAAAAGCTCACGAGAGGGTTCAGGAGACCTAGGAAGATGTCCATCCTTTACCCTATTGTCCGTTGCGGTTCAGTCATTTTCACTTTATGGGGCATTTTTTACGTTGCGCTCCCTTTTATTTGAATATTCGGCCTTTTGATTTGACGTTTGTGGCCTTTTGTATGATTTGGCTTTTGCCTTTTGGTTTCTTTTCTGGTTTTTCGTTTGGGACGGATCTTTTATTTTTTTCCTTTTTTTTATGACAGCCTACTACTAAGACGGCTGGTATTTTCAGTAGTCTATCATGAGACCTCGTTCCGACATTGCGAGCCGAGTATAAAAAGAGAACAAGAAATTAAAATTGGTTGTACTTTACACTCTTAGTCAGGCTGTCAGTTTTTCTTGGACTTTACATCTCTTGTTACTCAAGGACAAAGCGTGTTTGGTGTGTGTATAACGTGCCGGAATTAGACTATCAAAGACTAACAAGAGAATTTTGGATTTTAAATTTTCTGACTCCACTGGTCTTTGCACCATGCTAGTCGACACGCCTAATCTAAGGGTAGTATTTCTTAAGATATAAACCATTCCAGGGATGAGATAGCTCCTGACCTTCTGTATTAACTAGTTTGTAGGCATTACTAGGAAAAACATCTTTTACAACATAAGGTCCTTCCCAATTGAGTTGGAGTTCAGAACGTGGACCACCAGGTTTTATGAAAATTCTTTAACCATTTCACCAACTTTGAATTTCCATTCAATGACCTTCTTATGATAAAAACGTGCAAGTCTATTTTGATATAATTGTGCATGATTAGCAGCTGACTGTCTCTTCTCGTCTAAGAATTCCAATTGAGTGAGGAGTGCAGAGCATTACTCATCAATGGAAAACTCCTTGTTCAATTGTACTCTTAATGACGGGATGAGAACTTCCTATGGAACTATCGTCTCCATTCCAAATATTAAAGAATATGGAATCTGCTCAGTGGGCGTGTGAATTGAAGTTCAGTGGGCCGATAGAGCCTTAATTAGCTTATCTAGCCAGTCTGTGTATCGATTAGATTCATACATTTTATTGATGATTTTTATCAAAGTTTTGTTGGTTGCCTTTGCTTGGCCATTGCCTTGCGGATAATAAGGAGACGAATGATGCAATGCAATTTTATACATGTTGTAGAGGTCCTTCAGCTCTTGTGAAATGTACTGCGGTCCATTGTCGGTGACGGTGGTGCTTGGAATTACGAATCTTGTGACGATATTCCTCATGATGAATTTGCAGACTGTAGACGCTTTGATCTCTCCGTAAGCTTCGACTTCTACCCACTTGGTGAAGTACTCCGTTGCGGTGAGTATGAAGGATTTTTTCTTGATCGAGGAGTTGGGATCACCAAGAGGTGCAATGATGTCGAATGCCCATATGGAGAAAAGCTATGGGGAGGAAATATGATGAAGTGAAGATGCGGGGGAATGAATCTTGTCGGCATGAAGTTGGCACTTTGGACACCTACAGACAAACCCTGCATAATCTTCTTCCATGGTTGGCCAATAATATTCTTGTCTAAGGATTTTCTTTAATAACATATGTCCATTAACGTGGCCAGCACAAACTCCAGTGTGAGCTCCTTCCATATTTTTCCAAAGCACATCTTCATCTGAACATCTTAGAAGAACACCATCAAATCCTCGTTCGTATAACTCCCCTCCAACTATGGTGTATCTCTGAGCAATTCTCCTGATAGCCCTTTTCTCCTCAGCTGTGGCTTCTTCAGGATATAACTGATCTTTATAATATTTGGCAATTTCATAATATCATGGTTTCTCTTCATCTTCTATCTCTTCTTGCAACTCCAATAGCATAATCTCTCTCTTCTCCACAATATCCCCATCTTTAACCTTTTTTAGCAACTTATCTTTAATTGTAAGCAAAGAAGGGTCCTCTACAGCAGGAGAGAGATGCCTATGAATGATGATTGATTCAGATTGTTGGCTGATTGGGAAATTTAGAGATGATGCAAGAGAAGATAGAGCGTCGGCTAGAATGTTCTGATTCCAAGGAGTATGGAAGAAGAACAGTTTAGTGAAAAGCTTGACATAAGCTGAATTGAGTTCTTGATATGGCTTGAGCTTGGGATCGAGGGTGCGATATTTGGTAAGCACTTGGTGAAGAATTAATTGGCTATCACCTATAATCTGCAATTTGGTAGCACCATGGAGATGAGCAGCTTCGAGGCCGGCAAGAAGAGCCTCATATTCAGCTATGTTATTGGTAGCGTGAAAGGCAAGTTGAAAGGCTTGTGGAATGGTGACATCTTCAGGTGATAGGAGAACGATGTCGATACCCTTACCATGAGAGTTCGGAGCTCTGTCAAAATGCAAAGTCTACATATCATCTTTGATTTTGTTCATGGACATCAGTTCTTCATCTGAAAACTCCAATTAGACTGGATCAAATATGGAAAGAGGGTGATGAGCAAGGTGTTCTGCTATGGTATAACCTTTGATTGCTTTCTGCTGAATGTAGATGATGTCAAACTGGGAGAGAAAACTCTGCCAATGTGCTAATCAGTTTGTGAGGACAGATTTCTTAAGGAGGAATTTGATCGGATTCATCCTAGCGATGAGATGGACTTTATGCGCTAAAAAATAATATTTCAATTTCTGAACTACCCATACTAGTGCTGCACATGTTTTCTTCATTGCTGTATATCTCTGTTTAGCAGGGTTGAGAAGTTTGGCGAGATAATATGTTGCCCTTTCCCTTCCTTCTTCATCCTCTTGTGCTAAGACAGTCCCCACAGAATCATTCAGGATAGAAATGTATAGAATTAAATGCTTACTCGGAGACAGTGGTCTCAAGATAGGAGGACTTGCAAGATACTTCTTCAATCCATCAAATGCCTCCTGACACTGATCGTCCCAATCGAATTTGACCCCCGACTTAGTAAGCTTGTAAAACAACTTACACCTTTGTGAGTGTTAAGAGACAAAGCGGCGAATAAACTGCAGCCTCCCGATCAATCCTCTCAATTCTTTCAAATTCTTGGGAAGTGGCATTTCAATGGTTGCTTTGGCCTTGTTGGTATCGATCTCAATATCCCTCTTGCTGACAATGAAAACTAACAACTTCACTGAAGAGACATCAAATACGCACTTCTTCGGGTTCATCTTCAATTGGTACTCTCTTGACCTTTCCAATACTTTTGCCAGAATTTTAGCATGCTCAACTCTAATCTTAGATTTAACCAAAAGATCATCCACATACACCTTTAAAGCTATATGCATCATGTCATGAAATATGGCCATCATAGCCTTTTGATAAGTGGCTCCAACGTTCTTCAACCCGAATGGCATGACAACATAACAATATGTTCTTCAAGGTGTGGTGAATGTTGTTTTCTCTTGATCATATTCTGTCAATCTGATTTGATTGTATCCTAAAAAGCCATCCATAAATGATAAGGTCTCAAATCCGGCTGTGTTGTCAATCAACACATCTATATGAGGCAGTGGGAAATCATCCTTTGTACATGCCCAGTTCAGATCTCGGAAGTCAATGCAGATTCTGACTTTTTCATCTTTCTTCATAACCGGGACTATATTGGCCACCCATTGAGGATAGAGGACAACTCTAATGAATTTAACTTTATGCAACTTATTGACCTCTTCCTTCATTTTCAAAGACATCTGTGGGTGGAATCGCCTTAATTTCTATTTAACTGGGCTAGCTCCATATTTCAAAGTTAACCGATGCTCCACTAGAGAAGAATCTAGTCTCGGCATGTCTTCATAGCTTCAGGCGAATGTGCCCTTGTAGTCTCTAAGAACCCGAACCAAAGTCACTTCATCTAATTTGGAAAGATTCTGACTAATGAGGACTACCTTAGGTTCTTCTTCGGTTCCTAGATTGATTTCCTTGATTGGCTCTTCTACAGTAGCTAAGGGTTCATCAAATCTCTTCACCCCACTGGCATACGCCTCAACTACATCCTCATCTTCTTCTTCTTCTACAATGACGGGGTCTTTTTCATGTACTAATTCATACACTCCATACCCATCATCAACCAACTCATCTGTCTCACAAACTTCTGACAACTGGATTGGATCTTTTAACAGCTGAGGGACTTGATACCAAGGAAGGCACTTAGAGGCTAACTCCTGGAGATATTTATTTGGAATTCTTCTACCCTTAGACTTTCTAGACTTCTTAATCTGACTAACTTCACTAGGATGCCTAACAATAGACTCCCTATTCTGATCTAAGGAGGAAGAAAAGGATAAAAATCATTGGATTCATGAGGAAATACAGGTGAATCCTCCTGAGAGGAGGGACAGAGCAGATCTAGAAGAGAATCCTGCCCGAGTGACCTACGCAATAGGGTACATTCGGACAGACAGTAGGATGTTTCCTCAATGAGGGCTTGGGAGGAGGAAGTTGCCAAATTGACATTTTTTTTTTGAGAATTTTTAGTGTTTATCATGAAACATGAATGAATTTGGAAAGAAGGGGAACATGATAGTGAAAATGGCACCAAAGCCAAAAGATTGAAGGGATCATATAACAATATGTCCCAGATTAAGTCATGAATTCTCTCAGGGTCGAGAGGAATCCGAGGAAGAAAGTCCCAAGGGGATAGGATGATGATAATGGGCGTTGCCCGGGGTATATCTTCAGTAATGACCCTCGACCAAGTCGAGGTCAACAACAAGATACGAAATAGGGTATGGAAGGTGAAAACATGTGAGGGGTAAGTAGCCCTCCAGAGGTGATCCATAGTCAAACCAGTTTCATAGGGGTCATCTGGCTCCCCTTCATCCGTCTTATCACTCAGTAAGATCCGTTTGTCAAATATGGCCCCAGGCCTCTTGATCAACTCGTCAATCAATGGCAGCCATTGTGGTTCAGACAGGTGCAAGAATAGTCTGTTCAATGCTATGTACAGGTCCCAAGTATCAAACCACAGGTACCACTCACATTCAGGATCATGGAACTTCCTCCTTTTTATCGGCCGCAGAGCGTGCAAGGATTTGTACGTTAGTAACGATGTACACTGCTTGGCTAGCTCTCTCCCATAGATATCATGCATGTCAAAAAAGGAGGTGACCACTACTGTGATGTCATGATCATGCTGGATTACAGGTCCTTTGATGAAATGTGTGGTCAAGGTCCAAGTCAAGGGATCTCGATTATCTTTGCAGGGTGTTACCATTATCTTCCACACCTTCTAGCCATTTTCATCTTCCTGCTGTTGAACAATACTATGTCGTACCTTCTCTGGCCTATAGCTTAGACCGTTCCCAGGTATCCTTCTATCATCTTTCACTGGTTTAGTTCTGCCCTACAGTTGTGTGCCCAGACCTCTCCGGGTTGGTACCCAATTTTCATCATAATATTCCAGCCAGGGGTACTCATGAACTTCCCCCGCTTTACGACATCAATCGGATGAGATGAAGGAAGGGTGGGTTTTAGTGGGTCAGACGATGGAAGATAAGTCTGCAACATAGATAGGAGGGGTTGCCGAACAGATGGATAAATCGGAGTTCAATTTATATTTCAAGAGTGAGCAGTAGCAAGAATTGGCATGCTCGTGACCTTAATGACTCATCTTTTGAAGGGAAACTTAAGGCATTGATGATTTATAGATGGGATAGCCTCAAGTAGTTTAATGTAAGGATGAACAAATATCCCTTTCAGTAAAGGGTCAATCTCGAGAATGTGAAATTCAACTTTAGCATGACAGACTGGGCCCGATTCGACCTTTAGATACACCATTCCCGGAGGGGAACGGGTGGAGTTATCATAGGCAGTGACAGAGATTGGAGATGGCAACTATTTTTCTTTCGGTACCCCACAAAGCTCTAGTGTTCTCGGCAGTAAAACATTAATAGATGCCCCAGTGCCCACCAGACAAGTTTCCATAGCTTTCTTGCAAATATTAACTATAATGCTCAATGCCATACCTCTTGCTGCTAGGGGTGCTAACTCAGAGGAGTAGAAGGAGATAGAAGGCTGATCCCCCTATGGAACCAACAAGGCAGTAATCTTCTCTACCGGCACGTCTTCATTGACCATGAACCTTTTAAAATTCTATCAGGGCTTCTTGATTGGTCTTAGATCTTTTGATTAATTCTAGTATAGAAATACGTGTCGGTGTTCTGTCCAGATATTTCAATAAATCATATTGAGTGTCTAGTGCACTCTCTTCATTCTGTACTTCATCAGCTACTCGCAACGAACCTTCCTGAACAGCAGATTGTGGGAATACTTTGTTAAAGATACGGCCGCTTCGGAGCTCAATAATGGAGGATGTATTTGATGCCTTAAGTACTACCCGGTTTATAAGGGGTTTGGATGGGACAATCGGTTCGTAAGTGGGTGGCCAGAGGTTATTTGTCGTGGGTGGTGATATACGGATAAGGGGCTTAGATGGTAGGGTATTGTAATGGATGGGTGATGGCATAGGGAACGGTATGCGTAGTAGGGTTTGGAGGGGAGGATAGGTTTGTAGACGGGTGTGTTAGTATTTGGTGGTCTGAAATCCAATCCAATACTATGTATGATTCAATTTATTAATATCATGGCATTAAATTCATTGTATGTAATTAGTTCGATCTATGATTATCGTATCACGATGAAGTCCATGAACATGTGCAATAATCTTCGGATTATGATTCGATCGTAATTACGAGACCGAAGACTTATAAACACATGTTCTTAATCATTCCTAGTCAGAGGATGTTTGAGATGGACATCAAACATCCAGATAGACTAGTATAGGTTTCTTCAGCTCATATAATGAGGGTGACTGATCCTATAAGTCACTTGTGTGGAGACACTATGTTGGACCTGTAGGTGCTCATTGGGGAATGAGTTCACTGAATTGATCCGACCTAGAATCGCTGGATGATATAAACCTCATTGTTAACTAGCTCGATTCTTTTGTCTCGGTTGCATAGATGATACTTGGATCTGAGACACCAAAGATATCTTGTTGGTTCGTCTCTGAGCTTTGACTTTGACTAACGAATCCCTAGCCATGGGTTATCAATAAGTCAAATGATCGGGTTCAGAGAAATGCCCTCGAAGGTAATTGTGTGTTAAATATGGGATCTTCCGCTCTCGGTATTATGAGAGAGAATATTCCAAGAATGATGCGCTTAAGTCCCTGGCCAAGGCAGACACTATATCAGATAAAGAGTTATCCGATATAGATTGGCGGCATCTGATTCAAGTGAATCGACTGTCTAGAGTTCAACAGTAAACCATACCCTAGGTCGATTCGGGAGCATTGTACGGATGAACGATTATATCTGCCCGCTAACCGATGACGGAAAGGTTCCAATAGAGGGTTGCAATAACCCCAATGCCATCTAAGATCACGCGATGTTGCTTGGCATCCAACGTGATCGGAAGCCCGTCCGAATTTACTGTGGGACATTAAATTCGGCTGATTAATTAATATAAGGATATTAATTAATTCAGTGGGTCCGTAAAGAGTTATTGGGCCTAATGGGCCATTAACTGGACTGGTATTTGGGCCTAGAGGGTCACACGCAAAAGGTTTTCAAGTCGATGGATATTTAGACGGGATTTCGGATAAGTATGAGTTTTTATAAAAAACCGCAAACATACTTATTATAAAAGAATGGCTGCTAGGTCGGGGGCCAGCAACCCTAACCCTAGCCGCCGCCCTCTCTCTCTCTCCTCTCTCTTGGGCGCACATCTCGAGGCCGGCCCTCTAGACGCTCCGCTTCGGCTCCCGACTGCTACACCTTCCGTCCGACGGGAGTTTCCGAATCTACATGTCGCGGCGGATTACGCGTAGCCAGACGGGATCCACGAATGCAGCATCGAGCGAGGAGGCGTGGACGATCCATCGTGAGGAGAACCACGTGGATATTGCTAGAGGTCGGGCACCTGCGTGGCTTGTGGCATCGCTCCGACGGAACCGGAGAACGAACGCGGATTCGAATCTGTGCAAGGTAAATTAGATTTCCCAATTTAATTTTGTTGATCGAAACGGGACAGATCCGATCCCGAATAATTATTTTCGCTGCATTTTTTAGTCAGATCTCGACAAGCGAACCCAACAGGGTGGTGGGTTATTCAGTGGTGAGGTGGTGGTTATGGGTTTGAAGAAAGCAAGTAGTGGAATGGGGGTGGTTTTAGGTGTGCTTCTAATAATGGGAGGGGATGGTGTGATGGCAGTAGGTTGTAGTGGAGTTGGTGAAGGTTTAGAGATGTGGATGATGCGGCGGGGTGGTTGTTCGGCAGTATTTCGGCTGTGGCCTGTAGAATATATAGAAGAGGTCTCTTCGACCTTACATTATTGTCCCATGTCATCCTTAGACTAGCTATTGGTGAGAATTGGGGAAATTTGATTTTGATGCTCCGGCAGCGGGTTTTGTACAATTCCCATATTCTGTGGAGATACTGCTTTCTGGACTGGGACTCTCTGAACCTACTGTTGTGGCTACTGTGGTTGTGGTCTCCTCGCCTTTAGGGCAGTTATGAACTTCCTCATTTCTTCCCAATCTATGCCCCCTTGGTCATTTGAATCGTGGATATAGTCCCTGAATTAGAAACGGCATCCACAGTGTCCCCAGGCTATCCGTGATACACACAGTATCGAGGGCATCTGCATTTGGTGGCCAAATGGTCTTTTTCTTGGGCAATACCAAAGCGTTTGCTACCATGAGAGCATTGAAAATATCATAGAGCGACTTTGGCAATTGGGGGTAAGCTGCTCTCCTCGGACCGGGAGGTTTTCTTTGTTGGGAGTAGTCATTTGGAGGAGGAACCTGATTGTAATTTGGCTGCTACCTAGGTTGATTGTATGCTTGTTGAGGTGGGTGTTGAGGTAACTGGAGGTGTTGAAGCTATGATTGTTGAAGTTGCTGGGGAGGTTGTTGTTGGAATTGTTGAGGAGGTGGCCTATAGCCCTGCTAATTTGGCTGTCTCTGTGCATTGTACTGTGGTGGTTGACTTTTGACTAACTGAGCATGGTTGTTATTCATAATGTTGACCTGCTCATGGGAGATAGTTCCTTCAGTGGTTGGTCCACTTGTAGTAACATTTGGAGTATTAGGCTTCCTAGGTAGCGGCCTATAAGTTCGATGAGGATCGAACACCCTGGAGAATGTAGTATCTTTAAAAACATTATGGGCATAGCGCACCCTCTCATATAAGTCGACCATGGTAGTCAGATTGTTCAGTGTTAAGACTAATCGGTACTATGACGTGGCATTAGCAATCATCATCTTAACTTGCTCCGGCTCAGATAAGTGGTCTCTTATTTTCTCAGCCATTGATCGCCATCTATTGGCGAACACCACAAAGTCTTCATTTGGCTTCATTTTCTCATTGACTAGATCTGTGATAGATAGGGTAGGTGCCATCCTATCCTTGTAGCTTTGTAAGAACTTTTTGGATACTATATCAAAGTTTTCAACTTCACTCGGATCTAAGGAAAAGAACCACTCCAAGGCTGACCCTTCCAGTGACCTCCTAAATAGGAAGGCCAGTGCTCGCTTGTCATTCTGCCAAAAGGAGGATTCGTACAAGAATTCTTTAAGGTGGATGAAAGGATTGCCCATACCCTTGTACTTCCGGTACACTAGCATTTCGGAAGGCAACAGATGGAAGACTGGTAAATCAGGAACAACCACTTCAGGAGAAGCTTGTGCACCCATGGTTCTCTGAAATTGCTTGAATTGCTCATCAATCTAAGTGATCTTGTTGAGCAAAATCTGAGTAGTTGGATCAGCTGGTGGAGGAGGTGGTTGCTGAAAGGTCTGTCCCCGAGAATAAGTGGGAACGGGAGGACAATAGGGTCGCGAACTGGCAGCATTCCGCCATGCCCGAAAGCATTTTGGTAAGTTGGAGTATGTGGCCGAACAGGGTGTCGCGAACTAGATTATTGTAGGCCCACTGGCCGAGAAGCAGAGATGCGGAGGCCTTCCATGGCCTGGACAGGAGCTTGGTGGACATCAGGACAAACCGAAGGGTTTGGTTCGGAAGGATGTAAAGGGGTTTTCCCTTTCAAAATAGATTGGATGGCCTCAAACTGATGAGGATCCACATGATTCGACAGAGCTCCCATGAGGGTAGAGAGATCAGACAGATGATTGGAAGAAGGCCCAGCTTGGTCTTGGGCTTTCTTGAAAGTGGGGTTGGAAATTACATGGACGTGGGAGTGATCACCCATGTCTGGATTGTACTGATCATAATGTGAATGAACTTGAATCTGAGGGGCATAAGTATCTCTCTCGTGTATGGTTTGAAACTAATTGGGGTTATGAGAGGCATAAGCATCTCTCTCATCTTCTAAATAGGACGGATCATAAATCCAAGGGGCATGAGCATCTCCCTCGTGTTCAACCGGATCTTCTTGTTCAAAGGCAACCATGCTGATGGTTCTACCTGAGCGTAACATCATTATCTTTGGTTATCAAGAATGCAGAGAAGTTATTCAGACATTAACACACAAGTTGATGATTATGTCATCTTAGGATTCCTTATAGAGTTAAAGTAGATTTTCAAAATTGGATTCACTTAAGGAAGGATCCTAGCTTCAATTCAGTTTGGCTCTTCTAGCCAGTCTCGAGGCTGGTCATCTCCATGGTGCCACAAAGCTCAGGATTGTGAGTGATAGTCAGCTAATCCTTCGCCAAGTGCTCACCAAGTATCGAACTCTTGATCCTAAACTCAAGCCTTACCAGGATCTCACTTCTGCTTATGCTAAGTTTTTCACCAAATTGATCTTCATCCATGTGCCTCGAATTCAGAATATCTTAGCCGACACTCTAACTTCTCTCGCATCATCCCTGAATTTTCCAATCAGCAAGCAATCTGAATCTATCATCGTCCGTAGGTGTCTTTCATCTGCCATGAAAGACTCTTCATTCCTTAGGACTAAAGAGAAGTTGTTGAAGAAGATTAGAGATGGAGATATTGTGGAGAGTGAGAAATCATGTTATTGGAATGGCAAGAAGAGATGGAAGATGAAGAGAAACCATGGTATTTTGAGATTGTTAAATACTGTGAAGATCAATCCTACCTTGAATAAGCCACAGTTGAGGAGAAAAGGGCTATCAGGAGAGTTGCTCAGAGATATACTCTAGTTGGAGGAGCACTTTATAAACAAGGTTTTGACAGTGTTCTTCTGAGATGTTTGGACGAAGATGAGTTTTGGAAGGTTATGGAAGGAGCTCATACTAGAGTGTGTGGTGGCCACGTTAATGGACAGATGTTATCAAAAAAGATTCTTAGACAAGGATTCTACTGGCCAACCATGAAAGAAGATTGTGTAGGGTATGTCCGTAGGTGTGCTAAGTGTCAACTTCATGCCGACAAAATCCATTCTCCCGCATCTTCACTTTATCCTGTTTCCTCTCCATAGCCTTTTTCCATGTGGGCTTTCGACATCATTAGACCTCTCGGTGATCCCAATTCCAGCATTAAGCAGAAATCCTTCATTCTTATGGCAACGGAATATTTCACCAAGTGGGCAGAAGCCGAAGCTTACGCGGAAGTCAAAGCGTTTACTGTCTGCAAATTCATCATGAAGAACATCATTACAAGATTCGGAATTCCAAGCACCATCGTCACTGACAATGGACCGCAGTTCATATCACAAGAGCTGAAGGACCTCTGTAACAGGTATAAAATTGCATTGCATCATTCGTCTCCATATGATCTGCAAGGCAATGGCCAAACAGAGGCAACTAATAAGACTTTGATAAAAATAATCAAGAAGACGTGCAAATCTAATAAGTTCTTTGATTGGCCAGAGAAATTAATGGAGGCTTTATGGGCATATCGAACTTCAATCCGCACACCCACTGGGCATACTCTATATTCCTTAGCATTCGGAATGGAGGCGGTGGTTCCATATGAAGTCTTCATCCCTTCCATAAGAGTACAATTGAATAAAGAGTTTTCCATTGATGAGCACCGCTCAACATTCTTAGCTCAATTAAAACTTTTTAGACGAGAAAAGATGGTCCGCCGCTAATTATACACAAGCATATCAGAACAAATTAGCACGTTTTTATCAAAAGAAAGTCATTGAACGAAAATTCAAAGTTGGTGAAATGGTTGTCAAAAGAATCTTCGTAAAATTGGGCGGTTCTTGCTCTAGGTTCCAACCCAACTGGGAGGGACCTTATGTTATCTCGCATGCTTTTCCTGGTAACGCCTATCGCTTAGTTAATGCAGAAGGGCAAGAGTTAATTCATCCTTAGAATGGTTTGCATCTTAAGAAATTCTACCCTTAGTTAATGAGTCGATCAGCATGGTGCAAGGACTAGTGGGGTCTGAAAATTGAAAACTCAAATTCCCCTATTAATCTTTGATAATATAATTCAAATGCATTATTGCACACAAACATGTTTGGTTCGTGAGCAACAAGAGATGTGAAGTCCGAGGAATACCAAAAGCTTGATTAAAAGTAGAAAAGTACAACTCATTCTTTTCAAAAGAAAACTTCTGTTTTACTCTCGGCCCACGATGTCGGAACGAGGCTTAGAATAGACTACTGAAAATACGCGCTATCTTAGTAGGAGGCCGTTATAAAAAAGGGGAGGATATCCGCCCTACAAAAGCAAAAAAAAAGCAAAGGCAAAAAGCCAACAAAATCAAAAGGCCGCTCAACATTACAAACATCATATCAAAAGGCCACAAAACCAAATGAAAAGGGAGCGCAAGGTCGATAAATACCCCGTAAAAGTGAAAATGACCGAACCCCAATAGATAATAGGATAAAGGAAGGACATCTTTCTGAGTCTCCGGCACCTTCTCGTAGACTTTCTAAACTAATTCTTCCCTTCATTCTAAAGAGGTGTACTCCAAATTTGAGGAACGACCGAGGTTGACTAAGGGTCGGACCATCGAATGGGATCACGATCACAAACATATTTCAAGCACAATGAGTTTGGATTAGGTCGTTGAAGAGTGATTTGGGAATTAAGTTAATAAATGGATATGGTCTTTTGATCCAAGTTCCGTTCCATGTTGGTCCTTAGTTTATTCAGTATCACAAAAAAATTGAATATTCTAAAACCACAAAAAAATTGAATATTGCAAAACCACAAAAAAATTTGAATATTGCAAAACCACAAAAAAAAATTGAATATTGCAAAACCACAAAAAATTTCGAATAATGCAAAACCACAAAAAAAATTGAATATTGCAAAATCACAAAAAAAGTTGGATATTTCTAAACTTGCAATTGCAAAACAAAAATATTTCAATTAGCATTTGTTTGTCACATCATGTGCGTTGCATCCTTTTATTTTCAGTGAGCATTTGCATGCTTGTATGTTACATTTTACTGTTTATTTCCTTTTAATTATCTTTATTTGCCTTCATTAAGTAAAGGGTTCGCCCCTTGACCCTTTTACCAAGGATAGAATTAAGTAGCCGGTTACTTAACTGGGCAAAGGGCTAAGCCTGAACAGATATTTAATTTGTTTGTTCAAGCCATGCGCAGATATGAAAGGAAAGTCAATAAGAGAAAAGTAACAAGACAATTCAAGTGTGAAGAAACTACTTTCATACATATTAAAAGTGTTCACATACAGATATCTGAGTCCATCAACAACAGGACTCTCAAAAAGAAGAAAGTAGATGATGGCAGCCATCAGGGTGCTCTCCCCTGCGCCCTCGTCCAGTTGGCTCTGCGCCTCATCCTGAACGTTTGGCCCTCGTGTTGGTGGCGGCGGCAATCCCATAATGCTCGGCCCTGCCTGGTCGGAAGATACTGCAATAATCGCCGTGAAAGCACTCACCTGTCCTCGCTCCAGTGCCCGCTGCCGCGCGCGCTGGTAACAAGCCTCTATACTCTGGCGCTCGTGCTCCGCCATTGACAACCGGCCCTGAAGGATCTCCAACTGAGACTGGTCACGATCTCTCTCCTCCGTCAAGACCTCCAGCCGGATTTGGAGTCATGCAAGCTCATGGGGGAGGTCGCCAGCAGAGAGCCTCGCCAACTGCTCCTCCAACTCGGCGACACGGGAAGCCCTAGCTTGAGACTTCTCCAAGTCGGCTTTCACCTTCTCGAGGGCATGAATGAGCTCCTGGACCTACAGCAGAAGACATCGTCAGTCAACTAACTAAGCAAGCAAAGGACATCATATAAGAAACATGTCAAAGATTTACTCGAGCAGCAGCATCATCCTCAACTTGAGTGGCTCGGCGGATTGCGGAACCCAGCTGACTCCGCAGGTCGGCAAGGGCGGCCTCGTGAGCGGCACTAGAAGATGGACCGACAGCGGTGGAAGATGAGGGGGTCGCCGTATGTGTATAAGCGGCCTACTGTAACAAGAGGAGATCACCGTCAACGTGCAAATGTCAAAATAGATTAATAGTAAAAGGAAGCATTCATAACGCATATGTCATTCATGCATGATACACTTACCAGCTCATCCAACTCTTTCTGGACTTGTTCTAACTGGGCCTCGGCATCCTGGAGGTGGCCACGGAGTGTGATGATGGTGGCATCCCGTACATCTTGCATTTTTCATAACATGTCATACATTTACAAATATAAGCAAGATAATTAACAAAATGAAAAATGCATTCATAGCATGCATATCTTAATACTTACATCGAGAGGGCAGAGTAGCTGGAGGTGGGCCATGTAATGGGCTCGATAGTGCTACAGATAAGCATCATTGCTCACCACCTGCGACTCTACTGGGACTCCATACCGATACCAATCCTCGTGTTGGTCCGGGAATTTTGCCCTCCAGTCGGTGCAGGCCTGTTTACCCCGCATGGTCCTCCCAATCCCCTCCGGGATCTCTTCCTCCACCCACTCCTGATGCAGCCCCAGCATCCGCATCACTAGCCTTAGGGGTAGCAAGGCAATCTAGTTCAGGTAATGAACCCAAACTTGACGCCCAAATCGGCCTCGCCCATGCTCCACCCATGGTTGTCCAGCATCATCCATACCTAGGTATGGACGGCAGATAACTTGCATTCATATAGGTTAGTTGCATTGCATAATTAAAACAAACAAATAAACAACTAAATAAGCATTTAATAAAACATTTAAATATTTCAGAAAAGATCCAATTTTACAACTAAAATTTAAATAAATAATAAAGTATTTAACTAAACCTCTAATCAAACATTTAATCAAAATATTTAACAAACGTTCCATAAGATATTCTAAACACTATAAAACAACACATTCTCAACAGGAAGCATCTTATGAAACAGTTAATAATGACCAGAAAAGGATTTTGAAACTTACCAACAACTCTGGGTAGTCGAGGAATTGACAGCGAAGGGCCATCAGTTGATGATGTTGCGGCGCTGTGTCCACAACCAGGCGCCAACGCCGAGCGAACGGAATTGCCGCTGGCTACTTTGATGGTCGCACTCGGCCTACAGGAAAATAGTAATAACTCCACACCTGCATACAAGAACACATAGGTTAGAATCATCATCATATACATTGCATTAAATAATCATAAGCATTTAATTAAGCAAATATAAAATGAACTAAATACCTAAAGGAACGGCGAAAAGCCGCTAATAGTGGTTTCCCGATCAGGCGCGACAGTAGAAAGGTCAGTGAAGAGGTGGGCCCGAAGGGCCGCACCCCAGGCATACTCACCTAGGTGGTCTAAGTTAGTAAGAAGGGTCAAGAAGCGGCAGTGGATGTAATCTCCCTTGGTCCCGAAGAGAAGTCTGCCGAAGAAGAAAACTAAGAACCTCCTAAGGTCTCTATTAACACTAGCCCTGTCATTCGGATCCTGGCAATACACCTCACTGGATGCTCGGGCTAGTCTCTCTCTAAACTTCTCCCTAGACTCATCCGTTTGTTGCCTCAGTTCTACTAACCCTAAGGATCTCTCTACAACTACCCTCGCGAGGGTTTGAGACTCTCGGCCTTCCGGCCCCGTGCACTCTAAATCCAATAACTCCTGAGCTAACTTTCTATAGTCGGGATACGTGATCCCGCTCACTACCCGACCTTCTACCCGAAGGCCGGTAATCCTACATACGTCCTCGAGACTGGGAACCATGTGTCCCCAGGGCATTAGGAATGCCCTGCTCTCAGCATGCCATCTCTCTCTCAATACCTGCAATATCACTAGATCGATCCAGAACGGCTCAATCTCTAGGATCTCTCGGAAGCCCATATCCGCTAGTCGCGCCTTCTGGAAATCCGGAAGACCGCGATATGCAGCTACCACTAGGTCCCAGGAGATCCTAGTCCTCATTATCCCCTGCATTTGTCAAATAATTTATTAAATTCATCGCCAGGGCATTAATAATTGATTTATGAAATAACTGTCACTCGTTTGAATCGCATCAGGGAACAGGGACGCGTTTCAAAAGGCGTCCTTGTCCCCAAACGCCATTGACCACAGGTTCCGAGAACCTGTGGTGGAGCTCCCCTTTTCCCCCGAAATTGAAATTTAACATATAAAGGTAGTGTTTCGAGTATTACCAAGTGAGGGCCGGCTTCTTGGGCTTCTGCCTGTGCCGCCGCCGGTTCTGGGGCGGGTTCCTCCACCTCCATGAAGGCTACAACCGCCTTGAGGACTGTCGTCCCCTCATTTACCCCTTTGGATTCGGGAGGAGGAGTCGCCCGTTGCCGCTTGCTGCTCGGTTCGCCGGGCTCCATGGAATGAGAGAAGGAAGATGGGATGAAGAGGAGGGGTCGAGGAGTCGCCGGAGGACCGCCGGGGAGTCGTGAAATCGCCGGTTTGGATGTGAGAGAAGAGTTAGAGAGAATGACGAAGGAAGAGGCTCGGGCTCGTGGAACCCTGTTGGAATTCGTTAAATCGCGTCCGAAGACAGCGATGCGATTCAGTGGCGCACAAATTGAGGCGACAACAGAAAATTTTTAAAATTTGTAAAACGCGTCCCCCTAGTGCAACGCCTTTTGGATTTCACCACCTCTTTTGGTCAGGGCCGTACTATGGAAATTTTGAGAGAATTATTATTCGCGTCTCTAAAGGAAGACGCGATTCAGTAGATTAATTATTGAAAATCTCTGAAAAAATTAGAGAGAGAAATCAAAAGGCGTCTTACTGACCGAACGCAATTTGGGGTTCTTTTAAAGATAGATATTTATTTTTGGAAATTGATTAACATTGAAAAGCATCTCTCTGAGCCGACGCGATTTGAATTAACTGAACCCGAAAGTTCACATTTTAAGGAAAAATCACAATTTCACTCAGGGAAAAATTACAGAAAAATTGCAAAGTATTAAAGGATGATTTCTATTGCATTAAGGAAGTATTCTTCATTCATTCATTTATAAAAAAAATGAAAATCAAAATACATCAAGATAAGGATGAAGAGCTTTCAAGGACGGATTTTCTTAAGCTCCTTTATATATGATTTTCATAGTTCTTTATTGGCTTCATAAGGAGTTTTTACACAACCGGTGAAGCCGATGTTCCACAGAGTTGCAATAAGTTTTGTCACCTCGAAGTCTTCGTCAGTTCTTAATGCCTGCTTCTTGATTGGAGAAAGAGAAGAGATCTCAGGAAATTCATAGCGTGGCATACCAAGTTGAGGATGACAGCGATGTGGATTATAGAGAATGAACTCGATCGCCTCGATTAGTCGTTCTATGCCAGCACCACGGCGCACTCGAACCGCTTTTTCCATGAGAGCAAGTGGCGTGGACGCAAATCCATTTTTGGGCATAGTCTTAAAATAAGCGCACCAGTCAGCTTGAGTCTTAAGATTAGGTGCTCGATTGGTCATGTTGTCGTTGAACTTCACTATGTTGGACATATGGAAGATGAGACTATACTGATATGTCTGGGATATCTTTGGAACTTTTTCTTCATTGTGGTTAAACTTGAAGTAGAATTCTACCCATAGAGCTAAAAGAAGCATGCTGCCATAAGGAGATTGACCTGTAGAAGCTGCAGAGAGCCCACTATAGAGATAAGTTCGAACCGATGTGCTGATCTGCTTTCCCTCAAAAATCTCATTGATTGAGTTGATTTGATCATCTTCTAGAACATTATCTTGGGCAGGGAATATTAGAGCTCTATCTAAGCACGTGGTGAACGCCTTCATCACGTTCTCTGTTTCTTCATCCTTGAGGTATTCTATCTTCCTCATAGTCCATTCAGCTAATTTAGCAAGATTGATTTCCTTCTTTCTAAGACAGTCTTGAATTTCCTTGGATTCTTCATGATCTTCTCTAACAATTATTGACCTGTGATCTTTTCCCTCATAAACATCATATCACTCAAGTCAGGTTCATTATTGTTAATCTTAAGCTTAGGAAGGCCCAATAAGAGTTCGGCTTCTTCTAAGATGATAGTGGCTTTGAACGTGGCAAAAAAAAAGGTATGAGTTTGTGGATGCCATAGCTTGATCAAAGCGCCCATAGGAGTCCAATCCATGTTTGTGCTTTTGTAATGTTTGGCGTGAATAACCAATCCTTGGATGTGCCACTTTGATATATAAGATTGTATGGAGAGATTGATCTTGTTGACAAGTTTTTGGACCCATGGAAGTGAAGAAAATTTTCTTGGACCGGGGAAGAAAGGATATCCCTAGATAAATAAAGAAATTGGAATAGTTCTATCATGCACATGAAGAATTGGAATATGAAGAATATGTAGAGAGTTGCATAGAAAGAAAGAATTGATTAGAAGAGAGATTAGCTTACTTGTAAGTTAGGATCTCGTCCACTAAGATGATCTTTAACTTCAGAGAGCCTTTTAATCGCCTTTTTCATCTTCTTGTTTGAAGAAGAATCCATCCTTCCTTCTTGTTTAAGTTGATTTTCCCCCTTGATTTCTCTCTTTCTCTTGAGCTTTGGAGAAAATCCTCTAGCTTTCCCTCTTGATTACTTATTGTAATGCTTTGATATGAAGAGAGGAAGTTTTTATAGAGTGATTTGCGAGATTGAGGAGCCCTTTCCGAATTGGAAGATGGATGTACATTGAAGGAAAGTAGAGTTCGGATTGGAGTCAGAACAGAGAACATTTTCTTTAAGTTAAATGGCGTCTGGACAGGGTGACGTCATTTAAATGACGTTGTGAACAGCGACTCTATTTGATGCATTTTATGTCTTTCTGTTATTTTTTCGAAAATCCATAATTGCATGATATTTAACGTTGATTATCTCTTTGTATGAAGTTATTGATGAAATCTTGAGTGCAGGCAATTCAAAGAAATGAAAATGAAGCTGAGAATTTCAATAAGATCTCACTGTGGGAGTTCATGAGTCCTAGCCATGACTAAAAAGACGGTTATCTTCATTCATGCATTCCATTATGTAATTGATTTGTATTATCATTACTATATGATAAATACTTATTAGAGTATATCAAGGACCTTGTGGTTTTGATGAAACTGGAGTTTGAGTTCTCCTTCAACAAAAACGGTGATAATTCCAAAAGATTCTTAATCGCACGGATAGGCCGCTAGATTGTTAATTGATGGGGACGATGGTTTCGTTTTTGTGAAACAGTGTGTGGATAAACGAGCTTCGGCTTAGTACTGAATTGCAAGAACTAGTATCTTGACTTATCAATGACAGTTTAACAATATTATCCTTAATTAATTTATATTTTATTTCATTTTAATTTTCTTTTGAGCTCAGCATTCATCATATAGGACTTTGAAATAATTGTGATAAGAATTAATTATTGATTAAATTTCAGACCATTGTTCTAAAAAAAAAATCCTAATGTGATATGAGATATTCCATTCCGAATTGAGTATCTCAATTGTCTTTGAGGTTTTCTTGAAGATATCTTTGAAATTTTATCCTTACTTAGATTCTTTATCCCAAATATTTTTGTTTCCTTTTAAGATCCATCATAATTGTAACACATCTACATTGGCTGGTAATCGCTCTCCATGATGAAACCTGCATGGTTTGTTACCTAGGTACTTCCCGATTGAGGTAGTTGATTAAATTTTTTTATTTTCCTTATCTCTTTCATCCAGACAGGATCGATTCCATTGATCTCTTTGAGTTACTTCACTGATCATTTTGAGAAAAAATTTCATCATATGATGTTGAGAGTGTGTCTCATCACACCTTGGCATTACATGTTCAGTACATTCCATTCTATTTCACTCACTTGTAAAGTCAATGCCAAAGTGGGGCAGCTATAAACACGTTAATTTTGACCTCATATTGAGTAAATTTCATGTCACACTTATAATGGCCCAAAATGGCCTGATGTTTAATCATTAACTAATTTTTATTAATTTTTCTCGAAATTTGTTGATTCGCGTCGTCCGTGGACGATGCCATTTAGATTCCTAGCCGAAATCAGTTCAGAATTAAAATTTTAAATTCAGATAGATTTAACTGAATAGCGTCGCCATAGGGAGATACCATTTAAGTCCTAATCCATTTGGGTTTCCGATTTTTAATTCGAATTAATTTTCTAGATTGTCTAAAGTGCGTCGCCCTTAGGAGACGTGATTTGGTTTCCTAATGTATTTTGGTTTCCTTTTCGGATTTCCTTTCTATTTTAGCCGCTTTAATTAGCCAAATGGCGTCCCGATTGGACGACGCGATTTGTGGGTTTCTTGATAAACATGATTTGGCCGAGATAATCCGATTTCCGAAGTTGGGAAGGTTGCTAACTCCTCCATGCTCATCCAAGGTAAGTCCGACTGCAGGAGAGAGTCTTTTTGAAGTCTTAAACACCCCAAACCTATTCTTATAAATACAACACCCTTTGGACCTTTGAAAAAGGTTGGCCACTGGTGATTTTGAAGCTTGAACCAAGGTGTTTCGAGGCTGTAGAGGAGAAAAACGTGGATAACAAGAAAAGCTTCATCTAAGGCTTCTTCTTCTTCTTCCTCTTCGTTCTTAGAAGCTTTGAAGACAAAGGGTATGGAGGAACCAACCAACCATCTTCTTTTCCTAATTCCTTTCTAATTTTTTTCATTAATTTCATATAGTTTATTCATTGTTTTCCATAGTTCATCATCATCATCATCACTCTATGTTTACACACACACTCATAATTTCATATCCACATACTTATAGGGGTTCAAAGAACACCAATCAAGTGAGTAGATTAGTTTAGTTGCCTATTTAAATTTCTTATTAGAATAGATACTACAATACTCTAGTTCTAATTAGATTCTTTCTTTATTTGATCTTTCTTACAAGGTACAAAAAAGAAGAAAGAAAGAAGTTCAAAGGAATAACCATCAAGAAAAACAAAAGCAAGAACATCTTATGAAATGACTCTCTTTTTTTGGCCGGCCAAAGGAAGAGAATCAAGGACTCAACATCTCCCAAATTTGAAAAGGTTAGCGATCAATCTTTTCTTTAAAATTTTACAGTTTCTGGCGATTACGTTTTCTTTAATTTTTAATAGTTTTACTATTCATACGAACAACATGAAATTTATGAATGCCACACACATAATTTGAGCACCCACAATGATCTTAGCTTGCGTACGATATGATCATAAAATATACAACATAAAAATCAGCATGTGTGCAACCATCATGAGTTTACCCTGTGCATATCTTTATAATTCATCTTTACATTTTAATATACTTAACTTAATATGATCACACATATCATCATCTTATTACTTTTTAATATAGACAAGCAACCATAACATGACATAGAAACATCTTTTTCTTCTTCTTTACTTAGTGGTAAGGCAAGGCCTACTAAGCCTTCGGCTACACAGTCGAGGGATGACACTACATATCTCATCTAATTAATGTATCTACAAGTAGGCACACCTTTCAAGATTTTAACCTATTGCCTCAGCTCATATATCCTTATGGACATTAAACAAGTAGATATATGAATCTAGAGATGGCCCCCGTGGAGTTCAAGAGGTTGCTCAAATCATGTAGCACTTTGTTCTATAAGGGATTCATGATGTGGCTCCCATAATGTAATACTTTGGTTTGTGTGGCACTTAGGTCCCACACTACGGACTGGTGCATCCACATCGTAAGCATCTTAAAAATATTTTAATCATAAGCATGTAATATCATACCGTAATATGCAAAATTTAACTGTGCAATAACATGGCTTAAAACACGCATGAACTAGAACAATAAGCTAAACAAATCACCATCCCCTCTTATTCATTGACTTACAAAAAAGAAAGAAGAAGAAGAGGTAGAGAAGAAGGGGGCTTGGAACTAGAAGGAAGGAGGTTGGTGCTTGAAGAATAGGTGGAAGCCAAGGAAAAAGGTAGGCAAAGGACAACTTCCTGGTTTGGTTGCTCTTTACAGATCTCTCTACTGATAGTCTAAGTTTTCATTTTGTTCTCTCATTTTTTCTAAAGACAAGGTGACCAAAGATGATCTTTCTTGTTGCTCCTTGAGGTGATACCCGTCCACAAATTTTTGAAGATTTTAGGAGCCCCTTTTAAAGATCCTTGAAATTTTAAAGATGACCATGTTTAGGTTTTGTATAGATCTGCTAGTACTATGTTTTTTAAGTTTTATCTCCCTCTTAAAATTTTAAAAAAATTTCACAAAGAATAGTTTTTTACTTTTTGACATAATTATCAACAAGTTCTATGTTGTCCATTTTCTAAAATAAAGTTCTTTTTATTTTTCAAATAGACTACCCATTTCAAGTCAGATTTTTGGCCGCTTCCTACACACTGTAATTTACATTTGTTTTGTTTTTGAATGATCTTAAATGAGTATGAAATAGTTTGAAACTTTCATAGATCTTGAATATGATCATGTCGGACGTCCAAGATTTTATTAGAAAATTTTAACGCATGTTTTGTTGGTAAAGTAAGTGATATAACCCTTATTAAACTTTTGATAATTATACCCTTTTCACAATTATGTACATTTTTATAAAACTCATTAACAATAAAATCATAAGCAAACTTTTCCTTTTATACGTTGTCAGAAACATAAGGATTTTCTTAAATATCACTCTCTTACTTTACATAATTATGTAAATATCCTCATAATTTATTTGTGGATCCTTACAACTAAGCTCAAACATGGTCAAATAGGATTAATGTTATTTTATTATGTAAGTAAATGAAAAGTGTTATTTCAACATACAAGGCAAATTAAAATCAAAAGTTAGGTCAAATTAGTTATAAAAGGTCAAATAAATGTGTTTAAATATACTATTTGAATTAGGCAAGTAATGATTCTCTCGTAATAGATGAGTCAAAAAAATGGTTTTATAGATGATAGATATTAAATATTTTCAAAATATAACAATAATAATTAAATAAATTATAAAAAATATTCCATAAGTCAAATATAGTGTTTCTCAGGATGTTCATACATAAAACATCATAAATTGGTCAAATAAGGTCTAGAGCCAAATGAGTTAAAGGAAGCAAAGATAACATAAATAGTCAAGATTGGTCAATAGTTCTCGATTATCTTCGTCATTAGGTTATCGTAATGAACTGGTCAACTCTTTCTTTTGAATTATCGACCCTTTAACATTAGAAAATAGTTCAAACCCATGATTTCAAGGGAATTCATAGTCCAATCTGATTCAATTCTCCTCTATACTTATCATTTTTTTGATAACATTGAAACAAAACCAAAAACCTTATATTAAGCTTGGATGAAGTTAGAGTTTCTCCCTCCCATCTAGCATCTTATTTATAGTGAATTATTGTTCTTCTAATCGCAATTATAGTGAATTATTGCTCTTCTAATCGCAAATAGAAACCAACTAGCTCCCATAGTCATGGTTTCCTAATCTAAGAACTTTGTTCTCGCTTTTCAAAGCAACTCACCTTAAACTTTGTAAATTAGACTTCTTAGACATCCAAATTAAGAAAAGTCTTTTCTTCGAAGTTATAGACTTTTGAGTCCTCTTTCAGAAATATATATAGTCTTGCTTCAATTCAAATTTTCTATAGGGAGTAATGTGTAAAATATCAAACTTACGTCAAGTGTATTTATGAACAATGATTGTACAATTTAATGGTCAGACTTCTAATTTAATTGGCCGAATTGGGCTTGTCTAAGTTATGTGAATTATGTACAGTAATACCTGCTACACATCATTGGAGTATAAACGGTTGCAACAACAAGTGTTTCCTTTTTATTGTTTCGTGGAGAAAACTTGGGGGAGGGGGAAGACCTTAAGATAGTTATCCGTACTGTCCCATTGTTGATCATATGGTTAAAAATTATTTAAAAAAATGATGGTCTATTTTTTTTGCTTTTCAAATTTTATCAATCATTCAATCTTTATGGATAACTCTTCTCACTTTGATTTCGGAAGAGTGTATATTAGAATAAGGGGTGTTTCGATTTGATAATTTTGTAAGACCTACTGACGGAATAAGAAGAATAAGCAATTCTTAGGTTTAAGGTGGAACGGCTTATTCTCCTTATTCTGATATAAATAATTCTGACACGATATAAACCATTTTATCCGTCAAACTAGAATTAACTTTATTCTAAAAATAAGAGGCCTTATTATGAAATTAGAGTTTCTCCCATCCCTTGAGTTTTTAGAAAATAACCCCAAAAAAAAAACGTATCCGCTGCAACCGAATTCAGCTGCCAGCGGATAATGCAGCAGTGCTTATGTGCAAAGTGCACGCACGATGTCAAAGTATTTATAACAACATGGGTGGGTCAAGAGTATACGTGTAGAAATAGGGTGATTTGGAGGGGGCTATAAACAAATCTTAATTCTATTAATATGCATTTGTAACTTTCTCCCATTCGAACTCTCTTGAGAAGGCTATGCTACATGTTGACTGCAAATCGGGTTAGCAGGAATCTGGATCTGACCCGATCCATCAAATTCTCCTTTTCCCTTTTCTTTTTTGTAAATAAAAATCTGATCAGGTTCACTTCACTCTTGGGATGCAAATTATCTCGTAAACTTGAATTCAAAAAAGCGTAATGTGTTGCGATGCCTATATATATACACTACAGTTTCAAGTGTTGATGGATCGAGATCCGATCACATGGGGTTGATGCAGCGGGCTTTAAAAGCAGCAATGTGCCCTGGCCTATGGGCATTGCACATGTTTCTACTCAAAAAAAAAATTGAGATCTTCTCAGTGTATTATTCGACAGAAGTGATGTAGTGCGGACAGGAGGAGAGGGACAGATATTACAAAAAAAAAATTTCACTGTTGGACTTCTGTCTAACAGTGCGTTGAGAGGATTTCCTTTCAAAATGAAAAAAAAACACATGTATTATGTCCTGGAGATGCCTGCCTTGATAGGAGAAGAGATCCTCTCAGTATATATTTGGATCGGAGTCTAGTAATATTGAGAGGAGGAGGATCTAAGTATTTGCCAATTTTGAAGATCACATAAAAAAATTTTCGTAATATTTGTCCCCCTCCTCCTCTCATCTTGATAGTACTGCCAGGGTGATAGTTGGTGACTGATGGCTCTCTGCTCTGTGCCTGTAGATGCCCATCTTGCCGATACCCTTTTTCACTTTTCTTTTTTTCACTTCTACCCGCAGAAGCATATTTGAAGAATGGAAGATCCGATCCCGATCCACGAAAAAGCCCATCGGATCCGGACATCTATAACAGGTTCGGTTTTGAGACTAGATCTTTTACAAATTGGATGGAAAATAACAATTAATGCTTTCCTATAATAAGTTCTTTTTCTAAGAAATATTGCATTACTTCCTGCACATGGTGCCGGATGGTACAAAAATACACAAGGTCATTTATGCTTTGTTATGGGCATAAGTCTAGCGTCAGATGCAGGAGGGTAAAGGGTGGTGTTTGGATCATTCGTACCATCTTTTGTAGTTTTGACTACATACCTTCGCTTGTTTGTAGAGTAAGGGAAGAACAAGATCCTTTATTCTCATAACATGACCAATTTTAATTTGATTGAATGAATTGATTATTACATATTAGAATTATTTATTTTTAAAATTAAGTGAATAAATAATTCCATTTTATACTTAAGAATTTGATATTTCGTTTTAAATTTCGTCCCTCTGTCTAAATAAAGCCTTCCTTCTTTTGGAATATATATAAGCAGTTAATTGTAGATTCCGAGCTGATAATTTGGCTAGACAGTCTTAAAGGAATAACATGTGTTGAACTCATTTCACAAAGAAGTTCTGTTGAACCATAGATGCCAATGAGAAAAATATATGTATAATAAATAAAGAAACTATAAGGACAAACATAAACTAAGCCCAGACGTACGGAAAGATGCGTACGTCTGGTTAATGCACGTCAATGTGGGGGACAAGATCCCCCACGTTGTGGTGCGGTGGCTCTCAGTTGTTTGAAGAGTACCAAGATCGTTGGCGAGTCATATGGTTGCCGCATGCCAGTGCTGTGTTGAGAAGAGCATCACCATGCATGACTCGAGAAGATGGAGTAGTACTCCCCCTGCTCCACTGCTCCTTTCGCTGCAATAACTACCCACTCCTCGCTTCCTTCAGACGCATCACTCAGCGTCACCTCCTCCTCACGATGGATCTGCACTTCCCCCGACCTGCCATCACATGCGTTGCCCGCATGATCACCATTGACGACGTCGCAGCCTTCGTCTCCATCACCTTCGTCATTGTTGTTTCCAGCGTCTTCATCATCATCACCCTCACTAGTACTACCAAGTTCGTCGTTGCAATCACCATAATAGCCGGCCTTGTACTCGCCATCATCATCATCATCTCCGTTGCTAGGACAGCCGTGGTGAAACTCCACACTCTTGTAATTATCCCCATCATCGCCGGGTTTCAAGCAAAGCTCCTCGGCATTGTCGTAAGCATCGCGACAGGAACGCCAATCGTCACCGTCCGCGTCCTCATCCCCACCGGCGTCCACACCTCCATCCATGACTTTATTCCCGTCAGTCTCATCTGCACCGGCATCGCCCTCGCCGTTGGGATCGAAGGCACCGAGATCTGACAAACTGGAAGCCGCCCGAGAGATCAGCTCGGCGGCAGCGACGAGCAGGAGGTACATTACTTTCCGGGAGACCGCGTAGAGGAGGATGGAGGCCACCTTCGTGAGCAAGCCCAGCATGTGCGTCGCCTCCAACGAGTGCCACTGGATGTCGACCAAGAGGACTAGCTCGGCACAAGAGCTCTGGCAGCAGCTGGATGGAAACTGGCCGCGGCAGCTTTCCTCTATCATCCTCGCCCTCTTGTCTTCCACAGCGTCCCAGACGGCGAAAGCAGCGTACAAGGCGGCGATGCAGAGGGAGAGAGGAAACGAGGGTACCGGGCCGGGGAGTATGTTCTCCGCGACGGCGATCAGGGTAGGGTAGAGCATGACGTCTAGGATGAGACCGATGGAGGCCATCAGGGCGGCGGCGGCGGCCATTAGTCTGGCGCTGCTTACTGGGAGGGCCATGGAGAAGGATCGCGAGAGAGAAGCAGCCGGTAGCCAGCGCCGTCGGCAACCCATGTTCGGCTATGTATCTACTAATTAATAATATTAAAGTAAAACCTCCGGTAATTATCCAAACGAGAGGAGACGTACGATAGGGACACGTCTCTTTCTCCCTCTCCTGGGAGTGTCTCTATCTGGCAGTTAACGTATACCCCGAGTCTTAAACGGGGTGGACACGTCTCAAACTGGCATGTTATAAGACTCACCCTTCACCTCTAACTCTATATCTACTAGTTAATCGCCTTTTAAATCAATATATTGACCAAAAAGAAATCCTTTTAAACCAATAAAACCTATCTATGTTTACTTATAGAAGCTAATTCGTGGTCGTTCGGTTCACTGTTGTGCCGGTTCACGCATATATGTTCCAACGGTTCACGGGTTCAAGTTTTTAGGCAGTTCAGCATTTATGCAGCTCGGGCCTAACAATATACACAAGGGTTCTTAAAACAATCTCTTTGCATTATAGCAGACACATGACTTGTATATTATATAAATACTCTTCAATAATGTGCACTCGGTACCTTCACCAGTGAGTCGTATGTAAGCTTATATTAAACCAACTAAGGGATTTTATATTTTAATATCCCTTATTAGTCCCTGTAATCTTAGTATGTCCTTAAAACCCTCCACAATCTATCAATAATTCTTAAAAGGTCCTGAAAGGTTGAGAGACTTTTTATGGATGTTTTAAACAATTATAGGGACTAATAAAAAATAAAAAAATAACATTGACTTAAGGAATATTGACAGATCATAGGGACTAATAAGTAACCTTGTACTATAGCTAGCTATAACAGTGTTCACATATTTTATACAAATACTCTTGATCTGTTGGTACAACAAAAGCTTATAAAAATCATAACATAGCATTTTTATAATTGACTATTTTTAATTATCATTAAAAGTATTTATATATATATATATAAGTATTTCATTGTTTGATAATATCATAATATTTGCACCTTCTAACACATACTCTTATTTAGCTAAGTTTGTCTCTTAACAAATGTCCTTAATCAAAATTTAAATGTTAATGAAGCAATATGCCATTGAGGATGTAAAAAAAATGTCATTAAGGATGTAAACAGGAAGGAATTAGAGTCAAATTATATTGTTGTTAGCTTTCTATTATGAAAAAGAATATTCTTCTCATGTTTATTCCAACAAAATTGGAGTAGAGTGTTTTTTCTTAAACATTGAAATAAAAAATAAATTTTTTTAATTATCAAAAAATATTAAGTCGTTGCAAAATTGACCTACAACTTATGTAATACACTTTCAAAAAGGCGTTTAATACGTTAATATTTTTTAATGCCATTAAAATAACTTATAATCTATTAAACAATTAATAAGAAGTTCTCATATTTCAGTTATTATTTATAAATGATAATAAAATTTAAAAATACAATTGGTATGCGAAGTTAGCATTTTCCATTTTCAATTCTAGGAAGTTATCAAAGTATTGATTATTTGATTCCGATGACTATACAGAGAGGATTTTGCATCTAATAAATTCAATTTTTGCGAATAAAATGGAGAAACAGTCAAGACAATTTATTATCGTCGTTGGGTCAAGGATTCATCAGACCTTGATCTCATGGCCAGAACCTTCCCACGCCACAAAAGCCTCTTCGCCGCTCCCTGCGAAGAAAACACTAGGTCAGAGGAGACCCTGGTTCCGATACCGGAGAGCCCCCTCCGATGCCTAAGTCAGGACTGAATATAGGCGAATAGTTTCAGAGGGTTTTTGGGGATCGCTCTGGACATACCTTCTGAGGTTATCAGAGGGTCCTTTTTATAATTGAGGATTGAGAGTCCGCGGGCAAGACGTAATGGAGTAGGCTCGATCCCGATCCCAGGCCGGACAGGATTCCGAGGATTTTGGCTTCCTTATTTGGTGTAGGTTTTCTTCCCTAGAGAATCGGAGAGGGATTAGGAAAGGACTTTACTATGGGGATTGGAACACCACAAGCCCCCTAGAGTCCGTTACGGATTCAAATGAGCCTCTAGCGGGAACGGGTTCATAATACTTAAGAGAAGGTCTAGTGGATTCCAAGGGTGTCTTAGGCGCTTCATAATGGGCCGGCCCACTCAGCCGATGGGCCGAACCAAATTTGGCCCTTTCACTAGCCCCCCGCTCCGAGGGGTAGTGTACGGCCTTCGGAGCAGTCGAGTGCCAAGTGGGCTGGCAAATGTAAACATGAGCAAGAAACACTCCGCCTCTTCGTACGAGGGCGGGAGGTCATGATTCGAAAAGGACACGTGTCATATCCCAGAATGAGCGCCGATTCGACGCCTGCGTCCGCTCGAGGTGAACGTCTTTTCACCAACCGGGGGAGGCGAAGAGCTCCCTCCAAATCAGATGTTTCCAGTGATCGCCAGGAAATGATATTTCCTATCCCTCAGGCCTGAGAGAGCAAGCTCTTCAGGCAATAGTTCGTAAACACCGTTGTTCGGGCCTGCTCTCTTCTTTCCAATTCCTCTATGTTTTTCTGTCGTTCGTCTCTCGATGAGTCGCCGCGCAGTGCTGCCACCAAGAGATGTGTTTTATGCTAGGTTGGTCGAGGTTGAACGGGAGGCGATGCAGCCTTCCACTTGCTCAGAGGGCCATCTAGAGGAGATATGTGCTAAGTTTAGGATCCCAGCAGAATATCAGCTGAGCGTTCCGTAGTCCGGAGAACGTATTTTCAGTAGAAGGATGGGATCGTTCATGGCTTACAAAGCCATGTTTGATGTGGGTTTCCATTTGCCAGTCGCTGCGTATGTGGAGCAGTTACTCAATCATCTTTAGTTAGGGCTGGGATAGATTATGCCCAACTCCTGGCGCCTTATAATGGCATTCTTCACACGGGTGAAGGAGCTCAGGTGTGCTAAATCTGTCACCGGCGATGTTGCAACTTGCCTTCTAGCCAAAGAGGGGGGCAAAGGCAGGCAATCGATGGTTTGTTCAACACGAGGCCCAAGGAAAAGCTCTATGTTTCCTCGCCAAATTCAGCAAAATAGCCCACCGGAAGGACTGTTACTTCTGGGCTCTAAGCGGAAAGGGGGATGTTGGCAGTTTTCTGTCGTTTTTAGGGACATCACTAGCAGTCCCTCTCTTGACCCTTCGCCGCCACCGATCCCTCCGGAGGATGCTGAGAAGGTGGCGGCTCTTCGGGATGATCTTTTGGTAGACATCAGCGAGGTAGTAACGGAGAGCCAAGTAGAGTTGGCAGGCTTGAGTGGCTTGCCGCCCCAGGTATGTACTTAACCCACACCACTCTATAGTCTTTTCTCTCACGGGATACTTGGTAATTCTGCTTTTGCTTCAGACATCGCCACCTGACCTCCTCTGCACGTGAGATGGGAGGCTTCTGCCACAGCATCACACCAGGACCTTGGTAGGGCTTTGGAGGTGACTATAGCCGAGGGCGGTGCGGTACGCGAGTTCATACGTCTGGACATGGAGAGGCGCTCCAAGAGGAGAGGTGATCAGGTAGTCTCGACTACCTCCGACCCCATTTTGTACCCTGAATCCCTAGGGCCAGGCTATGAAAAGGTGCATATAGCGGGAGCCTACCCAGAGGAGCTGCGATGGTGTTGGAGAGAAAGGAAACAGGACGTAGCCACTTTCCTGGCGGGGTCTCAAGCGGACCCCAAGTCGCAGAGGGATCCCCCGAATCCCGACTTCCTCTGGAACAGGTTTTTCAGGGGAGGATAGCCTCACTAGACGAGGCGGCGAGCGGACCAGACGAGGCGGGGTCGCACGCGTCAGGGGCTTCGGTGTCAGTGTCAAGCTAGGAAGAGGAAAGCGGTGAAGGCATTGTCAACGTCATCAAGGGCAACGGAGAGAGTGCCGGTAAGGACGCCGAGGGGGCGGGAGCGACGGCGGTGGAATCTTCTCTGGAATCAGTTGCGCGTTCCCCGTCGGAGGAGGAAACGGAATCCCCGGGACCCCCACCGTTGAAGAGGATTAGCTATGGCACTCGTCCAATAGGTACATTACTTCTCTCAGCATCTATTTGCTGGACCATTATACTTCTTCCAGACTTCGTAATTGGGTTCCTTTTATCCTTGTTTTCTGTAGTAGCGATCGGCAGAGAGCTCGAGGTGAGGTGAATCGGACTCTCGGCAATGGGGTCTGAGGGATCGATAAGTGTTGGTGAAGAAGCAGTAGATGTCGCCGTGAAACCAGCAGGTGTTGTTGAAGGCCCAGTGGATGCCAAGGAGAGTCTAGTAGCGGGTGTGATCGGGCCAACTGTCCTTTCTCTCGGGGAGTCGGTTGCACAGGAGACCGAACCTCGGGAGGCGGAAACGGTAGTGAGGGATCTGGCGAGTCCCCGAGTCAAGGTGGACTCCCGACATACTTCCTTGGCCGTTGAATACAAAGGGGACCCCCTCTCCCTAGTCACCACGGTCGAGGTGCTAGCGGTGGATTTCCATCTAGAACGGCTTCGACAACTCTGAGTACCCAAATTGGCCCGGTCGGTGGGCTTACCTTCGCCTAGGAGGCCGAGGTTATTTTCTGAAGGGCCCTCCCTTCCTGGAGGGACTCCAGCTGCAGATACCTCGGCCCTCGACGTCAGGGAGGGATCGGCTGTGGAGATGACGCCAAGAGCCCATCCGAGTTTTGCCTACAGTACCTCTTCTACAGGGGACGCTGCCGATGACGCTGGTCACGCCAATACTCTTGCATTTCTGGCTCAGTTCGACCTTCATTGGGCGGCCTTGCGTGATCTCTGGGGGAAGGAGGCCTGCTTGTCAGAGACCTTGCAATGGGAGCTTTCAAACTCCTGTGGAGATTGTTCGTCTTCGCGGTAGCCTGTCCGAGGCCGAGTCTTCAACGGCGCAGATGGGGGAGGATCTGGCAGATCTCTGTTAGGAGCTAGTCACCGCTCGCTAGGAAATTGAGGCTACTCGTGAGGAAGGTCGCGTTGCCGGGGTCGTGAATTTCAAGGCTTCGGAGGAGTTTCGCCAAGAGCTGGAAAGATACGCTCGTCAAATCTGTATTAGGAGTTCATCCCTTGCCTACCGAAAGGGGTACGAGAGGGGGGTTGCAGATGTTGAAAATGCTAAGGGAGCCCGATCGGATGATCCCTCTGGTGAAGTGTTGAGAGGGGTGACGTGGCTTAGTGATAGTAGTGCTTTTTGCTTTAGTTATCTTTTTCAGCTTATTGGAGCCCTCTTTTGTAACTCTTGGTGACGGTTTTGACCAGTCAAATAATAAAGAATATGAAAAGTTGCATGAGTATTAGTATTTGACCGTACGTCTTCGTATTTGGCCGCTTGGGTTATCTAATTTTTGACTAGTTAAGGGCAACTTGATTGTTCCGTATCTGTTGTTGCAGCGTTGGTAAGGCGTGTTGGGTTCTCGCGGTTTCTTCAGATCTCCCACGCAGCGAAAATAAAAATAAAATGGAGATCTGTTCCCGTTTCGAAAAATCTAAAACAATAATCGGATTATTGAATTCTTACCGCGTGCGGATTCAAATCCGCAACCGTTCGGTTCCATCGGTGTGACACCGCAAGTCGCACAAGCGCCTGGCCTCTAGCGGAGTCTACGTAATCCTCCTGGCGATGGATATCCTCATGTTCCTCGTTCTTTGCAGCCCAATAAACCTCTGTCATTAGCCGTAACGATCACCGCAACGCGCAGACGATTTCCCGTCGAATAGGAGTCGGAGAAGCGGCAGAGTAGACCCGGGGATCCAGATTCGTCTTGGGCGCTAGGGAGAGAGAGGAAGAGAGGTGGGGGAGGCTAGGGTTAGCAGCTACCTAGCAGCTACCTGGCCTGCTCAGCCCGTTCGTTACATTTTATATTAACCGCGTGGTTTTTCATAAAAAACCCTAGTTTATATAAAACCCACTTATTTATCCATCGCCTTGAGAATCATTTGCGTGCGACCCTCTAAGCCCAATAACCAGTCCGGTTAATGGCCCAATAAGCCCAATGACTCCTCACTAGCCTGATTAATCAATTAATAAGTCATATTAATTAATTAATCAATCGAATCAATGTTGCACATCAAACTTAATTGGGCCTCCGATCACGTTGGGTGCCAAACAACACCGCGTGAACCCGAAAGGTATTGGGGTTAAGTAACCCACTTTTGGAACCTTTCCGTCGACAGTTACCGTGTGGATATAGTCCTTCATTCGTTTAATGCTCTCGAGTCAACTCAAGGTATGGTGTACTGTCAAACCCTAACCGGTCGACTCACTTGGATCGGATACTGTCAAATAATATTGGAAAACTCTTTTCCCGATATTATCGTCCGCCCAGGCCAGGGACTACCGTGCATCCTTCCTAGAGTATTCTCTCTCTAAGTACTGAGAGCGAATGATTCCTTATTGACACTTAATTCCCTTCGACGGTATTCTGCTGTACCTGATCCTTGGCTGTTTAGAATCCCGTGGTTAGTGATTCATAAACCAAAGTCAAAGCACATAAGTCCACCGACAAGGTGTCCTTAGTGTCTCAGGTCCGAGGACCATCCACGCAACTGCGACAATAGAATCAAGCTGGTTGACAGTAAGGTACTATACCATCCAGCGATTCAGTAGGATCAGTTCAGTGAACTCATTCTCTAATGAGCACCTACATATTTGCCTTAATGTCTCCACACAAGTGACTATGAGATCAGTCACCCTCATCTTATGAGCGGGAGTAATCTATACTAGTCTATCCGGATATCCGATGTCCTTCTTGGATATCCTTCGACTAGGAACTATTAAGAATATGTGTGTTTAAGTGATCAGTCTCACTGGTACGATCTCATCATAATTTGATCACTATCGCACATATTCACGGATTCATTATGAGACGATAATAATACAAATTATACATAATGAATATAATGCCATTTTATTATTAAATGAACGAGATAACAAAGTCATATTGGCTTGCAGGCCACCTAAGACTAACAAGGTGCCCCGCCTTAACTGTAGTGGCATTAAAAAGCCTGGGGCACTTGGTTTGCACCCTATAAATGGGGAGGCAGAGGGAACTGGTCATTCCCCATTGTTCTCCTCCCTCTTTCTATATATTTTTTGGCCTCGAATCTCCTTTGAGATGGCTCCCAACTACGCAAACGGTGTGGCTTATGATCTAGCTGCCCTTGCAGCATCTACGATCACCGAAGGCGACCTGATTAGGATTAGGGAACGGTTTGGGATACCTAATGAGTTTGGTTTGCGAGTGCCTGTGGAGGAGGACCGTCTATACTATGGCACCTCCTACTCTTTCATGGCGACTGAGGCCATATTTAAGGCCGAGTTTCGCCTGCCTATCTCGCCTTTTGTCGTGGATCTGCTACGGCTATTCTCTGTTGCGCCTTCCCAGATCGTGCCGAACTCTTGGCGTCTAGCCATCACCTTTATCGCCCAGGTGTATGCTTTTGAGCGTACTGGGCCTCTAGTCGATGTGTTCTATCATCTCCTCTACGTCTGCCACTGCCCGATCCCTGGTGCCCGTGGCTTCCACCAGTTCCTGGGCGGCAGAGAGCGCTGCCCTTTTGTCGTTTCCTCCAACTTTCCTCCGCAAGGTTGGAAGGACGCCTTTTTCTGGGTCGACTGTCCGACCTGGAAGGAGTGGCCTTTCCCAAGGATGTGGCGGGATCTTGCTGAAGACCCTGTACCTAATGGGTTCCGGGAGGGGCTCTCTGAGGCCGGCGCTAGGCTGGTGCTGGATCTTTAGGAGCAAGGTCCCCATGAAGTAGACCTCGTGGTATATGATGCCATATTGCAAGTTACTAGCTCTCTCCTTCATTGCGCCTCCCCAACGAGCCACCTCCTACTGTTAGGGGAGGCCATGGTAGGGGAAGAAGTAGAGGTGGCCGACGAGTAGGGAGGCAATAGAGGGGGTCGACGAGCAGGGAGGCAGTAGAGGGGGAGGTAGAGGTTCGTGGCGAACACAACCTACATGACAGTCTTACAAACCTCTGCCATAGTGAACCTTATCCGCTCCAGGTGGTTGTCGGCAGTGTCCGTTTGCATTGGTCGCGCCTTAGTTTACTTCTGAGGCATTTGTCGTAGCGAATGGGTGGCTCAGTGATGAAACCTTCTTCGAACGTTTGTAGCTTTGCTTGATCTCAGGAATGTAATACGAACTTTGTAATCCCAATTTTATGAATGAAACGCACTAGTTTTTGTAATTCCACGCTGTTACGATCTCTCTCCTTCTCCCCCCGAACAGAAAGGCAAAACCAGTAGCTACTGGTTTGGGTTGAGTCGATGCTTCATGGTTGAATCATACGTTTTCTCCGTGGTTCGAGCCAACAGAGGTAGTCGAATGAGTTTTATCCCTTCTGCGGGTGGGGAGCCCTTTCTCTGTGGTACGGACTAATAAAGGTAGTATAACGAGTTTTATCTCTTCTTCAGGTGGGGAGCTTTCTCTGTGGTTCGAACCGACAGAGGTAATAGAATGAGTTTTATCCCTTCTTCGGGTGGGAAGCCCCTTCTCTGTGGTTCGGACCGACAGAGGTAGTAGATTGAGTTTTATCCCTTCTTCGGGTAGGGAGCCCATTCTCTGTGGTTTGGACCGACAGAGGTAGTAGAACAAGTTTTATCCCTTCTTTGGGTGGGGAGCCCCTGCTCTGTGGTTCGTACTGACAGAGGTAGTATAATGAGTTTAATCCCTTCTTCGAATGGGGAGCCCCTTCTCTGTAGTTCGAACCGACAGAGGTAGTCTAAAATTATGCTACACCACGGTTTGTTAAAGCTAGATAGTTTCAGAAAAAGTATGAGGCAAAATGAGCTTTTATTAATCAATAATTATCTAACTAAAAAAAGGGCATAAATGCTCCGCATTCCACTTATTCTCTATTAGCCGACCGTCCAGGCGAGCTAGCTTGTATGCTCTGTTCCCATAGCTTTTATCAATTTTGTATGGGCCTTCCCAGTTGGGCGCTAGCTTTCTCCCTGCTTCGACTGGTCGAGACGCTTGCATGATCCGTAGAACCAAGTCTCTAGGGTGGAAAGTTCTCGGCTGCACTTTGGAGTTGTACCAACGTGCAATTGTTCACTAGTAGTTGATCGCCCGGACCCGAGCTGCTTCCCTTGCTTCTTCAATGAGGTCAAGGTTCTCGCACAACTTCTGGTTGTTAGTGGCTTCTTTGAATTCTCCTTACCTGGTGGCTAGCAGGCCGATCTCTAGAGGAATCAGAGCATCAGAACCGTAAGCCAGGTGGTACGGGGTTTCCCCCGTGGCTATTCCGGCTATGGTTTGGAAGGACCACAAAATTCTCAGTAGTGCTTCCAACCAGCTTCCTCCTTTAAGAAGGTGAGTTTTGATACCCTTCATGATAGTTCTGTTGGCATTCTTTACGAGTCTGTTGGCTTGTGGGTGTGCTACCGAGGAAAACTTGTGTTGTATGCTGAAATATTTATAGCGGCCGGCAAACTAATGACTGGTGAATTGATGACCATTGTTTGTTACCAGCACCTTTAGGATGCCGAACCTGTAAATAACATTATGTAAAAAGAATTTCCATATCGTATCATCTCTGATATTGGCTAGAGCCTCCGCTTCTGGCCATTTAGTGAAGTAGTCGATGGCCACCACTACAAATTGTCGTTGGCTGGTCGTTCTAGGAAATAGTCCCAGAATATCAACTCCGCACATGGCGAACAGGCAAGGCTCAGCAATATTCTGCAGCTCATTCGCTGGTATCCTGGGGAGAGGGCATTGATCTGGCAGCCGAGGCACCTTTTGGTGTACTCTGTACAATCCTGGACGAGGGTCGGCCACCAGTATCCATGGTGGAGAAGGGTGCGTGTTGAAGTGTGCGGCCCGACGTGGCTGCCAAATATCCCTTCTTGGACCTCTGCAATGGCTCAGGATGCTTCATTCGGCGCCAAGCAATGAAGAAAGGGAGCGATTGCAGATCTCCAGTAGAGATTTTCCCCGATCATTGTGAACTTAGGTGCTTGGTACCTGATCCTTCTTGCGTCAGTTCGGTCTATGGATAGACTACCACTTTTAAGATACTCCACTATAGGAGTCATCCATATTTCTTCTTGATCAATCTAGGAGATCTCCGAAGGATCAGTAGGGTGAATGGCAGGCTTCAGTAGCTCTTCGACAAAGATTGACCGTCCGATCGTTTCGGAAGAGGAGGCCAGTTTGGCCAACTCATCCGCTCTCTGGTTCTGCTCTCTTGGTATATAAAGAATTTCAAATCCTTAGAGGGATGAGATCAACTGAAGGACCATGTCCTTATACTTCCTCATATAAAGCTCCTTGGCCTCGTATTCCCCTTTGACTTGCTTCACCAGCAGTAAGGAATCTGAATAAGCCTGAATTTGTGTTTCCCCCAACCGCTTTGCCATTCGAATCCCTAAAATAAGGGCTTCGTACTCCGCCTCATTATTTGTGGCCAGGAATTGAAATTTTAACGAGAACTGGAGGTCGTTTGCCTCTCGAGAACCAAGAGGGACCAAGATAAAACCAGCTCCATAGCCCATGGCTCGGGCCGATCCATCGGTGAAGATCTTCCAAGTGGATCCTCAATTGAACCCACTACTCAGTTCTTCTGCCAGGAGCATATACTCGGCCACGAAGTCGGCAAGGGCTTGCGCCTTAATAGCCGTCCTGGGCCGATAGGTGATCTCGAACTCTGATAGTTCGATTGCCCATTTGATCATCCGGCCAAAAGCGTCCAGTCGCTGCAACAACTGCCGAAGTGGCCTATCGGTGACGACCTCTATCAAGTGAGCTTGAAAGTAGGGACATGATAGCCAATGATTATGTCGTTAAAAACCCAAGCTAACAATCATATTTTAATCGGCTCATGTAAACTAATTTTAACAATAGCAATGGTGAGTCCAAGTCGATCCACAGGGAAATAAGATTTTAATTTTGAAAACCTTGTGATTCTTAGTTATCTAAAAACATGTGAGAATTTGAGTGAACTAATTAATTAACTATTTAAACTATGATCCAACTAACTCGAATGGCTAAGAATTGAAAATCTAACTAAATAATTAGTTTATGAACAGAACAAACAACACCATTAGAGGAGAGAAATCTGATTTAATGTTATTGTCACTAATTTAAGAAACAAGAAACAAAAATACACAATGTTTTAAATTTGACACTTCCAACAGAATTAAAGAATTAAACAAAACCTATTCTAATAACCCAATCCTAAAAAAAAATCTAACTAATAATGAATAAGTAAGCAAAGGGCTATCCTGTGGGCTTGGATGCAGCAGCAAAGGTGCGGCGGCGCGTTGGACCGGCAGGGGGTACGTGGCAGGCGAGCACTGGCAGTGGCGTATTGAACCGGGCCTGGTGCACGGCAGGCGAGGCGTTGACGGGGTGCGGGCGCTGCAGGCGAGGCGTGGCGCTACAGGCGAGGCATGGCGGCGCGAGGCGCGCAGGGCACTGCAGGCGAGGCGTGGTGCTACAGGCGAGGCATGGCGGCGCGAGGCGCGCAGGGCACTGCAGGCGAGGCGCACAGGGCACGGGCGACGATGCCCGGCCCGGCGAATCACGCGGTGCTGCCGCGTGGCAAGGCGGCGGCGGCTGGCGAGCGGGGCGCGGCGAGTGCAGGCACGGGCGACGAGGGAGTGGCGGTCTAATCCGCTCCTTCCGCCACGTGGCTCCGTCGGGCACGCCGGACAGGGCTGCTGTGAGAGAGAGAAGAAGAGAGGAGGAGAAAAGAAAGAGAGAGAAGGAGGATGCGGGAGAGAGGGAGGCACAGAGAGAGCGAGACCTGACAGAGAGAGAGGAAAAGGTGGAAAGAGAGGGAGACCTGACAGAGAGAGAGGAAAAGGTGGAGAGAGAGGGGGGCAACTGAGAGAGGGTAAACAGAGAGAGAGTAAACAGAGAAAGAGAAAAAGTAAAGGAGAGAGAGACTGCGGGGGAGAGAAAGTAAGGGAGAGAATTCGGGGAAGAAGAAAACAGAGAGAGAAAAAAGCTCCCTGAGGAGAAGAGGGGGGATCCTTTTAAAGGAAAGAGAAGGAAGGATGTTTTAAAATAAGGAAAGTGAGAGAAAGGAAGGCGGCTGACCCCTTAAATTAGGGTTTCTTGGGTAAAGGGTTAGGGTAACCCTAATATGAGGGCTAAATGACCAGTTTGCCCCTACGTCTTTTATTTTTCCAAAAAGATGGGCGATTCTGCTGAGATTTGAACCCCAGACCTCCTACAAGCCCGCAGAGACTTAACCATTACACCACAGCTTCCTTCATGCCCTGTTCACATAAAATAAATTCAAATTAGCATATTTTTATAAAAGTCATCACATTTATTTATTTCATCTCGGTTTTTGTCAAAAAACTGCAAACACGCTATACTCCATTAATCACATGAAATGACGATGTTTTTAAGTCGGAATTTGACGAAATTGGTACCGTTGGAATTGGTACGAAATTATCTATCATTTCATGCTATTTTACAGATAAAAACTTGAGTATGATGCGTATGATTGCCCTTAAATGATCAATTTAATAATTTATCACACCCCCCAACTTACTCATTGCTAGTTCCTTAGCAATGCAAATAAGTAAAAATTAGGACAAACAATGAATTATCATGCTTCACTTGTAGTATCTATCACAAACAATTTAAGTGGTAGCCAATTGGTTAAGCTAAAGTTTTCATATCCCACAATATTTTGATTCGCGACAAGTTATTGTGCATGAAAATTGGCACGCTTAGAACTCATTTCTGACCTTTCTGGTATATTCTTGCCTTTACTACCCTTTAGATAAGACTATCTGGGGAAGAGAAGAGAATAAAAGATTTCCCGATCAGTCAGCGAGGACCGTTTTTCAGCTCCCGCCCCGACTCAGCACTTTTCACGACTTGGTCATATTTCTGGTACGATGGACTTTTTAGCACGACTTTTTCATTTAATTGTACTTTTGCCTTTGAGAGTGCGTACTTTTTGCCACTCTCTTTGAATTGCCTGAGGGGAGGTGCGTACTTTTTGCCACCTACCTTTCTTTAGCTCTTTTAACACCTTCTATTGCCTTTAGTGTTTACAGCTGTCCATTTTAAATGACCGCCTCTTTTAGAGTGCTGAGTGGGACAGTCACCTATTACGAATCCTAACACATTCCTTTCGTTCAACCCAAAAAATTAGAATAAGTAGTCTTATCCTTAAGGTTAATTCTAGTAAGTCTATACTTTTAAGATCTTTCATTTATTCTAAGTTGCCATGTGTGTGTGAAAATTATCCTGCCGTAGATTTTTCTGAAGTGGGATATTTAAACTTTGAAGGCTCTTTAACTAATGTGACAAACAAAAAACTGATTTGTTTAAGATTTACTTAATGAAATATGATTTCATGCAATTTTCATAGGATGTGAAAAGAAGTTTTTGAAAGAAATTTTAAAATTTTGACCATTTTTCAGTGAAATATATCAGTTTTCTTCAATGCATATCAAATTGATTGTCCCACCCCCCAACTTGATTGACATTGTCCTCAATGGCAGAAAAGATATGAAAAACATGCCAGTCATAAGAGATTTGTGAAGGAGAGAAACAACCTGTGATGAAGAGGATGCGACTTACCAAAGGCGACTGCTGCTCAGGGACCTAAAAATCAAAAGAAATACAAAAGCTGAATTAAAATATTGGGTTGCCTCCCAAGAAACGCTAAGTTTATCATCTTCAGCCAGACGGAAGTTCAGTTATTGTGGATCACTCAGTTCGATGGATTCAGGTGGCTCATTTTGAAGATTTTAAATAAATGGTTTCAACCGTTGACCATTAACGGTGAAAGTGTTCCTACTCTTGGGATTCAAAATTTTAACAACACCATGATCGAAGGCTTTAACGACCACGAATGGTCCATCCCATCTGGATTTCAGTTTTCCTGGAAATAGGCGGAGTCTAAAGTTAAATAGCCAAACTTTCTGATTTGGGAGAAAGGATTTTCTCACAATATGTTTATCATGGAAAGCTTTAGTTTTGGCTTTATAAATCTTTGAATTTTCATAGGCCTCGTTGCGCAACTCTTCTAGCTCACTCAGTTGTAAGGTTCGGTGAGCACCAGCTTGGGCTAGGTCCAGATTGACTTGTTTAATGACCCAATAAGCCTTATGTTCCAATTCCACCAGAAGGTGGCACGCTTTTCTAAAAACCAGGCGATAAGGAGACATGCCAATAGGAGTTTTGTAAGCCGTCCGATAGGCCCATAAGGCATTATCCAATCTTTCAGACCAATCTTTTCTATTAGACCATCACTTATGATAGCTTTAGGCCACCCGAACCATAAAAAGATATTCTTCTGAACGAATTTAATGACCACTTTATGATCATTGGTTCGAGTGGCTGCTACTTCAATCCACTTAGAGACATAATCCACCGCTACCAGGATATATGTATGTCCAAAAGAAGGTGGAAAAGGTCCCATAAAGTCAATTCCCCAAACATCAAAAACTTCAACCACCAAGATTGGGTTGAGTGGCATCATATCCCTTTTCGCCATATTTCCTACAGCCTGACATCGGAGGCAAGTTTTGCTAAACTCATGGGCATCTTTGAAAAGTGTGGGCCAGATAAAACCACTTTGCAGGACCTTGGCTGCAGTTTTCTTTCCTGAGAAATGGCCCCCACAAGCCAGATTATGGCAGAAGTTGAGAACACTCTGTTGTTCTTCTTCAGGAACGCATCGCCTAATGATTTGATCAGGACAAAATTTGAATAGTTCCGGATCCTCTCAAAAATAATACTTCTCCTGGGAAAAGAATTTGTTCTTCTCACTTTTAGTCCATCCTTCCGGAAGCTGATTAGTCACCTTGTAATTGACAATATGAGTGCAACAGTGTGAGAAATAGCCAGCATATGCTCATCAGGAAATGAATCAGTTATTGGTGCACTCTCGGAAATCAGAATTCAGGATAGGTGGTCAGCTACCACATTCTCAGAACCCTTCTTATCCCGAATATCCAAATCAAATTCCTGAAGGAATAAGATCCATCTAATAAGTCTAGGCTTTGCATCCTTCTTGGTCAAAAGGTATTTCAGAGCTGAGTGATCATAATAGATTATGACTTTTGCCCCTAAAAGATATGATCTGAATTTTTCTAGGGCAAAAACTACAGCTAATAATTCCTTTTCTATGGTGTTATAGTTCATTTGAGCATCTGCAAGGGTGCGACTTGCATAATAGATCACCACGGGACACTTGTTGATTCTTTGTCCCAAAACCGCACCGAGAGCATAATTAGATGCATCACACATGATTTCGAAGGGCAAAGACCATTCTGGAGATTGAAGAATCGGAGCTTTGGTCAAAGATTCCTTCAGAGAATTGAATGCCTTGATACAAGATTCATCCATTTGGAAAGGAACATCCTTAGCTAGGAGAAGAGTCAGAGGCCGGGCAATTTGAGAGAAATTGTGGATAAACCGGCGATAGAAACCGGCATGGCCAAGGAATGAACGGATCTGTCTGACCGAGGTGGGAGGAGGAAGATTAGATATGAGGTCGATCTTACCTTTATCTACCTCTATCCCCCTTTCAGACACAATGTGGCCTAAAACAATGCCCTCTCGAACCATAAAATGGCTCTTTTCCCAGCTAAGTATCAGATTGGTGTCTATGCATCTTGCTAGCACCTATTTAAGATTTTTCAGGCAATTTTCAAAAGAATCCCCGAAGATTGAGAAATCATCCATAAAAACTTCGAGGAATTCTCCCATCATATCGGAGAATATAGCCATCATACACTGTTGAAATGTGGCTGGTGCGTTGCATGATCCAAATGGCATTCTTCTAAAAGCAAACGTGCCATAAGGGCACGTAAAGGTGGTTTTTTCTTGATCTTCCGGGTAAATAGCCACTTGATTGTACCCGGAGTACCCATCTAAGAAGCAAAAGTACTTCTGGCCCGATAACTTTTCCAGAATCTGATCCATGAATGGGAGTGGAAAGTGATCCTTCTTAGTCATGAGATTCAGCTTTCGGTAATCAATGCACACTCACCATCCCGTGGTGAGCCTGGTGGGTACCTCTTCCCCATGATCATTCTTGATAACCGTTAATCAAGATTTCTTGGGTACCACTTAGGTTGAGCTGACCCATTTACTATCCGATATGAGGTAAATGATACCCGCATCCAGCCATTTCACAACTTCCTTCTTCACCACTTCTTTCATATTGGGATTAAGCCGCCTTTGCATCTTCTGACTGGGCTTAGAATTCTCTTCCATATAAATATGATGCATGCAAATAGACGGGCTAATTCCCTTTAAATCGGCCACCGACCATCCAATGGCACCCTTGTGGTCTTTGAGGACCTCGGTTAATTGGGCCTCCTGCGGCGATGTGAGATTTGCCGCAATGATGACCGGGAGAATTTGGTCCGGGCCCAAGAAGATATACTTGAGAGACTCAGGTAATGGCTTGAGTTCAAGCTCAGGAGGGTCCTCTAAGGATGGCAAAGTGGGCTCAGATTGTAAGGCTGGTAAAGGTTCAACCTTGGGCCAAGATGTTAACGGGCTCGGAGAATCTTTTAAGGTATTGGCTTCCTCCAACATGTCATGTGGGAACATCTCATTTTCTTCAACCAGATTATCCAAGATATCAATAGTACGGCATTCTTCTTCGTGATCTGGATATTAAGATGCTTTGAAGACATTAATCTTGACTTTTTGACCCCCAAAGGATATGTCCATCATGCCAGTTTCACAATTTATATTAGCTTTGGCAGTAGCTAAGAATGGACGACCTAGGATGATCAGGGTGTGAATGAGTTCCTCAGATAATGCCATATCCAGAATAAGAAAATCCACGGGAAAATAACAATCATGAACCTTCACAATAACATCCTCAATTAATCCCCGTAGAGTTTTCACAAACCTATCAGCCAACTGCAAGATGATGGGTGTGGGTTTTAATTCCCCAATATCAAATTTCTCATAAATGGCTGTTGGCAAGAGGTTCACACTAGCACCTAAATCCAATAAAGCTCTATCAAATGTAACACCACCTAAGTCACATGAGATCAAAGGTGCTCCAGGATCCTTCAACTTCTTGGGAAGATGATTCATCACAATCGCACTTACATCTTCTAAAAGCCGAACCTTTTCGGGTACCATTCTAGATTCTCTTCGTGGAGTACATAATTCCTTGAGAAACTTAGCATAAGCTGGCACATGCTTGATGGCATCGAGGAGTGGAATATTAATATGGACTTGTTTGAATAAATCCAACAACTCCTCATTCTGGGCCAGTTTCTTTCTGGCATTGGGCTTAGCTAACAAAGCATTTGGAAATGGCACCCTAGGTTGATAAGAACTTGGGCCTTCATCTATCTTCCCTTTTCCTTTCGGATCCTCCTCCAACTTCTCCATGTTGGGTTCAGCCTCACTCTCACTTTTAATTTCATGAGGCCCATCAGTGGAACCTTCGGCTAAGTCTCCATCTATATGTAGGTTTTCTAAACTTTTCCCACTCCTAAGGGCTGAAATGACTTTAGCATTCTCAAATTGCGGCCCTTTAGGTTGTGGTAACAGGCCAAGCTGAGGTAAAAGGCCCGATTGCTGTGAAAACCCTGGAGGTTGATTCCTTTGATTGGCAATGGGTTGACTAAGAAGTTGGCCCACTTCTCTTCTCATTGTAGCTTCAGCTAGTTGCCCCATTTGACTTTCCAACTTAGAGATGGATTGCTGCTGGGTCAAAATCAGCTGTTGGAGTTGAGTGCATTTATCATCAAAGTTGGGCTGAAGAGGTTGTTGGTAAGTGGGTGGAGGATGGTATTGGGTTGGTTGTCCATATTGGAATGAGTGGTAGTGGGCTGGTTGACCTGATTGGAATGATTGATAGTGGGCCGGTTGAGAGAATTGGACCTGAGATCCCCTTGCCTGAACATTTCCGTAGAAATTAGATTGATGTTGAAATGAATTTGGTGGCTTTTGGGCCTGATGCATGGGAGGATTGGACATTGGTAATGGGGCCTGTTGATTCTTCCAAGAGAAATTAGGGTGGTTTCTCCAGCCAGGATTGTAAGTATTTGAGAATGGATTATTATTAGGCCTGGCGAATCCCTGGGCAGCTTGAACTTGTTCCTGAATGAATGGTGGAAGTTGGGTCGCAGTTGGGCATTCATTCACTTGATGGGTTGGACTTGCGCATAAGGCACAAATGTCATGATTGGCAGAAAATGGGCCTTCATATAGACTAGATTGTGTTGGGTAAGTAGGCTCTTGCTTGTTTAAGGCCAAGAGTTCGTCTAATTTCTGGGCTAAGATGTCTACCTTATCCAATTTCTGATTAATCAGATTTATGTCCATTCTGGATTCGTGCTCTCCTCGGGCCTTAAGTTCATACATTCTAGTCCGTTTAGATGGCCCAACATACATCTCATAAGATGATAATGAGACATGATTGATGGAATTTTCACTTAACATCTCAAAAAGATCATAGGCCTCATCTTCATTTTTCATCATAAATGCCCCTCCACATGAGGCATCAACCATCTGTCTGAACTGTTCAGACAATCCTTCATAGAATGCTTGGACAATTTACCATTTTGAAAGTCCATAATGAGGGCATTTCCTAAGCAATTCTTTCAGTCTTTCCCAAAATTCATGGATCAATTCCCCGGGAGTTTGGGTAAACCTCATGATGGCCCTTCTCATGGTATTGGTCCGCCCTATGGGGTAGAACTTCTTGAGAAATTCTTTCTACATTTCTTCCCATGTCCGAATGGGCCTTCCTATAGTCCCCAACCAATATTTAGTCTTATCCTTTAATGAAAAGGAAAATAAGGTTAACTTAAGGCTATCATCGGTGAAATTCTAGATCTTCACCGTGGAACAAATTTCTAGAAATTCATCCAGATGCTTATAGGGATCTTCATTAGTATTCCCATAAAAGGATGGGAGCATCTGAATGGTGCTAGATTTAATCTCATATTGATTGGCTGGATTCTGAGGAAGATGAATACATGATGAAGGTTGATATCGATTTGGAATGAAATAGTCCTTCATTTGCTTCGGTGGGTCCTGATTATCAGCCATTTGATCTTGTGGTGGATTCCTTTGATGTAGGATTCTCTCTATTTCAGCAAATGGTCCTAGAAGGTTAGGGTTTTGAGATCTCCTACCTTGCATACACTAGGACTGAGAGAGAGAAGATGGATTTGAATTTTGTTTTCTATTTCCTTTTTTTTTTTTTTAAATGCAAACAATTTTGGCAAACAAATTACCCTAATGATCTAATGTTAACCTAGACTCTCTATGTGAATTTTCTTACAAGGTGAATGGGGTCCACCTCAAGTCACAACCACAATCAATCAACGGCCAGGTAAGAGGTGGGGTAGTGGGAGGCTCCCCCTACTTTCGTAGGGACCTAATTAGAGAACCACTTTCCCGCTTAGGCGTTTGTCTTTTTAACCTCTAGCCTAGACACCGTTGTCAAAAGTGAAGGCAACTCGAAATTTAAATCACTCACGGTGTAAACCCTAGATTCTCTTTCGACTTGCTTTTAATTGGATTAGGAAATGCCAATGCGAGGAAGGTGATTTGTGGGCTAAGGAAGAGTGATCAAATCCCTAGCTTATGTAGTTAAAGTTGTTGCCTTTAAAGTCTTTTTGAATGCAGTACAAGGCAATAAGCAAATCAATGTAGGGTGTGTTGATGCAATCATAAATGACTTGCTAAAATTGAAACACGTACCTTTCCCCCGCAATCTTCAACAATTTATGGAAATAACTATGAAAGGAAGGTAACTCATGCTTTCCTAGAATGATGAATGCCCAGCATGGAAGGTTTCTAATCTGGAAATACAGATTTTTAAATTTGGATGTTCTTCTTTTGTTTCTTTTTTTTAGTTAATGGAAACCTATCTAAATTAGAAACTACAAAAATTGAAACTAACTAAAGTAAGGAAATTGAAACATAGAAAGTTGGAACATACTTACCATGATTTCGCTTTCCTCTTTTTTTTTTTTTTTTCAATATACCTGCGAAAATAAGAAAAATGAGGTTAGCTAAAGATTAATTACACTAAATCCAAGATAATCAAAATTAAAAATCTAATTCCCTGGCAACGGCGCCAAAAATTGATAGCCAATGATTATGTCGTTAAAAACCCAAGCTAACAATCATATTTTAATCGACTCATGTAAACTAATTTTAACAATAGCAATGGTGAATTCGAGTCGATCCACAGGGAAATAAGATTTTAGTTTTGAAAACCTTGTGATTCTTAGTTATCTAAAAACATGTGAAAATTTGAGTGAACTAATTAATTAACTATTTAAACTATGATCCAATTAACTCGAATGGCTAAGAATTGAAAATCTAACTAAATAATTAGTTTAAGAACATAACAAACAACACCATTAGAGGAGAGAAATCTGATTTAATGTTATTGTCACTAATTTAAGAAACAAGAAACAAAAATACAGAATGTTTTGAATTTGACACTTCCAACAGAATTAAAGAATTAAACTAATCCTATTCTAATAACCCAATCCTAAAAAAAAAATCTAACTAATAATGAATAAGTAAGCAAAGGGCTATCCTGTGGGCTTGGATGCAGTAGCAAAGGTGCGGCGGCGCGTTGGAGCGGCGGGGGGTACGTAGCAGGCGAGGACTGGCAGTGGCGTATTGAACCGGGCCTGGTGCGCGGCAAGTGAGGCGTTGACGGGGTGCGGGCGCTGCAGGCGAGGCGTGGCGGCGCGAGGCGCGCAGGGCACGGGCGACGATGCCCGGCCCGGCGAATCACGCGGTGCTGCCGCGTGGCAAGGCGGCGGCGGCGGCTGGCGAGCGGGGCACGGCGAGTGCAGGCACGGTCGACAAGGGAGTGGCGGCCGAATCCGCTCCTTCTGCCACGTGGCTCTGTCGGGCCCGCCGGATAGGGCTCCTGTGAGAGAGAGAAGGAGAGAGGAGGAGAAAAGAAAGAGAGAGAAGGAGGATGCGGGAGAGAGGGAGGCAGAGAAAGAGCGAGACCTGACAGAGAGAGAGGAAAAGGTGGAGAGAGAGGGGGGCGGCTGAGAGAGGGTAAATAGAGAGAGAGTAAACAGAGAAAGAGAAAAAGTAAGGGAGAGAGAGACTGCGGGGGAGAGAAAGTAAGGGAGAGAATTCGGGGAAGAAGAAAACAGAGAGAGAAAAAAGCTCCCTGAGGAGAAGAGGGGGGATCCTTTTAAAGAAAAGAGAAGGAAGGATGTTTTAAAATAAGGAAAGTGAGAGAAAGGAAGGCGGCTGACCCCTTAAATTAGGGTTTCTTGGGTAAAGGGTTAGGGTAACCCTAATATGAGGGTAAATGACCAGTTTGCCCCTACGTCTTTTATTTTTCCAAAAAGATGGGCGATTCTACTGAGATTTGAACCCCAGACCTCCCACAAGCCCGCAGAGACTTAACCATTACACCATAGCTTCTTTCATGCCCTGTTCACATAAAATAAATTCAAATTAGCATATTTTCATAAAAGTCATCACATTTATTTATTTCATTTCGGTTTTTGTCAAAAAACTGCAAACACGCTATACTCCATTAATTACATGAAATGACGATGTTTTTAAGTCGGAATTTGACGAAATTGGTACCGTTGGAATTTGTACGAAATTATCTATCATTTCATGCTATTTTACAGATAAAAACTTGAGTATGATGCGTAAGATTGCCCTTAAATGATCAATTTAACAATTTATCAGGAAACAATTTCCTCGCAGTCGTCACTAAGGCGAGGGCCGTTTTATCGACCGCTTGATACCTCACTTACGGTCCTTGAAGGACCCGAATAACATAGTAAATGGGCTTCTGCATTCTTCTGTCCTCCCTGATAAGAACGGAGCTAACTGTGGAGGCAGTTATAGACAAGTAGATAAAGAGTTGTTCACCTATGAGTGGTTTGGAAAGCACTGAGAGTTGTTTCAAATATTCCTTGAGTTCTTCGAACACTGCTTGGCACTCTGGTGACCAAGCGATGTGGGCTTGCTTGTTCGGAGGGTTCTCCTTTATCCACAATAACTTGAAAAAAGGGAAACAACGCTCGGCTGCCTTGGAGAGGAATCTACTTAATGCTGCCAACCTCCCTGCGAGTCTTTGGAGGTCATTGAGGCGGGTCGGAGGATGCATGGAGAGGATGGCTGATATCTTGTCAGGGTTGTCCTCAATCCTCCGTTGGGTCACCATAAAACCCAGAAATTTCCCAGCGGTGACCCCTAAGACGCTTTTGGTAGGATTTAACTTCATGCTGTATCTTCTTAGTGTGTCAAAGGTCTCTACGAGGTCTTCTAGGTGGTCAGCGCCCTTGGTGGATTTGACCAGCATGTCATCCACAAACAGTTCCATGTTCCGACCGATAAGTCGGTCAAACATTCGGTTCATCAACCTCTAGTAAGTCGTGCCAGCGTTCTTCAGCCCGAAGGGCATTCGGGTGTAGCAATATAATCCTGTCTTAGTGACGAAAGCAGCATGCTCTTCGTCGGACTTGTTCATCTATATCTGGTGATATCCTGAGAAGGCGTCGAGGAAGCTCAGACGCTCGTGTCCAGCGGTGGCGTCAATCAACTGATCTACATTTGGCAGAGGAAAACAATCCTTGGGAGTGGCTTGATTGAGGTCAGTGATGTAACGACCCTTCACCCTATAATTGGGGATCCGATTACTAAATGGATACCGAATCATTAAAATTTGGAGCCAAACCAGGATCTCGATAAGTCTGAGAAATAAATAATAAACTAAGTTAAACATCTACATCACATTTAATTGTAAAGGAAGTGCAGGAATTAAAAATTATTACAATTCAACTTGACTCAGCAAATAATTACATATTCCAACTGAAAATAAGTAATTAAGCGTACAGGCCTGAAAGGAAAATAACAACTACATCGAGGCATACCCCGGAACGATGGCAGCTGGCGCACAACTCGAGACAAAACCCTCCTCGCTACGCCTGCCTGGAACCCTCACCTGAAAACCGCAGGGGGTGAGTCTCATCGAAATAGACTCAGTAGGGATCCTTCGAAACCACTCCACCATGGAGTCCACAACCAGCATCTCGGCTAAACATGCAAACCACGCGGCCGAACGTAGAAAACACCGACCCGCTGAGACCAAAAACATGCATTTTAACCAAACTATATAACAATGTAAACATGTGTTAATTACATGGATTAATGAGGTTCTGTCTTGAATCGCATCGCCCGTGGCTGACGTCATTCAAGACTCTTAAATTGGTTCATGTAAAACCTAGCCTCAGAAGATGGCCTAAATCGCGTCGTGCAAGGTAGTCACCTTTTAAAAGACGTCGCTGTCCCTAGTCGCCTATTCACGACAGAAACAGAATCAGGGCTCGGGATGAACTGGGCTAAATCGCATCTTGGGAGGCAGCCGTCATTTAGAATGGCGTCGCTGTTGCAAGACGCCATTTAGCGTTCACAAACAGGTACCCCTAGCCTTCCCGAGTACTAAAAGTGGAATTTCATCCCCCAAATTGCATAAAAACGTACTAAAATAGGGAAGGAGGAGGAGAATCTAAATACCCGTTAAAACCTACCATTCCCCAATTTATAAAGTGACCATTTTCACCCTGAAAATCCCCTAAACATGCTCCAAAGTAGGAAAAACATGGTTTTAATCAAAACACAACGAAGATCGTCACCCTACCGGTTACTTGAACTCCTCTGAGCTCAAAACCGCCGAACCGCCACGCCACAAGCCGCCGCCGGTACCGCCATGGACGTCGTTACTCCAGCGGGACGTCGGCCGCCGTTTGGAGACCAATACGCCACAGAGGAAATGGTGGTGGTACTGGTGGAAGTCAGGGGGGGGGGGGTTGTTGGAATGGAGGGAGAGGAAAAGAAAGGAGAAGGGGGAAGGGAGAACAAAGGGATCAGAGAGAGGGAGGACAGAGAGGAAGATGAGAGAAATGAGGGAAAGGAGGGAGGGTTCGCAGGTTTAAACCGAAACTAGGTAAAACGCGTCGCTCAATACCGACGCCATTAAGACGAAAAGATCGGGGCCGTACTCTCGCGGTCCGAAATTGGCCTACGTGGCGCCCATGTGGCACACTCTAAAACGTGTCCCCCTAATAGGACGCCGTTTGAACCGCGTCGAGTAAGCTCGACGCGATAAAGAACCTATGCCCCAGCCCCACAAGGGCCCAAACCAAAGGGTCCGATACCGAAACTGACCCAATAACTGGATCCGAAACCTCAATCCTTACAAGTAAAGTCAACGCACATGCACCATTTGCCATTAGCTTTATTTACTAAGACGACGTTTGCGACCCAGATAGGGTATTGGACGTGTCTATTTACGCCCGTCTCCAGGAGCAGATTAACCTGCTCCTTGACAACTTCTTGTCTTTCAGGGGCAAGCCGCCTCTTTCTTTGCTGCATGGGAGGATGGCCCAAGTCCATATTTAGGGAGTGTGTAGCGACCTTTGGGGGAACCCTTGGTAGGGGGGTACCTTCTCAAGAGAAAATATCTAAGTTCCTTGACAAAAACTTTTGATATTGTAACCTTTGTTTCTCGGACAGGGAGGCTCCCACCTTTAGCTCTTGGTTAGCAGCTGGTCCTACGTTGATGGTAGCCAGCTCCTCTGCGGGTTGCACGTTCTTCATTAGGTCTTCCGTTACTTCTCTAACGATCATCACCGGCTTTTTGAGTTGAGCATTGGTAGAAGCCAGGTATGTTTGTCTAGAGATATTTTGATTTCCTCGTTATTCTCCAACTCCATCAGGAGTTGGGAACTTGAGTTTATGGTGAAACGATAAGGGGATGGCGAGGAACTTTCCCAAGGATTCCCTCCCCAAGATGTCGTTGTATGCTGAAGGGACGTCGACCACCGTGAATTCGATCTCCCGCGTTATGGTCGGCGGTGGCGTTCCCAGCGCCTAGGGAAGGGTGATGACGCCTTTCACCATAACGCATTATAATCGGCCTCGGTGAAGGTGATCGGCTCTTGAGTCAAGTGTCGGTGGGAGGTTGAGGCCACTTCTCGGACTGTCCTCTGAGTCTCAAAGGCGTAATTCTGTCTTCTTTTGTTGATGTCCTCTCCGCTAGCCGATCCTCCGTAGATGATATGGATTACCCGTTCAGCCTGGGATGGTTGAGCGCGCTTGACCATAGGGGGAGTCCGCTCTCGATGTTGCCGGTCAACCTCTGGGTCAGTGATGTACCTCTTCAAATGACTTCTTTTTATGAGGTTCTCGATCTCCCTCTTGAGATCGTAACATTCCGAGGTGTAGTGCCCATACTCACGATGGTAGACGCAAAACTACCCGGTCTGCTCCGCTCCTAGGGCAGGCTTGATTTTCTTTGGCCATTTGAGGTAGCCTTCATTTTTGATCTCCTGGAGGATTCAGTCGATCGGCATGTTGAGCGGATTTGTTACCTCGACCCTCGCTGGACTCGGTTGGCCCTTGAGTGGGGTATGCCCGCAAGAGCTCTTCACTATTAATGCATTGGTTTACTTTCTAGACCAGGTCAGGGAGGTTTAAGGGTAACTGCTTGCTTAGCTCAAAGCGAACTTGCTAATTTCGAATTCTGGCAATAAAGTATTGTGCGACATTCAGAACATCTAGGCTGGGGATCTTCAAGACGGCCTCATGAAAGCAAGTCCAGAATTTGCGTAGAGTCTCATCTCTTCCCTGCCTCATGGAGGACAATGTTGCAGTAGTGGCTGGAGTGCGCTAACTTGCCGCGAAGTTGCTTCTAAAGGCCCTTATCAACTCATAAAAGCTATCAATGGAGTCGGGCTTTAATTGAATAAACCACCGTCGGGCAAGTCCTTCCAGGGTCGTAGGGAAGGCACGACAACGGATGGCGTCGGGTGCATCTAGCAAGTCGAAGATACACTCAAAGGACTGCAAGTGGTCATCAGGGTCAGGAGTTCCATCATACCTTTTTAGCGATGGCACCCTAAAGTGGTGTGGCAGCAGTACCTTCAGCACACGCCGGGTGAAGCACGATCGAATGTCGTCTCTATCATCGATTCCGACGTCTCGGTCATGCTAGAGCAGCCGCTCTACACGTTCCTCCAACCTTTGCACACGGTCATTGCTGGGGCGTCGCTTGGAGCGGTGGCGACCCTCTCGGGAGTCATGCCGGTCTCGGGAAGTGGAGATCCTCGAGGATTCGTCCGAAGAATACGCCCGGGAAGCACCTCTTCTCTGTTCATGATGAGCGCGATTGTTTGAAGATGTCGAGGTGGAACTGTTGGCGGAGGTTGAAGACCGACGACGTTGACGCCTATCTTTCTCCGACCTCCTTAGGGATCGTCCTCGGCTCGTCTGCTGGGTCAACTGATGGTTCTCAAACTGTTGATCTCGGGGGCCCTGAGGTCCCAATGAAACCTGGGAACCCGAAGGGGGTGCCGGTTGGGGCCCTTGTTGTGGGCCGTTGGCTCAGGACCTCCCGTCCGATGGCCTTCCACCCGATCAAGCCTCTCTTCTAAGCGTCGTAGCAATGCTATTACAGTTGGGAGTTCTTCAAGTGGAAGGTCCGCCAGTGGGACCGGATGTTTCTCACATCAGGACCTTCATCAAGAGCTAGCGGTATGTTGGATTGTGTAGCAAGAGCTTGGGCTGATGGAGGGATAGGGAGGGGCACTGCAAACGGGTGGATGGGTTGGATGTCAGCCGGTGGGGTGGGAAGATCAGCTGGGATACCACACTATGAGTGGTTGCTGTTTCTTCTTGCCATGAACTTTTGTTGGATTTCCCACAAACGGCACCAGAAAATGTTGGGTCAAGGATTCATCAGACCTTGATCGCACGGCCAGAACCTTCACATGCCACAGAAGCCTCTTCACCGTTTCCTATAAAGAAGACACTAGGTCATAGGAGACCCCAGTTCCGATACCGGGGAGCCCCCTTCGATGCCTAAATCAGGACCGAATATAGGTGAATAGTTTCAGAGGGTTTTTGGTGATCGCTCTGGACATACCTTCTGAGGTTACCAGAGGGTCCTTTTTATAGTTGAGGGTTGAGAGTCCGTGGGCAGGTTGTAATGGAGTAGGCTCGATCCCGATCCCGGGCCGAACGGGATTTCGAGGATTTCAGCTTCCATACTTGGTGTAGGTTTCCTTCCTTAGAGAATCGGAGAGGGATTAGGAAAGGACTTTTCAAAGGGGATTGGATTGCCCCGAGCCCCCTGGAGTCCATTACGGATTTGAATGAGCCTCTGGCAGGAACAGGTTCATAACGCTTCAGAGAAGGTCCAGTGGATTCCAAGGGTGTCTTAGGCGCTTCATAATGGGCCGGCCCACTCAGCCAATGGGCCAAACCAAATTTGGCCCTCTCAACAGTCTATAGTCCTACACCTTATCTTGCCTACAATACTGAAAATATTCAAAAATATGAAATATTCAATTCAATTTAAACCATGACAAAAATTTTAATGCCTTTGGATCATAATGCAACTTGACTCACATGCTCATATAATTTGATTTCTAATAGGACAACTCAAAAAAAAAAGATCAAATTATTTTTTACTCATCACGTGGGCTAGATTTTTCATATTTTCTTGGATCGTCCTATTAGAGATCAGATTGTATGGACGTGTGAAGGATAATGGAACCCACCAAAAAATTCAATTTTTTTTTTTAATTAAAAATACTATAAGTGACTCAAAAATATTTGTTTTCAATTACAAAACTTCTTAACACTTTTCTCCATCATTGACTTCTTTCTGAAGAGGAGGAAGCCCCAAAATATTGTTTTCAATTAAAAAACATATTTTTGAAATATCTTTTTACAAGACCCCAATTTGACTGATGTGTCCATACAATCCAATTTCTAATGGATAACTCAAAAAATATAAAAAATAAGCTTTTTTTTTACCATTCATTGGGGGTCTTTTTTTTTCATATTTTTTAGGTCATCCTATCGGACATCAAATTCTATGAACATGTGGGCATAATGGGACTATCCAAAAAATTCAAAATTAATTTTTTAAACTAAAAACTATCAGCAGCCAATGCAAGACTGATTGTTGGTGCAAACTTGACTCTTTGTTAAATTTACACTTTTCTCCATCCTCAACATCTTTTTGAAGTGGAGGAAGCTCCATGTTGTATAAAGAAAAAAGATAAAGCTCCTATATATTTATAAAAAAAAAAAAACTTGTGTTCAGTGCGTAGCAACCACCTTCTCGGCTCCTCCTTTCCCCACTCCCTGTGTCTTTCTCAGTACATTCTTTTCTAAAACTCAACGTTTTGTTTTCTTATAGGACTGTTTGACATAAATTTTAGTTGAAAGTCACTTTTAATTTCCTTATAACATAAAAAATAATAGATGAAAGTGGCCATAATTAATGTTAGATACTTGTAAAAGTCAAATCACTAATAACAACTTCGATTTTTTGTCAAATTTAGGTGGCTTCAATTTATATTTCTTAGTTGAAAGTAAAAAAACAATTCAAATACTATAAAAGGGACTTCTAACACCTATCTTTTTTATCTCAAAATGACTAAAAAAGGTCTAAGGAAGCATTTGACATGGTTTTTAGTTGAAAGCCACTTTTAAGCTAGTACATATGCTGACTACACGAAGGCCATGCTTGATGCAACTTCTATTTGGAAGTACTTTTACATTTCTATTTAGTTATTTTTTATGGAAGTCATCGGATCTTAAAAACCATTTATGCGGTATTTTTCCTGTATTTTGACTTAACCAAAAGTTACAAGGGGAAAACTTCCAAAATTAAAGAAAAAGTGAGGTTGTTATGAGAGAGTTGACTTTTATAACAAACCAAAATTAGTTAGAACCTCTCTCCCTCAACTCATGCTATGTAAGAAGTGGAAGCCAAAAGTAACTTTTAAGTAGAAGTTTTGTCAAACACGCCCGAAGCAAGGTGCCTTAAAGGCTTCTTGATGCTTGTGATGAGTTATAGTGCCTCTTGGATTTGTGTGAGCTTTATGTTCCCAAATGAACACTTTCACATTTGTTTGAGCTAACCTGCTTGATTAGGATCATACAGAATGCAGCATGAAGCAAGGTGATAATTTCAAAGCCAATTCTGCATCTAAAGTTTCGACAGACCATATGTGATTACCTGCACATCACTTGCCACAGTTCGCTACATTGTCGGGTCTGGTACTCTCGACCAAGTTAATGGTCTTTTGGTGTTGGAACTCTGGTTTGATTAGAATATTGATTTTGATATGGTACTAAATTTGATGCTAATGTCATTTATGTCTATAATATTAATTTTGCAATTGACATCGCCAAAACATGGAAGACAGCAGCCTAAGGTGAAAGAGAAAATTAGGAATAGACAAAAGAGTGGAGAAAGTCATTAGCAAATTGCAACATCCCTAACACAAGCAAATACTTGTAATAAGTTTGTTATGATACTATATTTTAATAGTAGATGAATATTAAAACTGACAGAAGATTTTAACCAAAAACCTAATATTATAGTAAGAATAGCAAAATTGTTAATATATTTTAATAGTAAATGAATATTAAGACAGACAGAAGATTCTAACCGAAAACCTAATATTATAGTAATTGTCAAAATTGTTACCCATAAGAACTCCCAATAGAGTAATCAAACAGCTTAAAATTTATTTACACAAAATGAAATAGGAGGATTATGAAAGAAAAAGAAGCCCCAAATCCATGGCATGCAACATAATAGCTCGTCCTACTCCAGGACATCGCTTGACATCATGTGGGAAACAAATCTCCCGGTGTTGGCTTCCTAAAAAAGGAAGGATGGAAACGAAGGCGGCAATGTAAGTTCCGGCCAGAAACATTTTCTGTGCTGTGCTTGAGACAAATAATACTGAAACAAGATTGAACAGACATTCCAAAAGCATATATAATGCGACCATAAGAATTTTTATTCGGTGACAAAATCCTTACCCTAAGGCTTGTATCCAACGTTATTCCCAGTTTATAGCATACAGAAAGCCAAACTGGAAGTTGAAGAACCTTTAGGGCCGATTTGTTTCATGGACATGGTATTCCGGACTGCCGATGTCCAGATCTCTTATACCTAGAACAACAAGAATTTTCTTTGGAGCACTTTTTCTTATTCTAGGTGAGAGGGTTGGTTCGGCCCATTTACTAAGTGGGCCGGCCCGTTAGGAAGCACCCAAGACGCCCTTGGAATCCACTGAGCCCCCTCCGAGGTGTTATAAGCATATTCCCGCCATAAGCTCATTTGAATCCATAAAGGACTGCAGGGGGCTTGGGACGATCTACTCCCCTTAGGAAAGTCCTTTCCTAATCCCTCCCCGATCCTCTAATGAAGGAAACCGACATTGGATAAGGAAGCTGGGATCCCATCCAGTCTGGGATTGGGATCGGGCTTATCCTATTACATCCTGCCGTGGACTCTCAACCCTCAACTATAAAAAGGACCCTTTGGTAACCTCAGAAGGTATGTCTAGAGCAATCCCTAAACCTTCTGCAAGTATTTGCCATATTCAGTTCTAACTTAGGCATCAAAGTGACCTCCCCGGGATCAGAACTAGAGTCTCTCCTGACCTAGTGTCTTTCTTGTAGGATGCGGCAAAGAGGCTTCTGTGGTGCGGGAAGATTTTGGCCGTGCGATCACGATCAAACGAATTTGTGACCCAACATTTTTTGGCGCCGTCTGTGGAAAAACAACAAAAGATCATGACAAGAAGAAACAACAACCGCTCACAGCCTGGTATTCCGGCTGATCTTCCTGTCCCACTGGCCGATATTCAACCAATCCATTTGCTTGCAGTGCCCCTCGCTATCCCTCCATCAGCTCAAGCTCTATTTACACAAGCCAATGTGCCCATAGCTCCCGGTAGAGGTCCTGATGCGATGAGACATCCGGTCCCACTGGCAGACCTCCCGCAGGAGGAACTCTTGGTTGTGATAGCATTGCTATGAAGTTTAGAAGAGAGGCTTGATCAGATGTAAGGCCATTGAGCTAGAGGCCTCGAGCCGACCAACCCGCAACAAGGTCTCCAACCAGTAGCCCTGTCGGGTTCCCAGGTTTCTTTGGGACCCCTTAAGATTGATAGCTTGAGAACCATCAATTAACCCGACAGACGAGCCGGGGGCGAGCTCGGCGGCGGTCGGAGAAAGATAGGCATCAACGCCATCGATCTTCAGCCTCCTCCAACAGTTCTACCTTGACGTCTTCGAAGCGTCGCACCCATCGTGAACAGGGGAGAGGTGTTTCCAGAGGGTATTCTTCGGATCGATCCTCGAGGACCTCTACTTCCTGAGACCGGCGGGGCCCTCGAGAGGGTCGCCACCGCTCCACGCGACACCCCGGCAATGATCGTGTGCAAAGGCTGGAGGAACGTGTAGAGCGGCTACTTCGGCATGACTGGGACGCCAAAATTGACGATAGAGACAATGCCCGATCGTGCTTCACCCGGCGTGTGCTAAAGGCACCACTAGCACACCGCTTTAGGGTGCTATCGCTAAAAAGGTATGATGGAACTCGTGATCCTGATGACCACTTGTAGTCTTTCGAGAGCACCTTCGACTTGTTAGATGTGCCTGACACCATCCGGTGTCGCTCCTTCCCCACGACCCTGGAAGGACTTGCCCAACGGTGGTTTGTACAATTGAAGCCCGACTCCATTCATAGATTTTTCGAACTGAGAAGAGCCTTTAGAAGCAACTTCGCGGCAAGTCGGCGTACGCCGACCACGACCGCAACATTGTCCTCTATGAGGCAGGGGAGGGATGAGACCCTTCGCAAGTTCTGGACCTGCTTTCATGAGGCCATCCAGAAAATCCCCAACCTAGACATATCGAATGCCGCGCAATACTTCATTACCATAATTTGGAACATGCAAGTTCATTTCGAGCTGAGCAAGCAATTACCTACAGACCTCTCCGACTTGGTCTGGAGAGTAAACCAATGCATTAATAGTGAAGAGCTCTTGCGGGTGTACCCCACTCAATGGCCAACCGAGTCCAGCGAGGGTCGAGGTAACAAAAGTTGGGAGCTGGCTAGGGGTCGAAAAAGGTTCGACTGGAGTATCGAAGACCGACCCTTGAAAAGTCCACGATGAGAAAATCGGGATAACCAGCAAGAACATCCCGGTTCCAAAGAGAGGAAAATTACACCCCTCTCAACATGTTGATCGATCGAATCCTCCAGGAGATCAAGAATGAAGGCTACCTCAGATGATCAAAGAAGGTCAAGCCTACCCCAGGAGCGGAGCAGACCGGAAAATTTTGTGCCTACCATCATGAGTATGGGCACTCCACCTCGAAATGCTACGATCTCAAGAGAGAGATCAAAAACCTCATAAAGAGAGGTCATTTTAAGAGGAACATCGCCGACCAAGAGATTGATCGACAACGTCAGGAGAGGACTCCCCCTATAGCCGAGCATGCTCAGCCATCCCAGGTTGAATGGGTGATCCATGTCATCTACGGAGGATCGGCTAGCGGAGGAGATAGCAACGAAAGAAGACGGTGCTACGCCTTCGAAACTTAGAAGACAGCTCGAGAAGTAGCCTCAACCTCCCACCGACCCCTGACCTAGGAACCGATTACCTTCACCGAGGCCGACCTGGAAGGGCTAGTGCTTCCCCACAACGACGCCCTGGTGATAGAGCCAAAGATTGCGGACTTTAAGGTAAAGAGAGTGTTTGTCGACAACGGCATCTCTCTTGACATTATTTTCCTTGATTGTTTTAAGCAGATAAATCTAGATATGAAGAGGCTAAGGTGAGTTTGTACGCCGATATATGGCTTTAGCGGCTGGCCCATTATGGCAGAGGGCGTCATCACCCTTCCCTTAACGTTGGGAACACCGCCAGCGGCCATAACATGGGAGATCGAATTCACTGTAGTCGACGTCCCCACGACGTACAACGACATTATGGGGAGGGAATCCTTGGGGAAGTTCCTCGCCGTTCCCTCGTCTTTGCACCACAAGCTCAAGTTTCCGACCCCGATGGAGTTGGCGAAGAGTGAAGAAATCAAAATATCACTAGACAAACATATTCGGCTTCTACCAACGCTCAACTCAAGAAGCCGGTGATCATCGTCAGAGAAGTAACGGAAGACCTGTCGAGAAATGCGCAACCCTCGAAGGAGCTAGCTATCATCAAGGTAGGACCGGCTGCAGACCAAGAGCTAAAGGTAGGGGCCTCCTTGCCCGAGAACCAAAGGTTACAATATCAAAAGTTCATGTCAGGGAACTTAGATGTTTTCGCTTGGGAAGGTACCCCTCTACCAAGGGTTCCCCCGGAGGACTACACACTTCATGAATTTGGACCCGGGCCATCCTCCCGTGTAGCAGAGGAAGAGGCGGCTTGCCCTTGAGAGACAAGAAGTTGTCAAGGAGCAGGTCAATCTGCTCCTAGAGACAGACGTGATCAGACACGTCCAATACCCCGTCTAGGTCGCCAACGTCGTTTTGGTGAAGAAAGCTAATGAGAAATGGCGCATATTTGTAAGTGCTCAAATAGGGTGTGTGGTCATCATGTTAGCATGTGTTCATATAAATAACAAATTAGTTTAAACTAGTGATCACCAGAAATCGAGAGTTTCAATGAAAAAGATTGATCGCTTACCTTACAAAATTAGGAGGATGTTGATTATTTGCTTCTTCTCTTTGTCCGGCCAAGGAGAAAGTGCCTCTTCTCTTCGTTTACTCTTGTTTTTGTTGGTGATTGATTTTTTTCTTTTCTTCTTACTTTCTAAACTTCCAAGCTTTTCCTTCAATCCTTGCAAAAGAACAATCAAATAAAAAGAAAAACCTATGTAAGAACTAGAGTAGTGTAGTATCTATTCTATTTAGTAAATTTGACATGCAACTAAATTAAAAGACTCATTTTTTGTATTTTTCTTTAAACCCCTATGACATGCATGGGTAAGAAAAAAATGGTGTGGTGTGTATATGATGAAGTGATGTGATGAAAAACTTGTGAAAATAGTGATTTAATCATGCAAAACTATGGAAAACTACTAAGAAAAGGTGAGGAATTGGTTGGTTTGGCCCCTTTAAAGCCTTGATCTTCAATGGCTTCAATGGAGGAAAAGGATGAAGAAGATGAGGCCTTGGGATGCTGCCCACGTTCTTCTTCTTGAAAGCCTTCAAAAACCTTAAAGAACACTTTGAACTCTTAATTTTCCAACCTTTTTCAAAAGCCAAAGGGTGTTATATTTATAAGAAGCCTTGTTTAGGGTTGTTTAACCTTCAAAAGGGTTCTCCACACGATCGGACTTGCCATGGATCGGCATGGGAAGAATTTGAAACCTTTTCAACCTCTGGAACTGGATTATCTCGACCAAATCATATTTATCCGAAAACTGTTAAATTGCGTTGTCCAAAGCATACGTCATTTAGCTAATTAGAAGCCGAAAAATATTAGGAAACATAAATGGCGTCGTCCAAAGTGGACGCTATTTAGTTAATTAATAAATTAACTAAAATCAAATTGGAAATCGAAATAGATTAAGAAACCTAAATGGCATCCCCCTTATGGCGACGTCATTTAGTTAATTCTATTCCGATTAGGAAATTTTAGTTCGAATTAATTTTTGCTAATAAACTAAATAGCGTCGTTCAAGGGCGACATCATTCAACCAATTTTTCGAGAAAATCAATAACAATTCATTAATGATTAAAGGTCAGACCATTTCAGGGTATTATTATTATGACATAAAATTTACTCGATATGATGTCAAAATTAGCGTGTCTACAGCTACCCCACCTTGACTTTGACTTTGCAAATGAGTGAAATAGAATGGAATGAACTAAAAAGGTGATATCAAGATATGATAAGACACGCTCTAAACATCACATGATCGGAATCTTTCTCAAAATGATCAATGAAGTAATTCAAAGAGATCAAAGGAATCAATCATGTTTGAACAAGATAAATAAAAGAAATAAAATAAGGACGATCAACCTCTACAAAAGAAAGTACCCTAGGTCACAAACCTTACAGGTTTGATCATGGAGAGCGATTACTAGCCAATGTAGACATGCTACAACTATGATGGATCTTAAAATGAAATAAAAAAATATAACATAAAGAATCCAAGTAAAAAGGAATTCCAAGGATATCTTCAAGAAAATCTTAAAGAAAATTAAGAGATCAATTCAAAATGAAATATTTCATATCACGTTGGGATTTATTTTGAACAATAGTCTAAAATTTAATCAATAATTAATTATTATCACAATGATTTTAAAGTCTTACATGATGCATGCTGGGCTAAAAGAAAAATTAAAATAAAATAAAAATATAAATTAATTAAGGATAATATTGTTAAATTGTCATTAATTAGTCAAGACACCAGTTCTGCGATTCAATGCTAAACCAAAGCTCGTTTATCTACGCACCATTTCACAAAAACAGAACCATCGTCCCCATCAATTAACAATTCAACGGCCTATCCGTGCGATTAAAAATCCTCTGGACTAATCACTGTTTTTGATAAAGGGGAACTCAAATTCCAGTTTCATCAAAACCACAATGTCCTTGATATATTCTAATAAATATTTAACATATAGTAATGCTGATGCAAATCAATTACATAAGAGAATATAGGTGTAGAGATAACCGTCTTTTTACTCACGGTAGGAACTCAATGAAACTCTCACAGTGGGACCTTATTTGAAATTCTAACTTCATTTTTATTTTTTCTCGAATTTTTCTTGCACTCAAAATTTATCAGTAACTTTAAGCAGAGGGATAAACAACATCAAATATCATGAAATATCGATTTTCGGAAAAATGTCAGATATATCAGAAAACTGATAAAAGACGTCGCTCTGAGTCGACATCATTTAAATGACGTCGCCCCGCCTAGATGCCATTTAACTTACCGAAACAACATTGTTCTGACTCCAATCCGAACTCAACTTTTCTCCATCAAACTCCCTCTTTCAACTCGGAAAGGGCCTCATCAACTTTGCAAATCACTCTATAAAACCTTCCCCTCCTTAATTCAACTCAACACAACACGTATTCAAGAAGGAAAGCCAAGGAATTCTTCAAAAGCTCGAGGAAAAAGGGAAGAGAAAGGTGAGAAAACAAGGGGGAGAGATCAATTCATCTAAATAAGATGGCGAATTTTGCTAAGGATTCTTCAAACAAGAGGGCGAGAAAGGTGATCGAGAGGCTTTCTGATGTGGAAGGCTATCTAAGTGGGCGAGATCCTAACCTATAAGTAAGTTATTCTCTCTTTCTCATTCAATTTACCTTCTTTTGCAACCTTCTACATGTTTTCCACATTCAAAATTCTTCTTAAGTATGATAGAAATATACCACTTTTTATCAAGGGATATCCTTCCTTCTTTGGTCCAAGACAATTTTCTTCTCTTCCATGGATTCCAAAGCTAGTTGAAAAAATTAATCTTTCCATGCAATCGTATATGTCAAAGTGGCACATCCAAGGATTAGTCATCCATGCCAAACATTACAAGAGCGCATTGATGGATTGGGCTACAATAGGTGCTTTGATCGAACTGTGGCATCCTCAAACTCATACCTTCCTCTTTGCCACATTTAAAGCTACCATCCTTTTAAAGAAACTGAATTCTTATTGGGTCTTCCTAAGCTTAAAGTTAACAATGATGAACCTGATTCGACGGAGATGATGCACATGAGGGACATAATCAATGGTCGTCAATTCTTGGAGAAGATTATGAAGAATCCAAAAGAAGTCCAAGACATTCTTACTCAAAAAGGAATCAATCTTGCAAAACTAGCTGAATGGATCTTGAAGAAGATAGAAAATCTCAAGGAAGAAGATACAGAGGCTGTGATGATGGCATTCACTGTGTGTTTGGCTAGAGCTCTACTATTCCTGGCCCAAGATAATATTTTAGAAGATGATCAAATCAGCGTAATCAATGGGATCTTTGAAGGAAAGTAGATCAGTACAGCGGTCTTGGCCTATTTCTACAGCGGGCTCTCTGCAGCTTCTACAGGTCGACCTTCTTATGGTAGCATACTACTCTTAGCCTTATGGATCGATTTCTACTTCAAATTCAACCACAATGAAGAAGTAGTTCCAAGAATATCCCAAATGTATCAGCACAGTCCTACCTTCCATATTGCGAATAGTGAAGTTCAACGACAACAAGACCAATAGGATTCCTAACCTCAAAACTCGAGCTGAGTGGCATGCTTACTACAAGACCATGCCAAGAACTGGCTTTGAATCCAAACCACTCGCTCTCAGAGAAAGGGCAGTTCGAGTTCGTCGTTGTGCTGGCATAGAGACATAGAGCTCCGACTGATTGGAGCGACCGAGTTCGTCTTATATAATCCACATCGTTGTCATCCTCAACTTGACATGCCTCGCTATGAATTTTTCAAGATTTCCAATCTCCCTCCAATCAAGAAGCGTGCTTTGGGAACTGATGAAGACTTCGAGATGACTGAACTCATTGCAACTCTCTGGAACATCAGATTCACCCATTGTGTTAAAGTTCCTCATAAAGTAAATTAGGAATTATGGAACACTTACGTAAAGGAGCTTAAGAAAATTCGACCTTGAAAGCTCTCAATTTTCACTCAAAACTTGATGGTTTTGCTCTATTTCTATGAAAACTCATCCTTTATTGCAATAAAAACCTTTCCATAATATTATGCAATTCTTCTGGAATTTTTCCTTGAATGAAACTGATCTTTTTCCTCAAAATTTAGAGTTTCAGGCTCATTTAACGCAAATCACGTCGCTACAGAAAGATGCCTTTCAGTCAAATTCAATTTCAGAAAAATCAGATTTATTCCTTAAAAGAGCCTTAATCACGTCGCTTATGGACGACGCCTTTAGCTTTCTCTCTCCTATTTTCCAAAAAATTTGATGCATTAATTCACTGAATCACGTCTTTCGAGGCAGACGCCAATCATGATTTCACTGCACTTTTCCAATTTCCAACAGATTAATTGCCTGAATAGCGTTGTTCATGGTAGATGCCTTTTTCTTATTATTCCAGATTTTCATGGTACGGTCCTGTCCGAAAAAGGTGGTTTTCTTTAAATGACGTCGTGTGTGGAAGACGTCATTCACCAAATTTCAAAATTTCCCCTGCCGCCTCAGTTTATGTGCCACTGAATCATGTAGCTGTTCACAGACGTGATTTAGAAAATTTCCATCGGGTCTCGCGATCCCGATCCCTTCCTTCCTCATTTGGCTCGCATAGTTCTCTCTCCCCTCTCATTCCTTTCTTCTCCGGCTCCGGCATTATCCAACGGGCTTCCAACGTCACCAGCGAGCTTCCTTCGTCGCCGGCCATCTCCTCTTCATCCCCCTCCATTCTCTCTCTCATCCTCAGGCTCTCTCTTCCATACGAGCTCTCCCTATCTCATTTCCTCATGCATGGAGCAAGGTGGGCCAAGCGATCTCGGCAAACGTCGACGAGTTACCGTGATCAAGTTGATAGAAGTGACCGAGAACGAGGAAATCCCATAAATGGCGAGCGAGGCAGCACAACGACTCGCAGACATGGCGGTGTTTATGGACGCCGAGGAGGTCCCGCCCGCGGCACAAGCGGGTGAAGCAGCGGTGGCACCAGCTAAGGGAGCCGGTCCTCACTTGGTAATACCCAAAACACTCCCATTTATATTAAAATAGCAGCGGCACCGACCGAGGGATCTGTGGTCGAATCGCGTCTGGCCCGTGCGATGCGCTTTGAAATGCGTCGGCCATGCCTGACGCCATTCAAAAAACTAATTAATCTAAAAAATATTTTAGAAATTGATTTTTAATGTCCTGTTAATAACTTTTGATCAATTGTTTGGACAATGTAGGGCACTATGAGGATACGGATCTCCTAGGACTTGATGGTGGCTGCTTATCGAGGTCTCCCAGATTTTTTTAACGCGAGACTGTAGGAGATGGGGTTAGGGAGATCTTGGAGATAGAGGTTTTCTAGGTAGATCTAGTGTTGCTCCAAGTTCTGAGAGAGAGATGGCATCCTGAGAGTCGGGCATTCCTGATGCCCTGGGGACATATGATCACCAATTTAGATAATGTCACAAGGATCACCGGTCCTCGGGTGGAAGGCCGAGCGGTTAGCGGGATTACTTATCCTGACTACCAAGGATTGGCATAGGAGCTGTTGGGATTGACGGCGACGGGACCCAAGGGTCGAGAGTTTCGGACTCTCCTGAGAACAGATGTTGAGCGAGCCCTAGGATTTGCTGAGCCTAGGCAGAGAACAGGGGAGTCCCAAAAGGGCCTGAGAGCTAGGCTATCTAAAGCTACCAACGAGGTTTATTGTTAGGATAAGAGCGATAGAGATAGAGTAGATAGGCACCTTAGGATGTTCTTAGTATTTTTCTTTGGTAGGCCTCTGTTCGGTACGAAGGGCGATTACATCTATTGTCGCTTCCTGACTCTCCTCACGGATTTAGATAGGTTAGGAGAATACGCCTGGGGGCGACTCTTCTGGCCCACCTCTTTATCGATCTCTCTGCGGTTACACCTGATCGGGAGACTACCATCAACAGCTTCACGCCGTTCCTCTAGGTATTTAATTTGCTTTTATCTCATTTCATTTCATTATGTGATGCATGTGATGCTTATGATGCTAAGTTATATATTCATGTATGCAGATATGGACATATTATTACTTTCTCTTGGGCAGGGCGAGGCCTTTGTAGACACGCTAATTTTGACCTCATATTAAGTAAATTTCATATCATAATTATAATGTCCCAGAATAGTCTGATTTGTAATCATTAATTAATTTTTATAAAGTTTTCTCAAAAATTGTTAAATAACATCGCCCATGGCCAACACCATTTAGATTCCTAGTAGAAATCAGTTAAGAATTAAATTTCTAAATTCAGATAGATTTAATTGAATAGCATCGTCCATAGACGACGCCATTCAAGCCCTAATCTGTCTGGATTTCTGATTTCTAATTCGAATTAATTTCCTAATTATCTAAAGCACGTCGCCGAGGACAAATGTGATTTAGGTTTCCTAATCTATTTTGGATTCCTTTGCGTATTTTATTTCTATTTTGGCCACTTAAATTAATTAAATGGCGTTCCTGTTAGGCGACGCAATTTAAGAGTTTCCTGATAAACATGATTTGACCGAGATAATCCGGTTCCAGAAGTTGGAAGGGTTTCCAACTCCCTTCATAATTATCTAAGGCAAGTCCGACTGCGGAAGAGAGTCTTTTTGAAAGCCAAAACACTCTAAAACCTATTCCTATATATACAACACTCTTTGGAATTTTGAAAAAGGTTGGCAATTGAAGAATTTGAAGCTCAAGACAAGGTGTTTGAAGGCTCTGAAGGAGGAAAACGTGGACAGCAAGGAGGAGCTTCTTCTTCATCCTTATCTTCCTCCATTGAAGTACAAGAAGACCAAGACTTTGAAGGGGCCAATCCAACCATCTTCTTTCTAGTTTTTCCATTAGCTTTTCTTTGTTTCTTCATAATTTTGCATGTTTTGCTCACTATTCTTCATAGTTATTCATCACATCACTTTATCATACACACACTCATCACATTCTTTTTCAAACCTATGTTCATGATTAGGGATTTAAAGAAATACAAAATAAGTGAGTTTTCTTTGTTTAGTTCATGTTTAAATTGTTAAATAGAATAGATTCTACACTATAATAAGCTCTAATCACCCCTTTTCTTTCTTTGTTTGATTTTCTTGCAAGGTTCAAAGAGAAGAAGAAAGGCTTGAAGGCTTGAAGAAAAGAAGCAAATAAAAAATACATAAAAACAAGAGTAAATTCAAAAGAAGGGCTCTTCTTTTTCGACCGGCCGAAAGAGAGGAACATAGAACCATAATCTCCCATTTGCAAGGTAAGCAATCAACTTAATCTTTTGAAACTCTCGGCTTCTGGCGATCACACTTTAGTTTAATTTAGTTTGCTTTGTTATTCATATGAATATGATATTCATGATAATCACACACTATATTTGAGCACATATAGCATTTTTGCGATCACGGTGAGACTTCTCTTGCCGTTCTTTCCCTATTTACTCTTGTTATATCCATTGGGCACCCTCGGTTCACCGCTTGCATCCCTCGGACACGTTTGGTGATTGATTGATGGTTGTTTGATTTTTATCCCCACGTACACCTCGTGCACATCCTTTGTGACAAGATCTTGCCCTCCCCTTGATTGCCTTGAGTTGTTAGTTTGAGAATATATGTGTGTTTGAATGATATCTATGTTTGTTTGCATAATAATCAACCTGTTAAATTGAGTTTTGCATGCTTAATTGATCGATGTTTACTTTGTTATCTGGAGAGGGGATTGCCCCTGATTTTACTGTCTGTTTACTACTTTCGGGCTCTAAATCACGTCCAGACAGAGCGACGCTATTCAAAGTGCGTCACCACACCCAGACGCGATTTAGACTCTTTTTCTTGACTGCGTTTCTACCCGAGCCACTGTGAACAGAAGGGTTACTGGCTTGAATAGCGTCTGTGAACAGCGACGCGAGTCAAGCAATTTTCCTCCTACTTACTAGTCCTCGGATCTTTGATCTCCTTATTACTTATATTTATCCATTATACTACATTAGAGGCCATCCAGGCCACAGGTCATTTGCATTGGGGCTTACCCCCCTTTTTATAGGAACACCCATCTTAGCACTCTCACCTCTTTTTGACTGGGTCAGTCCCTCGGTCAGACTACAGTGGTTAGTGTTAAGACCTCCATAAGTCCCCCAAAGCGGAGAATTTCTCTCTGTTCATCGGGCTGGTTGTATCATTTGAAGTCCTGGGTAGATCTTCATAACGTTGCAAGCAAGCCATAGAACATAACGCCGGAAACAATGCCGATACCCTTACCATGAGAGTTAAGAGCTCCGTCAAAATGTAGAGTCCACATATCATCTTTGATTTTGTCTATGGACATCAGTTCCTCATCCAAAAACTCCGATCAAACTGGATCAAAACGAGGAAGAGGGTGATGAGCAAGATGTTCTGCTATGGCATAGCCTTTGATCGCTTTCTGCTGAATGTAGATGATATCAAATTAAGATAGAAAGCTCTGCCAGCGTGCTAACCTATCAGTGAGGACATATTTCTCAAGAAGAAACTTAATGGGATTCATCCTAGCAATGAGATGGACTTCATGGGACAGAAAATAATGTTTCAACTTCTGAACTACCCATATTAATGCAGCACATGTCTTCTCCATCACTATATATCTCTGCTCTGCGGGGTTGAGAAGTTTAGAGAGATAGTAGGCTGCCCTCTCTTTCCCTTCTTCATCTTCTTGTGCTAAGACACCGCGTCATCTAGGATAGAAATATAAAGAACTAAAGGTTTGTCCGAAGATGGTGGTCTCTAAACTGGAGGACTTGCTAGATATGTCTTCAATCCATCGAACACCTCCTAACACTTATCGTCCCAATCGAACTTGACTCCCGACTTAGTAAGCTCATAAAATGGCTTACACCTTTGTGAGTGCTGGGAGATAAAACGACGAATAAATTGCAACCTCTCGATCAATCATCTTAATTCTTTCAAATTTTAGGGAGGTGGCATCTCTCTAATAGCCTTGACCTTATTGGGATCGATCTCAATGCCCCATTTTCTCACGATGAATCCTAACAGCTTCCTCGATGATACACCAAAGACGCACTTTTTGGGATTCATCTTCAATTGATATTCCCTTGATCTTTATAAAACTCTCACCAAAACTCCCGCATGTTCAGCCTTGGTCTTAAATTTTACTAAAAAATCATCCACATACACTTCTAAATAAATATGCATCATGTCATGAAATATGGCCATCATAGTTGTCGTACATTTTTTTAGGGAAAAATGCACTTAATCTTGATTTTCTAATTTTTGATTTAGATTTGTTATTTGTGCGCTCTACCTGACTCAATCAGATGATTGCGTAGTTCTTCGACCTGATCCCGCTACCCATAAATGGAATAGCGTTAATTAAATCCTCCTAAGAGGAAAACCCTTGATTAATCGTCAGAAGAATAGAATAACACCCTTTGAAATAATATAAGTAAGATATACAAGATTGCATTCGAAAAATAAATGAATTTCAGTTTTTATTTGAGAAGAAAACTCATTTTTTAGTTTAAAGTTGAGTCTGCGCAAAACTTGATTTATTGTTTTTTATTGATGGATGATGATTATAGATATTTTTTAGTATTTTTGGATTGATTTATGGAGATGTATTGAAGATTTGTTGAATTTTTTAAGTTTAGAAGTGAACATGAAGTTGAGTCTGCGCAAGGATGCGCAGACTCATTTGTTATCAATGAGAATGCTTGTATTTATTTTTATTTTTGATTTGTGAGAGGATTGAAGATCTTTTTTATGGTGTTTTGATTGAAGTGGATGACATTTTTTATCAAGGGGGTCTAATAAACATTTCTTATTATGTTTTTTCAGATTTTGTAGTGAAGAGATTTTAGATTTGATTTGTAAGGTATGGAAAAGTATTTTTTATGTTTTCTTATTTGATTTGAGTGAAAAATACTTCAAAGATTTATGTTTTTTATGTTTCGAATTTATAAGTTTTTGAAGGATAAGCAAGATGTGCAAATTCAATTGAAATGAGATTTCTTTTAGGTATTTTTTATGTTTTGCAAAAGGGCAAATTTGATTTTTTTTATTTATAGAAAGTATTTTATTTTTATCTTGGGGTTTTTTGTTCATTTTTAAAGGAATTAGACTTGAAAAGATTGGATTTTACCAATTAGGGGTTGAGTCTGCGCAGGGTAGTGCAGACTCGTCTGTCACAAGCCTATTTTTGCAGTTTTTTAGGTAATTTCAAGGAGAAAAGTTATCATTTTTTTTTGGGTTTTGAATTGTGAAAAATATAGGGTTTATTATTAAGATTTTTATTTGATTTGATGGGAATTTAATGGCCAAAATACCATATTTTAAGAATTTAAAGTTGAGTCTGCACTATAGAGTGCAGACTGATTGTTCATCAAAGTGTTAAAACATTTTTTATATTTTTTGTAAAAGGAGTTTTAAGCTTTTGTTTAGGTTTTTGACTTATATAAATTATAAAGTTTTTATGTAAATTTTTGGGCTTAATTTGGAGAGAAATTAAGGTCAAAAAGACCAAATTTGGGATTTTAGGGTTGAGTCTGTGCAGGGTAGAGCAGACTCATTTGTCACCAATGTGTTTTGAGTTGTTTTTTGCATTTTTTCAAGAACAACTTGGTGTTTTAATTTAATTTCCTGATAGATAAGAATAAACTTAATTTTTAGAGGGTTTTAGATCATCTTTTAATGCCCGGAAAGTTGATTTTTTATTTTTTGTGAATTTTAGCGTTGAGTCTGCGCCAGGATGCACAAACTCAAGTCTGAACTGTGGATTTTTTTGATTATGAGTTGTTTTAAAGGATTTTTGGTGGGATAACTTGATTTTATGTTTTGTTTGGTGATGATTTATAGATTTAGACTGCGGGTATGATTTGGGGGCCAAGAGATGAGATTTTGGCCTTGAGATTGATGCGCAGACTCAAGTTTAAAGAGGATTTTGAGCAAGATTCTTAAAAAGATGGAATCTCCTGAGGTTGAGGGGAATTCCAGTATTTTCAAAAAATGTTGGGAAGCTTCAAATATCAAGGAGTTAAGAAAAATGGGTTTGAGTCTGCACAAGGGTGCGCAGACTCAGCTGAACTTGTGATTTTTGTTTATTTGAAGAAATTTGGATCCTTTTTGTAAATAGATGTTTATTTAAATGACATGGAGTGTTTGATATATGATTGTAAGTGATTTGAGCAATTTGATTTATTGTTTAGTTGATTTTTTCATTTGAAATGAGCTTATGAAAGATGTGCAGACTCAACTTAAGTTTGGAATTTTGTGTTTATTTAAAATAGAAGATGGCTATCTTAAACTTTTTTTTTTTTGAATGAATTAACTTTAATTATTTGGGTTATTTGAACCATAAATGAAGATATCAATCAATGCAAGGCATCTTTGACAGTTTTGAGTTGAGTCTGCGCAAGGGTGCGCAGACTAAGAACAGTGGCGCAGACTCAAGTCTGAAAATTGATTTTTGAGTTTCTTGTACAGTTCAAGCTGCAATTAAATCCATCAAGGGGTTAGTTTCAACCATTAAAGTTAGAATATGAAATCCGGAGTGCAGAAAAACATATTTTACCCCATTCCCAATTGAATTTCCATGGTTATAGGTGCGCATACTCAAAATCTAAGTATAATTTCAGGTTTATACCTCTTTCAACTTGAAGCGATCCAAGAATCACCACAAATTTAGGGAGGATAACACTGAGAAATCTCAAAAGTTGAGTATGGCTATATGAGGCCTTTTCAAAGAGTGGTTCTTGTGTGGATTTCTTCAAATGACATGATTTCTTCATGTTTATCCCATTCTTCTTGGATCACTTTATAAAGCATTGAAAATGTTTAATATAATGATTCCAAGTTGAATTTCAACCTTTCATTAGGAAAACCCAATGAAAAAGTTTAAGATCTTCATGAAGGATCATGGCATGAAGGGACCCGAAGGACCAACTCCTTTAAACGGATATGTAATGGCTAATGGACCGTAGGGATGGCTACAAAGGGGGCGTGCCGAGCATCCAACCACTCACCCAAAGGGTGCCCTTAATGCCTTCAAGATGTAAGAAAAAACCCACAAGGGGTAATCTAAAGCATCTCTACATTTGGGAAGTAAGGAACTCCACCAATTTCCCTAGAGGGTCACATGTAGCCATGAACCATGGAGGTGGCTATAAAGGGGGGCGTGCCGAGCATCCAACTACTCACCCAAAAGGGTGCCCTTAATGCCTTCAAAATAAAAGGGTTATCCACAGGGAATCACCCATTCCATTTCTACATTTGAGGAGTAAGGAACTCCACCAACCCATTAGAACTTCGGGACATATCATCTAAATGAACCCATGGAAATGGGAACACAAGAATGATGTTCCTTGTGTGAGGGCCCTTGATGGGTGACTCAACATGAGATTGTTGGCACCCTTGGATCGGGACATCCTTGGAAAAACACCGGAAAACATTTAAAATTTTAAAACGTATGGCAAAACTTCGGTTTGAAATATTAAGAGCTTAATAACCCAAAGTCCAAGCCATTTAGGACCTTCATTGGGCCTCAAAAGGATAGCCCTAGGTCCAAGGAATCTTTGGACAACTTGGGGGAGGATTAAAGAATCACCTCAAGCCCAAAAACCAACTTGAAAGAGGCGCAGACTCAAAAACCTGCAACTGGTGCTGAGTCTGCGCAGGGAGGCGCTGACTCAACACTGTAGCACCTGCAGACCGCAGACTCAGGCTAAAATCCGGATTTTCAGTGAAAAATGGGTTTAAATCTAACCCAAATGATGAAAAATAAAGTATAAAAGATACAAGACTTAAAATATTTATTTAAAATATATTTTAGATGCATTTATTTAGGAAAATAGCATGAAAACTTGAATATGAACATATGAGAAACTTAGGTATATTTTTTATTTTTTCCATGGATCTCTCCTTCTTGGCTCCATGTTAGAGGGTTTACACCCAAAGAAGCTCATCCTCAACTAGTGAGGGAACCTCCTTGAGAACCTCTAGGGCCTAAACCCTTAACCATTAAAGGAAAAATCCAAACAAAATCCATTCGGTTCCAACATGAAAACAGAAACTTAGATCTTAATAAATATGAAACTTAGGGGATTTCTCTTGATGTTTGGCCTTGGGGGAACATCATCCATGGAGGGGATGTGCTCCTAAGGGTCATGTAAGGCCAAGCCACCTTGGGGAACCCCAAAACCAAAGACAAATAAATGAAAAATCAATTTTCAGGAAATCCGGACAGCAAAGCACATCTTGGGTCATATATCCATATTTAGGAGGTTTCAAGGCTTGAGGAGACCATTTCTATAAACTAGAAAGGCCCCTATACCATCCCCACATGAAAAACACATACCTTATGAAGGAAAAAATACCATAAAAGCAAGATAACCAGCAGATTCACAAAATAGACTCAGAAAATCTGAACATTACATTTCATTGCTTTCAATCATCATGGATGAACATCAAGGGGGAGATAGAAGTTTCTATGAACATAAAAATGAAAGAAAATATTATAAGAAAGCAAGGAGACAGAAATAAACCCCTTCTTCACCCCCACTCTACCTTTGAGAGGGGATGAGAAGGGAGAATGGCTCTTGAAGCCTACAATCTTAATCTCTTCTTCTCTAGCACTCTTCCTTTCTTTTTCTCTTCTTCTCTAATTCTTTTTTCTCTCTTGGAATGCAGGAAATGGAGGGGAAGGAGGAGGGATACGTGCTCCTCCAAGCTCTCTCACTTTTCTTCTTCTCTTTTCTATTTTTGGGGATTTTTGTCTCCAACTTTTTCTTGTAGAAGATGAGGGTTCTTTTATAGATAAAGTTGGGTTACTTTTGGGGGGTAAATTAGGCATCCATTAGCCTTCGATTAGGGATAAGAAACTCCTCTTAAGAGCCCTCCAATGAGGCCACAACACTTGGAGAATCATGATTGGCTTCTTTTTTTACTTTTCACCTACCCTCTTCTAGAAGAATCTTGAGGGGGGGACCACTTGTTTTTCTTCTTATCCTCCTTTGGGCAGATTTGAACATGGGCCAAAGGGGTAAGAATAGGCCATGGGGGGGACCATTTGAGCCCTTTTAAAGGCTGCCACGAAATTGGGCTTTGGCTTTCACTTTTAGGGCCCAAATTGGCCTTATTGGGCTTCTTTTACTTGAGATAGTGGGCCCGGGCCTGCCCCCTTGGATTTCTTCATCATTTGGGCTGAAAGTAACCCTTTTTTGACTTCTTTGGGCTTGCAAGAATGAGCATGACAGTTGTCCATTAACTTTTCTTCACTTGGGCCTTCTTTGGAAAATTGCTTGGACCTCCTTTGCTTGAGATAATGGGCCCGGTTGTGCCATTGGATTTCTTCACCATTTGGGCCCTAGAGTGGCCCCTTTTTTGATTCATTTGGCTTGCAAAATAGGCATGACTGCTGCCCATTTACTCTTCTTCACTTGGACTTTCTTTAAAAAATTGTTTGGACCTTTCTTACTTGAATTAATAGGCTCGGTTCTTCCTTTCAATTATCTTTGATTTGAGCCTTCTTTGTTGATCTTTAGGTTCTTCTTCTTGTTCAATTTTTTGGTGACAACAAATGCCCCCCACGCATACGGCTTATGCACGGAGACCAGAGGCGATGAAGTGAGTTGTATGCGTAGCCCATTGTCATGTACTTATCTCATTTGAGCGGCTCACGGTTCAGGACCAGCCCCACTTATAAATCTTCATTCACCTATTAAGGACTTGTTTTGCTGGGACATGTTGCAATCACTAGGATTCCTTCTTGAATTTGTTTCCGCGACCGACTTAGATCGGGTCTTAAGCTTCGGGCAACCATAGGTTAGTGTACCCTTTGAGTCTGCACTGGTCCGGGCTTAAATTTGGCTCCAAACCTGGCCATATATATTGAGTTTGAGAGAAAGGGGCAGATCCCCTCGAGTCTACGCCGGTTCGGTTCCACTTTGGCTTCGAACCGGTTCGTATATGTGAAGTTTGAGAGAGGGGGGCATATGCCCTTCAGTCTGCGCCGGTTCAGGCCTTAGACCGGCCAAGGCTTCAAAAACCCGCCCGGTCAATTATAAAAAGGGAAGGGGGCGGGATTCCTTTAGCTGTTGCGCTAGGGGATTCCGAGCGCCAGTCCGCCTCTTCCTCTTCCTCCTCTTGCCATCGCCGGTGGATGAAGCTACTGGAGCCGCGGGAGCGGGCCGTTGCCGCCGCAGATCGCCGCCGCCACGCTTTTCCTCCCTCTTCCCGTTGTCGCCGGCGCCACAGTAGCTGTCGGGGAGCGCCATTACTGACGAAAGCTGTCGCTGCCGCCGTCTGTGCGTTGGCCTTCCGCCGCTTGTGGGGGGGGTGCCATTTGCTTGGCCCGGCGGTCGCCTCCTCTTCCCTTGGACGGTGACAAACGCTGCAACTCTGTTAGGGAGCTTTGTTGCCATCTCCTGTGGGTGTGAAGGCTGTCGGTTTTAGAGCCACAGGCCGTGCTTCCCTACTTCTTCTTCGTTGGCTGCATCGCAGGGTCTTGAGGAGAGCACCGCTACTGTTGGAGAAGAGGTGCTGTCGCACCAGGATTTTTCAGGTAGAAGGCGAAGCCTTTGTTTAGTTTTTTGGCCGGTGGGACTGGTTGTGTGTCGTTGGACACCATTGATTTGGGCATGGGGAGAGTGAAGAAGGTCTCCTCTACGCTTGTATTATCTTCTGACATTTTCATCGTCTTTTCCTTGCAGGAAACCGACTCTGAGCTCGCCGATCTATAGTAGGCGCAGACTCATTACTGTAGCTATTGCAGGTCGGATGGATCTGCGTCTTGCTATTTGACTTGGCAGTTCCCACGGGAGCAATCCCTGGGGTTGCAGCTTCAGTACCTAGTCTCGGTTGTAGCTCGGCTCTCGGGAAGTGGGTTACTGGAATGCCATTTCTACACCCCTCTGTCTTTGACATGGGTCTTCTTCTTATCGGAGCATCTCGGTCTGTCTCGGATGGCTCTCGATAACATTTTAACAGCCCTCCTTTAAGGGGAGATGCTGCCGAAATTTCGACAGAATTTTCTTTTTCGAGGAAGGCTTTTTGCATTTGATTTGACTTGTTGTCTCTTCTTTTTCAGCATAATGGCTTCTCGGGGGAAAGACAAAGCTGTGATGCTCGAGACTGTATCCGAAGATATGCTAGTTTCTCCAACAGGGTCTTCTGAACAGACTCCTATGATGACTGAAGAGAGTGGGCCTGTGATAAGTCCCTTTTACTTGACACCTGCAGCAGGCAAAGATAAGGACAGTGAACTATTGCAATTTTTTGAGGTTGCTGTCTTGGAACATCCCTTTGTCGATGAATCAAATGGCAAGGTTGAGGAGAGCAGACTTGTCTTTTTAGAAGGATTCTATAAATATAGACGGGACAAAGATTATCTAGTTCACTTTCCCAGTGATCAGCATTTGTACAACTTCTTGCTTGACTTCAAGGTCAATGGAGTACGTTCTGAAAGGAGGGCTTTTTATGCCGAGAATGCCATTTTGAAATTTAGAGACAACCTGAGGGGAACTGTAACCCGCGGCGATTCTTTGTTCAAGCCGGGTTATGCTAGAGACATGTTCATACCCAATAGGACTAATATCATGCATCCTCAGGACTGCATTCTGACCCGATCACATTCATTTATTCCTACCAAGTGGGGATATGACAGAGGTATCCCAGACTCGAAGCAGAGGCAGCATGGGCTATTTCTTTCTCCATGTAAATGGGGCTTCAGAGAAGAGCCATTATTTTTTAACTGTTCAGCCATGAGGTTTAGATTGAAGGCAACAATGGGCTGGTTTGGCAACTTGAAGCTTAAATCCAGCCACAGTTTCAGAGAATATTTTGTAGAATATACTGATTATGTCTTGAAACATTACCATGATTTGCTGAGCTGAGTAGATCTTCTCGGTAGTGTGTATGCCGCTCGATTCCGATACACGATCTTCAAAGGCCTTTGCTGTGGCATGATCGAGCTATTCATGAAGGAGTTCAATACCTTTTATACTCCGGAAGGAGAGACATCTCTGGATTTATGGACTTTACATAAGCTTTCTGGCTTGCCCATTGACGGAGAGCCTTATGAAGAAATATGCCATCCTGACATTGTCAAGGACAGAACAGACGGCAAGGGCCGTTATGTAACCTGGAGGTCTTACAGATTCCTTCTCAAGGCTTACATTATTCTGGCTTTTGGTGAAGAGTCTCTAAAAAAGAGATCCCACAGAGAGAGGACACGAGTCCGCGGAGTGGTCTGGCTCCGTTTCTTTCATAATGTTGACATTCGATATACATACTTTCCTGGGGCTGGTGAGACTCCACTCTTCATGGGGCAAACAGTCAGGCACCGAAAGGGATATCCTGATATCATCTTTGAGGAACACAAGAAAGATGCCAATCCCTTGGACTTGGATAGGAATACCCATCTGGCAGCATACTTAGCCTACTGGCTCTCGAATTTTGCTATCCCTCAGGGAGATGAGGGAGTAATTCGTCCTGAGACTTTTTATGGAGCTTGTGAACTAGCCTGGGGAATTAAACTGTCTCTAGCTCCAGTTACTCTGTGCCTGATTTTCAAAACTCTTGGCCAAGTGGTTGACCAGGAGAAACTACGAGAATTTAATGTTGTGGGTCCCATTCATTTCTTCAATGCCTAGGTGGCTTCTATTTTTTCAGAGTCTGCCCCGAAGAGCCTAGCTTCCCCTCGCATATTTCCACGTATGATTGAATATGCAAGTGTTGATGGAGGGGATACCCAGAAGCAACTTTATGAAATTCGCGGTAGCTTGACTGACACCAGGCGAAAAACTGAAGGGGACTTACGTTTTTGGAAGCATACTGCCAATTCTTGTCCTCCAGTAAGCCCCTTTAAAGTATTTGCCGAGGGTAATCCTGTTGAGTTCACCCATTCCCAGACCAAGCAGCTACTGAAGAAATCTGCATTGGATAGTCAGATTAGATCATGGCTTCTATCCATCAGACCTAGTGTCTTGGTATACCGGAAGGGATCTGTAGTTCATTTAGAATCCTATTATCCTTTCCATTTTGGCCGAAATTTTGGATATGATCAATGTATTTCTTCTTGTGATCACATATTTCAGCTTCCTGACCGCCATCTTTTAGGCTCCAGCAGACTGCAGAGGACCCGTGAATGGTGGGATTATTTCCACCGATTTGAAAATATTTCTTTCAGAATTCCTTCTGCTGTCCATGCTCCTCGTATGACATGTGAATATGTTAGATGGTGGCGAATGCGCACCAATATTTATAGCCAGGAGAGGACCCAATGCTGGAGCAATGCTGAGAAGAAAATCTTGGAGACTCAGCAGGAAATCCCTTTTGATATAGAGTTCCATTATCTGCACTTCTTGGACGACAAGAATGTTGCTAAATATGCAGAGAGACGGGCAGCTTATAAGGCTCGTCACATAAATTCTTTACCCTTGATTGATCTAGAGTTGACAAGGCTAGATACTAAAGAGCTAAAGGGGGCTTTCTTGAAACAATTTAATATTTCTATGACCTCTGAAGATTATCCCGATATCGATTTCCCGGAAGAGGAAGATATCAGTGGCAGAGATTCTCAGCAAGCTCCTAAGAGTCTCTCAGGCATTCAGAGATTTTATGTTCCGCACAAGGAAGAGAAACCTGATTTTTACAAGGGCACCAGCTGGCTACTTGCCCTTTTGAACTACTGTGGTGTATCCCAGGATTCCACTACGCAGGGTATGTTGGATGCAAAACTACCCGCTTCTTGGGATCATATAGATGGGTGGGGGCTTGATGCTTTGCGCTTGGGCATTTGCTTGAGTGATAAAAAGCATTATGATCTCAGTAGCCTAGCTTCTCAAGCAAAGACGATGAATGATGTCATATATATTGTGAAGGAGGCTTCGCTTGGAGATAAGTCCTCCATATATGAATATTGGCCTTTATCAAACTGTTATGAAGGCGATTGCTGTAAGTATATGTTTTTGTGCTTGACTTCTTTTGAGTTTTGTGCCTTGCCTTTGCTTATATAAATTGATTTCTTCTTTTGCATATTTCCGTAGTGCCTGCGGCCAAATATCTGACTCAGCAACATCGGAGGGCAGTGGCTATTGCAAAGAGACCCTCTTTCTTTCCTCCTGTGCCTTTTAAAACATCAACCCCCGCATCTCCTGTGGAGGTTAGTGCTATAGGGAGGGCAGTTGCCGCTGCTAAAGAGGCGTGTACAAAGAAGAGACAAGAGCCTGCCCCTGAACCTCTTCCTCCTGTCAATTTGCCGGTGCTTGCTGAATTTGAAGCTTTTATAGCAAAGACTGCCAAGCGGGCGAGTGCCCTGGTTTCTCCATCCCCAGCCAAGGGTGGTATGCACTATGCTTTTGATTTATGCCTTTCAGAATTTTGACATTGATGATGAACAACTTCCTTTTGTTTCCATTACAGGGAGGGTTAAGCAAGTTGCAAAAAGATTTCGCAAAGGGCCCAAAGAATTTGTCCCCCCTGAAAATATTGTCCTGCCCAAGCGCCAATCCTCGAGATTATTGGCTCAGACAAGAAAAGAAGAAACTGATGATACTTCTTCTAGTGTGGAAGAAATAAGCGGCATTCCTCCTTCACCTTCTATTTCTTCCCATACTACTGAACACATTAGTAGTGAAGCTTTGTTAGAGACAACTATCTGGTCGTCCCCGAGAGATCAAGGTAACCCTTCTGAGGTTTACAGCAATAATGATTTCATTTCACTACTGAATTTCTAACTTTGACCATATAGGTTTTGAAGCAACTGAGGGCTTGATACCAAAGACTCATCATGTTGAAATAGTGCAGTCTGCTATGGTAATTTCTCTTTACCACATTTTTTCTACTTTTTCCCTCGTTTAAGTTTGACTTGTATATATTTTGAATATCAGGCCTCTCCGGCTCATGCGGAAAGGATGGAAATTCCTCATGTCCCGACTGAAAGGGACATGGATTTTGAAATATCGGCCTCCATGCCAGTTTCTTCTTCTGAAGAGGCAGAAGTTGTTTTTGCTGAGGGTACGGAACCAGAAGAGACTTCAATGGTTCCAACTGTTATAACTTCGACAAAGGTCATTACCTTCTCGGATATCAAGACTGTGGAACTTTCAGCTCCTGAGCTTGCGGATATTGTGGCTACTTCAGAGCATAACAGGGTTGACTCAGGAATAAGTTCACCGAGTCGACAGGTGATAGTATCCCGTCATGTCCCCTGTAGATTAAACTCTACTGGCTTATTAATATTGTGACTCATATATACACATCATCCCTTGTACAGATTTCTTCTGAGCCAATTACTTTAGCTGGACCTTCCGCCTTTATAATTGCTCTGCCTGCAGCTAAACTTACAGAAAGTGACCTGCCCCCAGCTATATCAAGCATTGTAACTGTCACATATGCCCCTTCTATTATCGAACCTTCATCCAGTTCAGTGTCTTCCTCTTCCCGTCAAACGGTCATGGACTGGACTTCAGTGGATGAGTCTGTGCATGTTGCTATCCCTTCTATTCCTACTGGTTCAGGCATACATGGTATTGATGTCCTTGGCGCCAATATCAAGCTTTTACGACAAATAATACGTCGGCATCCTAGTTCATCATATGATCTTCTTCACCAGCAAATTGAGAGCATGACTACGTGGATTCATTTAGCAGGAGCTTCTTTAGATGAATGGCTTCCTATCGCTTCCACTGCTTTGAGATTTTTTAAGCGTCAAGAATATATTCACTTAGTTATACAAGATCGACGCCAAGCCTTGTCTCTTCAGCGGCACGAATATACCCTGCAGATGCAGCCTGTTTCTCTTCAAATTTCACAACAACAAGTAGAAATAGCTGGCTTTGAACAGAAAGAAGGTTTGTTGGTGGAAAATATTCAGCGCTTAGAGAATGAACTTGCTGCTACGAAAGCCGAACTGAAAACTTTAAGGAACAGTTTACACAGACGTCAAGATGATCTTCTGGTTTCCTAAGGCCTTCTTGAATCATTATCTAGTGAAGTTTCCAAGCTGCAGGCTGAAGAAGAAGCTCTTTTTGAATTGCATACTCAAGTTGGAGAAAGACTTCCGCTGCTGTCCATGTTACTTGAGGATCTATGATGTTGTTCATAACTGAACTTTGTAGTTGGGAAGGGTATTTCCTTTTTGCTTTTTAATGTAAACTGGGATGTGAGTCATTCCTTGTAAACTTTCAGCACATTATAAAGAGAATTTTGTATCATATTCCCCTTTCAATGAATGTCATGCTTGAATTTCTTTTTTTTATTCACTTTACCGACCCAAATGCCCTTTCGGGTTTTCACCAGAGTCGGCCCCCTCTTGCTTTTGCTCGTACGCCCTTTCGGGTTTTCACACGGCGGGATTCCCGATTTTGCCTGTAGCGCCCTTTCGGGTTTTCACCACAGCCAAGTATATAGCCCTTGTTTCCCTTGACCGCAGAAGGTACGATCAAGTCCAGCGAGGCATCTCTATTTTTAAGCCCCTTTTGACTTTTCTCTCATTTTCTTTTATCCCTCTCTCTCCCCTTGTTGTAAATGAAGTAGAGTGAAGTATGCATCCATGGTAACTGCAAAGCTAAAAGGAAAAGATTTCAAATGAAGATGACTTAACAATTTTTATTAGCTTCTATAACTAATGATGTTATGGGGATTATTGAAGCTTAAAAAGGAAGGACAGAGTGAGAGGGGCAATGAATACCTCAATCACTTGTTTATTGAAAATGGCACAAACCGTAAGGGTCTGAGCCTTTATTGGGGTGGCAAAGATCGTAAGGATCTTAACCACTATGTAGGGTGGCAATAGACCGGAAGGATCTACGCCATGAAAATCCTAAGTACCAACGACAGACTCATAGGTTTTTAGTCGTGGTAACATAGGTATGATTTGAAATGCATGAACCTAGAATACTTCAAGTGGACTCATAGGTTTGTAGCCCGAAGTAGACAGGGATGTTTTGGGTGATGCAAACCTAGATACCTAGGTCATGAGGACCCTAATTATCAATGACGGGCTTAAAGGCTTTTAGTCATGATAACTATGGGTGATTTTGAATGGATGAACCCTAACTACCACAGCAGACTCATAGGTTTGTAGCCGAGGTAGGTAGGGAGTACGGAGTACTCTTCTCAGAGACCCAGTAATTTCGAGGATGGCGGAGTCACGAGGGACCCAGGCCATCTGCCGGTGCGACGTAGTCGTTGAAGACCCCGGTCGACTTACTTTGCTTTGATTTGAATTTGCTTGATTGGTGACGGAGTACTCCTCTCGGAGACCCGGTCTTTCGGGGATGACAGAGTCACGAGGGACCCGGGCCAGCCACCGGTGCGACGTAGTCATTGAAGACCCCGGTCGACTTACTTTGCTTTGCTTTTGCTTGCACTTGGATTTGACCTTGGGCTTTAAGATTGAGTGGCGGTGCTGAATGCACTAGGCCATCTTCTTTATTTCAAACTTGCTTTGAACTTGGGCAGTAGAGTCTAGTAGGACCCACACCAGCTTGTATTTGAATCTTGAACTTGAATTTAAACTTGGATTTGTGCAACGGGTCTTGTTGACACAGGTCGATTTGAATTTGAGCTTGAATGGCAGGATCGAATGAGCCCAAGCCATCTTTCTTGTTTTATGCTTGGATGGCAGAATCCAGTGGGACACATGCCAACTTGCATTTAGATTTGATTTTGAACTTGAGCGGCAGAGTCTTGCTGACTTGGGCCAATTTGCATTTGAACTTGAGCCTGGATTTAGGCTTGGTTTTTTGCATTTGAACTTCAATTGGGGCTTTGAATTTGCACTTTGAATGGCGGGATCGAATGAACCCAGGCCATTCTCTTGTTTTCAACTTTGCTTTGCGCTTGAACTTAAGCAGCGGGTCCTGTTGACCCAAGCTGACTTATCTTGAACTTAAGCTTTGAATAGCGGGGTCGACTAGACCCAAGCCATCTTCTTTTGCCTTTAAATTTGCTTTAAACTTGGATTTCAACTTGAATCTAAGCAGCGGGTCCTATTGACCCAAGCTGACTTATACTTGAATTCATGCTTGCTCTTGAGCTGGAGTTTTGAACTTGCATTTGAACTTACATTTGAGCTTGCATTTTGATCTCGAGCTTGATTTGAAGCTTTAAATTTGAACTTGAATTTGGCCTTGAATTTAGGCGGCGGGTCTTGTTGACTCAAGCCAATTTGCCTTTGAACTTCAGCTTTCCCTTCAGGCGGAGCTCTGGGTTTGAATTTGAATTTGAATTTTGCTCCTAAGCTGACGCTTTGGTTCTTGAACTTTGAACTTAAATTCTGAATTTGATTTTATGCTCGAGTTTGAACTGGAGCTTTGAACTTGAGTGGCGGAGCCTTGCTGACCCAGGCCAATCTATGCTTGACTTTGAGCTTGTATTTGAATTTGTGCTTGAATTTGAGCTTGGATTTGAATTTGGACTTGAATGGCAAGGTCCAGCAGGACTCGGGCCATCTTCTCTATTTCTTTGTAGCTTCTTGCCCCCTATTCATTGAAAAGACAAGGTTGCAATACATGTGCATGTTTATACCAAACAGTTTTAGAATCGGAAAACATCATCGATTCAGATTGATTTGATTGAAAACTTCGACCGGTTATAAAACGGGAAGCGGGAAATGATTTATACTCCCTCCGCACCGAGTTTGCCTCATCACCATTGCCCGACTAGCGGGATAGTCGTGCAAACTTTTTTCTTTTTCTTTCTTTCAATGGCATTTTGTCATTGACAACCCATGAGGTGCTTTGGGGTGGCTTCGTAAAGCCTTTTGGAACCTCTTCAATGTCCTTGGCTCATATAGGCAAGTTAATTTTACCATGCCATTTAAGATTTATAGTCTCGGGGGAATACATCCCGAGAACTGGATGATTTCTTTTGACTGCCTTCATGGTGATCATATTCACACCGTCGACAGTGCTTCATATATTTTTTCAACCTTCGCTTGGAAAGCATGGAGGTGGCGCGTGATAGCGCTTCATATGTTTGCCATTTAAGGGAGAAAACTACACATCTCCCTTATGATTGGTGAGGGTGTAGGCTCCTCCTTCATAAACAGTTTTGACGACATAGGGGCCGATCCAATTACTGGTCAACTTCCTTTTTGGATTTGACGCCATGACTTCTCTTCTTTTGACCATAACTAGGTCTCCTTTTTTGAAGGCTCTTTCTTTGACTAGTCTATCCAATGCTTGAGCCATGCGAGCGTGATATATCTGGATATTTTGTTGGGCTCAAAATCTGTCGCCTTCCAAGGCTAATAACTCCTCGAGCCGCCTTTCTGCATTTGATTGATTTCCTTTGATAAGCCCCTGCTCTAAGGCAATGCGCAAAGAGGGGACTTCCAATTCAATTGGTACGACTGCCTCTGACCCATATACTAAGGAATAGGGAGAACAGCCTGTTGGAGTTTTGTATATGGTTCTGTAAGCCTATAATGCTTCATACATTCTTTCTTCCCAGTCTTTCTTAGTTGAATTGACGGTCTTTGCTAGAAGGTGGCATAGAGTTTTGTTAAAGGCTTATGTTAACCCATTGGCTTGTGGATTGTTGACTGTGGAGGTCCTCCAATCAATTTTGAATTTCGCAGGTAGCTTATATATGATTTCATTTCGGAAGCACGTTCCATTATCTGAAATGATCCGACTGGGTGCACCATATCGAAACAACATATTTTGGCGGAGGAACCTTTCAACGGCTGCCCCGGTGACTTCTCTTAATGCTACTGCTTCGGCCCATCTGGAAAAATAATCCGTGGCAGACATAATATACTTAGCACCTCTTGAGGAGGTATAAATGGACCAACAACGTCCATGCCCCATTCGGCAAAAGGCCATGATGGTGCTGTAGGGTGCAAGGGCACCGGGGGTTTTCTTGGAATTGGGCCATGTTCCTAGCATTTGTGACATGATTTGGCATATTGTGCACAATCATCGAACATTGTGGGCCAGTAGTAGCCCAATTGTTTGAGTTGATTTTTCATCATGGGGCCAGACTGGTGAGCACCACAGACCCCGGCATGTATTTCCCTCAAGGCTACAGCTATCTCTTTTGGTGACAGGCATCTGAGGAGAACTTTTCTTTTGCCATCATATGTTACTCGAAAGATAGTGTCTCCTTTGTATTCATATGAATCCTTAATATGGATCAGTTTAGCACGCTTGATTCGGGTGCTTGACAATATTTTATGCTTGAACCAATCGAGAAGCATTTCCCTCCAATCAGGCTTATCGGCTTCTTCCACTGCATATGCTTCTGTTTACATTTCTGTTTCTTCTCCCAACACAGTTGGCAACAATCTTTTGTTCTTGACCCATATTTCAAGGGACCCCTCTGGCGGCAGAGCCAGAGAACTTGCTAATTTAGCCAGAGCATCAGCTTGAGCATTTGCACTGCGGTTGATATGGTTGATTTCAAAGAAATAGAATCTTTGTATCAGCTTGAGGGCCCTTTTGTGATAAGGAATCAACTCGGGCTTTTTGACATCATATATTCTTTGGACTTGGTATATAATCAACATTGAGTCTCCATGGACTTGAATCATTTGAATGCCTATATCCAGAGCAACTGCCAGGCCAACTATCAAAGCTTCATATTCGGCTTCATTGTTTGTGCATGGTTTGGTTAAGGAGCACGAGGTATGCAGAACCTCGCCTTCTGGAGATATCAGGACAATGCCTGCCCCAACCTTTGTGGTGAATGTAACTGTTAGTTTAGGTGGCCTACAAGCCAATCTAACAATGTAAATCTTGTTCATTATTAATAAAATGGCATAATATTCATTATGTGCAAATCGCGTTAATTACCGTTTCATAATGAAGTCCGTGAATACGTGCTATGGTGATCAGATTATGATGAGATCATACTAATGAGACTGATCACTTAAACACACATATTCTTAATCGTTCCTAGTCGGAGGATATCCGAGAAGGACATCGGATATCCGGTTAGACTAGTACAGATTACTCCTGCTCATATGATGAGGGTGACTGGTCTCATAAGTCACTTGTGTGGAGACACTAAGGTGAATCTGTAGGTGCTCATTGGAGAATGAGTTCACTGAACTGATCCGACTGAATCACTGGATGGTATTGTACCTCACTGTCAACCAGCTTGATTCTATTGTCGCAGTTGCGTGGATGGTCCTCGGACCTAAGACACCAAGGACACCTTGGCGGTGGACTTATGTACTTTGACCTTGGTCTACGAATCTCTAGCCACGGGATTCTAATACGCCAAGGATTGGGTGCAGCGGAATACCGTCGAAGGGAATTGTGTGTCAATAAGGAATCATTCGCTCTCGGTACTTAGAGAGAGAATGCTCTAGGAAGGATGCGCGGAAGTCCTTGGCCAGGGCGGACGATAATATCGGGAAAGGAGTTTTCCGATATTCATCAGCGGCATCCAATCCAAGTGAGTCGACCGGCTAGGGTTTGACAGCTCGCCATGCCCTGAGTTGACTCGAGAGCATTGTACGAATGAAGGATTATATCCACGCGGTAACTGTCGGCGGAAAGGTTCCAAGAGTGGGTTACTTAACCCCAAATACCTTCCGGGTTCACGCGGTGTTGCTTGGCACCCAACGTGATCGGAGGCCCGGTCGAATTCGATGTGCGACATCAATTCGATTGATTAATTGATTAATAAAGGGTTATTAATTAATTAATAAAGCCAGTGACGAGTCACTGGGCTTGTTGGGCCATTAACTGGACTGGTACTTGGGCCTAGAGGGTCACATGCACATGATTCTCAAGGCGATGGATAAATAAGTGTGTTTTATACAAACCAGGGGTTTTTATGAAAAACCGCGCGGTTAGTATAAAACATAGCGAACGGGCTGAGCAGGCCAAGCTGCTGCCAACCCTAGCCGCCCCTCCTCAGTTTCTGTCTTCCTCTGGCGTCCAGGCAGATCCAGATCTGCTCCGCCGCTTCTCCGAATCCCGTGCGACGGGAAATCGTCCGCGCACTGCGGCGATCATTGCGGCGACCGGCGGAGGCTTCGTGGGCTGCGAAGAACGAGGAACTCGAGGATATCCGTCGCGGGGAGGATCGCGTGGACTTCGCTAGAGGCCGGGTGCTTGTGCGGCTTGCGGTGTCACACCGATGGAGCCGAACGGCTGCGGATTCGAATCCGCACACGGTAAGAACTTCGATAATCCGATTATCGTATTTTAGATTCCGAAACGGGAACAGATCGCTGTAAATATTTTGTTTTTCCGCTGCGTGAGCGATCCGGAGAAACCGAGAAAACCCAACAGTGGTATCAGAGCCAGGTTCCACTGTTTCTCGTCCCGTTTCGGTCTCCAAATTAATTTTTCCATGATTTAATTCCATGCTTAAAAGTCAATTTTTTTGCTGGATCTGTGTTCATGAGATGAACAGTAATTATTATATTATGATTCTGCAATTTTTCGAAATTTTATTGGGGTTTATGGTGTTCTTCGTTTGACGAAGAACGGCGGCCGTTTGGGCTTCGGATATGCATCCCCAAATGTTGGAGAGGCATGGCCAATACCCTGGATGATCCACGGGGTTGCTGGGAACCATCGGGCATCAAGGGGCTCCTCACCGACGCCGGATAGACTGCTGGGGTTGGCCAGAGGGAGCCCTTTCTTCTCCATGTTCACGGTTAACACAAAAAACCTGTTTTTAGGGGTGTTTAAGAAGGCCAACCGACGCCTTATTAGGCCCCACCGGCGGCCCTGCCGGCGCCGGCGGCATCACCGGCGTTGGGCCATCGCCGGTCAGGGGCCGGGCGACGCTGGGGTGGCCGCCGGGCGGCGCCGTGGAGCCCCGCCGCCGGCTAGGGTTTCCTGCACTCAAACGCAGGCCGTCGAGTGTTGCAAGGAGGAAGAAGGGGCCGGCCCGACCGGTTCGACCGGCCGGGTCGAGCCTGGGCCGGGCCTGAGCCCTGGGCCCTGGTCCAGGCGAGCCCAGGCGCGCCTGGCTCGGGCCCAGGCGCACCTGGCTCGAGCCCAGGCCCTTGGAGGGCCCGAGCCAGATTGCCCCTTAGGGCTGGGCCCATTTCCCCACCCTTTTAACCCCTTTTTTAATCCCTGTTTAAATATAATTAAGCCAATTTGACCCAATTGATTTAAAATTAGATTTTAAATTTATATTTCAAAATTGTTTTGAAAATATTTTTTCTTAATATTATTGAATTGGGTCATTAATGATTTTGGAATCATTTTATTAACAATTGTTGTTAATTATTGAAGTTAATTATTAATTTAAATGTTAAGTTAATAATTAATTTTAATTGATTAATTTAAGAGTTAAATTAATGATCATTAGTTAATTATAATTGGTTGTTGATTTAAATGTTATATTAACAACTAATTTTAACTAACTAATTTAATGGTTTAATTTAGATTAATTAGTTATTGGTTTAAGAGTTAAACTAATAATTAATTTCTATCCAATAATCTAAAAGTTAGATTGTTGGTTAATTGTTAATTAGTGTTAATTATAAATTTAAGAGTTAAATTGATAATTAACATTAATTAATTAACTAGTCTAATAGTTAGATTAGTTAATAATAACAGATTAGAGTTAATTATTAATTTATGTGATAAATTAATGTTTAATTTTGTTGGACTAGTCTAAGAGTTAGATTAGTCATTAATAGTCTAATTGTTAGATTATTAATGGGGTTTTAATCTAAGTGTTAGATTATTAGAAGTGTTCTAATTTGCATGGAATAATCTGGAATTATTAATTCGGAGTGTGTGCGCATGTGATGTGTGTTTATTGCTTTTAAATTAGATTTAATTGCATGATTAATTTAATAAAATGAGTTTTCGAAATTCAAATACCAATTTTGATTGGATCCCAGCTTTCTGAAAGCCAAAACTATATATATTTTGAAAACTCATTTGTTTTAGCCATGTGATGCGCTGAATCATGTGTGGAATGTTTAAAACACACCGTGATCATAGATATGCACTTATTTAATTGTTCATGTGATGAATGATGGATTGTGTGGATCGTGGATGTATGTTTGATTATTAATTATTAATAAATAGAGGTCTGCGCACCTCTCTCTCTCATACTCCAATGTATTTCTACCTCCCTCTTTCTTGTACTCGCTATAAGGCCTTCTTCAATTTACTTGTAATTCTAGAATTAATGTAATATGCTCGAGGCAACCGAGGAAAGAGCGAGGACGATCCACAACTGCAACCAGGAAGGCGAAAAGATGGAGATCTCTTGCCTGTGTTTGCAGGTTATCTAATATAATTGTTGTGTTAGATTGTGTGTGCGTTTGACTGTTGGCTCCAGTCAAACCCGCTGTGCTATCCATGACCACACTAATGACATGTATGTGATGCATTGTTTATCTTTTGATTATGAATCAAAGTAGGTTATAGTATTTAGTAAATATATACGATATATTTATATACTATCACCTAGGAGAGACCAAGATAAAAGTTATCTAAATACCCTCAGATAAACTCTAAGCCGTAACGCGAGTAGTTGAGAACTTACTGCGTGGTCCACCATCGTTATAGTCATAGGATTCGAATCACTTTAGGCAGGTTTGTTGTGCTAACCACAAGGCCTGCTTAATTGGGAGGAGAAACTGTGGCTATGGCATTAGATGCCTATAGATGGGGGTAGAGGAACCATGTAGCTTTGTTGTGCTATCCACAAGGGCTGCATGCAAATCTATGCTCGTCGCGTAATGATGGTTAGCTTAGATCAGAATTAGTGGTTTGCTGTGCTATCCACAAGGCCATTAAATCTCTGGGGACCGAAGCTATGATCAGATATTGCAAGGAGTTGCAAGTTCCATGAGTTGGGTGCTCTCTGATTGTATTACAGTTTGTTGTGCTATCCACAAGGCTGTAGTACAAGTCATTGAGATTCTGATCCCCACTAGGAGACAGTCGGCGTCTCCCGTTCTGTATAACTGAGGGTTATACAGTCCGTCGAAAATTAGTGGGAGTTAAACTTGAACAAAAGACCATGTCCTGTTTTAAATTTTAATAATTGAACATCTGCTAAATAGATTTTACTTATCTCCTGTATGGAATTATGTCGTCGAATAACCCACTCTGTGGCATACTTGATGCCCTTTTGACTTACCTGATTAACTCAGATTGGTTCAGAAGCCTGAAGAATGTCTTCAGATCTGAGCGCATTGACTTTGTCCCTGGAGCTGATTCTCTTGCTGAATCGGCATTAGATGCCCTTGAAGCAGAGATGACAGCTAACGATAAAGGATCGGAGGACAAAGGTAAAAGAGTAGTGAAGGGTGACTGCTTCTACTATAAGCAGTATGGTCACTGGAAGAGGAACTGCAAGGAGTTCCTTCATGATAAAGCTCATGGAAGAGTGAAGCTGTTTGAAGCTTCAGATATCTATATGATAGATATCAACTTGTCAGTTGGAGATTCCACATCTTGGGTATTGGATACCGGATGTGCTTCTCATATCTGTCATGATGTGCAGATGCTTACAAGTAAGCGCAAGCTGAGACAAGGTGAGGTGGAATTGAGGCTAGGAAACGGCGCAAAAGTTGCGGCGATTGCTGTTGGGACAGCAAACCTCAGGCTTCCATCGGGATACACCTTACTATTGGAAGATTGTTATTATGTTCCTAGCATAATAAAGAACATCATATCAATATCTTGTTTGGACAAGATAGGATATAGGTTGACTATTGAGAATAGAAGCTGTTCGATTTATTATGGTAATAAATCAATAGCTTCAGCATCTTTAGTCAACGGTCTATATCTATTAGATGTTTCTCATTACAATCTTCAGATTGACAAAGCTCTTAAGAAGAGCAAGAATTGTGTGAACCAGGCCTACATGTGGCATTGTAGACTTGGGCACATTGGCGAAAGCAGGTTGCAAAAGTTGCACAAGCATGGTTACTTAACAGCATTCGATTATGAATCGTTTGCAACATACGAATCCTGCCTTATGGGAAAGATGGCAAAATCTCCATTTAGTGGACATGGAGAACGTGCCAAGGACATTTTGGAACTAATACATTCGGATGTATGTGGTCCAATGTCCACCTAAGCCAAAGGTGGCTTTTCTTACTTCATCACGTTCACCGATGACTTCTCACGATTCGGCTATGTGTACTTAATGAAGTACAAGTCGGAAGCATTTGAGAAGTTCAAGGAGTTCAAGAATGAGGTAGAGAATCAGTTAGGAAAGAGTATTAAAGCTCTTTGATCAGATCGAGGAGGAGAATACTTTAGTAGTAACTTCACACAATTCTTAAAGGATAATGGTATCCTTTCTCAGCTGACCCCTCTATATACACCACAGAAGAATGGTGTATCAGAAAGGAGGAATCGCACCTTGTTGGACATGGTGCGATCCATGATGAGCTTTTCGGGATTACCAGTGTCCCTCTCGGGGTATGCTCTAGAGTCAGCAGCATACCTACTGAACAGAGTACCCAGCAAGTCTGTGGCCTCTACTCCATATGAGATATGGAAAGGCAGGAAACCAGAATTTAAACATGTTAAAGTCTGGGGTTGTCCTGCTCATATAAAGAGGCATGATCTAGACAAGCTGGAATTCAGAACTGATAAATGTAGGTTTGTGGGATATCCAAAGGAAACCTTTGGATACTATTTTTACCAACCTGATGAACAAAAGGTGTTTGTCGCCAGGAAAGCTGTCTTCCTGGAAGAGGAATACCTTCTCCAAGAGGACAGTGGGAGTAAAATAGTACTGGAAGAGGTTCCAGAACCCCAAACAGCTGCATTATCATCAGATGAGATATCAGTTCCTGAATCTGTTCAGGTACACACAGATGAGCCTCGTAGATCTGGTAGAGTACCTAGACTACCCGAACGATATGTGGGACATATCGCTGAAGGTAAGTCTAAGGTACAATATAATGAGGATGATGATCCTAAAACCTACCAGGAGGCCATAGAAGGCCCAGAAGCTGGGAAATGGCGAGAAGCCATGAACTCAGAAATCCAGTCCATGTACACCAACCAAGTTTGGAACTTGGAAGACTTGCCCGAGTGTATTGTACCCATCGGTTGCAAGTGGATCTTTAAAAGAAAGATCGGTGCTGATGGACGGATCGACACTTATAAGGCAAGGTTGGTGGTAAAGGGATATCATCAAAGGCAAGGAATTGACTATGACGAGACTTTCTCACCAGTTGCCATGATAAAGTCGATCAGAGTTCTGCTCGCCATTGCTGCGCATTTTGATTATGAAATCTGGCAGATGGATGTGATACAACGGTAACCTTGAGGAGGAGGTGTATATGATACAACCAGAAGGTTTCACATCCAAAGAATCTCCAGGTAAAGTGTGCAAGCTTCAGAGGTCCATTTATGGACTGAAGCAGGCTTCCCGGAGCTGGAACATAAGATTTGACGAGGCAGTCAAGTCTTATGACTTCATTAAGAATGAAGATGAGCCTTGTGTGTACAAGAAGACCATTGGGAGTGCAGTCACTTTTCTAGTTTTCTACGTAGATGACATACTACTCATTGGGAATGATGTAGCTATGATGTCATCAGTAAAGGTCTGGCTGTCGAAAAACTTCTCCATGAAGGATTTGGGAGAAGCATCCTACGTATTGGGAATACGGATCTATAGAGATAGATCAAAGAGGATGCTTGGAATGACCCAATCCTTGTACATAGATACCATAGTCAAAAGGTTTGGCATGGAAAATTCCAAGAGAGGTTTCATACCGATGAGACATGGAATCAATCTCTCAAAGGAGCAGTCTCCTAAGACTCCTAATGAGAGGGCATTCATTGATAGAATACCCTATGCCTCTGCCATAGGATCTATCATGTATGCCATGCTATGTACACGACCTGATGTTGCATTTGCTCTAAGTGTTACGAGCAGATTTCAGGCTGATCCAGGCGAAGAGCACTGGAAGGCAGTGAAATGTATCCTCAAATACTTGAGAAGAACTAAGGATATGTTTCTTGTCTATGGAGTAGGTGACTTGAAATTGTGAGGTTTTACTGACTCGAGTTTCCAGTCGGATCCAGATGATAGCAAGTCAACATCTGGATTCGTGTTTACATTGAACGGAGGGGCAGTGTGCTGGAAGAGTTCCAAGCAAGTAACCACTGCAGATTCGACGACTGAAGCTGAGTACATCGCTGCAGCTGAAGCAGCCAAGGAAGCAGTGTGGTTGAAGAAATTCATCACCGACCTCGGCGTAGTTCCCAGCATCTCTGACCTTGTTCCACTGTTGTGCGACAACAATGGAGCGATTGCGCAAGCGAAAGAGCCACGGTCTCATCAGAAATCGAAGCATATTCTGAGGCACTTTCACCTTATCAGAGAGATCATATCCAGAGGAGATGTAGTAGTGGAAAGAGTTCCATCCGTCGACAATGTAGCAGATCCACTGACAAAGCCATTGGCTCAAATTGTGTTTGAGCGTCACCTAGAGTCTATGGGCTTATTGTATAAAGGTGATTGGCTTTAGTCCAAGTGGGAGATTGTTAGTTTAGGTGGCCTACAAGCCAATCTAACAATGTAAATCTCGTTCATTATTAATAAAATGGCATAATATTCATTATGTGCAAATCGCGTTAATTATCGTTTCATAATGAAGTCCGTGAATATGTGCTATGGTGATCAGATTATGATGAGATCATACTAATGAGACTGATCACTTAAACACACATATTCTTAATCGTTCCTAGTCGGAGGATATCCGAGAAGGACATCGGATATCCGGTTAGACTAGTACAGATTACTCCTGCTCATATGATGAGGGTGACTGGTCTCATAAGTCACTTGTGTGGAGACACTAAGGCAAATCTGTAGGTGCTCATTAGAGAATGAGTTCACTGGACTGATCCGACTGAATCACTGGATGGTATTGTACCTCACTGTCAACCAGCTTGATTCTATTGTCGCAGTTGCGTGGACGGTCCTCGGACCTGAGACACCAAGGACACCTTAGCGGTGGACTTCTGTACTTTGACCTTGGTCTACGAATCTCTAGCCACGGGATTCTAATACGCCAAGGATTGGGTGCAGCGGAATACCGTCGAAGGGAATTGTGTGTCAATAAGGAATCATTCGCTCTCGGTACTTAGAGAGAGAATGCTCTAGGAAGGATGCGCGGAAGTCCCTGGCCAGGGCGGACGATAATATCGGGAAAGGAGTTTTCCGATATTCATCAGTGGCATCCATTCCAAGTGAGTCGACCGGCTAGGGTTTGACAGCTCGCCATGCCCTGAGTTGACTCGAGAGTATTGTACGAATGAAGGATTATATCCACGCGGTAACTGTCGGCAGAAAGGTTCCAAGAGTGGGTTACTTAACCCCAAATACCTTCCGGGTTCACGCGGTGTTGCTTGGCATCCAACGTGATCGGAGGCCCGGTCGAATTCGATGAGCGACATAAATTCGATTGATTAATTGATTAATAAAGGGTTATTAATTAATTAATAAAGCCAGTGAGGAGTCACTGGGCTTGTTGGGCCATTAACTGGACTGGTACTTAGGCCTAGAAGGTCACACGCACATGATTCTCAAGGCGATGGATAAATAAGTGGGTTTTATACAAACCAGGGGTTTTTATGAAAAACCGCGCGGTTAGTATAAAACATAGCGAACGAGCTGAGTAGGCCAAGCTGCTGCCAACCATAGCCGCCCCTCCTCAGTTTCTGTCTTCCTCTGGCGTCCAGGCAGATCCAGATCTGCTTCGCCGCTTCTCCGAATCCCGTTCGACGGGAAATCGTCCGCGCACTGCGGCGACTGGCGGAGGCTTCGTGGGCTGCGAAGAACGAGGAACTCGAGGATATCTGTCGCGGGGAGGATCGCGTGGACTTCGCTAGAGGCCGGGCGCTTGCGCGGCTTGCGGTGTCACACCGACGGAACCGAACGGCTGCGGATTCGAATCCGCACACGGTAAGAACTTCGATAATCCAATTATCGTATTTTAGATTCCGAAACGGGAATGGATCGCTGTAAATATTTTGTTTTTCCGTTGCGTGAGCGATCCGGAGAAACCGAGAAAACCCAACACCATCTTGTGCAATTGTTGAACGGGAGGCCCCGTCAAAATATAGCTGCCATATCTTTTGTTCTGTATGGTTGGCTTCTAATGCTTCTTCATCTGGCAGGTCGGTAACCAACGGTGAATCTTCTGGCACTGGATGTGCTGCAAAAAAGTCTGCAATGGCTTGACCTTTGATGGTTTTCTGAGGGACATATTTAATGTCCAACTCCATGAGGAGGACTGCCCATTTGCCTAAACGACCTTTCAAGGCTGGTCGATTGAGGATATATTTGAGAGAATCAACCCTAGAAATGAGCTGGATTTCATGTGATAGCATATAGTGCCTAAGTCTTTTAGCTGCAAAGACTAGGGCCAAGCATATCCTTTCGATAGGTGAGTACCGGAGTTCAGCCCCGATCAGCCTTCTGCTTAAGTAATATAATGCTTGCTCTTTGCCTTCTTCATTGTCTTGTGCCAGCATTGCCCCCAGAGAAGTCTCCTGAGCAACAATATATAAGATTAATGACTGGCCTTTGATAGGTGCCCCCAATACGGGTGGCGATGCAAGGTATTGCTTGATTTTCTCAAGTGCATTTTCACATTCATCATCCCATATGAATGGGGCATCTTTCTTCATTAATTTAGAGAAGGGTTCACACCGTCCGGCTAGGTTGGATATGAACCTTCGAATGTATGCGAGCTGTCCTTGAAAGGACTGCAGCTCTTTGAGATTCTTCAGAGGTGGAAGTTCCTGGATAGCTTTGATTTTGACTGGGTCTATTTTAATGACCCTGTATCTGACAATAAAGCTCAGAAATTTGCCACTTGAAACCCCGAAGGCGTACTTCATGGGGTTCATTTTCAAGCTGTATTGCCTCAGCCTTTTAAATATGGTGCGGAGATCTTGCATATGATCTTCCTTTTTCTTGGTTTTGACAACTAGGTCATCAATATAACATTCAACTTGTTGATGAAGGAATTCATCAAATATCTTGGTCAATGCTCTTTGATATGTTGCACCGGCATTTTTGAGGCCGAAGGGCATTCTTTTGTAATGAAAAATTTCTTTAGGAGTTCTGAAGGCAGTATGGATCTTATCCTTGTCAGCCATCCATATTTGATTATATCCTGATGATCCATCCATAAAAGACAAAGCTTCATGTCCTGTGGTGGCATCGACCATGATTTTAGTAACAGGCACTGGGAAGTCATCCTTTGGGCATGCCTTATTTAGATCTCTGAAGTCTACACAGATTCTGATCTATCCATTCTTCTTTTTGACTGAACAATATTTGCTAGCCATGTTGTATATTGATTTTCTTGTACGAAGCCAACATCAATTAACTTGTCGACTTCAGCATTGATTTTGTTTATCAGCTCCGGCCTCATTCTTCTAGGAGCTTGTTTGATTGGCTCGATGGCTGGATCAATGGCCAGCTCATGTTGAGCTACTTCTAGATCTAGCCTAAGCATTTCTTTATAGGACCAGGCAAAACAATCTCGGAATTCCCTCAGAAGCAAAATATATGCTTGCTGTTGTTCTTGACTGAGCAATGCACTTATATATGTTGGTCTTGGGTCTTCTTTAGAGCCCAAATTGATTTCAAGGAGTTCATCAACCGTAGCTTGTCCTCCATCTTCAAGTTCTGAAGGTGCTGGCTGGAGCTCCATCATATCTTCTTCAATTTCTGCTTCAATTTCGTTGACTTCTTGGTCAATTTCATTTGATGGATTAGCTGTGAAAATATTTGGGGCAGGATATTCTGTTGATTTTTTATAAGCTGAGTGAGCTCATCTTCCCTTTCACCTGTGTTAACATGAGGTTCAGGGGTGATTAGTGGATTTTCTTGTTCTTCTGGTATATTCTGAACCATATTGGAACTTGGGATATCATTTTCCTTGACTTCTGCGACTTGGATGTCTTCTTCTTCAAGATGTTTCCAGCATTGACATGCCGGAATAGGGGATTCATCAGCTTCTGGCTGGCTTTCTTGAATATACTGGCCCATGGGCTACTCTTCATCATAGTCATCATATATTGCTTGTGCAATTTCTGATATTTTTGGCAAAATAGATGTCATATTTGCTGATAATTCAGGAGTTTCTTCTTCCGGCAAGGTATATCCCAAGCCTGGATATTGTGTATGTTGCATCAATACTTTGGACATGTTAGGAGGGTACCATAGCTGTTGGACCTGCTCCATTCCTTTTTTGTTTGATATAATGAAATTGACTGGGCCTTAGCTAATTCCTCAGTATGCTTTGTCATGTCTGGGAGACCCCTGATGTCAACCCATAATTCTTCTTCTATATCGGGAATATAGCAATCTTTGTCTTCAGTAGCCGACTGCTCATCAGCTCTATAAAAGACTGTTTTATACTCTTCGTGAGGGACCACGAATTTCTTCAAAGGCTCTACGAGCTGACATTCATACTCTTCAATAGGATGTATTAGTCCGACTGGGACCATGACTTCTATAGATAGTACATCTTGTTGTTTGGCTGTCTTTGCTGAAGGATTTTTCAGAATTGTAGCTTCTTTGTCTTCAAGACTGAGAGAGCCGATATCTGGTGGAGGTGGAAACCATTCCTTTCTTCGACTAGTATCAGACTTTTCTGTTTCTTTATCTTCTTTTTCCTCCAGGGGTGGAGGTATATAGAGATTGGCATCCATAAGATGGCATTCATGAACTTCAAAAGGCTCGAGATCAGCGAAGACCCACTATATTTGTCCTTCCCAGGGAAATTTGATGCATTGATGCAATGAGGAGGGCACTACAAAATATTGATGTATCCATGGCCGCCCAAGCAAAGCTTTGTATGTGGTATCAAAATTTATGATATGGAAGAGGACTGTGAAGTGAAAGTCACCGACGACCATTTCAAATTCAGCTGCCCAAATTGGTGTTTCTGACTTCTGGTTGAATCCAGCTATTTTGAAATTTTGCACTCTTCTTAGGTGCATATGAAAATGAAATTTCTGGAAAGTTCTCAGAGGCATGATGCTGACAGCAGAGCCTTGATCAACTAGAATTATATTGACAGATTGTCCATTTATCTTTCCTCTCATGTAGAGTGACCTGTTGTGGTCATTTGTAGGCAGCAACATATCATCTTCAGTGAAGGTGATGGAAGCCATGAATGACTCATAGGTTATTTCTTGAATTTCTGCTACATGAGCTTCATAAATTTGAGGAGTTTTTAAAGATGCAATTAGAGCACTCCGCAATTCCTCACTAAGTGACAAAACTTCCCACACAGTAAATTTAGATGGCAACCTTTTTAGCAAGCCGATAATTTTCTTTTCTGCTTTTTCATTATCATGAACTTCTAGAGAGGCAACCTGAGGGTCTTGTTCTTCAGACGGCTGCTGCTGGACTTGTTTACTTTTCTTTACAGACTTTTGAACTACCATAAATTCATATAAAGAGGGTAACACCCCATTTTCTTGATCAGAATTTCCTAGATATAGCCCGAGCTGAGGCGGGATTTGAACATTTCTTTTTGACAAAGGCATGGATTCCATTCCTCTGACTTCTGGTTCTGGGATGACATATGGTATTTCCCCCTGAAGCTGGATAATTTTTTGAGTGGTAGCCAATGGAGGCTTCCGTCCCCTCTTTTTGCCAGAGTGGGTGACATGTTGCTCCTTTGGAGTTGATGTAGAACTTTCCATCACTTCTATTTTTGGAGTAAAGAAGATTTCTTCCTCCTCATCATCTTTACTTTCATTTATTGTTGAGATTGTGTTGCAAGACATGACAGTGCAAATGCCTTCTTGCTCTTCTTTCCCATTTTCCTGATTATCATCAGTCTTCGGCTTTTTGACTTTATGTTCCCAGAATAGGGCTTCTTCATGTATTTGCTTCATTGTCATATTTTGGAGTTTCTCCCATGGGATATAATGCTTCAGCTTTGTTGGCTTCCTTTGAGGTTGTTCATATTCATCCAGGCTGTCTATTAGCTTCTGCAATTTTGACAGCAGATCTTTACCTTTAGGTAGAATTGGTATTAGTGTTTCTCTTTTTCTTCTTCTGTTGGTAACCCTCCTTATAGTACGAGGATCTACCCATTTCCATATACTGCTTGCTGGAGCAGGGTAACTTGAACTTGATTGGGATGTCTCCTGCTGATGGGAGGACACACATTATTTTTTGCCTGAAGCTGCAGCTTTGACTGGCGTAGATAAAGCCATTTTGGACATTTTGGATATCATATTATCCAAATTTGGTGGAGGGACGGGTTGAACATATGTCGGCCGTCGTGGAGTACCTCTATGAATATATACTTCTGATGATTTTTGCTTGATATGAGATCTTGGCTTCTTTTTGACTATTTGCCACGGAGATGCTTGGAGTGGTTGAAGTACCAATTGCTCATAAGTGGCTTGGGTGCTTCTTTCTGTAGTTTCTGAGCTTAATGACTGGTAAATAGGAACCATATGATGCACATTTACAGATGCCACATTTGCTTTTGTCCAGGCATGAGGCTGCGGAGGATCGACAAGATGATCTCCCATCTTCAGGACACCTTTATGAATTAATTTTTCAACTGCATCTTTGAACACATAGCATTCTTCAATAGGATGTCCCATAATTTGGTGATATGGACAATAATTTGGATCATTAGATCTTTTGGCATCTTTTGGTCTCTTCGACTGTGGTAACACAATTTGATTGTATTTTCGTGCCCATTCAAATAGAACACGAGTTTTGTCTTTTGGGAAGCTGTATGGCCTGTTCATTCTGTCTCTGAGAGAAGATAAGGCTCGGGCTTCTTTCTCTCTATTGTTGCTGGTTTTGGCCTGCGTGACTGGACCTTTCTTTTGTTGCTCCGTGATGAATGTAGATAAATCTATTGTATTTGACTCACGTTGAGCATTTCTTCTATCAAATTTTCCTTTGTTGTTGCTTGGTTCACTTCTGGATCGGCTCAGAAAACTTTCAACTTCTGATACCACAGTATTCAATTTGTCAAAAGATTTAATTTCAATGGCTACTAGCCTTTCAAGGACTTCATTTTTCAGATTACTTTTACATATCACCGCTGCATCTTCTTGACATGGTGGTCTTTTACACTTCATGCTAAGATTCCTCCACCTAGCAATGAATTTGGAAGCATTTTCATTGTTTTCTTGTTTCACAGTATATAGCTCTGCGAGAGTGATTTCTCTCTCTACCAGATAAAATCTGTCTTGAAATTGCTTCTGAAAGTCGACCCACCCAGCAATAGATCCAGGCCGAAAAGAAGAATACCATTCAAATGCGAGTCCAGTTAGCGAAGACCCGAAAAATTTCAGCATATAAGATTCATCAGTGGCTAGGTCTCCAATTGCCCCATTATAATATGCCAAGTGTTCTTTTAGATTTCCTTGGCCATTGAATTTTTCAAACTTGGGCACTTTGGACATTCCCAGCGGAAGCCTTTTCATGGCATGATGCACCGGATATGGTACTTTGTATACATCATATACCGTGGAGGTACCTTCCACTCTTTCTACCAGCTTCATATCAATGAGCTGTTCTAGCATCAGCCTTTGAGCCATAGCAGGATCTGCTGGATTTGAGAAGAAATTAACTCCCTGAACTTGGGAGGCTTGAAATGGCAAATTTGAGATCAAATTGTCTTGCAATACTATTGCATGAGCAACTTGACTATTGGACACTTGAATATATGCAGGTGTTTCATTCATAGGCATAGGCTTAGATGACTGCATAGATATATTTAGAAGATTTTGAGACGGAGGAGGTGGAACTGGAGGATTAGCCACCCGAGGATAAGAGGAAGTTGAAGCACCTCCTTCTTTACCAGCCCATCATGCCCCCTGTATTTGGGCATCTTTTTCTTTCAATTGCTTTTTCAACAACTCAATTTCTTGCAATAACAACTGAATTATACTTGGTTCTGCTTCTTTTTGCTAATTGATTTGTTGTGGAAGCTACTGCTCTGCTAGTGCAAAAAGGGCTTCTCCTGATGCTTCAATGACATTTGCAGATAGATCCGCTTCCTCATCAATGTTTTCCAATAGGGTAGGAAAATTTTGGGCAACTATGGCTGCCGCTTTCGTTCTTCGGGTAACTAGACCCGGCCTTAAGGCTAAATCTCTGATTTCTTATGGATCTTCAGGGAGTATCCCATACTTGTTGATAGTATGACATGAATAAATCATCAGGCTGATCTCCTTGTGGAAGGAGGTTTTGGTTGCAGCCTTTGGAATACATATGTTTTTGAAGGCTTTTTTGACTTTTCATTTTCATATCTTTTTCTTGACTTCTTTATTTTTGGCAACTCAGCATGAGGCAGTTGCCTTTGAATTGGTTTCCATATTTGCCGCCTTTGTGATTGAAAGATTGGCTTTGATTTTTCTTGTGCATATTGATCTTCTTGATGTTTGGGCACCCAGATTTGTTTTGCTAGTGGCTCTTGACAATATTTCGTCCCATAACAATAAGCTGGTTTGGGGTTTCTTTCTTGCTTTTCCGACATCTGAATCTTAGCTTTTCCTTTTTCTTTTCTTTCATTTTTCATTCTTTCTCTGTCCATGTCTTCAAAGACCTGGAATGAGTTTTGAAGTGGAATATTTGGAACCAGTCGGTCTTTGGAAGTATCGACTTTGTTGCCATCTAGAAAGATCCGCAAGCTCCCACAAGAATTGATTTTTTGGTCCTGGACCATTGTGCAGAGACTGTCTTTGATTTAAGCTGGGGATTTTGACCCTTTCGAATATTTCCCCGATATTGTCTTGAAGATGATGCAACATGGCTGTGAATAGTGCAGCAGCTGACTATTTGCGCTTGAGGTATATCAGATATAATCTTAGGTTGCATGAAGACCACCCCGAGAAAATTCGAAAAACCGATAACGGGAGGGAAGCTCCCGAATGCCACAGGTACCGCTAGGTAGCCATAGCGAGCATGGTTCTCGACCACCAGGGGGCCGAAGAAAACTTTTGATTCCATTGAGTCTCTTGTAATACAACAAAGAGATAATCAATAACTTCAAAGAATGGGTGTTATCCTTATTCTTCCGACGAGAAGATGAAGGGAGGACAGTCCTACCGGGCGTGCCAAAAGAGATTGTCGTACATTTTGTTAGGGAAAAATGTACTTGATCTTGATTTTCTGATTTTTTATTTAGATTTGTTATTTGTGCGCTCTACCTGACTCAATCAGATGATTACGTAGTTCTTCGACCTAATCCCATTACCCAGAAATGGAATAGCGTTAATTACATCCTCCTAAGAGGAAAACCCTTGATTAATCGTCGGAAGAATAGAATAACACCATTTGAAATAATATAAGTAAGATATACAAGATTGCATTCGAAAAATAAATGAATTTCAGTTTTTATTTGAGAAGAAAACTCATTTTTTAATTTAAAGTTGAGTCTGCGCAAAACTTGATTTATTAATTTTTATTGATGGATGATGATTAGAGACATTTTTTAGTATTTTTGGATTGATTTATGGGGATGTATTGAAGATTTGTTGAATTTTTTAAGTTTGGAAGTGAACATGAAGTTGAGTCTGCGTAAGGATGCGCAGACTCATTTGTTATCAATGAGAATGCTTGTATTTATTTTTATTTTTGATTTGTGAGAGGATTGAAGATCTTTTTTATGGTGTTTTGATTGAAGTGGATGACATTTTTTATCAAGGGGGTCTAATAAACATTTCTTATAGTGTTTTTTCATATTTTGTAGTGAAGAGATTTTAGATTTGATTTGTAAGGAATGGAAAAGTGTTTTTTATGTTTTCTTATTTGATTTGAGTGAAAAATACTTCAAATATTTATGTTTTTTATGTTTCAAATTTATAAGTTTTTGAAGGATAATCAAGATCTGCAAATTCAATTGAAATGAGATTTCTTTTAGGTATTTTTTATGTTTTGCAAAAGGGCAAATTTGAGTTTTATTTGATTTTTTTATTTATTGAAAGCATTTTATTTTTATCTTGGGGTTTTTTATTCAATTTTAAAGGAATTAGACTTGAAAAAATTGGATTTTACTAATTAGGGGTTGAGTCTGCGTAGGGTAGCGCAGACTCATCTGTCACAAGCCTATTTTTGCAGTTTTTTAGGTAATTTCTAGGAGAAAAGTTATCATTTTTGTTTGGGTTTTGATTTGTGAAAAATATAGGGTTAATCTTAAGATTTTGATTTGATTTGATGGGAATTTAACAGCCAAAATACCAGATTTTAAGAATTTAAGGTTGAGTCTGCACTATAGAGTGCAGACTCATTGTTCATCAAAGTGTTTAAACATTTTTTATATTTTTTGTAAAAGGAGTTTTAAGCTTTTATTTAGGTTTTTGACTTATATAAAGTATAAAGTTTTTATGTAAATTTTTGGGTTTAATTTGGAGGGAAATTAAGGTCAAAAAGACCAAATTTGGATTTTAGGGTTGAGTCTGCACAGGGTAGCACAGACTCATTTGTCACCAATTTGTTTTGAGTTGTTTTTTGCATTTTTTCAAGAACAACTTGGTGTTTTTATATAATTTCCTGATAGATAAGGATAAACTTGATTTTTAGAGGGTTTTAGATCATCTTTTAATGCCCGGGAAGTTGATTTTTTATTTTTTGTGAATTTCAGGGTTGAGTCTGCGTCAGGATGCGCAGACTCAAGTCTGAACTGTGGATTTTTTTATTATGAGTTGTTTTAATGGATTTTTGGTGGGATAACTTGATTTTATGTTTTTTTTAGTGATGATTTACAGATTTGGAGCTGCGGGCATGATTTGGGGGCCAAGAGATGAGGTTTTGGCCTTGAGATTGATGCGCAGACTCAAGTTTAAATAGGATTTTGAGCAAGATTCTTAAAAAGATGGAATCTCCTGAGGTTGAGGAGAATTCCAGGATTTTCAAAAAATGTTGGGAAGCTTCAAATATCAAGGAGTTAAGAAAAATGGGTTCGAGTCTACACAAGGGGTGCGCAGACTCAACTGAACTTGTGATTTTTGTTTATTTGAAGAAATTTGGATCATTTTTGTAAATGGATGTTTATTTAAATGACATGGAGTGTTTGATATATGATTGTAAGTGATTTGAGCAATTTGATTTATTGTTTAGTTGATTTTTTAATTTGAAATGAGCTTATGAAAGGTGTGCAGACTCAACTTAAGTTTTAAATTTTGTGTTTATTTAAAATAGCCAACTTAAACTTTTTTTTTTTTGAATTAATTAACTTTAATTATTTGAGTTATTTGAACCATAAATGAAGAGATCAATCCATGCAAGACATCTTTGACAGTTTTGAGTTGAGTCTGTGCAAGGGTGCACAGGCTCAGAACAGTGGCGCAGACTCAAGTTTGAAAATTGAATTTTGAGTTTCCTGCACAGTTCAAGCTACAATTAAATCCATCAAGAGGTTAGTTTCAACTATTAAAGTTAGAATATGAAATCCGGAGTGGAGAAAAACATATTGTACCTCATTCCCAATTGAATTTCCATGGTTATAGGTGCGCATACTCAAAATCTGAGCATAATTTCAAGTTTATACCTATTTCAACTTGAAGCGATCCAAGAATCATCACAAATTTGGGGAAGATAATACTGAGAAATCTCAAAACTTGAGTATGGCTACATGAGGCTTTTTCAAAGAGTGGTTCTTGTGTGGATTTCTTCAAATGACATGATTTCTTCATGTTTATCCCATTCTTCTTGGATCACTTTATAAAGCATTGAAAATGCTTAATATAATGATTCCAAGTTGAATTTCAACCTTTCATTAGGAAAGCCCAATAAAAAAGTTTAAGATCTTCATAAAGGATCATGGCATGAAGGGACCCGAAGGACCAACTCCCTTAAAGGGATATGTAATGGCTAATGGACCGTAGGGATGGCTACAAAGGGGGCGTGCCGAGCATCCAACCACTCACCCAAAGGGTGCCCTTAATGCCTTCAAGATGTAAGAAAAAACCCACAAGGGGTAATCTAAAGCTTCTCTACATTTGGGGAGCAAGGAACTCCACCAATTTCCCTAGATAGTCACATGTAGCCATGAACCATGGAGGTGGCTATAAAGGGGGGCGTGCCGAGCATCCAACCACTCACCCAAAAGGGTGCCCTTAATGCCTTCAAAATGAAAGGGTTATCCACAGGGAATCACCCATTCCATTTCTACATTTGGGGAGCAAGGAACTCCACCAACCCATTGGGACTTCGGGACATATCATCTAAATGAACCCATGGAAATGGGAACACAAGAATGATGTTCTTTGTGTGAGGGCCCTTGTTGGGCGACTCAACATGAGATTTGATAAAGTGTTAAATTGATCATTTAAAGGCAATCAAACGCATCATACTCATGTTTTTATCTGTAAAATAGCATGAAATGATAGATAATTGCGTACCAAGTCCAACGGTACCAATTTCGGCAAATTCTGACTTAAAAACATCGTCATTTCATGTGATTAATGGAGTATAGCGCATTTGCGGTTTTTCGACAAAACCGAGACGAAATAAATAAATATAATAATTTTTTAATGATAATGTGATAATTTATATTTATTTTATGTGAACAGAACATGCCAATGATGCAGTGCAGTTGGTGGAGTTTCCGGAAATTTGGGGGAGGTCTAGTGTTCGAATTTCGATAAATTCGACTTCAATGGGTCCAAAAGATTAAAGCAGGGGTAAAATCGTCATTCGAGGCCCTAGTGTTGCCCTAATTCCATGGCCAAGAAGAACCCAAGAAGGGTTAGCCGCCTTCCTAAAGTCCAGTTTCTTTTTTTTAAAGAAACCTGCTTTCCCTTTAAAAGTTTCCTTCCCGAACTAAAATCTCTCTGTTTCCTTTTCTCTGTCCCTCCGCACACCTTCCTCCCTCCTTCCCACGCCTCTCTTCCTCTCTATATTAGCCTCTCCCACTCGGTTTTCCGGAGGCTCCTATTCCCTCTCTCTCTCGGATTCTCCTTCTCCAAATTCCCGCAGCCTCTCTTTCTCCCACGCCTCTCTCTTCCTCCCCTCTTGCCCAGCTTCTCTTTCTCTCCCTCCACAGATCTCTCTCTCTCGGTCTCTCTTTCTCTCCCTTATTCACGCAATCTATTCCCTCTCCCTCTCTCCGGTTTCTACTTCCCTCTCCCACGGTTCTCTCTCTCCCTCTGTCCTCTCTCTCTCCGGTTTTCTCTCCCTCTTCTCAGCGTTTCCACAGCCCTTTCCCTTCTCTCCCTCGCCGTCTCTTTCTCTCCCTTATTCCCGCAATCTATTCCCCACTCCCTCTCTCGGTCTCTCTCTCTGGTTCCCACGCTCACCTGCACGTACTCGTGCATGCTCCCGGTGCACCTCCACGCGGCAGAGCTCCAGCACCCCACGCGGCAACCCTTCTCAGCCGGGCCTCTCTACTGCACCATGCACGTAGCCGGCTGAAGCACCTCCTCCACGCATGCAGCAGTGCACCAGCCTCCCACGCACCGCCTTCTTCCTAGAAGCTCCCACGCGGCAGCGAAGCAGCGTACGTCCCTCCAGCGAGCAGCCACGCATGCTTGAAGCTCCTCACGTCGCACCTGCATGCGCCAGCAACCTCCAAGCACACCTGCACTCGCATGCCTCCTAGTGCCACCGCACTGCTGCATTTGTATTATTAGTATAATCTGTTATTTTAATTTGGCTTATTTTAGTTTAGCTAAGTTAAGTTGTTAGTGTTTATTATTTATTGTTGCATAAAACTCGATTAGTTCAACATAGAAGTTATGTTATTTTTACAATATTTTGTTAATCTCTCTCTCTTCTCAATTTTAAAGGTGGTTGTATTTATGCTTTTAAAAATTAGGTTAGTTAAATTTGTAAATTTAGTTTAATTTAATTAGGTAGTCAATTAATCAATTCAAATTCCCAATTTTTTTTTAGATAATTAAAATCTAAGGTTTTCGAAATTAAAATCTTAACTCCCTGTGGATCGACTCGGACTCACCATTATCAATTTTCAAAATCTAATTTACATGAGCCGAATAAATTTAGATTGAACGTTCTTTTAAGTGTTTAACGACACACAATTTGGAACGATCAATTTTTGGCGCCGTTACCGAGGAGTTAGATTTTTAATTTTGATTATCTTGGATTTAGTGTAATTATTCTTTAGCTAACCTTCTTTTTCTTATTTTTGCAGGTATATTGAAAAAAAAAAAGGGGGGGAAGCGAAATCATGGTAAGTGTGTTCCAACTTTCTATGTTTCAATTTCCTGACTTTAGTTAGTTTCCATTTTTGTAGTTTCTAGTTTAGATAGGTTTCCATTAACTAAAAAAGGAACAAAAGAAGAACATCCAAATTTAAAAACCTTCATTTCAAGATTAGAAACCTTCCATGCTAGGCATTCATCATTCTAGGAAAGCATGAGCTAGTTTCCTTTCACAGTTATTTCCATAAATTGTTGAAGATTGCGGGGGAAAGGTACGTGTTTCAATTTTAGCAAGTCATTCATGATTGCATCAACACACCCTGCATTGATTTGCTTCTTGCCTTGTATTGCATTCAAAAAGACTTTAAGGGCAACAACTTTAACCACATAAGGTAGGGATTTGATCACCCTTCCTTAGCCCACAAATCACCTTCCTTGCATTGGCATTTCCTAATCCAATTAAAAGCAAGTCGAAAGAGAATCTAGGGTTTACACCGTGAGTGGTTTAAATTTCGGGTTGCCTCCATTTTTGGCAACGGTGTCTAGGCTAGAGGTTAAAAAGGCAAACACCTAAGCGGGAAAGTGGTTCTCTAATTAGGTCCCTACGAAAGTAGGGGGAGCCTCCCACTACCCCACCTCTTACCTGGCCGTTGATTGATTGTGGTTGTGACTTGAGGTGTACTCCATTCACCTTGTAAGAAAATTCACATAGAGAGTCTAGGTTAACATTAGATTATTAGGATAATTTGTTTGTCAAAATTGTTTGCATTTAAAAAAAAAAAAAACAAGAAATAGAAAACAAAATTCAAATTCACCCTCTCTCTTTCAGTCCTAGTGTATGCAAGGTAGGAGATCTCAAAACCCTAACCTTCTAGGACCATTTGCTGAAATAGAAAAAATCCTACATCAAATAAATCCACCACAAGATCAAATGGCTGATAATCAGGACCCACCAAAGCAAATGAAGGACTATTTCATTCCAAATCGATATCACCTTCATCTTGTATTCATCTTCCTTAGAATCCAGCCAATCAATATGAAATTAAATCTAGCACCATTCAGATGCTCCCATCCTTTTATGGGAATACTAATGAAGATCCTTATAAGCATCTTGATGAATTTCTAGAAATCTGTTCTACGGTGAAGATCCAGAATTTCACCGATGATGGCCTTAAGTTGACCTTATTTCCCTTTTCATTAAAAGATAAGGCTAAATATTGGTTGGGAACTATAGGAAGGCCCATTAGGACATGGGAAGAAATGCAGAAAGAATTTCTCAAGAAGTTCTATCCCATAGGACGGACCAATACCATGAGAAGGGCCATCACGAGTTTTACCCAAACCCCCGGAGAATTGATCCATGAATCTTGGGAAAGACTGAAAGAATTGCTTAGGAAATGCCCTCATCATGGGCTTTCAAAATGGCAAATTGTCCAAGCATTCTATGAAGGATTGTCTGAACAGTTCAGACAGATGGTGGATGCCTCATGTAGAGTGACATTTATGATGAAAAATGAAGATGAGGCCTATGATCTTTTTGAGATGTTAAGTGAAAATTCCATCAATCATGCCTCATTATCATCTTATGAGAGGTCTGTTGGGTCATCTAAACGGACTGGAATGTACGAACTCAAGGGCCGTGGAGAGCCTGAATCCAGAATGGACATAAATCTGATTAATCAAAAATTGGATAAGGTAGACATCTTGGCCTAGAAACTAGACCAACTCTTGACCATAAACAAGAAAGAGCCTACTTACCCAACACAATCTAGTCCATATGAAGACCCATCTTCTGCTAATCATAACATTTGTGCCTTATGCGCAAGTCCAACCCATCAAGTGAATGAATGCCCAACAGCAGCCCAACTTCCACCATTCATTCAAGAACAAGTTCAGGCTGCCCAGGGATTCTCCAGGCCCAATAATGATCCATTCTCAAATACTTACAATCTTGGCTGGAGAAATCACCCTAATTTCTCTTGGAAGAATCAGCAGGCCCCATTACCAATGACCAATCCTCCCATGCATCAAGCCCAAAAGCCACAGAATTCATTTCAACAGCAATCTAATTTCTATGGAAATGTTCAGGCTAGGGGATCTCAAGCCCAGTTTTCTCAACCGACCCAGTATCAATCAGGTCAACCGGCCCACTACCATTCATTCCAATCTGGACAACCAACCCAATACCATCCTCCACCCACTTACCAACAACCTCCTCAGCCCAACTTTGATGACAAATTCACTCAACTCCAACAACTGATTTTGACCCAGCAACAATCCATTGCTAAGTTGGAAAGTCAAATGGGCCAACTAGCTAAAGCTACGATGAGAAGAGAAGTGGGTCAACTTCCTAGTCAACCCATTGCCAATCCAAGGAATCAACCTCTGGGTTTTCCACTGCAATCGGGCCTTTTACCTCAGCCTGGCCCGTTACCACAACCTAAAGGGCCGCAATTTGAGAATGCTAAAGCCATTTCAGCCCTTAGGAGTAGGAGAAGTTTAGAAAAACCACATGCAGATGGAGAGTTAGCCAAAGGTTCTACTAATGGGCCTCATGAAATTGAAAGTGAGAGTGAGACTGAACCCATCATAGAGAAGTTGTAGGAGGATCTGAAAGGAAAAGGGAAGATAGATGAAGGCCCAAGTTCTTATCAACCTAGGGTGCCATTTCCTAATGCCTTGTTAGCTAAGCCCAATGCCAGGAAGAAACTGGCCCAGAATGAAGAGTTGTTGGATTTATTCAAACAAGTCCAAATTAATATTCCACTCCTCGATGCCATCAAGCATGTGCCAGCTTATGCTAAGTTTCTCAAAGAATTATGCACTCCACGAAGAGAATCTAGAATGGCACCCGAAAAGGTTCGACTTTCAGAAGATGTTAGTGCGATTGTGATGAATCATTTACCCAAGAAGTTAAAGGATCCTGGAGCATCTCTAATCTCATGTGACTTAGCTGGAGTTACATTTGATAGAGCTTTATTGGATTTAGGTGCTAGTGTGAACCTCTTGCCAACAACCATTTATGAGAAATTTGATATCGGGGAATTAAAGCCCACACCCATCATCTTGCAGTTGGCTGATAGATCTGTGAAGACTCCACGGAGATTAATTGAGGATGTTATTGTGAAGGTTCATGATTGTTATTTTCCCGTAGATTTTCTTATTCTGGATATGGCATTACCAGAGGAACTCATTCACACCCCGATCATCCTAGGTCGTCCATTCTAGCCACTGTCAAAGCTAATATAAATTGTGAAACTGGCATAATGGACATTTCATTTGGGGGTCAAAAGGTCAAGATTAATGTCTTCAAAGCGTCTCAATACCCAGATCATGAAAAAGAATGTCATACTATTGATATCTTGGATAATCTGGTTGAAGAAAATGAGATGTTCACATATGACCTTTTGGAGGAAGCCATTACTTTAAAGGACTCTCCTGGCCCATTAACATCTTGGCCCAAGGTTGAACCTTGACCAGCCTTACAATCTGAGCCCGCTTTGCCATCCTTAGAGGACCCTCATGAGCTTGAACTCAAACCATTACCTGAGTCTCTCAAGTATCTCTTTTTGGGCCCGGACCAAATTCTCCCGGTTATCATTGCGGCAAATCTCACATCGCTACAGGAGGCCCAATTAACCGAGGTCCTCAAAGACCACAAGGGTGCCATTGGATGGTCGGTGACAGATTTAAAGGGAATTAGCCCGTCCATTTGCATGCATCACATCTATATGGAAGATAATTCTAAGCCCAGTCGGGAGATGCAAAGGCGGCTTAATCCCAATATGAAAGAAGTGGTAAAGAAGGAAGTTGTGAAATGGCTGGATGCGGGTATCATTTACCCCATATCAGACAGTAAATGTGTCAGCCCCACTCAAGTGGTACCCAAGAAATCTGGATTAATGGTTATCAAGAATGATCATGGAGAAGAGGTACCCACTAGGCTCACCACGGGATGGAGAGTGTGCATTGATTACCGAAAACTGAATCTCATGACTAAGAAGGATCACTTTCCACTCCCATTCATGGATCAAATTCTGGAAAAGTTATCGGAGCAGAAGTACTTTTACTTCTTAGATGGGTACTCTGGGTACAATCAAGTGGCTATTTACCCGGAAGATCAAGAAAAGACCACCTTTACGTGCCCTTATGGCACGTTTGCTTTTAGGAGGATGCCATTTGGATTATGCAACGCACCAGCCACATTTCAACGGTGTATGATGGCTATATTCTCCGATATGGTGGGAGAATTCCTCGAAGTTTTCATAGATGATTTCTCAATCTTCGGGGATTATTTTGAAAATTGCTTGGAAAATCTTAAACAGGTGCTAGCAAGATGCATAGACACCAATCTGATACTTAGCTAGGAAAAGAGCCACTTTATGGTTCGAGAGGGCATTGTTCTAGGCCACATTGTGTCTGAAAGAGGGATAGAGGTAGATAAAGCTAAGATCGATCTCATATCCAATCTTCCTCCTCCTACCTCAGTCAGACAGATCCGTTCATTCCTTGGCCATGCCAGTTTCTATCGCCGGTTTATCCACAATTTCTCTCTAATTGCCCGGCCTCTGACTCTTCTCCTAGCTAAGGATGTTCCTTTCCAAATGGATGAATCTTGCATCAAGGCATTCAATTCGCTGAAAGAATCTTTGACCAAAGCTCCGATTCTTCAATCTCCAGATTGGTCTTTGCCCTTCGAAATCATGTGCGATACCTCTGATTATGCTATCGGTGCGGTTTTGGGACAAAGAATCAACAAGTGTCCCGTGGTGATATATTATGCAAGTCGCACCCTTGCAGATGCTCAAATGAATTATACTACCACAGAAAAGGAATTATTAGCCGTGGTTTTTGCCCTAGAAAAATTCAGATCTTATCTTTTAGGGGTAAAAGTCATAATCTATTCTGATCACTCAGCTCTAAAATACATGTTGACCAAGAAGGATGCAAAGCCTAGACTTATTAGATGGATCTTACTCCTTCAGGAATTTGATTTGAAAATTCGGGATAAGAAGGGCTCTGAGAATGTGGTAGCTGACCACCTATCCTGAATTCTGATCTCCGAAAGTACACCCATAACTAATTCATTTCCTGATGAGCATCTACTGGCCATTTCTCACACTGTTGCACCTTGGTATGCTCATATTGTCAATTACAAGGTGACTAATCAGTTTCCGGAAGGATGGACTAAAAGTGAGAAGGACAAATTCTTTTCCCAAGAAAAGTATTATTTCTGGGAGGATTCTGAATTATTCAAATTCTGTCCTGATCAAATCATTAGGCGATGTTTTCCTGAAGAAGAACAACAGAGTGTTCTCAACTTCTGCCATAATCTGGCTTGTGGGGGCCATTTCTCAGGAAAGAAAACTGCAGCCAAGGTCCTGCAAAGTGGTTTTTACTGGCCTACACTTTTCAAAGATGCCCATGAGTTCAGCAAAACTTGCCTCCGATGCCAAGCTGTAGGGAATATGGCGAAAAGGGATATGATGCCACTCAACCCAATCTTAGTGGTTGAAGTCTTTGATGTTTGGGGAATTGACTTTATGGGACCTTTTCCACCTTCTTTTGGACATACATATATTCTGGTAGCGGTGGATTATGTCTTTAAGTGGATTGAAGCAGTAGCCACCCAAACCAATGATCATGAAGTGGTCATTAAATTCGTTCAGAAGAATATCTTTTCTCGGTTCGGGTGGCCTAAAGCTATCATAAGTGATGGGGGAACACACTTCACGAATTACCAGTTTCGGGTTTTGCTTAAGAAATATGGGATTAATCACAAAGTAGCTACCCCTTATCATCCCCAAACCAGTGGCTAAGTGGAAGTTTCCAATAGAGAGATTAAGAATATTATGCAAAAGTCCGTTAGGCCCGATAGAAAAGATTGGTCTGAAAGATTGGATGATGCCTTATGAGCCTATCAGACTGCTTACAAAACTCCTATTGGCATGTCTCCTTATCTCCTGGTTTTTGGAAAAGCATGCCACCTTCCGGTGGAATTGGAGCATAGGGCTTATTGGGCCATCAAACAAGTCAATCTGGACCTAGCCCAAGCTGGTTCCCACCGAACCTTACAACTGAGTGAGCTAGAAGAGTTGCGCAACGAGGCCTATGAAAATTCAAAGATTTATAAAACCAAAACTAAAGCTTTTCAGGATAAACATATTGTGAGAAAATCTTTTCTTCCAAATCAGAAAGTTTGGCTATTTAACTCTAGGCTCCGCTTATTTCCAGGAAAACTGAAATCCCGATGGGATGGACCATTCGTGGTCGTTAAAGCCATCGATCATGGAGCTGTTAAAATTCTGAATCCTAAGAGTGGGAACACTTTTACCGTTAATAGTCAACGGTTGAAACCATTCATTGAAAATCTTCAAAATGCACCACCTGAATCTATGGAACTGAGTGATCCACAATAACTGAACTTCCGTCTGGCTGAAGACGATAAACTTAGCGCTTGTTGGGAGGCAACCCAATATTTTACTTCCGTTTTTGTATTTCTTTTCCTTTTAGGTCCCTGAGCAGCAGTCGCCCTGGGTATGTCGCATCATCTTCATCACAGGTTGTTTCTCTCCTTCCCATTCTCTTCTGGCTGACATGTTTTTCATATCTTTTATGCCATTGAGGACAATGTCAATCAAGTTGGGGGGTGGGACAATCAATTTGATATGCAGATCTTTTGAAGAAAACTGATATCTTTCACTGAAAAATGGTCAAATTTTTAAAATTTCTTTCAAAAACTTCTTTTCACATCCTATGAAAATTGCATAAAAATCATGTTTCATTAAGTAAATCTTAAACAAATTAGTTTTTTGGTTGTCACATTGGTTAAAGAGCCTTTAAAGTTTAAATATCTCACTTCACAAAAATCCACGGCAGGATAATTTTCACACGCACACGGTAACTTAGAATAAATGAAAGATCTTAAAAGTATATAATTACTGGAATTAACCTTAAGGATAAGACTACTTATTCTAATTTTTCTTTTTAGGATGAACGAAAGGAATGTGTAGGATTCGTAATAGGGGACTGCCCCACTCAGCACTCTAAAAAGAGGCGGTCATTTAAAATGGACAGCTGTAAACACTAAAGGCAATAGAAGACATTAAAAGAGCTAAAGGAAGGTAGGTGGCAAAAAGTACGCACCTCCCCTCGGGCAATTCAAAGAGAGTGGCAAAAAGTACGCACTCTCAAAAGCAAAAGTACAATGAAATGAAAAAGCCACGCTAAAAAGTCCATCGTACCAAAAATATGACCAAGTCATGAAAAGTGCTGAGTCGGGACGGGAACTAAAAAACGGTCCTCGCTAACTGATCGGGAAATCTTTTATTCTTTTCTCCTCCCCAGGTAGTCTTATCTAAAGGATAGTAAAGGCAAGAATATACCAGAAAGGTCGGAAACGAGTTCTAAGCGTGTCAATTTTCATGCACAATCACCTGTCGTGAATCAAAATATTGTGGGATATGAAAACTTTAGCTTAACCAACCGGCTACCACTTAAATTGATTGTGAAAGATATTACAAATGAAGCATGATAATTCATTACTTGTCCTAACTTTTCCTTATTTGCATTGCTAAGGGACTAGCAATGAGTAAGTTGGGGGGTGTGATAAAGTGTTAAATTGATCATTTAAAGGCAATCAAACGCATCATACTCATGTTTTTATCTGTAAAATAGCATGAAATGATAGATAATTGCGTACCAAGTCCAACGGTACCAATTTCGGCAAATTCTGACTTAAAAACATCGTCATTTCATGTGATTAATGGAGTATAGCGCATTTGCGGTTTTTCGACAAAACCGAGACGAAATAAATAAATATAATAATTTTTTAATGATAATGTGATAATTTATATTTATTTTATGTGAACATAACATGCCAATGATGCAATGCAGTTGGTGGAGTTTCCGGAAATTTGGGAGAGGTCTAGTGTTCGAATTTCGATAAATTCGACTTCATTGGGTCCAAAAGATTAAAGCAGGGGTAAAATTGTCATTCGAGGCCCTAGTGTTGCCCTAATTCCATGGCCAAGAAGAACCGAAGAAGGGCTAGCCGCCTTCCTAAAGTCCAGTTTCTTTTTTTTAAAGAAACCTGCTTTCCCTTTAAAAGTTTCCTTCCCGAACTAAAATCTCTCTGTTTCCTTTTCTCTGTCCCTTCGCACACCTTCCTCCCTCCTTCCCACGCCTCTCTTCCTCTCTATATTAGCCTCTCCCACTCGGTTTTCTGGAGGCCCCTATTCCCTCTCTCTCTCGGATTCTCCTTCTCCAAATTCCCGCAGCCTCTCTTTCTCCCACGCCTCTCTCTTCCTCCCCTCTTGCCCAGCTTCTCTTTCTCTCCCTCCACAGATCTCTCTCTCTCGATCTCTCTTTCTCTCCCTTATTCCCGCAATCTATTCCCTCTCCCTCTCTCCGGTTTCTACTTCCCTCTCCCACGGTTCTCTCTCTCCTTCTGTCCTCTCTCTCTGGTTTTCTCTCCCTCTTCTCAACGTTTCCACAGCCCTTTCCCTTCTCTCCCTCGCCGTCTCTTTCTCTCCCTTATTCCCGCAATCTATTCCCCACTCCCTCTCTCGGTCTCTCTCTCTGGTTCCCACGCTCACCTGCACGTACTCGTGCATGCTCCCGATGCACTTCCACGCGGCAGAGCTCCAACACCCCACGCGGCAACCCTTCTCAGCCGGGCCTCTCTACTGCACCATGCACGTAGCCGGCTGAAGCACCTCCTCCACGCATGCAGCAGTGCACTAGCCGCCCACGCACCGCCTTCTTCCCAGAAGCTCCCACGCGGCAGCGAAGCAGCGCACGTCCCTCCAACGAGCAGCCACGCATGCTTGAAGCTCCTCACGTCACACCTGCACGCGCCAGCAACCTCCAAGCACACCTGCACTCGCATGCCTCCTAGTGCCACCGCACTACTGCATTTGTATTATTAGTATAATCTGTTATTTTAATTTGGCTTATTTTAGTTTAGTTAAGTTAAGTTGTTAGTATTTATTATTTATTGTTGCATAAAACTCGATTAGTTCAACATAGAAGTTATGTTATTTTTACAATATTTTGTTAATCTCTCTCTCTTCTCAATTTTAAAGGTGGTTGTATTTGTGCTTTTAAAAATTAGGTTAGTTAAATTCGTAAATTTAGTTTAATTTAATTAGGTAGTCAATTAATCAATTCAAATTCCCAATTTTCTTTTAGATAATTAAAATCTAAGGTTTTCGAAATTAAAATCTTAACTCCCTGTGGATTGACTCGGACTCACCATTATCAATTTTCAAAATCTAATTTACATGAGCCGAATAAATTTAGATTGAACGTTCTTATTAGTGTTTAACGACGCACAATTTGTAACGATCAAGATTATTGGCACCCTTAGATCGGGATATCCTTGGAAAAACACCGGAAAACATTTAAAATCTTAAAACATATGGCAAAACTTCGGTTTGAAACATTAAGAGCTTAATAACCCAAAGTCCAAGCCATTTAGGACCTTCATTGGGCCTCAAAAGGACAGCCCTAGGTCCAAGGAACCTTTGGACAACTTGGGGGAGGATCAAAGAATCACCTCAAGCCCAAAAACCAACTTGAAAGAGACGTAGACTCAAAAACCTGCAACTGGCGCTGAGTCTGCGCAGGAAGGCGCAGGCTCAACACTATAGCACCTGCAGACCGCAGACTCAGGCTAAAATACGGATTTTCGGTGAAAAATGAGTTTAAATCTAACCCAAATGATGGAAAATAAAGTATAAAAGATACAACACTTAAAATATTTATTTAAAATATATTTTAAATGCATTTATTTAGGAAAATAGCATAAAAACTTGAATATGAACATATGAGAAACTTAGATATATTTTTTATCTTTTCCATAGATCTCTCCTTCTTGGCTACATGTTAGAGGGTTTACACCCAAAGAAGCTCATCCTCAACTAGTGAGGGAACCTCCTTGAGAACCTCTAGGGCCTAAACCCTTAGCCATTAAAGGAAAAATCCAAACAAAACCCATTCGGTTCCAATATGAAAACAGAAACTTAGATCTTAATAAATATGAAACTTAGGAGATTTCTCTTGATGTTTGGCCTTGGGGGAACATCATCCATGGAGGGGATGTGCTCCTATGGGTCATGGAAGGCCAAGCTACCTTGGGGAACCCCAAAACCAAAGACAAATAAATAAAAAAACAGTTTTTAGGAAATCTGAACAACAAAGCACATCTTGGGTCATATCTCCATATTTAGGGGGTTTCAAGGCTTGAGGAGACCATTTCTATAAACTAGAAAGGCCCATCTACCATCCCCACATGAAAAACACATACCTTATGAAGGAAAAAATGCCATAAAAGCAAGATAACCAGCAGATTCACAAAACAGACTCAGAAAATCTGAACATTACATTTCATTGCTTTCAATCACCATGGATGAACATCAAGGAGGAGATAGAAATTTCTATGAACATCAAAATGAAAGAAAACATTATAAGAAAGCAAGGATACAGAAATAAACCCCTTCTTCACCCCCACTCTACCTTTGAGAGAGGATGAGAATGGAGAATGACTCTTGAAGTCTACAATCTTACTCTCTTCTTCTATAGCACTCTTCCTTTCTTTTTCTCTTCTTCTCTAACTCTTTTTTCTCTCTTGGGATGCAGGAAATGGAGGGGAAGGAGGAGGGAGACATGCTCCTCCAAGCTCTCTCACTTTTCTTCTTCTCTTTTCTATTTTTTGGGATTTTTGTCTCCAACTTTTTCTTGTAGAAGATGGGGGTTCTTTTATAGATAAAGTTGGGTTACTTTTGGGGGGTAAATTAGGCATCAATTAGCCTTGGATTAGGGATAAGAAACCCCTCTTAAGAGCCCTCCAATGAGGCCACAACACTTGGAGAATCATGATTGGCTTCTCTTTTTGCTTTTCACCTACCCTCTTCTAGAAGAATCTTAAGGGGGGGACCACTTGCTTTTCTTCTTATCATCTTTTGGGCAGATTTGAACATGGGCCAAAGGGGTAAGAATAGGCTATGGAGGGGACCATTTGGGCCCTTTTAAAGGCTGCCACGAAATTGGGCTTTAGTTTTCACTTTTTGGGCCCAAATTGGCCCTATTGGGCTTATTTTGCTTGAGATAGTGAGCCCGAGCCTGCCCCCTTGGATTTCTTCATCATTTGGGCTGAAAACAACCCTTTTTTGACTTCTTTGGGCTTGCAAGAATGGGTATGACAATTGTCCATTAATTTTTCTTCACTTGGGCCTTCTTTGAAAAATTACTTGGACCTCCTTTGCTTGAGATAATGGGCCCGGTTGTGCCATTGGATTTCTTCACCATTTGGGCCTTAGAGTGGCCCATTTTTTGATTCATTTGGCTTGCAAAATAGGCATGACTGCTGCCCATTTACTCTTCTTCACTTGGACTTTCTTTGAAAAATTGCTTGGACCTTTCTTGCTTGAATTAATAGGCTCGGTTCTTCCTTTCAATTATCTTTGATTTGGGCCTTCTTTGTTGATCTTTAGGGTCTTCTTATTGTTCAATTTTTTGGTGACAACAATAGTCCTTTGGTAGGTGGCTCCAAGATTCTTCAGTCCGAATGGCATGAGAATATAACAATAAGTGCTCCAAGGTGTAGTGAACGACGTCTTCTCATGGTCCTCTTCTGCCAAGCGAATCTGATTATACCTTGAGAACCCGTCCATGAATGACAATGTTTCATAACCAGCTATGTTGTCAATGAGTACATCAATATGAGGCAGTTGAAAATCGTCTTTAGGACATGCCCGGTTCAGATCTCGAAAGTCAATGCAGATCCTGACCTTCCCATCCTTTTTCATGACCGGGACTATATTTGCCACCCATTGTGGATAGAGGACAACTCTAGTAAATTAGGCTTTATGTAATTTATCGACCTCTTCCTTCATCTTCAAAGCCATTTGAGGGTGGAATCGCCTCAATTGACGTTTAACTGGGCTAGCTCCATCCTTCAATATTAATCGGTGCTCCACTAGGGAAGAATCTAACCCCGACATATCTTCATAGCTACAAGCGAAAGTGTCCTTATAGTCTCTGAGAACTTAAACCACTACCTTCCCATCTATTTTAGAAAGACTTTTACTGAGAGGACAACCTTAGGTTCGTCTCCAGTTCCTAGATTAATCTCTTTAGTAGGCTCTTCTACGGCAGCCGAGCATCATCAAATCTCTTCACTCCACTAGCATAAGCCTTAGCTACGTCCTTATCATCTTCCTCGTCTTCAGTAAAAGGGTCTTTCTCGTGTTGCAATTCATACACCCCATATCCATCATCGACTAACTCATCTATTTCACATTCTTCTGGCATCTGAATGGGATTCTCTAAAAGCTGAGGGATCCAAGAGCAAGAAAGGCATCTTAAAGCTAGATCTTGAAGGTATCTATTCGGAATTCATCTATCCTTAGACTTCCTAACCTAACTGACCTGCCTAGAACTAGACTCCCTAACTTCATTAAACTATCTACTACTAGACTCACTATCCTAGCCTAAGGAGGACAAATAAGGATAAAAATCGAGGGGTACATGAGAGAATATAGGTGAATCCTCTCGAGGGGAGGGATAGAGTAGATCTAAAAGGGAATCTTGCCCGAGTGACCCGCGCGATGGGGTATAATCGGACAAGTAGTATGAAGTCTCTTCAACTAGGATGTGTGAGAAAGAGGTTGCCAAACTGGCCTTTTTTTTTTTTTTTGATGATTTTGAGTATTAATCATAAAACATGAATGAATATGAAGAAGGGGAGGATAAAAAGATGGAGGTAACGGCACCAAGGCCAAAGGATTAAGGGGATCATACAACAATATGTCCCAAATCAGATCATCGATCTTCTTAAGGTCGAGAGGAATATGAGGAATTAGGTCTTGAGGGGGCAAAGTAACCATGATGGGCGGGGCCCGCGGAATGTCTTCAGTGATGATCCTCGACCAAGTCGGGGTCAAGAATAGAGTGCGGAATAGTGTATGGAGGTTAAAAACATGACGGGGATAAGTTCCCCTCTAGAGAAGATCAATGGTGAATCCAAGCTAATAAGAATCATCTGGCTCTCCTTCGTCTGTCTCTTCACTTAGCAGGATTCTCTTGTTAAAAATAGTCCCAGGCCCTTCAAACAACTCATCAATCAATGGGGGCCACTTTGGTTTTGAGGGATCAAGGAATAGTCTGTTCAGTGCAATGTACAGGTCCCAGATGTCGAACCAGCGGTACCCCTCACATTCTGGGTCTTGGATCTTCCTACTCTTCATTGGCCGTAGAGCCTCCAAGGATCGATATGTTAGCAACTCAGAACAGTGTCTAACTAGATCCCTACCATAAATGTCATGCAAGTCAAAGTGGGAAGTAATTACCACTGGTAATCATTGTCATGATTAATCACGGATCTTTTAATGAAGTGTGTATATAGGGTCCAAGTTAAAGGATCCTGATTTTCTTTACACGGAGTGGTCATTGTTTTCCAGACTTTCTGACCATCTTTGTCTTCATGCTGCTGAACAATCTGCAGTTTCACCTTCACTGGCCTATAGCCCAAACCATTACCAAGTATCCTTCTATTGTCTTTGATAGGCTTGGTCCTGCCCTGCAGCTATGTGCCTAGGCCTTTTCCTAGTTTGTAACCACCTTTCATCATAATGACCTAGCCAGGGGTACTCATGCATTTTCCCCTTTTAACGGCATCAACTGGACAAGGAACAAGTATAATGGCTTTCAAAGGATTAGCCGAGGGAGAACAAACCTGTAATACCGATAGAATGGGTTGTCGGCTAGGTAAAGGAGTCGGCTTGATGTTCAAAGAATGAGCAGCAGTAAGGATTGGCATGCTCGTCACCTTAATGATCCTTCCTTTGTACGGAAACTTGAGGCATTGATGATTTGTAGATGGAATTGCTTCAAGGGATTTGATGTAAGGACGCCCAAGGATGCCTTTCAAAGAGGGGTCGATCTCCAAGACATAGAACTCAATTTTGGCATGACAAACGGGGCCTAATTCCACTTTCAAATAAACCATTCCCAGAGGGGAACGGGTAGAGTTGTCATAAGCAGTAACAGATATGGGAGAAGGCAACCACTTCTCTTTGAGTACACCATATAATTCTAAGGACTTTAGTGATAACACATTGATGGAAGCCCCTGTGTCAACCAAACATGCATCCACAGCCTTCTTGCAGATGTTGACTATAATGCTTAGTGCCATACTCCTGGCTGTTGGTGGTGCTAGCTCAGATGTATGGAATGAGATGGAGGGTTGATCCCCTTGTGGAATTAGCAGTACAGTTATCTTTTCTACCGACACGTCCTCATTGACCATTACTCTTTTGAGATACTCCATTAAAGCTTCTTGGTGGGTTTGGGATCTCTTGATCAACTCGAGTACTGAGATGCATGCCAATGTTCTGTCTAGGTGTTTCAACAGATCATATGGAGTGCCAGGTGCACTATCTTCATTCTGTACTTCCATTGGCGGCTTTGGTGGGCCATCTCTAACTGTGGATTGAGGAAAGACTTTGTTGAAAATTCTCCCGCTCCGGAGCGCATGCTGATCATCATTGGAAGGTGATATTTTGAGTACCGCCAGGTTAATAAGGGGTTTGGAGAGGGTAATGGGTTTATATATGGACGATGGTGGATTATTTGGTGGAGGTGTTGGAACGCAGATGAGTGGTTTGGAAGGCTGTATGGTATTGGGATAGGTGATTGGTGTAGATGATGTAGGGAAGGGAATGCGGAGCAATGGTTTGGATGGCAGGAGGGGTTCGTTGTTGGGTGATGGGAGGTTATTTGCTGGATATATGGTAGCTGAGTGAGTGATGGGTTTAAGGAGGGTCGGCAGTGGAATGGGTCTATGGTAGGCGGGTGTTGGTATGAGAGTAATGGTTATAGTTTCTGGTTTGGGTATGCGGAGAATGCGGCGAGGTGATTGCTCGGCGGTGCTCGGGATATGGCCTGTTCAGTAAACAGAGGATGATTCCTCTACCTTCCATTGTTGCCTCCTGTTAGCCTCAGACCGGCTATTAATAAGGATTGGGGCGATATGGTTTTGATGCTTTGGCAACGGGTTCTGCACTATACCCATATTTGGTGGTGTTGTTTGTAGACACGCTAATTTTGACATCATTTTGAGTAAATTTCATATCATATAATAATACCTCAGAATTGTCTGATATTTAACCATTGGTTAATTTTTTATTGATCTTTTTAATCACCTAAAAGTGTCGGATCAAACAGACGTGTTTAAGTTAATCAATTGAATTGATTTTAACTCAAATTTCCGTTAAAATATGAAGAAGTCTAAAAGCCGTCGACATGTGTGGACGCCATTTAGACTTTATTCTTATTTTAACGTTTAAATTTGAATATTAATCAGTCGATTAATTAGCTAAAAGGCGTCTGTAAGACATGACGCGTATTAGGTTTCCTAAGTTATTTCTACTTCTTTTTAGAATGTTTATCCTTATATTAATTAGTGTAAAAAGCGTCTTCCATGAACGACGCGTTTTATCTAATACAGATATAGATAAACTTTTTCCGGATATTTATCTTTATCCTAATCAATCTGAAAGGCGTCTTCCATGAACGACGCGTTTTAGATAATTACAGATAAAGATGAATTAATTTGTATTTATCTGTTGGTTAATACGGATAAATCTTAAGATTTTTCCATGTAAATCCGCGGACGCAGAAGAAGTCTATAAATACCCTGCATCTTTAATGGGTAACGGAGTTGATGATTAGTTAGTGATTGAGGCGACATCGAATTGAAGATCGAAGCAACAACATCTAAACGCCGAAGTGCTGCTGTTTCCAGAAGTCGGCGTCCGTTCTTCATCCAATCAAGATCAAGACTTTCTATTCTTCACCAACCGACATAAGTTTTTCAATTCATTTCTGCACTTTTCATATTTACATCTTCATTAATTCTACATTCTTCATCACATCACTCCATGCAACACACACCACACTAGCATCATTTTCAAAACCAATTTAAAGGGGTTTCAAAGACCATCCCAACAAGTGAGTTTTCTGTTTAGTTGCATGTTTAAAACTCTGTTTAGAATGGATACTACTTTTGCTTAAATTCTCATTGTTTCTTCATTTCTCTTTCTATTTTCTTGCAAAGAATCAAAGGGGAGGGAATCAAGCAAATCACAAGAACTCTGGACGATCCTCAAACTCAACAGCAATCAAAGCAAGAACAAAGAAAAGGAAGGACTCTCTTTCTTCAGCCGGCTGAAGGAGGGGAACCAAGAGCTCAACATCTCCCACGTTCAAACAGGTAGGCGATCAAACTTTTTCTTTTGGAACTTTTAAGTCAAAAGTTTCTGGCGATCACTCCACTTAGTTTCCTTTTAATAGGTTTATTTTTGCACTTAAACAACATAGATTTTTCATGATAATCGCACACTCATTCTAAGCACTCAGCTTTTTTAGCGATCACGATGGGACTTGGTCTCTCCATCTTTTAGTTCTTTTGTTCTTACTGTTATCAATCGGGCACCCACGGTGCACCACTTGTGTCTTTCGACACGTCCTCACCAATTGGTGAGTGTTTTTAGTTTAGTTAATTCCCTACGTGCACCACGTGCACACCCTTGTGGCAAGATCTTGCCCTCCCCGTTGGTTAGTTAAAAAGCTGTTTTTTGTGATGAAATGTTGTGTGATTGACTGATATGTTAGTTGTTTAGTTGATAAAATCATCCTGTTAAAACCTGAAACTAAAAAAAAATCTTACATGAGCTGATTATTTATTATTTTTAACCTGTTTGAGGAGGAATCAATCCAGAAATTCATCCTGGAAAACTGCTTCTGCGACTTGAAAAGCGTCCAGAAACACTGACGCGTTTCAAACTACGTCGGCTATCCCAGACGCCTTTCAGTCTTATTTCTCTGTTGTCTGCAATCCGAGCTTCTGTAAAAAATTAAGGTTCTGTTTTAAAGGCGTCGACCAGTGTTGACGCGATTTAGACAGTTTCTTATTTCTTCTTCAGTTCTCAGATTTTTGTGATCTGTGTGCTAATTACCCATTATGTATTAAGTATTAGAGGCCATCCAGGCTACAGGTCATACGCATTGAGGCTAACACCCTCCTTTTCTTAGGAACACTCTACTTGGCGTCATCAACTCTCTCTGATTGGGTCGGTCCCTCGATCATATTAGAGTAGTTGGCGTTAAGACCTCCGTAAGTCCCCAAAATCAAAGTACTCCTCCTTGATCATTAGGCTGGTTGTACTAGTTGAAGTCCCGGTTATATTCCATAAACGTTGTGAGAGAAAGCCATAGAATATAACGGTGGATATTGAACTGAAACTAGGATCCCATCCCTGGAGCGAATTTGTGGTTTAATTAAATCCAAATAACTCAACAAGGAATCTTAAAATCACGCTAAACATCCACTTGTTTGTTTAAATCTCTGTACAACTTGTTTGCCAATCCTTGAAAAAGAATCTAACATCATGCTGCTCCGATCAGGCAGGGACTTGAGTGTGGCTCCAGACGCCATGATTAACTACGAGGGAGATGCTAATACCCCTCGTGATTCCGATTACAATTTTGAGAGCGGGAGAGATGTTGATGCCTCCCGTAATTCTGTCCCCATTCTGTTTCGACATGATGGGAATGTCCGGACCCCTCTCTATCATCCTCATGAGCAATATCATGATCCTCCCCCGCATGAGTATGCGATTCCCAATCCCATTCTCGAGGGAGACATGAATCAAAATGATCCCTCGTCCTCTGATCCTTCGGATCTTGTAAATGCTTTGGGAGTTCTTGCCTCCTGTCTGGACCCTCAGCAGTTCGAGGCGATCCAGTTCATTCTGAAGGGGAAGGCACCCATGCAGCCTGCCGAGCCGAACCCTGCAGCTCCCCCTGCTATCCCTCAACAACCTCCTCTTCATCCTCCCTACATTCATCAGGCCATGGAAGGCCTCCATATCACTTCTCGGCCAGCTGAGCCGCAACTTTCATCTTCTAGGCAACCGGCCAGACCGCTGACGCCCGCTTATCAAAATGCCCTCGGGCATGGCGGAAGCTCTGTCGGACCTCCTCTTTACTGTCCTCCTTGTCCGACGTACTCTAGGTAACAGGCCTATCAAGTACCTCCACCTCCTCCTCCTCCCCAGGCTGATCTAACCACGCAAGAGTTGCTGGCCAAGATGGAGCGCATTGATGAACAATTCAACAACCTCCAGAAGATGATGGGGGTTAAAGCTGCACCAGAGATCAACTTACTAAGCCTGCCAGTGTTCCACCTGCCACCCTCCGAGATGCCAGTGTACCGGAAGTACAACGGTACTGGTAACCCCTTCACCCACTTGAAGGAGTTTATGTACGAATCATCCTTCTGGCAAAACGACAAGAGGTCGTTGGCCTTTTTGTTCAGGAGATCTTTAGAGGGACCAGCCCTTGAATGGTTCTTTTCCTTGGAACCCTCCGAAGTAGAGGACTATGGTATCGTTTCCCAAAAATTCATTCAACGATACCAGGACAGAGTTGCCCCCTCCCTGTCCATCACTGACCTAATAGTAGAAAAGATGAAACCTGATGAAGAGTTCGTCAGTTTTGCCGACAGATGGCGGGGCTTGGCCGAGAAAGTGAAAGATCACTTGTCCGAGTCGGAGCAAGTGAAGATGCTGATTTCTAATGACACGCCTCAGTTCAAACTAGTCCTCTCCCTGAACAATCTGACCAGCATGGCAGAGCTCTATGAAAGAGCACGGTACTGTCAGAATGCCTTCAAGGACGCTACGTTCTCTAGCGTCTTTGATCCTCACAGACCTAGCAGGCCTCCACCTCGGAAGCTTGCAGTGCCAAATGCTCCCAGCACAGGTCCAACTACTGAGGGCACGCTCTCTCATGAGCAAGTCAGTAGTATGAACAACAACTCGCCTCAGTTCGTAAGGAGTCAACAGCAGTACCAGAGGCCACCGCAGCCGAACCAGCAGGGGTACAGGCAGCAGCCGAACCCTCAATATCAGCAGCCCCAATATCAGCAGCCCCAGCAGCCGAACCAGCACCAACAACAGCAACAACCACAGTAGCCGCCGCAACGGCAATTGCAGTACCAGCAGCCACAACAACAGCAGTACCAACAACAACAACAATATCAACCGCGCGCACCGCCGGCATATCATAATGTCCCTCCTCCTGCTGACTACAACCAGCAGAGAAGACCTCCAGGCCCAAAGAGGGCAGAATACCCAGTCCTCCCAGAATCTTTGGCAGACATTTTCAGTGCTCTAATGGCAGCTAATGCCTTAGTCTTGCCAAGAGAAAAGGCAGTTTGGCCTCAGAAGGCCGACACGTCTAGGTATTGCTATTTCCATAGGCAACCTGGGCATACTATTGACACCTGCTTCCAATTTAGAGATTACATTCATGATCTCAACGAGCAGGGCGGCATAGACTGGGAAGAAATGAAAAAATACATATCAGCCCTGAAGGCAAGAAGACCACAACAGCAGCAGCAGCAGCAAGCAAGGCCACCAGCACAAGCAGCACCACCACCGAACATGGGCATAGTGCAGAACCCGCTCCCGGAGCATCAAAACCAAAACCAAGTTGCCCCTATTCTGACAAACAGCCAGTCTGAGGCTGACCGTGGGCAACAGTGGAGAATAGAGGACTCTTCCTCTCTTTATTTAATGGGTCATATTCCGAGTACCGCAGAGCAAGAACCACGCCGTACCATCCACATACCCAGACCACAGCCCATTACCATTACCCCTCTACCAACACCCGCATATCACTCACCCAAACCCACTAACCCATTACCACCACCCGCTTTCCTCAAGCCCATTACGCCCCACACCACTAGGCCTCCACTAAATAACCTTCCGCAAACCAACTACGCACCCCTCCTACCATCCAGACCACTACTACGCATACCATTCCCTACTTCGCACGCTACCACTACCACCTACCTAGACACCATCCAACCATCCAGACCGCTACTACGCGTACCATTCCCTACTTCGTCCACACCAACCGCTTACCCATCCACTATCCAACCATCTAGACTTTTAATCCGCACCACGCCACCACCACCTAACCCCACGCCATTACCTACACCACCTAACCCTGCGGTACTCAAAGTGTCACCCGGACCTTCCACGGTTGAGGAACATGCACTCCGGAGTGGAAGGATTTTCAACATAGTTTTTCCTCAGTCAACAGTTAGAGACGGCCCATCACAGCCGCCGGAGGAAGCACACAATGAAGAGAGTGCACCAGGCACTCAATATGATTTGTTGAAACATCTGGACCGAACACTGTCGCGAATCTCCGTGCTTGAACTGATCAAAAGATCGAAAAGTCACCAAGAAGCTCTGATGGAATATTTGCAGAAGGTGATGGTCAACGAGGACGTGCCGGTGGAAAAGATTGCAGCATTATTAGTTCCTCAGGGGGATCAGCCCTCCATTACATTTCATACATTGGAACTAGCACCACCAGCATCCAGAAGCATGGCTCTGAGCATCACGGTCAACATCTGCAAGAAGGCTGTGAATGCATGCCTGGTTGACACAGGGGCTTCAATCAATGTTTTACCTCCGAAGACCCTAGAACTGTGCGGTGTGCCTAAGGAAAAATGGCTGCCTAGCCTCATCTCTGTGACAGCATATGAATACTCCACCCATTCCCCTCTGGGAATGGTTTATTTGAAAGTGGAGCTAGGCCCTGTAAGTCATGCTGAGGTCGAATTTCACATCCTGGAAATCAATTCCTCTTTGAATGCCATCTTGGGTCGTCCTTACATAAAAACTCTTGAGGCGATTCCCTCCACGAATCACCAATGCCTCAAATTTCCCTTTAAAGGACGAATCATTAAAGTTATGAGCATGCCGATCCTTACTGCTGCTCATTCTTTGAATATCAAACCTGCTTCTTTCCCTGGCCGACAACCTTTTCTGTCGGTATTACAGGTTTACCATCCAGTGGTTGATCCTCTGAAAACTGCCACTATTTCTCCTTATCCGTTAAATGCCATAAAAAGGGGGAAGTGTATGAGTACCCCAGGATGGAGAATTATGATGAAGAATGGCTATCAGCCTGGAAGAGGTCTGGGCACACAATTACAAGGCAGGACCACTCCTGTCAAAGATCACCGAGGAGTACCTGGAAGCGGCCTGGGCTATAGGCCAAGAAAACTAAAACAAGACATTGTTCAGCAAGCAGAGAATGAAGATGGCCAGAGAGTCTGGGAGACGATGTCTACACCGCACAAAGAAGGTCGAGATCCCCTAACATGGACCTTATACACTCATTTTGTAAAGGGGCCCATAATTAGCCATGACAACACGGTGGTCATTACTTCGTGTTTTGACCTCCATGATATATATGGGAGAGACTTGGCTAGGCATTGCTTAGAACTACTCACGTACCAGTCCTTGGCGGCTCTGCGGCCTATGAAAAGGAGAAAATTTCAAGATCCTGAATGTGAATGGTACAGGTGGTTCGATCTAAGAGACCTCTACATTGCACTGAACAGACTGTTTCTAGATCCTGCAGAACCCAGGTGGCTGCCGCAAATCGATAAGCTGATCGAAAGTCCCGGTGCTATCTTTGACAAACGGATATTGCTGTCAGAAGAGACCAATGAAGGGGAGCCAGATGACCGCTATGAAGCTGGCTACACCACAGATCTGCTCTGGAGGGGGACATATCCTTCTCATGTTTTCATGCTCCATACTTTGTTTCGCACATTGCTCCTGACCCCGACTTGGTCGCGGGTCATTATTGAAGACATTCCACGGGCCCCGTCCGTTATGATTACTCTGTCCCCTAGGGACCTCATTCCATCACCTCCTCTCAATCTAGAGAGGATGCATGATTTAATCTGGGACATACTGCTATATGATCCCCCTAATCCCTTGGCCTTGGTGCCACTTCCTCCATCTAATTCCCCTTCTATTCATGTTCATTCCTGTTTTATGCTTAACTCCTCTATTGTCCCAAAAAAAACGCCAATTTGGCAACAAACTCTTCCCATATCCTCATTGAGGAAACTTCTTACTTGTCCGATTACACCCCATTGCGCGGGTCTTTCGGTCAAGATTCTCTCCTAGATCTACTCTGCCCCTCCCCCCGGGAGGATTCTCCTATATTTCCATTTGTATCCCAGGATTTCCATTCTGCTTCATCTTCATTAGGTTATAATAGGGAGTTTAGTGAAGTTAGGCAGTCTAGTTCTAAGCAGGATAGTCAAGTTAGGAAGTCTAGGAAGTCTAAGGGTAGGCGAATTCCAAATAGATACCTTCAGGACTTAGCTAATAGATGCTTTTCTTGCTCTTTAATCCATCAGTTTTTAGAAAATCCAATTCAGATGCCAGAAGATTGTATGGACGATGAGTCAGTCAATGATGGGTACGGAGTATATGAGTTAGTACATGAAAAAGACCCCATTATTGAAGATGAGGGGACGCAGCTGAGGCATATGCCAGTGGAGTGAAGAGATTCGATGAACCATCAGCTGCCGTAGAAGAGCCCACCAAAGAAATCAATTTAGGGACTGAAGACGAACCTAAGGTTGTCCTCGTCAGCAAAAACCTTTCTACAGAGGATGAGAAGGCAATGGTACAAGTACTTAAGGACTATAAGGACACTTTCGCCTGGAGTTATGAAGATATGCCGGGGTTAGACTCATCTTTAGTTGAACACAGGTTGACGTTAAAGGAAGGAGCTAGCCCGGTCAAACAGAGATTAAGGCGATTACACCCACAAATGGCTTTAAAGATGAAGGAAGAAGTTGACAAATTGCATAAAGCCAAATTCATTAGAGTTGTCCTTTATCCACAATGGGTGGCCAACATAGTCCCGGTTATGAAGAAGGACGGGAAGGTCAGAATTTGCATTGACTTCCGAGACTTAAACCGTGCGTGTCCTAAAGATGATTTTCCATTGCCTCATATTGACGTACTCATTGATAACACCGCTGGCTATGAGACTTTATCATTTATGGATGGATTTTCAGGGTACAACCAGATTAAGCTGGCAGAAGAAGATCAAGAAAAGACGTCATTCACTACACCTTGGGGAACATACTGTTATGTCGTCATGCCATTTGGATTAAAGAATGCTGGAGCCACTTATCAGAGGGCCATGATGGCAATATTTCATGACATGATGCACATAGATCTGGAAGTGTATGTGGATGATTTATTGGTTAAATCTAAGACAAAGGCTGAGCACGCCAAAGTTTTGGCAAGGGTATTAGAGAGATCGAGAGAGTATCAATTAAAGATGAACCCCAAGAAATGTGTATTCGGGGTATCTTCAGGAAAACTACTTGGATTCATTGTCAACAAACGGGGAATTGAGATCGATCCCAACAAGGCGAAGGCTATCAGAGAAATGCCACCTCCCAAAAACTTGAAAGAGTTGAGAGGATTAATCGGGAGGTTGCAATTTATTCGCCGTTTTGTCTCCCAGCACTCACAAAGGTGTAAGCCGTTCTACGAGCTTACCAAGCCATGAGTCAAATTCGATTGGGACGATAAGTGTCAGGAGGCATTTGATGGGTTAAAGAACTATTTAGCAAGTCCTCCTGTTTTGAGACCACCATCTCCAGGCAAACTATTGATACTTTACATTTCTGTCCTGGATGATGCAGTGGGGGCTGTCCTAGCACAAGAAGATGAAGAAGGAAAAGAGAGGGCAGCCTACTATCTCTCTAAACTTCTCAACCCCACTGAACAGAGATACACAGTGATGGAGAAAACATGTGCAGCATTGGTTTGGGTGGTTCAGAAATTGAAGCATTATTTTCTGGCCCATGAAGTCCATCTCATCGCTGTGAGTGCTTAGAATGATTGTGTGATTAACATGAAAAATCTATGTTGTTTAGGTGCAAAATAAACCTATTAAAAACAGCAACTACGTGAAGTGATCGCCAGAAACTTTTAACTAAAAAGTTCCAAAAGAAGTTTTTGATCGCCTACCTGTTTAAACGCGGAAGATATTGAGTCCTTGATTCCCCTCCTTCAGCCGGCTGAAGAAAGAGAGCCATTTCTTTATTCTTTGTTCTTGCTGTTGAATTTGAAATTGAGGTTTTGAGGATCGTCTAGAGATTCTTGTGACTTTGTGCTTGATTTACTCCTTTTGATTCTCCTTTTGTTGAGTGCAGCAGAAATAGAAAGAAAATAAATGAAGAAACAATGATGAGAACTTTAAGCAAGAATAGTATCTATTATAATCATGATGTTAAACATGCAATTAAACAACAAACTTACTTGTTGAGTGGCTTTTGAAACCCCTTAATCAAATAGGTTTTGAAAAGAATGAATGTGTTGTGGTGTGTGTTGCATGGAGTGAATGATGAAGAATGTAGAACTAAATGAAATGAATGCAGAAAATAAAGACTTATGCCCAATGGTTGAATTCTTGAATGGATGAAGAATCTTGAAAGGACGCCGACTTCTGGAAATGGCAGCGCTTCGGCGTTCCGACGTTGTTGCTCCGATCTTCAACTCGCTATTGCTCAATGATAATCAACTCAAGATTACGCTTAATATTTTTAACTCTTCAAGATGTAAGGTATTTATAGGCTTCTTCTGCGTCCGCGAATTTACATGGAAAAACTTAGGATTTATCCATCTTAAACAACAGATAAATACAAATTAATTCATCTTTATCTGTAATTATCTAAAACACGTCCACATTGGCTGACGCCTTTCAGATTAATTAAGATAAGGATAAACATCCGGGAAAACTTATATTTATCTGTATTAGATAAAACGCGTCTACATGTGTAGACGTCTTTTACACTAATTAAGATAAGGATAAACATCCGGAAGAGAAGTAGAAATAGCTTAGGAAACCTAAAACGCGTCATGACTGACAGACGCCTTTTATCTAATTAATCAACTTATTAAAATTCAAATTTAAACGTTAAAATAAGAATAAATTCTAAATGGCGTCCACACAGGTCAACGTCTTTTAGCCTTCTTCATATTTTAACTGAAATTTGAGTTAAAATCAATTTAATTGATTAACTTAAACATGTGTGTTTGACCCGACACTTAAAAAGATCAATAAGAATTAATCAATGATTAAATATCAGATCATTATGAGGCATTATTATATGATATGAAATTTACTCGAAATGATGTCAAAATTAGCGTGTCTACAACTGCCTCACCTTGGCATCGTCTTTGCAAGGGAGTGAAATGAAATGGAATGTACTGAAAAGGTGATGCCAAGGTGTGATGAGACACGCTCTCAACATCACATGATTGGAATTTTTCTCGAAATCATCGATGAAGATAGCTCAAGGAGATCAATAGAATTAATCCTGTCTGGATGAGGTAAACAAGAAAATAAAATAAAGTCGATCAACCTCCTCGGAGTGGGAAGTACCCCAGGTCATAGACACTGCAGGTTTCATCATGGGGAGCGTTTGCCAGCCAATGTGGACGTGCTGCAGCCATGATGGATCTTAAAAGAAAACAAGAAATATTGGATAAAGAATCCAAGAAAGGATAGAATTCCAATGATATCTTCAAGCGAACCTCAAAGGTAATCAAGATACTCAATTCAGAATGAAATATTTCATATCATGTTTGAGATTATTTTATTTAATGGTCTGAAACTTAATCAGTAATTAATCCTTATCACAATGATTTCAAAGTCCTATATAATGCATGCTGGGCTAAAAGAAAAATATAAAGTCAAATAAAATATAAATTAATCAAGGATAATATTGTTAAATTGTCATTAATGAGTCAAGATACCAATTCTTGTAATTCAGTACTAAGCCGAAGCTCGTTTATCCACGCACCGTTTCACAAAAATGGAACCATCGTCCTCACTAATTAACAATCCAACGGCCTGTCCGTGCGATTAAGAATTCTCTGGAATTATCACTGTTTTTGTTGAAGGGGAACTCAAATTCCAGTTTCATCAAAACCACAAGGTCCTTGATATGCTCTAATAAATACTTAACATATAGTAACGATGATGCAAAATAATTACATGAAAGAAGTACAAGGGTAGAAATAACCATCTTTTTAGCCACGGTCAGGACTTCTTGACTCCCACAGTGGGATCTTCTTGATATTTTCCAGCTTTACTCAGGTTTTCTTGAATTTCCTGCAATCAAAATTATTAATAATTCCAAATAAATATTCAATTTAAGTATCAAAAATCACAGAATTTCGGGTAAATCACTGAAAGGTTGAAACGCGTTGTGTCGCGCAGACGCCATTCAATGGTGAAACGCGGCGGTTCTCCTTGACGCCTTTTACTCACAGAAACAGGTTTCTGGTTGTTCTCTATTCAGATTCCAACTCTATCAATGCCTTGTGTCCTGTATATGACTTGAACAAACAAGTTAAGTATCTGTTCAAGCTTAGCCCCTTGCCTGGTTAAGTAACCGACTACTTGATCCTATCCTTGGTAGAAGGGTCAAGGGGCATAGCCTTTATCAACAAAGGTAATCAAACTATAAACAGACTTAAGAAAAATGCAACATGCAAGCAAACAGATGCTCACTGAAAATAAAAGGAATGAGACATACCAAGTGCAATAAGCAAATGCTAATTGAGATATTTTTGTTGTTTTGAAATATTCATTTTTGTTTGGGTTTTGAAATATATGCTTTTTTTTTAATTTTGACATATATATTTTTTGAATTTTTGACATATGTATTTTTGGATTTTTGACATATGTATTTTTTTGGATTTTTGACTAAAAGATCAGCATGGTACTTAGATCAAAAGATCATATTCATTTATTAAGTTAATTCCCAAATTGTTCTTTAACAACTTAACTTAAAACCCATCGTGTTTGAATTTGTGTTTCCATTCGTGATCCCATTTGATGATTTGACCCTTAGTCAATCTAAGCCATTCCTTAAGTTTGGAGTATACCTCTTTAGAAGGAAAAGATGAATAAGTTTCGAAAGCCCATGAGAAGGTTCCGGAGACTTAAAAAGATGTTCCTTTCCTACCCTAATATTCGTTGGGGTTCGATCATTTCTTTCTGGGGTATTTATCGACCTTGCGTTCCCTTTCGTTTCATTTCATGGCCTTGATGTAACGTTTGTAATGTGATGGCCTTTTGATTTAACATTTGGATTTTGCCTTTTGCTTTTAATTTTTCTATTTTCTTTTTTTCTTTGGGACGGATCTCCCCCATATTTTTATGACGGCCTCCTACTAAGATAGCGGGTATTCTTGGTAGTCTATTCTAAGCCTCGTTCCGACATCATGGGCCGAGTATAAAACAGAATTTTTGCTTTAAAATGAATGATTTGTACTTTACACTTTCAGTCAAGCTTTTGTATTCTTTAGGACTTTGCATCCCTTGTTACTCACGAATCAAACGTGTCAGTGTGTGTAGTAATGTATTTGAAGTTAAGTTATCCAGACTAACAAAGAAATTCGAGTTTATAAACTTTCTGATTCCACTGGTCTTTGTACCATACTGATCGACTCTTTAACCTAAGGGTAGTATTTCTTAAGATGTAAGCCATTCCAAGGATGATTTAGCTCTTCTCCTTCTGCATTAACAAGACGATAAGCATTACCAGGAAAAGCGTGCGATACAACATAAGGTCCCTCCCAGTTGGGTTGGAGCTTAGAACGCGGACCACCAGGTTTTACAAAAATCCTTTTAACGACCATTTCACCGACTTTAAACTTACGTTCAATGACTTTCTTTTGATAAAAACGTGCTAGTCTATTTTGATAAACTTTTGCATGATTCGCAGCTGACCATCTTTTATCGTCTAAAAGTTCCAATTGAGCAAGGAGTGCTGAACGATGTTCATCAATGGAAAATTTCTTATTCAATTGTACTCTTAATGACGGTATGAGGATCTCATATGGAACTATCGCCTCCATTCCAAATGTTAAGGAATAAGGAGTTTGCCCAGTAGGCGTGCAGATTGAAGTTCGATAGGCCCATAGAGCCTCAACCAATTTTTCTGGCCAGTCTGCAAATTTATTAGATTTGCACGTCTTTTTGATGATTTTTATCAAAGTCTTATTTGTTGCCTCTACTTGGCCATTGCCTTGCGGATAATAAGGAGATGAATGATGCAATGCAATTTTGTACCTGTTGCAGAGGTCCTTCAATTCTTGTGACACGAACTGCGGTCCGTTGTCGGTGACGATGGTGCTTGGAATTCCAAATCGGGTGTAGATGTTCTTCATGATGAACTTGCAGACGGTTGATGCTTTGATCTCCACGTACGCTCCAGCTTCTGCCCACTTGGTGAAGTATTCCGTTGCCGTGAGAATGAAAGATTTTTGCTTGATGCTGGAATCTGGATTACTAAGGGGTCCAATAATGTCGAAAGCCCACATGGAGAAAGGCCATGGGGAAGAAACAGGAAGGAGTGAAGATACAGGAGATTGAATTTTGTTGGCGTGAAGTTGACACTTAGCACACCTACGGACATATCCTACACAGTCTTCTTCCATGGTTGGCCAATAAAATCCTTGTCTAAGGATCTTCTTTGCTAGCATCTGTCCATTGACATGGCCACCACAAACTCCACTATGAGCTCCTTCCATAACCTTCCAAAGCTCATCTTCATCTAGACATCTAAGAAGAACTCCATCGAAACCTCTCTTGTACAGTGCTCCTCCAACTAGGGTGTATCGTTGAGCAACTCTCCTGATAGCTCTCTTCTCCTCAGTTGTAGCTTCCTCAGGATACGATTGATCTTCACAATATTTGGCAATTTCATAATACCATGGCTTCTGTTCATCATCCATCTCTTCTAACAGCTCCATTAACATGATTTCTCTCTTTTCCACAATATCTCCGTCCCTGACCTTCTTCAGCAACTTCTCTTTAATTCTAAGAAATGAAGGGTCTTTCACGGCAGGTGAAAGACGGCTATGAACTATGATTGATTCGGATTGCTTGCTGATTGGAAATTAAGAGAAGATGCTAATGAAGCTAGAGCGTCAGCCAAGATGTTCTGATTCCTAGGGACATGGACAAAGATCAATTTCGTGAAAAGCTTTGAGTAAGCATAAGTAAGTTCTTGATAAGGCTTGAGTTTGGGATCAAGAGTTCGATACTTGGTCAGCACTTGGCGAAGAATTAGTTGGCTATCACCCACAATCCTGAGTTTAGTGGCACCATGGAAATGAGCAGCCTCGAGGCCAGCAAGAAGTGCCTCGTATTCAGCTATATTGTTAGTGACTGGAAAATCAAGCTGAAAGGCTTGTGGAATGGTGACACCTTCAGGTAATAACAGAACGATACCGATCCCCTTTCCATAAGAATTCAGAGCTCCGTCAAAATGTAGAGTCCACATATCATCTCTGATTTGATTTATGGACATCAGTTCCTCATCCGGAAACTCTGATCGTACTGGATCAAATCGAGGAAGGGGATGATGAGCGAGATGTTCTGCTATGGCATAGCTCTTGATCGCTTTCTGCTGAATATAAATGATATCGAATTGAGATAGAAAGCTTTGCCATCGCGCTAACCTATCAGTAAGAACATATTTCTCCAGAAGGAATTTGATCGGATTCATCCTAGCGATGAGATGGACTTCATGGGCCAGAAAATAATGCTTTAATTTCTGTACAACACAGACCAATGCTGCACATGTTTTCTCCATCGTCGTATATCTCTGTTCAGTGGGGTTGAGAAGTTTAGAGAGATAATAGGCTGCCCTCTCTTTTCCTTCTTCATCCTCTTGTGCTAGGACAACCCCCACTACATCATCCAGGACTAAAATGTAAAGTACCAATGGTTTGCCTGGAGATGGTGGTCTCAAAACAAGAGGACTTGCTAAATAGTTCTTTAATCCATCGAATGCCTCCTGACACTTATCGTCCCAATCAAATTTGACTCCCGGCTTGGTAAGCTCGTAAAACGGCTTACACCTTTGTGAGTGCTGGGAGACAAAGCGGCGAATAAATTGTAACCTCCCGATTAATCCTCTTAACTCCTTCAAGTTTTTGGGAGGTGGCATTTCTCTAATAGCCTTCGCCTTATTGGGATCGATCTCAATTCCCCATTTGCTGACGATAAATCCAAGCAATTTTCCTGAAGATACCCCGAATACACATTTCTTGGGGTTCATCTTTAACTGATATTCTCTCGACCTCTCTAATACCTTTGCCAAAACTTTGGCGTGCTCAGCCTTTGTCTTAGATTTAACCAATAAATCATCCACATACACTTCCAGATCTATGTGCATCATGTCATAAAATATTGCCATCATGGCCGTCTGATAAGTGGCTCCAGCATTCTTTAATCCAAATGACAAGACGACATAACAGTATGTTCCCCAAGGTGTAGTGAATAACGTTTTTTTTTTATCTTCTTCTGCCAGCTTAACTTGATTGTACCCTGAAAATCCGTCCATAAACGATAAAGTTTCATAGCCAGCGGTATTATCAATGAGTACATCAATATGAGGCAATGGAAAATCATCTTTAGGACACGCCCGGTTCAGATCGCGGAAGTCAATGCAAATTCTGACCTTCCCGTCCTTCTTCATAACCGGGACTATGTTGGCCACCCATTGTGGATAAAGGACAACTCTAATAAATTTGGCTTTATGTAATTTATCGACCTCTTCCTTCATCTTTAAAGCCATTTGTGGGTGGAATCGCCTTAATTTCTGCTTGACCGGGCTAGCTCCATCATTTAATGTCAACCTGTGTTCAACTAAAGACTAGTCTAACCCCGGCATATCTTCATAACTCCAAGCGAAAGTGTCTTTATAGTCCTTAAGTACTTGTACCATTGCCTTCTCATCCTCTGTAGAAAGATTTTTGCTGACGAGGACAACCTTAGGTTCGTCTTCAATCCCTAAATTGATTTCTTTGGTGGGCTCTTCTACGGCAGCTGAGGGTTCATCGAATCTCTTCACTCCACTGGCATATACCTCAGCTGCGTCCTCGTCATCTTCCTCATCTTCAACAATGGGGTCCTTTTCATGTACTAACTCATACACCCCATACCCATCATTGACTGACTCATCATTCATACAGTCTTCTGGCATCTGAATTGGATTTTCTAAAAACTGAGGGATTAAAGAGCAAGAAAAACATTTATCAGCTAAGTCCTGGAGGTATCTATCTGGAATTTGCCTACCCTTAGGCTTCCTAGACTTCCTAACTTGACTAACTAGCCTAGAACTAGACTGCCTAACTTCACTAAACTCCCTATTATAACCTAATGAAGATGAAGCAGGATAGAAATCCTGGGATACAAGTGGAAATACAAGAGAATCCTCCCGAGGGGAGGGGCAGAGTAGATCTAAGAGAGAATCTTGACCGAAGGACCCACGCGACGGGGTGCGATCAGACAAGTAAGATGTTTCCTTGAAAAGGATCTGAGAAGAATTTGTTGTAAAATTGGCATTTTTTTTTGGATATCAGAGGAATTAAACATGAAACAGGAATGAATACAAATAGAAGGAGAATCAGATGGAGGAAGTGGCACCAAGGCCAGAGGATTAGGGGGATCATATAGCAATATATCCCAGATCAAATCATACATCCTCTCTAGATCGAGAGGAGGTTGTGGAATAAGGTCCCGAGGGGACAGAGTAATCATAACGGGCGGAGCCCGTGGAATATCTTCAATAATGACCCGCGACCAAGTCGGGGTCAAGAGCAGTGTACGAAATAGAGTATGGAGCATGAAGACATGGGAAGGATATGTCCCCCTCCAGAGCAGATCTGTAGTGTAACCAGCTTCATAGGGGTCATCTGGCTCCCCTTCATCGGTCTCTTCAGACAGTAATATCCGCTTATTAAAGATGGTACCAGGGCTTTCAATCAGCTCATCAATCTGCGGCGGCCACTTGGGTTCTGCAGGATCTAGGAACAATCTGTTCAGTGCAATGTAAAGGTCTCTTAGATCGAACCACCTGTACCATTCGCATTCAGGATCATAGAATTTTCTCCTTTTCATAGGCCGCAGAGCCTACAAGGATTGGTACGTAAGTAGTTCTGAGCAATGCCTGGCCAAGTCCCTCCCATATATGTCATGGAAGTCAAAACATGAAGTAATGACCACCGTGTTGTCGTGGCTAAGTATGGGCCCCTTCACAAAGTGTGTATACAGGGTCCATGTTAGGAGATCTCGGCCTTCCTTAGGTGGTGTAGACATTGTCTCCAGGATTTCCTAACCATCTTCTTGTTGAACCCTGTCTTGTTTCAATTTCCTTGGCCTGTAGCCCAGACCACTTCCAGGTGCTGCTCGATGATCTTTAACAGGAGTGGTCCTGCCTTGCAACTGTGTGCCCAGACCTTTCCCAGGCTTATAGCCGTTTTTCATCATAATTCTCCATCCTGGGGTACTCATGCACTTCCCCCTTTTTATGGCATCTAACGGGTAAGGAGAAATAGTGGCGGCTTTTAGAGGATCAGCCACTGGATGGTAAACTTGTAATACTGACAGAAAAGGTTATCGGCCAGGTAAAGCAGCAGATTTAATATTCAAAGTATGAGCAGCAGCAAGGATCGGCATGCTTGTCACCTTAATAATTCGTCCTTTGAAAGGGAATTTGAGGCATTGGTGATTCGTAGAGGGAATCGCTTCAAAAGTTTTAATATAAGGACGACCCAAAATGGCATTTATAGAAGGGTCGATTTCTAGAATGTGAAATTCGACATCTGCATGACTTACAAGACCTAGCTCCACCTTTAAACAAACCATTCCCAGAGGGGAACGGGTGGAGTTGTCATATGCCGTCACAGAGATGGGGCTAGGCAGCCATTTCTCCTTGGGCACACCGCACAGCTCTAGGGTCTTCGGAGGTAAGACATTGATCGAAGCCCCTGTATCTACCAGGCATGCATCCACGGCCTTCTTGCAGATGTTGACCGTGATGCTCAAGCCATGCTTCTTGCTGCTGGCGGTGCTACTTCCGATGTGTGAAATGTAATGGAGGGCTGATCCCCCTGAGGAACTAGTAGTGCTGTAATTTTTTCTACCGGCACGTCCTCGTTGACCATGACCTTCTGTAGATATTCCATTAAGGCTTCTTGGTGACTCTTCAACCTTTTGATCAGTTCAAGTACGGTGATCCGTGCTGGTGTCCTGTCCAGATGTTTCAACAAATCATATTGAGTGCCTGGTGCACTCTCTTCATTATGGGCTTCCTCAGTCGGCTGTGATGGGCCGTCTCTAACTGTGGATTGAGGGAAAACTTTGTTGAAAATCCTTCCACTTCGGAGCGCATGTTCCTCAACCGTGGAGGATCTGGGTGACACCTTGAGTACCACAGGGTTGGATGGTGCGGATGATGTAGAGGGCGGGTATGTAGGTGATGGCATAGGGTTAGGTGGTGATGGCGCGGTGCGGATTAAAGGCCTAGAGGGTTGGATGGTGGATGGGTAAGTGGTTGGTGAAGTGGGGAATGGCACGCGTAATAGCGGTTTGGATGGTAAGGGGGTATCTGGGTAAGCGGTAGTGGTAGCGGGTGAAGTAGGAAATGGTACGCGTAATAGCGGTCTGGATGGTAGGAGGGGCGCGTAGTTGGTTTGCGGGGGATTATATGATGGAGGCGTAGGAGTGTAGGGCATAATGGGCTTAAGGAAGGTGGGTGGTGGTAATGGGTTATTGGGTGCGGGTGAGCGATATGTGGGTGTCGGTAAAGGGGTGATGGTAATGGGTTGTGGCCTAGGTATGTGGATGGTGCGGTATGGTGGTCGTTCTGCGGTACTTGGAATATGACCCGTCGAATAAAGAGAGGAAGAGTCCTCTATTCTCCACTGTTGCCCACGGTCAGCCTTAGACTGGCTGCTTGTCAAGATAGGGGCAACTTGGTTTTGGTTCTGGTGCTCTGGGAGTGGATTCTACACTATGCCCATGTTGGGTGGTGGTGCTGCTTGTACTGGTGGTCTTGCTTGCTGCTGCTGTGGTCTTCTCGCCTTCAGGGCTGATTTATACTTTTTCATCTCCTCCCAGTCTATGTCGCCCTGCTCGTTGAGATCATGGATATAATCTCTGAATTGGAAGCAGGTGTCGATGGTATGCCCAGGTTGCCAATGGAAATAGCAATACTTGGACGTGTCGGCATTTTGAGGCCAGACGGCCTTTTCCCTTGGCAAAACTAAGGCATTAGCTGCCATTAGAGCACTGAAGATATCTGCCAAGGATTCTGGGAGGGCCGGGTATTCTGCCCTTTTAGGGCTTAGAGGTCTTCTCTGCTGATTATAGTCAGCAGTGTAGACACGCTAATTTTGACATCATTTTGAGTAAATTTCATATCATATAATAATGCCTCAGAATGGTCTGATATTTAATCATTGATTAATTTTTATTGATCTTTTTGAGTGTCGGATTTAACAGACATGTTTAAGTTAATCAATTAAATTGATTTTAACTCAAATTTCAGTTAAAATATGAAGAGGTCTAAAAGACGTCGACTTTTGTGGACGCCATTTAGAGGTTATTCCTATTTTGACGTTTAAATTTGAATTTTAATCAATTGATTAATTAGCTAAAAGACGTCTTTCAGGCACGACGCGTTTTAGGTTTCCTGGGCTATTTCAACTTCTCTTCCGGATGTTTATCCTTATCTTAATTAGTGTAAAAGACGTCTGCACATGTAGACGCGTTTTATCTAATACAGATAAAGATAAGTTTTCCCGGATGTTTATCCTTATCTTAATTAATCCGAAAGGCGTCAGCCTATGTGGACGCATTTTAGATAATTACAGATAAAGATGAATTAATCAGTATTTATTTGTTGGTTAAGATGGATAAATCCCAAGTTTTTCTATGTTAATCACGGACGCAGAAAAAGTCTATAAATACTTTACATCTTGAAGACTAAAAAAGAAGCGTAATCTTGAGATAATTGAGCAATAGCGAGTTGAAGATCGAAGCAACAACGTCGGAACGCCGAAGCGCTGCTGTTTCCAGAAGTCGGCGTCTATTCTTCATCCAATTCAAGGCTTCATCCATTCGGCATAAGTGTTTCATTTATGCATTTTCATTTTACATCTTCATTAGTCTTGCATTCTTCATCATTCACTTCATACAACATACACAACATTGCATTCTTTTCAAAAACCTATTTGATTAAGGGGTTTCAAAAGCCATTAAACAAGTAAGTTCTATGTTTAGTTTCATGTTTAAAATCATGATTAGAATGGATACTGTTTTTGCTTAAAATTCTCATCATTGTTTTCTTCGTTTCTTTTTCTCTCTATTTTTGCTGCACTCAACAACAAGAGAGTCAAAAGGAGTAAATCAAGCAAATCACAAGAACTCTGGACGATCCTCAACTTCAAATTCAACAGCAAGAACAAAGAACAAAAAAAGGGCTCTCTTTCTTCAGCCGGTTGAAGGAGGGGAATCAAGAGCTTAATATCTTCCGCGTTTGAACAGGTAGGCGATCAAAACCTCTTTTGGAACATTTTAGTTAAAAGTTTCTTGCGATCACTTCACGTAGTTGCTATTTTTAATAGGTTTATTTTGCACCTAAACAACATAGATTTTTCATGTTAATCACACTGTCATTCTAAGCACCTACAACTTTTTTGGCGATCACGGTAGGACTTGGTCTCGCCATCTTTTAGTTTTTTGTTCTTGCTATCATCAATCGGGCACCCACGGTGCACCATTTGTGTCTCTCGACACGTCCTCACCAATTGGTGAGTGTTTTAGTTTAGTTAATTTCCTTCGTGCACCACGTGCATACCCCAGTGGCAAGATCTTGCCCTCCCCTTGATTAGTTTAAAAAGTTATTTTTGTGATGAAAATGATGTGTGATTGATTGATTTTCTAGTTGTTTATCTAGTAAATCATTCTGTTAAAATCTGGAACTAAAAAAAATCTGCATGAGTTGATTATTTACTGCTTTTACCCTGTTTGAGGAGGATTCAACCCAGAAAATCCTCCTGCAAAACTGTTTCTGCGAACTGAAAAGCGTGTAGGAGCACTAACGCGTTTCAAACCGCGTCAACACCCCCAGACGCCTTTCAGTCTTCATTCTCTGCTGTCTGCATCTGTTTCTGCGAAAAATTAAAGTTCTGTTTTGAATAGCGTCGACTACAATCGACGCAATTCAGACAATTTCTTAGTTATTTTTCAGTTCTCAGATTTTTGTGGCTTGAGTGCTAGCTACCCATTATTATTAAGCATTAGAGGCCATCCAGGCCGTAGGACATACGCATTGAGGCGAATACCCTCCTTTTCTTAGGAACACACTACTTGACGTCAGCAACTCTCTCTGATTAGGTTGGTCCCTTGATCAGACTAGAGAAGTTGACGTTAAGACCTCCATAAGTCCCCAAAATCAAGGTATTCCTCCTTGATCATCGGGCTGGTTGTACCAATTGAAGTCCCGGCTAGATTCCAAAAGCGTTGTGAGAGAAAGCCCTAGAGAATAACGGTGGAAATTGAACTGAACCTAGGATCCTTTCCCTGAGCGAATTTGTGGTTTAATCCAATTCAAATAACTCAACAAGGAACCTTAAAATCACGTTAAGCATCCACTTGTTTGATTAATCTCTGTGCAACTTGTTTGTCAAATCTTTGAAAAAAGAATCTAACATCATGCTGCTGCGATCAGGCAGGGACTTGAGTGTGGCTCCAGACGCCATGGTCAATTACGAGGGAGACGCTAATGCCCTTTGGGATTCTGATTACAACTATGAGAGCGGGAGAGATGCTGATGCCTCCCGTAATTCCGTCCCCGTTCCGCTTCGACATGATGGGAACGTCCGGACCCCTCTCTTTCATCCCCATGATCGATATCTTGATCTTCCCCCGCATGAATATGCGATTCCTAATCCCAATCTTGAGGGGGACATGAATCAGAATGATCCCTCATCCTCTGATCCTGTGGATCTCGTCAACGCTTTGTGAGTTCTTGCCTCCCGTCTGGACCCTCAGCAGTTCGAGGCGATCCAGTCTATTCTGAAGGGGAAGGCACCAATGCAGCCTGCTGAGCCGAATCCTGTGGCTCCCCCTGTTGTTACTCAACAACCTCCTCTTCACCCTCCTTACATCCATCAGGCCATGGAAGGCCTTCATGTCACTTCTCGGCCAGCTGGGCCGCAGCTTTCATCCTCTAGGCAATTGGCTAGACCGCAAACGCCTGCTTATCAAAATGCCCTCGGGCATGGCGGAAGCTCTGCCGGACCTCCCCTTTATTGTCCCCCCTGTCCAACGTACTCTAGGCAGCAGGCCTATCAAGTACCTCCACCTCCTCCTCCTCCCCAGGCAGATCTGACCACGCAAGCGTTGCTGGCCAAGATGGAGCGCATGGATGAGCAGTTTAATAACCTCCAGAAGATGATGGGGGTTAAAGCTGCGCCAGAGATCAATTTACCGAGCCTGCCGGTATTCCACCTACCACCCTCTGAGATGCCAGTATACCGGAAGTACAACGGTACTGGTAACCCCTTCACACATCTGAAGGAGTTTATGTACGAATCGTCTTTCTGGCAGAACGATAAGAGGTCGTTGGCCTTTTTGTTTAGGAGATCTCTAGAGGGACCAGCCCTCGAGTGGTTCTTTTCTCTGGAACCCTCCGAAGTAGAAGATTACGGAATCGTTTCACGTAAATTTATCCAACGATACCAGGACAGAGTTGCACCCTCCTTGTCCATCACTGACCTCAATGCAGAAAAGATGAAACCTGATGAGGAGTTTGTCAGTTTTGCTGACAGGTGGCGGGGCCTGGCCAAAAAGGTGAAGGATCACTTGTCCGAATCTGAGCAAGTGAAGATGTTAATTTCCAACGCCACGCCCCAGTTCAAGCTAGTCCTCTCCTTGAACAATCTGACCAACATGGCAGAGCTCTATGAAAGAGCACGGTACTGCCAAAATGCCTTCAAGGACGCTACGTTCTCTAGCGTCTTTGATCCTCACAGACCTAGCAGGCCTCCACCTCGGAAGCCTGCAGTGCCAAACTCTCCTAGCACAGGTCCGACTACTGAGGGCACGCTCTCTCACGAGCAAGTTAGTAGCATGAATAATAATTCGCCCCAGTTCGTGAGGAACCAGCAGCAGTACCAGAGGCCACCGCAGCCAAACCAGCAGGGGTACAGGCAGCAGCAGAACCCCCATTATCAGCAACAGTATCAGCGGCCCCAGCAGCCGAACCAGAACCAGAACCAGCACCAGCAACAGCTACAGTAGCCGCCGCAACGGCAACAACAGTACCAGCAACCCTAACAACAGCAATATCTACAACAGCAGCAATATCAGCCGCGTGCACCGCCGGCATACCATAATGTCCCTCCTCCTACTGACTATCATCAGCATAGAAGACCTCCAGGCCCTAAAAGGGCAGAATACCCGGCCCTCCCAGAATCCTTGGCAGATATCTTCAGTGCTCTAATGGCAGCTAATGCCTTAGTTTTGCCAAGGGAAAAGGCCGTCTGGCCTCAAAATGCCGACACGTCCAGGTATTGCTATTTCCATAGGCAACCTGGGCATACCATCGACACCTGCTTCCAATTCAGAGATTATATCCATGATCTCAACGAGCAGGGCGGCATAGACTGGGAGGAGATGAAAAAGTATATATCAGCCCTGAAGGCAAGAAGACCACAGCAACAGCAGCAGCAGCAAGCAAGACCACCAGCACAAGCAGCACCACCACCCAACATGGGCATAGTGCAGAATCCACTCCCAGAGCATCAGAACCAAAACCAAGTTGCCCCTATCTTGACGAACAGCCAATCTGAGGCTGACCGTGGGCAACAGTGGAGAATAGAGGACTCTTCCTCTCTCTATTCGACGGGTCATACTCCAAGTACTGCAGAACGACCGCCACGCCGTACCCTCCACATACCCAGGCGACAACCCATTACCATCACCCCTCTACCGACACCCACATATCACTCACCCGCACCCAATAACCCATTACCACTACCTGCTTTCCTCAAGCCCATTACGCCCCACACTCCTACGCCTCCATCATATAACCCACCGCAAACCAACTATGCGCCCCTCCTACCATCTAGACCGCTATTACGCGTACCATTCCCTACTTCGCCCGCTACCACTACCACCTACCCAGATACCCCCTTACCATCCAAACCGCTATTACGCGTACCATTCCCCACTTCATCAACCACTTACCCATCCACCATCCAACCATCCAGGCCTTTGATCCGCACCACGCCATCACCACCCAACCCAACGCCATCACCTACATCATCCGCACCATCCAACCCTGCGGTACTTAAGGTGTCACCCGGATCCTCCACGGTTGAGGAACATGCGCTCCGAAGTGGAAGGATTTTCAACAAAGTCTTCCCTCAGTCCACAGTTAGAGACGGCCCATCACAGCCGACTGAGGAAGCCCATACTGAAGAGAGTGCACCAGACACTCAATATGATTTGTTGAAACATTTGGATCGGACACCGGCACGGATCTCCGTACTTGAACTGATCAAGAGATCGAAGAGTCACCAAGAAGCCTTAATGGAATATCTATAGAAGGTGATGGTCAACGAGGACGTGCCGGTAGAAAAAATTGCAGCACTACTAGTTCCTCAGGGGGATCAGCCCTCCATTACATTTCACACATCGGAACTAGCATCGCCGGCAGCCAGAAGCATGGCTCTGAGCATCACGGTCAACATCTGTAAGAAGGCCGTGGATGCATGCCTGGTTGACACAGGGGCCTCGATCAATGTTCTACCTCCGAAGACCCTGGAGCTATGTGGTGTGCCCAAAGAAAAATGGCTGCCTAGCCCCATCTCTGTGACAGCATATGACAATTCTACCCATTCCGCTCTGGGAATGGTTTATTTGAAGGTGGAGCTAGGCCCTGTAAGTCATGCAGAGGTCGAATTTCACATCCTAGAAATCGACCCTTCTATAAATGCCATTTTGGGTCGTCCTTATATTAAAACTCTTGAGGCGATTCCCTCTACGAATCACCAATGCCTCAAATTCCCTTTCAAAGGATGAATTATTAAAGTGACGAGCATGCCGATCCTTGCTGCTGCTCATACCTTGAATGTTGAATCTACTGCTTTACCTGGCCGACAACCTTTTCTGTCGGTATTATAGGTCTACCATCCAGTGGCTGATCCTTTAAAAGCCGCCACTATTTCTCCATACCCGTTAGATGCCATAAAAAGGGGGAAGTGCATGAGTACCCCAGGATGGAGAATTATGATGAAGAACGGCTATGAGCCTGGGAAAGGTCTGGGCACACAGTTGCAAGGCAGGATCACTCCTGTTAAAGATCATCGAGCAGCACCTGGAAGTGGTCTGGGCTACAGGCCAAGAAGACTGAAGCAAGATTTGGTTCAGCAAGCAGAGTTTGAAGAAGGTCGAAAAATATGGGAGACAATGTCTACACCACCCAAAGAAGGCCGAGATCCCCTAACATGGACCCTGTATACACACTTTGTAAAGGGGCCCATACTTAGCCACGACAACACGGTGGTCATTACTTCGTGTTTTGACTTCCATGACATATATGGGAGGGACTTGGCCAGGCATTGCTCAGAACTACTTACGTACCAATCCTTGGAGGCTCTGCGGCCTATGAAAAAGAGAAAATTTCACGATCCTGAATGCGAATGGTACAGGTGGTTCGATCTGAGAGACCTTTACATTGCACTGAACATATTGTTCCTAGATCCTGCAGAACCCAAGTGGCCGCCGCAGATTGATGAGCTAATTGAAAGCCCTGGTGCCATCTTTGATAAGCGGATATTGCTGTCTGAAGAGACCGACGAAGGGGAGCCAGATGACCCCTATGAAGCTGGTTATACTACAGATCTGCTCTGGAGGGGGACATATCCTTCACATGTCTTCCTGCTCCATACTCTGTTTCGCACACTGCTCTTGACCCCGACTTGGTCGCGGGTCATTATTGAAGATATTCCACGGGCTCCGCCCGTTATTATTACTTTGTCCCCTCGGGACCTTATTCCACAACCTCCTCTCGATCTAGAGAGGATGTATGATTTGATCTGGGACATATTACTATATGATCCCCCCAACCCTCTGGCCTTGGTGCCACTTGCTCCATCTGATTCTCCTTCTATCTGTATTCATTCCTGTTTCATGTTTAATTCCTCTGATATCCAAAAAAAAACGCCAATTTTACAACAAATTCTTCTCAGATCCTTATCGAGGAAACTTCCTACTTGTCCGATCGCACCCCGTCGCACGGGTCCTTCGGTCAAGATTCTCTCTTAGATCTACTCTGCTCCTCCCCTCGGGAGGATTCTCTTGTATTTCCGCTTGTATCCCAGGATTTCCATCCTGCTTCATCTTCATTAGGTTATAATAGGGAGTTTAGTGAAGTTAGGCAGTCTAGTTTTAGTCAGGTTAGGAAGTCTAGGAAGCCTAAGGGTAGGCAAATTCCAGATAGATACCTCCAGGATTTAGCTGATAAATGCTTTTCTTGCTCTTTGATCCCTCAGTTTTTAGAAAATCCAATCAAGATGCCAGAAGACTGTATGAATGATGAGTCAGTCAATGATGGGTACGGGGTATATGAGTTAGTGCATGAAAAAGACCCCATTATTGAAAATAAGGAAGATGACGAGGACGCACCTGAGGCATATGCCAGTGGAGTGAAGAGATTCGATGAACCCTCAGCTGCCGTAGAAGAGCCCACCAAAGAAATCAATTTAGGGACTGAAGACGAACCTAAGGTTGTCCTCGTCAGCAAAAATCTTTCTACAGAGGATGAGAAGGCAATGGTACAAGTACTTAAGGACTATAAGGACACTTTCGTCTGGAGTTATGAAGATATGCTAGAGTTAGACTCATCTTTAGTTGAACACAGATTAACATTAAAGGATGGAGCTAGCCCGGTCAAGCAGAAATTAAGGCGATTCCACCCACAAATGGCTCTAAAGATGAAGGAAGAGGTCGATAAATTGCATAAAGCCAAATTTATTAGAGTTGTCCTTTATCCACAATGGGTGGCTAACATAGTCCCGGTTATGAAGAAGGATGGGAAGGTCAGAATTTGCATTGACTTCCGCGATTTGAACCGGGCGTGTCCTAAAGATGATTTTCCATTGCCTCATATTGATGTACTCATTGATAAAACCGCTGGCTATGAAACATTATCGTTTATGGACGGATTTTCAGGATACAATCAGATTAAGCTGGCAGAAGAAGATCAAGAGAAAACGTCATTCACTACACCTTGGGGAACATACTGTTATGTCGTCATGCCATTTGGATTAAAGAATGCTGGAGCCACTTATCAGAGGGCTATGATGGCAATATTTCATGACATGATGCACATAGATCTAGAAGTGTATGTGGATGATTTATTGGTTAAATCTAAGACAAAGGCTGAGCACGCCAAGGTTTTGGCAAGGGTATTAGAGAGATCGAGATAATATCAGTTGAAGATGAACCCCAAGAAATGTGTATTCGGGGTATCTTCAGGAAAATTGCTTGGATTCATTGTCAGCAAACGGGAAATTGAGATCGATCTTAACAAGGCGAAGGCTATTAGAGAAATGCCACCTCCCAAAAACTTGAAGGAGTTGAGAGGATTAATCGGGAGGTTACAATTTATTCGCCGCTTTGTCTCCCAGCACTCACAAAGGTGTAAGCCGTTCTACGAGCTTACCAAGCCGGGAGTCAAATTTGATTGGGACGATAAGTGTCAGGAGGCATTCGATGGATTAAAGAACTATTTAGCAAGTCCTCCTGTTTTGAGACCACCATCTCCAGGCAAACCATTGATACTTTACATTTCGGTCCTGGATGATGCAGTGGGGGCTGTGCTAGCACAAGAGGATGAAGAAGGAAAAGAGAGGGCAGCCTATTATCTCTCTAAACTTCTCAACCCCGCTGAACAGAGATATACGGCGATGGAGAAAACATGTGCAGCATTGGTTTGGGTTGTGCAGAAATTAAAGCATTATTTTCTGGCCCATGAAGTCCATTTCATCGCTAGGATGAATCCGATCAAATTCCTTCTGGAGAAATCTGTTCTTACTGATAAGTTAGTACGATGGCAAAGCTTTCTATCTCAATTCGATATCATTTATATTCAGCAGAAAGCGATCAAGGGCTATGCCATAGCAGAACATCTCGCCCATCATCCCCTTCCCCGATTTGATCCAGTGCGATCAGAGTTTCCGGATGAGGAATTGATGTCCGTAAATCAAATCAGAGATGATATGTGGACTCTGCATTTTGACGGAGCTTTGAATTCTCATGGAAAGGGAATCGGTATCGTTCTGTTATCACCTGAAGGTGTCACCATTCCACAAGCCTTTCAGCTTGATTTTCCAGTCACTAACAATATAGCTAAATACGAGGCACTTCTTGCTGGCCTCGAGGCTGCTCATTTTCATGGTGCCACCAAACTCAGGATTGTGGGTGATAGCCAATTAATTCTTCGCCAAGTGCTGACCAAGTATCGAACTCTTGATCCCAAGCTCAAGCCTTATCAAGAACTTACTTCTGCTTACTCAAAGCTTTTTACGAAATTGATCTTTGTCCATGTCCCTAGGAATCATAACATCTTAGCTGACGCTCTAGCTTCATTAGCATCTTCTCTTGATTTTCCAATCAGCAAGCAATCCGAATCAATCATAGTTCATAGGCGTCTTTCACCTGCCGTAAAAGACCCTTCATTTCTTAGAATTAAGGAGAAGTTGTTGAAGAAAGTCAGAGACGGAGATATCATTTAAAAGAGAGAAATTATGTTGATGGAGCTGTTAGAAGAGATGGATGATGAACAGAAGCCATGGTATTATGAAATTGCAAAATATTGTGAAGATCAATCGTATCCTGAGGAAGCTACAACTGAGGAGAAGAGAGCTATCAAGAGAATTGCTCAACGATACACCCTAGTTGGAGGAGCATTGTACAATAGAGGTTTTGATGGAGTTCTTCTGAGATGTCTAGACGAAGATGAGCTTTGGAAGGTTATGGAAGGAGCTCATAGTGGAGTTTGTGGTGGCCATGTCAATGGACAAATGCTAGCAAAGAAGATCCTTAGACAAGGATTTTATTGGCCAACCATGGAAGAAGACTGTGTAGGATATGTCCGTAGGTGTGCTAAGTGTCAACTTCACGCCAACAAAATTCATTCTCCTGCATCTTCACTCCATCCTGTTTCTTCCCCATGGCCTTTCTCCATGTGGGCTTTCGACATTATTGGACCCCTTGGTAATCCAAATTCCAGCATCAAGCAAAAATCTTTCATTCTCACGGCAACGGAATACTTCACCAAGTGGGCAGAAGCTGAAGCGTACGTAGAGATCAAAGCATCAACCGTCTGCAAGTTCATCATGAAGAACATCATCACTCGATTTGGAATTCCAAGCACCATCGTCACCGACAACGGACCGCAGTTCGTGTCACAAGAATTGAAAGACCTCTGCAACAGGTACAAAATTGCATTGCATCATTCATCTCCTTATTATCCGCAAGGCAATGGCCAAGCAGAGGCAATAAATAAGACTTTGATAAAAATCATAAAAAAGACGTGCAAATCTAATAAATTTGCAGATTGGCCAGAAAAATTGGTTGAGGCTCTATGGGCCTACCGAACTTCAATCCGCACGCTTACTGGGCAAACTCCTTATTCCTTAACATTTGGAATGGAGGCGGTAGTTCCAAATGAGATCCTCATACCGTCATTAAGAGTACAATTGAATAAGGAATTTTCCATTGATGAACATCGTTCAGCACTCCTTGCTCAATTGAAACTTTTAAACGAGAAAAGATGGTCATCTGCTAATCATGCAAAAGTTTATCAAAATAGACTAGCACGTTTTTATCAAAAGAAAGTCATTGAACGTAAGTTCAAAGTCGGTGAAATGGTCGTTAAAAGGATTTTTGTAAAACCTGGTGATCCGCGTTCTAAGCTCCAACAAAACTGGGAGGGACCTTATGTTGTATTGCACGCTTTTCCTGGTAATGCTTATCGTCTTGTTAATGCAGAAGGAGAAGAGCTAAATCGTCCCTGGAATGGCTTACATCTTAAGAAATACTACCCTTAGGTTAAAGAGTCGATCAGTATGGTACAAAGACCAGTGGAATCAGAAAATTTATAAACTCGAATTTCCTTATTAGTCTGAATAACTTAACTTCAAATACATTACTACACACACTGACACGTTTGATTCGTGAGTAACAAGAGATGCCAAGTCCTAAAGAATACCGAAGCTTGACTGAAGGTAAAGTACAAATCATTCATTTTAAAGCAAAAAATTCTATTTTACACTCGGCCCATGATGTCGGAACGAGGCTTAGAATAGACTACCAAGAATACCCGCCATCTTAGTAGGAGGCCGTCATAAAAAAAAAAGGGGGAAATCCGTCCCAAGGAAAAGAAAAGAATAGAAAAACAAAGGCAGAAAGGCAAAATCCAAATGTCAAATCAAAAAGGCCATTACATTACAAACGTTACATCAAGGCCATGGAATGAAATGAAAGGGAACGCAAGGTCGATAAATACCCCAGAATGAAATGACCGAACCCCAACGGATATTAGGGTAGGAAAGGAACATCTTTTTAAGTCTCCGGAACCTTCTCATGGGCTTTCTAAACTTATTCTTCTTTTCCTTCTAAAGAGATGTACTCCAAACTTAAGGAATGACTTAGATTGACTAAGGATCGAATCATCAAATGGGATCACGAATGGAAACACAAATTCAAACACGATGGGTTTAAGTTAAGTTGTTAAAGAACAATTTGGAAATTAAGTTAATAAATGAATATGATCTTTTGATCTGAGTACCATGCTGGTCTTTATGTCAAAAAACCAAAAAAATACATATGTCAAAAAAACCAAAAAAATACATATGTCAAAAATTCAAAAAAAATATATATGTCCAAAATTCAAAAAAAGGCAAATATTTCAAAACCCAAACAAAAATGAATATTTCAAGACAACAAAAATATTTCAATTAGCATCTGCTTGTTGCATTTAGTATGTTTCATTCTTTTTATTTTCAGTGAGCATCTGTCTGCTTGCATGTTGCATTTTTACTTAAGTTTGATTATCCTCATTACCTTTGTTAATAAAGGTTATGCCCCTTGACCATTTATTGAAGGAAAAAATTAATTGACCATTTATTTGGTCAGGCAAAGGGCTAAGCCTAAATAGATACTTAACCCTTTTGTTAAGTGATGTACAGGACACAAGGCATGAAGAGAGTTGGAATTCGAATAGAGAACAGCCAGAAACCTATTTTTGAAATCAGAGAATTCAAAATATCAAGAAGATCCCACTGAGGGAGTTAAGAAGTCCTGACTGTGGCTAAAAAGACGGTTATCTCTACCTTTGTACTCTTCCATGTAATTAGTTTGCATTTGCATTACTATATAAGTATTTATTAGATCATATCAAGGACCTTGTGATTTTCATGAAACTGGAATTTGAGTTCCCCTACAACAAAAACAGTGATAATTCCAGAGAATTCTTAATCGCATGGATAGGCCGTTTGATTGTTAATTAGTGAGGACGATGGTTCCACTTTTGTGAAACGGTGCGTGGATAAACGAGCTTCGGCTTAGTACTGAATTACAAAAATTGGTATCTTGACTCATTAATGACAATTTAACAATATTATCCTTGATTAATTTATATTTTATTTGATTACTGATTAAGTTTCAGACCATTAAATCAAACAATTTCAAACATGATATGAAATATTCCATTTTGAATTGAGTATCTTGATTATCTTTGAGGTTCGCTTGAAGATATCCTTAGAATTCTATCTTTCTTGGATTCTTTATCCAATATTCTTGTTTTCTTTTAAGATCCATCATGGCTGCAGCACGTCCACATTGGCTGGCAAACGCTCCCCATGATGAAACCTACAGTGTCTACGACCTGGGGTACTTCCCACTCCGTGGAGGTTGATCGACTTTATTTTATTTCCTTGTTTACCTCATCCAGACAGGATTGATTCCATTGATTTTCTTGATCTTCATTGATAATTTTGAGAAAAATTCCAATCATGTGATGTTAAGAGCGTGTCTCATCACACCTTGGCATCACCTTTTCAGTACATTCCATTCCATTTCACTCCCTTGCAAAGACGATGCCAAGGTGAGGCAGCTGTAGACATGCTAATTTTGACATCATTTTGAGTAAATTTTATATCATATAATAATGCCTCAAAATGGTCTGATATTTAATCATTGATTAATTTTTATTGATCTTTTTGAGTGTCGGATTTAACAGACATGTTTAAGTTAATCAATTAAATTGATTTTAGCTCAAATTTCAGTTAAAATATGAAGAGGTCTAAAAGACGTCGACTTTTGTGGACGCCATTTAGAGGTTATTCCTATTTTGACGTTTAAATTTGAATTTTAATCAATTGATTAATTAGCTAAAAGGCGTCTTTCAGGCACGACGCGTTTTAGGTTTCCTGGGCTATTTCAACTTCTCTTCCGGATGTTTATCCTTATCTTAATTAGTGTAAAAGACGTCTGCACATGTAGACGCGTTTTATCTAATACAGATAAAGATAAGTTTTCCCGGATGTTTATCCTTATCTTAATTAATCCGAAAGGCGTCAGCCTATGTGGACGCGTTTTAGATAATTACAGATAAAGATGAATTAATCAGTATTTATCTGTTGGTTATGATGGATAAATCCCAAGTTTTTCTATGTTAATCACGGACGCAGAAAAAGTCAATAAATACTTTACATCTTGAAGAGTAAAAAAGAAGCGTAATCTTGAGATAATTGAGCAATAGCGAGTTGAAGATCGAAGCAACAACGTCGGAACGCCGAAGCGCTGCTGTTTCCAGAAGTCGGCGTCTATTCTGTTAGTTTAGGTGGCCTACAAGCCAATCTAACAATGTAAATCTCGTTCATTATTAATAAAAATGGCATAATATTCATTATGTGTAAATCGCGTTAATTATCGTTTCGTAATGAAGTCCATGAATATGTGCTATGGTGATCAGATTATGATGAGATCATACTAATGAGACTGATCACTTAAACACACTTATTCTTAATCGTTCCTAGTCGGAGGATATCCGAGAAGGACATCGGATATCCGGTTAGACTAGTACAGATTACTCCTGCTCATATGATGAGGGTGACTGGTCTCATAAGTCACTTGTGTGGAGACACTAAGGCGAATCTGTAGGTGCTCATTGGAGAATGAGTTCACTGAACTGATCCGACTGAATCGCTGGATGGTATTGTACCTCACTGTCAACCAGCTTGATTCTATTGTCGCAGTTGCGTGGATGGTCTTCGGACCTGAGACACCAAGGACACCTTGGCGGTGGACTTCTGTACTTTGACCTTGGTCTATGAATCTCTAGCCACGGGATTCTAATACGCCAAGGATTGGGTGCAGCGGAATACCGTCGAAGGGAATTTTGTGTCAATAAGGAATCATTCGCCCTCGGTACTTAGAGAGAGAATGCTCTAGGAAGGATGCGCGGAAGTCCCTGGCCAGGGCGGACGATAATATCGGGAAAGGAGTTTTCCGATATTCATCAGCGGCATCCAATCCAAGTGAGTCGACCGGCTAGGGTTTGACAACTCGCCATACCCTGAGTTAACTCGAGAGCATTGTACGAATGAAGGATTATATCCGCGCGGTAACTATCGGCGGAAAGGTTCCAAGAGTGGGTTACTTAACCCCAAATACCTTCCGGGTTCACGCGGTGTTGCTTGGCACCCAACGTGATCGGAGGCCCGGTCGAATTCGATGTGCGACATCAATTCGATTGATTAATTGATTAATAAAGGGTTATTAATTAATTAATAAAGCCAGTGAGGAGTCACTGGGCTTGTTGGGCCATTAACTGGACTGGTACTTGGGCCTAGAGGGTCACACGCAAATGATTCTCAAGGCAATGGATAAATAAGTGGGTTTTATATAAACCGGGGGTTTTTGTGAAAAACCGCGCGGTTAGTATAAAACATAGCGAACGGGCTGAGCAAGCCAAGCTGCTGCTAACCCTAGCCGCCCCTCCTCAATTTCTGTCTTCCTCTGGAGTCCAGGCAGATCCAGATCTGCTCCGCCGCTTCTCCGAATCCCGTTCGACGGGAAATCGTCTACGCACTGCGGCGATCATTGCGGCGACCAGCGGAGGCTTCGTGGGCTGCGAAGAACGACGAACTCGAGGATATCCGTCGCGGGGAGGATCGCGTGGACTTCGCTAGAGACCGGGCGCTTGCGCGGCTTGCGGTGTCACACCGACAGAACCGAACGGCTGCGGATTCGAATCCGCACACGGTGAGAACTTCGATAATCCAATTATCATATTTTAGTTCTCCGAAACGGGAACGGATCGCTGTAAATATTTTATTTTTCCGCTGCGTGAGCGATCCGGAGAAACCGAGAAAATCCCAACAGTGGTATCAGAGCCAGGTTCCATTATTTCTCATCCCGTTTCGGTTTCCGAAATTGATTTTTCTTGAGTTATTCCATGCGTTTAATCCGATTAAAATGACGGAATCGTGTTCATAAGATGAACACAAATAGTTTGATTATTTTTCTGTGATTTTTCGGATTTTATTTGGGGTTTTCCGAGTTCCTCATGAGATGATGAACCGGGGTACTTTGGCGGCTTCGTTAACGATTCCCAAGCGTTGAGATGGCGGCCCGGATGCCCGGATCTCTTGGTGATAGTCACCACTACACACCGGGCATGATAGCCGGCACCATGGTGGCCTCGAAGAGCTACAAAATCGAGCCCCAAATCGGATTTAAATCCCTGCAAAATCAGATTTTAAGGGGCTTTCTTGGGCTTGATCTTCACCCAATCGGAGGCCGTCGGCAGCCCTGCCGGCGCCGGGCATGTCGCCGGCGCCGGGGAGGTCGCCGTCCGGGGCCGGCGGCGCCGGGGGGCTGGCCGGCGGCGGCGCCGGCAGCCGCCTCCTACCTGCATCAAGGCTCGGTTAGGGTTTCTACTGGGAAGGAAGAGGGCGAACCGGCTGGTCCCGAGCCGGTCTGACCGGCTGGGCCGGTCCGGTCTATTGGTCTGGCCAGGCTAGGCCTGGCTGGGCTTAGCCTCGAGCCAGGGTTCGAACCTGGTTCGAACCAGGCCGAGCCACTGGCTCGAGCCAGTTGGCCCTATTGGGCTGAGCCCTTCTTTAAACCCCATTTCCCATTTTTCCCAATTAAACCCTATTGCCCATTCAATATTTCAATTGAAATTTAATTAAATGTTTTAAAACAATTTTGAAACATTTAAATTATCTATCAATTTTAATTGGAATTTAATTGGACTTTTAAATAATGATTATTGAATCATTATAGATTAACTTTTAGTTGTTAATTTATTAATGTTAATTGAAAGTTTAATTGTTAAACTAATAATTAATATTAATTAAATTAATTTAAGGGTTAAATTAGTTATTAATAATTATTAATCTAACAGTTAGATTATTAATTATTATTTCAACTAATTGTTAATTAATTATTTAAGTTAGTTGTTAATTTAATTGTTAAATTAATAATTGACTTAAATGACTAATTTAAATGTTAAATTAGTAATCTTTAATTATTATTGTTAGTTATTAATTTAAGGGTTAAATTAATGAATAACATTAATCTTCTAATCTAATAGTTAGATTAGTAATTATTAATTAATTAAAGTTAATTATTAATTTAAGTGTTAAGTTAATAATTGATTTTAAATAAACTAATCTAAAAGTTAGATTAGTAGTTAATTAATAATTAGAGTTAATTAATAATTTAATTGTTAAATTATCAATTAACTTAGTTGGATTAATTTAAGAGTTAGATTAGTCTTTAAATAGTCTAATTGTTAGATTATTAATGGGGTTTAAATCTAAGTGTTAGATTATTAGAAATGTTCTAATTTGCATGGAATAATCTGGAATTATTAATTCGGAGTGTGTGCGCATGTGATGTGTGTTTATTGCTTTTAAATTTGATTTAATTGCATGTTAAGATAATAAAATGAGTTTTCGAAATTCAAATGTCAATTTTGATTGGATCCCAGTTTTTTGAAAGCCAAAATTTATCTATTTTGAAAAACTCATTTGTTTTAGCCATGTGATGCGCTGAATCATGTGTGGGATGTTTAAAACACACCGTGGTCATGGAGATGCACTTAATTTATTATTCATGTGATGAATGGTTTGTGTGGATCATGGATGTATGATGTTTATTAATTGTTAATAAATAGAGGTCTGCTCACCTCTCTCTCTCATACTCCGATGTATTTCTACCTCCCTCTCTCTCTTGTACTCGCCATAAGGCCTTCTTCAATTTACTTGTTAATTATAGAATTAATGTAATATGATGGAGGCAACCGAGGAAAGAGCGAGGACGATCCACAACTGCAACCAGGAAGGCGAAAAGATGGAGATCTCTTGCCTATGTGTTTGCAGGTTATCTAATATAATTGTTATGATTAGAATGTGTGTGCGTTTGATTGTTGGCTCCAGTCAAACCCACTGTGCTATCCATGACCACACTAATGACATGTATGTGATGCATTGTTTATCTTTTGATTATGAATCAAAGAAGGTTATAGTATTTAGTAAATATATACGATATATTTATATACTATCACCTAGGAGAGACCAAGATAAAAGTTATCCAAATACCCTCAGATAAACTCTAAGCCGTAACGCAAGTAGTTAAGAACTTACCGCGTGGTCCACCATCGTTATAGTCATAGGATTCGAATCACTTTAGGCAGGTTTGTTGTGCTATCCACAAGGCCTGCTTAATTGGGAGGAGAGACTGTGGCTATGGCATCAGATGCCTATAGATCGGGGTAGAGGAACCATGTAGCTTTGTTGTGCTATCCACAAGGGCTGCATGCAAATCTATGCTCGTCGCGTAATGATGGTTAGCTTAGACCAGAATTAGTGGTTTGTTGTGCTATCCACAAGACCATTAAATCTCTGGGGACCGAAGCTATGATCAGATATTGCAAGGAGTTGCAAGTCCCATGAGTTGGGTGCTCTCTGATTGTATTACAGTTTGTTGTGCTATCCACAAGGCTGTAGTGCAAGTCATTGAGATTCTGATCCCCACTAGGAGACTGTCGGCGTCTCCCGTTCTGTATAACTGAGGGTTATACAGTCCGTCGAAAATTAGTGGGAGTTAAACTTGAACAAAAGACCATGTCTTGTTTTAAACTTTAATAATTGAACATCTGCTAAAAGGATTTTACTTATCTCCTGTAGGGAATTATGTCGTCGAATAACCCACTCCGTGGCATACTTGATGCCATTTTGACTTACTTGATCTACTCGGATTGGTTCAGAAGCCTGAAGAATGTCTTCAGATCTGAACGCAATAACTTTGTCCCTGGAGCTGATCCTCTTGCTGAATCGGCATTAGATGCCCCTGAAGCAGAGATGATAGCTAACGATAGAAGATCGAAGGACAAAGGCGAAAGAGTAGTGAAGGGTGACTGCTTCTACTATAAGCAGTATGGTCACTGGAAGAGGAACTGTAAGGAGTTTCTTTATGATAAAGCTCTTGGGAGAGTAAAGCTGTCTGAAGCTTCAGATATCTATATGATAGATATCAACTTATCAGTTAGAGATTCCACATCTTGGGTATTGGATACCGGATGTGCTTCTCATATCTGCTATGATGTGCAGATGCTGACAAGTAAGCGCAAGCTGAGACAAGGTGAGGTGGAATTGAGGCTAGGAAACAGCGCAAAAGTTGCGGCGGTTGCTGTTGGGACAGCAAACCTCAGGCTTCCATCGGGAGACACCTTACTATTGGAAGATTGTTATTATGTTCCTAGCATAATAAAGAACATCATATCAATATCTTGTTTGGACAAGATAGGATATAGGTTGACAATTGAGAATAGAAGTTGTTCGATTTATTATGGTAATAAATCAATAGCTTCAGCATCTTTAGTCAACGGTCTATATCTATTAGATGTTTCTTATTACAATCTTCAGATTGATAATGTTCTTAAGAAGAGCAAGAATTGTGTGAACCAGCCTACATGTGGCATTGTAGACTTGGACACATTGGCGAAAGCAGATTGCAAAAGTTGCACAAGCATGGTTACTTAACAGCATTCGATTATGAATCGTTTGCAACATGCGAATCCTGCCTTATGGGAAAGATGGCAAAATCTCCATTTATTGGACATGGAGAACGTGCCAAGGACATTCTGGAACTAATACATACGGATGTATGTGGTCCAATGTCCACCCAAGCCAAAGGTGGCTTTTCTTATTTCATCACGTTCACCGATAACTTCTCAAGATTCGGCTACGTGTACTTAATGAAGTACAAGTCAGAAGCATTTGAGAAGTTTAAGGAGTTCAAGAATGAGGTGGAGAAGTAGTTAGGAAAGAGTATTAAAGCTCTTCGATCAGATCGAGGAGGAGAATACTTGAGTACTAATTTCACACAATTCTTAAAGGATAATGGTATCCTTTCTCAGCTGACCCCTCCATATACACCACAAATGAATGGTGTATCAGAAAGGAGGAATCGCACCTTGTTGGACATGGTGCGATCCATGATGAGCTTTTCAGGATTACTAGTGTCCCTCTGGGGGTATGCTCTAGAGTCAGCAGCATACCTACTGAACAGAGTACCCAGCAAGTCTGTGGCCTCTACTCCATATGAGATATGGAAAAGTAGGAAACCAGAATTTAAGCATGTTAAAGTCTGGGGTTGTCCTGCTCATGTAAAGAGGCATGATCCAGACAAGCTGGAATCACGAACTGATAAATGTAGGTTTGTGGGATATCCAAAGGAAACCTTTGGATACTATTTTTACCATCTTGGTGAACAAAAGGTGTTTGTCGCCAGGAAAGCTGTCTTCCTGGAAGAGGAATACCTTCTCCAGGAGGACAGTGGGAGTAAAATAGTACTGGAAGAGGTTCCAGATCCCCAAACAGCTGCATTATCATCAGATGAGATATCAGTTCCTGAATCTGTTCAGGTACACACAGATGAGCTTCGTAGATCTGGTAGAGTACCTAGACTACCCGAACGAAATGTGGGACATATCGCTAAAGGTGAGTCTAAGGTACAATATAATGAGGATGATGATCCTAAAACCTACCAGGAGGCTATAGAAGGCCCAGAAGCCGGGAAATGGCGAGAAGCCATGAACTCAGAAATCCAGTCCATGTACACCAACCAAGTTTGGAACTTGGAGGACTTGCCCGAGGGTATTGTACCCATCGGTTGCAAGTGGATCTTTAAAAGAAAGATCGGTGCTGATGGACGCATCGATACTTATAAGGCAAGGTTGGTGGCAAAGGGATATCGTCAAAGGCAAGGAATTGACTATGACGAGACTTTCTCACCAGTTGCCATGATAAAGTCGATCAGAGTTCTGCTCGCCATTGCTGCACATTTTGATTATGAAATATGGCAGATGGATGTGAAGACTGCCTTCCTCAATGGTAACCTTGAGGAAGAGGTGTATATGATACAACCAGAAGGTTTCACATCCAAAGAATCTCCAGATAAAGTGTGCAAGCTTCAGAGGTCCATTTATAGATTGAAGCAAGCTTCCCGGAGCAGGAACATAAGATTTGACGAGGCTGTCAAGTCTTATGACTTCATTAAGAATGAAGATGAGCCTTGTGTGTACAAGAAGACCAGTGGGAGTGCAGTCACTTTTCTAGTTCTTTACGTAGATGACATACTACTCATTGGGAATGATGTAGCTATGATGTCATCAGTAAAGGTCTGACTGTCGAAAAACTTCTCCATGAAGGATTTGGGAGAAGCATCCTACGTATTGGGAATACGGATCTATAGAGATAGATCAAAGAGGATGCTTGGAATGACCCAATCCTTGTACATAGATACCATAGTCAAAAGGTTTGGAATGGAAAATTCAAAGAGAGGTTTCATACCGATGAGACATGGAATCCATCTCTCAAAGGAGCAGTCTCCTAAGACTCCTAATGAGAGGGCATTCATGGATAGAATACCCTATGCCTCTGCCATAGGATCTATCATGTATGCCATGCTATGTACACGGCCTGATGTTGCATTTGCTCTAAGTGTTACGAGCAGATTTCAGGCTGATCCAGGCGAAGAGCACTGGAAGGCAGTGAAATGCATCCTTAAGTACTTAAGAAGAACTAAGGATATGTTTCTTGTCTATGGAGGAGGTGACTTGAAACTGCGAGGCTTTACTGACTCGAGTTTCCAGTCAGATCCAGATGATAGCAAGTCAACATCTGGATTCGTGTTTACAATGAACGGAGGGGCAGTGTGCTGGAAAAGTTCCAAGCAAGTAACCACTGCAGATTCGACGACTGAAGCTGAGTACATCGCTGCAGCTGAAGCCGCCAAGGAAGCAGTGTGGTTGAAGAAATTCATCACCGACCTCGGCGTAGTTCCCAGCATCTCTGAGCCTGTTCCACTGTTGTGCGACAACAATGGAGCGATTGCGCAAGCGAAAGAGCCACGGTCTCATCAGAAATCGAAGCATATTCTGAGGCGCTTTCACCTTATCAGAGAGATCATATCCAGAGGAGATGTAGTAGTGGAAAGAGTTCCATCTGTCGACAATGTAGCAGATCCACTGACAAAGCCGTTGGCTCAAATTGTGTTTGAGCGTCACCTAGAGTCTATGGGCTTATTGTGTAAAGGTGATTGGCTTTAGTCCAAGTGGGAGATTGTTAGTTTAGGTGGCCAACAAGCCAATCTAACAATGTAAATCTCGTTCATTATTAATAAAGATGGCATAATATTCATTATGTGTAAATCGCGTTAATTATCGTTTCATAATGAAGTCCGTGAATATGTGCTCTGGTGATCAGATTATGATGAGATCATACTAATGAGACTGATCACTTAAACACACTTATTCTTAATCGTTCCTAGTCGGAGGATATCCGAGAAGGACATCGGATATCCGGTTAGACTAGTACAGATTACTCCTGCTCATATGATGAGGGTGACTGGTCTCATAAGTCACTTGTGTGGAGACACTAAGGCGAATCTGTAGGTGCTCATTGGAGAATGAGTTCACTGAACTGATCCGACTGAATCGCTGGATGGTATTGTACCTCACTGTCAACCAGCTTGATTCTATTGTCGCAGTTGCGTGGATGGTCCTCGGACCTGAGACACCAAGGACACCTTGGCGGTGGACTTCTGTACTTTGACCTTGGTCTACGAATTTCTAGCCACGGGATTCTAATACGCCAAGGATTGGGTGCAACGGAATACCGTCGAAGGGAATTGTGTGTCAATAAGGAATCATTCGCTCTCGGTACTTAGAGAGAGAATGATCTAGGAAGGATGCGCGGAAGTCCCTGGCCAGGGCGGACGATAATATCGGGAAAGGAGTTTTCCGATATTCATCAGCGGCATCCAATCCAAGTGAGTCGACCGGTTAGGGTTTGACAGCTCGCCATACCCTGAGTTGACTCGAGAGCATTGTACGAATGAAGGATTATATCCGCGCGGTAACTGTCGGCAGAAAGGTTCCAAGAGTGGGTTACTTAACCCCAAATACCTTCCGGGTTCACGCGGTGTTGCTTGGCACCCAACGTGATCGGAGGCCCGGTCGAATTCGATGTGCGACATCAATTCGATTGATTAATTGATTAATAAAGGGTTATTAATTAATTAATAAAGCCAGTGAGGAGTCACTGGGCTTGTTGGGCCATTAACTGGACTGGTACTTGGGCCTAGAGGGTCACACGCAAATGATTCTCAAGGCGATGGATAAATAAGTGGGTTTTATATAAACCGGGGGTTTTTGTGAAAAACCGCGTGGTTAGTATAAAATATAGCGAACGGGCTGAGCAGGCCAAGCTGCTGCTAACCCTAGCCGCCCCTCGTCAATTTCTGTCTTCCTCTAGAGTCCAGGTAGATCCAGATCTGCTCCGCCGCTTCCCCGAATCCCGTTCGACGGGAAATCGTCTGCGCACTGCGGCGATCATTGCGGCAACCAACGGAGGCTTCGCGGGCTGCGAAGAACGACGAACTCGAGGATATCCGTCGTGGGGAGGATCGCGTGGACTTCGCTAGAGGCCGGGCGCTTGCGCAGCTTGCGGTGTCACACCGACGGAACCGAACGGCTGCGGATTCGAATCCGCACACGGTTGGAACTTCGATAATCCAATTATCGTATTTTAGTTCTCCGAAACGGGAACGGATCGCTGTAAATATTTCATTTTTCCGCTGCGTGAGCGATCCGGAGAAACCGAGAAAATCCCAACATATTCTTCATCCAATTCAAGGCTTCATCCATTCGGCATAAGTGTTTCATTTATGCATTTTCATTTTACATCTTCATTAGTCTTGCATTCTTCATCATTCACTTCATGCAACACACACAACACTGCATTTGTTTCAAAAATCTATTTGATTAAGGGGTTTCAAAAGCCATTAAACAAGTAAGTTCTATATTTAGTTTCATGTTTAAAACCATGATTAGAATGGATACTGTTTTTGCTTAAAATTCTCATCATTGTTTTCTTCGTTTATTTTTTTCTCTATTTTTGCTGCACTCAACAACAAGAGAGTCAAAAGGAGTAAATCAAGCAAATCACAAGAACTCTGGACGATCCTCAACTTCAAATTCAACAGCAAGAACAAAGAACAAAGAAAGGGCTCTCTTTCTTCAGCCGGTTGAAGGAGGGGAATCAAGAGCTTAACATCTTCCGCGTTTGAACAGGTAGGCGATCAAAACCTCTTTTGGAACATTTTAGTTAAAAGTTTCTTGCGATCACTTCACGTAGTTGCTGTTTTTAATAGGTTTATTTTTCACCTAAACAACATAGATTTTTCATGTTAATCACACTGTCATTCTAAGCACCTACAAGCAGGAGGAGGGACATTATGGTATGCCGGCGGTGCACGCGGCTGGTACTGCTGTTGTTGCTGATATTGCTGTTGTTGGGGCTGCTGGTACTACTGTTGCCGTTGCGGCGGCTGCTGTAGCTGTTGCTGTTGCTGGTTCTGGTTCGGCTGCTGGGGCCGCTGATACTGTTGCTGATAATGGGGGTTCTGCTGCTGCCTGTACCCCTGCTGGTTTGGCTGCGGTGGCCTCTGGTACTACTATTGGTTCCTCACGAACTGGGGCGAATTATTATTCATGCTACTAACTTGCTCGTGAGAGAGCGTGCCCTCAGTAGTCGGACCTGTGCTGGGAGAGTTTGGTACTGCAGGCTTCCTAGGTGGAGGCCTGCTAGGTCTGTGAGGATCAAAGACGCTAGAGAACGTAGCGTCCTTGAAGGTATTCTGGCAGTACCGTGCTCTTTCATAGAGCTCTGCCATGTTGGTCAGATTGTTCAGGGAGAGGACTAGTTTGAACTGGGGCGTGGCATTGGAAATTAACATCTTCACTTGCTCAGATTCGGACAAGTGATCCTTCACCTTTTCGGCCAGGCCCCGCCACCTGTCAGCAAAACTGACAAACTCCTCATCAGGTTTCATCTTTTCTGCTATGAGGTCAGTGATGGACAAGGAGGGTGCAACTCTGTCTTGGTACCGTTGAATGAATTTACGAGAGACGATACTGTAGTCCTCTACTTCGGAGGGTTCCAAGGAAAAGAACCACTCAAGGGCTGGTCCCTCTAGAGATCTCCTGAATAAAAAGGCCAACGACCTCTTATCGTTCTGCCAGAAAGACGATTCGTACATAAACTCCTTCAAATGTGTGAAGGGGTTACCAGTACCGTTGTACTTCCGGTACACTGGCATCTCAGAGGGTGGTAGGTGGAATACCGGCAGGCTCGGCAAATTGATCTCTGGCGCAGCTTTAACCCCCATCATCTTCTGGAGGTTGTTGAATTGCTCATCCATGCGCTCCATTTTGGCCAGCAACGCTTGCGTGGTCAGATCTGCCTGGGGAGGAGGAGGAGGTGGAGGTACTTGATAGGCCTGCTGCCTAGAGTACGTTGGATAGGGGGGACAATAAAGGGGAGGTCCGGCAGAGCTTCCGCCATGCCCGAGGGCATTTTGATAAGCAGGCGTTTGCGGTCTAGCCGGTTGCCTAGAGGATGAAAGCTGCGGCCCAGCTGGCCGAGAAGTAATATGGAGGCCTTCCACGGCCTGATGGATGTAAGGAGGATGAAGAGGAGGTTGTTGAGTAACAACAGGGGGAGCCACAGGGTTCGGCTCAGCAGGCTGCGTGGGTGCCTTCCCCTTCAGAATAGACTGGATCGCCTCGAACTGCTGAGGGTCCAGTCGGGAGGCAAGAACTCCCAAAGCGTTGACGAGATCCGAAGGATCAGAGGATGAGGGATCATTCTGATTCATGTCCCCCTCAAGATTGGGATTAGGAATCGCATATTCATGCGGGGAAAGATCAGGATATCGATCATGGGGATGAAAGAGAGGTGTCCGGACATTCCCATCTTGTCGATAGGGAATGGGGACAGAATTACGGGAGGCATCAGCATCTCTCCCGTTCTCATAGTTGTAGTCCGAATCGCGAGGGGCATTAGCATCTCCCTCGTAGTTGATGATGGCGTCTTGAGCCATACTCAAGTCCCTGCCTGATCGCAGCAGCATGATGTTAGATTCTTTTTTCAAAGATTTGACAAACAAGTTGCACAGAGATTAATCAATCAAGTGGATGCTTAACGTGATTTTGAGATTCCTTGTTGAGTTATTTAGATTCAATTAAACCACAAATTCGCTCAGGGAAATGATCCTAGTTTCAGTTCAATATCCACCGTTATTCTCTACGGCTTTCTCTCACAACGCTTTATGGAATCTAACCGGGACTTCAACTGGTACAACCAGCCCGATGATCAAGGAGGAGTACCTTGATTTTGGGGACTTATGGAGGTCTTAACGTCAACTTCTCTAGTCTGATCAAGGGACCAACCCAATCAGAGAGAGTTGCTGACGTCAAGTAAGGTGTTCCTAAGAAAAGGAGGGTATTCGCCTCAATGCGTATGTCCTATGGCGTGGATGGCCTCTAATGCTTAATAATAATGGGTAGTAGCACACAAGTCACAAAAATCTGGGAACTGAAAATTAACTAAGAAACTGTCTGAATCGCGTCGAGTATAGTCGACGCTATTCAAACAAAATCTTAATTTTTTCGCAAAAACTCAGATGCAGACAGCAGAGAGGAAATGACTAAAAGGCGTCTAAGTCTATTGACGCGGTTTAAAACGCGTCAGTGCTCCTAGACGCTTTTCAAGTCGCAGAAACAGTTTTGCAGGAGGATTTTCTGGGTTGAATCCTCCTCAAACAGGATAAAAACAGTAAATAATCAACTCATGCAGATTTTTTTAGTTCCAGATTTTAACAGGATGATTTTACTAACTAAACAACCAAGATGCCAATCAATCACACAGCATTTTCATCACAAAAACAACTTTTTTCAATTAATCAACGGGGAGGGCAAGATCTTGCCACAGGGGTGCGCACGTGGTGCACGAGGGAAATTAAATAAACTAAAACACTCACCAATTGGTGAGGACGTGTCGAGAGACACAAGTGGTACACCGTGGGTGCCCGATTGATGATAGCAAGAACAAAAGGAATTAAAAGATGGCGAGACCAAGTCCCACCGTGATCGCCAAAAAAGCTGTGAGTGCTTAGAATGATTGTGTGATTAACATGAAAAATCTATGTTGTTTAGGTGCAAAATAAACCTATTAAAAACAGCAATTACGTGAAGTGATCGCCAGAAACTTTTAACTAAAAAGTTCCAAAAGAAGTTTTTGATCGCCTACCTGTTTAAACGCGGAAGATATTGAGTCCTTGATTCCCCTCCTTCAGCCGGCTGAAGAAAGAGAGCCATTTCTTTGTTCTTTGTTCTTGCTGTTGAATTTGAAATTGAGGTTTTGAGGATTGTCCAGAGATTCTTGTGACTTTGTGTTTGATTTACTCCTTTTGATTCTCCTTTTGTTGAGTGCAGCAGAAATAGAAAGAAAAGAAATGAAGAAACAATGATGAGAACTTTAAGCAAGAATAGTATCTATTCTAATCATGATGTTAAACATGCAATTAAACAGCAAACTTACTTGTTGAGTGGCTTTTGAAACCCCTTAATCAAATAGGTTTTGAAAAGAATGAATGTGTTGTGGTGTGTGTTGCATGGAGTGAATGATGAAGAATGTAGAACTAAATGAAATGAATGCAGAAAATAAAGACTTATGCCCAATGGTTGAATTCTTGAATGGATGAAGAATCTTGAAAGGACGCCGACTTCTGGAAATGGCAGCGCTTCGGCGTTCCGACGTTGTTGCTCCGATCTTTAACTCGCTATTGCTCAATGATAATCAACTCAAGATTACGCTTAACATTTTTAACTCTTCAAGATGTAAGATATTTATAGGCTTCTTCTGCGTCCGCGAATTTACATGGAAAAACTTGGGATTTATCCATCTTAAACAACAGATAAATACAGATTAATTCATCTTTATCTGTAATTATCTAAAACACGTCCACATTGGCTGACGCCTTTCAGAGTAATTAAGATAAGGATAAACATCCGGGAAAACTTATCTTTATCTGTATTAGATAAAACGCGTCTACATGTGTAGACGTCTTTTACACTAATTAAGATAAGGATAAACATCCGGAAGAGAAGTAGAAATAGCTTAGGAAACCTAAAACGCGTCATGACTGACAGACGCCTTTTATCTAATTAATCAACTTATTAAAATTCAAATTTAAACGTTAAAATAAGAATAAATTCTAAATGGCGTCCACACAGGTCGACGTCTTTTAGCCTTCTTCATATTTTAACTGAAATTTGAGTTAAAATCAATTTAATTGATTAACTTAAACATGTCTGTTTGACCCGACACTCAAAAAGATCAATAAGAATTAATCAATGATTAAATATCAGACCATTATGAGGCATTATTATATGATATGAAACTTACTCGAAATGATGTCAAAATTAGCGTGTCTACAATCACTAGAATGAATTCGATCAAATTCCTTCTGGAGAAATCTGTTCTTACTGATAAGTTAGCGCGATGGCAAAGCTTTCTATCTCAATTCGATATCATTTACATTCAGCAGAAAGCGATCAAGGGCTATGCCATAGCAGAACATCTCGCTCATCATCCCTTCCCTCGATTTGATCCAGCGCGATCAGAGTTTCCGGATGAGGAACTGATGTCCGTAAATCAAATCAGAGATGATATGTGGACTCTGCATTTTGACGGAGCTCTGAATTCTCGTGGAAAGGGGATCGGTATCGTTCTGTTATCACCTGAAGGTGTCACCATTCCACAAGCCTTTCAGCTCGACTTTCCAGTCACTAACAATATAGCTGAATACGAGGCACTCCTTGCTGGCCTCGAGGCTGCTCATTTTCATGGTGCTACTAAACTCAGGATTGTGGGTAATAGCCAATTGATTCTTCGCCAAGTGCTGACCAAGTATCGAACTCTTGATCTCAAGCTCAAGCCTTATCAAGAACTTACTTCTGCTTACTCAAAGCTTTTTACGAAATTGATCTTTGTCCATGTCCCTAGGAATCAGAACATCTTAGCTGACGCTCTAGCCTCACTGGCATCTTCTCTTGATTTTCCAATCAGTAGGAAATCCGAATCAATCATAGTTCATAGGCGTCTTTCACCCGCCGTGAAAGACCCTTCATTTCTTAGAACTAAGGAGAAGTTGCTGAATAAAGTCAGGGACGGAGATATCGTGGAAAAAAGAGAAATTATGTTGATGGAGCTGTTAGAAGAGATGGGTGATGAACAGAAGCCATGGTACTATGAAATTGCTAAATATTGTGAAGATCAATCATATCCTGAGGAAGCTACAACTGAGGAGAAGAGAGCTATCAGGAGAGTTGCTCAACGATACACCCTAGTTGGATGAGCATTATACAAGAGAGGTTTTGATGGAGTTCTTCTGAGATGTCTAGACGAAGATGAGCTTTGGAAGGTTATGGAAGGAGCTCATAGTGGAGTTTGTGGTGGCCATGTCAATGGACAGATGCTAGCAAAGAAGATCCTTAGACAAGGATTTTATTGGCCAACCATGGAAGAAGACTGTGTAGGATATGTCCGTAGGTGTGCTAAGTGCCAACTTCACACCGACAAAATTCATTCTCCTGCATCTTCACTCCATCCTGTTTCTTCCCCATGGCCTTTCTCCATGTGGGCTTTCGACATCATTGGACCCCTTGGTAATTCAGATTCCGGCATCAAGCAAAAATCTTTCATCCTCACCGCAACGGAATACTTCACCAAGTGGGCAGAAGCCGAAGCGTACACGGAAGTCAAAACATCAACCGTCTGTAAGTTCATCATGAAGAACATCATCACCGGATTTGGAATTCCAAGCACCATCGTCACCGACAACGGACCGCAGTTCGTGTCACAAGAATTGAAGGACCTTCGCAACAGGTATAAAATTGCATTGCATCATTCATCTCCTTATTATCCGAAAGGCAATGGCCAAGCAGAGGCAACTAATAAGACTTTGATAAAAATCATCAAAAAGACGTGCAAATCCAACAAATTCGCAGACTGGCCAGAAAAATTAGTTGAGGCTCTATGGGCCTACCGAACTTCAATCCGCACGCCCACTGGGCAAATTCCATATTCCTTAACATTTGGAATGGAGGCGGTAGTTCCATACGAGATCCTTATACCGTCATTAAGAGTACAATTGAACAAGGAATTCTCCATTGATGAACACCGTTCAGCACTCCTTGCTCAATTGGAACTCTTAGACGAGAGAAGATGGTCAGTCGCTAATCATGCAAAAGTTTATCAAAATAGACTCGCACGTTTTTATCAAAAGAAAGTCATTGAACGTAAGTTCAAAGTCGGTGAAATAGTCGTCAAAAGGATTTTTGTAAAACCCGGTGGTACACGTTCTAAGCTCCAACCAAACTGGGAAGGACCTTATGTTGTATCGCACGCTTTTCCTGGTAACGCTTATCGTCTTGTCAATGCAGAAGGAGAAGAGCCAACTCATCCCTGGAATGGTTTACATCTTAAGAAATACTACCCTTAGGTTAAAGAGTCGACCAGCATGGTACAAAGACCAGTGGAATCAGAAAATTTATAAACTCAAATTCCCTTATCAGTCTGGATAATTTAATTCCAAACCCATTACTACACACACTGACACGTTTGATTCGTGAGTAACAAGAGATGCCAAGTCCTAAGGAATACCGAAAGCTTGACTAAAAGTGTAAAGTACAAATCATTCTTTTTAAAGCAAAAATCTGTTTTACACTCGGCCCATGATGTCGGAACGAGACTTAGAATAGACTACCAAGAATACCCGCCATCTTAGTAGGAGGCCGTCATAAAAAAAATGGGGGAGATCCGTCCCAAAGAAAAGAATAGAAAAGCAAAAGCAAAAGGCAAAATCCAAATGTCAAATCAAAAGGCCATCACACTACAAACGTTACATCAAGGCCATGAAATCGAATGAAAGGGAACGCAAGGTCGATAAATACCCCGGAAAGAAAATGACCCAACCCCAACGGATATTAGGGTATGAAAGGAACATCTTTTTAGGTCTCCGGAACCTTCTCGTGGACTTTCTAAACTTATTCTTCATTTCTTTCTAAAGAGGCGTACTCCAAACTTAAGGAATGGCTTAGATTGACTAAGGGTCAAATGATCAAATGGGATCACGAATATAGACACAAGTTCAAACACGATGGGTTTAAGTTAAGTTGTTGAAGAACAATTTGGAAATTAAGTTCATAAATGAATATGATCTTTTGATCTGAGTACCATGCTGGTCTTTTAGTTCACATACATATGTCAAAAATCAAAAAAATACATATTTCAAAATCCCAAAAAAATACATATTTCAAAATCCCAAAAAAATACATATTTCAAAATTCCAAAAAAATACATATGTCAGAAATCCAAAAAAAAAATTACATGTCAAAAATCCAAAAAAAATACATATGTCAAAAATCCAAAAAAATACATATTTCAAAAATCCAAAAAAAGTACATATGTTTCAAAAGTTAAAAAAAATACATATTTCAAAATTCAAAAAAAGAGATATTTCAAAACAACAAAAATATTTCAATTAGCATTTGCTTATTGCACTTGGTATGTCTCATTCTTTTTATTTTCAGTGAGCATTTGTCTGCTTGTATGTTGCATTTTGCTTAAGTTTGATTATTCATATTACCTTTGTTGATAAAGGCTATGCCCCTTGACCATTCATTTAAGGAAAAGATTGATCGACCATTCATTTGGTCAGGCAAGGGGCTAAGCCTAAATAGATACTTAACCTGTTTGTTAAGTGATGTACAGGATGCGAGGCAAACACCGGAATGCAAGATTGGAGGCCAAAAGTTTCATGTATATCATCAAAAGGTGTTTTGTACATGATACACAAAAGAAAGTCAAAAATACATGAGCCCTCAAGGCTGACTCTCTCCCGCCCCCTCGTCAAACTGACTTTGAGCCTCGTCAGACGCGTCCGGCGGTGGAGCTCTAGGAGGTGGTGGTCCCATCAAACTCGGACCAGCTTGGCCTGATGATATGGCCACGCTCGCGGTGAACGCACTCCCGTGCCCCCTTTCCTGCGCGCGCTGGCGGGCACGTCGGTAACGCTCCTCCACGCTGTGTCGCTCGTGCTCTGCAACGCCAAGCCGGACCCGGAGAGCAGTCATCTCAGCATCCATCTTCTGCCGCTCCTGCCTCTCCCGCTCTCGCTCCTCAGTAATGAACTCCAGTCGGGACTGGAGGCGTGAGAACTCACGAGGAAGATCTCCGGTGGAGAGGCGAGCCACCTGCTCCTCGAGATTGCGAACCCGGGCCGCATCTGCTTCAGCCCTCCGAAGGGCTTCATGAAGCTCAACAACCTGCAGGAGAAGTCATTGTTAGTCTAAGGCAATCAAGTAATCAAAATCAGATTCAGAAAGTCAAAGGAAAGAACTTACCCGAGCAGCGCGATCCTCCTCTGCGAGGGAAGCTCGGTGGATAGCGGAGGCGAGCTGGCTCTGGAGGTCAGCCAGAGCAGCCTCATGGGCAGCAGAAGAAGAAGATGACGATGCTCCATGTACATGGGGAGCCGTCTGGGGGTAGACGGCTCGCTGCACCAAAAGACAACCGTCAGTGTTAATCGCCAAAACAATTAATTAATCAAAACATTCATTCATATATATGCATACATACCAGATCGAACAGCTCCTTCTGGACCTGCTCTAGTTGGGCCTCCGCGTCATGTAGGCGGGCCCGGAGGTCGATGATGACCGCATCGCGCGCATCCTGCATATCACATATACATACATTCATTCACAAACATGAATCAAGATAATAATAAAATTAAAGACGCATAGAAGCATACTTACATCGAGCGGTCGGAGGAGCCGAAGCTGATCGGCGTAGTGAGCCCGGTACTGCTGGAGGTAGGCCTCGCTACTCTCCGCACGGGACTCTACTCGCATGCCTCGGCGGTGCCAGTCCTCGTACTACTCCGGGAACTTGGCACGCCAGTCGGTGAGGGCTTGCTTGCCCCTCATGCTCCTCCCGACGCCCTCCGATACCTCCTCATCAATCCACTCCTGGTGAAGGCCCAGCGTCCTCATCACGAGGCGGAGGCGGAGCGGCTCGATTTCGTTGAGGCAATGCACCCACATTTGCCTTCCGAACTGCCCCCGGCCAGCCGTCACCCACGGCTGACCCTCCTCGCCCATACCAAGGTACGGGCGCCAGATCACCTGCATATAGGTTAGATGCATTCATATAAATAACTTGCATTTAATGGATAAAAGATTGCATTTAATGAATAAAATTGAACAAGTTAAGAACTCACCAGGAGCTTCGGATAATCAAGGAATTGACGGCGGAGGGCCGTCAGCTGATGGTGCTGGGGAGCTGTGTCCACGATTGGCTGCCAACGGCAGGCCAATGGGACAGTGCCCGGTCTCGCGAGCCTCGCTCTGCAGAGCGAAAAATAGTGATAGCTCCACACCTGCATTCATGGATATATAGGTTAGAAAAATCATTTCATTACATTGCATTGCATAAACAAATAATAAAATAACTTAATACCTGGAGAAACGGCGAGAAGCCGCTGATGGTGGTCTCGCGGTCCGGCGTGACCGCAGACAAATCTGCAAAGAGGTGGGCCAGAAGGGCCGCACCCCAGGCATACTCCCCTAAACTATCTAAGTCATCTAGCAAATAAAGAAACCTACAATGAATATGGTCGCCCTTCGTACCGAAGAGCAACCGACCAAAGAAAAAGACTAAAAAGATCCTAAGCTGCCTATCTACCTCATCCTCCTGACTAGGGTCACTGCAGTACACGGAAGAGGTTGACTCTACTAGTCTACTCCTAAACTCCTCCCGGGTCTCGTTCGATCGACGCCGGGACTCCTCTAGTCCTAAGGCGGCCTCCACCTCTATCCGGGGGACCATCCTAGACTCCCTACCTATGCTAGACACCTCTATGCCTAGTAGGGCCTCTGCCAATCCTCGGTAGTCGGGGTAAGTCACCCCGCTAACCGGTCGACCCTCTACCCTAAGGCCAGTAATCCTGGCCATATCCTCTAGGGTGGGGACCATATGTCCCCACGGCATTAGGAAAGCCCGGCTTTCCGCATGCCACCTCTCCCGAAGTGCCTGCAGGAGGACAAGGTCGAGCCAAAACGGCTCGATGTCCAAGACTTCCCCGAACCCCATCCGGCACAAGCGCACCTTCTGGAAGTCCGGGAGTTCCCGGTACGCACCTATAACTAGGTCCCAGCTAATCCTGGACCTCATCACTCCCTGCAAATAAAAACATAAAAAATGGGGTCAGTAATAAATAAAAACAGAATTAAAACATTTCTGTCTGAAAGGCGTCAACACCAATGGACGCTTATTGAAATGCGTCTACAGGTACTGACGCAATTCAGATTCATTTTCTGCCTAATTAAAAAATAGGAATTCAGCCTTGAAAGGCGTCGTTCCAGGTTGACGCCTTTTGAATGGCGTCACCTGGTCCGGACGCCTTTCAAGACTCGATTCTGGGTTCTTGGAGAACCCCTTTCTTCCCTCTTTTCTTCACCCCATTTAAACCACAGGAAGCTTACCGTGTGGAGGTCGCCCTCCTCTCCTTCTTCCATGGCCACGGGCGTCGGAGGAGCCTTCTCCTCCTCCAAGAAAGTCGCCGCCTCGGCGAGTACTGTCGGCACCTCCTCGGGGGCTTCTTCCACGGGAGCCGCAACCCGTCGCCTCTTTGCTAAGGCCTTGACCTTGCGGGATCCTTCACCGCGTTCCATGGGTTCGAAAGAGGGAGTTTTTCAAAGAGAGAAAGACGAAATCGCCGGAGAAGATCGCCGGAGTTGAAGAGAGTGAAAGCAAAGGAAGAAAGTGAGGAAGAAAAGGGGGCCTTCACAGGTCTGTAGACAGAAAGTTAAAAGGCGTCGATTCAGATAGACGCGTTTTAGGGCGCATAAGTTGAGGCGGCAAGGACAGATATTTGAAATTGAGTGAAAGGCGTCTATATGGACTGACGCGTTTCAGGTTACCGCCAATTCTGATCAGATCAGTACGCAGCATGATGATGAAAGGCGTCTGTTTTAAAAGACGCGTTTTAAGGGATTAATCACGGAATTAATGGCAGAGTCCTGGAAAAAGTAGGAGAGAGAATTGAAAGGCGTCAAGTGTTGCAGACACAATTTAAGGTTAAATCAGGATTTTGAGGATTAAATTGAAATTCTGGAAAACGAATTATGTTTGAAAGGCGTCTTTCTGAGTGGACGCGTTTTGCATTAACAGAACTCGAACTGTCAAATTTTCAGGAAAAATCCAGTTTTTGCTAAAGGAAAAATCATGAACACATCACAAGGGGTTAAGGAAAGATTTCAAGGCATGAAAAATAGTTCTTTATTCAATGAAATCTTTTATTACATCAAAAAGAAAAAAAAGAGAAAGAAAGAGGACATTTAAGGAAGAATTTCATGAAGACCTTTGAGGTATGGAAATTTCAATCCTCTATCTCTATCTTTAGATGATTTTACACGATAACTGAAGCCAAGGTTCCACAAAGTGGTGACGAGTTCTGTGGCTTCATAATCTTCGTCGGATTCCAAGGCACGCTTCTTGATCGGGGATGTGAAAGAGAACTCGGAGAATTCACGGCGGTTCAAGCTAAGTTGAGTAAGGCACCGATGAGGATTGTATAATACGAACTCGGTGGCTCCAATCAACTTGAGGTCCGCTCCTGCTGCACGGCGCACTCTAACAGGCTTTCCAACAAGTGCGAGTGGAGACGAGTCAAATATGTCAGATGTCATGAGCTTCAGATACTCCCTCCAGTCGGCCCGGGTCTTGAGCTTTGGGACTTTATTGACCATGTGCTCGTTGAACTTTACAATGTTGGCAATACAGTGGATTGGACTATTCATGTAAATTTGAGATGGTCTTGGAGGCATCTTCTTGCAGTACTCGAATTTGAAGTGAAGTTCAACCCACAGAGCAAAGAGTAACATGCACCCGAAGGGAGGACGACCCACAGATGCCGTAGAAAGCCCGCTGTAAAGATAAGCCAAGAGCGCAGTACTAATGGATTTACCTTCGAAGATCGCGCAGATAGCACTGACCTGATCATCTTCTAAGATGTTGTCCTACGCAGGGAAGAATAGAGCACCAGCAAGGCATGTGACGAAAGCTTTCGTCACGTCCTCCGCTTCGTCCTCCCTTAGATCATCGATCTCGTACAGAGTCCACTCAGCAAGCTTTGCAAGATTGATCCCTTTTTTGGTAAGGCATCCTTTAGCTTCTGAAGGATCCTTCATGATTGATGTCAACAATTGTTGACCGGTGATTCTCTCTCTTGTCAAAGCCATCTTATCTTTGGTCTTTGGGAGACCCAATAGAAGCTCCGCCTCCTCCAAAATGATAGTGCATTCAAAGTCTTGGAAGAAGAACGTATGGGTTTGGGGATGCCACCATTCGATCAAGGCACCCATAGCCGCCCAATCTACATTCGAACTCTTGTAGTGTTTGGCAAGCACCACTAGTCCTTGAAGATTCCACTTGGAGATGAAAACTTGCATGGAAAGCTTAACACTTTTTGCAAGTTTACGAATCCAAGGGAGAGAGGTGAATTTTCTCGGGCCGGGAAACATAGGGTAAGTCTGAAAAAAAAGAAGAGTTTGAAGAACAAGATCAATTGAAGAACGTGAAGAACATGAAAGAACATGAAGAAGAATTGAAGGGAAGTTAATTTAACTTACTTGAAGATTGGGATCCCTTCCGATGAGGTGATTCTCCACGTCGGAGATCCTTTCCAGCGACATCTTCATCCTCTTGTTTGAAGAACCCATCCTCTTTTTCGGATTTCTTCCTTCTTGAAGCTTGGAAACCTTGGAGACTTTGGAAAACCTTGAAACCTTGAAGGAAAACTCAACCTAGAATCTTTGGATTATGGTAGGATTGCTTGGGAACAACTTAATGGTGTTTACATAGAAGGAATTGTGATCCTAAGAAGACTTTTCCGGATTGGAAAAGGGATGTGCATTGGTAGAGTTGAAATTCGAATAGAAGAACCTGTTTATGCGAGAAAAAGGCGTCGAGGAGAACCGCCGCGTTTTAACATCGAATGGCGTCTACTCGACACGACGTGTTTCAACAATTCTGTTATTTATCTGAAATTATGTGGTTTTTTATGCTTAAATTGAATGTTATGTTTAGAATTATTAATGATTTTGATTGCAGGAAATTCAAGAAAACCCGAGTAAAGCTGAAAATGTCAAGCAGGTCCCACTGTGGGAGTTTAGAAGTCCTGACCGTGGCTAAAAAGACGTTTATTTCTACCCTTGTACTACTTTCATGTAATTATTATGCATCATAATTACTATATGTTAAATATTTACTAGAGCATGTCAAGGACCTTGTGGTTTTGATGAAACTGGAATTTGAGTTCCCCTACAACAAAAACAGTGATAATTCCAGAGAATTCTTAATCGCACAGATAGGCCGTTGGATTGTTAATTAGTGAGGACGATGGTTCCACTTTTGTGAAACAGTGCGTGGATAAACGAGCTTCGGCTTAGTACTGAGTTACAAGAATTGGTATCTTGACTCATTAATGACAATTTAACAATATTATCCTTGATTAATTTATATTTTATTTGACTTTATATTTTTCTTTTAGTCCAGCATGTATCATATAGGACTTTGAAATCACTGTGATAAGAATTAATTATTGATTAAGTTTCAGACCATTAATCAAATAACTCCAACATGATATGAAATATTCCATTCTGAATTGAGTATCTTGATTATCTTTGAGGTTCGCTTGAAGATATCATTAGAATTCTATCCTTGATTGGACTCTTTATCCAATATTTCTTGTTTTCTTTTAAGATCCATCATGGCTGTAGCACGTCCACATTGGCTAGCAAACGCTCCACATGATGAAACCTACAATGTCTACGACCTGAGGTACTTCCCACTCCGTGGAGGTTGATCGACCGTATTTTATTTCCTTGTCTACCTCATCCAGACAGAATTGATTCCATTGATCTCCTTGAACTATCTTCATTGATGATCTTGAGAAAAATTCCAATCATGTGATGTTGAGAGCATGTCTCATCACACCTTGGCATCACCTTTTCAGTACATTCTATTTCATTTCACTCCCTTGCAAAGACGATGCCAAGGTGAGGCAGCTGTAGACACGCTAATTTTGACATCATTTTAAGTAAATTTCATATCATATAATAATGTCTCAGAATTGTCTGATATTTAACCATTGGTTAATTTTTTATTGATCTTTTTAATCACCTAAAAGTGTCGGATCAAACAGACGTGTTTAAGTTAATCAATTGAATTGATTTTAACTCAAATTTCAGTTAAAATATGAAGTCTAAAAGCCGTCGACATGTGTGGACGCCATTTAGACTTTATTCTTATTTTAACGTTTAAATTTGAATTTTAATCAGTCGATTAATTAACTAAAAGGCGTCTGTAAGACATGACGCGTATTAGGTTTCCTAAGTTATTTCTACGTCTTTTCCGGATGTTTATTCTTATCTTAATTAGTGTAAAAAGCGTCTTCCATGAACGACGTGTTTTATCTAATACAGATATAGATAAGCTTTTCCCGGATATTTATCTTTATCCTAATCAATCTGAAAGGCGTCTTCCATGAACGACGCGTTTTAGATAATTACAGATAAAGATGAATTAATCTGTATTTATCTGTTGGTTAATACGGATAAATCTTAAGATTTTTCCATGTAAATCCACGGACGCAGAAGAAGTCTATAATCCCGGATATTTATCTTTATCCTAATCAATCTGAAAGGCGTCTTCCATGAACGACGCGTTTTAGATAATTACAGATAAAGATGAATTAATCTGTATTTATCTGTTGCTTAATACGGATAAATCTTAAGATTTTTCCATGTAAATCCACGGACGCAGAAGAAGTCTATAAATACCCTGCATCTTTAATGGGTAACGGAGTTGGTGATTAGTTAGTGATTGAGGCGACATCGAATTGAAGATCGAAGCAACGACGTCCAAACGCCGAAGTGCTGCTGTTTCCAGAAGTCGGCGTCCGTTCTTCATCCAATCTTCATCCAATCAAGATCAAGACTTTTTATTCTTCACCAACCGGCATAAGTTTTTCAATTCATTTCTGCACTTTTCATATTCACATCTTCATTAATTCTACATTCTTCATCACATCACTCCATGCAACACACACCACACTAGCTTCATTTTCAAAACCAATTTAAAGGGGTTTCAAAGACCATCCCAACAAGTGAGTTTTCTGTTTAGTTGCATGTTTAAAACTCTGTTTAGAATGGATACTACTTTTGCTTAAATTCTCATTGTTTCTTCATTTCTCTTTCTATTTTCTTGCAAAGAATCAAAGGGGAGGGAATCAAGCAAATCACAAAAACTCTGGACGATCCTCAAACTCAACAGCAATCAAAGCAAGAACAAAGAAAAGGAAGGGCTCTCTTTCTTCAGCCGGCTAAAGGAGGGGAACCAAGAGCTCAACATCTCCCACGTTCAAACAGGTAGGCGATCAAACTTTTTCTTTTGGAACTTTTAAGTCAAAAGTTTATGGCGATCACTCCACTTAGTTTCCTTTTAATAGGTTTATTTTTGAACTTAAACAACATAGATTTTTTATGATAATCACACACTCATTCTAAGCACTCACATTGTTGCCTGTGCTGGTGCTCTTTGCATCTGCTATTGTTGTTGCTGTGGTTGTTGTTGTTGTTGTTGCTGCTATGGTCTTTTTGCCTTCAAGGCTGCTATATATTTTCTCATCTCCTACCAGTCAATACCCCCTTGCTCATTCAAATCATGGATGTAGTCCCTGAATTGGAAACACACGTCCACTGTATACCTGGGTTGTCTATGGAAGACACAGTACCTTGAGGCATCAGCATTCTGGGGCCAAACTGTTTTCTCCTTTGGCAAAACCAAAGCATTGGCTGCCATAAGGGCGTTGAATATGTCTAATAAGAATTCTTGGAGTGGAGGATAAGATGCCCTCTTTGGGTCTGGAGGTTTTCTCTATTGGTTGTAGTCACCCGGTGGAGGTACATTGTGATAAGCTGCTGATGACGCGGCTGGTTGAATGTCTGTTGATATTGCTGCTGAGGTTGATTGTAGGCTGGCTGATATGGTTACTGAGGCGGCCTGTAACCCTGCTGATTTGGCAGTTTTTGCCCTGTATACTGTGTTTGTTGTTGTTGGTTTCTCATGAACTGCGGTTCATTGTTGTTTATCGTACTGATTTGTTCATAAGAGAGTGTGCCTTCAATAATGGGACGCATGCTAGAAGAATTTGACATTGCAGGATTCCGTGGTGGAGGTTTGCTGGGTCTATGGGGGTCAAAAACACTGGCAAAAGTGGAATCCTAGAATGCGTTTTGAGCATAACGCGTCCTCTTGTACAGATCTGCCATGGCGGTCAGATTATTCACTGTCAATACCAATTTATACTGGGGAGTGGCGTTGGCAACCATCATCTTCACTAGTTCTTGTTCTGACAGGTGATCCCTTATTTTCTCAGCCATTCCTCGTCGTCTGTCGGCGAACACTATGAAGTCTTCATCAGGCTTCATCTTTTCATTGAACAAATCAATAATGGACAGGGTAGGTGCCACCCTGTCTTTGTATCTCTGTAAGAACTTCTTTGACACAACGTCAAAGTTTTCTACCTCACTCGAGTCTAAAGAGAAAAACCACTCCAAAGTTGACCCTTCCAATGACCTCCTGAAGAGGAAGGTCAGTGCTCTTTTATCATGCTGCCAGAATGATGATTCATACAAAAATTCCTTGATATGAAGGAAAGGATTGCCTGCGCCGTTGTACTTTCTATAGACTGGCATTTCAAAAGGCAGGAGACGGAAGACTGGCAAATCAGGAACAGAGAGTTCGGGAGAAGTTTTACTATCCATCTTCTTCTCGAAACTCTTGAACCGCTCATCCATCTGAGAAATTTTGTTAAGTAGAAGTTGAGTGATAGAATCTACTGGTGGAGGTGGGGGTTATTGAAAAGACTGCCTCTTGGAATAAGCAGGGATGGGAGGATAGTAAGGTTGTGGACTGGCAGTATTTCCACCTTGCCCAAAGGCATTATGATAAATTGGAGTCTGCGGCCTGACAGGAAGCCGCGAACTAGATTGTTGATGACCTGTGGGCCAAAGGGTAGAAATATGGAGGCCTTCCATGGCCTGGGTAGGAGCTTGATAAACAGAGGGGTGAACTGAGGGATTTGGTTCAAGTGACTGTAAAGGGGTTTTACCTTTCAGAATAAATTTGATGGCGTCAAATTGACGAGGATCCACATGATTAGATAGAGCCCCCATGAGGGTAGCAAGATCAAAAGGATGATTGGAACATGGTCCGGCTTGGTCTTGGACTCCTTCGAAGATGGGGTTGGAAATGACATGAACATGGGAATGATCACCCATATCCTGATTATATTGATCATAAGTTGAATCCATCTGAAATTGAGGGGCATGAACATCTCCCTCGTGTAAAGTTTTGAATTGATTGGAATTATAAGCATCTCTCTCGTCTTCTGAATAAGACGGATCATAAACCCAAGGGGCATGAGCATCTCCCTCGTACTCCACTACATCTTCTTGTTCGAAGGCCACCATGCCAAGAGTTCTACCTGATCTGAACATCATGGTATTATTATTTTTTTTGACAAAGATTCAAACAAGTTGTGCAGAGGATTAGCAAACAAGTGGATGGTTACTTTATCTTATGCTTCCTTGTTGAATTATTTGGATTGTTAAGCACAAATTCACTCAATGGGTAAGATCCTAGTTTTAGTTTAGTTTTCCACCGTTATACTATATGGTTCTCTCACAACGGTATGAATGACTAACCAGGACTTCAATTGGTACAATCAGCCCGATGAACAAAGATGAATACCTTACTTTTGGGGACTTAGGGAGGTCTTAACACCAACCATTCTAGTCTGACTGAGAGACCGACCTAATCAGAGAGAGGTGAAGATGCTAAGAAAAGTGTTCCTATAAGGGGGGGGGGGGGGGGGGGGGGTGAGCCTCAATGTAGATGACCTACGGCCTGGATGGCTTCTAATGTAGTATAAGATAGATGTAGGTAACAAAAGAAATCAAAGATCCGAGGACTGATGAGCAAAAGAAAAAACTGTTTGAATCGCATTGTTGTTCACCGATGTTATTCAAGACAAAAGCTTCTTCTGTTCACAGACACTCAGGTAGCAGCGCAGCAAGAATATGAGGTTGAATGGCGTATTGGCACGGCGACGCGGTTTGAATCGCGTCTCCCTGTCTAAATGCTATTTAGAGCCTAAAAACAGTAAACAGATAACAATTTCGAAGACAATCCTCTCCCAAATTATCAAGAAAAGTATGAATCTAACTAATCATGCAAATTCAATTTAAACAAGTTTATTATCATACAAATAACATAAACTCAATCAACCACACACTTCCTATCACACTCACAACTTTCAATCAATCACGGAAAGGCAAGATCTTGCCGCAAAGGGATGCGCACGTAGTGCACGTAGGGATAAAAATAACCAAATTCACCAATTGGTGAAAGGAGTGCCCGAGGGACACAAGTGGTGCATCGTGGGTGTCCGATGATAAAAAGCAAGAACAAATATTAAAAGACGGCGAGACCAAGTCCTACCGTGATTGCCAAAAAGCTGTGGGTGCTCAAATTAGGTGTGTGACATTCATGAATTTCATGTTGTTCGTATGAATAGTAAAACTATTAAAAATTAAAGAAAACGTGATCGCCAGAAACTGTAAAGTTTCAAAGAAAAGATTGATTGCTTACCTTTTCAAATTTGGGAGATGTTGAGTCTTTGATTCTCTTTCTTTGGCCGGCCAAAGAAAGAGAGTCCTTTCGTAAGATGTTCTTACTTTTGTTTTTCTTGATGGTTATTCCTTTGAACTTCTTTCTTTCTTCTTCTTTGTACCTTGTAAAAAAGATCAAATAAAGAAAGAATCTAATTAGAACTAGAATATTGTAGTATCTATTCTAATAAGAAATTTAAACATACAACTAAACTAATCTACTCACTTGATTGGTGTTCTTTAAACCCCTATAAGCATGTGGGTATGAAATTATGAGTGTGTGTGTGAACATGGAGTGATGATGATGATAATGAATTATGAAAAACAATGAATAAATTATATGAAATTAATGAAAAAAAACTAGAAATGAATTAGGGAAAGAAGATGGTTGGTTGGCTTCTCCATAGCCTTTGTCTTCAAAAGCTTCTAAGGACGAAGATGATGAAGAAGAAGAAGTCTTGGATGAATCTCTTCTTGCTATCCACATTTTTCCCCTCTAGAGCCTCGAAACCCCTTGCTTCAAGCTTCAAAATCACCAATGGCCAACCTTTTTCAAAGGTCCAAAGGGTGTTGTATTTATAAGAATAGGTTTAGGAGTGTTTAGGGCTTCAAAAAGGACTCTCTCCCGCAGTTGGACTTACCTTGGATGAGCATAGAGGAGTTATCAACCTTCCCAACTTCGAAAAACGGATTATCTCGGCCAAATCATGTTTATTAGGAAACCCACAAATCGCGTTGACCAATCGGGACGCCATTTGACTAATTAAAGTGGCCAAAATAGAAAGGAACTCCAAAAAGGAAACCGAAATACATTAGGAAACCTAAATCGCGTCTCCTAAGGGCAACGTACTTTAGATAATCTAGGAAATTAATTTGAATTAAAAATCGAAAACCCAAACGGATTAGGACTTAAATGGCGTCTCCCTGTGGCGACACTATTCAGTTAAATCTATCTAAATTTAGAAATTTAATTCCAAACTGATTTCGCCTAAGAATCTAAATGGCGTCGTCTACGGGCGACGCAAATCAACAAATTCCGAAAAAAAATTAATAAAAATTAGTTAATGATTAAACATCAGACCATTTTAGGACGTTATAAGTGTGACATAAAATTTACTCAATATAAGGTCAAAATTAGCATGTCTACAATCATATTGTATGGTTATTATTTCATGATTATATGCATGTTTAAGACTTACTTGTATAGTTCATGCATGCTAGTTATGCTTGCCATGATATCATGCTAAAGAATATGTTTAGGGCATAAGTATGTATATGCGATATTATTGTGCATGTTGCTTAGACATTGATCATGTTCTTTCTTTAATGTTATATGATATGAAAAACATGTGATTTGTTAGATTATGAGCTTATTGAGTTGATTAGGACTCACTCTTGCTAGCTAACAATTCTTTTAAGAGAGGCTGAGGTAGGAGTTGAGCCGAGGAGAGGAGGCCTAGAGAGTTTGACATGAAGACTTATTAAGTAGACTTCAACTTTATTTCAGATTTTAGCAAGAGATGTAATGGTCTAATTTAATTCAGTTCAAGTGATGTACTATATTTC